>JAPDNY010000008.1:89095176-94377050 GCA_029375565.1 Gekko gecko | reverse complement strand
ATTTGTGAATTTCCTGCATTGTGCAGGGGGTGAACTAGATGGCCCTGGAGATCCCTTCCAATTCTATGATTCTGTTCTATGATTCTATAAATCCACAATGTTTCAAACGGGTTTATTTGAATTTTAATTTGTTACAGAGAATGCCATTGTATGCACCTCTATTGCAAAAAAAAAACAAAACTTACTATGCTACACCCCAAGTGGCATATCCTACCTTTCTTTGGGATGCAAAATCAAGGCCCCGGTCACATGCCAAATTTGCCACGGGAGAGCCATAATTGAATGGTGGAGTTTCCAGGCGTGATCACACCGCAACATCTGGGAGGCGTAGCACTCCCATGGCCAACCTGCAGCTTCCCGCCGAAGATGCAGAGTAAAAATTACCTCCTTGAAGGTACTAGCAAATGGTTTGCCATGGGCTGCCTCCAGACTCCCTTGGTGTGATCGCGCCGGCTCGCAGCTTTTCCCTCCGGCCCCTCATTGACGTGCAGGCATGGAGGGAAGGAACCGTGGCATGCCACCAACACGTGGGATCGCATTCTGGCAGCTCTAATTGCGGCGCCACAAATATCCCCACCTCCCCCCGTGTTATCAGGCCCGTATGACCAGGGCTCTAGTGATTTATCAATCACTGAGTGGGTGAGCTGTAGATATCCTGCGGCTCTGCACTTTGATGGGCCTGCTGTGAGTGGTCCATTCTATATATAATGTGTAGCAGGGCTGCCATCCTTTCGTCTGCAGTATTAGCATGCAAAATGTCAGTATCAATGAAAGCATCAGCATTAGGCAGCCATAAAACTGATTAATATGTCATGTTGTAAATTTTAACCAACTACTTTTTAAATAGCTTATAATATATCCTGTTTTAATATGTGCTATAATAATAGAGCTATAAAGCAAAGTAAATACCAAATACCTGATAAGAAGCACGTGATGCTGTTCTGCTGCTGAAGCAGGCCCACAAGCTTACCTGGATAGGAGTTGATCTGGGAACTGTAGGCTGCTCTGAGATCAGATGAAGAAGAACTAAGTATTGTCATTTACTGTAATTAATCTCTTCTTGTATATAAAGCTGACTTGGGGTGGCAAGATTCCATGCGCTCCCATTGGCTGTAAAATGCCCTCCCTCAGCCATTGGCCTGCCAGCCACCACTCAAGAGTAGTCACGTGCCGTTGGTCAGGTGCTGGGTCTGCTCCTTTTCCCCACCCACTTGCCCTTCAGCCACTCTTCTCTGCCAGAATTCCTAGCAAATGGCTTTGTCTCTTGACGAAGATGCTTCTCCTGCTTGCATCCTGTGTGAGACTTAATTTTTCCCTCAGTGGCTGTTGGTAGGTGTAACAAAGTGGCAGTTACCTGTGTTTGTAAGATGGCTGCTGGGCTGCTGTCTGTGGTTGTTTGTTTAAAATGTTCTGCCATAAGGTTTAATTGAGATGTAGTTCCAGAGAGGGGCCTGGGTTGAATGGGGCTTCCTCATCTGCTGGACTATATTTCCCAGCTGCCTCAAGGCAGAAAAGGGCAGGAAAACAGGGACTGTCCCAACATGCAGGGCAGCATCAATATAGACTGCAGCCCATCCAGGGAGGAGGCCGTCTTTGTCCTACAGGAAGTTAGGAAAGGCTTCTGCCGCCTGTGCTGACCCTTGGTGAACCCTTGGAGGCAGCAGAAATTCAGCCACTCCACAATCGGCTGGACTGGGGAATTAATGGAAGTTTCCCTGCTCTCTTGGGCCAAGAGAGAGAGGCTAGAGCAGATAGCCAGAGGCCGGTGTGCAGGGAAAAGTGATGGTGTTTAAACCCTGTGGGTTTATGCCCTACTGGTTCATAGTGTGTGCTTACTCCTACAGTGTGTGTGCGCCCCATAACTGTGTAAATAGTTGGATAATTTCTTTTATTTGGGCTAATAATCTCTGTTGTGCTCTGACCACATAGTCTCCCCCACTCTGTACAATAACAAAGGGAGGGGGAACCCCAAGGAGGCAAGGAAATGCCAGACCCTTGGGTTGCCAACTTTCCAGGGATCCCCCAAAGATTGGGGATTCCATCTCCAAACATAGAGATTCGGCCACAGGGGTCTAACTAAAAAGGCAGTGATGATTCAGTGAGTCATGGCAGTGAATTTAAGGAGTGAAATACGCACACGGGATGAGGGTGGGAGGCAAACAGCTGAGTGGTAAACTGGAGCCCATTTTGCCACAGTAGGCAATCAAGCTTGGTTCAGACAAAGGATGGAAACTCTTTGCAGGCATTTGAGAGGAACTCATTGGGGCCAGTCGTGAGTCTAGGGTTGCCAGATCCAGGTAGGGAGATTCCTGGAGATTTTCTGGAAGAGTCTATGGAAGCCAGGGTTTGGGGAGGGGAGAGGCTGCAGCTGAACAGAATGTCATACAGCCCACCTTCTAAAGCAGTTATTTTCTCCGGGGGGGGGAGATCTGTTGTCTGGAGTTCAGTTGTGACACTTGGTGATCTTCAGGCTCCACCTGGAGGTTGGCTATCCTCGGTATAGCAGTCAGTGCTTCAAAGCAGGTTCTGCTAGATCCAGGTTCCTGCTGTAAAAGCTGAGTGGGTGATTTTGGACCGGTCACAGACTTTCAGCCTAACCTACCTCACAGGGTTGTTGTGCAAGTCAAAAGGGAGAGAGGAGAATGATGTAAGCTGCTTTGGTCCCCAATGCAGAGAAAGACAACTTTTCCTCCTGGGAAACCATTGTTGCCAATCTCCAGATGAGGGCTGGAGATCACTCAGAATTACAACCTCTCTCCAGATGGCAAAGATCAGTTCCCCTGGAGAAAATGGTTGACTCTGTGGCAGTCAGGGCTTCAGAGCACGGAAAATGGTGGACTCTGGCAGTCAGGGCTTCAGAGCACGGGAGAGGCTGCAGGTGTGTGTGTGGGGGAAATGGAAAGCTGAAGAGAGAGGGGGAAATAAAGGTAGATTGATAACTGGCTGGGAAAGAGATAGGGTTGCCAACTCTAGGTGAAAAATTCCTGGAGATTTGAGGGATGGAACCTGGAGAGGGTGAGGTTTGAGGAGGGCTGGGATCTCAGACAGGTACAATGCCATAGACTCCACCCTCCCAATCAGCCATTCCCTTCTGGGGAACCACTGTTCCCAGTCTCAGAAGATGGGTGGAAATCACTCAGAATTACAACTGATCTCCAGGAGGGAGGGGGGAGGAGATGCAAAGCTGAAATCAGAGGGGCAGATAATGGCAGGTTGATGCTTGGCTGGGAAGGAGATAGGGTTGCCAACTCCAGGTTGGGAAATTCATGGAGATTTGAGGGGTGGAGCCTGGAGAGGGTGAGGTTTGAGGAGGGGTGGGACCTCAGACAGGTATAATGCCATAGACTCCACGCGCTAAACCAGCCATTTCCTCCTGGGTAACAGTTGTTGCCAATCTCCAGGTGAGGGCTGGAGATCACTGAAAATTACAACTGCTCCTCAGGTAGCAGAGATCAGTTCCTCTGGAGAAAATGGTGGACTCTGTGTCATTATACCCTGCTCAGGTCACCACAGCATATTGATGCTGAGTGCCCAAGGCCTTGGCACTCTCCCAGAGCCTCTTTCTAGAGCTCGTTGTATTTATTTCCACAATGGGCCTTATTCCTAGTAGAGCTATAAAGCAAAGTAAATACCTGATAAGAAGCATGTGATGCTGTTCTGCTGCTGAAGCAGGCCCACAAGCTTACCTGGATAGGAGTTGATCTGGGAACTGTAGGCTGCTCTGAGATTACATGAAGAAGAGCTAAGTATTGTCATTTACTATAATTAACTATAATAAAGCAGAGTTCACACATGGAGTAGCAGCATAAAGGCTTGTTGGGCTCCATTTGAAGCCTGTTCTACTGCAAGCTGTTTGTCAGAAGTAGCTTGCTGCACTGTTTACTTGTAAAACTAGCCCTTTACTTCACATTTTTCACAATAGTGGTAATAATCACTGAACTGTACAGCAAGGTACATTTGTATAATGTGAGGATCTTCCATGCTATCATTAGCATATCTGAACCATTATGATATAATTGAGTTGGCTTGGGGGGAAGCTCCAGCAGTGCAGAATGGTACACTGACCTTTATCTGAAATGGTACTGAGTGGTCCAGAATCTTGTCTTTCATTAAATCAAAGCAGTTTCTGTTACACTATAGCAGCCAAACAATTCCTGAAAAGGGTTCTGAAGGTTTAAAGGTTCTGTTCCAGTATTACCACTTCTCAATACACAGTTTCCTTCTACCATTCAGCCATTTCCTTCTACTATTCAGCCACCTGAGGCAATGGTAGACCACACTCTTTGCATGCCAGAGGTCTTGAATTTCATCCTCAGCATCTCTGGTTAAAGGACCTCAGGCAGCAGTTGTTGGAAAAGATTTCGCTCTGTCTGAGGCCCTGGAGAGCTGCTGCCGGGCAGAGCACACAATAGTGATGTGATTTGATTCAGCATAAGACAGCTTCATCAGAATTCAATCCCCATGTTACTATTCTTTTGCACACTAATAGTTTCCCCACAAAATCCGCAGAAGTGATTTGTACCTCTCCCCACAATTATGTCTCATTTGGTAAGGAGCACTCTGTGGACCCACACACAAACACAAACACAAACACACACACACACACACACACAGAGAGAGAGAGAGAGAGAGAGAGAGAGAGAGAGAGAGAGAGAGAGAGAGAGAGAGAGAGAGATCCCTCCAGTCACTGGAAGGTTAGTAGTCATTCAAGATGGTAGCTTTCAAGAATACTTTCTATGACATTGAAATCCAAATTTCTGTAAGATTTTTTTATTGTTTGGTGTAGCCCAAACACAATCAATCCCAACCTTCTTTTCAGTGATTACATTTGCTCTTAACTGGGCCAAAAAGTGTCTCAGATGTCCTGTGAAAATAATTTGAAGATATGATGCTCTCACTTTTATATAAAGCATCCCAAGAATCACTTGCTAAGAAAGGGATCATTTTAAAGATAAAATTATTATTAGTGCACTGATCTGTCAACACAGAAAAGCTGAACAGTCGAATAATTACTACTGACTAGAAATTGACTAGAAAGTTGCTTCCTCTGCTACATACTACAAACATGGGCTTTGGGTGGGCATAAATTAAGAGCTCAGCAGTGACATTTATGTTGGATATCACATTCAACATTAATTTAATCTTGCACTATTCACTTTATTACTGAACACATCATTAAATTATAAACTGTTAAATTGTATAATTGAGGGTTGAGTCACAGAGTTGACGTCTGTCTGTTACACGCTGTGTATTTGGATGCTGTCACTCATAATAATTCTGCATGCATAAAAGATTTTTCCCTGGAGCCACTAGAAATTCTTACGTTGACATCATAGCACAATTGTGCATTGTTGTTATTGATCATTGTTACTAGAAATGTCTTGCTAAGCACACATTACAGGACCAGAATTGAAAATGGAAGATTTCACAGGCAGCACAATTAAAATTTATATAACCAAAGTCTCAATATATTGTACTGCAAGCATTCTCTCATGGCATCAAGGTAAAAATAAGAGGTAACATATTTTATCTATTTGTAACATTCCTTTAATTGCTTTATAAAATCAACAGAAAACAATAGACATGGCATGTTTCTGTACTAAAATCTGGCATAATTTGAAGTGCATAGATTTCAAATCCTAGGATAAGCTCAAAAGCATCAACTGTTTTTATTATTATTATTATTTTTAATTCAGATACTGAAAAAGTCTCTCTGCAGCCTAACCTATTTCACTAGATTTTTGTATGGGTAAAAGTGGGATAAACTCCTCTAAATTGTGCCAAGCCCCTTGGAAGAAGGATATAATACCAGTGTGATAAATATTTATGTTACTATTTGAAGTATTGATGCACCTTTCCATTTCAGTTGTTGTGTATTGGAATTGTTGAAGTGCTTTTTTAGAAGTCGGTGTGTTGGATCTGGAGAATCACTAGCAGAGCTCCACTCGCACAGTGTGGTTTTATTAATAATTTATTTAATCTAGTTCCTGCCTTTCTCCCCCATGGAGACCCAAAGTGGCTTACATCATTCTTCTCGCCTCCGTTTTAATCTCACATGAACCCTGTGAGGTAGGTTAGGCCAAGAGTGTGTGACTGACCCAAAGTCACACAGCAAGCTCACATGGCAAAGTGGGCATTCAAATCTTGATCCTGGTTTCACACTTTAGGCCAAGGGTGTCAAACTCATTTGTTACAAAGGACGGATCTGACATAAATGGGACTTTGTGGAGCTAGGCCATGCTTGTCATAAAATGTAATGCCAGGCAGCAGAGATATAAACTTTATAAAAGATACAAACACAGTTAAAGATTTTTTAAAACTTAAAATACAAATGTGTTTAAAACTCAAGTGATATTTTGTTTATTTAACACTCTTTGATAACTGACACCTCCCAACCCCCCCCCAAAAAAAAGATGCCTACCTAAAATGGAAAGGTGGGGGAATAGTGAGGTTTGGCAATGCAATTTTTGAAATAAAACATCAAAAAGCACAAGAATCACAGCAGAAACTGAAACAGAAATTAAAAATATAAAATGCTCTGAGCCTAGGAACATAAAATGGCTGGGCATTACAAGCTTCTCCCCCCCCCCCGATCTACTCAAAGTGGCAGTGGCTCTCCAGTGTAATGTCCCCCTTTGGCTGTGGGTTCCCAGGTTAGAGTACTCACTCGGGCATCTGTTCTCAGGCCCATTCAACAGACACAAGCTGGCTTTTCAACCCAGTATTTGCAAGGAGACAACTCTATCCAAGCAACACCTTCAATTATACAAACACTGGAAAGATAAACTTCTTGCGCTCCACTCCATTGAGATACATTGCAGCACAGACAAAGTTGCAAAGAAAATGCAGAATAGATTTCCCATTAAGGTCTCTGGGCCCAGAGAGACTACTCTGGGACTGGAATGACATCCACCAGAGTGAAATGAGGAGTAGCAGAAGCATTCTGGGATTGGAATGACAGCCCCCAGAGTGGAATTCCAGTCCCAGGCCCCGTCCACACTGAGCATTTGCCCCACTGAAGGCACGGGAGCCCTGCAGACTTTCCGTGCGCGTTCATACGAACACATCTGGGAGGCGTAGTGCTCCTGTGGCCAACCCGCGGCTTCCTTCGAAAACACGGAGTAAAAAACTAGTAGGTCAGAGGTACTAGTTTCTGGAAACCCCAGGGCAAAGGCTGGCGTCTGATCGCGGGAGCGCCGGTATCCCGCAGCTTCCGACGCCCACCCATGTCCCCGGGGTTTCCGGATGTTGTAAGTTTCCCTGGGATGCGCACCAATGCTGGACAGCGCATGCACACACACAAGTCACCGACAGTGCCCCCCCCAACGGCACATGCGCACTTCGCACTTGCGTGGTCTGCTGTGCTGCTGTTTTGCCACGCTACAGCAGTGCGGTGTGATTGTGGCGCAGAGCTGGAGTGTGGCAATCCGGTGGTCCATGAGATTGGGCTACCGCACCTTATTTAGCTCTGGGGCAAACTGCCACACCTCTCCCCCACATTTTCTGGCCCGTATGACCGGGGCCCCAGAATGCTGCTGCTATTCCCAGGGCCTGTCATTCCACTCTGTGCCCTATCATTCCAGTCCCAGAGCACAGATTCTATTGCTAGGGACCATCATTCTACTCTGAGGGCTGTCATTCCAAACCCAGAGCACTGTTTCTATTGCTGGAAATAATCCCAGAGTAGTCTATCTGGGTGCAGAGACCTTAATGGAAAAATCCATTCCATATTTTCTTTATAACTTTGCAAGCCCAGAAGAGCTTCCTGTCAGAGCAGGCAAAGATAAGAGGGAGGGAGCTGGGAACTTCAGCAGCCTCAGGCTTCAGAGGGTGAGGACAAAAGGGGGAGGAGGGATGAAGAAAAGAGCTCTAGGCCTGATTAAAGCCATGGGCGGGCTGCTTCTAGCCCACAGGCCTTAAGTCTGACACCCCTGTTTTAGGCATTATATCATGGTGGCTCTCAATGCTAGCTTTCCTACCATATCTATTCCAATCCATCCCCTTGTGATTCACTCATCCTCAAGGCTGGGCTCACTTTGAACCAGTACAGAATATGGTGTGGTGCCTGCAGCTGGAGGAGGAGTCTGTGGAATGTAGGGATTTCTCTTTGCATAAGCAGAACATTTTTCTTATAAAACAGATACTCAAACACAGCCATGGCTCCACACTAGTTCTTCATGAAAACATCAGTTAAAACCTATTTTTTAAAAGATAAAGTTATTCCTTTTAAATGAGACACTAATTCAGAAAGTGCATTCACTCACAAGTGGGTTTCCAGTGATCGATAAAAATTAATGAAGCTTAACTAACATCTAGGTCAAGGAACAAAGAAAAGTCTTGAAGGCATAAATCCTTTAGAATACTGTCTTGAAACCATAGCCAATTTCATCAAGTAAGATTCAAATTTTGTAGGGATTTGTAATTTTGCAGGGATTCTGTCCATGTATAGGAAGTGAAGAATGTGTCCAAATAGCTTTAAAATTAAAAAGAGGATTGGCAAAATAAAACCAGTCTCTTAATTTACTGTACCACTCTTGAATCAATATATCTCATTCTCAGCGTGGCCCCATCTGCAGATACTTGGATTCTGAGACTGGGACTATGAACAAGCAAGACAGATGCTTTTGAAACCTTAGAAAAACCTACAGTTGTCAAAAAAGCCTGAGGAGGCAGTAGTTCATTACAAAGTTTGAGTCCAGTGGCACCTAACACAAGTTTTAATCTGGGTATAAGCTTTTGTGTGCATGCACACTTCTTCAGAAGTTCTTCTTCAGTTCATTATGTACTTGATAGGAAATTAGAAAGGAACAAGTGGGAACCCGCAAGAAATTTGCAGCAAGGGTGCACTGCTTCCTCACCTTTGCTTCCCCCTACTTTAACAATCTTTTACCTCTTTCTCACCCCCTTCTCATATCTATCAACCTAGCCTTACCTCTTTTGCCCCCAGATCGCCATCAATCTACCCTTCCCCAGATCTGTCATATTACCACCCATTTCTTTTGCCCCCCTTCATCAATCAACCCCTCCCTTTATGTGTCAATGTACTTTCATGGCTTTTGCCCTCACCCTTCTCCATCAATCTACCCCTCCCCTGATCTGGCAACCTACCCTCTATCTCCCCAGTCTACCTATTCTCTTATATTTCAATCTATTAATCTGGTCAATCTCTATTTCTCCCCCCTCCACTTTACTGGTCGCAGCAGCTGCAGGGTAAGAAGCTGCTCAATGCCTGGATTGGCTCTCCTGTTGCTGAGCTCCTGACTTCCAAGCCTTCCCCCTGTCAATGGCCCCCTGCACCCCCACCCCACACACACAGTGGCCTCAGAGTTCAGGAGCTGCATGGCTCTTGATCTCTGAGGCTTCTCACACACACACGCAACCACACACACACACACACTGGCCTCAGAGGTCCTCCCCTCCATCAATGGCCTTGGACCTGCGATACTTGCAGGGTGAATCCCTCCCCCTTGCTTCTAGTTCCCCATATCCTAATAGCTCATGGCAGAGAACTCATGGGGGAGTCCAAAATCCTCCTCAACATCAAGCATGGCACGGCTCCAACCCCCACATCAACTATTGAGCCCAAGCGTGGCTAGATATGCCATGGCTGCTGGCTTCCTTTGCCAATGCGGCCGAGCTTGGTGTGGCTGCTGGCCTCCTCCGCCGCTGTGGCTGAGTCCAGTGCAGCTTCCAGCCTTGTCTGCCATCACTGGACTTGGTGTGGCCACTGACATCTGCCACTGGGCCTGGGTGGAGTGGATCCTTCTGAACTGGTAAGAGTGCAGTCTGCATATGCTCAGACACTTTTTTTTATTTGGGACCAATTTACCCCCCCCCAATATATTTCTGTTAAATTGTCAGATCTTTCAGAAAACCTAGGGCATCCCCTGAGTTTGAAAAAACATCTGTTGGGGAATGTGTGCCCCCTATCTGCAGAAATCTTTATCTGCACATAGGGGGCATGTTGAGAATTGGATGGATAGATAGATAGATAGATAGATAGATAGATAGATAGATAGATAGATAGATAGATAGATAGATAGATAGATAGGCAGGCAGGCAGGCAGGCAGGACAGGCATGAGCAAAGCAAAGGGCTAGATCAGGAGTAGGCAACCACTGGTCCATGTGGCAAACAGCAGCCTGCCCCACCATTTTGTTTGGCTAGCATGGCCAGTTCTGCAACAGAGGAGACAAGAAATCCTAAACTGTCACTCAGGCATGGTGGTGTCACTTCCAGGTTCAGCCTTGGCACAATACCTATTTTATTGTCCTCTCCTCCAGCATCTCCTGCCAGTTGCCACCTGTAGCTGCAGATCTGGCAACTACAAGGATCTGGCATGGCCTCTGGGACTGGTGATCTGGGAGAAGGCATGGTCATGGGTTATGTCCATCATTTGTCTCTCAGCACCATGCAGCTGCCAGCTGGGACCAAGACAGCCTCTAAGGTACCACCAGTGCCTCTGGGGCTTGGCTTGCTCCCAGTGTGTCTCTCTTTTCCATCCACTTCTATTTGCCAGTGCAGCAGCATCTTCAGTTAGCCCTGCCGTTTCCCCCCCTTACTCAGTTCAAAAAGGTTGCCTGCCACAGCCTAAATACAACTACATGAAGCCATTTGAGACAAACATGGAAATGTAATCTTATGTTAAAAAGCTTCCTCAAGACGGGAATGGATAATTGTTGGAGACCGAACAATTGATTTTTTGCATATATTGCATTTATTTATAGAGCTCAAGATAGTCTTCCTATGAATTCTCTGTAAACTGAAATACAAGAGAGAGATTCCTGAAAATGATTGATTACAGGGCATCATTTACCCTTCTCTCTCCTGAGGCAGCATCCATTATAACCCCGCAGCCTCTCTTCTGCCTATACAGAGCAGTTACACAAAAGAACGTCTCAGAAGTTTTAATACACGTTTTAGCAAATCATTTGTATTTGTGATGGCATGGGTGGACTCCGACCTTCTGTCTGGGCAAAAGTAAGCAATCTTCAGTAACTTCATTGGATGGCATTAATTAATTGCAATTTTTTTTGTGTGTAGGTTTTAAAATTCTTGCCTGCTGTGCTTTTCCATATCTGAGAAGATTATAACTTACCATTTATGGAGTGATTGCCATGTTCAGGCCTTTTTTGCAGTGATTAATTTTATAATCTACACAACAGCAGTATGAGGTAAATTTGCTGTTGGGCATCAACCCACTTTCTTCGCTACAGCAGGGACCCTATTAAGAGAAGCAACTAACAGTAGGTACCAATTAGCTTTCTCTTGGGTGTTGCCAGAGTGCTTAAATGACTGGAGGCCTGCTCTGGAGCCCACTAGAATCAAGGGAAGGGTTTTTAAAATTATTATTAGCAGGAATAGGCTTGGAAATAATTTCTTTGCTGAGACGGTATGATTTGAGTAGTGGAATTACATTTGTCATAAATTCCCATCTTGCAGGATAATCCATTTGACATTCATGTGCTCCTCCAGAGGTTATCATTTTAAATTGGAAACTGTAGCTATTCCATGCTGTTTCCTTTAATCAACATCAGCTTTGTAATATTCATTTCTAGCAAGGTTTCATTTTCCCTGATGGACTGATCCCGCTTCTGCTGTAGTCAAAGGCAGTGACCCCATAGTAGTACAGGCCTGGGGTCTGCAACAACACACCTTTACGATCTGCAGCACTATGATTGATTATACTAGCTGAGGGTGACTTGCCTGGCATATAAGATTGAAATGTGCTGCCAAATACGTGGCATTTGCCCTTCAGCAGAATTAAGTCTATTAAACCAAATCCAGCTTTAAAGATGGGAGGGGAGCTTAAGAGGTGCACTTTTAAAGAAATATACAGTGAAAAGTACCTCATCAGCTATTTAATGTTGTATTTGGAGGCTGACAGCATTCCTGGAATCTACAGTCAGGATGTAGGTAGTGGTGCACAAATGTGCTAATGTCCCAGTATGGTCATATCAAATAGAAACCAGCAATTCTGAGAACTTCTTTTTTTCTTAGTAATTTTAATTTGGTAAGCATGCAAACTTCTTAAGAGTTAGGGGAAAGATGCCACCAAAGATATCCAAATTCTGTCATAGTATGCACCCCTTTTAATCTTTACACAGACAGGACATTGCCCACATGGTTGCAATTCATGTGGCCCCCCACAACATCAGCCACATGTGTAAATCAGGGCATGCAGGGGAAGGCAGATAATTTTCACTCTTAGTGTGGTACCCTAACTGCTGCTCTAAATGTCCCCTCAACGTTCATGACTTATTTGGGGGTGGTAAACTCCTCAGGGGTAGCTTGCAAGAGGCAGAACCTATTTCATGCTGGAGCATCTGTATGATGAAGATGACTTGATATATCTGACAAAGTAAGAACTGGCACACATTGTTCTTGTTGATGGATATGAGGAACTGTGATAGGAACAAGATTAAGACAGATGGAATAGAAGAACAATCTGTATTGTGTGAAGGCATATGAAACAGGATCTTTTTGAAGGATGAGAACTATAGTGCTGGGAGAAGAGACAGTTGGTTACATTATAACAAAATAAAAAGGGATGCTGCAAATTTCTGGTGAATTTACGTTGTTTGACACAAATAGACTGTCAGCCAATCAAGGATATGTTCACATTGCATCAAGCAACTCTTCTGACAGACACTAAATTTACAGCTGCCTTTTGGTCAGAAGCTGACTTACAACTGGTTGAGGGATTACACCATCCCACACTTCTTCCTTCCCTGGATGGGACAGAAGCAGTGCTTTTAATCTCTGCATTGCATAAGGGTGAGGACAAAGCTCATTTTTCTTCTTTTAATATTTATTTATTTATTTTGTACCCCATCCTGCCCTGCAAGCAGGCTCTAAGCCAGGGGTGTCAGATGTGCGGCCCGTGGGCCAGATTTGGCCCACACAGGGCTCAATACCACCACCCCCAAGCAACTTCCTTCTCCTGCTTCCTTTCCCAGGGCTGCTCCTGCAGCTACACCCTAGCTTGCTTTTTCCCCAGCTCTCTCAGTGGCTCTTTGCTTCCTGTTTCCTGCCTCTTGTCTCCCTCCCCCTTGCTTGCTTGCTTGCTCTGCTCTGTCTCTCTCTCTCTCTCTCTCTCACACACACACACACACACACACACACACACACACACACAGAGAGGTCTGTGGCTGCTTCCTGCTTTGTGCGGGAGACATACAAAGGCAAGCCTGCCCCCCTCACTCAGAGAGCTTCTGCTTCCTTCTCCAGGGCTGCTTCTCCTCTTTTGGGGAGGGAGGGGAGGAAAGAGAAAGAGAAAACAAAATTGGAGTCCCATCGTAGTTTGAAGAATAACAACGTTTTATTCCAGGTAAAAGCTTTTGTGTGGAGGATACTTGTTTGGAGGGAGAGGGTGGATGGATTCTTCTGACAAGCACAGTGTACACTGAGGAAATTATTTTGGCTTATTCTGAAAAGTTGGGGTTTTTTGGATTTTTCTGGTCCTATCTGGATTTATTTTCTTTCAAAAAGACCCTGATTAGGAATTAGAACATGTGGATTGGTGCATATATCTTGGAGAGTGGAGTGATTTCAGATGCCAAATGATAGTAGCTCACATTGGGAATGAGAAGGGAAAATGAGCTCTCAGTTCAGTCCAGGAGGATGCATTGTCTTGAGCTTCATTATCTGGTGTGTTTTTTGGCCCCCCAAAGGGGAATTTTTAATTTGTATTTCTATAAAACTACAACAGAAAATAGGGAGGGAAAATTATACAATCTAAAGGAGAAAGTAAAAAGAACCTAACTAAAAACCCAAGTGTGGAGGTTGTACAATGCTTATAAAATAGTTGTTACTCTTATTCGGTTACTTTGAAACCTGCCAATCATCACTTCTGTTGACAAAACCTGCTTATCAGACTAGACAAAAAGTAATTCCAAAGCTAAAACACACATAAACACAGCCCTTAAGAAAAATTGGCCTCTCCATTTACACTTTTACGCTTTGCTCCCCACCCAGGCAAAATGTTTAAAACCAATATTCCCTCAGCAAGAACATTACAACAATTTATTTTCTTCTGTCTTAGATGTATCTTCTTTTTCCATTTAGCTTTTATAAATCTGGATCTGTCCATTCATGATGTGAACCAAGTTCCTTTTTTCCAGGGACATCTTTGCTTCCTTAAACGTCTTGAATCATAAGAGGTCTTCCTTTTGTTGCATTAAAAGCATGCTCATTGGAGAATCCAGCCTTTCTCTTAGCAAGCAGATCTTCTGAAGTAGGGGTAGCGAACCCTTTACTAAAAAAACAAACAAACCCACTTTATGATCTGCTTGCCAGTCCAACCACAAAAGAAACTAAACTTTAGAATCTCCTTACCATCCATAAGTCTCTGTGATCAAAAATGCATACCAAACACTGTCCCTTTAAAAGTATAGCCACTTTTAGTACAGATCCAGGTTGCTACTCCACTTTAGCCACCAGGGGGCCCACGATTTACTTTAAAGACAGAGTCTGGGGTTAGGTCACATGACCTGGCTTTCCACTGTTCTCCTTTCTGAAGAAAGCATTGGTCCTGCCTCCCTCTTCGCCTCTCATTGCCATCTTTTGGGGATGTTTACATTAGCCAAGAAAGAATGCCAAAGTCTCTAAGGTCTGTTTAAATGCTCAATTTTCGTTCGGAAAAACTCTCCGCTACAGTCCATCACCGCAAATTGTCCCTCCAATCATGCTTTTGCATTCACTTAAGCATCAGAAGAAAGGGCGTCCCCTCGCCACCTCCGCTTATATTAGGGGACTTCACATCTAGGCTTTGGTGTCTTGTTTCAACGAAAACTCACTCATCAGTCCTTGAATCGATCCAACAGGTCCTGATACGGCCCCTGGGATCACACCAAGCAGATAAAATTGCTAAACCTCCAAACGCTTGTCCCGGTCAGAAGCTCTGATACCATACGGTCGCACAGTGGCAAGACTGTCAGGGCGGAGGAGCGCCTCAATTCCCCAGCATCACACTGGCATCACACTGGCGAAGAGGCCCCATGGCTCAAAAGCCCCATGGCTAGGAGCCTTTCCCCAAAGGCTCCAGGGGGTGGCAGATGACCGCCCCCTCCAGACCGCTAGCGCGCAGATCGTGCCCCTGGAGCAACCAGGAGGCATGTCTGCTAGCAAGTCGCCATAGACCGGAAGCCCATTGAGCTTCATTATCAGTTGCAATTCAGCAGTTTCTTTTTCTAATCTCCCTTTGAAATTCCTTTGTAACAGCACTGCTGCTCTTGGGTCAGCAACTGAATGTTGTGGTTTCTAATGCCAGACTTATGTCCATTTATTTTCTGCATCCTCCTGTATTGAATTCTCCTGGATGGAATTGAGACCTAGATTTTGTGTCTCATTACCAATGCTGATATCTCCATGCCTGCTTCCCCTCTGCATATCACACCTAATCCAATCATGCCTGCTATTGCCATTTGGCATCTGAAATAATCTTTATAAAGTTTATATCTCTGGTACCTTGTGTTATATTTTATAGCACACATGGCCCAGCCCAACAAAGTGACATTTATGTCAGATCTGGCTCTCATAACAAATGAGTTCGACACCTCTGCTGTAAGCAGCTCACAACACAAGCTGAAAGCTGGGGTGGAGAGAGAGGAAGAGAGATCACATGAACATCTGATAACCTTCTTTCTCATAAATTTACTGTATCTCAGCAAGTCTGGGAGGCAATAAAGTGTCCAGGATAAGAGATTAGTAGAAAAATGACCTCCAGCAGACCAGCTAGAAGTCATCCTGATTCCACTCACACCCACCCACCCCAAAATTGGGTGGTACAGAGTAAGATTTCCCCAGCAGGAGTTCAGAAGCTGGCTCTCAGTTGATTTCTGTTCAGCTAGGAATTGGCTTCTGATGGCTGCAAACAGGTTAGGAACAGCTAATCAGCCCATCAATTAATTGGTTACCTAATCATGACTGGTGAACAGGAACTGAGCTGAGCTGATAGGTGTTTTACCATCCTTAGAAATAAGGGGACAGAACTGAGCATGGTGTGTGGACAGTGCCAAACAGCTTCAGTGACCATGTTCTGTTGTTTTCTTTGCTTCACATTTTTTTCCAAATGGAACTTTGACTAAAGATCCCACAGCTCTTGATTTGATCAAAACTATAGTAGACTCTTATAGTCAGTGGACATATCTGCAGGCAGACCAGGATACTTTGAGATGTCAAAGTATTGGTTCAAATCAGAAAAATCTGTGACAACCAGGTATGATTTTATTGGAACACTGCTGGTGAGCATATGATTTTTTTTTTGTTCCACACCACTCTTCTTCAAGAGAGTTTGAAAGCTGTGCATGCTGTTGTCTTGTATGGAACAATCTGTGCAGCTGGCTTGCACATGTGCATGCACATGTGTACATCTACAGAGTTCTACTTGTGCACTAGAGCTCTAGTTTACTGTAGGTGTGTGCCACAATCTTGAGTCTTATTGAGGAATAAAATTATTCAGGCTTCTGAGTGCACAGATAGCCATGTCTTGCTAACATATTAATGGATATCCTGTTTGTACCTAGGGGCAAACACAGGCAGGAAGGCAGGCAGGCTGGGGAGTCAAGGCAGGACAGAGTCAAGATAGGCAAGGATAGCAAGTACTGTCAGAGCTGTTGATCCAGAGCTGGACCTTTTATAGGAACTAGTGCCTACATCTGTAAACAGTGGCCTGAAACCTGCAGGCAATTACAGCTAGACATGTCCAGCATCCTGCAAAGCCTCACAGTGGATCTTGGTCTTTTGAGAACTTCTCAGCAACAGAGAGGCACTCCATTGTCTGAGCTGAACTTCTGCCTGGACTTTCTGTCTTCTCTGCTCCTAGGGTTCTTGGGGTGACCCCTGGCAATAATGGGCTCTCAGCAATGCCAGTCTCTGACTCCAGCTCCTGCCCATGGGCTATCCCGGCTTCCAGCCCAGCAGCCATGGCTAGTGGCTTGTCTTTTGATGGGACCTGGGTGTTAGAGAAGCCAGGAACTGCCTGGTCTGCTAGGGTTTCTGCTTCTTTGGAGTTAGCCACTACAGCATCCTTGCCCTCCTTAAAGGATTAATTCAGTCCTGATAACGGGCTTAGTATTCTGCTTAATGGCTACAGACGTAGTCAGAACTTCATCCTTTCCATTTTTATTTTGTCATTACCATCAAGCCAGTCTGCTCATTATTCACAGTGTGTCATTTTTAAAAAATCAACCTGTTCCATGTCTGTCAAAACTTTTTTTTAAAATTCACTTTTCAAATCAGTGTTTTGAAGCCAGCTGTAATATCCGTAGGGCGTTCTCTCTTCCCTTCAGTTAATATCAACTGTGGTTAGCATTGCTTTGAACTGTGTTACCTGGATAAAAATATAGCATTTATCATTCTTCCATCACTTTCATCTTCATTTTTCATGTTAAGGTTTTATTCTTCTTAAAGGATGACATTTGTTACACCTAGGCAGTTCAGTCTCGAGATAATGTGAAATTCCCATCCAGCATTTGCCTTGTGGGGGATGCCGCAAATAATAATTAGCGAATTAGTATAGTATCTGGAAAGTCCCTATTCTTCACCTGATTTACCCAGATATAGACCCTGTTAGAAACCACATGGAAAAAGAAATGCCCTGCATCCTCATACTTGCTTCTGAGCTCCACAGACTTGCCCCTTACAGGGCTGAAGGTTAGATTTCACCGTTATCATTCTGTGAGAGGACGAAAGGAAGGAAAGTGCTGTCAAGTTGCAGCTGATTTATAGCAACCCATAAGGATTTTCAAGGCAAGAACAGAGACGGTTTGCCATTGCCTGCCTCTGCATAGTAACCCTGGACTTCCTTGGTGGTCTCCCATCTAAGTACTAACCAGGGCCAACCTTACTTAGCTTCTGAGATCTGATGAGATCAGGTCATTTTATGATATCTCCTACCTTAATATATACATATATATTTACTGCTTTTAAGTTTTTATGTATATGTGGAAACAAATTATTTTTTGCCTATTATTCTGTCTTTTCCTTACCTACTACTTGTTGGCTGATGTAATTGGTAATGTTTTGGACCATGGAAAGTCCCTCACTGTTTTTTGTTTGTTTGGAGGGGTTTTTTGCTAGTTCAAGCATAAACAGGATATGGCCATCCTCAGGGACACCAGCTGACTAGAGCCAAGTGGGGTTACATAATAAAAAGGGGGATTTTACAAAAATTTGGCAAGAATTTGTCAAATTAGTCTCCCAGATAAGGATACTGGGTGGTGGGCAAGGTGGCTGGGCAAGAGGAGGGATTTCCAATCATCAAAAGTGTATTGATGGTCATATATTGCTGGGTATACAGGATAAAGGCAGACAAAGGTAAGGCAAATGTGTGATAAACTGATGGAAAATGATAGATGGGCACAAATAATTGGATGATATCCAGTGCCATCTTTTAGAATTTTCCAGTCTAAGTGAGGAGAAATTTGTTAGTTGACCAGATGTCAGTCTGTGGTGGGAATTAAAGTGGGGATTACCTCGTAGTAGGGTATAAAATATAGGTTACACCCATGAGATATTACTTTCTGTTTGCACTTGTCACTGTTTATGTTTTCTGTCACTTCTGTTCTCCTATGCTTCTCTGTCTCTCTGTTGAGATGGTCAAAGATTGCCACCCAAACCATCCCAGCCTGACTGCTCTGAGCAAATGAGGATTCGCCAACCTATCTTATTTGTTATTTTGTCCTTTGAAATTATTAAGATTATTAACCTTAATCTTATAATTAAACATTAGCATTGTAGTAAAGGACTGCAAACCTTATATGTTCTACAGTTTATTTTTTATTAGATGGGGGAGGCTTGAATAACTGAGAAATCATGGAATAGGCCTCGACCTCACAAATCTTCATTCATACATGGTGCAGAAACTATTGACCATTCCCTGTATCCTAGTTACCGAAGTTCTTAACAACTACTGAGAATCTAATAGTCGTATCTGGTTCTTTTCTAAGGGAGTTTCCTTTATCATCACAAGGTCTGAAAGATTCCCTGAAGTTCCTCCAACAGTTTCAGCTTGGAATATAAACTGTAAAACTACAGTTTTAACACTACAGATCAGTTTCTCTAAGAGTGATGCATCCTCGCAGTGCAAGGAGTCTTCCTCTGGTGCATAAGATCATTTCGATATCTTGAAACATCACAACACAAAGAACTTTGTGGCTAGTCCTCTTGTCTTTCCCCTACAGGAACACATGGAGTTATAGCTCCTATGCCTACCTCCACAGGATTCCATCACTAAGATACAAAGGTGCTTTTTGTTTGTTTGTTTTTTGCATCTGAAGTGTGCAGCACTTTTTAGCAAGGATTGGTCCTCCTCACTCTCACTAGTATTTTGTTGTTGTTTTCCTTAGAACTTCACCTACAATTTCAAATGTTTTCTTCTATGGCCATCCATGCCAGACAGTCCTATAAGGAAACTGACAGGATCAGCTTTTATTGTTTTTGTTTTATACCAAGCCACCATGAGCATATCTGATCTGAATTTCAGGATCTCCACTAGTATTCTAGAGTCCTATTGGTATAAATAAATATTCTTTTCTTAACACATAAAGCTCAATATTTTAAAGAGATTGCTCAAGTGAATGCAAGTACCCCTGGTTACAAACAAATAACCCCACAACCCCTTTATGGTATATATCAGAAAATGATGGAAAACAGGGTCTTATATTGGCACCCAAGCATGGGTTCCATTAAACTAGAAAGGACGCAAAGCCTAGACCACTTTTTGGATCATGAGTTGTTTCTAGGGATGCCAGGTCCCCAGTGGGGGTAGAAGATCTCCCAGCCCCAGCTTCCATTTCTGGCCACTGTTCCAGGGGCCAGTGGGAGAAAAAAATTCTAAAATCACCATTGACACAATGGTGTATCTTTATTTCTGGGGAAAACTTGCGAGTGACATCAATCCATTCCAGGAAACAATAGCATTTCCAAGAGTTCTGAGAATGAACTGGTGTCATTTCCATGTTTTCCTATTGCACCAGTGGTGCCCTTCATTTCCCTGGCCCTTCAGATTCCTGCTGGTTGCCAGCCAATATGTAACTGTGTAAGGAAGAATGAGCCATATTTAGAAAATAATCTTCGACAGACATTCATATAAAACAGTGAACCAAGGCTTGTTTTGCTCATTTCACAATCATCTGGAAGGTGATGAGCAAAGTGAATAGTACAAAAATAGGATTAAGTTCGAATAGAAGCCAAGGCAGAAACCTGGCCAGGGAAGTGGGGATGGGAATGGGCTGAAAATGTCAGTAAGGAAAAGGTAATCAGGATAAAGGTCTAGCAGTGTCCATATGGATATGTGCAGGGCCCATGCCAGTTTTTTTTTGCACACTAGGCAAGGCTACCTTCTGGCGCGCCCCCCCCCATGTACCCACTAATTTTCAAACATAAATGCATTTTAGGAAGAATGAAAAACACAAAATTTAAAATTGCTGGTGACCCCTAGTGGGGCTTGGAAGTTTCAGAGAAGTGGCTTGCTATTTCCTGCCTCTGCGTCCTGGCCCTGATATTCTTTAGAGGTCTCCCGGTTTTGGGCACTCAGTGACAATTTGCTGTGGCAATCTCAGCAGGGTATAATTACAGAGTCCACCATTTTCTCCAGAGGAACTGACCTTTGCTACCTGAAGAGCAGTAGTAATTTTGAGTGATCTCCAGCCCACCCCCAAGATTGGTAACAGTGGTTCCTCAGGAGGGAGTGGCTGGTTTGGAGGGTGGAGTCTATGGCATCGTACCTGTCTGAGGTGCCACCCCTCTTCAAACCTCACCCTCTCCAGGCTCCATCCCTCAAATCTCCAGGAATTGCCCACCTGGAGTTGGCAACCTGATCAGGACTGGGCCCAATGAGTTTTCTCCCAAAGGCCAACATAGGTGTGGAAAGGGCCTTTTACTGACAGAGGAGAAAGTACAGGTGCCAACTCTGATTAGGGAAATACCTGGAGATTTGGGGGGTGGATCCTGTGGAGGGCAGCATTTGGGCTGTGTGTGGAAGGACTCAGCAGGGTATAATGCCATAGAGTCTACCCTCCAAAGCAACCATTTTCTCCTGGGGAACTGATCTCTGTCATCTGGAGGTCAATTGTAACAGTGGGAGATCTCCAGGTCCCACCTGGAGATTGGCAACCCTAGGGGAATGTCAGCCACACAGCGGGGAGTTGAAGAAAATGGTTTGATGGTCGCTGGCCCACCTCGTTAGCCAGCCAGCCATGCTGAAGCTAAGCAGGAGAAAGAGCCTTTTTCCATTTATTCTGACAGGAAAGTGGCCATTGGGGAGGGGATTATGGGTAGGGGAGGGGTTATGCTGAAAGTCCTTTGTTTTTTTACTCACAGAACCAAGCTTGGCTGCCTACCAACAGCCACTGAGGGGACAGTCCCTCACAGGAGTCAAGAGAACTGCCTTCCTCAGGAGAGAGAGCTGCCTGCCAGTAAATCTGACATGCAAATCTGTCTGAAGCGGGAGTGGGTGGGGAAGAGGAGCAGACCCAGCACCCAGCCAATGGCACACAAGTACTCTTGAGTGGTGGCTGATGGGCCAATGGTTGAGGGAGGGCATTTTACAGCCAATGGGAGCGCATGGAATCTTACGAAACCAAAAGATAATTATTATAAGGAGAGATTACATTATGATGTGTCTTCTAGAGTTCTATGTGATTTCACGTGTTAGCTGGCTGCAGTCTTTACAATAACCCTATAAGGGGGTGTAGGGGGTGTAGGGGGACTGAGTCATGTTTAAGGCCACACCATACATTCAGGGCAAAGGCAAGATTCACACACAGAACATTCTGATTTGTAGCTTATGGTGCATTCTTCTGCAGACTTATTTTGGTATAAACGCTTTGATTTCAAAGGGCCTAGACTGATCTAAATCTTAAAAAGAATTACATTGGAAGTCCCTTAGCCACTGTGCTACAGCAGCTCCATATAGGATAACCACTCAAAGACATAGCACTTCACAGAGTAAAAGTCTCTGGCCCGAGGTCTTTACCATTGAAATTGGGACAAAAAAATCCAACGTGCCAACAACCAACAAGTTAAATTAGCTTAGCTCTGCCCCAGTACATCAAAAGTGTGTGTGTGTGTATGTGTGTGTGTGTGTGTGTGTGTGTGTGTGTGTGTGTGTGTAGGATCCCAGTATTCAGAACTCAGAGGCTGTGGCTATAAAAGGGGAGGTGGCATGTCTCAGCAGTAGAGCATCTGCTTGGCTTGCAGAAGGTGTCAGGTTCAACCCCAGCATCTCCAGCTAAAAGGTGCAATAGTAGGTGATGTGAAAGACCTCCAGAGACCATGGAGTGCTGCTGCCACCCAGACTAGACAATACTGTCCTATGATCTGTCTCAAGATAAACCTGCTTCACTCACGCCTTACAAGTGTTAACACTCCCCCCGCCCCCAGTGTTTGTTTCCTCATTTGAACTCCACTGGGAGAAAAGGTCTCAAAGAAGGGTAGAGAGAAGATATGAAGATGTAGCTGGTGGGGCACAAAGACAGTTCAGTTCCTTTCAACTGTACCCCACTTTTGCTTTAAAAATAAAGCTGAACACACGCCCCAGTCAAGGAAATAAACAGAGGAAGTGGAGAGAAGGGGGAAAGGTGATAAGGGCTAGGCAATCTCACTTCCCTGCGATTGGTATTAACCAACTGAAGGGCAAAGCCAAACTCCAGCAGGTTGAATTTAGAGGGGATCTGAAGAAACACAGAAAACTCCCTCTCAGAATGCCTCTGTGGTGCTAACAACAACCTTGAAAGCGTGCCTTGCAGCTCAGCGCGGTGGCACATGGCACCTTACTTGGGAGGGAGGGATGCCTTCAAATGCCACTGCATATTCCCCTGCCGCTCCTTACTCAGGGCACACAATGCAAATGAGCAGCAGCCCAACTTTGCACAGAGCCAAGGCAGCATGGCAATGGGACTGCCCTTCACCCTGCTTCCATGCAGCTTCAGCAGCTGAAGCGGTCCACGGCCAGATCCGCTCCTCCCCCCCCCCAGGCCCCAGGGGGAATCGGTGCACTCACTGGGGGTGCTCTTCCGGGCCAGGCATGCACAGAGGGGGTGAGGGGGATCCGCCAAGGAGGGAGGCAAAGGCCACTCCCCCTGGCCTCAGAGGGGTGCAGGCCAGACCCCGGCGGGGGGGGCAGGGGAGGAAGCTCAAAGTGGCGGGGAGCAAAGAGTGAGGAACCAACCTTTCCAGGGGGACAGGTTCAACATGCAGTGCTGCTAGTGTTCTGGAGAGCGGGCGGGACTCGGGGTGGCAGAGGCAGCGGGCTGCTGGGAATATGGCTGGTGGCAACTGCTGTGTGGTGAGCTGTGCACATGCTTGGATTGCGTGGCTCTTCAAGTGCACAGCCATGCGAAAGCAACATAGGAGGCATAGGAGGGGCGAGGGTGGCAGGCCAGCGTGGTGCCTCCTTCTAGCCAGTTTGGTGTAGTGGTTAAGTGCGCGGACTCTTATCTGGGAGAACCGGGTTTGATTCCCCACTCCTCCACTTGCACCTGCTGATGTGACCTTGGGTCAGTCACAAGCTCTGGCACAGCTGTTCTCTCAAGGACAGCTTCTGTCAGAAGTTCTCTCAGCCCCACCTACCTCACAGGGTGTCTGTTGTGGGGAGGGGAAGGGAAAGGAGTTTGTAAGCCGCTCTGAGACGCCTTTGGGCAGTGAAGGGCGGGGTATAAATCCAAACTCTTCTTCTCTTCTCTTCTCTTCTCTTCTCTTCTCTCTCTTCTCTTCTCTTCTCTTCTCTTCTCTTCTCTCTCTCTTCTCTTCTCTTCTCTTCTCTTCTCTTCTCTTCTCTTCTCTTCTCTTCTAGGGGGCACGCTCTAGGAAATGGGTGGTTGAGCCCTGGGTATGTGATAGTGCATTTGGGTTTATGCTACAAATGAAATGTGAGCAGAGATCACTTTTATTCTATACTTTTGTTAGGCATAGTGGTCTGGTCATGTGCTGCCTCTCCTCTCTTTTGATTACCTGTTAGGACAGGAGCTGATAGCACCAGAGATGATCTCTAGGTAAGGGCAGTAGCCTGCAGCTGTGTGAAGGGTTTTGGTACCTAATTTCTCAGCATGAGAAAATTATTGTAAAAGAAATTAATTGTCTTTCATTTCCCAGAGGTCTAAATAGGAATTGTCAAACATACCGAGAGTGCTCTTTTCTGTTTTCCTTTATTTACATACCACGAACATGATGATACTGAATTGTCAACCCACTCACCCCCTGCTCTTCTATTCAAGGCCTTAGTGCATTTCTAAACATCCCTGAATACCAATTAATTTGTCTAATTTGAATGACAAAGTGCAGAAGATGCTCCCCACCCCCCAATAATTAGCTATATTTTGCAATTAATTAAAATTCTGCAGTTTTCCACATAATGGAACTCTGTTCACTACAGGAGAGATGAGTGCCCAGTGGCACAAGGGGCAGATGGGGAAACAAAGAAGCTGGAAGTGTAAGATTCTAAGTGTAGACACACCTTCTCCATGAGGGCACAGGAATTTTTAATACTTAAGTGAGTTTTAAATTTCTTTCATAGTGCTATTACAACTGTTGCATCAACAGCATGTTTTATTGACATTTTTATAATCTTACTTGTGTTGATATTTGTTACCCACTAAGATATAAAATTCACTGCAGGGAGGGCATTGTATAATATTCAGTTCAGATAATCTACGGTGTTTTTCCTAAACTGGGAAGTTGTCACAACAGGCCTAACAATACTTTCCTGGAAGTAAGCCCCACTGAATGAACAGGGACTTACTTCTACATAGACCTGATTAGGTTTGCTCTCTATTATTTCCCTGATCCTCAGTTTTAAGAAACCTGAAATATTTGGATTGTGATAGGATGGGCCTTATTTCTCAGTGAAGTCAGTGAGATGGAATCTTCTTTTGTTGGTATAGGGTGTGTTCAGACGGATCTTTTGATCTGCCATAGGAACGACTCCCTTGCGGATCAAAAATGCATGACCAGACAGAAACATCTGGGAAATATTCCGGTCCCATAGGCATCCCGTTCTGCTGCGCCTCCAATCCTGATTTAAAAAGTAGCAGTTTCAATGTAGGGTTTTCGCTTACCCGCGCAACAACTGCAGACTTTCTTCCGTCTGGTCACTCCATTAGCGCGCGATGCTCCCGTCGGCTTGGTCTGACGTCAGACCGAGCCGACGGGGGCGCGATTTTTAAAAATTGAAACCCCATGTGCGCTTTAACGAGGAAACGCATTCAGCGATAAGCGCTACGAGGAATGTAATATTCATGCTTATTTCTTTTAGGGACAAGATGTTACCGCGATGGGAGATGGAGGGGGAAGGACTGTTCTAACTTGCAAAATAGTCCCTCCATTGATCATGATGGCAATGGCAAGGGGGAGGACTGGGACTTTGCTGAAAACCCTCCGCGATCGCCTCAGTTCTCCAAGGAGGCGCAGCCTTGCCTATGCGAATGTACAAAACTTTTTTTTAAAAAATCCTCGGTGGATGCCGTGTAGACAAATCACGGTGGGAACAACGCGCGGTGAGGCTATTTCATGGGGGGCGTCTGGTCGTGCTAGGCTGGATTAAAAAAATCGGGATAAAATTTTAGGAGGGCTCATGGCGCGATTGACTGGCCATCTGAACGCAGCCATAGTCTTTGTATTAACTCCGTATTATCAGAATATTATCTTTTCCTGAGGAACTTCATAAGCTGTATCATAACTTTGGCATCCAAGATGCATTAATCTCCAAATTTTGGTTGAAATAGAATTTGGTGGCAACAGAAACAGGTGGCCCCTCCCCTCTGCTGAGAAATTTGAGGGCCAAACCAGGTGAGGGGCTAGAAAATCTGTTGTATGGCTCTGGTGTATGGTTTTTGTTTTGTTTTTTTTAAATAATTGTTTTGCTTTGTAAATAACTGTTGGAGGCCCTGATCTGATCAGGCCAGTAGTATATTTTTCCACATATTGTTTTCTGGCCTACTCTGAGTTGATATTTGTTTCATGGTATACCATACAGGTGTTCCCTGTGCCTCAGTGCAGCAAATATAGACTGTTGGGCCATTTAATTTTGGGTAAATGATGCAGGCAAAGTTATTTCACCCCCTTCCATGCGTATGAAACATTTTCCCAGTGGCAGTGGACAATGTCCCGCCCCACTCTCAGTTCCACAGCCTTGATCATATGAGGAATGGGAGAAAAAATGAGGGAATGGCACTGATGGTGGTAATACAGGAATTTCCCCTAATCTCTATAGTAAATATCACAGAAACTCCTAGAGTGTCACTTGGAAGTGATACCATGTCAGTCAGCCCTCCACTTGCCAGTGACATAACATCCTCCATGCCACCTAAGGAATTTCCCAGTCTCTATGGTAAAAATTTCCTAGTGATCTCACATTCCCCTGAAACTCCACCCTCCCCAACCACTGGTCCCAAATCTCTCAGCATTTGCCAGTGCAAGCCTAGTATCCCTACATAAAAACCATGATCTCTTATTTAAAAACAAACAAACTGGACATGTGATTACAGATCCTGCAGTGTCTCATCTGGTATGGCTGTCTTGAAAATCTTCTGGCTTCCTCAAAATTCTTCAAAGTTTTGCCCAGTAAGGAGATCCCCATATTTGTTTCAAGTCCTGATTTAGACCAACTTCACTGGCATCCCCAGTTGTTTCAGATGTGATCAAACAAACAAGTATGCATGCTTCTTTCATTCCCAAAGACAACTCATTACCCATCTTAATACAATACGTGTTTTTAAATCTGAGCTTCATCATTTGTCTCCCCAGTGAAGATTAATCAGAGAGCTCAAGGACAAATGAACATTAACTTGATAGAATAAATTACAAGAACAAAATTACAAGCACTTGCGTAAGTAAGGTCATGGCCCTGTAATCATTTTTGTGTACGTGACTAACTTTGTGCATGGCTAATCTCCTGAGATCTAGTCCTGCTCCATTTGGGCCAATTTAATCATAGCTTTCCACCTATGGTTGCTACTGAAAAGCCTTTCCATATGCAGATATTGGGGATAGGGTTGCCAGGTCTGGGTTGAAAAATACCTGGAGATTTTTGGGGTGGATCCAGGAGACGGCAAGGTTTGGGGAGCAGAGGGGCCTCAGCATGGTATAGTGCCATAGAGTCTACCATTCAAAGCAGCCATTTTCTCCAGGGGAACTGATCTCTGTCGATTGAAATTAACAGAGTCTATTTTGGCCGCTGCAGACCCATTATTCCAAGGCATAACTGGCGGGGCCTCAGCATTGGGGGGGGAGATACCATAAGGTTAGCTTGGGAGGGATACCATAAGTATAAGGCTAGCTTTGGTAAGCTTTGTGAATGGTCTTGGTGAATTTCCAGATTTGCACATTATTTCTTCATATCCACCCATCTGTAAAACAGGAGCACAGAATCAGGACTTTTAGAGCTGTGATTGACATTACCAGTTAGGGCTTTCAAAATAATATTGTTCACAGAAATTTGATAGTGGGCTCTCTAGATGCAAGTGATATCTTCAGTGATCAATACCATCAAGGGACATAGTCGCAAGTATTACCAGCTGTTAGTGTACTCAAGTGAAAAGGGCAGCATTTTCCTGTATTAATTTCACTAATCTAAAGTACTTCCATTGGGTTCTTTTCTCTATTAACAGAAGTGCTGCTCTTAAGAAGAGAGCTGTCATTTTCCTGCATAGCTAACTATTTAAGTAGCAAGATTAAAGCCCCATTCTTCCATTGACTTTGGAACATGGAAGCCACTGCAGATAGGAAGGAGCCAGACTGCAGTGACTGTTGTGCAAAAGTAACATAAGAAAGGAGCCTAAGAGAATAAAATGAGAGGGAACGGTAGCTCTGTTGCAGCAAAAGTAGTATAAGAGTTCTGTGGCTCTTTAAAAAGTAGCCATTGTATTGTAGTATAAGGTTTAAAGTAGCCGATATGACTTTTGACATGACAGAAGCTATGGGGAACTGACTTTTAAAGAGCCACAGGGGCTTGATTCAGCTGGGGACTGCTGCACGGTAGGTAGAGCGGCTTCTGATTGCCACCACACTCCACTTTCTCAAGTCAAACAGCCCCAGGAGATAGACATACAGAAAATATTGCATGCTAAAAGTCATAACACCTCATTTGGTATTTGTGGACTACAGCCTCTTCTATCAGACCCATGAAGCATATAATTCTCCCCTTCCACAGCCTTCAGTGCATTCTGTTTAAACAGTTCCTTGTCTTTCCTCATCATGGTAAAGGTAAAGGTAAAGGTTCCCTTGCTCGAAAGCCAGTCGAATCCGACTCTAGGGTTGCGGTGCTCATCTCCGTTTCAAAGCCGAAGAGCCAGCGCTGTCCAAAGACGTTTCTGTGATCATGTGGCCAGCATGACTAAACACCAAGTCGCACGGAACACTGTTACCTTCCCACCGAAGTGGTACCTATTTATCTACTTGCAATTTCTTGCTTTCGATCTGCTAGGCTGGCAGGAGGCAGAAGTATGATATACTAATAAACATACCAATAACACCTTATATTGAAATTTCTAGACCTAACCCATATGTTATTTGTTTTGAATATTCTCAAGTAAATCTGTTCAGGTACAGAAAGTTTCTGTGAAGCAACTTTGGACTCAGCAGTTTGAGAACTGCTGTCTATGGCAATCATAGCATGGGATGACTATTACTGTGTTGTGCTATTCATCTTTTCATGACAATAGTAGCTATACTAGTAGTACTTCTCCATATTTACAATGTGTGACCACATGACAATATTTGGAATGGGATGAAAACCCATATCCACCTGTAGATTAGCATTTTAGTTTATCTACAGGTAGAATAGCACAATTATTTACAATGGTCATTTGTATTACCTCTGTTCAGTACCCACAGCCTCTAGAAGCAAATTCATTTGGTGCTCAACACTTAGCTATTCCATGAAATATTAAGGAGATATTGACTTACACTGAGAAGAACAAGAAGATTTATTGACCCCAATGTTAAATACTGCCAGAAGCAAAACCAAGATTAGCAACCTATCATGTGAGATAAACATCTGGACCTCTGAAATCCAAATTTAAGGAGGTTATTGCTAGCCAAGTTCTACTTGCAATTAAAAATGCTAAATTACATGCATAAAGTTATGTGGGGTTGAATAATAAACATAATTGGAATCAGATCTGTGTTGAAAAGGTGGAAAGAAGATAATGTGATTTCTGACAAGTTTGGATTATATGTCAAGGTGCAAACAAGTTTCAAAAATCATTCAGAAGCACCTAGCAGTAAAAGCTAGACTTATCTGAGTAAACCATAACTATGATTAGTTTGTTAGGCCAGTATTGAGCTTGTATAAGATGATCTAAATGCTGGTTACCTCCTTTCCCCTGCCTTCATCACAGAAGCACATCTGCTATTCTAGCCTGCATAGTTGTAAGGATGGAGCTGGGAAACAAGTAAGGCTGTCTGTGTCCATACATCACATTATTATCAATATATCTAATTTTCAGTGTGGCCAAATCTATGCGTGCTTAAATTCAGAGACTGGAGCCTTAATAAGTCAGATCTTTCTACAAGCCTGAGAAAAGTCCCAGGATTGGAGATAAATCTGAAACCTTTAAAATATACACTGGGGCGGTGGTGGCAAACCCCACAAAATAAGAGAAGCAGTGTCTGTAGCTCTAAGAAACAATTGCCCTTTGTGGCCAATGCTAGGTAATTACAGCACCATTACCAGCTGAAGTCTTGGTACTGTCACTAAAAGAAGCCCTTTTCCAGGACTATTTTGGTCTTTGGGGGAAGAGTCCCAGCTCCAGGCCCAGCAGTAACTACTGGGTGACTTGATATCACAGGAGTTCCACAGCTCATGCAGGTCCAGCAAGTTTGCTACTGTTCAACAGCAGCCACCATATGGAAGCCAGTGTAGTGTATTGGACAGAGTTTCATACTAAGAACTGGCAGAACCAAGTTCACATTTCCACTATGCTGTGGAATCTTGCTGTGTGACCTTGGGCCAATCACACACTCTCAGCCTAACCTGTGAAATGGAGGGCCTCTAAAACAGAGCTCTTCCACCAGGCCTTCAATTAGGGTGCCGCCTTTCCAATATTGAGGCCCTGGCCCCAATATCAACACCAACTTAATAATCAACACCCTGGCAAACACCCAGACAATGGTGGTAGTTGACTATTTGGATGCTGAGAGAATGCCACCATTGTTTATGATTGTACTAGCACCTTATGATGTGTTTTATTTTATGTGGTTTTATTTAACTGTGTTTTAACATATTCTGTTGTTTTAACATCTATCTGTAAGCCACCCTGAGCCTTCCCTGCCAGGGAGGGCAGGATACAAATTAAATAAATAATAAATAAATAGCCTACCTCACAGGGCTGTTATGGAGATAAAATGGAAGATAATTATATAAGCTGCTTTGGGTCCAAATTGTAGAGAAAGGCAGGATATATATGTAGTAAAATAAATAAATACAGCTGAAGATGGAGGGCATGTTAAATATAGGTTGGATGGTGGGTGCAGAGGAGTGAAGAAAGCAAGGAAAGGGGGGGATACGGGGGCTGTGGGAAGAGGGAAAGAGAAAATAGTATGGGGATAGAGGGGGAAATGAGGTTCCCATCACAATTCTCTGAAGGTTCTCCACAGACTAAATGGGCCTGACGCAGCACCTGGCACTGCACTGCTCAGCCAATGAGACACCACCAAGGTAGGGAAGGACGGAAAGCGGAAGATGGAAGGTTGGCTGGTGGATGGGAAGGGGAGAGGCTGTGGGGGCTTTCATGGAAAGGAAAGTGGAAATAGTGGGGGAGGGGGATGTGAGATGCCCCTTGCAACTCCTTCTGGGGACCTCACTTGTTAATACTAATCGTGGTGAATAAAGCAACTTCATATCACATTTTCCATTCCTGGTTTGACATACCTTAACCAAAGTTAGTGAAGTAGCCTATATTCAGATAATTATATGGTTAGTTTAATTAAACTCTCATTTGTATGACATCTGAATTGAACCATAGATTACTTGCTACCCTACTTCATATTACATTCTGTGGCTGCGTTCACACACTAAATAATCCACTTTCAATGCACTTTCAAACTGGATTTTCCTGTGTGAACTGGCAAAATCCAGTTTGAAAGTGCATTGAAAGTGGATTGAAAGTGGATTATTTAGTGTGTGTAACATAGCCTGTGTCTATTCTTAGTAAATGATAACTTCACAACAGATTGGGATAAAACTGTCAGTAACAATAAATTTTAGCAAGGTGAATAAAATATTTGAAGACAAGAAGTAAGCAACAATAATATTTGTTACAGTGCCTCTGATGTATAATAGGAAAGAAAACAGAAGCTAAAGAGAAATCCAGATATGTTTCTGTGAAAATAAAAATAATGGGTTTCTTACAGTGCAGTCTGCAACTGTATGATCACTAAGTCGCTGTGGTGGACATTACTGAGTAGTTTCTTGAATACTTCTGAAGACCATATGAAAAAGATCAGCATAGTTTGAGAAGTTTGTCTCTACCAATGCATCCTGAGAAAAGATTATTTTTAAAATGGATTATGCTGATATTATTCAACTGCTGCTTCTATCCTATACAGGTAACAGGCAGGAGATTCCAAAAGCTAATGATAATTATTGTATGGCAGTGTTTATAGCCAGGAGATCCTACGATTGTCTGGCAGGCAGAAGTTCTAGCTCTTTTAGCACTATGCACCACTAGGTGGCAAGCTAGACTTTGTTTTTAAGGCAAGAGACATTTCAGAGGTGGTTTCATCACTGCCTGCCTCTGTGTCACATCCCTGGTATTCCTTGGAGGTTCCCCATCCAAATACTAGTTAGGTCTTCTGAGATCTGATGAGATTGGGCTAGCCTGGGCTCTCCAGGTCAGGGCTTCCAAAAGCTATTTAAAATATATGGGGAAACTGGAATTTTTCACACAGAAGAGGACAAAAACTTGCTTACTTTTCATGTAAGGACATACTGCTTGTGCTTTATGTAATGTCCCCCTTTGGCTGTGGGTTCCCAGGTTAGAATACTCACTCAGGCACCCATTTTCAGCTGCATTCAGCAGAGACAAGCTGGCTCAAAACATCAACTGTTTATTTGCAAGGGGACAATTCCTACAACCAGGGCTTTTTTTGTAGAAAAAACTCAGCAGGAAATCATTAGCATAATAGGCCACACCCAGCAGTAGAAAATCATTAGTATAGCAGGCCACACCCCTGACAGCACAGCTCATTAGCATATTAGGCCACACTCCCATGTTACAGAAGTGTGATCATCCAGCCACACCCACCTTTTGCTTCTTATTCTGTTTACCTTGTTTGTTGTCAAAACCCAGGGCTTTTTTTGTAGCAGGAACTCCTTTACATGTTAAGCCACACACCCCTAATGTAGCCAGTCCTAATGAGTTTCTGCTGTTGGGTGTGGCCTATTATGCTAATGAGTTCCTGTTGGGTGTGGCCAACTCAGGAGCCAGCCGGAATTCCGTTCCTGTGCGTTCCTGCCCAAAAATAGCCCTGCCTACAACTAACAACTACAGCTAACATACAAAACTGGAAACTAAAAGAAGGGCTCTATCCAATAAGACCAAACTAAATCACACAGATATCAGGGGAGGAGCAGACTGTTCTATTGCATATATACAATAAATATACCACACTCTGAGTAAATAACAGAGAATTGGTTGGATGCAAGCTTGCACAAACAGCAGGAGTCTGCAGAAGTGGATTTTTTCCCTTCTTCCCCCTTCCCCAGTACTTTTCCGTATGCCCCTATAATGCTATTGCTGAGAGTCTGGGCATTTTCTAGAACAATATACCATTCACCATTGAGGGCTACAGGAAGGAGGAAGAGTCAGATGAGTCTATATGCATTTTTCAGAAGTGTGTAGAAAGCAGTTTTCATCTTGTAAGAAGGGCTATAAGTGTTTTTGATATCAAGCATGACATTATTTACATCCTGTAATGGCAAATGCATGTTTAGCAGTTTCAGATGTTATCATTCTGTAATTTAGCGTATATAGTGAATAAGGAAGACTACAGTTTTCTAAACTACTAAACTCACGCATAAGGTAGTGAAACAGTAGTTGATAAAAATCCAAATGATCCCAACTGACCGTATATTTATTGCTGCAAAATTGTGGCATGGCTATTATAGCAATGTTTTGTGGTGTTAAAATCATGGGTCTTTCAGAGACATTTCCTCCCCTTCTTCTCTTTCCATCAAATTGTGTGAACATGTAAAAGAACTAAAATTCAACACCCACTAAATTAAATCTATACCCATATCCTAAACATGTTGACTCTAAGACTGCAGATTTTAGTAAACTAGTTGGTTAGATACACAGGTTAAAGTTTTTGCATCAGTTAAAAAGGTGCCCTGATTAATTGGGTGCAAGGCTTTCATGAAAAAGCTTGAATAATTTTTAATACAAGAACTTGGAAGGTGGCAGATGTCATCTTAGAAAAGGTGTTCCCCTTTCTCTCACACAGAGGAGAAAATGTCTCAGATTGTGACTGAACTACATATTAAAAGGGAGATCTGTGATTGGCCCTTCCAATGTATTTTTTAATCTTAGAAAGCAGCTGCAGGGCACGCCTGTGGGAAGCATGACACAGAAATCTCCCTTAATCATTACTCCCTGTCTGTTATTCGGCTTGGTAGAGGAAATATATTTATCATCAAGGCTGTCCCTGTTCCACTGATGCCCAATGCCTGCTTTTTATCATTAAAAAAACTCAGACTTCCCCTGTAACATGTAGCTCATTCCAAAGACAGTGCCTGCTTTGGCATGTACAGACGTTATCTGCAAACTAAGAACTTATGCAGATTTAATCAAGTAATTGATTAATTAAAGCCATGTGCTTATGTGACTGAGTTCTTCTGTTTAATTGGGTCGTACTACTAGTTTACTCAGAACTAACTTCCACTCAAATCAATGGGATTTACATGTAAGCATCCTTATGATGTCTGAAGTAGCCCTTTCCACTGAAAATGTACTTCCTTTCCAGAAACTATGAACCAAAACTTGAGAACAGAATCTAACCACAAAGAAGTTTGTTGCTTCTGAGCCAGATCAAATGTAGTAATTTCCCAGGTGGCCAAAGCCTCATGTTGTCACCTTGTGAGCATTTCCCTTTTTCTGACTCTTGTTGCACAGCCTTCTCATCTTTTGTGTTGTTTTTCACTTACTTTAAAGCTAGATTGTGACTCGGCCTTTCTCAGCCACATTAGATGAGGCCAGTTGTTTGTTCCAGTCAGGCAAGATGGGTCTCATAGGAATACTGGAAGGAGGTAGAAATACATTTCTTACCTATTAGATGCCCCTAATCCTCAGCATGGAAGTGAATGATATCAGATCCCATAAGACAATGTAATAACACTGTGCCCTTCTTCAGCACATGCAGGATGCCAAATGGAGAAAGGGAGAGTGAAAAGATACATCTAACCTCTTTCAAATGAGATTTCTATAACGGAAAGGTAATGTCTACATTGGCAAGCATGATGTATTTTTGAGCTGTATAAATTTCACAACATCACTCTATCCTTTTGCATAATGTTGCCACACCACCATACTTCATAAAAACAATCTCTCTCTCCCTCTCCCTCCCTCCGTCAGAGTAGAGGTTGTAGAGAATCTTATTTCTTCTGGTTCAAATAGTTCATATTGATCTAGTTTTTTCTTCTTTTCAGTGTCAGCGTCTTGATAATAGACCAATACAGCACAACTAATCAAGTGCGTAAGAAAAAGTAGAGTGGGAGACAGAAAAGTGGTGCTGAAAATATACCTGAATGTTTGTTTTGTTTACCTTATTTATACCCCACCATTCTTCCCAGGATGAGATTCACAGTCCAGTAAACTGGCCCAACTGTTGCAGGTCTCTGAATCAGCTCTCCGCAGGTGATTGACTGGGGCAAAGGAGCATGCCTCAGGTTGTCCACCCGTTTATTTGCTAAAAGTAGAGTAGGGTTTTCAAAGCCATTGCTTGATTAAGTATGATAAAAATAGGCAAAGGGTAAGACATTGTTTTGCTTTTGTTCCACCATCTTTCTGTGCTAGACAACAAACAATTCAAGGAGCTAGTTTTGACTTTCAAGATCGTACCTGAAAACTGTCAGCCAGCTGCAGTTTCTATGCTCAAGCAGTGTTTGTGGCACCTAAGTTAAATGCAAATATTATGCATATATTGAGCAATGTATTCATTAGCTGCTACCCAAATGGTTTTATTTCATGTGGATAGTTATACTCCATTTTTCTCCCCAGTGAGGACCCAAAGCAGCTCACAGCATCGTTCTCTCCTTCATTTTATCATCACAACAACTCTGTGAGGTAGGTTGGGCTAAGAAAGAGTGACTGGCCCAAGGTCACCCAGCAAGCTTCCATGGCAGAGTGGGGATTCAAACATCTCATATTTTTATCCTTCCCTGCCTCCAAGGATCTCAGGATGGCATCCATGGTGCCCCCCATCTTCATTTTATCTTCACAAGAGCCCCGATAAGTAGACTTGGCCGAAACACTCTAACCATGACATGTTGTGATTTTAAGATGAGAGATGTAAAAATGTCTCCATTTCCAACCTTTTCTTGTATTCAAGGTGTCTCATATACACAGTATTTTAGCTTTCTTACTGCAAAAATTTCCATCAACAATCAGAGCTCATGTTCAAGGAGACTGTATGTAGATTAGATGAGACAAAATAAAAAAAAACAAGATCTGGCTTTGCTGAGTTTATTATTTATAAGCTCATTATTATTTTTTTTGTCTGTATGAACAAATGGTGATTCCTGTCAATGTTAGCCCATCGTACAAGCTTTTGCAAAAAGATTTTTCTTTTGTCCCTTCAACCTGTTCAGCAAAACTTCATCACTCATCTTATTAGATGTGTCTTCATTGGCCCTATTCATAACCATTCTAGCAAGCCGAGACTGTATGTCTTAACAACTTGTCATTCACAGTCTTTAACAGTCCACTGTATTCTTGTACGGTTTGCTTGGGGAAAATAGAAAACCTCATGAAGAGTTAAAATGTAGACATTCCACTGCTATGAAAGGCAGCTTTTTAAATATTTAATGCTTAGAGCTGCAGTGCAGCTGGTGAAATATCTCATCGTAAAGCATGTTTAATATTTAGAGACCCTCAGCAACTTGTTAAGTAACTTCTTATTATAGCTATGGGCGCCAGCCAAAGGCCTTCATGGGCAGCAGAGGGCTGCACGAAGACTGCACATGCTGTGATCGTAATGCCCATTTTTGCCAAACAGATGATCCACAGTTCTGTTGGACAACACCACCCATCAGTTGGCTGGAGGGAGTTTGAGGGGGAAATGGGTCCTGTATTCAATCCCCCTGCTTCTTCCCAAGAGTTGCCAGAGCCAGCTGCACTGGCCATCTGTTGAGGAGATGCATGCATGAACAAGTATGGATCATCAGATGCATGGACCAGGGGGCTGGAAGTTGGGGCCTTTAAGCAACACAGCACTTTCTTTTCATCGCTCTGGCAAACACAGTTGCTGCTGAACATATAAAGCACTTATTGTCTGTAAAATTCCATTCTTCTTATTTTTATTTATTTTATTTGTTTGTTTCAGTTTATATTCCACCCTCCCTGCAAGTGGGCTCAGGGTGGATCACAAAGCACGACATCATAAAAATACAATACATTATTCCTCTGATCTTGGGGGAGGGGGTGGGGGAAGAGGATGTCTAATCATTAAATACCTATGGCAATATCTGTATTGGTAGTTAGTTTGTCTAAGCACCTTTCCTAATTATTCTACCTTAATTCAGCAAACTTATGTTTCCTGAGTGAAGAGGAAGAGGCTAATTACAGTTAACAGCTTATCTGTTATTAGGGCTGAGAGAGGGAACCATTAGCAAAGGAATGCAGCTGGATGTTTACTGCTTTCACCCTTCATATTGAGGGAGGAGTAAAGACACTTCTTGCCTTGCTGTCATGAGAGCAGAAGAGGTCATTGTCTAATAAAGAATGCTTATTCAGTGGCTTTAAGTGACGTTTTGTGCCAAGTGGTCTGTATACATCCCTTGCAAATGAAGCAGAACCACTTTGTAGTCTGGTGGCGGGACTCTCCCCTACTGGGGCCTGAACCATGCCCCAACAGTCCTGCCGGCTACTCCAGAGGTCTTCCATGAAGTGTAGTGTTCTGCCTTGTGCTCTGAAGACCTCAGTCTTGACCATCACCACTGTAGCTGGCGAAAGGCTATGTCCTCCACGAGGGAGAAGGCTTGGCCATCCATAGTAATCATCTCACTGATGACAAGGCAAGTGACTGCTTCCCAAGCCCTCCACTTAGGCCTTTTGATCTCCTGGAGAGTGACCCACCTTGATGTCCCACCCATGACAGCCTGAGTGCAAGGAGCCTTTCTTGGAGGGAGGGCTCCTGCTTCCCCTCCACTTCTCCCTGCTGAGAGGGAGTGAGCCTCTGCTTCCTCCTGCTGGCTGCCACTGTTTCCTCCAGTGGCAACACACTGGGGTGCATCTTTGCAGGTGCCTGCAGAGGTCAGAAGAGGACAAGTGTTGGGGTGGGTTTGCACCCCTCCAGACATGGTTGTGGCACACCTGGCATTCTGTCACACAGGGGTCACTGAGGAGGGTGTGGAAATATTTTCAAACTCCATGGCCCCAGGACTGGAGAAGATGGGGGCACAGCTGATTTTTGATGCTGGGCTGGGAGGGGCCATGGAGGGAAGTACTCAAGGCAGGAGCAGCAACAGGGAGTTGGGATGTGGAAGGGGAGGAAGCTTCCACAGTTTGGTGTAGTGGTTAAGAGCGGCAGACTCTAATTTGGAGAACCGGGTTTGATTCCCCACTCCTCCACATGCAGCCAGCTGGGTGACCTCGGGTGTGTCACAGTTCTCTCAGAGCTGTTCTCTCAAGAGCAGATCTCTCAGAGCTCTCTCAGACCCATCTACCTCACAGGGTGTCTCTTGTGGGGAGAGGAAGGGAAGGTGACTATAAGCCACTTCAAGACTCGGAGTGAAGCGTGGGGTATAAATCCAACTCCAACTCCTCCTCCTTCTCCCCCCCCCAAACAACTGCTCTGGATATATAAAGATTATGCACTGCCTGCAATGTCAGCTGCAGTGGACTAGTTTCCAACCATGGTTCCATTTGTTCCTTGGCTGTCTTCTCACCTGTTTTGGCTTCATTATCATGCTCATTCCAGCTTCTTTCTGTGGAGCCTTGTCACCCATAGTCTATCTGGTATTAGCTGGCAGATTTCTCTTAGTCCTGGTTCTGCCCATCCCACAAGATTTTGGGGACCATGAGCTGTATTTCCAATGTTCTTCTGATGAAGCTGAATTTCCCCAATACATTTTGGTGTTTTGATCCTAGTGCAGACATCTAAATGCTCTGGTAGTCCCTCCTTCACCAGCTACCCAGTTGGACAAGTTCTGGCATCTTCCTGCCTTGGTGCATCACAGTCACTCAAGCTGGCTCATCGGCTTGGCTTTCTTTTCAGCAATGTCTTCCTTTTGCTCCTTGGCAGGCCTCACGTTGGCTCCTGTCTCTAATGTTGCTGCCTCCATCTTCAGCTGTGGTTAGAGCTCCTGCTTGTAACCCAGACAGGAAGTTAAGGCTTCATCTATTTATAGAACATGAAACACAGTCATTGGAGCTACATTTTATATCAAATTAAGTATACATTTTAAAAATAAGGAAAAGTAACCAGTTTGCCAGTTTGGTGCAGTGGTTAAGTTTGTGGGCTCCGGGTTTGATTCCCCACTCCTCCACTTGCACCTCCTGGATGACCTTGGGCAAGCCATAGTTCTGGCACAGCTGTTCTTGAAAAAGTTTCTGTCAGAGCTCTCTCAGACCCACCTACCTCACAGGGTGTCTGTTGTGGGGAGGGGAAGGGAAAGGAGTTTGTAAAGCCACTCTGAGACTCCTTTGGTTAGAGAAGGGCAGGGTATAAATCCAATTTCTTCTCTTCTTCTTCTTCTAAACTTTATTACATTCCAAAATATTATGTAAAAAAATTGTTTAATATTTTAGTATTACTTAAAAAATTTTCTTTTATGGAAATGCGGCAATCATAATCAAGTTGTTTGGACCCATAAACACATGACCTTAAACCATAACTCATAAATATATGAGATTCATATGTACACACCAGAACATGCTATGAACTTCAAAGGAAAGGAACAATGAAAATCAACTAGTCAAAAATTCGGTATATTGAATAGAAGATGAGTAAGGATTGCTTATTTTTTTTAGTTGAGAAGTGAATACTTACGGAACAGTTGTTTATCTCTCATTTTTTGTTGTGTACACATAAGTCATTAGCATTATCTCTATGAATAGAGTTTACAAATAGTTTTCTTTGGGCTCAATAGCATCAATATATGGCTACTTTGAGGGATTTCATAGATGCAACTCTAAAGGTTTAAGGATCTTTTCAAAGTAAATACTCTCAGATTACATACTTATGGATGTCTCTGTCTCCAGAGAGCAGCTAACTCAGGATCAAGCACATAATGGGAGCTTTTAAGAAGTTCGAGGAGATTATTGGCATGCAACTACAAAGAAAGTGAGATTTTTGACTCACACCTGGACTGTTTGCTTCTTTTTTGCATGTTTTATTGAAAGCAAGCCAGCTTAACCAGGGGTGCCTTCCATTATTCTTTGGACTCATTGCCCATTATCTTGTACTTTGAATTTCATGCAGAGAGGATATGATATTGCTAGTATCAATCAAAAGGTGACTTTTCTTCCTTGGAAACTCCATAAGCTTTGTGTCTGAAAGATTCTGAATGACATATTTTTTCCAGAATATGAATAAAATATAGCCCCGTTATGTTTCACATTATTCACTGAGATTCCTAGTAGTTTTTTGTGCAGTACATGTGCAAAGCAATGCTAAACTGACCCACTTGGAACTAAGAGCCGCTTCTTTTTGTAGGTTTCTAGTGCTAGAGCTATATTCTGGGTTTAGCAAAGAAGTCAAAAAGGCTAATGGATGTCTTGCTCTTCATCCTGGGGTAACTGAGTGAAGAAGAAAACCTTGAAATGGAGGGATTTTTAAAAAAATGCACAAGTTTTGACTGGACCCTAGTTTAGAGTCACGTTATATCAGATGTCATCATCTAGAAGGAGCAGCACATGTGCCAGTCAGAACTCTTCTGGCTGTATCTCATGTGCAGAACAAAACAAAACCCCACCTACAGTGGTTGTGCCTGCCAAGAGGACAAGATAATCATCCATTCACACAGCTGGAAGATGGATTTTATGTGCCCGTGATGAAATGAGACCATGTTTTAAGGTTATGTAAAAAAAAAAAGTTTAAAACACAGACACAGCTTAAGTTATTCTGACATGAGCATGGAGGGTAGTAGCAGGAACCCCTGGGTGATGACAGGCTCAAGCAATTGAAGGGCAGGGCGCAGTCTGCTGAGGCTTGAAGGGAGCAGGTTGTGGCCTTATCAGCACTCTTGATCATGTGTCTAAGCTGTATTGATTTTTGGAGTCTGTGCTTGAAGGGGCTCATTTCCAAAAAGCAGCAAGTAAGCTAATTAACCCAGCAGGCTGACTTCAAGCGCTTTGTGAAAGCAAAGGGTGAAAAAAAATTGAGCGTAATAGCTGGTGGAATTATTCATGGAGCAATGAGGAAATACTGATCTTACTGTTACCTTAGAGAATTTCATTTTGTTTTCTTTGTCGATGCACAAGTTGCCTTTTCAGCCAGCAGTAGCCATAATTTCTCATTTACTTGAACAGGTCAACACTGGAAGTGTACAATATGGCTGAAAGAGAGGTTTAAAGAGAGATCCTGACACCTTTCCTGGAACATGAATTAAGCTCTTTTGAAAACTGGGCGGGGGGGGGAAATCTATTTTTCTCTGAAATGTTTTCCCAGACTGTTCCTGTTGCAATTTTAAAAAATGAAAATACCTAAATCATCTCTCGTTGCTATTCTAATCCAAACTGATTTCTCCCTTGCTTGCCAGTATACATCCTATGGTGATACTGAGATTTGGTTGTGAAGTGTAGGTGATTTTTATTAATCATATCTGTCAGAATTTCCAGCCATACCAGCTCCTTCCTTTGACAAAAAAAATGTCATTAGGTTGCATTGCATTACTGCAGCTTCTCCGTTCATTTAATTAATTGTTGCCCCAAATGTGATCCTTAGCACTTGCTTCTATCTTAGCTGATTACTTTCTCTGTGTCTCCAGAGCTTAAGACATGCATGACTGTGGCCTTATTCATGGAGATATACTGACAGCATGATACAACCTGTTTTCTGTTGTGCTGACTGAGAGACTTAAATGTGTATACAATGTGTGTTACCACCTTGTTTAAATAATTAACCCTAGAACTCAGCCTTATACTCTGTAATTATTCATATGCAAGTGGTATATAAGACAAGAAGATGAACTGTTTCCTTAAGAAATATATTGGGGTATAGTTACACTTTCAATATGTAGGTATTCTGTCAGGAAGTTGGGAACCTCCTATCAAAAGCTATGACACTTAAGCTAGCAAAATTTGTAGAGTAAATGTTACCACAAATGAAATCATCTCTCCTTTGAAAAAAAAAACCCTTATGAATATTGAAGTATATATTGTAGTTTCTGCTTTGCTCCTGTGCAGGGCTATTTTTGAGTAGGATTGCACAGGAACGGAGTTCCGGCTGGCTTCCGAGTTGGCCACGCCCACAGCCAAAATCTCTGCACGTGAATGGCTACAGAGAGAAGGCCTAGAGAGCGACCCCCCAGCGACTCCAAGGTGGGCGGGCCGGGGAGGCCTGGAAGGATTGGGGAGGCATTTAAATGCCTCCCCATGCCTTACCCAGCCTGTCCAAGGGCTGGCTTGCCCGGGCACTCTGCAGCCGTGGGGCGCCCGGGCAAGCCAAGGGAAGGCAGTTTAAACTGCCTTCCCTTCCCTTCAAGGGGGCTTGCTTGGGCTCCCTGCAGCCGCAGGGTGCCCAGGCAAGCCAAGGGATGGCATGGGGTGTGTGGCCTAATATGCTAATGAGCTGTGCTATCAGGAGTGTGGCCTAATATGCTAATGTATTTCTGCTGTTGGGTGTGGTCTATTATGTTAATGAGTTCCTGCTGGGCTTTTTCTACAAAAAAGAGCCCTGTTCCTATGGCAATAATAAGGGGGGGAGAGGGGGGGAGAAAAAGAATATTTTGGTGCCATTAATACATTAGGAAGAGAAAATGCCTGGTGTTTGAAGACCAGTTGAAATGACCACTTTCCTCATGTGCTGTGAGCATTAAATGAGTTTAAAGGATAAAACTACATTATTAGAAAGGACAAAAAGTCAACATTCTTTTAAAAGAAAATAGCAAATCCTGATGCATTTTAAACTGGGGCTTTCCTAAGCAGGGACTAAGAAGCCTGAGCAATAAGGAGATGAATTTTCTTTTCTCACTCAGTGACTTTATTAAACTGGTCTTATAAAAATCAAATTTCACTCAAAAATACAGGCTGGCTAGTTTTTACCAGAAGCTTGACTGCTGAGAAAACCTTTGTCCTAGGTTCACTTTAAGCTGCGCCAGGCTGCGCTGTTGCACCGATTTACCCCGCCCAGCACAGCAATTTTTAGTGCAGCACAGGAGTGGGAGGTTCCCTTTCCAATAGTTATGCTGCACAGATCTGTTTGGTCAGGCAGCAAAGAAACATGGCAGTATGATTAGTGTGTCCTAATTTGGGCTGGCCCAGCCTCCCCTCAGCAGGAGTTTGCTTCTCCTATGAAAAGGGATGCTGCTGCCCTGCCTGGAAGTCCTCTGCCTTGTGCTGCTGGAGGTATCCTGGCCCAGAAGGAGGCTTCTGCTGCTTTACAAAGTACCTGTGTGTGCCTGTGAGCTACCAAGGTTAGTTGGCGTTGGGAGAAGGTGGGGTGGGAGCTGGCCTCAGCAATGTGCTGAAGGTGATTGGGTGACTTGTGCTGCTTTGCAAAGTGACTCTGTGTTGTCTCTGAGCCAGCGAGGTTAGTTGGACTTGGAGAAGGGGGGGAGGAGCCATCCTCAGCAGCATGCTAGAGACGATCAGGTGGCTTCTGCTGCTTTGCAAAGTAACTTTGTGTTGTCTCTGAGCCAGCGAGGTTAGTTGGAGTTGGAGGGGGGGAGCCGGCCTCAGCAGCATGCTAGAGATGATTGGCTGGCTTCTGCTGCTTCACAAAGTGGTTCTGTGTTGTCTCTGAGCCAGTGAGGTTAGTTGGAGTTGAGGGGGGAGCCGGATTCAGCAGCATGCTGGCAGAGCAGAAGGCCCCTCAAGGAGGTTAGCTGGAGAGGGCAGGGGTCTTTTAGTAGCAGTTTAAGAACATAAGATGGGCCACTTGCCCATCCAGTCCAATAGTCTGTGTCACACACATTGGCCAAAACCCAGTTGCCATCAAAGTTCCACCAGTGCTGCCAGAACTACAGAAAGCCCCCCCTCTTGTTTCCCCCTAGTTTAAAGACTAACAAGACTTTTAGGGCATAAGCTTTTCTGACTCTTGTAAACTTATACCATGGAAATCTTGTCCAGGTGCTACTGGACTCAAATCCTACTGCAAACAAGCTTGGCTATTCTTTGAAAATATGTTTAAAGTCAATCAGGCAATCCACACCATTGAATAAAAATGACACTGGCTTTCATTACAGGTCTGCTGTAGGGGTCACTTTGAAAATGTAAGTGAAGGACTTAAATGTGCTGTATAAAAGCCAAATTTTAACTCACAATATCAGTATTAACAAAAGAACAAATTTTGAGTCCAGTGGCACCTTTAAGACCAACAAAAGTGACTTTACTGATGTTTTCAGAGGGTGTGTGTGTTGGTCTGCAGAAGAACAGATAGATTCAGGTTCATTAGCAGTTCAGTGACCCACAGAATTATTGGGGTCTAAGAGGGAGGTTTTAGCTTGATGAATGCTATCAAACTAGTATTAGAAATCAGCTAGACACAGATCACCTGGAGAACTTAATGAGAATTAAACTGCATGTGTCTATGGGGAATAATATTAATATTGACAGTGTTTTTAATCGCTGGAGAAAAGAGAATGGAAGAGGAGAAAAGTTAAATTAAAACTTTTTTCTGTAATTAGACTTGATACTGTTTTCAGTTATAATGTTTAAATCATTCTTAAAATACAGTTTAAAAGTTCATTCTGAGATTCTTACAAGGTTATGTTTATGTTATATTTGTATGTTTTGTATGTTTGTAAACTGAAATTTAAAAAGTATAATGTTGGGTTGCTCACAACTTTTATAGTTTGGCTCACAAAGAAAAAATTTTGCACACAGAACTTCAGAGCTTAGAGGGAACATTGCCCTTTTCCTCTGGTAATCTTTGTCCCCTGCTCTTAGATCAGGTGGATATCTCTGTGCTTACCGTGGTTTTTGAATAGAGAAAGAAGCTCCTATCAGATGGAGACAAGGCCATTGTTTTGCATGTAGCCTAGCCAATGATACAGGGGTATTTGGAGTGGTTGATTCAGCCGTTTATGCCTCAGTGCTCTAGGCTTTTACCATGAGCTGGCTTGCACTGTGCCTATAGAATAACATGGCTGTAGCTGCCTTGTGGAGAAGTGCAGGGATGTTTGGGGGCTTCCTTCCTAGAATGGAAAGGGGCCTTTTTTGCCTGTTCTGTATTGTTATTTAAGATTAGGTACCAGTTTCAATAGGCCTAGACTCAAGAACACATGAACACATACATAAACAGATAAAGCCGCCTTCTTAGAAATTTAGTCCATAAAAGTAAGTATTGTGTACCCAGACTGGCAGCAGCTCTCCAAGGTAGGGCACGAACTGAACCACAAAGCAAAATCCATCTTTTGCCCTGTTCATGGTTCAGGAATAGAAGTTTGTGACGGCTCCACCTTCATGAACTTCCATGAACTTTTAGAGCAGTTTCTGCAGTTTGTGGTGGTTTGTGGACGGAGCAGAAAGCAGGAGTGGAGCAGAAAGTGGAGGTTTAAGGGGACTCCAAAGGGACCCTTGCTTTCTGTTCCCCCTGAAATCTGCAAAAACAGCTGAGTGATGGGGAGCCCTCCCTGCCACACACCTATTTTTTGGGCTGTCTTCTGCAGACCCTTCAAATTTTAAAGGGACTGCAGAAAGCAGCCCAAAAAAACAGCTGAGCAGTGGGGAGCAAGCTGCTCCCCACCACTCAGCTGTTTTTGGATTCTCTACAACCCCATTGAGGGACTGCAGTCCCTTTTAACAAGCTTTGCAGGGCCATGAATCGTAAACTGGTTTGGTTCATGAATGAGGTTCATGGTTCATTTTGTGGTTCATCCATGAACTCCGAACCACATTTTCCCAGTTCATGCCCATCCTTACTCCAGGGTCTCAAACAGAGTTCTTTCACATCACATACTGCCAGATTTTTCAACTGGGGATTGAACCTGGGACCATCTACATGCCAAGCAGATGCTCTATCATTGAGCCACAGACTCAGGACTGGTTAGACCATAACTGTGATTGGTAGGAATAGTGCGAACTATCAGAGCATTGGAGCTATTTGAAAAGTGCTCAGAAACATCTATGCATAAAGGGCTGTTCTTAGACCCACCTATTGGTTTGTGTGGTTGAGTAGGCTGGGGAGCAGCTCCCTTGGTGCTGATTAGCATCCACCAAAATGTCCTGATACCAATATGCTTCTCATCTCATGAGTACAAATCAGATTTTGCATGTTATCATTCTTACTATATTAGGAATGTTGTCTGCTGGCATGCAGAAGTCATAGTTTGTGCTCATGATGGATTATTCCCCACATGAATGATATGTGGGTTGAGATAAACAACAACAACAAGGCATTCAGCCAAACAGAGGGTACTTGGTTGTGATGACCCCCCCAGTCCAGTCACATTATAAGATGCTGTCTTACTTTGAATCAGATTAATAGATGATATCATCCAGAAGCATTAGCACTGACTGGTATCAGTTCTCCAAATTCTCAGGCAAAAGTTTCCCCCCAGATTTGCTACTTGACACCCTGTAACTGTAGATACCAGAAATATAATATAAGGCCTTGGAAATACAAAACACAAGATTTTCCACTGAACTGTGACTGGCACATTCTGTTATTAATAAAAAAAATATTGATTACCCATGAAGGATGCCAACACAGGATCCAGAAAACCCACAGGCCTGTCTTTTTGAATCATGTAGCTTCTTCAGTGATCTCATTAGGGATACATCATTTACCAGCTGAGGATGCAGTCCCCAAACCTCTATCAGCTGTGTGTGATGGAATTCAGTTTGTTTTAAGTATGTCATTGCTCGCTTTACTATTTTCCTTCTAACCTACAGCCTGGCAGTTCTGCTGTCACATTGGTCATATGGGAGTGCAGAAGATTTTTGTAACAAGAAACTGAAGCTGAGATACTGGGTGATGTACCATCATCCCTCAGCCAGTGTTTAAGCCATGTTCAACTACTAGCTGAAAATTGTCTGGAAGAGTTAAATAACATTACTGCACATGGTCTCAGACCACATGACACTGTTTAGTGATCAAAGGTTCCAAATTTTTATGTGAGGGGGGTTTACGCTTGTGTTGGAAAATGTGTTTTCCAAATGTCGAGTTAACAAGATCCCTGTAATGAAGTAAGAGCATCTGTTTGTAGATTGCATGTTGAGCTCTTTTGCAGATCTGCCATTACTTTTTGGTCACTGGAAAAAAGTTTAAAAGGTGCTCAATGCTGTGCATTATGTAATTTTAACTGAACCAAAGAGCTGACATTGCGAATAAGAATTAACTGAATGTGCTGCTAAAATGTATGTACAAGCTGTGAGAGGAAGAAGTGAATTGCAGAGCAGAAGTGTGAGAAAGTATGACATCTCAACTGAGTTCTGAAAGGTTTATATTAGGATTACTAAATATGTCTCCCCCAAAATTCCCACCAGAACCGCATCCATTTTTCAAATTGCAACACTTTATTATATTCCTTTCCCAAAGACATAAACACAGATTATAGTCTTAATTAAATTCCTTTTATCCCAAGTACATAAACACATCTGTTAAAATACATAAACATTAACAGATGCCAAAAAGCCAGGAAATCTGAATCAACAGCAGTATGTGTAATATGGGTAGGTTCTAAATTAAATACTGATCAGAGATTTTAAGAACATTCTGTATTGATTTGAAAAGAACATGCAATGATCTTTACACTATATTTGTTGACAAACATGATAACTGGACAGGCTTAGCACTAAAACTGCAGATGCCCTTAAGTACGACGGCCGTGTTCTATGAATGGTTATATAATATCCATTTTGACATTGCAAGTGGCTGTCTCCTTGTACTTCAATAAAGCTAGCCATGCTTATAGAAATGTACCTGCAGAACAATCATGATCCTTCAACTGGGATTGCCAGCTTCTAAAGATCATGGAATAAAATGTTACTTTAGAAGATAACAGGAAACTTTTTAAAATTCTGTTCTGTGGCCCTCTAGGCTGATCACTGCTCTAACATTATCCCTTAACTGAGACTGGAATGATGGAATAATAATGAACCATCACCTCATTCTAGGGACAGAAGGTGACTTTGTAGTATTAGACAGGCCTTGTCAAGATGGTTTACTGGTTTACTTGCAGTGCTGCACTGGCTTCCATTATCACCATTCACTATAGTCCTTGTGCAGTCTTGTATCATTCAGGCTGGAGTAGAAACTTCTAAAGTTTCCTCTGCATGAGGATGAAGCGATGTTCAGGCTTTTATTTAAAACTGCTGAGCAAACTCAAGTAAGTCAAAAGGGTAACCATAACATATGGGGATGTAGTACACCCTTGCTGTTCACAGATTCCTGATACTCAGTTTCAGTTAGTCGTGGTCCACAGTTTGATAATGTGATGTGGTCTTCAGCCTGTTTTTTCTCCCACCATGCCATCACTGTAAGCATTAGTTTATTAAATTTTGTGGGAAATTTGGTTGCATTGCTAGATTGGAGTCCAATAGTACTTTAAAGACCTTAAAGGTGCTATTGGACTCAAATCTAACTCTTCTACTGCAGAGCAACATGGCTACCCACCTGAAACCATCTTCTTGGTTCCTTTGGTGCTAGTGCTTGCCGCTCTAGCCATTCACGGTGATCCCAGGTAGGGATGTGAGACAAGAAAAAATCCCTTATAATTTCAGATTTGGGCTTTGGGGAAGGGTATTTTATCATGAGTGCTTATTTTTGCATAGGACATTGCTAGTTTGGGATACAAATATGTGTGGTTCTGTATATGAGGGTCTGTGGCAACTGTTTATAAAGTTAATCACACCAAATTTGGGCAGAACACAGTCCTCCAGGTACATAAGAGCTTAAGAGAAGCCAATGTTGGATCAGGCCAATGGCCCATCCAGTCCAACACTCTGTCACACAGTTGCCAAAAATACCAGGTGCCATCAGGAGGTCCTGCAGTGGGGCCAGGACACTAGAAGCCCTCCCACTATTGTCCCCCTCCCAAGCACTAAGAACACAGTGCATCACTTGCCCCAGACCATGAGCTCCTATCTATACCTTATGGCTAAAAGCCACTGATGGACCTCTGCTCCATATGCTTATCTAATTCCCTCTTGAAGCTGTCCATACTTGTAGCACCACCATCTCCTGTGGCAGTGAATTCCATGTGTTAATCACTCTTTGGGTGAAGAAGTTCTTCCGTTTATCCATTCTAACCTGACTGTTCAGCAATTTCATTGAGTGCCCATGAGTTCTTGTATCGTGAGAAAGGGAGAAAAGTACTTCTTTTTCTACCTGCTCTATCCCATGCATAATCTTATAAACCTTGATCATGTCACCCCTCAACCGCTGTGTCTCCAAGTTAAAGAGCCCCAAGCGCTTTAACCTTTCTTCATAGGGAAAGCATTCCAACTCTTTTATCATTCTAGTTGCCCTTTTCCACACTTTTCCCAGTACTATAATATCCTTTTTGAGGTGTGGTGACCAGAACTGTACACAGTACTCCAAATGAAGTTGCACCATTGATTTGTACAGAGGCATTATGATACTGGCTGATTTGTTTTCAATTCCCTTCCTAATAATCCTGAGCATAGTGTTGGCCTTTTTTATTGCAGTCTCACACTGTCTCGACATTTTCATTGAGTTATCTACTATGATTCCAAGATCTCTCTCTTGGTCAGTCTCTGCCACTTCAGACGTGTATTTATAGTTAGGGTTTTTGGCTCCAATGTGCATCACTTTGCATTTGGCCACACTGATCCCTATTTGCCACATTGACGCCCACTCGCCAATCTTCGAGAGATCCCTTTGGAATGCCTCACAATCCTCCCTAGTTCTCACCACCCTGAACAACTTTGTGTCATCTGCAAATTTAGCCACTTAACTGCTTATTCCCAACTCCAAATCATTAATAAACAAGTTAAAAAGCATCAGACTGAGTGCTGATCCCTGTGGTACCCCACTGCTTACCACCTTCCACTGAGAAAATTTCCTATTTCTACTCACTCTCTGTTTTCTATTAATTAGCCAGTTTTTGATCTACAAAAGGATGTGCCCTTTTATCCCATGAATATTGAGCTTACTTAGGAGCCTTTGATGAGAGACTTTATCAAAAGTTTTCTGGAAGTCAAGGTAAACAACATCTATTGGGTTTCCCTTGCCCACATGTTTATTCACTCCCTCAAAAAACACTAACAGGTTAGTGAAACAAGATCTTCCCTTACAGAACCCATGCTGAGTCTGCCTCAATAGTTTTTGTTCATCAATGTACCTACTAATTCTTTCCTTAATAAGTTTCCACCAACTTACCCTGTATGGACATAAGACTGACTGGCCTGTAATTTTCCAGATCTCTGGAACCCTTTTTAAAGATGGGAGTGACATTAGCTACCTTCCAAGCCTCAGGAATGGAGGCAGATTTTAATGAAAAATTACATATTTTTGTCAGGAGATCCACAAGTTCACATTTGAGTTCTTTCAGAACTCTCGGATATATGCCATCCGGGCCTAGTGATTTATCAGTTTTTAAGTTGTCTATCAGCCATAAGACCTCCTCTCTCGTCACCTCAATCTGACTCAGGTCTTTTAATTCCCCTCCCGAAATCAGTGATTCTGGAGTGGGCAAGCACTTCTCATCTTCCACAGTGAAGACAGAGGCAAAAAATGCATTCAGCTTCTCAGCCATTTCCCTGTCATCCTTCAGTACTCCTTTTACCCCTTGGTCATCCAAGGGCCCCACTGCCTCCCTGGCTGGCTTCCTGCTTCTAATGTATTTGAAGGAAGTTTTATTGTTGGTCTTTATATTTTTTGCTATATGCTCCTCATATTCCATTTTTGCCTGCCTGATCACAGACTTGCATTTTATTTGCCACAGCCTGTGTTCCCTTTTATCAGGGATGGCCAAACTGAGCCTCGGGAACTGCATGCGGCTCTTTCACACATGTTGTGCGGCTCCCAGCAGGGTGGCTGGGGAAACTAAATATCATTAGCAAAAAAATATAATTGGACAAATAAATATCATTAACAATATCTGCTTTTCCTGCTTTTGTTATTATTTTTGGCAGTCTCATTTAATGTTAATAAAAAGCAAATCTGCATATTTCTCAGTAAAAATGTGTAATGTCTTGTGGCTCTCAAACATCTGACGTTTATTCTATGTGGTTCTTACATTAAACAAGTTTGGCCACCCCTGCCTTTTATCAACCTCACTGAGACTAGCTTTCCATCACTTAAAGGAATCCTTCTCACCTTTTACAGCTTCCATTACTTTGTTAACCATGCAGGCTTTTTTCTATACCTATTTGTGCCTTTTCTAACCTGTGGTTGTTGCCAGAGGCACTGCCTTTTACTCTTGGGTAGCCCCAAAACAGGGATGCCCTACTTTCTAACCTGAACCAAAGTTCCCAAAAGCCAAGCACTCTCAGCTTGAACCACAGAGTCAGGCTCCAAGTGCTCTGCATAAAGAGATTTCATATTCAGGTGACAGGCAACCTCAGAGCAATTCTCCAGTCTTCCCCCTCCACCCAGCTGAGATTATGCTTATGGAATAACAATGAGTTCCAGAGGTAAAGTCTTTAAAAGCCACCTGGCACTCTCCAGCACCTCACCCAGCCCTTTTGTGTCCTATGTGTAAATTCTTTGCCTTTCCTGCCTCTGTCCTTCAAGATACCAGGATAACCCAATCAATCATTCAAATGTTTAGCAATCCTTCCTGAGCTAATCAGGGATGTCTCCCACCTTTTGTGTACACTGACCAGGACCATTAGTAAGTCAGATAATCCATTTAACTAGCTACCCAACACCTGGCTTCTATTGTTAAATCTAGACCCTGCCTCTCTGGAAGCTCATTGGTCATACCTAAGGTCTGCCCCTACTGGCATCACACACCCCTGGGACTCATCATTGGTCCAGGTAATTTATTGTTCTCACCTGAGACCAGGCCCCAGGGCCAACCATTGGTCTGCATTCTTTGCCAATGCCTATATCCCAGCACACACACGGCCTTAGACCATGTGTTTTCTGCCATGATCGAAAATGGCAGGCCACCCCTGAACTCTCTGAGTTTAGGCCAGAATCCATGGACCTCTGCACATCTGGACAGGTTGTATCACCCCTCTATAATCCATCAATCACCTCTGCTTCCTTAGTGCTATACTGTGTGAATATTGTGTGTATGCCTGGGAATATTTAGTAAAGAAATCATTATTTTAGCCACCCAGGTTCTGTGTCTGTTCCTGGGTTCTTGGGAATTCTAACTCTGGTATATACAGGTCAGATCCTATAGCTAAGCCTACTGCATATTAATAATTATAATTCCCCATCTTTATTAAATAATAGAGCAATTTGGCTAACACGGTATATTTTTTTTCTGAGCTTCTAGGATTGCAGTTTTAAATAGTCTCCAAGCTTTCCGAATGGTTTTGACCCCTTCTACTTTTCCTTGAAGTTTCTTCCTCACATATCCCCTCATATCAGAAAAGTTACCCCTTTTAAAGTTAAAAGTGGTTGTGTCAGTCTTTTTGTACAACTTCCTATTTATACAAATGTTGAACAATAACATTATAGTCACTGTTCCCAAATGGTGCAAACATTTTTACCTATCTCACCAGATCTTGGGGATTACTTAGGATGCAATCCAGGATCATCTCTGTGACCATCTGTTGTATAGCACAGTCATTGAGAGTGTCTAGAAACTCAATCTCTTTTTCCTGACTTGAACACATATTGACCCAATCAATGTGTGGGTAGTTAAAATCACCTATTACGACACAGTTATTTCATCTGGCTGCTATCTTTAATTCATTCATCATTTTATAATCCTCCTCTATCTTTTGATCTGGTGGGTGATAACAAACCCCCAGTGTTAAGCTTCCTTTTGGGCCCACTATTTCAACCCATAGCATTTCCAGAAGCAAATCCAATTCTCCTACCCTCTCAATCTTACTGGACTGTATACCCACTCTGACATACAGAGCCACCCTACCTCCAACCCTTCCCCCCATATCCTTCCGATATAATTTATAACCAGGAATCACTGCATCCCACTGAACTTCCTCATCCCACCAAGTTTCTGAAATACCCACAATGTCTGGTTTTCCCCCAACACCAAGCATTCTAACTCCCCGATTTTACCTCAACCACTTCTAGCATTTGTGTATAAACACCTATATTTTCCCATACATGTTAAGCCTACAACTTTTCTCTTGCTGCCTTGAGACCTTGCCAGGCAGTCCATATCGTTAGCCACCATATCAGTGGACAATTCTAATCCATTTCCTTGTAGAAAAGTAACAGCTACCCCTTCATCTCTAGGAAATCTAAAGATCTCCTAGTAGGTAATCTAAAGACCTACTAATTCTCAACCAGATTGAACAAAGGGGTTCAATTTTACAACCCCCCAAAATAGGTGACTCTGTGCGGCCACACTTCCTCTACAGATTCCTAAAATGGCAGTCAAATGGCAGCCTAGAAGGAGGGCTCCAGCTGGCCATGGCATTTAAAAAACTCTCTGCATTTTAGTATTCTTACAGTGACTGCAGACAATAAAAAAATCTTATCCATTGAGAACTCTGCATTTGCCATCCTTCCTTCTTGTGGTCTGTTTGTTTCCTTTTACAACGTGAAAGTGGCTTCCATTGCACACTTGTGATCCCTTTCTGTCAGACTGATATTAATGCCTATGGGAACTTTTCCTGGGGACTGGAGTGGCTGTTTCTCAACCAAATTACACCAAAACTGCAGCAGAGTGGCCACTCCTTGTCCCCCCAAAAACCCCAAGCTTCAAGAAAATTGTTCCATGAGACCCGGACCAAGGTGCCCTCTGTTTTCTATTTTCCCAGACATAAGACTTGCAAAAAACAAAAGGGTTCATCCCCACAAAGAAGACAGAAACAGAAAACTGTGGATCTTTGTGGCTTGTCTCCAAAAGTCATTGGAGGGAAGTGCTCCATGCTCCTCCCTTGCAAGGGTCCAGTTGGAAGAGAGAAATGTGATTGATTGGAAAATCAGTAGACTCAAAGAAAAACATGAGCAACAGGCTGTAGCTGGGTAGCAGCACCCCAAGATGAGGTTTTGGTGGGGGGTTTGGTAATACCTCAGAATCTCAGTGTTACCTTTCCAGAAAATCATGATTTATTTTATTTATTTATTTATTTTATTTCATTTGACTTCTATCCCGCTCACCCCCTAAGGGCTCTAAGCGGCTTACATATATATTCGGTCCAACATTCCTAGCCTAGGGCCACATATGTGCAGGGGAGATGGATATCCTACCAGGCACCCATATTCTGTAGCAGGTCTTCTGTTGCGAGGGGGACAGTCCGGCGGTGACCTCTCTCCGGCGCTGGTCTTGTTATGAAGTTCCACCTTCCTGGCCCTCACGATTCCACCTCCAGGCCAGATCCACTCCGCACTTTTGCGCATGCTTCGCAGCGGCCTCTGTCCACATCAGGCTCCGGCCTGCTGCATTGTTCCGCCTCTGTGCCTCGTCGGTCCGGCCTCCTTCCTACGCCGCCTCACCTCGCCAGCTGCCATGTCTCCTCCACCGTCCATCGCCTCTGCCATCCGTCGCTCTCCACCGTCGCTGCTACAGGGGCGGGTGCCCCCCTGCTCTAGTAGCAGGTACCCCTTTTATCTAATCACCCTTTAACGGGCTTTCGAACCGCTGGGTGGGCGGGAGCTGGGACAAGGGCCAGGAGCTCACCCTGACCGTGGTGGGATTCGAACAGCCAAAGCTGTTTGAAGAGATGTTAAGGCAGGCATTCCTTTACCACCTGCGCCACCGCTCCCCTTGATAATGGCCCAAACCATTTATTTCTATGTATATCTTCAATTTAGGAATTTTATTATGCACAGCACTAATCCCAGGAATGGATCCCCTGCAAATGGCTAGAGTTTACTGTATTTGTCCATCTGCGTGGAAGTCCTTCTTAAAAAACCTAAATTCTATACGAATCTCCATTTTTGTGAGAATTATAAAAACAATTAACATCAGTGTTTGTGGCAGAAATGTGCCTTAAAAGTATTAATGAGTAACCAATGAATGTACAGCAGTTATGATTTTCAGAATTAAGTGATATTTATGCCTTGGACTGCAAGGAGATCGAATCAGTCAATCCTAAAGAAATCAACCCTGACTGTTCCCTGGAAGGCCAGATCCTGAAGCTGAAGCTCAAATACTTTGGCCACCAAATGAGAAGGAGCACCACTGAGAAGACCCTGATGCTGGGAAAGATTGAAGGTCAAAGAAGAAGGGGACGGCAAAGGATGAGATGGTTAGACAGTGTCATCGATGCAACGAACATGAAATTGAGCAAACTTCAGCGGACAGCGGAAGACAGGAGGGCCTGGCGTGTTCTGGTCCATGGGGTCGCGAAGAGTCGGACTCGACTGTGCGACTGAACAACAACAATGCCATATACTTAATTTCCTTCTTTCCCTCCCAAGAAAATGAGTTGAAAAAGGTTTGTCCTCTCATACACATATGTGCGTGTGTGCACACACACACCCACACTCTCAAGGATTATTACTGGAGCAGGTATTTTCATGAGAAGTGTTATCTGTCAGGGGGAGATGCTTTTAATGTACAATATCCTATTTCTGGGCGGATGACTTACTTAAAAACACGGATCTGACAGATACTGTAAGAATACTGCACAGTCAAAGATGTAAGCAGCATTACTGCTATGCAGCCTTGTGCCCTGTCAATTCATGCAGCAGTCTCAAAGAACCCTGAGGGCAAGGGAATTGCCTACACTGATCCTGATCATGGAATTAGCCAAATGCCACTGGTTTATTTCATTATAAAGATCAGAACACCAAGCAAAAGAGATGAAAACTGAATGACAGTGATAATAATGCTTTGTATTGCTTGAAATTATTTGGAAAAAACAAAGTAGTTAATTTGAACCAAGTTTGGAAATTTCAGGTGCATCTCACAAACAAATAGAAAACAGTTCATATGAGCAGGTACATTGTGTTAGGAAAATGTTCCACTGTTAGCTCCCCAAATCCATGGTTCTGGTTATCATACGATATAGAGTAGAATAAACAGAATATTTATGTTATTGTTTTAAACCTTCATTAGAGTGTTGCTGCCTTTTTTGTGAGCATTCAGTTTTCATCCTTTCATTTTCTCTTCTTAAACATTTACGTATCGGTGGTGCTAGCATTTGACACAAGACCAAACATTTTCTGCTTTACAAGACACAGTACAGCTCATCAACAAAACACATGCCTTGCCGAACACCTTTCCAAATAGATCTGAGAGGCACAACAGATTGTGGCAATTAAAAGAGTCTCTCAAGCACTTCAAACCACAGGTACCTCAGCTGTGCATTTCATATTAATCCAAGTCTTCTAAATGATAAAAACTTGACACCAGAAGGTCCTTTATTAAGGTTCCACATTATCAGCTCTCCCAACACACAGTGCAGAAAACTTAACTAAATCTATGTGCATTCATTGCCTGAATCTTGCCACACAGCATCCTGGTATAACTCTCTTGCAAAAAAAAAAAAAACCTGTCAGATTATAGCAGCAGGCAAATCCTGAGCTATATAATGAGCAGAATTAGGCCATGCTTTTTATTTAAAAAAAATACACACACTGATTCATTAATAGCTATATAGATGGTGCAATATCTGTTTAATCTGCCTGTCTCTCTGTCCATCTATATACTGAATGATGACTTAACAGGAGCAATCTTTTTTTTTTAAAGTCCAACGAGGAAATTATAGCAATGTATTTCAATTAAAATATAAAAACATGAGTGGATAAACAGTGCAGAAGTGGTATACAGAAAACCTGCGGCCCTGACCAAGCTCTCTTATGCTAAAACATTTTTTTTAACAATAATATCTTGTCTTTTCATTTATGAATTCAGTTGGACACTTGTAAGACCAAATTGTATGTATCCAGAACTGTGTCCACAGATGAGTACAGGCAGATCCAAAGCCAGGAATATCAGGTGCTGGTTGAGTTAATTAATTCAGTAAATGAGAGATAAACCAAGGCAAGTTCAAAGCAACTGGGAGAAGAAATGGCCGTTGAAATACAGAAAGCTCTTACAACAGGTGGTTTGTCAACAGAGGAAGATGAGGGTAGGAAAACTAGGCTGGAGATCTGCTGAAGACTGAAGGGGAAAGAAATAGATTATATGTATACATTTGTTTGTTTTTAATTACCAACTCACTTATTTGTTATCAGCATTACTTTTTATATAAAATGGAAATGTCATATTTGCAAACATTAAAATTAAACAAAAATATGCAAATGCTAAGTGCTGTACGGTGGCATAGAATTTCAGAATCATGGATAGGTCAGAGCAGCAAAGTTTCAAGAATAAAATTTTAGCACATAGTTCTCAAATTGTGAAGCACACCTCTCCAAAATGGCTCAGAGGTCTTTTCTGAATCCAGGTGTTTAAGAACAAAGGCAGTGAGCTGATCGAAACTCTATTCCTCAGAGCTGCTGTTTGGACACTGTCTGGCTCTCAACACTCCCACCTTTCATTTTTATAGACGTGTGTTTCTTCAGGACTTCACCATAGTACTGGGTTTCTGATGCTTTCTTTCTGGTATGGTCAATGTATATATTTTGTTTTTGTGACTGTTACATTTGAGGAGGCTTCAATCATTCATCATTGTGTGCCTCCGATCAAGGAAAAGTTTGGAGAACTTTACCTTAGAGACAATATAGATGTACGAAACTTGTGCCTTCATTCTCACGAAATATAGATGTACAGAACTTGTGCCTTCCCCCCTACTCTTCACCATGTGGATTGGTCTGATGATGGCAAATTTGTTGTTACGTAATCTGGGTTAAAACATTAGTGGTATTTTATGGTTTTCTGCTCTTGTGTTTGAAATTGTAAGTGACTTTGAGCATGTTCTGAGAAAAAAGCACAACCAGTTCAGAGTACAGAATGCCCAGCAGAACCCAGTACCACCATGGCAATGCAAGATTAAAAGACTGACCGATCTCAAAGCACATTGTCACAAGAAATCGGGGGGGGGGGATTTTTGCAAGTCCAACACAACCAAAATGGTTTCAAAATGGTTTACAATCACCTTCCTCTCCCAATAGTCACCTTGTGAAGTAGATGAGGCTGAGAAAGTTCTGAGAGAACTATGACTGGCCCAAGGTCATCTAGAAGGCTTCAGGTGGAGGAGGGGGGGAATCAGATTAGAGTCCACCGCTTTTAGTCACCACACCATGCTGGCATATCAGGGCATATCCAGAATACAACAGTCCAAATAAGTAAGCAGCAACTCACAGCATGCCCAATAGAATCAAGAAAATCCTGAGCAATTCTAATTGTAAGATTTCTATTGTTAACGGCCTGCTGGTTTGTTTACTGCACCTGTAGTTGTTGTGTCAGGAACGCCTTCTATTTTGTACTGTTTTTCTTATTACCATTTTCTATGCAATTAGTAGCATAATCCTATGCAGGGTTATACGCTTCTAAACCCATTGACTTTAGTGGATTTAGAAGGGTTTAACTCTGCATAGGATTGCAATGTAGGAGGTCTCAGTTTCATCCCACACACATTTTCTGTCAAACAGTATTCAAGAGATTCTCAGCCATCCCATTAGAGAAGTGTTTCTTAATGAGTGCATCTTCTACTAACTAATAACTAATAACTGATTGCCCAAACCCAAACCAGCTGGCCCAAACTAGAACCTCTGCTTGCCTTTCTCAATTGAGGTGAGGGCATTGCCCTTCTCAAAGTACCTGAACAGAGACTTGGAAAAGTATTGGCTTTGATCCTCCAAGATGGAAAAAATTGCAGCCATCTTCAAAAACTCCTCCAAATGTATCTGGACAATGATGGAAATGTGGCTGCTGTCAAGGACAGTCCAACTCTTCTCTGGCCTATCAAGAAGTCTTCAGTATGTTTTAACTTGCTTGCAGGAATTGCTAGAAATTCTATTTTGCTTTCTTTTCAATGTATTATCTAACTTCCCTGTGTTCCCTATGTGATTAATAATCTCTAAAATTGGGCTGAATGCTCTGTGCCAGGTCCTTGCTGAGCACCCACACACACTCACACCAACCCAGACTCTGGCCTTATGCTACTGGGATGATATATTTATTAGATACAGGAAGTGATGTCTCACAGTCACAAGAAGGAGCTCTTGAAGCCCCATTGGGGAAAAGCACTCCACATATATTTGCCCCCTTCCTTTGATATAGCACAGCTTTCAGTGGCAGTGCCAGAGGACACAATCAGGGTACTAGAAATGGTGGCAATTCCTACAATTACAAATCCTGCAGTAAGTCATAACCATCCCTCTGACATGGAAATCAAAAAATTATTCCATTGACAGGAATTTATTTCATTCCGTGATAGTCAGATAAATGGAAATTAACTGGATTCTGTTATTATATTAAAGAATGACACTTTCCTTCTCTTGATTTATACAACAATTTAATTAGCAGAGGATGACAGTATTTGCAATGAGTGTTAATGCTGGTGATCATTATATGCTTCAATAACTTTGTTGAAAGCACCTCTGTTAAGCATGCTTATGATTCACTTGCAGTCATCAAGCAGTGATGCAATTGCAGGCAGTTTTGCAAATTCTTTTCTACCAATACTTTGGGGGGCTTATGAGTGGAAGTGGCTCAACAGGACTCAGACTGGCAGAGCAGAATTCTGTGCTAGCATTGCAGATATGCAGATATGATAAGCATTGCAAAAAGAGCTAATCCAAGTGAACATAAGAACATAAGAACATAAGACAAGCCAATGTTGAATCAGGCCAATGGCCTATCTAGTCCAACACTCTGTCACACAGCGGCCAAAATATACCAGGTGCCATCAGGAGGTCCAGCAGTGGGGCCAGGACACTAGAAGCCCTCCCACTCTGCCCCCTCTGCCCCCTCTGCACTGCTTCATACATTATGATGATACTTTTTTCAGATGGGGGGGGTGAAGACCTTGCTAGTTTGTTAGCCTTAAACTAGACGGAGCTGAGTTCTAGCTAACTAAATCTGTCTTCCTCTCCTTGTGCATGTGTTAAGTGCGATCCAATTGTTTCTGATTTATGGCAACTATAAAAAATTTTACAGCCTTGCTCAAGTTGTATAAACTGAGAGCCATGTCTTCCTTTATTGAGTCAATCCACCAATTTTCACTCCAATATTGGGATTTGGGAATATCAGGAAATACTGATATTTTTCGAGTTTAGTACACCTGAACCTGAAAAATACTGATTTTTTTTTTGCACAATCCTAGTCTGTTCTACAATCAGCTCCTGGTCTTGTTTTAGCAAAGAGAATAGAACTTCTCCATCTTCTGCTTCTGATTATGTAATCTATATTGCCCATTTAGTGACGTCCACATATATAATCATCTGTTTGGTTGCCTGAAACATGTTTTCACAATGAACAAGTTGTTGTCTTCATGGAATTCTGCAAGTCGCTCTGCCTTCTTCATTGAGTTTTGAAGACTCTTATGTACTTTTAAACTGTCTGCCTGTCTCTTGGAGGCTAACCGATGTTCAACAGAAATGGACCCTCCATGCCCTTACTACAACTAAAAGATTCATATTACAACTGTGGAAAGATAAAAGCTTGCCTCCAGTAAATCAATGGCTCAAGGACCTTAGAACTCCATCAGCATTTGAACACATGGCATATTGACAGCAATTGCATGGACCTATTTTTAGATATTTGGAAATCATTTATAGAAACTTATATAAAGAGTAGGAGTAAGGCCCATTGCACAAATAAATTAAACAGACTCTAGAAAGAGACTCTGGTGGGTGTCCTGGCCTTGGGCACTCATTGTCAATTTGCTGTGGTGACATCAGCAGGGTATAATGACACAGAGCTTACTGTTTTCTCCGAGGGAACTGATCACTGCCATCTGAAAAGCAGCATTACTTCTGAGTGATCTCCAGCCCTCCCCTGGAGATTGGCAACAATGGTTCCCCAGGAGGAAATGGCTGGTTTAGAGGGTAGAGTCTATGGCATTGTACCTGTCTGAGGATCCACCCCTCCTCAAACCCCAGCCAGCCATCAATGTACTATTATCTACCCCTCTGACTTCAGTTTTCATCTCCTCCTCTCTCCCTGTAGCCTCTACCTAGGAAAAGTACAGTCTTTATCCACACTGGCAACCAAGCAGCTCACATCATTCTCCTCACCCCCTTTTGATCTGCACAACAATCCTGTGAGGTAGTTTAGGCTGAAAGTCTGTGAGTGGTCTGAAATCACCCAATCAGCTTCCCCAGGAAGAACCTGAGTCTGGCAGACTCTGTTCTGAAGCACTAACTGCTATGTCACACCAGCTGTCATGAGAGGGCCAAGTCAGCTGAGTATAATGACACAGAGCCTGCTATTTTCTCCAGGGGAACTGATCTCTGCAATCTGGACAGCAGTTGTAATTTGGAGTGATCTCCAGCCCTCACCTGGAGATTGGCAACAATGGTTTCCCAGGAGGAAATTGCTGAATTGGAGTCAATGGCATGGTACCTATCAGAGGTCCCACCCCTCCACAAACCCCACCCTCTCCAGGCTCCACTCCTCAAATCCCTAGGAACTCTATCTCCTTCCCAACCAACCATCAACCTACCTTTATCTGTCCCTCTAACTCCAGCTTTCCATCTCCCCCCTGCACCTGGAGCCTCTACCTAGGAAAAGTACAATCTTTCTCCTCCTCAGTGGGGACCCAAGCAGGAGGGGAAGTGACTTCAGCAGGGTATAATGGCTCAGAGTCCACCCTGCAAAGCAGCCATTTTCTCCAGGGGAATGTATCTCTACCATTTGGAAAGCAGTTTTAATTCTGAGTGATCTCCAGCCCTTCCCTGGAGAATGGCAGCAAAGGTTCCCCAGGAGGAGATGACTGATTTGGAGAGTGGAGTCTATGGCATTGTACCTGTCTGAGGTCCCACCCCTCCTCAAACCCCACCCTCTTCAGGCTCCACCCCTCAAATCTCCAGGAATTTCCCAACCTGGAGGTGGCAACCCTATTATTCATTATTACTACAGATCTCTGCTATTACTTGATAATACTGATTGGGTTTTGAAGGTTTTATGATGTTATAATTATTATTTCTGTGTTTTATCTTTTATGTAAGCTGCCCTGAACCTGCTTTGACGGAGAGGGTGGGGCATAAATTGAATGAATGAACGAACGAAGAAATGAATGAATGAACGTACCATTCTCTGCTCCTCTGACTTCAGGCTTCCATCTCTTCCCTCCACCTGCAGCCTCTACCTAAGAAAACTACAGTCTTTCTCCACAGTGGGGACCCAAGCAGGAGGGAAGTGATCTCAGCAGGGTATAATGACACAGATTCCACCCTGCAGAGCAGCGGTTTTTACCAGGGGAGCTGATCTCTGCCATCTGGATAGCAGTTTTAATCCTGAGCCCTCACCTGGAGATTGGCAGGAATGGTTCCGCAGGAAGAAAAGTATTCTCTTTCTCCACTGTGGAGACCAAAGCAGCTTACATCATTCTCCTCTCCCCCTTTTGCTCTACACAACGACCCTGTGAGGTAGGTTAGGCTGAAACTCTGTGACTGGTCCAAAATCACCCACTCAGCTTTCACAGCAAGAACCTGGGTCTGGCAGACCCTGCTCTGAAGCGCTAACTTCTATGCCTAGGATAGCCAACCTTCAGGTGGAGCCTGAAGATCACCGGGTATCACAACTGAACTCCAGACAACAAATATCTCCCCCCGCCAGGAGAAAATAACTGCTTTGGAGGGTAGACTCTATGGCATTCTGTTTAGCTGAGGCCTTTCCCCTCCCCAAACTCTGGCTTCCGTAAAATCCACCACAAAATATCCAGGAATTTCCCAACCTGAAGCTGGCAACCATAGTCAGGACTGGCCCCAAAGAGTTCCCCACAAAAGCTTGGAAAGGGCCTCCTGCCTTTGCCTTTTTACTGACAAAACCAAGCTTGGTTGCCTAGCAACAGCTACTGAGGGAAAAGTTAGTCCCACAAGAGCCAGAAGGAGAAGTGTCTTCGTCAGGAGAGACAGCTGTTTTGGCAGTTTATTCTGTGAGGGAAGAGTGTCCAGGCTGACAGTGGGTGGAGGAGAGGAGCAGCCCCAGCCCCCAGCCAATGGCACATGAGTACTCTTGACTGGCGGTTGATGGGCCAATGGCTGATGGAGTGCACAGAACAGCCAATGGGAGAGCTAGAAATGGCCAACGTATTAGGGCAATTATATACATGGGGTTTGCCACCACTGTTGTTATAATTTTGTCTTGTATTTATGTGTTGGGGTTCCCCCTTTTTTTTCTTTCCTTTTTAAAAAAAATAATCTTACCTAGTTGCTGGATTTTAAGTTTTCCCCCTTTGTTCTTGTTTTTCTGTTTTTTTAAAACAATTTTTTTTTAAACCACAGCATGTGAATTGTCCAAGGGATGATTTTGCTGCTGCTGCCGCCGCTGCTGTTTGTTATTATTACTGTTTACATAACCCAACATTTTGCCTGATGGGCCTGCAAATGTGTAATACATACAGAAGCTCCAGTGTAAGCAGTATCTTTGAGATAAAGCCCCAAGCAAGTGTGGAAGAAGGAAGGCTATTACTAGCTAGAGAACATTAGAAATTTAAAGTGCACTTTTTATTTAAATCATAATCTCTGTGTGCCATCTCTTCCACTGTATTTAATGAGAAGCTATGAGAGAACAGCCTGAGGCTAAATCAAGGCAGCCTAACGTAGAAGTGGGTCATTAATATTACTGACAAGTTAACTGTATGGGAGACCTCATCTTGTTTGCATAAATGATCCTTTGTTTTAACAAATAATTGTGACTTCCCATACAAGCCGCATATTTGTCTGAAGAATTAGTGCATAATAGGATATTTGTGAATATTTAAATAAATGGGATAAATAATGTAGATTTGTTTTAGCTCCAACAATGGTTAGAACTGTATGATTTCTCCGTGATAACCAATTGCTTATTTAATAGTAAAAAAAGTTCATATTTTCCTCCCAAATGCAGCTATTTTCCAGAACTAAATTTTGTTATGAATACAGGAAAGTTGCCTAAAAAATACAGCATTTAGTGCAGTTTTTCTGCACTGTAGCGATTCATTCTGCCACCATTTTTGGAACATTAACTATTTAGAAATGAAGAAATATAATTTTTATTTCAGCCAATATTTTTAGTAGCAGTAATGTTTACCAATATGCAAACACATATTTAAGGTATGTTTTTATAGTTACAGGTTTTATACTCTCTCTCTCCTCTCTCTCTCTCTTTGTATGTGCTTTTTACAGCTCAGTAGCAGAGCTCATGTTTTCCATACCTAACCAAGTTCCAGACCTAACCAAGCTCCAGTCCCCAGCATATCTAGTTAAAGCATCTCAGGCAGCAGGCTGGGAAAAGGCCTCAATGTGTGAGGTCGTTCAGACTCTGACAGTCACTGTGTGGAGTTCTGGACGAGGTAGACCAGTGGTCCAACTCACTGTCCAACAGTTTTGTATGAACCTTTGGAGCTTCACAAGCATCACCCTCTCCTGTCCCTTAACTCCAGTTTTGAGAATGTTCTGCTTGCTCTTTTTTCGGTCTTGAAGAATCATAGAATCATCGAAAGTTAGAGTTGGAAGGGACCTTACAGGTCATCTAGTTCAAACCCCTGCACTCTGCAGGAGCATAGCCGAAAGATAGCCCTACATACCTACATACCTACAACATACCCGAAAGATGGTCATCCAGTCTCCGCTTGAAAACGTCCAGCAAAGGAGCATCCACCACCTTCCGAGGCAGACTGTTCCACTGCTCAACCACTCTTACAGTTAGGAGGTTTTTTCTGATATCTAGCCGGTAACGACTCCTTTGTAATTTCCACCCATTAATTTCCAGGAAGCTGGGATTGGTGCAAACACATAGCCATCAGAACCTCTCTGTATTGGTACAAGTGCCTGTAGTTTATGATTTCTTATACCTTTGTTTTCTCAATCCGAGGAAGCCTGAAACAAGTTGGCATGCGGGAAAATGTGTGTGAGAAATTGTTGGTATGCTGCAGTTTAAACAACTTGAGATATCCCCTGACCTACAGTGCAGTAGCATGAGAGAGCTGAGCTCCACAATTTAGGCTGGAGTTAGCTCTGCATAAAATTGCACTGTAGCACCCTGCCCACCACATGCTGAACCTCAGCAGTCTCGCACTATGGTACATTTGCCTTATAGCACTGATCGGAGCAGGAAGATACTAATCCTGCCAGAATCCATAGAAGCTCAAGCAGCAGTACTTTTATCTCTCCCTCTCCATATTGCATGGTAGAGTTTGGGCCAGGGAATTCAGTTTGTGGAGTTAGGTTTAATTCTGTTCTCCAATCTACCCACCCATCTCCCATTCTAGGGTATTTTAAGCCATTAGGGCATAAGCAGTTTTCCCTTTCCCTTTCGAGGTTAGGTCTTTGTTGGTGTATGTATGCACTATAATTTACAAACTAGTCTCTTGTACATACCAGATGAATGCCTACTTTTTGAGTGTTCTCATTTCCCCATCCTGCCAATAAGCATGAAATCATCTACTTCATAATCAGAAATTCAGCTAACTGCCATTAGGCAGGAATGAGTCTTGCACCCAAGGGAGGGTATAGGAGGAGGGGGTGTCAGCAGCTATACCTCTTGGCAACTCTGAATTGAGGACACTGTGCTGCCATCCCTGGCTTCAACTCACCTTTTGGTCACTAACTCTGAGATACTGGGGGGATGGAGCCAGGAGGCTTCCCTCTGGTCCATACTGGTCCTTCAAAGGAGGGTGGCACTGGCAGTTCAGACTCTATAGGGATGTGGGGGATAAAGTGTGTGGGGGAAGCGAGGCTATTTCCTCCAGAGGAATTTGACCTGCAGTTGTGCGATCAGACAGTCCTTGGAAGCCGTGGGCACAGCCCACCACTGCGTGATCAGACTGCAGGTGGGTCTTTTTTTTGCTGTTTGTTTCCAATATGCTTAAATGAGGAATTGATGAATCGCATCTCTGCACTAGAGTTTGCGATGATGCGCATATTGAGAAGGGGGGGAACAACGGCACAGAGTTGGAATGGCCTGATTAGACCATCCCGACGCCATGAGAGCTGGAGTGATCAGACACAGAAAACTCCATCCGTGGCCCATTGGAACCCATTTACTACCAAATTTTCCCCAGTGTCTTATTACTGCGCTTCTGTGGTGGAGCAAAACTGGTTGCCAACAGGTGTGGGGTGCTTCCCAGATGTTCATGTCTGAGTGCGCCCTTTAAATCTGCCCAGCACTTGTGCCTATGGCAGGGCTAATTGTGTGTGTGATCACACCCTATTCCTGCAATCCTGCCCACCCTCCCTTGGATTTAATATTTTGCTGCTGGTATTTCAAATGATCCTTGCTGTGGCCTCAGGGTGGTTCTTATTGACAGAACCAGGAAGGACTCTGGAGTTTTCTCCTTCCTCATAGCAAAGCATCCTTAGGTAGGTTTATAGAATGCACTGTTAAATATGCATTTATCGTCACAGCTTGCCAGATGGTATTTAGTCATTGGCTGGAGAACATAGTGTAGGATTGAGCAGGGGTGGGGTCCCTGAATGATCCCAAAGGGAAGGTGATATTAGGAACTAGGTTTTATTATGATGCTACTCTTATTATGATGTCACTCTGTGATGTTACTCTGCAATTTTAATTTTACTCTCCTTGATTTTGTATTTAGACTACTGTATCTTTATAAATACGCCAATAAAAGGCTTTGGATTGATTGACTGATTGATTGATTGAGATTATGCATGGGATAGAGCAGGTAGAGAAAAAGGTACTTTTCTCCCTTTCTCACAATACAAGAACTCATGGGCACTCAATGAAATTGCTGAGCAGTCGGGTTAGAACAGATAAAAGGAAGTACTACTTCACCCAAAGAGTGATTAACACATGGAATTCACTGCCACAGAAGGTGGTGGCAGCTACAAGCATGGACGGCTTCAAGAGGGAATTAGATAAGCATATGGAGCAGAGGTCCATTGGTGGCTATTAGCCACAAGGTATAACAGCGTTCCGTGCACCTTGGTGTTTAGTTGTGCCGGCCACATGACCATGGAAATGTCTTCGGACAGCGCTGGCTCTTCGGCTTTGAAACACAGATGAGCACTGCAACCCTAGAGTCGGATTCGACTGGCTTTCGAGCAAGGGAACCTTTACCTTTATATAGATAGGGACTCTGGGGCAAGTGATGTTCTGTATTCTTGGTGCTTGGGCGGGTCAACAGTGGGAGGGCTTCTAGTGTCCTGGCCCCACTGGTGGACCTCCTGATGGCACCTGGTATTTTTGGCTACTGTGTGATAGAGTGTTGGCTTCTCTCGTATGTCCCACATGCTGACCACACTCGCAAGAGGCTGGTGACAAGCATGTATAGCAATGTCCACCACTTCTTGCCTTGTAACCAGTTCTCTTTCCCTGATTACACCAACTGGTGGGTTTGAGGACTTACCACCAGCATGGCATCTCCTGTTCCCTGCCCATGCTGTGCCAAATCATAAGGAATCTGTAATCAATAAACCTGTAACCTTATTTTCTGTCCCCTCTTTCTCACCTCCCCTCCTGGCTGATCTCCATTGCAGGTGCAAGTTGGAATGGAATGGGAGACTACTGCCTGCATCATGCTCAGTCACTGTAGCGTCTGACACCTCGTTCAGTCAGTTCCTTGCATACATGCTGCATTGCTTTCAAGTGAAGAAAACTTTCATAGGCTGAAAAAAGAAAGTGGGTTGGATACAGGAATCTGTCAATGGAAAGTGTTATTGGATGGCGATCTTTCCCACATTTTCCTACCTTCAGCAGTCCTTTCTGGCACTGGGAAAGTTGATTCACAGGGACAAGGGACCATTGTGGACTAATAACCACATGAATCAGGAGGCTGCAGTGAAAAGCAGAAAAGGGCAAAATCACCTTTCCTGTCTCATCCATCAGCAGAGCTGCACTGATGGAAAGAAAGGGCAATTATGCCCCGTTCATCCTCCTCACTGCAGCCCTTGACATGCATGCTGTTATTCAGTATAGTTCCAAAGACATAGAAATAATATTTCCCAGTGTTGGAAAAGACTGTTATGGGGAAGCGAACATAGAAAATATCTACAATCCTTATTTCTACAGATCACTGGATCCAACCCACCATAATGGTCACCAAACTAGCCTTGTTCAGGTAATAATTTGTCTGTAGATGGTTTTCTATGCTAAATTAGCAAAATACCCTGATAGGCCCATATTATTTCCTAATCTAGTCCAAGGAACTTCATTCATGGATTGTATAAAGATTAATTCTTGCTACAGGAGAGTTGAAATATCATCAATTTCTTAGTGTTTCAGCATTGCACAATGTATGTGTCTTTTTTAATTTAAGACTGTCGACATCTGATTGCTATAAATGGCAAGATCGTCCCCCAGTCTTCATGACGAAATGTCAAACTTTTCATATTGTCATGAAAATGATCCACACTAATGCAGAATTTGGAAACAGATAATTATCCAAGAACATGAAACAGAATTAACATGCACTAGAGCATGTCATGAACATTTCCTTCAGCAAACAAGAAAGGTAATTGCTGTCTGAGTACAAAGCAATGAGAAATGTTTGGTTTACTTCCATCAGACAATTTGGAGAGAGCCACTGTTTACTCATTTAACCCATCAGACCAGTGCCTGCTCAAAATGGTACCATTCAAGGACTGATGGAGTGAGACGAGCCTCCTGATTGCAGATTCTTCTAATTTCACACTTACTAGGCTTTATCAAACAGAATGTTCTTGTCCTATTATTACAAGCCTAAAAGCTGACAGGTGTGAATGTTTAAGCAGGACAGCTTTATCACAGGTTAAACCTGATCAGCCATTATTTCACAAATTTCTGTAAGAAATATTCTGCTCTCATGCCAAATCAGTGTCTCTGGCAATCCCAGTCCCAGAGCCATATAATATTCAGCTTAATTTGATCAGAGCATACAAAAGTTTCTGCTGGATGAGATCAAAGGTCCACCTACGCCTGTATTCCATGGCATCCCCATTTTGTATGGGCCAGAACACGTTATTCCACCTATGGACTCCAAACCTCACTGGGGCTTTTTGCTCCGGGGGGGGGGGGTAGAAAGCAATGTTGTGCAATGGCACTTTCAGTTCTACATGAAATGATATCATAATGCTCTAGGAATTTCCAAATCACTATAGTTTTACCATAGAAACTGAGGAGAGTGTTGTGACATCAATTCTGGGTACTCAACTAGAAGTGACACTGTGGAATTACTTCTCAAGTCCCTACCCCCCAAAATACTCCTACTAATTGCCAGCACTCAGCTGGCAACCCTACTTTTAGCAGATCTTCTAGTTTAGTGTTCCTGTTTGGGGCATGATTTCAGTTGCATTAAGGTTTCCTGAAAATAATAGCTTCTAACTGAAAACAAAGTATTCATTGTGGGTGTCTCTTCCATCAGTGGAAATTCATACATTCCAGAAAACTTCTTGTCTTATATTTTACTGCAGTTACTGAACAATGTCATATGGGCTCACATATTTTTCACTCCTGCTTCTCCAAGTCTGTTCTTTTGTAGCAGCTCCATTCTTCAAGACCTGCCAAAGGTGCCAACATGCCAGGTCATCAGCCTGTACAAGAGAGGTTTTTCCCCCCGTGGTGTTCCCTGTACTGTGGAATGGACTTCCTAGCCATGTCCCTCCTTCCCACCCTTATCAGTATTCCAACATCATAGCAAGGTCAAGTTATTTTGAAGGGCCTCTCTCATAGATGGGAAGCACATCTAAGAGTGGATATATAAGTTTTGCTTGTTTGAATCTCTTTTAATTGTTGTATGTGTAGTTTTAATAGGACAAAGGCAGGCTATACATGCCAAAAATAAATAAACAGGGGCACAGAGCATCCCACAAGGAGATACTGCCCCTTCCTCATCAGTGCCATAATTCAGATGCATACACGGTATATCAGCAGAAAATGGAATTCCATCTGTACTACTCTAGAAAATGGAATACAATCCACTAAGTCAGAGGTCTTCATGTGCACTGGAACTTTCACGTATGTTGTAGAGCCATAAGACTGGGGATAGGATGTCTGCTATACACTTACAGAGCTAATTTCTTCTGAAAGTTTGCCAAAGTCCTAGCCTAGACTTCTTCCACAATTTGATTGGCTCCCATCCATAACTAATTATTGTAATGGGGATGGGGCTATTATAAAACTTTCATTAGTAGCAAGATTCAGAGAATGCATATCCTTTTTTGTCTTTCATCAGCCACTAAGTAAAATTGAACAGATGTATAATAAAGACATTTTGTTTGACCTGTTAGTATATCTGATGGATAAAGAAGAGAAATATGATGACTGCATTCCTAAGCAGTGTTACCCTTTTCTAAGTCGACTGAAGTCCATGATAGTAACTTTCAGTTCAATTCTGAAATGGTCTAACTAGAATACTACTGAAGTCTATTTAATGAGGATGACTCGCAGGACAGGGTTTTTAGTGTTACACAGTTCATTTAGGATTGTAGTGAGTGTCTTAGAATTAAAATTCATGCACAGAACACAAATTGTTTCAGGAGATTGTTTATATACATTTGTAGTAAAAGATGACTTGTTCTAATTTGATGTTAGTAAAGATAGCACAAGTGCCTTCTGTATATGGCCTTGAATGTACACATGGATGGATTTTTTTTTAATTATGTGTTATAGGGATTTATAAGAACCAATGGCCAGGTCATTTGTAGTAACCTTGAGAAACCTAGCTCAAATATCTGTTCAGTTTTATCATCCATAGCAAATGTTATCACTATATCTTAAGCAGCTGATGACAGAAATGGCACTTTTGTCCATGATTCAGAGACGTACATACATATGGAGTCTCCTTATATCAAGTAAGACCACATCAGTGCAATCCTAAACTGAGTTGTACCCTTCTAAGTCCACTGAAACTTAGGATGATGCTGTTGGTCTATCTTGATTAGTATTTACTCTGGCAGTGGCTCTCCAGGGACTCAGAAAAAAGATCTTTCCCAAACCTTGCTACCTAGATCCTCATAACAGAAGCTGCTAGGAAAGAATCTGAGACATTCTGCATGCAAAACATGTATTGTACCACCAAGCCATAGTTCTTTCACACATAAAGATGCTCCCCTTTGTTGGTTACTGATAGAGAAAAGAACTCCATGGATGTAAGCATCTTTCTTGATACTTTCCAGTAGATGACAATAGGAAACCCTGCTGCGTGCTTGGGCATATGTTGGTGGATCACTATAGAAATGCTATGGAAATAATAAAATGTGTCATACTCCTATTAGTTGAAGTGTTGGTCTTGCATCTGTTCAGCCAACAAGAGCAAACCCACATGTAGAAAAATGTTTCATTCAGTACATTTGGAAAATAATTGACTGAGTTCGGACTGGCAATTTGCCCCGCTATAGCCACGTTCCAGCTGTGTTTCCCAAGCAGATTAAAGGGGGCATTCACACAGGCACATCTGCTTGGCGTTCCCCACCTGTAAGCAACCCGTGCTGTTCCACTGTGCTCCCGGGATTAAAAGATACCTGTTAAAAGTGGTAGCAAATCCCGGAGAGTGCCTTTATCCCACTGCACTCCGGTTCCCGGAAGTGTGAACGCTCAGCCGAAAAGCCAGGAGCAACCCACGTTGCGCATAAGGCAGCAGCGATATGATTGGCTGTGCTCCGCTCTACCACCCAATGTGGTGCTGGTGCAATGGGATCCTCCCCAAATTGGCTGGATGCCTATGTGTGTATGAGCGCGTGAGCACATGAGCTCATGCGCTTATACACACATAGGCATCCAGCCGATTTACCAGGAAAAAGCTGTTTACAGTCGCGCCTCTGGGCCAGCAGTCTGAACACTCCTGCTCACCTCCTCCCGGTATGCTCCCACATCAGTTGGCCCCGTGTGACTGGGAACAGTTTGTTCTGGGCCTTTTTTGCCACAACTGGCTCTCGCTTCAAACTGCCAGTCTGAACTCAGCCATTATATGTTCTTACAAAGAAGATTTAAAATACAATCCTAAACAGACTTACATCCTTCTAAGGCTCTTGAAGCCAGTGGGCTTAGAAGGGTCTAACTCCGCTTAGGACTGACTGTGAGTCTGTGATGGTTTTTATTGGGGTTCTTACTTACGTTATTTGTGCCAAATTCTACAGCAGCATTTGCTCAAAGCCAACCCATAATTTGCTATGGCAAAATAAAATGAAAATTAACTTCCAATCTTGCTAAAAGATCATGCTTTTGGTTGCTAAATGATCTGTGCCAAATGGTCTTCATCAGCAAAAGAGAGCGAAGAGTATTTTCTTTGTAGATGATTAATAAAACGACCACAGTTCTTGTTTGATCTACCAGGATCACTGACTGCTTACTTACTGAAGAATCTAAATGTAAAAGTATTCTTTTATTCATTTTTTTATATATATAAACTCTCCTAAAAAGGAGAGGACTTTATTGCTTTTTATAGAGAAAGGGGGAAGGGTATACAGAGGGACAAAGAAAAGAAGTGAGTGAATTTCTTGTTAGCATGTTAAACTTTTTGTTAGTAAAAAATAAAGTTCATGGCTTCTACTGTGGTTGAACGATCTTCTTTTCATCTTACTAAAAGTCCAAAACAGATCTGTTAAAAAGATTAGTAAAGTCCTTTGGGGTTAATTGTTAATATACTCCATTCTTGCGCATCACGAACAAATCATATCTTGGGGTGTCTTCCTTTCAAATATCTTAAATTGTACGATGGGCCCTTCTTTGCTTTTCCCTCCTCCGATTCTCCTTCCTCCTCCTCTGGGCCACTGTCTTCTTCGCTGCTTAACATTGTTCATTTAGCGAGTTCTGCGTCTTCCTCTGAACTGGCGTGCCTCTTCAGAAATTCTTGGGCTTTGAAGATGGAATCAATCTTCTCTCTCTTGTCATTAAATTTAAAAACCAGTCCTTCGGGGATCCACCATTTGTAACTGACTTGGTACTTTGCAAAAATAGGGTCAGTCCTTTATATGCTTTTCTTTTCAGACGAATTTCATATGGAACATCTTTTAAAATCCTGATATTCTGTTCACCAATCTTCAAGGGCATTGCTGAAGTCGCTCGTAAAATTTGATCTCTAGTACCTTGCTTAGTGAACTTGACAACCACCTCTGCTGGCAAATTATTTTTCTTGGTAAAGTTAGATTAGGATCTGTATACCAGATCCATCTCTTCGCTTAATTTTTGCGCTTCTTTGCCAGTTATTGGTGCCAAGGCATTCGCCAAAATAGCTCTGAGATCTTCTTTTTCCTCTTCCTTTACGCCCTGAAAACGGAGAGTCAAGTTTGATCTTTCCATCTGAAGCATTAATATTCTTTTTTCCTGCATCTCTTGATGTTTCTCTATTTTGTTGACCTTTTTCTTAATTTTCTTGGTGTCTTCCGTCGAGGTCAGGCATTTCTTTGCAATCTCTTCCATCTTCTTAGCTGTATCTGTTAATTGCTTCTGTTGAGTATTGAGGACACCTTCCATGTTACAGAGAGTTTCGCTGATTTTTTGCATTTGATCCAGCAGAGGGCGCAGCATCTCACTCTGCTGATTGACAGCTGGCTCCAGGGGGGGGTGCCAGAACCGGAAGTCCCTCCCAGCTTCTTCGCCGGCTTGTCCGGGACTCTTTTCTGCCCGAACATTTTTATTGTTTACTTTTACACAGTCCGTGCTGCGCAGCTCAGGAGTCCAGCTATTTTCTTCAACTTCAATACAACCCCAAAAGGTACTTTCACCAATCCGCTTTTTCACTCCACCCCCCTTCCACTCTCCTTTATAAGTTCCATTTTCTAAGGGGGGGGGGATTCTTCCCCCCTCCCGTGCGCTTGTGCGATTAGGGGGGGAGCGCATTTGAAACGTTTGCAAGCAGATCTCCAACTCACGGTTTTCTGCCGATTCTTCCTTTTTTAATTCATCCTTCGCTGCTTCACTCCGGGAAGTCGGTGGCATTGCTAAGTCCCATACGGGCACAACACAATGGGGCCACTGGGGCAGGGGGAAAGCCTCGATTTCCCAGCCGTCAGGTCGGCAAAGAGGATACTCCCCAAGCGCCCCCTGGTTCGGAGCCTTTAACTAAGGCTCACTAGGGTCGTTCGCTTGTGCGAAGACCCCCCCGACCGTGCGTGGGCTGACCATCTCCGGGAGAGTCCCGAGAGGTGCCCGCCATTCGCTCTGTCGAAACCGAAAGTCTGTCTTTGATTCATATTGAAGTGTACCATAGAAAAAAAGATAGGAGACTTTGGGGGAAGTTATTATAACATATAAATTAAAATTTCCATATTCTAAAGAGGCATAATTAGTTGGTATTAATCAAATGGAATCATTGTAAGTTTATTCATTCCTTTTTCATTTCTACCCTGTTTGGGATAGTTACTGTCAGTGTTCCCTCTAAGCCGAGTTAGTGTGAGCTCACAGTTTTTTAGCCTTTGGCTTACACATTTTTGTCTTAGCTCAGGAAGGATGGCTTCAGAGCAAACGAATTTATGCAGTAGCCAAATTGCTCACTCACAACTTTAATACCAGTAGCTCACAAAGTAGAATTTTTGCTCACAAGACTCCACAGCTTAGAGGGAACATTGGTTATTGTGGGTCATTTTTTTGCATGGAAGAATGAAGTAAATAGGGAAACTCATTCACATGAGAGCTAAGCATACCTACTGAAGTTCATGAATGTCTCTGGATAGGAAAAATTTAGGATCTTTTACAATGGAATTGTTTTATCTGACTGATTGGGCATATCTAATCCCCAAAAGCTACAGGGACTGATTCCCTTGAAGACCATACAGCAGACCAACAAAATTTTGAGATCAGCACAGTTTCTAGAAAACATACAGGAAAATCCTAGGTGTAATCGCAAAATGTATGACATAAGATTATGCAGTTTTTCTAGACTGGATATTCTGTTGATATGGCCAGTCTTTTGAGATAGACTTCAAAATGGGACCATACTTCTGGACCAGCACAAATATTTCAATGCCCCAATCCTGCTCATACATGCCTGAAAAAAGCCATCTTCATGGATATCCACAGCTGGATGTAGATTCATTCATGTGGGTGTCGTACACAGGACTGCCAAGAGGGGGAAACTGGGGAGACAAAATTCAGGTGGCACAAGTCAGCTGGTGAGCCCCTGAAGCCAACGTCATGCTACATCCAGCCAAATGCATTTTTCGATGACTTTCCTTTTGATGCAGCCACTAGGGGCACAGGAAAGTCTGAGCACATTAAAAGGCACGCTGACTATGGGCTAGACTCGCCTTTCTGCAAGACTGAAGGAACGTGGTAGTTAGTGTGTTGCAGCAAAATAAAACAACCTTTCTCTCTCTTTTCCTTGATTTCTCTCTCTTTCTTTCCCACACTCTCTTCTCATTCATTTCTCTCTCCCTCCACCTAATTTTTCCATGTCCATCCCCCATTTATTTTCAAGTCTTGGTCTCAACTCCTCATCGCTATCCTGCTTGGCAATAGAATGTAATTAATAGTAGTACAGTAGCAAACCTTTGTTAATATTCTGAACAAAAGGGGGAGGTAATATTTCTCCATGATTTAACAAAGTAGTAAAAGGATGCTTCCCTCTCCTCCACCCTTTACATGCATGGGAATGGAACATTAATCTGTTTTAGTGGTTATGCAGGTGGAACAGACATGGACTGCGGTGGCTCAAGTGGTTAAGACGCTGAACTGCAGGCTGTGGAAGGTCAGTAGTTCAGCAGTTCGAGACCCAAGAGTGCTGCATGACAGAGTGAGCTCTCGTCTCTGGTTCCAGCTCCTGCCAACCTAGCAGTTCGAAAGCAAGAAATTGCAAGTACATAAATAGGTACCACTTTGGTGGGAAGGTAACAGCGTTCCGTGCACCCTAGTGTTTAGTCATGCCGGCCACATGACCACGGAAACATCTTCGGACAGCGCTGGCTCTTTGGCTTTGAAACAGAGATGAGCACCACAACCCTAGAGTCGGATCCGACTGGCTTTCGAGCAAGGGAACCTTTACCTTTACCTAAGTGGAACAGGCACTGGATTGTTACCATTATTATTGTGTTGGTGGAAGATGTAATAGCCCTTTGTAAAGGCTACTTTGCTATATGACAGATGATGTGATCTTTTAATGAAATTAAATTTATAACAAATGTCATACCCAGTCTTTCTCCCCAATGGGGACTCAAAGCTGCATTATTCTCCTGTCCTCCATTATATCTTCACAAGAACCCTGCGCAGTAGTTCTGTCTGAGAATGTCAGCCAGCAACCTTCTATGCTGGACTGGAGATCTGAGTGTTAGAGACACATGACAGATTGCTTAAAAGCTCTCTTATTACATGTTGATTGTGAAGATAACTTGGTTCAGTGTGTTCCAGTTCCCTTCATTTTTGATACTGCAACTTCCATCATAATTCTGGGGTTTGTGGTCAGTTTTCAAACATGTAGCATTATTTTCTGATGAGTTATGCCTGCAGCAAACAGAGAGGGTTGTTTCACCTGGGCCAGGATATTCCTAAGTCTTTCAATTTTGGCTCTGAAACTTCCACAATTATCCTGAAACTGATGGCCACTTTTGAGTCTTCTAAGAGGAAGACTCAACATGAGATGGATTGACTCTATAAAAGAAGCCACAGCCCTCAGTCTGCAAGACTTGGAGGACATTAATTCATAGGGTCACCATGTCAAAAGTGATTTGACAGCACTTTACAAACACACACAATCAGCTTTATCCTCTGATGAGTAACGCCTGCCATAAGTGGACAGACAGGCCAATTCTTTTATTACTATAGATTCATGGTAACAGCAAGGAAAGTGATTTGTTAATGATATTTGGTTTGGAACAAGGTCATATGGGGGGGCCAGGTGGAATCTTTGTCTGGGAACCCATGGTGGGTCTCAGCAACCCTAGTTGTACATGTGATTCCCCAGCTCAGTCCAGCAATGAAGTTATATTATAACAGCCCTGCGGCTGCTACCAATGGTGATCTCAGTTTTTCAGGAAAGATACAAGTGCTGAACTCCATTTTTCCCCCAGCCTCCCACTCTGCCAAGCAACTAATCAGAGCAGTTTGCAGCCTATTTGACAGGGCTCCTTGTGCACAGGCTCAAATGTCATATGCTTGCATTGTTGCACTGGGGCCAATGAGCTTGATGTGCTGATTTTTTATGAACTGAACACTCAGATGGAAAATATGTAGATGTTGGGACACCTTTAGATGTCTAGAAACATTTTCATGAAAAGCCATTCATATTGTTAGAATATGGAACATAGAATATACCTGACACAATACAGGACCGATAAGTAGACTCGGTAATTCAGTACATCAGGAGTTTTTTTAGCTCAAATACAGGAATTCAAGCATGGTTTAGTTTTCAACAACTGCATATTAAGCTGTATGCTTCAGCAGGTTCCATATATCAACTGCTGGTTTTTGTTCAGTATTTTTAAACTTTATTTTTATTACATTTCAAAGACTTTACATAGAAAGAGGGATAGTCATGAATAAAAATCATAAGCATATACATCAAACCATAATGATAATATTTTTGTTTGACGTTTCTCTTTAATGGGAGGATAATGAACTCCTGCCTTGTTGTAATCTACAGGACACCCTGCATCTGGTCATGATTTTTCTTTTTCCAGTGGGGGAGAGTGTAAGGTTAAAAAATTGAAGCTACATGCTCTGGCTGTTTAGTAATCCCACAGCCTTTCCTAGAAGGGTTAGACAATAAACTATCACTGACAGCACCCTGGCAAATTGCCAGCTTTTCTTCCATGTCCGTATTTTTCACTCCCAACTCTGTTGAGTTATTCGCAACACACTTTTTTAGATTTCAGAAGCAGCTTTTGGGATCTGCTGGGTTCTGATGCAGAAAGAATCACACAACGTGATTTTGTGTTTTACCTTTGGCTTGGGACAGCAAACTCCATCTATAACATATAACATAACATACAAATTGGGATTCCGTTGCATGCAGTCTGCCTGTATGGTTCTTGATCCAGCAGGCTGATCAGTATGTGAAAGTAACTTAGCTTTTGCAAATCTTATTTGTTGATCCCAACTGCTAATCAGATCTCATTGAAGCAATTAGAAACACTGGCTTGGTTCTGCTGTCATGTAAAACCATGGCTTATTTTAACAATGGTTAGCTTGTGAGACCAGGATTTGGCTTGCAGATGCTCTCTCAGATCCTGGTTTGGCTCAACAAATTCTGATTTCATCACCTTCACTCTGAAGCTAGGGAAGGCAGTGATGGGGAAACAAGCCAGAATGAAGCCAGTATGTCCTCCTTCACACATTATGTAAAACCATCATTAAGACTAGCTGTGATTTTAACAACAACTTCAGACCTAGATTGATGGACTCTAACTGTGGTCCATCAAACTAAACTTGGTAATAGTCCATGTTCAAACAATCCATTTATTCATAATTGTTGTAATTAAAGCATGATTCTGAACTGAGCCACTTTGCAACACAGTAAGTGAAAAGCCAAGATACAGATTACTATGTAAATAATCCAAAAGTGACAGGCTGCAACTCTTGCTGTTGCTTCAGAATGGAAGGCCTCTTTTGTCTCTATGGAAGGATGAAGAGGCTGGTTGGGCAATTTCTGCCTATATGGGTATCGTGGAAGGCAGAGTTTTTGGTTCCATTTGCTCCACCTGCCTCTCTCCTGGGCAGTCTTTGCATTTCAGTTGGCCCACCTGCCCTCCTTTCTATAGTGTGGGCTTTTGCTGGTCACCAGTTTTGGGGCTGGGTAGGATTTTTTTCACCCTCTTTCAGATTGGCCTGGAGAGGGGTTGGGTAAATGGTTGAGGGATGGTGTCATTAATTAGATTGCCCTGGCAGGACTCTGGCTGATTTGGTAGGGGGGTGAGCACCAAATTGGGGGGGCATGTTTGGCAGGAGGAAGCAGAAGAAGAGGAGGAGGAGGAGATTTGATTTATACCCCACCTTCACTACCTGAAGGAGTCTCAGAGTGGCTTACAATATCCTTTCTCTTCTCCTGTGAGTTAGGTGAGGCTGAGAGAGCTCTTTCAAGAACTGCTCTTTCCAGAACAGCTCTGAGAGAACTGTGACTGATCCAAGGTCACCGAGCTGGCTGCATGTGGAGGAGTGGAGAATCATACCCATTTCTCCCAGATTAGAGTCCACGCTCCTAACCACTACATGGAACCATCAGTGGGCAGGAGCCTTGGAGGGAAATGCAAATGGCCTACAATGCCCCTTGGATTTGGCCTCCCCTCAAGTTCTGTGGTGTAATGTACCCAAGCCGACCATGTGCTCCGACTGGTTCTAACCGGTCCGACATGCGGCCAGGCCAAGTGCCTGAGTTTGGATCTTGAGGACAATAGACACTCGGATCCTGAGCCCCCTCCAATCAGGGAACTTGGATCCGAGAGGTTAATGCAATTACTGTAAACAGACCACTCATGTGCATTTGGGGTGTGTTTTCCTTGGGGCATATAAGCCGGCCCGTGAGCCAGCTACTTTGTCTTGTTCCTGATCTTGAAATAAAAGTATGAGCTGATTTCACTCTACCCGATGCTTCAGTCTTAGTACTTTTCAGTACTACAATGCCCCTTGGATTTGGCCTCCCCTCAAGTTCTGTGGGGAGCTGGCTTCCTTTCAAGGGCTTATTTGCATGTCCTGCCACCTGGCAATGGCCATGTTATCATTGGCTTGCACCAGGGGCTCGTTGGGTTGCCCATTTCAAGCCAGGAAAGGGACCAGGTTATATCCCTTTGTCTAGGCTTATGTTTTTAGTTGGCCCTTGCCGAGTTACATTTCATTCAATTGAAGTTAAAAATTTAATAAAGCTGCCATTTATTTATACCAACACACCTGTGTATCTTTATTCCAACTATGGGGGCAATATAAGTTAACTTGAACAAGAAAAGTTGCAGAGGTGGGCTTTCTTTTCCTGAAAAGGTTTGATAAATCCCACACAATCAGGCTGCAGAAAAAACTGAACTGAAAGCTAATACTTTAAAAGATTTGCTACCTTTTCACAAAGAGCAAATGCTACTTTTTTCACTAACATGGAAACCTTTATTTATTTGTGAATTGAGTCTATAGAACAGAGACATATCTTAGTTCTAAAGCATTCGAGCACTGAATGAATATAGTTCTAATACAACCAGCATGCAAAAGCAGTCTAATACAACTGGTAATTCAGCCGTATACCATTCTAAGCCCATTGACTTCAGTGAACATAAAGGTTGTAATTCTATCCTTCTAAATCCATTAAAGTTGATGGGCTTAAAATGTAACTCAGTTTAGGATTGCTCTGTAAGTAACCCATCTGGCACGAGCCGAAGGGCGAGGCTCTTTGCCTGTGGCTCTTCGGCTAGGGGCTCTGTAAGAAGCCCAGGAAGAGCCAGAAAGCCAGGACCTTGGCTCCTTGGTAAGGTAAGTAGACTCCTACAACAGGAGCCATATAAATACAAAGGGTTTTAAAAGGGGGATTATAGAAAAGTATTTGTTTAAAAACAATTATGAAGCCAGAATGCCAGCAGGGGGTTGGGGGCTATCCAGTGTTTTGCATGGAGTGTCACATGTATGACTATCTGCCCACTGGTCAGAAGTCTTGGGTGTGTGCTCGGTGCAAGGAGCTCCTGGTTCTCAGGGAGCGAGTTTGCTCCCTTGAGGCCAAGGTGGCTGACCTGGAGAAGCAGGGACAGTCAGTTAGGTGCACGGGGAAGACTCTCGGGGACTTGTTAGATATGTCCCAATCTGGATCTGGCAGCCCGGCTGCTGCCAGGGAGCATGAGGGTCAAGGGGGAAAGGGGCACCATGCTGAGGATAAGGGGAATGTGCCCTCAGAAGGGACCTCTTCTTCAGCTGGTGAACGGGTATCCTTTCGTACCAAGGAACCATCCCTGGGAAGGGTGGGAGGGGGGCTCTTGGTAGTTGGTGATTCGATCCTTAGGCAGGTAGACAGCTGGGTGGCGAACCCACGTACTGACCGTATGGTGACTTGCCTGCCTGGTGCGAAGGTAGCGGACATTACGCGTGTTTTAGATAGGCTGGTAGATAGTGCTGGGGAGGAGCCAGTGGTCGTGGTGCACGTCGGCACCAACGATGTGGGGAAATGCAGTCGTGAGGTCCTGGAGGAGAAATTTAGGCTGCTGGGCAGGAAACTCAAGGCCAGGACCTCCAAGGTAGCCTTCTTGGAAGTGCTACCTGTTCCACGCGCAGGGCCGGAGAGACAGGCACAGATCAGGAGTCTCAATGCGTGGATGAGACGGTGGTGTAGGGGGAAGGGTTCAAGTTTGTTAGGCACTGGGATGCTTTTTGGGACAAGAGGGAGCTGTACAAAAGGGACGGTCTCCACTTGTCTTGAGAAGGAACCAGGCTGCTGGCGCTCAAAATCAAAAAGGTGGCAGAGCAGTTTTTAAACTGAATAATGGGGGAAAGCCGACAGGAGATGAAAAGTCTCTGGTTCGGGATGGCTCATCTCAAAGAGATGAAGGGGTAGCTATTACTTTTGTACAAGGAAATGGATTACAATTGTCCACTGAGACTGTGGCTAATGATAGGAACTGCCTGGCAAGGTCTCGAGGCAGCAAGAGGAAGGCTGTGGGCTTAACAAACATGGGAAACTATAAGTGTTTATACACAAATGCTAGAAGTCTCCGAGGTAAAATCGAGGAGTTGGAATGCTTGGTGTTGGGGGGGAAATAGACATTGTGGGTATTTCAGAAACTTGGTGGGATGAGGAAAATCAGTGGGATACGGTGATTCCTGGTTATAAATTATATCGGAAGGATAGGGGGAAAGGGTTGGAGGTGGGGTGGCTCTGTATGTCAGAGAGGGTATACCGTCCAGTAAGATTGAGAGGGTAAGAGAATTGGATTCACTTCTGGAAATGCTATGGGTTGAAATAGTGGGTCCAAAAGGAGGCTTAACAGTGGGAGTTTGTTATCGCCCACCAGATCAAAAGATAGAGGAGGATTATAAAATGATGAATGAATTAAAGATAGCGCCTAGACGAAATAACTGTGTTGTAATAGGCGACTTTAACTACCCACACATTGATTGGGTCAATATGAGTTCTAGTCGGGAAAAAGAGATTGCGTTCTTAGACACTCTCAGTGACTGTGCTGTGGAACAGATGGTCACAGATCCTACCAGGGAGAGGCGATCCTGGATTTGGTCCTAAGTAACACCCAAGACCTGGTGAGAGATGTAAAAGTGATTGCACCACTTGGGAACAGTGACCATAATGTCATTGAGTTTAACATTTGTACAGATAGGGAGTTGCCCAAAAAGACTGACACAACCACTTTTAACTTTAAAAGGGGTAACTTCTCTGGTATGAGGGGACATGTGAGGAAGAAATTGAAAGGAAGAGTGGAGAAGGTCAAAACCATTGGGGAAGCTTGGAGACTATTTAAAAAGACAATCCTAGAAGCTCAGAAAAAATATATACCGCAGGTTAGGAAAGGTACAAATAGGTATAGAAAAAAGCCTGCATGGTTAACAAATAAAGTAATGGAAGCTGTAAAAGGTAAGAAGGATTCCTTTAAGCGGTGGAAAGCTAGTCTTAGTGAGGTTGATAAAAGGGAACACAGACTATGGCAAATAAAATGCAAGTCTGTGATCAGGCAAGCAAAAAGGGAATATGAGGAGCATATCGCAAAAAACATAAAGACCAACAATAAAACTTTCTTCAAATACATTAGAAGTAGGAAGCCAGCCAGGGAGGCAGTGGGGCCCTTGGATGACCAAGGGGTAAAAGGAGTAGTGAAGGATGATAGGGAAATGGCTGAGAAGCTGAATGCATTTTTTGCCTCTGTCTTCACTGTGGAAGAGGAGAAGTGTTTGCCCACTCCAGAAGCACCGATTTCGGGAGGGGTTTTGAAAGACCTGAATCAGATTGCGGTAACAAGAGAGGAAGTCCTCCGACTGATGGACAATTTAAAAACTAATAAATCACCAGGCCCGGATGGCATTCATCCGAGAGTTCTGAAAGAACTCAAATGTGAACTTGTGGATCTCCTGACAAAAATATGTAATCTTTCTTTAAAATCTGCCTCCATTCCTGAGGACTGGAAGGTAGCTAATGTCACTCCCATCTTTAAAAAGGGCTCCAGGGGAGATCCGGGAAATTACAGGCCAGTCAGTCTGACATCGATACCGGGTAAGTTGGTGGAAACTGTTATTAAGGAAAGTATTAGTAGGCACATTGATGAACAAAAACTATTGAGGCAGACTCAGCTTGGGTTCTGTAAGGGAAGATCTTGTCTCACTAACCTGTTAGTGTTTTTGAGGAGTGAACAAACATGTGGACAAGGGGGACCCAATAGATATTATTTACCTTGACTTCCGGAAAGCTTTTGATACAGTTCCTCATCAAAGGCTCCTAAGCAAGCTCAATAGTCATGGGATAAAAGGACAAGTCCTCTTGTGGATCAAAAACTGGCTTATAAATAGGAAACAGAGAGTGAGTATAAATGGGAAACTTTCTCAGTGGATGGTGGTAAGCAGTGGGGTACCACAGGGATCAGTACTCGGTCCGATGCTTTTTAACTTGTTTATTAACAATTTGGAATTGGGAGTAAGCAGTGATGTGGCTAAATTTGCAGATGACACAAAGTTGTTCAGGGTGGTGAAAACCAGGGAGGATTGTGAGGCACTCCAAAGGGATCTGTCGAGGATGGGTGAGTGGGCGTCAACGTGGCAAATGGGGTTCAATGTGGCCAAGTGCAAAGTGATGCACATTGGAGCCAAAAATCCTAAATATAAATACACGTTGATGGGGTCTGATCTGGCAGAGACGAACCAAGAGAGAGATCTTGGAGTCGTAGTGGATAACTCGCTGAAAATGTCTACACAATGTGTAGCTGCAATAAAGAAGGCCAACGCTATGCTGGGGATTATTAGGAAGGGAATTGATAACAAATCAACCAGTATCATCATGCCCCTGTATAAATCATTGGTGCGACCTCATTTGGAATACTGTGTACAGTTCTGGTCACCACATCTCAAAAAGGATATTATAGCATTGGAAAAAGTGCAGAGAAGGGCAACTAGAATGATAAAAGGGTTGGAACACCTTCCCTATGAGGAAAGGTTGAAATGCTTGGGGCTCTTTAGCTTGGAGAAACGACGGCTGAGAGGTGACATGATTGAGGTTTATAAGATTATGAATGGGATTGAGCAGGTTGAGAAAGAAGTACTTTTCTCCCTTTCTCACAATACAAGAACTCGTGGGCACTCCATGAAATTGCTGAGCAGTCGGGTTAGAACAGATAAAAGGAAATACTTCTTCACCCAAAGAGTGATTAACATATGGAATTCACTGCCACAGGAGGTCGTGGCAGCTGCAAGCATGGTCAGTTTCAAGAGGAAATTGGATAAACATATGGAGCAGAAGTCCACCAGTGGCTATTAGCCACAGGGTATAGATGGGAACTCTCAGTCTGGGGCAGGTGATGCACTCTATTCTTGGTGCTGGAGGGGGCAGCAGTGGGAGGGCTTCTGGTGCCCTGGCCCCACTGCTGGACCTCCTGATGGCAACTGGTATATTTTGGCCACTGTGTGACAGAGTGTTGGACTGGATGGGCCATTGGCCTGATTCAACATTGGTTTCTCTTATGTTCTTATGTTCTTATGTTCATCATCATGGGCAGAAAGATTTTTAAAAACAAATTTGCTGTGCTGTGTCTTTGTGACACCAGAATTTCAGACCATGAATCACAAAATTATTAACATCAAGCTGCTTGTTTAAAATAAAATTGAACTACAAGTGGGTATTGTCTTATTTACACAATTCATGCTTTCCACATCCACAAATGAAATAATCTACAAAAAATGTGACACCACTGACTTCTAAAAATGGAGCTATGAATAATTAGTCCATTCTTCTGCAAAAGAAAAGCAGCATTTGTTGCTGATGCTTGTTTTTGTTACCTCTCAGTAGAGGATTGTAATAATATGCAATATAATGAGTGATGTAAATTGATGCCAAAGGATTCAGTATGAGTGTCAGATCTTGCCACCTACTTCCTCCATTGTTTGAATGCTGTCAGCACAAGGAATCCATTGTCCAGTTCTTCCAGTGCAGCCATTGTGTAATCATAGTAGTGATTTAACTCTGCTCGTGGATCCCATCACAGCTATATTATCGGAAGTCTTACACAAAATGAAATTAAAAAGCCCTGGTGACAAAGGTCTCTCTCTCTTTCTTATTTTTGAAAATATGTCTCCAAATAGAAAAATGAGACTAAGGCTTCCAAAAGTCCAAGATCTGATTAATATCTAGCCATCTTATACTGAAATTTCCTCAGTTCTTCAGGAAAGTTAAGCCCACTGACAGAAAGAGTGAAGCTATGCCACCATCACCATCACCCTCATACACACAGAGAGAAGTAAGCATAGTAGAATTTATTTCTGACAACTAGCTTCAGAAGATCAGTTTTCTGCATATTTTAGCAGGGATAAAGTCTTCTTCTCATATTAAGTTGTGATAAGGGTCCTACCGCAGCTCTATAACTCTGTAACATTGAAGCGTCTTCTGTTATCAGAGCAGCATGAAAAGATTCTCTACTCCTATGGTTTCCCATCATGATTAGAAGAATTAGATGTGGCATTCAGAAACATAAAGTATACCCACCATGCTCCAAGAGCTGACTATATGGAACAGAGTTAGACTTGTTAGATATGTCCCACTCTGGATCTGGCAGCCTCGCTGCTGTCAGGGAGCATGAGGGTCAAGGGGAAACAGGGCACCGTGCTGAGGATAAGGGGAACGTGCCCTGGCAGGGAGGGAGGGGGGCTCTTGGTAGTTGGTGATTCAATCCTTAGGCAGGTAGACAGCTGGGTGGCGAACCCGTGTACTGACCATATGGTGACTTGCCTACCTGGTGCAAGTGTAGCAGACATTATGTATGTTTTAGATAGTGCTGGGGAGGAGCCAGCAGTCATGGTGCATGTCGGCACCAACAATGTGGGGAAATGCAGTCATGAGGTCCTGGAGGCGAAATTTAGGCTGCTGGGCAGGAAAATCAAGGCCAGGACCTCCAAGGTAGCCTTCTCAGAAGTGCTACCTGTTCCATGCATAGGGCCGGAGAGACAGGCAGACATCAGGAGTCTCAATGTGTGGATGAGATGATGGTGTAGGGGGAAGGGTTCAAGTTTGTTAGGCACTGGGATGCTTTTTGGAACAAGAGAGAGCTGTACAAAAGAGATGGTCTCCACTCGTCTTGAGAAGGAACCAGGCTGCTGGCGTTTAAAATCAAAAAGGTGGCTGAGCAATTTTTAAACTGAATATTGGGGGAAAGCCAACAGGAGATGAAAAGTTCGGGATGGTTAATCTCTGAGAGATGAGGGGGTAGCTGTCGCTTTTCTACAGGGAGGTGGATTGGAATTGTCCATTGAGACTGTGGCTAGTGATATGGACTGCCTGACAAGGTCTTGAGGCAGCAAGAGGAAGGTTAAGGGCTTAATATGTATGGGAAATTATAGGTGTTTCTATACAAATGCTAGAAGTGTCAGAGGTAAAATCGGGGAGTTGGAGTGCTTGGTGTTAGGGGAAAAATAGACATTGTCAGTATTTCAGAAACTTGGTGGGATGAGGAGAATCAGTTATATATTACATCGTAAGGATATGGGGTGAAGGGTTGGAGGTGGGATGCCTCTGTATGTTAGAGAGGGTATACAGTTCAGTAAGATTGAGAGGGTAAAAGAACTGGATTTGCTTCTGGAAATGCTATGGGTTGAAATAGTGGGCCCAAAAGGAAACTTAACACTGAGAGTTTGTTATCGCCCACCAGATCAAAAGATAGAGGGGGATTATAAAATGATGAATGGATTAAAGATAGTGGCTAGACAAAAAACTGTGTCATAATAGGTGATTTTAACTACCCACACATTGATTGGGTCAATATGTGTTCAAGTCAGGAAAAAGAGATTGAGTTTCTAGACATTCTTAATGACTGTGCTATGGAGCAGATGGTAACGGAACCTACCAGGGGAGAGGCGGTCCTGGATTTGGTCCTAAGTAATGCCCAAGACCTGGTGAAAGATGTAAAAGTGATTGCACCAGTTGGGAACAGTGACCATAATGTTATTGAGTTCAACATTTGTATAAATAGGAAATTGGCCAAAAAGACTGACACAACCACTTTTGACTTTAAAAGGGGAAACTTCTATGATATGAGAGGACATGTGAGGAGGAAACTGAAAGGAAAAATAGAAAGGGTCAAAACCATTGGGGAAGCTTGGAAACTATTTAAAACTACAGTCCTAGAAGCTCAGAAAAAATATATACCACAGGTTAGGAAAGGCACAGATAGGTATTGAGAAAAGCCTGCATGGTTAACAAACAAAGTAATGGAAGTTGTAAAAGGTAAGAATAATTCCTTTAAGCGGTGGAAAGCTTGTCTCAGTGAGGCTGATAAAAGGGAACACAGACTGTGGCAAATAAAATGCAAGTCTGTGATCAGGCAGGCAAAAAGGGAATATGAGAAGCATATAGCAAAAAACATAAAGACCAATAATAAAACTTTCTTCAAATACATCAGAACCAGGAATATGAGGAGCATATAGCGAAAAACATAAAGACCAACAATAAAACTTCCTTCAAATACATCAGAAGCAGGAAACCAGTGAGAGAGGCAGTGGGGCCCTTGGATGACCAAGGGGTAAAAGGAGTACTGAAGGATGACAGGGAAATGGCTGAGAAGCTGAATGCATTTTTTGCCTCTGTTTCACCGTGGAAGATGAGAAGTGCTTGCCACTGATTTCGGGAGGGGTGTTGAAAGACCTGAGTCAGATTGAGGTGATGAGAGAGGAGGTCCTACGACTAATAAACAACTTAAAAAATGGTAAGTCACCAGGCCCGGATGGCATACATCCCATGTGAACTAGTGGATTTCCTGACAAAAAATATGCAATCTTTCATTAAAATCTACCTCCATTCCCAAGGACTGGAAGGTAGCTAATGTCACCTCTCCCATCTTTAAAAAGGGTTCCAGAGGAGATCCTTGAAATTACAGGCCAGTCAGTCCAACATCATTGCTGGTAAATTGATGGAAACCGTTATTAAGGAAAGAATTAGTAGACACATTGATGAACAAAAACTATTGAGGCAGATTCAGCATGGGTTCTGTAAGGGAAGATCTTTTCTCACTAACCTGTTAGTGTTCTTTGAGGGGGTGAACAAACATGTGGACAAGGGGGACCCAATAGATATTGTTTACCTTGACTTCCAGAAAGCTTTTGATAAAGTTCCTCATCAAAGGCTCCTAAGTAAGCTCAAAAGGGATAAAAGGGACAATTCCTCTTGTGGATCAAAACCTGGCTAATTAATAGGAAACAGAGAGTGAGTATAAATGGGAAATTTTCTCAGTGGACGGTGGTAAGCAGTGGGATACTGCAGGAATCAGTACTTGGTCTGATGCTTTTTAACTTGTTCATTAATAATTTGGAGTTGGGAGTAAGCAATGAAGTGGCTAAATTTGTGGACAACAATAAATCGTTCAGGGTGGTGAGAACCAGGGAGAATTGTGAGGCACTCCAAAGGAATCTGTCGAGGATGGCCGAGTGGGCATCAACGTGGGAAATGGGGTTCAATGTGGCCTAGTGCAAGGTGATGCACATTGGAGTAAAAAATCCTAACTATAAATACATGTTGATGGGGTCTGAACTGGCAGAGACTGACCAAGAGAGAGAACTTGGAGTTGTAGTAGATGACTCAATGAAAATGTCGAGACAGTGTGTGACTGCAATAAAAAAAAGGCCAATGTTATGCTGGGGAATATTAGGAAGGGTACTGAAAACAGATCAGCCAATATCATAATGCCCCTATATAAATCAATGGTGCAACCTCATTTGGAATACTGTGTACAGTTCCGGTCACCACACCTTAAAAAGGATGTTATAGCATTGGAAAAAGTGCAGAAAAGGGCAACTAGAATGATAAAAGGGTTGAAACACTTTCCCTATGAAGAACAGTTAAAGTGCTTGGGGCTCTATAGCTTGGAGAAACGACAGTTGAGGGGTGACATGATAGAGGTTTATAAGATTATGCATGGGATAGAACAGGTAGAGAAAGAGGTACTTTTCTCCCTTTCTCACAATACAAGAACTCGTGGGCACTCAATGAAATTGCTGAGTTAGAATAGATAAAAGGAAGTACTTCTTCACCCAAAGAGTGATTAACACATGGAATTCACTGCCACAGGAGGTGGTGGCGGCTACAAGCATGGACGGCTTCAAGAGGGAATTAGATAAGCATATGGAGCAGAGGTCCATCGGTGGCTATTAGGGACTCTGGGGCAAGTGATGCTCTGTATTCTTCATGCTTGGTAGGGTCAACAGTGGGAGGGCTTCTAGTGTCCTGGCCCCACTGCTGGACCTCCTGATGGCACCTGGTATTTTTGGCCACTGTGTGACAGAGTGTTGGACTGGATGGGCTGTTGGCCTGATCCAACATTGGCTTCTCTTATGTTCTTATGAGTATGCAGATGTGGAAAATAGCCTGGGAGGAACCAGGAACCTTAACTTTTGATGGCAAAGTCATGATGTGAAATACTATACCAAAAGAGTTATGTAGCTATTCTCACCTGTTTATTTTTTAGCAGAAAAGCTGGCATTTAGAGATGGCAGGGAAGAGAGAAACATGCATCTAAAAAAAGTTTAGGAGTATGCATAGTTTTTCAATACTGTGTGTTTATTGCCATATTTTCCTCTTTCTGCTATTCTTTCCTAAATTCTTTTAGTTACTGTTTCTTTGATTAGTCACATTGATAATTCTGTACTGAATGACTGTACAGTGTCTTAAGACACTTTAAGAACAAAAAAAGTATTGTGTCTTGTGATCTAGAGTATGGGATGACAGATCGTATGTTTCTGGGAGCTAATTAACTTTTTCCAAGAGCCTTTGGAGCTACCAGTCACAAAATAGCAGCTCAGTGGCAAAATGACAGCTTGGTGGGTGAAGATTGTTACAAAATTGCAGCTTGTACAGAAATTATACTGTTTCAGAGCAGGTGTGCAATACACAGATGGGGAAATCTTTTCTCTGCTATTTTTGCTAAGCAGATCACCAACACCACCCCAAACTGTAACTTTCCCTAAAGGGGGGAAATATAGCTTTCCCTAGAAAAGCCAAATAGCAACTTTAATGTATGGGGAAAGAGTTGATGTCAGGCTCCTGTTCCATCCAAAGGATGAGTATATACATGTATGGAGGAGTAGAACAGACAAATTACAACAGAAGACAGGTGGGGAACTACTTTTAAGTGTTTGGAAAGTGACTGGTCACTTCCAAATGACCTTCTGCCTACCTCTGGCCTAAAGCAGTCTTCATCAGACATATGCAAAGTGTATCCTCAGTTGGTGGAGATATCTATGACTTTTCTATGCAAAGCTTAAATGTACATGAGTAAGCACACTGACAATTTATAGCAGTAGTTAAAACTTAGGTTTCCTTACCTAATTTAACTCCTTCAGTCATATTAAAACCTTGGTCTTGACTGAGCTCTGAGTGAATGCAATCAAACTTAGTGATAAATGCTTGTTCAGTTTTAGTTCAATGCTAATTCAATTTCACGTTTGAATAATGGTGAACGCAAGGGCCAATACAAATGACCTGAAGCATTTCCTCCCTAATGGGGGCCTTCTTCAGAGGTCAAACTGTTTGAGGTACACATGGTACAATACTACATATTATAATAAGACCAATATAACATCTCTCCTTATAAATAATTATCTTTTGGTTTCGCAAGATTCCATGCGCTCCCATTGGCTGTAAAATGCCCTCCCTCAGCCATTGGCCCATCAGCCGCCACTCAAGAGTACTCGCGTGCCATTGGCTGGGTGCTGGGTCTGCTCCTCTTCCCCACCCACTCCCCCTGGCAGACAGCTCTCTCTCCTGAGGAAGACAGTTCTCTTGACTCCTGTGAGGGACTGTCCCCTCAGTGGCTGTTGGTAGGCAGCCAAGCTTGGTTCTATGGGTAAAAAAAAGGACTTTCAGCATAACCCCCTCCCCCGCCCATAACCCCCTCCCCAATGGCCACTTTCCTGTCAGAATAAATGGAAAAAGGCTCTTTCTCCTGCTTAGCTTCAGCATGGCTGGCTGGCTGGCTGGCTAACGAGGTGGGCCAGCAACCATCAGACCATTTTCTTCAACTTCCCGCTGTGCTGCTGACTTTCTCCTAGGGCTGCCAATCTCCAGGTGGGACCTGGAGATCTCCCACTGTTACAATTGACCTCCAGATGACAGAGATCAGTTCCCCGGGAGAAAATGGTTGCTTTGGAGGGTAGACTCTATGGCATTATATCCTGCTGAGTCCTTCCACACACACCCCAAATGCTGCCCTCCACAGGATCCACCCCCCCAAATCTCCAGGTATTTCCCTAATCAAAGTTGGCACCTGTACTTTCTCCTCTGTCGGTAAAAGGCCCTTTCCACACCTATGTTGGCCTTAGGAGAAAACTCATTGGGCCCAGTCCTGATCAGGTTGCCAACTTCAGGTGGGCAATTCCTGGAGATTTGAGGGATGGAGCCTGGAGAGGTGAGGTTTGAGGAGGGGTGGCACCTCAGTCAGGTACGATGCCATAGACTCCACCCTCCAATCCAGCCATTCCCTGATGTGGAACCATTGTTGCCAATCTCCAGATGGGGGCTGGAGATCACTCAAAATTACAACTGCTCTCTAGGAGGGAGGGGGGAGGAGATGGAAAACTAAAGATGGGTTGATGGTTCGCTGGGAGGGAGATAGGGTTGTCAACTCCAGGTTGGGAAATTCCTGGAGATTTGAGGGGTCGAACCTGGAGAGGGTGAGTGTTGAGGAGGGGTGGGACCTCAGACAGGTACAATTCCATAGACTCCATCCTCCAAACCAACCACTCCCTCCTGGGGAACCACTGTTACCAGTCTTGGGGGTGGGCTGGAGATCACTCAAAATTACTACTGCTCTTCAGGTAGCAAAGATCAGTTCCTCTGGAGAAAATGGTGGACTCTGTCATTATACCCTGCTGAGATTGCCACAGCAAATTGTCACTGAGTGCCCAAAGCCGGGGCACTCTCCCAGAGCCTCTTTCTAGAGCCCGTTGTATTTATTTCCACAACGGGCCTTATTCCTAGTATTATAATAAGACCAATAACTGGACCAAGAAAAGGAAAGTGAAGCAGCAAGATCAATAGACACAAGACAAAGATGTTTGTGAGGCCTCTAAAGATGCAAGTCATGTGTCTGGTGCCAAATGCACAGCTGCTGAATTAGAACACCTTCCAATTCTCGTCCAAAAAGCCCCTATGTGGCTATCTTAGTCAGAGCTAGAGTGTCCTCAAGCAAATAGCAGTGAGATAGGTGGTTTTTGCACCACATGACTCTCATCTTTAGAGGCCTCACAAACATCTTTGTCTTGTGTCTATTGATCTTGCTGCTTAACTTTCCTTTTCTTGGTCCAATATTAACTTATTGGTTATCTTATTGTAAGGTGTAATCTTGTAACATGTGTACCTCAAACAGTTTGACCTCTGAAGAAGGCCCCCATTAGGGAGGAAACGCATCAGGTCTTTTGTACTGGCCCTTGTGTTCCCAGGCCACTTGAACTTTTCAACGAGGCTTTCATTGGGCCCTTATTTGTTTTTAACTGCCTTTCTAATAAATACATGTATTTTTATATATTATACATTTAAACTAGGTTTTTAATATTGGCCCTTTATTAGACTTCTTTCTTACTCTTGTGGTTCTTGATTCCAGTTTTTAGGTCAAGTTTGTTTCCCCCTCTCTGTGTCTTGTTACAGAGGATGTTGAACCAGCAATTCCCAAACAGTTAGCTTGCCACCTCTGTCATCACCATCCTTCACTGTGTCACTGCACAGCTGCATAGCCATGTGGACTGTTTTTTATGCTGTATTCTGCTTTGGTGCAGTGGTCCTGACTACCATCTTGTGGGTACCCTCTCTCCAAACCCCAGTCAGCTTGCTTATGCATTTTTACTTTAGAGGTTTACATCGCCACCAAATGTTGGCAAGGATGCTGACAATTACCACTACTTCCCTAAGCAAAGGTATTCTCTGTCATACCCTTACAGCACCAAGACCCAACCCAAAGATCATATGAAAGCAAATTACATGATTTGTCTGGTTCTATGGGCCTTCAGGGTGACAGGGAACCTGGAATTCTGTTATCCTTGTTCCCCCTGCTTGGTGGCCTGAGAGTCAGCCCTCACTGGAATGGCTTTGAGATTCTAGAAAGTGGGTAAGGAGGAAGAAATGTTTGGTAGAAATTGTCAGCTGCCTGCCAGTTTCACACTTCCACCATCTCAAGGATGGGAAGCATGTCAGTTACTAGCCAACAGTCGCTCTCAGGAGCCAGTGACATTGCCAGAAAAGACGTGTTATAGCAGTGAAAGTATAAACCTGGGGGACTAAGCTTGAAGCAAGAGGTGAGATTTCACTTTTACAGATGTATATTCGGGAAGTTAAAATGCCCTGGTCCTCAGTTAGAAGCTGCTGAATGAATACCATATCCTTTTTTGTAATCCAGTGTTGTATTTAATAAACTGTTGTGAATTTACAAGAGTTTTTCTAAGCTCAGTGCGTTCAGTATGAAGAAGCCAAGACTGATACCCATACTTTGATTGTCCTATGTACCCTTTTGCAGTTGGAATTGTAGAACTGCTTCATAACCATCACCGTCATTTATTTTGCATTTTAGCTGGAGAGTGACAAGACAAATCTAAAGTCTGAAAGATGGGCATCTCGGGAAAGTGGCAGTGGTGGTGGAAGGAGTGAAGAGATGGTATCTAGCGGAGACTGTGATGATGAGGATGGGTGCCAAGGATCGGGTGAAAAGAGCCGCACAACCGGTAGGACTAGTGGGTTTGCCTAAATATGCACAGGGAATTCACCAAAGCTGTGTTTGTCTACGACATTATGATTTAGAGATTTCACTGATTGTGTTGTGGCTCAACAGGCCTTCAAAACATAGTTGCTATTACTTTGCCTCCACAATTGGAATGAAGAGACGGACACCAATATGGATTTAGCAAGGGCCACTTTATTAATTATTTATAATCAAACAACTGGCGAGAGGCTGCTAAAATGTACTGAGGAATATGACAGGTGTCAGACTCCTGACCATCTTCATTTCCTTCTGGGCGATGCACCTTCCCCAATCTTGAGCCACCCAATGTGGCTCTTGACCAGTGACTTGGCAAGTTTAGGAGAACCCCCTGGCCCACCACCCCAGAAGCTGCAAAGGCCTGCTAAGAGAAGCCGGGCTAGATTGTTCTAAGGAAGATCACCCCTTCCTGGCCTTGAGCCCCAAAGGCCCGAAAGCCGTTCATGGAGGACCCTTTAATTCCTTTATAACAATGCCCAGGTGCTCACCGATTTCAACTTGCTGATCGCATTACCCCACCTGACCACAAAGTGACCATCGTATTTAGCAATGCCGGCCCCCCAAACCCAATTTCCAAACACCACTATCTTCAGTGCAAGGTAGGCAAAAACACCTCTACTTCTGAAGCCAAATTGAAAAAGGGGTGAAAAATTCCTACCTGGCCCCATTAAAAAGGCAACTGATTGAAGCCTGCACTAGAACAGGGTGGGAGGGTGGGCTGAGCATGCCAAAGAACTCTGAGGCAGGAGGCAGGAGCCGAGCCTAATAGGCTGGCCCCACCCCCTGCCTGGCGCTGTGTTTCTCACAGCATGGGTGTCCTAATCTTCCTGCCTCATGAGGAGGCAAATCAGCCCCCTGCCACCAGCATGTGCTCGGCGTGAGTTGGGGCTCGCAATGAACATAATAGACACAGTGTCATAGTGTACATAGCAGTGTCATATAAATTTCATCATTCAAGTATGAAGGTTTATTAAAAACTTGCAGTTTGTATTTTTTTTCTTTTTTCTCCATTTCTCCTTGCTGGTTCAAAGATTTGATTGCCTGTTCATCATGTACTGTGGGTAGCATGGTGGTTCAGTTTATTTAATAGCCCATAAGCCATCCTTCCCTATTATATAAAAGAGTAGTGGTCAGCCAGCTTGACCATATAAGGGATGCCCATATAAGGGAAAAATGCACGGCAGAATCCATTGGCCATGGGGGCTGCCACTCAAATGTAGGGCCCTGGACATTGGCTGCCGTGCCTGGCTGCGTGGCCTCAACACCGCCCACACTGTGATGGAGGGAGCCAATGGGCAGCATGAGAACTTCGCATCGCCGGCAGGAGAGTGGAGGATGGGGCATTTGGCGCTGCGGCTCACCTCGCATGGCGCACATGGGGCCGCCGCACCTGGCCAGTGGTGGGGAGCCGGAAAGGGGAGCACGGGACCTTTGGCGCGCATGGGCCACCATGACTGGACCGTGCTGCAGCACCAAGGAACGGAGGCAAGGGGGAGGGCAGGAACTTCGCGGCGGCTGTCTCGCCCTCACAGGGCCTTAGGCAGGGAGCCAGCTAGTGCCTGTTGCATATGAGACCGCAACGGGCTTAGCTGCTAGTCTATATATATAAAAGAAAGTCTCCTCACCATAAAATCAACATCCAGGCCAAACCGCTGGACCTAGAGATACCAAATTTGGGGAGAGCACTCCTACCATGACGTAAGTGCTTGGTAAGAAGGGATTTTTGGAAATTCCACCCCTAAGTGGGTCAAAAGGGGTAAAATGTGCTCCCCCATTGATTCCTATGCACCTGCCAGGCAGCTGCCTCCTTACAGCCCCCACTCTCTGATTGGTCAGCTGCAGAGCTCAGTCTTCTGAGGTTAAAAAAAAAACAGTTACAGGGCACTGCAGATAGCTAATGACAGTTGAGGAAATCAGGAGTGGCCAATAACCACCTCTGAAGTGAAGAGGCTGCTGGCCCAGCCTCTCTGATGGCTTCCAACACACTCCCCCCACCTCCTACACCTAACAGTTGTCTGTCAGGTGCAGCCCCACCTCCACAATGGCTCCTAATACTCCTCCCCCTCCCCTTCCTACAGTGGACAGGCAGCTGCCTGTCAGGTGTAGGAGAGGAGGTGGGATGTCTTCCAACACACTCCCCCCACCTCCTACACCTAACAGGCAGTTGCCTGTCAGGTGTAGCAGGGGTTGCAGGGTGCTTAAAGCCACGAGGGAGCCTGCCCTAGCTGTAACGCCTTAGTGATCCTGCCAGCCCCACATCCACCATGGCTTCGAATACTCCTCCCCCTCCCCTGCCTACACTGGACAGGCAGCCTCCTGTCAGGTGTAGGAGAGGAGGTAGGATGCTTACAGCCGCCGGGGAGGTTTGCTCAGCAGGATTGCCTTAGCACTGCTGCTGGCCCAGCCTCCCTGATGCCTTTAAATACAATCCCCCCCAACACCAGACAGGTCAGTGTCCGTCAGGTGTAGGAGCAGGACCAGGGTATTTTAATCCAACAGGGACGTCACCCCAGCAGGATCACCTTAGCAATGCTGCTGGCCCAGCCTCTCTGATGGCTTCTAACACACTCCCCCCCCCTCCTACACCAGTTTGGTATAGTGGTTAAGTGTGCAGACTCTAATCTGGGAGAACTGGGTTTGATTCCCCACTCCTCCACTTGCACCTGGATGCACCTTGGGCAAGCCTTAGTTCTGATAAGAGTTGTTATGGGGAAAAAAGCATTGTCTGTCAAGAGCTCTCTCAGCCCCACCTACCTCACAGAGTGTCTGTTGTGGGGAGGGGAAGGGAAAGGAGTTTGTAAGCCGCTCTGAGACACCTTTGGGTAGTGAAGGGCGGGGTATAAATCCAATCTCTTCTTCTTCTTCTTCTACACCTAACAGATGGTTGTCTGTCAGGTGCAGCAGTGGTTGCGGGGTGCTTAAAGCCACAAGGGAGCCTTCCCCAGCAGTAACGCCTTAGTGTTCCTGCCTGCCCTGCCTCCACAGTGGCTTCTAATACTCCTCCCCCCTCCCCATCCTACACTGGACAAGGGTTAGGAGAGGAGGTGGGATGCTTACAGCCGCCAGGGAGGTTCGCTCAGCAGGATTGCCTTAGCACTGCTGCTGGCCCAGCCTCCCTGATGCCTTTAAATACAATTCCCCCCCAAGGTGGGATATCAATTGAAACTAAATAAATAAATAAATAAAGGCCAGTGTTTGTCAGGTTTAGGAGCCGGGCCAGGGTATGATTGTTTATGGGAAGGTAAAGGACGTTTCTAGGAGCCATTTTGATGCGTGCCTCGCTCATGAACCTGAAGAAATGGCCACCACATCACCACTCCCTCACACCAACTCCCCCTCACACCTCTCACCTCTTACTGCCCCCAAGAAAGCTCCTGGCAAACATCAAGCCAGATATACCAACACTACAAGGAGGAGGCAACTTAGGAATGTGGCAAAACATTTGCACATAGTACTCGTGCAGTTCACTAAGCTGCACAGGCCAAGTACCAGCAAGATCACCCTGAGGTGCTCAGAACAACACAGTCTCCATATGAGCAAGACAATCCAGGAACACAAGTAGAGAGGCCATCACTTTTGTGGAAGGTAGCAGGAGTTCTCTTAACAGACAACTGCTTCTTAAATGGACAGTTCTATGTGGCCTGCTCCAGAGTGAGCTCATCAAGCAGCCTGGTGATCCTAGCACCTGAGGGCAGAATCACCAATGCAGTCTAGAGAGAGGTCCTTCAGTAGAGGGAAAAAAAGTTCATATGTCTCCCTTCATTTCTTACACTACAATCTTCTCCGTTAGAATTCCTACAACAAATGTCACATTTCAGATTTCACATCATCAGTATTATAACTGGATTTACGGAACTTAAATACCATAGCGAAGCACGGGTGTCAGGCTAGTACACTATAAAACACATTTAAGCATTAGAAATCACAGTATAACAGAAGTTTGCCATGCCCACAATACAGCTTTTGCAGAGACTACTCAAAGGTAATCTTAATCTTGAGGTGCCAGAAGCAGCCAAATACTTTAATAGCCCTTTTCTAAAAATTTTTCTCTGGTTATGGCATACTTTGGAGCAGTAGAAAAAAGTATGGGATAGTGAATCAACCGCTGCCAAAGGGCAGTCACAAAAGCGCTGATCTGAAGATACCTTGAGGAAATGGTCCTTCATCTGGGCTGTTGGCAGCGCATTACAATGTGTGATCATATGTCCCCCTCAATTTTGGAACTGCCAGCATATTGAGATAATGAAGTAGATCAAATTGGGTTGGGTACTTAATTCCCAGATGAAGTATATACATATATGTGTACACACTCAAACACACATACAACTTTTAAGCAACTGTTTAAAATGTAATGTTTATTCGACAAAATATTGCATGATGCTTTCTGTGTTCTTCGCCAGGATTTTGGATTTGCTCAGGGCTTCACATAACATGTTTCCTCTTCAGAGTGATACAAATGAAACAGCAGCCAGGTGCTACTAAGCACTTTTTAATTGACTATTAAACTATTTATATGCTGTTGCTTTGCCAGAATACACCAAGACTTCATTGTCTTTCAGACACTCAGTAATGTAAAATGAACAGCATTTCAAACTTGGCTAACAGTGAACCTCAATAGCACAGCATATGAAATCTACATTCAGCCTATCTCCTCATATTGCCATATTAGATTTAAAAAAATTATACTTCATTACTAGAGGTGCAATGATTGGATAGGAATTATAGGCACTAAAAATATAGTCCAAATAAATTTTCATGAATGCTTTGAATTTGTAACATTAAGACCAGCAATTCCATCTTGAGAAAATTATAATGGTATTTTGTAATTAACTTTAAAGCACTGTTATGTGTTTAGGCCGCTAGCTGTAAATCTGTTTTGCATATCTCGATGCAATTAAGAGAGAGACGTGGAGTAATCTCATTAAAAGACTCTTTTGCTTTCGTAGTAATATGATTTTTTCAAAACTCCAGAAATTTCATTTAGCATCAATTCGGTATATACTGAAAACCTTGGTAATTTTAAATGGCACCATATTTCAAATATGTACATTTCATGGCTTCAGATATATTCAGAAGCTTTTGTTCTAAAAAAAGGAAAAAGTAAAAGGAACTTTATGACTATGAATGGAGCTGGCCTCCTCATTTTCCCCATGAAGTGGTTAGATACTCCCGGCATCTGATTCCAGATGCTTTTGCATTGTCTGTGTAGGGGTACTGTTCCTCAGAACTCTTCATTCAGAATAGAGGAGATAATTGCTCAGAGTTGGGAGGCAGAAACCAATAGTTCTACTCAATAATTATATATTATTAATTACAGCAACACTGCTTTACAATATGACCTATTTAGTGCATGAGACAGCTAGATGCATATGCAGAGTTTCATTTAGAAATTCTCAGCAGTTGTACAGTTAAACTCAATTGAATGATTCTTTGTGGTTTGATATTGGAAATTCTGCGGCAACTAATTAATTATTATTTTAAGATCATTACAAAGGTAAATCAACTTCTAAGAAAACCATGTATATAATGAACCATGTGCTAATGAGTATAGAGGGTCATATGTGAATTTCATTGTATGTAACATTTCCAGTGTATAAAGAGAATCTGTTCTAAGTATACTGTATTATAGTAGTGGATTAGGTACAGTGTAACAGAACATACAGCTGGGGGTGTCAATCAATAGGTATAAACTGGGTGATGTAGCTTTTGGGTGGACTAAGATAAGTTGATGATAACAATAAGGAATTGTTTTTGCTGGAATTTTGACCTTCTGAGAATAGGTGGGCTTCTATTTGGTTGATTTGCAGTTTCAATTCCTTTTTGTTCCTTATGCTTTTGGTGCTTATCTGTCTTCTCATGGAGCCAAGTTATCATTTTTACCCAGGAATATATGGTAATATCTCTACAGGTTGAGAAGTTTGCCCGGTAAAAGAGTATATCAGATAACACTCCAGCTTTACTGAAGCATGTGCATGTTTGTGATGTCTATTTTGTTTTAATGGGGATTGGTTGAAGACTGCCTTATGTGCTTTTGTACCAGAAATATGACACAGAAATAAATTAATCAATGCAGACAAAACACTATATAATAACTAACAGTATAGGTATTTTTACTGTTATTGTTCATGTCAATGTTAGGTGGAGTGGATGGATCTGAGCCTTTGCTAGGGCCTGGAAACTCTCGAGGAGCCCACCATAAATCTCTGCCACCATCTTCAGTTCTGCTGAGCACAAGTGGAAAGCCATTCTCTATGTATGCTATCAGCAAGTGGGATTTACAAGCATAGATTTCTTAGATATATAAAATTAGAAGACGATTAGGATATCAGAGCCTCTATATAGAGGCCATTTCCCTAATCTCAGATGTTTAAGTCTTACTGTTGATATGCAGTGTTATTTCCTTTTTAGAGAACTTGGGACAATGGGGTGATAGGAGGACCCCTCTTGTCCAGTACTGTAGCTGGCTCTGGATATAGCTGAGCTGGTTATGGAGTTAATATATGATAGGCATGTGTTCACCCTTATCTCAGTGGAGCTCTTCATTTACCTAGCATTTTCCTAAATGCTACATATCTAAAAGTATTATCGATGTATGTCACTACATGTGTTAATCTCTTCCATTAAGATTTGTGGAATGCCAGTGTTTTGTTTACTGTAATTGCAAATAAGCCTTTTATAGCCAAAGCAATTATTAGTTCTTAAGACCACTATTTAGATATTTAATTATAACTACATACCCACATGAGTTTGTTCAGTAAGAATTTATACACTTCAGATAATCACCATTCTCACATCTCCAGAGATTTGTCAGGTTTATGTGCATTAAGAAGTTCAACTTTAAGGATACTACTGAGCCAAAATGGGAGGTGAATTTCCTGAACGTATTTGCTTTTCCATTTCTTGGTGAACTTCCACACCTTTTTGCAAAAGGGTATGAACAGCCCTGTTCACATAACAGATTAATGCACAAGTGTGCATAAAGGAGCAGGAGGAGAGAAAACATAGTATCCCTCCACATGCAATTGTGCATGCTGGCTTTGCTCCAGTGTCCAAACTTTATGCATGTGTGCTCTGTCGATATGATGAAAACATGTATTCCCAGTCCTGAGGGCAGAGTCTGCATACCTACAGCTTGTATGCATGTAGGCTGCACTTTTGTAATTGGGAATTGTTAAATAGTGGGTTCCATGGATGAGCAGGCTCGAGTCTAGTAATAAGTTCAACTTTATTTATGATTTCAGCAACTGCAAGACAAGACTCCAGAGACTCAGCTCTGTTAAATAGCATGCAATTGCCACACCCCAAACACACCCCACTCCCAGTGATAGGCTATTTACATAACATTACTACTAGATTAGTTACTTTCAGAATCCTGGCATACTATTGTTCTTGTGCTCCAAGCTCAGCCAGTCTCTGGGGTGATTCAATCAGGGATGATTCAATCCCAATACATAACAGGAATCATTCCTAATCATGAGGATGGATACACTGTGCCCATGTGTGATGAATATGCCATGTATTTGAGGCTACTGTTAAAAGAGAGACTATGTCACCATTGCTGAGGTAATTATACTGATGCTTCCTTACTCAGATCCATTTGTACATATTTGGCTACTTAGAACGTAAAGTGAATTGTGCTGTACCTTAGGTCATTTAATCACATGTTCATTCTATTAAGTCTAAACCTAGTCAGCTGAGGCTAGCCCAATTTCATCAGATATCAGAACCTGGTTGGTACTTGGATGGGAGTCCAACAAGGAAGTCCAGGGTCACTATTTAGAGGCAAGCTATAGCAAACCACCTCTGTTCATTTCTTTTCTTGAAAACCCCATGAGGGATCACCATAGGTCAGCTGTGACTTGATAGCACTTTCCACCATCAAATCTCATTAAACCTATTGTAGGGCAGGTGGGCGATATCCACATTTGACAGCATAGCTACAGCTGGATTGAGTTCTGGTCACCCATGAAATTGCCAACACAAGATGGCAAGGCATGGAGAACTGCCTAGTTGCCTGGCCAATGGAGATGCATTCCTTATATCACTACTGCCCAAAAAGAAGCAGGAGTGCAATGGAAGAATGTGGAAAAATGGACAAAAGTGTGTGAGACGTGGGGATAGTTTCATAAATAATAAGTTTGTGGCAAAATGTATATCTCATTTCAGCACAAATCTAATTCCCTTGCTTATTTTTGATATTTGAAAAGGTGATACACAACAGAGAATGAGGTTGTTGGGGATTTGGTAGTGTCTTGAAATGCAGTGTTTCAGATTTTGTAATGCCAACACCACAAAGCTCTCCAAATACCAAAACAACAACAACAACAATCCAACATATAATGGAGGAAGACTCTATGGAGCTTTCTTTCTGACTTTTTATTATTATTTGGAAAGACATTTATTCCTGTGAAGGGAAAATAAAACAACACATGTAGGTACAGTATTGTAGTGGGAGGGCCATAAGCTCTAGAATATTGATGGACAGAACCACACAGTTCAGCTCCACAGAGTTTTGGCAGGAATTGAAATGAAAGCATTCTGCTCATCTAAAGCTCCTGAGTGAATCTTGGAAATCAGAGTGGTTTGTATAATTTACTATGGGTGCATACAGCAAAAGGACAGTGCTTTTCTTGGCCTCTCACTGTTTCACAGGAAGTCTCAAGCCCCACATCCCCAGGACTTTTTCCTCTGATCCCAAGACAGCAGGGCTGCAGTGTAGCAAAGGGATGACAAAAAATTTCACCTCCTTGATCAGAGATTTGTCAGGATGGGAGGTGGAATCTAGTCCAGCCCCCTCCCCCATCATTTGCTAGACTTTCTTCTTGTATGCCCCCATTCCTATACTTGAAATCATCATTTATTTTCAGAACTAGACAAAAAAAATCCAGAAAGCACTGGGTCCCGGGCTTGTTTAACAAATAATTTCAACCACCCTGAAAACCCTGGCCCCAGTTCAGGTTCTAATAAGGATATTGTGCTGCCCAGCCTGCACTGAAAATTAACCCAAGTTATAACGATACATCTGTAAACTGTATAGCGACACATCGTGTTTCTATGGAACTATGCAATAACAGACTCTCCTTCTGCCATCCTCCCTCATCACCCTAAACATAAGGACAGACATTTTTTTCCAAGAACTCTAGTGGTTACTGGCATGGTTTCAACACATAAGTCTTATTTCTTCATAACCTGGGATCAGGCTTGACACTGAATTTCATCTAAAGTGGCATTTCATGGTAAGTTTCGTGATTCCAGCTCAGAACGCATCTAAGGAACATCAAAAAAAGCTGATAAGACTAGCAAAAGTTATCAGGGGATATTCTGAGAAGGCCCAAGTCCTCAATAAGTTCAACTAAACGGGATTTCAAGGTGTTTTTGGAGGCTAAACTTGAAGAAAGTTAAGCCTAGTGAAATATTCTTATCAAGGTTCTACACATCTTACATTTCCATTGTTATAGATCCTTTCTACTTATGAATGATAAATATTATCAAAAATGTGGTGACTAGATAAGCCAGCCGTTTTTGAAACCAAGTACAAAGTTAAACTCAGTCAACATGCCCATGTAGGTTTGTGCTTTCAGAAACCATGAGCATTTTCCCTCAATACCCTCTTTTGACATGCAAACGAATTAACTTTTTAAAAATTCTTGACATCTCCCTGCCTGATTTTTATCACATCTCAGCAGCTGTTGAAAATTAATGTATTTCTCTCATTGTTCATGAACACTATCATTAGGAGCCTCTTTTGCAAGTCAGGAACCCTTTCCCCCTCATTATGTTCTTATCCATTACTGCTTCTATGCCTCGTCTTCAGCACCAATGTACTGTATAAATTGTCATCTTAATCAGTCTTCATTCCCATGAGTCATGTGTTCAGGTTGCACGTCGGCTTGTATGTATCTAAATATGTAATTGTACAGCTGGTGATTTTTTTTGTAATAATTATCCCATCAATATTCCAAGAGTAGAACATCTGCTGGGCACATGCCACAGTTATCAGATCCTCATATCTGCAGGTCTCTCATTTCCTTGCACACTATCACACTATTGAATTGTTTTATATTTTTCTCTGCTTCTGTCGAAGTCTGAACATCCCACGTCATTCCAAGAAGATTCTTCTTCTTTTTGGGGGGGTACCATGCATTTCATGAGGTGTTTTGTTTCCGGCAGTCTATTTACAACCTGCACAAATTATTTCAGTGTCATACCACTCTAAATGGTTCATTCTGTGCAGGAAGAGCTTAATGGCCTTCTTTAAAACCTTTCTCTTCTTTATTTGGGTTCTTAGATTTCAGAATGGAAGGATTATTGTTCCTCCTAACTACAGCTTAATCAGGTTCCATTATCAACACAGTGGGTTTATTTTCTACACTGTGGATTCAACAGTTTATGAGAAGTCAAACTGGTTGTATGTTAGTGAGGGAAAATGTTACAAAATCAGGGGGGGGGGGAGAAAGCCATTAAAAGCAAACCGGGAAAATATGTGAAGAGAAAGGGGGTGTAGAAATGGTTTTATTTTTCAGATCAGAATAATATTAGCTGAGCTGATAGCAAAACATAATTCAGACACAATACCTTGTATTTTCTATATACTATAGAAGTGACAAATCTCTGCCCAGAGAGCCTGCAATCTAATAACCCCATCCCCCCCCCCCACTGTAGCTATTATAAAGCAAGCAAAAGCAAAAATTACTGCCACATCTTGCATGAGGAAAGTGCAATGGAAATGCCCCCTCTTTGTGGGGCATTTCTTTGTGGGACACTCTGATTCCTCAGACAAAGGTTTCATCTGTCATTATGTCCAGGTGCTGAGAGGGTGGATGAAGCCTCTAAGTTGTCAAAGCCACACTAATACAGTACACTCTGCTTCATCAATTACAACATCTGTGTCCTGTTAACTGTTTTTCATTTTTAAGATAGCGTTGTTTTGTTTTAATCAATTATATAAGTAAAACTACATATAATGTTACCCTTTGGAACTTTTCCATTTTGATGGTAAGTATCCGGAAATCACATTTGCACAGGATCTTCACAACTGTGTATACAATAGGCACAATCCGTTTGTACTGTGGGTGCAGTCAGGGCCGGCCCCAGGTGTCTGGGCGCCCTAGGCAGGACAGCCTGGGGCGCCCACCCCACCGGGATGCCAACCTCCCGGTGGGGCCTGGAGAGGGCCCAGCCATGTCCTGGGCGCCTCGTGCAGCTGCAAGGGGCCCGGGGAGAGCCGGGAACGTGGCGGCGCGGCTCTCCCAGGCCCCTCGCAGCTGCCAGGCGCCCGGGGAGAGCCGGGGAAGGGGCGGCGCGGCTCTCCAGGGCCCCTCACAGCTGCCGGGCGCCCAGAGAGAGCCGGGGAAGGGGCGGCGCGGCTCTCCAGGGCCCCTCGCAGCTGCCGGGCGCCCGGAGAGAGCCAGGGAAGGGGCGGCGCGGCTCTCCCGGGCCCCTCCAAGTGCAAGGCGCCCAGGGAGAGCCGGGGAAGGGGCAGCGCGTCTCTCCCGGGCCCCTCGCAAGTGCAAGGCGCCTGGGGAGAGCTGGGAACGGGGCGGCGCGGCTCTCCCAGCCCCCTCGCAGCTGCGAGGGGCCCGGGGAGAGCCGGGAACGGGCGGGCTTGGAACTCCCGCCCCTTCCCTCCCAGCGGCGGCGCGGCTGGGGGGGGAGAGAAGCCGCTCCTCCGCCCCTGCCTCCTCTCCCCCCGGCTTTGGGGAGAGGGCGGGCAACCTCCGCTGCCGCCTGCCGCCTCCTGAGCCCCGGCGGGGCGCTCGGGGAAGCGGGGGGGGCTTTTTCTGGGAGGGGCCGGGCACGGTTTGGCGCCCCTACAGTTGGTGCGCCATGCCCCCAGGGAGGAGGGGGAGGGCGACTTGCGCCCTCGGTGGGCGCTTTTCCGTGGTGGCGGCAGCAGGGGGATCCTGCTGGTCGCAGCCGGTCACTTCCTCCTCCTCCTCCTCCTCCCCCCCCACGGAGGAGGGGGAGGGCGACTTGCGCCCTAGCCGGGCGCTTTTTTGCGGCGGGGCGCCCGGTTAGGGCGGCGGCGGGGGGCTTTTGGAGGGGGAGCGGGGCACCATTTGGCGCCCCTGAGGCCGGGGCGCCCTAGGCGAGCGCCTAGTTCGCCCAATGGGCGATCCGGCCATGGGTGCAGTGCTTGAGCACAGAGGATCCCAACATGGCTCAATAGGGCATTGTTTTTTCTTCTCCTTTGTTTATGAACAAACAAGCACTCAGAGAGCACCAAGTGATTATAAGGATATAGCAGTCCTGTCTGAATCTCCCATGTTTTTACTAGGTATGAGGTGTTAATGCTTGGAATACAAGTAGCACAGAGCATGGAAAGGAAGGGTTGGGTGGTGATATGGTAGGAGCCCTCAGACCTTGACTCATTCTCCCTAACTTTTCATTGCACTGCATGGACTGGGTAGAGGGCGGAGAAAGGGCTCTGCTGAGAACAATTTGGATCTAGTCGGCATGTGCATACTGCTCCAGAAGTGTAACTGGATTATGTCAAATGGGTCCCTTCAAGGGAGAAGATAATTTTTCACTTTTCCATTTCAAAAGTTATGTAGTCCAAGTCTTTTGAGAACAATTGCCTACCATTGAAGCAAATTACTATTATTACAGTAGCAGCTATATATGGCATCCTATTTGAATTTTGGTTCCACAACATTCTATGCTTGCCATAATTGATTCGGCTCAAGAACTAGCAGTCAGAAGACACTGGCCAGGGCTGACTGGCTGCTTCGCAAAGTCCCACCCCCATCAGCCCCCGTCAGTGTTTTCAGCTCAGTCTGCTCCAGTCCTTCAACAGGAGAGGACCATATGGAGTGTGAGCGCAGGGACAGGCCCTCAAGGCTGAGGCAAGTGAGAGAAGCCCTTTTCTGCCCCCCCACACCATCCCCTGGGCCTTCTATGAGGGGACTAGGCCCAGAGAAGGCCTTTTCTGTCCCCCACATGCCATCCCCTGGGCCTTCTATGGGGCACTAGGCCCAGAGAAGGCCTTTTCCACGCCATCCCCTGGGCCTTCTATGAGGGGACTAGGCCCAGAGAAGGCCTTTTCCATCCCCCACACACCATCCCCTGGGCCTTCTATGGGGCACTAGGCCCAGAGAAGGCCTTTTCCATCCCCCACACACCATCCCTTGGGCCTTCTATGGGGGCAGTAGGCCCAGAGAAGCCATTTTCTGTCCCCCACACATCATCCTCTGGGCCTTCTATGGGGGCAGTAGGCCCAGAGAAGCCCTTTTCCCCCACACACTGCCTACTGCCCCCATAGAAGGCCTAGGGGATGGTGTGTGGGGACAGAAAAGGCCTTCTCTGGGCCCAGAGAAGCCCTTTTCTGCCCCTCTTCCATTCCTTCCCCCTTTTCCTTTCTTCCTCTCTCCTTTCTTTCACTCTTCCCCCTATTCCTTTCTTCCTTCTTTCCTTTCTCCAGCCCTCTCTCCCTTCCACCTCCCTCCCTTCCTTTCTAGGGCCCGTTGTCTTCCACCACAACGGGCTTTGCTCCCTAGTTAATATTTTAAGCAGGTTTGTAAACTTTCCAAAGGAATGCTCTTTGTTCAGAATCATATTTTTTTCTTTTACTCATCATGTATTTTCAGAAGTAAAATCAGTTTTTTTCCACAGAACTTTGTAGACAACTGTAAAGAACAGCACCAAAGATGAATAGTGATCTAATGAAGATCAGTGACCAAAACAATTCATAATGAATACTAAAATAATTCAACAAACTATGAACAGTCATACTTACCAACAGACATACTTACCAGTAATACTTACTTTCTTCAGTGCCACTGAATTATTTTGTAACTGCTTCATCAAAATGTTTTCCCTTTTCTTCTTGGAAATGTATTATCCTTAGGGTTGCCATTCCCCAGTTGGGGACAGGGGATTGCCTCTTTTGGGGGGCTTCTGCCCAATATTGGCCAGCTGGCTGGCAGGAGGGAATTCCCCCCTCAAAAAAAGGCGATGTCACCAGAAATAAACATGACGTGCTTATGTCATTCGGAAGTGACGTAGGCACGTCATTGACATCGGTGAGCTACACTCTGGTTTTTGGGCAAAACTCTGTGGTTTGAGGCATCAATTCTGAATGACATAGACACATTGCACAATGACACTTCCAGCTCCCAGAATGTCCTGCTATCCCCCGCTGGCATTTCAGATTGACCTGGCAATTCTAATTAACCTGAATAGTTTGATGTTTGACATTGGAAGATGAAACTTTTGATAAAGTCTGGTAATGGGTTGAGTTTTGATATGTTAAGGTTTAAGAACATTCCTCCGTAGAAATAATGCATGCAATCATATTTTTCATACAACTTTAAAAAAATAGAAATGCTTACTTTTGGAAGGCATTCACAAATAATATAAACAATATTCTGAGAAGATATTGCTGGCTTCAGGTAGCAAGTCTAGAAAATGCGGAAGAGTATCAATCAAAGGAAACAATACTAGGATAATGAGTCAGTGACCAGAAACTTTGGTATTGCCTCTAAATTCAGAAGATAAACACTTATTCTCAAATCATAAATGTATAACTATATCAGACAATAATTCATAATATTTACCAGATATCTCAAAAAGCTACTATATTCCTTTAACAAATGGCTTTCATGTTCATTTCCAAAATTTACTAGTAAATAAATATCTGCACTATTTAGCCACTTTTGTACTTTTTTCTTCTGTAAAATACACTGATTTTATGATTTCTGCAAATATACCAATTTCTTTTTAAAAGAAAATCAGTGCTAAGAAAAAACCGTGGCAATGAAAGCATACTTTAATTTCCCTATGCTTATTTTAATTTTATATGGATTTAACTTGGAATGAAATTATTGTTTCCTTCCCAGCTGAGAGGCTACTGTGGTTTCTATGCATGCCTTGTACAGCTGTTGTCTTTCCACAAGGGAAGGAAATATATTATGTGTTCCTTCAATGTTAGCAAGTTCTCAGCAAGGCTGGAAAAGAAGTGAGATAGTCACCAACAAGGAGAGAAGTCGGAATGCCAGTCCCCAGGTGGGGGTGGGGGATTCCCCAATTTCAGGGGCTCCTGCCTGCCGCTGGCTAGCTGGCCAGTGGAGGAAGCCCCACCCCCAACAGCAACCAGCCATGGCCTGCTGATCAGGTGGAGAGCCCTTTAAATCTTTCAGGAGGGGAGGAAGAAGGGTGGCCACCTGCACTCTAAGAGGCAAATTCACCACTTGGGATTCAGATGCGTGGGCCCTGCTCCTCAAAAGCATTTAAAGGGTCCCTAGAGGGCCTGTAACATCTTAACACAAAGAAGGAAGGGGACTGCACTACCTCTTTCCTCCTCCAGCCCTCTGCTGTCCCATAGTCTGAGCAGGGTTGGACCCTCCTCCTCAGCCTTCCCATGGGCCCTCTTTAACCCAGCCATGGGAGGCCACACCCCATGAAGACTAATCCCAGTCCCTCGGGAGATACAGGAGTCTGGTAGGAGAATGAGAGTCACCATTGTTGGCTTAGGGGAGGTCCTTCTTTCCTCCATCCACCTGTTCCCAGAGTTGCTACCAGAACAGTCCATCTCTTTTCCCATTCCCCTGTGTCAGGCTGACAGTGTCAGTTCTGCCAGCCCATTCACTGGTTTGCAGTCTCAGGCTTTGTGTCTGTCTGCACAATGCCACTGCCTCTGTTGGCAGAGACAGGCCAGCCTCACCTGAGGTATCCATGGCAGCAGCTCCTGTAGCTATGTACTGGCCTGTCATTCAGGCATCTTGGCTTCATCTGAGTACTAAAAGTAAATGACAGGTGCTCTTCATCCAGTGTAGTAAAGGGCCTACTCTTTTGGATTGCAGCCTAATAGTAGAGCTTTATGTTATGATACAAGCATGGGGTTTACAAGTGTACATTTGCCTTTAATACTACTACAGGAGCATGGTAGAGGTATGCACCATCCTTCCTCCAGTCACTGAGTCCACTTTGCAAACGCTTCCCCTGGCCATTTGTAGCCAACTGAGCTCCAGGACCAGAAGTGCCTGGGGGAGTTTCCCAGTGGTACAGTTCCCAAGGAGAACTGACAGGCCACTGATTCACCACCACAAACATTGCCCCACATGACATTACTTTGTCAGATACAATCTTGGGAACAAGACTGGGCTGGAGCCCTAACCACACTTAATTTGAACTATAAGTACAATCCTAAACAGAGTTTTACCCTTTTGAAGTTAACAGACTCTGTTTAGGATTGTACTGAAAATCCCTTGGAAAGCAATAGAACTTCCTAGTAAACTTATCTCCACTTTTCACTCCACTTTCCAATAAATAGGAAAGATGGACTCCCATTCTCACTGTATCTGAAGAAGTGAGCAGTGACTCATAAAAGCTTATACCCTAACACATATTTTGTTAGCCTTCAAGGTCCTACTGGACCTGTGCTTTTTTCTACTAGAATAGGGCTGTTCACGTCCAGTCCAGAAGCAGGTTTCATTGGACTGGTCCTAAAGTACCAGAATCACTCAACATAATGGATTTGAGCACTGTAACCCTGGTGTTTCTTTCCTGTTAATTTGTCCGAGTTCCATGAGCTGTTTCGTTGCTGTTTTCTGAGCTTCCTCCTGTTGGCCAATAAAACGGAAATCATATGGGAATCATGTGGGGACATAAAAAACCCTGCAAGGAAGACACTTTGATTGAATTACATCTTGAAACTGAAGATAAATCTTTTTTTCCTATACCCAAGTGCCCAATGTCAATGCTACACTTTGTTCATCTTCCAAATGGATATATCCCTGAAGTCTACAATCTGTTTTTCATTTCAGGTAAATAAATTCCCACTTCCTGACTTTGTGCTTCCTGAGAGCATAACACATTTTTCTTGATCAAGGCAGAGTATTTTTTTTTCAAACAACCAAATATTACCTGGTTAGTTTTCCTGCTCAGAATGATATGTGTACCTTAAGATTTGGGGTTTCTTTTATTTTATTTTTTAAAAAATAGACATAACATATATCCAAAGGCGAGAGCTGTAAATGTTATGGGAAAATGCAACTTTTGTAGACTATGATTTCTGGTGTTACTCAGATCTTAAGCTTTTATTTGAAGTTATGGCCAGATGCCTTTAGTGACATAAAATCCACTTTGCAGCATGAACATTAAATAGAGATGACTGAGAAAGAATGCAAAAATAATAATCGATCCTTAATTTCTTTCAATCTGGTTGTTCTAGCAAGTGACTAAACATCCTCAAAAGGGAATCTTTAGTCTATTTTCCATTAAATTGTTATCCACAACAAGCTGTTTGTTTGAAAATAAAAACAGGATTAAATTAAAGATTGAAAACTCCCTTCAGTTCACATACTGAAAGCAGTTGAACAGAAGCCAAATTGACCAGCTGGGGAGAACAGTGCTGTTGTTTTTTCCACACTCTTGATCTTCTTCCATTCAGAGTGTCAACTCAAGGGTACCGAAACAAAGTAGGCGCAAATCTACTATTTCACTGTGGAAATCACCAAGTAATAATTCATCATCTGGTATTTATAGACAGCCATTGGGACATCTAACTCTGTACTCTCTAACTAGCAGCAGCTCTCCCAATATCTCAAGCCAAAAATTCTTTAACTGAAGAACCTGGTGACTGAACTGGGACCTTCTGCATGTAAAGCATTTTTTTACTGAAATAAACTAATAATGGGAAGGCATAAGTTTTATGAAGTGAAGTCAGGCAGCTGATTTCTGAAGTCAAAGTTGATCAGATAAAAACATTTCTGGAATCGGCTTCTGAAACATAAGGCCATTAAAATGGGTATGCATCTGCAGCCATAAACTGAAACCAGAGCAAAGATTTAGCCATACTGAACTCAACATCTTTTAGGCTGACCGTGAAGCATCATTTCTGTGGAGACTGCTGCTGTTGCATGTAACAGTCCTGAATTCTTTATGTGCTTCATGCTTAATAAGAGCCCAGTGTGTTACAATGAGTAACTTGGGGAAGTGTTACACAAGGCTCACAAGGATCTATGGCCTCCTCTACCTCTTCCTCTAACTATCCAAGCCTCCATCTTTTTTCTTGGAGACTATACCACAAGACAGTGACCCTGTACTTGAAAACTACTTGTCTCTGATGAAAAGCACTATCTCCTTAATAGCTTGTAGAGATGGCTGAGCTTATCTGTTCAGTATCTACTTAACCCCTTTCCTCCCATCCCACACTATTTAATTTTTCATAATTCCTTCAGTCCATTCATACTTTTCCTCTTGCCCAGTCTACATTACCAATGTACTCCTGTTCACTGGTAAAACACTACAAAAAAGCACATCTAGGCAATCAGTCCATGAAAAGATAGGTCTGATGGGAAATGATTGAAGGGCCATGGAGCATGCTTTGGTGGGACAACAAAGGGAGCTCTGTTTTCCCAACTCATATTTTCTCCTGTATTCAGTGATACATTTTAATCCAAAATCACAATTCCTAAGTACGTCATCATATATTCTGCAAGAGGCAGAATACAGCTGCTTGATTGTGGGCAAGTATAAGGATGAGCAAAATACAGTCTGGGGATAATAGGACTATGAATGTTGTAAGATAGGGTGGGTGGATGGGGAAATCAGTGACATTGGGGACACACAAAAAGTCTCAGGCTTTTTGTACAGTCCCAGTTCAGGAGAAAGTTTAGAGTAGGAACAGTGGTGCCACTGCCAGGAGATAAAATACATTTGAGTTTCTCATGAGATGCTCAGGAGAAAGACTGGCTTAGAAGTATTTTAAATAAACAGTTTTTAGGCCAATGATGTTAATGTAGGGAAGAGAAAATTTCCTATTTCCTGATTATTCTGCAAGTTAGCCATATGCTGTGTTCCACTTCTTAATTCCAGTTCCACTAACTTATCCATGGAGACCCATTATGACAAGGTGGTTAGAGTGTCAGACTGCAATCAGGGAGACCTGAGTTGAATTGCCCACTGAGCCACAGATGACCTTCAGCCCAGTCACTGTAGCCCTGGTCCAAATGGGTACCATGATTCCTGGTATAGCCTTTTCAGGTGATCAAAAAAGATGCTTCTTCCTCCATGAGCCAGTGGAAAAGCTGCCTACCCCAGGTAAGCTGACATTCCAGAACTGGTGGTGAGATTCATATCAGGATAATTTCAAAAGCATGATAGCTGAGATGAAGATTACTAATTGTGTTCCCTATTTTTTGCATGTTTGTAATTAAAAATCTGTGAGCTTTTGGGTAGATTATATGGGCCTTTGAGTTGTGCATACTCATTTTTATGACAAGTGATACTAACTAAACATACTAACCTTTCTGGCGTAGTACCAAACTGTTGTGACAGTATAGTTGTAGTAGTCTCCTTTATTACGGTCATAGACCAGTATAAACCTGAGACAAGGTATTACACTTACATAAATTTCAGTTAAAATGTGATACAAATATACAATAAAGTTAAAAGAAATTATGTACAAAAGGCAATTTTGAATGAATAAATACCATAATGGTAACAATATTATCTTATAAAATTAATATACTGTTGATGCCAGACCAATTTATATCTTAAGTTAAAAAAACATTACTACTATATATTACTATTCATTGTTGCCTAAGATATTCTGTTGAGCTTTGCAAAATGCTGCGCAAATTTTTGCGGTAAATACTATAACCGGTGCATTTTCTCCCGTGAGCAGTATTCTAACATATGTTTGAATTGAACAGCCTGGGTTTCTATCAAGCAAAGGGGATATATACGTTGCATTGAGCAGATCTTTTGATGGAAAGGGCAGTGGAGTAAGACATGTTCTATTGTTTCCACCTCAGCTCTTTCACATGGACAGGGACTCTCTTCCAAGAGAATCTTTTTATATCACCCCTCTACTTCAGCTGTAGGGAGGGCTTGCCATCTAGTAAGAGAGGAAGCCTCCAGTGACTTGGAATCTCTAACTAAAATAAGTAGTCGGCCAGGGCAACTATATATCTGACTTGAAGTGAGTCCAGAAAAGTTGGTGAACTCCCTACATCGTACTGCTGTTCAATATTGCTTTATCAATGCCTTCACTTGATCAAATCCTACTTTTAGAATCAATGTGGGGTGGATCCCAAAGCAGCTAAAAGCTTTTAGGGCCCTTCTTAGAACCACTGAGGTTCTGGAAAGAATTGCCATATTGTTGTTGTTGTTGTTGTTCAGTCGCACAATCAAGTCCGACTCTTCACGACCCCATGGACCAGATCACACCAGACCCTCCTGTCTTCCGCTGTCCTCTGAAGTTTGCTCAATTTCATGTTCATTGCATCGATGACACTGTCTAACCATCTTGGCATACAACAATATTGATATCTTATGGTCCGATAGTTTAGGAGGATGACAGTATAGTTTCCTGATTGGGTCCTTTTTCTGGAGATAACAACTCATTTGTAAATAATACCACAAACGCATAGTGTTTATAGAACATACCACAAAAGTACAGAGTAAAAGGACTGATTGTTTTTCTTTAAGAGATCATGTTCAAAATGTAAAGAATGAGGGTGCAGTCCACAAAACCTATTCATGTCAGTGAAAGGTAACTTAGCCTCAGCAAACCCTAGGCCTACCAGATGTCTTGTGCATTGTCTAGTGCTCATATTGTGAATGAGGTGCTGGTCAGGAGTCAGATGTTGTGAGAATGCCATAGGAATCACAGGCTTGTCAATAATGGCTGGGAACTTTTGTGAGTGCTCAATCTGTTGCGATAGCTGTGTGGAATGCTGCATGAAACTTGTCAGGCTCTGACTGCTGCTCTGGCAGTGGGAGATGTCAGTGAGGCTAAGTAGTCTGTAGATGATGCACTATTGCTGAAATATCAGAGGCTGAAATCAGAAATCAAATACTTAAACACATACAGAACAATCTTAAATAGGCCTGCACTATGGGGCTTACTACCAGGATTGTGTTCTTAGGATTGTAGTGTTAAACTGTAGATCTCATCCATGGACTGCCATTCTCACTGGGACAATGATAGCACTAAATCCTTTCCTCTCCCATTAATGGTTTAAACTCAGCATTGACACTCATGGTAGGAATCGCACTACTGACTAATTGGGTTCCAGAGTTGTGTATTATAGAAAAGTATGATGAACCTGTTATTGAAATTGCTGGGGAAAGCCATCTTTCTACTGAAATTAAAGGCTGAATCCCGGTTGACTGAAACAGGGTTACCTTTTTCCCAATATGCTCAGCAAAGTATACACAAATATTCATACTGTGGAAAAATGATGTGAAAACAAACAAAATCTGACTGAACTCATGAAAACAAATCCTCAGCAATGTTTGGCATTACACTGGTGTGCATCTGTAAAGAACTAAAACCTGAAAAGTGATAAATATAGCTTAGATAAAAAAACTAGCATTTCACAATCCATGGGCTTTAAGTTTTGTGCAACAGTGAGCATCTGGGGTACTTCTCTGCCCTGTCAACAGCGAAGGTGAGAAGGCAGAGAGATGTCTGTCTGTCATTGGCTTGGTAGCTCAGAGGGGCCAGGCATCCTAAATAGAATTACATATTTCTAAACACATTGATATTATGTGGACTTAGAAGGGCGTAACTCTGTTTGGGAATGCACTCTTATGGATACTGAAAGAATCCTATAGTTTGAATTCTAAGGGGTGAATTTCCTCTTCTCTGTTCCTTCCTTTATTGTTCTCTATACTTGCTTTGCATGATGTTCCACTCCTCCCTAATTGCTGAGTAACCAGGAAAAAAATCTGAAATGAATTCTGGAATTGGAGTCTAGGTAATTTGCCACAGCTTCCAAATCATTTGCATCTCTTAAGTCTTCTGCATTACTGATACAAATGTGTGCATTGATAAAACATTTAAAAAGCAATTGTGGGATCACATGTAGTAATAGCACAAGGATTATTTCTGAGTGGGGGTTTACTGATGCACATTCTTTCTTATACATTGTTAAAACACAGAATAGAAAGAATCGTGATGGTTAGATGGCTCTATCTGTCACTGATCATCTGTCATCTGTCTCAGAGCCACTAAAGCAGTGGTATTTACTCTATGGCCGCATTCACAATTTCTATCAACCAAAACAGCCACATACCTTCTGTATGTCCCATACATCACACCACCAAACAGACAGGTTAAGTATTAACAATAAATGTATAACTATACACTCTTAAATTACCCAAGTATCTCTGATCATGTAGGCTTGTCCCTCCCTACTCCTGTTCAATTTTGGAAAGCCTTCGGGTATTTGGAGTGAGTGGAGTGATACAAAGCAGGGTGTAAGCTCTAGGCTTGGCAACCTCCAGGTGGGACCCAAAGATCTCCAAGAATTTCAACTGATCTCTCAGCTAGAGAAAACATTTCCATTGGAACAAATGGCTGCTTTGTAGGGTGGGCTGTACGGCATTATATCCTGCTGAGGACCCGCCCCTCACTAAAACATGCTGTCCCTAAGTTCCATCCCCTAAGTATCCAGGAATTTACCATTGCAGAATTGGCACTCCTCGAGAGCTTGCAGGTTCTCCAGCACTCTTTATTAGGCTGGGTGTTAAAAGACAGATGCTTCTGTATATTAAAATACACTTCAAGCTGAACTCTAGTGTTGGTGAGAACCTCTCTCTGTCCTAAGAGGGAACCATCTGCTAACCACATGTCCTGCTGTGCTTTGCCACTTCTCTGAAAAAATGAGGCAGGTGCCACACTGGGAAATGGTGGTCAGAAAAACCACAGGTACTATGTCAAAGAGCCACATGTGGTTCCCAAGCCATTAAGTGAGTATCACTGAGTTACTTCTATCGGTTCAAATCTCTGTTTGCTATTAAACTCACCAGTTAACTTTGAACCAGTCACTTTCTCTGTCTAATCTTCATCACAAGGTTGTTGTGAGGATAAAACAGGAGAGAAAGGAGCCATGCATGCTGCCCTGAGATCTTTGAAGGAAAAGCAGGATAAGAATGTGATGCACTTTGTACTCCTGTAGACTGATATGAATACTATAGAATCACAGAGTTGAAAGGAACCTCCAAGGTCATCTAGTTAAACCCCCTGCACAATGAAGGAAATTGATAAATACTTGCCTCCCCACACCCCCAGTGACCCCTGTTCCATGTCTATGGTGTTACTGCACTATCCACTGTACCACACTAGTACTGTCATAGGCACCAGTGGGAAAATATTCAAGACAAAAAATAACTTCCCAAACTGTCGAGGTTTTTTAACATTACTTCAGGTGGGAGGCCTCCTATAATGTGTAGATTAGTCCCCAAACTTCCCCCAAAATGTATATAAATATTGCAAAGCAGAAAAAGTATTTCTCATGAAAGATGAGACATTGTAATGTGTATGAATAAATGCACATGCCCATTTTTTAAAAAAATCAATGCATAGATTGCATCAAAGATTCTATAAGAAATATGCAAATAAAATTTGTGGAAAACATTTCTCCAAGGGATTATGCAAACACTGAATATGCTTACAATGTAGCTTCTCTTTCTTTAAAATGTAACTTTTGATAAATGTATGCATATAACATTCGAATAGTAATTTGGAATTAATATTATTCTTACCTTATAAAACCATTTTGGAAAAAAAGAATGAATTGAACTTGTGCAAATGTATTCAGTATGCATGAAATTTCTACTTAGTCTGGAAAATTCAGAACAGACAGATAATAACCATTTGCTGGAATTGTAATTACTGTCACCATTTGTAAAGCATTTATGTAAAGTACTGTACTATTGACTAACCATGTGCAAACTCTCTGCATCTTGTTAAATATCAAATCATCAATTTAAAATTCTCCACAAAGTGCTGATAAAAGAAGCTAGCTTATCATACTACTACATTCCTTCTACACGTTCCTGCTACTTTTTTCATATATTATGGCTGTGGTCCAGGGATGTAGCCATTATATCTTACCACAACTCTTTCAGGCCAGTTAAACTGTAAAGGCGGTCCAGTGTGATGTAGAGCTTAGGGTATCAGGGGAGAACTGTACAGGCCAGATTTTAAACCCTTCTCAGCTCTGATGCTTGCTGGTGATCTGGGGCAAGCCACTTTCTCTCAATCTAATGTATCTCACAGGGTTGTTACAACAAAAAATAGGAACCCTGGATAGAACCCTGAGTTCTCTAGAGTTATGGAAGGCTTTAAAACATATACACACACCAACACACACATCTGAACATTGGTTTCCTGATCCAGTGCACTATCCACTGTACCACACTAGTACTGTCATAGGCACCAGTGGGAAAACAAGTCCATTTGAGACAAAAAATATTTTCCTAAACATTTTTTTAACATTACTTCAGGAGGGAGGCTTCCCACCAAGAGCCATAATTGCCTGGCATCATTCCAAGCAGCAGCAGGAGAAAAAGTTTTTAAAATGCCGGCATCACACTCAGCATGATGTCGCTTCCAGTAATACCATGGAGCATGCAACTCCAGTGCCCACCCATGTCCCCACCCACCAGGCTTCCTCCAGTTCCCAAGTCTGGCAACCCTACGTTAGCAGTATGAGAGCTATAGCTGAACCACTCCTGAGAGACACTCAGGACTATTCAGGAAGAGCTCATGCTGCAGTTTCTTCCCACCCCAATGTCAAAAGTGTTAACAATACCACATAGAGACTGAGGTAATATAAAAACCTTGGAAACCATTTTTATATTTAGCATGGGGAAGACCATTCTGGAAACAATGGTTTTGAGTCATCTGCTCCCCACCTCTAGTGGTGTCTCACTCCAAGGCTTTTCAGCTGCCTGGCTATAGATTTATTAAAGGTTAAAAATATTTTTCTCACTCACACATCTTAGGATTGCTAGGCCTCCTGGTGTACTGGAAGGCCACCCACCAGCAGCCTGCTTTGCCCACTACTGTTCCAAGTGGTGGTGGTAATTTTTTTTCTCTTTTTAGAAAAGGCTACACAAGCTACATCAATACATCACTTTGTGGGGAAACCCAAAAGTGATGTAGGGTTGCTCTAGGAATCACTGGAAACCCCATGCCTTTACATCACCACCCCCACCCCCAATTTCTCCAGCTCCAATCCTTTTGCTGGTTGCCAGGCTCATCCCTACATACATTCTTAATTTCTTGTACTTAAGTTATAAAGGGAACTGTCTTCTAGACAGAGAGACTATTATGTAGCATACTACTTGATAGAAGCTAAGCACAATATGGAGTACCAGTATGCACAGATGTAATCACAAACAGTCAAGGCAATATATGAGTGAAGTCAACAAACCAGCACAGGAAGCCAAAGGTTCCATCCGAAAAGCAGGGGTGTTCAGGGCCCAATGCTGGGAAACCAGGACAGGCTTGGTTTCTAGTTGAAAGACAAGCACAGGTTAGCAGGACAGACTGCAAGGAATCAAGCAAGGTAATATTCTGTTCACTGAATGAATCAGCTCATAGAGGGGGTGGTAGGCAAAGTGGCTGCCACAACAAGCTCTGCTCAGCATGTTTCTTTTATCTGCCTAATTAGCTGACTCAAGTGTTGCATCTTACAGGCTTGCTTCTGTTGCTTCTTACTTCCTGCCCCAGGAGCTAGGTGAGTCATGTCAAGCCCAGCCAACTGGCCCTGGGGAGTGCACCCTTAGGGACTCTCCTTGGGCCTCAGATTAAAAGAAGGGAGGGGGTTATCTGCAACCAGGTCCTCCTCCTTCCAGTCTGCATGTTGCTTCCTTCTGCAGGGGAGGCTGTGCATCATCATCTCCAGCCCATCACTGGAGCTTCCTTTTATCTCTCCCCAATTCCCATTCACCTTCCCCCTTTGGCTACCCCATTGTTGTGGGACCTTGCCTTTCAGGACTGTGCTTGGACCATTGGTCTATCCACCTAATTGGGGCTGAATGGCTCCACCCCTGTGTTATACATCCCTTGGTGCATAGTGCCCCCCCAGGCAGGTAGGGCAGGACGGCTCAACTCTGCAGCATATGTGCCACCACTCCCATTAGCCCGGTGTGCCCTGCCAGCTGATGCTCCTGGGTAGAGGTCTCCCCAGGCCTGGGCTGTCTGCTCTGCTGCTTCCGGTCATTCTCTTGGATCTCTCTGTGGTCCAGGATCACCGGGCCAGGCTTCCTTCTGCTTGTGTCCATCCCTGCCTCCCTCACCAATGAATTTGAGCTGCCACTCAAGACTTTCCCTGTCAGCGTTTGGGATGGAAGTAGGAGGGGCTGCTGAGCCCTGGCTCTGACAGCGGGCCTGGCTGAGGTGATCTGTCGGACTCTTCCAGCTGGGACTGGAGCTGTAGCATGGAATCCCCTTTTTGGGTTGGCCCCAAGTCCAGATCCTCCAGCACTGGGTCTGAACAGTCATGTGATTTGCTTTTATACGAATGACTAGGTGGGATTTGGGTGGTATGGATGGGGCAGAGGAAACTTTTTCTGGTGTCCATGGGTTCTCAGGAGCCCTGCAGCTAGAATAATGGAACAAAGACCATCTATATCACAGATAGCATATTTCTGTCTTCGAAAAATAGGAAAGTAATGAAATCACCCATGGAGAGTGGCAATTAATCTATGCAAACACAGTTTGTGTACTGTTGAATTTCATGAATATATCAAATAGCAATCGGAGCAGTTAACAAAACCTTCAATGATCTCCAGTCTTCTGTACTAGCAAAGGGGTGGGGGTGCAAAGAATAGCCTGAAGATGTTCACTGCTCCTAAACCTTCAAATAGACAAACACAAAGGTTTACAGGCAGACAATCTTGCCAGCCTAACATCTATATTTATGACCTATGCTGACATAGGGCTTCCCAGGAAGCAATTCTGTGCACTTTGCCTTCGTGATCCCATGAAACCATCAAGTTTGAAGGCAATATTTCATAAACTGGCTCCTATGTTATAATACAGGGATGGATCCTGTGTCTCTGTTCTGCTAACACAGCTTCTGGTACTGGGGATGCCAGGCTCCAGATGGGACCTGGGCATCCCCAGAACAGCAGCTTATCTCCAGACTACAGAGATCAATTCCCCTGGAGAAAATGGATGCTTTGGAGAGTGGACTCTTAGAGCATTGTACCCTACTGAGGTCCCTGTCCTCCCCAGGCTCCATCCCCCAAATCTCCAGGAGTTTCCCAACCTGGATCTGGCAACCCTATCTTGTACTGTCAGAAGAGCCCCCGCTAGTACAGGAAGAGATGGTTTTGCCTGCTCCACCTTCTCACTGCAGCTGCCTATGTAGCATGCCTTTTTAGACATGTGGGTTTCCCACCCCAGCACTGCTTTTTCAGCACTTACAGTTGGCTACTGGAAGCAGGGTGAAATGGAGAAATTGACCCATTTCAATCTGGTTTCAGGCCCAGGTTTTGGTACTAACATGGCTTTACTTTCACTGATGAATGATCTTTGTATAAAGTTGGATGGGGTATAATCTTCCCTGTTGATACTGTTGGACCTCTAAGCAGCCTTTGACACAGTTGACCCCTTCATTCTTATCCACCAGCCTGAATACAGAGTTGGTATTAAGGACCTAATCCTTCAGTGGTTTCACTCTTTTCTTTCTGACTGGACACAAAAAGTGTCTACCAAAGGTACAGAATCAGCTGGGTGGAATTTATCCTGACACCCAGCTCTATATTTCATTATCCAAGCCTCCAGAAGTGTCCATCTTGGTTCTGAACCAGTGCTTTGAGGCTGTGGTCAGGTGGCTAAGGCAGAACAAACTGAAGCTGAATCTAGACAAGACAGAGGTGATGCTGGTTGGGAAGGCTGATATTATAGAGGCACTGAATTCAGTTGTCCATGGTGGAGTGACATTGTTTTTTTCAGAGGAGGTTAAGAGCTTGGGGGTCCTTGTGCACTCTGCCTTGCTGTTTGAAAAGCAGGTTTGCATGGTGGCCAGGAGCACTGTCTATCAACTGCATTTGATTTGCCAACTGTTTCATTACTGAGACTCAGGGCTGGATTAAGGCCAACTGATGCCTCTTAGCACTAAAACTTACCTCGCTTATGTGAAAAATCAGTAAAATAAATAATAAAATAAAGACCTTAAGAGTCCATTACACGAATCAGCTGATGAGTTAAATGCTAGCCAGATCTAACCAGCTGTGTTTTCCATCATGTCTCTAGCTCTGTGGAATGGGATCCCAAAGAGGTAAGTGGGGGCTCTCCTTGTAGATCTTCAGGAGGCACTGCAAGGCCTGCCTATGTGGGGTTGTGAGGGGAGTTGAATGGCAGGCATCTTTTAAGGGAGGAAGGCAGGGAGATTTAGGGCTTGGGTTTGTTATTTTATTTTTTGTTTTAACTGAAAATGTTGCTAACATGGTAAGCTGCCCTGAACCATGAGGAAAGGTGGGATAGATTTTAATAAATAAGTGCTTTCAGCTCAAGCAAACAGAGGAGCCAACCCACTGAGGGTATGATTCCTGATACCCTGTTTTACCTGTTATGGTTTTCTCTGTGTTACTGGCGCTATTTCCCTATGTAATGGAAACCTTCCCCACTATCTGTATGATCTCACAGAGAACTAGGTAACAGCTTCTTTTGCACTATAACATCTGGGGCTCCTTTTGCACTATAATATCAGACTACTACAAGTCCACTAACAAATGGGGTTACAACAGGACATGATGCTAGGAAGAAGGGCTCTAGCCTAGTTTTCTCTTGGCATGCTGTTTTCTATGTGTAGATTCTATCATCTGAGCCCTCATGATCAGTTGAGACTCTGATTTATCCCTTCATCTGCCATTAGCCATATCTTGCCAATGGCTTAGATTTGTTCACAAACGTAGGGCTTCCTAAACATTTTATCCAAACCTCAGCTAGGGGACTCACATAGGCGGGAGCTGATCATCCCAGTCCCAAGCACAGAACCAGAACCCCACGGGGACAGGCTGCTGATTCTGTGGGAAAGGTCTGCATGACTGACCCTGCCCATATGGTTGGATGTGACTACTGTTGTGTGGAAAGCTACTCAAGGAAAAGCAATTCCCACACAGCAAGTATTAGATTTAGGGGTCACCAACAACTACATTGTATTGAGGGTTTCTGTCTCAGTATATGTAATAATGTAATCAAGGTTTGCAGACATTCTTAAACTGTTTCTCTAACATATGAGAATCTTCTCTTAAGATCATGTACAATGTGTTGTAATAACAGAGGGTGTTAGATTGTATGTTAACATTTCTCCATTAAAGTCTGAGAATGCAAGGTCTTTAGTCTTCTGAAGTGTTAAGATATTAGACACTCAACTTCAGGAGATTTATATTGAAAAGAAACTAGAGAAATCTGTCAGTGTTAATGCATTTAAATACCCCTCATCACCTGTGTGATTGCTAAGTTCTTAAGTAACATTCAGCAAAGAAAAAATACTAATGGATGAGCCAGAAAGTCACTCCTACCTTGTTTCTAAAATTACATTTTTACTTTAATAATATTATAGATTGATTCATTAGCCTGAAGTAATGCATGCACCATTTAGAAAAAGTGCATTACAATTCCTTTATATATAGTCTGACACCTCAATCCTGAAAGTATTTACTTGAAAGTACATCCCATTGATTGTCATGAAACTGGTTGGTATTTTTTCTAAAAAAGGATGTTTAGGATTATAGCCAAAGGACTCTTTCATATGATTTTCATTTTTATCTTTTCAAAGAAGAATAAACACATTTACATTAAATCAGTACAAGCTAGCAATATCGTACCAAAGATTATATTTTACTGGAGTTTGTTTTGCCATTAGGATATTTAATGATACAAATTCAGTTACTAATCATAAGAAATACATCACATCAAAACAGGCAATAGGCTTTCTTTTGCATAATGATTAATAGTGCATATAGATGCACCAAGCTACATCATTAAAATTTGCAGCCTGGTAATATAATTTAGATTCTACATCAATCATACAGAAAGGCTTATACCTTAGTACTCTTGTCTGGGGCTTATGCTATTGTGATATTGCATCAAAGCCTATTTATTAATTTTCTGCCATATTTCAGGGGTGAAGATAATTTACAATATATTCTAATCCTTCTGAATTAGGATAGCCAGAAGAACAGCAGCTTTCCAAAGGTCAATAGGGTACTGTCATTGGGGGCAAAATGCATTGCTATTATTTTAGTCTTTGATGTATTTTCTGATGCACGTTTATTAGCATAGCCCAGTTAGAAGAGTATGTTTTTAATACTGAAACACGTTTGTCTGTTTTGTATCTTGAAACAGATAGGTGTAGACAACTGTAACTCTATTTATGAACGCATGTAATATGCATTCAGCATTGAAGCACTGAGAAGGAAAGTTCTAGGCAGGGAGCTGGAAAACCTTCTCTACAGGGGCTGTAATCATACACACAATTAGACCCGGCATAGGTGTGAATGTCAGGTGGATTTAAAGGGCACAATCAGACAACATCTGGAAAGTACCCTGCAGCCGTTGGCAACCCATTCTGCTCTGCTGCAGAAGTGGAATTAAAAGACACCGGGGGAAATCTGGTAGTAAACAGGTTGCGACGGGCCACAGATGGACTTTCCCATGTCTGATCGCTCCAGCAAGCTCTCATGGCATCGGGATGGTCTGATCAGGCCATCCCAACTCTGTGCTGTTGTTGTTTTTTCCCCTTCGTATTATGTGCATCATTGCAAACTTGATAGGGAGCCCTCAGTGCAGAGGTGCAATTCATCGATCCCTTGGTTAAGCACATGGGGAAAAAATGGTACAACCCCACCCCCCCGACTCACTCACAGTTGCGTCTGATCACACACTGACGGACTGCACCCACAGCTTCAAAGGGAGGTGTGATCATGCAACTGCGGGTCAGATTCCTTCAGAGGAAATAGCCTTGCTTCCTCCCTGCTTTATTTCACATGTGTGACCACAACCAAGGAAAGGCTAAAGAAGCTTTTAGTTTAGAAAAACATGAGTAAGGGAGGAATATGATAAAGTATGCATGAAGCAGAGAAATGCATAGAAATTATTTTTTCTGTTTCTCCCACAATACTAGAACTTGTGGACATCCTTTCAAGACATGCTTGATCAGAGAAGCTCAGGCATTGTATAACTCCTGAGATTCAGCTGTGATTAAAGTCTACAACTTGGACTCCCAATGTGGATGCATTGCCTCTTCTCGTAACCCCTACATTTCTTCACCCTGTTGCAAAGGGATTCATATTTAACTGAAGGCATCAACATATTTGCAGAAAGCCTCACCCTGCCTCATTTCAGCATTATTAGGAAGCCATGCCCTTTCCCCCTGAGGTAGGAGAGAGGATTGACATTCTCATCCCACAGCAGGCTAAGAGTCAGAATGTGGGCCAAGGTAAAGTTACCCTTTTAGGGAACAGACCAACACAGTCCCCCTTTTACAATAAGTCCCCTGACCTGGTAGCTTTCATAGACATGGGGGTGTACTATGTTACTGGATAGGGATATATAGGCTAAAATATCCCTGCCTGACATCTCTGAGTTGTAGGTTCAGGAGCTGTTGAAGGACCAGGTTCTCTTACTGAGATGGCTATCTTATTTGTCTGCCTATTACAATTTTATTCCTTCCCGCCGCCCAATATCTCCAAATAGCATACAAGGTTCTCTTCACCTTCATCCTCAAAAAGAATACAACCTCCCCCACCTCAAAAAACCAAATAAAACACCATGAAGTAGGTTAGGCTGAAAGAGTGACTGGTCTTTGGCCACTTTTCTTTCAGAATAGGAATTTGATTCCCAGTCCTAGCCAACACTCTAATCACTACAACATACTGGTGCACCAGTTTCTCCTTTATAATTATAGAAGGAATGCAATGAGACAGGGTGTGGTGCAGGCCCTGTTCTGCCCGACCCTCCCAGGTTTTCCCAACCCCTGGAGAGGCTTTTCTCTCTGGTAACCCACATCACCACCTGACCTCTGTAGGAATTGCCCACTGGGACTCCCAGCTTCCCTTCCAAGTTCTGAGGCCTTGCCCCTGTGTCTCCCGCTTGCCAACTGCCTGCCTTCTCCCAGTACTCATTTTAAAATAGTGTGTCCAAGATGGTGGAGGTCTGTGTGGTACAGAGAACCACACTAGCATCAAAAGTTATAAAGTATTTATTAAAAAGAAAATGTTCACAAGCATACTCTTAGCACAGCACTAGATTGAGCAAGGGATTTGAAAGAAATGGGTAAAACACAGTTGCTCTGTCTCTCTCTATATGCATGCCATATCAGATGTATTTAAAATATAGGATAGGCTCCTTAGCTTAAAATAGTATAGATCTCTACCAAGTGCATTACCAGGCCAGCAAAAGGCAGTGGCCACCTCCTCCAGACCTCAGTTAACAATTCTGTCTGCTTTGATGGAATCAGCATTTAAAGAGACCTTGTTTCCTTGAGTTTTATCTTCTCTCTTTTCCCCACCCACTAACCAGGTCAGGCTGGGTCAAAGAAGCTTTTCCTGACATCTCCAGAAATTTCTTCCTGGAGTCCATCTAGTCTGACTTTCTCCAGATCTCTGTTCCCTGCTGGATGGGGGCGGGGGGGGGACGATGACTGGACCCTCATATTGTTTCTAGCTAGACCTATTAGCATTTCTGAAGAGGCAACTGAGGTGAGGCTGAAAAGCCATTGAATTGACTTCCTCCTTCCTGCCTGTTCTCTGCCCTGAGAGAAAATCTTTTAATACCACCTGGTAAAGGTTTTTCTCAGGTCAGACCTCTACCCCAAAAATGCATTTCTTCACACAGGCAAGCTAGAAATTATAAGTAATCATAAGGATATATCTTATCACAGATAATCTGATTTGAAAGATTTCTTTCTCTCTATTCTGCCACACTCTCAGCTATACCTTTCAGCTATACCTTTCAAATGTTGATATCATCACTATATTTGAAATGTCCTCTATTCCTTGGCCCTAGACTTCACTTCAAGAGATCTCATCTTTTTGATGATTTTTAACTTACATCAGCAACATATCAGCACTGCTGCCTTCTAACTCCACCATTTTCTTCAGTCCTGGCTCATAATACTCCTAGACATGCCAAGGACCCCAAAGCCAAAAAACATCACAAGGAACTGATTATTAGAGCAAATTTAAATGGATGTAGGTTTAATCTGTCTAGTATAAATGAGATTTTTCTATAACTTTGATTATAGTAATTTATGGTAATGAAAATGAATTAAAGTAAAATGAAATGGCCTCACAGAAGTGTGTGGGTGGAAGATGGAAGGACCCAACTGTTACCCACCTGAGAATATTTAATACTTATTCAGGTGTGCACATCAAGATCTGGGCATATAAGCCTAAACTTCTAAGTCTTTTAAGTACACTTAGCTTCACAGCTCTTTCACCTGAGAATATTTAATACTTATTCAGGTGTGCACATCAAGATCTGGGCATATAAGCCTAAACTTCTAAGTCTTTTAAGTACACTTAGCTTCACAGCTCTTTCATTGACTATGGGGGAGTCAACCACAGAAATGTCTGTTGTCCTGCTCAGCTGAGGAGCCACATTAACAACAGAATGAGAGAGACAGCAAGACAAACCCCACATTCAGAATGACCCTGTCCTGCTGTCCCAATGTCTATCCACTCTTCACTTCTATATAATATGATGAAATGAGTGGGCAGAGGCATCTAGGAAGCACATTTTTGGCAGTTATAATGCCATATATTGAATCAGACTGCTCTCTACCGATTTGGGGTCATAAAACTGAATAATAGAGCTTATCATTGTTTGGGGTTAGATCCAACCAACTTTTTAGCCAGCAAAAAGGCAATGAGCTTCTGACCACCAAAAAGGCTGTGCTGGCAATTACAGGACCTGCATGAACAAAAGCCTTGTGGCTGTAGCAAGGAGAGGAACTAGATATAATAAAGTGAAGAACCTGGCTGGATCCAACCTTTTTGTTTATAATGTACTAGGAATAAGGCCCGTTGTGGGGGGAAATACAATGAGCTCTAGAAAGATGGCGGGGTCAATGATTTTGTATCTTGCAGGCAGAGTAAACACAGAGTAGTGTTTTGCAGAGTAGTGTTTTGCAAGAACTAATGTGGGAGTGAAGAACAGCATACCTTATGGTAGTAGAGAGTAATTGTTGTCCATGGTCGTACGATGTTAGGTTGCAGTGCCCATAATCACAGTGCTGGTGAATGGATTTTGGGATGCGTAGGGCTGGAAAAGTCATGACAGGGTGCAGCATTCAGTAAGTTCTGCATCTCTGCATTTTGCAAAGTCATGTGGTGTCTCTTTTGCACATTTGAGCAAGTGGTCATCACGTGTGCCCTGTGAGAGAACAGGTGTCAAGGGAAGTGGGGGGAAGGTCAGAGGTAGTCATAGAGGTCAGGACAGAAGTGACATGACGGTAGAAGAGGAATGTGGCCATATGAGTATTTGTGCTAAAAACAGTGGGAGTTGTTAATTGGCATCTGATAGAATGCATAGTGGCAGTGTGTTGTTGGTATTTGTTGTAGGTCAGGAGGTAGAGGCAGTAAAGGTATGCCTAAGCAGTGGGTAATGGCTAGATAGTGTACATGCATTCAGAACATACTGGCTGCGATTAGAAGGACAGTTGTCATTGTGCATAAAGTAGCATGTTTTAGTGAAGAGTTGTTACACAGAAGAGCATTAGTCCCTGTAGGCAGATCTACAGAGAAACAGTGAAATCACATTAGAAAATATCATGATGACTAAAGAACCTCTTTGTAGACAACATTTCTGGTGAAGACTTTGTCAGAATGGGGCAGCAGTCTTCCTTGCTGGGGCCCATCAACGATGTGAACGCTTGAGATCCTGGAAGCAGTGTACCCTTGAGAAAACCACATAAAGTTGTCCATGTGTGAAAATAGCTGTATGTTTTTGTCTCTGGCCTGGAAGTTGAATGTGATGGGAAACCATTGTGGTGGTCTCAGGCAATGATACAGTGTTGCCTTTCATCTCTAAGGAAAGCTCAGAAGGGCTGTGTAGATTAGAAAGGTCAACAGTGTTGCAGCTTGTATAACTGTGGTGAAAGGACCGTGACCCACCAAAGATGTGGAAGCTCTGTCAGTTTTAACCCAAAATTGTTGGCTGAGTATAGGAATAATTGGTAGATCACAGCTCTGTTCAGTCTGTAATGTGTCAGATGATGAACAGTACAGGTGGTGAACACAGGTGGTGAACACCACAGTACAAGTGGTGGTTCACAGGGTGAGTTCAGGCTCAATACATCAGAATATATATATAAGAATACAGTCGGATGACTGGAAAGTGTGGATAATTCTTCCTTGAAGTTCTTGCAGCCAAAGTACGTTTTCATTTTCATTCTAAGTGTATTTATTTTGAAGTCATTCCTGCTGATTTCAGTGGGACTTTCTTAACAATCTCAAATATTCCAGTCATCTCCAGTGGGCCTAGAAAAAAATCCTTTTTAAAATATCATTTAAGATACAGTGTTTGCATGAATTTAAGTGCAATACTGCACTGCAGTCAGACTAAGATACTGTTGTTGATTGCCCTGTACTTTTTTCTGATTCAGTTTGGGGAGAACCATTTTAATGTATTTTTCTGCATGATATAACATTTTTAATAATAATGGCAGGTTCCTCAGGGGTCAGGTCTGAGTGCAGAACTGTCTCACCCCTCAGGATTGCTTTTAGTTGGGCCACTGCCCCAGGAAGAGCATCAGAATAGAGCAAGAGCCAGGGGTTTCTCTTCACCCAGTTTCCCCACTCTGCTAATTATCTATCCCACCTGCTGGGAAACAGGTCTGGCCCTTCCTCCCTGGATGCTCCTGGTCATGCCTCTAAATGCTTCTCCAAAGGAGGGCCAACCACGGGTTCAGCGAGTCCTCCCTCCTCAACCCAGTCCTGTGGAGTGACTGGCCCCTGGGCCAATGAATACTGTCCCTTCCTCCTGGAGTCCTTTAAATAGCTGGCTTCCTCACATAACCTCTTCTAAGAAGGTCAGTGCTGCCTGCTGTCCCTTCCTTTTGCCAGACTTCTCCTGGGCCTTGGTGCCAGGGTCATCTCTGGTAGGAACTCAGGTGAGTTGGCTTCTGCTACTGAGTTGGCTTCTGCTACTTCCAGTGGGCTGACTCCCAAGTAGACTCCATCAAGACCAACCCTGCTGCAACCTGGCAGACAACTTTTCCAGCCTTGCTGGCGCAGCACAACTTTTGTGGGACTTGCTGTCCCCTAAGGTAAGTGCAGGGGTGAAGGTATCGATCCTGAACAAATAGACATCTCAGAGTAGAGCCTTGGGTTACCACTTACCTGGTTTCAACAGGCATTCTTCCCATTGTATGGTGGCCCTCCTGCTGATTTCCTCTAAGTAGCAAGACGGCAGTGGGGGAACAGCACCACATGTATCATGGCACTGCAACCTGGGAAAGCTATAGAGATGTGAGAAATTCCTAGAGCATCACCTTGTGGTCATAACTTCACTTCCAGGCTTTCACAGAAAGAGATGTGACACATATGATGCTGTTTTTCAAGTTTTCTGCTCCCTCAAAGGTCCTGTATTTGTAGGCACTTGGCTGGCAAACCTAGTAAAGGCCACCTAACTTTTTCTATATATAAGGTAAAAGTAAAGGTTCCCTTGCTCGAAAGCCAGTCGAATCTGACTCTAAGGTTGTGGTGCTCATCTCCATTTCAAAGCCAAAGAGCCAGCGTTGTCCAAAGACATTTCTGTGGTCATGCGGCTGGCATGACTAAACATCAAGGCGCACAGAGCGCTATATATAGGTGTTAGCTAAAGCAGAATGTTATAGAGCAACTGCCACAAAATAGCAGCTACCTCAATACTTTGTAGTCCACTCAGGGCCTTTATGTGCAGTCAGTCAATTTTTATCAGTGACAATAATAAAATATTAAATTTGCATCTAATATGAATGTGGGGGAACATAACCTTCAGTTTACCCCATTTGCTTAACCCCACTAAGCAACAGAGTGGGAATGAACATCCTCCAAAGAATTAAAAAAGCATAAAAAATACAATACTAAACACATGGGTCTGGTCACATGCAGAATTAGCTGTGCGATAGGGATGAATGCCGGGTGGATTTTACAGGCGCGGTCACATGGGAACAGCCGGCAAGTGTCCTGCACCCATCGGCAACCCGTATCAGTCAGCTGAAGTAGCGAAGTAAAAGGATACCTGGGAAAGTGCAGTATTTCCCGGAAAATGCAGGGCCTGGGTGGGCATCGCATTGTGGAAGTGCTGGTATCCCGTCACATCTGGTGCCCGTCTGCATCCCATCTCACACCAGATGTTTTTTTAAGCCTCCTTGGTCATGTGCTTCCATGGTCATGCGCATGTGGGAACTCCGGCTTGAGAGGGGGGAAACGCCTGTCGGGAAGTGGCAGCTTGTGATCACCACATGTGTGATTGCGCCATGCCACTTCTCCCCCCCCCCCTTTGCCACGCTTCACCATCAACATGTGATTGGCAGCAGATGGCCTACGCATGAAGCCTTGGGGGAATGTCTGATCGCACTACTGCACTTCATTTTGCTCCGGGGCAAAAAGCCTCACTCCCCCCCCGGATTATCTCATTGATGTGACCGGGACCACATGGCCTTCAAATTTCTGTGGTCTTTGCCACCCTGGGCTGCAGTTGTTCAGTAGGGATGTACAGACTCTGGAAGAATGTTCTTTGAATCAGTTATAAACATTGGCAACACCCCAGGGAGGGTGGTATTACTCATCAATGGTTATATCACTCACACAGCCAATGATGGGTGTTGATTTTCTCCAGGTAAAAATATTATATTTCTTAGAAGATATGATAACATTGGAACAGAGATGCAATAGGGAAGAAAAGAGGACTGCACAACAATCCAGAAACAAATGTGCATTTGTGGTGGCATAAACAGATTGTACAGAAAGGCTTGTGTGTGCAGTTTACAATCTGTTTTCATTATTTTAATACAATTGCCTGTTCTCATGGTAGGCTTTCTCAACACTTTAACATTCATATGCCCATTTCTGAGTGCCAAGTTTCATATTATTGCTCTATGATATCTGAAAATATATTTTAATATTAAAGAGATCTGCCTTTAGAACAATCTCAGCACAGTGTAACCCAGACACACAAAGATACCTCTTGAATTTCTAGAATTTTAATGCTGCTGTGGTTTCTGATAATTGTCTTCGGCCTCATCCTCACTCTTGAGAAGTGCAAATCCATAGTTATAGTCACACACAAAAATGGTGGATGAGATCAAAGATCTATCTAGTCCAGCATTGTGCTTCCAATAGCAGACAAACAAATGCTTCTAGGAAACCCAGAAGAGAGCAAGAAGGTCACCCTGGTTGTTTGACCAACAACTGGTACTCTGAATTTCCAAGGCAGACTGCTTCTGAGAAGGAGATTCAATTTAGTAATCAAAGCAAGTGAGTTTTAGCACATTGTGAGACTGAATCTTATGCATTCTTGATGTACTGTCACTTGTGTATCATGAATTGATTGCTACAAAAATTGTGTGTGGCCCATTAAGAAAGAAATTGTCACAATGATAAGGAAGGCTTGGGCTGTAAGTCAGGGGAAGGGGAATGGTTACCTTCCGATCTTTAATAGTCCTTCAGCATCAGAATCATTGTTTGAAATCTAAGCCTCAACAACACCGCTCCGGAGGAAAGATATCATGGCCATAAATAAGCAATAGTCCCTTCTAGTGTATTTCTTTCAGCCTTCAGTGCAGCCACTTGAACACGGTTTTATGGACACCCACCAGGTCTTGTGGGCTGTAAATATCATTGGTAGCTCATAATCATTTGCATTAAACTTTGCTGTAAAATCATGTAGGTTCAGTAGAATTCAGTAATTCCTACTAATCTGTAGACGACACTCCCTAATCACAAACACAGTCTCAGTGCACTGGCCAAGCTGGCAAGGGTCAAAGAAACAATGTCAGAATCTGTGAAGTGTGCACCTATTTAACTATCACCCTAAAGGCTGCATGGGCTATATAACTAAAAATCAAATGCAAGCAAAGAATGGACAACAATGAAATCAAGATCAAGATAGTCTGTAGGTTTGACAGTATCTGAATTGCTTTTAGTTTCTAAATGTAGCAGTGCAATAAATGTTATTGTTTAGCAGGATGGCATTTTCAAAGGACACATATTGGAAATTTTTACACTGCTTATTTCAGCTAGAAAGAACATTGTCTTATAAGGTAAACTGCTTCATCCATTCCCCCCACCACCACCAATTTGGCACTGGAACACTCAGCTACAGTACCAGCACACAAAAAAGATGTGACTTCTACTTAGCAGTATGATCCATCTCTGATGTCTTGATCCTTTGATAAAACTTATTTAAGCAAATAGGTTGTGTTTTAGAGTGTTATTATCTCCCATGTAATCCAGTACAGATGTTATTCTGAGGTCAGATACTATTTCCAATTGAGAAGTGTTTGTTTGCCATGAAAGGGGTGATGATTCTAATTCTAATTCTACATAGATCTTTCTTTACATTGTAAACCAAATATCTCTTACGTTTGTCAGCAAGCAACAATTTTGATCATAACAAGGCTGATGATGTTGGATCCTGAAGAGGATTTCTGCTAATGGGAGGGGAGCAATGATTTTTTTGCCAACTCTTCCTTCCAACTCCACCTTCATACTGATCCTGGGGAGTCTCTGTCTTCCAAGATGAGCATTTGGGGAGGGGCATTTTGGGCTACAGGAAGATGGAGGTGAGGAAGTTTTGCACCATCAGTGGAAAGCCTTCTGTCAGCGGAAATGTTTGGTGAGATCTTTTAATGTTCTTTTACCGGATTATCTGTTTTATTAGTGTCAGGTCAAAATCTACCCTGTTCATAATCCACTCTGAGGTGAGATGAAAGCAGAACAGAGAAGGGTCAACCTATACCTAGATAAATATTGTTGGTTACTCAAAACTGTAGGACATTTGTAATCCTAAGAAACTGTCTTAAGCTCATTTTTAATGGATGAATGAAATGTATAGTGTATTTACTACTTTTTCCCCTGTTTATTGCAAAAGTCCCACTGGACTTTTATATTATTTAAATATCACGATCTCTGCTGCTCCAGCACCAGATAGCTACATCCCAGCATGAGGCTAGTTTAGCTGCTTCTCTGCTAAAATAAGATCCAGTTTTCCCTGTTTTTAGATAATAGAAAATTATTTTTAATAGATTCTTCTATTATTAAGTTATTGGGAAAAAATTAATGGAACATTCTTCTAAAAACTGGAAGGTTCTTTTATTTCTGAGGCATCCTAACAGCCTTCTCCTAGTTGTAGTCTAAAGTAAGCAGAAATATAAGAAATGTGTAGTTACTAAGAGCATTAATACCTTTCACAAAAAAGTATGGCTCCTCTCAAATGAGCTGTCTGGAACATATAAGAAATTTGATACTGTCAGCCAAAATAAATGGAATGGAAGCAAAGATGTCCCTTCCAGGCACAGCAGTTAACGCCAACGCAGGTTATTAATCTTCATGCTTCAAGGCATAAATGGATCAACAAGTGGAGTCATTTGCTCCCATGGGATAATAGTATGTGATTGGCTCAGGACAGCCATACAATCAACTATATATCCTCTAAGACAGAACAAGTAACAGTTGCCACTGAGCAAGTCGGCAAGTGGTAGATAGCAGCAAAGTCAAAGAAGCTTTCAGTACAAAGTCACTGGCTGTAAATGACCATGTTAGAGGTTACAGCATTTGCAGGAGTATTAACATTTCCGTTCTTCTAGGTGAACAGAAAAAGAAATAGTGTTTACATGTGTACTTGCAAGAAACTATATGATTGTGGTGTGCTACAAAATGGAGTATATAGTCAACTGAAATAGAACACTGTTGGCTACCCTAAGTCATTTGTTTTGTGATAAGGGAATATCACCCATGATCTTTTCAGTGCTATCAGTTGTGAGCTGAACCTTATCTGGAGAACAAGTCAGGTTTCAGCAAAACCTTTCATGCTTCCTTCTTTCATCACTCTTTCTGTGGGGAGATTTTATTTATTTATTCCAACTTTACTTCATTTATACCCTGCCTTTCTCCAGCAAGAGCCCAGAACAGCTCACATCATTGTTCTCTTTCATCTTATCACCACAGCCCTGTGAGGGTGGTTAAGCTGAGAGCGTGTGAGTGGCCCAAGGTCACCCAGTAAGCCTTAGTGGCCCAGTGGGGATTCAAACCTGAGTCTCCCATATCTTAGTCTGATGCTCTATACCATATTGGTGGTTGTGTTGTTGCACAGCTCCTTTCTCCCCCAGAAAAAATAAAACTGAAACTTGCAGGCATGTAGGTAGGATTTACATTGAACACACCTACACCCACATTTCCTGGAAATGAAGGACAGTGCTTGCATGGAAAAAAACCCTGATGTTGGCCCATCTCTCATAACCAGAACTTCTGCTATCATGGCACAGAAAGACACCACACTGCAGAGGCTCCCATGTCACAAAGACAACATGAGAATGTGACCTAAGTGTTCAGAACAGCCAGCTATAGTTTGATGCCATCTTGACATCATCTGGTATGATCTCGCTAGCAATCACAACTGCTCATCCAATATGATGAGAATAAAAGACATGGACTGTCGACTCAGCCTCAAATACCTTTTCATTATTCAAGCTGGTTTTCATGACTCTTTGCAGCCAGGGTTCTGTCAGTTTGCTGCTGCTTTACACTTTTTTTTTAATCATGTTTCACTAGAACTTGGTCCCAGCCAACCAGGGATCATGGAGTGAGTGTGATGACATCATGGAACGATATGGCCATTCAGATCTGACTACTTAATAACAGCAGCAGAGGCAAACAAAGCTGTAATATTCTCATGCTGAAATCCAGATTTAGGTCTTTGCATCTGGATATGTATAGCATTGCACATTTGTTCAGGAATCCCATTAAGAAGAATACAGCTTGAATAACAGGATCCACATTTAGCATACATGTTTCTGATGTATACACGTAAGACTTTGTGTGTTCAATATGATTTGCATATGAGGATGAGGACAATCATTACTATATCCTTTGTTACCAAATGTTGTCAGTCCATGTATGCCAAGGCAACAGGCTGCATTTCAGCTCTCCATGTGGGTATACTTGTCTCCTTCCTCTGTGAATATTTGCTGAAAATATAGGTGTGTTTTGAGGAGTGCAAAAACATCTCCCGAATAAACTCAGTTTTTTAATCCAGTTTGAAATGTATATAGGGCTATGACTGGAATCCCCAAGTAGCCATTCAGCTTACCTCAGACCAGTCACCCTTTCTCCCAGTCTAACCTACCTCACAGGGTTATTGTGAGGACAAAAATGGATATATGCTTCCCTGAGCTCCTTGAAAGAAGGGCAGGATAAAAATATTATTGGTTGATTGAGAGATTGATTGAGAGGTAGACAGGACAGACGTCATTCTCTTTCAACAGAGTGCCCCCCAAAGTGGTGTCCATTTAAAACAATCTATTACTGTAGTAAAGCAATTTAAAGCAAAGAGCACAATTTAAATGGTTTTTTTTTAATAGTTTGTTTGATCTTAGATTATTATACTGTTTATTGTCTTACTGTTTATAATGCCTTTGGCCATGTTAGCCACCCTGAGCCTGCCCTGGCGGGGAGGGCGGGATATAAATTTGATAAATAAATAAATAAATCCCTATCAAATTAAACAATTTGAATTGAAACAAACACAGAACTGCTAGTAAAATTCCAGCAGTAAATGGCAAGGCAGCTCCTCACCCTCTGCCACAACAGAATGTTCTCCTACAATGCCCAGTCTGTACTAAACCTTTGGAACAACCACAAAGGAGTAGCCAAATGTGCCTTGCATCAGCATAATATATCAGTCATTCGTGCCCCCACAGTCTTCACTTCTGTCAGGGACTACTCATGAGAGGCCATTTTCGAAAGAGTTCAAGAAAAGGAAGTGGCCTATGCATCAGTCCATTTTGAAGACACACTGCTTTTCTGGTCATTTAATCACAGGCAGCATAACCACGTGCCTCTGCAGCATCAGTTGTTGGAGATATCCCACCTTTTATCATTATAGTTGCTTGCTTTGTCTTAATCATCTTGAACAAGAAACATCCTGGCTGTGTCATTTAAAGACTCTAAATATTTGGAAAGAATGCTGGATATTTGCCAAAGGCAGAATCAGTAGCAAGTAGGGTTGCCAACTTCCAGGTGGAGCCTGGAGATCTCCCAGAATCAGAATAGATCTCCAGACTACAGAGATCCCTTCCTTTGGAGAAAATGGCTGCTGTGGAGGGTGGACTCTATGGGGTTATACCCTACTGAAGTCCCTCCCCTCCCCACACTCCACCATTACAGGCTCCACTCCCAAATTTCCCAGGAATTTCCCAAGCCAGAGTTGGCAACCCTGGTAGCAAGAAGGTGTAAGCACTATGGGCAGGAGAAAAACTAGGGCTGCTGGCCCTCTACTGGCAATCCCCATAGGGATTCAGGCTGCTGGCCTTCAAGTAGGGACTGAAGAGTTTCTGGAATTACAGAGATCAGTTCTCCTGGAGAGAATGGCTGCTTTGGAGGGTGGACTCTGTGGTATTCTACCCTGCCAAGGCCCCTCCCCCAGGCCCAAATCTCCAGGAATTTCCCAACCCAGAGTTGGCAGCCTTCTTGTGAAGAGTCACAAGGTGGAAGAGATCGCAGAAGGATTTGGCAGACAACTCAGGGTTCTGGACCCAGGGCTCCCACTCAGGCCTCAGACAAAGGGGAACAGGGTCACATCTAGCTTTCCTTCTGCTCCTTTATGGCTCAACTTCCAGGTACCCAGTCAGCATCTTAACCCTGCTCTCAACCACTTTCTGCTTCCTCCCCAGCTAGGGTTGCCAACCTCCAGATCTCCTAGTACTATAACTGATCTCCAGATGACAGAGATCAGTTCCCCTGGAGAAAATGGCAGCTCTGGCAGGTGGGGGCATTGTACCCCACTGAGGTCCCTCCCCTCCCCACCCTTCACCCTCCCCAGGCTCTCTCTCCAAATCTCCAAGTATTTCCCAACCCAGAGTTGACAACTGTATCTCCATCCAATGCCCACTGCTGTCCCCCAACCCCTCATGGTTGCCATCTTTAGAGACACCAGGGAATGTTTCTGCAGTGTTCTCCCAGCCTCAGCACACACATCAGAGACAGTGGCTTGGTTGCAATAGTGGCATGCAATCTGCACTCTGTGCATCATGCTAAGAAAGTAATGTTCAACAGAATGCAGCTTCCTCGGTTCAAAAGAAGCCAAGGACACCCAACTGCTCTGGTTACTTGGCTTTGTGCCTTACTCTATGCTGTTCTCTTTTGGATATTTATGAATGTTTTGTAATCATGCCATAGAATTCAGAATGCAGCTATAACCCACAATAGTAGAAACCATCAGGAAAGTACTTCTACATTATACTATTGGCAGCCATTTCCCAACCATAGGCAGATGGTTATCTTGTAAGATAGGTGATAAAACTAATGTTCAGTGAAACAGGCTATAGCTGGGGCACAAGGAACAGCTCCATTTCCTCACCACAATCCGTCAGGGATCATAAGGGAGTCTAGATGTTGTATCTAAATAAATGGTTTTGAGATAAGAAAATTTTCAACAAGACACATTTTAAAACCGAAAAATGGGCTGTGCTCCTAACTATTGCTTTCAAATATCATCATCATTGTCACCATCGTATCTACCTTTACCAAAACAGGCATCCCAATTTTGTAATGAGCAAATAAAATAATTAAGGAACCTCTTAAAAAAAATGGCATTGGGGCATGTTTGCAAAGGCAATCAAGCCACCAATATCTGCACTTTATCCCAAGATATATTCAAGGGTTTGTCGTATCTCATCAGAGGTTTTGACATAACTAGTATGTAACCAGATATGCCAAATAAAATATTGAAGTGGCAGATCTTGCAGGAGGAAAGGGTGACACTATAGCTTGCTTTTATACTATAGGTTAAATTAAGAAAATGTTCTGCTGGAAGAAAACCTTGATTCATTTATATCTTTATCGCCTTTTGATATCAGCTGGGACATGAGACCAGAGTTTGACACAGCAGCATTAGAACGGCTTATTATAAAATATCCTGTGGACCCCGGTATGCAACTTCTTAATGGGTACCTCTGTTCACAACTGCTCTGCGTGGATTTGGTTGCTGGGAAAGAACAGCAGCCCTAAATCTGCAAACTGTACAATTGGTTTCTAGATAACAAAATAATCTTTGGCTTCTGTGAGAAGGTTCCAGTATTATTATACTGCTGACATCATGGGGAGTTGTGGATAATGCAACACAGTTGTGTCTTGCTGTTGTGTCGTCATTTATTTGTATCCACTGAGACCACAGCTTTGAAACCAGGACCAAATCAATTGCAAACTTAATGACAAAGAAGGCTTATTTTAAAAGCATCTTGTTTTCATTGGATTTTTTTTTCAAAACCTCATTGCCTAATGGAAATACGACTTCAGTGGAACTAGCCATTTAGTAAATCCATCTGAAACAGAAGTGGGGGCTGATTTCAATCAGGCTCGGTTATGTGGCTACAATTTGTATGTTATTCTGTTTAGATTCATTTCTTGTTTTTTTAATACCTGTGAATATTTCCCTTGGCAGTGTTCCTTCGTTTAATGACAATATTATATTGCTACATATTATGTCATTTAATCACATGTTATTATAATAACAAACATTGCTTTTGATACAGGGCTTTGTTTGAGATGATTATAGGCTTCTACATGTTACATAGTCGTCATCTTCTGAGTGAGTTTCTTTGGTACAGTTGCTCAAAATGTGGATTGGGTGATTTTCTCTATGTCATCACTCATCTTTTGCTGTCTCTGGTGGTGCAGGGGCACAATTCAAGGTGTGCTGGCCTAACTCAATTCAAGATAATCTTCTGATTCAAGTATTCTTTTACAATATGACATCAAGAATGCACCAATACCCTCTTTTTGGTCGCATTGTTCTATAGGAATATGTAGCAATATAGGGATGTGCAAGAGTAACAGGATAAAGATCACAGTATAATGTCTGTACTATTGCTGTCATGGAAAAAAGCCAAAAACCTAACCCAGTTTTCAGAAGTGACAACATTCTGATAATAAAAAATTCTAAATCTGACTCCAGTTCAGAATGAAGAAAGAAATTAGATGTTTTTCATGAGACAGGGACTGTCTAGTGGAGTAGCTCGCATGCAGAAAATATTATTCACTTGTTGCAAAAAGCCTAGCAGAATGCATTAGAACTGTTTTGGGATGGACCCATGCTACCATCCAAATGCAAACAGAAGAAGAGTTTATTTCCCCAAGTGCACTGTATCCAGGCGGAACAAGAATTGCTGGCATGAATGCACTTTATATTGAAGCTACTAGATGACGGTACTGTGTTTTGAATGCCATTTGTAAAGAGGTGATGTAATTTTACCACTCCTAAGACATTCTAAATCCTGCAGAAGCTCTTGTGAGACAAGGGTTATGCTTTTACAGTCTGCAATGTAATTCTATTGAACAAATTTGATTATTGCATAAGGAAACATTTGGGCTTATTAGCTTAGTTCTCTTTTCTGAAATGATATTTTAGGATTCAGCTCAGTCCTGTCTTTGATTATAACGCATTGAGTTTCTTCACATAATTTAACTGATGCAGTCATTGGACAACCCACTTCTAATTAGGTTGCTGAGCTTCCTGGAAGTAAATACTACAAGAGACATCATAAAAAGTAAAAGTGTGCCAGCTTTTTCAGAGGTAACTCTCAAACCATGTATCTCTTAAGTTGCCTCACAGTTCTTTTTGCTGACAACTCTGAAACATAAGGATTGGTTTCAGTGAGACTACTTTAGAGCAGGTGGTTTGAGGACAGTGGACTTGATGAATTAGACTACCAAACAGAGAATGGTAACCATGGAGTATCCCAGTTACACAAATTAAGCAGATATAAGAACTTCTCCCTTTGTAGATATATAATGCTGTAAGATTTGTGAGAATTACTTCAAAAAATGTCAGTGAAGTACAAAAGATATCCATGAACCTTTTCCCTCCCACTGTTTCTGACACTGCAGTTCTGGATGATTTGAGCCTTCTCTAATGTAAACCTTCCCAATTAATTTTTTTTATTTCAGTCTTTTGTTGCTTGCTAGTCAGACCCATTCCTTCAAGTGTGGATGGCAGAAGTGAATAGTACTGTGTAGAAATGAAATTGTTGGGCTCATAATCAAAACAGAAGGATTTCGACTTCCAGTGCAAATCAATTGCAGGCTGCAGTGATTATAGTATCCCTGCAAACATAAGAAGATAAAGGAAGCAGTACTGGATCAGATGAAAGACTCATGCAATCCTGCATTCTATTTCCTAGAGTGGCAAACCAGATGACCTCAGGCAGCCCACAGGCAGGTCTTAAAAGCAGTTGTTCTCCCCCCATGAATGCCTTCTTGCAACTGGTATTCAGTGGTGTACTGCCTCTGAACATAGTCCTTTTATAGCTGTTGATGAATCTGTCTAATTCCTTCTAAAGCCATCCAAGCTACTGGTCCTATCATCGTACATGCTGCAGGAGTGAATTCCACAAATGAATGCAGTGTTTTGTGAAGCAATACTTTCTTTCATCTGCCCTGAATCCACTGCCTATCAATTTCAATCCAGAATGATGGGTGAAGAAAATAACTCTGTACACTTTCTCCAAGCCATGCTTAATTTTGATTAACTTTGGTCACATCCCCATTTTTTTCTAAATCAAGGAGTTCCAAATGCTTTAGCCTTTTCTTTTAGAGAGAGGGTTCCAACCTTAATCATTTTTTGTTTTCCTTTTTAAACAAAGTCAGGAAGTATGAACACATTAGTTCTCAATTTTTTTGCTGTTTCTTACATGGTCAAGAAATTCTCTTCCCATGTAATTTCTTCAGCAAAGTTCCTAATATCACTACAGTAATTTCTCTCGCAGATGTTTCATGGTGGTTTTTTGCAGCTGTTTAGAATACTAATTATGTTTCAAATAGCATAATAATATGTAGCCTCGTATTGTCTTAAATTTCCTATAGTTTTAGATAGCATTAGCACCTGCCATCGTCAAGAAATGGCAGACAACACAGTCTGGCCTTACTTATGCCATACACTGAGTTTAGGGGGGAAATGTTCAGCTCTGTTACAATTAGTGCACGTTACAATCATCTGATAGCTTCAGTTTTTCATATGTGAAATTACAGTATCATTAAGGGCATTCATACCCCTTGACAGTGAAATTCCTGTCTACAGGTTAACAACCATATTGTTTTGAAATGTGCAGAGAAACAAGATGGCAACACAGTGTGAGGGAAATTATATACGTGCCATAATTAAGGCTGAGTACAGACTGGCAGTTTGCTCCGGTAGCCAGTCGTAGCAAAAAAAACCCCGGATTAAACTATACCGGGTTTCCCCGTTCACACTGTGGGGGCCTCTGCCGGAAGATACGGGACGGAGGCGTGTGGGAGCGTTCAGACTGCCGCACCGGAGGCATGCTATATTCGCCATTTCCCCATTAATTCGGCTGTGGGTGTATGTGCGCATGAGCGCTCATGCGCATAAGCGCATTTTGCCAATTTTTTTTTTGCCTTGCAACGCCGGCACTGCATTGGGCAGTGGAGCGGAGCACAGCCAATCACACCGCTGCTGCCTCCTGCCCAACGCGGGTTGCTCCCGGCTTTTCGGCTGCGCATTCAGACTCCCCGGAAGCGGAAAAACGCGCGACACATGCGGGCTTTCGGATTTGCTACAGCTTTTATCAGGTATTTTTTAAATCCAGCAGTGAAGCGCAAGAGCACGGGTTGGCTACGGGTAGGGGACGCCAGGCAGATGTGCCTGTGTGAACATCCCATTTACTCTGGGATTGATCGTCGTTGGCCCGGGGTCCCTACCGGGGCAAATTGCCAGTCTGAACTCAGCCTAAGGCAGCTCTAAAAGTTAAAAGTCTTGTTCTATTGTGCTCATAATATTTTGCTTCCAAAGAGTTTGCTTATTGTGTTTAGAGTTTTTGGACTTGTAAAAAATAAAAGATTTCTGATGTGAACAAAGTTGCTTCAATTTTTTAATGAAAGAAGAAACCCTATTATGTTGGGATGTTTACAGTAACTTGCTAACATTGTCTGGGATGAATTTCCACCCTAGGTTTTGTTTTTTTTGTTTTTGGCAAAATGAACAGAGAAGTGGCTCTACAACACTTTTCTCTTAGAATACTGGCAGCTGCACATAAGAAAGCAATGTCTCTGCAGTAGGGCCAAGTACCAATTACAGTTTTCTTGCTGCAATCAAAAAAGGACCTGGACTATAAACCAATTCCAGAAGTTTATTGGTTTTGTCATTGGGGTGCTTTTTATGTCCATATAACATGATAAGGTATGACAGATTCTGTATTCAGTCTCCCTTACAAAGCCCTGTACAGTCCATTTAGCTGCTCTTTTTAAGACTTCACTTGTGGTACAAGAAGCAGGTTCAAAATTCCACCCCAGCCTCTTCCCCAATTGGTTCCTTCATTGCATAGAGCCCAAACTGGCCTGTCCCCATTGGCCTTTCTCTGACTTTAAAGGCCAGCCTCAAGGAGAAATGGGACTACCCATGGATTCCTGGCTCTCACAGAAAGGGAGGCCTTCCACCAAGAGATGGAGTGCTGATTGGATGGTAGCTGCAGGCTCATACTTCCCTACTTTAACCCCTTCCTTTCTCGTTTTAGCCACATAATTATCCTCATGAGCTTTGTTTGAGTTGTTGGCCCCTAGCCAAGTAGCCTATGGGGTAGGATTGCCAAGCTCCACGTGGTAAGTAATACAAAAGATACAAAAGATCAAACCATGCATAAATAACAAAAATATATTCAACAATCACTGAGTATAATAATCTAAATCTATATAAATACAGTAGTTTTTCAAAAATGCTACATAGTAATCAGAAACTCAAAAGTAAACAGTCCAAATACAAAAACAGTCCTATTAATACACCTTCAGAAATATTTCAAGTCAAATTTCTCAAACAGTGAAAACTCCAAAGTCCTCATCTCGCCACTTGTGTATCCATTTCACAGCCCTGCCGGCTTCAAGTTGCTGTATCACCTTGCTTCCCCAAAAATGGAACACCAAAAACACCCAGCTCCAGGATTGAATAATACACATTATCATTTTCATTTTCAATGTACATAAGACCACTTACTCTGATGTACTCTATGGTATTATACACCTATGGGGTCACCACCATGGCTGGAACACTGCAACATAGTGGGGTGACCAGCTGGCCCCCCAGTGGCTCATTTGTGCCCCTGGTGGGAGTCAGGGTAACCCCAAGAGGCTACAAAAATGCCCCATGAGTTTTTCCTTCAGGTCCATGGAAGCATTTTGAAGTGCTCTGGAGAGCCCCTCCTGATAAGCCACAGAGCATTTCTCTCTCCAAAGAGAGATGTCTTCAAAAATATACCAGATGCAAAAAAAAAACCCAAAACCCTTTAAATTTTTGAAAGTTTATCAGTCTTCTAATATCTTAGGTTCAAAACATAGTTTTTGTTTCAAATTGAAAATTCAAATTATAGTTTTATAAAAGAACAGAACTGGTGTGAATTTTCCAGTATGCAAATGAGGGCAGCTGAACTCGAAAGAAGCATTCCACCTCATGTGATAATGTGTTTTAAGTATCTGAGTGCTGTGAAAGAAATGACTCCTGTCACCACTACCACACCAAAAAAACTGTGTGACATTTTTTACCCCAAGATATGTTTGGAAGCTGTCTTGGGGTAAAAATATACCCCAGAATACAAATTGTGCATGCTTTTTCAGAATATAATTGCTGTGCTTCACATAGACAGCGTTGAGCTGTTTGCCTGTTTCCATATTTTCCCACCAGGTGGCACACAACATGCCTCCGCATAATCTGGGGACTACTACACAACACTGATCTCTTTCCAATCATGGTTTTGGGGGGTGGGCAGCTCTTCCAGGCAATGGGTCAGACCTTAGGGCAGTACAAACTATCTGCCTAATCACGACAGTTTTCTCATATATCCATGGCTTTCTGAGTGTGAGCAAAGAGGATAAAAGGCCTGCAGCTAGACTCCATTTAATGGCTAGAACTTTTGGAATGCTGCTGCTCTGCTCTCTGCCTTGGAGTACTGCCACTCTGGGAAGACCTTTTTATTCTGTGCCTGCCTACCTGACATCGCTCAGGCTGGTTTTCTAATCTGTGCATTTTAAAATATTATTTCTTATGCCAATAAAGGTTTATGTATGTATGTATGTATGAATAATATTTCCAAAGTTTCTGTGTTTTTTGTTTTCCTGAACTATTGTAGTGGGGGATGTGTCTTTCCTTCTGGTTATTTTAAAATAGTTTTCAACAGTTTTACTTTGTGCTGTTTTTAAGCTGTTCTTGGCTTGTTTTAGAATAGTTTGGTATTTTCTCTGTTTCTAAAAGGTTTTTAATTTTTAAAGGGTTGGTGCTTTGGGAAAGATTTCCAGGTTGTTAATGTTTTAAAAGGTTTATCTTTTTGCATTCTTTTGGTTCTAGTTTTACAACTGTTTTTCCATAGTTTTAAAGATTTTTTTGCATTGTGTTTTTTGAGGGAGTGATTTTATGGAGTTTTGTGGTGTATCTCTCAGGGGTTTTTTATGTTTATTGCAGCAGGTTTGGAACAAAATTTCTGGTTAGGTTTTAATACCAGTTAACTGTTGGTGAGGGCTGAAGTACTTAAAAAAATAAAGTTGATTTAGATTCTTTAGTTTGACATCTATTCTGTTGGGCTTGCAAGTGTCCTTTGGTTAACTGAGATTCTCTGGTTTGATATTGGTCTTGCTACATTGGCCTATGGTTCTGCTAGAATTCTTTGGTTTGACATTGGTTATTTTGGAATTGTTGATTCTGTTTGCATTTGGAGTCTTTTGGCTAGTGGCTTCTCTTGTGTGTTTGGCTACTGGCTTCTTTGAATTTTTCCCATAGGAATCAATGGAGACAAGTAGAATGGACAGGGGAAACTTATTCAGAGTCACATAGAACTGGACTGCTTGGTCCACTTTGCTTGAAATTTGGGAAATCTTTAGCGGGCATGCAGCACTAGGATGCCTGAAAGATTGGTGTCATTTGGTTGGAAGGAAAACAGTCACTCTAATTCCTCCCCCCAAAAGTGCCTCATAGGGAATAATGGAACCCAAATAATTCTGGAATCACCAAAAACAACCTGAACCCAAATCTCAAAACTATATCAGGGGATCAAAACACAAGTGAATACCAGTACTTATTGCCTTCCCAAAATCTAAATCCAAAACCCCCCATGATTTTTAAGTGCACAGTTCAGCCTATGCTGAGAGCATCTGAGCTGCTCTTCATCTGTTTTTCCCCTCCAACTTTTTAAACTTCAGTTTGCTACAGCTTTTTCAAGCAAGATGCTTTGTGAACAACTCTATTTATTTGATTTGAAGAACCGTATTCCACTCAGTCATGAATTTCCAGGAGATCTAGAGCTGAACCAAACCTGAGGGGTGCATTTGACACACACGAGCGCGCGCGCCTATGAACATTCCCGTGCCTTGTTTTGGTGATAATTGGGAGGGGGTGCAAAATGAGAGAAAAATATGCTGCTGTGTGTCTTTTGATTGCAGCCATTTAAAAATGTCTATACACTGCCAGCATCACAATGCTATTCTGAATATGCATACAATTTTTTCATATGAAAATCAAGCTCTTGGAATCAAGTCATTATTGTATTCATTCATAAAAGGCTATGAAACAGTGTTCCATTTCTCATTTGGTAACTGCCTGTATAAGAGCTCCTATTTGCATTTTGCAGCTCTTTGCAGAGAGGATTTGTAATAGGCTAAATTAAGACGTCGTATTCATGCCTTAAGTGAGGGAAGATCAGACAATTCACAAGGGGCAAGGCCCACATACAGTATATTTTATTTATGTGGTACCTGGCACACTGAACAGAACAGGCTGAATTTTTCCCGCTGTTTTGCACTAGTAAATCTTACAGCTATTTCAGCACTGTGAAGTAGCACACTGAAAGAAGGATCTGAACCAAATTATGTCTGGTATAAGACAGAAAAGTTTGCAGTTTAGATAACCCCTTATACTTGTTTATCCAGGCTGTTTCCTTTTCATTGTCAATGAATACTGGCTTCTCTCTAAGACATGACTTTATTGTTTCCTGGATTTTTTTTGTGGGCCTCCTTAGCTTCAGGGAGAGGGTACAACAGTAGGGATGAACGCAAATCACATTTTTGTAGTTTAATTAGTGGTTCATGGCTGAACCACGAACCCAACCACAAACCTACGTGAATAGATATGCTGGTTCCCAAACTGAACTAGTTCATATACGTTTGTGAGCCAAATAAAGTTTAAGCCTCTGCTTTCTGTTCTCCACTGCTTTGAAGTGGGGGGGAGCAGAACTGAGCCATTTAACCCTCTGGTTTCAGTCCCTGCCACTTTGAAGCAGGGGGAGCAAAACCAGAAGGCTTTCACCCCCTCCTTTCTGCTGGCCATAGTTCCCACAGCCAGAAAAAAGGAATGGGTGAAGTGCCTCCCAGTGGAGACTTCACCCCCTTCTGTCTGCTGACCATGGCTTCTGTTCTCCACAGCTTTTCACAGGGAGCAAAAACCAGGTCCATTTAAACCCTGCTTTCTGCTCCCTATGAAAATCCATGGAGAGCTAAAAGCAGGATTTAAATGGCAACCAGCTTTTCATGGGGAGCAGAAAGCAGGGCTATTTAAATCCCTATTTTCTTAACCCTGCAGGGAGCAGAAAGCAGTGATGGTTTAAATGGCTCTGAGCCATTTAAACCCTGCTTTCTTCCCCCCCACAAAAAGCCATGGAGAGCTGAAAGCAGGGTTTAAATGGCTCAGAGCCATTTAAACCAAACAGCTAAGTGGCAGGAAGCTCCCAGCCACTCAGCTGTTTCTCGTGAAAAGCAGAAAGCAGGGAAGCATCACGAGCTACCATGAATTGCACCAAAATTTGTGGAAGTTCATTATGGTTCTTCAGTTAATGAACTTCAGTCCATGAATCTTGAACAGGCCCAAATTTGTGATGAACTTAGTTTGTCAGCCGGTTCAGGATCATCCCTATACAGCAGTCCCTCTATTGCCTGTCTTGGCCAGAAACAAACATAGCTGAGATAGAAGGGTGGAGAGATGATGGTAGAAAGTAACAGTGATCCCCAAAGTAGAGGGGAGCTTGGACAGAGGAAGAAGGAACAGGGCCAGCTCCAGATTTGGAGGTTCCTGAGAAAAATGTCTGCTTATGATCTCTACACATAAGGCTGCCTTCTAGTGAGTCAGACCACTGGTCTATCAAGATCATTAATGTCTACTCTGACTACCAGCAGCTCCCCAGGAGGGCATTGTCTCCTAAAAAAACAACTCAGTGAAGCAGTATTAGAAGACAAAAGGACCCAGATGGTTTCTTGATAATACAGCCAGTGCCCCATACACTGCCATCTCTCCAAGCACAGCCCATTCACCTCCTTTCAGTCCACTTCTGGGAATAATTCACAGTTCTGGTTCTTACTGTTAAAGCTTTAATAGGACTGGCACCATCCTCTTTGCCCCATGAAATACACCTGCTGTGCCCCATGTTTTATTATGCAAGATAAATATATTTTACTCAGGTTTAGAACATTTTCGGAGAGGTTTACAGTATCATATTAGTGCTGAAAGAAGAACTTCAGGAGAGGAGCAGAGCTGGGATATAAAGTTGCCAGAAAAGAACAGTCTAGCCCAGGGGTGTCAAACTCATTTGTTACAAGGGCCAGATCTGGCATAAATGTCAGTTTGTCAGGCCGGGCCATGTGTGCCATAAAACGTAATGCCAGGTACTGGAGATAGAAACTGTATAAAGGACAGCAGCTGATAAGTTTGGTGCATCCTCATTGCAAGGCCCCATGGGCTGGGAGGGGGGTGCAGAGGAAAACCCACATAGACGGACTGGAGAGGCAGCAGTGCAGCACTGGGCAGATGCTCCCATGATGCTTGACTACTGCAGATGAGGTTGTTCTGACATGCTGAAGCCACAGTATAGTGGTTCTGCCCACTCCCCCCAGCACTCCCTCCCTTGCATCAGTTGCTCGCGGGCCGCATAAGAGCCCTGGATGGGCCGGTTCCAGCCCCCGAGCCTTATGCTTGACACCCCTGGTTTAACCTGTTCATGACACCCCAGGTTTAACCTGTTTAACCTGTTCATTATCAGTAGCCTGATAATGCACGAAACATCAGAGGCAGTTTTTCATGATATGAAGATAAGTGTGATCAACCAAGGCAGGCTGACCAATTCCCAGTGGGCTGCTGCTCCAGAGGCTGCCTATCCCTCCATTCAGATGATCCTCAGCCATCTCTCCTGGGGCACTTCTTATGTCTGTAGCAGTCCTCACCAGTGTTGCCTCAGCCGTGTTCTGACCCCACACCAGCTGCCGTGCTGTGGTGGGGCTGTGGTTGACAAGGAAGCAGCAGGATGCAGCCTGGCTGAAGCAGGGGCCACAGCCCTCTACTTGGCTATGGTAGTGCTGCCTAGACCCACCAGCTGTGGTATGATACAGCCAGGGGCAAGGAAGGGAATGCAGTGGAGGGACTCTAGAGCTAAGGGAGGCAGAGCACCTGGCTGACTTTGATCGCTAAGATGGGGAAAGGGCCTCCTTTGCCACCAGCAAGCTCTTCAGTTGGGTCAGGTGGAGGCAATGGCCCATCCCAAACCAATCAAGAACTGGTCAGAGCCCCTCCCTGTAGTGGAGGGGGGAAGGGTCATATTTATGCCCTTTTCCAAAGTCAGCTTATCTTCCCAGTCCACTCCTGACTGCACCCTGTTACTGCAGAAAGCAAATGACATTCTGTAAGTCTTGGAACAATCTGTTTTACTGTCAGCTCCCGTGCCTTTGCTTTTCCTGCCCTGTCCTCTTGGTCCTTTGCTGTCATGGACACACATTGATGGGAAGAATTCAATTGGACTCTCAGACTGCATGAAAAGTTGAAAGAGCATGACAAAGCACAAGTATCATAGCCCTTGTTGCTCCAGCACGGTCATGTTTTGAGAATCATAGGGGGGGGATTTACAGATAAGGTAAAAATGACAGAATCCCCTAATTCTCAATGTGGGTTCCTTTTTTTCTCATAGTCCATTTACTCTTCAAAATACACTTCTGACACCAAAGCTGTACTGTGGGTCCTTTTCCCTTATTCTGATTTCACATTAATCTGACAATCATCGATAAGGCAAGTTCTATCTTCTTTTCTGGCACAGATTCAAGTGGGTAGCCATGTTGGTCTGAAGCAGCAGAAGCAGCAGAACAAAATTTGAGTCCAGTGGCACCTTTGAGACCAACAAAGTTTAATTCAAGGTATAAGTTTTCATGTGCATTGTGCTTCCACACAAAAGCTTATACCTTGAATTAAACTTTGTTGGTCTTAAAGGTGCCACTTTACCATAGCCAAGTAGAGGGCTGTGGCCCCTGCTTCAGCCAGGCTGCATCCTGCTGCTTCCTTGTCAACCACAGCCCCACCACAGCACGGCAGCTGGTGTGGATTCAAACTTTGTTGTTCTGGCACAGTATTTCTGGGTTGCCTGCAGTGGAAGTTTTATTTAAACAAGGAGCTGGAAAAGGGACAGGTGGTGAGTGAAAAGGAAGACTGTGCATGACATACACCTAGCTTATATTCCTGCTTTAAATATAAAATGAACTTGTATGCTGTCTGATTTTGCCTCTCTAGAACTGAGAATCCTGGGGTGATTGCCTCTTCTGTTATGCCCCAACATCCTCCAGCTGGTTAAAAGCACAACCATCCTTCCTTTTTTCAAACAGTTCAAGCTAACACAAAAGAACCATCATAGTGTAGTGGTTAGGATGTTACACAAAGACTAAGGAGGCTTGGGTTTGAATCCCAACTTGGGCCATGATACCTCCTGAATCAGTCCCTGTCTCTGCATTTAACCTAACTGGGTTGCTGCAAGGACAGGTTCTGAAAGGGAAACCATTTAAAGCATTCTGAACCCCTGGAAAGATACTTGAAAAGAGTTTGTAGACTAAGTCTATAGTGTCCTTCTTTAAATAATAAATCTTGGGACAGAAGAGAGGGAAAGCTGTTTTTAGTTTTGTTATGTATGGAATCCCGTATTTTTTAGTAATCCTGATACTGCATAATTTCCTGGAAGAGTAAGTTATCCCTCAAAGGTTTCATTTCTTTCCTATTTCCCAACTGATGCTTTCATTAAAAAAAACCCTTGAAATTCCTGCACATATATTCTATAGTGGCTTTGTGATTATACTGAAATAAAGGATTCTGGGTAAACTGTTTCATCTTGAAATGGCCAACAACTGCAGAGCACTCCAGGGGAAATGTGCATATAATTTTCATGCTATTTTAAGTCACATCAGAGCTAAGTGAAATTAAAATACTTCATTTATTTTGCAACTCATTGATTAGCTCACAATTAATAGTTTATAGAATTTTCTCTATTATGAAGCAACAAAGGTAAATTTCCTCCTCTTACATTATTTTTATATGCTTTTTGAGAAATATTTGCTTTCATGTAATCAGCTGTAGTTCCATTCAAGACTAGTGCACTCCTGGTCTGAATTTAAGTCAGAGGAATCTTAGAAGAAGCTACATGTTTTAAAAATTTGGAACAATCTGGGTTCATGGTACAGCCTAATAATGAAACACTGTAACCTCTTCAAAGGAAATTACCCAATTTGGACATTCCCATTCACTAGCATGAAGGGGAGCACTCTTTGCCCTATCTTTGCCCACTCTTTGGCCTATGCTCACTTCTTAAGATATTTTAAAATGCCATACTACTTCAAAAGGAAGCAGAACCAAGTTCTACTAAGAGACAGGGCTCCTGAGCACCACTGTAATATGTTACTTCTCTTTTGCCCTTTTATCAGAGTTGATATTTGGCTACTGCTCCCTGTTTTAATATGCATCTCCATGGCTACATTTATTTAAAAAAAACATTTCAGTAATGTGTACATTCTCCCCAGCAAGAAGGGTAACTCGCTGTTCTGTTGAATAGCCTGGTACCATCGCAAAAAATGGAGCAATTACATACTAACTCCCTCATAATAATTGCAAGGCAGCGGCACATGGGATACAGTCTCTATCACTCCTGGGCCACAAGGACATAATCAATCATTTAAAGGGATGTGCTTATAGCAACCCTGAATAACTGCTGATGGCAAAGCATTTCAACATGCTAGGGTAAAAGCTCTCCTGTATTTTGGGATACAATATATTTACATTTAAATAGCTTGCACAATTCATAAATAATGGAAAATTTAGATCCAAGTTTAAAAGTGAGCAAGGTCTATGTGCCAAGGGATACATGTTCTGGTAATCTATATCACAAAATCTTTGCTTTACTAATACCTGGGCTTTCTCCAGATTGTAACACAGTAAAACTGTGTGTAGGGGGGTGCTATTGTATGTATGATATTACTCTCTGATATTATACTCTCTCACCCACACCATTTATTGAATGGGCATTTTTAAACATTGTAAACATTTTCTCATGAATAATTTTTAAAAAGACAGTTAGCACATTGCAGGTAAGTGTTGCCCAGGGTCAGATGAAGACATGCTGAGACCCTAAAATATGTCAAGTTTAAGAGGCCTTCCCACCCCCGCAGTGGTAATCCAGTAACTGAGGGGGCTGTATTTCGAGACCCTAACTGGTCAATGTTGCCTGGATAGTTGAGTGCCTCCTGAGGTTGGTTCTCTCCAAGGATGTTGCCTCAGACAGCCCACTGATTCCCAACCCCTAAATCCATCTCCACATATAAACACATCAGTGATGCATTACAACAACTCTGTCTACTGAAAGGCTGGATGCTCCGGACAAACTGGTCTCTACATGGATAGAATTGTAAGCAGCAGGAGTGCAGTCCCTTGGGAAGTTCTTCTGCACAAGATACATTTCTCTTTTACAGCTTGCATTCATTTCACTGAAGCTTATAAGCATGAGAGAACTTGCTGGTGGCAGGTGGCCATCATCAGAAAAAAAGAATTCAGTTGAATTCTACTGCAGAATAGTTGCAATGCCATCCTGGTGAAACAGATGGCTGCTTTACTACTACAGGAATCATTCTATCATAAACAATCTGCTGGTGTCAAGAAGGCCACTCCCAATTTGGTAGTTCATGTATATATTGGCTGCCCCAACTGCACAAGAATAAGAGAATGCTCTTGTCCTGAAAAGCACTCTTGCATAAATCTGAAGTATACCTAATTACAACAAACAAGAAATGCCTGGAATGAAAGGAAAGTAATGGATACCAGAATGTCTCTCAAGACAGTAGTTAGAGTTTCTTTCAGTTAATGGCATTTTGCTGTTCTTTTCTTTGAGTGCTTTAGGATGCTATTTAGTTTTCTAGGTTAGTGGGTAAGCCCATATAAATAAGAAGGCTTTTATCATATAAGTACAGAGCAGTTTTTTCACATTGTGTTTAGATTTCCATTAAACAGGGAAAATTTCTCAAATCCTACTAGGATGAGCAAATGTTCCATATTTTCATTTCTTTTTATATTCAGTTATATTTTTGTCGGTAGTTTGGGTTCTTGGATTTGTTGTTCTTCCTTTTATAGATCGATTTGTTCTGTGTATTCATGCTGTATAATTTTTATATAGTATGTACATGTAAAGTGCATTGCTTTATTTATTTGATTTTTAAAAACACACCTTTCAACTAGAACAGATTCCAGATGAGCTGCAATGTTCATCAGTCGAATGGTGTGCTAAATGTTCATCATTTACACATACAAGGGTATGTTGTTGACCATGCATCTACATGGGGGGGGGCTTCATGAGGAAACAAGAAATGATATAACAATAAAGAAGCATGGGGCTGATTGACCCAAGAGGGAAGTGAAACTGAAGAGAGGTTTTAATAATAATAATAATAATAATAATAATAATAATAATAATAATAATAATAATAATAATAATAATAATAATAATAATAATAATAATAATAAGTTGTTGCTGTTGTTGTTACTGAAACAGCCAGGGTAAGAAATTCAAAACAATCCCCAGCTCTACACCCATTTCAAACAGGAATGAACCCATAGAGAGAGCTACATTTTTTTTTACCAAACTCTGTCCAACCAGTTCCTTAATATTTCTTTCAAATTGTAGGAAATGATTTATTTTATATATATTCTTCAGAAAAAGAATACATTTAGGAATGCCATGAAGTTCACCATGAATGGGTTCAGCAAGTGAACACACTGGGCTCAATAGCTGCAGTGGTTCATGAGCCAGGCCTTGGATCTCTGCACCTTGCCACCGCCATCTGCTTGAGGAACTACTGAATAACTTTGCTGATACACAGCAGTAATGGTGTTTCAATTTCGTTTCCTTCTGCCTTGCAAATCGCTTTTGCACCCACGCAATAGATGAAACTGAATCTCCCCCAGGTAATTACATCATGTTCAGGTCAGGTAATTAAACTATACTTGTGGGTGGCTACTATAACTCCCATAACACTGGTTGAAAACAATTTTGCATGACATAGTATAAATAATACCACAGACTTAAAGACCAAATGGTAAGACTGGTTAAAAATGCAGGGTTTATGATTGCCACTTAAGAGCACAATCCTAAGAATATTTTCCTGGGTTCAAAAATAACTAAAGGTTATCGAAAGGTACTACTATTTTAACATTGAAGGGAAAGGTCAGGTGAAATCGAAAAATAAATAAAAAAATAAATCAAAAGGTACTACTATTTTAACATCGAAGGGAAAGGTCAGGTGAAATCAGGGGTTGAAATTACTGATGTAAAACTATTACAAACACAGACTTTTGCTCCTATAGATCAGGCTAACAAGAGGTTCTTAAATTATTCACAGTTACTTAGATTTTGTTCCGGTATTTTCCAAAGCACTCTTATACACTTTATTTGTATAATCGAATCGCTAACTCTTTTTGGTACCCAGAAGGCTGGCACCCTCTTCCCAGTGCCCAAAGTCCTTCTTCTTGGAACACCAGTACTCTTTTTGAGGTTTTGACTGACTTTTAAGGTGTCTACAAGCAGTTTCTAATCACACCAGACCAGGGATCTCTGTATTTTTCAGAGATAACTCTCCCTGTTTGACTGGGTGGGGAATTTTCTTTCTCTAGAAGATCTATCCCTTTTCCTTTGGCCTGAAGGGGAGTCTTCTCTACTACCCACTTCCTTGCCAAACTCTCCCCACAGTACTCCTGTCTGTGTTCAAACTGCTCTCAGCTAATGCTGAATTCAGACTACATTCAGTCAAGTTAGAAATCTGACTCTGTCAGCTCTAAACCCTTTTTTGACAGGGCTATTTATAGCTCTAAACCCTTTTTTGACAGGGCTATTTAAAGACGGTCTCAATACATGTCTCTTCACAGTAAAGGCAGGAATCTGACTGACTCTCCTCAGCACCCAGCTCTCTCAAGACTTTTCTTTTGTTCATCTGATGCTAACCAATTAGATTGCCTGGAGCAGCCTGTCACTCAAGGCTCCCTGGCTTTCTGAAGAATTAACCCTTCACAGTTCTTTACTTGTTGGTACAGCACTAATAAGCCTCTTAAAAAGTGCAGTCTGTCACATGGCCTCAGGCTTCCTTGCCCATCAGTCTTCTTGAGAAGCAGGACTTATCTAGCACACTTCCACTTATCACAGTCTGGAGCTGGATTTAATGCACAAGAGTTGTAGTCTTGTGAACTAGTTGGTCCAACGGAGCTCCCTTCTTTGCCCTCAGCTTAAATAAACCATGGGAAAGCAGCCCCAACTGCTGTTCTGGAGGCTCTGAATTTCCCCTGGCCAGAAGCCTGCAGAGTCTCCATCCCGGTTCCACAACTGGAGCACATGCTGCTAACTTAGCACCACATCTCCTCTCAGCTACCTCAGCAGGATCCCACTGCCTCTACTTCTTCTCCTGGTTGGCTTGTGGTTTGGATCCTAGGCCAGTATTTAGTTTCCCCAGGATCTGGTGGAAGAACCTCAGTTGTACTCTTCTCAGGGGGAATCTCTGGAACAGATAGGTCAGAATCTTCTACCATACCAGGACCTCCTTGAGTTTCTTGCACTTTCTCAGGCCCTGTTTGTGGCTCCTTGGGCACCTCTTCTAAAGCTTCTGAGTCAGAGTCCAGAGCCAGCTCAGTTGGGCTCATGATGGGTTCCCACTGGGATCTGTGAGAGTACAAATTAATGAAATACTGCTGATTGCACCATCCTGGGCTGATAAATATGTGGGAGAGTAACCCATGAACTGCTTAGAAACATGGGTTACTGTGCAGCGAAAATTCAGTTCTCTGCTAACAGCAAGTGAGCAGAACATAAGCAAAACCAGCATTTCTGCAAGCATCCCTAAATACTTTTGCTGGTTATACATGTGCTGAACAACTGGTTATACATATGCTGAACTAGGCTGGAGAACTACAGTAGATAATTGACTCAGACCTACCCCGCCTTCCAGGGTAGAAATAAATTACTTGCCTATCAGTTTTCTGCTCACCTTGACACAGAGAGTATTCCATCTGTTTGCGTTATACCTCTGAGGATGCCAGTCACAGATATTGGCAAAACGTCAGGTCCTACAATGCCAAGACCACGGCCACACAACCCAGAAAATCTACAGCAACTTATGAACTCCGGCCGTGAAAGCCTTCGACAACATAAATAGTTAAATGTTCGTTTTGAGAAATGGTGTGATGTAGTGTGCTGTAGTTGTTAAGAGTGTCGAACTAGGACCTAGGACTATTGGATTTGAATCCCTGCTCTGCCTTGGGAGCTTGCTAGGTAATCCCTGGCCTGTCACAAACTCTTGAGCTAACCTACCTCACAAAGTTGTTGTTAGGATAAAATGGAGGAGTGGACTATGATGTGATAAGCTTCTTTGGGTCCCAATTAAGGGGGAAAGCAGGAGGTGGGTGGATGGATGGATGGGTGGGTGGGTGGAATTACCTCCATTCCAGGAAGAACACTAGTTAGGGAAGATCACTCTGAATCTACATGGATATTGGGAAGCACCATGGCTCAATGGTAGAGCGTCTGTTTTGCATTGCAAAGGTCCCAGGGTCAGTCCCCAGCTTCTCCAGAATCAGGTGTTAAGGTAATTTGGAAGAATTGTGACTCTTGAGGGCCACTGCTACTTGGAACAGAATAAACAGTACTAACCTTGATAGATCAAGGCCTGATTCACTATAAGACATTTCATGAGTATTCATGTGACCTAAATGGCCACTTAGTTCCAATATTGTCCAGCATACTTTTTCCTTCTACACCTCTTATTTTATGTGCCTTGTAGAGATCTGTAGTCTACTAAACATACAGACTTATTTTCAATAGAGCAAGCTCCAGCTACAACATATAATATTAATTTGAGGTCTCCACGAGGGAGGAGATGGTAATATCTACAACTGAGACAGAGAAGCATGGAAGGGATGGCGCAGTTAAAATTAGCCTCTTATTTAATTTAGATATGCAGGGAGAAGTATCAGTGAACTACATGATCAGGAGATAGTTGAGAAGTGAGGTGGGGCCATGGCTCAATGGTAGATCATTGGCTTTGCATGTAGAAGGTCCCTTGTTCAATCCCCAAAACCACCACTTAAAATAATAAGATACTAGGTGATAAGAAATACCTGAGACCCTGGAGAGTTTCTGCCAGTCAAAGTAGAGAATACTGACCTTGCTACACCAATGGTGTAACAGTATAAAGCATCTTTATGTGTTCTTTAATGAGAGGTGCTGTAGCTCAGTGGAAGAACATCTGCTTGACATGCAGAAGGTCCAAGGGTCAATAGCCAGCAACTCCCGTTAAAAGTATTAGGTAGTACATGAGGTGAAAGACCTCTGTCTGAGAACTTGCAAAGACACTTCCAGTCACAATAGGTGACAGTAGTAACCCCCGATAGACCAATGGTCTGATTCAGTATAAGTTGCCTTATACTGTTCAAGTTACAGGTGAAGCTAGATACTCATAAATATGCTACTGAAAGGTGTGAGAATAAATGTAGAAAGGTACCTTATTGGAAAGAGGATTCTGGGAAGTCACCAGAGAAAGCCGAGAAGGAACAGTTAGAGTTATAATAGGAAAAGAGGGGTATACCAGTGTCATTCAGTGCAAATCTATGTACTATGTCTAAACCTACTGCAATAGGACTCTGCATAGGACTGCCCTGGTGGAAACCCGAAGAGGAGAGAGATTTGAGGAGGAAAGTAAGATGAGGATGGAAATGGTAGCTAGAAAAACACGGACTGAGATTAATGATTGGTAGGCCATCTGTTCTCAGTTTATAATGGGCTTTGCTAAAATTAATTATTCCCTCCCCCACAAAAAAAATCAGAAAATAGTTCACATTATTTCCCAAGCTGATTCTGAAACTAATGATACTTACAGAAATTCTTCTTGGATGCTGGGATTCCCATGTTACTAGAAAGATCCATCAGAGTGGAATTCATAATATCAGCATTCAGGCTTCACCCAGAGTTGTTTTTCTGTAATGTAAACTATCATTTTAAAACCAAAAACTGCCAAAACAGTTATTTCATTGTTTTCTGTTTTTATGTCAAGAATACCATTGTACTTTTTTGCAATATAAAAACATAAAAAACCCCTTCCAAACTATCCCTTATATGTCAATTTTTAATTTTTTCCCTGTTTCATGAGCATGTTATGAACATTACTTGAAAAATATATTTAAAACATTTTTGGCTTACATAGGGTTAGTTTTAGCTTATTTCATGTACAGAACCACTGTTGTGCTGGTGCCCTTCTGTGGAAAAGGAACAAAAAATAAAATAAGTTTCTGTTTGGAAAACTGATTCTTTGCTTTTAAAAATATACATCTCAAAAGATTAATTTTTCTTGCTGACATCTATTATCATCTTTCTGAAAACTTTCTTCCTTGCTGGAAGCTAATGAGAGAAGAATCAAAGGCGTAACAGAACCATGGAACTGAGTGAAACTGAAGGATTCTGGTGATTCCCAGCAGATGTTCAGGAGACATCAGGACATAGGGATGAACACAGACTGACACATAAACTAAAGTTTGTGAGGAATTTTGACCAGTTTGTGGTTCACGAACTGAAGTTTGTGGCGGGTCAACTGGCATGAACTTTCCGTGAACTCTCAAGCAGTTCCTGGAGATTTCTGCCGGTTGGTGAATGGATACATTTCCAAACAGACTGTCTCCACTCAAACAAGATATTTATCAAAGTTCAAAGCAACAGGGGGGTGGAATTCTCCAGCCTTGGAAACACTGTGGTCATTTCAAATTTGTCATGTCGGTTTCAAGAGGTTTCCCCACACACACACTTCCAGCCTTCCTTTATGTTCCCATTTTCTTTCACAGAGCTTGCAAAATCCCACCCCACCCCTTGTTTGGATTTGTGACTCTGTGCTTTTAGCTCAGTCCTTTTAAGCTTGCAATGCCAGTGGCACTGAGTTCTGCTGGGCATTCTGCACATTGTAACTGCTTCTGCTGGACTTGCAAACCCCCCCCCCTTGGATTTCTTGTGACTGTGCTTTGACATTAGTCTTTTTAAGCTTGCAGTGGCACAGGGTCCTGCTGGGCATTCTTTATACTGAACTGGTTGTGCTGGGCTTGAAAAATGTCCCCTCTTTCAGTCTGTACTGGAAGGATTCTCTTGTTTGACATTAGCAGAGTTGAGCATGAACCAGAAAAATGTGGTTTGTGTTGGTTCATGGATCATGGCCAAACCATGAACTGAATGGAACCAGGAGATTCATTTGTGAACCAAACTGGTTTGTGGTTCATGGCCTCACAAACCCCATCGAAAGGGACTGTAGTATCTTTAAGCAGGGTTTGCAGGAAGCCAAAAAAAAAAAAAGCTGAGCTGCGGGGAGCTTTATGCTTTATCCACAAACTGCCACAAACTGTTTTAAAAGTTCATGGAAGTTAATGACAGTAGACCTGTCATGAACTTCGGTTTGCGAACCATGAACAGGGCAAAATCCATGATAAATTTTGCTTCATGGTTCAATTTATGCCCATCCCTAGGCATTAGTCCTCTTTTAGTTCTGCTGGGCTTGCAAAAATGCCCCCAACCTTCAGTTTCTACTGCAGAGATTCTCTGGGACTTTGATTCTGTTCTACTTTCCCCCCCCCCTCCATTGAAAACAATGGAGGATGGGGGCACCTCAGTTTGGTGTAGTGGCTAAGTGTGTGGACTCTACTCTGGGAGAACCGGGTCTGATTCCCCACTCCTTCACTTGGCAGCTGCTGGATGACCTTGGGCAAGCCATAGTTCTGTCAGGGCTGTTCTCTCAAGGACAGTTCTGAATAGAGCTCTCTCAGCCCCACCTTCCTCACAGGGTGTCTGTTGTGGGGAGGGAAAGAGAAAGGAATTTGTAAGCTGCTCTGAGACTCTCTTCTTCTTTGGGGGCCCTTAACATGGACCCCATAAATCCAATTCTCACCAGACTTGGAGGGCACATAAAAGAGAGTCAGCCAGAGAATTCCTATAAGTCTGGGTCTCTAGCAGACCAGGGGGCTGTCCTACCACATCACAAAACTCACTGGTTCTTTTAGCTTCTTAATGTTCATGATGGTTCATGGTTCACAAACTGGGCAGGCCATGAGCTATGAACTGTCACAAATCACATTTTCATGGTTCATGCCCACCCCTATCTGGAAGTTCATTTCCCCAGGATCCTGGCACATATTCTTAGCAAAATGGAGGCCTCAGCTCCAGGTTCAGGTAAACAACTGCCACGAGGCAAGTTTGAAAATGGAACAGAAGGGCAGTTACTCCTGAGCCTAGTGTGAAACTCATTATTTGCTGACCTCAATTTCAGGGTAGGTTTGAACTCAGCTTGTAATGGAGCTGAGAATTCTGAACTGGGAGAGTTTATTTCCAAGCCCCTTCCTTCCGCTTTGTGTTGAGTAAAATAGTCTTTGTCTTGGGTTTGAAGAGGAGGAAGGAGATGTGGGAGGAGAAATTCAAGAGAGATTTGCTGAGGGTGGAAAAAGTTTAAGAATGTTTAAAACACCAAGAATAAGAAGATTGAAATATGGAAGATAAGGGAGGAATAAGAGACAGACAGAGGAAGAAATATTGGTTTTGGAATATAGGAGGTTATGATTGCAAGCCATGATTTTCTTCCATCCCCTCATCCCACAGGAACCTGTGATTTTCCCTCCACCATCCTGAATTTCAGGAAGGCATTTCAAGCTTCTGTGGGAGGGGGAAAGTGAAAAAATCAGCTCATCCACAAGTCCTTGTGCCCATCCAGGATCCAACCCACTTTTCCCAGATTTTACATGGGGGATGGGGACAGAAACTATACATCATATCCAGGATGAGAAAAAGACTGTGACAGAAGCAAAAAAAAATTATACCAATTGCAAGAAATAAACACACACATGACATTCCAAAGAAGTTCAAACTTTTTTAAAAAAATCAATTTGTTACAGGAATATTCAGTCAAATTGCTGCCTTTTTTGCTGTACTTGAGTATAACATTATAGAATATGGAAATAATTGGGGAAAACGCCTTCTGCAACAAAGCCTCTGTAATTTGATACACAGATTCTACCCAGGGAAACAGCAATTCAGGATCCAAAAGAGATAAACCAGGCTTTCATAGACTTTCATGAAAAGCCATGTGCCTCATCTCTTTGTAACCAGCAGCAACTGGGGAGCTCCTGAACCATATCAAACTGCTGCACTTGGATGGTACAGAAATACATGAATAATCCAATCACAAAAGTGGAGACTGAGCTTGCTGTAAGAAAGGGCTGGTAAGGGCAGCTCCCCTGGAATGGATTGGAGCAGGTATCAATTCAGTTGGCACTCTAAGCAGCAGGACTCTTTGTTCCTTGAAGACTTTACAAGCCAGATCCCTGCTGAAACAATTAATTCATAAAGATGCTAAGAGCAATAGACCTGCAGGAGTTAGGCTAGTGCCCTTGATTAATGCTCACAGCAGGTATATGGACAGCATTTTGGCAAAGCAACTACAAGGAAGGCTTTGGAAATCATTTAACCCTGACTAGGTGAGCTTTGTCAAGGGATGAGTACTGAAACATGATTTAATTGAAGGACTTTTTAAATACACAGTGTTTCATCACAGAGGGATGCTTCATCTCTTGATGTGGGAAAAGTAAATGAACACACCCCTTATATTCCAAATTTGAGTTTAAAAGTAATTTGGAGGGTTCGTGCTATGTGGGTGTCCCACTGCTTCTGCCATTATTAATGATTTCTCATTGGAAGTAATTCAGCATTGGAAAGCTATATGATTAAGATGAGTAGCCTGTCTGCAGAGATTCCTTCTGCTCCTCCTTTTTTCATTTTGGTTTTATCTCAAAGTATCATTATAGAAGAAGCTACCATACCAAAAAGATATTCAGAGAAATCGGTGTAAGTGTCCCTTCAATAACTCTGTACAACTCTGGCAATCAATGTAGAATTAGATGTTAGGGTGTGTGGCTCTGTACAGGATAGCTGCAGCTGGATGGAAAGTAAGTAGTACAAAATCTTAAGGATGTTTGAAGAAATTTCTTGACTTAAAGAAAATGACTGCTTGGTATTTCTCCATCAAAGCAACTCAGATGGGAGTGGAATGATACATCTGTCTATAATCAGAATGATTTTTTTTTTTTGTAAAACTCTCTTAAAAAAGAGAGAATTTTATTCTTTTTATAAGAAAAGGGAAGGGTAGACAGATGGAGAAAGAGAAAGATGGAGTGAAAATTTTTTCTGTTAGTGAGGGTTAGTTTAGGTTAATAACCAATACCAATTTTGGCATCCATCATGGTTAGAAGATCTTCTTTTTAACTATTGCAAAGTCCAAAGTCACTCTGTTAATGCAGTTAGTAAAGTCCATTGGGGTTAGTAATTAAACAGCTCCTTCCAGATGCTACACGAACAGTCCTCAAAGTATCTTCTTTTTAATTTTCTTCCAGTTATGGATTGAGTCCATCTTAACTTTGAAGTCTTCCGTTCCATCACCACTTTCCCCTGGGCTGCTGTCTTCTTCACTTGTCCCAGTTTTGAATGCTGCATCCTCCTCCCTGCTGGCGTGTCTCTTCAGAAGTTTCCGTATTTTGAAGATGAAATCCGTCTTCTTTCTTTTCTCTTTTTCCTTAAACTTCTGACCTTCAAGCTTCCAGGGCTCCATAAACTCTTCAGATAAAATTAGATCTCCAGTTTGTTGCCTGCTATGCTCGACATCCCCTTCTACTGGCAGAGTATTTTCTTTTATAAAAGCGGAATAGGCTTTGGGAGCCTTATCCACCTCTTCTTTTAACTTTATCGCTTCACTGCCAGTTAGGGGTGCCAAGACATTTGTCAAGGTAAATCCGAGATCTTCTTTCTCTTCTTCTTTAACGCCCTGGAAACCTAGAATCAAATTCGATTTCTGTTCGATCTCCATCATCTTTCTAGTTGTTTCCGATATCTGTTTCTGTCGACTGATGAGAACACTTTCCATTTTGAACAGAGTTTCGTTGATTTTCTGCAATTGTTCCAGCAGGGGGCACAGCGTCTCCTTTTCCTGTTGATTGACAGCAAGCTCTTGGGGGGGCTGTCTGGACCGGAAGTCCCTCCTCTCTTCTCTTCCGGTGTCTGCAGGACTTTTTCCATTATCGACATTTTGTTTTTTTGTTTACTTTTTGTTTACTTTTAAAAAGTTCGTGCCGCATCCCCCAGGAAGCTAAGATGATCGCAGTCTTCCATGCAACCCCAACGGTACTTTCACCAACACTTTGTTTTCTCTCTGCCCCCCTTCGCGCTCCCTTTGTAGATCTTGCTTCTCAAAGGGGGTGGGAACTCCTCCCTCCTCCCAACGCTTATACGCATGCAGGGGGGCTCCGATTTACGCTTCAAAATAGATCTTCAACTCACGATTCGATGCTACTTCTTCTTTTTATGTTAAACCATGGCGCTGTCCACTCCTGGAAATCGGTGGCGCCGCTAAGTCCCATTATGGGCACGCCGCAGCGGGGCCGATTGGGGCGGGGAGAAAGCCTCAATTTCCCGGCTGTCTGCCGGCAAAGAGGCTACTCCCCAAGCGCCCCTGGTTCGGAGCCTTTGCCTAAGGCTCACTAGGGTCTTTCGCACATGCGAAGACCCCCCCTAACTGCGCGTGGGCTAACCGCCTCCGGGAGCGTCCCGAGAAGCGGCCGCCATTCGCGACGCCGAAACCGAAACCATCAGAATGAATTTTTTTATTTAGGATTTGTCTGTAGTTGTAGGTGTTTACCTTTTCTAGATACCAGAAAATCTTTTTGCAGAATACTCTGTTATAAGTCTGATGACTTTGACACAGTGCATTATTGGTACCTTTGAATGGGGAACTATGTCTCATAGTCAGTCTTCTTGCATTTGAAAAGTATTAAATGAAGGATTGAATGATGGCAACTGCTGAGCCACCAGATGGAAAAACCATTTATTTGGCTGATTTCCAGTCTCCTGCATTCTAATGACAGGTCAAGTTTTCTAATTAAATTATTAGTCTGTTAATTCATTATTCCACATTAGATTTTTAATGTAGAAGCCCAGCCACCTGAGTTCTAATGTGCTTAATGACTGACAAGGAAGATGATGCCCTTTAAACAATGACATCACTATCCCATCTGACTGATTATAAGAATGCAAGTCTCCTGATGATTCTATTTCCAACTGGAGAAGGCTGTGGCAGATGATGAGAACCTCTAAGGCATTGGCTGAGACTCCCAATGAAGGGCAGGGTATAAATCCAACTCTTTCTCTTCCTCCTCCTCTTCCTTTAAAATGCTAACAGTGAACTCATGGCAGCCACAAGTTCTCCATCACATTTTGTTCAGCTCTGAATCCTGTCTCTAAGAAATTATTTAAACCATTCCCAGGCCCTTGATACCTACATCTAGACAATTTATCAAGATGGCATGGTCCACCGCATCAAAGTGTGCAGATAGATCCAATAATAACATCAAAGAAGCACACATCTAAATTTAAACCAAGATCATAAATGCAAGCTACCGGTGTCATCTGTGTCTCATAGCCAGGTCTGAAACTCCTGAAAGGGCTCTATAGCAGATGTGTCATCCAAGAGGGCCTGCAATTGTTGCTGTGCTATTATTTTCTCAATTATCTTGCCCAGAAAGGGCAGATAAGAAACCAGATGATAATTGGCTACAATAGTCTTCTATTGTAGTTCTGAGGGAACATGCTGAGCCAGTGACTGATTTGTGATGGAAACCAGGGCTTCATTTAGTTGCTCCTTATAAAATTTCAGTAACCATAACTGAAATTGATCAAGAGTACAAGTGGCTCATTTCATAGTCCAAATATCTGGTCAACATCTGACATGGTAACTAAGTTGAAAGGATCCATAAACAGCCAAGATGGTGTTATAGACATACCTACTGCCTGGAATGTATTATAGACATTCTCCAGATTGGAACATATTTGTAACGGTTAACTCGGCTGGCACACGGGCCAGCCGATAGGTTGGATCCGGTGGACCCATGCTGTGCCAATGCTCTACAGCTGTAACCAATAAAAGTTGTGGCCAAGTTTATCCACCTAATTTTCTAAAGAAACTGGTTGTGTGAGTTCATCCAAAGGGGGGGGTATTAGGAGCCGACCTCGGGGTCCCAGGTAAGACATGGAACCGCAAGCAGAAGGGCCTGGGTGAGCCGGGCCCGCCATTTGCGGGGACGGGCAGGGACAGCGAGGTCGCTGGCCGGGAAGGGGCGGGGGGCCCGGTGCGTGACCGGAAAGGAAAAACGCACCTCCCCCCCTTTTCCCCAGCCAATAGAGGGCAGGGGGTGGTCAGGGAGGGGGAGGCATTATAAGGGAAGGGAAGCTGCTCCCCCCTCCCCACTTGGCCACGAGGAGAGCCCGGTTCCCCACCCATCCCTCCCCAGGTATTATGGTGCCGGGGGTTTTGGTGTTTGGAAGTTGAGGGAACGCAGAAGGGGTGTTTACAGGGTCTTTATAGGTATGGTATTCTTAGTGTTTATTTACAGTTTTGCATTGCAATATCTGTCACAACTTTCGGCGGTAACAGCATGGGGCCGGATCTGTTGGCGGAATTTGGCCTGCGAGCCAATTCCGGAGCTGGGGGACCCTTAAGGGTCTTGGCGTGAGGGCTGAACGGAGCTGGCTAGCTCAAGGAATAACAGTGCTTGCCCTCACAGCCAGAGGGCAGGGGAGCTCACAAAGGGGCAAGCGTCCGTGTGAGTTCCGATAACCTGCCCTCCCGCCTTCTCTACCCATGCCGGCTGGCTGGGTAACGGTTAACTCGGCTGGCACACGGGCCAGCCGATAGGTTGGATCCGGTGGACCCATGCTGTGCCAATGCTCTACAGCTGTAACCAATAAAAGTTGTGGCCAAGTTTATCCACCTAATTTTCTAAAGAAACTGGTTGTGTGAGTTCATCCAAAGGGGGGGGTATTAGGAGCCGACCTCGGGGTCCCAGGTAAGACATGGAACCGCAACATATTTGAGAAATTTTGTCTGCAAAAAACTTTTCAAAGGTGTTATAACTAATAGGCACTTCCTGGAAGTTTAGGAACTCTGACTTAGGTGTTAGCAGGTGTTGAAGGATCTTAAATAACTGATGTGGTCATGAACTGGCCAATGCTATGGTATCAGAGAAAGAAGATTTCTTTGCCTTTGTTGCTGCCTCTTTAAAGGCCTTACAATGGATCTGTGGCTTCACACCAAAATTTTCTCCATCACTTTAGATGTCTCCAAGACCCCTTCAAGTCCCATAACCCTGCAGTAAACCACAGCACCAGATCCCACCTCAGGGCTAGAAGAGGATGCTGGGGCTCAATCTTTTGATTGTTTCCAAGCTTCCCATTCCAAGCTTCCACCATGGCTTCAACTTAGCTGCCAGCTGGAGTCCGAAAACTTCACAAGGCAGAGGTCCCCAACATAATACCTGTGGAATTCATGGCACCTGGGCCTGTTAAGATTTTCAGAAAGTGAATGGGACCACTGTAAGAGCCAAACTAGGGACTGTCTTTTTAAAAATAAAGGAGAACTAATTGAGTTAGGAACTGCAAAACAGGAGAAGGAGGGGCTCTTTCCTTTCCATCTGTGCCATTTTACCAACCCAGAGCTATTTCCCCCTTTAGCTGTTCCACATGCACAAAATACTAGAGCAGGCAAAAAGGGAGAAAAAACCTCTCAGTACCATTTCTAGCTGGGAAAACAGTGCTGGGGGGCAAGAGCCCCTCCACTCCACACATTGCAGTTCCCAGCTCTATCAGGCTCTTCTTTATTTTAAACAGACAGTCACTGTACCACAGCTACTGTGTGGCTTCAGTGCAAGAGAATTAAAAAATGTAATGTCTAGTTTGGCCTGTGGTAGGGCTTATTATTGATTACCCTCATTCAAATGATAGGGTTTTCTGCTGGAGGACTGGTAGCCACCTAGGCTTTCCTTAGTCAGTGTGCGGTTCCATCGCCCATTCAGGCTTTCCTTCTTCCCAGGAGGCATGAAGAGAGAGGAATTCTGTTTGGCTTAATCTCCCATGGCAGCCATTATAGATTTGGCTCCACCTCCTGTGATAGCCATTTTAGTGTGCCATTCATAGTGTTGCCATCTCCCAGTTGGGAAATTCCTGGAGATTTGGGGGGGTGAAGCATGAAGAACGTGGGGTAGGGGAGGGGCGGGACTTCAGTGGAGTGTAATTCCATAGAGTCCACATTTCGAAGCAGCCATTTTCTCCAGGAGGAATTGATCTCTGTCACCTGGAGATCAGTTGTAATCTCCAGCCACCACCTGAAAGATGGCAATCCTAGCCACTCACAAATCTCTCAAAATTCCAAAGGTGCTCATGGGCTCAAAAAGTTTGGGTACCCCTGCTTCAGAGCATTCTTTAATCTAGTAGGATCCATAATCCCCCCTGGATGGACCATTTTAATTGGCACTGTGCCCTGGCAAAGGTTTTAAACCTTTAAATCACTTATTTTATACTTATAATACTTTTTACAGCTTTACACTTTAGGTGGATTGAAATATTACATGTTGCTTGGCTAATAAGGATGCCTTTTTAGCCAATGAGAGAAAGAGTTGAACAGGCAATTGTAGGAAACAGGAATTAGAAGGTAACACAAACCAAACACTTGGGAATGAGACTGCTTTCATAAGCAGAGGTGAAGGGCCATGAATGCCTATTAAGGATAGGGTTGCCAGATCCCCTGGTCCTGTGGTGGTGGGGGGTCCTTCCTGCTGCCAGCCGGCTGGCTGGAGGGGGGAGCCCTGCCCTCAAGAGGGACCACTTGGCCTCCCCCCACCTCTTCCCAGCAGCATTAAAGAGACCCTTTAAACACTGCTGGGGAGAGGTGGGGTGTGCAGCTGTGCTCCAAGCCCCAAATTCAGGGCTTGGAGCACAGCAGGCTCATGTGGCCTCCCCCCTCTTCCCAGCAGTGTTTAAAGAGACCCTTTAAATGCTGCTGGGAACATCCCCACTCCCTCCAGTAACACCCCCCAAAGTCCCCTGCTGGGGACTTTGAGGGACCTGGCAGCCCTAATCAAGGACAGGAAAGAAGGATCATTTCAGGAGTTAGCAAAACCCTTAGCTAGGGAGAATTTTGAGGTTTGCAGCTGAGAGTGTCAGACCAGAAAAGAAACTCCTTAATTTCATTTTGTGACTAACAGGTCTCTGACAATGCAGGAGTGAGATTTGAGAGTGAGGCCTAGCTACAACATATGAGTATGAAACAACTTGACCACATTTAGAATAACAATTAACAAAAGCAATCTGAAACAAACCAAACATCTTTATAGCTAAAGTTTGCTGTTTATTACGCTGCATGTTTCCATTCATGTATTTTCTTTTTTCTTATAGGTTACTATTGTGTATGAGTACATACACACATTGATTAAAACATTATATAAAAAGGAGTTTTGAGGTAAACAGCACAATAGCATCTGGATTCCATTTGGTGCAGTCATTTACACATGAATTGACTAAATCACAGCACCAAAAGGAATCCTGATATGATTCTGCCATCTTATCAAGACTTGTTTTTGTACACTGTTTTAATCAATACATGTATGTATTCATGTACAACCTTGGCAAGCTATAATTGAAAAGAAGCTATAATTAAAAACTACAAAAAATGTGCATGCCATAAACAAAAAACTGGAAGAAGGTTCTACTGCATAAACAAGATCAAGTATTTCATAATCCCAAATGTGGGGGAAATTTGATTGAGGAGAATTTAATAAGCATCTCTGGTAGTAATATTACTCATAGGGACTACTGGATATGGTACCAACTCTTAGAGGTCTAAATGTATGTAACTTCAAAGCAAAAGGCAATATGGGATGTGTAGATTTCACAGATTGATTTATCCACATAATAAATGTTCTACATTCGATATAATTGGAGAAAAACAATAATTTGAGAATAATAGTAAAACACAACTTTCTTCCAGTAATGGAATGAATATCCCTCTTTAAATTACAGTTGAGTCACAAATTGTCAACAGTGCCCTCAAATGTTCAAAAATTATTGAAATGTTCAAAAGTATTATCAATTGTATGGCAATTGTTTTTCATAAACACGTTCTCACACTGCTTTCCACAGCTGTCATGGTCCCACCCTTCCCCATCTACTATGTGCCTAGTTTACTTGAAAGGGGGAAAAATCAATTTACAAAAGAAGAGCTTTCTTGGTTGCCTGCTGTAGTTTGGGAAAGGAAGAAGGTCTGTGACTTGTCAATTTACTGTTCCAGCATTGGCCAGTTTGACTCCCCAAGCTCTACACATTCATCAAAGTTCACTGTTCTAAATGAGAGCAAAATTATTTGTGCATTTTCACACTGCCACCTGTGAACTGTGAGTTCTGAGCATGTAGAAACATGATGAATACTGTGACTAATAAATACTGTGAACTGCACAGTCACAAATGTAGCATGTATATTCAAAATATGGCTGTTTTAGAACAATGCATGACCTACCCATGATGACTATAGGCATAAGTAATCCATGCAAGCCAGCAAATTGTGAGCGGCTAACTGGCCAACTGCCATACTAATGCCACCCAAAATGTAGATGCACAACTATTTGAAATACTGCTCATTTTCAATTGCTACCAAACCAGTCAGCTCAAATGAGGGACTCACCTTAAGAAGCAACAGTCACTGCGAACAGAGCATGTTGGATTTTTTTAGTATCTTGTTTTTGAAAATCAAATAATGCCTACATTCTTCATTAAGGAGAAAAGGTTTACAAATTTTCTCTTTTTTTCTTGTGGCCCTCTTGGTGGCTTTCAGCACCATGATCCATGGTGTCCCTCTGTAGTGCCCAGCAGCGCTGGAAATTGTTAGCACCACTTTGCCATTGTTCTGCTTCTGTTTGCTAAGTAGGTTTCCAAAGATGATGCTACAGTTGTTTGATTTGATCATCAGGAGTTGTTCTGTGCAGCTCCACAGTCTTCTGTTTTGTTCCCAAAACTTCTTATTGAGTACATGAAACTTCTGAGGGAACAATTTATCATAACAGCTGGAATTTATTTATTTATTTATTCAGATTTTTACCCTGCCCTCCCAGCCAAAGCCAGCTCAGGATGGCTTACATAAAAACAGATAGTTACATTAAAAACATAAGTTGCAATTAAAACAAAATATAAAATCATAATAAAGTGCTAGTAGTTGTTGGTATTCATATGACAGTAGCAGCCAATAACCAGCGTACAAAGTTCTTAGCTTGCAGTCAGCTCTCAGTTTTCTTTTAGAATGTCCTCGCAGGGCTTGCAGTTCTTTAGGCTGTTGATGGCGATTTCCAGAGACCAGGGCCCTCTCACTTTCAACCAACCAATGTTCTTCATTGGTGGTGGCAGCTCCCAAAAGCCTGGTGGAAGAGCTCTGTTTTACAGGCCCTGTGGAACTGGAAAAGGTCCCACAGAGCCCTGATCTCCTCTGGGAGCTCATTCCACCAGGATGGGGCCACCACCGAAAAGGCCCTGGCCCTGGTCGTCGACAGCCTAGCCTCCTTAAGACCCAGGCCAGCCAATTCTGGGGCCCTGACCACGGTGCTCTCTGGGGAACATGTGGGGAAAGGCGGTCCCTTAAGTATGTAGGTCCCTGACCATGTAGGGCTTTAAAGGTGAGAACCAGCACCTTGAAATGAATCTGGTATGCTATCAGCAGCCAGTGCAATGCCTTCAGCACAGGCTGTATGTGCTCCCGCCTAGAAAGCCCCATCAGAGCCTGGCTGCGGCATTTTGCACCAGCTGCAGCTTCCGGATTTGAGACAAAGGGCAGCCTCATGTAGAGAGCATTACAGTTATCCAGTCTCAAGGTGACCATTGCATGGGTCACTGTCACCAGGTCATCGTGTTCAAGGAAGGGAACCAATTGCCTGGTCAGCCAATGATGGTAAAAGGCTGATTTGGCAGTGGCTGCTACCTGGGCCTCCATGGTTAAGATGGCATCCAGGAGCACTCCCATGCTCCTAACCTCTGGCGCTGGCACCAACAGTGCCCCATCGAAGGTCAGGAGTGGGGTTCCTAACCTTGGCCCACTCTGACTTGGGCACAGGACCTCCATCTTCGTCGGATTCAGTTTCAGTCAGCCCAGTCTAAGCCAACCAGCCCCAGTTTGTAACACCATGTTTTTTCTCAAATCCCTGAGAGGCTATGGAGACTTGAGCCAGTTCATGAAATTAGTAATTGGCTAGAAACTAAAGCTCGATCCAGATAAGACTAACATGAAAACAGTAGGTGGAAACTTGGATTGCACAGTTGTATGGCCAAAACTCTCAGTGGGGTCACTGTCCTCCATGTTTGCAACTTGGTAACTTTTGCTCTGGGCACCTTTTCCTAAATTTGCCTGGTTCACCAGTTACATTCTTACCTTAATTATTTAAGATCTTGTCTATGGTATACTCTGGACTGGACTACAGATAACACTTTCTACATGGATGTGGTTCAGAAAGTTGGTCCACAATATGGTAGCTAAGGTTTTAATTTATAGATGCTGCTGAGACCATATAACACCAATCCTCAAACTTCTGCAGCTTATTTTCTAGCCCCAGTGTATGATACTGGTAAAGACCTTTACAGCCATACTACACCTGATCCCTGGGTGTTGAAAGTATCTCCCATATATCCCATCTCATATATTAGAATCATCCAATTAACACTCTTTCATGGATGCATCTTTACTAACCCTCTAAACTATGCTGGGAGTATATAAGATCTAGGAGCTTCTGCATAGTGGCATCCAATTGCCAAATTACCTGCCCAGATAATTACTTTACCATCCTTTGCACTGGCATTTAGGAGGTAGGTTTTATTTCAGAGGGTATTTAACTGAATTTTAATTCAAATTCTAAATTAGAGAAACTGGCTTGTGTTTTTTACCAACCCCTTGAACTAAATGTGGATAGAACCTTCCTCCAGCAGAAGAACTTGTTCCTGAGATTCTGGAGGATGTTTCCATTTGCTGCAGGAGGTCCTCAAGCAGCTGAGATGAGTGGCAGAATACAACCAACTATGTGTAATTCTTCCCATGTAGTGCTTTAAATGTTGGGTTTGATGCATTTTTGTGGTTGTATTGTTTTCAAGTGGGAAGGAAGGAAGCACGGTATATAGTTCTATCTTGTCAGATCTCAGAAGCTAAACAGTGTTGGTATTTGGATGGGAGACCACCAAGGAAGATTATGTAGGGGAAGGCAATGGCAAACCACTTCTGCTTCTCAATTGCCTTGAAAGCCCTTTGCTGAGGTCACCATAAGCTGACTGCAACTTGACAACTTGGCACACAAGTATTGTTTTTTTAAAGTTCTCATTCAGAGCTGATCAGAACTTCCCTAATGAGCAGTATGTACACTGAGTAGATAAAGCCTAATCACTCATATCCTATCACTCATCAGTCACAGCAAAGTATGAAACCTATCACTCATAGCAAAGTATGAAGCCTTCCATCAGTCCAAGGAGTTTTCTTCCAGGTTAAGTGGCTGTTCCACCAGGTCAGAAAAAGGTTCATCAGGCTGGAGGAAGGCTTCAGATTTTGCAGTGTGGTAGGACTCAGGCCAGTCTCTCTTGCATTTCTATGATGTCCTTCCTCCAAGGAGCTCAGAGCACCATACATAGTTCTCTCTTTCATTTTATCATCACAATAACCATCACAATGAGGTAGATTAGAGTAAGGGACAGCTCAAGGTTATTCAACAAAGCTTCATGGCTGAGTAGGGATCCAGAGTTCCCTCATGTTAGTCCTGCACTTCAGCCATTATACCACACTGGCTCTCAGTACATAATATATGATCTATTATGTGGCATATAATCTTATGGCATGAAAAAACCTTTCATTCATTTTCAGTGTCCTCAGTAAAACAAGTGCTTGTTTGCTAATCAGTCTGTCCTAGTGCTTCTGAATTCATGCTTCCTAAAATAATTCCATCAGTTTGCTGATTCGAATTGTAGAAATGAAATAAAATGTCATCTAGGTAAATGATCCCTTACTACAGATGCTGATGAAACAATCCTGGATGGAAATGGCCCCAGATAAATTAGATTACAGTGATAGATGAGAGATTAATAAGGTCAGGCTTATGAGGCTACTTTGTAGCTGTACCATTTAGAGGACTTTTAACAGCATCGTATGGAAGGGTTTAGAGGCAAACAATTCCAGGAGTCTGCAGTTCATATTTCATGCTGAATGGTTACACTTGTTTCCCCCCATAAAAGCCCCTGGTTTTATCTGTTTGCACTGTGATTTGCCAGAAGTTGTGATGTAGGCTATATCCTTTCCCAGTTGCTGTAGAAGAAGTGAAAGGTTATCCTCACCTTATCTAGGTGGTCTATGTATATAGACAGGGAACATCCCCAGGTATGCAGAAAGATACACTTTTGTAAATAAATAAAAGAACAAACCCTGGCATAGTAAGGACTGAAGCAAATAATACTGAGAGCAAGTTGAAGGAGGAACAGAGGGAGGAGAAATAGCTTATTAATACTTCTGAGCACTAAGAGAACTCAGGATGGGGAGAAATTTAACAGACTAATTTGTCATTCATATTGATTCTTTTGACATATATAATCATTCTGAGGATTGTGACAGTTTCTTGACTGAAAAAAAGCATCTTCTTGAGTCTTGTTTTTTTGGACCACAAGTTTAATTTGAAGATAGTGGTTAAAGTCCTTTATTTATCCTTTGAAATGCTCCCAGTGGCATGCTCAATTTGCCCTCACTGATTCTTTAGCTACAGGGAGTATTCCTAGGAATAATAGGATTGCACAGTAGTTGACCTTCAGGATAGACATGGCCATTGATTAATAAGAAATAACTATTTGATATTTCTGTTTAGATCATGTAGCTAATTTCATGATAAACTGTGACCAGATATTTTTGTTTTTTATCTTATAATAACATGAGAGTTTTATATGGTATAATTGTTTTTGTCAAAGTTTTATTAAAGGATACTTATATACTTAGCATAGGGTTTATTGGATTTGTAATTTAACACTTCTCAACTTCTTGTTTTTAAGTTGGGGGGGCTGGTTGCAGGTTTTTTCTTCACCTTTTTCAGGTTCCAGTTAGCCAGTTCCAGCACTGGTAATTTGCAAATGGTTTAACAAAAAAAAAAATGGCATACAATGCTATGCCCAAAGCTCAATATGTCAGTAAAGGTCAGATAATTGGTCCACCTCACTCAGAATTGTCTGCTCAGACAGGTTGCAGTTCTTCATAATCTTTCCATGGCAGCAAGAGGTCTTTTCTTGAACCTGCTAATTGGGATTACCAGGGATGGACCCTGGGACCTGCTGCATGTGCTCTGCCTCTGATCCACAGTCCTTCCATAAGTGAAGCTGCTTTATATCATATCTACCTATTGATTACACTAGCACCGGAATGCCTACTCTGATTGACTTTGACTCTTCAAGGTCTCAGACATGTCTTCTTATTCTTTTAAATGAAGACACCAGTTACTGAATCTTCTGCAGGCCAAGGACATGCTCTGTCACTGAGCCATTCAGTGTGCTTTTGTGTTTATAAGCATCATGTATTATTATAATAACTACTTAACCATATCAACCCCTCTTTTTTGTTGTCCCTAACTATCAACATTTTTACAACATTTCACCATTTTTGTACCATTTGTTGTAGTGTCAAACCATGAACAGAACATGCAAGAATAACCATTTATACTATCTAAGGTAGGATCCAGCCATATTTGCATATCTTCCTTTGTGCTGCCTCCTTGGACTCAAGATGGTGAGCAGTGTAGCAACCAAGTTGCAAGGACATACAGAATAGGCCAAGTAACATTAAAACAGATCAGATTATAAAATTACCCATTTAAAAGCCTTCAGATTTAAAGTACGCATGGCCAGCAAACTCACAGCCAAAATTCACCCTCCACCAAGTGCCCTCTGGAAGTGGACAACCTTCCTAAATACAGCAAGGGAAGTCACCCTCCTCACCCACACTGGCAGGATGTTCTAAGTAACTGAGCAATAAATATAGCTAAGGTTGAATGAAGGCAATTGGTAAAACTTGTGAATAGCAGCAAATTAGCATACAGAATAATAAAAGAGTTTACAAACAGATGCGGGAACTGATATCTCTGTTAAGCCCTGGGGGTTCCATTATCCTCAGTGTTGTAATAACTTGTAACTCATCAATCCCCCACTCTAATCTGTTTCTGAAATTCTTTTGCAATAAAACACTGAGTGTCCTGGAAGGCTGAAGTCTTCTCCTACAGATTTCTCAGTTTTGTGATTATGTTAGATTTATGTCCATTTATCCTTTGGTGTAGGGTTTGACCTGTTTGCCCTATGTAGGGCATTGTTGATATGTAATGGCATATACAATGTTAGAAGATGAGCCTGAGATGGTGTATTTGATGTTGTTAGGTCCAATGATTGTGTTGTTCAGGTGCGAAGTATACATGCAAAAAAATTCCCATGTACAAAATCTGACCAATTACTTCCTTGGCTATACATTGAATAGCCTGTAAGTTCATTTTAAGAAGCAGATTGTATAAAATCTTGACTAGCAGGGCAGATACTGCAAACCAGGAGTAGCCCCAATCAGTGACTTTATGATTGTTACTGATACTTATGAAACACATTGATTGGAGTGTGAAGCATATTAGTAAGTATCTTTGATAGGCTGTGATGCTAAAATATGTCAATATAGGTCTCATAAATGCCAGAACATAATGGTACAAATTGCTATAATTTATTGACTCATTAGGGCTTCTATTTAGCAAATTGGTTACTATCAGTGTTCGTGCTTAATAGGTGAGAGAGGGCATCACCAGTATTGTTAAATTCCCCCCTTTAGTGAAAGGAGAGTGCAGTGAAAGGAGAGTGCTGTATACAATCTCCATAAATACAAATGCCTCTCAGACTGCACTTCAGTCTACAATGGTGACTATTTTATTGTCTAGTGATTGTTTATAATTACTGACCTCCATAAATACAAAATTTCTCCCTGGCTTTTCAAAAATGAAATACACTGACATACTTTTCAGGATAAATGTTGCAAGGAGCATGAAGCAATTTAAAACAGAATGTAACAGAGGCGAAACCTAAATTAGGAGAAATACCCACCTGAAGGCCTGAACCAGAAATAGGCTTCATTAAACTAAGCTATGTTGCTGAAAGTGGAGAGAGAGCTGGAAGAATACTGTTGTGCCATATGAAGCACCATGGACTTTCCACAGGACTTTTCCCATCCATCCACTATCTCCACACATCCCATCCCATCCGTCTGCTGTCTTCATGTACCTGGCTGCTGCTATTTCAGCAGGAGAAGGCAGCCTGACAATCTGCCAGTCAGCCAGCAGCAGGGGTGGACTGGCCATTAACTTACAGGGAAATTTCCTGGTGTGCCACTGCCCTATATGGTGGTAAGCAGGGCTGGCTCACCTGCTAGGCAAACTAGGCATTCGCCTAGAGCACAGGCTGGCCCTGGCTTTCCCGCCTTCCTCAACTTGGCCAGTGCGGCTCCTGCCCTCCCCGCCCCAGAAGGCACACAGGTGGTGGTGGTGGCAGCTGAGAGGCAGCAGCGGGATGACCCAGAGGAGAGTGCAGGGCTGCCCTCATCTGCTCCCTGCCAGCCATGGCTCCCTCCTGGGTGCTGCTGTGCCTCCTACTGCTGCTGCCAGGCGCCTAGGCCCTGGCAGGGGCAGCAGTGCCACTGTGCTTCTCAGTGGAGCAGGTGGAAGGGCTGGCCCGGTGCACTTCGGTGGTGCTCGAAAGCAAGGTGCGGGCTCCCAGCATGGCTGAGCTGGCGGGAGGAGGAGAAGGGGAAGAAGCAATGTCACCACCACTGCCACTGGAGCAGCCCACTGCCTTCGCTGGCTCCTAACTTTAATCGGGCCCCTTTCCCTGCTCCGAGATATTAAAGCCTACCAATGGTACATTTTCAATTCAATGCCCCAAGTCAGTTTAGAGAAAGCAGCTTTAATGCCCCAAGCTTGGGAGTCTTTCTTTTTGTTTGGTACTACCTAAATTTGTGAGCACGACGCGTCATCAGGGGTCCTAATTTAGGAGTGGTCTTAAGCAGCCCCCCAGACCAGTTTCAGAAGGACAGACCCAGCCGGGGCGGGGGGGCAGGGGGGGCTTTCTGAATTCGTCCTTTGCCTTTGACCCTTGGAGAGCACAATTCACCACGTGGAGGGCCTGGGAAAAACTCTCCAGCAGTCTTGAGATGAGATTGGAATAGGATCAGCTCCCCAAATGGAAGTTTTGTGGTGGGCGGGTGAAGGTGCCTTCCGTGAGGGAGGTTTAGAGTCAACAGATACTGAAGCAGAATATGAAAAATAAATGCCAACCAAATCGAGGTGCATTTTGCCCCCCAAATATAGTTGAGGTCTGCAAGCCTGAGCACAGCGACTTGGGAGTAAGCTGCGCCGAACTCTGAGGGACTGACTCGGAGTCGGGCTGTACAGAATCGACTACCTCCCATTAAAGCCTTAGTGTTTTCATTAACAGAAGGCAGAAGGAGAATTAGAGGGAATCTGCTGAATAAGGAGATAAGGGAAAATGCAGGCTCCTGCTCCGGAGGTGACCTCTTGCAATGCAGCCCGTTGATGCGGAAGGAAAGCCTATTGGGTGCAAACAAGCTCTTCTCGCAGGGAAACGAGGAGCAGCTTGCAGCCTATATGCCTGCTTACTTGGGAGTGAAGCCCACATTGTTCTGTGGAGTTTACTCCCAAGTAAGAAAAGCTGGATTGCACGGCCTTGGGGGAGATGCTAGTGAATGTGGGGGGGGAGAAAGAGCGAAGCAGCTGCAAAGGAGTAGGGGGAGGAGCGTGGAGAGAGAGAGAAAAGAGGAGGGAGGCAGAGAAAGAAACCCAGCCTGGAAGGAGGGGGCAGCCTGTGGGAGGGGGGCAGCCAGAGCAGGAGCTGCCACCACCTGATGAAGGAGAGCCACTCCCTCTTCTTCCTGGAGCCTGCCAGCATGAGCCATGCCAGCTTGCTGTCGGGAGAGGCCGGGTGGGGGGGCAAGTGCCAAGGCAAAGCAGGTGGGTGAGGAGGACTCGGGAGCCCCGCTCCCCCCCCAGGGCAGCCTTTCCACACCTGTGGGGGAGGGAGAGAGAGAGAAGAGGGAGGGGCAGCTCAGGCCAGTCAGTCACACTCCCGGGGATCCCGGGCCCTGTCAGCAATGCTCTCTCTAAGCTGTGGAGTCTTGTGTGCAAAAATTCTACCTGGTGAGCTCCTGGCATTAAAGTTGTGAGTGAGCAATTTGGCTACTGCATAAATTCGTTTGTTCTGGAGCCATCCTTCCTGAGCCAAGACAAATATCTGTGAGCCAGAGGCTAAAAAACTGTGAGCTAGCTCACACTAACTCAGCTTAGAGGGAACACTGCCTGTCGGCCCCTGGACGCGCCAGGAGGAAACTGGGCTGGCCTGGTGCCTCCCTTCGCAGGGAGCAGGCAGCTGGGCTTCCTTCTCTCCAGGCTCCACCTGGAGGTTGGCAACCCCATAATTGGTGGGCACGCACCGGGGGGGGGCACCAGAAGGTAGCCCTGCCCAGGGTGCAAAAAAACCTAGGGCCGGCCCTGGAGGTAAGGAGCAGGCAGAGCCTAACCCCATCAACTCTTCCAGTGCCCCAGGGCCGTGTAGCTTGGATTCTTCAGTGGCGATGATGCCAGTTTACAAGAAGCAATAGGTGAGGCAATATGCACTGTGTGTACCACTGAGCTTTGTTGTCCTGCAACACAGTTTGTACTGTAGCAAGGGCCACTTAGCATGGCTTGCTCCAGGGCCATTTTAACCTCACAGTCTGCCCCTGGCCAGGAAGCAGGATAAGGGGATTATCTTTGTCTGCCTCTCTCTCTCCTTCCCTCTTAGATGTGTTTAGGCAGTGTCTAAGACACTGTAAAGAGGAGGGCCCCTTCTCTACATCATCCTGCCAGTTGAATGGCTGATACCATCATCTGTAGAAACATCAAACATCCAAGACAGTGGGGCTAGAATAAGAGGAGACAGGAGAGGAAACCAAGAAGGTCTTCCCAAGCTTGGATATCAGTCTGAACTGAAAAAATATTAAGGGGTACAGGTTCTACCTTTTACAAACTTTAAAAATAATTAAAATGTATTTCTAATTCTTATATTAATGCTATGGTAATTATATTTATAATGTATGCCTATCAACAAGTGGGTGAGCTCTTCCAGAAGCAGAGCTGACCCAGCTGAGCTCTGAGGAGGAGCAGGAGATAGAACTGCTAGAGGGGTGAGTGTTTTTTATTTGCTTTCAGTTGAGGTGATTTAGCTGAGAGGGTACTGTGGGGAGGCTGTGTTTGGGAGTGTGTGGTGGGTGAGTTGTGAATTGTTGCAGAGTCCTGGCTGCTTGAGATAGGGTGTGAAAGGGTCATTGAGTGCCTGGGTGAATTTGAATAGCTGCTGCCCACACCTGTGCTGGGGAAGCATCTATTTAAGGAAGCACCTTGCCAGAGGCATGAGCCTCTGGCACGAACTGAAGGGTGAGAGCTGAAGGGTTCTTAGCCTAGGGGCTCTGTAAGAAGCCCAAGAAGAACCAGAAAGACAGGGCCCTAGTCTCCTTGGGTTTCCAGTAAGGTAACTAGACTTCTACAAGGAGAACCACATAAATACAAAGGGTTTTAAAAGGAGAGTTATTATAATTATTATTTTAAAAGCAATTGTTAAGCCAGAATGCCAGCACGGGTGGGGGGATATCCAGTGTTTTGCATGGAGTGTCACATGTATGACTATCTGCCCACTGGACACAAGTCTCGGGAAGCAGAAACAGTCAATTAGGTGCACAGAGAAGACTCTCGGGGACTTGTTAGGTATGTCCCACTCTGAATATGGCAGCCCTGCCACTGTCAGGGAGCATGAGGGTTGAGGGGAAACAGGGCACCGTACTGTGGATAAGGGGAATGTGCCCTCAGAAAGGACCTCCTTCAGCTGGTGAATAGGTATCCTTTTGCACCAAGGAATCATCCCTTGGCAGGGTGGGAGGGAGGCTCTTGGTAGTTGGTGATTTGATCCATAGGCAGGTAGACAGCTGGGTGGCGAACCCACATACTGACCGTATGGTGAGTTGCCTGCCTGGTGCGAAGGTAGCGAACGTTATGCATGTTTTAGATAGGCTGGTAGATAGTGCTGGGGAAGAGCCAACGGTCGTGGTGCATATCAGCACCAATGATGTGGGGAAATGCAGTCATGAGGTCCTGGAGGAGAAATTTAAGCTGCTAGGCAGGAAACTCAAGGCCAGGACCTCCAAGGTAGCCTTCTTAGAAGTGCTACCTGTTCCACAGTAGAGACAGGCACAAATCAGAAGTCTCAATGCATGGGTGAAATGGGGGGAAGGGTTCAAATGTATTAGGCACTGAGATGCTTTTTGGACCAAGAGGGAGCTGTACAAAAGAGACAGTCTCCACTTGTCCTGAGAAGGAACCAGGCTGCTGGCACTTAAAATCAAAAAGGTGGCAGAGCAGTTTTTAAACTGAATATTGGGGGAAAGTCAACAGGAGATGAAAAGTCTCTGGTTCAGGATGGCTCATCTCAAAGAGATGAAGGGGTAACTGTTACTTCTGTACAAGGAAAAGAATTAGAATTGTCCACTGAGACTGTGGCTAATGATATGAGCTGCCTGGCAAGGTCTTGAGGCAGCAAGAGGAAGGTTGTAGGTTTAACATGCATGGGAAACTATAGGTGTTTATACACAAATGCCAGAAGTCTCTGAGGTAAAATCAGGGAGTTGGAATGCTTGGTGTTGGGGGAAAAATAGACATTGTGGGTATTTCAGAAACTTGGTGGGATGAGGAAGATCAGTGGGATACAGTGATCCCTGGTTATAAATCATATCGGAAGGATGGGGGGAACAGTTGGAGGTGGGTGGCTCTGTATGTCAGAGAGGGTATACAGTCCAGTAAGACTGAGAGGGTAAGTGAATTTGGATTTGCTTCTGGAATTAAAGATAGCGGCTAGATGAAATAACTGTGTCGTAATAGGTGATTTTAACTACCCACACATTGATTGGGTCAATATGTGTTCAAGTCAGGAAAAAGAGATTGAGTTTCTAGACACTCTTAATGACTGTGCTATACAACAGATGGTCACAGAACCTACCAGGGGAGAAGCGATCCTGGATTTGGTCCTAAGTAATGCCCAAGACTGGAGAGAGATGTAAAAATGATTGCACCACTTGGGAACAGTGACCATAATGTCATTGAGTTTAACATTTGTATAAATAGGGAGTTGCCCAAAAAGTCTGAGGCAACCACTTTTAACTTTAAAACAGGCAACTTCTCTAATATGAGGGGACATGTAAGGAAGAAACTGAAAGGAAAAGTACAAAGGGTCAAAACCATTGGGGAAGCTTGGCGACTATTTAAAACTACAATCCTAGAAGCTCAAATAAAATATATACCGCAGGTTAGGAAAGGCACAAATAGGTATAGAAAAAAGCCTGCATGGTTAACAAAGTAATGGAAGCTGTAAAAGATAAGAAGGATTCCTTTAAGCGGTGGAAAGCTAGTCTCAGTGAGGTTGATAAAAGGGAACACAGGCTGTGGCAAATATAATGCAAGTCTGTGGTCAGGGAAGCAAAAAGGGAATATGAGGAGCACATTGCAAAAAACATAAAGACCAACAATAAAACTTTCTTCAAATACATCAGAAGCAGGAAACCAGCCAGGGAGTCAGTGGGGCCCTTGGAAGACTAAGGGGTAAAAGGAGTACTGAAGGATGATAGGGAAATGGCTGAGAAGCTGAATGCAATTTTTGCCTGTGTCTTCACGGTGGAAGATGAGAAGTGCTTGCCCACTCCAGAACCGCTGATTTTGGGAAGGGTTTTGAAAGACCTGAGTCAAATTGACTTGATGAGAGAGGAGGTCCTACGACTGATAGACAACTTAAAAACTGATAAATCACCAGGCCCGGATGGCATACGTCTGAGAATTCTGAAATAACTCAAATGTGAACTTGTGTATCTCCTGACAAAAATATGTAATTTTTCATTAAAATTTGCCTCCATTCCTGAGGCCTAGAAGGAAGCTAATGTCACCCCTCCATCTTTAAAAAGGGTTCCAGAGGAGATCCGGGAAATTCTGACATCGATACCGGGTAAGTTGGTGGAAACTTATTAAGGAAAGAATTAGTAGGCACATTGCTGAACAAAAACTATTGATGCAAACTCAGCATGGGTTCTGTAAGGGAAGATCTTGTCTCACTAACCTGTTAGTGTCCTTTGAGGGAGTGAACAAACATGTGGACAAGGGGGACCCAATAGAAGTTGTTTACCTTGACTTTCAGAAAGCTTTTGATAAAGTTCCTCATCAAAGGCTCCTTAAGTAAGTTCAATAGTTACAGGATAAAAGGACAAGTCCTCTTGTGGATCAAAACCTGGCTAATTAATAGGAAGCAGAGAGTGATTATAAATGAGCAATTTTCTCAGTGAAGGGTGGTAAGCAGTGAGATACCACAGGGATCAGTACTCAGTCTGATACTTTTTAACTTATTTATTAATGATTTGGAGTTGGGAGTAAGGAGTGAAGTGGCTAAATTTGCAGATGACACGAAGTTGTTCAGGGTGGTGAGAACCAGGGAGGATTGTGAGGCACTCAAAGGAATCTTTTGAGGATGGACGAGTGGGCAAATGGGGTTCAATGTGGCCAAGTGTAAGAAGATGCACATTGGAGCCAAAAATCCTAACTATAAATACACGTCAATGGGGTCCAAACTGGCAGAGACTGACCAAGATCTTGGAGTCATAGTAGATAACTCAATGAAAATGTCAAGACAGTGTGCAACTGTAATAAAAAAGGCCAACGCTTTGCTGGGGATTATTAGGAAGGGAATTGAAAACAAATCAGCCAGTATCATAATGCTCCTGTATAAATCAATGGTGCGACCTCATTTGGAGTACTGTGTACAGTTCTGGTCACCACACCTTAGAAAGGATATTATAGCTTTGGAAAAAGTGCAGAAGAGGGCAACTAGAATGATCAAAGGGTTGGAAAACTTTCCCTGTGAAGAAAGATTAAAACACTTGGGGCCCTTTAGCTTGGAGAAACGACAGCAGAGGGGTGACATGACCAAGGTTCACAAGATAATACATGGGATAGAGCAGGTGGAGAAAGAAGTACTCTTTTCCCTTTCTCACAATACAAGAACTTGTGGGCACTCAATGAAATTGCTGAGTAGTTGGGTTAGAACAGATAAAAGGAAGTCCTTCTTCACCCAAAGAGTGATTAACACGTGGAATTCACTGCCACAGGAGGTGGCGGTGGCTACAAGCATGGACAGCTTCAAGAGGGAATTGAATAAACATATGGAGCAGAGGCCCATCAGTGGCTATTAGCCACAAGGTATAGATAGGAACTCTCAGGCTGGATGAGAGTGTTGGACTGGATGGGCCATTGGCCTGATCCAACATTGACTCTCAGAACTCTCTCAGCCTCACCTACCTCTCAAGGTCTCTTGTGAGGAGAGGAAGGGAAAGGGATTGTAAGCCACTTTGAGACACCTTAGGGTAGAGAAAAACAACATATGAAAACCAACTCTTCTCCTTCTACAAGGGAGAACTGAAATCAAAATGAGGATTCTCAGGTTGAAACAGCAGGAACGAGAAATTTAAAATCATCTTAATATTACATCACAAGTTTTTGCCTGGAAATAAGGTAACTATTGTGTCAGATGAATGGGTTGCTAATAAGACATCTGAGGATCACTTTATAGTTTCCAAATAAGAATGATGTGTGTTTAATGTATGGATTGTCACATCAGTCTTTTTAAATGCCATAATCAGACCAATCAATTAATGTGCAGCTTCTTCTTCAATGTGGCATGAAAGATGCTCTTGCAGTACATCACACATTGTGATGAGCACATATTTCCCTACACAGATATTATCCCTGTATGATAATGTATGTCATGACTAGGGATGGGCATGAATGGCACTTTTGCAGTTCAGTTAGGTTTGTGGTTTGTGGCTGAGCCACAAGCCAAACCATGAACCAATGGGCCATGGCTTTAAACCCCTACTTTTTGTTCCCTGTGAAAAGCTGTGGGAAGCAGAAAGCAGGGGTTTAAATGACTCCAAGCCATTTCACCCACCCCCAGCTTTCTGCTCACTGTGGCTTTTGGTGGTGAGCAAAAAGCGGGACAAAATGCCTTCCAGCTATTTCTCCCCCTGCATTTTGCTGGCCATGGCTTTTTGCAGTTAGTAGAAAACAGAGGGTGAAATGTCTTCCAGCCATTTCACCCCCTGCTTTCTGCTCCCTGTGAAAAGCCATTTAAATCTCTGCTTTCTGCTCCCTGCGGCTCTTCATGGGGAATGGCTGTGAGCCATTTAAACCAAACAGCTGAGCTGTTTTCCGCTCTTAACGAACTGCCATAAACTGCATCCAAAATAGCTGAAGCTCATGGCAGCTCTTAAGTTTGCAAACATCACTTTGAGAACCATGAACCAGCAAAAATTCATGACAAACTTTAGTTCATGAGCCAGTTTGGGCCCATTCCTAGTCATGACTCTGAACCCATCCAGAAACTGCCAGAGAGATTTCACTAAAAGCAAAGATGAGAAGTCATTCTGGACTGGACCAAGCCAATTTCACTGGGAGCTAAACCATGCAAGAAAGTTATAAAATATTGGAGCCCAAGGAAATTTAAACCAGAAAAAAATGCATTTGGAAAATATGGCCTCAGGTGCCATTAGTTTAGTCAATAAAACAGAAGTAGCCATTAGACTGGTTTTAAGGGCTTTCTCCAGAGTCTTTGTTTACTAAAAGATCAAAGAATTTGAACACTCCCCTATGAAAGCAAGAAACTCAGTACCATGGGAGATCGTTTTCCCATTCTGAAAATCATAACTACTAACATATCCCTTTCTAGCAGTTTGGCCTGCTGTCAGTACCTGCACTGTTGTTACGAGAAATACTTTTGCTAATTATCAAGCTACCTTTCCTCTTATTCTTAATATTTGTTTTTCTCTTCAAGCATATACAGCATGTTTTGATATGTTTTTCCTTCTGTTAACACCAACCAAAGAAACATTCACAGGACTATGAGGGGAGCATCACAGTGTTTGCCAAACATATTTGCTAAATTATAGAAGGACATCAAGTTCTATAGTGCCTTTTGACTCTAGAAGTCGTTTTTGTTCATTTTCCAAGCAGAGGCTTGTTTTTTGTCCTTTTTTAATCTCCTTTTTGGCAGTAGTCCTAAGCCCATGAAATATGAGGACATTAGCCCAAATCTTTGTGCTGTTCCACTGTAATTTCAGTGCCATCTGTACAGTATTTTCCATGCCCCTTAGCCATTTGTACATGATAGGTCCCTATAGCAAGCAACTCTAATCTCTTGCCATCACTTCCATAAAATAATGGTTAACATTAAAAACACTGCTATTCCCACTTCTCTTAAATCACTTTCTTGGCATGTAAGATATATCCTTCCAGTGTCATATCACATGTAGTTTCTATTGATCATTGTTTTATTTCTGTTGTAACTTAGGTTCTGTGTCAAAGTTGCAACTGGGTAAAGGAGTCAAACACACATCAGGGCAGCTGTGTCTTGTGCTTATACCCTGTTCCTAAGTAGAAGCTAGAGCATAGGTGCACTAGCTTTTACAGCATCTACAGATCAGAAAGATGCACAGGACCTCATACGGGATTTCCAGAAGGCCCATCACTTCTCACCCAATCAAGGTTGTACAGCTATTTCTGTATGCCAGGGTAAGATCTTTTAATGCCTGATTCTACAGGTGCTTTTTAGAACATCAAATGAGAAACTGGACAATCCATTTACAATTGTATGTATGCACTTTAATACGCCATCTTAACTAAGTATTGACATTGTCGAGCACTTTATAATTTTATGATTGTATGATTTTATCTGTAATTGAACTATTTAAATGTTTTTATGTAGATTTTAATGGTCACTGTGGACCAACCAATGTAAGCCGCCCTGAGCCTTTTCTCCCATGTGCTTAAAATAAACTACAGTTCCTGTTTATAAGATTTTCTTCAGCAAAGGAACTGAAAAGATTTTACCAATCTTTCTGACAAAAACTGTCATCTTGACAACTTGTTTGTGTGCAGTGGCTCTGCTGTCAATACTTACAAGGTCTTGATCAGTTTCTGTGAATGGATTGCCAAACTCTGAATGGATTGCTGAACCTTGAGACACATATTTTGGCATCTAGCTAATCTGGAATGGATTTTATTGTTCATGATTGGTTAGCATCAGCCAAACAGAGAAAGACTTCTGAACTGGATGCTGTGGAGAATTCAATCTAATTTCAGCCCTAGCAGAGAAGAGTTGAGTCCTGACAGTTTAGGAATTCAGCCCTGACTGAGAGCGGTTTGACACAGACAGGAGAACTGGGGGAAAGTTGACAAGGAAGTTTGGGAAGTAGGCAAAGACTCCCACTTGGGCCAAAGAAAGGAGATAGATCTTCTAGAGAGAGAAGAAAATGCCCTAACCAGTGAAACAGGGAGTTAGCTCTGAAGAGCACAGAAATCCCTGTCTGGTGTGGCTAGAATCTGCTTTTAGAGACTTTAAGAATCAGTTAAAAATTCAAAACAATTACTGGTGTTTCAATAGAAGGGGTCTGAGTACTGGAAAGAGTGCACCAGCCTTCAGGAAACTGAAAGAGTCAGAGAATACTCAAAGAAAGTGTACTGGAGTGTTTGGGGGAAATGCTGGCACAAAAGCCTCTCAACAGAAAAATTTAAGTCACTGTGAAAAGCTTAAGAAACTCTCATTAGCCTGAAACATAAGAACTAAAATCTGTATATGTACTGATTTTACCTTGGAAATTTCAGCCCCTCATTTTACCTGACTTTTCCTCTCTATCTTAAATAAAACGTTTCGTTATTTTTTGAATTTCAAAATATCTCAACTGCCATTTAGGTTGTTTCAGTTAAAGCAGGCTCCTGATCCTTCCCTCAGGTTCCTGGTTCAGACACCTAGAAATGGTAAACAGCCAAAATATTGTACTTTGACAGGGTGGGACAGCCAGAGTTCTTCAGGAATAAAGAAAACACATTACTAGGGCAGCTCAGTCAGACAGGGAAAGAAAAATGGAGGGAAAATCTTGCCTCTGAGGGAGAGAAGTGGATGGGGCCATCATTCAAACATAACTGTATATGTGACTGACAGGCCAAATGTATATCCCATGCCCACTGTCTCTTTTTTCTGCCCACACACTGAAAGCCCCAAGTACATTTAAAATATTGGTTTTCAAGTTCATTTTCAAAATATTAAAAGATGGTGTAATTCTGTGAATACTGGTTAAGTGATTCCATCATTTTCAGTGCTTAAACCATAAATAATCATATTTATAACAGCAAGATGCCCTCAGGGTATTGATTTAATTTGGCAATCATTCATATTTCTCCATTACAATTGTATATGTGGTCAGTTATTTTCTGTATGATCACTTTTTTTGCAAATTGAATCAGATCTAGTTCATCTTCAGCATAATCTCCTCTGAAACCTTGCCTCTGAAACCTTGTCATCAATAGATAGTTTGTCCTATTTACAATCTTAAATTAACATAGAATCCAGTCCATCAGTGAAGCAGAGCTACTGGCTAGCTGTTATGCATGGATCAGCACTGGAACTGTCCACAGGACCCAGAAACTGGGGAATTAGAATGAAACAGATTAGCAGTGGAGCTGTCCAGACAGGGACAAAAACTGATCTCATGGAACTGTTGTGCCTGGAAATGTTGGGTGACAGATGAGGCTGGTTGTCCAAGTCTGGTTGACTTGGCAAGGCTTTGAGGTCAATTTCCTCTTTCTAAGTAGAATAATGTGATGAAATGCCACAAACTGCCTGATACTCACCAGGTCTGCTACCTGATCTGGACTTAGTCTTGGAAACACTTTTTTATTTTTTATTTTTTTACTGCCAAGACATAACCAATTTTAACTGTATTTATTGCATTATTGACATGATGGTACCTGTCCTGAGCCCACTCCTGAGATGGGCGGGCTATAAATACAAATAATAAACAAACAAACAGATATCCATGAGATCAGCTTTTGTCCCTGTCTGGACAGCTCCACTGCTAATCTGTTTCATAGGGTTTTCAAGGCAAGAGGCATTCACAGGTGGTTTGTAATTGACTGTCTCTGTGTAGCAGCCCTAGAGTTTCTGGATGGTCTCCTCTATCCAAGCAGTAACTAGTGTTGACCCTACTTAGTTTCCGAGATCTGATGAGATCAGGCTAGCCTGGGATATCCAGGTCAGGGCTTGGAAACACTACTGGCTCTGTTCTTGGAGTCATATGATTGATCAAGTAGGCTCCAGAAGTGGATTGGTCTAGTCAGGGGACTTTGATGCACAGATCAGCTAGTTCTCTACATCCAGTGAATGAGGATCTGAAATGTTTTTGTATGTGGTAGTGTTTTATCATCATCACCCCCCTGAGATGGTTCCATCATATTCCAAAGTGAGCCAAGGCAGGTCCTGATATCGCCTTTCTGAAATTTTGCTGTGGGAAGTGTTTGTTTGTTTGCTTGTTATTTGTATTTATAGCCTAGTGTGCTAATCTGGCTGTATAAACCACTTGCCCCAATTTCTTGTAAAACCCAGCCAACCATTTTGCATGATATTTCACTTCCAGTGCTATCATTTCATCAGTACTTAGTGTCAAATAACTTTTCCATTTTGTTTTTGAATGATACACTTTTGGAACTTGTTCTCTACATCAAAAGTTGTAACATGCAATAACAGAATGTGAGGTGAAGCCAAACATTTGCGGGGGGGATGCTTGTTTTTCATGTATGGTTTTCATGGATTCTTGTGATAGTTTTTCAAAGTCTATTGTTGTTCATTAACTTGACCTGTTACCTGTTTTCTTTTTCTTGTTCTTTCTGGTTTAGTGCAGTTGTGCATTTTCTCTGAGGAAACAGGTTTCTTTCCCTCCTTCTTTCTGTGGCCTTGGTAGAAATTCTACAAATCTGTGTCTGTGGATAGCACATCAGTATTCTTTATTCCATTGTAATGGTCAATCAAAGCAACAAAAGGGCTGCGATATAATGAACACACATGGATACATGAGTTCATGTGTATGTCATATAATCTGCATTGTATGTATGTAACATAATCTGCAACCCTACAATAGATTCACTGATCATTTCAAGTGTTTAAATATTTAAAAGTTAAATATTATTAAATATAATTATTATATTAAATAATTGTTAAATAACAATAAATATTATTAAAACATATTTTAGAATTCACTCAGTAATTCCTCAGATTTAAAAATCACAGAAATTATACCTAATGCTTATTCATATATGAGCCATATGGAATTAAATATGAAAGGACTACCAGTTATATGTAGCTGTCATATTGTATGCATTTTCCAGTTTGGCTCTACACCTGAAATGGACTGTAATTCTGATATTTACAGTCTTCCAAAAGTGAACTTCCTTATTTGCAGTTTTATCCTAGCAGCTATACTACTACTTACACCTTTTTAAGCTAGATATGGGTATAATTAGAAACAAATATACTGTTTACACATCAGTTAATCTGGCTATGAAGTTTCAGTGTTTGAATCAGAGCTCATCCCATGATATATATAAACATCTTTACACTCGCAATACGTGGCTTTGTTCCCATTTGTTTTTTGGACCTTGAGATTTTATAAATCTGGCACTGTTCCTACTCTAATACTTGTACATCTGCAAAATGGGGCATCCAAAATGTGCATTTGTTTAATTTCTTGTTGCCTGTTTGCCACAGTGAAAAGTGATATCTGTTCTATGAAGTAGAAGATAAGCAGTCTACAAATATTAGTTTAGACTCTGTGCATAATATTGCCTTTTATTTTAGCACCTGCAAAGCAACTGAATAATATCAAATTTTTCTTTCACAATACACTTGAGATGTCACAGCTTTGCTGTGTGTCTTTTAAAGTTAGTAAATATGTGTTGCCCGGTGGTAAGAAGACACTATCAAACAGGCAAAAATGATGAGGAGGTCCTCATTGTTATTTTCTGTACCATGGGCCAGGAATGCAGGGTACTGGAAATGAGTCTCAGCGGAAGTAACCTGAGTTAGAAGGGAGTTCTTGAGTGGGTCTGATAGAAGGACCTATGTAGGATAGGGAAATCTCGCAGACACCTAGACTTAGGCAGTAAAGTACATGGAATTAGAAAAGAACCAGAGAGTAAGAATAAGTCCAGAATTTGGCTGTAGGACAATAAGCTGCCTATCTACATTACAGCCATACTGGAACCTGGATGGTAATACAGCTGTTTCATCCTTTTCTCTACAGTTGGAAATAGCTTCTCACAAGAGGGAGAAGAATGCTGATCTCTGTATTGTAGTAGTTTGGGTATCAGACTAGGACCTGAGAGGCCCAGGTGGAAATCACACAGCCATGAAGCTCATTGAGTGACCTCAATTTTTTTAAGATTAAACAAGAGCTGTTGTCCGGGACAAGATCAAGGGGAACAGAACTGAATATACTACTCAGAACTCTCTGGAGGAAGGGCAGAATAAAACTGAACTAGATAGAAAGATGAGATCCTAGTTCTAATTCTGATCATTCTTGACATTCATCAATATATTTCTGAGATTCCTGTTTCTACAGCATCTTCCCAATGGTGCTTACAAAGCTTCTTATCTATGCCATTATGTAAAACCTCTTAGCAACACATGGAAATTTTCCTTTTGGTTTAAAGTTCAAAAATATTTTAAGCTTTAGAGCAAGATGATATTATAGTGTTTGGAAATGGTAATTCATGCAACACATCTGATACGAATGTCTATATTTAGTACGGGTACTGCATTAGTGGTGTTTTGCTCCCCCAAACAACATCATGCTTAGTTCAGTCTGATTTGGGAAGCTCTCATCACTGTACAAGGGAGGTGTTATTCCTCTTGTTCCCTTCTGCCTATGCATTTGGAATTGCTTTCCTGTCCCTTCAGGAACTGAACTCTCTCTCTGTCTCTCTTTGTAAGTAGTACAAAATGTCTGTAACTGCTCAATCTGTTGATTTCACATCCAAAGACGAATATCACACATTGTGATTAAGTGACATTTAACACATCAAGAAGAATCGGTTTCTGCATTGTGGAGCAGGCAACAAGAAGTCACCCTGGCAGGCAGCTTTCTTCTTTTTGCATAAAGGCCCACCTGCCTCAAAACGTGGGACTGAGATTTGGTTTAAATTATCTATTTTTAAATGGCATTTGGGCTTTCTTTTCTGTTTCTGTAGAAAAGTCTTGTCATTTTTCACAGTTGTGGACTGAAAAATCTGGGCTGCTGATACTACAAGAACATTATTACTGGCAGCTATACCCATTCAAAGAAAATGTGTGGGTTGATTTCTCATGAGAACCATAATCAGTCTGCTTCTCCTCACCCCCTGAAGGCACCAATCAATACCTGTGTATCTTCTCTCACTCACTGGTTTCACAGGGTTTTGGCAGCTTCTCTTACAGAAGGCTCATTAAGAAGTATGTCTGTCTCCCTGATTAGACTTCCATCTACACTGTGTTCTGTGGCCTAGCTAATGCTTTGTGTTTTACATTTCCTGTGAGGGAAATAGGCCACAGTGCCCAGCTATGTATCTGTACTCTCCCAAGTACCCAACTCTCCCACCCAGGAGATCATGGCTAAACAGTGAATTGAAGTGATACCATCACCAAGTTACATTTGAGTTATTATTTATACTGCAACACTAGCTGTTCTTGAAAGGATAAGCAGCAAGAGACCTTAACAGCTCTGGGCCTCCAGTTATTAACACATGCATTTCATGTTCCTTTCTTTACAGTAAAAACAACAATAGAAAATGATGTTAACATCCATGTCTACAGATGCATTTAGGTGGTGAATGACTGAAATGATTGGTGTGGTGTGTTGAAGATTAAGGTGAAATAGTTTAAAAGATGTAGACTGGAGTAGAGTGAGGGCAAAAAGACCAGGCTCTTTCTTTAGAATGTTTTCCTGTGTTGCACCAAGGAAAAATTGTACAAAAGCAAACAGACTTAAAGAGAAAAGTGAATAAACACATACCTGAATTCCACAGAAATTCAATGTAATGAGGGGTGACCATTATTGAAAGAACCAAGGGTAAAATCTGGTGTGTAAAGAATAATTTTGTCGTGTATACATAGAATCATAGAGTTGGAAGGAACCTCCAGGGTCATCTAATCCAATCCCCTGCTCTAACAGCCAGAGTAACTAAAAAATAAACAAATTACAGTTCTATCATCATCATCATCATCAGTAGTAGTAGCAGTAGTAGTAGTAGTAGTAGTAGTATTCTAAGGTTTAACAGTCCTACACTCTGTTCTAATAGCCGACCATCAGGTCTGTCAATGTTTGACATGCTCACTGGGGCCTTGAGTTTTCTTTTGTGTTTTCTGTTGCTTTCGCCATCATGTTGAAGTGAAGGAGACAGAGAGAGATTTAGGCCATTGTTCTAGTTGTTGCCACATAAGAAAGGGAATACAGGAGTTCTCTTAGTTCCTACTTGGTCCAGAATCTAATATAATAATAATAATAATAATAATAATAATAATAATAATAATAATAATAATAATAATAATAATAATAATAATAATACTTACCAGTGCCTCAAATAATAATAATAATAATACTTACCAGTGCCTACCAGTGCCTCAAAGTAGCCCTGTGTTCAAATGCTGCTATCCTTCACTTATACTTGGTGAATGCTAACAATTTGTTAAAGGCAAGTGTGCTCCACTGAAATAAAGCTGCACAGTTCAATTTATAAGAGAAATACAAATTTAGGCCTTTGGATTAACAATAAATCTTGCAGGCAACTCTTCTCCTTTTCAGATTCTTGTGCTATCTAAGCTTGTGATTCTTCTTATGACACAATGATAAGGATATTTGCATCATATGTTATAGTCTGCTGTTAGGGTTGCCAGCCCTGATGGGGAAATACCTGTAGATCTGGGAGTGAAGGAGGGGAGAGACTTCAACAGGGTATAATACCATACAGTCCACCCTCCAAGGGAGCCATTTCTCCAGGGGAACTGATCTCTGTCATCTGGGTATCAGTTGCAATAGTAGATCTCCAGGCCCCACCTGGAAGTTGGCAACCCTGTCTGCCTTGGATACTGGTGTGTTCTTTAATGAATATTTTCTTTGTTAAGATAAAGATCTTGATTGTGCCTGTGGTTGGCCACTATCTTTCAAGAAAAATGCGGCATGATTCAGCAAGGGCACTATATGCATGAATTTGGGCTTCAGTGCAGGTTTCAGCCTTCTAGATAAAATCCCATGCATACAAGGGGAACCATTGCCTCTAGTACTGGAGGTGTGCATGCCACATCTGTGGATTTCACATGCTTTATCAAGTCATGCCAACTGGAGAGGAACAGAATCCTCATAGATGAGATGATCAGTGTGAATAGCACCAAGAACCACAGTCAGGTTGCTGACTGTGGAGATTTTGTCTCCCAAGCTGCTGCTTTGTAATATTGTTCAGTTGGGTAATTGCCTGATTGTTTTGTTCTCTACTACTCTAGGCAGTGTCAATGCCAGCAGCTGAAGCGGCAAACTGAAATAAGTCAGACCTCTCCATCCTAAAACTAGACAGCTATTCTGTGTACCTTAAATTACAAAGGAAGAAGGATTTTAATGATGACCAGGTGCCTCACTCCAATATGTAGTCTAAGAATCTGAAACATATGCATTGGACATTTTCCACAGTTATAACCCATCCATTCTAAAACATTGTGGGTAATTAATTAGAAGGATGCATTACCTGAAAACAGCAGGTGGTTAGCTGCCTACACATTTCTAATATTAGTCTCTAAGTGGTTTGTGCAAATAATAAACAAATCCTGGTCAGATAAAACACTGTAAAAACCCAATGTCCACATCTACAAAGCCATCCAGATATAATGGGGTCAATCCAGCCACTCTGCTCAGCAATGTTTGAAGCCTTCCTCCAAATTAAGTAGCTCTTCCATTGGAGGAAGAGTCACAAGTTGGAGGAAGGCTTCAAACTTTGCTGAGCAGAGTGTCTGCACCCATTCCTATGAATTTTCTATTCCAGAAAATCTATATATTTCTTGGTGAAGAAACGGCTTGATCCATTCTCCTTTATTTATTGACATTATTTAGAGTCCACCTCTCACTGAGACTGAAGGTGTATTACACAGCATGTGTCAGTGCAGTCAGTAGAACAGGACATCCAATAAGCCATTAGGCACAGCAGCTGTGCGCATAAGAAAATCACATAGGGCACAGCAGAACACACCTTGATGTGCATACCAGGGACAGCACCCAGCAGTTACAAGGAATGGGGAGCTTCTTTGCATCTCCCACACCTCCAGCTTGGAACCAATATTCCTTGACGAAGCAGAACCAGGGGATTTGCATAGAATACACATACATGCCATAATAGCCTAAAAAGTGTTTGCACCTGATCTCTTTTATGGTCTTTGGAGATCTCCTTGTATGCAGGGGATTGTTCCTGAGGTGGATTGGATTGAGGCCAAATACAATGGCAATAAAATTGTTAGCTCTGGAATGCTTCTGAAATTACAAATAATTGATTTAGTAGATAACTTCTTCACCAGCCTTTTTTTCTCTGCTGTTCACACATTGGTTCCTTAAAGTACGATGTTCCTCCCAAAGCATTGCATGGAGCAATGTTGTGATATTTGTAGAAAACTTGATTGACATTTAAGCTAACTTTGTATCTATTTAGATACTTCACATGACCACCTCGATGATTTGGTTCAATTGAAAGTGAACAGTATTTCAAAAGTTCAGTGGCAGCATGCAACATATTGGCTGGATGGGCAGTTGCTTTAATGCATGCTCCCCATTTGCATGGATTTTGAATTCCATCCAGGTCATCATCTGCAGGTTTTGTACATTTAAAATAAATTATGTTAGAATTTCTGTGCTCCTTTTCCACCTCCAGTTGCTGGCATTCTTGATGGTAGGATTCATGATGGGAAATGGTGGGAACTTAAGAACATAAGAGAAGCCAATGTTGGATCAGGCCAACGGCACATCTGTTCCAGCACTCTGTGTCACACAGTGGCCAAAAATACCAGGTGCCATCAGGAGGTCCAGCAGTGGGGCCAGGACACTAGAAGCCCTCCCACTGTTGCCCCCCCAAGCACCAAGAATACAGAGCATCACTTGCCCCAGCCTGAGAGTTCCTATCTATACCTTGTGACTAATAGCCACTGATGAACTTCTGCTCCATATGCTTATCTAATTATCTAATTAACTCACAGGACTAAATTACAGTTCCCAGGTGTCAGTGCAAGAGTGTGTGGATATTTTGTGATTAATATGATTAAACTTTACATTAGTAATCATGCACAATGAGGAAGGCTGGAATATCAGAGAGACAAGGGCTGCGATCACACGTGCTAAATAATCCACTTTCAATCCACTTTCAGTGCACTTTCCAACTGGATTTTTACTGTGTGAACTGGCAAAATCCAGTTGGAAAGTGGACTGAAAGTGGAATGAAAGTGGATCTGTTGTGTCCACTGAACGCCACTAGGCATCAGCAATTTACTGCCGAGCTTAACTCCTTACGAACAATAGGGACTAGGCTCCTAGATTTTCCTTGGGAAACCAATAGGGACTGTGGTGGGAGGTTTAAATCCACCAATAGGATCTAGGGGTGTTCCCAGGAACTGTATATAGTTGGCCACTCGGCCGGTGTTTGGGGTGCTAGTTGTGTACCAGTAAACAATGCTGATCACTACAAGCGTTTCTGTGGATTCTACATGTGTCTAACCCACTACACAACAGAATTATTTAGCGTGTGTGACCACAGTCAAGGTGTAGAGCCCCCTTGCCCCACCCCCACCCCCCACCCATGGCAAGACAGCCAAGGAAAAGCAACTCTATTGCTAGTGAGTATTTCTTCTGTCAGGTACTTGGGGCCAGCAGAGGGAGAATAGAACAGTCCTGAAGTTGCAGTTTAAGAATGTAGGTATACAGAGTATTTCTGATCAAGATCCAAACGAACGCTGAATCAGGCAGGCAAAATCAGTCTTGAATAGAAACATGATCTCTTTCTAGCCAGGACTGTTGCAGGGTGTGTGTCTTAACGGTTCAAGCCCCCAAACCTTTACTAGGACTTCCCAGCCACCTCAGTCTCTCACCTGCTTGCACTGCAGATCCAGCAGAGGAACCTCTTATAGTAACCACACAAAGGCAGTCCAGTGGTACACTATATACAAGAGTTTTATTCACAGTATTCACAAGCAAAGTGCTATGCCAGGCATCCAATATACAAAAGGAAAAAGTATGGCAGTAATACAAAGACATATATACAAACCTCCACCAATCAGTGGACTGCTGAGTCACAGTGACTGCACACTGTTCAGTGCCAGGCAGAACAAGTTGGGACTTGTCCTCTGAATACATCAGCTGACACTAACTGACAGGTAGCTGTCATCCTAGATCCTAATGATCTAGCTACTGGAGATTAACATACAACACTCCCCTTAAGCTTCAGTAGGTAGGATCATGTTGAGTCTCCCCTAAGGTTCAAGAATTGTGCTTCATTCAAGCCCTTAGTAAACATGTCTGCAACATTCTCACTAGACATACAGTGTTGTAATGACACTATTTTTCTTCGGACAGTATCCCTAACATTTTGGTATCTAATGTTAATGTGCCTAGATCTAGGCCTTATACCTTGGGCATCTGCTAACATTTCAGCTGCAGTATTGTCACATTTTACAATCATAGGCATATCATGCTTTACATCAAAATCTGTTAACAGTTGTTGTAGCCATTCCATTTGTACAGTCAATTCATTCAAGGCCGCAAATTCGGACTCACACGTACTGGTTGAAACTAGACTCTGTTTTACAGATTTCCATATCACCAATGATCCATGCACAAATTACATAGCCAGTTATAGACTTTGCATCAAGATTGGAGCCCCAATTTGAATCACTATAACCCAGAACCTGTTGTGCATTGTTTAAACCCAATACAAGTTTGCATTTCTTGGTTCCCTTTAAATACCTTAAAAGCCTTTTAGCTGCATTCCAGTCCCGTTTGTATGGTTTAGCACTTTTTTGGCTAAGTGCATGAACAGCATAACAAATATCTGGCCGAGACCATGTAGCTAAATAGTTTAAAGAACCTATCAATGACTGGTACAATTGTTTTTGTTCAAAGACTTCATCTTCAGGTTCTCTAGCATAGCTAGTAGAGATTGGTGTGGACACAGGTTTTGCATCAAGCATATTATATTTTTCCAACAATTTTACAATTTTGTTTTCTTGGCATATTTCAAAATAACCATCAGAGTTTCTGCTGATATCTATTCCCAGATAATGACTAATTGTACCAAGATTCTTCATTTTAAAATATTGTTTTGTTGTACATTCAAACCATGTCAGATCTTCTGCTTGCCCATAGATAAAACACACATCATCGACGAAAAGTACCAAATAACATTTGTTTCCGTTGATGACTTTACTGAACATGCATGGGTCAGCAAGACTCTGTTTGAATCCCATATCAGTCAAAGTGTTTGTTAAACATTGGTTCCAGAGATGACCTGATTGACGTAAACCATAAAGACCTTTCTTTAGTTTTAATACCAAATTTGGATTTTCATTCACAAAACCAGGGATTTGTTGCATGTACAATGCTTCTTTCAAGTCTGCATTCAAATATGCTGTAGTGAAATCAAAGTGTTGAACATGCATTCCCTCTATACCTGCTTTAGTCAGGGCCACATTTAAAGTATGACTTTTTATTGTGGGTGCAAAAGTTTCATCAAAATCTTCACCAATAAGTTGAGAAAAGCCTTGAGCTACTAACCTAGCTTTCTTTTGAGGTTGACCACCCTGTACAGGTTTTAATTTGTACACCCATTTGCAACCTATGATTCTGCTACCCTCTGGTGCTTCAGCCAGTTCAAACACATCATTTGAACACAATGAATCATATTCAGTTTGCATCGCCTGCATCCAGGCTTGTTTTTCATCTTTAGGCATTAGAGTAACATCATAATAACATGTAGGCTCCTTTACACAGACCATATTTACAACTTGTGTTTCAAAACCATACCTCTGAGGAGGAATACCTTTGTTGCTCCTTTCAGACCTTCTAAGAGTACTGGTTTCAGCCTGTACATCACTTGAAACAGTAGACTGAGAAGATGAGCCAGGTTGAGACTCCTCAGAATTTGACACAGTTTGTTGATCACCTGACAGTGGTAACATTGCCTTTTCATATAGTGAGTTACCATGAATCTTGTGCCAATTCCTTCCCTCAGTGAAGTTGGCAGACCTACTAAAACTGAGTTGGTTATGATCATTGACAAACCTATAAGCTTTCATACCAGACTGGCATCCTATGAAAGTCAAGAGTTTGGATCTCTGACCACCCTTCCTGCGCTGATTCAATGGTACATTTACCCATGCTTGGGAACCAAACACACGCAGAAAATCTAACTTTGGCATTTTTTGGTACAACATTGCATATGGTATGGAATTTGTTACTCTTGTCCACAGCCTATTTGTAACAAAAGTGGCATATTTTAAGGCTTCTGCCCAATACTGTTTAGGCAATTGTGCATCAGCGAGCATGGCATACATAACCGTCTGTAAAGTAGCATTTTTTCTTTCAACAACCCCATTCTCAGCTGGCGTGCTAACATTTGCCACACGATGTTTCACCCCTAGATTTCTTAACCATTGTTTCATTTTGTTTGACATAAATTCAGAACCCATGTCAGTTTGTATAGCTTTGAGATCCCCTAATTGGTTCTTTACCTTCTTGTACCAATATTTCAGTGACTCAAAGGCATCAGACTTATGTTTTAAAATATAAGTCCAAACATATTTTGAAAAATCGTCAACCACTGTCAGGGCAAAGTGATTATTAGACACACTGGGTGCAAAAGGACCTATGATATCAACATGTACTAGTTGCAAAGGATAAGTTGACTCCCTTTCACTTTTGCGTGCCACAGGATAAGCATGAGATTTAACCTGTTTACATATTTGGCAATCAAGAAAAGTATTACAAGCCTTAACACCTTCTTTACCTGTTAAAGCAAGGGTTTCATTAATTGCCTTGAAGGAGGCGTGGCCTAACCGGCGATGGAGGAGATGTAGGCACTCATGATGTGGATCCTTATTTCCAGGAACACTTGCTGTAGCTGCAAGAACAGAGCTATTCAATACATACACCCCATTTACAAGGTTAGCATTTGCAATTTCCCTTCCACCTTTCTTAATAAGACATTGCTCCCCACCAAAAATAATTTCAAAGTTGGCACGATCCAGTGCCAGAACACTAAGTAAATTACTTTCCAGAGTTGGAACACAGATTACGTTCTGGAAGGTGTGGTTTAGACACTGTAGGGTTAGTTCTCCAGAACAAGTCACTTCTGCTACATGACCATCTGCAAGGCTTACATGTTGTAGCTGAGCATCACGCACATTCATCAACAAGTCAGGACTGTTTACAATTGTGACACTTGCCCCACTGTCGAGAACCCATTTTGACTTGTCTTCCTCCTTGGTAGTGACAAGAGACACAAAAGGACGACTTGACGACGTGTCAGAGCGACCACGAAGATTGTTCCTTTTGTTTGAAGGACAGGATTTTTTTACATGTTTTGTTGAGCCACACAGATAACAGCGTTTTACTCGCAGAGCTTTAGCTGGCTCTATCTTTTCCTCTTTGAAACTTCTGATGAAGCCTTTATTTCCACTGGCAACTCCCACACAGTCATTAGTTCGCTGGCAGGCAACCGGAGCAGACAGAGACTGCTGAGATTTTAGTTTTGCTTCATATTCCAAAACTCTCCCAATTATATGCTGGAGGTTCAATTGGGCAGGCTGCAGCCCCTCCAAATTTACTATAAGGGGGTCATATGCCTCGTTTAATGAACTGAGTAGCAGATAACATTTATCTTCAGCGCTAATTTGTTTACCTCTGCCTTCAAGCTGTTGATAAAGCTCAGTCAGCACATTGATATGCTCCCGAACTGATTCGTTTGGAGTTTGAACTTTTCTATACAAACGGCGTGTTAAAGACATCACAGTTCCAGCAGTTGTTTGCACATAAACATCTTTAAGTGATTGCCAAGCGTCCCGTGCATCAGCTGCTGACGTAATATGAATAAGCTGATCGTCACTCACCGACAAAACGATGCATGCCAGGGCTCGTTTAGCCTTCGGCTGGTCTCCCACAGGCACAGGGTCAGGAGGGTCTTCAACATACAGCCAAATCCCCTCTCTAATGAGGTAATGCTTCATTTTAAAAGCCCAAACGTCGTAGTTTGTAGAAGTTAATTTGTCCACCACTTGCATAGCTGGCATGAGAGCCATAATTCACTCCCGACTCACCAACACTCACAAGCTGGAACTGCCGTCTGTTCTCCGGCGTGGCTCTTGCTGCATACAGGCTTATCTGGGCAGGTCACTCCCCCACTCCTGGAGAATGCAGTAACCGTCCACCTCAGCTCCTGGACTCACAGCTGCACACACCACCTTTCAGCATGGCTCACCGGCGTTCCTTGGAAAGCAGAAGCTGGTTGTTCGCACCAAGCTGGCTCTCCTTCAGACTGGGCTGAGTCCTTAGCAGGCTGGGTTCGAACCCGTTAAGGTCTGGGCCCATAACCCTGTTGCAGGGTGCGTGTCTTAACGGTTCAAGCCCCCAAACCTTTACTAGGACTTCCCAGCCACCTCAGTCTCTCACCTGCTTGCACTGCAGATCCAGCAGAGGAACCTCTTATAGTAACCACACAAAGGCAGTCCAGTGGTACACTATATACAAGAGTTTTATTCACAGTATTCACAAGCAAAGTGCTACGCCAGGCATCCAATATACAAAAGGAAAAAGTATGGCAGTAATACAAAGACATATATACAAACCTCCACCAATCAGTGGACTGCTGAGTCACAGTGACTGCACACTGTTCAGTGCCAGGCAGAACAAGTTGGGACTTGTCCTCTGAATACATCAGCTGACACTAACTGACAGGTAGCTGTCATCCTAGATCCTAATGATCTAGCTACTGGAGATTAACATACAACAAGGACAGACTAGGAGGCCAACATGGCTCTTGAAAAGGGTCCCTCTCCCAGCACCAGCTTCCAATGGCCAGTGACAACCAATGAGGAACCTTGATATAAATGGATCTACTTCTGGGGTGGAATTAATGTCTCTGACTGCTCATTCCCAGGTCTCTAGTAACCCCACCAACAGAAAGAGTTGCTCCTCACAGCAGAAATCTTTGATCCGAGCAAGGCAGTGGTATGTGGTTGGGAGCTGATGAATCTTTGTGTAGGTTTGCCAACCCCCAAGTGGGTTAGGGTTAGGGTCAATACTATGCAGCTTTGAGAATGACAGGAGTACTCCATTTATGAATAGTAGTTGCACTATATGTTTTTTGTAGGACTGGCAAAAAAAGCATCCATACAACTACTGAGAAGGCAGTCCCCCTTTTGGAAGACTTAATCTCAAGGAGAAGCGGGTTATGGCTTCCGGCCGGAGTTAAAATGGCGAATTGACACACTTTGCGATTTGAGCAGAGTGGACAGCAGTATCTGGCGACAGTTTGGGCTTTACCTGGCCCAACGCAGCACTCCAGGCGGGGGAGTGGCAAGCAAGCAGCCTGAGAGGGGGTTGAGATCGGTGTGGATAAGCCTCAGAGGAGGCTTGTTTACACCTTGATCTCCCTCCACAAAGAGGGCAGTTGCAAATCAGCACTACAGATACCAGCTGGGCTGAGAATTCAGCATAAATCCGTCATCTACCGGCCTCTTTAACATCAAGCTTAACATCGGTTACAGAAGAAGCACTGCGAAACCCCGAGATTACAAGCAAGGTAACAAATGAACAATTGCTTACCGGTTTAAAGAAGAAGGCAAAATCTAAACGTTCGAATAAGTGTAAAAAGCTTCAATGAATTAATCCGCTTGATTTAAAAGTAAAAAGAAAGCTTTCCTTTAGAGAAAACAGTTGAAAAGTAACTTTGTTTTGCATTCCTGTGGTCAGCTAAGACTAAACTTTGCGTAGCAGAAACGAAACTGACTGTGATTCTATGATACAGGAAGTAGGCTAGAGTGGATGTTTTCGATGTTGCTATGCCGGAAGTAGACGGACGTTTTAGAGTGTGGCACCGGAAGTTGGATTACAGTGACGGACAGATAAACAGGAAGTTCTGAAGGAGCCTACTCTAGCCAGAAAATCATAGAGAAATTGCACCCGCCATTTTGAGGAGGACTAAATTTTAAAAGTTATTTTTAAGCCGAAAAAGCACTGGAAGAAGTTATAAAGGTGGCGATTTGGCTTGAGGATTGCTAATATAAAGATCGATTAGCCCTGAACTCGCTTTCAAGACGGATTTGAGGTCAAGACCAAGGGCTGCCTCATCACCTAGTCCAAGAATGACTGCAAAGGAAAAAAGAGTGGCAGGCTGCCATGGAAGCGATGGAGAAACGGATGACTGAAGTGGTGCAGAGTTTGGGAAAGCAAATAGAATCACAGCTGCAACAACAGTTGCAACAACAGCTGCAAATACAACTGGAGCAAATAGAACAAGTACAAGTACAAGTACAGAAAAAAATATGGAAGAGTTAAAAGAACTGGTACTAACAGAAGTGGCAGGGATAAAAAAAGATACAGAAGAAGTTAAAAAAGAGGTTAAAAGTCTGGTGACAAAATCAGAAGAAATGGAACAGAAAGTTAAAAGAACCCTGTCAGAAAATACAAGACTGGAGTCCATGATGGAATATAGGGCCACTCAGAACCACTTGAGATTGAGAGGAATCGAAGAGGAGGAAGATCAAGATTTACGGGCCCTAGTAATTAACACATTGACAACTTACATAGGGGAAGATGTTGGAGACTTGGACCCAGACTTTGACCTGATTTACAGAGTAAATTCAGCGTATGCCAAGAGAAAGCAATTACCCAGAGATGTGATTGTTCAATTTGTGACTACTAAAATGAAGGAAGACGTTTTCAAGAAACAATTTACACAACCGTTGGAAATTAATGGAAAAAAATAATAATTTTGAGAGAAATTCCGAGATCGATCTTACAAGACAGAAAGAAATTCAAGAAACTAACAGATAGGTTAAAAGAAATGAGTATCAGGTTTAGATGGGAGATTCCATATGGATTATCATTTACATACAATTCGGTGAGATTTACTCTTAAAACGGAAGGAGACATCTACAGATTCAAAGAGAACAACTTTGATGATTTCAAAGATATTTAATTCAAAACAACTATGGATTACAAATTTTTATCTTGGAACGTAAATGGACTAAATTCACCAAGCAAAAGAAGATTAGTGAATCATTGGCTAGAGAAACAAAAATGTAACATAATTTGTTTGCAAGAAACACATATCAGAAAACAAGATAATAAATATTTGGTTAATAAAAAATTGGGAGAAGAATTTCATTCATCAGCAGTTAATAAGAAAAAAGGAACAGTGATATACATTACCAAAGAATTGGAACCTAAACAAATCTTCTCAGACAAAGAAGGAAGATATGTTGGCGTGGAATTAATGATGAATAGAAAAAAGACATTACTTGTAAATATATATGCACCCAATGGGGCAAAAGAGACTTTTTTTAATGATTTGACTAAAGAGTTGGACTGTTTAAATTATGATCAAATAGTCCTTGCAGGAGACTTCAGTGGCACAGTGAACAATGTATTGGACAGAAAGTCCAAAGCAAGTGGAGAGGCGGTTGGAAAGCTGCCAAAAAATTTTTTCCAGCTAATGAAGCAAGAGAAACTAGAAGACGTTTGGAGGAAGTGGAACCCTAAGACAAAGGATTATACATTTTATTCTAACAGACATAACTCCTTTTCTAGAATCGATATGATTTGGATGTCAGAGGAGATGGCGCAAAAAACCTACAAAATAGAAATTTTACCGAAAACCATCTCAGATCACAACCCTTTACTTTGGATATCTAAAGAAAAACCTAAACAATTATATTGGAGAATTAATGAGGACTTATTGGACCAAAAATTAATTAATGAAACTTTAAAAAAGAAACGAAAAGTTTTTTTGAACTGAATTTAAATAAAGGTACTGATATACAAGTCGTATGGGACACGTACAAAGCAGTAATGAGAGGTTTGCTTATCTCTTTGAATTCTAAAGATAAAAAACAAAGGATGCAACAACAAAACGACCTTCATGAAAAAATTAGACAAAAAGAAAAGGAATTAAAGAAAAGGCCAGGGAAGAAAAAGATTATTAAAGAGATCCACTTTCTGCAGGATCAATTGAATGTTCTACTAAATAGAGAATTATATTGGAATCTGAAGAATTTACAGCAAAAAGCATTTGAGGGTGCAAATAAACCAGGAAAATTTTTAGCGTGGCAATTGAAAAATAGAAAAAAAGGAATTGTATAAGTAAAATTACTGAAGACAGAAAGGATGTTATGAATTTGAAAGGTATAAAAAGAGTCTTCTTCAAATACTACGCCAAACTGTTCAAAAAGAAAGGAATTGACCAACAGAAAATTAAGAAATATTTGGAGACTATTGAAGTTCCAGAGCTGGGAAAACAAATTAAAGAGTTATTAAATGGTTTAGTAACAAAGGAAGAGGTGACAATGGCAATAGAAGACGCAAAGTTGGGCAAAGCTCCAGGTCCAGATGGCTTTACAGCAAAGTTTTATAAGAAATTTAAGGAGGAGCTAACCCCTATCTTAGTACTTCTGTCGAACGAGATAAGAAAGACTAAACGGATCCCAGATTCATGGAAAGAAGCAAATATTTCATTGATACCCAAAGAAGGTTTGGATTTAACTGAAGTAAAGAATTATAGACCAATATCGCTATTAAATAATGATTACAAATTATTTGCGAAAATTATTTCGGAAAGACTGAAAAAATATTTGAAAGATACTATAGCGGAAGAACAAGCTGGTTTTTTACCAAATAGACAGATTAGAGACAATTTAAGAGTGGCGATTGATGCAATCGAATACTATGACAAACATCCAGAAAAAGAAGTTGGATTCCTCTTTTTAGATGCGGAAAAAGCTTTTGACAATTTTAATTGGGAGTTTATGCTGCAAGTTATTGAAAAAATGGATATAGGACAGTCTTTTCTAAACATGATTGTGGCAATTTACTCAGAACAGAGAGCAGCTTTGAATATAAATAAAGAAAGAACAGATTTCTTCCAAGTTCAAAAGGGAACACGTCAAGGCTGCCCGTTATCCCCGTTGTTGTTTATTTGGATATTGGAAATATTATTGACAGCGATAAGAAAAGATAACAGCATTGAAGGACTCACAGTGAAAGGTTTTGTATATAAATACAGGGCATTTGCAGACGATGTAATGTTTATGATTCAAGATCCAATCGACAAAATACCACAATTGATGGAAAAAATTGAAGAATTTGGATCAGTTGCGGGATTCTACGTTAATAAAAGTAAAACCAAAGTGATGTGCAAAAATATGACGAAACAAAGACAAACAGAACTTCAAGAGAAAATTCAATGTGAAGTAGTTACAAAGACTAAATATTTAGGAATTGAATTGACCATGAAAAACATTGATTTGTTCAAAAATAACTATGAAAAGGTTTGGCACAGGATTCAGCAAGACATGAAGAAATGGGATACCTTGAATCTATCGATATTGGGAAGAATTGCAACTGTAAAAATGAATGTTTTGCCGCGTTTGATGTTTTTATTTCAAGCTATTCCAATATTAAAACAAAGGAAAATACTGGATACGTGGCAGAAAGAACTATCGAAATTTGTATGGGCAGGAAGAAAGCCAAGGATTAAAATGAAAATTTTATGTGATGCAAAGGAAAGAGGAGGTCTACAACTACCAAATTTAAGACTGTATTATGATGCCGTCTGTTTAACATGGTTGGAACAGTGGATTAATTTAGAAAATAAAAAGTTATTGGCTCTAGAAGGGCATGATAACAAGTTTGGATGGCATGCATATTTATGGTATGGAAAAGTAAAAATAGATAAATTTTTCAAACACCACTTCATAAGACGATCACTGTTCGAGACTTGGATGAGATATAGAAAATTCTTCTCAGAAGAAAGACCACTTTGGATAGTACCAGCAGAAGTGATTAATCCATATTCAAGAAATCAAGGGTTAGATTGGCTACCTTATAAAAGTCTTTTAAAATTAGAAGGGAAAAACTTTGTGTTAAAAGACAGATTTGATGTGGAATTTGAATATGATTGGTTGAAGTATAGACAGATTTATGACTTATTTAAGACCGATAAAAGAGAATATGGTTTTAGAGAAAATAACACTGAAATTGAAACTGTATGGCTTGAGAAAGGTAAAAAAATGATTTCTAAACTGTACAAGGTTTTATTGAAATGGTATACTGAGGATGAAATTGTAAAAGAGCAAATGATAAAATGGGCGGTAAATATTAATAATGAGATATTAATGACATCTTGGGAATATTTGTGGGAAAAGTCAATGAAAACTTCAACTTGTGTAAATGTTAAAGAGAATTGTTATAAAATGATGTACAGATGGTATATGACGCCTAAAAAAATTGCTATTATAAATGAAAGTATGTCTAACAAATGCCGGAAATGTAAGAAACATGAAGGGTCTTTTTACCATATGTGGTGGACATGTGATAAAGCAGTAAAGTATTGGACTGAGATCCACAATGAGATACAAAAAATTTTGAAATGTACTTTTAAGAAAGACCCACAGATGTTATTGTTAGGTCTTAAAATGGAAGAAATAAATGTAGCCAAGAGAACACTACTATGGTACTTGATTACAGCAGCTAGACTGACTTTTGCTCAATGTTGGAAACAAGATAAAGTACCTGAAACATGGGAATGGATTAAAAAGACGTTGTTTATGGCAGAAATGGACAAATTAACAAGAAAATTAAACAATGAAGAAGACGAAACCTTTTTCGGAGACTGGAAAGACTTTCAAGAATACTTGTTGAAGAATTGGGATGTAAAACGTGGTTTGATTTGTTTTGACAGCTATTGAGGAGAAGTGGAAAGAGACTCAGATCTTTGAATTGTTACCATTAGTAAAACAAATATGTTTAGTAGTAAATGTAATTGTATAAGAGAAATATCAAGGGGGTTGGAGCAGTGCGGGAAGCCTTGTTTGGGGGGAGAGGGAGAAAGAAAAATGGATATGTATTGGTTTGTTTAAATTGTATGAATATGTGATATATCCAATAATAAATTGTATTTTAAAAAAAAAAGAGAGAGAAGCGGGTTATTATTCTAGGAATTCCCGTTGGGGCTTGACTTGGTATGTGGTTGGGAGCTGATGAATCTTTGTGTAGGTTTGCCAACCTCCAGGTGGGTTAGGGTTAGGGTCAATACTATGCAGCTTTGAGAATGACAGGAGTACTCCGTTTATGAATAGTAGCTGCACTATATGTTTTTTGTAGGACTGGCAAAAAAAGCATCCATACAACTACTGAGAAGGCAGTCCCCCTTTTGGAAGACTTCATCTCAAGGAGAAGCGGGTTATTATTCTAGGAATTCCCGTTGGGGCTTGACTTTTTACAAACACTGATGCTAAACTGTCTGGTAGTTAGAAATCTATATGTACTGAATGTTATTGCTTAATGAATACAATGAATATTTATACCTGACCAGGATAAAATAATGATATACTATGCACTTTACTAAATAATTACTATAAATAGAACACATTAGTTTGTTAAAAGGTTTTTGCGGTGTATATTGCTTTGTTGCTGGACTCCTCCAACACTGCAGCTCAAGTTTCTTCAACCCCCAGGTAGGGCCTGTAGTTCTCCTGGACTACAGAGATCAATTCCCATGAAGAAAATAGCAGATTTGGAGGGTGAACTCTATGGCATCACGACCTTCCTTAAACTTTGCCATCCTCAGGCTATGCCCCCAAGTCTCCAGGAATTTCCCTACCCGAAGTTGGCAATCCAACCACCAATGCACATGTTATTCCCTTTCTGTGGCTACTTTGCTCTGATCCAGCAGCTGGAGAAATGTGCTTTCCATGGGAGAAATGTGCTTTCCATGGGAAATACCTTTAGAGACATTCATGCTGCACTTCCAGGCTTCCAGTTAGGGTTACCAGCCTCCAGGTAGCTCCTGGAGATATCCCAGAATTACATCTGCTCTCCAGACTACAGAGATTATTTCTGTCAGCTATGCCTGCTTTGGAGGGTGGACTCTACATTATACCCTGCTGAGGTCCCTCCCCTCCCCAAACCCTGCCCTCTCCAGGCTCCACTCCCAAATCTCCAGAAATTTCCTAACCTGGAGTTGGCAACTTTATTTGTCAGAACTTGACCAGAGAATTTGGAGCCATGACTAAGGGCCAAAAAGAAACCTCTCCAGTCTTTCCAATAACCTGGACACATCATAGATGCCCATGAATATTAAAATTCTATTTTGTACAGATGGGCAACATTGAATTTACACCTGTCTTGCTGTTCTATTGCTGATTAGCTTAAAATGTATTTAATTCTCTAATAAATAGTAATATGGAGTTTTTTAGAATTTGTTTAAAAATTTGTTGTATCTTTAAAGAATATCAGAAATACATGAGAGTAAAAAGCAGCATATGATTAATTATCATATTATATACGGTTATCTAATATTGATTATATAAAGCTTATTTCCTAGAGCTCAGAGTAAAAAATACAAACAATGAAGGCAAAAGATAAGTAAAAAATTAATATGAGTTTCAGTTTTCAAATCAATTGAGCAGTCTTTACAATGATAATGCATAATTAAATAAGTCATAATTCTGCTGCAACTTCAGACTTTCTTTTTTTCTCTCCCCTTGTTCCCTCCCACCCCGTGTGGAACACATCTCCTTTACATCACAGAAAGCTTACGGTCTGAGCCAGCTTTAGTAGTTCCAATGATCATTTTTATGATTCCTTGAGGCATACTGAACTGCAGAAATATGTCACTAGAGTCCAATATTAATATGCTTCTATCATCATGATTAATTTAATCTTTTGGAGATTATAAGAATTAAAAACACATAATCAATCATAAGAGGTTTATAGCACTGGTTGATGTATACAGTCTATTAACTAGCCTTTTTGTTTTAATTGGATGTTATTTGCTAATGTTTCTTAAAGGTATTGTTAGTGGGCTCACTGCAGTCCTCATGAAAATCAGTTGGAGAGCTCATGAGAAGCAAAATGTAGCATAAACATTTACTACATTTTACTACCCCTAATAATCTGTAGCATAAACACAGCAGTCATTATAATCCTGATTCTAGTGCATGTTGTTGGGTTCCCCCCTCATACATGCACAAATGAAGCAAACACTGCCTTTTAGTCTGGATTGCATCAGTTATGAATATTGCTAATGCCAGGTAGAAAAAGAAAAAGAGCCAATTTTAGATGGACTGTTCTTTCTACCAGTTTAGATATTACATTTGCAGGAAATGAAAACCCAATTGAGGTATCACTTGTGGAAACAGGCTTAAATTTTAAGTACAGCTTTGGCCAGAGAAACCATTAAAGATTAAAATATACTCATCTGGGGACCAATTGAGCTGAACAAAGTGGTATATTAAGACTGTGTGGATCCCTGAAAAATCCTTCATGATGAGGCCAGGTTCATTGTTAGAGATGTGCACCTAGAAAAACCCAGTATTTTTCAGATCTGGATTTCAAGAAGGGAATAAATACTGGGTTCTAGAATTATTCAGGTTCCAGAGCAGCAAGTGGACACTTCTGCTTCAGAAATGGAGTCATGCTGCTTTTATCCTGTTTTGCCCATGCACAGAATAAGGCACATGGAACAGCAAACACAAAAATAATTCTCCCTCCAGCACTGTTTTGGCATGGGAAAATAGCTTGGGGGCAGAAGGCAGGAACCCTTCCCCCCATGGCAGTGTTCCAAGCCTGCCTGGGTTCTTTATTTTTTAAAAGCCATTTCCTGCAGCTGCTGTATGGCTGCGGGGAACCCAAGCTGGGTCCAGGGACAACCAACTAGTTAAAAACCCAAACATGAAGTTGGCCTTCATGGAGGGCTGTGAGAATCATCGTGATTGGGCAGACAGTTCAAGTGCTCCCTTTAACATCTGATCCTATCACTTTGGACAGCTGTCTCTTTCTCCCATGGAAAGATGGTATAAAGACAGTCCTGGGCACCTTCAAATGGCAGCCCTGGATATTCCCAGATATTCCTGAATTTTTTATTGTAGAATGCTACTGTAGGAGAATATGCCCCAAAACAGAGATTAAATCATTTCGGGGGTTGTATTTTTGGTATAAAAATATCCTGGTGCACCTCCCTATTCATTTTATGGTAGTATGTAGCCATCGCATGAGGACTGGTTCATTAAGCCGCACTGGCCATGTAACTAAACTGTGGTTGAAAGAATCCACTCAATTCACATTTTTGGGTGTGATGAAGCAGTCAGTCTCCCATTTTTTTCTTCCTGGCAGGATATTGTTCAGACTAAAGAGCATCTCAGGCCACAAGGAAAAGTGTAGAAGTGATCCCATCACAACCACTTATTGCCTGCATAACAGAGAGGGAAGAAGAATGCGAGCTTACGTCTGACATACCACATTTTGCAACAGCAATGACCATGCATATAGTAATTGTATTGGTTTAGTGAAGCAGTTTCTTGCACACATCCTCATAACCCACCTTTTTTGTCATGAAAACGAACTCTTTTGACCACCTTGGCCAGCTTAATGTGACCAGGTTCCTTTTTATCCCTCCCAAGCCCAATTCTATATTTAAAATATAGTGGCTACTATTGTCAGCTTAATAAAACAGTCCAGTGACACCTTAGAGACTAACGGAAGTTATTCCAACAAAAACCTTTCTTTAGTTAGAGCGTACTTCATCAGATGCATGCTGTTGACTTTTCTTGATGTGCTCCTCATTGCTACTATGAGTAGGTAACCTGCCAAACCTTTCCTCTTGTTGTTGTATATCAAGAAATAAGTTTGGAGTCTGATGTTGTTTCTGGAATACACCATTTGAAATGTTATTGCCATTGCCGGACAGAGTCCCCTTACTCTAGGCATGGTATCATTCAAGTGTTATCCTGCCTGGATTGGCTTTTCATTCATCTATATCTCCTTTGGTGATGTAGGACTGTAATTGGGACCAGTCCAGGGGAGGGGGGGGGGTCTCTTTGCCACTAGTGATTTTTTTTCTTATTTAAAGGTGGGATTTGGTCCTTGGAGAGATGGAAATGTTCAGTTCGATTGCCACTGGAAATTCCAGTTGTGATGAACTTCCTGTTCTCTTTGATGCTCAAACTGACATAGTCTCAGATCACATAGGAATTGCTTACTTAAGGAAACTTGCATTGCATCTGAGAAATTAGGGAGGAGGAGGAGGAGGAGGAGATTGGATTTATACCCCACCCTTCACTTGAAGTCTAAGAGCAGTTTACAATCTCATTTCCCTTTCCCTTCCCACGACAAATACACTGTGGCTGAGTTCAGACTGGCAGTTTGAAGTGGGAGCCTGTCGTGGCAAAAAAGCCCTGGGACAAACTGTTCTGGGTTTTCCTGGTCACACTGTGCCGACTGCTGCAGGAGCAAACCGGGAGGAGGCACGCAGGAGCGTTCAGACTGCAGGCCTGGAGGTGCAGCTGTAAACGGCTTTTCCCTGGTAATTCACCTTTGTGCTCATGAGCGCATGAGCACATATGCGCTCATGCACATAAGCACATCCAGCCAATTTGGGGAGGATCCCATTGTGCCGGCACCACATTGGGCAGTAGAGCGGAGCACAGCCAATCATATCGCTGCTGCCTTATGCGTAACGCAGGTTGCTCCCAGCTTTTCGGGTTGGCATTCACACTTCCCAGAAGCAGAATGAAGCAGGATAAATGGGCTCTCAGGGATTTGCTACTGCTTTTACCAGGTATCTTTTAAATGCAGAACAGCACAGGTTGACTATGGGTGGGGAACACCAGGCAGATGTGCCTGTGTGAATGCCCCCTTTAATCCGCTTGTAAAACATGGCTGAAACATGGCGGTAGCAAGGCAAACTGCCAGTCTGAACTCAGCCTGTGAAGTTGGTGGGGCTGAGAGATCTCTTTTGAGAACTGCTCATGAGAGAACAGCTCTGAGAGAGGCTTCATGTGGAGGAGTGGGGAATCAAATCTGATTCTCCCAGATTAGAGTCTGTGCACTTAACCCCTATACCAAACTAAGCCTGACAATGGCTCTTTTCTCCCTTTTCTCCATTTTTTCTCCCTTTTCTCCATCTGAGGATAGTGTGGCAAGTTGAGGAAGTTAAGAAATACTCCTTCTTGGTCACTGAGGCTGAGTTCAGACTGGCAATTTGCCCCGCTATAGCCATGTTTCAGCCACATTTCCCAAGCTGATTAAAGGGGGTGTTCACACAGGCACATCTGCCTGGCATTCCCCATCCATAGACAACCCGTGTTGTTCTGCTTTGCTCCCAGGATTAAAAGATACCTGTTGAAAGTGGTAGCAAATCATGGAGAGTGCCTTTATCCCACTGCATTCCGCTTCCCAGAAGTGTGAACGCTTAGCCGAAAAGCCAGACACAACCTGCGTTGTGCATAAGGCAGCAGTGATATGATTGGCTGTGCTCTGCTCTACCGCCCAATGTGGTGGCGGCACAACAGGATCCTCCCCAAATTGGCCAGATGCCTATGTGTGTATGAGCTCATACACACATAGGCATCTGGCCAATTTACCAGGGAAAAGCCATTTACAGCCACGCCTCCAGGCCAACAGTCTGAACGCTCCCGCACGCCTCCTCCCAGTATGCTCCCACATCTGTCGGCGCAGTGTGACCGGGAAAACCCGGAACAATTTGTTCCGGGGCTTTTTTGCCATGACTGGCTCCCACTTCAAACTGCCAGTCTGAACTCAGCCTCAGTTTTCATAAAGAAACAGGTAAGAATAGTTCTCAGCTAATGATGCTGTCTGAAAGCATAACTTTAGAATTCGCTACAAATACCAATAGACTTGTGTCATAATATATCCAGCTCTTCTAGTGGCAAAAATAAAGATTAGGAGTTTGCTTGATGGCTGTACTGTTTTTTAGAGGATGAGGAGATATGAGTTGGGGAGACTGTCTTAAGTAGCATTTCTTTGGCTAACACGATTAAAATCCTGAAAGATACAGCAGTGATTTCTAATATGAACAGGAACAGCAATCGCTTTTAAAGGATTGCTAAATGACCAAAATATGATTTAAACTGTAATAGATATTGATTTGTATATTAGCATTTTTGAACCTTGTATTGCATTTCTGCTGCCTTTTGCTAAAACAGGGATGGCATATATCATTGTATTGACTGGAAAGTGATCTGGGATTATAGTATTCTTCTGCAACTCTTTTGATTGTAGAAATAATTATATGCAAACAGGAAAGGTGAAGTTCAAAATCGTGTTGTCCTTGTGCTTTCCAAGGATGTATCAAGCATCCGAGATAAGTCAAAATGACTGAGTGGGCTAGTGGGGCACTGTCCTTTTTGATATGAATTTCCTACAAAATTATTAATAAGGACTACCTAATTATAATAATGATTTCTAAGGTTGTCATGACAATGTAAGTCTATTTTTCTGATGATGAACTGGTAAATGTCAACATTTATTTGATATATTTGGCATATTCTGCTGTTTAAAGGAATAGTGAAGAGGAAAGAGAGGGAATTTTATTGAAATTTTATCCAACTTTTTGACCAGCAATTTTTTTTTGCTGTCTATTCATAATGCATAGGGTATTCAAGGACAAGGACAGTGAACAGAGTATTCAAGAGATGTTCAGAAGTGGTTTGCCATTTCCTGCCTCTTTGTAGCACACCTAGACTTTCTTGGTGGTCTTCAGCCTAGTACTAACCAGGGTTGACCCTGCTTACCTTCCAAGGTGAGACACGATCAAATAGGCTGTCCAGGTCAGGGCATTTGGAATTTTAGGATATTTATTTTGCTCTGGGACTAACCCTACCATACTATAACTTCGTTTTTGTCCAAATTGTATACATTACTATGAAAAATCCCACTAGTGCTATCACCCTACAAAACTGGCATGTTGTGAATAAGGGGTTGGAGTTCACATGTCATCTCTGACATGAACTTACCATAGTTTAGAATCCTGGTTTGGTCCACAGAGAAACCATAGATTGTGAGGTGATAAGTGGTAGAGCATCTGCATTACATACAGGGGGTCCCAGGTTCCATCCTTTGTGTCTCCTATTAAAAGGATCAGGCAATGGGTAATGTGAAAGACCTTGACCTAAGATTCTGGAGAGCCATTACCAATCAGAACCATAATGACTTTGATAGGTGGATGATAACCAAAGCAAATAAATAAAAATAAACCATGGCGTGACTCACCTCACAATAAGGCAGCTTCATATGTTAATGTGCTTTTCATGAAATGGCAGAGTTTTGGAGTTGCCACAAAAGTGGATGCATTTAATTTACTGGGTGCCTGTGAGTAGGGGAAGAAAGAGAAGGGAGCATGGAAGCCATAGTTTGTCATTATGTCTAAATCATGCTTCAGACTTATTCCAACTGACCTTCACCCTACCCCATCTACTCCCTTTCCTTATTAAACAAAATTAGTCAGTCATATATTCCAATAAACAAATGGGTAAGTCACATAAACTACAGTCTCCACTGCTTTAATAACATGGCCTCAAGCAATTAAACCCAGATGCACTCTAGCTTTCATTTGTGTGTGTGTGTATCTAACTGCTGTTCTAAAGAGCTTTATTAAAGCTTAGCATCCCCAAAATGGCCTTGCAGTTTCATGTCAGAAACTGTTATTTCAGAACATGTCCGTGGGATTAAGAGGAGGGAATTAGAAGTTTGAGACAGTGTTTGTTTAAATTCCTGATGAATTATACAAAGTCTGCATGTTTATCAGAAGACTGCCATTCCAGTAAGACAGAATGATGGGAACAAACACATTTAGTGAAGAATCCCACGTCAAAAGGAATGCAATTAATCTTCACTAAACCATTCTCTCCTGTGTTTTTACCAGTATGAGACAAGCACACTATAGCCCTTTTACAAATCCAGAGACAAGGACAGTGCTAAGAATCCAAGATAACTTTTCCTTATCTGAAGGCTTTTCAAGTAATTGTAGATTATTTTTTACTGTGCAGTGCAGTTGAAAGCTGAAGGATACATTTGAACAAAAGGTAACTGATGCAGAAATGATTATCAGGATCTTCAGCAGTGTCTTTTAAAATGAGGCTGCATTTCTATTTTAATTTAGGTTACATAAATTTGTAGCATTCTCCTAAACTACAAGAATCCTTCTTTGCTACTGGAAGGGTGTACTTTCAGGACCTTATAAACCCAAAGTATTTGCAAAGACAGCAGGTTGAGTCACCAGCTGTGTATTTTCTCAAGATTATGCATTTAGAAACAAATTATTAATTCCAAACTTTTGTTCTCCCAAGGTGTAATTATTGGTAAAATTCAGAAAATGGCTTACCAGCTTTTCTTGCTGTAGTTTCTTTAACTGCTTGTAAGTTGTGATACAAATTCCTTAAGGAGAAACTGAAAACCCATGGAAGATTTGTCACAAAGCAGTCCTGGGGATAATCCAGCAATAGTGCTTATTTTGCTACCCATGCTTCATGTCACTGAAGAATTAAAAGAAAGGAAATTATGGCAATTTTTTTAAAAAAATGTAATATAAATCCAGTCACATAAATACAGAGGTGCACTTTTCAAAGGCTCACGTGCATCTTCAGGAAAATAATATGCACAGTCTAACTAAAAGCTGAAACCACCCACTGTTATAACTATGAGAGTGATGGACAGATGCAAAAGATGTTGTGAGCTGAAATATTTTAAGTGGAAGCACCAGGAGAATTATAACTGGTTCTTTTTTTTACTGTATCTTTTTGTTTCAAGAAACAATATAAATGAGTTGCTGGACCAGAGCTACTATTTTACTGCCAAGGTGGGGGATCCCCAGCCCCTGTTCCCACTGCCACTCTTGCAGCCCATGGGAAAAAAATAATATTTAAAATGCCTTCACTGATGGTGCGACATCACTGGGAAGTGATTTCAATCCACTGCAGAGTGGTGTGACATAACTTCTCGGTTTTCCTGTGAAGTGATATCATGCTGCAACTACCAACACCCCCCACATGTCCCCCTCCCAAACTCCCACTAGTTGCCATGCCTGGCTATCCTTTGTTAGACATATAGCCCAATGGTGGTGGAAAGTGCCGTCAAGTCACAGCTGATTTATGGTGACCCTATAGGGTTTTCAAGGCAAGAGATGTTCAGAGGTGGTTTGCCATTGCCTGCCTCTGCATATTAACCCTGGTATTCCTTGAAGTCTCCCATCCAAATACTACCCAGGGCTGACCCTGCTTACCTGCCAAGATCTGATGAGATTAGACTAGCTTGGGCTATCCAGAGTCTATAGCCTGCAAAAATGGTCCTCATGCACATTTGAGTGTATATGTGGCACAAACCCTATATGTGAAGGTTATGAGCAAAAGATGATTCCCCCACACAAGGGCCTCTTTTTTAACTATTATTTTACATTATAACCCATTTTGCATTATAACCCATTCAGAGACACTTAAATACTTGCCAGTGCCAGAAATTGCATTGCTGTCAATAGGATGGGGCTCAGACATTTGGCTCAGGTGGGTAGCTATGTCGGTCTGAAGCACTGGAACAAAGTTTGAGTCCAGTGGTGCCTTTAAGACCAACAAAGTTTAATTCTGTATGCACACAAGAGCTAATATCCAGATTTGTCTTCTTATAATGTGACCAAAGTACAGTTGCTAAAGTACACAGAGCTGACCTCTTTAAGTTGCTTCCTGTGGCAGCTGTGTCCATACAACAAACCACTATGTGGTCATTAGATGACCTTGCCATACAAAATGCCCTGAGCACAAAATATGCTGCGAGCTGCTGGTGGGGTTTATCAGCCCTAAATTGGGTAGACAGTTAACTCAGTACTGCTTAGGAAGAGGATATCTAAGGGAACAATCTTGAGTCCCATGTTATTCAATAGCCTAAGTGAAATCTCTCTCTCTCTCTCTCTCTCTCTCTCTCTCTCTCTCTCTCTCTCTCTCTCTCTCTCTCTCTCTCTCTCACACACACACACACACACACACACACACACACAGAGGCATATGTGTGTTTTGCATGTGCACTGAATTAATTTCAGTATGAAGCCACCTTTCACTTCTGCCCATATAAATGGAAAAACAAGGCAGTCAGCTCAGCTATTTGAACAGAATGAAACCCTCATTGCTGTAATAAATAATGAATGTCACAGTGGGGATCATCAGCTACAGCTGTAGTTCTGTTTGCCGTTTCATTTTCTCTATTGATGTGGTATTGATGCTAATGCTATTTCCCGTTTATGGATCATGCCTGTGCTGTTTTGGTAATCGGCAATTAGCAAAGTGTATCTCGTGTTCTCTGACTGCAACACAAATCACGTCTCTTTAATCTCTAGGGTGTAGCGACAGAATTATTTCTACTTCTAATGCGAATCATTGTTCCGATTAAAATGAAAAGGAGCTACAGAGGGAACAATTGGTGTCAGGGCAGAAAGCTGATAAGTTCATTCCTAATGAATGCTCCTCATCTAACCACATTTGCCCTAGAGGGAAGCTGCAGATCCAGGACAGAATATAATCCCCATTATCAAACGGTAATTGTATTCACGAGTACCTGTCTGTACTCATTGTTAGCAATTACAGGGCGCTGAATAATACAGTAAAGAAGAAATCACAGAGTTTATCTGAAAATTTCCTCATCCTGTTTATTTGGCTAGTGAGCCACATGTGATACTATCAGCCATCTCCAGTTACGAACATTCTGGGCATTTGCACCATCTGAGAGCCCTGTCTAGTCTTTTTGGAATACGTTTGCTAGGTCCTCTCATCCTTCTGGCTGGGGGATTTGGGAGGCATTCCAGAGTGGGCCACGTCCTGCCCCCAAGCTGCAGCTACCCCTCCCTCCCCACCTGCAGAGATTTAAAGGGCTTCAGTTGATTGGCAGGGAGCATATGGCCCACTGATCAGCTGGAGGGCCCTTTAAATCTTTCAGCAGGGAGGGAGAGGGGCTGTCACTGGCTGCAGCTCCACTTGCAAAAAGACCCTTTAAAGGGGAGTGGAGTAGGGGCTGCGGCATTTGGGGCTGATTTCCCAGTGGCGATTTGCCACTTGGGATACAGGCTGTGGCCAGCAACAGCCCCGCTCCCTCCCTGCTGAAAGGGCCCTCCAGCTGATCAGTGGCAACATGCTCCCCACCGATCAGCTGAACCCCATTAAATCTCTGCATGAGGGGAGGGCGGGGGTGGCCGCAGGTGGCATGGCTTGGGGGTGGGGATTGAGGGTGGGGCTTCACCTTCACCCTGCCAGCCAGAGGTGGATTGGAACCCCCAGAAGTAGGAGAACCCCCACCCAGATCTGGGGGCTTTTAACCCTATTTTGGAACCAGGTGAAACTTTAGCAGTGGCTGGATTCAGCGATGCAACCTACTGAGCTAGAACCCAAATTTCACAAATAATATTACCTTATAAATTAGCAACTTCAGACAATATCTGTTTTTAGCTAATGTACTTAAATAAAATAAATTGGAATTAATGCTTAATCTGTCTGTGCAGATATCTAACATGCCATTGTAAAATGAATTTCCTTCACGTCCTATGGCTAGGTGAAGTATCCAGGAACTAAGGTGAACTACTGTAATTTGTACACAGAGTAGGACATAACCAGGGAAGAGCAAGATGTCACCTACTACACACTTCTGAAGGGATGAAAGGCGAACACTTTATTTGTGACTTGACATAAATCACCATGGTTACCCAAAATGGACAGGATGTGAGGAAGTCTAGTGTAATAGAGTGTAGAACTAGGACCTAGAAGCCTGAGTAAATTCCCTGCTCATCCATGAAGCTCATGGGGTAACCTTAGGCCAGTCATACCATCTCATTCTGATCAACTGTGCAGAGTTATTATGCAGATAAAATGGGAAAGAACCATGTAAACTGAAACTTGTAACATGGTAGAGAACCAGATCCAATTTAACACTGACTCCAGTTGCCTGAGTGGAGATATTAGGATTGCTAACCATTAGGTGAGGCCTGGAGTTCTGCAATTACAATTCATCTCCAGACTACAGAGATCAGTTCCCTGGGAGGATATGGTATATTTGCAGTCTGGACTCTATGGCTTCACATCCCTGCTGAGCTCCCTCCCCAGGCACCACCTTCAAATCTCCAGGAATTTCCCTAGGAGCCGTGATTAAAAGAATGCAAGTGCTGTAAAGACTGATGTAATATGCACAGTCCTCTTGTTTCTCTAGCTTCTTTGTGGAAGGATGCTGTGACTTGGCCCCATAACCAAAATGAGCCCTTAAGGCACAATCTGTTCTTGAATATACAATTAGAATGAGACCATATGCTTAATAACATGGGAAAGTAGTTGAATAATCGCCAGTCTTATTAAGCCCTGGGCTTGAAAAATGTAGCAAAATTCCATATTCCAGCAAAGACTAAAACAGCAGTAGAAATACCAATTTGTTATAGGGTTTGAAGACTTATTTTTAATAATCACAATAACAACAGCCGCAACAACAATAATAATTAACTGGAATCAGAATCAAATGTATCTCCAAATGGTTTGGCAATGCTTTTGCTATTGTACTAATTCACATAAACGAGACTATTCTTCCAGGTATAATGTTTAACAAGAGTGGCACAGTTTGAATGTGTCTAATTAAGTAACCATTAAATGCAGTGCATAAAATAAGCAGTAGAGACTGGTATTATTAGAGTAGTGCAGTTGTACCTAAAAATTAAGTGGCACTCCATTCAGTGATGAGGCACTGAGATTTGAAAACTGGGATGATCAGCAAGATCATTCATATTCAGTACTATGCTGAATGAAGTATAATGTCTGTGGTTAGAGATATATATTTCTTGTTTGATTTTCCTCTGGTGCTTTCAGAGGTAATTAATACTACTTCTATGCTCCATTAGCATTTCCATTTTAAGAACATGTACTGTTTCCAGTTTTAACAGCCAACCCAAAATATATGAGTACCTAAGGGGGGGAAAGGCAATGTAATATAATATGTGAACTTTGGATGCTGATGCTAATAAGAACATAAGAACATGAGAGAAGCCAATGTTGGATAAGGCCAATGGCCAATCCATTCCAACACTCTGTAACACAGTGACCAAAAATACCAGGTTCCATCAGGAGGTCAACCAGTGGGACCAGGACACTAGAAGCCCTCCCACTGTTGACCCCCCCCCCCAGTACCAAGAATGCAGAGCATCACTTGCCCCAGACCAAGAGTTCCTATCTATACCTTGTGGCTAATAGCCACTGATGGACTTCTGCTCCATATGCTTATCTAATTCCAGACTTTTTTTTTCTGTGCGGATACCTATTCCCTCCAACAGGGGCCTCACTCTCCCCCAACAGCTTTTCCTACATAGTCAGTAGACTTCCTGGGTTTGTAGAAAAATCCAAACAGTGAGGAAATCCCTTCAGGGACAGTTGAATTCCCCCCCAAAAGCCTTTTGAAATGGCCTCTGCAGGGACCTGACTCCAGGCCTCAACGGTGAGAGATTAGAACGTTGGGGGGGGGGAAGAGGCTTCTGACTGGCTCTGTCAGTCAAAGGGTGGGGGAAGGGCCCTTTCTTTCCAGGCCTCTTTCGGCCTTGGAGGGGGGGAGGGAGGGAGGGAGCCTTGGGGCCAGGCTGGGGGATTCCTAGAGGTTTTGGGGTGGAGTGCAAGGAGGGCAGGATTTGGGGAAGGGAGAGGCCTCAGCTGGGTATCATGCCACAGAATCCACCCTCCAAAGCAGCCATTTTCTCCAGGGAGACAGATCTCTGTTGTTCACAGATCTCTGGAGTTCACTCTCCAGGCCCCACTTGGAGATTGCCAACCCTAGGCCTGGCAGCAGTATAGGGTTGCCAGGTCCCCCCACGGACACTGGCAGGGGATGGGGTAGTGGGGTTGCCAGCTCCAGGTCTGGAAACTCCTGGAGATTTGGGGATGGAGTCTGGGGAGGACAGGGACCTCAGTGGGGTACGATGCCCTAGAGTCCACCCTCCAAAGCATCAATTTTCTCCAGGGGAAGTTATCTCAGTAGTCTGGAGCTGAGCAGTAATTCCAGGGGATCCCCAGATCCCACCTGGAGGCTGGCATCCCTAGGCAGCACCCTCTGGGTGACTTGATACCACCTAATTTGCATGACTCAACTTGGCCTGGCTGCTTGCTGCTGTTCAGCAGCCACCCTATGAAAGCCAGCAGTGATGCAGCAGTTAGAGCCTCAGAATAGGTCTGCAAGACCCAGGTTCAGATCCCTATATTGCGGTGGAAGCTGACTGGGTGATTTTGGACCAGTCACATACTTTCAGCCTAACCAACCTCACAGGGTTGTTGTGCAGATAAAAAGGAGGTGAGAATAATGTAAGCTGCTTTGGTCCCCACTGTGGAGAAAGACTATAATTTACCTTGGTAGAAGCTGTGGGGGAGAGGGGTGGAGACAAAAAGCTGAAGACAGATAAAGGCAGATAAAGGTTAAGTTGACTGTTGGGTGGGAAGGAAATAGGGTTGCCAACTCTGGATTGGGAAACTCCTGGACATTTAAGGGGTGGATCCTGGGGATGGTGGGGTTTGAGGAGGGGAGGAACTTCAGACCAGTATAATGCCATAGACTCCACCCTCCAAACCAGCCATTTCCTCCATGAGAACTACCATTGCCAGCCTCTGGGTGAGGGCTGGAGATCACCCAGAATTACAACTGTTGTCTGGGTGACAGAGATCAGTTCCCCTGGATAAAATGGCTGCTTTGGAGGGTTGAGTCTATGGCTCCACCCCCAGAAGGGAGAAAGAGTGTGAGATAGGTAAGGGTAGAGGGGAGGAAGCAAAGGTGTGAGGAATGGGATGACCATCCCGCAAGTTTCTTGCGGGTCTCCACTTGTGCTTATCTAATTCCCTCTTGAAGTTGTCCATGCTTGTAGCCGCCGCCACCTCCTGTGGCAGTGAATTCCATGTGTTAATCACTCTTTCCTTCCTTTTATCTGTTCTAACCTGACTGCTCAGCAATTTCATTGAGTGCCCATGAGCTCTTGTATTATGAGAAAGGGAGAAAAGTACTTCTTTCTCTACCTTCTCTGTCCCATGCATAATCTTGTAAACCTCGATCATGTCACCCCTTAGTCATCATTTCTCCATGCTAAAGAGCCCCAAACGCTTTAACCTTCATAGGGAAAGTGTTCCAATCCTTTGATCATTCTAGTTGCCCTTTTCTATACTTTTTCCAGTGCTATAATATTATTTTTGAGGTATGGTGACCAGAACTGTAAACAGTACTCCAAATGAGGTTGCACCATTGATGTATACAGGGGCATTATGATACTGGCTGATTTGTTTTCAATTCCCTTCCTAATAATCCCCAGCATAGCATTGGTCTTGTTTATTGCAGTTGCACACTGTCTTGACATTTTCATTGAGTTATCTACTGTGACTCCAAGATCTCTCTCTTGATATCTCTGCCAGTTTGGACCCCATCAACATGTATTTACAGTTAGGATTTTTGGCTCCAATGTGCATCACTTTGCACTTGGCCACACTGAACCTCATTTGCCACGTTGATGCCCACGCGCCCATCCTTGACAGATCCCTTTGGAGTGCCTCACAATCCTCCGTGGTTTTCATCACCTTGAACAATTTTGTGTCATCCATAAATTTAGCCACTTCACTGCTTACTCCAAATCGTTAATGAATGAGTTAAAAAGCATCAGACCCAGAAGGTAAAAGGTGATGTTAAGATTTAGGGGGGGAAAAAGAGGTGACTGAATATATATTCAAAGTAACTGGAAAAAAACCTGAAATAAATAATTTAAGCAACTGGAGTTCTTAATATAAAAAGTTACAAGCTAGACAACAGGAAGTAGAAAAATGAAGGGGAAACAATATTATTGGTGTAATGAGCATTGTACCCAGTACTAATCCCTGTGGTACCCCACTGCTTACTACCCTCCACTGAGAAAATTTCCCATTTATACTCACTCTCTGTTTCCTATTCATTAGCCAGTTTTTGATCCACAAGAGGACTTATCCTTTCATCCCATGACTGTTGAGCTTATTTAGGAGCCTTTGATGAGGAACTTTATCAAAAGCTTTCTGGAAGTCTTGGTAGACAACATCTATTGGGTCCCCCTTGTCCACATGTTTCTTCACTCCCTCAGACAACACTAACAGGTTAGTGAGACAAGATCTTCCCTTACAGAACCCATGCTGAGTCTGCCTCAATAGTTTTTTCATCAATGTGCCTACTAATTCTCTCCTTAATAATGGTTTCCACCAACGTACGCAGTATTGACATCAGACTGACTGGCCTGTAATTTCCAAGATCTCCTTTGGGAGTGACATTAGCTACCTTCCAGTCCTCAGGAATGGAGGCAGATTTTAATGAATGATTACATATTTTTGTCAGGAGATCCACAAGTTCACATTTGAGTTCTTTCAGAACTCTTGGATGTATGCCATCCAGACCTGATGATTTATCAGTTTTTAAGTTGTCTATCAGCCGTAAAACCTCCTCTCTCGTCACCTCAATCTGACTCAGGTCTTTCAACACCCCTCCCGAAATCAGTGATTCTGTAGTGGGCAAGCACTTCTCATCTTCCACAGTGAAGACAGAGGCAAAAATGCTAATTTGGGATGTTTTCAGGGATTATATTCCAATTGGAGCTAAAGAATTGAATAGGAATCTCTTGATTAAACCCTCTCAGAAGTCTTGGTCACTTTAGCTTTTAAGTCCCCTATCCATAATAAAAATTAAAAAGGATGACACATTTAGATAAAATAAGGCATCAAAAATAGTGAGACAAGGCATCAAAAAAGAATGAGGCTTCCTTTGAGCTAGAGGTCCAGGTCAAATGGTCTTCCTGCCATCTACCCCCAACTGTCCCTCTTCTTGGTAGTTGTAAGGATTTTAATGTAAAAGAGATCTAATTGTTCATATTTTGTTATAGAAAGTTTGTTTAAGGTATCAGTATAGGTTGAAACAAATAAAATTATGGATATTTTCAAGTACAATGATTGCTTTTGTTAAATGCTGATTGTTGATCTTTGGCAAAAAAAAATTGCGTTCTGCAGAACTATATCTATTTCACTTATATTGTGAAATAACTACTTACACTAAAGGAATACATTAAAAAAACAAATCAAACAAAACCCCTGATCCTTGCCAGTGAGTTTCAATTTCCTTCAAACTGATTCCTCCCTCAAAAGGTTAGGTAAGTCAGGGGCTAATTTGAAATGTGTTCAAGTCCAGAACAATTTATTATTTGCTGTAGATTTTCTGGGTTGTGTGGCCATGGTCTTGGCATTGTAGGACCTGATGTTTTGCCAGTAGCTGTGACATCCTAGGTATACCTCTGAGGATGCCAGTCACAGCTCCTGGCAAAATGTCAGGTCCTACAGTGCCAAGACCACGGCCACACAGCCCAGAAAATCTACAGCAACTAATGAACTCCAGTCGTGAAAGCCTTAGACAAATTATTCTTTGTTTGTTTACTTCATTTATTGTCTGCCTTTTTTGCTGAGACTCAAGGAGGATTACACAGTTAGAAATGAAAAACAGTTTAACACATTCAACAAACTGTGCCATATAAAAATTGGATTGCAAAATTATGGCTAGAAAACTGTAAAATACATATATAGAAGTAGGTTTTCAGAACTGGAGAATAATGCAGCAAAATAGTGATTAATGCAACAAAGATTCCATAGAAATTCCCAGACAATGACTTGGAAAACTGATTTCATAGTGCTGGGTTTTAGTGCTCATCCAACTTCCAAATGGCAGAAAGTCCCCAAAGTGAGATGACAGCAACTTCGGCACTTTCTTTTCATGACATCTCAATAGTCTCAAAGCTGAACTTGGAAATGAAAGAGAATAATACTCTCTTCCTATGGAGAACTTCAGAATCTCTAACAATTCCAGATGAGACAATGAATAGAATGGTGTAGTTTCACAATATTGACTTCTTCAGTAATTCCCTTCCACACCAGTGAGTTTGGTGGGTATTCGCAGGGGTGTGGAAACCCTTAAGTTGGAGTATAAAAAGTAATCAGATTGAACAGGTCAAAAAATTCTGATATCTTGGAATCAATTTCAATCACAGAGTTAGTTGGGTCCCACATAGGAAAGAAATGATTAAATCCGCAAACTGTAACCTGTCAGTACTTACTCGTTTTTACTTTACTAAAGGTAATTAATACATTCCCACTGCAATTAAAGTATTTAATCATAAACTTAGTGCAGGAATGTTCTATGGAGCTCCCATTTGGATAACTGCCTTTAATAAGGCATGGAAAGAATTCAGTCTAATTTTCTTCTCAAGATTTTGGGCCTACCCTCATGTGTACCATGTGCGGCCATGAAACAAAACAAAGACTCCTTGAAACAAGAGTATGGATTATTGCCATTACATTTCGGTTATGCCTACTTTTTAGAAGAGACAACAATGGTCTTATTGCTCATGTGTTAGCAGAGTCCCAGTCTTCTACATGGCTTTGTCATATAGAAGAAAAAAATCAAGTCAATTAGGCTTAACATTGGAGATCTATCTCTGTACACAGAAAAGTCAGCTTTTAGGCTGACCAGGCAAAGACTGGTTGACATTGAGAGGCAGGTACTTGAGAGCCGTGCAAAAAGTAGATGCTCACCCCTTAGTTTGGGGCTTTTAACTTTTGGGCATAGGGCTGAGTATCTAACTTGTTTAACGACCCTGGAGCAGCACAGAGCAGATATGTTGGCAAGGTTTAATGTGCTGCCATCAGCAGTATTATATGGGAGATTAAAAAAAAAATTCAGCAGTAGATTGTGTTCCTGCACTAAGCGGGAGATTGAAACTCTTGAACATGTGTTTCTTTCATGTACTTTCTACTCGGACTTGCACCTTACATTCATTGAGCCATGGTTGAGAAAGTATTCAAGGAAACCTGATAAATGTAAGATTTACTTTTTCCTGACAACCCAGAACCATGTAATAATTGAAACTGTTGCAAAATTTCTGTATGAAGCTTCAAGAAAGTAGTCAGTATTCTTTGCAAATTGAGCCATATGTTCTGTAGAATACGCCAATAAAGGTTGATTGACTGACATCATTTAATTATGCTAAAATTTAATTGAGGACAGGCTGCACTAGGCATCCTGTCCATGTCTGCCTTTGTTCAGGCAAATCCTCCCTGGATCCAAACTCACAAAGCAGCTACCACCAGCCTTGTTTATTGTCATGTGCACACAGAGAGCTGAGAGGTGCTGAGCCCCAGTTCCCTACCCTGATGCACTGTTGCTCAGCACCAAAGGTGCTCCCTTCCAAGCCCCATCCCACCATCCAGCACGTGGTGGCCTGTTCAGAACATGCCCTCTATCACATCTGATGGTTCAGGGTGCTCACTACTTATCCTTACCTAAATGGGCAATCTGCTCTATCCCCATTAAACTAATTGTTGCCTAAATAGTCAAAGACCAGGCCTACTTAGTCCTAAATTCAATTATTTATTTAATTCTTAACCATTGCTACCACCAGCCTGGACATTATGAAGCAGGAGAAAAAAGAGATCTACCCAAGTGCCAATTCGGGAGAAGGCCCCCCAAATTCCCACTTGGCCAGTGGCAAGCCTGCAGGAAGAGGACTGGTGGCCTCATTGCACCTGCACCAGCCCAGCCATGGGCCCCAGTTGGTTCAGCTGGTGTAGGCCCAGTAAGGCCGCCACCGCCAAACCAAGTCCCCTTCCTCTGCTGTGAGTGGGTTCACCGCTTGCAGCTTGAGTGGCATTTAAAAGGGGGAGCTGAGTCCTCTTCCATGTTTAAAAGGAGGAGCCATATCCTATTCCTCATCTACTGGCTTCCTCATCTACATGAGTTGGGGAGGAGGGAATCTCCAACTCTCTCTCTCTTGCATTTTGATATTTTATTGTATTTTTTGCAATTTTATGTTATTTTATTTTGCATTTTTAAACCTAGTTATTTGGGGGGGCAGAAAAAAGAAAATAAGACTGAAGCTTCCATGACTGTACCCAGGGTCATTTTGGAAACCCCACAAGCATTTTACATTTTTAAATTTTTTTAAAAAAAATTCCCATAGGTGGCGCTCATCCATGGGAGCATTGCCCCAAAATGCCCCCCATGGCTATGGCCCTGTGCTTGGCCCCTAACAGTGACCAGCTAATCCTGTGATATTAAGGGTGGGTTGGTATATCAGTTGGCAGCAGGCAGCAAAAGCTGAAGGTGAGGGAAGAATAATTAATCATCCTACCTGCCTTCTCATTGGATGGCTGCATCCTAGTTGGCCGATCCAGCCTCAAGCTTCCTTTGAAGCTGGACTGGGGCAACCATGGTTCTAATGGCCCTGAATGCCTCTTTTGCAGAACCCTCCATTTCTTGCGCAAAGCCAATGGACATATGGTGTATATCACCAGGAGCAGGGCTATTTTTGGGCAGGAACGCACAGGAACGGAGTTCTGGCTGGCTCCAGAGTTGGCCACACCCAGCAGGAACTCATTAGCATAATAGGCCACATCCAACAGCAGAAACTCATTAGAATTGGCTACATTAGGGCTGGGTGGCCTAACATGCAAAGGAGTTCCCACTACAAAAAAAGCCCTGGGTTTTGACAACAAACAAGGTAAACAGAATAACAAGCAAAAAGTGGGTGTGTCTGGATGACCACACTTCTGGTAACATGGGGGTGAGGCCTGATATGCTATTGAACTGTGCTGTCAGGGTGTGGCCTAATATGCTAATGAGTTTCTGCTTATTGGTGTGGCCTGTTATGCTAATGAGTTCCTGCTGGGCTTTTCCTACAAAAAAAAGCCCTGAACAGGAGCATTAAGGGAAGGCTATGAACATGAACATACTTCTTTCTCCCCCTCAAGCACTAGGAATGTACACAGTTGGAAAGAGTGAAGATGGTTTACTAACATCTGCAGTGAAAAAGAATCCTCATATTCTTTAGGAAGCTTACTTGGATTCTACATCAAAAAATCTGCCCCAATGGAACTAGGGAATCTGGTTACAGAGTACAGAATTTTTCACAGCCACTAATTTTTTCTCTTTATTTGCAGAGACTTATTTTCATGTTATTGCTTGCCAGGGTTGTATTTTCTGACAGGCCTTTTTAAAAATGATATAAGCACAAACACCATTAAAGGGATACATTTCAGTAGCTATAAAACAAGTGCACATTTTTAATTGTTATAGCTTAAATGATATTACCAGTGCATAATAATAAACAATACATATGCTAAAGACTGTTCATGTAGACTTAAAGCTGGTATATAATAACTTTACTGTCTAGATTTAGATTCTGTTCTGAACTACACTTTTCTGGAGTAAGTTCCATTGAAACTTGCTAGGGATCAATGCTCAAAATTTTAGCTACAGCAATTACCAAAATCATATCCATCGAATGTAAGATTATAAACATCACCTTCATTAACAGTCATATTAAAAATCCTCCTTATCACTAGCTCTTATTTTTTGTGTTCATACAGCAAAATTCCCTACTGAGATCAACAGAGCAGAATACAGGAAAATAATTACTTTTAACACCTATGTGGCATCACTTTGAATGTTCACTTCTTAAAACTGGTTATCAAAGCTGGACTCAGTGTTTTTCCTTTAACACTGTGGAGTACAAATAATGATCAATGAGCTGGATACAAACTATGGATTTGTGTTAAAAAAAAAAGATTCCCTCCACAAGCAGAAAACTCCTTCTTTGAGTGGAATGATTCCTTTGTATTCAGTCTCATGATTTAGATCCAGCCTAAAGTCTGTTTAGTGTCTATGTTAGTAAGGTGTATACCAATACTAAATTGGTAACTAAAAAACCTACCTAAGACACTTTCTGCTGTTGTACCTAATGTACACACTCTGATGATTTGGAAAATGAGCTTTTATTTTTAACTGGTAGTTTACTACTCTTATATGAGAAAAACTGAACTGTTCTTCATTCCAGCTTCTGAAGGGAAAGACATCCAGTTTTACTTACTACAAGGCTAATATATTTTTATACTTTTAACCAGGGCTTTTTTTGTAGAAAAAACTCAGCAGGTACTCATTAGCATAGTAGGCTACACCCAACAGCAGAAACTCATTAGCCTATTAGGCCACACCTCTGCCAGCACAGCTCATTAGCATATTAGGCCACACTCCATGCCTTCCCTTGGCTTGCCCGGGCGCCCCAGAGCTGTGGGGAACCCAGGCAAGCCCCCCCTTGAAGGGAAGGGAAGGCAAATTGGCCCTTGGACAGGTCAGGGAAGGCAGGGGGAGGCATTTAAATGCTTTCCTGATCTTTCCAGGGGCCCCCTGGCCCACCTGCCTTGGAGTTGCAGTGGGTTGATCTCCAGGCCTTCCCTCTGTAGCCACTCTGAAGCCAGCCATTCCTGTGTGTTCCTGCCCAAAAATAGCCCTGCTTTTAACTAACTGTTTTCAGAGATTAGCAAGGAACATTTCTGTCCACCAGAAATCAGTATGTGAAGGTGGTTCAGAATTATTCTGAATTACTTTGGCTGCTGGCTGGCACTGATGCGGTTCATCTAATGTCATTAGAGAGAGGCAGAATCTGTTCCATATCTTGCCTTCATAGTTCCATAATCATCTTTCTTTATTGATCAAAACATGTTCTCTCTGAACATTACACTTAATTTATTTCCACCTACATTCCTGTTTTGTTAAACTAATGAAAGGCCTCTCAGCAGAGACTATACCACCTTTATGTTTTATAGAGCAACTGGATGATGATAGTACTACGTTAATGTAGCAGAAGTAAAATGGTAACAAGATATAATATCACTCTGTACTTAATGAAGAGATATATCTGTATTGTGTGTATGTGAATATATACGGAGATAGAATTTACAGAGAATATATAGAAAGATATGTTCCTGGCAATGTCCATGACAGAACTCCAGTTTCTTTTTACAGAATTGGATTGTATGCTTCATTACTCTACTTAATTTTTGTAAATCCTTTCCTTATTTATTTTTAATATTTAAAGAAACAAAACATTTTAAAGAAGTGTTAATACCCATTTGCTTTACATTAACAACAGTATGGCCAGAAAGATTATTCAAGGTTACTTTGGAGACTTCTGACCTCTTAAGCAAAGTTGCATTCTTGATCCTGTAATAAAGACTTCAGCTAAGCTTGGGAATTTTTCTCATGAGTACTAAAATCAAACCCAGAATAATTTTCTCTGCTTGTCTTCTATCAGTTTTAATTTTGCAGACTCCCTTCAGAACTCTGGGCTAAATTTTCCTCTCAGCTTTTCTAGGGTAAATCCAAGAATGCTTCCTATAAGCTTGTGGCAGATACATGTCAGTGCAATTCAGCCTGATGGTAAATGGTAAATGCTTTCTGGCTAAGAAAAAGTGCTTAATTGTAGCAAGCAATCTCCTAGCAAATTAACCTAAATTCATAGTGACTTGTCATTGCATCTGTTGTTCTGCACTGGAGGAAGGAACATCTGGAGAAAAGGAGGAAAATAAAAGGAAATAACTGATCAGTGTGGGGAAGGATAGAAAGAGTTATCCCATGGCCTTGAGGAGAACACAGATGAGTAATACTCTTGTTTGACAGGGCCTGAAAGGGAAAACAACTAACAGCAGAGTATCCAAATGCCATACATTTTTTGTGGTAGAAATGTATCTACAATCATAGTTTCATTAAGGTCAGGAACTGAAGCACCAGGATGCTCAGCTCACACCTTTCTGAATTTTATGTGGAGGAAAGAGAGAGAAAGAGTAGGAGTGGTTTGCTGCTTTGATTACTAGTTCATTGGTTGTTCATGACAATCCAGAATCAGGGCTGATTCTCTGGCCAAGTTACCCAAGAGATTGCTTGGGGCACCACAATGAAGAATGTGTCAGTGCGATGCAGGGTCTTGGTTCACACCCAGCCACCAGGCACATGGGAAGTGATGGGCATTGCCCCCTGGACTCATGCCACCACTAGACAGGTACAAGCAGAACCCCAGTATTGTGGCTGCAAGGGCTTGGCTTCAATCTGGCCAGTGAAGGCACAAGAGAAAGGAATGGGTTACTTTGCTTGGGGCAACAAAACACCTGTAAATTGACCTGATTAGAGATAATTTGAACAAGGAACAGCTTCATAGAAGCGAAGGCATTGAGACAGATTTCAGAAAATAGAAGGAAATGACTCCCTTCTGCATGCCTACCTTGTTCTTAATGAGCCTTTGTGTTTCTCATTGCTTTGTCCTGGCCTGCATGTATGCTAATTCATTTATCTTTGTGTCTCCACTACTGAACAGGAATTTATGCTCCTCAGCAGTTTCTTTTTCCTGCCAGTCTTCTACCATTTATAGTTTTAATCTATAGGAACTGGCACGAACTGCATTTTTGCAGTTCGTTTCTGTTCGTGATTCATGGCTGAACCGATACAAACCAAGAAGTTGGTTCATGAACTAAAGCAGTTCGTATTGGTTCACTAGCCTGCTACCCGTGCTTCGCTATGGTATTTAAGTTCTGTAAATCCAGTTATAATACTGATGGTGTGAAGTCTGAAAAGTGACATTTGTTGTAGGAATTCTAATGGAGAAGATTGTAGTGTAAGAAATGAAGTGAAACATGTACTTTTTTCTTTTCTTTACTGAAGGACCTCTCTGTAGACCACATTGGTGGTTCTGCCCTCAGGTGCTAGGATCACCAGGCTACTTGGTGAGCTCACTCTGGAGCAGGCCACATGGAACTGTCCATTTAAGAAGCAGTCATCTTTTAAGTCAGCTCCTGCCACCTTCCACGAAAGTGATGGCCTCTCTACTTATGTTCCTGGATTGTCTTGCTCATATGGAGACTGTGTTGTTCTGAGCCCCTCAGAGTGATCTTGCTGGTCCTTGGCCTGCGCAGCTCAGTGCCCCACAGGAGTACTATGTGCAAATGTCTTTGCCACATTCCTAAGTTACCTCCTCCTTGTAGCATTGGTATATCTGGCTCGATGTTTGCCAGGAGCTTTCTTGGGGGCAGTAAGAGGTGAGAGGTGTGAGGGGGAGTTGGTGTGAGGGGGAGTTGGTGTGAGGGAGTGGTGATGTGGTTGACATTTCTTCAGGTTCATGAGGGAGGCATGCATCGAAATAGCTCCTAGAAATGTCCTTTACTATATCTCCATAAACATTCATACCCTGGCCCTGCTCCTATACCTGACAGACACTGGCCTGTCTGGTTTTGGGGGAGGGATTGTATTTAAAGGCATCAGGGAGGCTGGGCCAGCAGCAGTGCTAAGGCAATCCTGCTGAGCAAACCTCCCTGGTGGCTGTAACAATCCCACCTCCTCTCTTACACCTACCAGGCAGCTGCCTGTCCAGTGTAGCCAGGGCCGGCTTGCCCACTAGGTGAGCTAGGTGCTCACCTATGGCACGCCTGCCCACAGGGGCACCAAACTGTGCCCCACCCCCCACAAAAAAACCCCACTGCCTCCCCGCCACCACCGCCAGTGAAGAGCACCCTGGTGGGGCTCAGGAGATGGCAGCAGATCTTGCCCACCCTTCCCCTGCCCCCTGGGGGGGAGACGAGGCAGGGGCAGCGGCCACCACCTGTGAAGAGGTAGGGGCAGCGGCCACCACCTGAGTCTTGCCTGCCCTCCCCCTCCCCCTTCGGGGGGGAGAGGAGGCAGAGTGGCAGCCACTGCTGCCACTGAAGAGCGCCCCAGTGGGGCTCAGGAGGCAGCGGCGGAGCTTGCTCACTCTCCCCTTCCCCCATGGGGGGGGGAAAGGAGGTGGGGATGGCAGCGGCCACCACCTGTGAAGAGTGCCCTGGCAGGGTGCAGGAGGTGGCAGCAGAGCTTGCTCACCCTCACCCTCCCCCTCGGGGGGAGGAGAGGAGGCGGGGGTGGTGGCCACCACTGCCAGCAAAGAGCACCCCGGCAGGGTTCAGGAGGCAGCAGCGGAGCTTGCCTGCCCTCCCCCTCCCCGCTCAGGAGGGAGAGGAGGCAGGGGCGACAGCGATGGCCGCCAGCAAAGAGCACCCGGTGGGGCACAGGAGGCAAAGGTGGAGCTTGCCCACCCTCACCCTCTCCCCTCGGGGGGGAGAGGAGGTGGGGCAGTAGCTGCCTCCACCAGCGAAAAGCACCCCAGCAGGGCGCAGGAGGTGGCAGCAGAGCTTGCCTGCCCTCCTCCCAGGCCCCACCGGGAGATTCGTATCTGCGCCCACCTAGGGCACAGAACCACCTTGAGCCAGCCCTGAGTGTAGGACGGGGAGGGGGTTGGGGTATTAGAAGCCATTGTGGAGGCAGGGCTGGCAGGATCATTAAGGCGTTACTGCTGGAGCAGGCTTCCTCGTGGCTTTAAGCACCCTGCAACCACTGCTGCATCTGACAGACAACCACCTGTTAGGTGTAGGAGGTGGGGGAGTGTGTTGGAAGCCATCAGAGAGGCTGGGCCAGCAGCATCACTAAGGTCATCCTGCTGGGGCAGCGTCCCTGTTGGATTAAAGTACCCTGGTCCTGCTCCTACGCCTGACAGACACCAGCCTGTCTGGTGTTGGGGGGGATTGTATTTAAAGGCATTGGGGAGGCTGGGCCAGCAGCAGTGCTAAGGAAATCCTGCTAAGCAAACCTCCATGGCAGCTGTAAGCATCCCACCTCCTCTCCTACACCTGACAGGCAGCTGGCTGTCCAGTGTAGGAGGGGGAGGGAGGAGGAGTATTAGAAGCCACAGTGGAGGCAGGGCCGGCAGGATCACTAAGGCATTACGGTTGGGGCGGGCTCGCTCATGACTTTAAGCACACTGCAACCGCTGCTGCACCTGACAGACACCCACCTGTTAGGGATAGGAGGTGGAGGGAGTGTGTTGGAAGCCATCCCACCTCTTCTGCCTGTCCAGTGTAGGAGGGAGAGGAGTATTAGACGCCACTGTGGAGATGGGGCTGCACCTGACAGACAACTGCCCGTTAGGTGTAGGAGGTGGGGGAGTGAGTTGGAAGCCATCAGAGAGGCTGGGCCAGCATCTTTGCTTCACTGCACAGGTGGTTGTTGGCCAGTCCTGATTTCCTCAACTGTCATTAGCTCTCTGCAGTCCCCTGTAACTGCTTTTTTTTTTTTTTACCTCAGAACACTGAGCTCTGCAGCTGACGAATCAGAGAGTGGGGGGTGCAGAGAGGCAGCTGCCTGCCAGCCACACAGGAATTAATGGGGGGAGCACTTTTTTAGTCCGAAGCTCACTGAAAAGAATTCATACAAAAGCAGTAGCATAAAATAAGATGTTAAATCAAATAAAGTCAGAAAGCCCTGTAAAGGAGTGCAAGCAGAACAATATGTAGTGCTTGTAGTGTCAATGAAATAGAAAGTCTGGATCATATCCTTTTGCATTGTTCTTATTACTGTCATCTCCATGCCTCGTTCTTGGAACTGGTATTGAGAGACCATGGAAACTAATCTGGTGAGTGGAAAGTACTCTCTTTACTCTCCAACTGTTGTGTAGTGACTATGGAAATGGTGGCTACGTTACTGGACTTCGCTGCCAAGAGGAGAGCTGGTATTAATAAGTGCAAATGATTGTTACTATTTCTATGCCTGTTTATGATGCTGTGATATGCCATTAATGGTGGTAGTGGTTAAAATAATGCATACAAAAGCAGTAGCATAAAATAAGCTGTTAAATCAAACAAAGTCAGAAAGCCCTGTAAAGGAGTGCAAGAAGAACATTATGTAGTCAAAAGCCATCAGTTCAATATATGTAGCTGTGACAAACTGCACTAAAAGCTCATAAGTGCTGTGTAAACATGTGAAGGACTGTGAAGGGTTAATGTCTCACAGACACAGAGAGGCTTGACTGACAGGCTGCTCAAGGGGATTTGATTGGATAGCATCAGTTGAGTAGAAAGGCTTGGGAACTGACTGCTGAAGAGAATTCAGTTTAACAGTGACTGAGGAATGGGAAGGTTTGCAAGGAGGAGTAGGAGGATCAGTGAAGACCCCCATTTGGGCAAGGAAAAGGGATAGCTCTTAGAGAGAAGAAATTCCCTGTCCACGTGATAAGGGAGATAGCTCAAGGACTGGAGTGATCCCTGGTGTGGAATCAGTGTGGAAGAACTGAGATAACAAAACCATTTTTATCATAGTTCAGCATGCCAATATAGTAGCCTTAACAGCAAACTCTGTTATGCTTTGAAAATCCTAGATATCAAATGATCTCTTCATCCACTTTTCAGTGACACAAATAAAATACTAGTCTGCCTAATGAATTACAGAAACTATCAATTTCTTTCTTTGTTTTGACTGATCAAAATAAAAATACATTTTGTGATGTTATTTTTTCAGACATCTACCCCCAGCATCTCTAGACCTAATAACCATACAACATATCTCTGCTCATAATTCCAATGGCAATAGCCATTGGTATCAACTGTAGTTGTATTTACCTTAGCTAAGAAAGTGCCAAAGGATATTTAAGTGCCCAGGGATCACTTTCAGAAAGGGTAAGGAGCTGGTAACAAAGGTTAATGCTCCTTCTAAGCTGTGGAGTCTTATGAGCAAATATTTTACTTTGTAAACTACTGGCATTAAAGTTGTGAGTGAGCGATTTGGCTACTGTATACACTAGTTTGCTCTGGAGCAGTGTTCCCGCTAAGCTGAGTTAGTGTGAGCTAGCTCACAGTTTTCTAGCCTCCAGCCCACACATTTTTGTCTTGGCTCAGGAAGGATGACCCCAGAGCAAACTAATTTATGCAGTAGCCAAATCACTCACTCACAACTTTAATGCCAGGAGCTCACAAAATAGAATTTTTGCTCACAAGACTCCACAGCTTAGAGGGAGCATTGCTCTGAAGCCATGCTTCCTGAGCTAAGACAAAAATGTGTGAGCCAGAGGTTAAAAAACTGTGAGCTAGTTCACACTAACTCAGCTTAGAGGGAACATTCAGCTTGCAGTACTACCTCCTTTCCTAGGAGAGAACTTGACCTTTTAAATATGAAGGGGCTGCTGCTGCTAGGATTTCTTAATGGGAGGCAGCCAGCAGCAGCAGTGGGAACTGCCCCAGTTTGTCCACCAGTAACAACCATTTATTTTTCTGTTTGTTTAAGGAATTTACATGTCATCTTTCCAGAGACTTGCTTGAGAAATGGGAGACCTCCCTAGCAGCCTCTGAGTCATCTCAAATAGTGTGAAGAAGGCTTCAAGGGCTTTGTCTGGTCTGTTTTTGGACCACTTCTACTTGCTCTCTTTGTTGGGTGTTGACTGGGTCCTCCTGACTGCTGTAAAGCCAACAACCTGTTCCTTGGATCCCTGACCCTTCTGGCTGATTAAATCCTGTCACGATATTTTAGGAGGCCCCCTGGGGAAGATTCTCTCTCTCTCTCTCTCTCTCTCTCTCTCTCTCTCTCTCTCTCTCTCTCTCTCTCTCTCTCTCTCTCTCTCTCTCTCTCTCTCGGCTGTAATTAGACGTCTGTTGAAAAACCCTTCCTTAGATTAAAAAAAAAAAGACATAGCCAATTACTTCCCTGTATCAAATTTGCCGTTCTTGGGGAAAGTAATTGAGTGAGCAGTGGCTGAGCAACTCCAGGCTTTCCTGAATAAGACCTATGCAGTTGACCCTTTCCACTTTGGCTTCAGGCCTGCTTTTTGGACAGCGATAGTGCTTACTGCTTTGGTAGATGACCTCCGGCTTCATTTGGACCAAGACAATTACATGCTGCTAATTTTATTAGATTTGTTGGCAACTTTTGACACAGTTGACCAATTGGTTCTGGTCAACCTTCTGGTCTCACTGGGGGTGTGGGATACTGCCTTGAAGTGGTTTTTCTCATTTCTCCAGGGACACTTTCAGAGGGTTGTCATTGGGGACAAAAGATCTTCCATGCGAACACTAGACTGTGGTGTTCCACAGGGTTCAATCTTGTCCTCAATGTTGTTTAGTGTGTGTGTGTGTCCTCTAGCAGAGCTCATCAGGCAATTTGGGGTTGGGTGCCATCAATATGCTAATGATACCCAACTCTTCCTCCTGCTGGATAAGCAACCAGAGACAGCTCTCTCAGCCTTGAGCCAGTGCCTGGATGCCTGATTGGTTGGTTGTGAGAAGGGCTGGTTGAATCTGAATCCATCAAAGACAGAAGTCATGTGGCTGGGAAAGGCTGGGCCAATGGGAGGGATACAGCTCCCAGCTCTTGATGGGGCCAGCTGTCACTGGTGGACTTCTTGGAGAGCTTGGTGCATGGCTTGATGCCTCACTTTCTCTACCGTTGGTTCCCAAAGTGGGCAATACTGCCCCCTGAGGGTGCTGGAACAATCCAGGCAGGTGGTCAGAGCCTTGTGTGCAATTGGGGGCGTTGAATATAGAAGAGGGGGTAATGGAAGCATAAAGAGAGAAGAGTCCAGAACCTATCTAAAGCAGCCTTTTGGTGGTAGGCCAAATAAGTTTGGGAACCTATGCCTAGACAAACAGGTGTCCACAGTGGTGAGGCCTGTGTTTATCTGTCTTTACCAGGCATGTTAGCTGACCCTCTATCTATCTCAGTCAGGTCTGGCAACAGTGATTCATGCCATGGTCACCTCCAGACTAGACTACAATTTGCTTTATGCAGGGCTGCCCTTGAAGATTCCCTGGAAGCTTCAGGTTATTTAGAATGCATTTGCTAGACTTTTGACTGGTGCATTGTAGTCTACACACATACAGCCAATCCTGAGGCAACTGCACTGGTTGCCAATTGGTTTTTGGACCAAATTTAAGGTGCTGATCTTAACCTTTAAAGCCCAAAATGGCCTGGGACCATCATACCTGAAAGACTACTTCTCCTGCTATGATTCCCCACTTTCCTTCATCACTAAATCTTTTGGTGGTGCCTGATCCTCAAGTGGCTTGCCTGTCTTCTACGAGGGCAAGGGTCTTCTCTGTGATGGTCCAGTCCTGGTGGAATGCTTTACCAGAGGACACATGTGCACTGTGGGACCTTATTAGCTTCCACAGGGCTTACAAGACAGAGCTATTCCAACAGGCTTTTGATTAGTCATTGCGTATGTCTTGCAATTCTTGTTTCCACCAGATCATTTCACTGTTGGGCTGTTGGATGCAGCTGTGTTTTAAAAGGGATTTAGGTAGTTGGTTTTAAATTGTGTTCTATACTTATTATTCTTATGACTTTTGATATTGTCTGTTGAATTGCATTTTACTTCGTTGTAAACCACCCTGAGCCTTGCTTGTCAAGGGAGTGGTGGGATATAAATTTGATAAATGAAAGAAATAAATTAGAGTAAGTCCTATTTCTAAAGGGTTACCCAGAGACTGAAGAGGGAATGACAGCCATTCTTGGACTTATCCTGCTACCATTGATTGTGTTTGGTGGTGAACTCCCTGCTAGTCCACTGGCTCAAGAAGAGACCAACAATACTCAACAGACTCATTATTCCTGTTATTTTTTTGTTTCTTTAGAGTACTTCTATGCCACCTCTTCAGAGATCTGCTTAAGGCAACTTACAATTAAAAACCACAGTAAAAAAACAAGCCACTAAAAACAAGCCATTAGACATCAGCAGCATAAAAGCTGTCCGTAAAACAGACTAGACCAACTGATAAGATAAACCCCATAACTAAATGCCTGGGTAAAAGATGTGCTTTAGCTTAAAAGAAATTAAGGTAGGTGCCAGGTTATCCTCAGTGGGGAGGGCATTTGAAAGGCCCTGTCTCTCGTGCCCAGAATTTGTGCCCAGAAATAGATGGGTAGCCACTGAAGATCTTTCAGCACAGGAGTGGAATCATAGAATGTTGGAAGGGATCTTGCAGATCATCTAGTCCAACCCCCTGCACTCTGCAGGAGCATAGCCAAAAGATAGCCCTACATACCTGCAACATAGGTAATACATTCTCCGTAACTAACACCTGAAGTTTCCAAACCATTTTCAAAGGCAGTACCATGTAGATCAATTACATGCATTACTGTGGCCAGATGAAACTTTTTGAGGCATGTCAATAGGTGAGAAACCAGCCAGACTAATTAAAGGAACTATATGCCACAGAGGAGACCTGAGCCTTCACCCATAGGCCAGGATCTAGTAGCACAAGGGGTGTGCATTCGGCATAAACTGAACCAAATAAATTATTAATACCTTATTGGTATTAATTCAGCTGACTACAGCTCAAAGGATCTGAGTCATCTACCAATATAGCTGAGCCTGAATAAAAGCCAGTTTATTTAGACTTTAATTCAGGTTAGCTATACCAAGGAGAGGATCAGCTGGAGCTGAGAGCTCTGTGCCACCTCGGCTGATTGGCTCACGAAGCCAGGTCTGTGTGTGGTGGGAAGAGGTCTCCCCACCATACACAGATCTTGGGGCATCTCGTGGCCTGAGGTTTAGACCACAGGGCAGGAGAACTCTCTCAGCCAAGTCTGTGTGCAGCAGTGAGAGACCTCCCCTCTGCATGCAGATCCTGGGGCCAGCTTCTCCTGCCCTGCGGTTTAAATTGCCAGGCAAGAGAAGCCTCCCAGCCATGTCTGCGTGTGTTGGTGAGAGACCTTCCTTCCACACACAGTTCCTGGAGCCAGATTCTCCTGCCCACTAATTTAAATCACAGTATAATAGAGCCAGAAAAATCCAGCAGTCCTGAATATTTCCTGAATCCCAATACCATTCCAATATTGGCATTCAGGAATATCAGGAAATACTGATATTTTTGGGGTTCAATATATCTGTACCCCAATAATAGTGATTTCTTTGTGCACACTCCTAAGTAGCACCTCCAAACTATGAATCTGCTCCTTCCACCATCTGAAAGTCTTTCATACAACTAAGACCATTCTCCACTCCAATAACATCCTGAGATTGAACAGTCCAGATGTGGTTTCTAAGTTGTGGCAATTTTATCTGCAGTATGCATTTGACTTCTCTTCACTGCCATTACTGCCACAGAGCAGGCATGATAATGTTCTCTCATGATAATGTTCTCTCACTTGTTGGATAGCATTTGTTTTTTCTCCTCTTGTGCTCTAACTATTTGCTCAACCATTTCATTATCTGAAGCTCTTTAGTAAACCAAGGGGCATTTCCAACTCCATGGATGCAGAGAGCTCACTCAGAGGCAATCATGTCTACAGCCTGGGTCATCTCCATATTCCATAGGTCAACCAAGCCTACAACAGGAGCACCACCCTTGCTGGCCAGAAAATCCCTCTGGATCTATCACTCTCCTAATTGTTCCCCTAACCTTGCAGAGTCTCTGAGTGTCTGTGAGTCTAAATCTTAACAATTAATGGTTGGCAGAGTGGGAAATTCATCCATTACCAAACCTCATTCCGAGAGAAAACCAAATCAAGTATATGACTTGCTGTATGTGTAGGTGCCAGCAGGTCATACACTTGTTCTGGTTGGTTGTCTAGGAATCGCTGTCCAATCCGGACAAACCGCAAACTCTTGGGGGGAGCAAACCTTATTGGTGGTTATCCAAGTAATCGCATTGGTTACTTTCTGTAAATAGGCATGGCTACATTAACCCGAGAATGTTTAAAAGGAGCGAAGCTCCACTGTTTGTTGTCATCTGCTAGATCTGTTGTTCACTGTTCTGGCTGACTTGAGCTGTTGTTGAATAAAGCTGAATCACTTTCTGAAATCATGTTAAGTGTCATACTTAACAATGACTCTTCATGCCTCTATGTTTAACATGAAACTATCTAGTAATAATTTCATTATAAATTATTATTGATTTCCCCCACCACCACCCAGAAAATTCTTTGCATAATATGGTGTTCTGGCTTAAAAAATATAACAAGAGCCCTGTTGATTCAGACCAGTGGTTCACCTGGTCCAGCATCTTGTTTCACACAGGGATCAATCAGTTACCCTGAAGGGCCAACAAGCAGGGTACAGAGACTAAGGCCTTCCTCAGTGTTGCATCCTAGCACTGAATAGGGAGACTTCCTTTAGTCACTATGGCATAAGAAGCTTCTGTCAGGAAAGAGCCATTAGGAGTGAATTATGAGACTCTAGCATCTTTAGTAGCTTTCTGTAACACCCTACCCTTATTTCATGATCCTGAATTGGATCAGTTATAACTAACTTTGTCCTTACATATGCATTCAGCTGCCTCTGTCCCTGCTCTAGTACGGTCTGTTAGCTCTCATACGTGGCCTGTGTTATCTTGCACAGATTGCTATGTGAGAACAAAAGGGAGAAATGGGAGGGGGCACAATGATCACATTCCCCCTTATGTAATATTCACTACTCACAGGCTGTGAAGGATCAGCTATGTCATCCGTGTCTCTAGCTTTTTCTGGCAGCTAATGTTTGCAACACTGTCAGTACTCTATCCATGTATTTGTTGTTGTTGATGATGAGATTTTGAACAGACCAGCATATGGAACCTCAGCCAGCCAGAGTTCACAGGCTAGTCAGTTTAGTTTGCTTCATATATTAGGTGGGTAACCTGCATTTTTCAAAGTCTCCTAATAGATATTTGCATAATTTATGTTTTGAGATGTCCATTGATGGACTTTGCATAATTAGACACAACAAGAGCAGCAAAGTCAATACAGTACGTTGTCAGGTTTTGCGAAGTTCATTATGGCTTTCCTGTATCCATTTTGGAAATGGAAATTGATTAAAAAATATAAAGGTCACTTTAGTGTTTTGAATAAAGCTAATAAAATCAAGTGCTGTACTTACAAGCCCTAATATACCATTTTGATTTCATCTGTATCAACTTTGCTCCTACAAGTAATAATGGGGGGGGGATTGTTGTTGGGGTTAGGGATGTGCATTCGGTTCGGACAAACCGAAAAAACTGAATAATGCCTATTCTGCATTATACGACCCACCAAAAGCCAAATCAGATTCTCTAATCTGATTCGACTGGCCGAACAGGGATTCCCCAAATGGATGCCCAATATTTGGCATCCATTCAGGGAATCCCTTTGCTGGGCGAGGGGAAGGCTCTGCAGGCCTTCCCTGGCTCACCTGCTTTGGCGGGCGAGCCGGGGAAGGCACGGGGAGGCATTTAAGGCTGGCTCTTCCACCTCAGCAGGTGGGCCAAGGAAGGCAGGGGGGCTCACTCCAGGCCTTTCCTGGTTCACCAGCTTCAGCACGTGGGCCAGGGAATGCAGGAAGGCTAGCCTGGGGGAAAGCAGGCCACCTCTGCAGCGCGACTGGGGGGGTTAAACTTTAAAACTCGAGTTGTGCCGCAGAGGCGGCATCTTCCCTTTAGTGATAGGAAACCCCCCCTTCATGGTCCCCATAGGGTATAACTGAGCTGAATGTGATTGGCCAGCCGAATGCCACCCCAATCAGCTTGCATTGCTGAAAGTGGCATTCGGGGGTCATTTAGCTGGCTGAATTACATTCGGCCCCATTCGGCTGAATCTGAATGGGCTGAATTATTATTTTTTTCACATCTCTAGTTGTGGTTACATTTAATCTCACAATAACCAGAGATACAGCACTCCAGAGGAACATTCATATTTTGTGTGAGATTCATCCCATAGCCTAAGTTTAGTTTGCTTCAATGGGATGTGACATCTAACCTGTGCAAAGCTGGAATGAAATTTGCTGTGTCATCTTAAGGGTCAGGTTTTTGAACACAACTCAATGGCAGTCTTGCCACAGACCCTTTGTACTAATCCCCCCAATGGCAGCCATTCCCTAATTACATTGCAAAAGTGAGAACAAACAATTGAAACAGCCACGCAGCCACATTTGACTCAAGGATGCATTTCCCACCCTTTCATGAACAGAGCTGATTATTGCCCAGGAATATCAATATATACAAAACAGCAGCATATTGTATGTGACTTTATTCTGTAAGGTATTTATTCCGAAATCAGTTCTATTTTTCATTCTTGCTTGTTTACCACCTTTACAACAATCTTGATCTGAGTATTCTTCATCCTGCTGGATGAGATAAAGGTTCATTGGTTTCACAGCATGCTTTTAATAAGATAATGTTTCCAACCAGTTTGGTGTTTCTACATGAAATGCTTTTTTCTCAGTACAGATATGCAACCGACTGATGATGCTAATCAACCCTGCTGTCAATAACTGTCAACTGTGACAGAGCTAAGGTTCTGGTTGGCCGGATAAACCTGTCAATGTGAAATAGGGCGGATGCCTGCTGAATATTTGCCAAACTAGTGCCTAAGAAAAAAAATACTCAACTAAACGTTTTGTGCCACAGCATGCTTGATGCAGCTTGATACTTCCCCCTGCTAAGTTTCATTCCAACACTAAAATTACTTACTTAAAAATAATTTCTTTTGACTGTTTCAGTTCTTCTGGGTGATCATGATCACCAAATAAACTTTTCCTGTAGCCAAAAAATAAATATTTTTCTGCCAATTAATTTATCAGGTGAAATAGAAAGTTTCCAGGGTATATATTACATAAATGTGTGCAATGTAGTGCTCTCATTGAAGATGTTTTTTTTTTCAATCAAGCAGAATATCTACCCAAGCATGCCTCAGACTTTTGTCTGTTTTTCTTTGTCATATAATGACATCCACAAACTCCTGGGTTATTTTTTCCCCCAGTATTATTGGAGAGATACAACCAATATTATAACATAAGGCAGTGGGTGAGACAAAGAGCATTCCAGATTCACCAGCCTGCTTTCAGAGTTACAGTTGACAGATTGGGACTCAGTGGTGTCTAAGGCCTGTTTCATTGTTAGCTGAGTCAAGGAAGCATATTGGTCTGGTGTAGTGGTTAAGAGCAGCAGACTCTAATCTGGAGAACTGGGTTTGATTCCCCCTTTCTCCACATGCAGATGTTGGGTGACCTTGGGTCAGTTACAGTTCTCTCAGAGTTGTTCCCTCAAGAGCAGTTCTCAGTCAGAGCTCTCAACCCTACCTACCTCACAGGGAGTCTGTTGTGGGGAGAGGAAGGGAAGGAGATTGTTAGCCACTCTGAGACTCTGAGTGAAGGATGGGGTATAAACCCAATCTTCTCTTCTTTAATTTTATTTATGATACATTACAAAAATGTATACCTTACCTTCCTGCCCTGATTAGAGCCACCAAGGTGGCTAACAAATTCAAAAAATAATAAAAACACATCTTAAAAATCATCAAAACACTTAATTTTAATATGAGTACATAAATATGCTCACTGCCAATAATTAATATACTTCAGTGAAGCCACTGAGGTCTACACACCCAGTTAAATATATATGATTTGTGCTTAAATGAGGATAGTAGGGCAAGAATTTCCCTTTTACTTATATCATGCATACACACACGCACACACACACACACACACACATGATATATATATAAGCTTCAGTCCTGTAAAGTTCCTCTTCTAGTGCAAGTTCAAGTTCATTTTATTACATTCATGACCAAATTCACAACACAACATAAATCAACATCAACCATAGAGATATGTAAAAATAAGCATAGAGATAGATAAATAAAATATAAGATGTGCTAATTATGCTAGTGTCAAAAATGGTCAGTGTCATATTTAAGGCACAATAATAGAAGCTCACGTATGCCACGGAGTAGATATGAACAAACCAAGGAGGATGCTAGCATGGCTGAACACAGAGTTTTAAGAAATGAATTTTTTTTTCAAACTACAGTTGCCTTTCACATTTTCACATGTGTTAGAATCATAGAGTCATAGAGTTGGATGGGATTTCCAGCGTCATCTAGTCCATCCCCCTCCACAATGCAGGAAATTCACAAATACCTCCCCCCCAAACCCCCACTGACCCCTGTTTCATGCCCAGAAGATGACAAAAGTGTTGTGCTGCTTCTGATGATTGTGCCATCAGTGGAATCCATTCAGACTTCCCCTCAGGAGTTCCATCTGTTCTGGGGGGTTCTTTGCATATTTTTTCACATGTGCTGAAGTGTTGGAGCATTTCAGTGTCCTGGTTCATGCCACCTTCTTTACATGAGAGTAGCCCCATTTACTCTTGTGTAAAGCACAGTAGCTGAAGCACAAAAGATCATTTATTTGCGTATTGAAGACAGGGACATGGGGGGCAGAAAGAGGAGAGAGAGAGAGAGAGAGATGTGCACTTACAAGGCAGAACAAAGAGGAAGCTGCCCCAGTACAGGCACCTTCAATCGGTGAAACGTCTCACCATTGAGATGCATTTTTTAAAAAAATACACAACAGCCTGCCCTTTCTGGGTGGGTTTTGGTGGGATGGTAGGTTTCCCAGAAGTCATCAATGCAAAAAACTTAGTTCAGATTACAGAGCAGAGGCTTTGCTGTGAATACTTTTCACTTTCCCCAAAAAAAGTATGGGAGAAACCAGTTTTATTAGGAGTGGTGGGGGAATGGGGAAGATATGAGAGAATGCTGGGATGTTTATGAAGCTGTGTGAACATGAGGAACAAACAAATTTACATTGGGTGATTTTTAAGTTAATGTGAAAGACCCCAATATGATGAGGAAGAAGGAGGAGGAGGAGATTGGATTTATACCCTGTCCTTCACTCGGAGTCTCAGGGCGGCTTACAAACTCCTTTCCCTTCCTCTCCCTGCAACAGACACTGTGTGAGGTAGGCGGGGCTGAGAGAGCTCTTTCAGGAACTGCTCTTTCAAGAACAGCTTTGACAGAACTATGGCTTGCCCAAGGTCATCCAGCAGCTGCAAGTGAAGGAGTGGGGAATCAAACCTGCTTCTCCCAGATTAGAGTCCGCGTACTTTCCCACTATACCAAAAAGAATAAAGAAGCATAAACTTCTGTAAAACAAAATAATTTGAAGAACATATTACTAATAACTAATGTTGGTACCTTATGAACATATGAAGCTGCTTTATATTGAATCAGACCATTGGTCCATTACAGTCAATATTGTCTACTCAGACTGGCAGCAGCTCTCCAAGGTCTCAGGCTGAGGTCTTTCACGTAGCTTCCTACTGGAGATGCCAGGGATTGAACCTGGGACCTTCTACATGCCAAGTAGATACTCTACCACTAAGCCACAGCCCCTCATTTCAGAACTGGAAGAGTCGAAAGCATGCCCTGCTATGCAGTTTGGGAATATTTATGATCTGAAGCTATTTTTGATTTGAAGCTATTTATGATCTGAACAAAGCTGTATTTGAATTTCTGCGCAGCTCATAAATCCGTTTGGCCCATTCTGAAATCGCAAACAGTTCGGTGCAGTACTTCTTTAAATACCTCAGAAGCAGCAGAACAGGCACAGAGGTGGCTGAACTGTTAGCTGTCTAAAGCATTATTATTATTATTATTATTATTATTATTATTATTATTATTATTATTATTATTATTATTATTATTATTATTATTATTATTACCACCCTCCTATGCTTTATAAATTTAATGGATTCACACTGGAATTCATGGAGATTGTAGAGATACTTAGCAAATTCTTCCCTACAAAGATGGTTGTCAAAGATAACAGCCTAAATCTGATTTTTGAGGAGGGGTTATTAAGAAAGATGCTGAAAATAAGACACCCAATATTGTAATACTCTTGCATAGTTCTATGGTGTGGCCACATTTGGAATACTGTATACAATCCTGGCAGCTGTACCTCAAAAAAGATCACAGAGCTGGAAGATATTCAGAAAAGGCCACTCCAAAGGATCAAGATGCTGGTGGACGTTCCCTACAAGGAAAAGTTGATGCCTTTTTAGTTTAGAAAAAAGATGTCCGATGAGCTGAAAGTAGATTTATAAACTTATGGCATAGTACAGAGAAAGTGGAGAGAGAAATTTTATCTCCTCTTTCATACCATGAGACTTCATGCTCACCTAATTAAATTGCTTGGCAGTAGATTCAGAACAAAGAAATGGAGCTGCTCTTCAAACCTCCAAGAATTAACTTTCACAAAATGGCTATTGTACCTGATAGCCAAATGGAACGGTCAGATTTTAGAAGCTGAATATGAGCCATTAGTAGTGAAACAAGGGGAGTGGCTGCTGTTGCCTTTTAACACGACTTTTGGGATTTCTGGTTTGATATAGGAGAGTTCTTCCTGTGTTCTTATGCTACCTTTTACTTAAAGAGCATTGTTAAGTAGGTACAGCATTTAACATGCTCCATGTTTTTCAATGGCTTTAAAAGTATTTCAGTCTTTTTTCATTTAAAAATTTGGCTCAGGTCAGACATCATGCAAAACCATGGTGTACTTAAACTAACTATGATTAGTGTGACTCTCTGAATGCAGGCAATTCTGGTCTATATTTAGTTAGGGTTTGCCAGTTCCGTATATGAAGCCAGGTTCTGTAGCTGGTTGATTAATCACAAAAGCATTTTATTTTGTAAGCCAACTCAAGCAGGTTTCTTGGAGAAGTGGCATAATCTCCCCCCCCCCTGCACTAAATAATTAGTTCTAACTATCTTGGCTTAATCCTAGTTTAATCTTCTAGTGATGTCCTGTCAAGCAGAATGAAGGAAATGAAACCAGTATTTTTGCTTCCAGGCAATCAGGGTCTGAGTGATTATTTATGGGATGAATCCCAGTTTCACAATTTTAGAATATACCATGGATTTGTGTTATAAATGACTACAGCCTTTCTGTGTTTAATCTTTTATTAGATTTTTACCCTACTCTCCCAGAAAGGCCGACTCATGATATATCCTTCAAATGAGTTTACAGAATAATATTAATGTAATATACATGCTGTGGATAAAAATCAAAATTTATAAAAAACATTAAAACACTTAAGTTAGCACTAACAAAGTAAAACTCAACAAAACAGTCAGATAAAGTGTCAAAAATATTACAAGTAACAAAACAACGAAAAAAGAGGTTCAGATTTAACTAATCAAACTAAAAGCCCTCTTAACCATCTACATGAATTTGCAAAAAATCAAGGGGCCCAGAACCAAAAGCACATCCCAAAGAAAGGGAGACCACAGCACTGTGGCTGCCTCTAACAAGTCTGTCCTCCAAAACTACATAATGAACTTGTGATAGGGTGAAAGATAAAATTAAATAAATGGCTGTCAGCCAATGGCATGACATCATTTTGGAAAATCCAGAAGTGACATCACACCTCATAAGAACAAACATAAGAGAACATAAGAGAAGCCAATGTTGAATCAGGCCAATGGCCCATCTAGTCCAACACTCTGTCACACAGCGGCCAAAATATACCAGGTGCCATCAGGAGGTCCAGCAGTGGGGCCAGGGCACCAGAAGCCCTCCCACTGCTGCCCCCTCCAGCACCAAGAATAGAGTGCATCACCTGCCCCAGACTGAGAGTTCTCATTCTATACCCTGTGGCTAATAGCCACTGGTGGACTTCTGCTCCATATGTTTATCTAATTTCCTCTTGAAACTGTCCATGCTTGCAGCTGCCACGACCTCCTGTGGCAGTGAATTCCATATGTTAATCACTCTTTGGGTGAAGAAGTATTTCCTTTTATCTGTTCTAACCCGACTGCTCAGCAATTTCATAGAGTGCCCACGAGTTCTTGTATTGTGAGAAAGGGAGAAAAGTACTTCTTTCTCAACCTGCTCAATCCCATTCATAATCTTATAAACCTCGATCATGTCACCCCTCTCTAAGAATTGCCAAAAATAATACATTTTTACCATAAAGTTTCAGCTAATTCCTAGGGCAGGGTGACATCACTTCCTGGCTTTCTCAAAAGTGACTTCATGCCACAAGCTAGGGTTACCATTCCCCAGTTTGGGGCAGGGAATCCCCTGCTTTTGTGGGCTCCTGCCAGCCACTGGCCAGCTCACTGGCAGGCAGAAATCCCCCCCCCGAGCAACATCAGGTGACATGCCAAGGCATATTGGGGGGGGTAACGCTCTGGTTTATGGGCAAAACTCTATGGTTTGAGGGTGATTTTACCATAGAGTTTTGCCCAAAAACTAGAGTATCACCCCAATGTGCCTACATCGCTTCCAGGTGATGTGTGATGTCACTTCCAGTGATGGCAGCACATCAGGGGCAACGTTTTCAGCTCCTCGAGTCCCCCCCCCATCCCCTACTGGTGTCTTGAAGAGACCTGGCAACCCTACCACAGACAGCCACCCCCCATGTCCCGTCCAGTCTCCTACTGGTTTTGGCACTGGGCAACCCTAACTTGTGAAGGCACTGTGAACACTGAACAAGGCCTCACTAGAAGGCCTCAGTGTAACAACAGATCCATGTTAGAGAAGGCTGCATATCGGTACCCTGGCCCCAAGCCATTTACAATTTAAATAGAGTTCCATGGATCCTGAAATATTGTTATATTCCACAGAAAATTCTCCAAAAATAATTGTCATTGCCTGAACTTTAATCCTCCGTGGTGTCTCAGGAAAATTTGATAATAAATACAACATAACTGAATCCATGAAAAATGTACAAATAACTTGCAAACTACTTTCAACCAATTTCGGTTTGGTTTCATGGGATTATTTTCTGCAAGGAACTAACTGACATCAAATGTAAATTTGTTCTCTCACCTTCAACACAGAAGAACAAGGGAGAGGTATTGGAAAGAAACAGGAAGTGTTTTCATTCCACAATCCAAATGGTCTTTATAAACAGTCTAATTATACTTCTGATCTGACTGTTATAGTAAGCAATAAAAATTAACAGGAAATAGGTTTGTGTGTGTGGAGAACACAAAGTCTATCCCACTTCAGTTTAAGAAAAGTCTGTTTTCAGCCCAAAGCTAATGAGATCATGAGGATCAGGTCAACAGCCCCAGCACTTTAAATTATTACTAATATTTTTCCTTCTTAATTGCAACTTATAGCTGTGGAGTGATATTTAGCAGATGTCTTGAGTGCTTGGCCTGTGATCACTTTCAAGTGCTTGGGCTGATAGGAGTGGCTAGTCTTTGAAGCTAACAGCAGGCATTTCTTTCTAGCCACAGAGGCCACACCCCTGCATTCCTGGCATCCCCCAAAATGCTCATTAAATTTAATAGCCATTTTGGAATAGCTGAAAGCTTGCAGGATCAGGAGCCTTGTCTTTCCTGTGTTAAGAACAGAACTTTTTAGGCTACTCAGTTGATTACATTGATGGCTAGACGTTGTTTATATAGGGAATTTTAATTGCTTCCTAGTTACAGGTACCAGGAACATTGTGTTTTACAACAACTCATGCCTGCTGGTTTGCAATGTGTGTTTGTACATCTCTGCACAAGCAAACCCCAAGCCAGCTCCACAGACTGAAGTCTGAAACCTTGAGTAACCTGTTATTAAAGAACAAAATAGATGTTTCCAAGACTCTCAAGGTCTGTTTCCTTTCGTTGGGCCTCAGTTACTTCTACATGGTTGGATCACGTGGATCTGGCTTACCTCTGATGTCAGGGAAGGCTCTGTGTGCCAGAGGAAAGCATCCTTCACATAATGGATCCATGAGATCCAGTTCAATGTGTCCTTCAGGTTGGCTCTATATGATATAAGCAGTGTTTCTGGATTTTTTCCCAAGTAATGTACAGTTTGGCTTATAATGTGTCCCAAAAAGAAAGGGGGGGGGAGGAAATTAGAATTTTTATTACACAAGCTGTTTTTTTTATGTACACAAGCTGTTTTGTTTGTTTGTTTAGTCTGGGAGTTAATAGAATTTTATTGTTCCTCATGAAAATCACCATGCTTTGCTCTGGCAGTTATGTCAATGGAAACATAAAAATCACTGACAGGCTTTCTTAAAAATGCTACCTCAAAGAATGTTTAATATTCAGCATATGTACAGAATGAAACTATGTTATATGAGAGGGAAATACCGTCCTGTGAATGATGTATGAGTCTCATGTTGTTGCGTTCCTGAAGACAACTTGCACACTATCGTGTTGTGTTATTAATTTCTTTTCTGTTACTGTCTACAGTGATATCTGGACAAAACACAGGCCCTGTATTGGAAAGATGGCATTCACAAGGAGGGAACAAGAAACACAGGGTTGTTGAGCAAATTGCTGAAGTCCTTCAACATGGCAGTTTAGTATTTGCGGAAGAGTAGAGAAAGACTTTTTTGTGTGTGTGCCTGTCTAGTGGTATATTTGCAATTTACTCATCATGTATTATAAAAGGCAGTCTGGTTACCATTTTGTGTGTCAGCTACTCCTCCTAAAACAAAAATCACACAGGGCAACTGACACAGATTAATATCTCCTACTATTCATCTCCCTACTCCTCTCTTCTGATCTAAATCCTTCTGGTTAATGATAAAATTAATCATTTTGATCCCAATTTGCCATCTAGTGCTCAGATATATGAATGGGATACCTGGTGTCCAGTTGTGTGGATAAAGATTTGAGCCAGTAAACATTAGCAGGTAGCCTTGGGCACCTGAACTCTGCTCTTGTGCTTACGTTTCTGTCCTTTCACCCCTGGGTTTTAGTGCCGGAGGTCTTCAATATTGTACACTTTTATGGATTTCTTATATTTACACCTCACTGTTTTCAAATAATCAAAGAATTATTATTCATATACAAGGAAGTCATGGCAATGTTGTGTTTTAAGTCTAAAGACAAAAGGAGCTAGTATCCAAACTGCCATGTATTAATCATGCATGCAGCTGCATTAATAAATATCAATTGTCTGCCTCCAACCAGTTCTTTCAGAGAAAAGGATTCATTAGGACCCCAGAAGTGGTTTATGAATTCTACAAGCATGACAGTTTGAGGGTTCTCTAATTTCCACTTTCATTCTAAGAGGCATAATCTTTCATTTTTCCCATTTGTCTGCTACCACCACATTTGAAAATAATTAGTATTGGTCATGATGTCAGGATAATGCATCATTTGGAAATTGTTGGTACTCTTGGAAAATGGCACATTTCATGGTTATTACCTTGTTTTGAGGACTCCTTGTTTTGGATATGTAAAAGCAATTTCAGCTAGTGATACCAAAGGTGATAAAAATGTAATAACAGTAGTGCAGCATCTACTGTAATTTAAGAGCCTGTTCCACCAGGTTGCACTTTTCTTTAATTTTCTCACAAAGCTGTCAACCAAAACCGACTCTTTGATCAGAGGGAGCTCATCAAGTTTCTGAGCATCACCATAAAAGTGCTTGTGTTTTCCTCCAGATGGATGTCATATGACTTTTATTCTCCTTGTGATAACTTACTCAGAGCTGTCATGACACAAATTCATGCAACCTATGCATGTTTACTCAGCAATAAGGAACTGACCAGACTTTTGTAGCCTTACAGTTCTATCGTGTGCACAGTAGCTCTGTTCTAAGTCCATAGAAGGGTGTCACTGTTTAGAATACCACTGACAGAAACTTGCACCTCAATCTCAAGTGCACCTATTTAGAAATATTACACTGAAATTTAGAAATATTACACTGAAATATACTGACAGAAACTTGCACCTCAATCTCAAATGCACTTATTTAGAAATATTACACTGAAATAACTAATTGAGCTTCCCAGTAAATATGTTTAGGATTGACACTTCAGGCTTTGACTCACAAGCCGCTTAGTTAAGAACTTCTCTGTTTAAAAAATCCCCACAGTAATCCTAACCTAAATTACATCCTTCTAAATCCAGTGAAATCAATGTAACTTTTCTTAGGACTGCACTATCAGTGGCTGAGTTCAGACTGGCAATTTGCCCCGGTAGGGACCCGGGCCAGTGGCAATTCAATTCCGGAGTAAATTGGGCGTTCACACAGGCACATCTGCCTGGCGTCCCCCACCCATAGCCAACCCATGCTGTTGCGCTTCACCGCCGGATTAAAAAGATACCTCATAAAACTGGTAGCAAATCTGAAAGCCCGCGTGTGTCGCGCATTTCTCTGCTTTCGGGAAGTCTGAACGCGCAGCTGAAAAGCCAGGAGCAACCCGCATTGGGCAGAAGGCAGCAGCGATATGATTGGCCATGCTCCACTCTACTGCCCAATGGGGAAATGCCGAATACAGCGTGCCCCCCAGCGCGGCAATCTGAATGCTCCCGCCCAGCTCCGCCCTGTATTTTCTGGCAGCGGCCCGGGCTGTGTGAATGGGAAAACCCAGAACAGTTTATTCCGGGGCTTTTTTGCCACGACTGGCTACCGGAGCAAACTGCCAGTCTGAACTCAGCCAGTGGCATGGTTATAAAACCTTTAAAAAATCTTTAAAGCTAAAAGTTTGGGCATTTTGGAATTCATATGATGACAAGCTGTGAATTCACAAAATATCATGTGAGAGAGGAACAACTGAGAAACTTACCCTCCCCAAATCATCCCATCTGTAATTTGCCAGTGGCTTAAGAAGGACAGCTCATCTGCTTTTGTTCCCCCCACCCAACACTTAGTGTTCCATGCCTCCTGAGTCAGATTCGGTCCACATTAGGCTGGTATTTTTTGTTATTTTTTGTGGGACATTCTTTCTTCCTTTGATTAATTTACAGCCATATTTTTCTGCACACCAGGTGTCACCTCTGAATATGAAGAGACCCCTTCCTTGTCTGCAGCTGGCAGGTTTTACTGCTTCAAGAACTGTAACAGGAGGGGAAGCCATTTTACTATTAGAGAGAGGGTGGAAGAGTCAGAAAAGTTTGACAGGTTTGAAGCCAGTGAAAAATCCTTATATTTATACCCTTAAAAGTACCATAATACTTCCTTTGACCTATCCTAGTATGTTTTGCTGGTTTAGGAGCCTTGTATATAAATCAGATAGATGTGCATCTAAATCACAAAGCACATTTCTTTATACAGAAGGTCTCTGTATTTGAGGTTGCCAAATCTGGGGAATTTCTGGAGATCTGAGGACAGTCCCTGGAGGGGATGGACTTTGGGGAAGGGAGGGAGCTCAGTGAGGATGTGATGCCATAGAGTGTATCTTCAAAAGCTGCTGTTACCTCTGGGAGAACTGAATTTCTGTACTTTGGAGATCAGTGGTAATTCTGGGAGAATTCCAAGCTTCACCTGGAGGCTGGTAGCCCTATTTGTACTGCAATGTGTATGAGGACGGTCCCCTTTCATATGTCTCTGTGTTCCAACTATGGTCACAGGCAGCCATCTGTTGGCCATCCCATCATTTGGAATGGTTCATCTGGCATTGATCATAGCCCGGGCCTTTTCCAACATGGAACCAGCCCTGTGGAATGAGATCCCTGAAAAGGTGTGGGGGAGGGAATCCTTGGAGATTTTCAGAACGTGCTGTAAGACCTGCCTGTTTGCAATGGCTTTCAATGGGTGTGAATGGCAGGCATTTTTTAAGGGGGGAGTGGGATTTGGTGCTTTATATTTTATCTGTGGTTTTAACTGGAGATGTTTTAACTATTATTGTAAGCCACCTTGAATCAAGAGGAAAGATGGACTAAAAAATTAAACAAACAAACAAATAAATAAGATGCACCACTATAAAACATACTATTGCACATTGTTATCTAGAAACAAGAACTAAGGCTGCTTTGTAGACCACTTTAGAGAAGGAAAAGTATTTTATTGTCATCACCTATATAATTTCACATGGCTGTGAGGAACCTCAGTAGATAACTTCAACATACTGGTGGAATGGTATAGGAAAACCTTAAGTACCTGAGACCCAGGCCATTTACAACTTTGAAAACAAACCATCAGTGGGTTGAACTGTATTTATTTGGTAATATTTATGACTGAAACATAATTCCATTTTATCAAGAGAGATTTTTGTATGCTATAGCAACTATAATTCCTTAGCTCTTTGGGAAAGTCTTTTGATTGGCCATCATTTACATGTTTCTTTATCATTAACCATGACAGCATCCTTTAAAATATCCTGGGTATTTCCCATCTTCTTTTATGATTGACTTTTAAGATTAGGAACTACAGAAACCTTTGATGAATCTTAGCATTTGTGATGGAAATGCTGTGTGATCCCTAGATCCTGAGGCATTTGCTTTTGAAGGTAGTCAGGTGAGTTTCTGTAACCTTGGCACAGTTTCCTTCATATTAAACTTTTTGATGAAGTCTTCTTTGACAGCATAAATTTAATAATTGCTTGTGTGCTTAAGATAACATCTTTACTGTCCTTAGTCCTTTGAAAGTTACTATCTCTAGGTGATAAGAGAACCATAAGCTCTGCAATCTTGAGTAAGAAAAAGGTGTTTGATATCAGATATCTCCAAAAGCATTCTTGTCTTTGTACAGGTTACACTGAATTTTGTCAGAAGGCAAGTTTATCTAGTAGAGGAAGTACTTTGAACATGGTAAGGTCACATTACCAAATTATATTTGGAAAGGGCTTTATTTTTAGAAAGTTGTTATAAATATAGAAGAATAGTAGTTTTTTCCCTACCTTAAGGAGTCTCAGCCTTACCTTAAGGAGTCTCAAAGTGGCTTACATTTACATTCCCTTCCCCCCACAACAGGCGCCTTGTGAGGCAGGTGGAGATGAAAGAGTTCTGAGAGAACTGTAACTGGCCCAAGGTCACCCAGCAGGCTTCATGTGGAAGAGTGGGGAATCAAACCTGGTTCTCCAGATTAGAGTTTGCCACTCTTAACCACTGTACCATGCTTTTACAAAAATATTAATAAAAAACAAAGTCTCCCCCATGACACCCATGTCCTAAGCACAGCACTTTACTTTTCCCACAGGAGTGAATATTAACCACTTATTTATCAGAGAGGAGGGTATACACTCGGGGACACTATTAGAGCAGGGGCTCAAAGGGAGTTCTCTCAATCTTGGTGAAGCTCCAGTTCATTTTCACCTGTGTTCTATAGTGCTTTTGAATTGATTCTTGACTTTGGGGTTGCATTATGGCCAAAGATAGCAGTCACAGGTCAGTGGTAATAATATTTTCTAGGAGGAGGTTTGCCTGCGATTCAGTACTGTATTCTCCCAGGTATTCACTCCTGATGCGTCTGATATTTAAGAGAGGAAACTTCTTCCTTTCTTGTCTCACAGATAATTCCCATCAAAGATGAATAAAACATTGCGTGCCTACTAAGCTGAGCTTAGGTTTCTTCAGTGAAAGGATGGCCCTGCCTGATATACTTTATCAAACACCATGTATTTAATTTTTAAACACAGGCTTACAAAATGCCCTGTTTGCACATCTAACCTTCTTTCTCTCTTCCCAATTCTAAGTAGCTGTGCGTACCTTTACATGGAACCATCTTTGCTATGAAGCCACAGTAAAAGAGGAAATTAACATTGTAGTCTTTTTCCCTGGAAAGGTTAACAGCAGATTTACCTAATGCATTATTTAACACTTGTTATGTTAGTGCATTAAGCAGTCAGGACTGAGGGGGAGGCTTTTAAAATCCCAGGGCTTTTCTTTATGTGTATGTGTGTGTGTGTGTACATATATATATATATATAGCGTTCAATCTTGTTGCCTTCAATGTTTTGGTTAAGTCAATGCCAGAACAAAATTAATTAATGCATTCAAACCAGCCCAATTTATAGCAGCCAATCAAGTTACAATAGCGGCTGTGGCCAAGTGAAAGAGTAGAATAGATTGAACTGAGGTCTTTATTTAATCAGCTGGCCCAAGAGAGCTGAAGTCAGCAGGCTGGGATGATATAGGAGGCGGTGGAGAAATCGTGCCTTTACCACAGTTGAAAGGGAGAATGACAGCTTGGGGGGGGTGTTAGATGCTTTCAGCAAACTATGTATTTCTATGATTTATTCTTAATTTACTTTAATGACAGCCTGAAGAATGTCCACTGTTCTTCAAACATTCTCATAATGCTGGAGGGGAACATTCCTAAATATTTCCTGCATGCTCCTTTTCCTTTGAATGAGCTCCAGCATGGGATATCAGCGAAAGGAACCTGCATATTCTCAACTACGAGGCCGAGGCAGCAGCCCTTGCCTTGCTCTCCCTTTCAGCCTTTTACCTGCTTCAAGCCTGGAGTACATACATCCTAGAAGCTATTAGTCTTCTCCAGATGAATGCAGATATTATGATAAAGCCAAGGGGAGCACTGTATTTCTTTCATGATTTATATGGCAGTGAGATTGTATTTTCAAATAAAATCAACTCATTTTTATGATCCAAGAAGAGTTTATTGATAGTTCTCTGAAACTACCGACTTGCAGACAGTGATCTCAGGTTACATATACATTTCTGGAATCCTTGCCACCTAACCTGTGTCTGCCAGGAATTTGCTTCTAAAGTTCATATATTAATTTTTCGTCTTTTAAAAGGAATGGTGCTTCTTTAATGGTATAATTATATCTTAGTTTTCAAAACAATCATGGGTAGCAATTCTTTATATTCAGGATAAGAGAAAGGTTCTTAATGTATTTATTTGTTGGTCCATTTATATTTCTGTGGATGGACCAACAAATAAATACATTAAGAACCTTTCTCTTATTTATTTATATTTCTGTGGATGGTTACAGTTCCCTGTTTTTACAGGTGGTTTTAAAGATTTGTTTGTATTGTATATGGAGGTTGGTGGTTTTAAGAACATAAGAACATAAGAGAAGCCAATGTTGAATCAGGCCAATGGCCCATCTAGTCCAACACTCTGTCACACAGCATATATATATATATATAAACTCGTGGCACTCATGGGCACTCCATGAAATTGCTGAGCAGTCGGGTAAGAACAGATAAAAGGAAGTACTTCTTCACCCAAAGAGTGATTAACATATGGAATTCATTGCCACAGGAGGTGGTGGCAGCTACAGCATGGACAGTTTCAAGAGGGAATTAGATAAACATATGGAGCAGAGGTCCATCAGTGGCTATTAGCCACAAGGTATAGATAGGAACTCTCAGTCTGGAGCAGGTGATACACTCTATTCTTGGTGCTGGGGGGGGCAGCAGTGGGAGGGCTTCTAGTGTCCTGGCCCCACTGCTGGACCTCCTGATGGCACCTGGTATTTTTGGCCACTGTGTGACAGAGTGTTGAACTAGATGGGCCATTGGCCTGATTCAACATTGGCTTCTCTTATGTTCTTATGTTCTCTTATTTACCTACAGTCCATCTTTCTCACTGAGATTCAAGGCAGATTACAAAGTTTAGTAATGCAATAGGAACAATATAAGACATGTACTAACCACTGTAATTAGAATGAATTACATTACAAAAGAATTCAATAAAACAATATAGAACATGAAATAGAAATTTAAAAACTGGATTACAGAAATTAAAAAACAATACAGTAAAAACAAGAAATCATATTGTAGAGAATTGCACTCCACATTGGGCTCATACAATGGAGAGTTGGGGGGGGGCACAGAACCCCACATTCATTCTAAGAAGTTTCTCTGATCATACAAGGACAGAGAAATTAATTGCTCTCAAACATCCCCATCCCACTGATGGCTCTCTCACATACCCAGTATTTAAGGCTTGCTTATGCAAATGCTTCTAGCTGGCAGACAATAGTCAAAGGGCCATCTCACTCCCTAGCAGAAATGTGGCACTTAGGAGGTGACAGAGACTTGGACATGCCAGATGCTAGATTGTATTTCTTCCTGAGAAGGACAGGAAGAGAAGGACTGTCCCAAAGTGGGAAGGGCAGAGAGAGGTAATAAATTCCTGGAGACAAGGCTCATTTTGGCTGATCTCATCTGGGGCTCACTTACAGGAAGGAGCTCTCACACTTGGGCTCCGTCTTGATGGCCACCATTACTATGTTGAACTAATAAAGGGTAGATAGCCGAGACAAAGATACAGTGTAACAGATGACTTCAGTATGACCCTAGACTCTTGATCAAGAGTCAGCTGAACCCTATTAAATGTGGGAAGCACAATGCCCTCGAAGACATTAGCCTTCCCAACTAGTATCACCTCTATCTTGTCAGGATTCAGTTTCAGGATTCAGTTTCAGCTTGTTCATCTTTAGCCATGTAACCCCAAGTAATCCCAGCAACGACTCACTGGGTCAGGACCTCTGGGCATTTTGGACAAAGGAATTTACATCTGGGAATCTTCAGCACATTGATAAACATATTGAATTAGACCTTACCTCAGAGGCTCAGTGTAAAAAATTAAGTCCAAGTTAAGTCCTTTTTTATATGTTAGACCTGTCACAACCCAAGTAAGGGTACAAAACCCTGAACTGGTCCAGATAAAGTTGCCCTCAAAATTAATGAAGTCCCCTATATCTATCACCAAGCCCAATACCACCCAAGCACCAAGCGCAATATCACCCCTGACAGGTCAGACAGGGCATCCACTAGAGCACTAGGTGGCTAGTAAGCAAGGAGAATATTCATTCCATCCCTGGATCCTAACATAAGGAAGAAACCAGCAATGCCATCTATAGTTTGCAAAACAGACTCGTGCTGAATGAGCTGCCACCGCCCTCTCCATCTTCCAGTTTGGGGTTGATGAAGGACCTGTTCAGACAAGTGAAATTAATTGGGACAAATACAACCCACCTTTTTCTTCCAATCAGCTTTCAGTCACTCAGTATATACAATATACAACATCATGTATAATACTAGTTTATTGATGTACAAATAGCATTCAAAAATGCATGCATTTTATGGGGAAAGTTGGTGAGAAAAAATACATGAAAATCATGAGTTTGATTTGTTTAGGGATTTTTATGTTGAAACAGCAGGGAGGAGCAATTTCATTTATTTGTTTGTCCCTGGAGACTCAAAACATTGTTCTCCCCTCCATTCTTAAATCAACCTAGCTTGTATTTATTGCTTAAGTTCTGAGGTACTCCACTGGTAGACTAGAAGTGCACTGTGGCTGCACAAGCACAGAAACAAAGCTTCATTTAATGCATACATTTTAATATAACTGAGACATGCATGTGGCAAAGAAATTAGTAGACATGTATGCTCCGCCCCGCTGAAATTATGTTTATGTTTATTGTTATTTGTTCTACTTAAGTCTAGTGATCCCAAGTAAAGATTTGAAAAGTACTCCTTGCTGTTACTATCTTTACAGTTTTGAAGTGCAATCAGTTTATAGAGAGCTATCACATAAACATCATTCTGTACAACAGAGATGTCAACAGCATCATTTGACCTTTCATCATGCAGGCATGATGAGATTAATGATCCGTGACTGAATTTCTTTCCCAGAAGATCTCCATTGTTTTCTGTGAGCCAGTTTGTCCTAGCATAATGTTTGGTACTCACAGGATGACTTTTTGAAGTCATCGCATGAACCTAAATATGGTAAATAGTTCAACTAGATGTGGTTATCCTGAAGGATCTACAGTCCATGATTATAAGTACTTATTAGAAACTTATCACAAGGTTGTCTTTTAAAAAAAAATCTATCTGTTTGTCTATATCTGACCTAACTCCATTAAAGAATTATTTTGTCATAACTTTTCTATGCGTATTACTGTTTTAAAGGTTATTTAAAAAAAATTGTTAATAATTTTATGCTCTTATAATTTTCTCATGTTTTACTTTGTGAGCTGCATCAAACAGGTTCTCTGGAAAAGTGGCATATGTGTTTTCTAAATAAATAAATAAATTTGACCCTTACAAAATGCATTCCATGGGCTGGAACTATATCAAGGAAACAGGCTATGAGGATTCACTATCTGATCTGATAGTAAATGCAGAGCCAAAATGACTAGACAAAGGAAGTTCTGCATTTGATAAACTTTCCATGTCCAAATTAGGCTTCCTGTCATATTTGGAAATGTATAGATGACTGTTCGGGGGAGGGGACTACAGGTATCTGTATCTTTATACATGCCTTGTATATGTATTTTTCCCTTACGGAAGTCATAGCAGCTTTGAGGGAGCAATTTAGATCTCAAAAATTGTGTCAGAAATAGGGTTAAACACACCCTCTAGCACCACTGCTTCAATCAAAACTGGAATTCCTCATGGATGCTTTAAAGTACATTTTAGAGTAAGCAATCAAATCCAGATAAACAACTTTAGCTGGTACATGGATGTACTTGGATCAGATTTAACATCGTAGCCTATGCATGTTTACTCAGAAGAAGTCCTAGTGAGTTCAGTGAGACTTACACCCAAGTAAGTGCACATAATCTTATGTAATATTATTACAAAGTAATTCCTATTGAATTTAGTGAGACTTCTGAGTGAGCCATTTTAGCACTCCATTGCATATCTTACTTCCAATTAATAGATTATAGTGTCAGAGGCACGGCCATATAGGCAAAGTGAGGCAGCTGCCTAGGGGTGCCAGCAGCCATGGGGCACCGGCAGCCTGCTGCTGAACACCCCCCGCCCCACCTCTCCCTCACCAGGTGAGCGCCTTCCTCGCCAGGGGTGGAAAGAGGGGCAGGGGCTTGGTGCAAGGCTCCAGAGGGGGGAGAGGTGCAGGTGTGCCAGCAGCCCCTTCCTTGCTCACTTGGACATGGATCCTGCCCTGCGGAGGACCCGGGGGGAAGACAGCAAGGGCCAGCTGCAGGAAGAAGTGGACCCCCACATCTAGGTCAAGGCAGCAGCCAGGAGGCTTGTAAGGTTCTGCCTGCACTCACACCCCTCTGCTCAGCGGTACTGCAGCATGCTCTGCAAAGGGGGGTAGGGGATTGCAACGCTGCTGGATGCCTTTTCTTGGGAAGGTGTGGCCCTGTATAGACCTCCCCTTTGCAATTTGGAGGGCGGGAGGGGATCCCTCATTAGGTATCAGTGGAGGTTGCTTTGCTTTGCAGCTCGCCGGTGACACTTTGGAAATGCCAGGGGCTGCTTCCCTCAGAAAGGGCTCATGGGACGCACTGAAGGCACTCGCCTTTGCAAGTGGTGGTGGTGACATCTGCACAGACGGGCATCACCCAGCCCTTCTCTGCGGCTTCGGAAGCTCTCAGTGGGTCAGGTTCTTGCTCACTCAGAGCCTTCTGGGATGGCGGAGTTGGTGTGGCTGGGAGGACACGGGCAAGGGCAGCTCAGCTTCTCTCGATGTCGCTGAGATAGTTGGGGGTCAAGGCGCAAGCCTTTTGTTGTTGTTCAGTCACACAGTCGAGTCTGACTCTTCGCGACCCCATGGGCCAGATTACGCCAGGCCCTCCTGTCTTCCACTGTCCACTGAAGTTTGCTCAATTTCATGTTCGTTGCATCGGTGACACTGTCTAACCATCTCATCCTTTGCCGTCCCCTTCTTCTTTGACCTTCAATCTTTCCCAGCATCAGGGTCTTCTCCAGTGAATGCTCTCTTCTCATTTGGTGGCCAAATATTTTGAGCTTCAACTTCAGGATCTGGACTTCCAGGGAACAGTCAGGGTTGATTTCTTTTAGGATTGACTGATTTGATCTCCTTGCAGTCCAAGGGACTCTCAAGAGTCTTCTCCAGCACCATAGTTCAAAAGAATCTATTCTTCAGCGCTCGGCCTTCCTTATAGTCCAACTCTCGCAGCCATACATTACTACGGGGAATACCATTGCTTTGACCATGCGGACTTTTGTTGGCAAGGTGATGTCTCTGCTTTTTATCATGCTGTTTAGGTTTGCCATCTCTTTCCTCCCAAGGAGCAGGCGTCTTTTAATTTCATGGCTGCAGTCACCATCTGCAGTGATCTGGGATCCTAGGAACGTGAAGTCTGCAAGCCTAGTGGGTGTTAAAAAAAAAAAAAAGCACTGTAACAATCGCCAGCTGGGGAATCACCACCAGCTCTGGTGAATGTGTTTCATCCCCCCCACACAACTTTATTTAGCCACAATAGATCAAGATGCTGTGTCCCCTGTTTTGGTTTTACTTCCCCCCCTTTAAATCTGGTACCAGCCTGGAGAGACTGGCTGGCTCAAGGTCACCAAGTGAGCTGCATGGCTCTGTAAGGATTTGCACCTGAAAGCAGGACTCTAACCACCAGGCTGCACTGCTGTCTCCTCTGCTCAGTATTCCACCTCCACTCCATCTAGATTGGAAGAAGACACACACACCCTTTTGCCTGTGCCAGATGGTGATTCCTGCTGCTTTGTGGTTATCAGTCCCAATCCCATCTGAAGTGGAGCTTGTCAGTCTGAAAGCATCTAACTCTCCTTTCTGAATTTATCTCCTCTTTTCCTTCCCCTGTCTTGGTGGAGGTTGCTGTAAGGAAAACCTTGTCAGTTTGATCAGCAGGGATTCTCCCCTCCTTGCCAGTGATCACTAGCACCCATGCACATTCCTAGATTGCTGGATGTACTATTCTTTGGGGTTTAAATGGCTAGTTTTTATTATTTTATCTTGTTTTATTTTGTGAGCTACCTGAAAAGATGGCATATAAATGTTTAAAATAACTCTCAGATTTAGAAATGGAAGGCAAGAAGAGGACAAATCTTTTCTTTCCTCATCTTCCTCAAATGTGGAGTTTTTCATTCTTCCTAAAATGCATTTATGTTTGAAAATTGATGGGCGCACGGGGGGGGGGGGCATATGCCAGAAGGTAGCTTCGTCTAGTGTGCAAAAAAAACTGGCACCGGCCCTGGGCAGAGGCTACAAAGGCTAGCATTTTATGATGCACATAATCTGCTTAATCAGCAACTAATATTAAATTCCCTATTTTTGTTTGTTTGTTTGTTTTCCAGATGATCTCAGAGCCAATTCAGGAGATAGGAATGAATCCAGTGCAACAGTGAAAAAGGCAGACTCCACAGACACCATTATTGTAAAACTGAAAGAGAACAGGGGCAATCAAGTTATGGACAATCGAGTTTCAACTACCTTGCTCTTCACTATCACAGCCCTAGCAGTTTTGTGGCACTCTTTGTTATAGCTGCATTGCATTGCATTAACTGTGCAAGAATTTCTGCTCACTGTCATTTTATACCTACAGCCTTACCCAAGTGAAAACAAAGTTAAATGGCTCTCTAAATGGTGCACTCTAGTATTATGTGGTATATTAGTAGAAGTGCTGAACATTAGTCTGGGACTGGCTAACAGAAAGCATCAGTGTGTGCACAATTTCTGGCAATGGTTCTTGAGAGCATCTTATCTATTTAAGATGCAAAAAGGATGAAGACAGGAACCATGAGTAGATTAAGTTATTGTAATAGATACAGTTAAGAATGTTCAAGTTGTAAATTAATATGTTGGAATCTCCCCCTTTTTACTCATTGGCTAATGGACCGTTGTCTATTTGTCTGATCTTTCACATGAGTTCCTTTGAATAATCCATTTCCAGGAGAAGTTCAATAGTAAGTTATATCTCTAGGGATCAGCCACTATATGTTAAGTGAAGTACAGCACTATCTATCAGTTGGATAAAATTCCTAAGTGGTACAAGAAGATTGTAGCATGTTTAAATCTCTTGGTTCCCCCCCCCTCCCTTTCTTAATGTTTAGAACATAGAAAGCAATATAACAAACATATGCTGCGTCTAATGTATTGTATAGTTGCCTTAACCGTTTAGAAAAGAAATGTAGAAACACTTCCTGAGTTATTTTGAAATATGAAAACATGTTTCCTTGCCCATGTATTTCATTACCATATGCTTTAGACTATGTGAATGTCTGACAAATGGGGGAGGGAAATAGAAAATGGAATCAAGTATCCATTGTCTGTATGGTATAAGAATGGAGAACCGCATCCAGAGCCATGGGATGCTCATCTGAGGAAGGAAGTGAGTGGCTGGAGTTGGTCCCTCAGTCTCATCAGAAACAGGTGATCAGAATTGTCACAGCTGACAGAGGTTCCATCTGTATTGTGAGCAAGTGGTCTCTGCAGTCCAGCAATACCCAGTCCCCTTGGCGCAGTCCAGCTGCTGATCTGTATGTGGATTGCCTTTGCTGAACTGGGACAAACATTTTTGTCTCCCAGGGTTTCTTCTCTATTCAAGAGGGGTATTGATGCACTGTAGATCTGTGAATTACAGTGTGCCATAATATACACAGAGACTATTTAATTACATGTAATGTTTTATTGTGCTATGATAGGAAAATAAATATGAAAGAAACATCAACTTAAACGGGGGAATCCGTTATTTGCCATTTTCTCATTCATATGTATTTTCATTTTCCCCATCTTATTTTAAGGAGGGCTTTTTAATTAATAAATAAAATTGATGTGTTTTACAGCATGGCAAAGAATTGCAATTTCACCATTAGATGGGAGAGGGCTAATATGCGTATTTTTGACAACTGTTTTTACAATGTCTTTGAAAATCTATACAATACAATCTGAGTAGAATCAGCAGTGGTAACAGTCATTATGTCCCTGATTTATATTTACTAACAAAGCAAATCATTCACCTGAGTAGTTCTTTTCATGATACAGAATATTACACTGTACAGTTTTATAAGATATAATGTAAAATATTTGCCTTTAACTTGTGTGTGTGTTGTGTATGTATAAAAACTATTCTTTTAGTAATTTGATTCACATAAAAGATATATTCACCCTAATGCTCCAAACTTTGTATGCATTATATTTAGAATCGAAATACACAACTAGGCAGTTGCTCCTTGCTGCCAAAGTTCGGATGTGGACAGACGCAAAGGCTTTCCAGCGGAATATTCAGTCCAGTGGCATACTCAATGCAGCATCTCCCAGACACATAGCTCTCCATGGGTGCAGAATATCCAGAGCTCTATGCAAGTCCTGAACATTGCCTTTAGCCACTTTATTGTGTTTGTTCTTTAGTAGAGCCCTGAACATTTCGTTTCTATTATTTTTAAGTAAGGACATGATCTAGTAAAATTCAAGCACTTTTATATCCTGTTATTTCAGTGGAAGAATGAAATGTGCTTTTCAGTTTATCCCATTGAAATTAATAGATCTTTGAAACACTGAACTTTTGCTGACATATCACATTTTTAATCTTCTAGGAGACTTAAGGGAAATATGAGGTGATAAATTGAAGAAGCTCAGAAGCAAATGGCAAATTACAACCATTTTTTAGAAAATCTCAAGACTTTTTATCCATTCTACTTTGTTTGAAAAAGGCTGAGTCATTATCTTGAGGCCTCAAAGCAAATAACGCCCGATTCTTTGTTGTCCCAGTCGATGGAAGAGTTAGCTAGGGATAGGAGCCATGTTACAGTTCCAACATATTAAGCATTATGTTCAGGGACAACCCACCCATTAGGCATACCTAGGCCATTGCCTAGAGCGCCAGTCTCCCCAAGTTATGGAGAGACACCAAGCCAGCCTTTCTGTAGTGTTGCACAATTGGCCATGCCTCCAGGCCTTGCTGTGGTGGCAGCAGCACATCATACCACTGCTGTAACCTGGCATCAGGCAGCCAGGAACTTTCTCCTAGTTCCCAGAGTGGTGGCTGCTGTGTCACAGGAAGTAGCAGCCCCAGGCACCCCTGCTGCAGCAGCTGGATTTCTGGCAGCCAAAGTCCCAGAGTTGTGCCTGTCATGTTGCTGCTGTAGCTGGGCAACAGGCAGTTGGGGCCTTCTTCCTGGAACACAGAGCAGAGAGGAAGAGAAAAGCACTGCTTTCTGGGTCCATCTCCCCTCGTATTTCCCATCCAGTGGTCTACTTTTTTCTTCCCCCTTCCCATATCTTCACCCACCCTTTTGACGCTCTGCCTCTTTTTATCAATTCCGCCCCCCATTATTTCTCTTGTTTCCTCAAATCACACGCAACCTCATGGCCTTCTTCTGTCACTGGGAGTGGTGCATATCAAAGAAAGCAGTGGCCCTGTGAACCACACTATGTCTGCCAGGACCTGTTCTCCCAGCCTGCCTTCTCCTGCCCTACTTCCAGATTGGAGGAGGAAGAGAAGGTCCCTGCCAGCTCTGTCTGTCCCTGGCTTCACTCAGAACTGCTTTCTGCCCACCAGGCTTACAGACCTCATTACTCACCTAGGACACCAAAACCCCTTGAGCCAGCCTTGATTATTTCCCCAAAAAAGAAATATTATACAAGAATTACAATCAAGTGCAGTCTGAATAAATAACAACAATCTTCTCTATCCAAGCTACTTCAGTCTTTGAGGTAGGAACTCTTCATTCATGGACTGTCAAAAGAATACATAAACTTTTCTCATAGTCATTACCAAAATGTCCCAAAGCTGTTAAAATCACATATGGTATCATGTGGAGAATACCAGGTTCCTGTTATAGCCATCATATTATACTCCAGTTCTTTGTACTATTTAGAAAGCATTGAAAGCTCAAGGACTATCATGCTGCATTCACTCTTATTACCATGTAATTGGGCCATTTATTTCATATAAGGCTAAAAGAAGGACTACCGGCAGGGCTTTTTTAGTGGGGGAATATGCTAGAATGGAATTCCAGAACCTTTTTGGCAAAATTCTTTTTAAAATGTTTAAAAGTCCATGAGTTTTCAGTATACAGATTGAAAACTTCAGCACCTCGTTTTTCCAAAGCCCTGACTACAGCATTTGAGAGAAGCACATTATCCCACAGTGCGCATGCATAGTTCTACTGTTACTTGTGCAGTCTAACAAGATTTTGTAAAGTTACTCCTCTCCACCCTCAAAAAACCTCTACAAACCCTTTGACCAGAAGCAGAAGTTGTACATATCATGAGCAGCAATCTACCTTTGAAACTGCCGTCAGCTCTCTGAAAAAAATCATCTGTGTCCTGTTTCCATTTCAAGGTCAAATCAACAAACTGCAAACCAAGGTTTCCCATTTATTGTGGTAACATCAGCATAGGGTTGCCAGCTCTGGGTTAGGAAATACCTAGAGATTTTGGGGGTGGAGACTGATGAAGGCGGGGTGGGGAAGAGGAGGCACTTCTTTTTTTTTTTTTTTTGAAACAAAATTTTTATTGGGATATATTCAACATTTCCAATCACGTTACCAATACAGTTTCCAAAAAGTAAGATCCCAATCCCCCCACCCCCCTAATAGGCTTCCAACACTGCTAATAACAAACAGAAAAAATTATAAGGCAATCAAGTTTAGACTTAACTACCTCGACAAACCAGGTAACACATTTAAATTATATATAACCTCTACAATTTCAGCATATTATGTATAACAGTACATACAGTTCAAAATTCATTTCACTTCTCATTCAATATCCGTAGGTATCCAAATTATATATTTTCCCCTTCATTCTATATTCAGTTTCTAGATACAATTTCAATCCTTCCCAGTCTTTTAAGTACTGTTCTGCCATTTGTCCATTTAATTTCTTTGTCATTTTGTCCATTTCTGCTAAAAATAACAATTTTCTCAACCAGTCATGTATATCTGGTACCTTCTCCATTTTCCAATGCTGAGCAAAGGCCATTCTCGCCGACGTAATCATGTACCATAACAGTGTCCTTTTCTCTTGTGGAATTTTTTCCATTGTCAAACCGAGGAGAAAAAGTTCAGGCTTTCTCTCAATTGGGGTTTTCAATATTTTCTGCATCACACAATGTATATTAGACCAGTATGCTTTCGCTTTATCACATGACCACCACATATGGTAAAAAGAACCTCTACTTTTTTACATTTCCAACATTTATTACTCAAGTTCTTATCCATGCTAATATTAGCAATCTTTTTTGGTGTCATATACCATCTATACATCATCTTATAGCAATTTTCTTTTACGTTAATACAAGTGGACATTTTAAAAGATCTTTTCCACAAAAATTCCCATGATTCCATAGAAATTTCTTTGTTCATATTTATGGCCCACTTTATCATTTGTTCTTTAACGGTTTCATCCAAAGTATATACAGTCAACAAAGTTTTATACATTTTTGATATCATTTTCCGTTCTTTTTTCAACCATATATTCTCAAAATCATCATTCATAGCCCTAAAACCAAACTCTTTACAATCTTTTTATAAATGTCCCTTATTTGACAATATTGTAGCCAACCATACTCAAATTCTAATTCATTATTTGGTTTTAAAACATATTTTTTCCCTTCTCTTTGCAACAATTCCTGATACTTCAACCAATCATTGCCTCTATATTCTGAAAACAAATGTATAACTGCAGCTGGAACAATCCACAGAGGCCTTTCATCCGATATTGTATCCTTATACCTGGTCCATGCATCAAACAATGTCCTCCTTACATAATGATGCTTAAACATAGAGTCAGCTTTGTTTTTCCCATACCAAAGATAGGCATGCCAGCCAAATCTGCAATCGTGCCCCTCAAGAGCTAAAAGTTTTCTATTTTCCAAATTTACCCATTCAGATAACCAAGACATACATACTGCTTCATGATACAAACGCAAATTCGGGACTTGGAAGCCACCTCTGTCCTTAGTATCATACATTATCTTCATTTTTATTCTTGGCTTCTTCCCTGCCCAGATAAACTTAAAGATTTCTCTTTGCCATTTTACCAACACTTTTCCATCTTTCACAATTGGTATTGTCTGAAACAAAAACATTAACCTGGGCAGTACATTCATTTTAATAACGGCAATTTTTCCAAGAAGAGATAACCTTAGTTTTTCCCATTTTTCTAAATCACTCTTTATCGAACCCCACAATTTTTCATAATTATTCTTGAACAAATCTATATTTTTCATTGTAATTTCAACTCCCAGATACTTAACCCTTTTAACCACTTCACATTCTGTCACATTTTGTAACATTTGTTGCTTTGTACCAATCATATTTTTACACAGTATCTTAGATTTATTTTTGTTGACATAAAACCCTGCAAGATCACCAAACTCTCTTACTTTTTCAAATACCTTAGGCATATTATTAACAGGATCTTCAACAATAAACATGATATCATCCGCAAATGCTCTTAATTTAAATGAAAAACCTCCAATATTCAACCCTTTTATATTAACATCATCTCTGACCGCTTGTAGCAAAATCTCCAAAACCCAGATAAATAACAATGGTGACAGGGGACAACCTTGTCTAGTACCTTTTCTTACCCGGAACATATCTGTTGATTCTGCATTAACAATCACCGAAGCTTTTTGTTCTTTATATATCGATTGGATCATTCTTGTAAATTCTACGCCCATCATAGATTTCTCAAGCACTTTAAACATAAATTCCCAATTTAAATTATCAAAGGCCTTCTCTGCGTCCAAAAATAAAAAAGCGACTTCTTTTTCAGGATGTTTGTCATAATACTCAATTGCGTCCAATACAACCCTCATATTGTCTTTAATTTGTCTATTTGGTAAAAAACCAGCTTGATCTTCCACAATAGTATCTTTCAAAAACTTTTTAAGGCGCTCTGCCAATATTTTTGCAAATATTTTATAATCGTTGTTCAATAATGAAATGGGCCGATAGTTTTTAACATTTGTTAAATCTTGCATTTCTTTAGGGATTAAGGTGATTGCAGCTTCATTCCAGGAGTCAGGGATCTTTCCTGTCTTTCTAATTTCATTTAAAAGAATCTCCAGCACCGGAACCAAATCTTCATGAAATTTTTTATAAAATTTAGCTGAAAAGCCATCCGGGCCTGGGACTTTGGAGATTTTTGCCTCGGCTATTGCTTTACTAATTTCGTCCTTAGTTATTGCAGCATTTAGGAGTGTTTTCATTTCTGGATTTGGTTGTATCAAATTAACTTTGGATAGGTAATCCAACATTTTTTGAGGATCTGCTTGTTTCGATTGAAAGAGAGTCGCATAGTATTTGAAAAATTCCCTTTTAATTCCTCCTGGGTCCAAAATCTCTTTATTTCCATCTTTCAAACAAGTGATTGTTTTATTCTCTCTTCTTTTCTTTAATTGCCATGCTAAATATTTGCCAGGTTTATTTGCACCTTCAAAGGATTTCTGTTGCAATTTTTTCAAGTTCCAAAATACTTCTTTGTTCAACCTTGCCGCATATTGCTCCCTTAGGATCCTCAATTCTCTCAAAATCTTCTTTTTACCAGGCCTTTTCTTAAGTTCTGTTTCTTTTTTCCGAATATTTTCCATAATTTCTTTGTCTATTTTCATTTGTTGTTTCCTTTCATTATTATTAATTGCAATCAGATGTCCTCTCATCACAGCCTTGTAGGCTTCCCATACCGTTTGCGTCTGTACACTTTTATTTAAGTTCAGTTGAAAGTATGTTTGGGTTTCTGTCCTTATTTTATCCACAATATTTTGCTTGTCCAGCAAATCTTCGTTGAGTCGCCATCGAAATTTTTTTCTCTTAACATACGTTGACCATTTTATCGGACTGTGGTCAGAAAGAGTCCTAGGTAGTATCTCAATTTTGCGTGTTTGCAAGATTAGGTTCTCTGTCATCCACATCATATCTATCCTGGAAAAAGACTCGTGTCTTGATGAATAAAAAGAGTACTCACTGTCTCTGGGATGTTTAGTTCTCCAAACGTCTGCCAAATGTTCATGTTTAATCAATTGGAAAAAGACTTTAGGAAGTTTGCCCATGGCCTCAATTCCTTTTTTTGATTTTCTATCAACAACATTGTCAACAGTACCATTAAAATCACCCATTAAAATCATTTGCTCATAGGTCAACTGTCGTAGTTGTTCCCACAAATTCTGAAAAAGTTTTCTTTTGCCCCATTGGGAGCATAGAGATTAACAATTAATGTCTTTTTATTCTGCAGCACAACTTCTACCGCCAAAAATTTCCCTTCATTGTCTTTGAAAATTTCTTTTGGTTCCAACTCTTTTTTAATATATGTAACTACTCCTTTTTTCTTTTGAGAGGAGAGTGAATAAAATTCCTCTCCTAATCTTTTTTGAGTCAAAAATTTGGCATCTGATTTTTTAATATGTGTTTCTTGCAAGCAAACAATATCGCATTTCTGTTTTTCCAACCAGAGTCTGACATTTTTCCTTTTTTGGGGTGAGTTCAGTCCATTAACATTCCATGAAATTATTTGACTCTCCATGTTGATTCTGTAATTATTTATCAGAGTCTATAAAATTATCATTGATGAATCTGGTCATTTGGTCAACTGACTTGATGGTGACTCTCTTCTGTTTGAACGAAAACTGACACCTTTAGGAATTTCCCATCTATATCTTATGCCCTCTGATTTCAGCTTGTCAATCAGGTCTTTAAAAAGTCGTCTGTCCTGAAGCATCGCTCTGGGTAGTTCCTTTAGGACCATGATTTTCTTGTTGCCAATTGTGAAGTCGTCCTGAAATTGTTGCTTAAACAAATCCTCCTTCAACTTCTTAGATATAAACTGGACAATTACATCTCTAGGTAATTTTTTCCTTTGCGCAATCGCAGAATTGACTCTGTATACCACATCAATCTGTGCCGCCACTCTCTCCTCTTCCATTTTCAAAAAATCTGCAACAGCATCTACCATGACTGAATGGATGTCCTCATTCTTATCTTCAGGGATCCCCCTGAATCTCATATGATTAATCATTGCATTGTATTGGACCATCACATTCACTTTATCTGTTTCTAAAGTGACCTCAGCTATATTGGATGCTACTCCCTTCACCCTTACATCCATTTCATCTGCTCTTTTGGTCAGCGTCTGTATCTCTTTTGTAATTCCAGACATTTCTTTTTTCAGCTCTGTTACCTCTGATATAACGGTCTTTTCAAGCTTCAGAATCGCGTCCATCACTCGTTTTTCCATAGCTTCCATCATGCCCTGTAGCTTTTTTTCCTCTTTTCCAGCCATTTTCGGGGAGGACCAGGTATTTGCCCTCTGTCGTTGCCGCAGGTCGTAAGCCGTTGTTCACAATCTTCCCTCCAACACACTCTAAATCAAAGTCCTTCTTGTGCCCACCTAAATCGCACTGGTTTCACTTTTTTATATTAAGTCTTTCGTTTAAAATCAAAGAAAATTTTTCTGACCTTCCCAAAATGGCGGGCGCAATTTCTCTATGGTAAATGGTTCTTCCGGGTACTCACTTCCTGTCCGGCAATCTTAATGGTCCCCCTTGTTCCTGATTTCTTCCCTTCTTCCGGCCTCCTTGGTCTTCTCTAGGATGATTACTTGTCTGTTCTGAAGTCACTTCCTGTTTTGCCAATTTCTGCTGTAGCAGCTCCAGTACTTTTCCACTGCAATTCTCGCGGAGTTACTGTTAGTTTCTATTTTAAAGTCAATAATTTAACCGCAGGAATGATCAACAATTCGGCTTTTTGGCCTTTTTTAGCTGTTTAACTGCACTTTTTCCGCTCAATGTTAGTACAACAGATAGTGCACGATCATGCGCTTCATCGGATGTTGTTTATTTTCGGCCGAAACGCGTCTCCGGTGAGCAATTTTAAAAAGTTACCTTCAAAGTCAGTGTCTTGTTATAGCAGTGTTTCCTTGATATCAGTTTCCGTAGAATGTCTTGGAGGTCTGGGTCATGCGTTCTTATGTTGAGAATCCAACTCGGTGGGGTCTTGTAGAGATTTTCCGAAGTGCCTTCTCTGGGGGAGGGGATCAAGGCTGGTCGCGGCGCTCTTTAAAGCCCCGCTATCAGCCGATCTCAACTCCTCTCTCGGGCCAGGCTCTCTGCCAGTCACCCCCCTGCCTGGGGGGATCTGCGGTGGGCTATTGGAAGCCCACCCTGTCGTCAAGACCCTCCGTTTGCTCTGGGAGCTCTACGAGCAAGCCAGAGCACGTCAGGACGCCATGAATCCCAGAACGGAAGCCGGAAGAGGAGGCACTTCAATGCCATAGAATCTACCTTCCAAAGGGTTGGGAAGTGTTGTGTATGCGGACCACCACTAGGGGTCTGCCACCTAAGTCTGAAGCTTGGGACAAAAAGACAAAAGGACCTAGGATCCTAATCCACCTTGAGTCCACCAATTAGACCCTGGCGGGAAATTCAAACCCACCAATGGGACTATAGATGTGCCGGGTGGGGTGTATAAAGTTGGCCCTTGCAGGGCCGGGTTTGCAATGTGTGTTATGTGAAGTACAATAAATGCGTCTGAACGCATGTCGTAGTCTGAGTCTCCATGCGGCAAACCCAATACTTTACAGTGGCAACAAGGATGGGATCCCATGAGCGGGCCTGACTCTCCAACCAGCGCAGCAATGAGCACCGACCCCGTGGAAGCCACTGTGCCCCTCACTGCTCCCGAGCAGCACCACATCGCACCCATCTCTCCAGGTCTTCACTCACCACATAGAATCATGGCCGCCGCTCAGGAAAACCTCAGTCTTCGACCCCACACATCCCGAGTTCTGGAATTCATGGACGGACCAGCTAACCTGTTACCTCGCCTACCATGAAGTGACCAACACGGCCAAGAGAAGAAACCTCCTAAGTTCCTGTGGCACAGCCACTATTCGGCTAGCCAAAAGCCTCCTGGCCCCTAAGACCATTCTCGCATGCTCGTACAAGGAAATAATCGATGCCTTGACTTGGTATCTAACGTCCAAGCCAACAACACTAGCCAGGCGAATGGAGTTCCAGGGGTGCCTCCAGAAGCCCAGAGAGAGAGCTGCAGCATATATGGCTGCGCTGCGCCAACACCCCATGGAGTGTGCCTTCCCCAAGGTGGAAAATAACATCTTGACCCAGTTCATATGGGGGTCAATGACATGAAGCTGATGATCGGCACCACCGACCTAAAAGTCGACGAGGCCCTTCAGCTCGCAGTCACCTACAAGGCCTCCCACCAAGACAAGCCACAATCAGCGTCACACCTCATGCTCCCTGATCTGGTGCTGGAGAATTCAGACAAGGACAATGTCCGCCTTGTCCGCCCATCAAGCCGCAGGGAGCTGCTGGTGCCCCAGGCCACCCCAGAAGACCAGCGAGTCGTGCCATGTTTGCCAGCTGTGGGGAGGCACACAAGCACAAGCTATGCCAGTTCCATGATGCCTGCATCTGCAGATCCAAGGGCAACCAGAACCAAAAACCCCAGAGCCAACAATGCCGGCAGACCTCTGCACACTACAGGACCACCATGGAAATGGACGACCTCTACCTTTTGACCAGCCAGCCCTCGCTACAGGTACTCTGCCTCCCCAACCTGCCCACAACCCCCAAGATCCAGGTCCAGATCCAGATAGAAGGAACCCCTGCACCATGGAAGTGGACTCTGGATCAGCGGCATTCATCATTTTGGTGGAAACGCTTGACAGGCTTTGTCCAAACGAGGTGCCCCACTTGCACCCATCACCCTTGAGCCTCATGGACTTTCAAAGGAACCAGGTTCTGATCCGGGGCGTGGGAACATTTTGGGTGAAGTATCGGGGGTTTGAGGGGTTACTGGACTCGATTGTGGTAGAGGGCAACTTAGTCAGTCTGTTTGGGCAGGCATGGTTCGCACCGTTGGGTATCACCTTTGGGGGGGTGAGACACTGCGTGTCTTGGGATTACACCGATGTGTGTGGGGAATTCCTCAGGGTTTTTGATGGGGCTCTGAAATGTTATAAAGGGTCCCCAGTTTCCTTGCAGCTAGACCCCCAGGTGCCCCTATCCGCATGAGGTTTCGCCATGCCCCGATAGCCTTACAGCCCAAAATAGACATGGAGCTAGACTGCTTGGTGACTCAAGGGGTCCTAGAACCAGTCTCGCATGCTCCGTGGGAGACCACCATTGTAACCCCCATAAAGCCCAATGGTGACGTCCGCATCTGCACGGACTACAAATGTACACTGAACAAAGCCCTCCACGACCATTCCTATCCTGTCCTGGTCATGAGTCACGTATTGGCCACCTTGGCAGGGGCCAAAGTCTTCAGAAAGTTGGATCTCGCACAAGCGTACCAACAACTGCCAGTAGATGATGGCACCACAACCGCCCAGACCATAGGGGTGCGTTTAGAGTGAAGTGCTTACAGTTCAGGGTGAGTGTGGCCCCAAGAATTTTCCACCAGTTAATGGACTCTCTGTTGAAAGGGATCCCTGGAGCTATGCCATTTTTTGATGACGTCCTCATCACTGTGGCAACTCTGGACAACTTCGCCTCCCGTCTCCGTGAGGTCCTCAGCCACTTCGATGGTGCGGAACTTAAAGTCAAGAGGGAGAAATGCCTGCTTGGGGTCCTGGAGGTGGAATTCTTGAGTTTCCAAGTTGATGTGTCCAGGCTTTACTCAGAGAGGAACAAGGTCAAGGCCGCCATGAAAGCCTCTCCGCCATCATGCAAGGTGGAGCTTCAGGCATTTTTGGGACTTCTACCACGACTTTCTCCCCCACAAGGCAGTGGTAGCTGAACCCCTGCATCAGCTTTTGGACAAGTCGGCGCGATGGGCATGGGGCCCCCTGGAGGTGGCCGCATTCCGAGGTGTAAAAGCCTTCTTGATCTCGAACGAAGTGCTGGCCCATTTCAATGAGTCCCTGTCTGTGGTCCTGGCTTGTGATGCTTCCCCCAATGGCGTGGGTGCGGTCTTGGGGAACGTTCTCCCTGACGGCTGAGAGGTCCCAGTGGCCTACTACTCCAGGACCTTGTCAGCCGCCGAGCAGAATTACGCCCAGATAGACCAGGAGGTGTTTGCTATAGTGGCACGGATAAAAAAGTTTCATAACTTTGTGTATGGGCAGCCCTTCACTATTGTTACTGACCAGAAGCCGCTCCTCGTCCTGTTTGCGGCAGACAAGCAGACCCCCCAGGTGCTCTCACCCCAAGTCCTCCGCTGGTCTCTCTTCCTGGCAGGCTATAACTACCACCTGGAACATTACCCAGGTAAGGCGATGGGGCATGTCGACACCCTCAGCCGGCTTCCATTTCCCTCCGTAGACACTGACCTGGCCCCAGCCCCCGGGGTCCTCCTGCTCAAAGGCCTCCTGGAACAGCCCCTGCAGGCCATGGATGTCACCAGCCACTCAGCTCGTGACCCTGTCATCTCCAGGGTCTTGGGCTGTGTGGTGAGGGGGTGGCCCACAGCTGCTGCATGGTATTTGCCACTCGCAGAGATGAACTGTCAGCTCTCAAAGGGTGTTTCCTATGTGGGGAGAGGGTGGTCCTCCCCAATGCCCTGCAACAAAGAGTCCTCACTGCACTCCACGAGGCCCACTCAGGAATAGTCCGGATGAAGGCAATGGCCCAGAGCTATGTCTGGTAGCCAGGGATAGATGCAGAAATCGAGTCATGGGTGCAGAGGTGCCAGATGTGCCAGGCTGTCAGACCAAACCCATTGAGCGCGCTCCCGCAACCATGGGAGTCAACACACAAACTGTGGAAAATACCTGGAGACTTTGGAGGTGGATCCAGGAGAGGGCAGGGTTTGGGGAGGGGAGGGGAGGGACCTCAGCATGGTACAATGCCATAGAGTCCACCCTTCAAAGCCACCATTTTCTCCAGAGGAGTTGATCTCTGCCAGCTGGAGATCAGTTGTAAAAGAGGGAGATCCCCAGGCCCCACCTGAAGGCTGGCAACCCTATTGACAAACCTACACCAGCAGGATTTGCAGAATGGGGTTTGTCCTGGCATTTCATTGCCATTTTAAAAGACCAAGCAAGTTATAATGTAGAATACGCATTTGGAAAATAACTAATCAAATCCTGAGCTATTTGTCAACTTCAAGGGATAACTAACCTGAATGAATTTTTTTCCAGTTCTTGGACCTGAACTGGCTAGGCCTATTCAGGATTCCCCCCCCCCCAATGGCCCTGTGTGTTTGGCAGCAGTCTACTTTCAGTTTCTCCTTTGCTATACAGCTTAAGTGTTCTGTTTTCCTGGATGCTGAAAGACTTGGGGAAGAGCAGTGAGAGCAGAGAATGACTCAGGAGCTATGATCATGACAGGCACACTATCCAACCAGATCATTTAGCCAATGTTTGTGGCACATAGTGTCCTCCCTGGTTAGCATCTGTGTTGCATGTGGAAGGTGTCCCCAGTTCATCCCCATACCTCCATTTAAAAGGATTGGGTAGTAGGTGATACAGAAAGACCTCTACCTGACACCCTGGAGAGCCACTGCCAATCAGTATAGAAAATAATGACATTAATAGACCAATATTCTGATTCAGTATAAGACAATTTCATGCATTCAGCATTCCTCATAGGCTGTGAATTCCCCTATTCAGATGAGTTTGGGGTAGGTTTTAGAGTGCATGTATGTGCTGGTGGTGGTATACATGGAGTTCTGCATATACTTTAGAGCCACTGATTAATGCCTATTACACTACAGTTAACCAAAAATCACTGGCAATTTTGTGGAATACATTGATATTCCACTAGAAAGCACCTATCATTTTTTTAATCTGTAGGCAGAGCTAAATAGTTTGCACTTTATCATTGCTTTTTTGCTGTTAAACAATAATTTGCAATTATACTATTTGCACCTAATTTAACGCTGTCATGCTAAAAGTCATTTGTTGCATGGTAGAAGCAATTAACATTTGCTCACTTCGTCTGTTAAAAGATGATGTGTAATTTGTCCACCATGCCCTTTCTGTGCACCTAATTAGAACCAGTGTGAATTGTTCTCCAGGCAATGAACATTTAATTTTTTTTTAATGTATTGAATAGTTTATAAATTCTTTACACTTATAAAATACTTTCTAGCTAGAATCATGTTCTCACCTGGTAGGCTTTCAAAATGAGCTATATTAGATACATTTTGTCCATAATTAAGTATAACTTACCTGATTTACATTGTAATGGAATATGCCCAAGGCTGCATCCACACAACATTGGATATTGCTCTAGGACCACATTATAGCAACCTTTCACAAATGGATCATCTTCTCTACACAGAAGAATCCAGTCCTGATTTATTCATATAGAGCAGTGACAGCACAAGCTCCAAAATGTATAGATGCAACCCCAGCCTGTCAAATGTACTACTAGTTGAACTAAACATTATGTAATACTTAGCTGATTGTAGCAACTATAGTGATGGTCCCAGAAGGTCATGGTAATTGTGTTCAACTGGTTTCTACTGATTTAAAACCACCTGAATGCAGTAAGGATACATAGACTGTACTACAGATATTATAAGCACCAGTGTTGTAGAGGATGCTTTGATCTTTGAGAGATTCTTGCAGAAAAGTGGGATTAAAATATATTAAATAAAATGACTTGAATAAAATAATGAGGTCACTAGCTAACACAATTGCTCAAATATTTAGGTGGGGTGAAAGACAAAGAGAAAACAATTGTGTGATGGGAAGACAGCTTATTCCAATATTCCTCTATATGTTTTGCATTACACTTCATCAGGGGGATCTGTGAAATATAAAAGCAGCAACACTACCACTAAGCTTGCTTGCTAAAATATTTAGGGACCAGAGGGTGTTGCATGTGACTGTTCTTTCAAAAAAAACCATAAAAAACAAATTTGAACTGAAAATATCAGTTGTGTGGTATTTGTCTCTAGCCCTGATTTGTTGCATGTGAAAAGATCCCAGTATATCTAATGCGAAACATATCATAGGGAAAATTGAATTTAGTTGAAGGTGGAGTGAAAATGGGTAGGAGGAACATTAACAGTTTGAGATATGCAGATGACCTCACATTACTGGCAGAAAATAATGAAGAGTTGAAATGACTACTTTTTTTGCTCAGTCGCACAGTCGAGTCCAACTCTTCACGACCCCATGGACCATATCACGCCAGGCCCTCCTGTTTTCTGTCGTGCTCCGGAGTTTGCTTAATTTCATGTTTGTTGCCTCGATAACACTGTCTAACCATCTCATCCTTTGCTGTCCCCTTCTTCTTTGACCTTCAATCTTTCCTGGCATCAGGGTCTTCTCCAGGGAGTGCTCCCTTCTCATTTGGTGACCAAAGTATTCAGCTTCAGTATTTGGTTTGCAGGGAACAGTCAGGGTTGATTTCTTCTAGGATTGACTGATTTGATCTCCTTGCAGTCCAGGGGACTCTCAAGAATCTTCTCCAGCACCATAATTCAAAAGAATCTATTATTCGGCTCTTGGCCTTCCCTATAGTCCAACTCTCACAGCCATACAGTACTACTGGGAAAGGTAATGACTACTAATGAAGGTTAAAGCAGAAAGTGCCAAAACAGGGTTACATTTGAACATCAAGAAGACAAAAGTATCATTACTGTAAAAAATATATAACTTTAAAGTTGACAGTGAAGAAACTGAAAGTGTTATTCCTTGGCTCCATCATCAACCAAAAGGGAAACTGCACCCAAGAAATCAGAAGGAGATTGAGACTAGGAAGGGCATCCATGAAGGACCATTGCTCTGATCCAACAGAGCTCTTCTTATGTTCTTATAAACTAGACAAGGTCCTTAAGTGTAAGGATGTGTCACTGGCAGCCAAGACTAAGATAATTTATACTATAGTATTTCTCATTGCTATGTATGTGTGTGAAAGCTGGACAGTGAAGAAAGCTGATAGGAAGAAAGTTGAGTCACTGAAAATGTGGTGTTGGAGCAGAGTCTTACAGATGCCATGGACTGCTGAAAAGACAAGTAAGCGGGTGTAGATCAAATGAAGCCTGAACTCCTCCTAGAAGCTAGAATAATCAAACTGAGGCTATCATACTTTGGTCACATTATGAGAAGACACGAGTCACTGAAAAAAACCAACAATGCTAGGAAAAGTTGAAGGCAGCAGGAAAAGCGGAAGACCAAACACAAGATGGATTGACTTAATTAAGGCAGCCACGGTCCTCAGTTTGCAAGTCTGTTAATGATAGAACATTTTGGACATCATGAATTCATAGGGTCCCCATTAGTTGGAAGTGACTTGACAGCGATTAACACAGGTATCTAATGCTGTGTTACTTGAGCCACTAGATCCCAGATTTTTTGGTTTTAAGTTAACAATACACAGATTAGGACTCTACATGGAGATGCAGGATTTGAACCTTAGGGAAGGGCTTCTTGCCCTCTATCCCATCTACTTCCCACACATTCCGACCTTTGTTTTTACCTGACTTGATGACATTCCTGACCCTTGTTGACCTGGGGGTGTAGTGTCTGCCTTGAACATGATCTAGCTGCTTCCTGCTGAGACCCAGGTAGGAATGTTCAATTTTATTTTCTATTTTAGATTTTTTCTCATTTTAAAATACGTTTATTTTCATTTCATTAATTACTGAATTCACTCATTTTCATTTTTTCATGGGTTTTATTAGGAAACACATCTTAATGGAAATACAGTTAGTATGTAACTTCTTTGCTTTTCATTATATAGGCATGACATATTCAGATTATACTCCTCACCGAAAGAATCCTCCCTAGGAAATTTTGAGCCTATAGAGTAAAAATTTTATACGCGTTCAAAATTTAATTAAATTTAGTTTTCTGCTTACCTGGAGTTTTAAATTAGTGCTTTCTATTAGTAGTTTCATATATTTTATTGTGTTTTATTGCCATTTATACAGTAAGCCACCTTCAGTTCCTGTAAGGTAGAGGGACAGCTAATATATGTTTTAAGTAAATAAATAAAATTCTCATCTGCGAAACAGGCAAAGGCAGACATTTGACATTCCCAGATGACAGTAAGTGTGTACAAAGCATGTATAAAGACAGCATTTGGGACTGGAAGGAAGCATACAAGTTGGAGATGGTGCAAAGACAAATATCTTACACCCCAAGAAATCCATCTGGTTAATCTTGGTGGCTCCTTCTAAATTACCTTGTTGCAATGACAAAGGTGGAGAAGAAATGTTTTAATGTATAAATCCTGCTGCCAAGAATTCCAGAAAGACTGCCTCCTTGTCCCGTTCCCTTTTTTTCTCCCAACAACTGAGGGGGCCACCACCCCTGTCTTGCTCTTGGGAACAGCCCTCCCTCTGTGTCAGTGTTCAGGCAGTAAATGTGAGTAATTGGTAGAGAAAAAAGCACGACACCTGAAAGATGGGGAGCCACGGCAGAGCAGTGCCCTAAATAGCAGCCTGGGTGCCTCCACCCCACCAGCCATCTCTGACTCCCTGATAGATATAGGCAGGCCCTAAGCGGGCCCTGGTTTGCCACACTTGTCACCAGCCTGCCTCCTCCAGTCCAGCAAGAGCTGCCGTGGCTGCCCTCACCCTTTCTGCACTCCTCCCCTACAGTGCTGCAGACAGGGCCCACAATGAGTCCAGGCCCCAGCTTACATAGAATTGAGAACATCCTCTATGAACCACTGATGATAAATGGAAACACAATGGAGCAAAAGACCCTATCAGGAAAAATGTCTTTGATTTCCAAGCCCATGGTTGGGATGACTGGCAAAGTTCAACTATTTTCTGATCCACACTTTTTCTTGCCCTCCTGAGGTTTTTTTTTTAAAATGAAAACTGGAAACCCAGGCACCTGAATAATGAAGATAAACCAATGTAGTAAATTGGATTCATAATAATAATGAACAGAGCTTTTATTTCAGTTTTTATTCATTAATAAATGAATGCCCATCTCTATGCCAGGCCTTATTATGCCAACAATACCATCATCCCAGGTCATACTGTGCATGTGGCTGCACCCTGGGAAGATAGCAGCAGTTCATTAAGCCCTAAAGAACACCAGACAGCAGCAGAAGAAGAGGAGGAGGAGGAGGAGGAGATTGGATTTATATCCTGCCCTTCACTCAGAGTCTCACTCCTGCCCTTTATTTGACGGTAACATCAGGCAGCATTTGGCAATGTCCAGGGGTTTTAATACTGATATTTGCATTTTGAATAGATTCAGAGGTTTAAATCGAAGATTCCAGATAGCTAATCTGAGGCCTATTCAAGTCTTAGTTATCCCTGTACCTTAAACCTGAGCAGTAAGCAAAAATGAAATTATGATCTCAGCTATAGTAGTGATGATAATGTAAAAGCACAACGTTCCAGTGACTGTGGACCACTGAGGTCAATTAGATTTGTTGCAGTCTATGAAGCAATTTAGTCTTTAAAGTTAATAGTTCTGCCCTCCCCACGAGTCCATGGTCTCCAGGGGAAGAGAATCTGCTCACCCATGACTTGCAGCTGTGCTTAGTTAGCCTAAGTTTGGTCTTTGTTCTCTGTATGAGCCTTACTGTAACACACTTCTTCAGGAACAAACTTGAATAAAGGTTTCCAGTGGTCTCATCCTCAAATCTCCATTGGATTTCTTTACAGTGATTATTGGGGGATGGTCATATAATCATTACAACAGATGCAGTAACCTTCAACTTGCTCATCGTTTAGGTCAAGGTGCTCCCCTGTTCTCCATAATATGGAGTAAAGATAGTCCCTGGTTCAGGCTGCGGTTTCCTCACCAGTGGCAATCAACATGGCTGACTGTTCAGCAAACTGATGGGGTTCTGAATAGTTTTGGTGTATTCAATAGAGCGAACAGGCTGGTTTCACATGAACAATCTCATTTCACTTTCACACAGGTTTCTCTTTCCCACATCCATGTTTCTTACCATTGCCACATTCTTTAATATATATAAAAAACTCTTTCACAATGACATACACCATTGTGAGGTGCATCTGTGTCTCTGTACTTGCTGTTCATTGGCAGTGAAAAAGGCAAACTATTCAGAATATAAGTACACACACACACTTGCACTTCCTCATGGGAAAGCCCTATAATTCCCTAGACAGCTATATGTGCCATGAGGAAGAGCTCAAGCCCTATAATTCCCTAGACAACTATTTGTGCCATGAGGAAGAGCTGCTATAATTGGCAGCCTTCACAAAGCCATTTATGCAGGAAGCTTTGTACGGGGCTATAGGGCAGGTCAAAACCTGCTCAATGTGGCATCTGAATTGAACTGAGCAAAAGAGACAGGTGATGCCAGCAGGGATTCAATTTGTGTGTCAGTGATCAGTTAAATCACAGGTGGGCAATTGTATTTGGGTTAAAGTTCTCAGCATCCTTGCTGTGTAGATTCCTGCGCAGGGCAGCATAAATGTTGCTGCACAGAAAGATTTCCCTACATACACCCTTGTTAATTGCAGTCTGCAGAACCTCTTGAAGCACAACAGGAAAAGGAGAATGTAACCACACAAGAATACCACATGGTGTCCGGATGCAGGGTTTTTCTTCTCCATCTAACAGTCTGGCTCATACCAAATCCACGAACCAGGAGGGTCAAGCTAACACTATATAATATAAAAATATAAATGTTTATTAAGGTGTACACATGTTAAAACATACTATGATTAAAACAGAGAGTCTAAATTTCAGACTTTTAAAAGGTTTTCCAATGCAAATACACTTGACGGGTAAATACTTTTAAACTTAGAACCAAAGGCATTTCGGCCCCTTCGGGCCTTCCTCAGTAGTCACTATTCTCTATATTACACTGACACACATCCAAATACATGTATAAAAGGTTTTTTGTATACACATATATATAACCAGATGTTGTTTCCTGAAATTATAAAAAGGAAAAAAGGAAGGGGGGGAAAGCCTGATTATTACATACCAAATGTAAAAAATCATTAATGTTAATAAAAAATTTTTTACAGAAATTACTTTATATGCTGATAGTTATGCTACTGGCTTAAGTGTTGGGCCATGTCAGTTCCTCAAATTATTCTGAATACATATACAAATAAAAATACAATTATTGAAATTTTATAAGTAGTCTAATTTTATAGTAATTTTAGCCTAAAATTTAATTAAATTGGCCAACAAATCTGGTGTCAGAGATTTCATTGGTCTGGATGTGTGTCACCTCCATCAAAGGTAATGATCACATTACAAGCAGCTGCAGTTACATCAATATATAGTGAAACCTGGGATGATGCAATCACCCACATGCATTGCACAGTGCTTGCCAGGGAAGAAATTACAAAGTGGGAGAGGAGAGGGAGAGAAAAAAAAGGCAGCATGGGGGGGGGATAATAAGGTCAGCATAAAAAACTACAGAATAACAGGTATAGATGTTTTCAAAGACAGCAAGTCCAATCCATTTCTTCATTCAGTCCTAAGGGAGCCAACCTCTGTAGGTGGTGAATCCAAAATGCATCAGATTAAAGAAATGGACTGCGCCACTTATGAATCATTTTCTGGACTTGGGCCATACCAAAAAACAGCAGAAATTCTGGATTATAGAGACAGTTCAGACTATTAATCCAAACATGTGCAGAGTGCTCCAGAAAAGAGAGTTATTTTGGATTCACCACCACCTTCTTTCTACTTCTGTGACACTTGTGTAACAGCGTTGCATGATGTCCTGTTTTGTACCTATGCCCAAGCACTGCAGTTGCTATGCTGCATCCTAAAAATTCCTCTGCTGTCCCAGTATCTATACTATTGGTATGCTTCTGTAAATTGGAATAACAAATGTTCCATCACACTTTTATAGCAGGAAAATCAGCTACCTCTCAACATTTGCCCAGAACCTTAGAATGCCTTCACAGCCATTTGTCTCTGGTTGTGCTGTTTGCACACTACGTGGTGGGTCCCAACTTGAGCATGGCAATCCTCCTCCCTCCCTTTCTTGTAAGCAGTGCCATTTCATAATGCCAGAACTACTGCAATTTGCAACAGAGAGTTTGAGGGAATAACAAAGCTATATAACAACCATCATCACTGTTGTTGGGGTGGCAGATGTCTCATTCAGAAATTCACATTTCTTTGTTACAGCATGTTGATGGATTGTACATACAATAATATAGATGTTGATATGTAGACAGAATAAGCTGCATCATGGTTACTACACCATCTGTGGAGAGAGGGAAGGAAGCAGCATGTGGATATGAGAAGTTAGAAGCAGCAAGAAAACCAAGGCATTGTTAGTGGTCAAATCACTGGGAAATTTGATGACATCATTTTCAAGTCCAGTCCCTGAAATCAGTTCCTCCACTGATTGCCATAAAAATGTAATTTTGAACTGCCCTCTGTGAAACTAGTTAACAGAGAAAGATATCCTACAAACAAGTTATCAGCACCAATATTCAAAAGCAGTTTATGATAATGTCCTTATTAAAATTTCATGTGTTGGGGTCTATTGTTAGAAATGAAAACAGCACAGTTCCCAAACAAATGGGATGGCATTTTGATACACACACTAATGCTCCCTGGATCTTGGATTTAAGGGTGAATGGGACTAACAGCCTATTTCTGTATGCAAGATTGCTGTTCAGAATTTTAAAAATAAGAAAAATGCTGGCATTTCTATTTTTGTAAACAAAAACTTCATAGAAATTAATCTGGCAATTTGTGTGTGTGTGTGTGTGTGCCCTTTTCATTGGTGCCATTTTATACACCAATTAAGACTGCTTTATCACACACTATCTAAATAGTAGCATATTAGTGAACAAACATCAACTTTTCCCAGGGTATTTTGCATACAAAACCTCCATTTTCACACCTATCATTGTCACAGCAATGACCAGAAAAGAAACTGTGATTTGTTGTCGAAGGCTTTCATGGTCGGAGTTGCTATAGATTTCTCAGGCTGTATGGATGTGGTCTTGGCATTGTAGTACCTGACATTTTGCCAGCAGCTGCGACTGGCATCCTCAGAGGTATAACACAGAAACATGGAGTACTCTCTGTATCAATGTGAGGGGGAAAAAAATGGTAGGCAGGTAATTGTGGGGTAGGGCTGAGTCATTATCTTGTAGGAGTTTCCCAGGCTGTGACATGCTAATAGAGGAGCTGTCCTGAGGAGGTTCTTTTGCATATGGATTGGCTGTTGAAATGCTAATCTTATCTGTAGTGCTGTTGTAAGATGTAGAGCATTTTGTGTTTTTCAGCACAGGAAACCATGCCCTATTTATTTTTAAACTCTCTTCCTTCCTGTTGAAATTGTGTTTATGTTTATGAATTTCAATAGATTCCCTGTGTAATTTGACATGGTAACTGGATATGTTATCCAGCATTTCAGTGTCTTGGAATAAGATACTATGTCCTGTTTGAGTTAGGCTATGTTCAGCTGCTGATATTTCAGGTTGGCCAAGTCTGCAGTGTCTTTCATGTTCTTTTATTCTTGTCTGGATGCTACGTTGTGTGGTCCTGATGTAAACCTGTCCACAACTGCAAGGTATGCGGTATACTCCCGCAGAAGTGAGGGGTCTCTTCTGTCTTTTGCCAATCATAGCATCTGTTGTATTTTTCTGGTGGGTCTGAATACTGTTTGTAGGTTGTGTTCTTTCATAAGTTTTCCCGTGTGATCAGTGATTCCTTTGATATATGTAAAAACACTTTTCCTGTGGGAGACTGTTTTTCCTCAGTTGTTTGTTTTACCTTTGGTTTAATCACTCTTCTGATTTCAGAAGACTCTAGAGGGCAGTGCTCATCTCCATTTCCAAGGTGAAGAGCCAGCGGCTGTCCTAAGACTTCTCTGTGGTCATGTGGCCAGCATGACTAAAGTCCAAGGCATACGGAACACTGTTACCTTCCCACCGAAATGGTACCTATTTACCTACTTGTAATTTCTTGCTTTAAACTGCTAGGTTAGCAGGAACTGGGGCCAGAGATAGGAGCTCACTCCATCACTAGGGTCTCCAACTGTCAAACTACAGACCTTCTGGTCTGCAGCTCAGCATCTTAACCTCTAAGCCACCGCAGCCCCACTAAGTTCCAATAGGGAGCCAATATTCTAGGGAGGGGAGGCTTACAGTGGTAAATCACTCTGTTCATCTGTTCATCACTTTTTTCAAATGTGGGGCAGATGCACAGTGACTGTTTCATAAGGTTTGTAAGGGTTTACAATGTACTATTTTCTCATTTATTCTCAAAATAATCTTATGAGGTAGGCTGATCCACAGATAAGCAGATTCGCATCTGAAAATTTCAAAGTTCTAGTGCCACATTATTTTCTTTCTGCTACTCCACATTTATAATTCTTCCATAAAAACCCTTGGACAGAGTGACCTCACAAGGAAGGACAGGGGCCACATAAAAAACACAAGAGGATAAATTATACAGCTGGCCCCAAAGAGGCTTTTAATTTTCATTTTAACTTTTTATATGGTTGGTGTGCTTTCAGCTGCCCCCTCAGATTTCAGTCCATATTTTGTCCAAGAGGCTTAAAGACAGGATTCAAGCATCCCCACCCCCAAAAGATATTTTCTAGCCTCCAGGGAACTATATAGTCTCTGTGCTAGCCTCCACAGTGCAAAACCCCACCTTAAATCCAGCATTCATTCACTTGGGTTGGGGGGATGGCAACAAGGAGTATATAAAGGGGCTCTTCCTCAGCTTCCAACTGTCAGACTTACTTAAACAAGCTCTAGCATTGCACAACCAAGACTCAGGAGCTTCTCTGAGCTGTGCCTTCTGGGATAACCCAATGACTTTAGCAATAAGCCTTTAAGGGTTTCTGCACAGCTCTGACAAGCCTGGGATTAATATACAGACTTGAGAGAAAAACAGATAAAGGCTTCTGGTTTCATCATGACATTGCCCCCAAGCACACATACTTTGACAAAAATGGAGATTCACAAAAATTCGACTCAGCTTTGCCATGGCTTCATAAACCAGCCACCTCCTCCTTTTGAAGTCTTGTTCCTCTGACTCTTTTTCAAGTTATGGAGCCTCAGACATTGGCATTAGGAATAAGCCTCTTTTTCGCAATGTGTCTTCACTGGTCTTTAGTTAGACGTAAATCTCTTAGATCATAGTCTGTACAGAATGGACTCTGCAGACTAGCTGGACTGAAGAGATTTTTATGACCTAATTCAAAAGGTAGTGGCATACAGTTTTCCCCCACTGAGGAAGAAGAATGCCTGTTCTACAAACTGCTGCTTCAAAAAAGCTATTTTAAATTGAAAGCTCTGCATTTATCCTCTAATTAAGTGGCTGTCACAATCTTTGGAACTATTTTGCTATGAAATTTAGCTTCCCTTCACTTCAGAAAGATTTATTCCCACAAGCTTTGCCATCCTAAAAGTCATAGATTGCTCCTTTGTATTGCACATTAGAAATCTGAGTTTTAATAACTGTGGTGTGTTTTTTTTTAAATCGTCCACTTTTGTATTTTTTGCTACTCAGTATTGATATTTCTCTCTTCATCAGCAGTTTCAAAGAAGGCAGACCCCTGGTTGAAGGTGATTCTTGGCCTTCCTTTGGAATATACAATTTCTCCTTTTACTGTTTTAGCTAAAAAAAAATCAGACATGCTTGCTTAACTGTGATGTACTTGAAAGGTTTAGGCATCTTTTATCATGTTGAGATTGGGACCTTGAGCTGCTTCATGTTTTCCATTTTGATTAGTAAATATCATGAAAATGGGGCTCTCACATGCAAAGATACTCCAAAAGTATGTTGAAATACCATTTTTGGTTGGCTTCTGATGGTAACCAGGAGCATCGTGGTGGCTGCTGCTACAATAAAAACAAACCCAAAACCATCTGCTGGGTTGGTGTTCCCCTGGACCATGTCACTAGTACAGGGACTTACCTCATCTTCTTGGTAGTTGCTTACCAATTATCTAATCCACATTGTTTATCTTACATATGTTAGGGAATGTCGATCAAAGAAGTTGTTGGTGAGTATTCCTGTTTGGAATGTCCATATTGTAGGAAAGGTTACTGGACTACTCTTGCCTTCATGTCCAGTTTCCCAAAGGCATCTGGCTGGCCACCACTGGTAATATAATATTGGACAACATGGGCTTTTGGCACAGCCAGTTCTCCAATCAAGAAGCCACCAAAGAGAGTGCTTGTGGTGAGACAATGAGGAGGCTACCAACGCACTGTAGGGACTCAGTTCACTCCAACCGCCACATGAATCCATGAAGCTGCTTTATGAATTTAAGTTCAAGCTAGACATTACACATTTTAGCAAGTGAGGTCTGGGTTTCCCAGACCCAGCTCACATTCCCTGCAGTCCCACAGGAGATGTGAGGAACTGTGTTTTAAAGAGTTGCATAAGCCAAGCAACCATGGAGAAGAAGAGGCTCCTGCTTTCTCCCTGCATCATTTTTCCAAGCTGCAACAGCCCCAGGAAGAGCATTGTTTGCCCCATTTTAGAGCTATATATTCAATATTCTGTTAAAGGCAGTATTGTCTACTCTGCCTAGCAGCAGCTCTCCAGGGTGTCAAGCAGCGATTTTATACATCACAGCTACTTGATCCTGTCAACTGGAGATGCCAGAGGTTTGAGCCTGAGATCTTCTGCATATCAGGCAGATGCTCTATCACTGAGCCACAGCCTCATACCCAACCCAATGGGGCCCCTTGAATCTGTCCTGGGTTTTTGTCTGATCCAACTGGGCTATTCTTGTGTTCCATTAGTTAGCCATGGCCTGACTCTCACAGTTTTGACTGCATATATGCTTACACATTTTGCTTCTTTTTTAAAAAAACAAAACAAAACACAGCTGCATTGGAGAAAACACTGATCACATCTTTAATGACCTGGAAAGCAAAAATGATTTGTTACTCTCCCGAAGGATCAAAACAAAAGGAATGCGACTTCCCTGAACAACAACAAAAAATACATTTGCATTTATTGACTCTCTTGAGAGGTTCCAAGTTAACTTTTTAAAAAGACAAATGGGAATGTTTTAAATTCCTCAGACAGAAGAAAACCATGCACATAACCAGTATTTAAAACCACAAAATGCCACTTTCATTTCATGCCTCTGTTTTTATAGAAATAACAGCTAGATGGCAGGTTTCATTTGTATAATGTGGTAAAAGGGAGTTACCGAAGGCAAGCGCATGCTTTTTGTTGCCAAGGGCCATGAGGTAAATAGTTAAGACCTTCATTTTTCACTGATTGCTGCATATTTTTCCCATTACCAGTTTTCCAGTGATGTTGCTGGATTTTTTTTTTAATATCGGAAGATGTCACTGGAATTCTATGCACTAGACCAAAAGAGAGATTTGTCTGCGCTGGTTTCTGAAGTTCAGATTAGGCCACATCATGTTTTGGCACTGTCTGTCGCTATGGGAAAGAGTTTTCACTAAAGATTTTGAAGCACTTCACAGCAAATTAATCATGTAACTGAAAGGATATTTGTGCTAGCCCATTCTAAGACTGTGGTCAGATGACAGGCTGGGCATGGTCTGGCTGTAACCTCTATTTTATCCGGTGTTATTTGTTCCAGAGAGGTTTGTCAAAACATGCCACCCTTAACCCACCTCACTGCATGCTCACTCCATGGTTGACCATTCAGATTATTACTATGTGTAACCATGGAGTGGGCAGTCTGCATCCTTTTTTGAAAAATGTCTTTCACGCATGTGGAGAAGCGCTCATTCAAAGCACCACTCCATTTTAATAGCTCTGCAATTCCTCTGCCAAGTACTGAAGCCCCTCTCAGCCTCCTCCGCTTTGCCTCTCTTCCATGGAATGCAGATTTACATGAGAGTAGCCCCATTGACTTCAGTGCATTTATTCTTGTGTCAATCATGGGATGCTCTCAGACAGCAACTCTGAAGCAGAAAATAGTTTGCATGGGGGAAAATGGGATGGGGAGTAGGGTGGCCAGCTCCAGGCATGGAAAATCCTGGAGATTTGGGGATGGAACATGGGGAGGATAGGGAGGACTGCAGGTGGGGTACAATGGCATTTACTCCACCTTCCAAAGCATTCATTTGCTCCAGTGGAACTGATCTCTGTAGTCTGGTTAACATCTGCCCCCCACTTTAGCCAAAGTCCATACCCAGAAAACCCTGCGCACACTTTTGGGGCAGATATTCAGCCCAAGTTTGCTCAGAAGCAAGGCTGCCTGGATTTTTAAATTTTTCCAGCTTTATGGTCACCCTGAATTAGGGATGCCAGCCTCCTTGGGTTCCCTGCCAATATGGGACCCTAACTAGGGACTATTTCCATGGCTTTCCAACTCGAAGAAACAGAAGAGAGTGGTTGAGGGGGATTTGTCACTCAAAAACTTCCCCAGGGGCTCCCAATCCTGACAGAATGTTTGGGTGCAGAAACATGCAAGCGGTGATTCACAACCATGTGGCAAAGTTCTGCTTATGCACACATTGCTAACTGAATTTTTTAAATGGCGCAAAGATGGAAGTGTGTGATCCGACTTCCCAAACAGCTTGAGAGTGTGATAGATTGATCAGACATCTGGAAATGCAGGGTGAAACTGCTGACATCTGTAAAGACCAGACTTTACCTTCTTTGAAATAACTCCAACTTGAAGATGGGTGAGAATGGGGTGCATGCCAATGCTGCTGTCTGAACCTGCATTTTAAATTCGCAAGCCAATAGCAACAACATTGGATCAAACAGCTCATCTGATTGCAGCCTAAGTAAAAAAAATTGTAGGACTGGGAGCTAAATAGTACCAGGTTTTATCTCCAACAAGGGGCCCCTGCAGCTGTAAAATAGAAAATGTTCCCTGGAGTGCAGTTCACACAAAACTTAACCAATCTGGCTCAAATGAAATAAATCTTCAGTTCCTACTTGCAGTTTTGCAGTAATCTTTTTTGTTACAAATTTCTGGACCCGAAGTAGAAGGCGGCCGGTATTTTGCCAGGATGTTACAATTAATAGTTCAGTTGTCCAAGGTTTTAGGGAGTGAAAGAAAAAACTTTATCCTGGCAAAGGCAAGCCACCTGAGCTAGTTTTGCTTTGTGGGAATGATTTCCTTGTGAGGGTTTTTCCCATGAGAAAAGCCCACCTTGGAGAGCCAAGAATAAAAGCACCACCAACCACCCCCTCGATGTTCTGCATGATCAAAAGCTGGGTGTCCATTTGTACATGTGATGATACAGTGACTCTCAGAATGTATAATAGTACAGAGATTGATCAAAAGAATGGTTCCAGTCTTCCTGTTTAGAGAAGTAGACAACTTAAAATTATAGGAGAGAGAAGCAACATATTGTACAGAATGTGCAATCCAAGGTTTGTGCTCAGATTCTGTTATTAATAGTCTTTCCTTTGCAGAAGCGAAAGTAATGTAATGGCATACACAGAAGAAGAAAGATGATTCAAAGGACTCCCAACAGTGCAGAAGTAATCAATGATGACATATTTAATTTTCTAAAGACAACTTTTAAAACTATAATCTTTATTTGTAGCTCCCAGGCCTATACATTTTATTAGGATAATTTCATCCTCATGATTCCAAAGTTTCACTGGAATAATACATAACATATTAAATAATTGTCCTGAGAGCAGAATTCCTGTCACAATGTGCTCATTTGGTAGCTTTCTGGATTCCTTAAACTGATATGCAGAAAGCAGACTGATCTATTTCTTGTCCAAGGGACCCAAAACATGGAAGATGTGGGGATGACAGTACTCTGATAACTTTACCAGCTGATGGGTGAAACTGTTCCTAGTATGGATATAAAGGCCTGCTAAATTTATGCAAGAAAAATGCTGACAGCCCAAGACAGCCAATGTATGTATTTTACCTTGCTTCTTTTATTGAGCTTCTCTAGGCTGGTCTGACATTGTACTGGCTTCAACCATGTTGTGTGTATAGGGAATGCATGTACCTGAGCTCACCCCACCTTCCCACACTCAGCCTAATATTGGCACAGAGACAACATGTATATGGGCTGTATGCATAGGAACCATGCTAGTGTTATGGCAATCACCACTGGGTACAATTCTTCCACATGCATTTCCACATATATGCCTCCATCATGGGTACAGGGCCTGTGTCTTTAGAACTCAGCACTCCTGTTAAACTCAGCCCTCAGACATTCACATGGGCACCATAAGCTGACTGTGATGTGACACATTGGTAAGAGTATACACTATAATCAAGGTTTCAAGGTTTATATTTACAAAAATCAGGGCAAGAAATGTCTGTGTTTGTGCATTTATAATGTAATATTATATACTAGGAATAAGGCCCGTTGTGGAAATAAATACAACGGGATCTAGAAAGAGGCTCTGGGAGAGTGCCCCGGCTTTGGGCACTCAGTGACAATTTGCTGTGGCAATCTCTGCAGGGTATAATGAAAGAGTCCACCATTTTCTCCAGAGGAACTGATCTTTGCTACCTGAAGAGCAGTAGTAATTACTCCTGGGGAACCACTGTTACCAATCTTGGGGAGTGATCTCCAGCCCACCCCCAAGATTGGTAACAGTGGTTCCCCAGGAGGAGTGGCTGGTTTGGAGGGTGGAGTCTATGGCATTGTACCTGTCTGAGGTCCCACCCCTTCTCAACACTCACCCTCTCCAGGTTCGACCCCTCAAATCTCCAGGAATTTCCCAACCTGGAGTTGACAACCCTATCTCCCTCCCAGCCAACCATCAACCTACCTTTAGTTTTCCATCTCCTCCCCCTCCCTCCTAGAGAGCAGTTGTAATTTTGAGTGATCTACAGCCCCCACCTGGAGATTGGCAACAATGGTTCCCCATCAGGGAATGGCTGGATTGGAGGGCATCGTACCTGTCTGAGGTGCCACCCCTCCTCAAACCTCACCATCTCCAGGCTCCATCCCTCAAATCTCCAGGATTTGCCCACCTGGAGTTGGCAACCTGATCAGGACTGGGCCCAATGAGTTTTCTCCCAAAGGCCAACATAGGTTTGGAAAGGGCCTTTTACTGACAGAGGAGAAAGTACAGGTGCCAACTTTGATTAGGGAAATGCCTGGAGATTTGGGGGGGTGGTCCCTGGGGAGGGCAGCATTTGGGGTGTGTGTGGAAGGACTCAGCAGGGTATAATGCCATAGAGTCTACCCTCCAAAGCAACCATTTTCTCCCGGGGAACTGATCTCTGTCATCTGGAGGTCAATTGTAACAGTGGGAGATCTCCAGGTCCCACCTGGAGATTGGCAGCCCTAGGGGAAAGTCAGCCACACAGCGGGGAGTTGAAGAAAATGGTCTGATGGTTGCTGGCCCCCCTCGTTAGCCAGCCAGCCATGCTAAGCAGGAGAAAGAGCCTTTTTCCATTTATTCTGACAGGAAAGTGGCCATTGGGGAGGGGGTTATGGGCGGGGGAGGGGGTTATGCTGAAAGTCCTTTGTTTTTTTACTCACAGAACCAAGCTTGGCTGCCTACCAACAGCCACTGAGGGGACAGTCCCTCACAGGAGTCAAGAGAACTGTCTTCCTCAAGAGAGAGAGCTGTCCTGTCTGAAGCGGGAGCGGGTGGGGAAGAGGAGCAGACCCAGCACCCGGCCAATGGCACGCGAGTACTCTTGAATGGCGGCTGATGGGCCAGTGGCTGAGGGAGGGCATTTTACAGCCAATGGGAGTGCATGGAATCTTGCGAAACCAAAAGATAATTATTTATAAGGAGAGATAATGCACTCTCACATTGAATTGATAGTGACTGAATTTGTGCAAAATTTTGTCCTAACCAATAATAAACACACTTTTCCCCAACCGTGATAGGGACTCTGTTTGAAGGGCTATCTGCTTCCCAGCTACAATATTCAGCCAGCCCTTTGTTGGTGAGACCACCACTTACAGTGGCCCATCTGGCACTGACCAGAGCCCAGGCCTTTTCCACCATGGCTCCCTCTCTGTGGAATGAACTTCCTGTTTAGAGATCTGCAAGGCCTTCTTCTTTGCCAGGACTTTTGAGGGGGCTTGAATGGCAGGCATCTCTTAAGAGGGAGATTTTTTTTATTTGTTATTTTATTCTGGTTTTAACTGGAAATGTTTTCAGTTTTTATTATAAGCCACCTTGAACCACAAGGGAAGGTGGGGTATAAATGTTTTAATTAATAAATGAAAATTAAAACTACCTTCCTCTCTTGATGTTTTACAGGATGGCCAATGCCAAAAAAACCCTGACTTCCTAATGAGAAAAAGGTCAATTTCTCATCCATATTTTCTGCTGGAGAAAAAAAGAACATTTAATGGAAAGGAAATTACGTTGTTATCACTATTGACTAGTACCTCAGATTCATTGCTAAGCTGCCTTCCTCCTTGCTTCTTTTCTAAATTAAGCATAAACTATTACTGAGAATAAGACAGTTTGCAACATGCTGTAGGAAGGGGAAGTGAACTAAATTCCTTCAGCAATGGGATGGGAGTTGAAGCTTTATGAGGAGATTGCAAAATAGCCTATGTTTCTGTACAGTAAAAAAAAAAAAAAGAAACCCTGACCTACTTGAAAGTGAGCATTATCTTTCTGAATAGAGAGTATCCATGGCAAGTGGGAAAGCTGTGGTTGCTGGAATTAACAGCCATTGTGAATTAGGATGACTCACTGATCAATGAAAGAACAGGATGCACAGCTCTCCAGTTAATGAATGGGCGGTTTCTTCCTGTCTAGAACCTAATGGGAGAGGAGTCTCTACTAGAAGTGAGCCAAGCAGTGCACAGCCTGCACCAGTGGGAACCCCCCTCACCACACTAGATTAGGAGAAAAGATCAGACAACAATGCTTGACCTTTCTATGGCCCTCCTGATTAGTAACTAATCATATGGTACCAGCATGGCAAGTAAGTCTAGGAAGTCTATAATATGCAGCTCTCTATGTACCAGATTTTCTCCTTTCTGTAAACTATATATCCCACTTAGCACTATTGTTTGGCATTGTGAGAGCTGACAGCTGTCTCATTTCTGACCACCCAACCTCAGGTGATACAAACTATTGTCCATCTTCTTGCAGAACTAAGTGGGTCATATGCAGCGGATAAAAATCAGTGGTCCCTGTACTACTTGTAGCCTGGTAAGAAATATCAGCTAAAGGGTTTTGCAAGCAAGTCACCAAGAAAGGGAGGGGCTGTGGCTCAGTGGAAGAGCCTCTTTTGTCACACAGAGGCTGAGTTCAGACTGGCAGTTTGCAGCGGGAGCCAGTCGTGGCAAAAAAGCCCCAGTCACACGGGGTCGACAGATGTGGGAGCATACCGGGAGGAGGCACGTGGGAGCATTCAGACTGCTGGCCTGGAGGTGCGGCTGTAAACGGCTTTTCCCTGGTAAATCGGCTGGATCCCTATGTGTGTATGGATACATGGGTGCATAAGCACATGAGTGCTCATGCGCTCATACACACACAGGCACCCAGCCGATTTGGGGAGGATCCCATTGTGCATTGGGCAGTAGAGCGGAGCACAGCCAATCATATGCGCCTTATGCAGTAGAGCGGAGCGAGCCAATCATATGTGCCAGGAGCAATGCAGGTTGCTCCCGGCTTTTCGGCTGAGCGTTCACACTTCCAGGAAGTGGACTGATGTGGGATAAAGGCACTCTCCAGGATTTGCTACCACTTGTAACAGGTATCTTTTTAACACGGGAGTGAAGCGGAACAGCATGGGTTGCCTACAGGTGGGAAACGCCAGGCAGATGTTCCTGTGTGAACGCCCCCTTTAATCCACTTGGGAAACATGGCTGAAAAGTGGCTATAGCGGGGCAAACTCAGCCAGAAAGTCCCAGGTTCAATCCCCAGCCTCTCCAGTAAAAAAGGACCAGGCAGTAGGCGATATGAAAAACCTCTGCTTGAGATCCTGGAGAGCCACTGACAGAGCAGACAATACTGACCTTGATGGACTGACGGTCTAATTCAGTATAAGGCAGCTACATGTAATCATGTGTTCAAGGAAAGAAATTGATGAATATTTACTGTAAAGGCATGTTGGGGTGGGAGAGACAGGTTTAATAAGACAGATGTGGATGGGAAAGTGTGGAAAAGACACACTGGGGAATAAAACCCAGAAGGAATGAAGTAAGTTTATCCTGAAGAAGCCTTAATACCATTTTCAGATAAAAGACAGGGCACTGCTCAAGTGTGTGCTTTCATTCATTTGAATTCATAGCACTATAAGACTTTGCTAGCACTGAAGACAAATCACAAGACAAATCTGTAAATGAAAAGGGATCAAGCTGGTTTTAAGTTAGCTACTGGATGACTCTTGCCAAAGGTCCTAAAGCACCATTTTAGCATCTCTTCCCCCAAACTGAGGGTGAGAGTAAGGTATCAGGAGTAGAAGAACAAAGAGCATAAGAAGACCTTTTGTCTTACCACAGAGTAGCTGCAGCCTGCTTCCCATTTATATGAGATTAACAGGGACAAGGTTTCCATAGGAGACAGAGTGGTTTCTAGACCATTTGAGTTCTGCACCGTCATTCTTTAAAAACTCAGTGATTACAGCTAGGGGTGAATGTCAGGAAACCTGGAGAAGATAAAGGGATTAATGAAATGTAATTTTTCCCTTCTTTTTTTGAGTTCAATTTAATAGAATCTTTCAAGGTATGATGAAGAACCACCCCCACTCCCTAAATCAGACAAGAAAATTTATTGAGTTAAAACACGATACAGGTGCAAAACCTTTGCTAGTGCATAATGTGTAACCCATCTTCATTGGGTCACAGAAAAGTCTTTGAGAGTATAGATTCAAAGGCAGCTCCAAAGTCTGTCTGGCTCTTTTAAGGCCTGAAGGAAAGGGAGGGGGGATTGTCAGTCATATATGAAAGAGGAAAGAGTAGGTTTGTTTCAGTTGGATTCATACTGTTTCTTATCATCTCTGATAAAGGTGGAATTCCCCTTCTACGTTAGAGGGAGAAAAGGCAGAGGGAATTCTGCAGCCAGGAACTGTAATATTGGGAGGGAAGAAGCAGAAAGAGACAGAACAAACACTGGCTGAGCACACCTCCCAGCCCTTGAGAACCCAAAAGCACCCTGTTACTACAAAATAAAACACAGAGATAAATAATACAATTCATTCATTTTCTTCTCTAGGCATATAACTTGGAGATCTAATTTTCCAACCTGAGACTGGTACTTATACTATGCATTCTTATAGCTTAATATTGTTTGGTTTTGCTCCATCTGGTTTAACCACACCTGTGTTTTGGGCGGAGGGAACATGAGCCAGAAGGGTGGATACTGAAATGCTTGGATTTATATTGATTCCACTTCTTTATTCAGTATTGATTCCACTCCTTTATTCTGTATCTGGTGCAAGACTTGTTTAAGCAGGAAAGCTATTCCACTAGAGCCCTTACTTTTTAAACTTCTTTCAGCCTCCTTTATGTCATTACAATAAAGTGAATTCAATTGTCCTGAGCATCTGCTAGGAGCAGACCTGTTGCATCCATACTAAAGAGAAACATAAGTCCCAGTCACATGAGCAAGATAATCCGGGGGGGGAGAGTGAGGCTTTTTGCCCTAGAGCGAAATGAAGCGCAGTAGCGCCATTAGACGTTCCCCCAAGGCTTTGTGCTTAAGCCATCTGCCACCAATCACACGTTGATGGTGAAGTGTGGCAAGGGGGGGAAGAAGTGGCATGGTGCGATCACACATACGGTGATCACAAGCCACTGTTTCCTGATGGGCTTTCCCCCCCCAAGCTGGAGTTCCTGCATGTGCATGACCATGGAAGTGCATGACCAAAGAGGCTTAAAAAAAATCTGATGTGAGACGGGATACAGACAGGTGCCGGATGCGATGGGATACCAGCACTTCCATGATCCAACACCCACCTGCACCCCACGTTTTCCGTGAAATACTGTACTTTCCCAGGTATCTTTTTACTTTGCTTCTTCAGCTGACTGATTTGGGTTGCCAACAGGTGCAGGATGCTTGCCAGATGTTCCCATGTGATCATGCCCATAAAATGCACCCGCCATCCATCCCTATCGTGTGGCTAATTCTGCAGGTGACTGGACCCATAGTATTAGTTGAAGGGAAGCAGAAGGCAGCATTCACAACTAAATCTTCAATTCCTTCTCCACACAAGAGTATTCTGGTCTTGCTTATAAACATAAATATCCAGAAACCTTCATCCCATTTATTTCCGTCTATCAGTAGCTACTTGCTTTATTTCTCATTGATTATTGGGAAAACTTTCCCACTAATTCTTAAGTATCATCACAACCATTTTATGGTCATATTAAATCACTTTCATTTTATTTTTAGACTGTAAATTTTAGCCCAACTTCTGCTTTACATTGTTTATGGAGAAGGCACACTAGCTCTTGCCTCCAGCAGCTTCTTTCCATTCAAGGTGACTCCAGTGTTTTGATGCTGTGATTAACTGCACTTCATCTGACCGAAAGGGATACATCAGTTCTTATTCTCTTGGTGCTTAATTATTTCCCTGAATGGGGATTGTTGGGGAAAAGTAGGGTTACATCTGGAGGCACCACTGGGACTTTATCATCAATATTTTGTCACCCATCACTTCATGCCCATTTCCCCCTACCCCGAAATGGCTATGTCTAAAGTACACCAATTTTATTTAGAATTAAAATAGTCTGCTGAATCAATTCTGTAGGTCTTCTGGATAGTGTACAATATATTTAATTCACATTTTTGTGTGGAATTTATAAACATTTTCAAGCCTTTAAAGGGGGCAATTTCAGATTTCATTGGAAAGACAAAATTCTATGCAAGGTTTTAATGGCCTGCTCATAGGTATATTCCAGATTAAAATGCCCTGTTTTTCTTTATAAATTTAAGAGCACTTCTTTTGTTTACAATGTATGCCACACAATAATTGCATAAATATAATTATTATTAGCTAATTACTGCCTTTTTTAAAGCAAAGCACCTTTGGTATGCATATGTAATACCTAGGTCCACTTACAAGAGTCAGTGTGGAACCAACACACTGGTCAGAAATGAGTACTATTGGGAAACAGTGGCCAAGGACAGACTGGCAGTTTGCCCCGGTAGCCAGTCGCAGCAAAAAAAACCCGGATTAAACCATACCGGGTTTTCCCGTCCACACAGCGGGGGCCTCTGCCGGAAGATATGGGACGGAGGCGCGAGGGAGCGTTCAGACTGCCGCACCGGAGGCGTGCTATATTCGCCGTTACCCCATTAATTCGGCTGTGGGTGTATGGGTGTATGTGCACACGAGCGCTCATGCGCTCATGCGCATAAGCGCATTTTGCCGATATTTTTTTTTTTTGCCCTGCAACGCCGGCACCGCATTGGGCAGTGGAGCGGAGCGCAGCCAATCACACCGCTGCTGCCTCGTGCCCAACATGGTTTGTTCCCGGCTTTTCGGCTGCGCATTCAGACTCCCCGGAAGCAGAGAAACGCGTGACACATGCGGACTTTCGGATTTGCGACGGCTTTTATCAGGTGTTTTTTTAATCCGGCAGTGAAGCGCAACAGCACCGGTAGGCTACGGGTGGGGGACGCCAGGCAGATGTGCCTGTGTGAACATCCCATTTACTCCGGTATTGAATCGTTGTCGGCCCGGGTCCCTTCCTGGGGCAAATTGCCAGTCTGGACTCAGCCAATGTATGTGTTCTCAAAAGGGAATGCATGATGCCTTCTCACCCTCCCCAAAATAGTATCCCTGTGCAGTTAGCATGCCATTCTAAAGTAAAGAGGTCCTTGTTCACCTCTGTCCTTTTTGTACCACCCTGTTTATGTTACTAACGTATCACTGATTCATGATCTGAGAAATGAGACTTACAAGAATGCTTACATGGAAATCATTTTGGCCCTTAGTGAAATCCACATGGTTGAATGCAGTCAGCCCTAAGAACTACAAATATGCCACACTACAAAAATTTTCACGCACAGACACCCTTTCTGTACCCTCTAAGATGGAGGGTTTTGTTCATTGCAATTTCATAGCTGTTCAACAGACTGTTCCTTTGGTATACCAAACATACTTTTCATCCTGTTGCTATTTTCCCTTTGAAATTCTGTTCTTTTTTATTGTCTTTTCAAAAAAGCAATGTTAGAAAGTGACAAAAGCAATTAGTATTCTTCACAAGTCAGACTGTGTTAGATGGTTATTTTAATTCTCAGATGAGGCAGTAAGTTCTTTTGGACCCAGATCCTGTCTTCCTATATCATTGAAAGCTAAATCTCTTGTCAGGTGCTATTATGTCCTCTCTCAGTGTTCAAATCATACAGACTTGGAGTGCCTTACTTTTAGCTTAGGACTCTCCTGTGCACTTCAGGAGACAGTTTCTTTACCTGAGAAGCAATCTGAAATAAATGCACAATGGTAATTAAGGTGAGAACCATCATGTTGTTTCAAAGGATTATTTTACATGTGTATTCTTTTTTTCTTCAAAGACTGGAATCTTAGAAGGTTTTCCAAGGTCAGCTTGGCTACCAAGGTAAGAAATAGTTCCCAGGCTTCTCAATTCATTCATCAGAGATAAATGAGCTCTCAACAACAACAATACCAACAATGAAGCAAAATACTGCAAGATTCTGGGACTGGATGTGCATTAGTCGTGGTTAAACAAACTTAATTTGGAAAGATTATGAATTATGACAAATCTTTCTGAACCAGGTTTTGTGTACAAAGCTCAGTTTAAATTACAGTGAATGTTACCGCAGTGGATAGGGTTATTGGGTCTGAATGTAGGAAACCTCCTTTCAAATCCCAGACCATCATAGGGTTTATTTGGGAAGCCTTTGACAATGCACTCTTTTGACACAGCTTCCAAACAAGGTAGTTGTGAAGTGCAGGAACCAAATCAAATTGTTGCCAGATGCACTGCCTTTTACTCTTGGGTAGCCCCAAAACAGAGGTGCCCTAGTTTCTAACCTGAACCCAAGTCCCCAAAAGCCAAGCACTCTCAGCTTGAACCACAGAGTCAGGCTGCAAGTGCTCTGCAAAAGGGATTTCATATTCAGGTAACAGGCAACCTCAGAGCAAGTCACCAGTCTTCCCCCTCCACCCAGCAGAGATTATGCTTATGGAATAACAATGAGTTCCAGAGGTAAAGTCTTTAGAAGTCACCTGGCACTCTCCAGCACCTCACCCAGCCCTTTTGTGTCCTATGTGTAAATTCTTTATCTTTCCTGCCTCTGTCCCTCAAGATACTGGGATAAACCAATCAATCATTCAAATGTTTAGCAATCTTTCCTGACGCTAATCAGGGATGTCTCCCACCTTTTGTCTACCCTGGCCAAAACCATTAGTAAGTTAGATAATCCATTTAACTAGCTACCCAACACCTGGCTTCTATTGTTAAATCTAGACCCTGCCTCTCTGGAAGCTCATTGGTCATACCTAAGGTCTGCCCCTACTGGCATCACACACCCCTGGGACTCATCATTGGTCCAGGTAATCTATTGTTCTCACCTGAGACCAGCCCCCAGGCCAGAATCCATGGACCTCTGCACAGCTGGACAGGCTGTATCACCCCTCTATAACCCATCAATCACCTCTGCTTCCTTAGTGCTATATTGTGTGAATATTGTTTGTATGCTTGAGAATATTTAGTAAAGAAATCATTATTTTAGCCACCCAGTTTCTATGTCTGTTCCTGGGTTCTTTGGAATTCTAACTCTGGTATACACAGGTCAGATCCTATAGATAAGCCAATTGCATATTAATAATTATAATTCCCCATCTTTATTAAATAATAGAGCAATTTGGCTAACAAAAGCACACAGATATTGCAGGAGGGAATTGACCTATCATGCTCACGCCCAATTTCCACTTATTGGATGTCACATCTCTTTTTCAACCGCCTTTTCCCCTTGTTGCCACGGTCTCCTCTGCACAAGTATAAACATGGCTTCCCCAGTTAATTTTTTTAAAAAATACCCATAGTTTTTTTACATTTTTGTGTCTTTCTGCAAGCCTGCAGATTGCTCCAAATTTGCATAAATATCTCCTTTCTCTGTACATAGCTGCAGTGTGCAGGCTTAAGTATCCACAGATGGGGCCATGTTGAGAATTAGATATACTAATAAACGAAACTATTTTTCTCTAAAACTATACTCTGCCCTGTGTTACTTATGCGACTGAGGATCATATCTCACATCTATCACCTAGTGAAGTGCAAATCACTCCCCATGATTAAAACCAGCATTAAAAGGAAAAGATTTATATGTCCCTACTGAAAGCTGCCCATAATTTTTCTCCTGCATGGAGAAAAGCAGCTGGGGATGATTTAAAGTAGAATCAGCCAGTGATGGAAGAGTTAAGCAATCTCTCTCCTATACTGTGGAAACCCTCCCAAAGTTTTTTGCAGTGTAATCCTAAACAGAGTTATACCCTTCTAACTCTGTTGAAGTCAGTGAGCTTAGAATGGTGTAACTCTGCTTAGAATTGCACTGTTCAAAACCAAAAATTATGATGTTAAAACTACACATTGACAGAAGTGGCATCCTGCCTTTTTGTGTTGTGGGCAGCCAGGGTCTATTTTAAACCATCATGCTCTATGTGAGAAAGGCGAGCATGAAGTAAAATGTACAATCACAGCAAACAAGCAGATTTCTGTGTGTCCTGGTTTAATGTCAGTTCAGCCTGGACATCACATTTAGTTTGAATCTCAGATATTGTTATGCTGAGCATCTCTTGGATTTTTTTCAACATCCCTTTGAAAACAGCAGATAGCTGAAGATGCCAGTACTGAGCACCTTAAAGGGTTTTTTTTAATGTGGCAGTGGAAAACTTCCATGTTTAAAGCTCAGCAACAGATGATCCTGTGGTCTCTAACAAAATTTCCTACAGAGAAATAAAACAACAACAAAGACACCACCAACAACAACAAAGACAGTAACTACTACTACTACTACTACAATACTGGAGCTCATACTTTGTCCCTGGTTAACATAAAAAGTAAAATTGAATCTTATACACCTATACCTACTTTTACAGTCAGTTTTAGACGATAGCTTTTACTTTCCTTTTTGAGAGGCCAACCCCTATTATCTCAAAGGCATGGTCACAGTCATGATTATTTTTTCTGATAGATATTTTTAAACAAAATGCAGCAACAGAAGCTACAATTTAAAGGAAGACACTGGGGCTGAGTTCAGACTGGCAGTTTGAAGCGGGAGCCAGTCATGGCAAAAAAGCCCCGGAACAAACTGTTCTGGGTATTCCCAGTCAAACTGCGCCAACTGATGCAGGAGCATACCGGGAAGAGGCGCATGGGAGTGTTCAGACTGCTGGCCCAGAGGTGTGGCTGTAAATGGCTTTTCCCTGGCAAATCAGCTATGAGTGCTCATGCGCTCATGCATTCATACACACATGCACACATAGCCGATTTGGATCCCACTGAGCCAGCACTGCACTGGGTGGTAGGGTGGAGCACAGCCAATCATATCACTGCTGCCTTATGCGCAATGCGAGTTGCTTCCAACTTTTCAGCTGAGCATTCACACTTCCCGGAAGCGGAATGCAGCAGGATAAAGGCACTCTCCAGGATTTACTACCACTTTCAACAGGTATCTTTTAATCCCGGGAGCAAAGCAGAACAGCACGGGTTGCCTATGGGTGGGGAACAACAGGCAGATGTGCCTGTGTGAAAGCCCCCTCTAATCCGCTTGGGAAACGTGGCTGAAACATGGCTATAACGGGGCAAACTGCCAGTCTGAACTCAGCCTGGCATTGGGTGGGTAATTAATTATTTCCTCTCATGTCATTTTCTTGCCAAAAATCATTACTGTCCCCAAGCTACTTTTGCCCCTTCTGGAGAAACATATAGTTTCATGTAGATGATATGATCCCAAGCCTACTTGCTTAGAAAGAAGCTTAACAAGAGTCAGTGGGACTTACATTCAACTCAATATGTATAGGGCCAGGATATGCGTCTTTTATATTTGGCAGTCTGCATTCAGTTTAATCTAACAGGAGCTTTATTTAGTGTAGCTGCTAGCAGAGCTGGCTTCTTTTCTGCAGAACTTTGGAATCATCACAAATAAAAGCTGTTATGACTGGTCATATAATGGCTGTATGCAGCTGTTTGCTTCTAAGGTTTTGCATAATTATTTTGCAAACATCATGGGAGTGACATAATTTGTAATTCCAAAAGATGTGACAAGCAAACAGATCAGCTCACCCATTCCGAAAACAGTTTAAGCGCCACTTGTGCAGCCAGAGCTACTGTTGTCAGATGAAGGTTAATTTTAAAGTCAGGATGAAAAACAGACTTCCTCACTTACTTTGCTCTTCCTGTTGACACAAGTATTTCTTTTCCCATGTTACTTGGCAGATCCCCCATTTCTAAATTCAACACATGCTTCATGCACGTCTCAGGACAGATCACATGAGCAGCCCTCAACAGTAGGAAAGGGTTACATGAGCGGAGTAATAGGATGGACACCACAGGCTCCAGTAACCACCCCGTATCACACACCAAAGCAGGGCTCCTGCAATTTAGGGAGACTGTGCTGCCCACTGCACCCCTTCAGTGGCTATCAAGGGGACCTATGCTGACTCAGCAAGTATATAGCCTTAATGTGGCAATAAATGATGCCATCAACAAAAGCTCAGGAAATGATAGATGGTATTTCAATGCTAATAAAGCAGAGAGTGAATAAGAGGTCAACCAACATGAGCGTTCCCCATATTCTGGAATATTCATATGTTTTATATTTAAGATAAAGCATTGGTGTCTTACAGACGGAACAATTTTTTTAAAAAAATAATATTTTTAATCTTTAAAAAGATAACAAACATACATACGTGGGGGAAATTTCTTTTCCCTTTGTATCTTTAACAAACTCGTGCCTAATTTATCATACATTTATGTAATTCACCTTATATCTTTAAAAATATCATCTGCGAATATATCAGATTTATACTTTATATGTCCTCAATGAGTTTTAAATGTCTATATTGTTTACTTAATATAGTCTTCAAACCAGTTATAAAATCTTGACCATGTATTTTCAAATGTAGTTTCTGGTTGTCCTTTCAAAATCAAAGTTAGTTTGTCCATTTCAATTTCAATGGCTTCCCTGTGTAATCTGACATGGTAATTGGAGGTGTTGTCCAGTCTTTCAGTGTCTTGGAACAAAATGTTGTGTCCTGTTTGGATTAGGCTATGTTCAGCCACTGCTGATTTTTCAGGTTGGCCAAGTCTGCAGTGTCTTTCATGTTCTTTTATTCTTGTCTGAATGCTACGCTGTGTGGTCCCGATGCAGTTACTGCAGTTACTGCTTCCAATTACCATGTCAGATTACACAGGGAAGCCATTGAAATTCATAAACATAAACACAATTTCAACAGGAAAGAAGAGAGTTTAAAAATAAATAGGGCATGTTTTCCTGTCCTGAAAAACACGAAATGCTCGACAGCTGGCAATAGCACTACAGATAAGATTAGAGTTTCAATAGCCATTCCACACACAAAAGAACTTCTTCAAACCTCCTCAGAAAACAATCCATAGACAAAAGAACCTCCTCAGGAAAGCTCCTCCATTAGCATGTTAATAGCCTGGAGAACTACACTAGATAATTGACTCAGACCTACCCCACCTTCCAGGGTGGAAATAAATTACTTGCCTACCATTTTTCTGCTCATCTTGACACAGAGAGTACTACATCTTTCTGTGTTATACCTCTGAAGATGCCAGTCACAGCTACTGGCAAAACGTCAGGTCCTACAATGCCATGACCATGGCCACACAACCTGGAAAATCTACAGCAGCTTCAGACTTGTTGGGAAGTCTATTGCTTAGGCACTAGTCAGCAATTTTAAGGATATATTTACTGTCCACATGGTGGTGGTGGAAAGTGCCATCAAGTCACAGCTGACTTGTGGTGATCCTGTAGGGTTTTCAAGGCAAGAGATGTTTCAGAGGTGGTTTGCCATTGACTGCCTCTGCATCATGACCCAGGCATTCCTTGGAGGTCTCAAATCCAAATACTAGTCAGGGCTCACCCTATTTAGCTTCCAAGATCTAACAAGATCAGGCTATCCAGGTCAGGGCACTAGCCACATACATCCACCTAATTCTTTTTCCTATCAGAATTTTCCTTATGCCTACTAGGTGGGATTTAGTTGATCTCAAACCACCTTGCACTGGGCAAAGTAGAATCATGCCACTTCATCCAGAAACAATTACACTGGCATAGCAATACCTTTGTACCAGCAGGAGTCTACTGTAATGAATGAACACATCTTTTGCTGAACAAATTTGCTGAACAGTGGGCACCTTTAAGACCAACAAATTTTTATTCAAGGTATAAGCTTTCGTGTGTCTGCACATTTCTTCAGATACAGTGAAACAAAACTTATTCAACTATTACATATAGGTGGGGAAGGTTAGTTGCCAGGAAGGGCTAGTAAGATGCATAAGTAATTGAACAATTATAGCTGAGATTGGATTAAGGCAGTTGGTGAGATCTGTGAATAACTGTAAATTTGCATACAAATACATGAGTTAACAAACAGATGTGAGAACCAAGTTTGAGCCCGGTGGTACCTCCAAGACCAACAAAGTTCAATTCTGGGTATAAGCAAGAACTGAAAAACTTAGCAGATGTAGATGCACACTCCTTCAGATACATTGAAATAGATTTGCTCAAATGTTACATATAGGTGGGGGGTAGTTGACAGGAAGGGCTAATTAGAGTCATGATGCATAAGTAACTGAACAATAAATACAGCTAAGAATGGAATAACACATTTGGTAAGACCTGTGGATAACAGCAAATTGACATACAGATAATAAAAGAGTTAACATAATTAACGGAGCAATAAATACAACTAAGATTGGAATAACACATTTGGTAAGACCTGTGGATAGCAGCAAATTGACATACAGATAATAAAACAGTTAACTACAGATGTGAGAACTAAGTTTGAGTCTAGTGGCACCTATGAGACTAACAAAGTTTAATTCTGGTTACAAGTGAGAACTGAGTGACTTGGCATGCGTAGTGAGATAAAAACCTGATATCTCTGTTAAGCCCTGGTGGTTCCATTGCGCTGAGTATCATAATAACTTGAAATTCAGCAGTCTCCCATTCCAGTCTATTTCTGAAATTCCTTTGCAATAAAACAGCTACTTTGAGGTCCCCTGTTGAGTGCCCTGGGAGGCTGAAATGCTTTTATACAGCAAAACATCTTTTTTCTGTTTAACAGTAAGAAATGTCAACTTTGTGAGGATATTCAGAGACCAAATCACCATTTCACAAGCTGGGGCAGGTCACAGAAACCTCAATAATCTGACACCTAGACAGCTATCAAAATTCAAGTACTCCTTCAAGGGAGGGTAGTGGAGAATCATCCATGTTCAGTGGCCCCATCCAGCACCTGTAATGCATACTGACCAAGTAGACGTTTGCATCCTACCTGCTGCTTCAGCATTTTGCTCCTACCTTTGTGCACACAACTTCAAAAGTGAGTTAAGTAAGGATAACTTATGCAAGTGGGTTAAGAGTACCTGTTAAGGGCTAACTGACTTAACAGAAAGTCCTTATGACCACTACAAGGATTTTGCATCACACAAGTGCTGGGAGTTCTATGCCTCCCAAGTGCACAGCAGCCATTTTCCAATCATGACCATGGTGCATGTCTCCCCATCCCCTGCGAAACTTTCATAAAAACTTTCATTTGCAAACTTAAGTGGTGCTGTCTTTTCACATAAGGTTCTCAGCAGAGAAAGCAGCAGATCCCCAGGGACACTGCAGTTTGCGAAAACTTCATATGAGAGAAGCTTTAATCTTCCTCTCCATGCACACCACAGTCACAATCGGAATATAGCCCCCACGCATCTTGGAGGCATGGAGCTCCCTGGATACATGTGATATGAAGTCCTCGAGGGATTTGTATCAAGCATTCACAATGTGCCTAATTTATATCTCAGCCCACATTAATCTTACTATTGCTGTTTTAACAGCTTTGAATGCAGGCTGAGTGGCACCCTGAATTGCATGGTGTAGCAATGAAGTTACAACTCGCAACCTAACAAATGCTACATAGATCTATTCGACCAATAATCATAGCACACCAACTTGTTTGTATGAACTGGCCTTCAGCAATGCAACAATATTACTATGTGAACTTAATGAAGCTACCTTATACTGAATCACATATTTTCCATCTTAACCCTGTATTGTCTTTTCTGTTTTGGTGTGCAGTGGCTTTCCCATGTCTCAGGCAAAGGTCTTGCACTTACAGCAACATTTAAAACAGCATCACAGTTTGCCACTAACTTTACCAAGTAGTAAACCAAAAGAGGGGAAAATAAATTAATCAGCAGCATCACAGGACAGACTTATTCTGACACCTAAAAGAAGAAGATACTTATGGAGAGAGTTATGGAATGCCACCAGAGCACTCATCTTTTGTCCTGTAGTAATCTACCTCACTTCCAAACCCAAGGTTTCCAGGGATGTTTACAACTAACAGGAAAAGATGGTCTTTCCTATACCCTAGTTGCTGAGCATCTGTGGCCTTAAAGGTCAATAGAACCAGCACTCTGAATTATGCCTGACGATTAAGGTTTTTTCCAGCACCGGAGATATGTATACACTGTGCTGAGTCCCTGTCCAAATAGTATCAAACTTGGCAGCCGGATTAAGTTTTTGAAGACTTTCTAAAGGCAGCTTCCACCCTTACTGTAATCTAGTATGGATAATTGTGGCAAGATTCCCCTTTTCGAGGTAGGGAGAAGGCCGCTGAAATGCCACAGTTCATAAAAGGTGTCTCATTTTGCATTCATAGGCAATCTGAAATATTAACAGTGCCACTGACCTATCAACCTGAGTTTGTAGGGGGAGTGCAACCCTAGCTAATATTGTTTGAATAGCACCTTTTTGGCCAAGCAAACTACCCTTCAGGAGTTCCTCTGTCTTGCCTGGATTCAAATTCAATAAAGTACTCCATTCTGTTACTGACTCCACTGATTCAGAACATTCACCACCTCACCTGAATTGAATTAAAACAGAGTTACTTACATATCAGTGGCCAGGGGGGCTTGTGTGCATATACAGGAGCCCTCCCCACTTCTTCCTCCCTTCCCACAGGGTACTCTGGATCTGCCACAACCCAAGCTGAGGATGCCCTTCTCACATTTACCAGTGGCTTGGGGTGCAGGTAGGGGCTCTGTGTGCACATCTACTGTGGATGCTCCCCCGCCCCTTTTCTCTGCATGAATGAATGACTGAGTTCTCAAAAGACAAGAAAGATCTTTATTAATTACAACACAGCTTTACACAAGTAAGAAAGGAAAAGAGATATCACAGCACTACAGGACCATTGCAGAATCTAATAAAATACAATATTTGAGGCTGGCATAAGCTTTAACTATACAGATGTTACCTTGGTATCCCTCCTTGGGATGGGCATGAGTCTGCCAGAATTTAGGAAATAGAGGCAGATGCCCCTATATTTCCTCCCTGTAGCAATGCCTGGCTTGTCATCAGGCATGGGCTTGGCTTGTGTGCAGCTAAGAGGGGATTCAAATCTTTTAAACCTTCCTGCCCTAGCTGGGTAGGAGTTCCTTTACTGAGTTTGGGAAATAATGCCCTCATGGGACCCTGGCACTCCTTTCCCCAATCAACTGGGAATTCATGTCCCCCCCACCCCTTTATTGCCTGGCTTTGGTTATCCAGATTGGGTTATCCATATTGCCCTTTCTTGGCAGTTGGGCAAATGGTCCTTGCAGGAAACTCATCTCTGCCCAGCTGAGAATTTGGGCAATTTATTATCCTCTTTCCTGGGAAAGAGTGTTCTTCCTAGCAGTTTGGAACTTCAAAACATTGTATTAGTAATGACAATTTATTATCTACATGTTTATTATGTCTCTCCTTAAACTTCTGGACAATCTCTCCTAGAATCATCATGTACCTGAAGGCCAAATGGACTTTCAAGGAACTCTGTAGTATAGATACCATGATGCACGCAGAGCAATAGTCCCCCAGCACAATCTTCTGAATGTAACATCAGATAGGAGAAGAACCGCTTGGACAGCAGTGTCTCCAGCTTCTGTCCCGGCTAAATGATCCAGAGCACTGGACTGTGGGGTTGACACAATGGTCTGAGCCATTTACCAAGCTAATTTTGGAGGTCTCGCCGGAGCAAGAAACAAATGTTAGACTTCTGCTGATGCTGTTAGGTTCTTCTGCCACTGAGCAATGGACACCTGCTCAATATTCAAGCCTTACATATAACACTCACCCACATAACACTTACAGCAATAGCTGTGTAACATACGAAAGCTTAAGCTCATAAAAAGGAGCATTCCATTCCACATGCGCTTTCAGTGGCAACCACAGAAAATCTGTTTAAAACGTTACAAATGTTGTTAAATCATGGGTTGCAAAACGTCTAAATGGCCTGCTTAAAAGCAATTCACTTCCCCCTGAGTGTTCTCTTGGCAAGCTTATGTTGGGGATAGGGGATTAGTTTTTAAAAGGCCCATTTAACCATGCGATTTAAAATATAGGCAGTGATCCTAAGAAATCCTTATTTCATCCCACAACCACGATGTCTGCCTTCCTATGGCCTCTGTTGCTTTTCTTTTGAAACTCACAACTTGGTTTTTGAAAGCAGATTATGTTGAAGATGGACCAATATGAAGTCTTCCTTATGCTTGTGTAGGGTTTTCTTCCACTTTCATGTAGGTGGCCATGAGTAATAGATACAGTGCCATATCCTGTCTCTGCTCCCATGTTATAACTCCTGTCCACACAAATATGATAAAAACAGTGAATGGGATGACCACTAAGATTTCCCTAATTGTTTGGGAAGCTGAACCAATGAAGCTACAAATCTGTGTGCTTCTTAATCTTCATACATTACATATTCATCCTGCTCATATTCACTTGTCCTTTTTATCATATAGGACTTCTACCAGTCTCCCATCTCCTCTTATAGAACCTGGAAGGTGACCAAAGGTGCTCTCTTCAACCAACTGCTCTCTATATTCATAAATCTCTTACTGCTACTGCCCATTATTTGTTTGTTTGTTTGTTTGTTTGTTTGTTTGTTTGACTTCTATCCTGCCCTTCTGCCAAAGTGGCTCAGGGCAGTTTACATACAACTATAAAACCAACATAAGTACATACATAAAATAACTAGACTCAGTTCCAAATAAATACAGTTAAAACCATTTGAGTGTGGCAGTGTCATATAATAAAATGCAAGTACAGCTCAGCCGATATAATATCATTCCTACTGAAATGCCCAGAGAAAAAGCTCCATTTTCATGGCCCTGCAGAATTGCTGAAGGTCCCATAGGGCCCTGATCTCGCTGGGGAGCTCATTCCAGAGCATCGGCACCAGCAGGGAGAATGCCCTGGTCCTAGTCGACACCAACCTGGCGTCCTTAGGCCCAGGGGCACCCAGGCGGTTTTGTGTTCCAGATCGCAGTGCTCTCTGGGGAACATGCAGGGAAAGGCCGTTCCTCAAGTAGGCAGGCCCTTGACCATAAAGGGCTTTAAAGGTCAAAAACAGCACCTCGAAGCAGATCTGGAATGCTATTGGCAGCCAGTGCAGCAACTTTAGCACAGGCTGGATGTGCTCCCGCATAGGAACGCCCATCAACAGCCTGGCAACCACATTTTGCACCAGCTGCAGCTTCTGGAATTGCCCCAAGGCCAACCCCATGTAGAGAGCATTGCAGTAGTCCAACCTTGAGGTGACCATAGCGTGGATCACTGAAGCCAGATCATTGCGTTCGAGGAAGGGGACCAACTGCCTAATCAGCCAAAGATGGTAAAAGGCTGCCTTGGCAGTGGCTGCTACCTGGGCCTCCATTGTCAGGGAAGCATCCAGGAGCATTCCCAAACACCTGACCCTGGGCGCTGGCACCAACGGTGCCCACTGAAGGCTGGTAGTGGGACCCCTAACCCCAAGCTGCTCTGATTCAGGCATAGGACCTCTGTCTTCATCAGATTCAATTTCAATTAGCTCAGTCTAAGCCATCCCACCACTTCCTGCAACGCCTGGTCCAGATCTTCCAGGGTAGAGTCAGACTGACCACCCAACAACAGATAGAGCTGGGTGTTATCCACATATTGGTGACACCCTAGCCCATGCCTCTGGGCAAGGGGGCGCATATAGATGTTGAATAGCATTGGGTAGAGTACCGCCCCTTGTGGCACTCCACAGGTTAGTGGGTGCCTTCTGGACAGCTTCTCCCCAAGTGCCACCCTTTGTCCCCGGCCCTGGAGAAAGGAGACAAGCCATTGCAAGGCAAGTCCATGAATCCCCACATCAGCGAGTAACTGATGATCAACCATGTCGAATTCCACTGATAGGTCCAACAACAGCAGCACTGCCATCCCACCCCAATCCAGATGCCTCCAGAGGTCATCTGTGAGGGCAACCAGGGCTGTCTCTGTCCCATGAACTAGGCAGAAGCTGGACTGGAAGGGATCAAGTATGGAAGTGCCATCCAGAAAGCTCTGCAACTGTATCACCACCACCCTCTCTATTAATTTGCCTAAATAGGGCAAATTGGAAACCAGCTGATAGTTGGCCAATTCAGTCAGGTCCAGAGATGGTTTTTTTAAGAGATGGCAGACTATCGCTTCCTTGAGAGCCCCTGGGAACAGCCCCTCAGAGAGGGACTTGTTGATAATGTCCCTAAGGGTGCCTCAAAACCCCTCACTGCCTGCTTTAATTAGCCAAGAGGGGCATGGGTCAAGGCTGCAAGTAGTTGGATGTACAGTTGAGAACAATCTGTCAACTTCCTCTAGGCTGAGTGGATTGAAATAATCTAGAATGGGACCAGAAGAGGCGCATGGAGCCTCGAGGTCGCTCACTGTCTCAAATGTGGCTGGAAGGTTGTGGCGGAGCAACAAGACTTTATCTGCAAAGTAGCTCGCAAAAGCCTCACAGCCTATGTCCAATTCCCTAATATTTTGTCTGCCCTGTGGCAGAGCTGCTAAGGACTGAATTGTTTTATACAATTGTGCTGGGTGTGAACTAGCAGACACAATCATGGCTGCATAGAACTCCCTCTTCACAGCTTTGACTGCCATCTCATAGGACCTCATAAATGTCCTATAGAATGCTCTTGTTGCCTAATCATGAACACGCCACCACTGTCTCTCTCTAGCCATGTGAGCCTTTGCTTCATCAGCCTCAGCTCGTGGTTATATCAAGGGGCCAGCCTCGAGCGAGGGGGCAGAGGGCATCTGGGAACGATCTCGTCAATGGCTGCCGAGAGTTGGCCATGCCAGTCCTTGCCTAGCTCATCTAATGAGCTGCCAGGGTGCAATAGATCCCAAAGAGCTATCTGAAGCCACAAAGGGTTCATTTGGCTCTGTGGGTGAGCTAAAATATGCTCGCTGCCCAAACAGGGTTGGGGTGACACATTCACTCAGGCCCTCAGGGCATGGTGGTTCAACCATGGAACTGCCATCGCAGTAATCTGGTCCACTGTAACCCCTGCTGTGAAGATCAGATCAAGTGTGTGACTGGCTCAGTGAATGGGGGCCATTACGTATTGGGAAAGTCCCAATGCCACCATGGACAATGCCAGGACCACCGCCTGTGAGGAAGCTGCATCATCAGCATGGACATTGAAGTCACCCAAAACTATCAGCCTAGGGTGCTCCAATGCCCAGCCCAACATGGCCTCCACTGGTGGGTTGGGTGGTCGGTACACCAACCAGACAGCCAAATTCTACCCGGCTTCCCACATGAAGCCAGCACACTCAATGCCTATGAGCCTCACCCCCAAGAGCGCCCTGAAGGAATAAGCCTCCCGAATCAACAAAGCCACTCCTTCCCCCTGCCCCATAGTCCAAGACTGGTGGAGGACCGAGAACCCGGGAGGAGCCAACTGGGTGAGAGAAACAGTCTCCCCATCTCGTACCCAGGTCTTGGTCACACACACCAGATCTGCATCCTGCTCTAGCAGGAAGTCCTGAAGAACTGAGGTCTTATTATTTATGGACCCGGCGTTGCACAACACCAATGTCAGAGTGGGGTTTTTAATCCTTGCCCCACTGTCTGCCACCTTTGGGATGGGACACAGGCTGGAAGGTGGCTGAGCTTCTCCATTTCTCTGCTCCCTTCCTTTCCATCTTTGCCTGGTTCCACCGCTGTACTTTCCCCTCCCCAGGAGCACTGGAATTCCCTGCCCAGCCATTACTATACCTGGTAGTCTTCACCAGCCACACTCGACTTGAGCCACAGACCTGCCAGCTTAGTTGGCTGATGACAGGGTCCACTGCGTACTGCTACTATTAGATAGAAAACGCCCCGCTTGCTTAGCTGCTACCTATTCCTAATTTTAAATTCCAATCACAGTATTGGGTCTATTCTGATGCTACTCTTACAGCCCAAACACTTTAATCTTGTAGCCTATAATTGCCTTTTTCTATTTTTCCTATTTTCTATATTTCCTATCCTCTTTCCCAGCCAGTAAGTTACATAAAGGCTGAGACCTCAATGGCATATTCACTAAAAGCTATTGTCTTATTAATCAATTTGCAATCAAGTCCATTAGATAATGAATCAAATATAATTATCTCCATGTTTCTCAAACTCAGAAAGAACATTCTCTCTTTTTATAGCAACAAAAATGTTTGGTTTCCCCTTCCATAATCTTCTACTCTGTCATATGTATGCACATGCACTAGCAGGGAAAAAAGTCTGTGGATTGGAAGGAGGAGGGAAGAATGTGTATGGAAAGGGAATTACAAGCTAGACAATTTCAACAACAGCCCATCCAGCATTTCCAATGTAACTACAGGGGACTGAGCTCTGTGATCAGATCCCCTGTCTCTTTAATTTCAGTCAATAACAGTGAAGAAGAAGAGCAAATGGAATCATATATTCCTTCCTTCTCTGGCCATGTGAAAAGGACTTATCATAGAATCATAGAATGTTAGAGTTGGAAGGGATCTTGCAGGTCATCTAGTCCAACCCCCTGCACTCTGTAGGAGCGTAGCTGAATGATAGCCCTACATACGTACAACATACCTGAAAGATGGTCATCCAGCCTCCGCTTGAAAATGTCCAGCGGAGCATCCACCACCTCAACCACTCTTACAGTTAGGAAGTTTCTCCTGATATCTAGCCCGTACCGACTCTCTTGTAATTGCGGTTCCATGTCTTACTTGGGATGCCGAGATCGGCCCGCCTTGTACACACACACCCCTTTGCAATGAACACGCACAACCGGTTTCTTTGGAAATAATGTGGATAAATTTGGCCACAACTTTTATTGGTTACAGCTGTAGAGCATTGGCACAGCATGGGTCCACCCGATCCGACCTACCGGCTGGCCCGCGTGCCAGCCGAGTTGACCGTTACCCAGCCAGCCGGCATGGGTAGAAAAGGCGGGAGGGCAGGTTATCAGAGTTCACCTGGACGCTTGCCCCTTTGTGAGCTCCCCTGCCCTCTGGCTGTGTGGGCAAGCGCTGTTATTCCTTGAGCTAGCCAGCTCCGTTCAGCCCTCACGCCAAGACCCTTAAGGGGTCCCCAACTCCGGAATTGGCGCGCAGGCCGAATTCCGCCAACGGATCCGGCCCCATGCTGTTACCGCCGAAAGTTGTGACAAATTGTGCGACAAAACGAAAACTAAACACTAACTATACCATGACCTGCAACGACCCCAGAAACACCCCCTTTCATGCACTCAAAGTCCAAATCCCCCGCCCCAGCGCCCTAAAATTCAGGGAGGGATGGGTGGGCAAACCAGGCTCGTCTCGTGGTCAAGTGGGGAGGGGGAGCGGCTTCCCTTCACCTTATATCGCCTCCCCCTCCGCGACCACCCCCACTGACCTTCCCTTAGCCGGTGGCAAAAAGGGGGGGGAGGTGCGTCTTTTCCCGCCGCGCACTAGCCCCCCCCTTCCGGCTGGCCAGCCTCTCGGTCCCAGCCCGTCCCCGCAAATGGCGGGCCCGGCTTACCTGGGCCCTTTCTGCTTTCCACCATTAGATCTAGTCTCGCAATCCAGAGCAAGAGAGAATTAATCTGCTCCTCCTTCTACATGACAGCCCTTCAAATATTTGAAGACTGCAATCATGTCCCCTCTAAGTCTTCTCTTTCCTCATAAGACTTGGATTCAAACCCTCTCACCATCCTGGTTGCTCTCTTCTGGACACGTTCGAGCTTGTCAACATCCTTCCTAAAGTGTGGTGCCCAAACCTGGACACAGTACTCCAGGTAAGGCCTGACTTAATTGGAAAGGTACAGCAACCACCTACAAATAAAAAGGGAACGTGACAAAATATAAACCATGGACTTTTTGAATAGCAAAGTAGGAAGTTTTGTGCAGGCGCTAACGGGGCAGGAATCATGAAGGCAAAGAAGGGAAGGTGCTGGTTGAGGTAATTAGTGACCTGTACAAAGTCCACCTCCTAGCTGTTGGAGAAAATACTGCCAGAGTACTGCCATGTCAGTTGTAATGCTCTATTAATGAAATTGATACTAAATACATAACACAAAAATGAAGTCGGTAGAATTTTATCTATCTCACTAGGTTGCTGTTATTTATTTATAATTTATATAGGAGATTTCTGTGCCACCTCAGAGTCCTGCTCTAGGTAGCTTACAATTAAAAGAATATGTTAACAATATAAAAACGAGCCATTAAATCTGTAGGAGTCCTCTTGTTGTATGAAAGTGCTCCTAAAATGCACTGAAAATAAATTTACTGCTGTTATAAAATTTAAAGCAGTAAGTACTGCTGTTGAGTTCATTTCTGTTATTTCCTGAATTACAGTTTCCTGGATTAGGGGACAGCCTTCTCTTTAAAGTATCCCCTCTGGAACATATGACTGCCTTTTCTCTTTATATCAACCATTCCTGTTCCATTTGAATGAATGATAGAACCACAGGCAAAGGCCACAAGAAATCTAACACATGATGGAGTCTTCTATGGAAAAAAGTTTACTTCAGATGTGGCACTGTGATGCCAAAAATCACAAATAATGCCCATATGAAAAAGAAAACAAAGTCTGAATATATTTGATTTAAAAAGGTATATTTATTGAATTTGAATAAATGTAGTTAGAAGAATTCAAGTTTGTGTGGTTTGGACAGTATAGGCATGATAATAATGAAATTGCATCAGGAGGCTTGTTCAGCTATGTTGTTTTAACAATAAATTATCTGAACTTCAGAGAATACAGAGAGTAGATTATTAATTATTTGTATTTATATGCTGCCTATCCAGAGACATGGTCATGATAGCTTACAACTAAGATAATTAGAGAATACAATAATTAAATTAAAACCAACAATATTAAACACGCCATTAAAAAAACCTGGTGCCATTAAAAGAAGTCAGGGCATAACAAAAATGTAAAACACACACTGGATTAGTATGCACAGAGCAGCTGAAAATGATGTTGATAAAATGGCCAGAAACAGCCCATAAAATGTTTAAATGTTAAAAACCTGCATAAAAAGGAACAGAAAAGTATAGAATCATAGAATGTTAAGAGTTGGAAGGGACCCTGCAGGTCATCCAGTCCAACCCCCTGCACTCTGCAGGAGCATAGTCGAAAGATAGCCCTACATACCTACATAACTACAACATACCCAAAAGATGTCCAGCCTTCGCTTGAAAACATCCAGCGAAGGAGCATCCACCACCTCCCGAGGCAGTCTGTTCCACTGCTCAACCATTTGTACAGTAAGGAAGTTTCTCCTGATATCTAGTCGGTAATGATTCCCTTGTAATTTCCACCCATTAGATCTAGTCTTGCAATCCAGAGCAAGAGAGAATAGATCTGCTCCACCTTCTACATGACAGCCCTTCAAATATTTGAAGACTGGAATCATGTCCCCTCTAAGCCTTCTCTTTCCCAGGCTAAACATACCCAACTCTTTCAGCCTTTCCTCGTAAGACTTGGATTCCAACCCTCTCACCATCCTGGTTGCCCTCTTCTGGACACGCTTGAGCTTGTCAACATCCTTCCTAAAATGTGGTGCCCCAAACTGGACACAGTACTCCAGGTGAGGCCTGACCATAGCAGAATAGAGTGGAACTACCACCTCCCGTGATCTGGACACAATGCTTCTGTTAATGCATCCTAAGTAGATGGCAGGTATGCACAGGGCAAGCCCAAAAACTCCTGGCTCCCTAGGCCACAAAGTTTTGTCCCCAGACTTTGGATGGACTTTAATGTACCTGTTTAGTACTTCTGATCCCCAGAAGATATACAACACCCATGGGCAGCTGAAGTGCTTCCCAAAAAAGCCACACAGTAAACCAGAAAGATTATGGGGAGAACTGCCAGGTCACTGTGTACAGTGAAATTCTCTCAAAGAAGGATGTGAAGAAGCTTGTATAATGCATTTTCATGCTTCCTTCATTTCTGTTTGTTCTGTCACTAAATCATTGAACTTGGAACATAGGGAATTCTTATGCAAAGCTCATCCGTTTTTTAAAACATCTCATTTTTCCAAATGACAGCTTCATTCATCTCATCTTTAATATTATGAAGGAAATGAATGCATGTTCAATTATCACCATGAAAGACGAATTCCCACCTTTACCACTCCATTCCCTATGTGTCTATTTCACAGAGCAATCACTGGAGAACAGTAGTGTCAAGCTGGGTATAAGAACACAAAGGAATGGTATGTATTCTAATTAGCAGCTTCTAAAATGAAATTGTGAGGTGAGATTGCAGCAAGGGGGGGAAGTGCTGGACAGAGGCAAAGAAACCGAATACAGATTTGCTATGCTTTCCTGAGAGCACCAGCATTGTTCCATGAGATCCCATGCAGGGTTGGATGTTCATTTCCAGGCATGGCTACATTTGTTATATTGGTACGTACCATACTCCAAATGTACCCCAAGTAGCCTTTGATACCATCTACTGTGTGGGAGCATTAATCAAAAACCTGGGCCATAGGGAAATGTGTGAAACAATTCTTTATTTTATTTTTCTGCTGGCAAAAGGTATGAGCAATATTAATTTACATCATTTAAATCAATGCATACCTAGCACTGTGTGAGATTGTGGACAAAGAATCTTATTGAATAGTTTAATTCTCTGTTTGTTTACCTTTTCCAAGGTTTGAAAAGGTGTCTTCCCAGATCACACTATTCCATCTAGTCCACATTCTGCCCCCAGTAGTAAACAACCAATTGTTCCTTAGGGCCAAACTAGATGTTAAATTGTTTCTGGCTTCCTTTTCAGGATCTCTGATTTGTATTTTAACTTATGTCTGTTTCTACATCTGCCATTTCTCTTCCCATGTCCTCCCAGATCTCTTTGATTGTAAATTCATGTGATGTTGTATCAGGTTGAGTGTACACATTCATTGATCCTACTGTGTAACACACACATCCCATCTTCATCCCTGATGCCCACTACCTGTGTCAGTGGAATGGCACAGGTATCCAAATCCTTCCTTTAAAAAAGGAAACAGTTTTCCCTCAACAGCAGAATAATGACACTGAGCTCTACAGCAAACTCAAAGTCTCTTTCTCAGGAAACACTACTTTGTTGCTATCAACAGCAATATAAAATAAAATGGAGGACCGTAGGAAGCCCTGCAACCACTCTGGGACATTTGCAGCAGCTGTGAGAACATAAGAACACATGTCCAGTCATCCCAACGTGAAATCATGTGAAAGAATAAGGTACTTGTGCATGAACCTGGAGAACATAAAATGTATAGTTTGGCCCTTAGAAGTTCATAAGTAGGGTGTGTTGGTGGTAGCAATCCATGGCTTTTGCTCCTAGTATCTGGAAATCAGCAGTTTATTTCTTTTGCATTTGGTTCATCTAACTATCCTGGTTAGTAGCACTGACAGACTTATCTAGCATGAATTAGTCTAACACTTCTTAAAATCTGTATAAATTAGTGATTATCAATACATCTTCCAGAACTGGATTGTATACCATAATTATGTGGTATATAAGCAAATACCACTTGTTAAAATTTCCTGACCTTTTGCAAATCATTTTCTTTGGATGATCCATGAACTAATACTGCATAAGGAGGAACACCAAAATAACTGTCATTCACAGGATTTTATTTTTTTATTGGACTGAGTAGAATTCACCAGCCCTATTGACTCTGTAATGTTCCCTTGCACATCAAGAACAGGGTAGTCGACTATCCTATTGACCAAAGAAGCTCATCTGGTGGAGTTCTAGTGAGTGAAGATGTCAGTGATGGGGAAGTATTCTGGCATGCCCCATTGCTTCTGCTTTTCATGAAATCTGAAAGTTGCCTTCATACTGCATGAAAAGTGACCATCATGACTCCACCAACCAGCTTTGCAACTAAGACTTGGAATCTTCAGAGGACGATCCCGATGAATCAAGGACACCAGTAAGAAGTGAAACTGGAAATGAGTGATTTTGCTTCTGAATTTTGTACATCTCGCTACATGGGGGGCATTTCCATTTCAGGGGAATGCATATTTGGTGCACAACTCTCTGTCGGGGGGATAAAACAACTTTCCCATCACACATTAGAGCATAAGCTCAAAACAGGTAACTCATCACGCTCTTTACTTATTCCACCATTTAATGTCTAAAATAGTCCACCGACTTACAGAGCTGGAAGGAGCTCAGAAGGAATCAAATCCAGCTGCCCACCTAAAGGCAAGATCAATCAGCTCCTTTCACCCAATAAAACTACACATACAGCCTAGGGCTTCAGAGTGCCATGAGAGCTGTGTGACAAAAAGGTACCTACAGAGCAGCCTGACTCAAACAAAGACAGTTAAATCATATATCAGGGAAGTGATTAATGCATCATGACAATTTGATCCAGAACAAGCTAGTATAATAGGTGAACATAACATTAATATTATTATTCTGCTAAATATCTTCATACTTATTGTCTTTCTTAAAGGCAGATAATTGTTCAGAATTCATAGGCAGAAGCACATAAAATAAATAAGAGTTCTGTGGGCTTAATTTTTCTGGCTCTCCATTCTTTTAAAAACTCATTTCCAGTTTCACTTCTTACTGGTGTCCTTGATTCATCGGGATCGTCCTCTGAAGATTCCAAGTCCTACACTACTAGGAAAAATAAGCCAGTTGCGATCATATACAAACAGAATGTATGTTATAGCAAGGGCCTATGCACCACTTGCCTCTGTGTATGTGGGATCCTATACACACTAAGCAGTGTGGCAGCTGGGGTGCTTTGTCCCTGGCAATCTCAAGGTTGGGCATCAATTGATTTCCACCCTACAGAGATCAGTTACCCTGGAGATAATGGCAGCTTTGGAAGGTGGGCTATATGGCATCACATTTAAGCTGAGCTCTCCCCTCTCCTCAGACTCTGCCCTCCACATACACTGCCCCCAAATCTCCAGGAATTTCTCAAGCCTACAAGCAGCACCTTACTTGGGGATGGTCTGAAATAGGGACATTCTGAAATTCTCAAACTGAAAATATACATGAAAATCACTTTTTCTGGTCATTACTGTGATGTTTCAGAACAGTTACACAAAGTCCAGTATTCTTATGTATTATGACACCACCCCCCATCATTTTTTGAGTTTGGATCCTAACCACCACTACAATAGTCCCCTTTTCCTTCTCCTTTTTTGCCACTGTCTCTTCTCTCTCACTACAGGCTCCAGGTTACTTTTGTTGACTCTTGCTTCCCTCTCCTTCATGCTGGTGGCAGCTACATTTCTGTGTGCCATTTTGCATTGCTGTGGCATTTAGGTTTCTAACATTTTGTTTTACCAAGATTATTGGTTTCAAAAAATGTTCCCTCCCCCTGCAAGTCTAGAGATTCCTTTGGGTTTGAAGAACCCTAACTGGTAACCATGATGATAAAATCTTGTGTGGATTTTCCTACCCATACAAGGGGCAACATTTGGGTAGTAGATAGAGTGATGAGTTCACATAATCAATAGCACTACAAGAGTTCAATGAGCTTTCTTTTTTTAAAAAAATTGAAAATTTGACAGTCTGGCTGAGTTGAAGTTGTTTAACAATGTTAAATTACTCCACACATTTAGCTCAGGCAAGCCCGATCTTGGAAGCTAAGCAGGGCTCACCCTGGCAAGCAATTGGAAGGGAGACCTCCAAGGAGTACCCCACTAGGAGTTGCCAGAAGTCTCCATAACTTCCAGGCATGCAAGCACGCACACACAAACACCCACCAAAAATTACTCCATATGTACACCAGCACACAGTCAGGAAAGGAAAGAATCAGCCAGTATTTGGGGGGAACTCTGAGCCATTTCTGGGATTATAGTTATAATTTTTGCAGCAACTGTTATTAAAGGGTTTCCATCTTGCTGGTGAAAGGCTGATCCACACTGCCTGTTCTATGTTATGCACCTGCATACCTGGTTGTATGAATGAGTTGAATAATGAGAACTAGCAGTACAATGGAAACTCATGTATGTAGATACTAAAGGAAATTTTATGCAATCATTTTTTCTGGATATGTCACACTTTTTTGTATGCAGGAATTGGGATCATAGAGTTTTAGAAAAGACACTTGAAAATATAAATTAAAGGAATGTTTACAAACACAACTTATCAATAACATTATGCAAGAAATTGATTTTGCTATGCTGACAGCTGAAATACATGCTGCCATTTCCTGCACAGAAGTACAAGAAATATAATAATGGAGATTTTTGAATATGAAAGTCTGGATGAAATTACAGTATAAGTAATGTGTGCAGTTATTTCTGAAACAGCAATAGGAAGTATTGTATAAAAGCTGCAATTTATTGTATGAGCAGCTTGATGTAAAGCTACCAGGCATTTGTAAAATGTGGTTTATAAATAATGTAGGGGAAAGACAAAAATCTAAACAAAACATCACTGGAAAATGATGGTTTAATCAACAGTTTCCTCAAATTAAAAACAACAAACAAGAAGAACAATAAAAGCTGGCAAGTTGTCCTCTACATTAAGCTTCATAGAACCTAATCCTGTAAGGCTGAAACCTGAGTACTTGGCACTGATTGAGCTTTCTTCATAGATGGCATATCAGAAATTTTGAGGAGCAATGAAAAACCAATTTAGAGGAAAGACAGGTTATTGTCCAAATAATGTGCTGGCTACTATGAGATCATTCCTCTAACAGAACATTCTGGTGGTGCAAGGAACTCTCTGCTGTCACAAGGCTCCTTGTGTTGACAGAAGGTGATGCCATTAGCAGAATGGAGTCAGAAAGTCCAATCCAGTATTGGTCTCTATGTCAAAAAAGTGGAATGTCCAGGAAATGAGAAATCTTAGAAGAAATAGTTTAGTTTAGTTTATTATTATTATGGTCTTAAGACCAACATACAGAGTAAGGAAGAAATAGATACACCCATAGAACCTGTGCTATATTTAATGTAGGCATCACAATGAAATAATCCGTTCCCTCCTCTGATATTCATGTGTGTCATCCCCCCCACCCCCATAGGGTGGAGTTCCTGTTCCTTAGTTCTGTTTTTTAGCTAGAATTGAGGACAGCATGAGCTCCCTTTTCCAGAAACCAGGAATTCCCTTTCCTGTATCGTCTTGCTAATAAATGGGTGGTATTTTGAACATATCTGTCTCTGCTGTGTAATCCTAAGAGCAGGAACATGGGTATATATTTTTATACTAGCTGGCTTTATACCTTATAGGAACTCCAGGTGGCTTACAACATTAACAACAACAACAACAACAACAACAACAACAACAACAACAACTATTATTATTATTATTATTATTATTATTATTATTATTATTATTATTATTATTATTATACCATAAAATACAAAAAATACATTTAAGCTACTAGTTAAAATCAATAAGCTAAAACTGCCAGTAAGCAGAAGAACTAATCAAATGCCGCCATGACTAAAACGGCCTCCTAAACATTGAGAGTGAGGGGGCAGATGCACTTCCATGGGGAGTTGTTTTATAATCATGGGGCAGCCACTCTCTCGGGTACTCACATCTATATTGTGCTTGAACATTTGGTGTAGCAGTAGAGCACCCTGCATGAGCTGTCCAGGGTCATTGACATCCTGGAAGTGGAGGACCAGTCAGTGCTGAACAGTAGCTGACTCTCTCCCAGACAGTGTTCATCCTTAAGCCCTTTAAGGATTTCACCAAGGCACTCTGCAGTGACATATGTAGCTTGGGTCATGTAATTTCCATGGTGCGGGAGCTCCAGGGGAAGATAGACTCGTGTTTGGCTGACCCAAGGCCACACCATTCACTACTTCTTCTAGCAGTGTGCATGCTGGTGAACAGACTGCAAGGGAGCAACGTCCCAACTGCAGCCTCGTACCACTGAGAGGGTCTACATGCTGGTGAATGACCAGGTGTGCCCCACACTTAAAGGGCATTGTCAATCTGGAAGCCAGTGCTCTCACCTTCTGGAGAGACGCTGTCTTCAAGGAGGTGCATGATCTGCAGGCCAGCAGGGGCATGCTCCCTATCAGGAAGAATGGTAATGGTAAAGGCCTAGCCTTTGCCCAGGGGAAGATCCCCCATGGCCACTGCCTTGTATGCATTATTCTTGAATTCTGTCATGGGCACATGGCTCCAATGGGAACTAGAGATACAGCAGAGAGGATCAGGCACAGGAAATTGTGAGGGTCTGCTTAACTGAGTGCTACAAGTTGCCTAGCACCAATCCTTTTAGTTACTGGGCCAGGAAAGAGACAGTGTGGATGGACCTGTCTCTTGTGGCTCAGTAGCTGCTCTCCTGCTGTTGTATACTCAGTGAGACCGTGCACATGGTTGGGTCTGCACATTGTCAGGCAGAGGGCCCAAGCTTTGCTCCGAAAGACAATAGCCCAAATGGATCCTAGCGCACACCTACCATGAGGTCACTAATGCTGACAAGAAACGGGCCCTACTCCTCAGCACATGTGGAGTGGCCACCATTTGTCTGGCCAAGGGCCTCCTGGCACCTAAGCTGCTAACAGAAAACACCTACGATGAGATCATCGGGATCTTAACGAAGTACTACGCACCAAAGCCCACCGTGATGGCCAAGCATATGGACTTCCAAGCACGTCTCCGCATTCATGGCTGAGTTCCATCAACAAGTGATGGACTGCGGGTTCATGAAAATGGAAGAAAACATCCTAACCCAATTTGTATGGGGCCTGCAGGGATGCCAAACTCCGCCAAAAACTGGTAAGCACCACTGACCTCAAGATAGATGGAGCCATCCAGATGGCCGCTGCGTTCAAGGGCTCACACCATGACCATCCGCCATCTTCATCTTCAGCACACCATGTGTTCCCAGCTGCTGCATCCAACAATTCGGATGAAGAGGACGTCCGACAAGTTCGCCATCCCAGGCACAAGAATTACCAACCCCAGGCCGGGGCCACTGCACATCAAGGAAAACCAGCATCCCCAGCATCCTGTGCCAGCTGCGGAGACTCACACGAGTGCAAAACATGCCGCTTCCATGATGCCATCTGCTGGACATGTGGAAAGCACGGCCACGTCGCCTGGGCCTGCCGATCCTGGGGCAACCAGAGGACAACGTCCACTCACCAGTAGGACCTGGACCGGCATACGCTGACCAGTGTTCCCTCTAAGCTGAGTTAGTGTGAGCTACCTCACAGTTTTTTAGCCTCTGGCTCACACATTTTTGTCTTTGCTCAAGAAGGGCTCCAGAGCAAACTCATTTATGCAGTAGCTCAGTCACTTGCTCACAACGTTAATGCCGGTAGCTCACAAATTAGAATTTTTGCTCACAAGACTCCACAGCTTGGAGGGAACGTTGACGCTGACCATCAACCACCACCAGCATCAGGTAATGAATTTGCCTCCAGATGCCCCTAACAAAATGCACGTTACTATATTAATAGAGGGGTTCCCCTGCCACATGGAACTGGACACAGGCTCCTCATTTTCCATAATTTCCACAGAGATATCACAGAAACTCTGCCCCCCCCCAGGGGGACCCCTCCTGAAGCAGCCATGGGGTCTGTCCCTTTGGGATTTTCAAAGAAACCCCATGGCTATCAAGGGCTGGGGCAGATTCAGGGTGCAGTTCAGAGACTTTGACGGCCCTTTAGAATTCCTGGTGGTGGAAGGGAAACTCATGAGCTTGCTGGGACTGGCATGGTTTGGGCCCCTGGGTTTTGAGGTGACAGGCGTCAACTTCATACAGCCTCAGGACTTTAATTCAGTCTGTGAGGAGTTTCCGGTAGTCTTCAATGGTATGCTCGGCTGCTACTCCAGTACCCTGGTTTCTCTGGAACTTGATCCCACTGTGCAGCCCATCAGAATGAAGGCCAGGTGGCCCCCATTAGCCCTGCAGCCCATGATAGAGGCCTGGTAGCACAGGGAGTGCTGGAGCCAGTGCCACACATCCACTGGGAAACCCCCATAGTGACCCCGGTGAAGCTGATAGTACATATAAGACTCTTAGTTTGCTTAATCATTATAAGAAGGCCCAAATACGATCTATTTGTGTTGCTTTGGATATCCAAAATTTTTGAAAGAGACACTTGCTCATCTTGGTTTTGGAATACATTTTTTACGAGTCATACATACAATCTATGACCAACCCACAGCACATATTAGGTTAAATGGTATGAATTCTGATACTTTTGTATTACAACATGGCACAAGGCAGGGGTGCCCCTTGTCACCCTAACTTTTTGCATTAATAATAGAACCTTTGGCTACCAGAATTAGACAACACCCGGAAATGTTTGGAATTCAAGTAGCCAACAAGACTTTTAAAATCTCACTATTTGCAGATGATATCTTATTATTTTGTGCTAATCCATCAACTTCACTATTGGCACTCCAAAAAACTTTGGCAGACTATGGAGCCATTTCGGGTTTACATATTAATATTAAAAAATCTTATATCTACCCTATTTTTATAACAGACAACAATAGGAAGACTCTCAAAATGATAGCCCCTTATAAATGGATAACTGGCTATTTAACTTACCTAGGATTAAAAATTCCACTCAATTTAGATGATATATATATAAAGTTAACTGTACTAGCTTAGTGGAAAATTTGCAGAGAGAATTCGTTAAATGGCATAAATTGAATCTTACTTATTATGATCGACTTAACATCATTAGGACATATGTCTTACCTAAATTTCTATTTTTATTTAGAATTCTCCTAATAACAATTACATCACAACAACTAGCTACTTGGCAAAAGATGCTCTTGAATTTCTTTTGGGCTTACAAGAGACACACAATAAATAAAGCTACTATCCTTTCCCAGACCTACAGGTTTATTATCAAGCAACTCATTTATCTAATATCCTGAAGATGCTACATGATCATAACAAGACAGACTGGATTTTGTTGCAATCCTATTACACCTATCTTTATGACATACACGATATTATATGGCAATCAGCCTCAGAGCACCCTAAACTTATTTCAAAAAGTTTCGTTCTTCGTACGTTTTTGCATACCTGAGAAAAGCATAGGAAGCAACTAATTCCGCAAATATCAAGGTTCCATGCACTCTTTAACCAAAATATATTTCAAACCAATGCTTTAGCACTAAATCAACAGAAATGGAAGAACGCTAATATTATTAAATTAGAAGATATTACTTTAAACAAAAGGATAATGACTAAACCTCAACTTGAGCAGAAGCTTGGCTTTTCTATTAATTGGTTTCAATTTTTTCAAGTCTCTCATGTGGCAGCAAAAATTAAACTCTCTTCATTATTGAACAAACCATTGACAGGATTTGAAGCTCTTTATGATTCTGTGAAACATACTAGAAAACATCTTATAGCCAAACTGTATAAGTTATTAAAGGACCACAGCTCCTCTATTCTACTTTCTTCTAAAAAGAATGGCACACTATCTGTAACATTACTTTGAATGCGGAGGAATGGCAGCAGATTTGGAAGTCTTTTTCCTTTAGTACTAACATAGAAATTAGTATGCAGACTTTTAAAATCCTCAGTTTTTGGTATTTAACTCCACAAAAGCTGGCACAGATAATGCCTTCAGCCTCTCCTCTTTATTGGAGGAAGTGTGGCAATCTGGGTCATGATATGCATTGCTGGCTGGAGTGCCCGAAATGGCAAACCTTTTGGAAGGATGTCTTGCAACAAATAAAGCTTATAACTGAGACAACATTGGCACACCAAAAGAGACAACATTGGCACACCAAGCTATGGAAACTATATATAACGTCTGGAATTACAGATAGGATTAATGAAGCGAACTGTTGTAAATTTTCTGTTAATTTTGCTATTATTTGGCTTCCTTTGCTTGAATATTTGGTACATCAGGATGTTATACCTGATATAATTAATAGTCTTAACCTGTGGTAAAACATGATTCCTCTCTTTTATAATAGTTGCAATCTGTCGGTGGATAGCTATCCTTTTGTAACGGTAATGTATTATTTACCTTGAGCTAACTTACCTGTTACTGTTTGAATGGTTGTTTTAGTTTGTATTTTGTATTATTTTGTAATATTTTTGGTTTTTCAAATCCAAATAAATCCAATAAAATGAAAAAGAAATAAGTGCACCATTAACAAGGCACTGCAAGACCATGCGCACCAGGTACCAGTGGTCAGTCACGTGTTGGCCTCCTTGGCAGGGGTGAGGGTTTTTGGGAAGCTGGATTTGGCCCAGGCTTATTGGCAGCTGCCGGTGGATGATACCACCGCTGAGGCCCAAATGATAGTAATGCACAGGGGGCTTTTCGAGTACGGCGGTTGCAATTTGGGGTGAATGTGGTGCTTGGAATCTTCCAAAACATGATGGAGTGTCTGCTCAAAGGCATCCCAGGAGGTCAGCCATTCTTCAATGATGTTCTGATCGCGGCCCTGGACTCCGAGACATTTGCTGAGTGGCTCCGGTTGGTGCTTGAGCGCTTTGCTGCCGCTGGGCTGAAGGTGAAGAGGGAGAAGTGCCCCCTGGGGGTGCCATGGGTGGAATTCCTGGGGTTTGCGGTGAATGCCCAGGGGATTCACCCTACATGAGATAAGGTCCGTGCCATCAGTGATGCACCCACGCCCTCTTCAAAGGCAGAGTTGCAGGCTTTCCTGGGGCTAATAAACTTTTACCACTCCTTCTTGCCCCACAAAGCTGCTGCCGCCAAACCCCTCCACCAGCTGCTCAACAAGCACGCACACTGCATCTGGAGTCCTAAACATGCCACAGCTTTCCAGGCGGTTAAAGAACTGTTGGTCTCTAACGATGTCCTTGCCCATTTTGATGAGTCCCTGCCCGTGGTTTCAGTTTGTGATGCTTCTCCCTATGGGGTGGGAGCCATCCTGGGGCACTGATTGGAGGATGGCTGTGAGGTTCCGGTGGCCTATCACTCCCAGACACTGTCAGCTGTGGAATGCAACTATGCACAGATCGATAAGGAGGCCTTTGTGATTGTCACCAGTGTGAAGAAATTTCATGACTTCCTGTATGACCAGCCATTCACAATTGTTACTGACCACAAGCCCCTACTGGGTTTGCTAGCTCCAGACCACCAGACTCCCCAAATCTTGTCTCCCCGGGTGCTATGCTGGTCTATTTTCCTTGCGGGATACCAGTACACACTGCTCCACCACCCTGGTAAAGCAATGGGACATGCTGATGGCTTAAGCTGCCTCCTGCTGCCCTCCTCTGACCCCAACCCCACACCTGCCCACTGCATCACCCTCCTGGAAGACCTGCCTGATCGCCAGATCCAGGTGGGGGAAATGTCACACCACTCAGCCTGTGACCACATCCTCTCCCGGGTCCTCGACTGGGTGGGGAGGGGGTGGCTTGCCGGCCCGGTGGGTCCTGAGTTTGTGGCATTTTGAGTCCGCCGGGATGAGTTGTCTTCCCACAAAGGGTGTTTGTTGTGGGGAAGTCAGGTGATGATACTGCCACACCTGCAAAGCCGAGTGTTCACCGCCTTGCACGAACACCACCCTGGAATAGTGAGAATGAAGGCTCTGGCCCAGAGGTATGTATGGTGGCCAGGGCTGGACAGCAAGGTGGAGGACACGATTAAGCAATGCCAGGAGTGCCAGGAGTCATGCCCTGAGCCCCCAAAAGCACCGGTGTGACCCTGGGAGTCATCCCACAAGCCGTAGGCCAGGCTCTACCTGGACTTTGCAGGGCCCTTCCAGGGCCAGATCTTCTTTATTCTAGTCAATGCCTACACAAAATGGCCAGAAGTGACACCAGTCCCATCATCCTCATCTCGATCCACCATCTGAGTGATGTGGTGGATCTTCAGCTCACACGGCATATCAGACTCACTAGTAATGGACAATGGTACCACCTTTACCTCCTCAGAGTTCCAGGAGTTTATGCAGTACTACGGTATTAGGCACATCCGTTCTGCTCCCTTCCACCCCGCTACCAATGGTCAAGTGGAGCACATGGTCCGGATGACTAAAGAGCTGCTGCGCCGCTTGGACTAGGGAGACTGGGACTACAAGCTGGCAGCTTTCCTATTCAGTCAGCGCATGACCCCTCACTCCACCACCAGCTGTAGTCCAGCAGAACTGCTCATGGGCCACTGTCTGATGCAATGTTCCCTCTAAGCTGTGGAGTCCTGTGAGCAAAAATTCTACTTTGTGAGCTACTTTAATTAAGGTTGTGAGTGAGCCATTTGGCTACTGCATAAATTAGTTTGCTCTGGCACCATCCTTCCTGAGCTAAGACAAAAATGTGTGAGCTGGAGGCTAAAAAACTGTGAGCTAGCTCACACTAACTCAGCTTAGAGGGAACACTGGTCTGATGACCTGCTTCAACTGTCTCCATCCAGACCGGGCACCAGACCACAGTGCTAGCCCAGAAGACCAGATGGCACCAAGAGGGTTCTTTCCAGAGGACCCGGGTGGTTCAGGTGACCAGACCTCTTTCATATGAAGTGTCCTGCAAAGACGGCCACCTATGAAAGTGGCACATCAACCAATTATGCTGCTGCATCCTGCTTGCAGCCCTGGAAGTCACAGATGATGATGACATCTACCCTGGGGAACCAGAAGCTACTGATCCTCTGTATCCAGGGACCAGCGCTTTTCCTGGAGGGGTGGACAGCAGCAACCCAGAACCAATGAGCGACCTGGAGCTCAGCAGCACACCAGCCCAGGCTTCAACCCCAGCAGCAGAGACACTGTCCCCGGAGCCAGCAGGAACGGGGTCAGTGAGCCCAGCCCTGGCTCCAAATGTCCACCTCCACCAATCCACATGGAAGAGCAGAAGAGGCCCACATACCTAAAGGACTATGTATGCTAGGGTAAGCTGGTCTGGGGGGAGGGGTGTTGTGTACCCAGCGAGACTGTGCACATGGTTGGGTCCACACGTGGTCAGGTGAAGGGCCCAAGCTTTGCCCCGAAAGACAATAGCCTGAACAGATCCTAGTGCACACCTATCAGAGGGCTAGGATCCGAGAATGGGCCTATGGGACTCAAGTGCACTGTAAATAGCGTATCACGGGAGTGGGTGTGTGTTGGATGTGGTTTGGCTTCAGGGATATAAACCAGCCTGCGAGCCGGGTCATATCATCTCAAGATCTGCCTGTAATTAAATAAAGTATGAGCTGAAATCATTCTCCCATGCATCAGCCTCAGTACTTTATACCTGCCTTCCAACAATCATGCAGAGAGAACAGGGTTTTGCTCTTTCCTTTCATACCCTTAGAAGCTCTTTGGTATACAGATCTTGAGCAGCAGAAGATACTTGCTTCATATTTTTTGATGCAATGGCTAAAAGGACTGAGACAAATTTTGCAGTTGCTAGAGGATCCTTATTGCTGAGCAAAAGTGTGAGGGTTTCCAGATCAAAGAACCTGCATTCAAGCAGGGCATGGAAGGATGTATCTATCCTATTAAGGCCACAAGGGCAGATTCAAAAATCTCCCCTGTAAAACCATTGTAGGAATAATATTCAATCTTGCAAACAAAAAAGCTCTACAGTAATGTGGGATGGTAAGATAGTACATATAGGGGGTAAAGATCTTGGGAAAGAAAGACCAAAAGATAGGGGTGAGCAAACTTTGTGGGCTCTCAGGATCAGGCTACTATAGATTGCAGTCACACATGCCAGTTGAAGTGGAGGGGAATTAAGGCTATTTCCTCCAGAGGAATTTGACACGCAGTTGCGAGATCACATATCCCTTTGTAGCTATGGGCTTAGCCCGTCACTGTGGGATCAGATGCAACTGCAGGAGAGTCAGCTTTTTTTTTTTTGGCCCATGCACATAAATGAAGAATCACACCACTGCACTGAGGGTCCCCTATGTAGTATGCAATGATGCACATACTGCAAGGTGGGGGGAATGGCACCAAGTCAGGATGGAAAGATCAGACCATCCTGACAGCATGACAGCATGCTTGCACGATCAGACAGGGGTCTGTCCATGGCCTGTCAGAACCTGTTAGAGCTGGACTTTCCCCAGTGTCTTTTAACTCCACTTCTGTGGTGGAGCAGTACAGGTTGCTGATGACTGGAGGATGCTTCCCAGATGTTGCTGTCTGATCACGCCCTTTAAATCCATCAGGCATTTGCAGCTATGTTGGATCTAAAGGTACATGTGATTGCAGCCATAATCAATTTCTAGGACACGCTTTTTGATCAGAGAAAGTGTTTTGGATTTGCCCATCTCAAAAATATCGTTAATCAACATTCCAACTATCATCAGTTTCTCATCTAGGGCTTTCATCCAAGTTGATTTGTGGGTATCTCCATTTAGAGTGGCTAACAAACCATCTTCAGCACAGAGCTGTTTTAATCTTGGTTTAAAGGCATAAAGCCATGCCCTAGCTTCCAAGGAAATCTCTCCAAATTCTGCCCACAATACAATGTTTGACACACAGCAGGGAATAATCAGTATTTAGGGTTTTCCACTGTTGAGCAGTTGGTAGTAGAACATGATTACACTCTACCCAATACTTATGAATGGACCTCTATTTGAGGGCTATCTCATTGTTACTTCCCAAAGACTCATAGGGACCACTTCACATTTAAATTAGTGTTTGCTTCTCAGGTATGAAGAATGTCCCCAAATACCATTTCACGACCCATGACTGGCACCATTGGCTAAAAATAGCTGCGTTTCAGGAGAAAAATTAATACAAAAATTAAAAAACAAAAGTAAAAAATTAAAATTTCTGTATAACCAAATGTAATTTTTATATTTAATTGTAATTTATTAGCCCTGTTCTTACCAGAAAATGTCCCCTCTGTAGTAAGGCAAATTATTAAATGAAACACATATTGCTTTTTTAAAGGTATTCAAACCACAGAAATATCGATCCTCTGTGGCATATGACTGTCTATAATTTGGTTCACACTGAAAATAATCTCAATAATTGCACATGTCACTTCAAAAGTTCACATGGAGGGTGCACTTTATAAATAACTTAAATAAACAAACTGCTCTGCATAGCTTTGTTTTCTGCCTTATTTTTGTCTACAGTTATGCACGGCTCTCTAAGTACCAGTTTCTGTGGTTGCCATCCTGTTCTGCCCACCACTAAGAGGATTATAATAATGTATCATTATTAAATCCCTGTGGGTGTACATTCGACTTCCACTTAAATCACTTGCATTTATGTAGCGGAGAGCAATGAATTGAAACATTAGCTTTCAATGTCTTCTATACTCTAAGGACTCTCTGAAGGACTGTGAACAATAACACTTGCCAGGTGCAGATTGTTTAAGGCAAGAACCCTACTTCTGGAACAAAAGATATATTCTATTATCTCAAAATGCAACTGGTGGGTGTTTGCTCCTTAACTGCTTCTGGTTGTCTTTACCTTCTTTGTATTTTAAAGCCTGGGACTGGCAACAGATGCTGTTTGGTAGAGTACATCTGTATGGAACTGTCGGTTTAGTTCATGGTAAAGCCTGCCTACTGCTTTAAGGCTGCTTTGCAAAACTTAATATTCTGGAGATACAATGAGTTTTGGCCATTGTCATTCTGCACACAGAAATATTAGCAGCACAGTGGCGTTCCTCAGGTCTTTATAAGCAGTATTCATCTTCTAAAACCATACTGATTTTGAGAGGAACTTAGGTATGGCCCAATTATTCTTTTTATCAATGCCTTTCTGTTTTGTTTTTACAAAGTGCAGCTACTGAAAAGGGAGGGCAACATGGGCAAGAGGCTTTTAACCCTTTCTCCTCGTCCTGTTTTCCTGTGAAAACTGCTAATGTTAAGCAGCTTTATTCCCCACTAGAGAAAACTTATGGATATCTCCTTCAGATTGCTACACTATGTAAAAAAGAAAAAAAGAAAAAAGAAAAAACAGTGGTGAAAAGGATCCTTGAGCTAGAACCTGTAGTTTCACACTAAGGCTGTGTGATCTAAGCATGCTTAATTTGGTCGGAAGTAAATTGCATTGAATTCAAAGAGAAATGAGAAGAAACTTAATGGCCTTGTGAATTTGGAGAAAGCTTTTATTACTGAAGGTTTTTGTTCCCGCAGTTCATTTCAAATTGCAATAAGCTGTGGTAAGGAAATCCAGGTATTCAGCTTCTTTTTTCTTGTATGGGAGTGTCTGGTGATTCTAACACTTACCAGCATTAATTTGCTACCCTGCAACAAAGGTGAAGCAGAGGACTTTCAATGTTTTAGGGCAGTTTTTCTAGTTCGTATCTGTGTATGCTTGGACAAGTTAAAAAATAAGTACCCAGTGAGCCACCAGTGTTTTCTTCTGCAGCATCCACCCAATTCCTTGAAGAGTATCATCTGAGGTAAAAAAAATTGCACAAAAACAGACAAATGAGAAAGAAAAGAAGAGGCTGCCCTGAGATATTGTTATGGAGGAAAATTTATAGCAAAAATACAAATGAGATCTTCCTCACAGAATAATCTCCTTGAAATTACATCCTCGTAGCAATCCTAAATTGTGCCAGAAGGAAAATGACTTCAGTTCAGCACTGCCCTGCTTGAAGGACTATGAGCAAGATTTAAAGCAAAAGACATTCTCAGCTAGTTGTGCACCTTTCCTGAAATATGTTTATGTGTAAAGCCAAAGCCACAAGCTGAGATAATATAAACCTCACTTTATACAGCTTCTCCAGAAATGAAAAATCAATTATTTACATCCTCAAGTACCCAATCTTTGAAGTATATGCAGACCTGAGTAACAGCACACTATGGTTAGGGGCCAAGATGCTTTAGGAAAGGGTTGCCATTTTTTCCTGCCTAATTTTTCAAATACTGATCTTTCTTTCCTAGATCTCACAAAGATATTTTGCGCCTCAGTAGGTTTGGTGCCTAACTCCTCTGTGTCTGCAGTGACTACAACCAGTCAGCTTCCTCTTAGTGGTACAAGGTCAAAGAACCATTAAGGCAAACTGCCACAATTATTTGAAACCACCAAACTGTGTAAATAATGTGCCAGTACTGTAAATCATTGAAGAATGGATGTGTCCGCTAAGACATTCTGAAATCCCCATGCCTTTCTTCTACGCTGGCTGATTGACATATTGCAGGTGAAACCCTGTACTGAATCTTACAGGTTGTTTTCACAGAACAGTTCTGTATGAACAGCTGCCTATTGAACTCCTCATATGATCGAGATTGCCTGAAATACTTTCTAGTAAGGATTTCCTGTGTTTTGAATAGGTGGGTTCTGTGACAGAACTTTGGGTGCATCGATACAAGCAAAGAAATTGATCCATCTGACACCAGCATATCTCAGAGAAAACATGTCCTTATACAATTCCTTCCTTACCACAGTATTAGCTAAAATGGTTCAGTGGGCAAAAGAGATTAGTATTTTTAGTGTCACCTTTCTGTGACAGCTCCATAACTCTGGAATCATTAGATAGAGATGGTTCATATGAACACATGAAGCTTCCTTATGCTGAGTCAGATTATTGGTCTATTAAGACCAGTACTGTCTTTTCTGATTGGTTACAGCTCTCCAGTGTCTCAGGGTCTCTTTCATATGACTGCTACTTGATCCTTTGGATTGGAACTGCTGATGGTTGAATCAAATGAAAGACCTTCTGCAGGCCAAGCAAATGTAGTACTTTGAACCACAGCACCTTCCTTACATGTGAATCCTTTTGAAGATTTTCAGAACATTACATGTCTTATTTAAGTCAGAGTTTGGGAATCTGTACTATTAAAATTGATCAAATAGTGCTACATATTAAGAAGACTCTGAAATGGTGCTGCTAATATTGCCATTAAAACTAGCTGTTTTATGGCAATATATTTTATAATGGTTTCAGTAAGCCTCAAACAATGCATGGTAGAAATGGTTTTTTTTAAAAAAAAAAAAAATAGGATCTCAGGTAATAAATGGAGCCAGGATTCTGAGCATAGTATAGGCAACTGTCCAAAGTTTGGGAGTCACTTGTGTTTCAGGATCATCTAATAAATGAACCAGTAAGCTGCACAAGCTCTTTCTCACAGAAAAGGTTTCCTACTCATAAGTTAGGGATCCATTCACCTACACAGAATGGCTGCCCCCAGACCTTTCCCTCAGCATCTTTTTTCTCCCAAGAACTTCCTGCATGCTTTGTCCTGCAGTCAGACATTACAAGGGTGAATGGTTGGCTGAGCATCATAGGGTGTGACCAGGTCTGTGCTGTTGCTAACAAGATAGTGGAGAAACCCTGAGAAGATAGTGGAGTTTGATACAGCTGGCTAACAGTGGTCCATCGGTGATGACACAGAAGGATCTAGTGGTCCCAGAGCTGCTTTAAGCAATGGGGGAAAGGATGAATGGCTCAGGGCTCACCACCAACACAGAATCATTGCCAGACCTGTAATAAAGCACCCTCCTTTTCTCTGACCAAAAGTGCTGCCACCATCTCCCTTTACATGCCACAGACTGCTTCCATGCCCACTGTTAGTGGACAAATGGCAAGCCTGTAGAACCTGGGAGACCAAGGTTCAAGTCCCCATTCTGCCATGGAAGCTCACAGCCTTTTAGGGTTTTGTTTGTGAGAATAAAATGGAGTAGGGGAAGAACAACATCATAAGCTTTTTTTGGATGGGGAGAAAAGCGGGGCATAGTAATTTCTTACAAGCAAGATTAACCAATGGATAACACTTTATTGAGGGTCCACCATTACCTTCATGCAGGTCTGGTGATCTACCAGATTCCTGTGTTCTGAAGGATTAAGTCCTACACTAGCTGCAGACTGAATTGGAGACTGACACTGAACTGGAAGTGCCTAGTAACTATTAGATAATTTTACATTTCTATCTCTATTGTGAAATTGAACTGAAAAATTATGAACCTTTTATATAAGCCTGTGTTGCCTGGGGCTTTCTGGCCTGTAATGTATTCATTACATTGCCCATTTCTGTTAGTGAACATGATAATAGAATTTTGACAAATAGCATTCGGTAGATAATGTGACTTGTACAAATGAAGCAATCATTATTTCTTCAAGATGATAATTCCCAGAATTTACAAGACAGTTTGTCAACTGCAGTCACAATAACATAGAATTGTTATTGCTAAAGAGTTCAGTGATTCAACTGTACTGAAAATGTACTTTTGAAGTGACCATTTCCATTTATACATGGTCATTATAATTCTAATACTTAAAGCACTAGCATTGCCTTTTCTCTGAGACAGAGAATGATGTATTTATATGGCAGATTCTTTACAATAATTATTTTAGGGCTTAGGACATAAAATTACTAAAGGGGGAAGTTTTGCTGTGCCTTTTTATAAAATGCAGTTGCTGAGGAAATCCCGTCTGCCAAAAGGAGTTACCCAAGATGTGTGTTTGAATTCTGATTTGCAATGCTTGTAGCTTATAATACCAGTCATGAAGAACAGCTCTACCATCTCAATTGCAAATTGGCTCTAAATTATCCACAGACATTTCCACATGTAGGTTCTCAGTTTCTTCCTGAACACATAAAACAAGGTCTCTGGTTATTGCTTCTTAGAAAGATCCATTTTACAACCTGTAATATGTTGCTGTACCACACCATGCCTTCAAACACTATAACACAGTTAGGTGGCATAGGCTGATATTGCACTGATGCACTGTGTTGTAGCAAGATTGTATGTCCAGTGACCCAATCTAAAATAAATTTCTCTTCCTTCTAACTTTTTCTGTCTTTTTTGTGAGGGGGGTCCCTTCAACATTTTCAGTATTACGGAGTTGTGTTCAATGCTCCTGCTAAGCTCCACAGTGTTGTGAACAAAAATTCTACCTTGTGAGCAAAAAAAGCTAGCAGCGTTAAAGTTGTGAGCAAGTCTACATGACTATTCCATAAATTAGTTTTTTAGAAGATTATTTCCACAACCTTGTAAAAATCTCAGAATGAATTCTTTTAAACAATATTTTAAGAATAATTTAAAGATTAGAAGAGAAAACAGAATCAAGTCAAATTTCATTACAGAAAATGTCCTCTATGGGAGTGTTATCAGGCCTCCAGAGAACAGATCTACCTGCCCTTTTCCATTATATTGGTAGACCTGCACTGAAGAACAGGTCTACCCACCCTTTCCCGCTATATTGGTATACCAGGCCTCTGGAGAACAGGTCTACTTGCCTGAGTCCACTATATTGGTAGACCTGGCCTTGGACTGTCGCCCTGCACTGAGCCTTAGAAAACATACCAGCGTTGGGGGTGGGGGGGACCTTGCAGTCTATTTTGTGTGTGGGGGGTTTAGTGAAATATGACAACCAGCATTACAGGTCAAATATAACAGAGGTTGAACAATCAGTGTCAGACTCAAACTTTGTCAGAACCCTGCCTAACCTAACAAACAGGAAGTTGCTTAAATGTCATCAACCGACCCAAACTAATTATTTATTCAAATATTTATATCCCACTTTTCCCTGTGGAGGAGCTGCGGTGGCTCAAGTGGTTAAGATGCTGAACTGCAGGCTGTGGAAGGTCAGTAGTTCAGCAGTTTAAGACCCAGGTGCGCAAGACGGAGTGAATTCCCGTCTCTAGTTCCAGCTCCTGCCAACCTAGCAGTTCGAAAGCAAGAAATTGCAAGTAGATAAATAGGTACCACTTCGGTGGGAAGGTAACAGCGTTCCGTGCGCCTTGATGTTTAGTCATGCCGGCCACATGACCACAGAAACGTCTTCGGACAGCGCTGGCTCTTCGGCTTTGAAACGGAGATGAGCATCACAACCCTAGAGTCGGATTCAACTGGCTTTCGAGCAAGGGAACCTTTACCTTTTACTTTTCCCTGTGACTCAAGGTGGCTTACAAATCATACTGAAAAGCATAATAGAGGTGTGCAAAAAAATAGATTTTTTTCCTGCTCCATTATAGCCTGTGGGGACCATTGTAGTCAATGAGCCCATAGACTGTAATGAAGAATCGATCTGGGGTATCTAGGGCTCTGAGGGGGTGTGGATACTGCTGGTGCCTCTCATCAACCCTCCCCCCCCCCCAAGTTTCAAAAAGATTGGACCAGGGGGTCCAATTCTATGGGCCCCAGAAGGATGTGCCCACATCCTCCATTCTTTCTCTCTCTCTGAAATGCTATTTTCAACAGCATGACTGCCTGTCTTTTCATCCCTTCAGCTTGTGCTAAAACGTCTCCTGAGCAGCTGCTTCTTGCTAGCTCTTGTCAATTATTTGCAGCAGGTTTCTACTCAAGGAGAGCAAACAGGCCTTATCGATGTATCTCCCTCTCAAGCTTTTATCACAGTCTTAAAAAGGCAATTGACATTTCCAGTATTTTTCAATTTCCCCTTCCCGCTTTGAGTCTTTGAGAAAAGAGTCCAATGGTTCAAAACTTTTCAGATCACAAGGAGAGTAGTTCAGTTTCTCCAAAATGCTTTTTTCATACAGTACAGTTTCTTGTGGTACAATTATGGTACAATGCCCCTTTTACTAAACCACTTTACTAATTAGTTATTCAAACTGGATAGACACTTTGCCTATTTTAGTTACTTCCAGCATGCAACAGTATGATGAAATAAAGCAGACTAGTATGTCAAAAATAATAAATTGAGCTTTCTTTTTCTTTTCTTTTTTGAGTTAGCATCAGGGTTGTAGCCACCCAACATAATACTGAACAGACACTCCAAAATCTTAGGCATCCATTTCAAACTTTTAGATGCCCAAATGACTAAGTACCTGAAATGTTTCAAGCCCTGCATTAAAAAAGGCTTAATCTGACAGAGGCACTAGTAAATCTTAATCTGAGCCACGGCACTAGTAACAAGAATTTAGTTCAGATACAACAAGTCTACAAGATAACCCATGACACCATATATGAGCAACAGCATGGTTTATCAGTGATGAAAGAGCTGTGCAGACCTTCGTGCATACAGGGGTGAGGACCAAACTGGCTGGCCATGGCCCCAGAATCCATGCAGTCTGTTGAAGTCTAGCTGGGAATCCTGTGTATATATGCATGCAAGCACATAGACTCTTCAGCCTTCAGATGAATGCATAAACAGGGACACAGCCAGTGAGTACAGTCTTGAGACCTTCCAAAACTATTGTACATTTGCACATCCCAACAGTGTAATCTTAATTGATCAAAGAAGATAAGCAGCAACAAGATGGATGTAATAGGAGTGGTATTCTTTATATGGTGCTGGAGAAGATTCTAGAGAGTCCCTTGGACTGCAAGGAGATCAAATCAGTCAATCCTAAAAAAAAATCAACCCTGACTGTTCCCTGGAAGGCCAGATACTGAAGCTGAAGCTCAAATACTGTGGCCACCAAATGAGAAGGGAGTACTCACTGGAGAAGACCCTGATGCTGGGAAAGATTGAAGGTAAAAGAAGAAGGGGATGGCAAAGGTTGAGATGGTTAGACAGTATTATCAATGCAATGAACATGAAGTTGAGCAAACTCCAGAGGACAGCAGAAGACAGGAGGGCCTTGTGTGATGTGGTTCATGGGGTCAGGAAGAGTTGGACTCAATTGTGCAACTGAACAACAATAATTGTTCATACAGAAGGGTAGCTATGTTAGGTTGTTGCATCAAAGAGAAACAGAAGTCTTGTGGCACCTTAAAGGCTAACATGTTTTTCAATTCTAAAGTAAGCTTTCATAGGTACTCATTCTTGGAAGCTTATGCTAGAATAAAACCTTTTTCAAATTTATTCAAGTTTAACAGTCCAAAGGTCATCTATATATATAAAAGAAAGTCCCCTCACTGTAAAGTCAACGACCAGGTCAAACCCCAGGACCTAGAAACACCAAATTCGGGGACGTAGATGCTCACTGAGAAGGGATTTTTAGAAATTTGACCCCTAAGGGGGTCAAAAGAGGTAAAATGTGCTCCCCCCATTGATTCCTATGTGGCTGCCAGGTTGCTGCCTCCTTGCAGCCCCCACTCTCTGATTGGTCAGCTGCAAAGCTCACTGTTCTGAGGTTAAAAAAAAAAAAAACACTTGCAGGAGACTGCATGGAGCTAATGACAGCTGAGGAAATCAGGAATGGCCAACAACAACCTGTGAGGTGCAGTAATACTGCTGGCCCAGCCACTCTGCTGCCTTCCAACACACTCCCCCCACCTCCTACACCTAACAGGCGGTTGTCTGTCAGATGCAGCAGTGGTTGCAGGGTGCTTAAAGCCACGAGGGAGCCCACCCTTGCAGTAACACCTTAGAGATCCTGCCAGCCCCACCTCCACAGTGGCCTCTAATACTCCTCCCCCCTCCCCCTCCTACACTGGGCAGGCAGCTGCCTGTCAGGTACAGGAGAGGAGATGGGATGCTTACAGCCACTGGGGAGGTTTGCTCAGCAGGATTGCCTTAGCCCTGCTGCTGGCCCAGCCTCCCCGATGCCTTTAAATACAATACCCCCCAATACCAGACAGGCTGGTGTCTGTCAGGTGTAGGAGCATGGCCAGAGTACTTTAATCCATCAGGGATGCCACCCCAGCAGGATCACCTTAGTGATGCTGCTGGCCCAGCCTCTCTGATGGCTTCCAACACACTCCCCCCACATCCTACACCTAACAAGTTATTGTCTGTCAGGTGCAGCAGCGGTTGCAGGGTACTTAAAGCCATGAGGGAGCCTGCCCCAGCAGTAATGCCTTAGTGATCCTGCCAGCCCTGCCTCCACAGTGGCTTCTAATACTTCTCCCAGCTCCCCGTCCTACACTGGACAGGCAACTGCCTGTCAGATGTAGGAGAGGAGGTGAGATGCTTACATCCACCAGGGAGGTTTGCTCAGCAGGATTGCCTTAGCTCTGCTGCTGGCCCAGCCTCCCCGATGCCTTTAAATACAATCCCCCCAACACCAGACAGGCTGGTGTCTGTCAGGTGTAAGAGCAGGGCCAGGGTATTTTAATCCATCAGAGATGCTGCCCCAGCAGGATCACTGTAGCGATGCTGCTGGCCCAACTTAGCCACACTCCCACCCACAATGGAAATGTACCCCAAATTTGTAGAAAACTGGTTTCCTTTATTAGGTTATTTAACTTCTAACAATGTGGGTTCTAGAAAATTGGTTCCTATAAATTTGCTTAATATCTGATTGCTCAGATGGTGTCTTGAATTATGTCCCAGTTCTAAAATGTAACATAAATAAGAACTATTTTTGTTATAAAGGGGGGGTATGCCCTCCCCCCCAAATTCAATGCCCAGGCCAAACTCTTGCAGCAAGAAACACAAAATAAGGGAGTGCATTCCTACCATGATGTCAAAACCCCCACCATGAAGAGATTTCTGAGAAACATGACCCCTACGGGGGTAAAAAAGGGGCAAAATGTGTTCCCCCAGTTATTTTCCATGTGCTTGGCAGGCTGCTGCCTCCTTGCCCACCCCCTCCCCTGATTGGTCAATTTAGTAGTTCAGAGTCCTCAGGTAAAACCTGCCTACTTCCACCCACTTCTCTCTGATTGCTCTGCTGTTGATCTGTGTTCTGATCAGTTAGAAGATACTGCAGACAATTGAGGACATTTACAGAAATCAGTGATTCAAGACTCCTGAATAGACATTTTTCAAAAAAGCCAGCATGGCGATTGAGATAATGAAAGTTAATGTGGAGATAGTAACGGACATTTCTAGGAGCCAATTCGATGTGTGCCTGCCTCATATACCCAAAGAAATGTCCACCACATCACCACTCCCTCACACCAACTCCCCCTCACACCTCTCATTGCCCCCAAGAAAGCTCCTGGCAAACATCGAACCAGTTACACCAATGCTACAAGGAGGAGGCAATTTAGGAACGTGGCAAAGACATTTGCACACGGTACTCCTGTGGAGCACTGAGCTGCACAGGCCAAGTACCAGCGAGATCACCCTGAGGTGCTCAGAACAACACCGTTTCCATATGAGCAAGACAATCCAGGAACATAAGTAGAGAGGCCATCACTTTCGTGGAAGGTGGCAGGAGTTGACTTATCAGATGACTGCTTCTTAAATGGACAGTTCTTTGTGGCCTGCTCCAGAGTGAGCTCACCAAGCAGCCTGGTGATTCTAGCACCTGAGGGCAGAACCACCAATGTGGTCAACAGAGAGGTCCCTCAGTAGAGAGGGGGGGAAAGTACATATGTCTCACTTCATTTTTACACTACAATCTTCTCTTTTAGAATTCCTATAACAAATGTTACATTTCAGACTTCACATCATCAGTATTATAACTGGATTTACGGAACTTAAATACCATAGCGAAGCATGGGTATCAAACTAATACACTATAAAAACAAATTTAAGAATTAAAAATCACAGTAAGACAAAAGTTTGCCACAGCACATCCACAATACAGCTTTTTCAGAGGCTACTCAGAAGTAATCTTAATCTTGAAGTGTCAGGAAGGGCCGAAAACTTCAGTAGCCATTTCCTAAGAAATCTCTCTCTGGCTTAAAACTTCTTTAAAGTCTTTAAGGTGCTAGAAGACTTCCATTTAAATTAAAGAAATCAATTTTCACTCATTTATTTCCAGCAATTACTCCTTCCAACATATTACCTCCAGTGAAAACTCTTTGGAAGGATTTATAATAACTTTACTGATTAAAAATTGTATCCCATTAACTTATGTCATGTTTGGAAATCTTTTAATGGAACATCATCTCAAAACAATGGCATTTGGGAAAGTTTCTCTGAAATTTTCTCTATGTGTCAGTGTAAAATAACTGGAAGCTGCAGAGAAAACAGAAGTTGATGAATACTGTTAAAGAAAAAGGAGGTATAAGATAGGATATAGAAATCAGTTACCTAAATATCTTGTTTACCTTTCAAGTCTATTAAAATATTCCACATCATTTTAAAGCTTTTCTGAGAGTCATTTGTTACAAATACAACTTAGAACAAAACTGAATATACAAAACTCATTTAGAACTATCCTTCAATCAAAACAGTACTCTCTTCTCAAAAATGGAATAAAGAAGAAATTTTTGAGAGCTACTCTGAAGCCAAAATTGTCCAAGAAAACATCCATGGGATAGTTTAAGCTTCTGCTTCTACATATTATGATTAAATTACCTGTTTTATGTAATCTAACATTTATTTTTATTAAATTACCTTTCTCTTTTGAAAGCTCAGATGAGTAGTTCCTCTGTTGATTATTGTCAAGGATGCGAAACCACTTTAAACACTTTTAAATGCACATGATCTGTATTGCAGAACTTGATATTGATTACGGTTGTAGTTGATTTAGTGACAATAGTTGATTGAATTGTTCTGGACAAATCATATTATATGATGAAACATAAAAATCAGTCCCTTTTAATCCCTCTGAGGTTCATTTAAAGAAATCAGATCGTTCAAATATTTACTAAGCATTCGGATTTAGTATATGAAATGTATCTATATCATATTCTGCTAGCACCAGAATAAGAACCTACAGAAATATTTTCTAATTGTACATCTAGCACTGTGCTTTGCTGTCCCAGTACTAATCATTGCATATTTCCTTGTGGAATATCAAGGTCTGCTTTCCCCCTCCTTTAAATAATGTCAGATTTGCACAGTACACATTTGCATAACGTGCACATATACTCCTTATATCACCAGCCAAATATATTCAGTGTTTTATGATTGTGAAATAGTCAGGCCCAGTTTCTAATAAAGGTAATATCTGGTGGCTTCCCTCACCCATATGTTCTGCCTTCTTCAAACTTCACTGGGAGATGGGTCAACTTTCTTCTCTTCCCTGATGTCCCAGCAGCTGCTAAAGTCAAGGGAGTAGGAAGCCTGAAAAAAATAATTCTACCATACACAACCTGAGGAAAATAGATCCTTGCCTTCTCATTTTTTGTCTAGTTCAGTTTATTGTGCAACATTAACTCAACAAAAACCTCTCATCAGGAGTGTAACACTTTTCAGACCACTCACAATCTGCTAAGCCACTTACACTCTGTGTCATCTAACTGACAGGGGAGGTCAAGTGGATGAAATAACATAATATATAATTGCATCTGAAGTATGTATTTGATTGATAGTTGTGACACCAACAGGAAAAAAATCCAAAGATTTCTCCTCTTACTTGACAGCATGAGCCATAAAATACTTCATTGTGGAAGAAGGTTGACTGTACTTCACATGCAAACAGTATGCTGTTAATAAAGAAAGCAACGGATGTCTACTGAGCTCTAGTCATGGTCTAATCAAAATCTGTCTGGCCATCCTCCCCTTCCCTGCATCTGTTTGTGACTTCAGTATGTCTTTAGAGGTGATCAACATTTTTTAAAAGTGCATTGTGGGTCTGGGAAGAATAGGAGGACAATGCAGCAGAAGAAAACCACAGAAATCAGTGTTTGGATAAAATATATGGTCACAATTTAATTGATTACAGTCAAAGGAGCATTGGCGCAGCATGGGGATGCATCCAACATTAGGTGACCTGCCTGATGGTCAATAACCACACCTCAACCCACCTGCTGGGGGATATAACCATGGAGTGACAAGACCTGAGATCCATGTGTGCCCCAGCTTCTGCATGGTCCCCTTGCCACCTGGTGGTGGAAGCCAGCCAGCAGCCCTGAGCTGGGCATGCAATTTAAGTGGCTCCAACCCCAAGACCCCATAAGGAAGTCCCCAAAATAGGGAAAGTGAGCACTCAGGCATGTCTTCCCCCCACAAAGGATCCTTTGCAATGCCACAGAGAGAGGTGACCCCACACACTACTCCTACCAATGCTTCTAAGCCCGTAGGCAACTCAGCAGACCCTCATTAATATCATGAAGCCAGATGTCTGTACCACATTCTGAGAGGTGCACCCCATCTGCCCTAAAGAGGGCCATCTGTCTGAATGAAATGTCTGGGTGTGTGATGATTAGCCCCATGAAGTTTTCTGAGATGCCACCTTGCAGACTTTTTGCCTGGCCGAGTCCACTTTATCTGGAGGAAAATGGAACACCATTCGTGGTGTTCCAGCATCCAGACCAGAACAATGAGGTATGAGGGAGTCTGATTCTGGAGGTTGGCAGCTATGGTACGCAACAGCATGACACCTTTCTGTGCAGGAAAATTATTCTCACTGAGCTGTATAATGATGGCATCTGGAGAACCCTGCTGGAAAACTTGATCTGAAATGATGGCAACAAGGGAAGGCCAGAGCATCCCACAATGTCCCATCCACATGGTGTGTATCCAGTTGCCAAGGCACAGATTGTTGTCCATCCTGAAGAAGCCACATATACACGAGCCCAGAACATAATACTGTGCCCCACTATCCAAACCTGCCAGGTCTAAAACAAGAACATATGGGGTTTGTAAATCACAATGTAGGCTATATATATGCTTTGTATGCCAAGAGGCACCAGAGGCCAATGGCCCAAATCCTATCTGAGGGGAGACTCATGACCCGGCGGTCAGGAGGGGGTCTGGCTGGTTCTGGACTCCCCCTGGGGCTCTTGAAGGGGGCCCCCAGCCTGGGGCTCTGGAAGTGCCTCTCCCTAGGCTGAGGCCAAAGGATCAAGGCTCTTCCCTGTCCCTATAGGTCCCTGCCACTGCAGAACCATTATGGGCATGAAACAAGCATACCGGACCAGCGAGCAACTGACCCAGCGAAAATAAAAAGACTTTCTCTTACCTGAAGAAGTGGAGTGTGAGTAAGATGCCAGCCCAGATGCCTCCCCCCAAAAAAGTGGAGGGGGGGGAAGCTACCCACCCCTTGAAAATGGCAAAGTTTTAAAAGCATTAGAGGGGGCAGAAAATGGCAGTGCCTGAGCGGATAGCTGAATTTAATCAGTACAATGGCAGACTGTTAAAATGTTAGAGCAAACAAACTTCCAAAGATTTAAGCAAACTTTTATAAAACATAAACAATGTCTTATCAGGCTCAAAAGATGGTGACGAAAGCAAAACTACAACAAGGAACTGCCAGCTCAACATGTCCAGTTTCTAAACCAGAAGTGAATTTTAACTTTGCAGGCATGCTGGATACATTCAGATGACTAACATTAGCAAGACCTTGGAGTCTGTACAAAAAGAACTAGAAGAATCTAACAAAAGAACAGAGGCAGTTGAAAACAAGACCAAAGCACTTGATCAAAGACTGGGAGTGGTGGAAAAAGAAAGATCTTCAGATAAAACTCAACTTTTGCAGCTACAAATGGAAAAATCTTCATATGTGCTGAGATTTCAAGGAGTATCAGAAGACAAATCTGAGAATCTGAAAGAAATTCTCAGTGATGCGCTCGCACCAGTGACAGGTATTAAGGCAGAAGTATTACAAAGCAAAATGGATATGATCTACAGGACATATTCAGAATTTATTAAGAAAAAAACCTGCCTGGTGAAATCTATTCTCAAATAAGAGATGCAATGCTGAAAGCAAAATCTGGGACTATATTGAAAATCAAAGAAGAAGACATCAGAATATTAAAAGATATTCCATTTGAGATAAGGAAGAAAAGAAAACAATATAAGGATTTAACCACCTGTCTACAGGAAAATGACACTACATACCGATGGATACTACCTGAAGGCTTGATGTTCAACTACAAAGGCAAAAAAGAAAAGACTGACTCTTTTACTAAAATGAAGCAGTTTTTGGAAAAGCACCAGGAACTCAAAAAGGATACAAAGAACACAGAGGAAGAAGAAGAAGAAGGAGAACTGGACAGTTTGCATGGCTTGGAAAGTCATGAAATATCTGTAGATGGCAGCTCTGAAGAAGAATCTGATTCTGAATTGGGAGTGGCAGCACCCAAACCACCCCAAGATGAGAAAAGCAAGAAAACAGGAAAGAAAGGCAGAAAATAGCCTAAACTTTGGAAGAAACATCTTTACTATATTATATAAGCTTGCATTGTTCATTATGAAATAATAGAGTAGAATTTTTATTCTTAATTCTGAATAAGAGAAAAGCCTTGACTTAAGATAGTAAATATTAGCATATAAGGTCATTGTATAGCTGTAATTTTAGTTAGTGTGTAGTATTGTAGATTGTATGTAGAAAATCAAATTAAAAATATTATTAAAAAAAGAAGTAGAACCAATGCAATGTGTCGAGCAGAAACAGTGACAGTGGAAATGCAACAGGACTAAGGTCAAACTAGAGAATCTCTGCAGTAAAAACTGAAGGGGGGCATTGCAAGTCCAGCGAGAACAGTGCAATGTACAGAGTGCCCAGCAGTACCACTGCAATCAAAGAGATGCAATGTCAGCTCAGCAGAACTGATGTCTAGCACAGAATCACTCTCCAAGCAAAGGGGAGGGGGTTTGCAAGCCCAGCAGAACCAGTACAATGCACTAGTGCCCAACAGAGGGATGTACTAAAAGAAATGACAGGATTGCCCATTGGAAACAATGGGATAAGCTTGAAGGCCCACTGGAGATAATGAGAGCCAGGAATGCCAATTGACTTTCTTGGGCTCCATTGAAAGATACTACAGAACAAAACAGTTGCAATGAAAATGCAGAGTGCATTTTCAATTAATGTCTGTCAGCCTGAATTAGTGCTCTGGGACTTGAATGATGGTCCCCTGGGAGTAGCAGAAGTGTTTTGGGGCTGGAAGGACAGCCCCCAGAGTAAAATGATGGCTCCTGTGAGTAGCAGAAGTGTTCTGGAACAGGACAGAGATTTTTGCTAGAGGGATCTACAGCAAACCTTTTTGGAATAAGGTATCTACCTGATGAAGTCAAGAAAAAAATTCACAAAGCAAGAATGATACCCAGAGAATCCAAGTCTTATGAGGAAAGGCTGAAAGAGTTGGGTATGTTTAGCCTGGGAAAGAGAAGGCTTAGAGAGGACATGATTCCAGTCTTCAAATATTTGAAGGGCTGTCATGTAGAAAGTGGAGCAGATCTATTCTCTCTTGCTCTGGATTGCAAGACTAGATCTATTGGGTGGAAATTACAAGGGAGTTGTTACTGGCTAGATATCAGGAGAAACTTCCTAACTGTAAGAGTGGTTGAGCAGTGGAACAGTCTGCCTCGGGAGGTGGTGGATGCTCCTTCACTGGACGTTTTTAAGTAGAGGCTGGATGATAATCTTTCGGGTATGTTGTAGGGCTGTCTTTCAGCTACGCTCCTGCAGAGTGCAGGGGGTTGGACTAGATGACCTGCAAGGTCTCTTCCAACTTTAACATTCTATGATTCAATGATTTCTGAATTACAAGTTATTACAACACTAAGGAAAATGGAACTCCCAGGGCTTAACAGAGATATTGGCTTCTTATCTCAGTACACAAGCTAAATCACTCAGTTCTCACTTATACTCAGAAATTAAACTTTATTGATCTTCCCACCCCCACCCCCAGCCCCACCACACCACACCACAAAAGAACCCCCTCCAAAAAAACCTTTGTTGGTCTTAAAGGTGCCACTGAACTCAAACTTTTCTGACCTGTTGTTAACTCATTTATTATCTGTATGCCAATTTGCTGCTATTTACATGTCTTACCAAATGTGTTATTCCAGTCTTAGCTGCATTTATTGCTCAATTACTTATGCATCTTTAATTAGCTCTTCTTGGCAACTAAATCCCTCTACCTGTATGTAATATTTGAGGAAATCTGTTTGTATATATTTGAAGAAGGATGCATCTATACATGCAGACTCTTTGTTCTCTCCCGGGGTTGAGCTTGGTTGGTCTTAGGGGTGCTGCTGGACTCAGGCTTCGTTCTCACATCTGTTTGTTAGTTCTCACATTTGTGTGCTAATTTGCTGCCATTCATTGGTCTTGCTGCCTTGCTGCTCAGCTTCACTTATGCATATTACCTCTGAATGGTCCTTCCTAATGCTTCCCCACCCCCATCTTCCTGTATGTAAGGCCTGAAGCAATTTTGTTTCAATTTGTTGGTCTTAAAGGTGCCATTGGACTCAAAATTTGTTCTGCTGCTTCAGACCAACACGGCTCCCCATTTGAATCTATCTGGGACAGGAATGACAGTCCACCTTGGAATGACAGCCACTGGGAATAGCAGAACTGTTTTAGGACAGGAATGAGAGGTTCCAGAGTGGAATGACAGCCCATGGAAGGAACAGAAGTGTTCTGGGAGTGGAATGACAGCCCCCAGAGTGGAATGACAGCCCCTGAGAGGAGCAGAAGTCCCAGAGCACCAATTCTATTTCTGGGGACCGTCTTTCCACTCTGGGTCCTGTTATTCCAGTCCCAGAGCAGTTTATCTGGGCCCAGAGACATTAATTGAAAATCCACTCTGTATTTTCATTGCAACTATTTTCTGCTGTAATGTATTTCAATGGAGCCCATGCAACCCAGTTGGCATTCCTGACTCCCATTACCTCCAATGGGCCTTCAAGCCTCTCCCGTTGTTTCCAGTGGGCAGTCCTGTCATTCCTTTTAGTACATCCCCTCCAGTGGACCTCAGTGCCACTGGCACAATGCAAGCAAAAGACTAATGTCAAACCAGAGAATCCCCACAGTACAACCTGAAAGGGGGGACAACATTTTTTTCAAGCCCAGCAGAACTAGTGCCACTGTGGCAGTTCAAACCCAACAGGACTAAGGTCAAGCCAGAGAATCTCTGCAGTAGAAACTGAAGGTAGTGGGGGCATTTTTGCAAGCCCAGCAGAAACAGTACAATGTACATAGTGCCCAGCAATCAAAGAGATGCAATGCCAGCTCAACAGGACTGATGTCTAACACAGAAACAAACTCCAAGTGGTGGGGGAGGTGTTGCAAGCTCTGTGCAAGAAAATGGGACAGGAAACCAAGCAAGCAAAGAGGGGGGGAACCTCTTGAAACTGACGAACGGTCAGGAAGCAAATAAAAAAACGGAGACAGGCAGACAGAAAGAAAGAAAATAGTCCAAGGCTGGAAATTTTTTGTTGCCTTGGAGTTTTGTAAACAGTTTAATTGAGTAGTGACTGTCTGGAAATGTATCCATTCACAAACCACCATAAACGATTACAAATAGCACCAAAGTTTGTGGAATGTTCATGCTGGGTGCCCTTCCATGAACATCACTTCATGAACCATAAACCAGCCAAAATTTGTGACAAACTTTACTTCATGAACTGGTTCATGCCCATCCCTATTAATGAGCTTTAAGAAAGATCCACAAGAGAATGTCCTAGTCCCCACTACAAATTTTACAGTGTATTGGAAAGCTCCAAAATAAACACAAACCCTATAGTACAAGCCCATGCAAAAAACCACAATGTTACCATTATATTCATCATGAGATACTGCTGCTACTTAATTATGAAATGAAAAATTGTTAAATGCCACTGAATAACGATGGAGCTATCAATTTTAACAGAATATAAAATGAAAACATTCACCAGCACTTAAGATATAAACTTATTATTTAAATAATGCTACAAATCTTATTTATATTATTTATTTATGTATGTATTAAACAGACTAGTGCCACAGATAAAATAAAATCTCCCCAATCTTTTGTTAAAGAAGGCAGGCGGTGCCCAGTAGTAAGGCTGCAGCCGCCTGAGTCTGATGCCCCTTCACAAGGACCAGATAGCACGTGGCCTGGTCACTAAAATCTGCAGAGAAATGAACTACCACAATGCCAGGATCCCTCCCCTGCTCAGATAAGCCACCCCAGTACTGCTGAGTCCTGTCAATACAGGCACCTCGGATATGGCCCTGCTGCCACTGAGAAGTTGCTCTGTTGAGCTCAGATGCTGAGGATGGTTGCAGATCAGCTGGAAACAAAACTGGAGTTGAAAAAACAGGAAAGCTCTATGATCCAGCCAAATTTAAATGGACAAGCTGGCAAACCACAGAACAACTGAAATGTGGGGGCATGTGGCCCCTGATCATCTGGAGCCCCTTTAAATCCAGAGAGGGAAGCCTGCTACTAGCAAATAAGGAAGGAAGGAACTGGATTGAAGTACACAGTCTCTCCCTGCAATCGATCCCCAAGTGCTCCTGATCAAAGCCAAACAGGGCCGGCTCACCCACTAGGCGAGCTAGGTGCTCACCTAGGGCGCCGGCCCTGCAGGGGCACCACAATGCCCCCCGCCCCCCCATAAAAAGCCCCTCTTCCTGCCCAGCGCCGGCAGCCCCGGCTTTCCTGGGCGCCTCGTGGCTGCGAGGCACCCAGAAAAGCCAGCACCACTGCTGGGAGGGAAGGGGCGGGCGTTCTAACCCCACCCCTTCCCTGGCTCTCCTGGGCGCCTCGCAGCTGCAAGGCGCCCAGAAAAGCCAGCGCTGGGAGGGAAGGGGTGAGGGTTCTAACTCCGCCCCTTCCCCGGCTTTCCTGGGCACCTCGCAGCTGCGAGGCACCCAGGAATACGGCGCTGGGCCATCTCCAGGCCCCACCGGGAGGTTGGCATCCCCGGTGGCGTGGGCGCCCCAGGCTGTCCTGCCTAGGGCGCCCAGACACCTGGGGCCGGCCCTGAAGCCAAAGATGTGAAAAGAGGGTGAGCCAGCTGAGGCGTGGATTTAAATAGCCACCGAGGCTTTGCACACACACCCCTGCCTATTCCAGCAATGTCTGCAGCTGCCCAATCAGCACTGTAGCCCCGCCCCTACAAGCCTGAGGGCAGCCCAAGACTGCAGACTATGCTTCCTTTCTCTCACCCATCTCCCAGACTGCAATGGATCTCTCCCTTTGAGTCAGTGCCATATTTCACATTAGCAGTGCTGAGTTGTTTGCTCTCTCTTGTGTGTTTTTTTTTTAAGATGTCTGCTGATTGATGGAACAGAGAGGAACTAAGACAACAAGTCTAAAAGGCAGGGTGTTCATAGACTGGATATAACTGAGTTGATATCTAAGGTCTAATGTGTCTTGTTGAAACTAATGACTTTTGGTACATGCTTTCCCATGGAAATTACCTTTCTGTTGCTTGCACAACCAAATCCTTTATCCCATTTCCACCATCTCAGCTGTGTCTAAAGCAACATAGATTATTCAGTTCTATTTTATTGAGCATTTTAGATGACTTTCAAAGGGGGGGGACTTTAAAAGTTGTGAAGGTGCCTCATGATGTAGATTTTTATTGAAAGATATGAGACTTAAACTAAGCTCTCTTTTCATTAAAGCCTGCATATTTCATAGACAGCGGAAGCACTTAAGAGAGAAGGGGAAAGTCTATTATTTTTAAATGGCTGAAAACTCCCCATTGCAATTCACAGGGGTCTTCTTAATAATAAAATAATCCACTAAGTTTTCTAGATTAGTGCCAGGTCAAGGAAATAAGTTTCCTCTTGGGGGTCATAATGCTTTCAACCATTAAAAGAATGTAAAGGATGAGCACCACAAATGGACAAACAAAGGTATGATATAAAGTTGATTAGATTAAGTAGCATGTCCGTTTTCTTTGACTTTCTTTGACTTTAGAATTTTCACTGGAGATGTTCTGCAAAGACCTAATTAACATGATTTTTAGGCCTTCAATAAATTTAAATATGAGCATATAAAAGATATGGGAATGTTAATATTTAATGACTACGTTTTAGGATACGTTTAAGTCATTTTATGTGGCATTATTGTCTTATATACAAGAAAAATATAGATATGTTGGTTAAATGGTCTAGTAGTTCTTGACAGACAATCCCCCTTTGCAGTTTTCTGCATGGCTTTGAAGGGAATTAAGATCACCCAAGGCTAAATTCATCTGGTTGATACTGCTCAAGTTCCCCAGTTCGATAGCCATCCATCGATATAGTAGCACGGGGGGGGGAGAGCAGTGGGAGGGCTTCTAGTGTCCTGACCTTACTGCTGGACCTCCTGATGGCACCTGGTATTTTTGGCCACTGTGTGACAGAGTGTTGGACTAGATGGGCCATTGGCCTGATTCAACATTGGCTTCTCTTATGTTCTCCTATGTTTTTATGTTCACTAGTTAACTCTTTTGACTTTCTAAAGCCATGGGCCTGTAACATTAATTTGCAGATGCATGAACTGAATGCAGTAGTTCAGCAGACAAACAAATTGCAATGGTTATGATACATCCTAACATTATGATCACTTTTGTCACTGTATTTATACCACTGAGAGAAAACTGTATATTGCAAGTACTTAGAATAGCCATTGTTTACTCACACAAATTAACTCTCTAAACAGTTAGTTCTCTCTGAGGTTCTTGGAGTATTTAAGAAGAAGAGAAGAAGTGAAGAGACTGGATTGGATTTATACCCCACCTTTCGCTATCCAAAGGAGTGGCTTACAAACTCCTTCCTCTTCCCCACAACAGACACCCTGTGTGGTAGTTGGGGCTGAGAGAACTCTTGACAGAAACTGCTCTTTTTCAAGGACAGCTGTGCCAGAGCTATGGCTTGCCCAAGGTCATCCAGCAGGTGCAAGTGAAGGAGTGGGGAATCAAACCTGGTTCTCTCATATTAGAGCCCACTTACTTAACCACTACACCAAACTGGCTCTCTACCGAGAGATCAAAATTTTAAAATCAGAAAGAAAGGGATTAAGCTGCAATCAAGAGGTCCATCAGTGGCTATTAGCTACAAGACATAGATAGGAACTCTCGGTCTGGGGCAAGTGATACTCTATATTCTTGGTGCTTGAGGGGGGCATCAGTAGCCTGGCCCCGCTGGTGGACCTCCTGATGGCACCTGGTATTTTTGGCCACTGTGTGACAGAGTGTTGGACTGGATGGGCCATTGGCCTGATCCACCATTGGCTTCTCTTGTTTTCTTATGTTCTTAATATTTTGGAAACATGCAGAAGATCCAGCTGTTCATACCAATTCAGCTTTTCAATCTACCTTCAAGGTATTTGCCATTCCTTACAAGTTGAAATGAATATATACAAATACTCAGTTTAGGGAATTACATGAGACATTCATAGATTTTGTGGCAGATGCCAAAGTGGCAAGTGTTCCTGAAGGTTTAAATTTTAAAACCTGCTGATTTTAGATTTTTTGAAATCTTTATAGAAATTTATCTGTAGATCTGCCAGCACTGTCATTATATTTTTGTCTCTCTATACATGTTTTTTCTCTTTTTTTTTTCTTTTTAATTTCTGCATTTTGATGGGTTTGTTAACCCTTCTTGATGGGGGTCCTGGTTGTTGTTTTGAAGAAGGATTTTTTTAAAGTGCTGTGATATATTATTGCATGTCCATCAGTACTGTTAACTAATACCAGAAACCTGGATGGCCCAGGCTAGCCAAATTTTTTCAGATCTCAGAAGCTATGCAGGGTTGACCCCAGTTAGCATTTGGATGGGAGATCTCCAATGAAGTCCGGGATTGCTACGCAGAGGCAGGCAATGGTAAACCGCGTCTGTTTGTCTCTTACCTTGAAAACCTTATGGGGTTGCTATAAATTGGCTGTGACTTAATGACCGTTTCCACCACTACCAATACCACAGAATGTCACCTATCAAATACGACAAAATATCAGCTGTCAGATATCAAATACCAGATTCCCCTTGGATGGGGAAGGAGCGGGATATAAGCTGAATAAATAAATGAAATGTTTTGACAGAAATATTTGCCAAGGAGATTTTTGAAGAGGGCTTTTTGATACTAATTTAACAAAAGCCCCATGAAAATCATATGAACTGTGATCTTTGTCCTCACATTAAACTTGAAGTGGTTCAGTCTCAGGTGCACAGTCAGAATTCAATGATGTTCTGGCACACCAACACAGTGACACAGCATTCCGGCTCTTGTCAATAGATCTGCTTCCCACTGTATGACTTTGGGGGCATTGCTTAAACCTTTATTTAACATTTCTGCATTTTCATAATGAAATGTCATAGATATACATCACTTAGCATATATTCAGCCAGTGCTGCAAAATGGAATTAAAAGTTTGTCTAGAACTTCCTTGAAACCTTCACTAGACAGTCTTTACACATTATCCTCAAGCAAGATGCTACTTAAGAAATGAAAAGCCTTCAAGTGCCAGTAAGATGATTCCATGGCCCTAAGCCAACAAAACACTTAAGCATGTGATAAATTTGAGCACACATGTAGTTTCATGGAGATCAATGGACCTGACTCAAAGCCCACCAAAGTCACCAGGAACTTGTAAAATGATGCCCTTACAGTTACTCATGGACTTAGGCCCTGATCCAGCAGAGCACTTATCAGATCAATGATGTCAGGTAGTCAGCTCAGGGAACTGACTGAAGAGAGATGAGGCTGGAGAACAGTAATGATTAGCTGAGTCACACTTCAGACCAAACTTAACAAGCATGATGTGACGGTAATTACTGCATCAGCAGAAGAAGGGCAATTTGCCCTATCAGAAAGGGGTGACAAAGTCTACTGACTGAATGCATTTTGCCTAGACAGAAACAGCACCCTTCTGGGGTGAAATACATTGTAGTTCACATTCTTCCTCAAAAGGAGACAAACACTGTTATTAAGTAATGAAAAGGTTACTGAACAAAGCATACATTTGGGGGGGAAACCTAGACCTGGGTATGGTTCATTATTTGCCTTGCATTATTTACTCTGTGCTAAAATTTCTCACACTTTGACTTCTGTTTCAAGGTGAACAGGGCACTTGTTAAAAACTCAGAGTTTCCAAGCTGTGGGTTGCAGTCATGCTGGGTGTTAGATTATGAGTCTCGATTCCTGCAAGACTGGTTTCTTCAAGCTGGAGATATGTGACAAGTGGAGTCAGGGAGAAGTGGCATGTGGGGACAAGCAAGGTTGTGAAGCAGGGGTTGCCAACCTTTCTCTTTAATGAGAGCTATTTCTGAGTAATGAAAAATATCCTTAGCTCTCAGCATGTTAACAAGTTTCCTTCTGTCCTAGAAACAGACCACGGACTATGAACAGCATAAGAAATGAAGCTATCAGCTAAGCAGCCCAGAAAAAACCCTGTGAAATAGAAGCTGTTTTTTTTAAAAAAAGCCTTTCAATATCTTTTACTGGGCCTTCTAGGGGATACATGAGCAACTTTGCAGCAGATAGCGAGCTTCCAAAAGCTCATAAGCTACCTGTTGGCCACCCCTGGTATGAAATATATAGGAGTGTCAGAGCTGGTTCATAGAGGAAGAAGCAAAGCAGAAGGTACTGATAATAGACAATTAGGAGTTCAGTGAGGTTCCTAAAGGACACTTCATACAGTAACTTGATTGTCAAACAAATCAGCCCTAGGGATACTTACGCATTGTGAAATTAGTGTCTGATTGAAATGTCTCCAACCAGGCAGCCATTGTTCCCCATTGGTTATTGATATGAAGATGGTGGTGCATTTTTCATCTTCCTTACTCTTGAAAATTGCAGCTGAAATACCACAGCAGCCTGAATTGAGCTGTAGATATTCTTGAATGGAATTGGCTATAATTCATATCAGTAGTTTAAAAGTTGTTAGGAGGCAGGTATGGGCAGAAGTTGCTTGGCACTGCTCTTTTCTCTTTGTTCTTCAGAATATGAAATGTCCTACCAGTTGTTATCCAATCTTCTACTGCTTTGGGATGGAACACATCATTAAGTTGTTGTACCAGTTGTGGATGAAGACTTGTCAGCTTTTTAAGCTAATTACCATGGATTTCATCTCTTCCAGGGGCTGTCCAGTTTTTCAATTGTTTTTTCAGGCTTTCCAGGATTATTGTAAGACCAGCAGTAAAGCCCATTGTAGAAGCAATACAACGAGCTCTAGAAAGATGTGATATGTAACGAATGCATAGAAAGGTACAGAAGTGGAAGTAAAGTCTCACACACACAGCCTTGGCTCTCCCACCCACCCCCATTCAAGGCCCCTGTGGCCCAGTCAGGCAGGCCTTGGCTTTCCCAACCCCCATTCAAGGCCCCTGTGGCCCAGTCAGGCAGGCCTTGGCTCTCCCCCCCCACGTTCAAGGCCCCTGTGGCCCAGCCAGGCAGGCCTTGGCTCTCCTCCCCCCGTTTGGCAGGACATGGCTCTCCCAACCCCCATTCAAGGCCCCTGTGATCCAGCCAGGCAGGCCTTGGCTCTCCCACTCCCCCGTTTAGCAGGACATGGCTCTCCCACCCCCATGTTCAAGGCCCCTGTGGCCCAGCCTGGCAGGCCTTGGCTCCCCCACCCCCCTGTTCAAGGCCCCTGTGGCCCAACTAGGCAGGCCTTGGCTTCCCCACCCCCCCATTCAAGGCCACTGTGGCCCAGCCAGGCTGCTCACGGCTCAGCTGCCTACTTACCTTGAGGAGTCTTCAGGGCTCTGGGAGGGCTGGGACAGGCAGCAGCATGGAGGGGCCGTAGGCAGCAGCCTCAGTGCAGGCCAAGGCCGGGGTGGGAGCAGCAGCAGTGCAAAGTGGCAGGGACAGAGTCACTGGGAAGCGAGAGGGTCGTAGTCTCCATCCTCTCTCCTGAAGTGTAATTGTCTTCTGAGGGAGTTTTGGCTCCTGCTGCTTCTTTGGGTGGGACTCAGGCAACTCAGCCAGTGCCCAGGGAGTCATTCTGAATGACAGATCAGACAGCGAACTGATTTTGCCAAGCATAGAACCTTGCCAGACCACTACACATTTATATAATAGGACAGGATCCTCCATTTGCTTTCCTTTCATTTTGTTTTCCACATCTGTAATCCAGGTGGCTTTTTAATTGTATTCTTTGGAGTGCTCCCAGAGTTCTTTCCAGAAGGTTCTTGTCTTTTCTTTGTCTGGTTTTACTTCTACTTTTTCATCTCCTTCTAGTGATTTGTTGAACTGTCTTTGGATAGTCTGAAATTGGAGGTTTTGTCTGTATTGCTGAATCCTATTGTTGTTCCTTTCGATCTTCTTGGATATTGCAACAATTCTTTGTTTGATTTCTTCTGCAACTCGGGCTATTGTTTTATATTGAACTGACATTTATTTGCTTTTCTTCTTTCATTCTTGAGTTTCCTTTCTTTTAAGGCACTTAAGTCTGAATGGCATTAGTTGATTTTTTCCTCCAGTCTCATTTGCCAGTTTGGTTTTGTCTTAAAATCCTTAACTGCCTTTTTCTTAAAAGGATCAAGAGTCCAGTAGCATCTTAAAGACTAATAAAATATGTGGCAGGATATGAGGTTTCATGAGTCACTGCTCAGTTCTTCAGATGCAGCTAGAATGGGAGTCCATCTATTCTATTTATTGGAAAGTGGAATGATTTTGGATGCCTAATGACATTAGCAGGCAAAAGACAATAGCAGGTGTGATTGGATTTAGGTGAGATAGGTGTGGAGTGGAGAGGGGTAATAGGTGTGGAGAAATCAGCATTAGTAATGAGACAGAAAACCTAGGATTTAGTCCAGGCAGATGCATTGTCTTGAGCTTCATTATCAGTCATTTGCCTGCTAATGTCATTCGGCATCTGAAATCACTCCACTTTCCAATACATAGGGCAGATGGACTCCCACTCTAGCTGTATCTGAAAAACTTAGCAGTATCTCAAGAAAACTCATACCCTGCAACATATTTTGTTAATCTTTAAGGTGCTACTGGACTGTTGCTCTTTTCTACTGCTATAAACAGACTAACACAGCTACCCATCTTGATCTGCCTTTTTCTGAATGTTATTGTTATTATTATTATTACTATTAACAACTGAGCTGGTGTTATTTCTTGAGACTTCTAGGCACTGCTCCAAAGGCTCCAGTGAAAACTGGCATGATGGTACTCTTCTTCTCCCAGAGGCTTTCTAACTTTATTTGTAGGCATTGGTATATTATTATTATTATTATTATTATTATTATTATTATTATTATTATTATTATTATTATTATTATTATTATTATTATTATTATTATTATTATTATTATTATTATTATTATTATTATTATTATTATTATTATTTCCTGTGATAGCTGACATATGTTAAATTAACTGTGGGAAATAATGGATTGCATAAACTGCCAGAGAGATGGTGTCAGTCATACTCTTCATACAATTCCATGGCTTGATCTCCATTTAAAATGTCATTCCCATCAACTTCTGCAGGAAGCCTTGTATATCAGAACTAGCCCTTACACAGCATGAGCAAATCTATGAACAAACAGTAACTTCGGATTTTGATGAGCCACAGATTATATCACTCAAGACATGCTGTGTCATTTTACTGCTGGAAAATGTGACATATAGCCCAATGTAATGCAAAATGACATGGTGCAACTGCAAATGCTATATATAAGTAATGGATAATGTGAGGGATCCAAGCAATATGATGCCAGGGTCATTTCTTTTTTTTTCTTCCTTTCTTTTTCCCCCCAAGTTATTTATTTTGCCTGGACTTAAAGGGGTGCACGAGTTCCTGTCTTCGTCACTGTCCTTGTTGTCAGTTCTTGCCATTTCTTCACAGAACCAGTTTTCTCACCATCAGCTCTTTCCCCCTTTGTTTTCAAGCTCACAATTAACACATCATTTCAGAGTGCCTGACAGGGAAAATGAGTCATGAAGAATCAAATATTTTCAGTAAATCATCATAGCATCAGCTAATGATATCTTTCAGTGGCTATTGGGTACAACCTGAAAGTTAATTTTGTTAAATCCTCATTAAGCTAGTAAGACTGCTCAAGAGCTGATTCAGATATTCAGAACAAGCCAAAGAGCAGGCCCTTCCTGGACTGTACTACTTTTCCTTTCTGGTAGGAGGCTGCATATTTGAATGTTTTTCTCCTGTGCCTACTGCACATGTTATAGAGAAGGACATCCAGGTGTCTCCCTGATGTTCTTGCTTTCCGCATACATTTTCCACAATATTTTAGATGGAGGAACATTGAAACATGATCCTCCACCTGTAGTCCCACTTATTTAAACTGCATGGCAACAAATTCTGGATGTCAGGACATGTCAGATCACTTCAGATGCATAAACAAATGTGCTTTGGGCTTTATTCCAGAAGGCGTTCTTTCAGGTTGCACAGAAATGAAAGACAGCAAATACCAAGTTCATGAATCCTAAGTTGCGCTAAGCCATTAACAACAATTATAGCTCCACACTTTGCCTCTAGGGTTCCAGCAGCCAGTTCCAAGTACGCATCTTGACAACTGTTACTGTCTAACAGAAGTCACCTGCATCATGGGACATCTTTGGACACCTGTGATCTTTTCTTGAAGCAAAGACTTCAGGTAAGGGTCTAATTAAAAGCTCTTTTATTAATTCCTGAATAGTGACATTCTGTGCCTTAGTAATCTGCTCCTAGGCCAACACAGCAGTCCCAACCAGAGTTGCACCATTCTAAACCAATGGATTTGGAAGGGTGTAATTCTGTTTGGGATTATACTGCATTGGCAAACTGAGTGGAACTTCTGTTTTATTTCTTTTCACTCATATAATTTGCATTAAACAATGACATAGACCAGAATAAGGAAGCCATAATCATGGTGACAAACAGGCATTTCCATTAGCTATACACATTCAAGGAACAAACAATAAACTGAACAACAATCAATATTCAAAACATTTTATGAGAATCAGGATACGGGGCTGAATCCCAATGAAAAGTTCTGTGCACTCAAGGCATTTTGATAGTGTACCAGTTCTGCAGGATGAGGATTGGGGAAGGGGGATTTAGGACTGCAGTGGGTGAAGGAGGCATGGAAGTCAGACTTTTGTGCACATAAGTCTTTCCTTGCACAAAAACATTTAGACAGGATCCAACACTTTTCTTCATCCCTAAAAACTACTTTCCCAAAATTATTTACAAAGTTGTTCCCTTCACACTGGCAATGTTCCTTTAAATAAAAATCATTTGAGCACTCATGGAGGCAGCTGACCCAGTGGTTGGATTCTGCACATCTGTTCTGCTAGCATTGGTGCTTTCCTCTGGAGAAAGGAGCTTCCCCTCATGTAAGAAATGAACAGATTAAACAGCATTCTTGCATCAGGACTTTTGGAACTAAGGGTGAACAATGTAGTGGTCACGTTTACAGTTGAAACCAATTTATTATGCATATCTGAATAAATTTGGCCACCAAATGAGAAGGGAGCATTCACTGGAGAAGACCCTGATGCTGGGAAAGATTGAAGGTCAAAGAAGAAGGGGACGGCAAAGGATGAGATGGTTAGACAGTGTCATCGATGCAACGAACATGAAATTGAGCAGACTTCAGCGGACAGCGGAAGACAGGAGGGCCTGGCGTAATCTGGTCCATGGGGTCGCGAAGAGTCGGACTCGACTGTGCGACTGAACAACAACAACAACAACAACAACAACAACATCTGAATAAATATTCCTAACTTTAAATGTATGCTGATAGAGTCTATTTGTTTCAGTTGTGAGGTTGTAGGATGAAAATGTCAAGTCAGTGTGTGGCAGCAGTGAAAAGGGCAAACTCCATGTTTAGGATTATTAGGATCTGGGAAAATATGACCAGAATTGTGATGCCCTTGTATAGAGCCATGCAGGGCTATTTTGGGGCAGGAACGCACAGGAATGGAGTTCCGGCTGGTGACACAGTGATATTATTTCTGGCACAACCCAGAAGTGACATCATCCTGTGGGGTGCCACTCTAACATTCACCTAAAACTCTATGCTTAAACCATAGAGTTTTGGGCAAATGCCAGAGTATCACCCCTATATGATGACATCACTTCTGGAACATGCCAATATATTATCACCTCATTGTTATCACCCCATTTTCCCACAGACCCACTGGTAGGGGGAGAAGCTGCTGGCAGGAGGGCTACTGCCAACCAGTGTTCCCTCAGAGCTGAGTTAGTATGAGCTAGCTCACAGTTTTTTAGCCTCCAGCCCTCAGATTTCTGTCTCAGCTCAGGAAGGATGGCTCCAGAGCAAACTAATCTATATAGTAGCCAAATCACTCACTCACAACTTTATTGCCAACTAGGAGTAAGGCCCGTTGTGGAAATAAATACAATGGGCTCTAGAAAGAGGCTCTGGGAGAGTGCCCTGGCTTTGGGCATACAGTGTGAATTTGCTGTGGTGACCTCAGCAGGGTATAATGACAGAGACCACCGTTTTCTCCAGAGGAACTGATCTCTGCTTCCTGAAGAGCAGTTGTAGCTTTGAGTGATCTCCAGCCCTCACCTGGAGATTGGCAACAATTGTTACCCAGGAGGAAATGGCTGGTTTGGAGGGTGGAGTCTATGGCATTCTACCTGCCTGAGGTCCAACCCCTCCTCAAACCCCACCCTCTCCAGGTTTCACCCCTCAAATCCCCAGGAATTTGCCAACCTGGAGTTGGCAACCCATCTCCTTCCCAGCTAACCATCAACCTACTGTTATCTTCCCCTCTGACTTCAGCTTACTTCTGCCCTCTCTCCTGCAGAGCAGTTGTAATTCTGAGTGGTCTCCAGCCCTCACCTGGAGATTGGCAACAATGGTTCCCCATGAGGGACTGGCTGGTTTGGAGGGTGGAGTCTATGGCATTGTACCTGTCTGAGACCCCACCCCTCCTCAAACCTCACCATCTCCAGGCTCTACCCCTCAAATCTCCAGAAATTTCCCAACCTGGAGTTGGCAATCCTATCTCCCTCCCAGCCAATTGTCAGCCTACTGTTATCTGCCCCCTGACTTCAGCTTTTCATCTCCTCCCCCCTCCCTCCTGGAGAGCAGTTGTAATTCTGAGTGATCTCCAGCCCCCACCTGGAGATTGGCAACAATGGTTCCCCAGGATGGAATGGCTAGTTTGATGGGCGGAGTCTATGGCATTGTACCTGTCTGAGGTCCCACCCCTCCTGAAACCTCACCCGCTTCAGGCTCCATCCCTCAAATCTCCAGGAATTTCCCATCTGGAGTTGACAACCCTATCAGGACTGGCCCCAATGAGTTTTCTCTCAAAGGCCAAAACAGGTGACAGGACCAAGCTTGGTTGCCTATCAAGAGGCACTGAGGGGAAAGTAGGGTTGCCAGCTCTAAGTAGGGAAATACCTGGAGATTTGGGGGTGGATCCTGTGGAGGGCAGCATTGGGGGGGGGCAGAAGGACTCAGCAGGGTATAATGCCATAGGGTCTAGCCTCCAAAGCAGCCATTTTCTCCAGGGGAACTGATCTTGGTCATCTGGAGATAAATTGTAACAGCAGGAGATCTCTAGGTCCCACCTGGAGATTGGCAACCCTAGGGGAAAGACAGCTGCACAGCAGGGGGTGGAAGAGAATGGTTTGATGGCCACTGGGCCAAGATTGGCAACAATAGTTCCCCAGGAGAAAATGGCTGGTTTGGAGGGTGGAGTCTATGGCACTGTACCTGTCTGAGGTCCCACTCCTCCTCAAACCTCACCCTCTCTGGGCTCCACCTCTCAAATCTCCAGGAATTTCCATACCTATAGTTGGCAACTTTATCTCATCCCCTCTCAGCAGCCTCTTCCTAGGCAAAATTCTGTCTTTCTCATTAGTGGGGAGCAAAGCAGTTTACTTCATTCTTTTCGGCTTTGTGATCTGTACAGCAACCCTGTGAGGCAGATTAGGCAGAAAGTCTCCGGCTGGTCCGAAATCACCCAAGCAGTTTCCATAGGGATGCTCCTGCTGAACAGGAGCAAGCAGCCAGGCCTAGGGTTGCCATTGCCAACAAAGACAAATTGATGCAAAGCAGGATGGAAAAGTCTCCATATCTCTATTTTGCCTTCAATTGGTTTTGATGCCAGCAGAATGAGAAACTGCCAGAGGCTCTGGGTGGGTGCCCCGTGGTAAATGCACCAAACAATTCCTAAAGATTTTCCACTGTGTCGATAAATCATTTTCTACACTCACAGTGTCCCCTGCCAGAATTAGTACCAGAGCTTTTTTTGCCTTGTGGTATTCTGCTTGTGGTGTGACCTGTCTTTTTTGTGGTGTGGCATGGTTGTGTTATTGGGTTTGTTTCTTTTGAAGGGGAAGTGTTGTGAGTGAGGACATATTTCACCTCAGAATACAACAGGTTGCATAAACAACTGACAATTCCAACTGTCTTGCGGGGCGTGGGGAGTTTGAGGTGCGAAATGGAGTGAAGTCCAATCAGCTTCCGTATGCAAATGAGCTTGAAATGCTGGCCCAATCAGAGAAGAGTGGCCTAGGCTGCAGTGGGTGGGAGAGAATTCAGGCAACGCAGCTATTGGATAGGGACAGATTCTGAGCGACATACCAGGGAGCGAATTGATTTTGTCAGGCATAGAATCTTGCCAGACCACTACCCTTTTATTTAATAGGACAGGATTCAGATAGCACACAAAGTAGAATTTTTGCTCACAAGACTCCACAGCTTGGAGGGAACATTGCTGCCAACTAGGAAAACTGGGCAATGCTGCTACTAATTTTGAAAAAGTATAGAAGTGGTAATCAGGATTAATCATGGTAGGAGGAGAGACTGTGAGGAGAGCCTTAAGAATCTTTTCACTGTGGGGGTGGGGGAGACAGCTAAAGGCAGACATAAAGTTTGAGTCCAGTGGCATCTTTAAGATCAACAAAGTTTTATTCTGGGTATAAGCTTTCATCTGTATGCACACTTCTTCAGATACATTAAAACAGAAGTCACCAACCATTACATCTAGGTAGAAGATGGGGAGGGGTTGCAGGAAGGGTCCATTAGAGTCAAGATGCATAAGTAATTGAGCAGTAATGTAGCTAAGACTGGATAAAGGTAAGATGTGTGACTAGTAGCAAATTAGGATACAGCATAATAAAATGAGTTTACAACAGATATGAGAACTGAATGATGTTAGCATGTCTAGTGAGATAAGAAACTGATACCTCTGTTAAGCCCTGGGGGTTCCATTGTCCTGAGTGTTGTAATAACTTGTAACTCAGCAATCTCCCGTTCTAGTCTGTTTCTCAAATTCCTTTGCAATAAAACAGCTACTTTGAGTTCCACCATTGAATGTCCTGAAAGGATGAAATGTTCCCATGGGTTTCTCAGTCTTGTGATTTTTAATATCAGATTTGTGTCCATTTATCCATTGGTGTAGGGTTTGACCTGTTTGCCCTATGTATTGGCATTATTGGTAGATATGATAGAGGTCTGTATAATTATGCATGGAGTGGAGAAAGTGGATAGAGGAAGATTTTTCTCCCTCTCCCATAACACAGAGGCACACTGTGAAGTTGATGGGCAAAAAGTTCAGGATAAAGGGAAATATTCCTTTACTTAATGAGTGATTAAACTGCCTGTATGTTTACCAAAATGAGCCAGACTGGAGATCTGAGGAGGTGTTTGAAGTCTGGAAAACGGTGCAGGAGGAAGAGCTAACCTCCTTCCTCCCATGCCACAACCCTGATCTGAATTGGGGAGCCCCATGGCTGCCACTCAACGATAAAATTTGTTCAGGAGATCCATTTATTAAAGTATTAAATACAATGCTGTTAGTTCTCTTGTTATACTTCTTTCTCATACTCAATCATGCTTTCTAAACCTTTTGAGTTGAGTGAGTACTTTAAAAGCTAGATAACTAGGCTTTTCACCATATTTTCAATAGCAATAATAATCAATAAACATAATAAGGTTCCTATTAGTCTTGTGCTGTTGCTCTGGTCAGATTTTCAGCAAAAGGTAGCATCATCACACCATTCTGTCATTATCTCAGTCCCACTGGTTCTTGTTATGACTCTAGTCACCTCTAGGATCTCTGCTGGTGAGCTAAGAAACCTATCAATTAACCCACTTAGAACTCAATATTAAGTATTTGATGGTTGCCACAGATTTTTTCCCCCCAATGTCTACATTCCTGGAGAATAGCCATGCACTTAATTTTTTAAGTGGCTGGAGATAAATTAGCTTAATTCTTTGTTATCCATTTCTATAGGGCATATGCTAATTTAATTGATGATGATTACATGAACTGCTTAGTACTGTGCTTTCCACCCATAACCATTTTTTCCACTCACTGGAGGCGTCTCCCTTAGTCACTCAGTGTTTATTAAACACCTTCCTTTCAGATCTGTGGCACCACATCCAAAGCCAGTTTATAATAGAAATTATTCCTTCCAGACTATTGTCATCCAGTAGAACTCTCACGGAACCTTTCCCCACCCCCTTTAGCCTATCATTAACTGCATGCATGTAATTATTTATTACATGCTTATCAAAGTTGTTAGTGTATCATACAGCATAATTACAAGATGCATTGAAAAATGTGTAAAAGCAGCTCAGCCATGCAGCAAACTGCAGCACGGCAGTCTGGCACAAAGGCTCTCTCCTGCTCGTCAGGCATGGGCAGATTGCAAATGCAGACTTCCTGGGTACTGGACTGGAGCCCTGCTGCTTGAGCCACTTTATCTTTCTGGAAAATAACAGGCTTCCTTGGGCTAAAGGAGCTTTGCCAGGTCCTTGGTTTGCTTCTACTTCTTTTTTCTTCCTCCAATGGTAAGGCTTTATTTTATTTTTATTTTTTAAGAACACCCCTTTTCTTTCCAAGCCCATCCTAACTTTCAAAGTTTTAAATTTTTTATTTTGTGCTGGATTGCTAAAAGATAAGAGGCCACCAGGGTTCAATTCAGTAAGAAGGCCCAAGCTTGTCTGCATGCACATTCTTTGTTCTTCCTGCAAGGCCCCGACTCTAAAGGCATAGATCACCTTCTGTCAGGGGTTGTGATGCTAACTCAAAGACCACCTGGTTCCAACCTCCCTTACAAATGATGGTGTTAGAGAAGTGTTGTATCTAAATCCAACATTCCATCTCTAGGTTATCATCGTGCAGCTGTCAGCTGTCATGACGAGAGATTGTTTCAGTTCAATTCAATCAGATAGTATTTGATGATGGAGAATTTTCTGGAACTTATCAGCCGTTAGCTTAAACAATATTGACCTATCAATCATTGCTGAGATGGAAGAGACCACTAACAAGTTCCAGGCATGTACAGAAATGAACTGCTAACAAATTACTAGTAGTATATTGTGAGGTGAGAAATTACGGAAGAATTAATTTCTGCTTTACATGTAGTATTGGCAAAACTACAATAAACCAAATTAATGTGTTTAAGTGCATGCTGAGATTGACAGAGCATGAATTACAAAAACAGCAACCTACACCATATGTTATTTCTTATAGTTAGAAAGAGCAAAATGAGATTTATTGGTTGTCGGGTCCTGGGTCTGCAGGGAGCCGGCTGGGTGCAGCAGAGTCCTCCAGGGCAGGGCTTTTAGGCTAGGGGAGCTTAGCAGTGATGCAGTCCCTCTCTCCTGTTCATGGGTTCCCTATTGCTCTCTCTAGCCTCTTCTGTACTCTTCCTTCCCAGCCAGTCTTGAGCTCCCTGCTTAAGTCTTTCCCTTCGGGTTGAGGCCATCCAATCCCTCTCCTCCCCCATAAGGATTTGTCTGACAGCCAACCCTTGTTCCCAATGGGTTGCTGTCATTCTCTCCTTGAACCCACCCCCTAGCCTTACCCTTGGCATGGGTATGCCACATCTGTTTCCAATCCCCCTTTGCCGCCTGAGCTCCTACCCATCGTTTCCCTGTCACTGCTGCCTGCCTCTCCTCCCCATGGGGAAAGTCCCTTCTGTAATCCAGCTGCAAGCCTGGGAGACACCAATGATGCCGCCCAAGCTGCGAGATGCTGTTTCTTGTTTTTTCTTCCAACAACCGTCTGGCTCCCTTCAAGGTCTGTAAGTGCAGGGCTTGGGCTGGGATTTTGACTGCCAGACACTGGTCTATTGCAATATGCATGCAGAGTCGATAAAACTGCAGTGACTAATATCAAATGTCCCCAGGAAAAGATAGCCAAGAGAAAGGTGAAATTCAGAAGGGATGTATATTGCGCTAGTTTGATTTGTAAAGTTGATAATTCAACCCAATCTAGCAAGATCGAGAATTCATGAGTCTAGATGGGATCCTACACATGCGTGAAAGGGCTTGGCTATGAGAAGGAACACCCTGAGCTTCACAGAAGTCCCTGGAAAACTACAAAGCAGGACCTCCCTCTTTTATTGCCTCTCAGCACTTGTATCTTATTAGCTCTGAATATGGAGGTTCCATTTCAGTATCATGACTAATAGTCACTGATAGACCTACCTTTCATGAAATTGTCTAATCTACTTTTAAGACATCTATATAGCATCATATGACATAATTATATCATGTGGCAATGAATTCCATGTTATAGTCATGTAAGAACATCAAATCTGTTTTCTCCATATATGAAAAATAATTTTTTTAAAAAAAGAAACCTCTAACTTTCCCACACAACTCTGAAAGTTTTTCTTAAAACCCTTTGATTATAACCATATTTTAAAAGTCCCTACAATGGGGTAATATGTTCCTAGTTTCACACTAAAAACCATTAGTAATTGTAATCCAGCAATGCTTTGGTTCTGCCTGAACTTATTATATAAAACTTTTGTCTTCCCACTTAGTCAATGGAAGAAATTTTACCAGTCAGTGAAGGCACTGATACTTTTGTGTGATGCAGTGTGTAGGTAGGATTTGGACAGATTCCTGTTTACATATGGATAAGGGAATTGAAAGGAAATACCTCAATCATTACAAGGTTCTTATGGAATGCCATAGACAGACTGTAGTAGAATATGGCTATAAGGCGGCAATGGGAAGCATGAATTACATTAACTATTTTAAAATCTGTGCCACCCATCCCTGCAGTTTCATATATTCAGGCACAGATGTCTGAGCAACGTTTTGGAGACAATGTTAGTGCATTGAACAATTAACAGAAAACATAAGGCTTGCCATAATAAAAATGCAAAGTGCAAGAAGCACAAGCCCATTTTGAAACTGCATTGCCCAAAGCCACTGAAATTCATGAGTGGGCAGGTAGTAGGAATGCAAAGACCATTTGCTCATCCCAGTCCAGTAAAGTCTAAAATTTCAACCAGGTAGTTAAGATTTCAGGCTCCAGAAAAACTCAGCATTGGAATAATAATGCAATCCTTGCAGTCTTTGAGAGCACCTTATATGTAAGCTAGCAGTAAATCATAAGTACTCTGCCTTTTGCCATTCAAGGAATGATATTCATACACAAATCATGTAAGAGAGACTGGCGGATGGCTCATAGTCCCAAATGTTCAGTGGAAAGTAAAGCCAGTGTCAATTGATCACACCATAAAAGGATAGCTGCATTCAGAATAGGCACAAGTTTGGAAAGAAGTTCTGATAGCTGAGATGTGTTTGGAATATTTGTAATCCTGAAACCTGTGCTTTTCCTCAATCAAGAGAGAAAATGGGTGTTTAAATAACCAGTGCAAAATAAATTCCAGAGGGATAGTCATGCTTGTTATTTGCAGCAAAAGCAAGCAGAAGTCTTGTGGTACCTTCAAGGCTGACACTACATTCTAGCATAAGCCTTCATAGCCATACATAAACCATACTTTATCAGATGTATGAGCAGCTGATCCTTATGTGTCACAATATAGTCTTTAACGGGCCACAAAGTTCCTGCTCATTTTCCCTGTAAAATAAGCATACCGTTACCTTTAGAAACAAAAGAGCATTTGAGGAAAGAAAATTGTTAGCTTTAGTTCAGAACACACTGCCTATTGTTTTTCCTGCAGGCATTCCATGCTCTCCCTCAGCCATCAGCCCGTCAGCTGCCACGCAAGACTACTCATGTGCCATTGACTGGGTGCTGGGTCTGCTCCTCTTCCCATCCTGCCCACAGCCGCGGGAAACTGAGTGAGCCAAGGGAAGGGGAGGCAGTTGAAACTGCCTCCCCTTCCCTGTCAGAACTGGCTTGCTCGCCCTCCCTGTGGCCATGGGGAAGCTGAGTAAGCCAGTGAAAGGAGAGGTGGTTTAAACCACCTCCCCTTCCCTCTCAGAGCCAGCTTGCTCACCCTCCCTGTGGCTACGGGAAAGCCAAGCAAGCCAGTGGAAGAAGAGGTGGTTTAAACCACCTCCCCTTCCCTGTCAGAGCCTGCTTGCTTGCCGTCCCCGTGGCTGCGGGGAAGCCGAGCAAGCCAGTGGAAGGAGAAGCAGTTTAAACTTCCTCCCCTTCCCTATCAGAGCCTGCTTGCTCACCCTCCCCACGCAACAGGTGGTGGTGGGGAATGACCCCAGCTATCTTGGCCAGCAGGGGACTCAAGCAGCCAGGTGGGGAAGAGACGGGCCCGCAGCCATCCAGCTAAGCTAGCGCCCATTGCATTTATGGTTGCAACAGGCCTTCTTCCTAGTCAACTATATTTCCCCCTGTTACAGAGCAAGAAGTCATCCTTCTGGATCTATCCAGAACAAATTAATTGGGGTAGGCTTGTTTTCAGGGCACCTTCCTGAATGAGACACGAGAAAACGTACTAGTTAGGGTGAAATGGGTTTTTATCTGATTTATGTTGTTTTTCCAGATAATCTGGGGATATATGCAGATTAAATTTTGTATGCCTAATTGGTACCTGGAAGGTTCCAGAAATGACTTATGGAATCCAGCCTCCATAGTGTGACCTATACTAAACAGTACCACTTCCAGTGTTCCTTAATAATAATTAAACCAATATTAACCATCTGCTGTGGCCCTTGCTTAAATTTGGATGAATGTCTATCAAAGTCAGTGAGCATCCCAGTCATTGCACCCTACCTTTATATCCTTACTGGATCTATTTGTGGGATCATTTTCTGTTGTTGTTGTTTTATTTAACTGATCTTACCTGTAGACATTTTATTCTTTTCACATGCCAGCTGATTAAATAAAGGTCCTGCAGTGAGGGGCATCAGAAAAGTAGTGCTGCTTTCTCTTGATATTTTTGCAAATATTCTGGAGGAGAATTATCTAAAGGATTCCAAAATACTTTTACTATGGTGAGGCAAAATAATGAAATGAAGGCCAACTGAAACAAAGGCAAAGCAATCTGGAAAAGAGGCTAAAGAAGCAAGACCCTTTGCATTCAGGGGTAATGCTAAGAGACATTTAGATATGATAGTGGAAGACAAAATCATCCATGACTTTGCAATGCAATGTGGCTGCTATAAAGGTCAGTGCAATTTTAGGCTCCAGAAGCAAAGGCATACCATCATGAAAGGAAGGAACTGGTAGCTCATTCTTAGTGAACTCTTTCACACACTATATTCAGTTATAGGCATATCGATATCGGAGAAATGAAGACAAATTGAAGGAAGCCGAGAGAACAGAATAGCAATTATGGTGCTGGAAGGGTATCTAGGAAGAAAGAAAAAGAGGTTAAAATGTAAAGCATGGCTAAGAGATGATGCAGTGACCTTCTACGGATATCTTGTGGCTGCAGTCTTCAGGAAAGGCAGTGAATTGCTTAGCATAGTACAAGGAGTAGGAAGTAATGAAAGCAAGATAAAATACTACACCCAACCCCAGATAGTCTTCATCAGATGGTCTCTCAAAAGAAACTCCAGTGAATTAGGGCCAGTTAAAATGTTACTGTGAACACCATCAAACCCTCCTTCCCCATAGCTATTCTCAAAGCAGTAATGTCTTACCGTGTATATGTCTGTAGCACAGCATGTTCTAGAGAAGCTTGGCATTAGCATGGGAGGCTGCATGCATCATGGACATGTGATAAACATTTTCCAGCAGTGCTTACGCATGATGGGATGGCAATATTTGATCCAGTCTTTAACATGTGTTGAATAATGAACAGCTCAGCTAGGTGTAGCTGAATAAGCCACTGAATGTGGGGTAAATCAAATCTTGCCTCTTAGCTATAAAGTGTTTATTCATTATCCACTGGAAAAACAGCAAAGTGTCTTGCAGCATCTTTCATCTTTGTTATTCTTCTTGCAGCAGACTAACACAGCTACCCTTCTGGAATGTGTCCATTTATAAAACACATGTTTCCTTTATATGGAAATATCTCTGTAGATGAGAAATTCTCTTTAGCGTGGGTGGTAAAGATTTAATAGTTCATGGTGTAACACAGTAAGCTGCCTGGTACTAAAAACAGACTTGCTGACATTTTCCTTCAAATCCCAAACACATCCCATGCATTCATGATATTTATGTGATCAAAGTTGTCAAACATCTTAGATCCACTTCTGTGGGAAATGAATAAGAAGCATTTTAATTCAGACACAGCATGAGTCCATCTCATATCTTTCTTTTCCCTGTCTCCTGTATTAATTGACAGGTTTGTTTGCATTCAGTGTTCTATTCCCAATCTAGGGATTTGCACAATGCCTTCTTTCTCCTTCCCTTTCAATTCTGTCTTGCATGGAAAAATTAGCCATGTTTGTTTGTTTGTTGTCTCTTCATTCACATCTACCAATGGTGGGGAGTCTCTTTTTTAGAGAAAAATGGGACATAAGGACAAGGGGGCTTGAATTCTTCCTCCTTTGCCTTAGCTCCTCATGCTCCTTTGCTTCAAGTGGTTTTCTATACAACAGAACATTTCCAGTCTTGGAGCCATTCTTGAAGAAAAGTGTCTGTAGTGATGGAGTGTGAGAAGGTTAGGAAGGGAAGGATTCTGCCTTGCTCAGTCTCTTGTTAAAGTAGATCCCTACCCCCCCCCCATTAGCAAGGGATACATGAACAACAAACATGCTGATCCTTTCATATCTAATTTGACACTTGTGCTGAACTCTCCTGTCCTCTCATTGTATTGCTGCCTCTTTTGTTCTGACTATTATACATTTCAATATAAAGCAAACAGGGTTGTGGGTTTTCTTAAAGCATATAATTAACAGTGCCCATATGAATTTAAGAGCATAACTAATGTTGTATGCATAAATACATAACAAAACTCAGCCATTTGTTTTAAAGAAAATACATATCCTATGTCATCTTAAAAAATTTGAAGCAGCTAACAAAATAATTAAAATATAAGACAATATAGTAATAAAATCACAGCAGGAACCAAAACAGAACCTAAACAATTGACACAAGACAAACAATACTGCCCCATAATACCATGTCTACAAATAAAAGTGTTTTGTTTTTTTTAAAGCTACTTTGGCTTGCAGGTTCAGGTGCTCACATAAAGTCCAGAGTTCAGTCCCAGAAATCCAGAAGCCAAAAGTGCAGAAGGTCATTACCAGAAAGGGTGAAGCAGAGTGTAGTCAGGAGGTCCAAGGGTCATCTACAAGCCAGGGGGTCACAAATCTGAAGTCAAAGTCCCAAGCCAGTCCAAGGTCACATGAAGAAGGGTCAGGAGTTGTGGTCACAGAGTCCAGCAGAATTACTTGCTGCTTCCACAACATGCAAGTTTCCAGCACTTCCTAACAAGCCCTTGTTAGCAGCCAGCTGTTTAGGAGTACTGCTACAACTACTCCAGGCTGTCATCAGCAAGCTACTGGTGATGGGCCAGAAGATGTGCACTCTGCCTCCTTGCTTGCAACTTCCTTCTAAGCTTCTGTCTCCAGCACTTGAAGGATGGAGGTCAGCATGGTGGACTGGTCTTAATCATCTGAGTCTCACCTGCTGAATCAGGGCTGGATGATGGCTCTGGATCAGCTACTGGTGGTGAGTCTTGGTCAGCCAGCTCATCAACTTGTTTGCTGACTTCTGCTGACTCAGAACCAACTACATATGGCTCCCTTTCTCCTGAGGAGTCCTCCTCCCCTGTGGACTTAATGCTGAGTTCAGGCTAACCCACAATATTGGGTGAATATCACCACACACCTCCATTCCTCAGTTTGGAGGTGATGGAGGTCCGAGAAACCTGGTGGGGTCGGCTCTTTTAAGGCGACTGCTTCACCATCCCCTGTCCAGGTCTCAGTCATGCATGCCAGGTCCACATCCTGTGCTGCAATATAGTTTTGCAGTGCCATGGTCTTGTTATTGATGGACCTGGCATTGCACAGCATTAATGTCAAAAGGGGGTTATTTTCCTAGCCCTCTCACCAATGTATCTTGGGATGGGATGAAGGTTGGAAGGAGACCGAGCATAACCTTATCTCCATCTCCTTCCATTCCAATACCTTCTCCCACCACCATACCTCCTTCTGCCCCCAATCACTGGGATCCCCAGCCCAGTGCTGGCACTCTCACTGCTGACTAGAATCATTTTGTTCTCCTTTCCCTCCCCACACCCACAAAACAGCAGCACAGTATTAAAGTAAAGCAAATGGAATGAAATATATAAATAAATACTAGATTCATTATAATGATTGCTAAAGTAGCTCTAAAGGACTATCCTAATAGCTAAACACTCAGTACAACCCTGCACTTAATCTACCAACAAAACCCCATCTAACTATACCTAACTATACCTCCCACTATACTCGTTATTCCAACCCCCTCCAAATAGCATTCAAATAATAAATTCTGACCTTCTATCATAAAATAGATATAATAAGAACAATTAATAAGGCCTCTAAGTTAATACTAATGTTTTAGGGGGTGGGGGTCCTGCTACTAATGCATCGCTATCCCTAATCAGCAGGGGGGACAGAGGAGTTGTTCTTCTGTGCTCACCCACGGTCTCTTGGAAATCTCCAGTTTCTTTGGGCCTCCAACTTCTTCAGGCTCCCAAGTTCTTTGTGAGTCCCAGGGTCATACCAACTGTTCTGGGGGGCTCCAGGCCAGGTGTTATGAGCCAGAGTCTGTCCTCTGTAGATGTATTGTGCAGGTGTTCAATGGAGGTTATCAGCCATCAATAACAAGACAGTATATCTCCTGTAGAGAGGTTCCATCCAGCACAGCGCCATTCAGCCCAGCCAGGTCACTCATGGCAGCCACCCAATCTGCAAAACCACTCAGGTACCACTGGAGCCATCTGTAGTTAAACGAGGGCACTCAAGGCCATCCGGAGCCACCCGGAGCCACCCAAGTGCAGCTGGAGCTAACCAAGATCAAGTGACTGTGCCCAGGGGCTGCCTGGAGACCAGTGGAGTTGAACAGTCCTGATTCAATAAAAAAGATATACATAATAAAAAGAGTATACATTATGCGTAAAAGACCAACAAGTCTACCCAAACTATTAAAACCCTGTGAAATTAAAAACTCTGTTTTTCACATTTTGTGGCAAGCAATCCTCAACCATAATGAATCTAATCTAGAAGTTTCTCTGTTTGGTTGGTGAACTGTTAGTTTCAGCAGTGTGTAGGTCTTTTTTACTGTCATCAGCTGGTCTTGAATGTTGAGCCTATTTTTTTGTTTCCAGTTCCTAGCAAAGACCTCTCTGGCTGTATTAATCATATGTAAAGCTGCTGCTTGAAGATTTTCAGGCATATCAATTATACAATTAAATAGCAAGTTCTTCAGCTCATAGGGAACTTGGGTCTCCAGTTTGACTGTTTTTTCCCCACTACTTGTTTCCAATAATCTATTGCCTGTTTACATATCCACCACATACGGGGAAAAATCTGCCTTCTCTACCCCACAAAACCAGCACTTCCTCCTACCAGTTTCATAAATCTTTGCTAACCTGAAAGGGATTAGATGCCATCAGTACATCATTTTCATCAGATTTTCCCTATAAAAGAAGCAAATAGGAAAGGTAGATATGTAAATATATAGCTCTGCTTCTTATCATCTAGATCATTACCAATATTTTTTTGCCATCTTATAAGAAAACTTCTATCAGGTTTAAGTAATACAGCCAAGAAAATAGTATACAAATCTGAAAAAAGATGTGCTTTGCACATAGGTAATATTTTTTCAAAATTTTACATAGACTAAAACACAAAATCTTTTTGTAACATATCACATAAATAACCTTTGACTTGCTGGTATTAAAAAATCATAATACTTGAGTTACTATGATCTGTAATATACTTATATGATAAGCCTTGTTATTTCCAGAGCAGGCAACCAGCCAGAGAAGCAGCTGGGCCTTTGAATAACAAAGGAATAAAAGGTTTGTAAAGGAAGATGGGGAGATGACAGAGAAGCTCAATGAAATTTTTGCTTCTATGTTCACTGTGTACTCATGCCACAGCCACTATTTTCAGGAAGGGAGTCTGGAGAACTGAGCCAAATTGAGGTGACAAGAGATGAAATTCTAGACCTATTAGGGAAATTAAAAACTGATAAGTCTTCAGGTACTGATGTCATATACTCAAGAGTTCATAGGGAACTCATACAGTTGCACTATTAACTTGTATATGTGAACTATCACTAAATTCAGCTGCTGTACCACAAGAATGGAGAGTAGCAAATGTTACACCAATTTTTAAAAAGAGATCCAAAGGGGAACCAGGAAATTACAGGCCAGTCAGCCTAACATCTGTCCCAGGCAAATCAGTAGAAACTATAATCAAAGATAGAATTATTAGGCACATGGAGGAAGAAAGCCTGCTGATGAAAATCAGCATGGCTTCAGCAAAGAGAAGTCCTGCCTCACCAGCCTTTTGGAGTTCTTTGAGAAAGTGAACAAGCATGTAGACAATGGTGACTCGCTAGACCAGGGGTATTGAACTCATTTGTTATGAGGGCCAGATCCGACATAAATGAGACTTTATCGGGCTGGGCCATGTCTGCCATAAAATGTAATGCCAGGTAGCATAGATATAAACTTTATAAAGGACACAAACACAAAGATTTTTTTTTACTTAAAATAAAAACATGGTTAAAACATTAGCATTCTTGCAATATTTTGTTTATTTAACAGTGTCTGATAACTGACACCTCTTGCTCTGAATTATTGCATCATAATGTCTATGCTGTTGCAATCTTGTGTATGCTGTTCAAGTGTGTATCTGTAAGCTACAAACCTACTTTTTATTTATTGACATTCACTAAAGAAATCTCATGCTCAGAGTTCTGAGCCTAGGACCCCCGGGAAAACATGAAATGGCTGGGCATTGCAAGCTTTTGTACATAAAGTGATTCATGTGCTGGTCAAGAACATGAGATGGCACCATGACACAGACTGAGGGCTAAGTGTTTTTCTACAAAACTAGTCTTCCTCAGTGGTCAGTATCAGCCTACTATCTGGGAAGTCTAAATTCAAAATCCCCAAAGGAAATGTTTTTGGGTGAACTTGGTCTGGACTTATTCCTCATTTAAATAGTTCATATGGCTTTCCTACTGAGAAAGATTGGATTATGAGGACATGAATACAGTGAAAAGGGGGTGGGAACCCAGTTGCATCCAGGAGAGCCACAGCATAACAAGCCCAACAAAACACACACACTGTAGTAAGGCACACAAAAGCTCATACTTTGGATAAGTTGTTTGTATTTCTCCTGTATGATTGAGGCAGCCAGGCAAAGCAAGCTCTCCCTCCTTCCCTCCCTCCTTTTGGGGAGGGGCCTCAGCCAATGGAGGGGAAGAAAAGCTTGCTTTTCTTTCCTGTGCAACTGAGACAGCCTGGCCAGGAAGCAAGCTCTGGCTCTTTCCTTCCCTCCCCCTGAGAGGGGGAGGAGCCTCAGCTAGTGCAGGGAACAGAAGCTTGCCTATCTATCTCTCCTGAGCAATTGAGAGAGTCTTGCAAAGCAAGCTACAAAGCAGCAGCAGAACTGGAAGAAGAAGCAGGAGACAACCAATTCCACTGTGGGCCTGATAAAAGACCTCTGAGGGCCTGATCTGGACCGTGGGCTGCATATTTGACACCCCTGCACTAGATATTATATATGCAGACTTTTGAAAGGCTTTTGACAAGGTACCTCACCAAAGACTCCTGAGTAAATTTAACGGTCATGAGATAAGAGGACAGGTTCTCTTATGGATTCAGAACTGGTTAAATGACAGAAAGCTAAGAGTAGAAATAAATGAACAGTTCTCACAATGGAGGGAAGTAAGCAGTGGGGTCCCACAAGGATCAGTATTGGGGCCAGTACTATTTAATTTATTCATGAATGATCTGGAAGTAGGTGTGAGTAGTGTACTGGCCAAATTTGCAAATAACACAAAATTATTCAGGATGGTAAAAACCAAGACTGAATGTGAAGAGCTACAAGAGGATCGTCACAAATTGGGTGAGTAGGCAAAAATGTGGCAAATGAAATTTAATGTTGATAAAAGTAAGGTGATGCACCTATGCACATATGCATCTATGCACCTATGCACTCATGCATATGAGCAAATAATTTTTTAGAAAATTCTGTGGCTGTCTGCGATCACACAGGGGAAGTCCGTCTGTGGCCTGTAGCAACCGGTTTGATAGTGGACTTTCCCCAGTGTCTTTTAACTCCGCTCTTGCGGCAGAGTGAAATGGGTTGCCAATGGGTGTGGGACACTGGCCAAATGATCATGTCTGATCGTGCCCATTAAATCTGCCCAGCATTCATCCCTCTTGCGTAGCTAACTGTGCGTGTGATCAGAGCCAATGTTAATTTTCCCAGTCGTAGAAGTGTGGTATTGAGTGCAGTAAAATAAATTTCCCAAGAAATGTATTACAGAAGTAAAACTTAGATTTATTCAACAGAAAAGAGCAAGAACCCAGTAGCACCTTAAAGACTAACAAAATCTGTGTCAAGGTGTGAGCTTTCTTGAGTCACTGCTCACTTCTTCATATACAGCTAGAACGTGAGTCCATCTGTCCACTCTCCAAGATCCTTATGACAGGTCAATTCACATTCTAGCTGCATCTGAGGAAGTGAGCAGTGACTCAAGAAAGCTCACACCCTGACACAAATTTTGTTAGTCTTTAAGGTGCTACTGGACTCTTGCTCTTTTCTACTGCTGCATGGCTATCCATCTTGATCCATCTTAGATTTATTCAAGTAGATTCAGTTTACATTCAGGCTGCAGTCAAAAAGAGAGAGAGAAGCCTAATCTAAAGAATACTTTCCCTATCACAAGTGGCCAGCTTAATCTGGCAACCTGTATGGAATATGAGGTCATTGTTTCTACAGGAGAGACCTGTAAAGACATGTGACTCCACAAAGACCCATGCAGAGAATGGGAGAGAACAAAGGACACAAAGAGAGAGAGAGAAGGGATCAAAAGGCAGCTCCCAGTTTAAGAAAGAGACATCTAATTCAAGGAGATAACACTAAAACGCACTTAGAGTGATGTAATCCCCCCGCCCCGCCCCCGGTGTCCAGGCATGCTGCATCACTCACTCCAACACAATCCAACTGTATAAAACTCACTAGGATCCTGATGATTTTTATCTCACATAGAGTATTGCACAGGTGAGACTGATTTCAGACTCTGATAAATGCTCCCAAAAATTACCGTGAGTTCAGGGCAAGGCTCTGGTGCCCTGCCCAGTACTTCCTATGTGAATGATGCAGCAGTTCTTAGGTACAAGTTGTTATAACAATATGTGACACTGTGTCTGTGTGTGTAAAAAACAGGACTTTAGAGTGAGTACAATATTATTAACATTTAAGAACATAAGAGAAGCCAATGTTGAATCAGGCCAATGGCCCATCTAGTCCAACACTCTGTCACACAGCGGCCAAAATATACCAGGTGCCATCAGGAGGTCCAGCAGTGGGGCCAGGGCACCAGAAGCCCTCCCACTGCTGCCCCCTCCAGCACCAAGAATAGAGTGCATCACCTGCCCCAGACTGAGAGTTCCCATCTATACCCTGTGGCTAATAGCCACTGATGGACTTCTGCTCCATATCCTTATTCTAATAATCCCAGACTTTTTTTTTTCTGTGCGGATACCTATTCCCTCCAACAGGGGCCTCACTGTCCCCCAACAGCTTTTCCTACATAGTCAGTAGACTTCCTGGGTTTGTAGAAAAATCCGAAAAGTAAGGAAATCCCTTCAGGGACAGTTGAATTCCCCCTCAAAAGCCTTTTGAAATGGCCTCTGCAGGGACCTGACTCCAGGCAGCAACGGTGAGAGATTAGAACGTTGGGGGGGGGGGGGAGAGGCTTCTGACTGGCTCTGTCAGTCAAAGGGTGGGGGAAGGGCCCTTTCTTTCCAGGCCTCTTTCGGCCTTGGAGGGAGGGGGGAGGGGCGTCTTGGGGCCAGGCTGGGGGATTCCTAGAGGTTTTGGGGTGGAGTGCAAGGAGGGCAGGATTTGGGGAAGGGAGAGGCCTCAGCTGGGTATCATGCCACAGAATCCACCCTCCAAAGCAGCCATTTTCTCCAGGGAGACAGATCTCTGTTGTTCACAGATCTCTGGAATTCACTCTCCAGCAGGCCCCACTTGGAGGTTGCCAACCCTAGGCCTGGCAGGGTTGCCAGGTCCCCCCACGGGCACTGGCAGGAGATGGGGTAGTGGGGCTGCCAGCTCCAGGTCTGGAAACTCCTGGAGATTTGGGGATGGAGCCTGGGGAGGACAGGGACCTCAGTGGGGTAAAATACCCTAGAGTCCACCCTCCAAAGCATCCATTTTCTCCAGGGGAAGTTATCTCAGTAGTCTGGAGCTGAGCAGTAATTCCAGGGGATCCCCAGATCCCACCTGGAGGCTGGCATCCCTAGGCAGCACCCTCTGGGTGACTTGATGCCACCTAATTTGCATGACTCAACTTGGCCTGGCTGCTTGCTGCTGTTCAGCAGCCACCCTATGAAAGCCAGCAGTGATGCAGCAGTTAGAGCCTCAGAGTAGGGTCTGCAAGACCCAGGTTCAGATCCCCATATTGCGGTGGAAGCTGACTGGGTGATTTTGGACCAGTCACATACTTTCAGCCTAACCAACCTCACAGGGTTGTTGTGCAGATAAAAAGGAGGTGAGAATAATATAGCTGCTTTGGTCCCCACTGTGGAGAAAGACTGTAATTTTCCTTGGTAGAAGCTGTGGGGGAGGGGGTGGAGACAAAAAGCTGAAGACAGACAAAGGCAGATAAAGGTTAAGTTGGCTGTTGGGTGGGAAGGAAATAGGGTTGCCAACTCTGGATTGGGAAACTCCTGGACATTTAAGGGGTGGATCCTGGGGATGGTGGGGTTTGAGAAGGGGAGGAACTTCAGACCAGTATAATGCCACAGACTCCACCCTCCAAACCAGCCATTTCCTCCATGAGAACTACCATTGCCAGCCTCTGGGTGAGGGCTGGAGATCACCCAGCATTACAACTGTTGTCCAGGTGACAGAGATCAGTTCCCCTGGATAAAATGGGTGCTTTGGAGGGTTGAGTCCATGGCTCCACCCCCAGAAGGGAGAAGGAGTGTGAGATAGGTAAGGGTAGAGGGGAGGAAGCAAAGGTGTGAGGAATGGGATGACCATCCCGCAAGTTTCTTGCGGGTCTCCACTTGTCCTTATTCTAATTCCAGACTTTTTTTTTCCTGTGCGGATACCTATTCCCTCCAACAGGGGCCTCACTGTCCCCCAACAGCTTTTCCTACATAGTCAGTAGACTTCCTGGGTTTGTAGAAAAATCCGAAAAGTAAGGAAATCCCTTCAGGGACGGTTGAATTCCCCCCAAAAGCCTTTTGAAATGGCCTCTGCAGGGACCTGACTCCAGGCAGCAACGGTGAGAGATTAGAACGTTGGGGGGGGGGGGGAGGCTTCTGACTGGCTCTGTCAGTAAAGGGTGGGGGAGAAGGGCCCTTTCTTTCCAGGCCTCTTTCGGCCTTCGAGGGAGGGAGGGAAGGAGGGAGGGAGGGAGCCTTGGGGCCAGGCTGGGGGATTCCTAGAGGTTTTGGGGTGGAGTGCAAGGAGGGCAGGATTTGGGGAAGGGAGGGGCCTCAGCTGGGTATCATGCCACAGAATCCACCCTCCAAAGCAGCCATTTTCTCCAGGGAGACAGATCTCTGTTGTTCACAGATCTCTGGAGTTCACTCTCCAGGCCCCACTTGGAGGTTGCCAACCCTAGGCCTGGCAGCAGTATAGGGTTGCCAGGTCCCCCACGGGCACTGGCAGGGGATGGGGTAGTGGGGTTGCCAGCTCCAGGTCTGGAAACTCCTGGAGATTTGGGGATGGAGTCTGGGGAGGACAGGGACCTCAGTGGAGTACGATGCCCTAGAGTCCACCCTCCAAAGCATCCATTTTCTCCAGGGGAAGTTATCTCAGTAGTCTGGAGCTGAGCAGTAATTCCAGGGGATCCCCAGATCCCACCTGGAGGCTGGCATCCCTAGGCAGCACCCTCTGGGTGACTTGATGCCACCTAATTTGCATGACTCAACTTGGCCTGGCTGCTTGCTGCTGTTCAGCAGCCACCCTATGAAAGCCAGCAGTGATGCAGCAGTTAGAGCCTCAGAGTAGGGTCTGCAAGACCCAGGTTCAGATCCCTATATTGCGGTGGAAGCTGACTGGGTGATTTTGGACCAGTCACATACTTTCAGCCTAACCAACCTCACAGGGTTGTTGTGCAGATAAAAAGGAGGTGAGAATAATGTAAGCTGCTTTGGTCCCCACTGTGGAGATAGACTATAATTTTCCTTGGTAGAAGCTGTGGGGGAGAGGGGTGGAGACAAAAAGCTGAAGACAGATAAAGGCAGATAAAGGTTAAGTTGGCTGTTGGGTGGGAAGGAAATAGGGTTGCCAACTCTGGATTGGGAAACTCCTGGACATTTAAGGGGTGGATCCTGGGGATGGTGGGGTTTGAGGAGGGGAGGAACTTCAGACCAGTATAATGCCATAGACTCCACCCTCCAAACCAGCCATTTCCTCCATGAGAACTACCATTGCCAGCCTCTGGGTGAGGGCTGGAGATCACCCAGAATTACAACTGTTGTCCGGGTGACAGAGATCAGTTCCCCTGGATAAAATGGCTGCTTTGGAGGGTTGAGTCTATGGCTCCACCCCCAGAAGGGAGAAAGAGTGTGAGATAGGTAAGGGTAGAGGGGAGGAAGCAAAGGTGTGAGGAATGGGATGACCATCCCGCAAGTTTCTTGCGGGTCTCCACTTGTGTTTATCTAATTCCCTCTTGAAACTGTCCATGCTTGCAGCTGCCACCACCTCCTGTGGCAGTGAATTCCATATGTTAATCACTCTTTGGGTGAAGAAGTATTTCCTCATATCTGTTCTAAGTACACTGCTGAGATGCATAATGGTTCTCTGATCACTATTTCTAAACAATATGAGTGCAAATTTAACATAATCTATAGGAAAGAAAGCTTCAAAACAAATCATTTTAGACAATGGCATTTTTAAAAAAATTCTCAGCAGATTTGAAATTAAGTACAGGAACAAATATATACAGGAGCAAATAACAATCAGATGTGGTAAGAAGAAGAGTCACCCTTTGAATATAATCAATATTTAATATTACCACAATGTTTTAGAAAAACAGACCAGTTGTTTGCTGATATTTATTATGGCATGTGTTCCCTCCCCTCCTTTCTCTGACATTGCAGAAGGAAATCATCACATTTTTTCCATGGATTAGAGCTTCTCAAATCTCCTTGAAGAAACTGTCCCTTTTGTTTGATGGGACTAAGGGAGAAATAGATGGCTGCATTTCTGAAAGGAACAAATGTAAGCTATTTTGGCTTGTCAAAGTTTGATAAACAATAGTATTTCTTTACACATCCACATCCAATACTTTAAAGAATTGTTCTGGATATAACTGCTGAATTTCTCTAAAAATCGTGTGAAATATGGTACTGTGAAACACACAGTTGTTTTGAAAGAACCTCATTTAATTAAACATCTAGAGTATAGTCCCCATGGACTGTTAAATAGTGGGTTCCATGGATAAGCAGGCTCAGGTCCAGTGATCAGCTCAACTTTATTTGTGATTTCAGTAAGAGCAAGACAAGACCCCAGAGCTGCTGCTCTGTTAAATAGCATGCAATTGCCACACCCAAACACACCCCACTTCCAATGATAGGCTATTTACATAACATTACTACTTGATTGGTTACTTTCAGAGTCCTGGTAGACTATTGTTCTTATGCTCCAAGCTCAGCCAGTCTCTGGTGTAACAGACTTGAAATGGTTCAGTCCCAATACATAACACATACACCCCCCATTTAAATAAGGACTGCATACAAGTAACTATTGGGGTTGCTTCCTCTAGTGATGCATTGTTGTCCCATGGTAATATATACCTTAGAGTTGATTCTGATGTAACTCCAAATAATGGTTTGTGACTCAGTTGATGATTGTACTGCAAATAAATCTTTAAAATTATCAATGATAAAATACTATTTTTGCCAATTACAGTATGTTTTGGGCATGTATGGTCCATCATCAGGGCCAGGTCAGAGATCATCCTTTTTATTGAGTCACAATGGAAAAAGCATCATAATCCGTTGCTGGGCATGACGGTCGGTTATAAAAAGGGCAGAGCTGGCCCCAGCAAGCCTTAAGCTCTGAAAGGCCTACCAAGGACAGGTGGAGCTCCAGCTGCCAAGAGCTTGAAGGATCTGAGCACCATCCCAATGCAGCCCACTAGTGTTAGATTTTTAGTTTTTACACAGAACAGTTTAAAAGAGGGACTTAAGAGTTTCTGTTCATCATTTTCTATGTAACTTTTATTCAGTTTATGGCAGAAATACAAGCTTGCAGGCAGCTCTATCTGAAGTCCTTATGCTGATAATGAATATCCAAATCCTTCAGATGAAAGCCCCATTCCATTCATACTTACATCCACAAAATATTCTATCGGTTAGGTTAACATGCTACATATGGTCAATCATATGACCAGAATCACTGACTTGCCAATAGATCATCCATTTATTGAGTCGCAATGGAAAAAGCATCATAATCCGTTGCTGGGCATGACGGTTGGTTATAAAAAGGGCAGAGCTGGCCCCAGCAAGCCTTAAGCTCTGAAAGGCCCACCAAGGACAGGTGGAGCTCCAGCTACCAAGAGCTTGAAGGATCTAAGCACCATCCCAAATGGCAAGATTCAGACGCAGCCGGAGCCGCAGCCTCAGCCGCCGCCAACGCAGGAGGCGAGGTGGTGGGAAGGGTGGACGGAGGAGGAAAGGGAGACGCCGAGGTGGCAAAAGGAGAGGGAGAGGTAAATGAGTTTTAACACCCATCTGACTCTTACCTGTAAAACCCCTTCCTCACATGGCTGGGGCCTGAGCTGTAACCACATTTATTTGGTGTCCTGTCTAGGGAGAGGTGGCCCCAGGAGAGGAGGGAGGAGAAGAAGAAAGAGTGACCACTGAACTTCCTGCTCCCCTCATCCCAAGTTTTCTCAGCCTCCCTAAAGCTTCTGCCAAACAGAAATGAATCAAACCTTACCAACAGAGCAACCGGGATGACTTTCCTCAGAATCAAGGAGGCTGAAACCATTTGAACATTGCCACCTGTCAATAAAGTGCTGACGTTTTATTTGAGTCTTCTTTCATTGGTCTGAGATATCTATTGGGAGCAAACTGGTAGAGGGTATTTAAGGCTGGCCTAGGTTGTATGAACCTTGATTTAAGCTTAAGTTTGCTTCCTGGTTTCCACTCCATTTTCCTAAATCATTGAGCTTTTCTAAGGAAGCAAAAATATGTTTTAAAAAATAAAAAATTAAAGTCACACATGGACCCTTTTTCTGTAGCAGTAGTCTCTGTGAGTAAACAGTTGTGTGCAGAAACATCAACATAAACTGCTATGAGTATTTTGAACTGCCATGAGTATCTATGTATAATAAATTGTATCTAACCTGTTTGAATGACAGAGATTAAGCACATAACTGAATCTCTATGAAACCAGTGTGCCATGTAACTGCATAATTCTAATTGGTTTATGCCCTAATACACACATACACACAATGTGACATGAAACTCTACACAATCTCACCACCCCCCAGATCAATGAAGCATTGAAGAAACAAGTCTTGAACTTGGGGAACTGAACTGGGCAGCAAAGTTAAGGAGTACATCTAAACCACAAACTTTCAAAACCAACACATTGTTTATGGGGCAGAAAGGCAGGATATAAAAGTTGTAAATAAAGTCATTCCTGAATTATATTGCCTTTTTCTTAATCCTAAATTTTGCATCTCTCTTTGAGCTATTGGATACATTGGTTGCTTCTGAATGACTATTATTGATTTTCCAAAGGACCAAAAGAAATCACTAAAACAAAGGGTATTGTTTTCTCACAGGCTGATCTTGAGACCCTGTCACAAAACAACAGAATTTCAGGAAAAAACAGATGAATAATCCATTTGCTGGCTTATTTTAATGCAATCCATTAGCTATTTGGGCCACAATCCAGTCCAGCACTTACACACATTCTGATGGGCAATTTCCATCCCAATGCAGCCCACTAGTGTTAGATTTTTAGTTTTTACACAGAACAGTTTAAAAGAGGGAATTTCTGTTCATCATTTTCTATGTAACTTTTATTCAGTTTATGGCAGAAATACAAGCTTGCAGGCAGCTCTGTCTGAAGTCCTTATGCTGATAATGAATATCCAAATCCTTCAGATGAAAGCCCCATTCCATTCATACTTACATCCACAAAATATTATATTGGTTAGGTTAACATGCTACATATGGTCCATCATATGACCAGAATCACTGACTTGCCAATAGATCATCCATTTATTCAGTCACAATGGAAAAAGCATCATAATCCGTTGCTGGGCATGACAGTCGGTTATAAAAAGGGCAGAGCAGGCCTCAGCAAGCCTTAAGCTCTGAAAGGCCCACCAAGGACAGGTGGAGCTCCAGCTGCCAAGAGCTTGAAGGATCTAAGCACCATCCCAAATGGCAAGATTCAGACGCAGCCGGAGCCGCAGCCTCAGCCGCCGCCGACGCAGGAGGCGAGGTGGTGGGAAGGGTGGACGGAGGAGGAAAGGGAGACGCCGAGGTGGCAAAAGGAGAGGGAGAGGTAAATGAGTTTTAACACCCATCTGACTCTTTTACCTGTGAAACCCCTTCCTCACATGGCTGAGGCCTGAGCTGTAACCACATTTATTTGGTGTCCTGTCTAGGGAGACGTGGCCCCAGGAGAGGAGGGAGGAGAAGAAGAAAGAGTGACCACTGAACTCCTGCTCCCCTCATCCCAAGTTTTGTCAGCCTCCCTAAAGCTTCTGCCAAACAGAAATGAATCAAACCTTACCAACAGAGCAACCGGGATGACTTTCCTCAGAATCAAGGAGGCTGAAACCATTTGAACATTGCCACCTGTCAATAAAGTGCTGATGTTTTATTTGAGTCTTCTTTCATTGGTCTGAGATATCTATTGGGAGCAAACTGGTAGAGGGTATTTTAATGCAATCCATTAGCTATTTGGGCCACAATCCAGTCCAGCACTTACATGCATTCTGATGGGCAATTTCCATCCCAATGCAGCCCACTAGTGTTAGATTTTTAGTTTTTACACAGAACAGTTTAAAAGAGGGACTTAAGAATTTCTGTTCATCATTTTCTATGTAACTTTTATTCAGTTTATGGCAGAAATACAAGCTTGCAGGCAGCTCTGTCTGAAGTCCTTATGCTGATAATGAATATCCAAATCCTTCAGATGAAAGCCCCATTCCATTCATACTTACATCCACAAAATATTCTATCGGTTAGGTTAACATGCTACATATGGTCCATCATATGACCAGAATCACTGACTTGCCAATAGATCATCTATTTTATTGAGTCACAATGGAAAAAGCATCATAATCCGTTGCTGGGCATGACACTCAGTTATAAAAAGGGCAGAGCTGGCCCCAGCAAGCCTTAAGCTCTGAAAGGCCCACCAAGGACAGGTGGAGCTCTAGCTGCCAAGGGCTTGAAGGATCTAAGCACCATCCCAAATGGCAAGATTCAGACGCAGCCGGAGCCGCAGCCTCAGCCGCCGCCGACGCAGGAGGCGAGGTGGTGGGAAGGGTGGACGGAGGAGGAAAGGGAGACGCCGAGGTGGCAAAAGGAGAGGGAGAGGTAAATGAGTTTTAACACCCATCTGACTCTTTTACCTGTGAAACCCCTTCCTCACATGGCTGGGGCCTGAGCTGTAACCACATTTATTTGGTGTCCTGTCTAGGGAGACGTGGCCCCAGGAGAGGAGGGAGGAGAAGAAAGAGTGACTACTAAACTCCTGCTCCCCTCATCCCAAGTTTTGTCAGCCTCCCTAAAGCTTCTGCCAAACAAATGAATCAAACCTTACCAACAGAGCAACCAGGATGACTTTCCTCAGAATCAAGGAGGCTGAAACAATTTGAACATTACCACCTGTCAATAAAGCGCTGACATTTTACGTGTCATTTTTTTTAATCCACTGGGCATTAGGCAACTACTGGAAACCAACTGCTAGAGGGCAACTTAATACTAATCTGGACTGATGCTCATTGAAGTTAGCTTTGTGATTTGCACCCCATGAATAAAGCTCTATTGGGCTTTATTTAGTATAGGTAATGTAGAATGAACCCTGGCATAGTGTATGTCATTGATACTCACATGATGACTTGGGAGTGGCTCTTCTGAGCACTTTTCCATCCTATGTTTCAGAAAAGTGGGAATGGCCATCCATACACACATGAATCTGCCTTATACAGAATCAGGCCTTTGGTCCCTCAAGGGCAGTATTGTGTACTCATACTGCAGGTGGCTCTCCAGGGTCTCAGGCAAAGGTCTTTCATATCGTCTGATCCTTTTAAATGGAGATGCTGGGAATTGAAAATGGGACATTCAGCATTCCAAGCAGATGCTCTACCACTGAGACACAGCTCCTCCCATTGTTTAGTAGGACTTCTGATTGGCCCTGAAGCAGTCAGGCCACATACCAGGGATGAAAGTAAGGCGGCTGATCCTTCTTAATGTCTCCCACCCTGGGGAAAGTGGGGGAGGGACATAAATCAGGAGGAGGAGGAGGAGGAGGAAGAAGAAGAAGAAGAAGAAGAAGAAGAAGAAGAAGAAGAAGAAGAAGAAGAAGAAGAAGAAGAAGAAGAAGAAGAAGAAGAAGAGATTGGATTTATACTCCGCCCTTCACTCAGAGTCTCAGAGAGGCTAACTGCTTTCTCCCCTCCCCACAACAGACACCCTGTGAAGCAGGTGGGGCTGAGAGAGCTCTGACAGAAACTGCTCTTTCAAGGACAGCTCTGACAGAACTATGGCTTGCAGCTGCAAGTGGAGCAGTGGGGAATCAAACTGGGTTCTCCCAGATTAGAGCCCACACACTTAACCACTACACCAAACTGGCTCTCATAGAGTCTACCTTCTGAAGTAGCCAGTTTCTCTGGGGGAGTGATCACTTCAGTCTGGTGAACACTTGTAATTCTGGAAGATCGCCAGGTGCCACCTAGAGGTTGGCAACAATGTTGCATTCCAGCCTGAGTGCCTATAGCTATTCTTAAGTCTTCCCATAGCAAGTTATGTGGAGCCAAACCAGAGCAGAGTTTTGGGCTTGTGTGTGTGGGGGGGAATTTAGTTCAATGAAGAATGGTGTTGTGAATCAAAGGGGCCACCTGTCCAAGGAAACACACCTTCTGTGATCTCTGTTAGCAAAGCCTCATTTCATACTCAGAGGAAGAAACAGACACTTCTATGGAGATACATTGGTGGGGGAGGGATTCCCATTTGGCACACTGAAACCCAGGTAAGTGGAAGTGGGACAATATGGGGGTGGGGGTCTTCATGCATTTACAAGGCTCTGTTCATAATGTGTAAATAAAGGAAGGGGATATTTGGTTCCAAACAAAATGGATTCTTGTTTAACCTTATGGAATTTCACATTACTGAGATTCTGATGGATTGAAGCGTTTCTGATTCGTCTTGAAGTAAACCGGTATAGGGCTGCCATTTCACACATGGCTTTCCCTTACTGGAAAAGAGCTGAATCAGAAGTGGTTTGGCAATTCAGACTGCACCGCTTTATTTTCCCGCTGTTTCCCACCGCGCGGCGCACCTTTTTTTTTTAAAACGTTTGCTTCAGAGCGCTATAGCGCTATAACGCTGTAATGAAACCTTAAAACAGCGCCATAGCGATCCCATCAGAATGCCTGGACTCCACTGGGAGACGTGTGATGACTGCATCTGCCACCTGGAGACAAGTACCCCATTGGATAGAGGCTTCCAGCGGGACATCGGGGCACCAGTGATTGAAGAGAGAGATGTTGCCAACCCAGCCTGATGAGCACCCATCCATGCCAAGAGGCAATTGGCTGGCACACAGCTGGACCCAGGTATAAAGGGCAGGGAGGCAAACCCCTCATCTCTGTGGGTTGAAGTTGGTGAGTGGCAGGCTTGGCTGGTTAGAGTGGTTTTGTGTGACTGTGTGAGAGACTACTGAGCTCATAGTCATGGTCTCCATAACTACCTTGTTGCAACTGATCCTGGAGGTGTTGCAGATGATGATCAGCAGCACAGCAGCTTTGAATGAGGTGCTTACGCACTACCTCCATCTGTCCAGGAGGAGGGGGGTGAGGAGAACTGACATGCCTGCCGTGACCCATGCACCCTTCAGGTACAACCGGAGGGCATCTATCAGGTCATGGGCACCTGTCATTGCTGCCCATACAGTCCCTTGACGTTGGTGGGTGAAAGAGAGGAGTGCGGACTGGTGGAACAGCGATGTGATGGGCAGATGGATTGATGAAGATTGGCTCAAGAATTTCCGGATGTCTAGGGCAACCTTTTTTGAACTGGCTGGCACCCTGAGGCACCGCCTGGAGCAGCAGAACACACACATTCGAGTCTCCATTCCAGTGGAGAAAAGGCTGGGCATCGCCTTATGGTACCTGGCCAATCAGGAATACTTCCGGAACCTCAAAAAGCAGTTCAGTGTGGGCCTGTCAACCGGATTCCTTATTGTGAAGGAGGTGTGCCTAGCAATTTTGGAGGAGCTCTTCAAAAAGAAGGTCTGCCTTGGCAATGAGGTTGGATCGGTGAGTACGGATTCTTTATTTTCAGGAGGAGTTCAGTGGGGTTCTTTTTGCACAGATGCTTGCCAAGGGTCGTCTGTAGGTTCAGTAATAAACCAAGGGGTGGGAGAGAGGGACTAACTGTACTGGTGAGTGATGGTCTTGTAGTTCTGGAAGAACAACACTGTGATTTGGGTTCCACAGATTAATTAGCCCTAAGTAACTCCCTGCTGTTTCTATTGATACTTACTCTCACTATTCTGTAATGGCATTTGTGCTACTGCAATGTGGATATGTGTCATATACCTAGTGGCCTTTGTTTGTTCCCCATTTCTATGTCTGTACTGAAGGTATTGTCACAAGTAGCAGGTAGCTAGTATTCCTGATATTAAATGGAAAACCTATTGCAGATATCACTGCTGTTCTTCCCATACAGATAATGGATGGATTCTCCGGACTGGGGTTTCCAAACTGCATCGGTGCACTCGATGGGACCCACATACCGGTGGCTCCCCCAGCTCATCAGGCGCACATCTACAAAAACAGGAAAGGTGGTCACTCCATTCTGCTTCAGGGAGCGGTTGACAGCACAGGCCTTTTTATTGATGCTGAGATTGGCAGGTCAGGCAAGAGACATGATGCCAGTGTTTTCAGGGCATCTAAGCTCTGCAGGGCGATGGATGGTGGGGTGTTTATCCCAGGGAACCCCACCATCACTGTGAATGGAGTGACTATCCCCCCATTGATGCTGGCTGATGGGGCTTATCCCATCAGAGGGTGGCTTATGACACCATTCAGAACCCCCACTGACCAGATGGAGAAATTTTTTAATAAGCGGCTGTCCAGGGCACGTATTGTGGTGGAGCATGCATTTGGAAGACTGAAATCTAGATGGAGATGCCTCAGTAAAAGATTACGTCTCCAGGAGAAGGACTTCACCCCCATCACTGCAGCATGTGTGGTTCTCCATAACATTTGTGAAGAAAAGGGACACTTTGCTGAGCCCCTGGGCTCAGGGGACATTCAAGTACTACCTGTCCCGTCCCCCGTCCCCCCGATCTACTGTCTGATCGCAGACACACAGCACGGGGTCAAAGGGTGCGGGCTGCATTGATGACTGTGGTTTGTAACACTGAATAAAGTGCAGCTTCCTTTTGCACACTAAGACAGTTCCTAATGGTGGGTTTGGGTGAGTATGGGAATCCTAATTTGTCACTATCTGTTCTGAAATAAAAGTTTTGCCTTTTTGTTTTGCAATCATAAGACTCAGATTCTCCTGTGTGGTCTCAATTCTGCCCTGGTTTGCTAACAATCTGGTGTTCTCTGGTCATTCCTGCCCAAAGTAATGGGGCGGGGGGTTGGGTTATCACACTACACTCCTCCTAGGAAATCACAGCAGAGATGCAAGAGGTATCATTGCACAGCAGAGGTTAAAACATATCAAGGGGGATATATCACTTACTGACAACCATGATTCACCTTTTGTAAAAAGTTTTAGTAGGTAGAACAGGAAAGGTAGAACAAAATGACAACTGAATATAACAAGAAATATACAACTGTTGGAAAATGAACTATGTACAGAATAATAAACTATATACAAATATTAGTGGCCACCAGCATCCCCCTCTGGTGGGTTCACAGGAGGCCTGGCAGCACCCTCCAAGGCCTCTAGGCGCTGGTGTATGGCATCCACTGTTAGGGGAAAGGCACATTGGTTAGTTTATAGTGCTGGACTTTATGGTATTCCACCCACCGTACCCTCTTTAAAGAAAACATGCATCTGTTACTCACAGCTGACCCGCATTTCCATGTGCACATTCACCGGTGGCCGTTCTTCCCCTTTTGAAAATACAGAGGTGATCAATAGATACATGAACACAGGGAGCTTCTTCGGTGCTTCCAATTAGCTTCCATCCTCTTAGAATGGAAGAGATTCTCATGGTGCACAGGCTTGGGTAGTATCACCTGACACCTTAGGACCGAACCTGGAACTTTCAGCATGGACTGAACAGGCTGTCCTAGCCTGCCATGCCACCTTCCCCTCACTTGTGAAGAAATGGGGACCCGCCCTCAGCCCTGGGAGATTGAGCAGCCGGTCTGTGGCTCACAAGTCCATGTTTTCGCCTGCCCACACTGCCTGGTGGGGCTATTTCCCTTCGTAATTTGGTGCCACTGCTCACTGAATTCACTGACATCTTCCTAGAGGGACAGTGAGACCCCTCTGGCTGATCCCCCAACCTGGGAAAGCGGGTACCACAATCTTTGGGCACCCCCTGGAGAATTGGCAACCCCTCTGGTTTGGGCCCATTTGGGTTCCCTGGCCTCCCTTTTGCCTCTGGTAATGTGCAGAGTAGGGAGGACCACGTGGTCAGGGCACGTCAGGTCTTGTAACTAAAAAAAGATTTATTTTAACTATATACAAGTTTGGCACAACCGGGCACAGAAAATGAACAGGATGAAATCACAACTCCTCTGTCCCTACACACACCCCTCTCTACTTCTTGGGGGCTGTGGGCCTCAGGGTGGGATTTGCTTTCCCCCTCCTTCTTGTTGTTGAGAAACTCCAGCCCTCCTCAGGACTGGTCACCTGTACTGCTGATGGATGCTTACCAAGTGCTGCAGCTCCCTGCGCAGGATCTTGTTCAGGCTGCTCTTGTACATCTGCATGGAAGACCAGTTCAGAGCAGTGAATTGAGTGACCAGTATTATTTTCCCCAGCTGTCCCATCCACCAGCCTGCTGAACATTTGCGTACCTTCAGCCACAGGCTCATCCTGTCCTGGGGGGGGCTCTGCAGCTGCTGCCTCCTCCTCCTCTTCCTCCTCTGGTGCCTGCTGCTCCTGCAGCCTGTCCTCCCGTTGTCCCCTACGGGCTGCTACAGAGGATTACAGAAACAGTATATGCAAATGAATTGAACCACCAGTTCTTATAGTTAAACCTTATAGTTTCCAGCCCTTTATAGTTCACTACTTACTAGGGTTGCCATCTGGTTTTGGAAATTTTTCATACATGTCATTTCAATTCAGGTGGGGTACCTGTTCTGAAGCAGCAGAACAAATCTTGAGTCCAGTGGGACCTTTCAGACCCACAAAGATTTAGTTGAGGTAGAAGCTTTTGTGTGCCTGCACACTTCACTGTATCTGAGGAAGTGTGCATGCACACAAAAGCTTCTACCTCAACTAAATCTTTGTGGGTCTGAAAGGTCCCACTGGACTCAAGATTAGCACTGCACTTTTATTGTTTGTTTACTAATTGTACAAGATCAAGGGAAATGCAGGCATTTACATATGTTCACCAGATGGACTCCCAGTGATGTCCCTGGTCTGCCCAGGCTCCAGCACCAATTCTCCAGCAGATTATCCCCCCCTCCAAACTACATGGGATCAAGGGTTCTGGATCCCACCCCCTTAAGGCACTCTTGCATTTTAGGGAATGAGGAAAGGACAGGAGATACATGGGGGGGGGGCATACTTACAAGCATGCCTTCTATGGGACCAATGAGGCCAGTCTACCTGGTCCCAGAGTTCAGCCAGGAATGCAAAGTATGGTGGCCTGGCTCTGGTTGGGGGGAAGCCCCTCCAGGCCTCTAGGGCATTATAGAAGTCTCCCTTCACTCTTTTGAATTTAGAACAGCACTGAAGTACCGTTCTGTGGTACCCCCTGGCCTCCAGTGACACAGACACCCTGGAGAACAGTCTTATGTTCTCCTCGTGGGTGCTGTGCATAAGGCTGGAGCCCAGGCGTCCAGTGATCAGGATCTGGAGCATTGCCTCCACCTCTTCGTCGTTGCAAAAAGCGCCTCTCTATCGGCGGGCTGCCATAGTTCTTCAAGGCACGTTAGAATTAAATGTTTAAAAAAGGGAACGTGGGTTTCGCTACCGTGTTTTTTTGTTATTGTGATGTTTCGCGATAGCGTCATAGCGCTCCTATTGGCCACGTGTGGAATCGCGCGGTTTTATTGGAGGATTTAAAAACAGAGAGTGAAAGTGCGGGAACGCACGGTTGGAGAGCATTTCTTGAAAAGTGGACAGCCTACTTTTGCTTTTTCAAGCCCCAAGTCCTTCCAGATTTGCAAAGAGGATCCTCCTTCTGATGACCAGCATTTAGGAATTAACTGGCAATACTAGGTGCGGCGTGGGTGGGATTGGCAGTGCATAAGACCGTGGGATCCCAGACCAGCCCGATCTCAGAGGCTTGGCTGGGTCAGGGCTGGTTAGACCAGCCAGGAAGTCCAGGGGTGCTGTCTGTTTCTTTCCTTTAAAACCCTACCTCTGTCTGTTTCTTTCCTTGAAAACCCTACAGAGTCCCCCAGTAGTCACTTCACCCAGTGTCCACTCTAAGCTGAGTTAGTGTGATCTAGCTCACAGTTTTGTAAGCCTCTGGCTGACACATTTCTGTCTCAGCTCAGGAAGGATGGCTCCAGAGCAAACTTAATTTATTCAGCAACCCAATTGCTTGCTTGTAACTTTAATGCCAATAAGCTCACAAAGCTGATTTTTTGCTCACAGGTCTCCACGGCTTAGAGGGAGCAATGGAGGACTCCATTGAAATCCCTGTTCTCCCCCGGCTCATTCCCAATATCTCCTGGAGTTACCCAACTAGGAGCTGCCCCCCCCCCCATGACTCTCATCAGATGTAAACATGATTTAGTTAGTATTTCCATGCAAAACCATTGAGGGCTCCTCAAGTTATGTCTCACAAGGGCGTAGACTTTCCAATTTCCCAGGGGGGGCTGGGGCTGGGGCTGGGCCAGAGGCATTGCTGTGCTAGGTCCTTAAAAGAACCGAGGCCCAGTGACATCACAGGCCATTGTCACTATTTATGGAGGCAGAGCCATGTGGCATTCCTGGCTCCTATTATCTCCAGTGGGCCTTCAAGTCTCTCCCATTGTTTGTAATGGGCAATCCTGTCATTTCTTTTATACATCCCAGTTAGTTGTCCCTTTGAAACTGTACCACACGTATAGAGTGTACATTCCTTGCCAATGTTCCTTCTGGACTGCACACAGGGCAAAAGGAAATTTTAAAAGGCCTCTGATCTGCATGCCAATCAAGGATAATGATGTGTGGCATAAACATGAGTTAAGTGTTAAGTATTCTCCCTGGATGGTGTACATACCAAGAACATATCTGTTGCCATTTCCCCTCTTCCTGCTCACCACTCGGAGAAACAAAAGCCCTGTTTACATATTACAGTGAACATATGTACATCTTGCATGGACATATGTTGTTAGAAAGAGGTAATATACTTTTGCATTACAAATAAAAGCAGCCCGCCTGCATCCTCCCCCCCCCAGCCCCAATGGCTCAGAAACAAAGCACGGCATGGGCAAAATCCTCTGCAAAGAACCTTGGAGAACCACTGCCAGTCTGAGCAGACAATGATTACACTGATGGACTGATGGTAGAGAGACCATGCTTTGCGTGCCAAAGGATAAAGCTTTAAACCGAGGAGGTCTAAGAAAACAGCTGTTGGAAAGGATCTTTCTCTGTCTGAGCCTGTAGAGCTCACCTGCATCAGAGCAGACCATGCTGAAGTAGATGGACCAATGGCATGAAGACCAGTGTGGACTGAGGAGACCCATGTTCAGATCTACATTTTGCATGACACTTACTCGGTGATACTGGGACAGTTAGATTTGAGTCCAGGAGCATATTAGAGACCAACAAGAGTTTCAGGGAATAAGCTTCCAAGAGTCAAAGCCCCCTTCATCAGGCTGGGTGATATTGCCATTGTTGTGAGGTCAATATAAGGGAAGGGAGACTGGAGGAAGGGTGGAATAAAGAGGGGACTGACAGACAACATGTGAGCAGCAGAGTCCATTGGGATGGAAGAGGATTTTACAGGAAAAAAATAGCACCAACTGATGTGACCAAGAACATAGATCTTCCCAAACTAAAACATCATAAATTATAGCCTGAACATGAACCTATATTGTAATGCATTAAGTGATGTAGCAGTGGTGACAAAACCTCTAGTGGCATTTAGTTGAACTTCCTGGACAGATGTATTTTCGGTTGTCACTGGCCAAACTGGTCTGACTTTAGAGAGTTGGGACAAGCAGCAAGGCTTGAGGAAGGGGATGTAGATCCATGGTTATAGAAAAGAAGGGGGCTAGGAACTGAGAAAGCAAAGCAGTCCAAATGAAGCACAACATAGAAAGCTGTACATAGTTGAGAGGAATTAGAAAGGAATGGAGATGCACAGTTGGTGTGAAGTACATTTTAGAAATTATAGAAACAGCATGGAAGTTTCTTAGTTGGGGTTAGCTACAATGCTATTGCAAGGTCGACAGAAACCTGTATGACATTTTCAGACATTCTTTCTCAGTGTCCTCAGGATTGGACTATAAAGAGCTCTATTCAAATCCTTAACCACTGAGCTTGCTAATACTTTCTCTTCTTTCAGTTCCTTAGATCAATTTGCCCAATCCCCCATCAAACTCAAATCTTATTGGCTCTTGCAACTATGAGTAAATTATTATTACACTTCTATCACATGGCTCTTTCCTAATGATTGTGGCTTCCAAGAATAGGTTGAAGATTATTGTCTGGGAAGCACCCACACAGCACCATGCCATGGACCCAGATGGCTCAGGTTAGCCTGATGTCATCAGATTTTGGAAGCTAAGCAGAGTCAGCTCTGACTAGTATTTGGATGGGAGATCTCCAAGGAATACCAGGGACATGATGCACAGTCAGGCAATGGCAAATCATCTTTGAATGTCTGTTGCCTTGAAAATCCTACAGGGTTACCATGAGTTGGCTATGACTTGCTAGCATTTTACATCACACCAGGGCAAGTGCGCTTTAATGCCCAGAACCATTTGGGCAAGGTGTAATGTATAACTACTGTCAGTAGCATGAGATGCACCCACAGCTCAATTGGCTCTCATATCACTGCCATAGCATACAAAATAGTAAAACACTCAGTAGCACCTTTAGGACTAACAAACTGTATTGTAGCATAATTATTACTGTAACACAAGAAAGCCACACAAACTTTTCCAATCTCACTTCAGTGCCAGTTCCAGTCCTCAAACTCACAGAGAAACCCAAACACTCTCAATTTTGGTAGAATGACACCCTCCCCTCCTCCACCTGGGTGGTTTGGCAAATGTAAGCCAATGCCAGAGGTTTGCATGCACCAAGTCACACAGCAGAACCAGAGCTTCCAATTTCAGCACTGGAGCTAGGGATGCCAGCCTCCAGGTGGGACCTGGGGATCCCCTGGAATTACAGCTCATTGCCAGTCTAAAGAGATCAGTTTTCCTGGGGGGGGAATGATGTTCTGGAGGGTGGACTCTATGGCATTGTGCCCCACTGAGGTCCCCATCCTCCCCAGACTCCATTCCCAAATCTCCAGGAGTTTCCTAACCTGGATTGGGCCACCCTCCCCTCATCCCCCAGAGGTGGCCAGGGGGTACTTGGCAATCCTAACTGGGGCTATTTTAGCAAGGGAGAGGGGGAAGCTGGGGGAAAAAACATATAGATTGGGAGAGAGAAGTGAAAGACAGAGGGAAGGGAAGGGAAGGAAGTCAGACTGGAAGGGAAGCAGCCTGCCCTGGAGTGGGGGTGGGGCAGCTTCCCAGCATTTCCAGCTCTCACACATCTCAAGGGAAAGGGAAAGAGAAACAGAAAGCGAGAGAGGGACAGAAAGTGCAGCCCCCCCCTCTCCCGATTACAGGAGAAAGTGAGCCCAGGATTTTCTGTATCCTGGAGCAATGTGCTCCGTGCAGCACAAGGGTTCCTGGGTTTTGTTTTCTCCTGCAGCCCAGTTTAAACTGGACTGCAGGAGAAAGCAAGCCACTCACCGATGGCAGGGGCAACCAGAGGCCACAGAAGGGGCCCCCCCACCTTCCCCCTCCCTCCATTCTTGCCCAGCTCCCCTCCCCAATCCTCCAATCCTCTCCCACTTCCCCTGCTTGGACTTGCAGGATGGCTGGGTGGCGCAGCCCTGGGCTCCCACCCACCCCACCCCACCCCACCCCACCTGAAACAATCCCCCACTCCTTACACCCCCACCTACTTACCCTTCAGGCTGGTGGCGGCAGCAAGCAGAGGCAGCATGTGCTGCCTCGAAGCTAGCCTCCACGTGCAGCTCTCCACGTTAAACTGAGCGGGGCTTCTGGGAACTGTGGGTGGAGCTTAGCTTCCAGGAGGAAGCAAGCCCCCACCCCCTTGACTTCCCTCACAGGCCAGCCGAACAGTCTCAGAAAGCGGAGGGGAAAACCCTCCGCTTTCAAAATGGGGTGGAGGACGGGAGGGAGGGTAGCAAGGCTCTGGCTGACACCAGTTGCCTCCGGGGGGGCTCAGTACTTTCGGGGGAGGCTTGAGCTCCCCAGCCCCCCTGAAGATGACGCCTATGATGTCTCACTAAGGACAGGAATTGATTCTAAACCTTTAACTATACAACCCAGTCTGATAAACCTCCCCACCTAAATGCAGTGGTGTAGCCAGGAATGACCAGGCAACCTTTTGATATTTCATGCTGTATATAGATCTGATTTTGACATTTTGATATTTCTTGTTCCAATAGGTGAATGTTTTTTTAAAAAAAGTTGTCAGCAAGTGATATATCCCTTGATATGTCTCTCTCTGTTGTGATTTTTAGATGACCCCACCCCATCCCCCACCAGTGTTCCCTCTAAGCTGACTTAGTGTGAGCTAGCTCACAGGTTTTTTACCTTTGAGCTCACACATTTTTGCCTTAGCTCAGGAAGGAGGGCTCCAGAGCAAACCAATTTATGCAGTAGCCAAATTGCTCACTCACAACTGTGATGCCAGTAAGCTCACAAAGTAGGATTTCTGCTCACAGGACTCCAGAACTTAGAGGGAGCATTGCCCCCCCCCATTACTTTGGGCAGGAATGACCAGAGAACCCCAGATGGTTAACATATCAGGGCAGGGGGGAAAAAAACCACACACCAGGGCAGAATTGAGACCACACAGGAGAGTCTTATGAGTGCAAAACAAGAAGGCAAACTTTTATTTCAGAACAGATAGTGAAAAGTTAGGATTCCCATACCCACCCAACCACCCTTAGGAACTGAGTTAGTATGAACTATTAGTATAAACCAAGCAACTCAACACTAAACTTTCTGAACAGAACAGGTTAGTCATATTAGGGTGAAAGTCTCTCCCTTGGACACCCTGCACTTTTCCTTTCCCCCTTCCACCCCCACGGTTCCCAGGTGCTTAGGTCTGTCTGTTCTGCAGCTCCCTCTCCAGCAGATCTGTGAGCCTAGAAAGAGTCTGGGAGCAGTTCCTTAGCACTTCATTGTGCTGTGTGATGGCTTCACGGAGCATCTCCCTGTCCTCCCTGCTCTCCAGCAACTCCTGCCTCTTCGCCTCCATTTGCTTAGCATGCTGGCTGTCCATTTGCTGTAGCTGAGCAGCATGCTGCCTGTCCGACTGCTCCATGATTTTGTCTGCAACAGCATACAGACCGTAGAGTCGCTTTCTCCTTGCTGTTGTGAGCGGCCCGGGTTCCTCCTGTATGGCATGATGTTCGAGTGGAGAATAGTTGCCACAATGAGAGGGTCCTGGCTGCTCCTCCTCATCAGTGATGGTGTTTGGCACTGATGGGAAATAAAATATAACAGCAAAGTGAAAATTCCTATTTGTGAATGTCCCTGGCAAGCAGGGTTCTGCAGCAACATAACAGTGATTTATTCTGTTGGAATTATATACCCACCCTGTCCCCCAGGTTTGCATTATACCTGTAGTTAGAATCAGTTAGAATTCCAATAAAATAAAACTGCAATGTGCACCTTTTACTTCAAGGGAGGGCAATTGAGAGAGCAAATTTCTTGCTGACATGTAGGGTTAAATCATGACTCACCAATGAACTCCTCTGCCACTGTTTCCTCTGCCTCCTCTGCCTCCTCCAAGGGATCATCTATGAAAGTAACAAAATGCAAATGATTACACAACCAGGTTAATCTCTGACCACACCAGCTATATACCAATAACAATTTAATAGGCATACACCGACTCCAGTGGCAACTTTAGGACCAACAAAGTTTATATCTATGCATAATCTTCTGTCTGTCCTTCATAGTCCTCTAACTTGAAGCATGTCTGAATTCTAACATGCTGCCTTGCCTCCCATCAAATACAATTCTGGCAGTGCCTGTTGGCATAGGTGAATCGGTACAGTACAGAGTTTTTTGGGCAACCAAAAATCAAACGGTTCCTGCCTTTCTATCACTGCAAGAATACAGTTGGAGAAGAAAACGACATTCCTGTAAGGTAGACAGCACCCATAAACAAGGTCCATTTTCATAAGCCCCCAATTCAGAATTCTTGCAAACCACAGAGAGACCGAGACAAAACTAGGGAAGCAATAACTTTCATTCCACTTCACTGAAAGGTCCACCCAGCAATCAAGCAAGGAAGATCTGTACATGCATACTACAGTCATCTGTGCATCATCTTTGACAGTGAACTCAGACACACACCCCATCCCTTATATATATGACTTACCAGGCCTGATGTCCTCCAGATTCACTGTCTCCGGGCAAAAGAGGTCCTGTGAATGTCCTGCTGGCACCTCATCTTGGAAGGTGATGGCACTTGCCACCTCCCCCCTTGGCCTCAGCAATCCTTCCCCTTTGAGGATCTGGTGAAGCTCCCTAAAATAGGGACAGGACATTCTCCTATTACTGGCCTGGAATTCTGATCCAGAACCTGCCTGTATCTCATCCGCATTGCTTTTGTTTTATTGCGGCATTCCTCTGCTGTCTGGTCATGGCCACGTTTGGCCATTTCCAAAGAAATTTTTTGGAACACAGCATAATTCCTGTGATTAAACTTGAGCACATCCTGTATCCTGTCATCCCCCCACAATACAAGGAGGTCAAAAACCTCCTGCTCTGCCCAGGCTACCCCCCTTGTCGCATTCATCCTCCTTCTAATAGATCAGCAAAACCACTCTAACCAGCCAAGCCTGCCACTCACCAACTTCAACCCACAGAGATGAGGGGTTTGCCTCCCTGCCCTTTATACCGGGTCCAGCTGTATGCCAGCCAATTGCCTCTTGGCATGGATGGGTGCTCATCAGGCTGGGTTAGCAATATCTCTCTCACCAATCACTGATGCCCCGATGTCCCACCGGAAGCCTCTATCCAATGGGGTACTTGTCTCCAGGTGGCAACCTGACAACCCATCACCTTCCCTAACACTTCTTTGGGCATGGAAGGGTTGGCAACATCTCTCTCTCCAATCACTGGTGCCCCGATGTCCCGCTGGAAGCCTCTATCCAATGGGGTACTTGTCTCCAGGTGGCAGATGTAGCTATCGCACGTCTCCCAGTGGAGTCCAGGCACTCCGATGGGATCGCTATGGCGCTGTTTTAAGGTTTCATTACAGCGTTATAGCACTATAGCGCTCTGAAGCGAACGTTCAAAAAAAAAAAAAAAGATGGTGATCGCGAAAAAAGGCAGGAAAAAAACGTATCGGATCCAGGAGAAGAAATTGACGACTGCTTGGAAGTGGTTGACAGGTAAAACAATTCAGCCCCGTTTCCTGAATGGGATAGAAGCATTTCTGTGTGAAATTACAAATATATTCCGGTAGGGAACCGGTTCTAAAATGGTCTGTCTGAAATGCCAGACCGGAAACCGTTTGGGAACTGTTCCTCTTCCGGATTATATCCTCTGTCTGAAATTCCCTAATGAGTCCTGTATTCACACAGTCTTCCCTCCCACCATGTATAAGCAATAATTTCTGATCTAGTGCAAACCATAGTTTGCTGTTAGATCTGATCCAGTACACTATAGCTGATGCTTTCCCTCAAAAGTTTTAGGCTATTTTGCAGTCCTTGTTAGAGATGAAGCACAAGTTATTATTTAGGATATTCTTCTACCACCTCTTCAGAATCCTGTTAAAGGCAGCTTACAATTAAAGCAATGTCACAATATAAAAAACAAACCATTAAAAACAAGCCATTGGACATAAACTGCATAAAAACTATCCATAAAATAGCAGAAATTTAAAAAGCTGGTAAGACAAAACCTCTAATAAGAAGCCTGAATTAAAAAATATGGTTTTGGCCTTCCACCTAACAGAAAGTAAAGTAAGTGCCAGGCAAGCCTCAGAGGGAGGGTGTTCCAGAGGCAAGGTGCCATTACAGGAAATGCCATTTCCAGCATCCACATGCCTCACCTCTGAAAGCTGGAGCACAGAGAGCAGGGCATGAGAAGCAGATCCTAACTGTTGGGCTGGTGGTATAGAAGAGATGGTCCTTTAGGTACTCTGGCTCAAATCCATTTAAGGCTTTAAAAGTAAGAAGCAGCACTTTGAATTGTGCCTGTATGACCCCTGTAATCAACCCCCAACAATAATGTGGCTGTCACAGTTTTCTGGACTATCTTCAAAGGCAGCCCCAAGTAAAGAACATTACAGTAATCAAACTTTGATGTGATTGAAGCATGGATCTCTGAGACCAGATCAGGTGTAAAACTAAGCTGGAAGTCACTAATTCACTCCACAAGATATGGAAGAAGTATCCAGGCATTCATATAAACTGTTGTTTGATTTTACATGCTCATCAACCTCTAGGGCTGCCAGGGCCCCCAACTCACTGGCCCCAATATGCCCAGATCCATGACCCAGAGGTGATGTCATCACACTGGGCACATTGCCAGGGGGACGCTCTAACATTCTGCCTGAAAACTGGTGCCATACAGTTTTCAAGCTGAATGCTAGAGTGTCCACCTGTGGCATGCCTAGTGTGATGATGTCACTTCCAGGTGATGTCATTGCACTGGGCATGTCGGCTGGATCTGGGCACTTTGAGGGTGGGATTCCCCCCGCTGGCCAGATCCAGGTCAGCCACCCCACCACCCCCGCCCCGGGCAACCTGGCAGCCCTAAAGGTTGATGAGCATGTAAAACCAAATCCAGGCATTATATGAATGCCTGGATACTTCCTACACTAAGTGCAATGCACACGCTCAAATGTCCCAGACTGGAACCGACTTCCCCCCACCAAAAACGGTAAGGGACCTGGCAACCAGTATTCCCTCTAAGATGAATTAGTGTGAGCTAGCTCACAGTTTTTTAGCCTCTGGCTCACACATTTTTGTCTTTGCTCAGGAGGGATGGCTCCAGAGCAAACTAATTTATGCAGTAGCCAAATTGTCCGCTCACAACTTTAATGCCAGTAGCTCACAGAGTGGAATTTTTGCTCACACAGCTCCACAGTTTAGAGGGAGCATTGCTGGCAACCCTATCACCCTCTCTATGTGGATGTTTGATGGATTGTAGAAAATTGACTTCCAGTCCTGGTTCAGCTACATAACTGACTGAATGGCCTGAGACAATTCATTACCTCTCAGCCTAGTCTACTAAACAAAGTTCTTATGTGGGTAAAATGGGATATTTATTTGTTTATGTATTTGATTTGTAGTCCACCTTTCTCATAGAGACTGAAGGTGGATTACACAGTGTGAATCACAGTAATCAATAGGACAAGAGAGGTTAAGCAATGTAGTAGGTCTAGGATTACAGACATGATATATTACACAGTGCAGAAAATGGTATTACATAACTCTGAAACATAGAGAGGACAGGATAACACAAATAGGAAACAGATGATACATACTACTAAATGCAGTGGTAAATTTCACAGTCCTGTTCCCTTTATAAAAGGGCCTTCCTAAATGATTTCATTATAATATAGCCCTACTTGCTTTATAAAAATCCTGTCCTGAAAAATTCTGTTTTACATAGTTTGTGGAGTGACAAAAGCACAGGAGCCTTCCCATCCTCCTCAGGCAGGCCATGCCACAAGGTGGGGGTTACAACAGGGAAAGCACATGTCCTGAAATTCTGATCTTTGGGGGTTTTTTTCTATCATACCGTGGGCCATCTTGATAAATGAAATCACACTGTTGCTACAACCAGAGTAGAGACTATTAGTTGTATAACAGCATTACCTGGGGACCAGAGTCATGAATCAAGTCTTCATTATGCAAACAATGTACATGCATATAATGAAGATACAGTATCTGACCTCAGCTGTATCAGTTACTGTTATACTATTCAAAAAATGGCTATCACAAACTGCACTCTCAACATAAAAGCCCTTACTCAGTGAGAGTCAAAGAGTGGAAATATCTCAGTAATGTATAGCATAGTTATCTTTAAGGGGCTCTGGTTTTGAACTCTTGTTTGTTTTTTAAATGTTGTATAAAAACTAAATCATGAACAAATTCTTCTGTAGTATAAATTAGAATCCATTCTTTCATTCTGTATCTATATAAACCACAACTCAAAGATGTGAGCATAACTGAAGGAGGGAGGCATCAAAACCTTTCAGTTTAAAATGCAGTCAGCTATTGTTGTTGTTGCTCCCATAAGGGAATTATTAAACAAATATGAAGACTCTAAAAGGAGCTCAGTTAACTAGGAATGTTTTTACTGCAGACTTTTAAGCCTCAGGATACTGAACAGAAGGCTTCATTCTACTTCCTGTTTCTAGTTCGAACTATATTGCTCTTTTTAAAAGATCATGATAGGAGAATTGCTTCAGCAGAAGCTCTTCCTTCAGGCACCATAAAATGCTGAGGACCCTACCCCAGGCCATCTCAACAAGCACTCTTAGTTAAAAGAGGGGGAAGTGGCAGTAATGAGCCAGAGACAATTCCATGCCCCCTTTCCTGAAGCCTCCTGACCTTGAAAAGTCTTAAAGCTCTCCTTCCCATGAAAAATAACTTCCGCGTATTGCTGAGTATGTGCATTGCTCCACAGACAAATAACAATAAAAGCGCATGCCTTGATCATTTATCCTCCTCTGAGACCTATAAACCAGGAACAAATGTAACAAAGGCAGAAGATTAACAGTGGAAGTATAACACTCCACATTTTTCATGGTGTTTCCTCCACAGAAACAATTAGTAAATGTCACTAATTGCTGGGCACTCTTGAAGAATTCAGATCCAACCCCAGTCTTGGTTTGACTCAGAGGCAAATCTCCCAGTGGTAAAGTAACTTCAGCATAATCTTTGGGAACATAATTCACTAAGCACGGCTCTTTAAGAAACTTAATTCCAACTATGGCTGGGTGCAAACTGAAATGGAACTTAGAAAAGTGATACTCAGGAATCTCTGTCTGATCTAAACAGGATCCTCAGGGAGGCTGTTAGGCATGGATGCAAGAAATTGAAATCCATCCAACATTGTGACCACTGCATCTGATCCTGCCTTGTTGCTGTTACTCTTTGGAACATACCCTGCCTTCGTCTTGCCCTTGAACCTGCTCGAAGTTAACTCTTGGACTTCCAGGCCTTGCTGTATGGACTAACCCTTGGACCAGACTACTGACGGCTCTTCACTCTGTGTTTTGAGCTTGGACTGAACTTTGACTGCTGCTTGAGTTGGTGCCCTTACCTTACTCATTCCACGCTCTGATGGCACAGCCTGTGCCACTCCCAGCCTGGCTCCCAACAATGTTATAACATCATAACATTGGTTTTTTTTAAAAAAGGCTGGATGTATCAGGAGGAACAGCATGGTTGCCACCATTTCAAAGGTTCCCTGCTCCTCTTTAGTCACCATCTATGGAAGTGGCAAATATTTTCACAAAATCCTAATGAAAATAGCATTTTTGTATATGTAGTAATGTTATAACATCATAATATTGTAAAAAAAAGAAAAAAGAAAACACACCAGTAGCTATAGGGGAAGAGAAGGGGGGAGAATGAAGAAGCAATGCAAGCTCATGGCATCAAAACCTAACCACCACAAAAAAAGGAAAGGAAAGGAACTTCATGGATGGGTAAGTGCACGGAGAAAGCTACATGAAACCTCACTGCCTGTTTTGTCCTGATGTTGTAATAATGCTTTATTATAATGAAAAAAATTCACGTTGTAACACAATCAACATTAGGCTTACAAAATAGCAGATTGCTCAGGGGACAACCTGAGGAGGGTGAGAGGGGGTGAACACATGACACTGATGGCACAAAAGGGTAGCATGGAACACAATTCAAAATCAGGAATTCCTCACTGGAAAACTGCAAGTTCTTCTGATCCAAAGGGGAAAAAAATCACAGAAAAAGTGGGTTTGGAAAATGTGGGGTAACACGACACTAAATTCGGATCTGTTCCTGGGCAGTCAAAAAGTTGTGCAGAAAGTTTTACAAATTTTGATTATTTAAGAATACCAGTCTGGAGGTTTGTACTTGTGTAGAAATGGTCTTAAACACCATTTTCCTACATTTAGTATTACATCTACATTCCCTTTTTAAAGCCATTGTTTATACTGTTTACTGGACTTTTTTCTCTCTTTTTTAGATGATAGTCCTAGAGTTGGGTTCCTTTAATCTGAAATAAAGTTCCATTGAAACTCTGAAGTAATTCATCTGGGCTTCAAAGACCAAAGTAGTAAATATAAACAAAGCCCAAAACTATATAACTTCTGCTGTTTTATGAAGAGCTATCATGTTTTGCCTCCCATTAATGCACCTGATCCACCAAAGCTATATGGCATAACCTGTACTGATCCATTGCACATCCATATGCAGTTGCCCAGAAATGTAAGTTATACATTTATTTGTTTGTTTGTTTTATAGTCCAATTTTCTTACTGGGACCCAAGGCAGATTACACAATGAGTCAATACAATCAACGGATGGGACATTCAGTAAACAATGCAATAGGAATTAGGATTGTAGAACCAACCAGAAGTCTAAAAATAGAACTGAAGCAAAGCATAATTATTAACATGACACATTAAATGATGCAAAATTCCATATTAAGATCCTAGTTCCAGCAAGTTATACACAATAGTATATACCACAGTCCCCAATAATTTTCTAAGGAACTTTGTAAATAATTTAATACAGTGCAATTCTACTGCCTGTGCAGAACAGACCTCTTGAATAATTCAGCTTTGCATAGTTGCAGAAAGGAGACCTCCTCAGGCAGGCTCTTCCATAAGTTGAGGGCCACATAGGGGAAGGCACTACGGGATTTTACCCATTTGAAGGATGGCACCTGCAGAAGACTCTGCTCCAATGAGCAAAACTGTTGTGGCAGAACATAGGGGGAGAGATAGTCTCATAGAAATGAAGGTCGAAGGCCATGAAGGACTTTGTATGTGATAGCAAATACTTTAAGCCCAGTAACTGATGGGCAGCCAGTGAAGTGCCTGAACGATGGGGGTAATGTGCATGCTCCATCTAGCTCCCATTAATAGCTGAGCCATAGCATTCTGCACCAACTGGAGCTTCCCAACTGATTTTTAGGGGAGACCAATGTATAGTGCATTGCAGTAGTCTAGTGTCAATGTTACCATAGCATGGGTCTAGGTGACCAGGTCAGCCATATCAAGGTAAGGGATCATCTTTGGGGCTAGGCTGAGTTGGAAGAAAACCTTTTTTGCAACTTCATTAACTAGCTTCTCCAGTAATAATGTTGCATCTAGTATAACCCCAAAGCTCTTAACTGAGTCAGCAAGGATCAGCTAAACTCCATCATAAGTGGGGAGCACAATGTCCTTTAAGAGCTCCACCTCCCAACTCTGTCTTTTCAGGGTTTAGTTTCAATGCCAAAAATGAATATTTGAAATTCCTTGTAAAAATGTTCACTTATCGATTTACATTGCCCTTATTTGCTCTCTCTCAGTCAGTTGTCTTCACTTGCCCTCAGTGATTGCTTGGTTAAATCTTGGGCAAATCAATTAATTGCCTGTGTAGCTGCCGGACTAAATCTGATGGTGGGATGTGATACCAATTTATTCACTACATCATCCCTGATTGACTAGGATCCCTTATGTGATTAATCCAGGAAACACTGACCTCAGTTTCAATCACTTTCATTTGTATTCACTGTGTAGCCAAATCTAATTAGATACATTAGAATGTGACATCATCCTGTTCATGATATGTTCCCTGATATCATCCATGTGACTAATTTTGGAAGCAGAAAGAAGTAACAGCTAAGGAAATACAAGCACATAAGAAAATAAGACATGCCATGATGGATCTCACCAGTGGTCCATCTACTCTATCATTAAGTATCATAACATTGTGTATTATTACTGCTGTAAACTAGGTTTGGGTTCTTTTTGAGATGGTAAAATGGGAAGTAAATGTTTTATATGTGTGTGTGTGTGTGTATATAAAAATTAAATGCCTGCATCATCCTTATATCTTTCAATAAAAAAAAATCCAAAGAATACATTTGTAACCTCGGTCTCAACAAAATCAAAAAACAATATCCTTTGTACTGACAGCCCATGAATTAATGCCAAACAATCCATATCATGTCAGCATATATGACAACTACATCCTGCATCTTAAAAAGCATTTAACAGCTGTAAAGTCTCTGCTGACATGACATTGAATTTCAGACAGTGTTTACAAGGCAGCTTTCAAGATAATCTTATCAGCTCTAAAATGAATCACACAGGTTCCGTCTTTATATCGCTTAATAACTGGTGGTCACAAGCAAATCTTTTACTCTTGACAGGATGTGCTGCCCACACATCTAAGCCCACATGAGTTCTGTTACCCCAAATAATGTAGTTGTCTGTATCACCTTACCAAACTGTAAAGAGACTTTTACCTTACATCGAGTCAGGCCCAGCCTAAGAAATTGGCCACTGTCAGGTAACTGACAGGTTCAAAGCACACCTGAGAGCTCACTGCCACAAAGCCCTGAACTGCTGTGCTGTTTCTCTGGATGGCAGAGAAGGGATTTGGCCCTTTTAGCAGGACCACAGCCAGGGTTACCAGCCTTCTGGTGGGGGCTAGAGAGCTTCTGTAATCCATGACAGCAATCATTTCCCCCTGGAGAAAATGGCTGCTTTGGAGGATGAACTGTATGGTGTTATACCATACTGAGCTCCCTCTGCTCCCCAAACCCCACCCTCCCCATCCCACTTCAATCCCCAGGAATTTCCCAACCGAGAGCTAGCAACTCTAACTCTCTTCAGCCTGCCCTATTGTGACCCCGTGCAAAGGCTTACTGCTGCAACCTCAGGCAATAGCAACTCCTCACCCATTTGATTCAGACCAAGAAGGAAGAGTGGGAAATGTGCCCTTTCTTTCTGACTGGCTGCAGCTGCTGGTGCTCTTGAGGCCTAATCCTCCCAAAGGCCACAATTGCTTCTGCCTGGAGTGGGGGCAAGAGGCAGGGGACATGCATGCTGCTCTTTAGTGCTGCCAGCATTGACCTCCCTACAATCTTGGCCATGCCACCTCCTGCATAGTACTGGGGAATACTACAGCATGAATGATGCCAAGATGGTGGCAGCGGTGAGTGGGGAGTTTAGTGCTGGTGCTGCGAAAATATTAGTTTAATTTATGTTAATTTCGACCGAATTAGGAGAACCGGAGTGGAAAGGAGTGGAAGGAGATGAAAAGCCTGCAGAACCTACCGCTGTTGTTCTGGCGCAACTACCAACGGGGAGAGGATATCGGACGGCTTAGCTCTGGTGAGGATGATGTCCAGGTCCTTGGGCTGGTGCTGGGTCTCTGCTGGGGCCAGAGACATGGATGGCGGCTTTACAAATTCTGCACTGCCAGTACAGTTGCCATTTTGGAGTGACTGCCGGGACCAGATGGACTCGGTCCGGCTGGCAGAGGGCTGGAGGGAGTGCCAGGTGGCTGAAGAGCCTGGGGAGATGACGACTTTCAGGGGTCCCTCCTGCCCCCTGCCCGAGTCGAGTCCCACCAGGCGTGGGACAGACGGATGACCACGGCAACTACAGCGCTGACCCTAGCACTTGCTTTGGACCAGCTAGACCCACCCCTCAAGACCTCAGTGCTTGCTCCGGGAGCTGCAACATTCTGTCCTCTCCCCCTGGCTGGCTGGCACTGGGATAGAAGGATTCCAGCCTTACAGGACTCTTTCAGCCAACAGCAGTAGCGGGAGTGGGATAAGCGGGTGGTGAGTGGAGTTACAACCACCATTGAGAAGAGTCTAGAACAATGAAGAGCGGGGGCCTTGGAACTGTTTCCGACCAGCCTGAAGAGGCGAGGAAGAACCAGAGGCACTATTGGGTGCCACTGGGCGAGGGATGTAGGGCCCCAGGGCAAAGGACAATCCACCCCAGACCTTCCGAGGATGAAGAGGCCCAAGGAAGATCGAATAGAATCGGACTGTTACTGCTTTGTTGTTGTTATTCAGTCGCACAGTTGAGTCCGACTCTTCGCGACCCCATGGACCAGCTCACGCCAGGCCCTCCTGTCTTCCGCAGTCCTCTGAAGTTTGCTCAATTTCATGTTTGTTGCATCGATGACACTGTCTAACCATCTCATCCTTTGCTGTCCCCTTCTTCTTTGACCTTCAATCTTTCCCAGCATCAGGGCCTTCTCCAGTGAGTGCTCTCTTCTCATTTGGTGGTCAAAGTATTTGAGCTTCGACTTCAGGATCTGGCTTTCCAGGGAACAGTCAGGGTTGATTTCTTTTAGGATTGAATGATTTGATCTCCTTGAAGTCCAAGGGACTCTCAAGAGTCTTCTCCAGCACCATAGTTCAAAAGAATCTATTCTTCGGTGCTTGGCCTTCCTTATAATCCAACTCTCACAGGCATACATTACTACTGGGAATACCATTGCTTTTACCATGTGGACTTTTGTTGGCAGGGTGATGTCTCTGCTTTTTATCATGCTGTTTAGGTTTGCCATCGCTTTCCTCTCAAGGAGCAGGCGTCTTTTAATTTCATGGCTGCAGTCCCAGGAACGTGAAGTCTGTCACTACTTCTACGATTTCCCCTTCTATTTGCCAAGGAGTGATGGGGCCGAATGCTATGATCTTAGTTTTTTTGATGTTGAGCTTCAAGCCCACTTTTGCACTCTTCTCTTTCATCCTGAGCAAGAGGCTCTTTAGGTCCTCTTCACTTTCTGCCATCAGAGTGGTATCATCTGCCTATCTGAGGTTATTGATCTTTTCCCCAGCAATCTTAACTCCAGCTTGTGATTCATTCAGGCCAGCATTTCGTATGATGTACTCTGCATAGGTTCGTGACATTGTACAGGAGGCAGCAATCACCGCCATCCCAAAGAAAAAGAAATGCAAGAAAGTAAAGTGGCTGTCTGAGGAGGCTTTACAAATAGCAGAGGAAAGAAGGAAAGCAAAAGGCAAAGGTGAAAAAGAAAGATTTGCCCAACTGAATGCAGATTTCCAGAGAACAGCAAGGAAAGATAAGGAGGCTTTCCTGAATAAACAATGCAAAGTAATAGAGGAAAACAATAGAATAGGAAGGACTAGAGATCTCTTCAAGAAAATTGATGGAACATCAAGGGAATGTTCCATGCAAAGCTGGCCATGATAAAGGACAAAAATGGTAGGGACCTAACAGAAGCAGAAGAGATTAGGAAAAGATGGCAAGAATACACAGAAGAACTATACAAGAAGGACCTCAATGTCCTTGACAACCACTACAGTATAATCACTGACCTCGAGCCAGACATCCTGGAATGCAAAGTTAAATGGGCATTAGAAAGCATTACTAACAACAAAGCCAGTGGAAGTGATTGTATCCCAGCTGAACTATTCAAAGTCTTAAAAGAAGATGCTGTTAAAGTGCTGCACTCAATTTGCCAACAGATTTGGAAAACACAGCAGTGGCCACAGGATTGGAAAAGGTCAGTATACATTCCAATCCCAAAGAAGGGCAATGTCAAGGAATGTTCAAACTATTGCACAATTGCACTCATTTCACACGCTAGCAAGGTCATGCTCAAAATCCTACAAGCTAGGCTCCAACAGTACATGGATAGAGAACTGCTAGAAGTATAAACTGAGTTTCGAAGAGGTAGAGGAACTAGAGATCAAATTGCCAACATTCGCTGGATTATGGAGAAAGCAAGAGAGTACCAGAAAAACATCTACTTCTGCTTCATTGACTATGCTAAAGCCTTTGATTGTGTGGATCACAACAAACTACAGCAGGATCTTAAAGGGATGGGAGTAGTAGACCACCTCACATGTCTCCTGAGAAACCTGTATAAGGGTCAAGAAGCAACAGTTAGAACTGGATATGAAACAACTGCTACTGCTATACGTAAACAAACCATCAATAGTAACTGGCTGCTTATACATTTATAGGGAAGTTTCTTTAGACTTAATTAATTGAGGGTAGTTCATTGTTAACTAAGTGATATTTCTTGTAATTAATTTGGGGGGGTGGTTTACACAGCGATTCTCTAATTGACTAATTGACTGATTTTATCCAATTAGTTGGGGGGTTAATCTGACTGATTTTTTTCTCCAATTAACTGTGGGTTAATTGAACAGCTGGTTGATAATTAATTAATTGGGGTCTAATGTAATGAATCAATTGATTGTGTTGTATTAACTGTCCTATACACTTGATTGACTATTTAATTGATTTGATGGCAAATTGATCAATAAGAGATTAGTATAGCTTTAGGTGAATTTGCTATTGATATCAGACTTTATGTAATTCACTGGCTGAAGTAAAAAGGAATAGGAAAATAGAAAGATAGAAAATAGAAGTATAGGAAAGGCAATTATAGGCTATTAGATTAAAAACGTATAGGCAGTGAGGGAAGCATTAGAGTAAACCGAACGGTGAGATTGGAATTTAAAATTAGGAACGGGTGGCAGCTAAGCAAATGGGGTAATTTATATCTAATACTAGCAGCATGTAGTGGAACCTTGACATCAGCCAACTAAGCTGGTCAGTTTGAGGCTTGAGCTGAGTGCGGCTTGCGAAGACCATCAAGTGTAGTGATGGCTGGGCAGAGAATTCCAGTGCTCCTGGGGAGCAGAAGGTATAGCGGTGGGACCAGACAGAGATGGAAGGGAAGAGGACAGAGAAATAGAGAAGCTTGGCCACCTTCCAACCTACGTTCCATCTCAAAGGTGGCAAGTAGTGGGGCAAGGATTAAAAACCCCACTCCGACATTGGTGTTGTGCAACGCCAGGTCCATAAATAACAAGACCTCAGTCCTTCATGACTTATTGCTGGAGCAAGACATGGAACTGGCAAGCATGACTGAGACCTGGGTACGAGATAGGGAGAGAGTTGCTCTCTTCCACTTGGCTCGTCCTGAGTTCTCAGTCCTCCACCAATCTTGGACTATGGGGTGGGAGTGGAGAGGAGTGGCTCTGTTCATTCAGGAGGCTTACTCCTTCAGGGCACTCCCAGCAATGAGGCTCACAGGCATTGAGTGTGCCAGCTTTGTGTGGGAAACCAGGGAGAGTTTGGCTGTCTGGCTGGTGTACCAACCACCTAACGCACCAGTCGAGAGCCTGCCATCTCTGGTGGAGGCTGTGTCGGGCTGGGCATTGGAGCACCCTAGGCTGATAGTCTTGGGTGACTTCAATGTCCATGCTGATGATGTGACTTCCTTGCAGGCGGTGGACCTGGCATTGTCCATGGTGGCACTGGGACTCTCTCAATACGTAATGACCCCCACTCACCAAGCTGGTCACATGCTTGATCTGATCTTTGTGGCAGGGGTTACAATAGACCATATTACTGTGATGGCAGTTCCACGGTCAGACCACCATGCCCTGAGGGCCTGAGTGAATGTATCACCCCAACCCTGTTTGGGCAGTGAGCATATTTTAGCTCACCCGCAGAGCCAAATGGACCCTTTGCGGCTTCAGGTGGCTCTTTGGGATCCATTGCACCCTGGCAGCTTGTTAGATGAGCTAGTCAAGGACTGGCATGGCCGACTCTCGGCAACCATCGACAAGATCATTCCCAGATGCCCTCTGCCCCCTTGCTCGAGGCTGGCTCCTTGGTATAACCAGCAGCTGAGGCTAATGAAGCGAAGACTCTCATGGCTAGAGAGACAGTGGCGGCATGTTCGCGATGAGGCAACAAGAGAATCCTATAGGACATTTATGAGGTCCTATGAGATGGCAGTCAAGGCTGCAAAGAGGGAGTTCTATGCAGCCATGATTGTGCCTGCTAGCTCACGCCCAGCACAATTGTATAAAACAATTCAGTCCTTAACAGTTCTGCCACAGGGCAGACAAAATATTAGGGAATTGGACATAGGCTGTGAGGCTTTTGCGAGCTACTTTGCAGATAAAGTCTTGTTGCTCTGCTGCGACCTTCCGGCCACACTTGAGACAGTGAGTGACCTCGAGGCTCCATGCGCCTCTTCTGGTCCCATTCTGGATTATTTCAATCCACTCAGCCTAGAGGAAGTTGACAGATTAATCTCAACTGTATGTCCAACCGCATGCAGCCTTGACCCGTGCCCCTCTTAAACGAGGGGTTTTGAGGCACCCTTAGGGACATTATCAACAAGTCCCTCTCTGAGGGGCTGTTCCCAGGGGCTCTCAAGGAAGCGATGGTCTGCCCTTTCTTAAAGAAAGCGTCCTTGGATCCAGCTGAATTGGCTATCAGCCAGTTTCCAATTTGCCCTATTTGGGCAAATTAATAGAGAGGTCAGTGGTGATACAGTTGCAGAGGTTTCTGGATGACACTTCCATGCTCGATCCCTTCCAGTCCAGCTTCCACCCAGGCCATGGGATGGAGATAGCACTGGTTGTCCTCACAGATGACCTCTGGAGGCATCTGGATCAGGGCAGGGCGGTGGTGCTGCTGTTGTTGGACCTATCAGCAGCATTCGACACAGTCAATCACTGCCTTGCGGACATGGGGATTCAGGGGCCTGCCTTGCAATGGCTTGTCTCCTTTCTCCAGGGTGGGGGACAAAGGGTGGCTCTTGGGGAGCAGCTGTCCCACTAACTTGTGGAGTGCCTCAAGGGGTGGTACTCTCCTCAGTGCTATTTAACATCTACATGCACCCCCTATGCACCCCCTTGCCCAGATTGCCCAGAGGCATGGGCTAGGGTGTCACCAATATGCAGATGACACCCAGCTCTATCTGTTGTTGGGAAGTCAGTCTGATTCTATCCCAGAAAACCTGGACTAGGCATTACAGGACATGGCTGGATGGCTTAGACTGAGCTGATTGAAATTGAATCCAACAAAGACGGAGATCCTGTGCCTGAATCGGAGTGGTCCAGGGGTAGGGATCCCATTATCAACCTTTGATGGGGCACTGTTGGTGCCAGCACCGAAGGTCAGGAGTCTGGGAGTGCTCCTGGATGCTTCTGTGACAATGGAGGCCCAGGTAGCAGCCATTGCCAAGTCAGCCTTTTACCATCTTTGGCTGATTAGGCAGCTGGTTCCCTTCCTTGAACGCAAAGATCTGGCGTCAGTGATCCATGCAATGGTCATCTCAAGACTGGACTACTGTAATGCTGTCTACATGAGGCTGTCCTTGGGGCAACCCCGGAAGCTGCAGCTGGTGCAAAATGCAGTGACCAGGCTGTTGATAGGCCTTCCTATGTGGGAGCATATCCAGCCTGTGCTAAAGTCACTGCACTGGCTGCCAATAGCATTCTGGATTCGCTTCAAGGTGCTGGTTTTGACTTTTAAAGCCCTTCATGGTCAGGGGCCTGTCTACCTGAGGGACCGCCTTTCCCCTCATGTTCCCCAGAGAGCACTGTGATCAGGAACACAAAACCGTCTGGCCCTCCCTGGTCCTAAGGATGCCAGGTTGACTGCGACCAGGACCAGGGCGTTCTCCCTGGCGGCACCGGCACATTGGAATGAGTTCCCTGGTGAGATCAGGGCCCTGTGGGACCTTCAGCAGTTCCGCAGGGTCGTTAAAATGGAGATTTCTGACAGGCATTCCAGTAGGAGTGGCACTATACCATCTGGGCCTGTGCCCATCTGCCAGATGAATCAATTTAAAAGTGGTTGCATCTTGGAAGATGCTTTGGATGCACTTTGTTATACTGCACCACCAATTATATACAAATGGTTTTAAATTGTATTTATATTGAAATGAAATTATGTTTTATGTTTTATATTGGAATGTGTACTAGTTTTACATAAGCCACCCTGAACCGCCTCAGCAGGAGGGTGGGGTAAAAGTTAAATTAATAAATAAATAATAAATAAAATAAATAAATTATATGGCATGAATTATCTTGATCTTGGTCCCAGTGACACATCCTTACACTTAAGAATCTTTTCTAACTCCTTCATGGCTGCCCTTTCCAGCCTCAATATCCTTCTGATTTCTTGGTTGTAGTCTCACTTTTGGTTGATAATGGAGCCAACAAATAGAAAATCTTGAACAATTTCCATTTCTCTATGTCAGCCTTAAAGCTGTGTAATTCCCCAGTAGTCATTACCTTTGACTTCTTGATGTTCAGCTGTAACCCTGCTTTGGCACTTTCTGTTTTACCTTCATTAGTAGTTGTTTCAAGTCTTCACTGTTTTCTGCCAGTAATTTTCACTGTACCTTCATGTACATCTAATCCAGCTTTCCTGATGATACATTCTGAATATAGATTGAACAGAGAGAGATAAAATACATCCTTGGCTGATACCTTTGTCAACTGGAAACCATTCTGTTTCTCCATATTCTGTCCTAATAGCCATCCAAAATGTGTGGTAGAACTGTCATCTGTAATCACTCAGGTATTTCAACAGTTACAAAATGCTAGCTAAGAAAGAATAAGAGAGTTAAAACTATGATGAAGCAATGAACAATTTCAAATAATATTTGATAGCAAAGATATGGTGCCAAGAAAAATTACTATGATTTGAAATTAACTCCATAATATAATTTTTTATCACCCACATGATAAAGCCACCGAACAAGCCCCCCCCCAAAAAAAAAACCTACCCACCCCAGAATTTTTAAAACATGCAGTTTGAGCCTTAGTTTAAGTTTCATGCTAGAAGAATATTTTAAAGAGAAATCTTTAAGTAAAACGTCAATGTGATAAGGTACCTTCAGTGTGAAAAAACTGCTTATCTCAAAAAGCCCAGAAAGCAAGGAAACACAGGAGAGAAAATGAACTAGCACAATGCAAATGACCTGACTACAGCTTTGCCCAATTACTGGGTAATTCTAGGAGCATCCTGTAAATAAATCCTGCCGAGGACAGAACCGACATGGCTTTGGAAGAAAGAAGAGAATCTGTGCGGCTGATGGCAAAAACACATCACATGAGCCCATGAACTCCAACATACAAGTAAAAGACTAACTAAACATTTCTAAGAGACTTCCAGCCACTAATACAGATTCAGTGACCACTGAACCACAGCTTGGGCCATCACTGAATCTGAGGACCACTGTTCAGGAGAAAATACAGTTAAACCTACTAACTCCTTGTTGGTTTATTCCATGAAAATGAAAGATGAGGAAAACCCTACTTACTAACCACAGCTAACCCAGGATATATCTTGACTATGAATAACTGGCATATCTTGTACAATGAGGAAAGAATATCTGGCACAAGAGAGCCTCACAGTGCATGGTACCAAACTTTTGGCACGTAGTTATTCAAAGATTGTATTTATTTTACTCCAGCCAGTACACTCAGACATATGAAAATAAAGTATGTGTGTGAGATATATTTGATACCTATGCAAATATTCTTTGGGAGGACTCTGCTAAGAAGCAAAGAAGTCTGAGCCCATTTCTTTAAAAGAAAGGCAAGTCCCTACTATTCAACAATGTGTCATTCCATTATACATGTTACAGTGAACACACATATAATCTGTGTAAAGTGTACACTTGATTTTTCTTTAGACATGCATTGTTACATTCAATGCATGTACAGTTAACAGTACGATTGAAACCCCACATTGATCTAAGTACTAGTTCCTGGTTTGAGCATTCTTACTAAAAGAGGCAGATGTAGGAGTACTCATGTACATGCAGCATGTATGCACATTCACTATAACATGCAAACAGGGCTAGAGAGAATGCTTGTATAAATTTCAGTCATGTAAGAGTTTCCTAATTATCTTACTATGCAAGACCTTACAGCTGCATTAACAATTGTTTGTGTTATGGAAATGAAATCTAAGTCATGTTCTCCCTCAGAAGGAGGAGGAGGAGGATGGCAACGACAATGACGAGGAGGAGGAGATTAGATTTATACCCCACCCTTCACTCAAAGTCTCAGAGCAACTTACAAATTCTTTTCCCTTCTCCTCCCCACAACAGACACCCTGTGAGGTAGGTGGGGCTGAGAGAGCTCTTTCCAGAACTGTCCTTGAGAGCAGCTCTGACAGAACTATGGCTTGCCCAAGGTCATCCAGCAGCTGCAAGTGGAGGAATGTGGACTGAACCCTGGTTCTCCCAGATTAGAGTCCATGCACAATTACTACACCTATCAGCAACAAATATGGCAGTAGCTACTCACTGGAAAAGTAAACTGACCCCAAATTTAACCTTGTGGCATAGAAAAATCTGGGATCATTATATCATGGCAAAAAATAACAGATAATCTGTCTCATTTTGATCCTCAAACTTGCTTCTCTAACTTTGTCAAAATTTGGTTTCCTATATTAGAATATATGGTAAAGCAAAGAGAGATTCTGAGTGAGGCTGAAGATTATGTGATGTTTGGTTGTAAAACACAGAGGTACATTACAACTTAAAGAAGCTGAGATTCGAGAATTCACTTAGCATATTTGTTTTGTACTCTAGCATTTGATGTTTATATACTTATCATTCTCTTGACCCTACTATGTGTTGTTAGCTATAACAAAAAAATTATATATTAAAAAAATTGCTTGTGTCTGTGTTTGTAGGATTGTCCTCTATGCTAAAAGTCTGATCTGTGCTACTGTACACAGCTTGCAGTTCTATTCAACATCACTCATTTCATATCATGCGTTCTGGGTTACTGGCCACTCCACAGTTCTGTGCTACATGAAAGAACTTGCTGCGAGTGACAGAAAACAAAGTGAGGGGGGCAGATCATAACTAGTTCCCCTAATCTGTATACAATTAAATGAAATCGTTACAGGATTACTACAGGCTTTTATTCCCCTTTCATAAAGATGGGCTGTTGGTTTTTAAAAATTAAAAGTAATCATAGAATCATAGAGTTTGAAGGGATCTCCAGGGTCATCTAGTCCAACCCTCTGCACAATATACCTTGAACATTCTTGTCAAAAACACCTTTTAACATATTGCACTTCAGCCTGCAAAGCAACCAGGGATGGGATTTCCAGAAGGGAAGGTGATTGTAAGCCGCTTCAAGACTACTTCAGATAGTGAAGGGTGGGGTATCAAACCAACTCTCCTCCTCCTCCTCCTGTTGAAATCACCAAATCTTTCCAATTTTAATGCATTTTTATTATTCACGTGGAAGCTGGTAATAATATTACTAAACCCAATGTTGTTCACTTTTCAAAAATCATATATGTTCACATCAAAATATGACCAGAATCACTTTCTTACTGTACACATGGACAAGGAACTCTCACCAGCCCTTTTGCATCATCATTGTTACAGGTTAATAGTGCAAGTTAAATACAGCTGGGCTCATGAGATAAAGGCTCATGTAAAGGGATAGCCATGAGAAGAAGGGTGTTTTTCCCCTAATGAGAGATCCTTAGTTAGGCCAATATATGTACTTATTTTGTGCATATGCACAAAAATATTTTAAATAATATGCTAATTTTAAAAGGCATCCTGTTAAACAGAGCTTCTGCCTGAAACATTGAAGACCTACTATCTGAGTTATGTATAACCTCACTCTTTGGTTGGCTTTTGTGTTTGGCACTGCCTCCTGTGTCAGCCATTTTGTGATTGTACCCACCACCCTGTGAGAGAATTCCAAAGTTGCCTGCAGGCTGAAGAACATTCGAGATCCCTGCCATAGGACCTCCAGGGTATACATTGCTATAGATAAAGATATAATATATACCTATATAACCAAAGTGTAATGTCATTATTCAGTGCTGATTCTATAGCTTCCAACCACAAAGGAATCAGATGATACCAGGGAGGAGTCCATTTCAAAGAGGACACTAAAAGTATATTCAAACAACATTTGTAATTTAATCAAATTGATAATCAGTAGGAACAACAAAGGAGCTACGCTGTTGCACAACTTCTTGCAGAGGGATTTGCACAGAAGTCATTCTCGATATGACACTGTGGACCTTCTGATGGCACCTGAGTTTTGGCCACTGTGTGACACAGTGTTGGACTGGATGGGCCACTGACTTCATCCAATGTGACTTCTCTTATGTTCTTATGACATGCCCTGTTTGTAAGACTATAATACAGATCACAAGTAGTGTCTATTTAGTATTTCTCTTTCCCTTTCAGTTGTTCCATGCAACAAACCCCTAAATAGCTTTTCAAGCTTGATTCTAAAACCATAGCCTTTCCAGGCAGTGATGCTTGTCCATACAACCAACTTTCTGGTGTACATCTTTTAGCCATGGGCTCAGATGTTCTGCATACTCCCAATACTGATGACAAGGAAGCTGTTATCTGTCTGCCTGCCTGCCTGCCTGCCTGTCTGTCTGTCTGTCTATCTATCATCTATCAGTCATCTATCTATTTCGGCTTGTGTTCCACCCTCCCCACAAGCAGGCTCAGAGTGATAACAACCATGAATCCACAATAGGAATTAAAACATTTCACAATAGGTATTTCACAATAAATAGTTAAAACAAGCTATAAAGTAATGACAGAGAGCACTACAGTTTAGCATAATAATCTTGAGAACTGGAACCACTAGGTCATAAACCAGTCTGTGGGTTTTTATTTGATGGGCCATTCAAAGAGGCCAATAGATGGAATAGTTGAACGCACACTGGAATGGTGGAACAGCTCCATTTTACAGGCCCTGCAGAACTACAATAGGTTCTGCAGGGCCCTGATCTCCAATGGGGGCATGCCCTACCAGGCCAGGGTCTGAAGCAGTCTCAAAAATATTCTCTTTTAGGGAAACAGAAAGACTGAAGCTCTGTGTATGGGTCATATATAATTTCTCCTTTCCATGAATCAAGTGCTCATGAAACCCAGAAACATGTCCATGCAGCATAATCTAGGACATAGTTTATTAAGTCATTAAATGGCATGGATAATGGGCACACTACATTCTTTGTGTTGTAGACATTCTGAGAAGTCCACAATTGGTCTTCAAGGATTTGTGTTATTGCTCATTAGTAATCCTCCAGCCTGTATTAAAAACAATTCCATCAGGGTACTGGGAAGAAATATGCCCAGTCTTTCTTAGCTATAGAAACATGAGTGGGTAACTCTGAAAGCGTTAGTAATTAAAAGAGCATTAAAGATGAGCAATTACTAAAGAATCTTAAGGGACCCACCCAGGAAATATTTGTCAGGCTGCATCTGACTAATGTTGTTTGGTGCATCAGCACATTGGTTTGCCCAACACATTGATAGCAGCTGAGCAGTTTACTAACATATGGGATATCTACCTAGGGGCTGTTACCGTGATCAGCTAAGCCAGCCACAGTGTCTGACGCACAAGGGAGAATTCTGCAGCACAGATGCAGCAGGAAGCATGGTAATTACAGTATGTAGTAAAAAAAAAGTTTAAAAGTTCAAATTCATAGCAGCAGACACACATTGTGGCAATCTACTGGGAACTGATATTCTCTAAACAATGTTTGGCTAGAGGTAGCCCGGATTGTATACTACTTCCAGAAAGATTTGTTGGCTTAAAATCTCAGGGACAGGTGCATGCTTAGCATACACAATTTTGTTTGGAGCACTGTTAGTCTTAGAATGTAAGAAAGATGATGTCATACTTTATTAAAGACTTTTTATTAAAACATATGTGAAGAATTCCGGTTTCTAAGCTCTTCAATCCACCAAGCATATCTATTGTAATTAAACAAAGAGCTATAGTTTAGGTATTCAAAAATGCTTTGCTCCTGGAGATAGGCTGAAGAAGACTTTATTAGGAGACATTGGGAGATAGGCTGAAGAAGACTTGGTAGATGGTTTGAGAAGACAAGTTTTTCCCATACGATGAACAGTGCACAGTTAGCATCATGGAGGATTGGATTGTCTCAAGAAATAGATTATACAAACAGATTTTAGGCCACCTTACTTTCCCATTGTAAAATGGGATTGTCTGAGCTGACACATTTGACTGCTTGCTTCATTTAACTCAAGTTTTCCTATAGTTTCTACTGTACAGTGAGTAACAAAAATAATAATAATTTCATTGCAGCAAACTGGTGAACTGGACACAAAGACACACACTTCAAAGAAGTGGAGGTGCTGGAATTATTGGTATACAGAAAAGTTACCTAAGCACTAAGTAGCCACACAAAATCCTAGTATGGACAATTTATTTATTTGTTTGGTTGTATACCGCCCTCCCTGTGGACAGGCTCAGGGCAGTTCGCAACAAACATAAATAATGAATAAGTGGAAGGGTGAGTCAGAACAAATCTGCTAGCCCCAGCCCACCTGTGCTTATCCAACAGAACTTCTGAATAGGGCCTGCACACAAAGAAATTGTAGGCTATGTGCCTTCCCTTTATTACCCATTCAGTTTTATCTGCACAGTGCACAGTGCTAGTGCCAGACCTGTCCTGACTTTCTGACAATTGTTTTGTCATATCATCTCTCACTATGAAGTCATAAAGAAAAAAATGGTTCATTTATACCCCACTTTTCCGCTCACTAGGAACTCAAAGTGGCTTACAATATTCTCCTCTCCTCCATTTTACTCTCACAACAACTCTGTAAGGTAGGTTAAGGTGAGAGGGTGTGACTCTGGCCCAAGGCAGAGTGGGGATCTGAACCTGAGTCTCCCAGATCCTAGTCCAACACTCAAACCACAAACTAACTCTCTAAATCCAATCCAGCAACATTAAGGAAGGAATTTACACACTCTACCCTAGTATACACAGCACAATGTTAGTACTGTCAGAACATTATGTAACGTCTCAAGGGCACTGGGCACCTCTAACTCACCACTCTTCTTTCCACCATTGCACATACGATATATCACATATAACCACGTACCGGCATGGTCTCCAGAAACTGTTTCAACAGCTGTGAATTCATGACACAATGAGCTGAATAAATCCTGCTCTAGTAACAGAACAAAGGTATGAAAGTCTAACAGTATAATGTGACACCAAGTTACTCCATTTTGAGGCCACTAAAACTCTGCATAGGATTGCTTTGGAAAACCACTAGAATGGTGAGTTAGCTGAGAAAGTGATCATCAAGGCAAGAAAAAAGCCCTGATTAGATCAATTAAAACACATGAAAGGGAATAAGGGTATGTCAATGGCGCAGCCCCCCCAAAATTAAATGAAGCTATCAGGCATTGTGATGACCAGGTGGGGATAATCCCCATACTGAGCAACTGAAAGAGTGATAGCCACCACTGAATGAAAACCAGAGGACAGAACCAAGGCATCTGCAGTGAACAGGACAACTAGATCAAATTTGCACTAGGAACTATTTGTCACAGCGTTATTTCTGTCCATGCAAGCAGCCCTAAGCACAATGAGTGCATTCACACAGACAACTTGAATAGGTAAACCTGGAGCACATGGGAAAAGTCAGCAATAATTACCAAAACTGGAGGAAAGTGAATAGGGGAATTGCTGCTGATTTTAATCCATGACTACTGGTCTACACATCATTTTTGTCTACTGAATTAATACCTAGACAAGGCTAGGAGTGCATATAGTTTGACTGCTCTATTATGGAACTTGTTGTTAGAAAAGGAGAGGAGGAGAAGGGGCTGAGGAAGAGAGAAAAGCAACAAGAAAGAAATGGCCTTGAACCAGAGGGAGGCAATTTCCCCTTTCTCTAAAGAAGTTAGATGACTCTTGGCCAGACCCAGGAGAAAGACCCTGACCTTCCTAGTGGCAACTGAGACCTGCCATAGCTACCTCCAGGGACTCCAGCACAGAGTACTAGCCACGTTTTCCAAAGCCAACGTGAATGACACGAACTGGGATTTATGCAATATTGATTAATTAGAGTAAGGTCATTAGGACTTTATTGCCCTGACTATGTCATCACCTCACCAGGATTACGAGACAGGAGAACTCGGAAAAAGAACTGTATGGTGTTTGATCCAGACTAAGTTTTCTACTAACAAAAGGGGCAGTGTAATTTCTGCCAATTCCCCCTACCTGCTGCAGATCCATGATTTGCCCATTCGTGAGAATCCCCATTCCCCAAGAGCCATATTTTGAGGAGATCACTGTGCTGCAGTGAGAAGGGGGAGGCAGAAAAGTTCTGTCCTGATGATGGAAGTGTATTTTGTTAGCATAACATTTAGTCTGAATCCAATTCTACAGCTTTGGAGAGAATATGTGTCACCTGTGGGACTGTATAGTAGGTTAAGCCACATAAGATTTGGGAATGGCATATTATTGCCAGGAACATGCTACTGTCACTCACATCTTCCCCCACCTCAAATCTATATGCTTGCATTTCTATTTTTATGCATTAGTATTAACATGCATCATATATAGGGATGGGCACAAACCAGCTCACAAACTAAAGTCCGTGATCAATTTTGGCTGGTTCATAGTTCACAAAGTCAAGTTTGTGGCAGGGCAACCGGCATGAACTTTCCATGAACTTTCAAGCTGTTCATGGAGGTTCGTGCTGGTTTGTGAGCAGATACATTTCCAGACAGACTGTCTCTACTCAATTGAAATATTTACAAAATTTCAGAGCAACAACTTGGAGGGTATGCAGAGGAGCATCTGGTGAATGTCTCCAGCAACTCTGATGTCTCTAGCTTTCATAGGATTTGTTCTATTCAGTCCTGAACCTCCTGAACCTGTGCAGGTCAAAAGGACCGCCTGTCAATGTCATGGACATTTTGATACAGGTTCAGGAAGTTCGGGAATGTATAGAACAGATCCTATGCAAGCTAGAGACACCAAACTTGCAGGGGACCTCCGCCAGATATTCCTCTACATGCCCTCCAAGTTTGATGTATCTAGCTTGCACAGGATCCATTTTGTACACTCTTGAGCCTCATGAAATTGCACCTGTCAAAATGACCACCTGTCATTTTGACAGGCACAGGTTCAAGAGTGTATAGAATGGATCCTGTGCAAACTAGAGGCACCAAGCTCACAGGAGACCTCTGGCTGACCCTTCTCTACCTGCCCTATAAGTTTAATGAGGATTGGTTTTACGGGATCCAAGTTACGTTCCCCAAAATGCCCTCAGGAAAGTGCTTTCTGGGGAAATGACAGATGGTCATTTCCCCAGAAAGCACTTTCACAGGGGCACCTTCCTTGGGGAGGACATAACTTGAATCCCATAAATCCAATTCTTACCAAACTTGGTGGGCAGGTAGAGGAGAGCCAGCTGGAGATCCCCTGCGAGTCTGGTGTCTCTAGCTCACCAGGAGGAACATTCTACTGCTTTACAAACCTCATGAACTGAACTGGTTTGTGGGGTAGCTAAAAGTTTGTGACAATTCGTGGCTCATGTAAGCTGCCCTGAGCTTTATGTAAGCTGCCCTGAGCCTGCCTTGGCAGGGAGGGCTAGGTATAAATCGAATGAATAAATAAATAAAAAATGAACCATGAACCGAACTGCATTTCCCCAGTTTGTGCCCATCCCTAATCATTGATACATTAGTAGTTTCATTTTTCCCCATTCTTGGTAAATGGCTTACAGCATGGGAAGGGAGTGACAGCAGATTCATAAAGGCACACTCCAGGAGTTCACTGTCAGAGTCCCATTGAAAATGTTGTAGTATTCTGTATTAGCCCACACACCAGCTGGGGGGGAATTGCATATATATGTGAACAGACTCTTCACGCTATTGTAACCCAACTCTCAATTTCCTTGCCAACATTTGCACTAGCATAATGGATTAAAGATCAAATAAGCAATGAACCCTATAGCTCTGACATACAGAAAATAAATTGTGAAGTGGTTTGCTTTTTTCCTTTAAAGAACATGTTGGTTGGTTTGTTTTGGTTACTACTGCATTTTCATTTCCTGCCATCCACTGCATGGCTCCCCCCCCCTTCACTCTTATCCAAAGGAACATGTTATTGCTGGGCTCTTGGCTACCCTGAGAATGCTTTCTCAAGCATCTTAAATCAGAAAGATGTTTTCATGTTTTAGTGTTCATTTACTGGCCTGAAAATGCTGTTAGTCCAAATCTGTAATGTACTGCCACCTAAATTGGTCATAGCAGGTAATCAAAAAAGGATGAAGAAGTACATTATTATCTTTGGTTTATTTTAAGTCACTGATTGCTTTGAGGGGGCAGGGAATAACAGGGGAGGCATTGTAAGGACGGTTCTATAGCTAAAGCCCTGGACTAAGGACTGCGCAACTTTAATTCAATTCTCAGCTGTGTCGCACATTCCTTTGTAACCACAACAAGCCTTGTATTCTACATGTATGCTTCTGTTGTGTGCTATAATAAATGCATCCCACATAGTTGCCACCTGACAGCTTTCAGTGGGGTGCGTGCATGTGCTCTTCCCAGCTTTTCTTTTGGCTAATTAATAAATATTTCTATCCCACTTTACCACAATGCCCAAGGCAACTTACAAAATATGAACATACATAATTTTTTTAAAAAATAGCTAAAACATATAAATTAAAATACATCAGGTGAAAGCATTGTTGCTACCAGCTGCCACTTATTAGATACTTCTGCTAAAAGCACATTGAACCAATTCTGCTTTGTAACTTTTATGAAAGAAAGTGTGGGAGCTTTCCAGGCCATATCCAAAGCATGGGAACAGCCACTAGCAATGAGCATATCAATGCAGATCCACTAGCATAGCACCTGATTGGCTCCTTGAGCACTTTCTCCTTCTCCCCCCAGATTGTGCTGAAAAACACCTATCTTCACTGCCATTTTTATCCATCCTTGAGAATTATAATTTTAGATGATTCATGCAAAATCTTACACAAATAGTTCAGGTCTGCCTTGAGATGATGGCCAGAGGACTTCCCTAGGTAACTTGGTATGGAAGGAGTATGTGGGCTTAATTCCCAAGTGGAAATGTGAAGATTATTATAAAGAGGGTATAAGCCAACAGCTACATTAGTTTATCACACTAATCACACTGATTTAAGGCAGCACCTTGCCAGTAGCAGAGCTGACCCAGCTAAGCTTTGAAAAGGAGTGAGAGATAGAGCTGCTAGAGGGGTGAGTGTTTTTAATTTACTTTCAGCTGAGGTGATTTAGCTGAGAGGGTACTGTGTTTGGGAGTGTGTGGGTGAGTTGTTGCAGAGTCCTGGCTGCTTGAGAAAGGGTGTGAAAGGGTCATTGACTATAATTGAGTGCCTGGGTGAATTTGAATAGCTGCTGGCCACATCTTCTATTTAAAGCAGCACCTTGCCAGAGGCATGAGCTGAAGTTCTTAAACTAGGAACTCTGTAAGAAGCCCAGGAAGATCCAGAAAGCCAGGGCCCTAGTCTCCTTGGGTTCCCAGTAAGGTAAGTAGACCTACAACGAGAACCACAAATACAAAGAGTTTTAAAAGGGGAATTGTGTATAATTATTATTTTAAAAGCAGTTATGAAGCCAGAATACCAGCAGGGGGTTGGGGGCTATCCAGTGTTTTAGATGGAGTGTCACATGTATAACTATCTGCCCACTGGACAGAAGTCTTCAGTGTGTGCCCGGTGCAAGGAGCTCCTGGTTCTCAGGGAATGAGTTTTCTCCATTGAGGCCAAGGTGGCAGACCTGGAGAAGCAGAGACAGTCAGTTAGGCACACGGAGAAGATTCTTGGGGACTTGTTAGATATGTCCATGCTGTGGATAAGGGGAATGTTCCCTCAGAAGGGACCTCTTCTTTAGCTGGTGAACAGGTATCCACCAAGGAACCATCCCTGGGCAGGGAGGGAGGGGAACTCTTTGTAGTTGGTGGTTTGATCCTTAGGCAAGTAGACAGCTGGGTGGCAAACCCGCATACTGACCATATGGTGACTTGTCTGCCTGGTGTGCAGGTAGTGGACATTATGCATGTTGTAGATAGGCTGGTAGATAGTGCTGGGGAGGACTCAGTGGTTGTGGTACATGTTGGCACCAACGGTGTGGGGAAATGCAGTTGTGAGGTCCTGGAGGAAAAATTTAGGCTGCTAGGCAGGAAACTCAAGGCCAGGACCTCCGAGGTAGCCTTCTCAGAAATGCTACCTGTTCCACATGCAGGGCCAGAGAGACAGGCACAGATCAGGAGTCTCAGTGCATGGATGAGATGATGGTGTAGGGGGGAAGGGTTCAAGTTTCTTAGGCACTGGGATGCTTTTTGGAACAAGAGGGAGCTGTAGAAAAGAGACGGTCTCCACTTGTCCCGAGAAGGAACCAGGCTGCTGGCACTTAAAATTTAAAAAGTGGCAGAGCAGTTTTTAAACTGAATATTGGGGGAAAGCCAACAGGAGATGAAAAGTCTCTGGTTCAGGATGGATCATCTCAAAGAGATGAAGGGGTAGCTGTTATTTCTCTACAAGGAAATGGATTAGAATTGACCACTGAGCCTGTGGCTAATGATCTAGACTGCCTGGCAAGGTCTCGAGGCAGCAAAAGGAAAGTTGTGGGCTTAACATGCATGAAAACTATAGGTGTTTATACACAAATGCTGGAAGTGTCCAAGGTAAAATCGGGAAATTGGAATGCTTGGTGTTGGGGGGGCGGAATAGACATTGGGGGTATTTCAGGAACTTGGTGGGATGAGGAGAATCAATGAGATATGGTAGTTCCTTAACACTGAGAGTTTGTTATCGCCCACCAGATCAAAAGGTAGAGGAGGATTATAAAATGATGAATGAATTAAAGATAGCGGCTAGATGAAATAACTGTGTCGTAATAGGTGATTTTAACTACCCACACATTGATTGGGTCAATATGTGTTCAAGTCGGGAAAAAGAGATTGAGTTTATAGACACTCTTAATGACTGTGCTATGGAACAGATGGTCACAGAACTTACCAGGAGAGAGGCAATCCTGGATTTGGTCCTAAGTAATGCCCAAGACCTGGTGAGAGATGTAAAAGTGATTGCACCACTTGGGAACAGTGACCATAATGTTATTGAGTTTAACACTTGTATAAATAGGGAGTTGCCCAAAAAGACTGATACAACCACTTTTAACTTTAAACGGGGCAACTTCTCTGATATGAGGGAACATGTGAGAAGGAAACTTGAAGGAAAAGTAGGAAGGGTCAAAACCATTGGGGAAGCTTGTTGACTATTTAAAACTACAATCCTAGAAGCTCAGAAAAAATATATACCGCAGGTTAGGAAAGGCACAAATAGGTATAGAAAAAAGCCTGCATGGTCAACAAACAAAGTAATGGAAGCTGCAAAAGGTAAGAAGGATTCCTTTAAGTGGTGGAAAGCTAGTCTCAGGTTGATAAAAGGGAACACAGCCTGTGGCAAATAAAATGCAAGTCTGTGATCAGGCAGGCAAAAAGGGAATATGAGGAGCATATTGCAAAAAATATAAAGAACAACAATAAAACTTTCTTCAAGTACATTAGAAGCAGGAAACCAGCCACGGAGGCAGTGGGGCCCTTGGATGACCAAGGGGTAAAAGGAGTAGTGAAGGATGATAGGGAAATGGCTGAGAAGCTGAATGCATTTTTTGCCTCTGTCTTCACTGTGGAAGGTGAGAAGTGCTTGCTCACTCCAGAACCGCTGATTTCAGGAGGGGTGTTGAAAGACCTGAGTCAGATTCAGGTGACAAGAGAGGAGGTCCTATGACTGATAGACAACTTAAAAACTGATAAATCATCAGGCCCGGATGGCATACATCCAAGAGTTCTGAAATAACTCAAATGTGAACTTGTCGATCTCCTGACAAAAAAACGTAATCTTTCATTAAAATCTGTCTCCATTCCTGAGGACTGGAAGGTAGTTAATGTCACTCCCATCTTTAAAAAGGGTTCCAGAAGAGATCTGGGAAATTACAGGCCAGTCAGTCTGACATCAATACCAGGTAAGTTGGTGGAAACTGTTAAGGAAAGAATTAGTAGGCACATTGATGAACAAAAACTATTGAGGCAGGCTCAGCATGGGAGCTGCGGTGGCTCAAGTGGTTAAGACGCTGAACTGCAGGCTGTGGAAGGTCAGTAGTTCAGCAGTTCAAGACCCGTGAGTGCCGCATGACAGGGTGAGCTCCCGTCTCTAGTTCCAGCTCCTGCCAACCTAGCAGTTCGAAAGCAAGAAATTGCAAGTAGATCAATAGGTACCACTTTGGTGGGAAGGTAACAGCGTTCCGTGCGCCTTGGTGTTTAGTCATGCCGGCCACATGACCACGGAAACGTCTTCGGACAGCGCTGGCTCTTCGGCTTTGAAACGGAGATGAGCACCGCAACCCTAGAGTCGGATTTGACTGGCTTTCGAGCAGGGGAACTTTTACCTTTACCTTTACAGCATGGGTTCTGTAAGGAAAGATCTTGTCTCACTAACCTGTTAGTGTTTTTTGAGGAAATGAACAAACATGTGGACAAGGGGGACCCAATAGATGTTGTTTACCTTGACTTCCAGAAAGCTTTTGATAAAGTTCCTCATCAAAGGCTCCTAAGTAAGCTCAATAGTCATGGGATAAAAGGACAAGTCCTCTGGTGGATCAAAAGTTGGCTAATTAATAGGAAACAGAGAGTGAGTATAAAAGGGAAATTTTCTCAGTGGAGGATGGTAAGCAGTGGCGTCCTGCAGGGATAAGTACTTGATCTGATACTTTTTAACTTGTTCGTTAATGATTTGGAGTTGGGAGTAAGCAGTGAAGTGACTAAATTTGTAGATGACATGAAGTTGTTCAGGGTGGTGAGAACCAGGGAGGATTGTGAGGCACTCCAAAGGGATCTGTCGAGGATGGGCGAGTGGGCGTCAACATGGCAAATGGGGTTCAATGTGGCCAAGTGAAAAGTGATGCACATTGGAGCCAAAAGTCCTAACTATAAATACACGTTGATGGGGTCCGAACTGGCAGAGACTGACCAAGAGTTAGATCTTGGAGTCATAGTAGATAACTCATGAAAATGTCTAGACAGTGTGCGATTGCAAAAAAAAAGGCCAGCACTATGCTTGGGATTATTAGGAAGGGAACTGAAAACAAATCATCCAGTATCATAATGCCCCTGTATAAATCAATGGTGCGACCTCATTTGGAGTACTGTGTACAGTTCTGGTCACCACACCTCCAAAAGGATATTATAGCATTGGAAAAAATGCAGAAAAGGGCAACTAGAAAGATAAAAGGGTTGGAACACTTTCCCTATGAAGAAAGGTTAAAACACTTGGGGCTCTTTAGCTTGGAGAAATGACAGCTGAGGAGTGACATGATCAAGGTTTATAAGATTATGCATGGGATAGAGCAGGTTGAGAAAGAAGTACTTTTCTCCCTTTCTCACAGTGCAAGAACTCGTGGGAACTCCATGAAATTGCTGAGCAGTTGGGTTAGAACAGATAAAAGGAAGTACTTCTTCACCAAAGAGTGATTAACACATGGAATTCACTGCCACAGAAGGTGGTGGTGGCTACAAGCATGGACAGCTTCAAGAGGGAATTAGATAAGCATATGGAGCAGAAGTCCATCAGTGGCTATTAGCTGCAAGGTCTCAGGCTGGGGCAAGTGATGCTCTGTATTCTTGGTGCTTGGGGGGGCAACAGTGGGAGGGCTTCTAGTGTCCTGGCCCCACTGGTGAACCTCCTGATGGCACCTGGTATTTTTGACCACTGTGTGACAGAGTGTTGGACTGGATGGGCTATTGGCCTGATCCAACATTGGCTTCTCTTATGTTATATTCTTATGTTCTTATTTACCTGCTTCTTTGTGAATGAAGGATATTTGAACATCTGTATTCAGTCTTGTGGGGTTGTTGACTTTCATTTATTTTCTCAGGAGCAGGTCTCTGCCACACTTGTTTTAAATAAATCTATAAACCCCAGAGAAAGAAACAGGATGCTTTTGCTGCAAGCCAATGATTGAAAAGTGGTTTCTGATTTTGAGTTCCAGATACTTCGCTGTCCCTCCCAGCTGTCTTGTTTTTAAATTCTATTATGTTTCCAGATTTCAGAAGTTACCACAAAAGTTGCTGCACTAACTTTAACATTGCACTTCCCTTGACCCCCCAAAAAGTTGAACTATACCCCAAAGACTATTGCATTACAGAGAAGAATCTATATCCAGAAATACACTACCTCTTAGGGCCAAACTACATGTGACGACATCTTTGTGTCTGCCATGGGGATGCTGTTGCCATTTGAAAATGATTTCAAAATGCAGGGAAGGCCTGATCCGGGTCAGACCTGCAGTGCAGCAGGCTCAGGCACTCTTGTTTCCTCCTCATACCTTTTCAAATGTTGGAGTGGTGACCATGCTGATGATATTGCGGAGTAAGTGGTAGAGGACAAAAGTGGCATAATGGTCTCTTCATGCATAATGAGAAGGAGCAAGTTCCATTTCCTGCATGGTCTCCCATCCTCCCCCCCACAAGAAAAGGAAAGAAATGGACATACCTCATACCTGACAGTGCCTATGGAAGTATAGACTTCCTTTCTCATGGATCGTCTTTCATTACATAGGGTTACACACAATGCTTCTCCAATAAAATAACAGTTTCCCCCCATCTCAAATGATGCATTTCACTAACAGAGATCACAGATATATGAAATACACACTTTAGCGTCCTTCCTTAATGTGAAGTAAGTAAAGAGCTGCCAAAGAACTGTATGCAGATGCAAAAAAAAACAAAACGGTGATGACAAAACCCACAGAGGCAATTTTCAGCACCTGATGAGCATTCCAAGAAGTGGCCTTTCCAAATCTGCTTGTACCAGGATTCTGAACTGGTCAATGCTCACACTGGAAGGGCAATTCATAACCGCATTCCAATCAAGTTGTGTTTTAGAGTTCACATGTGATTTTGACTTGGGAACTGACCTCGTAAGAAATAATCTCTGGCTTGAATTCCAAGTCTGGCAGGAATTTACTAGTTAGCCTTGGGGAAATTGCACTGTCTCAGCTCTCCATCTCCATTGGTAGGTAATGACATACCTGGCTTTGCAGGATTGTTGTAAGGATCACAGCAAAACAATGGATGTGCTTTGAACACTCTAAAGTCCTCCAAGAATTCTTTATGATTGTTGCTGATGTTGTTAACATTACCCAGAGCTGGAATTTGATACATATTACTTGTAAATATGTAGTGACTACTGAAAGCTTTTGATCACTGCTAAAAAAGAAAGGCTGTTCTTTCAGTTTTATTTAGCAGCTGCAGAAATAGCTTAACACCTTACATTACATGATATAGGCTATACATATCAGTAAGAGTTATTTTGGGATGATTCTTTTACATCTAGAGGAGATCACAAAATTATCAAGCTGTTCTAGAAAAAATGTGCTGGCAAGCAACTTGACAGGCAAGAATCAAGCATCACTAACCCTAACCCTATCCAATGCGATGCAAAACCAAAGTGGAACTTAGAAGAGAGTTCTTTACTTACAAAAAATGATTCAGGATGATTGAGGTGCAAACACCTCCAGGGGAAAAAATGTAGGTTTCTTCCATGGCTAATAGTTTTTGTGGGCCCATTTCACTGAGAATGTATTGCACAACTATATGTGTAAAGCGCCATCAAGTCGCAGCTGACTTATAGCAACCCCATAGGATTTTCAAGTCAAGAGACATTCAGAAGTTGTTTGCTGCTTTCTTCCTCTGTGTAGTAACCCTGGAATTCTTTGGTAGTTTCCCATCCCAAAACAGACCAGGGCTGGCCCTGCTTAGCATATGAGATCTGAGGAGATCAGACTACCTTGCATAGCCCCTTTCACAGTGCCCAACGATTCTAGTAGGGCTGCAGCAGGAGGACATCCTGGTGAGTTGGGCTATTAATAAAATAATAAAAACAGATGGGGAGGATTTAGGCTATTTGATCATTTTGATAATTTGTAGACGAGGGCCTTTTTCATCAAAAAAGAAATATATGTTAAGGGAACACACACAAAGCTCCATTTTTATGTTATTTTTTTCTTGTCAAATCATTGAATATCCATATTGCTCTGGCCATCTTTCAGTTTAACAGGGTAGGGTTTCAAAGACCTGCAGTTTCAGATGAGGGTATAGCTCCTCATTTCCTCAATTGGTATGAAGTCATTTTTAAAGCAATATGGCTTAAAAGGAAGGACTTGCATCCAAGATGATGAACAGAACTAAGAATTCCCTCAGAAATAGATTGACTGAAATAAAATTGAGATATGTAGAAACAGAATTCAAGGAGAATGAGTTTTAGCCCTTTACATTTTATTTAAATTCTCTGTATGTGTAGCACACAGAGGTTAAAAATAAGACAAGGACAATTCAGCTGTTAAAATCCAGAGCAGACTACCAATCAGTTTACCAAAATACTGGAACCTCAAGGGTTTCTATTAATTTGCATGTTTTGTCTGTACATATTTAACAAACAGTAGAAATGGCAAAGGTATTGCTAGCCAGTGACAAATATTAAGGAAGGAGTCCTGCTAGTCCTAAAGTTTTAAATGTTTCATCCAGGCCCGTAGCTACAGTGGGGTATCTCGGGGCTAGGCCCCCGGACTTGCTGGCAAGGCCTCCTGACTTCCCATCTAGCCCAGGGTGTCACGGCCTCCCCCCGGATTACATTGATTAGCCAGTGCCCCCTAAGAAATTTAAATGCCCCCTGACTTAAAAATCCTAGCTACAGGCCTGTTTCATCCCTTACAAAGTTTGTGTGAACTTTGAAATCATATTTAATTATATAAATATGTGAATGTTCCTTTCTAATTTCTAAGTCTTTCATGCAGATGGATTTTGTGTTTTAAAGCTTAATCTGTACTTCTACAAAGACGAGAAGCTTACTCAAAAATATGAAAAAGGATTCTGAACACAGAGATCATCACAAGCTTGTTGAACATTTCTAAGAAAAAAAATATATGTATGTATATAATTTTTTTGAGGAAACAAAGAAACAGTAAAAAAGAAATACAGAAAGGAAAAAGGGTTATCTAATATAATTATATATATATCAAAGATGATTATATATAATGAAATATAAAAGATGGAAAATACTTCTCCCCAGTGTTCCCTTTATTACATTGAAAATTTTGGGGACTTTGTCTATGATATACAATGATATTTACTTCTAATATATATGTATATATTCATCATTTTATATTTCAGACTATAACTAGTCTGTTTTGTAGCTATTTTATTAGCTTCATCATTGCTACATACTCACTATTAAATGTTTTCGCCTCTTTTGCATACCTGCTATTTCTTTTAACAAGTAGGTAATATAGCAAAAATACAGAAAAGTCTTATTATATATCTCATAATATATCTGCTTCCTTACACATATCTATGTTCAGGATGTTACATTTAAAACTGATTCACATTGTGTTTCTTAATTATCGTACATTTGTATACAGTATTTTAAAGGCTTCTGTTTCTATATTTGTCTCCTCCCTGCACAGTACACATCTCTCCTCAAATTCTGTAACTGACCTGTTTCTGAAAGAAGTTGTTAATATCACCATTACTGCATATTCAGCAAGTTTATTTTCCCATTCTTCTAAGAGCGGACAGACATCTAGTTCCCATTTTACTGCATGGATAATTCTAGCTGCTGCTGTCATCATGTATTTGAATATCTCTTCCAAAAATTTTGATACTTTGTTAGGCAGTATACCTAATAACATATTTGTGGCTTCCATAGGGAATTTGAACTTTAATATAGTCAGCATTTTTCCATGTATTTCCTTCCAACATCTTTTTGCTTGTTTACAAATCCATCACATATGAAAGAAGGTGCCATCTATGTCTTGACATTTCCAGCATTTTCCTTTTTAGTTTTTATTTGCTTTCTCAATATTCTTGGGAGTTACATACCATTTTAAAACATTTTATACCAATTTTCTCTTAATGCCTGGCTGGCTGTAAACTCAATATCTTTTCCTCATAACCATTCTCATTGATGCATGGATATCTGTTCTTTAAAGTTTTGAATCCTCTTAATCATATATTCTTTCACTTGTTCTTCCTCTGTTTCTAGCCTGAGTAATTCAAATTCAGTCATATCTCATTTGTTAAGAGTTTTCCAGTGACAGGGCTCTTAAATTTCTGACGATAAAATAGTATGATTTCTTGTTCATTCTTGTACACTTGTACAACTTTTGCTTCCTACATAATAACATAAGAGAAGTCAATGTTGAATCAGGCCAATGGCCCATCTGGTCCAACATAATCTTATAAACCTCAGTCATCTAACCCCTCTGTGGTAAAAATCTAAGGTTCAAACTGTGGCAAAGCTGAGATGACACTTCACTTGTTAATCATTTTTGCTATCAAGAAGACAACAATGGAATATTCTGGTATAGGGGTGTGCACTCGGTATATACCGAGCCAAATTAATACTCGAAACCACCTTATCAGTATTTTTCGGGTATTTATTCAGCCAAATACAGATCAGAGATCTGTATTCAACTACCAAAATAGCCACACCCAAATAAAAGCTAATATAATTTTCTTTCATTCGGGTGCGGCTAGAAAGCATTTAAATAGAAGGCATTTAAAGTTCAAATGCTTGCTGAGTTCATTTGCAGAGTTGTGCTGCCGCAATGAGTGAACTCAGCAAACATTTAAATTTTAAATGCCTTCTCCATTACAACCTATGGGGATGGTACCCATAGAGTATAATTGAGACAAATAACTTCAGGTATTTAGGAATATCAAGGAATAACAATATTTTCCGAGTCCAATAGACCCAAATCAGGGGGGGGGATTTTTTTGCATACCCCTATTCTGGTATATCCCTTATTTTAAGATCCCTCCCCCCCCCCCCGGTAGCAGCTTTAGTCATCAAAGTGACATTTTGTTAGGTAAGACAAGTCAGAGAGGATAAGCAGAAGATACTTCATTTTACTGCACATTCACCTCCAAGTGAATCGTTCTGCCCCTCACACTGGTAGCTGTCACACTGCAAACACATGCAACCTATTCATCATTCATACATGCATCAGGATAAATGAAAAGCAATCCACTTTGTAGAAAGATGCATATTACTTTTGGGAAACATTTATAAACATTTTTAGAAACATTTCTTTTTTTAAAAAATGGTGACCTGTCAAAAATAGCAAACACAGAAGATTTGAAATGAAGTAAACCTGTATGAAAGCAGGCAATTGAAGCTTCAGGTGTAAATAATATGCACAACAAAGCTTCTATACATCATGTTTAGATGAATGAACCCACAGCTTATCCAAATGTAAATTTACCCTGTCAAAACTGGGTGTTTACAAACCATGCTGTATGAATGGAGCAGATAATAGTTGTGAATAAAAAAGCAAAGCAACGGAACAATGTAAACCTAAAATTCCATTTCTGTTTAATAACAATCTTGAGAGGAAAGTTATGATCAATCAATAGTTGACTAAAATTGAGGCAGGGCCAGGGGCCAGCAATGGAATGGGACATAGAGGAGAATTAACAGGGACCTGGAGGTCCAAGGGGGCCCTGGCACAGGTTGCAAGCCCGTTTCTATGAAATATCATTTCAGAAATAGACTTTTTTTTTCTTTCTTGACTCATGTGATTGCATATCTGGGATAACATTGGGTGGAATTATGCTACAAATTTGTACTGAGAAATTATGCTTGAGTTTTGATTGAAACAGCCAAGAATAGACTTTATTTTCTTCTGGGAGTGGCCTGATTGAATAAAGAGCAATGGACTGCTTCCCCAAGCAAACTTTTGTGACACCTTTCTCTACCATGGGTAGAATTTTAAAACAAGAGGCCATATAATGGATCACTTTATCCCAGAAACAAAAAAAAACCCCACTTTTTCAATTGGCAATGGCTCTGGCTTGGGTCTAAAGGGCTGTTAATGGTCTTAGAAGGAGTTTGCAAAGTAGGTGAAGTGGAACTGATCTGTCTGATTCTTCCTAGCCTCTACAAATCAGGCCAAACTCTGTGGTAAACATACCAGGGAACCTTGAAATCATTCTTGCTGTATTGTTAGCTTGAGCCAGTAATGTTATAGCAGGGACATTAGAAAGAAACAAACAGTAATTGTGTTGCAGAATAATCTCTAAATACTGTTTACATGAGCAAACATCTACAGATGATAGGATCCAAAGTTAAAACCTCAATTAACTTTGTTATAGCAAGTCTTTACCTCAATTATGTGTGAAAAGAAGAAATTCAAATGTGACATCAATGACTAGACTATGGGAAATTGTTAGTGTATAAATGAACATTTTTTCTAAAGAAGTTGTTTCTTGTTATTTATTTAAATAATTTTAATCCACAACAAGCTGTGAGAATAAACAGAACAATAAATTTTACTATCCTCCATAAAATTAGAACATAAGAGAAGCCATGTTGGATCAGGCCAGTGGCCCATCCACTCCAACATTCCACATCACATGGTGGACAAAAATATTAGATGCCATCAGGAGGTCCACTAGTGGGGCCAGGAAACTAGAAGCCCTCCCACTGTTGCCCCCCCCAAGCATCAAGAACACAGAGCATCACTTGCCCCAGACTGAGAGTTTCTATCTATACCTTGTGGCTAATAGCCACTGATGGATCTCTGCTGCATATCTTTATCTAATTCCCTCTTGAAGCTCTCTATGCTTGTAGCCCCTACCACTTCTTGTGGCAGTGAATTCCATGTGTTAATTACATCTTGGGTGAAGAAGTACTTCCTTTTATCTGCTCTAAGCTAACAGCTCATTAATATCATTGAGTGCCCACAAGTTCTTGTATTGTGAGAAAGGGAGAAAAGTACTTCTTTCTCTACCTTCTCTGTCCAATGCATAGTTTTGTAAACCTCTATCCTATCACCTCTCAATTGTTGTTTCTCCAAGATAAAGAGCCCTAGCTCTTTAACCTTTCTTCATAGGGAAGGTATTCCACCCCCTTAATCACTTCAGTTGCCCTTTTCTGCACTTTTCCCAATGCTACAATATGTTTTTTGAGGTAAGGTGACCAGAAGTGTACACAATATTCCAAATGAGGCTGCACCATAGATTTATACAGGGCCATTATGGTAATGACTGATTTGTTTTCAGTCCCCTTCCAAATAATCCCCAGCATAGCATTTGCTATTTTTATTGCAGCTGCACACTGAGTCAACATTTTCAGTGAGTTATCTACCACAAGTCCAAGATCTCTTTCCTGGTCAGTTACCACCAGTTTGGACCCCATCAATGTGTATTTATAGTTCAGATTTTTTTCCCCTCCAGTGTGCATTACTCTGCACTTGCCCATGTTGAACCTCATTTGCTAAGTTCACCCAGCCTTGACAGATCCCTCTGTCCTGTTAAGATTTATTAAGTTTTTTTTCACTATACATAGTAAAAAAAACATATATATCGTGCCTCTTAATATGTACAGACAATCTCCCAGTCATTTACAGGTCAACTGGGATCATTTAAGTAAATACTCCCCACCCACATGTTTACATAACAAATAATCTTTAGCCTAAGCACTCATAGAATCTCGACCACATATCCTCAAAGTTTTTTTCATCAGTTTCCCTTAACGAAGTTGTTAATTTGTCCATTGCAACTATATGAAGCAGTTTCTGTATAAACTCTTCCCTCGTCGGTATTTTATCTAATCTCCAATATCTGGCAAATAAAATTCTTGCTGCGGTCACTATATGCAAAATCTGGTGTTTGTCTGAATTATTGTACATGTTTGGAAGAATATTTAGTAGAAAAAGTTCTGGTAAGAGGGATACTTCTTTCTTTAATATTTCTTGTAAATTGTTTGGATCCTCCTCCAATATTTGTGTGTTTTGCCACAATGCCACTACATATGGAAGTATGTCCCTACATTTTGCCTACATTTCCAACATATATTATTTGTTTTCTGGTAGCATTTGGCTATCTTAACCAGGGACATGTGCCACCTGTAAAACATTTTATATATGTTTTCTTTAAGTAGAACTGATCTAGTAAATTTTATATTGGTCTTCCAAACTTTGTCCCATTGTTCCAAGTCTATACTATGCCCCAGTTCTTGTGCCCAAGTAATCATGACTGATTGTGCCCAAGAAATCATGACTACATCACCCAAAGAGTGATTAACACATGGAATTCACTGCCACAGGAGGTGGTGGCGGCTACAAGCATGGATGGCTTCAAGAAGGAATTAGATAAACATATGGAGCAGAGGTCCATCAGTGGCTATTAGCCACAAGGTATAAATAGGGACTCTGGGGCAAGTGATGCTCTGTATTCTTGCTGCTTGGGGGGGGGCAACAGTGGGAGGGCTTCTAGTTTCCTGGCCCCACTGGTGGACCTCCTGATGGCACCTGATATTTTTGGCCACTGTGTGACAGAGTGTTGGATTGGATGAGCCATTGGCCTGATTCAACATTGGCTTTTCTTATGTTCTTATGTTCTTATTTAACCATCTCATCTTGCAGAAAAAAAGTCTAGTAAAAAGGTGTATAGTTTCTTTATCAGTTTTTCCTCGGTATCTATCCATATTTTGTCTAAGTCTGTCAGTTTTTCTTCTTATCTTATCTTTATTGTATCTTGATTCCAGTTGTAATTGTTCCCACCAGGAGAGAGTAGGGCTTTGGTCTTGTTGCTCGAGGAACTTCAAGTTGTTTTTACTATCTAATATATCTTCATATCTCCACTTCAGATGTTTTGAAAATAATGTAGGTTTACTGAGCAATTCCAAGGGTGAAACCCATCTAGGTGTTTTACTATAAAAGAGTTGTTTAATTTCTTCCCAGGTTTTTATCAGGGAGCCTCTAATCATATGCTGTTTAAAGTATGCCCTATCTTTACCATATCAGATAAAGGTGTGTCATCCCACTGCTAAATCATGTCCTAATTTTAACAATCTTGTATTTTTGAGCATTAGCCAATCTTTTATCCAGACCATAGAAGCTGATTTATAATACAATGCCCAGTTCAGAAGTATAAAGCCTCCTCCCTTTTTTTCAATTTAATTCTGGATTTTTTGGATTGCCCTATGAACTTGCTTCTAATTTGATCTAGTTACTTGAAGTATTTTTGATTCTTAAAAACAGGAATGGTTTGGAAGAGATATAGTAATCTTGGCAGGATGTTCATCTTGATTGTTGCCATTCTTCCTATGATAGAAATCTGTAAACTTTTCCATTTCTCCAGGTCCTTTTTAATTTCAAGAAGGAGTTTCTTATAATTATCTTCTATTAGTGAGCTACATCTGTTTGTTATGTTTATACCCAGATATTTGACTTTTTTACAAATCTCTACTCCAGTTGTTTCCTGTAATTGTTGTACTTGTTCCTTCAGGAAGTAACAAAATGGTTCTCTGTACACAGTATATATAGTTAATAAGAAGCAAAAAGGAACTGTGATACTGAAAAATTAAACAAAATTTATGAATATTATATACAATATATAACAGAAATACAAAGTGTGAAGTCTGTGAAGTCTGACGGCGGTCTCTGGAATGTGGAGCCGTTTCGATGAACATCTTCTTCTGAGTAAAGTGAAACCTTATAAATAATTCAATTCAATGTCTAACAACTCTTCTTAATGGGACAGAGTCTCATATACAAAATTCCATTGTAGTATACCACATTTCTCTAGCTATTTTTACAAGACTGTAAAGCACTTTATGATGTTTTGGAATGTTTTAGTGATTTTATATGTTTTAAACTGTCTGTTCTTGGCACTTGGTTGCCTCATTGTAAGCCGCCCTGAGCCCGTTCGCGGGGAGGGCGGGGTAAAAATGGAATAAATAAATAAATAAATAAATAAGTGGAACATTCTTACCGGACTTTTCCATTTCTCCAGGTCCTTTTTAATTTCAAGAAGGAGTTTCTTATAATTATCTTCTATTAGTGAGCTACATCTGTTTGTTATGTTTATACCCAGATATTTGACTTTTTTTACAAATCTCTACTCCAGTTGTTTCCTGTAATTGTTGTACTTGTTCCTTCATACAATTTTAGTTAGCATTTTTGTTTTTTAATTTATTTTGAGGCCTGCTTCCTGTCGATATTTCTGTATTAATGCCAATAAATGTTTAAGCGAGTCCAATGGTTCTTCTGCAATAAAGACCAAGTCATCAGCAAAGGCTTGTAGTTTAAATTCTTCGCCCTTCACTTTAAGTCCCTTAATTAAGTTCTCTTCCCTAACCATATTGTTAAGAGTTTCCAATGCAAAGATAAATCTGAAGTGCCTCATAGTCCTCCCAGGTTCTCACCTCTCTGAACAACTTAGTGTTATCCACAAACTTAGCCACTTCACTGCTTACTCCCAAATCTAAATAATTAAGAAACAAGTTAAAAAGTACCAGACCTAGTACTGAGCCCTGCGGTACCCCACTGCTTACCACCTTCCACTGTGAAAACAGTCCGTTTATACTCACTCTCTGTTTTCTGTTAATTATCCAGTTTTTAATCCACAAGAGGACTTGTCTTCTTATTCCATGACTACTGCATTTACTTAGAATCCCTTGATGAGAAACTTTATAAAAGCTTTCAGGAAGTCTAGGTAAACAACATCTACTGGATTATCCTTGTCCACATGTTTGTTCACCCCCTCAAAGAATTCTCAAAGGTGAGACAAGATCTTCTTTTGCAGAATCCATGCTGACTCTTCCTCAATAGCTTTTGTTCATCAAAGTGCCTATTAATTCTATCTTTGATCATGGATTCCACCAACTTACCCAGTATCAACATTAAACTGACCAGCCTGTAATTTCCCGTGTCTCCTCTGGAACCTTTTTTGAAGATGGGGATTACATTGGCTACCTTCCAGTCTTTGGGAGTGGAGGCAGATTTTAGCGATAGATTGCATACTTTTGTCAGGAGATTTTTTTTTGTCACATCTGAATTCTTTCAGAACTCTTGGGTATATGCCATCTGGGCCTGGTGATTTGTCAGTTTTTCATTAGTTATAGGACCTCCTCTCTCATCACCTGAATCTGACTCAGTTCTGGAGTGGGCAAGCACCTCTCATCTTCCACAGTGAATACAGGCAAAAATGTATTCAGCTTCTCTGCCATTTCCCTATCATCCTTTAGTAATCCTTTTACCCTTTGGTCATCCAATGCCCCCACTGCCTCCCTGGCTGGTTTTCTGCTACTAATGTATTTGAAGAAATTTTTATTGCTGGTCTTTATGTTTTTTGCAATATGTTCCTCATAGTCCCTTTTTGCCTGTCTGATCACCAACTTGCATTTTATTTGCCAAAGCTAATGCTCCCTTTTATTTAACTCACTCAGACTAGCTTTCCACCACTTAAAGAAATCCTTTCTTTTACCACTCCCATCACTTTGTTTGTTAATCATGCAGGCCTTTTTTAAATACCTATTTGTACCTTTCCTAACCTGCAGTATACATTTTATCTCAGCTTCCAGGATTGTAGTTTTAAATAGTCTCCAAGCTTCCCAAAGGAATTTGATCCTCCTTACCTTACCTTTCAGTTTCTTCTTTTCAAGCCCCCCTCATTTGAGAGGTTACCCCTTCTAAAGTTAAATGTGGTTGTTTTGGTCTTTGGGGACAGCTCCCTATCTCTATAATTCCAAACTTAATAGCCTTATGGTCACTGTTCCCAACTGGTGCTATCACATTCACACTCCTCATAAGGTCTTGAGCATTAAATAGGACCAAGTCCAGGATCACCTGGTAAATTCTATGACCATCTGCTCCATGGCACAGTCATTGAGAGTATCTAGAAACTCAATCTCTTTCTCCTGGCTTGAACACATATTGACTCAAACAATGTGTGGGTAGTTAAAATCACCTAATATGACACAGCTATTTTGTCTAGCCACTTTCCTTAATTCTTTTGTTGTTTTAAAATCATCCTCTAACCTTTGATCTGGGAGGCAATAACAAACTCCCAGAGTTAAGCTTTCTTTTGGGCACACTACTTCCACCCATAGCATTTCTCTAAGCAAATCTATTTCTCTTACATTCTTAATTTTACTGTATACCCTCACTGACATACAGAGCCAATCCACCTCTGACCCTTCCCTCCCTATCCTTCTGATATAATTTATATCCAGGAATCACTGTATCCCACTGATTATCCTCATCCCAACAAGTTTCTAAATGCCCACAATGTCTATGTTTGACACTAAGCATTCCAGCTCCCCCATTTTACCTCAAACATTTCTAGCTTTTGTATATAAACATCTGTAATTTCCCAGACACAAAAGGCCTGCAACCTTCCTTCTGTGACCTCTAGAACCTGCCAGGCAGCCAATATCGTTTGCCACCCTCTCAGTGGCCAGTTCTAATCTATTTCCCTCTAGAACAGTAACAACTACCCCTTCATCTCCTTGATATGGGCCATCCCAGACCAGAGACATTCTATCTTCTGTCGGCTTTCTCCTAAGGTTTACTTTAAAACTGCTCTGCCACCTTTTTGATTTTAAGCGGCAGCAGCCTGGTTCCTTCTCAGGACAAGTCCAGCAAGCAACAACTGTGTGAACAGCTAGTATAGATGTGGATGTATGCCTGCACTACATTGTGGTGATTGAACTGACTGGGTGAGGTTTTTGTTATTGGTTTTTAATACAGGTGGTAAAATGTGTGCAGCACTGCCTGGGCACAATGGACATCAAGCGTACTGGGGCCTGATATTACTTGTAATTTTACAAGCCATGGTAATAGGAAATCGACAACGGCATTTGCAAAATTCCTTGAAAGGTTAGAAGGGTCAACTGGCAAATTTTTTAATGAGGATTAAAAACTATAACAATAAAAAGAAATTGGTTGCTTTTCAGGAGTCCCTAGAAAAAAATAAACATAAAAGGAGACTAACAAGCTAGAAGAATTCTGTAAAGTTTTGAAGTTTGCAAACTCTCAGTAGTAGAAGCTGTCCAATTCAGAAATGTTGAATGCTTTACATTGCTCTTCTCTTTTGAAGTAACACACTGTGCAAAGGAGAGACTTTATGAAATGGAAGAACCATTTTTAACCACTGGAATGAAGGCCTTCTCAGTCTTATGTCAAACAATCTAGCAAACAGAAATTACTTGGATGAATGAATGAAAAGATGAGCATTTTACAGCTATTTCTTTTGGTTTATCAGACATGGCTGGCATTAAAGTAAAAGTATTAGATATTTTGAGCCCTTCCTTCCAGAAGTGTGCTGTGCTTTGCCTCCTCAGTAACATACATCAGCTATCTCTAATAACCCCCTGGACAAACACTTCAAATAGACAGATTAGATAATTAAAGCAGCCTTGTGTTTGCTAACTTGTCATGAGTATCCACCTATGCACAGGTCTGAGACTACCACTAGAAATGGAAAACTCTCTGTCACTGAGCATCCTCCACACCCCTTGCTGCCTCTCCTGGAAATTGAATTTCTTTCCCATGAGAAGGAATGGCAGTCAGCAACCCAAGGTCCAGGGCAATGCACACAGTTCATAGGAATATCCCCAGCCATTCATTACAAAGAAATAAAAATAATGATCTTGCCACTTTTCCACTGGTGCAAGGAAGAAAAGTTTGCATCCCTGTTAGATAAAATATATTTTCTTTCTTGCAATAATGGAAGGGTCTCAAAATAATTATTTTTAGATTTTCTGTCTGAAACCATGAGCCACTGAGCTAAGTGAGTGACTCCAAATACTGATTTAGTGCTGGTGTGAGATAATTCATTTGTCCACTCCATCATGAGCCCAGGAACCATTGGGTCATTCTGCTGAGGAGAACAATTTTAAGAGCCATTTGGGATTCAGTGACAAAGACAGAGTGACATAGTTAATATCACTATTAACATGAGCAGAGTTATTCCTTGCTTGTCTGTAAGCTAGTGCAGCACAGTAGCTAAGAGACTCATTTGGTTCCTAGACCCTACTCAGAACTACCTCCCTGAGCATGTTGTATGTTTCATTGATATCTGTATTTTAAAGTGCTATAAATTACTCTAGAAGCCATATTGTAAACATAAATATTCCACCAGGCCTTTGATTAGGGAGCCGCCTTAATAAATTGAGACTCTGGCCTCAAATTAACATCGTCTTTAACATCTCAGTGTTAGACGCTGCTAATGCCCACCATCGCCCATGAACAGCACTAGCACTTTGTTGTTGTTGTTCAGTCACACAGTCGAGTCTGACTCTTCGTGACCCCATGGACCAGATCACGCCAAGCCCTCCTGTCTTCTGCAGTCCTCTGAAGTTTGCTCAATTTCATGTTCGTTGCATTGATGACACTGTCTAACCACCTCATCCTTTGCCGTCCCCTTCTTCTTTGACCTTCAGTCTTTCCCAGCATCAGGGTCTTCTCCAGTGAATGCTCCCTTCTCATTTGGTGGCCGAAGTATTTGAGCTTCAGCTTCAGGATCTGGCCTTCCAGGGAACAATCAGGGTTGATTTCTTTTAGGATTGAATGATTTGATCTCCTTGCAGTCCAAGGGACTCTCAAGAGTCTTCTCCAGCACCACAGTTCAAAAGAATCTATTCTTTGGCGCTCGGCCTTCCTTATAGTCCAACTCTCGCAGCCATACATTACTACGGGGAATACCATTGCTTTGACCATGCGGACTTTTGTTGGCAAGGTGATGTCTCTGCTTTTTATCATGCTGATTAGGTTTGCCATCGCTTTCCTCCCAAGGAGCAGGCGTCTTTTAATTTCATGGCTGCAGTCACCATCTGCAGTGATCTGGGATCCTAGGAACATGAAGTCTGTCACTACTTCTACGACTTCCCCTTCTATTTGCCAAGGAGTGATGGGACTGGATGCCATGATCTTCGTTTTTTTGATGTTGAGCTTCAAGCCCACTTTTGCGCTCTCCTCTTTCACCCTGAGCAAGAAGCTCTTTAGGTCCTCTTCACTTTCTGCCATCAGAGGGGTATCGTCTGCATATCTGAGATTACTGATCTTTTCCCCAGCAATCTTAACTCCAGCTTGTGATTCATCCAGGCCAGCATTTCGCATGATGTACTCTGCATATAAATTAAATAAGCAAGGTGACAATATACATCCTTGTCATACTCCTTTTCCTATGCTAAACCAATCAATTGTTCCATATCCAGTTCTAACTGTTGCTTCTTGACCCTTATACAGGTTTCTCAGGAGACAAGCGAGGTGATCTGGTACTCCCATCTCTTTAAGAACCTGCCATAGTTCGTTGTGATCCACACAATCAAAGGCTTTAGCATAGTCAATGAAGCAGAAGTAGATGTTTTTCTGGTACTCTCTTGCTTTCTCCATAATCCAGCAAATGTTGGCAATTTGATCTCTAGTTCCTCTACCTCTTTGAAACCCAGCTTGTACTTCTGACAGTTCTCTATCCACGTACTGTTGGAGCCTAGCTTGTAGGATTTTGAGCATGACCTTGCTAGTGTGTGAAATGAGTGCAATTCTGCGATAGTTTGAACATTCCTTGACATTGCCCTTCTTTGGGATTGGAATGTACACTGACCTTTTCCAAACCTGTGGCCACTGTTGTGTTTTCCAAATTTGTTGGCAAATTGAGTGCAGCACTTTAACAGCATCTTCTTTTAAGACTTTGAATAACTCAGCTGGGATACCATCGCCTCCACTAGCTTTGTTGTTAGTAATGCTTTCTAAGATCCATTTAGCTTCGCTTTCCAGGTTGTCTGGCTCGAGGTCAGTGATTATACCATCGTGGTTGTCAAGGACATTGAGGTCCTTCTTGTATAGTTCTTCTGTGTATTCTTGCCATCTCTTCCTAATCTCTTCTGCTTCTGTTAGGCCCCTACCATTTTTGTCCTTTATCATGGCCAGCTTTGCATGGAACGTTCCCTTGATTTCTCCAATTTTTTTGAAGAGATCTCTAGTCCTTCCCAATCTATTGTTTTCCTCTATTACTTTGTATTGGTCATTCAGGAAAGCCTCCTTATCTCTCCTTGCTGTTCTCTGGAAATCTGCATTCAGTTGGGCAAATCTTTCCTTTTCACCTTTGCCTTTAGCTTTCCTTCTTTCCTCTGCTATTTGTAAAGCCTCATCAGACAGCCACTTTGCTTTTTTGCATTTCTTTTTCTTTGGGATGGAGGTGATTGCTGCCTCCTTTACAATGTCACGGACCTCTGTCCATAGTTCTTCAGGCACTCTGTCTATCAAATCTAGTCCCTTAAACCTATTCTTCACCTCTACTGTATATTCATCGGGGATGCGATCTAGGTCAAATCTGAATGGCCTAGTGGTTTTCCCAACTTTCTTCAGTTTAAGTCTGAATTTTGCAATGAGTAGCTCATGATCTGAGCCACAGTCAGCTCCAGGTCTTGTTTTTACTGACTGGATAGAGCTTCTCCATCTTTGACTACAAATTATATAGTCAATCTGATTTCGGTGTTGTGCATCTGGTGATGTCCATGTGTAGAGACGCCTCTTAGGTTGTTGGAAAAGGGTGTTCGCTATGATCAGCGTGTTCTCTGGACAAAACTCTGTTAGCCTTTGCCTTGCTTCATTTTGTTCTCCAAGGCCAAACTTGTCTGTTATTCCGGTTACCTTTTGATTTCCTACTTTAGCATTCCAGTCCCCTATGATGATGAGGACATCATTTTTTGGTGCTAGTTCTATGAGCTGTTGTAGGTCTTCATAGATCTGGTCCACTTCAGCCTCTTCTGCAGCAGTGGTTGGGGCATAGACTTGGATTACTGTGATACTGAATGGTTTGCCTTGGATTCGGACCAAGGTCGTTCTGTCATTTTTGAGATTGTATCCCAATACTGCTTTTCTCACTCTCATGTTGACTATAAAGGCCACACCATTCTTTCTACAGGATTCCTGGCCACAGTAGTAGATATAATGGTCTTCTGAGTTAAATTCACCCATTTCTGTCCACTTTAATTCACTGATTCCCAAGATGTCGATGTTCATTCTTGCCATCTCATTTTTGACCACGTCAAGCTTACCTTGATTCATAGATCTTACTTTCCAGGTTCCTATGCAGTATTGTTCTTTGCAGCATCGAACTTTCCTTTCACTGTCAGACACATCCACAACTGAGCGTCCTTTCGGCTTTGGCCCAGCTACTTCACTCTTTCCGGGGTTACTCGTACTTGCCCTCTGCTCTTCCCCAGTAGCATATTGGACACCTTCTGACCTGAGGGGCTCATCTTCCGGCGTCATATCTTTTAGCCTTTTGTTACCGTCCATGGGGTTTTCTTGGCAAAGATACTGGATTGGGTTGCCATTTCCTTCTCCAGGGGATCACGCTTGGTCTGAGTTCTCTGCTGTGGCCTGTCCGTCCTGGGTGGCCCTCCACAGCATAGCCCACAGCCTCATCGAACCACGCAAGCCCCCTCGCCACGACAAGGCAGTGATCCATGAGGGAGTGTTTATGCTGTGTTTTATAGTTGTATCGTTGTGGTTTTATTCTAACTCTGTGTTTTAGTCATATGTTTTATGTAAGCCACCCTGAGCCTGCCTTGGCAGGGAGGGCGGGAGACAAATCAAATCAATAAATAAGTAGGTAACCTTGGGAAGACATTATTTCTATGCCTTAGCACACAAACACCCTCTCCCCATTGTGTCCCAGCTATAATATTGTCCCACCTTATAGGGCTGTCCAAAAGATTATTGCAGTCATGTATATTAAACACTTTGAACATTATAGGTCATAGGTATTCAACCCATGGGTTGTGGCCCTCAAGCCAGCCAGACAGTTCCCTCTGCTGGGTTGTGAACCTGTTTACAGATTTCCCCCAATACCATCTCCTTTTTTGCTGCTCAGTGCCAGAGTGACCTTATGGCAAATTTGTTGCAGGTCAAGACTAGCAGAACCCTCACTTCCTGAACAGGCACCAAACTAGGCTCTTGCTTTTGTTAGCACTGTTAGATCTCTATCATCAACAAAGGTAATTTGCTCCTTCTCCCCTCTCTTGCTGCCTTCTCTCCTCTATCATCATCAACAGCACCATCACCTTTCCTTACTTCTGGCTTTCATTCCACATCAGCTTGACTACCTGTTGCTGATCCACAGTGTGGTGACACTGGCAGTGTGAACAGGAAAGGGAGAACAGTATAAATATTCAGTGTGCTTGTGTTGCCACAGCCTGCTGTTTAGCTGGCAGAGGCACATGCTAGACAGAAGCCAAAGTTGAGTTTGCTTGCTTTCCCCTCTCACCTGTCTAGTCCAAGGGTGAATGCCATCATGACCAGTGCTACCCACATCCGTGCACAATAATCATCAACATCAGATTTATTTATTTATTTTATTAATTGCATTTGTATCCCGCCCTCGCCGTGAACAGGTTCAGGGTGGCTTACATTGGTCAGTACAATGTACCAAGTCCACATAAAACATTTAAAACACATTTAAAATCCACGTGGTTCAGAAACACGATTTGCATAATCATGTGATGTGTGGGTACTTGAAAGGAAAATCCACATGTTGCCCAATTTACACATTATGCAATTGTACAAATGACACTCACCAAACTCACTGCTGTTGGGTCCCCCCTCTGGGTGAAGAGAATGCCGCCATAATGTCTGCAGAGGGATTAATTGTGCATAGGCCTGCGGCAAAGTATTTTATTTTCAGGTTACTCTGCATTCTCAATGTTCTTTTAAACTGTGCTGTGTTTGTGTCTGGTGCAAAGTATTCTTTTAATATTAGGTCTTTATATGAGATATAGAAGAGCTTCCATAATCTTTTCTGCAATGACACAGAAGGGAAAAAATTGGAAATGATTGATGCAAAACATATTTGGAATACCTGAATTGTTTATCAGTTTGGACGTGCATAGATTGTTATGAAATCTGGACAAACAACAAATCCTCAAAACATGCTTCTACAAATAACTTTTTAAGTGTGGAATGTTGCAATATAGGAATGAACAGCTTTAAAACACATACTTGCACTTTAGGTAGGTTGCATCTAAGAAAAGAATGTAGATTCAGAACAGCTGTACAGCAACAAAAGGAAAGACTGTCCATGTTCTATCAAGAGATTACAATTGTATTGTCAGAGCATTTGGGCTTCTGGAACTCCAGTAAGATCAGCCTGACTGCTGGCCAGGAAAAGACACTTTGGGTACCAAGACTGCTGAAACAAGAGACAGAAGTCTTGTGGCATCTTAAAGACTAACACAATTGCATTCCAGCATAAACTTCTGTGGCTTAGAACCTGCTTCCTCAGATACAGTAAATTGATCCTCATTATGCAAGTATTCTATGTGGGAAGTATGAAAAAAGAAATATGCAACAATCAAGTGGCTACAAGGAAGTACATGGTGAAATGTAATTACATGAAATTCAGATTTTATCAAGAAAAAAACACTTATTCATCAGTTTTGCTAAACTACTTAACACTAGTAATGAATGGACAGTTCCACATTTTGCTAAATTAACCCCTATAGAGTGCAATCCTAAAACAGAGTCACACCCCTCTAAACTCATGATTCCAATAGAATTAGCAATGTGTTACACTGATTAGGATTTCAGTGATAGTGAGTTAGAAAATTCCAATTCCCTTTTCACCCCTGGGGGGAGAGTAGTATGCAATTTACTATATATCTTCTAAATAAATACATATTACAAATGAATTCCAATTCAGCACTTTTACTCTGGAGTCACCCTTTTCTACTTCACAGGAGGACTGTGATTTTCAAGTTCAAGTGTTCTCTCAGTAGTTTCTGAATACTGCAGTTTTTAATGTCAAATTTGTGTCCATTTATTCTTTTATGTTGTGACAGAGCTGATTGCTCAAAGAAGAGAACAGAAGGGCATTGTTGACTCATGATGACATATACCACATTGGAACATGAGTTAGTGGATGAGCTGCTAGTATTATAATATAATATAAATATAAATATAATAGAATAACGTATGGTCCTGTTACCGCTAATGGCCTGCCTTGTTGTTTAGGGAAATTAGCTATGCAGCAGGAGAGGCCAGAGGGGTACAGGGACTGAACACCAGTTTATACAAAGGTCTGGAAGACTACAAATTTGAAGAGTAAATTAAATCGGTTTTATTGTAGAATTTCTCTAATTACAAGCACACTAAGCATTCAAAAGGAGCAAGCAATACAGAACTAAGAAAGCAGAGGTGACTGACAGCAAATACAGGGGTCAGTTATGGAGTGCTACAACCTGTCCAGACATTCAGGGATCCATGAAGATGAGACTATGGCCCAAACCAAAGGTTTAGGGGTGAACTGCCAGTTGGCCTCAGGGGCAGACACACAAAATCTGAGGCCGTGTTCTTTGATGGATATAGACATTGGAAAATAATGCAGACCAATGGGAGGCCCTGAGTGGCTTGGCTCAGGTGAAAATAAAAGATTACCTGGGCCAATCCTGGGTCCCAGGGAGTGCGGCATCAGGAGGAGCCAGACCTAGATGTAACCAATGAGGTTCCAGAGGGGCAGAGTCCAGATTAACAATAGCCTTGATTAAATCAGCCAGGTGCTTTGTTGTTGTTCAATCAAACAGTCGAGTCCAACTCTTCGCAAACCCATGGACCACATCATGCCAGGCCCTCCTATCTTCCGCCATCCTTCAGAGTTTGTTTAATTTCATGTCCGTTGCATCGATAACACTGAATGGATTTTCTGACTACTAATGGTCCAGCCAAGGCAGTTTGAAAAGGTTCCCAAGTATAGACAAAAGGTGGGAGAGGAGTCCCTGATTAGTGTCAGGAAGGATCACTAAACATTTGAATGTATGATTGGTTTATCTTGGTATCCTGAGAGATGGAGCAGGAAAGACAGGTTTGGAGACAAAGGATTCTTACATAGACATGGAGTCACACAAAAAGGGCTAGGTGAAGTTCTGGAGATAGAAGGGCTATTCACCAGTTGGCCTCTAAATAGCTTTAGAAATGCAGCCACAATATGTAGTGGAATCCATTGTTATTCCATGAGCATACTTTTGCTGGGTGGGGGGAGAAGACTAGAGGTTTGCTCTGAGGGCTGCCTTGTTGCCACCTGAAAATGGAGACCCTTTTCCAGAGCTATGGTTTGCTCTGTGTTTCAGAACTAAGAATGTCTTCCTTGGTCAGAGTTTGTGGGTCTCTGGCTCAGGTTAGAAAGTGGAGTGGGGGTGCCCCTGCTGTTGGAGCTACCCTAGGGTAAGGCAGCTCTGCTAGACTACAATGTAACAGTACTGCCTGAGTCTATGTGGGGACAAAGTTGGTATTATGGATTATTGTAAGGTCTGGTCCCTGAGTCTGTGTCTCTTGAGAATACATCTGAGACTTAGTTCCAGGCTGTTAAGCAATATGACTTAAAACACCACAGTACAATCATGCAAGCTATTGATACCCCTCAACATCTGCCTATGATGGCAGGCAGTAAACAAAAGGATAAGGAAAAAATAAAGATTGCATTTGGCTAGATGGGGACAAACTGGCCCTCAGCAGTCCTGCAAACACCTCAGGGACTTGCCTTGGTCCCATGACAGAGAAACAGCCTCACACATTGAGCGACAGAAGAAGAAGAGATTGGATTTATACCCAGCCCTTCATTCAGAGTCTCAGAGCAGTGTACGAACTCCTTTCCCTTCCCTTCCCCACAACAGGCATCCTGTGAGGTAGGTGGGGATGAGAGAGCTCTTTCAAGAACTGCTCTTTCAAGGACAGCTCTGACAAAACTATGGCTTGCCCAAGGTCATCCAGTAGCTGCAAATGGGGGAATGAGGAATCAAACCCAATTCTTCCAGATTAGAGTCTGTGCATTTAACCACTCTCCCTCATGGATCACTGCCTTGTCGTGGCGAGGGGGCTTGCGTGGTTCGATGAGGCTGTGGGCTATGCTGTGAAGGGCCACCCAAGATGGGCAGGCCACAGTAGAGAACTCAGACCAAATGTAGTCCACTGGAGAAGGAAATGGCAACCCACTCCAGTATTTTTGACAAGAAAACCCCATGGACAGTAACAAAAGATATGATGCCGGAAGATGAGCCCCTCAGGTCGGAAGGTGTCCAATATGCTACTGGGGGGAGCAGAGGGCAAGTACAAGTAACCCCAGAAAGAGTGAAGCAGCTGGGCCAAAGCCGAAAGGACGCTCAGTTGTGGATGTGTCTGACAGTGAAAGGAAAGTCCGATGCTGCAAAGAACAATACTGCATAGGAACCTGGAATGTAAGATCTATGAATCAAGGTAAGCTTGACGTGGTCAAAAATGAGATGGCAAGAATGAACATTGACATCTTGGGAATCAGTGAACTAAAGTGGACAGGAATGGGTGAATTTAACTCAGAAAACCATTATATCTACTACTGTGGCCAGGAATCCCGTAGAAAGAATGGTGTGGCCTTTATAGTCAACAAGAGAGTGAGAAAAGCAGTATCGGGATACAATCTCAAAAATGACAGAACGACCTTGGTCGAAATCCAAGGCAAACCGTTCAGCATCACAGTAATCCAAGTCTATGCCCCAACCACTGCTGCAGAAGAGACTGAAGTGGACCAATTCTATGAAGACTTACAACACCTCATAGAAATAACGCCAAAAAATGATGTCCTCATCATCATAGGGCACTGGAATGCTAAAGTAGGAAATCAAAAGATAACCAGAATAACAGACAAGTCTGGCCTTGGAGAACAAACTGAAGCAGGGCAAATGCTAACAGAGTTTTGTCAAGAGAACACGCTGGTCATAGCGAACACCCTTTTCCAACAACCTAACAGGCAACTCTACACATGGACATCACAACCTAAGAGGCAACTCTACACATGGACATCACCAGGTGGGCAACACCGAAATCAGATTGACTATATAATTTGCAGTCAACGATGGAGAAGCTCTATCCAGTCAGTAAAAACAAGACCTGGAGCTGACTGTGGCTCAGATCATGGGCTACTCATTGCAAAATTCAGACTTAAACTGAAGAAAGTTGGGAAAACCACTAGGCCATTCAGATTTGACCTAGATCGCATCCCCAATGAATATACAGTAGAGGTGAAGAATAGGTTCAAGGGACTAGATTTGATAGACAGAGTGCCTGAAGAACTATGGACAGAGGTTCATGACATTGTACAGGAGGCAGCAATCACCTCCATCCCAAAGAAAAAGAAATGAAAGAAAGCAAAGTGGCTGTCTGATGAGGCTTTACAAATAGCAGAGAAAAGAAAGCAAAAGGCAAAGGTGAAAAGGAAAGATTTACCCAACTCAATGCAGATTTCCAGAGAACAGCAAGGAGAGATAAGGAGGCTTTCCTCAATTACCAATGCAAAGTAATAGAGGAAAACAATAGATTGGGAAGGACAAGAGATCTCTTCAAGAAAATTGGAGAAATCAAGGGAACGTTCCATGCAAAGCTGGCCATGATAAAGGACAAAAACGGTAGGGACCTAACAGAAGCAGAAGAGATTAGGAAAAGATGGCAAGAATACACAGAAAAACTATACAAGAAGGACCTCAATGTCCTTGACAACCACGATGGTATAATCACTGACCTCGAGCCAGACATCCTGGAATGCAAAGTTAAATGGGCCTTAGAAAGCATTACTGACAACAAAGCTAGTGGAGGTGATGGTATCCCAGCTGAACTATTCAAAGTCTTAAAAGAAGATGCTGCACTCAATTTGCCAACAAATTTGGAAAACACAACAGTGGCCACAGGATTGGAAAAGGTCAGTGTACATTCCAATCCCAGAGAAGGGCAATGCCAAGGAATGTTCAAACTATCGCACAATTGTACTCATTTCACACGCTAGCAAGTTCATGCTCAAGATCCTACAAGCTAGGCTCCAACAGTACGTGGATAGAGAACTGTCAGAAGTACAAGCTGGGTTTCAAAGAGGTAGAGGAACTAGAGATCAAATTGCCAACATTTGCTGGATTATGGAGAAAGCAAGAGAGTACCAGAAAAACATCTACTTCTGCTTCATTGACTATGCTAAAGCCTTTGATTGTGTGGATCACAACGAACTATGGCAGGTTCTTAAAGAGATGGGAGTACCAGATCACCTCGCTTGTCTCCTGAGAAACCTGTATAAGGGTCAAGAAGCAACAGTTAGAACTGGATATGGAACAATTGATTGGTTTAGCATAGGAAAAGGAGTATGACAAGGATGTATATTGTCACCTTGCTTATTTAATTTATATGCAGAGTACATCATGCGAAATGCTGGCCTGGATGAATCACAAGCTGGAGTTAAGATTGCTGGGGAAAAGATCAGTAATCTCAGATATGCAGACGATACCCCTCTGATGGCAGAAAGTGAAGAGGACCTAAAGAGCTTCTTGCTCAGGGTGAAAGAGGAGAGCGCAAAAGTGGGCTTCAAGCTCAACATCAAAAAAACGAAGATCATGGCATCCAGCCCCATCACTCCTTGGCAAATAAAAGGGGAAGTTGTAGAAGTAGTGACAGACTTCACGTTCCTAGGATCCCAGATCACTGTAGATGGTGACTGCAGCCATGAAATTAAAAGACGCCTGCTCCTTGGGAGGAAAGCGATGGCAAACCTAAACAGCATGATAAAAAGCAGAGACATCACCTTGCCAACAAAAGTCCGCATGGTCTAAAGCAATGGTATTCCCTGTAGTAATGTATGGCTGCGAGAGTTGGACTATAAGGAAGGCCGAGCGCCGAAGAATAGATTCTTTTGAACTGTGGTGCTGGAGAAGACTTTTGAGAGTCCCTTGGACTGCAAGGAGATCAAATCATTCAATCCTAAAAGAAATCAACCCTGACTGTTCCCTGGAAGGCCAGATCCTGAAGTTGAAGCTCAAATACTTTGGCTACCAAATGAGAAGGGAGCACTCACTGGAGAAGACCCTGATGCTGGGAAAGATTGAAGGTCAAAGAAGAAGGGGACGGCAAAGGATGAGATGGTTAGACAGTGTCATCGATGCAACGAACATGAAATTGAGCAAACTTCAGAGGACTGCAGAAGACAGGAGGGCTTGGCGTGATCTGGTCCATGGGGTCACGAAGAGTCGGACTCGACTGTGCAACTGAACAACAATAACTTAACAACTACACCAAACTGGCTCTCAAACTGGTGTGGTGTGCTGCCAAAGGTTGCTTATGCATTTAAAATTAATACTCTTCTTCTTCCTCTTCCCCTAATAACAGTATTCACACAAGCAATGCATTGCTTAATAAAAAGTATTCTAAGAGTTTCATATCTAAAAACTCTCCTCAGCCATTAAGTTTAGGTTTGTTTGGTGGCCATATTACTTCGTTGTTGAGCTAGCACACATGCACTTGCCACTTAGTAGCTTGACAAACACATATGTGTGTGGGGGGGGCTGACACAGGATTTTGGTATGTGTGAAGGTGTCCATCTTGATTCAGGAGCTACAAAGCTTCCCTTTAGCCTATGAGGCTTTCCTGAGCACTGGCTTTAATGCAATGGGAAATCAGATATCAAACTACTTCTGTATTTTTTAATGCAGCAGTCTTTTCTCATTTCAGAGTCATCTCTCATATCTTCCTACAGTTATCAGAAGAAAATGTACATTTATTTTGTCTTTCTTTTCCTGTGGTAGAGAGTACATGTTTACATAAGACAATCAAGGGACTGGCACTAAAGAGCTTCAGAGGCCTTCATTTCCAGATCGACATTCCCCTGCTATGTCTTTCTTCCATAACCACTCATTGCATCCTGCTTTTCAAAGAACATGCATCTTTATCTCTCTCACTTCACAGCCTTTTCCTAGAGTGGGTGTATTTTTTCCCATGTGTCATCTCTTATTATGTTGGACATAACACAGTCTGAGCAGACTGACATGGCTAAAAATCTATTGAGCCATCAGTTTTCATCTAAGAAACCTGCTGACAAAACATGTTTTGATTCTGAGGCATTTTAATGAGAGCCAAACCCTCTCCTGTGTTACAAATAACATTCACAAAATATCTGCTAATTACAAGGAGCTGTTTTCTTCATAAATGGCTCTATTGCTATGAACCAGCTCTGTATCTGTGGCAATGCCAAGTGCAGAAATGATAACATGGAATATTGCAGTTCCTGCACAACTATTGTGGTGCATCTATCTGTCTGCATGTCCGCTTGTCTGTTTACCACCTTTTACCCTGCCTTTCCTCTGAGGTCCTCAAAACAACTTCCAGGGTCCTCCCTACCTTCTCACAAGAACCCTATATAGTAGGTTAGGCTGAGAGAGAATGATCGGCCCACAGTCAGCCAATGAGCTTCCATGGCTGAACATTTGTCTCCCAAGTTATAGCCTAACCACTATAACACACCAGAGCATGGCAACAGTATTATATTGAAATCATGAAGCCGCATTATATTGAATCAGACCTTTGGTCCATACAGAATCAGACTAGCAGCAACTCTCCAAAATCTCAGGTGAGGTCTTTTACATCATCTCAGGGAGCTACTTCGCCTTGCTCTGACAGTGCTGCCAATACGCCTGATCCTAACTGCATATATCGGTGCATGGAAAACTCTCTGTAACATACATGCATTTCTGTGCATCCATCCATTTTTTCCATGCCCATCTTCCAATGAGGGCAGCACAAATAGTCCTCTCCCTGCCTACATCTGATCTGTCTTCAAACTTGAGGACATACACTGTTTCCTTTGCATTGTGCTATTTCCTGAGCATGATTCCTGACACTATTCTATATTGATTTGAAAGCCCAGCAAAAATATTAAAGTTTTGGTGAAATACTAGACCTGAGCTACTAATTACATGTGGAAGATTGGGCACCTGAATCTCGTAATCTTAGTATTCACATGGCAGCACTTCCTGACCTCAAATAAGAGTCCTAAGATGAGTCTTTCAAAGTGGTAATCATCTTTGTCAGGTGGCGGGCATTGCTATTTTTATGCAACACTACAACCCTCCTTTAAATGGTATTTGGTCTTCAATTTGCCTCTTCCATAATCTCATAGGACTTTCAGCAAAGTGTCAGATGTTTTGTCAGAGGTGAATGTGGCCACAGGACTTCTAAGTATAGGTTTCCACATGATTGAGTGCTGGGTCTAAGCCCCCTGGAAAGAAGCCCATTAATTTCAAAAGGCTGAGTCAGGCTTCAAATGATGCTTTAAGCCTATTAGAGGAAACAGACCAGAGCCATATATCTAGCTATCAACTATACATTTTTTTCCATTTTTGTTCACGAGAGTAGATTTCTGTACTTTCTGTCTTTTCTGCCTTAGCTGTATGCACAGGGTACACTTAATTTGCATATTTTGTTCAACTCAAAACTGGTGAATTTACAAGTTTTCCATTATATACATATATAGGTTTAGATAAGAAACAGCCAGAAATTATGAAGGAGGGAACAGGAAACCTAAGAAGCTCAGGAATTATTCAGAATGGCCCATAAAAAGTGCCAAATTTAATTTCTCTAATTTTGCGTACCCCAGTTCTTAAGAATTACTACAGTGAAATCCATTGACCTCATTATATGGGAGATAACTGTATCCATTTGGCTAGCATATTTTCAGTTGCCAGTCCATAGATCTATGTAGGTAGCAGCATGTTTTCCATACCTAGTTCCCATTCCTGTCTTGGTGATCCGTGCTATTTGGGCTACTGGTGTGTTTACTCTGTTTGGTGTTTATGGGCAGTTTCTTCAAGCATTTGGCTTTTCTTGCTGGATCTGTTTGGTTTTTTAAAAAGTTCCTTAAGACACTGATCTTGGAGCTTTACTGATGAACTTGGAAATTCTGCCCTTGTTTAGTTGTGAAATGAGATGCAGTGAGACATAAGGAAAGAAAACATAAGGAAAGAAAAGGGTCATCCCTAGCGTCTTGTGGGTTACCAAGAAAAAAACCTCCAGAGTCCCATTTAGGCAAAAGACCTGCAATATTTTCCCACCCTCCTGTTCCCAGCTCACTATACTGACGATACCTACTCTCCATACTGGTCTCCTGAGCACCAGAAGAGCAAGAGGAAAGGTAAGACAGGAGCTGCAGCATACAAAAATGACGTAAGTACCACATTCACATGGAGAAGTTGTCTGCAGCTTGGATAGAATGAAGCGTCTCAAACCTCCATCCCATACATTGCCCTGCCCCAGGGCTGGACTGGTCATTTAACCTAGAAGGAGATTTCTTGGTGAGCCACAGTCCTAGGCCACTGACCTAGTGGACCACTGGTGGCCAGGAGCAAGTAGAGCCAAGCCCCAGCACCTCTGACAGTGTATCCGGGGCCGCTTGTCTCCGACATAATGCCTCAGGAGCCACTTGGCTTAGCTTGCTCCAGGGCCGTTTTCACTTGCCAGTTTATTCCTGCCCTTCCCTACCAAGCCCCTGCCTCAGAGCTAACATCACACCTATGGTCTCTAGAACATCAGAAGAGAACAGAGAAGAGAGCCTCTAGGTGTAGGCATTGACTCAAGTTCCTGACTGTGCAGGATAGCCACCCGACTGTAATAGGTCCTTTACATATATGTAAAAATATCTTTCTGATTCATACATTACCAAGATCTAACCATGCAGGAGCAATTCCCCATAGCCTTACTGTGATATATGAACTGGCTTGAAATTTGTAAGGAACATGTATTCTTGGAATGTAATATTTGGAAACCTCTTTCATTGTCACAGCTGTATTATACATGTTACCTTTGTTCATATTATGGAAGAAAAGCATATATGTTTTCCAAATAATAACTGTCATTGAATCTTGCCTCTAGTAGAAAGACATCTTGTATTGACAGGCATGTGATCTTTAACAGCAACAGTTCAAAAAAAGGTGGCTTCTGAATGGGCCATTATCAATAATAGGGCCCATCTGCTGCTTGTATATGTCCGGTTAGCACTGGACATGCTGCAGCCTTCACTAACATCAGCGTAGGCCATCCTATTCATTTTCAATGTGCTGCTGCCATCCACCTGAGGTCTCATGCCAGCAGCTTTATGACCATAAACAAGGCTTCTGCAATCAACGGGAGGTCTGAGCCCATCATTTGGGAATGAACATAAGGCAGCAGACTAAGCAACACCCCAAATAACATCCCTTATTTTACTATGTTACCATAATGATTTAAGGAAACCTCTCCCACAGTGGTGAACTGGGCAAACTGCCTATTGAGTAGCCTTCACAGACATCCTGGATAATTTAATAGCTAGAGGGATCTGGCAGACTGCATTGAGATGTTCACTGACTGTAGGGGAGGAGAACCACATAAGCCTCCGTATAGACAGATCGTAGATTTCATTGGCAAGGTAAAGTCCACACTTTGAAATATGGGAAATAAATTGTGCTAGGAAAGTGATTGCGGAGCAGCTTTGCATAATGTCAGCAGTGGCGGGTTGAGGAAGAACAATAAAAGGAGGGGAAATTATGGATCCTAAATAACAGCAATTACTTTAAGAGCACCAACTGCAGTGTTGTTGCTTTTCATCTCTGTCACATGCAGGCAGGGATCAGAGCTTTAAAATACAAATCCAGGATAGTAGCAATTTTTTTCTGACAGTGGTTCCATTTGTGCCACTAAGGGCTCTTGGCCCTGTAAGTATTTATCATGAAGAATGCCTGTTGCAGCATAATAACCAAATAAGCTCTCCAAAGAAGTTGGTAAATCTCCTTATTTTGAGATATTCATTCTATTTTCATCCCTTCTTTCCTCCGAGGAACTCACAATGACATACGTGAACCCATGAAGCTGCCTACCAAGGTCTGCATTATCTACTCTGGTTGGCAGTAGCTCTCCAGGGTTTCAAGAAGAGTTCTTTCAGATCACCAGTTACCCAGTTCTTTCAGCTAAAGATAATGGGGCTGAACCAAGGATCTTTTGCTTATTCAAAGCAGATGCTCTACTGCTGAGTCACAGGTCCACCCCACCCACAACCCACAGAACGGCTCCCATACATGGATGTCTCCCCTGTTTTGTTTTGTTTTGTTTTGTTTTGTTTTGTCTTCAAACAATCCTGTGAGGTTGGCAAGGCTGAGAAATGGAATGACCCGCTCAAGGTTTCCCAGTGCTTCTCCTGACAAACTTAGGATGTGATTATTATAAAACACAAAGAACAGAGTTGTCAGTCCAAAAGACTACAAATGCTAAAATTGCACAACTGCAACTTAGACACTTAGAGTATATATATATATATATAATCTCTTTGTACATAATGTTGGATTTTAAAATGTTACAGCTAGGGTCGCCTGGCCCTCCTGGCCACCAGTGGAGAATGACGAGGTAATATTGCCAGATCCAGGTTGGGAAACTCCTGGAAATTTGAGGGTGTAGCCTGGGGAGGGCAGGGACCTCAGTGTGGTACAATGCCATAGAGTCCACCATCTAAAGCAGCCATTTTCTGCCAGGGAACTGATCTCTGTAGGCTGGAGATGAGCTGTAATTCTGGGGGACCCCCAGGTCCTGCCTGGTGGTTGGCATCCGTAGTTACAACACTCAACACAGGGCCACAGCTCCAGAGTTATCAGCCCATAATAATAAAAGGGCTCATATATATGGAAATAATGAATACACAAAATCTACCAAGAAGATAACCAAGAAGAAATTTTAATTATAAAACAAAAGTAATATTATATATAGATGTTATACAAATGTGTATATTGGATTTTCAGTCATACATCATTAGCTGTTTAAGGGATATTACGATATGTGACTTCGGAGTCACAATATGTGACTGAAGGCATTCTGACTTACTGAAGCTGGCTGGTCTTGACTGGCTAGGAGTCTTAGGATAATTCCTGATCCACTAAAGAAATAAATTGATTTAACTGACTGAAAAGCTTAGGCTAAAAACAGAGTCAGAAGTCTAGTATGAAAAGAGGAGATTACTCAATGTCTGTGACATTTTAGAGTGGGGATCTGAACCTGGGTTGCCACAGTCCAGTGCACGAACCACTGTACCATTCTGGATAAGGAATTAAAAATGTTGGACAAGTAAGCTGCCTAGAATGCTTTGCGTATTCTATAGGGAGGCAGGTTTAGACTCCATAAGCCACTGGATTCCGTCCTTCTTTGCATCTGAGCCATTTGCCTGCTGTTGGATGCCTCTACTAGCATAGCATTGGCAGACCTCTTCCAGTTTCCTCACTGTATTAGCATAATGTCTGGTGTCATTCATTGTCTTTTCCTCTTGCATTACAGTAGTCACATTTCTGATCACTGAACATTTAGCGTATTTTAACATCCCCGATGTCTTAATAGAGCAAATTGTGTTTTCTCATTGCTCTTCAACGGCAAGCCCTGCAGAATGTTCTGCCACTCTTTCAGTCAAATTATTCTGTTTCTGATCTCTTTGTATGACTTGCCAATTTCCTCCTGGTTCTTTGGCATAAAATTGACAAGGAGCACAGCAAAGCTGACAAGGAAAGGCACAGAGTTCATTCCTGAGTGGTGTGAAATTGACAAGTGGCAGCGGAACAAGTGGCAGTGACCAGGATTTCACCCTGAGATCTGATTTCACTTTTAATGGTCTCTGAAAAAGCATCTGAATAAGCAGACATGTTTTGTTTCCTCTTTTGTCCTATATACAATAGACATGCTAGTAGCGACACCATCTCAAAGGTTTTGTTGAATTGTTCAGCAAGTTTTCTCACTTTCCCATTCCAACTACAGAACAAAACACCTTCTGAGGAGGAACACAGTGTAGCTTTTAATGCCTGAAAAAAGATTCACTCAGTTCTGAAAAGGAAACTGTTTCCTGAGGTTACCCCTTTCAGAAATTTTGTCTTGTTTCCTTGTATTTTTGGCTGGATTCTTTTCACCAAATAATCATATTTCCTGATTTAGCTCAAAAGCCTGGCACAGATTTTCTTTCTCTTAACATTGAAAATGCTTAAACGACTGAAATAGCTTACCCAGTCCCTCCAGCCTCTCAGGAGGCACTGCCAAGTTTCCCCAGGCTGTTAACTGCCATGCACATCAAATGAAGCAACAGAGCAGGCTTCCTAGCCACTGGCTCCTGATTTGGACCAATGAGACTTAGTCTTGCCTGTTTCATTGTCTCAGAACTCCCTGGGTATACTGTCTTCAGGAAACAAGGGGTGAACAATGGATAAACTGGTACTTTCAAGAATAGGTACTAGGTAATGAATCTATAAAGTGGTCAACCCATATACCAGCCTGAACTCATACCATAATCACTAGAAAACAGCTACATATTAAAGACTAGGAATAAGGCCCATTGTGGGAAGAAATACAACAAGCTCTAGAAAGAGGCTCTGTGAGAGTACCCTGGCCTGGGGCACTCAGCGTCAATTTGCTGAGGCAACCGCAGCAGGATATAATGACACAGAGTCCACCATTTTCTCCAGGGCAACTGATCTCTGCCATCTGAAGAGCAGTTGTAGTGCTCCGTGATCTCCATCTCTCCCATGGAGATTGGCAGGAATGAGTCCCCATGAGGGAATGGCTGGTTTGGCAGGTGGAGTCTATGGCATTGAACCTGTCTGAGGTCCCACCCCTCCTCAAACCTGACCATCTCCAGGCTCGACCTCACAAATCTCCAGGAATTTGCCAACCTGGAGTTGACAACCCTATATCCTGGCCAGCCAACCAGCAACATACCAGTGTCTGCCCCCTGGGTTCAGCTTTCCATCTCCTCCCCCCTCCCTCCTAGAGAGCAGTTGTAATTCTGAGTGATCTCCAGCCCCCAGGTGGAGATTGGCAGCAATGGTTCCCCATGAGGGAATGGCTGGCTTGGAGGGTGGAGTCTTTGGCATTGTACCTGTCTGAGATCCCACCCTCCTCAAACCCCACCCTCTCCAGGCTCCATCCCTCAAATCTCCAGGAATTTCCCACCTGCAGTTGGCAACCCTAGCAGGACCGGCCCCGATGAGTTTTCTCCCAAAGGCCAACATAGGTGGGGAAAGGGCCTTTTACTGACAGAAGGAAGCTTGGTTGGCTAGCACTGAGGAGAAAGAACAGTTGCCAGCTCTGATTAGGGAAATACCTGGAGATTTGTGGTGTGGATCCTGTGGAGGGCTCAGCAGGGTATAATGCAATAGGGCATACCTCCAAAGCAGCCATTTTCTCCTGAGGAACTGATCTCTATCATGTGGAACTGAATTGTAACAGCAGGCTTGATTATATATATAAAAAGGAGAGATATACACACAGTTATAAGTATCATTTGAATCAAAAGTGGGTTTGATGTTGGAACTGTGGTTCTTAGCTAAAATGATTGGTGAGATCCAATACACCAGTGGCTGAGCCCCCCACCCCCAAGTCCTTAGAGCACCATGGGTGCCTTTAAAGTACAATGGCCTGGCTGCTTGGAGGCTTCATATGCGGCTTATGAAGATGTCTGGGCTCCTGTGTGAAGAAACCTAAACCAGAATACCTTTTTCTGAAATTAGGAGAGAGAGTACCCGGGGGCTCTGGAGAATAAATCTGAATCTGACCTTTTAAGAAGGCAACGAACACTCCATTTTGTGCTTCACTCCCTGTAGTTGTGGCCCTGAGAGCAGGACATTTCTGTTGCCACTTTGTCTTCTCCTTTCCTCCCCTTTCTTCACGGCAGAGCCTTGCCCAGCCAGTCTGCTGGGATGGGAAAAGCAGGGCTGGCTTCAAACGGCTCCAGGAGCAGCCGGGGAAGAGAAGAGGTGGAGCGGGAGGCGGAGGGTGCTGGGGTCCCTGGCCAAACGAAGGGAGGGAGGGAGATGGTGGGGCAGGTGCCAACTGGATGGAGCTGAGGGAGCCGCTGGGGCCGCTGTGAGGTTGAGCTGGCGAGGGTGGGCATGAGGAAGGAAGGTACAAAGGGTGGGAATCTGACAGTGGTAGCCTGTGGCACTGCAGAGCCAAGAGAAGCGTCTCCCTCACGAGAGAGAGCTGTCTTCCAGTAAATGTTACAGGGAACAGGGGCTGGAGTGGGAGGGGAAGAGGAGTGGACCCAGCACCTGGCCAATGGCATGCAAGTACTATTGAGAGTGGCAGCTGAGTGGGCCAAAGGCTGTGGAAGCATGGGCAAGAGGGACACGAAAACTCTTTTATATATAAGGAGAGAGAGATACAGAGACATACGGTAAGCTGAGGGTCAGGTGTGGGACTATGATGTCCTGTAGTCATAATAATGCCAAACAGAATGGCTTGCATCCAATCATGTTAATAAAAATTAAGTACCCTTAAGGTTTCTTAAGATATGATGGCAATTTCCCCAAAAAAATCCCTCTTCCCAACTATGTTGTTCCCAAGGATCTTCTGACCTCCACAAACAAAAATTTCAGTGGACTGCAGTAGGAGGAGAGAAATAACCAAAATCACTGCCCCTCTTCCTTCATTGCACAGTAGTATACAAGCCAAGATCCTGAGGACGAAATCTCCAGCCACGCCACTGAGTAAAGTTTGAGGTCTTTCCCTAGCCTAAGGAGGCTTCCTCTAACATAAGTGGTTCTTCCTTAGAGGAAGAGTTTTTTTAAGTTGGAAGGAGGTTCCTTATGCTGAAGGAATACATGATGGGATCCACCTCGGTGGATGTAATTTGGTGTTGTAGCTGCAGGAATATTTCTCTAGTGCTTTTCTACAGGGACCCAATTTAGAGCAGTGGGGCAGTCCTTCCCCCACATCTACTCAAGGTTCAGATCAGATCACAGGATCACTGATATCTCTCACCTACTATACCTGAGGACAAAAAGTTAGGTGTCATTACTGACATTTTTTAAATGTTGTGCAATGCTACTATTGGTGGCTGTGATTTAAAGGAGAAAACTAGCAAAGTGGGGAACATCTTCTTAATGCTGTTCCTTCCTTCCTGTTGGTGGGAGGGAACTTCCCTAGACATTGGACACACTTCTTTTAAGTTACCTGCTATGCCACAAGCTAATATGTAAGGAAGGAAAGAAATCAAGGTCCTACACTGTGAAGGAGGGGAAAAGTATTTTTAAAAACACTCCTGAGATAAACTTCTAGAATAAAGAAAAATATGTTGTCCAGGGATGGCAGCCCCTCCCCTGTACTCACTGCAGTTCACCAGGATGAGTCACCTAGTGCTGGGACCCTCAGGGGTCAGGCCTGCAATGCAAACTCCACACCCACCATGGAGACTGGAATTGGCACAGCTTCAAGCAGGGCCTAGCAGCTCAGGCCCTGATTGGGCCAAACAGCCACACTGGTGGCAGTGGCAACACATCAGAACAACTCTGCCTCTCCGCAGCATCCACAGTGCCAGAACAGCTCTGCCTCACCCTGCCCAGGAGTGGTAGGCCATCCCAGATGGCAGCCAGAGGGGCCTTACTCTTTGCGTAGCAATGACATTGGGACGGCTGACCTATGAGGTTGGATGAGGCGGGGAGGGTCCAGGGAAGACAGCCATTGGAGGAAGTCCTGGCAGCCTGGCAGTATCCTGCCCCAGCACGGAGATCACTGGGGAATCCTGGGTAAGGTCACTCTCAGGAAACTTTTTATTAAGCAAGCCATGGATGGGGAAGGGAGGAAGAGCCAGGCCTCTCCCATGCTGTCAGGAGAGAGAGAAGCCCCAGAGGTGCTGTGAACCCACCTCCTCTCCATATTCTGAGACCTGCGGCAGAGTTCATTGAAGAAAGTGGGGCCTGGAGGGCACAGCAGCCCCAGACCCCAGTCCTGGGGTGGAAGAGTCAGGCATATGTGAACAGTTGCCCTTTGCACTATGCTTCTTCTTTTTTTAAAAAAAAAAGTATAACTTAGACTGGCACAAATTTAATGTATTGATAGAAAGAATTGTGAAAAGCAATGCTGAGGTAGATGATTCCATATTACTGCTTTTCATGGTTGTCAGTTGAAAAACAAAACAGAAAAGTGCAGTTTGCCCAACCTTTGATTCACATGTATAATAGGGAAGCATATTGATTGGGCAAGGAAGGCAAGAGTGTTCTCTGTTCTTATTGAATCTTTGGAACTTCTCCACTGCAACTAGGGTTCCACCTAACCAGGGAAGGAAAGGGTCTGATCAGAATTTGTTTGCTTGTTTGGGGGCCAGTTACCAGAAAGGGCCACCCCCACCCTGCCAGCCATTTGTTGCTGATAGGGATGCCAGGGATCCCCTGGAATTTCAGCTCATCTCCACACTACGGAGATCAGTTCCCCTGGATAAAATGGATGTTTCGGAGGGTGAACTCTATGGCACTGAACCCCGCTGAGGTCCTTGTTTTCCCCAGACTCCATACCAAAATCTCCAAGAGTTTTCCAGCCTGGTAGCCAGGAGGGACCTTGTAGTTGCTGAAGACTTTTTAAGCTGCACAGATTTGTAGAAATATGCGCCTTTTTTACTGGGCTCCATCCTCTGACGTTGCAAGAACTTCTGATCACTACCTAAACCCATGAGAAACCACTGAGCATTGCCACCTAATCATCACCCTCCAAAAGACCTTTTGGGCCTATTCTACCTCCTTGCACCACTGCAAAACTACCGTCAACACCACAAGGGACTGTGCACAGGACACTTGGAAAACAAAACACAGGTAAGCAATGCTGTTGTCACGGCTTAGAAAATACGCATAACTATTACAAATTTGTTATTGCTGTTTTCACAACGTATTAAACCTGCTATAATACTACAGCTGAATTCTGTTTAAATAGAGACTGCTTCTCCTCTCTGAGGAGGTGAATACTGTTCCAGAATGTGAATGAGTGAGATGTGCAAGGAGAGAATGGAAAGACAGAAGATTTAGGGGGGGAACCACTCTCTATAGCAGTAATCACATAAAAACACAGGACAATTTATTCTGTTCACGCCAAAATTTTAGTGCAGTTATGAAATCTGATTAATTCAGCACTCAAAATATATTGTAGTTGCTATCTTCGGGGGAATTGTTTACTCTCTGTGTTCTTGTTTCTGTATAGATTTCTGGAAAAACACAGACATACTGCAGTATACCACAGTGGATTATTTTTGGTTGTCATTGAGAATGAACATATTGCCATAGTGATTGTGAGATCCTGAAATTATTGATAGTGAATGGTGTCCTACCTTAGTATGTACTCAATCTCGTCGTAGTCTGAATCAAAACTCAAAAAGCAGAAACTGACTTGTGCTTAGCACTAACAGCCCTAGTTGCATCACTGTTCGATATACCTATTGCCAGTCCCCAAAACAAATTAACTTTTTTAAAGGGTCTTAAGACATATCTGTATGGACATGGCACTATGTTTGGCAACAAGCTAACTGCCACATGGATATCAGTGCTTTCAATCCTCTAGAATATTTATTTAAAACATTTTAAGTCACCTTCCTCCCAACTTGGAGCCCCCAAGGCAGCAACGAGGGCAATCTTAACTATTGGGCATTCAGGGCAGCCACCTGTGATGCTCCTCCCTTGCCGGCACCACCCCCTGGGTCTCAGCCATTGCACCATTTTTTACTGGGCTCCATCCCCAGGGCCTTCCCAAGCCTCACAATAGAAAGAAGGGGGAAAGGGTTGTGTCACCCAAATCCAACCACTCTTTTCTGGAGTGTTGCCCTTGTCTGGGCACTACAGTGCTCCCTCTCTCCCTCCTGGCCTGGTTGTGGAGCAGCCACTTATGCTTCCTCCCCACCAATCAGCTCCACCCCATGCTCTGGCCCTGCTTCTATGGTCTGAGCCATTATCTGGGCCAGGGTTTGGAGTACCACTTCCCCCAGTCTCCTTTTCCATCCTTGCTGTTCCCCTCCCTTTCTCTCACTGGCCAATTCCAGGGAGGCCTTCAGCTAGGCCCTCCCTGCCTGGCTTCTTCCACATTCTTGCATGGTGAGGCTCCTCCTGTGCCCGTGCTGTCATGGTTGGACTCCTGCTGGCCACCCACATGCTCACTGGCTGGCCTGATGGCCTCTGAGGTTTGTACTTCCCTGGTGTCATCTTTGTTGTCCCAGTGTCGGGAAATGATGTCATCAGTCAATGCCTGAAGCTCTGGGGCCCAGGTCCAGTTGGATGGGTACCTGCAACCCAGGTCCCATCCTGGGAGTTCTGGCCAATCAATGATGCCTGAGGTACAAAGGAGTGGGTTCACTCAGCCCTGAAGCATCAGTGTACTTTGCAATGCTACTGTAGGCACCTTGGCCAAGGATGAGCCAGGTGCTGGTGCTGAACACTGTCCTAGGCCACACACAAATCCCCAGCTGATTGCTTGTACAGCCTCAGACTCAGGAAAGTGATCAGCTATAGTTGGGGGCTGTGAGCAAGCAGCCCATGCAAGCCCTGTGGGAAGGAGATGTCCACCTGGCCCAGGCTTCTTCAGGCAGATAGATACCCAGCCAAGCTCTGCATGGTGAAGGGAGGAGTGTTCCCTGCACAGCTAGAGGAGATGGGTGCTCAGCCATGCTCCCCATGGTGAGGGGAGGAGGGGCCCAACCAAACTCTGCTCTGCTCAAGAAGAAGGGTGCCCAACCAAGCTCCAAGAGGCACCTGGCCAAACCGTGCACAACTGTCTGTGCAAGCTGGTTTGCTAACTATTTCTCCCACCCAGACTCCTTTCAGTTGGCAGATTCTGGCTGTCTAGGGCTGCCAGTCTCCAGGAGGCATCTGGAGAGCTTCTGGAATTACAATTGATCTCCAGATGAAAGAGATCAGTTTCCCTGGAGAAAATGGCTGCTTTGGAGGGTGGACTGTATGGCATTAAACCCCCCTGAGGGCCTTCCCCTCCCAAAGCCCCACCCTCTTCAGATTCCACCCCAGATTTCCAGGAATTTCCCCAAGCTGGAGCTGACAACCCTGTCTTCCACTGATCCTCTGCACTCCCTGAGACTCAAGGGGTAGGATGATCAGATTAGGATGGTAGTTGGTCTCTGTTTCCTGATCATGCTGCTTTAGAGTCAGGTGGTGTATGGATGGCACAGCTCTATATCCATAACTCCAGAGACCCTGGAGTCGTGGTGGAAACCTTATGTGCAGTGCACACATACCCTGTGATTCTGGAGCCCCGTTCTTGAGTTTTGCCCACAGCCCAGAATCACTAAGACTGACCCTGGGCAGTGAGCAATCAAAAACATTAAAAGAAGCTTTCAAAAATGCATACTTACATACATACACATATACATACATAAATGTAGATTTGTATAAACAATTAAATGAATGCATGAAAACATACACACATGAATGGAAAGGAGGATCAGTCAGTGACAGTATGCCAAATGAAACAGAAGATGATAGAAGTGAAGCTCTGGCAGGGATGATTCATCTTCAGTGTTCTAAAAAACCTGAAGTTACCTTGTTGGCAATATCTATTTTCTGTTGAGTCAAGCACCTCATATAATTACCTCAGGTATTTGTCCACAATTCAAAATATTTTAAATGGACCTGGCCTTGATGGTGCACAAACAGGTAGCCACTTGTACTAGGAATTCCTTTTTCAATTATATCTACCTTGTAAACAGGTCACCTTATGAAATATTTGCCATTTTCTTACTGAAACATTAATACTTTTATACCCTTGAAGCCAGAGAATGCAATTAAAGACTGTTCTTAGTACTTTATTTCATATAACTTTCATTTCAGAGAAACCATTATATTTTTAGAAATGACAACAAAGTACAGTAAGATCATATGTAATCTAAGTGGCAGAAGATTACAGGTCACATTGCATTTTTGAAATGGAAATCAAATCAACCATTTTGTTCTAGGAAAGTAAAAGATAACTGAGATAACATCCAGTTACAGTAAATAGCCATAGCTTCATGGAAGACAATAACTTGAATTTACCATAATATACTACTTTCTTTTATTTTTCTAAACGAAAACTAGATTTGTTATTATGTTAGTATTCAAATTTACATTATGGATAGCATACTGTCACTGACTGATCCTCCTTCCCATTCATATGCAATTTAGACAATGTTAGCAACCATGCTAACTGCCCAGCAAATAAGTAAAGATGAGAGTAGACTGTAATTGTCGGTAAAGATGGTTAGTGCTAGATAATATTAAAATTCTATTTAAAGCATTCAAACAACTGCTGGAAATATTGTGCATAATAGCAGAACAGATTCAAATGGATCAATGGCGTTCAGGTTAGATGGTAATAGAGAGCTATTAGCCAACAATGTGAGACAGAGAGCAGATGCCAGCCAATTTAAAGTAGGCTTTTTGCCACATAAAAGTTTTGGACTGGTTGCTACAACTAGAAATGTTGTAATTGGGCTTGCTCCTATTCAAGTACTTGCAATGGAACTGAAAGTAAGTTTAAAACTATTCTAGCTAAAAATTATAACAAATACTATTCCATTCAGCTTCATGTCTTTTTCCACTCCTTATAACTATGCTTTTTCTAGGAGAGATTGAATAAAGAAGAAAACAAATAAGAAGCTATACCGTTTTTAAAAAGAAAGTAAGCTGAATCAAGAGGCTGATACCTTCCAACTTTATAAGACTACTCATGAGGAAGGTTGGTGAAATGAGTGCAAAAACCGGTGTGCTCATCAAGGATATGATGATGTTGAATTTTGCTTTGTTAATGTCAGAATTTTCTAACTATATTGTAAGATTAATAGCTTCACAAATTAATGCTTATAGAATTATTAAATGTGTCATTGTTAATTTTATCACAGTGGTTCTTTGTTTGTTGGCATGAATCTGCACACTGTGATCCCTTCGCTGGCTTTCTTGACTAGATGGTAAGGAAGTCTACATTGCTCTGAATCAAAATGTATTTCACTGTTCATAGAAATAAAAAAAACCTCCTGTTTCTTCTTATGTCATAGGGCCTCCGAGTTTTATGATTCATGCACTCTCATTTCTGTGAATATGGCATGTAAAAAAAGAGTCAACAGCCTGTGCTACATTCATGTATCAACTACTCACTTCATGCTACAGAATTTCACCATTTGATTATTTATGCATTTAGGTGTATGATTACATGGAATAAAGGTAGTGTGATCCAGAATGTTGAACCCACTGTTACTTTGAAGTTTGCCTTTTTCCAGAAATCATGTAGATGGCTACTGGCTTATATTCTGGCTATATGTGATTGTTGAAGTCTTATTGAAAAACTCAGTCATGTGAACCAACCCGTAGAATATATGTCCACTCATCACTAATAACCTAGAGATAGCCATCTGGTATGGGGCACAAAAAACACAACCTTTTCCCCTGATATCTTAGCTAGTTGGCACTAGTAGTTAACAGTACACATCACTTTTAAACATTATAATTATTTTATTTTTTCTGTTACAGGTTCATCTATAGAAACTGCCACTAGTTTTCAAAAACAAAAGAAATTGTATCTGATTTGTGCACCTGAAGAAGACTCCAAAAAGATGGCCAGCACAGCATACTGGTTTAAACAAAAAAATCTGAGAGCCAACACTTTCCAGTTCAAATCTTACTTAAGACATTATTTCATTATGTAATATCATTTTCTTCAGAAAGCTAAAGAATTATATTTCAAGTCTAGCATCAACTTCAGTTTGTGTATATTTTTAGTTTTATACATTGGTTCCTTTTCCTGCACAGTATATTTGCTGACAAGGAGAAATGTACTTTGTGACAGCAAACCTCTTACTTTCAAATGACATTTTACTCAAAAGCCCTTTCAGTCTTAAAAAAACCTATACCCTTCAATTATAACTTACATCATATGAATTAACATAGAAAATGAAGATATGCTGGTCTGTCTAGCTGAGCATCATATACTCTGATTGGCAACAGCCATCTTGGATCACAGATAGATAAAGGTTGTTCCCAGTACCTGCTCTCTGAGATCTTTTAACTAAAAGTGCAGAAAAGGAAAACTGGGACCTTCAGTATACAAACCATGTACTCCAACACGGAACCACAGCCCTCCCTTATGCTATGACCTTTGACATCTACTTAACATTGATTTAGTTCCAATGGTTGCTAGACCCTGTACACAACCGCTCTAATTGATGCAATCCCTGTCAAGAAAGTGCAGACTCCATTTCAAATATTTTTCAATCCATTAGGAAAAGAAACATTGAGAATTTTTATTTTCCATTGGGTTAGCTGCCTGCCTTTATTTTCCAGATGATCAGTTACATGTCACAAAGCATTACTGTCCTTAATGTTTCTACTTGACATGGTCACTGGGAGTTTCCAACAGTCACGTGTCTCTAGCGTTTATGAATAAGGGCTGATTTAAAAGTAATGCTTGTGAGGCAAAAGAATTCATCAATGCTATTTTGCACTTTTACATCACCTTTTTAAAACTGGGCTGTTACCTAGCAGTGCTGTGTACTTGGCGTGCTAGACCCTAGTAATCCCTGCAAATATTATACTGGAGTTTTAATGAAACACATGTCGCTTCTTTGCACAGCTGGCAATCCCAGTTTAAATGAGATGTTGTGCAAGTGCAAAGTCCCATGGGGGAGGCCTTTGCCTCATTAGTAGCATGTTTCAATTGGCCCTAAGAGAATGATTGGCAGGTGTCTTGCTGGTAAAGCTTTGCTCTCTCTACTGCTTTCATGGTAAGAAAATCATTTCAAAGGCAGTTAACTGGTCCTGGTGGTCATAGATTTCCCACACTCTGTTATTAGTTCTCTATGTATTCTTGTACAATATGACTAGCAAATTAGTGTTCACTTTCTGCACTGGCGTTGGTAGACACAAGTCTAACAAAAGACAGTGTAACATGTCAGCTTAGCCCAGGACTCAATGTAATTTTGTATTCTGACAGAACCCCTCTAATTAAATTAACCAATAACTATAGCCAGAGGATGCAAGACCAGAACTGGCCATCAATTCGTGTGTGAAATTGTTCTTTCATAATTGGATTATATTATTCTGCTGAGTGATTACCTGGACCTTAATATCTTTGAAACTCTGTTACTGTCTTCCTTTAGAGGGAAAAAAGAAACAAACTTTCTCAAATACTTAAATATAGGCAAAACCATATTTGAACAAGAGATGCTAAGACAACAGACATTTTCTTAGCCCAATGTGAACTACGCATCTCTGGTGTGCAGTAGAATGGCATGGGTAAACATCTCAGCTGGACCGTAGAGTAAATTGCTTAAAAAAGACAAAGCAAACAGATTTTCGTTAACACAATGGTTGCAGTCATGAATTTGTTCATAGTGAGAGAGAGCCAGGAAATCTTTGATCTCATGCTGCTGTTTCTCCCTTCCTGCTCTATGCCAAGAGCAGAGATTTCCTGGTTTGTAACAAACCACAGTTTGCTCCACCATGCAAATGAGGCACTTCAACAAACCATGAGTTGGATCCTGCAATCTGTAAGTGAAAGGCACAGATGGTCACACATCCTTCCTTCTCCCCAGCAGCCCTTTCTGACCCTTACAGTTTATCCTAGGTTGAGAGGATGTGCATGTAATGATAGCCACATGGGTTGGGAGGCTGCAGTGAGGATGCTGGTTTCTTACCTATGTAAGCAAATATAGTAAGAAACAGGAAAGGGGAGTTTCTGATTGCTACATGGGTCTTCTTTCTCTCCACCATCTTCTGCCCAGTTGTAGGGTCCAGAGTATAGAGAGGAAAGCAAACTTGAGGAGATGTTACTTAGCTGCTGCTAGCTAGAAAAGAATGGCATTTATTTATCTAGTGATAGGGATGCTAGCCTTCAAGTGGGACCTGGGGACCCCCCAGAATTACAGCTCATCTTTTTACTACAGAGATCAGCTCCCCTGGAAAAAATGAATGCTTTGGAGGGTGGACCCTATGGCCTTGTATGCCACTAAGATCCCTGGTCTCCCCAGGCTCCATCCCCAAAGCTACAGGAGTTCCTCAGCCTGGATCTGACAGCCATACCCCCCATACCCAACCAGTGGCCAGGGGGGACCTGGCAACCCTACAATAGGTAAGCACTGACTCAGCTATAACTAGCTGTGAACCTTTCTGCACTTGACTGTTCCCCCACAGTTTGTCTACCACCATATTGGAAGCAGAATCTCCCTCTGCATTGCATCCCACTCTCACTTTCCGCCTGCATTACAGCTCTTTCCAGATTCTGCACTGTTTTATGGCTGTTTGGAGGTGACTTTGCAATCATCACAGCATTGCTGTGATGTCTGAAAGTGGTTTCTCTCCAGACCTTTTTGCTCTTCAGCTTCAAATTTGGAAGGAATAATAAGCAGACTACTTGACATGGCTTTAGTCATCTCTGCCCCCTCCCCCTCCCCCACCCCTATTTCCACTCCTATTTTGATGCTTCTAGCTTGCAGGGCAGCGTTTGACACACATTGAACCCTAGGGAGGGATCTTCTCCCCTTCCCCAAAGCCAATCTGCACATAAGTTGGAGGGGGATATACTAAAAGGAATGACAGAATTGTCCACTGGAAAAAATGGGAGAGGCTTGAAGGCCCATTTGTTTTGTTTGTTTGTTTGTATTTATTTAAAAACCCCGGGGCCCCACCCCTCCAGACAGACCACCCAGCCAGCTGCTGAGGTGGCATCCCTCTATGGGTTGTGCATGACTGGAGTATCCCAGTGACAGCTAACCAAGGGGGGATAGGAGAGTGGGGAGGAGAGGAGAGAAAGAGGAGGGTGCCCCATCCCTTGTTTATGCACTTGGCCAAGTCGATGGCAATTGGATGTCCCCTCCACAGATCACAAGGGACGTTAATTAAGCAAAAAATGTGGGTTTTGGTTGTAGATGCAGGATGCATAATAGAAAATAAACTGGAGGAAAAAAGAATAGTATAAAGAGCAGGGGCATAAAATACATAGTTAAGCTTAAAGGCTTGGCTGCTTGGACTCTCCAGAGTAAGCTACAGTGAGCCTGTGTCTAAGGGAAACTGAAACCGAAGGAACAATACCCAAGTGAAGGAGCTGGTTTCCTCTAGAGAGTCACCAAAGGCTAGGAATATGCCAGAATCACTAAAAACTAGAGAAAACATATGAACAGGGAGAGATAAACCAAACCAGAATTTCTGATTCAAAATAAAAGCATGTGATTTTGAGATTAATCACCTCAGTTTTTTGTCACCTCTGAGTAACCTGCAGCATTTAAACTCCTGTCACAGGCCTAAATGCAAGGGCCATCAAAGGCAATCAGTATATGACAGAATAAGGAATATTGTAATTCAACATTTGATACAGTGAGGTGATGAAAATCATTACTGAAAGTGTCGGCCCAGGAGGAGTCCCGGTGAGGTGATATTACAAGAACCAAATCAAATGAATGAAGGAATACATGTCAATGAAAAATTTCTGCTGTTATACTTCAGTGTTAAATGCAAGCTTGGCTCTTAAAGATCTATTTGACAAAAACTGACATTGGCCGAGGACAGACTGGCAATTTGCCGCGGGATGGGACCCGGGCTGACAGCGACTCAATATCGGAGTAAATGGAACGTTCACAAAGGCACATCTGCCTGGCGTCCCCCACCCGGAGCTTACCGGAGCCCTCGCGCTTCAGAGCCGGTTTTAAAAAACACCTGATAAAAGCCGTCGCAAATCGTGAAAGCCTGCGTTCTTCGCGCGTTTCCCCGCTTCCGGGTTGTCTGAACGCGCAGGCGGGAAGCCGGGCGGAAGCCGCGTTAGTTCCATGCTCCGGCGGTGGCGCGGCCAGTGTGGATGCGCATGGGCGTTGATCCGGAAATTGCGTTCATGCGCACAAGCGCACAAGTGCGCGAAACAAGCCTGGTGGCCATAAAAACCCTAACCCAGTAGCACCCAGGTGTCAGGCAGTATGAGCGGGGTCAGAGGAGTCTCGTGGAGGAGGGCAGAGACTCTGGACCTGCTGGCAGTGTGGGGTGACTCCACGGTGCAGGAGGCCCTGGGGGAGAGCCACAGAAACAGGGAGGTGTTTGAGGAGGTGGCACAGCAGATGGTGGCCCTGGGCCACAACCGCACAGCGGATGAGTGCCGCTCTAAAACAAAGGCCATGCGCCTCATGTACCGGCGCACAATAGAGCATAACAGTGTCTCTGGGAATCAACGGACGACCTGTCCATATTACAAGATCCTGGACAGGATTCTCCAGGGTGATGGCACCGCCCGCAGCCGAAGAGTGCGCAATAGCCTCCCCTGCAGACCTGCCCATCCAGCAGTAGGGCACAGGACAGCGGACCGAGCCAGGCGGCGGCAGGGCCAGAAGAGGGGTTCCACCTCACCCTGGAGCCAGAGGAGGAGGAGGAGGAAGCCCCTGAAGTTCTGGTGCCAGGTCAGTGTGAAGCGTCCAGCACAGGCCTCCACCCTGGCTGCTGCTCAGATACCCACATGCCAGGATGCTGCTGCCACATTCAGACGTTGGCGGTGGGGACAGAGGCCATGACATGGCAACAGACCCTGAGCCAGGCATGTCTCCCATGACAAAGGTCCGGCCACCCAACCACGTGGGGAATGTGTGGCCGTGACGCGTCAGGTTAGGTCTGCACTGGGAGTACGTGCGAGGGCCCCCTGCAGGCAGATGGATGGGGTGGCCACACAGGCTCCAACAGCCATGCCTGGCCACACCACAGGTCCCCCACCAGACAGCCGCCTCAGCCTGCCCCATTCTTCACCATGTAGACACCCTTGAGCCGCCACAAGAGGAGCCGGAGGATCCGCAGGACGACACCATCGTGGAGGAGGAGCCGCAGCCGGGTAAGGAGACGGGCCCTAGCCACGCCAGGGGGTGGCCGAGTGGCCAATGGGGTACCCTGGCCACCACGGGACACGGTGGCTTCCGGCCCTTGGACAGTCACTCCGGTGGTGGAGGCCATGGAGGACCCCCACATGTGGTCCACAGTCGAGAAATGGGTCTGGCAGTCCATGGGCCGGGTCTCCGTGGGGCCCCACACAACCTGTGTGTGGTCGGCACGGGCGGAGCCCTGCGAAAGGGTCCCCCTGTGCCCATGGGACTGACCAGTCTTTCGCCCCGCCCCAACACCACCATAGGCCCCTCAGGAGCTGGCAGCCTGGAGAGGGACCGGACCCCCGGACGCGGGACCCAGGAAGCGGCAGGTGAGTGGCCATGCTGGGCTCCTGCTCGAGGGGAGCCATGGCACAGATGGCATAGCTGTGCATCACAACTAGGGGTGTCCTGTGGAAATGGCTGTATTCTGGGGCCGTGGCTCCCCGCGGCGGGCCGCCATTCCCACAGGTCAGTGGCCCACAGAGACAGTACCCCCTGGGCCACAGTGACCCAGAACCACAGGCACGATGACTGGGATTCCTGTTTCCCTCTCCGCAGATGTGCCACCTGGTGGCCCCCTTGCCCTACTGTCCCCACACACCAGGATGGCAGTCACCCAGGCACGGAGGCAGCGGGTGTCAGCCCTACAGAGAGTGGGCGAGCGGCTCCTGGACCAGGCCGAACGGCACCATGAGGCCCTGGAGGAGCGAGGCACTCGGGAGCATCTGGACTTCCTTGAAGAAATGCGCCGCCTAAGGGAGGAGGAGCGTGAGACCAGTCGTTCCACCCGTGAGCTCCTGCAGGCGACGCTGGACACTCTCTCTCGCATAGCGACGTCTGTGGCTGAGCCCCGTGCCATGGCCCCCACCCCAGAATGTGGCTGCCACAGGGCAGGCCGAGGTCGGGCGCGGGGTGGAGCCAGGGCTGGCACACGTGGCCGTGGCGGCACCCTCAGGGGAAGAACAGCACCGCGGGGTGGAAGGGGCAGGCCCCAGACGAGTGCCCCCGACTCACCACCCAGCTGAGCCCCGTTGATGAGCCGAGGCAGGTGTCTGGAGTGGCAGTGGCAGCTCTGAAGCCCTCCGCGCGCCCCTGAAGGAAGGGCTGCAGAGAGAGGTGGTGGTATTTGTGAAAAACATTTATTTCAAAAACATGTCCTTGAACAGGCAGCTGTGGTGTGGGGTGAACGCCGGAATAAACAGTGGCAGCCACACGCCGTCCGTCATGTGAGCCTCATTTCGTGGGAGGGCGGTGAAGGGATGGGGGCGCCGAGGCCAGGCATGCCACTCTGGGCAATTGGTAGGCCCCGTCATCCCTCATGGCTGCTGTCTGTGGCCAGGGGCTCCGTGTCGGTGCCCTCCGTCCTTGGCTGTTGGCCCTGGGCGGTGAGGAGCGTGTGGAGATCCCTCCGCATGCGGCGCATCCCTTGTTGTTGGATGTGCAGGAGGTGCACCATGCGCTCAACTGTCGGGGAAGCCAAACATGGGCCACGTCAGCCACCCCATGGTGACACTCGCGCACCCCCCGACAGCACAGTGTGGTGGCGGCTGGAACCTCTGGGGTCTTGCATGGCCTCCCCTGGGCCGCCACCGTCATCCACCGTGGCCTGATCCCTACTGGGTTGGTCCGCACATGTCACCATGGCATACTCACATCGCCGTTCAGTCTGCTCGGCCAGGGCCGTCAGGCGAGCCGCCAGCGTAGCCAGGGTCGGGGCATCCTCCGCCACGTCCCGGAGACCTGCAGGACCTGGTTCCTGCCCCCCTGAAAGGACATGGGTTGGCCTGTGTCAGTACTGGCAAGCTGCCAGAGCACCCGCATGGCCCGCCAACAGGGTGACCTACCAGTATCAGAGGCGGACCGGGATTCTACCGTGACGGGTGGCTCGGGCGTCCAAACACCCCCCTCCGCTGCAGGGGCCGTCTCTGGAAACAGAAATCCCACGGCATCATGTAGGGTACCCGGACAACCACACACACGTGCCCTGCCCCCCCCCAGCCCTGCTGCTGCAACCGGCATGCGCGGGTGTCGTGCCCCAGGCATGTCACCAGGCCAGTGCCCAGTGTGGTTGGCGGGCCTGGCTGCCTTCCAAGGTGGCGACCACGAGAGGGTGTCTGACAATGCCAATCAGCGCAGCCACAGCCCCCCTCCCAGCATTCCAGGCCGAGGCTCCCCGATGCCATAGGGGGGTCTGGAGGTTGCATGGCCGCGACCCCCTACTCATGGCTGACCGTCCTCCGGCCTGTGTGGTAACGGGCGCCTGGAGGGCCATCCGCCACATGAGACTCACCGGCTCCGCTGGCCTCTGGAGTGGTGTTGAGGACGACGACGGGCCCCTCCCCCGCTGCAGGTCCCCTTGGCTCTATGGGGGGCAAGGGGAGCGGTTAGTCCTGGTCTGTGGCCAGGCCGGGCACCTGGCAGCACCCAGAACCCGTGTGCATGAAACACAGGCCCCCGGGGGCCGCCCCTGGCCCTGCCACCCCACCCTGGTGGCCCTTGGTGGACCTTCGTGGGAGGCCTGGCCCCGTTCTCACTGCCACTGTGTCCAATGTTGCCCCGGCCGCGGTGGCCAGGGCCCCTGCAGCTGACGGCACACATGGTGCCCCAGCAGTTGACGCCACCTACCTGGGCGCCGCTCCACTGGTGGCCCTGTGGCCTCTTCCTCGGAGGAGGTCCGGGAGGCGACCGGAGGTTCCCCAGCTGGCCTCCGGCGTCTGCGCCGACGGGGGCGGAGCCCTGTGGGGGAAAAGGTATTCCTGGAACACTGAGCTCTTGCAGGTGCCGCGTCACCCCCCAGGGCCACAGCCACCCACGGCCATCCCACCATGGGTTCTGCCAATGCTGCAAGCTCACCAGGGACACGCCGCTGCCTCCACGATGGCCGGCCTCCTTGCTCCCAGAGGGCCCGCAGGAGCCGGAACCGGGGGGGGCGCTCTCCCCGGGGGGGAATGCCGTCCCAGTCCTCCAGGGCCTCGAAGAACTCCGCCTTCTCCCTCTTGAATTTGGCCCTGCATTGGATGGCCGAGCGGGGGTAGCCTGCCTGAGTGAGCACCGCAGCCACCCTGCCAAACAGGCCCAGGGTTGGCAGATGGGTGCTGGCCATCACCCTCCTGCCGGCCTCGATTTCATGCAGGGCCCTGAGCAGCAGCTCCACCTCCTCGTCCATCCGGTACACCCCCAGCCGTTCGGGCTCCATGTCCTGGGCCTGCATTTGGACGGAGAGGCCTGGAAGCGGCTGCTTCGCCAGCGACTTCGGCAAGTGCGGAGAGGCGTTTGGGCGGCGGCGCGTTTGGGCGGGGCCACGGCTATGCGCACGCCCAAGAGTTCCCGCAGATGGCACAGCGACTGTTCTGTCTCCCTCTCCCTTCCTCCTTCCCCCCTGCCCAGGCAGCGATCCGGCCCACGGCAGTAGGGCTCTGGGGATGGCATAGAGGGGATGGCCGCGCGTGACGGAGCGCAGACAGGCGTTTGGGCGGGGACGCGCTCGGCCGCGCATGCTGCCATGCGCATGCCCAGGTTACCCAGGGAAGGGTCGGCATCGGCACAAATTCCCACGGCCAACCCCCGCCGCGGGTCTCCCTCAGTCGAGTCCCTCAGGACTCCTGTATCATGTCGTTCAGCCCTCAGCCGTGCATGGCATCCTTCCATCAGAGAAGCATCAGGAGTGGCTGGGTCCCGGACAGCATGGCAGACTCGGTCACTGTCTCTCTCTCCGGGACTGGGCCTCCGGCCTCTGGAGACCGGAGGCCTCCAGTGGCCGGCCTAAGCTGGGGCCACGGGGAGAGGAGTTCTGCTTGGAGCCTGCGCCTGTCTTGGCAATGTGCACCCATGGGCCACACTTTCCCCCCTGCACATGGGTCAGCCAGTGCAGCCACATTCCTGCAGGACACCGGTTTGAGTAGCCAACCGTGGCCCCCCATGGGCCAGGAACACCATATGTTTTCCCCGGGGGGGGGCCAGCCTATGATGGATGTCTAGGTGTGTTCCTCTCGATACATCATGGTGCCCCATGTAGACTGTCCCCCACGGGAAGGCCAGCAGCCAGCCTGCCACGCCTCCCACGGGCAGGCAGGCCACGGGGGGTCTCCCTCCCAGGTGCCACATCCAGTGGACAAGGCTTGGTCAGGTTCCCAGCCGGGAAGCCACAGCTAGGTAGGAAGGACCCTGGCGCTGGGGCGTGGCCCATGGGCGGCCGCGGGCAGCACCCACTTCCCAGCCTCAGCCACCAGGGAGAGCCCATCACGTCCTCTGTCGCTCAGGCCGTCACACTCCCCGGTCTTGGTGGCGGCCTCTGGCCCAGCTGGGGCCGGGGATGTACGCCACTGGGTCAGAGCTGGCCTTGCCCACAGGGCTCCAGGAATCATCTGTCGCCCCCGCGTGTCGCCACACCTAGCTCTGGCCGGGAGTCCTACTGACACCCCTGGCTGCCCCACCGTCACCCAGGGGGGGCCTAGCCCTCCCTCACCCACCGGGAGGGGATGCTGAGTCGCCCGCAAGCAGCCAACCATGGGCACCACCTTCCATTGGGGCCGCCAGGCGAGACAGTCGGAACCCCATTGTTGGGGCCGACCTCAGCTGGGCCTCCCTGGTGGCCCCCCAACAAACCCTGCCACGGCCCTGGTGGCCACCTGGGGAATGAGGGACGCACACACAAGCAGCCTGAGCGAGTCAGTTTCTTTATTGGAGACATCACATTGATGGGTGCTTGCACACAGGTCAGCGCTCGGGACCCCTCGCCAGTCGCCAGGGGGTCCTCTGTCCCATGTCCAAGCCGCCACGTGCGACCGCAGTCCACTTGTGCTCAGCGTTGGTGCCTCATCAGCCATGTGGCTAGTGCCTCCCTCACCACGCTTCCCTCTGCCCGGTTGATGACATCCACCCTCCGCAGGCGGGGCCTCGCCCCTGGCGCCTGGGCCAGCTCCTCGTCCGCCTCACGCCTGATGATGGCATGGCCCCGCTCCTCACAGATGTTGTGTAGAGTAACGCAGGCTGCCACCACCGGATTGTAACTTGCCTCCTGGACATCCAGTTTCAGTGCAAGGCGACGCCAGCGTGCCTTAAGGCGGCCGAAGGCGTGCTCCACGACGTTCCTGGCACGGCTATGTGCCCTATTGAACACGGCCTGCCGGTGGTTCAATGCGCCCTTGTATGGGGTTATCAGCCATCTCCTGGAGGGGTATGCGGCATCACCAAGGATGAGGGGGGGAACCAGAATGCCTTCTATGAGGGCTGTGGGGTTGCCCGGAACAAAAACCCCTGCGTCCATGGCCCTGCAGAGGTGTGACTGGCGGAACACATGGGCATCGTGGCTGTGCCCAGCATGGCCCACGCAGATGTCAGTGAACCTTCCCCGGTGGTCGACGGTTCCTTGGAGTATGACAGAGTAGACGTGTTTCCGGTTCATGAAGTCATGTGGGAGGTCGGGTGGTGGCTTGACAGGGATGTGACATCCATCCACGGCGCCCACACACTGGGGGAAGCCCAGCGCCGCAAACCCATCCATGATCTGGGGGGGAAAGAGACTTCAGTTAACGGCAGCCCAGCAGACTCCCAGGCCCCGGCTTCCCTCCCTGGTTCACTAACACAGTTATGGCACACGGCCACATTGTGGCTGCTGGGGTGCAGTGTGTGGCAAGGCCGGGCGTCGCCGATGGGGGCTGCAGAGCCGTTGTCCCTTCATCCGGATCATGGACCGGGGCCAGGCTCCCCTTCCCTTGGGCTCCCTCGCCTCACCCGTGTCCATCTGACCCCGCAATCCCGTCCTGCTGTGAAGGCCCTCGGCCTGGCTCCACACCCTTTCTCTCCCTCAAAGCCCCATGTCGGCGTGGCCGTTGATCCAACCTTTGCCCTGGGGGCCGATGGCCTCGGGGCGACGGTGGTTCCCCTTGGAGGTGGGTACTCCTCCCCGCCATGTTGGGGCTGGCCTGCCATGTCTGTCTGCACGCTCTGTGGGCTCTGCAGGGCTGAGAGTCCAGTGGGGGGCCCGGAAGTTGCTAGGGAGACTGTGGACACCCACACCTGGGGTGGACTCACCCTTCCTGGTGGCCCAAGGCAGACCGTCCTGCTCAGCAACTCCTTGTCCATGGCCACGCACACCTCCACGACGATCCCCGCAACAGTGGACTTGCCCACGCCAAACTGGTGGCTGACCTCCCGGAAGCAGTTTGTGCCCGACAGCCACCACAGGGTTATGGCGACGCGCTCCTCTGCAGCAATGGCACGCCTCATTGGTGTGTCTGTGTGCGCTATGTGACAGCGGAGGCTGTCCACTAGCCAGCGGAACGTCGCCTTGGTCACCCTAAAGTTTTTCAGCCACTGCTCGTCTTCCCAGACTACACAGACGAACGTCTCCCACCAGTTGGTGGGGCGCGGGTACACCCACCAGCGACGGAACGCACCCTCTTCAGCCAGCCTGATGAACCCGGCCCTGACACGGGCGTCAATGCGCCAGTGCTGCCTGATTCTGGCTGCTCTGTGGGCCCTGTACCGCAACAGAATTCGTGCCCTCCGAGCATGGATGCTGCGCACCCTGCCTTGGTGGCACTGCAGCAATGTGATGCAGGCCCTAATGCCCAGGAGTAGGAGCGGACCAGCTGTGTCCATGCTGCCTGGCCTCACCCTCTCGCTGTGCTACGTGGTGGATGTTGGTGATTGCCTTAATAAGGGCTGTGGGCGGGGCCCATTTCTGGCGGGATTCGCCTCATGGTCGCTTGTGCGCATAACCGCCTGGTCGCGCGTGCGCACATGTGCGCATGCGCGCCTCGCCGTATCCGGTGACTGCCGCGGCAGTTTGCGGCATCCACACCCCCCGTCTGAACGCTCCCGCGCGCCTCCGTCCCGTATCTTCCGGAAGCGGCCCCCGCTGTGTGGACGGGAAAACCCGGTATCGTTTACTCCGGGTTTTTTTGCCCCGACTCGATACCGGGGCAAATTGCCAGTCTGTCCTGGGCCATTATAGAAAATTTAGTGATAGAAATTTGTTTACGGACAAATGGGCAATGATCTTCAAGAACTGCTGAGGGAATTTTTTCTGAATTAGGAAAGGCAGCAGAATTTTGTCAAAACTATTGCAAATTCCTTATAACCTCATGAAGTGTAATTTTTAAAAACTTGAAATCACACACACCAGATTACAAGATTCAGTACAATCCTTGATATCAGGGGGTTTAGAATGGTGCAAAACTATACTGAAAGGTTTTTCTTACATACAAAAAGACATCCTGAGAGCCATCACTGGATAGGAAATGTTGCTTCTCAAACCACTCTGTTCCCAATGAACAGTATTACTGCTTATCAGAACAAAATGACAGATCATAAGAGACATGCTAGTGACATTCATAAGAAGCCAGATTTATCCCTGGAGTGGGCTCTGTGGAATTATAGCAGAATAGAATTTGGTCCCAATATATCTTCAATGCTTGAGAAGGAGAAGGGAGGGAGAAAGTTTCATTTACCTTCAAGGGAGAAACATCCCTCCAGAATAGAGTGATTTATTGACCTGGTAGCCTGAGGTTGATCATCTGGCACCAGCACTGATGAAAAATGCATACCATGTCCAGGATTTTGGCCGTCCTAGAAAGTCCAAATGCAATATGGTTTAATGAATTCTGACTGAAAAATCTCAGTACTGCAAAACTTTCATATGTACATGAATGGAGATATCTTTTCATTATTCATATTTGATAATTTGAATGTTGCTTTCTAAAAATGAAGAGCAATCAGGTGCAATGTTTCCACTCCTTCTCTTTCTTTGGGGGTTACTTGCTCTGTTTTATTCTCTCAGGAATCGTTCTCTCCCTGGCCCATCTAATCAAAACTGATTCCAAAATTGTGAGCCTCCTGTTATGTCCTCAGACCGCTGCCAGGCATCAGCCAGTGGCAGCCAAGCTTCAATCTCATAGACAATGGGGACTAGGCTCCTGAACTTCCAGTAAGGAGCCAATAGGGACATTGGTGGGAGATTTAAACCTGCCAATAGAACCACGTGGCATCCCCCCCCCAATTGTATATAGGTGGCTACCCAGCTGTTAGTTATTTGACCGATGTGAAAGTACCAATAAACGCATCTCGCTTATGTCGTGGTCTGAATCCTGATGTATCGAACCCAGTACTTTTCAGTGGTGATGAAGATGGGATTCCACTAAGCCAGGCCTGGCTCGCGGCATCGAGCATCACTCCAGCTGATGCCTGCACTCCACATCGCTCCAGAGCACCGCACCGCACCCCGCATCCAGGACACTGCTCCCTGCAGCGCGATCAAGTCATGGCCGCAGCTCATGGAAGCCTCGACAAGTTCGATCCAGCATGTCCAGAAGTTTGGCATTCATGGACGAACTAGCTGATGTGTTACATTGAGCTAAATGGGTTCACAGATGCAGGAAAGAGAAGAGCCCTCCTCCTCAGTTCCTGTGGAACCGACACCATTCGGCTCGCCAAGAGTCTCCTGGCTCCACGGGCCATCCTGGAGTGTTCATTTGAGGAGATAATCAAAGCCCTCAACAACTATTTCAGTCCGAAGTCGACCTTCCTGGCTAGACGGATGGAGTTTTAGGGATGCGTGCAGGCCCAAGGGGAATCGGCCGCCGCCTTTATGGCTGCCCTGCGCGCACTCACGGTGGACTGCTTCTTCCCAAAGGTAGGTGACAACCTCTTGACGCAATTCGTGTGGGGCCTTACAGACACCAAACTTCGGAGGAAGATGATCGGCAACCACCAGATCACCCTGGAAGAGGCCTTGCAGCTCGCCCTAGCACACGAGGCGTCACACAAGGAGCACCCATCAGCCGTGGCACATCAGGTCATGAAGGGATATAGCCCAGAACACTCAGACGATGTATCAAACCCAGTACTTTTCACCTCCCTAAATCAAGTAAGATTATCTTTTGAGACTCCTTAATGGATAGCCCTGACTGGCCCTTTATCACTAGAGCTTGGAACTAAGCAGGGTTGGTCATGGTTTAGCACTTGAATGGGAGACCACCACTGGGACCATTTCCGCAAAAGTGCTTGCCCCGCCATTGACCTCCACAGTTATTCGCAGCTAGTGATTATATCCCCATAGGCTGATGTGCAGCAGGGTTCTGACCCACATCTTCCTTCCTTTCCCCCGCATCTTTTGAATCCTGCATTTGCCAGAAGGTATTGTTGCCACGCTCCGGAACTTGTGGTTTCACATGGGGAATTCTTCACATTGCAACTAAACTCCACATTAGCATCACAACTGCTCCCTTTTTTCCATGCCCACCACTGCCACCCAGCCACAAACATCATCCCTTGCAGTGGGAATTCCTCCTACTGTGGAATCAGTGATTCAGATCTGATGCTCTTTGACACGCCAGGAATGAAAGGCAAGTACCAGATGCAGAAATGGTCTGAGTTTACTATGCAGAGGAAGGCAATGGCAAACCACTTTTGCTCATTTCTTGCCTTGAAAAAACCCAATGGTCCTGTGGTTGCCATGAATCAATTGTGACTTGACAGCACATAATTAATTAATGACTAGTCTAAGCTGCAGCTTCCTCCACTGCATGGGCCACTGTGACCATTTCCACAGTAGTGAAATTCCACATATTGATGTTTTTAAATCTGTGTGTTATGTGAAATTTTCTGCTGTAGATTTTTTCTCACCAAGCACAGACCCAAAGTTTTCTCCTTCTTACCCCAAGTTTTTGCAATCCCCAGTTTTAGTGAGGGTTTTTTTTTTACCTTGGGCCCAAACTCGCAGTTTTCTAGTAGTGAATTCTCAGGGCCAACAAAGTTATTTTCCTGACACACATACATTTCTGGTTTCACTCTTGCATGCTCACCCCACCCATCTCATTCATATCTCAACCTTTCTTTTCCAGATGCATTCTCCATTTTTTTTTTAAAAAAAACCCTAACTTGTCATGCTATTGCATTGTTCAATTGTCAATACAGAAGGTCTGGCGGGAAAGCTATTTCCCTCACCAACACAGTACTGTGGGGGGAAAGCGGAACTTAATTTTTGTTTGTCCAAAAGCCATGCAATTCTGAAATGTTTTTTTCAAATCAGTATGTTAGGAGTACTGATGATTATGTTTGTAAGGTGTACTGGGATCCTGGAGGTTTATTTTTGCCATTTTATGGTCATGGAGGGGGGCTGTGGTTGTGGTGTGGTGGTAGTTGTTAATCTCTTGCATTTTACACATTGTTCAACTAAGGTGAAAATGGAGGTCCCTTCCTACTCTCTGAATAACTGGGTGCGTTTAGACAGCGTGCTGGAGCGGTTTAAACTGCTCCGGCACGATGCGCTTTTTTTTAAACTGGAGAATCGTGCTCAGACTCACCTCCTCCTTCCGAGCGCCCCGCCGTCCTCCTGCAGGTGGGAGGGGTTTCCCCCTCTCCTTTGAGCATGCGCACAGGCAGCCCTCTCCCGAACAGGAAGTTTGGCCGGTGCGAAGAAGAGCGAGCTCAACAGGTCCCTTTAAAGTTTAAAGGAAGAGTCCTTTTAAAAATGGCCTCCCCGAGATCCCGGACTCCTCTAAATGCCTATACTAGGCACCAGTAAACCTTTTCTTTTTTTTACCTAAGTGCGGAGCTCCGCTCAAGCGCACACCGGTAAGGGGGGAAAAAAATGGAGGACTAAAACCGGAAGCTGGAGGCAGCTTCCCAGAGGGGAGGGGGGTTGAAGCACCCGGAAGTGGCTGGACGGAGCGATCAGACAGGGAAAAGTGCGGCTTGAAACGGAGAATCATGGAAAACACCACTTGGGTAAGTGGTGCCAAAATACTCCGTTTCAAAGGGGTTTGCTCCAGAAAGCGACGGCTGGGGACGGTGGGCAGATGTTGGGCGTGTGAACGCGCAGGGAAAAGCCGTTTCTGAGCCGTGCTGAAAACGGCTCAAACGGCGCGTCTGAACGCACCCACTGATGCTATGATTCTAGGACTCCAGGGTATTAGTTTCAACGTCCATTGGCATCAAGGTAGCTGGAGTTCTTTGCGTCACCCATATTTATGCCATGGAGAGACAAAAAAGAGAGGGGAAAGCAAACAAAAATGAAGGTGCAGGAAGGCATTTAAAACTTAAATGGACAACCTCACAGTGGTAGCATACACAGCCAATCAAAAAGATGCTTCCACATAGCAAGGCTACCGCACATGCATGAAGAAAAAAAGAGAAGGGGGAATGGCTGCGTCAGTGGGCACTGCATGCTGGGAAACAAACATTTGGAGTTACTGTGGAATCATGCAGCAGGTTGAAGCCTCACCCTAAACATGGGAAACACCTACTATGGAACTACTGGTGCAGACTTGCGGCATCGAGTGGGAGTGCAAAGCAATGCTTGTGAGGGGTAAATGCATACTGTGGAAATGGTCTGTTTGGCATTAAATCATCTATGCTGATCCTGATTATCTTCAATCTGTTCTAAGTGTTGGTGGGGATCAACAGAGATGATCCAGTCACTATGTGGCTTGTAGGAGTCAATTTCGCTGAAGCAGCACACCTGAAACTGAAAACAGCTTGTGCCTAGAAACAGAGTAAGGTAAAATTAAACATTGCATTGACTAGATGTGTGTGATCTTATCCCTAGTCCACACAAGTCATATTCACAGAGGTTAGGGTGAATTAGGAAACTCCTACCCTCCCATCTAACACTCCCTGTCAGGAGAGAAGACATGGGTTCATGAACAGCACCTACTTTGCATACAAAACATCCCAGGTTCAGGCTATGAAGTAGTAATAATATAAAAGTTCCTTCTGTTCTGCAGATCTTGGAGAGCTGTTGTCAGTCAGAGCATACATATCTTATAAGGCAACTTCATACATTCAGCTGTGCAGATAGTTGTTCTCTCCTATGTTTAACACTTTCATGTGTTTTCGCTGAATTTGATCTACCTATCCTGCTCTCCAGTTTGTTTAGATAATTTGAATCGCAGATATGCTCTGGGGTGTTTGCAATTCCTCTTAATTTTGTATCATCTGTAGATCTGTTAAGTGCCCTCATCCAGTTTTTTGGAGAACCTGCTAGACACCCACTGGATCTCGCAATGTTTGGTTTCATGCTAGTCTTCTAATCTCATTCCACAAGCTAGTTCCACAATAGCCGTAAGCAGGGGTCTTTTCGTAGAAGAACAGCTGCAGGAGCTCATTAGCATATGGTATGCTAATGAGCTATTAGGCTATTAGCATATGCCACGCCCCCTGACATCACTGGAAGTGATGTAAGAAGGGGAAGCAAAAGGGGGGCGGCATCTTCAAAAGCCTCCCCTTCCCCAGCTGGCCTGGGTGGGGGAGCTAAGAGAGAAGGGGTTTAAAGTTTAAACTCCTTCTCATGAGAGTTGGGCCACAGAAGGAGGAAAGAGGGAAGGAAAGAGAGAGAGTAGAGAGAAGGAAAGAGTGAAAGAAAGAGAGAAAGAAAGAGAACAAAAGGGGAGGGAAAGAAAGAGAGGGAAGAAGGAGGGAAACAGGGAAAGGTGGAAAAAAGAGAAGAGCAGAAGGTGGGAAAGAAAGAAAGAGAGAAGAGAAGAATGAGGGAAAGAGAAAAAAGAGAGAAGGAAAGGAGGGAATGAAAGAAATTTGGCAGCAATTCAACCCCATTATATCCTGTGGGCCATTGAAGTCAATGGTGAAAACATAGGGTATATTCTGGGGGCTGGAGAGGAGGGGGTTTGAGGGAGAGGCTCCAAACTCACAGAATAGCTGTTGGAGCCTCTTCCCAAGATACTCACCAAGTTTCAAGAACATTGGACCAGGGGGTCCAATTCTATGGGCCCCCAAACAGGTTGCCCCCATTCCCTCCATTGTTCTCTATGGTGGGAAAAAACTTACTTTTTCCCCACGGTGCTGTTAGTAACTCTGGGGGGGAGGGGGTTTGAGAGAGGGGCTCCAAACTTTCAGGGTAGCTTCAGGAGCCTCTCCCCACATACATCCCCACGTCTCAAAGCAATGGGATCAATGGGCCTAATTCTATGGGCACCCAAACAGGTTGCACTGCCACAGTGCCACTTGTTCTGGAGTGTGCCACTTGTTCTCATGGCAAACAAGCACCTCCCAAGACAGTTCACTTTCCCTCAGATTCTCTGGGAGAGTCTGACTGCTGGTGCTGCCTGCTTGCCTGCCTTAAGTGATGCTGCCTGGGTTTGGAAACAATGGAGGTAATGAGCCTCTCCCTCAAACCCCCTCCCCCCAAGAGCTACTAACAGCACCGTGGGAAAAAAGTAAGTTTCCCCCCCACCATAGAGAACAATAGTGGGAATGGGGGCAAACTGTTTGGAGGCCCATAGAATTGGACTCCCTGGTCCAATATTCTTGAAACTTGGTGGATATCTTGGGGAGAGGCTCCATCAGCTACCCTATGAGTTTGGAGCCTCTCCCTCCAGCCCCCTCCCCTCCAGCCCCCAGAATATACCCTATGTTTTCACCATTGACTTCAATGGCCCATAGGATATAATGGAGCTGAAATTGACATTCGGCTGCCTGAAAGACTCTCCGGGACGCCGGCTGGGGGCAGGGCTTGGCTCCTGAGCTCCCTGAGCTGCGCTCTGGTGCGCTTCCCCCCAAAAGACCCCTGGCCATAAGTTGTTCTCATCATGTTTTATGGACCATCTAGATGACATCATGGTCGACTTACTGCATTCCAGGTTGTTGTTGTTTTTTGCTGCTTTTCTGTCTTTTTAAAGATATCATTGGAAGTGAATATTTTTTGTAATTAAAATACATTCATAGCACCAGACTTTCATTTTGTGAACAGTCAAAGCCCCAGTCAGGCTGCCCAGAGCTACTGTCCCTTTTAAAAAGTGTTGCCTTTTCCTTCTTTTTGTAGGCTTATTGTTTCTTTTTTTTCTGCCTGCACTCATGAATAAATGTTTGATTATCAGGCCTTGTTTGGTGAGTCAAAGGGGGTGTAAGAGGTGGGGTTTTTCTTTTTTTACTTTACAGCAAGACAAATCACTGGCCTTTCCCCAACTTTTACAAAGATGACTATTTCACAATAGTATTAAAATGATCATTAACAAATAATTTTGTTTGGCTTGCTACAAAATTTTTAAAAAACAGTACTTACGCCCCTTTCCCTTCCGAAGAGTAGATAAACAAGTGTTTATTCATGAGCACCAGGAAACAACCAGCAAGCTCCCCACAAATGCAGGAAGGCATTAATTAGCCTGAAAACAATGGGACAAAAGGGAAATTGCTGGAGAAAGCAGAAGGGCATTTACTTGCTAGTAGACAGAGTAGGCTCTTGACCACGGGTATGGATTTCTATGAGAATTACTTTATTAGGTATTGAATGAAACCCTTTTCTATTCTGTTTGTGTTGATTGCAGAATAAAAGCAAATGAGCAAAAAGTTATAGTATGGTACATACTGTCAGCTTTATGAAATGTTATGATCAGTTGCTTCTTATCATCTCAATGGTACCTAATGGGGGAGGTAAAGCAGAATCAGCCCCTGCTCCTGCTGATGACTGCTGCATATCTCTTTCCAATATGATCCAGTTGCCTGCAATTGTTCAAATGATACACATATTTTTGCAGACATTTCCTGTAGGTCACATTACTCAAGCTTTCTCAAAAGAATTTTGTGCATGATCAGGTCAGAAGCTTGGCAGATGTCAAGATATATAAGACCCACCCTGTTGCCCTTGTTACTCTTCCTATTAATTCATCCAAGAGTAAGAAAAATAATCTTCTTTAATAGGCAGAATAAATACATTTCTTGTTTTGTATGAGCATTGGTAAAATGTAGTACTGATGTTTTGTTGACCCCAAGAAGGTCTCAAAACACGAATAAAATTATAGCGGGAAAAATGAGTGTTGTATTTCTGGCCACACAGTGCATGATCAAATCCCTGTATTGCTCCTGCATCAAGTTTGTGCAAGAGTATGGATGAAGTTTTAAAATACGCCTGATTTATATAGTTTGCTGTAGATCAAATCCTGATCATACCTCATCTTAACACCTTATTCTCATTCTTCTTCCCCATAAACTTTACTCATATTTCAGTTTAGCACATTTTGAGATCAGTATTCCCACTGTGGCCATACGTGAACTTATTTAGGACATTAACATTACTAAAGTAACTGATTCTTTTTTTAAGCTGAAGCAAATCAGAATTCAAAAATGGACACCGTCCTGTTTTCAAACAAAGGAATCTGGCATTTTCAGGATGAACAGAAAGAAGTAACTTATAATAGTGCTGCAGTAAATAACCTTTCATTTTTCAAGATAAAAATCCCTCACCCTTCCATTATCTTCTTGACTCTCTTCTGTCATCCCTTTCTTCACAAGATGTCATTAAAGTTGGGAATACGGATTCCAATCTGCCCAAGTTGCCCTTTCAATATTTACCCTGATGACAGCTCCCAGGGTACAAAGTAATGACAGTGGTATTATGTGAAAACAGTCCTTTCCTAATAGATTATGGGACATCTTTCAGAGGTTTGCCCTTTATTTTTGGCTTCCTCCCCAGTGATTGTTACTTGCTCTTCTTACTGACAGTTGTAGTGCTGCCAGCTGTATTTTATTGCCATGTAGAAAGAATGTTTAAGGTCAGATCTCAAAGCTGAGGACCACCAACAGAATCATGACTGTAAGATGATATCATTCTCAAATGTAAGTCTGCAAAGCCCTGTTTTCTATTGACAAGTACTAATTAGTTAGACTCAAATACCCATCAGTTTGGTTCATAGCCTTCCTGCTGGGCACAGTCAGGGAGCCAATCATTTGCCGAGTTCTTTGGATGCATTTGGTTAAGTCCAATTGTGTAGTTAGACTGACTAAACTGATGTGATGTTTTCTTCATGTACACTTCAAGGTACCCCACCTTTCTGCCCTCATGAGTGCCACGGAGATGGCTAACAAACTGTCTGCAACAATTGTCTGCAACTCAAAAGGCCTTCCTCTGTCTGGGAAGGAAGGTATTTGGCACTTGGGCAGGAGTGTTCTTTTGAAGTGCTGGAAAGCTGAGCACCTTCTCCAGTTAAGATCTTGGCCCGGCCATTCAGGATCCTTCCCCTCTTCCAACAATGTGGGATGCCAATTTATATAATGGGTTAAGCTCAGGAGCAATTTTTCCCAAGTTCCCTGAGGCAAGACCATTGATCTATCAAGATCAGCATTAATATCTGCCCTAACTGGCAGTAGCTCTCCAGGTTCTCTGACAGAGGTCTTTCACATTGCCTGAGCCTTTTAACTGCAAATGGAACCTGGGACCTTCTGAACACAAAACAGATGCTTTGCCACTAAGATACAGCATCATCCCACAAAAAGAAGAGGGTAGCCGGGGGGACAACAAATATAACTGGCACAGCAAGAGGGTGGTGCCTGGTTCACAAGAAAGCTCTGGTCAGGGCCCAGAAACAGCAGTCCCCACCAATGCTCCCTCTAGGCTGTGGAGTCTTGTGAGCAACAATTCTACTTTGTGAGCTCCTGGCGTTAAAGTTGTGAGTGAGCGATTTGACTGCTGCATCAATCGGTTTGCTCTGGAGCCATCCTCCCTGAGCTCAGACAAAAATGTGTGAGCTGGAGGCTAAAAAACTGTGAGGTAGCTCACACTAACTCAGCTTAGAGGGAACACTGGTCCCCACCATCCACCTGTCTGTCCAATGTTGGCTACATGTCTCATTTTATCCCTGTCCAGTTCAGAGCAAGATCAGAAGGAATGGATAGGTTCTACCATTATGAACTGTAATGCTGCATTTTATCTTGTCCCTACACCTTTGCAAACTGTAGAATCCATAGTGAAAAAATGCCTGCTTTAAATTCATAGCAATAAACTGTATTTGTGTAATGTGTTTACATTAGTAGGCCTGCATCTACCCCCCCCCCCAACATAAACCTAGTTATTCATACTGGTATAGATTGCTACAGAAACCAATCTAGTTCTATCAGTGCTAAACACTGTGTAGACAAGTTGTTACAAAGATGCCTGTATAATCAGTGAAAAATGCATGGAGTGTATTACTGCTGGCACTGGAAATCCATTTGTATCTTGGGAAAGTCTGAGCTTTCGACACTAGTTATAAGCAGAGAGCATTTTATTATTTGTCATATTTAAACATTTTCTTCTCTGCAAAAAGGCCTGTTTTAAATGATTGATTTTCAGTGAGGTGACTGTAAAATTCTTCACAGCCACAGTATCTCTTAATTTTATGAATGGCAAAGATTAGAATGAGGAGCATCAAGTAAAATAACGGCTGTTGTAAGTGAATAAAAGTTGGCAGGGGCAGGAGTTTAAGACAGCCCCATTTTCCTTCTAAACAGAGGCTGGTTTAATTGAAATATATTGATACCTTATGAAGCAACCACTATATTGTAAACTACTGTAAGGGGAGGGATTATGGCTCAATGGCTGAGTACCTGTTTGGTATGCAGAAGGTCTCAGGTTCAATCCCTGGTATTTCCAATTAAAAGATTAAGGCAGCTGGTAATGTGAAAGACTGCTATTTGAAATCCTGGAGAGCCTGATTAGACAATACTGACCTTGATGAACCAATGGTCTGATTCAGAATAAGGCAGCTTCACTGTCAGCCTGTTGGAGAACATTATAGGATTGCTTCTTTGTTGCTTGGGGACAGTAATATCACTCAGAAATGGACTGATCAGACTTTTAAAGTAAGGTCAGCAAATCTTTGCATTTTGTTCATAGGTTCTTTTGTTGGGGACTAGCTGGAGACACTTTGATGTCTCAGGTGGAAATGCAAATGGAGCCCCACTAATTATTATGGGGCACAATCCACTGGGAATGTCTCCTGTCCCTGACCCCTTGAATCTGGGCAAATGTGCTTTGCTCATGTCTAGGGTTCTTGTCTGTATGTTCAATACGGCAATGCTATGCAGTTTCTCCAGTCTAAGCCATTGGGTTTAGACTGCACAGGACTGAACAGTTTAGTTTCTTCCTGATTTCATATGCTGTCAACAGTCTGTTGGTGATTCTTTTCTTTCTTTTATGCCATTTTACTGTCATTTTTACTCTGTTTATGCATGCATGCCATTTTCACACCATTTCTATTCAATCTGTGTAAATATAACTGTGAAAATACATTAATTTTAATGAGAAAGATTTGGCATAAGGAAAAAGAAAGTGGTGCAAAATACAAACTTACAAGGAGGGGGGAAATGAAATGAGGATATTTGACTCAAACCATGCAACTTTTGACTTTCAATCTCATTCCTATTCATTTCAATAAGGTTTATTTAGGAGAACATACCCATATGCCATGTATCAAATATTTCTGTCCTCAGCTGTCCTCATGGTGCTTCATCTATGATATGAAAAAACTGTCCCATCTTCTTTCATGGTAGGACTGCCTCTGGCTTTTCCTCTGTCATACCAAGACAGACCTCAGGCTTAATCAAAAGCAGTAATGTGTGATGTGCTTTCCATGCACTAAAATTCCCCCTGTGGAGCAATCTGTGGCTGTAGCCATGGGAAGGAAGGAAGGTACAAACCAGAAGAGCTATACATCTTCTCATCAGAAATTTGTATAAGCACAGGGGTAGAAAAAGTGCTGCCATCTATCTGTATGTTTTGAGCTCTCACTTGAGCTGTGACTCATGAAAACTCATATTGAAGTAAACGTTGTTAGTCCTTAAGGTGCCACTGGACTTTTATTTTGCTTAGTGCTTCGGGGGGGGGCAACAGTGTGAGGACTTCTAGTGTCCTGGCCCCACTGCTGGATCACCTGATGGCATCTGGTATTTTTGGCCACTGTGTGACAGAGTGTTCGATTGGATGGGCCATTGGCCGATCTAACATTGGCTTCTCTTATGTTCTTATGTACAACAGGCTATCATGGCTCCTCCTCTGCAATAGTCTGTCTGTAAAGTACTGAGTTTGGATGTGTGGAGTAGTGATCAGCTCATAATTTATTAAATAAGTGAAACTAAAGACAAACTAATGAGGTCCGAGCCCTGCTTATATCCCTGCAGTACCCCACACCCAGCACACACCCCAATGGCTGCGATGGGCTATTTACAGGCTATTTACTTCATAGGTCTACTCCCGGATCCAGGCAATCCCATTGGTCTGCCCTAGGATCCAAATCAGCTATTGTTCAAACACCCAAAGGTGCGCTTGACCGCATGGTCTCACTAGCTCTGATGTGATTATCTCAGTATATAACACTGTCTCTCTGTCACTTGTAGCTCAAGGGCTCTTTTTGTAGTAGGAACTCCTTTGCATATTAGGCAACACACCCCTAATGTAGCCAATCCTTCAAGAGCTTATAGAGCCCTTCTTACAGGTGTGTCGCCTAATATGCAAAGGAGTTCCTGCTACAAAAAGAGCCAGTATCCCACCTTTCTTCCAAGAAGCTCAGAGTAGCACACCTGTCTTAATACTCACTACTGCCAAGAAACTGTGCAGTTTCATAAACTTATATGCTGCTTCTGCCAAATAGAGGTGGTCTGTCTGGCCACTGAGCTCTGCATGTGGGATTTTAGAGTGGATGTATAAGCATTACTGTGCTTTAGAAGGTGATGCTTCCAAAGGCCACACGGCCCTGCTGGAAGCAAAAATAAGCACCCTGCTATAATTGCATTTTCCAGTATAAACTGGATGATTTTCCATGAAGGAGCTGCCATAACTGAATGTATGCACAAATGTGTTACCTCTGGACCGTTCACACCATTTCCCATAATACAGGACATGGCAACTCTCAGGAATCTTCAAAGATGAAGCTTTAACATAGGATTGATGACCAGCCTCTAAACTGAAGTTTGAGACTGATAACTGGCTCTTCTGTTGTTTTCTTTAAAAGTGAGCCCTGCATTTTCAAAGAACAAAAATGAAATCAAGCAGGTTTTATTTCCAATAGACAGACACTTGATAAGCATGGAATGTCTGGAACCATGGATTTATTTTCCTCTGTTTTTTGTAACTGTGCCAAAGAATTCTGGTGCCAGATGGCAATTATATGGGGTTTCAGCATAGCCCTGAAGGATGTTATGTCACTACCCATCAGCAGGCCTCAGCAGTTGGAGCCACATTTCCAGCTCTGGGGATTTGTCCTGCACAGATCATTGAGCATGATGTGTCATGCCGAATGGTGGGTCAGTCACTGGGTGATTCTGCATCTGGTTCGTAATCCAGTCTCTCTCTGCTTTGGAAGCAGTTCCATTTTGGTTTGGGATATATGATTGCATCCTGCATCTAATCCACAGTTGTTATTTTAAAAAGATAAAATGAGACAACAAAAGGACAGAGGACTGCCACCTGGTGGATATTCATGAGTGGTGAGAAAAAAACAGAGGCGGGGCAAAGGAGGGAACATCAGAGGAATCTGCATCAAGTAATCTTCATATTGTTCATGGCGAATTGGTGGCAGGCAGGAGCAAATGTCCAGGACAAAACCACATCCAAATAACGGAGGGAGATGTCATGGTGAGTGCAGAGTCACCACTAGGTGGCAATAAAATGATATGGAAGCTTAAAAGTGAACTGATGCACAAGGAGACTGGGAGCAGCATGCAATGCAGAGTGAAATTTGTGTTCCGACATGGGTTTGGAGATACCACGGCAGGAAATATAAGTACAGAATCTCCCACTGTTGTCTATCAGGGTAGCCCTAGACAAATCACTGAATATTATGTGTATCATGAAAAGATTTCACAGTGCCTCGTCTTCACTAATCCTCTTCCTATTTTATTTATTCATTTATGCCCCACATTTCTCTCTAGTGAGAATACAAAACATCTTACAATGCTCTCCCATTTTATCTCCACAACAACCCTGTGAGGTAAGTTCAGTTGGTGACCCAACAAGCTTCCATAGCAGAAGGGGATTTGAACCTGGATCTCTCAGAAACTAGTCCAGCATTCTAAACACTACTACTCTGGCTTTTAATGCTTCTGTGTTTTCGATTGCTACTAGTGTTTGCTGTCTATGTCTCTTCAGACTCCATTGTACTCTACTTTCCCCATCATAGATTAGGGGTTTGGATTCAGGGTTTTTTGGTACTACTCACTCTTGTTTAGTTGTCTGACTACTACTTTTCAAATTCTGGCACCATCCAAGTGGCTTTGATTTTTTTTTTCTTTAAAAGGGGAACGCTATCTTGAATTAGTTGCTATAGATTTTCCGGGTTGTGTGGCCGTGGTCTTGGCATTGTAGGACCTGACGTTTCACCAGTAGCTGTGACTGGCCTCCTCAGAGGTATAACACAGAAAGATGGAGTACTGTGTGTGTCAAGGTGAGCAGAAAAATGGTAGGCAGGTAATTTATATCTATTCCAGAAGGTGGGGTAGGGCTGAGTCATTATCTTGAATTGGTTATTAGGCTTGCCTGCCTTCTACTTCCCGTCCCCACTCTGCTTACCAAATCATTTCAGACTTTGCTTTTCACCTTTCTTTGTCAACCTGATTAACCTGGTGCAGATTCAAATCCCTCGCTGCAGAATTTCTCTATCTAGGACCTGAGCCTAGACCCACGAGAGAAAAATTGTCATGTTTCAAGCTCTTATTGAAAGCAAAATCTCCTCCACAGTCTGCCCAAATGTATTTATTTGCAAAATGTGTGTCAACTGAGCTCACAGAAAGGTCAGCTGTCCCATTGCTCTCTGTCATCATTTTTAGTGAGCCAGGTTCCCTCACTCTGGTTGGCTTCAGGCTCCCTGAGCTATATGGATCCACCCAGCCATGGGGAGGGAAAAGCGCTCTTGCTGGAAGAGGAAAAAAGAACGCCTTGTATCACCCAGCAGCAGGCTCTCTGCTTTATGAGAGGAGAGTGATGGCAAACTGTCAGTGCTGATCTTTATTCAGGCAGGGGGATGCCCAACTCAGAGCTAAAGGAAAGCAGGAGAAAAAGCCTGACATAACTCTGTGGATGGGCAGCACAGTCCTGGCAAATCTTTATCACCCCCCCACTGGTCTTGTTGATGGGACCAATTTTATCTTTTGTAGGAGGCTTGCACAAAAGAGAATTTAGGGAACCCATTGAGTAAATATGCTATGTCTCCATTCTTTGAACCCACTTCTCTTTATTGAAAATGTGGAACTGGGAACACATTAAAGTAGGCACTTACTATATTTCAAAGCTGGGTGCATAAATATTAGAGCTGTGCCAAATGTTCAGGGGCCAAAATGTAACTGTCAAAGGCCTGGAATTTTCACCAAACCCCACCCCCCACCATATTACCTTTCCTGAACCTGTTCACTTCCCTTTCTGAAAGCTGTTTCAATGCGATCAAAAGAAAAAGTGTTCCTGGTATCTATCTGATATCAACCAATCAGGGATAATGTAGTTAGTATAGTGGTGTCAAGGCATATCATTGCTAATAAGATACAACTATGTGGCAATATCCTTGACAGCCAACCTAGCTTTCACATTGCTTGAACTCTGAATGCAGGAGAGGGAGAGGGCATGTATTTTGGTTGCTCAGGCCAAACCTCTCCATCTTGCCAAGCTATGCTAGTAACTATGTCGGCTACCCATAGATCACAGCAGGGCAGGAAACATCAGTCCAGCTGCCACATTGACGGAGACATATTCTGTCTTCCCCTGGCTCCTGCACCCACAAACTGCAGGAATGTTTCCATCTCTTTTCTGAGTGACCTGCAAGAGATTGGCAAAAGGGGACTCTTTTGCAGAGGTGTGGGTTAAAGAGAATGAAAAAACATCAAATTATTTTGGTTCAGTTCTTTTGACCACCAAAACTCTCTTTAGCCAAACTAACCCTGTATGCAAAAAGAGCCAGTTTAGTGTAGTGCAGGAGTTCCCAACCTTTTTGAGTCTGCAGGCACATTCAGGATTCTGACCCAGTGTGGTGGGCACAGCCACAAAATGGCTGCCTCTGGAGGCAAAGCCAGCCACAAAATGGCAACCACATCTCATCTTCAGCCACAGAGCAACTGTGGTGGCAGCTGCTGCCAAAGCCATGTTTTTTAAAATGTGCACAGCCAATCAAATCTCCAGTGGCCAATAAGAAGCCTTGCTGGGCAAAAATTCCACCTTGCCCTACCCACCTTCTAAAATTGCTTGGCAGTAGGGTTGCCAGCCCCCAAGTGGGGGTGAGGGATCCCCCGATTTGGCAGGCTCCAATCTGCTGCTGGCCAGCTCTCTTGTTGACAAGAGAGATTGTGAACATACGTCGACACTGAAAATTTAATTGCTTAGATTGGAGAAAATACTTGATCTTAACTGTCGGTCTGAAACTCTGCCAGTTTCCTTTACTGAAGAAGGGACCAACTGCCAAAATGTGGTAATCAACAAGAAGCCACATCTAATTTATACTTTGGACACTATGAAGATTCCATTTGTGCTTAATTAATTCAATCCTGAAATATTGTTCTTGGACTTTTTCCCTTTTATAAGGGTTTTTGTATGTTTCACTGACACTGGACTAGACTATTATATTTTCGTATTGACTATCATATTTAGACTATTAGAAACAATTATTACAATATACAAAGTGAAGTCTTCACTTAGTACCGCTATATTTCACAATGGATGTTCTTGTTTATTTGTTTTAAACATTGTAGTTACTATACCCCTGAATGAGAGCAGTTTAACACAGATGGAGTTCTGGGAAGGTTGGCAGGAGGAGTGGGTACTTAGGTGAAGACTACAATTCAGGCTAGAAAGGGGGATAGATCTTCTTGTGAGAGAAGAATTTCCCCACCCAGTTAAAACAGAGATAGCTCTGAAGAGTGGAGAGATCCTTGGTCTGGTGTGTTTGGAAACTGCCTTTTAAATCCTGAGGAGTCAGTTTAAACTCAAGAAGAGTACTGGCATGTTTAGTGAAGGAGTTTGGGTACTGGACAGAGTATCCCTCCCTTCTGGAAACCAAAAAAGTCAAATATGTTTAGGAAACACTGAAACAAAAGCTTCTCATCTTAAAGATTGTAGGTCACTGTGAAAATCTCAGTTGCTTGAAACATATGAACTGTAGTCTGTACTTATATTGATTTACCTCAGAAATTTTAACCCGAGTTCACCTGATCTTTCCCCTCTATGTTGAATAAAATATTTTTGAACTTTTAAAAGCCTTGAGTGCCATTTCAGTAGTTTAAGTTAAAGGGGGATCTTGACTCTTCCCTCAGGTTCCTGGGCTGAGCCAGCATCAAAATTTCATACTGTGACAGGGTGAGATAGCTATAGTTCTTCAAAAGACAATTGATAAATAGGGCTGTTCAGTCAGAGAGAAAAACGGAGGGAAAATCTTGCCTCTGAGGGAGGAAAGTGGACTAGGTCATTACAGTGCCATGTTGGGGACCTCTGATTTTACATGAACAGACTTAGCTTGCTTTTCATAATAAAAATTCAGAGGTTACTATCTTTTGAAGATGGTGAGAGATTCCAAATATGCCTTTATCTACTTGATACTACTTGGTCCATTCATAGAACCCTGAATGCTGCCTGCTAGATATGGACCCTCTGCTATTGTACATATTGTTTGTTTCATTCAAGGATGAAACAAAAGTGAGCTAAACATTCCTTTTTAAGACCAGAATTGTTGACACTCTTTCAAGCTCAGTTCATCCTTTGATTCATTGCTTGAATAGGTCAAGAAGTCAGAGACTAAAGTAGGTTCAGGAATTGTTATCAAAGATAACTATTTAAACAGACTCCCTAATATCAACAAAACATGAACAAAACAATGGATGAGGTCAATGGAACTTGTGGAGAGATTTTAATATGGACTAATTTAATTGTTTCCAGTAAGCTTAACTTCAGATAAACTAGCATTGACCCTGGGTGGAATTTCACCTGAACAGACAATATGGGATCAGCATCCTTACAATCTGAAAGACTGGAAAAGGAAGTGACTTATGAATGAGTTTGCCTGGCTGCAGGATCTCTGTACTTTCCCTCCTTTGTCCATAAATAATATTTAAATTAGAAGGGCAAAGGAAGAAGGTGTTAATTACAGTCAACATCACAGGAGCAATGGGCAACAGGACTTCAGCACAATATATGAATTAAGAAGTACACTGCCAGTTTGGGGGGCTTACACAACACGTCCCAGGAGGAGAAAACCCTGCATTTATTATGCCATTCCTTGAGGAGATTTTCAGTTTTTCAAGCAAATGGTCTTGAACAGTTCATTTCACAAAACATTAACACAGAGAGATTTTGGAGGAATTCCATTTTTCTGCTTTAAAAATGCAGCATGGGCTCTGGGGTTCTGAAACTCATTTTTCATTTTCAACAGAAATCAGACATTTGCAAGACATGGGGAATAGTAGAAAGATGATGGAGATACCATTAGTACTTACCAGGAGATTTCAATATGCTGTGTTAACATAAATAATAATTAGCACTATTGGCGTTTTTCAGGTTTGAGTTATAAGACTAGTGAAGCTATTAAAAGTTAAGTGGAAATATAGTCCCCACTTGACTGAAAGCATACAGCTTGTATAAATGGTGGCATATGATAATTTCTAGAATTTTAAGATTAATTTCCAGGAGAACGGTGTTGCCCTAGTAACTATCCCCTGTGATCTGTCAATTACATGTTCATCCTTTATATGCACATGAAGGTATCTCTACAAAAACTACACCTAACTTCAATCAGTTCCACCCTATTGTTAAACTCAACCAGGACCAGTCCATATAAAAATTCATTTTCATAATGCAGCTGTGTGAATGGACGTACAATACCACCTTATGCACTAAATGACTGGTGATATATAGGACCCACAGATTCTCTGTATCACATATATCATCTCTTGTCCTTCAGTACTTTTCCTCCACCAAATGTCAAACCATATAAAGTAATGCAATACAATATTCAATTATTTTAACAGATCTTATGCCTGTTGAAATCCACAGACCTGGAGGCAAAAGGATCATTCATGATTATTGCATGTGATTGGTTGCTCTTGCTGAACTTTTCAACATCAATCTTTAAGCATTTCTGTCAAGAAGTTTTTTTTCCCCTTTAAAAATCTGGAATGTAGCCCATGGAAGCAATCCATAGCAGGTCTACTGGGGATTAAGACCAATTTTAGTCAGTAAGGCTTACTCTTGGGGAAATGTTCTTAGGATTTCAGCCTGTGGCTGAGTTCAGACTGGCAATTAGCCCCGCTAGAGCCACGTTCCAGCCCCGTTTCCCAAGCTGATTAAAGGGGGCGTTCACACAGACACATCTGCCTGGTGTTCCCCACCCATAGGCAACCTGTGCCGTCCCGCTTATCTCCCACGTTAAATAGATACCTCTTTAAAGTGGTAGCAAATCCTGGAGAGTGCCTTTAACCCACGTCTATCCTCTTCCCGGCAGTGTGACTGTCCGGCTGATAAGCTGGGAGCAAGGTGGAACAGCAGCAGCAGTTTGATTGGCCGTGCTCCGCTCTACCGCCCAATGCAGTGCCGGGATCCTCCCCCAACTGGCGATCTGCACATGGGAAAAACCGCTGACAGTGGTGCCTCTGGGCCAGCGGTCTGAACGCTCCGGCGTGCCTCTTCCCAGTATGCTCTCATATCAGAAAGCCCCATGTGACCGGGAAACCCCAGAACAGTTTGTTCTGGGGCTTTCTTGCAATGACTGGCTCCCGCTGCAAAATGCCAGTCTGAACTCAACCTGTGTGTCTTTAAATTGGAACTTAGCTGTGGTATCATTGCCCTCAAAACAGGCCCATAGCAAGAATTTTGTGGCTTTTGTGGGGCAATTTTTTTCCTGGTGGGGCTGAAGTTCTCAGTGCAGAAAGAAAAGCCATTTTGCCAACAGTAAGCTGTTACCAGGATAAATCTGTAAATTGCAAGCTGTCAACCACTTAAGAGGACAGTTCTCAGCTGCTGCAAGTTAATCACTTTTGCCAGCCTAAGCAACAATTCTGATAACAAGCTGGATGATGACTTCTACAGTCAAGAAATCTAACACTTAGGCAGAAAAACTCTCTTAAATGAGACCTGTTTCTTGACACAGAGTTAGAAGGGATCCTAGAGTTCACTTCACCCAGCCCCCTTGGTTCAGAGCAGGAATTAGTTAACTACAGCACCCCACTCTGCTTAAAGGAGCACACACCTTTTTAAAAATGTTTTTAAATGATTGAAAAAAGCATTTACAGGAGAAATTCTCTTGGGGCTGTGCCTTTAAGAAAGGGGGTAGAGCCCCCCCAAAGCCCCACCGTAGCTACAAGCCTGCCTCAAAAGATCTATGGCTTTCTTAAAATCCTAGCTGGCTGCTTTTGGAAACAGAATGCTGGACTAAATGAATCTTGGTCTGACCCAGACAGGCAATTTTTATGGTCATATATTGTTGTGTTTTGAAGCCCATAAAATCAACACAATTGGATCAGATATTTCAAGTTTTTGATGTCATTTAACTGTTGAAAATTTGTCTACTACCCCAGAATCTCTGTTACCCCAGAGCTATGCTCTCTGGCTGCTGTTGGTATTGCTGCTTGAGTGTGGTATCAGACTGTAGTATCATAGAGTGTCATGGGAACAAATCTTATTGCTTTAGGGTAATGGGTTGGATCCCACCAATCATTTCTGCAACGGGGGGGTAGTCCATTGATGGAAATCCTTCAGTCCACTGGTGGGATCCAACACAATGAGTAGATATTTTATTTTCTGTTCCACATTGATTCTCCAAGATCCCTAGGCAGCTTTTCCTGAAAAGTACTGTCGAGTTGATTCACAATATATTTCATTGCTGTCAGGCCTCAGCAGGGTCAGGGCCAAGGAGGCCAATTTCTGGGGTCAGGGTACTGTTAATTCCCTGGGGCCAGGTGCATCTGCATAAATGAAACAAGACTGGGGTCAAGACCAAGCAAGCAACAGAATCAAAGGTGACAGAAACACAGAAAAGTCGGGGTCAAGTCTGAGACAGCACAAAGCAAAGGAGTCTCCCCCCACCCAAGTTACTCAGATTAAGGAGAAGTTTTAGGCATAAGGTTTTATATGGCTTGGTGAGTGAAGATTGACCTTTGGGATCAGATGGCTGGGTTTTAGGGAGCACTGGTGCTGCAGTATAGGTAGCATGCATCCGGTTTCCTGTATATGGCTATACACACTATTGGGCAATGCTTTATCCTGACGTGGCTTATAGAGAAATTTGGACTACTAACAAATACCAGTTGGAGAGTTATCTCCGATGGACCTAATTAGTTATAATATCAAAGAGAGAGACTCATTCGATGTAAAAGTTTTTACGCCTGGGTGTACAATGCTTCAATCAGGCATGCTGTGATTTTAACAAACACATTATATGGCGTGTATTGTACATATTTAAACAACTGAGGAAGGTCTCATGGTCGAAATACATTTGGTTGGTGTACATGTATTTTATGTTAGGAATAAATAATCACAAATAAATAATAAATTCTTTGTTATTAATAACTGCACCTGCTCATAGGAAACATGCTTGTGTGTGACATCCCCATGCATTTAAGTGCTATTTAACCAAACAGTTTCTTACACTAGGGGAAGGCACTTATATGTGTCAGTAAAGTTGATGGATTTTATGCACAGTTTTTTATATTTATAATTTGATTAAAGATTCTGGGATTTAATGTAATTTTTACTTCTTTGGAATTGATACTGATATTTCCATATATGAGGTTTTTCTTCTTTTTTCAACCTTTTTGGTTACCGGCAGTCTAGATGGCATCCAGTTTGGTGTAGTGGTTAAGTGCATGGACTCTAATCTGGGAGAACTGAGGATTCCCCACTCCTTCACTTGCAGCTGCTGGATGACCTCGGGCAAGCCATAGTTCTGTCAGAACTGTTCTCTCAAGGACAGTTCTGGAAAGAGCTCTCTCAACCCCACCTACCTCACAAGTTGTCTGTTGTGGGGAGGGGAAGGGAAAGGAGTTTGTAAGCTGCTCTGAGACGCCAAGTGAGGGGTGGGGTATAAATCCAATCTTTTCTCTTCTTCTCTTCTTCATCCCTGAAGCCCCAGTCTGTTGGTGCTGCAGGAGGTAAATCACTGGTGGTAGCTGAGAGACTTGCTTTGAGATTCCCTTTGGCACATTATAATTACTCAGTGACTACAACACAAGCCATGACTAGTATGTGTGAAGAGCCAACAGAGGTCAAACACTGTAGAAAACAGTTTGGAATCTCTAAACAACCTTCATGTGGGCTAATTATCTCTGCTGTGGAGCACACTTCCTATTTTGCACAAGCGCTAGCACAAGGGGAAGTGCAATCTGTGCAATAGTCTAGTGTGCAAAGAATTTGTTTGTGAGATCCAAGCCATAGTGTGCATATCAGCTAACTTTTCCTGGCATCAGGGTTTATGTTTTGCAATTGATCAATGGATGGCAAAGCTGGTCATGAACTATTAAACAATAAAAATGGCAAAGTGAATCATTTCTTAGTCAAGAGAGATGATGTGGAAGTCATATTGGGTACAATGGTATAATCATGGTAATTTCCTTCTTGTTGGGGCTATCCCTCCCTCCCCATGCCAGGGTGAGCAGTGGGATCCTGTACCATGGGAAGCAGCAAGGGTTTAATGGTAGAGCACAAGCTTTGCTACAATAATCTTCATGTCAATACCTGATCTCTCCAGTTAAAAGGCTCTTGCCTATCAGGGAAGAGGAACACACGGTACCTGAGATCTTAAAGAGACACTGCCAGTGGAAAGTAGACAGAATGGTTCTAGATACACATACACATGAACCTGCCTTATGCTGAATCAGACAATCAGTCCATCAAGATCAGTATTGTCTACCCAGACTGGCATTAGCTCTCCAGGGTCTCAGACACATCACTCACCACCTGGTCTTTTCAGCTGGAGATACAAGGGACTGGACCTGGGATCTTCTGCATGCCAAGCAGATAGTTTCCTCCATTGAGCCATAGCTGCTTCCTAATGATCCAGTTGTCTTATAAAACATAGGACAAATTTTTCTGTTCTTATAAGACCATCTATAGCATGTAGATGCAAGTCAGTCAGAAACACTTAAAGAGAGAGGTGACACTGTCAGTAATGGGAAGTATAATATCTATAAAGTCTTGTTTTAGTTAGTGTGTTCACTGACTGCCTACCTGAATGTGTTCAGTACTTTCACATCTCATGCATTATCTTGTTCTTATTCTTACAACAGCACCATAAGGTTGGCTATTACTATTGTCCCATATTACAGATGGAGGAGAAGACTGAGGATGAGAAATAGCAGTTTGTCTAAGATCACCTAGCGAGTTCTTGGCAGAGTCAAGATTCAAACTAGAGACCTCACAGATCACAGCTCATTCTTTTAGCTCCTATGGTACATCAAATCAAAGAATGACAACTATAAAAAAGTGGAAGGACTGTTGTAAGCTTATGTGCATTTTCCCCTTCAGAACATACAATGGAGCTAAAAGAAGAAAAGAAGAGAGAATGAAACAGAAACAGAACAGCTACAATCAAATATTTCATAACTTAACTTCACAATCTGTTAGCCTGATTGCTCTTAGTTATGAATAATATTATGGGGAATATTAGCTCTTATCAATAAGCAATCAGTTACAGGAGTGAACACCAATTTATACAGAGGTCCCGCCCTTCCAGAAATATCAGTAACAGACACAAAGACTTTATAAGGTTGAAATTAAAGTCTTTTACTGGGAATCTTCTTCACATACAAACAATACACAAGCACACCCACAATTACTCAAGTCTAAGAAATAAAGAGAGAGATATAAGCACAATTGCATTAGCAGATATTCATTGGTGGGCAATTTTTACCTGTTCTCGTAGTGTGAGCTGTTCCAATGGAAGAATGGAGGGGAAGAATGGAAAAAAGGGACACATGGCCTGAACCAGCAGGTAACACGTGGAACTCAGGTTGCAGTTGTTGTTGTTCAATCGCACAGTCGAGTCCAACTCTTCGTGACCCCACGGACCAGATTACGCCAGGCCCTCCTGTCTTCTGCTGTCCTCTGAAGTTTGCTCAATTTCATGTTCGTTGCATCGATAACACTGTCTAACCATCTCATCCTTTGCCGTCCCCTTCTTCTTTGACCTTCAGGCTGCAGACCAGAGTTTAAAGATGGAGGCAGGTGATTGGGATAGCAAGCTGGACATAAGAGGGTCAAAGCTTAGATAGGGATCGTAGAGTAAAAAGGGGCGAGCATGTGGTCAGGTTGCCCCTTTTATGCAGGAGGGTGGGGGCTGGCCATAACCCCTAATCCTACCTCCTGAGTAGTCCATCCCAGAAAACATACTATTGGCTGAAGGGAGTAGGGGAGGGGGGCTAAGGAGTGGTCAATATTGAGAGCTAGAAACTTGAGTCTGGCACCTGGATCTAGGTGTGATGAGTCACTCAGCCAAAGCCATTGTTATCCTGATTGCATTAGCCAGCTCGCTGATCTGCAGGTGATTAGTTGCTAGGCAACCATGAATAGGGTCTCTGGACCTGCATGTTGCTCTGCATGTGCGGGAGGGGGGTTGCCTACATGTGTTGAAGGAAACTCTTAATGGCATCTGTAGTTTCTGGTCCTCATGCTTTGGCATGGCATGGCTTTTTGTGCTTTGTGCATACCATGGAACTACTCCTTTTCTCATCAAGTAAAAAGGCTGGTAACCTTGTAAAGCAAGTGAACAGCAAGTGAAGAAAGGAAGGTGTCCTTCTCAGGGTGCAGTCTCCTCTGGCATCATAGGGGCTACCTTGTGATACAGTTCCTTTAAGCATGCTTGTGCACAGTTCATACTTTATTTCAGTTCATGAAGGGCATAAAAAGCCTTGCAGGGCAACAAACCAGTCAGTACACAGCTCAGAAGTTGTAGGCATTGAAGAAAATACAGTTAGATAAGGGTGGTGGTCTGATACCTGCTACTATCTGAATCTAACAGACAAAAACTCTTAGATGTAGATACAGAAAGAATATACATAGAAAATGCCTTGTTCTCTCTCAATTCAACCAAAGCAGCAACCTATAAAAGTATGCTCTGGATACCTCACTTCCTGCCCCCTTTACCCTGTATGTGGGGGCTCCCATACCGTTTTTATTTTTGCACTGCAGTACACTAGGGGCAGAGTTCAAATTAAATGCTTCACCTTTCAGAAAAGCTGCCCCTTCTTCTACAGTCTTTCTTCTTCCCAGAGTTTGTATCTCTTTCACAGTCTCGTGATCTCAAAAGTTCTATGGCTGCCCTGTGACCTTTCAACCTTGCACTACATGATTCTTTTCTGAATTGCCCTGTGTTGAGACATCAGTGAGGGAATATCAATGTTATTATAAAAGACAGCATTCTCTCCCAAAATGTCAGTCTGAGTGAGTCATTGCACCTGACTGCTCAGCTTTTTATAAAACAGTAACAAGGATTTTTGCAAGTTTTCTATCTTATTTTATCCACAGTTAAGTTTCCGTGTAAAACACACTTTTGGAAACAAATGCTGGCATATACTGCAGGAAAGAGACTGGCATGCTAAACTCTGCTTAGCCACGAGGGGAAAACTCTCACCTTGGGCAAAAATTACTAGTAATTTAACATTAATGTCTTGCCTGACGCTTGCATTTGAAAGGTAATAATTTGAAAAATGCCAGTAAATTCAACCTTTTAGTTCTCCTTACTTCCCATGCTTCTCTGTGTTTTTTTATAGAGTCTGTTCTTGTCAGAAGAGGAATTATATGCTGTCATGTCTTTCATCTCAACAATTTGGGACACATTTCCTTCTGTAACTTGTAAAAACCACCCTTATAAAACATTATGATCCTCCATGAGAAGATTTTTTATTTCTTTTTAAAATGGAAATGGAAAAATATAGAATAAGAGATGTGATAACCTGAAATAGTTGACTGCTAGGAGCACCTGAATCAGTCCTACTTCATCTGGCAAGAAAAGAGGTCAGGGGCTTGGATCCTTCCTTCCTTCTGTTAAGTTTGCCTCCAACGGAGAAAGATTTCCTCTCACAGAGAAAAGACTTTATCCAAGAAAGTTTTTCTATCTCAAAATAAGACTTAGAAGAAGGGAAAATAAAACAGGAGTCCAGTGGCACCTTCATCACTGTATCCAGTGATGAACTCACAGAGTCTACGGGCTGTGAATTCAGGTGAGTCAGTCATGAAGGGTTTGCATTCCAACGCAGTCCACACTGTGTGTGGAAGGAACATCATAACCTATGAGAACACAACACTAGAGGAATATATGAAATTCCAAGAAACTGTGGATACTGCGGCAGGCTTTCCTTCCAGCAACAGAGGTTTATTGTCAGACCCACCCAGCCTACTGTGCTATCCATGGAAGCTGAAGAAAGACTAAGAGTACAGGGAAATGTCTAATTATAACATCTTCCCCTTCCAACTCCTTTTTTATCCAGCTGGGGGTAGGGTGGAGGAACCTATGATGCCCTGCTCTTATGCCAGTGTTCTTCTAATGACAGTGCTGGGTCACTGCTGCGGTCCAAAGAACCTTCAGAAGTGGCTGCATACATGCTGGGATATATGAGGATTCCGTGCTTACTTGCTGAAGAGGTGAGGTGCTAGTGAGATGCAAGGCTAGGTTCAAAAGCTTGAGAAAAACTGCCTGAAGTGTGGAGGCTTGCTTTCAGATACTAGAAAGATCTGAAAAGAAACCTTTGGGAGCCATTAATGGCTGGCAACAGTCATGATCAGCTGCTTGTGCCAGATATAAATGAGCCAAGGGGCTTAAGCAGCCAGTTGCTTGTGAACAGGAGATTATTGAGTGGAACTTCAACTATCAATGTCTCTGATGTACCTGCTTGGCTCAGTACTAAATGGTTTCTCTAACAAAGCAAACAGACGAGACTAAGCTCTTCCCTCATTGCCTGGCCGCTCCATAAACCCAGTTGTTTTGGCTCAGCCTATGCCCCCAGGTCTGTAACTGCGTTCTGTAAGTTTACCCACCCCATTACCCTCAGGGCACTCTCCATCAAAAAATTACAAGTGAGCACAGGCAGGCAGCTGTTGGCAACTTAGAAATGTCATTCTTCATGCTGTTCTGCTGCTCCTGGACAAAATATGAGGTAGCCAAACTAGTTTCAGTTCAAGCCTCCCAGCCGTTTCTGCAAAATGAAGGTAGAAAAGCTGGCTGGCGAGATTGTCAGCACTTCATTAGTGGAGCCTTTGATTGTTCTCAGTAAGGAAGGGCTTTTGCCAAGTTGTCCATGTGGCAACAGCTAGATCTCCAATGATAGGTCCAGTCCTCTGCAATGGCATACCAGAGTGGGTGTAGAGGGTACCTTCCCTGGTTAAATTTATAAAGGCTGGCAATACAGTTCTATTTCAGAGGCATTTGAAGAGGGATAAATTGCTCTGGCAAACTTCCACTGGTGCAGTTGTTTTCAGTCTCTGTGTGTGTTTGTAATTTTTGTTTTTAACCTGTATTGATTTTTAATTTGTGTTTTTACCTTGTTAATGGGATTATGTTTTTGTGTACTTGCTTCTAGTTATTGAGTTAACTGCTTCTTCCAAATTGTCTATATTTAAGCCCTGATAAAAACCACACTAAAGTAAATAGATAAAGTAAAGGTAAAGGTTTTCCTTGCTCAAAAGCTAGATGGATCCGACTCTAGGGGGGTGGTGCTCATCTCTGTTTCCAAGCCAAAGAGCCAGTGCTGTCCAAAGACGTTTCCGTGGTCATGTGGCTGGCATGTCTAGACACCGAGGCACACGGAATGGTATTACCTTCCCACTGAAGCAGAACCTATTTATCTACTTGCAATTTCTTGCTTTCGAACTGCTAGGTTGGCAGGTGGGGCCAGAGATGGGAGCTCACTCCATCATGCAGCACTAGGGTCCCAAACTCCCAAGCTACAGACCTTCCAGTTTGCAGCTCAGCATCTTAACCTCTAAGCCACCGTATATTGATTGGACAGATGGTATTACTCCAATCAAGCCTGAGTAACATGGGCCCTATTCCCCACTCTGGCTATGTTGAGCACGCCTCATCACAAATTACAGACTGGCTGATGTTTGAGAAATTCACTAATTTCTACAACCAGGCAGGAAGAAAACACAGAGGTTCATCAAGCACCAAGCAAGTATACCAGATACAGCTTGAATTTTTCTGCCCTTGGTAGTCAGTGAAAACAAAAGTTGCATCATTGGCCACAATGGCTATAGAACAGAGGCATTTGTTCCTCTGATATTTCATAAAAAGCAAGTTTCACATAGTGGCCCATGCTGTAATGTTGTGTGTTAATATCATTTGATGCATTAGTACAATTTTCACTATTACATAGCATAAATTACACGCAGCAAGAGAAATGCTGACAATTTTGTTTATGTTCCTGCCTGGTAACTGCCTAAGGAAAGCTGCATATACAATAATTTATTTCATTTTCTCCAACAATATTTGAGAAGGTACATAATTATCTGGGCTTGCTGTATTCACCAGTGGCTTATTGGCACTTGTTGCTGACATCTATTGCTAGTAACAGGTAATTTTGCTAGTGTTGACAAAGTTTAATAAGTGCAAAAGTCCATTAGGATGAATCAAAGCCACTTAGAAACACCAACTACACTATAATCAAAGCACTTGAGGGAAGCATCACATGTAACCGTAAACATTTGACCAGTAATTAGGGTAATAGCATTAGCCTGCAATGCTGAAGGGTTATGTGGTCCAGGGCCAATTCCATGAGTGAATGAAAAAACCTGCTATATGTATGTCTAACAGGGTAGTCCTAAACTGACTGGATTTTTCCACAGTCATCTTCTGATTTTCTTGGCAGTCAATCCACAAGCATTGGAATTGCTTGGGCACAGTGCTTCTGAATGTCTACCCTCCTTCTGCATTTTCACAGTTGTGGAGTCAGTTTATTTTCTTCTGCACATGTCTTAAATAATCAGGGTTTTCAAAGGAGAGTGCTGTCATCATCGGTGGGCCTCACAGCACCCGACCCTTATATTGGTACATCAATATTATGGCTGAATTTTTAAAAAGATCAAAAATGAACACAAATTTAGGGACGAAGAGAAAGAGTAGAGGGCTACATTGACACAAGCAAGACTGCTGGGAGGGGAAGGGTAGCATTCCCAGGGCAAGGGGGCTGCACCTGGCTACTGGGAATGGTCTACAAGAGTTCCCCACACACCTGCCTTTAGGGAGGCCTAAACAGGGAGAAGCTCTGCTGCCAATCTTTTAATGAACTGTATGTGAAGTGCTATGTCCCTTTCAAACCACACCACTTTCTTCTAGTGTTGGAAGCAATGCTCCCTCTAAGCTGTGGAGTCTTATGAGCAAAAATTCTACTTTGTGAGCTACTGGCATTAAAGTTGTGAGCGAGCGATTTGGCTACTGCATAAATTAGTTTGGTCTAGTGTCATCCTTCCTGAGCTAAGACAAAAATCTATGAGCAGGAGGCTAAAAAGCTGTGAGCCAGCTCACACTAACTCAGCTTAGAGGGAACATTGGTTGGAAATGACATCCTCCACAGGGCTTTGGCATTTTAACAAAAAAACCAGCATCAATATTGATATATTGATATATTGGTATTCCCAATTTTCATTTTTTTAAAAAGTCACTTGCCATTTCCCTTGTGGAGATATAAGGGAAAAGGCATATCTCTGCAAAAGAAGTGTCCATGAAATCTGGGAATTCAGAGTACCTGTTAAACCTAAATATATAGCGATAAGGGTTGTATATTTAAAAAATTAGAAATGAAACCACTCATCTTCAGAGAGGTGGGGGGAGGTGAGGGAATGGCTTGATGATGATGACTGCCCAATAATAGAAAAGTGGGCTGGAGGTGGGTGGAGGTGAACAGGACAAAGAAAACCAACAGAAACATTATGCAGGTGACCCAAAATTAGCTTCCAGAAAAAGACTGGGATAAAAGTAATCTAAAAAGAAGCAGACAAAACTGAGAAGGAGGAGGAGGACAGAAAACTGAAGACACAAAAATGTGCAGAAATCAGGAAGTAAACCAAAGCACTATGGGGCCAGAACTCACCAAACCATGCAGGAAAGGCCCAGGGTTCCAGCTAAGCAAAGATGTAGTCAGTGGGCTTAGAAGGGTATAACTCTATTCAGCTTTTTGCTGTAAGTTCATGTTTGTGTGAGAGAGATAAAATAGGGGAGAAGTCCAGTGTAAGGAAAAAAGGAAGGGCTGGAATAAACAAATTATTCTTCTTTCTTACTCTAACCTTTGCCAATCACAATATTTTTGGGATCTTCAGCCCCTCTTATCTCCTCAACAAACCTCTGAGGTAGGTTACAGATGAGAAGTTGTGTGACTCTCCCAGGGGTGCCCAGTAAACTTCATATCCAATGGGGATTCGTACCCAGATATCTTTGGTCCAAGTTTGGCACCTCAACTACATCACACTCATCCTCCAGTAGAGAATGTTGACATCAGTGTTCTCGTGTTTCTGTTTTCCACAAGGATGAAACTACAGATGCTTATACCAGAGTCATCTTTACTACTGTATCCAATGGGATCTGACTAATCTTAACATGTTCAATTAATAAACTGGTACTGTCTGTTCTATATTCCACTCACCTAATGATCATTTGTATATTGCTCCCTGTGGTCCATTTTCCTGCACATTCAGACAATGAAATCCCACTGCTATATCTTATTTTTAACAAATATATATTTTATGAGTAGCCGCACAAAGTAAATTATTGCAAAACAATTTGAAGCAAGAACATAAATTAAATCAAAGGAACAAGAATGCTAATAAGCTATTAACATTTATTTATTATTATTTTAAACAAATCTAAATTATGCTCAAACACTAAATCTCTCTTTCATAATGTTTGCATTGCCCTGATGGGATTCAAGTAGAACACAGACAAACGGTTGGGGCTTTGCAGCCAGAGTTCTAGCCAGACTTAGGCTGCATTATTTGAGGGCTGGCTGAAAGCCTGGGATCTACAGGAGAGGGAGACCTGTATGTGCTAAAATATGGTGTGATGTACCTGTGTTTAAAAAAAAAAAAAAAAAAAAGCTCTGATACAAACCCACTCCTTGATATGCAAAATTTACCCAATGAAGGGCTATACAGGCTCAAAACACATCCTTTATTTATAATATCTCTTCAGCCAGATTTTCTTTGTACTTATTCTGTGGCATCCTTTTTGTTGGACTAGATCTTAATACAGACTAATAATTCTGATTAATAACAAAAGTAATCTCTTCTTGGCTAATTAGTGTGAGCATACAAGTGCTGGCAACAATCACAGCACTTCATCTGGACAAATGGCTTCTTGGTGGAATGCACCAATGACTTGTGGGTGCTCTTGGAGACACTTAAAATATAAATAATCAGCTTTGTTTATATAAAAAAGGGCATTCTGCCCATGTCTTATGAGCTCTCAGAAAAATCCCCACGGCAGTTTTTATGAAAAACAAAAGATGCAGAACATCAAAGTGTCTCCAACAATGCTTAATACTGAGTGGCAGAAATTTATTTTTCCTTTACCTTGCTTCTTTGGTGCATTACACTACTCTGCTGGAGACTGTCTGATTTAACTAGCACAGGGATGTCCCAGTAACACATGCCAGTATAAAAGAATCAGAGGGTATATACACTAATTGTTGGAGGTATTGCTCCTACATCAAAGTAAAGAGCCAATACCATTGCAAAGAACAGTACTGTCCTGATCTTAAAGGTATACATGGAGGTACTGAGTGATAGCTTTTCGATAAGCCCTATCCTTCCTTCTAATGCTCAGTGTTTTCCTCCATACTGAGTTCTCCTTCCAGGAGTTACAGGATTCCACTTTTTTGGTATTCTCTGTATTGCTTGCCACTTTGTTATCCCCCCTTCCTTATTCTTACCTCGTGCAAGGCACATTGGCCCCTGTTTATCAGCCTGACACCTTCTAATGCCTGAATCAGCTCTTCCAAAAGAAGCATTTTTTCCCTCTGTGACTGATGCGCTGTGATCTTTGTGGCTAGATGGATTTTCTGTCTCTTTCTGTCACAAGCAGTCTCTTTGTTGCTTTCTTCCTTTCTTTATACACCTACTTATCTCATGTTCTGGTCCGCCTTTCTTTTCCCTCTGGGTTTTTTTCCCTTCAAAATTTACCCCTTCTTTTTAAGTGACTGCAGGCTGAAGAAATCTACAAATTAGGAGCTCCATCTCTACTCGTCCACATTGATTCTCTGATCCCAGTTACCAGGTTGATGCTTCAGGAACTGGCTCTCAAAAATAGGCCACTTTTTCAATGAGCAAAAGGGATGTAATTTCCACACCATGTTTGTGTGTCAGAAATGTCTCTCCAGAATTCAGAGGGACGCATATGTTTATCACTATTCAGGAGGTGATGAGTCAGTGATGTACATATTTAACAGGAAAGAAATCTGCTGCAAATACCCCGCCTCCCAGTTTGGGGGTTCTTGTAACACTGAGCCTGAATCAAAAATAGAGTCCAGTTGTCTTCAGTAAAAGAGAGGTCCTGTGGCACTTTAAGGAATCAAAATATATTCCAACATAAGCTTTTGTAAAGCAGAGTTCACGTCATCAGATGTGTAAAGGGAGCTCTGACTCAAGAAAGTTTATGCTGGAATAGTATTTATTCACTTACATCATTTATACCCCCCTCTTCTCCCTCTTCTAAGGAGCTGCGGTGGCTCAAGTGGTTAAGACGCTGAACTGCAGGCTGTGGAAGGTCAGTAGTTCAGCAGTTCAAGACCCGTGAGTACCGCATGACAGGGTGAGCTCCCGTCTCTAGTTCCAGCTCCTGCCAACCTAGCAGTTCGAAAGCAAGAAATTGCAAGTAGATAAATAGGTACCACTTCAGTGGGAAGGTAACAGCGTTCCGTGCACCTTGGTGTTTAGTCATGCCGGCCACATGACCACGGAAATGTCTTCAGACAGCGCTGGCTCTTTGGCTTTGAAACGGAGATGAGCACTGCAACCCTAGAGTCGGATTCGACTGGCTTTCGAGCAAGGGAACCTTTACCTTTACCTTCTCCCCAATGAAAGTAGCTCACAACATTATCCCCTTCTCTCTCCATTTTATCCTCACGATAATCCTAAAAGGCAGATTAGACTGAGACTGATTTCGCAAAAGCAGTTGCTCTGCCCTTGGTCTCCCGTTCCCCCTGGCTGTATTGCTCAATTTCCCACTATTTGCTTCATGGCCACATTTTGACCTGCATCTCCCCCCAATTTCCCTCACATCTTCTTGATCCTAAAAAATAAGGATCCTAAAAAAGAGATCCTTTAAAAAAGGATCAAGAAGACAGAGGGGGGAAATTGGGGGGAGATGCAGGTCAAAATGCGGCTGTACAGCAAATAGTGGGAAATTGTGCAATACAACCCGGGGGTGGGGGAATGGGAAACTGAGGGCGGAACAACTACTTTTGCGGAAGTGTGCATGACTGGTGCAAGGACACACAGCAAGCTTCCATAGTAGAGGGGGATTCAAACCTGGGTTCCCTGAATCCAGCACTCTAACCCATGGGTGATGGACATGTTTAAAATGGTTGCCACATGAGGCAGAACCAACCACAAAAATGGTTGTGGCAGGAGGCAGAGCCCACTATGTAGAGAAAGTTCAGGTGCACTGCAGAAGAGGGGCAATTTAAAAAAAATACATTGGGAAAGAAAAGCAGCTACTGTAACATTTTTAATCTGCAAAGCCAATCAGATCTTCAATGGTCAATCAGAAGCCCTGCCAGGCAAGAACCCCAGTTGACCACACCTACTTTCTAGAAACACTTGGTGGGTGCCAGGAAAGTGTCAGCAGGTGCCATGATGCCCACAGGAAACACATTGGGGATCCCTGCTCTAACGACGACACCATGCTGGCTAAACTGAGTCAGACATTAAGGCACCACTGGGCTTTCGTTTTATTTTACAGGAGCATGGTGACCCCTAGAATGACAGTTCTCTTGAGTATAACAATCCAGAACCAGACAAGAGGCAAAAGTAGGCTTGCAGAACAAGATACAGTAAGTCACCATTTCCTCCAGAAATGAGGGAGGACCTACTGGACATGTAGCTTGTAATAGCAAAGAGAGAGGCAGACAGACAGAGACAGAGATGACAAAGCTGCTTTCCCTGTGTTAACCATTTCCCTCCCAGGTTTTGCAAAGATTCTGCTTTTGGACTCTGAAAAAGTCCTGCTCATGGTGGGCTTGGCATCAGAGGGAAGAGATGTCCTGAACAGCCTCAACCTGTTGGAGATGGTTGGCACCAAACTGGCTGACGCCCTAGGCCTTGTGGAGCTCATATCCTCTAGTTGTATAAATGCATTAGACAGGTGTGACCTCCAGTTCTTGCATCTTCATATATTCCCCTGTGGAATAGTCCCCTGCAGGGAACTCAAGAAGGAGTGAATGGACTTTTGGCAGAATACCAGGGTCCTCCCACTTTAATGACACTGTAGCAAAGTTAGCCCTACACAGGACTCAGGCTGCTCTTGTTCTGGAACTGCTGCTGGCTTTTCTTTCACAAAGACTACAAGAATGTTTGGGCACTTTGGCGATGTGGAATGCAGAACATCTTTAAAGGGGGAAAGAATCTCCCTTCCCTGCTTCTTCCCATACAGTGAATATTTCCCTGCCTTAAAATGAAAATCCTCTTCTGGAAACCATAACGGTGTAAGTGCTACCTGCTCAGTCAATGCTAATCTTTTTTAGCAGCACAGGAGGAGTGGAATGAAAGAAGCTTGCACAAGCATCTCAGTCAATCAAGCGTGATCATAACGGGATGCAGCGGAGCTGAAACAATAGCAGAGAGGTGTGTGGCTGTCCTGCTGCAGACCTTCACGGGGAAAGCTTTCTGAGTTGCTGCACGATGGCGAGATAGTGCTGGAGAGATGAGATCAATACCCCTCTGGAAACAAATCAGGACAAACGGCAGCATTCGCCTTGCGTTACTAAAACGCTCCAATAAAGCCACCGTATAGTTCAGGGGGAGCCACCGAACTGCCGATGAGACAGGCATGCAATGGATACGCGGACAGGCAGTATGGGGGGTGGGGGTGGGGGCTGGACACGAGGGGAAGCCATTGCTGGCCCGGCACAAAATCGGCCATTGTATCATCAGCCCACCCCGTCCCCTTGCGCATAAGACACCCTAGGCTGGCTTCGGATCCCGGATCGTCTGAGAGCGCGCCCCTTTCGAGGCAACCACGCGCGCAGTCCTTGTTTGGGCCGCACTTTACGTGGAGTTGAAGGAGCGCCTCGGGGAACAGCGTCGTTGCCAGTGAAACCGGTCGCTCCTCGGACTGGTTGGCGGCGCCCGCCTCTCCAACGCGGAGCAGCCCCAACACCAGCAGCAGCAGCGCTTTTTGAAAGAAGACATCCTACCGCTGAGCATGTCGCTGGGGGGGGGGGGGGTGGAGCTAGGGAGGGGGAAGAAAGCCACTACGCCCTACGATTGGTTGTCGGGGGGCGTGATGCCACGTCCGGCGGGGAAGCCCTGCCTTGCCGCGGAGCCTCCACTCTTTCTGTGTCTGGCTGGCTTCGCAGGTGGTGCTGCCGCCGCCGCCGCCGGATCGGACGCCCGCGCGCCTGCCGCTCTTGTGTGGCGCTGCTGCCGCTGCCGCCGTCGCCGCTGCTTGCCCGGGCTGCGGTCCCAGGCCGGCCGGCTCCTGCTTGGCGGCTCCGTCCTTCGCTCGCCTGCCCGCCTCAAACTTTGTACGCGGGGACTTGAGCATCCTTCGCCCGACTCCTCCGTTCTCCAGCGCCGGGCAAGACCGGGACGATGCGAGCTCTCCTCGAATAAGCCCCCGGGGGCTGCAAAGGGGAAAGAGGGCGAGAGCTTGCCCCGGCTCTTCTGGGCCAAGCCAGGCGCCCGATCTCGGCAGCCGGAGCGCTGCTCTTCGAGCCCGTGGAAGTGATCTCCCCTCCTTTGCCCGCGGAGGCTGAGTGACTGACCCCGCCGCCTTCTCTCGTCGCCGCCGGCCGCCTTGCCCTCTGGCCCCCCTCGCTGCTGCTGCTGCTGCCGTCGCCTGGCCGGGCTCGGACTCGGGCCATTGTTCGTGGCTCGCCGCTCCCGGGAGGGTTGCGCGTGGGGAAGGCATGCTGGGGGGCAGGTGGGGCTGAGCCCGCGGGGTCCGCCTCGCCTCTCCGTCCCGCCTCGGAGGGAGCCCGTCTGCAGACTCCGGATCGCCCGCCTCGGTCGCGGCGGCGGCGGGGGCGGCTGCCTGCAGGTTGTGTGCCGGGCGCGGGGGCTGCTGCGCGGCCAGGATGCCTTTCTTCGCCGGCGGATTTTGGCTGCTGTGTCTCGCCGCGTCCGCTTCGGCGCGGGGCGAGGGCGGCGGCGGCAACAAGCCCAAGAGCTGCTCCGAGCTCCGGCAACTCTACGGAGCCAAAGGATTCAGCCCCAGCGGGGTCCCCCAGGCAGAGATCTCCGGTGAGTAGGTCGGGTCAGGTCTGGCTAGGGGCGGGCGGGCAGCCCTTCCGCCGGCAGAGGGACAGAGAGGGTCCGCACAGAAGCGTCCCGTCCAGGGGATGCCGAAGGCGGGCAGGCTGCTCCTTTGGTCGATCCCAGTAAGAGCGAGACTTCATTGAGCCCGCCCCGCTATCCAGCTCCGCTCTACGAAACCGGCGCAGAAGAAAGAATGCCTCTGGGCATATGCAGGTGGTCGTTGTTGCCTCTTCCCAGGCAGCAGTTGCTGCCGCGACTCGCGCACCGCTGAGAGTAGGGTCCAGGCTTCCAGGGCGGCGGCGGAGGATGACTTTAGGCATGTGGGGGGGGGGGCTTTCTTTTGAAGACTTGCACAAGGCAAGACCTTGTCCCGTTTGTCGTTGAGTTTTCTCCCCCCCCCCGCCCCAGTTTTTTTATATATAAAATATGGGCGAGGATGACTCCTACTGATGCCTCTCTGTAAATCGTGATCCAGCTAATGACCCCCTTGATGCTGGCCGCAGGTCACCCGCAGCATAACCGCTACTGTCTGTGAGGAGTCAGTGTTTCCAGGAACTTCAGTTTGTGTTGAGGCTTTTCTTACAAGAAAAAATAGCCACTGCTGGAGGCTTCTTTTTGAAAGAAGGGCTGAAATCTCTTGTCTGTGTGTCGGTGGCTCCTTGAAAAACACATCACCATCCCTAGTGCCACCACTGTCTCACAATGTGCATTGTTTCCTGAGTCTTATGTGCTCCTCTGTAATACAGAGGTTCTTTCCTTCCTCCTGTCTCTCTCCCCCCCCCCCACTGCATAATACTGGGGATGTGGTTTTAAAAATAAAACTCTGTCCTTAGCATATGGCAGTAATGCTCTAGAGGATTTGAGTCAGAAGTGTGGTGGATAATGAAAAACTGTTCTGATTAGTTCTCAAGTTAGAGAATGCCATGAAGTAATAAGGGAGATGTGACATGCTTCATTCTCTTTTTCCGGGAAGGAAGGAGCTTAAAAACCCACTGACAGTAGTTAAGAAAGAACACCCAGTCACCCAGCTGTTTGAGGTGGTGACTCTAGCTGAGGAAACTCTCTGCAGCCCTTGAATTCTGTTGCTATTCAAGATTTCTACTTTTTGACAAACAAAGGCACAGGAGTTTTAAACTTCTTTTGAAACTCACAAAGTATAAGGAACAAAAATAAGGATTTGAATAATTTTGACTGGCTTGTGGGAACATTTATTGAAACACACCATAAGTTGCCAGAGGGTAGACAACATAGCTAACTAGCACAGGTTTTCTATCAAAATCACACCAAGTCCTGGTTGTGTTTTCTTGGAAGTAAATCTCACTGATGTCCGTGACATTGTCTTCCAGATACATTGTAGCCCAATAAGCTGCCATTGAATTAGCCAGCATTAAGTGCATGAAGTTCTATACTGTTCTATGAATGACAGAGAATTTCACTCACTGACCTGCCTGTGAGGGTGACATGGCTCTGTTAGTCCTTGTGTGCATTGGGTTGATCTTCTGGGTGAGTGTTTTAAGCACTGGGATTGGTTGTTGTAATTAGAATATGCTATAAATGGCATTAGTTACAATTTTGCACCAGGACAAAGCATAACTATGTTAAACAAATATATATGGGTAAGTCTTCATATTTTAAAAATCTTCTGTTATTTATTTAATACCATCTCCTTCTACTCCCAAGGAGCACACAGGGTGGTTTACAATAAAGAGCATGTTCTACAGACCAGTCAAAAGTTTGGATGAAACCAATATCATATTTTGGATAAAGGTGAGCCTAAAAGCTGAAGGGGAACAGTCTTGAACTGTCATCTTTCCCCTTTCCTTCCCTCCCCTCTGATGATCTTTTGTCAGTGACAAACCAGAATAAGGGCTCATATTCACATCCTGTTGGGCTTATTTTTTGTGCAGTAGCCAGCTTCACTAATTGAAAAGAAAGCTTATGTGAATATCTTTGTAAGCATGTTTATTGATTTTAAATATGGAGGTGCACGGTAAGAAGACTGATAGCCCCCTTCTGCAGAAAAAGCTTCAATATTAAGTCTTTTCAGAACAAATGAACCTTCTGGGTATGTACATATTAATGAGGTGAAGCGAACATATCTTTTTGCATTGGAAAGGCTGCCCCCTAGAGAACATTACCAGTTGTCAAGTTAGTATGTTCAGTATCTCTGGGTTCTTTGGTTCCTTATTTATTAGTTCTGAAATGTTTTAATTTTACTGGCAAATGTCCTTTAAGATGCACTTATCAGAAATAAGGAACTGCTTTGCCTGATTAACACTTTGCAAAGTGAGCAGACCATTTGGTCTCGATTTCAGTCCTGTGCATACTTGCTTGGGTGTTTGCTCTTTTGAAATCAGTGGGGGTTATTCACAAGCAAACATGTATGAACGGAAAAAGCAAACATACATGTGTGTGAGAGAGAGCATTCTTTGCATCCCTAGTTATTTACAATAAGCAAGTAGAATTGGTGAAAGTTTGAAATGGGAATATGTATTTTTTTCCCCTTGGCCATTTCAACAGAAGGCTAAACTGCCATAATAGTGATAAGTGAGGTTTGTCCCAAGTTTTGTTCATCCGCGTTAATTATGCTACATACAGGTCATTAAATATTTATTTACTTACATACTTCGTTAATACCTGGCATTCTCCCCAGTGGGGTCCCAGAGCTGCTTATATTGTTCTTCTCCATTTAAACCTCACAGCACCCTCTGATGTAGGGCTGAGAGTCACACACAGAGTGCATGACTGGCTGAAGGTCACTCGGTGAGCTTCCATGGCAGAGTATAGATTTGAACTTGGGTCTCCCAGATCCTAGTCCGAACACAGCATTGGAATAATATCCTAGAGGCTCTGTAGATAAAGCAGCATCAGTCTACCTTGTCTGGTTGGTGTGTAGTAACAGTACCACAATTTTTGGTGCATGGCGTGCTAGAAATTCATTTGTCTCGAATCATTGTTTCTGTTCAACATGCCGGCTTACGTGGGATTTTTTTTGTTGTGTGTCTTGTTCAGCCTATTGCCAGCAGAGTTTATTGACTTAAAAGTTGATTGAAGTAATGATTTAAATCATCAGAAGACAGCAAGAGATAGAATGATTTAAATCAAATTTTCCATTTTGAAATTTATATTTCCCGAACAAACATTTATACTAATTGGTAGCTATAACAAAACCATATTGGGTTGTAAATCAGTCAAATCTTTGGGTAATTTTGGAGCCTAATTCTAAATATGTGCTCACAGGCAATGCAGAATTATTTCTAGGGACAGATTTCAGCTTAACACTCTCTGTGCACATATAAAGAAATTAGAGTTGCCAGCCTCTGGGTGGGAGCTTCGGGAATTTCAGCTGATCTCCAGCCTATTTTGATCAGTTCCCTAGAGTAAATGACTATGGCGTTGTAACCTGCTGAAGGCCCTGCCCTCTCCAGGCTCCACCCTCAAGTCTCCAGGAATTTCCCAAACTGGAGTTGGCAGCCCTAGGATACTAAGCAATATGACTTATCTGAAGGATGATACAAAGCAAGGGATGTTAGTAATTTGGACCAAATACTGTTTCTTCATGGAATGGAATAGAAATATATGCTCTGCTTAGCGGAATCATAAATATTGATAATTTGAGAACTGAGTGCACTGAAGAGCTGATATTAGATGCTCCTGGTGAAATACAGGGCAGCATCTCTTAGATTCTGTAGTGAATTGCTATCTCTGGGTTCAGTATGAATTCCATAGTTAATACAGAACTGTCACTTATAACACAAGAACTCAGATACATTCTCACCATCACTCTCTCTCTTATATAGAAATGTAGACTTTAACTCAGTCTGTTTTTTTATACATTATCATTTTCAATGTTAAGAGGTAATGTGTAGGCTTTAATACACTTATATTTAGATTTCCTTTCAAATCACATTATTGTTAAGTAATTACTGTACATTTTTGATATTACAACTGAGATAATTTTTTTAAAAAATCAGATTTTAAATTGCTTTAAACCATCAATTATCATTTATTCTGCTTGCCAGATGGGTTTCATGTCCCCAGGATGCGATTATACTGTAACTGAAGTATTTCATTTGCTACACAGATAAAAAATGTCAGGTGTCCTCATTCTTAAGTCCATTGTCTTATTTTATTATTTCACACATTTTGAAATAAGGTGAAAAAAAAATAATGTGGCAGGGTAATTCCAGGAATGCCTGCTATGATGACCAAAGAATTAGAGCATGTATAGAAATGACAAGAGTTGGGAACTCTATCAAACTGTGCCTTTGACAGCATTTCATCATGCACAGTGATGTTCGACAGTTAGCATTATGAAAGCTGGAAGGAGGATTGCAAGTGTAAAATGAGCAGAGGAAAGAATGGGAGAAGGCTGTCTTATGAGCCATCTGCTTATAGCACTGCCAGCTGTGTACTTAAAAAGGAATTCTTCATGTTCCTAGTTGGTGGTTGCCATATGTCCTTCAAATTGATAAGAATTTAGAAAGTCCCATCTGCGTTTTGTTAATAACAACCGTCTAGCAAATACAAGAGTCGCATTAGCTAGAACTGGCAACTTCTTGCTTAGAATTGATATTTGGACACTGAGAGTCAGCATGCTGTGGACATGTCAATGTGCTCACATGGTATTTGATAAGTGATAAAAGATTTGATCAACTGGCTGGGGAAATGTCTGTAACAGTCAAAGATTTTTTTAGGCACTAACTTGATCAATATAACAAAACAGATCCTTTAATCATCAATAAGTTTGATACATGCTGATTACAAGAATGTATTAACTAACTGGTGTTGTGAAACGGCGTAACTGCAATGAATTATTATTACTTAGTAACGTTTCCATAAATATGAATTATACACTGGATAGTTCTTCTCTTTGGTTTTAACCTGAAATCCATGAGTATTCAGTTACAAAACTTTAAATCAGTCATCAGGCAAAGTAACATCAACCGTTCTTTCAGGAAAACATTCATTTTGTAAAAGCATTTTGTAAAATAATGAAACAAACAATATAAGCTGCCAAGAAGACAATGGCATTCTTGGCTTCATGGAATATCTAACTGTTATCAAATAATAGGCAGTGAATTGACAATATTTAACAAGATACTAATCCCAGCTTTGTGAAGAACTGCAAGCCCTCAAGAGTTCTTGGCTCATCATTTTCCCCACTTGATCACACTTTCCCTCTTCTCCGAATTCTCCTGTTGCCTCTACTTCCATTTCTAGTGCAGTCTACACTAGCAAGATTTCTTCCAGTCTTTGCAGCCCTCCCCTACAAATTCAAAACCATTCTACTCTGTCCAGGTTTGTGGAAGTCTGCTACCAATTCATTTCTTCTCCAAATCACAATCATGGTGTCTGGGGGCTTCCTACTTAGATAACCCCTAGACCACTAATGCTAGCTGCTTTTCCCAGACTCCCTTAGCCTCCCTCCATCAGGGAGAGGGATCTTTGTTCTTTGCATAGTATGAATTACTTCCTCTTCAGTTTGCTTTCACTAACAGCACTTGTGGGTGATAACAGATTATTCAGGCTGGTGAGATTTCAAATGGACTGTGCAGACCTCTATAAAGGATCTCTCCAAGATGGAGGCATAGGCAACAGAATGGCAGATGAGACTCCGCAAAATTATGTGCAAAGAGATGAGTGACTGGGGAAAAAATGCCTTACTTGACATGTGCGTTCTAGGGCTTTGACGGTTGAAGAGAGCCACCTCCACAATGGATGAAGGGTACAAATGGAATCAAGGCCTAAGAGCTAAACCTCTGTGTGTGTGTGTATAGTATGACTACTGGTCCCTATACTGTTTAAAAATGGGGCAGCCAGAGCTGTAAACACGTATAGGGTAAACACTGTGGCTCAGTGGTAGAGCATCTGTTTGACATGTAAAAGGTCCAGTGCTGGATCTCTGGCATCTCTAGTAAAAAGAACCAGGCAGTCAGTGACATGAAGGACCTCAGCCTGAGGCCCTGGAGCATCTGCTGCCAGTCTGAGTGGACAATACTGACCCTGATGGACCAATGGCCTGATTCAGTTAAGGGAGCTTCATGTGTTCAAAGGCATTTGTACAGTACATTTGTACAGTACAGCAACAAAAATGACAGAGGCATTGGAACACTTTCCATGGGGCAGTGTGGTTTAGAAAAAGGATAACTAAAGAAGGGCATGAGGAATTGTGCACAGTGCTGGGAAGGTATCTTTTGAAACATGAGGGTTATCAGATCATGAGCTGGAGAGTCTGCCTACTCCATAGAAGTGTGCTGCCTTCACACTCCTTTAGCAACAGTGTGGGGTGCTTTCATCATGTGGTTTAAATAGTCAGACTATTATCCTGCTATTTATGTTAACATCTGATCATTCATCATACCATGCAAAGTACAGCAAGAGAGCAATATATTATCCAGAATGCTTATTCCAGTTTTTTTCCATTTGTGTTACAAATGTGGTTGAACAAGAGCTTCTTGCAAGCCTACTTGGGAAATTATCAAAGCCCCTCAGTGTGCCAGTGATGTTGGTTCTGAATGGGTTAAAAGTACTTGCTAAAATTCTAGAACATTTATAGCATATTCTGCACATTTTAATCTCCAGTCTTAGTTGTGATTTAGGTGAGGATTATGACTAAGAAGTCTCCTCTGCTTTGGAGTATACAAGCCTGTTAGAGAGAGAGACACCTACACCAAGGCTGTTATTAGCACAGTAATTATAAAAATCTGAAAAAATGGAGGAGTCAAGCCTTCTGGCTTTCTTGTGTTCACACTTTATATTTGTTAATTTCATTATATTTGTGTCCATAGTGTTTAGACAATATGTATTTTCCCAAGTGTTAATTTTCCTTTGGAGGGGGCAGGCTACAGACCTCTTATTCTGGAGGGGGTTTTGTCCCCATTCACAAAGGATATTACTGCGTTTCCGTGGCAAAGCAAAGCATTACTCAAGTGAAGCCGTACCCAGTGTCAGAGCACTTTTTGTCTGAAGCAAAGCCACATGATGGGATCCATTATGTCATCTCAGACTATGTTCTCATATTATAAATTCATTGAGGTCAACAAAGGTGTTTTCTCAGCTGATCAATGACATTTTCCTTGAATCTGTTAAACATGTTCATTATGCTATGTGTTAATTTACTGTTCACCTTCTGCCTATATGAAAGGACTGGTAATTTCCATTTCATTGTATCTGAAGAAGTATGCATGCACACGAAAGCTCATACCTTGAATAAAACTTTGTTGGTTTTAAAGGTGCCACTGGACTCAAACTTTGTTCTGCCGCTTCAGACCAACACAGCTACCCACCTGAATCTATTTTCCTGCCATGTAATTCCTGCACTGTTTAATGTGTTATGAAGAAGAGAAGAGATTGGATTTATACCCCGCCCTTCACTCAGAGTCTCAGAGTGGCTTACAAACTCCTTTCCCTTCCCCTCCCCACAACAGACATACTGTGAAGTACGTGGGGCTGGGAGAGCTCTTTCCAGAACTGTCCTTGGCCCAGGACAGACTGGCAATTTGCCCCGGTAGCCAGTCGCGGCAAAAAAACCCCGGATTAAACAATACCGGGTTTTCCCGTCCACACAGCGGGGGCCGCTGCCGGAAGATACAGGACGGAGGCGCGCGGGAGCGTTCAGACTGCCGCGCCGGAGGCATGCTGTATTCGCCGTTTCCCCATTAATTCGGCTGTGGGTGTATGTGCGCATGAGCGCATGAGCGCTCATGCGCATAAGCGCATTTTGCCGATTTTTTTTTTGCCCTGCAATGCCAGCACCGCATTGGGCAGTGGAGCGGAGCACAGCCAATCACACCGCTGCTGCCTCATGCCCAACGCGGGTTGCTCCCGGCTTTTCGGCTGCGCGTTCAGACTCCCTGGAAGCGGAGAAACGCGCGACGAACGCAGGCTTTCAAGATTTGCGCCGGCTTTTATCAGGTGTTTTTTTAATCCGGCAGTGAAACGCAACAGCACCGGTAGGCTACGGGTGGGGGATGCCAGGCAGATGTGCCTGTGTGAACATTCCATTTACTCCGGTATTGAATCGTTGTCAGCCCGGGTCCCATCCCGCGGCAAATTGCCAGTCTGTCCTCGGCCCTTGATAGAACAGCTCTGACAGAACTATGCTTGCCCAAGGTCATCCAGCAGCTGCAAGTGGAGGAGTGGGGAATCAAACCCGGTTCTCCCAGATTAGAGTCCGTGCACTTAACCATTACACCAAACTGGCTCTCCAGTTTGTTTAGATGCCTATACTTTTTTTTTGGCTCTGTTTTAGAGTTTTGCTTGTTTTCAGATTTCTGTAATCCAAACCCTATTATTGGATGTTCCATCTTGTTGGTCATATTGATTTATGCCAGGTAATCTGCCTTGAGTCTCTGCGAGAAAGGCAGATTATAAATAACAAATAAATATAAATTAATATAACGTATCTTTCATGGAGTTTAGAGGGGAGCTGCATAATCAAATCTGAACATTCTATTTAAAGTTTAATCTAGATCCAGTGTGTTTTTAAAATTTACCTGCTTTACAAAGCAGTGCCTGGAGGTTACTTAGTTTTTATAGATGGGAGTTGAATTATCCTTGAAGTTGGAGAAAGCTAAGAGAGATCTGCTTGAATGCCTTGCTGTGTGCCTCCCTAATGTTCATAGGCTGTGCTAAGGGCCATTGGGCAACCCTCTTATCTTTCAAGAACAATTAGCTTCCCCAGGGAGCTTATAGGTCTAATTAGTCCAGATACTTTTCTTGGCCCTTTTGAACAAGACCAAATGCTGCCAGCCAAATTGCCTGTCTTTGTCCTTTTTAAAAAAAGTTTTGTTCTAGATGGAGTCTCAAAGAGTTTCACTTTGAGAATATCAGTATTAAAAGGAGTATGAGAATGTTCTGTTTAGATGAGTGAAAGAGAAGAAATTTGCCAGTTCTTCATCTAGTTCAGTCACTTACTTAGGAGTTCTGTTGCTCACCTGCCTTCTCATGTTTTAACTTAGCTACTACTTTAGCGAATTTAAATAAATCCAATTCCCTGTACCAGATGCAAATATTGCTCTGCCCTCTTGGGTGACCATCCCAAGCATGCTCACTTGGGAGGAAGTCCCGTCTTGATCACTGAGACTTACTTCTGAGCAAACAAGCATAGGATCTGGCTGCAAGTTTTTCTCTTGCCCTTTTGGGTATGTAAATGCTTAACTGGTATTATGGTATAAAAGTGATTTTATAACTGTTAGGGAATGTCATGAGAGTGCAGTTTGTTGCCAAGAGACATGGCTGGCTTACAAGGCTTTGTGCAGGTGAGCCGCAGCACATGTACTGCTTCTTACCTGAGGAGATGTGACAAGTCCACCCACAGATATTTTTTTTTTGTACTAGTTATCCAGGGAACACTCTTATATTCTGATAGGTGTTTGTGTTTGCATTTGAAATGCTAACTGTTACATACTGCTCTGCACTGTGCAGCCATTTGCGTGTAACAGTAGGAGTTTGGCTAGAACTGCTTGTTAATATATGTCATAAATAAAATTTTGAACCAGTGGATGGGTGTGTTTGTGTGTGTGCATGTGTGTGTGTATAGTACAAACCTCTGTTTCTGCAGGTTGTCTCCCAAAATCAGTTTGAGCTACAGTAATTAATAACTATTTTTTGGGGGGGTTGCAACATTCCTAAGACATATACACAATAATTCCCAGAGAATGCCACTGCATAAAATTCCAGGTGATAGATGTTCATGAATTTTCACTTATCCAATCGGTTTATATTAAAAACAGTTTTGCAAGATTGGTCTGCTTAAAAATAGCAAAATCTGGCATAATATGCAGTAGAGAGCAAGATTCTGGTAATGCAGTATGAACACCACATTCATTTCATTTGCATTTAGTGGTTAGCATTTTCTAATTTCTTTCCACCTTATGATAGACAGGAGGCTGCCCTGCCCCTGAAAGGAAAAACAGCCATTCAGCTGTTTCATCTCTGAGCCTACAGAACTGCTGCTCCAGCATCCAGTCACTTTTGGGGGGAGGTTAGATTGTTGGATGGCGATAAGCACAGTGGCCATTTTAGTGCAGGTCTGCCTCATAGAGAGAGGGCAGCCATAGTTTGGGACTGCCTCAGCAACAAAGCAGTCAGTTTGAAGGGTAGCTGTGCCTGGTAGTGTGGCTGTCTCTGATGATGAGCAGACCTTGTACCATTTGCTATGACTCTTGAGAAAGGGCAGGCTGGTAGGGATGGAATCCTGTGTGTGTGAAAGGATACAACCTAGTGGCTAGTCAGTGAAAGCCTATTTGTACCTACAAGCATTAAAGAGAATTCAAACCAAACTCAGATGCCCTACCTGGCTTAAATTTATGTGCCTCAGCCAGGTTTCTCCGTTGTCTGTCTGGAGACTCATGCTGCTGACGTATTAGGTCAAACCAACCTGTAAATAAATAAATCTTATTTACATGCAACTCCTGCCTCTCCATGTTCTTCTTGCTCACCACAATACTTACCTCAGGGCAGCAAACTTTACACTTGCTGCCCTAATAACATTTTGTAACTAAGGGGAAGGTTTACAGTTCAAAACAAACCTGGTTCTCCATAGGAGTTTTTGTTCCAAGTCTGGTTCTAAGAAAGGGCCTGTCACACACTTCTTTACAAATTCAAGGATTTTCTAATAGTCTCTATTACTGTGAAAAATATACAGTGTACAAAAATATACAAAATCAGAGTTAAATACAAAGCCAAAAACAATAAGCAAAACCAGAGTTTTAAAGCTGTATGTTTTGTCCGCTCTGCAATAGATATTCTCCAAAGAGTATGGGTCTCTTTCCTTAAATTGCTTAATAACAGTTCCCATCTACAAAAAAGAGACAAACACTGTCTTCACACTCTGTCTTGAACTGTATTAATCTTATGGCCAAACTGCATGAGAGAGAACCACAAACAAGCGGAGGGCTTGCAAGGAATCTAGAGAAAATCCCACCACCTAGTGTTATCCTTATGCTTTTAAATTTACAAATCATATTTTTCTCCCTTCTTGGGAGAATTTCCCCAAGTAGGCAGAGACCCCTACCTAGTTTGTAGCTGGCCCTGTTTTATGACTTTTAGATATATTTAAAAATAGCCTCAAGCCAGCAGTTGTTTTGGTCAAGCTCTAGTTGGTCTTGAAGGCTATGTTGATACTGTTAGTTGGGATACTGCCAATAGGGATACGTTGATGCTGTCAGTAGGGACAAGCCTCTGTAATAAACCCTTTAGTGCCATTCAGATCATTGTTGTTTTTATTAATGCAAATACTTTATGATGGTACTTGTTTAGGTTGGGGAAAAAACAGGTCTTCACACATCATACTTGGATTTCTATAGAATATAAGAAGTAAAATTATACCTGTGCTTGCAAGTGGGGGAGTTAATAATCCAGTACTGATGATTTGGAAACACCATCTCTTTGCTGCTAAGTGAAAAGATGAGCACAACACAGGAGTTCTGAGAAACATTTGAGGATGTGCGGCATGCAGTTTCTTACAGTTAAAAAGATTTTAGCCTTGATGCTGAATCCCCAGCTTCCTTTGTGGTATGACGATATGACGATATTATGAAACTTCTGGTCTTTTCAGAACAAACTTTTGAGAACAATATGAGAAGTGCTTGGAAGCATGCTTCCAGTTTTTCTGGAGATGCAGAGTTGTACTTCTCCCAGTAAAAATAAGAATTTAATTACCCCTTTTAAAATTATTGATACAGATTGGTGTGTATGTCAGAAGAAAAGTAACCAGAATTGTGCTTGCTAGAACAGACTGAGTCCAGCATGACTAAACAGAATGACTGGTATTGTATAGTATAAATAATCAGTTCATATGGATTTCAGTAAACTAGGAAGTTTGTTTCTAAGCAGAGATTCAACGTGAATCACTAGATGTGGATGAACTGTCCCTTCCCCCCTATTGCAGGGACTGCTACCTGATACAGTAGCTTTAAATATAGTTCGAGCCTTGAAAATTATTTAACAGTTTTGAATAAGTACGTGCTGAGAAGCTTTCACCCTTCTCAGCTTTCAGTTAATGCCATCCACACTATTAGATGAAAGACTGCAGTGCTCCTTACGGTCTGCAGCATTGTATCTGTGGATATGGAGCAACTAAGGATTTGCAGTGCTGATTCTATTGCCCTGCAACAGAAAGTGTAAGGATCAGATTTCCCCTCAAGTGGCTGAAGGGAAGGAAGCGTTGGTTCAGCTTCTGAACAAGACAAAAATATCGTGAACACTTATGTGCTTGACTGTTATTTGGATTCATGACTTTTATGGGATGTGCACGCATGGCTTTGAGGGTATTAATTATATAGTGTTTATCTTGCTGTCTTGAATTTTTAACTACACCCATTTACATGGACATGTTAGATTGTAAGCCTGAGGGCAGGGACTGTGTCCTTTGAATATAATTACAGTACAGGGTCTCTCTGTTAAGGTGCTTTATAAATAATAGATATTATTATTAACATGTTAGGGCTTATGGATGAAACAGACTCATTTGATCTCAGCTACTGTTTTCTACTTTCATTCAGCCTGCAAATGTACCAGGGATAGACTTCCAGTCTTGTCCTTTAGTATGCATCTTCCAATTTGCCTAACTCTGTTTCTTTCTGCCCCTTCTATTGAGGAATTAGAAACGTTACCCCCTCTTTGGTGGAATTGTAAATTATTTTTTCTTGCTGCAAATTTAATTGGCATAATTCCATAATTCTTATTGGAGTTACCATGGGAGTTTATCCACATCATAAACTAGGTCAGAATAATAATTATAGGTTGGACTTCTGAGCTTTCCATTTGCAGAGGTGGATCCTTCCTTGCCTTCCCTCAACTTTGACACCTAAAATTCTCTGCTGAGAGTCAGGGCAGCATCATGGCTTGGGGGCTGCAGTAAGGAGGCAGGAGTTGGATGAAATCACTCACCTCCCTACTATGTGAGCAGAAAGCTCGTAGAATCCATTCCAATGATTCTGACCCCCTCATGCCCTATACTATAACTTTTTGAGGCGTACCATAGTATCTACAGTAACTACTTCTATAGGTGGATCCAGGAGGTCAGCCATGTTGGTCTGAAGCAGCAGAACAAATTTAGAGTCCAGTGGCACCTTTAAGACCAACAAAAGTTTATTCAAGATATGAGCTTTCATGTGTATGCACACTTTGTTGGCATTTTTTCGTATTTGAAAAAGTGTGCATGCACACGAAAGCTCATACCTTGACTAAACCTTCGTTGGTCTTAAAGGTGCCACTGGACTCTAAATTTGTTCTACTACTTCTATAGGTATCCATTATAAGTTACTACTGAGTTAATGAGCTATTAATTTTTCATTTCACTCTTTGTTTATGCATACAGAAACGTTTAGATGTTTCAGACTTTCACAATGGTAGGCTTTCTTGTTTCCTTTTACTCTAAAGGCCAGCCTTCTTTGTTATCCTCTGATGTATTCTCTGAAGTCAAGTTTTTTTGAATATTATGTTGATGCAGATGAAATCACATCTTCAAGTAATGTTAGATTCCTAAATGGAACCTGGTTACTTCCCTGCGAAGTAATACTGCTCTAGGTAGCAGACTTTGAAATGCTTGTTTGTACATGATGACTGAATTGTGAGTTAGTCTCTCAGTGTTGGTAGGCAAAAACTTTGTAACAACTTAAATAAAGAAGCTGTGTTATATAGCTGAAAAGTGCAATGTGTTATAAGCTGAACATTCTCCAATTGATTTTTTTACAATATTAATGACATTTGTGTTGCATGCACAAAGGTCATGGAATGAATTCCTTCCTTTCTTTGAGAGTTTACATGCCAAAGATCAGGATAGAATTTAAGTTCTGCTGTAGTGGCTCAAAACAAAACAATTTTTCTGATATCCTTCACATTTTATTTTAGAAGTAGTTGTACCATAGGTACTGTTGTGGGACAATATGATGGCAGTTATGGATGCTACAAGACTTTTATTAGACTAAAATGCAGATGCTGTCCGGGCAAGTGGTTTTGGCTTGCAAAAATGGTTGCATTTTGCAGGATTGTAAACTATGCTATATAATTTATTCAGTATGTTTCTGAAATTTTTATTGTATAATTTTTCTCTGATCCAGCTCTTCTTGCATCAGAATATAAATATACTATATACTTCCAACTGGAAATTATGCAGGGCAGATAGAAGACATCAAGATACAATTTTTTGGACACAGTTTCTGATCCAGCAAGCATTATCTGGATTGGGATACTTAAATCAAAAGTATTAAGTATTGCCTACTGACTGCTGGAAGGAATAGTAGTTTTCAGGGAAGGGGAAAGGTAACAAGTCTTCATTACCTGTTCTTTGCTTATTTTTTTGTTCTGCTTAACTTGTCTCCTTCAAAATGAATTTTATTGCAATAAAACTAATTCCTGTTTTCATTTGAAGTCCTTAACAGTAAGGCAGTAGGGTCAATGATGTTGTGTAAGCGTAACTAAAGGCCACAGTCTTGTGCACACTTACCTGGGAGTAAAACCTATTGAATTCAGGGAGACCTGCTTCTGCATAAACATGCAAAGGAACAGGCTATCTAAGGAAATGTGGCTTGCATTAGTGCTGCCAGATTGGTAGTAGCAAGTTGCCATAAAGAACTGAAATGGTGCAAAGGTGCCTCAGCTGGTAGAGTGTATAGAAACTGCTGGGTGAAACAACTATAGACTAGGATGATACAGAGTCTGTTCCTAGTCCTGCTATAAACACATTGTCTTAATCAAAGCAATACTGGATTGGATCAAAGGGAGCATTTCTGCAGGTGGAATGATTTCTGCCCTTGGACCATGACTTTCTTGCCTCCCTTTTCCTCCTGCAGACAAGCATGTTTATTTATTTATTTATTTGCTCATGTGGGTCATCTTTCCCAAAAGAGCACCATTTTGGCTGAGTTCAGACTGGCAATTTGCCCCACTAGGGTTCCGTTTCAGCGACGCTTCAAACCCGCAGTAAACAGGGCGTTCACACAGGCACATCTGCCTGGCGTCCCCCACTCATAGCCAACCTGTGCTGTTCCACTTCACTGCTGCATTAAAAAGATACCTGAAGAAAACAGTAGTAAATCCCTAAAGCGCGCATGCATCACGTGTTTCTCCACTTCCGGGAAGTCTGAACACACAGCCAAAAAGTTGGGAGAAACCCACGTTGGGCAGAAGGCAGCAGTGGTATGATTGGCCGTGCTCCGCTCTACTTCCCAATGCAGTGCCGACATTGCGGGGTCCTCCCCTAATCGTCAAAATGTGCTTATACGCATGAGCACTCATGTGCACATACACCCATACACCCACAGCCGAATTAATGGGGAAATGCTGCGCCTCCGGGACAGCAGTCTGAACGCTCCGGCGTGCCTCCTCCCGGTATGCTCCCGCAGCAGTCCGGGCTGTGTGAACGGGACTTTTTTGCTGCGACTGGTTCCTGCAGCAAATTGCCAGTCTGTCCTCAGCCTTTGAAGAGCATTTGGGGCTGCAGTGGGAGATGAAGGGTGAAAAAACATAGGTGAGAATCCCTCAGTCCATGGAAAGGCCCTGTTGGATCTGAGTGATTGGTCTAGACAATTTGAAGCTTGAGGTTAAAAAAAAAATCTGGTGCCCTCCCCTCTAGGTTTTTTAAAACTGTGTAAGTAGACTTACATCTTAATAGTATACCAAATCTGAGTCAACCTGCCTCATTCTGTCTAATGGTAGGGCTTGTTTTGGAATTAGAACGTGCCTAACAAGTCATAGGACTGCTTGACTCTGATTTTATTCCCTTTCCCTCTAAAATACAGAATTGTTCTTTTTCATCATAGCTGTATTACAGAACAAGATATTTGTGAGGCTTCATTTTCATGGCTCCAAAGTGTATTTTATTTATTTAGAAAATTTTGATGCTGCCTCTCCAGGAACCTGCCTGATGTGGCTTACAAAAAATAAATAAAAACAAACCATTAAAAGATACTTATTAAAATCCAGCATTAAACATCCAGCCTAACATAAAAATATAAACCATAAAAACAGACCACTGGGCAGCTTAAAATAACAATGTCCAGACTAAAACAGAAATACTGCATGATGCCAAAAACTGTAAGGCACCACAGGAGTGCAGTGCCTTGGTGTATATTAGCTTGGTTAGATCCAGTGGCAGGAACATTTATATAAACAATACTGTTTTTTTAAACCCACACATTTTATGCTCTGATAAACCACACCTTGTGCTTTCAACAAAGTTTTTCTGTTTCTTGGAGAAGTTTCCAGTAGACTTTTTCTATTTGGATAACATTTTTAAAAACATTATTAAGTAAGGCCAAAATGCTGTTACTAAGTCAAAGCAGTATGCTGGCAGTGATTTATGAGAGCATGGAGATTTATTGTAAGATTAATTAACTTTATTCATATTGGTCTGTAATGCTTCATGATTCATGGATGTAGCTTGTTCAAGGTATAAACTCGTTATCCTTATGCACTAATCCACATGCCCAGATCATACTTAACTTTAATCTTTTAATAGTTGAATGGCATAATGTACAGTGCCTCCCCTCTCCCTGTCAGATTCATGTTCCACTCACTGGCGAGGTAACCTTTACAAGGAACACATCCATACAACATTCTCTTCCAAGAAGATGTCAACAGACCATACTTAACAGCATCCTGGCAGCATTTATGGTTTTTATTTCATCTTGTAAGATAGCAAAAAGTATCTGCTGTATCCAAAAAATTAGAATACTGAACCATCTTTACTACTCTGGAACAGCAAAGAAATGTTTTAGTTCTCATGAGCAAGCATGAGGCATGGAATAAACTGGGTGAGAGCCCATGTTACATAAAACAGTTTTATCATGCTATAGTGAGGCTATAGCTACAGATCTTTACAGCCAGTACCTCACTTGGCCTGATTCCCATTAACCATACTGGCTACTCTTTTGAGTGAGCAATACGCACAGTAAAGCAAGAGGGTGGCAACGTACTTTGGTTGGGGTAGTGCAGTTTTCAAGGCCTCTCAAGGAAGAGAAACAAGAGTTTTGTAAAACATGAATCCTTCCTGCTATTTAAATATTTATATCTATTTTTTCACCACTTGGGTCCTAGGATGGGCTTCAAATGTGCCCCCCACACACAGTTGTTTTCATTTCAGCAATGACAGAATTCCACAGACATTTATACACACTATTTTAAAAAATGAAAATATTAATTGGGGGGATTTAAAAAATATGCATTGATATATAACAATTTGTTTCCAGTATTCAATCAAAAGATGACATATTTTTACCAAATTCTTCAATATTCTTGCATACCATCCTTTAAGGTTACAGTTTAGGTGCTAACTTTGCTCTGCCCAAAACAACTGGGGGTTTGCCTTCCAGAGATGTTTGACTATCTAAATGTATGAAGTAGAAAAATTATTCCTTAAATTTAGATTAACTGTTTTGTGTCAATGGAGTTGAACAAAGAAGGTCACCATCACTACTCTTGGCAGCCATTTTAAAGGAAGAAGCAGGTATTCATGGCTGAAGTAAGAGTCTCTGTTTCCCCCCCCCCGACACCCCCCATACATCTAATAAATTTGTGGTGACTGTGAGCTACTCTAATGGTCTTCTGGAGATGGCAGATTCCATTCTCCCATTTTCCTCTCTGTGTGAGGGGAATTAACTCCTGGTCTTCTTGTCATGTATTGCTGAAATTAATGATATGGACCAGGCTCAGTAATATCTGTGGACAGGTATGTGAAGACTGTTCTTTCTACAGAACTGCTAGCATGGCATTTCTATTGTATGCTTATTTCAGTATGCCTGCCACTTAAGAAAAAGAAGTATTCAAAGTCTGACTTTTGAGTAGTGCTAAAACAAACACCCAAAGCAAAGTTTAAATTTAAATAATACTGCCTGGCATTCAAATGTGAACCACATTTTCATTAAAGTGTGCCATTCTGTATTACCTCATCTATTACTGGTAAGTTTTATTTTGTTTCTGTGAATTTTCCTCACATTTTGAGTTTACTACTGAGCCATTTTGTCTGAAGTTGAAGAAGTCTCTGTGACTAAGCCCAGTGAACAAAAGAGAAGACTCAAACAGCCACTGCTGTCTGATACCAGCCCTATTCAAAAGCTCCAGTGAACACACATACAGTCTTTATATATATGTCCAGTGATTTTCATGTTACATTCAACACATGTACAACTGAATGTGTGATTGAACCCCCGCATATATTCATATACAAGTTGCCAGCTTCATTCGTAAAGTGAACACACATTGGCTCTTTATTACAAAGAGATATACGCATTGTCATGGGCTGAGCTGGGCTGGGCTGGGCTGAGAGGCAGGAGTCAGGTCCAGTCCAGGGGTCATAGCCAGGAGAGACAGAACAGAAGCTGAGTTGCAAGTCTGAGAGAGTGGTCATCCAAAGCAGGGGCTAGGAATCCGAACAGGAGCGAAGTCCGAGAGCAGGAGCCAAGGGTGGATGCAAGGTCAGCATGGATGTGACTTGTTGCTTCCATGGAGAGCCCACTCCTGAGTGGGAGCTATATAGGCCTCCAGCTGTGCTTTCCTGAGTGGTGGCGCTGCTCCTGTTGGTACTCAGGGCTCAGTGCTTGCCTTCTCTGCCAGCGTGCTTCTCGGCGGTGGGTTGCTAAGTTCTTGCGGAACCGCTCCCTCTGCCAAGACACCCATGGAAGTGAATCTGGCAGGCTTTCCGTTTGCATCTGTGCCTCATCGGCTGCTGCAGGACCAGGTATAGGGGTTACTGCTTTGGGCGCTGGCGGTGGCAAGCTGTCGACTCCCAAGGAGTCAGAGGGGCCAGCTTCCAGCTCTGGTGATGCTGACAACTCCGGCTGCACTGCCAACTCGTGCAGGGGCCTGGTGCCGTCATCGCCCGTGACACACATGTACATGCCGGTTGTATGTGTGTTCACTGTAATGTGAACAGGGCTTGTATGTATTAATGAAAGAATAAAAACAAGGTACACCTTCCTGAACTAAACAAGATGATTGATACCCAAATTTGATTCTAATCTTAGTGGTCACCCTAATTTCTAATTCAGTGTTTATAAAATGATTCTGTTTTATAGTCTACTAAGCTTTCTAAGATCAGGAATAATTTTCCCGGCTTTAAAGTGCACTGGAAACATGCTTGGCTTGCTGTGTCAGATTCTGGATACTTTCTTTCCAATAACTACAACTCGAAAACAATTTCTACCTCCTTTCCCCCCCTTCCCTCAAACCTGTATGGAGGGGAGAGGGATGCAAGTGTCAGGAGCAGTCAGAAGTTGCCTTCTGAGGGGAGAAATAAGGAGTCCTGTGGCTCCTTAAAAACATTTTATTTCCACATAAGCTTTCACGGACTAGAGCCCACTTCTTCAAATACAATAAGGGGATCCTCCCTGGAAAGACATTGTATGTAGGAGGTATGAAAAGACATCGGGGTCAAAGGGTCATGACATGTTGGAAGTACAGAGTGGGATGTAATCTAATCTAATCTAATTATCATATATATATATATATAATCCTCAACATGAACCCATATGTGGATAATAAGAGCCGGAGACTAGACCCATATATAGACAAGATAGATCTTTCTGTACACCTGAAAAAGCCCTAGAGTTCCAGAATAATCTAAAATAATAAAAACAGTACATGGTGGGGTGTTAAAACCTACCAAAGTACTAGAAGTAGGTTTAAGAAACAAATGCCCTTTCAGTGGCTGTTTCTAGGCAACCAGAACAGTATTGTTAGGGAAAGGTGTATTCAGGGGCTGCCAGGAAGAGGGAAAGAAGAAATAGTATGAGGAGGGGGATAAAAGAGAAAGTAAGATGCCCCCCCCCCATAAATCCTTGTAGTTTCCCTCCTGTGCAGTTGACACTGCATTGGGTCCAGCCTGGCAACCAGAACCACTCAGTGTTTTCCCAGGGAGAAGCTGCAAGGGGGAGGGAAAGAGGAAAAGCTGAAGACAGGGGGGCAGGCAAAGGCAGGTTGGCTGGTGGGTATGAAGGAAAGTGGGAAGCAGAAAAAGCAAAGAGCCCATAGGGACTTTCAGGGAAGGGAAAGAAGAAATGGTAGGGGAGGAGAAAATGAGATGCTCCTCGCAAGTCCTTGAGGATCCCCAACTTGTCAGATCTAATACTGAAAAATACAAAGTCTGTTCACTAGTAATGCTAAGGTAGTTAACACCAATAATGGGTGGGAGTTGCAAGTTTGCTGCAATAATTAATACAATGAAAGAGAAATTCCAAGACCCAGTTAGTACAGGGGAAGAGAGAAAATTATTTTATATCTTTTAAACATATCATTAGTCTCTGTATTCAGTCAGAACTGTGGGCTGTGGGTCATGCTATGTAAAATACAGACTACAGCTTTCTTCAGCAGTTAAATAACAACTGCGTGGGTCTCTGCTTCCGATTGCGGTCATGTGAAAGGGAAGTGGGGTTATATGGTTTTGAGTGGTTTTACTGAGACTGCCCCAATACTGTAAATTAGTCCTGTAAAAGGGTGGAGGGAGAAATGTTCCCATCTTTTTTCCATTAGAGTGATTATAATAATGAGGAGGGGGCAGTTTTACTTAGTAAAATGGTGTGCTAAGGATTACAATCTCCCTCCCTGCATAGTCCTAATCTGAAACACAGCCCCACATGGTTTGTAATTTAAGTCTTAAAGATGAATAGAGATCCTTGATCCCTGTTTTTCTCATTTAAACCCTAAGCATAATCTGTGACACAAAAAAATTGAGTTTGCTTGTCCACTGGCCTATACCCCCCGCAAAAAAATAAACATAGTAACATATTGCAGGCCAAATGGAGAAAAAAACCCTGAATTAATACATTTGTGTGCCTGTTTCCAGACCCAGAGAAACAAAAATGATAGGTTGGGTTTCTCCTTTAAATGAATAGAAAGAGAATGCTGCTTATATGGTACGTGATTTCCTTTTATTAAGGAAAGAAAGCTGTTATGGTAGAGTGTTTGTCACAGAATTCAGGGCCAGCTGTCTGAGAGAGAGTGATTTGTGTCCTTATAAGTAATATTCCTTTTGCATTGCAGAGAAGCAATCTCATGTCACAGTCGTAAATTAAATATTTTGTTTGGCTACTGATAATGTTTAAAGCAATACTTAGGCCTGGGATTCCTAAATATATCCACAATGTATCTTGTGGGTGCATTTTGTAAAAGTAATCCCCAGCATCACCATGCCACCACTGGCAGCATTTTAGCATCTTGACACAGGGGGTGTCATTCTCTAGTTGGTGATCCCAGTTTTTTTCAGGCCCCTGCCTGCCAGCAGCCAGTGGACAGCTGGGGGAAATCTTGTCCCCAAATGCAATGGGCTGATGTCATGCGGAAGTGATGTCATCACATTGGTGATGATGTGCGGCAATGCTCTGGTTTTTGGGCAAAACTCTATGGTTTGAGGGCAGTTTTCTATATAGTTTTGCCTCCAAACCAGAGCATCACCCCCAATGTGATGACATCACTTCTGTGTGACATCAGCACATTGCAACACTCTGCCCCTACTCCCAGAAAGACCCTCCCACGCTGGCACGATCATTGGACCTGGCAACCCTAAAGAGACACCACTTCTGAAAAGATCTCCCTCATTTAGTTCCTTCATAGATGCTTTATGTTGACTTCCAGCTTCTTTTGCTCATGATAAAGATTTAAAATGAGCTCCAAATCCCTAGTTAACAACTACAGAAGCGTTTATAGAAGAAGTTCACAGCAGAAAGAGTTAGGAAGGTTTCTGAGCATATTGAGAGCCTCCATTTTGTTCTCTGTCCCTCCAGACTGCATGACCCAGAATACCACCCCACCCTCTGATTGTTCCTAGAGTTTAGGTGGGTCTTTGTGAGCTTTGCAGAACTGTTGGGAAAAGTTTGAGCTCCCCCCCCTCCTGTTCAGAGAAGTTTAGAAAGATGCAGCCTATTTCACATTGAGATGAGTGGATTGCACGCCTTCCCAATTTCTAGTATCCAAACCATGTTCAGCAAAGGACTTAACTTCTTCATAATTCACATCTCCCACCCCGTATTTATTGTTCACTAATTACTCCAACTTTAATTCAGTCGCTAATGAGCTCTGCTCGCTGTGAGGCAGAAAGCATCTTAATGTGCCTCACAGGCTGGTACACGCAGAGAAAAATAAAATGGAACATCACCCTTCCTCTAGAGATTCAGGCAAGTCAGAAATCAAATGTGCAATATGTTCATACAAGGGTTTAATAGTGTTTTTAAATGCTGAAGTTTTAAAAAAGATTTAGAGTGATTTGGGATAGATTCAATGCTTTGATAAATCACCACAATAATTCTCTTATCCATAATTTTCAGTTGGTGAAATTTTCTTCTGAATCAGCTATGACATGATAAAAGAAGATGCTTACTGTGTATAGAGATGCTCTGATTATTTCCAGGATGAAACGTTCATCAGTGAAAACGGGGAAATAAAAATAATTAAAAATGAATGTGAAGTTTTCCTTGATATTGATATTGATATTGATATTGTAGTGGTTGCCAGCCTTTAAGGATGAGGACCCCCCTTTAACATAAAAAGATTTTGTGGATGATCCACATGATAGCAGTTGTACTATTAGTATTCATTGCACTATTATAGTACTATTATAGTTGTACTATTAATACCCACTAGCTGAGAAAATACCTAAAGATGGAAGATGAAAATGACAATGCTTAGTGGGCATATGGATTCTCCAACCCCTTGCCATAACTCTGTGGTCTCTGTTTCCAGGTTGGGAACCACTGCCAGAGCAATAGCTCTGTTCAGTGACTCTCCTGGATAGTAACTGCAAGGAGACCATATTGTCCAAGCAATTTCCCACTGGCCTGTGGACAGCTGAACAGTTAAGAAAACCTAAGCCCACTTTTCTTAAAAGGGAAAGGGGCCATGATCTGCACTGATTTCCACCTCCCACTGAGTTCCCAGGCCATATTTGTGCAGTTTGGGTGGGTTATTAAAGTGATAAAGGAAAACATTTTTGCTTATTCAAGCTGATTGCCAAAACTGAAAAGTGATTCTAATCTTAAACCCTGATTAAAAATTAGCCTTGGATATTTAGTTTCCTGGAGACTTTTTCAGGCCCTCCATAGTTAATAGGTATATGTTACAGACCTGTGCCACGCACCCACTAAAATGGTTATATTTGATGGGGAAGCCTGTTGTTCTTTCTTTTGGGATTTGTTTTATTAAAAGCATATTTATCCAGCTTTTCAATTATTTATTTGTGTAAAAATTTATAAGCCCTCCTTTCTCCCTGGCAATTGGGACTAAAAACTATTGATTTGTGTCCATTCTGCTAACTCTGGAACATAAAAAGGCTTCCACTGATGCAAGAGGCCCTTCTGCTGATGGAACAAGGGACACCAAATACAATTTAAACATTTGAGTTAACCAGCAGCAGAAGCCACAAACTTACTGGGCCCCTTTCAACTTCAGAAGAAAGGAAATGCAAAGGCTCCCTGAAGTAGGTCTTAATGAAATGGAGAGTTTCATATGGGAACAGGTTGTCCTTCAGATAAACTTGAGCCCAGGCCATGTTTGTGTGACATTCTGCAGAATGCCATAGAAACATTTGGTGAAAATTGACCTGAAGTACCCAATATGTGTTGCTGTTATGTGTGCAAAGTGAAAGGGCGTATGCGCATTTCAAAGGTGACAGCTCTCGCAGATACACAGCGTGAGTCCATAATGTGTTGCATGAGGCTGCCTGAAGAATGTGTATTTATACCTTGAGCATTCATACTGAAAAGGGGAACAGTAGGTGTGAATGCTCACTGGTGTTTAAAGGACTTGAAGCCATTTAAAGCAAGCACTTTAACTGTTAGTGTGAACAGTCCTCTAGAGTCGTTCAGTGCACAAGTTAGAAATGGAGGATAGAATTTAGCCCTTGAGTGTCTGTCACCTTCCTTTATAAGCTTCAATTAGCAATGATTTTCATTGTTGCATGCCTAGAGTTGTATTACATTTGTTGCTGAATTTGAGGACTGCTTTGAAGCCTACAAGAAGTAGACCATTAGCTTTATTTTCATGTTGAGAGAAAAGACTTATAGTAGAATTAAATAACGTAGTTGAATTTAATTATAGACAGCTTTGAGCAGGAACTAATAAAAGTATTTACTGATACTGTGTATCCTGCAAAGCAATGTGTGTTCAGAAGCAGTGAATACAGTGACCTAGGGAACAGTCAGCCTCTTCAGCCACCACTTTCCTGAAAGAACAGTCAGCTTCAGGAACAAGTCTCAGGTTTATGCACAACTGTCTGCCAGTTCTTACCACATATAGAATATAATATTCAAACTTGGTTGGGCTTTGTTCATCTATATTTGGAACCAGGGGTTCTGATATCTCCCCAAATAGAGAGAAAGAGAGAGACTGCAGGCTCAATAAGATCCTGTGAACAGACAAGTGAAGGACAACCCAGTTCAAATACTACGTTTTATACATGCTGTGCACATGAAAGCCTTTTGCTTGCTCCCACTGTTACTGCATTTATTTCCAGAGGGCATAATCATGTCTGAGCTGACCCTACTCCTTTTCTTGCCTTTGTGGTGGAAGTATATGCAAGTACTTGTTTTTCGCCTTGATAATTGCTTTGTTTCCATTCTGCTAAATTCTCTTTCTATATAACCTAGTATGAGAAAAGAACCCACTTTTGGAGTGAGACTTGTAAGCCACTAAATACTTGTAATTTGAGCATCCCAAGATTGCTGTCTTATTGTTTTTCTGTTAGTACTATGCACAGAATTCACTTTTGTGAGAATTGTTTTGTAGAAATTGTGTAAATGGACTCTTTTGTGAGAACTTCTGGATGGAGGCAAATGACATCTCCTGGTATTTGCTGTAGAGCGGACTAACAGCTAGAGGGGCCAAGTTTATATTCCATACTCTTTGAATCAGGCAAGCACACATTAAAAAATAATAACTCTGGGCTTAAGTACTAGTGGGACTGTAGACTCTTTGTTTTGCCAAGGTGCCTTGGGGCATGTAGTTGTTCTAATTTTGGTACAGGAACAGAACAGGAACAGCTAGAGGAGCCAGTTTACCCCCTGTCTGTTCATGGGGCTTTGACTCCCTTGTGGTGTGCCAGGAAAGGGAGTCCTTTGCCCGAGCAACCACCACTTCCTTGGTGGCCCCTTCTGGGGGGCTTTGTGCACCTAAGTCATGGCTACTACTTGCTTTCTTATGGTGCCACTTAGAAAAGTGTTCTTGGGCTCTTTGCTCTGCTGAGGCCAGGGGCCCTGCAGAATTTTTTAACATCAGGAAGTTGTCATAAGATTTAAGGGGAAAATTCCCTTATCCTTTCTTTCTAACCCAGCTGCCTAATGATTTTGAAAAGGAATATCAAAGGGAGAATGGCAAGGGTCTGTGTACATTCTCCTGATATGTCATCTATCTCTCTACGTGGCTTTATCAAGGAGCTCAGGGTGGCATACGTGGTTTCTCCCATCCTTCATTTTGTCCTGTGAGATAGACTGGACTGCAAGAGAGTAACCTGCCCAAGGTGCCCCAGTTTGCTTCCTGGATGAGTGGAAATTTGAACCGAGGTCTGACACTATAACCCAGGGATTTGTGATGAGGGCTGGATCTGACATAAATGAGACCTTGTTGGGCCTGGCCACGTGTGTCATAAAATGTAATGCCAAGTAGCGGAGATATAAACTTTATAAAGGACAAAAAAAGGATTTTTTAACTTAAAATAAAAACATGCTTAAAACATTAACACTCTTGCAATATTTTGTTTATTTAACAGTGTCTGATAACTGACACCTCTTGCTCTGAATTATTGCATTAAAATGAAGAAACAGAAGATAGCCAGTTCCACTGCAGGCCTGATAGAAGCCCTCTGGGGGCCTGATCCAGCCCCCGGGCCGCATGTTTGACACTCCTGCTATAACCACTCCACATAGGCCTGCAGGATTTGGTATGCAAAACATTACCTTTTCAAATGTTTCTGACCATTAGCATTTGACAGAAGCAAGATCTGGTGAAATCTCTGGATTACTAACCTTTATTAAGGTTTAATATTGCAATACTATGACTTCTCACTAGTAGAGAAAAATATAGAAGGACTTCAGATTGCCACAAGGAATGAACAACAAATGAAACAAAGTTCTGTTTACATGGCAAAAGATCTTTCCCGTTTTTGTCACATGAAACGGTTAAAAAAACCTTTGTATATAATTGTATTTTATATATCAGGAAGGAAGCTCAGGTACTGTCAGCATTTTCAGTAATATATCACTTCAAGAATTACTGTCCAAGGTGGGAGAAGAAGCAGCTGGGTCTGGCATAATTGACTGCAAAGATTTGACAAAATAGCTAAGGGCCTCTGTTAGTCTCAGTGTTCAGACCTCCAGGCAGTGGGGTCTGTTGATGCATTTCAGAAGATGTGCCCTGTTTGTCCTCCTCCCCCGCCTCTCTGTCTATCTGTCTCTCAGACATACACATACATTCCTGTGCCTTGATCTAATTTAACCACTTTCTTATGAGAAATTTCTTAACACAGCTAACAGGCAGGGTTGCCAGCCATCAACTAATACCTCATGGGTGAGGGAGGGGTTGGGGGTGGGAGGAATACCAGTTCCAACAAATACCATAGAGTTTTGTCCAAATCCTAGAGCATTATACTAACATCATTCCAATAACATGATGTCATTTCTCACGTCAACAGCACCATTTTTAAAAAGTCCCCCACTGGTTCTCATTCAGCTAGTGAACAAAAAAGGAAACTGGGAAGTCGCCCAGCTCCCACTGAAGTGGAAGACCTAGTCCCCCTAGTCTTCCTCCCTGAACTGGGAGACCTGGTTTCCCTACTAAACAGCCTGTTGTAAAGATTACTATAAAAGATTAACTGTGCAATAAGAAAAAATTCTGAACCATCGACACCCAGCTGATAGGTTTTTCTCCTTATAATTAGAAAATATAGAACAATGATTGAAGACAGTTCTATTTTTAAAAGATATTTCAAAATATCTCAGGGTTTCATACTTGTCTTCTCTCTTCATAAAGCTTTTACACTGCTTAAAAGACCCTATTGGATAGCCTTCTCCAAGACTGTGGCTAAATCCAGTGGTAATTAGACATAATTGTAAGTACAGACAATATTGTATACTTTGCACTAAAATTACTACCATATTAGCCCAAATTCTGCACTAGGAAAAACTGAATTGTTTGGCATGTATAAGTTATGCATTAATGAAATTTACGTATCAAATTAAAATTGCTTATTTTGAATAATTTATTATCACTTATCAAAAAAACTTGCATCTCTGGAGACTCGGATAGTGGGAGGAAGGAGCTTCAGAAGAAGCATGTGTTTCCTCAGCTGGAATCCTACAGGGCATTCAAAGACATCTGTAGAGAAAAGGATGTTTGCGTGAGTTGTCTCAATCCATCTGGGCATTCTGCTTGTAGTATACCATAGCATGGATTATATAGGTTGTGGTGGACTGGTAGCTGATTATCATGCCTCACAGCAGGGAATTGGACTTGACAGCCTTTTGGGTCCAATGATTCTATTATATCCCTTGTGGGACTCCCTTTCCTAGCTGCAGATGTGCTTCCCTCTGCAGCCCTCCTGTCTTTCCTGATGGGGACTAGTTCCTGTTGGTGTTCTTCTCCCCTCCCCACCCAATGTGCAGCTGTTTCCTTGTATTGGACAGTGAAGGATTGTATAAACTGGTAGCCTTCAGCCTGTTTATATCAGGGACCTCTGCAGAGCCAGAGGTAGGGGGTAGGCCACCTGCTCTTCCCCCCTCCCTACTTCACATAAGAAACTGGTTGGGGGGAGCAGTGGTTTGGGCCTGGGGTGCTGCTTGGGGCTGCTGCTTGCCTTGGTCCTTCAGGACCATGGCATCCGAGGTAGTTGCCTAGATCCGAGTAATGGATGGGCTCCCCAGGCCTTCTGGGGTAGAACCACTATAAATGCTCAGTGTGATATACTCTGGGGACCCTATTTGGGTGGAAAGGCAGTGTTAAATAAATAATATGTACAACAAATGAACCATGAGGGTTTGTCTACTTGCTGGACAGTCCTCTGCAAACTTTCGTGGGAGTATAGAAATAAAAGGTACAACAATTTATTCAGTGATATTCTAACTTCTAAACATTCCTCCTGTCTTAGTGATGTTTAAAGCAGCTGACAGTTTTAAAATATGATTGTCTTTAGCAAAGAAGAGATACTTGGTGATAAGCTTCACAAGTGTACGTTGAAGGTCAACATCCAACTTTCTGGTATCCAGCTTTTCTTTCCACATGAATGTTAGTTATTTTTGGAAAAATTATTGCCTAATGACAAATGAGACAAAGCGTGCAGCGGCTTAAAGCAGAAATAGCTCTGCTGGACAGCTGGTGAGTGCAGGCTGGCAGGGCTGGGGAAGTGATGTAATATGTCTGCATACCACCAGCAACCCTTGTATGGGTGTGTGAGATGGTGATGCATATCAACTGGGATAAAACAGGAGAAATCAATGAGATTTTTCCTTTAGCCAGAGCTAATCTTTATCAGCATAAATAAACACAGAAACAGAACAAACACACTGCTATAGGATTCTCTGATCTGGAGCTTTTCTCATGTGCCATCTTGACATGCCACTGGTATTTGCTTCTCATATTGCTACACAGCCCTTCTGCTGAGGCTCAGAGCAGAACAATTGGAAGAAGACTCTGTATCACGCATTGTGAACCAGTTCTGTGCAGATCCAAAATCTGAGACAAGGTCTGTTAGGATAAACTACATGATAGTGTAGGACACCTGGCCACAGCAGGTCTTGAAGCTCTGGGTAAAGAAGGTGTTAACAGGAAGATCAGCCAGACCAACAAAGATTCTTAAGAGCAGAAGGCCAAAGTGGGTCATGTAGCTTCTAACCACCCTTCCACAGCCTCTGAACTGATATATTTTCACAAGCACAGTGGTGTTGGTGTGTCTGGTGGGAGGTTAGGTTAAAGATATCAGATGATCGATATGCTTAGAAATCGCTAACTGAACTCTGTGGTTTTTAGTGCATGAGAACAGCCCAAACATGTTGTCTCCGTCTTGCTTACCTGTGGCTAAACAACATTTTGTCATGCATTAATGTTGTCTCCTCTACTGAGAAGTTGATTTTCCAAGCTCTCTGTGGCCTCTTGGAAATTACAGGATTGTTCTTTGCAAGGATTTCCACCCCTGGATTTTATGAACTATGGAGAGCTTGGGTATGTCTCTCACGTGCCACTGGCTGTTTCCATAAGTCCCTAAAAGTACCTTAATATAAAACTACCACCTGATTCAAACCCTGTGGGGAAAATGTGGAGGACGTAGGAGTCCTGTGCCCATCCCCCTCACAGGCAGAGGCTTCTTGTGTAGGGACTGCCTTTGTGATGTTCCAGCTGTGTCCATGGCAGATTTAAGCAAGTGCGTATGCTCCAGATTGTGTTAATATTGTTCCAAAGCTGTTCCTACCATCTCCAACATCCAGCAGGTTTGGAATGGCTTATATGACAGAAAGAGATCAGCAAGAATCAGTGATGTCCACATTATCAGTTTGAAACCTGGATAATCCAGGTATTGTATTCACTGAAGGGATTTACCTTTTCAATGCATCTGGGTTAGGTCAGTCTGCTCTTAAATGTCCAAAAGGCTGTGAGACCAAAAAAAAGGCCCACCTTTTCAGTGGAGCTGCATTTCTTGCCATGCCATTTAGCAGCTCTTTTGGGGGGGGGGGAATGGTGGTCTGATAAAGCTGCCGTTTTGCCCTGTTGCCTGCAATTATGATTTCTTCATTCACTTTCTGCTGCTGAGAGCTGAGTTTCTTTGGCATTATTACCCTTCTAATGACTTTCATTGCTAATTTATTTTTAAGTGCTCCCTAGACAGTAACAGCTTCAAAAGCTCATAGGTGGCTTGGCAGTTATCAGGGTATTCCCTATAAGGAAGTGCTTAGTAAATGTGCTTGGTTTCACTTAATTTAAAAGACTACTTTGTCTCTTATGCCTGCACAGTAAATTAATATTTCAGCTACAATTTCTGTAACCTTTTACATGCTAATTTCTTTACATCTGAAGTACGCAGTGTTTAGAATTAATTTGTTAGTGGCCTCTTATGCAACATACAGCAGTTTACCCATTACAGAACGATGTGGGAGTGACAAATGAGTTTTTTGACCTCTGCCCCCTTAACTATCCCTAGCCTGTCACTTGTAAAGCTCATCAAAATCACTTGGAGTGTCAGAATCCTGGCAACTTGGAGTCTTTTTCTGGACCTTTTGTTCACAGCTCCTAACTTCATCTGTCTCAAAAATAACAAATGGTGAAAATTTGCTAATAAAGCCAGAATTAAATATTTATGTAATGTGGGGGTTCTGTTGCTAATAAAATAATATGCAGATGTAAAAAAACCCCCATGGCAGTTAGACATGCTAATATATCCTGCCCCCAGGCCCTGGAGAATGCTGGTTACACCATCTGCCATATATTTGAAACAATGCAAGCTTCCAGTTTCATAGCAGTCCTAAAATGGCACATGTTAGCATAAAGGTCTATACTGGAAATTAAGTATACTAGAATATATCAGAAGAAAGATGTTGCCAGTCCAGATACTTCATTAAGTGACAGTCCCTTATACCTATCTCTAGTAAATCAGCGACCCTATTTATGTCTTTTGGGAAAGATGTTGGATTAGATCTCTGAATGGTGGCTTAGCTCTAGTATGCATGTGTATGTGCACACAGATTGCCAGTGTACTACTTTCCTTCTGTCCTCCATCCACTTCTGCACTTCCAGGTGGTAAATGTTGCTGCATATGATAAGAGTTATAGGTGCTCTGTAGCTATTATTGGGTTAGCTGTTGTAGATTTTCCAGGTTGTCTGGCCGTGGTCTTGGCATTGTAGGACCTGACTTTTCGCCAGTAGCTGTGACTGGCATCCTCAGAGGTATAACACAGAAAGACAGCTAATGAACTCTAGCCGTGAAAGTCTTCGACAGCATATTATTGGATTCTTTGTGAGATTTGTGGTCAAGTTTAATGTGTGGAAGGCAAAGAGATTTTAGCAACATATACTTTTGTGTGTGATGGTGAGGTTGCTCAGGAGAGATCACTACTGTGAAAATTTGTGTTTTACACATATACTGTGGTGTTGTTATTTTCATTTCGGAAATGTTGGAGGGTAACTGCTCACAATTGCAATTGATTAACTGTAAATTTTAAATGTGGGAAATTCTGTAATGATTATTTAAGCAGCACCTCCAACAAATAGGTGGTAGTGTTCCTTTTCTGACTGCTTAGCTAAAATTCTTTGTTCTGTTTTGAGGGACTTTTTAAAGTGTTCTGATCTGGAGACAGGGTTACCAGCCTTCATGTGGGGTCTGGAGATTTCCTGGAATTAGAACTGATCTCCAAGTGACAGAGATCCATCCCCCTGGAAAAAATGACGGCTTTGGAACGTGGATTCTGTGGCATTCTACCCGACTGAGATCCCTCCCCAAACCACTCCTTCCCCAGGCTCCACACTCAGAATCTCCAGGTATTTCTCAACTCAGAGTTGGCTACCCTGTCTGTAGGCCTGTGTTGTTGAGATGACTTGTAAACTATCAATAAAATTTGTTTCAAATACTGCAGTTCCCTTCTAATCTGATTGCTCCATGATTAGATGAAAACACAGCAAAAAGTGCTGAGTTGCAAATTGGTTTTACATTTCATAAAAGGTATTACTATCTGGACATTATCCTGATTTTCCCTCATAATATACTTTGTTTTGCATAGGTCTCTAAAATATCTATATCCTGCCTTCTCTCCTTAGATTCAAGGTGGCTAACGAAAAAACAATTTGCAAGGATGCAAAAACATAAGTCCATTAATGAGATAAAAACAAACATGCAAAATAAAACTAAAAGCCAAAACAAAATCAAAACAAAGCACAGAAATAAACACAGATCAAAACCACAGCCAAAGCTGCCAAAACACTTTATCCTCCACCAAACTCCCTCTGGAACAGGGATTGTCTTGCTTTGTTGTTGTTCAGTTGTACAGTCGAGTCTGACTTTTTGTGACCCCATGGACCACAGAATGCCAGGCCCTCCTGTCCTCCGTTGTCTTCCAGAGTTTCCTTAATTTCATGTTTGTTGCATCAATAACACTGTCTAACCATCTCATCCTTTGCCATCCCCTTCTTCTTTTACAGTCAATTTTTCCTAGCATCAGGGTCTTCTCCAGTGAGTGCTCCCTTCTCATTTGGTGGCTAAAGTATTTGAGCTTCAGCTTCAGTATCAGGCCTTCCAGGGAACAGTCAGGGTTGATTTCTTTTAGGATTGAATGATTTGATCTCCTTGCAGTCCAAGGGACTCTCAAGAGTCTTCTCCAACACCATAATTTGAAAGCATCTATTCTTCAGCACTGGGCCTTCCTTATGGCCCAACTAGCCATTCTGGTAAGCCATTACAGAAGGCTGGTCATACCACAGAGAAAACTCTTGATCTAATTGTTGAAGATGCATTTCAATAAGGGTGAAGGCCCTAGGTGGTGAAGAACTTTAAGAGTGATAATCAGCACTATGAATTGAGCCGACAGGCAAAAATGTTACCTGTGCTGTCAATCCAGTACTAGAGTGACAAGTGAAGTTTTGAGAGACAGGAGTTTCACTGCTGCATTTTCTACAAACTGAAGATTTGTACATGATGTCTTCAAAGGCAGCCCCATGTCTAGTCTAGGAATAATATGGACTCCTTTGGATATTTTACTCATCTAATGTCAACCTTAGATGCCAAATGTAACATCTGGGTTGCCAGGTCACTCCTGGCAACCAGCAGGGAATGGGAGGCTCTTACCAGGAGCTACAGGGAGGCCCATCCAACATACAGTGACATGTCCATGTCACTGCCCTTGTGTCCCGGATGGGATGACATCACATCTGTGTCACATGGGCAGTGATGTAGACATGTTACTGCATGCTGGATGGATCTCCCTCTTTTTTGGGTTAAGTTCCCCCCTGCTGGCCAGCTGATTGGCAGCAGGGAGATGAGGCCTGGCAGCAGGGGAATCCTGCCTCCACCGGCAGTCTGGCATCCTATATAACATTCAAGTCAAGTGTTGAACATGGATATTTGTGAATATTGCCATGGTTGTGAGTTATTAATGAAATTAGATCAGGGAATTGTGTAGAAAACTATGGGAGGATCTGAGAGTGATTTCTTTGGGTTGTTACAGATTCCCAATTGTTCTCCTGTTGTGACACCTGCATAGTTGACAGCTTGCTGTGACAGGTGCTAGGTATGACATCTGTATGTTGATTTGTTCTCCCCCCCCCTCAAAAAAAAATCTAGGATGCTTAAGTGTTTTGTCTATTTCCATGTTTGTGGCTCAGCTGTAAACTCAAAACAGAATAAGACTGGTTCTTCCTATTGCATAAGGATCATGCCATAAAATGAGGGTGTTAGATTTATGCTAGTTTCCTTGCCACATATAGGTGGTATGAAGTTCTTTCTCAACATATGGTTAATATAATTTCTGTATTTATTTAACTTAATACTGTTCTTAGCTGTTCCCTTGAAATGAACATTTGATATGGTTAATGTCATCAAGATCATGTAGTTATTCCATGTTGAAGATTTAAATTCAGAAGTTCTGGGATTTTATCAGCTCAAGAGTTTTTCTGAGAACTAAATTATGAAGAAGGAAGAGAATGTCATGGATACCTTTAACTTGATGGGAGGAACAAAGGGGGGGGAATGGTCTCAAAGGAGATAAGAAATAGTATATTTGGTTTTAGCCTTCAGTGTTGCTTTCCCTGACAAACTGTTCATAACCGGGGACTGTCAGTTTTCTTGGCAATTTACGACTGCAGTGCTCTTGTGATGTTGAAGTGGCCTGTCTGTGTGATAAAATATATTGAGTAAACTACACAGAGATGTGGAAGTAATACTAAAAGCCTGTAAATGTACATGGATTTCAGTGGCTCCATCACACAGGGCCTGGCAATCAAGGTAAGAAGCATGCTGGAGACCAGGTTCTACTTTAAGCATAATGGCACTGTTACATGATTCTTGTGCTAGCTTTCAATAGACTAAAGAAGTTGGGTCAGTTTTGAGTTAATAATGGTGGTTCTATAGGCCTTGGATCTATGATGACACAGTTATATTGACTGCCAGGTGCCCTGTATAGAATGTGGGAAAGTGCTTAGCATTTCCATAGATCAAATCAAAGGGTTTATGGTCCATTCTATTGGGGTTTATACTTCCTGCTGTCTGTGCTGAGGGTGGGTTCTTATCCTGTGTTTTTCTTTAAATAAAAAGACAGCTTGTTGCCAAGTATCGTAGGGAATTTTGTCTTAAAGTGTTTTTCTCCTAGGTCATGCTAAGAACACTCTCCCTCCTTTGTAAGTATTTATGAATGGGATTATGGTATCATATAAAACTGGAAACTACCATTTACATTTTAATGGTGGAACCTAAAATATGACACTTAGCATCTTTCTGATAAGCAGAATTGTACTTTCCAGTTTCTATGAACAGATACAATCTTAAAGATACTCGGTGCAGGTTACCACTTGCTTTTTTCACCACAAACATGTGAAATATTTTTAAGAATACCAAAATGCTAGCTCCACCTAGATATCCCAGTATCGTCAAGTTTTTTCCCTTTGAGAATCAGAATTGAAATTTTTAAGAATTGTATTAAGAATTTTGGAGAGGGAGATTAGAAACAACTACCTCTGGTTTAAAAAGCAACAATTATGCCATGGATTCATATCTGAACCTTTCTCCTTTATTCCACTTTGTCTCTGAGTATGTCAAAGAGAATGGGGAGGGAAGGTGGCATGATATAGCCTGATCTTGTCAGATCTTGGAAGCTAAGTAAGGTCAGTACTTGAAAGGGAGACCACTAAGGAAAGCTCTGCAGAGGAAGGCAATGGCAAACCACCTCTATTTAATCTCTTGCCTTGAAAGCCCCTTGCTGGGGTCACCATAAACTGGCTGTGACTTGAAGGCACTTTACTCAGAGACATGTCAAAGAGAAGAAGCTGGTCACCTAGAAGAGCTGGCAACATGGAAGATGCCAGTGTGATTTGCACATGGTCACAGTGGTATCAGAAAATATACGTTGATGCCCCCTTGTGGGAGTTGAAGACAAACCCTCCTTATTCCCTAGGAGCCTGAAAATTCCAAAGCCAGCCACCACGTGCCCCATGCAGCTTTGCTCTCATGAGCATCCAGCCACTCTCTTTGTTGCCTGGACAACTAGAAATGGTGGCTAAAGTCTTTCAAGAAGAAGGAATCTTATGAGGGCTCAGAAAGTGGCATGTGTGGCTTGCTGCACTGTTTTTAAAGATGCCTGGGGCAGGTACAGGAGGCAAGGAGAATTATCTCTGCCAGCTCCAGAGTAGGTTTCCACCCCCCAAAATTTACCATCAAAAGTGGCTGCCTCAGGTGGCCTTATTGTTGAGCTGGAGCCAGTTCTCCACATAAAGCCTGCTGGATAACCCTAGGCTAGTCACAGTTGTCTCATAACTCTCTCAGTCCCACCTACCTCACAAGGGGCCTGTTGTGGGGAGAGGAAGCGAATGTGATTTAAGCTGCTTTGAACTCCTTAAGATAGGAAAAAGCAGGGTATAAAAACCTTCTTCCGTACAATGCTTTAATGTTTCCAAGTGCCTGATCATGGGGATGGGATCTTATGGTGAGCACTAGAAGCTAGAGTAGGCTTAGAATGGGTATATTAACAAGATGTTTGATTGATTAGGTAAAACAGAAGCTGCCAAGGAAACTTGGTGCAGTTAGAAACTATATGCATGGGTGGTGGTGGTGGTGGTGAAGGAGGAGGAGGAGGAGGAGGAGGAAAGTGCTGTCAAGTCACAGCTGACTTATGGTGACCCTGCAGGGTTTTCAAGGCAAGAGATGTTCAGAGGTGGTTTGCCATTGCCTGTCTCTTATATGCATAAGTACTATGAATTTGTTACAATAGACTTGCAATAAAGATGATGTTCTGCATTTAGGTAGGGTACTTCGATAGTTCTGAGGAAGGCTGCTCAAAGTAAACTGCATTGAGTTCAATAAAGTTTATTCCCAGGAGTGTGTTTAGCGTTTCAGTGTAGTTTACCAAACACATGCATAAACCATTACGTAGAAATTAATCTTTGCTCATCCACTTGAATGCCAAAACTCTGATACTAAAATAAATATCCAGGCTAAATTCTTCAGCTCGACGAATATATTTCTTGTTAGTTCTATGAGAGCCTACATTCCATGACTGTGCACATCTCTCTTGGTTTATTATAAAATGATCTTTAGATGAGAAAGTTGTGAAGAGTTCACCCGAGAGACCGTCTCCCACCAAGGTTACTACAGCAAGGAAACAGTGGGAGATATTTTGTGCCCTGCCAAATTCTATTAATTTTAAGGAGCTGAGAATACTTTTATCTGCTTATACTACATATTTATGTTGACTGTTTCAGTCTTGTTACTCAGGTAGAACTTAGTGCCTTACTAGTGTATCTTCATGACATTTGGGTCATAACATTTGTTCTGTGTGAGATCTAGATTGTCTAGACCGGGGGTGTCAAACATGCGGCCCGGGAGCCGGACCAGGCCCCCAGAGGGCAGGCCCACTGTGGAACTGGCTGTCTTCTGCTGCTCCTTCCAGTTCTGCTGCTGCTGCATCATCGTAGCACAGACATTTTGATACAATAATTCAGAGCAAGAGGTGTCAGTTATCAGACACTGTTAAATGAACAAAATATTGCAAGAGTGCTAATGTTTTAAGCATGTTTTTATTTTAAGGGAAAAAAAACCCTTTGTGTTTGTGTTCTTTATAAAGTTTATATCTCTGCTACCTGGCATTACATTTTATGACACACATGGCCTGGCCCAACAAGGTCTCACTTATGTCAGATCCGGCCCTCATAACAAATGAGTTTGACACCCCTGGTCTAGACATCAAATCAGCAGGTTCTCACATGGGATAGTCGGACTTTGTGTGCGGACTTATTTTTCCCTTGAGAATTTTTATTTCAAAAGTCTCCAGATTTGAGGGGGGACCCCCCGCACATATTTTGCTTTTCTGTATGTTTAATTCTTTTCACTATCTAAAGTGTTATCCAGCCCTCATTTAAAACTGTATTTGTAAAAACTAATGATAGAGGTTAGAGAGACAGGCAGACCCTTTCCCAAGGCTGATCAGTGAGCTTTCTAGTGTATTTTTTGGAGATTTGAATTGATTTTGCACATCTAAATCTGGATAGCCTGGACTACATTGGAGCAAAACTTGGTTCCATGGCATCATTTTGCTTTAGTCTAGTGACCTGGAGACTTAAAGGTCCCACCCCTACTTGACCGGCACTGCTCTTTACCTAAGGACAATTCTATTGAGGACATTTTGGCTGAACAATCATAGGAAGGCATTCTCTAGACCAGAAGTAACTAAATAATTTTCTTTATTACTTTCTGAATTAAGTTTTAAAATTGTAGAATGCATTGGTTTATACATTTTTTTGTTTCTAGATTAATACCAGTGAAACACCACTTGGCATGTGCTTGTACCTTTGGAGGCCTCGTTTGTACTTTTATTCTGTGCCTAGTGGTTTCATTTTGGAAGTAAGTCAATATGCTTTTTAGCAGTGTATACTTAGAATTTATTTATCCATTTTATTGTATGTATTTAATTTCCCATTTTTCCCATTTTTTACTGCAACTTTTTTCTGGTCCTTCTTTTATTTATATTTTGTATCTGTATGATTGTTCTGTACTATTATATTAGCCAATATGTTCCTCACTGTGTTTGACCTCTGAAGAAGGCCTATGCAGGCCGAAACGCATCAGGTCAAGTCCATTAGCACTTGTGTGTTAGAATTTGGTAATTTTACATGAGGTGTGATTGGGCCCTTATGTATATATATATTCTTGTTAATAAATACATTATCTTTTATATACTATATATATATTAAGTTTTTATTGTTGGCCCTCTTTTCTATTTGACTAACCTTTTCAGGTTCTGGATTCAAGGTTTCTAGGTTCAGTCCCCCCCCCCTTTTGTCCCACCCATACTCTCCATTTCCTTCACCTGAAGTTGCTATACTTTTGCCTCCTCTGTTAAATACATAGTGATCTACTGCAAACTATTTGTTAAAATGGACATGTTTGCAGGAGGTCCATGATTAGATCTGTGTATTTTTCAACAAATGATAAAAGCAGCTTCTGTGGGATCTAGTCTGGATTGGAAAACTTAATCCCATACAGGTACTTGTATATGTCTTCAGGTGGAGGAAACAGCAGATCCAGAAGGCTATTTGTACATCTGTCAAAAAATGCAATGTTGTCACACTTGATTTCATTTTGTTTGTTAAATGTGCCACTACCTGCCTCTCGGACCTCAGCTCCTTGCAAGTTTATCAAGGGTTCTTCTTTGAGAAGATTGTTGTGAACAGTTTTTCCTAAAAGATATCATACCTGAAAGATACCTTCCATTACCAATCTTGTCCTAGATGTGCTTTCATGTACAGTTTACATAGACCAGTGGTAGGGCTCAAGCCTAGCAAGCACCCTGAGCGCACCCTAAAATGGCAGAAAATGTTCAGACTCTTCAACAGATGAACTGCCTTTTGCCCCCCCAGTCAGAATAATGAGACAGACAACAGTTTGGAGTAAACAAGGACCACTTTATTAACTATTTAACATAACATTGTGGCAAGGGACCAGCTAAGCAACCATGGAACAGGCAAGGCAGATGTCATTCCCCTGACCAACCGCCTTTCCCTTTTCTCGGGCAGGTCACGCAGCTCCGGTCTTGAGCCATCAGTCTGGCTCGTGACCAGCAGCCCAGCAAACTGGTCGCCACCTAGGAGCACCTACCCCTAAAGCCTGACAACTTGCAGAGAGGAACATACCTTAAGAGGTTCCCAGAGGAGGTAATCACCCTGGGCTCAAAAAGTCCAAAGGCAGTTCCTGATGACTCCCGGTTTCCTAATAGGGAAAATGTTGTAAGGTGTTCACTGGTTCTGATTTCTTGCCCACACCAACCTGCCACAGCCAAGACCAAGCCTCTGCTTTGGTCTTTGTTCCCACTAAAAGGCCAAAGCTGAGCTAATCCCCTGCTGCAAGTCCTGCAAAGTGCACCCCATCAGCCCTATACAGGTCATGGAACTTGACCCGTATGTTGGGGTGCAGCAAAAAGTGCTCTAAACCACCCTCCATGGCCTTCCTCATTCACCTGTTAGCCTTATGCCTGGCACGATCAATGCAGCAGTGGTCCCCCAAGTTGCTCCACACCTGGTGGGGCAGAATAGTCAACCAGACTATCTGCACACTGGGCCACCTTGCTCTTATCATCGCAAGGTCAGCCTCAGCTTGTAACACAAGGGCCCTGCCCTTCATCAGACCCAGGTCATTACCCCCTAGGTGCACCACCAAAACATGTGGAGGAGACCCCCGCCTCTCTTCGAATAACAGAGGAAGGAACGCACGCCATCTCATGCCCCTCCTTCCCAACCATTTGACGACAGCTGAGAACCAATGGGTGTCCTCCTGGCCAGGCGAGTGGCCCAAAAGACCGTTCTGTAGCCTCAGACGGTGACTTGTCATCTTGCTCCGTGGCCTGCAGCACCTGTAAGAGGAACCCTGTTAATAACTGAAACATAACTTTATAATTTGCAATCCCGCACGTAACCCCTGTAACAACGCAATTTCCAGTGACCTATCTGCTGAATCTCGCTATTGGAATACCCCATGGATGCCACTGTTGAAGCTGCTCCAATCCGGAAGGAGTGGGTTCCAAAGCAGAACCCACCTAATCCCAATCGGACTAGTGCTTTCCAGGTCAGGGCCCAAAATTGAAACTTGATGAGGGGAGTACCATCCATGTGATGAAATAAAAGGCCTACACCCTCACCCCGCATGGCTAAATACTGGCGTAGAGCCCTTACCGGGCATAGCTCAGCCTCAGAACACCAGCCCAGCTCGATAACAGAACCCCTGCCAAGCTGGTCAGTCTTTGATCGCCAAAGTGTGATCCAAATTTTAATGTCCAGCATATGGATATCACGCCGGTCGAGTGCTAGGCCAGAAGCATCCCGGCAAGAGCCAGCCACCAACTCACTGATCCTCAGTGCCCCCAAAAAGGCAACCAGTGATGCCTCGTGGAACAATGCGGCCTCATAGCCATCCTTGCAAAGTGTGTGCCACTGTGCCTTTAACCCCATCAGCACTGTTGGAGTCAATGGCTCCCTAGAGTCTACCACCTAGCTACCCTCCCTTGACCATCCCTTGAGCATCTTCCTAATGCGGAAGTCACCCATCTTCTTCTCAAACCCCAATGCCTTGCTGGCATAGGCAAGAGATGACAGCTTGCCCCTAATGGAACACGTGACAGGCCCTTACCTCCCAGTGACACACAAAACTGCATCAGATGGGCCATCGGTATGGGCCAAACTTGTCTCAGACCAGCTTCCTCCCTGAAGGCCAGAAAGTGCTTACCTGCCCTCTTATACGCTCTCCGGGTGGAAGGGGCAAGAGCTGAACTTATTGCCCAGTCGGCCTCAGCCTGCCAATCAGCCACATCTCCGCTGGCATCCGAACCAGGAATTAGTCGGCTTCCGGAGCCAGCTGACGGAATCTCTCCATCTGTTTTCAGGAGAAAGCGTCAGCAATCCTATTACTGACCCCCGGGATGTGCCTGGCCTTGAACAAAATATTGTTCTGCAAACAGCGGAGTGTGAAGGCCATGACCCTAGGAGACCTGGATATCAATGAGTTAATCACATGCACTGTGGACAGATTGTCGCACCAGAAATGGGCACTATGGTTGGCAAGCTCTGCAGACCAAATCCACACTGCTATGGAAATGGGACCTTGTGACTTGCAGATGGAATGGCCACTATCTGACCTCTCATTGCCAAATCAACGATTGGGAGACATGATCTGCAGCCACAAATGTAGATGAATCTGGTCCCATCACAAGGCCAGATTCATGGCTGTCCTCATCCTGAACTCCTCATTGTACTGCAACCATGCAGGGCTTGGGAAATCAGTGTAACCTTTATAAATGATGTCCATATACTGGAACATCGCTGAAGCCCTCCATGGCTGGTGCCTCACTATCACTGCCACATAAATTAAAAATCCTGGGTACCTATTTGCCCAGGTCCTGTCAACAGTGTACCTCCTCAGGCGCTCCTTCTCCCGCTCATCCAGATCCTCCTTATCTTTTTTCTCCAATTCCCTGTATAACAGCTTGAAGACATCCACAAACTCTCCTTGGAGGATATTCTCCCTGGTGGCAGTGGAGAGGCCATCTCCAAGTGGCAAGGCCAGGTCCCCAAAGGGAATGGCACCTGCTGGAACTGAGTCATATCCTGACCCACCTGGATTCACAAAACCAGGGCCTGGATTTGGAAAGCCCCACCCAGGCCATACACCCTGAGGAGGCGATGGGGCCACACTTCCCCACCCAACATAGGGTGACCATCCACCTGGCATTGGGTGCCCAAAACTGCCTTGTGCTGTGTGTGCAGGGTGTCCCGAGGTGCCTTGAGTGCCTGGTCCCCAAGGCCAGTATATCCCACCCTGGCTGGTGTTTTCCACCTTACCTTCACTCCTTGGTGGGCCTTTCTAAAGCTCCACCTGGAACTCTTCTGTGCCCTGGCTCTCCTGCTTGCCATCCATGTGCTGTCTCTGAACTAGCTGCCCAGATGTTGATGCCACTTCACCCTGTCTGGCCTCAAGAAGAGCTAAGCATGCCAACACCTACGCCTGAAAAGATTGTTTTGGCAGAGATTTAGCCACATCACGCGAAGGAGGATGCTCACCCTGTCACCTCTCAAAAGCCGCCAGCCTCTCCAGGATGGCTGCATTGACAGGGTCCTGCTTATCCTCAACGGAAAAGTTCAAGAGGGTGGACCGCTTTGGGGGCTTCTGAATAGGCTTTTTAGGGGCTGGCTGTTTGCCTTTGAAAGGGCCTTGCCCCTTCTTGGGTGCCATGTTAATATTAGCAGTAAGAGCCCACACTGCCCCAAATCAGCCACCTCAGTAATTCCTATCAAAATGGCCACCTCCTGATGCCCACTTAAAATGGCCACCCAGAAAAGACCTCCCCAAAATGGCCACCTGCAGCAGACCACTTCAAAATGGCCACCTCTCCCTGACCTCACCAAAATGACTACCTAACTCACTGCCACTCCTTGACAGCCCAGAGTGACTATTTGTACCAACTGGCCACTGGGGGGCAGCGACTACCAAAACCGCCATGGCCGTTTATTGGAACTGATGCACTAAGGGGACTAGCCTGCCAAAAACACCCAGCTGTTTATCCAAATACGTTTGGTGTTGGGGGGGTGGTCCAAGGCCGGCAAAAGGGACTGTTGGTCTATTCAGCCAACCCACAGCCTACAGCAAAGGAACCATTGGGCTATTCAGCCACCCCACAGCCTGGGGGGGTGGCAGGTCTACTCAGCCTGACTGCTAATCCATCAAGGCCACAGCCAGCCCCATGCTTGCCCCTTCCAGCCTCCACCCTGCTGTTTCCAAACCGCTGTGGAATTGCCGCTGCTGGGATCGCCATTGTCCAAGAGCCCCCATGCTATGCTGCCGAGATCACCGCCACCTAGAGACCCTAGGCCGTGCTGCTGCAAGCCGCACCATCCAAGCAGAAGTACGCCATTGAAACAGCGCCTCCCCGCCTCCGCCGGCCTCTACCACCCAGTTGAGTCCACGCCACCGCACGAGTCAGTGACTGTTTGGGTGGGAGCAGTGCCCAGCAGTTTAGCCGAGCCGGCTCTGCCCCCAGCCCATGTGATGATTCCATGCGTCATGATTCTGTTGCTGCCCCAGCTCCTCCGGGGTGGCAAAGCAGCCCCTGGACCTCATCGGCATCGCTGGGAGGCCAGGAACTGCATTCTCCCTAATCCCATAATCTTCACCCTCAGATGAAACAAAGCCTTAATACATATAAATGCACTGTCTTGTTACCTTTGTCTTCACCTATCTAATTTTGTACTGTAAAACTCGTCCCTTTCCTATTGTACTCTATCAAGCACCTTGTATGCCAGTGCTGTATTAACACTAATTAGGTGGTGCTGAAAGTTCAATGTATGTGCATATTTCTTGTGTTTCTTGTAAACCGTGCTTCCTTGCACTCAACTGTACAATCCATATACTGTTTCTCCTCCTATAATAATTAGGCTATTCTTTCCCACTTGAGTTCTCACTTTTCAACAACTGTCTAATGTAAATTCGTATGTGAAGAATTTGTAGATATTGGCATTAAGACATATTAGTCATCCTTTTAGTTAATTCAAGGCATTCAGCCTTACAGCAGTGATTTGAATCTGATCAGAACTGTGCCTCTCTCTTTCTCCCCTTGGTACTGAACAGGAATTCAGCACTTTATAATGGAATTACTTAGCTCATGTGCCTCAAGTCGTAAACATCATAGGGGTATACATAATTTCCCATTAGGCTGTCACATGTGCTGTATCTAACATAAAGATGAGCTATTTGCCTGTTAATACTCACTTTGGAATTGCTTATGTCTTATCTCTGCCCAGGTACTGCAGTTTAATCCCACTTGCCCTCAACGTTTTAATGAAAGTCAATTTGGAGTTATTTGTCTGGCAGTTCCAGGCAGAGGAATACAAAGGTGTCTAAATGGTTTACTGTGTCCTGGATCACTAGGGATTTCCTAGCTTTCAGAAGAGTTAATTCACTTAGATATAGTAGAGTTCCTTCAAGTGAGTTCAGTAGCTGGGAAAACTGATTCCAAAAGAGAATACTGGGTGGATTTCTTGCTGAACAGGCTACATTGACAAGAACAGGTAGACCAGGACCATAGAGCTTGTTTGTAACTCTTGGTGCAGCCCAGTGGGGATCAGGGAACAGAGGCAAGCAATTCAAGGTATCGGTTTCACCTTTTACAGGACATCTCCCCCCTCCATTTTAAACTGATTTGCATCATTAACCTGGCACAGTTTCAGTAGGAAGGTAAGCCCTCTCTGTAAAAATAGTTTTATTTCATACTTTTAAATCTGCAAAATCGTTCTGTGGTCTCTTGTAACAGAGTCATGATATAAGCTGATGCAGTACACCTCCAACTGACTGCAAGAGTCCATGAAAGAATTCCTCCAAAGACAAAGAGGAGACCCTTATGCAGAAGAATTCTGGGAGTAGTCAGTGATTTGATTGAGGTGATCCTGGTAGCTTCCTCATTTTGCTTACCGTAGGAAACTATTGGATACTTAGCAGAGTGGCGCAGCGGAAATAAATCAGCCTCAAACACATGCATGTTTAGTTTCTAATTAAAGTTTACTAAAAGAAAAATTAGGGAAGTGTTACGTGGAGGAGGGCTTTAAACTGAAGACATCGGGGGTGGGAAGAAAAAGCCTGATGTGCAGCATCCCCAACATTAAGTTTAAGAAGGGGAGTGGCCAGAGAATAAATGAATGGGAGAGAGGTGAGTTCAGTAATTTTCAGGTAAAATCGAAGGGACTTACAGTAGGAAAGGATGTCTGTAATCTGAAATGTCTTTATAGTAGTGCAGAGAGTATGGGAAATAAACAGGAGGAACTTGAACTTCAAATATTGGAAAGTAATTATGATCTGATAAGTATCACTGAGACTTGGTGGGATGAGTCTCATATATGGAGCACAGTGACTGAAGGATATACCATGTTCAAATGGAACAGAATAAACAAAAAAGGCAGTGGAGTGGCACTATATGTCAAGAATAAATACACTTGCATTGAAATTTGGGATTTCGAGAGTTGCCCTGCTGAAAGTGTGTGGGTAAGGATAGAGTGGGGGGGGGGAAGGGGATATTGTTGTGGGGGTATACTACAGACCACTGAACCAACCAGAGGAAGGTGGAGGTGTGAACCAGAGGATCTGCTATCCTAGATTTAATTCTGACTAACAGGGAAGAACTGGTTGATGAAGTGAATGTTGTAGGATCCTTGGGGAATAGTGACCATGTCAGCTTGGAATTTGACATAATGAGGGATGTGAAACCAGGACATAGTAGGACTCGTATCCTGGACTTCAGGAAGGCTGATTTCAAAAAACTCAGAGAAATATTAGGTAGGATCCCGTGGCTGGAAATGCTGAGGGGAAATCTGCACAGGATGGATGGGAGATGCTAAAAATGAACTGCTTAAGGCACAATCGCAAACTGTTCCGGTACGAAAGAAAGGTGGGAGATGGGTAATGAAGCCGAGGTGGCTGAACAAGGAACTCTCTGAAGAGCTGAGACTAAAAAGGGAAATGTACAGGAAATGGAAGGAGGGACAAATTACTGAGGGTGAGTACAAGAAGCAGGCTCAAATCTGTAGGGATGGTGTCAGAAAGGCTAAAGCGCAGATGGAGCTGAGGCTTGCGAGAGATGCTAAAAATAACAAGTAAAATTTCTATGCCTATGTTCAGAGCAAAAAGAAGGACGGGGATGGGGTAAGCTCATTGCTAGGGGAAGACGGTCAAGACTTAACAAGGGATGAAGACAAAGCGGAATTACTGAACTCTCACTTTGCTTCAGTCTTTAACCATAAGGCAAGCTGTATACAAACTGAAGAATGCAAGGCATATGAAGGAAAGAGGAACTGCTAGTCCAGAGTAAGTAAGGAAATAATTAGAGAGCATCTAGCTGCCTTAAATACTTTCAAATCTCCAGGGCCGGATGGCTTGCATCCCAGGGTGCTAAAAGAAATTGCAGATGTTATTTCAGAGCCTTTGACTCTAATCTTTGAGATGTCCTGGAGTACTGGTGTTGTGCCAGAAGACTGGAGAAGAGCGAATGTTGTCCTGATCTTCAAGAAGGGAAAAAAGATGGACCTGGGAAATTACAGGCCTGTTAGCTTGACATCAATATCTGGAAAAATTTTAGAGCAGATTATTAAACGCTCTGTCTGTGAGCACCTTGAACGGAATGAGTTAATTGGTAGTAGCCAGCATGGGTTTATCAAGAATAAGTCATGCCAGACCAACCTTATCTCCTTTTTTGACAGAGTTACTAAAATGGTTGACTCTGGCAATGCTGTGGATATAGTGTATCTTGATTTCAGTAAAGCATTTGACAAAGTTTCTCATGATATCCTTGAGGATAAGCTAGTTAAGTGTGAGCTGGATGGTGCAACCGTTGGATGGATTCATGGTTGGTTGAAAAATCGTACTCAATGAGTGCTCGTAAACGGCTCTGCATCTATGTGGAAGGAAGTCTCGAATGGAGTGCCACAGGGCTCGGTCCTGGGCCCAGTGTTCAATGTTTTTATAAATGACCTGGAGGAAGACATAGAGGGGATGCTTATCAGATTAGCAGATGACACAAAACTGGGTGGGATTGCTAATTCTGAAGAAGACAGAGTCAGGATTCAGAATGATCTAGATAGGCTGGAACAGTGGGCTGAGGCAAATAAAATGAAATTCAATAGAGATAAGTGCAAAGTCCTACACCTAGGCACAAAAAAATCAAAGGCACAGATATAGAATGGGAGGGACTTGGCTTGACAGCAGTACATGTGAAAGGGATCTAGGTGTTCTGGCTCAACATGAGCCTGCAGTGCGATGTGGCTGTGAAGAAAGCTAATGCAATCTTAGGATGCATTAATAGAAGCATTATGTCCAGATCACGGGAGGTGGTAGTTCCGCTCTGTTCTGCTATGGTCAGGCCTCACCTGGAGTACTGTGTCCAGTTCGGGGCACCACCCTTTAGGAAGGATGTTGACAAGCTTGAGCATGTCCAGAATGATGAGAGGTTTTGAATCCAAGTCTTACGAGGAAAGGCTGAAAGAGTTGAGTATGTTTAGCCTGGGAAAGAGAAGACTTAGAGGGGACATGATTGCAGTCTTCAAGTATTTGAAGGGCTGTCATGTAAAAGATGGAGCAGATCTATTCTCTCTTGCTCCAGATTGCAAGACTAGATCTAATGGGTGAAAATTACAAGGGAGTCGTTACCGGCTAGATATCAGGAGAAACTTCCTAACTGTAAGAGTGGTTGAGCAGTGGAACAGCCTGTCTCGGGAGGTGGTGGATGCTCCTTCCCTGGACGTTTTCAAGCGGTGGCTGGACAACCATCTTTTGGGTATGTTGTAAGTATGTAGGGCTATCTTTTGGCTATACTCCTGCAGAGTGCAGGGGGTTGGACTAGATGACTTGCAAGGTCCCTTCTGACTCTAACATTCTATGATTTTATGAAAGCAAAACAATAACAGCCTAACTATTCTTTCTGATTATAAGTCCATTTTGTCGTCTTCTACTCTCTCTACATCATGTCTCTGCATGTGTGACAACAAAGGAGAGGAAGTTTCCCCCCAAAGCTCCACCCTGGAGTATGTGACAAACAGCACATACCATCTCCAATATATTGATTAGCCAATAGTCAGTCTTAAGGTCATCTCATTAGGAATAAGACCTCCCTTTCTCTGGTAGGAACATTCTACTCGACAGCTAATTGGTTCTAAGCCATCTAGCTAATATTAGCATACAGAAAGAACAGCTTAACTCTTTTATAACTGAGGATGACACTTGCAAAACCCCAACAGAAACCATGTTAGCTTGCAGCAAAAAATGATTTATATTTTTCCAGGCATCCATTCAGCACAAAGACAAAGGAGGGCTTCCAACAGATACTGCATAAATTCTTTGTATAACTTTGAATATCTCCTATTCTTTTCTCACTGTACAATATGTTAAGAAACTGCTGCTATTGCATGCTTTGAACAAGTTGTGTGTGTGTGTGCTTTGTTTTTGTCCATAGTTCCATAGTTGGCCTTGGCTCGGCTACGTCTGAGGTGTTTTTTTACACTTCTTTGGCTAAGATTGGAATTTGTTTTCCCTCCACTATAAATGATAGAGTAGATGAACTTTGAAAAAAAGAAAAAGACAATTTAGCTCCACTCAGAAAGTTTTTTTGCATTTGTTGATACTTAGGTGGCCGACAGGCATGCAATAGGCCTTAAATGCAAATTGACAGGGCGGGAGGGGAAGTGGGGAGAGAAATGAGAGCAAGGTAATAAAGCATCGTTTCGTAAAATTGCATTGATTTTCTTATTGGTTCTTCAAGCAGAGTTTAATACACCTAAGCAGAATTCAAAATAAGTTAGTACAAGATGTCTTTTACATGCTTTATTGCAGTATTGTTTTTCTATTATCATTACTAACAAACAAAGCCATACTCTCTTTTTCAGCCTGCATACTGCAGAGATTGCTGCAGCGAGCTGCAAAATGCATCTTGCTGTGTTTTGGATCTAAGAGTCAGGGTGCCATTTAGAGACAGCAGGGTGAGATGTTCTTTCTCATTCTCTGGGACTGTGCTCCTCAGGAGGCCTAGATCTCTGGTTACTGTGAGTTGTTTTGTTTTGATCTGAATAACCACAATATATGAGAGAGAGAGAGACAGAGAGAGAGACAGAGAGACTTTAAGCCGAATTGTGAATGTCTCCTCTGCCTCTGGAAGCCAGAAATTCTTGAAAGGGAATATACCCCCTTGACAGTATAAGCCTGGCCATCCTGGTCAAGGTTGGAGTTTTTATCTACACTTTGATGTTGACCGTTGGTCACTTACACAGTCACTTACACAGGAGAAATTATCTGTCTATCTAACCTATTATTTGTGAAACCATTAAGACTGAGATGAAGACTCCTAGTGTCTGAAATGAAGGACAAACTTTTCCTCATTCACCTGTATCCCAGATTGAAGCCAGTTTACTTTGTCTTATAGAATCCAGTAATAGGCCATATACATATCTAGTCTTCATTCTGTTTCTTGATGCAGTGCTAGAGTATGGCTGTGATCAGATGGGCAGCTTGGAGTGGTCTGGCTACAACTCTAACTTAGTCCAGGGTTTTTTGTACTTGGAAAGTCACCATCAGACATTGTGCTGATCACCATGGCCACTGGCAGCTCCTCTGTGGCATTGAGTCCACTGCCACCACCATCACCTTCTTGCTGGCCTCTTGCTCTAGCCCTACATGTCCACCTCGCCTCTCTTTGCCATCCTGCTTGCCCCGCCCCGGGACCTGAGCAGGACTGGCCGCTTCGCCTACCAGGCCCTGCTAGTCCTGGTGCTCAGCGCTTCTCTAACAACAGCTTCATCGGATGCAGTCTCAGTCCCACCAGCAGCAGCGGTGCCTCCCTGTCCACACCCTGTCTGTCCTTGCCCACTCACTCCTGGACTTGCATAAACAGTTTTAAACAAGCCTTGGGCAAATAACCCCTTATGCACTCATTGCTAAAAGGTTTTTAAAAATGGCAGTAAAACCAGAAGTGAGCGATTTGACTTCCCAAAAGACTTCACCCCTCAAGAGAGCAATCAGACACCTGCAGAAGCACTTTGAAACCTGTAAGATCTGTAAACCAGACTTTCTGCAGTGTCAAGTAAGTCAGGGGTGAGCATGGGGACCCGACGACTGGGGAACAGCAGACTGATGTAGCTGTCTGGATGTACATGTTAGATCCATTGGGCAGAAACAACAGCAATGGATCAAACAGCTCATTTGTTCACAGCCTATGACAGAATCTTGGACTACTAAGAGTGACAAAAAGAAAGGATTGGAAACAGACAGCTATATACAAATAATTGTTGCTAGCGTCTGAATAAATTGACTCCCAATATTTTTTCTTTTACTAGGGCTGTTACAGGTTTTTATCTGCTGAAATATTTGAATCAAAGTTGAAACAAGACCTACTAGCAGGCAATTATTAAGGAAAATGTTAGCTACTAGGGTCTAGTATGTGGGTCTGGTTGAGAGGGCTAGGCCATGGATTCATGGCTAATTTGCTCTGACTTAATACAGAACACGGGACCGTCTCCTTCAGTATGTCACTGGAAGAGTGTTGTACTCTTTGGATAGCAATCTACTGGTGGTCCCTGGTTCCAAAAATAACTAGCTGTCTTCAACCAGGGCCAGGGCCTTTTCAATCCTGGCCCCAACCTGGTGGAACCCTCTGCCAACCACCATCAGGGCCCTGCGAGATCTTATGCCATTCTGCAGGGGCTGTAAGGCAGCTATGTTCCGCCAGGCTTTTGGTTGAGGACAGCAACAGTTTTCATTCTGGCTGGCACCCTCCTTTGTTCCATACCTGCATTGTTCCTCTTCCCCCCTATCCATAGGGTGGTCGGCTACATGAAATTGGGGAAATAACTATGAAATCTGCCATCTGACTCTTTTAGATTTGTGGTTCTTGTTCTATTTATATATTTCATGTTTTGATGTTTTTATCATATTGTACATTGCCCAGAGACCCACAATAGCAGAGATTGGATGGTTCACAAGTTGAATAAATGAATGAATTAATGAATTAATGAACTGACCTATGACCAAATGAGAAGGGAGCACTCACTGGAGAAGACCTTGATGCTGGGAAAGATTGAAGGTAAAAGAAGAAGGGGGACAGCAAAGCATGAGATGGTTAGAAAGTGTTATTGATACGAGGAACATGAAATTAAGCAAACTCCAGAGGACAACGGAAGACAGGAGGGCCTGGCGTGATGTGGTCCATGGGGTTGCAAAGATTCAGACTCAACTGTGTGACTGAACAACAAAAATGAGATTTGTGTAACTTGCACTATATTAACCAGTCACCATGTTAATATATTTAAATATATATGGACCCAAAAATTCATTTGCCATGCCAATGATACACTGCTTTCCTCTTTAGCTTGGAGCTGATGATGAGGGTAGGAGATCATTCCTGTAGTTCATCTGTGCTTAGGAGGCATTCAGGGGATCTTCAAAGCTCAATGTATCATGAACTAGTCCCTGATGTCCTGAATTTAGAGCTGGAGAATGGAATTGTCTATGACCTGGTGGTGTGCTTTGTAGGCACTTGGTCAGCATGATATCATAGATGAGACCTGTTGTGTATTGAAAGGTGAATCAAGCCTATTCTTTCCTGTGTTAAGCTTGATTCTGGAATGTGGATTCTAAGCTGTCGCATTCGTATTGGTCGGTTTCTGCGAAACCAGTGTAAATAGCCAATCACTGTGTGATAATGTTGCAAAGCGGGAACAGTTGTGATTGGACCTTAACTCTGCACTGCCATTGGTCCGTTAACTATTTCTGGGTGTGGCTTTGACAGCCGGGAGAGTTTAAAAGGAGCTGTGCTCCACTGTCTGTGTTGTGTGTTCCTGAGTTGGAGTTTGCTGTTGAATAAAGCTGAATCACTTGTTGAGCTTACTTCGTTGTTGAGTCTCATACTTAACAATTGGCGACGAGGATGGGATCCCAGAGCGGGTAGGCAGCCCCGCTGAACCGAGATCGCAACGGCAGACGAGGACACACACCCGGCCGAGCCGGCTGAGGCTCCACGAGTTAGAAGTGGCAGCACCGACAGCCCCGATGGCCGTCAACCCGGCGTTCGAAGCGTTCGACCCGGCGACGGAGGACTGGGACTCTTACCTGGCACGGTTCGAGTTCCACCTCCAGGCGAATCAGATAACAGATGAGGCGAGAAAGAAGGCGACGCTCCTGAGCTCGTGCGGCAAGGCCGCCTTCGACATCGCCCGGTCCCTGGTCGCTCCGACTGAGCTGAGTGCAGCAACGTGGGCTGAGATCACGGCCAAGCTCAAAGGCCATTTCTCGCCACAACCGTCTCGGATCGCGTGCCGGCACGCCTTTTACAAGCGGTGCCAAGGGCCTTCCGAGTCCATCGCTGAGTTCGTCACTGCCTTGCGGAAGGCGGCAAGGCCATGTGAGTTCACAGATCTGGAAGACGCCCTCCTCGACCGTTTGGTGTGCGGCCTTCGAGATGAGCGCCTTCAACAGCGTCTTTTCGCCCGCACCCAACTGACGTATGCGGTTGCCTACGCCGAGGCTATCGCAGCAGAGGCCGCGGACAAGTCGACGCGAGAGGTTCGACAGCGGCCGACCCAGGTCAGCAAGGAGCCTGCAGTTCACCGGCAGTCCGCCTGCGAGTCTGACAGCGATGCCGACGGCGTGTGCCGAACTCGGGAGACACGCCCACCGCGGACCAGACCGAGAACCTCGACGACCCGTTCCTGCGCAGGCTGCGGCGGTAACCACGACAGAGACCTCTGTCGGGCTAGAGAGCTCATCTGCCACTCCTGCGGGAAGCGAGGTCATCTGGCTCGAGTTTGCCGGGCTGCGAGGAAATCGCCACCGTCTTCGCGACGAGCAGACCCCAAGGTTCGGCCTCCAGATGACAGCAGAACGTCCGATTGCCACCAGACTGACACCTGCCCTTCGACCGTCCTGGCGACCGGTGACAAGGCCACTCGGAAAATTCACGTCACGCTTCGGCTGGATGGCGTTCCGTGTACGATGGAGGTGGACTCCGGCTCATCCGTCACCGTCATCTCCACCGAGACATGGCAGCGCTTATTTCCGAGGAGGAGCTGACGTCGCCTGTCTCCAGTAACAACGCGTCTCACCGATTTCCAGGGACGACGCATTCCGTTGGCGGGACGAGCTACCTTTCAGGTGGAGTTCAAGGAGCGGAAGGCTGAGCTGTCCCTCCTGGTTGCAGAGGGTGAGAGGGTCAGTTTGTTGGGCCTTGATTGGTTCAAGGCTCTAGGTATTGCCATCTCTGGCATTAACAGCATTTGCGACAATAAAAGGGAGTCTTTGTATCAAGAGTTCCCTGAAGTTTTTGGGGAAGGGCTTGGGTTGTATACTGGGCCCCCGGTTTCTTTTGATTTAGACCCTTCAGTGCGTCCCATACGGCTGAAGTACAGGAAGGTACCCCTCGCTCTTAAAGCGAAGATCGAGGCAGAGCTGGACAAGCTAGTTGATCAGGGTATCCTCGAACCGGTGCCCTATGGTCGGTGGGAGACTCCCATAGTAACGCCCGTAAAGGCAGACGGGTCGATACGCATATGCGCTGATTATAAGTGCACCGTGAACAAAGCGCTCCAGCAGCACTCCTACCCAGTGCCGGTCATCAGCCATGTGTTGGCTTCACTGGGAGGAGGAAAGGTTTTCGCTAAACTTGACTTAGCCCAAGCCTATCAGCAGTTGCCCGTAGACGATGCAACTGCTGACGCCCAGACCATAGTGACCCACAAGGGGGCATTTCGGGTCAAAAGACTACAATTTGGGGTTAACGTAGCCCCGGGCATTTTCCAGGGCTTGATGGAGGGGCTCCTGCGTGGGCTACCTGGAGTCGTGCCCTATTTTGACGACGTTCTGGTGGCAGGCTCTGACGAGTGCGAACTCATGGCTCGGCTCAGAGCAGTACTAGGCCGGTTTAAAGAAGCCGGACTGAGGGTCAAACGCTCCAAATGTGTGGTTGGAGCAGACAGAGTGGAGTTCTTGGGATTCCTGATTGACGCGGACGGAGTCCATCCTACACCAGACAAGGTATCCGCCATCAAGAACGCGCCCCCGCCACGGTCAAAGAAGGATCTCCAGTCGTTCCTGGGGATCCTAAATTTCTATCATGCCTTCCTGCCCCACAAGGCATCAGTTGCAGAACCCCTGCATGCTCTGCTCCACAAGAACGCAAAGTGGGAGTGGGGAGAGCGGCAGGAACGAGCGTTCACGGGGGTGAAAGAACTCCTCTCGTCGAGTGCGGTGCTGACCCACTTTGACGAGAACAAACTCTTGGTACTTGCGGCTGACGCGTCACCTTACGGGGTGGGCGCCGTTCTCAGCCACCTCATGCCGGATGGGTCAGAAGCACTGATCGCATTCTACTCGCGATCGCTTACTGCAGCGGAGAAGAACTATGCCCAGATCGACAAGGAGGGCCTCGCCTTAATCGCCGGAATTAAAAAATTCCATGACTTTGTTTATGGGCGGAGGTTCCTCCTTGTCACAGATCACAAACCGCTTCTGGGCATCTTCTCCCCGGACCGGCAGACGCCGAACATACTGTCCCCCAGGATGTTGAGGTGGGCAGTCTTCATGTCGGCGTATGACTTTGAACTTGAGCACCGCCCGGGGAAGGCTATCGGGCATGCCGACGCCCTGAGCCGTTGCCCCGCACCACTGGACACCAAAGAACTTGAGCCGGAGCTGGACATTTTGGCGCTCGAAGAGCTCCCGGAGGCACCAGTAACCTCCTCGGACATTGCCGCTGCGACGGCTAAGGACCCTGTGCTTGCCCGTGTCCTTAATTGGGCATGGAGGGGGTGGCCGGCCGGCAGGGAAAATGGCGCCTGAGTTCAAACCGTTCGTTTCGCGCCAGAACGAACTATCGGTGACGAAGGGCTGTTTGCTTTGGGGGAGTCGGGTGGTGATTCCCGCCAAGCTGAGGGAGGATGTTTTGGAGGCGTTACATGTGGGCCACCCTGGCATGGTTCACATGAAAGCCCTTGCGAGAGGGTACGTGTGGTGGCCGAAGCTGGACGAGGACATTGAGGCCTGGGTAAGGCAGTGTATGGAGTGTCAACAGTCCCGTCCAGAACCACCACAGGCTCCCATTCAGCCCTGGGAGAAAACGAGGAGGCCCTGGTCACGCCTCCATATTGATTTTGCGGGACCATACCATGGGCAAATGTTTTTTATCTGTGTTGACAGCTACTCTAAATGGTTAGAGGTGGTACCCATGAGGTCAACAGGGTCCGGGGCAGTCATCAACGCCCTCCGAAGGTTGTTTTCGACCCACGGGCTGCCGGACTGTTTGGTCTCGGACAACGGGCCACAGTTCGTGTCAGCGGAATTTGAAAAGTTCCTTAAAGACAACCTCATCCGCCATGTGACTTCTGCGCCGTTCCATCCGGCCTCCAACGGTCAGGCCGAACGGATGGTACGGACGGCGAAGGAGTCACTTGGGCGCCTGACGTGTGGGGACTGGAGCCAGAAGATTGCCTCTTTCCTCCTGAGGCAACACATCACCCCCTGTTCAACAACGGGGAGGAGCCCAGCTGAACTTTTAATGGGCCGTAAGTTGGCTACCCTACTGGACCGACTGCACCCTGACCTTGACAGGTCCAAGCAGCGGTCAGAGACCCCAGAGCAGGGAAGAATGTTCTTGGGTGGGGACAAGGTGTTTGCCCGCAATTATGCGAAAGGTCACAGATGGCTACCAGCCGTGGTCACAAAGGTGGCAGGGTCCAGGTTGTATGTGGTCCGGCTTCCCAGCGGACGGGAGATACGCCGCCACATTGACCAGCTCAGAGAGCGCTGGGCAGACTCAAGCGCCGAGTCAGTGCCCGAGCCTGAGCTGGTCCCCGACCAGGAAGGGCCTCCCGGCGAGGAGGTGAGTACTGCGGATCGGGATTCGGAGTCTGGGCAGCCCCCAACTCCAGTGCCTGAGACCCCTGTATTAGTGTCCCCTGACTCTCCTGCGAGAGAGGCCATCAGAGTCCCTGAAGAGTGTGCCGCTCCACCGCCATTGGAGCAGAGACCGCTGCGCCGGTCAACCCGAAGCCGAGGTGCCCCTCCCTATCTGAAAGATTATGTGTGGAAGGGAAATGCTCCATCTTAGGGGGGAGGAATTTGTTGTGTATTGAAAGGTGAATCAAGCCTATTCTTTCCTGTGTTAAGCTTGATTCTGGAATGTGGATTCTAAGCTGTCGCATTCGTATTGGTCGGTTTCTGCGAAACCAGTGTAAATAGCCAATCACTGTGTGATAATGTTGCAAAGCGGGAACAGTTGTGATTGGACCTTAACTCTGCACTGCCATTGGTCCGTTAACTATTTCTGGGTGTGGCTTTGACAGCCGGGAGAGTTTAAAAAGGAGCTGTGCTCCACTGTCTGTGTTGTGTGTTCCTGAGTTGGAGTTTGCTGTTGAATAAAGCTGAATCACTTGTTGAGCTTACTTCGTTGTTGAGTCTCATACTTAACAAGACCCCACCTGCCTGAGCAGGAGGATGGACAAAAGTCTTGGCTACTAAGACCAGACAACAATTTGTGAGCTATTGCAGACATACTAATATAATTAAAATTCCACTTATTTTAGTATATTTATATTTCATATAGTTTTTTATTATCTGATTACCTAGCAAACTATGCATTTTTGGCACTGTATTTAGCAACAGTCCTTGCTTTACTGATAATAAGCTTAACAATTAAAAGATACATGGGAAAGAGTAATGTGAAGATAATTAGTAGCTAGGCCAAGGTCTGTCTGTCTGTCTTTTTCTCTCTCTCTGACACACACAAACACAATAGCAAAAGTAAAGTTGCCAGACATAATCCCTTCAGATGTTGGTTTTTTCCCAGATATCTCAGTTTGGGCATGATCCTTAATTTTGAAAGTTTAATCTGGCCAGCCCCAATGGAAATTTTTAGTGAAATTATTGCATCTACTCCATTGCTTGCTACTAAGAACCTGTCTATTGCTCATGAATCTGCAGAGTCTGCTTAGGCTGAGCTGCTAAAAACATCATCTCGTTGGATAATTTTAAAGTCTTAAATGCCTCTAATTTTTATGTTACATGGGTTTAGCTGAAAATTGCATTAGACATAAAACAGAAATATGGCAGGCTGCTGAATCTGTCCTAATCCCACAGGTTACAGTAAATTTATGCCAGCAGCCGACTGCAATATCTTGGTGTTATGCACGGCTGAACAGCTCTGTCCTTCAAATGCTATTAACTCAGGCTGGTTAATCTATATTCCTGTACATCGAACAGAGCATGCTGCTGCTGGTTGAGGGATTAGAGGAGAATTAAGTATTTGTTCTCTAATCCTAAACGTTTATAAATCAGTATTAATTACTGTGGAGGGATGCAGTCATATTTGGGATACTATAAAGGGCTTACATCTCAGATTTTTGCCTAATAATTTAGTGCTGCAGCCAGCTAGTAAATACAATCTAATGTAAAAGCAGCAGAAGAAAACGGTTTCCGAGCAGTATGATCTGTGCATGCTTTCTTAACTTAATGAGGACTAATTGCAGTCATTATGGAGCAGTATAAATTAAAAGCAATTGAAGGGTTGGGTGCGTTCCACAGAGTTGAAGGTGAATAAGAATCACAAGAGAGCTGTTAGGAAAGAGGAATGGAATAGGAAAGACATATGCAATCCACGTGCCTCTCCATTTCTAAGAGTTGAATTTATGTTTGTGCCCAACCTGCTCAGTCTACTGTGCAGGCTTAGAGAATTCAAGGACATAATTATTTCAGTCACATAGCAGATGAGATGTAGGGAAATCTATGGAAGATGAACACCATTGAACTACTGCAGTTTGTCACAATACTGCAGATGGCATCAGATGCATTACATTGTCACACAGCCGAGTCTGAAGAAAAGCGGGGGGGGGCTTTCTCCTCATTTCCCCCCGCTGTGTAGAAAACTACCACAGATGATGCAAGGACCTTGTACAGCCCCAAGTAGGAGGACTCAGTATATTATAAAGAGAAAAGCAACATCTCAAATATTTTTTTCCAAGTATTACTACCCCAATGTGCAAGTGTGCCCTGTCTGATGGCACAGCTAGGCAAATTTAAAAGATATAGAAGCAGGAACCCAAAGCTTCCTCTTGCTGTTTCCATATGTTTTAAAAGGAGGAAGTGATGGTTTATGCATGTGTGCACTCTACCAAGTGGGAGGTACAGTATTCTCCGTATAGGAAGGAGGGATATTGGGGTAGGAGAGAACATGGGTTGCTCCCGGTTTTTCGACTGAGTGTTCACACTTCCAGGAAGTGGACTGACGCAGGATAAAGGCACTCTTCAGGATTTGCTACCACTTGTAACAGGTATCTTTTAAACGTGGGAGCAAAGTGGAACAGCACGGCTTAACTACGGGTGGGGAACGCCAGGCAGATGTGCCTGTATGAATGCCCCCTTTAATCTGCTTGGGAAACGTGGCTGGAACATGGCTATAGCGGGGCAAATTGCCAGTCTGAACTCAGCCAATGTCTTTAGGTTATCCTTGCAGGCCAGTTGCACCTTTTGGGTGAAAGAGCTTCATAATTTAGGGAAGATGGCTAACAAGAACTTCCAATGGGTCTCTGCCAATGGAATCTTAGATGATTCGGATGCCCATAGAAAGGTCTTGCTCACTGACCGCAAAACCAGGACAGGTTGGTGTAGGTGGAAAATCACATTGTGAAGGCTTTGGCTTCAGTGAATACAACCCTAGCGAGAGAGAGCCTTTCCCCCCAAAGAATCTTAGCACTTAAAATATATTTGAAGGAGGTAAGCAAGATTGTTATTTTGAATATTAGTAATCAAAATTGGTATCCAAACTCGCAAGTGTCCAGTGGGTTTCATTTATTCCTGGTTATATGCTGACATTTAAATTATATTTGTTTCCTTGTTTTTGAAAGAAACTAGTTTTAACAAACTGGGGGTCCATGCAAGGAATGGCAGGGGTGGGTGGGAAAGATTTAGGGCTGTTTTTGTCTTTTCCTCTACTTTATGCTGTATTGGATAGTTTGGGAGGGGACAGAAACTGGGGGTTTGTTAGGATGCACACCTCACACTGTTTAGGGCTGCCCTCAACATTCTGTTCTTCCTATAGGGTAATAAGCATGAACAGTCTTTTTTCAATTTACAAATTAATATTTTTTTGCATAACTGCTGAGTCCTTCCCCCAATAAAGTAGTAATACTTTATCATGTATCATGTATCATGTGTGACATGGGCCAGCATACAGACTCCTTCTCATCATATGAAGAGGCCAAAGGCTCAGATCAGCAGGGAGCTGGGTGGGTACCTACCACCACCAAACAAGGAGGCAGTTGGGACACCTGCAGGAGCCCCCTTTGTTGTGCAGGAGTTGCCCCAAAAGCATGAGGCAGCCTGCTTACCCTGGGAAACAGCCCTGCCTTCAGACTTAGACATGGACCCTGAATAGGGTTACCAACCTCCAGATGGGGCCTGGAGATCTCCCACTTTTACAACTGATTTCCTGACGACAGAGATTAACTCCCCTGCAGAAAATGGCTACTTTGGAGGATGGACTCTGGCACTATCCTATGCTGAGATCCCTCCCCTTCCCAAGCCTCACCGTCATCAGGCTCCACCCCAAAATCTCCAGGTATTTTCCAGGCCAGAGCTGGCAATCCTAACCCTGAAACTTCCACCCAAAGCCTGCTACTGAACTAGGGATCTCTCCCCAGCTGACTCCTCAGGCCTCTTCAAGCCCTGAACCACCTCAGCCACATAGCAGTACTTGCTGCTGTCACCAGGGTATGGCTCCTTTAAGTACCAGTAGCCTGCCCCTATAGAGGTGGGGCCTGTATCTTTACCTCCTTGCAGTAATATTTAAGGCCTCAGTTCACCCACAGCCTTTGATGGAACAATGTCTGTGTGATAACACTGTTGCCTTGACCTCCATCTGCAGAATTTTAGGGTTGTGAACCTGTAGATTGATCCATAAATGACTAACAATGTGGTCAAGTGCCTTTTGGCTTCTGAAAATGTATTTGCACATATAGTTTTGAATATTAACATTGCACCATAATCCCATGTTGATTTTGTGTCTTGGATTGTGCATGGTGCACAGCCAAAGCAAGTCTTCTGTGCAATACAGCCAGCCAGTGGACTACTGTGGGCTTGCAGATCTAGTATTTGGGAACAGAACATTTTGGACATGTACACATTACAAATTCCATTGACGTGTATAATCTTGTGTGATGTTGTTTTAGCAATTGTGATAGTGAAGAGATAGGAAAGCCTAAAAATCCAAAGTTTGAACAGAGATACTTTCTGTTAGTCAAATAGGATGGAATTAAGTTTTTCCAAAATGTGCAACCAGCATGAACTGCACTTACGTAACAAAAACATTATGAAAAACAGCTCCTCTTGAGTGCTTTATCCTCTGTGTCTCTCACATAACATGTCTTCTTGTGCTGTTTTATTTATGATACACTCTAGCAGCTTTCGAAGTTCCATTGTGAAGATGATTGCTTTAGGTGTCTTTAATGTTCATCAGAAGTCCAGGAAACAGTGCCTTAATCCTCCCTAACTGAAGTTGTACAGATTTATGAGCTTGTAATGCAGTTACAGGGTAATGATGACAAATATCAGAAAAATGTAATTTTTTCCCATTGGTCTATAGACCACAGGGTTCTGAAAACAAATTAGGGATGCATGAATATCTGCTGGTTTGGCTTGCATCCTGTTCACTGGTTGCAAACAGGATTGGTTCGATAGGTTGTTGATCTATTCATCATGTTTGACAGGTTGTTTTACTGTGTTCCTTCCTAACCATACAGTGCAATTGGCTTTTTGCACATAGATATTCTCACAGTGTGAACATCTGAAAACAGAGGCTTGGGATCTCTAACTTTCAGCCTTTCCCAAATTCAGGGCTTTTGGGGGCAGGTGTCGGTTAGAATTAAAACCCACGTTCAGCTAGGAGTGGTCTATGAAGCTAGACACCCCCCCATCATTGTGAGGGGGACCAGGTAAAAGTCAGATCTAGCTGATTTTAAATGGATCCTCATTAATTCACAGGATTTTACACTGAAATTAAATAAAAGTGCCATTGTATTATCATGGTCTATAGACAGAGCCATAAAACTCATTTCGTGGTGCTGCCATGATGCAAAAAAATGGATAAAAAAGCACAGATACTCATGTATCTTCATGATTTTTATTGATTTATATTTATATATTGGATTTTACAGGGGGTTATCCAAAACACATTGGAAGATTGTAGATCACATCCATGTCCGCACTTTGCACAATAAAAAGCATACAAAATCAGTGGTTGTGGGATGTGACAGAGGTCAAGAATGTAAATTGTAAATAACATATGTTGCTCATCAGATGATCCAATAAATTAAATCTGACAATCTTGTAATGACAGATAATCCAATGGATTGTCATAAAGTGCTCCGCAGTTTGATTTTCTTTGCAAAATCTTCTGGGACTCTAGGAGTTCAAGAGAAACCAGGATGCTAATGCTCTTATGCTTACTGAAATATTTTCATATGAAGGATGGTGTGCAACATTAACACTGTTAAAATCATCTGTATTTTAATTCCTTTCCCCTGTCTGCTTTTTCTTAATCTTTTATCGTTGGCTTGCATAAAATGGGAATTTTCATTTTTGGTACTCTAAAGAATGATACATGTTTATGGTCCTCCTTCTAAGGATTTCTAACAGAAGATTTTGGAAAGATTGTGGATTTGCAGAACATAGTGTATCTCTGCCTGCCTTGGAATGTCCTGTGTCAATCTAAAAATATTGTTGGATTGATCTTGTGTGCAACTAGAAGCACAATAACTACTATTAAAAAAAGTTTCCAGTACCGCTGAAGTCTAGTAAGCAATGAAGAGTGCCCTTTGTGCATCGCCTTTTCAGTACAGCCTTGGGTTAGTAAAATACTGCAGTAAAGAATATGTTTATTTATTTATTTTATTCAATTTATACCCCGCCCTCTGAACAAATAATGAGTGAAGTAGGGGATTAGATTAATTAGGTGGTTGGAGGAGGACTGTTAACACAGAAATGTTCTTTTCTGAACGCCATCATTCAGTTAAAAAGATTGTGAAGAAAATTGTACTTCAAAAAGCTGCAGAGTTTGGGATGTCAGATGGAACTTTAAAATAAATCAGATGAATGACTAACTAAAGAAAATGTCGTTGGGGGCCATTTCCTGCTTTAGAATTCAAACCAAGTTTCTTTCAGAGATTACTCGAGTGTCAGGGCCTACTTACAGAAGACATTCATCCTAAATTCTGATTTGGTACTATAGTGTCCAGTGTCTTTTCTGATGGGATACTCCAACCCTGAGAATATGAAGCCAGCCAGGTGGACTGTGGAGTAGTGCTGCCAGACCTCCTGGTGGAGGTAGGGGTGGGCCCTACCCTCAGCAGCCATTCAACTGGCCAGCAAGGGGGACTTACCAGGAGAAAGGATAAGGCCTGGGCCTCATTGCCAGTGTCACTCAGAAAGTGATATCATCACGCCAGCAATGTTTCAGTGACTCTCTGGTATTTGGGCCAAAACTCTATGGTAGAAGCCATTTTTTCCCCAAATACCAGAGCGTTGCCTGGCTGTTGCTGGTGTGATGATGTCACTTCCGGTGTGATGCCAGCAACGAGGCCTAGACCTTTCTCTTTTTCCTTGTAATTCCTCCCTGTCCCCTGCCAGTTGTCAGGGACCTGGCAACCCTACTGTGGAGCTCCCACTGATTCGTCAAAGGCCTCTCTGATCCTCTGAATTAGAGCCATGTGGATGAAGACATAAATTGTAACACAGACACAAGAGAAGTGTTACATAGTCTGCAGGAAAGATGGCAGCTGTGTTGATGTTCCTTGTATGGTTTTAATTTATTTGATTTATAGGTTGCTCCACGAAAGGGGCTTTGCAACCCCATTATCTGTCTGGTGTAGATTCTGCTTTGAACTGATACTTATAATGATGATTTAGACAGTGAAGTGACTTTCTCCTTTTGCTAGAAAATGCATCATATTAAATAAACGAACTTCTCCAGCAGTTTTTGCAAGTTGGAAAACAGTAGAATACCTCATTGGAATAGCCATTTTAAACATCTTATACAGTTTTGAATAAACTCTGCTTTTATCACTTTTTTAATTACAGGTGTTTTTTGGATAGCATTTGGTCTTTTTAGGAAGCCTGATATTTATTATTATTTATTCTTTGGATGCAGCATTTGCTTTAAAGTCACACCTTATACTTGTAATGATCTGTTGTTCTGTTTGAACAACTCTCCAGTTCTCAGTAGATCAGAACAGAAATACAGTGAACTAGTCAATATGTTCTTCTGATTTTCTAATACTGTCTGGACCATGACTTGACTATCATAAAGTATGCTTTTGGTTTCCTGGTCTCCTTCCTCCCTTCCTGTGCTTTGATTTCCTACCAAGGTTTCTGGTTCATGGCATGCCATTGTTTGCCATTACATCCAGATCTGGAAAACTACAGTTTGTGCATGCCAGTTTCTGCAAACCAGAATAGGAAACCCGCTTCAAATGGTTGCAAAGCTGGAAATTGGCAATGGACCTGAGGATTTGATGGTGGAGGAGAGGAATGTGTGGTTCCAAAGTTCATATACAGTAGTCACTACTGAACGGGCTCAAATTGTGTGCTTCAGAACATGTTAAGAACCAATATGACTGAATAAAGAGAAACTTCCCCAAGACAAGACAAAAGACCAGGACACCATCCAAGTCAAGCTCATTTATGATTTTATTTCAACAGGGGAGTTGGGTATGTGCTAACTTCAGCTGGGTTGTGGCCTGGATGTCTAATTTTGAATCTGAACTGTTCATAAATACTTGGTGGCATGGTAGTATAGTAGGTAAAGCATTCTTGATATTGTCTGTATAATTATAGCTAATATTAAGTTTGTGGAAAGGCGGGAAGTGGCTGTACCTGGCTGTATCCTGGCTGTGAGAAAAGCCATTCTTCTGTCGGCTTATTTCTTGGGTCTAGTGAAGATGAAAAATCTGGAGGCTAAGCTTAAACAGTGTTCACTCCTGGTTTGTTCACTATGTGCCAGAGTCAATCTGTACACCCTGGTGCTTCTCTTCCAGGGCTCTGTTTCATGGCGAGCTTTTGTCAGAAGAAAAGGTTTCTCTTTGGGGGAGGGAGAAGAGGAAGGGAAGGGCTGTTTCCCAAGATGTTCCCAAATGTGTTAATGCAAACTAGTAGAAAGCTATCCTTTTTGTAGCTGTCTCTTCACTTATATACTTAACAAGTCTGTAGGGGCCCTTGATTTTCACACTGTTCTAAAATCTGACATACTTTCTGATTATTCTGTAAATTAAATTATGGTGTATATACTTAACTGTCTTTGATGGGTGATTTAGGGACAACAGAGCTGTGTACAAAATAGAGAAAGCCCTGAAAAAAATGCTGTGGAGCCTCCATTACGAATTTAAAAATTACTTTTGATCAAACAGCAACCAGATACCAAAGGTTATGCTTAGCTTATCTGTTGTCCCTTCTGAATTGTCTGCTTATCTAGGGATCTTGGTCATAGAATTCTGCTACATTCTTTTTTCAAACCAAAGGGAATTTCACATTACCGAGATTCTGCTGGATTGAAGCCGTTTCTGATTCGTCTTGAAGTAAACCGGTACAGGGCTGCCATTTCACACATGGCTTTCCCTGACTGGAAAAGAGCCGAATCAGAAGTGGTTTGGCAATTCAGACTGCACCGCTTTGTTTTCCCACCGTTTCCCGCCGTGCCTTTTTTTTTTAATGTTCGCTTTAGAGCGCTATAGCACTATAGTGCTATAAAAAAACACTGCAGGCATTCCAATGGGGTTGCTATGATGCTATTGCGCTATAGCGCTATAGCGCTCTAAAGCGAACGTTAAAAAAAAAAAGCCGGAGATCACCCGCAAGGGCGAAAAAAGGTGGGGGAAAAGCGTATCAGATCCAGGAGAAGAAACTGACGACTACCTGGAAGCGGTTGACAGGTAAAACGTTTCCTGAACGGGACAGAAGCGATTCTATGTGAAATTACAAATATATTCCGGTAGGGAACCGGTTCTAAAACAGTTCTGTCTGAAATGCCAGACCAGAAACTGTTTGGGAACCGTTCCTCTTCCGGATTATATCCTCTGTCTGAAATTCCCCAATGTCTTTACACAGTTTCAAAGAAAATCTTAGCTGTGTGACCTAGAAAATGGTAAAAAAATTATAGTTGCCAAACTTGTGCTTACTATTATAAACTATCTCCACCCCACCCTCCCTTCCAGATCTGTTGTGTTCACAAACAAAGATTTTCTTCAGGCTGTTCAAGTACTTGTTGTGATTGAAATACATTTTGACTTTGGGAGTGGCTTGAGTAAAATAGCGCTAATTTCTTTGTGCTGTCCTTCCTTTAGAGGAATAACATTTACAAATTTCTAGGATTCTTAAATGGCCATGTACCCCATAAATAAACAAAGCCTTTCCAAATTGCATAAAAGGAGGGTTGTCATTCAGCTACAGTCACACACACTAAATAATCCACTTTCAATCTACTTTCAGTGCACTCTCCAACTGGATTTTACTGTGTGACCTGGCAAAAACTAGTTGGAAAGTACATTGAAAGTGGATTATTTAGTGTGTGTGACGGCAGCAGAAGTTTGGCTCTTACTGGAATTTTGATTGAGAGAGAATAAAATATTGCTGGCAGACGCAATTATTAATTAACAAATATAGGTGCCCACCATAAACTAGGGAGTGTACTGAAAATTGAAATTATTATTTAATTTTCTTCAGGGATGTCTGGATTTGTGGTCCCTGGAGAAGGCAAACCTCAGGAGCAGATCTTAGCTCACTAGAGAACATTCCATCCTATTGAGGAGAGCATTTGATGGTGAATAGTGTAGGTCAGGGGTATCAAACTCATTGAGGGCTGGATCTGACATAAGTGTCACTTTGTTGAGCTGGGCCATGTGTGCCATAAAACATAATGCCAGATACTGGAAATAGAAGCTTCATAAAGGACAGCAGCTGGTAAGCTTCCAGTTGGTGTATCCTCACTGAACATAAGAACATAAGAACATAAGAGAAGCCAATGTTGAATCAGGCCAATGGCCCATCTAGTCCAACACTCTGTCACACAGCGGCCAAAATATACCAGGTGCCATCAGGAGGTCCAGCAGTGGGGCCAGGGCACCAGAAGCCCTCGCACTGCTGCCCCCTCCAGCACCAAGAATAGAGTGCATCACCTGCCCCAGACTGAGAGTTCCCATCTATACGCTGTGGCTAATAGCCACTGGTGGACTTCTGCTCCATATGTTTATCTAATTTCCTCTTGAAACTGTCCATGCCTGCAGCTGCCACGACTTCCTGTGGCAGTGAATTCCACATGTTAATCACTCTTTGGGTGAAGAAGTATTTCCTTTTATCTGTTCTAACCCGACTGCTCAGCAATTTCATAGAGTGCCCACGAGTTCTTGTATTGTGAGAAAGGGAGAAAAGTACTTCTTTCTCAACCTGCTCAATCCCATTCATAACCTTATAAACCAAGATCATGTCACCTCTCAGCCGTCGTTTCTCCAAGCTAAAGAGCCCCAAGCATTTTAACCTTTCTTCATAGGGAAGGTGTTCCAACCCTTTTATCATTCTAGTTGCCCTTCTCTGCACTTTTTTCAATGCTATAATATCCTTTTTGAGATGTGGTGACCAGAACTGTACACAGTATTCCAAATGAGGTCGCACCAATGATTTATACAGGGGCATGATGATACTGGCTGATTTGTTATCAATTCCCTTCCTAATAATCCCCAGCATAGCGTTGGCCTTCTTTATTGCAGCTACACATTGTGTAGACATTTTCAGCGAGTTATCCACTACGACTCCAAGATCTCTCTCTTGGTCCGTCTCTGCCAGCTCAGACTCCATCAACGTGTATTTATATTTAGGATTTTTGGCTCCAATGTGCATCACTTTGCACTTGGCCACATTGAATCCCATTTGCCACGTTGACGCCCACTCACCCATCCTCAACAGATCCCTTTGGAGTGCCTCACAATCCTCCCTGGTTTTCACCACCCTGAACAACTTTGTGTCATCTGCAAATTTAGCCACATCACTGCTTACTCCCAATTCCAAATCGTTAATAAACAAGTTAAAAAGCATTGGACCGAGTACTGATCCCTGTGGTACCCCACTGCTTACCACCCTCCACTGAGAAAGTTTCCCACTGCAAGGCCCCATGGGCAGAGAGGGGGGATGCAGAGGAAAACTCACATAGGTAGACTGGAGAGCCAGCATTGCAGTGCTGGGCAGATGATCCCACAATGCTTGACTGCTGCAGATGAGGTTGTTCTGCTGGGCTGAAGCCACAATTGAGTTGTTCTACCCTCTCCCCCAGCACTTCCTCCCTTGCATCACAGGCTGCACAAGAGGCCTGGATGGGCTGGATCCAGCCTTCAGGCCTTATGTTTGACACCCCTGGTGTAGGTGGATGGAGGAGAGTTGGATTAGCAGAGGTACAAGTAGGGGGAAGCTAGGGTACTGTTCTCTTAGTCTGGTAGTATGAAGACAGTGTTCCTAATGCAAGATTCTTATTTCATGGTTGACCCTTTCTCAGACTTGAAGTTCTTTTTCATGTGCTTCAGTCTCTTTGCTGCAATAACTTCCATATGTTACAAGACGGGAGAAATCAAAGTGCTGTGGAGATTCTGAAGGAGCTTGCTTGAATTCTGTTTCTGCATCTCAAGCATAAGTCACCTTCAGCTATCAGCACAATGACTTGGGGACATAATCATATAAAAAGAGGTGAAATTTTGCTAAGTGGTATTTAGAGTAATGGCTAAATTTTGGAAGCTAAGCAGGGTTGGCCTTGGCTAGTATTTGGAAGGGAGACCTCCAAGGAATCCCAGGATTGTGATGCAGACGCAGGCAATGGTAAACCACCTCTGAAATGTCTCTTTTTTAAAAAAAGTCTAGCTCGCCACCTGGTGGCACATAACGCTAACAGAGCTAGAACTTCTGGCTGCCAGACAATCTTAGGATCTCCTGGCTATTCTATACACAATGCCATACAATCATTATTAATTATTGCATAGTGAAAGGAGTCAAATTGATACAAAATATGAGAATATACGCCTAACAGCTGTGACCAACGCAGAAACATGGAAACCTTCTGAATGCAGTTAGATTCCACGTAAATAATGCTAGGATACCAGTGACCCAGCATATGTGTTGGCTTTCTGTTGTCCTCCAAGCACTTTTCAAGGTGTTGGTTTTTCTTTTAAAGTCTTACTCAAGCACTGACAAATTTTCTTTGGACCTAGGGCCCAGCCCTGAAATTAAGGAGCTCAGAGTCATCCATGCCAAATACAATTTTTTCTCTGTCAAGTTTAATGTTGCCTCTAAGTTATAAATGGAGTTGCCAACTGGCCTGGAGAAAAAAGTCATGTCGGTTTAGTAGAGGATTACTGGGACGTTATTTATCAGATTACGTCATTTACCTGCATTCCACACAAAGCTTTAACAGTCCATATCCACAACCAGTTGACAACCCTAAATTCAGCAGGTCAGGCTAACTGAGCTTGTTAGTTGTGAAGTGCACAGTCTTTTCTGCAGCTGGCCCAAGGCTCTGGACTGCCTTCCTGAATAAGGTGCAGATTTGCTTCTTCCTCCTTTTCTCTCAGAAGGAGTGCAAAATGTTTTGTGCATGTGAGGGTGTTTTCCTGAAGAGGTACAACCCCAAGGAAAACTTGAAAACACCTTCACACAGCCCCTTAGTTGCCCTATATATAGTTGGAATGAACACACATTCTTCCCCAGTTCTTTCCCATTTCCATCATCTTTCCCCTTTCTTTCTCATCTTCCTTCTCTTGAATTTTAGATTGTTGGCTCCTTGGGGCAGTATCTTGCCTTCTTGTGCTCTGTAAAGCATCATGCACACATTGACTGTTGTGTGTAATTTAAAAAACCCACCATTTGATTCAGCTGAGTGTAAACAAACTGGGCCTAAACTAATGGGTTAAATTTGTGTCAACAAAAAGCAAGAACCATATGGCACCAAAAAGAAATGTATTGCAGCATACGCTTTTTCAGATTCAAGCTTTTTTTGTTTAAGCTAATGTTGTAAGGTAGGCCAACAGCTACTGCTAGAAGAGTGTTCAAGAATTATTCTCTTTTCAACTGAAGCATGGAGTCCTTGGGGGTGGGGTGAATGGATTTCAAACAGGAGCCCCACTTCTGTGATTTAGTAAATCTTGATCATAATCCTGTGTAATAATTAGTACAGCCTGCCTGAGTATAAAAGAACACACAATCGACTGTATTATTTGTGCTCTGACTGATTCCAGTTCCATTGAAACGTGGCTTGAAGACTGAAAGACTTATTGCTTCCTCTCCAGGCCAAGTTTCTCCGTCCCCCCTCCTATACTGGTGGAAAAATCTCTTTCCTCTGCCCACCACATACTGTGCCCAAGCACAGCTACCTGCCAATTTCAGGTTTCCCCCAGCTACTGCAGAAGGGAGCAAATGTTCCCAACAATAGAGTTGCCAGTTCCAGGTTGGGTTAGGGTTAGGGTTTGGGGGTTGAGCCCGGACAGAGTGGGGTTTGGGGAGGGGACGGACCTCCGCTTGGTATAATGCCGTAGAGTCCACCTTCCAAAGCAGTTATTTTCTCCAACTGTAGTCTGTAGATCAGTTCTCTGTAGTCTGGAGAGCAGTAACAATTCTGAGAGAGCTCCAAGCCCTTCCTGGAAGTTAGCAACCCTAAGATTCATATTGTAGCAACAAATCAGCTCTGTGTTAGAAGTTTTGCAGGGCATTTGTTTTAATCACTAACTCTAGGGATACTGGGGGGGCCCTCAAGGTGTCAGTGAGCAAAAATCGGGGTGTGAATAAAAACTGTGCTGTGCCAGTGTGCTTATGTCACTACTGGTAAAAACTGGGAGAGACATGGTGGACACTCTAGCATGGTAAAATCACAGAGTTTTTGCAAACTGCTGGAGTGTTTGCCATATCACTTCCAGTTTTTACACTTGCACAATGCCAGCATGTCAAGCCCCACCCTCATTTCCTACCATGGTTGCCAGCTGCACCTTTCAACCGTACCTGCCTCTCCCATTCACTCCTCCTTCTTTTAAACTCTGTAACAGATTTTTCAGGCTGAAGACCACCAGAGCTTTAGGCACAATGAGTAAACTTTAGGTTGCAGTGGCTGCCTAATGCCTGGAATTGTCAAGGCCTGCTTTAACTGACCGGGAGGCCCAAGTCTGAATCCTCACTGTGCTGGCATAGAAGTTTGCTGCATGACCCTGGGCAGTCATACTCTCTCAATGCAGCCAAGAGGCCACTTACTGTTCCTAAAATGACTGACAGCTTCCTCTTGATAATGATATCTCTGTAAGAGGAGCATTTCTACTGGCTGCTTCAAAACTCTCAGATATGTGGCAAACTCTGAAAAACACTGTAAACCTAGCATTGAATAGGTTAGTTTAAGCTGGTCAGGGTAAGATATTTCTATGAAAGTATGTTTTACCTTACTGTGATGATCAATCCTGTAAATGCAGACTACATTTATGCAACTTTATTTAATGCTTTCCAATCTTAGGTGGAGTATACAATTAATGATTGGTTTTTGGGCATGCTGCACAGTGTTATAGGCCACAGTTTTACTGCACAGTGTTACAGGCCACAGTTTTGGCTGCCACACTGACTGCAGAGAGCAGAATTTACTGGGGGTTTTTTGCATTTTCTTACTTTGGGGCAATTAAATTGTCTTAGGCTGCAGTCACACATGCGAAATAATCCACTTTCAATCCACTTTCAGTGCACTTTCCAACTGGATTTTTACTGTGTGAACTGGCCAAACACTTCCACACTGTCATTTTTGTCACTCATTTGTCCCTATTGCTTCAGGGTTCCCCCCTCCCACAATGTGTTTTGCTCTCTTTAGTAGTCCTGGAGGGAGCAAAACACCTGTGGAAAAGGGGGACGGGACCCAAAGCAATAGGGGCAAAACCTGCTTCAACCTACTGTTTAACAGCTGCCGTTCCACTGTATAATAGACAAATATGCAAATATGAACAGGATTTTTATAAGTGAATGATGTGTGAGATTTGAGAGCCAGTGTGGTGTAGTGGTTAGAGAGTTGGACTGGGACCTGGGAGACCCAGGTCTGAATCCTCACTCTGCCATGGAGGCTTGCTGGGGGTAACCCTGGGCTGATCCCATTCTCTCAGCCTAACGCACCCCCAGTGTTGTTGTGAAGATAAAATGGAGGAGAGAAGAACAATATAAGCCACTTTGGGTACCCACTGGGAGGAAAGGCAGGGGTATAAACAAAGTAAATAAATAAACATTTTGAAGCATTTGAATTCTGCAGAATTGTTGAATGAATTTCATTATTTACAAAGGACATGATTACACTGCTAACAAAAGATGATAAAAATAAAAATCTGAACAAACTAAATGGCACAGATCAAATGTTATTGCTTGGTCATGTATTCCCAAGGTCTTTTTTCCCTTCAGAAGCATTTTCCACTGCATGTGGCCTGCAGCTCCCTTTTAAAATGAAGAGTGTGCAGATCTCAAATGTTTTCTTAGCATGGAAACATGTTGGAACATAGGAGGACAAACATATGAAACCAAACTTTAAACAGTATGCTCCTTAGAAACCTACTTTGGATTTAGATAAGTCACTCTCAAAAGCTTTCCTTTGAAGAATTGCTCTTTTGTGCTAAAATAAGTTGCCTGAAGGCAAAATAATTAATTTGCTAGTGCAAGAAGCGGAGTCTCATCTAATGTCATTGTAACTGCTTCCGTTGGAATGAATTGTCTTCCAGTTCTGTGTATTATACTGTTCTGTTTTATGTATTATATTGTGGGGGGTGATTCATTCTCTAAAACATGTAACCCTGTTTTATTCCACTGTTGGTCATATGTTGTTCAAGATGGTAAGAACCAGGGAGGATTGTGAGGCACTCCAAAGGGATCTGTCGAGGATGGGCGAGTGGCCGTCAATGTGGCAAATGGGGTTCAGTGTGGCCAAGTGCAAAGTGATGCACATTGGGGCCCAAAATCCTAACTACACATTGATGGGGTCCAAACTGGCGGAGACTGACCAAGAAAGAGATCTTGGCGTCGTAGTAGATAACTCACTGAAATGTCAAAGATAGTGTGTGATTGCAATAGAAAAGGCCAGTGCTATACTGGGGATTATTAGGAAGGGAATTGAAAACTAATCACCCAGTATCATAATGCCCCAGTATAAATTGATGGTGCGACCTCATTTGTGTACAATTCTGGACACCACATCTCAGAAAGGATATTATACATTGAAAAAAGTGCAGAAAAGGACAACTAGAATGATAAAAGGGTTGGAACATTTTCCCTATGAAGAAAGGTTAAAGTGCTTGGGGCTTTTTAGCTTGGAGAGATGACATCTGAGGGGTGACATGATCGAGGTTTACAGGATTATGCATGGGATAGAGCAGGTAGAGAAAGAAGTACTTTTCTCCCTTTCTCACAATACAAGAACCTGTGGGCACTCAATGAAGTTGCTGAGCAGTTGGGTTAGAACAAATAAAAGAAAGTACTTTACCCAAAGAGTGATTAACACATGGAATTCACTGCCACAGGAGGTGGTGGCAGCTACAAGCATGGATGGCTTCAAGAGGGAACTGGATAAACATATGGAGCAGAGGTCCATCAGTGAATATTAGCCACAAGGTGCAGATAGGAATTCTCAGTCTAGGGCAAGTGATGCTCTGTATTCTTGATGCTTGGGGGGGCAACAGTGGGAGGGCTTCTAGTGTCCTGTCTGCACTGGTGGACCTCCTGATGGCATCCGGTATTTTGGCCACTTTTGACAAGAGTGTTAGACTGGATTGGCCATTGGCCTGATCCAACATTGGCTTCTCTTTTTTGACCCTGTGGGCACCTTTGGAATTCTGACACAGGGTGGTGGCACAGCCAAAAAATGGTTGCTGTGGGATGCAGTCCCATCTGCAAAATGTCAGGGAGTGGAGTAACACATAATTCTGATAGTAGCTCTTCAACATTTCAGGAATAAGCTGTGTTTAAAGTGTTGCCTTTTAAAATTAACATATGTTCAAAAATAGTTTCTTGCATACACACAAAACAAGTATATATATTGAGCTAGTTACAAAGATCTCATCTGGCAGTATCTGTCTTCACTTTATAGGCATCTAACACACTTATGCAAGAGGAAGAGGGGAAAATGTAGCTTCTCCTGGCAATCCCTTTATATGAGCCCTTCTCATGAGCTCAGTCATTTTCAACTTGCACTGTTTGTAACGATAGTTGAGGCTGAGGCAAACATCTGGAGCATGTGTTATTACATTTAATGTAGTGATGTTATTATCAACTTCCACCTGCATTATAAAAATGCATTAAAGTCAGGAAGATTTGTTGATTTAAATAAAAGTTCCAGTTAGGTTCATTAAGCATTTTAGCCATGCAGCCCAATGGTGTTTAGTGAGAGTCAAGTCCCACTGTGTTTTTAGAATCCACTGTATACACTAATAATAGTATCTTACATAAAGCCACTGTCAGTATTATACCATAAACATTTTTTAAAAACCCACCTGGTCCTGTCCGCTTTCCAAAATCAGTATAAGTGACAGCAGGCACCATGGCTCACATGGGTGTCACATTGGGACCCCTAGTCTGTTGTGTGATCCACCTTGAATCTCAGTGAGGGAGTGTGTGTGTGTGTGTGTGTGTGTGTGTGTGTGTGTGTGTGTGTGAAGTAATTAAGTAAAATGTATAGAGGTTTAGATAACCTTGAAAGGCCAATTCAGTTTATAATAATTGAAACTTAACTTACTGTGCTCCTTTCCACATGTAGTAGGTAGCATTCATAGTGACTAACAGACAGGCTGAAATGTCCCTTTCAGTTAATTAGGATATTTACTATACCGCTTTGCAAATGCAAAAAATAACACACACACAAACAAAAAAACCCCACTATGAAAGGTTTACCTGCTGTGTAAAAATATAAAGCTAATCAAATTCCTAAGCTGGTAGCCAAAGTCTTCTACTTAGGGTATATCCACAGTGCATTTTTAATAATGTGACCTTGTACAGCTGGTCATATTTGCTTTTATTTTTACATTAATTCTGTGAATGTAAAATGGGATTGGGCATACTGCAAAAGTGTTCCAGTGATTACTTGATTTTTAAAAAGAATATTGGGTATAAAACAGCGGGATACAACTGACCCCCACCCTTATACTTTACATGTAACGTGAAGAGATACAGGTTTGCTAAAAAAGAGGGGTTTAGCACTTTGTAACTTGTATATACTTCAGGTTGCAAGGTGGCAGAAACCTCTTCTGGCTCATCCTTTCTTGGGCAGACAGAGAAGAATAAATGGTTGTATTACAAGTTGAAATGTCAAAGATCAGCAAGAGTTCAGTATGCTTTTTCACTGCAGAACACTGTATGGTTATTGGAGAATTATAAGAAATAATATGGGGAGGGGGTTGGGAATGGCCATTTAATCACTGATACTTAGTCTTGTAATACCCAGTTTTCCTCAAGGAGACATCCGTTGTTTGCCAAATGGCTCCAGTGGGTTCACCACAGCAATTTTGTTTGATGCTGCATTAGTTACACTAATTCATCTTCTGTTCATAGTGCTTTCTAAGCTTTCTTTCAGCATGATATTTGATGGGGTGCTTAGTTCCCCCCCCCCAGCTTGTTTAATTTTACCCTTTGTTTGACCTGGTCCTCACTTTTATGACAAATAAGAAATTTAGACCCTTCATAATATTACCCCCCATCTCGTACAGTTCTCATGGGCTACATCTAAGCTGAAAGTGCCTGGAGCAAATCACTAGCACCTGTTTTCTGAAAAGGAAGCAGAAAATATTGCCCATATATCAAATACTGCATCCAATTATTTTGCTCATCTTGGATCCTTAGTGAAAGTCCTCAGCTGGTCAGTAATGAGACATATTCCATTATGTACAAAAACAGCTGTTTTACCAACCATCAGAAGCTAAAGGAGCATATTAGGAGCATATAAAATAGAATTCTTCACTGAGAAGTTCTGATAAATTAAGTCAAGAAAGCTGCAATTTATTCTGTTTTAATATAACAAGTCTTTTCATGGGTCTTGTGCAACATTTTTACTTTAGAGTAGTGATTCTTAACTATGGTTGCCCAGCACAGCCTGCCAACAGGCAGGAGATGGGTGAGGCAGGTATTTAGAGTGGAGTAGGGAATGGGCTGTTTTTATGTCCTAGTTTTTTAATATGGCTTGGAGGGGGGATTTAGTGATAATGTTGCACGCTTGGTGGCTGATGGTAGATTAAAGGTTAAGGAAAAGGTTGTCAGCTTCTTGTTCTTATTGGCCACCACTGCTCAGGTGGGCAGCAGGAGGAAGTTCCCAGGCCAAATTGGGTGTGAGTGTGCACGCATGGGCAAATGACATCCCTAGAACAATGATATCACTTCTGGAGCAACCCAGAAGTGACTTCGTCATGCCAGGAATAACACCCTAGCATTAACCCAAAACTCTATGGTTTAACCAAAGACTTTTGGACAAATACCAGAGTGTTACCTGGTATGTTGATATTACTTCCAGGCCATCCTGGAAGTGAAGTCATTACACCAGGGATGCCAATTGTGTTCCTTCAGTTTTGCCCAGGAGTTTCCTTCCACTGCCCAGCTGAGCAGTGGTGGCCAATGAGAGCAGGAAATGGGTAACCCTATTCTTTATTATTAATCCACTGTCATCCACCAAGTATTCAACACCAAGTATTCTGGGAAGGGCAGGCTATAAATGTGAATAAATAAATAAATCGTTAACTGTCCTCCAAGCTATAAGTAAAAAGCTGAACCATAAAAAACAACATTCCAGACACAATTTTATTTATGATACTCATAGATCTCAGACATAAGAACATAAGAAGAATCAATGGTCCATCTAGTCCAGCGTCTTGTTTCACACAGTGGCCAACCAGTTCTTCTGGATGGCCAGCAACAGGATATAGAGGCTGAGGACATCCCTTGTTGCCTCCTGGTTCTGGGATTCTGAGGATTTGTGCCTCTAAATATGGAGGTTCCCCTCAGTCACTAGGGCTAGTAGCCATTGATAGACTTATTTTCCATGAATCTATCTAATCACCTTTAAAAGATTATTCCTGTTGCCCTCAATACATCCTCTGAAAGTGAATTCCATATTATAATCACTCTCTGTATAAACTAGTATATCCTTTTGTCTGACCTGGACCTACTGCCGATCAGTTTTATTAGCTGCCCCTGAGTTCTAGTATTTTGGGAGAGGGAGAAAAATTTCTCTTTATCAATTTTCTCTACCCCATGCATAATTTATAAATCTCTATCATATCCCCCCTTAGTCATCTCTTTTCTAAACTGAAAAGTCTTGGACTCTTCAGCCTTTCCTCTTATGGAAGATGTTCCAACTCCCTAATCATTTCAGTTGCCCTCCTCTGTACTTTTTCCAGCTCTGCAATGTCCTTTTTGAGATATAGTTACCAGAACTGTAACACAGTATTCCAAATGAAGCTGCGCCATAGATCTCTACAGGAACATTACAATATCAGCCATTTTATTCTCAATCCCTTTCCTAATAATCCCTTGCCTTTTTCACTGCTGCAGCGCACTGGGTTTACACTTCCACTATGCCCCCAAGTTCTTTTCCCCTCTTAGTCCCAAAAAGTTCAAATTCCATTAGCCTATACCTGAGGTTGGGGGGGGTGGTCTTTGTCCCAATGTGCATCAGGTTACAGTTACCATAATTGAACTCCATTTGCCACATTGTCACCCACTCATCCAGTTTGTGGAGGTCCTCTTGGAGCTCTTCACAGTCAGCCTTGGTTTACACCATCCTGAATAATTTTATCATCTGCAGACTTGGCCACTACACTACTCATCCCTAGTTCCATATAATTCATGAATAAATTAAAGAGTACCGGCCACAGTACTAATCCTTGTGGGAACCCGCTGCTACCTTGCCTCCAGAACTGTCCATTGATCCCTACTCTTTTGCTTCCTGTCATTTAACCAGTTTTTAATCCATGAGAGACCCCGTCCTCTTGTCTTATGATTGTTAAATTTACTCAGGAGTCTTTGTGAGGTACCTTGCCAAAAGCCTTTTGAAAGTTCAAGTATGTAACATTTACCGGGTCACTGTTGTCTACATGCTTGTTCACTTTCTCAAAGACTTCCCAATGGTTGGTGAGGCAGGATTTCCCTTTGCAGAAGCCATGCTGATTTTTCCTCAGCAGGCTTTGTCCCTCTATGTGCCTAACAATCTTTGATTACAGCTTCTACTAATTTGCCTGGGACACATGTTAGGCTGATTGGCCTGCAGTTTCTTGGTTCCCTTCTGGATCCCTTTTTAAAAATTGGTGTCACATTTGCTACTCTCCGGTCTTCTGGTGCAGCAGCTGAATTTAGTGATATGTTACATATATGGGTTAGTAGATCAACTGTCTCACATCTGAGTTCTTAAGAACTCTTGGGTGTATGCCATCAGGACCTGGAGACTTACCAGTTTTTAATTCCCTAGTAGGTCCAGAATTTCACCTCTGGTCACTTCAATTTGGCTCAGTTCTTCAGACTCCCTTCCTGAAAATAGGTGCTGTGGCATGGGTATGTGCCCCACACTTAGCACAGAAGCAAAAAGTCATTGAGCTTCTCTGCCATCTCCCTGTCTTATTTTAGCAATCTATTTGTTTGTCATTCAAAGGCACCACTGCTTCTTTGGCTGGTTTCCTGCTCTGGATATATTTTTAAAATGTTTATTGTTTGTCTTGATGCTTTTAGCAACCTGTTCCTCAAACTCTCTTTTTGCATGCCTACTTATTGTCTTGTATTTATTTTGCTAGAGCCTGTGGTTCCCCTGGTTCAATTCACTTTTTAAAAGATGCCTCTTTTTATAGATTCTTTGACTTGCATTGTTAATCACGCAGGTCTTCTTTTAGACTTGGCAGTGCCTTTCCTAACCTATGGAATGCCTTCTAGTTGAGCTTTAGTTAGTATATTTTTAAATAGCTTCCAAGCATCCTCTATGAATTGTGTTTCCCCTTCAGCTTCCCTCCTTATCCTGCCTATAGAGCTTATACCCTGGAATTACTGTGTCCCATAGATTTTCCCCATTCTACAATGTTTTCGAGATACCTACTATATCTGAATTGTCATTGGACACCAAGCGCTCCAGTTCCCCCATCTTGGCTTGGAGACTTCCAGGACTAGCATATAGACACCTATAATGTGTTTCCCTTTCCAGTAACACTTGCCTCACTCAGCCCCTTAGTTGTCACACATGGCCCTCAGTTGCCATCCTATCCTTAGTCCCAAGTTCTATTATGCTCCTATCAGTATTACCCTGAGCATTTATGCAGTCATCCCTTTGGACTCACTTGTCCCGAACTGGAGGCTCCCCAGCTCCTGTCGGCTTCCCTGGGATTAGTTTAAAAACTGTTCTGACGCCTTTTTGATATTAGCTGCTGGCAGCCTGGTTCCCTTTTGGTTCAAGTGAAGCCTATCTCTTTTGTAAAGGTTTGGCTTGTCCCAGAAAGTACCACAATGCCTAACAAATTTAAATCCTTCCTCCAGGCACTACTTTCTCACCCACACATGAGACTCCTGATCTGCCTTTGTCTAGCTGGCCCTGTGTGTGGAACCGGCAGCTCTTCTGAGAATGCTGCTTTTGGGCTCCTGGCCTTTAAGTTTCTGCCTAGTATGTTTCCTCCAGGACCACACAACTACATTTCCCAATATCATTGGTGCCAATATTTACCATGACTGTTGACCCTCAGTCTGGGGCAGGTGATGCACTCTATTCTTGGTGCTGGAGGGGCAGCAGTGGGAGGGCTTCTGGTGCCCTGGCCCCACTGCTGGACCTCCTGATGGCACCTGGTATATTTTGACCGCTGTGTGACAGAGTGTTGGACTAGATGGGCCATTGGCCTGATTCAACATTGGCTTCTCTTATGTTCTTATGTTCTTATGACCCCTCTCCAGCACTATCTATCAACCTATCTAGACAGCTTGTGATGTCTGCAACCTTCACACCAGGCAGGCAAGTCACCATGCTGTCAAAATGCCTGACATGGACACCATTCTCTATATTCCTAATGATCGAATCACCCACTACAAGAAGCCCACCTCCCCCAGCCCCCAGGATACTTGGTATGAGAGGATATCAGTTCCTCACCCAAAGAAGGGATCCCTTCTAAGGGATCACATCCCTCCTCCTCAGACTAATGCCTTCTGACCTTGAGACTCTAACTCTCCACAACAGCAGAAGAGTTGTCAGCACAGGAGCAGGACTATTCTGGCAAGTCCCTGAAGGTCTCTTCCCCAAATCTCTCTCTCTGCCTCAGCTTCTCCAGGTCAGCAACCCTGGCCTCAAGGGAACACACCTGCTCCCTGAGAGCCACAAGCTCTATGCAATGAGAACACACGATTTCCACCCAGTGGGTAGATAATCATACATGTGACACTGTCTGCAAAACTCTGGATAGCCGTCACTCCCCTGCTGGCTTTCTACCTTCATAACTGGTTAGTGGTTTAAAGGAATCTAGAGCAATGCAAGGTCCCCAGGCCTGTTCTCCAGGCCAAGAGCCCTTTGACTCTCACTCTTTGGCTTGCACCAAAGGCTTATGCCTCTGCCTAGGAGGATCCTTACAGCAGCAGCCCACAGCCCCCGCTTCCCAGCGGCAACAGCAAAGAGCGGGGCCTGCAACCAGCCCCAGGCAAAGACCCAAACAGATCCAGACAAAAACACAACTCTCTAGAAGGGTAGAGGTACCCACTCACCCTCAAACTCTGTCCTCTCACAAAGCAACCTCAGTTAATGCTCCCCAGTAATTTAGCAGTTTACAAAAGGTTAAAAAAACACCTTCTCAGCTGCTCTCTCCTGGGTTCTGTCTCCCAGCCCAGCTGGCATACATTCAACAAGACTCTTATCTGATAGTCATCAGCAGACTCTTTAATTTCAGGTTTGGTATTAGTAGACATCTCAAGGCACTCAATCTAAAAACTTCAAATATGTTCCACATATTTTGAATGCCCCCCAAAATCTCCAGTTTACCTACTCCAGGGATGCCTATCCCTAGTTGAAACTAATTGGTTACCTTGCTTCCCATGAGGGCTGAATCATCCCTTCTTCTCACCTTAGAGTATTAGGTAAGAAGGAAGTATAGCTGAAGCAATCAGCTATTGGAGCTACCTTTTCCATCTAAATTCAGAACAGGCTTTTTGAGGCTTAGTGGGTAAAACAAAGATGATCCAACTCTTTTGATTGCTTTGGTGAACCATTTGCTGTATGTACCCTCACTGTGCCCTTGTAAAATGATTTGTGATTAGTCTTTCTTTTCAGGATAAGTACCAGTGACTTCAATTTTTAATTGAGCTCAGCTTATACTGAACTGTATTCCAACCCCAATATTTTTGTCTATTTATGCATTTTTTAACCTGCTATTCCTCAGTGGGGCTAAATCTGGCAGCATACATAGTTCTCCCATGTTCCATTTTATTCTCCTTTCAGCCCTGTAAGGTAGCCCAAGGAAAAGCAACTGGCCGAAGATCAACCACTGAGGTTCTTGGTGAATGGGGATTTGATAATTGGGGTCCTTGCAGGTTTGGACTGGTATTCTACCTGCTACATCATTGAAGGGCTCATGGCCAGCTCTACAATAAGGCAAAGTGGAATGGTGGCGACAGATGCTGAATTTGGGAGAGGGCTAGAGCCTGAGCCTCTTCCTGTCAGTGCCACTCTGCTGCTAAGTTTGAGAGTTTAGAAAGCTGCAATTGGATAAGTGCTGCTTACCACTTGGTAAAGAAGAGGCACCCTGTGATAGCTGCTACTGGGCTGGAGTGAGGACAGTGAGAGATGGAAAGGGGATGATCAGGGGCCGCAGCCTCAGGCTGCACCTTTAATTGAGCTACCACTGAAAAGGTACATATGTGTTTCTGCATAAATGGGGTGGGGGTGCAGCATTCAGAGATCCACATCCCTGAACCAGTTCTTAGGTTTTTCATAGTTGGGGCACATTTCCTTTTCTAACTCACTGCTGAAGAACCTTCCACTCTTAAAGCCAAAATATTTTCACAAGAGTAAAAATTACCAGCCTATTACAATGTTTCTCCATAAATAACTGATGTGAGCACAATTGGAAGGAAAGGAATCAAGTCCAGAGCAGTGACTCAATACATTGCATCTCTGTATGGGAAGTCATTGAATTGATCCAGTTACGTCTGATGCTAAATTATCTGTTCCTAGTTGAGACTGATTAGAAATAGACAAGACCAGAACAGTGAATAATCCAGAGTTTAAACAAGCAGCCGTCTCCATGGGTGGGAACTTTGGGCTCACTGGAGCCTTTAATTAAATCTATTTCTTGCAGCACACTAGACGCTCTTTCATGCAATACTAATGCATCCTTGAGCACATGTTGGGAATTAGTGACCTATAGAAACTCACCCACCCATCCATAGAGATTTGGATCATGGCCATATCAAGGAGTCTGAATGTATTCCCCTGGTTCCACTTGTTCTTTGAGTTTCCTGGAACTAGATCTGATTCTGAAGCTGTACCTGCTGTTAAAGTGAATGGATGGGCCAAGGTCAGATACAAACTTCTTCTCCAGTTTGGTTTTATCTTTTACATTCTGTGTCTGTCCACTCTCATCATGTGTATTTGATGTTTAATATAATTGGGATGAAGCCCTGCTAGAGGTATAAATCCTCACTTTTATTGCTGCTTTTTAGTAGAATCCTAACCTTTTTCTGTCTCTATCTTCTTTTTAGAGCTTTTATGGAAGATTATTGCAAGTCAGGTCACACAGTCCTTTTTTCTCCTTTCTTCTGCCCCCTGAATAAATCTCTTCCACTTCAAAAGGTTTAATGGTTGCATACAACTTGCACATCACCCCTGCTTGCCTGACCCTGTAATCTTGCGGGACGATAGGATAGTTCTTCGAGCAAATATCAAGTGGTATTTGCTTATGATGATCCCCGTGCCTATGCAGGGAGAGCAATTACTTAGAATTTCACCTGGCTGATTTCACATCCCATTTAGTCCAAGAGCACTCTACTTCTGAATAGATTATTTTATGTCTGCTTTCTTCAGTTTCAGCTGAGAGGCCTTTAGGTTCTTTACCTTTTAAGTGTCTCTTGCAATAACTTCATAGCATAGTTTGGATGGCATACCTCACCATGTGATGACAGTCTCCCTCCAGTCAGTATGAACCAAAGAACGGCTTCACAATTTCAATTTAAGATGCATCCTAGAAGTCTATAAACATAGGCGCACCCATCTGGATTTGTACTGTTTAAATTGATATTAGTAAATTGTTCTTTTCTACATCCATAGTTAATTAATAAGTAAACAATTTCTAAAACCAAAGGGTTTCCACTGATTTCTCTCATGTTAATATTGTTCACTGTTTTGCCCTTTTCCAAAAAGCTCAAGCCCTGTTTCTATTCCTGTCTTCTGCCCAGGTGTGGTTGTACTTCGTTTAGGTCCTCAGCGCTCATGTAGCATAACCAAGGGACAAATCTTAAGCAGGTCTACTCAGTCCCATTTTATTCAGTTGGGCTCACTCCCTGGAGTGTGTCCTTAGGATAGTACTGAAAAAATACACATTTTGGAGAGATGGTTTAGTCAGATTAGGATATGGGAAACCATGATTTCAGTTCCTCACTCTGTCACTGAATTTACGGAGTGACCGTGGACCAGTAAGTCTCTCTTTCTAAGCCTAAGGTATCTCACAGAGTTCTTGTTATGAGGATAAAAAGGAGGGACAAATGTAGGTTCCTACTGAGGAGCAAAGCAGGACACAAATATCTTAAATAAATTCAGCAAGTGGTGATCTTCCCTTCTTTGCATGAAACTGGTTTGCCAAGTGGTTATGTTCAGTGTTCTGACAAATCATGAAGAGAAATTCACTAAGCATTCACATTCAATCAGAAGTCAGAGGAAACAGAGTGGTAAAATTATCCTTGCCTCGGGTTGCCAGCTCAGGGTTGGGAAATACCTGGAGACTCGGGGTGGGGTGGGGGGGAGCCTGAGAATGGTGAGCTTTGGAGAGGGAAGGGACGCAAATAGGGTATAATGCCATAGAGTCCACCTTCCAAAACCACCATTTGCTCCAGGTGAACTGATCTCTGTTGCCTGGAGATCAGCTGTACTGGCAGGAGATCTCCAGGCACCCCTCGAGGTTGGCAATCATATTCTTGCTGGTTGGGTTATCAGCACATCATAGCAAATTGCATTTCCACTAATTTATTTTGCACAGTGGATGAGACCTTTGAGCTGCTGGGTTTTGACACACACACGCACCACTTCATCAGTCTTTTTTCTCTCATGAGCCTTGGGAAGTTCTTCTTAGGTCCAGCTTGAGATGCTATCCTTCAAATGACCCAATGTGATAAGCAAAATTTCATCCCAGTTCATGTCTCTATTTCTCATGGCTACTCAGAATTTCCATGCATCATTTGTGTTGCCCACTTTTATCAGCTGAACACATTCATTGTGCTCGAACGCTCTCTGTTTGAGAGTCACCTTCATCTGCACTCTCTTTGCACCGATGGTAAGGCTGCCCCGCAAATGCTTTTACTTCATCACACAGCAAGACAATTTATAGTATTGCATTTCAATAGGAAGGTCTCAAGAAATTGTACTTCACACTTGATACCTACTACGAATAATAAAGAAGGGAATAACAAAATAGAGAAGAATGTGCAAACCACAGAAATAGTGTGCTCACTCAGGGAGTAGATGCTGTATGGAACCAGGCTTTGTGTTCCTCCCTCTTAATGACCTTCCAACTTGTTTCCTCTATGAAGGGGTCTTTTGGGAGGGGAGCACACTGGAGCACAGCTCTGGCAGCTCAGGAGCCAAGCCCCACCCCCAGCCGGCATCCCCAGAGTCATTCAGGCAGCTGAATGTAATTTTCAGCTCCATTATATCCTATGGGCCATTGAAGTCAATGGTGAAAACATAGGATATATTCTGGGGGCTGGAGGGGAGGGGGTTTGAGGGAGAGGCTCCAAACTCACAGAGTAGCTGATGGAGCCTCTCCCCACCAAGTTTCAAGAACATTGGACCAAGGGGTCCAATTCTATGTGCCCCCAAACAGGTTGCCCCCATTCTTTTTTCCTCCTTTCCCTGTTTCCCTCCTTCTTCCCTCTCTTTCTTTCCCTCTTCCTTTCCTTCTCTTTCTTTCCCTCTTTCCTTCTCTCTGCTCTCTCTCTTTCCTTCCCTCTTTCCTCTTTCTGTGGCCCAACTCTAGTGAGAAGGAGTTTAAACTTTAAACCCCTTCTGTCTTAGCTCCCCCACCCAGGCCAGCTGGGGAAGGGAAGGGGAGGCTTTTCAAGATGCCTCCCCCCCTTTTGCTTCCCCTTCTGACATCACTTCTGGTGATGTCAGGGGGTGTGGCATATGCTAATAGCCTAATAGCTCATTAGCATACCATATGCTAATGAGCTCCTGCAGCTGTTTTTCTACGAAAAGACCCCTGCCTCTATGGTTCTGTTTTTTTCAGCAGCTACGTAATTGACACTACTTCTTTGTTGGGAATGGTCTCCCTGTTGAAAGACCTCTGTGCAGTGTTGGAGGTACAAAGCCCATCTTCTTAGGCTGGTGTCCAAAGGAAGACAGTGAGAACATTTGCTTGTGTGCTCTCAAGCCAAACATTGTTGCTCCTTCTGCTTAGTGCTTTTATGAATGGTGGGATTTATGGGAATTTCCTATTTTAAAAAATTGATGCCAAGCCCTGTGTTTAATTAATAGCTTGAGAGTAGCAACCTCCTGGGGAGGCTTTATAGGATTCCTGCTCTAAATCACAATGTCAGGGTAATGGGGAAAGCTACACTGTGTGAGCTGAATTTGCCTGAGGTTGTTAGTGACCGACAGTTGTTAATACAGTGCCCAATTTTTGGCTTGCAGTGTTATGCTCAAAATTGATTTTGTCCAGTTGCAAGTGGACAGTTGCTTACATTACATAAACTCCCAGTTGTTCTTGTTATTTGTGCCTTGTGAGTGCAAAATAATTGGCAAGTGAAAATGGCCTCCTTTCATGATTGACACTTGCAGGGTACTGAACATAATTTGCTTCCATATCTATTAAATATGGCTCAAGCTGGCATTTAGGAAGAGCAGAAAAGGTGGAGGGGAAAAAAGGGGAGCATTTCAAGTTTCACAGTTTTCCTCTTTCTAATATCATTCATCTTCAGAAAACTGATATTTTGACATCGTTCCCAATAATATGATTGAAAGTTCCCCCCTCTTTCTCTGAATTCCTCTTGCCCTGGGAGACTGTATTATTAAATGCTCTCTTTTGTCCTGGTGTTAACTGACTCTGCAGTGGCATTGTGAACATACATAGAAACTATTGGAGCTAAACTTATGTTATTAGTCTCTCAATGGGAGAGTATTCAGCACTCAGATAGGTCTGATGTTGAATCTCACATTGAAGAGCTTTTAAGTTTGCTGTGTGCAGTCATATATGTATGCATGTATTGAAAAAAAGGCCATTGTCCTTCTGCCAAAAACAGACACATCTGAAATCAGAACAGTTTTTATCTATTCATTGTCTTTCTCTAAATGTATCATTCCTTTGTCAAATCCACTAGGTGACTTCAGGATTCAGTCCTACAATTCCAAACAATGTTTTTGTATTTACTTTGTAACATACAAAGGTTGTGAGGGAATGGAGCTGTGTGCTTAATGCTTTATTATCTTTCCAATCCAAGAACTGGGTTCAAGGAGGAAGAGAGTCAGGGCAGTTTTCTGATCTGGCCTGTCTCATTCTGAACACAGCTCCCAGATTGGGTTTGGGGAAAATTTGGTTCCTTTCTTCTCAGTGACTGAAGACTGCAATTTCTTTATGATATGGTCATATTAAGCTATCTTATACAAAGTCGTATCATTCCAGAGCCCATATGGTGCAGTGGTTAAGAGCGGTGGACCCTAATCTGGAAAACCAGGTTAGATTCCCCATACCTCCACATGAAGCCTGCTGGGTGACCTTGGGCCAGTCACAGTTCTCTCAGAACTCTCTCAGCCCCACCCACCTCACAGGTTGTCTGTTGTGGGGAGAGGAAAGGAAGGCGATTGTACACCATTTTTGGGGTGAGAAAAGCAGGGTATAAAAACCAACTCTTCTTCATCTCCTTCTTCCCAGTCCTTTAAATAGATGATGTTGGTACTGAACCTAGAACCCTATCCTACATTCTGCAGGCTGGCCTGGTTAGGTCTCCTCTGAAGCTGTGCCCTCATTTCTAGATAGCAAAGCTTGGGGGTGTTGATAAGTGCTGGTAGCCAAGAGCTAGAACTGGCGGCAAGGCACTGGAGCTGGCACACAGGCTCATGCATAGTAGATCCAGGTACACAACTTTCCCAAGCCTCAGCTTAAGTAGGCTGGGAAGTAATCAGACTCAGCTGCCCTGCTGGCAGGTGTTGAGCTTCTGTGGCACTGTGCTTGGGCCAGAATCCTGCAAAGCATATTTTTCACAGTCTCTGGTTCTGGGATCGGGTTGTCTGCAGCCAGTTGAGCATTTTACCCCTTTTCGACCTCCTCAGCCTGGGCCTTTTGGCATCGCCATTCCTGCAGAGTGATAGTGTCCCCTGGGAGGCTATGGGCTTTGGTTCACATCCTGCCCCATGGAGCCCTGGTGACTCTTTCAGGGGCCAATGGTGAGGGCAGGATGACTTCTCATGCTGCTGGACCATTTTGCCCAATTTCCCCTGCGTATTCTCAATCCTGTTTTTTTTGTGGGTCAAAATGCAGCCACGCAGCAAGTAGTGGGAAATTGACAAATCGGGGGAAGGGAAGAGCAAGGGCAGCTCAGCTGCTTCTGGAAAATCAGTCTGTACATGGATCAGAGCTGGAAAGACTTGGCTACCCATCCCCAAGTTGTTTCATAGTGCTAATTTTAAACTTCATGGAGCTGGCATGAAGTTTCCTGTGTAAACTTCCATCATGGGAATGGCGAATATTGTAATGTGAATATTGACAGTGTATTTCAGATGGAAGAACAATGACCTCCAGCTGTGCAGGTAGCTGAGCTGGGATCAAATTAGTGACTTGGTAGGGTGTGGGAAAAGAAGTTTGGGAGCATATCTCCGACTGATTTGTAACTGAATTATTTGGAAGTAGGTAAAGGGGCAGAAGGAGGGGAAAAAAGAGTTGTCTGAGACCCTTTGCTGCATAAAATATTCTTCTCAAGTTTAGAGTACTATTAGAAGAAATTTGTAAAGAAATATAATTGGGTTTGGGAGTGGATGAATATTTCATGGTAGCTCCTCAATTGGGGATGAATATGTTTGCATTGCCTTGGCTGGCCATGCCTGCTCTGACCTTTTAACACATGTTACTAATCCAGACCTCTGGCACATAGTCAAACTTAATGCTTATCACATATGTTTCATCTTAAGAATGAAATACAGCTGATCTGCACTGCTAACATGCCCATGGCTATTATGTATGCAGGGAGCAACATGTAATGTCCCCCCCACCCCCCACCCCCGTGGGCTGCTTTGAATGCTCCAGTGTGTGTTCAGTGGTGTGAAGTAGTGCTGGCAGCCTTGCAATGTTTTTCTTCAGCTTCTCACAAAACAAGTTATGGTGGGAGTTGGTGGGGGAGTAGGAGAGGAAAAGCATTGCCAAAAAAAGAGCATTGCTGGCATTTAATTTTGTCTTTGCTTCCTAAACTTAATGGCTCAGCTTTATCAGACAAAGCCCCCCCCCCCCCGTTTTCTCTGTGTGTGTTAAAGGAAGGGGGGGAGAGAGAGGGAAAATAGTGCTACAAGCTTTGATCAGTTCAATCAGTAGGTAAAACAAAGGCTGCCTTAATGGCAGATTAAAATTTGCACCTCAGTCAGTGAGTGAGACAATGGAGGAGCGCATCCTTTTATTGCTTGCATAGACACACCAGTTCCCTTCTCCTTCTGCCAAATTTGATGGAGAAATAAACTTAAAGATAACTCTTGGTTTGTAACCAAACGCTAAAATAAAAAGATACTTTACATTTCAGGGTGAAACTGCTCTGGCTTTCCTTTCAGCGGTAAAAACCCGCAGGCATTTTTAGATTAACTGTGCTTGGTTGGAATCAGTGGCCTTCATCTACACATATGGATATACTATCAAACAGTTTTTAAATGTGGATTGAAGAAACATTGACTTGGAATACAAGAAGCAGCCTTCTATTAAGTCAGACCATTGTGTCTATCAAGGTCGGTACTGTCTACTCTAACTGACAACAGCTCTCAGGAGTCTCAGGTAGAGGTCTTTCACATCACAAACTGATCCCCCTGATGGAGGGGACTGAACCTGGGACCTTCTGCATGCAAAGTGGATGCTGTACAGTTGAGCCATAGCCTGCTGAAAAACACAATGGAACTTGAATTTGAACTTTTTAAAGGTTTTTTAGTATTAATGATTTCAGAGCACTATTTTTCATGCTTATGCTGTACTTTTATCTGGGTTTATATAAGATGAAGTTTATGAGATGGGTGTATATGGAGTCATAGTTTTGAGTAAAACATGCTTAGGAGTGACAGTCTACATTAGTGTGAACAGATCAGTTTTCATGTGATGTCCAGCCAGAGTAAGCCCTCATAATAAAAATTGTAGTAGCTTTGCATGAACGTTGAGAGAAGCAGGAGAATGGTGAGGTGATGTTACTGAATGGTAGAGCTAATTCCCTTCTTAGTACAAGCAGGTTTGGAGGTTCTAGTGCCTCCTCTTTCTGTCATGGGGCTTAGTCATGTGACTTCTTGATGCAAGTACAGTATGTCACATGCTGCTGCCCGGGATAATAAGTTGGGTTCTACCTCTGGAAAGCTTGAAGACCACTGGTCTAGGAAGTAACGGTTGTATACCATGTGATTTTCTGATTTGCTTTAAAGACAGCAGAGAGAGCAGAAGAGTCTAGACTTTCCCAAAGTACCCCGGAGGATTGGTTTTATATTTGAGTTGATAATTCCCATCGATATATAGTGTTTGTTGAAATACAGTGTTTTATTATTATTATTATTATTATTGTTGTTGTTGTTATTGGCATTTGTATACATTCAAATGATCTAGCCTAAATATCATTAAATTTGTTCTCAGTTGGTTTCAGTAGGAACAAATGTGAACTACTATCTCTTTATTTTAAATGCTTTATAGAGGGGTTGGGAATACAGTGGGATTATGTGTATGACTGAACATACAGCAGGCTGGAGGACAATGCCTGTTGCTCTCTATAGATATGAAGATGGACATCCAATCTGCAAGCAAAAAGCTCCAGAAATAATGTTTTAAATAAAGAATTTGGTTGTGAGCCAGGAAAAGGCACTTGTGTGCTGGCACTGGTGTTTCGTATTAAACACTGACAGGCAACATATTGTACTGCAGTCGTTAGAACAGCAGTAGGAAGCTAATCAATGGGCTAGGTGGAGTGGTTTAAAAGGAGGATTAGAAAGGAGAACGTTTTCCTTGCAGCCTTCCAATGTGGAACATAAACATTGGTCTCTTTTGTAAAATGCTGTCTTGGGAGTTTTAATGTTCAGAACCAACAGAATGGATTTGCTGTGCTTGCTCATGCAGTTCCTGGCAATTGTTTAATTCCACTCTTGAGAATTAGCCTTCTTTTGTGTGCCACTTGCTTCAGCTTTGCAAGAAGGTTTGCAATTGATCACACAAGCTTCTTACTACTTTTGTCATTGGATATTTCACCTTTTTCCCCTCCCGATACCAAGATTTTACTTCTAGCTATTGGCCTGATGTTTTTCTTCCCTGTGCCTGAGCGATTGGAAATCATTGCTCTGTGTTACCTAATAGCTGCAGAGAGTTTCAAGATCGACAACTGCTAGCAATTTTTAAGCCTTTCTCTAGGATGGAGATGCTCTGCTGCTGTATGGTGCTATATATGCAACGTATGATAAACCCAGACAGTGCAAATAACAGAAATATAAGAAATAAGGGCATGCTACAATTCTAAAAAGGAGCTGCGGTGGCTCAAGTGGTTAAGACGCTGAACTGCAGGCTGTGGAAGGTCAGTAGGTTCAGCAGTTCAAGACCCGAGAGTGCCGCATGACGGGGTGAGCTCCCGTCTCTAGTTCCAGCTCCTGCCAACCTAGCAGTTCGAAAGCAAGAAATTGCAAGTAGATAAATAGGTACCACTTCAGTGGGAAGGTAACAGCGTTCCGTGCGCCTTGGTGTTTAGTCATGCCGGCCACATGACCACGGAAATGTCTTGGACAGCGCTGGCTCTTCGGCTTTGAAATGGAGATGAGCACCGCAACCCTAGAGTCGGATTCGACTGGCTTTCGAGCAAGGGAACCTTTACCTTTACCTTAGAATTCTAAAATAGCGAGAAACACTTTCCAGTTTTATCATTTTCATAAGAAGAATTTTTGTTCTTTGTGGTCATTGTGCTGGCATGCTGTTGGGACTCTGGACCAGTGCAGAGTGAAGTTCAGAGCCTTCTAGAACAAAATGGTGGTGTGGGGGGAGTTGGGGCTGGCCTCACTCAGCCCAAAAGAAGGAGTGTCAGCATACATGCCTCAGGGGGCAGAACTGAAGACAGTATTATTTTTGTTTGTGCCTTGAGCCATATCAGGCCTTTGGTTTTACTCCACAGTTTAGGACTGTAAATTTCATTGCAACACAACAGCTGTGTCAAACACTGAGACACTGAAATAAAATTTAGTACCATTTTGGAAATTTGATAATGGTTAAAGAATTCGCCTGAGTGAGGAAACCCCAGTAGAAATCTTTACTTGGCAAGAAGCTCACTGGGTAACTGTGGCATCAGTTATTCTCTCCCAGCTTTTATACCTCACAGAATTGTGAAGGTAAAATGGAAAGGGGGAATATCACCCTGCACTCCTTGGATAGGGCAGGATAAAGATAAAGTAATAGAACAATAAAACTTCTGCACCATTTTTTCAAAGGGGGAAGAAAATGCAGAACACAATGCATGGCCAGATCTCCCTGAGAGACAGAAATATTATAAGGAAAGTTGTTGTGCACATTCAAGATAGTTGTATGTTTTACATTCAAAGCCAAACTCCATCCCTGCATCTGTTTTCAAGAAGGTTAGTGATACCTCTCAAAAACTATGCTTTACTGATTTTATTTCATATTGAAGTACACTTTCAGAGTGGGCTCAGATTATTTTAACACAGGCCAAAAAAAAAAAAAAAAAGACTGATATAAATCATGTGAGGTTTAGTCTTTCCAAGGCTTGCCCAAAGGAACAGATGCATAGATTAACAGTTCCCAAACAATTTATCAAGCATATAAGAAGAAACTTTAGGGAAGATTCATACTTGAACCCACCACCAATTATGTGCTTTTAAAATATGCATGTTGCACCAAACCACACATTCAAAAAGCTGCTTAGTAGAAACATATGAAGAGCTGTCAGACTGTGACTCAGTTCAGGACTGTACCTAAATGTTCCAAGGCAGTGAGAGACGATGTAGCCATTGTGTTTCACACCCTTTCCCTCAAATGGGTGCCTTCAGTTGCCCTCCTATTCTGCCTGTTAGAGGTAAAACATGCTTGCTGCGGGAGTTGGGGGACGGCAGGTGGGCAGTGGGGTCAATGGAGAAACCGAGTGGGAGGAGGATTCATCCTTCTATATTTTAAAATATAGGCACAGTCCCTGTGTCATGATCCAGCACAGCAACACTAGGCAGGCAAGCATTCTCCTACTGTCTCTCACAGCAGCTTGTTCTGGGTTTTTATACATGCAAAGCATTGAATGACATAAGCATTATTTTAATAATATCTATCTGAACCTTTCCTTTCTTGATTGGATTGTCTTCTATTTCAGGACACCCTTTACAAGAAGATGTATTCCCTGACCATTTAAATCGCTTTTGACATTTTGAAACCCAGATTTATTAAATGTCCCTTACAACTTTATGTGACAAAGGGTAAGGTCAGTTCCTTGTTCTAGTTAATACATTAGTAGCATTGTGCCAAATAGAAATCATCACAGTAGTAATTTTATGCACTAGATCATAAGTGGTTAAGTGCATGAACTCTAATCTGGGAGAACCGGGTTTGATTCCCCACTCCTCCACTTGCAGCTTCTGAATGATCTTGGGCAAGCCATAGTTCTATCAGAGCTGTTCTTGAAAGAGCAGTTCTCTCAGAGCTCTCTCAGCCCCACCTACCTCACAGGGTGTCTGTCATGGGGAGGGGAAGGGAAAGGAGTTTGTAAGCCACTCTGAGACTCCCAGTGAAGGGCAGGGTATAAATCCAATCTCCTCCTCCTCTTCTTCTTCATCTTTGTCGTCTTCTTCTGCTGTATCTGTGTTAGTCTGTCTGTAGTAGTAGAAAAGAGCAAGGGTCCAGTAGCACCTTAAAGCTCATACCCTGCCACAAGTTTTATTAGTCTTTAAGGTGCCACTGGACTTTGCTCTTTTGTATAAACCAATAGGTTTAATTAAAACTAATCTAGATTTTTCAACTAATTGAGCTCTGCTTTTAAAGGCAAACACCTGAAAATGGTCATTAGCTAAGAGAACAGACCAGGAGCAATAGATATCAAAAAAATATTTCTTCCTGGTACAAAATGTAACACTTATTCAGGTTTTGGACATAATGGCACAATATGGCTTGCTGCCATGTGAATGAACCATGAAGGAATGTCAGGCAAGTTCATGCAAACCCTCCTTTTCATTCCCTTGCCCAACATGAGGTTGTTGCTTCCACTTTTACAATGAATGGTAGTTCTCAGGCAGCAAAGAACATCTGTGCTTCCCCCTCCAGACTATGATTCCAAACAGTGGTATGATCCAGATTTGGAGGTGAAAGTGCACCCTGCAATTTTCTGGTTTGCCTTTAAGGCAGAAGTAACTAATTATTGCATATAGAGGGAGAGGGAGCAGTCTTTGTGTGAGTGAGCCTCAAGCTCCCTTCAAGGCTTGTTCGTGCAGTCAGGTCAAAGCTTTAAAATGAAAGCAAAACTCTTTTCTGAGCCTTCCCCAAAAGTTAAATATGTGTAGCATGTATGTATGTTAATATGCCATCACATTGCTTTTGACTTATGGTGACTCTATGAATCAGTGAGCAGACAAGACTCACTGGAAAAGACAGTAATGCTAAGAAAAGTTCAAGGCAGCAGGAAAAGAGGAAGACCCAACGTGAGATGGATTGACTCAATCAAGGAAGCCACAGCTTTCAGTTTGCAAGACTACACAAGACCAAGGCTGTTAGTGATGGAACATTTTTGAGGTAGCCTCATCTGCTATTTGCAAGAACTGGGCGTTGGACAGAAACAGTCCACATGATGAACACTGAAACATTATGTCTATGCAGCTGTAATTCTGAATCATACTGTAAGCCACCCTGCAGAAGTCAAGTGTCAAATCAGAAATATTGTCCTAGGCTGTGATCATACACAGAATTAGACCCGACCAATATTCCCTCTAAGGTGTGGAGTCTTGTGAGCAAAAATTCTACTTTGTGAGCTACTGGCATTAAAGTTGTGAGTGAGCGATTTGGCTGCTGCATCAATTAGTTGGGTCAGGAGCCATCCTTCCTGAGCTTAGACAAAAATGTGTGAGCTGGAGGCTAAAAAACTGTGAGCTAGCTCACTCTAACTCAGCTTAGAGGGAACATTGGACCCGACATAGGTGCAAATGCTGGGTGGATTTAAAGGGTGAAATCAGACATCTGGGAAGCACCCCACAGCTGTTGGCAACCCGTTCTGCTTCACCGCAAAAGCGGAGTTAAAAGACACCGGGGAAAATCCAGTAGTAAACGGATTACGATGGGCTACGGACGGACTTTCCCATGTCTGATTGCTCCAGCGCAGTCCATTCATGGCGTTGGGATGGACTGATCAGGCCATCCCAACTCTGTGCCATTCCCCCCCCTTCGCAGTGTGTGCATCATTGCAAACTCCATAGAGAGCCCTTGGTGTGGAGGTGCATTCTCCTTCAGTGAGGGGAAGTCACCCAGGAACTGGTTAGGTCACGTCTCAGCTTGCTCGATAGGCTATGAAAATTTCTTTTGTTGCATAGCTGCTGTTGGAGTGGCCCTGGCTGACCTCTCCAGTTCCTGCATAGCCCCTATGCTCAGTAGGACATTGGAACTCCTGCTCCAAGCTATAGAAAAAGAGGTCATTCCACATATACAGCCATACATGGAGGACGGTCACAAAATGGGCTTCATCTCAGAGCATTCAACCCAGCCAGGCCATGGAAAAAGAGGTCATCCTGTTTCTCTCTGAGGACTGGAAGCAGGGTCTTCAACCAAACACCCTGAAGCGACAAGTGGCAACCATACAAGCATGTTTGGGAGGAAAAGCACAAAGAAAAATTTCTCCCAGCAGTTACGTCAAAAAGTTCCTGAAGGGAGCAAGCCAGCTGGCTCCTCCGGTCCGACACAGATTCCCTACATGGGACCCCCACAAGGTGCTAAATGCCCTGACAAAACCTCCGTTTGAGCCCTTAAAAACAACAGAACTACGACTCCTATCATGGAAAGTTGCCTTCCTTATTGCGGTGACTACAGCTAGGAGAATCTCCGAGCTGGCCACTCTTTCGGCATGGAAGGAGCTCTGCATCTTCCAGCAGGAGTCCGTATCATTGAGGATGGACCCGTCATTCATCCCCAAAGTAAATTTGGCCTTCCATCTCAACCAACCGATTACATTGCCTTCTTTCTGCCCGAAGCCAAAACACCCCAAGGAGAAGACATGGCACAAGCTGGATGTGCGTCGGGCTCTATGTATATATCTCGACAGAATGGCCGGCTTCCGTCGTTCTGATGGATTGTTTGTGACCTACAGGGTCCCAAATCAGGGCAAAAAGGCATCAAAAGCATCAGTGGCTTACTGGATTCGACAGTGCATCACCAAGGCATATGAGGTACAAGGCCTCGCGCCCCCAGAAAAGCTGACAGCACATTCCACGAGGGCCGCTGCAACAACAGCGGTATTTTCAACAAGAGCCATGGTGGACGAGATTTGCAGAGCAGCTACCTGGGCATCATTCTCCACGTACATAACACACTACAGGATAGACCAGGCCACATCGGCGGAGGCAGCGTTTGGCAGACGAGTTTTGCAGCAAGTGGTGGAAAGGTCCACAACAGACAATTGCTCACCCACCCTGGTAAAATAGCTTGGGTACAGCTAACCAGTTCCTGGATGACTTCCTCCCACTGAAGGAGAATGGTACATTGGACCTACCTGAAGGTTCTTCCTCTTCAGTGGGGGAGAAGTCATCCACATCCCACCCAAAATAGGCAGCAGAGGTAGTCGGGTGGCTAAAAGAATGGAAGATCTGCACGAGATGATCACAATTATGTGGACAGGGCTTGGACATCACTGGAGAGGTCAGCCAGGGCCACTCCAACAGGAGCTATGCAACAAAAGAAATTTGCATAGCCAATTGAGCAAGCAGAGACATGACCTAACCAGTTCCTGGGTGACTTCTCCCCCACTAAAGAGAAAGAACCTTCAGGTAGGTCCAATGTACCATTTCATCAATCCCTCGTTTAAGCACATGGGGAAGAACGTGCACAAAAACCACCTGACTTGCCTGCAGTTGTGTCTGATCACGCATTGACGGACTGCGCCCGCAGCTTCAAATGGAGGTGTGATCGTGCAACTGCGGGTCAAATTCCTCTGGAGGAAATTGCCTCGCTCACCCCCCCCATTTTTTTCTGGCACGTGTGACCACAACCTTAAATAATCAGGAAGCTTTATTAAATGCCCTGCTAACAAAATAGCTGATCCAGTCTTTTTATCAATGCTGTATTTTCTGCAAGTAACATTCTGTCTATCTGTCCGAAGAATTAACACTTCAAATTCATGATAGCAATATAGCTCCTTTCCTCTTCAACAGTGTTGGTGTTATCCAGTACATTCTGTTTGTTCCTCAGCATTTCCATCAGCAAATCAAAGGCCTCTGGAGTCAGCATTATCACTTTTCTTCCAAGGAACTATTGCCATGAATCATGACAACTTTTTCAGTGGCCACTGGATTTCTGCAGCTGGAATGATGTCAGAACCATCCGTATTTCTTTGACAAAGTTGCCATCTTGGTGTGATCCTGTGTAGGATCGGTTAATGACTTGCCAGTGTTCATCTTACAGATTTATGCTAGCAGACATATTTTTTCTCTCACTGCCTCCCCCACCACCTAGTTTTGATTGATGTGTCCTGACCAGTAGCTGCTGAACCACTGAACTCCTCGCCCCTGTTGAGGAGGTTACTGATTAATGGCCTTTTCCTTCAGGCTTGCCAGTTTCCTTATGCACAAGAGGGTCAAGCCCTCCTTTGACATGGTTGCCTGCAGTTATGGAATGGCAGACAAGATCCTCTGGCTGCCTTTGTTGTAGCAAAGGAGTAGCCATTTTAGACTGTTGTAGCAAAATAAAACAAAAGTCCAGTGGCCCCTTAAAAATGAACAACATTTATTTCAGTATGAGTCACAGCTCACTTGCCAGCCTCATGTCTCTTGCTGCAGTTGGTCACAGCGCGGTGGCTGCTATCATTTTACATTTTACATATTCAATCCCGGAATGCTGCCTGAGAGGGCATTGCAGTGTTTATGCCACAGTCCTGTATGCTAAGTGAGGCTAATTCATTTTGCACTTCACAGCCTTTCTTAAGCACTTGCTGGTGGATGTGAAGGTTAAGTTGCATTACAAAGAATTGATTTCCCCCCTCATATATTTGCCTGAGAGGCATGCTAATCACTTGACAGAGGGCTCTTTTTAAACCGCACCACTTTTTCCAAGCGAGCACACCTTAATCAAGTGGTCGCATGAATGCAGGAAGCGCCTGCCAGAGAGAGGCTGGCCTTTCAGAGTTGCCCTTTGTTTAATTCCAGTTGTCTGCTTAATTAGACATTGGAGAGTCCAGTTAATTGATTGATGAACAATTAAAGAAGCTTCAAGCTTCTCTCCTGAATAAGATGCGCTCAGCTGCTATGCCCTGTGCTCTGTCCTTTGGGAATTTCCTCAGCACTTAGTTATTACCTGGCTGAGTCTGTTTTGGTCTGTAGCCTTAGAAACATGCTACACAAACACACTTGTTGTGTCACTAAATAAACCCAACATAATGTGTGGTGCTTGTCTGAAGGTGTCAGAATTGTTTAAATGCAACTGTAAGAAAACCCAGGTCGAAAGAGAAGGACTTCTGTTCCATCAACAGGAGTTTTATATATTGCTAGCAAACTAAGGAGACTGGAAGACAAGTTTAGCCTGCCCTTAATTACTGTTCTTTTGTTTTCAGTCTTAATTAATTTAACCTTGGATAGAGCAGTTCATAGCAGTTAATTATCATAATTGCAACAAGTTAGTTATGAAGATGGGTATAGCAGTGAAAGCTTCAGTAAGAAATTAAGGATTCCTAGAAATCTAAAAAATCTGAAGATGCCAATAACTAGATAGACTGTATTGGGTAAGGCCCATTCAGACCGCTCTGACATTTACATGATGGTAGGGCACATGAGTGGGCTTTTGGCTCCACTGCATAATGGCTTAGATCAGGCCTGTAGCCAGGATTTTGTGGCTTGTGGGGGAAGAAAGTTTCTGGTGGGGCTGCCATTATTTTTATGTCAGCTCCAATCTACCTACAAGCCCAAACGCTGATGGCCACTCCTCTCTCTCCTCCTCCTGCAAGATTTAAAGGGCCCTATAGCTAATCGGTGGAAAGCACGTGGCCTGCCAATCAGCTGGAGAGCCCTTTAAATCTTGCAGGAGGGAGGGAGAGGGGTAAGTGCCATCCTCCCTTCTTCTCAAAAGCATTTAAAAGATCTTCTCAAAAAAATCTTGTGGGGCTGGACCTTTAAGGAAGAGGGCACAGACCCCAATAACTCCACTGTAGCTATGAGCCAGGCTTAGATCCACTTGCAGAAGGCACTTCTTCCAGTGATCTTTGTCAATTCTTCACCGTAGGCCCTCACTTACCCCAACATGTTTTTGGGGAACACTGCAGGCTATAGTGGGAGGAAGAACATAGGAATCTTTTTTCCCCACAGGCACAACTTCACTTGAACTTGATAAGATCTAAGCCACTATTTGTTGCCAAGATGGTGTGTTCCTTGGTACAGTCCCTTGGGTGGCCATGAGGAATGTGTTCTAGGCAGGGCTGAAGCATAACTTTTTTGGGTCCAATGCAAACTTATAACATTCTCCCAACACATAAGCCATATTCACATGCTAAAGTGAACACATCTGTGTCTGCCTGTGTTTGTACATCTGTTTGAAAGAAAGAGCTGTTGTTTCTTTGTTTCACAAATGAAACTGGGGATTAGTAGCTGGATAAATATGGAGTTTAAATCACATGTTCAGCTTTACATGCATTGAATGTAACATGAGAATTATTCAACACATGTGCAAAGAAAAATCAAATGTATGCTGTACACAGACTGTACATGTGTTCATTGTAACTTGTGACCAGGGCTACTTTCACACCCTGCACATACAGTCTCCTGGCTAATGAAAGAAAAATGCCTATGTTATTTCTGTAGTTTTATAAATAAAACATATCATGGTAATGGACTTGTAGTCTAGGCCAGGCCTTCCTGGATCCCCAAGTAAATTGTACTCATTTTGCCTTCATTCCCCCATGCTTCCACCCTAATTCCAAGATGTTTGTAAAAGACTTCCTGAGGGGGGCCTGTAGTCGTGACCCCATTATACTGAACTATCTCTTTCTGGACACAACACAAGTGCTTGGAAAACCTAGCAAAACAAGGACCACGGCATGCTTTGAGGATTTGTGGCTGGGTGCGCGGCATGTGCATACTAAATATAGACAGCCTCTACCCCTTTATGCATTGTCATGGTGGCTGAGAGGTCTCCTTTGAGTAGCACAAACTAATTCTAAAATAAGATACTGGGTACTAGTTCCAGTTTGGATTTGCCAAGTGAGTCTCATGCCAAAATTCCTTTCACAGCATTCAACTTTAGGTGCTGAACAGAAACCAGACTTGCATGTTGTTTCCTAGCAACTGGTAAGGGTAATAATTATGGGAAGCTAAAAGAATAGTCACTTTTATGTTCCTCTAACAATGTAGGTAGGGACAGAAGTGTTTCCAAGGGGGCCTGAAGTTTTGCATAGTCTTAGTACTCACTGGTCATGGCCCAGTACAGCTTACTCTGAGCACGAGTTCAAAGAAGAAGAAGAAGAAGAAGAAGAAGAAGAAGAAGAAGAAGAAGAAGAAGAAGAAGAAGAAGAAGAAGAAGAAGAAGAAGAAGAAGAAGAAGAAGAAGAAGAAGAAGAAGAAGAAGAAGAAGAAGAAGAGAGATTGAATTTATACCCCGCCCTTCACTCGGAGTCTCAGAGTAGCTTACAAACTCCTTTCCCTTCCCCTCCCCACAACAGTTACCCTGTGAGGTAGGTTGGGCTGAGAGAGCTCTTTCCAGAACTGTCCTTGAGAGAACAGCTCTGACAGAACTATGACTTGCCCAAGGTCATCCAGCAGCTGCAAGTGGAGGAATGGGGAATCAAACCTGGTTTTCCCAGATTAGAGTCTGCGCACTTAACACTACACCAAATTTAAGCCTCAGATCTGCCCTGGAAGGTCATTCCAAAGCTCTGGAACATGCAAAGAGTGGGGAACAGCTTCCAATCTGAGCTTCCAATCTCTTGCAACATGTCTTTCCATTTCTATCTTCCTGCAGCACTTCTCTCTCTTTCTCTCTCTCTCTCAAACGTTAACTACTACAAATATAAATACTTCATTTCATATGTAGCTGCATTTGGTCTCCTCCCTTATGCAGAGCCACCAGTCTGTTTTTCTTCACTAGAAATAATTTTCTGAATAAGAAGAGAGAAAATTTTGCCAGGGAAATGTGCTGGAAGGCATTCTGGGTGGTTTTTCTTCCACATCAATTTATTAACAGCCTGTGGTCAGAATTCGCAACAAGAACTGGCAACAGCCAGCAGGCTTTCCTAATGTGACTGTGTTTTCTTTCCCACCTTATTTATGTATTTTTAACTGTAGATGTTAACCACTGTAATGGAGTTGTTTGCACAGTATTCCAAGACGACTAATTTCTGCAGTTTTCCCCCCCTTTCCTTTCCTTCAGCTCCCTGTGGCTTGTCTGGATTCATTCCTTAGGAGGTCTTCTATCTCCTACAGCCATGCTAAGTGAACTGTTTGTTCTTTCTCCAGCAGAGAAAACACATGCAACTAGCAATTTTGAATTTTGCTGCTGTTATCTTGAGATCTGTTTGGGCTTAATGTTCCTGCAACCATGAGGTAGTCAGCAGTTTACAAGAGTAGATATGTAACTACTGTACACCAAGATAAGTTTTTAAAAATGATGTCGATATATGCAGTAGTTCTGAACACACCATATGATTTCTGTGTTGACTATTTCTTCAGTATTGCAATAGTTGGTCAGTTCCTTTCCTTGTATATCCTGTTCTGAATCACATGATTTCTGTGCAGATGTAATAATGTTGTGTGTCACTATGATATGACTTTTACTATGTCTTAGCTTATTGGCTATGTGGACTCGTTTGAATCAACCCATAAATCAGCTGTGGCAAGAAAAGAGTTTTTGAAAGACTTGTAAAACAGATAGCGCGTGTTAGCAGTGAAAAGGATTGAAAGTCTCATGAATTATGTGAAATGCAACATTAAACAGGCCCCATAAATAAATATTCAACAAACAAAAAATTTAATGTGTCAGAGAGGGCTTATTTTGCACAAAAAACCCACCCTCAGACTCTTCTAATGCTCTCTGTTTGGGACTACTCTAGAAGGCAATACCAAAGCTTCAGTTGGTATAGAAAGCAGCATCTTGATTACTATTAGGAGCTAGGTGGACTGTGCATATTAGATCTATTTTGCTGACACTCCATTGGTTACTGACTAGTTTTCAAATTCAATTCAAGGTTCTGGTTATTACCTCTAAAGTTCTTCATGGCCTGCTAGGGTTGCCAGCTCCAGCAGCCTCCAGGAGCTTTTGGGAGACAGCTAAGCCCTTGGCATTGTATGATACCATGTTGTCACTTCTGGTTCATAACCAGAACTGACAGCACACATCTCTACAATGTTCTCCCAAATCTCTGTGGTTTTACCATAGAGCTTTGCAGGATTGCTAGTGTTGCAGCTATGTGTGATAGGTCCAGTTATCTAACCAGAAGTGACATCACTGCGATGGCATAACCCCCCCCTCCATTTTCCCACTGATATCTGCACCTGGAACCCACTTACTTGCAGGATCATCTTGTGACAATCAAAGCCACGTCCAGCCTCCAGGAGGTTTTCACCAACCAGTCACCACTCAGCTGTGAACCAATCAATCAGGAGAGAATAGGGAGAGTGGGTAGTGGAAGCAGACAGTTAAACTGCCAGATAGGGCTGGGTAAGAAATAAAAATAAAGTAGAGTTAGGAAATCAGGACCGACCTCAGAATTACAAGGATTTTTCTTTGGAGAAGGAAAACTCATAATGTTAAGCTCTTAGTGAGATCCTTTGGTGAAAACCAAGCTTGAAGGCAGCAGTTACTGAATTATGTCTTCTTGATATGTGTTGTACAGTTCTGAGCACCAAATTAATTAACCGCTAAGCTTCTTACCCTATCTAAGTGAATCAAAATAAAACTTTTTCTTAAGGAATAAACCATGTCTCGGCCTATGTTTAACCCACTGAGCACAATAAACCAAGTTCAAGGAACTCTCAGATGTGCCGTTAAAAAAATTACTCTTATTATGCTATTTTTTCTGCAAATGCAGCACGTTAATAAAAAAAAAAGGGCACAGAAATTATCTTAGCATTTTGGCCATTATGCCACTTCTTCTCCTCAGAGAAGAAACATAACATACCTCTCTCAGTATGCTTCTCTGCGGCAGCTTTGCTTATCTGAGCTAGGACTTTTGAAGGTACCACCCCGCAAATGGGTAAGACCAGCAGGTGTACTCAAAGTTTCTCTTGGTAAAATAACCTACTTGATGAGGTCAGGAAGGTTACCATACAGATATCATTTGCAGAATGTGTGACACAGAACTTTTCAAGAAGGCATTTCTGTGATACTGTAGTTTGTGATAGATTTAGGTAGGTAGCCGTGTTGGTCTGAAGCAACGAAACAAAGTTTGAGTCCAGTGGCACCTTTAAGACCGACAAAGTTTTATTCTGGGTATAAGCTTCCATGTGCATGTCATTCTGTAATGTTTGTAAAATATTTTATTATATTTATTATTTTGAAATTTTGAAATATACCTTGTGAGAAAGGCAGACTGTGAACAAAGCACTAAATAAAAATTCTTCCCTTTAATTCTCAGGCCTCAGAAATGAACTGTAAGAAAATGTGGTGTCAGAGCGGAAGCTCTGAGAATTTAGATGTAGGTGTTATCTAAGGTGGAATTTTCGACAAGGGGCCATCACAAACTCTAACACGGCAGTAATACAGCAGTGGGTTAGACACTTTAGAGTACTGCTTTGTTTACCCATGGTAAGCTGTTCATGGGCTACATTTGCTTACTGTGCGTGGCTCTTCTTTCTCTTCTTCAGAGCTCTGTTAGAACCCCGAGAGCCCTCAAGGCATCCCTAGCTGTCACAGTGGCAGAGATGAATGTGAATGTGTGATGGTAATGATTTCCAATACTGTCTTCATGCTGAGCAGATTTCCTGCCCTCACCCAATCAATTGCTTTCAGAGAACAAATGCATATTCATCGGCTTAAATTTTCAATAGCCTTTATTTTCAGCACATTACAGACTTTCCTAAACAATGATTGTCTGGCTGACTGATTTAGACTGTTCTTTTCTCCAGCTTTCCAGCTTTTAATTATAGTCTATAAGTACATGAAAATAAAAACAAAATTATAGAAGTCATTTCACTAATGAAGTCACACAGAGTTCTTCTTCAACGGTCCAGAGTTATTCTTGATTGCTTGATACTGTGTGTGGTTCACAGTGCTGTATAAATTAGCAAATAGAAGGGATGGGGTGATTTGTTTCATCCATCATTCCTGGGGGGGGAGTTAAATGAGGAATCAAAGTGGCTTAATACAAGTGGGTTATTTCCTTTTGTCTCTAATAAAATGCATATTTTTATTTTTATTGGAGCCAAACAGAGAATATTTTATTACAGTAGAATAAACACCACAAGGCTTCTTTTCACTAGCCTAATAAAGAACAGAGATAGTTAAACTAAGCTAAAAAAATTTTTTAAAGCCCCATAGGAAGGTATTGTGAGAAAAACATATTAGGAAAGACTCAGGTTATCATCCTTATCTGTCTATCAGAACTTTTTTTATGGAGAGGCTGCAAAGCGACTGAAATGTAATAACGTTTATCTGCATTGCTTGGGGAAGCAGCCAAAATATCCAGATAACTGAATGCTATGAAATTGCCTTAAAAAATTCTAATAACCAGGAATACAATGTATTTATGTGGGGGCCCGTCATAATTAGAAATTTTTATTTTAGAGTGGAGTACACATGTACTCCTGTGCGACTGAACAACAACACATTTAATAATATTTTCAGCCTTTCCAGGTGTTACATTGGGCCTCACATATGGAGAGAAGGTTGGCAATAAGTCAGTTGCAACTTGTCAGCCCTTAATTTTTAGTACCGAGAGAACGCGCTGTACGTGATCCTCCTAATACATGCATTTGCTATTTTGAACGAAAGGGGCAATGCATATATTCTCAGCCCTCTGTACATGTGTACCATTTCAAACAAAATGGTGATCACATGTATCAAGAGGCTCACTTGTAGCACATTTTACCCATATGTATGGTAAACTGCAATGACTGAAAAGGACTTTTAAATTTTACCATTTAACCAGTAGACAGAATCATATCAGGGACCTGTTTATGGATCCAGATGTCACATATTTAATCAAAGCGAACTTGCTCAGGATTGTTCTTTAGGCTGACTTGCTTGATGGAAAAAAGCAATGTACCATTACTTAGCTGGGAATAGAAGAGGAAAAGGCATAATTTGGGTGTTCTTCAGAAGGCACTCGCTCACAAGTGAGACACTGCCTCCTTTCATGAACATCCCTGTGTTTGAACGTGATTACAATCACATTACCTACTGGGGGAAACAGCCTTTTACAATTTGAATAAAGATCTCTACTTACTGAGTGCTTAATTTCAATTCCAACAATGTTTTTTGTTCATTTATTCTCTCCAGTACTAAATCTCCATGTTCCTCACCCACAAATGAAAGCATAGCACCCATGAGACTTTGGAACATAATACTCTTCTGTGAACAGGCATAATGGGGGCATTGGTCAACCCAATGTCAGTGTCTAAAATTCAGAGACATTGCTGAAACCTTTCAAAGATCAACCCTAGAAACAGAGTTCCCAAGGTGTGATTGGAAGCAACATGGTAGAACAATCTTGCTGCAGCTAAACAAGTATGGATCTAGTTGTTACCTCAATGGGAGACCTCTTGAGCATCCTGTGTTTGCTGCCTTGAGTTCCATGATGGAAGAAAATTGGGATATAAATGTACTATAAATTGTGGTAGATGATCACAGCCTATCAGTGACCACGATATTGTCCAGTGTTCTATGTTGAGTAAGCTGGAATATAAATTATATGCCCTTCACCCTGGTTTTGAACGTGTTGAATTCAATTGAACTTATTTTTTGGTGGTGTTTTTAAGACTGGGAAACTTGTGTTGTTGGTTTTGAAAATCATGTTTATTAACATGGGACTGATGCAGAACTTCCTAGTGAATTGTGCCCACTGAGTTTTGCAAATCTTCTCTTTCTTGGGTGGCTGTTTCCTTAGCCTGACAATGTTCCAGGAGGGGGATGTCAATGTGTGTCTCAGCTTGCTGCACCCATATTGGTTTATTGCTTAATTAAACAATTTAATTAACCTATCCATTAGAAATAAATTTCACAGTTTATTCACAGTGGCAAATGGTTCTTATCTGAATGAACTTTTTAGATTGTTAGAATGTAAAGTTGAACAATTTATCCTTGAAGAGCAAACAAAGGGAGCATAATAAATGGGCAACATGTTATTTTCTCTCAATTAATCAGTGCTCTCCAGTGATTATTGAGGGAGTGTATTTTTCCCCTTTAGAATCCTTCTTAATTTTGCAGGCTAAGTGCATTTCCAGGAGTTTAATGCTTCTCACATGAAAAAATAATTTGATAATGAACCTTATTGGTTTGGACAGTTGAAACATTCTCGTGATATCAAGGTTGCAGAAAGCTTAAACAATCCTTCCGATGCATATTTGACCCTTAATTTGCCTCCACTAAATTACCTCAGTGCATCTAAAGAGAACTTTTTATTTTTCCAGACAGCTTCTGTCTGAGACCTAGCGTCACTCTTCAATTTTGTGCACCTGTTTGTAGAAATGAGGAATGTTTTATTATTATTATTATTATTTATTTGGGAGTGTGTAAGCTGGCCGATTTGTAGAGCAAATGTTAATGGTGCATTTTTGCCCTCTGTTTATAGGCCTTTTTCTTGCAAGTGCTAGAACTGATAGCATACATAGCTGTACTTGCTCAGCATATAAACTAAGATTTATAATGCAGTGTAACATAAGCTTTTATCCCCCAGGTGATTGTGGGGTCAGAGGAGATTTTATGAAATGGCTAACAGGTATATTGCATTCTTTTAGTGCTGCTTGGAAATGTAAGGCATCAGTTTTTCATTGTAGTAGAATTTCATGAGGAAAGGGGTTCTTTGGTTTCTGGTAGTTTTAAAAATGAAATAAGTTCCATTGACACTACTCTTCCCAGTCCTTGTAGTATTCCATTCAATGCTACCATATGGCGCCTAGAAGGAATATAAAGATTGAGTTGTATGAAAATGCAAATCTTGTTTGCACGTTACAACTGTCAAGCAGTTACTGCATACTGTTATGTCCCTTAAAGTGTGAATCCTTGAATTATGTAGGAGATGCATTTCTGTGTTATAATCCTATATTTTACCAGCTGCTTACTATTAGGTTGGTGTGCTGTGCTATGAATAACCCTGTAAAAACACTTAGCTTGCTATGGTAGGTGCTGCTACTTTTGGGACACCTAACTTGGCAAAAATGAACTCTGGCATGTGATGATGCCATATATGGGGGCATGAAATGCATACAGGGGCAGCGGTTTTGGCTGTGTTCCTGCAGAATGCAGGGGGCTGGACTAGATGGCCTGCAAGATCCCTTCCAACTCTGACATTCTATGATTCTATGACCAGTATTTTCAGTACTGAACTTGCTTCAGTTAGGGATCTCTGACTCTGGTATGAGCAACATGTTGGCTATGGAGGAAAACATTATTATAAATGCAATCTAGTATTAATAGAAGTATGACAGTATCTTTCTTCTCTCTCCCCACAACTCCCTCTTCCACCTAATGCTGGCCTCTAAAGAGTTTGCCCCCTTATAACTTGCCTTCTGCCTAGACTAGACTTCCAAAGAAGATTTAGGGCTGCCAACTTCCTACTGGGGTCCTGGAGTTCTCCCGGAACTGATCCCCAGACTACAGAGGCCAGTTCCCCTGGAGGAAGTAGCAGCTTCAGAGGGCGGAGTCTATAGCATCACATTCCTGCTGAGCTCCCTCTCCTCCCCAAGTTCTGCACCCAAATCTCCAGGATTTTCCCACCTCAGAACTGGCAGAACTGTGTGTGAGACAGGACTTTGCAAAAGTATCTGGCCAACTTGTTTGGTTATGTAATATTCAGGTATATTTTCAGGAATTTTAAAGACTACAGAGTGACATTTCTGTCCCTGTCCCCAACCCCATGTTAAAAATGTTGCTTATTCTCTTTGGAACATCCTCATTTCTCTCTGGTGCTCCAAGAAGAAGCTTGGTGCTGCCCACTGAAGGATGGTAACAGGGCCTTGCAACAGTGTTCTCCATAAGTGCACCGTCTCCAGCCATCGCTTTCCGGATCAAACCCCCTTTAAAATGGAGTATTTTGATACCACTTACCCAAGTGGTATTTTCCTGATTCTCCATTTTGAGCCACACTTTTCTGTCGTCTGATCACTCCGATGTTGAGCCACTTCCAGGTGCTTCAACCCCCTCCCCTCTGGAAAGCTGCCACAGAAGCCTCAGGCTTCTGCTTTTTGTCTGCCATTTTTTTTAAGCCTCAGCGGTATGCGCATGGGTGGAGCTCTGCTCCTAAGTTAGTAAAAGCATAGTTTGAATGGTGCCTAGTTTAAGCATTTAGACAAGTTCGGGATCTCATGGAGGCCAGTTTTGGGGGTAAAAGTTTCATTTAAAGTGTCCATTTAAAGTTTAAAGGGAAGTGTGGAAATTGCTGTTCTGCTCACGCAGAAATTTTAGTTCTAAAGATGGCTGCCTGTGCGCATGGCCAAGCTGAGAGAGGGAAAAACCACCAATGCATGCTCCCAGTGGGGAGCGATGTGGCTGCGCAGGGATCCAGAACAAGGAGGTCAGTGTGATCGCGATTCTCCGGGTTAAAAAAAACCACGCATCCAACTGGAGCAATTTACACTGCTCCCAGCATGCTGTCTGAATGCACCCACTGTGTACTTTATAACCATTCCTGTGGTAAAGGACAGAGATGTCAGTTGCTTTGTATTTTCAAATACGATATCCATACATTTCTACCTCTTCACTATAAACACCAAGCAGGGGACCTGTAAAGATTTGTGTGGAACATCTCATTCCCCCCATCTGCCAGATCATGACACAGGGACTGTGCCTATACTTTCCTCCTTTCCTTTCCTTTCCTGAAATCCCCATAGCCACTCCCTCCCCTTTCTTGCTTCCTTCTCTCCTTCCCACCAACTAGCCAGCCTGCCTTTATTTGCTCCCCCCGCCAAGGCCTTCCCACCTTTCCTCTTACTGGCATCTATGCATGGGGAAGTTCTGTTGCACGGTTCCCATATATTCAGCTATATTTATTATTTACTTCATTTATACTCCACCTTTCTCCCCAGTGGTAACGCACAGCAGCTTACATCATTATCCCCTCAGCCATTTTATCCTAATAACAACCCAGGGAGGTGGGTTAGGCTGAGAGTGTGTGACTCGCCCAAGGTCACCTAGCAAGATTCCAGGGCAGAGTGGGGATTTGAGTCTGGGTCTTCCAGATCTTAGTCTAAAACTCTAACAACTACACCATACCATCTTTCATGTGGTGGCTGCTATTGAGCAGTATGAAATAGCCAGGCCAGGGTGAGTCATGTAAGTCAGATGATAACAAGTCACATGGTGTTTGCTGCCGGGCCTAACTCTAAGGAGTCATCCCTCAAAGGCCAAAATAGCCCTGGAAAGGGTCCTGCACACCCCCACCTTCAATTGATAGAAACCAAGACTTAAACACTTGGCCCACAGAGGGGACTTGTTTCTTAAAGCTGCAGGTGTTGCTACTGTTATTTGAGGGGTTAACCTCACCAGAGGCAGAGCTGACCCAGCTGAACTCTGAGAAGCAGCAGGAGACAGAGCTGCTTGAGGGGTGAGTGTTTTTTATTTGCTTCCAGCTGAGGAGATTTAGCTGAGGGTACTGTGTGGGAGGACTGTGTTTGGGAGTGTGTGAGTGAGTTGTAAGTTGTTGCAGAGTCCTGGCTGCTTGATAAAGGGTGAGAAGGGGTTATTGTTTGCCTGTAATTGGATTGCCTGGGTGTAATTTGAATAGCTGCTGGTCCTGCCTTCTGCTAGGTCTGGCTTCTATTTAAGGCTGCACCTTGCCAGAGGGCTGTGGCTTTGGCCTGGGGGCCCCCCATAGAAGGCTGAATACATCTTGCATTCTATATTTGTTAAACTAGTTTTTGCTTCTGTAAACATTTCACAAGTAGTCTTGAGAGGTAGTTTGGCAGGGGAGCTATCAAAGAAGTGTCAGTTAAATTGAACTAATTTTGAAATGGATTGCAACAGCATGGTTGGTGTGGGAGCTGAGGCAGTGATATGCAAACTCTGTGACACGTTTGTATTCTTACCTGAGGGTGATAGCAATTACATCTGCAGCAAGTGTAAGTTGGTAGCCATACTGGAGGAGAAGATACAGGGACCTGAGGCATGCTTGTCCACACTCCAGTTTATAAGGGAAGGTGACGAGTTCATGGACAGAACAGGTGAAGCACTCCTGAGAGGGCAACAGGAGGAGGAGTAAAAGGTATCCCAGCAACTGGAGGAGCACCCAACACTGGAGGAAGGCACATGGAAGAATATAACCCACAGGAGCAGGAAGATCAAGACACATTCTGAGCCTCTGTTACTAAGCAATTGGTTCCTGGCTCTCCCCACAGATATTGATTCTGAACCACTAAAACAAGGGCCCCTCCCCCAGCCTCCACAAAGCTTGAAGAGAATTTCTCAGACCCCTGTGGATGAGAGGACTCATGTCTCCGCTCCTCAATACAGGAGAAGGTGTATGTTGGTAATTGGATATTCCCTACTGAGAGGCAGGTGTGCCGCCTGGACTTGTAATCTCGAGAGGTATGCTGTCTACCGGGTGCATGCATCCATGACATGACAGAAAGGGTAAGAAGTCTCATCAAGCCCATGGATTATTATCCCTTCTTGGCACATCCATGTGGGAACAAATGATACCACCCAGCACAGCCCAGAATGTATTAAAAGAGACTATGTGGCTCTGGGTAAAAAGGTGAAGGAATTGGGAGCATAGGTTGTATTCTCATCAGTTCTTCCTGCCGAAGGCCGTGGCTTAGGAAGGGAAAGAAGAATACTGCAGATCATTGACTGGCTACGTAGATGGTGTCATCAGGAAAGGTTTGGATTTTTGGACCATAGCTTACACTTTCACAATGAAGCTCTTCTATTGGAAGATGGTTTGTAGCTCATGAGGGTAGGAAAAATGTGTATGGAAACAGCCTTGCAAACCTAATACGGAGAGCTTTAGACGAAATCCTGTGGGGGAGCGAGACAAAAATGCAAAGCTAGTAATTGGAAATAAGAACTCTTAAAGTTTTGTGGGGAGTGGCACATATGCTAGATAACATTAATTCACATGTAAGTATAGAAACAAAAACCTCAGGGTACATAAAACATGGACTCCAGTGTCTCTACACTAATGCACAGAGTATGGGAAACAAGCAGGAGGAGCTTGAAGTCCTAATACAGGAAGGGGACTGTCACAGATCAGGTGGGGTGTCACCTCACGCTGCCACCATTCTGGTTCCAGGCTCCTCTGAGAAAGCCCAGAGCACCCTCCCAGGCATTTAGACCTCCCTTTTAGCCGAAATGAGAATGAGGACCGGGCAGAGTAAACAATGAAAATGGTTTATTTTATAGGAGGTCAAACAAACAAGGTGCAGGAATAATAACAGTAAGTGGGTGAAAAGAAAAGAAATCAAATGCCCTAACGCATCTAAATATACTGTCCCTAGCTCACTATCTCAAGTGACCTTAGATTACTCACCCTTCCCTCAGAATGAGGGTTTCTTCCCCACAGCAGCCTCCCTTCTGGCCCTGTTCCCTGGAAAGAAGAACAGCATTTTTTCTTACACCAATTCTTTTTTCCCCCAGCCCTCTTCTTCCCTACTGGTCAAAACCAGCACCAAAACTTCCCAAGGCCTTCTGGGATTTGTAGGCCCAGCCTCCCCTACTGCTAGCCAGGCTCCCTGGGCCTAGTAGGCCTCTAGTGGCACAGCCCAGATCATGACAGGGACTTTGACCTAATAGGCATTACTGAAACTTGGTGGGACACTCACAATTGGAATATTAAGATTGAGGGGTATAATTTATTTAAAAGGAGCAGAAAAATAAGGAAAGGCGGAGGAGTTGCATTATATGTAATGGAGGTATATACTTATGAGGAAATATGTGAATCTGAGCATGAAAGTCCGGTTGAGAGTCCCTGGGTAAAAATAGAAGGAGTAAGAAATAATACTGATATCATGGTGGGGGTCTGCTATACATCACCAAGCCAGGCAGAGGATTTGGATGAGACACTCTTACAACAGATTACAAAGTTCTCAAAGAGACGGGACATGGTGGTCATGGGAGATTTCAATTACCCAGATATCTGTTGGAAATCCAACTCTGCTAAGAATGAAAGGTCCAATAAATTCCTAATGTCTTGCTGACAACTTCATTTTCCAGAAAGTGGAGAGGGAAACAAGGGGATCTGCTACCTTGGACTACCTTGGACTTGATACTTACCAACAGGGAAGAACTGGTTGATGAGGTGAAAGTAGTGGGCACCTGGGGAATAGTGACCATGTAATTTTGGAATTTACAGTCTTGGGGGGGGGAAGCTGTATGTAGTAAGACATATAGGTTGTACTTCAGGAAAGCAAATTTTGGCTCCAATCACATGCCCAATTAGCCATGTGAGAGGGACGAATGCCAGGCAGAGTTAATGGGTGCGATCACATGGACACACCTGGCAAGCGTCATGCACCTGCCCTCAACCTGTACCGCCTGGCCGAAGCTGCGAAGTAAAAAACTACCTCGGAAACTCCAGTAGCAAACACTTGCGGTGGGCCACAGATGGACATCCTCCGTCTGATCGCTCCAACACATTCCTTTTGTGGCGTTGATGCGCCAGGAACACGCGCCGCCAGAAACAACCCCAGTCCGCCGCTGCAGCCATCGGATAAGGTAACGGCGGCTTAGATTGCAGCTGCACAAATAGCCACGCGTCCCCCTCGCATTTTCCGCCACGTGTGACTGGGACCTTTGATAAACTTAAAGTTATGCTGGGTGGAATCCCATGGTCAGAAATACTTAAGGAGAAGGGAGCTTAAGAGGGATGGGATCTTCTTAAAAGTGAAATACTGAAGGCACAATCATAAACAATTCCTATGAGAAGGAAAAATGGGAGGAGCCTAAAAAAGCCAGGGTGGCTCCATAAACAGCTTTCTAAGGACCTGAAAAATAAAAAAGACTCATTCAGAAAGTGGAAGGAGGGCCTTATAACCAAGGATGAATACAAACAAATAACCAGTGCTTGTAGAAAGAGAGTTAGGAAAGCTAAAGCTCAGTATGCACTTAGGTTAGCAAGAGATGCTAAAAGCAACCCAAAAAATTTCTTTTGTTATGTTCAAAATAAGAAAAAGAGCAAGGACATGGTAGGTCCATTGTGGGGACAGGAAAGTGAAATTGTAACAGGTAATGAAGAGAGGGCAGAACTGCTCAATTCCTACTTTTCCTCAGTCTTCTTTTGCAAGGGAAATGGTGCTCAACATGGCAAAAACAGAATCCATAAAGGAATGAAGTTGCAGCCTAGGATTGACATAGGGGTAGTACATAAACACCTAGTTTCTTTAAATGAAATGAAGCCTTCGGGGCCAGATGAGCTGCATCCAAGGGTACTAAAATAACTCGTGGATGTAATTTCTGAGCCTCTGTCCATTATTTTTGAGAATTCTTGGAGAACAGGTGAGGTGCCAAAAGATTGGAGGTGGGCAAATGTTGTCCCCATCTTCAAGAAGGGGGGAAAGGAGGATCCAGGTAACTACCAACCTGTCAAGTTTTAGAACAAATAATCAAACAGACAGTCCTTGAGCATTTAGAAAGGACAGCTGTAATGACTAAGAGCCAGCATGGGTTTCTCAAGAACAAGTCATGTCAGACTAACCTTATCTCTTTTTTTTAGAAAGTTACTACCTTGCTGGAGCAGGGAATGCTGTAGACATAGTTTATCTTGATTTCAGTAAGGCTTTTGATAAGGTTCCACATAAGATACTTGTTGACAAATTGGAAAAATGTGGTTTGGATCCTATGACTGTTAGGTGGATCTGTAACTGGTTGACAGATTGCACCTAAAGCGTGCTTGTGAATGGTTCCTCATCTTCTTGGAGAGGAGTGACAAGTGGAGTGCCTCAAGGATCTGTCCTGGGACCTGTTTTGTTCAACATCTTTATCAGTGATTTGGATGAAGGGAAAGAGGGAATGCTTATTAAATTTGCAGATGATACTAAATTGGGAGGGGTAGCAAATATGGTAGAAGACAGCATCAGGATACAGGATGATCTTGACAGGCTGGAAAACTGGGCTAAAAGAAATTTAATGAATTTCAATGGGGATAAATGTAAAGTTCTGTATTTAGGTAGGAGAAATCAAATGGATAATTATAGATGCAATCTGTCAGCCATTTGGAATACTGTGTACAGTTCTGGTCACCACACCTTAAAAAGGATATTATAGCTTTGGAAAAAGTCCAGAAAAGGGCAACTAGAATGATGAAAGGGTTGGAACACTCCTATGAAGAAAGGGTAAAGCACTTGGGGCTCTTTAGCTTGGAGAAACGACGGCTGAGGGGTGACATGATAGAAGTTTATAAGATTACGCATGGGATAGAGCAGGTAGAGAAAGAGGTACTTTTCTCCATTTCTTACAATACAAGAACTCGCGGGGGCTCAATGAAGTTGCTGAGCGGTTGGATTAGAACAGATAAAAGGAAGCACTTCTTCACCCAAAGAGTGATTAACACATGGAATTCACTGCCAGAGGAGGTGGTGGTGGCTACAAGCATGGATGGCTTCAAAAGGGAATTAGATAAGCATATGAAGCAGAAGTCTATCGGTGGTTATTAGCCACAAGGTATAGCTAGAGACTCTGGGGCAAGTGATGCTCTGTATTCTTGGTGCTTGGGGGGGGTCAACAGTGGGAGGGCTTCTAGTGTCCTGTCCCCACTGGTGGACCTCCTGATGGCACCTGGTATTTTTGGCTACTGTGTGACTCAGAGCGTTGGACTGGATGGGCCATTGGCCTGATCCAACATTGGCTTCTCTTATGTTCTTATGTTCTTAGGTTCAGGGAGACTTGTCTTGGTGGTAGTATGTGTGAAAAGGATCTAGGGGTCTTAGTAGACCATACACTGAACAGGAGTCAGCAGTGTGAACTGGTTGCTCAAAAGGCAAATGTGATTGTGGGCTGTATCAACAGAAGTATAGTGTCCAGATCACAAGATGTGATGGTACCACTTTACTCTGCTCTGGTTAGACCTCACTTAGAGTATTCAGTTTTGGGCACCACAATTTAAGAAGGATATAGACAAGCTGGAACATGTCCAGAGGAGAGTAATGAGGATGGTGAGGGGTCTGGAGACCAAGTCCTATGAGGAAAGGTTGAAGGAGCTGGGTATGTTTAGCCTGGAGAGGAGGTGACTGAGAGGTGCTATGATAACCATCTTCAAGTACTTGAAGGGCTGTCATCTAGAGGATGGTGTGGAATTGTTTTCTGTTGCCCCAGAAGGTCGAGCCAGAACCAACAGGTTGAAATTAAATCAGAAGAATTTTCGGCTAAACAGGAAGAACTTCCTGATAGAGCAGTTCCTCAGTGGAACAACCTTCCTCAGGAAGTGGTGGGCTAGATGGGCATCTGACAGCATTGCGGATTCTGTGAATTTAGGCAGATCATGAGAGGGCGGGCAGGACAGGTTGCCTCAGTGCTTAGTTCTTGTGGCCCTTTTTTACACACCCAGGAAAATGCCGATTGCCACTTTGGGGTCAGGAAGCAATCCTGGAAGGTTGGCTTTTTTTGTCATCTTCTGGGCATAGAACAGCAATCACTATGGATGTGGAGGGGGAGGTATTTGTGAATTTCCTGCATTGTGCAGGGGGTTGGACTAGATGACCCCTGAGGTCCCTTCCAACTCTATGATTCTATGATCCATGTTGTTGTTGTTGTTTTAAAGATTTCAGATTTTCTGCAGCCTGGGACTGATCTGAGGCTTGTAGAACAATCTGTCTTGTCTGTTCATGGCGCCAGTCTCCGCATTTAAGTATCAGATTTGGCCATATTGAGAATTAGGTATATTGATAATCCCTAATAGAATGTCACATTTTTACACTGAATTCTAGAGGCATTGTCAAAATGTTTTGTTTTAAACAAAAGCACAACCCATGGAGTACCTTTTATTAGGACCAGTGCAATGACACATGATGGGGTGCAAGTTTTTGAAGTCACTAGAAGTCTTCTTCAGGCTGGATGTTACAATAAATGTAAAATGTAGAAAAAAAACTTTTGGAAGGGAAAATGAGCCAGTGCATGGAGCTAAGTCCTTCCTTCTGCTTTAAACAATGTCATTGAGAAAGTACTTTAACAATTTCAATACCAGTGCAATTGAATTAATGGGGCCCATGTATATTATTATATTTAATGAATCTATTATTGCACTTATGGCACAACAAAGAGTGTGGTATGGTTAAAGGAAAAAAGTAGGTGACATGTTGTTATTGTGGGTTTTTTTAAAAAAAATACCCATCCCATTAGTTCATATTGTTACTCAAAGCAGCTGGTTTTCAAAACTGCTGAGCCATAAATGTAAGGGAATAGAACATGGCTTTTCTTGGACTCTACACATGAAAATTGGCTGCAGAAGTGCAACCATGACTATAGTAAGAGCTCCTCAGTTATATTCTCCAGCATCCCTAAGATGAGATACTGTGACCCCTTGGGATTCAGCCAGATTTCCCTGGTTTCTTTCTGTTGTTCATGGTAAAAATTAGCATCCTACACATTTAGCTCATCAGTTGGTTAAAGACATGCAATTCCCTTTTCTTCTTACATCATGTATTTTGCTAAAAGCTGTAGAGGTACTGTCAACATTAGAAGCATCATGCAGATTCTTACAAAACTGGCACAGTTGCACTAGCACTTATTTACTGTCTTAAATGTCCATCACTCCTAACTCTTGGCAAGCATAATAACCAGGGCTAGGAAATAAAAAATGCAGTCACAGGTTTGCATGTCTCCTTCTCCTCCCTCTATCCATTCTCTTTGCACTGACCAGCTTTATAACAAAGTCCTGAAATCAGGATTAGAAGCTGCACTTAGGTCTAAAGTTGCATTCAGACATAGTGATAAACCATGATTTGTTTAAACTGTGGTTTGTGCAACATACTATGTTTACAATGCAATCTTGTACAATCTTGTACTCCAGTCGAAGCCCATTTAAATCAATGGATCAGACTAGAATAATTCTGTATAGAGCTGCACTATTAGAGTACAGTAGTAAGCAGAGTGACATTCTTCTAAACCCTTGAATGGGCATAGAAGAGTATGGTGCTTATTAAGATTGCAGTGTTACTCTATTAGATATATGTAACAAGCCTGAATTTTGCCTTCTTGTCTCTGTTTTCCACCAAACAGAAAGATGGACATCCACGCTGTGCTGCTTTCTCTTTAGTCAGGTGGGCGTGAGGGACAGGACTCTCAGTAAAATGTGGTTTGTAGAGTCAGATGTCACAGTAAACCACAATGAATACAAACTGTGGTTCAATGAGGTACAAACCCTAGAGCGAAATCCTGATTTGATACATGCAAATAAACCATGATTTGTCCGATTACCTGAATCCCAACACTGTACAGCTGATGTTTGATCATAGTATGATTTATCATAGCAGGTGAATGCAGCATGAGTCAGAATGAGTTTGTTCTTACCAGAAGAAAATTCTGTTTTAAATGCTGATTTAAAATTTAAAAGTGCTGGCTCCTGTCTAAGGCCTAGTAAGGGTAGGCACAGGTCAGCTGTTTGCATCTGGATTTCTCATTCAGCTGTGATGCAGAGTAAAGTGCCCATTACAACTGATGTGGAATGAATATATAATAAAAACCCCTTCTTTCCATTTTTATGATAATTTGTCTCTACTTTCAAATGATGAGCAAGTGGGAAACCATTTTAAAATCTTTTAAAAGATCCAATCCTATTTTGCAATGTTTTCATAAATATTTGATTTAAATATAGAGCTGAAATCACAATCGTATCTCAATCATATCATATCAAGTCCATTAATACCAGAAGGACTGGGAGTCATTATTTTCTGGACTGATAAACTGAAATCAGATCAAGCCCCTCCCCCCAGTTGTACGGTTTTCTCATGCAACACCAAAAGAAATAGCATGGTGGGGATGGTATAAACAGTGAATGATTTCAGTAGGGTTGTAGACATTTTACCTTCTTAAAAATTAGTATTTTCTTTCTCTAGTTATATAGAAGGCCCTCAGTAATTTCTAAATTGTACTTTTTCCATTTACATTCTTCAGTGACTTAAAAACTCTTGCCTGATTTCTATAGAAGAAACATAGTTTAAAAAGGAATATCTGTCATTAAGAAATATACCATATGCTCCTCTGAGAAACAGAAAAGCATAAGGGATATATGACACCAGAAATATTACACTTCCAACTCATCATTTGGTTTTTAACTGCCTTTCTGTTGATACTTAATTACATGTATCTGAATTGTTGAATTAAGGTCTTTGTTCTCATTCTTCAATAGCTGCTCCTCTGTCACTGGTTATGCACCTTCCAAGGTGTTTGTTTGAAACCTTACTAAAACATGGTTATAATGCATGTTTCAGAGGACATTGTACTAAATCTTGAATTTGGGGAAATTATTTGCAAGCTACTGAAATCTATGACAGCAGAAATTGAGCAAACTTCAGCGGACAGCAGAAGACAGGAGGGCCTGGCGTGATCTGGTCCGTGGGGTCGCGAAGAGTCGGACTCGACTGTGCGACTGAACAACAACAACAACAAAAATCTAAGCTATTCTGTTTCCTACAGAGTTTCCAATTATTATTCTATGATAATAGTGTGCTAAATGAAGAAAGCAACACCAGTAATGTAGTTGGAGATGGTTCAACTATACTTGCTTCTTTCTGATTCCTAGTGGAATTATACTGGGACTATGGTTGCCACCTCTGTGTTGGGAAATTCCTGGAGATTTGGGAGTGGAGCTTGGGGAAGAACCTCAGCAGGGTATAATGCCATAGAGTACACTCTCCAAAGAAGCTATTTTCTTCATGGAAACTGATCTCTGCAGTCTGGATATCAGTTGTAATTCTGGGGGTATGCAGGCCACACCTGGAGGTTGGCAAGCCCTGGTGGCACAAAATGATCAAGTGTATTCCCAAAGTACAGAGTGGTTTTTAATCATCTTTTGGGCATCAGACCAAGAGTTCTGTTTCAAATATATTTTTTTCCCCTGTGTAGCATGCCTTTCCCTTTAAGTGGGCTGTTCATTGTTTTATGCCTAACGTTGTGAAGTGTTTATATACCCTTCTGGTTTGGGGTAATTTGGTATCTGTCTTCCAAGGACAGAAATGAGATATTTTACTAGTGAAGAAATTGGAAGGACACTCCTAGGTAGGAGATTCCAAAGTGAGTTTTCAGTTCCTTAAAAGTATAGAAGGAAAAAACTTTTATCTGGTGGTAACTGGAAATAAGATCACCAATAACTTCCCTTTTGTTTCTGTGCCTTGTTCCTAGTTTTAATTGGTGACCTGGAACATTTTCCATGTTGTGCTGTTACTCTTTCGATCAGCCCAGTGATCCATGTGTGTGGCTTGTTTTTTATTATTGAAAATTCTCTTCGTTTTTTGAGTACAGCTTGTATCTGCAGCAAGGTTGCATCCTGTTTATTTGCCACTGAGGCTGTACAGTTTGGCAGTATGGTTAAACTTAGATGTACTTTTGCGTTTGCCATGTGAGCTGTGCAGAACTGACAAAGGAGGGTTTGTTCCAGAAGTTAGGACTTATGCAATGCTTTCACTTTGCTTTTAATGTTTCCAAGGGGTATGGATTGGACAATGGCCAGTGGTCTTCATTGGACAATGAACAATGCCAGCAGTTTGCTATGTTTTAAATACTGGAATCATGCCCTCATTTTTAACCTATTGGTCTGAAATGTAGCTGATAGGATGAATCTATGGAGTTACAAAGGCTGAGTTCAGACTGGCAATTTGCCCCGCTAGAGCCACCTTTCAGCCATGTTTCCCAAGCGGATTAAAGGGGGCGTTCACACAGGCACATCTACCTGGCGTTCCCCACCCGTAGGCAACCCGTGCTGTTCCGCTTCACTCCCGGGATTAAAAGATACCTTTTGAAAATGATAGCAAATCCCAGAGAGTGCATTTATCCTGCTGCATTCTGCTTCCCGGAAGTGTGAACATTCAGCTGAAAAGCCAGGAGCAACCTGCGTTGCTCCCAGCACATATGATTATGTGCTTTACCGCATAAGGCGCATATGATTGGCTGTGCTCCACTCTACCGCCCAATGTGGTGCTGGTGCAACAGGATCCTCCCCAAATTGGCTGGATGCCTATGTGTGCATGAGTGCATGAGTGCATTTTACCAGGAAAAAGCCATTTACAGCTGCGCCTCCGGGCCAGCAGTCTGAACGCTCCCGCGCGCCTCCTCCTGGTATGCTCCCACATCAGTCAGCCCTGTGTGACCAGGAAAACCCAGAACAGTTTGTTCCGGGGCTTTTTTGCCATGACTGGCTCCTGCTTCAAACTGCCAGGCTGAACTCAGCCAAAGAACTGCTCAAGAGGATTAAGGCTGGTTTACTTCAGGATGTGCTTATTTCCTGCTTTTAAATACGTCCGATATTTTATAAAGGAGGAACCATATAACATGTGATATCAGTATTGGTGTGTTGCATATAGCATATTAAAAGCTAAAGCAGAATGAATCATTAACATATTTTGCCTTTGCATGATGGTTATCAGATATCATGGATGTAGAGATGGGATTCACCGATCATTGGACCTCCTAGCAAGGAACAGTAGATCGCTGGCAGACTGCTGCTTGGTAACAGATTGTCCTTCAATTATCAGTTATTTCAAAGTTTCTTGGAACCTTTTCAGTTATATTTTTAGCAAAGAAATTTGCATTTTTAAACTGTGCAGTTTGTGCTGTTGTTAGCAGCCATAAGAGGACCTATAAGGAACAGTAAAATCCACATCTAAACATTGGAAAGCCTGCTTAGTATTGGCCTCACCATTTTTTTAAACCAGGAAATGCCCACTGTTTATGAAGAAAGCTGCTGTGCTGGGAATCTGGATAATCAATTTGATCTTTAGCACTCTGACTGCAGCAGGAGACTGGGTGCTAGTGGCCAGCAAGCAACCATATAAGTCATTGCAAAAAAAAAGACAGTCTGCAGATGGTTGATGCGGATTTCTCAGGTTGCCAACCTATTTCCTGCTCTGTAAAGAGTAGAAAATTATTTTCTTTGAAGTGAAGATCTAAGATTCTCAGGATGCTGACTTGAGCTGCACTAGTGCATTTTAATTATGGATGAGGACCGTCTTGCTGGATTTGACCAAGGAGCCATCTGCTCTAGCACTTTGTTTGGTGTAGAGCCAGTTTGGTGTAGTGGTTAGGTGTGCGGACTCTAATTTGATTCCCCACTCCTCCACTTGCAGCTGCTGGATGACCTTGGGCAAGCCATAGTTCTGACAAGAGCTGTCCTTGAAAGGGCAGTTCTTGAACAACCTCTCTCAGCCCCCCCCTACCTCACAGATTGTCTGTTGTGGGGAGGGAAAGGAATTTGTAAGCTGCTCTGAGACTCAGAGTGAAGGGTGGGGTATAAATCCAATCTCTTCTTCTTCTTCTTCTTTGTGTCCAACAGTGACCTATCCAATATACCTTGGAAGCTCATAAGCAGAAATTGGTGAAGATAGCCATCCCCTGATATTTGTCCCTAACATCTGGAAATTAAAGGTGGATTCATGAAGTGATTCACTTATAATAGCTGTGTGCCAAAGTATAGGGTACTTAGTGGGGATAATCATTTTACTGATGACTGCCTTAAAGATGTAATTAGATGGCTTTTCTACTTAGGTTAAACTGAAATGTTTTTAAAAGTGATATTGCATGAAGAAGAGGTTGAGAAAGATCCAGTGAACTGAAACGACTATAGACTTAGCAAAAAGTTCTTTTGCATCGTCTTAAATTCCACTGATGAAATCATTAGTTTTCAGAATGTATTTGGGAAACTCTTGGGTACCATTTTTTTTTTTTTTTTAGTCTCTTGGGTCTGGGAATCTAGGACTAAAGCCTGGGATACACTGATTCTCACTTTGTTGTCTTTACTGCTGTGATGTAAGTATATGGTGGTGGAAAGTGCCATGAAGTTGCAGCTGACTTATGGCGACCCTGTTGGTTTTCAAGGCAAGAAATGAACAGAGGTGGTTTTGCTATTGCCTGTCTCTGCATGTCAACCCTGGACTTCCTTGGGGATCTCCCATCCAAGTAATAACTAGGTCTGACCCTGCTTAGCTTCTGAACTCTGATGACATTGGGCTAGCCTGGGACTACCCAGGTCAGGGCAATTTAAGCATAAAGAAACATTGTATCATCTGTAAGAATCTGTAAGAATGTGTGAATTGTATACTTAAGTATGCAGTCAGGTCTCTTTAAATGTAAAGAAGCCCCATCCAAATGTGCGGTTGCCTTGCCCAGCTGACACACACTCACACCTCATCTCAGGCTAGCTCAGCTGCCATCTGGTTGGTCTTGCCACTCTCAGCAGTGTCCTAAAGTGTGCCAGGGTTGCAGCCACCCTCTCTGCAAACCATGACACCAGCAAGGGCCTAGCTCATTGCTTGCTCACAGTAGGAGCTTTGGCAACAACGGAAGGAGCAGATTGGTGGCGGTGAATCAGCTGGCCAGTGGGCCTCCCTCCCTCCTCACCTCAGTGACCAGTAAGTGTGGGGGGTGGGCATTCTGCCCCATGGCATTCTATTAACAGGCATGTTTAGCAATCCCTTTTCCCCATGAATGTAAGCTTTTATTGTATTTCCTGTGGAAATAATAACATATACAACACCTATGTTAAGCCAGTATTTACCAAAGTAAATATAGTTCCACATCCTCTTGTGCACCTCCATTTAATGAAGATTTCAGCTAAATATGCAAACAGTCATATACTTTCCACTAAATATTTCAAGTTATGTTCAGCAATAGCATCGATTAATGGGAGCATCTTGTCTTCAATCAAATGCTGAAGTTTGAGTAGATAAGCCATTTTTCAAGATCTGAGTTATTCAAAACAGCGTCTGTTGCTTCTTTTCCAGTTGCCCTTCTGTACGGCATACATGTGACTGAAAGTCATTTCCAATTCTCCAGACACTTTAGTGATTACTGTTACTGGACCAATCTGCTCTCTCAACTGCCATCTCCTCCTCTTGTATCGGAGAGAACGTGGTAAAGAAAAACTGTCAAACACCATTTGTCAGGAAGAGATTGGAAGCCACAGCATTGTTATGAGAACATGGCATACTGTGACTTGCAGATCACAGATTACTTACTCATCTCTCACATTTCTGTCAGTCCCAGAGTAGATAAGAGAGCACAAGATGAACTGCTGAGATTTGGGGCTGAAGTGGCAGACCTGAGCCTGGTCTGTGTGACTGCAGATGGGGGGGGACACACATGACCATGCTGTGCTCTTTACCAAAAAAATTCCCTCTGGGTAGAAAACTAGCATGTTGGCAACAAAGATAGGGTAGAACCTGTTTCCCTAATTCACTGGGTTTTGCATGTGCATTAAATGTTTTGGAGCTTTCAGCCATGTCAGCTCACCCCTGTGGTTTGAAGTAGTGTAACCCATATATAAGGTTTACCACCTCAGTGAGAACTACACTTTCTTGAAGAAAGCTAATAAGTTCCTTGCTAGAAAAATGAAGACGATATCCTGTTATTCACTCATTTTTCACTGTTTTCCGTGAAATTCCTATTGGCTAGAATAAATGTAATAAATAGTTCGTACTATAATTCAGTGCTTACATGAGGCCTGTAGCTATGGTGGGGCCTCTCCGGGCCTGCCCCCCTCAGACTTTCTGCCAAGGCCCCATGACTTCCCATCCAGCCCAGGACCACCCCCCACACACACACTCTGGACTGCCTGGAGGACTCCCTGCCACCGATTCTTCTCTAAGTGTGGTTTGCTCAAAAGGGAGGCGAGGTGCAACTTGCACAAGCAACCCCAGTGGCACCCGGCTTCCTGCAAAAAATGCTTATCCTTTTCTCTAGGTTTGAGTTGCATGGGAATCTGCAACAGTTGCCCACACAGCTCTCAACAGCCACAATCCACAGTGATGAGCGCAACGGGAGCTCTGCCCATTTGGTGCCCAGGCCTTTGGAGCTCCCAGCCCTTCCAGGGTGGGGCAACTTCACTGCCTGCCAGCAGCCCTGTTGGCTGGCACTTGGCCTGCAGGGTGCATTGGCACTTGCCCACCCCCTCAACCTATTGCTGCATCCTGCCACCCCTCCACAGCCAGCGCGCGAACTGGCAAGTGCAGCCCTGCCTGCTTCAAGGCTCATGAAGACCAGATGGGGCAGGAGCCCACCAGCCAGGATGCATGTGTTTCAGGGAAGGGCAGGAGTGGGGCTGCTCACTTGGGGTATGTGTGTGGGGTGAGTACATGGGGGTGCCCCCTGATTTATTTAAAGGACCCCAATTAAAAAATCCTGGTTACGGGCCTGGCCTACACTCTCTGTTTTCTTCTCTGTCAAGGCATAGATTGTAAGTACTTTGGGGCAGAGGTTTGTCTCTCTTGGTTACGTAATAACATAGGACTGACACTTGTATGGAAACTATGAAAATAATAACAGCATGCAGTTGACAAAATATGAATCTTTGTTTGTGTTGATTAATTTGCTTGCGTGTTGTGTACAGGTGAAAGAAAATCAAAGCTTCTTGGTGAGGATTTTGGGAAGCTCAAGAATTTTTAAAAACTGCTAGAATGAAATGCTTTCCCTGCATCTGTTTTCTTTCCCTCCCAAAGGGACAGAGAAACATTGCAGGTTCAATTAACTGTCACAGTCTCCTTTAAGATATTGCTGCCAAATAATGATTGCAGGTAGCAATGACAGACAGCTCCAAATTGTACTTTGTAGGTTTGAATAGAGCTGTTAAATGGTATCTGAAGGACTTTAGCAAGGGCGATTAAAAATGATGATATCTCCAAGTCCCAACAGACTACAAAAAATTGTGTGTTTGATGGCTGGAAGTTGAAACAATAGTGTCTTAGAGTACAGTGAGGTTGTTCTTTATCTGATGCCATTGCCTTCCTTTAAACAAGACTTCAAACAAAATTTAATACTTTTGAGAGAGCAGATTGTTGCAGCTGTATTGGCGTCTTAGGGCCAATTCTCACTTCAGGGGTCAGATGTATTTGCCATTTGTACACCTTGAGCTTCCTGGTGAACATTGTAAAACATGAAGTGAAGATAGGAGCTGGCAAGCATGCGATAAATCATGCACTGGGGGTCTGTGATTAATCTTGAATTTGTGATGTGTGTCCAGTTCCTATTTATGAATGAACGTCTCTCCTTCATATTTTATGCTGCTCACCATGGCAAACACTTAAGTCCAAGAGCAGGTTCATCAGCTTTGCGTTGTCTGGCCTGACCATTAGGATTAAAACAGAGCAGGTGTTTCTAAAACTGGCTTAGTTCATAGTGCTGCAGTAGTCCTTCAGGGAATATGTTTTTATGCCAATTAGTGGGGAAAAACACATTACTACTGCTACGTACTCCAGAGGATCTGTAGTTATCTTTATGCTCTCTGATCGTGGAAGTCCATTGTCTTCATGTAATGATATTTTGGCATGACATACAGACTTTTTTGGTCTCTATCAGTCTTGTTTACTGGAGCAAAAGAATGTATTCAGCCGTGTTGGGCTCATAGCTGAAATCTGTGGCGTGTGTTTTGGTAGAAAAAATATGTGTGTCTGAACTCAGCTTAAAACAGACCAGGTCTTGGAGACAGTGCCACATTAACTCTAAGCAGAGTTACACTGTTCTAAGCCCATGGACTTCAATAGACTTAGAGAGTTTAATTATGCTTAGAAAAGCACTGCATAGCAATTGATGTGAAGGTTGCAGCTGACTTATTTCCCTTCAGCTATTTTTCTTTCAAGGCAATATACCTACACAACCATTATTTTTTCACAAAAAAATATGTTTTAATCTTCCATCCCTCCAATTATTAAAAAACCCACAGAAGGTAGACAAGAATGGACAAGTATGATGTACCTGAAGAAATTATGAAGGCTGTCAAAATGCTGTACCTGCATTCCTTGCTGTGTGTAGGGGACTGTAATAACATTACAAGATTTCTGTCAAAACATGTAAACTGCTTTTATAACTGAAGAAACCTTCATCTCACCCACAAGCATCTTTCCATGATTTATTTTAGCTCTTGTGAAGCAATTAAGCCAGAATAAACGATAAAATTAACCTAGTCTTTGTTTTGTAATTAAATCAAATATCCATCAAATGCAGAGAGGTGATTTAAATAAAACTACAGAGCAGGTGAAATAAGAACAGACTCCTTTTTTAAAACTGTTAAGTGATTTTTTAAATTAATAAAAAGTTGGGGCCTTATAAGAAAGGTATGGGAATGATGATACATTTCTGAATCTCATCTTTAGTAATGAAAATCACAGGTCAAATGGCACAATCTCCATCAACCACTGAAAACTCAATTATAGTTGTGTGAGGCTCTGATTTGTCTATGCAGAGAAAGCTAGTTGAATCTGACTCTAGGGAGCAGTGCTCATCTCCGTTTCCAAGCCGAAGAGCCAGTGCTGTCCAAAGACTTCTCCATGGTCATGTGGCCACCATGATTAAACACCAAGGTGCACAGAGCACTGTTACCTTTCCACTGAAGCAGTACCTATTTATCTACTTGCAATTTCTTGCTTTCGAACTGCTAGGTCAGCTCACTCCGTCACGCGGCATTAGGGTCTCGAACTGCAGACCTTCTGGCCTGCAGCTCAACGTCATATCTCTGAGTCACTGCGACCTGCACTGCAGAGAGAATAGGTGAGGTTAAATACTTCTGCTATTGCATGGCTTCAATAATTAAAGCACACCTACCTACCCCCATGCTATCACACTTCAGTTAGCAGTGTCAATTAACAAAATCATGAGGGAGCAGAAAGGATACAGCCTAGGTTTGACAATGCCATGCTGGGAAATTCCTAGAGATTTGGGGGGTGGAGCCTGATGAAAGTGGAGTTTGAGGAGGGGAGGGACCGTCACAGGGTTTAATGCCATAGAGTCCAATCTCCAAAGCAGTCATTTTCTCCAGGCGAACTGACTTCTGCAGTCTGGAGATCAGTTTTAATTCTGAGAGATCTCCAGGTCTCCATTCCCTTCATGTGGCCTATCTGAAACGATGTCTGATGCTGGTGTTATAGTGCTTTCAGACTAATAGAGATCCAGGCTCCTAATGCCAGAGGAATCCTCTGTGCAGTAGATGATTGCCTCCACAATGGAAAGGGCTGCTATACACGAGGAAACAAGGCTTAGGATCCAAGCCATTGTGTAATAATGATAGCACACTATTGAAGAGTTCACTGTAACAAAGTTTAACTCTGTATCTAAATATTTTAATAGTGCTGTAGTAACTGTATGAGGCCCTGTCTGTCCAAATCATATATTAACCTCTTTTTTACTACAATATTTTTGAGGTTTCTTCAACTTTTACCTATCTCATACATGGAAGAAACTAAGATATATATGCCAAGGTAGCCTAGGATGCAGCTCCTTGCAGCAGTCTCTCAAGTCCTGGATCCAGATGAAATTTTGCTTCTAAATTCCATCTACCAAATAGCGCACTCTTGTTTGCTAAATTCTGGTGGTGGTGGAAAGTGCCATCAGGTCACAGCTGACTTACGGCAACCCCATAGGGTTTTCGAGGCAAGAGACGTTGCAGAGGCGGCCTGCCATTGCCTGCCTCCACATCACAACCTTGGTATTCTTTGGAGGTCTCCCATCCATTTAGTATCGAAGACCGATTCTGCTTAGCTTTCAAGATCTGATGAGATCTGGCTAGCCTATGCTGTCCAGGTCAGGACTAGCTAAGTTCTAGCCAATATATTTTATTATTTTTTCATTTTAGTAATAAATGTTTCATTTTAGTAATAAAATATGGTTAGCGTTGATTGCATATGTTTCCATTTACGGGGGGGGATGACTTTTGTGTATGCATTGTAGGTAACGGCTTGGAGAACATACTAGGCAAGACCATCCAAGCTCATGTCACTGCCAACCAGACCTAGGAACAGTGATGTGGGATGCTGCAGTGAGAGGGGGGAAATCAGCAAAAATTATTTCCCCACTCTTTTGCTGGCAGGAATACCTTCCATCAGAGGAAAATGTAGCTTTTATTTACACTGCTGATATTTTCCAAAGTCAAAAGTTGTATACTTTTTTCCGCTTTAAAACTGTATCTGGACTCGGTAATAGAAAACTTTACTACTTGAGATGCAAGTAGAGGGAAGAAGCCTTTGAAAATGGAGTTTCTTCCCAATTTGAAAGTTCTTTCAAATGTATAATACCTCTGTTCACACTGTAATGCAGGATATCTGTCCCTCATGAAGTTTTCCAGTAAATGATTGCTGGTAGGGGGTGCCAAATTTACTAGGAATGAAATAAATAAATCATGTGAAGTCTGTACAAATTAAGAACTGTCCATGTGATGGGACAGAAGGAGACTTGAGAAGGATTTCTTTTTGAACTATTTCATGTAATTCTGGCTTCAGAGCAGTTCTTGGCAGCTTTCAATGTATCAGTTCTTCGAGGAACCACATGCTTTGCATGAGCCAAGATGTTTGTTTAGACTCTGAGTGGCTTCACTGTGTTGTTCTGTTGGATGCTGGAACTGACAAAGAAGGCTCTTACAAGTCAGTGGGGGCAGCGCCCATGATGATGTCCTACAAAATGGTGGTGTGATGTCATTAAGCAGCAGTGTTGTTCAATTATACTTCCTCACTCGATTCATAATCCCCTTTGGAAGCTGAGTCACTGAAACAAAATCAACACACACACACACATACACACGTTGCCTTGATCCTAGTCTCCTTTCTTTTAATGAAGGAAATGTATAACTTTGTATGTTTATCTGGGTGTACATCTGTTTTGACTGGATTGTTTTATGGACTGTGAGATGAGGCTTTTGTGTGTGTGTTGTTTTATGGCTTGTTTTACAAATTTCAAAAAAATATTGTTCAAGCTGCTTTCAGATAGCTTTTGTCAGATGGTCTCTAAACTAAACAAATAACAAAATATGGCCTCTAATACCTGGACTGGTTGCAATCAACAATTCTCACAAAGTCAGAGTTTTCTACCAGGTTCAGATTGTGTAGAATCATCTCAGTTATACAAATAAAAGTGGTAGTGTAACTAACAATACTGTTAAATGACATAAATAAGAGGCTCTATCAAGTTGCCCCATTGGTCTGCAGACACACACAAAAAGTTGTGTAATAGAATTTATATCAAAATACCACAATACTGTGTATCACAAAACTCTATGTAAGCTTTTGAATTTCTAGAACTCTGCATCAAACTCCATGTTTAGTACATAAGGGGGGAGGGTGGCAAAGCCCCAAATTAGAAATTGTAATGAGAAACAACATGTTTGGGAGATTAAACTGGATTATTTTGGATTGTGCCAGATGCAGAATAAGTTTTCAAGTTTCACCAAATGGCTGGGGCAAAGTAGATGGAAACTAGCATGGGTCAAACTAGAAAAATGATTGCGGTTCCAGGTCCTACTTGGGACACCGAGGTCGGCACGCCTTGTACACCCACCCCCCGCCAACTTTGAAATGAACTCATACAAACAGTTTCTTTGGAAAATTAAGTGGATAAATTTGGCCACAACTTTTATTGGTTACAGCTGTAGAGCATTGGCACAGTATGGGTCCACCGGATCCGACCTATCGGCTGGCCCGCGTGCCAGCCGAGTTAACTGTTACCCAGCCAGCCAGCATGGGTAGAGAAGGCGGGAGGGCAGGTTATCGGAGTTCACGCGGACGCTTGCCCCTATGTGAGCTCCCCTGCCCTCTGGCTGTGAGGGCAAGCACTGTTATTCCTTGAGCTAACCAGCTCTGTTCCGCCCTCACGCCAAGACCCTTAAAGGGGTCCCCAACTCCAGAATTGGCACGCAGGCCGAATTCCGCCAACAGATCCAGCCCCATGCTGTTACCGCCACAAGAACAGGACGCCCCCTTTAGTCCTTTTCCCGCCAACGCCCTTACAGCTGTAGCCAGGCAAGCAGGTAATGACGGACTCCGTGCAACCAGATGTCCATACCCCAGGCCGATAGGTGCACGCCATCTGCTCGGAACAGGGCTTCCATCTTGTGGGAGATGTTTGGGTGGCGAATCCAGATACCGCCTGCCGACTCGACTGCCCGGCCCAGCCTGCCGGACACTTTCCATCTCGCCACTTCCACCTTCTTGGGCTGATTCGCACCCCGCCATGACCTCCGTTCCAGCCAATCCGACCAGAAGATGACAGTGCCGGGCAGGATCTCGCGCACTAAGGCCAGGTCGACCAGAACCTGGCGCTCGAGGGCCACCCCAGGGCACTCTGTCAAACATGTTTGGGAGATTAAACTGGATTATTTTGGATTGTGCCAGATGCAGAATAAGTTTTCAAGTTTCACCAAATTGCTGGGGCAAAGTAGATGGAAACTAGCATGGGTCAAACTGGAAAAATGAATTTGGGGTCCCAGTTCATGGTAAAAGTTAAGGAACGATGTGGTTTCATTTTTTAAAGAAGAAAGTCTTAAACTTGCTGTAAATGCTAGTATTATCAAGCAAGCAGAACATTGGGTTGGGCAGGTTTTTGTCTCCCTTCTGTATACTCCAATTTAGATGGAGAATGTAGTGTCCCTACTGTATAGTACTGAGCAGGGAGGGACCTGTGGGGAAAATGGCAAGTTTTTGGAGCAGTTGTTTTTTTCACCAATTTCAGCAAATCAGATCCTCCCATTCTACTAAAGACCTTCCTCCCAAGTTTCAACTGAATTGAATGAACAGGTCCAGTTTTACATCCCACTGAAGAAGATACCTATAACCATCCTTCTGTCCATTGTTGCCAATGAATATAAGGCAGGAAAATGATGTATTTTCCAAAGCAGCTGTTTTTTTCACTAAATGGCAGAAAAATGTCAGCAGATCAAGCCCTTCCTGTCTACTAAAGACCTGCCCACACACAAACATACACGCAAAGGTTTTAAGTGAATTGGACAATGTGGTCCAATTTTACAGCTCCCTGAAGATGTTGCCCCTAGCCATGCTTCTCCCCATATGCGAAACACGATTTGTGGAGCAAATGATATCCCTTCCCAAAAAACTAAATGGCTTCTTTCTAGGGTTGCCAGGTCTTACTTGTGTTCCAGCAGGTGGGGGAGGAGTCCCGACCCCTCTGCGGGAGACCCTTGGTACGTGCGCTTCATGCGTGCGCCGTAATGCCATCACCCAGAAGTGACATCATCATGTCAGGCACATTGGGGGGACCACTACCATTTGAGGGGGGAACATTGAGTTTTCCCTCATATGATAGAGCATCCATCCCCCCTGCAATATGTCCGGCATGACAACGTCACCTCCAGGCACGTCCCCGTGATCCTGGCACTTTGGGGGTGGGGTTCCCCCCAGTGGCTGGACTGGGCCGGCAGGTAAGGGGCCTGTCGAGCAGGCAAACCTCTGCCGCTGGGGGATCTGGCAACTTGACTAACTTCCCCCCAAAAACACAACAAGTGAACTACAGTTGGAATTAGAACCATACATCAATAACAACAAAGCCACTCCAGAATACACAAACGTGCCCCCTTCTTACCTAAACCTCTTGTCCAAGGAAAGAGGAAAAGCTAGCTACTACCAATAATCAAAACAAATCAAACCAGTGTGTAGTCTAAGGTCCAGTCCAGGGTCTGCATGCTCCAAACAAGGTCTAGGCAAGGGCCTCTAAATTAATGCAAGGCTTTTTCACAGCTAGCAGCTCATGTAGAGCAGTGGGAAGGAGACTGCTGCTCAGGATAGCGTGATTGGCCAAGGGCAGTTCTGTTAATCTCTCTGTGGAATCAGATTGGCTGGGAGACCTGCCTCCCTTTCTCCCCTCATTCCTTTTTGCTGGAAACATGAACAAATCACATGCAGTGATCTGAGACTAAAGCTTCCTGATCGCATCTGTATTTTTCCAGTAATAGATGGAAATTATCAGAGTTTGGAAATGTATGGGGAAGCCTTTCACTGTTTTATTATTTATTATTTATTTATTAAATTTCTATCCCGCCCTTCCAACATATCCTGTTTTGGATATTGCCTGTCCAATCTGATGGTGGGAAAGCTGAATGGCTTTTAGGGTCAGTAGTATCTGATCACACACCCCTAGTAGTGAGACTACAAATAATCTTTTCCTTTCAATAGCGGGGAATCCTGGAGCTTGGTTTTGCATTCTAATGAGAATTTTGTATGTAAATTCTGTACACTGGATTTTTCTCGAGATTAACATTTTTGAGAAATGTTGTTGTGCCTAATAGCGAATGTAAACTATTAACCAGCCAGCCAAGTTACAAAGCTCTTAAACACCAGGGAATTATATCCACCATTTTTTAAAACCAGCGGGAGTTCTGCTACTGACTTGCATGAGAGCAGGTTCATACCTTAGAAGAACTCCAAGTGAAAATTAAAGCAACTGTTTCCCATCATGTTGAAAAAGAGTCAGATTTTTAAAAGGCAGCACCTCTGAAAGGAGATCAGATAAACTCCCGTTTGCTCACTTTCTCAGATGCAGCTTCAGAAGGCAGTAATTTCAGCATCTCTTTCTGCTTAAGGCAACTGCTGATCAAAGTGCAGTTTTCGTTATTTATAAATATCTTATCGAGACAGATGCAGAACTCCTTGAGGGCTGGGTGGGAGGCGTTCGAAGTGATTTGTAAGGTGGAAATGAATGCTGAAGGTGAAATGTTACATTTAACAGCTTTCTACAGCAGTAAATTGGACTGAAGTTCTTTGTGAAGATAAATTATTAGACTGGTTGAGGAACCATGGGCTGTGACAACAACTTCTAAAGTACTCAGTACCGTTGATTAGGTTGCAAATATACCAGGAGCTAGAGAGTCTCACCATTAGTGCCCATAACTTGTAATGCTCATCATTCATGCCATGCAATTAGTGGTAGCCTCTTGCATTCTGTGATGAGTTGCCAGCTAGGATGGCTAGGAGCCCTAGTGACATGTTCAAAATTATGAGAGAGCTCCTGATCCCATGAGCTGCTTTCTCTGCACAGCGAGTTGTAAATCCCTGTGGCATTTTTGAGCCCTTTTGTCCAGATGGGATCTGAACAGTGCAAATGATGCTTCCAATTACAAGACAAGTTTCAGATCCTGCCTTCTGAAAAGCACACAAATGACTAGCATTCAAACTTAAAGTTCACATACAAAAAATTGATCACTGATGGGGTAGGAATGACAAAGAAGGTCTACAAACTATTACTTGTAGCATAAATTTATGATTCTGTCTCCCAATGTATTTTTCTTCTAATTCCTTGACAGTATTGGTTTTAGGGGATCAGTTTTGTTAACTTTTGGTTCTCATCCTCATATATCCCTCACAGAGAGATAAACAAAGTTGTCACTGCTGGAGCTGGTGATATAAGAGTGAAATATTGAATTTGAAGACTCCACTAATTCATGTCAGAAGCAACTTGACGGCATTTACCACACATGCACATGTCTTGTGGCACAATATCACTGTAAAGTATGTATGGAATCTACAGTTGATCTTTGGGCCTTCCCTGATGCCTGCTGGGTATGGTGCAATGGGCTTGTTCATTCAGAGCATAGCTTATGCAATTTGAATGGAAGCAGAAAAATATTCAGAGACTGAAGTCCTTTTTGGTGGGGTAGTTTTGTAGTCTTGCAGTGTATTTGAAAATGTACAGAATGTTAGCAAGTGCCTTGTGAAATACAAGTTGACAATAGAAACTGAAATTGTGAGCAGGGGTAAATGCTGAGAAACATGAACAAAAGCACTGTGGCGAGAAATGAGAAACCACTCTAATGAAGACTGTTATGACAGCTGCTGTTGATCATGTCAGTCCACCAGAGATTCACACATACCCTCCCCCTGAGTTTTACAGACCAATAGCAAGGAGAAAACTGAGAAACGAAGCTTTCTGACACATGAAAAGGTATGCATGAGAAATACACATGCCACGATGGAAAGTAGCTTCTCAAGCCTTCTGGGCTCCATGGCACAAAGAGAACATTATACTTTCTGCTATCAAGCATAACCTTGAAGCACAAGCTGTAGAAAATTACAAAAAGGATACATCAGTTTCTGTGCCCCCCACCCCCCGGTCATGCTTCAGTGCAGAAACCTAGAAGTGCACCAACAGAACCTATAGAGTGCTTTCTTGCCTCATTTTTTCCCAATGCTCACTTTGTTTTTCCAACAATGTCATGTGAAAACCATAAGGAGTCCTGATATCTTTCCCTTGTTGATCAGTAAATGAAACATAAGCAACATAAATGGTTTGTTCAATTATTTATTGGGAGCCCAAGGATATTTCAGAAGGCTGGTGAATTGGACTATTGATACAGTGATCTGTGGAAGGACTACTGTGGCCCAGACCATTGCAGCTGTGTGACAGAAAGGGTGGATGGATTAGCTGCTTACTGCTTTTATCTGGCATGGTCATGAAAATCAACACTACATAAAGTGCAGTACAATGGTACTTATTTGTATATACTGGAGCAGCATCAGAATATATGAGCAGACAGCACTACCACTGTAGAATAGCCACACTGTCCAAGAGCCATGTTGGCTGCGATCACACACACTAAATAATCCACTTTCAATGCACTTTCCAACTGTTTTTTGCCAGTTCACACATTAAAATCCAGTTGGAAAGTGCATTGAAAGTGGATTATTTAGTGTGTGTGATTGCAGCCTTGGAGAAGAAAGACAGTGGCTTTGTACAATGCATATTCTTTGAATAGCCAAGTTTCAGATAAAGGGTTTTTAACACATAAGCAAACAGAGGATTTTCTCAAGGTGTTGGCTGACCTTCTTTTCATTACAAAGAGAAGAACATGGTGTTTTTGCCATGGTAAATCCTTAGCTGGATATAGGCACCTGGCATGGCAAATGGCCTACTGTGGCACCTTCTACAGCTAGCCCTGGTGAGTGGTCTGTGGCTGTATCCTTACATTTCTTGTGAGAATTAGGCTTCATTCACAAACACTAAATAATCCATTTTCAATCCACTTCCACTGAACTTTCCAACTGGATTTTGCCAGTTCACACAGTAAAATCCAGCTGGAAAGTGCATTGAAAGTGGATTATTTAGTGTGTGTGACCACAGCCTTAATCAAAGCAACCTGAGTTTGGTTTTGCAATTCCTAAAGTAGACAGAACTTAAAAAAAAAAACCAGAAAAGTCAAAAGCACCCAATAGTATATAGGAACGAGGGATGAACTAATTCTTATTCTTTTAAAAATGTAATTCAAGAATATAGGTTACAAATGAAAGTATCTTTTTTGGTACAAGGACCTCCTTTGCCATGTTTCATCGGAGACTAATTTTAATTTTGCAGCTAAACTATAAACTTTTTCTGAATGCAAGCGCATAAGTGGAAACCCTGACTAACTCAGTAACTACATGGTATCATGAACAGAGACACTGTAATTACTTCCCACATGATTGTACCAAGACCTGATCATGCTATAACTTGTGCATTTTTGTTGTTTCATGGTTTGGAGAGCAGATTTTATTATGTGGCCTGCTTTTCTTTGTTCATTTGAGTTCTGGCGCACAGATTTCAGTAAGTTGACTAGAGCTGAGCAAACAGCTATGATTAACCACAAAATGATTGTGCATGCTGTTGGTCAAAGTTATATATAGAATTGCACCGAATCCCAGAGCTAATTTTTATGGAATGGCCAATATTGGTAAAAAATATATTCCTGGTTATATGTTTAGGCCTTTCTGTAAAAAAATCTGCTAGATCCTTCTTTATTTTAAGACTCAGCACATTTTTGTTATGCTTTTTTCCAAATAGTTGTTTCCAAAAATAACTGTTGCTGAAAAGAATGTAATCTTTAGTTGTTAAATATTCTACTCCTGTTTGCAACTGAGCAGAAGCCAATAGAAGTGCGTTAGCCAGTACCAATCTTTTGCTTGTTCTTCCTAGAACCTCCTCTGCCAAATTTAATCAGTGACTAGTTTTTAATTTTGTAGTAGAATAGATTCTTTTAAAAATCATAGACTTTGGCTGAGTACAGACTGGCAGTTTGCTCCGGTAGCCAGTCATAGCAAAAAAGCCCCAGAATAAACTATACCGGGTTTTCCCGTTCACACAGCAGAGGCCGCAGCCGGAAGATACGAGACGAGGTGCGTGGGAGTGTTCAGACTGCCACACCAGAGACGTGCTATATTCACCATTTCCCCATTAATTCAGTTGTGGGTGTATGTACGCATGAGCACATAAGCACATAAGCGCATTTTGCCGATTGGAGGAGGACCCTGCACCGCCGGCACCGCATTGGGCAGTGGAGCGGAGCACAGCCAATCACACCGCTGCTGCCTTCTGCCCAACGCGGGTTTTTCCCGGCTTTTCGGCTGCGCGTTCAGACTCCCCGGAAGCGGAGAAACGCGCGACACACACGGGCTTTCGGATTTGCTACGGGTTTTATCAGGTATCTTTTTAATCCGGCGGTGAAGCACAACAGCATGGGTTGGCTACGGGTGGGGGACACCAGGCAGATGTGCCTGTGTGAACGCCCCATTTACTCCAGGATTGAGTCGTCGCTGGCCCAGGTCCCTACCGGGGCAAATTGCCAGTCTGAACTCAGCCTTTGTTTAGATTTGATTAAATGTGGAGTTAGAAGATGTAATTCTCAAAGTAGTATATGTGTGCAAGCTGCATTCATTTCAGCCAAATTTCTTTTTTGCTCATTAGCAACTTGAGTTTTGTCCATGTCTTGTTTGCACCCCACAATAGGGCATATCCATGCACCAAACTGATGCAGTCCCTTGGTTTTATCCTGTATGGGCAAGCTTAGACTCTCTGCCTGTCCCTCGCTCTTTGAGCTTGCAGAAATATAGACCATTCACTATGCTGCTATTTTTCTAACACAGCTGCTCAGATTATAATAATTGCCAACAAAAGAACATAGGGAAGCTGCTTTGTTCGCTGCACAAATATGATTGCATTTTTATTGTAAACCATCCTGAGCTATTGGAAGGGTGAGATAAAAAACATGATTTAAAATAAATAAATAAAATCTTTGTGTGAATTTGTGAGGAGGGTGTAATCTGGAAATATCCTTACAAATAAAAAAGTTGTTAAATTACTACAGATATGGGTTTCTTTTCAATCTCTTGGCTTGAGAGTGGAAAAGAGATGAACTAGATGCACTAAATATTACAAAGTTTATCTTCACACAGTGAGAGAATTGTGTTGCTGTTTTTAAATTACAGTTGTGGACAAAATAGTGGAACACTTTGCCCCAAATCCATAGTTACTTTTTTCCAAAGTGTGTTGAGAGTAGTTGCCTTCTAAACAGATGTCTGGATACAATATTTTTTCTTTAGTTACTTTGAACAAAGGGCCTTTTACCCATCACTAGGATTTGTGCTGGGTTTGCAAGCTGGTCAAGATTTTTCTGTCATATAATTTAGCAAAAGTACATTGCTAGACAATATATTTGGGGGGCAAATGGGGGATATTTGAGCTTTCACATGACCCTGTTCTCCCCACTTGCAACAGCTTCTGCCAGTCAGTGCTGAGTGTGGTTTTATGCTGCCTACTCCACCCTGAGCATAAATTCCAGATTTTAGGTTTTCTTCCCCCCTCATGCCTTTAAAAAAGGCACACACAGCAAATAGGAATTAAACCAAATATTAAGAAGTATAAGCATAAGATGAACACATGAAGCTGCCTTATACTGAATCAGGCCCTCAGTCCATCAAGGTTAGTATTGTCTACCCAGACTGGCAGTGGCTCTCCAGAGTCTCAGGCAGAGGTCTTTCACATCACATACTGCCTGATCCTTTTAACTGGATATTTTGGTGCTTGAACTCAGGATCTTCTGTAAGCCAAACAGATCCTCTACCACTGATCCATGGCTAGTGTTGCCAGCCTCCAGGTGGGGTCTGGAGATCTCCTGCTTTTACAACTGATCTCCAGCTGACAGAGATCAGCTCCCCCAGAGAAAATGGCTGCTTTGAAGGGTGGACTCTATGACATTGTACCATGCTGAGGTCCCTCCCCTCCCCAAACCCCACCCTCTCCTGGATCCACCCCCAAAATCTCCAGGTGCTTTCCAACCCAGACCTGGTAACCATAGCCATGGCCCCTCCCAATAGATAGCCCTCAGGCAGAAAGGCCTTGCTGAATGTATGCCTGAGATCTGGGCATCATCTACAATCAGGTTGCAAAAAGATTTATATATATTTTTTGCCACAAGTATGTATAGGGTTGCAAGCTCTGGGTTGGGAAATACTCAGAGATTTTGGGGGTAGAGCCTGAAGCGGGCAGGGTGTGAGATGGGAGGGACTTAAATGGGGTATAATGCCATAAAGTCCACCTTTGAATGTGGCCGTTTTCTCTAGGGGATCTCCAGCCACCACCTGGAGGTTAAAATGAGCAGAACAATCGTGATATGTTATGCCCAAAAAATATCTGCAGGCTTATAAAGTCTTATCCAATATTCAGTTTACTGGAGCTAATCAGTTCCTCAGGAATCATTCATAATGACGCCATCAACACAACGGGCTATGCATATCAAGTCTTGCTTGCTAAATGAATTAACTATATTGAAACTTCAATGCTACACACTCTGACAAAGTTGTGAATGAAACAAGACTTGATATGCATAGTCTGTTGTGGACCAAGGCAGTTTACATTATTCTCCTCTCCTCCTTTTTATCTTTACAACACCCCTGTAAGATAGGTTAGCTTGAAAGATAGGTTAACCTAAAATCATCCAGTAAGTTTCCACAGGAAGATATCAGGTAGATGAACAGTGGCAAAGTTCCTGAGAGCTTTGCAAGACATATCAAGCATATTCATGTCTGAGTGTTCTGACACTGTATTCTTGAATGATGTCAGACATTTGGGGAATATCTGGTCAGTCTGTTTTTGTTTTGAAAATTTGCTATAGTGTCATATGTTTTATTTTACAAAAATTATACCCTGTCTTTCTACCCTCATAACTGCCACCAAGTTGGCTAACTAATTAAAACTTTCATAATAAAGTCACAGCTTTAAAAACCATTAAAACCAACAAAACACATTATTCAAACAATTAAAACCAGAATTAAAATATATATAAAACAGAAAAACAGAAACTGAAATATTGGGTGGGAAGGAGGGATCAAACAAAAGGGAGTGCCACCTGCCTTATCTCAGAAGGCTGGGGCATATGAAGCAGTGGCTCAGAAGATGATCATAGTGGTTGGGTAGGTTCATCAGTGGTAGGCAACCATATTAATACATTTGTAGTATTTTATACATTTTGTTTTAAATGTTCCTCAATTTTTTGCCTACCACCTTAGACACCTTACACATAGAACAGCAATGTAAAATTGTTAAATGAATGTGAATGAGTCTTGCCTGGCTCATGCCCTGTAGAGACAAGAATATATTGCATTAGAGTTGTTAAATTTAATCTTCTGTTAAGATTGCATCTGCAACAAAATAATCTGTGGTTACAGACTAGAACCTAGCTGAGTTATAACCTGGCACCATTTATCTGTTAACCAAAGCATCCACTCCTGAAATAAAGAGTTTCTACTCATTTAATAGATGACAAGGTGAATTTAGCCTAGGAGGCCACAATTGTGCTTGCCAGCTCACCAGTGGTGAGCGCAGACACTTTTTGATCTGGTGAGAGGCCTTAAATAAAATTTTGCTAGAGATCTACAATCAAAGATCTGACCAATTCATTTGAATTAGTACTGGGGAAAGAAAATCAGGAATCAGCTGCCAATATGTTAGTTTCCCTCAGCTTTTCAGAAATCACTCTGACAAGACCAAAAAAGGGGGGAGGAGCCAACCCAATACGGGAAAGATAACTGAGAAGGTTAGGGCAAAAATAATAATCAAATATAGCCAAATATGCACTGGTCCATTAGCTATGCTAATATAAAACTACACTATCTCTCCTTATAATAATTATCTTTTGGTTTCATAAGATTCCATGTGCTCCCATTGGCTATAAAATGCCCTCCCTCAGCCATTGGCCCATCAGCCGCCACTCAAGACTACTCGCGTGCCATTGGCCAGGTGCTGGGTCTGCTCCTCTTCCCCACCCACTCTCCCTTCAGACAGATTTGCATGTCAGATAGATTTACTGGCAGACAGCTCTTTCTCCTGAGGAAGACAGTTCTCTTGACTCCTGTGAGGAACTGTCCACTCAGTGGCTGTTGGTAGGCAGCCAAGCTTGGTTCTGTGAGTAAAAAAACAAAGGACTTTCAGCATAACCCCCTCCCCCGCCCATAACCCCCTCCCCAGTGGCCACTTTCCTGTCAGAATAAATGGGAAAAGGCTCTTTCTCCTGCTTAGCTTCAGCATGGCTGGCTGGCTAACAAGGTGGGCCAGCGACCATCAAACCATTTTGTTCAACTCCCCGCTGTGCGACTGACTTTCCCCTAGGGTTGCCAATGTCCAGGTAGGACCTGGAGATCTCCCACTGTTACAATTGACCTCCAGATGACAGACAGCAGTTCCCCGGGAGAAAATGGTTGCTCTGGAGGGTAGACTCTATGGCATTATACCCTGCTGAGTCCTTCCACACACACCCCAAATGCTGCCTTCCACAGGATCCACCCCCCAAATCTCCAGGTATTTCCCTAATCAGAGTTGGCACCTGTACTTTCTCCTCTGTCAGTAAAAGGCCCTTTCCACACCTATGTTGGCCTTTGGGAGAAAACTTTGGGGCCCAGTCCTGATCAGGTTGCCAACTCCAGGTGGGCAATTCCTGGAGATGTGAGGGATGGAGCCTGGAGAGGGTGAGGTTTGAAGGGGTGGCACCTCAGACAGGTACGATGCCATAGACTCCACCCTCCAATCCAGCCATTCCCTGATGGGGAACCATTGTTGCCAATCTCCAGGTGGGGGCTGGAGATCACTCAAAATTACAACTGCTCTCTAGGAGGGAGGGGGGAGGAGATGGAAAACTAAAGGTAGGTTGATGGTTGGCTGGGAGGGAGATAGGGTTATCAACTCCAGGTTGGGAAATTCCTGGAGATTTGAGGTGTCGAACCTGGAGAGGGTGAGTGTTGAGGAGGGGTGGGACCTCAGACAGGTACAATGCCATAGACTCCACCCTCCAAACCAGCCACTCCCTCCTGGGGAACCACTATTACCAATCTTGGGGTGGGTGGGCTGGAGATCACTCAAAATTACTACTGCTCTTCAGGTAGCAAAGATCAGTTCCTCTGGAGAAAATGGTGGACTCTGTCATTATACCCTGCTGAGATTGCCACAGCAAATTGTCACTGAGTGCCCAAAGCCAGGGCACTCTCCCAGAGCCTCTTTCTAGAGCCCATTGTATTTATTTCCACAATGGGCCTTATTCCTAGTATTTTAATAAAGCATAAGAAATATTAAAACCATTACAAACCACATATCTAAGGTTCTGTATATAAGTACCTATACCCAATATCAGGACAAATGTAAAAATATGTAAATACAGGTAAAAAGGTACAAAATATATGCAAATACAAGTACCAGACGTGTTTCGGCTAAAAAGCCTTCCTCAATGGTAATCTGAGCTGAGCACTCTATAAATTACATATCAATATATTTAAAATTCATCTTATACAGAATGGATCTTTTAAAAAAACATTGTCAAATACTGTGTGGACCTGAAATGATAAGGGAAAAAGAGAAAATTGTTACATTTTGTACCTTTTAACCTGTATTTCTATATATTTACATTTGTTCTGGTATTGGGTATAGGTACTTAGATATATGGTTTTTATCATGGTTTTAATATTTCTTATGCATAATTAAAATATAGTGTATTTTTATATGAGCACTGCAAGTTTAGCTATATTTGAAAGACTTGAGACATTTGGCTAAAATCTGGAGAAAAGAGGGACTTACCCATAGCTGTAATGGACATCACAGAGTGCCTCAAAGTTCATCATGATGCCACAGAGAAGACCTTGCTCCTCCACCTTGGAGGAGGGATACAGTTAGTGGCAACCACAAATTTTGGCTGGTCATTAAGGCCAGCCCAAATCTATGGGCTCCTGATTTAGCACCAGTAGTAAAGCTGGAGCAACTGAAGAGACCACTAGGGTGCCAGTGCAAGGAGAAAGATAAAGACTTTTCAGATGACACTAAGAACATCACAGAACATTTCCCTGCATGCATTTTCAAAGCAGAGAGTCTATTAATATCTGGAGCAGTTCTATATGGGTTTTTTTGCATGAGCTTGGGGGAGGTATTGCATGAGTTTGACTTGTAGGGGGAAGGTGAATGCAATGAAATGGGGTTTGAGTTTAAAGTTTCAGAATGAAAGGGGTTTGAATTTAAAGCTGGATGGAGCTCTTTGCTTTGTGGTCCCAGTTCTGTGTGGAATGTCTTCAAATGTATTTTGACATCTGCTGTTGCTGTCCTGCATTGCTTGTCACATGTTACACATGCTGTGAAGCCTGAACAATCAGCAGGATATGCTGTGGCTGACAGTTCTGTTTCCCTATCAATGTCAACATCTGACTTTTAAAGACATTAATGGGAGTTAGACACATATAGGAGGATCAACTCAGCCCTATGCTAATTAAAGAAGGGAGCAGGAAAATTTAGAGGTCCCTAGTCAGGCAGATCAGACTGCTGACAAATCTTGACCTGTTATACATCTCTCTCTCTGACTGATTTCCCACTAGCTGTTGCACCATCCTTGCTCTTCCTTTCCCCAAATTCTGTGTGTCAATTTCCCACCACTAGCTGTGCGGCTGTATTTTGCCCTGCAGCTTCACCCGAATTCCCCCGCAGGGAAGATTGATCGAGAAGATGCAGGGGGAATCAGGTTAAGCTGCGGGGCAAAATGCGGCCATGCAGCTAGTGGTGGGAAACTGACACATAGAATTGGAGGGAAAGGAAGAGTGAGGACGGAGCAGTGGCTAGTGGAAAATCGGTCTCTCACTCACTCACACACACACAATTTTTGTATGCCCTTTGAGATGCACCGAAGCATTGGGTCTTAGATTCTAATCAAGTATAAAGAGCCAAAGCAATGATCATCCAGGCATTCAAAAGCATTCACAGATTAATCCTAATTTAGAATCCCAGTTTATAATATGTAAAATCATTTCAGTTTGGACATCACAACAAAATATGGCTTCAAAAAACTAGGATGTCTTCCATTTTGGCGCAACAGATGAGGAAGCTTTTGCGCCTGAGAATAAATCTGACATATTTTCATCACAAACAAACCAAAGTTTGTTAATCATATCTGAACATAGCCATTGTTAGTAAAATATTCCAACAGTCAAAGAACAATTGTGCTGTACCTGATTTCCTTTCCTCTTTGTGACTATTCTTCAAAATTTGTTTACAGAGTCTCTCTTCCATCTCTCACTTACCGCTTTCTTTTCTATACTGCTCAAAAAAGTCTCTGACTATGGGGGCGGGGAACAAATAGGCACTTTGTATAAAAGAATAATACTTGTATAAGTGCTATAATTTATTGCTTAATTGACATTAAGTTGATCATTTGGGTTTTCTTGGCTCAGAACTTGCTTGTCTTGTTGCAAAATGGATCTTATGGGCATATTGTATGAAAAATCCTACTTGTGCATTGTCTGTAGAATAGGTCGAATCACAGGCAGGTGGCATTTGAGTTATGCACTATCCTCTGCAGAGCTCCTTGTTGTTTTCACAAACCTCATGATGCTAGGTTGATGCATGGTTGACAGGTTGGTGGGGGGGGGCTATCAGGTGCTGTTGCCGTGGAGCTTAGACTATTACAGAGAGGAGTGAATAAATTTCATAAGAGTACAAGAGATATCCTATTGGATCCAGCCAGTGGTCCATTTAGTCTGCCTGTTTAACACATCCTGTTTAACACAGATGAAAATACAAGAGGTGCCCTATTTTCACTTCACATAAAATAATGACTTGTTTTGTGATACCATACCTCAATTCATCTGTTTCTGAAGAGGAAAATATGGCCTATTGCTGAGGGGTTCCTTCCTTCTTTTTTCAATAGCCAGAGGGGGATTGAGAACCTGTTTCTCTCTGAACTGCTTTCTACAGTGCAAACCAACATATAAAATGTTATAATCATAGGAATGGCCCTGTGGCTAAAGCAGAAATATTTCTACCCCCACCCTAGAACCTGTTATGGTTTCTTTTTAATCCTTTCATTATACCGTTCTCAGAATATTTCATTAAGTCGGCATTGCTGTTTTGCTTAGTCAGCTGTGGCCTCGGAGATGGAAATAGTCGCCCTGACCCAAGGATCATTGACTGTTAATCATTGTGAGATCCTGGCTACAATCCCAGAGTGAAAGCCTCTACCTATCTAGTAGCTTGCATGCTTCCAAGCAAAGAAGAGAGCCCCCCCATCCCAATTTTCTCTGTTAAGAATGCACCGTCAGCAAGGAAGAAATGACAAAATAAAGCCAAATGGTCAAGGCAGTGCTCTGAGATTCCAAGGAAGCAGAAACAGAGGCAATTTATAATTTCCTGGCCAACCAATAAATGCTGAGAAATGACAGTGAATGCCACCACTGTGGGATCAGATCAAAAAGTAAAACACGCCTTTGAAAACAAATTTGCCTTACATTGTGTGAAATCTGAATTGCAAAGAGAAAATATGAAAAGTTTGTTCTCCTGTTGAGTTGGCATGCTATTATGCTGAATGCCACAGATAGTCCTCAGATAAATATTAGGCTTTCTTAAAAAGCTGATGCCATTTCAGGCCCTTTTGAAAGACAGATTTGTAGGGTGAGATTGTAAAGACAATGACTAGCTTTTGTTTGATGTCCTGAGGATGCTTTACCTTTTTTCTTCAGTTTTGTCTCTGATGTTCTGTATTTATTACCAGAGGTAGTTGTTTGATGAGTAAGACAGGAGACTTGAAGGCTTCATGAAATGTATCCTGTAGATTTCAGGGAGAGGGAGTTTTTTCAGGCCTAATGTTTGAGCTGTGGAGAAGAAAGTGCAGATTTCTACATTTCTTCATTTTCATTATCCTTTCAACTACCTTTCTTGCCCCATCTAACTATTAAGAAGTTGATGTAAAAAACATAGGCATACAATTATTTTCTAAAAATTATTTATTTCTACCACAGTTCTTTGGAAGTATGTTGGTCTATAACACCATGGAATCAAGATTCATTTAACAGTGTTTCAAACAGGTGATTGAAAATGGGTAGCCATGTTAGTATATTGTGGCAAAATAAAACAAAAGTCCAATGGCCCCATAAATGAAAACATTTATTTCAATATAAGCTTTCACACGTCACAGCTTACTTCTTCAAATACAGCAGGGAAAGATCATACTTAGAATTCTTATGGAGGAAGGTGAGGAAGACAAGGAGTTTGATGTGAATTCTGTCATAGATCTTTCAAGTATAAATTATGTAAGGGAAAAAGAAGAGCTGGGGTAAAAAGGTTAGGTGTGAATCCAGCCATCTATCAACAGAACTAGCAATTGCATATAATAGATAATAACAGAGGTCAGAGCAAGGTTCAAACAGACAAAGTAGGGTAAATAGAGTCAGTAACAACTGCTCAAGGAGAAATAGCCTTGTGTTTAAGTGAAAATAAACTGATTGTGATACATGGTTATAGCCTGATAAAATCTGTTAACAGCCAATTAAAATTTTTAGAAAGTGAGCCCTGTAGAGCTATTAGAGATTGTAGTGAGGAAAGAAATTCAAGTCTCTGTTTTAGCCAGGATTACATGTAGTGTTTAATTTCTTGATGAGTTCTCATTCAGCACTTCACATTTTACATACCTTTAAATATTTTTGTAGGACAGTGACTTTCATTCTGTAATAGTATATCCAGGAAGCTTAAAAAACTCTCTCGCTGGTTTCAGATGTAGTTTCTTATGTCCAATTTGTTTTCTTATGCCCAATTTGCAGAGACTGACACATTAGTCCAAAGTAGACAGTAAGAGAGCATTGTTGACACATGATGGCATACACTAAATTGGCATATGTGCAAGTAGATGAGCCCTAGATGGTGTAGTTGATGTTATTAACAATATTATTATTGTCTGAGTACATATGGAGACTCTTCCATTGTCTATTTCACTGCCTTTTATATTCTTTACCCCCCCCCACAAAAAAGAAACACTTAAGAAAGAGAGAGAATTTGGGGGGAACATACACTCCAACTGTCTCAATTTACAGCAGAGAGTCCCTATTTTCTGGAATACATCCTTCCTAAATTACTGCCCCTTGGGAGTTCTTTGTTAAAATTTTCTTTACATGACTTGCTGGAACTTAGATCTTTGAGCAGGGGAGGGATGTATCTTCTCTCTACTGTACGTGCATGTAAATGCACCCACATGAACATTAAAGGTATCATATAATACATACCCTTCCATCTCACATGCTTATGAGGTTCATTTTGAACTGATTGTTAAGTTTTTTGTGGCAGCATTTTTGGCATACCTTTATCCTATTGATCGAATGCCTCTTTAGTTTTTAAAGCACTGCAGGATCAGCTGTTGCAGAGTAAATGAATACAGTTTACAGCAGATGGGAACACATGAAACTGCCTTATACTGAGTCAGACCCTTGGTCCATCAAAGCCAGTGTCCATCAAAGCCAGTATTGTCTACTCAGGCTGGCAGCAGCTCTCCAGGGTTTTAGACTTCCACTTCACCTATAGCCAGTTTCTTTAATTGGAGATGCCAGGGATTGAATTGGGACTTTCTGTGTGCCAAGCAGAGGTTCTTCCATTGAGGCACAGTCCCCACAGCAAAGCCTTCATCAACCATGTATCATCTGAGGGGTGGGAGCTTGGGCAGTTACTCTCGATATGAAGATAAGGGCATTTCAGGCACATCTCTCTTTTCAACTCTGAAATGTCAGGCAGCCAAGAAAGGGTTGCAAGCAAAGATTACTTCTCATAACTCATCGTTTCACTGTAATAACAGACAAAGGTATTTGTTTGGGCAGGTAGAGTGGCATGACCCATTTTTCTAGAGTACACCACAAAGGTGATGACTCCCTTGTAACATGTCCCTCTTTCTGCCAGTGCAGAGAAGTATCTAGAGTCTTTTGGGGGGCAACATGAAAGTGACTGCTCTCTGTTATTTCTGGGTATGCAGGAGTAGAGGATTTTGGCTCCCCTACTGGTTTCCTCCTGTTGTCAGAAAGTATTCACAAAGGTCTGACCTTAGGGCAGCTGCTACTCTGCCCATCTCCTGCCTTCCAGCACTTGTTGTCCATCCCAGGAAGGAACAAAACTAAAGTACTGGGTCTTGAAGCCTGGTGTTCCTGTTGTGGATCAGAGATTAGGAAATCTAGACAGGCACCATCTTGCTGCCAAATATTGAATCCTATCTTTCCAGCCAATCTGAAATATCTCTGAAAATATTTTCTCTGGAACCATAGTTTACATGGTGATCTACAGAATGATACAGAACATCATCTTCAAGAACATGGACCCCAAGGCCCCAGCACTGAAAGATACATGTTTGGAGGAGCCTGTATAAATTTTGATGACAGGCTCCTTGTTTTTAGAGCTCTTTAAGATCAAGCTGCAAAATAGACAAGACTAGATGGGTTTCAACAAATGCCTTCTCTCTGCAATGACATTAAAGGCAGCCATTCTGCAGACGTGCCAGCAAGATTTTGGCAGTTGCAATCTAATTGTATGATATGTGTTGACTTGCTCGTAATTGGATTATTTAGCGCCTGGTTAGACAAGATATATATTTCTATGTATGATTTTCAGTGAAGTGAATTCCTATTAGAAAGTAAAGAGGAGGAGGAAACCAAGTTGTTTCTAGATATACAGCATAGGTTTCTGGTTTTCCTTCTGGTGGGAATGAATTAATGATCTTTGAGACCTGGAAAAAGAATATCCATTCCATACTAACACTGTGGCTCATTAGCAGAATCTTGTTGAATGTTAATAACTACTATAGGAAATTATACAATTATATATCTGTTTATTTTCTTTCTAGGAGAACACTTGAGGATTTGCCCACAAGGCTACACTTGCTGTACCAGTGAGATGGAAGAGAACTTTGCCAACAAGAGTAGGACTGAATTTGAAGGCATGTTGAAGGAAGCAACTCGCTCAGTACAAATCAACTTAACATCTCAGTACAAGAGCTTTGATGGTAAGTAAAGCAAAGTAGATATAACCAGGCTGAGTTTGGGGTAACAGCTGCCCATACTTGCAGTTTTCAAGGCAATGTGTACATGTTTGTTGTAATTGATTTGCAACATCAAAGTGAAGTGAAGTGTCCATGCAGATCCAAACACTCAGCGACACCACTGAGAAGAAAATTTAGGTCCAGAACAGAAATCCCCAACCTTACTGAATCTTGGAATTTTATGAACTGGTAGTGGGCACCACAACAAAATGTCTGCATGGGGGGCGGGGGGAGGCTCCAGTAGCAAAATGCTGGAAGAGTTCCAGAGAATTTTAGGAGACTGCAAGCCAAGAATTCTCCTGCAGTGAATGTAGCGGTTTCTAAATGGATAGTTCCTTTACACCCAAAGGTGGTGCCTCCTAGGGTCTTCTGAAAAATCTATTCCAATTGTGAAAGGCCAGTTTGGTTTGTCATTTTAGGGAAGGGATGCTTTGAGATAGAAACAGGTAGGCACCAGGAAATACACTGGGCTGCTGGTCTACAATATCTATCAAGCATCTACAGTTTCTATACAATGTGATTAAAAACCTGGTTGGGGTTCAGGGAAGGTATGCGGACCCCAAGGCCCCAGCACTGCTTGGAGTTTTGGCGCAGACAGCCCCCACTTGAAAAACAGCATTTATTCTGCAAGCCACAAAACCTATGAAGCAATAGGATCACCCTGGACAAAATGACCCACTGCAGAAGTACCCCTTGTTCTGGATAAAGCCGCTGAGGAATCTTCAGTCTCTAGAACAGACCATAGCATCCCAGAAGCTCGTACGGTGGCTTCAGAATCAGAGGAAGACACCATTGCATGCAGGGAAAACTGTTTTTGAGTCAGATTCAGTACCAGTAGCTGAAGTGAAGGTGCCGAGTGTCATATCAAAGTCATTGAAGGTATCAAAGTTTAAACCTTATCCCAGCCTCATGGACCATGGCCAGGCCAGTCCAGAAGACGTGGATATGTACAGTGACAGAAGCTAACACACCCAACTGTCCTGTCTTCAGGATATGATAATGATGGGACATTAAACTGGAAGCATAAAAAAAAATCCCAGCTTTTAAATGGTCCTTTTAAATGCTGTTTTTCAAGCAGGGGCTGACCGCGCCAAAACTCCAAATGGAGGCGTGTGGCCACCTCTCTCCCTCCCCCTTCCCTACTTCCCCACAAAATTTCCCAATGCCCCACCAAGCCAAATTTCTGGCTACGGGGCTGTGTGGGCTGCTGCCCTACCCCAGATACCTCCCTTCACTACACTCACAACAGGGTTGTTTCATTACCCAAGTCGCCAATTGAGGGGCTGGACAATTGAGAGGCATACCAATATGGGAAAAGACAGTAGGTGTGGTATTCCTGCTGTCAACTCCAGTGCTTTTGTTACTACTGCTAGAGCTCCAAAGGTGGCTTTAGTGGTAGTTCCTCTGTAGTCTGCCTTAGAACTTGTCTAGGTAACAGGAGAAGAGGTGTGCACCTTATCTCATGCTGCCACTGCCTGCCATGGATCCATCCACGATGGGGTAGGGTCCTAGGTTCAGGAGGACTGAACTTCCTGTGTTGAACTCTGTGAATATTAATTATTGCATCCCACACAAAGTGAGCCCAGTGGCATGGCATGTGGATACAACTCCTCTTTTCCACAGACTTTAAACTCTGCATATATATGTGCCTAATTCTAAAGTATGTTGAACATCTGGAAAGACCATAATTCAACTTTAAACATGCTTTAGCATCCCCCCGCCAAATTTCTAATTCATTTAATGTCTTGGCATAAGGATGGCCTTTTGCCTGTTTGTAATGCAGGACATCCCAACAAATCCAGTCTCTCACTTCTGCAAAAATTTAAAAAAGGGCTAAATGGAGATTGCCTGATAGCAACATACTGTATACAATTTCGGTTAATGAGTTTTTTTCAAAATGTGGTGTTCTCGATGAAGTTGCCATGTTGTCTTGGTTTCTCTTGTTGTTGTGTTTCCTGGTGGTTTATAAAATATTACTTTTACTTCTGTAAGATGTGTTTCTCTTAACAATTTATCTCTGTCCTGAAGCCACATCTGTGCTCACTAAAACAAATAAAATATTACTGTATCAAACCATAATGTACAAATCACTGCCTCTCTCTAGCATGCATAACCTCCATTGAGCCCCTAGGCCAGTGAAAATGTTTCCTGCTCCCATCACATTTTTTTCAGTTTGCTTTTAACTACTGCTCAGTGTTTGGTATATGTTTTAAGCAAGTCAGATAAAATTAATGTCATTCATGGGCTGATTTTTTGCGACTAAGTTGGGCAAAACCATATTTTACTTATTTTTAGGGCTGCTAGATATTTTAGAGAGAAGAAATCTAATTCTAGTAAATGTTTTATTTGGTGTCTGGCTTCAGAAAACTTGGACATCGGGGTAAATGTGTGCGTAACCTATAGAAATATTCAACACTGAGAGTCAGACTCATTAAAAAATGTCACACAGTATAGTTCTCCTAGAACTGTACTATTCCAGAACATAGGTGAAAGATTACAGAGTTCTCAGATACGAAGGAGCCATATAGTCCAAGTCCCTGTCCAAAGCTGAAGCATTGCCTAGAAGTGTCAGTCCAGCCTCTGCTTGAAGGTCTCCAGCAAGCCCAACCCCTACAGGTGATTCCATTGTCAATTCACACTTACCATTAGGAATTGTCTTCTAATGTTCAACCAAAGTCTTCCCTCCTATTAGGGTGTGCGTCCAGGTATACCCAAGCCAAAAATATACCCAAAGTTAGACATTTTTGCTTGGCTCAGGTGCATCCAAACAAAATCATCATCATCATCCTGGGATTATGAAAGTAACAAAAAGTTATTTCCCAGAATTTTGGAAGTGGAGAGGGAGAGCATGCTAGTGCCTTTTAAAGGGACCAGGCCTGACTATCAGCTGATAGTCAAACTGCCCCCCCATTCAGTTTTTTAAATTGAAAAGGGAAGGAGGGAGCTGCCAGACTTACCTTGCCAGCTAGGCCTGTGTTGCAGCTGCTGGCCATTCCCATGGCAGAGATCACCTGGATACCAACAGCTGGCAGGAATGGCTGCTGGGGGTGCTTGCATTCCTTTGAGTCTTGGGCTGGTTCCTTAGGAACTGCAGCCTTCAGGAGACTTTACAAAGCTCTGGCACCAAGGCTTCTGAAGGCTCCCCAAGGCTTCCAGAGTGCCCTGCAATTCCTGGAGCACTGGCCCAGGCAAGCCCGGCAGCCATTCCCCATCACCTGTCAGTGCCCTGGTGGGTCCTGCCACCAGAAGGGTGAGTGGCTGCAACGTGGACCCAAGCTGGCAAGATGATGATGATGATGATGATGATGATGATGATGATGATGATGATGATGATGATGATGATGATGATGATGATGATGATGATGATGATGGTGAAGAAGAAGAGTTGGTTCTTATATCCTGCTTTTCACTACCCGAAGGAGTTTCAGAGCGGCTTACAGTTGCCTTCGCTTCTTTTCCCCACAACAGACACCCTGTGAGGTAGGTGGGCCTGAGAGAGCTCTTTTGACAATTGTGACTGACCCAGGGTCACCCAGCTAGCTGCATGTGGAGGAGTGGGGAATCAAACCCGGTTCTCCAGATTAGAGTCTGCCACTCTTAACCACTACACCAAACTGCCTCTTAATGTGATAAGTCTTTCAGCTGCCTCCTTTCCCTTTCAATTAAAAAAAAATTGTTATTGCCGCCTTCCACACCTGTTCTCATTTGTCTGTATCCTCTAAAGAGCAATATTTGGAGGCACTGCTCCAGAGAAGGTCTGACTTGCACAAAAGAAAGGGGAACTGTCACTTCTCATGGACTTCAGTAATACACTCCTATCAATGCAGCCTAACATTACATTAGCCTTCTTTGGCAGCATGTCACACAGCTTATGTTCAGCTTGATCTATTATTTTAACTCTGACACATATTCCTATATGTAGCAAAATGTAATTTAACACATCTGGGACATATGTGTGGGCTGAAGGAAGTGGGTACATGAAGACAGTGCTAAATAATTTTTCAGATAGGCTTGGATGGGGGAGGGCATAGTTTCCCATAGGTAAAGGGAAAGTTGAGTGATGGTCAGAATCCCCCCCGGCTTTCCAAATCACAGTATGCAACAAATCATGTTTATTTATGTGAAAGTACCAAGCTACTGCGATTAATTTTAACGAGTCTAAGATAACCCATTGCTGCTTTAAAGGGCTCCTTGAAATGGCTACTATTGTATTAAAAGTGGCTAGGAAAAAAATATGGGTCACAGAGAGGCGGCATGAATGAAACTGACATGATTTTCTACACAAGTAGATCCTTTTAACTTTTGCTAAAATTAAGAACCAAAATTTAATAGTAATTCCCACAATAAATTTAATGATTTTGAGACAAACAAATTTATTGTTGTATTGTCAACATTTGTGGACTAAATCCCAATTAATCAGAACTGTTTTTAAAGACAAACAGATTTATTGTTGTATCCTCAACATTTGCGAACTAAAGCCCAATTAATCAGAACTGTTGTGTTTCATGATGCTTTGGCCCCACTATTTACTGTTTTTTCTCTCCCCTACTTTGTGTGCATGTGTTTGTATGCACTGTATAAATAGGGTTGCCAGGTCCTTACCTCATGCCGACATGATGTCATTACATTGGGGACATCGCACAGCAAAGCTCTGGTTTTTTGCCCTCAAGCCAAAGCGTCATGCGGCGATGTCCCTACTGTAATGACATCACTTCCATGTGACATCATGTTGGGGATGTCACTGTGCAACGTCCCTGTTTGGTGGTAGGGCTTCCCCCGCCAGGCAGAAGCCTGAAAAATTGGGGGAACCCTCGCCCAGACCAGGGGTCTGACAACCCTATGTATAAAATGTATAGAATTCTAAAGATCTGTCTAGCTTATGGCACAGTCTCATATCAGCATCTTGCACCACCAGAAGATTCCTTACTCTGAAGGCAAATTCCACCATGAATGGAATGGGATCTTTAGGATCCAGCCCAGGACAATTTGCCAACTGAAGGAGTTGAGCTCTAGGCCACAAAAGCTCCTACCACTATAAATTGATAGACCTTTAAATTGCCAGACTATTTTGTCTGTTTTGCTGTAACAGACTAACACAGTTGCCCTCCTACAATTATTTAAAAACATCTCACATTTCCAAACCAATTGACAGGCAGAAAAGGAATGGATTTGCTTTCTTTAAGTTAATTTCACTTCCTGTCTCTTTTAAAGATTTATTTTTACTGCTTTATTAAATGAACTCAGTTTCTATTGAGAAAGGAACTGAGGGGCATACAAGGAGACAGAATGCATTCAGATATGAGCCCAGTTCAGTCATTATAGTTTTAGTAATCCAACCACATGTAAGGCAGAATGATATTGTACATAACGCCCCCCCCCCGCAGTTCTTTTTGCATGAATAGGACAATGTGTATTTTTCCGGTTCAATACATGTGATTTGAAATCCAGATTTTTGATAGTATGTATTTATGCATACCAAAGCTGGAAAATATGCACATTGCCCTGTTCACAAAAATGGTAACCACACATAGGGATGGGCATGAACTGGAAAAATGTGGTTCATGTCGGTTTATGGTTTGTGGCCCAAGCACAAATGAACTGAACCAGGAGGTTCATTTGCTGATGTTGAAAGGAGTTGCTGGCACACATTCCATAGTTTCTGAAGCATCCTTTGACTATGTAAACAAATTGGGGGGGGGGGGAATTAGATGAGGTTATGCCAGAACATTTGCTTATGTAAACATGCCCTATTTAACTGTGGTTGGATTAATATGTCATGTGCCAGCTATTAGCTGAAATCTCAATAACAGCAGGCAGCAATCCATAATTCATGTTTTATTACTTTGATACAGTGGACACCATGTAGGGGGGAAAACTTTCTGGCTGACACAGCACTAAGTCTCTTGCCATCCTAATGTGGCAGTTATGTCCAGTTCCATCATCCATGTTTCCACTTATACATCAGGCAATAGTACTTGTTGGTACTATCCCGCATGTACTGACTTGGTGTCATGGATTAGTTTATATCACCAACACAATCCTGCAGATGTTTTTTTTAGAACAGCATTGTTATAGGAGCTGGCATCATTTTTCTTTTTTCAGATGCCAGCCCAGTGCTGCAGTGGGGAGGGGAGAAGTCTTGAAAATCTCTGCATACAACTGAGCCGTGACCTTGGTAGCCCAGGCAAGCCCAGTCTCGTCAGATCTTGGAAGCTAAGCAGGGCCAGCCCTGGGAAGCAATTGGAAGGGAGACCTCCAAGGAATACCTGGGCTCAGAACGCACTCAAGCCACCTCTCTGAAATGTCCAAACCCCACTAGGGGTCGCCAGAAGTCCTCATGACTTCCAGGCATGCAAGCACGCACACACAAATTTACAATCCACAAAAAAATAGTGTGTACAACTGGTAACTCCAGTCCTCTTCCCTCAAGTGTGCATGGAGTTGTCAGTGGGATCAGAGCTTGACTGAGGTTATATAGGAGGTACCTGTTGTGTGAACTATCCCTTTGATGTTGGTTCTGAACACACACGTCCAAACAGGGTTGTTCTTTTTCTGGGGGAACGCATCAGAACAAAGTTCCAGACTCTCTTTGACAAAATTCTTTTACAAATTTTTAAAAGTTCATGAGTTTTCAGTATACAGATTGAAAACTTCATTTCCCTCTTGAGAGTTCTGGCACCTCTTTATTTTTTAAAAAAAAGCCCTGCCTCCAAGCATTTGTGTGGCAGCTACAGCCGAATTGCTAGTCCATGCCCCTCCAACCATCAGGTTATGCGGCCTATTCCCCCTTGTTGCCTGTTTACAGTTCTCTGTTTTTCATAATTTTCCACCAGTGATCTGAAATAATGTTATTAACTAGCAGTAGTGGTGGTGATTGATATTGGGAGCTCCATGTGCTTTCAGTATTCTCTTAGCGCTTGTGTTTATTTTTTTAGGTTGTTGGAGAACACTTTCAAAAGTAGTCCCACTTGACAGAACCACTGAGTTTGATCCAAAAAAATTCTGCCTGGTTTAAAATTTTATTAACTCAATAAGGAAAAATAATAAACATGCCTAGTTTTTACACAACAGTGATAACTGGCTGTTCATGGAAGTCCAATGGAAATCAGCATATAGTGACAGGCTTGCCCTCTGCTGGTAGTTGGTAAAATATATATATATTATTGCTAAAACTGTCATCTGCAGTCAATAGCCACTGAATTCTTAACCCTCTGATACTCAGAAACATAGAAGTAATGAGACTTACTGCCTAGAAAGAAGAGAACATTAATATGGTCCATGACATATCTGCCTATATGTACCTTTGCCTAAGCACTACCTACCCTGTATACAGAAAAGGGCTTGGACAAGTTGGACTATTTGCAGATTCATCAGTTTGGTTTTGCTCAGAAACTTTAATGGAATCAGATCCATATGCAAAAAGAGAATTCTAAGACAACACAAAAGGCTGTGCACTAATATCTACCGGCAATGTCTTCTAACTGTTTTAAACGATTTGGAATGTTACTCATGTCACCAATAGTAGGGCTATCCCCATTTAGTTAGGAAGTCCTGTCTTTGGGACTGGTACAGCATGCCATTGTATCCTTCACACTGGTAGCACAGTTGGCAAAAAGCAATGAATAAGAGAGGAGTGTTTCAATAGGAAGTGACAAAGAGGGGCTGCACATTCAACAGAACAAGGCTGTTCTTATGACATTAATCAAAGCTCCATTGTTAAATCCTAATCGCCCCCCCCCCAATCTCCCTCCTCTCTTTCGTTGATTGTAAAATTATACTGGTCTTCTTTTTCCCAAATACTTGGATGTTGTTTAGTTGAAAAGCCTGGTGTGATAGTTGACCTTTAGTTGGGAGCCAGGAAATTTGAATTTTCAAAATCATTGGGCCCTTTTGAGGAAATGTTAATGTGCAATTAAAAAAATAATCCTAGTTCCTTTAAGAATTTGAATAATTTGCATACTGGACAAAGGCTAACAGATTACTGTATTTGTAAGTTGCTTTTGTCAGACGTTTGTCAGATAATCATTTTGTAAATGATTAGCAGGCAGCCTACCAAGCTATTTGATGCTGTCTTAAAGGTTTGTAAACATCAAATCACTGAAAGACTACATTAATAAACCAGGCAAAATGGACAGTTTAAACCACTGCAGTGGAGTTTTATTTGGACAGTTATATATTCCCTTAAAACTGTACCACTAATTCTGTATCAGTTATATAGTCTCTTAAAACTTTATCACTTAAGAAGAGTATGTTGGAAGTTGTCATGAACTATAGATTAACACTTTGATTTATAAAAATTTACTGTTTCACCACTTCTGCTTCAATTTCAAGGCCAAACTGTCTGCTGCTGTGTAAAAGGAACTCATTTATATTAGCAACCAATTTAAAATATCAAGCGTTCTTCCCTGCAGAAGGGTTCAGCACACAGCCCTTCCAATAGTATAGACTTGAATTACATGGGAAAGTGTAAGTACAAAAATAAACATCTAATGTGTCAATGTTTTGGTTTGGGGAAGAGATTGCAGAATTTTTGTAATTCTTTTAATCGCTTGTTTAAAAGAGGAGATAAAGTGCACAAAGAAATTATCTTGGGCCACCTTAGATGGTTATGGAACTTTAATGAATCCCCTAAAACAACACATCCTAGAGGCCAGTGGCCTGTATCTTAAGAATGATGCATGTGAATATACCAAAGTGCAAACACACAGACTAAAGCACATGACCGAGAGAATTGCATTGTGCTCCCACTTACCCTCTGTCTGTGTAGTATCCAAGGCTATCCTGACCAAATTGGATGTAATATATATTGCACTGAACGTAAAAAGAATCCTGCTAGATCAGACCAATGGTCCATCTAGTCCAGCATCCTGTCTCACACAGTGGCCAACCAGTTCCTCTGGATAGCCAACAACAGGGCATAGAGATCAAGGCCTTCTCCCGATGTTGCCTCCTCCTCTGGGATTCAGAGGTTTAGTGCCTCTGAATATGAAGGTTCCCCTCAGTCAGCATGGCTAGTGGCCATTCATAGACTTATCCTCCATGAAGCTATCTAATCCCCTTTTAAAGCTGTTTATTCTTCTGCTCATCACTAAATCCTCTGGCAGCAAATTCCACATTTTAATCATTCTCTGTGTAAAGTAGTATTTCCTTTTCTCTGTCCTGAACCTACTGCCCATCAATTTCATTGGATGCCCTCAAATCCCATTATTTTGGGAGTGGGATAAAAAAATTTCTTTATCAACTCTCTTCATCTCATGCATAATATTATACACTTCTATCATTTCCCCCCTTATTCATCTCTTTTCTAAACTGAAAAGTCCCAGTCTCTTTAGCCTTTCCTCATAGGGAAGGTGCTTCAACTCCCAAATCATCCTGGTTGCCCTCCTCTGTACTTTTTCCAGCTCTGCAGTGTCCTTTTTGAGATACAGTGACCAGAACTATACACAGTATTCCAAATGAGGCTGCGCCATAGAGCTATACAAGGGCATTACAATATTAGCTGTTTTATTCTCAATCCCTTTCCTAATAATCCCCAACATAGAGTTTGCCTCTTTTACTGCTGCAGCACACTGGGCTGACACTTTCATTGAGCTGTCCACTATGACCCCAAGATCTTTTTCCTTCTTAGTTTCATTAAGGTCAGAACCTATTAGCCTATACTTGAAGTTGGGATTTTTTTGTCCCAGTGTCCATCAGTTTACATTTACCAACAATTAACTTCATTTGCCACATCATCACCTACTCACCCAGTGTGTGGAGGTCCTCTTGGAACTCTTCACAGTCAGTCTTGGTTTTTACCATCCTGAATAATTTTGTATCAGCTGCAAACTTGGCCACTACACTAAAAGAGGCCATAGTAACACTGCTCTTAAAAAAGCCATCACTAGAGCTGCTGGATCCTGCCAATTACCGCCCAGTTTGAAATTTGTCATTACTGGCTAAGGTAATAGAGCAGTGTTCCTGGGTTTCCTGGAAGACACATGGGCATTAGATCCAGTCCAATCTGGTTTCCGACCTGGCCATGGGGCGGAGACAGTGCTGGTCACCCTCACAAACTATCTCTGCAGACAGCTGGATCAAGGTGGGTCTGTGCTGCTGTTATTACTCGACCTGACAGTGGCATTGACACAGTCAGCTACGACCTGTTGGCCCACCTCCTCATTAATGTAGGAATCCATGGGGTAGCCTTGGAGTGGTTCACCTCATTCCTCCATGGTTGTGGACAAAGGGTGGTGCTTGGAGAGAGGGTATCACCCCAACACCCATTGTTGTGCAGAGTTCCTCAAGGGGTAATCCTCCCTCCTATGCTGTTTAACATCTATATGTGCCCTCTCATTCAGCTGGTGTGGAGTTCAGGCTGGGTTGCCATCTGTACACTGATGACATCCAGCTGTATCTGTTGGTGGCCAGCTGGTCAGCCGCTGTCCCACCAAACCTGGCTGAGAGATTGGAGACCATGGTTGGATAGCTCTGACAGAGCCAACCCAAACTGAATCCATCAAAGACAGAGATCATGTGGCTGGGTGGGAGTGATCCAAGGTTGGGATGTCAACTCCCAGCTCTTGACAGTGTGCCATTCACACTGGCACCAGGGGTCAACAGCCCAGACAAGCTTCTGGATATCTCCTTATCTATGGAAGCCCAGATTGCAAAGGTTGCCACGCTGGCATTTTTCCAACTTTGTCAAGTGAGGCAACTGGTCCCTTATCTTTCTCACTCTGACCTAGCCACGGTGATCCATGCAACAGGAACCTCAAGGTTAGATTATTATAACTCACTCTACATAGGGCTCCCCTTGAAGCTGATCTGGAAGTTACAGCTGGTACCAAATGCAGAGGCACAGGTGTTGACAGGCACCCCTATGACAGCACATATCCAACCTGTGCTTCGCCAGCTGCACTGACTCCCAGTTGAACACCAGATCTGCTTCAAGTTTCTGGTTCTAACCTTTAAGACCCTAAATGGTCTGGGGCCAACATATCTGCAGGACCACCTCTCCCAGTATGTCCCATGAAGAGCATTACACCCACAAGATCAAAAGCTGCTGGTGATCGTGTGAGATGGCAGTGAAGGCAGTGTAGAAGGATTTCTTCATGGCCTCCATTGCATCCGCCAGCTCTCGCCCAGCACAATTGTTTAAGGTAATTCAGTCTTTAACATCTCTCACTGAGAGATCTCAAAATACTAGGAATTTGTCCATTGTGAATTTTTTTGCAGCTAAAGTCTCGTTGTTCCGCCAGGATCTTCCCGCTAATGTTGATACCATAAGTGAACTGGAGGCCCTTTGGCCATCTTCGGGTCCCGTGCTGGAGCAATTCAGCCTGCTCTCATAGGCTGAGGTTGACAAGATCCTGGATGCTGTGAAGCCCCTCACTTGCCTCTTTGATTCATTTCCATCATGGTTGATCAAAGCTGATGGTGATGGAACATGGGTGGACATTATAAATCTGTCCCTGAGTTCAGGGGTCTTCCTGGAGAGTTTAAAAGAGGCAGTTGTCAGACAGCCCTTGAAAAAAACCTTTAGATCCTAGTGATCTGGCCAACTACCGCCCAGTGCCAAAATTAGCATTCCTGGGAAAGCTCATTGAGGGAGTGGTAGTGGAGTAGCTCCAGGCTTTCTTGGATGAAGCCTTGGCCCTGGATCCCTTCCAATCTGTTTTCTGCCCTGGCCATGGGGAAAGACAGCTCTGGTTGCTCTCACAGAAGATCTCCACAGACAGCTGGATTGAGGCAGGTCAGTGCTGTTGATAGTGCTTGACTTATTGGCAGCATTTGATACCATTGACTACGATCTATTGACCCACTGCCTCGATGACATGGGGATTGGGGGACAGCCTTGCAGTGGTTTGTTTCTTTTCTCCAACGTCATGGACAGAAGGTGGTACTAGGGGAGAGGGTTTCATCATGATGTGAAGTCCCTCAAGGGGCAATCCTCTTCCCAATGTTATTTAACATCTTTATGGACCCCCTCACCCAGCTGGTATGGAATTATGGGCCTGGATGTCATCAGTACATTGATGACACTCAGCTCTATTAGTTGATGAGTGGCTGACTGGAGGCCACCCTGGAAAATCTGGCCGGGTTGATGGAGGCCACGGTTGGTTGGCCAAAGCAGAGCAGGCTGCAACTAAATCCATCAAAGATGGTGGTCCTGTGGCTGGGCTGGGGGAGCCAGGATGGTTTGTCAACTCCCCTCTCTTGACAGGGTGCCATTCATCACCATCCATCAGGAGCTTGGGAGTGATCCTTTCAATGGGGGCCCAGGTCACATAGGTTGGCATTTTACCATCTTTGATGTTTTACCATATTTGTCAGGTTAAGCAGTTTGCTCCATACCTTTCACTCTCTGACGTAGCCACAGTGATTCATGCAATGGTCACCCTTTGGTTGGATTACTGTAACTCGCTCTTTGCAGGGCTTCCCTTGAGGTTGATCTGGAAAATGCAACTGGTCCAGAATGCAGCTGCAACGGTTCTGACAGGAACACCTTTCAGAGCACATATCCAACTGGTGCTCTATCAACTGCACTGGCTCCAGTTTGAAGACTGGATCAAGTTCAAGGTTTTGGTGTTGACCTTCAAAGCCCTAAACGGTCAGGGACCAGCATATCTTTGGACCTACCTTTCCTAGTATGTCTCCCGCAGAGCATTACATTCAAGTGATCAAATCTGCTGGTAGTCCCTGGCCCAAAAAGCATCTGGTTGTCCTTTTTGGCCCTGGCTCCAACCTGGTGCAATGCCCTTCCAGGAGAGATCAGTTGAGTCAGAATCAGGCATCAGCTCCCAGCACAATGATCCTAGCTGTGTGTTGCAGTGCACAGCTGAGAACAGAGAAAACTGGACTTTCCCCTTGGAATGATTGAGTACTCATCACAAAGCAACCTGGTGGAAGAACAATGAACTGAAGCTCGAAGTGAGATGTTGTGGTTCAAGGATGGAGCCAATAGAGGAGCAAGGAGTTAGCCTTTGCTGAATAGGGTCATGTTCCCTAGGAACAGGTTTGTAAGTTGGGGGTGTTACTAGCTTTGGGCCTACTGATGGAGGGTTAAAGGTTCCTTTGTGTTGCATAATGCCTTTTACTGCATTTCGAGTATCAACTACAGCCTTTCCTCAAGAAGTGAGATATGGCCACTTTTATCCAGGCTCTGATCATACTCAAGTTACATGAAGCTACCCTTGAAGACTGTATGAAAACTTGAACTGCTCCAAAATGCAGCAGCTAGATTATTGGCTGGCATACCATTTCCAAGCACAGTTTGAGCACTAGTTTTTACTTTTAAAGCCATAGATTGTTTGGGACCAGAGTAGTGAGGGACTGACTTCTCCTGTACCAACATGCTTGTCAACTAAGGTCAGTGTCTCAGGCCCTGCTTCGTATACTACTAACTTCTGAAGTAAGATGTGGTCAATTCAGACCTTTTCTTTTTTCAGTCATGGCACCTAAATTGTGGAATGCCCTTCCACAAAAGTTTCTCTTGAGGTAAAGGTGTTTTTTATTTGCCCAAGCCTTTTTAGTCTGCATTTAGTCTGGATGACCAATTAACTATATTTGGTATCTGGACAGTGTGCTATTGTTTAATTGCTGTATTATTGTGGTTTTATTATTTTATTGCTTACTTATCTGGCTTCTATTCTGGGTATGCTGCAATTTTAATTTGCTATTTATGTCATTGACTACTATTATGCCTTTGTTGAGACACTGTTTGCTATTTTTGCTGTTTCATTACAGCCACTGGTTTTATGTTCTTAGCTGATTTAAATACTTGGATCCTTCTGTAAGCCATCTATATGGGGCATCTGTATGGAGATTCAGTGGAAAAACAAATAACAAATGAGACGTCACCTAAGCCCACAGTATAGCCCATGTCAGCCCTCCCCAACATTGGAGGCCAGCAGAGGATTTGTGTGGGTCCAAAACCAGTTTGTCTGAACTTTAAGTAAACAGCTCTGAAATAATAACGCCATAGTTTAAGTTAGGAACATCTTCTTTTAAGGCCAAATCATCTACTGGACAAAGATAATTCCTGGGTAGGGAAAAGAATTCCATGTACAAAGTCTCTTGTGAAATGTATGATATGCTTATTCTTATGGCTTTCTAATCCATGTATTGCCATCAGAATGAACATTTGTTCACTGCTTACCAAAGGATGCAGACTCTCTTCAGAGATCATCTTCATGTAAGAAAAATGGAATATGAGAAGCAGCCCATTAGCTTCAACAGTGAAACTCTTGTCAGAGCCATGAAACCCCAGGAGTGGATTGCCTCAGTGACTCCGCTCTTGAAAGGTAACTTCAGAATCAGTCCTCTGAAGTCATCTCTCTTTCTTGTGCTGTGGCTGTTGTTTTGGAAAGTAGTGTGTGAACCTGACAAACATATCCCACAGAGCAGTAAGTCTATGGCTTGCGTAGGAGAAGTAAACAAGGCTCAGAACAAAGGAAGTGCTCCCTTTATTCTTCTCAGAAGCAAGGCAAGAGGAAGCCTTGAGCAGTCCTGATGTTTGTTGGGGGGGGCATCCTCCTTCAGAAAACACAAACAACACAAGTGATTTATGACAATCCTGCTGCTGCTTTCAACAGGAATCAAGCTTTGGCAAAGAGGCAATTCTTTCTCATGCAGTGAGCAGCAGCATCCCTCTCAGTATTTATGGTTTAACTGAAATTGGGCAAGGTGTCTATCAAAAGCACATTCCAGAACTTGGGGAGATTAAACCTGACAGGTAGCTGCCTCAGGGAAGCGAAGGCTTCTATTCACCTGTAACAGCTTGAGCACCTGGAGGTTTGCTTTCTCCTTACAGCCCCTTCTCCTCCCATTAAAGCTGCCAGCATCCATTGTAGGCTGCAGGGCATGGTTTCATGTGTGTGCAGCAGTTTGTTTTAAAGAATGACATGAGCACAATCTCTCTCTTAAGAAAAAAAAAGTCTGCTGACTGGATGAGAAGATGATGCTTCTGGGTTCACTGGACGAGGAATAACAAAGCCGACAAGAGAAAGCAATAGCTGACATGTATCATGATCTGCTGTGCTTAAAATAACTGAAATTTAGGTCGGAAGAGTAAAGTGTTTCCTTTAGCTCCATATGCACTAGTATAGCAGATGTTGCTGTGTTGTGTCTCAGATGAATCTGCGGTCTTCAGGCAGCAGTGGAATGACATCTGTTTTGGGACTTCAAATATAGCGCAAGCTTTACTGTGATGTACAATGGCACACTAAATTAATGAAGTACAGTCAGTTGTTTCAGAGGATAGCAGTGGTGGATTTTACTTTAATGTTCATGGGACTAATGTCTAAATCCCTTTGGAACCTTCTGTTTCAAAGAGTATACAGACAATCAGCCCAGCTTTCATTATAAATGTGCAATGTTGCCATCAGCTACAGAAGAATCCTTGATTGCTGAGTATGGTCACAGTCATGCCAGGTGGCTTTGGATCAGAAGTGTAAAGTATAATAGGAACAAAGATTCCGCAGTGCAGTTTGCAATAAAATAAAACTGTGTAAAATGGCAGATAATAGAAAGTTGGTCCTAGTGACTGCTGCATTGAAGCTTGTAGTACTGATTTAAAAAAAAAACTGAGTTAAGTGTAGGTTGGAGCCTACTAGTTTTTCTTCTGTCAAAAGAGGAAGGAGATATACCTTTTAACCACTTAGAAGACCATGCTGGGAATCATGGTACACAACCCATGCAGGGCACACAACCCATCCAAGACAGAGGCTGCAGTGAGAAGGAAAATCAGGCATGATGGAACAGAAAAAGCAGGATTCAAACCTATATTATTAACTACCAATTAATTATACATAAATTCATAGACTGGGAAAGTATGCTGGGTGTGATATCCATTCCCTGAGAGGTGGGCTAGTTAGAGAAGAAAAACTGAGGTAGAACAAAATATTTCCCTCATGTTAAAACTTTTCTACTTGAGAAAAATTAACATAATGAAGGAGAAAAGTTTACACCTAGCCTTCTACCTGATTTACTAGTTCTCCTTGTTCAGAGAATTTGAGATGGGGTAATAATCATTATGCACCTGCAGTTTGACATGATACAATGAAAGAAGGTATGTACCATGAAATATATCAAAATATTTTCTTTGTGTGGCTGTGGCCTTGTGGTGGAGATGGGACTTAAACTTAAATCTGAAATCCAATGCTTGCTTGTTATCCATAAGATTGCCCTGAGCTGGAGGGCCCAGGCTAGGCTGATCTCATCAGATCTCAGAAGCTAAGCGAGGTCGACCCTGGTTAGTACTTGGATGGGAGACTACCAAGGAAGTCCAGGATTGCTATGGAGAGGCAAGCAATGGCAAATCACCTCTGTTTGTCTCTTGCCTTGAAAACCTTAAGAGGTTGCAATAAGTCAGCTGCAACTTGATGGCACTTTCTACCACATCCGTTAAGACCATGTTGCATCTGAGGATTGCTACATTATTATATTAAAGAAGCTCAGATAATCAGAATGCTTAAAGCCATACAACACAAAATAATGCAGAGGAGTAGTATCTTGCAAGGATGTCTGCTTCTTGGTCTTTAAGTGCAATAAAAGAGCCATGTAGGAATACACTCATAACCTCAGGTGACAAGGATATATGGGGAGGGGGGATCTAGTGAAGAACACTGACCAGGAGGATCCAGCATTGTCTGAGATAGAATCCAGATTGGTTGCTCCAGTTAATCTGAACTTCACACTGAATGTGTGAAGCCATTAAACTGTAATCACAGTGCTTAATCAGTTAATTCCTGTAGCCCTGGTCTTCAATCATCTGATAGTTTGAATCATTGAAAGCCAAAAAGAGAATGTGGTATGGTTTTTTCCCCTTGATTTCATGCAAAGATTCAATCTGAAATTAAGATGCCAGAAATTTTGGATGTACGAGAGTGAAAAAAGACAGTCTGGCCTTATTTGTAGATATTAAGGTTGTTCAGGAATTGTTGGCTTTAAGATAGTTTCTCTGCTTCTGGATTACTATGGAGTAGGTTGTTTTAAAAAATGATGTGGCGCAAGAGAACTTACAGGTGACACAGAGAGTACTACATCTTTCTGTGTTATACTTCTGAGGATGTCAGTCACAGCTACTGGCAAAACGTCAGGTCCTACAATGCCAAGACCACGGCCACGCAACCTGGAAAATCTACAGCAACTAATGAACTCCGGCCGTGAAAGTCTTCGACAAAATATTTGTTATGGTTTCTGGATTCAGTGTTGAAAATGCTGGAGTCAACCAAGATATTGCAATAGCCTGAAACAGCAGGGTTGTTTCCTTGTAAAATGTAAAGCCTTGTTTTAATGCCTCTAAAAATGAACAAATAGGTCCTTGTGGAGTAATAAATAGCAATAAAGATATTGCTCTGCAGCATGTGGTAAACTTGCTGTTGAGATTCACTTCTGTAGGGAATGGATTGCTGTTTGGTTAACTTGCACCACTAAAGTAGCTGTGTCAAACTGTGCTATTCCATCCTTTGATTCTTTAGTATATGCTGAGATATATTTTCAAACTGCCTCGCTCTTAAATGTTGCCAGCTAACATTAATTTCCAGGTAACAGTATTTTTAACTCTCTCTGAGCCTCTCGACTTTCCACATCATAGTGGTTTGCACATAGTCTTGGGAATAAAACTTCTTTGCTGCAGTTTTGGTTTCTTTGTATGTCTTTGCCATTTCACTTCTGATGTCAAAATCTCTTTGCTTGGCATTGAGTCCATGCAATTTCTTACCTCACATCCCTACATAGACTCCCCAACCTTTCTGTATCTGATGGATCTTCTTTGCCCTTTGTAAAGCTCTTCACATCTTTGCCCTATTCTCTTTCTGCCTTTAGTTCCTATTATGGCCACTCTCTTGACCTTTTTTCCTCAAATATTTATCTCTTTCACTGACTCAAAGGTTTTTTACTCTAAAACAACTCAGCTTGTCTGTAGGAAGGCTATATGTGATTTGTTCTGACTACTGCCTGAATCCAAAGTGAGCCTTTATATACTGAGACAAGACGATATAATGATATTAGAACAAAGTCTTGCCTCTACCTAAATCACTATTCAGTTTCCAAAATATTGAAGAATTTTCAGTAGCACACAAAAGCTTATACCCAGAATTAAACTTTGTTGGTCTTAAAGGTGCCACTGGACTCAGACATTGTTCTGTTGGTTTGTTTATGCCTGTGCTAGTTCTAGAAGATTTTCTGTTAAATAGTAGGTATTAAATAGATGCTAAATGCTAGATATTAAATGCTAGGTGATTACCTTTTAATTTTAAATAGAGAGTAGTATTGCTCAAAACTATACTTGGCCCCTGTTCTAGTGTGTGCGTGTGTGTGTGTGTGTGTGTGTTTCTGAAGAACTCAACTTTTTAAAAAAAGTTTATATTGTCAAAATCCAATTGAACTGTAATGTTTACTCCTGACCTAGTTAAGAAAACAAAGAATCCTTGCTCATAAGTAGCTATGTAGCATGAAGTAATAACAAAATAATAGCATTTCTTTTCTGATAAAAGAAAAGCAGCATAAACACTGCCATATTTATTATCACCTAAAATAAAGAAAAACAGGCTAGTATTTTCTGCCCTGGGTATAGATAAATCAACTGATTTCCATAGAGCCTGTTGGCTTTGGAAATTTTGATATGATAGATTAATTTTAAAATATGGAAAATATTCATTTAAACAGCAGCACTGTTTTCAGGAGGGTTTGAAAAGGTCAAAAGCTTTACAACCAGCACACTGATTGTTAAAAATGTGAGGCTGCTCTTGCTTATTAAGGTGAATATAGTTTTATATAGCCCAAAAGCACTAGTATGTTGACCAACCTCCTCTCTTGTGAAGAAGGAGCTCAGCTGGTCAGTTTTTCAGTTCATTTGGATTCAGCTGTATGCAAAGTTGTTTGTTCTGACCTGGACCAATAACTGTTTGAACTATTTCACAGAGAATGCTAAACTTTACCATACAAGTCTCATGAAACTTCATTTTCTTGCTCGTTCCTAAGCAAAGGGCAGCCAGCACTCATGAGCTGTCCCTCCCCTAACATGGGCTCCTAGACCAAAATACCAGTGGTACCAAATACCAATGGATTTTCAGGTATTTCAATATCCTTTCTATTGGCTTGCTAAAACTGAAGTAATTTTTCAGAGATATTTCATCCCAGAGACACAGGTACTACCTAACTGTGAGTAAACATAAAGAACCTACCTGACTGATTGTTTCTGGAACAGATGGAGCTATTGCATTGAGAGAAAAGGGAGGGGGAAATCTCAAACAACAACAAAAAAGCATTTAAAAAAATAACGAGTTACAGCGGTGTGTCAGTGAGCAATATTTCCTTTTTCTGAAAGGCTGCACTGATGAATTTTCATTGGAAGGATTAAATAGATTGGAATCTGTGCTGTCATAAAAATGGCTGCCTCCCTCTTGTGCGATATATTTGAAAAGGACAACTGTTCCAAGATAACGGCTGGTATCTGTGCAGGCCACAAAGCACAACATGGATGAAATGTTTCCCTGCCAGACCAGCATGATTGGCTGTGGCACATGGACTGAGCACTGTTGTCATTGCAATTGGACCATTTGATATTTCCTGTTGTGTTTATGCCAAACAGGCCACAAAGGCGAGATCCAACAGCAGCACATTTATGTCTTTGCAGACCTAAGCAGTATATTTTATTGTATATTAATCTTTACAACAAATCTGTAAATGAAGTATTTGCTCAGTAAATTAATCCTGTTGTAGGAAGTTCTGCTCAGAATGGTAAAGTACGAAGTCTTGAAAGTCTGAATAATACCCAAGTCCAGAAATAAAGCAAGAACCTTCTTCAGCTAGAGACATTGCTGGTCCCACATTAATGTAGCTCACAAACAACCATTATTATAGAAATCTTAGCTGGGCAGCATTTATTTAGTGTGGTGTAGTGATTACAGTCTCAGACTATGATCTGGGATATCAGTGTTCAGATCCCTGCTCAACCCTGAAGCTCACTGGGTGACCCTGGACCATAATCTCTCAGCCTAGTATGCCTCACAGGGATGTTCTGAGGATAAAATGGGGAAAGAAGAAGATAATAAACACTGCCCTGCGTTCCTTGGTGGGATAAAAATGGGTGCTAGACTTATTTAGAAATCAAGATAAAATAGTTTTAGTTTCTCTGACACATGTTTTCAACAGAACAGTTCTCTAACCTTTCACCAAACTGGGCATGCTTTGAGAAAGAACTTGTATTTGCTTATTTACAGATCTTAGGGAGCATATATAAGAACAATGGAAGCTGGGCCCTAATTTTCAAAAATCACTAATACGGGCAGAATACCTTTAAGAACATAAGAACATAAGAGAAGCCAATGTTGAATCAGGCCAATGGCCCATCTAGTCCAACACTCTGTCACACAGCGGCCAAAATATACCAGGTGCCATCCGGAGGTCCAGCAGTGGGGCCAGGGCACCAGAAGCCCTCCCACTGCTGCCCCCTCCAGCACCAAGAATAGAGTGCATCACCTGCCCCAGACTGAGAGTTCCCATCCATACCCTGTGGCTAATAGCCACTGGTGGACTTCTGCTCCATATGTTTATCTAATTTCCTCTTGAAACTGTCCATGCTTGCAGCTGCCACGACCTCCTGTGGCAGTGAATTCCATATGTTAATCACTCTTTGGGTGAAGAAGTATTTCCTTTTATCTGTTCTAACCCGACTGCTCAGCAATTTCATAGAGTGCCCACGAGTTCTTGTATTGTGAGAAAGGGAGAAAAGTACTTCTTTCTCAACCTGCTCAGTCCCATTCATAATCTTATAAACCTCGATCATGTCACCCCTCAGCCGTCGTTTCTCCAAGCTAAAGAGCCCCAAGCATTTTAACCTTTCTTCATAGGGAAGGTGTTCCAACCCTTTTATCATTCTAGTTGCCCTTCTCTGCACTTTTTCCAATGCTATAATATCCTTTTTGAGATGTGGTGACCAGAACTGTACACAGTATTCCAAATGAGGTCGCACCAATGATTTATACAAGGGCATGATGATACTGGCTGATTTGTTATCAATTCCCTTCCTAATAATCCCCAGCATAGCGTTGGCCTTCTTTATTGCAGCTACACATTGTGTAGACATTTTCAGCGAGTTATCCACTACGACTCCAAGATCTCTCTCTTGGTCAGTCTCTGCCAGATCAGACCCCATCAATGTGTATTTATATTTAGGATTTTTGGCTCCAATGTGCATCACTTTGCACTTGTCCACATTGAACCCCATTTGCCACGTTGACGCCCACTCACCCATCCTCAACAGATCCCTTTGGAGTGCCTCACAATCCTCCCTGGTTTTCACCACCCTGAACAACTTCGTGTCATCTGCAAATTTAGCCACATCACTGCTTACTCCCAATTCCAAATCGTTAATAAACAAGTTAAAAAGCATCGGACCGAGTACTGATCCCTGTGGTACCCCACTGCTTACCACCCTCCACTGAGAAAGTTTCCCATTTATACTCACTCTCTGTTTCCTATTTATAAGCCACTTTTACGCATTCAGTAGTAAATTAGAAAATCTTTCTAAAAATAATGAAGAGGAGGAGGAGGAGATTGGATTTATACCCTGCCTTCACTACCCAAAGAAGTCTCAGAGCAGCTTAGAAGAGAAGAAGATAAGAGATTGGATTTATACCCCGCGCTTCATTACCCAAAGTTGTCTCAGAGCGGCTTATAAATTCCTTTCTCTTCCCCTCCCCACAACAGATACCCTGTGAGGTAGGTGGGGCTGAGAGAGCTCTTTCAAGAACTGCTCTTTCAAGAACAGCTAGAGGACTGACTTACATCAGGAAAAGGGTGCAGGAGAAAGTGTTACTATGACACTTTATCCAGTGTCATAGTCCGCTTCAAAATCAGGCTGCTCCCACACCTAGTGATGTTTTGATGAGATATGAGGTCCGGTCATTGATTGCCACTGTCTTGTCTAGTTTGGCCATCACAAATTATAGTATCTAATTATGAACCAGGCCATAGAATGAGGATAAAAAAAAATCAGATAAGGGGTAGACAACAGGAATTTTTCTACTGGTCACAGGGAACCAGGTTTTTTTGGGGGGGGGATGAAATGTGAAATAAAATACACTGAGGGTTAGGAAAACAGAAAAATCATAGAACCAGTATCTGCTTCTTTAACTGTGCCACTCACAAGACTTAAGTGAGGTAGGTTAGGCTGAGAGTGTATGACTGGCCCAGTGTCACCAAGTTGACTTCCATGGCAGAGTGGGGATTTGTCTACTATACCACACTAAATTATTTGGTTGGTTATCTATGGGGGAGAGAACACTGAAGTCTTATAGTGTTTTTGTAGTATTTGCTTTATTTGCAAATATCTACTATACCACACCAGATCCCCAGGGAGAGAGATCCTGCACCCCACTCCCAGCAGTGTCTATCTGCTTCTCTCCCCTGCCCTCATCCAGCGCTGAAAATCACACTTTATTTTCACTTGTCTGCTGGTTCATTACACTGATATCCTTAGTTTTGGTAGTATCTTTCAGTTAATCTGTGGTATTCATTCTTTCTGATCATCAGTTACAGTAGATTTAAACAGCTTCCAGGCACTGTGGGAAAAAAATTAAAAAAAACCCATACTTTTCAACTTTTAGCTAACACTCTCATTTTGAGATTTGTGCTAAAGCATAGGGTGATAAATGGTAAATAAAGCATTTGATGTGGATATTTTTATAAATTCTGTAACACATATATTGAACAAGGTCAAAGACTTATCCAAGAATAAAAGATGAAATGAGAATTGGCAGTAAAATGTTTTCAGACAATTTCACATCACAGATTGGTTAGACATATAGCAACCTTATTTACCTCTCGAGTTTACGTCTATTCAAAATGTTCTGATAATAATAAGACTGTAATAAATAGGAATACATTCATGATGACCACAGTTTGTTTTAGAAACATGGAGAAAATTCAGACAACTAAACAGTCAGATGATATATTGTCAGATGATGGAAAGTCTACTGAATTGTGAGGTTTCATTGCTACATGTGGTTTCCAGATTGACCTAAATGTGTCAGGTGATCAAATGCCGTTAGATATTTCTGTATATGTCCATTTGTTTTTATGTTTGATAATTTATAGTGCGATGCTGCATTATTCCATTCTGAGCCCACTGAAATAAATGGGTTTCAGCTATAATAACTCTGCATAAGATTGTGCTGTTAGTAACTTGGTTTTATAGTCAGTGGCTATAATGATCAGACTATAACATAGTGCCATGTATCATAAATATTAGAAGAGTAAGATAATACATTGGAAGTGGAATGGTATTATGTAGCTCAGTCTCACCGGATCTTGGAAGCTAAGCAGGGTCGGTACGTGGATAAGAGACCACCAAGGAAGACTTTGCAGAGGAAGACAATGGCAAACCACCTCTGCTTAATAACTTGCCTTGAAAGCCTTATGGGGTCACCATAAGTTGGCTGCGACTTGACTGCCCCTTACACATATACAAGATAATATTATTAAAATTATTTCCAATGTAAAAACTTACATTATTTTGTAGGAAACATCTGTACCTATCAGCCACTAAATACTGCTATGGATCTCGACCTCTTCCCCTTCTCACGCCCAGGATTTTCCCATTGTTTCTTCTTTCTTGCTTGCTGAGAAGCCCCTATATCTATTTTCTTCTTTTTTGTTGGTCCATGGCTGTCCCACCCAGTCATGTTATGATGTATTTAGATGCTGGCCTAGCCCAGGGAACTGAAGGAAGAGACAAAATGACATTCTTAACTTATACTTCTAAAATGACACCCAAGAGGCTTTTGAAGGTTCAAAAAACCCAAAAATCTTTTATTTAACTTGGGGGAAAACAGGACAGGTAGAACCAGAAGTTGGATATATGAAGTGAACAGATGATAAAAACTGAGGTAATTTTGTAATCACACAAACTCAAGATAATTTGTTGCCAACAAGTAGGTGTTTTTGCTTTTCAACAAGGTCTTTGAAACTGTGGAGAGAAGCTTTCTTTTCAGTTTCTGCTTAAACACTCAAGTATAGGTTCCTGAGTTTCACTGACTCTTAAGAAGGCTAGGACACACAACCAAGTTCCCAAAATACTTCTCTGTACTCCGACCAAGGGATCATTCCTCCTTTAAGAGATATCTCCCTTTTCACTGGGCAGGGATTATTTCTCTAACTAGAAGCTCTGTTCCTTTTTCGTCTCAAATGGGGATCTTCCATGATCCTCCCACTCTTCTTTTAGCCTCCTTCTCAGCCCTCGGTCAGCGCTAAACTGATCTTCTTCCACTGTCAGTTCCCAGCTGTCATTTCTTAACTGACACTCAATGGAATTCCATTTGAACTGCCTGCCACTCAAAGGTTCTCAGACTCTGTTAGAACCTTAACCTTTGACAGTCTGTCACAACTACTAACTATAGCTAAAAACCAATCCCTACTCTGATGCATTTTAAATCCACTAAGCAAGTAAAATTCCTCTTGGGAGAAATTTGGGGGGGTTAATTCAAGCACTTTTATCTTGAAGGTACAAGGCTCACTATAGTAAATAACAGGCAAATCTTTACCCTCTTCCTTACCATCAGTTAGGATTACCAGCCCCCGGGTCCCAGTGGGGGTTCCCCTGCTTTTGAACATAAGAACATAAGAGAAGCCAATGTTGGAGCAGGCCAATGGCCCATCCAGTCCAAAACCCTGTCACACAGTGACCAAAAATACCAGGTGCCATCAGGAGGTCCATCAGTGGGGCCAGGATACTAGAAGCCCTCCTACTGTTGCTCCCCCCCCCAAGCACCAAGAAAACAGTGCATCACTTGCCCCAGACTGAGAGTTCCTATCTATACTTTGTGGCTAATAGCCACTGATGGACCTCTGCTCCATATGTTTATGGAGGGTTTGATCCACAACTGGCCAGTTGGCCAGCAGGAGAAACCCCATTCCCAAACAGGGACATTGACATGCGACATCCCCAACCCGATGATGTAACTTCCAGGTGATGTCATCGCACCAAAGACATTGCACAGCAATGCTCTGGTTTGGGGGCAAACTCTATGGTTTTGAAGCCAAAAAACCCATAGAGTTCTGCCCAAAACCCAGAGCTTTGCATGCACTGTTGCTGATGCAATAATGGCACTTCCGGATGCTATCATTGTGTCAGGAAAATTTTGCGTGACATCCCGCCTACCCTCAGAATGCCCCTACTGCAACAGCGAGGGGACCTGGCATCCCTTCTATCTGTTCAAAGCTTTTCCCTTTTGGAACAATTAGATTCAAGTCCAGTAGTGCCTTAGACACCAACAAGATTTTCGGGGTATAAGCTTTCAAAAGTCAAAACTCGTTTATTCTTTTGCATAAATAGACATAACTCTAAAAACAACAACACTTAAAAACCAGTGGGAGAACATTTTAATCTTCCAGGCCATTCCATTGCTGACCTGAGAGTGGCAGTCCTCCACAAAGGGAAGATTACAATGCAATATTGCTGGAGTTCACAATGTTAAAACAATGGACCCTCAGGGCTGAATAAGGTCATAAGATTCTTATCTGACTGCAGATGCTATTTCACCAAATATTTCCCCTCCGCTCTAATCAAGCTGATTGCAATGTGCATTGTACCTTTGCATCCTGAGTTCCTTCTTTACTCATCCCATCGTCTAACTGGGCTATAAATAGGCTCAGAGATCTCCATTCCTGCTTGTATCTGACAATGGGAGCTATGACTCTCAAAACTTTATACCCTGAAAATTTTGATGGCCTCCTAAGGTGCTACCGGACTCAAATATAGCCGTTCTATTGCAGACCAACATGGCAGTCCTCTGAAACGTTCCCCACTGGGGAATATTATTAACTTTTCTAGAGCTGCCAGATCAACAACCTGAAGAATCTTTTTTCCTTTGAAGCAGCTAGTGAGGAGGCAGAAAGTGAGAGACTGCAAAAGGCCCCATATTCTTACAGGTGGATAGCAAAAGGGGTGCATCTTCTGAGAGCAACCATGGGTCCTCAGACTGATTCCTTTGGGGCTCCCCACACACATCATCCAGATCCAACCCCAATATAATCTAAATGCAAGTCACTTGACTTGCTTGTCTTTGTGGACCCCATGAGTGACCAAGGTCCCTGGAATTTTATCCCTCTGGACACCCCAGGAAGGGTTGGAGGCACAGAGGTGTAAGAATTGTGCACACTGGGCGCTCATTGGCTGCCAGCACCCTGCTTCAGATGAATTAGTATAGTACTTATGCATTATGATTGCTCTTGTTCGGCAAATTTCAAGCAAAAGAGATGAATGACTTAGTCCTGATAGGCAAAATGATGTTCCAGCAGGTTGCAGAAACGCATACTTTTAGTACAAGCAGCAATTAGCAGTGTTTGTTTCCCTGAGTGGTTGCTTGCTGAAGGATTAAACCAGTTAGCCCTTCTCTCTCAGGGCCTGTGGGGTGGCTTCTTTGTGTATGCTGTATGTAATTTAATGCAAATTATCATGATCACAGTTATATATCTGATGCTGCTTGTTTCATGGGTGAACACGCCATGAGAGAATAGCACTAATTGGCAGTTCTGTTGGTTTGGATGGTTCCTGCTGGATGTGGCTGGGTTTATTTTTCCTGCATCAAAATGGAGCAACGTATGATTTGATTACTTTTCCATGGCACATATCAGTGTAGAAAACCTTTCTGTACAAGTCTTTCTCAGTTGTTGTTTCCATGAGGTAACAGTTGTGTCAATTGGTGAAACAAGAGCACATCCCCCGGTTTCTTTTGGACTTCCATCGTGCATCATATAATTACAGTACTGACTTCCAAAACATGGCACTCCTGCTATATATAGAGAAGGGCACACTGCCAAATGTCACTATAGCCCTCTTTTACTTAATACTTGGGTGCAAAGAAAGCCTCTATGATGGTCAAAAACCCTCTTGAATCCCTTGCTTTGTTCTAAAGTAGAGAGACTTGGATTGGAACCTGGTTTCATATTCCAACATATTCATGGGCTCCCAGATTAGCTCTGTGATTCTCATTACATCTCAATATGGTTTTCCTGTCTGTACAATGAAAATTTATTTCAGATAGATACATAGATCGATCAATAGATAAAACCAATCACTTTGCAGATTTAAAATATCAGTATTTTAAGCCAGCATGGTGTAGTGGTTAAGAGTAGCAGACTCTAACCTGGAGAGCCAGGTTTGATTTTCCACTCCTCCACATGAAGTCTGCATGGGTCAGTCACAGTTCTCTCAGAACTCTCTCAGCCCCACCTACCTCACAAGGTACCTGTTGGGGAGAGGAAGGGAAAGGCAATTGTAAGCCACTCTGAGACTTCTTAGGGCAGAGAAAAATGGGGTATAAAAACCTGCTCCTCTTCTAATAATAATTATGATTCAGGGATATTGTGGAAAGTCTGTGACTCCGATCAATGACATTTACTTGGGAGTTAACCCCAATGAACATTAGGGGGCTTACTGCTGAGTAATCCTGAATAGGTGGTATAAATATTTTAGGATTTTTACACTCTGCTTTGGGTGATTATTGATTTTATTTATTTATTTATGGCAGTGATAACTGATATTATTACTAAATAACCTTTTAATCTTCACAAAAAGTTATGGGTAACTATATTATTTGAGTACACATGACACACGCTGGCACAGTCCATCTGTTCTGGAGGACACCCAGATTTGTTTTTAACCACTGTAGCATACTCTGATATTCCTTGCAGACACCTGGACATATATCATTTGAGCAATCTGAACTGTAAGATTACCAGGTACCATCATTTATATTTTCTTTTGAGATGCTGAATACTGCTAATGTTAAGGGGGTTCTGCTTGCTCTGGCTTAATTTCTGGATACAGGATCAATACAAGGATATTTCTATATGAACATATTACCTGTAGACTGTCTTTCCACATTCCCATTCCCATTGAATTACTGGCATCTACTCTGGATTCTTGACTGTTGTAATTGGCAATAAAAAGGCCAGCTGTTTTCCTGAATTCAAGGAAGTGTAAAAAAGTTTTAAAAGGTATTAAGGTCATGCTTTATCTCAGTGATTATTAACATTTAATTCACTACCACCTACCAAGGACACCACATTGTCATCAAGTGACCCCAAGCCACAAGTAAAAAATAAGGACATAAAACCAGCACCCTAGATGAGGCAAATTTATTTATATAGGTATGTTTATGATATGTGCATGCAATACACAGATCTTGGGCATACATTCAGCACCCTTGTGCTGAGTGGCATGGCATCAGCCAAATCCATGATGTTGGCTCTGATTCCAGCTGCTCAGTGCTACTTTTTAAAAGATCTAAGGGAGGAACAGTAGGATCTGGAATTTTATCTTCAGGGCAGAACTAGGCATATAAAGCAAGTCTCCTCTTTTTGCTATTGGAAGTAATTGCAAGTATGGAGAAGGAGCTGCCTAAAATCCCCGATGCCCTTCTATTTTCCAAAAGTTATAAATGCTCCCAACATCTTTAGGTTGCCCCTTGGGAGGCCCATATAGCCCCTGTTAAGAATCACTGCTTCAGCATCTGTAAGACCAGGATTTTGAATAAACGTCATAAAAAGTCAGCAAAATGTGAAGTTTGGGCTCACCTTCACATGCTTTTGCATCTTACTAGTGATTTTATAGTTTAATCAATATTAATCTGAATTGGAAGGGTTGCTATGATTACTAACTGTGTGCAGAGACAATAATATCTCATAGACCTGTGTATATAATAATTGGATGGTTCATATCAAGATTACTGCCCTAAACAGTATTTCTGTAATAAAGCAGTTTTTCTAGATTGGACATAATGGGCATGATCCAGCCAGTTAGGCACTTTTAGGTCCATTGAGTTCAATAATAAGCCCAGCTCTCCATTGTAAATTAATGGTATACAAAAGTGCTTAATTTTTTGCTGAATTGTACCTTATGTCTCTTCCCAGTCCCTGTGTGTGCCTATCATATTGTTGGTTCAACCTTTGTTGGGTGAGTTATCAAATGTCATGTGAAATCACAAAATAGGATGTCCAGTGCTGTCTTCACATAGCATGTAAATTATAACTGTTTCAATAAACAAGTTCAGGGGGGTTTGGTGGTGGTTTTTTTTTTTTTTGTTCTGTTCATGACATTTTTGACTTAATATTTCTGATCTGTGTGCGTGCATGCATCCTCTAAAAGTAAGAGTTCTGTGAAACTTGAACATTTTGTCACTGTTTTGTACTTTTTCTAGTTAGGTCCTCATGAAAGTATCATATTGTTGTTCCAATGTGCCTTTCCCCCTCTCATGGATTATCTGCATTTCTCTTGGGGATGGGTGGGAATTAAGACTATTCATACAAATTCTGTCATCTTTTGCAGCTGTACAAACTCCTGACTTTAGGATTGGTGAGAAAGTACAGACGGGAGAATGTGTACACATGGAGGGAATGGACCCCTCTCATATGTATGTTTGCTATAATTTACCAAGTGTTTGTACTTGTCTCTGCATATGTTCTGTACAGGTAATTGGGGCCTTTCATTTGCCAGGGTTCCCAGTTATGCAATTACACACACGTACACATTTATGGTATAGTGAACATGCCAGTGGGTGCAGTCCTGCTCTTTGCAATGTGTGTTTGCTTTCCCTGAGACATAACTTATAAACATCCCTATAATTTAGGTTTTGATACTACCCTTAAATCTCTCCAAATTGCATACTGTCAGGTGTTTGTGATATGAAAAAGGTAAAATAAATTTTCAGCTGAGCTAAATTAATATTGAAATATTTACAATACAGAATAAGTTGCTCTCCTGCTATATATGTTCCATGGTTTCATTGGCTTTTAAAAGTCACTGTAATTGCTTTTTGTAGAATATGTTTATAAATAATTCTACTGTCATAGACAATATGCTGATTTCTTTTCTTTTGAACCACAGTTCTATAATTCTATGAAATTTGAATAAAAGCTGGCTGATTCTGTTATGAAAGAGGAATTTTAAAAAATCACTTCATAAGGTGTTACGTGTACTTTTTAATTATTCCCCGAACGTCCTATCTATAATTCAGTCTAAAAGTCAGGCAATATTTAGGTGCTTGCTCAGTTTCAGTTGCTCAGTTTATTTAATTCACTGGCAGTATCCTTACTGTGTTTTAAAGAAGTGATTTTTTTAGTAGAAACACTTGTTGCCAATCCCAAATATCCAAAATTAGGCATATTCCTGTTGGTTTAAAGTTTCATTTTAAAAAAAAACTATACTGGGATATATTTTCAGTCAAGTAAACATGAGGTCTAGCAACTTGCTGAGTTTTCATTAAAATAAAATTTAGATGTTTATAGTTTTGGCCCTGCACTTTAAGAATTTGTATAAATTTGTTCAAATTCTACTGTGACATTGTAAGAGTGGGCAGTGTTACAAAAGGAAGTACAGCAGTGGAACAAATTAAATTAGTTAATTCTCTCACTTTTGATCTTAATTGAAGGAAGTAGACAAGTCAATAAGCTATATATATTAAGCACAGATAATTATAGATCTTTATACATTACAAGTAAAAGCAAATAGAGTATATTAGGCCTGAAGTTTTTAGCATTCTTTAGAAAAGACAAGCTAGCAGTAATAGCTGCTTATTCAGAGAAAGGTTCAGAGAGGGGAGGGGAAAATGTGAAGTACATATGAGGACAAGGGCATTTTGAAAAAGTAACAACAAAATTGCTGTTTATGTGGTAGACTGAAGACTGCCATTAACTTCCAAAAGACCCCTGTAAGCCTGAGTTTTTTCCTAGAATCTGGAAGTAATCCAGAAGTATTTGCTGAAGTGCAGTTTGAATTATTGCCATCAAACACCATGGTTTTCCTGACAGACCACAATCCTGAGGTACCCAATATGTCGACAGAAAGACCCAAAATAACTTTCAGACTTCTGCTGGAGGAGGGGCATATAAAATGTTGACACCACATAAAGAACTCCAGGCTTGTGTACACACTGGGCAGCATGGCCACAGATAACAAGCAGGAAATGGGAAAGCTCCCAGATTTTAACACTAACAACTATGGTCTACATTTTAGCCCATAGAAGCATACAAACAAATATAATCAGGAAGGAATGAAATTTGAAAACCAGAAAATATTTTAATTCTGTATTTTGTTTCCAAAACAAAGACATCTCCTTTCACAATGGAAGAAGAAGAAATTGGATTTATACCCCGCCCTTCACTACCCAAGGGAGTCTCAGAGCAGCTTACAAACTCCTTTCCCTTCCCCTCCCCACAACAGATACCCTGTGAGGGAGGTGGGGCTGAGAGAGCTCTGACAAGCAACTGCTCTATTTCAAGAGCAGCTGGGCCAGAGCTTGTGACTGATCCAAGGTCAGATCATTAGATGCAAGTGGAGTAGTGGGGAATCAAACCCGGTTCTCCCAGATTAGAATCCACGCACTTAACCACTACACCAATAATGGTGAAGAACTCATCACTTTTAGGAATAAGAAAAAATTTACAACAAATTATGCTATGGGGTGATATGCCCCGGCTCCCAGCTTACTTCAAATGAATCTTGAGGCTCCATTGGCTGCAGAGAAAACAGAGCAGCCAATCAAATTAGGCCAGCTGGTCATTTGCCCTGCTGCTGCCTCTCACTTTCAGCCTTTTCACTATGGCTGACTCACCCACCCTATTTGTGGGCAGCACAGGATTAGCTGGTCACTATACAGGGCTGAGCAGGAATTTTAAGGGGTTCCTGGAAATTGGCTGTACCAGAAGCCTCTTTTTCACCTCTCCATGCTGTTTTTGTCAGATGGGGGTTTTCCCATTAAATAGGCCTGTTTTTTATAACTGGTTAAGAATGTAAGAACATAAGAGAAGCCATGTTGGATCTAGGGTTGCCAGGTCTGTCTGAAATGCTGGTGGTGGATGAGAGAAGTGGGAGTGATGTTGCACAATGTGCCTACATCACATGGAAGTGACACAGGCACATTGGTGATGTCGGGAGGTAATGCTCTGGTTTTGGGGCAAAACTCTGTGGTAAAATCAGCTTCAAACCTTAGAGTTTTGCCCAAAAAACAGAGCATCGCCTCCTCGACATCACCGATGTGCCTACGTCACTTCTGGGTACCATAGGCACATCACGTTTATTTCCAGTGACATCGCTGTTGGGGAGAGAATTTCCTCCTGCTGGCCAGCTGGCTGGTGGCATGTAGGAGCCTGAAAAACTGGGCAATCCCCTGCCCTCAAATGGGGAATGGCAACCCTAGCTGAATCAAGCCAATGGCTTGTCCAACACTCTGTGCAACACAGTGACCAAAACCGAGGTACCATCAGAAGGTCCACCAGGGGGACCAGAACTCCAGAAGCCCTCCCAGTGTTGTCCCCCCAGACACCAAGAATACTGAGCATCACTGCCCCAGACATAGTGTTCCATCTATAACTTGTGGCTAATAGCAACTTATGGACCTCCTCTCCATATATTTATCCAATCCCTTCTTGAAGCTGTCTGTGCTTGTAGCCACTGGCACTTCTTGCTGCAGTGAATTCTGTGTGGTAATTCTTTGAGTGAAGAAGTACTTTCTTTTATCTGTTCTAAGCTTACTGCTCATTAATCTCATTGAGTGCCCATGAGTTCTTGTATTGTGAGAAAGGAAGAAAAGTACTTCTTTCTCTGCCTTCTCTATCTGATGCATAATTTTGTAAACCTCTATCATGTCAACCCTCAATGTCACCAAGCTAAAAAGCCCTAGCCTCTTTAACCTTTCTTCATAGGGAAAGTGTTCAATTCCCTTAATCATTTTAGTTGCCCTTTTCTGCACCTTTTCCAATGCTATAACATGTTTTTTGAGGTGCAGTAACCAAAACTGTATACCGTATTCCAAATGAGGCCACACCATAGATTGATACAGGGGCATTATGACACTGGCTGATTTGTTTTCAATTCCCAATCCTAAAAGAAATCAACCCTGACTGTTCCCTGGAAGGCCAGAGACTGAAGCTGAAGCTCAAATACTTTGGCCACCAAATGAGAAGGGAGCACTCACTGGAGAAGACCCTGATGCTGTGAAAGACTGAAGGTAAAAAAAGAAGGGGACAGCAAAAAATGAGACGGTTAGACAGTGTTATCGATGCAAACACACCCAAACACTTTATGGAGTATATAAAACATTGACTTTCAAACCTTGCTTGACTAGTTTGAAGAGTTTTTAAAAAATGTTGTGCAGTTATAATCAGTCCTTCTTTGATGAAGACCTTGGAAACGAATGTAATACCTGGAAACATCGTTAGATTATTTTTGGACTTTCTTTGTATTTTGAAGATTCAACTCTTTATATCTTTATTAGAGATGTTACAGTGTTTCCTCAGGTGCACCATCTTTTGAATCATGTTCTCTCTAAAGTTTTCTGTTCCACAGTTAGACTTCAAGTGTATTTGAAGCTTTTTGATAATATATCTGAAAGTCAGGCCTTTTGCGCTGGAACGGGAAAAACAAAAGGCCTGCATGTGCTGTGTGGAAACTGTAGAAGTATATTGAAATGTCAGATTTTGAGGGTTCAGCATGGAATTGGGGATTTGAAAAGCTGTATTACTTTACTGAATCAGTTGTGGCTTGAGCATGCATGCAAATTTTTGTTCTTCACATTACCACTTCTTTAGAAACCTGCTTATCAAAGAAGTGAGTATCCTAGACACATCTTTTATTGGAACTAGATCTATCAGTGGGAAGGCAGCTGAAGAACAACTTTGGGGAGGCTGAAAGCCTACACCACCTGGGAAACTCCTACAAGATAATGACTCAGCACTAAATTACTGCCTACCATTTTTCTTCTCACATTGGCACAGAGAGTACCCCATCTTTCTGTGCTATACCTCTGAGGATGCCAGTCATAGCTGCTGGCGAAACGTCAGGTACTACAATGCCAAGACCATGGCCATACAGCCCAGAAAATCTACAACAAAACAACTATTGTGTGGAAACAGAGCTACTCCTGGTGAACTTTTTAGAGGAGGGAAAGCAAGCTGAAGATAGTTACTTTTCAAATTAAAGACTTGTAATATCTCTAAATAGAGTTAACCAGGGTATTTGCTATGGCCTCCTTGGGATAATTGTTAGTTGTTTCTTTTGAGCTGCTTCTGGGTTTCAATTTGTTCTGTATGTGGGTCACAGCCCTTTACTAAAAACCAGATGATGTAGACAAATTTCCTGGATTTCATCAGAGCTCTAGGAATATTTGCCTTTCATTTCAGGTTCATCAGACTGAAGATCCCCTACCCTATAAAGACTTAAAGATGTGTTGGGCATTTTTGTACCCTTTCCATTACAGTTTCACCCTCCTGGTGTCATTATGAGTGAATTCACCATTTCAGTAGTCCCAGTGCATTTGTGATGAGTCTTCATCTTTTCTCTGTTTGGTGATACTTCAGACTCTGTTTTAGAAGCAAAATTAATTTCATCTCATTTCAGATCCATATTTTTGTGTGTGAGAGAGGGGGGTGGAGAGGGAGAGAGAGAGAGAGAGCTCTTTGGGCAAAATAAATCCATAGTTCATTTGTTGAAAAACCAAATGTTTGTATAAAGGAAAAAAATATGTGTAACGTCAAGCATAAAGCACCCTCTTAAAATAATTGTTCTCTGTGACATAGTATTAGGTTCTGTTGCACATATGTTGGGGGAGTGGGATTGTGTGACAAGAACACACAAATTGTTACATATGTTAAACAGCTTGTAGAATAAGAGACAACAAATTGAGTCAAAATCTGCAAGCCTGTAAAGAATGTCAGGCAAAAGTCTGTCCTCCAGGATAACCATCAGGCAGTACAGCATAATAGTGGACAGTGTACTATCCAATGACCACAAATGTATTAGTGTCTGTCCACAGGGATTTTCACATATGCCTTTCAGCTATGGGCAAAGTCTGAAAAAGGAAATCTTTATAAAACCTTTCTCAAGGACCAGAATTTTATAGCATAAAGATTCCCCAGACTGTGCTTATATTTCAAGAAGTTTGATGTCTATTAAAACAATGTATTACAAATTATCTGATTAAATTCTTTTAAACCTATCACTGTTGCATTGTGCAGCTGCCTCATAATTTATGCTCTCGGTTCTTCAGAAACCAACCTATAGTATGACGGTATTATTTTGCAGGTCTTGTTTCTTCTTTCCTTCTGTTGCCATCACTTGCCTCAGGGGCTGGAACCTCGCTGCACAAACTCAGCAGAGCCTTGTAACATCTGAGCTGTTATAAAAATGGGTCTCAGATACCATGTTTGGTTGCCTCCTGCTTGTGTACCATCTAGAGTTGCCAGGTCCTACCTGGCATCCAGCAAGAGGCTCCCGGGTCCTTCTTGGGATCTTCTGCCATATGAACTTTGTGTGCGCATATTGCAATGATATCACCCGGAGGTGACGTCATCACATCACCAACATTGGGCATGTCACTTCCAAGTGACATCATTGCACTGGGGACATTGCCTGATGATGTTCCTGTTTGGGGGTGGGGCTTTCCCCACTGGCCAGCTGTCCAGTGGCAGGCTGAAGCCCTGAAAAGTGGGGGAATCCCCACTGGGATCTGTGGGCTGGGAACTCTAGTATCATCACTTTTATCTAGCTTTATGAAATAGTGCTTTGGCACAAGAATTTACAAAAGCAAAACCAGTGCTCAAGACTGTACTACCTTAGCCAGAATCTTAGAAGGGCCAGTCCTAAGAACTATGTTTGAATTGCACTAGTAATTATGAGATCATTTTCTAAGCCTTCCAAAATCTGTTCCGGAAAGTTCCTTAATTGCCCTCCCTTATCAATTAAACAAGAATGATAACTTATTCCTCTTAGTTCTGAGAGTCCACATGCTTACTCAGGAGATCATAAATAGGTTTTAAAGTGCCTCTTAGCTTTTCTTCCATATCTGTATTGTGTTCTTTATTGGAACCTTTTGCTCTACCTTTTTATACCTCCTGCTTTTATGGTATTGGGATTTTTTTTTTACCAGGACAGGATGCAAGGACATTGAGTTCTTCTCTCAGTATAGTGGCAAGGATATGGAATTGCTAAAGGGCTGGATGAGACCAATACACTAAAGCTCAATCCAGACAAAGACTGAGGCACTGTTGATGGCTAATACAGCATGCCAAGGAGCCAATTAAATATGGTTGCATTCTCTTCAAAGGAGCAAATTCTCATCCTGGAGTACTATCTCTAGAATTTAGGTACCATCTGTAGTACTTAGCATCTTTAACCAGCTTTGGTTATTTTGTCAGCTGTGTGTCTTCTTGGAAATGTAGATCTGCTCAGTTATCAGCACCCTGGTCCCATCCAGACTGAATCACTAAACTGTGTTCAATTTGCCTGTGAATGTTTTTTGGAAACTCAGCTTGTCAGTTCCGAACACAGCTGAAAGGCTGCTAGCTGGTTAAGATTATGGAAGACACGTTATCAGTACCGAAGAATCTTCACTCTCTACCGATCTATTCCTGGGCACAGTTCAGAGTGGTAGTTCTTACGTATCACACCCTAAACATCATAAGGACCTCTTGATGCCATATGAATCCCTCTGTATGTGTTGAGATCTGCTTTATATTAACTCTGTCCTCACAAGGCCACCCTAAGCAGAGTTATTTCCTAAATTCATTGAAGTCAATGAACTTAGAATGTTGTAATTTTGCTTAGGATGGGGAGGAGAGGGACATCAATGGAATCCATAGTGTCCGCCCTCCAAATCAGCTGTTGTCTCCTGGGGGGCTGATTTGTATAGACAGGAGATCAGTTGTAATTCTAGGAGCTCTCCAAGTTCCACTTTAGTTGTGTCTGAATCCTTGGCTCTACTTGATCACCACCTTTTTTTTTGCGTTTCTCATGTCTTTTATTTCCTCAGGATTTTGTTGGTGATATGTTGGTTCTGATGCCTTTCATTTCTGCTGCTTCTAGTGGTTAATATTTACTGTTAGAATGTCAATGGTTTGGGTTTTTTCTTCTTCTTTTACTGTGTACTTATTGTATTTTATAACTGATTGCAAGCTGCCTAAAGAACTTCAGTTGTGAGGCAGGATGTATGTATAAAATGCTGTCTGATCACAGCAGATGTATGGCGAATGCAGCAAGAGGCTTTCAAGGCAACTGAGAAGCAGAGGTGGTTTGCCATTGCCTTCCTCTGCGGAGTTCTCCTTGGTGGTCTCCCTTCCAAGTACTGACTCTGCCTAGCTTCCAAGATATAATGAGATCAAGCTGTACCAGGCTGCCTTCCCTCCCATGAGGCAAGATGGAAATCATTTAAATAAATAAATATTTTGTTATTCTGTGCTGATATGTTTGTATCACTCCTGTAAAGGGTCTCTTCTGTGAGTTTAGGTTGTGTGCAGATATAGTGGTGTGTTTTAGTGAGATAGGACCTTGGGAGGACTTGGGAGTTTGACTAGGGAGTCTTTTGAGGACCTGGGAGTTAACAGTGATTCTGATCACAGTTTCCAAGGCCAGTATAGGTGTAAGAGTACAGGTAAGAGTACAGTGAAACTAGTGGGCCACAGACCAGAAAATCTCCAGATAGCTAACTGGGAATAGGACCTTTACTGAAGTGCACCATGGCTGAGAATAAAAGTAAAGTCATTGCCCAATCCTCGGGAATAGTTTGCAGCGTTTCAGAAATCCACTGGCATTGCATAACTAGATGTTTTTCATGTTCTCGTTAGCAGACAGAGAAAAAGAAAAGAAATATTAAATTCCTTCTGAAAACTAAAAGTTCAAATTGCTTATATATCCAGTAATAAATTCAAGATGTTCCTATTAGTTGGGTTTGGTGTTATTCTGGTTTATGAGTTCCAACCAATTTAACCTACCACTCTCTAGTGAATATTTCAGAGGTTGCTAAATGTATGCAGGGTACAATTTTTATATAATTATCTTTTTATTACTTCTCTGAACTTGTGTATCTTCCTCCCCACTGCCCACCCATGTTGCTGGGCATGGAAACTTTAAGTTTGCTTTTTTGAATAACAGCTACAAATTGTACTCAAATTATACATAACTCATTGGGAAGAATCTACATCTCAGTATTTTGGCCGCACAGCTGCCTTTAGGAAGCCCACAAGCCGGATAGTTGCAATAGCATCTGAGCTCCCCGGCAACTGATACAAAGAGGTGTATTGCCCTTGGTACTGGAGGGAGATATGCATTATGACTAGTAGCCATCATTACTAGTAGCCCTGTTGATAGCCCTGTCCTCCATGAGTTTGTCCCTCCCCATCTAAAATTTGTTACAGATTATGTAAAAGAAGTATCTCCATCAAGCATCTGGAGAAATCTTATGGCTGAAGGGGCACAGTTCCAGCTGTATCACATTTACACATAGCGAATGGAAGCTTAAACAAATGGTCATCCAAAGCAGTCAAACAATACAGCAGTCTGCTGATATCTATACAAGTATTCATGCTTCTTATTCAGCAATTAATAATAAAACCTGAAATCTATAGATGCTTTAATGTAATAAACAATATGTTGTAATCTGCTGAAAAGGGCATTCTTAATACAGAGCAGGGGCAAGGGTTACAAATCTCCCACATCACTTCTAAATCAGTCCTTGGGCTTCTTTGGGATATGTCCTCATACAGCACTTCTCCCAGAGAAGCTGAAAAATCATAGTGGGTGGGTTACATGGAACCGAACAGCAAACTTTACCCAGTACCATGAATCATCATGATGCCATAGTCTGTACAAAGGGCCAGGACAACAACAGGAGTCATTCAGCTCACATAAGTAAGCTGACAGTGTTTCTGGGTGAGTGCCCCGACTCTCTGAGTGGTGTCATTGTGATGCATGTTAAAGTCTGGGTCTGAGTCCATGGGTATACAATGGTATAAATTACTATTATTGGGAGATAATGGCTATTAATTTAATCCGGAAATTTGGTCCATAAAAATTTAGATCTATAAAATATTTATGTCTGGAGGCAATAAAGAATGTAAAGGGGCTGATAAATACTTTCAAAAATACTGTCAATTCTTCCTCATGGTTTGCAAAGGGAGTTTTTTCCCCTTCAAGGTCGAAAGAGAGTCACATTTTTTTTCCTGTTTGGTTTTGACTCAGCGGTAAACATTCTCCTTCTTTAGCTTTTAATCCTTGCCCTGCAACAGCCCCTGCTTTGCATCAGTGCAAGAATGAAGCTGAAAACTCGTAATCTTGGAAATCATAGTGGGTGGGTGGTGCCACACCTTAGGCTTTGTAAAACTAAACAGCTGTAGCCTGAGCTGCACATTCCAAACATCTGTACTGCAATTTTAGACCTTAAATAACATTGGCCTGTTTTTGTTTGGGGTTTATTCTTTTTGGCCCGAAGGAAGATGATAGAGCGCACACACATTCCAGGAAATACAGAAACATCTATCATCTTGCACAGTTTTCATTTAACGTTGAAAGTAGAAGGAAAGTTTGAGATAGGAGAGATCTTGACAAATGTCTAACATGTATTGATTTTTATATTCACTGGTAGGTCATTTACAGTGCAATCCTGAACAGAGTTTCACCTTTCTAAGTCTGTTTAAGTCAACAGGCTTAGAAGGGTGTAGCTCTACTGAGGATTGCACTGTTAGAAACAGCATGATTGGTTTAAATAAACCCATTTCTATACAGCACCTCACCTTGCATCTCCTAGCATATAGCTGTTTTAGAAATTGTTTTTTTTCTTTGTTGTACTTTTTAGTAGCTACAAGGATGGTCTTAATGTGAGATTGCAAACACATGTGATTGTGCTCGTGAAAGAAATTCCCCCCCAAAAGAATATATTCTTCACTGTTGATTTACCATAGATAACTTCAGCTAAATTAACTGACACGCAAGGCAGTCCTGTTATCCTGCTCAGAGTCTGCCTTGCTTAGAACAGGCAGCACTCAGCAGGACTGTTCATTTTTCTCATACAAGGAACCCATTCGTGGCTGGAAAGTAAAGAGAATCAGCCAGTGGGATCCATCCCAGGGAGAAAGAAAATATGAAAGGATTTATAAGCCAAAAAGACACTTGACTTTTATCAAGACTCCCAAATGAGAGCTGTTTTTCACGCGACATCTTAAAGACACAAGTGTTTTCTCATGAGTCAAGTGTACATCTAAAGATCTAAGAAGAGATGCCTGAACATAAGACTCTGCAAGACAGTTGCCTTTCTTGTTTGTTATATTGGCAGCCATTTTTGTTCTTGGGCTTGTGATTTGACAAGGTTTTGGCTATGTCTTTAATGTGCAATGTATGACGCTTTGCTAAGAAAGGCTTTTACATAGGATGGTTTACACTGAGGTGTGTGAAAGGACATTCTTTCACACGAGAGCTCTCAATAGACATGTGTACCAGATTTCAGATTCTGGATATGGCAGCTTTAGTTATTGCCCTCTGTTTAGTCATAAAGGGCTCCATAAGAAACATTTACAGTTGAGTCTGGAATTTGTTTCCTACCAAGAGAAGAGGGAGGGTGATTTTCTCCTGTGCCCCCCTCAAACTGAGGACCCAGAAATACAGCTGCTAGGGAAAAGGGACCTTCAGGAACAGTGTCAGGTTGAACTGGGGGTCTCTAGCAGGAGAGAGAATTGGCAAAAACCCCATTTTTCTGTTGGCAGGAAACACCCTTTGAAATTCAGCAGGAAACAGTAGTATTGGGTCAGAAGTGCAGAGCTGAGATTCTGATTCTTAGTGATCCTTACAGATTCTGATTCTTACTGATCCTTAGAGAATCTTACTGATTCACAACCTTCTTGCGGATTTGCTGATTTGCAGATGAGAAGTGCCTATGTCTACGAACAGTTCATTAATAATACTTAATGAATAAATGACCCAACAGCTGTATAAGTGACCCAACAGTTGTAGTGACAGTGGTACAGAAGAAGAAGAAGACCATTTTTCTGCTCACCTTGACACAGAGAGTACTACATCTTTCTGTGTTATACCTCTAAGGATGCCAGTCACAGCTCCTGGCAAAACGTCAGGTCCTACAATGCCAAGACCTGGAAAATCTACAGCAACTAATGAACTCCAGCCATGAAAGCCTTCAACAACATATAAGAAGGAGAAGAGTTTGGAATTATACCCGCCCTTCACTTGGAGTCTCAGAGCAGCTTACAAACTCCTTTCCCTTTCCCTTCTCCTTCCCACAACAGATACCCTGTGACTGTGAGGTAGGTAGGGCTGAGAGAGCTCTTTCGAGAACTGCCCTTTCAAGAACAGCTCTGAAAGAACTATGGCTTGCCCAAGGTCATCCAGCAGCTGCAAGTGAAGGCATGGGGAATCAAACCTGGTTCTCCCAGATTAGAGTCTGCGCACTTAACCACTACACCAAACAAACCAAAGAAAATCTATATCACACTGTGGCAGGGAATCAAACCCAGTTCTTCCAGATTAGAGTCTGAGCACTTAACCACTACACCAAACAAACCAAATTAAATCTATATCACACTTGCTCTGGCTTGCAGGCCCAATTCTGTCCTGCCCTTGTAGGGGTTTCTCAACACCTGGAAGGGCTTTCCTTTCTCTCCAGTAGCCTGCTGCCACCACCTGACCTTTGTAAGGAATTACCCACTGGGAGGGTTATGGCTCCCAGCTTCCCTTACAAGTTCTGAGGTTTTGCCTCTGTGTTTCCTGCTGCACATCACCTGGTCACCACAAGGACAGTTTACTGCCTTGCATTGCAGCCACTTTCCAACTGCCTTCCTTCCTAGCACTCCTTTTAAAATAGTGTGTCCAAGACAGTGAAGGTCTATGTGGTATAGAGAACTACTACCAGCATTAAAGTGATAAAGTATTTATTAAAAAGAAAGTGTTTACAAGCATACTTTTACCATAGCACCAGATTGAGCAAGGGTTACAAAAGAAATGGGCAGAAATGCAAATCCTCTGTCCCTCTCTCTATACATGCCTTATCAAATGTTAAAATAGGACAGGCCCTTTTTGCTTAGGATGTTACTGATCCCTACAGATTTATCATTATCTTGAAGCTGTCTCCAGCTCTTCAGGTGAGCACTTGGTCCAAAATGGCTGCCTTCCCCAAGGAGAGGTCTGTATGCGCTCATGGACACAGCACCCAAGGAAAAAAAGAGCTCCTTCCTGTTGCCAGGAGTTTTTATCGTATCTGTTTCTCCACTCGCTAACCATGTCATACCATGTCAAAGACACATTTCCTAGGGTTTCTTCCTGAAGATTATTCCTGGTTCCATTCTAGCATTTCATTCCTCCAAAAATCTCTGTTCTCTGCTTGAAGGGCGGTGGGGGAGAAGGGAGGAAACTTGGCCATTCTATTGTCTCTAGCTATACCCATTAGAATTTCTTAAGAGGTAGCCTGGAAAGGCATTGACTGACTTTTTACTTCCCAGCCTGTTCTCTGCCCATAGGGGAAAAACCTGTTAAAATGCACAGTGGAGGCTTTGCTCATCTCAAACCTCCCAGGAGAAAAAACTGCATTTATTCACCCACACTTTTGTTCCATGTAATAGTTCTCACTCAGTAAAGTCTAATGAAAACAGTGAAGCAGAGTAGCTTTCACTGGGATGGAAATAGCTCGGGTCTGGAAGCACAGCAGTAAGAAAAGGGTCAGTTTCAGGAACAGGACCACACACATGTTGATTACTTTGGATGAGATCATTTTTTAATGTGGAAGTGACACAAAGAATATAAATAATTTCCTAATGTCATTTTTTGAGACTTCAGTAATGTTTGGTTTTTGAGGTTGACTAAGGCTTCTAGCTTATTTCCATGTTCAAAGTGAGTCACACCCTTAACATCTTTCTGGACCCTTTTTCTAATAATAAGGAACAGGAGCAAGTTAGCTACTATCTGTAGATAAACACATGACATGTTAATTTATTTATTTCTGAGAGGATTGGTCATTCTCCCTGGACTATTAACACCTGAGCAGACCCCTCCCCCTTCTGACTGTGATGGAGAAAGACCAAAGTGGCTGGGTAAATTGGCAAATTATTCAAGACTGTAAATTACAGTGAGATAATAATTTTTAATGTTTAATCAATATGGTTTTGATTTTTGATTTTGGCTTTGTTTTTTGATTCGGAGAAGCCTACAGCCAAAGTATTGACTGATCAGTTGGAATAAATATATGAAATCCAGCCCCTGTCCCACTGCCTATTGGCCCTTGACTGTTTTAGCGGGTTGCCAGGTCACAATGCTGCTCAATAATTGTGAGAATTAAGGCAGAGAATTAAGGACACAAAATGGCTCTTGATGTGTAGATTTCCAGGTCTATTGTCTTCATACCCTGTTCATCTGTCTCTTCCATTTGCTTTCCTCTTGGATTCCTTTATCTTCCACTTCCTAGCTTGTCCCTTTTCTTTAGAATGGAGGAATGAGAATTAGGATCTTTGCAGCCAGTGGGTGCAGATGAGAAAGATTTGTAAAATGAAGGTAATTAGCAAATACTTCTCAATTAAGAGGTACACCTAAGGGATCATTGATACTTTAAAGAAAGAATTATTGATAGGATTTATTTTTGGTGGCATTTATAACACAACAGCATCATCTTCCTTCTTTGTCTTTAAATTGTACTGTATTTAGTATTGTGGGAAAGTATTTAGAGTGGGAAAGAAAAGGAGAATCGTTTATCTTTCAATTTTAGGTAATCTTGGAATAAATCCCTTCTAGCTTTTGTAAACTGATCTTAATTTGAAAAGCTGTTGCTAGCTAAATATCCTTTTTCTCCTTTAAAAAGCATTCCACAATATCATACTGTACAAAGAAATATATTCTCTCTGTGAGCAAAACAATATTGGCAGGAGTAGCAGCTGAAGAAAGCAGTTTACAAAATGAATTCCTGAGACTATCCCACCCCAGCTGTATTGACAAGAAATTATGACCTGGGTTTAAACAACACGCCTTTGTTTTCCAAGCATGATCTATAACTACCACTGAAATAACCAAGTGATATCATATTGTCTAGCAAAATTCCCTTAGCAACTGATTCAATATTTATGGGCAAAGAGGCCAATTGAAGGAAGCCAAATTTTTGCTGTCGCTGCATCAGCTTTCGTGTTTGTTACCATGCATTCATTTGGCTCTGGTCTATTTTGTGCATGAGTTGTCAAGAGTTATTACTTAGTGTGGCTTGTAAAAGAGAAATTTATCCCATTTTCACTTAACAAACCTTCATAGTGCTGGAGCTTGTCTGAGAAGATGAAGAGCTCATATTTGAAAGACAACAGAGGAGAGGATACTTATGAGAATAGTGCTTTACAGTGGAATTAATGGTCTTGGGATGCCTCCAGCTACAGCTGTTTCCTTTATAGGATAAATGCCATTCTAGAGCTATAGCCCCAGAAACTCATAGAAAAGCTACTATAGTGTTTGCGCCCACTTAAATTAAAATTAGAGTTGGCTAACTGATTTTGTTTTCATTGGTCTATTCTTTATATGTGCTGAAGGAGTTGATTGCCTTGCCTTCTTGGCTTCCCACAAAAGCAAAATTCTACTAAGGGACAGTGAAGAGGAGAGCTATAAGCAGTGTTCCCTCTAAGTTGTGTTAGTGTGAGCTAGCTCACACTTTTTAGCCTCCAGCTCATAGATTTTTGTCTTAGCTCAGGAAGGATGGCTCCAGAGCAAACTAATTTAAGCAGCAGCCAAATCGCTCGCTCATACCTTTAATGCCAGTAGCTCACAAAGTGGAATTTTTGCTCACAAGACTCCACAACTTAGAGGGAGCATTGGCTATAAGTAGCACGGAGAGAACTGAAATTACTGTAGCAGCTATCATAGCTGATAGCTGCTCCAGCCAATTGAAGGCTGTTCCAGTGGGGCTTTATTACCACCCTCATATGGTGAAGCTTCTTATGCACTGTGCAAGTTGCCAAGAACTCTGTACATCCATTATTTAGAATTTGAACTTTCTCCACTCAACAACATCCATGCCAATTGCACATGCAAACTTCAAGGTTGTTTTTTTCCATCATCTGCAGGCAGTGCAAGTATTTGGGGAAATGTTTTTTGTTGTCTTTAAGAAAGGATGAACTCTAGTTTAAAAGCACATATGTCCTGCATGTGTGGGTGGAATAAGTTGTCTAACGTTGTGCCTTTAATAGCTGCATGGCAGGCTGAAATTTAACAAGTACAGCTTTCCCCCATGATTAGGGGAAACAATTTGTGCACTTCTGTAACATAGCTCTTAAAGGCTGTAGGAAACTCCATTGGGAAAAGAGATGGCAACCATAATTTGAAGAAACATGGTGAGTTTTCTTAATTTGGATATACGGCTAAATAAAGAGAAAGAAGATGTAAATGGGTATTCTTTTCCTTGCGGCTTAATATTTCTGTCAACAGTATCTGGATGGGAATACATAACATTATGCACAATCACAGGTAAAACAGCTCCTGACTATGTTGTATATGTTTGAAGTATTCTGGACACAATCTAGGAAAGGGATTTGAGCAGGATAGCTTCCTGGCTGATTTTGCCCATGGTTTGTATAATCTCTGTATATATATTTACCAGAAATGTTGTGATTTCCTATGAGATTTTATTGGAACAGAAAAGCAGCATGGTTTCCCCACCTCATCCTTCCAATAATATTCTAAAATTGTATAGATAGTAGGTTTTGATTATAGTGTTTTTCTTTTAAGATAGTATTTGGATTTTTTTAATGGACATATTCCTGAAAAGCAGAGTTATATGTGCTGTGCTGAAATTAATGAGTAGTTTTAAAGCAGAGGAGAACAATGTTTTCAAAAACAGAAATTTCAGCCTTGGATATTTTTATTTATTTCCTCATTTATGGCCTACTTATTTTGTAATGAATTGTCAAAGTGCCAATATAACATCTGATATTTTACTGACCCTTTTATAGGGGAAAAATTGCATTTTAGAAATGGTTCTATTTGCAGGGAAAGTTGCAGTTGTCTGCTTCCAGTGGTGCAGGATCAATGGTTAGTATTCATGCTGTAGCTTTGGGATAGCCAACATCAAATTAAATATGTTGTGGTGCTGAGCTGATAGAGATGAAGGCACAAGTTCATTTGTGGCAGCACAGGAGTTCTAAAAGCAGTGGCCCTCTTTGTAGCACCCAAAGGCAAATAGGTTACATCAACAAGGTTACCAGTTTTAGGTTGGGAAATTCCTGGAGATTTGGGGGTGGAACCTTGGGGAGGATGGGATTTGAGGGGGGCCTTCCATGGGTTAATGCAATACAGTGGCCCTCCAAAGCAGCCATTTTCTGTAGGGGTATTGATCTCTTTCATCTCCTAGAGGCTGGCAGTTTTATCCATCAGGAAGCATGCTTCAGGAAGGATTAAATTGTTTTTTTAAAAAAAATCCACTAAGTTATGATACAGACAAATGGATGCAGTGCCACATCTTCCACCACATACAGATATTCTATGAATTTCAAAGACCTGCAGGTGCAATTGACCAGAGAAGGTACAGGTTAATGAAGGGATGGTATTGTTATGCATCCTCCATTTCTCTGAATGTCCCATAGTCCAGTGTGGCAAAGTGTTGGTTGCCTTTGAATGAGATACCTCTGGGGAGTTAGAATATTATTATGACATTTGTTTTATTTTCAAATATACAAATACTGGACACAAATATTCCTGCAATAAGTCCTCGAAGAGAGGAACTTCCTCTTAAGGTACTTCACTTTCAACCACTTCCTAGCTCTCTTTGTCTTTCTCCCAAGTTTCAAATTGCAACTGTTTTAGTTGTCTCTCTATCCTTACCCCAAGTTCTGGATGTCCCATTCCCAAGAATGGAGAGAGGTTCCAAGTTGTCAAACATCACTACAGTCCTTGTCATGCCATTAAGGTTGCCAGCAAAGTCATGAATAGGCCCAAAGACAGCCAAAAAAATAAGCACATTTTCTAGAGAGCCAACCCCAAAGTTCTGTTGAGAATTTCCTGGATCAAACATCTTAATTTCGCGCACCCCCACACACACTAGATGTAAAGGCCTTATTCTGTGCCCCCCCAGTGCCCTTTTCCTGACCTGGTTGTTTCCTGGTTGTTGCTACTTGCCCCATTAGGGAAACATTCAGGCTCCTGCAAGCCTGCAGTCAGAATCAGGCCTGATACTGAAAGAAGGAAAGAACCTGGGGAGCACCGTTCACTGAATTTCAGCGTCACAGCGGGCTTGGCCCTGAGTCTGAGAGACAGAACGACACAGTGACTAGCATAGTAGAGGAAATGTACGTTTCTGCAGGAGGAATTTGGTTACAGTTATATGTTTGCTAGAAGGCTTTGGCAGTGAAGAGTCAGAATATTCCTTTGGCTGAATAATTAAACTGACACTTGGCAGAACAGAAGAAGAGTTGGTTTTTATAACCCACTCTTCACTACCCAAAAGAGTCTCAGAGCAGCTTGCAATTGCCTTCCCTTCCTCTCCCACAACAGACACCCTGTGAGGTAGGTGGGGCTGAGAGAGCTTTGAGAGAACAGTGACTGATCCAAGGTCACCCAGCTGGCTTCATGTGGAGGAGCGGGGAATCAAACCCAGTTCTCCAGATTAGAGTCTGCTGCTCTTAACCACTACACCACACTGGCTTAGTACTTTAATCTTTATTTCACACTGCTGTGGCTCAGACAATGAGTTGCCAATAGCAAGGGGTAGTCTCTCACTGTTCTCCCTCTGAGGTGGAGGACATCTCTATGGGTTATTCCCACCGTGCCTTTAGGGAGGCAGGAAATAGTTTTTTCCTCTTCCTGTTGGCGCCCTTGGAATAGCCCATCCCTCAGTTTAGTTCCTGCCTCACTAGGGAGCAGCAGCATAGGCTTGGCTAAGCGTCAGCTCTTTCCTTTTCTATTGCAATTCTTGCCTTTTTTCCTATCTTAATTTTCTTTCTGCCTTGCCCTTTCGTTCTCCCCTTTTGCTCTTTTTCTTTTTCTTCTTGCTTCCTCATGGAAACGAAGCTAGAAGACTTCAGGTCTTCGGACAGAAGAGAGCGATCCCGCGACCACCCGAATGGCAAGAAAGGAAGTCCCCAAAGCTTTCTCTTTGGGGGAAGAAGAAGACGCTCTGCGCGGAGTGGAGCAAGTGGTTGTGAGACACATCACAGGGGCCGAGCTGCCTTCAAGGCCAGATCGTGTTTCCCCACCAGCTGCGGTGGGCTTGGCAGCGGTGTGGAGTGCCCAGAAGTGTCATCAAGAGCCCGTGGATGAAGAACCTGCCATTCCTGCAGCACGTCTGCGGCACGCCGGCGACCATTTTGAAGGGCTGGTTTTCAGCTCCGGTACCCCACTCCTGGGCATTTTGGGGGCAGAAAATCCAATCCAGCATTCCCCTGCAGACCAGCCTGATATGGAGGACGGCCTGGGACTTTCCCAACTGAGCGGTAAAGTACCCATGGAGGGGCCCCTTGTTCAGCCCATTGATATTATGGCCCTTATAAGACAGGCTGTGCAACATGAGGTGTCCTCTTTGCAGACCAAGACAGGGCAATCGCTCCAAGGGTCCCAGCCACTTTCCGTGGATCCCCCACCCTCCTCCTGGCCCACCATGGCAGCACAGAAGGCTCTCCCTCTCCATCTGGGGAGGGCGAGGGAGGAGCAGTGAGGTGAGGATTATTCCACATCTCCTTCCATAGAAGAAAGGAAGGAGGGGAAATTTTTGTTTGAGGAGGAGGAAGAGAAAATCAAACTACCTGAACAGTCCAGCTGGTTTTTTGAGGTAGAGGACTATCAGTATTTTTTAACCAAGGCCGTCAAGGCCTTGAAGATTAAGGACCTCCCTCCTTCAGAGTACCAAAGGGCTTCTAGAGCCAAATTCAGATCAAAGTGCAAGGGGAATTCAGAGTTCTTTGCTCTGGAGGAATACTCTGAAAAAGTTTTTCCGCTTCCAGAAGCTTTTGAGACCTGTTGCCAACAAGCATTACCCAGCTCTAGTCAAAAAGCTCTATGCGTTACCTAACTATGCAAATTAGTTATTGCAGGTATCTCTGGTGGATGGTCCCATGGCAGCAATTCAGTCCTCGGGACTTCTGTCTGAGGATGGTCAGGGTACCATCAGAGATCCCACTGACAAGAAGGCAGAAGCAACCTTCAGAAGGATCCATGAAGCAGTCGCCATGATGGTAAGGGCAGCCTCCACTGCATCTATTGCTTCTCGCGTGGCCATAGTGTGGCTTCGCAGGTTGATCCAGTTGATTCCAGAAGACAGTCGGGGTCTGCTGGAGGGTACCTCCCATGTCCTCAAGGCCAGTTCTTTCACGGCAGATGCTACGCTTTACATCCTCGCCTTTGCATTTCATGCCTTGGCATCCACAGCTGTGGTTCAAAGGCTGCTCTGGCTATGGCCATGGTCAGCAGATGCTCTCTCCAAGTCCATTGTCACTGCTTATCCATTCCAGGGAGATCGACTCTTTGGGGAAGCTCTAGATAGGATCCTGGTTGAGACGTGTGACAAGAAGAAGGCCATGCCCAGGTCCATTAGAAGCACTGACAAGCGAAGCAATCATTCCTTTCGCACGCAGCATTCCTTGCTAAGGTTTTGCCAGGAAACGAAGAGACCACAGTGGGATTCATCCAAGACAGCTGGAAAATGAGGTTCCTTTGGATCCCAATTCCACAGACCAGCATTCAACAAAAATGACAGAGTGGACCGCGACGCCAAGCCCAAGCAGGCATGACTGCATGTCGCTTCCAGTGGGGGCATACCTTATCCACTTCTCCACAACCTAGATAGTCCCAGGTGGACGCCTGGGCAGTGGAAACTGTGTCTCAGGGATACTCCATAGAGTTTTGCTGTCTTCCACCGGAGAGATTCCTGAAGTCCCCGGTCAGCAAAGCCGGGGACAAGAAGATTATTCTCAACAGGGCTATTCAGCACTTATTGGACATCAGAGCTATAGAGCCAGTTTCAGATCTTGAACAGGGCCAGGGAGTATACTCGATTCTGTTCATGGTTCCAAAATGAAACAGCAATTGGAGAATCATTCTGGATTTCAAATATTTAAACAAATACATCAGACTGTGGCATTTTCTCATGGAGACTCTGAAGACTATTGCAGACTCCTTGTTGCCGAATGAGTTCCTGACCTCTATAGATCTTACAGAAGCTTATCTCCATGTACCCATCCATCCAGCTCACAAGCATTTTCTCCGCTTTTGTGTTTGCAACCGGCATTATCAGTATCGAGCTCTTCCCTTCTTCCTCTCCACGGTGCCATGAGTTTTTTCCAAATTGGTCATCAAACTGGTGGTGCTTCTCAGAGGTCAGGGGATCCATGTTCACCGGTACCTTGACAGTTTGTTGGTACGGGCCAGCAGTCATGCAGACTCTATCAGAAATACGAAGGCCACACTGGAGTGTTTCCAGAATCATGGATTCCTGATCAACCTCAACAAAAGTTCTCTTCAACCCTCACAGAGAATTGAGCATCTGGGAGTGGTCATTGACACGACTTGCAATGCCCTTTTTTCTACCAACACCCACGGCCGAGAAGATCGGGGAGACAGCATCGCTAGTCTATCACAGCGTATCTTCCTCATTGATGGACTTGGCCAGATTGTTGGGGCTGATGATTTTCTGTATCAACACAGTCCAGTGGGCTCATTTCCATGCCAGATCCCTCCAGGGTTTCCTTTGCCCCTACCGGCTCTGGATCATGGAGAAAAGGACCGTCAATCTCCAGGTTCCTCACCAGATCAAATCCAGTCTTCGATGGTGGATGGTCCCAAACAACTTGAAAGGGGCAAGGAGTACCATGTCCCGCTGTCCAAGGAAATCTTCTCGGATGTGAGCCTCCAGGGCTGGGGAGCAACTCTGCAAGACTCCCCTGTACAAGGGAAATGGAGCCCAACAGAGGCAAGGTTACCCATCAGTCTGTTGGAACTCAGAGTGATCTTTCATGGCCTGATCCATTTCGAACCTTCTCTACACAACCTCTATGTCTTGGTGCGAACAGACAATATCTCCACCAAGGTGCACATCAACAAGCAGGGGGGCTCTCGGTCCTCTCAGCTCCACTGAGAAGCGATGAAGATCCTCACCTGGACGGAGCAGAACATCAGGTCCATTCGAGCAGAACACATCAGAGGAGTCAAAACCATCCAGGCAGATTGGCTCAGCAGGGAGACCATTCAGGAGGGAGAGTCGTCTCTCCACCCCGATTTCTTTCATCTGATTGTGAGCCAGTTGGGTCGACCTGTGGTAGATCTTTTTGCATCTCCAACGAACCACCAACTGCCAAGGTTCTTCACCCACTTCTTCCACCAAGCAGCAGAAGCGACGGATGCGTTGACATCTCCCTGGCCGACATCTCCTCTATGCATTTCTGCCGTTCATCCTGCTATCCAGAACCATCTGCAGAATCCAAGATCTCCGGGTAGAGATCATCCTGGTGGCACCCAACTGGGCACGTTGTCCATGGTTCTCCATCCTGAGGCAGCTGGCAGTGGCTCCACCTCTAGTCCTTCCGACATGTCCAGACATGCTGTGCCAGGGCCCGGTCTGGCATCCTCATCCGGAATGGTTGTGTTTAACCACCTGGAGATTGAACAGAGCAATCTCTGAAGTTTAGGATTCTCCGAGAAGATCGCAGAAACCATGTTGTCCTCCAGAAGACAATCCACCATCCGAATTTATAATACTACCTGGAAGGCTTTCGTGCGGTGGTGCAGACGTAAGAAGGTGGATCCCCTAGCACCTTCGGTAACTTCGATTCTGGCTTTCTCGCAGGAGGGTTTGGATTCTGGCTTGAGGCCAGCCACCTTGCGCAGACAAACAGTAGCTCTGGCCACTGTGCTACCCTTTTTGGGTGGATTCAAATTAACCAAACACCCCCATGTACAGCTCTTCCTGCAGGAGGCTACGGTGAAGTCTCTGCCTCAGGTACACCATTTTCCAATATGGAAGCAGAACACTGTCCTTCTGGCAATCACGAGACCTCCATTTGAATCTCTAAGAGACGTGGGCTTGTGGTGTTTGCATATGTTTCTCATCACCATCACATCAGCAAGAAGGGTTTCTGAGCTTGGGGCCCTGTCAATCAAGTCATTCTTATGCACCTTTCACAGGGACAAGGTCGTCCTTCATCCGGAACAGGGACAAGGTCGTCCTTTCAGCCAAAGGTCTCCTCTGCTTCCACAGATTGCAGGAGATATGTCTTCCTACCTTTTGTCCTCAGCCAATGTGCCCCAGGGAGCTCAAGTGGCAAACCTTAGATGTCAGAAGAGCTCTCAAGATCTACATTCTGAGGATGGAACCCTGGCGAAAGACAAATGCCATGTTCGTTAACATTTCTCTTCCAAGGAAGGGGGATAGAATGTCTAAGGCTGCAATAAGTACAGTTCTTCACTCCTGCATCACGGAAGCATACAAAGCGATTGGCCAGGAGGGCCCCACCGGGATTACCGCACACTCTCTTCAGAGTGCGGCCACCAATGCGGCTTTCTCCAACAGAGTTTCAGTCGAGGAGGTTTGCAGGGCGACTACCTGGTTGTCCATCTCAACGTTTGTACGTCACTACAAGATTCATACAGAGGCATCTGCGGATGCAGCCTTTGGAAGAAGAGTCCTTCAGCACATCATGACACTTGAGGAAGATGATGACCCACCCAGAAGAGGGACACTGCTCAGGGAGGTCTCATAGATATGTCCTCCACCTCAGAGGGAGAACGGCCATTGGCACTTACTGTGAAGAGTCCTTCTCCTCTGAGGTTAGGAGGACATCTCGGCCCTCCCTTCTTCATCTTCTCTGTCTATTGCTGTGCTGACTTCTTCTTCCTCTTTTTATGCTTATTGATATTGTTAACAAGTTATAATTCTTGTTAGAGTTGTGTTTTTTCAGTATTGTTTTTTAAATAGGGTAAGGCTGTTGAGTTAGCCTGAGAGCGCTGCTTTCAGAGTCCCACAACTGAGGGATGGGCTATTCCAAGGGCACCAACAGGAAGAGGAAAAAACTATTTCCTGCCTCCCTAAAGTCATGGTGGGAATAACCCATAGAGATGTCCTCCTAACCTCAGAGAAGGACCCTTCACGGTAAGTGCCAATGGCCGTTTTCAGGTTACTAACCATATCACTTTCCAGTGATTGAAAATTAGGTCCAAGTAGAAATTCTTTTGTCTTTGTACATGTTTAAATGTGGCAGATGCATGCAGAAATGCCATAGGTGTAGTTACCTGCCTCTATCACTTCAGCTCTGTACGTCTTCAAGCCAGTTGTCTCTACTGTTGTCCTCTTTTTAAAAGACATTGGAATGTGGCATTCAGGAGAATTAAGCTGTTGTAGTGTTCATCTGCGTTATCTTCCTAATTTCCTTACAGAAAACATTCCTCCACACATACTTTTTGCACAGAGTCCAGACCTACTACTTGTAGCTGAGCCATAAAGAATTGTAACTTGTAAACTAAATCAGGAGGGTCATCAAAGGATTTACCTCCTGTGATGATAGGATGAGAAATGTGCATCCTGCAGACTTCTCTCTGCCTTGAAGCCATACAATAGCAACTTGAGAGTTCCAGGCATTATTATTTATTAAAATAACAATCACCTGTTGTTAGGGTTGCCAGCTCTGAGTGGGAAATACCTGGAGATTTGGGGTGGAGCCTGAGGAGAATGGGGTTTGGGGAGGGAAGGGACTTCAGTGGAGTATAATGTCATAGAGTCCACCTTCCAAAGTGGCCATTTTGCACTATGACATATTACTTGGTGGATGGGCCTGACACAATTCCCATGGCAGCAAGGAGCAGGCCATGCTGTGACCCTTTCAGCATCAATGTTCCTTCAGCCATCCTAAACATATACAATTACAGAAATGCTAAACAGATACAATTACCCTTTGTGAATATATTTTTTCCTTTCCATTTTATTTTACCCATACAATTTGTCACTATTTCTGTCTTGCACTGCCAGTTTAGGATTACCAAGTCCCCCCTGACCACCGGAGTGGGTTAGGGGTAGGATTGCCAGATCCAGGTTGGGAAACTCCTGAAGATTTGGGGATGAAGCCTGGGGAGGACAGGGATCTCAGTAGAGCACAATGCCATAGAGTTCACTCTCCAAAGCATCCATTTTTTCCAGGGAACCCTGATCTCCAGGGGACCATTTTCTCCAGGGGACCTGTAGTCTGGAGATCAGCTCTAATTCCTGGGGTTCCCTAGGTCCTATCAGGAAGCTGGCATCCCTAAATAGTCCCACCTGAACCAGTATGGTGTGGTTAAAGTATTGTACTATGATCTGGGAGATCCAGGTTCAAATCCCTCTCTTTGCTGGGTATAAGCTTGCTGGGTAACCTTGGGCCAGTCACTTTCAGCCTAACATACCTCACTTGGGTTGTTGTGAAGAAAAAATGGGGAGAGGATAATGATGTTTTAAGTCATTTAGAGCCTCTGACTTAATCTTTAAGACATTTATAATTGCTGTCCCCCAGATCTCTTTACGTCAGCTTTTCCAAATCATAGAGTACATGAGAGGCTAGAATCCCATCGAACTCACTTAAAATTCTAACATCTGTATTCTTAAATTCAGTCAATTCTGTCTGGTCTAGTGCTCCTCTTTATTGTCACATTCAGTTTTAAAAATGGATTTTTGCACGTAGCATCTTTGCACTAGAAAATGATTTTTCTTTTTGTATTCTACTGCGGGTTACTGAAGGGATTTCTGTTTATCATTTGCAGAAGTCAACTAACTCTTTACAGAACCTTTGGCATCTTCTTCAGGTTTCAGCTGTCTGTTAGGCAGAGACTCCTGGGATGTACAACCATTCCCAGTACGCAGTGTACAGAGACGGCTGCATCCTCCTGTGGGACAAGGCAGTGAAGCTCTTTTGATGTGTGCTGTTTTTAACTGCCTAAGGATATTCCTCAGGAGAAGATCACCTCTCTTGCTTAGTTTTGCATAGCATGTTTCTGTAGATATGAGTACAGATAGAATAAAAACATTTTAATTTTTTTATGGAGCCTTTCCAAAAAACATCTGATTCATTTTTTGTTCTCACTCCTGCCCTTGACAAATGTCTGCCCAGGCTCTTTCATGGATTTTGTTGCTTTCTTTAGCAGCAGCATGTATTCCCTGAAAGGAGGGTCAGAAATTGCACAAGTGGCTTTGAAAGGCCTCTAGCACCAAAAGCTTCAGCTGCTGTGTGCTTCTTAGGAGCAGAGTGTTTTCTGCAAAAGGTAATCACTAGACCCATCCAAGTACATGACACGAGAATTACAATGCAAAAAAATTAAGTATATTCATAAGTATTGGACCTTCTAAAAGGTGGAGCAAGTTATTAAAGTTGTTAATCTTTCCTGACTTTTCCACAACATTTTCCAGACTCCAGTTTAGTTTATTACATCTAATCCACTTTCTCCTGTACTTGCGTATTTTCTTTCCATGACTCATATGCAAGTATCTGATAATTTCTCTAGTACAATCTAATGCCTACTGCTTAAATAATACAGAATGGGTATATTGTAAATCTTAAATTAGTGATGCACGCCCCAATTTATGGCAGATTGTAGCAGTGGAACAGAGTATTTTGAAGACAGAGAAAAAGGAGAGTGTTTGAGAAAAAGTAAGAGGGAGAAAATTCTGTAGTAAAGTTAGAAGTGTGTTTTATATTGCAGGTTGGGGCTAAAACTGAGTTCCTGGGTGAAAATACCCTGGTCCCAGTGTGCTGTAGTGGTTAAGAGTGTTGGACTATTATCTGGGAGACTCAAGTTCGAATGTCCACTAATGCCATGGAAGCTTGCTGGGTGACCTTGGGCCAGTCGTACTCTCTTAGTCTAACCTACTTCTCAGGGCTGTTGTGAGGATAAAATGGAGTAAAGGAGAATTTTTATTTTATTTATTTAATTTTTACCCCACCCTCCCCACAAGGATGGTAAAAGCCACTTTGGATCCCCATTGGGGAAAAGGTGGGATACAAATGAATTGAACCTACAGCCTTTACTGCAACCCTTTTTCCTTCTGGTAGATTTCTATGATGTTTTGTGTGTGTTTGTTTTTGTTGTTTTATATGATTTGGTACATTTCACTCATACATACTGGTCAGATAAACAAGGCTGTAAACAGAGTGGGACAAAAATCCCTACTCTAATGTTTGTTTTGAATAAAAGATTTATTTTTATAAGTTGATACGTATCAAGTTGGTTCCCTGACAAGCAAACAGCTTATTCATCTGGCTCTATCAATAGGAATCATTTAATTTTTAGGACAAATATTGATTGATTATAAATCATGATATAAATTCAGCAGCCAGAAACAGTTGCTTTCACTTTAAATCCAAAATCCAGATTAATGAAAAGAAGATAGACGTTGAATTGGTTTGTCATAAGATCATCATGATGGACAAAATTATTGATAAGGCTGCAGTTCTAAATCTATGTTTACCTGAGAAGCAGACCCATCTCTACACATTATGGTGTCCATGGATTTGATCCATGGACAGTGGCACCATTTTACAGTTGAACTCAGGCCATTTAAAAATACCATGCCCATGGTGCAATGGGACCAGGTACTCCCACCCCCCATGTGTCTTTTAAGCACGAAAACGTTTGGTCTAGTTGTGCATATGCCCCAACCAGTGCAGTTACTGATTATGTGGTGGCTTCCACGGAGGCAGGGCCTGTGTAAGTGTTTCCACTCCTGTGGATCTTACAACTGCATGTTTAACATACTACACAGGCAGTTCATTTCCCAAGACATCAAGTGCTGCTTATATGCTATGCTGAACAGATATGTAGAGAAATCACATGAGGACAAACCTTCACGTGGAACCCAAGTGAAATGGAAGGAACCATGGAGGACTCAGTAATCACATAGGTTGAGGTTCATGTAAAGGGTGTCTAAATCACATTATAATCAGTAGGCTATACTTCTGAATAAATTAAGTTCCCCCCTGTACAGCTGAATCATTTCAACAGCCTCAAGATACAGACAGCCAATTATAAGAGAAAAGAGGATAACATTGCAAGAAATTGGGTTTAAAGAAAGTAAAAATGGCTTAATAAAAGCAACAAATGAAGAGACATTCTGTGCTACAAATAAACTGTGCCACTGGTACAGAGAGTAGACAGTGTTAATTTGACTCGCGAACAAATTCCAGATTTCCTGCTGACAGAATTTAAAAATAAATAAATATTGTTCTAGGCATCCTGCCATCGCACCACTTCTTATGAAATATATTTTTATTTTCTAGATTGTGAGTCACCAATTTAGGGCGTGATAGGTTAGGGTGGTGGAATATGTGTTGTTCATAAAGTTTTTCAGGCCTTTCACAGATGGAGGGTCTTTTTTGCCCTGCGCTGAGCATCTGCCAGTTGGCGTGTTTCTTGGATTATTCATTGCCAGTGCATTTAGTGAATCCTTCTCAGCAGGTGTTGAAAAAGTAATGTAAGTCGAAGGTAGCAAAGGAGAGTTCTGTGCTCCCTCACTAGTCTTTTCAACAGTTTTCTGTGTCCCAGGTCACTTGTTATCACAAGACAGGTTTGAAATTTTAATGAAGTTTCTCAAGAAACACGCATAACATGAGCATGCAGTCTGAACTGAAATCTCTGCATCTTGACACCCAAGCTCATTTGTGCATTTTAAATGTAAAAAAAAAATCTATATAGCACCACTGTCTGTGTGGGGCTGTGCACTGGAGTTGCCAGCCTCCAAGTGGCACCTGGAGATCTCCCACGGTTACAACTGATCTTGAGATGACTAAGATCAGTTCCCCTGGAGAAAATGGCAGCTTTGGAGGCAGTACTCTATGGCATTTGAGGTCTCTCCTCTCCCTAAACTCCACCCTCCCTATGCTGCACCCCAAAACATCCAAGTATTTCCCAAACCAGAGCTGGCAACCCTACTGTGTGCATACATTAACATCATAGCAGTTTCTTGCAAACTTTAGCAGATGTTTGAATACTTTGGCACCTTACAGCTCAGGCCCTCTATGAGACTTACTACAGTGCTACAGTCACATGGTTGTTCTTATTCTGATCCCCCAGTAATGTCTTCAGCTTGTCCCATGATGTAGTTAAGGTTAAAAAGCTGGCTGTTAAAAGAACTCTTTTTAGGATTTCTGGGCAGGTTAATGGAGGGCATGTCCCCTGGGTTCATTGGGAAAGAATGAACAATAAAATTATAGAGGGCAAGTGAAATTATATTTCAGAGAAGGATATTTTAAAATGCAGTGTTCCCCATGGCAACTGAGACATATGTAAAGAGCCTCCTCAGCCAGGAGATGAGAAGGTACACAAAGGCAGCGATCTTCTGATTGACAGAAAGGGACGAAAGTCCCTTCTTTCTGTCATGAGTCAGAGTGGTGTAGTGGCTAATATGCTTGGTTTTTGACCAGAGAGGCTCAGTGGGGCCGTGCTCACTCTCTCAGCCTCAACTGTACCTCACAGGGTTGCTTAAATAATAAAAAGGGGAGCAGGAACCCTATGTCAACTTTTTGGAGAGAGAAACATGATGAAAATGCAATAGATATTGAGGAATGAGATTTGAGTTGAATAGCTGAACTAAAGTTTAAGACCTACCATTTTATCACTCAGGAGATTGCAACAAAAAGTTTTCCAGAGTGGAAAGAACATTCGTTTCTCAAGCACTGTTTCAAGGCATGTTAATATTGTATTAGAAGCACCTACTACATACCCAGGGTTTATAGCAGGCTTGCATGGTGAAATTCTAAACTGCAATTAGCCTTAAAAGACTGCTTTCTGTGTGCCAGACCTGTGTATGCTACCTAGAGACAGTTGGATGTTTTTGAGCTATTTGTGGATGCTTGTGTCTGAACCACAGTGGGCCTGAAAACCATAGGTTGGCTGCTTCTTTTTTTCTTTCTTTCTTTCCCTTCAGCCCAAGTTTTCAATCTGGAGCATTGCATCAGTCAGAAACTATGCGGAGCCCAAACCTCCAACACAAACCAGCTGACTGTGGCATGGTCATATATCTGATTGCTCTTTGATTATGGAGCTGTCATCAGGTTTGGCAGTCTGTGATTTTGCAGATGCAGTTGTAATAATCATGGGCAACTGTGCTGCTGGTGCCAGCAGTTGCTAAAGGGCTGTTCTGGAGACACAGGGAAGGGCTCGCTATCTGATGAGCATTGACAGATCAGTCAAACAAGTGAATTGTCTGTAAAATGAACACATACATTGAACTCAGTTATCCTGGCTATATTCCGTGGACTGAGCAAAAATGCTGTGGAACAGGAAAACACTATTATTGCTTCTCTTGAACACCAGCATTGTACAATATACAAGTAGAGGGGAGCCCCACGTAAGGATCATCTGTTGTCAGATCCTCTTATGTACAAGTGGTTATTTCAAGAAACTGCTTGCATTTTGGGTGAATGTTCAGAACAGGGTCTACAGAGAGGACAGCCACTGGAAAATGCTGAACATGCAGTTCTCCCAGTCTGTGTGCATAGCCTTGTATGCAAAAAGGATTCTGTGGTCAAAAGAATGGATATAGCTTGTTTTTCTGATGCAAGATAATTAGCTGACCCACAAGCAGAAGCCTGATTCCACATATCGAAAGGATCAGTGGATCCCAGCTGAGTTGGCACTTTTAAAAACTTTTTTGTAAAATAGAAATAGGGTTTCGAACAAGTGCTTCACAATATGAAAACATAAATGTGGCTCAATGCCATTCTCTCCGTATGTGTCTCCTTCAACAGGTTCCTTGTACAGAAAAATTGCACAGATTTTATTTTCCATCCTGTACCAGACTGTTCCAAGAAAGCTGATGCTCTGAGGCAGAACAGATTGTTTGAAAAAGGTGGAGATGGTGCTTCAGCTATGCACTCCCTAAGAAGCAGGCCCTGTGCCGTCTGCCAGTCTTGAGGCTGTTTTCATCAGAATTAAAAGTCCCTTGATCTTGTATTTTTTCCCTACCCCAATAGAGCTCCCCTGAGAAAAATGATATTTTACAGTCTGAGAGAACTAATGTAATCTGTCTTTTCATGATGTTTTGTTAGTTTCATTGTTTACATGGCCTGGATTGCCAAGGAAACCATAATAATCTTGTTAAAATAAAGATTTAATCTCTCTGTGGTGCTAAAGTCAGTTCAAAAAGTCAGGCTCAGATGTGTTGGTTGTCACAGTTGGAATATATTAGTTTAGCAGTACTCAGTTTATTATGGTAGGTTAGTTCCAGTTCCTTATAGACAGACCTTTGTGGAGTATGGTAGTAGACTACATCTGAGGGCAGGTTTAACAGTTGCCTCGGTTTTGGAGAGCATAAACATTGAGAGGGACCAGCTGTGCTGGACAGCTGTAGCCAGTATGCAAAGCTAGATTATGGTGACATGAACAGATGGAAGGTGCTTTGAAGGGCTCTGGGTTAGTACCAAAACAGTTGTTTTCAGGAGGGCCACAACCAAAGAAGCAGGGCCAGCTGTAGCAAACCAGTTGACAGCTGTCTGTCATAATCTCTTTTACTCCTATAGAACAGACAAGTATGGCTGCATTCCTTTGCACGCTCCAAATTAAGTCGAGGCTGTTTGATCTTTTTACCCAGGAATGCAGTATCCATCTGTTGCTTAAATTTATTCTGGTCTTTGCATTTCCCATAAGTGAACAGCAGTGCTATACATTCAAACAAAATATGATAGCTGCCTCCTTTTCCATCATTTTTCATGTTCTCTTTTGACATCTGTTTTGCTGTGAACTGCTTTCTGTTATTTCTCTTGTTCATTCCAAGTAAATTGGATCTCATTGTAGACCAACCATGTTCAGATAAGTGTTAAATTTAAAGATTAAGACATAATGTTATGCATAGCTACTTACTAGCAGATCCCATTGAACTCAGTGGGCAGTACTTCCAAGTGAACATGCATAGCTTTGGGCTGCGCTGTTTGGCACTTATGAATGTTTACTTGGAAATAAACCCCCATTGAACACAATCAGAATTATTTTCCTAACAGCATTCAAAGAATCAGGCAGCATGAGATGCAAACCACCTAGGGCATGATCCAGTCAGAGCTAAACTTGCTTGGTGGTGGAAAGTGCTGTCAAGTCGTAGCCAATTTATGGCAACCCCATAGGGTTTTCAAGGCAAGAGCCATTCAGAGGTCATCTGCCATTGCCTGCCTCTGGGTAACAACCCTGGCCTTCATTGGTGATCTCCCATCCAAATACTAACCAGGGCCAAGATCTGATGAGATTGGGCTAGCCTAGGCCATCCAGGTCAGGCATAAACCTGTTTACTTAAAATATTTATCTCCTTTTTAGGAACCCAAAGCACTTTATAACAGTAATGGAAATTACAATGAAAATACTATTGGGAGAAATACAGTTTAAATTAAACAAACAGAAAAATTGCTAGCTATGTCTTGGGCCAGCTTTGGAGATAATGAGTACAGCAAACCAAAGCATAACACAGCCACATGCTAAGAAACAAGGGCCAAAAGCCCTTCAGCTGTTTCCCTTCAGCTCATGCCCAAAGGATCATGCTTTTGGCCACACCCAACAAGTAAGCAACTTTCTTGAATTGCACAAAACCTACTAATCCTATAGAATAGTTTAATATCACACTACATGTGCAAAGTTCCACAATTATTTTCTGTTCTCCATTTTCTTTAGCAAGGGTGGGCTGAGTCAGCAGATGAGTGAACATGAAAAGAATCTGGTTAAGCCTTTCTCCTTCTTGTCATATTTCTGCTCAAAATCATCCTCCATGAGCTTGGGGGAGGGTAGATGTCAGGATTACCCCACTGGTGAAAATAGCCAGTTGAGGAGGGTACCTTAAAGCATGCGCGCCCGCACACACACACACACACACACACAAACCTAGGAGGAAAAAACTTAGATCAATCTTTCCATGTACCCTTTTCCAGCTCAGATGTAATCTGTTCAAGCTGCTGTGGATTTAAAAGGGAGGGGGGAAACTTCATGAGAAAGAATCACAGAATTCCACAAAATGTGTGTTTGAGCTACAGGTTTATTGTACGGCAATAAGCAATTTCTGTTACCATGTCAAATATTTGCAATAACCTCAGATCGAGGCAGTTGTAAAGTTTCTAGCATTTGGTTGAATACTTGTCATCCTGATCAGTTAAAAGTCTAACAGTGCAATCCCATGCAAAGATGCTCCATTCTAAACTCATTTCTATGTCTACAGGCCAAAGCAAGTGAACCCAACTAAATTTCCATAGGTATCAATTGGAAGCAGTTGTTTATCATTGTGACTAATAACACAGTTGAAGCTTTTACATCTCATTGATTGCAATACCACTTCCACAAGCACAGGGTTGGGTTTTTTCCTGGATTGCATCTCACATTTAGTTGTGTGTTCTGTTAAATTGTTGGTATGTTTACAGTTCAAACCAAGTGTCTGTACTGACATCCAGAAACTGACTTGGGCTCTTTTTGTTTCAAAGGAACATTTTTAGAAAATTAGTAGATAACCGTTGGGAACACATTTTTGAAATTATGAAGTTTATATCATAAACCCTATATAAAATGTATCACCTATACTTGGCTAACAAAGCAACTTGCTGTGGATGGCCATGGAATTTATGACTAGCCATTTTTTCATCTCAGAATGTGGATTATGTGTGGCAAATGGGCAAATGGGCTAGATATTATTAAGACAGTACCAATGCAGGTGGTGCTTTACAACAGAAGCCAAAAATGGGTGGTCTCCATCCCAAGGAGTTATAATCTGAAGTTAGACAGTTGGGAGAGAACAGTAGATGACAGGTGAAAGGGTAACATATAACAAGTTCAGTTACATATACTTATGCTTTACTGTCATTCCACCTTCGATATTCCACCATCGATAACCCTGTGCCATCGCACCACTGTCATCTTGGTTTTATATGTTGTTGTTGATGCTATATTGTATGATTGTATGATTTTATTTGTTGATACTGTTTTATGTTGTTTAAATTGGCATTTATGCCCTACTGTTAGCCGCCCTGAGCCTTCGGGGAGGACGGGATACAAATCGAAATAAATAAATAAATAAATTGGGGGGGAGATGGTGGGTGTTCAAAGAAGTACATATAAACAGATGTGGTGTGTTATATGTGGGACTGCCTATGAAGACTATTTAGATGCTTCAATCAATACAGAAATCAGTAGTCAGTTAGTTGATCTGTTTATATTATGTCAGTGCTTAGGGACCTTCAATGGTTATCAGGCTGCTTGTGGGCATGATATCAGAAGCTTGGGACCAGAGTATATTCAAGGCTTTCTGCTCCCTTATGATTCTGCCTATACATTAAAACCCTCAAGTCAGCACATTCTCCATGTACCCCAAGGGAGCATGATCATGGTGGATAGGGCATAGTAGTATCTAAACTTGGCCTCCCCAGCTTTATCCATCAGGCACCCATTTTGTCAGTTTTTCAGCACCAGTTAAAATAATTTTTATTGACCCAGGCTTTTGGTGGCACTCAGTTTAGTCTGTTGTCTTTCTTCTTTTACAGATGGACAGCTGGACTTGTATGTATCTTAGATGTTTATTTTATTGTAATAAATTCTTATTCTAATGATTGCTGCCTTGATCTATAATATTATTACAGCAGTTTTTCCATGCAAAAATGTAAATGCATTCACTGCCCTTAGATGTTCTCTAAGTTGTGGGGCTGTTAACTGAAATGGGGAAAGTCAGATCATAGAATGTGCTATGGAGCAAAACTTGAGCAATATATTTAAGTGGATGAGGGGGTTAAAGCAGAAATAATATACAGGCTTCCGGTTCTATAAAGTTGTGGGAAATATTAGTCATCCTCTAAGTACATGACTTCCAAAAATGTATAATGACCGTAGAATTCCCCCCATAACAAATCCTTATGGGGGTGCTAGCCGCAATTTAACCTCAACATTTCCCATACTGAGAAGAGCTTGGACTTTTGAAAGAAAAAATGTGGGATTGTTTTCTTTTCATTTAGAGAGAATAATATAGCATAAGCTTTTCTCATGTTCTGAGTCTTTTAGGTTTATTGTCTGTTTGCTCGGCCCAAATTAATTCAACATGTTTCTGAGCCAGGAGAGACAACTTGAGCTCCAGCAGAAGTCAATATCCAATTCAGTAGCAGATTCATTCTGCTCCTCCCTTGTCCTCCTATAATAAAAGTTATTAAAGTGCAGAAGAAAGAGCCCCCACAGGGAGAATTTCATCTCTGTCCTCTGGGAGAAAGGCTTGGAAAACCTTGGAGCAGACAACCTTGAAGAAACAATGAAGATTACATTATCTCCTGCTGGTGATGGTCTCTCTTCCCATTATACTGAGAGACAGGTTTGAAATATTTTCCACTTACTGGGGTAATTCCATACCATGTCTTGACTTCTGTAGAGGGAAAGTAAGAAAGAACAGCTCTTCCAACTGCAATTTCTCACTCAATTCCTGTGGCTCGTAATCTGCTCAAAACTTTTTTCAAGTATTTGTACTATCTCAGAGTAATACTAAATATGTTAAGGCATTGATTTATTGTATAGCTTAAGAAACAATGATAGTGGCATGGATGCAGTCCCTCCAACAGAATAGCATTTACATTTGTGGAAGAGAGGGCAGTGATCTCTGCCAGTTCCTCTCCCCCCCTTTTCCTCCTACACTATTCTTGAGGTTTCACTGACCCTTCCAGGAACAAAAGTTCAGGGAGTCCAGTAGATTGTAGGAAGAGGAGGAAGTGGAAAAGTCCTGCCCTGCAAAGTCCATGGATGCCTGGATATGCACTGGTATGACATCAATGTGGTATTTTCATGCCAAACAGTAACATCCAGGGCCTATCACAAGGGGAGCCAGGAGGGCCATTTGGCCCAGGCCTCACATTCACTGAGGGCCTAAAATTTAGACTTCTTTGTAATTTTTGTGAACCTGTTTTGGCATTTCTTCATTTTTTGGTTTTCCAGGAGCCTCAAAAAAATGGAAGTGGCCCAGGCCTCTCTCAGCCTCTGAGAGGCCTTGGTAACCTACTAATATATGATCCATTTTTTGAGAACTGGACATCCAACTTAATCGTGAGTAATTTTTGCTTACAGAAAGGTGTTGTGAAAAGTTGTGGTCCTAGGTCTTCTAAAATTAGAGGAGGTGGTTTCCAGTGATTGTGATAATCAGATGATGAATGCTATTAGATACCACTTTTATAGAATTGTTCTGGTACCCCCCACCCCAGTATCATTTTTTATGTACATGACATAATTCCTCTCTCTCTTATAGTGCTTGCTACCAGTATGGCTACAACTTGGCCTTGGTTTGAACAACAGGTCATAATGTGGTTCTTCTTTGTTGGCCTAACACTGAGGTAGGGAAGATAGTAGTGGAGCAGAGGGTACAGTAATGCTTAGAGATAGATAATCATAGTGACTAAGATTGAGAGAGCCTTCAGATGAGAAGACAGTGATTTGAAGCTTTATACAGCAACAAATTCACTAGATAGCCTTAGGCAAACTTAATCTCATCCTCCAACCATCCCCATCCTACCACCTCCTGAAATAAGACAGTATAAAATACTGACCTCTTTTTCACTGAGCACTGTTGTAAGGATTTACTCAAATAATTGTAGGAAGCATTTTGAATATTTTAAATGTACCATATAAATGCTAAGTCTTATAGTCATAAAAATGTTTGAGAAACCTTGGTTCTGATATTATATTACAACATATTGTATATCTTTTCTCTTCCCCTCCTTCCAAACAGGTGTGGGAGGTTAGCAGTATGTCAAACATGTAAGACAATTTTTATTCTATTGTCTCAGTCTTCAAGGCAGAGATCGCATTACAATACGTTTTACATCTTCCCCCCCTCCCCCACATCTTTCCTCCCCTCCCAACAGGTGCAGGGGTTTACAGAACTGTGTCATGAATGTGCACTTCAATTTTCATTTAGATCTCTTAGTCTTTACTCTCATTATAGTGTATTTTGCATCTTGTCATCTCTCCCCCACACGTACACATGAGAACAGGGATCAAGATGGTGCTCAGACTTCAAAGAATGTAAACTTACATACCAAGTTTCATTGTGATACTTTAGTGCTAAAGCAAGATATTGTATTACAGTACATACATTCCAATCATCCCTACTTATCAGAGTTGCCTTGTTTTCTAGACCTTGTCTAGGAAGACTTTGGGTGCCTTTTTTAAAAAATAAAGAAAAGAAATGTCACATTGAAAATTACACTGAAAGCTTTAAAAGTATCAAGAGTAAATAATTATGCATGCTAGGTCTTAAGTAAAACTGCATCAATGGCAGCTATATGTAATGATGTTTCTACAGTGCTGTAAACTGCTGATTAGACAGATAAATGTAGCTATACTGAAATGTTGGCCTCTCTGATGAAAAGAACATACAATTTTCTTTGCAGAAAATTAATCTCAGACAGATGATGGAAAATTCTAATTTATAGAAACATCAACCATCTAGATTATATTCCGCAGGGTTACCTTTACCCACAATGAAAACAGCTCCTTGGGTCAATGTGTCAGTGGTGTACTGAAGATTAGTTTGGGAACCAAAATGGAAGAATGGCATGTTCATCTTAAACTGTAGATACTAAACAAGAGCACAGCCCACTTAGGACAAGGCAACCTAGATACCTTTATGTTAGTCCTATGTACAGAAACAAAAAATATTACTGTGCTGTCTGATTGCCTAGATTTCTTTGTGCAGCTCTTCCATAGGGACAAGATTTATATCCTAGTTTAACATTTCAAAAATAATATTGAATATCCTCAACTCAAATAGCTCTTTGGTAATGGATAAGAGAGTAATTCTTGTAGTGACTTAAGTGTGGATGAGTTTGGGGAGAGGAGTAGCAGCCAGTCCTGCCTTTGGAACAGCAACAGTTATAGGACAGACCAAGCTGTTCATTCTTGTTGTAATGTACAATAAATATACAGGATTTGCCTTGGCTAGCACAATAGTTACTGGCAACCAGTGTTCCCTCTAAGCTGAGTTAGTGTGAGCTAGCTCACAGCCTCCAGCTCACACATTGTTTTTCTTAGCTCAGGAAGGATGGCTCCAGAGCAAACTAATTTATGCAGTAGCCAAATTGCTCTCTCACAGCTTTAATGCCAGTAGCTCACAAAGTAGAATTTAAACATTATAATAAATCACAGTTTAATTAAATTGAGGTTTGTTGTGATGACTGAATTCTGGTGGTCCAACAAACCATGGTTTAATGGTTGGTACCAAACCAACATTTCAAAATAGGATTTGTAGGTTTGTGAACTGGGGTTTGCTACAACAATAAATCACAAGTTTTTGTGTTGTGCTTCCTTGTGGAGCTACCAGGACATAGATATGGCAATATAGACAGTTCCTGGCCATCTGTCTCTTTGTCAACCAATGTGAATTCGTATGAATACATGAAGCTGCCATATCAATCAGACCATTGGCTGTCTAGCTTGATATTATCTACTCTGTCTAGCAGAATCTCTCTAAGGTCTCATAGTTTAGCTCAGGCACATAGGTAATTTCATCAGCAAAGAGGTCTGTTATGGAAACATATTGTGAGCCACAGAGAAATAGCGTATATTCTTGCACTTGACATAATTTGCATAGGGTTTTTTAAAAAATGAAAATAACATTCAGGTTGGGCCCTGACCTAGATAGCCCAAGCAAGTCCAATCTCATCAGATCTGGGAAGCTAAGCAGGGCCTACCCTGGCAAGTACTTGGAAGGGAGACCTCCAAGGTATATCAGGGCTGGGACACAGAGGTAGGCAATAATAAGCCACCTCTCTGAAACTTCCACATACATACACACACCCCAAAAATGCTCACCAAAAAGGAAAAGAAAATTCAGGTTGGGAGGAAATATGTTACACTTTCTCTGTAAAATGTACCATATAAATACCACAAAACAATGAAAATGGCTTATGTGTGGGTTTGTCATCATTTTCTTGGTTATAATATTTGTTAATATTTTGTGGGTGATTTTGCATGCATATCATTCCAGAGGATGTGTACATGGGATATAATAATACATCTGGAAATAAACAGGAGAAGCAGACTTCATTTATTTATTTAGATATTTATGCCCAGCTGTTCTCCCCAATAGTGAATCATTCTCCCCTCCGCTGTTTTATCCACACAACAGCAGCCCTATGAGGTAGGTTAGGCTGAGAGTGACAGGGCCAAAGTTACCTAAGAAGCTCCCATGACACAGTGGGAATTCATACCAGGGTGTCCCATATCACAATCTAATTATCTAATTGCTACACCACACTGTCTCTTTTGAAAATATGCTGAATGCAACAGTAATTTTTTGCTCTCCTTTTACCTGCGGTGCAGTCCTAAACAGAGCTAGACCCTTTTAAGCCCATTGACTTCAGAAGTCTTAGAAGGATGTGAATTACTGTGTAAGCAACTTTTTAAAAAGTGGATGCCTGATACTAACTGGTGGCCTATGCCAGGACCTTCAAGGAAGATGCTTTAACTGTTTCCTGCTGTTTGGTGTAGCCAGTTTGGTGTAGTGGTTAAGAGCAGCGGAATCTAATCTGGAGAACCAGGTTCGATTCCTCAATCCTCCACATGCAGCCAGCTGGGTGACCTTAGCTCAGTCACAGTTCTCTCAAGAGCAGTTCTCTCAGAGCTCTCTCAGCCCCACCTACCTCCCAGGGTATCTGTTGTAGGGAGAGGAGGAAAAGGAAATTGTTAACCCACTCTGAGACTCTGAGTGAAGGGCAGGGTATAAATCCAACTCATCTTCTTCTTCTTCTGTTGCAGTGTACAACAATTATAGATGAAATACTGTGAGAACACTGGAAAAATAAAGTGCTTAATGGTATAAGGGAATTTACCGTGAGAACACCATCACTTGCTTGCTTCCTTCTTAACAAAACTGCAGATTTTTAGAGGGCATTATTATGAGATAGTGAGGCAGAGTTTCATGTTTACTTTCTCTTCCTCACTATTGCGTAGTTTTTTATCTAGATTACAGTTAACACATGAAAATATGAAAACACACCACTACTTGGAAATAATTTTTTAACGTGTTTATACCAGGGTCCATGCAGAAGAGAGCTATACAGTTAGGGTTTCTGTGCATGCAAAATGCTTGGCTGCACATGGCAGCCCAGCATCCACAGCCAAGGGACTAAAGTTGTTCACACAAAGATGTCATTCAAGAGTATGATCACACCACCAAATGCCGGCCTCTGCTTTATTTCTCTTCCCCCACCCCCACCCTTTCATCCATGCATTCTGAAAGTACTTTATCCCAAAGAAAGAGTGTGTCAAAATTTGGATCACTTCCCTTTTGGCGAGCATATAATGGACTTTAAAGGAACAAACAGTGACATTTTGAATAAAGAAATCTGAGCAGCCGTATTGAAGTTAGCATCAGATTGCTGTGCACAAAATAAGGTTGTAAGAGCTAGAGTTTGCCCTTTAGGGCAATAGCAGATAGGTTTTCAGAAAAACATTTGAAATGTGTGATTGCTGGCTTCGGTGCTGTCACTCCTATGAAGCAATAAAGAGTCGGCTGCTACATTGCATGTGCAGTGAAGTGTTGCCTTTTCCCAAACAGGTATTGTTGTGTGGATTTATTAGCAGTGGTGGTAACAGAGGGCTTGTGAGCAATTCATAGTTACGATGCATAGGATTACAACATCTCAAGTCCCCAAATCTGGCCAGTAATATTGTCATATGATGTAACTTGATGGTCTAAATTAGCATGCTTTGCTGGTGTTGATTTCCCATGAGAGCTCTGTCTCTGTACTAGCCAAGAGCCTGGGCTAGTGAAAGATTGGACAGTGTTTAGTCGACTTATCAAAAGAGCCTTGCAAACATTCTGCTGTTCCAAGTACCTTTGATGAAGAGGCAGTCCTGATCGCTGTACTGTCATCATCTTTTGATCAACTTTTCCAGGCTGCTCTAGTATTAGGGTAAGCAATTGAATATAAAAAGAAATACATCGTCGACAAACTGCTATGAATCTAAGGGTGTAATCCTAAGCAAAGTTATACCCTTCTAAGTCTGCTTTCAGTGGACATAGAAAAGTGTAGCTCTGCTTAGGATAACACTGCAAAGGACTGATTCCATTTTATGTGCAGATGTGTATAATAGAACCTCGGTGCTACATTTATAGCTTTTAAAGAGAAGCAGCTTTAGTGCTGGTTGAATGGAAAACATGATAGCTTTTGCCTCTGCACAACAAAAGAACCATGTGTCCAATGAGCTTGGGTTTAACAAGGCCTCAGCATTATTGGAAGAACTGCAGCATGGCTTTGTTACACTCTTGGCACATGTGATGAACTGCATTTTAAAATCTTCTAAGTGTTGTGTAAACAGGTAATGGACTCTAAAGGGTTAATTCCTCACAAATCCAGAGTCTTGAGTGACAGGCTGCTCCAAGAAATCTGATTGGTTAGCATCAGTTGAGCAGAGAAAGACTTGAGAGCTGAATGCTGAGGAGAGGGCAGTCTGAATTCAGTCCTGACTGAGAAGAGTCTAATACTGACAGAGTTTGAGTCTAGACCTGACAGAGTTTGAGTCTAGACCTGATAGAGTTTGAGTCTAGACCTGACAGAGAAGGGTTTAGTGCTGATAGTGTTTATGCTTAGCCCTGACTGACAGCAGTTTAACACAAATGGTGTACTGGGAAAGGTTGGCAGGAGGAGTGGGTAGTTAAGTGAAGACTCCCATTTGGACCAGAAAAGGGGATAGATCTTCTAGTGAGAGAAGAATCTCCCTACCCAGTTAAAATAGGGAAATAGCAGAGAAATCCCTGGTCTGGTGTGTTTAGAAATGGCATTTTAAATCCTGAAGAATCAGTAAGAAAAAAACCTCAAGAAGAGTAGTGGTGTGTTTAGTGAAGGAATGTGGGTATTGTACAGAGTATCCTTGCCTTCTGAAAACCAAAAGAGCCAAATACACTCAAGAAAGTACACTGGAGTGTTTTGGAAACACTGAAACAAAAGCGTCCATCTTAAAGATTATAAGTTACTATGAAAAGCTTAAAAAACTCTAAATTGCTTGAAACATAGAAATTGTAGTCTGTGCCTATATTGGTTTACCTCAGAAATTTTATGCCTGATTTCATTGGACCTTTCCCCTTTACACTGAATAAAATATTTTGGGGGTTTTTAACTTTAAAAATCCTCGAGTGCTATTTCAATAATTTAAGTTAAAAGAGGGAGACCTTGTCCCTTCCCTCAGGCTCCTGGGCTGAGACAGCAGCAAAATATCATACTGTGACAGAGTGGGACAGCCGTAGTTCTTCAGAAAAGAAGAAAATCGATAAACAGAGCTGCTAAGTCAGAAAGGGAAGGAAACAATAGGGAAAATCTTGTCTCTGAAGAAAGGAAGTGGGTGAGGTTGTCATAGCACATTACAGATTTCTTGAGAATAGAGGCAGAGGTTTCCTTCAGGATAGGACAAGGACAAGGTCCTCTACAACTGTTAGAATGTAGCTGCCTGGCTAATGGGGCCCAAGTGCAGTTTTTTGCATTGTGGTTCTCATTGTCTGGTGAAATGTTGGACTGACTTTCAGTTAGGGTTGCAAACTTCCAGGTGGTAGCTAAAGATCTCCTGAGATTACAACTGACCTCCAGTTCCCTGGAGAAAATGGCTTTTTGGAAAGTGGACTGTATGACATTATATCCCATTGAAGTCCCTCCCCTCCCCAAACCCCGCCTTCCTCTGACTCAACCCCCAAAATCTCCAGGTATCTCCCCCCTGGAACTAGCAACCATATTTTCAGTGTCTGGGGAAGTCTTCTCCATGCTGCCCCTATGGAGCAAGTCTTGCCTTACTCCTTTTCTTTAGGTGATGCCTTGGAACACCAAATTAACCAATCAGCCTTCACCCAGCTCTGAGTTCTGTCGTGGGTGTGGGTCCCTTCCTTACCCACTCACCAAGAGGTTCAAAGCCTCTTCCAGGCCCCACTGCAGTTCTGCCACTCTAACCACTACACTCAGTGGCTGGTGGCAAAATAACATACAATAACGTATACTGTGCCTATTCAAGGGTTCTGTGGAGTTGAATTTTAATCTTCAGAACTTTGCAGTAAAATGAGCTTATATATACCTGATGTTATAGAAGCTTTTTCTTTAAAAAAAATCAGTAAAATAAGATTTAAATTCAAAATTTAATTTCAGAAGAGAGAATTATATGTAGAAAGCAATATGTGACAATCCACTCATATCTTTGGGGCAGAACATTTTAAAGTGAAGGCACTCATAGCACAATCATCATTCTCTCCTGCTTTAGGCTGAGAAGTTTATTTTTAACTTTAAAGTTATAGATTTCTCCAGTGTCTCATCTTCATAAAGCGCTTTTATTCAGGGTAAGAGTACAACAGAGGGGATCTGAAGATATCAGCCCAATATTCTCCATGGAGGCAGCAAGTGCATTCTCCAAGAGAAAAGCTGAACTGTAAATCCACTGTGTCTTCCTTGGAGAGGGAAAGAGAATACAGTGCCGCAATTATATTTCAGGAATAGCTCCTTGAAAACAAAAATCAAGACAACTGTCTCAAAAGTTTACTGCTGCATTATTTAAAACTTTTTCTAATATCCACAGGAAAATTAACTTCCTAATTCTACTGATTTTAAATAGCCTGTAGTATCAATTTAATCCAAAGGTTTAAAGTTGCTGCCTCCACCACAACATGGTATGTGTGCAGAGTTTTTAAAGGGTGGTTTTAATTATCAGCATCTCATAATAAAAATGCTTTTAATCTTTCCAATTAGAAAGTCCCCAGTGTGAAAGAAGGGAAACATTTCTTAATTACTGGAACAGCTCAGACAGATGGCCAGCCGGGAATATGTTACATTAGATCGTTTCAGCAACTTCTGTCCACTGAGTACCTTGTTCACAGCAAGAAGCCAGTGCCTTATTCTGCAACCATGGCTAGAGTTTATAATAAATTTCAGTGGATTAGCACAGGATTTTAAAAAGCACCATATCCACAATTAGTTCTAGGATTCTACATCTCTCTGATTTAGGCACAGCACTTGCTCGTCCAACTAGCACTCACACAAGCTCAAAGTGAATTGTGTAATCCTTCAGCTCAGGATACACAGTTTAGGGCAGATCAGCTGCAGGGTCGAGCACCAACACACCCTAGGTTGGGACAGCTGCTGCCAGCACCCAGGGCTTCTGGCAGAGCCCACTGCTACTGACTAACTAACGTCCATCCTTCCCACCTGTCCTTCCTCTGCCCACTTGCTTGCAAAATTCTGCCATCCGTGCTTCCAGTCATATGCACTGCCCGTCTTCATCAGGGAATAGACATGGGGGTGCTGTAGGCAGCTGTGAGTGCTGGTGGTGAGAGGGCTGGTGAGGGGGTGGAGGAAGGATGCACAGTCCCTGTGGGTCAGTGGGTGGAAAGGGAGGCATGAGGAAGGTAGGCAGAGGAGAGGAGAGGAGAGGTGGAGACCCTGGGCACTCTTCAGAGAAAACATTTGAGATGTGTGATTATTGGCTTTGGTGTTGTTACTTCAGGTCCCCAAAGATCTGGACCTAGCTCTGCTTGGCTGTCGTCAGTCTTATGGGACCAGGAGAAGCCTCACTGAGGGCATTCACAGAGAATAATTAGATAAACTCTGCCAGTGTTTACTTACTCTTGTGCAGATGCCATACTTGCTTCCACACAATTCTTCTGTCTTCATTCCAGGCTCCAGTAGCCATCCTGTGGGCTAGCTCAGGGAGTCCCAAAGTTCCCCAGAGCACTCAAAGAAACCCCAGCCATTCAGGGGCTTTTTCATAACTCTCTTTGGGTTGCTTTTAAAGTCCAGATTGTGGATGAAAAATAGATGACATGTGAGCATTAAAGAGCACGCCCCCCAAAAAGAGATGTTTTGACAAGTAAAACCTTTAAAGTAAAAATGTTTTTTGGCACTAGAAAGTGCAGGGTTTTTTTACTCTATCCATGTAGCAAGCTGCGTGCACCAGCTCACTAACTATTTCAGGGATTTTCTCCATGAAACCACAGACTTACACACTCCCTACCAGGGTCTGCAGCGTTGTGAGGATAATTGCCCAATCTACATGGGGACACAGTGCACATCATGATGTGATAGTCACCCCATGGAGTGATGGAAAGCAATTTCCACATGATTGCTTTGACATGTAAAGAGGCTTTCCATTACAACTTGGGAGGCCAAGCTTGAAAACTTCTGGTATTGATAATGGTTCTAGCTGTGCTGCTGACATCCTAGGGGAGGGCCTGCAGCATATAATGTGCATGTAGCATACAGAAGGTCCTAGGGTCAATCCCTGGCCTCTCTAGTTAAAGAGATCTCTGCCTTTTCTCTGCCTGAGACCCTGGAGAGATGCTGTCAGCTACAGTACTGAGCTAGAAAGACCAGTGGTCTGGGGTGGAATACAGCAACATTATATGTTTATAACCATATGCAGCTAAATGACTGTGACTTAACTTTTTATACCTTATAATGATATTTATGAATATGTCAGCTTTACACATCTTCAAAATTATAATGGTATTGGGATAGTGCTGGCAATTTTCAACATATGGTACAGGCAGTTGTTTTAATAATACTTTCTGAAACATTGTTGTTATAGCTTTTTCCAAATAAAAAGTAGGTGGTTTTTGATAGCATAGGAGACAGGAAGCTACAGATAAAACTGTGTGAGGCTATGGCAAGAGCATAGGATAAGGAAAATCTTGTCTGCACATAAATGTTACCCCCCCCCCCCCGCTGTTTACCCTGTCATTGTTTCTCCCTGGGGACAACTGCTATGTCAGAGATATGCTGTGCACACAAGAAAAAAAGTCTGCTTCGCCTTTTTGAAACCCTGAAAGTTAAATGAGCAGGACCTTTAGCAGTCCCATATGGCAATGTGAACATGTACGTTCTGCCCACCTTGAAATCTGAAGCGACAGTGCTGCCACAAATTTAAGATACATCAGGCATATTTTCATATCCTGTTGTCTTACAGTTATAAAGTCCATATGCAGCGAATGTTTGATGAGGTTTGCTGTCTGGGAATGGAGAGCAATCATTGAAAGAGAAACGACAGTACATCTGAGTTTGGCTGGCAAGGCATTGTATTTTCTGTAAAAAATCCTGTTAGAGAAAATATTCATCATCATTAGAGATCCTTCACTAACAAAGTTTGGGAAGTTCCATAAGTAAGCCTGATTAGCCAATCAAAGAGTTCACTTTTCATCCCCCTTCTCCCTCCTCCAGAACAAAACAAATGTGTGTTGCTGAAAGCCACCTCCCATTTTCATAAATCTCTAATATTAGTCCAGTGTGAATCCTGGAAGTAGCTCAAGTCACCTGGAATTCCAAACAGTTCCCCCCGTATCCACTTGATATTATCATACCTTGAGCCACTATTTTGGATAGCAAGGTAGCAACTTGTGGCCGTAACTCTGTTCTGCATTAATTATATACCTGTTTATTTAGTGTCATCAATGTTGATGGTATTTACAGAGTACAAGAAGATGGTCCCTGACCTGAGCAGCTGACACTCTAATATCTGATACGGTCAGATCTTAACTAGTGATTCAGCTTTATTCAACTCAACAGTAAACCAACACAAAACAGTGGAGCAACAGGCTCCCTTTTTAAACTATCCGGGCTATGGTAACCATGCCCTTAAACAAGTTAACAACCAATAAGAAAAGAGAGATAACAACCAACAGTTTTCGTTCCCTCCAGAACAACTCCAGCTCCTTTGACTGGCTTGCTACGCAGAGCAGCCAATCAGATTGTTCACTTTAGGATACCTTTACAGACTTCAAGCTCAGACGTATTATTGACAATACATAACGAGTGTCATCAATGTTGATGGTATTTACAGAGTACAAGAAGATGGTCCCTGACCTGACCAGCTGACACTCTAATATTTGATACAGGGCAGAAAGCACAGGCAGGGAAGGGATGTGATAAACTGAGGAAGAACATGTGTTCCTTTCAGTGACATGAATGGAGACTTGGTTTTAGTAGGGAATGGGGACTCAGGAAGAATGGGCTTCAGAAAGGACCTGAAAGGAGCGGGAGAGGTGGTATCATGCAGTTTTTTTCTAGGAGGAAGTTGTATAAACAGCAACAAAGTAGAAAGTCAGAATCATTTGTGGGAACAACAGAACTCTGGACTGCTGAGTTGAAGTAGCGAAAACTATGGACAGGGATGTATCAGGATGTGGTTTATTTGCTTACTGTCTTCATTTATAGTCTGCCTTTCCCACTGACTCAAGGAAGACAACACATTTAGAGAGAGTGGAATCAGAGCAGTATCAACAAAAGAATTAAAAGAGGATTACAGAATTAGTGTAGTCAACTAACACAGTATACTACATACTATAAAATACTATATACAATAAAAGCATTATATTCAACAATGAAATAAAACTGGATTAGAGAATTAGGGAAACAGTGCAGCAGTATCATATAAAAAAGAACAAAGCAACAAGAGTGGAGATATGAGGAGGCAAGACCACATAGGTCTTGAAAGATGTTCATGTTTAAAATGATATTTTGGGGGAAGGGGAAGAAGCTTACAATAACACCACAAATTGTGCATGGGGTGAACATGCTTGTTCCTAATGTTTTATGCCTTGCAGTTTATCTATAACTTTTGCTTCCTTCCCTGGAACATGGTTGTCAACATGCCAGAAGTTGAGCTTCTATTAAAATATGCATAGACAAAAATTGTTGATAGGCGGCAAAGGTCTGACTGATGATGACATAGGCTGATCATTGCCATTGTTTGGAGATGCATATTGGAATGGACACCACTAAGGAAAATTCTTGGAATCATTCATGTGTAGAATCATAGAGTTGGAAGGGTCATCTAGTCCAACCCCCTGCACAATGCAGGAAATTCACATATAGCTCCCCCTACACACCCGCAGTGACTGCTGTTCCACACCCAGAAGATGACAAAAAACCTCCAAGATCGCTTCCTGACCCCAAAGTGGCAATCAGCATTTCCCTGGGCATGTAAGAAAGGGCCATAAGAACTAAGCACTGAGGCAACCCTTCCTTGCCCTCCCTCTCATGATCTGCCTAAATTCACAGAATCAGCATTGCAGATGGCCATCTTGCCTCTGTCTGAAAACCTCCAAAGAAGGAGAGCCCACCACTTCCTAAGGAAGCCTATTCCACTGACAAACCGCTCTGTCAGGAAGTTCTTCCTAATGTTTAGCCGAAAACTCTTCTGATTTAATTTCAATCCGTTGGTTCTGGTCCGACCTTCTGGGGCAACAGAAAACAACTCCACACCATCCTCTAGATGACAGCCCTTCAAGTACTTGAAGATGGTTATCATATCACCTCTCAGTCACCTCCTCTCCAGGCTAAACATACCCAGCTCCTTCAACCTTTCCTCATAAGACTTGGTCTCCAGACCCCTCAACATCTTCATTGCTCTCCTCTGGACATGTTCCAGCTTGTCTATATCCTTCTTAAGTTGTGGTGCCCAAAACTGAACATACTCTAGGTGAGGTCTAACCAGAGCCGAATAAAGTGATACCATCACATCTTGCGATCTGGGCACTATACTTCTGTTGATACAGCCCATAATCGTATTTGCCTTTTTAGCAACCACTTCACACGGCTGACTCATGTTCAGTGTATGTTCTACTAAGACCCCTACATCTTTTTCGCACATAATATTGCCAAGACAAGTCTCCATGAACCTATAATTATGCATTTGATTTTTCCTACTTAAATGCAGAACTTTACATTTATCCCCATTGAAAATCATTAAATTTCTTTTAGCCCAGTTTTCCAGCCTGTCAAGATCATCCTGTGCCCTGACTCTGTCTTCTAACATATTTGCTACCCCTTCCCAATTTAGTATCATCTGCAAAATTAATAAGCATTCCCTCTATCCTTTCATCCAAATCATTGATAAAGATGTTGAACAAAACAGGTCCCAGGACAGATCCTTGAGGCACTCCACTTGTCACTCCTCTCCAAGAAGATAAGGAACCATTCACAAGCACTCTTTGGGTGCAATCTGTCAACCAGTTACAGATCCACCTAACAGTCACAGGATCCAAACCACATTTTTCCAATTTGTCAACAAATATATTATGTGAAACCTTATCAAAAACCTTACTGAAGTAAAGATAAACTATGTCTACAGCATTCCCCTGATCCAGCAAGGTAGTAACTTTCTCAAAAAAAAAGAGATAAGGTTAGTCTGACATGACTTGTTCTTGAGAAACCCATGCTGGCTCTTAGTAATTGCAGCCATCTTTTCTAAATGCTCAAGGACTGTCTGTTTGAGTATTTGTTCTAAAACTTTGCCAGGTATAGACATCAAGCTGATGGGTTGGTAGTTACCTGGATCCTCCTTTTTCCCCTTCTTGAAGATGGGGACAAATTTACCTGCTCCAACCTTTTGGCACCTCACCTGTTCTCTATGAGGATTGAAAATGCTTCCATTTAGGAGGAGAATTAACCAATTCACCCATGCTTCTTAAAGCATGGAAACTGTAAATAAAGCTATGGCCACCATTTTCATTCTCCTGGCAACTGGCAGTGTAGCCATGTAGCACCCCTCACAAAGCCATATTGTCTCTGTGCTCAAATGCAGGTGGATACATCTTAGATTAATACAAAATCATGCTGAAAACTTTTATATCACATACCTCCAAAAATACTCTCTCAAACTTTTTTCTCAAACTAGGAAGAGAAAATGAAAATTTAAATCAAAAGAAAATATTAAAGGTGTATTTCCCCTGCAAAAAACCATCACTTTCAGATTTATTGTCTGGATTTTTTTAACCTTCTGTAATGTGACATTATATAGCAGATTCTCTGGTGGTTCAGGAGTGGGGCAGTCCTTGACTCCTTACTCCTGGGACTAAGCTCCTCCCCTTCCGCAGGCAGGGCTGGCAAACTTTGATCCCAATGGGGAGGGGCTTATCCTCTGACTCCCCAGTCTTACTGGCCCTGCCTTCGGAGCAGGACATGCTGGCTGTGCTCTGAAGAGCATGAAGATTCCAGAAGACAAAGAACACGGAGGCGAAGAAGACTGAAAGCCACAGCCTCATAAGGAGACAGAGTCGGCGTCAGCAGTTCTGGGAGGCCTCCAGATGGTTGCGACACCGAAGAAGCATGCCGCAGGACCCCACTGGGAAATGCGGCCCCTAGATATTCTCCCCCCCTTTTCCCTGCTCCATGAAGGGGAATGAGGGAGTGAAGGAAGAGTGGTGCAGTCCAGCGGCAACCAAGGGTGGTGTGGAAGTCCAGTCACCATCCCCTTCGGTACTGGAACGAAGCGCCTTTGGCTTGCAGGGCAAGGCGAGAAGGTACGAGGTTCCAGAGTTGGCCCAGGTTCCAGAGCTGGCTGAATCATGGTAGGATGATGGCTGTGATGGGGGGGATAGAGAAAGGCATTTGAGGCGGCGCACACTGGCTCAGGACCCTAGAGCAGCTCCTCTTCCCCCCCCCCATACCCTTAGCCAAGTCAACTAGGCTGGACAGCACTCCTGTGGTCCTGGAAAGCGATGCACAGAGGGACTAGGTGGTCTCCATAGCAGCGCAATGTTAAGGACCCTACCGCCCCCCTATGGGTTTTTTACTGACTATTGGGAGGGTAGGACTCCATTTTGGGGGAAAGGTCTTTCATGACTACTCATAGTGATAGTAGACACTTTCACTTTCAGGTTCCCTGAACAAAATGGCAGAAAAGGCGGAAACTTCAAGTTCCTTTGGCTCACAGGAGCTAGAACTCTCCCAGGTGGCCAATACAGGCTCACAAAGGGTGGAACCCCAGAGGAGGAAGCCAAAACTACCCTACTCACCTGGCTTAAAGAGGAAATGAAGAAAGAATTTAGGGGCTTGCGGCAACAGACAACAGCTGTACAGCAAGCAGACTCTAAGCACAAAAGAGACAGGAGCCCCAGTTCAGATGTTCTTTCCTCCTCAAATAAAAGAGGCAGACCCTCAGCTCTCACTAAGGGTTTCCTTCCTATTGTTAGTGACCTGGAGGATGATTCAGATTCTGTAATGTCAGCACCAGAAAAAGAGGAAGAAGAGCTATCAGCGGAGGAGGAAGAGTCAGTTCCTGTCATTCAATCTAGGTTGTTTCCACAAGAGCTATATAGCAAATTACTACCTAAGGTGATTAGAACTTTGGAGCTGACATACACCCCAAAAGAAAAGGAAGATGCTGAGGATCACTGTGGGGTCCACTAAAGCCAAGACTAATGTTAAAACTGCAGGACTACCACTTCCTGCAGCCTTTTACAACACCATTATGGCAGAATGGGCACACCCAGCCAATCCAAAGTCTGCCAACCCGATTTTTTCTAAACTGTATTGTCTCATTCCAGAAGCCTCCAAAAAGATCGAACTGCCTATGGTGGATGACCCAATCAACTCGATGGCGTCTGCTTCACTGTTACCAATGGACGCGGACGGACTTCCTAAAGATAACTGCAACAAGAAGGTCGAGAAGGCACTTCACAGGAACTTCGAGGCATCCGCCACATCCCTCAGAGCCTCTGCTACAGGCTCCCTGTTTGCTAGAGCAGCATACATGTGGGCCTCTGAGTTGACTACAATGGACAGTGACATTCCTAAGGGTCTCAAAGATGAATTTTAAAAAGATAGCTCTAGCCACTGCCTTCGCAGCAGACACTTCTTTGGACACCATGCAACTGACAGCTAAAGCAATGGCCTGTAGTGTTACTGCTCAGCGGAATACTTGGCTGAGACACTGGGACACTGATCCAGTGGCACGGGCCAAGGTGGCAGCAGTCCCTTTTAAGGGAGTAAATTTATTTGGGGCAGGTCTAGATCGCTACTTGGTCAAGGATAAGGACAAAAAGCGAGTTCTGCCATCTAAGAAAAAGGAGACGAAAACCAGGCGAAGGTTCCATTCCTTTTGATACTCCCGACATATGATAGGCAAAGTACCACCAGAGCTTTCAAAGGTCGCTGGACAAATAAGTCAAAAGACTCCAGACCCAACTCCTTCTCAGGAAAGGGACAAGGAGCCAAAGGCCCCAAGAAAGGTCAATCCACACCCAAGACTGGAACTTCCCTCAAGGGCAAGACACCGGTGGGAGCCAGGCTACTGCAATTTTCAAAACAGTGGCAACAGTCAGTGACAGACAAATGGGTACTGGAGACAGTATCCCACAGTTACTCATTGGAGTTCGAAAGAAGCTCAACGCAGAGATTCCTGGAGTTGCCAAAGAAAACATCTTCAGTCAAGCACAGGCAGATGGAACAAGCCATACAGCATCTTCTGAACATCAGTGCAATAGAGATGGTGCCCGACTTGGACAAGCCTCACGGAGTTTACTCTGTCTTCTTTATGGTCCCCAAGAAGAACAGGGACACCAGAGTGATATTGGATTTGAAGTGGCTCAACATCCACATCAAAATGAGAAAAATCAAGATGGAGACACTACAATCCATTCTGTCAGCCATACAAGCAGGAGACTTCATGGTGTCCTTAGACTTAGCAGAAGCATACCTGCACATACCGATCAGAGTCAATCATCAGAGATTCCTTCGCTTCATTTATCATGGCAAGCATTTCCAATATCAAGCCCTGCCCTTTGAGCTGAAGTCATCACCGAGGGTGTTTACCAGAGTACTGGTAGCACTAGTAGCCCTCCTCCGTCTGAAGGGTGTGGCATTATTCCCATATCTAGGCAATATATTGATAAAAGCGGACTCCAGTCAACGGGTGTGTCAACATTTGGAGTTGACAATCCAGTTGCTACAGGAACATGGATTTGTTACAAACAGGAAGAAAAGTATATCGGAACCAACTCAGATTCCTGGAAGTCCAGGTAGATACAACTTGGGACAAGGTTTTTCTGTCTCACAAGAGGCGAATCAAGTTTACACAACTCTTAAACCAGGTTCTGGACACATCTTCACTGGGGATTATGACTCTGGCACATCTAGTAGGTATGATGGTATCGTGCCAAGATCTGCTACCATGGGCCAGGTTTCATACAAAGTCATTGCAGAGATTCCTTCTTCATTATCGGAGGGAAATAGCACAAAGGAGGGTCAAGAAGGTGGAGCTACCTCAATTGCTGAGACATGAGCTCTGGTGGTGGCCTGTGCCGATGCGTTTCACATGAGGGAACCCCAGAGGATAGTGGTAACAATGGATGTGAGCCTATTCAGCTGGGGAGCCCACTTCATGGGACACATGGTACAAGGAACGTGGTCGAAATCAAAGACCAGGAGCATCAATCTTTTGGAGCTCAGAGCTGTGAAGTTGGCACTGACTCATCTACAGAATCAAATTGACGACACACATGTTCTAGTACAAATGGACAATATGACAGCGAAAGCCTACATAAACATGCAAGTAGGCACCTGATTCAGATGATTACATCTGGAGGTGGTCCAGGTGATGAAGTGGGCAGAGACTCAGGTACAGTCACTGAAGGCTGTACATGTGGCAGGCCGAGACAACACACTAGCAGACTGGCTGAGCAGACGGACAGTAGATCAAAATGAGTGGATGCTAAACAGGGAGGTGTTTCTACAGATCAGCAACAGATTTGGAAGTGCAGAGGTGGATCTGTTTGCATCAGGAAGTAATCGGCAACTAAGAAAGTTCATGGCAAAGTCCCACATGGAAGGGACACTGGGTGTAGATGCCCTGAACCTCAAATGGCCACAAACGCTGTTATACGCATTTCCTCCTTTGTGCAGTGTATGATAGATCAGGAGACAGACTTAATCCTGATAGCACCCTTCTGGCCAAGGAGGGTGTGGTTCCAGGACTTACTGAGACTTTCGGTGATGGAACCGTGGCATCTGCCTCCCAGACGGGACCTCCTTACGCAGGGGGACACTGTCCACCCAAGACCGGAACTTCTGCAACTCACAGCATGGAGGCTGAGAGGAAGCAGTTAGTAGGCGTGGGGTACAGGGCAGAGGTGGTACCCACCTTGCTGGCCTCCAGAAAACTGTCTACAAATAAGATCTATAATAGAACTTGGCAGACTTTTACTTCTTGGTGTGTGAATAAGGGGCTAGACCCAATGTCAGCACAGGTTGGGGAGGTGCTCGCCTTTTTGCAGCAGGGTCTCACAAAGGGACTGAGTACCAGTACACTAAAATTGCAAATGGCAGCTATATCCGCAGTGAGAGGGGCAGGGAAGGGCAGATCTTTTTCCCATCACCCATACATTCGAAGGTTCCTGAGGGGTGCTTCTTTACTTAACTCCCCTCAGACTTGAATACAGTGCTTCAGACTCTTTGCCAGGAGCCTTTTGAACCCATGGCCTCATGCCCAGTTAAAGAACTCACTCAGGGAAGGTTGGCTTTCTTTATGACTGGGGAGTCAGAGGATAAGCCCCTCCCCATTGGAATCAAAGTTTGTCGGCCCTGCCTGCAGAAGGGGAGGGGCTTATTCCCAGGAATAAGGAGTCAAGGACTGCCCCACTCTGGACCACTGAGAAAGAAGCTTCACAGTAAGTGAAAACAAATCTTCCATTTCCTTGAGCTTTGGCTAGGTAGACCCCAAATGATGTTGATTCTGTATGCCAAATATCAAATGGATGGGATGACAGAATTTTCAGGAATGATAATACTGTTTAAAGAATAAAACTTAACTCATAGAGCTGAACTTGCTGCTTCTTAATTAAAACAAAGGAGACTGGAATCAATCTATTTTTATTACTTTTAACCCATTGGAATCTAATAAGAATCAGCTAAGAAAAGATGTTAAAAATTACATCACTGAATAAGCTTAATATGCAACAGGCTTAAACTGAAGAAAGTTGGGGAAACCACTAGGCCATTCAGATTTGACCTAGATCACATCCCTTATGAATACACAGTGGAGGCAAAGAATAGGTTTAAGGGACTAGATTTGATAGAGTGCCTGAAGAACTATGGATGGAGGTTCGTGACATTGTATAGGAGGCAGCAATCAGCACCATCCCAAAGAAAAAGAAATGCAAGAAAGCAAAGTGGCTGTCTGAATAAGCTTTACAAATAGCAGAGGAAAGAAGGAAAGTGAAAGACAAAGGTGAAAAGGAAAGATTTAACCAATTGAATGCAGATTTCCAGAGAACAGCAAGGATATATAAGGAAGCCTTCCTGAATGAAGAGTGCAAAGTAATAGAGGAAAACAATAGAATGTGAAGGACTAGAGATCTCTTCAAGAAAATTGGAGAAATCAAGGGAACATTCCGTGCAAAGCTGGCTATGATAAAGGACCAAAATAGGAAGAGGTAGCAAGAATACACAGAAAAACTATACAAGAAGGACCTCAGTGTCCTTGACAACCATGACGGTGTGATCACTAACCTCGAGCCAGACATCCTGGAATGCAAAGTCAAATGGGCATTAGAAAGCATTACTAACAACAAAACTAGCAGAGGTGATGGTATCCCAGCTGAGCTATACAAAGTCTTAAAAGATGATGCTGTTAAAGTGCTGCACTCGATATGCCAGCAAATTTGGGAAACACAACAGTGGCCACAGGATTGGAAGAGGTCAGATTACATTCCAATCCCAAAGAATGGTAATGCTAAGGAATGTCCAAACTATCGCACAATTGCACTCATTTCACATGCTAGCAAGATCATGCTCAAGATCCTACAAGCTAGGCTTCAGCAGTAGGTGAATAGAGAACTGCTAGAAGTACAAGCTGGGTTTCAAAGAGGTAGAGGAACTAGAGATCAAATTGCCAACATTCGCTGGATTATGGAGAAAGCAAGGGAGTACCAGAAAAACATCTACTTCTGCTTCACTGACTACGCTAAAGCCTTTGTTTGTGTGGACCACAATAAGCTGTGGCAAGTCCTTAAAGAGACCTCACATGTCTCCTGGGAAACCTGTATAAGGGTCAAGAAGCAACAGTTAGAACCAGATATGGAACAATTGATTGGTTTAGCATAGGAAAAGGAGTATGATAGGATGTATATTGTCACCCTGCTTATTTAATTTATATGCACAGTACATCATGCAAAATGCCAGCCTGGATGAATCACAAGCCGGAATTTATATTGCCAGGAAAAACATCAACAACCTCAGGTATGCAGATGATACCACTCTAATGGCAGAAAGTGAAGAGGACCTCAAGAGCCTCTTGTTAAGGATGAAAGAGGAGAGCACAAAAGTTGGCTTGAAACACAACATCAAAACAACTAAGATCATGGCATCACTCCTTTGCAAATAGAAGGGGAAGTCTGTCACTGCTTCCATGACTTCCCATTCTATAAAATGTAAGCCTGTAAGAATGAGAGCGACTTAGGTAATGTTGCTACATAGCCAAACCCCTTGACATATGGGAATGAGCAATAAAACTGAATAATTTATTTTTATTTACTTCACTTATACTCTGTCATTCTCTCCAATGAGAACCAAAAGCAGCTTACATCATTCTCCTCCCCCTCTATTTTGTCCTCACTACAACCCTGTGAAAGTGTGTGACTGGCCCAAGGTCACCCAGCGCTAGCAAGCTTCCATGGCAGAATGGGGATTTGAACCTGGGATCCCAGATCCTGGTCCAGCACTCTAATATTTATATGCGACCTCTTCAGAGACCAGTCAGTGATGTATATATTTACTTTACTTACTTCATTTATACCCTTTGTTCCATACCCGTGGGGATCCAATATGGCTTACATTGTTCTCCTCCATTTTATTCTTACAACAGGCTTGTAAGGTAGGTTCAGCTGAGAGTCTGTAACTAGCCCAAAGTCACCCAGCAAGCTTCCATGGCAGGGTGTGGATTTGGTCCTAGTCCAGCACCCTGCTATACCACACTGACTCTCTTAGCAGGACACAGTAATTAGAAGAACACATTTAGCCTGAAACTTAATTACAAAGAATTATTCTGATATTGTGTTCTAAGAAAATACTTAATATAACTCATAATTAAAATGGTGTTTCTGACTATGAGATGTGGTGATGGCCATTGTCCTGGATATCTTTTAAAGATTTGAGAGCTGGTTTTAGGATAGGTCTACCAATAGCTGTTAGCCCATGACAACTTAATAAAACTTGAATGTATCTCAGAATCTCACTTGCTCCAGAGGCAAACATCAGGGGGCGGGTGTTTGTGCTCTGCTTGTGGACTATGTTCGTAGAAGCATGTGGCTGTTGGAAATTTGGAAATAGGATTTTGCACTGATACCACAGGTTTTCAATATAAATAAAGAATGCCATACAAATGTATAAACAGAAAAGATAAAATTGGCAGTGGGGCTGGGGGAGAATAAGGCTTAAATTTATTTTTGTACCGCCTGCATCATTTCTTATGTTGCAGCATAAAAGGCAGTTTGAGAAGCATGTTGGAAATGATAAGGTGCTGGGATTTGGGATAATAAATACAGACTTCAAATGCTTTCGCACTGAGGCAGTCTCCTCTCCATAGGAGTTCTGAGAACTATAAAAAAAGAAAAGAAACACCTGCCTGTTTCTTTTGCCTTTGTTATTGTTATATAGGACACCTCAGAGTCTATTTTTCTTCCTCAAATTCTTATAAACCAAAATCCTTGAGATATGATAGCTATACTGACAGGGAGTGTATTTCACTCATGTCTCTTTCACTGTGGTAGTCTTGGACAAAAAGTCTTCCTTGGCACCCATCCATTCCTGAAAGATGTGTATTCATTTGGAGTTGAGAAACAGTGATACTGCATTTGATACCTTTCTGTTTGTCTTTTCTTTGTATATGGTTCTTTTCAAAAACAAGCTGAATTGTATATTGTTTTCTAGCTTGATGAGCTCTAGAGAGCTAGACCACTCTGACATACATTCTGAAAACGAACTGACAAATAACTTTTACCAGTTTGCTGTTTTTATTTTACTCTTTCACTACTGGAGAAAAAAAAATTACTAGACTGAAGCAAGATTTGAGCCAAACTGAAATCTGTGTAGTTGGGTTATATATACATAGTATTTTACATGTTCACAGTGCAAGTTTGTTTGTTTGTTTTTTGGGGGGGGGTTACTTGGGCTTTACCATAAAGAGTGAAGCACTAGGGAAAATTAGTCATTCACGACAATATGTCATATACATAAATATCAAAACATCCATGTTAAATAGCATTGTCATATTTACCTGAAAGAAAGATGAACCTGAATGTAAGATGATCCTCCTAGAAAAAGATTATACAGGATATTTTTTAAAATTACTATGCATAACTGTAACTTTAAATTTAAAATGGCCTCTCTTTTTCTTGAAGACATGTATGGAGGGGACAGTCATCTTGATTCTACCCCATCTCTGTCTTTCTCTCAGCTCTCCCAGCCACTTCCCAAAACAAAGGAAGAACTCCCCTTTTCAGACTCCCTCCCAAATGGGCATTAGCTGATTATTTATTTAATTTATACCCCGTCCTATCCCACAGTTGGGCTCAGGGTGGCTTACAACACAAGATCCATAAAACAATAAAACCAAAAACAGATGACACAATAAACAATAACAGAAAGGAGCCTTGCCTCATGTCAGGTGAATAAAAGCTCCAGTGCCCAAGTAATGTTGTCTGAGCAGCATGGCACTGGGAAGGGGCCATGAGTGGGGACGCCAGAATGGTTGAACATCCTCTGCCTCAACTGAAAGCCTGGTGGAACAGCTCTGGTTTAGAGGCCCTGCAGAACTGTAATAGGTCCCACAGGGCCCTGATCTCAGGTGGGAGCATGTTCCACCAGTTTGGGGCAAGGGCCAAAAAAGCCCTCACCCTGGTTGAGGCTAAACAGGCATCCCTTGGGCCGGGGATCATGAGGAGGTGCTGACTGGAAGAGTGTAAAGCTCTCCAAAGTTTAAAAGGGGCACAGGCATGATGGTCCCAAGCCACATAGGGCTTTAAAGGTCAAAACCATAACCTTGAACCGGATCCGGTATTTGATCAGCAGCCAGTGCAGTTGGCACAACACCAGCTGAATATGTGCCTGCAAAGGCGTCACTCTCAGTAAGTGTGCCACCACATTCTACACTAGCTGCAATTTCTGGATCAGTCCCAAGGGTAGCCTCGTGTAAAGTGGGTTACAGTAATCCAGCCTGGAAGTGACCATTGCATGGATCACTGTAGCTAAGTCCTGAGGGGTAAGATAGAGAATCAGCTGCCTGACAAGCAAAGATGATAAAAGGCTGATCTGGCAACTGAAGTGACCTGGGCCTCCATGGTAAGTGAGGGATTCAGCATCACCCCGAGACTCCTTACCCATGGCGCTGGCACCAGTGGTGCCCCATTGAAGACTAGGAGTCTGATTCCCAACACCAGTCCCCTATGACTCAGGTACAGGACCTCCATCTTCATTGGATTCAACTTTAGCCAGCTCTGCTGCAGCCATCCAGCCATAGCCTCTAATGCCCTGTCCAAAATGTCTGGGGTGGCATCCAGCCATCCATCAACAGATAGAGCTGGGTGTCACCTGCATATTGGTGACAACCCAGTCCAAACCCCTGGACCAACTGGGCAATGGGGCGTTAAATAACATCAGAGAGAGGATCATCCTCTGAGGCACTCTGCATTCAAGTGGGTAGTGCAGGGACATCCTCTCCCCTAGTGCCACCTTCTGTCCCCGACTATGGAGAAAGGAGGACAGCCCTGGAGGGGGGTAAGTTGGTTCAGGGTAACAGTCTCACCCTCCCTCACCAAAGTCTTGGTCACACATGTCAGGTCTACATGTTGGTCTACCAAGTAATCCCAGAGAACAGAGATCTTATTATTAATAGACTTGGCATTGCACAGTGCCAGTGTCAGAGAAGGGTATGCTTTCTAGCCCCACAACTTTGTTCCTCGGAATGGAACAAAGGCAGGAAGGGGCCCGAGCATTACCATATCTCCGTCCCCTTCCTACATACCGCCTTGTCCCACTGTCATATCTCCCCCAGGTCCTCAAGCACACTAGAACCAGGACTGCAAACTGAGAGGTGTTAACACATAAGAACATAAGAGAAGCCATGTTATATCAGGCCATTGGGCCATCCAGGCCAATGCTGTGTGTCACACAGTGGCCCAAAACCAGATGCCATCAGGAGGTTCACCAGCAGGGCCAGAACTCCAGACACCCTCCCACTGTTGTCCCACAAGCACACATCAGAGAGGTGGTATGTTTTCCCTTTGGGCTGTAATCAACCTTCTCTATCTGATGAAATCATGTTTCCCATGCTTTGCCAGTCTTTGGGAGGCCACCTTTGCCTGTCCATAACTGTCACAGCATCCCTGCTATCTGCTTCTCATCCCACAACAGCCCCATTGACTAAAATGGGAGTTACTACTGAGTAGACCTGTTCAGGATTGCTCCCTAATTCATCTGTGATGGTATCTATAAAGTGCTATAAATTCCATGTGAAAATCAAAGTTCACAGAATTTTGGCTCAGTTGTAACGTATGGCAAATATGACTAATTCCCCTCTAGCCACAGCTTTCTGCTTACAAAAGCTATAATACTGGTTAACTAAATCTGCCCTAGCGATTCAAAATTATTGACATGCAACATTTTTCTTATAAACCGCACCCAAGGCCTCTTGGGTTATGCTTGCAATACAAGCAATACAAGCTTAGTTTAATAGTCTTTCCCTCTTTCTGGGATACCTTGAGAATTATAGTGCTATGGGGGAAAGGAGTTTGGGTCTGTAATAGAGAATTTTTTGTAACTGCAGAAACTACAGTTCTTGGGATTCTTGGGGAAAGTCATGATGGTTAAAATATTATGACTAATATGTATTGGTACTTGTAGATAGAGCCTTAATACAGGATGGCCATTTAAATTTGCATTGTTCTATAAAATTCTGGAAACTATCAGCTATTTTTCTGTGGTTTATTCCTCATGATTCTTTATGACTTTTTCTTTTCTCTATACTATATTCTCTGTACTTCCCCCCCTTTTTGCAAACGTACCTTAAAACTAACAAATGTCATGTAACATAAACTTTGCCTTCAGTTGCAAAATTATTCAGGAAAGAACTTGCCATTCTAAGACCTATTACAATGTTAACAGTTTAGAAGAGGACCAAAAAAAAACAACAACCCTGAAATAGTATTTCTATGGTGTAGTATCTCAGGAATGTATCTGAACAAAATACGTAGACAGATATTTTTATGGACTCTTTTTTTCAAAGAGCTATGCAAGAATTCAGACTTACAAATCTGAGCTAAATCTCATTATCACAGGCTGCTACCCTGTGAGATGAGGTCTTGAACTTACATAGCTTAGTTCTTTGTCTGGTAGGATATTAAGAATGAGGCCATGCACGCACTATCTTTTAAGTAAGTCCAATTAAATCAATAGTAATTGCTTCCAAGTAATTTTGTTTAGAATTGGGTGCCAATCAGATTTGTTCTTCGCAAGGTCTCCAGTACAGAATACAAGTGGGGAAAGAGAAATGGCTGATGTGTTATTTAAGATGAGCGAGCGTATTTGATAAACGGAATGTGTGATCTGTTTGATAAACTATCAACTGGTGCTTCATGCACTTTCACTGCTCATTAAGCCAAAAGATTCAGCTAAAACACGCAGTAATGGATCAGCATATGACTTTTCTTCCTGTCAAGAACCTGCCATTACAAGGATGTCGATAGGAGGCTTAAATACACAAGGACTCCCTGACTTTTTGGGGACTGCTGTGCAAACACATTCATTTCAAGGCTTTCAGAAGAGAAGCCAAAGTGTTATCAGGGGAAAGGAAACAAAATATTAAATAAGGGGTCTTTTTGGTTCCCCCCCCCCCATTTTAATGAGAGATCGTAGCATACACATTGAGAGACTAAAATCATTAAAGGAGATGGAGACCTGTAAGCTATTGCACGGTTTGTGTGCTCATCATTTTGGTTGGTTATCTAGACAACTGGCTGGCTCCCAAACTTTTTTGGGCCACCGCCCTCTTGATTCCATAAACTCACCCCCAGTGCCCTCTTACCCAACCACATAACAAGCATTATTCAAAATACCAATTTGCATGCCCCACTAAGGAAGCTAATAACAATAAAACTCAAAACAGTAACAATTTAATGCATATTTATTCAAAATCCAATTATAACCTTTTAGTTTAATTTATTCAACAAAATTGATGAACTTGATCAATTGATATCAGGTTTTCAAAGTCTGATAGTTATTTAGCAAAAATCTTAAGAGATCACATTTAGTGACTACTTCATTGCTCAGTAAATTCTTAATGCAATGGATGGGCTTGAAGAAGGAATACTAGTTTCCCTATGTCTGGTTTAAAGTCACTGAGCAGGAGTCTTAAGTCCCTTTCCCTTTTATACCCTTAGAAGCTCATTGATTCAGAAATCTTGAGCAGTGGAAAATACTGGATGCAAGGGCTAAAAGGGCTGAGGCATATTTTGCTATTGCTAAGGTAAATCTAGGATCCTTATTGCTAAGCAAAAAAGGCAAAGTTTCTGGAGTATAAGGGGATGGTTGGTTAATTAAAGGCTTAATATAATGATCTCTTATATTTTCAAAAAAACTACATTTGAACAGAGCATGACAGGGAGTCTTAAGTCACAAAGTTTAGTAATCTGGAGTTGATTTCTTTGCTTGGAGAGGTTGGATGACCACATTAAAACCACCTTCGACCAAATATGATGTTGGAAATGCAACAAGGAGCTTCTTAACTACTGTCCATAGTGCTGAATAGTGATCAGAAATTTCCTCTGTAACCACAACTCTTGGTATGATTTCTTAAATTTTGGCTTCAGTTCAGTGTCATTTGTAGCTCAGTTAGTTCATTCTCCACTACCCCAGTTTCCTCAGTATCTAAAAATGGATTTATCACCTGATCTGAAATTTTGATCAAAAGAGTATCCTCACTTAGACATATCTTCATGCAGCGTATCCAAATGGCCACAACAGTCGTGCAGATCATCTTCTTGCATCCCACCTTTCTTTTCTGGCTCAGATAGCTCAGAAATTGCTATAGCCTACAACAGTTTATATTGCTTTTGAATAGAGTTAACTTTGAAATAAATGTAGAGATGACAGATTTGGCCTTAATAAGATTGACCTTATTCATTACATTGAACTTTGCAAATAGTTCTAATAAAAGAACAATGTCATGCCTGATTTCTTTGAGTTCATCACTGAGGAAAGTATTTGTGTCTTCAGAAAACCCCACTACAGTGTAAAAAAGGTCGTAGAAGTATATCACACAGTTGCCTTTTGAGAGCCAACACACTTCAGCATAAATTTTCATCATTCTCAGCACAGAGCTCTCAGAATATTAGATCATTGAGAGCATGGGCTTTAATTCTATTCAGTGCTGTAATAACAGTGTGTAAGGATTTGTGCAGGCAATCACTGAGGGTTTTTTTCATCAACCAGATGTTGGCATTAGGGGTGTGCAAATTTTTTTGGTTTGAGTCTATTGGACCAGGAAAAAATGGTACTTCCAAAAAATCCCAGCTCCCAATAATGGTATGGTATTCGTATCTGGGATTTTTGGGAAATTCCAATTTTTTTCCGCGTCCAATAGCCCCAAGAAGAAAAATACTGGATTTAAAAAAGGAGAGAAAGAGGAGATTGGATTTATACCCCACCTTTCACTCAGAGTCTCAGAGCAGCTTACAATCTTCTTTCCATTCCCATCCCCACAACAGACATCCTCTGAGGTAGGTGGGGCTCGAGAACTGACCCAAGGTCACATCAGCAGCTGCATGTGGAGGAGAGAGGAATCAAACCTGGTTCTCCCAGATTAGAGTCTGCACTTCTAGCCACTACCCCAAACTGGCCCAATCCTGGGGCTGACTTGGCTTCTCCTGCAGCCTGGTTTAAACCACACTGCAGAAGGAGCCAGACCTAGGACCTGTGTGCCTCGGGGAGATTGCTCCCTGAGGCACACAGATCCTGCCTGCGACGGCTTCTCCTGCAGCATGGTTTAAACCAAGCTGCAGGAAAAGACAGCTCTTGAATCTGCTTGCTGTGGGGCGATTGCTCCCTGAGGCACGCAGATCCTGGCTGGGATGGCTTCTCCTCCAGCCCAGTTTAAACCTCACTGCAGAAGGAGGACCTGCATGCCTCAGGGAGATCACTCCCTGAAGCATGCAGATCCTGGCTGCGGCAGCTTCTCCTACAGCCTGGTTTAAACTGGGCTGCATGAAGAGCCAGCCCCAAGCCAAGCTGGTGGGAGAAGTCTGCTCTCCCCTGCCCCCGGCACAGCCAGTCCTGCTCCTCGGGCTGTCTTCTGCAGTCCCTTTCAAATAGAGGACATATCAGATATTAAACTGGTAAGAATAGATGACTTTTACAGAGAATGCTTTCCCAGCCAAAAGGCTGAGAAGCGACACACAGTTGCATCTGCCATGGCTACAGCTTTTCTCTTTTGATCCAAAATGTTTCTGTGTAGAGGTCTTACTGTTCTTACAGATGGAAGGAAGTAGCTTGAGTTGTAAAGCAAGGAGGAACTGAGCTGCCTGTCCACTCCCCAGCTTCCAAGGCCATGCATTTTCATGCGTTTCACTGTATTTCTTTTCCTCATTCTGGGTGAGGGGGGGGTGAGAGAGAATGAAGAGAACAAAGGACAAAAGTCTATTACCAAGTTAAGCGTATTCCGCATCTTTTTTCTTGGAAGCAAAAAAAAATGGCAGTGTTAAATATTTTTTTTGTATTTAAATTTTTATTAATTTTTTATCTTAAACAACAAACAACATCAACAACAACATCAACAACTACTTTCAACAACAATTATACAACTTATAGGGTGTGTACTGCAGTTATTCCTGAATATAGTATACATTACTAAGTGATGTAAATTTAATACTAATAAGAGAACAAGAAAAAGAGAAAAAAACTACCTACTTAAAATTAACATAAAGATAAAATATAGTCCCATGCTATCTAAGCCATTTATATAAATATCTCAATCTTAATAGAAAACATAATCTTTATATTTTTGAGATAATTGATATAACCGCGGCTGGCATGCCGTAACATATTCAAAAAACACAGACCATTTTTCCATGAAATTGTTAACAGAATTAGGGTTGTCAAGAGTTATAAGTTGCATTGCAATTTTATCTGAAACAATTATGTCCCAGTGTTAAATATTTCACATAGACAAAATACTTTAAAAAAAAAACTGGTGTGCTGAGATATAACATCTTGCAGGACTGGCAACCATATTTTACTACAGAGCCAATGAAATGAAGCTTTAATATCCAGCAGAAAGGGAGAAAAGGGAAGGTGGGAATTGCCGTTCCCTCATCCTGTTTTTTTAACCTGGCACAAAGGGCTCTCTGTACCTTACCTCCTTTCCCTTCCCCTTCCTCTCACAGCAACATCATAGGAAATGCATAGCCTAACTGGGGGAGTGGGGGAACTAATTTACTGAACTGATTATTAACATTGAAATTAAATGTGAAGGAGTGCCAAACTACACGTTATATGTAAACACACATGTTTAAACCTGAAAGCAGCTTCTTGAGGGGAGAATGAGCAGTGGTGGGCAAAGGTGCTTACCCCTTCCAGTGTTTGCTACTTTTTTACTGTACTCCCTCTCAGGTTGTTTCCCAAATGGCTAATTCGCAACTGAAATTCCTTGGATGGGGGAGAAAAAGAAGCTGCTTGAAGAAAGAGGAAGAAAGTAGAGGAAGAATGAAACATCTCTTCCCTATAGCTTTTCTGCTAAAAACATCCTTTCTCGACTACAAGAAAAAAAGCCATCAGGGTTTAAATATAAATATTATTTTGAAATTTCTAGGTTGGTGCTCTTACCATTTAAAGTGTGAGTGTCAAACATGTGGCCCACAAGCCAGATCAGACCCTCGGAGGGCTCCTATCCAGCCCACAAGGAACTGGCTGTCTCCTGCTTCTTTCTTCAGTTCTGCTGCTGCTGCATTGCAGCTTGCTTTACCAGACTCTCTCAATTGCAGGGGAGAGATAGATAGGCAAGCTTCTGTTCCCTGCACTGACTGAGGCTCCTCCCTCTCCACCTCCCAGGGGGAGGGAACGAGCCAGAGTTTGCTTCCTGGCCAGGCTGCCTCAATCACACAAGAGACAAAGGCAAGCCTTTCTTCCCCTCCATGGGCTGAGTGTCAGACTCCTGAGTCAATCAGCTCCCAACAGCCTTGGTAGATTGCGAGTATGGGAACTGTGAGGAGTTCTAGCACTATGTCAGACTCCTGAGTCAATTAGCTCCCAACAACAATCATTCAGAAGAAGTACAGTTTATTGAGATCTTTATTGAATTCAGGTACCTTAACTGGTTTTGAGTTAGAACTGAGGATAAAGCACGTGAAGCTAATAGATATACAACATTCAAGGGGGATCTATTAAATATGAAAATGCAAGATGAAGTTGTAAAGGAATCAATGATTAAGTGGATGCAAAATTTAGGCCACAATATACAAATGGAGGAATGGTCAAGGGTGTGGAAGGAAAATATAAAATTTACAAAAGCTGTTTCATACAAAGAAAAAATATATATAATGTTTTATAGATGGTATATGACTCCTGAAAACCTAGCTAAATGGTACCCTAATATGTCAAATTTATGTTGGAAATGTCAAAACAAAACTGGTTCTTTTTACCATATATGGTGGTCTGGTAAGATAGCAAAAACATATTGGATATGGATACATGAAATACTGCAACAAATATTAGATATAAACATACCATTTAATCCTGAATTGTTTTTATTAAACATTATTCTGCAAAATTTTACAAAACACGATGTTTATATGATTGTACATGTTGTGACGTCTGCTAGAATACTGTATGCAAAATACTGGGAAAAAGAAGAAATACCTACTAAAGAAGAAATAATATGCAAATTGCCCAAAGCAGCAGAAATGGATAAACTAACCCTACAGCTACAAGAAAAAAATACTAAACTTTTGAAAATAACAGGTCAAGTCTATATAGATGGATTGAGGACTATACTCAAAAATCCTGAAAATGACTTAAAAGGTAAATGCTATCTCTGTACAAATAGGTATAGGTGTATAAGATAAGATTCAATTCTATTTCTTATGTTAACCAGGGACAAAGTACGAGCTCCACTATTGTAGTTGCTGTTGTTGTTATTTGTTGTCTTTGTTGTTGTCTTATTCCTTGTAGTATCTTTTCCCCCCTTTTTTCTGAAAAATAAAAAGTATGTCCTAGCTTTGGCTGGGGCATAATTGGGGGGAGGCATTCAAGGGGGATCAAAATGGCTCAGAGCCAATCATACAGCAGGTAGGAGCCCACCAAGCTAACAGGCCAGCTTTTCCAAGATAAAGGAGACACCAGGCACTCAAGGTTACACAGCTCAGCTTACAGGGGGAGATAATCAAAACAAGAGACATTCAGCAAAAAACGAAAGTAAAGATTCCATCATTTCTTCTCCACACTCTCATGGTAGCCAGGGTAGCACAGAGGCCTGGCTGACACTGCGTCTCCTCCCGTTCCTCCTGCTTTGCTTTGCTCAGCTGCTTCAATTGCATGGGAGAAATACAAAGCACCTTTAAGAATTACAAAGTTTTATTCAAGGTATGAGCTTTTGTGTGCCTTGCTACAGTGTGTATTTTGTTGAGCTCATTATGCCAGGGCTCTCCTGGGTGCAACTGGGTTTGCCTCCCCTTTATCACTGTATTCATGCCCTTATGATCCAGTCTATCTCAGTAGGAAAGCAATATGAACTATTTAGATGAGGAATAACAACAAGCCAGTGAGGTGGATTAGGCTGAGGGTGTGTTCAGACCAAGTTCACCCAGCACATTTCCTTTGTAGACTGGGGATTTTGAATCTAGACTTCTCAGATAGTAGGCTGATACCAACCACTTTACATTGCTGTCTCCCTATTCGTGCACTGCCTCATATGAGTTGTAGTTATTTCTCTGGGGAAGACCATTGTTTTGTGGAGCTGAATATATTCGGCAATACCAATTATTTCCCAAATCCCAGTGTCATACTGATATTGGGATTCAGGAATATCAGTATATATTGATATTTGGGGAGTTTGGTATATCTGAATCTGGAAAAAAATGCCGATTTTTTTTTGTGCACATCCCTAGTTATTAGACCTTCATTAAGCAGTCTTTTTAATCCAAGGACTAACGCTATATTTCATTACCTAGAGGCTGGTGTCTCTGCCTCAGGTCATTGCCTGGATGCCATAATACAACAAATACTCTGAGGGGAGTGGTTTTACCAACTATAGACAGGTAACTTTGTCATTGGCAGGCTAGGTAAAAAGTTTGATAGTTCTGCTGGACCTCGTTTTGTTGATGGAGAAACAGATCAGTGTTGTTGCTTAGAAATGCCCTCTTTTTTCAGCACCTGACCCACAAACTGATTCCCTGTCTAGACTCATCCAGCTTTGTCCCATTGTGATGCTGTTACTTTGAGGCTGGATTATTGCACTGAGCTGTACAATCAGCTGCACTCAAAAAACAACTTGGAAACTACTATTGGTTCACAATGTGACACCCATCTTCTAAAACTCAGCACTGTCAGAACATTACACCAGTGCTGGAGCACTAGTTGATTATATTTATTTATTTTTTCATTCATTCGATTTGTACCCCACCCTCCACGCAAGCAGGCTCAGGGTACAAATTATATGTTCCTGGGCTCAATTTAAGATGCAGGTTTTAATCTTTAAAGGTTTATATGGCCTGTGATCTACAAACCTGAAGACCTCTCCCAGTATGAGCTTGCTCTCTGTTTATAATCATCATGCAAATTCCTTCTCTCTGCTCCATCTTTTAGAAAGGTGAAAACTGTAGCAACCCATTCCAGGGCTCTCTCAGTGACAGATGTCCAGACTGTATCCTCCCTCTCTGTCTTTCATAAGCAATAAAACAGTCCTGTTTTTTAAAAGCCTTTAACTTAAATTAATTAGTTGCCTGGACTGTTATATTGTTTTGGTTTCTTGGAGTTATTTAATATTAAGGATTTTAACTGGCTGTGTTTTGTTGCCTTGGATGAAGAAAGTCAGTATAAAAGTATTTTAATAAATGTATAGAATTGCTATGCCAGTGTATATCAATGACCCATCTGGTTCAATATTAGCTCTGTCAACAACGGGCCAACAGATACTTCAGAAATTGGGAATGATGGTGATATAGAACCATATTGCTCCTGTTGTAGAACATAGAATCATAGTGATACAAATCACCAAGCCAAAATAAAACAGAAGTCAAAGTGCTAAAAAAAATTCTCAGAAAAATGGCTCCAAGTCAGAAGTGTGTATCATGATTGAACAAAAAATTGATGCAGGTGGGTAGTGGGATATGTGTACTCCATTTAGGATGTCACAGCTCCTGCACTGAAAAGCTCCCACGTTTTACTTTTGAGTTTCACTGTGTACCTTCAACATCCCTGCTGGAGCTGATAAAAAGAAGAGTGCCTTAAAGCACAGACAGTCTATCAACTAGAAGCAGGAGTAAGAATGCTAACTCAGAGTGGCACCATAAACTCTGAAATATTCGTGGTCTTGTGAAGGTAGCTAGAGGGAGGATATGACTCTAGAAATTAACATCTGCATATTTAAAAATTGTCCCTTGGGTTAAGGGAAGAATTTGATTAGGACAAATGCATTACAGTGCTCTTGGAGCTCTGAATTCACAGCCCAGAGCATATTCTTTGGTGAGAACTGGAAATTAGTTTTTCCTTCTGCATTTGTAGATTGCTTCTTCTATTACTTCTTTCAATGTAAATAGAATGTAAATAGTTTTTAAAAGCATCAGAATCCTTCTTACTGAGGTGATCCCCTCTGCAAACAAAACAGACTTCAAAAAACATTCACTTCCAATATAACACAGCAACTTCAGATAGAAATTTCCTCCTCCAGGCTGAACACCTTTTTTAAAATAGCATTCACAAATATCAGGTTCATAAATGTTTCTTTTTAAAATATTGACATTGTGGTAAACAATTATATGAGACTCTTCTGACAGCCTTCTGTTTGCAAAAAATGGATGATAACATTGACCTGTATTGTATGGCTGTTGTAGGATGAGTGAAATAATGTGCAGGGAAGTATTTAGAACACATGAAATGTGACATATAGTTGGAGGCAGCTGTCTTTGCTGATGTGTTCTCACCACAAGTAGGGATTTCAGCACTATTTTCCGACATAAATACCCTTCTTACATTTTACAGCAGTGTCCTTATTACACAGCATCGGGAGCCAAGGTGGTGTGGTGGTTAAGTAATCAGACAAGTATCTGGGATTCACATCCCCACTTGTGCCATGGAAGCTTGCTGGATGACTTTGGGCCAGTCACAGTCTCTCAGCCTAACCTACCTCATGGGATTGTTGTGAGGATAAAGTGGAGGAGAAGAGAATTATGTAAGCCACTTTGGGTCCCCAAGGAGGAGAAAGGTGGAGTACAAAAGAATTAAATACTTACATACATACATGCTGAAGCCCTTGCTGCAGCTTTCATGTGTTGTTTGGTTCTTGGAATGGAGCCCTCTGTACAGAGGCTGTGGGCCTGAAAACAAGTTGGTATTTTGTGAGGGCCATAAATACTGATATTCTGGGTTATTTGGCTCCCCCAATATCATTTCAATATTCGGATTCAGGGGTTTTAGTTTGTTTGTTTTTTGGAATTCTGCCATTTTTGAGGTCTATTATTCTCTATGGGGAATCTTTCCCAGGGTGGTGTAGTGGTTGATTTTTCAACCACATAACACCAAATTTTCAAGGAACCTAGACCTGCAAGTTCATAAAAGATTCCACCAAGTTTCAAGTAGATTGAATCAAGGGGTCCAATTTTATGAGTTCCTGAACAAGGTGCCCCGAGCCATCCTACTTGTCTCGGTTGTTTTCTCTTGGAGAGGGAATTCCCATGCTTTGGAAGCCATTAGCCAGACACACAAGAACAACTATTGGCCAAAAGCCTCCCAATGCAAACAGAACAAATGTCAAATCAGAGACTTCAAGCCAACCCAACTGAGAAAAGGTGTACTGTTGCAAGCCCAACAGAACCAATGTTGAACCAAGTGGAAAAGAGCAAGAGTCCCGTAGCACCTTAAAGACTAATAACATTTTTGGCAGGGTATGAGTTTTCATGAATCACTGCTCACTTCTTCAAATACACCTAGAATGGGAGTCCATCTGTCCTATATATTGGAAAGTGGAGTGATTTCAAATTATGAATGACATTAACAGGCAAATGACAATAGCAGGTGTGATTGGATATGCAGAGGAGTAGAAGCCATGGATAAATCAGCATTCATAATTGGTAATGAATTACCAATGCTGATTTCTCCATGTCTACTACCCTTCTGCATATCACACCTAATCCAATCACACCTGCTATTGTCATTCACCTGCTATTGTCATTTGCCTGCTAATGTCATTCGGTATCTGAAATCACTCCACTTTCCAATATGGTATTTTTCAAATATGTATTCAGAGCAGAAATCTGAATGCACATCTGTCAAGGACCCAAGCCTGGGTCCCCCTGAGCCACTACCTTTTGAGTAAGCAGGCAATGCTTAGGGATGTGGGTTCTCAAGGCTATGTGCCCACAAGGACCAGATCTTGGTAAAATATATGAAAGTTTATTAAATGTTTTTTAAAAAATAGACTTTGGCAACACAATCTCTACAATCCTGCAGCAAGAAAATAACAAAGCTAGCTTTTCTATCTAATACTTCAATACCTGGTATACCTTTTCAATATCATAGTCCAAGCAATAGGCTCTAGTGTTTTCTATGCAGATGTCCATTGCAGCAGAGCTAATTACCACATTCCTGAATCCAGCCTTGAAAGAGATAAGGATGGTGTAGGCAGGGAGGCCCAACAACGGAGAGCTGCAAGTCAAAGTAGGCCCACTAATATTCATATTAACCCTTGAGAGGAAATTGGGGTACTTTGCCTGACAACATCCCTACTTTCTACTATGCCATCCTCTCCTGGGTTCCAACAAGTAATGTCTCAACTGAGGAAGTGTGAATGTTGTGGGAAGGATGAACGCCTTTAAGCCGTGGCATGTGGTGATAATATCATCATGATGCATCAGAGCTCAGGATCCCAATGAAAACCCAATTTGGCTCAGTTTTCCAGAGTCTCAAGGATATCCAGGAAATCAATACAGTTAGATTAAAATTAAACTTATGTGTACCCACCCATAGTTTCAGTCTGTACACATATTTTTAAATGAAAGGATAGGTTGGTTCCACATCAAGTGATGATTGCCTAGGTGAAAAAGCTAGTATTGCCAACAGCATAGGGAAAAAATGTCCTGTCCTTTTAATAAAGGCTTAATAGGATGTTGCTTACCTGGCCCCACTGCTGGACCTCCTGATGGCACCTGGTATTTTTGGCCACTGTGTGACAGAGTGTTGGACTAGATGGGCCATTGGCCTGATTCAACATTCGCTTCTCTTATGTTCTTAGGTGATGTTACTTACCTCCATAGCATGATTTTTTTTCACCTGCCCATTTCCACACATTAATCCTCTGTTAAAGGGACAGGATATTTTTTTTCTTCAGGCTGTAGGCAACTAGAGCCATCCCAAGTTATACTTCTCGCACAATACTTTCTAACCACTTGACGTCACCTTAAAACTATTCCCTGGGATCACTGTGTTTGTGTGAATCAAATTCTGCTTCCTTAGAATTTTTTTCCAAAACAAAATATACTGAAATTGCTGACTTTTTGCTTGTTACCATATTTCTCCTGTTCCTCTCACACCTGATGTTTCTATCACAGGTAGTTTATTTCCTTCTGTTGCTAACTTGGCCATTAGTCAAATGCACTTTGGGGACTTAATTAAAAGATTCTGTGAGTTCTCTTGACTCAGAGATATTTTTTCTCTGTCAAAACTACCATATGTATTACATTAATGAATATAGGAAATCTAGTAACCTCTAGTAGCAAGTTACCCAAGAGGGTTAGAATATTTTGCAGTAACCAGTCTATATACTATAGCTACCTCCTCATAAGGGACTTGTGATGCATTTATGTGTTTGATATATTTTGTTTACACAAAAGGTCTCAGGGTGTACATTTGCATAAACTTACAGATTCTTCAAAACAGTTGGCTTGGATGCTTGTTAGCCATCAAATAGCAGGGGAGAGGGAAAGACAGACACAGAGAGAAATGATAGGAAGCCAGCAGTATACCAAAATATACCAAAATATTGGCAGCTGCACTACAAAAAAGTTGCTTACAAAGCACATTGCTTGAAAAGAACCAAATTATACATGACTGTAGTAGGTCAACCTTTTAAAATGGGGGACTGTTCCCATCACATGAAAATCATTGGAGTAGGATATTCCATTTAAACTGCACCGTTTCCTATCTGAAGGCCATTCTGAGAGCCGTTTTCTCCAGCAACATTCTGCTAATGGAAGTGATATTAAGTACAAAAACAGCAGATGGGTGGAGGGTTCAGTGATAGTCAGAGATGGGCCTGTCACCCTTACATGTGGTTTGGCCCTCATGCAATTGAACCTCCACTTGGTATCTGGCTGGGCAAAAAACAAACAGTTCAAGATCAACCTGGGGAACACGTCTTTTTCGTGCCTTTCCAGTGAACAGTCTAACCCTCCAATGGACCAAAACCCATTAATTAAGGTTGCTGCCAGACACGGTGGGGGGTTTCCCCCTGAATGGAGAACAGCATATCCCTACATTTACAGGGAGCTTCCACACAATGTTGTTCTCACTGAGAGCATGACTCCTGGGGCTTTCCCCTCTTGAGTTGGATTAAAGAAAACCTCCTTTAGTCCAGCTCACAAGAACTGTGAGGCAGCTGAGACAGAGTATCCATGTGGACACTCCACCCAAGTCAGTGTGGGGAAGGGGTAGAGCAAAGCTCCGCATCTCCCCCCCCTTTAGCAATGTAAAGGACATTTCTTTTCCCAGCTTCGCTACAGTGTAGGGGAGGGGGAAGGCAGATTGCTAACCCACAAGTGAGTTGTTGTCACATTATCACTTTTGCATGGATGTGATGGTGGTAAACGACAATGGGTGGGGCGAGAACAGTGACAGCAGCATGAGGATATGGTGTGCGGATACCATTCCCACCTACTTCCGCATCTTTTGCTGCTGCTTCTGTATGAGAGTGCCTTTTGTTGGTTTCGGTTTCCGGCGTCGCGAATGGCGGCCGCTTCTCGGGACGCTCCCGGAGGCGGTTAGCCCACGCGCAGTTAGGGGGGTCTTCGCATATGCGAAAGACCCTAGTGAGCCTTAGGTAAAGGCTCCGAACCGGGGGCGCTTGGGGAGTAGCCTCTTTGCCGGCAGACAGCCGGGAAATTGAGGCTTTCTCCCCGCCCCAATCGGCCCCGCTGCGGCGTGCCCGTAATGGGACTTAGCGGCGCCACCGAATTCCAGGAGTGAAAACAGCGCTATGGTTCAACATAAAAAGAAGTAGTGGCATCGAATCGTGAGTTGAAGATCTATTTTGAGGCGTAAATCGGAGCCCCCTGCATGCGTATAAGCGTTGGGAGGAGGGAGGAGTCCCCACCCCCCTCGAGAAGCAAGCTATTCAAAGGGAGCGCGAAGGGGGGCAGAAAGAAAACAAAGTGTTGGTGAAAGTACCGTTGGGGTTGCATGGAAGAATGTGTTCATCTTAGCTTCCTGGGGGATGCGGCACGAACTTTTTAAAAGTAAACAAAAAAACAAAATGTCGATAATGGAAAAAGCCCTGCAGACACCGGAAGAGAAGAGAGGAGGGACTTCCGGTCCAGATAGCCCCCCAAGAGCTTGCTGTCAATCAACAGAAAAAGGAGATGCTGTGCCCCCTGCTGGAACAATTGCAGAAGATCAACCAAACTTTGTTTAAAATGGAAAGTGTTCTCATCAGTCGACAGAAACAGATATTGGAAACAACTAGAAAGATGAAGGAGATTGAACAGAAATCGAATTTGATTCCAGGTTTCCAGGGCGCTATAGAAGAGGAGAAAGAAGATCTCGGATTTACCTTGACAAATGTCTTGACACCCCTAACTGGCAGTGAAGCGATAAAGTTAAAAGAAGAGGTGGATAAGGCTCCCAAAGCCTATTCCGCCTTTATAAAAAGAAATACTCTGCCAGTAGAAGGGGATGTCGAGCATAGCAGGCGACAAACGGGAGATCTAATTTCATCTGCTGAGTTTGTGGAGCCCTGGAAGCTTGAAGGCCAGAAGTTTAAGAAAAAAAGAAAAGAAAGAAGAAGGATTTCATCTTCAAAACACAGAAACTCCTGAAGAGACACGCCAGCAGGAAGAAGGATGCAGCATTCAAAATTGGGATAAGTGCAGATGACAGCAGCCCAGGGGAAGGTGATGGAACGGAAGACTTCAAAGTTAAAATGGACTTAATCCATAACTGGAAGAAAATTAAGAAGAAGATACTTTGAGGACTGTTCGTGTTACATCTGGAAGGAGCTGTTTAATTACTAATCCCAATGGACTTTACTAACTGTATTAACAGAGTGATTTTGGACTTTGCTTTAGTTAAAAAGAAGATCTTCTAACCATGATGGATGCCAAATCTTGGTATTGGTTATTAACCTAAACTAACTCTCACTAACAGAAAAAAATTTCACTCCACCTTTTTCTTTCTCCATCTGTCCACCCTTCCCTTTTCTTATAAAAAGAATAAAATTCTCTCTTTTTTAAGAGAGTTTTACAACAAAAAGAGAGTGCCTTTTGTTACCTCCATGAGGAAGCAGCCTAAGTTAAGAGGGACTGAAAGAAGTATTATCCCCCTACTTTTTGCAGTTCCTGAGGCTGCAAAAGGACTGAGGAGAGAGCGCCTCAAAGTCCCATAAACTCTTTTCTATGCTTTGTTCCTTGAATATACTACTTTGACTTGTGAATCAGGTAGATACCACCTGAAAAAGTAATAGTTGGATAAGCTGGAGATTTCCAGTTAGGGAGTCTGTAAAAACATTCATAAGAACATAAGAGAAGCCAGTGTTGGATCAGGCCAATGGCCCATCAGTCCAACACTCTGTCACACAGTGGCCAAAAATACCAGGGGCCATCAGGAGGTCCATCAGTGGGGCCAGGACACTAGAAGCCCTCCCACTGTTGCTTCCCTCCAAGCAACAAGAATACAAAGCATCACTTGCCCCAGCCCAAGAGTTCCTATCTATACCTTGTGGCTAATAGCCACTGATGGACCTCTGCTCCATATGTTTATCCAATTCCCTCTTGAAGCTGTCCATGCTTGTAGCTGCCACCACCTCCTGTGGCAGTGAATTCCATGTGTTAATCACTCTTTGGGTGAAGAAGTAGTTCCTCTTATCTGTTCTAACCTAACTGCTCAGCAATTTCATTGAGTGCCACGAGTTCCTGTATTGTGAGAAAGAAAGAAAAGTACTTCTTTCTCTACCTGCTCTATCCCATGCATAATCTTGTAAACCTCTATCTTGTCACCCCTCAGTCGTCATTTCTCCAAACTAAAGAGCCCCAAGCACTTTAACCTTTCTTCATAGAGAAAGGTTCCAACCCTTTGATCATTCTAGGTCCCAGTCGCACATGTCAGATAAAGCGGGGGGGGGGAGCGAGTCTATTTGCCCCGTAGTAATTTGACACGCCACTGCGCAATCAGATGCAATCCTTTGCCATGTGTTTCCAGTGCACTTCAACAAGGGATCACTGATGCAATGAGAGCATGCTGGTGCGATCACATGGAGACATCCATCTGCGGCCCATTGCAAACCCGTTTGTTACTGCACTTTCCCAGGTATTTTTTAACTCTACTTCTTTGGAGGGGCGAGACAGGTTGGCAATGGGTGCGGGATGCTTGCCAGATGTTCCCAGTGGGTGAATCAGTTTTTTTCCGTCGCCGCGTGTTTCCAGTGTGCTTCAACAAGGGATCACTGATGCAATGGGAGCACACCGGAGCAATCACATGGGAAGTCCGTCCGCAGCCCGTCGCAAACCAGTTTGATACAGCACTTTCCCTGGTATTTTTTTAACTCCACTTCTTCGGTGGAGCAAGAAGGGTTGCTGACGGGTACAGGACACTTGCCAGATGTTCCCATGTGATCGTGTTCTTAAAATCTGCCCGGCATTCGTGCCTATCACGTGGCTACTTCTGCGTGTGACTGGGACCAAGAATTAACAATTCAATATCTTACATATTTGCTGTTCTACCCTATTTTCTAATAGGTCAACTAGAACATGTTCCTTTCATTCCACGTGCATTCTATTTAAAAGTGTTGGCATGGATCTAAGCTAGCTTTGCCACTGTGCAAGGATTTCTGCCTGCAGAGTATAAATTTCTCCTCCATCCACAGCAGCCTGAAATGCCCCTGAAATCCAGAGTACATCCAGTAACAGGATTTCAGGGAGCTTCTGGGGCTATCACAAGATGGTAGAAGCCAAAAAAAATTTTTTTTGCTCCACAGACAGAAATACTTTTGCTGACAGAAATGCTACTCTGGATCCAAGCCATCATACTGATACTGAGGCAGCTAAGCCTTCCTGGGCTGTTTGAGATGGCCTCTGGTTACCACAGGAATAAAGTGCAGGAGGACGGCCTCCTGTTACCACAGGAATAAAGTGTCACTGACCAATGTACCACCGGAACATGTTATGGCCTACATGAATATCACTTGGTTACTGCTTCGGTGAGGGGACTGTATATTGATGCCGCCATCATTTGCATTTGCACTGTATTGTCAAATTTTATGATGTTAGGGATTTGTCCATGTACATTTTATTGTATTTTATTGCATTGATGGTTTTATTGTTTTAATGTTGTTCGCCGCCTTGAGCCAGTTCCCAGCAAGGCGGGATATAAATTGAAAATAATAATAAATAAATAAATGTGTTGTTTAAAAGGGAAAGCACTATCTCTTATTTAGGATTAAATGTCTGCTTGAAAGGGGGCCTAGCTAGATGCAGCCTGTATAGGCCAAAGGGTAGTTAAAGAACAGAGCTGTTGTTAAATAATACCTATTAAAATAATGAACCATCACTAACCCATCTAGGTACATCAGTATTGCAAAAATGATGTGTGTGAAGGTTTCTGGATTGTTGTAGATCTAATCTGGAGGGTAGGGATGTAGAATGGTTTTATATCGTCATACAACCAAGTACCAAAGTGGGAATAGGTCTCCTCTGTTTGCTTGTCTGTCTCTTTTATTTGCAGGTGTGGGGGACATAGAACTCTGATAAATCCTTGAAGTCACTTTCCTTTTATACTGAATGTCTTGCACTAAGACATTCTAACAGCATTTCTTTGGACTTTTAATCACTTGCTATTCCTGTCCTTTAATGTTAATTACACCAGTGAGTTTTGAAAGGAAATACTCCTCGGCCTAAATGTCAACCACACTGTGGCAGAATGCTTTGAAAGAACATAAAATTTGCTCTCGTTTGCTAATTATGAACTGAGGGATGATGTAGCAGTTTAATGTCTGCAGTACAGTTTCTCTTGAAGGCAAATGTTTTGTAAGATGTCAAGCACTTTTTCGTGTCTTTTAAAAACTGTGAGCTAGTATTAAGAGCCACTTGGGCTTTTTCCCCCCTCCTGCATGTGTGAATTTTGGTGTATTCTCTCAAATGGGATTGTTAGCTTATGCATACAACTCCTTGTCAGAAGCAATGGCATGGAAAAGAAGCTTTTAGCATGTTTTAATCCTGTCAGCCTTTTGTCATACTGATTTACACAGTGATTTGCATACATTATCCTGAGGAATTAAACAGTCAGAAAAAGTGCAATTACATTTAAATGTTGCTGGTGTCTTTTTTCACACTGTGCAGATTTCACATGGATAAATGCATCCATCAGTTTTTGCTAAAGGTGAAACTAGGTCCAATTTCCACCTATATATTAACCAAGAGAAAACATGGCACTGTGTCTAGCAGGCTGCTAGGAATGTTGTAGAAATGACATGCCTTTGCAGTTGCTATTTGTTAATACTGGAAAGTGCAAAGATAACTTGAGGCACCACCTTGGAACACTGTCTTTATTTATGTCTGTATGCTTTCTTGGAGATTTTTGATTCTCCTACTGATTTGTTCCCCCTACTTTTTTCTGTTTGCAGGTTATTTCCAGGATTTGTTAAACAAGTCAGAGAAGGCCCTTTATGACACATTTCCTGGTATTTATGGAGACCTTTACAACCAGAACGTAAAGGTTTTCAAAGACTTGTATAGTGATCTCCGGCGTTACTACCGAGGTGCCAATATCAACCTAGAAGAGGCCCTCAATGAGTTTTGGGTTCACCTGCTAGAGAGGCTTTTCAAACTGATGAATCCTCAGTATCACCTGACTGATGACTACGTGGAATGTATGGTGAAGCACTCTGAGCAGCATAAGCCATTTGGAGAGGTACCAAGGGACCTGAAGCTGAAGGCAACAAGAGCCTTCATTGCTGTCCGCTCCTTTGTGCAGGGGCTCGGTGTGGGCAATGATGTTGTCAAAAAGGTGTCTCAGGTAGGTCATTAGCAAGAATTCCTCTGTAGTCACCTTTCCTGAAAAGTTTTTTAAGTGCCTGCTTTCTCTTGATCAGTATAGATGGTATTATTTTTAACATCTTTCATGTGGGACGGGCAAGCCTATTGATGCTGGTCCTCTTGCAGTTTATATAAGGTTTAGCTGCCACTGGCAGGAAGTTGTAAAAATGTCTTTGTCAGCACAGTGGTCAATCAGATGCTTCTGGACTCTCCTAGGAAGGCAGAATAAACATGTCTTTTAAATATGGCTAATGTCTTTAAAATAAGGCTAATTTTCCTGGGATTATCAAATACCCTCACCACCCTTGTAAAATTATTACTTGTATAAGGGCCCATTGTAGTTTTCCCTTTAGTGACATGGGAGCTGCTGCAACGTGGTTTCTTCCCCCAACACTTCATGTCAGAAGTCTATCATCATGTGGGAGAAACCTGCATCAGAGCTCCTCCCCACATCAATGTCACCCTCACATTAAGTCTGATAAGGTGTCATGTAAAAATGCTGTAGCCTGGGTTCCTCTTATGTGACTCTTACTCTTCTGATATTTTAGAGTGCCATGGAAATTAGCCACATCACAGTATCTTCTACACCACTTGCTGCAGTGTCAGAAAGGTCTCCAAAACAACTTGCTACTTGTACTTTTGTAGGAAATTAATTTCATACTCCTTCACTCTTTCTGAATGCAGTGTCATGCATAGTTACATGTACATACAAACATCTCCTTGGGAGTGGTACATATTGTAATTCAGAAGATATTCTTCCTTTGGCTTATTGTACCATGAAAAGTTATATTACTTCTCAGCATAACTGTGCTGTGTTTTTGTAAGGTTATTCTTCAGGGCATACATGCAAGAAGTGGCTTGAAAGAAAAGACAGAGGAAAACCCATTTCCCTTACCTGTGTTGTACCACAAGATTCACCAGCCTTGAAGAAGAGTCAGAATGTGACTAAAACACAAAAATGTGAATTGTATTAGTAACTGATCTCATCAGAAAGAAGAGTTAAGAGATGGGAGAGATCCTTTGATGCTCTTAAATTCAAACTCAAGAAAGAGAAATATTCATATGTTAACAGTGGCAAAATCTTTCATTTATAAAATCATTCAAAAGCACCAAGGCCTTGGTATATCTCATTAGCATCATGCTCTTGTGGCCCTTCAAGAAGCTTTAAGGAAAAGCAGAAGATAAAGAAGAGCAGGAAAATGGCATAATTGAAATGAGAGCCCAGTAAAACCTTTTTCATCTTTTCTGTGGTGCAGTTTGTATTTGATCCTCATTTGCATTATCACTTTAGCCTTGTTGTGCTGGGCCTGAATAAATGAGTTTGACCTTAATCAAGCTTTCTCTCTTTCCTCCTTCCCTCTTGTCTCCAGTGTTCAAGGAGAGTGGAAAGTTTAAACACCACAGGCTGGGTTTCAGGGAACCCAATATTATTTCCAAGACTATTGTGGGGAGTCCCTCATTTCATCAGTTCCTTACAGGTGTATGGAATTCACCTATCTGCAAAGAGTGGCCCATTCCTTTTAAGAGATGTAGAAGGACCATGCTTTTTCACATGGCTCTGTTACATACATACTTGGCTCTGTTACATACATACTTATGATAATCCCAGCAGGGGGTTTTCCAGGCAAGTGGGAAGCAGAGGCGGTTTGCCACTGCCTTCCTTGATGATCTTCCATCTAAATACCAACTCTGCTTAGTGTCTCAGATCTGACAATACTAGGCTATATCATTCCACCATTCCTCCCATGGATCTCTTGTTTCCCATGAAATGTACTGAAGCCTCTCACACTTGGAATCATCAAAATGCATATCAGGATTTAGACTGGGTAAATATGTTCATGTCTCATTTACCCTCTGATCTGGTGTTGCAGAATAAGTTGGCTGCATTACCCACATAGAACCACTGTCTTCTAATGATTTGCCTCTAGCCATCACTTAAAGGTATGCTTGCAGCTGTCTGGAGGAAAAGGACAAAATTCTGTTTGGGTAGCACAAACATGGTATGCTGGAGTCTGAAAATTTAGGGTTAGTTAGTGTGCTCCATGTGTCTTGTTAGTAAGGACTATTGTTCATATTCTCCTAATGTATATTTGATACCAAAGTCTGGTAAATGGGTTTGCATTTTCACCTCTGTTTGTATTTGCAATCGCAAACAAGTATCTGTCAACCTGAACTGTCCCTCCTCATGGCAGCTATGATGGTTTCTCCCCATAGATTATGGTACAAAGACAACAAGAAGAAATGTTGTGCTACTCATCCCAGGGCCTCTGAGAAAGCCAGCAAGTAATTGGCAAGTGAGAATATATCACTGGCCACATGACAAGCAGGATGCAGTGATTTATTTGTTTTTAATGACTTCCTGCCTCCACATTTTGCCCAAGTCAAAAGTCTCTCCTTGCCACCAGCCGCCGGACCTCATATCATGCTGACATTTCCGCCAGCTCCTTCTTCAATTTGTATATCAGTAGGCTTTGTGTGCTGCAGAAGTTCTTGCAGTGATTGAAAGGCAAGTGTGCAAACCTTGCAGGGGAAATGTCAGAACAGAAGTTGCATAAGGAGTACCATACATTAGAACAGACCCAGCAACTGTGTCTCCAGCCATGAGGTTTCCTCTCCAGAAAAGGCACGCAGAGATATTTTCCCCAACAGATGATGAAAACCATCCTCTCATGGGAAATCACTATGTCACATCTTGAACTTGGTTAATGGGCTAGATAAATGTTGCTTTATTTAAGAAGAATGGAACATTTGTCTGTTGAGGAGCTTCACTAAGATGATCCTGAACATCCAGATGCAATGTCTGGTAAGGTGTCACCACCTGCTTCTCCTCAGAAACACTTCGGACTGTGACTGAGATATCATCTCCTTTCTCCTAAACAGGCTGTGGTGGTTTTTGTATTCTCCACTAAGTAGCAAACTTTTCTGTATCACCCTGCCACTTTACAGATGAGAAACTGTGAATGGATTCATGCAGCTTCTTTTCTCACTCTACATTATGATTTTTTTTTTTGTCAGACACCCTATGGTGAGATTATAGAAGTAGGGCAAGTGGAAAACCCAGCACACGTTGGCATTCACAGTTTGGCATGTTATTCAAAAATGGAGTATTGTGTTAGTAGAAATGTTCTGGTGGATAATCTTCAAGGTTCTTATGCTTACAGTTTTATAGGTCTCTCTCTAGTTGTCACGTCTGTAGGCCTCTTGATTACAGAAGCTTCCCAGTGAAGATATGCAGAGCCCAGCACAGTCCCTGCTTTATGATTTCCTTTTTCATTTATTGTTAGTCTAACAATTGGAGCTGGTTTTTGAAGCTAAGTTGTCTTTCCAGTGATAGGACAGTTTTGCAAAAAATAAAGGATGCAAATAGTTATCACTGTGCCAGTACATTAAGACCATCTTGATATTTGGCTGCTGCTATGAAAAGTTCTATTGTCCTTGCTACTTCTGTAAACATTTTACATTAATATGGTTGGATAACATTGAAAAAGAAATGGATTTGTATACACATTCCATTCTTCACATATATATTCTATGGACTTATGCTGACTCTCTAGGGCTGTTTCATATGTTTCATTTGTACATGATGGTGTGTTTTACAAATCACACCAGTGTTTAAAAAACATAATACAGGAAAAGTTATTTTTTTTCTTTTTTAGTTTAGCAGTAATGTAGCTAGAGTGGGTGTCAGCATACCCTGAGCCAGAGCAGCTGCCAGGACCTGGGCCTTTTGGTGGGTCCCACTGCCACCAGCCCCCCACCCACACCTTGCCTACTGGCTATCCTTCTCCCACCTGCTCACAAGTGCTCCACTAACCATGCTCCCAACTAATATGCTGCCCAGTGCCATCAGGCAAAGGGCATGCAGGCAGTGGAGGCATCTGTGAGTGCAGGTGGCAGGAAGGTGCGCAAGCTGAGGGAAGGCACACTGTCAGTGGGTGGGGCTACAAGTGGGGGTGGTAAGGGAGCTGCGACCAGTGGGGCCTGGTGGTAGCCAGAGAGGGGTCCCAAGGAACCCCCCCAAAACCTAGATCCTACCCTGCATGTGACACATCTTCAACAGTCAAATGGCATGCAATGTCAGGAGACCCATTTTTCTAAACTCAGTCCTGCCCTAATTGCAGATGAAATGAAAGGTGGGGGGAGGGATCCAGTTTTCAGAGCAATTAAAGCATGTGGACAATGAGAACTGAACCCTCCTTTCATCCTGCACCATAGCCTCTCCTCCCAATCCCTTTTTTCCAGGGGAGTTCACTTCTGGTATAGAGTTTGGATGATGAGAAGAGCACCTGCGGACCACAAGCTTAGGATGTAATCTGAGAGAAGAGTTTAGCACTTCCCAGCCTTGCTTCCCATTTGTTTAAAAAATCCGGACCATCAGTCCACTGCCTTGGTTGGGGCAGGCCTAAGTTTAAACAAATGGATGTCTAACTTGAGCCCAAAGGACTGGTTTCAAAGGTCATGAAATAGTGCCACAGAAGTCAAAGTATCCTTTGTGGCTCATTCTACTCCAAGTTTACTCGTACAGATTCTATTGAATGAATACATTTTGGAGTCTGTTTGTCTGTGATAAAGAGAGTGGCAGGCAATGAAAAAGGCTTCATCTTATCTTAGGGGAAGGGTAACATGTATCTACAGATTTTGTTCTAATTCAGTAGCCATTAGAAATGGGTGTTTCCACATTATATGCCATTAGCCATATTCACAAGTCACATGTGCGTACAATGTAAAAAGGCACTCTTGGAGTCATTGTGAAAGTGGGCATACAGTGGCCTCCGCTAGTGTATTTCAAAGACTGTCCCTTCTGCCCATCTTCTGTCTGCTTACTTTAATAGTATAACCTTCACAGTAGAAGTATTATACACATTGAACAGCAGAGGAGGAAAAGAAATCTTGCACAAATTGTTGTGCTTAGAAAATATGCATGTGTGATGCCATTAAATTAGATTAATGAAACAGAATTTCCCTGCATATCATTGGCCATGGTTCATACAACTCTTAGCTCCTTAGTGATAGCAACTTCGAATAATTTACATGGTGCCGACAAGGAAAAAGCTCTTCTCTTGCGTAACTCTGCATCAGCACAGGGACCCATCTAAGCTGAGTTGATTCCTGGGTAAAGTAGCTACATGTGCCAAAGGCCCATAGCTAGAGTTGCCAACCTCCAGGTATTAGCTGGAGATCTCCCACTATTACAACTGATCTCCAACTGACAGAGATCAGTTCATCTCGAGAACATGGCTGCTTTGGAAGTTGAACACTTTGGCATTATGCCCCAAGCCCCATCCTCCAGGTATTTCCTCCACCCCCCCCGACCACAACTTTATTTAGCCACAATAGATCAAGACACTGCACCCTGTTTTTGTTTTACTCCCCCCTTCCCGTTTTAAATCTGGCACCAGCCCATAGAGACTGGCTGGCTCAAGGTCACCGAGTGAGCTGCATGGCTCTGTGAGAATTTACACCTGAAAGCAGGACTCTAACTGTAAGGCCACACTGCTGTCTCCTCATCTCAATATTCCGCCTCCACTCCATCTAGATTGGGAAGAAGACACTCCCCCCCCCTTTTGCCTATGCCAGATGGTGATCCCTCCCTGCTGTTTTGTGGTTATCAGCCCCAATCCCATCTGAAGTGAAGGTTGTCAATCTGAAAGCATCTAACTCCCCTTTCTGAATTTATCTCCTCTTTCCCTTCCCCTGTCTTAGTGGAGGTTGCTGTGAGGAAAATCTTGTCAGTTTGATCAGCATGGATTTTCTCCTCCTTGCCAGTGATCACCAGCATCCATGCACATACCTAGATTGCTGGATGCTCTATTCTTTCGGGGTTTTAATGGCTAGTTTTTATTATTGTATCTTGTTTAATTTTGTGAGCTACCTGAAGAGATGGCATATAAATGTTTAAAATAACTCTCAAATTGAGGATTGGAAATGAAAGGCAAGAAGAGGACAAATCTTCTCTTTCCTCATCTTCCTCCCCTTCCCCTCAGCATTATGGCCACATTAAAAGGAAGCCAGATCTTGCTTTGTGTGATACCTGACAATACATGTTGTCAGAGAATGTCAGGCTCCCAGTCCTGACAAAGACGTTTGTCTCTACAGTTAACCAAATCTTCTCAATAGATTTTCAGAAGAAAGATTGTGTTAAGAGTAGTTCTACTGGGAGCCTGACAGATTGTCAGGACTGGTGATGCCAGAACAAGGAATTGATAATAACGATGAGGTCCTACATTCCATACATACGTCACACATACCAGCGTTACTACAGGTCATGAAGGTTATATGACCCATCTAGCTATGTCCAAAGTCTTAGCTCTCCCAAGGTCAACTCCCATGTGAAAACCTGAGAACGTCCTGGGGGCTGCGTGGAGAAGAGTTACAATCGGCGCATCTTACAATCAGACTTGCATTCACTTCCAAAAGTTGAAACAAAAATTAAGGAAATGTTGAATGGTCCAATCCAAAAAGAAGAAATCTATAGAGTGATAGAAGAAGCAAAGTTGGGGAAAGCTCCAGGTCCAGATGGATTCACCACAAACTTTTATAAAAAACTAAAAGAAGAGCTGACCCCAGTTTTGGAACTTTTATCAAATGACATACAGGAGACCAAGTTAATACCGGAGACGTGGAAAGAAGCCAATATATCACTCATACCAAAAGAAGGACAGGATCCAACAGACGTGAAGAATTACAGACCAATTTTTTTACTCAACAATGACTACAAATTGTTTGCCAAGATAATTTCAGAAAGATTGAAGAATTATTTGATAGATGTTATTACAGAAGAACAAGCCGGTTTTCTACCAAATAAACAAATCAGAGACAATTTAAGAATAGTGATAGACGCAATTGAATATTATGACAAACACTCTGATAAAGAGGTTGCGTTTCTATTTGTGGATGCTGAAAAAGCCTTTGACAATCTAAACTGGGACTTTATGTTTCAAGTGATCGAGAAAATGGATATTGGACAGCCCTTTTTAAATGTAATAAGGGCAATATATTCAGAACAAAAAGCAGCATTTAATGTGAATAAAGATATGACAGAGCATTTTAAGGTTCAAAAAAGGACTAGACAAGGTTGTCTGCTATCCCCTTTATTGTTCATTGGATTTTGGAAGTACTCTTGGGGAAGATAAGAGAAGAAAAGGATATAAAGGGACTTACAATTGGAGGTTTTACATATAAATATAGGACATTTGCGGATGACGTAATGTTTGTAGTTGAAGAGCCAATAACCAACTTACCGTTGCTGATGCAAAGGATTAAGGAATTCGGGGATTTGGCGGGATTTTACATTAATAAAAACAAAACAAAGGTGTTATGTAAAAATATGATAAAAGAAAAGCAAGTGGAACTGCAAGAAAAAATAAAATGTGAAGTGGTCAAAAAAACAAAATATTTAGGAATCGAGTTGACAATGAAAAATATAGATCTTTTTAAAAATAATTACGAAAAGATTTGGAGCAAAATTCAGCAGGATATTAAAAAGTGGGACACTTTGAATTTGTCGCTATTGGGAAGAATATCGGTGGTCAAAATGAATGTTTTACCTCGTTTGATGTTTTTATTTCAAACCATTCCAATAGTAAAAGAAAGCAAGATGTTGAATCTATGGCAGAAAGAAATTTCCAAATTTGTATGGGCAGGAAGGAAACCAAGGATTAAGATAAAGATTTTGTGTGATGCAAAGGAAAGAGGAGGATTTCAGTTACCAAATTTCAGAGTTTACCATGATGCGGTGTGTTTATCATGGTTGGAACAAGGGATTAACTTGGACAACAGAAAGAGGTTGACGTTAGAAGGACATGATCGTAAATTTGGTTGGCACGCCTACTTATGGTATGAAAAATCCAAAATGGATAATTTTTCTAAACACCACTTTATAAGAAGATCACTGTTTTTGAGATATAAAAGATTTTTTTTCGAAGCAAGACCATTATGGATAGTACCGGCGGAAGTAATTAAACCATCTTCAAGGTATAAAGGACAAGAGTGGATACCTTACAGAGACATTCTTAAAGTAGAGGGGAGTAGTTTCGTGATAAGAACAAGAGAAGAACTGGATTTTAAATATGACTGGTTAAACTATAGACAGATTTATGATGTGTATAAGACAGACAAAAAGAGGTATGGTTTCAGGAAAGAGAATAATGACATTGAGGTGGTCTGGGTGGAGAAAGGGAAAAAAGTGATTTCAAAAATGTATAAGGTTTTGTATACTGAGGATGAAATTGTAAAAGAAGAAATGGCAAAGTGGGCTATAAATGTAAATAGAGAAATAACTATGTCATCGTGGGAGTGTTTGTGGAAAAATTCAATGAAAATTTCAACATGTGTTAATGTGAAAGAAAGTTGTTTTAAAATGATGTATAGATGGTACATGACACCAAAAAAATTGCTAATATGAATGAGAACATGTCTAACAAATGTTGGAAGTGTAAAAAAAAGGAAGGCTCATTTTATCATACGTGGTGGACTTGCGACAAAGCTGTAGCTTACTGGACGAAAATTCACAAGGAGATACAGAAAATCCTGAAATGTACCCTGAAGAAAGAGCCAGAAATAATGCTTCTAGGTCTCAAAATGGAGGAAGTCCATGTGACAAAGAGGACATTGTTTTGGTACTTGATCACAACGGCGAGAATGACTTACGCTCAATGTTGGAAGCAAGAGAAAGTGCCGGGAAAATGGGACTGGATAAAGAAAATGCTTTTTATGGCAAAAATGGACAAATTGACAAAGAAACTTAATGATAAAGAAGACGATGAATTTTTTGCAGAATGGAAAGATTTCAAAGACTATGTTGAAACGAACTGGGATGTAAAAAATAATTTACTTTGCTTTGACAGCTATTGAGAGTAGAAGATAGAAAATAATGATTGAATAGTAGTTAAAATGTTACCTAAGAATTAGATTAAGTAAAGGAGAGTGTTTGAAATGAAGAATTGGGGGAAAAACCCAGAAGTTTTCAGTGTAATTTGAAAATTGAACTGACAAATAGCCAGGGTGGGAGCTTTGCTGGAAGTCATGGCGGGGGGATGGAGGGGATAATTGAAAAGGATATGTTTAAAGAAATACTTGGAAAAATGGAATATGTCATAACAATAATATCCTATTAATAAAATTTCTTTTAAAAAAAAGACTTGCATTCACTCCCCTGCTTAGGAATGCCATGTCAGCGAGGGCTAGAAGATAAGGGCATAGAGCAAAGCCAGATGTGCCCAGCAAGCGGGGATACAAAAGTGAAACCAAGCGTTAGCACTACAAAGAACAATAACCATGATTCAAGGACCCGAGTCTGACAGTAATTCTCAAAACAGTCCTGTAAAGTAGCTTAATTTTAATTTTATAATTTTACCTGTTGATATTGTTTTATATTGTTTAAATTGGCATTCATGCCCCTGTTAGCCGCCCTGAGCCTTCGGGTAGGGCGGGATACAAATCGAAACAAATAAATAATAAATAAATAATTAATATTGTTCTGTTCCCCATTGCAGTTGCAGGGCTGAGGCCAAATGCCCCAGTTTGTCATAGGACACATACTCAATTCATTGCAAGCCAAAACCCATCTTCTGGGTGTGGAACAGCAGTCACTGGGGGTGTGCATAACTCATGCAGGCCTAGCTGCTTACTACTGCTCAACAGCTGCTGCCCCACGAAGTGTTGTGTAGTGGTTAGTGTTCCAGACAAGGATTTGGGAGACCTAGGTTTGAATCTGAGTTGGGAAATACCTGGAGATTTTGGGGGTGGAGCCTGAGCGGTGGGTGTTGCCTTCTGACACACTTCCGGTGATGTCAGGGGGTGTGGCATATGCAAATGAGTTATGCTAATGAGCTCCTGTACCTCTTTTTCTACAAAATGACCCCTGCAGATGAGGAATGCCATTTTCCAATGCTGCTTTATGTACAAAGGTCCTTGGAGAAAGCTCTAATATATTATGTTTTACTCCCAGAGCATTTTTACATTGGAAACTATCAGGAAACTAGTATAGCAGTAGTAGATGCTGTCTCTCTCCCCCTGATGTACTAGTTTTAGACTTGAAGGGGTTTTTAATGTTAGCAAACATGCTAAAATGGCATCCCTCACCGACGGTGTGAATGGACGCAGTCCAGTGCCCCTTCAGGATTCCATTACCTCATTCCACTCTGTGCCTATTTGGTACCTTCCAGTCAAATAATGACTGTTCTCAGTCTCAGAACAGCCACTTCATAGGCCAGTTCACGCTGCCTTTCTCAGAGAGCTAAATAATTGCATATAAAAAGGGAAAGGAAGTGTGTAAATTTTTAAAAATTGGAATGCTGTTTTTTGTTACTGAATGGCACCTCCCTAACCTGACCTTTCATTTTGACATAATTGATTTGGGTAATACACACTGTGAAGGTAAGGGTGGGGATGAGAAAAACAAATGGCCTCTCAAATACGAAGTTTTAGGATACATTCTTGCTGTCTCCAAGTGCACCTCTCCTCGGTGAAGGATCTGGCAGCTTAAACAGGAGGGGGCTAATGATGACCTGTCAGATAGTAAATCTTGGAGCACTGGTCCCTTTTGCTATTCAGTGCTGTGAAATGTAAATTTCTGCAACCATGTCAGATGTAATGTGGAAGTGCATGGGCAGTGCAGCCCTAAGGGGCCTCTGTAGTGGTGGCCAGCAGCAAACCCAAAAGCAGCATTGCTGGTCCATGCCTCATTCACATTGTGCAGGGGACAATAGCAGCACAGAGAAAGAGGCCAGACATGAACCCATAGCCATCACACCCAAGACCAGTATCTTAACCACTGGGCCAAAAGGGTGGGTTCACAGGAGGCATGGCAACAGGCACTGGGCACTCCACTGCAGCCCTGACATCACTAGCAGCCACATGTGGCCGGGCAGCAACCGTTGCACAGGCAGGCATGGCTCAGTGGAAAGGCACTGGGATAGCCCGGCCAGGATTCCTGGTTCAGTCTCTACATGGAAAGTTCAGAAGGCTGCCCGAGGCCAGAACCGATGACTGAGCAGTGTGGCAAGAACTGCACTGGTCATGCTATCAGATATTCCTGCTGAATCATCACCTGCACAGACACTAAACAGAAACATGCACAGTGATGGCTGACAGTGCAAGCCCCACACAAGCCACAGCCATGCCTATGGGGCCCCTTCAGGGTCTGTGGTTCCACCCCCAGGGTGGGCCATTTATCAGGGAACCCTCCTGAGGTGCACGCTGTAGCCATCCAAATGACACTTACTGATCATGTGAGGAAGTGCTCTGCAAATGCCTCTGTTCCACCTGCTTTTGCTGTTGCATCAGGCTCTGATCCTGCAAAGTAATGTGGCTCAGGGTTGCTGGAGCAGCTAATCCACAGAGTACTGTGGAGCAGCTGCCAGGTACCCCAAATCACCTGTGGGGAGAGAGCATCCTGGTGCTAACAGCCCAGTATGGGCTGCCAGTGTCCCTGCCCCCTAGTCACAGGCATGACTCCCAAGTACACTTCCCTGGGAGTGTGCCCCATTATACAACATAGGACATGGTGCCAGCTGAGCTTTGCTCGGGTCACCCCCATAGTGACCCCACTAGTGGTCTTAACTGTGGGAGCCAGCATTGTTGGGGTGGTGCCCAGGCTAGTGACAAAGGAATGAGGGAAGGCAGATGTGAACTCCCAGGCCAGGACAGCCGGATTCCCACCTCTGCTCACCTGTCAGTTCATAGTCAGCCTTTGGGATGAGCATCCAGAGATGGGGCACCTATTAGGGTTCTGACATGAGACATATCAGCCACAGAGCATGAAGTTTGCTCTCCACCCTGCATGTCAGCTCTTTCAATGGTGCTGAGTGCCTGCTCTGTGCCATCCCAGTGCAGGGAGCTCTGCCAGTGTTGTCCTGTCTTGCCAGCACCCATCTACGGTACACAGCTACTCCACTACCATATCTTGGAGATATGCCAGCATAGTGACAGCCTTCTTGAAGTAATGATTGGTGACAGCCTGCTTGAAGTGTCAGTATTTATAGTAAACAAGGCACTGCCTGGGAGGGGGGTGTCTGTTCTGTTGTATTAGTCTTTGAAACCAGCTTCCAGATATATTAAGATGGCATCCTCACTCATCCTGCTTGGGGTACTCTTCAAGCCTTTGTCCTCACAGACCATTAATTCGTTACTTCCCTGGCTTGACTGTGCAGCAACGATACTGAGAACTTTTCTAAAATGGCAATTAACGTTTGACTTTGCCTTGTTCAAAATGCCTGTCTTTGGTTCAGTCAAGCCCTCCTTTTGATCATCTCAAAGACTGCTCTTGAGCCATGTTTTCTGTACATCCTGAAAATGGTTGGTCACTTCCATGTCCAAAAAAAAAAAAAAGGCCTTGGTGAATTTCAGTTCAGGTTCCTGAGCTTAGAGCTAACTTCCTCAGAAGAAATATACTGTCCTAAGAATGCTCACCCAGTATTTTGGCTGAAACCCGTGGTCAGTTTCATCTTCACAGTGTTCCTGATCGTGGGTTGGATGAGGGTTAAAGTTTCCATAAACACAAGGATTTAGCTCTTGGATTTTCCCACTTCCTGCAGCAGCCCAAATGCCCCTTGGTACTGTTCCTGGGACACTGCCTGGGAATCTCCTGTCCCCCAAGAACTAGGGTTGCCAGCTGTGAGTTGGGAAATACCTGGAGATTTGGGGGATGGAGCCCGGGGAAGTCAGGGCTTGGACAGGGGAGGAAACAACGCAGCCATTTTCTCCAGGTCAACTGATCTGAGTTGCCTGGAGATGAATTGTAAGAGTGGGAGATCTCCAGGTGCTCTCTGTTGGTTGGCAACCCTATCCAACAACAGAATTTCAGGGGACATTTTGGGCTGCCACAGGATGAGGGAGGTAGGTCAATTGTGCTCCATGGGTGGGAATCCTTGGGCCTACGGAAACATATAGCCTGGATCCAAGACAATGCCAATAAGCCCTTTAAGGTGCCTCATCATCATTTTTAGTGTATTTAATATGAGAATTTGTGAAATAACCATCATTATAATGGGTTGCACGTGCACATATGCTGCAGGTGTGTGATTAGGGAAGTCCTGTATATTTCAGGTACGCTTTTACATGGCTGTGCAATATATGAGCACATGGCCCTGTTTAATTTCTCTCCCTGAGTAGAATCTGAGAGGGGATGTATCACTGTTAAGGTCCCCGGTGAGCCAGTTCAGAATTGGAAGGGGTGAAATATTAAAGATATAAAATACAAGGAGGTAGACAGAAACTCAGCTATCTTTGTCAGGTAGAGTATATGGCTGAGTTCAGACTGGCAGTTTGCCCCGCTATAGCCATGTGTGAGCAACGTTTCACAAGCGGATTAACGGGGCTGTTCACACAGGCACATCTGTTTGGCGTTCCCCACCCGTAGTCAACCCATCGTGTACCACTTTGCTCCCACGTTTAAAAGATACCTTGTGAAAGTGGTAGCAAATCCCAGAGAGCGCGTTTATCCCATTTCATTCTGCTTCCGGGAAGTGTGAACACTAACCCGAAAAGCCGGGAACAATCCGCAATAATAATGTCTGCTGGGTGTTTCCGTGCATAAGGTGCACTTGATTGCCCTGGAGAGGCAGCGGCGATTGGATGTGCTCCACTCTACTGCTCAATGGAGTGCCAGTGCAACGGGATCCTCCCCAAATCACCCTGCTGTGCTTATGCGCACATAGCCGAATTACCAGGAAAAAGCTGTTTACAGCCGCGCCTCCGGGCCAGCAGCTCCGGGCCAGCAGCTCCCTCACACCTCCTCCCGGTATGCTCCCACATCAGTCCGTGCAGTGTGACCAGGAAAACCCGGAACAGTTTGTTCCGGGTCTTTTTTGCAACGACTCCCTCCCGCTTCAAATTGCCAGTCTGAACTCAGCCTATATTGTCTTTCATTAAATAGTTCTTGCTTGTATAGTCAACCAAGATAGTAAAGAATTCTCAGGAGCAGATCACATCTCCCTAATCTATGCCAGTTATGGTGCTGAACCTACATTTAACCTTTGAAAAGGGTGTGACTGTAATATAAATATTCCCTTTTATGGTGGGAAATAGTGCTGATGCTGAATCTGGTGTCCAAGTTAGACTTCATGCAGCTACTCTCCAGTTGTTCAAGAAGGGGAGGGGGACATATATATTTGAAGAGAGCAACAAGCCTCTAGTTGACATCTTAATTAGAATACTTTGATACAAAAACAGTGAAACATACCTTAAAAATACAGCGTGTTGCATTTGCCATGATCTGTTTCTTCCGTGAATTATTTATTCTAAAGGGATTACATGTCTATTTCTCATCAGCATTTTCACAAAAAAATGTAGGCAAGTCTGAACAGGTCCTTAACCCTAACCCCTCCCTAATATGACCCTTGGAAAGTGCCTCTTTAATTCCCTTCAATTAAAAGGTAAAGACAGATCTCAGGTGTCTGGCAGAGCATTCCTCCGCACCTGCTCAATGAAAGCATGCAAGAACACATCTCAGTGAGAGGTGCCCAAACGCCAAGTTTTATCCCTGCAGCGACTGCTGCTGAGTGATTCCTTAAAGAAGAAACTTTACAGGATCTCTGTCTTCATAAAGATTGCATTGTTAATTCTCTTCACTGAGTTGTCAAATGACATTAATAAAGACTTCACAATCCTGGAGATTTGACCTCGAATGAACTGATATTAATGAAATTCTTGTCCTAATAAAAATGGCATTGACAGGAGTGCAGCAAAGTATCTCCGCAGATGCCATCACCAGAATAGGATTGATGGAGCTTGGTGAAATCAATTGTTGTCATGTACAATCTTGACGCCGCACCAGATTATTTAAAGATGAACAAATTATGTGGGCACTCATTTGGCTACAGTCCCTTTGCCCTGATGGACAGCCACCCGGGAATGGCAGACTTTAATCTGATTATTGATCAACTGATCATTGCACATTATAGTTCTAGGGGCTGCCTTCTCCTTCCACATCCATGTAACTTTTCATCAGTTTTTTTTAATTAGCCGCAGAAATTGGACTTGTCAGTGCTTTGAATGAAAAGTTCAACAGCATTTTCAGATCTAATGGGATGGGAGTACATTTTTGGAAGCAACTTTTTGGATCAACGTGGCGCTTTATTTTCAGCTGCCACAAAAGTGAAAATTGCTACAAATCATCAGAATGATCTGGCCAAAACTGTGCATTTTAAAAGTCCATTAATTTCAACAGTGAAGTTCTGTGCAGTCACTTTATTTTACCTGGGGGAAACAATGAAGTGGTTAATGGCTGGATTCTACCCCACATTGTGATCAGAAAGTTCAGCTGTTACAATTTTCTATGTGAATGTGTCCCTGTAATAGGAGATATCTATTTAAACTTTATAAATAGTTGAAAGTATACTTCTTCTTTGGGGAGTAATATTTTCTAGATGTTTGAAAACAAAGTCAAGTCTAAAAAATGTGCCAGCACAGAGAAGATCACTAGTGGGCTGGAGTAAAGGACAATTGCCTTGATGAACAAATGTCTGGGGTATCCTAACCCCTCCCTAATAGGATCCTCATACACCCATGTATAATAGAAGAAAGGTATCTCAAGTGCAGTATTATTGAAGTAATTGCTTTGGATGAGGTGTCAAGTCATCAGTTTTCAAACATCAAAAGTTGCAGTATAGTCTCACTTCAATATTAATGAAGAACATGGAGATAATTTTATGCAATGGTCTTATCATTTTCATAATTAAGAGCAACATTAAGGGATGCTGAGACGAGATGTGTATGTACACACTCACTCATATAATAGCATACACTAACCCAGCCTTGATAACACTAAGCCACCTTGCACCAAAAATAAAGGCAGGATATTAATAAATTGATAAATATCCCAGTATCTCCTGTTCATTGGAATATTCCATTTAATGTTTCCTATATCTGTTCACTACAATTGTCCAATCAGAATGGCGTAGCTCCCCACAAAGTAATACATGTATAGGTGGCTAGTAAGACGAAAAATTGATGCAACGAACTTGAAATTAAGCAAACTCCGGAGCATGACGGAAGACAGGAGGGCCTGGCGTGATGTGGTCCATGGGGTCGCAAAGAGTCAGACTCGACTATGTGACTGAACAATAACAACAAGACAAAAAAATCCAGTGTTGCCCCATACAAAGGTTATTAGCTTACCAGAGATATAAATGTTGTTGGCCAGGGCAATACTGTTTGTTTGTTTTGTTTTCCAATCATAGTGTCAATTCTGTGAGTGAACCTTTCCCTGGATCACCATGTGTGAATGTATTGTAAGTTTAATTACTTCACCATCAACCTTCTAGTGCTCATGGGTTGGTAAAATATCATGTTTGGAACACATTCGCTCATTATTTCCGTAGGAAATTCTGGTTCAGAGCCATGTTCATTTAAGATTGTTTGTTAAAAGCAGAAAAACTTAACCTTTTTAGCACCTATACACATAACATTTTATTTTAAGAGCAGGAGCTTTCATTGTCAGAACTATGGGTCACTTCATCAGACATCTGGAGGGGGAAAACATTTGTTGAAGTGGACTGTAATCCATGAAAGCTCATGCCCTTAAAATAAAAAAGTAACATCTTTAAGGTGCTACAAAGACAGAGTCTTTCTTTTTAATATTTCCGTAGGAATCGCTCTCAGGAGTGAAACTGTGACTGGAAAATGTCAACATGCAGAATGTTAACATGGCAGTTCCAAGCACTTCAAAACTAACCATAAATAAGCACTTGACAGGCATGAGAGAAAAGCACAGGAATTCTGTCATACAAACTAAAATGAGGCAAGTGGTTTCCTGCTACCAGTTTTATTATACACGGCATGCTATTCTCCATTCATATAGAGAGATTATTTAGGATTGTGTGTGTATCATACATATTTCAGTGCTCAAATTCTATCCTCCAAAGTCTGAAGTCATTTTTTCTGCTTTCTTGCAGCCTGCTGGCTGAGTTAGTGGCAGAATTTTAGTACTGCCCTCAGTAGAGCTGCATTTTTCTAAGCCCATTGAGTTCAGAGTCTTTCTTCAGTCTGGCTAACTGAAGAGTGCCTATATTTTGACAAAGGTGAACTTGCTTGGGTCCTTTGACAAGAGCCAGATGCTCCTTGGTCCAAGCTATCGGACACAATTGAACATAGGGGTGCTTAGCTCTCTTGGGCTTAGGTCCCCTGTGTATTGTCACCTCGTAAATTGACGGGGGGTATTTATTTTAAAAAATGTATGTCACTTCTCCCGATACCTGCTCAAGGCTGCTAATAAAATAAAAACAATAAATTGAAACCATAAAAACAACAGCATAAGATTTATCAATATTAAAACAAAATATATGCCTACAAAGGAAGCAGGCCACACCTACACCCTTATAAACCCTCCTAACCATTACAGCCATCTTTGGAGGCCCTGCTTCCAGTATCCCTGCCTTATGGAGTTAGGCAGGTGGCAGCCTGGGGAGGACTTCTCAGTGGTGGCACCAAAGCTCTGGAACTCCCTCCCCAGGGAAATCCATCTGTCCCCTTCTGTTGCCATCTTCTGCCAGTGGGTGAGGCCTTTTTTTGCTGTTTTTTTCATTTTGCATTTCCTCAGTGATCCCTCCTTCCTAACCAATGTTTTAATGACTGTACGCCTTTGTACATATTTTAACTCTGTTTTTAATTTGTTTTAATGATGTGTGTTGGGGGATTGATTTTAATGGTTTTAAAATATGATTTTATCATGTATGTTTTAAATTGTTAGTCACCTTGGTGGCCCTTGTGAGAGCAAAAAGGCAGGATATAAATTTTGTAAATACTTTTTTAAAAACCTAGACCTGAGACCAGAAGCAGACAGCTAAAAAAACCCAAACCTTCAGCAACCCTCAGTTAACAGCTTGGAGAAAAAGAAAGCTTTAGCTTGGCACCTAAAGTAGAGTAAGGTAGGTGCCAATTGAGCTCCAAGGGTAAGGTGCCACCACTGAAAACAACCCATCACTGGTTGCTGCCTGCCTCACTTCAGGCCACAGAAGAAGAGGAAGAGGATTTGAACTGGAGGCTGGATAGTATGAGAGGAGATGGTCTGGCCTCAAGCCTTTAGGGGCCTTAAAGGTAAGAACTGTGCCTAGAAACAGATGAGTAGCTACCACCATTACTGATCTTTCAGCACCAGGGATGATATAGTCCCAGTGTCTGGCCCCTGATAATAGCCTGGCTGCCACATTTCAGACCAATGGAACTTCCTAGACAAAAGACAGCCCTGCATAAAGTACATTACAGTAATCTAATCTGGATAAGATCAGAGCTCTGATCACCAAGGCCAGATGATGCTTTTTGAGGAATAGCTGAAGCTGAAAAATGTGCTGAATGCCACAGGCAATACTAGAGCCTCTAATCAGGATCCAAGAGGATCTCTAAGCTAGGGAGCTGTTCTTTCAGGGAGAGTGCAGCCCTGTCCAAGACAGGCTGATTCCTCAGTCCTTGAGCCACCCTGACATTACCCAGCAGCAGCACCTCAGTCTTGTCTGGGTTGAGCTTCAGTTTATTGGCCCTCATCCCCATCACTTTCTCCATATTCAGGGTTTCTACAGATCCACCCAGCTCAGCTGTTAAGGAGAAATAGAATGGGGTTTTGTTTGCATTTTGGTTGCACTGCCCTACAAATCTCTAGGCGATCACTCCTAGCAGTTTCTTGTAGATGTTAAACTGATACAGTGAAGTTCCTTGTATCCTAATCTGGGAGAACCGGGTTTGATTCCCCAGTCCTCCACTTGCACCTGCTGGATGACTTTGGCCAAGCCATAGTTCTGATAAGAGCTGTTCTTGAAAAAGAATAGTTTCTGTCAGAGCTCTCTCAGCCCCACCTACCTCACAGGGTGTCTGTTGTGGGGAGGGGAAGGGACAGGAGTTTGTAAGCTGGTCTGAGACTCCTTTGGGTAGTGAAGGACGGGCTATAAATCCAATCTCCTCCTCTTCTTCTTCTTCCTTTTAATGGGCCCTGTTTGTTCAGTGGCCTCATACCACAAGAAGTTCCAGTGCTCAACTTGTGCTTGCCATGTGCATTTAAATAAGAACAAACAGCAAAAAAGTTACCCATTTTCCCCCCCTCCTCCATTAGGACAAACTGGGTACAGTGCCAATGCACAGCAACTGGCTAGCTGCAGAGAAAGCCTCTCCTAATGCTTTATAAATAGTATTTGTCAACCGAACAGTCTGCCTCTGCCATGCTTTCCGCCTTTTAAAGCATTAATATTCTAGTTTGTTACCCTCCCTTGACATTATAGTAATGTTTAGTCAAGCCCTGGGAGTTAAATGAAAATCTTGCATGTTAAATAACACTTTTAATGGGCCTTGCTGTTTTAGTATAATAATGAAACGGATGGGATTTTGGGTGTGTGGTTTTGTTTGGTTGATTGGTTTTTGTTCTTGAAAACGAGCATCTTTTCATTACTTTGGTGTTGTTTGACAAGACTAAAGCGCCACCCAGTGATAACTAAAGGGTACTGATGACTTCTAGGTGGAATTGAATCCCATGCATTAGATGCATACTCCCCAATCCAACTAGGGGCACAAGTGGGCTTTTGTGTACATATCCCAAGCTGGATGGTAACTAAGTGGATAACTAAATGTCTTCCATGCGGTCCCATCTTCAGTCCAGCAGCCAAGGTGGTGCACGCTGAGTGTGTTTTCAGTACTGACATCCTGGTAACTGTCTGTTCATGACAAAGGGTCAAGGGCTAGATTCAAAACGCTGCACTGCAGTGCCTTGCCCATCAAATAGCCGATTACTGGGACTGTACCTTCTGAAAAAGTGCCGCTACTACTCCACCCATGTTTCATAGTATTAGGATATTGGATTGGATTCAGCAATGTGTGAGTGGAAAGGAAAATGTACTTAAGTGCAGTTCTGGTTGTGCAAGCAATAACTGCAACAGTTGTGGCAACATGTAGTACTGTAATGTAATTTTTATCAAAATAACTATGTGCATATGGAGCAATGGAATTTACAGCAGATGGGTTACATGGTTCTGTTTTAATTTGCTTTGGAAATTCTATCAGAAGAAATACCTTGTGTTATGTCTTGTGCTCATAGAAGAGATACTGGGGATACAATCCTTTTCACTTAAAGTAAGCATGGAGTTATTTCTTGCTTCCATGTACACAAAGACTGTTGAACACATGAAGTTGCTTTATACTGAATCAGACCATTGGTCCATCAATGTCGACTCAGACTGGCACCATCTATCTAGGTTCTCAGCTTGAGGTCTTTCACATCACCTATGACCTGATCCTTACTGGAGATGTCAGGGATTGAACTTGAGACCTTCTGCATGCCAAGCAAATGTTCTACCATTGAGCCATAGTCCCTCCGCACATGGAAATCTTACCAGAGATGCAGTTCAATATTTGTGGGTGTATAGTATGTGTGTGTGTGGTTTTTAATTAAGCTTTCACATTTTAAAAGGTGAGTATCTTTGGAACTAGGGAGTCTTCAGTTCTAAGAATACCAGATCTTCTTTGTGGTCTCTGTGCATCACACCTCTGGGATATAGTGCGCCTGCGTCAACCCCGATCGGTATTGTAGAAAGCTAAGAGGGATTTTCGTGCCCACTCCCCGGTCACATGCTGGGCTCTAGTGCGCATGACCAGGGGAGGGGCACGATGATCCTGCCAGTTCTCTTCTGACCACCGCGCTGGTAGGATTTCCTATGCCTCGTTCAGTAAAAAAAAAAATTGGCTTTTGGCCTTCTCTCCTTACTTCTTGGACTTGTAGTTAGCTAGTTTCAGTTTAGTGTTAGGTAGTTTTAAACTTGTTGCTGCCTCGGCAGAATTTTCTGCCCCCCCCCTCCGGCCTATGGGCAAATGGTGGGGCTTCTTTAAACGGTGCTGCAAGTCAGGTAGTAAAATCACCCCCGCTGACAGACACTCCCTTTGTTTATTGTGCCTGGGGGAATCGCACCAAGTTGACTCCTGTGCTGACTGTGCGAAGTTCTTTCAACAAATGAGGAAGAATTGAGCAACTAGACTTTCTGTGGCACTAACCGAACTGGCTTTTTCACCTATGGTGTTGTCACAAGAGACTTCTGGACACGCGTCCATGTTGACGCCTGCATCGGGATTGACAGTTGTACGGTCTCCGTCACTGGGCCAGTTCGATGCCGACCAATCGGTGCTTAAATGCTTGATCACAGCTTCTCAGTCTGATGCCCATATTCCCATGAAACATCGTTGGGAGGGTAAGAACGATCGGCCTGTCAGCTTCCAACTATGCAGCCTGTATGGGCAGATATCAATACACCCTATGGGAGCAGATATTGGAGTTCATTGCAGCCCTTCCTGCAGACAAGAACCACCCAGCTAGATGCATCCAGAAGGAAAGTATGCTTTTGGCCAAACACCAACTCAAAGCTGCCAAGAATAATCTGGATGTAGCTTCTAAGTCCCTCACCTCAGCAGTTGCCCTGTGACGCCACGCCTGGTTGCACTCTACTGCCCTTCAACAGGACACGAAGTCAGTGGTTGAGGACTTTCCCTTTGAAGGTGACAGCCTCTTCAGTTCCACAATGGACTCGGTCCTAGAGGACCTCGATAAAAGTATTAAAACCTCCCGTAACCTTGGAGTCACCACGGCCTCTAACAGTCAAGAGGAAAGTCCTAAAATAAACTCTGGTCTCACAGGTCTTCCTTTAAGTCTTCTCCAGAACCGCAATGGCAAAGATTGCCCAACACTTCTGGACTCTCTTATAGAAATAAGCCCAAATTCCCTTCAGCTACACAATCTTGGGCTAAGACTCAGAAGAACCCTTAGCAGGGCCTTTGACTGGGGTTCATTACCACTCCCTTCCACCCATCTGTCCCCTTACCTGTATGCCTGGCAACAGGTAACATCAGATTAATGGGTTCTTTCAGTAATCCGGGAAGGATACCTCATAGAGTTTCTTCAAGTTCCCGACAATGCAAACTTCATTCTAACTCCATCATCACCCCCACTACTGGAAGAGATACAGAACCTCCTGCTCAAGGATGCCATAGAACCCATCCCGGTGCCACAACATTTCCAGGGTTTTTATTCCCATTATTTTATGGTCCCCAAGAAAGATGGAGGCCTCTGTCCCATCATGGACATAAGAAACTTGAACCATTATATTGCATACAAGAAATTCCACATGGTAACCTTGCAATCTATCCTCCCTCTCCTGGAGAGGGGAGTCTGGATGGTGACCCTCTGGACTTGCAAGATGCTTATTTCCATGTCTCTAGCCACCCTGACCACAGGATGTTCCTGCGTTTCGCAGTAGGCGATGGACACTTTCAGTACAAAGCCCTTCCATGGCACCCCGCGACTTCACCAAGGTTATGGTGGTCATTGCGGCTCATGTCCATCTGCAAGATGTACAGATATTTCCTTACATAGATGATTGGTTACTGGTTGCAAATGCCAAGACCATTTTATAGCACCATATTACCCTGACCCTCGATACTCTGGAAGCTCTAGGGCTGAAAGTGAATCTAAAAAAGTCGATGCTCATACCCTCTACATGGGTGTAATTCATCGGAGCAATCCTGGACTCGGCGGTTTGCAGAGCATTCCTCCCTCCCAAGAGGACGGAGGACATTATCTCCCTCATAGGTCTCCTGAGACATCAAGGCACAGTCTCTATGAGACAGCTACAATGACTGCTAGGACTCATGGCAGCCACCACATCGGTCATCGTGTTTGCCAAGCTACAGATGCGACCACTACAGCTGTGGTTCGTCAGGAAGTTCCACTCTCAGAGACAACCACAGTCCCTACATTTCACACTTCTGGAGCCTGTCTTAAACTCTCTCCTTTGGTGGGAAGACCCACAAAATCTTCTAGCAGGAGCTCTGTTCCACCCTCTGATTCTGGGAATGACCCTAACCTCAGATGCTACCCTCTGGTGCTGGGGAGCACATCTCCTAGGAATCTGTGTGGGTGCACAGTGAGAATCTCATGTGGCTCACCATCATATCAATTTTCTGGAGTTGTTAGCCATTCAATATGCTCTCCAGTCGTTCCGTCATCTGGTCACTCATCAGGTGGTAGCAGTACTCACCAACAATACCACAGCGTTCTGCTATCTCAATCGTCAAGGCGGAACGGTGTCCAGAAGCCTCTGTCGACTAGCCACAGACATTTGGAATGAATGTCAGATGTGGGACACATTCGGCTTCCAGTCTTGGTGATCACCATGGCAGTCGCTTTTTCTTAGGGCTCTGGGAGAAGCCTGCCAGCGCCAACGGCTGGGTGGGGGCGTGATCGTCCATGCCACCCCAGGAGTCCTTGGGTTGGACTCCCAGCCATAGGGCACTAGAGAGTTCCCCCTCAGCACGTCTAGCCAGAGGGGGGGAGCTCCTCCAAGCCCCAACAGGCCGGCCATAGAGCATCCTGAATGGGAACAAGATCAGCATACCGAAGCAAGTGCATGGTGATCAAGCGATTTTGAATGCAGGAAGGCATTCACTGAAAATGTGAGTTTAAGTACAAGTGAAAACCACAAAATAGAGTGCTCCCCCAAAAGAAAACGAGGGGGGAGGGGACCCCTGCTAAGAACTGTTTACAAGCGATTTTGAAGCCAGAAAGAAGAGGGGGCTTACAGCAAAAAGTGATGGGATTGAAATAAAGAGACTGTGAGAGTTTACCGCATTGTACAAGAGTTTCCAGAGACTTTGACGAACTTTTAACAAAAGTAAACAATTCTCAAACATGACGCTGCCGAAGGACTCTAAGGACAAGTTAGCAAAAGTTAAGCTTCCTTCCGGAAGTTCCAGTCCAGCGAGTTCTGTTCCTAGACAGGACTCAACTGCAGAACTCCAAAGGTTGCTGTCGGAAGCACTTCACCCTCTGCTGGAGAAAATTACGGCTATTGATAGCAAGTTGGACGCACAACAAGCACAGACAGTGATGAACACTCAGAAAATCGAAAAAACAGAGCAGGAGTTTAAAGAGATTGATTCTAACTCTAAAAGGATGAATAAAAGTCTCCAGGTTTTGGGGAAAAGTGCCAAATCAAAGAGTGTATTACAGCTCCAAATGGAAAGGGTGAGCTATGTCTTGAGACTTCAGAGTATCAAGGAAGAGAAAGGGGAGAATTTGAGACAGATTGTTGGCGATGCGTTGGTGCCCTTGGCAGAGATGATATTGGAGCAACTCCAAAGCAAAATAGATACGGTCTGTAGATCGTATTCAGAATTTATCAGAAAGAACAATCTGCCAGGGGAAGTCACAATAAGATTCTCCTGAAGAAAAGTCAGAGATCAATTACTGAAAGTGACTAATGGAGTTACCCTGAAGATAAAAGACAAGGACATAAAAGAGTTGAAGGATGTTCCATTTGAAATAAGAAGGAGGAGATGGAAATATAGAGACTTGGTTTTATTTCTACAAAGTCACAACGTTTCCTACAAATGGTTAATACCCGAAGGATTAATCTTTAGATATACAAATGGTAAAGAAAGGATTGACTCTGTTGAAAAGGCTTGCAAGTTTCTGCGTCAACATGGTCACCCATCAGGAGAGGGAGAAGGAGTAACCGATGGCGCCAAAGACAGCGAGGAAGAAGGAGAGGCTGGATCTTCTGATGAGGACTCAGACTCTAAATTGGAGGCAGTTGGCCCCAAAACAAGCCATCATTTGAGATATAAAAAGGGGGGAAATAGATGTCAGTGTTCTGTGGAACTCTTAAAGAATGCTTATTTTATATTGCTCTTCACAGCTTTTATGAAGCTTAAATTGTTGGTGAAATATCAAAATGCTTTATTAGATAGATGATCATTTTCGGTGGAAGCCAATCTGCATTTAAGAGGGAAAGCAATTACATGAAATGTTTGTATGATCACCGTTCCTTGGGTTTTTAGAGGGTTTTCTTTACTTTCTCCTCTAGGTGGTAGTTCCCCCTCCCTATTTTTTCTGTTTGTAGTTTTTAGTTTGTAGTTATTAGAAAATGCAATTAAAAGTCCCCTACGGGGGGCCAAAAAAAAAAAAAAGATGTGGGACACATTCCTTGCAGCCGCCCATCTACCCAGGACCCTGAATGTGCAAGCAGACTTTCTCAGCAGAGGGTGTGTGTCATGGCACAAATGGGAGATCAACTGGGCATATCTCCTGCCAGTCTCTCGCGCATGGGGCCACCTGGAGTTGGATGCATTTGCGACACACGAGAACAAGAAGTGCCGTCTATTTTGCTCCAGGGCAAGGAAGGACCCTCACTCCCTGGGAGACGGTCTCCTTTACCTATGGACACACAACTATTTGTTTCTTTTTCTGCCCTTTCCCCTACTCACCGAAGTGATAGCCAAAATCCTGAGGGACAGACCATGCTGCATCCTGGTGACCCCCTAGTGGCCCAGACAATACTGGTTCCCCACTCTCCTCCACATATCCAAGGGCTCCTTTATCCACTTCCCACCAGCACTGAATCTCATCCTTGTGCAGACGGAATGGGTGCTACATCACGACATGCCGCACTTGAAACTCACAGCATGGAAGATCCATTGGCTGGACTCAGAGATAGGATAGAACATGTGCTGCTGAATTGCCGTAAACCATCTACTAGGGCTTCCTGTGCTGGAAAGTGGAAAGTTTTTCTTTCTTACCTTAGTTCATTGGGGGTTCCCCCCCTCCCACTGATCTGGTAGTGATTTTTGGTTTCTTACTGTCCCGTTTGGACTTGGGCCTTAGTTATACCTCATTGAAAGTGTATCTAGCAGCCATCTCAGCTAATCATCCTGAGGTGAATGGCCACTCTGTCTTCCCGCATCCACAAACCAAACAGTTCCTGAAGGGGCTCAGGCACCTTTTTCCTCCATCTTGTGGTCCTGTGCTGGCCTGGGACCTTCCTTTAGTACTCCACAAACTGATGGGTAAACCTTTTGAACCTATGGTTACCTGCAGTCTGCAACTCCTTTCCTGGAAGACTGCCTTTCTGGTAGCTATTACCTCTGCCAGGAGGTTGAGCAAGCTGTCCGTGCTACACTGTGATTCCCCCTACCTGCAGTTTCATCATGACAGTGTTACCTCAGCCCCGAACATTTCATTTCTGCCCAAGGTAGTCTCGGAGTTCCATATGCAAGCCAACATCATCCTCCCTGTGTTCTGCCAAACACCACAGAATGATGAGGAACGCCGTCTTCACACCTTAGACATGAAGAGGGCTTTGCTGTTCTACCTGAAGAGGACGCGCTCTTTCCGGAAGACTCTGGCCCTTTTTGTCTCCCATGCCTTACCCGCACAAGGGAAGAAACTGTCCTCTCAGCAGCTGTCCAGATGGATCGTGAAAATTATCAAGCTTGGCTACTTGCTCACCAAGAAACCACTCCCAGGTCTGCTTCGAGCACACTCCACCTGGGCAATAGCGACATCCACTGCCTTCCTGAGAAGTGCGTCGCTTGATGACATCTGCAATGCAGCTACTTGGGCTACTCCTCACACCTTTGTGAAGCACTATGCCCTTGATGTACGTCTTCATCAGCATATGACAGTGGGACAAGCTGTGTTGCAGACGGCACATATCTAGGACCTTCAGCACCCTCCTCCAGGTAGGCGTATACTGCTTTCTGGTCTCCTAGAGGTGTGATGCACAAAGACCACGAAGAAGATAAACAGGTTGCTTACATGTAACTGGTGATCTTCGAGTGGTCATCTGTGCATTCACACCACCCATCCTCCTTCTTCTCAGCTTTCGGTCTTTCCTTTCACCTTTATAACTGAGAACAGAGGTCAGAAGGCACTAGTGGGATCGTCATGCCCCTCCCCTGGTCTTGCACACTGGAGCCCGGCACGTGACTGGGAAGTGGGTGCGAAAATCCCTTTTAGCTTTCTACAATACTGATCAGGGTTGGCGCAGGCGCACTATATCCCAGAGGTGTGAATGCACAGATGACCACTTGAAGACACCAGTTACAGGTAGGCAACCTGGTTTTTTTAAACAAGTTTCGTTTGTGCCACCTGTTTTTATTGCAGTCATCCTCCCTGTTCTTCCAGCAGAGTCTGACTGAAGGAGTGGCTTTTTTATCCAGTTCTCCATCATTGCAGCTCTCCATGTTAGCTTTTAATCTGGAGGGATCCTCTGACCCCTGGCAATACTTTGTCAAGGCTCACAAAGGGCTGTTGTGGAAAAGGGAGGGGAGAGGTGATGCGCTCATAGGATCCAGCCTTCTGTTTATCTTTTCTCTTCCATAATCTATATACTAATAGTGAAATCTGAGGAAAGTTAAATCTGGTGACCAGATCTTTCTACAAACCTGAAAAGGTCCCCAGGTTTGCAGAAAAATATGAAATTTAAAAAAACATACAAGGGGGGAGGTTAAAAACTCAAAAATGATGACAGGAGTACCAGTACTTAGGGGAACTAGGTTTGCCAACCTCCAGGTGGGGGCTGGAGTGTCAGGTAGCCCTGCCATGGTGTTTCGGTCTGCCTTTGGAATGTGCTCTGTGTGCAGCTGCTATGCTTGCTTTGCCTGTCTTATCAGTTCCTCGGCCTTGAACGCTACTTTCTCTAGGCACGGAGTCTCTGCTATCTCCCGTGCACTTCTGAACCATTACACACTTCCTTGTAATGGTTATTGGCCTCCAGGTACCAGGGGGTACCATATGAACGCACTATAATTGCTCTAGCTATTTTGTATGCCTTATTCCTGACTCTAACGTTCATAGTAACTTCATCTCGTCTGATCAATAAACCTGAATCTTCTTAAGAACCTGGCGTTGATGCTGCGTTACTGAAGTGCCTGAATTGAAATTGATTGCCAGATGACAGAGATATGTTCCCTTGAAGAATGGCTGCTTTGGAGGGTGGACCTATGGCATTATACTCAGCTATAGTTGATTCCCTTCCCAAAACTTGCCCTCCCAAGGCTCTACCCCCAAATCTCCAGGAATTTCCCAACTTGGAGCTGACAACCCAAAGGGGGATCAGCTGTTGGTAGACCTGTTGTGATTCCAGGAGATCTTCAGGCCCCACTTGGAGGATGGAATCCCAAGAAGGAAGCAGGGAAAGGAGAGAGGGTACGGGGGCTTTCAGGAAAGGGAAAGAGGAAATAGTAGGGGAGGGGGAAATTAGAGGCTTCCTGCAGGTCCTTGCAGGTTCCCAGTTGTCAATATATCTAGTTCTCAGTGTTGCAAACTCTGTGGATACTTTAATCCAGAGACTGGAGTCATGAACAGACATGAGAAAAACTTAGGGTTGCCAGATTCCCCCCCGGCAACCAGCAGGGGATGGAGGGTGTAAGGTTGCCAGATCCAGGTTGGGAAACTCTTGGAGATTTGGGGGTGGAGCCTGGGGAGGGGACCTCAGTGAGGTACAATGCAATAGAATCCACCCTCCAAAGCACCCTTTTTCTCCAGGGGAACTGATCTCTACAGAGATGAGCTGTAATCCCAGGGGATCCCCAGATACCACCTAGAGGCTGGCATCCCTAGAAAAACCTCAGCTTTGCACAAAAATCTGAAATTTTAAAAATGGCTGTTTACCCCTCCCCTCAAAAAAGGATAGAAGCAGCACATGTAGCTTTAAGGAACAAATGTCTATAGCGGCATTTGCTAGGCAACCACAACAGCCACCTAGCTTTGTTTTCTGTCAGTAAAGGGGGGGGCAGGGTCTTTTACAAGGTTGTTTTGGTCTTGAATGGAGGACTCACAGGGCCAGGCCTGGCAACAACCACTGGGTGGCTTCCATGACTCCCTCATGCTCAGCTACTAGCTGCAGCCAACCCATGAAAACCAGGGTGGTTTAGTGGTTAAAACTTTGGACTAGGGTCTGGGAGACCCAGGTCCAAATCCCCACTCCACCATGGAAGCTCACTAGATGATCCTGGGCCAGTTACACTTTCCCAGTCTAGCTTACCTCATAGGGTTGTTGTGAAGATAAAATGGAGGAGATTAGAATGATGTTGGCTGCTTTGGGTCCACATTGTCATGGTAGATGCAGTATAAATGAAGAAAATAAATAATAGATAAATATAGCAGCAGGTGAAATGTTGGTTGGTTAGTAGGTGGGAATGAGAAAAGTAAACAAAGGTGAGAATATGGGGGTTGCCAGCAATGCTCACTCTAAGCTGTGGAGTCCTGTGAGCAAAAATTCTACTTTGAGAGCTACTGGCATTAAAGTTGTGAGCAAGTGATCTGGCTGCTGCATAAATCAATTTGCTCTAGAGCCATCCTTCCTGAGCAAAGACAAAAATCTGTGAGCTGGAGGCTAAAAAACCGTGAGCTAGCTCACACTAACTCAGCTTAGAAAGAACACTGGTTGCCAGGAGAAGGAAAAGCAGAAATTCTGTGGAGAAAGGGATATAGGTGAAAGTGAGGTGCCCCCCACAAGTCTTTGCAGGTTCCCCGTTGTGCAACTGGGCTTGGTCTGGCAGCCAACACTGCAGAATTTTCCCAGGGGGAGGCTGCCAGCGGGGAGGGAAGGAGGTAAAGCTGAAGATGAGGGCAGACTGGCTGGTGGGTGGGAGGAGAGAAGGAAGCAGGAAAAGGGGACAGGCTATGGGCACTTTCAAGGAAGGGAAAGAAGAACTAGCATGGGAGGAGAAAATTATATCCCCCTCCCCACAAGTCCTTATAGTTCCTTGGTTCATTTTATCTCAGAAAGTAAATGAGTAAATGTCTTAAGACTAAAAAGATCTCAACTTATTCTCAAACTAAATGGGTAAGAAACCCAATTTGCTGTTGTGGAGTCAGGAGTGAAATACAAGGTACCTCAACAGCCATTTTTGGTAAGTAGAACCAGTGCCACAGGATAAACGAAATGCCAGGTTAAGGTATCTAATGCTTATGAAGTTGTAGGCTGAACACCACCTCCATCTTCACTGTTGTTGCATTTGACTCGATTCATGAAGTCTGAAATCCAAACCAACATTTTGAAGTTGGAGTCCAGCCTTTCCAATCAGATTGTAGCTAAAGTTGCATTTCTCTGCATAATTTTGCAATATGGTTGTAATGCTGTTCATGTATTTTGAAATTATTTATAATCAGTATACTTCATGTATATTTCTGTGTATGTTTGCATAGCAATGCAAGCATACACACTTTTGTATTATATTTAGTGTGTTGGTTATTTTTCATGGTCCTCTTTTTATGTTATACAGCACAGTTTTTAAACTGCTGCAGTAACAATATGTATGTTTTTGAAGGTCCCTCTCAGCCCGTATTGTAGTCGAGCCATTATGAAGCTGGTGTACTGTTCACACTGCCGGGGCATGTCAAATGTCAAGTCATGCAACAGCTACTGCCGCAACGTCTTGAAGGGCTGTCTGGCCAACCAAGCAGACCTGGACCCAGAATGGAGGAACCTGATAGGTAAGAGTGGCAGATAGCCTGAGAGAAGGATTTCTCATCTTCTGTGTTTTTGCACATAGCTCCTGATCCTCCGTTTGATCAAGAGAGAAGAGTCTGGAGAGCAAAGTACTATAACAGCATTTAGTGAATGCATTAACAATCTCTCTGTGCTATACTCTAAATACAACAAACATGTGTGCTTTGAAGTGGTACTCATTCCTTTCGAAACTTCACCCTATTCAGTTCATAATATTTCTAAGGAAAAAGTAATTATTAAATGCTTTAGTGCTGCCTACTGCTTTAGAATCTCTCCAAGCACACCTGCATCCTAGCTACTCATGTTCTTGGATGGGGTGCTTAGGGATGGTCCTGGAAAATCCTTCTCTTTTGGAAGATGCCTGCGCCAACACTGAGCGTTATGTTGTGGAGAATGCTTAGCCTTCAGTGATCCCGCAGCCGCACCTGTGTGGAAAGGGAGGGAAGGGAGCACCAGCATGGGAGCACCAGAAGGTGGGATGCCCATAGGGCAAGCATTTGAAAATTCGCAGCAGATTCTTGTTTGGGTTACATGTCAGCTTTCCCAGTGGGGTCTCTGAATTTAATTAATCGCAATTCAGTAGCAATGTTTCCTTTTTCTCCCAAGAATTCTGGAGCTTTTTTGCAGTTAGACAAAAAAAGCAGAGGAAGGACTCATCAACAAAGTAAATAAGATTGCTGGGATTACTAAAGAAAGAAAGATCAATCTAGTTTTGCTAATTTTCCATAATTACTTTGTCAGTCTCATGGCAACGGGCACTGTTATAAAGGTTGTTTGGCTGAAATCACGGCAGTCTCTGTTTTCAGGTTTCTTTGCCTTGTGGCTTTGTAAAAACAAATTCCTATTCTTCTGTCTTCCGGAGAAAAGTTTACAAGAGTTCCCTGCTGGCAAAAATCCAAAAAAAGATATTTAATATGTGTATTTCATTTTGTGATTGTTGGCACAGTGGCATAATTATGTCATCTATCTCCTGATCCTTGGACATCTGAGGCTGGCACGTCCATGTATGTGTAGGAGAATTATTGCATGGAAACATTTTGTACCGAGCTGTGTATTGAGAATAGGAATTGTCTGCATAGCAGCCATAGAAAAGCAATACATTTTTTAAAAGTATTTCTCTGCCGTATGTGCTGTGCTGTACTGTGATCAGAAGAATATGGAGAGGATATGTCTTCTTCTTATAAACTAAACTCCACATGGTCCAATTTGGATATTACATCTAAATAGATTTAATATTTAAGAGCCATAAAAGTCCCTTCACCATTACGGCCTCTTTTGCTGAGGAAGTAGATATTTGACTGCACTTATTCCCCCTGTCAGACAGGCAAAAACATATTGCCTTGAATTCAGATTAGCACTGCTGTGGGTGTAGTTTTCACTCATAAAGCAGTTCTCCTGCCTCACCCAAACTGGGTGTTTTGAGCTGCCAGGGCAGAGGAGGCAGCAAAATCACACTCTATGGGCGGAAACCCTTCCACCTTTGAAAATGTTAGACTAGATCCAATTATAGGTGGGGGGATTGCTTTTAACTTGGATTTTGTTGCTTTATAATTATTGTACATTGTCAATTGTGAGCCAGTTTGAACAATTGCTAAATTGGAAAGATGTCCAAATAAATTAATACATAAATATATCTAGTGTGGTATATAAAAGCCAGTGTGATGTAGTTGTTAGAGTGTCAGGGTAGGATCTGGAAAACCGCAGGTTTAAATCCCCCCTTCACCATGGAAGCTTGTTTGGAGACCTTGGGCCAATTACATGCTTTCAGCCTAACCCACTTCACTGTTGTGAAGGTAAAATGGAGGAGAGGAGAATGACACAAGCCATTTGAGGTCCTCATTAGGAATGTGTATGAACTGGGAAGATGTGGTTCATTTCTGTTCATGGTTCATGGCGTGCCCACTTTGTAAACCATGAACTGTCATGAACTTTTAGGCACCAAACTAACTGGTTCAGTTCATGAGGTTCATAACATGGTAGAACTGTCCCCAACATGCTAGAGACACCAAACTCTTAGGGGATCTCTTGCCTAACTCTCCTCTACCTACCCTCCAAGTTTGGTGAGGACTGGATTTACAGAGCCTGAGTTACATCCTCCCAAAGAAAGTGTCCCTGGGAAAGTACCTTCCAGGGGAATGACAGGTGCAGGTTCAGGAGTGTATAGAATGGAACCTGTGCAAGCTAGAGACATCCTACTTACAGGGGACCTCTCCCTGATGCTCCTCTACATGCTGTCCAAGTTATGTGCAGATTCGACTTAGGGAGTCCAAGTTATCTCATCCCAAAGAAGATGCCCCCCAGGAAAGTGCTTTGGGGGAAAAATGTCAGATGAAGGTTCAAAAATGTATAGAATGGACCCCCTGCAAGCTACACACACCAAACATACAGGGAACCTCACTTTGCCACCTGCTCCTCTACAATCTCTATCCCCTGTTGGTTTGAAGTTTGGTAAACATTTTGATTGAGTGGAGACTGTCTGGGAATGTATTCCTTCACAAACTGCAACAAACCGCTTGAAAGTTTGTGAAAAGTTCGTGCCAGTTGACCTGCCACAAACTTCAGTTCACAAACTATGACCCAGCCAAAATTCATCTCGAACTTTAGTTCATGAGCTGGTTTGTGCCCATTCTTAGTCATCATTGGGAGAAAGGTGGGGTATACACAAAGTAAATAAATGAAAATGAAAAATCGAATGTAGTCTGGCTGTATTTACTGGCTGTTGTTACATGGCATATTCTCAAACAGGCTGTTGGTTGTTCACTCCCCTAGATTCATTGCTGCTGGTTGCTGAGCGCTTTGATGGACCATCTAATGTAGAAACAGTCATTGGTACAATTCACACCAAGATTGCAGAAGCCATTTCTAACATGCAGGAGAACAAAGAATCTATAACAGCAAAGGTAAAAGGGAGGGGGGTTTTGCAGCCACGAGTATAAATTATCTCTGTGTTCATTTGGCCAGCATTCTCCTTCTGTCACCCATCCAAGGCAAAGCAACAATGTGACTGTCCAAATAATTCCTGCTGCTAAGGATTGGGAAGCATTCATCCTTGGTTACCTCTGTCTTGAATACTGGAGAGGTAAAGATGGTTTGGTATGTTATCCAATGAGGACTGCTTGCTAGACATGCTTCTTTATTTTTAAACATTTGTTGGAACCCCACTCCTGCCACAGGACCAGACTCAACTGCTCTTGGGGATTTGAACTGACCCTTCCTCATCCCCCTCTACTTCAGCAGATTCCCACAACTACGGTTTTTGGGGGGAATTAGCTCCATCATCATTCCTGGAACCATGTTACTGACCCTCTGACAAAGTCTGGACAAGAGAATAGTTTGTGCTCGAAAAGTTCAGCTGCTTTTCCCATGACTCTTAAGAATTGTAACTAACAGATTCTGGTGGAGAATGAATTGGGGACTGGCTGGCAAGTAGATCAGTCATTGATAGGCCAGCAGGGGGAGGGAGAGAAAGAGCTCAGCACTGTGAAGACACAAAATACAATGTTAAAACAGCACAGAAATAGAGACATCAGTTCTGGGAGAGACACAAAGAGAGAGCACAAAGGTATCAATAAACCTGTACGTCCCAGAAGGTATTTTTCATTGTTCTTGCATGTTCTTACATCCCTGGAAGAATTGCTTTGTAATAACCACAGTAATCTCTCCTTATAAATAATTATCTTTTGGTTTCGTAAGATTCCATACGCTCCCACTGGCTGTAAAATGCCCTCCCACAGCCATTGGCCCATCAGCCGCCACTCAAGAGTACTTGCGTGCCATTGGCCGGGTGCTGGGTCTGCTCCTCTTCCCCACGCACTCCCCCTGGCAGATAGCTCTCTCTCCTGAGGAAGACAGTTCTCTTGCCTCCTGTGAGGGACTGTCCCCTCAGTGGCTGTTGGTAGGCAGCCAAGCTTGGTTCTGTGAGTAAAAAAACAAAGGACTTTCAGCATAACCCCCTCCCCCACCCATAACCCCCTCCCCAACGGCCACTTTCCTGTCAGAATAAATGGAAAAAGGCTTTTTCTCCTGCTTAGCTTCAGCATGGCTGGCTGGCTAACGAGGTGGGCCAGCGACCATCAGACCATTTTCTTCAACTCCCCGCTGTGCAGCTGACTTTCCCCTAGGGCTGCCAATCTCCAGATGGGACCTGGAGATCTCCCACTGTTACAATTGACCTCCAGATGACAGAGATCAGTTCCCCGGGAGAAAATGGTTGCTTTGGAGGATATACTCTATGGCATTATACCCTGCTGAGTCCTTCCACACACACCCCAAATGCTGCCCTCCACAGGATCAACCCCCCCAAATCTCCAGGTATTTCCCTAATCAAAGTTGGCACCTGTACTTTCTCCTCTGTCAGTAAAAGGCCCTTTCCACACCTATGTTGGCCTTTGGGAGAAAACTCATTGGGCCCAGTCCTGATCAGGTTGCCAACTCCAGGTGGGCAATTCCTGGAGATGTGAGGGATGGAGCCTGGAGAGGGTGAGGTTTGAGGAGGGATGGCACCTCAGACAGGTACAATGCCATAGACTCCACCCTCCAATCCAGCCATTCCCTGATGGGGAACCATTGTTGCCAATCTCCAGGTGGGGGCTGGAGATCACTCAAAATTACAACTGCTCTCTAGGAGGGAGGGGGGAGGAGATGCAAAACTAAAGGTAGGTTGATGGTTGGCTGGGAGGGAGATAGGGTTGTCAACTCCAGGTTGGGAAATTCCTGGAGATTTGAAGGGTCGAACCTGGGGAGGGTGAGTGTTGAGGAGGGGTGGGACCTCAGACAGGTACAATGCCATAGACTCCACCCTCCAAACCAGCCACTCCCTCCTGGGGAACCACTGTTACCAATCTTGGGGTTGGGCTGGAGATCACTCAAAATTACTACTGCTCTTCAGGTAGCAAAGATCAGTTCCTCTGGAGAAAATGGTGGACTCTGTCATTATACCCTGCTGAGATTGCCACAGCAAATTGTCACTGAGTGCCCAAAGCCGGGGCACTCTCCCAGAGCCTCTTTCTAGAGCCCGTTGTATTTATTTCCACAACGGGCCTTATTCCTAGTAAACTATAAATGGGAAGCTGCTTTGATGAAGCTGGATCCATTTGTCTCCCCATAAAACAAATTTCAGAATATATTGCATAAAATTATTAACAGTCTTTGGTTACCTTTGTTGCTGTTGATATGGACCAGGGTGCTTTGTAGGTGTCATATACATTAGAGAGACAAATAGAATTTTTTCCCCATTTCTGTGTTTGTAACCCTAGTAGGAAGTGCATCCGCTTTTGTGAGGGTTACCCCAATCCATTTCCTTTGGCACACTTCCCTATGTCCAGCCATTCAGTTAAGAAAGATTACATGCCTTTCCTTAACTGGATTGTTGGCGTATAAAAATTATGTGTGTAGAAATCAGTGTGGAGTTAGTAAGAATATGATTAACAAGAGAAATACCATATACCCATGGCTTACTGGAGAAACTTGTTGAATTACCTTCAGAAATGTTTTGTTGCGTTTTAACTTTTCCAGGTCTTTCAAGGTTGTGGAAACCCCAAACTCAACACAAAGCCTTCCAATGTTGAAGATAAGAGGAGGCGGGTAAAATCCATTAATGAAGACAAACCGTCAGTGCTAGGTTTGGAGAAACTGGTGAGTACAGCATTTGGATTTTTCTACTGTTTTAAAGAAATTTCTAGGTTGGAACAATCCATATTTCCTGTTGCTTTACGGTACTTTTTGGGTCTACTGGGGACATTGATGGCTGCTTTAAGAACCAAGTGCATGCAGGCCCATAGCTAGGAATTTCTAACTCAGGGGGCATTTAAAATTCTGGGAGGGCACTGGCTAATTGATTAATTTACTTAAAGTTGAAGATCTTGGGCCACCCAGAGTCTTTACTCTTCTGCACTTCCCACGGCATCCCCAGGCACCGACCTTCTGCACCCCCTCCTGCTACCACTGGCCCTCACCTGCTTGCTGGGGCAGCTGCACAGGCTTCCCCCGACTGCTGAAGAGGTCCTCAAGGAGGTGCAGGTTGAGGCCGAAGCCCCTTGGCCTGCCGCCCGTTGTCAAGAGGTTGCAACACGAGCACCCACGGACGCGCTGCGCTGGGATTATCTCCCAGTTGAAGTTGTGGAGCGGGCAGAAGGGGCAGCAGCACGCTGTGCACCACTGGAATTGGGCCCAGGCCAGCCTCTAAAGAGATGGGTGAGCAGCCCACTGGTGCCTCGCCCACCACACCCAAGTCCTTGGCCACAGCGCCTACCTCCAGATCCCAGCTCTGCCCTGCTCCTCCAGTGTCAATCCACATTCCCAATGCCGTGCACCAGGAGCCAGGTAGCCAGTGCTTCCCTAAGCCCAGAAGTTAAGTGGAGCTCCAACTTAGGGCAGGAAGCCCTGCTACTTTGCCAGAGAGGACCAAAACATGCGGCTCAAACACCTCTCCCCTGACCATTTAGCCGTGGGGGAAGGCAAGAAGAGGTGGCAGATGGAAAGTCGGGGGGCTTGGTGTTCCAATTAATGACCCCTTAGTACAAGATGATGATGCTGTTAATGGTTTGAAAATACAGCTGCAGTACCAGGTGGAATGTGAGGTGCCACTTATTTTCTCCTTCCAGACTGGCATTTACATATTGGGTCTTGAAGCACCTTCAGTATTCCCATGTCTCTTTTAAGACAGAATTGTCTTATAGCCTGCAGTGATCATGCAGTATGATCATCACATAACTTGAAAGCATCTCACTGATTCCCCTACAAAAACTCTTGAAAACACTGACTTTTTTTTTTCCAGGAAGGGATGAGAGCTATTTCTCAGTGCCAACCACATATGGCAGTTATTTATTAAGATAATTTCTGTCCTTCCCCTCAACCCACAGTTTGGAGCAGCTTGCATCACAGATCAATGCAATCATATAATAATTAAAACTTACTCCAAACATAAGTAACAAGAATAACTTCATCAGAAACCACATTTTAAAAAAAATCTAACCCAATATTAAAAGAAAAAGCAGAACATCAAAGCCAAAAGTAAAAAAATATATAAAAATGATAAACCAGCAGTGCACTAAAATTTTTAAGGAAATTAAATTAAACAGCACAGTAAGATTAAGTAATTCAAGTACATTCAAGATAATCAACAGTATATAAAAACAGCAACATAAACAACAAAACATGAACCCGTATTCAATACAAAGTCTGGGTGAGCAGGTAGTCTTTACTTGGTAGTAGATTACCAAACTAACATTTGCAAGTTCTGCTGTTGGTTGAGGCCAGAATTGCCATCAGTTGTCTTCTTTGGTGGTAAAAGTACCATCAAGTCACAGCCAACTTATGGTGGACCCATAGGAGGTTTGCCATTGATGGTCTTCCTTGGTAGTCTCCCATCCAAGTACTAACCAAGTACTGGTGAGCTTCTGAGATCTGACAAGATTGGGCTAACCTAAGCCATCCATCTACTGACTCACCTTCTTTTCTTATCCCAGTTCAATGTTCCTGGTCTAGGCATCCTTGATGCTATTTGTGTCCTCCTCCTTCTGCCTTGGTTTTTCAGGGAAGGAGTTTCATAAATTTGGTGTTGATATCTTTCCTGTATCAGACAATAAGTTTTGCAAAGTGGTCTGTCTTTAAATATCACCATGTACATGCAGGAATGACAGTAGCAGCCTTTTTGGTGGAATGATAAATGCCTTACATTTGAACATGCAAGCATTAAGAATGTAAATGCATCAGTGACAACCACATGTCTTCCTGAGCCCTGATTCTCCTCCATCTGGCAGGTTTCAGATGTGAAAGGAAAACTGAAGGATGTAAGGGACTTATGGGTTTCTCTCCCAGTCACACTTTGCAACGATAAAATATCTGGTTCTGTGAATGAGGACAAGTGCTGGAATGGAATGACCAAAGGCAGGTAAGGTTGGAGAAGGTAGTCACAATGTGAAGGTAATCTATTTACAAGGCTAAGTACTCTCATGTCCCAGCTTTATGAAGCTTTGGAGCTGATAAAGGTAAATTCCATTGTGGAGGTGGGTGGGAAAGAAAAGGCATTCAGGGAGAGCCAACACAATAAAGTCCCTGGAATCCTATTTTCTTCCTTCATTTCTCACTCTCTCTTCCCTCTCCCATTTAATAATTTAGAAAATGTCCAGAGATATGCTCATATCCATGGATAAAAAGAAAGGAACTAGTTTTGTGCTTCTTAGGACCACTTCAGCCCTTATACTGAATCATGATTTACAGGGAAGATAGCAGGACTTGGCACTCCACCCATACGTGTCAGTTCTCTCCCACCCATGATACAGCATTACAGTTCATCCTTGCTAAGTCTTCATAAAGGTGCTCCTAAATTTCAGCTGAGAACCGGGATTAGAATCCTTTTACCCAAAGGTGGTAGTAGGACTAACACCAAACCATGATGGGGGTGAGGGTGGTTTTATGTACAGTCCCTAAACTATGATGTCTGAGTTTCATAACAGATATAATGCCCACATCATCTTAATTGGTTTTTTTATATTTTTTGTATATTTTTATGTACAGTTTTAATGATATTTTGGTTGCTTTTATGGTTATTAATATGTGATTTTATTATGCAAGCTTAAATTTGTTAGCCACCTTGGTGGCCCCTATGAGCACAAAAAGGCAGGGTAAACATTTTGCAAAATAAATAAATCGAACCTTATTTTGCCAGATACTGAGAGTGGAAATAAGCCAACATTGTAATGTTTGACCAGAACAGGCAGTATGTTAAACAAATTATAATATTTGATATTCCAGAGCTTATTTCCTGCATGATATCTTCCTGCAGATATCTTCCAGATGTGATGGGTGATGGATTAGCCAATCAGATCAATAACCCGGAGGTGGAAGTAGACATTACCAAACCAGATATGACCATTCGACAGCAAATCATGCAGTTAAAGATCATGACAAATCGCCTGCGCAATGCCTACAAAGGAAATGATGTGGATTTCCAGGATACAAGTAAGTGAGCTGCAAGGAAGGGACATCAGTCTAACACTACAAAGCTGACACATGTTATTAGACAGTTGGAAATAAGAGGTCTACAGAACTCTATGCAACAACAGAGGGGTTCATTCTAACAATTTCTTCTGTTATCCTGTGTTTACTTTAAATACAGCAGTTGTATCCAGAGGCAGCTGGATGTAGGCTATGAAATTGTTGCCCCTATATGCTGTCTCTAAAGCTTTATCACTCTAGAATAAAGCACAGTCAAGATGGGCAGAGATCTTGTTCAGTGGGCCAGAATGAGGCCTGTAGCCAGGATTTCTTAAATTGGGGGGCCTTTAAATAATTCAGGGGGCACCGAAATTAAAATAAAATTGGTTTGAATCAGGGCCTTCCAAAGAGTTGACTTCCAGCCCTGACTGAGTCCTGGTGCGCTGCGGGGGGGGGGTGTTTGAAGTTCCCTTGCACCCAGCTTCCCCCTTCCCATGCCCCCGCAGCTCAGACCTGGGCCTGAAGCATGAGTGGAGGCCCAGGACAAAGGAGTGCGCGCACCTGGTCTCTGCGTGGACACCCCGCCACAAGGGCCCCGTTCTGGAAAGAGGGTCTACAGCCCCCACTGCACTGCACCCACTCACCACCCTGTCCTGACCATCAGCGCCCGGGTGGGCGGGCAGGCAGAGACGCTCACTGACTCTGCCTGGCATGGGAGGGACCAGCTGGGGCCAGAGACAGCAAGACAGCTGCCAGGAGCAGCCTGGCCAGGGGCAGAGTGGAACGCCACGAAGTGGGGTGAGGGAGGAGGGCCGTGCTGGGCCACTGGGCACTCTGCCCACTGACCGGCTGATGAGCGCATCTCTTCTGGGGCACACCTGGTTGCCTGCCTGCCTGTCCAGGGTAGTAAGGGGGGGGCTGACAGAAAGTCGGGGGCGGGCCCCGAAATGATCCAATGTAGCTATGGGCCTGGCCAGAATCACTGGCATTTGTAATCCTACATCTTTAAAGCATGAACCTGCTTTGTCTTTCTCTTAATACAGGGAGCACAATGTGTCTGTCCAGCTTCTAACTCCCTAGGAATCTGTGTGTGTGTTAAGTGCTGTCCAGTCGCTTCTGGCTCATGGCAATGCTATGAATTAATGACCTCTAAAATGTCCTATCATTAACAGCCTTGTTCAGGTCTTGCAAACTGGGAGCTGTAAGAATTTACCAGGAATACTACCCACCTCCTCCTGCTTTATCATACTAGATAATTCCTCCTTTTGTGTCTGTTGCCCTCTGACTGTACCACAGTAACAGGGACTGCTAGTTTGGTAGGATGCTGTCTTTCAGCCTAATCATCCATGCTAGCTAATAAAGGGCTCCCTGCACTAGTTTTACTTCACAGAGCGTTGAAGGGCCGGGAAAGAGCTCTGATTGATTCTTTGGTGCTATTTGACCTCCTGGTTATAGCAATAGGCATTTGTACTGGCGCTGACACTGAAAGTATTTTAACCCCCTTTTTGTACTCTTAGGTATGCCTGACATGGGGATCCAACTGAAAACAGCCTCCTTGGGGCAAATGATCCTTGCCCCACCTATAATATTTAAAACTAATCACTGTGATAATCTCCACCGTGTCTTTAAGAGCCAGATGTTGCTGGCATGTGCAAAATCCAAGTTATGATAATGATTCCAATAGTACATAGTCTAAAATATAATAGACGAAGATTAAAAGAGAGGCTGTTTCCAGTGACATCCCTAAGGTAAATCCAGGTAGTCAGCCGTGTTGGCCTGAAGGCGTAGAACAAATTTAGAGTCCCATAGCGAGAGTGTGCCTTGCACACAAAAGCTCATACCTTGAATAAACCTTTGTTGGTCTTAAAGATGCCACGAGACTCTAAATTTGTTCTACCCCTAAGGTAATTGTAACATGGAGTCTGGCTATAGTGGTAATACTTCAGGACTGATACATGCAAGCACATGTCTTTGACCAGCATGATGGGGTGTTAAATGGTGTCAGTAATTTTAAGTACAAAACTAGAGGATGGTGTTAATAAGTTAACCTTATTGTTCCTTCCTCTGTTTTTCTTTGGTGAGACTGCCAAGTTCTGTGAGCTTCAATATGAGAACACATCCATATTGGTGTGCTGAGAATGCAATTTGGGTTGACCTCTGCTCTACTTGGCTCACTTCAGTTATGCCATCACTGAACCCACTTTCAGGAATGTTTGGGTGGTCTGATAAATACAGAGGACATGGGCAAGGTGCAGGGTGAAGTAATCATACAACAACTCTTCGTGTCCCAAATTCTGCATTAATCCATTCAATATGCCAACTGATTCCCATATATTAACATATTGCTGGCTTTATGGTGTGGGCTGTTAGACCTGGCACATGTTGCAGCACAAGCAAAACCACCAGCTTACTTGAACTTTCTCCTGCACAGGTGACGACATCAGCGGCTCCGGCAGTGGTGATGGCTGTCTTGACGATATCTGTGTCAAAAAACAGTCCAAGAGCTCTAGCACTCGGCAGCCAGAGACGCATCCTATGCCTAAACTGTCAGGACAAGGCATCAGTGGAAATAGCATAGTTTTGCCTTCCTCCTTTCTTTTATTACTTTCTCTGGCTGCTGTTGCGACACAGTACTTGCGGCGATAACTAATTTCTGCGGCCATGAAAGAGACTGTGGTGGTTGAGGTCTTAATTTTGCCAAAAATGTGGACTATATTTAATTCATCTTGGCAAAACGAGGGAGATAAAGGTTCTTGATTGTTTGTGATAACCTGGCAGTGCTAGAACTGGTCTTTTTCTTTTGGTCTTTTTTGAATGCTGGGCCCATTTTTCTGTACCTCATTTTTAAAATGTCATTAATTTGCCACAGAAGGGCATCTAGAGGCCTACAACAGACCTTGGCATAAAGATTTACTGGGGGGAAAGAACAAGTGGCCCTCAAGGCAACACCATTTTTATTGACTGCAATAAAATACCGCAAGTATCTAGTCTTATTTAACAGTAGCCATGAGTGAGCTAAGTCGGTTTAGAACAACACACCTTTTTAATTTAAAGAATTTCAAAGTGCCGTAATGGGGGGGTCAGTTCATAATTTTCCATTATGCAAGTGGCAAATGGTCCTTCCTTTCCCTTGATGTAGGACTACCTATTCTGTATGTTCCTATAAGCCTGATTAGCAAAGGGTTTCATTATCCCGGAATTTGGAACAACCATTCTTTAATTCACAATTCTTACATGTGCTAAAAATGGGTAATCAAAGCCAATTACTATTTCTCCTACATAGAAGCTATTGGAAATGAGGTTTAAGTTTTTCATGATCCTGCAGAAGGAACAGTCAAACTGATAAAATGCAATACAGAATCGTAGTATATAACATTACGATAAAGATATGCATGGGGAGGCTTCTGTCTGGAAAGCTTTGCTTCCAGTTGGAGGATGAAAACCTTCCTATTATTATCAATGATAATGGTCAACTTTTACCAAAGGGATAATGCAAAGAAACTGTTCTGTGAGGTTTTGTGTATTATTACTTGTTCCATTTGCAAGTCCTTAAGGCAACTCATTGACTGGACCAGGGAACAGGTAAAACGCTGGCTGCATTCAGATAATAAATTATGGTTTGTTTAAACCACAGATTGTGGCACAAACCCTGGGTAGTCTAGTGGATGTACATAATGGACCAGAGTTTGCTCCTAAATCCCAGTTAGCTTTGTTGCTTGCCTTTTTTCTGATCTCTAAGCAGAATCCTCAGATGCTCTCTTGCATTGTCAAGTTCCTGGCAAAGCTTCACTGCATATACAGCCAATTTGTTATTGGTCAAACTGCAATAAATGGGAGGGATACTTGGAGGAGAATTTTATGGTAGGCTAAGCCTCCCTCTCCTCCTCCTTGCATCCCCCTCATTCCCCTTCCCCTTTTCTGTGTAGGTGCTTCCTGAGATTTCTGGATTTTAAAATTCTGAAACAAAACCTTGCTACAGCCTTCCTGTACAACCTTCTCTCTTGCTAATCATAGTACACCTTCCCCTTCCCCTTTTCAACCAGCAGTTTCAGTGTTTCCCCTACACTGCTGTTTGGAACATTTTTACAGCCCTCCCCCTTTCTCTTTTGCTATTTCACTGCCTTTTACATATATCCCCCCTTGGGAGCAACTGAAGTCTTTGAAGCACATTCCGTTCGCTGAGTCATCCCTAGCAGAGGGAGAGCACAGAGTGAAGGTAAAGGGAAGGACTGAAGAGGAGTGCTTAGAGTACCATTTATAGCTGCTAAGTGCAGCTGGATCTAGTTAGGTTTTCCGCTTGCTTCTGTGTGTGTAGCTGGGTAAGTGGGGTGGTACAATTGAACAAACTGAGATTTCTGCATTTAGACAATGCCACAAATCAAAATTAATATAAGCCATGGTTAACACACACTATGTTCAAACAATGGTTTAGGAACCACAGCTTGGGCAGCCTGCATTCAGACATCGCACTAAGCCAAAGTTAATCAAACCATTGTTTATAACTTTTTTATGGTGACATCTGTATGCATCCACTAGAAAATATCCCTGGAAGTTCATTTGAATGCAATATCAGTTTCTCAGAGAATTGCAGGTCTTTATTCTACCCCACGTTCCAATACCTGTGTTAAAGTCAATGGACTTAGAATGGTGTAACTCTGTTTAGGATTGAACTGCAAACCAGGCAAATACTTCCCAATTGGTATTAATCCTGTGCTCTCTAACCATTGTTTAGTACCACCTTACCACTTGTGTTACTTTCCTTTCTGTATGTTACATGTTTGCCAGGGATGTTGATATTCAGGAGGCTGAGGGGGTAGAGTGGTGGAAGACTGATCACACAGAGTGTCTGTCTACCAATTTACATAGTCATGTACACATAGGTATTGCTCTGTTGGACATCTATGTTTCCACAGTTCCTTGCTTGGGGCATTAGGTTTATTTGACCTATAACCGTAAGCATATATATAATTTTTTTTCATATCTACCATATCAAGGGAATTCTACTGAACAATTGGACGATAGAGAACTATTGACATAAGCTTTGCTATTAATTCGTTGTTGCATATCATTATTTTTATTTTTTTGTGGAGCAGGGGCAGTATGGAGGTGTATTCTTTTTCTTTTAAAATATATAGACTGCATAATGCTGAAAGATTTATGTTCAGTATTTTGCATCAAAGACAAATGTGTGTCCTAATAACAGAGTTTTAAAAGGCAGAACTACTGAAGCTGGCATCAATCGTAATACAAACAGGAAGTATTTCTAGTGTCACATCATTAGAGGCAGTGAATGAAAGAAAATTAATTCCACTGAGGTATCATTCTTGTTATTTGTTTTTATATAATGCTGGGAGAGATTTCTTCCTTATCGCCCCAATCAGTATTGGAGGCTGCCAATCATATTGATATTGTATTTTCAAAACTCAAGCAGAATCTGGTGCCAGCATGACTTCTTTGTTCCAAAACATACCTGCTTTTGCACACATTATTTTCAATGCCTTGTAAGTAGAACAATACCCCATCTGCTTTCATTATCGATCCTGTCAATCTACTACATTAATTTTTGTTTTCAATTATGCCATTCTTAAAATAATTCCAAATACAATTGAGGCATGGAAATCAAATATCCTGCTTCCTTTGAACATAAGTTTTCAAATCCCAAAGCAAATGGAATGCCACATTCAAACAGTGTTGTGTATGTAGCCTTCTGTTGGTGAAAATGCTGTTTAATAAATTTGGCCGATGATTTCTCCTGCACAGAGAAAATGAAACTGCATGTGGACATTCCCTCCCCCCCCCCGTAAAAAATCTTTGCCAATCTGCTGGAGAGCTGTAAACTTACAGTTCCAGGGCCCTATGATTCAAGCTAGACTGGATAGTGGGTCTTCCCCAGTCACATCTAAAGCAGAGTGGAGGGATACAATTTTTAGAGCCAAGGAAAATGGAAACAAGGGACACTAAAGCCCTCCCCTGTGTACTGCTTACATCCCCATAGTCTCTTCTCCTAGATACTTTTTTTCTGGTCAGAGTCTCTTCTGGTGCTAGCATCCAGCTAAAGAAAAAGTGCCATTGGGGAGAGGCCATGGGAAAATACCCCATGAGGAGAGTTAAGCACCTTGCATCTATGCACCATTTGCTCTAATAACTGGGACCCACACACACATCCCCTGATCTCCTTATGTGATTTGTGGAGGGAAGACTGCCACAATCATACATAGCTGGATCACAAGTCTCTTGTTAAGTGCTGTGTCTCATGATCACAGGATCTGAGGTTTTTGTGATTTTTTAAAAAGTTTATTTTTGTTATCAAGATGGCTGTGCTTTCTTTCAATGTTTAAAAGCACTTTGCTGTAAGGGATACTAGTCAAGCAAAGAAACTGAGCACCAAGACCCCTTGAAAAGCCATCAGCCAGGAAACCAGAGTCATGGACATACAAGCTATTATTTTTTTGTGCCATAATGTCTATTTCAGCAGAGGGTGGGTCAATACAGGCTTTACAAGCACTGATATTTATCTTTTACAAATGACAAACAACCTGTTCTTTTCTGGTGGGCTTGTTAGGGAGTTAAGTACAACTATATCCAGAGTACACCTTGGCTTTAAAAAAAATGCAGTTCTCTCTGCAAAGTTAAGATTTATTTCACTTATTGGCATACTTGGCCATTTATATATTTCTTTTGGTTACCAAGGTACTTGTAACTATCTTGCACTGTTGAACTATGTTCTTTGAATCCTTGTATAAATAAAAAAGGCTGGAGACTTAAATCTATATGAATGCCACTTGCAACAAAATTGCTATTTTATTTCTTACACTTTTATTGAGTTTCAACAGCAACATGTGCCAGAAGAGCACCATAAATATTGAAGTACACACCAGCTTGTGCTATGTAATGTCTAAGTATATGCTGCAGGCAAATTTGTTATGATGGCTGTATAGGTATTGTCCACTTTGCCAAGGAGCTGTGTTGGTAGGAACCCAAGATCTTCAACACTAGAAATCTCAAAAGCAAGGGTGTATTATCTAGAGCTGTTTGCTCTGCAGACATATTTAATACTGTGTACCTGTCTTCTCCATGTGGTCTGTATTGCTCTGTGGTAGGGGTCAATTCTTGGTTACAGCCAATGACAGACATGCAGAAAGTGCTTAACTCTGTCATTAGCATCTTCCAGCTAAGAAATCTCAGGAGGCAGGTGCTCTGGAAGAACTTTCTTTGCCTGAGGTCCTGCTGCCACCAGTCAGAGTAGAAAATACTGATCTGGATGTGCCAGTGGCCTGAATTAGTGCAAGACAATATATTTTATTTCATTTTATTAACTTTATTTATACCCTGCCTTTCTGGCCAATGGAGACTCAGAGTGGCTTACATCATTCTCCTCTTCTCAGTTTTTTCCCACACAACATGCAAGATATGCTCCACTAAGATCTGACTGGCACAAGGGCACGCAATAAGCTTCTATGGCAGAATGGGGATTCCAAGCTGGGCCTCCCAGATCTTAGTCCAAACCTTTAAACCACTGCACCACACTGGCTCTTAGCGTATGATGTTCCAAGGGATGGACCATTGGTCTTTTCTGGTATTCTACAATTCAAATAGTTTTTCTTGCAGTGAAAGTTAGGGCTGATTCAAATCTGACAGTACAACTATACCCAGAGTACACCTTAGCTTTAAACAAAAATGCACATTTCTATGGTTGGTGATTCACAGGATTTTTTGCCCATATGCTAGCCATTACATCAGAGCAGTATAGTCCAAGTAGCAGCAATGGGTGGTCTGGTGAAGGGCCTTGTGTTATTCCCACTAAAAAGGAGCTCTGGACCAGGTAAAGCATATCAGTAGTTCCCACAAACAGCTGTCATACTTGCATTGGACCCTCACTTTTAGTCATGTTGCCCCAATTAAAAGTTACCTAGTTCACTATACAAATTTGGTCCCCTGATAATGTTTGGTGGTGTTATGCATAATGTGCCATTTCCCCATACTTTTATTTTATTCAAAATGCTAAATGAAAGTCTGCAATCGGTGTTCAATAGACTAGGTGCCTAAAGCCACCTTACTTTCATTGACTGCTACATGAGCTACAAAATGTTCTGCTACTTAGGTCCATACACAAAGGTTTTATTGTTAATACCATTACCCTTTATGAAGCTGTCATTGATTGTTGTGAACAATGTGACGACCAGATGACCAAACTGACTTTAACTTATTGTCTTCTCCATGTTAGTTAACTTTGTTTCCAGTATACATTTTATGTAATTGCTATACTCCATCCAGATGTAAAACTCCATCCTGTTTTCAGGTATGTGTGTGTTTAGGGAGGAGATTCAGTTGCTGAGTGGCTCTCCACTGTGGCTGGTGTTTAGGAAGGATGTGCAGGATGGGTAAAACCAAACTGTCCATGGGAAATCTAATGCTTACAGCACTACCAGCTTGCATTTGTCAGCACTGCAATCCAAGAAAACAGAAGAGCTTTTCCCAAATACTCACTGAAAATATTCATAAATCCCAAGCCAATTCTGAATCAAGCAGAATGGAATCATTCCATCACTTGCTGAGCAGTCGGGTTAGAACAGATAAAAGGAAGTACTTCTTCACCCAAAGAGTGATTAACACATGGAATTCACTGCCACAGGAGGTGGTGAGAGCTACAAGCATGGACAGTTTCAAGAGGGAATTAGATAAACATGGAGCAGAAGTCCATCAGTGGCTATTAGCCACAAGGTATAGATAAGAACTCTCAGTCTGGGGCAGGTGATGCACTCTATTCTTGGTGCTGGGGGGGGCAGCAGTGGGAGGGCTTCTAGTATCCTGGCCCCACTGCTGGACCTCCTGATGGCACCTGGTATTTTTGGCCACTGTATGACAGAGTGTTGGACTAGATGGGCCATTGGCCTGATCCAACATTGGCTTCTCTTCTGTTCTTATGGATGCCAATTTCATGCAACAGAGATCCATGCACATAAACAGGTTTTTCTATACACAAATCTGCAGCCAAGGACACAATAGGAGGAGAAGAACCTGTATCCAGCACCTGGTTTTTGCATCCAGAGGCGCTATTAAGTAAGCCCCCCCACCAATATTGAATACAGTAAGTGAACTGGAGGTTCCTTCGCCGTCTTTGGATTCAGTGTTTGATAGCTTCAGCCAACTCTCCCAGGCCAATGTTGACAGGTTCCAAGGTGTTGTTAGGCCAACCGGTGTCCCTTGTGACTAGAGAAAGCCAGCAGCAAGGGAATCCAAAGTACCCTGGTAGACAGTATCAATCTGTCCCTAGATTTGGGAGCCTACCCAGGGGGACTGAAAGAGGCTGTGGTTGTACCACTTTTTAAAAAGCCAACTTTTATTGCCCAGTCTCAAACCTTTCATTTCTGGGTAAGGTAATTGAGTGGTTGCAGACCAGCTTGAGTTATCTGGAAGACACATCGGCCCTGGATCCATTCCAGTCCAGCTCCCACCTCAGCCATGGGATGGAGTTGGCTTTGGTCACCCTCACAGACGAGTTCCACAGACAATTGGATCGAGGCGGGTTGGTGCTGCTGATATTTTTAGACCTTATAGCAGCATTCAACATGGTCAGTCATGACCTTCTGACCCACTTCTGACCCATAGTTCTCAGGGTAGTCTTGAAGTGGCTTACCTCATTTCTCCAAGGTTGGGGACAGAGGGTGGTGCTGGGAGAGAGGATGTCACCTAGGCACCCCTTGATATGTGGGATCCTTTAGGGGGCAATCCTCTCCCCAATGTTATTAAACATCTACATCCACCCCCTTGCTCAACTGGTGTGGAGGTTTGGGCTGGGGTGTCACCAGTACACTGATAACACCCAGCTGTATCTGCTGATGGGTGGTTGGCCAGATTCCACCCCAGGAAAACTGGCTGAGGGGCTAGAGGCTGTGGTAGGATGGTTGAAACTGCCAGCTGAAACTGAATCCTTCTAAGACTGAGGTTTTGTGGTTGGGGTGGGGAGATTCTGGTTTGGGGTGCCCACTCCTGGTTCTTGACAGTGTGCCCTTGAAACCAGCACCAACCATTAAGAGCCTGGGTGTGATGCTGGATGACTCCTTAACCATGGAGGCCCAGGTCACAAATGTTGCCAGACTGGCTTTCTTCCAACTGCTCCAGGTCAGGGAAGTGGCCCCCTACTTGTCTCACCCCAGTCTAGCCACAGTAATCCATGCAATGGTCACCTCCGGACTGGATTACTGTAATTCGCTCTACGAGGGCCTACCCTTGAGGTTGACCTGGAAACCAACTTGTACAGAATGTGGCCATGCAGGTGCTTACGGGGACTCCGCATACAGCACACATGCATCCTGTGCTGTGTGTGCTGCACTGGCTTCCAGTGGAATACCAGATCAAGTTCAAGGTTCTGCTACTGACCTTTAAGGCCCTTAACAGTGCAGGACCCACATATCTTCGGGACTGCCTCTCCTGGTATACCCCCCCACAGAGCACTGTGCTCAAAAGGCCAAAATCTGCTGGTGGCAGTGTTCCCTCTAAGCTGAGTTAGTGTGAGCTCACACATTTTTGTCTTAGCTCAGGAAGGATGGCTCCAGAGCAAACTAATTTATGTAGTAGCCAAATTGCTCACTCACAACTTTAATGCCAGTAGCTCACAAAATAGAATTTTTGGTCACAAGACTCCACAGCTTAGAGGGAGCATTGACTGGCAGTCCCCAGCCCGAGAGATATCTGGCGGTCCTCAAACAGGGCCAGGGTGTTCTCCACCTGGCTCCAACCTTGTGGAACTCTCTGCCAAATAACATTTGTGCCCTGCAGGACCTGATAACAGTTCTTCAGGGCCTGTAAGGCAGAGATGTTCCGCCAGGCATTTGGTTGAAGACACTGATGTTAGCCTGATTGCTCTATGCTATTATCAATTATTGGGGAATATGAGTTATTATAAATAGCAATCAGCAAAAGGGAGCTATCACCTGTATATGCAGAGGTCCCGCCTTTCCAGAGATACCAGTAGCAGACACAGAGGCTGAAGTTAAGTTTAAAAATGATGTCTTTTACTGTAATCTTCTTCACATACAAACAATACACAGTCACACACACAATTATTCAGTTTCTAGGAAAATTAGAGAGATCAAGACACTTTCGCATTAGCGGGAGATTCGTTGGTTGGGCAATAAGTTACCTGCTGCGATGAGATGAAGGCTTCCAAATGGAAAAAATAAGGGAATTATAGAAAAATGGGGATTATGCTAGGAAAATGGAAAGTGCAAACTGAACCGGCAGAAAGCACATAGAAGATTCTGGCTGCAGTCCAAGAGACTTAGGGTAAGGTATGTAGCAAGGTAGCTACAAGTTCAAGAGCAAGAGAATATAGAGGTCATTGAGGGGGGGTGTCGAGAAAGCATGTTGCTGTGTACCCTCTTTTATGGGGTGACCTCAGGGGGAGGAGTTAGCTGGTCACCTCCCTTGGGGTGTCATCAGGGGGAGAGCTTGGCTGGTCACCTCCCTTTGGATAGCCCCTTATGGTCCGTTCCAAAAAGTCACATATGCAATGGAGGAGAGGGGCTTAGGTTGGGCAATATTGGATGCTAGTTAAACTGGTAGCAGAGACACCTGGCTTAGCATGATGAGTCATCAGCTAGCACTGATTGTTCCCTTTGTCGCAGGGCTGCAAAACCAGTTCTTCCAGGTGGACACGAAAGCCAATTCCTTTGTCAAGGGAATGCTGGAGATGATCCTTTTGTGTTCCTCTCTGCAACAAAGATGTGGGGGAGGAATGTGCCAGCGTGATTGAAACAGAGTCCTTTAATGGCATGGTGAGTTCTTTAGTTTGAGCAGCAATGGCAAATGGTTGCTTTGTGTAGTGCTTGGTGTGTGTAGGGGTGTATATCTGGAACAGGGCAACCTTTGGAAACCATGGGCACATCATCTCAGGCTTCTGCTGATGTGTGTCTGGCATCTCATTATGGTCACCTGGCATCATAGTCCTTTTATACACATTATGCACAGTTTATAGTTCATAAGACAGCAAAAAGCTCCTTGCTGGCTAACAGTGATGGCTTCATCCGTTCAGGCACTCCCATCCCCTGCCTCCCCCTGAGGCCAGTGATACCATCAGAAAATTTTAATGTCATCTTTTGGTACTCTCATATTGTACTGGTTTTGATCTGTTTTTAGCAATGTTTATATGATATCAGGTTGTGCATCACGCTGAGCCCAATTCCTCTGGAGGAAGGTGGTCTAAAATCAAATTGAATAATAATACTAAATAAGACCCTTGTGTTATGTACACATTAATCTCAGAAAAACCAAGTAAGAGTACATTTTTTAAAGTATTAATTGATATAAACAGCTCTTTAAGAGACTCCTATGCATATACTATACAAAGTTTGCACATATAGAGATCATAATTATATACAGTCTCCTCAACATATATAAAAATAACCAGGATGAATGGTTCAATCCATTACTGAGTTCAGTACAAGTATGTGGAGTCAAGGAGACTTGGTCTGAATTTGGTTCACACTATAACAAAAGTCACAACAATAATTAAGAACATAACTGAATATTGCACTAAAAGTCAAATATTTTACATGGAATACTACTTACAGAAAACAACAATGAAATAATGTGTGTACTATTTGTTTATTATTAAAATAGAAAATTTAAATACTTCCAAAATAAATTTACAATGCAACATCTAAAATCATCATAATAAAATCATAATACAAACAGAGTCATACAAACAAATTGTGCACAATGTAACAACAGTGGTGTCACAATAAAACAGGTGATTTTCAAATGCTCCTCTACCGGGATGTAGCTCAGAAGCTCTGCTTGGGCATCTTTTCACACAACATACAAACCAAAAGGCTAGCTGCAACAGGAACTGTAACTGCAAGGTCACTATTGCATAGCTATTGAGATGACTCACTATCAATCAGTCCACATTTGAAAAAAATGGGTGCCAGACTACCAAATGTTTGACAATTAAAGTTAAGATTAATACTACATTTCCTGTTTAACTAAAACAAAAAAATTGGGTAACAGATTCCTCTGTTACCCAATTCATACCCTACATCTTTCAGTAACGGGCTTGATCCTTAAATCAAATGGGTTAATGACTAGGAAGGGCATGTGTCAAGAGTTTGCTGGACCATTGTTTATTTTCCTATTAAATCTACATTGGGAAAGAGTCCACCTAATCAACTTCTCCACATGCCTGCTGAAAACAAAACTGTTAAATCTCCAGAAAGGCATTATGCAAGTCCTAAATCCCTTTGGAGGTGTGTTCTCTGTGGAAGGGAGCACATATACTGAAAGGCTATTTCCTTGAGCTTCCACTGAAAAATATACGTTTGCACCCCCAACATAGAAAGCTCCTTTATAAGTAGCTATATTGGCCAAAGATTGTGGCACTGAAAGGACAAAGGGATTTTTGGTATTTGTGGCTTCTAATTGCTTGAGGTCAACAACCAAATCCCAGGCCAAAATCTTTTGAACTATTTATATACTTCACATTACAGGGTTTGGTTTCATGCTTGTTCAATGAAGCCGAGTTTCAGTAGGTCACTTCTACAACTGTGAATTAAATTACCTGGCATCAGTCAGTTTTAAAATACACTAAATGGCTTTTTACTACCACTGATACAAGAATGCAAGTGTTCTACGAAGTCACATTTTCTAGTCTCTTCTTTTCAGCTTCCTTGTATTGCATTGTTCACATCAAGTTGCAGCTGCAGGATACCAAAGTAAAAATGCTGACATTTAAATGTAACTATAGTTCCCTGTGTAAGGGAGATCTGCCTGATTACTGGTTTCGCCAGAAACTTTAATCAGCTTGTCATCTTTTGGTTTCTTTTTCACTTTCTCTTTGTCAGGTTTGGCTCTTCCAGCTTTGGCTACTCCATCTTTGCCTTCTTTTCCCTGCTTTTGCCTTTCAACAGGAGCTGCTTTGACTTTTGACCGGACCTTTCGCCTTACTGTGGGGAAAAGAAACCCAAAACAAAATAGGCCTTTGTTACATGGGATTATCATAAAGTTATTAGCTACATTTTTTCAGTGTAGTGAATTACAGAGTGGTGATTATTTAAAAATGATTGTCAATTGTACAAAGAACTCCAGAATCTTTCAGAGACGTACTCTTAATGAGCACATTCTCCAGTGACACTGATCACTGGTGGCCCAGCTCAGATCCAGCTAACCCAAATTCTTTGCACATCTTTCCCAAAAATAAAGACTTTGCTCACCATCCAAAAGTGCCCAACATTATCCTTTCTTGCAAAACAACATTATTATTGGCTTTGAAGTCTCTGATATGGGAAGTGTTGCATCCAATCCTCCTCTCTTTGATTTGTTCAAGACCCTCTCCCCTCCTGAATCCCCTCAAAAGTCTCAGGAAAATAACAGATGGCAAGAATCAAAAGTCACAAGAAAATAAAACCACCATTTTAGCCAGAGTAAACTCGATGAACAGTATATTATGTACAGATGTCTTCCTCACAAGCCTCTGGGTAACTGTGGAGCAGGGGTATCAAACATGCGGCCCATGGGCCGGATCTGGCCCCCAGTGGGCTTCTATCAGGCCCATATAGTTGTGAAACTATATTCTCTTTCTTCACCTTTACCAACATCAATGCTTCCCTCTAAGCTGTGGAGTCTTGTGAACAAACATTCTACTTTGTGAGCTATTGGCATTAAAGCAGTGAGCGAGCAATTTGGCTACAGCATAAATTACTTTTCTCTGGAGCCATCCTTCCTGAGGTAAGACAAAAAATGTGTGAGCCAGAGGCTAAAAAACTGAGCTAGCTCACACTAACTTAGCTTAGAGGGAACACTGCCCCACATACATAAAAAAAATCTTTGACAAACTGGAATGGAATGTTCTTAGACTGCTCACATGACACAACAGTGTGGTTCACACACTTACAAATATTACTGAAATAAAACTGAAACAGCAGATCCAAGTAACAATTCCAATGGGATCACTTCCTTCCCCCATCCAAACCATTTAAAACACTGGGTGTTTGTTTTATCTTTACTTATGATCTGGCTCTTACCCATCATAGCCTTTAGGCTGGTTACCCTACAAAAGTACTGCTATAACTCTCATTATATGAAAACCTTTAATTCCAAATCAGCTATCACCTAAGAAACTGCCTACTCTGCAACAATGGTTTTGTCTCCACCCATCCATAGCATTCAGAGCCATGTTGCATCACACAAAAGTCCATAGTTCAGAGAAACATACTATCTATCAAACCTAAAGCTTTAAAATGACTTCCCACAATTTTCCAACTGCCTATTAACACCAAATGGATCTGATCTATTTTAATAATTGTGAAAAAAGAAATGGAGAGTAATTCTGTTTTAATGAATAAGGCAGCAAGAGAACACCTTTTTATATAAATGGCCATAAGGAAATGGAAGTATGCTGAGCAATCTAACCGAAAGGGGAGTTTGTGGATGGAAGAGGAAACATAGTAACCATACAGCCCTGGCAGAATAAACTACCTCTCTACATTACTGCTTCTTGCCAAAAAAGTGATCTTCAGCCAGTCCAAACTCAGGACTTACACTTAACCCCAAGAAGCAGCATGGGACCCAGTGAGCTGCAACCAGATGACATACTGTGAAGAGGAGCCACAGTTACGGCCTCACTAGTGGAGTGGTAAGCTCCAAAGTATAGGCATGTGTGTAGCACCAGAGGATTGACTTATGGGAGGTGGTAGGTGTGACTGACTGGACTTGGGGGCAAGCATTTTCACACAACCATATAACACTGGATGACAGATCAGGGATGGCCAGGCTGGGCCAGGGTAGAAGGCAAAGAAGAGACTAGGCCTCTTAATTTTATTGTGCTTAAAAGGAATCATTTCCACCACTGAGTGATCTCACCTTTCCAACTTACTGTTCCTCTCAGCATGTGTGCAATGAGAGGCTGAAAGCGTATTGCCATTGATCTCTGTGCATACACACTAGTAAGCAAGTCCTTCTTAAAGAAAAAAATGGTAGCTCTATAGTATCTTGCAACCCACACAATAAGGATCCACAACCTCTCCACTGAGGATTACAATGGAGATTGAAGACAACTGGCCTACCTGACTCACATAACTTAGCTGGGATCACCCATGTGATCAGACCAGAAAAGCCACTGTTTGCCCTCAGTGATGTCAGCACGTAGTCTAAAACTGGATACAAAGCACTGCAATTTCATCATGTCCCCAAGTGATCCCTGATTGATTGGTAAACTGCAGTATAGTAGACAGTAGTCCTAACAATAAAATGGTGCCCATCAGGGATGGGCAGGGATGGAAAAAATGGAGGTTCATGGACCATGAACTTTCACAAACATTTCCATTTTACAAACCAGTTTGTGGTTCATGAGATTTGTGATGTGGGAGCTTACGAATACCATCTAAGTCCACTTCCTTCTGAGTCCACAAATGCTTTCTCAGCTCTCTCACATCGCGTCTCTACAGCGCCAAGATGCAGAAGTGGACTCAGACTTCCACTGACAGTTCATGGACCAAATGAAACCCCAGAAAACCCTGGGTGGTCTGTAGGCAGTCTGTGGAATGCAAGAAGGCACGGACCAGGCAAATTAACCACGAACTGAGCCCTGGTCCATAGAAAAATTAGGTTGGTGGTTTGGTTCATGCCCGTCCCTATTACCAATGAAACACCATAAAAAATGAAAAACTTTCTCATTGGTAGAGGGGTTGCTGAACTGTTCTTCATGCCCCAGAGTGATCAAACTTTCAACACACTGTAATCACAAAAATATACTGTAGATAATTATTTTCCTCATGCTTAAAATTCACTTGAACATCTTATGCCAACCAGCAGTTTCCAGCCTAATTCTTCTCAGTTTTTAAAACACGTGAACATTTCTTTGCTTGGTTGTTTCTAACCCATAGAAAAGTTCTGTGATTTTGTTTTGTTTTCAGTTTTTATACCACAGACCTCTTCAAATTAATGCTCCTTCCTTTGCAATATATAACGATAAGCATCAACAAAAGTATCTATATTTAAAAGCAACCAGTGCAAACCAATAAGACAACAAAACAGTACAGCTATTCCAGCAGCAAAGAAAAGAAAAATCCAGCAGCAGCATATTGGTACCATTACTGAACACCTAGAAAACTAAGTCTGCTTAGTGAAAACTTACCCACTATATGCTCTATCACTGGCTCCAATTCTGATTCATCATCAGACTCAGATGAAGATGGACCATCTTTTGCAGCAGTAAAACAAGGTGCAAAGACATTTCAGAATGTTCAAAGGAAGAAAATATTGTGACTGCCTCAAAGGAACTGTTCCTTCCATGGATATGTGAAATGCAAAAGCTGCTATACACTATTAATCATACATTCAATTTATTGAGAACTTGGCAATAACAAAGCACCCTGATCTTGTTCCATACATTTCATACAGGACATGTTTCTATTTTAACAATAATTTCAAAACATATGACACAGCAAATAAAAATGACATCGTTTCGGACCTTCAGTGTGTTTGTAGCTGGTCCTTTACACAGACACAGTTCTGTGAGACTATGTTCACATGAACAAATAACTTCATGTTAATGTTTAGAATGTATTTCAACTCCAGCTGTGTTGCCCTTGAGAGAAAGTATAAAAAATTAAGACAGGGCAAACAGAGACACTCCTCCTTAAAGAGAAATGTGAAATCTCTATTCTAGAACAGTTAATGGAAATGTTAGTTTACCACCACTCTCTGTGGGGCACGGCCAATAAGAATAGTTCAATGCTACCTCATTTCTTCTCCAAACAAACTTCTCCTTGATCAGAAAAATGGGGCATGTGCTCTTATACAGTGATAAAGGCACATACTGCTAATATCTAAAACCAGTCAATAATGTTCATATGAGCATATCCTCATGTTTCTACAGCAATGATCACTGGAAATTCAACAAATGAATAATTAGCAACTAGTGCTGAAAGCTACCAACCAGTTTTCCATTCATCTTCACTTAAACCACATCTCAAATGATGTTTTCAGCTGTTCACATGATGTTTGGAGAGGAGTGGGGGGGGGGTTGTCTTTGTTGCTCTTTGACAGAAGCCGTGGAGATGGAGCGGAACAGATCTCAATTAAATCCTGTTTAACAATCCAGGGCTTTGTTCTGACAGAGCTGTGTAGTCCAGTGATGGAATGCTGGGAGAACCGGGTTTGATTCCCCACTCCTCCACTTGCACCTGGCTGGATGACCTTGGGCAAGCCATGGTTCTGTCAGAGGTGTTCTTCAAAAAGAGCAGTTTCTGTCAGAGCTCTCTCAGCCACACCTACCTCACAGGGTGTCTGTTGTGGGGAGGGGAAGGGAAAGGAGTATGTAAACTGCTCTGAGACTCCGACTGAAGGGCGGGGTATAAATACAATCTCTTCTTCTTCTTCTTCCCCTCCCTCTACATTCTTAGTTTAAGCACTGAGGGCAGAAGATGGGTCAGTGAATGCTTCTATAGAACAGATGATAGAAAATTCTTATTTGCTGGCTTGCTTTCTTAACCACTCTGGCATGTATAGCCTTCCCCCTGTAAATTTCAAATAAACCTGAATTTGAGGATTATAACTAACTAACATTGTTTTCAGTCTGAAGCAAGTTTGTTAATCTTGGTGCCGTTCTTTTTCATCAAAGAATCTCTCAGCAAACTGGCATACTTAGCACCACTTTCTCATAAGTAAAGGAATGCTAGATCCATCTTCCAGTATAGTAAACTGAAGCCTTTACCAGTGTCATCTATGGCACACTGTTCAGTAAAGGGACAACAACAATAAGCCAGCTTCTTCCTAGGTATTTGCTTTTCCAGTATACCTGTTGGCAGTACGACTTAAAAAATTCTGATTTTCAAAACTGGCACCTCTCTGTTTCAGTATCTGAAAGACTGGGAAAGCCTTATACTCGATTGCTCCCCTTCAAGTAATGAGATTCCTACACCAGGTTCTCAGTATCTTCATTCTTCTTTGTATCTTCATTCTTCAATCATACTTTTAAGGACTTTATAAGCATTTTTTCATCACATGAGCAAACACATAGGCTTCCAAATGTAATTCAGGAAGAACAGAATAGTGCCCCTTCTAGAGAACACAATGTCAGGTCCACTTCAAACGTATGTACAGGCTACACAATCTTCACTTTTAAAAGTATCATATCCTGCCGGGGAGGAGGCACAGATTCAATCCAAATATTAATATTAAGTAAATTTTGTGTAATTTGTATAATTTATTTCAGTCACATAATGAGGGCACATGTGTTACTGTGATGAATTCTAGATCAATTATTTTGCAATGGGCACACTGTACAAGACTGAGTTTTTAAAAATTTGCACCTGAACTTCAAATTAAATCAAGAATTTTTTAACAGAATCTAGACTATACACAATAGATATAAGGCTGACAATGTAAAGAAAATCTGAAGGAAGCTCAAGGTGGCACAACACAGCACATTTATGTTTGACTTTGGTGAACAGTCTGTTGTCAAGAGCCTGAAGAATCAGTGAAAACACTGTACAGACTTTAGCTAAAGCCAATGCTTTTGAAATAAGTGCACAGTTACACCTTGATTTTGCACATCAGAACTATGAATGCTGATACACAGTGGGTTTCTTCAAACAATACAGAACCCACATGGGAGCTGCCCAAAACCCCTCTGTGGTGGTGTTCCATATTGAAACTGTGACATTTGTAAACAAGCTATCACATGACTGGGAGTCATCACATCATGTCCCATCAGTTGCTCCCCACAGACAGTGGAAAGAGTTGGCCAAATCACATTTAATGTGACCAATTTAGGAGAGGAGTTCTGGTTCAGTGGTAGAGCATCTGTGTTGGATGCAGAAGGTCCCAGCCTCAATCCCCACCATCTCCAGTTGAAAAGATCAGGTACTAGCAGTGTGAAAGACCTCAGCTTATAAGGCCTTGGAGAACCACTGTCACTCACAGCAGACAATACTGACCTTGAAAGACCAACAGTCTGACTATGTATAAGGCACCTTCATGTGTCCGAGGGAGTTCTATGTGTTCACCCACCAAAGTAACTTGCTTATCAATGTTATTCTTCCCACATGGAGCACTGCTACACACAACTATTTTTTTTGACAGCCTGCATACTTGAATCAGAGTTAGGTAACAAATACATAACAACTGTACACAAAAATACCATGACATAAACATGGGCTGAGTTCAGACTGGCAATTTGCCCCGGGAAGGGACCCGGGCCAACGACGATTCAATCCCGGAGTAAATGAGACGTTCACACAGGCACATCTGCCTGGCGTCCCCCACCCGTAGCCAACCGGTGCTGTTGCACTTCACTGCCGGATTAAAAAAACACCTGATAAAAGCCGTAGCAAATCCGAAAGTCCGCATGTGTCGCGTGTTTCTCCGCTTCCGGGGAGTCTGAACGCGCAGCCGAAAAGCCGGGAGCAACCCACGTTGGGCACAAGGCAGCAGCGGTGTGATTGGCTGCGCTCCGCTCCACTGCCCAATGCGGTACCAGCGTTGCAGGGCAAAAAAAAAAAATCGGCAAAATGCGCTTATGCGCATGAGCACTCATGCGCACATACACCCACAGCCGAATTAATGGGGAAACGGCGAATATAGCACGCCTCCGGCACGGCAGTCTGAACGCTCCCACATGCCTCCGTCCCGTATCTTCCAGCAGCGGCCCCCGCTGTGTGGACGGGAAAACCCGGTATAGTTTAATCCGGGTTTTTTTTGCTACGACTGGCTACCGGGGCAAACTGCCAGTCTGTACTCAGCCAGGTACAAAGCCTGACCATGATTCAGCAGTTTCAATAAGCACCTCAGGCTTCCCTAGATGCCTGTATTGACATAGAACATTTATTTTCACAGAAGACAGATAAAACTCCAGTACTTCGTGGGTTCTGTATTGATCCCATCGTGTCCAAAAGTATATGACTACTGAATTCAATACCACTTTCCACACAGATAAGTGATGCAGTTGATTTCTGTACATACAACATTAGTTGTGTTTGGATTATTCACACCTTGTAATTTATTTATTTCCATTTAGAGTAAATTACATTACAGGAGAACTGTAAGTGGATTTCATAACTCATTTCCCTCAGTACCTATAAACAGATGCTGCCTGAAAGTAGAGAAGTGAGTCAGAGTTGCCCTACAGTGTAGCATCACTAACAATAGAGACTTCAGCCCAGGAATATTGTTGCAACAAGTACTGGCCACACCTTGGCTTTGCATCCCACCATCAAACAAACCGTACCTGATAGCAAACATTCTCGTTTATGACGCTCATTCCATGCTTTCACTTTACAAGACTTGCTGCAGGCAAAGTTCTCGTAACAGCGTGTGCAAGGTGTGAGGTTCACACCTACAGATCGTCCACACTGATAGCAATATTTAAAGAAAGGACTGCAATAAAGAAATGTAAAAAAAAAATCAGGGAATTATTTACACATTAACTTTCTGGAATGGACACAGCACACAATCAGGGAGGGAGATGGGGATTTCTTAGAGAAGAAAATGAGGTACAAATGCCACATGCTAAAGCTAAAAGCCTCTGGAACTAGACAGAGACATTTGAGCACTTGATACGAAACAACAACTTATTTATAGTGGCTGTTTCAGAAACTTGGTGGAATGGGGAAAATCACTGGGATACAATTACTCCTGCATATAAACTCTACACACAGGAGGGATATGCTGGGGGCAGTGCTGCTCTGTATATTAGAGGGCATAGAGTCAAATAAGGTAGGGAAGATTAGGGAGCATGAGGAGAACATCTTGGCCTCTACGCCCTGTTTGCTGGCCAAGGCAACTGGTTGGCCACTTTATGAAATAGGATATTGGACGAGATGGGCTACTGGTCTGAGTCAGCAGGGCTCTTCTTATGTAAAATAAGGCTGCCCTATGTACTAGGTATGCTACTATGGACAAGATGCATTTAGTTACACTGATCTTACCATGCTGCATCAGTTTCTTGTATCACTCCTGCAGATCCTGCTGATTTCTTTTTTGCTGCTGTTGCATATGAAAGCAAAAATGAATTAAATTAAGAAGGTTTTGTACTTAAAAAATGGATGTACATACATCTGAAGACTATTGCAAGACTTTCAAATGGCTTGTTCAGTGTGGTCTTCTTACTGTTTCATAAGTTTTCCTTGTGTTTCTCTGGACTGTTGGCAGATTCATCCAGTCTTCTAATTGGAAAGAAGAGGTCAGCCAAACCTTCCAAGTCTAAACCTGAAGTGATTCTAAGAAGACTTACAGCTTGCCATCAAAAGCGGCACCAGCCTCACATGTCCTCTTCTCTCCCTCTTCCCTGTAACATCTAGCAGACCAAAATACATGGCCTGACATCACATTGCAAGTTTCCCCATCCCTTGCAAATGTAGACTAACAAAGGCAGGTGAACTCTGAGTGCACTGGTTTATTTTATTTTAGATATTAATCTCCAATAGGGACCCAAAGCAGCTTACTTCATATTTCCCTCTTCCCTTTTATCCTCACAAAATTCCTGAGAGGTAAATGAGGCTGTGAGAGAATGACTGGCCTGAGGTTGCCCAGCAAGCTTCCACAGCAGAGTGAGGTTTCCAATTGGGGTCTCAAACTCTCCACTATACCAGTTCATATTCTGATGTTGCACCTCACATTTTTTGTTGACTAGGACTACTTTTTATTTCCACCTAACTGAAGGGAAAGCATTTTCTTACCAGGTGCTCTATTCTCACTGTGGTGTGTGCCAGTTTCATAAAGCATTGTATAATATTTGTGCAGCTTAAAAAGGTTTAACTTGAACTCACAAAGCTTGAGTCTTCGAAGTTCTTCCCTATCCCACTGTTTTTCTCTTGCGATGACACACTCACGAAGCCGGTCACTAAGGTAATCCAGCAACTTTCTACGATTATTGAAGGTCTCCCGCTCAGTTGGTGACAGAGAATGGAATGGGGTACGTGTCAGTCTCTTGTCCTGCAAAACACAACACCACAGAACAGACATGTAATATCACAAAAATCTTTTTCCTTGTCGTAGGAGCAGAGATCATGCCTGAAAGTGCCACAGAAAAAGAAAACGAATGTAAAACTTGTAAAGAGTAGCACTAAAAATACCATGCAGAATCTCAGTAAACTGCCACCTTTTTGTGACAAGAAATAGAATCCATTTCAGCTGCTTCGCTTTCTTAGAAGAAGCATTTTTTTTTACAAACAGATGCCGCATCCATCCCCACTCAGTTGTGTGTGTAGAAAAGGATTCTCTGCTGGCCATGCCCTTTCCCTCCTACTTGGGCAGAGCAGTACATACACATTGACAGATGCAGGAGACAGGTTTTGCACTGAGCTTATTGTCTTCAATATGCCGACCAACTCTGCAGGGTCTTTTACACTGATTGCACTGATGAGTAGCTATGAAATGAATAAATGAACAATGGACAGTATGTTTTGATGGATGAAATTACCCTGTTTCCATGGATCTAGCTCACCTGTTAGGGACCAACTGTTACTCCCATGGGCCTTTTGATGGTGCCTCAGATCTATCTACTTCTGTTTTGCCCCTGATGGTGCAACCAAGCTATGCCATGCAGAGTTGTAACGGAGCAGGACTGAAGACTAGAATACTGTATTCTAGACCAGGGATCTAGACCTTCTGATGACCTGTTAGCCAAAGGACTTTCATCTGTCCCCAAGTACTACCGTATCTGGTACTAAAATTCAATCCAAGTAATAACAAAAATGCTGATTTTTAAAAACAAAGGATTGGATACAACCAGCTTTTTCATTCAATCTTGCCCAATTCCCTTTTTTACTACAGCCTTTTTGGGTGGTGAAAGGGAACACATCCTTGATTTTTCATCAGCAGACAAGCTGGTTGGATCCAACCCCAATTTTTTTCAAACGCTGTGAAGGAGTGAATCCATACATTAGTGTTACATCTCTCTTTCAGGTCTATACATAAAGCACAGGCTACCAACAAGTGTAAACACTAACTGGTGCTGATTTTTGAAAATAAAACCTGACCACCCTTGAAGTTGGCAGGCTATGCAGAAAACAGATCTGGTCCCTGGAGAACACAACAGTCCTTTTAAAAAAACAAACATAAATTTGCCATTTCTGCAATATTCTTTTGCTGAAATAAACAACCACCATGACCTGTGATAAAATCCACTGAGACCCGCACTCTACTATGATGTTGTTGTACAAACACTGCAACCATTTCTGAGTACTCTTTTTTACTTTCTGCAAATATTAAAATTGTTCTCATTATTCTGTAAGCTACTATAAGCATGCTAACTTGAATTATGCCATGTTCTATATAAACCATACTTTGCATCCCAGTTCTAAAAGTAGCTCACAAAAGATGTACAAGTGCAGCTGAGATCCAAAAATATTATGTACATATAGGAAAGAAATGCATGAGCAACTTGAGTCTAACCCATTGTTTTCCTAGCAGTCATTCCCATCAATACTGGTCTGTGAAAAAAAGTGGTTTATTCTTCCACCAGTGAGAACAACTGCAGGGAACACAAACAACTCTTTCCTCCTTGGAGGCCCATCTTTTTGATCCTGGTAACTGCTGTACATTCTTAAAGTAACCACCTACAGCCAATGAAAGCAGCCTTGTAAGAGGCTTGTGACTCCAGACGTTGAACTATTCTCTCTCTCTTAGGGATGGGCACGGACTGGAAAAATGGAGGTCCGTAGAGGTTCATGAGTTTCATGAACCCCAAACTTCCACAGACTTTCCCGGTTTATGAACCAGTTTGTGGTTCATGAGGTCCATTATGCAGCACAACCCAGGGTTCATGAGGTCCGTTATGCAGTCTTCTGAGATCACTTCCGGGTCACACTACCACAAGGGGGGAACAACATGAATGAGCTCAGGAGACATTTAAATGCCTTCTGTGCCCACTTCTGGGTCACACTGTCACTGCAGCACACTGAGAGTGAGCTCAGGAGGCATGTAAATGCCCTCTAAGCAATCTTGCGTCACTTAGCCATGGAGGCACAATCCAAAAGTGGGCGGTGGCAGCACAGCTTTAAAGGGTTCCCTGGGCACCAGCTTGTCTGACCCATGGACCACTCCAATAGATTAAAAGGTCTGCCTTAAAAAAAAATCACAGTCCGTGGACAGTCTGCCAAACCACAAATGAACGGACCAGGCAAACAGACCACAAACCAGCCCCTGTCTGTGACAAAATTAGATCTGGGGACTGGTCCGTGCCCATCCCTATTCTGTCTCTCAAAGGGCAACCTTCAATTTAACATTTTGTTAATCTTCTTTGACCAAAATGTCAACGGACAAATGAATTAGAGAGATAAGGAAAAGAATATCTGCAGCATTTAGCACCAAGTCCTTTGTTAATTACTGATGTAGCACGGATGGGAATACATAATGATTTTTAATTCAGATTATTCATATACTTATATTTTTCTGGCTTTATAAATTTTGATATTAAGATTTTATTAGGATTTAATAAGAGTCTATTCAGTTGTAAGGCCTCTTCTTTGTAGTTTAGAGTGTCTTTTTAGCTGATGCTAGCAGACAAGAAGTAAACATTCTTTTTATCAAGTTGCTTTGATGGAATAGCTGTGTTAGCAGTCTGGCAGTTCTAATAGGTCTTAAGTGTAGCATTGATGGGAAAGTGGAGGATGGGCTTTTTAACAGAGGTATTTGCTTGACTTTTTACTCAAAGTATAGGGTTCGTGATTTTAGTTGTTCAGGGTAAAACTCTGCAGTGTCTGGGTTAACAACGGCGTTAGTTTCTTATGTGAAAACAACAATTTTTATTTGGGTGTAGAGAAGAAGGTTAGGTTAAATAAACGTTTTTATTTGGGTGTTGAATAAGGTTAGGTTAAATAAATATTTAAGATATCATGTAGTCACACCTTTTGCTGTAGCTGACCAATGAATGTATCCCTATTCAAATGATACTCTGCCATTTATAACCAATTACGATTTTTGTATGTTATCTTTTGCCTATGTCATTTTGGGTATAAAAATTTATGAACTTCCTTATATTGTTCAGAAAGCAGTCAATTTTTGACAAACAATTTTGGTCTAACTGGTTTTCTTGCAATAAAATACCTAAAGAACTTTCTCCTCACTGAGACTTCACTTCTGTGTTCTTTTTGGGCTTGGGAACATATGAGCATTGCTCATATGCACAAGGAGGGCCGGATATAAATTGAATAAAATAATTAATAAATAAATAAATAAGTATTTGTGGAACACTGGAATGGCTTTCAAGTAATTTTAAAGTGGGTTTGAATTTCTAGGTGTTGAAGAAATACCTGATAGAATTTGAAGTATGCGTAGTCCACTACTGTTCCCACTGCAGTTTTAGTGTCATCCCCAATGGTTATGGGCATCAACATGTCTGCACCTCCAGCTATTAACATATTAATCTAGTAAGACAAAAGAAATAAAAATAGACAAATGAAAGTCATAAAGAAACATAGGGCTGCTTTCATACTCAGCACACAGTTAACATTGCCATATTTTCCCTCCCCACTTCCCATCCTCTTTTCTCCCTTAGTGCACACTATATTTACCTGTAACTCTCTTTCCTCTTCTCAGCTTCCCACCACTGCTTCCCATATTTCTGAGCTAAATCAGACATGATGTGGCAAAACCTGTCAGTGAACAGACCTTTCCAGCATCATGTCTGGTTTTGCCATTAAGTAACTCTATTTTTTCTGTTTCCCTACCAACAGTCTCCCTTCTCTCTTTGCAGTCCCTGTTCTCTCAGTTATCCCGTTTGATTAAAAAACTTATACTCTTCTCTTTACTGTGCTCAAAGCAGCTTTCAATAACCTATAAAACCAGTAAATGCACAGAACACCAATACTAGCAGAGCATTTGTTAAAACTCAGCCCTAACAGGAACTACACAAATATGTTTTTGCCTCGCCCCACCCGCAAAATTGCAAATCATAGTCAAACAGACTATCTTCCATGGAAGCCATAACTCTCAAAATCAGCGGGCAAATCCCTGCTGCAATAAAGTCACTTACACTTTACAAAACCTGCAGAACATAACCAGCAAAGGCACCTTGTATATCTTCCACAAGATGTGCCCTCACTGAGGCCAAATGAACCTCCCAAGAGGAGGAAACGTCCAACAGTAGTTGAGCTGAGCAAAGTCAGCAAGCAAGTCTTTTATCTTTACACTTCATAGCATTTTTTTGCTGTCTCCATCCCCTTCTCTTTTACCCCCTTTTTCCACCTACAGGCAGGGAGGGACCTTGCCTCTGTGACAGAGCTCATGTTTCACAAGCAGAAACTCCCAGGTTAAAGTCCTGCCATCTCCAGTTACAAGATTCAAGTAGCATGTGCTGGTGAAAATGTTTCTCTGTCTGAACCACTGCAAGTCAGGGTGGACAATTTAGAGCTACATAGACCAATAATTTGACCTCGGATAAGGCACCTTCAAATGTTTATACCTGGAAAACCAGGATAAGATTATTTACTACTTCTCTTACCAAAGAAATCTTATATGCCAATGTCGTGTTCTGGTCGTACACAGGGTTAACCACAGCACACAGGGCATTTCCAACAGCTTGGCCTAACGGGAGATTTGGGTCAGCTCCTGCAGCCAAAAGCTCAGCCACAGCCTGTGTAAAGTAAAAGGGGGGAGGAATAGGTAAAAACCTTCTCATGAATGTAAATATTGTTACCAGGCGCTATTTCGTAGAAAAAGAAGTGCAGGAGCTCATTAGCATAACTCATTAGCATAATTTGCATATACCACACACCCTGACATCACTGGAAGTATGTCAGAAGGCAAGAAAGAAGAGAGGAAGAGAGAGAGAAGGAAAGAAGGAGAGAAAGAGGAAAGAAGGCAAAGAGATGGGAAGGAAGGAAAGATATAAGAACATAAGAGAAGCCAATGCTGGATCAGGCCAATGGCCCATCCAGTCCAACACTCTGTCACACAGTGGCCAAAAATACCAGGTGCCATCAGGAGGTCCAACAGTGGGGCCAGGACACTAGAAGCCCTCCCACTGCTGCCCCCCCCAAGCACTAAGAATACAGAGCATCACTTGCCCCAGAGCTATCTATACCTTATGACTAATAGCCACTGATGGACCTCTGCTCCGTATGTTTATGTAATTATCTTTTGAAGCCCTCCATGCTTGTAGTGGCAGTGAATTCCATCATGTGTTAATCAGTCTTTGGGTGTATTTTAAGCATGTCTGCCCACCTCCCCTCCCCTTCTCCAGCTAGCCCGCCACAGCGGGCTGGCTGGAGAAGGGGAGAGGAGCGCAGGAAGGCAGTTATGCCTGGGTCCCTTGCCTGAAGTTCTCTAGGTGCCCCACAGCTGCGGGGCACCTAGAGAACATCAGGCAGGGAACCCAGGCATTTAAATCCCCCCTTCCCCCAAGTCTCTCTGCAGAAGCAGAGAGGCTCAGGAGAAAGGGGGCATGTCTGCCTGCCTCCCCTCCCTTTCTCTAACTAGCCCGCCACATTGGGCTGGCTGGAGAAGGGGAGGGGAGCTCAGGGAGGCAGACGTGCCTGGGTTCTCTGCCCGATGTTCTCCAGGTGCCCCACAGCAGCAGGGCACCTAGAGAACATCAGGCAGGGAACCCAGGCATTTCAAAAAACCCTCCCTTCCCCCAAGTCTCTCCGCAGAGTGGAAAGACTCAGGAGAAAAGTGGCGGGGGGCTCTGCAGGGCTTCACTGGCCCATCCACCTGTGCAGGCAGGCCAGGAATGGCGGGGGGCACCCTGGTCTCATTTCTGCCAGAGCACCACACTCCAGCAGGAAACAACCCCTGACTGTTACAACAAAAGATGATCTTCAATTTGTGTTAGAACAGCCAGTCACTAAATATAAAACCTCTCCTTAAAATCTCTGGACAAACAGGGCTAAACCAATGGATCTTCTGCTCTCCCCAAACCACACCACCCTGGTCACCATTTTCATCTTGCTTAGGCAACGAAATGCCAGCCTTCCACTGCCACTGAAGCCAAAGAGAAGGGGCCAAGGAAAACCATCACCAGCCTCATCCATCTACTGCTGCAGCAAAGGCAGTAGAATCAGCTCAGCCCCAATACTTTCATCTCTCCAAGTTGGCAAGATCGGGCTATAGGAAAGCTTCCAGCCTCACTTTACTGCTCTTGAGGCAGCATCAGGCTCCAGTGGAAAAAATCATCTTTTGCTGAGCATTTGTTGTACTAGGCCTATTATTTTGCTTTGAATGAAGGACAAGTCCAACATAGCCCTGTTAAAAATATAGTACCTTTTTCCCTCAGTAAAGCCCAAGTTGCCATTGCACCAAGGATGAACAGCTTTAATGAAATGAAAAAGAATCCTCTCCTCACAAAACAGTTTGGGCCTTTCTTCTCTCCTGCCACTCAATCCAAAGTGGAACACACCAAGCAGAAGGAAGAGGGGCCTTCCCTCCCCTTTGCTCCTTGCTCTACCCAGAGCAAGGCTATAAATAGAACAAAAGTTACTGTGATCAGTTTACTAATATACTTCCCAATGCTATATCAATCTTCCTTGTTTAGTTTAATCATGCTTAATACGTATGGTCATAATCATATAAATATCATAATCATATACGAATAATCACATACAAATGTTCAAATATGAACATCAAACCAGTCCTTCAAACGATACTCCAAGGTATCTTACTAGTAAGGGAACGTGTTGGAGATTTCAATCTTGAATGCAAAACATTGGATATTGATCGCAGAAAAGATATGCTTGCTTTGATGTCCCAACTGTGAAGAAACCCGGGGGGGGGGAGCGGGGGTGTGAAACAAGCATTTTAAGTCGACTGTTCATCACCAGGACCTTTTGTAAACAGAAGTGCTCTGCACCTGTTGCAAAGTGTGCATACATGGTGGGTTCCATTTTGACTGCTAATTGGAATACAGAAGTGGATTACTATATACACATATTGGAAAAGTGGTTAAGTCCTGGGAGTCTCCCTCTGGAACAATGCACAGCTACAATTTACAGTTGTTAAGATTTTTTTCTGACAATTCTCTTCAGGATTTATGCAGTGTCCCTCCATTGGAGTATCCTTTGAAGGACTGGTTTGATGTTCATTTTTTAACATTTGTATGTGATTATTTGTATATGATGATGATATTTATATGATTATGACTGTATTAATCATGATTACATTAAACAAGTAAGATTGATATAGCATTGGAAAGTATATTAGTAAATTGATCACAGTAACTTTTGTTCTCTTTATAGTCATTCATTTCTGTGATTCTCTACCTATCCGGAGCAAGAACAAGCTGTTAAATTACTCTGGGGATGAGTTGGCAAACTTTACCTCATCCCAGGTACCAGTAATTGCTGTGGCAGGGGAAGAGCCAGGTGGTGGCACCTTCAGTGCATTTTCAGAGGCTGTGCACCACCAAGTAGGAGCTGACAACCAACATTAACATGGGGAGATCTTGGGTTCCTTCTGATACCATCTAGTTGGCTGCTGTGGGAAACAGGATGCTGGGTAAGTAGGACCTTTGGCTTGATCCATTAGGGCTCTTCTTGTGTAATATCAATCACTGGCAGTTAACAGGCAGCTTTAACAACAATCTGCTTCTCTACCAAGTCTATCCCAAGTGGAGATCCAGCATGATGAGTGGTAAGAGTGTCAGATTATGATCTGGAAAGCCAGCCAAGTCCCCACTCTGCCATGAAGCTAGCCAATTGACCTTGGGCTAGTCATGCATGTTCAGTCTCACCCACCTTGCAGGGTTGGTGCAAGGATAAAGTGGAGAAAGAGAGAATGCTGTATGTCATCCTCAGTTTTCTTGTAGGAAGGGCAGGATTAAAAAGTACTAAATAAATATGTGCCAAGTAGTAATCTTTTGTTGTGAAGGGTGAAAATATTAAGTCACCACCTTTTGCCACCAGCCTCTCCTCACTCTACTCTCATCAATTTGTTTTAACCATAACACTGAAATGTGCAAACATGATGTCTGCAAACTGTAGGATATGGAACAAGGCATGGGGTTGGAGCCAGCACGGCAATTCTGCAGATGCAAGAAGTTTTACCTATGGAGGATACATTCTCAGTTTCCCTTTCCCATGGCCACTTAAAATGCTTCCTAAAATACTGTTCCTAGGGGCTCCTTCTCCTGCAAGACTAGGATTGGGGGGCTGGGGCTGCTGTGGTGGGAGGGCAGCTGAGAAAGTCATGTTCTGCAGGAAGAACTCCTTATGAAGAAAAAGAAGAGATTGGATTTATACCCCACCCTTCACTATCCAAAGGTGTCTTAGAGGGGCTTACAAACTCCTTTCCCTTCCCCTCCCCACAACAGACACCCTGCGAGGTAGGTGGGGCTGAGAGAGCTCCAACAGAAACTGCTCTTTTTCAAGGACAGCTCTTATCAGAACTATGGCTTGCCCAAGGTCATCCAGTCAGGTGCAAGTGGAGGAGTGAGGAATCAAACCCAGTTCTCCCAGATTAGGGTCCGTGCACTTAACCACTACACCAAACTGGCTCTCTCTTATGCCCGTGGAAACACTGCACTGGATTCAATCCATTATTAAACAAAGGTTTATGCTGCATTTGCTGTAGTGCTGTCTTCCTGGGTTCATGTCTGGGAGTCCAGTAAGATTCCAATAAAGGTGCTTTAAAGTAATTAGTAATGTAATGATGTATAAATTTTTGTCTCTCTTTTCTGTGATTCAGAGAACATCAGTATGGCCTAATTTAAATGTGACACTGAAGATCAAAAACTTCCCCATTCAACTCTGCATTTTATTTAAATCCCTGTTATACATGCAATATTAGCAAGTCAGCACACTGCCCACCCCATGCTATAGATCTCTGGCATGGTAACCCTGCATATGTAGTGGCTGAGGGCCTAGTTTAAATGAAAGGCAGGTTATTTCTTACTCAAAACAGTATTTAAAAGGGAGCCCTAATCTATTTGCAAGAAGTTTAAATACACTTGTGGGCAGGGCTTTTTTTTGTAGAAAAAGGCCGGCAGGAATTCATTAGCATAATAGCCCACACCAAATGGCAGAAACTTATTAGCATATTAGGCCACATCCCTGACAGCACAGCTCATTAGCATATTAGGCCACACATCCCATGTTAGCAGAAGTGTGGTCATCCAGCCACACCCACCTTATGCTTCTTATTCTGTTTACCTTGTTTGTTGTCAAAACCCAGGGCTTTTTTTGGAGCAGGAACTCCTTTGCATGTTAGGCCACACACCCTTAATGTAGCCAATCCTAATGAGTTTCTGATGTCGGAAATGGCCTGTTATGCTAATGAGTTCCTGCTAGGTGTGGCCAACTCAGGAGCCAGCCAGAACTCCGTTCCTGTGCGTTCCTGCCCAAAAATAGCCCTGCTTGTGAGTAAAGGACAGTAATGCTCACCAGATCATTTCCATTAGCAATGGCCAGCGAAAGTGGGGAATGGCCACTCCAGAGGACATTTGGATTTGCATTGTGATGTAAAAGAAGGTGAACAACATCACTTGCATTCTAAAAGGGAAGCATAAAATAAAATAACATCAACAAAGACAAAACACATTTATCAAAATGATGGGATTAAATATTTGTTTTGATTAAATTAGACATTTAAAATAAAATATGCTAGAGCAAAGGTATACAGATATTTCTTAATCTGAAGTTATACACTGAAGGTAACATTGAGTCAGCATTCACCACTATGAGCTTCAGCAAAAACAGTTCAAACTGACTTGGCAAAAACTAAAAAAACAAATGCAACAACCCCACAGCTGTAGCATTAACCCATAATATACACATAGTTAGTGCCATCCTGAGCAGAGTTACAACCATCTAAGCCCACTGAAACCAATGAGTTTAGAATGGTATAACTCTGTTTAGGATTGCACTGATGATGTGTTTATTACAAAGAGAGCAGCAGGAACGTAGCAAAGCAAAAGAGCACTTTTTATACCGGGAATAGGGTTGTAGATTTAATTGTCTGCAGATATTTTAAAGCAGTTTTCTTTTTTCCTCCTCCATCATACTGCATTGTTTACAATATACTGTTTTTATTTCTGTCTTCTCTAATAGTGTCCACATTGAGTCCCAGTGAGAAAGGCAGACTATAAATAATGTAATTAAATAATCCCAGTTTCCTGCATTCTTAACTGTCCAATGGTGTTTTATTGCACTTCTTATTGTATGAATTATGCTGGTTTTATTGCATGGTTTATATAATTCTGTAATTCACCTTGAGTCTGATCTAGAAAGGAGGGTGGATAAAATAAACTGAGTAAGTAAATAAACTCCTAGACTCTCATTCAATATGATTAACATGGAGATTCCAGTCTATTAAAAAATCCCTCAACCCACAAGAATGTGCTCTCTCCCTTCAACAGAGAGCAAAGATCCACATGTTTACTCCTTTGCATGTGTAGATTTCCTTACTCTCTTGCAGTAAATGGGGGGAATCTGTGCACAGATGAGCTCTATACATTTCAGCACATAAAAGGTTCTGGATCATGATGACTGGATCAGGAAAAGCACCAAAACAGATCTGTTCCATAATGGCAGAAGAGGGCATGTTAAGGTGACCTTGTAAGATGGTTTTGGCTTAATCATTTAGATTTCACCCCCTTAACTGAAACTAAATTAAAACTTAGCTTTTCCTTTTATCTTTGGCTCCAGGTCCCCACTCATGCTAGCTGTTGAAATTTAGATATCTGTAATGGGGCAATGTTGCTTATGTTGGCTATTCTGTAAAGCAATGCCATGCATCAACGGCATTAAAGATAACTAAAGCTTTCTGGAGAGCTCATCTCAGTCAAGAAATGAAAAGCACCTTGACCTTTAATCTCTGGAGTTTTGTGCAGTGACTAATAAAACAAAGAAAGCTTTTAGGCAATCATTTTGGCCTATTACTCCTCCCCATTGAAACCCTGAGCACACAGAACTGACCACACAAAAAGAGGTAATGTGCACTGGCATCAAATATTGATATAGCAGTTCAAATGAATGGCTGGTAAATGTTGTCAGATTAATGAATAAGACAACAACCAGGAACCAAAGAACCACATGCCTAGCTCTACATGTCCAAGACAGCTTTGGTCTTGAGTTTCTCAAACACCTGCACCTCGTGCCATATAGCAAACCGCTTCTGAAACTGAGGGGACTTTCAAAAGCAGCTTGTGACATTACATGGGGTCAAAAGTACTATCAGGTGCAGGACAAGACCCTCAGGCTCACCTGCAGCAAACCTTTTGGACCCTAACCTATATTAAATGTTTTCATGATAATTTTTTTCAGTAGATGAAAAGAGTGGGGGTTTTTTACATGTGGCTAATGCAACATGCAAGAAGGCAGCAGATCTTCTACAGAAAGGGGGAGTGTGGACAGAATAGCAAACCAATGATTGTATCAGGCTGTTCTTTGCAAGTGATGTGGAGCTGATAGTTGGTACAAAAGTTTCTAAAGAAGCTAGAAAGGCAACAGAAGAAGATGTATCTAACTAAGAAAACAAAAAATGAAACTGCAATCAAAATTATCTTCCAAGAGCTTGTCCCAAATTTCAACCTGAATCGAACTATACATGGCAAATGAACATTTCAATGTGATAGCACTGAAAGCACAAACACAAAAGAAACACTGCATTAAAAGCTGAGCTTCCTATTTGTGCCTTGAAAATTCAACAACAGCAAAATGATGCTTAAAAAGAACTCCACTGATGTAAACAAAGACCTGCTGCAATTACAGACTCTTAATTATGTATGAGTGAATAAGAGAGGTAAAGTTAAGTTATTGACTTTTTATTTATATAACTGAAGGCAATAATAAAAAACTGCAAGGCAAGAAATGCATGTCAATGAAGTAATCAACTCCTGAATAAAAGAGTATAAGTTGCAACTCATTATAGTCCATCAAATAGGACTTTTTCCAATACTGCTAATGTATACAAGACCAATCATCAAAAGTAATTAACAAAAAAACCTAGTTGTTTAATGAGAAATCTCTAAATGCTTTCAACATGTTGCTCAATTTCCCCCCATCTTGTAAACCCTTTTAACAATGTATTCACCAAATAATCAACATTTCTCACAGCTTTTCTCTCTTCTTTCATCCTGTTCCACAAAGAGAGCATCCCTTTGTACAGCAAAATTGTGTTGCAGCATAGGAATTAAGTTCACAGGAGACTGGCTGCTTCAAAATAAAAGTAGTATTCCTTTATAATAAGGAATTACATACTGAATAGGGAAGAGTAGAGACAGCGTTCTAAACTATCTACTTATGCTAAGGTGGACAGGCGCATCTTGCTGCTGGGGTAGCTAGACAAGGATGAGGGAAGAGGGATGATCAGCTGGAAGGAAGTTCCCTGAGAACAGCAGCCTAAGGCCAAAGGAATAGCAGCGGAGCAGGTCAAAGTAAAAAGGTGTAAAAAGTCCTGAACTTCTCTGTCTTTCTGACTTTATTGTTCCCACTGCAGTCTTGGTATCCATTCCTTCTAACAGGGTAAAAGCTCATGCTTAGTTATCAGGGCCCACCTGATAGAAGAAAAGATGAAAATGTGAAGTACAATATTGGATACTTTGTTTGTAAGAGAACGCATATTGGTATGTATTTTTTAAAACAGAAAACATAAATTCACATTTGGCTAATACAATGCCCCTCAATGTCTCATGTCCTAGAAGGCCACATGATTGACTTACAGGGTTGGGATGGCCCTGCCACTTACTTAAACTCAGAGGGACTTACTTCAGAGTAAATATGCACAGGCGCACTCAAGTGCAATGCTATAAAAATTTCCCACCATCGCTCTTTACCACAAACCAATTTCATCCTCACAAAACTGAACAGAAATGGAGGAGTAGAAAAAAGAGAGCGGGGGAAGGAAGGGGAGAGATCCAAAGCTGCTTCAGTTATTCTAATTCATGCAGGTCTAGAAACTGAGATCTGATTTAATAAATGTTACCTGGAGCTTCTCTATTGTAGAATTCATTTCTGTGACTTGCCAGAAATAAGAGATCTCCATTTATTTTTCATTTCAAGAGGAATCTCTTGCCTTCTAATGTTACAAGAAAACTCTACTAGAGTATGCAGGCTTTAATAAACCCTATATAGTAAGGATACAGGCCAAACCATATTGTTAAAAGTAAAAGCAAATGACAGGTTCAGAATCCTAAGATTCCACTTGTCTTTATGTGCTGGTTAATCAACACATAAAATTTGGTTGGTGGCCAATGCAGTCATCATGTTTTCTTTTGGAATCAACTGCAGTCTGAGGTCTAAAAAAGATTTTTTAATCAAAGCTATAGGAGATGCCTCCAATGGAAAACAAAAGGCTTATCTCTATTCTCTGATCCAGGACTGGAAGAAATTCTTTATTTCTGATGTAGATGTAGATGTAGATGATGTAGAATTTAGGCTGAGGAAGCCAACATGTGAATGCAGGAGAGGACTACAAGGACCTCAAAAGTACTACATGCTTCACATGTTACAAGCAGTAGAAGCAAGCTGTGAATTTGCTCAGCAAACAGGACAAACAATGTCCATTCATCCATCTATCCATGACCACCACCCCTCAGGAACGTCACATGTTACATATGAAGGCATTTGTGTAAGCTGCCATTAAGCATCAGGCAGGCTCACAGCCGAATGGACTACAGTTTGGCCCTAGCATTAAAATATACTTCATTTCTATAGCTTTTGTTTGTTTTAGTTTGCTGTTTCTTTTGTCAGCAGTGCTAGTGGCCATCCGCTTCCTCCAAATCCCAGACCAGCACAGTTACCCTTGCTGTTAATGGGTTTGAATTCCAGACTTACTGCAGTCTGGAAAAAAGAATATTGCCTTTTAATGTAACAAAACACTAAGGACCTCCACTGGCCAAGGTTTCACATTGCTCCAAATTGTTGTCTTGCCAGAGGACTCCCCCTAGCTCGGTTTCAGCACCAACAGCATAATATACAGTCCCACTAGTATGAACAAGAGAAAGTCTTGCAGTGGGAAGGTAGAATAGCTACATCCACATTCATTTTTTGGAGAAGGACAGACCGGGAGAGACATGAACTTCAGTGCAAGAAACAGCACTCAAATAACCAAAGCAATTATGTTAAAAGCAATGGGACCCAAAAATAATGCGATTTGCTGTTTGCCATCTATTAATTTTAAAGAGTTGCATGAGCATTCCAACATTTGAGTGTTACACCACAGGACTAATCATCTTTAAAAGGATATAAAACATTTCTTAAAAATTGAGTTTTTTAAAAACTCAAAAAAGAAAACAGTACAGTCATTGTGTTGTCTCTGGCAGTTCCCCTTAGGAACTTGTACGCACATAAACACTTGAAGCTGCCTTACACTGAATTAGACCATTGGTCTGTAGAGGTCAGTATTGTCTACTTTGACTGGCAGCAACTCTCCAAGGCTCCAGGCAGAGGTCTGCTCTTTCACACCACCTACTACCTTTCAAGTGAAGGCATCAGGGATCAAACCCAGGGCCTTCTGTATACAAAGCGGATGCTCTATCACTGAGCCACAGGCTCCACACACAGCCCTTGTGACACACACAAGATTTATAAGTAATGGCAACTGGTGAGCAAGTAAAAGAGAAAATGGAATTTTCTCCAGTAATGAGTCATTACAGTTTGAGTGATGGAAAAATACAGTACGACATACCCATTATAATGGCAGTTTGGCCAGCAACTTTTTCATTGTACTTGAGAAGGTATGAAGCAGTCCAAAGATCCATCTACTCCAGTATCCTGTTTCCCACAGTGACTGATTGGTCACTACAAGAAACAAGATACTGGACCAACCTTTCAGATGCCCCAGAAAGCTGACTGACAGGGCAAGAAGGCAACAGTCTGCCTCCAGTATTGCCCCCCCCCAGCAACTGGTGCTCAGTGGCACACTGTCTATGAACATTAAGGTTCCATTTATTCATTTTTGGTTAACAGATGTTGACAGCTCTACCTTCCTTTAAGTAGCCTGATCACTTTTAAAACCACCTAAGCTAATGGCCTTTACCACATCTTGTGGCAGCAAATTCCATAAATTAATAAAGCACTGTGTGAAAAAGTATTTCCTTTTTGCCTTTCCTGAATATATCTGGACTGTCAGCTCTCAAGTCAACTGTTACATCTAAATGCAGACCATTTCAGGATACTTTGTAAAAGTGTCCAGCTTCCAGTTAACCAAATTGCTCTTACATTAAAAGGATGCCCCCTCTAGTCCACGGGTTTTTTTTAGAGTAACCAATGAAAAGAGAGAATGTGATCTGGAGCTGTACTTAGGCTGGAGCTAGCCCAGGTGTTTTCATCATCACTGCCCAGGAAAATGTGAAAACCAAGAAGGAAGGTTGTACAGAGAGGTTTCTTTACTCGCAAACTTACGTTTAAGTGGTGCTGCTTGTTTATGTCCCTGGTGTTCTCCCCAGCTTGTTAAAATAAATCTCATTTATACTTCCCTGGCTTAGGAGTCTTCCTAAACTTTCTGGCCTGATGTTTTGTTTTTTGTTTACTGGCCAGAAGAGAACAAAGTTTGTGTTTGTAAGCACACAAAAGCTTATACCTTGAATAAAATTTTGTTGGCCTTAAAGATGCCCCTGGACTCAGACTTTGTTCTGACCAACACAGCCACCCGCCTTAATCTATCTGGCCAGAAGAGGTCAGCCTTCTCCAGACACTACACTAGCTTTCTCTACCTGCCTGCTTGGGTGGGCTCCTGTTGCAGACTGTCCTGTCCCATCTTGCAATACCATTTCTTCATTCCATTTCCACACTAGAACCACACAGATGTTTCAATTTCCATCTCTGCCCACTGGTGACTTTATTTTCAACTGGTAAAAACATCTTAAGCCACAGCAAGCCATGGATTTGGAAGTGCAGGACTGGGGAGTGGGCAAGTGACTCGCCTAGAGATCCAAAATCTCCACTTGCTTTCACAGGGGATCCTATGCTACATGAACCAGCTTGGGAGCATTTACACAATTTTTATTACTAATATCATTTATAACAATTTATTTTATGGCTGCTTATACAAATGGATTTATGATCATTTATCATCAGCACATGCACAAGCCCAGCATCAAAATGAGACAAGACCTCCTCAGAGGAGAAGCCCTCCCCCTCTGTAAACCCCACTGCACATTGGTAGTTTCCCAGTGGGAATCCCTAAGACTGTCACTCAGGAGCAGGTCCCACTCACGGACCCAGAAGAATTGGGACTAGAGACTCAGTGCTTATTTGACAGCACAAGGCATCTCATTTCACCACCCTGCTCGAGAAGAAGCTATTTTGCTTTAAGTTCTGTCAGGACTAAGACCCCACCAGGTGCCATAAAAGATGGGGTGGTCAGACAAGCTGCAAAAGTTGCTGTAAGTTACTGATGCAACACTCCTATGGACCAACTCCTATTATCTAGTTCGTTCAATGCCTGAATATCTTCCCTGTTATGAAGGACTCCAAGTCCGTAATCTTTGCCCAGCTTGCTGGCACTGCTGGACAGCTCCCTTGCTATTTTGGTGGCCTGGCTGATTTCGCTAGACTGCAACCAAACAGAACATTTTCATTAAGTCCTTCATCAAAGCGTAACTTAACAGCTGGAATATTATTACTCTAGATTTGAGTTTTGAATCTGAGGCTCTACTACTTTTGCAGTCTCAACAATCAGTGCAGCACTTCACTCAAAATCGAAGCCCAGAAATGAAGTGGAATGGTGTGTCTCTCACACACATCGCAAGGGATGCCTACTGGCCTGTAGGCCACCTGCTTCTACATTGCAGAATTCTTCTTGCGTTTGTTGCTGAACCTCTAGCTTCACTCTCATAATCCAAGCTAAAATAAATTGCATTCACCTTGCCTTTGGTCTGAATAAATGAGGTTTGGGTATGCAACAGCCTTGAAACACATAGGCCTTCTTTAAATTCTTTAGCATTAATTTCTCCCATCACAAAAAGAAGGCTTTGTGTATGCCAGTGGCAGGGCACTGCTGCTTGGATTCACCTATCGTGCCCCTATTGTTCAACTCTAGGGCTGAAAATGGTTTGAAGGAAAGAGTGAACAGACAGACTAAAACAAAGTCTTGCACATCCTCCTCCACACAGGGGGTTTCAATCACCCATTAGATTTAGAGAGACTTTTATTTTCTTTCATATGTAGCTACCAAAAACATTACAGGAACTTCATGTAATAATGTCTTTGTTTATGTTATTTTTTTAAAAAAATGTCTAATAAAACTAAACAGGTAATAAAAATGCAATAAAAATATTTGTCCAGCCTGGCAATCTGGCATTCTTGATCAAGAATTCAGCTCCCTGCACAGGATACCAGTGTCCTGCAGAAGAATTGCTGGTGGGTCAGTGCTGACTGCACTGCACATCTGGCTGTATATACTGAGCTTTGATTTAATGTAGCAGCCTGGATGCCAGTTCCCAGATGACTGAAATTCCTCAGACTACTAGGCCCTAAGGCTTTGAGATCAAACCATTAATATTAGAAAGTAGAGACAGTTGGATGTTTCTCACAGAAAACTGATATACAATCCCCACTTTTAAAATATGATTTCCTTACCAATCTAACATCTGAAAGACTGGAAGCAGTAAAGATGACAAATACTAGCAAAATACTTCAACTTGACAGAAAAGTGGATTTCCACAGTTACCACTCACCTTATGACTATCCTCCCTCTCACATGTAATATGAAGGGGTGTCCTCCCACCTTCCTCTGGGGTAATGGTACATTCTGTGTAAAAGCCTTTGGGTGGTCCAGTTTCATTATACAGTTTCATCATTGATAATGCTTCAAGAGGCTCAGCCTACAGGGAAAAGTGGTAAAGGAAATCACAAATGCAGATGGCTCCAGGGACCTCAAGAAGTCACAGCCTGTTCTCCATTATGGAATCAGGAATTAACCTCTCTGAACTACCACTTAGAGGTGTTTATTTCCTCTTCAGCTCCCCTCAGCAATTTACACTGCACAAATATTCTAACAGTACAGTAAAAAGTGCTGCCACTGTTCAGGGCTACATGCATTCTATGCATAAATTATGTGGTACATATCAACAGTCTTCCTCTAAATCAGATTAGTTTTACATGTAATTAGTGCTTTCTTCTCAAACTGGCATCAGCTCTCCAGGTGCTGGATGAAGGTCTACCTCGGAGAATATTTCGCCTGCAGATGCTCATGGTCAGACCCACAGTCTCCTGGCCAGTACAGCATCGAAGCAAGAAAAGTGGACAGAATGAAAGACAGATAGACTACCAATGCCACCCTACGCAGAATTACATCTTTTAGGTCTACTGAAGTCAATGAGCCTAGAAGGGAACAGCTCTGCTTAGAATGGCACTGTTAGTCATGGAACATTATACACAGAAGCTTGGAAATGAGTGAACTGAATTATATATTGTTGTGATCCCCTTTTATGGGTTTTTTTCCCCCAGAAGCAGTTACATGATCAATTACATTAGGTGGATAGCCATGTTGGTCTGAAGCAGAATTTTTTGCCACTGGACTCAAACCATGACCAACAGCAGAATTACAAATTTGCAAAAAAACAAAGACCTTGCTCAGTTCCACTCCTATAGACCTAGATGACAATGCAGGGGTAAGACAAACATACCTTAGAGAGGCCAATTTTGTCTTGTCTATATATGTCATCCGCATCTTCTGCCCTAACATCAGGGTCTGTTACTGAATGAAGAAGCAATTCTGTTATTTTAACCCCTTCTTCACCTGTAAGGGCAGCAGCAATATGAAGAGGAGCTACACCACCAAGCTGAAAAATAAATGCTATATTTACCCACAAAACAATCACATGAACATTTTACTAACATGTATCCCCAGCACAGTAGTTCATGGCAATGAGCTGCTCCAGCTTAAAAAGAAGCATATGAAGCATTTTAATGAAGATTAAAGCTTAAAATTAAAGACACCAAAAATCCAAAGTAGCATAATTGCCTGATACTTGTGTGCCGAAAAACTAGAACCCTTTTATTTGTATTTTGTATTGTTTACTTCATTTCTACCCCAGCTTTCTCCCTAACGGGAACTGAAAGAGGCTTACATCGTTCTCCTCTCTACCATTTTATTCTCCAGAAAGTGCTGTAATGTAGGTAAGGCAGAGAATGCATGACTGGTCCAAGGTCTCTCTTTATGGGAGAGTGAGGATTGGAACCTGGGATGTCCCAGATCCTATTCTGACACTCTAATAAGAAATGCAGCCAAACTCCATTGGATGGATGGGTTAGACATCTACACTGCATGGTGAAAAATCAGTCCAGGAAGGACGGGTTTGTTTAGGAAGATCTCGGTCTCAAAAGAGCTTATGTTAAAGCAAGACTTCCCACCTGACCCTTTCTTTGAGAACATTCCCTACCACATTTCAGAAAGGAAAAAAAAACTTCTCTACATGCCTAACACATCTTCACAGCCTCTGCAGCCCAAAATCAACTGAGGATACAAAGAACTCGGTGCAGCTCACTTCACACACAAAGTTGTTACTGGGCCTTCTCAGGGATTGATGTTTTTCCATATAGACACTAACTAAAATCATTTGGAATATGATCCCATTAAAAAAAGGGTCTGGAGACTGTGGATCTCTTGTAAAACCAGTTTTCCACACTGATAAAATTGTAAGCCAAAGCAAGCTACTAAACATCTCTGTACCATGAAACGCACAATTGTTGCTCTAAAGCATCTGCAGGAAACAAGATAAGGTGCTACTACTGAACCGGCTGCAACTATTATTGCCATATGTAGCTGCAGCTATCATTGCCATAGTGGCACTGCACAGCAGAGCGTGAAAAAGAGCTAGTATATGCTAATTCACGCATCACCTAAAGGACATTTTGATCATCACAAGGATTTCTCACTTGAAGGGAAAAAAATCAGTTGCAAACAGGATGCAGCACATAACACAACAGAGTAGATGACCTTCACAAGATAAACCACTTTGTGTGCAGATGCCATAGGATGTATTTTAAATTCAGAGTATAAATCTAAAGAAACTAAATAGCCTTTAAAAGCTATACTGTTGTTTTTTTAAAAAAAAAACACTCTAGAAGTGTCATAGTTTCTGCTTTGGTCTCATAAGTATGTTCCTAAAGACCTAATTTTAGAGACGGAAGTATTTTAATAGTCAACTGGTCAATTCAATAATTTCTTCTTGAAATCCCAAACCTGAATTTGTAAGCCAGCATTTCACTAGATGAGGTCTGCACAAGCTATGATCTACCAAGTTAAATATAAAATTAACCATTAAGGGTTCAATTAATCTCCTACTTTTGATTCCCATCTTTGACTGTAAAAACACGGACTGTCAAGCATATGGCAAGCCACCATCCCTGTATGGTGGGCTATACTTGGGTTGATGGATCTCAAGCTGTACCAGCTTGAACTAGTTTCTAAAGTTAATACAAGAGCTTTGGTGCCTGATAACACACCGTCACATTCGATTGTTTTGTACCAATACTGATCAAGACAACAGATCATCCTTACTCTGGCCGGAAGTCTTATATCTGTCCTTGCTCCAGCTTCTAAAAGTAACTTCACTACTTTCACATCTGCAGATTTCACAGCAAAAAAAAGGACGTGCATCGGGTTGCAGCTTATATTGGGATCCGCGCCTCTCTTTAGGAGCAGTTTGATTGTAGCCAATCTCTTTTTGTGCCTAAAATCAGCAGAAGATATGAGTCTTATCAATTGTTAATATATCTTATAACATTATTGAAATAACATTTCTAATTCTAGGGTGCCACATGATACAAAAACAAAGTATGTTTTGGCTGTTCTTTTTTTAAAAGTTGTGTATATCCCACAGTAATATTTTTTATTATTTGTTTTTCAGAGGAAGAGGAAGGGAGATCAGCAGCAATGCAGATAGCCTAGGCAGTAGCCAAATCTGCCTACAGGAGGCTGGTAATATCATTAACCCTCTCCCATGCTAGGCACTCCTGGCCCACCCTCCATGTGTCACATTGCAGGTACTCAATGGACAACCCTGGCTTACTCCTGAAGATTGTTTCTCTGTATTCTTCTGCAGCCACTTACTCCGTTATGGATATTGCCATCCTTCTCAGTGGACCTTCATTCTGAATCTCCTCAACATCAGGGGTGTAGGGTATGTCCAACATGTGTTGGCTGAGAACAGCTGCGCCGCGCTGCAACATTTCTCTAGAAACAGTCATCTTAAAGTTGTAAACACCATAATGAGTTTCAGTGCTGCATGCGGTCCTCTTTTCTCCAGCTCGAGACCCCCTATCTTCTGATGACTTCGCCACAGTCTCTGTGCCAGAATTTGTCTTATCAGCAGAGATTGCTACTCCTCCTGCGGATACAGGGGCAGAGATCGGGGATTCTCTGTGTTCTGCCGCATCCATGGTAAATTGAGAAGCCTCTGACAGTGTCCCTGAACCGGTTTCTTCTGGTTTCTGTGTAAGGAAAACATCAGTTATAATGACTTCAATCAAAGGGGCCACTCTGCACCAACAACAGAGGCTACTTCATTGTTATCCATTTGAATTTTAATACATATGTATACAGAAAAAGTAGCAAAAGTCTAATCAAGCTATGCTAAGAATTTTACTCAGCAAATACTGCCTCCACATATGCAAGATGTTTATTACAACTAGAAAGTCTTGAAACAAACTGTTTTAAAACTAGAAAGGGTACTTAGGTAAAATCCCATTTTTACAAATGTGTAAATTTGATACCTATTTTTGTCACCCTACTTATATAAAGAGCATGTTACAAAATAAAACTGTCCTGCATCAGCTTCATACATGGCAGTGTTGGGGGTGAGGACCAGGGAGAGGAAGTCAGCCACAAACTGTGCTTGCTTCCCAGACACTTATGAACCACTGCCACTGCCGCTGCCAACACATCTCAGACCTCCAGATCTTCAGCACAAATTGCTATACACGATAACCTGACATGTCGGATTCCATCCTAGTATCCAGCATCACAGAAATTAAAGCCCTGAATATGCATCTCAGGGCCACAGCTGAGTTTTTCTGCTTTTTTATGCACTGCACTTTGACAAAGACCTGTTTTCGGTTCCCCTTTGCTATTTTGAAATGTGTTTTCTTTTAACAGCCACAACTGTTAATCTAAGTGATGTGACAGTTGTGCCCTGTATTGTGTTCAGCACTTCGCTTAACTACACAACCAGGGGGGTAATTCATTCAACTACAAGACAGCCTTGGGATGCCAAGCAAAGCAGCTGTCTGACTGTTATTATGGCTTGTATTCAATCAGCTTTGAGTGAGTAGCAAAATCAGTCAAGTAAATAATGTAAACCTGAAGCAACTTGTTGAAAAAAAGACTGGTATGCACTTCACACAACTGTATTTCAGACTTACAGATTTATGAAAGACTGACCTCTCTTCTAGAAATACTCCTTTCAGCAATATTGGGCTGAAATGATTCTGCAGGGAAATAACGAATAATGCACATAGATAGAGCTGATAATCCTTCATCACTGCATTTATTCACATCAGCCCCATTATCAAGAAGAAGATTGATGATATCATCATGGTAATTCATCTGCCAAAGGGAAAAAAAAAAGTCATTTTCATAGAGAAGTAATCTCTTCTTCTGAATCCTAATATTTTTCAAATCTTAATTTGAGAAAAAGAGTTTCAGGTTGTAAGTCTCCCTTTACAGACAGAGAAATACTCTACACCAGTGGTTCCCAAAGTGGGCAGTACTGCCCCAGGGAGGCAGTGGGATTACACAGGGGATGCTAAGAGGCAAGAAAGCAGAAGAGAGGCCCTGGAAGTGGGCCCTCTGACCGTGTTGTTACCACTGACCAGGCTACAGCCTAGAGCAAAACATTTTCCTTGCTTCATCTTTAAAGTTTTATTGCTCTTATTGCTTTCACAGTTATTTCCTCTGGTCATCTTCGTTTGTATTTATGAGTCTAAGTTCTCACAACTCACAAAACAGCCAATGGCACTCCATGTTTCTGCCTCTGCATAGTGCTGAAATCTGGTGGAAACTATCAGAATTTTTAGTAAATATGCCAACAGAGCTCTAGTCAGACCTGTAGAAAATGTGCCTAATATGTGAAAAGGTCTTTTCTAATGAGGCAATGAAGCCTTCCATACCAAGTGAATATTTGAAGAAGGCACATCCTGACAAGGCAGACAAGAAATTAACTTTTTTCAATCACTTTGTGTCAAATTTCGGAAGTGGCCAACACTATCAATGTCCAGGACTGTCAATGACCCTAGACTCCCCTGAACCACATCAACCTCTCCCCAGCACAGACCAGACAGCAGCAGGACAACAGGTACCTTGGGAGAGTCTCCCCACCAGAAGCAAGATGCCTTCATCAATCAGCTGGCCCACTCCTGGCCAGGGAGCGCAATGAAGGGGTGAGGAGACAATCCCACAGCATGAAAGAGTGAGTGGCAACTCATGCAGCTACAAGGCTACCACTGACTCTCCCTCCAAAGAGAGGGGGAAGGGCAGGAAAATGCTGCAGAAACCACCCCCTCGCCCATGAGGGCTGGCACAGCAAGGAGTGAGGTATCCAGGTGGGGCTCTGCCTGCATCCACAGCTGCCTGGTGAGCAGCTGGAGTCTCAGGGAAGGGAGGAAAGGCGACAACATCCTGCCCACCTCTATAAGAGGCTGGAAGGAGTGGGGGTGGGGAGGTGGGCAGAGCCCTACACTACAAAGGGAGGCGCTTCTGAGAGGCTAAGAGGGAGAGTATATTCCACTCTGGGGAACAAGCCAACCAGGGCACAGGAAGGGTGTAGGTGATTTAACCTGTTCTGTGGTTCATCCTGAGGTCTGGGAAGCTTGAGGAAAGGAGAGAGCAATGGCCAAGGGATACCCTGCCATGGTCGCAGGGGGGTGCAGCCTCTCATTCAACTAAACACTGATGATTTTTGTGCATCCTACAACATTTCATTGGCGACTGCTAAGTCTGGAAAGCCACATAAATTGATGAAGAACTCATCCTACCAGCAGTTAGTGAGGTTCTGACAACCATTTTGCATAAGTCACCACCTGATATAATTAAGATAATTTTCTCAGCAACAATTCAGTGCAAAGACACATGGATAAAATGTCTCAAAATGTGGAAGATACATTGTGCTGCATACTAAGGACCACAGAATTTGCATTACAGCTGGATGAATCAACTTTGCTAGCAATGAATCTTTCCTTCTCACTTATGTGCACTTTATGAAAGACAACAGTTTGCCTTGATGGTTGTTATTTGCAAGGCATCTAAGAACAGATACTACAGGGGAATCAATATTTCACGTGGAGCAACTCTTAATGACAAGAAAATCCCACCTACTACCATACAACTGATAGAGCATCATCAATGACTGGTTGCTACTGTGGATGTGTTGCTTACTTGAAAAAAAGTAGTACCAAGTGTCTTTACCATTCACTGTGTCATTTCTGGTTGCAAAAAAAAAAAATCAGTGATTGCCTGAATGTCTGCACAAGTCATCACATACTTTGTTACTGCAATGAATAAAATTAAAGCCCATGCTCCCAGTGATTTACAATTCCAGGAGCTCTGCGTTGAGAATATGAACATTTTGAATTTTTGTGGCTTCATATTGAAGTTCATTGGCTATCAAAAGGCAACTATGTGAGATGTTTTTACAGTCTTTTTGACACTGATGTGGAGCTTTTTGAAGACATGAATGCTTAGCTCAGTGATAAACGCAAAGAGATCAGGCATGACACTACATATCTATCAGAACTATTTGGAAATGAAATAAATTTGCAGTTGCAAGGAAATGAGGTCAATCTTATTAAGGCCAAATCTGCCATCTCTATGTTTATTTCAAAGTTAACTCTATTCAAAGGCAAAATAGGCTGTTGCGAGCTATACCAATTTCTGAGCCTGTCTGAACTAGCAGAGAAAGGTGGGATACAAGATGATGATCTGTATGTTTTTTGTGACCATTTGGAAATGCTACATGAAGATATGTCTGAGCAATTTGAGGATTTTCTTCTAGTAGAAATTGCAGATTGAGTGATAAATCCATTTTCAGATACTGAGAAAGTTGGGGTAATGAAGGAAGAACTAACTGAGCTACAAAATTACATTGAGCTGAATCCACTGTTAAAGAAATCATACCAAGAGTTTTGGCTACAGAAGAAAATTTATTATTGCTATCTTGCACTATGGAGAATGGTTAAGAGGGTCCTTGTTGCATTTCCAACATCATACTTGGTGGAAGGTGTTTTTAGTGTGGTCATCCAACTTGTCTCCAAGCAAAGAAATCAACTCCCGATTACTAAACATGGTAATTTAAGACTCCTGCTAAATGACTTTAAATTAGACATTGGGAAACTGGTATCTATTCATCAAACCCATCCATCACATTAAGAATTTACTGAACAGTGGTTTTTCGGTTTCGGTGCTGCGAATGGCGGCCGCTTCTCGGGACGCTCCCGGAGGCAGTCAGCCCACACGCGGAATGGGGGGGTCTTCGCGTTTGCGAAAGACCCTAGTGAGCCTTAGTCAAAGGCTCCGAACCGGGGGCGCATAGGGGAGTAGCCTCTTTGCCGGCAAACTGCCGGGAAATTGAGGCTTTCTCCCCGCCCCAATCGGCCCCGCCGCGTAGTGCGTCCCGAATGGGACTTAGCAGCCCTGCCGACTTCCAGGAGTGAGGAAAAGCGGATGAATTACCATGAAAAGAAGATATGGCATCTAATCGTGAGTTGAAGATCTATTTTGAAGCGAAAATTAAAACCCCCCCGCAAGCGGATAAGCGTATGGGAGGAGGGAGGAGCTTCCACCCTCTTCAAAGAAGCGAATTTTTAAAGGAAACGCGAAGGGGGGGTAACAAGAAAAAATGTTGGTGAAAGTACCGTTGGGGTTTTACAGAAGATTGCGGCTTTAGTTGCTTTCTGGGGGATGTGGCACGAACTTTGAAAAAGTAAATAAAAAACAAAATGTCGATGCTGGGGAAAATCCTGCTTAGAACGGAAGAGAAGAGAGGAGGGACTTCCGCTCCAGTCAACCCCCCCCCAGAACTAGCTGTCAATCAACAAGAGACTGAGATACTGCGCCACCTGCTGGAGTTAATCTAAAATATCAATGAAACGCTTTTAAAATGGAAATTGTTCTCATCAGACTATAAAAACAAATATTTGGAAGTAACAAGGTTGATGGCAGAAAATGTATCGATGTTAAAGTTCCAAGCTATGGATGAAGAAGGGAAAGAAGATCTCAGATTTATTTTGACGAAAGTCTTGACACCTCTATCTGGCAGTGGAGCGAATAAATAAAAAGAAGAGGCGGACAAGGCTTTCAAAGCCTACTCCGCCTTTAAAAAAAGGATATACTCTGCCAGTAGAAAGGGGTGTTGAGCTTAGCAAGTAATGGAGATCTAATTTCAACCCGAGTGTTAATGGAGCCAACGAGAAATGACTGCCAGAAACAACAAGAAAAAAGAAGCGAAAGAAGATGGATTAAAAAATTTCTGAAGAGACATGCCAGCACAGAGGAGGAAGCAGTACTCAAAATTTGGATTTTTGAAGAAGACGGCGGCCCGGGGGAAGGAAGTGACGGAACGGGAGGCATTAAAGTTCAAAGGACTTAATGATAATTGGAGAGACTTAAAAAAGAATTTGTTCGTGTAACATCTGAAAAGATTTGATTTAACCCCAGTGGACTTTACTAACTTTACTAACAGAATTGATTTGGACTTTGTAAAGCTGAAAAGAAGATCTTTCAACCGTGATGGATGCCGACAACTGGAAGAAATAAAACTAACCTTTACTAACAGAAAAAAACTCACTCCGCTCTTTTTTCTCTTCCCATCTGTCTACCTTACCCTTTTCTTATAAAAAATAAAATTCTCTCCTTTTTAGGAGAGTTATTTAAAAAAAAAAAAAGAATTTACTGAACAGTGAAGTAGTTACTATCTATGGTATCTAAAATTCTTGATAAATGATTGTCAGACTTCGAAAAGCTGGGATCACTGGAACAAGTTCATCAGTTTTGTTGAATATATTAAACTAAATAGTTTTAATTGAATTTTAATAAATGTACAATAATTCTTATTGCACAATTATTTGTTCGACCTTTGAATTTTATTGTTCTTTTTCTTAGTGGGCCATCCAAACAGTTATTCTGAATAATGCTTTTATGGGGTAGGGTAGGGGGCACTGGGAACCTCTGCTCTACACAGATAAGACTTCATGTTGCTGAACAGGAGGTTCCTCCTGAACTTACTGTCCATGTCCACATCTGCTGTTGTGAAGTTTATCATCAATTTGTTTTCACAGCTACTCTAGTGACAAAGAGGCATATTGTCACAGTAGGAAAGAGAAAATTAAATTCAACCCATTTTGCCTTAAGGCAGAATAATATATGTAGTAAGATTTGGAGTCTTACAGCAGCAGCAGCAAGAGCCGTATAGCCATGTACATCGGCTATGTCTGGGTGAGCCAGGCTGTCCTTCAAGATCGTGTACACTCTGTGATAGTCTCCTTCTGCTGACTTCTCAATCAGCTGTTCAGATGCAAGTTCTTTGGGACCTCTGAGTCCAAAACCAATCCGATGGCCTTCGAGAATGAAATTAATATCCCAGTCAATATCTGCCTGACAGTGCCTAGATGTAAGCAATAACAACATGGAACAGTAAGACAATTCAAGTATATAATCTCCATGGTCCTAACCTCTCCAAAATGTTCTCTGAGGCTTGTCTTTCTTCAGCTAAAAAGATGCATAATTCTCCCTTCTGTCATCCAGATGTGTGGATAATGCTGTCATCACTTTATGTAAAAAGCTTAGTCTCCATGAATGGAGGGAAAGGTTGGACACCTATATTTTAATAAGTAAATCCATGTCTAGGGTAGGCAGGAACTCATATGATAACAGCCCCACTGCATCAGACCAGTCTTCCATCTAGTCTAGCATCCCCTTTCAACACACAGAGCACAGAGGCCACAGCTTCCCTCAGTGCTGCCTCCTAGCACTGGTATTCAGAGACTTACTGCCCCTAGAAGAAGAGATTGGATTTATACCCCACCCTTCACTCAGAGTCTCAGAGTGGCTTACAATCTCCTTCCCCTCGTCTCCCCACAACAGACACCCTTGTGAGGTAGGTGGGGCCAAGAAAGCTTTGAGAGAACTGCTCTTGAGAGAACAGCTCTGAGACAACTGTGACTGACCCAAGGTCACCCAGCTGGCTGCAAGTGGAGCAGTGGGGAATCAAACCTGGTTCTCCAGATAAGAATACACCACTCTTAACCACTTCCACAAACTGGCTCTCTAAATATGGAGGCTCCTATTAGTCACCATGGCTAGTAGCTACTGATGGGCCTCTCCTCTATGTATCTTCCCAATCCTCTTTAGGAGTCATCTATGCTCAAAACCATGACTGCATCCAGTGCTGGTAAAATCCACAATTTAATTACTCACTGAGTAAAGAAATATTTCCTTTCATCTCTCCTCAATCTATTGCCCATCAACTTCATTGCCCCCACCTGGTTCTAGTATTATGGAGCGGAAGAAAAAACTCTCTTTATACTCATTCTGTATCACATGCATAATTTTGTGAACCTTTATTGTGAAACCCCACCTGGGTCATATTTTTTCTAAACTAAAAAGTCCCAGACTCTACAGCTTTTCCTTATAAGGACAGCACTTGAACCCCTTAATTATCTTCACTGCCATTTTTTTCTGCACTTTTTCCAGCTCTTCAATATCCTGTTTTAGATACGGTGACCAAAACTATAACATTATTCCAAATGAGGCTGTTCTATAGATCCACACAAGGGCATTACAATATTGACCACTTTATATTCAGTCTCTTTCCTAATAATGCCCAACAGGGTTTTTGCTTTTTTCACTGCTGTTGTACCCCAGGTTGACATCTTCATCAAGGTATCTACTACAATGCCCAGAACTCTTTCCCACTCAGTCCTGAACAGTTTAGAACCAGTCAGCATATATTTATTTGTTCCAACAATTATATACACTGAAGTGTAAAGTGATACACATTGGAATAAAAATCCTAGTGGTCCTTCAAACAAACACAAAAATCTATCCACATAACCAGATGACAGGATGAAGCAGTCTTCTTGCTGATGTGCTAGTCTACTTTGTGGATTTTGTTCCTGAGACCTTAGTGACACAAAGTCCTGTATCATCTCAGTGGAAACTAGTCCTCTATCACTCCCTTCTGCCAACAGTTCCAACACAGCGGGATGAAAGAAGACACAGCCATGCAAAAACACAAAGTCTCCATATAACCTCCTCTCTATATCCCTTCCAACCTCAAGCTAAATGGGAGATGGAATTGGCCCAAGAGCCACTTTGGTCAGTTCCCATACTTCAAAGATTTTAAAGAATAATTTTTTTCAGAAAATTATCTATGAATAGCTGGCAAACAGAACCACCACTGATAGGATTAAGGAAAAAAACAAAACAACTGACAGGGCACAGACTCTTTGGTGCAAGTTTGTTGTGTAAACATGGAGTATTCTGGTAATTCAGCAGCAGCTAAAAGAACAGATGGTCACACGGAAAGATGGTGTAAGATTTTAAAAAAACACCATGCAAGGTAAACTGCAGTACACAGCTAGAAAGAAAAGCTGTAACTAACAGTTAACACTCCATAACACTGCATTTTGATGTAGTAAACTAAAAAGATCAAATTTCCCCTATCATCCACTCCATCCCACTCACCAAAACTTACCTATATGTATAGATGTGTTTCTCCATTTTGACCATTAAAGGGGTTATATTGGTAACTGGCCACAGTTTTTCATAAGGCAATCGTTTATTTCTCTTAAAATAATGGGAATCAAACTCTTTCTGGAAGGTGCGAGTAAGAGGAAGATGATCTGCATCAATTGAGTATATATACATCTTTTCAGGCAATGTGTAGGTGTCATCATTTAAGAGAAGACTTTTGTAGCAGTAGAAAAATGGATCCTTCTCCTCGTTCAGGTTCCACACTGTATTGTTCTCTTCAGAAATATATTGTTTATTGTCTTCAGCCTCAAAATAAACATTGAGTTCTGGGAACTCCAGAAGAGAAAAATGCTTAGGAATTTCAGTACACAATTTAATTAAATGATTTCTGTGCCACAAGCCAACATCTTGACTATCATCTGGATGGCTTTCAATCCCTGGACCAAATCGCTCATCAGCCTTGTAAAGCCCCTTTAGAAGAAGAAAAAAAAGATGTAAAATAACACACTTTTAAGTGTTCTTCCACAAATAATGCATACAGATTGCCAAAACACAACACTGGAATGATTACATTAGGGGTTCAGATATAGGCAAAACAAGGGTTTAATTAAATTAATTCTGGTTGGTATTATCATCCAATGCAGGAGACTCCACCAACTATGGTTACCTAGGGACAGTCAAAACAGTACTTCAGACCATGGTTTGAAGTTGTTTTACTGACCACAGTTCATCTTATCTACAGCATCAGGTGCTACTTTCACCACAGTGCAGACCAAGGGTGTGGTCACACGGCAAGCTTACTGCAATTTGTCCCTGCTGCAGATTTGATCGGGGATATTTTTTTAGCAGGTTCAGATGACCACACATCCCTTGCCCAACTGCTTGCATTGCATGACGAGGCTCCAGGCACCGTTCAGACAACCACACCGCCCAAGTGGTGGTGCGGCATGGTTTTTAAAAAAAAAATTATTTGCACATGTGCATATGCGTATGTACAAAACATGGCTCCTGCTTATATGCAGCATTTTTTTCCCAAACAGCAAACCAAACGAACTACCAATGTGTAACCGAGAGCTGTTTTATGTGTGCTTGAGCATTCATGCATTTAATCTATTCAGTGCAGGACTGGTCATGCGCACAATGGTGAAAGCTGGGGGGGGGAGAACTAACACAAGAAGGACATACAGATGACCTAATCGCATTCATAGTGAGAGATGGCTGTCCAGATAGGAGAAATTGCGGATTCACAGCGCAAGTAGTAGGAAAGCACTTGATTTTTCCAGTGTCGGAAAATGTACTAGTAAACCGGGAGGATTGCGGGGGTGAGTCCACTTCGATATGGGAGACAGAATCAGCTGTATGATCAGCCCTTTTAAATGCGATAGGGCACAGTTATGAAACCCAATCAAAATGACCGTGTAACCACGACCCAAGATACCAGTCTCTCAGTCTTACTGTACTTCTTTCCCTGTACAATCTGTACCAAGGTGAAAGATTCAATTCTTGTCTAGAAGCCACAACCTCAGATCTCCTATTTTCATATATATTTTCTAAATACTGCAAAGATTGACGGTGATTCACCAGCTCAAGATGTGTATCCAATGCTGCTCTTGGTGTTGAGCAAACTATACACTAACTGACTGAACTGTATTAATTTTTCAGTTTTAAATAAGCAAGTCTGTACTAACTCTGGATGTAGTCCAGTGGAATAAGCCTCCCTGACTTGTAAATGAATTCCCCACTCCTCCAGTTGCAGCTGCTGGATGACCTTGGGCAAGCCATAGTTCTGTCAGAGCTGTTCTTGAAAGAGCTCTCTCAGCCCCACCTGCCTCACAGGGTGTCTGTCGTGGGGAGGGGAAGGGAAAGGAGTTTGTAAGCCACTCTGAGACTCTGTGTGAAGGACAGGGTATAAATCCAATCTATTCTTCTTGTCTTCTTCTAATCCTGGATTACTGAGGGAGGAAAATCATCAGAAAAAATGGATTCTGGTGAAAGGTTTTGCCTATAAATACAGGGCATTTGCAGATGATGTAATGTTTATGATTCAAGACCCAATCGAGAAAATACCACAACTGATGGAAAAAATTGAAGAATTTGGTTCAGTTGCGGGATTTTATGTTAATAAAAGTAAAACCAAAGTGATGTGCAAAAATATGACGAAACAAAGACAAACAGAACTTCAAGAGAAAATTCAATGTGAAGTAGTTACAAAGACTAAATATCTTGGAATTGAATTAACCATGAAAAATATTGACTTGTTTAAAAACAATTATGAAAAGGTGTGGCACAAGATTCAGCAAGATATGAAGAAATGGGACACTTTGAATTTATCATTGATGGGAAGAATCGCAACTGTAAAAATGAATATTTTACTGCGTTTGATGTTTCTATTTCAGACTATTCCAATACTAAAACAAAGGAAAGTACTGGATTCGTGGCAGAAAGAATTATCCAAATTCGTATGGGCAGGAAGAAAGCCAAGGATTAAAATGAAAATTTTATGTGACGCAAGAGAGAGAGGAGGCTTACAACTACCAAATCTAAGACTGTACTATGATGCCGTCTGTTTAACATGGTTGGAACAGTGGATTAATCTGGAGAATAAGAAGCTATTGGCCCTGGAAGGGCATGATAACAAATTCGGATGGCATGCATATTTATGGTATGGAAAAGTAAAAATGGATAAATTTTTTAAACACCACTTTGTAAGACAATCACTGTTCGAGACATGGATGAGATATAGAAAATTCTTCTCAGAAGAAAGACCACTTTGGATTGTACCAGCTGAAGTGATCAATCCATATTCAAGAAATCAAGGGCTAGACTGGCTACCTTATAAAAGTCTTTTAAAATCTGAAGGGAAAAATTTTGTGTTAAAAGATAGATTTGATGTTGAATTTGAATATGATTGGTTGAAGTATAGACAGATTTATGATTTATTTAAGACCGATAAAAGAGAACATGGTTTTAGAGAAAAGAATATTGAAATTGAAACTGTATGGCTTGAGAAAGATAAAAAAATGATTTCTAGACTGTACAAGGTGCTATTGAAATGGTATACTGAGGATGAAGTTGTAAAAGAGCAAATGATAAAATGGGCTGTAAATGTTAATAATGAGATATTAATGACATCTTGGGAATACTTGTGGAAAAAGTCAATGAAAATTTCAACTTGTGTAAATGTTAAAGAGAATTGTTATAAAATGATGTACAGATGGTATATGACGCCTAAAAAAATTGCTATTATAAATGAAAGTATGTCTAACAAATGTTGGAAATGTAAGAAACATGAAGGGTCTTTTTACCATATGTGGTGGACATGTGATAAAGCAGTAAAGTATTGGACAGAGATCCACAATGAGATACAAAAAATTTTGAATTGTACTTTTAAGAAAGACCCACAGATGTTATTGTTAGGTCTTAAAATGGAAGAAATAAATGTAGCCAAGAGAACACTACTATGGTACTTGACTACAGCAGCAAGACTGACTTTTGCTCAATGTTGGAAACAAGATAAAGTACCTGAAACATGGGAATGGATTAAAAAGACGTTGTTTTTGGCAGAAATGGACAAATTAACAAGAAAGTTAAACAACGAAGAAGATGAAACTTTCTTTGAAGACTGGAAAGACTTTCAAAAATACTTGTTGAAAAATTGGGACATTAAACGTGGTTTGATTTGCTTTGATAGTTATTAAGAGGAAAATGAAATAGAATTAGATTTTTGAATTGTTACCGTTTATAAGAGAAAATAAGTTTAGAAGTAACTGTAACAGAACAAGAGAGATATTAATGGGGTTGGAGCAGTGCGGGAAGCCTTGTTTGGGGGGGGAGAAGGGAAATTAGAAAAATGGATATGTAGGTTGGTTGAAAATGTATGAACATGTGATATATCCAATAATAAACTGTATTTACCAAAAAAAAAAGAAAAAATGGATTCTGTAACTGGCATGATATAGCATCACTTCCCTGTTTAATTACCTGATATATCCTTCCATCTTTAAATTCCATGGTCCCATAGCCTTCTTTATGGCTAAGATAAAATGACCCAGTGAATTTTGAGCCATCAGGCCAAAAGTAAACACCTTTGCCATGACGATGGTCTTTATAAAATTGGCCCACGTATCTCTGTAACAGAGGAGAAAGAAAAAATTATGCAGATACTAAGGTATAAACACACAAGCTACCACTATTCCTCAACACAATGGAAAACAGAATATTCGTGCACTGTATTGCATGTGATGGTGTTTATTTCGGTGCCTGTAAGAAAGCAGTATATAGTAGAAGGTATACATCAGTTAACAGAGCAGCTACAGAAACACAGAAATAACATTTCAAACAATCCTAAAAGGGATGTGATGCCATCTCCTGGGATTGGATTACTTTAAAATATAGATGCAGGACTCCATGACTAAATGTTCAGCCATATAACATAAATATCTTCATTTATGAGGAAAGCTAGTAACTCAAAGAGAATGGATCTAGTTTTCCACCTGTGGACATGATATATGTTCAAGTGTTAAATGTTAGATTAGTGTATTAAGTGTTAGATTAGGGTATAGCAAGGAGGTGAAGAGTGTGCCTCCTCCCAAGACCTCTGCATCTAGGGAAGGAGGGAGATTTTTTCCTCCCGCTGTAGAGTTCTCCTCTATAGCACCCATAATTGGAGGCAAATCCTTTCAACTTTTCTTTTCAGGAACAGAAGATGGATAGTAGTAACTGATGTAGGAATGAACTGAAGATTCTGGAATGTATCAAGGTTAATTTAAGTTTTGGGAAAAGTTTTATGGGGACCCAATAAATGGGTAAGATAGGAGTATAAGAAAAGAGGTGGGATTAAATGAGATTAAAAAGGACTAGGTTGATGAAATAGTAACCTCAGTAGGGTTTTTGTTTGTTTGTTTGTTTACTTGGTTATTACTGGTGTTAAAAGTGGAAAATATGTATATCAACATGATGGGTAATGATTTGTGTGTATGTAGATTGGATATACTCAATAAAAATATATCAATATATGTTCAAGGATGCAAAGGATGCATGCGGACTGTTGGAACAGAGGAACCTAAAGAGACATACCACCAATCCTATGTAGGTTTATTTAAAAGTAAGCTACATTGAGTTCAGTGAAACTTATTTCTAAATATGTGTGCACAGTACAGTAGCCTTAGATTATTATCTATGAAAATTCAAAGCACTACGGATGATGTTCTGTCCCCACATGGGGAGGGGGTATAGCCTATCCTTCCTTTCAATATCCTCTCCATAGTCCTGGAAAACCCACTTTCCAAAAGTCTGAGAGATCCAAAAGCCAAGTGCTAGAGCTCAGGCAATGCTGGCAACAGCAACCAGCCACTGAGGCACCACAGAAGAAAAGAGGAATGGAAATAGGGAACTTTGGGGAGAGCTCAGGAGGTGAATGAAAAGCTTCCAAGGGATGGCAATGGCCTTGGGCTAGAGTTTGGCTGCCCCAGGGTTGTCCCAACAAACCAAGCAGTAGAAAGATTCCGCAAAGATAGTGAACAGGGAAGAGGTGAAGTACAATGGCATTTTCCAACTCAGTACAGATATCTTTTGCACCCCTTTCCCAAAGAATTTTGTGGAAAGAAATAAAGACAGGATTTAAGTAATATTTTCAAGAGACATTGAACATGGTACTGTTCGTTTGCAAGTCAGGGAGGCTTATTCCACTTGACTACATCCAGGGGAAATGACTGCACGGAAATATATTGAAAACTACAATATTTAATAAAAACTGAATATACAGAGGATAAAGTTCAAACAAAGCTAGTAACCCAGATCAATCCAGGATTTGCAGCCTTGGAAAATTTCATTAATATTAGATTTATTACTGAGAATTACTTTCGTTGCAATCAGAGAAACAGAAGGAAAGTATACACCAACTATTAGAAAGATTTGTGGAATTTTGATGCTCTTTTCTAGTAAACATGATTAAGCATAATCAATGAAGCAGGAGCAATCTACTTTACAAAAGCAAGAAACAGAATGCAGGCAGTAATACTAAACCTGAACTATGTCATGTTCAATAAACATATGACTATAATTTATGGCCAAAACAAATATTTCTACCAAGTGAGAAAAATGTTTGCAACCCAAATCACTAGGGACAATCCAAGGACAGAAACAGATTTTCACAGCATGACAACCTTCTGGCTCTGATTCCCCACCTGCAAAAGAGTGCTTGCAAGGATGGGGGTGGGAGAGCGATACTAGCACCAGGAATTCACACCGAATCACATACACATCTGACAGCAACTCAACACTTGTGGGGTGAACCAAATTCAAGCACTCCTTCCTCTTCTCCTCCACGCTACTCTCACCAAAGTGATGGCACTGTCAGAACAATCAGCATTGTTCTGTACAGAAAAGGGGGGAGATTTCAGGTATGGTGGCATACAGATGGTAGTGGCTTTCAAGCAGACTTTCAGCAGCTGTAGCTGGTGAGCCAGTTGCAGCCCTTCCCGGGCAGAAAAGATCTTGCCACTGGGGTGCATGCCCTGGTAACACCTAGATTAGATTACTGCCATGCAGTCTGTGTGGGGCTGCCCTTGAAGACTGTCCAGAAGCTACAGCTGGTACAAAATGTTGAGGCCAGAGTGCTGACTGGAGTGAGTCATAGGGACCATATAACTCCAGTCTTGTTCCCTCTATGCCAGTTTCCAATTTGCTTCCAGGCTTAATTCAAAGTGCTGATATTGATCTTTAAAATTCCTGTACAGCTTGGGATCGACATACCTTAAGGCAGGGCTCTTTTAGTAGAAGGAACTTCTTTGCATATTAGGCGACACACTCCTAATGTAGCCAATCCTCCAAGAGCTTACAGATCTCTTCTTACAGGGGCTACTGTAAAGCTCTTGGAGGATTGGCTACATTAGGGGTGTGTCACCCAATATGCAAAAGAGTTCCTGCTACAAAAAGAGCCCTGCCTTAAGGACCGCCTTCTCCCATACAAATCTAACCACTCACTCTAGTCATCCTTGGGGGCACTGCTTCAGTTGGCCCTGCCATCTGAAGCTAAACAGGGTTGTGGCACTAAAACTTGGAACTCCCTGACCAGGGAGATTCATCTGTCTCCCTCTATCTCCATCTTTCACCAGTAAGTGAAGACTTTTTTGTTTCATCAGTTAAACCCCGAAAATGGTTATTGGTCCTCCTTCTAGTGCTGTTTTAAAACAAATTATTTCCTAACTTTAACTGTATATTTTATATTTTTAATGTTTGATGCATTGTGGACCCTGATTGGGTAGAAAGGTGGCATAAAATGTTTTAAATAAATAATTGCTTAAACATCAAACTGAAATTAATGTCATTTCTTCCAACAGTACAGATGTGAACTGCAGTTCATATTTACTAACTGACTGCAGCCCACAGCAGTAACATCACAGTAAACCAATAAACATTTTGCATTTGATTTTTAAATATGACCTCACATTTAATTCATATACAATGGACAGATTATTCGGGTTTTGGAATGCTGTTCTTATCCATGGAGCAGAAACCATACTTCAAATCTGACAGGTGGAGTTTTAAACAACTTGACAACATGCACACATTTTTAAAGTTACCTCACCACTATTCCACATAAATTCTCCATATCCAAGTTTTAGACCAAATCCAAATTCTCCTTTATAGATGGAGCCATCAGGCCACTCTTGAACACCTGTTGTAAGGTCAATCCTATTATTGTTGAAGTCTTCTTCACTAAATCTTTCTTGCCATCCACTGCTTTCTTCCTCATAATCCTCTGACTCTTCTTCATCAGCCTCATAATCTCGAGTAGACACTGGCCCATTATCAGTTTCATTTTCCTCTGTTTCCTCCTCTCTTTGTAAGATGCTATTTTCTGGTTCATCTTTCAATATCCTGAAATCATAATTATGAAGTGGCCTTAATTTTAATTTAACACATTTAGATTATCTAATGCTGCAATCCTAAACAAAGCCCCACATTAATCACTGCTAATCCAAAGGCAGATTTATCTATTTATTTTAAAGCACATTTATCATAACTTTTCTTAAAACCTCAAGATAGCTATCAAAAATCAACAGCAAAAACCCTTTTCAGCCCTTCCTCATGGCTCAAAGCAGATTACACATACATATTAGCTACTGGGCAACATGCATGGTATGTTCTGATTTATCAAAAAGAAAAAAACCCTACGAAATAACTCTGAACACATACCTCATATTTCTATTTTTTATGAAGTTTATTTATAGGTTTTCCAGTATACATAAACCAACAAAATAAAACAAAACAAAACAAACAAACAAACAAACAAAACAAGCAAAAATAAAGGCTTATATAGATCATTTGAGGTTACAATGGGAAGCTATTCATATACTCTTTTCCATCCAGTTATAAACTTTTTTCCATCTGTTTACAAATAATGACTCATCTTTCCCTGAGAGGATTAAGTTAATTTTATCGGATTCTGCTATTTCCAGTAGGTTAGTTATAATTTCTTCTCGAGATGGGACAAGTGTTTTTTTCCAACTTTTTGCCACTGCTATTCTTGATGCCGTGACTGTATAGAGAATAATTCTTGCATCCTTTTTTCTTACTCCCATCAGGAGGATATTAAGTAAAAATATTTCCGGTGTGAATTGTATATTGACATTTGTAATTTCTTCCAGTGTTTTACAAATCATTTTCCAAAAAGGCCTAATTTTCCCACAATTCCACCAAACATGAAAATAGGTTCCTATCTCTTTTTTACACCTCCAACAAATATCAGAGCCTTCTTTAAAACATTTGGCTATCTTATCAGGTGTCCAATGCCAACTATAGAACATTTTATAAATGTTCTCCTTATAGTTTGTTGCTCTGAGGAGTTTAAGAGATTTCCATAACCCAGACCATTGATCCAAGGTGATATTATGTCCTATGTCAGGCATCCAAGATATCATGCTTGGTTTAACCACTTCATCTAATAAATCCTCGGTGAGCAGAAAGGTATATACCTCATATTTCTAAACACAAAAGTCTTCCCACAGAGTACAGGTTGGATCCTGGGTTCCACCCTGTGTTCTGCCTAACAGTCACACATGACTTTCAATTTCTCAATTCCCATGCACACTGTGCCTGATTCAGAGTGAGCGCAGTAAGGGCACAACAGTCCCAGGAGTTTCCCTCGCAGACCAAACAGTGCCCCTGCCATGATCATTTGGGGGGGGGGGGGGGCTGAATTCCTTCGCCATGTAAAGCACAGTCGTAATCCGAATCCGAAATTGAGAAAAACATGCACGTCACGTGTGACTATCAGACCTAGGACACAGCTGGGGACTCCGGGTTCAACCTGCGTACTCGAGAATATGTGAAATCTGCATTAGACTTCTGCACCAGGTCAACGCCAACGTGGACGTCGTTCACAGGGCGACCTCAAGAGTCCATGCATACACATACCCTGCCCAGAAGTGGCCACTGTAAACGCTAATCTTAGGCGTTTCTAGACTTCCGCTATAGGACTCCAAAGTCAGCCGGCCCGCCGTGCAATCCTATGAAGAAGAACCCATCGTCACGGAAACCCCCGCTGGCGCCAAGGGTTAGTACCCACCCCGAGGCCTCCTTGGCAGTCTGGAAAGCCTCCATGCGGCCGGGCAGCGAAGGAAGAGAAAGGTTCAGGCTCAGCCCGCGGCCTTCACCGCCGTGGCCTGCAGCCGCCACTGAGCATAAGGAGGGAGGAACGTAACAAAGGACCGGAGCGCTGCTGAGCCTAAACGGAAATCCAAATCACAGAGGCGGCAAGGCCGCGCTGACTCCTTCTAGGCGCCCCTTTCCCCGCTCCTGCTTGGGCCGCGCCGCGTCTCCGTTTCTATAGAAACCGAGAGGGAGTTTTGTGAGGCGCGGGCGGAGCTTATTCGTTTTTTGTCCGGCGGACAAAGTTTACTTGAGCGTTGTGTATGTCCTGATGAATTTCCCAAGTCTTTTCTCTGAAAGAACAAGGTTTGAGTCCAGTGGCACCTTTAAGACCAACAAAGTTTTATTCGAGGTATAAGCTTTCGCGTGCAAGCACACTTCTTTAGATCTCTGAAGCTTATACCTTGAATAAAACTTCGTTGGTCTTAAAGGTGCCACGGGACTCAAACTTTGTTCTGCCCACCTAAATGTTTCTCTGAAAATTATTCCTCGAACCACGAACTTAACAAATACACTGGGGATTGGAATGGGACCCTGCCTTTAATGCCGCCCCCGCTAAAGTCACACTTAACATATATCCAGATGGATAGCCGTGTTGGTCTCTCTCTAGCAGTAGAGCAAGAGTATCTGAAGAACTAAACAGTGAGTGACTCGCAAAAGCTGATATCCTGACACAAATGTGGTTAGTCTTTAAGGTGCTACTGGACTCTTGCTCTTTTCTATTGAAATACGTTGCTTCTAGTTATGAAATGAAAAGAGAAATCCAGTGGTGCCTTAAAGACAAAAATGATGGCAACACAAGTTTCCAGGAAGTCAGAGCTCACTTTATCAGTGGCATGATGTGTCCATTCATCATGCAGAATTATTCATACTCCATTTATATTTATACTTGTGTTGGTTGTTTAAGATAATGGTACAAATTTGCATGGAGCTTTACAGTGTTCAAAGTCCCTGGCCCTGAGGAGCATGCAATCTAGAATTTAACATAAAGAAGGGGAGAAAGCTGGAAGTGGGAGTAGCAGAAATTGGCTGCCTAGTCTTATATATGCTTTTTTATTCCCGGATAAGACACTAAGGAGCCACTTTATGCTCTCTGATTCAGTATGGTATATATAGTCAGACTGTGGCTATCATTTGGGGAAAGGTTTTAAAATACTCAAACACCTCTTTCTGAAAGATGTGGTTATAGTTTAAAGACTGCCAAACTGATAAGGCCTCTTTATACAACTCTAGAAATGTGAACTTTCAAGGAACAATGACTACACTTGCTGTCACTTTTATAGTGTTCTGCATGTTTACTTCTTCATTATTTGCTGGAGGCTGTGAGCTCCCTTACTGAGTAATTTCAATATAAATCAAACATTTTAAAAGGGAGCATTTTATACCACCAAGCCCGCCCCCTTCTCTCTGATCTAACATTCTGTGAATAATCTTGTTGTTAATGGGGCCTTTGAGGAACTGCAGGGGGGAAACAATTTGGAAATCCCACATTCTCTGTAGAATGCTCCACCCAGGATTCTATATGTTCTCAGGGTCTTGAACATGTTAATCCCCCTCGAAAAAAAATGACTTTAATAGGGTTGCCAACTCTATATTGGTAAATTCCTGAAGTTTGGGGGGAAGTATTTGGGGAGGGGAGCGACTTCAACAGGATATAATGTCATAGATTCTATGGCACAGAGTCCACCCTCCAAAGTAGCCATTTTCTCTGGGTGAAGTGATCTCTGCCCTATGGAGATCAGCCATAGTCCTGGGAGATTTCCAAGCTCCACCTGGAAATTGGTAGTCTTACTTTTTACTGCTCACAACATTTCATGTTCCTGGAGCATATTCAGGGAGTTTGCCAAGTATGGAGATACTGATACTTTGCCTGTGGGCAGCCAAGTTTTGCCACTTTAGTGATCGTAACTGGGTCCAGCCACTTTACTATTAGGAATGGTTTTTATGTTATTTCACTTTCATATGTAAATAGTATCTCAGGATATCAGTACAGTTATCAAAATGGGACTCTTGGAGGTACTGCTCAAGACTCAAAATGCTTTGATCACACAGAAACAGCCTTAAGTTTGGATTGCCTAATAATTATTTAATAAATATTGTTTTTACAGCTGTGAATGATGTTTCTAAAGGTTTTCATACTTCTCTCAGTTGCTATATAAATTGTGTGTTACCATAAGCTTTGATCTTGAGTTATACGAAGTGGAGAAATAGTCTCCCTTCATGAGGTTTTGGCATGGTTGGGAGTTTCCCTCTCTGTGGACCAAGATCTGCCCTCAGTTGCTTATCCTATGTAATCCTGAAAATCAAAGGTCTAGATATAGCTCATTTTTCTCCTAGGCTAAGGAAGCCTTGAAATTCAGTGTTTCTGCCTAAAATTTGCAGGAGCTACAATGATTCTGGCCCTGATCATTTTACTACAAATGTACCAGGCTTCATAAAGAAGGGGGTCAGGCTTGTAGGAACTGAAGGCAAAAAGATTTGAGTACCATTTTTAGCAAATCACCAATTACAGATAAATTTAAACTCCATTAACTGTAGACAATCCTGTACTAACCTATCGTTATTGGATCATGATTTCAAGCACCTCTCAGCCTTATTTCTGTCTCTGTGTGATATGAGAATGAGAGAGAGTCGAAAGAATCCACAAAAAATGAGGTCACAGTGGCATTTAGAACTGTAGTTTACAATGTCAGTTTTGTCTCCATGGTCCTACGTTCTCCCATTTCATCTTTCAGAAGTGTGGGTGTGTTGCTCAGGAAAAAACTGTGGCACATTAAAGATTAACAAAATATATTGTGGCAAGTCAGATGGCAACAAATTGATCAGATGGCAACAAATATGCACAGACTCTTCTTTAAAGTTATTTATGAACTAGGGATAAGGCCCATTGTGGAAATAAATACAACAAGCTCTAGAAAGAGGCTCAGGGAGAGTGCCAAGACCTTGGGCACTCAGCGTCAATGTGCTGTGGTGACCTCAGCAGGGTATAATAACACAGAGTCCACCATTTTCTCCAGAGGAACTGTGCTACCTGAAGAGCAGTTGTAATTTTGAGTGACCTCTAGCCCTCACCTGGAGATTGGCAACAATTGTTACCCAGGAGGAAATGATTGGTTTGGAGAGTGGAGTCTATGGCATTGTACCTGTCTGAGGTCCCACCCCTCCTCAAACCTCACCCTCTCCAGGCTCCACCTCTCAAATCTCCATGAATTTCCTTGGAGTTGACAACCCTATCTCCTTCCCAGCCAGGCATCAACCTGCCATTATCTGCCCCTCTGATTTCAGCTTTCCATCTCCTCCCCCCTCCCTCCTGGAGATCTGTTGTAATTCCGAGTGATTTCCACCCCTCTCCTGAGATTGGCAACAGTGGTTCCCCAGGAGGGAATGGCTTGTTGGGAGGGTGGAGTCTATGGCATTGTACCAGTCTGAAGTCCCACCCCTCCTCAAACCCTCTCCAGGTTCCATCCCTCAAATCTTCAGGAATTTCCCACCTGGAGTTGGCAACCCTATCTCCTTTTCAGCCAATCATCAACCTACCTTTATTTCCCCCTCACTCTTCAGTTTTCCATTCCCCGCACACACAAACCTGCAGCATCTTCCATGTTCTGAAGCCCTGATTGCCACAGAGTCCACCATTTTCTCCAGGGGAACTGATCTCTGCCATCTGGAGAGCAGTTGTAATTCTGAGTTATCTCCAGCCCTCACCTGGAGATTGGCAACAATAGCTTCCCAGGAGGAAAAGTTGTCTTTCTCTGCAATGGAGACCAAAGCAGCTTACATCATTCTCCTCTCCCCTTTTGACTTGCACAACAACCCTGTGAAATAGGTTTGGTTGAAAGTCTGTGACTGGTCCAAAATCACCGACTCAGCTCCTACAGCAAGAACCTGGATCTAGCAGACTCTGTTCTGAAGCACTGACTGTGATGCCTAGGGTAGCCAACCTCCAGATGGAGCTTGAAGATCACCAGGTATCACAACTGAACTCCAGACAACAGATCTCTCCCCCCCCGGATAAAATAACTGCTTTGGAAGGTGGGCTGTATGGCATTCTGTTCAGCTGAGGCCTCTCCTCTCCTCAAACCCTGGCTTCCATAGACTGTACCAGAAAATATCCAGGAATCTCCCTACCTGGAGCTGGCAACCCTAGTCAGGACTGGCCCCAATGAGTTCCTCACAAAGGTCTGCAAAGGGTTTCCTTCCTTTGTCTGAACCAAGCTTGGTTGCCTACTGTGGTGAAACGGGCTCCAATTTACAACTCAGCTGTTTACCTCCCACCTTCATCCCATGGAACTCCTTAAGTTCGCTGCCACCACTCATGGAGTCATTACTGTTTTTTTAGAAGGACAGTGAGACCCCTCTGGCTGAATCTCCTTATTTGGAGATGGAATCCCCAATCTTTGGGGGATCCCTGGAAAGTTGGCAACCCAAGGGTCTGGCCTTTCCTTGCTCCCCTGCGCTACCCCCTCCCTTTGGTATTGTGCAGAGCAGGGGAGACTATGTGATTAGAGCACAACACAGATTATTAGCCCAAATAAAAGAATTTATTTAACTATTTACACAGTTATGGAGCACACACACACTGTAGGAGTAAGCACACACTATGAACCAAGAGGGCATAAATCAACAGGGGTTAAACACAATCCTCTTTCTCTACACACAATACCTCTGGAAGTTGTGGGCTCAGGATAGGATCTCCTAGGACCGGCCTGTGGCTGTACTTCAGCCTCTCTCTCTCTTGCCCAAGAGAGCAGGGAAACTTCCATTCATTCCCCAGTCCAGCCGATTGTGGAGTGGCTGAATTTCTGCTGCTTCCCAGGGTTGAAGACTGCCTCCTCCTTGGATGGGCTGCAATCTATATTGATGCTGCCCTCCCATTGGGACAGTCCCTGTTTTCCCACACTTTTTGGCCTTGGGGCAGCTGGGAACTGTAGGCCAGTAGATGAGGAAGCCCCATTCAACCCAGCGAGTGATACCCCTGCAGGCCCTCTCTGGAACTACAGCTCAATTAAACCTTTAAGGGAACATTTTAAACAAAGAACCATAGCCATCTTACAAACACAGGTAACTGCCATTTTGTTACACCAACAGCCACTGAGGGGAAAGTTAGTCCCACACAGGAGGCAAGCAGGAAAAGCATCTTTGTCAAGAGAGAAAGCTGTTTGACAGTAATTCTGACAGGGCACAGTGGCTGAAGGGGGAGTGGGCAGGGAAGAAGAGCCGACCCAGCACCTGGTCAATGGCACGCAAGTACTCTTGAATGGCGGCTGACAGGCCAATGGCTGAGGGAGTGCATGGAACATTGCCACTCGAAAACAGAATTATATATAAGGAGAGAGAATGTAATGGTGCTCAATAGAACTTATATTACATACAATCCTTGTTATTTGTATCAATAAAAGTACAAGGTTATATGTCCATGAGCCTGCAATCAGGTAAGTCTTTCATCAGATCCATGAAGTGCTTTAGATAGATTCATGGAGGATAGGTCCATCAATAGCTGCTGCCGTGACTAAAGGAAACCTTCATGTTCACAGGTACTAATATTATGAACACCGTGCTAGGAGCCAGCATCTCTTGGCTTCTATATCCTGTTTGTTGGCCCTCCATGGCAATGGTAGGCTGCTGCTTTGTAAAACAAAATGCTGGACTAGGTGAACCACCGGTCTCATCCAGCAGGGCTCTTCTTATGTGCTGTGTCATCTTCAGCTGGCTGAGTACAGGGATATGTAAGACATTTTCTGTTTAAACGATTAACTTTCAATTCCATATATAATCAGTATGTTTTATATCAGTATGGCATTTACTATGGAGAATTTCTTGATGAAGACTATAATCTACCTAAATTTCAGGGGGTGGGGGGATGCATGGAAATGGCTACAACAGTTTAAAACCTGGATGCAAAAGGTTCCCCCCAAAAAAATATTTCCTACTTCTTTAAAATGAGGGGCACAGTTTAAAATTATCTATCTGAAGTTAAAATTTTACAGAAATTAAACTGAGTAACTGAACCACGCCTTTCATTTTTGAAAACCTGCTTTGTACTTTTTAAGGTTTCTTTCAGTTCCCATATCTGACAGAGAGATGGTGACAGAATTTTTCTAGTGGGGTAGCTGTGTTAGCCTATTCTAACAAAATAAAATAAAACAGAAGACCAGTGGCACCTTAAAGACTAACACAATTTATTCCAACATGAGCTTTCACGAGTCAGAGCTCACTTCTACATGTGTTTATTGGAAGGAGAGCTCTAACTCTCGAAAGCGCAAACATTTTGTTAAAGTGCCTATGGACATCTGTTTTATTATGACCGAATTTATATTCTGCATATTCAGTGGCAGCTGCTACTACAGGGCACAGTGGATGTAAATAAATGACTGGAATTTTAGACATACTTACCTGGGAGTAAGCCCCATAGAATTCAGCTGGACTTCCTTCTGAGTAGCATTGCACTGTAAGGCTACAATCTTATTCACACTTTGGAGTAGTGAAGCTAGGAACTACTCAAATATGCTTGGGAAAGTGGAAGCCGTGCAGAATGGGTGTTTAGGGAGAAAAGTATATGGGCTTACATAAAGTGTTCTGGAAAGGGATCTGTGGACTTTATAGCAGTGACCTCACAATGGCATATGAAATTGCAGTTTACTACGTCAGTTTGTTTCTGTGCTCATAGGTTCTCCCATCAGTCTTTCAGAGGTGTAGCTTGCAAATAACTGCAGATAACCTTGGGGGTTAACCTATAGTAGCAGGCCCATTTTTTAACACTGTAGGCTGACCTCATACAGGTAGTAATCCTGCAGTTGAGCATGTTTCTAATATGTTACAAATATATGGCAAAGATATGTATTGAAACTATTAAAATACAATTTCCGTTAATTTATCTTGTTGGCATCTATAAAGTGATATATTTACAGTAACTGTATATAACAGTAAAACTCTGAGCCAGAAACTGGTAAGAAGGAATTAATTTAATGACCAGATACAAGGTCTTGTGATTTATGGACTGCATTAATATGATATACTTTTCCCACAAATAAGGATTAGCAGATTTATAATGAATGTTACAAGTAACCAGGTCCATACAGAAGCACCAGGAACACATAAATCTTTTTGTAAAAGTATGCAAAAGAATACATGATAAACATGTGAATTTGTGTGTTTGTGTGTGCAAAGCACCATGGTTTGCAAAAGTAAATGACAGGATATATTATTGGAATATTACTATGACAATTAATTATAATCCTCAGAATAGTTGCTGCAGTAAAGCCTCTCACAGTGCAATCGAAGCAGAGTTGAAGGCTAAAGTCAGATGGCTGTAGTTCCACTTAGGATGAAACTGATAGAGTCCCCACATCTGTGTTTAAAGCATATACACACATGCACAGACAGAGCCCACAACTACTGTCCTCTAACCAGATGCACTCTGTATTTCAGGGATAGGGGAAGAGATATACCCTGAAATTTGTATACCTACTGATTAGGCTCATCAGAACTTTGGGAATAAAGGAAGGAGCTGGCCAACTTTAGAAACTCTTTCTTGAGCAGTAGATCCCTGGAAGTCATCAGGCTACAGAAACAGTGTTTTTTCTTCTTTCAGATAAAGCATCTTGTGCTTTAACAGGAAAAGGTCTCACCTGTGTGAGGGCAAGTTCATTTGCTGTCACTGTTACCACCAAGTCTTTGAAGGTGGGAGAGAGTAAAGGACATCTACCTCACTGGATTTGGAGATAGGTTACATCTTCCTCCATGTATTCCACAGCTCTAGCTTTTCCCGCAGAGATTCAGAACTCTCAGATTGTACATTACATTGTGCAAAAAAGTTACCCCTACTGTGTACATTCACCTGTTCTATTAAAAAAAATCCAGAAAATTGGACCATCATCCTTAATAGCCATTGCCACCTGATGACAGTCACAAGTTGTCTTTTTCTGTGTGTTCTTTTCCTGATAAAGCAGTTATGATAAGCCAGAATCTCAGCTAAGCAGTCTAAGTAGACAGGGATTTTGATCACAGGCAATGCTAAATGTGGAGCAAATCCATCCAGGTAGGGACTTCATGGTGGAAAAGTGATGTTTTCAACTCTGATTAGTTACCATATTCTTGGTTTTTGACAGGATGTTTGACATAGCAGAAACCCGCTGTGTGTCCGTAATCTCATACATCTGAAACTGACAAAAAATTAGGTGTTCAATGGAATGACACTTCTTTCTGACATCTTTACTACTGCCGCTAGACAAAATACTAAATGTTCTGAACTAGGGTGGATAACCTTCATCTGCATGCATTCCTGGTTACTTGTATTTATTTCTGATGATGAAATGCCAATGGAAGAAAAGGTTTCTTGTTTTGGCAGGTAGCAGATGTTTCTCAAGATAGCTGACCTTGGGCAAGATATTTAAACATATTGCCTATTCTTTTCCCTTCAAAACATATCAGTGTCCATATGGCTTCTTCTTCACCTATCCTGTGCAATAATGACTTTTCTTCACCTATCCTGTGGCTTCTTGAGCTCTGATAGGATCCACTCTTCTTTCTCTCACACATATGTTCATGCTACACATACTCAGTCACATAATTAATAACTTACAGTATAGGGCCTCTTTCCACATGTTCTACCACACTCTTCTCAGTAGTCCCCTGCTCTTCAAATCCCAGTGGACTTCTACTCTCTTGCTCATAGGAACTCAGACCTAGCCCCAGGATCACTGAATCCCTCAGCTGTGTCACCTAGAACCACTTGCTTACTGTCTTGTCTTTCTTTAGAATTTAAGTACTGTCTAGAATCTGTTTTATTACTGTTTTATTCTGCTTATTGCCACTTTTTATTTATTTACATTTTTAGATAATTTCATGTAATGTTATTATTTTGTATTCTGGTTTTTGTAAGTACCTTGAGTATTTCTAATGTAAAGTGTGGCCTATAAATATGCTAAGTAAATACATTTGGTATCAAGCCTCCATGCTGTGTCAATTGCTATCCTAAGAAGCAGAAGTGTGCACTACCAAGATACCAATGGAACCCCATCGTCATCTGCCACTATAGCAAAAGTTATTCTCCTGACTATGGAAATCAAGGTTATTTAGTGATAAAAGTTGATCTTACTTCCATTTTATATGACCATGACCTCAAGGCTGATGTAATTACAACTGAAACCTCATTTCAACTCATCCATGCCCATAATGATTGAGATAGCAGGAAATCCATGATTAGGTCTCCCACTTTTAAAAAAAGTTAAAAGCAGGTTTGGGCGGGGGGGGTAGGATTTACCCTGTCTATTCACATCTTATTAGATAAATTCCCTCCCAGACACTATCTGCCTGTCATGTGGTCAAAAAAGAGTTAGGCCCCAAACACATACAGGACAAACAGCAGCTGGTAGGGGGCATGATTTAGACTGGGAAAATGACATGGGGGGAGGGTTAAACCACCCTTCTCAGAAAAATGGCCCCAGTTGGATTTCCCATCTATCTGCTACTTTTAACTGGGGGGGGGGGGAGATTCAATCATAGATCTCCCCTCTGTCTCATCTAGTCTGGCTTTCACTTCAGTCACAGTCTGCTATGAGACACTTTGTCTCCTTCATGCTATCAAGATAAACAATGATTTATGGGAACCTTTTACTTCTTGGCAGCATCTTGATGCTTGCTGATAGCAAGCACACTCATGAAGACAGGCCTTTGGAGGACTGTATGAGACCTCTAAGAATTCAGCATCCTGGCATTATTCTCAGGATGAGGAAGAGAAGTCAACAAAAGTTATGTGACCCCTCTGATAGTGTCTGTAATCTGAAAACCAATCCACATAGCCATTTTTGAACTGAGTTGCCCTAAGAGAGATTTCCTCTCAGCATTCAGTTTATAAAATTGCCTTGTGAACATATCTCTTCCCTCTGCTGCATATGCTAAAATAGCCATTCACTATCTCCTGAAGACATGATGATTTTTACCTCCTGGGTAACCTAATAACAGAGGGCAAAGTCAGCTCCTCATTATCCTTTTACCTCAAAAATGGATCTGTGACTCACAACATATTACACTGCAGCCAGATATAACAAAGTGAACTTCAGAGGAAAAATTTTACACCAGAGAATGTGCAGGGTGCTTAACCCTTCTCCTCCAGTCCATTTTCCATTGACCCACCACAGGGTTCCAGGTCAATGTCTGCGAAATAGACATGGATCCAGAACATGGCAGGAATAAAAGCAACTGAGGGGAGATTTCAGGAGATAAATATTTGGCAGGGAAAAGGTTTCATCTGCTCCCCCACTCCTTTTCTGGTATGAAGTGCTTACACCTGAATGCAATGGAGCATTTTAGGACTTCTCTACATATGGCTTCTTGTATTTGTGTATGTTTATGTTAAGTGCTGTCAAGTCACTTCTGACCTATGGAGACCCTATGAATCAATAACCTCCAAAATGTCCTATAGTTTGCCCTTATTCCCCCTGAATGTCAGGACCAAAACATTGTGGGGACATCCAAAGTGAATTTCAGAAACATAACAAAAGAAGCTTCTAACTGCTTCTGAAGAAAAGCACAGGCACTTTTTATCTGTAGCCTTGGGGAAAGGTAGCAAGTTGAGGCATGAGAGGGCTGTTAGTTTCAATCTGACTTCTAATTGTGTATGTTTTTCATTAACTCCTATGTATCAATTAGACACAATGTTAACTCTTGTCAGTAGCCTGGGGGAGAATTTCAATTACTTATCTTAAAAGGAAGCTAAGCCAAGTTCATTAAGACAATGATGTTTTCATAGCTTAAGTCATAAAGCATTAGGAAGGTATGTCCATTTTCCAAAATAATTGTTCAAAAATAATATTTTTAATAATCTTTCTTCAATGTGAAATTTAGATTATGTAAATGCAATGATTGCAGTTTCGAAACTTAGAGACCCAGTCTGTTGAAACACTAGAAGGTAGCGAATACTACAGTATAGTTACCTAACTGTAGACTCATGTTGATTTCATATCATATGATGTCATGTAAAATGACTTTCATGTATTTATTTTTCTGAAAGGCAGTTTACCTATGATGAGCAACTTATAAATAACCCTGTGAACCCTGTGTTAATGGGTTATCTGAGTCAATGGTTACACTTGGAAGCCAAGTGTTAGCAGCTGTGTTAGTCTGTCTGTAGCAGTAGAAAAGAGCAACAGTCTGGTAGCACCTTAAAGACAGCTAAAATAGTCCATTCTAGCTGTATCTGAAGAAGTGAGCAGTGACTCACAAAAGCTCATACCCTGTCACATATTCTGTTAGTCTTTAAGGTGCTACTGTACTCTTGCTCTTTTTTACTTGGAAGCCAGTCACAGGTAAGTCCCAAGATCTCATGAAGATCCAAAAAGTGAGGAGCTAGGTGCAAGTCCAGTAGCACCTTACAGCAGATATCTGAAGAAGGGGCTTTCATACCCCAGAAATCTTGTTGGTCTCTAAGGAATTTATGGACTCCAATCTAGTTCTTCCACTGTAGACAAACACGGCTCCCTCTGAAGCAGGCAAGAAGTGAATATTTGAATACCATCATATAAACTTTTAACCCTGTATTTATGATTAATTACCTTATTAAGCAGCATATCAAAGAAGGCAGTGTCCCAGTAGGCTTTATCTTCAGCTGGGAGGTGAAGTAAAGCTTTGAAACCATTATCTATCTGGTGGTGTGCTTTATATTCTGTTCTAGAAAAATGGAACTTCAGGAAATATTTAGGGTTGTTAGCAAAGCTCTCCACTTTGGCGTACAGTGAACTCAGGTCTGCACCTTCTCCATGGAACAGATTTTGTTCAGGATACAGGAAATGTGGGAGACGGTTGATCACTAAACAGCAGAGCAAAATCACCAGAAGACGATACACTGACCCTTCCAGATCCACCCAGTCTTCGGGGGAAGAGAAAAAGTGAGTGGCCCAGAGCAACACCATCTATGAGGAAAAATAAATAGCTGTTAAAGCTGATGAAGAAAAAAGGTTCAAATCTATATTTCAAATGTTTAACAATGTCTAGTGTTTCACATTAAGGAGCAGAATCTCTATGTTAGTTAGGGTTACCAGGTCCCCCCAACCAGCCGATGGGGATGAGGGTAGGGGTGTCACATCCAGTTTGGGAAGCTCCTGGAAATTTGGGGGTGGATGCCTGGGGAGGACAGAGACCTCAGTGGGGTACAATGCCATAGATCCCACCCTCCAAAGCATCCATTTTCACCAAGGCAACTGATCTCTCTAGAAGCAGTAATACTGTGGAATCCTTCTTGTGGATTAAAAACTGGTTAATTAACAGGAAGCAGAGAGTGAGTATAAATGGGCCATTTTCACAGTGGAAGGGGGTAAGTAGTGAACCTCAGGGTTCAGTACTAGCTCTGGTGCTTTTAAACTTGTTCATTAATGATATAGGTAAGTTTGCAAATGATACTAAGTTGTTCAGAGTGGTGAGAACCAGAGAAGACTGTGAGGTGCTTCAGAGGGATCTGTCGAGGCTGGGAGAGTGGGCATCAGTGTGGCAAATGAGGTTCAATGTATGCAATATGCACATGGGTAAGTGGAAAGTAATGCACATTGAAGCCAAAAATCCTAACTATAAATATACATTGATGGGTAACTAACCAGGAAAGAGATCCTAGAGTCATGATAGATAACTCACTGAAGATGTCAACTCAGTGTGCGACTGCAATTTAAAAAAAGCAAATGTTCTGCTAGGGATTATTAGGAAGGGGACTGAAAACTAATCAGCCAGTATCACCATTCCCTGTATAAATCTATGGCACAACCTCATTTGGAATACTGTGTTCAGTTCTCAAAAAAGATAGCATTAGAAAAGGTGCAGAAAATGGCAACTAAAATGATTTAAGAGGTTGGAAACTTTGCCTATGAGGAAAGGTTAAAGAGGTTAGGGCTTTTTAGCTTGGAGAAATGACAATTCATGGACGACAAGATAGAAGTTTACAAAATTATGCATAGGATAGAGAAGGCAGAGAAAGAAGTACTTTTCTCCCTTTCTCACAATACAAGAACTTGTGGGCACTTAATGAAATTAGTGAGCAGTAGGCTTAGAACAGATAAAAGGAAGTATTTCTTCACCCAAAGAGTAATTAACATGTGGAATTCACTGCCACAGGAAGTGGTGGAGGCTACAAGCATAGACAGCTTCAAGAGGAGATTGGATAAACATACAGAGCAGAGATCCATCAGTGGCTATTAGCCAAAATGGAAAACTATGTCTGGAGCAGTGATGCTCTGTATTCTTGGTGCTTGGGGGACAACAGTGGGAGGGCTTCAGGAGTTCTGGCCCCTCTAACTTACCTCCTAATGGCACCTGGGTTTTGGCCACTCTGTGGCACAGTGTTGGACTGGATGGGCCACTGAACTGATCCAACATGGCTTCTCTTATGTACTTGTGTTAAGGAAAGCTTTGTTAATTTCAGGCCAATTAAGAGTAGAACTTGCAAACAAAGCAGACAAAAAAAGACATACATCTAAAATGTGTTTATTTGAAAATGGGCATTCTTCCTAGAATACTGCAGCCAGCTAGAATTACAAGGTGTAACAACTACAGAAGTAAAATGCCTGTAAACTTAATGTCACACCCCCAGATTCTGCAAAACATGCTCGACTGCTCCATGTTATCTCTCTCTCAGAGAGATGACAGATTAAGAATGTTTTAAAAACAGTAACACAAACCAACCAACCACAAAGGATCTCTAGAAGATATTATGTTGAGACTTGCTGTTATAAATAAATAACAGCAAGTGTGAAGTTGCAACAGTACTAAAAAAAATAGTCCAAAATATCCATACAGACAGTGCCAAGAATACAACATCAGTGCTTCAAAATCACTTTCTTAAACTGTGGAACCAGCTTTCCTGAAAAACTTGAAGTCTTCGCAGTACATCAACCTGCCTGTCTTCTCTAATCAGGATAGAGGTGTCTTTGTCTCTCCACCTTGCATTTCTTTATCTATTTAGGCAATTATGCCTCTCCTTCTGCTCAAAGGACACACAAGGGGGCTTACAGTAAAAATAAATAAGCTAAAGAAACAGAAATAAATTTTAACAATAATATTAAAAGCAGCAAACATGATAAAGGGCTCTTGGCCTGTGGCTCTTAGCCTAGAGACCAGGCCTGGGGACCCTGCATCCCTTTAAACCACTAACCAGTTATGAAGCTAGAAAGCCAGCATGGGAGCGAGGGCTATCCAGGGCTATCCAGACAGTGCCACATGTATGATCCACTGGGTAGAAGTCATGGGTGTGTGTTCACTGCATAGAGCTCAAGGCAACTGAGGACCATGTGAGACAACTAAGGGGCCAAGGGAGGTGAGGGTTGTTGGGAAGGGAAACACATTATAGAAGTCTATATGCCAATGCTAGAAGTCTCCGAGCCAAGATGGGGGAGCTAGAGTGCTTGGTGTTTTTTAAAAAGTGGAAGATTTGCCTAATGAACTAAACCAGAAGGACCACATGCTCTGGCAAAAGAAATGTAAGTCAATAATTAGGCATGCAAAAAGATTTTGAGGAGCAGGTTGCTAAAAGCATCAAGATAAACAATAAACTTAAAAAAAAATCTGGAGCAGGAAACCAGCCAGAGAAGCAATGATGCCTTTGTATGACAAAGGAACAAAAGGATTGCTAAAGGAAGATAGGGAGATGGCAGGGAAGCTCAATGAATTTTTTGCTTCTGTGTTCACTGTGGAAAGTGTGGGGCATGTACCCATGCCACAGCCACTATTTTCAGGAAGAGAGTCTGAAATGCTTAAGGAAAGTTCTTAAGGAACTGAAGTTCTTAAGGATCTGCACCAAATTGAGGTGACGAGAGATGAAGTTCTAGACCTACTGGGGAACTTAAAAAACAATAAGTCTCCAGGTCCAGATGGCATACACCCAGAAGTTCTTAAGGAACTCAGATGTGAGATAGTTGATCTACTAACCCATATATGTAACCTATCACTAAATTCAGCTGCTCTACCAGGAGACTGGAGAGTAGCAAATGTGACACCAATTTTTAAAAAGGGATCCGGAGGGGAACCAGGAAATTACAGGCCAGTCAGCCTAATGTCTTTCTCAGGCAAATTAGTAGAAACTGTAATAAAAGATAGTTAGGTGCACAGAGGGACAAAGCCTGCTGAAGGAAAATCAGCATGGCTTCTGCAAAAGGAAGTCCTGCCTCAATCCTTTTGGAGTCCTTTGAGAAAGTGAACAAGTATGTAGGCAACAGTGACCCAGCAGACATTATATCCTTTGACTTTTAAAAGGCTTTTGACAGGCTACCTCACCAAAGACTCCTGAGTAAACTTAGTCATGGGATAAGAGGCCAGGGTCTCTTATGGATTAAAAACTGGTGGAATTACAGGAAGCAAAGAATAGGAATCAATAGACAGATCTCAAATGGAGGGAAGTAAGCACTGGATTGGTATTGGGGCCATTACTATTTAATTTATTAATAAATTATCTGGAACTAGTGGTGACTGGCCAAGTTTGCAGATGACACCAAATTATTCAGGATGGTGAAAACCAAGGCTGACTGTAAAGAGCTCCAAGAGGACCTCCACAAACTGAGTGAGTGGGCGACAATGTGGCAAATGAAGTTAAAAGTTGGTAATTGTAAGGTGATTCAAAGTATAGGCTAATGGAGGATGTAGCGATGGCCACAGGAATAAACAGCTTTAAAAGAGGATTAGATAAATTCATGGAGCATAGGTCAATCAGTGGTTACTAGCCATGGCGACTAAGGGGGACCTCCACATTCAGAGGCACTGAACCTCTGAATCCCACAGCCAGGAGGCAACATCAAGGGAAGGTCTCGGCATCTATGCCCTTTTGTTGGCTGTCCAGAGGAACTGATTGACCACTATCTGAGACAGGATGCTGGACTAGATGGACCATTGTCTGATCCAGCAGGGCTAATCTTATGTTCTTATTTCATGTCTTGAGATTCTTATAGTATACTGAATGGTTTCTTCCCTCTCTCTTTTCTTTTATTACTTTTGGGAGATTTTTTTTTTAAAGTTCTATTTTTAAAACGTTTTTTTCTTTTTTCTTTTTTTTCTTTTAACTTTCTTTGTTTCTTTGCAAATCTGGTGCTTCCTCCAAGTTTGAAGAAACATATACCTTCACCTTGGGTAGTCCTGTTGTGCAAATATTTCAATCCATATGAGGAATTACAAATGGCTGTTAGATATATGAATGCATTAAAGTCAATAGCTGATAAGGTATTTTTGCTTCACTACAGTCCATTCATATGACTCACTGTGCAGAGAGTTGGCTATGGATTGAAGGACCTAATCCTGTCCTCTTACACTACTACTGTCTCTCTAACTTACATGGTACCACTGTGGTGTCTAAGGCGCTTCTCTAGTTCTGCAGGTGACAGATCGGAGGAAAACAGGGATCAAGGATTCTTATGCAATAATGTGTGGACTGTTTGCAAATTCAAGCATGATGTAGGCAAGTGTAGGCTGCAGCAGCAAAACACTGTCCCAGTGTTCCGTAAGGGTAGGAATGGGGATTTTTTTTAGACAGAGGATGGGTTGCCTCATCCATACATCCTAGGTATATATGACATCACAACATCATAACATAAGCAGTGCAGAAAAACCTACCTTTAAGTGGTGAAAGGTAAGCCCTTTGTTATTGCCTTCTTCTGTCCAGTATTCATGGTTGACTTGGTCAAGGAGGCAGAGACTGTCCAGACAGTAACCCTTTAGGGTGCTAATAATCTGAAGGAGTTTCAGGATGGATCGACTGGTAGAATATCTAACAAGAGACAGATGTCACTAGAAGTGGAAATCATTTGCTTTCAATTTGTTTCAGTGTAGTATTTTATTTTGCATTCAATACTGTTCAGTTTACAAAGTCGATCACATGACATTAAAATATGTTGCAAAGAATGCATTCAGCTTCTCGGCCATTTCCCTATCGTCCTTCAGTAATCCTTTTACCCCTTGGTCATCCAAGGCCCCCACTGGTTCCCTGACTGGTTTCCTGCTTCTAATGTACTTGAAGAAATTTTTATTGTTGGCTTTATGTTTTTTGCAATATGCTCCTCATATTCCCTTTTTGCCTGCCTGATCGCAGACTTGCATTTTATTTGCCACAACCTGTGTTCCCTTTTATCAACCTCACTGAGACTAGCTTTCCACCACTTAAAGCAGGGGTGTCAAACATGCGGCTCGGGGGCCCGATCAGGCCCCTGGAGGGCTTCTATCAGGCCTGCAGTGGAACTAGCTGTCTTCTGCTTCTTCCAGTTCTGCTGTTGCTGCTGCATCATTGTAGATTTGCAGCTTACAGATACACACCTGAACATCATACTCAAGATTGCAACAGCACAGAAATTTTGATGTAATAATTCAGAGCAAGAGGTGTCAGTTATCAGACACTGTTAAATAAACAAAATATTGCAAGAGTGCTAATGTTTTAAGCATGTTTTTATTTTAAGTAAAAAAAAACCCCTTTGTGTTTGTGTCCTTTATAAGGTTTATATCTCCGCTACCTGGCATTACATTTGATGACACACACGGTCCAGCCCAACAAGGTCTCATTTATGTAAGATCTGGCCTTCATAACAAATGAGTTCGACACCCCTGACTTAAAGGAATCCTTACCTTTTACAGCTTCCATCACTTTTTTTGTTAAACCTGCAGGCCTTTTTCTATACCTATTTGTGCCTTTCCTAGTTTGTGGTATATATTTTTCTGAGCTTCTAGGATTGAGGTTTTAAATACTCTCCAAGGTTCCTCAATGGTTTTGACCCTTTTTACTTTCCCTTTCAGTTTCCTGTTCCTTGTCCCCTCATTTCAGAGAAATTACCGTTTTTAAAGTTAAAAGTGGTTGTGTCGGTCTTTTGGGGCAACTCTCTATTTATATAAATGTTGAAATGAAAAACATTATGGTCACTTATAGCCAAGCAGTGCAATCACTTTTACATCTCTCACCAGGTCTTGGTCCCACTCCAGAACCACTGATTTCGGAAGGGGTGTTGAAAGACCTGAGTCAGATTGAGATGACAAGATAGGAGGTCCTACAACTGATAGACAACTTAAAACTGAAGTGAATGGCTGGTTACGTAGATGGTGCCGTTGAGAGGGCTTCGGCTTCCTGGACCATGGTATGTACCTCCGACACGAAGGACTGTTGGCGACGGATGGGGTGCACCTGGCAAAGAATGGGAGGAATGTCTTCGCTGGAAGACTTGCGAACCTGATCAGGAGGGCTTTAAACTAAAGACATCAGGGGTGGGAAGAAAAAGCGGCATCCCCAACACTAAGTTCAGGAAGGGGAATGACCAGAGAATAAATGAACGAGAGAGAGGTGAGTTTAGTAATCTTCAGGTAAATTTGAAGGGACCTACGGTAGGAAGGGATGTCTGTAATCTGAGGTGTCTTTATACTAATGCACAGAGTGTGGGAAATAAACAGGAGGAACTTGAACTCCAAATATTGGAAAATAGGTATGATCTGATAGGTGTCACTGAGACTTGATGGGATGACTCTCATATATGGAGCATAGTGATTGAAGGATATACCTTGTTCAAATGGAACAGAATAAACAAGAAAGGGGGGGGTGGCACTATATGTCAAGAATGAATATGCTTGCACTGAAATTCAGGATTGCAAGACTAGATCTAATGGGTGGAAATTACAAGGGAGTCGTTACCGGCTTAATATCAGGAGAAACTTCTTGACTGTAAGAGTGGTTGAGCAGTGGAACAGACTGCCTCGGGAGGTGGTGGATGCTCCTTCGCTGGACGTTTTCAAGAGGAGACTGGACAACCATCTTTTGGGTATGTTGTAGGTATGTAGGGGTTTCGGCTGTGTTCCTGCAGAGTGCAGGGGTTGGACTAGATGGCCTGCAAGGTCCCTTCCAACTCTAACATTCTATGATTCTATGATAAATCACCAGGCCCGGATGGCATTCATCCGAGAGTTCTGAAAGAACTCAAATGTGAACTTGTGGATCTCCTGACAAAAATATGTAATCTTTCTTTAAAATCTGCCTCCATTCCTGAGGACTGGAAGGTAGCTAATGTCACCTCCATCTTTAAAAAGGGTTCCAGAAGAGATCCGGGAAATTACAGGCCAGTCAGTCTGACATCAATACTGGGTAAGTTGGTGGAAACTGTTATTAAGGAAAGAATTAGTAGGCACATTGATGAACAAAAACTATTGAAGCAGTCTCAGCATGGGTTCTGTAAGGGAAGATCTTGTCTCACTAACCTATTAGTGTTCTTTGAGGGGGTGGACAAACATGTGGACAAGGGGAACCCAATAGATGTTGTTTACCTAGACTTCCAGAAAGCTTTTGATAAAGTTCCTCATCAAAGGCTCCTAAGTAAGCTCAATAGTCACGGAATAAAAAGACTTCCTCTTGTGGATCAAAAACTGGCTAATTAATAGGAAACAGAGAGTGAGTATAAATGGGCAATATTCACAGTGTAGGGTAATAAGCAGTGGGATACCACAGGGCTCAGTACTGGGTCCAATGCTTTTTAACTTGTTCATTAATGATTTGGAGTTGGGAGTAAGCAGTGAAGTGGCTAAATTTGCGGATGACTTGGAGTTGTTCAGGGTGGTGAGAACCAGGGAAGATTGTGAGGCACTCCAAGGGGATCTGTCAAGAATGAGCGAGTGGGCATCAGTGTGGCAAATGTGGTTAAGTGTGGCCAAGTGCAAAGTGATGCACATTGGGGCCAAAAATTCTAACTATAAATACACGTTGAAGGGATTCAACCTGGCAGAGACTGACCAAGAAAGAGATCTTGGAGTCGTAGTAGATAATTCACTGAAAATGTTGAGACAGAGTGCGACTGCAATAAAAAAGGTCAATGCTATGCTGGGGATTATTAGGAAGGGAACTGAAAACAAATCAACCAGTATCATAATGCCCCTGTATAAGTTGCTGGTGTGACCTCATTTGGAGTACTGTGTACAGTTCTGGTCACCACACCTCATAAAGGATATTATAGCACTGGAAAAAGTGCAGAATAGGGCAACTAAAATGATCAAAGGGTTGGAACACTTTCCCTATGAAGAAAAGTTAAAGTGCTTGGGGCTCTTTAGCTTCGAGAAATTATGGCTGAGGGGTGACATGATCGAGGTTTATACGATTATGCATGGGATGAGCAGGTCGAGAAAGAAGTTATTTTTCTCCCTTTCTCACAATACAAGAACTTGTAGGCACTCAATGAAATTGTTGAGCAGTTGGGTTAGAACAGATAAAAGGAAGTCCTTCTTCACCCAAAGAGTGATTAACACATGGAATTCACTGCCACAGGAGGTGGTGAGGCTACAAGCATGGACAGCTTCAAGAAGGAATTGGATGAACATATGGAGCAGAGGTCCATCAGTGGCTATTAGCCACAAGGTATAGATAGGAACTCTCAGTCTGGGGCAAGTGATGTTCTATATTCTTGGTGCTGGGGGGGGGGGGCGACAGTGGGAGGGTTACTAGTGTCCTGGCCCCACTGGTGGACCTCCTGATGGCATCTGGTATTTTTGGTCACTGTGTGACAGAGTGTTGGACTGGATAGGCCATTGGCCTGCTCCAGCATTGGCTTCTCTTATGTTCTTATGTATAAAATATATATATGAAACAGTGCTGACATTCATGATGAGAATTGGTGATACAAGTTAACAATTGTCCCTGCACATTAATACTCCAAGCCAGTGCCTTTTTGTGGAGATGGCTACATAGGGAGTATAGGGACTGTGGAGATGATGGTCACTTTCTCCTATTTGAATGGAGACCCTGCTCAGTAAAAGCCACTTTTTTACAGGTCAGACTGTAACTTTGTGCTGGGCCCTCCCAATTACAAAGGTTCCAGATAGCTTCTCATAGTTAACTATACTAAATTTTGACCTCTGAGTCAGCTAATGACCACAAAGTGAACCTCATTCTCCACCCCCACACCCTTCTAAGATGACATTCAAATCGTTCAGCAAGCACTTCTTTAAGGACTGGACAGCTCTGTTTCTGAGGTGGACATTTCAGTGAGTATTCAGGGGAGAACAAACTGCGACAGAATTATCATAGTGAAGACAAATGTATCCAGTGGATCTATTTATACTGAAATTTCTTTTCTGTTGGTCTGCTGACATCATCTGTGCAAGTGTCATAGCATTGTCCAAACTACACTACAGTAAAATATTCAAATCCTCCATGGATAGAAAAGATGAAGAACATCAAGATCCTCAAAGGGCAGTTAAAATCTTTCCAGTGGGTGATAATAATTAGATGATCTTCTCCCTTTTTTCCTGCTTAGGCTCTGTGAAAAATTGGTCTCATGTTCTGTGAATGATGTCTCAAGTGTAGGTCCTTCTTTTGGGCCCAAACAGCACTGTTTCCCTGCAAATCTGTGTAATCACCAGAGCCTGGTTTTCAGTTCTACACCTCTCCATACCAAAATGATAACATCTTGTACATGAGGAAAACACTGTAATTAAGAATTTAAAATAGCATCTGGTTTATTTTTATAAAATGTACATAATCTGCTCCTGATCCCCACCCTTCAGAAGTTTTATGAAGAGATAATGAGGAGATACTCATGTCTGAACAAGTTGCCTAGGAAAGTCATGGAGACATCTCGTCTGGTAGTTAAAAGTAAATCAAGCATTATTAAGGGTACTGCAGAGATTCTTGATGCTGAGTTAATTGCCCCAAGAATTGTCATTTTACAGTACAGAATCTATCACAGAATTACAGCAAGAGTAAATTACCTATTCCAAACCCTTATGCTAAACCCTATACCTAAATAACCCCTGATGAATGTTCATCTAGCTTGTTTATAGCTCATAAGGAAACATGATGATGGCCTGCATTCTGTGGTAATGAACAGGTCCAGGGGGAATCAGCATTTTCCTACAAGCAGAGAAATCATGCATTTTGCCAACCTGAACTCCAAGCAGCAGCATTAAGAGCATTTTACAAGTAATTAAGTTTGGTCTGTAACAAAATTCTGCACAGTGGTATAGAGAGAGTAAGACAAAATTGAATTTCTGTTATCACCTAAAAGGAAATACACTTCTAGTCCTCATGCCTGCCTCAGGTGTACAAAAACAGTTTGTGCTACAGGAGGATAGATAAAGCCAGTGTGCAGGATTTTAGGAAATCTGCTCTCCAGCCTTCTCCACCAGCAGATTCCCATTCTGAAGCCTGGTGAGCCTGAGGGTGATCCTGCAAGATGGCAGAAGATCAGCCATCAGGTCTGGCAAGAGGGAATGTCACAAAGGAAATATATCCTTTCCCCCAGACAACGTATATTGAATACAATATCATGTTTACCTCCAGTGATAGTAACTGGCAGGGATGTAGTCAGCCTCCTGAGTGACTTTCCACAAGCTGCCTTGTGGAAAACCTCTTTCTTGCCAATTGTTGAACTTCAGAGTGTTCTGTTTTCTCCTCACTACAGGGATAATGTTGAAGCAGATCATTTTCCAGCCACTGGATATCAGCAATGGAAGTTGCATGTCATCTTCCTTTAGCCTCTCTGCGCTGATTTCACCTGGAGAAGGGCAAGAGAATGAACTAGGGCTGCCAACCTCCTGATGGAGCGTGGAGCTCTCCCAGAATTACAGCTGATTTCCTACAGAGATCAGTTCCCCTGGAGAAAATGGCTGCTTTGCTTTGGATGGTGGACTCTACGGCATTATATCACACTGAGGGCCCTTCCCTCCACAAAACCTGCCCTCCCCAAGCTCCACCCCCAAATCTCCAGGAATTTCCCAGCAGATGTTGGCAGCCCTTTGAACACAATCAGTGGAACAGAGTTGTAGATTTGCCCACCATCCTTCTATTTGGCTTGCCCACTCTGTTCTTATTCCAGGTCAGGTCTCATTTCCTTTGAGAGTTAGCAGATATCAGAAATGGCAAAAATTAATCCATATAAACCCTCTTAAAGAAAGAACAATTTGTATAATATGACTGGGGGGGAAATAGCATATGGGTCACTGTCACAATTTACAGTATGCCCCAGATGCAGCCCAGCAAAAGTTACTTGTAAAAATGTTTTATTGAAATCAATAAAACAAATTAATTGCAACTGAGACTACAATTTTAAACACACTAAAAGATAAATATGTTTAGGCTTCCACTGTATGCTCTTTTTATTGCTGTCACTGGGATTTAAATGTGAATAACTTTTGCTGGATTGGGCCCCCTATCAATACATCTGAAGGAGGTTTGTAGATAATTCTTGTAAACTGCTGGCCACAAAATATTGCCTCCCTCCATATTAAACTAGTGGAAAATTCTGCGGACTTGTGTGCTCCAAACCCCATTACCAAACTCATCATTTCTAACACACCAAATTTCTGCTTCCCCCCCTCAGTTTGTGCTTTCCCTACCTTCTTTCACATATTCTGCATATACTCTACTACTGTGCTATCGAAACCACAATTTGCACTTCTGAAGTAGTTGCTTCCTCATTATCATGATATTTTAGCCACTTGATATTCCCCTGCCAAGATTCTTTCTTGGTATTTTTGCGTTTTCCATACTAGGGGCAGAATGAACCATCGAAATATCCCAGGAGCTAACCTGAGCCAAACAGCACCAACAGGACCTACCAAGCAGAAGTACAGGAGAAGGCAAGGGGTGAGCCTATGGGCACTTACACACCTGCTAAATAATGCAGTTTCAATCCACTCCAGCAACCATTTTCAAGTGCACCTTGCCATTTCACACAGTAAAATCCAGTTGCAAAGTGCATTGAAAGTGGGTTAAAAGTGCATTATTTAGTGTGTGTTAAAGTGCCCTATGTCTGCAGCCACTGACTAAACTGGCACTACCGGTACTGTTCAGCCTCAGTTTTGCTTGCTCCTGGGCACCAACAGTGCTCCAGGGGAACACTCCATGGGGAATTTTCATAAGGTAAAGGCCCAAGCCATTGCTGTTCAGCATTTTCTGTTTGCGGAATAATTTGCTGAATACTGCATTTCAAAGTATTCCTCATAACCAAACAAAGAGCAGGGGATAAAAATAAACCTGTAGGAAGGAGGGTTAAGATACCCACATTGTTTCATGATACCATTTCAAACATAGTATTGCAGGTTCTGTTTAACTGATAGGTTGCTAGGAAATCCTGACCACATATTTGTTTATTATTATGACAACTGCAAAGCTAGTCATTGTTCTTAGAAGCTGTTCCTTTGTGGACACAGGCTGTATGTATATTTGATATGAAACATAGCTTTCTGGATCTCTGGTATATAAAATCCCTAAAATATGGTTTATTTAAGTACAAAAAAAGCAGTGTTTCCCAAAATAATAAAATACCAACAGGTTCCAAATGTAGTCTGACAGAATAGAATATAAACTGTATGCTGAGACACTTTCTGCCCATTTTATTTATTAGCACATTTTTATTCCACCCTTCATCCAAGGAGCTCTGGGTTGCATACATGATTATTTCCTTCTCCATTCTATCTTATTGGTGTAATAGTTAGAGCATCAGACTAGAATCTGGAAGAACATAAAAAGAACCCTACTGGATCAAATTGTGGCCATTCAGTTGCTCTGGAGGGCTAACAACAGGGCATAGAGGCCAAGGCCTTCCCCTGATATTGCCTCCTGGGTCTGAGATGCAGAAGTTGACTGCCTCTGAGGGGAACCTCCACATTCAGCCACTGATAGACCTATCCTCCATGAATCCGTCTAATCCCCTTTTAAGATCCGGGCTTGAATCCACACTCTGCCGTGGAAACTTGCTGGTGACCTTGGGACTGTCACAAACTCTCAGCCTAGCCTACAGCACAGGGTTGTTGTGAGAATAAAATGAAAAGAGGAGAAAGATGCAGGCTGCTTTGGATCCCCATTGGAGAAAAAGACAGGATATAAATGATGCAAATAAATAAAACCCTGTGAGGTAGGTTAGGTTGAGAGACTGGTCCAAGGTCACATTAGTTAGGTCCATGGCAAGCAGAGTTTTGAACCCTGGTCTTCTTAAAGTAATTTTCCTCTGAGAGAATGGGGGTAAGGTTGTCAGACTCCAGATGGTGGCTAGAGATCACCCACTATTACAACTGATCTCCAGACAACAGACCTGGAGAAAATGGCCAACTGGGAAGGTGGAGTTTATCAAATTGTACTCCATTGAAGCCCCTCCCCAAAACCTGCCCTCCTCAGGCTCTATCTCCCAAATCTTCACATATTTCCCAGTCTGGAGCTGGCAACCCTAGAGTAGAAAGATAGACTCAAAGCCACTAAGCTACTGGTATCAATCCTGTTCTCTACCTTTCCTGCTAATTTTTAAAACCCTGTTCAGCTTCTTGCAACAACTTTTTCATATTGTTTCCCCAAAGGATCTCAACTCTGAAATTTCGTTTTTGAGCATTCTCTGCAGTGTACTAAGAATAACAATTGTGATCTATAGTTGGATTTTTCTCATTCAGATTGTATAGTTATTCTCTGTTCTTTTCTACAGAAGGAGTATTTTAAACCTACAATAAGTAGAACCATACATTATACATGTAGAGCTCAAAGAGTGATGTGTTCTTTCTAAAATATAAGCTAAAGTGTAAATTGGTTGTGGAATGACTTTTAGCTTGTGTAACAGCAAATAATGTATAAGTCAACCAATTCAAAAGTTGAACAAACAATCCTAGCAATTTGTTCCAGGTACTTATTGGAAGCAGCAGTAACAAAACAACTAGCAAAATACACCCCTTGTCAAGTGAAATCATTTGTTTATACCTTGACTGCCAAAGCGGCGCTTCAAGAAGAGTGGTATAACAGTGGAAACGTTGTCTCTCTGAGCAGCAGCATTGAACAATTATAGAACATTCAAAACAGGTTGAGAGGGTCATTAAAAGTTATAACGGTCCCATTCTGAAAGTAGGCCTGCAGTAAGGGTACATAGGAAACTAAGGGCCAAAGTGGGAGTGAGCCCAATTTCCTACCAGTTTGAAGAAGAAGAGGAGGAGGAGGAGGAGACTGGATTTATACCCCACCCTTCACTACTTACAATCTCCTTTCAACAGACACCCTCTGAGGTAGGTGAGGCTGAGAGAGCTCTTTCCAGGACTGCTCATGAGAGAACAGCTCTGAAAGACTGTTTTGACTGACCCAAGGTCACATCAGCAGCTACATGTGGAGGAGTGGAGAATCAAACCCAGTTCTCCCAGATTAGAGTCCACACTCCTAACCACTACACCAAACTGGCTGTTTCATACAGCCCTGATTTGGACTGGGACAACAGTGCAGAGGATGTACATCTCCCACTCCTTACAGTCTTGTTGATCAAATCATGATGACAGATCATGGCAGGCCATTTGGTTTGACATAACAAAACTGCATGGGGGAGGACCAATCCCTCTCTTCTCTCACACCACAGCCCTGGCCTGAATTGAGCCCTTGCACAGCTGCTATTTCCCTTTTTAAAAACCCGGGAATATCCAGTTACAGATTGTTGTGTCTGTGGACCGCCACTAGGGGTCTGCGGCCTGAGTCCCTGAGCTTGGCTCCTAACACAATAGGGGCCAAGGTTCCTAGTCCACCTTTTAGTGCACCAATGGGGAGTTTGGCGGGAGATTCAAACCCCCCAATAGGACTGTGGGTATGTCTGGGGTGTGTGTATATAGTGGGCTGCTGCCAACCAGTTCTTGTCTTGTGTGTGTATTCAATAAACCAGCATAGTTCAGCATGTCGTAGTCCACCTCTCCATGCAGCAAACCCAGTACTTTTCACAGGTCACCCATCATCATTTCTGGCTTGGCCCTCAATGTGGACATGTTCACCTGGCAAACCTTGTGTCTTCTTGCAAACTTTTATCCCAATAAGGAGTAACAGGGAAAGAGGCTGGGGTTGTGTTTGGACTTTGACTTGTTTTTTAGCGTTCCTTTTGTTGGCTATGCTTGTTGGTTCTTTTTCTGCATCAGCCATTTAACAACTTGCTACCTGTTTATTTTGTTCATCTTCTTTCAAGGTCTCAAAGCAGTACATGGGGTCAGGTCTTTGCCAGGAAGGGAGTGGAACTGAAAACAAATTTTGTAGTGAGCCCAGAAAACCCTGTTGGTAGCCCTTTCTCAAACTACAGCCCCATAATCTTGTAGCAGATAAATCTGAATGTATTGCTTTTATTACCACACAACAGCCAAAATCCTTCAGTGCTGAGATATGATCCCAGTATCAAGGGATAATAAATAATGTAATACCCCAAACTCCCTTCTGCATTGTAAAATCTGACTCAAGGGATCATAACCATGATTCAACTGTTGGAATGATTTCCTGGTATTCTTTCCTTTTTTGCCCTAGACATCAGGACTGAATTGCAATGAGGCAACAGAGGCTGTAGCATCAGCAAGGAGTACATTGAAAACCAGCAAAGATATCATTGGAGGAGGGTCCTTTGGCTCAAAGCAAACTAGTGCAAAATTTTCCCTAAGTATAAAAAGGCTTACCAACCAGTCAAGACTAGCATAACAACAGCATACTCTATTTCCAAGCAGAGGAGATAGAGAAAAGGTCACTAAGGAACAATGCATTGTTTGGCCAAGGAGTTCAGTGGGCTTAAAAGGTGTAACTCTGCTGGGAGTTGTACCATTGAACACTGTGGGGATCTCTACGTTGTATGAATGGGTACAATTTTAAAAAGTTAATGTCATTTTCTTTGTATGAATGCGTACAATTTTAAACAGTTAATGTCATTTTCTTTTTAAAAATGTGATTAGGTTTTGTTCAAATAGCTTCATTTATTGCAGATAGATTTAGGTGGGTAGCCGTGTTGGTCTGAAGCAGCAGAACGAAGTTCAAGTCCATTGGCACCTTTAAGACTAACAAAGTTTTATGTATGCACACTTCTTCAGATACAGATCCGTACATATAGGTAGAGGGTGAGCAGCAAATTAGCATACAGCATTTTAAAGTTGTTTGACAGATGCAAGGACCAAATTGGAATAAAAAGCTTGGTTTATATGGTCACCATTTGTTTGGGCTTAATTCCAGGGGAAAACATAGTGAAGGAAATAAATATTTAAATACAAATTTAATATGCTGTGTGCTAATTTGCTGCTCAGCCTCTACCTATATGTATGGGCTGGTAACTTCCATTTCAATGTCTCTGAAGAAGTGTGCGTGCACACAAAAGCTTATACCTTGAATAAAACTTTGTTGGTCTTAAAGATGCCACTGGACTCAGACTTCGTTCATTCATTGTAGTTATTCAAATTGTTTGGTTTTGATTTCAGTGGGAAACATGTTTCTGGCTGTAATTCTCCCCTGTCCAATTGGGACATAATTTTTGAGGATTATATTCAGGGTTGCCAACCTCCAGGTACCACCTGAAGCTCTCCTACTATTACTGAGCTGGCCTTGCTGAGAGGGCGGGGTAAAAATCTAATGAAATAAATAAATAAATAGATCTCAGGGCAGCCAAGATCAGTTCCCATGGAGAAAAATGACTGCTTTGAAGGGTGGACTGTATGGTATTATATCCTGCTACGGTCCCTCCCCTCCCCAAACCCTGTCTTCCCCAGGCTCCACCCCAAAAATCTCAAGGTATTTCCCAGCCTAGAACTTGGAACCCTACTTATACCCCTTCCCATCCACAGGATCCTGCCTGAAAAATTTAGAGAAGAAAGTGTCACTGTCTGATGGCATGAAAACCAGCCTGCCATTAAGCTAACAGGGTAACCTTGGCCTACTCACCCTCTCTTAGCCTAACCTGTCTCACAAGGCTGTCATGAAGAGCAGAGAACCATGTACACTGCCCTGAGTTCCCTGCAAGATTGGTAGAACCTTTTTAAAAAAGGAGTATATAATAGTATTCAGAACATAACACCACTCCCTGCTTGAGGGAATAATACATACATTATTGAGAGAGAGTTTGCAGGTGGGAAGGGAAGAATTGGGAGTTTAGAGAAGGAACTGACAACACGCCCCATGTAAATATATAATTGCCTCCCTCAGGGTCTGTTCCAAGTCTGCATTTTTCAGAGAACAAGCTGTGTTAACAAGCTGCCAAATACATATTTTCAACAAGTGGCTCCTGCAACCTCAGTCCCTACTAGCCATATTCTCTGCTACAATAATTGAGTTGAACCTGTTGCAAAAGTTAGCTGTGTGGTTTGATATACTCCCTTTATGGAAATATGTGGCAGATTTTACAACATGTGTTATACTATTGCCAGGGTAACACAGAATCTGAGAAATGGAACACAGGAAAGCATTTTATGTATAATCTGAACTGCTCAATGCAGTTCCAGTTATGGATAATCCACACCCTTCCTTGCAGTAGCAAGAAAGAGGAATCACCAAAAGCGACGCTACAGAGAGAACACAAAAATGCAAGAGCAAAATTGGGAAAGCAAAACCTCAAATAGGCACAGGTTTCACTTCCATAAGTTCCACATTACTTTACAATATCTTGATGGTGACTTTCTGCTCTTTCAGTTTATCATAATTTTGAATAGCAGCTTTGTTCCATTTTCTCATTATTGAAATTAGCCAAGAACAATCTGGCACATCAGCTCTACCATGGTGTATGGTATATGAGAATGCTGTGGCCAGGATTACAACATATTGCCTTTAGTTTTTCCAGCAATAAATCGGGTAGTCATATAGAGGTGATTTGATTGGAGTATCCATCCAGAGAGAGATCCAGCAGTCTTCAAGACTTCCAGAATTTTTTCAGTGGAATTACATAGCTTCCATACCTCTAGTTCGATATTGCTCACACACATCTTTCATGTTGTTCTTCACATTATATAAACAGAATTATTTTGCTGACAATCTATCTTCGCACATGACCAATTTATGGTTGCACAATAAATCAGCACTTGTTGCTCATATGATTTGCATAGTCCTCAAATCTTCCCTCAGGGCTGAATTTCTGTTGTAGTGATATACATTTGCTGAGTATTCCAAAGTATAATATTTTGTTCATGGCAAAATACATTTAATCCATACAGTGCAGTCTTTAATATGATACAAATGCAGTAAATGATGAGATACACAAGTCTTCAACCTAATGTATGCATAATCTAAATAAAATTAAAATCTGGAAGGGATACTGTGTGCAGTTGGAAGCACTCACCAAGCCATATTTTATTTTTTAAATAAAAGAGTTCACCACACTAGCACTGTAATACATACCTATGCATTAACAACAATTATTATTATTATTATTATTAGCAGCAGCAGCAGCAGCAGCAATATGGCTATCCACCTCAACCAATTTATTATCGCCAAAGAGGTTAGTACACTACTGTAGTCCTACTGAATAAGGGCTAAGGTGTAGTTAGCGGATATTTTGACTTCACAGAAAGGAGCCCCACCCAGTCCTATGGTTATTCCCTTTTATGAGTATTACCACTATGCACTCAATGTGTTTATTTTAAGAGCCATACCCTGCTTTAGCCTATACAATTCAAGTCAGCTGTGTTTGTAAAAATATCTTTCCAGCACAAACACAAGACAGCTCAGTCAAACAACATCCACCTAAAAGGTCCTTTTAAGAAGTGGTCATGTAGACATCAGTCTGAGTGATCCCCTGTCCCAAATCTTCTTGTATATTAGTTGCCAATTCTTTCTCCAGTCCCTCATCTCCCCCCGCCCCATGACACACACACACACACAGAGAGAAAGAGAGAGGGGGGGTCTGTTTCCCTCTTAGATTACCTGGCTTGATGAGGAACTGACGCTTGCAATAAACAATGGCAGCCACAATGAGGTCTTTCAGGAGTCGGAGGATCTTGCCTGGTACAATGTGTCCACTGGATTCAGTACTGCCTACCATACTGAACACATCTTCTTTGGTCCACTTTTCTAGCTGATTTCCTTCCTTTGGTACCCCCAAATAGCAAGAGCCTGGCATCTGGTAGTTTCCATGAGTAACTTTCTCAGAGTCACTCTGTTCACCTGAACACTCCTGTACAAGGAGAGCATCAGTATCCATGCACAAAGGAACCTCCATAGTTACTTCATCTTCAGTGGCACAGAGTGCAAATTCCAAGGTTTCAAGATTTCTCGAATAATCCACTATGAACCTAGGGTCCATGGCATTGACTCTTTCCAGTACAATGAGCAAAATGTTCTCTGCTTTCTGGAAATACTCCATTCTCTGGCCCTCACGGGATTTAATCACTTGAAGATAGCTCTGCCACTGAGGAACCTTTGCAGCCATGACTAAAGGGTGGCAGAGAAGAAAGCTCTTCTGAAAGCTCCTTTATGCTGTATAGAATGTCTTTGAAGCAGACAACACATTGATGCAGCTGTATACGCACAGATATGCCTGCAACTGGGAGGGGAATGGAAAGCAAAGCAAGTCGGAACAGGGAGGAGCAGCATGTAGAGTGAAATTCCATTGAAGCATTAATAAATGTAATGTTTTCCTGTAACATACTTGATAGAGTGCCAAGCTATTTTAAAACAGTCATTGTCAAACTGGTATGTTCAGGTAAACCAACTGAGACATCTGGTTGTCTCACTACCCTATTCTGGTACCACAAAACCATTCCACCCATCAAGCCGGAAAAACTGGGCTAACGGGTATAAGTACACACGGTTCATTGTGATTTAAATGAGGCTAACCCATGTCAGGTGAAGAAATTATTCTATGAGCACGTGTGATTAGAACTTTCAAAGATTTGTAGCTTTCCACAACTGATACTTTACACCTCTGATCATATTAACTCATTCAAAACCAATGGAGTGAAATACCTTCTGTGAGTCCAATGGGAAGAGTATGATCTATTTCACTAGGAAATCTAATAGTTCATGGCCACTGGAGGCATATATTCACTGCCTTTGTTGCTGTTCAGTCGTACAGTCGAGTCCGACTCTTTGCAACCCCATGGACCATATCATGCCAGGGCCTCCTGTCTTCCATCGTGCTCTGGAGTTTGCTTAATTCCATGTTACTAGGTGCAAGTTAATAGGTGAGTGGCTGTTTTGCATCAGGGCATTCACACACTGTACTGCAATGCTTTTGGTTTTCTGTGTCTTAAATGTAAGTGTAAAATTCACATTGGCCAGAATTTAGTGGCTCTCTTCAGCTTTCTGTCCTAAATTAACAACACTCACATGTGCACTGAAAGATGCCTTTTCTCCAGCATGCCTAAGATGGATGGTGAATGAGGGCAGAACACAGTACACTAAAACAACAAATCTTGATCTTTGTTCCCATTTTTCAGCCTTTATTTTTTTCATGGCTTTTATCATATAGTTATTCTTTTGTTATTGGTTGTTCTCATACACATTCTGGCTTAGTATATATAATGTGATGTAATGTTCTTGAGGCACACAACAATTCCATTAATTGCATCATACCACAGATCTCAATGGGATGACAGGAGATTTCTAAATGAAGAGGAATTGGACTATTCATAGACATTACAGCTAATGCTTCAGGTGTTCTACCAGCTCAGGCACTCTCTGTGACTCTAAGGATTAACAGCCTTGTGAAGAACTGCTTTTCTGACTTCACAATGTAGCTCCAAAAAGAACAAGGATAATCCACACATCAGTGCATTGGTATTTGAAGGCTGTGTCGCTTCACCTCAACTGTCCTCTAAGCCAGCAGTCTTCAACCCATGAGTCAGGACCTCTGGTGGATTGCTGAGCCCTAAGGCCCATTGCTTCTGCATATGTGTAGAGAGCCAGGTGTTCTGGATGATTCTGATCAGGCCTCTGGCCAAATATTAACTTGCACTTAAGAGGCCTTGTAGTTCTACCCTATACCTAAGTCTACTGAAATCAGTGGGCTTTGGGTCAAATTACACATTGCAACTTACATGCTTGCAGTCATATTCCTGCTGCTAGTTCCCAGTGGGAATTCCATTGAAAAGCACCATGGGGTCCTGACTCAGATCAGGACAGTAGCATGAGGGAAGGGCTCATGCCTTCTCCTGTGCACCATTTTCCTGAGCCAAACAGCACGAGAGGAAGTCAGGAGACCTTGCTTCCTCTGCGTCTCAGTCTGGATCCAAACTGGGTCACTGCTTTTAGATGCGGCAGCAATATGGCTGTGAGTTCCCATGGCACATTTACATATGATGTAATGTATAGTTTTGCCCTTAAAAGGGAGTAATTTCGCTTTGGATTGCACTATTAGGCATGTAGTTAGCTTTCCTGTATCATATCCTATATTAGATGGAGACACTAGTCCCTCTGCCATGCATGTTTGATTATGTTTCTCATAGATATGATTTACCTGTTGGCCCTCAACCAGTACACTCCATCTTTGAAATATATCTTCACCCCAGTGTCATTCTTGCCATTGTCAGATGCTTCTCACACCTGAGGCTCAACACATACTATCCAGTCATGTGAGTTAGACTGTTTTTAATCTACTAGGAGCTATGTTACTCTGTTACTCCTTTTGTTCTTCAACCCTCTCCGATTATTTTTTATAGAAATGCCTAATCAGTAAAGTAGAGGTGGATGGCAAAATGTACATACCTGAGACAGGTTATGCCTAAAACTTTTGTGTAATTGCTGAGGGTATTTCCTTTTCATTAGATACATAGTTAGACTAGAAAAGTGACATTAGTAGATCTGTCTATTATAACTGATGTGCATTCCCATGAAGGCCCAAGTATTTTAAAGATGAACAATGGCCCCAATTACCCAGGGGTGAGATGAGAAGAAGTGTGCTTGCTGGGCAGGGGCCAGTTGTGAGTCACTGGGAGGGAAGGCTTGACTCCCTGGCAGCTCCAGGGCCAGGCAGTCCCTGCCACAGCTCTGGATGGGTCAGGGCAGGACCCTTGGATAGTCCTGGGATTGTGCTCCCCCTTGTTGGACCACCCTGCCCCTATATATTGGGGCCACTGGACTAACCTCCTTGCTCATTTGGGCTCTTCCACCCACCCTCCCTTTCCTTTTGATTGTCACGAGTTGAGCTTCAGTCTTATGTTTGGTTGTGCATCCGTTACAGCTTTGGGAGGTTTGGGCATCGAGATGGATCCTTTTGCAGGGGGAGGCTGTGCCTGCACACCTGCTTCCCCCATTTGAGGACTTCCTTAAGAGGTCTTGGGAGTAGTGCCAAATAGTGGCATGCCTACCCCGGGGGCTGGCTGCTGGCTCTCTGGTAGCAAAGGAACCACTAAGCAGCCAGCACCAGGTGGATCCTGGGGCTTGCACTCCATAGTTTTCCCCCAGGCAGGTGGGCCAGGGGAGTTGGGATCCATCGGGCATCAGACAGATTAGCTGATGCAGGACATGTCCCCTGCTGTGCCAGTGCTCATGCTGTTGTATTCAATATAGCCATGGCCAATTCATTCCAAACTTGGTTTCTTTCTCTGTTTGTGCTGCTTTCCTCACTATTGCCTCCCCCTCCCCCTGGGTCCACCAATCTTAAATTGTGTGTAGCAGGTGTGTTAAGTGTCAGATTTTGTTTGTTTGTTTGTTCATATCTATTTATGGATTACACCAAATCTGCTGGAAAGAAAAGACTGTGACATGCACAGAAATGGAATTCAGTAAGTGTTCTATTTGTAAATGTTGGAGTAAAAAATGTGAATTGGCAGGATGCTTTCATACACAAGAAGAATGTGAACAACTGCAAAGTAACAAGAGTGCAGTCAGGCATGGTGAATAATTCCATGGTAACATTGTTAGTAACACTGTTGAGAAATTTAATTCTTAATAGATATAACCAAAACTAGAGTTGGCAGCAATTTGATGGCGTTTTTGACCACCACTGGATCCTACTTACAGCAACAGGTAATAAAAGCTAGCACTATTTACCCAAATAACTTTCTAAAATATTTTGTTATAGTATGACCCTATTAAAGGTAAAGGTTGTGTAGAAAAACCCTCTAGAATAATTCAGTTTCGCATAGTTTGCAGAAAGCCAGGAGAGTGGGAGCTTTCCAGACCTCATCTGGCAGGCCATTCCATAAGGTGGGGGTGACAATTGAGAAGGCACATGTACGGGCAGTTGTTGATTTTGTCCATTTGCAGTTTGGCACTTGCAAAAGGCCCTGCCCAGATAAGCAGAGCTGTCATGGTGGAACACAATGGGAGAATTGGTCCTGAAGATATGAGGGAGCAAGGCCACAAAAGGCTTTGTATGTGACAGTCAATACGTTAAATTGAGCCTGGTGTGCTCTTTCTAGATCCTGATAATAGCTGAGCTGTGTCATTCTGCACCAACTGGAGAATCCAATCTAATATGGATATGGGAGTATAGAGCCAGATATTGTAAATGTATAACCAGACTGAATAGAATATACATTGAATTTAGAGTTACAGCTACCAACTGTTTTTTACTGTCCTCTCTAATAACAGTTTGACATGATCAAATTTTGGAGCTTTTTCCGTGACAAGGAGAACTTAGAATCTAAGATGTTATATTGAGTTATAATAACTAGAATCTGGAATATGCAGATAAAGTTGACTAGATACCGTCAAGCACAGGAAATTAAAATGAGTGTGAGACACTCTCCATCAACCACCTTGTGAATGAATCTCTTGCACTTATGGATCTCACATAACTGAACAGGATTCTAACACCCTCAAATCCAATACTATGCTTTACTAGAGCTGCACGGGAGGCTTTTCTGCATTCCCCCCCCATCAGTTCTGACTCCATACTGTTTGGTTTTATCAGCACGGATCTAAAGGACACTCCTACCAACCTAGCAGTTCGAAAGCAAGAAATTGCAAGTAGATAAATAGGTACCACTTTGGTGGGAAGGTAACAGCGTTCCGTGCACCTTGGTGTTTAGTCATGCCGGCCACATGACCACGGAAACGTCTTCGGACAGCGCTGGCTCTTCGGCTTCGAAACGGAGATGAGCACCGCAACCCTAGAGTCGGATTCGACTGGCTTTTGAGCAAGGGAACTTTTACCTTTACCTTATCTAAAGGACAACTTGGTGATCCGGGTAAGTTAGCACGGATTTGTCTCCAACAGGTCCTGCCATACCAACCTCATTTCCTTCTTTGATCAAGTAATGAGCTTACTGGATTGAGGGAATGCTGTTGATGTTGTTTACCAGTGGGGTGCTACAGGGCTCGGTTCTGGCCCCAGTATTTTACAATATTTTTATATATGATCTGGATGAGGGTGTGGAGGGACTACTCATCAAATTTGCAAATGACACCAAATTGGGAGGAGCAGCAAACACACCAAAATATAGAGATAGGATTCAATGAGATCTCAATAACTGGGTTGATGCGAACAAGATGCAATTTAACAAGGATAAGTGCCAAGTTCTATCTGGAAGAGATGTCATTGTGTTGGGCACATTGGGGGAGGAATCACTATCATTCAAGGGGAAAACATAGAGTTTTCCCTCGAATGATGGACCATCCCCCCCCACTACATGCCCAGCGCAATGACGTCACCTCTGGGTGAGGTCATCATGCCAAGCATGTCACCGCAACCCTGGCAGTTTGGGGGTGAGGTTCCCCTGGCAGCCAGATCCAGGCTGGTGGGTAAGAGGCCCATTGAGCAGGCAACCCTCCACCCCCCTGGGGGACCTGGCAACCCTAGGCCTGACTCACCCCATCCTGGAAAGGCAGGGGAAAGATACAGCTGAGAGTCTGGGACCCAGCTGAGCAGCAGGCTCCAATCCAGTAGCTGACTGGGGTGGGGGTGGAGCCTGGAGGAGCAGAAGACAGTGGCTGTGACAATCTGATTCCAATTGCCTCAGACACAGCCACTGATGATGTCATCAGCCAGTGATGGGTGATTAAATGCCAAGAAAGCTGGGAAGAGGCTTTGCAGGGGCTGGGTGGGTGGTAGAAAACAGTGGCAGCAAGGTTAGAGGTGGGGAACCCCACCTACTCAGCAGCAGCTACAGGGCAGGAGGTGGGGAACCCAGACGGCCTGGCTGCAGCATAGGGAGGGGGGGCTGGGCAACAGGGCTGGGCCCAGACAGAGAGAAGGCAGAGGTGGGAGCACTGAGCATTGGGGGAGAGGCAGGGGAAGGAGAAATGGCAGCACAGGGAAGAGGTGGCTGGCCCTTCCCCTTTAATCCCTTCTGGAGACAGTGCTGTTGGGATAGGATTGGGCCCAGGCCAAGGAGGGGGACCAGGACCCCCAGGAGTCCAATAAAAGGGAAGCTTCCACATCTGGCCAGGGAGGAAGGAATAGGCTGAGTGTTCACAGTGAGAGAGACAGCCGGAGTGAGCCAATCTAGGAAAGGAAGAGGACCAGGGTGCTGGAACCCCCTCTCCTTCACATTCTGAGGCTGGTGGGAAGGCCACACTCCCCCCAACTAACATGGTAGAGAGTGGAGGACTTGGGTTGGGGAAAAGGGAGGCTCACAGTTTGAAAGCAGAAAACAGAGAGGGGGAAACCCATATATTGGGTTTAAAGCGTTTATTACACTAGCAGTGCCCTCTTAAACAGAGTTACATAAGCCTAGTGGCTTAGAAGGATGCAACTGTTCTTAGGATGGCCTTGTCAGGTTACAATTCTATGCCCATTTACTTGAGTAAGTTCCATCTGAACTCAGTGGGACTTTCTCCAAGCAAACACAGAAAGGATTTGTCTGTGATGATGTACTTTTTTTAAAAGATCAGTTCTTAAAATCAATAAATTCTTTCCTGGTTTGATTATTTAGACAGAAGCCTAATTACAAAGATACATTTCTCATATGTACTCCTTAGATAATCTCTTTAGATAATGTTTAGAAGTCAATTAACCAGATATTGAAGGTACTATGGCATTCCAACACTTTCTCTGCCTGTACAGTGGAAAGCAATTGCGAAGGCTCTTGCAGCTGAACACACATTCCTTTCACGCCTTTCAAATATTTCTCATATTGATGAATGCTTAGCATTTAGAAAAGACTCTCCTGTCCTCCTTGTGCTGAAAGGCTGAAGTGGCTGGATGAAAAATAATTTAAGAAGTGACTTGGCAAACCTGTACTGTATGATACCCCTCATAAATTTAAAGGCATGGTTCATGCTGCTTCACTGAGAAACGAATGATGTTTTCATTGTTGCTCTCTGTCTGCCCTTCCTCAAGCTTATTTCTGTGATATAGATATCACACACACGCAAAATATACTGTATTACGGGTTGGGTTTTTTTTAAAAAAAATCCTTGCTTTAGATGGAAGGTATTTTGTCAATACCACATTGGAGAGTGGAAGGTTAAGAAGAATTGCATTCATACCCTGCCCTTCACTACTCGAAGGAGTCTCAGAGCAGTTTACAATCCCTTTCCCTTCTCCCCACAACAGACACCCTGTGAGGTAGGTGGGGCTGAGAGAGCTCTCTCCAGAACTGCCCTTGAGACAACAGCTCTGAAAGAATTTATGACTGACCCAAGGTCACATCAGCAGCTGCATGTGGCGGAGCAGAGAATCAAACCTGGTTCTCACAGATTACAGTCCGCACTCTTAACCACTGCACTAAACTTGTGTATGTGTGCCTTGCTACTGTGTATTTGAAGGCAGTTTAGAAATACAGTTAGACGGTTTCTGCAAAAGCAGTTGTTGCACCCCCAGTCTCCTGTTCCCCCTGCTTGTACTGCTCAAGTTCCCACTATTTGCTGTGTGGCCGCATTTTGATCCACACCCCCCCCGATTTCCCCACGTCTTCTTGATCCTAAAAATAAGGATCAAGAAGATGCGGGGGAAATCAGGGGGAGATGTGGGTAAAAATGCAGCCACACAGCAAATAGTGGGAAATTGAGCAGTACAAGTGGAAGAAACGGGAGACCAAGGGCGCAACAACTGCTTTTGTGGAATCCGTCAGAGTGTGTTTACTTGGAGATGAGGAAAACCCAACATGAAAAGAATTGACTCAGTAAAGGGAGCCATGGCCCTCAGCTCACAGGACCTGAGTAATAAGGCTGTTAATGAGAAGACATTTTGGAGGTCATTAACTCATTCGGTCATCTTAAGCCAGAAATGACTTGCTGGCACTTACATGTGTGTGCGCACCAGCAGGGCTTACTTCCTAGTAAGCATGCTTGGCTTACTTCCTAGTAAACATGCTTTAGATTGCAGTCTTGCTTCCAGGCGAGTATTCTTAGGATTGTAGAAGAAGAGAGAAGAGATTGGATTTATACCCCGCCCTTCACTACCCAAGGAAGTCTCAGAGCAGCTTACAAACTCCTTTCCCTTCCCCTCCCCACAACAAACACCCTCTTTTTTCAAGAACAGCTGTGCCAGAACTATGGCTTGCCCAAGGCCATCCAGCCAGGTGCAAGTGGAGGAGTGGGGAATCAAACCCGGTTCTCCCAGATTAGAGTCCGCGCGCACTTAACCATCTACACCAAACTGGCTATGGATAATGTGTGTAATTAATGGGCAGACCAATGTTATCAACACACACTGTGGGATTTATTATTACCACCCATTGGGTGACAAAATCTATTTTCCGGCAAAAAAAAGTGTACATTAGTGTGATGTCACATATATAACAGTGAAGGTGACTCTGGAATCTGAAACTACCTAGGCTGCAGTCACACACACAAAATAATCAACTTCCAATGCACTTTTCAACTAGATTTTCCCAGTTCACACAGTAAAAATCCAGTTGGAAAGTGCACTGAAAGTGGATTGAAAGTACATTATTTAGCCTGTGTGATCGCAGCCCTAGACTCTTCTTTGCCTATTTTAAGGGGGAAAGAATTCTCCCGCTTCCTCCTCAGTCAGGCCCGGTGAAATAGTTTGGCTTGCCTTGTCTCCACGGCAACCCCGGGGCCTCCTTGAATCTCCACGGCAACTGCAGTCGCTCAGCGTCCCCGTCGCCTCAGCAACCACCGCCGGGCCCCGCCACGCGCCACTTCTACTAGAAGGCAGTCGAGGAGGATCCGGAGCAGTGCAACGAGACGCTCCAGGCCTGGAATTTCTTTGCCTCAGGAGGAACGCTCTTGGGCTTCAGACACAAGACTGCAATTTAGCCGCGTGTACATGCACGGGCTTGCGCTGGGTCCGTCCCTGTTTTCTTTACCCCGGGTTTTGAGCGATGAGCGAGGGGAGTGATGACAAGCCAGGACTGAAACTGGAGGCCACAATCCAGGTCAGTCAGCAGGATCAGTAATAGTTTGCGGAGGCCCTCCTCTTTAAGCACTTTGGAGCAGCTCTGCAGAGTGGGTGGTGCCGTGCGTAGCTTTCTAATTCTTTCCCGATTTCAGTGAGTGATGGGAACACCCCCCCACCCAGGTATTCTGTGCTGCGGAACACGGTACGCTGTGTACAAATGTTTAAATGCACACTAGTAACAGTGCCCATTGTGAAAGCGTTACGTTTCCCTCAACACAGCGGAGCGGAGATTTATGGATACAAAAAGTAAGCAGTCTCCTTCGCGGCCGTTTCCCCTCTCCTGCGTTACATGACGATTCGATTTCCCAGAAAAATGTAAAATGGAGGTGCGCTGTTATATTTGGCGATAGAAAGTGATCGTGTCAATGAGAAAAGTGTGTCGGGAAATTAAAGCTGTCTGGTAAGTTTGTTACGTTGTGCTAAACCGGAGTCCAGCTGATTAGACTGATCTTTTCCTTTTCTTTACTACTGTGAGTGGAGTATCCCATCCTTAGTCGAGAAAATTGTCAAGAGATGGCCTGTTAAATTACATATTTGCACCTTTTTTGTGTCCATTGGTTGGCTTCTGTGCTATTTGTGATCTCCTGGACAAACTCAAAATACTGTAAAAGGCATGCAGCTTCTGAGTAGCAGTGAGTAGCTATTTTAGCTATACAGGGTTATAGAAGTTGCTTTCCGGAGTTACTGACATTTTTAGATGACACTAGAGGGCAGTAAAGTTTCAGAAATGGACATAAGGAAAAAAGTGGTTTCATAAAAGTGACCAAACAGGAAAATAGATTTGCTTCCCTGCTCTAAATATGTTGCTTAGAAGTCCCACTGAGTTTAATAGCTCTTATTCCCAAATCAATGTGCATAGGCACACAGTTTTAGGATTGGATTGCTCACACTGTTGGGCCCTCAGGTCAAGTTGAATTCCAATGGGAGAACACACAAAGCTTTGGGATGGATAATTTTTCAGTGCATTATTTTTCCATGGAAAAATTTCCATTTCTAAAGATTCATTGTTTCATAAAATGTATAACAATGAACAGATGCCATTGACAGTACATCATTAAGCAGGCTTCGTAGTTTCAAAATTGTAAATAACAAGCAGGGGACTTGCAAGATCTTGTGGGGAGCATCTCCTTTTCCCCTCCCCCCCCCTCCCCACTATACCCTCTTTCCCTTCAATGAAAGTCCCTATAGCCTCTTCCCCTTTCCGGCTTCCTTTTCTCCTTCCCACCCACCACCAGTGAACTTATTTTTAGCACATACAGACCCTGGCTTCAGTTTTCTATCTTTCTCTCCTCTGGCAGCCTCTCCCTGAGAAAACTGCAAAATTCCATTAGGCTGGACTGTGCACAGTTGTGCAGAGGGCAGACTGTAAGGACTTGTGGCACACATCTCACTTTCCTCTGTATCTCACTCCCCAGACTATTTCCCTCCTTCTAGCAACTCCTATATCCTCACATTTCTCTGCTTCCTTCTCTCCTTCCCACCCACTCACCAATCTACCTTTTATCTGCCATCACGTTATTCAGCTATATTTGTTATTTAGTTATTTCATTCATTCACACACCTTTCTCCACAATAGAGACCCAAAGCAGCTTACATCAATTTCTTCTCTTCCAATTTGTCCTTGTAACAAGTCTGTGAGGTAACATAAGCTGACAAAGTGTATCTGGCCCAAAGTCACCTAGTGAGCTTCCATGAGAGAGTGGTAATTCAAACCTGCATTTCCCAGGTACTTGAAAGATAACATACAATTTATAACAGATGCAATCAAATTTGTGAATAAAAAGAGAAAGAAAGCAGTGTTTCTATTTCTAGATGCAGAGAAAGTATTTGGCAACTTAATATGGCTTTTCTTATTGAATGGGCTGTAGGTCATGCATTTTGGAGCTGGATGCACAAAATATACTCAAACCAACAAGCAAAGATTTTAATTAATGAAAAACAAACAGAAGCAAGTTCAATTGAAAAAAGAATGCATCAGGGATGTTCTTTGTCCCCTTTATTATTTATACTAGCAGTAGAGATTTTAACTATAAACATCCAGGGCCGGCTTTCCCGCTAGGTGAACTAGGCATTCGCCTAGAGCACGGGCCAGCCCTGGGGTGCCAAACAGGACCCGCCCCCCAAAGCCCCCCAGCCCCTGCCAAAAGCCATGATCTCCCTGGCTTCCCTGACCGGGTGACTGCTGCCGCCACCTCTGACCACCGCCTCTGCCACTGCCTCTACCCACCGCCTCTGCCTCTGACTGCCACCACCACTCAGAAGCCCTGCCTCTTCCCACCTTTCCCCAGAGACTGGCGGCGGGCCTGCCTCGCACCTCCCTTCAGCGACCTGGGGGTGGGGAGGGGAGGGGGTGGAGGCAAGGGGGGATGTCAGTGAACATCTCTAATGCCAAACGGGACCCGGCCCCCCCATGGCATGGGGGGGGTGTCCCAGGAGTCCGGAGATGAGCCTGGACTGGGTTTCGCCTGGCCGGGCGCATGAGGGTCCCCTTTCGGAGAGGCGGGGAGGGGCCGAGCTCTCTCCTCAGGGCTGCGCAGAAGCTCCCCCCTCCCCCCAGCGGCCCTCCCCAGCAGCCTCCATGCAGCAGCTGCCAAGCTGGGGGCACCCAAGAGGAGCGCTGTGGGCCTACCACCTTTGCCAGCCTCCAGCGGCAGCCCATGACACAAAACGGGATGGTCAGCCTGGCAGTGCAAGGGGCCAAATGAGAAGGCTTGGGGGGGAAGGGTGAATCCAGTGCTCTCCCTGTGCCAGCTAGCAGGGGAGGAAGGTCCGGAGCCAGCCGATTGTAAGCTGTGCCAGCAGGGGCCGGCACCCAGAGCTGCGAAGGAGCCAGGGACCTGCGAACCCCCTCCCCTCGGGGGACTGGCGGGGGCAGTGGAGGAGCCCACCAGCCGGCCGGCAAGGAGCATCCACCACCTCCCAAGGTAGTATGTTCCACTCTGTGTGTGTGTGTGTGGCGTGCGGTCAACAGCTGGACTTCCTTATCTCCAGGCCTTACCTGGAGGTTGGTAACCCCATAATTGGGGGCGTGGGGGGCACCAGAAGGTAGCCCCACCTAGGGCGCAAAAAGTCCTTGGGCCGGCCCTGTAAACATTAGACAAGATGACAGAATTAAAGGAATAAAATTGGATGATGTAGAGTTCAAAATGAAAAGTTATGCAGACAACATGGTTCTAACAGTCTTGAATACCCAGAAACCATTGCAATATGTAGTTGAACATATTGTAGAATTTGGATCCCTATCAGGCTAAAAAAGTAACAGAAAAAAACACAAAAATGATAACGAAATTTTTACCACAACAATAAGAAAAAGCAATTATAAAGAACACAAAGGGCTCAACAGCCACCGACCCTATTAAATATTTGGGAATAAATGTGACTGGGCAAAACTGAAACCAGTGTAGTCAAAATAGATTAGTTATGAATTTTGTAACTTAAAGCTTAAATGATGAATACAATTGTACCCCAACAGAAATAAGAATTATTGTATTTTATAGATAATAAAATTATAATGGAGGGAAATCATTATCTGTCTTATTTATTTATTTATTTATTTATTTATTTATTTATTATTAATTTGATTTCTATCCTGTCCTTCCCGCAAGTGGGCTCAGGGCGGGTTACAAAGTCACATAGTGACTAAAATAACAATAAATAGAAATTTAACAATGAAATCAATATTAAAATTAACCTGACAGCAAACCAGGGCGAGCTTGCCATGATAACAAGCTCAGATGGGAGCATTTCAGAGTGGCGCAGCTGGATAGTTCGCTAGATTATGATTATGTATTACATGACTGACTAATGTAATTATGTTGTATAATAAATGTTTTCTCCTTTTTTCCTTGTATTTTCTGTACCCTCACTGTTTTTTAAAAAACAAACAAACCTGGGTCTCTCAAATCTTGGTCTGAAATTCTAACCACTACCCACACTGGATTTTGTGGAGTGCCTGCTGTTGTAGCAAGCACCTGGGCATGGGTGAATCATGGTATCAAGTTGCTCAGCAGTTGCTGCTAAGCCTGACCCCCATAATTCCTTTTTCAAGGGCCTAAACAGCCCTTTCCCTCTGTCTTTTACTGACAGGAACTAAGGCTTGGATACTGGCAGTACTGCTGTGGTTGCCTAGCAATGCCCACTGAGGGAATTAATTTCTTAAAGATACAGGTGCTGCTTCTAACCTTTTGGAGAGTTTTAACCTCCCCCTTTTTCAGATTTTTCTGCAAATTTATGGCTTTTCTCAGGTGTGTAGAAAGGTCTGTATTAACTGTCCATGACTCCAGTCCACAGATTTGGCCATGCTGATAATTAGGTACATTGATGATGAAGTTTTTCAAGGGATTATTCCTAAGAAATGTGTGTGAGGGTCCATGTATGTTTATTGATTTTGTAAACTGTGGGGATTAACTACAAATATTTATAACAATCCAATTTTTAAGAACTGAATTCACCTGATTGGCTGTGCCAGTCAAATAAAAACTAGAGCTAAAATATATGCGTGTCTCTTCCTTTCTGATTTTTTTCCTGGAGAACTGACACCATTATGAGTACAAGGCTAGCCCAGCCACAGAAGCTTGGGGTCAAAATTTAAGAGGTCCCTTGAAGTGAGAGCTGCTGTCTGCATTTTGGATATATTCATTTTTTTTTCCATGAATGCCTAGAGTAGGTTCAAAAAAGAAAAAAGAAATAATCAGAGAAAAGCCTTCCCTGCTCAAAAGTTTTGGCACTGGAGAATGGCAACCAAGGGACCTTGAAGTCACCGCTACCTCTGCTCATGGCCGGCTCACCCACTAGGCGAGCTAGGCGCTCGCGTAGGGCACCAGGCCCACAGGGGCACCAAACGGCCCCCCACCCCCCTGTCAAAAGCCCCCCCTGCTGCCGCCTCCCCACCACTGCCACCAGCAAAGAGAGCCCGGCGCGGCTCAGAAGGCGGTGACAGAGCTTGCCCAGCCTCCCCCCTGGGGGGGAGAGAAGGTGGGGGCGGCAGCCGGCAGCAAAGAGCTGGCGCTGGGAAGAAGGGGGCAGGGGCTAGAACCCCCGCCCCTTCCCTGGCTTTCCTGGGGGCCCCGCAGCTGCGGAGCCTCCAGGAAAGCCGGCACTCTGCCGCCCCCCTGGTCTCCAGTCCCCACTGGGAGGTTGGCATCCCTGGTGGGGTGGGCGCCCCAAGCTGTCCTGCCTAGGGCACCCAGACACCTGGGGCCGGCCCTTCCTCTGCTGCAAAGGGGGGAAGACTCTAAGCTTTGGACCTCTCCGTTGCCCCAATGCTATTGATGCCAGACGCCTCCCATAGCTTTTCTCAAGCAGTGGCATGTTTAGCTGAATCTATTATACCTGGTATCACCTGCCAGGAATTGAAGTTTCCGTGTCCACAGGTCATGACTGGGATGAGTCTGGAGGTGAGATTCTGTCCCCTATTTGATCAGCAGGGATGGGAAGAGCGTGGCTCGGATCCAAAAACTAGGTGTTGTACTGCCAGGATCCCCCCCCCAACTTCTGGCAGCCATTCAAAGCATGCCAGCAGACCCAACATGGCGTCTGTGCCATTTTCCACGCCTTCTTAAACCCAGTTTTCTCCTGAATGGTGGATGCAGGCCTACTGATCACCCTGGACCCCCTTGAACCAAATGGCACTGTCAACATTGAGCACTACTGGGGTCCAGTTCCTGGGGAATATTTGTCCCACAGGGAATATGGTTGAAGGCAGTCAAGGATTGACTAGTGGCCAAGAACACGGGTGAGGTAGAAGCTAAAAAAGAAGGTCCCCCTCCCTTTCTACTAAATCCTCTTCCAGTGAGGTGTCACCCCCACCTAGGTTTTAGATACAAAATCAACCATTGTGAAGGAGTCTCTGAGGAGGAGGACAGATCCTCCTCTTGCATGGCCAGGTTGGGGAAGCAAGCAAGTAGATCTGATTCAAAGACAAGTCATCATGTTAGGAACAGAATTGCCTCAGGTTCAGTGTCAGAAGTGGGGGTGGCCCTTCAGCTAAAGGATCCGTGGCAGCCAGCTCTGACAAAGAGGAAGGAGAGTGGTCTGGTGACAACTCTGATTCACAGGACAGCTCATCCAGGCTTTTTCAACCTTAACATTACCAGGTGATATCTACCTTAAATTACTAATTAGATACTCCATAAAAACCCGGATCATTGGCTTCAGGTAAGCTAGATGGCAGGGTATTTGAAAGACTGTCTAAAGGGTCTTCTATTTTCCCTTTTCCAGACTTTTCTGATGAAGTTTTAAGGGCTGAGTGGGCTGTTCTAGGCAATATCACAACTAGTACAGCAAAAAAAAAAAAAAGTATGCTCTTCTGGCAGACCTTAAGATTCCACTTGTGGGCACCCCCCCCCCCCAGGTGGTCACTATTCATCTGGGAGCAGTGCTTTCAAAATCCAGAGATAATGCTTTGAAAGACTCAGAAAAAATGAGGTGGCCCTTAAAAAATCACATGAAGCCTCTTCCCTTGCAATTAGGGCTTCTGCAGTATTGTCTGACTTCACCAGAGCTATTGTAGTCTGGGCTGACAGTCTCCTTCAGGATCCAGATACTGATCCACTTACTTTTAAGAGGTCTCCTTTAAAGATAAAAAGAGCTACAGAATTTGCAGCAGATGCATCCCAGGACACCATGCAATTTTGCACTAGAGTACAGGTGATCAGAAGAAATTTGTGGCTAAAGCATTGGAAGGTAGACCCACTGTCAAAATCCAGTTTATCTGTAGAAAAGTTTTCAGGCAGACTACTTTTTGGAGAGGTAGCACTGGATAAAGTCTTAGTGGAAACTAAAGAGAAGAAAAAAGCGATGCCTTCAATGACGGACCCCTGTGTCGTCTTCTCTGTGAGGCAGATTTTCCTGCCAAAACACTATTCCCCACTCTGCTTGAGCAGGCTCTTAGTAGCATGTTTCTATTATAGAATTATAATTTTTTGCATGTCCCACCCCGTGATAAAGAAGTTATTTGACTTTTGCCTAGGCCAGAGATGTATTGTAACTCAGCTGGAGTCCTTTTATAAAACTCTTTGGAAATGGCATTTGATACGAAGTAGGCTCTTCGGCTTTGAAACGGAGATGAGCACCACAACCCTAGAGTCGGATTCCACTGACTTTCGAGCAAGGGAACCTTTACCTTTACCTAAAGTTAAAACAAAAAGTTGAATCAGGAATAAGGCAGGGGATGAGAAGTTGAGGTAACTGTTGCTGATTATACAAATTAGAATATTTTGAACAGACAACAGAGTATAATTGAAGTTTATATTCCTAGAGACTCAGTTCTTAACTGTGAGAGGTTTGTTTGTCTTAGAGATTTCTTTCAGCAACAATGTGTCTTAATAAAGTTTCATAAAACTATTTTTGTTTCCTGGAAGTTAGTACTTTCTTCCTGTATTTGACTACTTCCCTTGGGGGATTATAACTTTCCCTTTTTCACTTTTGAGGAGTCTAAGACCATTTCCCTTTTCACACAAACCAGGGGTCCCATCTGAGTTGAACCCTGTGACCAATTGGGTAAGAAATATCCTCCTCTTTCTAGGAGCAGTAATCCTTTTCTGTTTGGCTAGACTGGCAGTTTCCAACCTCCTGTCCCATCCCTTCTGTCAAACCTAAACCACAGTTCTAGAGACTGAGAATAAATGAAGTACAACTAGGGCTGACACTTAGACTTTAAGTTCTGATTTTTGAATGTGTTGGGACACAGTAAAGGCAATAAGTTGTGTCCCTTCACTTCTCAAGTTACTTGTCTGTTTCCAGGCCTGTAGCTAAGTGGGGGGCCCTGGGGCATGGCCCCCAACTTCCTGCCGAGGCCCCCTGACTTCCTAGGCAGCCTAGGCCCCCCCGACTCTCTGGCTGCCTGGAGGACTCCCTGCTACTGGTATCCCTTTCCTTGCAGCCCCTGCAGGCATCTCCTTGCCTTCACCCACAGGGGCATGGCGGGCAGATGGCCGGCAGCTGGGAGGGGATGAAGCATGCATGGCAGCGGCAGCAGAGGAGGAGGCCCCTATGTGAGGGGGGCATGGCAAGCAGGCAGCTGGCCAGGGGAGAACCGCCAAGGTAGCTGTAGGCTGGGGAAGGACTGCTGCTTCCCAAACCCAGCGGCGGAGAGAAGGAGGAGGACCCCAGGCACGGGACCATGGCAGGCAGGCAACTAGCTGGCCGGGGGAGAGCCACCGAGGTGCTCTATGGGCTAGGGAAGGACGAGATATGCTGCACACATGGCAGCTGCTGCTGCTTCCCAAGCCTGGCCTAGTGCTGCTGCTGCTTGGGGAGGGGGCAGGGGGCAGCAGCGATTCCACTGAGCTGACGCTGGAGCAACTGGAGGAGGCTGGAGGAGAGGCAGCTGCAGCAGCAGGAGAGGGGAAAGCGTGGACCTTGTGCATGGGGGTTTCTTTCTGTTGGGAATAGGGGTGCACATGTGGGGCCAGAGGTCTCCGTGCTACCAGGCTGAGGTGAGGGCGAGGCTGGGGGCAGTGAGGGTGGCCAGTCATCGGAGGGGGAGAAAGAGAGGGACCACTGGAGTTCCCTCGCCTGCCCAGCTGCTGCAGCAGAGAGATGTGGGGGGGAGACTTCTGCCCAGCTCTGGCAGGTGGCTGCAGGAGCCTCTAATCTCTCCCGGGGCTGCATATGGAGCCCTGTGGCCCTGTGTCTCTAGCCTAGGCACCTTTTTGTTTTTATTTACACTGTGGCTGCTGGGAAACCAGGTCTGCATTAGAGAGAAAGAGCCCACGCTAGCCTGATCATGTTAGAGCTCAGAAGCAAAGCAACGTCAGCCCCTGCTAGTATTTGTATGGGAGACCCTCCAAGGACTCCTCTCCCAGGGTCCTCCTGATGCGGAGACAGACAATAGCAGCAGCCACCTTTGACTTGTCTCTTGCTCTGAAAACCCGACAGGGTCACCACAAGTCAGCTCTGACTTGACGAGTCTTTCCTCCAGGAGAGGGAAATGCCCACCACTTGGAAAAAAATCCTCTGTTGAACCCTAGGATCTATGCCACAGCAGCTTGTTTTGCCTTGAACAGAGCGACCACTTTTGCTTTTCTACCCAAAGTGAGAACCACCAGGCTAGAAAGAAACGGGGAGGGTCACTGCCACTTTTCTGGCTGGACTCCTTGTCCCTTTAAACCTGGGATGACGGGGAGCAGCTCGGGAGGAAGCAGCGTCTGTTGGATTTCCGCCCAGCACAGGAGGAGGGTGGAAGAGGCTGGCAGAGAAAGGGGGCAGGGGGCTGTGTGAAGGAAAGGGCCCCTAGATGGCCCTGCCTCTTTGGACTGCTGCTTCCCAGGCTTGGCAGCGAAGAAGTGGCAGCTGAGCAAAGGAGAGTCACTGAAGCTGCTGTGGGCTGGGGAAGGACTGCTGCTTCCCAGGACTGGTACGGAGAAAATGAGGCCCCCGGGTGAGGGGCCATGGCAGGCAGGCAGCTAGCAGGCCAGGGGAGAGCCACCAAGGCGCACTACAGGCTAAGGAAAGACAAGGCACTGTGTGTTGTGTATTAGCTGTAGAAGATGGCCGCCACAGAGGTGGCCTGACCATGTGGTCCGACAAACCTCAGACCTTTGTTCCAAAGACAATAGCTACTTTGGATCCAAAGGCACACCTATCGGCTCGCCTGGATCCGAAAGTAGACCTATTGAAGTGTTGACTTGTAAATAAGGCCAATCATGGGTGATGGGTGTGTGTGTGGGTGTGGTGTGGTGTGGTGTGGGGCACGAATATAAGCCGGTCACTGCCTGGCCAGTTTATCTTTCATTCCTGATATAATCCAATAAACAAGAGCTGATTCACTATGCTGAGTCTCCGGCCTCATTACTTTTCACTGGCGATGAGGATGGGATCCCGTGAGCAAGCATGACTTCACCGTGACCACGAGCACCACACAGTCGACCACCACAGAGGCCCAGGACTCCCTGCCACACACCACTCCCACTGGAGAACTGCGGACCACAGCCACTGCGTCATTGCAACCTGCACAGCCCCTACCACAACGAGTCATGGCTTCTGTTCCAGGACAACACCTCTCAGCATTCGACCCTACCCACCCCAAGTACTGGGGGCCCTGGGTTGCCTAGTTGAAACACTTCTTGAATATCCAGGGAGAAACCGATGCGGAACTCAAGAAGTTGTGGCTGCTGAGCACCTGCAGCGTCGCCACAATCTGGCTGGCACAAAACCTCGTTGTGCCAAAGACGCTGGAAACCGCAACCTACGATGAGTTGATCACCACCCTGACCAGTTACTACGCCCCGAAATCCTTGAAGTGGGCTGTCCGGATGGACTTCATCAGCCAAACCAGAAGACAGGTGAGTCAACAGCAGAATTCCTCGCCAACCTCTGCCACCTCGCCAGTGAATGTGAGTTCCCCTCCCTCGAGGACACTCTTCTGACCCAGTTCCTATGGGGAGTCAGTGATCCAAAGTTGCAGCGGAAACTCATCACCCAGGCAGACCTAAAGCTGGACACCTCACTCCAAACAGCAACCGCCTTCAAGAAGTTGCAAAGAGACCGACAGGCCCACTCCGCCTACCAGACCAGGCTGGCGTCAGAATCCAACATCTTGGATGAGGAAACCCATCAGGTGAAGCCTCACACATGGCCCGGTGTGTGCAAAAGCCACTTGTCAGCTGTCCGCCCCACTACAAGGGACGTCACCAAGCTACCCAGGTCCGCGCTTTGTGCCAGCTGCGGGGATCCGCATGAGAGGAAAACCTGCCGGTCCCAAGAGACCGTTTGCTGGACATGTGGGAAGCAGGGGCACATCGCCTGCACCTGCCATTTGTGGAATGCCAAGGGCACCTCCACGCACCAAGGGACTGCGGACCACAGCTTCACCATCCACCAGAACCAGGTACACTACTTGCCCCAGGGGTCCGCCCACAAACTGACTGTGACTGTATTGATAGAGGGCACCCCCTGCAAAATGGAGCTGGACATGGGATTGTCCCTTTCCATTATCTCAGATGAGACCCTCTGAAAACTATGCACAAACAGGAGGCCCCTGCTAGAGGCTACCAGCCTCAGGTTAAGGGATTTTCAGAGGAACCCAGTAGCGGTTAAGGGGGTGGGCCAGTCCAGCGTGAAATACGGGGCTTTCGAGGATCTCTTGGAACTGGTCATAGTACAGGCCCCTCTCACCAGCCTACTGGGCCTTGCCTGGTTCAATGACCTGGGCTTGGCGGTAACGGGGATCAACCAAGTGGGGCACGGGGATTATAGTCATGTGTGCCAGGCCGCCAGTACGCCAGGCCGCCAGTAACTTTAGAGCTCGACCCAGCAGTGCGGCCCATCTGCCTGAAAAATCAACACCCCCTGTTAGCTCTCCGTCCGAAAATCGAAGCAGAGCTGGATTGCCTGGTCAGCCAAGAGGTCCTAGAATTGGTCCCACATGTGAGGTGGGAAATGTCGATAGTCACACCGGTCAAACCGAACGGAGACATCAGGATTTGTGCAGACTATAAATGCACAATAAGGCATTGCAAGACCACGGGTATCCCGTGCTGGTGGTCAGCCATGTGCTCATGTCCCTAGCTGGGCCCAAAATTTTTGGGAAGCTGGATCTGGCGCAGGCCTACCAGCAGTTGCCAGTGGACGATGCCACGGCCAAAGCACAGACCATTGTCACTTACAGGGGGGCTTTTAAGGTGCAGAGGTTGCAATTCGGAGTGAATGTGGCTTTGGAAATATTCCAAAACTTAATGGACTCTTTGCTTAAAGAAATTCCCGGAGTACAGCCCTTCTTCGATGACATTTTGATCACTCCATCGTTACATTCAGATCCCAATTTCAAGACAGCAAAAATGTCACGTAGTGTCAAAACAATCCAACACCTTTTGCACACTGGGACTGTGGAACTGGTTCCTTTACTCCAGCTGTTCCAGAAGGTTTGCTCAGTTCTGTTTGTAGTTCCCAAAAGATTGAAGGATTGGAGAGCAAAAATCTGAACCTGTGGGTAAAGAAATGCGAGTTCTGAATTGAATCACATCAGTCTATTCTACAAATAATACAACAGAATGATTATCTAGCATCACTGGACCTCTGGGAAGCTTATCTGCAGCACATTCCAATTCACCCTTCTTACAGGCAGTTCTTGTGCTTTTCCTTTCAAGGGCAGTATTATCAGTACAAATTGTGCCTTTTGGCCTCTCATCTTCACTGAGAGTGTTCACCAAGGCAGTAGTTTGCTTTGGTAGCTTTCCTGAGACAGTAAAGAATACACATTTATCCTTATTTGGACTGTATCCTGATCAGAGCCAAGGATGCAGTGTCAGTATCCAGAGACACTACAGTCACCACGCAGATGTTCCAGAAGACATAATCCACCTGGGCACTGGGAGAAACACATGGTTGGCAAACGTCTTTCTTCCTGTGGAGAAACGGGGGGGGGGGGAGATAGAAGCAATAAGAAAGATTAGCAGAAAAACTTGGATGGATCTGGTGTTACTGTCAACCACACTAGGATTCATGATTTCAACTACAGACCTAGTTCCATGGGCACGTATTCACACAAGGCCAGTACAGTAGACACTGCTGCTTTATCAGAGGGATATCAGCAAGAAAAAAAACACAAACTGGTCAAGGTAGATCTTGCTTCAAATAACTCCTTAAAATGGTGGACAATCCAGTCGGACCTGAACAAAGGAATACATTTTTACAGCCTCTCATGTGGTCGTGATCATGGATGCCAGCAGAAGGGGATGGGGAACACACTGCTAGGGGCAAGTAATACAAGGCAAGTGGACCCGTGCAGAAAGACTGAACAGCATAAACCAGTTGGAACTCTGGGTGACCAGGCCTGCACTGAGACCTTTCCTCAATCTCCTTCGGGATGGGAGTGTGTTAGTGAGGACTGACAACACTATGGCCAAAGTGCACATCAGCTGTCAAGGAGGCACCAGAGCAACATCCCTCTACAGGGAGTCAAGGCTTCTGTTCAAGTGGGTGAAACTTCATCTAATCAATCTGAAAGCAGAACATGTTTAAGGTCTAGCTAATACTCAAGTGTATAGGCTGAGCAGAAGGGACTTGGATCTGGGGAAATGGAGTCTGAAGTGAGACATCTTTAATCAAATGACTTGGTTCTGAATGCCAATAACAGACTTGTTTGCATCATCAGACAACAATCAGGTTGGTTCCTCTCCAGATTCCTCGAGCCAAGAGTGGAGGGAGAGAATGCTGTACTGCCACAGTGGTGCAGAAGCCTGCTGGATACCTTCCCTCAATTCCACCGATCAGCACAGTCTTGAACAAAGTAAGGGGGTAGGGGCAGAGATAATTTTCACAGCACCTTTTTGGACCAGATGCCCATGGTTTTCAGTGCTGGTAATGATGTCAGTGGTCACACCGCAGCGTCTACCAGTAATAAGGGAGTTGCTAGCACAGGGACCTGTACTCCATCCAGACCCAGCCTGGCTTCAACTGACAGCTTGAAAATTGAGTGTGCAGATTTAGAGAGATCGGGTTTCCCCAAAGAAATTGTAGGCATTATGATGCAGTTTAGGAGGCCTGCATCCAGACACATTTATGACCATACTTGGTCTGCATTCAAGAGATGGGCCAGCAGTAAAAATATAGACACCTTCAAACCTGCTTATAAAGAGGTTGTTCTTTTTTGCATAACAGTTGGAAGAAAGGCTTAAGGCCAGACACTTTAAAAAGGCAGGTAGCTGCTCTTGCATAGGACATAGGAGACTGCCCAATTTATCCATTAACAGGCATATTAAAAGATTCCTAAAAGGAACTGTGCAATTGGCTCCTCCAATTAATCACAGACTCCCTACCTGGAGTCTTTCAACAATGTTACAGGCATTGACTGTACTTCTGAAGTCTATAGAGTTAAAGTTTCTGTAAAGTACTGGGTTTCGGGCCTCATGACTCGGACGACGACATAAGAGAAGACGCATTTATTCGTACTTCACACAAGACAAAGACATGCAGTAACGGCCGGAGGCCAACTGTATACATTAAGGGGGGGACGCCCCACATTCCTATTGGCGGGTTTGAATTGCCCGCCAATGCTGCCATTGGTTCTTTACTGGCGAGCTCAGGAGCCTAGTCCCTATTGTTCTCAGAGAGCGGAGCTTGGCTGCATTTCGCCAGCTCTGACTCCTGATCTCAGGACACAACAGTTTCTTTCATGGAAGGTAGCCTTCTCAGTTGCAATTACCTCAGCAAGAAGGATCTGAATTAGGAGCCTTATCTATTTGAAAAGAATTATGTGTTTTTCATAAAGGTTCTGTGGTCTTAAGGACTGACCCATCTTTTGTGCTAAAAGTTAACTGTTCTTATCATATAAACCAGCAGTTAGTCCTGCCTTCTTTCTGTCCAAATCCATTGCATCTTAAAGAGAAAATCTGGCACAGACTGGATATATGTAGGGCCCTGTGTATTTATTTAAACAGAAAAGCTCATTTTCGATGTTCGGATTCCTTGTTTATGTCTCACAATTCTGCTCATCTAGGGAAGAAGGTTTCCAAATCAACCATTGCTCGGTGGATACAACTTTGCATTAGCAAGGCATATGAAACACTACGCCTTAGAAAGCCTAGAAACTTTACGGCACATTCTACCAGGGCAGCAGCCATATCAGCAGTGTTTTCAGCTAGGGCACCAGTGGAGGAAATTTGCAGAGTGTCTACTTTGTCCACGTTTATGAGACATTATAGAATTGACCAGTTAAATTCCATTGAAGCAGCATTTGGCAGAAGAGTTTTACAACGAGTGGTAGAATTAAAAAAAAAACCAACCCTCTGTGTGTTCTCAAATGTTTATGGTTATAAAATTCCCACCCATTCAGCTAGCTTGGGTATATAATCACCTTGGATGACTTCCTCCAATGAAGGAGAACAAAACATTGGAACTTACCCGAAGGTTTCTTCCCTTCAATGGGGCAAAGTCATCCACTTCCCACCTCAAAAAAGGGGGAAGGTTTGGAAGAAACTAATCATTAAATGGCAAGGCTATATAATGACTGGAGGATCAGCCCCCTGAGGTTTCAGGAGAGTCATACAAAATTTGCATAGCCCTGCCTGGAGTAAGAGGAGGTGTGACCTAACCAGCTTGGATGACTTTACCCCACTAAAGAGAAGAAACTTTTGGGTAAGTACTCAGTGGCCTTTGATACTACTGACCATAGTATCCTACTCACCCACTTCTCAGCACTGGGAGTAAGGGGCACCATATTATAGTGGTTCAAGTTCTGTCTGAGGGGTCAATCTCAGAAGATAGTGTTGGGAGATTCCTGCTCTGCCCCATGGTTTTTGATTTGTGGGACACCACAGAGTTCTGTCTTATCCCCAATGTTATTTAATATATATATGAAGACACCAGGAGAGGTCATTGGCTGTAATGTCACCATATGTGGATGATACGCAGCTCTACTTTTCTTTTCCACCTGTTTCCGAGGATGCCATTTATGTTCTGAAGTCTGAAGTCAGTGCTTGGAGTCAGTAATGGGCTGGATGGGGGTGAACAAGCTGAAACTTAATCCTGGCAAGACAGAGGCTCTCTGGGTTAGTAGAATGGCAGACCAAAAACTTCAGGTTTTCCCTGTCTTTGATGGGATAATACTCTCCTTGAAAAGCCAGGTTTGCAGCTTGGGAGTGCTGCTTAACACAGTGGCCACCATAGAAAACTAGGTGTCTGATGTGGCTCAGAGTATATGTGCCCTGCTCCAGCTGATGCATCAACTGCATCCATTCCTGGGTCAGTCAGATTTAGCCACAGTGACCCATGCCTTATTTACATCTAGACTGAACTATTGCAATGTGCTGTACTTGAGACTACTGCATTTTTTATAATGCCTTATTTGTATTGTAAGCTGCCTTGAATTGTGCAAGGGAGAAAGGTGGTTAATAAATGTTTTAAATAAATAAATACACTCTTATTACAAGAGGAGCTCTAAACATCATGTCTGAAAACGTCTTCCATAGGAAAACATGAACATCTTTTAATTCTTTTAATGATCTCACTTGTCCTTAGGCCTGCTTGCCTGAGAAAAGTAATGTCCATTTACTATAGTTTTGTTGCCTCTCAGGAGACCAATTTGTACTTCTGCAAAATGTTACGCTCATTGGTGGGCAGTTCTTTGCTTTCCTATCCTTTCTTGCAAATTGTCACTGTCAACTGACTTGCAGATACCTCACCAGTGTTGCTCTTTCTGCAGCTGCCCCAGCTGTGCTGACATCATCAGCTGCAGAGGGAGTAGCTATCTCCATGGGTCCCATTCACAGTCTCCATGCTACAGCTGAAACCTATTAGCCAGCCAAAGTGTTTTAGTCAATGCCTTTGCTGATAGGTGGCCCTGAGTATTACAGTTACACCACTGGAATTTTTGCAGATCTTGCAGTTTTCTAACTCACATGTGGCATCTGTTGTTTTGAAAGGGGGGGATGTTTAAATGGTTTAGAGGGGATGGATGAGTTGTTAAAGGGATGTGATCACTTTATAAAACCACATTTTCTTCAGGGTATTTTTTACCCATCTACTATTAGGTCTTGTTTTAATGGAAGTTTCCACACATACACAAACACACCCCCTTTGGGAATGCTATGGAAAACATGACATTAAAATTGAAGATTGGCATGGATTTTTCTGGGATTATCCATGTAGAGGACTTGGAGCCTGTGTGAATCTAATATCCTGCTCATACATCTTTCTTGTACTTCTTCAGAAAGCATTCCAAAGCTCTCCTGTGGGATAAGAATATTGCTTTGGAACCAGCTTTTCAAGGCCTAAACAATACTTTTTCTTAAATTAACAGTTTAGCTTTTAATAACATATTTACACATTTGTTGTTGTTCAGTCACACAGTCGAGTCCGAGTCTTCGCGACCCCACGGACCACATCATGCCCTCCTGTCTTCCATCGTGCTTCGGAGTTTGCTTAATTTCATGATTACACATTACAAAACCCTAAATAAAGATACTTATTTGAGAAATGGAAATAGATCTGTCAGTTGCTCTTAGGGGGTCTCTTTTCTGGCAAGGGTTCTGTGCTTCTTGTGTGGTAAACAGAAATTGGACAGAAATTGTATAAATATGTCGGGATCTGCAGTATTGAGAATGTAGCCTTAGAATATTTGCCTGGGATGTAGTTGCTAGAGGCATGGTGTGTGTCAGAAAACTTAGTAGTAAACAACCTAGTTTATTCCTAAGTGTGAGTGACTTCATGTGATTTATTGTATATCACAAACTACTTTTGGAATTACTCTCAGTTTTAAAAATGTTTTATCAATTGGGGCTGCCATTGATGACACAGAAGTGTATCACCCCCTTGGGAGCACAGAACTGGTTTAAATTAGCCGTGGGATGTCTAGAGTTGCCAACTAGACTTTCTGTCACTTTGTGTGTGTCAAGTGCTGTCAAGTCACTTCCAGTTTATGGCAGCCCTATGAATTAATATCCTCCAAAACATCCCATTGTAATAGCCATTCTTAAGTCTTGCAAATTGAGGGCCATGGCTTCCTTTATTGAGTCAATCCATTTTATGTTAATAGAGGTTTAATGAGTGGAAATAGGCAGTTGATGTCACGACGGGGCCCGGGTGCCAAAGGGGAGTCCAGGAGAGGAGTCAGCAAGAGTTCCAGAGGTCAGCAGAGTAATCAGTCAAAGTCTGGGCAGGCCGGTTCCAAATCAGTAAGCAAAGCCTTTGTCAGACGTACTGGGAGTCAAAGTCCGAAGCGGAGTCAAGGAGCAGAGTCAAAGAGCGGAGTCAAGGAGTGGAGCCGAGGTCGAAAGCCGGAGGAAGCGTCAGTACACGTGCCGAGGTCTGGAGCCAGGGAGTCGAGTCAAGACGAGTCAGGAAGAGGTGCAAGCCGGGTGGTCTAATGACGAGTTTGCCAGCACGGTTTGCTCATGGCCGGTGGTGTCCTTAAGTACCACGCTGGCTTGTTACTCAATTAGCAGGCTCTTGCAAGGTCCTGGCTCCGGCTAGTACTCGGGGCTCACCCACACACACGTGCCTCTTTTCTTCGAGCCGCCAGGTCTCGGCACCTGCAGTCTCGCAGCCGGTCCACACGTGGGGGCGAGTCGGGTGGTGATGTATCCATTCCAGGTGCTCATTGCCTTGTAGCTGGGAGTCCATCCTCCCCAGTACTTAGGTCTCCTGAGGACTCTGGCACACCAGAGGGACTTAAAGGTGCTGCGTCCTAAGTTTCTGAGCTCCCAGGTGCCGGGTCAGGGGGTGTTTCTGATGCCATGTCCGAGCTTGTAAGCGCTGGGTTGGGGGTAGGCACTGGATCAGGGGCAGGCATGACAGTTGACACTTTTTATGGCATGGAGGCAAATAACATCACCCGCTAATTGCTACAGATCAGACTGATATTAAAATGGCAATTAGAGGGACTGGTGTAAAGTAGGTAATCTTAGAGACATCCAGGGGTATATTAGGGCAGGGATGTTAAACATAAGGCCCGGGGTCTGGAACCAGCCTGTCCAGGGTTCTTATGCAGTCCATAAGCAACTGGTGCAAGGGAGGGAGTGGAAGACTGCTCGGGGAGGGGAGTGAGTGGAGCCACTCCAACTGTGGCTTCAGCATGGCAGAACAACCTCGTCTGCAGCAGTCAAGCAGCATGGTAGTGTCTGCCCAGTGCTATACCACTGGCTCTCCAGTCTGCCCATGTGGTTTTTCCTTTGCACTCCCCCCCCCCAGCCCATAGAGCCTTGCAGTGAGGATATGTCATGCTCTCACTGCACCCCGGGCATTCCTCCGCCAGTGACCATGGTGTCAGGCATCGAAGCCGGGAGTGCGGTCCTGGAAGCTGGGGCAGATCCAAGGTTAGAGGAGACGTCGAGGCCTCAGACTGGCAGGGGACGGGGTTATTGTCACCCCTTTAGTCCCTCTGCCCCATGTCCTGGAGTCAGCCTTGCTGTGTTTCCCTCAGTCTCTCTCTCACTCCATCAGCTCGCTAGTCCCTGACACGTTTTTCCTCCCCGGCCATTCCATCTCTGCCTCCCTTTGTTCTCCTTGCCCTGCTCCCAGCACCAACCGTGCTTTCTGCTGCCCCACCCCCCCTTAATAAGCCAGGATGCCCTCCTGGCATCCGGTGCGTGGCTGGGGCGGGGTTCCTGCAACGTCGCCTCTCTCTGGCACTTCTCGCAGGCCACGGCTTCAGGGTCTTGCGTGCCCAAGCATTTTCTCCTCTCGCGGACCGCCCGCAACTCTGGCAGGGGAATTTGTCTCTGGCTGGGTACCAGGCTCTCTTCTGGGTGAGCGGGACCACCTCGACTCCTCCCGGGCCTTGCGCCCCTCCCGGGTAAGGGCTCTGGTCAGGTTGCGGTTGGGGGAGCAGACCTCATCTCGGACCCACAGGACCGGGAAAGGATACAACAACCTGGAGCTTACCAGCCCCTTTTCTTTATACAGTTTATATCTCTGGTAACTGGAATTATGTTTTATGGCACACATGGCCCAGCAAAGTGAGATTTATTTATTTATTTATTTATTGTCTTTACTGTTTTTGCAACTGGAGTCATAAACAGCAAACCCTCATCTCACAGTAAAACTTGTTCCTCAAGAAAACATGGAAGAATTTAAAGGTTGCTACTGCAAAAGTTGTCACGTGATTTGACAACAGCGCCTAGAAGTTTTGCCACATGCAGAGTAGTTTGTTTGTCTTTGTCTCTAAATTACCAGGATGATTTTGCTTCTGGAGAGATGAAGTCCTGATTAAATAAAAGGGAGATCAGTTCATCTCTTAGAGCTGAAAATTTGGGACAATCAAGCAAAATATGGTCCAAAAAGTCAATGTAGCTGCTGCTGCTATTACAGTGTCAACCTGAATATGAAACCCCATTAAATCTTTCTGACATCACAGCTGAAGGTAGGACATTCAGGCATGCTAGCATGATTGCCCTTCTATACTTTGGAAGAATTAGATAAGTAGTTTGACATTGTTGTTGGAGGCTGAATGGCTACTGAAAAGGCTGAGCTCACTCTGTGGGCTCTAATCAACATGCTCCCATAGTCAAAATCTCTCAAACATCTTCTAATGAGCTGTGACAGTTCTTGTCTACTCGTGACTTCTACCACGTCATGCATAATACCCAGACATAATAGTTTACAGTCCAATAATCTGTCCCAATCACTTGTGTGGTGGTCCAGTTTAACTAGTTGGGGGATGTTTAAATCTGGGTTTGATTTTAGAGTCCTAATTTTCAAATTGAATGCTCTTCACTAGGCCTTTGCTTCATAAGACATCTCTCCAACTTCGGCTCTCAGGGCTATTCCAGACACACACTGAGGTGTTCCCAGAATATTGTGTAGGATCTTTAATAGAGGTCTGTCGATATTGTCCGTTACTACACTGATCCCAGCAGCATATAGCATCTGCCCAGCAACTTTAGCACTGAATACTTTGACTACCGCAAGAACATATCAAAGTTACATTCCAGGGGTGGAAAATGGTCAGTAAAATCAGTAAAAGTCAGTTTTTTCATCTTGGTCAGTAATTTGTCAGTTTTTTAAAAAAATGGTCAGTAAAGTCAGTATTTCTTTGATTTTTGTGAATGCAGTTTGTGTTTTCCTGTTTTCACTACTGCATTTTGGGGAAAACATGATGACTTTCCCGTGAGAAGACAGATTGTTTTCAGTTTAGTTGTGAAGTACTTTAAGGACTTTGTTCCTAAGTGTAAAAGTGATTTGGTGAAATCTTCCACAAAATATAGAAACATAATTAACCTCTTAAAACATGAGACAATCTTATTAGAAGGAGTTGAGAAAGCAGTGGACAAGGGGAAAAAATGTTTGTGGATGCAGTTCAGAAAACTGTTGTGACGCAGTCTGCAGGTCGTGTGGGAAGACTGGCCACATTGTGCGGGTCTGCCGCTCCAAGGGACCTCAGCAATGTTGGAAGGTGACACATTCCGCAATGGCAGACCTGAACTCCATGAACTCTGTGAACAGCAACCAACATCAGGTACTGAATTTGCCCCCAGATGCCCCAAATAAGATGCACATGACTGTTAGAATTGAGGAGTCCCCCTGCAGGATGGAGTTGGACACGGGTCATCCTTCTCCATCATCTCAGCAGACATGCTGAGGGGCTTGTGCCCATGGGGGGGGGCCCCCTAAACAAACCTCGGGGCCTATTCTTCTGAGATTTCCAACAAAACCCGGTAACTATTAAGGGGTGGGGCAAATTCAGAGTGACTTAGAAAGACTTTGATGGACTATTGGACTTGTTGGTGGTTGAGGGGTGGCTCAAGAGCTTGTTGGGTTCAACTTGGTTTGGGCCACTGGGTTTTGGGGTGACGGGGGTCAACCAGGTAAAGGCAGTAGACTGGGACCAGGTTTGTGGGGAGTTCCCCAGGGTTTTTCAAAGCACACTCAGTCACTATACGCCCCCCCCCCGGTCTCTCTGGAGTTGGACCCCAAGGTGCGGCCCATCAGAGTGAAGCACAGGCAGCCCCCCTAGTGTTGCAACCCAAGATAGAGGCCGAGTTGGACTGGCTGGTGGCTCAAGGGGTGTTAGAACCCATCCCACATGCTAAATGGGAGACCCCAATTGTCACTCCAGTGACGCTCAATGGGGATGTCAGCATCTGTGTGAATTATAAATGCACGATAAATAAGGCCCTACAGGACCATGCCTATCCGGTACTGGTCGTAAGCCACGTGTTCGCTTCACTTGCTGGTGCCAAAGTTTTCGGGAAACTGGACCTAGCCCAGGCGTATCAACAGCTGCCAGTTGATGATGCCACCGTGGAAGCCCAAACTATTGTAACACACAAGGGGGCTTTCAGAGTTAAACAATTACAATTTGGTGTGAGCATGGCTCCGGGGATTTTCCAGAACCTAATGGATTGTCTCCTTAAAGGGATCCCCAGAGTACAGCCATTCTTTGATGATGTTTTGATCGCGGCTCCAGACACCGAAGCTTTCGCCACTCGTCTCAGGACAGTTTTTCAGCATTTTGAGGAGGCAGGGCTGCATGTGAAACACGAGAAATGTTTGCTAGGCATACCCTGGGTGGATTTCTTGGGATTCACAGTGGATGCCCAGGGTATCCACCCCACATCCGAAAAGGTCCAGGCCATAGTGGATGCCCCTGCACCTTCGTCCAAAATAGAACTACAGGCCTTATTAGGTCTTTTAAATTTCTATAATTCATTTCTACCCCACAAAGCCATGGTGGCGGAACCCCTGCACCGCTTGCTTGATAAAGGAGTACCATGGACTTGGGACCCCAAACACGCCGCCACCTTTCAAGCAGTGAAGGACCTACTCTCCTCCAACACCGTTCCTGCACATTTTAATGAAAGCCTCCGGGTAATTCTAGCATGTGACGCTTCGCCTTATGGGGGCTGTGTTGGGCCACAGGCTGGCGGATGGCTGGGAGGTGCCGGTCACGTATTATTCCCACACTCTCACAACCGCAGAGCGCAACTATGCACAGATCGACAAGGAGGCCTTGGCGATAGTAGCAGGTGTTAAGAAATTTCATCACTACCTATACGGTCGGCCTTTCACTGTGGTCACAGATCACAAACCCCTGCTGGGTCTCCTTGCACCGCATCGCCAAACCCCACAAATGCTGTCATCGAGAGTTCACCAATGGTCCATTTTTCTGATGGGGTACCAATACGACCTAGTCCACTGACCGGGCAAGGCGATGGGCAACGCAGACATCTTAAGCCGTCTCCTGCTTCCGTCCGGCGATCTGGACCCGGCTCCCACCCACCACATTGCCCTGATTGAGGACCTCCAAGACCGCCCAGTGCAGGTCTTGGAGGTTGTGTGCCACACGGGCCGGGATCGCCTCCTCTCCCAGGTCCTTGACTGGGTGGTGAGGGGGTGGCCCACGGCATTCTACTCCCACCGATATGAGTTATCGACACACAAAGGATGTCTTCTATGGGGAAGAAGGGTGGGGATACCAGGGCCCCTGCGCATGAGGGTAATCACTGCCTTACATGAAAACCACCCCGGGATTGTCAGAATGAAGGCCCTAGCAAGAAGCTATGTGTGGTGGCCGGGGTTGGATGGAGAAATAGAGGACAAGGTAAAGAAGTGCCAACCCTGTCAGGAGTCCCAGCCCGAAGCACCCAAAGCACCGATTAGACCTTGGGAGTCATCCCACAAGCCATGGGCAAGACTCCACTTAGACTTTGCCAACCCGTTCCAGGAACAAATATACTTCCTCTTAGTTGACTCATACACCAAGTGGCTAGAGGTCGTGCCCGTGCCCTCCACATCCTCCCATTTGGCCATCCGGGCTATGTGGAGGATTTTTAGCACACACAGCATCCCAGACACCCTGGTAACAGATAATGGGACGGCTTTTACATCCGCCAAGTTTCAAGAATTAATAGAATACTACGGCATTCGACACATCCACTCGGCCCCTTTCCATCCGGCTACCAATGGCCAAGCCGAGCGCATGGTCCGCTCTACAAAGGAAGCCCTACGACGCATGAACCATGGGGACTGGGACTATAAACCGGTGGCTTTCTTGTTTAGCCAGTGCATGACCCCACACTGCACCACCGGGTGGTGTCCCACCGAACTACTCATGGGCTGGCAACCCACAACTCGGCTAGACCGCCTCCACCTGGACAGGGCTCCAGAACACAGCGCAGCCTGCGAGGATCAAGCAGCATCCTGAGGTTTCTTCCACGGGGAGCCGGGCTACACAAGGAACTACACCCAGGGCCCCGCATGGATCCCAGCCAACATGGTCTGAGTGATGGGCCCCTGGTCCTACGAAGTGGCCTGTGAGGATGGCCAGGTGTTGCGCTGCCACATCAACCAACTATGCCGCCTTGTGCTTCCGCAGACTCCAGATGCCCCCTAGGACAACAGGGAAGAAGAAGCCAGAGCAGACCCAGCCGAGGGGCCAGCGCAATCTCTGCAGCCACCAAACCCCACACCAGAAAGGATGGCAGACGCCCCAGCAGAACTGAGCACGGACACCCCTCCGCAGCCATCAGAGCCAGCACCAAGCGAGCCAAACAGCCCCACCACAACACAGGAGGTTCGGCATTCTACAAGAGAATGACGAAAGCCCAATTACTTAAGGGACTATGTTTGCCAGACATGTTCTGAACTATGGGGGGAGGGGTGTTGTGTACTGGCCGAGTCACACACATGGCCCGACAACACGTGGCCTGACAAAATAGCGAAGCTTCGATACCTGGAACAATAGAAACCTAGGATCCTAAAACCAGCCAACCAGCAAGCTAGGATTCTGTAGAGAACCTATAGGATTAGAAACCTTGTATATAGCCTATCACGAGTGTGAGTGTGGGTAAAGGGTGTGGTTTGAAATATACATAAAAGCAGCCTGTGAGCTGGCAAGATCATCTCCTTTTTTTGAATCATTAAATAAAACATGAGCTGATAATCACTCTATGATGTGTCCATCTCCGTACTTTTCAACATAAGTCAATAGAAACAAGCCTGGGCATCAAATCAGCGTAAAACAAACACAGCAGTCTAAAATGATACTGATAAAACAGTCTTGAGGCTGGGAGATGACCATAAAACAGCTAAAAAAAAAATGGAACCCCTTTCAGTGGTCTGTTTGAATTCCATCGCAGGCCTTTGTTCCTTGTCACCAAAGCAACCAGAAATCTATAGAGGGCAGTCTTGCTGCATTGTCTTTCATTTAGGTTTAGTCCTGTCAGCACAACAACAACTGCTTTTTCCTTTGCATATCTTGAACATCATCATGTTACATGTTGATTTGCTGCTCATTCTCTGGCTATAAGTTTGTACCTTCCCTGCCATTCTAATGCATTTGATAAAGTGTGCATGCACACGAAAGCTCATACCTTGAATAAACCTTTGTTGGTCTTAAAGGTTACACTGGATTCTAAATTTGTTCTACTGCTTTTTCCTTTGTCATTATGCATAGCATTATAGCAGCACAGTACATCTTTCATTTTCTGCCTCCTGCTCTAAAAGCCTGAGAGCAACAATGAAATACATCAAATCCCTAGCAAACAAAAGCACTGAAAGTAAAAAACCAAACAAATTAGACACCTGTTTGAGTTTGACAACTGGATATTGACACCCCAGAAGTAAAGACTCACCTACCACAGTAAACTTTAAAACAAACTTCATCCAACCTTACAAGGTAGGACTGAGTTTTAGAAACAAACTTGCCAAAATCTGAAGGACAAACCCAGTTATGAAGACCATAAACTAGCAGGAGCTGTGAGGATTATCTAATGTTTTATACCTAATGTCCCATGTGTGACAGCAGAAATGTAGGGGTGTGCTTAGTGTTTTGAACACTTGGATTTTTGGGAGCAAAGAGGCCAAGGAAGCTGAGTTCATGAAGCTAAATAAAGTAGAGAGTTACATTTTACTGCAGGTAAAAATCCTTATCTACTGTTCTTTCCAAAATCTTTGCTTGAAAGGATTTACAATAAAACCACAGGATATGATGAAACCTGTAATACAGTAAAACAAGATGGAACAATGAAACCAGGAAAACAACTTGAAAAGCATAAAAAGGAATAAAACAGCACAGCAGCACTGAAACTGTTAAAAGTCTAAACCAGCATTATGCAGCATCAAACACAGGTAACATAAAATAGCAAACAGGAGTCAGTGTAGATTTTTAAAGTCTACCAACAAAAATTAAATGAGCAAGTGACAGAAGACCCTAAAATCAAAAGTTTCCATATGCTTGGGAGATTAGTGAAGTGTTTGTTTGGCACTAGGTTATTAACAGTCTTGATGCCAAGAGAACATTAGAACGGTGGCCAATCACATGCTTCCAAAAGGCTTATAAATTTCTCTAATATTATGGAGAATGGGGGTCTTGGGACAGAACCATGTCAGGCAGGGGAAAGGGCACCATGAACCTATTCAGGGCTAGCATATTGTCACATTGTACATTCCAGGGCCTTGGGGTTGAAAACTTCCTGGGGCTGAGTCCTCATGAATCCCTGACACAAAGTCCTGTTTTTTGACCCTCCCATAATTTTTAAAGAACTGTGTACATGTGAACAGTATTTTTAAAGACACCAATGCCCAGATTTGGGACAGCTGGAGCCCCTTCGCAGTCGGCCTTGTTTTTCTCAGTGATGGTTTTACTTTAAAGTGGTGCTAGCAGTCCAAATCACAGGCAGCAACAACATATGTAAAGGTCCAGGGGATACCAAGAGAGACAGTGGGAATGGGAATGCCTGAGTTTGAAATCTATCTCCTATTTAAGTCTGGTATCGTAACTCCTGCAAGCTGATTGGATACTCTGCGCCGTAGTCCAATTAGGATATGTTATGTCCTCAGAGACATAATGGTAAGCATAGTGAGCAGGTGCTCATTATGCGGATTGTAAAGCTGCACAAGTATTGCCCAATCAGAGGGCTTATGGTGGGAACAACTATGATTGGTTATAAGGTACAAGATGATTGGTCCTTATAACTGCACTATATTGGCTGCCTTGTTCAAATGTTATTGGCGCGGTTTACATTCTGTGGGTGTGGCTACTACAGCCTGAAGTGTATATAAACTGCTGTTTTGGGACTGTATTTTGTCTAGCTGGTCTAGTCCTTAGCTGGTCTAACTTGGAGCTGAAATCACTTTTGAACTTACCTCCTGGTCAAGTCTCGTACTTATCATCTGGTGATGAGGATGGGATCTAGCGGGTAGGCAGCCCCGCTGAGACACCACGGAGGAAGTTCCGATCGACCGCGAGTTTCCGAGGGGGCCGTTCGCTCCAGGAAGCGCCGCAATGAGCTCCAAGCACCGGTTCGAGCCGTTCGAGCCTGCGACCGAAGACTGGGAGGCGTACCTTACCTGGTTCAAGTTTCACCTCGAGAGTGGCGGGGTGACGGATGCTGCGAAGAAATGAGCTGCGCTGCTTAGCTCGTGCGGCAAAGAGGTGTTTGACATCGCCCGCTCACTCGTCACGCCTGATGACATCAAGTCCGTGCCATACGCCACGCTGACGGAGAAGTTGAAGGCTCATTTCGCGCCACAGCCTTCCGAGATCGCTTCCCGACATGCGTTCTACGAGAGGCGGCAAGGTTCTGGCGAATCCGTAGATGAGTTTGTGGCGGCCTTACAGAAGCTGGCAAGGGCTTGCAATTTCGATGATCTCGAGACAGCTTTGAGAGACCGATTGGTTTGCGGTCACCGCGATGCCAAGTTGCAGCAGCGTCTTTTTGCTTTAAAGGCGCTGACATTCAAGGTCGCGTTCGAGGAAGCCCTCGCCGCTGAAGCTGCGGAAAGGTCAACGAGAGAGGTACGGCAGCGGCCTGCAGCAGCTGATTCCGGCGTCCATCTCCAGGACGAGGACCGAGAACCAGCGCCTGCCATTGATGACATACGAGAACCGTATTCCAGCAGCCAACCGTAGACCCGAGTGAAGACTGCGCCTACGCATCAGTGCCTAGGTTGTGGCGGGAAGCACGAGCGCGACACCTGTTGGGCCAGAGAGCTGGTATGTCGAGCTTGCAGAAAACGCGGGCACATTGCCAGGGTCTGCAAATCGAGGAGGTCGCCCCCTACGTCACCTCCACAGCGCTCTCAATTCCGAAGCAAGGTCAACACTACCTGCTCTTCGTTCCTGTCGTCCCGATGCCCGGCCCTGTCGTCCAACTCCTGCTCGTCGACTGTCCTCACCACGGGAGTGCCCCGGAGGAAGAAGATTTTCGTCACCGTGTATCTTGACGGCGTTGCCTGCCCTTTCGAAGTCGATTCGGGGTTGGCTAGAACCATCATTTCGACGCATACACTAGATCGTCTTTTCCCTCGCCGAAGCCGTCTCCTACCAACTGATGCCTGTCTTGCCGATTTCCAAGGGCACAGAATTCCATTGGCCGGTGAGGCTGAATTTGAAGTCAACTTCAAAGAGCGGAAGGCGGCTCTGTCCCTAATTGTTGCTGAAGGGGACAGGGTAAGCCTCTTAGGGCTTGATTGGTTTGAACCGTTGGGCATTGCTATTTCTGGCATTAATGCAGTGTGTTGTGATAAATGGGATTGTTTGTATAACGAGTTTCCTCAGGTTTTTGGAAAAGGATTGGGAACCTATACAGGTCCCCCGGTTTCATTTGAACTGGATCCAAATGTAAGACCTATCAGGTTGAAATATAGAAAGGTTCCGTTAGCATTGCGACCAAAAATCGAAATGGAGCTTGACAAGCTCATTGCGCAAGGGGTTTTAGAACCGGTACCATACAGCAAATGGGAAACACCCATCGTTACTCCTGTCAAACCCGATGGTTCTGTAAGAATTTGTGCAGATTATAAGTGTACAATCAATAAGGTGTTGCAACAGCATTCATACCCTGTACCCGTGATAAGTCATGTACTTGCATCTCTGGGTGGGGGCAAGGTTTTTGCAAAGTTGGACCTTGCCCAGGCGTATCAATAACTGCCTGTGGATAGCAATGCTGCAGAAGCACAAACCATCGTGACTCATAGAGGTGCGTTTCGAGTCAAGCGCCTCCAATTCGGGGTAAATGTAGCACCGGACATCTTCCAGGGATTAATGGAAGGGTTACTCAGAGGCCTCACGGGAGTGATTCCTTATTTTGACGATGTGCTTATTGCTGGAAAAACTGAGGAGGAATTGCTTGAAAGAGTCAAGCAGGTGTTACAGCGGTTTCACAAAGCTGGGTTGCGTGTAAAGAGGGAAAAATGTACCATTGGGGTTCCAAGTGTAGAATTCCTGGGATTTAAGATTGACGAACAGGGAGTTCACCCAACCCCAGGGAAGGTATTGGCAATTCATAACGCACCCAGGCCACAAAACAGAACGGAGTTACAAGCCTATTTAGGGCTCGTTAACTTTTACCATGCGTTCTTGCCTCACAAAGCTTCGGTAGCCGAGCCGTTGCACCGCTTGTTACATAAAGGTGCGAAATGGGTTTGGGGGCAGCGTCAGGAGGAAGCTTTTCAGAATGTGAAAAAATTGTTAACCTCAAACAGTGTCCTGACGCACTTTGATGAAACAAAAATGCTGGTTCTGGCAGCGGACGCATCGCCGTTTGGTATTGGGGCAGTCCTGAGTCATGTCATGTCTGACGGGTCAGAGGCTCCAATAGCCTATTATTCTAGGTCGCTGAGTGGGGCTGAAAAAAATTATGCCCAGATTGATAAAGAGGGTCTGGCACTTGTAAGTGCAGTAAAAAAATTTCATGATTTTTTGTATGGCCACCGTTTTCTATTAGTTACAGATCACAAGCCTTTATTAGGGATTTTCGCCCCTGATCGCCCCACGCCTAACATATTGTCACCCAGGATGCTGAGGTGGGCTCTGTTCCTGGCCGCTTACGAATACGATCTCGAGCACAGGCCGGGAAAATGCATCGCCCACGCTGACGCTCTGAGCCGCTGCCCTCTGCCTGAGACTGGTGTCGATCCGGCTCCAACGTCGGACATTTGCATTTTGGATGAACTGCCACAATCGCCACTACGGTCCGGAGATGTTGCTGCGTCCACCCAGAAGGACTTGATACTGTCACGTATTTTAAACTGGGTGTGGAGGGGGTGGCCGAGTGTGTGTAACGAGCCTGAGTTTAAGGCGTACTGGGCCCGTAGGTCTGAACTGTCTATTGCTAAAGGTTGTGTATTATGGGGGAATAGGGTCGTGATTCCCCCCAAACTCAGAAAAAAGGTACTTGAGTCCCTGCATGCCGGGCACCCAGGGATTGTTCGAATGAAGGCCCTGGCTAGGGGATACTTATGGTGGCCTGGGCTCGATGCTGACATCGAGGAGCGAGTTCAGGGCTGTATGAGCTGCCAGCAGTCCCGCCCTGATCCGCCACGCTCCCCTCCAGCTGAACTAAATAGAGCTGAAAAGCCTTGGTCAAGGCTACACTTTGACTTCGCTGGCCCGATCAACGGCCAGATGCTGTTACTGGTAGTGGATGCCTTTTCGAAGTGGCTGGAGGTAGTCCCCATGCGGTCAACAACAGCGGCGAATTTAATAAAGGCTTCTCGCCAACTTTTCGCCACCCATGGGCTGCCTGAAGTGGTCGTCAGCGACAACGGCCCTCAGCTTACCTCTAGGGAGTTCGCCGGCTTCCTAGAGGGCTACGGCATCCGGCACATCACCACAGCCCCGTTCCATCCTGCTTCCAACGGCCAGGCGGAGCGGATGGTTCGAACAGCAAAGGAGACCCTCGCCCGGCTGCAAGGCGAGGACTGGGACCATCGAGTGGCCGATTTCCTCCTGTGGCAGCACGTCACCCCGAGCACTGCCACAGGAAAGAGCCCAGCTGAACTTCTTATGGGGAGAAAATTGACAACTCTCCTCGACTGCCTGCACCCAGACCTGGATGGCAGCAGAACCGTGCGGCCTGAACCAGCCACTCCATCCAGGGAGTTCCAGCCCGGAGACTGGGTGTTTGCCCGTAACTATGCGGAGGGGCACCGGTGGCTTAATGGCGAAGTCACCAACAAATTGGGGTCGCGAATGTATGTGGTGAGGCTATCAGACGGCTGAATGATACGCCGCCACATCGACCAACTCCGGCAGCGATGGTCTCCTGCAGACCAGGAGATTGAAGCCGGAGATTGCTTCAGGCCCAGGGAGCAGTCCCACTTGCCTCCAGACGAGGTGAGTGCTGCTGGTTCTCGTCCAGAACCTGAGGCAGGGCAGAACCCTGCACTCATGGACCCTGCGGACCCTGACAGCACAGCAATGCCTGGCGCTGATACTGACCCCACAGCAACAGAAGCCCCGGAGTTAAGGCGGTCTGGGCGAAGCAGAAGGGCCCCTCCCCATTTAGCAGACTACGAGTGTGTTCCATCTAAGGGGGGAGGAGTTGTTATGTCCTCAGAGACATAATGGTAAGCATAGTGAGCAGGTGCTCATTATGCGGATTGTAAAGCTGCACAAGTATTGCCCAATCAGAGGGCTTATGGTGGGAACAACTATGATTGGTTATAAGGTACAAGATGATTGGTCCTTATAACTGCACTATGATTGGCTGCCTTGTTCAAATGTTATTGGCGCGGTTTACATTCTGTGGGTGTGGCTACTACAGCCTGAAGTGTATATAAACTGCTGTTTTGGGACTGTATTTTGTCTAGCTGGTCTAGTCCTTAGCTGGTCTAACTTGGAGCTGAAATCACTTTTGAACTTACCTCCTGGTCAAGTCTCGTACTTATCAGGATACAAGTAAGGTTCAGGAGGGAGATGACTTGATTGGTTGTTATGTTCATATTTTGATCGGTTCTTATCTCAACTAAGGGTGTGGCCTACCAAGCCCAGATAGTTTAAAAGAGAGCCTGTTGCTCTCCTGTGTGTGTTCGTCCTACCTTGTAAATAAAGCTGAATCACTTGTTATGAGCTGCTGCCTTAAGTCTCATACTTAACACTGGTGACAAGGATGGGATCATAGTGGGTACGCAGCCCTGCTGAGCCACCGTCACCACGGCAGACGAAGCAGACTGTTCCGGAAGAAGGACGACACCCTGCCATTCCACCGGCAGAACCGGCAAGAGCGATGACAGCTAGCCGGAAGTTTGAGGCATTCGAACCTAAGCTGGAAGACTAGGACTCCTACATCACTCAGTTTGAGTTTCACTTACGGGCCCATCAAATTGAGTAGGATGCTACAAAGACAGCAGTGCTGCTCAGCTTCTGTGGTCGAACCGTGTTCGATGTGGCCAGGTCTTTGGTCACTCCAGCCGATATTCTAATCATCTCCCTAGCTGATATCAAGAGCAAGCTAAAAAATCACTTTGCACCCAAGCCCTCACAGATCGCCTGCAGACATGCATTCTACAAGCGGGATCGGGGGTGAGCGAGTTGATTGCCGAATACGTCATAGCTCTACGGAAGGCAGCCAGGACCTGCAACTTCCCCGACCTAGAGGTAGTGTTGCTCAATCGGTTGGTGTGCAGCCTGTGGGACGAAAAGCTCCAGCAGAGACTTTTCGCTAAATCAGAGCTGACTTACGCTACGGTCTGTGCTGAAGCCATTGCCGTAGAAGCTGCCAAGGAGAGGTCTACCAAGGAGGTTAGACAAGCTGGCAATCCGCCCTGTCAGCGCCTGGAGAATTCAGTACATCACAACTCAGCCAGTGAATCCGAGGGTGAGGACGATGACATCAACAAAACTCGAATGACAAGGCCCCGGCAGACCCCAGTGAAAGCTGCACCGAGGCAAGCCTGTGCAGGTTGCAGTGGAGCACATGACTGGGACCGGTGTTGGGCACATGACATCAAATACCGAACGTGTGACAAGCGGAACCACTTGACCAGAGTGTGCCGAGCCAAGGGGAAGAAGAAATCACCACCCTCTTTACCCTGGCAAAACCGCAAGACGCGGGACATCGGAACAGTGAGGCCAGCTGACTGCAACGAGACCACCTGCTGCTCCTGCCCCACGACCATCATGAGCACCGGACCAAGGGCCAGGAAGAAGATCCACATAACCATGATGCTGGACAGGGAGCCGTGTGAAATGGAGGTCGACTCGGGATTGGCCATGCCCGTCATTTCCATGGAGACACTGCAGCGCCTGCTTCCACGGAGGAGCCGCCACCGGTTGGCACTCAGCCAGGTGCACCTGTCTGATTTTCAGGGACGGCGTATTTCTGTGGCCAGGGAGGCCGAGGTTTGTTTGTTTGTTTTTAAGTACCCAAAGGTACACTTTTATTAATTTTCACAAAGACAATACTATTACACATACATGTACACAAACATTACACACACATAAAACATATACAGAGAGACCAACCATATTATTTAATGCTTATATACTTAATTATTGTTCACAGTTATCTGTCTATACAAGTTCTGCCATCTTTTCTGTATGTTCAGACTTCTAACTTACTAAAATTCTTATTACAACCATAAACATATTGTCTAAAGTTTCTCCATTCTACCATATGAGTTTATAATATACCAATCATAAAATCTTTTCCAAACCTTTTGAAAGAGCACATCTGATATACCTCTCATTAACAATGTCAGTTTATCATTCTCTGCCATCTCAAAAAGTTTATTTATATATTCATGTTTCTTCGGGACTTCCATGTCTTCCAATATTTTGCATATAAGATCCATGCTGCTGTTGATAGATGTACTATCAGATATCTATCATTCTTGTCAAAATCTTTTGAGAAAATGTTCAATAACAATATTTCTGGGGGAAAGGGAATTTCACCCCTTATTATTTTTTGCATTATTTCATGTGTCCACCTCCAATATCCTTTTGTTACCTCACACAGCCACCACATATGGTAAAATGTGCCCCTCTTGCTTTTACGTTTCCAACATTTATCTGAACATTTATCATTTTGTTTGGCCAGTCTGTCAGGTGTAACATACCATCTATAAAACATCTTATACATATTCTCTTTATATGACACAGCTTTAGTCGTTTTAACATTCTTAACCCATAACTGTTCCTACTCTTCTAAATCAATATTATGCCCTATATTCTGAGCCCACAAAATCATATTGTTTTTAACTGTTTGATCAATCATCATATCATCCAACAAAATTTTATACATTTTCTCTATCAATTTACCATCAGAGGAAATAAGAACTTTCTCTAACACCATTGTCTTATTATTAAAGCCCACCTTTTTGTCTTTCAGATATATAGATTCCATTTGGGCTTTATTCCACCAAGTTAAATGTTCTGGCAATTTTAAATTATCTTTCTCATCCAAAATATCCTGGTACCTTAAGAGTTCTCCCGCATATACATTTGGTAAGGTAAAGGCTTCCAGCGGTACAATAAGTCTCAATCTTCTTATATACTGCCCTTTATAAATAGGATCCCATACCTTTAATAATGTCGCTCTCAGCCAATGTTGTTTGAAATATTTTTGCGTTGTGGCCTTCTCATACCAAAGAAAGGCATTCCATCCCAATAATAAATCAAGTCCTTCAAATTTCAATAATCTTTTATCTTCTAACTAAATCCAGTCTTTAATCCATGTTAATGCTGCCGCTCTATAATACAATAACCAACTAGAAACTCCAAATCCTCCTTTTTCTTTTGCATCCTGCAACATTTTTAGCCTTATCCGTGCTCGTTTTCCTTCCCATATGAATCTGGATGTTAGTTGATCCAATTCTTTGAAAAGTTTCTGGTTTTGTAATATGGGAATTGTTTGAAATAAAAACATCCATCTGGGTAATATGCTCATTTTTAATACGGGCATTCTTCCCATCATAGAAAGATGTAAATTTTTCATTTTTTCTAAATCTTATTTTGTCCTATTAAATAAAACTTTATAGTTATTGTCATATAGTGTACTACATTTATTAGTTATAGTAATTCCTAAATATTTCACTTTTTCCACAATTTGACATCCAGAAATGTTTTGTACATATTCTTTTTGTTTACTGTCCATGTTTTTAGTCAATATCTTTGTTTTATCCACATTTATTTTAAGCCCCACCACTAGACTATACTCTTCAATTTTTTCTTTTAGTTTGTTCATTGCTGAGTTTGAAGTACAGTTTAAGGGTCACAAGGAGACGCTGAGCCTCCTGGTTGCCGAAGGGCATAGGGCCAGTCTGTTAGGCTTAGACTGGTTTGATGCCCTCAGTATTGCTGTGACAGGGGTAAACCAGGTTTCTGATAATAAATTGAGTTCCCCAAGGTGTTTGATGAGTTGTTGGGATGGTATATGGGCTGGCCAATAACTTTTGACTTGGACCCTTCTGTGACGCCCATCAGACTAAAATACGGGCGGGTACCCATCGTGCTCAGATTGCGAATCGAAGCAGAACTGGACAAACTGGTTGCTCAGGGCGTACTCGAACCCGTACCCCGTGCTAGGTGGGAGACCCCTATTGTGATACCAATTAAGCCTGATGGGTCTGTTCGGATTTGCGTTGATTATAAATGTACTATTAATAGGGTGTTACAACAACATTCGTACCCAGTGCCTATCATAAGCCATGTGTTAGCGTCTCTGGTGGGAGGGCAGATCTTTGCAAAATTAGATCTTGCCCAGGCCTACCAGCAATTGCCTGTTGATCAAAGTGCAGCTGAGGCACAAACTATTTTCACTCACAGGGGGGCATTCAAGGTTAACTGTTTGCAATTTGGTGTGAATGTGGCCCTGGGAATCTTCCAGGGATTAATGGAAGGATTGTTGCGGGATCTGCCAGGAGTGGTACTGTATTTCCATGATGTGCTAATTGCTGGGGCTAATGAGGCAGAGTTGGCTGATTGCATCAGGGCAGTATTGGGTCAGTTCCAGGCAGACGGCCTTAAGGTCAAGAGAAACAAATGCCAGTTTGGGGTACCCAGGATAGAATTCTTAGGGTTCCTCATAGACAAACATGGAGTTCACCCTATGGAGGGCAAGGTTGCTGCAATTTAGAACGTGCCTTGAACACAAAACAAAAAAGAGCTGCAATCATTCCTAGGCATATTGAATTTTTATCATGCCTTTTTGCCTCATAAGACATCAATAGCGGAGCCTCTGCATAAATTATTGGTGAAGGGGGCGAAATGGGAATGGGGGTCACGGCACGACCGAGCATTTTGGGCTATTAAGAACTTGTTGGTGTCGAATAATGTTCTAACACATTTTGACGAGAACAAACCGTTCATCCTTGCTGCAGATGCCTCCCCCTTTGGCATTGGCACTGTTCTTAGCCATGTAATGGCAGATGGGTGGGAAGCACCAGTGGCGTATTATTCCCGGACTTTGACGGCTGCTGAGAGGAACTACACCCAAATTGATAAAGAGGGACACGCCTTAGTTTCAGGTGCGAAGAAATTTCATGACTTTTTATATGGACGCAGGTTCCTCATGGTCACGGACCATAAACCACTTCTGGGACTATTCGTACCAAATCGCCAAGCCCCACAGGTCTTATCACCTCGTATGCTGCACTGGACTGGCAGCATACAACTTCGACCTTATCCACTGGCCGGGAAAGGCTATAGGGCATGCAGATGCATTAAGCCGGTGTCCTATTCCAGGGCCAGCTCTTGACCCAGCTCCTGCATGTGAAGTAATGGCCATTGAAGAACTTCCTCAGCTGCCTGTGCACACCTCCAACATCACGGCTGGATCAGCCAAGGACCCCACGATCACCCGTGTTCTTAACTGGGTGTGGAGGGGGTGGCCGCTGGGTCGGTTCTCTGTGGAATTCCAGCTGAATAGCTCACGGCAACAAGAATTGTTGGTGCACAAGGGCTGTCTGTTATGGGGGAATCAGGTGGTGATGCCTCCCAACCTAAGGAAATGGGTTCTGGAGGTTCTGCACGAAGGTCACCCGGGCTCTAGCCTGGAGTTATGTTTGGTGGCCCCGTATAGACCACAAAATTGAGGAGTGGATAAAGTGTGTCAACCATGCCAGGAATCTCGGCCAGAACCCTCTCAGGCTCCCATACGTCACTGGGAAACACCGCATAGACCATGGTCGAGATTGCATATTGACTTTGCAGGGCCATTTCAGGGGCAAGTGTTCTTAATAATAGATGATGCATACTCTTAATGGTTAGAGGTGGTACAATTGTTGAAAATGACTTCTGCTGCAGTCATAAAAGCACTGTGCCATATCTTTGCTACCCATGGCTTACCTGACACGGTAGTCTCAGATAATGGGACACAATTTACCTCAGCTGAATTCCTGGAGTTTTTGGGAAACAACTTAATTAAACACATCACGTCCGCACCATTCCACCCAGCCACAAATGGGCAGGCTGAACGGATGGTGCAGACCACAAAGGAAGCCCTGCAGAGAATGATCCATGGGGACTGGGCTCAGAAGCTGGCATCCTTTATGCTGTACCAACATATTACGCCGCACACCGCAACTGGGAGGAGCCCAGCAGAATTGCTGATGGGACACTGCCTGACGTCGCTACTGGATCGACTCCACCCCAACTTCACCACTGACAAACCACCGCAAAGTGAAGTCCTGGAAACTACTCATTCCTTTAAAGCCGGGGACTCCATTTTTGCCCAGAACTATGGGGTGGGGCACCTTTGGCTCCCAGCAGTCATCACTGAGGTAAATGGCACTCTGTTGTATGTGGTATAAACTGCAGACAGCAGGTAGTTAAGGCGCCACATAGACCAACTTAGGCAAAGATGGGCTAACTCAAGCATTGGGGACAGTACTGAGCCTAACGAGGTTCCAACCCCCACAGCTGAGCAAGCAGAACCTTTGAATTCAGAGGCTGGTGTTGCAAATTGGGATGCTGAGCCAGTTGCCAGGGCAGGATCAGAGCAGAACCCAATCCCTGACACTAGCCTCTCAAGCAGTAGTCCCACTGGGGACCAAGGTGGTCCGAGAAACAGGGACGCAGAGATAGTACCTCCAACTAACCCAGTAAGACGGTCGCAACGAACACAATGACCTCCCTCTTATTTAAAAGATTTTGTATGTTCCAGGACTGATTCATCTTAGGGGGGAGGGATGTTATGTATTGGTATACATAATACCTGAGTTTGAAATCTGTCTCCTATTTAAGTCTGGTATCGTAACTCCTGCAAGCTGATTGGATACTCTGTGCTGCAGTTCAATCAGGATACAAGAAAGGTTCAGGAGGGAGATGACTTGATTGGTTGCTATGTTCATATTTTGATTGGTTCTTATCTCAACTAAGGGCGTGGCCTACCAAGCCCAGATAGTTTAAAAGAGAGTCTGTTGCTCTCCTGTGTGTGTTTGTCCTACCTTGTAAATAAAGCTGAATCACTTGTTATGAGCTGCTGCCTTAAGTCTCATACTTAACAGGGCATTCCTGATTTGTTTTGTTTGTTTAAAAGGTTGACTGCAGCCTGCTTTTGCCTACCCTGAAGCTTACAGAACAACCTCATGAATAACTCTTTGTTTCTACTGAATTTCCTGCTCCACTCCTAGAGTTCCATAGTTTTTGTGACAGATTAATTTAAGACAGTATTATGGATTCTTCTATACCAGGGCGGTGTAGAATTTTCTTTGTGATGACATGGATTTTGAGGAAATGTCTTAAACTTGTATATGTGAGTAAAATCATTCCTAAACCATAGATTTATTTTCTATTAAATTGGATTAGCACTCCCTGGTTTCCCAGTGGTGCCTCCCCTGTTTGCTGTGGCCAAAGAGGGAAGGCCAGCCTGATGCAGGTACCTATATACCTCTTCCTTGGGCTGCCCAAATATCCTTCATCAGGCCATTGGTGTGAGTATTGGCTGGCTCTCCCTTCCCACCACTCAGGGCCAAAACCACCCCCTCCTCCTCAGTTTGTTTAAGGGGGGCGTGGAGTGGCCTTACATGAAAAAAAATCTAATAGTATCTTCTTTGTGCCCAAAGATACCAAATATAGCTAACAATAACCCAATTCTGCATTATGACAGTTCGTGTAATGCCCTGTTGAAGACCTACTTTGTGATTGGTTTTAGAGTTTGCTGTTTAGTTCAGTCAACATTTTTATCATGCACTTGTGACAATTATACTAAGCATAACAATATACAAGCCTTATCTAGTACAACTGTGAAACCTAACCTGACGCATTTCAGTGGGCTTAGTGGCACCTTTAAAATTGGGCTGACAACTTCGTATTTATAGTGAGCCCCAAATCCTCCAGAAATCATTGTTAGTCAGCAATCAGCAATGACTAAGCAGGTCTTCCAATCAGGCTGTTATTTCTGGTTGTGTTTCAGAAACTAGAAGATACAGTGCTGCATCCCAGAGCTAGCAGAGATGACAAAGCATTGACTGTGAGAGGTGAAGGAGAAAGAGCTGCACCCACAACTGTCCCAGCCAGGATTCGACAGATCATCACACAGAGCTTGTCTGAACCATCATCCCAAGGTACTGCCTTTGCTGGAGGGGGGGGAAAGAAAGTGCTGTCAAGTCATAGCAGACTTATGGCAACCCCTTAGGGCAGGGGTGTCAAACAGATGGCCCACGGGCTGGAATCAGCCCAACCAGGGCCCCTATCCATCCCATGAGCAACTGGTTATTACCCTTATTACCAGATGACAGAGGCTGTGCATTATGTCCCTGTATATTGTTCCAGTGCTAATGTGTATTGGGAGGTAGAGATGGAAGGGTGGGCATCGGGGAGATACTGTAAGAGTGTTAATATTTTAAATATGTTTGTATTTTGAGTAAAAATAATATTGTTAATTGGGCTTGCCTGTGCCCTTTATAAAATTTATATCTCCAGTACCTGGCATTACATTTTATGGCACACATAGCCCAGGTCAACAAAATGACATTTATGTCAGATCCGGCCCTTGTAACAAATGAGTTCGACACCTTGAAAACCTGGTTTTCAAGGCAAGAGATGTTCAGAGGTGGTTCGCCATTGCTTGCCTCTGTGGTGGTCTCCCATTTAATCCTAACCAGTGCCAACCCTTCTTAGCTTCTGAGATCTGATGAGATTGAGCTAGCTTGGGCCACCTGGGGAGGCATACTGAACATTCAGCACTTCTCTGGGGACAGAGCAAGAAGACTGGAATGAATGCAAAGAAAGAAAGAAAGAAAGGAAGGAAGAAACATCATGATCTGCCTGTGTGCACTTGTTTTGATGATGAGTCTGAGAATATCATCCTCAAAAGAACCTAAATTCATGAACTCAGTCAATATTAACTGTAGGTTTGACTGCAGCCTTTTCCTGTTTCCTAGCCATGGCAAGCAGTCCCTCTGATGTGGTCCTGGTGTTACGCAAAAACTACCTGTTCCTGCTCATGGCAAATAAGTTAGATAAGTTGCTAAGTGACAATAGGAACACTCTCCAATTGTCCTCCACAGTTCATTTAAAGGACATTCTTTCAGATGATTGCCTCGTTCTTTGTTCCTAAAAGGCTGCATCAATTTCTGCCATTTCAAAAACTGCAGCAGGAAACAGTTCCATAATTTTTGTGATGCTCATGAGGCAACCTTTGTGCTTGACTTTAAAGCCCTTAACGGTCAAACGGTATCTTTGGGACCACCTCTCCCAAAGGGCACTGAGATCAGCAGGTGAGAGTCTCCTGGTGATTCCCATCCCCAAAGATATCTGGCTGGCCTCTACCAGGGCCAGGGCTTTCTCGGCCTTGGCCCCAGCCTGGTGGAACTCTCTGCTGAATGTCATCCGTGCCCTGCCTGATCTATTAAAGTTCCGCAGGGCATGCAAGGCAGAGATGTTCAGCCAGGCCTTTGGCTGAGGCCAGCGATGGTGCCCTTACATCTGCCCAGCACCCTCCCCTCCCCTCCCCTCCCCTCCCCTCCCCTCCATGGAAATCTGAATGCTAGATATGCCCTCTTCTTTAAAGTGTTTAAATATTTATGCTGAATGTTTTAATATTGAATTTTGTAGTTTTAACTGGTTTTAAAATTGTACTGGATTTTATGTTGTTGTATACTGTCCTGAGCCCGTGTAAGTGAGGAAGAGCAGTTAAGAAATTTAAATAAATAAATAAACACGATGCCAACAGCTTAAGTCCCGCACATCTCAGAAACCATCTTCTCTCATAGGGGCATGAATTGAGATCAGTGGGAGGGACCTGCTTCGAATCCCCTCTTTCTAGAAGAATAAACTGACCTTTCTACATAGCAGGGCATCTTCCACTGTTGCCTTGGAGTTCTGGAATGCCCTCCCTCAGGAAATCAGCTTTGCTATTCATTTTGCTCCCTTATTTTTAAAGATGTAGAATTTCCAGACATTTTGAAACTGTGGGGGGAAAACAGTCTTTCTGGTCGTTATTACAGAATTTTTATGGGAAAAGTGAAATATATGCAATACTTACTTTTCTATCAAACCTAAATCACTTTTGCTTCTTTAACAATAACAAGCATCTCTCCTTATAATATATTTATCTTTTGGTTTCACAAGATTCCATGTGCTCCCATTGGCTGTAAAATGCCCTCCCTCAGCCATTGGCCCATCAGCCGCCACTCAAGAGTACTCGCGTGCCATTGGCCGGGTGCTGGGTCTGCTCCTTTTCCCCACCCACTCCCCCTAGCAGACAGCTCTGTCTCCTGAGGAAGACAGTTCTCTTGACTCCTGTGAGGGACTGTCCCCTCAGTGGCTGTTGGTAGGCAGCCAAGCTTGGTTCTGTGAGTAAGAAAACAAAGGACTTTCAGCTTAACCCCCCCATAACCCCCCCCCAACGGCCACTTTCCTGTCAGAATAAATGGAAAAAGGCTCTTTCTCCTGCTTAGCTTCAGCATGGCTGCCTAACGAGGTGGGCCAGCGACCATCAGACCATTTTCTTCAACTCCCTGCTGTGTGGCTGACTTTCCCCTAGGGTTGCCAACCTCCAGGTGTGATCTGGAGATCTCCCACTGTTACAATTGACCTTCAGATGACAGGGATCAGTTCCCCGGGAGAAAATGGTTGCTGTGGAGGGTAGACTCTATGGCAATATACCCTGCTGAGTCCTTCCACACACACCCCAAATGCTGCCCTCCACAGGATCAACCCCCCAAATCTCCAGGTATTTCCCTAATCAGAGTTGGCACCTGTACTTTCTCCTCTGTCAGTAAAAGGCCCTTTCCACACCTATGTTGGCCTTTGGGGAAAAACTCATTGGGCCCAGTCCTGTTCAGGTTGCCAACTCCAGGTGGGCAATTCCTGGAGATTTGAGGGATGGAGCCTGGAGAGGGTGAGGTTTGAGGAGGGGAGGCACCTCAGACAGGTATGATGCCATAGACTCCACCCTCCAATCCAGCCATTCCCTGATGGGGAACCATTGTTGCCAATCTCCAGGTGGGGGCTGGAGATCACTCAAAATTACAACTGCTCTCTAGGAGGGATGGGGGAGGAGATGGAAAACTAAAGGTAGGTTGATGGTTGGCTGGGAGGGAGATAGGGTTGTCAACTCCAGGTTGGGAAATTCCTGGAGATTTGAGGGGTCGAACCTGGAGAGGGTGAGTGTTGAGGAGGGGTGGGACCTCAGACAGGTACAATGCCATAGACTCCACCCTCCAAACCAGCCACTCCCTCCTGGGGAACCAGTGTTACCAATCTTGGGGGTGGGCTGGAGATCACTCAAAATTACTACTGCTCTTCAGGTAGCAAAGATCAGATCCTCTGGAGAAAATGGTGGACTCTGTCATTATACCCTGCTGAGATTGCCACAGCAAATTGTCACTGAGTGCCCAAAGCCGGGGCACTCTCCCAGAGCCTCTTTCTAGAGCCCGTTGTATTTATTTCCACAACGGGCCTTATTCCTAGTCATTTATAATTCAGTTAGCTTATAAATTATATTAATTGACATATTTATGGAATTGAAAAATATAAATGCCTTAGTCTTCTACAAGCAAAATTGCAAATGTGCCCAGTACTATAATGAAGGAGAATTGCAGACTGCTGCATCCTATATTATTTTAGCATTTTTCTCACCCCCAAAGAGAAAAATCTATTCCACATAATTTTTTTCATTACTCTACAAAATTTTCCAGTTTTTCCAGTGGAGAATTCGATTACTGCAGTGTGCTCTATGTGGGGCTACCCTTGAAAAGTGCTTGGAAATTTCAGTTGGTACAATGCTGCAGCCAGGATGTTGACAGGATTGGGTCATAGGGACCATATTGCTGCTGCTGTGGCCCATTTACACTGACTTCCATTTTGTTCCCAGGCCAAATTCAAGGTGCTGGTATTGACCTTTAAAGCCCCATGTAACTTGGTCAGCATATCTTAAGGACTGGCTTTTTCCATACAAACCTACCCATCTACTGTGGTCATCTTACAAAGCCCTACTTCAGGTGTTCCTACTTTCTGAGATTAGTTGGTTAGAAACTCAAGAGACATCTTCTTTGGGAGAAAAGGAACCTCCCACCATTTTTCTCCATGTTTTTTCCCCCAGGCCTTTGCATTTCTCTTCTTACAGCATTTCAAAAGAACCTGAAGACTTGGTTTAAGACAGCCTTTTAAGATGCTCCCCCACCCCACTCTTGTCCTTTTATTGCTGTTGCTGTGTTTTAATCGTAATAGTGGTAGTTTTTTGGGGGGTGTTAAGGAAACATGATAGCAACAGTGCATTTATTAGCCTAGAAATGTTGTTAGTAAATAACTGAATGAATAAGTGATAGTCAAGCAGAGAAGGAGATCTCCTTGCACTGAAGTCATATATTCTCATAAGACAAGAGAAAATGATTTGCCTTCACTGTATATATGAGGATCAGCAGGTTTAAAAGGGAGAATTAAGAGATTCAGATCCCTCCAATATGCTTGGAAACTATTTATACCTACATTAATTGAGGTTCAGATAGAATGCATACCTCATCACCAAATATACCTGCATAGTTAATGATCCAAGTCAAGGAAGTCATAAAAAGCAAAAAGGGTTCCTTTTAAAAGTGGAAGCTTTGCCCAAATGAAGAGCACAGAAAGGACCACAGGTCCTGGGAAAACAAATGTAAGTTGACAGTAAAGCAAGCAAAAAGAATTTGATCAGAATTTGAGAAGCAAATTGCTAAAACCATTAAGATAAACAATAAGTATTCTTCAAATTTATCAGGAGCAGGAAACTAGCTAAGGAGGCAATTAGGCCCTTGGGTAACAAAGGAATGAAATAATTACTTAAGAAAGATGAGATGGCAGAAAAACTGAATAACTCTTTGCCTCTGTCTTCACTGTGGAAAATGTGGGGCAATTCCTCCCTCCCTCCCTCCCTCCCTCCCTCAAGCCACTGTTTTTGGTAAGGGTATCTGAACAACTGGATCAAATTGTAGTGATGAAAGATGAAGCTCTAGAACTGCTAGGGAAGCTGAGAACGAATAATTCTTGAGGCCCAGATGGGATACGTCTGAGGGTTCTTAAGGAATTCTCTGAATTTTTTGCTCTACTAACCAGTATATGTCAGTTATTGCTAAAATCACCCTCCATGCCTGAACCTTGAAAAGTGGCACATCTATATATCTAATTCCCAAGTGGCCCCCTGTGTGTGGATATCTAAATCCGCACATCGGGGGCACCTGGGGGGCAGGGAGATTTTCCTGTGCACGTGGGGCAGTCCCCACGTGTGCAGAAAAATCTAAAAAGTTCTTTAAAATGTACGGGGAATATTTAAATCCCCCCAAAAGTATGAGCGTTCCCTGCGCAGGCACAGAGAACGCTCTGGGAACTCTGTGGCTGGCCGGCAGCTGAGAGGTGCTGAGGCCTCGCTGCTGGTGTGGGGGGGGAGATCAGCGGAGGGGAGAATATCGTTGGGCTCGGTGGTTGGGAGGCGCTCAGGCCTCACCGCCGGTGCCCATGGGGGAGGGAAAATCGGTGCTGGGGGGGTCGTCCAGCTGGAGGCGGGGAGAGAAGGCTTACCTGCAGAGCTGCGGAGCTGCCGCCGCCGCCGGGAGGGCGGGAGAAGGCTTGGCGGGCTGGCTGTCTTCGCCTCCACTGCTGCTGCTGGGGAGGGAGGGAGGGGGGAGGCTTGGCGGGCCGGCCAGCCTTGCCGCTGCTGCTGGGGAGAGAGGGTGAAGCTTGGCGTCCGGTCGGCCTTGCTGTGCTGCTGCTGCTCGGGAGGGAGGGGGAGGCTTGGTGGGCCGGTTGGCCTCCCCGCTGGGGAAGGAGGGTGAAGCTTGGCGGTGGCCAGCCTCCCCACCGCTGCGCTGCTGCTGCTCGGGAGGGAGGGGGAAGCTTGGTGGGTCGGCTGGCCTCGCCGCCGCCACCCCCGTTGCTGGGGAGGGGAAAACGTGGCGGTTGGCCGGCCTTGCCGCTGCTGCCGCCGCTGCTGGGGGGAGGGAGGGGGAAGCTTGGCGAACCGGAATACTTCCCCCCCCCCGCGAGTATCGCAGGTCCCGCCTCTTGTTTCATACTAATTTTTACAAAGGGATTGAGATGGGATCTAGGAAATTACAGGCAGTTAGCTTAACATCTGTTCCATGTGATTTAGTAGAAGTGGTAATTAGAATATTAAGCATATAGAAGAACAACTCCTGCTAAGAGAAAAGCAGCATGGTTTCTGTAAAAGGAAGTCCTCTAGCCCGTTTTCTGTCATGTCTTAGACAGGTTCAAGTTTACACTGTTCTTGAATTCTTTAATTATATAGTCATATTGCATTGTGTATTGGAGGTCTTTATTGAATTGTTTTTATATTTTGTAGTGTAAGTCCCATTGAATGATAGAGTGCTGTCAACATGTGGCTATATACTGGAATAAAGAATATCATCTGTGTTTCCTACAAACTAATGCATTGCTGCTGTCATGCCCAGAATCTTGGTCTGTCAAATATCCTATTAGCCAAGACCATTTTTGTCCAAACTTGGAAGTGTTTTGAATGGGAGAGTGCCTCTGCACATGTACAAGCTTGCTTCTCCTTGTCTAGTGAGTTAGTATAGTGGCAAGTACTTGCTTTTAGTCAGGCTGGAGCATCGGCACATCCATTCTGACCATTTCAGTAGTGGTGTTTTGGAGTAACATTCGGTGGTAATTAAACCCGATGAGATAGAAGGATAAACCATGTCTCTGGTCTGTACGAAGACCAAATCAGTCCCAAGTTTGGGTTGGTTCACCCAGCTAACCTATCTCTTTTTCACTGTTCTCAGGTTTATTGGAAACAACCTTTCCAATGAATATGCAAGAAGAAAACCGCCTACTGCAGAAGGAACTCTCACGTCTTGAAGACCTGCTGGCACAAACCCGTGCCGAGAAAGATGAGCTATCTAGCAAATACCAGGCTATTAATGAGAGGGTAAGATCAGGGTCAGAAATCCATCAAAATATTTCTTTTGTGCATTAAAATATTAAACAATGCTTTTCTTTTTTCTTCTAAAAACATAAATGCATTGGAGGGATTGGTGACAAAATTATTATCCATCAATCTCTCTTTCCCATGTATGTAAAAGTAAAGGGCATACTGATGAATTAGCCCTACACGAGTTTCCCAGTCCCTGTGCTTGGAATGTGACAAGACAATATGAACATATATTCAGTTGTATTCAATGTGGATCTCCTGTCACAAGGGCCAGTCTCTGTGGCTCTTAAACATCATAAACGTCTAGTAAGATCTAGTAAGAGCTGTGTTAAAGAAGTAAAGTATCTGTGGTACAACTTTCAGAAATCAAGCTTTCTATAAGATTGTCAGAGCACCAGACTATTCTTTCAAAGTAGCAGTCATCCTTGCTGCATTCAAAAACTGCACCACACATGAAGATTTTTCTCAAATAAAAAGAAACCAAACAGAACATACCTGTACATTCCCAACTGCCACCACTTCAGCTTTAATTCTGAGTGAATAAATTCATATGGCAGCCAACAGCTAGGAATAATGTGGGATGATAGATAAATAAATAAATAAATAGATGATGTGCTCTGTACCTCATTTCCACTTTAATGCAGCCATGTGCTCTGGGCTCATGGCTTGTAAGCACATGTATTAATATTGCTCTCGGCCACAGATGCATTGGTCTTTATTTGGTAAATTATGATGGTGGGTCAAACCATTGTTTTGGGGGTCTGCACATTTTAAGGGAAGGAGAGAGGGAGAAAGAGAGGAAGAAAGAGTAAAGCAGACATATAAAGAAGAAAATAAATTAAAAGTGAGTGAAATGTTGCAGATCAGAGTTTAGGATGCGTCCTGGGCCTAAAAAAGCTGAATACATTTGCTGTGATATAGTACATTTGGTCTTTGTGGGGGTTTGGGCATGTGTAAAGTTAGGATCACCCAGGCAGAACAAATATTGTTCTTAATCCAAAGCTTACTTCAACCAGTGCAAGAGAAGCTTCTTGAAGATGGGCCAGGCCTTTGCAATGGTCTGAATCTTGCAATAGCTGGGAACAACTCCCCATGTTCTAATACACTGCATTCTCCTGTTGTGAGACAGAGGCTGTGAATACAGCTGGGACCCTGTCTTCAAGTGAGCATAAGTATTTTCTGGCAATAGGGTCCTGCTGGAGAGACCATACAAGTTCTTGAGGTCCTGTGAACTAAATCATTAATGATGATAATAGCTTAAATCAAAGTCACATAAAGGGAATAATTTCACTTATATCATGCCTACTGGTGACCTGGTGCTCTGATATGACTTATAACTGAAGTAGAGGGAACCTGCCCTGGAAGGCCTCTGATATCACTGTAATTTTACAGATTGAGGTGGCTATACCTCATCCTTGGAAGAAAGGGAGCAATTCTAGGCAGGTCTACTCAGAAGGAAGTCCCATTTTATTTGATGAGTCTTATTACCAAAAAAGAGTTCTTAGGACTGCAGCTGAAAGGCATTTGGTATTTTTGGCTGGCTTCTCAGCGTGGGAGCAGGGGACTGTGAGGACTAGAATGAGCTCAATGGGTTGTTAATGAACTATTTGGCCTGGTTAGTTAACCATGTTGGCCTTGTTTGGCAGAAAGATTTTCTTTCAATAACAGAAAACAAAGAAATGATATTCAGGCAAAATGATCCCTGCAACTGTTACTGGTAGAGGATAAAACAGTTTTTAAAAGAAGCATTTCTGGTGGAAGTAACCTCAGAAATGGAATGGTTAGAGCAGCTGCATTTTAAACCCAACCAGCTTTCTGGCATTGTGCTGCAGCAATGACTCTTTGATGGGGAACTGCCAGGAATCACATTCTGATGTACAAATGTTGGGAGATTATGGTGTGCAAACATAGCCCATTGATAACTCCTCAAGCGTGCTCAAGCAGACAGGAAGTTAGCTCCTGTTTTCACAAACTGCTACTTTCTGGAGCCTGCAGATGCAGCTGGTCATGCTGTTTAACTCTGTTGCTCCCTTCCTCAGGAGAAATATGCTTGGTTTGATGCCTGGAGAGTACAAGGATGCGGCACATTCTTGGCCCAACAAAGATTCCCATCCAAAGAAGCATAAATAATTACAAATCCAAACAATCCCTCACTCCAGTCCTCATGACAGGCACAAAGTTCCAGGCCTGACTCAGCACCAAGCCTTCCCAAAAGCCAATAGGCCTGGGACCACTGCCCTACTCCCAGCTGCTTATGTTAGGGTGGTGTTACTGCTGAATGGAATGCATGCAGAATGGGAATGCAGAATGAATGGGAGACTTCATGATTCAGTGTTTAAAATCAGATTTCCTTTTATCTGTTGTAGGATGCCTTGACCCCATTCACATGGAGCATTTGCCCCGCCAAAGGCACGATAGCCCTGCGGACTTTCTGTGCGCGATCACACCAGCACATCTGGGAGGCGTAGCACTCCTGTGGCCAACCCACGGCTTCCCGTGGAAAATGTGGAGTAAAAAACCACTAAGGACAAAGCACTAGTTTCCAAAAACCCCGGGGCAAAGGCCGGCGTCTGATCGTGGGAGCGCCAGTATCCCGTGGCTTCCGACGCCCGCCCATGTCTCGGGGTTTCCAGATGTTGTAAGTTTCCATGGGATGCGCACCAACACCGAATGGTGCATGCGCACACGCAAGACACCGACAGTGGCCCAATGGTGCATGCACACTTTGCTACAGTGTGGCTTGTGTGTTCTGCTGCGCTGCAGCAGCGTAGTGTGATTGGCGCTCGGCGCTGGAGCGTGGCAACCCAGTGGCCCATGTGATTGGGCTACTGCGCCTTATTTTGCTGCGGGGCGAACTGCCACGCCTCCCCAACCGCGTTTTCTGGCCCGTATGACCGGGGCCCTCTAGGACTAGTCAGAACAGGTCTATCTTTATCCTTTTGCTGTCCTGACCTGAAACAGCCTCGAGGGTGTGCTGTTTGCTCCATTGGGAATACCTCTGTGTACCTCATTGATAAATGGGGAGTCCCCAACCAGGCAAAGAGTGCCCTCCAGGGTTGTTTCATGTCAGGAAAATGGTGCAGGGAATGCTGTGGATCCTGATCCGGCACACATGTGAATTCCCAGCAGGGAACTCACAAAAGCAGGTCTGATTGCAAGTCCTTGTGGTGAATCCACAGACTTACTAACGTGTAGTTAGGCCCTCTGAGTGAGGATTTGAGCCAAGGTCACTCAGATCCTAGTCTGCCATTCTAAACATTACACCATATACTGGGAGCAATCCTGAACAGGTTTACTTAGAAGTGGAGCTTATTCCCAAGAAAGTATTCTTAGGATTGCAGCCTGCCTCTCGCTATGGGTGTAAAATAATTAAGCTGTACATATTTAATGTATTGCATTTAATTATACCATTCCTTATGCAAGTTTCTGCAGTTGCATATATTGCAGTGTCTAAGCACCATTTGTAACTCAGGTTTCATATTGTTAAAAGACAGTTTGTAGCCCTTGCAGCTGTTGTTGCATTAGAAAATAAGTAGGCAGTGTCAGGGGAAGGCCCACACTCAGCAGTACTAGTTTTCTTTCTCTTCTGACTTTTAGTTATGTTCTGTTGAGTGTACAGATCTGGTCTTTTTCACTTGTCCATAACTCTCCTCCCCTTCTTGCCAAAACTGTACATTTTGAACAAAACGTTATGCTTCTGTGGATCACAGAGAAGACTGCATTACAAAGCTGAAAGAAAGGGATAAAGAAAAAATGCAAATCTAGTTAATATAAAATAAGTAGTTCTACATCAGTTTAGCATGGATGTAGATTTTGAGTGTTTGAAATTTTGCATACCCATTTCAAAGCGTTGAACATGGAAGTCAGAAGAAAAACTGAGGGTTTATGGACTGATGGCAGCTGTTTGGGGAGCTTTAAAGTTCCTTGGAGTTGTGGTTCATTTTGTTCACTTGCATGGTTGTATCCTGCTTTGTTGGGCTTGCCTTGTGTTTCAGGAGCTAGCCCTGGGGCTCCTGGCTCTTGCTTTGCCATTTGGATATGGGAGGGTCTTTGCTTTTGTAGCTGGAACAAGCACTGCAAGGAGAGGAGGAAGGAAACACACTTTTCCTGCAGATGAGGCAGCAGTTCAAAGAGGATGAGAAGACTTACAAGCACAAGCTGCAGGCCTTTCAGGACGGGCAGCAGCGCCAGGCTCAACTAGTGCAGAAGATGCAGAATAAGGTGGGTGGTGGCACCTTGGCCAGGTTTCTTGAGCGGGAAATTGATGAGGTCTCTTCAGGGGGATCCTGAATAGGAGGTCCTCAAGAGGATTCAGGAGGCAGAAAAGTGGAACTTTGTTCAGAAATTCTCTGAGGATTAGTGGACTTGTGAATTTAGAAAAATGCAACCTATGCATGCCTCTGGTCTTTTTCTGTTTCACTGTTCATCTGATGACTATGTGTAGCTGGTCATTTTTTTGTTCTGCCCAGATTGCTACCTATATGTAGCACATGGGTTATCCAAATTATTTTTCTTGGCTACAAACTACAAATTTGCATGCCCTTTAGGGAAGGATGGGTTGTACCATTTGGCCTGAATATAATAAAGCCTGGTCTGTGGGCAGGGGGAGGGGAGAGCATGCTCAATGGTGCTATGGAGTGGTGCTAAGAGGTGTGCAAGAGCCAATCTGAAGAGGCAGCTGTAGTGCAGTTTTGATTAGATTACAGATTGAAACATGGAGGAGGGACCACAGGGAAAATTGAGAGGGGGGTGCAATGGAAGAAGGAAGAACTACCAATCAGGTTGCAGCAATTCCCATTAAATCAATTCCTGTTAAAGCATGGCCTTTTGTATTGTTTTTAGGATCTGTTAAACCACCTGGCAAACAGTGTCAGATACTTGCTAGATTACTGAGAAATCCCTTCATCTATATCTCTCCAAAGTACTTGGAGGAACTGGGAAGCCCTTGGGTTGTTTAAAATGGATGGTGGCCCTGATACTAAAAAGGGCATCTTGCATTATTTCTAAAGGTCCAGGAGAGCCCCTTCCATCTTCAGGTCCCTCATCTGATGCTTCTCATTCCCAACCGCATTGGCAGCCACAATTTCTCTTGGTTTCTGCTTAATCAGCCAGCACTGTGACTTTCCTGTGCCTTGGCTTCCATTCACCAGTGCTAGTAGCCAGGACTGCATCAAGTGCATTTCTTCATGACAATTACTTTAATATTTCCATTCTCCACCCCCTTGCAGATGTTTTTCTCAGGCTTATATTCTCACTGGATGCGGCAGGGAAGGCAGCTTCCATTTCCTCAACTATCCTTCTCCCCAAACACTTATAACAATCAGTGTTTTTATATGGCCCACCCCAAAAACTCCAGTTTTAGCAGCTGCATGGGCTCCCCTTCTTTCTGGCTTTTGGGACAGTAATGGATTTAAACTTACGATAGCTTCTGCTCCCCAGTAGTTCTGGCTGTAGGCTTGGCCTAGCATACCACAAATTAAAAAATTAGCAACTCTTGATAATTGTTCCTCCGTCTTGGACAAGCAGGATTCAGGCAGGGAGAATATGATTCATTAGTGACTCCAATGTATGAAGCTCATCTGAACAAATTGAAGAAGATCAGGGTTCTCTACAACTGCCACCTGTTGGCTTTACTTTGCATAAGGAACAGGTGCCAAAGAAGTTTACTGCAAAATATCACCATTGTGGTGTATCACCAGAACAAAATCATAATGATAAAAGAGAAGACAATCTGGCTGGAATTGGGTCTAGGGACAGGAACTGAAGGATTGCACATGGGACGTCCTAAATTAATCTGTACCCCCAAATTAAAGAACAGACATTTCCTGGTTTCCTGTTTTGTTTATGTGTATGAATTCTATATTTTCTGGGGCCAAAGGGCATGGATTAGGGAATGTTTCTAGGAGACTGTTTATTCAGTGTAGGTACCAGTTTCGGCCTTGGTGAAATGTTCCTGAAAAATCTTTGAATTTTAAGACAAGTGGGCTACAACATTTAAAGTTCTGTAATGTGGAATTTGCATGGGTTGGGGTGGATGTTTGGATATAGATTCACTCTAGAGTTGACAGTACATTTCCAGTTCTGTTCATCTGACTCCCATCTCTGGTCTATTTTTATTACACTGTAACCACCCACATCACATCTAGTATCTTGGCAATAATTCAAGGAGGCTTCCATGCTTCTGTTTAGCATTGATTGAAAACCCTTTGAAACAACTGGGAGTTCTAAAGATCAGACTTAATCTGGGTCCCTCTTACCTGGACTACTTATTCTTGCTTTCTCTTTTAATTCTCTCTGCCGGAACCCTTTGTCCTTTCTGCTCCTTGGCCTAGATGCTGCAATACAAGAAAAGATGTGGGGAGCTGGAGCAGCAACTGCTGGAGAAAACCTCTGAGTGCGAGCATCAGAAACAGATGGTCTGTGTGGCTTTTTTCATGCTGTAAATGATAATGATGAAGCATGTGGCCATTTGACTCTTAACACCATGGGCAATTTGTATATCACTATCCCATCATGCCATGCATATTTAATTGGAGCAAGCACTTGGCAGACAGCCTAGCCTAATGACATATATGGTACAAACACTCCTTTGTGTAGTTCATATCATTTAAAGGCTTCCCCCAGTTTTTTGGGATGTCCAGTGTTTTACTAATATGTGGGTCACATAGCCAGCCAGCGAGGCACTTTACTTTATGAAAGGGTTATTGAGCACACAAGCCTTTTTCACAGCAGGAGACAAACTATCTCTGAACGATAAGTAAATCACTTGAGTATAATTTACAGACCATGTGAGGTCTAGAGATAGGATTGTCGTTCCTGGAGGGAAGCCTGTATAGGAGTATAATATACATGTGAATCCCAAACACATGACTACAGTGGTCATTTCTTGTCTGTCCCCAGATTGCTACTCTTAGGGCAATTTCCCCCTTCTTCTTGGAAGTGCCACGCTCAGTCTAATCTGCTCTTTCAGCTAGAGATTGTTAGCCTGATTCCTCTTAGTTATTATAAAAATTAGGGGATTTGTGAGTTATTATCAATATGCAATCAGCTAAGGGAGCAATCACCTGTTTATACAGAGGTCCCGCCTTTCCAGAAGTACCAGTAACAGACACGGAGACTGTATTAGGTTGGAATTAAAGTCCTTTACTGAAAATCTTCTACACACACGAACAATACACATACACACATTCAATTAATCAAGACTAGGAAAATAGAGAGAGAGATTCAGCACGGTTGCATGAGCAGGAGTTCGTTGGTGGGGCAATAATTACCTGTCCTCGTCAAATGAGCCGTTCCAACTTACAACTTAAACTACAACACATTATGCAATGTTTTGTTGCGGGTCCTCACTTGTTACATATCTAAAGCCTTAGCAGATACTGTCCTTACATTGCCTAGTTTTTTCTGTGAGTTCTGAGCTTGGAGGGTGTGAAACAGCTAAGAGTTCCTGGATTCTGAGAAAATTGCAACCTTGTATTAAAGAGATTCTGTTCTTTTTAATGTATTAAGGGTCACACATATTTCTGAACTTCTGCCAATAAATTATTCTGCTCCTTAATCAGTACTGTTTTACATTCTATCTTCTTTCCTCATCCCTAGCTCCAAACACGTTTAGACTCAACAGAGTTGCGTTTACGTCGTTTTGAGCATGACCACAATACAGAGTTGGAGAGTGCCCTCATCCGCTTGGAGGAAGAGCAACAGAGGTAAGGTTACAGTTTGCTGCCGTGATGCATTCTAGCAGAGATGTTCCATCTACTCTGGTGCTGAGTGATTATGCCTCAGAGAAGATTGAATCTAGAGAATACAGGAGTAATTTGGAACAATAGAAATATTAACTTGGGAGGTATAATCAGGTAACATTCTTGTGCTGACTCTATTCATGAATAAATGTTTTGGTAGTGATGAGATATAGGCCGAATCTGCATTTGTCTTTCCCACCAGTGTCCCCACCTTTTGACTCCGTCTTCAAAAAAGCTGTCCACATTTGGTGTTGTTTTCACACCTCAACAGTGCTAGCATACTTTCACACATCCACATATGTTTATCGTCCTTTCCGTGCAGCTCCACTGTCATTGCACCTCAGGTCTGCTTTAAAAGAATCTTCTCCAAACAACATTCAAACAAGCATAGAGAAAGACGGCGTCACAGCATCATGCAACTGATTTAAAAATGCAAATGCAGATTCGACCTAAGTCTGGTTTGTTCTGTGGCTCATGCAGTTCCTCCTTTCCTGGAGTGTGAAGGCAAAATTAAAATTTACTCATTTCAGAAGGCATTAATATAGTCTCTCTTTGTTGTAATGCACAAATTTGGCCAATTTAACAATTTTCAGCTTGTTTCTTACTTCCAAATCTGGGGAAATCCCCAATTTGTTAACGTGTCCAGTTCAGACATCATAACAAATTTTCTTTAGATTGAGAAATTCCTTAGGAAGTCTTCATTCTTGGCTCTGCATGTGAAAGGAAAGGTGGAGACTGAGTATACAATCCTGAAAATAAATCAGACTCTGTCTTGTCACAGAAATGGAAGGCAGCATGGTGTGGCCTGATCTTGTTAGATCTTAGAAGTTAATACAGGGTCAGTGCTTGGAAGGGAGACCACCAAGGAGGACTCCGCAGAGGAAGGCAATGCCAAACTGCCTCTCCATCTCATTTGCCTTGAAAGCCCCTTGCTAGGGTTGACATAGGTTGGTTGTGACTTGACAGCACATTTATACACACACACATACACATACATCTTGTGACAAACTCAGCTTGTTCATGATGTCTGAATGCAGTCACTGTTATATAGTATGAATGCCGTACTAGAATTTGTGGCTCATGCAGAGCCTTTAACACAGTAGGAGCCTGGACTTTAGAACAAGGAGCTGGAATGAATGATGCAGGCAGAAGCCCCCAGCACTTTGCCCATTATGTCAGTAGTGCTGGACAGATCAATGAAGTGCCCATTGAGAATGACCTCAGAACCTTGGATCTATTTTGTTCCATAAACAACCTTTTTGGAGAAGATTGTACTTATTTGGCAGTGTTGCTGGGATGAGGAGGTAATATGCCAAGGATGAGTTCCTTTTCCAAACGTCCCCTGTAAAAGAGAATGTTCCATCTGGATAATTACTAAAATGTGTTTTTTTCTGAATGGGCATGGAGACATACAGGAATTCAAGAATATAATAGACCTCTACTACCCTGTGATGGTCAGGAAGGAAAACATTGTCTATATGGTTTGCTTTTATTATAGGAGTACCAACCTTTCCCAGATGAATACTCTACTGCGAGAACAGCTGGATCAGATGAAGTCTTCGAGACTAGCAGGAGAGCTTGAGAAGGCAACTACGGATTTGCAAATTCTGAGGAGTGAAATGGAACAGAAAGAATCACAGTTGCACAAGGGCAGGGAGGTAAATCCTATTAGCTTCATAACTGCCTTGCAAAATCACGCTTTAAGAATCATACATTTCTTTCTCAAGCTACCACAGAGTATGCCATGGGAGAAGGCAAGGGAATGTTTTTTTTATTATTATTTCAGAGAGCATGAAAAGTAAGCCATTGACAGGATCAGGACTCCAGGACCAGGGAATTCCATGAACATCAGCTATCCCTTCTCCATCACTTTCCCCTTCCCTAGATCAATTCAATATGGATTATTTAAAAAAAAAGCTTTTAGATCCAGATGAGGATGGGTAGTTAATTGATTGCCAGATTCAGTGCTAGCTGATAGAAAGTTGGAACTTGCTACCATTTCCCCCCCTTCTTCTTACTGCTGATACTGTTTGAAAGGAGACAACGGAGTAAAGTATTTGGTTCTCTCTCAGCCTTCTTGGTGCCTGTGAAACCAGCAGAAATCATGTAGGACTTCTTTTCAATGTTGCTTTATCCAGGGATACAAACAGGGAGACAATTTCCAGCTTGTGTCAGAATTAAATATTACATTGCTGTTTTTTCCAGATTCAATCTTTTGAGAATGCCATAGCCCATAGGTTTCTTTTTTCTTTTTTGGTTACAGTTTCATGAGCCTAATATCTCCCCTTGTCAATTAAAGTTTAAAGTTTAAGAAAGAGCTTTAAATCACTCAGTTGTTCTTTGGTTCTGTATTCAGTTGGCATTGACTACAGTCCTATCAGTACAATCCTATGCAGAGTTACTCTTGTCTAAGTCTGTTTATTTCTTAAAGTAGCTTTGCATTGGCTTTCACTGTATGATAGCTATTTCTAGCTTTCAGAAAATTCTGGTTTTACTGCATTTTTGACATTCTTTGTCATACGTTAACTCAGATGTACCTCTGTCATCAGCATGGCATAGTAGATGGACCATAGAAAACGGGTTCAGTCACCAAAGCTTCCAACTAGAGGGCCTTGGGCCACTCATTTTATGTCAGTCTAACCTATCTCACATGGTTGTGATGATAAAATGAGGTAACTTGGTGTGTGCTTCACTGAGATCCTTGGAGGAAGGGTGGGATTCAAATGTTAATAATAATAATGTCATTTTTGCCACTGCTGCAGTGTTTCCAACTGCTACTAACCTGCTGTAGTAGTGCCTCAGTTAAAATTAAAAGTTGTTTTACTCTTCCACAGAACTTAAGGCCACCAAGATACTACTTGAACTCTAAATTACTCCTCTGTGAGAAGGAGCCTAGATCCAGTGAGAAAGTTTGAAACCCTCTGCTCTAAACTGCAAAGTTTATTTTTATTTATTTATTTATTTATTTATTTATTTATTTATTTATTTATTGTGCCACATAGGAATAATCCATACATATGGATTTACAAGCATTAAGACATGCTCATTTATGCAGCAAAATATTAGCTCATTCTGTATCCTGGCCAAGTTCTGAGCTCAGAATTTTATTTGCTCAGCCAAAGTTGATGCCAACCTCACTACAATGTTGGAAGGGGATGCATTTCTTTGAGTCCCTGGTTTGTATTTTAGCTGTGCAGTGTTGTTGTGTGTATTTGGGGATGGCGCAATATCCTTGTGTGCTTGGAAAGTATAGTGTATTGGAAACTGAAAGTTAGTTGGTATGTTATTTATTCATTTTAGAATGTTCTCTTCCATTTTAAGAAAAATCATTACAGTTTGCAGAACAAGAAATGTCCTAAAATCAATTCCAGTATATGAGAACAGGATTTTCTGTAATCTTTCTGCTTCCCTGTGCCAGTAGCACCGGCTGTAGATTTCCAAGGGTTTTACAAAATGTCCTCTTACTCATATAGGAGATTTTGGAAGATGCATTTGTATAGAACAGTAAGTATTACAAATGCAGGAGATTTCTTACTGCAAGAGCCCTTCAACAAAGTTATAAAGTGTTGGAACTGCACTATTCCAGTCATGCTCTTACCATTGTTCTTCTCAGAGTTGTAGTTCATATTTAAGCAGTGAGCACAGTGGAATCCTCTTGCTATGGCGGCAAGCTGCAATACTTCGTGGCAACTTTGCAGAGCTCCGCACCACAGTGGAGAGGTGGGTGCAAACGTAGAGGTGATCTTGCTACCAAAGCAATCCTGATTGCTAAGCAGACAATTATGGTGGAGAGAAATATGCTAAAGATCTGACAATCCTGCCACTGCTGGACCTTGATTTTTCAGAAGCATTCAGCCTCATTGGCTCCAAAACTACAGTAGGGGCTAGTCATTGAAATTTCGGTGTCCTCCAAGAATGTTAGGTTCAGTAACTATGTAGTTTAGATAATATGTTATTTATTTTTATTTAGTACAATTTTGGCCTCTCTTTCCTCCAAGGAATTAGTGGGGCATACATGGTTCTCTACTTTTTCATTTTATTTCTTGAAACAACCCTTTGACTCGGGTCAGATTGAAAGAGCATGACTGGTCCCAAGTCACTCAGTAATCTTCATGGCAAGCAAGGATTTGAAGAACCTGGGTCTCCCTGGGCATAGGCCAAAGCTATGTCTGCTGTATAACATTGTAGAAAATATAAAGGGACATCAGATTATAGGGATTTTTACATCATGATGATTCAGATATATGCTGACAAAAATAAAATCCCATTTGCAAGGAAGGTTTTTTTTGTATTTTGGCTCCTAAATTGCAAGCAGCCATGAGGGGAAAGGACATGATGGTCTCTGCAATCAGCCAGAGGCCCAAAGGCTACTTTGTAGTTTTTGTTTTGGGGTGAAGTGGGATCTGCATTGAATTTAACGTATTGTTTGTAAGCCCCCCTGAGAACCAGTTGCTCAAAAGGCAAGATACACTTCTTTAAAATAAATAAATATGAATATCTGAAAGGTTATCAACACAATTTTGGACATGACAGTAGAGAATTTAAAGGGCAAAACAGTCAAGATTTTTTTTTACTATGGTATTCCTGATCGGGGGGGGCGGTTATGTGTGTATGCTTTGTTGTTGTTGTTCAGTCGCACAGTAAAGTCTGACTCTTCGTGACCCTGTGGACCACATCACACCAGGCCCTCCTGCCTTCCACCTTCCTCTGGAGTTTGCTTAATTTAATGTAATAGAGCAGTAATACATGTTCCTAGTAGTTGCTGACATCCTAGTTATACAGCAGCATGGTGGATAACAGTACATGTTAGGCTTGGAGATGTGACATCATGATATGTGTAGGTTTTGATTCCTTTAAAAAGCTTTTAACCCTTCGTTACAGAGGTTTTGCTGAAACAGGAACCGACATGGCAAGAGTAGCTCGCCGCCTCCAGACAGCCTGTCTCAATTTGGATTCTAACCTGCGTCTCTCTGAAAGCAGCTCTGCTTGTGTGCTGGAGAAGCAGCTTCGTGACAAAGTCCGGAAGATGATGCAGCAGCAGAGTCTCTGGGATGGAGAAAAAGCTGGCCTAAACTCCAGGTGAGAAGAGCACCTGTGAGTCAGACCATTAGAAGGCCTCAAAGGACATACAGACCGAGTCTTTCCTTGTTCTGTTACCATAGAGAAACAGCCCTCAATCTACTTCAGCAGATCCCAGGCAATACAGAATACTGTGGTGGGGCAGATGAATAAAACAAAAGGCCCTTTCAAAGAAGGAGATTACTGCTAGTAGTTTGGACACTTATCCCACCATTGTTTGTCACAGCAGGTTTTGCAGGTTTTTATGTTCATCCTGTTTGACTAGAGGCAACATGTTTGTACCATAGAAGTGAGGCTACTTTCACTTCTCTTACAAATATTTCTGTAGCCCTATGATTTCAAGACAATGCATGAATTTGCAATATCTATTTCAGGGGTCAAACATGCGGCCTGGGGGTTAGATAAGGCCCCCGGAGGGCTTCTATCAGGCCCACAGTGGAACTGGCTTTCTCCTGCTTCTTCTTCCAGTTCTGCTGCTATGTCATCTTAGCTTGCTTTGCCAAACTCTCTCAATCACTCAGGAGAGATATATAGGCAAGCTTCTGTTCCCTGCACTGGCTGAGCCTCCTCCCCCTCTCCTCCAGAGCCAGAACTTGCTTCCTGGCCAGGCTGCCTTAATTGCACAGGAGAGAAAGGCAAGTCTTTCTTCCCTGCCATTGGCTGAGGGAAAGGGAGGGAGGGAAGGAGGGAGAGCTTGTTCTGCTCCCCTCAGTTGCATGGGGGAAATACAAAGCACATTTAAGACCTACAAAGTTTTGTGTGCCTTGCTACAGTGTGTGTGTGTTTTGTTTGGCTTGTTATGCTGTGGCTCTCTTGGGTGCAACTGGGGTTCTCTCCCCCTTTTCACTGTATTTATGCCCTCATGATCCAGTCTTGCTCAGTAGGAAAACAATGTGAATTATTTAGATGAGAAATAACAACAAGGTGGATTAGGCTGAGAGTGTGTGTCCAGACCAAGTTCACCCAGCACATTTCCTTTGGGAACTTTGAACTTAGACTTCCCAGATAGTAGGCTGATATTGACCCCTGAGGAAGCCTGTAGTTTTGTAGACAAACACATAGCCCTCAGTCTGTGCCATAGTTCCATCTCATGTTCTTGACCAGCATATGAATCGATTTATGTACAAAACCTTGCAAGGCCCAGCCATTTCATGTTTTCCCCCGAGCCCTAGGTTCAGAACTCTGAGCATGAGATTTCTGTAGTGAATGCCAATAAATAAAAAGTAGGTTTGGTGCTTACGGATACACACTTGAACAGCATACTCAAGATTGCAACAGCACAGACATTTTGATGCAGTAATTCAGAGCAAGAGGTGTCAGTTATCAGACACTGTTAAATACACAAATATTGCAAGAGTGCTAATGTTTTAAGCATGTTTTTATTTTAAGTAAAAAAAATCTTTAGTTTGTGTCCTTTATAAGGTTTATATCTCCGTTACTTGGCATTACATTTTATGGCACACGTGGCCCGTCCCAACAAGGTCTCATCTATGTCAGATCTGGTCCTCATAACAAATGAGTTTGACACCCTGATCTATTTTCTTTAATGGCAGGAAAAAATGGAACTCTGTGGGTTACTTATTCCCCCTTGTGATCAGTTAACCTGTGTCTGGTTGTGTCTTCCAGGATTACAGAGCTAACTGCTTTAGGAGATAAACTTAAAGAACAGAATACAAAGAAAGAGAAGACCATCTCTGCCTTAAAAATGGACATTCAGAAATTGGTACACATATCCACAAACTCCTCTTTCTGTTGCTCTCATATGACACAGATACCCTTATCAACACACATGTTCTCACAAAGAGGCATACACTCACTCATAAACATGTGTTCATACTGCCACACACACTTACCTTCTCATACTTTCTTTGGTCTTTCCCCTGTGTCCATTTCTGAGAGACTGCTTATCTTTGAACACTAGGAGACCAGTAAGATTGGAGATCTAGAGGAGATGAAGGACCTAAAGGAGGAAATTGACTCTTTGCAGCGTATCTTGAACAGCATTACACAGGTTTGTGCAATTTCATCCTATGCTCATCCCATTAAAGGAGAAGGGAATTACAGAAGGTCCATTTCATAAGGTCCATAATGGCTCACTAGATGTCATTGATGATAAAACTCTAAATCATAATTTTTAATAAAGAATGCGACGAAATTCACCAGGAAGGTATAAGTTTCTTCTAAGGCTCTTTCACAGATACCCCTGGACTTTTGAGTTTAGGTGGGTGGTTACTGGAGAAACATCCTTTTCTGTTTTCTGTTCTGGAACTTTCTCCCTGTTGAGATTGTTTGACACCATAATTACTATCCAAGTTAAGTCTAATCCTGTTCACAGAAACTTTTGATATTAATTCACTTTTATGTCTTTTACTGCTACTGATTTTTGAAATGTTGTATTCGTATTGCTGACCACATTTAACTGTCATTTTATTGAGGTGTTTTGAAGAGTTATAGGCTGCCTTGATAATTTTGCAATGCTTGTGTTTAAAAAATAGAGATAAGTTCACCTGTACAAGACCCATTTGAAATGAACCATGTTGTGCAAGAGCATTGCCATCATCTGGCCCAGCTTCTATTTATTCCACTGGGGCTCGAACAGGAGGCTACTCAGTGGATTGTGCCTTTGTCTTATACTTGTTTTGTGCTAGTCTCTAGGAATGTTTAGGCTTCTCTTGAGCACAATCTACTGGTTCCTTGCTGGATCATGAGACTTGAATTGACTTTAGTATTGACAGTAGGGGGAGGGAGGAACTAGGCAAACATAGACAGCTTTTGCTGTGCCCTGCGGATATGGATTTTACGGTATGTTTCGTCCAGCTCTTTATGGGCAGGCATTACCTGCCTGTGATTAAGGAGCAATGCTCCCCACTAGTGCCTACTGTACCTTTAGGCATTTTAATGCATAATTAGTAATAATTAATTTTTCAAAGATTTCCATGGCTTCAAAGTGTGAGGGCAACTTGCCTCTTGCAAGGAACCATTCAGTCAAAGGATGGTATCAACATTTCCTTCAGAGGAAATGCATATTGTTCCACATCTCCACAAGGGACATATATTTTCACATGGACCTTTTTACTTGTGTAGCATGCATTTGGCAACAGAAAACTCAGATAAATTTGGGATCCAAACAGCTGTTGTCCTGAATGTAAAGGACAGGACTCTCCAGTATTGATCTGAGATTTCAGCTAGGCTCATAAGAGTCAATCAAGATGTGCATGTATGAAACAAGCAACCAAGTACCTAAATACACCTTTAAAGGCCTGTTTTTGTTGCTGTTTTTGTATTGTAGCAGTAGAAAGCTAAAGCGGTCATTTGAAAATACTGAAAAAAATGATACCAATATTACCAAATTATGTTATTTTGAGTGTTCTGCTGACCTTCTTTGCAACTATAAAATAAATCACTTTTATTAGGTATGGCACCATTTCTGTTCTCAGTAAAGCCATGTGAAATTGGCATCTGAACTAACAAATAAGAGATGTTTAGAATCTCAGTTTCAAGCCCCATGTTTTAAAGCTTTGCTGAATGTAGCTGCCTAGCAGATCAGCTTGAATGGGATTCACTTCCTCTCTGCTCTCATCATAGTTGGCCCTGGCTGAAGCTAAGAGCACAGGACTCACTTCCTTGGAAACTGCAAAAGCTGCAGCAGAGGAGGAGACCCTATGGCATACCTCCCCACTACGCTCCAGCTCTCCCCATCGTCGGTGGACATCGCCATCCCGGACACGTTCTCCCGGGCCAAACATAGCATTGCAGTCAGTGCAGGCTGTTATCCAGCAATCACAGCAGCGTGAACAGGTTGGCTTTATTGTAATGTACACTGCATTTGTTGTTAAAATAAATATAACATGGCAATATATAATGATCAGAAGAATGTTGCTTAAAAAGTTATTTTAAAATATTTGTACAATTGTATGCTTCTTAGTCCTAAAAATAGACTGGTATTATGAATTTGGATGTCCTGATTACAGATAACATGGTTCTAGGTGAAGGTTCTTGCTGATAGTTTGGTTAGTTGGTGAAAATTTGACAAAATACAGTTTGGGAACAGTTGTAGCTTTGAATTTGAAGATGGAGAAAACTGAATTGGCTGAAGGTGCAAGGGCGCCTGATGCTGTATTAGCAGATTTGCTGTCTGCTAAAGGAGTGACTACTTGCTTTCATTATGCTCTTCTTGGATCAGACAAATACTGCAGCGATACCATAAGTCTTCAGGACTTTTTCATCCAAAGCAAACAAAACCTTGTCAGAATGCCTTTGGGCTTTGGACGCTAATATCTATAATTTTATTACTGTTATTTTTCACATATGAATGTTAATAGTTCCTGATTAAGTTTGTGAATGCCTGAAAATACATATATATGTAGCTATACCTATAACACAAGATCCCACCTGCCCCCCATTTCACTGTTGATATGAATTGTAATCTATGTGTAGAGTCTACCTCCGATTTCTGTATAGTACCTTGCACACTGATATGTCTATACTAACATTAAATAATAAAAGTAGCCATTTCTTTCTCCCTCATGGATCACTGCCTTGTCGTGGCGAGGGGGCTTGTGTGGTTCGATGAGGCTGTGGGCTATGCCATGGAGGGCCACCCAGGATAGACAGGCCACAGCAGAGAACTCAGACCAAGCGTGATCCCCTGGAGAAGGAAATGGCAACCCACTCCAGTATCTTTGCCAAGAAAACCCCATGGACAGTAACAAAAGGCTAAAAGATATGACGCCGGAAGATGAGCCCCTCAGGTCGGAAGGTGTCCAATATGCTACTGGGGAAGAGCAGAGGGCAAGTACGAGTAACCCCAGAAAGAGTGAAGCGGTTGGGCCAAAGCTGAAAGGACTCTCAGTTGTGGATGTGTCTGACGGTGAAAGGAAAGTCCAATGCTGCAAAGAACAATACTGCATAGGAACCTGGAATGTAAGATCTATGAATCAAGGTAAGCTTGACGTGGTCAAAAATGAGATGGCAAGAATGAACATCAACATCTTGGGAATCAGTGAACTAAAGTGGACAGGAATGGGTGAATTTAACTCAGAAGACCATTATATCTACTACTGTGGCCAGGAATCCCATAGAAAAAATGGTGTGGCCTTTATAGTCAACAAGAGAGTGAGAAAGGCAGTATTGGGATACAATCTCAAAAATGACAGAATGATCTCGGTCCGAATCCAAGGCAAACCATTCAATATCACAGTAATCCAAGTCTATGCCCCAACCACTGCTGCAGAAGAGGCTGAAGTGGATCAGTTCTATGAAGACTTACAACAGCTCATAGAACTAACACCAAAAAATGATGTCCTCATCATCATAGGGGACTGGAATGCTAAAGTAGGAAATCAAAAGGTAACCAGAATAACAGACAAGTTTGGCCTTGGAGAACAAAATGAAGCAGGGCAAAGGCTAACAGAGTTTTGTCAAGAGAACACGCTGGTCATAGCGAACACCCTTTTCCAACAACCTAAGAGGCGTCTCTACACATGGACATCACCAGATGGGCAACACCAAAATCAAATTGACTATATAATTTGCAGTCAAAGATGGAGAAGCTCTATCCAGTCAGTAAAAACAAGACCTGGAGCTGACTGTGGCTCAGATCATGAGCTACTTATTGCAAAATTCAGACTTAAACTGAAGAAAGTTGGGAAAACCACTAGACCATTCAGATTTGACCTAGATCGCATCCCCGATGAGTATACAGTAGAGGTGAAGAATAGGTTTAAGGGACTAGATTTGATAGACAGAGTGCCTGAAGAACTATGGACAGAGGTCCGTGACATTGTAAAGGAGGCAGCAATCACCACCATCCCAAAGAAAAAGAAATGCAAGAAAGCAAAGTGGCTGTCTGATGAGGCTTTACACATAGCAGAGGAAAGAAGGAAAGCTAAAGGTAACGGTGAAGAGGAAAGATTTGCCCAACTGAATGCAGATTTCCAAAGAACAGCAAGGAGAGATAAGGAGGCTTTCCTGAATGAACAATGCAAAGTAATAGAGGAAAACAATAGATTGGGAAGGACTAGAGATCTCTTCAAGAAAATTGGAGAAATCAAGGGAACGTTCCATGCAAAGCTGGCCATTATAAAGGACAAAAACGGTAGGGACCTAACAGAAGCAGATGAGATTAGGAAAAGATGGCAAGAATACACAGAAGAACTATACAAGAAGGACCTCGATGTCCTTGACAACCACGATGGTATAATCACTGACCTCGAGCCAGACATCCTGGAAAGCGAAGTTAAATGGGCCTTAGAAAGCATTATTAACAACAAAGCTAGTGGAGGCGATGCTATCCCAGCTGAGTTATTCAAAGTCTTAAAAGAAGATGCTGTTAAAGTGCTGCACTCAATTTGCCAACAAATTTGGAAAACACAACAGTGGCCACAGGATTGGAAAAGGTCAGTGTACATTCCAATCCCAAAGAAGGGCAATGTCAAGGAATGTTCAAACTATCGCACAATTGCACTCATTTCACATGCTAGCAAGGTCATGCTCAAAATCCTACAAGCTAGGCTCCAACAGTACGTGGATAGAGAACTGCCAGAAGTACAAGCTGGGTTTCGAAGAGGTAGAGGAACTAGAGATCAAATTGCCAACATTCGCTGGATTATGGAGAAAACAAGAGAGTACCAGAAAAACATCTACTTCTGCTTCATTGACTATGCTAAAGCCTTTGATTGTGTGGATCACAATAAATTATGGCAGGTTCTTAAAGAGATGGGAGTACCGGATCACCTCACATGTCTCCTGAGAAACCTGTATAAAGGTCAAGAAGCAACAGTTAGAACTGGATATGGAACAACTGATTGGTTTAGCATAGGAAAAGGAGTACGACAAGGATGTATATTGTCACCTTGCTTATTTAATTTATATGCAGAGTACATCATGCAAAATGCTGGCCTGGATGAATCACAAGCTGGAGTTAAGATTGCTGGGGAAAAGATCAATAACCTCAGATATGCAAACGATACCACTCTGATGGCAGAAAGTGTAGAGGACCTAAAGAGCCTCTTGCTCAGAGTGAAAGAGGAGAGCGCAAAAGTGGGCTTGAAGCTCAACATCAAAAAAACTAAGATCATGGCATCTGTCCCCATCACTCCTTGGCAAATAGAAGGGGAAGTCGTAGAAGTAGTGACAGACTTCACGTTCCTAGGATCCCAGATCACTGCAGATGGTGACTGCAACCATGAAATTAAAAGACGCCTGCTCCTTGGTAGGAAAGCGATGGCAAACCTAAACAGCATGATAAAAAGCAGAGACATCACCTTGCCAACAAAAGTCCTCATGGTCAAAGCAATGGTATTCCCCGTAGTAATGTATGGCTGCGAGAGTTGGACTATAAGGAAGGCCGAGCGCCGAAGAATAGATTCTTTTGAACTATGGTGCTGGAGAAGACTCTTGAGAGTCCCTTGGACTGCAAGGAGATCAAATCAGTCAATCCTAAAAGAAATCAGCCCTGATTGTTCCCTGGAAGGCCAGATACTGAAGCTGAAGCTCAAATACTTTGGCCACCAAATGAGAAGGGAGCATTCACTGGAGAAGACTCTGATGCTGGGAAAGATTGAAGGTCAAAGAAGAAGGGGACGACAAAGGATGAGATGGTTAGACAGTGTCATCGATGCAACGAACATGAAATTGAGCAAACTTCAACGGACAGCGGAAGACAGGAGGGCCTGGCATAATCTGGTCCATGGGGTCGCAAAGAGTCGGACTCGACTGTGCGACTAAACAACAAAAAAAACCATTTCTTTAAGATACCACGTTTATTTTGTCACTAGCACAATACACATTATTATGGGTAAGGAAGAACTTTGGATTGTAGAGAACCTTGTTGGAGGGACTGGAAATACATCCAAAGGCTAGGCTTCACTAAAAGGCACCCTTAAGGACAGGGCACTGATGCCATTTCCATGAAAGGTGGGGGCAAGCTTTCCGTCTTCATCACCATTTTCACATGGTGGGGCAGTTGCTGCCATGACTTCTTGCACTGGCTCTTGAAGTGTGTTCACCTTTTAGATGGCAGGAAGATAGGCAGGCACACCTTATCAACAGGGTACCATGACTAAACACTGAAAGCCACAGAAAGGTGCACACAGTGCTTGCATGCAGAAGGTCCCAGATTGAATCCCCGGCATCTCCAGAGAAATGATGTGGAAGACCTCTGCCTGATAACTTGGAGAGACCTTGTCAATAGCAGTAGACAATACTGACCTTGATAGACCAATGGTCTAACTCAGTATAAGGTATCTTCATATGTTTATCTGGCCTAGTTTTTATTTATGTATATTTGCTACCTCTTTCACGCTCTTAGATTTATCCCAAACATGTATTTTGATGTTTATTTTTAAAAATCTAGCTTCTTTTACTATAAGACTCTCATAGTGGAGGGAGGTGTTGATCATAGCACTTGGTCCATCTGTTAAATGGGGTGTCTGGTCCTCTGCGTATATTATGTTATGTGACACAGAAGGAGCCTCATGTTTGATCCGTCTTTTTATGAACAGGAGTTGCATGTGCAGCTGGAGTCTTGCCGGGATGCACTGGGATCTGTCAAGAAGCAGCTTTCCGACTACCAGCAGGAAGCACAAGCAGCAAACAGGCGGCTGCAGGAACAGAGAGAGGAATGTGAAGCGCTTACTGGGGCCTTAGAAGATTGCAGGCAGGAACTGCAACGCTGGAAAGCCTCCATGGAAAACCTAGGAAGGTGAAGGCAGACAGGGGAAAAGGGAGGTTCAAGAGCTGTTTGTGTTCTCAGGTGATATGGCTGTAAGTCAACTTCCCAATAGTTGTGACTTTTGAATCCATATTCCAGAAAGAAAGCTGTGTTATATATCTGTGACTGCAAAATCTCCCTGCTGTGCACCATTCTTTTACACCCTTTTCAGTTGTTAGGATTTTGGTGCTCCTACCACATATGCTAGGAAAGTGTACCCTGCATAATCCTCTCAATACATGTTTGCCATTTAGTGTGCATAGGGCCAACGTGGATGTTTTCCAGCTTCAGTACATGTGATTGGAAACCAGATTTTTGAGGACATGCATTCATGTGTACTGAAGCTGGAAAATACATGTGTTGTTGTAGTCACAGAAAACGGTAAGTGCATTTATTGAAAGGATCAGGCGTAACATGCTCTCCAGATTCACAAGAGCAAGCATAAAAATCATAATGAATGAAATGACAGCATTTGGCCCTGGGAAGTGGGTGGGGGAAAATAGAGCACAAGTCTCCTTTCCTTGTTAATATTTATTTATTTAGAAAAATGTTATGCCACCTCTCCAGGGACAGAGATGAACCCACTGCTCCAATGATCCGTCCATTATGTTACATTGTGCTTCCTGCATATAATGTAATGGATGGATCACTGGAGCAGTGGGTTCATCTCTATCGGGCCTGTCCCTGTGATGAACCCTCTGTCTGTATCCTTCTTTCTATTTGGAGAGAGAGAGCAGGTTCAGAGAGATCCCAAATAAAGGTAAACCAATTATGTTATACCAATTTGTATGTTACTTTCTACTCATGAACCTGATACCTACTCTCTAGATAACCTTTTTTTCTCAAACAAGGCCACAGTTTTGCTGGCATGCCATTTAAAAGGATACTTCTCAAGTTTTTTGGCCAGCTAGCTGGAGTTCTTTCTTTCCGCTCCAAGCCCTTCTAACACCAGGCTTTCCATGCATCCCACATTCTGCTAGTATTCTTAAAGGTCATGCTCAGGCTCCACTCCCTTCTTTCTCTCTCCCCAGATAATACATACTGGAAGGACTGGGGGCAGGACTACTTATTACTCCAAGACATCATGAAAGCCCAGTCACCCCTTCTCCTTTGCAAAATAGGACCAGGAGGGTTCAGTTTTTAGTAGAGAAGGTGCCTAACCTTATATATTTATTGAATTATTTATATCCAGCTCTTCTGCCCAGTGGGGACACAAAATGGCTTGTAATATGAAGAAGACAATAAAACAAGCAAACCAGAAAAGCAGGGGAAGGGCTTCTGAATACAAAGCAGATCTTCCTCTCCCCTTTCTCCTTCGCACATCCTCCTCCCAGCTCTAGGCTCTAGCCTTTCAGACTAAGAGTCCCTTTCCTCACTCTCACTGCTTTTTACCTCCTGCACTGCCTCGTATATACAGGTGTCACTCTCCTATCCCAGGATTCCAGACCAGTCATTCCTTTGTTGTAAAAAAAAAAAAGTGTGGGCCTTTGGGTTGAAAAGCAGAGCAGGGAGTGAGAAAATGGTTAAGAACCACTTGGTGCTTCCTTGTTGGAAGCCAAGCCCTCCTGATCTTAGTTTACAAAACAGAAGCAATAGCCAGCTTTTGAAGACATATGGTGGATGCAAAACAGATAGTTCTGTCCTGTGATAAGCCAGGGCTGGGCCTATTCCCAAGGGCTGTGTTATCTCACACATACACCCGCTCTCATAATTTTGTTTCTCATCTCCTCAGGGAGAAGCAATCCTTGGAGCTGGCAGTGGAAAGCCTGACTCGGCAGCTTGACTCCTCCCACCTGGAGGGGGAGAAGCTGAAGATTACAAATGGAGAACTGCAGAGACAGCGGAAACTCCTGCAGGAGCAGAAGGAGGATGTGATTAAGGAAAGGGAGAGAACAAGGAAGGAGCTGGAGCGCGGGTGAGGTGCTGCAGCTGTCCCCATAGCATTGTGATGCACAAGGCAGTCCTGCTTGCTACACCATGCTGGTCATGGACAACACAATGATATTCTCTGGATGGTCAAGGAGACAGTCTGACCAGGATGAGGCTTCAGTGAACATGGAGCATCCATGCACAGTGGCCAGTCAGACATGTTGTACAAGGCAGAACTAACTAATGCACTGATGGTGCTTTCCTGTGTGCATGATGGAAAACTGGTATTTTGAGGGCAGATCAGCACAATAGCCCATAGTAGATCAGAAACCCAAAATTCTGCAGCCAGGGGTCTCCTGGGTCTGCCAATAAAGCATGCAATATGAATTTGTGTCCAATCAAGTGTATTGCCCACAAATTTTGTTCAGCAGAAATAGTGCTGACTTGTAAAAACAGTGACAAAAAAAAAAAACTAGCTGTCAAGGGGGAGGAAGGAATAGGAAATCTGTGGACACTTGGCAGAGTCGGGGAAGCTGCTGTCCAGTACAAGAGCAAAATAGCCAGGAGACTCATTAGAAAACCCAGGCACTTTAGCAGTGGGTACTGCTCAGTTATTGAGCAGACTTCAGCGGATAGCGGAAGACAGGAGGGCCTGGCGTAATCTGGTCCATGGGGTCGCGAAGAGTCGGACTCGACTGTGCTACTGAACAACAACACTGCTCAGTTGCCACGATGCACCTCATCTCTACAAAGGTAGTCTATATGGACTCACTATCCAAATGTGTTCAGTGCTATTGTTACACTTGCAGTCTCATGGATTATGAAAATATTTGTGGTCTGCAAATAAAATTCATATTCTGTCTTGTTCAGTGCATATGAAAATATGGAGTTTGACTCTTGTTTGTATTAATAATACTTACTAGTTGTATAGCATTTCTGAATTTTCAGAGTGCTTCATGTACATGGTCCTTGCAACCACCCTTAGAGTATTAAGCAGATGGAAAGCTAAGAGAACATTGCCTTTGGCAGAGTTCATGTAGCTCAGCCTTTTACAGTGCCATCCTAAGTAGAGTTATATTTACATTGACAGACTCAGGGCCAAACTAGAAGCGCAGGTTTTTAAAGAATAGGGTCTAGATGCCCTGGATCTAACTCATGTTCCTTGCAGCCATACAGCAGCTGCAGGGAATGGCTGTTAAACAAATAAAGGAGGGTCCCTTTGGGCTCATAATGCTCCATGTGGTGTATTCTGTGTACGGACCCAACTCTTTAAAATCTCACACATTTAGTTTGGTCCTTAGAAGAGTGTGACACTGTTTAGGATGGCACAGTTATCTTCTCTGCTCTGCTGCAGTGTTGGCAGGGGTTGTGGCTCACTGGTAGAGCATCTGCTTGGCATGCAAAAGGTTCTAGGTTCAATCCCCAGCATCTCCAGTTACAAGCTCTAGCAGCAGTTGATGTGAAAGACCACTTCCTGAGACCATGGAGAACCTTTGCTAGTCAAAGGAGACAATACTGACCGTGATGGACCGATAGTCTGATTCCGTATAAGTCAGCTTCATGTGTATGTATGTTCCAGAACGGAACTTTCCTTTGTTATCTACTCAGGTTTTATGAGAAGTAGTCTTAAAATTAGATCTAGTTCCTTTTTTGTAAACAAAAAATGCTAAGTTAGTTGTAGTAGTGGAAAAAAACCTGAATGTGAAGTACATTAATTGGTTGTAGTCACAAGAAGTTGTGAAGACCATCTAAATCAGAAATGTGCTAAATATAATGTGCCCTGGTTAAATAAGATGTAAGGAGGTGCTAGACTTGGTCTTCCTTCTCAGGCAAAGGTCCCTGGAACAGCTTGAAGAAAAGATGTCAACCCTGAAGAAGGAGCTGGTGACCATCAAGGAGTCTTTGAACCAGGCCATGTTGGAGAAGGATGTTCTAGAGAGTGCTAAGGAAGGCTTGAGTGGAGCACTTTCAAAAGTAAGGATGGTAATGGGAGCAATCCTCTTGCCAAAGGGCTCTGCACTCCTTTCTGTTGTCCTTACCACAGATGGTCTGTTTAGAACTAATCTTGCATCTGTCCCCTACTCTACAGTATCCATCTGCTTAAAGTAGGAGGCAACAGGCTGTGTTCACCAGAGCTTTTAATGGAGTGTAGGTTGCAGGGTATTTTATTAGATGTTAATAGGTTTTATTAAGTTGAGGGGGAATTTGAGGTTTATTGTTGTTTGGTGTTTTCATTATATATTGTAATCCACCGTGAGCTGTAGGGAAAGGGTAGATATAAAGGTTTTAACAGATAAATAAAATGTATACAATAATGATTTTCCTGGTAAATTAATCTATATAGTAATTCTGAAGTTATAAATGAATTTTATCTGACATACTGGTGCTTGGTCGGACTCGTAACATTACTTGCCCACGCCAGTGATGGGACATAATATCACATTCCGATCCATTGGGGGGGGGGAACCCAGGTGAAAGCATTTTAAGAATCAAGTGCAATCCGAGGTTTCTGGTTTTGGGCGACTTGGGACATGGATGCATCTCATCGATCTCTTGATGGGGGCACACCAAGATGCAGCAGACAGGAGGGGTCTTGGCTGGTTCCAGACCCCCCCCCCCGAAGTCTCTGTAGGAGACTCTTAGCCTGGGGAGCAGGGAAGAGCCTCTCCCGAAACGATGACTTAGGGATCGAGGCTCGCCCATCCCCAAGAGGTCCTGCCGCCGCGGAGCCATTATGGTGTGCAGAGTTGACCGCCAGATGAGCGGACAAGGGACTAAGCAAAACTACCTCCTACAATGAGTCAAATCTGAGCAAACAGTGAGTTAAGCGATCCCCATATTTGATTGACTCAAGAAAGGAGCAGTGGGCAGGGAAGGGTTGGGGATTACCCCCCCCAAAAAAAAAAAAACACAGAGCGGTCCCTGAGCGTTATACTAAAAGCAAGAAACTAAACCGTACGAGGCTTTAACAGAGCTTAAAAGGGGTAAATTAATCCAAGGCGCATTAAAATCGGAGAAGCTTGTTTTTAAGACTAAAAACTTTCTTCTTGTATAAACAATGGCTGGTAGAGGGAGGAGAATGGTGCTGGGAAAGAAACCTCTCACAGGAAATACTACACCAACGACTCCCACCCAGGCACAGGAAGCAGCTGCAGACTTTCCCAATATCCTGACTATGGCATTGTGCCCTCTGCTGGAGCAGATGTCTAACATCACTAGTAAGCTGGACTGTGTTCAAAAACAACGTGCAGATGGATAAAAGAGCTGATAAAACAGACAGAACAATCAAGAGAATTGAAACAAGGACTAAAAGTGTGGAACAAAATTTGGAGGAAGTGAAAAAAGGAAGAACCACAGATAAAGGTCAGCTCCTGCAACTTCAACTGGAAAAATCAGTGTATGTTCTACGTTTCCAAGGGGTTCCTGAGCAAAAGAGAAAATCTAAAAATAATCTTAAGTGAAGCATTAGCATCAATGGCGGACCTTAAACAAGATGTCCTGTAAAACGATATGGACCTGGTGTATTGTACTTATTTGGGTTTTATTAATAAAAATAAAATGCCTGGCAAAATATATGTGAAATTCTCTAACAGGTCCACTAGAGATGATGTCCTGAAAGCTACACCAGGGAAAGTTTTGAAAATTAAAGCTGAAGAAATCAAAATTCTAAAAGACATTCCATTTGAGATCCAGAAATGAAGACGGCAATACAAAGAACTAACTTTTTTCCTTCAAAATAACTCAATTATGTATAAATGGATTTTTCCAGAAGGACTCTTATTCAACTTTAAAGATAAGAAAACTAAAATTGACTCTGTCCAAAAAGCTAAGGATTTTCTGAACAAAGATGACAAATCAAATGTGGACGATTTGGAAGATGAAGGAACTAGCAATGGAAAAATAGATAATACTTCAAGTGATCCTAGCAGTACCACAGAAACTTCTGAGTCGGAGAAAGGAGCAGCAGCACCTAAGATGCCAAAAACAAATTTGAAACACAAGAAGAAGAAATGCAAGAGATAAACTGAACTTTAATGGATTACAAAACATCTGAACTTAGTTTAAGAAAAAATTACTAAACTCCTTATTGAAAACTTGTCTTTTTTTTTTTTTTTACCATTATTGTAGGTTGGATAGATCATGTAACGTTTTTGTAGTTGTAGTGTATTCCCCTTGGCCCCTACCCTTTAGGATGTAGTATATAAAATGCAGAGTATTTTTTAAAAAAGAATCAAGTGCAGAAATGGGAAGAGATCAGAACTAAGGGATTATAAAAGACTGAAACTGGACCTATGCAAGGTGGAAGAAAGCAAGCATCCTAAGCAGAAACATAATGGAGGGCAGAAGAGAAATGCTGTGATTTATGTTGCTTTCCTAGATAATGGGATCAAATGGGAGCCAGGATAAAACTCCTGAGATCAACCATTTATTCCAGCAGTCTAATTATTACACTACATCAGTTCTGTTTTTGAAATCCCGACAGGAAGCCATATATACATCCCTGGACCATTACTGGGAAAGCAATTGTTTGCCTGTAATAGCACAAGATAAGTCACAGAGAAAGTGATGTTATTGGCAAAGGGTGTTTTCCACCTCTGTTGTAAGGAAGTAAGGACTGTGACTGGCTTTCCAATATTGGCTTAGGCCAGGCTCAGACCAGGGATTTTTTGTGTAACTCATTTCTAGACTTGCAGGGCCCCACAGAAACTCATTGCTGGCTAAAAATGGGGGGGGGACTCCTCAGCAGAGGACTTCAGCAACTTGCTTTACTGCAAAATTATGCCAGACTGAATGGCAGAATGCCCTTCTACTCTAGAAAACATCACTAAATGTTTGCTTTCTGTGTGGGTCCCCCTGTTTGCGGGGGTGGGGACAGGGAGATCCTGATAGTCAGTGCTGAGCATCAATTTCAGCTCTGGCTATAAACCAAGAGATGTAGCCAGAAGGTCAGAGTAATAGTGTCTGAGACAGCTTGACACTTTAGAAGTCTCTGAATTTCTTTCCCAACAGCTTTCAGCTCTGATGTATAAATATAAGGAGGGAAAAAGAAACCATGGGTGAGGTACCATCACTTGCTATAACATCATCAGGGTTTGATATTTCCAAACAGTAAACTGTGTGCTAAGTTAATCTCTTTTCTTGGAAATAACGTGCCCACTAAGGCCATGATCCAATGGGGTGTTTGGGAAGGTCCTGAATGAGTAAGTATTTTGGTAAAACATTCCTCTGAAAACTGCACAAGTGCTCAGATTGGCTCTGCTGAAGTGAGTAGCAGATCTCTTTGCCACCCACACTTTGGCCAGGATGAAAACGCCAAGGAGCTGTATTTTCCTCACAGAATGTTGCCTGCCTGATACTAATGAATTTATCTCTTTTAAAAATGGGTGTTTTTTTACATTTGCCTATTATGTTCACATCTGAGAACATGAATGTTCTCTTCCCTTCCTTGCTTCTAATTAAATGTGGGGAATGACCTGGGACTGAGCTGAGTGGAATGAGAAAATAACTTTGGTCAGATAACGCCGGGGGGAGGCGTGGCTGTTTGCCCCGGAGCAAAATAAAGCGCGGTAGCCTGATCGCACAGTCCCCCGAATCTCCGTGCTTAGGCTGTTAGCTGCCGATTGCAAAGAAGCGGTGCGGTGCGATCACACAAGCGGCGATCACAAGCCACCGCTTCCGGATCAGATGGGCAATTTTTTTTTTCTAACAGAGTCTCTGCATGCACATGATTGAGGAATGGCAAGTTGGTGCAACAAGTCGCGTTTGTGCGCATGTGCAGTTTGGCGTTTGTGCGTATCCTATGGAGACTTACAAAAAGCATCTGGTTTGCAACGGGGCGTGGACAGGCGCTGGATGCCATGGGATACTAGCGCTCCTGTGATCAGACACCCATCTTTGCCCCGCGTTTTCCAGATACTAGTGCACTTTCCGCGGTACTTTTAACTCCACATCTTCGGTGGGATCACACTGCTTCCCAGATGTCACGGTGTGATTGCGCCTCGAAAATCCACCTGACATTCATGCCTTCCGCGCAGCAAATTTTCTGTGTGACCCGCGCCTTTGTTAGTTTTTTAAAATCTATTATTTAAATCCCAGCCTTGGGTAATTCATATGTGCAATACAATTGCAGAGGTTTTATTTATTTATTTATTTATTTGTGTTTAAAAATTCTTACCTCATCTTTCCACTATAAAAACCCTCAAAGCGGCTAGCAAAGCCAATACAACAATGTCAAATACCAGAAAAAATGAAATATATGAAAACAAAACAAAGAAAGTATAGAAAACAATAGTACAGAGCTTTAAAAGCAGCCACAACCAATAAAAACTAAGTGTTGTTAAAAGTTAGGGCCAACAGAATGGACTTAGCCTAGCAGAGCATAAAAGGGTTTAGGGTCCTTAAAAATAGTTACAGAAAACCTATGACTGTCTGAATAATCTAAGTGTGACGTCTGATCCCTCTGCTTCAGTGTGGGCATGTCCCCCTTCTTTCCATTTCAGGTTGAAGCCACCAATGCTGAGCTTCAGCTCTCCATCCACAAGATGAAATCAGAGGATGCTGAACTGAGGGACTCGCTGGCCAAGATGGGAGCTCTGAATGAAGGGTTGGCTCAGGACAAAGTTGATCTCAATCGCATAATCCTGCAGGTAACCAGACACTAGGATAGTTTGCTAGAGCAGAGCTCAACATATACAGCCAACAAACTTATGCAGTCTTGTAAACTGAGATGGACCAGGCATGGCAAAATAACCACCTCAACCAGTGGATTTTGAGCACCTTGAAATGTCACACAGTAGAAGGTGCAGGCCTGACACAAGGGCACAGTCGCCTTAAAGACTGCATATTGCAGAGAAGTTGATACAGCTGATGTTTAAAACTGCTGTTTTAAATTGTTCCTGGAAGGCAATATGTAGCTAGTACTAACTAATTCTGGATTATTGCTGTAATGTTCTCTCTCTGACTCAGCCTCATCACTGAATGACCAGAACTGAAAACTAAATGTGGTTCTCCTGAGTCCTAATCTAGTGTTTTACTCTTCTCTAGATCCATGATAGCCATGCATTGCAAGCCTATGCCCTGGATTCTGGGTCTCCTGCCAGCCGCTGAGTGTCCACTGCTGAGAGCAAACAGAGCTCTCATCAGTAGTTTCCCTGGCTGCCAAATCACACATTTTCCTTGAGCCTCTTTACACCCATGATGTGCCAGAAAGCTTTCAGCTTCACGAGCACCATCCCTGCAGGGCTCGTAACTGCCAAGAGCTTGTAACTTGCAGTGAGGCCTGAAATGGGGGGGACTCGCAATGCTCACACACTCCACGGCTTATGCCAACAGCATTTATAACTTCCGGAAGGCTTCAAGCTTGGTCTTGCTGCCTAATGGAACCTTGTAACCTGCCTGCATAGTACATGGGAAAATCTACTCAGACCCTGCTGACATGTCCTTCAGGACTGGGGTTTCAACAAAGCAACTGCCAGATGATGAAATGCAAGTGGGGGGGCTCTCTTCTGCAACCTCTTGTTTTATACTGGCAAGGAAAATAAGCCAAAGGAACTCTGAAGCTCAGAGTTATATGAAATCTCAGGCATGGGTGAGATTGGATATTACAAACTAAGATGATGCAAGGGGGTCTACCTATCTACGTAGCTCCACTGGATATCAGTATGTTGGCAAAACCAGGCACTTTACACTAGCAGAGGGAGGCAGAATTAAAATCAGAATGAAAACTGGAGAAAAGACATCAGAGACTTCTGTTGCATGACTAGGGCATTTTCACACAAAAGTTTTAAACTGACTAAATCATGTTTTTAATGTGAATGCAAAGCCTGCACTGTCCAGAATGCTCATTTGAACAACAAATGCCTCTCTTCCCTTTTCCATTCTGTGCTAACAACAATTGTGCAATACAGTAAACAAGAAGAGAGAGAGAGAGAGAGAGGCACATGAAGGCAAATCTCATACATTTAAGTCCTATGCTGTTGTATGCTCAGCAGCGATCCACCAACCATCCCCTTCAGGTGGCAGAACTCCAGGGTTTCTCTGCCTTCCATATTCCTGTACCATCCTACCCTTCTAGACCTTGTAAGCACAAGTGTTGCTTGCTTGCTTGCCTTGTAGCTTGAAGAGGAGAAGAGCAGACTGCTGAGCAGGAAGCGGGAACTAGAACAAGAGCAAGGTGGTTGGCGTGACCAGCTGGCCCACTTAGAGCAGGAGCTGCTGCGCAGAAGGGCGGAGAAGCAAAGTCTGGAGCACAGCTGCCAGGCCTCAGAAGAGAAGCAGGAGAGACTGGATGAGGAGATATCCTTGTTGCGCAGGGAGAGAATCCAGCTGCAGGACCAAATAATGCAGGTAGGGGAAAGACATCAGAAGAGGACACAAGCCTTCCTTTTTCACAAAATACAATTAAGGATACGTATAAGAACAAAAGAATTGGTTTTGGATCTCATGTCCTTCTGTTTTAGCAGTCGGCCTCCATCTGGATGCCTCTGGAAGCTGATGCTAGGGGGAAAAGATTCCACATTCTGCAACCAGGAAAAACTGCAACTTGGAATGGAATATACAAACTTGATTTTGCTTTCTTCCTAGTTGTGGGGGGGTGGGAGAGCGGGAAGAGAGTTTGCATAACTTAACTTGGAATAATTTTTCCAAATTTTTGCTTAGATCTTGGCAAAGCAGGTTTGACTTCATTTACAATGCAATCCTATGCAGAGTTACCTCCTCCTAAACCCACTGAGTTCAGTGGACTTAGAAGGGTGCAACTCTGTTTAAGATTGCACTGTTAAACTTGGGATAAGATGTATAAGTAATATGGACCTTGGGGAATGCTGTGACAAGGAACTTTCAAGTTATAAGGAACCATGGAAAGCACAACTTGGATTCTGTTTGGTTTCTAAATCTTTAGCAGAAACTGTTCCAAGTATTTTCAAGGGGTAATCATGAAGGCTAGAAACTTTCTTTTTTTAAAAAAATCATATTTCTGGGAAAGATACCTAAAGCTATATTAGAGGACTAACAGTGCCATCCTAAGCAGAGTTATACCCTTCTAAGCACACTGAAGTCAGTGAGCTTAGAAGGATGTCGTTCTGCATAGGATGACACTGCTCCACTGTCATTTGTCCATGTAAATTTGCTAAACAGAATAGGACTAAAAGCTCACATTTGGGAGGGTTAGGGTGTTAAGGATTCGTGGTGTCTTAGGAGTACAACTAGCTATGCCGGAGCCTCTGCACTGAGTGCAATACAGCCAGTGTGGACAGAGCACAGTTATGTACAACAGCATTTATAATGTAATAATATAAAATAACATCTCTCATACTGATTGGCTATGTAAGTTTTATTCACAGTATAGGCTTTCGTGTGTGAATAAAACTTTGTTGGTTTTAAAGGTGCCACTGGACTCAAACTTTGTTCTGCTACTTCAGACCAACATGGCTACCCCACCTAACTGGCTATTTGTGATTTTTGGTGCTGAAACCAAAGTTTGGACTCCTGTTTCTCTATGAAGGGTAGTGACTTATCCCAAACCTCCTGTTGCCTGCAGAAAGATATGGGACATACCACTGAATCATCTAATCCCAGTATGGTTTACTGTAATTGACAGCACCTCTTCAACATTTCAGGCAGAGGCCTTTTTCAGTCCGAGATCATTTCATGCTGGATACCCAGAACTTTTATGTGTGTCTTATAATTGAGCTCTCCACATGTATTTTGCTAAGAGGATCCACCACTGATATACTCCCATTATCTGGGCTTTGTTTGTTGATTGTGTAAAGATGATTCAGCTCTGAATACCTGATTCAGCTCTGAGATGGAGGTACAGTTTGCCCACACTTGTGTCTTCAACATGAAGAGTTTACAGTGTTGTATAGCCATAATCGGGATCATCGGTGCCTGCCCTTGCCTCTGTTCCCACTGTTTTTCTCTGCTTTGTACCAGCTGAGCAGCCAGAAACAAACTCTTGGTGAGCAACTGGCACACAGCCACCGAGAGATGGAAGTGCAAGCAGACTCCTTGTTCAGCGCCCTACAGGAAAAAGAAAAAATGGCTAAAGAGAAGGCACAACTTACTGTGGAGCTCACTGCACTGGAGAGACACAGGAAATTGCTAACAGAAGAGGCAGATACTCTTAGGTACTCTTCACCTCCTAGGACGAAGGCACTTGGAGTAACAGGTGGTCTCCTGCATATTTGACTGTGAATTAAATTGAGGGTATCATATGTTGAATGTGGTGATCTGAGAAGATGTCTTTACTGGACGTGCCTTTCCTCTTCCCTGCTTTAATGCAAGAGCTTGTAGATAAGTGACAAAACTAGAAAGATCCAGGAGAATTCACAAAAAAAAGGAAAGGAAAAGCTCTTGTAAGGGTTGTTCAACCCTTGTGCAGTAGTTCCAATTTTTTTTAGGACCCACTTGTTGATTTTTAACATGTAACCCAGCACAGAAGCCCACTTTGCCTTTAGTTCTCTCTGTGTTGCCATTTTTAATACCTGCTTGTGACATTCTCTCAACAAGGTATCTAGTAATTTCATATCGCAGAGTTTCAGTAGATCTTTCATTGAACTCCAGTTCTACAGAGATCTTCCATTTGCGGCATGTACAGTGAATGAAAAACAAAAATGGAGCCACATGGTGCACCATGTCCTCTAGCAGGCCTTTCTGCATAAGCACAGTATATGATGTGGTAAAAATGCTATGTAGTTCATAGGCACCTCAGCCTAGAGGCTGCATTCAGACATCGCATATTAGTTTGCTCATGATGAACATGAATGTAGTTAACTGTCAGACTAGTGCGCTTCCTCTCTCCTCTCCTTTTGGGTGGCATAAAAAGACTGAAGAGATACATTTGAGTTTTCTTCCTTTCTGCAATTTAATCCTGGTTAAGAATCTCAGTTACTAGGAAAGAAAAAACAAATTGCTTAAGTGCCAGCATTTAGATGCCACAACAAACTGAAGTTAGTTGAAAGCTTCAGTCTTCATTCTCCAGTGCAGCACTTGAGAAGAAGAGAGAGAGAGAAGGGAGTGCAGAAGCTCAGCAAATAACCAGGTCTGCGCGTATCTTGAAGGCGCTCGTTTATTCATGACGTGTAATTTAGCCAGTGTCTTGGTTTCTGTGTCTTCATTTTAACCAAAGATTGTTTTCCCTTCCCCTCTTTTGGCCTATCCAGATGGCAACTTCCTGTACTTGTATTTCAGTACTTTTTATTGGCAGAGTTCAGAAATAATCCAATCCATGCTTTGGAGTTAACTTTCACTGAATTTATTGTAACAGGATTTTGCAGAAAGGCAATAACTTACTACAGGCCATTATTACAACAGAAAGTCCTACAGAGCACAAGCACTAACTACGGTTGCCAGACCCCCTGGTCCAAGCAGGGGTTCCCCCGATTTTGGGGGCTCCTTCCCACTGCCAGCCACCTGGCCAGCGGGGGAAGCCCCACCCAAAGCACCACCCCCAAGAGCGACCACCTGTGGCCACCCCTACTGCAAGATTTAAAGGTACCACCAGCTGACCAGTGGGAGCACGTGACTTGGAGTGCAGGCATATGTGGCCCCCCTACTTCTTCCTGAAAGCATTTAAAGGGACCCTTTAAATGCTTTGGGGAAGAAGCGGGGGCCATGTACCTCCACCTGCTTTCGAAAAGCATTTGGGGGGAAGAAGTGAGGGGCGCCGGTCCCCAAAGTGATGATGTCATCAAGTTGGGCACAGCCCCGCCCCTCCAGCAATACCCCCCAAAGTTCTCTACTGGGGACTTGAAAGGATCTGGCAACTCTAGTGCTAACACACATACTACTACATAGCGGAGAGAGAGCAAACAAGAGGTATTCTGAACTACAAGAGAAAAAAATTCAATAAACCCTAAACACTAGAGAATCCTTCACAGCTCCCCCTAGGATACAAGTGAACTAAGGTGGCGGTCAAACATGCAAGATAACGTGGGAGGGGAAGCGAGGCTATTTCCTCCAGAGGAATTTGACCTGCAGTTGTATGTTCACAAGTTCTTTGAAGCTGTGGGGGCAGCCTGCCGCTGCGTAATCAGATGCAACCGTGGGTGAGTCAGGGATGGGTTTTGGTTTTTTTGCGATTTGTTCCTGATGCAATTAAACAGGGAATCGATGAATTGCATCTCAGCACTGAGAAGTGTGCAATGATGCACATACTGAGAAGGGGGGGACAATGGCATGGAATTGGGATGGCCTGATCAGACCATCCCGATGCCATGAGAGCGCACTGGAGCGATCAGACAGGGGAAGGTCCATCCGTGGCCCATAGCAACCTGTTTGCTACCAGACTTTCCCTGGTGTCTTTTTACTCTGCTTCTGCGGTGGAGCAAAACGGGTTGCCAACAGGTGCAGGGCACTCCTAGATGGTTGTGTCTGATCTCACCCTTTAAATCCGCCCAGCATTCATGCCTATGGTGCGGCTACTTGTGCATGTGATTGTGCCCTAAACTACTCTTTCAGTAGTATTTACAGTAACTAGTCTCTTAGCAATTTGTCCCTTCTCCAACACTTTTGAGCTAGACTAGACTGGAAAATTAGCCAAGAGCATACCTTCAAAGATGCATCTTTCTGGACAAGCTCATTGCACAATTCCTGTTCTACAAAGTCCCTGAGCCCGTGTTAGACTTGCATTCACTACCAACCCACACTGTGGATGGGGAAGGATAAGCAGTGGCTTAGTGGTAAATGGGCTCACCAGTGAAATGAGTCCCTATTCAAAATCACCCCTAGAACCAGGGAAATAAAAGCTTAGTTGATAAGCCTGGATTATTTGCTGATGTGCTTTAGAGTGGAGAAGGAATCCTTGGAAACCAGCCTTTTTGAGGCACAAGAGCTCGTAGCTCAGCTGGAGGCCCGCAAAGAACAACTAGAAGGCGAGAAACAAGGAATTGAACTTACCAAGCAAACACTCCAAGGTACAGTATGTACAGTATTGAGTCCAAATAAAAAAAATGTGTAGGCTTGACTTCTGCTTGAATAGCTACATTGCATAGGAAGAGAATCTCCCACCCAAATCATAAGTAAACAATTTAGAATAAGGTACATTGTAAGTGCCTTGACCTGGATAGCCCAAGCTAACCCAATCATGGAAGCTAAGCAGAGTCAGTCCTGGTCTGTATTTGGATGAGAGACCACCAAGGGAAACAGGATCCCTGTACATGGGCAGGCATTGACCAACTGCCTCTGAACTTTTCTTGCCTTAAAAATCATACAGAGTTATCATAAGTCAGCTATGACTTGAGGCCAGAAAAAATAATTGTATATGCTAAGCTAACCAAAATCATGGTAAAGTGCAAGAAATCAGCTTACTGTATAACCACCAATTAACTCAGAAACACAGCACATTTAAAACTGCTGTTTTTCTGTTTTTCAGACTTCAGAAACTTGATATGCCTGCATTTAGAATTGCCTTTCTGTTTTTCACACATAAACATTAATAGCAGCAGGAGGGATAAAAACTGCATTTTAGCATGTGTGAATTTAGCCTACATGTGTTTTTTGGAGGGGGTGGCACCTTTAAGCTGGCAATGATAAGCATACATGAACACCATCTTACAACAAAGTCAACACAGTGAGAGGTGACCAAATTGTAGTTGTTTGCATAATTTTGTTGAAAATATTTTTATCCCACCTTTCTTCATTTTGTTGACATACCTTACCACATAGTTACATATCAACCATACATGCAAAACCAGCTTGAATAAAAACACATGAAAACACAAATACCATGGGTTGGATCCAGCCAGTTTTTTCATTAAACTTTGTCAACCGATCATCCTCACTATATTGTTTGTTTGTTTGTTTGTTTGTTTGTTTAGTGTATTTATATTCTGCTTTTCTCCAAGTGGGGACCCAAAGCAGCTAACAATACACAGGGAAAAATACAACAGAACAAACAAGAAAGGGAGGGGAGGCTTCTGTTTGTCAAGCAGGTCTTCTCTCTGACTTCTCCGCACAAAAGGGTCTCCTCACTTCTGCATTTGTATTCCTCTATCACTTTTTTTTTCATTTCTGCAGAGGTATTTGCAGTTCGAGGAGCAAAACCACAGTTTTATCCCTCTTGTAGCGCAGCAAGGGAATTCTCGAAAACAGGGGAGTCTGATGCTGCGCCACAAGAGAGGACAAATTGTGTTTTTGCACCTCAGACTGCAAATACCTCTGTGGAAATGAGTGAAAGAGGCAGAGGAATACAAATGCAGGAGTGGGGAGATCCATTTGTGCGGAAAACCTCCCCCCCCCGCTACCTGATATTTTGTCCAGCTCTAGGCTCCAACCCTCAGACTAAAACCTAGAAGACAAGAGCCACTCAACTTCTGCCTCTGAGCACACTCAGGCCTTAAATGTCTATGTACAAAGAGAAGAGTAAGTTTGCGAGGTGTTACTTGGCTGCTGTTACCTAGCAAGATCTTCCCCAGTTCCTCCCTTGCCCAAAGGTGGGAGAGTCTTCTGTAGACCCCCCTCCCTCATGGCTTTTGTACATGCAGATCCCATCACCACCAGCATATAGCCTTTTCCCATGGTCAAAGGGGACCCCTCTTTCTTTTTTTCCAAACCCATATTTTAAAATCTTTTCCTACTTCCTTTATTTAAAGATGACAGTCATGAAACCGAAATATCAATAGTCATGCTAGAACTACTCCTTCCCTGTATTGAACTTGGTGTTACTGAAACAGTTTTGTCACCAGTTGTATTAGAAAGCACACAAAGATGATATGTCCAGAATGAAGCCTTGTATTCTTTCCCAGTGGAATTGGGGACAGCTCGGCATGAGTTTGAGGTCCAGGAAACCACACTGAAAAGAGAAAGGGAAATGTTGAAACACCAGCTAACTGAGGTGGAACAAGAGTGCCAGCTGGCCATAAAGAACCAAAAGCTGACTTTTGAAAAGGACCTTGGGTGCCTCAGAAAAGAGAAGGTAAGAGCTGCTGGCCTTCAACCCTATGCAAACAATAATGCTAGAACAGTACACATTGGCAGTTATACCCAGGAGCCATTCCAGATACAAAATGCATAGACATTGGGTGCAGTCACACAGCAAGGTAATCGCGCTTTGTTCCTGCTTTGTTTAAATTAGGAATGTTTTACTTTGGGTTGGGCTGACTAGATGCAGCCGTCCCCTTTCTTCACCACCCGCTTGCCTGCCACTGCGCCGTCCCTCCAGGCGATCCTGCCAGCCACGGGGCAGGCTCGGGCGGTTGCTGCTCCTGCCGCCGCTGTGGGGGGGGGGTGCTGCTGCCATTGCCCCACGGAAAAAGGCTCCGTCATCTCTGCCATCCTCCTTGCCAGCTCCCGTCCAGGCTGCCGGAGCCCCCGCCTCCAGGGCCATCTTTGTGCATTTGTTTTTTTTTTTAAATGCTTCCGATTTGAGCGCTTGAGCAAACATGTGCTTAATAAATCCATTATTAAACTTTAAATGGATTTATTAAGTGCATGTTTATGCAAGCACTCAAACAGGAAGCTTTTTTTTTTATTATTGCAATCATTGAGAAAGATGGCTGTCCAAATGGACGAAATCACACTTTCAAAGCACAAGTGCCAGGAAAATACCTGATTTTCCAGGGGGCAGGAAAACCTGGGAGAATTGCGGGAGTGAGCCGGCTTCGGCGCGGGAGGCAGATTGGCACATGTGAATGTGAAATTTACATGCGCGAGGGAACAGTGGTGAACCCTGATCACAAGGTCCATGTGACTGCACCCATTGTCTCAGCTACAGAGAGCACCTATTAGTACAAACTATAGATATTCCCTTAAAATACACATTAATATGGGTTTGGTTCTATCCTAGTATAATTTTTAAAAAATCCTTTTTACAAATTCTAGGCTGTACTCTCAGCGAGAGGCTCCTGTGGCAGCTTACATAAAATATTTAAAAACAACTGTAGTATACTGGCCTTCCTAGCTTGAGTAGCAAGTCTTTTCTGCCAACTGAGGAAAGCCACACAGCCTCCTAGGATTTTGGGGAACTAGGTTTGTTTTAAACTGTGAACCTTCCCCTCAGTTATCAGATGTTCTTCAGGTAGCAAGCATTGGGTTCTCTGCTGTAAGATAAGCTTTGTGGTGAGCAAGTAGAACATAATCATTGCTGAAGCAGGAGTTGTATATAAATAGCAAAGATTTATTTATTTACAGGTTGGTTTCAAGGAACAGATCAGCAGCACAGGTCTCCAGATAGTCATAGAGGAAACCTGGCTGAGGCACATAAATTTAAGCTAGTTATGGCTCTGGAGCGTGGCTTGAATTTTCCTTAATGCTTTTGGCACAAAGAGGCTTTTACTGACTAGTCACTAGGTTGGATCCTCTCACACAGGATTCCATCCACATCAGCCTACCCTTTCTCAAATGTCAGACTAAATGGTACAAAGCCTGCACTCAACACCAGAGACAGGCCTAACAACTAGGTATTTTGTTCTCTCTCAGAGGTAGAGCTAAACCATTCTACTACCAGGCAGAGCTACCCTTCACTCTGTCTGCTCTTTCCCTGAGCCAGACCTGAGCTCTCACTGTGGCAGACCCAGGCCCAAGAGTTGGGGGGAGCCTGGGGCTGCTGGTTGGGAGGGAAGCGGTGGAGCAAGCAAGCAAGTGTGGGCGGGGAAGGAGCACGCACCTGTCACTGGCACAGCCGGCTCCGCCTCCAGTCCTGAGTGGGGGAAGCCAGCCAGCCTCTTAAGGAAGGGCTGTTTAGCCACAATGGTTAAGGCAGAACCTCCTCATAGAATTGTAGAATCACAGAGCTGGAAGGAGCCATACAGGCCATCTAGTTCAAACCCTTGCTCAATGCTGGATCGGCCTAGAGCATCCCTGACAAGTGCTTGTCCAGCTGCTGCTTAAAGACCGCCAGTGAGGGGGAGCTCACTACCTCCCATGGCAGCTGATTCCACTGTTGCACAACTCTTACTGTAGAAAAGGTTTTCCAAATATCCAGCCAGTACCTTCCCGCCTTTAATTTAAACCCATTATTGCGGGTCCTATCCTCTGCTGCCAACAGGAACAGCTCCCTGCCCTCCTCTAAGGATTAGCCTTTCAAATACTTAAAGAGAGCAGTCATGTCCCCCTTCACCTTCCTCTTCTCCAGACTGAACATTCCCAAGTCCCTCAGCCTTTCTAATAGCGCTTGGTCTCCAGGCCCCTGATCATCCTCGTCACTCTCCTCTGCACATGCTCCATTCTGTCCACATCCTTTTTGAAGTAAGGCCTCCAGAACTGCACACAATACTCCAGGTGCAGCCTGACCAATGCAATGTAAAGCGGGCTATGACATCTTGTGATTTGGATGTTATGCCTCTGTTGATACAGCCCAAGATTGCATTAGCCTTTTGTGTCGCCGCATTATACTTGATGCTCATATTTAACATTCGGTCCACCCTTACCCCAAGATTTTGTTCACACTGCTACTCAGAAGTGTATCCCCCATCCAGTATGTGTATTCTTCATTTTTGTTACCCAGATGTAGAACTTGGCACTTATCATTGTTAAATTGCATCTTGTTCACATCCGCCCACTTTTCCAGCATGTTCAGATCTTGTAGAATTCTAGCTCTATCTTCTGGTGTGTTCGCTGCTCCTCCCAATCTGCTGTTATTTGCAAATTTAATGAGTAGCCCTCCACACCCTCACCCAGATCATTTATAAAAATATTGAAAAGTACTGGGCCAAGTACCGAGCCCTGTGGCACCCCACTGGACACCTCCCTCCATTCAGATGAAACGCCATTGACAACTACTCTCTGAGTGCGGTTCTCCAATCAGTTCCCTATCCACCTAACTATCCTAGAGTCCAGTCCACAGTCATTTAGTTTACCCATCAGAACATCATGGGGAGCCCTGTCAAAAGCTTTACTGAAATCCAGGTGAACAACATCAACAGCATTCCCTCAATTCCGTCAGCTTGTCACTCGATCAAAGAAGGAAATGAGTCTGGTCTGGCAAGACCTGTTGGGGACAAATCTGTGCTGATTTCTCTGGATCACCAAGTTCTTTAGATGCTCGCAGACTGATCCCTTTAAAATCTGCACCAGTATCTTCCCTGGGACATAAATCAGACTGACTGGCCTGTAGTTTCCTGAGTCATCCCTCCTCCCATTTTTGAAAACTGGGATAACATCTGACCTCCTTCAGTCTTGTGGCATATCTCCCATCCTCCAAGAGGTCTGGAAGATGATGGACAAAGGCTCTGCAAGCTCTCTAGAAAGTTCTTTGAGCACTCTTGGGTGCATACCATCTGGCCCTGGGGATTTATACTCAGTCAGTGCAGCCAGGGCCGTCTCAACTACCTCTCTGTCCATGTCAACCAGCAACCTAGATGCTGTGACTCGCCTACTACCATCTCTAGAAGAGCCTGTTCTCTCATGCAAGGGCAGACTGCCTCTAAATGCCAAGATGCTGGGAAGGCAAGCCATAGGTCTGTTTGTGGGCTGCCCTGCAGTAACTGCTTGGAGGAGAGCCCTCAAGGCCCCTCCCCAGATCTTCAATGCAGCCAGCATCCCCCAGCATTCTTCTCTCTCTCTTTGGCCTCCCCCCTTGCCTGTTTCCAGCCACCCAACTCTTCCTCCCCTCCATAGGGTGGGATTGGGAGGCCACATGAGCCTGCTTGGCTTCCTCACTTCTCTTGGCCAGCAGCTTCTGTCTGTTGCTCTCCCACTTGGAGCCTGTGAGTTCCCCCTGGCCATCCCTGCCTGGCATGCTGGTGCCCGAGCAGGGACAAACAGCCTCCCCCTCCCCTGTGTGGTTCCTCTGCTCCCCCCTCACCTTTTCCCCATTCACTGGACCTCCAGCATGGATTACAGGCCAGCAGGGAAAGCTGTGGGTACCAATGCCCTTGCATAGGGGCACTGCCCAGAAACTGAGCGCCACCACTCCTTTGGAGAGCATTGCTGGTGATTTTGTGAATAATTTTGTCCCCCCACCACCCTTATTTATTTTTCAAATTTATAGTTCACTCTTCCCACAGGTTCAGGGCGGATCACAGCAATAGTTAGGCTATTCGACAACACGAACATAATAATAAATAGTTAATTAAAACATTAAAACAGCATTTAAAAACGATCTGCACTAATACTGGTGCCCCTGGACTCTGAGTTTGTTCAACCCAGGCTGCATGGAGATGGCACCTTCAGCAGGGGAGGCCAAACTATTTTCACTGGATGCCCACCACCTCAACCAAAGGCCTGGAGGAACAGCTCCGTTTTAGATGGACTGAGGATTTTTTTAGTTGCCTCCTCTTTGCCCCCCCCCAATTCTGGCTACAGGGCTGGGCAGACCTCAACTCCCCCTCTGCTGTGCTTCCTTCTGACATTCCATCCCCCTAGTGAAAGGTGATTGGATGCTGGGGCAGCACTCCCATAGGCTCAGCTGAGTGGCTGTTTTTCGCTTCAGGAGACTGAAAGCCTCCTGCCTTCACAACTGCTGTTCTAAGAAATGCTATATAAATGTGGTTTTATGTTCCATTTCCATGTGGCTCTTGCCAGTGGACGGCTCAGTTCAAAGTTTCCTCTTGATGTACCTTTGTGGTTACAGTAAAGTTACCTGGGTTTTTTTTATACCTTCTGTGTGACTTCATGATATCTAACAATATAGTAGTAGTGGCAGTAACGATTAATAATAACCCTGTGGTATGGTGGCCAGAGTGTTAGATTAGGGAGACCTGGGTTCAAAACCCATGTTTATCTATGAAGTTTACTGGATAATCTCAGTGAGTCACCTCTTTCAGCCTAAACTGCCACACAGGATTTCTTGACCCCAATGCATGCTGCTTTTGAGGAGCTCAGAGGAAGAGTGGGATAAAATGAAAGGTATAACAATACTTAGTATCTGTGAAGTGCACATTTTGTGTGTTACGCAGCTGTGGTCAGCACATAAAGATGTCCTTTGTATATGTGTTCAGTGCTTAGAAATTTATTTTCTGAATACAGAACATATAGCGCAAAGTGGAACTGTACAGTTTGAATGTTTGCTTTCTCTTCATCATGGCTACTCCATAGTGCTCTGTAGCTCTTCTGAGCCAAATTCAGGAGTCAGAAATTGTCAGGGAAATCTTGCTTATATTGTCTACCAGCTTACTTGGTAATATCCTGCTGCACTGTCCCCAGGAGACCCTGCGTCAAGCATTGACTGAGGAAAAGGATGAGATTGTGCATCAGCTTCAGCAGGAGAAGGAAGAACTAGTGTCCAGAAATGAAGCTGAGAAGAGGGAGCTCATGGAGGAAATCCTTACTTTGCAGCAGAACCGGGAAGAAAGCCTCCTCTTGTTGGAGAATGAAAAACAGAAGGTGAGGAGAAAGGCATGAAGGGACACTAGCATGAAGGAAGCTTTCCACTTTACTGCTGTTTCCTCCCAGGTTGTTTGTGGGTTTTGGGTTTTTTTACAGTGGGCATCTGTTAGGTCATTCCTGAACAATATAGATCAGGTCTATGACCCACCAATCCAAGCGCAACCCACCAGACTTATATAGTAGCCCAAACAAAAAAACAGACTACTTTGTCACGCTGTACAAATCACACTTGAGACTACTGTCTTCTTATACAGATCTACTTACAACCATAAATGATACATATAATAAATGGTTTTGCCACCATGCATAAATGGCATCTGCACCAGTTGAATAGTGACCTAATAGTCCTTGGAAGTACAAGTCTCCTTGAAAGTACAAGTCTCTCTTCAGAAAGATGTGGTCACCGGCTCATGGTGCAGAGGAGAGTTTCCCAAAAAAATACACGCAGTAGATAGCATATATAGTAGCCCAGCAGGGACCTTTGGTTTGCCACAGCCTGTATAAACTGACCCAGCCGTGTGAATCCAGCAGGCAACATCATATGGTTCAATGGGTGATTCACAAACTGTGCAGGCCTGCTTTAATGAGGTTGCTGGAATTCATAGTTACCTGCTTTGTAATGCAAACTTGCCTAGTTCATTGTACTTGGATGTATCATGAATCAAACAGTATTCTCCTGAGAAGTTTTTTCTACAGCTCAGAATGTAAACCAAAGCTCTGCCCATGTGAAGAATGTGCTTTCACTTTAAGCACAAATATGTCCTTTAATGATTTTTGAGGTGCCAGCCAGGTACCAGTGGGGACACCCAGGGAGCTCCAGAGCACTGGGGGAAAGAATCTGTGTAATCCAGGGGTCTTTTCGGGGGGAGCGCACCGGAGCACAGCTCCGGGAGCTCAGGAGCCAAGCCCCGCCCCCAGCCGGCGTCCCGGAGAGTCTTTCAGGCAGCCGAATGTCAATTTCAGCTCCATTGTATCCTATGGGCCATTGAAGTCAATGGTGAAAACATAGGGTATATTCTAGGGGCTGGAGGGGAGGGTTTGAGGAGAGGCTCAAAACTCACAGGATAGCTGATGGAGCCTCTCCCCAAGATACCCACCAAGTTTCAAGAACATTGGACCAGGGGGTCCAATTCTATGGGCCCCTAAACAGGTTGCCCCTATTCCCTCCATTGTTCTCTATGTTGGGGAAAAAAATAACTTTTTTTCCCACCATAGAGAACAATGGAGGAAATGGGGCAACCTGTTTGGGGGCCCATAGAATTTGACCCCTGGTCCAATGTTCTTGAAACTTGGTGGGTATCTTGGGGAGAGGCTCCATCAGCTATCCTGTGATCTTGGAGCCTCTCCCTCAAATCCTCCCCTCCAGCCCCCAGAATATACCCTATGTTTTCACCATTGACTTCAATGGCCCATAGGGTATAATGGGGCTGAATTGCCACTGAATTTCTTTCATTCCCTCCTTTCCTTCTTTCTTTTTCCTCTTTCCCTCATTCTTCTCTTCTCTTCTCTCTTTCTTTCTTTCCCACCTTCTTCTCTTCTCTTTTTTCCTCCTTTCCCTGTTTCCCTCCTTCTTCCCTCTCTTTCTTTCTCTCTTTCCTTCCTTCTTTCCTTCTCTCTACTCTCTCTCTTTCCTTCCCTCTTTCCTCCTTCTGTGGCCCAACTCTCATGAGAAGGAGTTTAAACTTTAAACCCCTTCTCTCTTAGCTCCCCCACCCAGACCAGCTGGGGAAGGGAAGGGGAGGCTTTTGAAGATGCTTCCCCCCCTTTTGCTTCCCCTTCTGACATCACTTCCGGTGATGTCAGGGGGCGTGGCATATGCTAATAGCCTAATAGCTCATTAGCATACCATATGCTAATGAGCTCCTGCAGCTGTTCTTCTACGAAAAGACCCCTGGTGTAATCTCTGTTTGATGTATCTCCAGGAAGCTTCCCAAACCAGCTAGCCTGTAGCTCTGCAGAGACTTCTTACTTTTTCTGCTATTTCCTCCCCCAGTCTTTATTGCCTTGACCTTTTCAACTTATGGTGGAGGAGGAATTCCTCCCACAGCCTCAGTATTAAATGCAAATTAATTGATTTGCCTAAATATGTATTTGAACTAAATAAATTGTTTCCTTCTGAACCTTTCAGATGTATGTAAATGTAATCTCTAGGACTCCCCCCCCCCGCTTACATGTGGTTTGCCCTTTCACTGTGTCCAGGCTCTGTCCCAGAAGGAAGTAGAGAAGAATCTTCTTTTGGAAAAGCTGAGTGATGCTCAGCGGGAACTCACGGCTGCCAGGGCAGAAACTGACAGGGTGCTGCTGGAAGCTCGGAATCGGCATGAGCAGGACAAGGTGAGCATAATTCTTGACTATATTTTCATGTTCAGGACAGGAGTGCAGTGGCAGAAAAGCCAAAAGAACTGGGAAGTCCAGGCCTGTGTGGTTTGAACTGGACAAAAAGTTATTCTCATATTCATTACAAGTGCAGCAAAGGGTGGGGGGGAGTCATTTATCTCCTTTGCACCATGCTTAGAGAACTTCCCTGCAGTGGAAGGCTGCCAGGCTCAGCTCTTGAGGAGTTTTAGAAAACTGATGAAAACTTTTGCTTTGTTCTGCCAGGCATGTGGAAAGGAGCTGGTGTTAATTCTTGCTGCTTAACTGTACTGTCGGTTTTATGCTGTGTTTTTTTACTATTCGATGATGTATTGGTTTTACATGGAACTCTGAATGGCTATAACCTGCCTTGAGTGCTTGCTTTAGAAAGGAAGTTAGAACATAGATTTTAAAATAAAAATTTGCCGCCACTCTGAGAAATACTCAGAGGCTTATTAGATCTCAATGCTAATTTGATCCGTCTTTCACTTTCTGAAAGTAAGGTGGCCATTTACTGATCTTGAAACAGTAGCCTAGTATTAACAGTTGTTCAGCTGCCTTTTGGTAAATTTCCATTTTTAGTGTACAATAAATACCGTTTTTAATTGTATTCAGTATTTAAGGTTTTTCCTCTTCCAAAAGCTGAAAATGTTTCGTATGTGTTGTGGCAGAACTGGCCTGCTCTGGCCTGCAGGCCCTATTCCATTCAAGGGGTTCCCAACTCCCTGGAGAGGCTTTTTCTCTCTCTCTCACGGGTAGCACAACACCACAACTTGACCTTTGTAAGAGACTGCCCGCTAGGAGGATCAGGACTCCCAGCTCCCTTCCAAGCTCTGTGGCCCTGCCTCTGTGTCTCCCACTACGCGGACAGATTAATGCTTTGCACGCCCCGGAGGAATGGCCACTTGCCAAGTGCCTGCCTTCCACCTTCTGGCACTCCTTTAAAAATAGTGTCTCCAACACTGTTGAGGTCTATGTGGTACAGAGAACCACAGCCAGCATCCAAAGTTATAAAGTATTTATTCAAAAGAAAGTGTTCATAAGCATACTTTTAGCACAGCACCAGATTTGAGCAAGGGAACCAAAAGTAATTGCAGATCATCTGTCCCTTTCTCAATACATGCCCTATCAGATGTTAAGATAGGACAGGCCCCTTCTGCTCGAGTTGTTACAGATCCTTATAGGGTTACCATTACCTTGAAGATCCCTCCAGCTCTTGTAGGCCAGCACATGATCGAAATGGCTTCCTTGCAATCATGTCTTCAGCACTGAAGGAAAAGAGACCCTGTGGCAAGGAATTTTTTATCCTGTTACCCCACGCAGTGACCTGGCCAGGCCAGGTCAAAGAAGTGCTTCCTGAAGCTTCTTCCTGGAGGTTATCCGTGGGGCCTTGCTAGCCTAAAGTCCTCCAATGTTCCTTACTTGGAGGAGGGAGGAGAAGTTGGCCCACCCATTATTTCTCCTGCTAGATCCATTAGCATGTGAATGAAGGTGAGCGTAGGTTCATCTGGAAAACAATTGGACAGACCTACCCACCCCCTGCCACCACCTGCTGTCTGCCCAGAGGGGAAAAAAACCGTTAAGACACACAGTGGAAGTCTGGCTCATTTCAGACCTCCTAGGAGAGAAAAAGGCATTTCTTCACACATTTGAACAGAGGTGCAGAATACTAGCATATCTATTTCTCTTGCTCATGGCTAACAGGCTAATGCTGCTATTGGGGCTGGAAAGCTTTATTGTCTCAAGCCAGATCTGCTAGTGGTCCACTATCCTGAAGAGGTTGTGTATATTCCTGTATAATATATGGGTTAGCTCACTTGATCTTTGCTTTGCACAGGTACCTTGCCTGGGGTGTGTCTCCTTTCTGCCTGTGATAGCACCCTGTCTTCAGAATGTGAGGATTGACTGGGGACTGGGAGGTTGGTAGATGGATGGTCCTCCTACTTAATAGTAGCAAGCCAGTGTAGAACAAGGGTTAGTGTATTGGACTATCTGGATTCAGATCCCCACTCACTTATAAAGCTCACTGGATGATCTGCAGCCAGCCATTCTCTCTCTTTCCTTACAGCCCAGGGTTGTTCTGAGGCTCAAATAAAGGGAGGGGAGAATCATCTAAGTGGAAGAAGGGTAGGATAGAAATGTGATAAATAGATCACAGTGGCTGAATGATGTTTTAGTTCTTTCCGATAGTATAATTCTTTTGTCTGCACTAGGAAAAGAAGGTGGAAACACAGAGCTTTAGCCCTATTTGCTCTTATGCATCATAAAGTGCAGCATGGGAATGTTTCGTTAGTAACTGTTTTGAGGAAACAGCTGTATTTTGCCCTTCTCATGGCATATTTTAGCTGATCTGCAGCTGCCATTTGGAACCCTTTCCTGTTTGTGGATAGTGGGAGAATGCCTAGTCCAGGCTATGCATATCACAGTAGACAACACAGCCCTCCTGCAGTCCTCCAGATCAGGTAGTTGTAGTAACTAATATTCTTTGCAACATCTGCCTTTCTTTGGCCCTTTCTGCACCTGCCATTTCCTCCAGTTTCCCAGCACCTCTCTATCACCTTATAAAACCTGTTCTGCATTCCCTTCCGGTTTCACCTCACATTTCTGCCGGCTTTTTTCATAGCTTCTGCATTCCGTTTCACCCTTTCCATTTTCAGTCCTCTATATCTTCGGCTTTTCTGAAACCACTTCTGCCTCGAACTTTGCTCTTGCCCTGCTTTCAAGGGTATTTCTGAGGTAGACATTATTCCATGGATATTGCATCACCATCCAGTTTCTGCCTTTTTTCTATCTTCATCAGTGCAATGATTTCAGTTTGCTGTTCTTTGCACTCTGTGCCTTCCTCCTTCTTACTTCTGGTCCTCTGACGGCTACTTCCTTGTAAAGTTTTATTTCTTTTTACAAGTGGCAGAAGATTAAGCCTTTTAGTGTTAGTTCCTTGAATGAAAGGGACCTGAAAGGAACACAGGCAAATGGGTGGAACGCACCCTTGAAACTGACCAGACTCTGCTTGTAGATTCAGAATGCATACAGAATACAAAAATAAATAAACCGGAGGGGAAAATAAAACAGTGCCGAGAGAATGCGTGTGACTCCACAGTCAACCTTTAAGCTTGACGCCTTGGATTCTCCGGAGCAAGCTGTCAGTGCTGAGAGGGCCTTTGTCAAAACATCATGGCAAACACTGGGGGGAAAATGAGTACCTTTTTAAAATGAAGCACTTACTTTCTAAAAATTAAAACCTGTAAGAAGAGTACTGCAGGGACTGGAGAAAGCGCTGTCATCCAGTATGCCCAGCACCAACCTACCTGTAGATTTAGCAGCACCCTCGTCCCATTTGAGATTAGAAGGGCAGAAGAGCAGCCACAGGCTTCCTTGGGATGCTTCATCTCATTATTTAACCCTAATGTTACTGATTCATTAATGAATTTAGTTAACATATTTAATTTTAATTGCTCCTATAACATACTGAGCCATCAGTAAGTTCATCTAATTAACAGAACAAAGTTTGAGTCCAGTGGCACCTTTAGGACTAACAAAGTTTTATTCTAATGAACTTTATTAATGTACTCTATTTTTACTGGATTTACTGACAAACTGAATCTCTGATTAACTTTCTTACTTATTTACTCCCTCATGGACTTATGAATAGAGGGAACTGTGAAGGGATTTACAAAGGATATTTGGAATATATATATATAAAGTAACATAGGGGTAGAATTAATTTGAAGAGGGCAATTGGTGGTCCAGGCTAGTCCCATCAGATCTAAAAAGTCTAAGTAGGGTCAGCCCTTTTTTAGTACTCAGATGGGAGACCACCAAGGAAGTCCCGGATTGCAATGCAGAGGCAGGCAATGGCAAACTTGCTCTGTTCATCTCTTGCCTTGAAAACCCATAAATTGGCTGCAACTTGAAGACACTTTACACGCACACACATACAATTATTTTGAATTGATAAGGTGGTTCAACAGGATATTATTTAATCATTGGATTTAGATGATTAGAATGTTTGCAGGAGAAAACAGTATTTATTATTTGGTAGATTCAGTGACAGATCAGTTACTGATTCTCTTTGATTAATTAAATTCTCTAAAGAATAGCAAGTTGAAAAAATATTTTTCCTACAGGAAACCCATAATGAAAAAGGAGATGAAGAAGATATAATATTTGATATTGGGTGGAGTTTGTGCACTTTACCCTCCAGAATGTGTTTAAAGAGGAAACAGGAAGATGTACTATGTTTAAGCAGGCAAGACATAACTTGTTTTGCATATATGTCCCACACAATAAAAGCCATTTTTAAAATAATTTTGTGGAACATATGTGAACATTTTCATCATGCAGTATTATTATTGGTAATGTTAACTGTCTGGGATGCCAGAATGGCTTATATGAGAGGAATCTTTTTACAAAAATCAGTTGAAATCACTAGAAGAAATAATGTGCAGGAGCTGCAGCTTTTACACTTACGTGCCATCCTAAGCAGATTTATATTCTTCCAAGTCCATTGCAGTCAGTGGGCTTAGAAGCATTTAGTTCTGCTTCAGATGGCACTGTAAACTGGGACACTTGAACACAAAAGTGCAAGAGATAACGAAGTGTATGAACTGCTAGAATGTTGTAAAAATATTAATAAGATTCTGAGAAAAAAAATAATTAATAATGTAACTGGATGCAGCCTAGCAGTGAATTCCTAAAGAAGTATTCCTGAGATAGCTAAAGGGAAAAGAAATAGATACAGACATTGTCTTGAACTTTACCATGGCTGATTGAATGTATATCTCCTCTTGGTAGAAGACAATTCCATTTCTCCTCTGATTTGCAAGGAATTGGGATATTGAATTGTCTTCTAATTTAACATGTTATAGAATGATAGGTATTAACTATCAAACTGATAGTTAATTTTCTGGGAGATGTGATGTATTGGAACAGCAAATTTCATTTGAATATACAGCTATGGCTTGGATCCCATGGTAAATTTCCACTAACATACCCACTGCTATCAGTGCAGACTTCACTTTGCCTTTCATGCTGTTCCTGAAGCCCCCTGTCCCTGGCTGCGTTCAGACGGCCAGTCAATCGCGCCATGAGCCCTCCTAAAATTTTATCCCGATTTTTTTAATCCAGCCTAGCACGACCAGACGCCCCCCCATGAAATAGCCTCACCGCGCGTTGTTCCCACCGTGATTTGTCTACACGGCATCCACCGAGGATTTTTTTAAAAAAAGTTTTGTACATTCGCATAGGCAAGGCTGCGCCTCCTTGGAGAACTGAGGCGATCGCGGAGGCTTTTCAGCAAAGTCCCGGTCCTCCCCTTGCCATTGCCATCATGATCAATGGAGGGACTATTTTGCAAGTTAGAACAGTCCTTCCCCCCTCCATCTCCCATCGCGGTAACATCTTGTCCCTAAAAGAAATAAGCATGAATATTACATTCCTCGTAGCGCTTATCGCTGAGTGCGTTTCCTCGTTAAAGCGCACATGGGGTTTCAATTTTTAAAAATCACGCCCCCGTCGGCTCGGTCTGACATCAGACCGAGCCGACGGGAGCATCGCGTGCTAATGGAGTGACCAGACGGAAGAAAGTCTGCAGTTGTTGCGTGGGTAAGCGAAAACCCTACATTGAAACTGCTACTTTTTAAATCAGGATTGGAGGCGCAGCAGAATGGGATGCCTATGGGACCGGAATATTTCCCAGATGTTTCTGTCTGGTCGTGCATTTTTGATCCGCAAGGGAGTCGTTCCTATGGCAGATCAAAAGATCCGTCTGAACACCCCCCCTGAGGAGCAGCATTTGAGGCAGCACAGAACTCCAGTGGGAGGGGAAAGGCAAGAAATGCCTCCCACTGGCAGAGATGTACTGTGGGGATCCAAGTCTATGTATTCTTTTTGAAGTTATAGAAAAACAGTAACTCGATAGCTTAGATTTCTTTCTTTTTCTTAAGAATGCTGTTCTCTCCCCCCCCCATTTTCATACGTATTTGATTGTATACTACTGTTTTTTCCCTTTTGTCTTAATAAATGAACATATTCCTTAAAAGAAAGAACTACTGCCCCAAGTGTTTCTGTGAAGTTAACCAAGGAATACAACTGCTACAGACAAACCCTATTGTTCCTGTCTACATATTGAAGTGTGACACACTCTAAAACATGGCCAAGACTCACCTTGTCTCTGGCCGCATGGTGCCCTCCAGCAAAGTGAGATGGGGGCTGGCTGGGTCATGCAGGGCCTGCCATGTCAGCCGGCGCATCATGTTCGGGGCATGGGCAGCAAAGCCCAACAGGCTATTTAAGCGAGCCCTGAGCAAGCCTTTGACCTCTGCTTCTTGGCTCACTTGCCAGCTTACCCTCCCCCCCCTTGCATTATGGTATTAACTATGTTTTTATTTGAATTATTCTGCTTTTCTGTCACAGCTTAGCTGTTTGGGCATTGGGTTGGATCCTTTGGGGGGGAGGCTGGGCCTGTGTGCTTGCTTCGTCCATTTGGGGGGCTCCCATAAGGGACCTTGGGGTATGAAGCCACTCAGCTGCATGCCCAGGTGGGGACTGCAGGCTGGCTTACACCATCAGGTGGTAAGGGGACCAGATAGAGGCTGGCACCCACATATGTCCCAGGATCTTGTCACTCCATGGGTTATCCCCAGCAGAGGGGCTGGGTAGGGGTTCATCGGATGGCGGTGCTTGGATCTGTCCCTATACTGCACCATTGCTCCTTTTGCCTGTATTCCATAAAATAAGGTGCAGCCACATTTGTACCAAAAAATAGTTGTGTGCATGTTTATTCCTTCTAACACCTCATCCTCTATCTCTCCTTGAACCCCACAAAATAGAAGAAGAAGAAGAGAAGAAGAGATTGAATTTGTACCCTCCCTTCACTACCCAAAGGTGTCTCCCTTCCCTTCCCCTCCTCACAACAGACACCCTGTGAGGTAGGTGGGGCTCAGAGAGCTCTTGACAGAAACTGCTCTTTTTCAAGAACAGCTCTTATCAGAACTACAGCTTGCCCAAGGTCATCCAGCCAGGTGCAAGTGGAGGAGTGGGGAATCAAACCCGGTTCTCCCAGATTAGAGTTCGCGTACTTAACCACTACACCAAACTGTCTCTCTCTGATCAGGCAGCAGTGACTGGGGGCAGGATGTGGTCTGGAGGATGTATTGTATAAGAAAACTATGCTGGCCATGGGCTTACTTGACTCAGACTTATGTTAACTTTCTCCACTAATTGCTTCCCAAAATGTACCATAAACTTTCTGTGCGTGTGTAAATAGTCCATTATGGGATTGTTTGGTTCTGCCTTTAAATACAAAACACATTGGCAATATCAGCTGGGGCCCTATGATGTCTCCAGAGAGATCAGTTCACAGGCACACAAGGCAGAGCCTCCTAAGACAAACCAAACAAACAGCACAACAAGGGTGAGAAATCCCCACCAGAACAAATCTGAAAAGCATTTCAGCTGGAAACACTGACTGGGAACCAAAGGGAAGCCAGCTTTAAAACAAATAATTCCTCCAAAGGACTGTAAACAACAGCCCCACCCCAAACTCTTAGAGCAGCGGAATGACAGAAATGGATGTGACTTGCTATCAAGGGGATTTCCTGGCAACCTCTGGTGGATGAAAGCTGTTGTAGCCTGTTAGCCCCTCTGCCTTTTTGCGCAGTGGAATGGCTCGATCTACACAGATGACTGTGATCCATCAAAACAGAAAGACCGGTACAGTGTGCCGTTTTCTGTAAGGTCACACATGACAGGGAGGACTCTTCCAGGCTGGGACTGAGCAGGGCGAGGCAGAGAATCCAAGCCAGGCGCGTCTCCCGAGGGCCAGGGAAATGTTGCAATTCATTGCTGGGAGCTGCATGGCTGTATTCCATGGATGGTCCGGTCTCTCTCCCCCTTGGAGAAGCCTGTGTGTGGCTTGCAGTGCTGTGAGCAAGTTCCTGGCATCAGAAGAAAAGATCTTGCCCAAGAGCTTCTCATTTCCTGGAGTTCCCCCTCCCTGAATCCCCAGAGGAGCTCCCTTCAGTCTAGATGGCAAAACAGAGCCTCACAAATTCAGCAACGAAGCATGTGTCTCCCTTTTTTACTCTGGAAATGAGAATCCCTACAGTGACTTTCCCAGGAACTGAGTGATTCCTCCACCTCTGATTTCCAATTTTCCATTATAATTATTACTACACTTCTTCCCTGTCACTGATATCTCGTTTTTAAAAAGGAACAAACTGTCACACTTTGATTGGAAGCCCCCTGAAATCTCCAGTACAAGGTGAACCCAAAGGGAAACTGGTTTTAAATAGAAGTTGCTTCCCTTGCGTACAAGAATGTGACTGCATCATAATCAATGGAGCTCTATCCTCACCTAACCTAAATCGTAATAGCAAAGCATTTTATAGCATCTCATGTCTACTATGTTCATATTTCTACAATGTGCCCTGAAGCATATGTGTTGTGTACCAACTGAAGACCATAAACGCAGTCAACCGCGCACGTGGTCATGCGAAATAGCAAAGCTTCGCTTCTAGAGACAATAGCCCGCACGGATCTTAGAATGAACCAATTGGTAAGTCAGGATCTGCTTATGAACTAGTGGGAGAAGGGTGCACTGTAAATAAACCTATCATGGGTATGGGATGTGTGTAGGGTGTGGCATGCAACTGGGATATAAACTGGCCTCCAGGCTGGCTGGGTTGTCTCATCTTGTATCTAAAGCAATAAACTATGAGCCAATTCACTACACAACGCGTCTAGAACCCAGTACTTTACACTGGCGGCGAACGTGGGATCCCGATGAGCGAACCTGACTCTGTCTGAAGCACCGCACACCAACCTCCAGGACATCGCGCTCCGCATCGCCCCAAGAGTCCTGGCTGCTGCTCCAGGACAAATCTCCGTTTCCGACCCCACTCACCCTGAGCTATGGGAGGCATGGGTCGAACAGCTGAAGTACTTCTTCCTGGTCCAAGGTACCAATGACGCTGACAAGAAGAAAGCGTGGTTGCTCAGCACATGTGGAGTCACCACGATCTGCCTGCTACAGAGCCTCATCACCCCCAAGACCCTAGAAGCCACTACATACGATGAGCTGGTCAAGGCCCTCACCGACCACTTCACTCCAAAACCATCAAAGATGGCAATGCGCATGAACTTCTTTGTGCGCAACCAAAGGTCCGGGGAAGCGGCCGCCACATTCATGTCTGATGTTCGCCATTTGGCAATCAACTGTGACTTCCCCGCCATAGAGGAGGCCTTCTTAAACCAATTCGTTTGGGGTGTCCGGGACCCAAAGCTCCAAAGAAAACTTGTCGGCCACGAGGACCTCAACTTGGACAAAGCGCTGCGGGTGGCCATGGCATTCAAAAAAGCCCAGCAGGATCGCCAGGCTCAAGCAACTCATCGGGCTACCACCTCTCTGAGCCCTGTCGCCTCGGATGACGATGAGGTACTCTTCGTATGATGGCCCACCAGAAATGGCTTGCACGCTCCATCCACGGGTTCCCCGCTAGCAAGGACCAACACTCAAGTGCCCACCAGGTCCAGCGGCCCAATGCACTGCACCAGATGCAGTGAAGACCATGAATGTCGCTCCTGCAGGTTCCGCGACGTGACCTGCCAGTCCTGTTGCAAGATCAGCCATCTAGCACGCGTTTGCCAATCTCGAGGGAACCACGGACAATGGGCGACAGCACACCAGGAGGCAGCGGAACTTCACACCATGAGCCTCAGCCACCAGCACCAGGTAATGAATCTGCCCCAAGATTCCCTCAACAAAATTCATGTAACGGTGCTAATAGAGGGGTTCCCATGTGAGATGGAGATAGACACAGGGTCTTCTTTCTCCATCATCTCTTCAGAAACTCTCAGGAGGCTCTGCCCCCAAGGGGGACCCCTCCTAGAAAAGCTGGGCGGCCTAACCTTACAGGACTTCCAGAAAAACCCTGTGGCCATCAAGGGGTGGGGCAAATTCAGGGTGCAGTGTAAGGACTTCAAGGGATGGTTGGAATTGCTGGTGGTGGAAGGCTGGTTCACAAGCATGCTGGGACTATCTTGGTTTGGGCCCTTGGGATTTGAAGTGACTGGGGTTAACCAAGTACGGCTGTTGGATTTTAATGCAGTCTGTGAAGAGTTCCCCACCATATTCAATAGGATGCTCGGGCACTACACTGGTCCTCCGGTCTCCCTCAACTGTGACCCTGACCACCTTGAGCCTCTTCAATTTCTACCACTCATTCCTGCCACACGAGGTGGCGGTTGCAGAGCCCCTCCCATCGCCTCCTCGATAAGCACACCCCGTGGGCTTGGGGATGCAGCCTTTCAGGCGGTGAAAGAACTCTTGACCTCCAATGCAGTCCTCGCTCACTTTGATGAGTCCTTTCCAGTGGTCCTGGTGTGTGATGCTTCCCTGCACAGGGTGGGGGTGGTCCTGGGGCACCGGCTGGCTGATGGCCGGGAGGTGCCTGTCGCTTATTATTCATACACCCTATCCATGGCTGAGCGCAACTACGTGCAAACCGACAAGGAGGCCTTGGCGATTGTGGTAGGAATAAAGAAATTCCACAATTACCTTTATGGCTGGCCCTTCAGCATGGTCATGGACCACAAGCTGCTCCTGGGTCTGCTCACCCCGGGTCGCCAGACCCCAATGATGTTGTCACCCCGAGTGCTCCGCTGGCCCATTTTCCTCACCAGGTACCAGTATGTGCTCATTCACCACCCCAGCAAACGATGTGCCATGCCAATGTGCTCAGCCACCTTCCACTGGCTTCCTGTGACTCCAACCCAGCTCCGACCCACCACATTGCCCTGCTGGATGACCTACCCAACCACCCGGTTCAGGTAACACTGCCCAGGATTGCATCCTCTCCTAGGTTTTGGACTGGGTGGGGAGGGGATGGCCTACCAGCCCAATGGGACTGGAATTTGTCACCTTCTTGTCTCAGTGGGACAAGCTGTCATCCCACAAGGGGTGCCTCCTCTGGGGAAGCCAAGTGGTCATCCCCGAACCACTGTGCCAGCGAGTGCTCGTGTCCCTGCATGAAATGCACCCGAGCATTGTGTGCATGAAGGCCCTGGCCCGGAGCTACCTGTGGTGACCAGGCTTGGACAGAGAAATCAAGGACAGGGTGAAGCACTGCCAGACCTGCCAAGAATTGCGGCCTGAGCCCCCTGGAGCCCCGGTACAGCCATGGGAATCCGCCAACATGGGCCAGGCTACATCTGGACTTTGTGTGGGTATTCCAAGGACAAATATTCTTCATCCTGGCAGACGCCTACAACAAGTGGTTGGAAGTGGTTCCAGTTTCCTCCACCTCATCTAGATCTGCCATCCGGGTGATGTTGCGGATCTTCAGCACCCATGGCATCGTGGACTCACTGGTCACAGACAACAGGACGGCCTTACCTCAGCAGAGTTCCAGGAATTTGTGAGCTATTACAGGATTTGGCACATCCACTCAGCGCCGTTCTACCCTGCAACCAACAGCCAACCAAAATAATGGTCCGGACAACGAAAGAGTCCCTGTGCCGGGAGGGCCTGGGGGAATGGGAGTACAAGCTGACTGCCTTCCTATTCAGGCAGAGAGTAACACCACACACAGCCATGGGTCACAACCCAGCTGAGCTCCTGATGGGACGGCACCTAATGACATGACTGGACCGCCTGCATCCCAATCAAGCCCCAGAACACAGCTCGGCCCCCGCAAATCAGGAAGCCCCATGGGGGGTTTTCCCGGAGGACCCCATGTACACCAGGAACTATGCCTGGGGCCTTGCTTGGATTCCAGCCAGGGTGGGCATGGTCACAGGTCCTCTGTCCAGTGAGGTCTCAACTGAAGATGGGCAGCTGCTGAGACAGCACATCGATCAATGGCGATGCCGACTCCTCCCAGTGGACCAGGATGGGCCAGAGGACAGCGGGGACGAAGGTCGAAACCTGGATCCCGGTGACCCAAGTGAAACCAAGGTATCTGCACAGGCCCCTCTGCGGACAAGCACACCACCTGATGTGGATGTTGGAGGCACCGTGGAGCCAGTACGCATGCCACAGCCCATGGACACCCCTGTCATGGCCAAAGGCCCAGAGACTCCGGCCGACCTCCTGGTGACTGTACCCGAGTGGATTGAATCGGCCACCAAGTTACGCTGCTCGACCAGGGAATGACTGGGCCCACGTACCTCAAGGACTTTGTGAGCTGGGGGGGGGGGCTGAACCATGGGGGGAGGGGTGTTGTGTACCAACTGAAGACCACACATGCCGCACATGCCGTCAACCATGCATGTGGTCATGCGAAGTAGCAAAGCTTTGCTTCCAGAGACAATAGCCCGCACGGATCCCAGAACGAACCAGTTGGTCAGTCAGGATCTGGGTATGAATCAGTGGGAGAAGGGTGCACTGTAAATAAACCTATCACAGGTGTGGGATGTGTGTAGGGTGTGGCATGCAACTGGGATATAAGCTGGCCTCCAGGCTGGCTGGGTTGTCTCATCTTGTATCTAGAGCAATAAACTATGAGCTGATTCACTACACAACGTGTCTAGAACCCAGTACTTTACAATATATATTAGTTATACATAAGAAACAAGGCAAAAATAAAGGGTTGTAAACAATGCTCCCTCTAAGCTGTGGAGTCTTGTGAGCAAAAAATCTACTTTATGAGCTATTGGCATTCAAGTTGTGAGCGAGTGATTTGGCTACTGCATAAATTACTTTGCTCTGAAGCCATCCTTCCTGAGCTAAGACAAAAATGTGTGAGCTGGAGGCTAAAAAACTGTGAGTTAGCTCACACTAACTCAGCTTAGAGGGAACGCTGGTTGTAATGGTTATTTACTCAGACTCAGGGACTTGTGAGCTCAGAGGAGAACTAGCTATTGAGTTCACTTCCTGTGCTTTTAAGAACTCTATGATGCACAGAAATTCCACAGGTTAATTTTTTCTCAGCAAGCAGATGCAATGATGGGGAAAAAGCTTTGCCAGCTGAATTTTTTTGTATCACACAATTTTAGTTATTTAGGAACCTGACCTTGGCTGCAGTCACACAGCAATAATCCACTTTCAATGCACTTTTGAATTAGACTTTGACAGTTCACACAGTAAAAATCCAGCTGGAAAGTGGATTGAAAATGAATTATTTAGCATGTGTGACTGCAGCCGGAGAAAAGTTGATTCATTTCATTTAATTTGTAGCCTGCCCTCCTTTCTCTCCAGTGGGGACCCAAAGTGGCTTACAGCGCTACACATCGCTACACATAAAAGATAGGTTAGGCTAAGAGAATGTGACTGGCCCAAGGTCACCCAATAAGCTTCCATAGCACATGGGGATTCGACCCTGGGTCTCCCAGACACTAGTCTGACACTCTTAACCACTACTGTCTTAATTGGGAGCCTCACAGGCTCTGACCAAGGGTAATGCTCTGGTATCAAAGAAAGAGAAGGAGGATTTATACCCTGCCCTTCACTTGAAGTCTCAGAGCAGCTTACAAGCTCCTCCCCTTCCTCTCCCCACAACACACACCCTATCAGCTAGGTGGGGCTGAGAGCTCTGAGAGGACTGTGACTGACCCAAGGTTACCCAGCTGGCTGCATGTGGAGGAGTGGTTCTCAAGATTAGAGTCCACTGCTCTTAACTACTACACCAAACTGGCTGTTGTAGCCTGTTGTCAGAAAGCCACAATACACTGTCTTTCTGGGGAGTAATTATACACAAAGCAGGGGTTCATCTGGATTTCGTATTTCAAACTGAAAGGTCAGAGGCTATACCTGCCTCCCCCCTCCCTCAGAGTTAATAGCAGCTTTGTGAGGAGAGGGTGATTTAGGGCCAAACTACATGTTCGAGTTTTTAAATAGTTCCCCAGTGCCACACAGCAGCTGCAGGAAATGGCTTTTAAACAGATAAAGAAGAACCCAAATTGTTTGGGAACTCCACCAGGGGGGGGGTGTTCGTACTTTCCCCCCAGCAGAAACAGTGCTGGGGGGAGTTATTTGCCCTTTCTTGCAACTCCACTTGCGCAGAGTACTTCCATGTGGAACAGTAAAAATGGGGAAATACCCCCTTTTACTGTTTTGGTGTGGGAAAATGGCTTGGGGGTAGTTTCCTCTCCCCACAGTATAGGAAGAAAGAGTTAAGGAATCTAGTACTACATTCCAGGTCTTGTTAAGCATTATGAGGAACTTTAAAGTAAAAAAGCAAAACACAGGAGAACCTTCTCATGGATCTCCCACATCACATTTCGTTTGGCCTTTAAGTCTACAAATAATAACACCTCCTCCATATTCTACCACAAACAGTAACATTTCACTATATCATCACCTATATAATAGAATCAAATGGTTATTTGCAATATATACTTTGCATTATTTGAAAACATCCAGTTGTCTATAGGCCAAAGGAATGATGATCCTACATTGAGCAAGGGGTTGAATGATGCCCTGTATGGCCCCTTCCAACTCTGTGATTCTATGATTCTATGAATTTACACAAGTTAACGTAAAACTAAAAATCTCTAAGGGAACAAGCCTAAGCTAATTAAAAGTAAGTTCATAATGATATACCATGGTGAGGTCATGGCTCAACTGGAATTTGAACTTCCAGAAACCCAAAGGCCATAACTCTAATGTATGTCATGCTCACACTGTCTTGTACACATTGTAGAGCTTTAGAAATGGCTTAGCTAGAGAGCCTAGTGTGGGCTATGTCCCGTGGGCAGATTTGGGCCAAAATTTTTTAAAGCTGCTGCTGTGATAGCACTAGGGGGCACTCAGTATCCACTAGTGAATCCCGTATGAAGTCCAAAAGTACTTCTGCTATGAGAACAGATGTGAAAATATGGAAGAAAATGTTAAATGTAAACCAACCCCAACATAATATAGGACAGCACTGTGGGAATTCAGATGGGCAAGGAAAGAGAGCCATGGATTAACTGGAGTATAAGACATGCTGAAGATCACAATCTGATCAGCTCTTATCTGCAGGGGCTATTTGATTTGCTTGGAACTGCTCATATCAGAATAATGAAGAGGACTTGTAAAAAAATTGAGGTAGAGAATGAAATGGAATAGTAAAGTGAGATGTAGGGTGCAGTTGAAGGTGTAGAAAAACTACCTCGAATACCCTAATTTAACAATTGCTAATGTGCAGTCTGCCCTGGCCTAGATGGCCTAGGCTAGCCTGATCCCATCAAATCTCAGAAGCAAAAGTTCTGGTTAGTACTTGGATGGGAAACACCAAGGAAGTTCAGGGTTGCTATCCAGAGGCAGGCAATGGAAAACCACCTCTGAACATCTCTTGCCTTTAAAACCCTATGGGGCCACCAGAAGTCATTTGTGACTTGATGGCACTTTACACATATTGCATTTGGAACAATGGTTGTAATAGAAGTTTCTTACTTGTGGAATGCATGAGAGTTTGATGCCAAACTGACCATGGAGCAATAGAAGGCCATCTTTCAGGTCAGCCATCCTACAGCTTCTCTGTTCAGGGAATGGCATTTTTGGTGTTACTGCTTACCCTATCCTCCAGGTTGGGTGGTTCATGTACACCCTGGTTCTTAGCTGTTTTATAGCAGCAGTGCTTCCTGGGACATCTATCTAGGTGCCCCCTATCTATCTAGGTGCCCCCTCAGATCTAAAGTTTGGTGTAGTGGTTAAAGAGCACAGACTCTAATCTGGGATAACTGAGTTTGTTTCCCCACTCCTCCACATGCAGCTGCTGGTGTGACCTTGGATCAGTCATAAGTTCTTTCAGAGCTGTTCTCTCAAGGGCAGTTATTGAGAGAGCTCTCTCAGCCCCACCTGCCTCACAGAGTGTCTGTTGTGAGGAGGGAAAGGGAAAGGGATTGTAAGCCACTCTGAGACTCCTTCAGATAGTGAAGGGTGGGGTATAAATCCAATCTCTTCTTCTACTTTATGGGGCTTCTGTCGCGAACCAGCTAACTGGTAGCACTTGCGTGGCTTTAGCAGAACTTGATTGAGGAACAGGCATTGGAGACCAAGAGAGTTGTGACATTTTAACTCACAATCAGGTTCCAGATGTTTAGATATTTTTAGCTACTGACTTGTTCAAAAGGGTTTCATGTAGACATTACCTTTGCTTCCTTAGAAAGATTTGAACCAGAGTTTAGCTGAAATGAGGAGCAGGTCTTACAGAAAATCCACATACATTATATAATTCAAACACAGGTTGGTGCATGATTCTCCTACCGAGGAGACTGTGTTGTCATCCATGAATGTTCAGCATACAATCCATCAGGAGTCCAGATCAAACTTCTGTGATGTCAGCAATAAAGACAGAGAGCAGCCTTGTGGTACCTTAAAGGGTTTTATTTGTATTTATTTGTTAGACAAATCTGGTTGTGTGCCATACCCTAAAGCTGTTTATTTCTTGCCATCAGGTTGCAACAGCAAAATAATATTTTTAAATAGTGCTATTTCCCAACTTCCATGGATTTTTTTGGCTCCCTTTTCCTGTGTCTTGACTCTCTTATTTGCCAAGTGGGTCATTTCCCATAAAGAAGACTCATGATCCAATCAACAGTTGGATGACTGATTTGCATGTCACAATTCTGTTGGTTTAAAGGAGCCTGTGGCCTTGGGGGAGAGCAGCACACAGGCCATGGGGTTATAACAGGCTCAGTGTTTTTGGATTCTTATTTCTCCCTCTATGACCCACTCCACATCTTGCCCTTCAAATTTGTAAAATTAATTATGCTCATTAATGCCCTGAATGCTTGTTGCCTCCTTTGGTTTTCTCTTCAGTCGATTGGGGGCGGGGGAGGGAGAGACAGGGCTGACTACAGGACATTGCTTGTTCTTTAAAGAGGGATTAGGAGCAGTTCACACAATCCTAGAGTTTATGTTAACACTGACTGAATCCTGCATATTTTCATTCTAGAATCAAAATATGCTCATGGCCTACACAGTGAAACCCAAAGCAACTGCCGGAGTCCTAATTATGTCCTGGGAGTTACTGCATTAAGACAGGGTGGCCTGGATGATCTAATAGGTCACTTTCCATCTTGGCATGTTGTGATTCTATAAAATGTAGTTCCACTTGTAGAATCATTGACTGATTTTTATAGAGAGGGGGAAAAATAAATGAAGCTGATGTTAAATCTATGGAAGACATCCTACACTGCCTTGTAACTTTTTAATGATACAGGTTATTGGCAAGCCTTTTAGGTCTACAGCAAGAAATTCAAGATACACTAGCTCCTTTCTTGCTTCTGGGAAAGAACCAATGGTCTGTGGGCGGTGGGTAATTTGGTAATGGGACTAAAGATTCACCCAGGCTTATAGAAATAAAGACAGCTCATCTTTCGTGTTACAGTGCAGATGATAGATAGCCACATCACTGCTCTCTCAGGTTGACTTTCACTGCTAAGCCATACTGGATGGGGGCTGGCTGTGTATGTCTCCTGTCACACACATTTCCACAATCTTATTCCTCTCTCTACTGTGCCCTCTTTACTGAACTAGTGCTTCTACGACTTCTCCTCATCTATTACCTATTCCAGATAGGGTTGCTGAGATTTGGGGAGTAGAGTGTGGGAGGGCAAATCTGGGGAGGAGAGGGACTCAATGCCATAGACTCCACTCTCCGAAGCAATCACTTTGTCCAGGGGAACTGATTTCTGTAGTCTGGAGATCAGTTGTAATTCCAGATCTCCAGACCCCAGCCAGTTTGGTGTAGTGTTAAGAGTGGCGGACTGTAATCTGGAGAACTGGGTTTGATTCCCCACTCCTCCGCATGCAGCGGGTAACCTTGAGTCAGTCACAGTTCTCTCAGAGATGTTCTCTCAAGAGCAGTTCTGTCAGTCCCACCTACCTCACAGGGTGTCTGTTGTGAGGAAAGGAAGGGAAGGAGATTGTAACCCACTCTGAGATTCCGATTGAAGGGTGGGGTATAAATCCAACTCTTCTTCTTCATCACTTGGAGATTGGCAACCATAGCTCTGAAGTTGCTCCAGTCCTCTGCTGTGCTGTTTGCTGGTAGCAGTACTCAAGTACTGTCTGTGGTCTAGCTGAAACTGTGCTATGGCTGGAGGTAATGCCACTGAGGCAGGCCTGTCGAGGCTGCCTCCTGGGACAAACATTGCTTAAGGTAAAGGGTGGGCTGGTTAATCAGTTAAGAACTTAAGAAGAGTGCAATGTCTAAGTGGACTCTTGGGGGCAACTCTTGAAGGACCTTCCTTGCTCAGAAGGAGTAGAGGTTCCCTGCTGTGTCAACATCAGCAGATGGAGGGGCTCTATGACATAAGATTATCCTAAGGAGACTAAATGTACTGAAGCACAAGGGGGGCTCTAGTATGGGTGACTCAAGCAGTGCATCTTAGTGGGCAGTAATGTGTTAGGTAGTCCTGGGCAATGCTGCAGCCTATTCCTTGGCTCAGAGACATTAGCACACCAAAAGTGGGGAGAGGGGCTGTAAATGAGGAAAGAGTATTTTTCTGAGTGTTTGCCTACCCAGAGAACTGACCTGTCTTTGTATAGGGCATAAGGCCCTAGGTTAAGAGATTCAGCTCCTTGAATAAATCCTGGTTTATACCTTTTAGAACTTTTTTTCCTTTTGTCATTAAGTTGCATATGTACAGTGAAGTGGCACAATGTCAGACTTTGGATTTTTACTCGTGTTGTCCTTGTGGAAAAATATTGGCAGGCCCTGAACTGAAGCTGCTTTCAGATTCAGGGGTAATGAAATGTCAAGGAGCCCAAAATGTTAGCAACCCAAGAGTTCTTAGATTGTAGCTGCCTGGTAGCCAGAGTATGAATAAGGTGGCCTGGCAGCATTTGCCATCTCTGTGCTTGTCTAAATGAGGGAAGTCTTGCTATGTACGGCCGGCTGAATTTTCAGCTCTCTGGTTTGCTTACTGCTGTTTATGGCCCCTTAATGTTACAGTAGCTGCTCCACCAGTCTTCAGAAAATGTTCATTGAGGCCATTCAATAGCCCTGGGACCAGCACATGTTACAGTGGAATTTGGAAGGAGCTGTACCTCAGGGCATTGCTACATGTTATGGTCCTTGTGTGCATGAGGACTTTGTATCAGATGTGTAATGGGGATTTTGTGCTTCTAAAATGCATTCTGGGCTTTTTCTGACTGCAGTGTATAGGAAGGAGGAGCTTCACACACTTCCCTTTCCGCGTTGTTTTTGCATCCTGAGACGGTCCCGTGGAGCTGTAACTGGCTCCATTGCAAAATCACCATACTTACACATAGCTTTGTGGTAATTTTCACAGTGAAGCCCATAGTGAATGTGAAAATGGTGCAGGGTGAGAAGGCTGAAGCTACGTCCTTTCATGCACTGTGTTCGTGAGCAGAAAAGGCCCAAAGTGCATCAGGGAGGCACAAAACTCTGATCACACATCCAATAAGAAGTCCTCTTGTCACCCACTCACACACAAGGACTTGATGACAAGTGTAATGCAGCTGCCTTACTATTATCCTAAAAGGTCATCTGTGTTGTCCCCTGGCCAACAGATTTCAAATTGTGCTGCTCTAGAATTGAACTCTGCATGTAAAAGTTTATGGGAGTTGGGAGGGGGAAATGTTCCAGGTGTCAAAGGAGCTACAGCCTTGATGAGCCCCCAGATTTCAGACCTTTACGAGATACAAAGAACAAGGCAGCTCATGCCACGTATCTTCCTGCATCTTACTTTTATGCAGAACACAGTTGCCAGCATCACTGATGAGCTACGGACCTTCCAGGCACGGTTTGAAGATGCAGTGGCTGCCCACCAGAAAGAGCTCAAGCGCTTGAATGATCACATAAAGGAGCTGGCAAGAGAAAAGGAGCTCATGGGGAGGGAGGTATGTATGTCCCTTTGGCTCTGCTCTTCTTGCCATGGACTGGTTCTTGGTTCCTGTGGCCTAAATAGCCTATTGTCAGCAGGGAAATATTTGACCCACCTCATGAAACCTGTGAATAAAATGCTTTGTAGTTGGAAGCACACACACTTTTCCAAGGCATCCAATCTCCAACAGAGACTAGATAAGGTCTTCTGTTCTTATTAAAGTCAAGAATGCCAAAGGATGGCAGGCAGAATGAGGTGAAGTGAAATATGTTAATAGTTGGATGCATGGACAAGTGAGACTACTGAGTCACACCATTGGTCTGTCAAGATCTATTCTTGACTGGCAGCAACTCTCCAGGGTCTCAGGCAGAGGTCTTTCATGTCACCTACTGCCTGATCCTATTAATTGGAGATGCTAGGGGATTAAACCTTGGACCTTCTGCTTGCAAAGCATATGCTCTACTACTGAGCCTTAGCCCCTTCCCAAGTTCTATGTTAGAGACCAATGATAGCTTTTTCGGAGTCAGATTGTAAAATGGAAACAGATTTGCCAGTGGTGTACATGTTCATACTATTGTCTTCACTGGACTTCTAGTTTTGTAGGTTTTTGTAGTGCTGGCCAGAGACAGCAGAGGAACAAAGGAAATGAGTGTGTGCGCACAACACAGAGCACTTCATACTACTTTCCACTCTCTCGAAATTTATTGTCTGTATGTGGCCCAGAGTTAGGCTGATGAAAGTGCTACGAAGCTTTGGTAGCCAATGTATCCCTCTGTGGGTTCACTTTAGACTTACTGGCAGTGCTCCCAGCCAATCAGTGCCTTGTATTTCCAGAATGCCTGCTATTAGCTAAACTGGAAAGAGGAATGGCTGCCCATCCTGTTATGTTCCTTCTTTTAAGATCCATCTCTGGATGGTAACTCGGGGGGGGGGGCTGCAGCTCTGAAAAACATCCCCAGGTGGTAACCCTCACCCACTGCCAGATGCTTCCAGGGCTCTGGTTCTCTACAAACACAGAAACTGCAGAACAAGAGAATGACCCCAGCCTAAAAAGACTGGGGTGGGGTGAGGGGAAATAGAAAATTAAAGGACATAAAAGAGGAAGAGAGAGTAATTTAACATGACAGGCTGTTTATTTTGGCAAAAAATGGCCTCCTTTCAACAGATTTCAAAGTCCAGCCCCAGGAGGGACCACACAAGCAAGCTGAAGAGGGCTGTTCCAGGGGGGGGGGCAAAAGGGGGTACATATATTAGAGGATGGGTACAGAATGGGCAGAGAAAGACTAACTCAGCATGGCAGGGGAGTGTGGAGACAGCAGCAGATGACAGAAAGAGAGAGAAAGAGAGAGGAGTGGGAGAGGACAGTTGAGGGACTAATATAACAAGCTGAGGGCAAAGAAACACAGAGCAAAATCCTCACCGGCGCCAGCATTGACCTACTTATCGCCATGGGAACCATAACATTTTCACAGCCTTTTAACTTGAGGAAGTAAGGCTCGTTGAGCAGCCCTGCCTTTCCATACATGCAAGCACACTCACAGACTTTCATGTAAACGAACATATAACACATTCACATTCAAACAAGACACATCTGCCACTCTTTCCCTCTCTCCCTCTCTCACACACATACAAAAAAATGTATTCCTCCTCTTGAACAAACAAGCAGCAGTGCAGACTCTGCACACATTCCCACACACATAAGTTCGGGTGCCCATGCACACAAGACACATGTTCTTCTTCTACAGAAACAGTTGCATGCATTTGCAGGCACTCCCATGTGTGCTGGCACATCTGTATACTTCAAATACTTCAATGGAGAGTCACATATTTTTTCCTCTCTCTCACACACGCACATACACTGTAATATCTTCTTTCTTTCCCACCCTGGAATACCCTCTTCCATGTGTCCAGGGCTCAGCTGGAGACTTGGCTGTCCAGGCATGATTTCAAAAGAGGCTGTTTATAAAAAAAAAAATCTAGTCAAGAAATAATTGTAATAATCACATTAAGAGCTTTGCTGCAATGTTCCTGTAAATGAGGAAAGCTACCCTTACTGGGGGAGAGGGACAGGAAGGAGGGTGTGTGTGTGTGAGAGAGAGAGAGAGAGCAAGGAGGGGGTGGGTGTTCGTATGCGATGTTTTCTTTTGAGTCCCACCCCCTACTAACCTTCCCCCCACCTTATCCTGGGGAATAAAAACAGTTTATTTTATGATGGATCGTCCCTCTCTTTGGTCACTGACCTTTCTTAGTGAATTTCTGCTGAGCTCAGCAGAAAGTGTTGAGTGCATTTGTGGATCCCATATGTGGGTGGGGGCTGGAAGAGAAGGGGGCTCACCCTAATCCTTCTCAAAAACAGAACAACAATAACACAGAGCCGGGTGGAATGAACCAGGCCAACAGGGAGGATCTGGACAATGTTAGAGCTTTTCAAAGTAAAGAGTTAGTAGGAAAGAAAACAGGGAAAGAAAAAAAGACTCAGTTATTTGGGGTTCATATAGAATTTGCCCAGCCATACTCTGTCCCCATTCTGTAATAGATGTTGTAGATAGCAAAAGTAGTACAGTGGATTCTGATTTTTCAGAGAAATGAAATTTAAAAAATTCCTTGAGCCCTATTTTCTTCCGCATATAAGATACTGCACTAATACTCTACTAACTCAGGAAATAGCTGTATTATCCTCAGGAATCCTCTGTGTAGTCTTTGGACTATAGTACAGTGTACTGGGATGCAGGCTTTTTGTCCTTGGCTGGCATTGACCAGGGCATGCGTTCTGCATGATGGCTGTGGGCAAATCACTGCCCATCTCTGAGGCTTTCATCTACATTCAAACTTGATACTTTTGGGGATCTAACCATCTCATTTCTCCAGGCCTGTAGTTGCTAAGGGGATTCTTCTTGTCTGACTCTACTCCAAACTGCAAATTAGGTGGGGAGGGGAAATTATTTCTGTTGTTCACAGTACCGCTTCAGTCATTATTACAATTTTGGCACTTTTATCTTGCTGACTAGGACAGCACACTATGCATGATTTTCTCAGTACATATATTCACCATTTAGTGTAATGAGGATAACAGTTATGTTTTCCAGCTTTGGTAAATGCAGTTGGAAACCCACATTTTAAGCATATGCACCCATGAATACCAAAGTTTGAAAATGCATACATTGCCGTAGTCACACAAAATGGTGAACATGTATATTGGAGAATTGTATTGACAAAAAATTGCTCCCCATTAATCAGGCAGCAGTTTTTAAAAAAGTGGTTGTCTTTAGGATCTGTAATTCTGAGTCACAATTAAGTCAAATTGGCTTACTTATGAGTAAGCTGGCTTAGGCATTCACTGCATACTAAAATTTCCAGACTCAGGACAGTGTGTATTTTTTCTCTTAAAAGGCAGAACAGTTGAGGGCACAACTGCGGCTGGCAGATGATACCCATGCAGGAGTTCGTAAGGAAGTGGCTGAACTTCATTGCAGGTTGCAGGAGACTGAAGAGGTCTGTGATCATCAACAGAAGGAGCTGCTGGAAATCCAAAGGGCTCTGGCAGATGAGAGCAGGGAAAAAGAAGCACTACAAAAATCCAACTCTGAACTCAGAGCAGCCATCAAGAAAGCAGAGAATGAGAGACTCAGGTAGGTAGACAGGGCATTAGGACAGACTAGTAGGAAAAGGCTCGTGCATGTTGCTACCATAGATGCTTCCACTACACCATGCTTTGAGAGACGTCAACAATAATAACAGCACATGCATCTGCTTTAGTTTACAGAGATCCAAGGTTGAGAAAGAACAGAAGGTTGCCATCCTGGAGGAAGCACAAGGAGCATTTGAGAGAGACTTGGGAGAGCTCCGAGCAAATCTGCGGGATGTGGAAAAGTCTCGCATGGAAGCCAGAAGGGAACTTCAGGAACTGCGCAGACAGGTCCGTGCATCCCACATCTTTTAGCAATGTGAGGATGTAATGTTGCAGCCAAAATTCTTTGCGAGCAGAAGATACCTGAGATAATTAGAGTCTCCAGCAGATGATGCCTCTGTGGTGCCTGAGCAGAGTGAACTGTGACAGAAGCAGCATCACTGTCCCAAATACCATTTTTGCTTGTTTGATGTGTCCTTGAAAACCTTTTTGATAAAGCCCTGAGTCCTTTATTCCTCTGTCATAAATCCTGACTTTAACATCTAAGCATATGCCCTGTCATTGGTTGTCAGTGCTACATTTTTCCATCTGAAGCTTCTTCAGAACTGGTGCCCTCAATAAATTATAGCATGTAAATACAGCAGGTTTACCTCTATTTGCAGTGAAGATATAGAGGCAAAATCTTCTCGCTGCAGAAAGCAGCATTTATTTATTTATTGCTTATCTAAGCATAAGGAGGTGGTGCAATCAATCATGGAACTTATTTTTTTTTATGGGACAAACCCAGCAAGTACCTGTTCTAGATATTGCACTCCCTTTGCAGAAGGAAAGACAGTCCATGTGAGTTGGACTACTGAGCACGGACGTGTGCTGGAGTATGCCTTGTCTTCCTCCTGTTATTTTGCAGGTGAAGACCCTCGAGAGTGAGAACAGCAAGCAAGCCCAAGAAGTCATTGAGCTGCAGCATCAATTGCTACAAGAAGAGCAGCAAGAACAGCAGAGCTGCAAAGAGGCCCTGGAACTGAAGCAGAAGATAAGTGATCTGGAGACTGGCCGTGAATCTGCTCACAAGGAGGTAACATTGGGGAAGAAGAATAGAGTGATCTGGGAAAACTGAGAAGGCAGTAGAGAAAAGTTTGAAGGAATTGGTATACATGAAGGAACAGAGGAGGTATTTGTGTGGTGCAGATGTATATTCTCTTATTTCCTAACATTTGTATAGTAGCAACAGTGTGCTGGGTGTCATATGAGTATATAGCAGGCATCTGTGTTCAGGGAGGACATGTAGGACCATGTATGTTCATCTAAATGGCTGTCTGTGTTTGTGTGGGTCATGTATGCATAGACAGCAGAGCATGAACTTTTTAGAAGTTTATAGAGGAAGTGCCTTTGTATATGCTTGCGGTACATGCTAAGCAGAGTGACACCCCTAAGCAGAGTGACACCCTTCTAAGCCCATTGACTTCAGAGGACTTAGAATAGTGTTACTGTACTTATGATTGCACTATTAGGTTGTGAGCTGGTAGGCATGTTCTCACAGATGTCTGACTAACTGAGCAACAGGGGTAGGTGGATGTGTACAAAGCACTCGATTAACACAAGTATGGGTGGGACTCTCTGTGCATGTACATGTACTGATATGGTATGAATTCCCTCTGTCAATTCCCCTGGGCCATAGTCTTCAGAACTTGTTCTCTTTCAGATGTTGAGTTTGCAGAAAAAGTTGTCTGCCACAGAGGCAGAAGCTCGACTGCGAGAGCAGGATCTTACACAGAGCCTTGCAGAGAGCCATTGCAGAGAGAAGAAGCTGAAGGATGATCTCCATAGCCTGGAGATGAAGCTGCAGGAGGCGAACAGGACAGGCGAGAGCCTCCAGATGCGCCTCAGCACCTGTGAGGGACGCACCCATGGCTTAGACATAGAGCTGGCCAAAGCTGAGGCAGCTAAGAGGGAGGTTGAGCTGAAGCTGGTGGCACTGCACTCAACTCTGCGCCGAACACTAGGGCTAGGCAGTCGGAGTCCATCACCACAACGATCCAGCTCCCCAGTCAAAGGTCAGAGTACCCCTATGATACCTTCCATATGGTTTTGGGCTAAGCTTCAGCAAAGAGAAAAAGTAGTGAACAGTCATTATCCTTGCATTCTGAAAGGGAAACATGCCCCACTGATAGGACATCACCGAATAGCTGCAATGGGGAGCAAAGTGAATTCTGGGGGATGGAGAGAGTGGAAGGAGATGAAAAATGTTTCAGAAGTTAACATGGGTTGCTGCTACTTAAGTAATACGTTGGTGAGACATTTGGTTGGGGATGGGCATAGCTCAGTAGCAGAGCACTTGCCTTGTGTTCAGAAGACTCCAGGATCGTTCACCTGGTTTCTTCAGTTCAAGGATCCAGAAGCAAGACAGTAGAAGGCCACTGCCTCTGGAAAACTGCTGCCCGATAAAACAGACAATACTGGTCTAGAGGGATCTCTGGTCTGTATAACACAACTTCATGTGTCCTCAGCATTCCATTTTCAATACATGTGGAGTGCTGTAGAAAGCCAAATCCTGGCTGAAACTGCCTTGTAGTTGCACATGACTACTGCAGTAAAGTCCCTCCCTCCAGTTCATTCTCCCAGTTTGGCTTCTGAGATTTCGTCAGCTACTGTCCACATATATTCAAGACTATCTTTGCATCTTAAGGTCTAGAAAGTTAAGGCAGAGATTCTCAAAATGATGGATTCTCATGGCTTGGCACTAAATCCATTACTTATAATAATATAATCACATATTGCCTGTAGTATTGCTGTCCTTCTGCTGTTATACATTGATTTGGGTCCTAATTTATGGTTATGTTTTAAGTTTGGGCTTAAAGATGGAGATGCTGTATTTTCACAGGAACCAGTGGTCAACAAACACCTGCCTCCCACACTGGATCTCCTGAGAGGAGCCGCTCACGTTCCCCATGTAAGCAGACATCTCCTCTCAGAGGTGAGCATAGTACGAGTGAAATTGACCCGGAAGTAGTCCGAGATGCTTTGAAGGGCTTCCTTCAAGAGCTGCGAGATACTCAGAGAGAGAGGGTGAGTAACAAAACCTCTTTTGGCTCTTTCCATTGTTTATTATTTCCCTTCTTTTGCAGATTTAACAACAAAAGTTCTGTGCAGTTCCTTTGAAAGTCCTGTTGAACAAAGTAGACTTTATAAACAAGCTTGTATCAAATTAGGCTGGAGGTCTTTCAGAAATCCATAGCATTTAAGTGCTTATGGGCATAACTGGTGATACCTTTTACAGATTTTCATCACTTTTTGCAGTGTAGCCTCTAGGACTGCAATTTGTGCAGAGACAGGCCAGTTGCTGGAGTGGGTAGGAGGGAAGAAGAGGAAGGAAGAGCTATACAACCTGTTCTCTCTTGCTTCATTGACCCAGTGAAAATTACTACTCCTAAACTTCTTTTATCCCCACTGGAGAAAACTTACTTGTGACTGCAGTTCTTCCACAGCAAAGCCGAAACCAGCTTGAGGATACTGATGGACTGAAAGGAAGGGGAAAATAAGACCTCCCCCCACCCTCATGCAGCAGTTTTTGTCATTCAGATTGCAGCTCCAAAGCCTATGTTGTAAAAAAAAGCACAAAAAACTCTGAAAAGTTGGTTACAAGGATCACAGACCTAAATGTAATGTGTAATTTTGTCCTGAGGCTGTTGAATTTTAAAAGATTTAGGGCACAATTAGATGTGTCATGGTATATGTTATGTCCTGAGCTTGGAGTTCATCCCCATTGACATGCTGGTATCCTGAATGGCAATGCCTGATTGGCTACTCTGTGTAGCAGGCCAATCAGGAGACAAGGATTGTGGAGGGAAGCAAACTGATTGGATGTTATCTCTGTAATACTATTGGTTATTTACCATGAATATGGGTGTGGCTATGCTAGCCCACACTGTTTAAATAAGAGCCTGTTGCTCTATGTTGTGTTGTCTATTCTGAGCTGTTCTGAGCTGTTGAATCACTTATTAAAGCTGAATCACTTTTGTTGAGAGCTGCCTTTAAGTGTCATACTTATCAGTATAATCACTGATTACACCTCCCAACATTTTATTGAAAGGCAGTTGCAGTTGGACACAGTTTGGATCTAGGCCACAGCACTGGGACATGGTAGCATTAACCCTTTCATTCTGGGTTGTTTTCCTGATAGAAATAATTATGTGTCCCCCCACCTTACATTGCTATTATTAGCCTTGGCATAGCAAAGAAAACAGGGTGGCTTCAGAAATTCATTTACTTGCAACACAGTCTGTTCTGCCCTTCTCCGTGCACGTGCAAGCACTTCTGAGCCTTGTGTTTCCAAGCACTTCATTTAAGATAACATGCCATGCTGCTTTTCCAGTGCCATGTTAGCTTTAAGGGTGTTACCAGGAACTATCAGAATCTCTGGATGTGTTCTTGGATGCCTGGGGAGTTCTGTGCATACAATATCTATCTAATCTTCTCTTGATTTTATTCAGTGACTTTTAAGTGGGTATAGGGAATATGTTGGTTTTGCCATGTTAGATCCCAAAGGCAATGCACCAATTAATTCCACCAATGCACCAATTAATTCAGGAAAAGAGATTCATTTTATGCCACATAACAGAGTAGAATCCTGGCAGAATTCTATACAAGATGTGAAACAATTTGAATATATGTTTATCATGGTGCAAGTTGTGGAATATATGACACTGAATGTAATGTACAGGCTTTTAAAAGACAGGTTCGGTGTATTTGGGTGCAGAAGATTACATTCGAGTATGGAAGATGTCTTGCCTCAGGTTGTACACGTTGGGAGTTTGGGGAAAAGATTCTCTTCTCAGCCTTACAGTTATCTATAAAATGGGTACATTTCTCCTTGTGTACAAGAAAACTATAAAAATTGTATAGAGCTCCAGTTTGAGAAGATTGCAATAGAAATGGTCAACAATATAACTGGGAAGGTGAAAGTGAAATTTGTAGATTTGCTGCCAGTATTTTGATCTAAAGGTCCCAGGCTTTCTTTCCCCAGTCCACATCCTAGCTCTCTGACAAAAAAAGGGGGGGGGGGAGGAATCCAAATTTTTGCAAAAGATTTTTGCAACATGAAAAAAATATGTAAATTAAGTAACTATGTGCAAAGATACCAGATTTATGACAGGCACAGAATTGTTTGTTAGCAAGGACCTTTAGACTTTATGAATGCATAATATTCTCAAGGAATGCATCTATGCTTCTATGAGTATAAGCCAAGAGAACAGTACGAAGCAGGACTCAGTACAGAACCCCTAGTATGCTGAGGCTTTTTCTGGGACACAGTTCATGTCCCTGGCAATGCAGCCCATCAGGTTATCCCAGCTCTTGCTCTGCTGGATCACGTGAGCCAACCTAGCTCAGTTTGACCCCAAATTGACTCCCAAGACATATGTTTAGCAACATCCAAGGGCAGTTCAGCCTTTTTCTGTCATGTGCTATTTATTGCTCAAAAGCATGCCTCTTGTAAAAATGCATAAATATTTATACTGTACCAGAATAATTTAAAAAACATGGGCTGTCATAATAATTGTAGCACCAGATCATCCAACGGCCTTTCTGACAAATGGAGAAATCAGTTAATTCCTTCTGGGTTGTATAAAATCTATGGCATTCCTTCCTTCTCTGCCTTGTCCACTGAGATGCTGTAGTTGATTGTTAGCTTGCAGTAACCAAAACAGCTACAGTCAATAACATCACGGAGTTAACACTTTTGTAACTCCATCAGAGGTAAGTCTCACTGAGTGCAATGGACCTTACCTTCATGTAAATGTACACAGGGATTGCAGACTAGCAAGAAATGTGGGATATAGTTTTTAAAGGCTTAAAAGGAAAGGAGGAAAATGCTTTGGCAATGTCTTTTAAATTATTAGACCGAGGTCTCAAGGAGAAGCTTAACTGATAAAATGAAAAGTCTCAGTTTCAAGTTTGCCATTAAACTTTGTTTTCTGCTCTAGAAAACTGCATACCAGTCCCAGATATTATGTGGATTGATTGGCTACATTTGTTGAATGCTAAAGATAAGGCCATCTGAACTTTCTTAAAGGCATTTTTCCTTATTCACATGTTCAAAGGTAGTGACCTAGCATTTAAAATGGTTTCAGAGGCAGTGTAAACTACCAGTTCAGTGAAATCTGGAAATAGGCTGTCCACTCCCTTTGAGTAGACATGTCCATTACCACACTTGCTGAAGAAATACTGTCTGCCACTGAAATTAAGATGATTTATACAACCAGTGGTATATTTGTGCTCTTAAGGACAGGTTAAAGTTATAATATTTCTAAATATTTCTGAAAATGTATTATCCATTTCTACCACAATAAGGAATTTAGTAGTGGGTTTTCAATCTAAACTACTAAAACAGGCTTTGTCAGTTGAGGAAAAAAATCTTTGGGTCAAATTTTGTATAACCTTCCTGTATACTAAAATAATCAGATAAGGCTTTGCTCAGAGGCTCTTCATTTTCTGAACCTAGATCCTTTGGGACAAGACCTTTTTGGTTGTGGCATCCTTGTTGTGGATTCCCACACCAGAGAAATCCATCAAGACAGCTCTTTCTCATTTTTATTTAAAAATTGATAGATATTTGGGCACACCACCTGATTTTTATTATGCCATCCATTGAAAATTGACATCATTTTGCTTTAAAATTAATGTTATACTTAGTTATTGATTTCAATTTTAGAATAATGGGTTAGGTTTATGTTTGACAATGCTGTAAGTTGTCTTGAGCCATGTGACAGGCTAGAAATTGCAAAATTATTTTTAAAAACAATAACATGCAGTATCTTACTCCTCATTGTATTTCTCTGTCTTCCTTGTTCACAGACTATGGATTCTAACCATATGATTACCTCCCTTTTTCCCAGGATGACCTGAGGATTCAGGTGATGAATATGAGCCGTCAGATAAATGAAATGGAGTCCGACCGTGACCAGACAAAGAATCGAATCTTGCAGCTTCAGAAAGTCTTAGCGGACTGTGAAGAAGGCATGTTCTAATGTCTTTCCTTTTAGTTCATCCCTTTCTCTTTCTCTTTCTCTTTCTCTTTCTCTTTCTCTTTCTCTTTCTCTTTCTCTTTCTCTTTCTCTTTCTCTTTGGAGATCAAGCGATGCTTTTCTTGCTTTTCATATGAATGTGGCATTCTTGCTTGCTGGCCAGGGAAGAGTATACAGGTGTGATCTCTGGGCTGGGGGTAATGAAACCTCCAACTTGGTTTTAAGTGAAAGCAGCCATCAGAGGCTGTCAATTTGAGTAGAGGAACAGCAGGATCAGAAGAGGGATGCTTAACTCTTCCTTTTTTCCCGTTCAAAATCACTCTCTCCCAAGCTACTTTTTCCACTAATGGATCTCCAGATGTCTGTTTACCCATGAAACTTGGGGTAGAGGAACAACTTTGGAAGGGCTATTTTAGGTGGAATAATAGCTGGAAGAAAAGGGTAAACATCCCCATTCATGTTCCTGCTGCTTCTTGGCTCAAAATGGCAGCACTTCAATGCTTTCTTAAAATAAAAGCTAAGATTTCCTTACCTGCAAGTGCAGGCAATAAGTGCTTTGTCACTATGAAATCAAGTTGTTGTGATGATTAATAACAAGTGGTTTTGTCCCACCTTACTTTGAGAATAATATCACTGAAATAATATCACTGAAGGTGTGTGTGAAAGGACAGGGGATGGGGAAAACAGATCCATGCAGTATAGACATAACTTTTTAGATTTAGACCTTGCAAGGACAAAGTAAACACACTAGGAGAAATACTGACACCCTGACTGTACCTTCCATCTGAATAGTCATTGCCACCAACTAGTTAACTAAGCTGTTTGGGAACCTGGAGAGTAAACTCTTTTGGATTAGAAACAAGAAACCCAAAGGGTTGGATTAGGATCTGGGAGACCCACGTTTGAATCACTGGTCTATGGTGAAAGTCTGCTGGGTCCTTTAATTTTTTTAATATGAAAACTGCCTCAAGGGCTTCTTATTGAAAGGTGTAGTAGAGAATTTTTAAAATACACATTATTGCCCTGTGCTTATACCTGATGCTAGGAGAGTGTTTTTAGGTTCTGGACAAAATTCAGAAGTTATCCAGTCCCTTACAATCTAAGATAAAAGGGCAGGATGACTTAACATGTCCTTGTCCCAAGAAAAGGGCAGAGTCTTAAATTACCAGTGAGTTCTGTCAGAGTCAGTTCTTTTTTTTTTTTTTTCTTTTTTTTTTTTTTTAGAGTCAGTTCTAAGAAAGAGATGAAGTAGGGGAGCATGCCTGCTTGCCTGCCTCACACAATTCCTATTGCCGTGGCACAGCTAAGTTTTTGGGGCCCTGGGACAAGACATACTATTTGTTCCCCCTGCACCCATAGCTATTTTTCACACATGTATACATGAAATATGGTGTAGTAGTTAGGGTCCTTGACTAAGATCTGGGAGCCCCAGGTTTGAATCCCCTCTCTGCCATGGAAGCTTGCTGGTTGGCCTTGGGTCCAGTCACACACTCTCAGCCTACCCTGCCTTACAGATTGGTTGTGAAGGTAAAATGAAGGATGGGAGAATGATGTAAGCTGCTTTGGGTCCCCACTGGGGAGAAAGGGTATAAATTAAATTAAATTAAATTAAATTTAAAAAATAGTATAAGGTCACTCCATTATCTTCCGTTACACCACTGAAGAGTTACACAAGGTTCCTATGGTCCAAACCCTTCTGAGTACTCTCATGGTATAACAGAGTTGAATAACCGAAAGCATTATATTAAAGAAAAAGAATGCAAACAAGCAAATGCGGAAAGAGTTACAGAAATACAACCATTAAGTCAATTTGTGTTGAGCTACGGGTGTTCTGAGTTTCTAGAGAGGGAAGATACTGAGTTTTCTTCCAGGAGTACTGGTAGAAATCAGTTTCACAAGCTCAGTAATGTTCATTACAGTAAAGCAATTTTCAATAGACATTCTTAAAACCCTCAAAGAAAATCTTAAATGTGTAGGTAGTTCTAAACCAATGACAAACAATTTCTGGTGAAATCAAAGCCTTAATCATAACAATTGTGCAGGGCTATCCTAAGTAGAGTTACACCATTCTAAGTCCATTGAAGTTAATCAGTTATAAGGGTGTAACTTAGTCACATAAAATAGAAACCTAATTACCTTTAAATATGAGAAGGGCTGGGAGAGAAGCAGGAAGAATATAAACTGGCTATTTTCCACATTTCAGGTACTGCCTGGCATAGCTCTTTCCTTCTTAATTTAATACCTCTTTAACTTTGAACTAAATCTGTCATTACCAGAACATGGATTCAAGTTGGAAGATGATAAATCAATACAATTATTAAGAACAGTGCATGAATAAATCCTTATTCTGCACAAAACCCAATTTGCAATGAATTTGTTTCCTTAAAAAAACACTTTTATTTCACCTCCAGGCAAACGGGGAACAGATGGACGTCTAAATAGCGCTCAGGCAGCACTGATGCTACAAGAGGAGACAATTCAGGCAGCAGAGAGGGAGCGACAGACATGTGCAGAGCAGGTGGTCACCCTTGAATGCAACTTGCACATTTGTCAGGCAAAAAACAGGGATCTGCAGGTATGTAAGTTTTGTTATGCTTTTTGAGGAGGGAAAAGCCATCTAGAGGTATACCACCAGATTGCTTCTAAAGCACTTCCATCATGGATAATGTAGGATTTTTTTTTTAAGGATAGTAGATCAATTTTCCATTTTTTAGAGAAAGTGAAATTAATCTAATTTGTTTTAATATACACATAATACAAATTCTGGTTCCTAAAGAAGAAAGCAAATTAATACTAGGGATATGTATTTGCCCAACGTTTTAAAGGGCTGGGATTTTTTTTAAGCCAACTGTTATCTCAAACAGTGCACTGAGCTAACATGAAAATGTTACGTGATAATGGCAGTAGATGACATTTTACCCAGTCGCCATCAAAATAATGAACCTTTCCATTTCTCTCCCTGATGCTGGCAAGAGGTTGTGGTGTGGTAAGTTTCCATGTAAATGCTTTCTATAATTAACATTGTGATCTTGACAGTGTGGTGAGAGGTGGTGTCTTTACCTGGCTGATGGTGCATGAGGTAGGCGTCATAGTTGGGGCCATTTTGAATTTTGTAACTTGTCCAGGTCATGGAATGATAAATCCATGGGCATCGATATACTGCTCACCAGCCTGTATTTTAGCACTCAGGCTATGTATAGAATGTTGTTGTTTTTTCAGTAATGACAGCACTTGGCATTCCAGGTTGCCATTTCATTACTGTTTCCCAGCAGTTTGATCAGGGTTCAAGACTGTAAGTTGAATTGTCCTGTACAGTTTGGTTGTATGACAGCCATGGTTCCCAATTGGATAGTGCTTATGACATCTCTACTGACAAGGAACATATTGCCCCAACTCTAGCTTGTACAATTCGGCATATAGGGTTTTTATTATTGCTGCTGGTTTTATTGCATTCTTGATTTAATCTCCAAGTGCTGATCCAAATGGCAGCTTTCCACGCTCAGAAGCATGGATAAATGCCTTCCTTTCAGGAAGTGCTACCTATAAGCTCACTGTTATAAAATTATTGTTGCATTTAATCCATCTCTATCCTTCTTTCACTTCACCCGTCTCTGAATAGTCATTGATAAGTACATGTATGCTCGCACAACTTGTGTCAGATGCAAGAGCAATTCCAAGTGTTCTTCCTTGATCTGGGATGCATGTAATATGGCTCCAGCAACACCTAGTCTCCTTCTCATTTTCCTGTCCCCCTCTGAAGTATGAGAAATATACACACAGAACATGCAGTCCTGAAGTTCTTTTTCTGTTTAGGAAAAAGTCCATAAATTGAAAGCCAAGGAGGCCAAGCTTGAGACAGAAAAATGGAAGTTAAAGGAAGTCCTGGAAGCAGCAGAAAACAGGGCCACCAAGCTGGAGCTGAGCCGCAGAGCTGTGGAAGGAGAGCTACAGCGTGCCCACCTCAGCCTGATAGAACGGGATGCAGAGATCCAAACCCTGCAGGAGCAGGCCCAGGTGCTTCGCTGTGAGCTTGGAGACAAGGAGAGCAAAACTGCACTTCTGCAGCAGGAGCTAGACCATCTGACTCACTCACTGGCCAGGACGGAGAGTGCTGAAAGCCACCTAAAGGGCAGAGTGCAAAGTTTATCCCAAGCACTGTCTGATGCTACTGCTGGCTCCTCATCCCTGCAAGAGAACATCTCCCAACTGCAGAAGGCCCTTACTGCAGCTGAGCAAGACCGTCGGCTGCTCCAGGTATTAGATCCTGGATGTTCCAAATGTCCAGACACTGCCTGTTGATAGATGTGATCTTAAGCCAGGCAATATATATGCAATAATATAAATAGTGCTTGGGAGAGGGATGTGTTAAGTCCTCCTGCTCAAACCTGATTTGCTCTGAAGTTTTGGGAAAGATTGGACTAAAGCCTGGATGGCTGCTGTGAGAGTGGGAAAATTTGGATTTTCCAGCCCACATGGCAGCCATTTTCTCTGACCCTGCCACCATAGGAGCCATTTCCTTCCCATTGCACTGGAAATGTTTTTTTTTTGGTTTTTTTTTAATCTGCACTGGAATATTGCTCTATTGGGTGCGGTCAGACAGCATGCTTTCCGAGCTCTGACCGTTCCTCTAATTTCATCCATTTTTTTGTGTTCTGGAGAGAAACATTCAGACTTCTCCTTTGCTACCTGCTTCACTGTGTGCTCACCCCATGGGTGACTGCCCACACTGTCCCAGCAGAGGAACACTGTCACATGACTTGGAGTCTAGTTCCGGATGAGGAAAATGGCCCCTGAAAAGCAAGCCTGACTAAGGAATATTTTCAAAGCTGTCCAGCCCCCAGAAACAAGAGAAAGGGTAGTGTTCCTCGAGTTTCCCACTAGCAATCAACCTCCCCCCCCATGGGGGGTCTCCAGATCCCAAAAAGATACTGCAGAGCAGGAGTGCACAGGCATTGATGTAAATCCCAGGAGCATTTATGGGATTATGTGCATATCGCTAACTGGGAGAAAAAAAATGGTGCTGAAACAGAAAGGATGGTTCCCTTCTATAGTGGCTTGATTGCACAGGGAGAAATCCAGACATTTGGAACTGTGCTGGGAATTCGTAAACCTTGGACTTTCCCAGGTTCCGGAAAGAATGCACCAGGAGAGTGGTGAGTACTGGACACCAATAACTGGGGAACAGGATACAGATGTGGATGTCTGAACGTGCACTTTAAATCTGCAGGGCTCCAGCAACAACAATGAAGCAAATAGCAATGACCATACCCACTGATGCACCTTTGTAACAATAGGTATAACGGGTTATCTGAATTCTCAGTTTTTTAAAAGTTTTAAAAGTTTCCTTCCCTTGCAGAGATATAAGGAAAAAGGAATGTCTTCAACAAGGGAAGGACCTAGAGACTTCATTCTACCCAACAAGACTGGGGGAAAGCCAATATAGGAAGAGCATACCGGTCTGGAGGGAGAAGTCAATTGGCGCATGATTAGACAACAACATCATGTAAATGCTCCAAACAAAGAGGGAGGCTCCAGTTTTGTAGCTCAAGCAGAAAATAATCTCTATGTAGAATCAGCCCCTGTTTACTGAATTAAGTGGCTTTGAATTATTTTGGATTATTTTGTTTCTTTGGCTTTCTTCTATTTGCCAGGACCGCTTAGATTCCATGAGACAGGCCTTGTCAGACAGTAAGAGGCAGAATCATAACTTAACAGAAACAGTACACTTACTGCAAGATCAGCTGCGTGAGGTGGAACAGCAGTGCAGAAAACTGGAGGGGCAGATGGAACATCTCCAGGAGGTAAGGAGTGATGGGACAGGTAGGTACTGTAAGAAGCAATGTTCTTGTGGCTGTATCTACCTCAAACCTGGATAGGACTCCAGCTCATACTTGAGGGAGAATATTTGGTCACTAGGAGAAGGCAAACTGTTTTTCTTCAAACCTACTCTGACAGATTATGTGCTATGGTTTTAACAGCTGAATGTCAATAGCATACCTGCATATGGTCTCTGCAGCATAGGCAAGGGATCTCTCCTCTCCCAGTGCCAAACTCTACTCCTCTGTTAGTCCAAGTTCTGCAAGTTGTTTTCAAGGCTACAGTTGTCACCATTCATTGGATTTGAATTGTAAGCAGGTTTGGGAGCCATTCCAGCTGGAAAAAACTGAGTATAAATATACTAAATATATAAATACAGTTGCCTTTATAACAGATGTGTAAATGCAGATGAGATGTAATACACACATATTGCATATGCAGCATGTAAAGCACAGACCTTCCACTTTGCTATCAATAGCTTCATGAAGGCAACAGATGAAAAGGGAATCATAGAGAAGCACGTAGCTTCAGTTTCTGCCTGCAAGTACATCTATGTGTGCAAGTAACTTTTGGTTTGTGACCCCATCCCATGACTTCCCAGTCTGTGCATGATTATTGCTCTTTCATATTTTGAATGTAATCCAAATAATGCATTCAGAGTTCTCCCTTTAAAAAAACCTTCAGTTCTCACATATTCAGAGTTTTCATTTCATATCTGTCCCTGGGCTACCTGCTTTCCTGTCCTGTTCAGAGAAGCAACTAACATAGCTCCAAGGCACTGGTTCAAGTTCGTAGAAATAATTTGTCACACATGTGTTTGGTATCAGCAGGGGCACTCTTGGATCAGCCTAATTAGCTCTAGTGATGGGGGAGCAAAATCCAAACCATGTGGCAGATCTTTCTCCTAAACTTAAGGCAGGACTCTTCAAGCTGACCTTCGTGCCTTACAAGGTACCCCTTCCAAAAATTTATAGATTAAGAAATGGTCCACGTCTTTAGTAAGCCCTTGTCCCTTTCTCCGACTCTGTCAATAGACTTGCACCTTTTTTATGCCTATTTAATTTTTGTTGCTTCCAACCAGTTTGATGTGGTTGGACGGTAGAGATAGCTGCTTCCAGAAGTAATCCCAAGAGCTTGGGAACAGTGACAAATCTGGTGCTCTGGGTACTTGGATATCCAACACCTGTGGTGCCAGCTCCTGCGCAAATAAAGATTCTATGTTGCCATTTCTTCTATCAAGAGGGTGTTTGATTACTAAGGCTGGAGTTCCAGATATTCCTCAGCTCTGTCTCCACTTATTGGTACTAATGGAATACCACTTTTCTGCTTGAAACATGGGAAAACTCTGTCAGCCTCAAAATCTGGATTCAGAGGTATCAAAACTCCCTTCCCCCAACCTGCAATTAGGATTTAGATTACAGAGTATCTACCAAGGTACTTAGATCTTATTTGTGCTCTGTTAGTGACTTCTGATTGGTTGGCCAAGCTTACTCAGTGGATAGTGTACTTCTAAACCTGGACATCTTGCAGCCCTCAATCGCACAAATGGCCCTACCATGTGGTGATGAGGTGACCACCGCAAGCTATTGCTTGGAGCTCCATTAAAGGGTGCTGGTATTTTACAGAGGTCATGTATATTTTTACTGAAACACCAAAGCATAGTGGTTTCCAAATTTTCAAATGGTTCCTACCAGTGACACTTTCCTTTATTCAAGGCTTATTTTCATATACTTCCACTCACTGAAACCTGATAGTCACTACCATTTCCCTCAGTTCCATGAGTAGCATTGTCCAAGAATAGCTGAGAGCCTGGTTCCTGCTGTGCTTTGACAGTACTTCCAGCGAGCATGACAGTATCTACTTTTAATTAATTTGAAAGCCAGTGTGCTCCAGCAGAATAGAGGGTTAGCCTTGGGTCCTGCAGACATAGTCGTAAGTCCTGTGCTGGATATACTGTAGGGCCTTGGGCAAATTTAGCCTTGAGTCATCTCCAATACAATGTTCCATATTTATCCTTCTGTCTGTCACTATTAACCATGGTTACTTTCAGCTATATTGAGCTAACTATGGTTACTGTAGTAAATAATGGAAACTAAACAGCATCTGCTTGGAAATCCCAGATTGTCTGCTGCCAATAAGAACAAACCACTGTGAGAGCAGCACAGGATTGTCAGTTCTGGGTTGGGAAATACCTGGAGATTTTGGGGGTGGAGCCTGAGGAGGACAGGGTTTGGGGCATAATTCCATAGAGTACAACTTCGAAAGCAGCCATTTTCTCCAGGTGAACCGATCTCTGTCGCCTGGAGATCAGTTGCAATAGTAGGAAATCTCCAGCTACCACCTGGAGAGTAGCAACCCTAGAGCAGCAGCTCCCCCCCTTTGTAGCTGTGACTGTGTACTGTAGGGGTGGTGTTAATGAACAGGTTGGGATTAAATGAGATTCCTGCATTCAGATGTAACAATTAACCAGATTCACTACAAATTGGGATTTAGAAGCTAAAATGTAACTTTGGTTAAGAATTCTAATAACCACAGTTAGCAAGGTGGCCAGTATCAAGTGGCCACACTAAGCAACATTTAATTAAACCATGGCTTAGCATGACATCAGAATGCAGCCTTATCTCCTGAACCATTTTCCTATCTTTGATTGAACAATACGAAAACAAATCAGTTGTGGGTGATGAGTAATGAGATGATCTTTTATTGGAAAGAACCACCTTCTTTTTAGAAACAGTATATTTGTGCAATATTTTTGAACGTCTTGTAAAGTTGTCCTGAACTCCAGAAAAAGTGGTCTATATATATTTTAATTAATTAAATAAAATTCCATTTAAAAACACAATGTATATATCTGTTGCCATACTTTATACTTCAATTAAATCTGACAAATTCCCTTTTCATACACACTGTACTCATTAAGCTTTTCTTTCTTTCTTTCTTTCTTTCTTTCTTTCTTTCTTTCTTTCTTTCTTTCTTTCTTTCTTTCTTTCTTTCTTTCTTTCTTTCTTTCTCTCTCTCTCTCTCTCTTTCTCTTTCTTGTTCTTTCTCTCTCTCTCCTTCCTCCCTTCCTTCCTTGTCTTTCTCTCTCTCTCTCTCTCTCTCTCATAGATTTTGATCTATCATTCTGATTCTTGCAAATATTTATATGTCTTATGTTATCTGCTTATCTGATTCTTGCAAATATTTTATTTGTCCTATGTTAACCTTGGAAATGTTCTTTGTGCAGAATCTATGTTAAAATGATGTGTCAGCTGGTGTGGACGTGCCATCTCTAGCAGATGTGGGCCTCATTAGGAAGGGTTAAGAATGTTCTTGCCAGGCCCCTCAAGGAGTGGTAGGAAGGGTCAAGCTTGGCATCTGCTAGAACTTATTTATTATCCATCTTAATGGATTTTTCTAGCTACAAAATGAGGAGGGTGACAAATGTGATATTTTCCTGTTCTGCTAAAAAAAACCATTGCAAGCTTTATCTCTGCAAGCATAAAACAGCCTTGTGTACAGTGCCCCTGAATTCCCCCATGAACAACCCCTTTCCCTGGGCTGAAGGAAGGGGAGAAGCTGGTTAATGAGTTCCAGAAGATCAGCTGTAAATGGCCAGGGAGGGTAATTCATATCAAGCTCATAAAACTCTTTATTGATGTCTCCAGAGGGGAAATCCGGATGTGGCCGTTTATTTATTCTGGATTTTGCCTCTCTCTCTCTTCTCCTTTTAACATTTTCTTCTAGCATTTCACATGGAGTTTTAAAGGGACAGAATACTCTGCAACCTTGCCTGAATTTCACTCGCTCTGAAAAGCAAAATGCTACTAATCACCACCCTTAATTTTCTTCTCTTCCTGCACTCTCCCCTTCCCTCTAATTTGTGATCCTTGTCCCTCAAAGCCACCTGGGCCTAAGTTTATTAGCCTCCAGGTGGATTTTTGGAGAACTCCCAGAATTACAATGGTCTCCAGACAACAGAGATCATTTCCCCTGGAGAAAATCATAGCTTTGGAGGGTGGACTGTATGCCTTTATACCCAGCTGTGGTCCTTCCCCAACTCCTCCGTTTTCAAGCTCCACCCTAGATCTCCAGGAATTTCTCAGCCCGGGGGTGGCAGCCATACATGGGCCCTAGACTGGCTTGCCCTTTTTGGATCTCAGTTCTATTGAAGATGAACAAATGCAGTGGAGTGGGCCAGAAGGGGCTGGGTTTACCATACATACCTTGATGCAGATTCTTTTCAAGAAAGAGAGCCCTCATTCTGATACTGTGGTGGCAAATTTAATGCCAGTTCATAAACTACCATAGAAGAAGGCAAAGAAGTGAGTGACACATGGCTGCTCCTTGCCCATATTTCCACTGTAGTATGCAAAATGCAATTTGATGAGGTCTCTCAAGGTCTGTTGCTTGGGTGGCTTTATCAAGGATTAGGCAAATTCATGAAGAATAGCTGGCTCTACATATTCAGAGGCATTAGGTACCTAGTGTGCTGGGGAAAAACAACATGAAATAATCGTCTCCATCTTGTTCTGCTTCTGAGTTTTTCCAGAGGCCTACAGCTGGCTACGGAGGGAGACAGCTGCTAGACTATCCAGTGTGTTGTAGGAACCAGTGGAGACCTGGGCTCAAATACCCATTCAACCATGAAACTCTCTGGATGATCTTGGAGCAATCTCCCCCCGCCCCCAAACTAGAAACATGTGCTCTTCTGAGGTCTGTGTGGAAGATGGGTGGGATAAAAATGGTACAGTACAGATATGACTAGATAGGTATTTATTATTTATTCAATTTTTTATATCCTGATTTTCTCCCCAAAGGGACCCAAAGTAACTTACAACAAAACACACACAGTATAAATAAACCAATAAACCAAGGAAATAACACTAGACATTTCCAGTCTTGGGCCAGTTCTGAGATCAGCAGCTGTGAAATGTGGGGTAAAAGCCCAAGTGCCCTTTGGCTTTTGCCTCTGGCCATGCCTAGCCCTTATACCTGCAGACATAGAGGAAACAGAAACAGCTGATATGACGTGTAGCTGACAAGATGTTCTCTAACAATAGTTCCCCTCCCAGTCTTCTGATCCTGCATGGGTGGGAGGGTTGTCCTTGAAGAACCACAGAGAAGAGGACTGAAGCTTGGTTCTCATAAGTTTTCTGCCTATACCCTCAACTGGGCTACAGAGGAAAACAGCCCCCCCGGTACCCTTGCTTTACCTTAAGGAAACAAGGCGTTCACACTGTATGACAGTGAGCTGTTTCCATGGGTTCTAGTACCATGCTTTCCCAAGGAACCATTGAAATGTTAGCCACAAAATAACAAGCTGTTATGTCCTGAGTTTCTGTACCACTTGAGTGCCAGTGTTTGGAAAACTGGCTATGGTTGCAGCCCAACTCAGGATAGACAAGGTAGTGAAATTTAGTTCTCAGGTTAGTCAACCAGTATTGTGCCAGCAAAATAGACAAGCTTACCAATAGGCATCTGGTTATAGGAATGCGACAGCAGCCCTGTCTCACTCACACACCATCAGCATTCACTTTTGCACATGTCATTTCTTTTCTGTGCCTCCATTCACTGCTCATTCACTCATCTGGTATCCTCCCTGTCCCTTCAACAAATCATCTCTTGCATCAAATTTTCATCAGATGCCCATCTCCTTGTCTCCATGTGTTCTGTGAGACTCACACCCAGGCAAGTATGCACAGAATTGCTGCCGGATGGCATCGTTTGTTCTTCCTGCTTGCAGTTGCTCTTTCCCATCTCTCTTTGACCTGTGTAATGTACCCATCGCCGAACATGTGTCCAGGCCAGCCATGTGCTTGTACCGGTTCCAGCCGGTCCGACACGCGGCTGGGCGAAGTGCCTGAGCTTCGTTCCTGAGGACAAGGGACGGTCAGATCCTACCTCCTACTTTCATGTGGACAAGGGGGACCCAATAGATATTATTTACCTTGACTTCCGGAAAGCTTTTGATACAGTTCCTCATCAAAGGCTCCTAAGTAAGCTCAATAATCATGGGATAAAAGGACAAGTCCTTTTGTGGATCAAAAACTGGCTTATAAATAGGAAACAGAGAGTGAGTATAAATGGGAAACTTTCTCAGTGGAGGGTGGTAAGCAGTGGGGTACCACAGGGATCAGTACTCGGTCCGATGCTTTTTAACTTGTTTATTAACGATTTGGAATTGGGAGTAAGCAGTGATGTGGCTAAATTTGCAGATGACACAAAGTTGTTCAGGGTGGTGAAAACCAGGGAGGATTGTGAGGCACTCCAAAGGGATCTGTTGAGGATGGGTGAGTGGGCGTCAACGTGGCAAATGGGGTTCAATGTGGCCAAGTGCAAAGTGATGCACATTGGAGCCAAAAATCCTAAATATAAATACACGTTGATGGGGTCTGATCTGGCAGAGACGGACCAAGAGAGAGATCTTGGAGTCGTAGTGGATAACTCGCTGAAAATGTCTACACAATGTGTAGCTGCAATAAAGAAGGCCAACGCTATGCTGGGGATTATTAGGAAGGGAATTGATAACAAATCAGCCAGTATCATCATGCCCCTGTATAAATCATTGGTGCGACCTCATTTGGAATACTGTGTACAGTTCTGGTCACCACATCTCAAAAAGGATATTATAGCATTGGAAAAAGTGCAGAGAAGGGCAACTAGAATGATAAAAGGGTTGGAACACCTTCCCTATGAAGAAAGGTTAAAATGCTTGGGGCTCTTCAGCTTGGAGAAACAACGGCTGAGAGGTGACATGATCGAGGTTTATAAGATTATGAATGGGATTGAGCAGGTTGAGAAAGAAGTACTTTTCTCCCTTTCTCACAATACAAGAACTCGTGGGCACTCTATGAAATTGCTGAGCAGTCGGGTTAGAACAGATAAAAGGAAATACTTCTTCACCCAAAGAGTGATTAACATATGGAATTCACTGCCACAGGAGGTCGTGGCAGCTGCAAGCATGGACAGTTTCAAGCGGAAATTAGATAAACATATGGAGCAGAAGTCCACCAGTGGCTATTAGCCACAGGGTATAGATGGGAACTCTCAGTCTGGGGCAGGTGATGCACTCTATTCTTGGTACTGGAGGGGGCAGCAGTGGGAGGGCTTCTGGTGCCCTGGCCCCACTGCTGGACCTCCTGATGGCACCTGGTATATTTTGGCCGCTGTGTGACAGAGTGTTGGACTAGATGGGCCATTGGTCTGATCCAACATTGGCTTCTCTTATGTTCTTATGTTCTCCCTTCCAATTGGGGAACTGGGATCCGAGGAGATAATGCAATCAGTGTATATAGGCCAATCATGGGTATTTTGTGTGTTGGGGTGTGGGTTTCTTTGGGAATATATGATGGCCTGCAACCCGGCTGAATTTGTTTTGTTCCTGATCTTAAATAAAAGTATGAGCTGATTTCACTCTACGGACTTGTCAGTCTCAGTACTTTTCAGCCTGTAATATCCGTGACTGGCTCTCAACCAAAGCCATGCTTGATTTATTCATTGCCTTTCACTAAATTTCTTTTCTCCGTATCTTCACCTAAATATGACCTTATTAGCCTCTTCCTCAATAATTACATTTGGTGTTCATTTAACTCCCTTCTACTCATTCTGTTTTCTGGCTACTCCTACCACATTTTGCTGGGAAGTCATTCTTCACAGACCATAATTAGCTTTATCTGGAAGTGCCTGTCCAGTAATCTCTACATTGACTCCAAATTTGCAATGTTGGAGGGATTAGATGGCAGAGCCAATTGTGTTTTCTGAGAGCATCAGAGACAAGTTCACACGTGTTGCATACTGGAGACTAAACTGAAAAAAATAGGAAAAAGCAGATAACATTTGATTGTGCTGTGCTTGTCTATAGGCTGTGGAGTTAACTGCTTGTCTGCTGGACTGTGTTTGCTGGTATGCAGCCAAGACTTGTCTACTATTTCTAATGAATACTGGAATGGTATTGGAAAGTACTGAGACTGATGAGTCAGCAGAGTGAAATCAGCTCATACTTTTATTTCAAGATCAGGAACAAGACAACTTTAGCCGGCTCGCAGGCCGGCTTATATTCCCAAGCAAACCCACACCCCAACACACACAAACCCCTTGATTGGTCTGTATAACTAATTGTATTATCTCCCCGTATCCTAGGTCCTCGATTGGGAAGGGGCCAGGATCCGACCCTCCATTGTTCTCAGGGATGAAGCTCAGGCGCTTTGCCCAGCCGCATGTTGGACTGGCTGGAACCAGTCCAAGCACATGGCTGACCTAGAAACATATCCCGCGTTGGATACATTACACCCCTCCCCCCTTGGTCTGAAATACACATGCAGATATAGGCCTTTAAATAGGCAGGGGGCTTCCTTTCCCTCGTAGAGTGGCGGGTGGCAAGGGCTGTCAGTGAAGCTGGTGCTGAAGCTCTTGACAGTGAACTGTCCAGTGCTGGCGGAGCTGACGCTGCTCCCAAGGGCTCGTGTGAAGTGGTCAGGACCCCGGGGACTGGTTGACAGGTGCCAGGGCTCTGGTCTCCGCTGGGCTGGCTGGCCCTGGGGAAGGCTGTTGCTCCAGGGCCCCAAGGGCTTCAGACTCCTTGGGTTCGGCCGGTTCCAGAGGCAACACGCGTCGACTGAGTTGGTCGATGTGTCAGTGGAGCACAGTTCCATCTTCGCAGGAAACCTCGTACGAATGGGGGCCCTTGACCCTTACCACCTATGCCAGAATCCAAGGCGAGCCCTTGGTATAGTTCCGCGCGTAGACGGGATCTTCTGGGAAGAACCCTCAGGTGGCCTCTTGGTCCTTGGTGCCTGGCTCATGCTCTGGGGCCTGGTCCAGGTGTAGCCAGTCCATGTGTGTCGTGAGGCGGCGACCCAGGAGAAGTTCAGCCAGGCTTCTTCCCATTGTGGTGTACAGGGTGATGCATTGCCTAAAAAGGAAAGAGGCCAGTTTGTATTCCCAGTTCGGGGAGTCGAGCCGGCAAAGTGCGTCCTTGGTGGTTCAGACCATCTGCTCCTCTTGACTGCTGGTGGCGGGTTGGAATGGAGCTGAACACACGGTGGTTGGAGTGTGACTTCTTGTATGCTGCCGCTTCCCGGATCGCCTTATCCAAGTCGAGGTCATCCTTGCCGAAGAGTTTTCTCCGTAGCTTGTGCTCCCTGAGCTCTACCAGGAATTGGTTCAATAGGGCTTCAGTGAGGTTTGAGAAGGTGCATCTGGTCGCTGCCCGACATAGCCCTACTAGGAACTCCAAGGATGACTGATCCGGCCCCTGGACCCTTGCAAAGGAATCCATTCGTTCCGCAAACTTGGTGGGTTTCAGGGCCAAGTGGTCTGTTAACGCCTTCACCAGGACGTCGTCCGTTGCCGCTGCGTCCTTGGTTTGTAGAGGTGCCACCAGGTCCTTCATCAAAAGGAGTGCCTCGATCCCGCAGTACCTTAGTAGGTGTGCCTTCTTCATCCCGGGATCCATGATGGCATTGATTTTGAAGTGGTTGTTGAGAGTTTCGAGCCACGATTCCCACTGGTTGGGGCAAGCGATGTCAAACTTGGGGAAACTCTTGTTACCTCCAGTAGCCATTGTAGCAGCATGTGGAGGAGGAGGCAGTTGCTCGGGTGCAGAGGCGGTGGCGGGTTGAGGCGATGCAAGGTTGCGCTCGGAGCCAGCGGTTGTGTTCGCGGTGCCTGGAGCAGTGCGGTGAGCTGTTACCGGAGAAGCTGGGCACGAAGCGGAGCAGCGTGCCGGGATCTCGGTGCTGGAGCTCGATGGGAGACTCAGTTCTTCTTGATGGTTGTTGTTCATGTGAGGTAGAATCCCATCCTCGTCGCCAGTGAAAAGTACTGAGACTGACAAGTCAGCAGAGTGAAATCAGCTCATACTTTTATTTCAAGATCAGGAACAAGACAATTCTAGCCTGCTTGCAGGCCAGCTTATACTCTCAAGCAAACCCACACCCCAACACACACAAACCCCGTGATTGGTCTATATACACTAATTGTATTATCTCCCCAGATCCTAGTTCCCCGATTGGGAGGGGGCCAGGATCCAACCGTCCATTGTTCTCAGGGACGAGGCTCAGCCACTCCGCCCAGCTACATGTCGGACTGGCTGGAACCAGTCCGAGCACATGGCTGATCTAGAAACATCTCCCGCGCTGGATACATTACAGGTATACTGACAATTTCCCAGTAATTTAAAGGTGTTGTGCCTTTTCTTATTTGCAAAATCTTTTCTGATTCTAAACTTTGACTGGAAGAACTGACAGGCCTTTGCACAACAAATGTAGAGAACAATACAAAAATGCAGAGAACAATACAAAAAAGAGATTCTGTTATCTTCTACAGGCTGAGCATGAAAAATTCAAAAAGGAAGATGAAACCTTTAGGTTGAGCCATATGAGGGGGCAACTGGACCGGTCTCTGAGCAGCCTACAACAGGAAATGGAGGATACCCTGAGGCAGAATGAACATTTGCAGGTCAGCTGGTCTCCCTAAATCACTTTGGAAGGTTACAATGTGTTGCCCCATATGCTTTGTGGATAGTACATCTCTTTGAATGTTATCAGAACACATTGTACTTTGCAAAGCCTGTTGCTATTCCATGTCCAGGGTGAGGATTCATTGTCAGCAAACTAGTGTCTTCTCAGAAACCATCCCAATAGCAACAGGTGGGTGGGAAGCTGTAGTGGCAGGAACTTCTGCTGAACTGGCTCAATAGATAGTGGTGGTGTGTGAATGCGGAGCCATGTCCTGCAACTGTCAGACCCAGCACAGTTGTAGGTTGGCAATTGGAGAGGGTGGAACAATCTGGATCCAACATGCCCACTGTTCTGCAGGGGGAATGCCCTTTCAAGAGTATGGAGGTTCATGGGTATAAACAAGCTATTATTATTGTCAATAATAATAATAGTAATAATAATATTGTATAGCATTGTGTGTAGAATAGCCAGGAGATCCTAAGATTGTCTGGCAGCCAAAAGTTCTAGCACTTTTAGCATTATGCACCATTAGGTGGCAAGCTAGACTTGTTTTTAAGGTGAGAGATGTTTCAGAGGTGGTTTGCCAGTGCCTGCCTCTGTGTCACGACCCTGGATTCTTTGGTGGTCGCCCTTCCAAATATTAGCCAAGGCCAAACCTGTTTAGCTTCTGAGATCTGGCTAGCCTGGGCTAACTGGGAAGGAAAGAGAGAAAGAAAGAAATGACCCTATTTAAAGAGCCAGGGAGGGTGTCTGATGAGGACACTCACCAGGCAAAGGGAAGGGAAGGTAAAGGAGCAGAGTAGTGTATATCCTTTCCCCTTCCAGACTGAGGACAACAGGGCCATGCCAAGCATTCTGGTAGAGAGGAAGGGGAGCAGAGTGTGGTATATCCTTTTTCCTCTCTGACCTCAGGATCCTTCCAAGGTTTTTCCTCCAAGATGCAGCAACCCCACATCTTGCAAGGCTAGATCCTGTCCAAGGGCTCCCCTCCCCAATCTCCAACGCCCTGTAAATTCATCCTTAGATCTAACAGCTTTCTACTTACCTTTGCCATCTTACACAATGATGATAGGGCAAAATCTGCACTTCTTCACCTCTACTTATTGGTATCAAGCATACCATCTGGAAGAGAAAGCTTAGCACCATCAGTATTCTTAAAGCCACTGTTCCAGTCCTGTTGTGCTAAAAAAAAAAAGTGCTGACTCATTTTTAGCCTAAAACTGTGTACAAGGCAAGGTGAAATGAAAAACGAGGGAATAGGTGCTTTGAAGCTGCGTTGTGGATGATACATATATTATGTGAAATACAAGGACAGAACAGTGATTTTTAAATGGGGATCATATGACCTCTGGAGGGGCAATCTACAAATTTTGGGTGGCATTCAGAACTTTTGTGGGCAAATGGGAGTTATTTAGGAATTTAGGCAGCCCCTTCTCCCTATGTGGCTTCTGACAGCCAGCAGACAAAGAGTTGTTTTATATGGTTAACCCCATGTGTAGGGTATGGATGGGAGTTGCAGTGTTGGAGAAGCTGAGTTTCATTGTTTACCCCTTCCCAGTGTTTCTGCAATACAGAATATTTTTTGGTACTTGTAAGGAAAAAAGATAGACACAGTGTGCATGCCTGTCTTTTTGCTCTACTAGAAGTATAAAAGCAGCCTCCATGAGGGCATTTTTGATCAAGGAAATATCAGGCTCAAGGTGGCTGCTTCTTAGGGCCAAATGGCACTTCCATGGATCTCCACCATTGTGTGTAGTTTGATGCTTTCCCCAGAGAACACGAGTTGCAATACTGCCAGTCATCTGTTCAGGGATCTGCAAAAATTATACAAAATTAGAAGGTGGGTTACCATCATCCACATTTGTGCAGGATGGAGAAAAGAAATGGGATATTATGTTGCTCTCCTTGTGCAATCAGCTGATACCCAATACAAAGCAGATCTCAAGAGCTCCTGTGGATTCAGCTACAGCCAGAAGTATTCAGGCTACCAGAACCACAGCTTAATGGAGCTGGGCAGTATTCTCATTTTAGGCCCAGATTGCAGAGCTGGAACGAACACATGCCCAGCGACTAATGGAGCTCACATCCAGGCATCAGCTGGACATGGAGCTGGAGACAGAGAGGCTGCACAATGCTCAACTCCAAGCTGAACGCATGCTTGAGTCCCGGGAGAGAAACCACCGGCAGAAGGTGAAGGCCCTGGAGGAGCAGGTACAGTCAAGGAATGGTCTGGATGGCTCTTTTCAAATCCCACAGCGATGCCCTAGTCTGGTGGCTGGAACATACTGTGCAGTTAAATTCCCTGTATCAGGTTGTGGTGGTTATGAACCTGATATGAAATGTGGGGGTTTAGGACAAAAACTGGAGTGATGGCTGGTAAGTGAGGGTAAACTCCTCTGCTGTCGACTAGAAACAGACTACTAGAGTAAATGATTCATGTTGTAACCCATTGTGTTTGTACCTGTGCTGTATTCCTCCAGGTGAATGCTTTAAAAGATCAGCTGGACCAAGAAGTGAGGAGAAGACAAGCCTACATGAGCCAGATGCTACATGCAGTCAAATGATTCAAAGTTTTGACATTGTGCTCTGGTCTTGTGTGACCAGATAGACTGAGGTTCACAGATCAGAACTGGCCTTCAGCAGGATTTGTGCTAAAGCACTGGACTCATCTATCTCCTTCATTAGGGCACTCAGCTGAATAATAGAGAAACACACCCTGTACACTTGGAAGGAGTGACCAAAAAAAATAATAATTGGCAGCATACAGCCAAAAGGAAACCCTGCTGTGGGGGCAGCTGTTGTCTCTAAGATGCTTGAAACCCAGGGCACTGATGCTTAACTAATTAATTTAGGACAGTTAACAAGGAGGGGATTCTCTGTTGTTTGGGTTTCTGTGTAGTGTATCCCCATATGATCTCCATGGGGCTATGAATGCAAGATGTACAAATTAAAACAATCTGTGGGCCAGATAGGAGCACCTATTATTGAAATACCTCTGCATTCCCATCACTCATCAGGTCCCTTTATTTCTCTGTCAGGGTTTGGAGAGCTGCTGTTAAGCAGCTTCTGATGCATTGATACAGCATATCATGTAGTATCCTGATTTGGTGGACACATATTGTGGCTATCTGGTTGTAGCCACACGGCTCCAGTATCTCACAGATCACAATGAACAAGTTGTTCTGAAAACACGACATGGCAGGTAATTTCCACTGGCATCAAAATTGCACTGTGCGCTATAAAGAGAATTTGGGAAGCACAGTGTCACCACACCCCCGGGAGGGATCAAATCCTTTGCTGTGTCTAAGAACCTCAAGCCATTTTCATGGTGGCAGGTGGCTGAGCTTAGCTCAAAGCCAAATCATCTTATGACTTGCTGGCCCCAAGACATGTCAGAGTGTTAACATTCAACATTCCACCCACTCTGCCGGCTGAGAGGCTCCAAGGAAATCCCTTTAGGAATCAAACTTTGGTTTCCTTGGTGACAACAGGGAACCATATTGGAGTTACTGTGAACATCACCTGTTAGTATTGTTCCACATTTTTTCCTCATGAATGTTTGTTTTTCCTGTAGTGCATTGCAAATTATTGAAATAAAGAACATTTCTTAAAGATATTGAGAAAAAAACAATTGCCATTGTTTTTAATATGTTTCACAGTTCCCCACTAATTCACTTAGTATTTTGTAGGTAGCCCTGAACCCTGTAACACAAAGCACTGTAAAATATCTTCTCTTCTTGGGTAAACATAGGATAAAGATGCAAAGCCAGACAGTGGCCCCATATAGTATAAACTAGACTATTTTACTCTACAAATCTAAATCTGCTTAGAGGTGGAAACAACAACTTTGTTACTGGTACTGTCTTAGGGGGACTCTAAGCAGAAAATCAGTGGTACTGCTTCAGACACATTCTCACTGATATTCAGTACTGGCACTTATCAGCTTAGTTTCATATGTTAATGATTCTGGTTCCCAGCCAAGGAACATAGAGAAGGGTAATTCGGTAAAGGGAGCTAATTTTGCTAGGGAACTCACCACCGTCATAAAACAATGTTTCCAGATTTCTTTGGAGAAAGCCATGAAGGTTTAAATCTGCTCCAGGATGGTTTACATTTATAAGAGTGTATGTACTCACATCAAGATGGAACACATTTGGTAACCAGTGATGTCTAGCATTGATTTGGGTCAGTTTCTGTAGTTGCTGAATCTGCTCTGCCTTAATGTAGCTCCATGCCTGGTTTGAGATACATAGAGCCACTATAAGTGGAGTCAAACCACACTTCCACTGATGTTGGTTGCGGAACACAGCAGCACACATGAAAAAGATGGCTGGTTTAGTTCTTTAAACAAGTGTAAAATAAGAATTCATTTAATTGGGTTCACTTAATGTCAAACCGCTCAGGCTACACACAGAAGCTGTAGCAGATGTTTTTAACTTTTTAATGCCTAGAAGAAAATTAAGCACTAGAATGGAAGAGGGATGTCTTGCCAGTCCTGTTTGACTATGTATTAGGAGAAATGGGCAGTTGCCCAGTTTCTACTACGAGGTATTGAGCTGTGTATAGGCACTGGCAGAGACTTGGGAATCCCAGCAAATGTCTATGCATTACTGGCACTGTTCAGCTTCAGTGAAGGAAACTTTCCATGGGGGAATTTAGCTAATCTGCTGCTGTTCCTTCTGAGCCCTGCTGTTCTTTTCTGCTCAGTTTCAGGCCTTATGTAGGAATCTGTTCCTTGGCTTCCTTTCAGCACTGAAACAGACCTTACAGTAATTATTACAGCTGATATTTCTATTGCCTTTTTATTGAATACAAGCAGAATGTCAAAGCATGTTCCCAGTGGGGAAATAGTTTTATCTTCAAAACTTGACATTGCAGCTACCAACAAATCACAAGGATTCCTTTTGTTGCAAATATTTAATAACTGTGTGGGCTTTAAGGAAAAGAATGTGAAGGGTTTAAAGTGTGTCTGCTTTGTTATGCCACTTCTCACCTCATTGTATCATGAGGTTTGCAGAAGGGTCACAGACCAGGATAATAGCACTGAAGCAGACAACACTAGAGCCCTTGCATAAGGATCCTACCCACAATGAATGGACCTTAGTGCCAAGGGAGATAAATGGGTACAGCCCAGCAAAAGTTAGTTACAACTAAGGGTGTCATCCTAAGCATGTTTATGTGGGAGCATATTTCATACAATTAATGGGACTGATTTGTAGCCATTATGAATAAACCCATGCTGTGCATCCCATTGAAAGCAATGGAATGGGATGCACAACCCCAATCCTGTGCATGCATATTCAAAAGACAATCCCTGCTGATTCTAGGGAGGCCTACTTCTGAGTTATAGGATTGCAGCTTTATTTATGACATGCATTACCTGGATCATGCTAAATATATAAATAACTAGAGCACAAGGGCCAGTTTACAAGAGCCTGAGTATATGAATTGAGAGAGAACATGCAGAGCTGAGCAAAATTTAGATTTGCAACCCAATCCAATTTGTGCCACTGTTTTATTAGTTTTCAGATGTTTTATGAGCTAAATATGCCCCTCCTTCTCTGGTGGTGGTGGAAAGTGCTGTCAAGTGACAGCTGACTTATGGCAACCCTGAAGGGTTTTCTAGACAAGAGATATTCAGAGGTGGTTTGCCATTGCCTGGCTCTGCATCATGACCCTGGTACTCCTTGGAGGTCTCCTATCCAAATACTGGCCAGGGATGAGCCTGCTTCACTTCCAAGCCCTGACAAGATCAGGCTAGCCGGGGCTATCCTGGCCAGGGCCCCCTTTCCCTAATGTCTTCTAAACTGGGCTCTGGCATGGAAAAGTAGTTAAGAAGAAGAAGAAGAGAGAAGAGATTGGATTTAGACTCCACCATTTACTCGGAGTCTCAGAGTGGCTTACAAATTCCTTTCCCTTCCCCTCCCCACAACAGACACCCTGTGAGGTAGGTGAGGCTGAGAGAGCTGTGATAGAAACTGCTCTTTTTCAAGAACAGCTGTGCCAGTACTATGGTTTGACAGCTGCAAGTGGAGTAGTGGGGAATCAAATCCAGTTCCCCCAGATTATAGTCTGCGCCAAATTGGCTAAGAGTGGCACAAGCACACAAGTACTTCACCACTTGCTGAACTCTGCATAGCCCACCTTCACAACTGCTTAGCTCAGTGCCTAGTTGCTGTATATCAGCAGGATACTATGGCATCAGTGAAATTGATCTGGTTATATCTGCTAAGAATCTTTTCCTAAACAGGGTGACTAATTTAGATAACAAGACAAAGATGGCCCAGGCAGCCTAAGTGTGGTTGGCAAAAACCAGCAGTGAGAAAAGAAACAGAAGGAAAACAGGCAAGAAAGAAACACAATAAAGAATGAACAGTACAATCCTAAACAGAGTTACACCCTTTTAAGTCCACTGAAGGGTGTAACTGTATTTAGGATTGTGCTATAAAAGATTAGAGATTAGTTAAATCTTTGAAAGTAAAGCATGTACTTAAGGGCTCAGTGTACATAGGGTTTATTCTCATGTAACTTTTTCAACTATTTTCTACCTTCATTTTTTTCTCCAAGTGGGACTGGACATTAAATAAGAGTCTCTATTCCCAAACATTTCTCCAGGTCAAGCTTCACTCAGGGTTGAATCCCTTCTTTCCCATGTGCTTTGGCTACTCTCCAGATGTGAGGCCCTGTAGAGTTGCACTTCAAAAAAAATCACCGGGAAGATCTGATCACGGATCTCCTAGCATCTTGTCTGTTTTGACCCTCAGGGAGACCCAAACAGCAAAATTTGGGCCCCAAATGAAAATGTTCCAAAGCTGTAAGAATGAAGGAACAAACAGATGGTACCAGAGCTGTATACCAGGAATACATATACATAGGAAATTAGATGACTTCACAGTTGACTATTTGAGCTCCCACTTTCCCTGGGGGATAAAGCCACAAAAGAGAATGTCAGGATTTGCCTTTCAGTGTTGACTTCAACAACACCATATGTTTGAAAGTGATTGTGTTGCTTCAGTTAACCAGATTCCAAATTACTAATGAGAAAAATTTTGTTTGTTAAGTGTAACCACAACAAAAGTTCTCTGATGTATTTGTGGAAATGCTTTTCTCACCTCCTGGAGAGATTCATGATCATTGCTCCCCACTTCCTTGAGGAGGGAGAAATCCACTTGCTTACAAATACATAAACAGAATATGACGGAAATAAACATGTACCCCTACAATGAGAAACATAACAATTGTCCTATACCAGATTCTCAGAAAGCAACTCTGTAGACTTCTGTAACCAAAAAGATGATTCCAGATAGCTCAGTGAAATGCAGCTCTCTGTCTAGCTCTCTCCATTTCCAATCTGAACTGCAAATTGTCTTCTTTTCCACCACTTATGCCTATGGAGTCCTGACCTGGGTAGCCCAATCTAGCCTGATCTCATCAGATTTTGAAACCTAACAGGGTGGGCCCTGGTTAGTACTTGCATGGGAGACCACCAAGGCAGTCCAGGGTTGCTCTGTGGAGGCAGGCAATGGCAAACCACCTCTTTTAGTGTCTTTCTCTGAAAGCCCTACAAGGTCGCCATAAGTCGACTGTGATTTGATGGCACTTTCCACTACCTTACCTACAGAGAGATCCAGTGTTCTACTCTGAAAGTAAAATTGGCTATTAAGGAAAACATCCCCAGTCATTTCCCCTTATTGGGGAAATATCACTTAATGACCCCTAACTATTAAGAACATAAGAGAAGCCAATGTTGGATCAGGCCAACGGCCCATCCAGTCCAACACTCTGTCACACAGTGGCCAAAAATACCAGGTGCCATCAGGAGGTCCACCAGTGGGGCCAGGACAGGTACTGCTGAACACAATTGTCTTCCAATGCAAGCTGGCTTAAAAGGCTTGTGGTTTTCACTCTTCCCAAGAAAAGTCAAGTCAAGTTAGCCTTTATTGGCATAAAGCCAAGAAAAGTCAACTGATGCACCAATGTCTGTTTGTCCTGAGTCTGTGGAGAAGGACTCAGTTTCCATTGGTTGGTAAAGGATCTTCAAATACTTTTCTGTGATAGCCACATGAAAGTCCCAATTAAATTTTGCTGTGATCTACTGACTAATTTCATATCTCAGTATGGCCAGCTCTATCAGCGTATATCCCTATGTCACGCCTCAAGAGTGTCCCCTACACTTGAAGAACCACAATTTGAGTCCCAGGAGATGGGGAATCTTTTAATCTGTTGCATACATGGCTCTCACCGTGGCACAATAAATCTTTCAGAAAAGAAAGATGGAAGGGAGACAAGCACTTAACCAGCAAATAACTTTATTGTCCTATCAAGATACAGAAAATAAAGCAGGGAATTGGAGACAGAGAGCAACTGCAATTACTTTTTAGTTAAACAACTAACACTAAATTATTCCAAATTATGTTCCTCCCACATAACTAGTCTGGAGCAAACCAAACAAGAGAGAAGAGATAGGTGAAACTTGCCTAGAATGGGACCAAAAGGGATAAATGGGGAAGGAAAGTCAGAATTAACAATTTAATTAACAATTAAGCAGTCCCTAGCCATGTGAGAGAATGACTGGCTGGCAGTAGGGCAGCCTGGCCAAGAACAGCTAGGGAACCCTCAGAAAGATGATAAGTGTTAACAGGTGAGCAGAATAAGAACAAATTATACTCCACCTGTCTTGAAGAGGAAGGGTCAGGTGGATAGTTTGTACCTGTGGTGGTGGAAGAAGGTTCTAAAGAGGAATCAAATACAAAGATGGAGGCCCAAAGATGCCCTTTTTAAGCACCTGGATTTACCTCGGGTCCCAGTGGAGGAGGCCTGCTATTGGTCTAAATCAGGGCAGAACTAAGATCTATGATGGTATTGACCCAAAGCTTTGGACCTTGGCTGCCCACTCTTGGACTTTGGATTGTATTCTAAGGGTCTGTGACCTCATTGGTGGAGGGGCTGGAGGAGATACCTGAGATGGTTCTGGTCATAAGTGACTGAATTAGAATGGGGGGAAACTTCAGTTAGATCTTCTGACGAGAATCAGGAGATAAGCTAATGTTCCTTCCTGGACTGATGGTTGAATCATCTGGAAGCTGCACTATGAGGTAGATTTTGAGGGTTTTGGTTATTGCCCTGCATACCTGGGTCAGTGTTTATGGTGAAAAGGTGTGTGTGTGTGTTTGTGTTAATTACCATCAAGCATTTCCAATTTATGGTGACCTTATGAAATAATGATCTCCAAAATGTCCTGTCATTAACAGCCTTGCTCAGGTCTTGCAAACTAAGGGCTATGGCTTCCTTAATTAAATCAATCCATCCCAACAATTTCATTTTCTTCATTGTCATCCTTAAAGATGTGTAATTCCTCAGTAGTCATTACTTTTGTCTTCTTGATGTTGAGATATTGTCCCGTTTTGGCACTTTCTGCTTTAACCTCTATCTGTAGTCATTTCAAGTCTTCACTATTTTCTGCCAGTAATAAGGTGCCACCTACATATCTCAGCTTGTTAATGTTCCTTCCACCAATTTTCACTCCACCTTCATCTAAATGTAATCCAGCTTTCCTTTTCATACATTCTTCACAAAGACTGAACAGACAGGGAGATAAAAATATATATTGTATGACACCTTTGCCAATTGGAAACCATCCTGTTTCTCTATATCCTGTCCTAACAGTAGCCTCTTGTCCAGGGTATAGATTACACATCAAGACACTCAGGTGTTGTGGCACACCCATTTATTTTAAAACCAACCATAACTTTTCATGATCCGTGCAGTCAAAAGCCTCATTGTAATCTATGAAACACAAGCTGATTTTCTTCTGAGATTGTCTTGTACATTCTAGTAACCAATGTCAATTTGCAATATGATCTCTAGTGCCTCCTCCTTTACTGAATCCACCTTGAACATCTGGCATTTCTCATTCCATATAATGTAACACTCTTTGATTTTGAGCATCACTTTGAGCATCACTTTACTCGTGTGAGAAATTAAATGAGGGTCCACTAGTTGCTGCAATCTTTGATCTCTCTCTCTCTCTTTTTAATTGGAATATAAATTGAGCATTTCCAATTTGTGGGCCATTGTTTTGTTTTCCATATTTGTTAGCATGTTCTTGCTAACATTTTCATGGACTCTTGTTTCTTGCTTTCACTTCATTTTCTATAATTACAGGTTCTTCAAAAGATTCTTCTTAGAAGGAATCTGTCATCCTTTCATCTTTTTTGTGTAGTTCTTCAATTGTCTCAGCTAATGTATTTCCATATTGTTCTTTCAGCATACCTAACTGTGCTTTAAATTTCCCGTGATTTCTTGGATCTTATGGAACAGATTTCTTGCTCTTCCTTTTTTGTTGTTCCCTTCTATTTCTGTACACTGGTTATTATAATAGTTACCTTTGTTTGTACATGCCAGTAATTGGAACATTGCATTTAAACTTCTGATTCTATTTCTGCCACCTTTTGCTTCTCATTTGTCTTTAGCAATTTTAAGGGTATAACTGGGATTTTCATTTCTTTTGGCTACAGGAATAGACTTTACACATAGTTCTTCTGGTTCCGATTCCTTTGAACATAGTAACTCAAATCTGCTCTTTACATGGTCTTTAAACTCTTCAGGAATTTTGTTTAGATTATATTTTGGCACTATGAATGTTTTGGTGTTTTTCTTCATCTTTATTCTGATTTTCAATATTATCAGTTCATGGCCTGTATCACAATCAGTTTTGGTCTTTTTTTTAGCAGAAAGAATAGAACTTCTCCATCTTCTGCTTCCAGTTATGTAATCTATTTGATTTCTGTTAGTGGCCACCCAGGGATGTCCACATATAGTCAGTTCAGTTGCCTGAAACATGTTCGCAGTGAACAACGTTGTGCTCTCCTGCTCGTAGCCCAAATTTTCTGACAATATTTAATTCTACTTTGTTTCTCACTTTTGTATTCCAGTCTCCTATGATTATTAGCAAATCTTGTTTAGGGGTATGATCAATTTCTTCCTGGACAGAGGCATAAAAGCTTTCAATTTCTTCCTCCTCAGCAACTGTAGATAGGGCATAAATTTGAACGATGGTTATGTTGATAGGCTTTCCATGTAGTCTGATATTTTTTGGTCAGATGTTGCATTATAGCCCTGATTGCTTGCGCTACATCCTGCCTCATTATTAGAGCAACTCCATTTCTTCTGCATTTGTCACTTCCAGAGTAAAACACTTCATATTTTTTTGATGGACAATTTAAAAACTAATAAATCACCAGGCCCGGATAGCATTCATCCGAGAGTTCTGAAAGAACGTAAATGTGAACTTGTGGATCTCCTGACAAAAATATGTAATCTTTCTTTAAAATCTGCCTCCATTCCTGAGGACTGGAAGGTAGCTAATGTCACTCCCATTTTTAAAAAGGGCTCCAGGGGAGATCCGGGAAATTACAGGCCAGTCAGTCTGACATCGATACTGGGTAAGTTGGTAGAAACTGTTACTAAGGAAAGAATTAGTAGGCACATTGATGAACAAAAACTATTGAGGCAGACTCAGCATGGGTTCTGTAAGGGAAGATCTTGTCTCACTAACCTGTTAGTGTTTTTTGAGGGAGTGAACAAACATGTGGACAAGGGGGATCCAATAGATATTATTTACCTTGACTTCCGGAAAGCTTTTGATACAGTTCCTCATCAAAAGCTCCTAAGTAAGCTCAATAGTCATGGGATAAAAGGACAAGTCCTCTTGTGGATCAAAAACTGGCTTATAAATAGGAAACAGAGAGTGAGTATAAATGGGAAACTTTCTCAGTGAAGGGTGGTAAGCAGTGGGGTACCACAGGGATCAGTACTCGGTCCGATGCTTTTTAACTTGTTTATTAATGATTTGGAATTGGGAGTAAGCAGTGAAGTGGGTAAATTTGCAGATGACACTAAGTTGTTCAGGGTGGTGAAAACCAGGGAGGATTGTGAGGCACTCCAAAGGGATCTGTTAAGGATGGGTGAGTGGGCATCAACGTGGCAAATGGGGTTCAGTGTGGCCAAGTGCAAAGTGATGCACATTGGAGCCAAAAATCCTAAACATAAATACATGTTGATGTGGTCTGAACTGGCAGAGACGGACCAAGAGAGAGATCTTGGAGTTGTAGTGGATAACTCAATGAAAATGTCTATACAGTGTGTAGCTGCAATAAAGAAGGCCAACGCTATGCTGGGGATTATTAGGAAGGGAACTGAAAACAAATCAGCCAGTATCATCATGCCCCTGTATAAATCATTGGTGCGACCTCATTTGGAATACTGTGTACAGTTCTGGTCACCACATCTCAGAAAGGATATTATAGCATTGGAAAAAGTGCAGAGAAGGGCAACTAGAATGATAAAAGGATTGGAACACCTTCCCTATGAAGAAAGGTTAAAATGCTTGGGGCTCTTCAGCTTGGAGAAACGACGGCTGAGGGGTGACATGATCGAGGTTTATAAGATTATGAATGGGACTGAGCAGGTTGAGAAAGAAGTACTTTTCTCCCTTTCGCACAATACAAGAACTCGTGGGCACTCCATGAAATTGCTGAGCAGTCGGGTTAGAATAGATAAAAGGAAATACTTCTTCACCCAAAGAGTGATAAACATATGGAATTCACTGCCACAGGAGGTGGTGGCAGCTACAAGCACGGACAGTTTCAAGAGGGAATTAGATAAACATATGGAGCAGAAGTCCATCAGTGGCTATTAGCCACAGGGTATAGATGGGAATTCTAAGTCTGGGGCAGGTGATGCACTCTATTCTTGCTGCTGGAGGAGGCAGCAGTGGGAGGGCTTCTAGTGTCCTGGCCCCACTGCTGGACCTCCTGATGGCACCTGGTATATTTTGGCCGCTGTGTTGGACTAGATGGGCCATTGGCCTGATTCAACATTGGCTTCTCTTATGTTCTCTTATGTTCTTAAGACTGCAGTGTTTCAATGTTCCATTTCTCATTTTATGATTTCAAGCTTACTCTTATTTATACTTCTCATGTTCTATGTTCCTATTATATGCACCGAACAGTACTTTCCTTTTGCATCCATTCATATCAACAACTGAATGTCCTTTCGGCTTTAGTCCAGTTGCATTGTTAAGAATAGCACTATTCGTAGTTGTCCTCAGCTTTTCCCCAGTAGCTGACTGAGTACCATCCAACCTGGGATTTCCATTTTCCAGCACTATATCTTTTTTCATTTTGGATTTTCTCATAAAAGGGTATTCAAGGTGAGAGATTATCACAAGTGGTTTACCATTCCCTTTTTTGTGCAGGACTAACAAGGATTAGTTGAAGTGGGATTGCAGTTGTCTATGAAAGAACCTCCGCCAGTGTCACCTTCCACTATTGCTGCTGCCCAATAGTTATCCTTCAAGGATTACTTACCCCCATCACCACTGGAACTGTCTGTTCTGTTCTGCTGATGTGGCTACTGATTCCTGAAAGTGATGGCTGCATCTTAGTCTGGTGTCTGAGGTGTGACCATTCTGCCTTGAGTGACTCTTCTAAAAGCTTAGCCTCTTGACAAGAGTATAAACTTTTACGGTATTACTCTCAGCTAGGGATGTGCAATTATTTTTCTTGGGATTTTTCAGTTTGGGTCTATTAGACCTGAAAAAAAATTCAGGATTCCCAAAAAAACCTAGGTACCCAATACCGATAAAGTATTTGGATCTGAGATTTTTTGGAAATCCCGAATTTTGAAGGGTGCAATAGACCTGAACTGAAAAAGACAGAAACAAAGCAAAAAAACAGCTGAGAGGCAGCTCAGCTGGGGCTCTCTTGGGCGGTCCCTTTAAACTGGACTGCCCAAGAGCTCACAAAGCAGCTGATCCTGTGAGGAGAACACAGAGCCTGCCAAGCAGCCAATCCTTCAGGGAGAGTTCTTCCTGCAGGCTCTGCTGGGGCTCTGCTGAGCAGCCCTTTAAACCAGGCTGCCCAACAGAGCCTGCCAAGCAGCTGATCCTGTGGGATGAACAGTCCAAAGGAGCCTCAGCTGAGCCAGCAGGGAGAGTGCCCCCCTGTATAAAGGGGCTACAGAATAAAGCCCAAAAATAGCTGGGCGGCCCCAAAAACAGCTGGATGGTGGGAGCTATCTGCTCCAACCCCACAGCTATTGTTCAGGTTTGCTAGTAATCCCCAAATATATCCAGGATTTGGGGGGGATTTTTTTGGTTCTCCTGAAAAATCCCAGATACATTTGGGATGCTGAAATTTATCCAAAAATATGGTATTTTGGGGGTTTACTTTGGTTTGGTTAGACCCAAATGCACACCCCCTACTCTCAGGTTCACTGACACACGCAAACTCCCTCACCGTGTTAAGCTGTGCATCCAAGAGAGGGGAAAGGTGAGAGCTGCTCTGAAAATCCAAACAAAGGAGTCTTGACTGATGTATTCTTGGAGTATTCAGGTAGTTGGATGCTACATCTTGAAAGCACCTGGGGGGACTTGCTGCCTTCATCAAGGGAGTTTTTCCCACACTTGTGGCAACTGAAGGCCAAAGATTTGTAGGGTACAAACTACATGGGTTTTAGTGGGAGCAGGTGCCATGCAACACATGGTTCTCAAACATTCTACCAGTTGTACAGAAGGTCCCTCTTTCTTCTAACTCTTGCCATTCCTCAGCTGATCCGTAGTGGTGGGGAGACTGGATTGGAGAAGACATGCTTGAGGGTGTACCTTCACTGCAGCCATAGCTCCCCAGCCTCCAGTGTCCCTGGAGTCTCTGTTAACTATGCTGTTAAATATGCTTCTCCAAGCACAATTCTCCCCTCCCAAGGACATGTACACACACACTACTCAGGACCTGAATGGAAGCCACTTGTTTCTTTTTATCCCCAGTGCCCTGGTGGGTGAGGGCTGATACTCGAGTGCTGCTCTTCACTGCCAAAGTAACTTGTGCATTGGGGGGGGGCAGTCTGGGGCAAGTTTTTCTTTGAAAGCAATGTTTTCCAGAAACCCTGGGTGTCCCTCTTATTGATAGGATTCCCTCCAGCCCTTTTTCTCCCTCCTTCTTTGTTTCTTGGTGCATTTGTACATGGGTGCTCCTTATTTATATATTTACTTCATTTATAACCCCACCTTTGTCCCCAGTGGGGACCCAAAGTTGCTTCTATAATTCTCTTCTCCATTTTATCCTCACAACAAGGAAGGATTACACTGTGAGTGTGTGACTGGCCCAAGGTCACTAATCAAGTTTCCATGGCAGAGTGGGGATTTGAACCTGGTTCTCCTAGATCCTAGTGTGACACTCTAACCACTACACCACACCAGTTCTTCTTCATTAACTAGGGAAATTATTATTTGTAGACTACTCATGAATAAGTTGCATGTCTTTTTTTGTAAATGGGATTTCCCAGAGGTGTACACATAATTATTTGTAGGATATGGTTCTAAAATCAAGATGAAAATTAAAAGGATTATGACACATAAACTAAATATAACTGATTTTATATAATACTAATGAATAAATTTGTTTATAGCATCATAAATCTGATGTTGTAATTTCAAAGTAGTTCTTTATCTTTTGTTTCATATTTAAGGTCATATTTAAAAATCAATCCAGGCCATATTTAAAAATCAATAAGCAGAAGGAGTGCATTTAGCAGAAAATCACTGCTCCATTTGAGGCTTCAACTGAACTTGTATTTACATTTATTTATATTATAATGGACAGTGTCATGGGGCTCTGTGAGGGAGCTTTATGCTGACTTTGCAAAGATAATTTGAGCCTGCCTGATAAACAGATTTAAGATAAATTTCGATTTTTTTGTACTGGCTGAGACCAAGGGCTACTTGAGTTTGACATGTAACTTAAACCACTGCACTGCTAAAAAGAATTTCCTGGTCATATTTTTAGCACCTTGAGAAATTCTTAAAAATGGCCTGTACATTTTTGTTTTTTTAATAAAAAGGAAACAAAATTCCAGTACAATCTTTGCTGTATAACTGTTACGTACCCAGACTTGGCAATGGCAGTTTTTAAAACACATACAGGCATGAAGCAAAAATGAGAATGATTAGATCACCCAATATTTTGCTTAAGTAAAAAAGCAGTGGGGGGGGGACTGGAGCAGTAGGCTGGGGCAGGCTGTGGGTTAACTCTTTCCTGCATGCTGTTTCACCTATAAATGTACACCTTGAAGTTGCTATTAGTTGCACAGGAGGGAAAAATTACATTCAGAGGTCATGACAAACTACAGTTAAATACCAATTGTGCACAAGCAAAATTTTTACTGCACTCAGGTGTGCCTTTTGGTCCTCTCACCTCCTTTTGTACAGGCAGTCTGATGCTACATTTGCTCAAGGCCCAATTTGCCAGAACCTGGAAATGCAGGTGTCTTGCTTAATTCTACGCAAACTGAGATTTTTAAATTAGGATTAAACTAAAGTCTGGGTTCCCAGTTTGTGCAGAGTAAACCAATTCCAAATTATCAAAGCACTTGCATTTGGACATCAAGGATCTGTCCTGGGACCAGTTTTGTTCAACATCTCTATAAATTATTTGGATGAAGGAATACAAGGAATGCTTATTAAATTTGCAGATGATACTAAATTGAGAGGGGTAGCAAATACAGCAGAAGACAAAGTCAGGATACAGGATGATCTTGACAGGATGGAAAACTGGGCTAAAAAGAATAAAATGAATTTTAACAGGAATAAATGTAAAGTTCTGCATTTAGGTGGGGAAAATCAAATGGTATAATAATAGGATGGGGGAGATCTGTCTTGGCAGTAGTATGTGTGAAAAGGATCTAGAGCAGGGGTGTCAAACCTGCGGCTCAAGAGTGGGGCTCTCTCCTCTCCCCCCTCCCCTGCCCATCCTCACTGTTCTGAGCTTGAGCTGCTTTGGAGTCTAAAAAGCATAGGGTGGGGCTGTCTCTGAGAGCCGGAAGCAGAGGGCAGGGCTGTCAAACTTCCCAGTCACCACTCCCAGCCTCCATAGTAGGGTTCCCAGGTCTGGGTTGTAAAATACCTGAAGACTTTGGGGCTGGATCCAGGAGAGGGCAGGGTCTGAGGAGTGGAGGGGCCTCAGCATGGTACAATGCCATAGAGTCTCCCCTTCAAAGCAGTCATTTTCTCCAGGGGAGCTGATCTCTGTTAGCTGGAGATCAGTTGTAAAAGTGGGAGATCCCCAGGCTCCACCTGGAGGCTGGCAACCCTACTCCATAGTCTTCCTCAGAGTAGGAGCTAGGGGCTGTGTGCTTCTGCTGTGATCCTTGTGCTTTTTTATTTTACAACTTGCTTTGCAAAATCCCACTATTCCCTCACCTTTCCAGTTTAGGCAGGCACGTTTTAAGGGCATGGGGGGAGGAAGGTTTGGGACCAGCCAGGGTTAAAATGTAGACTTCTGTAAACTCAAGGGACTTGCAGAGAAATATTAGTTATAACACACACACCCTCCTAATGTGGGGTTCCAATGGAATAGCTGCTATAATATCTTTAATTGTGTTTGTCTGTGTCCTGTATAACGTTTCTGTCTCTGCTACCTGGCATTACATTTTATGACACACATGGCCCAGCCCAACAAAGTCCAATTTATGTCAAATCTGGCCCTCATATCAAATGACTTTGATGCCCCTGATCTGGGAATCTTAGTGGACCATACACTGAACGTGAATGAGCAGTGTGATGTGGTAGCTAAAAAGGCAAATGACATTTTGGGCTGTATCAACAGATGTATAGTGTCCAGATCACGCAAAGTGATGGTATCGCTTTGTACTGGTTAGTCCTCACCTAGAATATTGTGTTCAGTTTTGGGCACCACAATTTAAAAAGGATATAGACAAGCTAGAACATATCCAGAGGAGGGCAACAAAGATGGTGATGGGTCTGGAGACCACCCTATGAGGAAAGGCTGAAGGAGCTGGGTATGTTTAGCCTGGAGAGGAGACGACTGAGAGGCGATATGATAACCATCTTCAAGTACTTGAAGGGCTGTCATACAGTGGATGGTACAAAGTTGTTTTCCTTTGCCCCAGGAGCTTGGACCAGAACCAATGGGTTGAAATTAAATAAAAAGAGTTTTCAGCTAAACATTAGGAAGAACCTCCTGACAGAGCGGTTCCTCAGTGGAACAGACTTCCTCAGGAGGTGGTGGAATCTCCTTCTTTGGAGGTTTCTAAGCAGAGGCTAGATGGCCATCTGACAGCAATGCTGATTCTGTGAATGTAGGCAGATCATGAGAGGGAGTGTTGCATCAGTGCTTAATACTCATGGCCCTTTCTTACACACATGCTGATCACCACTTTGGGTCAGGCAGCAATTTTTCTCCAGGGCAGTTTGGCCAGTGATCCTAGAGGTTTTTTGCCATCTTCTGGGCATGGAGCTGGGGTCACTGGGTGTCTGGGGCAGTGGGGGAGTATTTGTGAATTTCCTGCATTGTGTAGGGGGTTGGACTAGATGACCCCGGAGATCCCTTCCAACTCTATGATTCTAACGTGAATTGTAGCTTGATCAAACCAGGAACTTTTGCACCAAGCTCCATACACAAAGGAGGAAGGTGCGAGGAATGGAAGGAGCCTGCTGTGCTTGTGCATAGTTGGAGTATTATTGCAACTTCTTGTGATGTCTCAGGGCTGCCACAATCAGGTACCTGTCTTTTTCCTTATTGGGGTTCATAGTAGCTTGGGAAATGAGCACGGGGGAAGAGCTGAATCCCCCATCACAGTGCCATGTCCTTATTCCACTCCCAGCTGCTTTTTAAAATTAATAAAGTACTGGGAAGTCTAATCACAGATAAAAAAAAAATATATAATTAAGATGAGCATAAGTAGAATTTCTTCTGGCAGGATCTCTGATATTGAAATTGGAAGTAGGATTCCTGACAGAAAAAACATTAAATATGTCCTTGGAGAACGATGCTAACTTTTCATTTTGTTTCATTTGTATGCTATTCTTCTTCTCAAGGTATATACGGGATTCCCCAGTGGTCTCTCTATCCAGCTACTACTGCTAGCTGATGAATTCATCTGTGTAAGCGTGAAATATGAAGATATGTAGTGGATAAGGCTTGCCTAAGCCTGTAGAGATCCCAGTTTTCCTAAAGGGTATAAATACACTGTAGACTTAAACTGGTTTAACAACCACTTGTTCATCTAGGGATCCCTGCAATCTGAAGTTCTATGAGTGAGGCTGGAAATCTGTAACTGAGAATTCTCAGCATCCTTACCAAACAATTCCCAAGATTCTTTAAAGAATGTCATTGTAGTGGTAACTATTACTTCACCAACTTTTTCTTGCTGATTTTGCATGTTAAGTAAGTGTTCATGCACTCTTTAATTGTCAGTGAACTCTACTTGCTTAAAGTTACTTTGATCTTTGACAGTTAATTGAAACAGTTACAGAAAAGTTAAATTAATTGCTTTTTAACAGGTTGAAAGATGAGATTCACTTCATCTTTCTATATTAGATGTAATTCATATGCACCTGCTGACTGGCTCATTTTCATGTGTGTTAATTATTTCATATTTAGTTAAGAATCAATCACATATCTAGACAGTAATCATATGATTATAATGAAAGAGATTTAGAAGAAGATAAGAATGATATTTTTCTATAAATATGCACTACCATGATAAACAAATCAGATTTCTCTGGATGGAAGTCTCAGAAGATTAGGTGAGATTTCTGGGGTGTGTGTGACTTGGTCTTTTGCAGGGCTTTTTTGTAGAATAAGCCCAGCAGGAACGCATTAGCATAATAGGCCACACCCAATAGCAAACTCATTAGCATATTAGGCCACACCCCATGTTACCAGGAGTGTGGTCATTCAGCCACACCCATCTTTTGCTTCTTATTCTGTTTACCTTGTTTGTTGTTAAAACCCAGGGCTTTTTTTGTAGCAGGAACTCCTTGCATGTTAGGCCACACACCCCTAATGTAGCCAATCCCATTGAGTTCCTGCCATTGGGTGTGGCCTGTTATGCTAATGAATGCCTGCTGGGCGTGGCCAACTCGGGAGCCAGTCGGAACTCCGTTCCTGTGCGTTCCTGCCCAAAAATAGCCCTGGTCTTTTGGAATAAAAAGCAGTGAGACAAAAACCTGAAACTTGGTTTGCTCTTTAAAATTTTGCTCACTATATTATGATCAAGCAATATTAGGAACTTTGATAATTTTAGCACTTATTTTTAAGATTCAGATGGGTAGCTGTGTTAGTCTGAAGCAGCAGAACAAAGTTTGAGTCCAGTAAAGGGTTGCCAGTCCCCAGGTCCTGGCAGCGGTTCCCCCAGATTTTGGGGCTTCTGCCCGCTGTCAGCCAACTGGCCAACGGGAAACCCCACCCTCAAACAGTGACATTGCTGCATAGCATCCCTGACACAATGACTTCACCTGAAAGTGATGTCATCACATCAGGGCATCAGACAGCGATGCTCTGGTTTGAGGGCAAAACTCTATGGTTAGAAGCCTTCCCCTGCAACTTCCCTTCATGAGCAGGCTGAAGATTTTTGCATTCCCAATTTGTCCAGTTTGGGTGCAATGACAAACTATGGTTTGCTGTCTTGCCTACAAATCAGGACTTCAAACTCTACTCATATTAATTAGTTTGTGAATATTTTATAATTATGAAGTTTAATATGTAGGATTTGCAGACAGGACATTTAAATTAGGCACCTACCTATATAACACTGGTAATTAACAATAGGCTGATCAGATTATTGTTCAGATAAACACCTTAAATTAATCAGTAACAAAAAATTCCTTGCCAGGAGCCACCGCAACACCATTCACGTATATTTGTTTCTGCCTCCCCAGATAGTGCTGTGGATATGGGAAACTGGAAGTCTTCTGCAAACAGCAAACTTTTTAGGATTAATTAATAAATGTTTATCCTGTGGTAAGTTTTCAGAGTGCAGTGGGAAGAACATTACAGGGAGACAACTGACCAAGAGAACAAAGCATAGGTGTTTGAGAAGTGGTGTCAGGAAAACACAAGTACACACACATTGTACTCATGTGTTCCACAGGGCAGTTTCCCTAACATGTATTTCCCTCAGGACTGAATTACATGCTACATTTTTATGCATGCAGCATGGACACTGAATATGATATATGCTAATGACACTGGGTGGTGGTGGTTTTCAGTGTATTCATGTGCATCCACATGCCCTCACACTTGAAGACAGGAACATCAAGACATTTGCTGCATTTAGACATTATACTATCACTTTCTGGCATTGTCCCACATCTGAAGAAGAAGATTTATACCCCGCCCTTCACTCGGAGTCTCAGAGTAGCTTATAAACTCCTTTCCCTTCCCCTCCGCACAACAGACACCTTGTGAGGTAGGTGGGGCTGAGAGAGCTCTTTCCAGAACTGTCCTTGAGAGAACAGCTCTGACAGAACTACGGCTTGCCCAAGGTCATCCAGCAGTTGCAAGTGGAGGAGTGGAGAATCAAACCCAGTTCTCCCAGATTAGAGTCCACACACTTAACCACTACATCAAACAGTCCTTTAGAGATTTCAGCAGATGGCAGTGCCAATAGGAAAATTGTGTAATTTTGTAAGAATATGGCCTAGTCCTGCTTCTAAAACTAGATGCTATCCTTTCTATTACAAAGCAGGGTTACGCACATTGTAATGTAAATCTTTCTTGGCTGTTCATTGTAGCATTTAAATGGCGCTACCCAAAAGGTGAGGATGAGACCAAGTTGATCTTATTGACACTTTTAATAACTGTTCCCAACCACAGGAAGGCAGTGCTTGTCCTGAGCCTTTGTGCATGAAAATCATCCAATTAACTGATTAATCCTTAGGGCCAGATTTCCACAACTCATGTGATAATTCCAATGGTTACATGATGGTTTGGTTGGGAGCAGAATGAAAGCTCACTCTGGAGCAGACTCAGAATATGTGAAAGATGATATGAATGTATTTGGATGGTAAAGATGAACAATCTCCAGATGTATCTAAAATTCATCTACTCTACCAATTATATGACTCACCCAGCAAAACATAATGGACTTTCCCATCAGTTTTATGTGTCAGGACGTTGGCACAGTTGGAACCCTAGAAGAGTCAGCTTTGTTATTTAACAAAGCCTAAGAAAGATTTCAGAGCGAATATTTAGCTATGGCGATTAAGGTATGCATCTGCACAATGGCTTCCCATGCGATCCATTTAGCAAGCTCATGGAAACACAAAATTATTGATTTATTTTTTAAAGTATGTATCCTGCTTTCCTCTTAGGAGTCCAAGGCAGCTAATAAAACATTAAATTAAAAACATGTTACATATAATCCTGTTGAATACATAAACAAATTCACAAAAAGCTAATTAAAAAGTCATCTGAAACAAAAGGGGGAAGGGTCTTAACAGATCTCCTCAGAGTCAGTAGCAATGGAATCTTAGGACTTTCCAGAGGGAGGACATAAAATAAAAACATAAGAGAAGCCAATGTTGAATCAGGCCAATGGCCCATCTAGTCCAACACTCTGTCACACAGCGGCCAAAATATACCAGGTGCCATCAGAAGGTCCAGCAGTGGGGCCAGGACACTAGAAGCCCTCCCACTGCTGCCCCCTCCAGCACCAAGAATAGAGTGCATCACCTGCCCCAGACTGAGAGTTCCCATCTATACCCTGTGGCTAATAACCACTGAAGGACTTATGCTCCATATGTTTATCTAATTCCCTCTGGAAACTGTCCATGCTTGTAGCTGCCACCACCTCCTGTGGCAGTGAATTCCATATGTTAATCACTCTTTGGGTGAAGAAGTATTTCCTTTTATCTGTACTAACCCGACTGCTCAGCAATTTCATGGAGTGCCCACGGGTTCTTGTATCATGAGAAAGGGAGAAAAGTACTTCTTTCTCAACCTGCTCAGTCCCATTCATAATCTTATAAACCTCGATCATGTCACCCCTCAGCCGTCGTTTCTCCAAGCTAAAGAGCCCCAAGCGTTTTAACCTTTCTTCATAGGGAAGGTGTTCCAACCCTTTTATCATTCTAGTTGCCCTTCTCTGCACTTTTTCCAATGCTATAATATCCTTTTTGAGATGTGGTGACCAGAACTGTACACAGTATTCCAAATGAGGTTGCACCAATTATTTATACAGGGGCATTATGATACTGGCTGATTTGTTTTCAATTCCCTTCCTAATAATCCCCAGCATAGCATTGGCCTTCTTTATTGCAGTTACACACTGTCTAGACATTTTCACTGAGTTATCTACTACGACTCCAAGATTTCTCTCTTGGTCCGTCTCTGCCAGTTCAGACCCCATCAACGTGTATTTATATTTAGGATTTTTAGCTCCAATGTGCATCACTTTGCACTTGGCCACATTGAACCCCATTTGCCACGTTGCCACCCACTCACCCATCCTCCACAGATCACTTTGGAGTGCCTCACAATCCTCCCTGGTTTTCACCACCATGAACAACTTAGTGTCATCTGCAAATTTACCCACTTCACTGCTTACTCCCAATTCCAAATCATTAATAAACAAGTTAAAAAGCATCGGACCGAGTACTGATCCCTGTGGTATCCCACTGCTTACCACCCTCCACTGAGAAAGTTTCCCATTTATACTCACTCTCTGTTTCCTATTTATAAGCCAGTTTTTGATCCACAAGAGGACTTGTCCTTTTATCCCATGACTATTGAGCTTACTTAGGAGCCTTTGATGAAGAACTGTATCAAAAGCTTTCTGGAAGTCAAGGTAAATAATATCTATTGGGTCCCCCTTGCCCATATGTTTGTTCACTCCCTCAAAAAACACTAACAGGTTAGTGAGACAAGCTCTTCCCTTACAGAACCCATGCTGAGTCTGCCTCAATAGTTTTTGTTCATCAATGTGCCTACTATCTCTTTCCTTAATAACAGTTTCCACCAACTTACCCGGTATGGATGTCAGACTGACTGGCCTGTAATTTCCCAGATCTCTCCTGGAGCCCTTTTTAAAGATGGGAGTGACATTAGCTACCTTCCAGTCCTCAGGAATGGAGGCAGATTTTAAAGAAAGATTACATATTTTTGTAAGGAGATCCACAAGTTCACATTTGAGTTCTTTCAGAACTCTTGGATGAATGCCACCCGGGCCTGGTGATTTATTAGTTTTTAAATTGTCCATCAGTCGTAGGACTTCCTCTCTTGTCACTGCAATCTGATTCAGGTCTTTCAAACCCCCTCCCAAAATCGGTGGTTCTGGAGTGGGCAAGCACTTCTCCTCTTCCACAGTGAAGACAGAGGCAAAAAATGCATTCAGCTTTTCAGCCATTTCCCTATCATCCTTCACCACTCCTTTTACCCCTTGGTCATCCAAGGACCCCATTGCCTCCCTGGCTGGCTTCCTACTTCTAATGTATTTGAAGAAAGTTTTATTGTTGGCCTTTATGTTTTTTGCGATATGCTCCTCATATTCCCTTTTTGCTTGCCTGATCACAGACTTGCATTTTATTTGCCACAGTCTGTGTTCCCTTTTATCAACCTCACTGAGACTAGCTTTCCACCACTTAAAGGAATCCTTCTTACCTTTTACAGCTTCCATTACTTTATTTGTTAACCATGCAGGCTTTTTTCTATACCTATTTGTGCCTTTCCTAACCAGCGGTATATATTTTTTCTGAGCTTCTAGGATTGTATTTTTAAATAGTCTGCAAGCTTCCCCAATGGTTTTGACCTTCTCCACTCTTCCTTTCAATTTCTTCCTCACATGTCCCCTCATACCAGAGAAGTTACTCCTTTTAAAGTTAAAAGTGGTTGTGTCAGTCTTTTTGGGCAACTTCCTATCTGTACAAATGTTAAACTCAATGACATTATGGTCACTGTTCCCAAGCGGTGCAATCACTTTTACATCTCTCACCAGGTCTTGGGTGTTACTTACGACCAAATCCAGGATCGCCTCTCCCATAGTAGGATCTGTGACCATCTGTTCCATAGCACAGTCACTGAGCGTGTCTAAAAACTCACTCTCTTTTTCCCGACTAGAACTCATACTGACCCAATCAATGTGTGGGTAGTTAAAGTCACCTATTACGACACAGTTATTTCATCTAGCCGCTATCTTTAATTCATTCATCATTTTATAATCCTCCTCTACCTTTTGATCCAGTGGGCGATAAACTCCCACTGTTAAGCCTCCTTTTGGACCCACTATTTCAACCCATAGCATTTCCAGAAGCGAATCCAATTCTCTTACCCTCTCAATCTTACTGGACTGTATACCCTTTCTGACATACAGAGCCACCCCACCTCCAACCCTTCCTCCCCATCCTTCCGATATAATTTATAACCAGGAATCACCGTATCCCACTAATTTTCCTCATCCCACCAAATTTCTGAAATACCCACAATGTCTAATTCCCCAACACCAAGCATTCCAACTCCCCGATTTTACCTCGGAGACTTCTAGCATTTGTGTATCAACACTTATAGTTTCCCACGCTTGTTAAGCCCACAACCTTCCTCTTGCTGCCTCGAGACCTTGCCAGGCAGTTCCTATCATTAGCCACAGTCTCAGTGGACAATTTTAATCCATTTCCTTGTACAAAAGTAATAGCTACCCCTTCATGTCTTTCAGATGAGCCATCCTGAACCAGAGACTTGTCATCTCCTGTCGGCTTTCCCCCATTATTCAGTTTAAAAACTGCTCTGCCACCTTTTTGATTTTGAGCACCAGCAGCCTGGTTCCTTCTTGGGACAATTGGAGACTGTTCCTTTTGTACAGCTCTCTCTTGTCCCAAAAAGCATCCCAGTACCTAACGAACTTGAACCCTTCCCCCCTACATCATCGTCTCATCCACGCATTGAGACTCCTGATCTGTGCCTGTCTCTCCGGCCCTGCGCGTGGAACAGGTAGCACTTCTGAGAAGGCTACCTTGGAGGCCCTGGCCTTGAGTTTCCTGTCCAGCAGCCTAAATTTCTCCTCCAGGACCTCACGACTGCATTTCCCCACATCATTCATGCCGACGTGCACCACGACCACTGACTCCTCCCCAGCACTATCTACCAGCCTGTCTAAAACATGCATAATTCCACAGCAGCATTCCACAGCAGCAGAGCTGCTACAGAAAAGGCATGTGAGAAATTTGTGGCCAACCAAGGTGCTGTAAATGAACATACCACTAACAGGTTTTGATCTGCAGAGCATGGATGCCTCATCAGTTCATACTAAAGGAGATGGTCTGTCAAATATGTGGGTCCCAGACCATAAAGGACCTTGAAGATAAGAATCAAAACCTTTAACTGACTCTGGAAGCAAATAGGAAGTCAGCGGAGCTGCTTTTAAAACATATAACAGGTGGGCCACATTTTGAGCTGGCTCAAGCTTCTGGGTTGTCTTCAAGGGAAGGCCCCACAGAGTGTGTTACACTAGTTCAGTCTGTAGGTTACAGCAGTATGAGTCAGCATAGCACTTACTAGCCTTATTTGGGAGGGCTGATAACCTACAGATCTGATATAGATGCATGTTCTTATAACAAAACAGGGTCTAAAAGACTCCTAATCTCTCAACAGAATATACCAACAATAACTTCATATCACTGAGGGAAATCATTCCCTCCAAGGCCCTACCAGCATCACTTCTGTCTTGTTTGGATTTGGATTCAGTTTCCACTTACCCCACCCCACCCACTAGACCACAGCAACCAGGCACTGCCTAAGAAAGGAAATTGCAGCCTTCAGAATTAGTCAAAGAATATCAACATACTGATGACACCCAAATGTAGGGTTGCCAGCCTCCAGGTGGTGGCTGTAGATTTCCTGGGATGACAACTGATCTCCAGGCCAAGAGACCAGTTCACTGGAGAAAACAACCACCATACACTATGGCATTATACCCTGCTGAATTCTGTCCCCTAACCCAAACCCTGCCCTCCTCAGGCTCCACCTCCAAAATCTCCAGGTATTTCCCAAGCTGGAGCTGGCAGCCATACCCAATGTAAAGCTCTTGGATGATCTCATTCAGCAAGTGAACATAAATACTGAAATGTATAGTGGACAAGAGATTCCTGCAGTATTCCACACTCTAAATCCCAGGCAGGCTCAGTTTCTTTTATCAGCCTCTTCATTCATTGTAACAGAACAGCATGATCTGCTGTATCAGAGGAAGCAGACAGATGTAATAAAATCAGCAATTATGATCAGCCTTTATTGGGTTGTAAATGGAGATCAGCCACCAGAACAACTAAAGCAATCTACATTTTGCAGCCAGGTGTCAAATCAGAGAAACGTCCTGGGTACATGTTCATCTATGTTCATTTAGGTAAGTCAACCACTGACTTGCCTAAAAGGTGGAGAGTCAAACCAGGCCTCTGAATGGCCAGATTTCCTTTGGCCAATCATGGTTTCTTCAGTAAAGGTCAGAACACAGCTTCCTTTAAAACCGAAGGGCGTTTCCCTTTAGGGAAAGGGAATTCCCAGTAGTCCCCTCTAGTTTCTCCAGACAAAATGGCTTAACCAGCCATGAGGGATAAGGACCTGTTTTGCCCTCATATCCCCAAGCACCCTGTCTACCATAATCAGAGAGATCAAACCGAAAAGATCCCTAGGGGCCACTGACCTTTGCGCGCCCCCTTCCACTCTTTGCAGCGTTCCTTTCCTTCCGCCTAGCTAAGCCCGCGTACGTCTAGGATCGGGGTCATCTCTTGAACAGGTCTAATGGCCATCTATAGCAACCGTCCGCAACTGGAAGAAGCCAATACAGTTGCGAAAGACCGCTACAGCACTACTGAATCACATACAACTGTGTGTGGCTGTAGTTCACCCCACTACGGCGCAATCTTCCGCTAGGTGTTTACTCGGAAGGAAGCCTCAAAGAGTTCCCCAAGACTTTCTCCGCAGCCAACGTGAGCCACACAGCAGGAGTGCGCGCCTCCAACCGCCCGAAGCCCAGCGCGCCGCTCTCCCCAGGCGCGCTTCTTAGCGCTTTAAGAGAGGGCTGCTCTTTCTAAGCCCGCCTCTAACCTCCGCGGCCGCCTCCTTCAGGTCCCGTCCTAATTGGCTGACCAGGGTATGAATATGTATGCCCTGACCTGTGGGGCGAGGTTTGTAGTGTGAATGAGCCGTCGTCCCCTCCCTGGCTTCTTCGGCGCAGAGGGCTCGGTGTGCTTGCGGGTCCCTCAGCCGCAGTCTTCGCCGCTGGCAGCCTTCTCTCGCTTCCCGGGAGCCGGCGCTGTCCTGCCGCCCGTAGCCAGCGGGGCGCCCTGTCCCCTTCGGCCCAAGTCCTTGAATCCCGCCTAGCGCGCGGCTCCCCGGCCAGCCCGGTTTCCACGTTTCCTTTCGTGCCACACGTGCCACCCCCTGTCGTCGTCGTCTGCCCCGAGGTTCGGCGCCCGCAGGGGAGATGCGGGGCCCGTCCGGCTGGATGGTGCTGCTGGCCCTCGGCAGTTGGCTCCAGCTGCGGGCGAAGGGCGCCGTGCCTCTGGCTGACTTCTACCCCTTCGGGCCGGCACAGGGAGACGCGGCCACCCCGCAGCAGGACGACGGCGGCTCTGGGCTCCGGCCCATCGCCGTGAAGTTCCCCTTCTTCGGCGCGGCTCACACGGCGCTCTACGTGAGTAGTTGCCCGCCGCCGGGCTAAAGGGAAGCGAGGGCATTCCGAGTCCGCGCGGGCTTTAGGCTTCCCTGTGGTCGCTTAACGCGGGGTAGTTACCCCGGAATGTTCTGTGCGCATATTCCCCCCCCCCCATGCCTAATGTTGGAATGGCACCCTTGCGTAGCAGTCAAAGGAGAGACTCATTATTTGGCCACCCGAACTTGCGTGAATTGCTGCCACGAAGCGGCGCCTGACAACCTGGTTGTACCGGGTCAGATGTTACTTCCTCCGTATGACTGGGAAGGGAACGCTCCACGGTTAATTGCTTGAAAAGGGCATCCTGAGCATGTTCGCTCAGAAGTAAATCCCACCAGTTCGGTGGACTTTAGAATTGCAACCCCAAGAGTGTCTGAGCTGCCCCAAAGGCAGTCTAAAAGATGTTATTGGCTTTGTGACTCTTTAGCTATAATATAGCTTCTGCATTGTACATAGCCGGCATAACAGGAGATGCTGGAGGATGAGTTCTGTCCCTTGGGCTGTATTAACATGAACAGAGACTCATAATAAACCTTGGATCCTGTATCGTTTGTACTGGTAACTAATGCCAGTGAACCAAGGAGTTCACTGCCGCTGCAACAGAAGGAATTGGTTTGTTTGTAAACATATATTCACAAACATGCATGCACATGCACAGATTTCTCAGTGTTCCTCTGCTGAGGAGTGTTTGTCTTCAGCCATTAAACATCATGCAGAGATCCTGGCTGTGGGGTTATATATAGTCAATTTAATACAATGGGGAAGCATGATAGTGCTGTTTTCTAGCCAGTTGAATATCCTAGCCAGCTACAGTCACCAAAAGAGTCAGGGTGTTACTAACCGCAAGTGATCAATCTCCAGATGATTCTACAGAATCACAAGATGGGCTTTAAAAACAAGATCTGGAAAGACAATATGTTTAGCAGCTGTTTTATGGTCCTTTCAAACATGTTGACATGTTTCCCCCCCCCCTGCAGTCATGGGAAACCTTCTTTCCCTCTCCATAGCAGATTGTAATGAGCAAGTATGTCACTTAACTAATTTGGAAATCACAGAGTCACACACAACTAGAAGTTGTGAAACCAAAATACAATTTTTATTAGCCTGAGCACATCTGAATGATCAAACTATCTTGGCTATATCTTGTGGGCCTACTAGGAATATAATATCAGAACCTTGAGCCTTAAACATGTGGAATAGTATTTTCTTATTTTCTTTCGATCATTTAGTATGGCTGGAAACAAGCCACTGGGATAAATGGCCTATGATCTAATCATGATGCTAATAGTAATGAATTTTAAAATGTGTAGCAATTTTGACTGTTCAGGATGTTTCATAAACAACAGCCCTGTAAGGTAGGTCAGTTGTATCATCCTCATCTTCCAGGCAGGGGTTAAAGCTGCAAGAGAATGGTTTCTCCAGTAAATTCATAGTAGAGGAGAGAATTGAAACAGGACCTTTTAAAATTCATGCCTTTTAGCCGCTGTGTTGCATAGTGGCTAAAAGGCATGAATTTAAAAAGCAGATGCCTTTTAGCCACTATGCTGCATATGTTCCAATGAAGATTTATTCTCAAGCTTCCATGTTCTGGGTATCCTTTGATTTTTGGTATTTAAAGCTAACAATTCTTGCCATGCCAAATAATTATATTGCTTGCTGTGATTGGCAACACTGGCAAACTGCAGGAACCCCCCTCCCCCACTCCTGGTCATAATCTCTGCTCTCCCAAACTAGAAATGGATTACTTTAAGCTAGTTGATTTTTGCTCAAAATGTTTTGCTTGTGGTCTTATTTTTTTAATCACTTCCAAAGGCATCTGGATTTACTTGGGGACAGTCAAACAGTCTAATTCAATTTAAGACATCAAAGCAGTAACAGGATGTTGAGAATCAGTGTGTCTTTGCTATATGAGGCAATTATATTCTGTGGCCAAGGCAGTACAGTGGCCTGGAAGTTCTGAGTTCAAGGACAGTCCTCTTCTTGATCAGGTTCTCCCAACTTTTTTACTATCTAGATCTGTGGGGTGATCTGGCTATAGGAGCTGGGTATTTGGATGGTACTCTGGAGGCTGTCATATTTTACAAACAGGCTGGTGGCTTTAGGATTGGGTGACATTCTCAATGAGAACCTGATACACAGTTTAGAAGAGTAAGTGTAAAGAAAAGTGTTGTTTTAAAAAAGTCTCCTTACCAGCCATGATAGAAGACAGGAAATTGCTTACAAGATGACAAAAAAATTCTCATTTCCTGGACAGAGCAGTGGATGTTGAAGCTGACTCCAGAGAGTTTTCTACAACAAAACTGACATAGTCTTAAGAGATGTCTATTGTTTTATAAATAGGTTGGCAAAGAGAGAGACTTATGATTAGCCAAAAATATCACCTCTTAGGTAGATGGTAATTAATCACGATGGTGTAAGCTCAGGCCAAACACACTGCCTAGATGGATATCACTTCTATGGGGTCAGTTGTGGGCACCATGTAACGAGCACATGGATCTGTTCTGTTAAAAGGATACACCCAGAAAACCAACCCTCCTGCAAGGAGTACAGGTAGCAAAAGAGGTACATACACTTATTGCATCTGATGGTGTACATGCATTACCTGGCACGGACATGATATCCATATGGGTAGTTTGTCTTTTGTGAAACTGCCATTAGATTTGCACTTGTATCTTAGAAAGCTGAGAACTTGTGCTGTTTTGCACTCCATTATAGCAGAAGTTTAGGAGGCAGTATACATGCAGTTGGGTATGTATTTTTATTCATGGCTCTGTTGCAAAACAGTTCTTTGAATCGTTGGGTACACATTGGCAGGTACAGCTTACCTGGTAGCTGGCATTCAGCTTATAAACGTCATATTTTTGAAGACTGCTGCTTGAAAATTGCATACAATTGAGAACTCTTTCTTAACTTCCTCTTCCCTCAAATCAGATTTCACTTGCTAGACAATGGCAATAAATTTGGTGTCATGAGAATATGTGATCAGCTCAGAGATGGTTAGTGCACCCAAGCCCTGTGAAGCCAGTATTTGTTCATGGGATCTCTGCTTCCCCACTCCCCATATTATAGCTGTTAACATTGTGAGGCAAACCCAAGAAATGGCTGAAATACAACTATCTTAAACAAGTGTTTGGCTAAGATGTCAAAAAGAGAATGCAATATTTAAATACATGCACACAGTGAATAAGATATCACAATGGTACATAGCCAGTCAGATTTGTCCTTGTGCCAATGTCACTGATAGCAAATGAAGTGAAAACCGCGCTGCTTAAAGAGGTAAAAAAATTCAAAACTGTTGGGGGAGGGGGGGGGCTTTGTTGCTGTTGTGAAAAGGTTCTAAAAAACTAGTACATAGTCCTGTATTGGTCCAAGGGTTTGTAGAAAGCACTGCAAGTCCTTTGACTTGGCACATTTAGAGTGCAAAATGGACTGAAAAGGGTGTAGTTCTGCTTAGGACCAATGCTCCTTCTAAGCTGTGGAGTCTTGTGAGCAAAAATTCTACTTTGTGAGCGACTGGTATTAAAGTGAGTGATTGGGCTACTGTGTAAATTAGTTTGCTCTGGAGCCATCCTTCCTGAGCTAAGACAAAAATGTGTGAGCTAGAGGCTAAAAAACTGTGAGCTAGCTCACACTAACTCAGCTTAGAGGGAACACTGCTTACAATGCTGAAGTAATAAAGGGTTATCTAAGAGAAGTAATGATAACTTGTTTCATCCTATTACTGTATAGGGGGAGGCAACACAATTGAATGTGAACAATTATTCTGCTTTACCCACTTGCAGTAGTGTCAGAAGGGCTCCAAGGAAGGGGAGCAAAAGAAGAGTGAGAGGAAAAACAGTCCCCTTCATCACAAAGGAAATTAAGTGAAGAAATAAGTAGGATGAATGAATTGACAGTGCAAGAGCAGACCTCTGGTTTGAGCAGGAATAACAGCTCTTGTCTAGGAGCAATAAATCAATAACACAAGGATGGACAGTAAGGCCTGATGACCTGTGAATAGATTCACCTTGAAGAGCAATTTAAGGAATTCTAAATGCAGAAGCGAGAGGATAGTATAACAAGTAACAATACCCAACTGAGGAAGAGCACCTCCTGCCTGGAATGCACAGATTCCACAGTTCACATATGTGGCTTACCACACAGTATATAGTGCATGTGTTGTTATAAACTGGACCACATAATTTACGGTGATTTATCATTTGTGTTCTACATATGATTGCCTTGAACTGAGGATTTGTTCCTAACCATATAGCTAGCAGGCTGAGCTCCTCACCTGAGATATTATCTAGGTTCTTGGTAACATTCTGGAATGGGGCCCTCCAAGATCTGAATGGTGATTAAACTTGGTAAACCTCATGTTTATGACCTTGTGGCAAATTAGATTTATCTCAAAATCTGACACACTGTGGATCTGTCTATGAAACTTGAAGTATTCGCCCAGCACTGTGGTATAGTACAGTTCTTGAGTTACTTAATGTGCTAACAGCTGTTTGGACTTGTATGAGTCATACAAGTACATTTTGCCCTGGTAATTTTATAGTTGGGTGTTGAACATGGTTCTGTTGGAGAGCTTGAGCCTGAGGCAGTGCATTATTAAGGTTTCCCTTGCTCGAAGGCCAGTTGAATCCGACTCTAGGGGGCGGTCCTCATCTCTGTTTCCAAGCCAAAAATGTTTCCGTGGTCATGTGGCCAGCATGACTAAACGCCAAGGTGCATGGAATGCTGTTACCTTGCCATCGAAGCGGTACCTATTTATCTGCTTGCAATTTCTCACTTTCAGACTGTTAGGTTGGCAGGAGCTGGGGCAAGAGACAGGAGCTCAATCTGTCATGCAGCACTAGGATCTCAAACTGCCGAACTACAGCCCTTCCAGTCTGCAGCTCAGCATCTTAACCTCTGAGCATTATTATCAATCCATATATACTTGGGTTGCAAACCAGTTGCAATGTTTCTGAATACATAGTTCCACATGGGTCACTGCAAAAATATTTTCTCACTGTTTGTCTCTGTGGTCTGTTGGTCAGAGTCCTTCTTTGCACTAGTATAATTGAGGTGATTCCTCATCACTATCCTGTCCTGTAGCTACTTCAAGAACTTTGGCTTTGATCTTGACTGCTGCTGCCTCCCCTTCTAGATGGTGAGCTTCCCGATTATATTTTTCAGCTTAGCTTTCTTAGTAGCAATGACAGCAGTTTCTGACTTCATGGTTGCCCATTTGCCATTAAGTGGCACAGTCTGATTTACCATCTCAATCTGACCTTGTTCTGCTTCATGAGGTGATCTAGATGTTTCCTGTGGAAGGACTTGTGAAATCATTAGGAGTGTCACAGAAGCCTGGTATTCTGGTTCACATTTGAAATCTTCAGGTTATAGAAAGCTCTGTCATTGCTGTGTATCTCAAAATACTTCACTATGACTCTTCATTCACTAAGTGGAAAACATAATATTCTGACCAAGTGGTGATAAATTTCCAAAGAATCACAGCAAGTTCAGTGTGCGCTGTTTCTTGGTGTCTGCACTGTAATAAGAACCTCAGCCTTATCCCATAATAATAATGTTAGGTGATTGAGTTTTGACTTGGGAAGCCTGTTTCAAATGTTCACACAGGCCCAATGCACACTGGGTGACTTTGCACTGGACACTTTGTCTCTGCCGAACATATTTCATAGGATTGTTGTAAGAAGATAAAATGGGATAACCCCCTACATGTTACCCTGAGCTCCTTGGAGAAAGGGTGGAATATGAGTACAGTAAACAGACATGTCCTTATCTCATCACTGTCCAGGGGGGAGGTAATAAATGTTTATTCTGACGGACATCTGGAGATGCTTAAGGTGCCACAGCTGTCTGAAACGGGGGAATCTTTCTTGTTGTTCTTTTGTAGACCTACACATGAATCAAGAAAGGAGATTAGCTCATCAGAGGCAAATTAGGGCAGTTAACTTATTTTAAAAAATCTCTCTGGTTTTGGTCTTCTGCCTGTTGTGCCTTACAAACAATGGTGATTACATTAAACAATGGACATGGGGAGAGAAAAGGTCAAGCCAGGACACTATAAATTATCTGTAGAAAAATTCCAGAGACATTGGAGGATATTAGATGAGGGGATTCCAGGGAAATGCGCCTTTGGCTTGCTGTGAGAGTACAAAAATGGGTTCAGTGCTAGAAAAAATAGATGTAATATGGGTAGAACATTGGTTTGTTCGTTAGATCCAAAGCCTGTGTGGAGGGGACTTATTAGTCACACAAGGCTACACTGCAAATATATAATTAAGCAAGTGGGCTGCATTTGATTTGCACATTTGAATATAATTAATGAACAACTTGGCTTTGGTAGAACTTCCTCTGGAATATGATGTTCAGTTCCTGAGCTCTGATGTGTAGAAAGACATTGACAAATTGAAAAGAATGTTAAGAAGGGCAATGAGAATGAATCTTCAAGACAGCATGAAGGAAGACAGAATGCCTATACTTTCCCTTGAAGTAACAAGAGAGATTAAATGGAGGATGAATGGTTGAGGATGGATTGGATTAGGTTGACAATAAGTATTAAAATGTAACAAAGGTGAAAAGGGAATGATGATATGTTGAAAGGCCAAGGATTATAAAGACTTTAAACAAAGGTGGCCAAGCATCTGCTGGGAAATCTTTGTCTCATTTAAATCCCATTATACCACCTCAAGATCTCAGAGTGGCATAGGTGAGGTTTTCATTTTATCACTGAAGTATCCCTTGGCTAAGACAGCCAAAGCCACCGAGAGAGCTGAGTGGGGATCTGAGATTGTACTTCCCGCATCCAAATCTGATGCTCGTGGGTCTTTTGAGGGGGGGTGGAGTCATAGCTCACTTAGGGCAATCCTGTAGAGCAGGCATATCCAACTTAGAACAGGTAGTGATCTATTTTTTCCGGCCAAAAGTGCCCGTGATCTACCACCATGAAAATAAAGTTTCAAATTAGTTTCAAATTAGATTTTAACCCACTAAAGTTGGGTTCCACCACCCACCCCCCATTTATAATGCACCTGTCTGTCATTTACTGGTAAGCAAAATAAGCAAAAACAAACAGACGACGATCCAGAAAGAAATAAAAATAATACTGGCACCAATAACCAAATACCACCAAACAATCATCAAAACCCCCCAAACACCTGTCCAGCAAACCAGGAGACCAAGTGGGGCTGGTGATATACTTCTGACCCCTCCGCGATCTACTGGTAGTTCGCGATCTACCTGTTGGACATACCTGCTGTAGGGTTTTCAAGGCAAGAGATACGCAGAGGTGGTTTGCCATTGCCTGCCTCCCTGTCACAGCCCTGGCATTCTTTGGAGGCCTCCTGTCCAAATACTAGCCAGGGTTGACCCTGCTTAGCTTCCAAGTCTGAGCTATCCGGGTCAGGGCATTGCAGGTCTTAACAGTGTGTTAACTCTCTAGTTAGCACCAAGGGCTGATCCGAGGGACTTTTATTCCAGTTCTGCTGAGGCATAGCTTTCACAGTTGGCAGATGTACTTGTAAAGCTGAGCCAAGCTAGATGTTCACTTTTTAAAAGAGTTGGGTCCAGGTTCCTTACAGCCACACAGCAGCTGTGGGGAATGGTTATTAATTTATTTTTATTTTATTTATTAAAACATTTATATCCCACCTTTCTTCTTGGAATATAAAGCAGAGCCCTTTGGGACTTGGAAAGTTCCCACAGGATGAGGAAGGGTTCCTGCCTTCCCCCTCCATAGCCATTTTACTGTGCTGAAACAGTGCTGGGGGGAGTGATTACCCTGTCTTTGCTGTCCCTTTGGCACAGAATACTCCGTGTGGAGCCAAGCAGCAAAAATGGGGAAATACCCCACCCCCATGCTGTTTTGGCACAAAAAAAGCTGGAGGGGGGGGGCAGGAGCTCTGCCTTCTCCCACATCAGTGTTCCAAGTCTAAAGGGGCTCTGCTTTATTCTCTAACAGCTTGCAGCTGCTTTATGGCTGTTGGAAACACAGCCCCAACTGTTAAAGCGAATGCGTGTATTAGTTTGACCCATTGTTTCTTAACTACTTCAACTGCAGGTGGGCAAGGGCTTTATGACTGAATTCCCTTCGAAGTGTTTCCTTTGTGTAGGAAACTAGCAAATATGGCTAGGATAGTACCATTTCCCCTAGCACCTAGTTTTCTAAGGGCAGGGAGTCCCCCCCTTGCTTTTTGCTTCTGCCTAATAAGCCCTTCTGATCTACAGAAAGCTGCTGGAGAGGGTACTGTGATGGAAACAGAATTTGCAAGCAGGTAGAATTTCACTGTAGCCTTCAGAAGTCCAGTTATTTCCCCCTCTATTTAAACGAGAAGGGGAACAAACCAAGGGTTCACTGAATCATGAAGGCACTTGCTTTTGCTAAGAAGTGAAGCCAGTTAGTTTTTATTTCTTAACATATGCACGAACATGGCAGTTCTTCAGAAGAAATAGGCCAATATAATATACAATTAAATTAATTGAGTATTTCTGTTTAGTGGAAAATAGCACTGAAAATACTTTGCAGGTGCCATAGAAAAAGGGATAAACGCTTATGCCAAGTTCTTAGGGAAAGTTACAGAGCCTGTATGAACACTTATACTGTTACACCAGGAACACATATCAGCTACAAATCGCTGGGAAATGCCTACCATTCTTATAATGATGCATGCCTTGGGCTCTCCCACAATCAGCCTACTGACAATCTAGTTGCTACTGTCTACCACTGCTCCTCTAAGTCTTTGTTAACATTATGAAAGGGCCTGCACATTTAAAATGGCTTCTTCTCACTTGCATCTTTAGGTACTGTCTTCCCTCTGGCAATTTTAACCATAAGGATTATCTGCACCACAATCCTTGCCTCTTTCTATACAGCTGATCCATACAACCTGTGGGATTGTGCAATGACTTCTTGTCTTTTTTTCTTGCCTGAAGCACTGTGCCCCATTGAATCCTAGTTTGCTTCTGCACTGTATATATTTATTAGGATCCCAGCTGCCCACGCAGAATTGTTGAAAATATAATGATATTAGGCTCAGATATTCAAAGATCAGTGTAACAATGGTGTTACTTGTGCTCACCTTTCAATATCAGAAATACATTTCTTTCTAGGATTGCCAACCTCCAGGTAGTGGCTGGAGCTCTTCCTTTATTACAACTGATCTCCAGGTGACAGACATCAGTTCACCTGGAGGAAATGGCCACTTTGGCATGTGGACTATATTCACTAGGCCTCAAAGTTTTGCCTTTGTGGTACATCTTCCAGGATATAAAATATATAGGAAACATTGAAGAAAGATTTTTATGCAGCCAAAGGCCTAGCAGTTTCTAGGTTTTTGTTAGGCCTGAAATAATCAGCTTCCTACCATGTTTAAAACTGCCTTACTCCAGCTTGAACAGAATGCACAGCCCAGGTACTATTGGGGGCTAGAAGGAGCAAATTCATCATACCCATTTAGCAATGCCTCCATTGATTATCAATCAATTACAGGATTCAGTTCAAGATACTACTTATCACCTACAGTGTCCTGAATGGCCTTGGGTTAGGGTTATCCGTTTCCAGGTGGGGCCTGGAGATATCCCAGAATTACAACTCATTTCCAGACTGCAGAAATCCATTCTGGAGAAAATGGCTACTTTGAAGGACAAGACTATATGGTATTATAATCCAGTGAAGTTCATCCTATTCCCAAACTTCACTCCCCTGGGTCTACCTCCAGATCTCAAGGAATTTCTGCACCCAGAGTCGGCAGCCCTGCCTTGGGCCCACATACCTGGAGAACCCACATATTTTGGAACCATGTACTTGCAAACTTTTCCTATCCAGAGATGGCAACTGTACCACTTCTGGCAAAACTGGAAGTGAAGTCATTGGACACTCTGCTTCCCAGGGGCCCCCCCCCATCTCTTCCTGCTGGCATTTCAGTGGCTGGAGAGCACAGTGAAGGTTTGCCAGAAGGTCTCCCACTATAGTAACTGCCTGTACATGTGCATTCTCTGCTGCGGCTCCCACCTTGTGGAATGGCCTGCTTGAGGAGATCAGGAGGGCTCTCACATTTCTGTCATTCCACAAAATATCCAAAACAGGAGGGCATTTTCATAAAGGGATTGCTACAATCAGTTCAGTAGGGTGCTTTTATAGAGAATAGGACTGTAGTCTACTGCAGCATTTATTGTAGGTGTTTTTCTTTTATTGCATTGTCTTTCACTTTCTGCACTGTATGGTATATCTTGCCTTAGACAGCTTGTTCACATTGTTTTCTGATTCTGTAATCCTAGCCCTAAACACCTTCAGTGCAGATTAGGGTTTCCAGCTCTGGGTTGGAAAACACCTGGAGACTTTGGGGGTGGATTCAGGAGAGGGTGGAGTTTGGGGAGGGGAGGGGCCTCAGCATGACACAATGCCACCGAGTCCACCCTCCAAAGCAGCTATTTTCTCCAATGAAGCTGATCTCTGTCAGCTGGAGATCAGTTATAAAAGCAGGAAATCCCCAGGCCCCACCGGGAGGCTGGCAATCCTAATGCAGATAATGCAACAACTAGATTCAAGTCCAGGAGCCTTATGCCATTTGATTCAGGGTTTTTTAAAAACATATTTTGTAACCCACCCTCACTCTCAGCAAGTAAGGCAGGCTATTTACATAAAGTAAAAAAAAACCCTGTGATATCATTGGTGCAACAAGCTTAGCATTTATTTATTTCCTCTGTACCCTGCTTTTCCCCCCAGTAGCCCAAGTTATCCTGAGCTTATCAGAGCTTGGGAGCTAAGCAAGGTCGCCCACAGTCAGTACTTGGATGGGAGACCAGGTTTGCTATGCAGAGGAAGGCAATGGCAAACCACCTCTGCTCATCTCTAGCCATGAACACCCTGTGGATGAGGTTGCACATTATTCATTCATTTCTCCCCAATGGGACCCAACATGGGTTGCATAATTATTTTCTTCCCTATTTGATCTTCACAACAATTCTGTGGGGTAGATTATGCTTGAGAGTATATGACTGGCCCAAAGTCATCCAACATGTTTCCATAGCAGAGAAGGTGATTCAAACCTGTGTCTCCCAGATCCTAGTCCAGTGCTCTTAACCACAATACCACACATATGCATATTTTAATATATGTTATCTATACATGTGCAGAAGATGGCTATGGGTGCAAGGGGAGCAAATAGTATGTCGTGTCCCAGGGCCCCAGAATCTTAGCTGTGCCATGGCAATAGGAATTCCAGGGGGGCAGGCAAGCATATATGACCCTCTCCCTACTTCATCTCCTTCTTAAAAGTGGTTCTGACAGAACTCACGGGTACTTTAAGACTCTACCCCTTTCTGGGTGTTCTCTGTCTTGGAAGAGGGGTGTGTCAAATTATCTTGCCCTTTTACCTTAATAAGGGACAGGCCAACTGAATTTTGTCCAGTATCTAAAAATAGTCTTCCAGTATCAGATAAGCACATAGTGGCAATATATATTTTAAGAATCCTTCTACAGCACTTTTCAATTAGAAGCCCTTGACGCAGTTTACATATAGTACAATCCAAAACATAATCACCCAGAATGAATGATATTGTTTCTCTAGAACAAGCTCTGTTATGAAAAGGGATATAAAATCGTATCTAACAAACCCCACAACATGTTCTGTTCAACAAAGCATGCAAAAATACACTGATTCTGGTAAGAGTGGCAAATCCCTGAAATTAGCTGTATATTAGCCGGTTTTTATTACTGCAGTTACTAAAGAAGGATTTTGCATGGCCTCAGAGTGGTGCTAGGTAGAAGGAGAACACCACCACCACCACCCTGTCCTCTGCCCCAGATATTCTTGCCCATTCTGGTGGAGTCTGTACTTGAACTTTAAAATTTGAAAATGCTCAAGTTTATCCACCCATTCACTTCTCTCATCTTATTCCTTTGCTTTTCCAATGTAATCCTTCCTTTTGTTACCCAAATGTGTTGATGTCAAATTTGGGGTGTAGTTCTACAGCTTTAATAGTATTATGTAATAATTTTATAATCCACCTGAGATCCTACCCAACATATGGTTTTGGAGAACATACATGAGTTGCATTCTGTTTTCCTTTCATTGCTTCTTGTCAGTGAATATTATGTTTTTATATCAATAAAAATCACACATCCCACTTGTGTACTTTAGTCTTTCCCCTGCCCCCATCCAGACCAACACTGGCTCAGGTCCAATTTGTGTGGAATGGCTGTAAAAAGGCTCCTATCCTTTGTAATGGAGCCAGACTTTTAGTGGGTTGCCTTTGGCAGTACTGTAAACGGCAATACCAAATGCAAAGGAAAGATGAGTCAGGCTGAGAACCTCGGCAAGATACACTTTCTTGGGGCAATACGTTTTCACAAAACATGAAATGTGCTGTGAAGAGGGGTTAGGAGCCCTGAAATTCTACCTGGAAAATTGTGCCTTGTTCCCTAGACTTGCAGTTGGCTCATTTGCTGACAGGGTCTTATTCCTGAAGCAGCCAATTGATGGTGACAGGTTTGCAAGGCAAGAGACATTCGGAGGTGGTTTGCCACTGACAGCCTTTGTACAGCAACCATGGACTTCTTTGGTGGTCACCCATCTAAGTAAAAACCAGGGCTGACACTGCTTAGCTTCTGAGATCTGATGTGATCAGGCTACCTGGACCAGAGCATAAATGTTTTAATAAAAATATATTATTGGCCTGATCTCTTTGGGGAGGGGTGTCCTTTTCAACAAGCTGCTTGCAAATGGTGGAGGAAATTAGCATGTTTGAAACCCAAATACTGTCCAGACCAATGTTCCCTCTAATTTCTTTTTCCTCCTGAGCCAAGCAGTTCACATCCTGTGTAGAATATAACTGCTGTAATCTGAAAATGGGCAGTGTAAGACCCTGTGTGGCTCCAGATTGCTGCTGAGTGGGGTTTCCTGTGTTAATGAGCGACCGCTCACGCACACAGCTTAGAGGGATCACTGATCTAGACCATAGACTAAATATGTAAAAGTTTCCCTTTTCTTGGGTCCAGTTGCTTTTCCTCATCCACACATAGTTTTCCTAGTAAATGGCTCAGAGATTATTTAAACATGACACTGGAGAGGGAAAAATGCTCACCTGTTTGGCTTTGTGCTGATTCTTGCTTAAATTGGAATGCCGCCTGTGCAAAGCAGCTAGCTGGTGGTGGAAATTCATCAAGTCACAGCCAATTTATGGTGAGCCTGTAAGGGTTTCAAGGCAAGAAACATTCAGAGGTGGTTTGCCATTGCTTGCCTGTGCATAGCGACCCTGGACTTCCTTAGTGGTCTCCTATCCAAGTATGAACTAGGGCCCACCCTGCTTAGCTTCTGAGATCTGACAAGATTGGGCTAGCACGTGAGTGCAACACCTACCTGAGGCTGCCAGTCTCTGGCATGTCCCTGAACACATGTAGTTTACTTTGTACTGGTGGCAACCCGATTTAAATGAGATATATGAGTACAAAATGAACAAACTGCTTACTTGGCAATAATGTCTACACATAAGCATCTATAAAAGTTTTCTACATATCTAAAAATATGCAAATGCTTATTTTTCCTTAAAAGCTGACTTCACTTAATGACAAACTGGCTTGTCACAGCATTCTAATGATGCTGTTGTGTGTGTGGGGGGAGACTTCACTTTATTTATTAATTTATGATTTGCATTTATATCCCACCTGTCCCACGGATGGGCTCAGGGCAGACAACATCATTATAATAAATACAATTTCAGTTTAAAACACGATAAAACATTATAACAATTAAAACAATGGGTACAGCTTGAAACAGTGTCAGTTGGCTATAAAGTTCTAGCCCGATAGTGCAGTGAATTAAAGGCCAGTTGCCGGTGGTCAGTAAATAGACAGGTGACAGCAACCTCAGGGAGGCCCTATATGGGTGTCTGTTGCCTCAACCAAAGGCCTGGCGGAACAGTTCCCCCTTGCAGGCCCTGCGGAATTGAAGATCCCTCAGGGCCCTGGTTTCAATAGGGAGCATATTCCACCAGGCTGGGGGCAGGACAGAGAAAGCCCTGGCCCTGGTTGAGGCAAGACAGTAAATGTGCTCTGCTCCTTTTGCAGAGTGGTTCTAGAAAAACTAGTCTGGGGGAGTACAGGGTAGCAAAGGCCATTATCATGGAAGTAAAGATCTTTGCAATACATATTATATTTTATATAATGGAGTTAAATACAAATTTAATCCACTTTATAGGAAAATAAACATAAGTGAAAGCTATGGAAGCAAAAGGGATAGGGAGATATTTGATGGGTATGCTTTTGGTTTCTAAAGCATGGAGCACTAAACTTTAGCCCTTGATGATCTCTCATAAGTTCAGTTGGATGGCACATGAGCAAATGTTGATCAGTTATTTAGCCTGCCTTGGGGGTTCTTGTGATGTCATGCGACACATAGGGTTGTTAGCTCTGGGTTGGGAAATACCAGGAGATTTTGGGGAAGGAGGGATTTGGGGAGGGGAGGGACTTCCATGGAGTATACTGCCTGAAAAGTACGGAGACTTACTAGTGATTTCAGCTCTCACATACTTTATTAGATGAAGAACAAGACAACTAAGCCAGCTCGCAGGCCGGCTTTTATCCCCAAGTGACCCACACCCCAAACACACACACACACACACACACGGTGATTCGCTATTTACATTGATTGGATTAACTCCTGCTCCTCCATTGGAGGGGAGTCAGGATCCACTAGTCCATTGTCCTTCGGGGCGAAGCTCAGGCCCTTCGCCTGGCCACATGGTGGACTGGTTAGAACCAGTCCAAGCACATGGCTGCCTGGAGCCCATGTTCTCAAGTGGATACATTACACCCCTCCCCCCTTGGTCCGATAAACACCCGCACACATAGTCTTTCAAATAGCTGGGGGGTCGCCGCTCTCACGTGGAGTGGCGGGGCTCTGGCCTGGGGGAACTGACGGCCTCCCGGGCGGCTGTGGGGACTGGTGGCTGCTCTGGTGTTGGCGGGGCTGGGCTCACCATCTCGGCCGGTGTGTCATTAGCAGTGGCTGTCAGTCCGGAGTTGAATTCCCCCGGGATTTCTTCTGGTGCGTCCGCTCCCGCGTCAGGTTGAGCTGGCTCATTCCACTCCTCATCCGGCTCCAGGGGTAGCACCCGGCGACGTAGTTGATCGATGTGGCGATGCAGGATCTGGCCATCTTCTACCGAGACTTCATAGGACCGGGGGCCTCGGACCCGAACTACTCGGGCGGGAATCCACGGGGGCCCTTTCGCGTAGTTCTGTGCGTACACCGGATCCTCCGGGAAAAACCCTCGTGCCACCGCTGGAGTTTCCGTGGAGGGCTCCCGCTCGGGCGCTCGATCGGGATGTAACCGGTCTAGCTTGGTGGTGAGGCGTCGGCCCATCAGTAGTTCCGCCGGGATTCGGCCTGTTGTCGCATGGGGCGTCGTTCTCTGGCCGAACAGGAAGTGTGCCAGCCTGAAGCCCCAGTCCGTTCCTTCGGTCCGACGGAGCGCCTCTTTGGCCATCCTCACCATGCGTTCGGCTTGGCCATTGGTGGCGGGGTGGAACAGGGCCGACCTGATGTGGCGAATCCCGTGCTGGTGGGTGAACTCCTGGAACTCCCTGGACGTGAAGGCCGTCCCGTTGTCGGTGACCAGGGTGTCGGGGAGTCCGTGCGAGCTGAAAATCCGCCACATTGCTCGGATGGCCGCCCGGGAGGAGGTGGATGGTACCGGCTCTACTTCTAGCCACTTACTGTAGGCGTCTACAAGTATAAAAAACAGCTGCCCCTGGAACGGGCCCGCAAAGTCGAGGTGCAGGCGCGACCAGGGGCGGTGAGAGGATTCCCAGGCCCTGTCTGGGGCCGTCGGGGGTGCGGGTCGGGAGGCCTGGCAGGGTTGACACCTTTTTACAATGTCCTCAATATCCCGGTCTAACCCTGGCCACCAGACATACCCCCGCGCCAGAGCCTTCATCCTGACTACCCCAGGGTGGTGCTCATGAAGGTCCCTCAGTACCCGTTCCTGTAGTGGTTTCGGAATGACCACCCTACCTCCCCACATTAGGCACCCCTTATAGGTCGACAGCTGATCGCGCCTTGTGACAAAAGGCGCAAACTCCGGGTCTTGTCTAGCTGTTGGCCACCCCCTCCCCACCCAGTTCAAAACCCGACAGAGAACCCTGTCGTGGCCCGTGAGTTGGGCCACCTCCTTGACGTGTACCGGGCGACCGGGCAGCGATTCTAGGAGTGCGATGACGTGGGCGGGGGCCGGGTCTGGGTTCGTCGCGGGCAGTGGGAGGTGGCTGAGTGCGTCTGCGTGACCCATGGCCTTCCCCGGGCGGTGGGTGAGGGCATAAGAGTACCCCGCCAGGAATATGGACCAGCGGAGAACCCTGGGCGAGACCATCTGCAGCGTCTGTCGATCGGGCGCAAGGAGGCCCAGGAGAGGCTTGTGGTCTGTAAGGATCTCGAACGGGCGGCCATAGAGATAATGGTGGAATTTTTTAACCCCCGCCACTATCGCTAGTGCCTCCTTGTCTATCTGCGCGTAATTACGCTCCACAGAAGACAGGGTCCGAGAATAATAGGCGACCGGAACCTCCCGGCCATCCGGCAACCGATGCCCCAACACCGCCCCCACCCCGTAGGGCGACGCATCACACGCCAGAACCACAGGTAAAGCCTCGCAGAAGTGGTGCAGCACCCCGTTGGAGACCAACAAGTCTTTTACCGCCTGGAAAGCTGCCGCATGCTCCGGCTTCCAGGCCCACGGCGCCTCCTTGTCCAGCAGCCGGTGGAGGGGTTCAGCCACCGTTGCCTTTTGGGGCAGAAACGCGTGGTAGAAATTTAAGAGGCCTAGGAAGGCCTGGAGTTCCGGTTTGGACGTGGGGACCGGGGCTTGTGTGATCGCTCTAATTTTTTCGTCTGTGGGGTGGATGCCTAGTGCATCGACTGCGAAACCCAGAAATTCGATGCGGGGCACCCCCAGGAGGCATTTCTCCTTCTTCACCTTGAGGCCGGCATCGTTGAACCTCTGCAGGACCCGCTGCAGTCGTTCGGCGAAGGCGGTGGAGTCCGGTGCCACGATGATGACATCATCTAAAAAAGGCTGAACCCCTGGAATTCCTTTCAGGAGGGAATCCATAAAAGATTGAAAAATCCCTGGCGCCACTGAAACCCCAAACTGCAGTCTATTGACCTGGAAAGCCCCCTTGTGAGTGGTGATGGTTTGCGCTTCCGCAGCGGCCGTGTCCACTGGCAGCTGCTGGTAAGCCTGCACCAAGTCCAATTTACTGAAAACTTTGGCCCCCGTCAGGGAGGCCAGGACATGGCTCACTACCGGGACCGGATAGGCGTGGTCCTGCAGGGCCTTATTTATGGTGCATTTGTAATCTGCACAAATGCGTATAGCCCCATTCGGTTTAATTGGCGTTACAATGGGGGTTTCCCAGCGTGCTGACACGACCGGTTCCAGCACTCCTTGGGCGACCAGGCGGTCGAGCTCGGCCTCTATTTTTTCCTGCATGGCTATGGGAGGGGGCCGTGCCTTTATGCGGATGGGTCGTACGTTAGGGTCCAGATCTAGCGAAATCAGGGTCCCGTTGTACCTCCCCAGGGTCCCGTCGAATACTTTGGGGAACTCTCGGCAAACCGCCTCCCAGTCTGCGGTCCCGAGGTGATTTACACCCGCTATTTGGAGTCCCAAAGGCCCAAACCACGACAATCCCAGGAGGCTCGAGAGGCGCCCCTCCACAACCAGCAGGTCCAGCAAGCCCGAGAACCCTTTAAATCGGACTTGAAACTTGCCCCAGCCACGGACTGCCACTGGGTTTTTGTTAAAGTCCGTCAGTTTCAAACCCCATGGCTTGTGCAGTTGGGGTCCCCCCTTTGGGCATAGCGTTTTAAGGGTCTCCGCGGAGATTATAGAGAACGAGGACCCTGAGTCTATTTCCATTTGGCAGGGGGACCGCTCTATTTGGACAGTCACATGCACCTTGTCCGGGCTCTCAGGGGGCAAGTTACATACCATCTGCCAGCGCTGGGTCGTCACGGTGTGCAGGCTTGCGGCGTCCAGCTGGGCAGTGGATCCCAGGCACTTGCCCTTGGAGCGGCAGACTCAGGCGAGGTGTCCGGCCTTGTTGCAGGTCCTGCAGACGGCATCCCGGAAACGGCAGGTCCGGCGCTCGTGAGCGTCGCCACAGCTGGCACAGGCCGATGCGTTGGGCTGGGTTGGTGTTGCGGGGGAGCCCTTGTTGCGTTGGGTGTGTGGCTGTGATCGGCGGTTCACCTGTAGGACCTCCTCATCGTTCGAGTCATCAGAGGGGCCGGAGTCCTGGAGGCGATGGACCGTCTTTGGCCGACGATCCGCATGGGACTTCTCGTAGGCGGCCGCTTCTTGGATGGCGGCCTCCAGCGTGAGGTCGTCCCGGCTGATGAGGCTGCGGCGCAGCTTCGCCTCCTTCAGCCCCACCAAGAACTGGTTTAGGAGGGTATCTGCGAGGTTGGGGAAGGCACACCTTGTGGCTGCGCGGCGTAGTCCGGCCAGGAATTCCGGAGATGTTTCGTCGGGGCCCTGCGTTCTTGCGAAAAACTCCATTCGTTCCGCGAACTTGGTGGGCTTCGGGGCCAAGTGGTCGGTAAACGCCTTGACCAGCATGTCGTAGGTGGCGGCCGCGTCTTTCGGCAGGAGGGGGTTCACCAGGTCCTTCAGGAGGAGGTGTGCCTCGATGCCGCAGTAGCGCAGGAGATAGGCCTTCTTCGTACCCGCATCCGTGATGCCATGGATCTCGAAGTGACGCTCCAGCGTCTCGATCCAGGTTTCCCAGTGTGCGGGACGAGAGATGTCGAAGGCAGGGAAGCTCTCGTTGCTAGCGGCCATTGCGCTCACCCGTGGAGGTCGCGGTTCAGGCGTAGAGTTGGCGGCATTGGAAGCGAGGCTGCTCTCGGGGTCAGCGGTGCTTGGGAGCGGTGCGGTGCCCAGGAACCGAAGAGGCGGACACGAAGCTCGGCGGCGGCGTTCGGTGCTTTCGGCGTGGGGCGGTCAGCAGTGCTCGTCTCGTGGTCGTTGTTCATGGAGGGAGTTGGAATCCCATCCTCGTCGCCAGTGAAAAGTATGGAGACTTACTAGTGATTTCAGCTCTCACATACTTTATTAGATGAAGAACAAGACAACTAAGCCGGCTCACAGGCCGGCTTTTATCCCCAAGTGACCCACACCCCAAACACACACACACACCCGGTGATTCGCTATTTACATTGATTGGATTAACTCCTGCTCCTCCATTGGAGGGGAGTCAGGATCCACTAGTCCATTGTCCTTCGGGGCAAAGCTCAGGCCCTTCGCCTGGCCACATGGTGGACTGGTTAGAACCAGTCCAAGCACATGGCTGCCTGGAGCCCATGTTCTCAAGTGGATACATTACACTGCCATAGAGTCCATCCTCCAAGGCACACATTTTCTCCAGGGAAACTGTTCTCTGTTGTCTGAAGATCAGTTCTAATTCCAGGAAATCTCCAGGCCCCACCCTATGTAGTATGCATGTTATTCCCAACCACTATGGGGGAAAAGGCAAAGATAAGTTTGTTTCCTTCTTAACCTAGGCTTGCATAACTAATGTTATTTTAATTGTATTATTTATTTGTTGTACACCGCCCTCAGCCCGTGCGGTGAGGGCAGTATCTCTCCTTATAATAATTATCTTTTGGTTTCGTAAGATTTTATGAGCTCCCACTGGCTGTAAAACGCCCTCCCTCAGCCATTGGCCCATCAGCCGCCACTTAAGAGTACTCGTGTGCCATTGCCCGGGTGCTGGGTCTGCTCCTCTTCCCCACCCAGTCCCCCTTCAGACAGATTTGCATGTCAGATTTACTGGCAGACCAGCTCTCTCTCCTGAGGAAGACAGTTCTCTTGACTCCTGTGAGGGACTGTCCCCTCAGTGGCTATTGGTAGGCAGCCAAGCTTGGTTCTGTGAGTAAAAAAACAAAGGACTTTCAGCATAACCCCCTCCCCAATGGCCACTTTCCTGTCAGAATAAATGGAAAAAGACTCTTTCTCCTGCTTAGCTTCAGCATGGCTGGCTGGCTAAGGAGGTGGGCCAGCGACCATCAAACCATTTTCTTCAACTCCTTGCTGTGTGGCTGACTTTCCCCTAGGGTTGCCAATCTCCAGGTGGGACCTGGAGATCTCCCACTGTTACAATTGACCTCCAGATGACAGAGATCAGTTCCCCAGGAGAAAATGGTTGCTTTGGAGGGTAGACTCTATGGCATTATACCCTGCTGAGTCCTTACACACACACCCCAAATGCTGCCCTCCACAGGATCCAGCCCCCCCAAATCTCCAAGTATTTCCCTAATCAGAGTTGGCACCTGTACTTTCTCCTCTGTCAGTAAAAGGCCCTTTCCAAACCTATGTTGGCCTTTGGGAGAAAACTCATTGGGCCCAGTCCTGATCAGGTTGCCAACTCCAGGTGGGCAATTCCTGGAGATTTGAGGGATGGAGCCTGGAGAGGGTGAGGTTTGAAGAGGGATGGCACCTCAGACAGGTACGATGCCATAGACTCCACCCTCCAATCCAGCCATTCCCTGATGGGGAACCATTGTTGCCAATCTCCAGGTGGGGGCTGGAGATCACTCAAAATTACAACTGCTCTCTAGGAGGGAGGGGGGAGGAGATGGAAAACTAAAGGTAGGTTGATGGTTGGCTGGGAGGGAGGGAGGGTTATCAACTCCAGGTTGGGAAATTCCTGGAGATTTGAGGGGTCGAACCTGGAGAGGGTGAGTGTTGAGGAGGGATGGGACCTCAGACAGGTACAATGCCATAGACTCCACCCTTCAAACCAGCCACTCCCTCCTGGGGAACCACTGTTACCAATCTCCAGGTGAGGGCTAGAGATCACTCAAAATTACTACTGCTCTTCAGGTAGCAAAGATCAGTTCCTCTGGAGAAAATGGTGGACTCTGTCATTATACCCTGCTGAGATTGCCACAGCAAATTGTCACTGAGTGCCCAAAGCCGGGGCACTCTCCCAGAGCCTCTTTCTAGAGCCCGTTGTATTTATTTCTACAACGGGCCTTATTCCTAGTATAAAATAAATAAATAAATCTGTAACTCCTTCCAGTCTCCAGCTAGTTATCTAGGATAACATTCTTAGATATCTAGGATGAGCACCAATGCCATAGAAGTATGAGGTAGTGAATAATACATCTCTCACTAGTACAGGAGATGAATGTATTGCTCCCATTTTCACAGATACTAACAAGAGAAGGCTTCAGTTTCCATTGGTGTGTGATTTCATAGCTGACCCTAGCATTTTGCATTGCATATGTTCTTCTTAGCAATATTTTATTTGGCAATAACTGCATGAGGAATGACTCAAGGGAACTTAGGATGTACTGAAAATGAAATAGTTTGATGCATGGGTCCTGTAGGAGGAGAGAGGTGTAACTTTAAAGGAGGTTTTATCTCATTAGCACGCTGAACTTTGGTTTCCACTGTTGGCTGTAAGGGGGAGTCATTCTGGGAAAGGCCTACTAGAATAAAATGCTCTTTCCCTAGGCGTTTCAGAACTGAATGTGCTTGTCACTTTTGCCTACTTACAGCTGCGCTAGTACCCTGTGGCAAAGAATGCAGAGGACCAAGAGTATTCTGAAGATTGTCAATCCCACTCCCAAAGTTGACTGCTTATGTCTAGACTTGCAAACTCCACATTGGGAAATTCCTACAAATTTTTTTTTATTTTTTTATTTGCTTTTCTAAACTACAAACCTACAGGGTCAGGGGAATGGATACAAACTTAAAGAAAGAATAGTAAGGATCATAATACAATTATTTAAAAGACTTTTTGATACTTTCCTTTTGTACCCATAGTAAGAAGTGAAAATTAGTTATAAAAAACTATAAAGCAAACAATCACAGTCTTGTTCTACTGTAGTGTGTACAACTTAGCTTTAAATTTAAGAGTAATAGATGACCATCAGGCTATCAAGAATTAATCTAGTTTGCTTTTTTCTTTCCTTTGAGCTTCTTTTTGCTGAAATCCAGTTTGACTTTTAGAGGTTTAAGGGCAGCCACATTGGGTGATTCTGCTGTGCTAGTCGAGGTGTTGTCAGAGCTTTCCTCCTTCTCTTCTTCCGCTTCTGTATCTTTGTTATCCTCCAGTGTCTCAGATCCCTCCATTGCTTTCTGTTGTTGCTCTAAGAACCTTTTCGCTTTAGAAACAGAGTCAATCTTTTCTTTTTTTCCCCTTGAAGTTGAAGGTAAGCCCTTCAGGTATTATCCATCTGTATGCTGTGTTATTTTGCTGTAAAAACAAAGCCAAGTCTCTGCATTGTCTCTTCTTTTTCCGAATCTCAAATGGAATGTCTTTTAATACTTTAATTTGTTCTCCTTTAATTTTCAAAATTATTCCATTTGTCGCTTTCAAAATTGTGTCTTTTGTTGATCTTTTTGAGAATTTCACATATACTTCCCCAGGTAGCTTGGTTTTTTATGTAAATTCTGGATATGTACGATAAACTAGGTCAATATTTTGTAGAACTTCCGCTGATAAGCCCACCACGGGGGCCAGTTCCTCGCTTAAAATCGCTTTTAAATTCTCTCCTTTCTGCTCTGGGATGCCTTGAAGTCTTAGGACATACACTGATTTTTCCATTTGGAGGAGAAGCAGTTGCTGTTGTCCAGAGATTTTTTCTTTTTCCACCACCTCCAATTTTTGTCCAAATTCTTTGGACTTAACATCAATTTTTTTCAGCTTCTTTACTATCTTCTCTGTTATTGTTGAATTTTCTTTAAGCTATTTTTGCAACGTGTCATACTTGTCATTGAGGTTCGTCATCTTGTCTAACAGAGAGTGCAAAGCAGCAGCAATCATTTTAGGAAAGTCTGTGGTTACTTCCAGTTTAGTAGCTGGAGATGATGTGCTGGCAGTTCCTGCTGCAAATTTCCCTTTAGCCGCCATTTTTTTCTGCTCGCTGCATCATTCTATATGTTAAGAGAAATTTTTTTAAAAGTCTCTGAAAGCCTGCAGATTTATCACTTTCTTGCTGATTACGCCACAGTCAGTCAAATATTTCCTCACTTCAAGCTGCCTTCTCAGACCCCACTTTAAACTCAGTCTTTTTGAGATTGGGTGTTCCCCTCCCCCTCCCCCTCCACAGGGATAGCTTTACTGCTATCGATTGAACAGTTGTTTGCTAGTACATGAGTCAATTCACATTTTTACTCGCGCTTCTTCAAAAGGTAGGGAAGATCGTTTTTCTTTGGATCACTTGCGCTCTGTCCGGTGTGTGCCTCTAGGTGCCATTGCTGGCTCCGTGCCGCGGGAACCTATTGGGGCAAAAAGGAGCCTCAGTCCCTTGGCTGCCGCTTTGGGAAAGGTCTCCCATGCGCCCCAGGCTACGACTGCCCTACGAGGAGTCGAGAGGGCCCAAGATCAACTCGGACCCTTCCCCATCGGCACATTTCGCGGGTCGCTCACATCAGAGCTATGATGGAGCACACCTGCCCAGAAGCCGCCAAAAACCAGAAGTCCTGGGAAATTCCTGCAGATTTGAGGGTGGGATTTGGGGAGGACTCCTGCAGCATATATAAGAAGCATGTTGCTTTCAGTGCAACATCCATTAAAGTCAGTGGGCTTAGAAGAGTGTAATGACACCCCTCCTTCCTTACTGGGCCTCCCCTTAGCAGGTCAGAACTGCACACCAGAGATGGCATCTGTGAGGTCTTAATTTTAATGACTGCACCAGATAAAGGGTAGTGCTGTATTTTATTGTTGTTTTAATTGTGTCTATTTTTGTATATTGTATTTTTATCAAATCTGTTGTAACCCGTCCTGAGCCTGCTGTGCGGGGAGGGCGGGATATAAGTTGAATAAATAATAAATAAATATAATGCTGTAGAATCCGATGTCCAAAGCAATAATTTTCTCCAGGGAACCTGGTCTCTATAGTCTGCAGATCAGTTGTAATTCCAGGAGATCTCCCAAGTCCCACCTGGAGGCTGGCAGTCATACCTATATCCTATAACAGTGCTTAGCATGGTCTGAGAACTAAAAATGAAATCCCATCAGAGCATGTCAAGGTTCCTTGAGCAGCACCCTTGATATGAAATGAGCAGTAGACAAGTTCTGCTTATTGAATCCTTCAGATTGGCAGCAAAATACTGATCTTAAATTCAGTCCTAAATGTAATGGAAGCTGTAGGATTTCATGGTTGAAGTTAAACAGAAACTCACCAAGCCTCCTTGTTCTGTGTTTTAAAAGGTAAAGGCAAGCCAATCTGCTTGGCAATATTCAACAGCCTCAAAGACCTGTTTGCAGGTTATGCTGTAATATTTGAACTCTGGGTGAGATTTTTTACATGTTTGGCATAAGCAACCATGGGGTGTTGTGGGTCGAGAAATCATCACTGGTCATTGAGTTCAATGTTTGGTCTTCAGTTGTTGTAAGGTCAGTGTATTCTTATGAGGGGAACATTTGAGTTTACAAGGTGATCCTATATCACCAACAGCTTGAACTATACTAAGAACTTCATTTTATGTATGTGTTTTTGTTTTTCTTAAATGTCAGCCATTAGAAAAGGCACCACATGTTTCCCAGCACATTAAACCGATGTTTACTCTTTGTTTCCCTTGTCTCCCCCCACCCCAATGAGTATTTAATAGGATACAGGGTTCAACCAAAAGATTGCGTTGTTCTTTGCACTACTAGATGAAGCTTGGGAATGTTCTATTTTTATCTTTAAAGACATTGGCTGGGATGTGACAAGGGCTCATCTGGAATAAGTAACTGTTCAGTTGTGGGGCTGTGACTTTTCCAGATAAAGAGAGGGGGCCGGTGGTACCATAAGAGCACTAACTGCCATTTTGCTAAAACGGATTGTTTCTTGAGTTGAGGTATGTGGGTGGTGTGACGTCAGCCTTGGCAAGTGTGTGTTACTTTGTTGGATTTCTTCTCTAGGGGCTTGGGAGCATTTTTCTCCTCTGTGTTGTTTCTGGGTTTAATTTAGATTTTTTCCTAATTGTTCTGGTTTCATATGTTGTGTTTATCGTTTTCCTGGTTACTTTCTTTTTATAGATTATGAAAGCAGTTTCTGCATGAATGCATCATCCATGACACATGTAATCAGAAAATGGCTCTCTGACAAATAACAACAATTAACAATGGGGTATTCCCTGAGAGAGCCTTTGAGCCTCTTTCCTGATATGACTTCCTGGGATATCTGAGAAATATGAATAGCAGGATCTATACATTTCCAGTTTGTGTATGGGAGGAATACATGTGCATTTAATTTGACTGTGCATTTTCAAACAATCTGGATGCAACAACTTTCAAAAATAGTTCTTCTGAATAGGAAGCCACATCTTAAGCCTTTTTAAAATGTAGATTTGGTGCATGGCCAACTGTAGTAAAATATATATGTCAAAAGCACCCACTGAGCATCTCCAGCTGAGCACCAGTGTACAGCAGTCTATGTACCGGTCTAGAACATATATGATACTGGTTCAGTGGGGAGGGTAAATTGCATTCCCCAAAGAAAGGTTTCTGGTGGTAGTGGAAAGTGCCATCAAGTTATAGCCAACTTATGGCAACCCTTCAAGGCAGGAGAAATTCATAGATGGTTTGCAATTGCCTGCCTCTGCATGGTGACCCTGGACTTCTTTAGAGTCTCCCATCCGAGTACTTACCAGGGCCAACACTGCTTAGCTTCCAAGACAAGTTTGGGTTAGCCTGGGGTGTTCTGGTCAGGGCAAAGAAAGGTCTACACTAGCCAAATGAGAAACAATGAAGAGGACGCATCGAGTAGCAAGGATCCTAGGAAAGGCTAATGGTCTGATTGAGAAAGGAGGCAGTCTGTGCTTGTAATCTAAGATCAAGGATTGCTCAGAATTAGAGGTATCAGTGAAGGGTGGAGGTGAGAGCTGTGAAGAATGGAGAGGTGCCTTTGATTTGGTGTCACTTTGGCATTATGATTTTACTTAATGGGGGTGCTCTCTACAGTTCTCTGTTTATATGGTATATGAAAATGAGAGATTTTTTGTACATTTTTGCTGATGAGAAATATGTGACAATTCTGAGAATCCATGGGTAATGTAGTGTGGTGTCCCTTTGTTGACAAAGGAATATGAAATCCTTCATATTTTAGACACGGAAACAAGGCTGACAAGGACATTTCTGTACTTGTAATGTGCAAAGCAACTGTTGCTCTCTGTCTTAATAGTGGCATCTGAATCCCCTCGGTTAAAAAAAGAGTACATGAATGATGGCTATTGCAGAAAAAGGAGCTAGTCTGATTAGTCCCTATATTTCTCCGGAAATAAGTATTGTTGAAACCATTGGTGCTTACTTTCATGTAAATGTGCTTAGATTTGCAGTGGCTGTTGGTTGTGACCTTCTGTTTGTTCTCTGGATGTGCTCCTGGCATCTAAATAACCTAGGCTGCTCTGAAAATCCCAACTAGCTTTAGGCAGCTCTTTCTGAAAATCTTGGCCTCTGCTTCATCCCATATTGCTTTAATAATAGGAAGAATGTTCCCATGTGGACATTAAAAGGTTACTAAGAATTTATGAAACAGTAATCTTATTCCCCTTAGTCATGGCAATAACTCAACATGTGTTTACACAGAAGGGGTTGCCTCATACAAAATGCTGACCTGAGGGGTTCCTATACCAAATTCTTCAGCAATATGTTCGGGTAAGCTATAGCCTTGTCCAGAATACAGTGTTTTTTTAAAAAAATCAAGCTGGGGGCAACTATGTACTGTAACATGTGAAAAGCTTGTTTTACTTTACGGGCATTGTCAGAAAGAATAAGTATAGATTTGTTTGGATAGGATTCTCAAAAATGTCAGGAGGAGACACAAGCAGCATGAGCTTTCTAACTCTGAGGTAATTTTGCAGTCCCGGTTTTTGCATAGTTTTGGAAGTATATAGAGTAGAACCTCTGTTATCCAGTCAGAACAGTAGTTATCTGAATCCAGGGCCTGTTCATTTAACCTTTTGAACTTGTGAAAACTGTGGTCTTCAGTCAGCACAGGCTGTAGATACTCTGGGCTCAGAACATTGTGTGAATAGGTTGCTTGCTGTATGTGTGCTTTCCATATAACCTTGCCTCAGAATAGCCCAGCATAAATCAAATTTGTTTATTCAGCCTTCTGACAAATATTTCAGATGTAGGCCATTTGGCATAGTGTATGACTTTGCCCTCTGCTCTGTTCTTGACTGTTTCCTCAGTGCAAAGATCCTGCTTTTTACATAGGACATTTCACCTATGTAGGGCTGTCATTCTATCTGTTTTTTAAAAATGATCAGTTGACTGGTCAGCCATTTAAAACTTAAATTTTTTAAAGAGAAGTCCCCACCCAAGAATAATGATAATTATAAAAAGGATTCCAGACTCCAGTCATTCCCAGCAGCTTGAACTCCGTGCCAGCGAGTATGGAGGCCCTCCTCCCCACAGCAAATGCAACAGACTTGAAGGTAATCCTGATTCCTTTGTTTTCACACTCTATGTTTTGTTTATAAAAATTCTGGCACCTAAGGTTGATCATCTTTTGGCATGTGCAGAGTGCCCCTATGAAGAAAATGGTTCCTAGCTTGTGTGAATATGGTATCCTTGTACCTGCCCCTTAGTCTACCCATTTAGGGTAATGTGGCCCCACAGTCACCGTGCCTCCTAAAAAGGAGTCTAGGTTAAGATGGCAGGCAGTAATTTGGACCAAGTGGGAGAAGTTTGGATTCTGTTTCAGGATGGCTTATACATATAGCACCTGAGAGATGAAAATGCTTGCATGCTGCTTCACCAGATGTAATCTGCAAAATTGTGCCAGTCTTCCATGAAGCTTGAGCCATATGCAACAGCATAGTGTGTACATGTGTGTGTGTACATATGTACATGTATGTGCTCTACCCTACAAATACAACTACCACCCTTGTAGCCACATGTAAAACTCTGGCTAATGGGTAATTCTAGGCTTGTGCTGTTCTGATGACTTTGTGTCTGTTGTATCATGCATTCTCTGCCAGCAGCCAAGCAAATGCACAGAAGAAGAAATTAGATGCATTTGGGAAGGGAGGACAGATGCTCTTGGGAGAGTATTGTAGGACAGAGGTGTCCTAAATGTAGAGTGTTCTGCATACTTATTTAGTTATATAGTTTCCACTTTAAAAAAAAATCCTACCCAGCAGTTAACAAAATAAATGTAAAACAATACAAATCCATAAAATAGAAAATTAATATCAATTAAAAATACTAAGAACATAAGAACATAAGAGAAGCCAATGTTGAATCAGGCCAATGGCCCATCTAGTCCAACACTCTGTCACACAGCGGCCAAAAATACCAGGTGCCATCAGGAGGTCCAGCAGTGGGGCCAGGACACTAGAAGCCCTCCCACTGCTGCCCCCTCCAGCACCAAGAATAGAGTGCATCACCTGCCCCAGACTGAGAGTTCCCATCTATACCCTGTGGCTAATAGCCACTGATGGACTTCTGCTCCATATTTTTATCTAATTCCCTCTTGAAACTGTCCATGCTTGTAGCTGCCACCACCTCCTGTGGCAATGAATTCCATATGTTAATCACTCTTTGGGTGAAGAAGTAAAAGCAGCAAACACCCTCATAAAATCATGTAACTTTCCTTCTTTTTCAAAGGTGTGTTTGAACAGAAAAAGCATACTTTTACTTGCTTTTTAAAGAAAGAGAGGGAGGGGCCAAGCACATTCCTCTGGCAGGATATTCTGACACCTAGGCACATCTGCAAGAAGAGACTTTGTCTCTGGTCACAACCCATCTCATCTCACTTCTGATAGAGTCCTTGTCTGTTCTTGATGATTTCAGTTCACAAACCAAGGCAGGGAGTAAGGAAACTTCAGGTATCCTAGTCATAGCACCAGCACTTTGTACTGTGCCTGGAAGCCAGTACATTTCTGTAATGTATTCAGCATGCTGTCCCATTTAATGCCACATTCTGGACCAGCTGTAACTTCTGGATACTTTTCAAAAGGAGCCACACATGAGCAAATAGCAGCCATCCAGTCTGGAAATTGCTGAGGCATAAATGAATGGTGGCAAGTGCAAAGCTGGCTCACAAACCAAAACTAATGAAAGGTACTTCTGGATGCCACTTGAGCATTTGGAGCAAAGTTGGACCCAGGAGCAATTCCAATTTGTGGAAGTGCAAAACAGGCCAAACTATAAATGCCAAGATCAGTTGAATTACCCACCATCAACATCTTGGTATTGTGTGGAGCCAGTTTGGTGTAGTGGTTAAGTGCACGGACTCTTATCTGGGAGAACCAGGTTTGATTCCCCACTCCTCCACTTGCACCTGCTGATGTGACCTTGGGTCAGTCACAAGCTCTGGCACAGCTGTTCTCTCAAGGACAGTTTCTGTCAGAAGTTCTCTCAGCCCCACCTACCTCACAGGGTGTCTGTTGTGGGGAGGGGAAGGGAAAGGAGTTAGTAAGCTGCTCTGAGACACCTTTGGGCAGTGAAGGGCGGGGTATAAATCCAAACTCTTCTTCTTCTTAGTTTCTTAGCTCTTGATTAGCGCATTGCAGACCCAAAAACACCTGCTCAGAAAGTCAACCACTTCACATAGATTAAATGAAATTGAGAAATACAACTAGCTATAATCAACATATTGATGATGCTTCACCTCAGATTCCCAAAGACAGGAACTTTGTGGAACCCTCTGTGGTCACTGCCATGGAAGCAGTAGTTTTCCCAGCACAGCATTATGGAAACTTTCTTGCCAGGAAGCAATAGAACCATCACATTGTGATGCCTCTGATTCAGTGCTTAAACAGGTAGTGCAAAAAATACAATTCTTGATAGTATCAAACCCCCAAGAGAACAAGAGTTGTTTTTATACCCCGCCCTTTACTACCCAAAGGAGTCTCAGAACAGCTTACAATCACCTTCCCTTCCTCTCTCCACAACAGACACCCTGTGAGGCAGGTGGGGCTGAGAGAGCTCTGAGAGAACTGTATGACCCAAAGGCACCCAACTGGCTTCATGTGGAGGAGTGGGGGATCAAACCTGGTACTCCAGATTAGAGTCCACAGCTCTTAACCACTATACCAAACTGGCTGTCAGAGATCAGGGTAATTGAAAGAATATGTCTCTCATGTACCAGGGCACCTACCAGGGCCATCAAGCCAGTTTTGCATTCAAACATAGATTAAAAGCTAGAATGGAATGAATCCAGATTGTTGGCATCACCCTGGAGCATCTGGAACTAGACTGCCGCTACATACTTGAGTACTTTGCCCCAAAAGAAATACTGGACACTGGTAGATCTGCTACAAGGAAAGGGGTTTCCCCCCGTTTTGAGAAGAAAGAATCAACTACGCTTATAAATGAGTATTCACTGCATCCTAGACTCATTCAGTTAGACCCCTCCCTGGACAAGGGATTTCAACAGATTTGTGGAGGATAGGTCTATCAGCGGCTATTAACCATGGAGACTAAAGAGAACCTCTCCATTCAGAGGCAGTAAGCTTCTGAATATCAGTGCTAGGAGACATCATCAGGGGATGTTCTGTTTGTTGGCTGTCCAGAGCTACTGATTGGCCACAGTGTAGAAAAGGATGGTGTACTAGATGGACCACTGGTCTGATCCAGCAGGGCTCTTCTTATGTTTTTATGACATAAGTTGTTAGCCATGATAAGCAAGGATCAAGCTGGGAGGTGGTAAGCCACAATATTCTAAGCACTCTATCTACATTCTTGAGCTACAAACCTTGGAATTCATCCAAGCAGTGGTAATGAAACAGAGCTGGGGGAACAATCAAAAACTGAACTACATACAATATGGCATCCAAGTTCAAGTGTATGTAAGCAATTTTGTCTTCAAAGTACTTTGCATACAAGACACAATGGAGCAGTAAGGATTCTTCCAGAATACTTTGGGCTGTGAATAAGCCCCTCACTGGCTGGATAAAATCCTCTGAGAATGCAACTATGATGAGGAAGCAAGTTTTCTTCATTGCAAACGCCACTGTGGGCTAGGCCCTTAAACGGCCTCTATCCCATGTTCATTTTGATTCATCTGACATCTGAAACCACTTGTGTTCTAGCTGTTGTCCCTATCTCTCCATTTACCTAATCTTCTTACTTGTACAAGGGAGCAAAACAGACCCGTTTCATGTAGGAGAGCATGTATACCAGTTGTTTATCAACTGTGAAAGTTATTGTCATATTAGGGTCTCATAACGACAGAGCCTAATTAGGGTCTTGGAACAACAGCCAGCCATATCAACTAGAAATGTTGCTTTCACATTTGCTTTGGCTCTTAAATTGCAAAATGTGGAGATGCATAGCTGGTATGGGTAGTAATTGTGTTTGAGTGAAGAAACCAGGCAGCATTAGGGTGTTGTAGGGTCATTTAAACAGATTATTATTATATGAAATAATGAGGACTCAAAGGCTTTGCTTTCCTTCTAAATGGATCTAATTCCTTCAGCTCCATTCCTGCCCATTGTTCACCCTCCACACTTATACCTACCATGAAGTGTATCCTTAATATAAACCTGAAAAAACAAGATGAGTTCAATGGCTGTTTGATTAAGTTCCAATTGTAGGATTTCCAAATATTGGATTGGGTTAAAAGATGTTGTTCTAAATCTGTTGATGTAATGTTCACATACATTGCCAGAGGTGACATTGGGTCATGCATATTCCACAGTTATTTTGGCAAATGTTCCCCCATACATGTGTGTAAAGTTCTGTCAAGTCACTTCCTCAAGTCTTGCAAACTGAGTGCCGTAGCTTCCTTGACTGAGTCAATCCATCTCATGTGGGTCTTCCTCTTTTCCTGCTGTCTTCAACTTTTCCTAGCATTATTGTCTTTATTCTTTTTAAAATCAACTCTAAGATCTGCAGTGTAGATTTCTGCAGGTATGGCAGATCGCAGGCAAGCAATTAGTTTGTGTTTTCATATATTTGTATATTCAAAGCAAAGAAGAGTTAGAAATAGGAAAGGGTGACTTTGCAAAAGCAGTACAATGTGAGAATACTTTAGGCATACCCCCCCCCCATCTCAGAATTAGTTAGTGTTGGTAGCAGTGTTCCCTCTAAGCTGAGTTAGTGTGAGCTGGCTCACAGTTTTGTACCCTCCAGGTCACAGATTTTTGTTTTAGCTCAGGAAGGATGGCTCCAAAGCAAACTAATTTTTGCAGTAGCCAAATTGCTCACTCATAACTTTAATTCCAGTAGCTCACCAAATAGAATTTTTGCTCTCAAGACTCCACAGCTTAGAGGGAGCATTGGTTCTGCCTTTCTGTGATTCATCAAAACTGTATCAAGCTGTTCCACAACCTAATGTCTCTGAGCAAGGAACCAAACTAAGACATTTTGCTGGAGCCAGGCTAGGGAAAAGATGCTTGGAGCAGCAGAGAATGGGGAGGTTGGGGGAAGGGTCCTCTCCCCTCACCCGCACACGCCTTTAGCCCCCCCTCCACTTTATATGTAAACGCAGCAGAACAAAAAAAAAAGGCTGTCCTTGGTCGCATCTCTTTTGGCCCATAGTATCTCTTGCATTGCGTACATATTAAATGGTCACAGGCTGTCCTTGACACTAGAACAGAAATGTACTGTTGGAATTGGCCCTCATTATGTCTGCTTTTGTTGGACAATAGCTGCTCCTCTTCAGCTGTGGTCTTCCAAAGCTGAACACATGCAAGCTCAGTGCACCCCTCAGCTATGATGCCTAGGTTAATCTGTCTTTAATTTGCTTTACATCAGCAGAGGCACTGGACCCTACCTTCACTTTGCTGTGCTCGGCTGCACAATGATGCTGTGATTCTCAGGCTCTGCTGAGATTCCAAGCCCATGACCAGCTAGTTGTGGGCACACACAAAGCATTATTTGAGCTCTCAGTTTGCTCACCAGGGTAAAACAACCCTTCCCCCACCCCAATGTCACACCTGCATCTCAGACCGCATTCCATCCACAAACAAGGGCTAGGCTTCTTTCCCCAGCAGAATTTTCCTGCTGCTTTCTGTTCAGGCCACAGTTCAGAAGGTTTGTGGTTTCTGCTAATTCCAGAGAAGTGAGTGATCTTTGTGTGTGCATGGAACACGCGGGAGTCACTGAGTCAGAGGGGCTTCCTGGGGGGCAAGGGACTAAGCTGAACTGGGCTTCCTTGTGAAATGCTCCCTTTGGTAGCAAGCAGGGCACTGATGGTGTATCAGACATGAGGCTCACTTACTAACATCACGTCTGCTATGAAAAAGAATGCCATGGTAGAGAGAATGCAATTCACAAGGCCTTGCATTATGTCCTACACAAACCCTACAGGGCTTGTAGTTTACCTTAGGAACCCATTTACTCCTTTCTCTAAGAAATGCCATTGCTAGCCTTGGAGCCTGTCTTTGTGGTTTGACCAAAAGAACAAGCTACCTACACCACAACTATGTTCTTATAAATTACTAAATATTAACCAAACCAGCTGTGTGTATGATGCTATAAAAGCAAATCTAAACTAGCAACAAATTGGGCTGTGTTTGATGGTAGAGTTGGAAGGGATAAGAAGGTAACCTACTCCAGCCCCTGCTGTAGGGTGCCAGGTCCCCCTGGCCACTGGTGGGGGGTGAAGGGGTCAGGTTGCCAGATCCAGGTTAAGAACTCCTGGAGATTTTGGGGCGGTGCCTGGAGGTCTCAGTAGGGCATAATGCCCTAGAATCCACCCTGCAAAGCAGCCATTTCCTCCAACAGAACTGATCTCTGTAGTCTGGAGTTGAGCTGGAATTCCAGAGGATCCCCAGGTCCCACCTGGAGGCTGGCATCCCTACCCTGCTCTGAGGGGGATGGGTTGCCAGTCTTCAGTGGTACCTGGAGATCTCCCAGAATTACAACTAATATCTGGACTAGAGAGATCAGTTTCCCAGGAGAAAATGACTACTTTGGAGGGTGGGTCTATGGCTTTTTATCCTGCTGAGGACCCTCCCCACACCAAATCTTGCCCTCCCCAGGCTGTACCCCCAAATCTCCAGGAATTTCCTAACTCAGAGCTGGCAGCCCTAAGGGGGCTACATACAGGTGAGTGTTCCCACATGTTCCTGTGTTGAAAGCAAGCAGGCCAGTGAAGAACTGTTTCCCTGCTACAATCATTTTCTGCATGCATAGAATCATAGAGTTGGAAGGAAGTTTCTAATTCAGGAGGACATTCAAACACCCATCCCACCTCTGCTGCATTTTGAACTATACAGTCTAAAGAGGGCTGTACTCTGAGCAAGGTCCAGAGCCCTTTACCTATTAGCAGTCCCCTCCCAGTGGTCCTGGTATGATTTTGGAAAGCTGGCAATCTTTAACTATTGTAAAGCTACAAGACATGCAATAAAACAAGAGAGATTGGCTGATTTCTTGCAAAAACCCACCAGTGTCTGATTGTTGTGAATTTGAGTTAGCCTTTGGCTCCTGGTATTGTTCCAGAACCTGAAGCTATTATGCCTATCCCCAAGGACCATTGGAGGGGGGAAGGGGAATGACCAGTCTGTTGTCTGCTTCTCCCCCAACATGTTAGGGGGAATGCCTGAGGTCAGGCTAATGTATTTGGTTATTTTGTGGCATGGGATTAGAAGGTCATTACTATTGCACTCTAGTGTATGATTAGAATCAACATTACATGAATGGGATGATATTCTACAGAGCAGAAAGGAACAAAAATGTGTGTTTCCCTTCAGAAGGAGAGAGGAAGTTTGGCTCATGCTCCAGCAGACCTGTTTGCATGTACATTGCAGCAACTATCCTGGATCAAAGAGGGAGCAAAATACCTTCTCCTCCTACTGATACCTTCAGAATGAACCCTTTGCCTATTGAAAACAAGAAAGTGACTGCTAAGTTCTACAGCCTTCTGAGGCGAGAGTGACCCAAATGAACTGCACCTTGTTTGTTTAAATCTCTGTGGCTGCTGCAGTTTTCTCAGCTGTTCCTCCTTCCTTTGGCCCATCTCCGGCAGGAGAACAGGGCATGGCTTGTTCTGCTTTCCTTCCCAGACCCCTGGGCTATGGCTCTCTAGCCCTTAGATACAGCAAGCCAGTGGCAGGGGAAGAGAGAGTGGGAAGGGAGATGACTGAAGGGCAAGGCTATTTTTTGGCAACTAATTTTTTGTCGGCAGGCACTGGCACTTGAGACAGTGGTACTTCTGCACTTCAAAGTCCAGGAAGGGGAATGCATTTTTTATTTTTAAAAATATCATTCTAAAATAAGTATCAGACCTGTGTTGTGGGGTGTGTCCCTGAAATTTCCTGTGGTCTGCCAGCTCTTTAATTATCAGTAGAAGGCATATAAGAGAACAGCCCTAGGACACAATAGTTTCCTGTCACCTAAAAAGTCAGCTCCAAGGAAATTTGATTTTAATCTGTCCCCTGATTGTTGATCTTGTTTTTCATTGTTCTTCTTTCTAGGTAAACAACAATGGAATCATCTCCTTTCTGAGAGAGGTGTCCCAATTTACACCAGTAGCTTTCCCCATCTCAAATGATCGACGTGTAGTTGCAGCTTTCTGGGCTGATGTAGATAATCGGCGTGCAGGAAAAGTATACTATCGGGAAACCAGGGACCAAGCCATCTTGGAGAAAGCCACTAAGGACATCTGGCAATATTTCCCAGAATTTCCAGAGTTCTCTGCCCAGTGGGTATTTATAGCCACTTGGTACCAGGTCACCTTCTTTGGAGGAAATTCACATTCTCCAGTAAGTGGATTGGAGTTTGATGCCATATATATATATATATATATATATATATATATATATATATATATGAATGATTGAGGTAGGGTGGGCTGCAACGTGTGAATCCTATATGAAAAAGTGTAGTATGCCAGCAAGTGGATTGGAGTTTGATGCCATATATATGCCATATATATATGATGCCATATATATATGATTGAGGTAGGGTGGGCTGCAACGTGTGAATCCTATATGAAAAAGTGTAGTATGCCAGCACCTGTCCTGAAAACCACTCTGACACTAAACTCTATACTTTCTTTCAACTACTGTGCTCTGAAAATAGTAAGAGCTAAATTCTGAATGGCATAAAGGAGCCATTCCTTTATTGATTCTAATCATACACCTACTGATTCAAGCCTTCACAACAGTTTTTCACTGATAACTAGTGCTGCAGTTCATTCTGACACCCTTTTTTGTGTATGTGCCCTTTTTTAAGGTAAATACTTTCCAGATAGTCCTCATCACTGATGGAATGCTGTCCTTCACTATCTTCAACTATGAGTCAGTCACCTGGACCACTGGCATGCATGCCAGCAGCGGGGGAAATTCAGCAGGCCTGGGAGGCATTGCGGCCCAGGTAGACTCCATGATCACATCGTTCAAGCAAGTCTTCTTTCTAATACACGGTCACATTCTTCTAGACAATAGTGTTATTTTATTTTTAATCATTATTTCATATTAGGATCATTAAACAACAGTGCGATCCTCTCCCAACCCCTAGTATTGGTAATAGTGACCTATATTCCCTTGTTTTTCAATGACAAAACCATATAGAGGGCTTTGTTATAGTAAAACCACAGCTCTTTACATTTGCCTATGCCTTGTAGTTCCTTCACCTTCTAGCCTCAGGTTCTTAAGAGCCATCTAGCAAGTAGTTGTAGCAAGTACAGCTTTCCCTTGGCATTCTCATTTCAACCTTGTGTGTGTGGTTTTTCCCCTTTCTTATAACTGGTGGTTGTTTGAATGTGTGAACTTACCACTTATTGATCTAGGCTTGGCTGTCTGCCGGCTCTGGATCTGAGAGTCTCCAGTAAGCAGGAAATTGCAGGTGTAAAGGAAATAGACATAGTTTCAGCCCCAGAAATTCAGAAGTGCAGACTTTTATGACTGTAAACAGAGCAGTAACCACATGCTTTGGATACTGTACAGTGCTTCAGGAACACCCTGACCCAGCCCCAGCCAGGGAGGGAGGGAGAGAAAGGAAGTTGAAAAGTTTTCACCAGGCAGTGGCTTATGACCAAGATTGCAAGAACGTGCTGCTGTAATGCGCAGTGAGATGGAGTGGCTCGGCACGAGCACCTCACAGCTCAGCATGGCAAAGGCTGCTGCTTGGCTTGCGCTAGCTGAGCATTGCTCGGTTTTCGTGGAAAGGAGTGAGAGAGTCCAAGAGTCTCTTGGATTCACCGTGTGCAGATGAATGGGGATGAAAATAGGCTCAGCATTCTGTGAGCTTTCCAGCAAGTGAGTCATGGATGTGTGGGGATTGCTGAGGCTTTAGTATGCCAAGAGCCATTTGGGAAAAGGGTTGCAATAACTGGACCATCTGATCTCCCCTCTCTCCCCCTTTTTCTTTTAATGCTGACAGTTCAGCATGTGTCATAGTCAAGATCTTTAATCATAACTGACACGCAAAACAATATGGGATGCTATTTAGGATGCTGGCCTGTTCTGTTTTTTTCATCTGTGAGACTGTAGAAGCTAAAATCAGGGCTCTGTTGCAATGTGTGCCATAGAGAGAGAATGCTTGCTTCAAATCAGCCTTGCAAATAGACCTACAAAAGATACTTTTCCAAAAGAACAGTGTCGAACCTGTCCGGTCTGCATCAGTGGAAAGAAATAAAGATCCAACTTCTGCAACGCTTTTCTGCCTGGTTGTATGGAGATGATTCTCTTCAGTAGTGACCAGGCAAGGGACTATTTACAAGGCTGCCCTCAAAAAAACTGTGTTCTGAATGGAAAACATCTGGTGCCTAGATGGAATCTGTCTAGGCAGAACATCCAGAAGGGCAAAGAGGAAATATTGTAGTCTCAGTCCTACAAACATCTACCCACTTTACAGATTGAACTTGCTGTAGTGCTAGGTGCTGTACTCTGTATTCGATCCAAAAGGATAAATTTCCAGTGGGAAGTGGTTGTAAAATTAGCCTGTGTAGGGAAACCTGATGCTTCCCTTCCTTATGTTCTTGCAGTCCATTCCTCTGCAGGGCACTGGGGCATGGTGGAAGAGAGAAGCCCCTTGTCTTTTCCCACAGCTGGCCTGCTTTCCCCAGTGAGAGGTTTCACTCTCTGCCCTTGTCTTCCTAGGCAGGTTTCAATGCCGGTGATGGAAAACGGTATTTTAACATTCCCGGATCCCGCACTGATGACATTGTTGACGTGGAGATGACGACAAATGTGGGTATCCCCGGGCGCTGGGTGTTCAGAATCGATGATGCCCAGGTGCAAGTGGGGGGCTGCAACAACACAAGTAAGAGGACAGCAGTTAGGTTTATTTAACCAAACCAATTCTTCCAGCCCTTCTATTTGTTCTGTGAAAATCCCAGTGCCAGTGAAAGGCAGCAGCTATACAGTATGGGTGTGGAAGGGGGGGGGATGAATTCTTCTCCCCTCCCCCAGGTATGAAAACAATGAAATTATATGGACAACAAGACATAGGATGCATTGATGCAGAGTCCATGTGCAAGTTGCAAATCATGGGAACTTTATTCTGTTATTGGATGATACTTGGAGTATATCTTTGGCTGGGGACCAGTGATTTCCCCCCCCACCACCACCAATGACAGTTAAGGTTTCTTTAGTTATTCTCAAAGGTGAAGCAAAATAGAGCACTGGAGTGTTTTGAGATAAATGAGACAGAAGGCCAGGTTGAATAGGCACAAATGAGCCCTTAGAGCCTTCAAATAATCAACAAATTCTTCAATTGATTGATCAGTGGCAGCCAAGTTTAATTAAAGTGAATTTGAATTGGTGGCACTCAGTTAAGGGCATACTTAATTTTTTAGGCTATTTTTGTTCAGGTGTGTTATGTAATTACCATAATAAAGGGTAGAAAAGAAAATGAAAAGATGGTCTGGGGTGAGGGGAACATATGAAAGGATAGTTTTATTTAATTAAACTGTAAGTTGTTTCAAATTTTCTTAAATATTTCAAAAATTGCCCTCCATTGGAGCTTTTTATTATCTGAGAATTTAAATAAGTGTAATGAATTAATTACTCAATCTAAAAGACGATGAATCAGTTAACCATTTATCAGTTAACAACTCCTAGTTAAAATACATTTTTACCAAAGTGGTTTCGCTTACTTACAGTGATATAAAGTTTTGAATGGTACCCTCTGAAGGCTCTGTGTGCCTTTGGTAGTTCAGGCCAGGGTTGTGGAGGGGAGTCTGAACTTCCCCAAAATTTCTCAATTTGGCCTTCCCTTGTATTTTGATGGTAGCAGTGATCCTGACCTCCCTCCTTCTCTCTTCTTGATCTATCAACCCCCATCAGACCTGTCACTGTCTGGTCAACAGCAGGCAACAGGGAGGATGCCACACGGAGGCTTGGGACTTGCCTCTATTGAGACTTGTACATAAGGGCTTGGATCTAGTGGCAACTTTCTGCTAATGGAAGACACTTCCATCAGCAGAACAGAACTTTCCTCCCTCCCAATGCAGCTCACTGAATTCCCTGAAATGCTGCTCCTGAGGGATAGGGAATCCTGAGGAACAGCATGAAAGGCCAATTGGGGATCCACATTGGGAGGGGGTAACTGATAAAAGCCTGCCATCCCACCCGTGTACTTTCCACTGGTGAAAAATTAATGCTGGATCTAGCTTAAGGATCCAGAGTTGCCAAGAAAAAGAAAAAAAAATCATATTTGGAGGCAGTAGACCTCTGAAACCCAGTGCTAGGAGGCAACATCAGGGGAGGGCCTTGGGCTCTATGCTTGTTTGCTAGCTCTCCAGGACAACTGTTTGGCCACTGTATGAAACAGGATGCTTGTCTTCATAGACAACTGCTCTGATTCAGCAGGGCACATGGTCTTCAGTTAAACTCGGATTTTTGCCCCATTTTCTAAGAAACTAGGCATATGTAGCTGGGGTATGGATTTTAGAGTCGGTTTTCCTTTTACTAAATCAACAGTTCCTTAGCCTGGGATCATCTCTTGTCTGGTTCTGTGGCTATATGCCTCTCTGCATCTCTGCCCCACCCCCCATTTATTTACAATATGTATATACTGCTTTACCGACAGCACTTAAAGTGTTTGAGGGTTTTAAAAAAGCTTTTTCTCTCCTGGAAATTTCAATGACTTGTTGGTTCTAAGGTGCTCAACAACATGAGACATTGCAAATCCCATGAACAGTTCCCAGTGGTTGTTGTTTAAATTACTCATGCAGGGACCAGATTCAGTCTGGGAGGTTAAGTGTGAGTATCCATACATGTATATTTGCCACAACGGGGCAAATAGCAGCTTGCTGGGGCTGTTCCAGGTTGGGAAAACATGATGAGGGGGGCTTGACTCCATCGTATCGTCCTGGTCTGAAACAGCTCTCCCTATGTGTGATTTTTCAATCACTGCAAACTATGTGATGGAATACTCAGCATATTGAGGAGTCCCAAGATCTGTTTTAACTGTTTTATCAGTTTTCTTGAAGACTTTAAACCTCCGGAATTACTTTACTGTTTTCAAAAACGTAATAGTATGGAATTTTGGTGGCCTTTATCCTGATGCTTAGCCTTCATTCTTATGGTTTGTCTTAAAAATTGTATAACATAATCAAAAGAGCACACCCACACAAAATGGGGTGAGCCGCAGGGTGTAAAACTGGTTGGAACTGTTGTGTATATGAATGTCTTTCAGAAGCTCAGGACTTCAAAGGAGAGAAGGTCATTCTTATTAAAATTTCACTTGATGAAAGAAAGTTGTTTATAGAAAAATATTAGATTTTGAATAAAAAAATCATCATTTTGATCTTCATAATTTTAGGGCAAGTCATTAGCTGATCAAATAAACATATTCCCTTGGATCTTTAGCCTTGTTTCTGCTTGCATAGTACTCTGCTGTGTGAAGAGCATTCATCTAGCAGTGGACACTTCCACTCATAGAAGACCAGTATCATTCAGTGAGACAAAAAGTGCCTGGGGATAGATGAACATGGTCCATTGCAGAGGACCATCTTTGCAATGGATGAAGAAGGGCACAAGCAGAAACGAAGTTTAGAATCCAAGCAATTGTTATAAACAGCTGAAAGCCAACAAGGAAGAGAGATCTGTTTCTATATGTAATTTAAAAAAAAATCTTTAAATCATAATTAAACTTCAATCCAGTTTAAATGTAGATTGCCTCAGTTGAGATGAATCATGTAAAATAAATGCTGCACTTCCATTCATGAGGCCAGTCAGTACATTAGTTACGAAGAAAATAGGGGCCATAATTCGTCAGTCCAGTATTATTGTTGCTGCAACATATTCTGGTTGTGTCAACATCTGATGAATTGTGAACTACTTTGTTCTTGCAGCTTCTGTGTGTCTGACACTCCGCCCTTGTCAGAATGCAGGAAAGTGTATTGAGGACTGCATCACAGGGAATCCCTCCTACTCCTGTTCTTGTCTGGCTGGTTTCACTGGAAAGCGATGCCATATTGGTAAGTCTTGCACACAGTTTTGTGGGGAGGGGGCCATACCATAACTCAGAAGTAGAGCACCTGCCTTGCATCCAGAAAATCTCAGGTTCAATCCCTGGCATCTCCAGTTAAAAGGGAAAGACTACTGCCTGAGATGTTGGAGACCTACTGCCATTCAGAAGTAATGATATTGGGACAGGAGAACCTGTGGTCTGACTCACTATTTTTTTTTTAAGTAGGAACTATGCTTTGCTTTTAACTGGCTTGCTCTTCCTGTTTTCAAGTGACTGTTTTAGCCTCATGAAACTGATTTTTGACTGCTTGGCTGTTTTGAAGATATGTGCTTTTATTAACCAGGAGAAGGCAAAGCAAAATTCTCAATCTATATTTGATCTTTTATGGTGGTTTATGGAAATACCTCAACTGAAAATTTTAGTGATTTTCTTAAATATACTAGGGTTATTGGAAATAAACATGATATTGAATGCATTTGGTTTAATGGGACAGCTATAGTTTACCAGCAATTTTGAAATATTATTTTTGGATATTGTTTTTAAAGATCTACTCAGGCTACAAGATACTGTGTGTGTGTGTGTAGTCACATTCTTTGACAGAGAAGTACGTTGAATTCTTCTGAAAAAGCAGTTTCTGTCAGAGTTCTCTCAGCCCCACCTACCTCACAGGGTGTCTGTTGTGGGGAGGGGAAGGGAAAGGAGTTTGTAAGCCGCTCTGAGACTCCAAGTGAAGGGCGGGGTATAAATCCAATCTCCTCCTCCTCCTCCTCCTCCTCCTCCTCCTGAATTGCTGTTTGAAGATAATTGTCCATTAGTAAAAATTTGGTTGAAACTTGCTGAGTCTTTTGCTTTATTCTGACACAAGAAGTGTTTTATATGTCTTATATATGTAAGCCTTTTGTGCCTTAAAAGGGCTAGGTTAGTGGTCACAGGACTGTGGATGCCCTATTCAAAACCTGAACACATCTAAACAAAATACATTTATTGAAAGGTGAGGGGAAACAATAAGGTCAGAGTGGGAGCTTTAACAAACAATATGAATAAATTTATATATTGCGGTCCCAGACTTAGGGCACAAAGAGAAGAAAGTCTCCTGATCACTTTTCCTCACAGTCACTGAGAAGGCACAGACTCTCAGGACTGACGGCTTATTCCAGAAGATGGCTCACTCCTCTGCTTAACTGCCTTTCTCTGTCTCCATGGTCTGTTTTTCCCCAGGAACAACTTCTTTAGGAATTCTCCACTCCATCAGGAGAAAAAAAAACACCTCAGCATCTTCTCTGGCTGCTTCTCCCTCTTGGAGTACACCCTCTCCTTCTCTTGTCCTGTTGCCAGGCAACCACTCACCCAGCCTCCCTGCAGGAAGCACCTCCTCTGTAGGGCAGTGTTTTTAGGCTAGGGCCCACTGTGCAGGTGAAAACACCTAACACACTTTTAAATAATAAATATTTTTACTAGGCTTACATATATTTTATTGAATTTGTGTTATTACTGTTTGTTTATTGTATGTGTGTGCATGTTACCCAGTGAGTTTGGCCCTCTGTTAGAATTTGGGAGGAAAAGATATTTTGTCCCTGAGAGCGAGCCGCAGGTGAGTTCTGAGGAAAAAGAGACGGTTCTGAGGAAGCTTCCAGACTGCTGCCATTGGAATGGGTGTTATCCAGATCAACCTAACACTGTGGGGAAAAATTAAAGGAAGATTGTTTGCATTTCCAATTGTTTTCTAGATGTCGATGAGTGTGCTTCTAATCCATGTCGGAACAAAGGCTCCTGTATTGATGGCATCAACAGCTTCAGGTGTTCGTGTCCACAAGGATTCAAAGGGATCACATGTGAAACTGGTGAGCAGCATTGTGTAATGGCAAGTATGAGGAAATCAGGTTTATGGGTAGGACTAGGTGGGCAAAGCAGTTACAAGCATATACCTGCTCCAGTGCCTCTTTGTTACAAAGTTTTGGGACAGGACAGGGGTGATGTGTATAAGTATAAATACAGCCAGTATTTTTAGAAGGGATTGCAAAAACACTGGGTGGATTGATTTAATTACTTGATCTTCAAGTAAAAAAGGCAATTTGTTGTTGTGGTGGTGTTACTGCCTTGTCTGCTTGTGCAGTGCTGTTCATTGTACAAGAAAATGAATTCCTTCCCCAGATATATTAATCTGTCTCCTTCTATCACTGTCTTCTGCAAGTGAGTGAAGACATTTTTGTTTTGTCTGATGTTCCCTCAATGATCCCTCCTTCCTGCCCCAGGTTTTAATTGTTGTTTCTGTGTTTTTACACATGGGTTTTGGTTTTAAACTGGTTTACTAATATGTTTTTATAATATTCTGTTTTTGTTAGCCACCTTGGTGGCCCTTATTGGGCTGAAAGGCAGGATATAAATTTTGTAAACTGGCTCCCAGGAAACTTGCATGTTGATACCATTCTTACTCCCTTCCAGTTGCTGCTCAGTATTTATCTTTTCAGCAGTTCTTTTGGTACAATCCCCTTAGTCCTCATCCTGTTCAGAAATTAAGCCAGAATGTATGTTCATTTCAGTTATGTACACTTTATTTCTATCTATCCCTTCTAATTTCTTCTCCTCACTTTGTTATCTTTCTCATCTGAAATGTTATACTTTAAGGCTTAAGCTATTAGAGGGCAGAGTCATCTTTGTGCCATGACTGAAAATGCTGTCTCTCTGGTTGCCACACATCTGAACTCAGACGGGAGCCTCAGAAAATGACTGTAGTAGTTAGGTAGGTTTGTATGGGAATAGGCAGTCCTTAAAATATGCTGGCCACAAACTGTATAGGGTTTACCAGGTCAATGAAAGCACTCTGAATTGGCACAGAAACAAATTGGGAGCCAATATAGCTGAGCCAAGACTGGAGGGATATGGTTCCTGTGACCCACACTAGCTTCAGCATTCTGTACCCAGTAAAGTTTCCATACTCTTTTCAAAGACAGCCCTGCATCAAGAGTATTGCAGTAATCTAATCTAGATGTTACCAGGGCATGCACCATGATGGCCAGGGTTTTTTTGCCCAGGAAAGGTGGCAGCTGGCTGACCAAATGAAGCTTGTAAAAGGCACTCCTAGTTACAAATACCACCTGCTTGTCCAGCATAGGCCTGGATCCAGGAGCACCTCAAAGCTAGAGACCTGTTCTTTCAAGGGGTGTGCAAGCCCATCTAGAACCAGAGACATTTTAAATCCTGTGTCATACCTTCCACAAACCAGTAGCACTTCCAACTTGTCAGGATTAAGCTCCGGTTTATTAGCCTGCATGCATCCCAACAGCCTTCCTGAGATCTTCTGGAAGTATGAGATAAAGCTGAGTGTTATCCCCATGGTAATGGCAATCTAGCCAAAACTTCCAGATGACCTCACCCAGCAGTGTCATAAAGATGTTAAAGACCATGGGGGGCAAGATGGAATCTTGTAGGATCCTATAGGCCAGATGCCAGTGGCTGAGTAGCAGTCTCCCAGCGTCATCTTCTGAAACCTACCTTCTGGGTAGGACTGAAACCACTGGAAAATGGCATCTCCCATTCTCAACTCCAAAAGGCAGTTTAGAAGGATACTGTGGTCAATGGTATAAAAAGCCGTTGAGAAGTCTAGGAGAATCAGTGGAATCACAGTTCCCCTGTCCATCTCTCAGTGCAGGTCATGCACCAGCATGACCAAGGCTGTTTTAGTCCCAAAATACATGATAGATTTTTTTAAAGAATCAACAAACCAGCTTGAAATCAGGTTGGAAAGGAACCAGAAAATCGTCTTCATTCAGAAATCCTTGATGCTCATATAAAATACAGGTTATTTTAAGAGATGTCTAACACAACTACTTTTTTAAAAATATGAAGTTTAAATAATATTTTAATCTATCATGTATTTATCTACATTGCTGATAAAGATATAGCCTGTGGTAGTCCATAGTTAAAGGGCAGAGGAGGGTGGCTGTCCTGTCGTTCTCTCTGAGATATTCCGGATCAGGATATTTTGCATCCCACAGATTTCAAAACTGTGCATCCTTTGCCTTTGATATCTTTGCATCAAAGTGAGGGTGGCTGCATCTTCCTGCTGTCAGCAGTGACCCTTGCAGTGACTTCCAGGCCAGAACTCATTCACGAGAGTTTCTTAATCAGGTCCTGAGACAGGATATCTTGCTGTGAAAAATATAGGTTTCATTCTGTAACTGTGCCTTATATAATATTTCCTAGACAAAACAGGGAATATTCTTAGAGCTTGTATAGCACATAAATATGCTATGGATGAGAATAAGATCGGATAGAAGAGACAAATGGAAACGACCCAACTTTGCAGATGTAAAATTTTTAGCCGTGTCTGGTGTGGTTAACAGGTATGAAACAAAGAGTAGGCCTGAACAACTGCCTTGACAATATCTCTAAATTGAATGCTTTAGTTCGGGTATCCCACCTGTTGATAGTTACATTATCATATAATATACTTCATAAATAAACCTGGTGTCAAGACGTAAATGGCCAGTACAAGGAATCTTCATGACTATTTACAGCCATCAGCATAATTACTATATTATGACAGGTTTTTTATTGTAAGATGCCTTGAACCATGAAGAAAGGTGGGGTATAAATGTTTTCATAAATAAATAAAGCAACAACATTAGATGCATTTAGTTTCTAAATTTCAGTTGCCTTTTCCTACTATTACAAGTAGGGATGGACATGAACTGGGAAAATGCAGCTTATGACGGTTCATGGTATGCCCAGTTTGTGAACCATGAACCCTCATGAATTAAATAAATAATAAATGCCAAGCAGAAACCAGTGCCACTGACATTGCAAGCTTAAAAGGATTGATCTCAAAGCACAGAGTCACAAACCCAAGCAAAGGGGGTGGGTGGGATTTTGCAAGCTCTGTGCAAGAAAATGGGAAGTAACACAAAGGAATGCCTGGAAGGTGGGGGGGGCCTCTTGAAACTGTCATGACTAATTCGAAACTGACAAAAGTATTTCCAAGGCTGAAGAATCCAGTGGGCCCTGTTGCTTTGAAGTTTGGTGAGCATTTTGTTTGAGCAGCAACAGTTTGTCTGGAAATGTATTCATTCATGAACCCACACAAGTCTCTAGGAACTGCTTGAAAGTTCATGGAAAGTTCATGCTGGTTGACCTGGCACAGACTTCAGTTTACGAACCACGAACCAGCCAAAATTCATCACAAACTTTAGTTTGTGAGCTGGTTTATATCCATCCCTAGTTGCAACAGTAACACTTGCAAATCCAAACCCATATATGCCTCGTAGAGTGTTACACTCTGAGAGTCAACATCTCCTGGTGATCCCTGGCCCAAAGGACGTCTGCCTAGCCTCGACCAGGGTCAGGGCTCTTTCTGCCCTGGTCCCCACCTAGTGGAACATGCTCCCTATTGAGATCAGGGCCCTACGAGAATCTTATGCAATTCCGCAGGGCCTGCAAGATGGAGCTGTTCCACCAGGCCTTTGGCTGAGGCAGCGGGCATCCCGTCCCCCCTGAGGTTGCGATCTCCCACCTACTGATAACCGGCCATACCTAGTTACATCAGTAGGCCGGATTCCTTCCTACAGCAAGCATGACTACTGATTTTATATGTTTTAAAGTGTTTTAAATTTTATTGTATTTATTAAAATGTTGTAACCTGCCCTGAGCCTGTTTATGGGATAGGTGGGATATAAATGTGAAAATAAATAAAAATAAAATAAAAGTGCTTAACTTCATCGAGCTTTTGTGGTGACATTTTGTGTTACACACAGAAGCTACAGACTGTAGCAATGGAAGCTTGTCTCCTCCAAAATACTGGTGGACAGGTGGACCTAGAAAAGCTATAACATCTATGTTTCTCCTTCCACACTTCACATCACTTCTCATTGCCCACCTATGATGGTTTAAACAAGATACGCTACTAAAGAGGTGTGCATGCCTGAAAATTGAAAAGGGGAGAAACAAAACAGTGTGTCTGGCACATGCATTCAGCAGCTGTGGTATAAATATTATTCATGCATATTTATCTTTGTATCAGTGGAACTGCAAATTCTTTGTGTCTTAATTTAGTGTTTGTTTCATTTGCTGAAACATCACAGAGGAATCTCCATGTGAAGCCAAAGAATGCCTGAATGGTGGGGAATGCCAGGCAGCAAACAGAACAGCTATGTGCCTGTGCCAGCCAGGCTATACTGGAGAAGATTGTGAGACAGGTGAGCTAACGAAAGGAGTGCTAGCTCCTTTAGCCAAGAAAGGCCTTCAGTCAGGCATTGTAAAGGAGGATTTAGGAAGATGTTCAAAGAATGCCGGTATCATTCTTCTCACAAAAGTTGGACAGTGCAGAATCCAGGTGTCCAAAGTCTTAATCCGGCAGTTCCAGTGCATGTCTATAGTTCTGCTTCCTCATTCTTTTATGAGTAGGGGAATGCTCAGTGATGTAAGGTGGAAACTGGATGTTTGCAATTCCCAGTTTAGCTTTTGTTATAAAGGCGGACTCATAAAACGTACATACACAGAGACCTAGAGTATTTTGTGTGCATGACTAAGTCTGCAGCTGATTTTCATATGTTACCTATCTTAATGTTGTGTTTGTTTTTCCTTTTACAGAGATAAATGAATGCGAGTCCAACCCATGCCTGAATGGTGGGCAATGTATGGACCTGGTGGACAATTACACCTGTGTGTGTGTGGCGCCATTCACAGGACAACGCTGTGAAACAGGTGCCCTGATTTCATAACTGCATGGCAGCAGTCTCCTCCCCACAATGCCAGACTCTCTCAGTGGCAGAAGTCTTCACTCTGTACCTCTTTCTCCGCTCTGATGCTGCTGTCAGGTTTTCTACTTAAACCCAGCCCCGTACTTGTTCTGTTTAGTTGCTCGGCTGCGCTGGGCCGTACTGAGGCTTCCTACTCTTCTCCGCTCTAGATCCTTCAGCCTGTGAGGGCAGGAACTGCAGGAACCGGCAGACGTGCAACTACATCCGCCCAGGGCGCTACATCTGCACATGCTCTCCAGGCTACTATGGGAACAACTGTCAGTTTGGTGAGCGGGATCATTCTGCACCCACTGTCATCATTTAAAAAATAAGAAAAAAAAGACAAGTTATGAGCGAAGGATGCCCTCTGTGACACCCAGGAAACTGGCTTCTCCTTTACCAAGTGGGATTGTTATCTAGCCCTTTGCTGCCAGTGGGGACAGGGATGGAAGAGAAGGAGATGCAATTTTCTACCAACATATTCAGTCTAAGGGAAAAATTTGCCTCCATGTCATTAAAGAGGCCTGTCAGCATGCTTGAATATTAATAATCTTCTTTCCACTTGAGTAATTGGGGAAGTTGTTCTTTGTGTGTGTCTAAGATGCTGTGTTCTATTTGGCTATTGTCGCTGTCAGTAGAAGCTGATTTAAGATTTGCATAGTGAAAGGAAGATTCTTGATATTGGACCAAATTTAGTGCTTCAAAAAGAATTGGAAATATCATTGAATGTTGCTGATATATTAACTCTCTGAATTATCTTGGGCTAGAAGACCCAGTATACTGTTGATGGCAAAAGTCCTTGTGGAAAAAAACTGTCCTTATCCCCAATAATGGGCATCCTTCATTACAAGGATGTAACTTGCATAATAAAGCCTTTTTGCTACTCAACCAAATCACTCCATCCAAATGTTGGCTCAGTCTGGTCTTACAGATCTTCAGTATTGACTATTCCAAAACACCTAGCAAACTTCTAGTTAGAAAGTTCTTCAACCAAACTGCTTTGGGCCTCAGTTTGCATTGTCTATCTTGTCCACAGTAGACATGGAGAACAGCAACAACCCTTCTTCCTAAGGCTAACTTTTCATGTATTGGAGACTGTAAATAACTGCTTTTGTGGTCTTCCTTTCTTCATACGACACATACCTTGCTCTTTCCTTGTGTCACTAATCATTCACAAATGTTTTGTAGGTGGGCCCAGAATGCCCAGTGCGTGTATCTCCAATCCATGCCAGAATGAGGGCACTTGTCTTGAAACGAGCCAAGGCTACGTGTGTGAATGTCTTGAGGGATATTCAGGTCCTGATTGCAGAGACAGTAAGTACTGGAATTGTTGGTGGAGTTGAAACATGCAGAGGAATGAAGCACCAACTGTTTCAAGAAAATAACTCAGTTTATTAAAGAAGAAATAAACTCTGATAGAACAGAGGAGAGGGAGAGAGGCTTAACTAACTGACTAACTGCTGTGAGAGGGGAGGGTCTCCAAAGAGCTAATCAGGAGACAGGAAGGACATAATTTGAAATTGTGGAAAATCCTTAATCTAGCTATGCTAACTAGCAGTCTTTCAGCTGTCACCTGTAGGCTGTTCTTTAGATCTTCCTCAAGTAGGTGCCCTATAAACTGTATAGACCTTGTATATTCCAACTGGAAGTTCAGTATCAACCTGCATATAATGCTCAGTCACATTAATGTTTTATAAGAGGATTTCTGAAATTATTATTACAGAAAGCCTTTGCAGGAAGTTGTGATCAGGATGGGGAAATGTTCAGAGTGAATTACAATTATTTTTCCCATGGGGAGTTATATTTCTTATGAAAATCACCCTGTTGAGATGCTTTCTGCCCCATGGAGAAAGTGTACAGGTATATTACATCCTTTCTCCAGAAAGAGAACAGCTCAGAAGGACAAGGTTACATCATACAGATTGCAAGTTCCAGAATGTGGTTCCCTGTGGTTTGTCTGGGTTTAAGAAAAAATGGAGAAAAGTGTTCATAGAGAATCATGACCCTTAAATATAAATCATATGGCCATTTGCTCCAAAATGTTTCTAAGACAGACATCTGAGATCTTAGTGAGTGTCAGAAACCTGTTAGACTAGGGACAGGCAACCTTTCTGGCCCAGTTGCAAAAAAGAGTCACAACCAGGCATCTCAAGGGCTTTCCTTGAATTCAGCTGCTGGTTCCAGGACGCTATGATGGTCCTAAGCCATGCCTGTTTGCCTTCTCCCATGACACCAGCCCTTGTAGGAACTTGACTCAGTTGCTCAGGTGAAGAACCAATCTTGTGTACCCAGCAAAGTGTCTGGGGTTTTATACTCATGCTAAATCATTCCCAAAACTAAATGAGGGAGAGCTGCATTTTTGGTAATATTGGAATGGATGTGCAAATTGTCCTCTAAGTATGAGCACAATTCAAAATCAGGCTAGGGTTCCCAGTATGTTGGTTTGCTGACTTCTCATCTGGAAATTTGGGCACCCTTATCCTATACAGGGAATGGAAGCTTGCTGACTGCCCACTTCTGTCTTCCATCACTTTGCTGCTTACCACATTAATAGACCTAGCTTGGTTAGGAGGTGCTTGTTGTTATAGAAGGATTCCTGTGCCAGAGTTCTCCCAGAGTACAGAGGGAGCTGCAGTTTTCTCCATTCTCTCACTGCATCTCATGTTCTCCCCACTTTCAGTCAGGCTTTTTGCAGTGTGCTGTTTGGATGCTGATACCCCATGCTAGGAAACACTGGCACATGTCATTCTGCAGAAGGAAAGGGGGAATGGGTTGAGTGGGGGGGTACTTCTTTTAAAAGAAGCAGCAAGGCTCATTAGAGCCAAACAGAGCACTGATATGACCACAAGGGAGCCTTTGCTAGGTGGAGTTCGATGACTCCAGTGGGGAGCAGCAGCTGGTTTGTAATTTTCAGTCTCCTGGGTGTTAATTAAGGTAAATATCTGAGGTCATGAGAAAGGGAGTAAAGGTTCTGTCAGCACAAAGCTTGAAGCCAAACCTAATCCAGATCCCTCCCCAAAGCAAGCCTGAACAACGGAGAGTTGGTTAATGTGGGGGGGGATCATGAAGGCCTCAAGAGCTGCGCTTTTGCTGGCACAGATGAGCCTAATTAGTCTCTCTTTTTCACTGGCTTTTTTGCAGAGCTTTCAGAGGACTGCGAGTGTCGGAATGGGGGGAAGTGCCTAGATGGAAACAGCACTGTATGCCAGTGCCCACTAGGATATTTTGGTCTTCTCTGTGAATTGGGTAGGAATAAAGTTCTCTTAATTTTTGTTTACATTTTCATTGGGTTCTTATAATTTTACTTTTAAAAACCAAAAGGCTGCATAAGCGATGAAACAAGAGATTCTAATGCATTATTATAGCTGATTTTGACAGGTTGCTCTATTTACTTTCTGAATATTGATCTCTAAAGAAAGATAATGTCCTTCCCTGATTAACTCTGTCTGGAGATAAATGGCAGCTTCTTTAGAGAAGGAAAGGCAATTTAAAACAGAAATTGCTCTTGTGGTGTAGATGTTACGTCTGGTAGATGGGTGTTTCTATGAGTTTTTGTTTGTTCAGAAAACGTGTTAGACCAGAGAATAACAGGACAAATAGAGTGTGTGTGTAACTGTCATAGGAAGTGATGCCTCTCCAGACCACTTTACCTAGCCTCTGTCTTCATCACTTGTCCATAACAGGAAAATGCAATTTTCACAGTATTCTGGGAAAATCCAGTTCTAACCCAATATTCAGATCAATCACAATACCCTTCTCAGCAAGAATCTGAAGCTCTAACCATGCTGTTTTTGCCGGGTTCATTATTCAAATACAACTTTCCTCTTGGAAGGATTGAACTCTTTCACATGGAGCTTTCCAGGGTAACCCTAGTAAATGTCTAAAAATCCAGTTTGATGTGATATATCCTGCTTTTTAAGACAATCTGGAATGGATTGACAACCTATACTAGAACACTTGTGTATGTGAGGTTGTGTCCTATAGCAGACCTTTTCCCCACAGGTTAGTAGACCAATCAGTAGCTTGTACTTGTGATGTGTCATGTTGTATATACATTCTGAAATTAAAAAGGAGGTTGGAAACTTGGTGCAAACACTGCTTAAGTGGAAACTGCCTTCAGGTCCATGCATATGCTGTTTTTGCCTATGCTTTCCTTAATGTAGAATCTATACCAAATCTCCAAAATCCTTTTAAAAACTTCTTAAAATGTGTTTTTACAAATGTGCAGGGTTTGATACAAAAAATTACTCCAGAACATTCTTGACTATCTGTAAGCAGGAGTCTGGGCTAGACTAAAGACTAGCCTAAAGGTGCCACTAGACTCCTGTTTGGTTTTGCTGCAACAGACTCATATGGCTGCTCCTCTGCAGTTATTCTGAGCATATATCTAGTACATGCACCTATAGATTGTGACCCATAGCAAAAAGAGGCATAGACAGAGCATAGCTCCTGAATAGAGAAACATATGGGAGAATGATCACTAGAGTGGTGTCCAGGTGAAACAGAAAATTAGAGGGTTCAAGAAGAAATCAAGCAGGAAGCAGGTTGGCCTGAAGTTGGCTAAACTGGTCAAGACTCATGGACTGCTTGACTCCTGTGTCATTTCTCTTGCTTGGTCTATTGATGAACGTATGTATGTTTGTGCTGATCCTACCACCAGCTGAAAATAGCTTTGCCTTAAAATGACTTGTAGTGCTTTCACATTATGGATGCAAGCCAAAGAAGATGGGGGAGGGGTTATACAAAATCATTGCTGTTTTTACCCAATTGGTACTAATCATGGAGAAATCTAAGATAAGAGCCAGTACCACAAGTACCTATGCCCTTTTTGGTTTGAATTATAATCTGTACTGTGAAAATGCATAATGTTGAATCAAACTGTGTGCTTCAACAGAGTTCCTGCATTGGAACTCCTCAAAAAGACATTGCACAAAGTGTGACATTCTGTTGCTATGAATGATGCAACCTGCAAGAGACAGAACAGGCATAGACTTCATATAACAGCCTTCAACTCTTGATAAGGAACCCTTAATAGCTGTGGGGTAGGGAGGGGCAAGGCATATGCTGTTTCTTCCATTGACCACAGCACTGTGATTCTGGCTAAACCTCTCTCCCTACCTTCTGCAGAATTACTGAAGGCACTGGGAGCCAGGCAGCACTGCAGATCCCCAGTGGTTTCTAGAGCTAGTATAGAGATACATAACACAACAGGGCTGATCTACATAGTAAACACCACACAAATATTCATGGTGTGCCACCATGCAGAAGTAATTTTTATCAGCCTTGAGGAACAGTTTTTTTAACTGTTGAGCATTTATATAGGCTTTCACTGTTCATAGTACTTCACAAAAAGGATCTGCACCATAAGATAGGCTAGGCCAATATTGTTGTTCATATATTGCAGATAGGGAGAACTGAAGTTGAGAGGGAAAGAGTAGCTTTGCCTAAGGCCACAGTGGCAGATACAAGATTTGAACTGGGAACCATAAATAAAATACAACAGTGACTGAAGCAGGAGAATAGGTTTCATCTTTGTGACAAACAGGAGACAGAACATGTGTTCCAACAAGAATTTGTAGCATGTACCCATTGTGCTACTTTCTGTCACTCTCAAATCTTGCATCATTTTATCCTGTACAAGGGTCTGCTAAGGACTGGTCCTTCTGTCACCTAACATTGCTTGTCTGTTTAAAGCAAACCTGTATTGCATTGAGCTTTGTGATGGGTAATTGCATTTTCTGTCCTTCACAGAAGTGACTGCTACACCTTGCAGTATGAACACCCAGTGCCCAGATGGAGGTTATTGTATGGAGTACGGAGGCAGTTACCTGTGTGTGTGCCATACAGATTATGGCACTAACCATAGTAAGTAGGACAGGTCATCTGGAAATATAGTGCCTTGCTCCCATCCAAATACTAGCCAGGGTCATCCCTGTTTAGCTTCTCAGATCTGACAAGATTGGGCTAGCCTGGGTCATCCAGGCCAGGACAGTGGAGACTATATGAGACCATATTTTTGTGCTCTGAGAAGATAATGTTGGTGGAGCATTAAGGGGAATGGAATACAAACCTGAGAAGTATGGTACAGTTGATGGAATATTAGGTTTGAATGTGAGGGTGACATTGCTTGTAATGTGGAAGTGGTACATGAGTGATTTATGCATTCTTTTTTGCTATTTAAGCTTTATATGCAAATCGGTTCTGAAGGACCTAAGGAAATCCAGTGTCCCCAGTAAAGGAGATTAGTAAATTTCTTTATGCACAGAAGTGCTGTAGGAATAATTTTGTCGGTAATAAAAGAAATTGTGTAGCTTCAATACATTAGTGACTGACAACCTACCTTGTAAATCTTGTAGCTGCACATAAGAACATAAGAAGAGCCTGCTGGATCAGACCAGTGATCCATTCCAGCATCCTACAGACTGTGTCCTACAGTCACTAAGCAGATACCCCTGGAAGTCCTAGAAGAAGGACATGGATCCCCATGTTGCTTCCAGTAATTGATTTTTAGAGAGATACTCCCTCTAAATGTAGAGTTTTCATTTAGCCATCATGGCTGATCAATAGATTGGTGGCTGTCTTTCATGAATGTCCCTTTTAAAGCCATCCAGCTGATGGCCATAACTATATCTTGCAGCAGTAACGTCCATATGTTAATTTTGCATTAATTAATAAGTGTGTTAATTAAGCATTTATCCTTTAAGTGGTGGGCTACAATGGACACTACCAAGATTTAAATACGTTTCCTAAGAAATAAAGAAATAGGGGATGGAAGATTTCTGGGATTCTTAAGGCACAAATATGTGTCCTTTCCTCATGTAATTTAATTGAGCTTCTTCCCACAGGGCTGATGGGGTTTTCATTTAGCATCAACCCATATAAGACCATGTCTGTTTTTGCAGCTGTGCCACCATCTCCCTGTGACTCAGACCCTTGCCTGAATGGTGGATCATGCGAAGCTCAGGATGACTCCTATACCTGTGAATGCACCCGAGGGTTCATTGGCAGACACTGTGAGAAAGGTACCCCTAAGACCATGGTGGAGGGCACAAGTTACATTCCAGATGATTCTGTGATACTATGAACAGGAGAAATGGGGTTTTTTCCCAGAGGAGGGAGAGAAAAATATTTGCAAGCAATATCCCTCCATCACGCTCCTTTTCTCTTCCATGGAGGAGTCAGGACAAAAATACACAATATGTGTGATGTGAGTTAGGACCCAAGTGCCCAACCATTATTAGACATGGGATTGTTGTAAGTCATTTATTTTCTTGGGCTGTGGAGGAAGGGATAAAACAGCTCCCCTGCAGTGGTTTCCACTGGCAAAAATGGAAAAGGAGGAAAGCCTGAAGTCCTTCCTCTCCCTTAGCTAGGATTGCCAGGTCCCCCTTAGCTAGAGTTGCCAGTAGGGGATGGGGGGGGGGCTACCAGGAGAAAGAGGAAGGCCGAGGCCATGTCGCTGGTGTTGCACAGGAAGTGACATCATCACACTGCAACATTGCTGTGATGCTCTGGTATTTGAGCAAAAAATCTATGGTAAAAACAGCTTCTACTATATAGTTTCTTCCCAAATACCAGAACATCACCCAGATGTTCATTCTTTCTTCTTTTGATTTATATCCTGCCCTTCCTGCAAGCAGGTTTAGGTTGGGTCACAACAATAGATTCCAATACAATTTTAAAATGATTCGATTAATAAATACCAAACATTAAATTAATACAATATAACCAGTTAAAAAACCTTTTAAAGTGGGCAGTGCAGCAAATTTCAATTTTCAGTTTCTACAGCCAGGAATGAATGGGCTGAAGCCAAGCCAAAAAGGTCTTGTTGATAGCAGTATACTGCAACAGCAACAGGGAGGCCAGCTAGTAGAAGCCCGCTGCCTCAACCAAAAATTCCAGTGCAACATAGTTGCAACTCTATCATGATGCTTTTTTATAACCAGTTTGAGCAATTTTATTGCAGGCACTGGCCATGTGGTTGACTGTTTCATCCTTTGTCTTGCAAAGTCAACGTTTGCTGTTATCATTGGTCTTCTGAATCTTGGCTTTCATACGTTCCATTTCGAGTGCCTGCTCTTGTGCAGCTAGAATGAGTCCTTCCGTTTCTTTCTTCAAGTGCCCATTTTGTAGCCACTTCCAGGTGTTTCTGTTATCAACTGTGTTCTCTATGTCTTTCAAATACTGCTTATGATGCACGTGCACGTTGCTGTTGTGATCATGCCATTTCCAGTGCAACACCAGCAACATGGCCTAGGCCTTCATCTTTCTCTTGGTAAGTCCCCCTGCTGGCCAGCTGATTGGCAGCAGGGGGTCTGGGCCTGGTGGCAGGGGACCCCCGCTTCCACCAGGGGCTCTGGCAACCCTACCCTTAGCAGTGTTATGGACCCCTGGTCTTCCCAGCTTTCATCTCCCCCCAAATGTTTCTGGCCCTGGGATGGTTATTCCTGGAGTCAGGAGGCTACAGTGGGGAGGAGGCAAAATCACCCTCTCCTCCCTCTTCCATCTACATTCTCCACTTATGCAAGAGGCAGGAGGGAGGGATCCACCCTCCTACCCACTACAAAAACCTGACTTGAGTGGATATTACTCTATGCAGCTCCCCTAGCCCTAAAATAAACTTTCTGGGGCTGCTGTGGGAAAGGAAAGCAAGGAAGATTGGCATCCATTGGCACATTCCAGTGAAAAATGTGGGATCCAATCTGTTATTTGACTGCAATCAAATAGTAGATGATCAATTATGATCACATCGCTAGGTTGTGGCTGAACAATTCCTAATGTGTATGAGTTGAAGCGAGACAGACATCAGACTCTTTGCTGTCACTGGGCAAGTTTGCTTGATCACTTGAAATGACTTCTTTCTTCCATGTGATCATTCTGTCTTTCTTTAAGCCCAGGAACACAGTCACATGAAGAAAAATAAGTGAACTGGTAGCACATGGAGTTCACTCGTCAGCTATTTCCACAGTACAGTGGTTCTGAACAGCACTGTTGCAACTGTGGAAATTGGTGATAACTGTGTCAATTCGCTGTTGATTCATTTGCTGTATTTCTCCATGCAATCTCACTCCCAGTACATGCAAAGGGAAAGAGTGGGAAAATTGGCTGAAAAACTAGCTTGTTGAATCTGACAAGTGTTCCAGTCATTACCGCAGAACTCTTTGGCATTTTCTCAACAAACAGGTGCTTAATTGTAAATCAAGCACATAGATAAACAGCTTTGGGAATGTATAAATAGTTGAAATGTCATTAATTTCCCAAACAAGATGGAGGAAAGATCAGTGAAGTTCTAGACTGGTGGGAAAACTGGAAAACTGTTGAAGTGGAGGTCTGGCATCTGTCTCTACAATATGAAATATCTCTTTAAATGGACCCACAATCACTACTGACACTTTTTCTGTTCCCAGCAAGGCCAAAGTTGTGCAGTTCTGGACCCTGTCGCAATGGAGGGACATGTAAGGAATCAGATGGTGAATACCACTGCACCTGTCCCTATCGCTTCACGGGAAAGCACTGCGAGATAGGTATCCCCACTGCATGTGTTGCAGCAATTGTTGTAGCTGAGCAAAGTCCATGAAACATCCTGTGACCTTTTCCAATATAACCTGCTTCTTCCTTCTCTTACAGGTAAACCTGATCCCTGTGCTTCTGGCCCTTGTCAGAATGGGGGCACCTGCTTCCACTATATCGGCAAGTACAAATGTGACTGCCTCCCTGGATATTCAGGACGACACTGCGAAATAAGTATGGAACAGGAGGGCTCTTTGTCTGGCATTTATTTTATTGAAACAGTAGCTGTGAACCAAAAGCCTTGTTCTGTAGCTATCTGGGCATCAGTAACAAATCTTATGGTTTTCTCCTGATTCTACCTTTTCATTAAGTAGCAGGCACAGGTTCTTAGGTTTTCCAGCTTAGTGATCAAAGGGGTCACATTTTAGAGAAGTATTTATAGGTGTTGTTGCTGGCTATTCCTCAGAAAGCATGTTTTTTGTTTTTTTTTTAAAAAGAACCTTTATTGTACGTTTGAGAGAATTGGAAGTCCCTGCTGACAGCTTATTCTAAACAAATCCCCACAGTGAAAGGAAGAAGAGAAAGTAGACCCTGATGTCTCTTATTTTTGAGCAGATCTCTATAGACTGGAGCAAGTGTGATATAGAGGTTAGGCTGCTGAACTAGGTCCTGAGAAACTGGTTCAGTTCCCCCTGAGCCATGTATCTCATTGGAAGACCTTTGGTTTGTCAATCTCTAAGACTAACCAACTTCCCAGGGTTATTCTGAGGGAAAAATTGAGAGAAACATGCACGTTGTAATCCTTGGATAGGATAGGAAAAAGTTAAACACACTCCCTTGTCGTTAATTTTGCTCAGCTCACCTGGCTTTTGCTTAGTAGCCAAGTTGGGTAATGATTTGAGGACAGCATTGTAGAATAATTTCCTAGTAAGACAAGATATTGCATCCATTTCCTGTACTATAGCCATTTGGGGGTCAGTAACCATGTAAGAAGTTGTTAAATATATGACTGGTATCAAAAGTACCACATTTATCTGTGGTTCATTTGCTTCCAAAAGGAGGTTACAGTTTTGCGACAATTGAATAAGTCACTGCTGAATTCTAGGGATTACCAGTTATCTAAATTTTTATTTAGAAATGTCAGTTTGGATTGCAATAAGTTCTGTGTTTTGTTTGATATAAAGTTAGATGCTGAATTTATTCTGGGCACCAACCAGAAATACTAGTCGGAGGCTTAGGTTCAACAATAGCCAAATGCGCTGCGCATAGCTGCTCTTAGTGCTGAGTGACCTAAATCAATCTGCAGTGGATTGCATTACTAGGACTAGAAGTTAATTGTGTTAAGTAGGGACATGCAAACTTCCCTTGGTTCGATTTGGAATCAGCTCAGTATTTCCAAGCCTCTCAGCAAGCATTTGGAAAGTTTGTTTTTTCTGCCTGTTTTCTGTGAATCTCTCCCAGCTTGTAATGTTGAAACATGCTTGCTGATGGTACCACACCCATGCATATTATTATTGTATTCCCCCCTGATAGTTTGAGTTTGGTTTCACCTGCTTTGTAACCTCCCCACAACATCAGCTGTAGCAGAGAATACTTGGAAATTCAAACCCTATTCTCAGCACATACCCAGGAACAAGAGAGAGTTTCAGTTCTGGATGGGAGATCACATAAAATGTTTGCAAAACCCAAAAGAATTTACCACTAGGCTACTTAATTAGATGGTCTGTTCACATAGCTTGTATTGGTCCTCAAGAGTAAGGGGTTAACAAGAGTATAAGAACCCTGCTGGATCAGACCAGTGCTCCATCTATTCCAGCATCCTGTCTCATGCAGTGGCCAACCAGCTACTCTGGAGGTCCAACAACAAGGCACAGAGGCTGGGGTCTTCCCTTGATGTTGCCTTCTGGCACTGGTATTCAGAGGTTGACTGCCTCTGTTCCCTTTAGTCACTTCGGCTAGTAGCCACTGATAGACTTTGGAGTACTTTGTGCAATTCTGGTCACCACACCTCAGAAAGGATATTATAGTATTGGGAAAAGTGCAGAAAAGGGCAGCTAGAATGATAAAAGGGTTGGAACACTTTCTCCGTGAAGAAAGGTTAGAGCGCTTGGGGCTCTTTAGCTTGGAGAAAAGACAACTGAGGGGTGACATGATCGAGGTTTACAAGATTATGCATGGGATAGAGTAGGTAGAGAAAGAAGTACTTTTCTCCCTTTCTCACAATACAAGAACTTGTGGGCACTCAATGAAATTGCTGAGCAGTCAGGTTAGAACAGATAAAAGGAAGTACTTCTTCACCCAAAGAATTCACTGCCACAGGAGGTGGTGGTGGCTATAAGCATGGCTATAAGCATGGATGGCTTTAAGAGGGAATTGGATAAACATATGGAGCAGAGGTCCATCAGTGGCTATTAACCACAAGGTATAGATAGGAACTCTTGGTCTGGGGCAAGTGATGCTCTGTATTCTTGGTGCTTGGGAGGGGAGCAACAGTAGGTGGGCTTCTAGTGTCCTGTCCCCACTGGTGGACCTCCTGATGGCCCCTAGTATTTTTGGCCACTGTGTGACAGGGTATTGGATTGAATGGGCCATTGGCCTGATACAACATTGGCTCCTCTTATGTTCTTGTGTTCTTATGACATCTTCCATGAAATAATGAAAGTATGTGTGTGCACCTGTAGATTTGCTTGCTTTGTAGGTCATCTTGTTCTGTTTCACAACCAATCACAGTAAGGGGACCCCAGAGGACTAATGTGTGTGCATCTATAAAGCAGATGGCTTTTGGTATCCAGCCTGCTGAACTACACATATGCAAAACATTGTTTGACATTCTGAGCCAGAATCTTTGGGGGGAAATGCTCAATTCAAGTGATAATTAATACAGCCAAGATTTATAAGTTAGTCAAATGTTTGTACTGACCCAGGTAATTATGAATTTTGGGACCATTCTTAACATTAGGCTCATATGGTCTCACAGCTGTTATTGGGATGGCTTCTCTCTTGCAGCCCCTTCTCCTTGTCTCTTGAATCCATGTGAACATGGAGCCACTTGTAAGGATCTTGGCAACAGCTACATCTGCTCATGCCCAGCTGGTTACACAGGAAGACACTGCCAGTCAGGTAAAGAATACAGAAAGGCTTAACCATCAGAGCTTTCCCCTGTCACTGGAAAAAAAGGAACTGGGTCCCTATGAGATTTCCCTGAAGGCTGCAATACCCATATTTTCCTGAAACAAAACTGTTTAAGAGCATCATGAGAGCATCTCTCCTGTACCAAAGTGAAAGTGCTTTTAGGGCATACATAGAGAACTGTGCTTCCATCCTTGCTAGTGACCTCATCAATACAAACCCTTTTATTGAATAAATGGTATTCATCATGCCGCACATAAACTGTGTAATAAATTAATTGCTCTATAACCTTTCTCCTTCCCTTTATCTCATTTTTTCCTTCTAGAGGTAGACTGTGGTATCCCCAATCAGATAAAGCATGCTCAGGTGACATTTAACTCTACTAAGATGGGATCTCTGGCAGAGTACCAGTGTGATCTTGGCTACATGCTGAGTCCCCACAGCAACCCCAGGATTTGCAGAGAACAAGGTGCCTGGACTGACCCTCCAGAGTGTAATGGTAAATGGATTTATGGCTGTGTGAGAACGTGTGTTTGTGTGTGTGAGAGAGAGAGTGAATGAATATGTGCATATTGAAGGAAAAGAATATATTTAATTTCCTGAACTGTAATTGCCACAGAACTTCAAACAATCATCCCTGCTGACTTTGAAAATTCAGCAAAACTACAATGCCTATACAACCTGAATTCTGTGGGAAAGACTGAACAGAACTAGCTCTTCTTTTGCTTTTTAAAATTATTTTTAGGGTTTCTGTGATGTAGGCCACACAGGATTAACAAATTATTAGTAGTGGAGGAGGAGGAGGAGAAAAGAGAGCATAAACTGGCCTTGGCTTCAGTACCAAGCTGTTCACGTGGGGAAGCCACACAAATGTGCAGCCTGCTCCTAAATTGACATTCCCTCCTCCCCAGGAAATCCATATGTTGGTGCACACCATTCAAGTGGTCACTAAGAGAGGAGAGAGTCTTCATTTGTTTAGATCTCACCCTCCCTTGTGAGATTAAAGCTTTTTGTACTTATTTTCTGATAATATGTATCGTAGTGGTATGGAGTACATAGCAGGCTTGTCATAAATAGGAGGGGGGAACCTGTTCTCGGTATGTTTCATACTGAAGATGCTAACAGCCTGGGCTCTGTGTTCTGTCCTGGAAACCATAGTGTTCTTAGAGCTCAAGAAAATTATTCTGCAGTTAAGCTTTTACAAATGATTAAAAACAGGAATATTAAGCAAGACAATGCTGACATATAGGTGGAGTTAATTTACCATGCTGTTAAAAAGAAGCAAACTCCACAGACAGGTATGAGACTAATTTGCAACTTATTGGCATCTAACTAGTGGTACCTAATATACATTTGGATTAACATTGACATTTCTAGCCCTTAACAATACTTCCATGGGTATCTCTGCCCCCTGTATCTCCAGTTAAATGGTGTCTCTGCTTGAAATGAATTTTATGTCTGTGGCCGATTTCCCACAAGCGCTGCTCCAGGCTCACCTTCCCTTTTGCCTGGATGGTAAGTGTCAATTTCACACAAGCTGCTGCGCGGCCGCATTTTGCCCCACAGCATCGCGTGATTTTCCCCGCGTCTACTCAATCCTCAAAAAACAGAATTGAGTAGATGCGGGAAAATCGCGCGAAACTGCAAGGCAAAATGCAGCTGCGCAGCAGCTTGTGTGAACTTGACACGTACCATTGGGGCAAAAGGGAAGGGTGAGCATGGCTGGCTCGCCCGCTAGGTGAGTTAGGCGCTCACCTAGAGCACGCTGGCCACAGGGGCGCCAAACTGCGCCCCGCCTCCCCCCGTGAAAAGTCCTCTGTCACCGCCGCCTCCCCACCGCCGTCAGTGAAGAGCGCCCCAGCAGGGCACAGGAGGCAGCGGCAGAGCTTGCCCGCCCTCCCCCCCCTCGGAAAGCCCCGCAGCTGCGGAGCACCCAGGCAAGCCGGCGCTGGGAGGGAAGGGGCGGAGATTTAAACCCCCACCTCTTCCCTGGCTTGCCTGGGCGCCCCACAGCTGCGGAGCACCCAGGCAAGCCGGCATTGGGAGGGAAGGGACGGGGGTTCAAACCACCACCTCTTCCTTGGCTTGCCTGGCGCTGGGATGGAAGGGGCGGGGGTTTATGAATGGTGGGTGTCTCCAGGCCCCACCAGGAGGTTGGCATCTGTGCCAGCCTAGGGCACAGAGACACCTCGAGCCGGCCCTGAGGGCGAATGCGGAGCAGCGCTTGTGGGAAATTGGCCTGTGTGAGTTTTCTTCAGATGTTTTCCCTTGCCATGCTATGGCTCAAGGGATTTGTTTCTAAAATGTACCAATTCTTGTGTGTTGGCTGTTTATATATACCTTTGTACATAAGAAATTTTTGAGGGGAAAATAGCTTTTTTAAAGGGGGGTGCTTTCCTCAAACCTTCGATTCCAGATAGATGATAGGTGCCCTTCTGCCATCTCTTGTAGAAATTGATGAATGCAGATCTCATCCGTGCCTGAATGGGGGCTCATGTAAAGATCGAATAGCTGCTTTCCTGTGCTTATGCAAAGCTGGCTACACAGGACACCACTGTGAGTTGGGTAAGAGAATGTGGAAATATGTTTGTCTGGGCATCTCATCATGATGATGTTACTAATATAAGCCATCAGTGTTAACAGTATGCTTTACAGTGACATAACCAAAAAGAAAAATCCTGTTGCAAGGAGTTTACAATGTAAACTTTGACCTGGGATATGTGTGAGAGGGGAGTAGAACAAAGAAAGAGGAAACAGAGATGCAAGGGAAGAATATGAGCATGCACAGTCATATAAACTTTTCCAGTTACACATACTTAGGCCTTGTTTCAATTGTGGATGGGGCCTGGGGAGGGGAGTTGTGAAGTGGATACAATACAGAATGTGGGGAGATTAGATAGGTCTCTTTCTAGGTGGCGGCTTTCCCAGCTTGCCTAGCTTTGGCTCCCATTGCTGTTCAAGTAGGGACCAAGGAAACTTCAGTGAGGGGGCCTTACTGGTTTGATGGTGGTTGCTTAACTACAACTGTCTGAAAAGTAGGGTCCACTGAAAAGCATAGAGGTTTCATTAAATCAGCTGCAGTGCAAAGGAGCGTTCTCACGGCAAGCTGTCCTTCCATCCTGGTGGTGAAGACAGAGATTCTAATGTGAGAGCTCCCTTGAGTTGGGAATGAAATAATGAGAACATAGTGGGAAGGGCAAAAGAAGAAGTGATGCTGATATAAATGACTATGAGGAATGGAATAGTTCTTATTGGGTGAATATTCAGCTAAAGGCCAGTGGATGGAGTTGGATCCTGTGCACATCTGGAAGAGAATTTTGAGCAGGTTTCTGTAATTACAAAAGAAAGAAGAAGGTCTAAGTACAAAATGCCTTATCTTTGGAACTCCAGTGATATGTGAACCAAAGATTTTAACTTTTAGAAAAATCCAGGCATTTGTAATGGGTAGTTTTCATTGTACTTTATAACCAAGGGGCATGTCTGCACTACTTGTTCAGTTTGGAATTGCCATAAATCATTCACTCAGTTTTAAAGGATATTCTTGGCAACACAGTGTCCTCCTGACCGGAGTCCTTTGAACATAAAATGCAGTTGCAGCACCAGGTTGCCCAGCATGGACAGCCAACATACTAAGGTTTCTCAGGGCTGTAGCCTCTTTAATTTTTTACTTTTCCTTTTGCTTCCTGTTTCATTTTTTCTATTCTCTCCTGCAGTCAATTGCAACATTCATGAAGTGTTAATTATCAGTTTAGGAGCAGAGAAATTAATTACTGTTTTTTACATGGTTCTGGCAAAACCACTGTTGTTTTTTTATTTTTTGTGATTGTTATAGTGCTATCACGAAAGTTCAATAATAAAAAATATAAAATGAGCAATAGCTTCACCTGCAAAGTGAAAATAATTCTTCTTCCTCCCCCTTCCCCAGAAATCCCCCAAGAACTAATAGTTTACAACTAATTCATGAACACTGTAACCAGCCATTATGCAACAAAGGAACAAAAAGAAAATTGCATGGTCAAATGGAAACTTTTGCTGAATGGAAATTATTTTTTCCAAGTAAAGGTAGAGGGTGTCCTTTAGATACTCTCTCTGTCTCTTATATAGCGTTGACAGAGATCAGTTCATCTGGAGAGAATGGCCACTTTGGGAGGTGGGCTCTATGGCATTATATACCATTTAAGTTCCACCCCTCCCCAAACCCCACCCTCCTGAGGCTCCACCTCCTAAATCTCCAAGTATTTCCCCATCCCAGAGCTGGCAACCCTACTCTTACAGCTTCAAACAAATTTATAATTAACTAATTACATAATGAGAATTGGAGAGGAAATGCTCTAACTTGTTGCCTCTGTAAGGATGCATTGATCTGCTATATTAAAAAGAGTGCTGCTGGCCATCATTGTCCAGTGTATACCAAAACAAACTGAAAACATATAATTGTCATATGTAGTGACAGTGGATGAAGTATCAATTTGGATCCAGACTAATGTATTGATTTGGATCCAGACCGATGTTTCCACAAGGACTTCTGCCCACAGAGTATGGGTTTTTTTGCCTTCCACAGCAGCTCAAAACACCCCCTGAAATCCTGTTTCTCAGGGTTCCCTCTTCTTCAGGGACAGGACTTGGTGGGGCATTTCATGCTGCTGCAGGAGCAGGGAAGGCAAGAAAATCATGTTTTGTGAGTAGATATTCTTGTGTCTGCAGAAATATTGTCTGGATTTAGTCCATAATATGACCAACATGCCCAAGTCGCTTTCGAGCAATGCAGTGCTTGCGTCCCAACACTTTACTCTTGAAAATCTGGTGGAAATACTGGTAAGAGAAAATGGTTTATTTTTTAATGATTTCAGTTGCACGGCTTGATAGCATTATCTTGTTTCTCTGTAGCAGGCCTCTCTATAAGCAGGAGGGGAAATTGGCAAAGGCTGGTGCTGGATGATCAGTAATCTCTTTCATGAGAGTGTTTTCTTTAAACTCTCTGAACAGAGCAACGGGGAAGGACTGCATAACTTGCCATTGTATTTTCACACAGAAAAATAAAGCCCTTTTCTCAGATTAAAGAAATAAAGAAAAACAAACCCTTAATACAATTGACATAGAAAACCTTGTGTTCTGAAAAGAATAGAAAGAACTGCTTATTAAAGAATAAAGTAATGCAGATTTAAGGTAGTGCCTTTCTCTGTTAAAAGCAGCAAATCGGTTAACTGAAAGGGAAATTTTTAAGAGTACATTTATAATAAGTAGATGACTTGGATGCATTGCAGACTAATGTTTCCACAGACACAAAGATTTCTGCTCACAAAATGTGTTTTTCCCATCTCCCCCCCCCCATGGCAGCCTGAAATGCTTCCTCAAAATCTTGTTCCTGGGGATCCCCCGCTTCTCCAAGAACAGGATTTTTTTGGGGGGAGCATATTTCAGAATGCTGTGGGAATGGGGAAGCAGGAAAATCATTCTCTATGAGTGAAAATCCTTGCACCCATGGAAATGTCTAGTCTGGATCTAACTCAATGGTTGTTACTAATGTCTACAGTACTTTTTATTCTAAAAATATAAATTCTTCTCATTTATCCTCATAACCGCCTTGTGAGGATACCCTTTTATTTAACAATTTAATCTGTATGTTGTTCCAGAGACTTGCTCAAGATGTTTAACAAATAAAAAATAACTATTGGAACAAGTTAATAAAACAGTTTAAAAAAGAACTAACCACACCAGCAGTGACTAAATTAATCTGCTTCTGGTTCCTCCTTTTCATTATGACATTGTGCATATAAAATCCTTATAGCTTTTTTCCCCTTCTCTTTTTCCGTTCACAGAGATTGATGAGTGTCAGTCAGACCCCTGCAAGAACAGTGGAATCTGTAAAGATCTGCCAGGTTCATTTATCTGTCATTGTCCTGAAGGCTTCATTGGAACCCAGTGTGAAACGGGTAAAAAGGGGGGGATTGATAAAGATTGGGATTTTCAGCACTTTTTAAACTGGAATCTCCCAGACATCCTTAAGAGATTCCATTGTCCTCACTGTTGTAGATAATTTCATTTTCTCTCTGGGTGCTGTTTATCTTTAGAATTCACAGCCATATATAGACACTGTTTCTCCCCCCCCCTTACTTTGGAACTTGTTTCCTACAACCAGTTCAGCTGTATTCTGGCTGCGTGGGCTTGTTAAGCCCATGTGGACTAGCAGTGGCACAATGAAACTTGCCACAGTTCTGTGACCTAGAAAATGCTATCTAAAGACTTGCAACACTGACATCTTCCAACTAGGTATATTTCAGATGACACAGTGCATGCAGTGGCCACCTGACAAGCTCACTATGATTCTCACTCCCTAACACCTTCTTCTCTCTAACTTTTAGCTTCTAGTTATATAAACAGGAAATACATGCAACATTCTTTCCAGACTAAATTATTCAAATTAATATATCTTCAAAATTACTTAATTAATAGGGTCTGTGTTAGTTGTTGAATTTGAATTTACAAGTTAGGAGCCTGTGAGGCTGTGTGGAGGGACACACAGACTTTCTGTACTCCTACAGCCATAGATGGGGATAGGGAAGTGGTGGTAGTAGTGGGAGGCAGATTTGCCTCTGTCCTCATGCTGTCTCAATAGTTCTTAATGTGGAAGCTTTAAGGGTGTAGAATGGGGTGGTTTGGAGGCTGACTGTGCAGCAAAGCTGGTCTTCAGCCTGAAACATTACAACATGGGAATTTAATTCTCTTCCTTGCACAATTCACAGCAGGTTGGATAACAGTGCAGCCTGCACATAACCTAAGCACTACGCAGTGTCATCCTGAGCAGAATTACACCCTTCTAAGCCCATTGACTTCAATGGACTTGGGTTATAACTCTCCTGGGATGGATGTCTGACAGTGCTGTAGACTGGGGGACAAGTGTGTTGTGACTAGCTCCACAGTAAGCCTTGGACCTGAACAGCACAGCATGGAGAATGACATTATCTGACCTCACCCCTTGTTTTCTGGGAACATTCCTGAATCAATTGTATATGACTCGCTGGCCAGAGGGTACATACTGTTTTTCACTTTGTGGTCAGCCAAAACCACTGTTCATTTAAAAAGACAAAACTTAAAATTATTACCCATAATAAAAACAATATTTATCATAATGATATTATTATGAAATAGTTTATTAATGTAAATGAAGCAGGATTTAATTCATTAAGCTGAAAGCCAAGGAACAAAAGGAACATTGCAGGGAGGTACAGAAGGGGAATTTACTTTGGAAGTAAGTGTATAGTGAGAAATATAGAAAGTGCTGTATGAAAACACAATTTAAATTCCAGCAAACTGCAGATCAATCCTTTAACAAAGAACGATGGATGTGTAGCTCCAATCTTATTTATTTTATTGTATTTGTGCACTGCCTTTTCCTTTAAAATACACCTAAGACAACGTACAGTATAACTAATGGTATTCAAAGACTTGATTTGCATTAGCTACGTTTCATGCCTATCATAGCATAATTAACGACTTAAGCATATGCTTTTGCTTGCTCTTTGTAAATAGCTGTGTGGTGCCAGTTGGAAAGGGAATGGGTCCCCTCTGTTGGAATCTTTAGGAGCTGGATGGTGGGCACCATATCACGCTGCTGCCTTCTTATCCTTTCAGTGCATGGTGATTCTTTAATAACCCTGCTTTCATCACTATAGGAATTCTGTAGAAGAGTTCACTGTATTGAACTCCTCTAAATGTTAGAATAAAGTTTGAGTCCAGCAGCACCTTCAAGCCCAAAATGAAAGCTTATACCCAAAATGAAACCTTGTTGGTTTTAAAGGTTTCACCAGATTGAAACTTTGTTCTGTTGCTTCAGAGCAACACAGCTACTCACCTGAATCTATCTTCTAAATGATGTGTTTCTGTGACAGGGTTTTGTGCACAAGTGCTTTTTATTATGAGTGTCTCTCGTCTCGAGTTTGTATTTTCCCCCAAAAAAACTGTTTGTGGGTATATTACCAGAGTATGTAGAAATACCTACCTTGTCTGCCTTGTCCTGTTTGTATGGAACTATAAAGTTTGCTATTAGAAGAAATGGTTCTCAAGCAATTTGGAAATTGCAGAATGACCTGGATTAATGAGCTCTGCACTTTAACCTTCTTGGATAGAAGAGGAAAGGAGGGGGACAGGAGGATGTCTGTGAACAGCTTATAAATTCTTTAACAGAGTTAGGATTTCCAGTCCACTCATAAAATGCAGCTTTACAGCTACAGATTAGTCTTCATCATGGTCTCAACTCAGCCCTTTGGCACATTTCAGTGTTGCTTTCAATTTACTTTTCTTAACTCAAGTTCTTAACTTTCTGCCTAAAGATGCTTGTGTTTGTAACCTCTGAGAATTCATTTATCTGACAGACAAATTACATGTTGTTCAGGATGGCCAAGATTGGACCTCCCAATGCTTTCTCTTATCTCAAAGGGACAGTTTCTATTTATCAGAATTTATTATTGAAAGTCAAGATACTGAAGATAGAAAGTAGCACGTGCACACACACGTACATATTGTTGTCATGTTTGCTGCATATATCTCACACCTGGAATTGTGCTACCTTCTGTCTTGACTTTCATCCAGATTTCATGTTTGCTGGGGAGAGAAATGAATGGTTGGTGGCCCTTGGGAGGTTTTCACTGGGAGCTTATGCACTGCACTTCAGCAGGCATCTTTGCAAGGGATATTCTACCAGATGCAGTCATCCTCTTAATTCCATGTGACACCTCCTACAGATATCTGAGTGAGTGTATTTGTGCCCTCCAGAAGTGGATGCCTGTGAATCAAACCCTTGTCGGAATGGAGGAGAATGTGAAAATTACAGTGGTTCCTACCTGTGTGTCTGCCCAGAGGGCTTTTTTGGCTACCACTGTGAAATAGGTAAGAACAGAAAACAGTTGCTACCTGTGTGAGTCCCAGAAAATGGTAGATACAAAACAGAAAACTTAATACTTAAAAACAACCCAACACCTGGGAAGTAATTTTTTTACTTTCTTCAAAATTTCTCATGGGCATTTTGCTTCCAGACAAACTAGATGCTGAAAATAAGCAAATAAGCATTTTTGTGGAGGCGCCTGAGCTACCTCTGACAAACTTCCATGCCTTCTTAGGGAAGCCTGCATTGTTCTTAAGAAGTACTGTTCTGAAGTGTTAATTTTGACCCTCCTCCCCAGCTAGTGACCCTTGTTTCTCCAACCCGTGTGGGAGCAGAGGCTACTGTCTTCCCAGCAATGGATCTCACAACTGCACCTGCAAAGCAGGCTACACTGGCAAGAACTGTGAGAAAGGTAAACAGACCCAAAGGCCATTCCCATAATTGTTTGGGATTAGTTGTTGTTAATCATGTTGACCTAAGGATGTGGTAGATGCCAAATAAGCAGTGCAAAGATTTTATTTTATTGACCTTGAATGGGACAAGCAACTCCTTGAGGTTGTACTCTCAATGTATAGGCTGCCATTGCTGGATATCCTCTCCCCACTCACCATATTCATGAGCCATGAGTGTTTAAGTGGCTATCCATATTCACAGAAATCCAAACTGTGATGCTTATTTTTTAAAAAAATTGAGAGATATCACGATTCTATGCTATACGTTTGATAGACAAGAGCGTGTCCATCTGCTGCTTTACCATGGCATGAGAATCTTGACCCTGGATAAGCATGTGGCCTGGCCTTGAGAAGAACTAATTGACCCATGGAGTTCTATTTTTTCAATATTTTTAAAAACTGAAAGAAATAATATCAGCTTGATATTTGTAACATGTGAGATATTTAACATTTTGTTGCATCTGACTACATTAAACTGTGGGGGTGTGCAATTTTTTTTCCAGTTCAGGTCTATTGGACCCCAAGATTTTGGGATTTCTGAAAAATCCTGGATCCCAATACCAGCAAAGTATTTGAATCCAGGATTTTTCAGAAATCCCAATTTTTCCCAGGACCAATAGACCTGAGATGAATTTTTTTGGGGGGGGGGGGGCAGGAGTGGCAAAGCTGCAAAACACAGTTGAAGTGAAAACACCGCCTCTCCTGATTTCTTCTGCAGTCCCTTTAACCAGGCTGGTTTAAAGAGACCACAAAAGAAAGTGGAGAAAAACAGCTGAGACGTGGGGAGACTGCTTCCCACCTCTCAGCTGTTTCCCCGACTTCTTCTGCAGTCCCTTTAAACCAGGCTGGGAAAAACAGCTGAGAGGCAGGGAGACTGCTCCTCGCCCCTCAGCTATTTTCCCTGATTTTTCTGCAAAAGAAATTGGGAAAAACAGCTGAGAGGTGGGAAGCAGTCTCCCTGCCTCTCGGCTGTTTTTCCCAATCTTCCTGGTTCCTGAAAATATCCAGGATTTTTCAGGGTTTTTTTGGGGGGGTTCCAAAAAATCCTGGATACTTCTGGGATGACGAAATATACCTGGAAGATACTGATAAGGTATTTTTCAGGTACATTTTCAGCTTGAGAAGATCCGAAAGCACACCCTTATTAAACTGTACCTTACCTGCTTCCTCTTCTAGGAATATTTTAATGGTGGAAATAAGCAAACTGTGTTCCTTAAAGTTTAATTATGTCCATTCTGTTTGTTTTACCTGACACCTGGAAGAGCTGCTGCCACCAACATCACTAAAGGTGGAAAGAGTGGAGGAGACTGGGCTGTCAATCTCTTGGCGCCCTCCCAAGGACCAAACCGCCAAGAATATGATTGATGGCTACGCCGTGACGTACGTATCCTTCGACGGCTCTTACCGCAGGACTGATTATGTGGACCGAAGTCGTGCTGCCCACCAATTGCGGGCACTAGCCTCCGGCAAAGTCTACAATATTTCTGTCTTTTCAGTCAAACGCAACTTGAACAACAAGAATGATATCAGCAAGCCCGTCATGCTCGTCACTCGTACTAGTGAGTAGTTCCTTCAAGGAAATAGAGCTCTAGGTACAGAAATGAAGCAATGAGGGCTTTATTACCAGCAGTCTTTCCAGGGTTCCTCCCATTAATACAAAACAACAGAATACTATGTTATGGCAGGAATATCCTCTAGGCCTATCCAAGGTCATTACTGTCACATAGCAAAAAACCCCAAGAACATTGGCCTGCAACAATTAAGCAATAGATGAGGTGATATAGGAGCAAAAAAGCTGCAAGGAAAATGGCTGCATAAATACCATCTTGCTTTCCTTATACTGATTATCTTGTAGCAACCGATTATAAAAGTCAGTGTTTGCTGCAACGAATTTGTAAGTGGAAACTGTATCTGCTTAATCAAAAAAGTGGCCACAGCACACAAAATAATCACTTAAAAGAAAATCTTGTATCTTTATATTTTATTTATTTGTTGAATGTATTGCCCAATGAGAGTTAAGTATGAAAGTTCTTATTGAAAGCTATTGTAATCAGTGTATAAATCTACTCCTTAAGGCATTTCTAGGTGGATGTCTTTTCATGTATCATGCTAACCACACGGAGTCTATGCCAATTCATATGCTGGATGCTGCTAGTCCAAACTGCAGACTAGGAACAAACAGGAGCACATACCAAACCAGACTGTGATAATGTACTTCCATGGCATCCTTTTGTTTGGGTACTTCCTTGCAGATTTAGTGCAGTAACAGTTAATGAACTGTGGGGGAAAGCTGCCTTCTTAATGGAGCTTTAGTGTGCAGATTGTGTTTGTCAGGCACTTTCTTATGCTGTCAAGTGATCATCTTGTAATAATATTTTAAGCAGAGCACAGATTGGTTTATTTCCACTGGCACAAGGGCACTTCCACTGTGGGAGGATGGGGGTGGATTTTTACCAAGCTGTTCTCTGCCACTGCATCCCTATTCCTTTGAGTCCCTTGAACCCTGGGGGCAGTGTTTCAGAGGTTACAGTGAGAGGGTGAAGCAGAAAATTTCCAATCCATGGGTTAGCCTGCATGTGGATCATAGAGTCTAACTTCATGCTTCATGGGAACATTGTGGGCTGTATCCTACTATTCCTCTTAGCTATGTGCAGAGCCTTCAGTTAGAGGCTCTTCAATTATGTGTGTGGAAAGGTACCATACAGTCCCTTGTTATCTGCTGTTAAGAACTAGTTCCATATTACCTTTAGTTCATAGCAATCCCCTTCTCTTTGGCACTGCAATGTGACTGCATAAAAGCAGTAAATAGTCATAAGAAGCACGATCTAGTGTCTTCTTTGGAGGATGGGATTTTTCTTTGGTTTCTATGAACTGTGATCACATTCTTCTCTCTTTGATGTGATACAGAGTAGGTAGTTAACAGACTAGTTTAGCCTTGTTTTTAAAGCTGTGTTGTACTGTGCTGAATGGAGACATAAGAGTGGTTTTTTAAAATTTGTGTGGTTCATCCCTGAACAGGTTTGCTATAAAACTGGGCCTGACAGCTGTCTTATGGGAGATTCTGACTATAGACTAAAATCCTTCCCAGGAACAGAAAGGTCTGGTGAGGTTACAAGATGCCACATACAGTACTCCCCATGAGGGAAGGAGCCATCTGTTAAAATAGTCTGTCAGAAGCCCAGTTTAAACTTTTTCTTCTGTAGGAAGCAACTGAGATGGGAAGGAGGCCTCCAGAGCTTGTCCAAGAGGATAAAGTGAGCATGTCACTGTCAAGTGGAGTGAGTTGTAACCACCCCCTGCGTTTCCCCTCTCTCATCCTGTCAGGGCCTCGAACGGTGGAGGGATTTGAGGTTGCCAATGTGACTGCCACAACCATTACTGTACAATGGGCTCTCCACAGGCTCAAACACTCCACAGTGAACAGGGTGCGTTTGTCCATACGCCAGCCAGAAGATGTGGAGGACCATGCTGCAGAAGTAAACAATACCGTGACCAAATACACATTCTGGTAAGAAGCAAGAGCTTCCTGGGCAATGAAGGAAGGGGAGGCAGTTATGTATATGTCTATGACAAAGTAGGTCCAGTTGTAGCCTGTTGCTTTGATGGTCAGCTCTGATTTGGAAGGAAAGGGAGGACCACCAGCAGAAGAGAACAGACGACGTTTTGAGCTTCTGGGCCACACAGTTCTCTTCCCCATGCTCCCTTGTGTTCTTCCTCTAGAGATTACAGCAGAAGACTTGAAAAATATGTGTTTTGTTGACATGAATGTTCCCCCCAAGACAAACTGCAGACATTCAGAAAGGAAGACTGGCAGTCCAAAGGATAAGCTGAGCCAGTGAAACAGGCAGGAAATGATTTCAGAAAGCTCCAAATTGTCATCTCTGTCATAAAAATTGGCTTTCTAATTGGTTTCAATTTCCATTAAAAATAATTTGCTTTCTTTAGCTTGAAAGGTTTATTAAGGAGTCTGGATTTGCCATTGCTTTCAGATATTTGCGTCATGTACTCAACTGCTCCCTGTTCACAGTAGATATTTGTTCACTTTTTTTTCTGAGTAGAAAGTGTTATGTGAGTTTCTGACTCAGCAGCTGTCAATAAGGAATAGCTTGTTCTTTCTTCCAAAATCACAGTATGTAATTATAATTGGGATTTGCCCAGCATATGTAATCTTCTTTGCAACAGGGACCTACAGCCAGGGCAGAAGTATATTATCCATGTGTGGACCTTGAGTGGCCTGAGTCCTGAAGACCATCCTGCTGAGAGCTTTACTATGGCACCCCTCTACATATGGACTCGTGAGTCTGACAGAAAATTCTCCTACCTGCTTCCCCATCTTCACAGCCTGTAAACCCAATGTAACAGCATCTTCTTATCTATTATGGTTGCTTGACTTGAGCATGTATTCAATGTTGACAGTTAAAAGAGAAAGCCTAGGGTCAAGCTGAAATGCTGAAGGGAGATCCCTGTGTTAGTGGAGGAGGAGGAGGAGATTAGATTTATACCCTGCCCTTCACTTGGGAGTCTCAGAGCGGCTTACGAACTCTTTTCCCTTCCCCTCCCCACAACAGAGGTAGGTGGAGCTGAGAGAATTCTAACACAAAGTGCTCTTTCAGGAACAGCTGTGCCAGAGCTTGTGACTGACCCAAGGTCACATCAGCAGTTGCAAGTGGAGGAGTGGGGAATCAAACCCGGTTCTCCCAGATTAGAGTCCGCACACTTAACCACTACACCAAACTGGCTGCTGAGCACTGCTGAGCACAAGAAGAAGATGTCTCATGATGTCATATGATGCAGACATTTTTAAGGCCCACCACGCTCTACTTCAGAGTAGTGGTAGATATATGTCATAGGAGAAAATGTAGATCACTCTTTAAATGCTCAAGTGAATAAAACTGTAGTCATCTGACACTTGGAAACTGACAAAGGATATGCCAGCTAAGTATCTCTGGGGAGACTGTACCACAACTGGGGCACCACCACCAAGAGAACCAGTCCCCATTCATTGAATCTCTGAAGGTGGAGGCACTTGGAGTAATGTCTCTGATGTAGATCTTGTGCAAGGAGGCTGATATGGAAGCAGATGGTCTTATAGATACCCTGTAGTATCATTGTCTGTGCAGGAAAGGCCCTGAGTGGGGATAAAACAATTCCTTGAGTAACTAGTCTTGCAATCTTACTTTACATCACATCAGGTCAGGCTGCACTGATTTAAATGTACTATCAGATCTGACCTGTTCAGACATTACTGGGCCTCAAGAATTCTATCTAGGATGAGAGAAGGGAGAGGGCCCCAGGCTCAAACTCTCCCTTCATTGTTCTTCCTGTAACCTCCTACAAGGAGTAATTAAAAACTGAACAAAGAAACATCATTTTAAAATACATAATGGAATTTCCCAGGGCACATTGTCTACTACTTCCAAAGCAAAAATGACAGTCACTTTGCCCTAAGAATTCACATTGTTGCAACGATTTGGAGAGGAAGATTAAAAATCCATGCTGAATTTCTTTCTTCTCCCTTAATAGGCCCTCTTCCTCCTAGGAACCTGACTGCATCTAGAATCACTGCTACCTCTGTTCATATGATATGGGAACAGCCCCTGGTTGGCTCAGGGGAAGGATATATCATCAATGAAACCACCAGTCAGAGCGTGAAGAGCCGCTATGTGCCCAATGGAAAGCTGACCTCCTACACTGTGCGTGACCTGAAACCAGGGCAAAGATATCGCTTATCTGTGACAGCTGTTCAGAACACAGATCAAGGTCAAGTGACTAGTGAACCTGCCCATCTCTACATTACAGCCTGTAAGTGTAGACTCCATTCTCTATATGTAGGATTGACAGGTACCCCTGGCCAACAGCGAGGGATGGGGTGGGGTAAGAGTGCCAGATCCAGGTTGAGAAACTCCTGGAGATTTGGTGATGGTGCCTGAGGAGGACCAGGACCTCAGTGGGGTGCAATGTCATAGAGTCTACCCTCCGAAGCAGTCCTTTTCTCCAAGGAAACTGATCTCTGTCATGTGGACGTGAGCTGTAATTCCAGGGAATCCCAAGGTCCCACCGGAAGGCTGGCATCACTAATCCATAGCTACCTGTAAGCCCTTTGTTTTGTTTGCAGCTTGAGAGGGTGTTGGGAAGGGCACATGAATATTTAACACCTGCCTTGGGTTGTAGCTCAAAACAAGCAATTATAAAACTGAAAAACCCTCCTTCTGCTAGCAGTCTTGCCCTACACTCGCAGATGTTAATATTATCTAATTTTTAAAGGCAAGATTCAAGTCTATGCCATCCCTTGGTAATTGATATCTCTTCCTAATAACTCTTGTAGTTTTATTTGTAAAAAGCATTTATTGACAATTTAGCCTAAATCCTCTTTACTTTACTTCTTTGACAGAACTATGCATTTTTATAAGCTGAAGTAAATTCAAATTGACATTAAGTGAATACATGCAATTAGTAGTTATCTTTCTGTGGTTGTTGGATTTGGAACATGTTTTATTGGATTATGTTTTCAAACTTATCTTTCTCCAAGTGGAATGCATAGTTTAGGATCTGGGCAGAGCTAGTTATCCCTGGAAGAAGGGGTTAGGCACAGGGTATAAGCAAGATACGCATAAAACTGCCTGTGTTAGTACACGTGAAATGTTGTATGAGCACAGAGCTCCTTCTTCCCAAATTCTAAGGTGGGACAAATGAACTTCCCCAAACGAAGAACTGAAGCAGGTGAGGAGCCAGAGAAGAGCAACCGTATGGTAGGAACTTCAAAGTAAAAGCGGCAGTAGAATTTTTTTTGCAAGTACAAGAGTTTTAAAAGATAAAGCCATGTATTTGGCTCCTGGTAGTAGTGATTACTGGACAACACACTGCTCACCTCCAGATCCAAATAATTTATGAAACAGTAACACAGGTCCTAGTATCAATACTTGTGGGACCTCACCACTTATTTCCCTTAATTTTGAGAAATTCCTGTTTAACTGACTGTTAATCCATAAAAGGACCCTGTCCTTATCCTGTGACTGCTAAGTTCACTCAGGAGTCTTTGGTGAAGGACTTTGTCAAAAGGCTTTGGGAAGTCCTTCATCAGCTGCAACTTGCTAAGGCTCTGGGGTACATGTATTCAGACGTGGCAACTATACTGTAGACATTATCAAAAGATACAGTTGACTGAGGCAGGAGAGACAGGGAGTACTTGGGCCTGGAGAAAAATTCTTTGTGCCTCATAGAGAAGTAGTGTAGTGAATCAGCCCATGCCAAATAAAACTTTTGGAGCTTGGTATTGCACATCTCTGTGGCGAACTCTTCCTGGTCCATTCCTGTATCCAATTACTAAAATTGCATTTACTTGGGATACTTGTGATTTTGTTAAAACAGTGATGATAAGGAGTACTTACTCTTCCTTCCTGATCTTGAGGGACTATTAGAAAAACTGCCTGTTCTAATATTTTCCATAGTAAGGCAAGCATTGTGCTGTACAAGTACCCAGCTTGAGCTTCTTACATGATTTCCTGATAAATTTTTCCTTCTGGGTGACTATTTCCATATGGCTAAATTTATTATTCTGGTTTACAGTGCAGAAGGATGGTACTCCAGAAAGGCGCTGGAGCCAAACAGGACATCCTCGAGTACTGAGAAATCGGGTCCCCCCAGCATTCTTGCCAGATTTGCGCCTGCTTGCAGATCACAACACCCCAGAGGAACCTTCACAAGCGCCTAGGTAAAGAATTGGGCCATTGGGAGCTCAGCTATCAAACAAAATAAACATGGATAGGTTCATGAGATGCTGAAGTTCGAGTGCATCAGTTCCACTGTAGGTGTTTTGTAACAGCCTAGACTTTTTTTTTTCTTGTGAAGGTTTACAGAGCTGGTGGATGGCAGGGGAAGGATCACCACTAAATTTAGCAGCTCACCAAGTAGACATGTCACTGTGAGAACACGTAGGTGCCTTCCATCCTCTTTTCTTCCTTTTTTGCAAAAGTATTGCACAAGTCCTTGTGCTTAAAGTATTGCTGGATCATTCCTCTAGAACCTGATGGTCCAAAGAAAGTGGAAGACAACATGGAAGAATCCACCAATCAAGCCAGCCTGGCACTGCAGCTATCAGAGCCGGAGAGCAGCAAAAAAGAAAGTAAGTCTGAAGAGGGGTTAGAAAACTAACTAGCACAGTACTAGACCCTGTCCTCAGTCTCAGTCAGCTTTGATTTTCAAAACCAGATCTACCGTCACATTATGAGTGCCCAGCTGCAAAGGAGGAGGGAGCTCTTGCACAAGTAGTACAGAATTGTAACAGGAACTACTTTTCTCACATATCTTTCTTTGCATCTCTTCACCCTAGTGGTACATGAAGGATAGCTAAGTTTAGTCTTGCATAGCCTACTTTAGAAAACAGACAAACTAGAATCCCTGTGGTCTACTAACAAGTTAAATTTACAAAGCGAGAGTACACCCTCCAGTTTGCTTAGCAAGTAAGACATAACTAAATAATTATTAGGTGTTTCTAAGTGTGCAGTTTTGCTTAAAGAACTTGCCTTGCAGGATGTTATGATAGGAATTAGAATTTAGGCTCTTACAGAGCTTTATGCTAGGAAGATAACAATAGCTCTCACTAGAAATCTGAAAGATAACTGACCCAGCTGTAGAGGTGAAACCTCTTCCACTTTTTTATAATTCTTTCTCACATTCTCATTGAATTATATAGCCCACAAATCATAGGATAAGATCAGAACTAAAAAAGAAATCCAGTAGTACCTGCAAGACTAACGAAACTTATTCCAACATAAACTTTTGTACAACAGAGCTGACTTCATCAGATGTATCTAATAAAGAGAGCTTCAACTCATGAAAGCTTAAGCTGGAATAAATTTTGTTAGTCTTTACAATGCCATTGGACTTTTGTTCCATTTTGCTGCTACAAATAAATGTGGATGCCCATCTGGAATTAGGATGAGATCAGTCCATCTAGTCCAGCATTTTTGCTTATAGTATCACCAGTTAGCAGATATTAGATTGTTACTGGAAACTGCATAGGTTAAAGAAAGATGGATTTCACCCACCTGTCTCTGGTTTGACATTCCTTCCTTATCCAGTTGCTGCAGTCTTCAGTCTGCTGCCTTGCACCATACTTCTGAAGTACTGGTTTCCACAGTTGTCCTTAGCACTCTGCCATAGTTTGCAATACGGAAACCATTAAATGTGGGACTTTAAACCAGCAGAAAGGGAAGCTAGTGTATATATGGCTGGTTTAGATAGGGAAAGGAAGCAAAGTATCTTGAGATTCTCTCCCCAAATTTGAGAAGCTGGGCTAATCCCAGCACTTTCTGACTCTAGTCTTCAGGTAATGGCAATTTAACTCTCAAGAACTGAGCCCTGGTGTTGATGTTGATGGGCTCAGTAGCCCAAGAGTGACAAGCCTAAGAAACTGACAGGACTCCTCTGTTTGTGGGCGTGTAGAGAGCAGGACCAGTAGAAAAATTCTCTCCATTAAAAAGTTTATATCATCATTTGTATTTTAAAAATAAATACTCAAGTAGGCTTATACAAATAAAATCCTTACAAAACCATTGAAAGTAGCTGTCAATAAAAACATAAACATGAGGTACAGATATAAATCAAAAAGGCTTTCATGAATAAAACATTTTCAGTGGATGCTGGAATACCTCAAGAGAAAGAGACAAATGTAGTACTAAGGTGAATCAGTAGGACAGCTGCCGAAAAGGCCTTGTGTAAGTTCCAACTGACAGATTTTCCTGATGGGGAATCCTGCAGTAAGGTGTCTTCAGTTGAATTCAGCATGCAAGTCAGTATGTACAGGCTGAGGTGGCCTGCCAGGTGCCATGAACCGACAGGGCACAGAGGCCTACTGGCTGCCAGTGTAACTGGCACAAGATGCAGCCTGCCTTCATAACAGTGTTTTCAGATGTTAAGGTAATCTAGAAGAAGAGATCAGATTTATACCCCGCCCTTCACTCGGAGTCCCAGAGCAGTTTACAAACTCCTTTCCCTTCCCCTCCCCACAACAGACACCCTGAGGGTAGGTGGGGCTGAGAGAGCTCTGCAAAAATTGCTCTTTCAAGGACAGCTCTGACAGAACTATGGCTTGCCCAAGGCCATTCAGCAAATGCAAGTGGAGGAGTGGGGAATCAAACCCGGTTCTCCCAGATTAGAGTCTGCACACTTAACCACGACACTAACCAAAATGGGATTTGCTGCTTTTGGCACGTACACTTATTCCTCTTTATTAATTAAAATGTTTATATCCTGCCCTTCCCTGTGGCTCAAGGTGGCTTACATGTCAGTGAAAACATTATATTTTAAAACCAATAGTATAAAACCTCAGATATCTCCCCCACACACAAAAAAGATGCTGGCAATTCGTAGCCTATTAAAAGGCCTGGCAAGTAAAATAGGTTTGCAGCATCTCCTGAAGATCCCTGATGGTGCTCCCCTCATCTTCCCAGGGCACCTGTTTCCCACAGTAGTGCTCATTCTGTGAAAGGCATGGGCTCTGGTTGCTGCCAGGCAGGCCTCCCTAAGCGGAGGGGCAGCCAGTAGATGGCAGCCTGAAGACTGTAATTGGTACAACAGGACATATGGAAGGAAATGGTCCTTTACCTTAGCGTGCCCTAGGCTGTAAAGGGCTTTAAGGATCATAACTAACACTTTAAATTGGACTCAGAAACAAACTAGCAGCCAATGTAGCTGGTTTAAGGTGGGCAATATATGTCCCATCTCTTTTTGTCTCTAGCAAACAGATTTTGCAGGGTTTTGTATTTGACCATAGGCAACAGTAAGAGAAACCACTTTCAGCTTTTAAATATTATCGCTGCAGCCGGCTATCTACCAGATAAGGAAATCTGTATTGATTAGCTATGTATAAGGTTGTGCAGAGCTAATTAATGTTCACAGCACAATCACAGTATGCATTGGTACTGTAATATGTGATTACCGACTGACAAGCCTCACCTCACCCTTAGGGTTGGCATGGAGATGAGCTGTCAACAACACATTTCCTATTTTCTAGCAGGAACTCACAGCCTCAGTCCTGCATGCAGACCTAAAACATTTATTGGTGATAGTCATGAAAGATAAAGAACTGACCTTTGCTTGAATTTGTTGCACCTACTTTAAAGTCTGAAAGTTGCCCTCCATACCTCCCCAGAGGAGGAGAGGAATTGTCTCGTTAAATTGGGGTGTGCTGTGCAGACTCTCTCATCTCATCCTTTGCATCTGCAGATGACAAGCAGAACTGTTCCATAAACTTCTGCAAGAATGGGGGGACCTGTGTCACTGGCTCAGAGTCCTACCACTGTGATTGTAATCCTGGATACAAAGGCAGACACTGTGAACTAGGTAAGTTAAGGAGTATGTAGCTAGCAGAATTCTCTCAGCTGCCCTATCTTTGTGGTACTGGAGCAAGTAGTTTAAGAGAAGCCACACTACAATCCATCTGTACAAAGCCCTATTCTTAAAAGATGTAGCCTCTCAGCCACTGGTTTCCACAGTTACAGTACCATGGAGATAAACAATGACTTGAACTAATGCAGAACTTACCAAGTGGAATAGCTGCATGAGGCAGCAAAAGCAATGTCAGTGAGAACTGATTATATACTTGCAGGAATACAGCAGTTATAAGATTTGCTCTGCTTTGTGCCAGTGGGCAGAGGCACAATAGGAAACTAAAGTCTGAAGCTGTCCCTATTGTGTGTGGTAGGATAGTGAATTAGTTCAGCTACTGTGTGTTGGTTGCACTACTGTGCTACACTACTGTGCCTCACCAGTCATCATCCATTATGTCCCTAGCTATTAAAGTACCTAAGCATTGGCCTTGTAGTGAACTCAAGCACAATGTTCTACTGCATGAGGAACAGCATATCCATCTATTGCAAAGATCCAGTCAGGTGTATCCTTTGTGCTTAGACAACAGGACTATTAATACAAAGAAAAAGAAGTTGAAAGGCCTATCTGCTTTAACTACAGCTCTTGACACTAAAACATCTCTTGTCCTACCTTCCCAATTTCTGTCTTCAGCCTGCAAGAAGGTGCCTCACTCTTGTACTCGGCTCTATTCAGAAACCAAGTCCTTTCCAGTCTGGGAAGGAGGTGTCTGCCATTACTTGTAAGCATATCTCACTCTGATCATTCTTACCTTTCTTCCAGCTATAGAATTAAAGAGCAACGTACAGCTCTGTGTGGTTGTTCCCATAAGTAGTCTAAGAATGGGAGAGCCTGTGGCTCAGTAGCAGCCATAGAGCATCTGCTTGGTATGCAGAAGGGTCCCTTCAATTCCCAGTTCAAAGGATCAGCTAGTAGGCATGTGAGAGGCCTCTGCCTGGTTGGTCTGCGGGAGAACAGCTAGATTCGAGTTCACTAGCACTTTAGAGACCAACAAGATTTTCAGGGTATGAGCTTTTAAGAGCCAAAGCTCCCTCTCAAAAGCCCATACCCAGAAAATGTTGTTGTTCTCTAGGGTGCTACTGGATTTGAATCTAGTTGTAATACTGAACCTTGCTAGACCAACAGTCTGATTCCATAACAAGCTGCTTCCAAATAGTGCAACAAATGGATCATGTATGTAAATAAGAAACATGAACCAAGAGGCAACTTTGGGATATTTAGCCTACACAGCACACCAAAGTTACCTTTTGGTTTACCTCATAACATGCATGGTTGAAATTTTCATCAGCCTGGGAAGAAATGTTTTCTGGCATGTACAAAAATGGCACTCTTTTAGGTGGATTATTCCAAATCAGAGCCCCCCACCGCAGTGCCTCTCCCCAAATCCCTTTCCCCTCATCATAAATACACGTCTGAAGCTAGTGCTAATTCATGTGGAAATGTATCCTAATGACATTTGATATGATTTTAGGATGGTTTCTCTCAGTTCACACAGAAGGTCTAGGTATCTCTCACATCCTCTTAAAATAAAGACCTAGCCACTTTTCAGCCCTGCCGCCCTCCATCTTGGGTGGACATGGGTATGTCTCAGTTAGCCATAGAAAATGGCCTGTTAGGCTGCTCACAGCCATATGTCTTAGAACCAAAGTGATGGAATTCCTTTGTATCTATCAGTACTTACCTTCAGAGCCCATTGCAGTGCCTGCATTCCTGACATGCTGTTTGCTGTCATGACAGATACAAGCGGGTCTACAAAGTCCACCAGGATGTCTGCTACAAGGAAAGCTGTGAAAGTACTGTTCCAAATAAAGCAGTCAGCAGGTACGCAGATGTAAAGAAGCTTCAGTGTCTTTGTGCCAAAACACAGCCATGAGAAAAAACCAAAAGAATTTAGTGCCCAGCTTATGATTTCTCACAGTAACAACAGTTCAGGACAGCAGAAACCCTTCCAAACTGAGTTTTAACTCTTTGAGAGATTAGGCTGCTTGGGTACTCAAACCCTTGACCATGTTTTGTATTGTTATTTATTATTTACTTCATTTATACACCCCGGTTTTTCTCCCCACCTCCATTTTATCCTCACAACAACCCTGTGAGGCAGTTTAGCCTGAGTATGTGACTTGCCTAAGGTCACCCAGCAAGCTTCCATAGCAGAGTGGGAGTTCAAACCTGGGTCTCTCAAATCCTTGTCTGACACTCTAAGCATTATACTACATTGGCTCAGTACTCCTCTTTTTTGAGTTCTGCAACAGTTAACTTATCAGTGGAGCTTAAAAATACTCAGAATACTCAGTTCCTTGCAATTAAAGATTTGTTCAATGATGTATACCAAGCAAAGAATGCTAGAATGTTTCATATATTCTCATTATTTCAGGAAACAAAGTAACAGACACTGAAGAAACCATATAGTAAGTATATTTTGTCTCTGTTGAGAGCTGGGTGGGATGGGGAACCATACTAACCACTCTACTTAATAAGGCCCTTGCTGCGAAGAAGCTGCCTCTATCGGTTGTGTGCATATCTTACTCCCTGGCGTAGATTCCTTTAACAGTCCTCATGGGGTGGTGATCATTTACTCATTGCATAACCGGAGTGTAAGTGGCTATATTCCCTGTATGAGGACATTCTTAAATACTGCTATCTACATTCATTGACCATCTGAGAAAACTACATAAATTAGATTATCTGGACAGAAAAAGAAAACCAGTCTTTGATTATAGAAAGAAACTATACATTTCTAATATCAGAAGAGTCAGACATGATGACTACAAGACCATTATTTCACAAAATTCCAGACACTTTCACTAGTTTTTACATACATCTGACCATTCTAACATTAAAAATACCTTCAACTGTCTTTCTGATTCAGTACCTGAGAAATTCAGATGTAGCCCCTAGGGTGTTTTAAATCTTGCTTCTGGAAAACAATTTCTTTGTTTTGATCCTTACAGAGAGTTTCCCTGCCATCTACCTGTCCTGATATACCCCCACCCCTCGCCCCAATCTAAATTAGCAGAATTGGTCTTGAAGAATCTGCTCTGCTGAGTATGTTTTGGTTCCAGCATCCCCTTTTATGCAGCCGTATCATAACTTCAACTGTATAGGCAAATAGAAAATAAATCAACTGTATAGGCAAATAGAAAATAACACTACTTGCTGACTCTTATTCAAAATGACAAGTTAATCACTAAATATGTTGTCGAAGGCTTTCACAGCCATAGTTCATTAGTTGGTGTAGATTTTCTGGGCTGTATGGCCGGGGTCTTGGCATTGTAATGTCTGACATTGGCATATGCCAAAGAACCTCCTCAGGAAAGCCTCTCCATTAGCATGTCACAGCCTGGGAAACTCCTACAAGATAATGACTCAGCCCTACCCCACCTTCCTGAGCAGATATAAATTACCTGCCTACCATTTTTCTTCTCACATTGACACACACAGTACTCCATCTTTCTGCATTATACCTCTGAGGATGCCAGTCACTACTGCTGGCGAAATGTCAGGTACTACAATGACAAGATCACAGCCATACAGCCCAGAAAATCTACAAGTAATCACTAAACTTTTCAATGTTTTTGTGTACAATTCAGTGTCACATCTTGTTTTTTTCCTTCTTTTTGCAGGATCCAAAACCATCAGTATTTCTGCTCACTGGATGGCAAAAAAGGGGAGACCCCTCTCGCCAGAGCTTTGGCCCTTTCCTGTTTTGTCTGTTAGGGGTGTTCACCAAATAGCCATATTCCCATCTTTGGCAGGATTATAAAAGCATTCTTGCCTTTTCAGATGCCTTTTCTTCATAGCACCTGAATTTTTCTACAGATGGTTGACATGTTAGAAAAGCCTTTCAAGACTTTCATGGGCCATCCGCAGCAAAGGTAGGGCTGAGCCTCTAAACATTCACCGGTGGTGGATATAACTGATTATAAGAGGCAGTCTTAGAAGAGACACTAGTTGTGAACCATGTGGTATTCTGAGTTATGAACCAAACAAGAATCTCAATGCCATAAAATGATGTTCAAAGCATACTACAAGTGTAAAACATTTCCAGACAAAATGGCTTTAAAAATGATCTAGGACTCCTCTCCTCGAGGGCCCCCCCATCTATAAGCAGGGTTCAGTGTTGTTTTTCACTCACTATTGTCAAGAACTGATCCAGTTGGTCAGCCATGTTGGTCTGAAGCAGTACAACAGATTTAGAATCCAATGGTGCCTTTAAGACCAACGAAGACTTATTCAAGGTATGAGCTTTCATGTGCCCGCACATTTTATCAAATACTTGATAAAGTTGGTCTTTGTTGGTCTTAAAGTGCCATTGAACTTTAAATATGTTATTGTCAAGAACTGTGTTTTTAATTAAGACCAGCTCCCTCCAGTGCCTGTTTCAGCCAAACTATTAGCATTTCAAAGGTTAGATGTGTGATGCCACTGGAGAAAAGGTAATTTCACAGCAATGTTATTTACGTCTTTCCGTATTCCCCCTGCTTACTTCGAGCAAATGTTTTATGTTTGCTGCAATACATAAGCATGGCCAGTCATGCAAGGGGGACTATTTTTTAAGCTTTTGGGAGTTTGTATGACTAGTTAAATATAAGATTGTGTTAATTCACATATATTGTATATTTTATAAATTAATAAAAACCAGATAGTTTTAAACTATTATTCCATACACAGCATTAGAAAGTATCTTTAACAGGTCATGGGGGGGGGTTGTGTGTGTTTTAAAGCAGCCCAGTAAGATGTATTAATTTTTGTAAGCAGAGTCCTTTTCCCTGGAACTCTAAATCCTGGCAGCCTGAGAGTTGTAAATATAGTTTCTTCAGTAGAGAAGATCATGCTGCAAGTGAAATGCTAGACTCAGCAGGAAAGCAACACAAAACAAAGTATTTTTATAATTCCTACTATTAAAGGCCATCAAAAATGCTTAGGCCTATTTCTTTGTGCTAATTAATGTTATTCCAAGTACAACTGAGAGTAGGATGTGACAGCTACTGGACTCACATTTCTTACTATAGTCAGTCTAAGCCTGAGAGCTACTTGCAAAAAAATAAGAGGAAAACGCAATGCTGAAGAGAAGGACAGACTAGATACAGGTACTCTCTAACAGTTACTACTTATGGCATTTAATAGGACACGGTCATTTGGCCTTTTATGTTTGGATTTCTCAGGTGGGAGGGGTGCAGTTTCCTAAAAAGCTAGAAAAGGGAATAAATGGCTCATCACCTAAACTGGATTAGAGGTATACCACACATATGACAACAGAGAACTATGGAGTTCATTAGGCAGTTTAAAACAAGTATATTTTAAATCAACTTCTGGCATTTAAAATGCTGATTTCTCCTAAGAGTCATATTTTCTAAGGCTATGTTGTTGATAAGAATAGAAGTCCGTATCAGAAGAAAGTTAGTGTTTCATGTCCCGTTAACAGGAAGGACTCATAAGCACTTAAATCCGACTGGTCCAGTTTTATTGGTTTGGGGGTCTAGTTAAGATTTCCTATTATACATGCAGCTTCCACATTACAAAGAGGGTGGAGGTGTAGTGGTAACATCACAGTAAAAATGTTTTTGTAAGCACAGTGAGCTTTTTGAAAGCAGTGGCAACTGACTGAGAAGTTTTAATAAAGTTTCTTTGTCACACAGTGACACTGGATTTTCCCTAGCCACAATCTAAGCTAGAACAGAGTCTGTATCAAGCCAGTATTCTATAGGCAGATTGAGGCATATGTAATGCAGCAATAAACTTTTTAAAAAATTTATTCTGTGAAAGTTGTTTCTGATTTTAAATAAATTGTATTTTAATCTAAAATGTGGTCTGGTTTCTCTTAAGAACAAGGAAAGACTTCAGGGGTTAACTATAAAAATCCCTATCTACTCCGTACCTCACAAAAATCTCTAACATCTGCTTCCCGGCACACTACACATTTCCCTTTCCTTGGCAACCCAACTCAACCTCATACTTGTCTGTTCAAAAAACTACACACCACCCCCTGCCCCCCAAGGGAAAAGATATGATGATTCTGACAATGGAGAAACAGAGGGCACACTACCTAGTTCATGTGTGGAGGCAAGGAGGAAAGGGTGCCATGAGGCCACAGCTGACTTATGACAATGCCATGGGGTTTTCAAGGTAAGGGAGGTTCAGATGGCTTGCCACTGCCTGCCTCTGTGTTGCAACTCTGGTATTCCTTCATGGTCTCCCATCCAAATACTGACCAGGGCTGACTCTGCTTAGCTTCCAAGATCTGATGAGCTCAGGCTAGCCTGGGTCATCCAGGTCAGAGTTCACCTATATAGCAACAGCTGTTTTTACGATGGTCTGAAATTGCTCCATGACAATATGGCTAGAATTATTTCTTCAGGACAAACATATTTGGAAAGGGAGGTGGGCTAGAAAGGGAGATAGCCATGCTTTTCAAGACTCTTTCTCCTTATAAACTATAGTAGGCGTTTGAAAAGTAAATGTTTATTCTAGTTTTCAAAAAACAAATGAGAGGTCCCATTTCAGTTCACCCTGTGTAGATTCGTGGGGGCGGGGGGGGGGATCAGTCAAAGCACTCACACATGAAATTACCCAAAGCTCTGGGTTTCATTATTTTTACCAACAAGGAACAAAAAGGGGGATAAAAACTTAACCCAAAACAAATTGAATTAAGACGCAAAAGGTTAGTTACAGCAAATCTAAGGGCCAAAAGATATCAATTATACTACTTGGGCCTATATCTGTTTTGATCTGATTTGTAATAAATATATGTATTTTGTATATTTGATAATATTCATGTTGTATGTTTATAACTGATATCTTTTGGCCCTTACATTTGCTATAACTAACCTTTTACTTCTTATTTCATTATTTTTATACAGCCACAAGTTGACCAGAGTCAGGTATTAACTCCGAATTCCCACTCCTTTCATAAACCATACACTTTCCATTTCCAGAAAAAATGACTGAGACATGAATAAATTGTATCCATTTAATTTTAAATCATTTTGTATCTGATTCTTCATCACTCTCTGTGTCTGAAAGTTCAACTTCCAGTGTCCCATCCTCATTCCACTTCTGTTGTTCTTCACGGGCCAGCAATTTCCTAAAAATCTCATACTCCTCAATTGTAGAGCAGGCTATTTTGGTCACAAAGTCAGTTTCAGAAGCTTTGATTAGAGTTTTCAGTTTGGGGTTCACAATCTGAGTCTGCCCCTTCTTATCAGGTGTCTGATAGAGTCCCAAGCGCTCTAAGAAGATGGTTCGATTCTTGATCTCAGCCAGAGACGTTTGGAAGAAACCAGAATTCACTATTTCTCTGTGTTTAATTCCCATCCTGAAATAGGCAAACTAAAGAGAAGGGCAGGAACTTTGAATGCATAATCCTTTAAGTAGAAGGAATCAATTCTTGTTATAGCTATTGCTAATATTCTGTGCTGAGACCACAATCCAATACAAAGCAAGTCATGTGATTTCAAGTAACTTAAGCATATCTAATGGCCCAAGTGTTGCCTCCAAGAAGGGACAGAGATGCTTTGAGTTCTGTTTCAAGCCTTTATCTAGCTCAACAACTTGAGGCTAAGTCAAACACATTTCTGGTTCACATGTCAATACAGAGACAATCAGATTTACACAGCTTTTTCTCCCTAAAACTGCAGAAGCATTTAAGTCCTCAAAGGAGAAGTGGCAACTATAGTAGTCATCATCAGCCATCCAGAGAAATCAGTCCTTTTGAAAACTTCAGAGTCATGTATCATACTATAGACAGAGTTTAACAGCCCCATTAATAGAAGATGGTGAGCAAGGACTTCACAGGAAGACAAATACAGAGCTAAGGTTTGTTAATATCTAAACACCAGCAGCATAAGTCACAGTAAAAGATACAAAATCACAGATTTTTATTATCATAATTTCAAAGAAAATGTTATGGGATGATAGAGGAAGTTGGAGCCCATTTACCTGGATCTGAATTAGAAGTTCTTGCAAGATGGCAACAAGCACATGGATTTGTAAGTATGAAAGCCAAGTTTATTTTCAGTGTTATATGCACTATATTAGTATTAGTAACATCAAAAACATTGTGAAAGCAAAATCAAGTCCTAAAAAGAGAAAATATTTAGCAATTCCCTGATAAAACACACTTAACCTGCATATGACATGAGCGTGTGGTATACTGGAATTTTAGCCATTAAGACTCATGAATACAGCAAAGCCCACTGATTTATTTTAGGGCTGTGAATTACACTATATGGAAATTGATTATACTTATCCATGTTGGCAAGAGGTCAATCTTAAAGCATAATGCAAGATAACAATACCCCCTGATCCAGACCTACCTGGAATGCGTATTCCAGATCATCCATATCTTCTAGCAGGACGTTTGGGCATGTTTGTAGGATTTTAGCTACTTGCTGAACTGTGAAGAGGCATTTTTCCTTGAGGAGATCCTTTACAGCCTTGATTCTGCTTTGGGGCAAGGTGAAGATGCTTGGACACTTAATCACCATGTGATTCAGACTACCTGTCAAAATGAAAGGAGAAACACATTAATACAAAGGCATGCCTACATCAGCTGCTTCCTCCTTGGATACTTAAAAGGAACAGCTGGAGCAGTGTGATACACACCTCAAGCAATGCCCCTGATTTAAAAGCCCATTTTAAACCTAAACACCCCATGAACATTGTTCAAATATCTACCTTATTCCAAATTAGTAACTTACGTTCCTAATAGTTTTATTTGGGTAGCCATGTTAGTCTGTTGTAGAACAAAATTCGAGTCCAGTACCATCTTAAAAAGACCATTTTTTATGGCAGTTCTCCTACAGAGAAGCTTCAAGGGACCATTACAACAAGAGGCTACTGAACTAGAGTTTGTTAACAAGTTCAGGACAATGTCCTCCAGACTGTATAGGGACACAGTATTCTTATCTCATTATAGGTGCTAATTTTCTGCATTTGTCACCCCTGTGTATCTCCTTGCTCTGATGAAGCTGATTATAGTTTGCACTGCATTCAGCATCCTAGCTCCAACTAGCCTTTCTCTGTAACACCTCTTCCACCTTCTGAATATGAGAGCTTGTGAGTCTTTGTTCTCATTTGTATCTGATGAGCTGAACTTTGACTAAAAAAACCTGGAAAATTTTGTTAGTCTTTTAAGTTGCTCCTGGACTCAAATTTTATTTGAGGAACATTGCCCATTTCAAGCAACTGACTGATGCACCTTCTTGTGAAAAAAAATTGCTTAGGAGCAGTGTTCCCTCTAAGCTGAGTTAGTGTGAGCTAGCTCACAGTTTTTTAGCCTCCAGCTCACACATTTTTGTCTTCGCTCAGGCTCCAGAGCAAACTGATTTATGCAGTAGCCAAATCGTATGCTCACAACTTTAATACCAGTAGCTCACAAAGTAGAATTTTTGCTCACAAGACTCCACAGCTTAGAGGGAGCACTGCTTAGGAGTAGTCACTGTAATTTCATACAATACATTTGCCCCCTATTTTGTATGAATCTTTCTCTAATTTTTGTATGTGCATGCATGTATACGTACTGCAAATATACAAAAACTCATGCAGGAACAATGGTAATATTGAGGACAATAATACATATGCAGTTTTCTGACAGCAAAATTAAAAGAACTTTTTTGTCCTGTTAGGATGGAGGAGGAAAAATAATCTTGAATGAAGGAAACACTAATTTACAAAGTCCCTTTTTGCACACAACAGATTTGGAAGACTAAAAGAATATGATAATAGATTTTACTGGGTAGCTGTCCTTAAAATCTATAACTTATTTCATTTATTTTAATTATTACTTAAATTTTTCTCTTTGGGTTTCATTTCCAGCAACAAGGAGGCAAACATAATGTCAAAATCAAATGATCTGTTCTAAAAGATTACAGGCTACATCAAAATTGGATCCAACCTCCCTTTGAAAGGCCACCTACATCTACGTACTGTCATGCCTTCAAAAACCTAAAGCATCTATGCTTCTTTTCATCTTGTGCATAACTTTATTTTTACCTTCTCCTTAGCATAAGGCTTATTTTGGACAATACCCACCGAAAAGAATGAAAGACAGTGCTTAGAGCCCAAGCTCATTAGCTCCCCAAAATTACAATGTGGCTCCAGGAACATGAAGAAGAAGAAGAGATTGGATTTATACCCCACCCTTCACTGCCCAAAGGCATCTCAGAGCGGCTTACAAACTCCTTTCCCTTCCCCTCCCCACAACAGACACCCTTGTGAGGTAGGTGGGGCTGAGAGAACTTCTGACAGAAACTGTCCTTGAGAGAACAGCTGTGCCAGAGCTTGTGATTGACCCAAGGTCACATCAGCAGGTGCAAGTGGAGGTTCTTCCAGATAAGAGTCCGCGCACTTAACCACTACACCAAACTGGCTCTCACATGTTCATAGACAAGGTCAGCAATTTAGTGCTTTTTAATACCTTCCTGAAAGTTGAATTTCCTCAGAAGATCTGCACGATTCTTTAGGTGCTCTGGTGACATTCTCAGCAGTTCAGTATTCTTTCGAATAGCCTTCAGTATGGAATCAGTGCTTAAACCCAGGAGGAGGAGTTCTGAAACGATGGCCAACCTAACCTGAGAAGATAGCCTGGGCTGCACACTGAACAACTCCTTTATTTCAGCATGACTAAACCCCATGTCCAAGAATGAATCAACCACCTTCCCAAAGTGGCTGGGGTTAGCTGGTCTCTGGTTCTCAGTGGGAGAAGAGGTGAGAGTCTCCAGGAACCTTTGAGGACCATCACTGCTATCTGGCTTGGAGCTAGCAAGGCACAAGCTCGTTTCACTTTGATCAGAAATGGTACCAATCAATCTGCACCCGAGGTGCCGCAGAGACCAAGGAAAGCCGATAGCTGACGAATTCAAAGAAGACAACTGACAGGCAAGGGAAGCAAAACTGATCCTCTGTAAAACCTACAGAGATAGACAACAAAATTAATCTTATTACTAATAACTGCTTTTTCAAATAAGAATTACCAGACAAAAAAGTCTACACAAAAATAACTGTAATCCTCAAAAGAGGTAAACCCTTCCAAGTCCACTAACTTTAGTGGACTTAAAAGATATAACTTTGTTGAGGGTTACACTGTGAATCTACCTCCCTGTCCCACAGAAGCATTTTCCCATTCATTTCAAGTCCTCAAACTGATGGCATGGCTGTGTCAGCCATTTCCTGTTTGCACTACAAAGATATCAACCAAATTAGGACACCATTGTGCTCTATACTATGCAGATAAAGTGATACCGATTAACTTGGTAATATCTTTTACACAAGCTTTGCTACAAAAGCTATGTTGCTGACGTATAAGAATCTATTAAATAATCTTATAAATCAGAATAAGATACACAACTGGTCCCATGTCTACTTTATACTCTCAAATATCATAAGATTACTCTTGACACACACGTTTTTATGTCACACCACATTTTTGTTGTTATTCTGAAAACAATTTGGTAGACTGATAACTTAAGTTTGTCTAGAGCAGTAGCAGTCTTGGTCAGTTGCAGCAAAATCAAACAGAAGTCCAATGGCAAGTCTTATACACCTGGGTCTCCTCACTAACTACAGCTGCCAATAGAACTCAGAATTACCTACCCTTAAGTTTATTAGTTCTGCTTATGTTTCACACATCATGCTGCACATTTCTTGATTAGATTTAATTTTATGTCTCTCCTATTCTGACCCATCTATCTACAGTTGGGAGTGGTCCTCACCAACCTTGAATGGATTTAATTATCTTTGGTCATTGTTACTAACTGGCCTCTCTTTATAACATCTCCCCACTCCCACATTTTCTCATAATGTTAAGTCTGTTTGTCTGTCTTATCAATCTATGTATATCATGTATGTACTCTCAAGCTCTAAATCATGGAAGTTTATGTGGGAATACATTTTGTTAGTCCTCTAAGTGCTACCAAACTCCTGTTTGTCTGGTAGCACAAAAAAGTGGTAGCTTCAAAGCAGTGCTTCCATCCCAGGCAGTGTTATCTCATAGCACCTGATCAAAATCACTGTTGTACACCTTAACTGTAACCCTACTTGGGAGGCCAAAACCTTGGAAAAGGTCCAGACTCTGTTTGACAGATGAGGGTGGCACTGCTAGGGCTGCAAACTCCACTGTGGTGGATTCCGGGAAATTTGGGGGCAGAGCCTGGGGAGAGTGGAGTACAGAGAGGGAGTTCATCAGGGATGTGAGGCCATAGGGTCCATCCTCCAAAGCCACCTTTTTCTCCAGGGGAACTGATCGCTAGTCTGGAAAGGAGCTGTAATTCCAGAGACCTCCAGCCTCCACTTAGGGGTTGGCAACCTTAGGTTGCAGAGCCAGGTGAAAACAAAAGGAAATGCCTTGCTGGCCAAAAGGGTGAAGGTGGGCGCTGTTGTGCCCCTCCCTACAAGCCATGCCAGGCTTCTCCTCACAGGCAGGGGCCGACTGGCCAATCACTACGATCGGCGGGCTGCAACCCTGAGCTGCGCCCACCCCCATGGTGGGGACAATGCCTGGCTTTGCTCCACAGGCCTAATAAGCACGGCGTCTGGCCAAACAGAAGGAGAACGGACGCAGAAGCACATAGCTGTGTCCGGGCTCGTCCTTCAAAGAAGATCTCCGCCACAGCGGCACACACAGTTTCGCCCTGCAAGAGTTCCAAACTTTCTCCCAATTATTTCAATTCATGTTCATGAGATGCAAATTCAAAAACACGGTTAGAACTGCAAATACAGAGTCAGGACATCGTGATTATCGCAGGTGAGATGACGTTAAGAAAACCCGCGTTATCATTCTGTGTGACCCACAAGTCCCAATAACATGCGGAAGAAAGGAGACCGTGCGCGGAAGCCAATCAGAGCTTATGTCCAGCTGTTGGGGCAGAACAGCAACGAGCGGCACGCGACAACGTACGCCGTCCGTGCGGGGCTCTACAAGAACAGGGCTCAAAATATCAAGAGACGAGACCGCGCATCCTATTTCACCTCCGCTGCTTTTTCCCTGGGGCCCCCATGAAATTCGCCTTCCTTCCCTCCCTCCCTCCCCACCCCCATTCCCCTGGAATAAGTTTATCATCCGTTAAATTCGTAGCGGACAGACTTACCTGCCCACAGAGCCGTCGCAACCCGAAACCACGCATGCCGTGGAATCCCCTGCCTTCTAGACTCCCGAAGAGGAAGAGCCTGAGCGCTGCACACTCCCCCCCCCCGGAAACGGAAGCTGAAAGAAACGTTCCCCCCGGTGGCTCAGAGGACGCCTGCCGGAAAGCCCTTGATAGGCAACGGGTTCTTTGCGGACTTTGGGAGAGGATTTAGGTTTGCTATTTATCCTTCCCTTGAGTCCAAAGACTGATTGATATCGCACAGGAACAGACTTCCAATGGAATACTTAACTCCATGCATAAAAATATAAAACAAAACAGTGAGTCCAGTGGTATAAAAAATCTGTAATGGACGTACATCCCCCCCCCCATGTGCTCTCTCAGTCAGCTGGAATTTAGCCTTTGCCCTAGGTTTCCAATAAATGTGTGTTCATCAAAGGCTTTCACAGCCGAAGTTCATTAGTTGTCGATTTTCCGGCTGTATGGCCTTGTGTCTCTTTGACACAGAGAGTACTCCATCTTTTATTTATTTACTTCTTACATTTCTATCCCGCCCTCCCCACAAGCGGGCTCAGGGCGGCTCACAACAAGGGCACCAAGTGCCTGAATAAAATATTAAAATCACAATAAAAACAACCAATTAATATTAATAAGGTGCTCCGTGATTGTATCGCTGTAATTTAGTCACGATGGAGGCTTAGAGATGTTAATTTTTCAAGGCCATTTTGGCAGCACTAGTCCATCATAATCCTACAGTGGTCTTATTGGGCCATCCCCTTACCACCACCACCGGTGGTTGGTGGTGATGGTCCTGATGATGGTAGTGGTGGTGGTAGTGGCGGCTCCTAACCAAAGGCCTGGCAGAAGAGCTCCGTCTTGCAGGCCCTGCAGAACTGTGAAAGATCCCGCAGGGCCCTGATCTCCTCTGGGAGCTCATTCCACCAGGTAGGAGCCGCCACCGAAAAGGCCCTAGCCCTGGTTACCACAAGCCTGGCCTCTCTAGGGATCAGATGTTCTTTCTGTGATCTTTCTGTGTTATACCTCTGAGGATGCCAGTCACAGCTGCTGAAAAATCAGGTACTACAATGCCAAGACCACGGCCATGCAGCCCAGAAAATCTACAACAACAAATGTGTGCTTGTTGGCAATTGGGTTTTCTGCCATGAAACAAACAATTCTTAGTCTTCCTTAATTAAAACAAAATGAACGGTTTGGGGACTAATAATAAAAGAGCTGTTTACTTTGAATAAAATGGGATCTGCTAATGAGTAGACTTTGGCTGAGTGCCAAAGAATAGACACTTTCAAATTATGGTGCTGGAGAAAACTCTTGAGAGGAGTCTGCAAGGAGATCAAATCAGTCAATCCTAAAAGAAAATAACCCTGACTGTTCCCTGGAAGTCCAGATACTGAAGGTGAAGCTCAAATACTTTGGCCACCAAATGAGAAGGGAGGTACTCACTGGAGAAGACCCTGATGCTAGGAAAGACTGAAGGTAAAAGAAGAAGGGGATGACAAAGGATGAGATGGTTAGTGTTAACAATACAACGAACATGAAATTCGGAGGACAGCAGAAGACAGGAGGGCCTGGTGTGATGTGGCCCATGGGGTTGCGAAGAGTCGGACTTGACACTGCGATTAAACAAGTAGACTCACTTGGGATTGCTCTCTAACTTGTCTAGCTGCTATATAACAGTGTGGTGCATAACCTAAATAGGTCTTAGGCTATCTGATGAAGCACGCAATAGCTTATACCCAGAATTAAACTTTGTTGGTCTTAAAGGTGCCACTGGACTCAAACTTTGTTTTGTTGCTTCAGACCAAAACAGCTACTCACCTGAAGGTCCTCTCTTGTTCCCTGAGAAGGCAGGAAAGGGTTACTGTTTGTAACAGTGGTATTCACTCTTCAGATCACGGAGAGCCACATTTGTAATTTCCATCAGCAATAAAAAACATATTCTATAGTTTTATAGAATTTTTGATCCTAGATATCACTGATTATTTGCAATACATTGTCTGTAACTGCAAACTACAGATGAAGTAACTTGCTTTTCAGAGTCTGATTTTCCTTTGCAAGTCTGGACATTGAGAGACTGTCAGGATACAGAGGCAGATTTCCTTTTGCATTAAGAAATATGTGCAGGAGTCCAGGAAACTCATTTCTGCAATACACAATGACTGCATTTATGAAGAAATGTGGGCTCAGAGGAGCAAATAGCTGAGTGTTTTGAGGGGATAGGAGGTGTTCCTGGAGGAGGTCCTGAGCAACTTTAAGCTTGAACCAGTTCACCAAGTACCTATGGATCAAAAAGTGGAATTTTCTGAGACTCTCTTGGAGCAAGTTGTCTAGGAGCAGGGCAGACAGGAGTCCAGAGAAGCAGGAAAAATGCAGGAAAAGTCATGGGCAGCTGGGAGTGAGACTAGGCTGAGGCTTGTGTTGATTCTTTCTGGCCCAAGTTAGCACAGGATGTGAGATCAGACTCACAACAGTCTGATGTGACATGTCTTAATTTATTAATAAGATGGGGGAATTTAAATTTTTGTTCAGTTGCACAGTTTAGTCTGACTCTTCACAACCCCACGGACCACATCATGCCAGACCCTCCTGTCCTCTGTCATCCTCTGGAGTTTGCTCAACTTCATGTTCGTTGCATCGATAACATTGTCTAACCATCTCATCCGTTGTCGTCCCCTTCTTCTTTTACCTTCAATCTTTCCCAGCATCAGGGTCCTCTCCAAAGAGTGCTCCTTGCTCATTTGGTGGCCAAAATATTTGAGCTTCAGCAATGGCTTTGATCAAGGGAACAATAACCTGTGTACATTGGAGTCCAACTTATTCAGATCCCCAGAAATAGACACAGAGACTACATACTAAAATACAGTGATTTCTTTACTAATAATTCTCACACATATACAATACAAATGAAACAATCACACAATCAATACAGAGCTAAGAATCTTAGACAGAAAGGTACAGTGACAGTTGCATTAGCAGGAAGATATCGTTGATGGGGGCAATACTTTACCTGTCCAATGCGACAAGGCAATCCTGCAGCAAAAATAGGAAAATACTAGGGAAGGGGTTGTGTGTTGGCCAGCAACACATGTGGGGGACTCCAAACAGTGCTACGAATGGAGTCAGCAGGATAGAGTGGGCTCAGGTAGGTAGGAAGTAAAGAGAGGGCAATGGAAAGATGCTCTGTTTTTATATCCTAGAATGACTGGGAGGGGGATGCTCCACCAGTCATATAGCCCCCAGGAAATCTAGAAAAATCCAGTTACTAAATGGTCAAGAGATGACTGAGAGAATGAGATTAATGGTTGAGCAATTGCATTGATATTCAACTAATGGTGGCACCTTTAGAAAGTCAAAAGGAAGGAGTAGTAATGTCTCAGCTCCATGGATGGTCATTAGTCTTAATGTCCCAATGATCAACAGCTGCGTTATCAGGATGAGCAGCAGATGGACATGACAGCTGCTTAATCCTCTCATGGCGTAAGTCCTTTTGTTTGACAATGAGGAATACGTGCAGCATCTGGCAAAGTTGGGGGGGGGAAGGTGCCTGCGTGATGGAGAAGTATTTCTATGGAGTCTTTGCAGGAACTCTCATGCTTCCTGTGCAGAGCATGGCTTCTTAGTGAAATGCTGCTGGTTTCTGCGTACTTGCGGTGTCAGGGAGGTTGGTTTGCCTCTTACAGGGATGCAGGGATGAGAGGCATCAGGTATACCACAGGTCCAAGTCTAGTTTGGCACACTGCTTCCAGGCGAGGCTTCCCTTGGCTGGGCACATGCCTACAGTCCAGGAGGTTGGCACCATCTTCTGGCTACCACACAGTCCAGTTCCCTGGCACACTTATTGTACAGTCCAGCTTATAGTTATCAGTGAGGAACAGTGCTCAGAAGAGCCACATGTGGCTCCTAAGCCACTGAGTATCACTGGCTTACAATTAATTACTTGGTTCCATGCCAACTGTCATTCCAGAATTAGGTACTTTCTACACAGGGACAGCCTTGTGTGGTTTTCCAGTTGCTGCAGCTATAGTGCTGTAGCAACAGGACTTCCATGTGACGAGTTTCCCTGCATTTTTCCTGCCCCAGGCCCCTGCCAAAAGCCATTCCGTGCTTCACAGGCATTTTAAGTTTTTTAAAGCAATGGACATATTATTTTATTTATTAGTTTCAATATCCCACCTTGCCTGCCTATAACAATCTTGTCAGGTTGCATGAATTTCTTATTCTTTTTAAAGCCAGCCCCTTTTCTTGAAGAGGTATGCTTTTCCCCTTATATCTTCACAAAGACAGCAGCTAGACTTGGCTTAAAAAATGAAAGCAAGGAATTCAGAGAACCTGATAAGATTGTTTTAACAATATTCAGTTGCTGGTTTGAAAAACAAGCCCTCTGGTGGCAAAGGAAAATTACTGCAGTGGGGAACTGGGGTAAGGAAAATTATGCTCATATGGGTGGGGCTAGGAAGATACAGACTTTGCTGTCTATATGCACCCTGGGTTTCACTGTGATCTTTCTCAAAACCATCACATTAAAGTAGATTTGAGGAAAGATTACAGGGAAGATGGGGAAAACCCAGGAGTTGCATAAAAGCACCACGACAATGTGGAGAATCAAAAATCTGCTTCCCAATAGCATCCAAGCTGGGACGAACAGTCCATGTGTAAGTGACCTCAGTCAATTTTTACTTATGTTAACAGCATAAATAATGATCAGCATTACAGCATTGTTTTTTTTTTTTTAACCAAAGGCTTGGTTACTTAGCTGGGAGAATAGCCAACAAACAGACAAGACATGGTTTGTGAAAGGAATAGAGCATAATCCCAGAAAAGCTGCTTCTGTGACTGCTCATTTTCAAGATCTGTCATAACTTTGATTAAAATATAATTTCTTGTCTATACCCACATAAATAGTTGCCTCCTGGCAGTGACTTCCCTTGTGGCATAGGCCTGAATAGGGCACTCTGTTGACCCTTCTGTGACGTATCTACAATTAGTACTGGAAGACTAACCAAAAAAGCAAAAGCTTTGTTTTCTTCTTGCTTTAGAGGGCAATAGATAGGAACAGTCAAAGGCACAGTGCTGGTTTGTGGCAAACAGGACACAGGCATGGGACTGCTAGTGTTCCAGACAGAAGCCTAGAGAGCATTAATTTTCTTTGGCATGCTGGCAAGCCTGCCAGAGAAGTGAATCACACACACAAATATTAAGATACCAAAATTTATTCCGTTAACTTCAAGAGAAGTGACAGAACACAATCAAGATGGAAGTCACAGCAATCAAAAATATATTTTATAGACTAAATGTTCTCTCATATTTCAAAATATGGCCTACAGTAAAATTCAAGGTACAAGGCTTGCACAACCTATTACTATCCTGACACATTTCAATGAGTCAAGACAGAGTTGTGGCTACTTCATTTGCATCTGGCTTTAACAATTTCCTGGAAATCAATTTAGAATTATGAAGAAGCTAGGCTCCCATTAGTAAAGGTAGGCATGTCCCCTAAGAATGAGCATCAATAGGTAAGTGTACATCTTCAGGGGCAAAATATATTAATTACTGTCTTGGAGGTGCCTATTTGTGTGTTCAGCAGAGGAATAAAAGGAGCTTTATGATTTTTTTCCCTTCTGTATTTTGAGCCAAATATAAGTCAAGCAACTCTATTCAGAAAGTGCATCTACCAGGTCATCCAGAAACAGTGAAAGTACCAAAAATGATTGTGTGTTGTACTAGAGTACAGTTCACTTAAAAAAAAACACCAGCAGTGTTCTGTTCCCAAAAGACTTAAAAGGAATATTATAAAATGAGGTTTGCCTATGCTTTTATATAAAAAAAAACTCATGAAGATCAGCATTTCACAAATCATTTCCGAAATCAATATAACACGTTTAGGTATTTTATTTTTTTTTTTTTGGGGGGGGGGGGCGATTGTGAAAAGGATGTTCTAGATATAAATATTCTGAGGTTTCTTCTTTCAACAGATTCAGGACCTTAACAATTAAATTATAGGAATGCCTGACCAGGGTTCTTTGCTGTTTTTTAAATGCAGCAAACTAAAAACAGAAAAGTCTCTTTGTTCACTTGTACAAAACCTTTGTCCTCACACTCTGCTCTATCAGCTCCAAAATTTCACATCCAACATGATGAGCAAAGGCCTCAAAAACAGCAGCATCCAAAAGCTCCAAGCATGTGAGTGTTAAGGACTGGTTTTAAATGGCAAAGGAGCAAAGGATGAGGAAGTCAGAACAGCCACCAGAAACACTCTGTAGGAAAAGGCCTGAAGCAAGCTGACAGACCACTTGCTGTTAATGCACTTTATCAGGTATTTCAGATAGGGTGTACACTGAATCAACATCTGTTCCAAAAAGAAGCAACTGTAGATGTCTGGCCTCCTTAAAAAAACAAATACACACATACACCCCTTGTTACATCTCACAGGAGAGCTGGAATGGCCTGAAGTAAAAAAAATCAGTCCCACAGTGCAACTTTGGGCGACACAAGATTATGTCCTGCTTATTCACTACAGGCATTCATGAAAAATAAGCAGTTTACTATGATGCTTCTTATGGTAGTGAGATCATGGTTGTCCATCTCATCCCCAGGCCTGCAATATTTCCATGCACGAGTGCTTCCTATCATAGCGCCTGTGCACAAAACACCTCCAACAAGGGTAAGTTCAAACTTCTTGGTCAACAACCAGATCTTTGCATATGAAGGCATAGTGCTAATGAGATGCCCAGGGGTGCACAGCGAATAGGCTTAGAGGTGAGAGGCAATCACAGCAGGCAGGATGAATGGCTACAATCCTTGCCACTCACCATATGCAGTAGATAAGTTTTTCAGAACTGGCCTAATACAGAAGTGTATATCGTCTTGCTATTGTCAGAACTGGCCCAATAAAGAAGCTTGTATCGCCTTGGTATTTTTTAAGCTGTCAAGAAAGATTAAGGAGATATTCTTTAGCAAAAAGTAAATGTCCAGAGTACAGATTTCAGTAGTTCTGCCAACGAAAAGAAGTTGATGGCTCTTGCTCAGTAGCACTGATAGTTCTTTCTGGCAGGGGTTCCACCAGCCTGAGGGCACTGACATCATTTAAGCTCTGCTCATTTTCCAGGCTTGGAACTGTCCAGGTGTTGTGACTGCAGCTGGTGGGATGAATTTTGAAGCGGATGCCTTCTAAGAAGTAAAAAACAAGGAAAGGAGCCCTGCTGGATCAGACCAGTGGTTCATCTACTCCAGCATCCTGTCTCGCACAGTGGCCACTGCCAGCCAGTTCCTCTGGAGGGCTAACAACAGAGCACAGAGGCTGAGACCTTCTCCCAGTGTTGCCTCCTGGCACTGGGATTCAGAGGCTGACTGCCTCTGAGCATGGAGGTTTCCCTCAGCCACCACGGCTAGTAGCTACTGATAGATCTATCCTCTATGAATCTACCTAATTTCCTTTTAAAGCTATCAGTTCCCGTGGCCATCACTACATCCCACGGCAGTGAATTACACTATCACTCTGTGTAAAGGAGTATTTCCTTTTCTCCATCCTGAACCTACTGCCCATCAGCTTCAATGGATGACTTTGAGTTCTGGTGTTTTGGGAGACGGAGAAAAAATTCTCTTCGTCAACTCTCTCTACCTTATGCATAATTTTATAAACCTATGTCTTCCCTTAATCATCTCTTTTCTAAACTGAAAAGTCCCAGACTCTTCAGCCTTTGCAACACACACCAAAAAGCCACAGATACAGTGTAGCAACCATTGCATGCATAGTTCAACAGCAACAGTTCAGACTCAGTCTTTTACTACTCTGCAGATCCAGTTCAAAATGAACAAGCTAACCCATCCATATGTTGTCTGAGGCAACATACCAAATGTTCTGAATGGTAAACCATTCCCCTATGATGTTTCTGAATAAGCAATGCCTACAAGAAATCCAAGTAGCTTTGAGAGCCCTATCTCCTACCTGGCTTAGCAGAAGCATATACTTCTTCCCAGGTATAATTAGCCAGGTTCACAGGTTGGGTCACCCAAGTATCCTTCGCTACTATTTCCAGAGTGGTGCGGTCCTCTGGAAAAGGCTGCAAGAGTCCAGAGAGGAGATTCATCAGGTCTAAGGAACAAGGAGAAGCAAGGTCAGTAACTTGCACATACATCTTCAGTTTGCCTTTCAATTATCTTAGTTAAACTAAGCACAGATGGTATAAATTCAGTAACCTAAGAAAATCTAAATTCAGCCTGCATTTTACTGCAATTTTAAACAACGTTCAACAGCTTTCCCCTCCGCCTTGACTCTTCCCTGCTCAGTGCAGTCTGCTTGAAAATGACTGAGGGAAAGGGTCAAGCTTTAAGCACCACATGTTGAATTACACATTGCAGACAGTGCAAAATGGGCTCGTGCATCTGAAGTGTCCAGGAGATTGTCTGGATTGCCAATGCCTACTTCAGAAGAAAAACCCTTCACAGCTATTTTATTTTAAGGCTGAAACATTCACTATTTAACCATATGATGCATAAGGATATCCTAAGATCTCTTGAACACAGTGTTACCCAAATCAGCATACGTGTGAAGGTCCTGTAATGTGCAAAGGTGTCCCCTTGCTGGCATGGAGCAAACAGGTGTATTTTGGCTATTTTAAAATTAATTTGGTCCAGATTCAGACCACCACTTGAACAAACAACTAAGAATAAGCTTCTTAAATAGAAAAAGGTTTTAATGTAAGTAACAGGAATAAACCAAATTAAGTTGCAGTATTGTAGAGCAAAATGGAGGTTCGCAGAAAGGAAAAATGCAAGGATAAAGCAACCCCAAACCTTTCCCTGTCTAACTGGGGAAAAGCTTAAAGGGGGGTGGGGGGAACAAGACATAAATGGCTTGGAGAGGAGGGGGAGGGGTTCCTCAGAGGCCATGAAGCAGCTTCAGGAACTTGAAACTAACCGGTCAGGGGAAGAAAGCGTAGCAAAGCAGATCCACTGAATGAAGAGGCAAGAGGCCAACTGTGATACTGAGGTAAGTGGATGAATTCAGATTGGCCAGAAAATTTGGGATTGAGGAGTAACTCTTTGTACTTTTTGCCAAGAGCAAGAAGAAGTAGAGGTGTTGGCATCACAATGCAGGAGTAATAAAAAAATCAATCTTTCCAGATATAAGCAAATTTAAAATGAAAATCTTTGTCTGTATTGTACAGGGGAGTTTTCCTTGTTTGCACTAAGTGTATTTAAAATGTTCCATTGCACAAGTGTGGAAGTTAGAACTACGGCTGAGTATGTCATGATTAAGAAAGGGCAGGAACCTTCTTGTCCAGTTGCTAAAATATGGAGGAACTTGCTCCCAATGACTCTGCTGTAGTAGGCAAAAACCTAGCCTTACAGCACTCTTCAAAAACAGTATCTGAAGCTGTCCTTGGGTCAAGAGCTAACAATCCTACTTAAAACAAACTGAGGGAGAGGATGAGGAAAAGGAGGCAGCAATCAGAACTGCAGAAGTGGATGCGGGGCCTGTTTTACCAGGAATAAAGAGCACCCATATGTTGCCATATGACTTTTTGCTCTCTTTCTCAGCAGTTAATGTGACTAGCCTTCTGGAACTTGTGTATATTCTTAACAAAGAAAATAAAAATAATTATTGATGACCTGCCATGTCCTGAGATGCACAGAAGAAAGGCAGGTATATAAATATTTAAATAAGTTAAATACTTATGTAAGCAATTCTACTGCACTGGCAGTATGAAAGTCACTTGTACTCCATGAAGTAGCATTTGTTCTTTTCTTTAAAAAAAATGTTTGGAAAGACATGTTGAACTTACCCATGAGAGTTCTTTCTTTTTTTTTGTAAAAAACCCCTCCTAAAAAGGAGATAATTTTATTGCTTTTTTTTTTTTTTTGAAAAAAGGTAGGGTATATAGATGGATTAAGAAAAGATTTTGAGTGAATTTTCTGTTAAAATGTTAGTTTTAGTTAGTACAAATAAAGTTTTTGGCTTCCACCGTGGTTGGAAGATCTTCTTTTCATCCTACCGAAAGTCCAAAATAAATCTATTAGTTAAATTAGTAAAGTCCTTTGGGGTTAGTTGTTGATCAGCTCCCTTCTGCCGCCTCACGAACAGCTGCTATATCTTGGGGTGTCTTCTTTTTAAGTCTCTCAGATTATATGATGGGCCCTCTTTTGCCTTCTCGTCTCCCGCTCCGGCACCTCCCTCCTCCGGGCTGCAGTCCTCTTCGCTGCTTAGCACTGTCCAATCGGCGAGTTCTGCATCTTCCTCTGAGCTGGCGTGTCTCTTCAGAAATTCTTGAGCTTTGAAAATGGAGTCAATCTTCTCTCTTTTATCCTTAAATTTAAACACCAATCCCTCGGGAAAGCACCATTTGTAAATGGTTTGGTGTCTTTGTAAAAACATGGTCAATCCTTTATATGCTTTCCTTTTCATACGAATTTCATATGGAACATCCTTTAAAGTTCTGATAGTCTGCTCTCCAATCTTCAAGGGCACCGCTGAAACTGCACGCAGAATTTGATCGCTAGTACGCTGCTTAGTAAACTTGACAACCACTTCTGCTGGCAAATTATTTTTCTTTGTAAACCTGGAATAGGCTCTATAGGCCACATCCATCTCATCCTTTAATTCTTGCGCTTCTCTGCCAGTTGGTGGTGCCAAGGCATTCGCCAGTATAGCTCTAAGATCTTCTTTCTCTTCTTCCTTTATGCCCTGAAAGCGGAGAGTCAGTTTGATTTTTCCATCTGAAGCATTAAAATTCTTTTTTCTTGCATATCTTGATGTTTTTCTAGTTTGTTGACCCTTTTCTTAATTTTCTTGGTGTCTTCCGTCGAGACCAGGCACTTCTGTGCGATCTCCTCCATTTTCTTTGCTGTTTCCGTTAGTTGTTTTTGTTGACTGTTGAGAACACTTTCCATGTTGCAAAGGGTTTCACTGATTTTCTGCATTTGATCCAGCAGAGGGCGCAGTGGCTCGCTTTTCTGTTGATTGACAGCTGGCTCTAGGGGGAGGTTGCCAGGACCGGAAGTCCCTCCCCCCTTCTTTACCGGCTTCTCTGGGACCTTTTTCTGCCCCGACATTTTTTATTGTTTACCTTAACAAAGTTCGTGCCGCGACATCCAGGAGACAAGCTGGCTTCTTAATCTTCAGTAAAGCCCCAAAGGTACTTTTACCAAACCGCTTTTTCGCTTCGCCCCCCCTTCACTCTTCCTTTAACAGTCCCGTTTTTTAAAGGGGGTGGGGATTCCTCCCTCCCCCCATGCGCTTATACATTTATGGGGGGGAGCGCATCTATGCCATTTCAAAACAGATCTCCAACTCACGATTCACTGCCAATTCTTCTTTTATTAATTCATTCCGCTGCTTCTTCACTCCTGGAAGTCGGTGGCGTTGCTACTTCCCATACGGGCACAACACAGCGGGGCCGACTGGGGCGAGGAGAAAGCCTCAATTTCCCGGCTATCTGCTGGCAAAGAGGCTACTCCCCAAGCGCCCCTGGTTCGGAGCCTTTGCCTAAGGCTCACTAGGGTCTTTCGCATGAGCGAAGACCCCCCCCAACCGTGTGTGGGCTAACCATCTCCAGGAGCGTCCCGAGAGGTGGCTGCCATTCGCTCCGCCGAAACCGAAACCCCGAGAGTTCTTTCTGATCAGGTAAAGGAGGACATGCTTTGATGGGGGACTTCTGCCATCCACTTCAGGAGCCAAGACTTCCAGAAGTTTCTGGACCCTATAGTGGGAGGAAGAGCACTCTCAATGTTGGAGGCTCCCACACTTACAGGACATAGTCAGCTACTAGGCAAATAGCCTGAGAAATTTGCTAGTGCAGAACACTACATGAAAGTCACCCCCAGACTGTCTCCTGTGGAAAGTGCACATCCTCCTTTCCATGATCAAAAACAATTCTCAGTCATGAGCAAAGGGCACCCTTCGAAAGGACATTTAACAGCAGAGCTGCTGTCTACTGGGATGCAGGTCCCTCTATTTCCTCTAATCCAGTCTGGTAGCTCTGGTAGCTAAACCAATCTGCACGCTGACTGCACTTGCTGCAGTATCCCACCTGTTAGAAAAACTTTTCATCCAAATCACAAATGAGCTGAGAAAAAGATACTGATATAATAATTAGGTTTATTTATTTATTTGTTAGGCTTTTATCCCGCCCTCCCGCCAAGGCGGCTCAGGGCGGCTTACAACAGTAAAAACCAATATACAATATAAACACAATGCTATTCCCTCTAAAAACAATTCAGTGCGATCCAGTAACGTAATACTAGATTACATTAAGATACATTAAGATATGGCGGCGTTCCATATAAAGTGCTGTGTGAAATGTTGGTACCGGTAGGGCAAGCATATTAAATGCATGTGCTGGTGCTATTGCGGCAGTGCCAATGTGGCCACATATCAAAATGCTTGTCGGAAGAGCTTGGTCTTTACTGCTCTACAGAACTATTGTAAATCCCGTAGTGCTCGGATCTCAGCCGGGAGCTTGTTCCATAGCTTCGGCGCAGCTAAAGAGAACGCCCTGGTTCTTGTTGCTGCTAGCCTGGCGTTTGGGACAGAGACAGCTTCAGTGGCCCTTGTGGATCATCTCCATCTTCAGATGGACAAAGGCACTACATCTCTATTGTTGCCAGATCTGTCTGCAGCCTTTGAGATGATGGACCATGCAATACTGCTGAGGCACCTGGAAGGTGAGAAGGGTCTGGGCAGAGCAGTGTTGAGATGGTTCTCTTCTTTTTGTACCAGACTTCTCACAACAGTCATGGTTGGAGATGCTGAATCATCCTCTTGGGAGCTGACATGTGGATATCACAAGGCTCAGTGTTCTCTCCCATGTTATTCAATATCTATGCAAATTCCCTCTAATGAGTCTATGGTACTGCAGCAGGTTGTCACCAATATGTTGATTATACCCAGCTATATATTGCTCTGAATAAGCCAACAGCTGCTGTTGTCTTTGTCTTAGCCAAGTGTCTGATTGCAATGGCCAAGTGGGTAAGGCAGAACAAACTGAAGGTGAATCCAAGTAAAACAGAGGTGATGCTGGCTAGAAGAATCACTGCTTTAAACAAAATTTCCCCCCTTCCCATTAATGGTATGCAGCTTTCACTGATAGATCTTCAGAGGTTAGAAGTCTTTTGGATTCTGGTCTCATGTTGGAGAAACAGGTGCCAATGATAGCAAAAAATTGGGGTTTTCCCAACTACATCTAGTTAGGATGCTGACTCCCCTTTTGCATGCCACACTGATCAATACTTCAGTAACCCTGAAGCTAGATTAATACATTGTACATGGGGTTGCCTGTGATCCAGGAGCTGCAGCTGGACAAAATGTGGCAGCTCATCTGTTAACTGGGGATAGCCAATGTGACAATGTCTCTCATATTGCAAAGTCTCTTCAATAGCCATCAACTGGTTTCTGGGTCCAATTCAAAGTGTTGGCGTTGATCATTAAAACCTTATGTGATCTGGAGCCCACATAACTTGAAGAACCACCTTGCCTTCTGTATTCCCATGTGGCAGCTTCGTTCTTTTCAGCAAAATCTATCAGTACCCTCATTCTCAAAGGCACACGCAGCAACAGCCTTCCTGGAAGAGGTCGGGGGGTTCTAACCTTCCTGGCAAGGCCCCAGAGATCTTTGAAGCAGCCTGGGCGGTGTGGGAATGCACCACTGGTTGTTGTATAAATTATTCTTAATCTTGTTTTCAGTGTATTGTTTAAACTGAGATATCTATCTATCTATCTATCTATCTATCTATCTATCTATCTATCTATCTATCTATCTATCTATCTATCTATCTATCTATCTATCTATGATCCTGGAATGCCCAGGAGAAAGGCAAGAGTGTGTGTGTGTGTGTATAAAAAATAAATAAAGGTATATTGAGATCTCCATTTGACTGCTGTACAGATTATCAGCCACTGGGACATTGGTGACTATTTTTGCTGACATCGCTGCTTCCCCAACAGAATAAGCCATGATCAGTCTGGAGGAATAGTATCCAAAGAGAGATGCCAATGTTATGTAGTTTTTAATCCAGTTCATGCAGGTTGATTTGAACATGTGATCATTTCCCCCAGGAACTGTCACTGAATAAAATAAAAAAGGGACCCAAAAATCTGATACACTTGATTCTCCTATGAAAACCCAAAGTGTGCCAATCATCTTCTTTGGAGAGAGATAGATCAGGGGGAAATTAAGAAATAACTCATTCTGGTCATCTGTGAAAGAGATTGATGCATAAATTACAGATTAGTTTCTGCACTGAAAATGCAGGGCTTCTCTTAAACACAGAGCATCCATTTCTGACCCTCTTCTGCAGATAGTCAGAGCCACCAGGAATGGAACTTTTGACGTCAGGAATCACAAAGATCTTATGACTTAGTTCAAAACACAGTCAAGCACCTTTGAAATCTTGTGGATATCCCACATGGGGAGTCTGTGGCACTCTTCAAAACTTTAATACATGAGTCTATGCAGATGGGCAGAGTCTAGCCTACTTTACACTAAGTGTGTGTAACCCTGGTGTTAAGTGGGAACCAACTACATTTTGCCACTGTCACCACAATCAAACTCTTTATAATGCCCTTCTCAGTTTTCAAGTACTGAAAGTACAGAGCTGTGCTGAGTCCAGATGAACCTGAGACAGGATCCTGCCAAGACTGGCAGTTGTCATGGCTTTATCAATGCTATGCTCTTTGGCTCAGAAAAAGGGTCTCTGCAGCCAGAAGAGGGAAATTAAGATTCAGTTATGCTAATTCCTTGGATGCTCATTCATTCACTGGGTGTTCCATCCTGTTGATTGTATTTGAACTGCACTGTATAATCAACCTTGAGTCTCAGTGAGAAAGGTGGACTATAAATAACATAAATAAATAATAAAATAAATTCCTAATCTATGTTCCTAATGTTCTGAAGATCAAGGTGAAGCTTGGAAACACAGAACAGCCCTTCGGTGCTTCCAAGTTACTGAAATGCTTCACTGCCTTAATCTGGAACTTCTGAAGATCTGCACCAGTTTCCTATTTGACAAAAAAAGCCTGCTGGGGAATATCCCCACCGCATGTAATGAGGACCACTATCTGGGATGTAGGCTTCATTTCCTCTGATACAGACTGTGGCAGCTCAGCTGATCAGCTGACTATCCCACTACACATAAGTATGCTGAGACAGATGTCTAGTGATGCTTAGCCCACTGAAACAGAACACACACCTCCTTCTACACGGCACATGATCTTGTTGTGCCATCCTGTTCATATGGACCTTGCAAACTCTCTTGTGTTGGTACTTCCTGTATCATTTCAGTTTTGACAAATAGCCACTAACATCCTCATTTTTAAAAAAAACCCACACCCATTTGCTAACTGTAAAATACAAGAATCCTGATATGAATAACAGACGTCACCTCTAGACATAACCCCATCAAACTGTTCCCAATAGCCACTGGGAAGTGGGGGAAACTGCTCCTATCTGTGGCAGAACCTATGAAGTCTTCTACCTACTGGAAGAGATACAGCATCATGCTTAAGATAGGCAGTGCTGCTGTTGTCTGGATTTGCTCTAAGGTCTAGCTCTGGAAGACCTGGGCAACTCTCTGCTAGCATTTGTGTTAAGCCTGCTTAAGACAGGAATTCCAGGGTAGCTTCAAGTACCAAAGATCTAAATGAGTTAGTATTAACCCTATTATAATATTGGAGGCTCCCTCATGGATCACTGCCTTGTCGTGGCGAGGGGGCTTGCGTGGTTCGATGAGGCTGTGGGCTATGCCGTGGAGGGCCACCCAGGACGGACAGGCCACAGCAGAGAACTCAAACCAAGCGTGATCCCCTGGAGAAGGAAATGGCAACTCACTCCAGTATCTTTGCCAAGAAAACCCCATGGACAGTAACAAAAGGCTAAAAGATATGACGCCGGAAGATGAGCCCCTCAGGTCGGAAGGTGTCCAATATGCTACTGGGGAAGAGCAGAGGGCAAGTACGAGTAACCCCAGAAAGAGTGAAGCGGCTGGGCCAAAGCCGAAAGGACGCTCAGTTGCGGATGTGTCTGACGGTGAAAGGAAAGTTCGATGCTGCAAAGAACAATACTGCATAGGAACCTGGAATGTAAGGTCTATGAATCAAGGTAAGCTTGACGTGGTCAAAAATGAGATGGCAAGAATGAACATCAACATCTTGGGAATCAGTGAACTAAAGTGGACAGGAATGGGCGAATAACTCAGAAGACCATTATATCTACTACTGTGGCCAGGAATCCCGTAGAAAAAATGGTGTGGCCTTTATAGTCAACAAGAGAGTGAGAAAGGCAGTATTGGGATACAATCTCAAAAATGACAGAATGATCTCGGTCCGAATCCAAGGCAAACCATTCAATATCACAGTAATCCAAGTCTATGCCCCAACCAATGCTGCAGAAGAGGCTGAAGTGGACCAGTTCTACGAAGACCTACAACAGCTCGTAGAACTAACACCAAAAAATGATGTCCTCATCATCATAGGGGACTGGAATGCTAAAGTAGGAAATCAAAAGGTAACCAGAATAACAGATAAGTTTGGCCTTGGAGAACAAAATGAAACAGGGCAAAGGCTAACAGAGTTTTGTCAAGAGAACACGCTGGTCATAGCAAACACCCTTTTCCAACAACCTAAGAGGCGTCTCTACACATGGACATCACCAGATGGGCAACACCGAAATCAGATTGACTATATAATTTGCAGTCAAAGATGGAGAAGCTCTATCCAGTCAGTAAAAACAAGACCTGGAGCTGACTGTGGCTCAGATCATGAGCTACTCATTGCAAAATTCAGACTTAAATTGAAGAAAGTTGGGAAAACCACAAGGCCATTCAGATTTGACCTAGATCGCATCCCCGATGAATATACAGTAGAGGTGAAGAATAGGTTTAAGGGACTAGATTTGATAGACAGAGTGCCTGAAGAACTATGGACAGAGGTCCGTGACATTGTAAAGGAGGCAGCACTCACCGCCATCCCACAAGAAAAAGAAATGCAAAAAAGAAAAGTGGCTGTCTGATGAGGCTTTACACATAGCAGAGGAAAGAAGGAAAGCTAAAGGCAATGGGGAAAAGGAAAGATTTGCCCAACTGAGTGCAGATTTCCAGAGAACAGCAAGGAGAGATAAGGAGGCTTTCCTGAATGAACAATGCAAAGTAATAGAGGAAAGCAATAGATTGGGAAGGACTAGAGATCTCTTCAAGAAAATTGGAGAAATCAAGGGAACGTTCCATGCAAAGCTGGCCATGATAAAGGACAAAAACGGTAGGGACCTAACAGAAGCAGAAGAGATTAGGAAAAGATGGCAAGAATACACAGAAGAACTATACAAGAAGGACCTCGATGTCCTTGACAACCACGATGGTATAATCACTGACCTCGAGCCAGACATCCTGGAAAGCGAAGTTAAATGGGCCTTAGAAAGCATTACTAACAACAAAGCTAGTGGAGGTGATGGTATCCCAGCTGAGTTATTCAAAGTCTTAAAAGAAGATGCTGTTAAAATGCTGCACTCAATTTGCCAACAAATTTGGAAAACACAACAGTGGCCACAGGATTGGAAAAGGTCAGTTTACATTCCAATCCCAAAGAAGGGCAACGTCAAGGAATGTTCAAACTATCGCACAATTGCACTCATTTCACACGCTAGCAAGGTCATGCTCAAAATCCTACAAGCTAGGCTCCAACAGTATGTGGATAGAGAATTGCCAGAAGTACAAGCTGGGTTTCGAAGAGGTAGAGGAACTAGAGATCAAATTGCCAACATCCGCTGGATTATGGAGAAAGCAAGAGAGTACCAGAAAAACATCTACTTCTGCTTCATTGACTATGCTAAAGCCTTTGATTGTGTGGATCACAATAAATTATGGCAGGTTCTTAAAGAGATGGGAGTACCAGACCACCTCATATGTCTCCTGAGAAACCTGTATAAGGGTCAAGAAGCAACAGTTAGAACCAGATATGGAACAACTGATTGGTTTAGCATAGGAAAAGGAGTACGACAAGGATGTATATTGTCACCTTGCTTATTTAATTTATATGCAGAGTACATCATGCAAAATGCTGGCCTGGATGAATCACAAGCTGGAGTTAAGATTGCTGGGGAAAAGATCAATAACCTCAGATATGCAGACGATACCACTCTGATGGCAGAAAGTGAAGAGGACCTAAAGAGCCTCTTGCTCAGGATGAAAGAGGAGAGTGCAAAAGTGGGCTTGAAGCTCAACATCAAAAAAACTAAGATCATGGCATCTGGCCCCATCACTCTTTGGCAAATAGAAGGGGAAGTCGTAGAAGTAGTGACAGACTTCACGTTCCTAGGATCCCAGATCACTGCAGATGGTGACTGCAGCCATGAAATTAAAAGATGCCTGTTCCTTGGGAGGAAAGCGATGGCAAACCTAAACAGCATGATAAAAAGCAGAGACATCACCTTGCCAACAAAAGTCCGCATGGTCAAAGCAATGGTATTCCCTGTAGTAATGTATGGCTGTGAGAGTTGGACTATAAGGAAGGCCGAGCGCCGAAGAATAGATTCTTTTGAACTATGGTGCTGGAGAAGACTCTTGAGAGTCCCTTGGACTGCAAGGAGATCAAATCAGTCAATCCTAAAAGAAATCAACCCTGACTGTTCCCTGGAAGGCCAGATCCTGAAGCTGAAGCTCAAATACTTTGGCCACCAAATGAGAAGGGAGCATTCACTGGAGAAGACCCTGATGCTGGGAAAGATTGAAGGTCAAAGAAGAAGGGGACGGCAAAGGATGAGATGGTTAGACAGTGTCATCGATGCAACGAACATGAAATTGAGCAAACTTCAGCGGACAGCGGAAGACAGGAGGGCCTGGCGTAATCTGGTCCATGGGGTCGCAAAGAGTCGGACTCGACTGTGCGACTGAACAACAACAAATATTGGAGGAGGTGGTCAAACAGAGGAGAACAGCCACCTTTTAAACCTTTGTTTCTATAAGTACATTTTCAGAGCACTTCCAAGTAACTTAGTATCCAAGAATAAAATAGGTAAAAGATTACATCAGGATCTGATTCAGGTGGGTAGCTGTGTTGGTCTGAAGCAAGAGAACAAAGTTTGAGTGCAATGGCACCTTTAAGACCAACAAAGTTTTATTCAAGGTATAAGCTTTCGTGTGTACGCATCCTGCTGTATGCTTACCCTCTAACTGTATGTATGGACTGGTAATTTCCATTTCAGTGTATCTGATGATGAAGAAGAAGAAGAAGAAAATATTGGATTTATATCCCGCCCTTAACTACCCAAAGGAGTCTCAGAGTGGCTTCCAAACTCCTTTCCCTTCCCTACCCCACAACAGACACCTTGTGAGGTAGGTGGGGCTGAGCAAGCTCTGACAGAAACTGCTCTTTTTCAAGAACAGCTGTGCCAGAACTATGGCTTGCCCAAGATCATGCAGCAGGTGCAAGTGGAGAAGTGGGGAATCAAACCCGGTTCTCCCAGATTAAAGTCTGCGCACTTAACCACTACACCAAACTGGCTCATGTACACGAAAGCTTATACCTTGAATAAAACTTTGTTGGTCTTAAAGGTGCCACAGGACTCAAACTTTGTTCTATGTCATGATCTGACATTCACTCTCCAGAGATTAAACCAGATTTTATACCTAACCACTGCTATATCAGCCATGACCTTTGTGAAAACTTGCATAAAGAAACTTCCAATTTACCTGCTTTCCTTAACCAAGACACATGCTCAGAATGTTCAGCTATTATAGGCTCTCTTCCTTTCGTGTGTTCTGAGGCCAAAACAACATGGGTGTGTGTACTGATTCTTCCCAGTGTATTTATCTTTTTTTTTAACCTTTTACTTCTTATTTTTAAAAAATAGGTTAATCACAAGTCACACTGAACAGATGCTGCATAGTCATAATGAACAGCTACTGTATACGATTTTAAACAAATTTGGCAGAAAAGCAAAATGGAATAATTATTATATCTATTATAGTGTTTTATATCCTGATTATAACTGGAGAGGCCAGGATTTGTGTCAGAGGAGCTGCTTCAGAGCAAAGGAAATGAGCACTAGGATTAGCAAACAGGAATCTGTTGATTCCTTTCCAACAGGTCTACAAGAGAAGGCCTGATACAGTCACAGTCTGCCTTTCTGCCTCATATTCTGCCTTAGATGAACGGGAAAGAGAAGCCATGGGACATGTTTCCACTTCTAGATGCTCAAGAGGAGCTCATGTCAGCATTTAATGGCAGTCATGGCACCACAGATCCTTCACCACCAAGTGGCACCAGGCTACTCGAGATACAACAAGAAAAACTGGACATATTTATTTGGACACTCCAGATCGGGTGCATGATCCCTAATGGGCTCACCTTATAAGGTGCTCAGAAAACTCCACTGCAGGCCTATTTCTTCTCTCTTATGTTTTCTGATTCCTTGAATACATTAGTGAAATGCCTACCTGCCGACACACTGAAGGGAGGTTTTAAGATGGCCTCCATGGTTTCTTCCAGCTCACAAAAAGGATTTTCTCCAAAGACTAATGTATAAAGGGTGATTCCAAGAGACCACATCTCCAGTTCTGGTCCTAGATACCTATAGTGGTATATGTAGTTCAAGAAGCAAGACTATAATTATATTTGCAAGAACACAGAACAAAAAGTCACATATAAAAAATACCCCAAATTAGGATTTGGGCTAAATATGAGATTCCTCCTTCTCATGAACCAACACATAAGCTTTGCTCCCCCCCCCGCTTCTGAAGCCTAAGAGGATGTAGTAGTGTTTGGAGTTGACTAGAATAAGAACATAAGAACATAAGAGAAGCCAATGTTGAATCATGCCAATGGCCCATCTAGTCCAACACTCTGTCACACAGCGGCCAAAAATACCACGTGCCATCAGGAGGTCCAGCAGTGGGGCCAGGACACTAGAAGCCCTCCCACTCCCACTGGATCTGGGAGACCCACGTTCAAATCCCCACTATACCATGGAAGCCTGCTGGATGAACTTAGGCCAGTCACATACTCTCAGCCTAACCTACGTCACAGGGTTGTTGTGAAGATAACAATGGAGAATTATGTAAGCCGCTTTGGGGAGAAAGGTGAGGTATAAATGAAGTTAATAAATAAATAAATAACTGAAAAGCAGTGTTGAAGGAGTGGTGTACACCTGCATGTCTGTCAGCAGTCAGGGAGAACTCTGGAATTACCTCAAAAAAAGTAATAAAGAAGGTGAAGCCCCTCTGACTGATCATGAAGGAGACACTGTCTTTGCTCCATTTAATTCTTGGGGATCCTACAGGCCCTGCCCCCAGACAAATCAAAGACTGCTGGTGAGGTATAAAAAGTTTAACATTAAAAATAATACATACGGATTGCCTGACAGCACTTCTGGAGAACAGTACTCAATAGTTCCACAAAATGTGTAGAACAGCTTGTCTGGTTCTAGGTAGGAAGCCGAGCCAAAGTCTACCAGCTTAATAGTGAAATCTTCAGCAATTATGATGTTCTCATCCTTGATATCCCTGTGAAGGATATTCCTGCTGCGTAGATAGCACACTGCAGACACCAGCTGAGAAACAGACATGACCAAGGATCAGAATGTGTACCACTGCAGACAATATATGTAGTTTTTAATTATAACCTGGAAAAAGATTGTTCTTTCTGGCTTTTGGCCCTGAAATGGCATTTATTTGTTTAATTGGGGCATACAGAACCTCTGAAGCACTGCATTTCCTACTTCTATAGTCACTGGGCAAAATACAAAGAAATTTGTACCATCCTACATCCCACCGTGACAAGTGGAATTAGGCAAATTTAATTAAATCTGACTTACTGTGGATAATTGTCACTGTCATGCCAGTCTGTCAGGAAGTTAGCAATCCATCTCTGTGGCTAGAGTTTTTTCATTAGGCTTAAATTCATATCTAGAGATTTTTATGGCACAAACGGAACATCTGCCAAATTATAGGTATAACACAAAAAAGCCAATACTAGTTTGGATGTCAGAAGACCTGAGTTTATTCAAGGCATAGAAAGAAATAGTAACCCAAACCAAATACTATGATGCTATCATGTACAAAGAAAAAAGACAGTAAAGACTGAAGTCTCTTCTCAATTTACCTAGGACTATCTATAGAACTGTTACTCAAGAGTGGCTCCCATTTGGGGATACCTAAATCTGCAGATTGGGGCCACGCTTACCCAAGACAGATTTTTCTGCAACTTGGGTGACCCTCAAGTTTGCAGAAAAATCTGAAAAGATCTTAAATTATAAAACGTTGTGAAATCTTTAAAAAAAACCACCTTGGGTTCACCCAAGTTTGCATTTACTTTAACTGCTGCCATTTGCCAGTTAATCTTATTTATCTATTTGTTTTTAATATTCAAATTTACATTCCATTTTATCAACCGAAGTAGCTTATCCTCTGAATTCCAAAAGTATAGATCCTTGATCATTCCCAGTGAAGAGTAATAGAACCCCCACACACACACAAACTACAAAATTTCATGAAAGTAAAGCCTAAGCATGTAAGACTACCTGTGCTAGGTCCTGATGCAGGCAGATACACACTGTGGAGATCAGGTTCCTGGGAACATGCAGAGTAGTTTTTAGCCTGACTCAGCCAGGTGTTCATGGCTACAGAAACCTTGGTAATTGTTATGTATTAGGACTGAAACATTCCAGGACTGTTCTACCAGAGATGGGCTGAGCTTGGAGCCCAAGAACAATAGCCCACCAGGACTTTGGAAGTAACCAATCAAGAAGTAATGTTATGTAAATAGCCTATCGTTGGGAGTGGGGTGTGTTTGGGTGTGGCAATTGCATGCTATTTAAACAGGGCTGTGGCCCTGGAGTTCTGTCTTATTCTTGCTGAAATCATTAATAAAGTAGAGCTGATCACTAGACTTGGGGTATGCTCATCTACGGAACCCACTATTTAACAGTAATATTGCCAATTATTAATGAGAATGGCTTTTCATTTTCTTATAAAGAGTAAACATACCTGAAGTGAGCAGTGATTCACAAAAACTCATACCCTACCATAAATGCTGTTAGTCTTTAAGTTGTTACTGGACTCTTACTCTTTTCTACAGATAATACAAGAGTTAACATCAGGTGTGAAAACTAAGATTGAGTCCAGTGGCACCTTTAAAACCAACAAACTTTAATTCTGGGTATAAGTAAGAACTGAGTGACTTAGCATGTGTAGTGAGATAAGAACTCGATATCTCTGTTAAGCCCTGAGGTTTCCATTGTCCTGAGTGTTGTAATAACTCACTTATATCCAGAATTGAACTTTGTTGGTCTTGGAGGTGCCACTGGACTCAAACTCAATTCTCATATCTGTTAACTCTTGTGTTTGTATGCTAATTTGCTGCCATTCACAGGTCAACCAACTCAGCTATACTTATCACCCAGTTACTTATGCATTTTGACTCTAACTAGCCCTTTCTGGCAACTAACCCCACCTACGTATATGTAAGACTTGAGGAAAACTGTTTCAATGTATCTAAAACCTGAATATATCTTTAAAAGCATGTTATTAATTTCAAAGAAATCATATTTCATAGGAGTGTTTTTTTTGTGCTCCTCCAAATTTCCACCAGAAAAAAAAGTGGGGGGAGGGAGCCTGTAGGAAAAATGTCCCCTCCTCCAATTTTTCTGGGCTTTCACATTTCTATAATCAGATCAAATTCAGCATTCTTTGGAAGAACTCCAGCAACAAGCAGATTCTAGGTGGTTCATCATAAATTAGCCAGTGGTCTGCAAGTGGACCATGGTATACCTGCAGACCACCCCTAGCCAAATGAGTTATGTGTAAAAAACAGTCATTCATCTCAGGAGGCAACAATTATTATTAAGAGGCAATTTACCTCCATCTGAAATGGGTACTTTATAAAAATATCTCAAGTACTTTTTATATTATAAAGTTTGGTCATAACAGTGAATTGTAAGAATTTACTTGCTAACCTCTCCCAGGCTCTCAAGTGAAAGAAAATCAATATATCTGATTCTCAACATGGCAAAATTTGTAGATACTTTAATCTGGAGACTGGAGCCATGAACAGATAAGACAGCTTTCTGAAAATTTGAGATAAGCCTCAGGTTTGCAGAAAAATCTGAAATCTAAAAACAAATACATTGCACTCCATGGATCATCATTTGCTGGTTGTTCCTGGCCTGAGAGGCATCCACTTGGCGTCAACCAGGGCCAGGGCAGAAGAAGCCTGGTGAAACATGCTCCCAATCAAGATCAGGGCCCTGTGAGACCTATTACAGTTTTGTAGGGCCTGCAAAATGGAACTGTTCTGCCAGGCCTCCGGTTGAGGCAGTGGGTGTCCAGCAATTGGCCTCCCTGCTGCAGTCTCTTAACATTATGCTGCTGTTATTAAGATTGCTATGGCTCGATCGCAGCCCAATTGTTCCCAGCTATTAGGATTGCTGAATATGTGATTGTTGTAAAGCCTACCTTTTAACTATTTTTAACTGTTTTTACTGGTTGATATTTATTTCTCTGTTTATTGATTGTAATTTATTGCTGTGACCCACCCTGAGCACACATGTGGGAATGGCAGGATATAAATCTAAATAAATAAATACTGTGGAGCTTGCTAAGCATCCACAATAGTATTGTCACTGTCCAAGCCTCAGCTTCTGTCAGTAAAAGGCACAGGGAAGGGGCAAGGCTCCTTCCAGAGCAGTTTTAGCCATTGAGGGAGGACTCATCAGGGCCAGCAGCAAGCAGTAGACAACTTCCTACCACCCAGCTTGATGACTCACTCAGGCCCAGTACTTGCTCCTGTTGGGAAGAAAGGCGGGGTATAAACAAAGTAAATATAGCTGAAGATTAGGCATAAATAAAATAGGTTGGTTGGTGGTGGGAAGGAGAGAAGGAAGCAGTGAAAGATGAGGATATAGGGGATGCCAGGAAGGAGGAAAGAAGAAATTTATGGGGAAGGGGATACTGGGCCCCCACCATCCAACTGGACTTGGCCCACTGGTTGGCACTGGGCCATAGTTTTCCCAGGCAGAAGCTGCCATAGGGAGGGAAAGCTGAAGACAGGATGATGGGCAGATAAGGTAGCTTGGTTGGTGGCTGGGGAAGAGAGATGGGTGCAGGAAAAGGGAAGAGGATATGGGGGTTTTCAGGAAAAGGAAACAGCATATCGTGGGGGATGGGATGAGATGTCCCCCTTGCAAATGCTTGAGAGTGCCCCATTTGTATTTTACTTAATCAGCCAACTTTCCCTTCCAGCTTTATCAACTAACGCACTGCATGCTCATTTCTTTGAAGATTTCACTTTGGTCTGGTCTTACCTGTCTGAATATGAAACTTGCCAAAGGTTCATCCATACTGGGCTGGTTATCAATGAAAGAGAAGAGATCCAGACCTGGCCCATGTTTCTCCATCACTAGCTGGAAGAACTGCTCATTCTCAAATACATCTAGCACCTGGTGACAAAAACTTTTGATTCTCAAAAAAAAAAAACCTTCACAAAAAATATATATACCACTGCTTCAAAAAGAAGAAATGACCATAGGCTTTCATCCTCTTAACTAGCCTTACATTTTAGTAGAACTACTATAGTCTGTCCTCAAGGGACTTAAGGATTGCCCTAGAAGCCCTTTGGTACTACCCTTGAGATTTTCCAGGCAAATATTAGGTATATGTTTGTGCAGATAGCTCAAGATGGGTAGCCATGTTAGTCTGTCTGTAGCAGCAGAAAATACTTTATCTAAAGCAGTGAGCAGTGACTCACGAAAACTCACACCCACCACAAGCTTTGTTAGTCTTTAAGGTGCTATTGGACTCTTACTCTTTTCTATGTTCGTGCAGGACACATTAAGTCAAATGGGCTTTATTGCTGACAAATGCCTGTACCAGAAAAATGGCAAAGACTGAGTCTTCCCTTTATACTTCTATTATATAACATTAAATTAATAAGTTGTATCTTAATAGCCGTGTGTTTGCATGCTGAATGAACTATACCTTAATAATACTGGGGTGCTGCAGCTTTACCAGAATCGCAATTTCTTGAGTAACTCTCCCCAACTCAGGATCATCTACCCAGCAGTCATCCAACACCTTCTCCTTCCAAATGAACTTCACAACAACCTGGGAATAAGACAAAGCAAATGGATACAAATCCAAAGAAGGAAACAAAAGGTGGGGTGGAGGAAGGGAACAGTGCCATCTGAAATATTTTTATTTTATTCGACTTATATCCCACGCTACCTGCATAGCAGGCTCAGGGCGGGTTGCAACAGATTTGATAAGAACACAATATACAAAAATGAACACAATTAAAACAACAATAAAATATAGCACTACCCTTTATCTGGTGCAGTCATTAAAATTAAGGCTTCACAGATGCTATCTCTGGTGTGCAGTTCTGACCTGCTAAGGGGAGGCCCAGTAAGGAAGGAGAGACATCATTACACTCTTCTAAGCCCACTGACTTTAATGGATTTTGCACTGAAAGCAACATGCTTCTTTTAAGAACACTTATTGACATTAAAATCTGAGGTGCTAGTTTTCAAATAAGTTTTAAATGCATATTTGACAGACGTAGAAGGTCCATGTTTGTTTTTGTAACTGTTTTATGTTGCTGATTCTTTAATGGTGTTTTATGCAGTTTTATAGGTCTTTTAATCATGCTTTTATTGCTATTAATAGTTATTGTGAGCTGCTTTGAAACGTTTACTACATATGGTGTATGTTTTATAAAATAAACAAACCAGAAAATGCTGTGGAAAAGGTCAGCTAGTGCTTTAACAAATGTTAATACCTTTTGAAGAACTTAAACTCTGAAACAGTACACAATACACAAATCACTGCCAGGTAACTTACTTTTGACAGAAACATCTATTCCATGCAATGGCCTATCTGAACAGATATGAAGAAAGTTGAGAGTATTCGATAACTACAATAGCAAAATTCAAGTTTAGTAACATCTTAGAGGCCAACAAGATTTTTGGGGTATAAGCTTTCAAGAGTCAATGCTCCCTTCATCAGATACAATGAAAATACCTTATTTAAACAAATAAAAGGACTACCAGTTAATGGTTCTGTTCACCAGAGAAAAATTTCTGCTCTTTCACCTCCTTGTGATCCTTTTTGCATCTGGCTGTCCAGACAAATCCGAAAGCTCCTCTGCCAATGAGACTAATTGTTTCGTAGTTCTTTCCATACTCTCCCTCACAAGCCCTCAGCCTTTCTAACTCTTCAGTTCGTCGTGAATTTTCAAATAAGGGTGTTGTTCTGATCAACTGCAGCAGAAAGGAACAATCAGACAAGCACTACAAACTCTGAGTGAGGTTATAATATATTTATAATCTAAAGAACTGGAGCAGAGCCACACTGAAAATTAAGTTACAAAGACATGGATGCCATTGCCCCAATTTATATGTTCTGCAGTTATAGTCTGAACATGGATCCAACAGAGCATTTCCACAGAGAGAACAATGTCTCCCCAATTGAGTGTGTGACCTTCCCACCTCTCCCTTCCTGTATATCTCAATAGGCAGCCGAAACACCACTCCTGGAAAATGGGAAATTTGAGGGGGTATTTTGGGCTATAGTGGAAGGGGGTAGTCACATTCCACTGGTAGAAATTGTTCTGTCAGTGGAGAAGCTACATGGGATCCAAGCTTAAGCTTGATGTTCCAGTTCATTCCAGACTGTGCAACACTCCCCCCCCCGGGGGGGGGGATCTGCCACATTGGTTGCACTCTTATTTGCTCATAAACCTTGGCCTAAACAGAAGACTATGAAATACCCCCATATACTTACTTCTGCCAAGCTAAGTGCAGACATATCAGCTAAGGTCTGGGAAGAACTAGCCAAACTGGAAAGAAGCATCTGTGTCTTGGCTGCTGCTTGTTTCTGGCTCTGGAAGTGGTCTCTCATAACCCAAATACAGAAAAGAGTAGAAGGCTCATGCAGTTCCACACGTTTGACTTCAAAGATTATAGCTGCAAAATATAAAGCTTATCAAGAAACCACTCTGATGCCAACAAATGGTAGTACTAGGATCAGACAGAGGTCAGAGAAATTTTACAACTCTTATTCCCAGGATCTGAAATCTGCATACACAGTTCCCTAGACAAGATTTTAATATCAAAACTGAAAAGCCTTATTTGGTAAAGCTCTAAACATAATCAACAGATTTTAATGAATGAAACAGATGACTATTGGAAGAAAGACTAGCCTAGTACTGCTGGAATGCCACTGCACAAAAAATTGGAACAAATGACTTCCTTTCCTAATCCTAAATTCAGATTTGTTTCCTCTTTGCTACTCTGTTTTTGCATTCCAGCTCTGGGTATAAGATTCTTATTTGATTTGATTCTTATCTTTCTGCATGTTTCCTGTACTTTTTTCAAGCATAGGGGCTAAGAATGTCCATTTAAAAGCATTACAGAGAGAGCACTGACGATTGCTTTGAACTTACCAAGTCGGGAACCATCTCTATGGTAGCAATTACCCGAATAGCTGCCTTCCAAAATACCATAGTTCAAAGTACTTGTTGGGGACTGCACAGCTTCTAGTTTTACAGGTGTTGAGGTTACCTGTTCCATGCTCTGATGCTTTAATGGCCTGAATTCTTCTTGGAAATGAGCATCATTCTGTGAAGGTCTTTCCAAATGATTTCCCATGCTTGCAGTAGCATTTTCAACGTATGAAGTACAGCATCTAGATATATCCTTGTTACACTGCACTGAATGTCTGGAAGAGATCAAGCTTTTCCGACAACTTGCTGGAGAACCATCACTCATAATGAACTGTATCCGATCTTGTGCAAAAGGTTTTTCTGCCAGGTCCAAGGGCAGGCTGAGGCCTTCCTCTTTGATCAAGCATGTCTTTTTTCCTTCTGCAGAAGCAGAGGAGTCTGAATTCACCTTTGCATGACTCCTTAGTGCCAGTTCTGTCAGGCCACAGCAAACAGCAGCTACGTCATCACTCATTTTGTTGCCAACCATACTTGCCAATGAAGAGGCACTATCAGTACCTTGTGTTGCTGCAGAAACAGGACAGCTGCTTCTCCTTTCATTAAGCAGGAAGGTTGTATTTTCTACAGCAATAGTCGCAAAGTCTTTACTTTTTGTGCTACCTATGAGATTTGCATGTGGCAGGTTATTTGTTTCTCCTTGGTTTTGTTTAGGACTTGATACTGTTCTACACATTGCTTTATCCAGTGTGGAAGCATGAAATGACGTGTGCACAGCATCACAAGCCAGACTCACTTCAGGTTCTACATCATCATCATCTAAAGTATGTCCAACCGAAGTTTGACTGCACACAGCAGACTCTTCTCCTCTCTTGTTCACCACATGAAATACTGAAGTGCTACCAGAACTATGTGTATCCAAAGGATCATCATTTTCTTCCTGAACTAGGACAGGAACACTGCTGAAAAGATTGCTGTCTAGTTCTTTAGTTGTCTCTTGACCTAATACATATGGTTCTGAATCAACCTGTTTTGGAGTACATACTTCAGACTGCTGTGTGACAATAGGGCCTACATTGTCTGTCTCAGTGGATCCTTCAACATGTGGACTCTCAGATGGCGATATTTCACCACAGGCTGGTATATCACTGACAGGTATGTCATCTGTTCTGTGAAATAAAACATTTAATAGCTATATTACTTTTTCCTCTGTTTTTTTTACCAACACCTCTCACATTTTAGGGTCATGAGAGGAGAGTTTTCTTCATTTCCCTGCTCTCTCTTGAAGCCAGTACATGAAATCCCAACCAATGACTCTTTCAGAAGGCCTGTCAAAATGTTTTTATTCTGTCAAGCCTTCATGCCTTACAACAGGATGAAATGCTAACCTCTAAAATGTTGCCAAAATGGAAAATATCCAATGCTTACTTTCTCATCAAGCCTAAACTTATTTTACTGTTTTAGCAGCACAAAACGTATCACTTATAATTAAGCTAGCATTAAAAATTGCATTATAAAATTGTATTATCCTTATTCTAATTCCAGACTTTTTTTTTTCTGTGCGGATACCTATTCCCTCCAACAGGGGCCTCACTCTCCCCCAACAGCTTTTCCTACATAGTCAGTAGACTTCCTGGGTTTGTAGAAAAATCCAAACAGTGAGGAAATCCCTTCAGGGACGGTTGAATTCCCCCAAAATGCCTTTTGAAATGGCCTCTGCAGGGACCTGACTCCAGGCCTCAACGGTGAGAGACTAGAATGTTGGGGGGAGGGGGAGGAGAGGCTTCTGACTGGCTCTGTCAGTCAAAGGGTGGGGGAGGGCCCTTTCTTTCCAGGCCTCTTTCGGCCTTGGAGGGAGGGAGGGGGAGGGAGGGAGCCTTGGGGCCAGGCTGGGGGATTCCTAGAGGTTTTGGGGTGGAGTGCAAGGAGGGCAGGATTTGGGGAAGGGAGAGGCCTCAGCTGGGCATCATGCCACAGAATCCACCCTCCAAAGCAGCCATTTTCTCCAGGGAGACAGATCTCTGTTGTTCACAGATCTCTGGAGTTCACTCTCCAGGCCCCACTTGGAGGTTGCCAACCCTAGGCCTGGCAGCAGTATAGGGTTGCCAGGTCCCCCCACGGGCACTGGCAGGGGATGGGGGTAGTGGGGTTGCCAGCTCCAGGTCTGGAAACTCCTGGAGATTTGGGGATGGAGTCTGGGGAGGACAGGGACCTCAGTGGGGTACAATGCCCTAGAGTCCACCCTCCAAAGCATCAATTTTCTCCAGGGGAAGTTATCTCAGTAGTCTGGAGCTGAGCCGTAATTCCAGGGGATCCCCAGATCCCACCTGGAGGCTGGCATCCCTAGGCAGCACCCTCTGGGTGACTTGATACCACCTAATTTGCATGACTCAACTTGGCCTGGCTGCTTGCTGCTGTTCAGCAGCCACCCTATAAAAGCCAGCAGTGGTGCAGCAGTTAGAGCCTCAGAGTAGGGTCTGCAAGACCCAGGTTCAGATCCCCATATTACGGTGGAAGCTGACTGGGTGATTTTGGACCAGTCACATACTTTCAGCCTAACCAACCTCACAGGGTTGTTGTGCAGATAAAAAGGAGGTGAGAATAATGTAAGCTGCTTTGGTCCCCACTGTGGAGAAAGACTATAATTTTCCTTGGTAGAAGCTGTGGGGGAGGGGGTGGAGACAAAAAGCTGAAGACAGATAAAGGCAGATAAAGGTTAAGTTGGCTGTTGGGTGGGAAGGAAATAGGGTTGCCAACTCTGGATTGGGAAACTCCTGGACATTTAAGGGGTGGATCCTGGGGATGGTGGGGTTTGAGGAGGGGAGGAACTTCAGAACAGTATAATGCCATAGACTCCACCCTCCAAACCAGCCATTTCCTCCATGAGAACTACCATTGCCAGCCTCTGGGTGAGGGCTGGAGATCACCCAGAATTACAACTGTTGTCCGGGTGACAGAGATCAGTTCCCCTGGATAAAATGGCTGCTTTGGAGGGTTGAGTCTATGGCTCCACCCCCAGAAGGGAGAAAGAGTGTGAGATAGGTAAGGGTAGAGGGGAGGAAGCAAAGGTGTGAGGAATGGGATGACCATCCCGCAAGTTTCTTGCGGGTCTCCACTTGTGTTATCTAATTCCCTCTTGAAACTGTCCATGCTTGTAGCTGCCACCACCTCCTGTGGCAGTGAATTCCATATGTTAATCACTCTTTGGCTGAAGAAGTATTTCCTTTTATCTGTTCTAACCCGACTGCTCAGCAATTTCATGGAGTGCCCATGAGTTCTTGTGTAAGAGTATAAATAAGCAAAATTGTAAGCACGCCCACTGTATGAAAAAGTGAACAAACTGCAAATTGCTGCAGTCTATACTACCTTGGCACACATATCTTATTTTTTGCCATCTGAGAGGTAGAAAAAAATGAACATTGAAATTTTTTTAATTGCTTGTGTCTTATTTTTAAAATACACACATTTAGGAAAAACACACATTTGAAACTGATGGAAATAGCACACTGAGAAAGGGTTAAAGAACATCCCCCATGCACATGCACGCACACACACACTTCTCTACTCACAAAAGCACTCTTCTGAACCAACTTTTCTGGGCTTCAATACATGTACTTGCACAATTGTGTGTTGGTTAGCCTTTAAATCTTAAGGACTCTGTACTTAACAGAATCTCTACAGATGCTGAAAGTCTTTTTTATTTTGATGCAGACTAGCTTGCCTGACTAACGGTGCCGAGCACAGTTACATCCTTTTAAGCCCACTGACTTTTAGGGTCTTTGAAGGGTATTAACTATGCTTAGATTGGCACTGTAAGAGAGCAAATCCTAAGGAGGTCTACGCAATAGGACTTACTCCCAAGGAAGTGTTCTTAGGGATGCACCGTAAGTACCAGAGATCATAACAAGCTGTCTAATTCTGATCCAACACTGATCAGGGAAAGGTGAGTGCCTAAAACACTTTCTGACTTTAACAACCATGTAAAACCTACCCATTCAGTGGTGTGGAGGCCTCTGGGGGAGACAACAGAACAGAAGACAGATTGCCCACACTCTGCTGCTGGCTTTCCTTCATAGCACAGAACTCCTCTCCATCACTTCTTGATAATTCCTGCTGCTGTTCTTCCCCAAGTAGCAAAGCCATATCTCCAGCAATCAACAGGCTGGTGTCTGGGTCAAAGAAACAGCAGTGGTACACAATAATTATTTCAGTAAGTCATGCACGAAAACAATCTAAAGGACACCTCACATATTAAATTTTTAAAGGCTATATGGCTCCAGCACTTTTAATGAGATGCAGGAGCTTAAAATATTACCGTTTTGGCAAGTACACAACAGGTTCTATAGCTTTTATCTGCCTAATGATGCAGGCCTAATACATCCCTCACAGTTATCTGAAATGATGGTTCTCAAAAGTCTGATGCGGGCCTCTCTAAGAAGATGTGAGCAGTTGCTAAGGGAAGCACAAGCTGCTCTGCAGTAACTATGGGAAACCTAATGTTTTAAGTGAGATTTGTAGGGTTTTCTTAGATGTTCTGGTAAAGGAACTATTTTACTTATTTCCTTGTTATACTGCACACCCAGAGAATGTGCTTGGATGAATGAACTCTTCATACTGATTTACAATATCACTAAATATTGATTTACAGTATGACTAAAAGCCTAAAGCACCAGTACATGCAGAACTTGTGTCTGTTGTGTATATACACACACATGTATATATACTAGGAATAAGGCCCATTGTGGGAATAAATACAACGAGCTCTAGGAGGAGGATATGGGTGCCTTGGCTTTGGGGGCTGCAGTGCATGTTGGGGCAAAGGTCAGCATATGTTGTTTTGGTATTGATGATTGTATAGTTGGCTGGGTCAAGATGTGCTGCTTATGGTTATTATATGTTGCAGTATTTGATTTTTAGTGGATTTTTGCATGGATGAAGTATATACAGTTAGTGTGAAATCAGTCATCATCATTTTTAGTTATTTGTCTATACCTTGGTGTGGTACATGGAGAATGTAAAGTATGACATCCTCATTATGGTGGTCTCTGGACAACTCAATGTATAGCTGGCCAGGAAATATAGAGGATTCCATCATCAGCGTTGCGGAATTTCTCTGTAAACAATGTTTTTGGTGAAGACGTTATCAGAATTGGCAATTAATTTGCCGTGCTGAGGTCCATGGACAATGGGAACCTTTACATCCTCAAAGTGGCGCATCTCTGGACAATGCAACATAAAGTTGGCCATGGCTAAACACTGGTTCGCGAAGGTAAACATCGATTTTTTCCAGTATTTGACCTTGTGAGCATCCTGAATGCTCTCTTGCTCAACCTCATAAAGCATTTTACAGGCATCGGCAAATGGGTTACTATTTGTCATGACTGTAAAGGTTTGCAGTAGATGTGCATTGCACACACAGTTTTCTTGCATTTGCAGTCTTTGGGCTGCAGCCTCATCAGGATCAAGAATGAAAAGCTGTGCATATTTCCATTATTTGCCATTTTCACGGTGCAGTGCTCCTGCATGGTGGTAGATGGATCCATTGATTCTAAAACAGTAAAGGCCGTAACCTGGTAGAGGAGCCATTTGTGCTCCCATGGATGCAAATGCAAGGGACCTATTAACTGACCATATGTTAACCAAGAAGTCTGTTGAAAGCTCATGGTGATGTCAGAAGTTGTTCAATTAATGGGGAAATGTGAATGGGATCTAATTTAACTACTCCTTTGGAGCAATAGGTAGAGAACTTTCCATCGGATGCTCTTTCTCTAGGGAAGTGGTTTGGCATGGCAGAATTCACGAATTTGGTCCAGAGTTCCCCATGAGTGTGTAGGAACAGTATTCTCATCATCTATGTGGTGTAAGTTCTTATGGCATGTAGTGGTTTGTGTAGCTTGGAGAGTTGCAGCATCTCTATTATTGCAGTTTTGACATCTTTGAGCAGTTACCTCTGCTGTTTCTTGTTTTCTGTTAATGAGTTGTCTGTGTGCTTTTTGTTTGGTGAGACGTGCCCTTTGTTCAGGATGTTTTGTGCCTGTGCAGTAGGGACAGCATGCATATGGAGAGATTCAGCATTTCTTTGCTGTAGCTTCATAGCATGACAACGATTATGCAGACGCTGAAGCTCAGCATTCCTTTCATCTGCAGTGTGTTCTTAGCGCCTTCTCCTGTCATTTTCAGCCTTGCGGCATTTAGCATCAGCATGTGCTTGTGGTGGACTATTTGTCATGACTGTAAAGGTTTTTTTGGCGTGGCATGGTTGTGTTATGGGCTACCACAGAGTATGTGCATCAAGGCACACATTTTCTGTAGGGGAAATGATGTGCTGTAACTGAGGAACACGATGATTTCCAGGAGATCTCTAGGCCCCACAGGGAGATAGGCAATCCCAGTGAACATTTAGGGGAAGATTGGGAGATGTATTTTACCTGAGGACACATTCAGTGACTGTTTAGCAAACTCTTTAGAATGTTGGAGGCAAGGGGCAATCAGGCCACATATGCAAATGACCTCTGTGTTCTGACTGGCTATGAGGGGGGAGAGAGGATGACGTGTGGAATGGCGTGAGGCCCAATCAGCCCGCATATGCAAATAACTTTGAAAGGCTGGCCCAATCAGGTAGAAGGTGAGTCATCGGGAACACAGCTAGCCACAGCTAGCTACACACGCACACAGAGAGAGCAAGTTAAGAGCCTGACAGAAGAACTGCATCTCTTATGTTCAACATTTCACCTTAAACACTGATGCCAATGGAGAAGAGTTCCTTGTATCAAAATCCAGTAGTTGACAAGTGAAGCTTAGTTTTAGATACGCATGTTTTTATCAAGTGAAACACATTTCTTGTGGTGTAGCAGCTTTAAGATTGTGTTCCATTGTTTGTTTTTTGCAATTGGGAATGCCAAAGAGAAGTGAAAACAATAGAAACAAAGTTTCCATGAAAGGAGAGGATATGTAATTGCCAAGTCAACTGCACTCCACATACAAACCCGTTCTACAGTAAGTGTACCTTCACCAGTTTCCACTGTGCTACAGGCATCCACCTGGGCTCCTTTAAAATCACCAGAGCAGCTCACATTTTCTGCATTTGCATTGTCTTCAAGAGATGGCAATGGCAAAGAAGAATCATCAACTCTGTCCATATACTTGTAAAAACTAGGAATCAGGAATGTGATGTTCTGGAATACAAAAAGCAACATTACAAAATTGATCCCCTTCTTTTTGCAATGAGATGATCAATACCAACACAACCTGTGATTGAACAGAGACAGCTGCTGAATTGCTTTGTTCAAAAGGGCATGCATATTGGTCTTTGTCCAATATGTAGATAAAAACCACTGATGTAAAATGCAGTTAGTTGATGAAAGCTCCAAAACAAGCTTCTCCAATCCTCTGACAGAAGTAAGCTAAATATTTCTGGCAAATTGATTAAATTTAAGCTAATCCCTAGCCAATGTGCCCATCCTCTTGAACAGCTGCCCTCCCTCATTAGCACTCAGCTGTGGAATGGACATTCTTCCTAAAACATACTTATGATCCATTAAGCCTAACAAAATAACATTTCAGTTTCACAGAGGTATTTACTAAGAGAAAAGAAATAAAATTTTACCTTTCCCAGCAATTCTCTTTTTTCATAACCAAATAGCATTAAAGAAAATGCATTGTTGATTCCATAAATTGTACCATCTGCCTGCACTGTTATCAGTCCGCTGATAGTTGTAAACACCCAGACAGTAGCAGCAAAAGAACACTCTATGGAGAAGGCGGTTGTTTGGTCTTCTAGATTTTCAGATTCAGGTACTGGCACAGGGTCATCTAGTACCAAAGTAGTTTTTTCAGGGGGAAAGTTCACCTTCAGTTTCAGGCTTAGAGGAAACGTTGTACCCTCCCTTGCTCTGCCCACAGACCTCTGAATCTTGAAATTCTGAAAGAAGCAGTTCTCAGTCACATGACACATTTCAACTCTATGCTCACATAGATGAGATATACGTAGTCACATTAAAAGCACAATCTGAATTGAGACTGTAAATTGCTTAGGATGATTACTAAGTCTCACATCAGAGCAATGCAGCAGTAAACCTGTGTAGTGTTCAGCCAATGCTACACGTGTATAAACCCAACACGCCTGGGGCTACACCAGCATACTACCCTCTTCAATCCACATCCTACCCCCAGTGTAATGTTGCAACAGCAAAAATACTGAAGTACAGACACTTGGGAACAAAAAAAAAAATTCTCCCCACACTCTACCATTCCTACATAGCCATGGCACAACACTGGATACTAGCTATGTCTGCAGCCAGTTACATCTTTCTAAGCACCATATAAATCCAGTCAGGAAATTCATATCTCAAATGATAGATTGCACAGCATGAGGCTCTGTCTCTCTAGCCTCATAAGATACACAGAATGCATGGGAGGAACTTTGATGGTGGACACTAGAGAAAAGACACTTTGCACTAAAAAAACAAGAGGACAGTTTGCACAAAACAGCTATGAAAAAGTACTGTTACAGCATGTTGCTAACACTGATCTGCACAAAACCTAAGACATGGACACTAAACCGATTCCCTCACTCCAACTGGGGATGCAGAAACAATGTGCCCCATACAGTTAAGCAAGGGAGGGGAATCCCGTTTCAAACTTTGCCTGTTGCAAATGACTGCCCTGCAATGTCTACTAACTCTTTTTTTCTCAATTCCTTTTCCTCTCTCAACAGTTACTAGCAATGTCTCCTAAAAAGGGAGCACAGAGTTGGGAAACTGCGTGCAAAAGGGTGCTCCGCTGGAGATACATGCTGACAGAACATCACTGTGACATCAGTGTGATAATATCATGCCAGTATAATCCCAAATCCAGTATAACCCCACATGCCCCAAACTGGCCTAAACTTGCCAGATCACGGAAGATAAGCAGGGTTGGCCCTAGTTAGTACTTGAATGGGAGACCACCATGGAAGACCAGGGTTGCTACACAGAGACAGGAAATGGCAAACAACCTCTGAATGTCCCTTGCCTTGAAAATCCTATGGAGTCACCATAAATCAGCTGTGACTTGACAGCACTTTCCACCACCATAACTCCATGTGCAAATGGGTGAACAAGGTCCACCAGCCACTCCACCCATTGCTAGCACTCACCAAACATTCATGATATATTTTACCTTGCAGGACCAGAATCCCACAGAGAGGTCTCAACAGAAACAGTAGGCAGAGTTCCAATATAGTTCTATACAAGGGATGGTTAAGTATTGTCTCTGTGACTATGTTATCTGCCCAATAATAGAATCCCAATGTATGGGAATCCCCTCCAGGGAAGGGGGAGGTATACAAGCTAGAACAACATTTAGATGATGACACTGTTTCAGATTCACAACTCATCCCATGTAGAGACTGCTTGAGCCCATTTACTATTTGTTGCTACTGAGAAACACCACTCATTTTCATCTCTTTTCTAGATCCTTCTAGGCAGCCCTCCAACATGGAGAGAAGCCAGGATGAACCCAAGCCACAGGCACTGGCACCCATCTGCTGAGTCTACAAAATGGTGAACAGCTGCAGTGACCAATGAATATCTAACTGCTCTGCTGTGGGGTTGCCAACTCTCTTCTTCTAACCTGGCTCCTGTACTCTTGCAAGGTACTTAGCAGAGAGCTATTTGACCAGCAACATTGCACCTCTCATGGGCATGCAGCCATAGGAACAGCTCTGCCTGGGATTCTGCTGTCAATACAGGTTTCAAAGGCACAAGGGCTTTCAGAGATGGCCACCCCATTCACCTGACTTGTAGTCAGAAGTCCTTTTTTGATGGTGCTCAAAAAATGTTCCAACTGTTTCACAGCTGTGTAGGTTGTGATGGGATACGGCAGACAGTAGTCTATGCCCGCTCTCTGCTTGTTACCAATCTCAAGGGTTCACAATGTGAGAGGGCTGCAAGGGGTAATGCACTGGTATCTGGGGCTTAGGAAACTTTCAGTAAATAAAGTATTAACTGATAATGTCCAGGCAATCAGTTGCCATTTGACTGCTGGTTTCAAGTTATTATCAGAAGGCTAGAGTTACAAACAAGAATCAGCCTATACAAAGTTAGCACTTACATGGCATTAAAAAGAACAAATAGATCAGTAATTCACAACGTGGTACCTTAGGGATTTTCTTGCCAGGAGGAGGAATTTGTATAGAAGGAATCAGGTCTGTGATGTAATGACCAATCACATCTTCAGGTGATGAGTAGCCATGGAGATGAGCAAAAAGGGAGTCACATGAAGTTACCTCTCCCTTAAGGTAGGAGATTCACAAAATTAGTTTCTTATTATAACTGCAGATTCCTGCATTCCACAGTATCTGTTTGACAATATAAAATGTCCAAAACACATATAAAGGAGCAATAGCATAACTAATTCAGCAGACAAGGCATAATAACATGCCACTGTGACAAGGCTTGCCAAGAACTTACTGCGTGCCGGCGAGGGATGGGTACATCCTTGCAGGATCATCCCTGGGGGAAGGACAGGCGCGGAGCACCATGCCGTCGCCAGGAAGTGACGCTAGGCGACGCTCTGGCAATGTGGCTGGAAACTCGATGGTACCATCAAGTTTTCAGCCCTATTGCCAGAGCATCGCCTGATGTCACTTCCTAGCGACGGCATGGTGCGTTACAAGGAGGACTGGTCCAGCCAGGGAGCATGCGTCCCCCGCTCCCACGCAGTAAGTACTTGGGAACCCTAACTGTGACAGGGATGACCATTTCTACACAGATCTCTCATTCCACACCTGAAATCAAGCAAGTCCTCACATATCATTTTATTTCACGAGCATAAGTGACTATCTCACCAAGCTTTGCAACCACTTCAACAAAAGCTCCATACCTAAGTAAAATGACCACAATCATGTAGCAAACACCTATAGTGTAAAATAATTTATTTTAAACAATCCCAGTTCTTCAGAATGCTGAAAGCAAAATATTATTGAAGTGAAATTACTCACTAAGCATTTGATTGACATTTATGTTTTCCCTTTGATGAAGTTCGCTAGCATGTTTCTCGATACATGCAAAGGACCAAACATGTTTCAAGAAATCTTGGTCTACTCACAGGAATTTGTCACTGAATTGCTCGAATTACATGAACATTCATATATGGCAAATAAACAGATACCCACATTGCTTGTGAAGCAAACAGAAGCAGCAAGCCTTTCAACAGGCTCCAGAACAACCACACAGTACCGACTTCCATGAGTTTTTATTCTTCTCATCCATACAGAAACTGGAATCTTTTCGTTGCTACAGGAAATAACATCTACCTATTGATAAAACACACTGTTAAGTTTCTGACTGGCAGAACTGAGAACTGGATCAGTGCAGTGATTCTGACTTTCAGTGCCAATTTCTATATAAATATTTTGTGTTTTCATTTGTGAAACTTTAGAGCATGAGAAGCTGAATCATGAAATACAAGTAAAGTGCACATTCAGACATATGCATTGGTAATCCCTTGGTAAGTGTGCATTGTCATCACATCTAAATGTACTGTCAATTAAAGTCATGCAGTACTGTTCCAAGGCTAATCTCAGCTGCTTGAATGACATGAAATCCCACATGTATACTGAGAACTCAAGGAGCCATAGGTGCCCTGACCTAGATAGCCCAGACATGCCTGATCTTGTCAGATATCGGAAGCTAAGTAAGTACTTGGAAGGGAGACCTCCAAGGAATACCAGGGTCATGATGCAGAGTCAGGCAATATCAAGCTACCTCTCTGAAACATCCAAGCCCCACCAGGGGTCGCCAGAAGTCACCATGACTTCCAGGCATTCAGTGCGCACGCACATGCGCACACACACACACAGCCACAGGTGACAGTCAGACATATAATGTGCAAAACTCCCAGAAAGACCAGAGACCAAACATAACATATAATATTTAACATTTATATGGTACCTTTTGAGCTTCAAAAGTGCTCTGCTTATATTATTTCATTAATTGTTACAACAGCCCTGTAAAATAAACCCCAGGTCAGTATTATTATTCCTACAATACAGGCAAGGAACAGAGGAAAGAGAAATAGTGGCTTGCCTGAGGCCGTTTAGTGAGTCTGTGGCAAAGATTAAATTTGATCTGACTCAGGATCTTTGCCTTTACAAGATACAAGCTATCACGCAGAGTTCTGCACTAGAAGAACTTTGGAAGCTCCATAGAAATGGTGGTGGAAAATGCCGTCAAGTCACAGCTGACTTATGGCAACCCCATATGGTTGTCAAGGCAAGAGACATTCAGAGACAGGTTGCCATTGCCTGCCTCCACATCACGACCCTGGTATTCCTGGTGTTCCTTGGTATTCCTTCTGCATTACGACCTTGGTATTCCTAGTATTCCGATACTAGCCAGGGCTAAGAAGAAGAAGAAGAAGAGTTTGGATTTATATCCCGCCCTTCACTGCCCAAAGGCGTCTCAGAGCGGCTTACAAACTCCTTTCCCTTCCCCTCCCCACAACAGACACCCTGTGAGGTAGGTGGGGCTGAGAGAACTCTAACACAAACTGTCCTTGAGAGAACAGCTGTGCCAGAGCTTGTGACTGACCCAAGGTCACATCAGCAGGTGCAAGTGGAGGAGTGGGGAATCAAACCCGGTTCTCCCAGATAAGAGTCCGCACACTTAACCACTACACTAAACTGGCCCTGCTTAGCTTCCAAGACCTGATGAGATCGGGCTAGCCTGGGCTATCCAGGTCAGGGCTTCCCTAGAAATACAATCCCTATAATTCCCAAACTGGATACAGGGGAAATGATCGCTTATGATTAAGCAAGTGTTGAACGAGGGTGTTAAACGAGGCATCCTCAGATAGGGCTGAAATTCTATGTATGCTTTTTCTCAAGTCCTGCAACACTTGCTTTTCAATAACCCTGCACAGGTTCAGACTGCAGTGCTTCAGGCCCAACTGTCCAAATTTAAAGAAGGGACTAAAACTGGAAAGAAAGAAAAAAGAAGCCTTTCAAAACATGACAAACTCAAAATACCTGAGCATACTACTTCATGTATCTGATGAAGTAGGATCTATTGCATATAAACCTGTGCCACAATAGACCCACTAATCTTTAAAATGACTCAGAAATCTGTTTTTAATGCAATGATAAAGTTTACCTCCTAGACCCATAGTAAGTATGTCGAAGTGGAAAAGGTTCACCATAAGATCTCTGCTAAAGTTGTCAACTTTTCAACTGGCCCTGCAGCCACGCCTTGAATAAGATTAATCTGCAGCATTTAGCAGTTTTTTATTCCTGCCTTGTGAAACACTTCAACTACTGATGAGCCACTGATCAAGCTGCTGTTATATGTGTAGCAGGCTGACCCCTCTTTTCTTTTCCCCTTTCCTTTTGACTGGGACGTTTTAAAGATTTATTTGAACTTCTTTCACAAAAAAAAGAAAAACCTACATATAATACAATAATTTGGAAAGGAAAGCAAAATTCAATAATACATGAAACACTCAAAACGAATTACCTGATTCTGTTTTCCAAATACAAGGCAACCACACTGAGTCTAACTCATTTTTATACTTACCTTTCTGTAAATAACTTAATTTAATTAAAATACTTTTTTTTTGTCCATTCCCATATGTCTGAAGATACTTCCTTTTCCCAGCATATAGCATAGAGAATTCTGGTTATCGTAATCACATGCCCTTGGTATCCAACCCCCTTTTTCTAATCAGTTGGCAATCTTAAATCTTGGAAAGGAAGCCGTAAAACAGTAGCGAAAACCTTGCTACAGATAACCAAGGAAAATTATCTGCCAACAATTAAAAACAACATGACCATACTGCACTATTGAAAAGATAAAAGGAGCTAGCAATTTCATTCTAATCAATATATGCAGCCAATCTTGTAAAATACAAGTTCCCATTTTAATGTAATTTAGTATTTATTGTATTGTTTTAGATGCAGTAATATTGTATTTTAAATTGTATACTGGTCTTAGCTGCTTGTAAGCCGCCCTGAGCCGCTTCGGCAGGAGGGCGGGATAGAAGTCCAATAAATAAATAAATAAATATATCTTAACCACTGTTCACGCTTCCTAAGGAAGGTCAGCTCCATTCCTTAAGAACGATACTTCAGACAGACCCTAAGACTGCTTTAACATACAGTTAACAGAAATCCAGTGGCAGCTTAACAAGTAATGAAATTTATTCCTGCATGAACTTTTGTAAGTTGGATCTCACCCCATCAGATGCACATGGAATGGTAAATGATAGAGACTTTTTGTCAGAAAATGCCTTTGATGTTTCTCACTGAATCCATTGTTTTGTGTTCCCTACCCTGCTTTGCGCTTGCGTAGCTATGCAGGCAGAAACGTGGGAGCTTCTTCCCTGCCGCTTTTCCTTATCACGGTGGCCTTGAATGTAGGCTTTGGACTATTCTTGTTTCACTGAGAATTTTCCAGTCCTGGGAAGGCAAGGGGAGGGGGGAGTAGTCTCCCGTTCATGAAGTATTTCTCCCGCCGGGAGTTCCCGCGCGAGTGCTCATGTTTCATTTGCTAGGCGCTTCATTGCATCACACTATAAGTTAGCTTGCTTTGCTTCGCCCCCCATTCCTGACAATGACCTCCTACTGTGGGTTTTAGCAAGATAATCCAATAAAACCTTTCTTTGTGCAAGAATGACTGGATCTACTTGTTTTTAAACCTGACAGAAATTGTCAGGAATCACATTATTCCCCCACCGTCAGTTTCCGCCGTCTACCACGATGAGCGGAGCTGGGGGGGGGGAGCCACGGGCGCAGTTCCAGTGACTACTACTTCGGGAGCCACGGTCCCAGTCACTACCGTGGCAACTCCAGTGGTCACTGTCCCGACCACCACTGTTGTTCCGGTGACTACAACTACAGTTTTGGCAGCGCCAACCCCACAATCAGCAGCAGGGTTGGTCACCCCTCCATCGATCAGCACAGTGGGTGCTGCGTACACTCTCCCAATCTATAGCCCGGCCGGGCCAACGCAGAGTCAAGGAGGAGCGGTTCCACGAACCTACGTGCCGGGAGCCCCAACACCCTGGGACAAAGGGGTGACCTATCGCAGATCACGCGATTGGACTAAGAACCTGTTGGACACTACCCAGACAACTTGGACCATGCCGGGAAGCCAGAGCCGGGACAGCCTTTTGGATCCTAGAGGTAGTTTTGGACTTCCCCAGGGAAGGATGTCTCGAGGATCTCCCAGAACAGGGTCCGGTTCAGATACAGAGGCTCGCATGGACTCTATTCAAGAGGATACCCGACGTCTGGTAAGGGACATGAGCAAACTAATGCAATCCCTACCACAGATGATGGACCAAGCAATTCGAGCTCATCCGCTGACGCAACCTAGACCGGCACCAGCACCTGCACCACCGATGCCACCGGGACAGCCACCTCCTGCTCCCCCGGCCCCAGGGCCGGGCCAGCCAGCACCGGCCCCACCTCCACCGGCCGTCCCAGCACCAGGACCCGGGCCAGGGCAACCAGGACCTATCCAGCCACCAGCTCTGCCTCCGCTTCAACTCCCTGCTCCAGCACCCCTCCCGCAGCCAGTCCCAGTACCGATCATGGCCCCGGCCCCTCCAGTAATCCGCCCCAAGGACATGTTGGAGATCACGTTTGATGGAGATCCAGAAACTGTGTCCTTTTTCATATTGCAAGTAGGGAAATTTGTGCAGAGATGGGGCTATGTGTTCCCAGACGAGGAGCAACAGGTGGAGTTTATCGCTTCCAGGTTCCGGGGGAGTGCTACTAGTTGGTATGTAGCCCTTCATGATCTGGAGGCAGCGGAATTGGGGAATGTTGATGACTTCATGTGGGCCTTGAGAAACCGTTTCGAGGACCCGGGGCGGCCCAAAAAGCTGAAGCCTTCCTTCGCACGTTCAGGCAAGGCAAACTCACCGTGCGGGAGTATTCAAGGGAGTTTCAAAGGCGTGCAGTGAAAATTCGGGACTGGACCGATGCGGTCTTGGCTCAACAATATCGAATGGGACTAGCTGTAGACGTCCGCAATAATGTCCTCAGCTCTCAGCAACCTCGCACTCTCCAGGGATGGATGGAGGAAGCCGAAAAAGCGGAAAGTCGCTTACGTGTCATGAAACTGGATCTATCTCTGGGCAACAACCGTCCGAGTCTTGCGGCAGGCCAGGCCAGACCCAAACCAACCTCCACCCCAAGTGGGATGAGAGATCAGCGTATGCGACAGGGCCTCTGCCTGCGGTGTGGGGAAAAGGGGCACTTCGCCGCATCCTGCCCGAAAGGGGATCCCAATAGAGCCCTACCACAAGAGGAGCCCAGACGATGGCCAACCCCTACCCCAAGAAAAGGTACAGCGAAACCACGCAATACACGGGCTCTTTTTGCTAGCCCCGACCAAGCGGATACCATGATGCTGGAGGAGGAGAGTGAGATGCAGGGAAACGAATTGGTCCTGTTTGTGAATGGCGCTACACAGCAGGACCCAGTACCTGAGGCGCCTAAACTGGTGAGCAATTACCCCTCTCTCTTCTTTGTGACTGTTCTTGTGATGAATCCAGCGATGATGACCCATATTCGGGTTCGAGCCCTCATTGACTCAGGGTGCGGGAGGGACCCGATAAACCCGTCTATGGTTATGGGGTTGGAGGCAACCGTTGTCAATTTGAAAGACCCGATAACTTTCACTCAAATGGATGGGTCTCCAATGAAAGAACCATGCCGATTTGAGACTGTTCCTTTAAGAGTAGGCATTGGTGACCACTGGGAGCTACGCTCGTTTGTAATAGCCCCTCAAGCCCAGTTCCCATTAGTGTTGGGTAGCCCTTGGTTACATGGTCATGATCCATATATTCTATGGGAAGAAGGGAGCGTACAATTTATCTCCCCGAAATGTGCAGAGCACCAATGGGACCCAGGGTGGGGAAAAACCCCATGCAATGAACCTCCACGAGCTTGCTTAGCCACGGAGGACCTTAACCGCATCCCTAAGGACTACCGGTATGTGACCAGGGTTTTTGAGGAGGAGGAAGCGGATGAACTACCCCCCACCGTAACTCCGACTGTGCGATTGAAATCCTTCCGGGCCACAAATTACCAAAAGGGAAAATTTATGCCATGAGTCCCATTGAAAAGGAAGAACTACGCCGCTTTATCGATAAGAATCTGGCCCGTGGATTTATTAGGCCAGCGTCGTCCCCTTTTGCAGCACCCGTATTGTTTTGTAAAAAAAAAGATGGGGGGCTCAGACTCTGCACGGATTACAGGGGGCTAAACGCAGTGTCTGCAGCTAATGCCTACCCAATGCCCCTCATCAAAGACTTGTTGGCAGAGGTGGCAAAGGGGAAAGTGTTTTCTAAACTGGATTTACGAGATGCCTATTTTCGGGTCCGTATCAGACAGGGGGATGAATACAAGACTGCGTTTAATACCCCGCTGGGGCAATTTGAATATCGGGTTATGCCCTTCGGATTACAGGGGGCACCAGGGGTCTTCATGAATTTAATCAATGAAGTGTTACACCCCTATTTATTCAAGGGGGTGGTTGTTTACTTGGATGATATCTTGGTCTATACCCCGGATCAAGAATCTCACACCGCTCTTATGCGAAAAGTATTGGAAACGCTATTAGAACACAAACTGTTTGTCAAACTGTCAAAATGTGAATTCCACCAGGAGTGCATTGACTTTTGGGGTACCGCATATCCTCCGCAGGGTTAGAAATGGACCCAAAAAAGGTCCAAGATGTGTTGATGTGGGAGCCCCCCAAAACCAGGCGGCAGCTCCAAAGTTTCCTCGGTTTCGCCAATTTTTACCGTCAATTCCTGCCACATTTTGCCCAAGTGGCCCTCCCCCTCACGGAACTGCTAAAGACTAAGGGGAGGGGAACTAAGGCTTCAATGCCAGGGGCCCCTTTGAACTGGACCCCCCAGTGTCAGGAAGCTTTTGAACAACTAAAACAGTTATTCACGTCTGAACCCATACTAGCACACCCCGATGAGACAAAAAAGTTTGTGGTCCAAGTAGACGCGTCGGATACCGCTATGGGTGGGGTGATTTTGCAAGAGAATGTTCAGGGGCAACTACAACCCCTTGCTTATGTGTCCAAAAAATTCAATGATACGGAGAGATTTTGGCCCATTTGGGATAAAGAAGCAGCGTCTATACGTTTAGCATTGATCACCTGGAGGCACTGGTTAGAAGGGTCCCGAGTACCTTTTGAAATCTGGACTGATCACAAAAATCTTGAGGTACTGCGGAAACCCCGGAATCTAAATGCAAAACAATTCCGGTGGGCTGAGTTTTTCTCTAAATTTCAATTCACCCTTCACCATTTCCCAGGTAAATCCAATCATCTGGCGGATGCTCTCTCCCGCCTTCCCCAACACCTGTGTAAGAGGACAGAAATACGAGAGTCTATGTTCACCCCTGAACAATTAGTTGGAGCAGTTGTAACCCGAAAAACCAAACGAGCACAATTGACCCCCATCCAGGCCATGACCTGGGAAAAGCAATTTGCCACTGACATCACCACACAAGAAACAATTGAATTACAAGCCAGGGATGATGTGAAATGTGGTACAAATGGCTGCTGGTACAGGGGGAATAAAATTTTTGTTCCAGAAGCTACCCGGTCCCAGATGTTGCAGACAGCCCATGACTCAAAGTCTGCGGGGCACTTCGGATATGTAAAATCCTTACACCTACTGCAACGCGGCTTCTGGTGGCCCCGGATGAAACGGGATTTATCCCTTTATATACAATCCTGTCCAACGTGCAATCGTTGCAAAACCAGACCAGGGAAACCTCCAGGTCTTTTACAGCCTCTACCCACCCCGAGCCGACCCTGGGAAGTGATCTCTATGGACTTTATCACGGATCTTCCCCCCTCTAAACATATGACGGTCATTTGGGTGGTAGTGGATTTATTCTCTAAGCAAGCTCACTTTATACCGTTCCCCAGTCTACCAACAGCCAAAGTCCTGGCCAAAGCCTTCCTCCAACACATTGCCAGGCTACATACGTTACCACTCAAGATAATCTCCGACAGGGGGTTCAATTTGTTTCAAAGTTGTGGTCAGAGTTGATGACTCTAATGGGTATTGAACGTGCCCTCAGTACTGCCTATCACCCTGAAACTGACGGGCAAACGGAAAGAGTAAACCAGACTTTAGAACAATACTTAAGGTGTTTCTCTAACTATCAACAAGACAATTGGGTAGATTTATTACCACTGGCGGAGTTTGCGTACAACAACTCATGGCATGCTTCAACAAATATGTCTCCCTTCAAAGCTGCCATGGGTTATGACAGCCCCCTCTTCCCTTTTTGAAACCCGGTGAGACGGGCGGGGAAGCCGCAGCATGGTGTAAAACTTTCCGGGACTCCTGGCCCCTAATTGTCGAGACATTGAATGAGGCCAAGGCACAGTACAAAAAGCAGGCAGACAAAAAGAGGGCGGGTGGCTGGAAACTGCAACCGGGAGACTCGGTCTACCTTTCAACCAAGAACTTAAGACTAGTGCAACAGTCCCGGAAACTCGCTTGGAAATATATTGGTCCCTTCAAAGTTTTAAGATGTATAAATCAAGTGACTGTACAGCTAGATTTGCCTAAATCTCTTAAAGCAATCCATCCAATTTTCCATTACAGCCTTCTCAAACCTGCATTACCCCCGACTAAATGGCAACCTGAACTTCCAGCACCTCCCCCCGTTGATGATTGACGATAAGGAGCACTACGAAATTGCTGACATTTTGGACTCCTGTGGACAACTCCTGTATCTTGTTGAATGGATACATTTCGGGCCCCAACACAGGGAGTGGGTGAAAGTGTCTGATATCAATGCACCTGATCACTTGAAAGAATTTCACACTCGTTACCCAAATAAACCTGGGGGGCCCTCATTCTCTCCTTCCTGAGTGGTGGGTGGGTGGTATTTTGGGAAGGGCAGAATGTCAGAAAATGCCTTTGATGTTTCTCACTGAATCCATTGTTTTGTGTTCCCTACCCTGCTTTGCGCTTGCGTAGCTATGCAGGCAGAAACGTGGGAGCTTCTTCCCTGCCGCTTTTCCTTATCACGGTGGCCTTGAATGTAGGCTTTGGACTATTCTTGTTTCACTGAGAATTTTCCAGTCCTGGGAAGGCAAGGGGAGGGGGGAGTAGTCTCCCGTTCATGAAGTATTTCTCCCGCCGGGAGTTCCCGCGCGAGTGCTCATGTTTCATTTGCTAGGCGCTTCATTGCATCACACTATAAGTTAGCTTGCTTTGCTTCGCCCCCATTCCTGACAATGACCTCCTACTGTGGGTTTTAGCAAGATAATCCAATAAAACCTTTCTTTGTGCAAGAATGACTGGATCTACTTGTTTTTAAACCTGACACTTTTATAACCAAAATAATGTGCCGGGGGGGGGGGCGGATATTAACCGTAACAGAGAGAGACTAGCTGTAAATTATTCAGGGGAGTTCCTGTGTATGGGAATTGAATGGATGCGGCTGTGACACATAATGAATGATGAGAAAGGTCACAGATTCCAGCATAACATGGAATGCAGACACAGAAAAACAGATGATAGGCAGAGTGGGATAAACTATGTATAGCAGCCAAAATGAACATGCACCCAGTCCATTAACCACAGCTTGAAACTGGTTCTACCCATAAATATATCAACTAGTCTTCCAGTGTAACTAAAAGTTCAATATTCCATGCATGTATATATTTAACTGCTACATCTTTGGCTAAAACCAGTAAATATAATAAACGTAGTATCAATATTGATAGCATTAAAAAATAAACGACACTTATACAAAAACAATAGCATGCATGTATCTAACCCGCCCTGAGCCTGATTGCGGGGAGGGTGGGATACAAGTTCAATAAAATAAAAATAAATAATTCCACTGTTTCACAAACCACAGTTCCAGGAACTGCTGCTACATGTCCTTGAACATCAACATGCTCTTCATTCAGTGCCTCCACTATATCCCAGTTGGATTTTGAAATCATCTGACATAATTTCTGGCCAATCAGTTCCTGGCTGCTGTAACCAAGAAGCTTATAGGCTTTGTCATTTGCAATTAGAATCTAAAGAGGAGAGAGCAAGAAAGGAGAAGTCAATTTTCTATCACTTCTAGAAGCCTACACAAATGCATGGCATTGTCCATTCAGCAATTAGCACCAGGCATATAGAGAAAGTTTGCAGTACCCATTTCAGCAGGCCATCTTTTTTAAATGTACACCAAAATCCAGCATTTTAATAGTTCATAAGCATTCTTGTGCAAGTTTACTCAACAGAAAGATCAACTGAGTGGAATGGTTTTCTGTGGCTTGTCCCCAACGTATGTGATCAAGAAACTTCTGTTTTACAGTTTACCCTTTGATAGATGTACTGTTCTCTTTTCAAGCTTGCTCCAGCAAATTCTTATAGAACTAAAAACCAACACTGCATTAACACAGAATTTTAGTTCTGTTTGCAAATATGCCTTCAAGGAGGAGTTTCAAGCTAAAAAACTAATAAAGGCAAAAAAAGAAAAACCCACCCCAATACAGTATAATAGTATGGTCCTCAAATCCAAGCAGTATCTCTGATTAAAATTAAGTGCAATTACTTAACTGGTTATAAACAATAAGAGTGGCATACCAAACACAGTTATTACTGAGCAGTAGCCAGCCCCTTTTGGTCTTCAGTTTCCAGACACTGCCAGCTGCAGCTGTTTCCAATGAAAGGAGCTGTTTTTAGCATCTATTGCACACAACAGTGTGATATGGCAGCAATTCCAGGTTAGGTTTTCAACATGGATTTAGAGGTAGGCTCTTTCCCAAAAGTAAAATGGATATAGGTTAAGCTTTCAGTGAGCTCATCCCATGGTTTGGGAAAATTAGTTTCCACATGGAAAAGTGCAGGTCTCTAGGCTTTGTTATCTGGTGGGGTGGCAGTAAGGACATGTTGCCTTTTGGATTGTGAGGGCATCTATAGCAGGCTGCTGCAAGGACATCTGGTCAGGAGAAAACTGTTCTGTGTAATATTTTGAGCAGCATATTCTGGCTGTCTGCAGGAAGCAAGAAGGATCAGCTGCTGAAGTGATATTGTGTGGAAATTTCCAGGCTGTGCTGTGTGAATGAATGGTGTCTTCTGCATTTTTGGCACTTCTGTTTACGGGATGTGTAGCATTTATCCTATGAGGCTATTACAAGTGCCATGTTTTGGATTATCACTTATATTTTTGAACACCTGCATATCAGTGTAAGGGGGAGTCACAATTGTAGCACTCTGAATAAATTGCTGAGTGCCTCTCCTATGTCGTTTCTTAACCATACCCTTATGCCAAGTCTTATGAGTACCCAAAGTCTTGCTGTAAATACGCAGCTGCAGCTGGGCTACTTTTTATCCTGGTACATGAGCAGAACCTCTAGCTTCAGCAGTTTAAGCTGGACAGCAGTACTTCTGCACTGATACAAAGCCTCTTAATCAACGTCCTGTCCAATTTATTTATTTGATTTATATACTGCCCTCCCCATGGACGAGTTCCTTGACATTATACATACTCTAGAACCCCAACACTTCTGAGAAAGCCTAATTGAGAAGTCCCTTTTTCCATTGGATTTATCTCCAAATTAAAAAGGGTAGCACCATAAAGACCCAATTGTAAGTCTGACTGAACTCAGTGAAACTTACTTCCAAGTAAACATATCAATCACTGTGTAAGGATAATTGTTTCCAGAAGGCTGAATCACAGTGCTGAAAAGCTGAACTACTTACTGATTTGTCATTTTCCTTAGCTGTTCTCACTGCCTGAAGGCGTTCAGAGTGGTACAACATACCACCCTGCCTCTGATCTTTTCTCATACCCTGAGCAGAAGTCTTGATATGATACTAAAAGATGACTGAAAAGTACTGTGCTACCACCAATTTTGGCACCTATGGCCCTCCAGTATACACAGACTTGGCACCCACTGAATGTTTTAGTAATAGCTTGTGAAATTTTAGCTAGCTAGTACCTCTGTTGTTTTGATGTCCACAGTGAAGATGGCTTTGTTTGGATTTCGTACAGAAGCTGGCAGGGCCTGGGTAGATTCTCCCAAAACCAGGGCATTTAAGAGGGAACAAGAAGAGTTGCTGCATACTGAACAAGAAAGAGAAGTAGATTCCAAATGAGCCCAAGAGTCATGAAGCTTGCTAGTACAGATGTTCCGGGCAGCTAATGAAGTAAAGCAATAGGAATTCCATCCATTTTCTAAACAGAAACAAAAATAAAGTTCAATAAACACTGAAATGTCTCCATATTAAAGGAAATAGTTTCGAGAGAAACAACAAAAACACTCAAAATGTAGTTTATGTAGTTTAGAAAGTCACCACACAGTAATGGCAAAATGGCAAAAACTCAGTCAGCAGGTATAAGAGATGAAAAGCAAGCCTATGGTTCCCTGTTCAAAGATATTCAAGTTTTCTTCTTCTCCCATTTTCAAATAACCCCCTCCTTAGTTGTTTTTGTTGCCAAAGTATTTTCAAAAAGCTGTTCTAATGTCAGTTACACAACAAAAAGCTGAAGAAGGTGAAAACTTTAAAACATTTATACATTTCAATGTAACCTGCCAAGTATTCACCAGATAAAGATGCTTTATTTCTGCAGAGTCTGGAAAGACCACTCCTTTTCTTGTTTGTCCAAGGAAAAGATCTGCTCAGCTCTTCACAGATCCCAGGAAGGCTCTTGCCTATGGAAGAGCCCATAAGCATCTCCTGGGGGGATCCACATTCCCGGACTGCTGTACTCATGCCTTTCTTGGAGTACTTCCCCTACAGAAACACAGCCTCTATCAAGAAAAAAGAAGCAGCAAGTCAAATCTACAAATGACCATTCTAGCATAATCATGAGAACCAAAGACAGTAGTAATTAAAAGTCAATGATAAGTCTAGAATGGAAGAAGCTCGGTATCAAACGGAGCAGGGGTGTGGTACCATGAGCCATCTGGGCTGGCAAAGGAAGACTGGGAAAAGCATAAACGAGGCCCCTGTGGTATGGAAGCTCGACAGCTGAGGAGAAAGCCAGGAGCACAAAGGCCACGCTGGAGTCTGTGAAAAACAGATTTTTAGAGGATTGACAAAACCATCGGGCAAACATGAGCTACCATTTGCGCACTGAGCAGCGAGGGCAAGATCTAACTGGAGCTGGCTTGCTCAATTATGGAGGACTCTTTACTAGCCCAACGGTAGAAGCGCGTCCTGTTGCTACACAAGCCAAGTCGCTCTGCTTGGCAGAAACGCACGAGAGCCTTTCTAAAAATTGAGTGCGTTTTAGTTATCCAGTGTAAAGGGAACGCGCTCTTAACATGTTCAGAGGCACTGACCTTTGTACATCATAAGTCTCCGAGAGAACTGATGCTGAAATCTATCTCGTCCCCCCACCCTCCATCACTTTTCGTGCACACCTAATTCTCTTTACTCCTGCCAAACATCAAACCCAAACTGCCCAGCCGCAAATCTGCAGCGAGTAGGCGGAGAACTAACAGCAGCCCCAGCCAACGAGCCCCAAGGAACTTGTAACCGACTACCGGACGAGCCAATGGATTCCGAGGAGCGAAGCCCGCCTAACGCTCGAAAACGTAAAATAAAAACCCGCGCAAACGGTTGCTAAGACCGCACCAATCCCTTTCCACCAAGAAGCGAAGATGTCCTTTCACTAAGTGCCTCTGGACTTGTCCTCCCCCCCCCCCCCAAACCTCCTATCTGTAAGGAAACAGCGAAGACTCCCCGGCTCCCCGATAAGCGCGCGGAAATAAGGGTTTCTCTCTTTTTTGGCCCTTTCATTTTTAGTCCTCGGGTTGCTTCTTTAGAAGCATTTAAAATTTGGGGATTAGGTGTCTGTCGACCTCAAAGTCAATTATAGCGGTACGCCGCAATGTGAATCTGGCCCATTTTGCCTGTGTTGCCGCCTCAAAATTCATTTTCCTTGCATGTTTTTCTAACCTTCATACAGCTTTCCTGACGCTACCGTGATATCTCTAGGCCACATGTCGATTTTTTTTCTTTTCCATACGCCCTTTTGGTCTTGCTTTCTCTGTGCTTAATCAGTTCTCATACTTTATTTTTTAGGGTTGCCAGTTCTAGGTTAGGAAATGCCTGGAGATGGGGGGCGGTGGAGCCTGAAGAAGGCAGGGGATGTGAGAAAAACTTCACTGGAAGTATAATACCATACAGTCCACCTTCCAAAGGGGCCATTTTCTGATCTCTGTCGCCTGGAAATCAGTTGTAATCCCAGGAGATCTCCAGCTACCACCTGGAGGTTGGCAACCCTATAAAGCACCCTCCTCTTAAGGCCTATTCAGTGTGGCTTACTGTCTCCCAGATAATGTTTCCTGTATAACCTCCCCCCATACCAGGTTTATTTCCAGAAAAAAAGGTTCCTGGTCCAGGAACTTATAACTTAATACACAGTTAAGAGAGTAAGAAAGGCAAAGGGATGTCAAGAGATGAATATCAGCAAATATACAGCATATCTAAAAACTTATAATTGTTTTTATGGTAAGGTAAATTTTTAATTTGCCTTAGTTGTAAAGAAGGTAAATAGGCCTTTATATTCATATAAAGATAGTCTGAATACTGACAGATTGGTTAAAACTTTTATTTAACATATTTTTACCCTGCCTTTCCTCTAAATATATGTTGGAAAGGGCTTAAAGGCTGCAATCATCCTGTATGTGTTTACTTAGAAGCAAGTCCCACTGAGTACAGTGAGACATACTCTTGATAAAACATGCATAAGGTCTGGCTGTAAAGACTGTCCTCCTACCCATCATCATCATATCTTTTGAATGGGCTTGCTTGCTCAAGAGGTCCACTTGAGACAGCTTCAGGAATATTGTAAGGGAAGTTAGAGTACATATAAGTGTACATTAAAAAATAGCGATTACTGTGCTCTAGAAGTCTGCCAGCCCCATTCTGGAAAAGTATGCATAACTTTCCAGGGATGAACTCCAGGAATACTGGTTATACAGGTGTACATCAAAACTAAACCACGCAAAGCACTGCTTGGCTGTCAGCTGCAACAATCCCATTTCCTATTACTGGACCAGTTTTACAATCTTTTTATAGACAGAGAAGTTCCTGTGGTAAAGGTATGAGGCTAAAAATAGGAGAAATCTGAAATGTCAAACATGTCTATAGCTTCCTTCTTCCATCAGAGTTCATTTATCTTTAAAAACGAAGTGACTATTAGAAATGTAAACAAGGCCATTTTCCAACCGCTGCATCTCTATGCTGAGAAAAGCCATGATAGATGCTTCCTGTGCAAAAAAAATCCCAGATTCGGTTTCTAGTGTTTTCAGTTAAAAGAATCTCTGATAGTAGGGCCAAGAAAGGCCTGAGACCCCCTACATCAGAGAGGGTAGTATTGGATTAGATGGACCAGTGATCTGATGCAGGCAACAGCACCTGTCATTAGCAGTGGCTGATTCCATAAGGAGATTTTTCTCTGCCTTTGCTTCCAAAGTGAGGTGTTATCTTTTTTGGGCATCCACACAACTTCATTAACTAACCATCCACTTTCCAGACCTTTCCCAGTCTCTCAAACCTGGTCTGGTAACATGTACATTTTCAAAGATACTGTCCATACTGGCACAATTTCCCTTCTGTCAGCCACTGTTTTCCCTGCTGCATCACCAGAGGGTTTCTGAGGGCTTTTTAAAAATGAATCTGTAATTCCTAGTAAAGCTATATAGCAATAACGTTATAATGATCTCTTGCCACAGTCTACTAGTTCTTCAGAATACCCAGCTTTCATTTTTAATAAGCCTCAAACTCCTGTTGTTGGATATCATAGATCACTATTTTAAAACATAAAAGGACTGCATAATATCTTTTTCTTGAGCTGGATTCCTGTAAGTTATCTTAGACATAATAGCAGCATCCAGGATTTTATATGATGAACAACATTTTTTTCCAGTAATGGGCTAGGAAAGGGTGTTTCTAAATCATAATTCTATCAGCTTACAGGTGATAAAATTCTCACAAGGGTTTATGCAGATACTTTCTCCATATACAAAACTTTTCAGAATCTTATCACTCTCTTACATTTCCAAAGTACAAGTAAAAAAAATCTGCAAAAGATTTCCCCAAGATAGAATGTCCTGTTTGGAAGTAATGAAGTAACTGGTACATAGAGTCTCATTGTAGTAGTTTGTTCATAGTGTTCTGACAATCCAGGCCCATAGCCTGGGCAGGGACAACACCCCACCAAACTTTTTCCCCATTCCCCATCAGTTAGCAGTGTTCCTTTTTTTTACTTTCTGTTCAGGAAAACAAATGAGAAAATACACAACATAAATGTCCAGTATTTTCTAACTGAGCAACTGAGAGATTCAATCAAGTATAAATAGGAGAGCCAGGTAGACAGCCCTCCTTGCCCAGTCAGAGCTCTGCCTTTCTCCAGCCATCCAATCCTCAGCATCAGGAGGCAGGACTGCAGGCAATTTTGGCTTATCTCAGCATTTTATATGTCCTGCCCCCCCCCGCCCCAATCTAGAAAAGAATTCTGAGAAATTGCAATTTTTAGCTTTTGAAATGTAGGAATTTCTTGCAGGAGAGAAACCCCACTTTTACTGCCATGGTTCAGCTGCAAACATTGCTGAAGTTTTTAATAATGCTAGCACAAATTCAACAAAAGTGCTTAGCTCTCTATGAGTAACAGGTCACTTGGCTGAGTCAAAAAAGGAACAGAATTGGGAGGGGGATATTACAGAGCATAAAAATTTGGCTACTTGGAAAATCAATGCAGTCATGAGTTGATGAGTCTTGGGAACTATAAATCCCTTCCATAACTTTGTATCACTTCTTGCTACTGTTATGTACTGAGCCTGAACTATACTTACCAACGGACGGAGCTTGGGAATGAATAACAATAGCTGGCTAGGATCCTAGAGTGGACCAGTAGGGAAACAAGGATCCTAGAGTAAGCCAACTGAGAAACAATGTAATGTAAATAGCCTATCATTGGGAGTGGGGTGTGTTTTGGGTGTAACCTTTTATATGCATAAATACCCAGCTTCGGCCAGGGATTTTCAGTCTTCTTTCTACTTGCTGAATCACTAATAAACTGTGAGTTGATCACTCTACGCGTCTGAACCCAGTGTATCTCACTGGCAACGAAGGTGGGATCCCGATGAGCGAGCCTGATCCAGATCCAGCCAGCACCACACTGCACAACGAGCTCCAACACCCCACACACCGCACTACTCCATGGATCATGGCTGCTGCTCCGGGACATCTACCAGAATTCAGCCCCACTCACCCAGAGCTGTGGGAAGCCTGGGTGGAGCGGCTTAAGTACTTCATCAGGTTTCAGGACATCGAGGACACCAAAAAAAAGGCCCTTCTGCTCAGCGCCTGCAGAATCACCACTCTGCATCTTGGCCAGGGCCTCATCGCGCCAAAGACCCTAGAAGAGGCTTAGTTCGATGACCTCCTCAAGGTGCTCACTAGCCATTTCACGCCTCAACCAATCAAGATGGTGTGATGCGTGGACTTCTTCTCGCGCCAACAAAAGGCCAACGAGGCAGCCATCGGCTGGCCCTCAACTGTGGGTTCCCAGATCTCGAGGATGCCCTCCTCAGCCAGTTTATCATGGGCGTCCAAGAGCAGAAACTCTGCTGCAAACTCATTGGCCACGAGGAGCTCACCCTGGAGAAGGCGCTATGCAAGGCCACAGCATTCGAGAAGTCTCAGTGTGCCCGCCAGACCCACTCTGCGCACCTGGCCTCTGCTCACTTGGCATCGGAAGCCTCAGATGAGGAAGAAACACATCAGGTTCGTTGCCCAGCACACCATGACTCGCAACCCACTGCTGCTGCCACACACCCCACAAAGACCATCGTACCGGCTCCTTGCACCAGCTGCGGAGATGACCACGAGCAGTGCTCCTGCCATTTCCGAGATGTGACCTGTAGGACCTGCAGCAAGACCGGCCACATCGCTTGTGCCTCTTGCTCCAAAGGCACCCGGAGACGCCAACTCACCCACCAGGAATCAATGGAGTTACACACAACCGCCGTCCACCAACATCAGGTACTAAATTTGCCCCGGAACACCCCCTATAAAATTAAAATGACTGTGTTGATTGAGGGAAGGCCATGCAAGATGGAACTGGACACGGGGTCCTCCATCTCCATCATCCCGGAAGAGACTCTACAGAGGCTCTGCCCACAGGGGGATCCCCGGCTTAGGCCTGCCAGCTTCACCCTCTGGGACTTCCAGAAGAACGAGGTGGCCATCAAAGGGTTGGGCAAATTCCATGTCCAATACAAGAACTTTAAGGGACTGTTGGACTTGGTGGTGGTGGAGGGGCAGCTCACCAGTTTACTGGGACTGTTGTGGTTCATGTCCTTGGGTTTCAGAGTGACTGGGGTGCACCACGTGCAGGCCTCGAACTTCTATAATATGTGCGACAAGTTCCCTGCTGTCTTTGATGGAACTCTCGGTTGTTACACCAGCCCGCCAGTCTCCCTACGGCTTAACCTGGCTGTGCGTCCCATCCAGATGAAGACCAGGTGAGTTCCATTCACCTTTAAGCCCAAGACTGATGGGAAGCTGGATCGACTCATGGCCCAAGGGGTTTTGGAGCCTGTGTCACACACACCCTGGGAGACCCCAATTGTGACTCCGGTGAAGCCCAATGGTGACATCCGCATATGCGTGAACTACAAATGCACGATAAAGAAGGCCTTGCAGGACCACGCCTATCCGGTCCTGGTGGTCAGCCATGTCTTGGCATCCTTAATGGGCACCAAGATCTTCGGTAAGCTGAACTTAGCTCAGGCTTACCAACAGCTCCCAGTCGATGATGCAACTGTGGAGGCTCAGACACTTATGACACACCGAGGGGCGTTCTGGGTGCGGCGGCTACAATTTGGGGTCAGTGTAGCTCCAGGAATTTTCCAGAACCTAATGGACTCTCTCCTTAAAGGGATTCCTGGGGTACAGCCCTGCTTCAATGATGTTTTAATCACCGCACCCACGGCAGAGGACTTTGCTGAGAGACTGCATGCCGTCCTGCAGCAGTTCCAAGCCGCCGGCCTCAAGGTGAAATGAGAAAAACGTCTCCTGGGGGAACCGCTGGTCAGGTTTCTGGGGTTCTCCGTCAACACTCAGGGAATCCATCTGGCTCCCGACAAGGTCCGCACCATCACCAACCTCCAAGCCAGAACTCCAGGCCTTCTTGGGCCTGCTGAACTTTTATCATTCCTTTCTGCCCCACAAAGCTGCGATCGCAGAACCCCTACACCACCTTCTAGATAAAAAAAAAGCCCCTTGGGTCTGGGGACAGAGGCAGGCTGCCGCGTTCTGGGAGGTCAAGGAGCTTCTCACGTTAAATGCTGTCCTCACACACTTCGACAAAAAGCTGCCCATCATCCTCGCCTGTGATGCTTCCCCGTACAGGATAGGGGCCGTCCTAGGACAACAGCTGCCCGATGGCTGGGAGGTTCCTGTGGCCTATTACTCCCACACCTTGTCCTCGGCTGAGTGCAACTACGCGCAGATCGACAGGGAGGCGCTAGCAATAGTGTCGGGAGTCAATAAATTTCATGACTACCTTTACAGGCATCCTTTTACCATCGTGATCAATCACAAGCCGCTGCTGGGTCTTTTGGCTCTGGATCGCCAAACACCACAGATGCTGTCTCCCCAGGTGCTGTGATGGCCCATCTTCCTGGTGGGCCACCAGTATTTGCTCCTCCATCGCCCGGGGAAGACGATGGGACACACTGACGCCCTCAGCCACCTGCCGCTTCCCACCTGCGACCCAAACCCAGCTCCCACACATCAGATCCTGCTCAACAAGGACCCACCCGACCGTCCTCTTCAGGTCTTCGACGTGTCACGCCACACCGCCCACGTTCTGGACTGGGTGGGGAGGGGATGGCCCACCAGCTGGGTGGGTCCGGAATTTGCTGCGTTCTCCTCCCACAGGGATGAACTTTCGGCCCACAAGGGCAGCCCGTTATGAGGGAGCTGAGTGGTCATGCCTGCACTATTGTGACAGTGAGTACTAGCAGCCCTTCATGAAATGCATCCGGGGATCGTGCGGATGAAGGCGCTGGTCCACAGCTACATATGGTGGCCTGGCATGGACAGTGAAATTGAGGACTGTGTTAAGCACTGTCAGACATGCCAAGAAACCCAGCTGGAGCCCCCTAGGGCACTGATGCGTCAGTGGGAGTTCACCCACAAACCCTGGGCCCGGCTACATGTCGACTTTGTGGGGCCTTTCCAGGGGCAGATCTTCATTTTGGTGGACTCCTACACCAAATGGCTGGAAGTGGTACCGGTCCCTTCCACCTCGTCCCTGGCAGCAATTTGCGCCCTCTGCAGGGCCTTCTGCACCCATGGCATACCCGACACCATTGTCATGGACAATGGATCTGCCTTCATGTTGGTCGAGTTCCAAGAATTCATGGGCCGCTATGCCATCCGGCACATCCACTTAGCTCCCTTCCATCCCGCAGCCAACGACCAAGCAGAATGGATGGTGAGGACTACGAAGGAGTCCCTCCACAGGCTCATCCAAAGGGACTGGGATCAGTGGCTCACGGCTTTCCTCTTCAGCCACTGTGTGACCCCTAAACACCACAACAGGCCGCAGCCCTGCAGAACTCCTCATGGGCAGACACCTAATAACCCATCTAGACCAAATGCACCTAGACCGCACTCCGGAACACAGCCAGGCCCCCGAAAGTCAAGCAGCACCCGTGGTTTTTTTCCAGGTGACCCCATCTATGCCTGGAATTTCTCCAAAGGTCCACCATGGTTCCTGGCCAAGGTCATCAGGGTAACTGGATCCCTCTCGTATGAAGTGTCTATGGAAGATGGCCAGCTGCTTCAGAGGCACATCGACCAGCTCCATCGCTGTCTCCTCCCAGCCGAGCCGGGTCTGCCCTCAGCGCTTCCAGAAGAGAACATTGATGAGCTGCCAAGCCCCCAGGAACTGGAGCCAGAGAGGAACATGCCAGCGGTCAGTGAGCAGCCAATGGCCCGCGAACAGCCTTCAGAAAATGCAGAGGGAACACCGGAACCAGCAGCCATGGGCGGTCCCAAAGTTGTGCCTACGCCGCCACCGTCCACTAGTCCCGCGATGGAACCCTCTGACTCCGTTCCAGGGACTCCAGCCCCACTGTCGGAGCCACGTCGCTCGAACCGTGAGCGACGCAGAACAGCATACTTAAAGGACTTTGTTTGTTGACGGGGCTCTGAACTTTGGGGGGAGGGGTGTTATGTACTGACCCTTCCCTCCTCACAACAGACACCCTGTGAAGTAGGTGGGGCTGAGAGAGCTCTTCCGAGACAACTGCTCATGAGAGAACAGCTCTGAGAGAACTTGTGACTAGCCCAAGGTCACACCAGCAGCTGCATGTGGAGGAGTGGGGAATCAGACCTGGTATTCCCAGATCAGAGTCCAAACTCCTAACCACTACACCAAACTGGCTCTCATATTACATTACATTACATTACATTAATCAGCAAGAAAGCTTCCATTCTCTCCTTTTAGGAAAGATGTCTAGATGAAGCCCCTTGCCCTCAGATGCCTACAACAATTTTTCCTGACTTCGAGTAAAATAGCCTCTCCCCTTCTATTTAAGGCTGTAATTCTGTGCACAGTTACATGGCAGTAAACCCTAGGAACTCAGTGAGATCTAATTTGAATAAATATACATAGGTTCAGGCTGCTTGAATTTAGCAGTATCACAAGTTTTCTTGTATCTATCAGCATGACTAGAGCTGACCCATATACCAATTGCATGTCTACTGCACTACCTAAATTGATTTTTTTTATTAGTTAATGTATATTTAGATATATTTATCAGTCAATTGACAAACTGGAGAACTCTCTAATTGCTTGTCTTGTTTTTATAAGCCTCTTGCACACTCACCAAGGCGCACACTCACCAGGGAGCAAGTCCCAAGTCCTGAAATCTCATAATTACCAAGAATTATGCAACTATACTTTTCAACACATTTGCTAGTATTTAAAGTGCCTCTATTTGTTCTGAGTTCTGAATGAAGGCTAAAGTCCTTACAACAATGTGATTTGTTTCAGAAATTTTGCACACTATATTTCTATTAATATGAATACTGCAAACATAAATATACTGGGGAAGCAAAGCCATGGTATTTATTCTTAAGGAGAAGTGCAATGTTTGGTTTTAATTAGCAAAGTTTTAGTCCAGTGGCACCTTTAAGGCCAACAAAGTTTTATTCAAGGTATAAGCTTTCCTGTGCAAGCACATTTCTTCAGATACCCTGAAACAGAATTCCCTCAACCATTACAAATAGGTAGAGAGAGGGTGGGGTGGGGTGTTACTTCCCAGGAACGGCTAGTTAGAGTCAAGATACATAAGTAACTGGGCAATGATAGCTGAGATTAGATTAAGGCAGTTGATAAATCGGACTCAACTGTGCGACTGAACAATGACAAAGATCTGTGAATGGAAGTAAATTAGCATACATTTGGTTTTATTGCAAGCTCTGGTAACCAATGTCCATGTTCAAATTAGATGTTGCATTATTGTTGAAAGGTATAATAAATATGTCACAAGCCTGCAGTTTGTAGTACTTTTAAAATGGAGTGTAGGAGATGTTCCAGGTATAATATGGATAGACCAAGCTTGGCAGAATTTTTTTTTTAAGAGAAGATACTGCATCTGATGTCTGCCCTGACCTTGCAGGTGAAAAAAAATCTGTTCAGTGAGGAGGAAGGAAAGAGTCTTTGCATATGCTCAGCTCAAGGCACTATTTACTATATTAAAGCCCTTACATGACAACTGGCTTGCAACTGTTGTAAACCAGATATGAGATGCGAGGGGCTGGTGTAAAGTACTGGGTTTCGGGCCTCATGACTCCGACGACGACATAAGAGAAGACGCGTTTATTCGTACTTCACACAAGACAAGAACAAACAGTAATGGCCGGCGGCCAACTATATACAGTACGGGGGGGACGCCCCTATTCTATTGGCGGGTTTGAATTGCCCGCCAAAGCTGCCATTGGTTCTTTACTGGCGAGCTCAGGAGCCTAGTCCCTATTGTTCTCAGAGAGCGAAGCTTGGCTGCCTATGCCAGCTCCTACTCCTGATGTCAGGACACAACAGCTGGCCTTCTCTATTCTCCCCCCGCCACTTCGAAATTTTGTTGACTACCAGTCTGAAACCATCATGATGTCAGTTACTTCCCACTTCTTCCTGCTTTCTGGCTTTTTGCACCTTTGTAGTGCAGAACACACTTTTGTGCCATTTAATCCTTTTAGGGATTGTTTTTTCATTCCATCATGAATGAGCTTCATAGAAGTCCTATAGTCTCTGGGTATATATTTATATATAACGGATAAACGTATCTGACGCCTAGGAACAAAAGGCACGATGCACTGCATTAGAATATTTACACTCACACCACCCACCGGACCCATGTATCAGTAACAAGAAAAGAAAACAGCACCTTGCCTCAAAAAGCAGCCCACCGATTGGTGAATGACCGGGGTGGGGAAGTTGCCTTAATGTTCCTAATCCTTTTCCTCTTTTTAATCTCCCACACTCCTAACTTGGAAGCATTTGGTTTTTACCTTCCAATTCAAACTCGGCAATGTGCTTATGACAGTACTACCGCCCAACAAACAATGCCGGCAGTACCTACAGTCCACCTGGCTTCCTTTTGTATTTCATCAATGTTCCCTGGCAGCATACCTGCGAAGACCCCTCAGGAGGACTACATTTCCCAAGAGGTAGTGGGGCTAAACCCAGGCACAAGAACTCCCCTGGGAGTCTCTGCGGCGGAGCTCAGCCTATGATTGGCTGGGGATACTCCTGATCGACTTATTCATTGGCTGTCCCAACCATTGCGTCCGATGCCGGAAGGAGGAGAAGGAGCAAAGCATTATGGCGACGACTGAGTCGGAGAGTGGGGAGGGAGCGCAAGAGATGATGGAGGGTGAGAGGCCCTATTCGAGGCCACGCGGGAGGTGTCCGAATCTGGGAGTGGGGCGGGCTAGGGCTGGCTGGCGGTGCTCACCATTACAAAGGTTGGGGCAAAGGAGACGTGGATGCTGACGTTACATGGGAGGGGGCGCTGTGGAGGGGGACTCCCCTGTGTTGGTGGGCAATCTGTGGGGTGCTGGGTCTGGAGGGAGGAAGCGTGGCACATATTATGGGAGACTGGTGCGATGGGGAAGCTGTGACGAGGCTTCTGAGGGAGCTGGAGAAGGCCCTTTAACTCCCAGTGCCTCCCCAAATACATGCTCATTTCATCCCTCCTCCTGGTATCTCTCCCTTTCTCTCTTTTTTTAAAAGGAGTGTTTGGAGCTGTGATGTTAGATGTCTGTTATGTTTTTGGCATGATATTTAGAAAAAAAATTAAAATCCATAATGTTTTGTGGGTGCAGTGGTATGAAATAAGGGGCAATCATTTTAAATAAGTCTTTGGAACAAGAGCTTTCTGATAGCATTGTGGTTCAGCAGTTCAAATGGTACCATTGAATGGCCACAGAGTTCCTTGACACTTGTAGTGTATTGTCTGCCTCTGTCTGTTCATATTTAGTCAGAAGTATCACATACTTAATAGGATTCTAGCATTATGTTTCTACAGGCTTATTAAAATCAGACCACCTTTAATTTTTTCTCAGAATCTAGCATCCACTTCTCTGATTGCTCCCTTGTGCCCCATCTTTGCTTCCTAGGCTTACCTTGAAAAGAGAACAATTAGTTGCTTTTATCAGTTGGCAGTATAATATCTACTGTTTGTATAGATCATTTTAGCAGTCACCATATGTGGTGACTGAAGAAAGTTTGGACAGGCCTCATCTTGACTTTTCCATGTCTTTATGGATACTGATAGAGATAAGCTGATTTCTTTAGTATGTGAGAATGATTGGTCATGAATTATGAAAATGTTCAGACTTTGAATTCAAAAGGTCAGCAGTATCCTGGTGGTATACGCTGTAAACTTCAGTGGAAATGCTCTGTCGAATAGCTTAACAGAGCACTGCTGTATATTGTGCATAGAATCCCTGCTGCTGGTCCTCATAATTCTTGACGAGGGATGTGACAAAGCAGTGACCATGACAAGCAGTATGTTCTGTAATCTCTTGCAGAACCCCAGTAAGTACAGAAGGGCATTACATGTGTATATATACTAATTATTTTGCAGATGTTGCCTTGCTGCTTGTATACTGAATTTCAACCAAAGCTATAGCAGCCCAGTCATTGAACTGGTTTCCCATGGCAGGGCATAATTTCAGAAAACATTAAGAGTAATGCTAATGACAATGCCTTAGCATCTTTCCCAGACATTGCTGGTCCTGTTCTTCAGAAAATATAATAATGATGTTTTCCTAAGAGCTGTAAGGGATACATTGTATCAGAAACCCTTTTAATAGTTCTGTAATATAAGGCCGTTATTGTTATTCCTTAATTACCATTGGGAAGTTAGGACTGAAAGGACTTGCTTAATTCCTCTAGAGTAGTTGATGACTGGGCTAAGTTGAGACTGGAGCCAGGAATCTCCTAGTTCATAGGTCATGCTCTTAACCACTAGATTACACCTGCGTCTCAGCTTAAACTGACCTACTATAATATAGACTAGAATTATTTTGTAGCATAGCTTGGTTCTTCTGGTGTGGGATTCTACAGGGTTTGATCTTTGTCCCCTATGCTGTTTTACTTCTGAATAAATCACTGGTGAGATCATCCAGAGATCTGGGGCTTTGGTATCATCAATATGGAGAAGATAGCCAGTTCTATTTCTGTGTTGTCGAAGGCTTTCATGGCCGGAGTTCATTAGTTGCTGTAGATTTTCTGGGTTGTGTTGCCGTAGACTTGGCATTGTAGGACCTGACGTTTCACCAGTAGCTGTGACTGGCATCCTCAGAGGTATAACATCTTTCTGTGTTATACTCCATCTTTCTGTGTTATATCTCTGAGAATGCCAGTCACAGCTACTGGTGAAACATCAGGTCCTACAATGCCAAGACCACGGCCACACAACCTGGAAAATCTACAGCAACTAAAGTTCTATTTCTGTTTCATTAGTTTCTAGAGAAGCTGTGGAAGTCCTGAATCAGTCTAAGACATCACTGATGGAGATGAAGGTGAAAAAAATTGAAGCTTAACAGGACAGGTGTGTTATTGTTTAGTGATATATCTGACCTGGGAGCAGGCTTATTGTCTGTTCTTGAATTGGGCTGTCCTTCTTAAAACTCAGGTTTGACATTAAAGTGCTCTCGGACTGGTACTATTGCCGGGTATCCAACTGATAGCTGTGGCCAAGAGTACCTTCTTTTAGTTTGATTGGGTATAGCAGCTGCATGCCTTCTTAGACAGGAGAGATCTTGCCACAGTCACCCATATCTTAGAGAATTCCAGAACGAATTACTATAATCTCACAGCCTATGTGGCACTGCCATTGGAGAATTTTTGGAAACTGCAGTTGGTCCAGAATAAAGTCCCAAGGTTACTGATGGACTGTTCAGAATATACAGCTCCAGCTCTGTATCATCTGTGCTGGATTCCAGTTGGTTTGGGGCCCTGTTCAGAATGCAATTTTTGAGCTTTAAAGCCCTCAACTACTGAGACCAGAATATTTTAGGACAGCCAGCCTTATCCAGCATGAACTTGGGTCAGCTTCAGAGGCCCTTCTCATACAAGTGCAGCATGTGATTACAAGGAATATGGCCTTCTCTATAGTGAAGATTGTGGAAGGATGTCTGCTTTGTCTCCTTATTGATGGTTTTCTAGTAAAAGCATTTTAAAAAATCCTTCAGAGGACCTTTGGTGTGTGAGTGCTAATTATATTTTATTGGGAATCTATTTTATCTGACAGCTCTTTTGCACTATTGGGTTTTGTGTTTGACTTGTTTCATGTCAATGGTACTTTGTGCCATCATCCTGTTCCTTGAAGAATACTTAATCGCTCTGGGTTCCCCCCCATTCAGTTGACAGACGGATTGAATCTGAAGAATCAGGAGATGATGAAGGGAAGAAGCAAACAGTTTGCATCGTAACAGACCTCAGTCAACAGAGTTTAAGGGATGAGCAGAATGGAGAGAATTCAACAGGTAAAATATTGTTCAGGAAGAGGATTTTCACATGTTGCATAAGATTAAACTGGCATACACATGCGAAATAGTCTAAGTATCAGGCTTAAAAGGCTTATACAACTATTTTTTTTAACTGCAGTATGTTTTAGCTATGTGTACACCCTAATAAACATTTTGTATTTTTGTATAATATAGTTTGTAGTTTGACCCTCTTAGTTCACAGCTGATTTTGGGTTCAGTCCCCCCCCCCCCTTTTTCAGTTTTTATACACATGAGAAGGCCAGGAAGAGAAGGAACCTCAAGTCTGTGGACTGTTTCAGTTAAGGTATCACGTCTGTGGAGTTTCCTTACTGGGGAGACCCACAAAAACCCGCTCTTTCTCAAAGCTATAGGAGGCAGGTGTTTTATCTTTGCATTTAAGGCATAAAGTTGTGCCTGAGCCTGTCAAGCTTATCATCAATACAGTTGTTAGAAAATAGCCACAACAGTTTTGCTGGTAAGGAGGCAATGGTCTCTGATGAATTTAAGCAGAGAGTCTCTTTGAGAGTCCTGATCACACCACCTGTTCATGAAAAAATTATGTTCCAACCTTGAGGGGGATAGCTGAGTATCTGTCATCCCATTCTCCCCAGCAGGTTCATCAACAATGGGGAGGGGGTGCTGGGGATAGCTGGATAATTGGCTCCTCATCCTTGTACTTGTTAAGGGAGAACAGATTAGCAAATTCACTTACTAGTTCTCTCATTAGTCAGTGCGCAGTTGTTGAGCCAATTTTAGTGGGAGTACATGTCGAGATTCCTTTTCAGACTTTCTTCTTCCCCTTTCTGTGAACCACTTCTCTGTAAGGCAGGGACTCCCGGCTTGCCATTCTCTCACTGTTCTTTCATGAAGCAGCAGATTATTGTAGCTAGTCAGTCCAACAACACAGAGAGATAGCAACCCAATTATCCCAAGCAGACCAAATAATGCAGACAGTCCAGTAATTCAGAGCAGATAAAATCTGGTCCAGTACATACATTTAGAAAGTGAAAACAGTGGAGCAGCTGTATGAGATTGTTCATTTGTCGCCATCTTGCCTTGCCAGGTGTTTTATGCAATCAGACTTTAGGGTATAACTTTTCATGCTGCAGTATTTTTTGTGCCTGTCAATGATACTTTTGTATACTGGGTCTGTAATTACTGACGGCCCTGACCTGGAAGGCCCAGGATAACCTGATCTCAGAAGCTAAGCAGGGTGGGCTCTGGTTACTACATGGATGGGAGACCACCAAGGAAGTCCAGGGTTGCTATGAACAGGCAGACAGTGGGAAACCACATCTGAACATCTCTTTCTTTGCAAAAACCCTATGCAGTCACCATCAGTCAGCTGCAACTTGATGGCAAATCAATAAAAATATTGACTGCATTGCTTTTAAATTCCAGGCAGTATGATATGCTGTGTCTGGATTATACTATAAAGTGCCTTATGCACTTTAAAATTAAAAATTGTTTCAATTGCTATAGAATATAACAGTTTAGTTTGTCTTATGTGTCAATTTTTGGGTTCCTATTTCACCCACTGGCTTTGTATAACACCAACATTAATCTCTTGGTAATACAAGCTAGCAGCTGACAGTTCTTTACCTAGCACATAATGTGCTTTGTTGAAAAGAACTGAACATGGAGGAAATGTAATTGGTGGAAGCTAAATTCAAGCTTATGATCTCTACTAGCCCCTTGTAAGAAATTTCTCTACTGGCTACAGTGGTACTTATTCAAGCAGGTATGTCTCAAAAGTACACAGTGTTCAGTCATGCTGGTGCTGTGTGAACAGTGATATCCTGTTTTTAACTTTATAGTTTATTTCATATAAAATATCATTTGTCATAAAATGTGTACTGTAGTTGCAATATCTGTACTGCTTAATGTGTCATGTGAATACTTAAGCTATGCTTCAGTTCTTTCTGGTGGTTCCAGCCTCCTGGTCATTGAATGTCCCATTTTGTTGATTGTACTGCCTCACTATGTGTAATTCACCTGGAGTCCCTGTGAGAAAGGCTGACTATAAATAACATAAATAAATATCAAACAAAATGTGGTTACAGTTAATATTACAGAATTTTTTTCCTTCTGCTCACTATTATTTTTTGTCTCTCTGAAGCTTTATGTTGGCAAGCAGTCATTTTAGAGTTAGGTTACTGGATATATGATTATCACTGGAAGAAACAAAGATTCTTCTGGGATCAATGTATTGAACAAACAAGAAGAGGATGTAGATAAAGGAGCCTCTTGGGCGTAGAGGGGCATTCACTTGTTATGCAGAGATGGCCTGCTGCTTTGTGAATGGAAGTGTGACATAGTGCATATACTTCTGTAGATAATGCCATAAAACGGAGTAATTGTATACATTGTTCTTGACAGATAGTCTAAAAGATAAGGATATTGGCTGTGAGTGATGGAAGTGTGTGTCTGTGTGTGTTGCAGGTACTTTGAGTGACAGAATGAGAGAGAGAAGGGCCAGTGAGAGAGAGCTGGTGGTGAAGTGTTCTGACTGGATGAGAAGATATGATGGGGGGAGATTTGTATGTGGAGGGAGCTTAAGAAAGAGGTCCATTTGTTTTAGATCTTTTAATGGTAACATGCTAGTCTTCCTGAGTTACCAGAGTGGGATGGAGTTAACTAAATGTGCCAGATTCCTTATGCTGAATTTAGATAATGAATGGACCATAGGTGGGTTGAACTAGAGAGAAGCACATTCTGAAGGGTACTTCTGTGTCACATACTAGGATTAATCAAAAAGATGCTCTTACACAGCACTTAACATCTCTTGAAAGTAGTAATGTTGCTGTCAGTTAACACCCTCTGGGTCCTTTACGATACATAGATACTTGTAAGTGAGCAGGCTGATAATGTGTTTTGTACTCATGAGGCTGTAATGCTAGTTTTGGAACCCCATGTTCCTTTATACCTTCAGACTCAAGCCAAGCAACACCAGTGCTCAGTGTCTTTATAAAATATTGAGTAAATCAATATGTAGAACAGTTCTTCATGTGCATTTTAGGTTACCTGGAGAGTCCAAGAACAGAAAATGCATTCTGCCCTAATGATGCCAGCGCGTGCCCCTCCATGAAGAAAGTAGTCCACTTTCCAAACTGGATAGCTGATGCTTCCACCAGACTTTTGTCTCACTGGCAGATTTTATGAGTGAAGGTGCATTCCAGTTCTTTCCCAGCTGAGTGGTACTTTAAGGTCCTCTCTCAAGGGCAGAAACTGTTCATGGAACTTGACTAGCACATGCTCCACAGCAGTCTTTTAGCTCAAATAATGAAGATCCCACCTGACCTGCTTTCTTAAAGCTGTGTTGAAATCATGTTTGATAAGATGTGGAACTATTCAGGGGTAGACATTTTTCTGTGTCAAGTTTAATTTTGGGCTTTTTGAGCAAAATCGTATCAGACTGGAAAGCAATTAATACCCTCTATCATGCAAGATGGGAATTGCGCAAATCCCTGCTTGAGCAGCCTCTAAACTGCATTTGGATGGTCTACAGAATGATTTGAGAATAAAGACATTTAACCCTCAAAAAAACATTCTGGGATTCCAAAGCAGAAAAATAGGTGAAGGATATTGTTAAACCACCTTCCATTTTATTACAAATTCCAATTGCCCAAGCCCTATGGACAGTACCATTAATCCGGTATCTTGAATGGTTAAATCACTAAGAGAATCAAAATCTTCCCATCCCAAAATCTTCCCATCCCAAACAAGCTGGTATAATTTGTAGGTCTTTTTGCCATGTTCTAGAGCTTCAAATAATTATTTCTAGATACAGCATATAAAATATTTACTGGGAGAATGGGTTATTTTATTATGGCTGTACATGTTTTAACATGCACGAGTATTCTTGCAGTGGCCTGACATGAAAAACCAATAGTGAAACGATTATTGTTTTCTAAAAATAAAACTGGTCTGAGGCATGACTACATAAATGACTATATGAGGAAACCCAGCTATTCTAGTGTTGTTAAAATGCTCAGGAAACTTAAGTAATTGACTTCAGTCACAGGGAAAAGCTGTTCCTCCTAATAGGTCTTTCTAATAGGTCTTTCAGATGGTGTGTGATTATAGGGGAACTGCTGGACAGCAGAATCTTGTTCCTTAGAATCTCTGTGGTCATATGGCAGGTATATTTATGTAAATATTGGGGGCAGAACGATGGTAACAATGTTGAGCGCAATCATGAGGGCTCACTGGAACAGACCCAGAACAGGGATGTGGGAGGCCTGCTGTTCAAGACTTGGCTTCAGATGTTACGTACCCTTGTATCTGTTTCCTCTCGGGGGGGGCGGTTTAAAGCAAAAGGGCACTTCCTAGCTAACTAGTTTGCCACCTTAAAACAGTCCATTTTGTCAGGCTCCTTTCCAAATGCATGTCCAGTTTAAGGCACAGGAGCAACCATTCTCACTTAGGGCGTAATGCCAGCATCATAGGTGTGAGCCTGACAGTGGCTTAATGAACATATTACTTTGCCGAAATGAATGAGGCTGAGAGTAATTGATGCAATCACTGGTATTGTGATCTTGATGACAAGGTGGCCTATTATATAAGGAATGTGTTTTATATTAAGTGTCAAGGTCTCAGTTGTTCTAATCCTTGCCTGAGGGTATATAATCTGGCAGTTGTTGGTACAGTGCAGCTGTGTGCTGCTTCCAGCAGTGTGTTTGGGCTGAGGATTTAACTGCTTTTATGTGTGCAGTTTTGGCATGGTCATAGTTTGGTCCACTTTGCTTGCTTGCTTGCCTGTAGAGGCTCATAAGGGAAATCTTGCTTCTGCCTGCTGTTGCCAGGTAGCAAAGATGCCTTCTGATTGTGACAATAATTTTTGACTGATTTTCCCCCCCAACAGTTCTAATCACAAATGCAAGTTATATTCAAATTAGCAAAGTAGGCAGATGGCCACCACATATGTTATTTTAACAACCACTGATGAATTTTCCAATGAGTCTCATCTGTTAGCTTCTGGTCTAGAATTGAAGTTTTGTGTTGTTAAGTAAAAGAAGCCTTGTCTCTTAACACATCTGGAAAGTGGATAGCACAGGAAGTGGAATTTGTAATTAGAGTGGCTATTTAATTGGACCTCTATCCTCGTTCCTGTACAAATGAAAAACCAGCTAATGGTAACATGTGTGCAAGTTTTTGCTGTAATGGTTGTCTGTGGCAGAGTAGATGGCTAACAGTACAATGCTAAACAAAATTACACTTTTCTAAGCCCATTAGTTAAGAAGGGTGTAACTCTGTTTAGTACTTCAGTGTAAGATGCTTATCTCACCTTCTGTTCTAGGTGACTTTGCTCCCACTTTTTTCCCCTTGTCCCCTGTGTCCTTCCTTGTGCATCCCTGAAGGTCTCTTCTTTATCCAATGCCCCATCTGCACCTTTTCCCCCCTATGCTCTTCCCTCCAGTCTTATCCAGCTATAATCCATCTGAGCTCAAATGTGGTGAGATGTAAGCAGAGGATGGAAATATGTATGGTAATGGGACCTAGAGATGCTATAGTCCTTCCATAGTGGACAAAGGTGTTCTTTCTTTGCTACAAGTAGCCTTGTTACCCACATTACCATGTTACCTGGTCCTAAGTCTGTTAAGCATGGTAGCCTTTGCCCCTTTCCTATGAGGTGGATTTGTTGCTAGGCATGCAAGTCACTCTGAAATAATGATGGGGATTTAGTGCAATGGTTGCTGACATTAAAAAAACCTTGATGGCTTCCCCTGTTGAAGGCAGGGAGGTCTTTTCCCCTTTGCATTTGCTCAGAGGAAGGGACATTTGGCAGGCTTTCTCCCCTGTGAAAGGCCACTGGTTCCCCAAACAATCTGTTGCCTTACCATATGTCTCAGTTTTCCACTGATACCTCTCTTACCCATGATAGCGAAACAGTTCAGAAGGAGAAGATGGATAGACAAATTCAGTAGTTTGTGGCATATTGTGAAAGAGAAGAGTTGGTTGGTTTTTGCACTTGTCTGGTTTATTTGTTACACTTGCCATCAATGTACATGGCACTTTACAGAGCAATGTAAAGCAGAAGAGGCTAATCCATTTCTCAAGAATCTTACATATTTGTATGAAAAACAATAGGGAGAAGAAAAAGTAGGAAGAGAGGATAGTGTGCAAATGCAATTGTAGGTATTTCACCTTCTCTTTAGTTGTGGTTGAGGATTAAAGGGTGAAGCCAAAGGATTTGCTGGAAAGGATTTAAAAGAAGAGGGAAGAGACACCGTGGGAATTTTGGAAGGGAGTTCTAGCTATCAGGTACATCAAGGCGAGGATGAGTGGGTTCATTAAGAAGGCAAAACACTTGCTTAAGAGAGGACAACAGTGAATTTTTCAATGGGTTGCTGCAAATGCTGCATACTAGAGCAGTTAGGCACTTCTGTATGTTGCTTAGAAGTATGAGAAGGAGAGCATCCACCTACTTGCCAAATGGAAAGCAAGTATGAATTATTCAGCACAAGTCTCAGAGGCCTACCCCCGCTCTCACTACCCAGGGAGAGAAAATTGCAGTGAGATGCAAGGATTTTTATTTCAGAGCAGCTTCTTCAAACTACTAGGTAATCCAAAGCCCCTGGTAGATTCTAAGGGAAATGTGAACCTTAGCACAACAGCTATAAGCTTTATGATTTTTTCCTCTCTTGCAAACACTGTGCTGTGCTAGCCAAATGAAACAAGCAGTTTCCCCTTTACCATGGAAGACTAAGGAAAGGGCAGAGACAGGTGAAAAATCTTTCTGATTACAATATTTGTACTGTTTACAATTAGTTATTTTGGTTCAAATCTTAACTAAATTAGCAATTTCTACCAAATCTCCCTTCTGTCTGCAGCTCCCCCACCCTGGGATTTCAAGTTCAAGTTTCAATAACCTTTAATGGCATAAAATCTTAGGATTTCCATGAAGTGCAGGAGGCTGAAAGGTTCCATTCTGCCATTGGAAAATTTAGTCTGGAAGCAGCCTTTTGTCACACTGCCTCTCTCGGCCATTGATCTCACACAATTTCTTTTAGTGTGCTGTTTTGAACTTCATATGTACATTTGCAAGTTTTTCTGCTCCTGTATATCATTATGGCTGTGTCTTAGAGGTGAGGTTTCCATTAATTTAAGACAAATAAAATGAGGTTTGCATAGCCGCAGTAATGTCTGAACAAATTAAATTCTTCTGCCCTTAAGGCATGCATTCTCCTGTGGGAGAGCTTTCTACAGATTGGTTTTCAGTTGATGCGCAGCTTGAGCTGACGCTGAATGTGCTTACTGTGTTGCAGCTGAAGCAGAGACGCCGGTGGACATGGAGACAATTAACTTGGACCCAGAAGCTGAGGTAATGGTGTAAGAGCATGTGGGAAAGGGTAACACACAACTCTCAGGAATGGGGTTTTTTTTGACAGTCCTTTCATTAGTTTCTTGAAAGTTCTGGAATTCCTTATTCAAAGGAGCTGGTCCACAACAGTATCAAAACTGAACCAGAGATTTTCAAAGGTAAAAAAGGCTTCTGGTGATCAGTGCACACCTCCTTTGACTTACTGAGTAATCTGTCCATTTGTCAATTTGCAGGAAAGTCTGAAGAAGAGTTATGTAGCATGTTGGTAGGATCATCTCAGCCCTAAAAGTTGCCCATATGGACTGTTTGCCTTTACAAATTTTCAGAACTGTTTTAGCACTTTCCCCACTGTCATCCCTCCAAGACAGAACCAGGCACAGCTTTTCAAATAGGACACTTTCAGATAGCTGGATCGAGGCAGCATAGAAAACAAAGTTTACATTGTACCTGGATTAATAATACAGGATTAATGCTATATATACATGAGTCTTACATTTGCTAGTGAAAAGGTTTATTTGGACTAAGTCATCAAAGGAGCTGCAGTGGCTCAAGTGGTTAAGACGCTGAACTGCAGGCTGTGGAAGGTCAGTAGTTCAGCAGTTCAAGACCCGGGTGCCGCATGACAGAGTGAGCTCCTGTCTCTAGTTCCAGCTCCTGCCAACCTAGCAGTTTGAAAGCAAGAAATTGCAAGTAGATAAATAGGTACCACTTCGGTGGGAAGGTAACAGTGTTCCGTGCACCTTGGTGTTTAGTCATGCCGGCCACATGACCACGGAAACGTCTTCGGACAGCGCTGGCTCTTCAGCTTTGAAACGGAGATGAGCACCGCAACCCTAGAGTCGGATTCGACTGGCTTTCAAGCAAGGGAACCTTTTACCTTTTTACCATCAAAGGCCATGGGAATCTCTTGATCAGGCTGCAGTTGGCCCCACCTACATCCATTTTTACAAATTAGCAGGAGTAGATGAGATGTCAATAGATCTATTTCAAGCCACAGAAATTGAGTCCATCAAAAGCTGAATAAAAATAAGCCAAAAATATGGAAAACAAAACAGTGCCCCACAGACTGGAAACATTCAATCTACATTCCAGTTCTAAAAAGGGGGCAGGGCCATTACTAGTGCAGGGCACATGGGGTGATGCCTTCTCCCAAACTGCTAAGTAATCCAAAGCCCCTGGTAGATTCTAAGGGAAATGTGAACCCTAGCACAGCAGCTATAAGCTTTATGATTTTTTCCTCTCTTGCAAACACTGTGCTGTGCTAGCCAAATGAAACAGGCAGTTTCCCCTTTACCGTGGAAGACTAAGGAAAGGGCAGAGACAGGTGAAAAATCTTTCTGATTACAATATTTGTACTGTTTACATCCCTCCAAAGATCCTTGCATCACTTGTTGACTCTCAGACAGAGGGGGTGGTGGGGAGAAGCAGGGGACACTTCGTTGTTGCTTGTGCTGCTGCCAAGCTTCCTGCTAGGGAGGTTGAGGGAGTTGGCAGGCTGCAGAAACGAGCTTCCATTCCTCTTTCTCCCCCTGCCCCTCCTTCATCCAGTGCCCCCTTCCCTCGATCCAGTGCCCCCCCCCCGACAGTCATCTAGTTACGGGGCTCATTCGAAGTGTGAGCCAGTCTGCAGGCAACAGATTGATTTCTATTGCAAGCAGGGAGAAAGAGCTGACAGAGAACTGAGCATCTGGAACCAAAGGCAGGCTTAACACCAAATGATGAGGGGGTTGGAGCACCCTCCCCAAGAAGAAAGGTTGAAGAGTCTGGGGGGGGGAAAGGGTAGGCGCGCTCGCTCCCATCACTGTCTGGTGCCGCCATTCTTCTTTCTCCCCCTGTCCCTCCTACATCCAGTGCCCCCTCCCCTCCATCAAGTGCCCCCCACAAAAACCGTCTAGCTATGGGGCTGAAAAGGAGATGTCAAAGACTGGAGCTACTACCAGTGGAAGAAACATTAACAATTTGAGATATACAGACAGCACCACTGACAGAAAATAGTGAAGCCTTGAAACAACTATTGATGAAGGGTAAAGCAGGACTATAGCTGAAAATCACAAAGACAAAAGTAATGACTACTGAGGAGTTACACATCTATAAGGTTGACAATGAAGATATTTAAATTAAGAACATAAAAACAACCCTTCTGCATCAGACCAGTGGTTCATCTGGTCTAGCATCTTGTTTGACACAGTGGCCAACTAGTTCCTCTGGAGAGCCAACAACAGGGCATAGAGGCTGAGGCCTTCCCCTGATGTTGCCTTCTGGCTCTGGGATTCAGGGGCATAGTGCCTCTGAATGTGGAGGCTCCCCTCAGCTGACATAGACCTACCTTCCCCTTTTAAAACTGTCTGTTCCTGTGGCCATCACTACATCCTCTGGCAGCGAATTCCACATTTTAATCACTTTCTGTGCAAAGTAGTATTTTCTTTTCTCCATCCTGAATCTACTGCCCATCAGCTTCATTTGATGTCCTCGAGTTCTAATATTTCAAGAGACCAGCTGTTTGAGACCACTGACTTTAGTGAACAGTAAAAGAAAAGAAAGAATGTATTTTGAGTGTGGGAGAAAAATTTCTCTTTGCCAACTCTCTCACCCCATGCATAATTTTATAAACCTATCATCCCCCCCCCCCCATTATCTCTTTTCTAAATTGAAAAGTCCCAGACTCTTCAGCCTTTCCTCATAGGGAAGGTGCTCCAACCTCCTAATCACCTTGGTCGCCCTCCTCTGTACTTTTTCCAGCTCTGTTATGCCCTTTTTGAGATACGGTGACCAGAACTCCCTGGCCCTAGGGATGTCTGGCTGTCCTCAACTAGGGCCAGGGCTTTCTCAGTTTTGGCCCCGACCTGGTGGAACTTCTGCCAAATGAAATCAGGGCCCTGTGGGATCATATGCAGTTCTGCAGGGTTTGTAAGACAGAGACATTGTGCCAGGCTTTTGGCTGAGGGCAGCAAAGGGTTTTCCTTGGCTGGTACCCTCCCTTCTCCTCCCCCCTTCTGAATTGCTGTTTGAGTTTCCTCTCCCCCTACCCAGAAACTGGCCCAGTAATCCAGAGTTGGAGTAGAAATTTCCAGGATGCCATCATCATGGACTCTATTTGGGTCTTTAGTTTTATTAAATAGTCTGTAGAATTTTAATGTTTTACATGTCTTTATAGCATTATGCCCTCATGTACATCGCCCAGAGCACGGCATAAGCAGGGATCGGGTGATTAATTAGTAATAGTAGTAATAATAATAATAACTGTACACAGTATTCCAAATGAGGCCACAGCATAGATCTACATAGGGGCATTATAGCTGTTTTATGTTCAATCACTTTCCTAATAATCCCTAACATTTTGCCTTTCTCACTAGTGCAGCACACTGGGTTAACACTTTAATTGAGCTATCCACTATGACCCCAAGATCTTTTCCACTCTTAGTCTCAGCAAATTCAGCCCCTATTAGCCTGTGCTTGAAGTTGGGATTTTTTGTCCCAGTGTGCATCACCCTACACTTACCAACATTGAACTTCATTTGCCACATTGTTGCCTACTCACTCAGTCTCTGGAGAACCTCCTTGGAGTTCTTCACAATCAGCCTTGGTTTTCATCAACCTGAATAATTTTGTGTTATTTGCAGATATAGTCACAACACTATTCACCCCTAGTTCCAGATCATCTATAAATAAATTAAATAGTACCAACCTCAATACTGATCCTTGTGGGACCCCACTGCTTACTTTCGTTCACTGTGAGAACTGTCAGTTTATTCCTACTCTTTGCTTCCAGTCATTTAGCCTTTTTAAAAAAAGTTTTCTCATTTCAAAAAGTTTAAAAAGTTTTTAAAAAGGAAGCTTTGGTGATGTACCTTATCAAAATTCTTCTGAAAGTCCCAAGTATTGTTCAAGATTTTCTATTTCATGGCTTCATCAACCCAAAGGGAGAATGCAACCAAGAAATCAGAAAGTGATTGAGACCGGGAAGAGCAGCCATGAAGGAGCTAGAAATGATTAAGTGTAAGCATGTAGTAGTAAGTAAGTTTATTGTATATGGCTATTGGCCATTACAATATAAAATATAAATACAAAATATAAATTTAGGATTCAAAAGTACTGTTCTAAAAATAAAGCCTTCAGAATAAGACTGTATAGCATTTGAACAAATAAAACAATCAAAGTTTTAAAATCATAAAAGCTATGCTACCAGTTTTGTAGCTCTAGGAAACAGCCTTGGATCTAACATTTCTGGCTGGAAGCACAAAAAGTGCTACCTTGCAAGTAACCAGGGGATACATATCCAACAAGAGAAAAACCAACTTTTCATTGTCAGGTAAGTTGCAAAGTTGGCTTAAAATTGCAGATAGAAATCTGCTTCTTAGGTCTGAATATAAAGGACAAACCGTAATATAGTGGAATAGATCTTCCACTGTGATACCACAAACGCATACACATTGTTCCTGTGGTTTGTTGGTATACCTTCCAAGCAGCACTTCAGTGGGCATGGATTGAAAGCGAAGGACGGTAAATGCTGCTCTTAAACTGTGGACTGCAATGTCTGACAAATAGGAGGTTCTTAAATTATCTTTTTAATCCTTTGATACTATAGTGCAGATTTTGACTGGAGTATTAACCTTTTGTCTAAAAGAGCATCCTCATTAAACACCCATTGGCGCAAGTCCTGGGTATTTACAAAAGATCTGGATAAGTCGTCAGGCATAGAGTACTGTGAGATGATGATATTATAAAATCTGATGCGAGTTTTATCATTACTTAGTAAATCTAAATAGCTGATTTTGCTAAATGCTTCGTTTGGAAGCTGTTGAAATTTCGGCATCGATTTCAAGATCGCTAAGTGCACTCGAGCCCTTAGTGATGGAATAACTGTTTCTGCCCTCATTAATGCCGTAGGTGAATCCTTGGGGAGTGCCAGTAGCTGCCTTAGGAAAAGATTTTGCACTGTCTCCAGGCTGGTCAATATTTGCTCCTTCCAACCCCAAAGTTCTGTTCCATACAACAGATAAGATACTACTTTGGTGATAAAGAGCTTATCAGCTGGGTCTATTAAAAGCCCCCTTTAGTACAATAAAATCTCAAAATTCCAATAGCTTATTTGCTGTTGATTTGATGGAGGCTACATGGGCACTCCAATTCAGTGTTTCGCTAAATATTAGACCCAAATATTTGTACATCTTACATTGTTCTATTAGGACACCTTGGATATTCCAGACATGTTTTTTGGGTCTTTTACAGAATACCAAGTGTAAGGATGTGTCACTGATGACCAAGAAGATAATTCATACCATAGTATTCCTCATTACTATATGTGGATGTGAAAGTTGAACAATGAAGAAAGTTCGCAAGAAGAAAGTTGATTCATTTGAAATGTTGTATTGGAGGAGAGTTTTTTGGATACCGTGGTCCACCAAAAAGACAAATGAGTTCTTGATCATAAAACATTATGAGGAGACAAGAATCACTGGAAAAGACAATAATGCTAGGAAAAGTTGAAGGCAGTAGGAACATGAGATTGATTGACTCAATAAGGAACATATGACCCTCTGTTTGGAAGGCTATTAATGATAGGACGTTTTGGAGGTCATTAATTCATAGGGTCACCTTAAGTTGGAAGTGACTTGACAGTACTTGACACAAGTAAAATATAACTATGCACATAGTACAGGTGTACAAAATAAATCAGTACATAATGCAATCAGAAGTGCTAAAATATAATTTAAAAACAACAGTCCTGTGGTTCAGCATATAAGTATCTAATGCCAATATAAAGGACATTTGTCTTTATATTGACATAAATACAGGTTTAAAAGTACATATTGTTACCATATGCAAGAACCAGTACCAAATGTGTTTTGGTCCCTGACCTTCCTCAGTGGTATAAGTCAAACTGACCACTCTATTAATTTAATAATATTTGAAAAAATCTATCAGTTTCCAGTTTCCTGTCATTTGAGAAATATGGTCAGGCAACAGACTGTTTGGGGTTATATTGGGATTAGGTATTTATATGATGAACCAGATGATTGTTTTTAAATTATATTTTAGCACTTCTGAGTGCATTATTATATACTGATTTTTTTGCAGATTTGTACAACATTCATAGTTATATTTTACTTCCTTTTTCTTCCAACCTTTTTTGTTATCTTTCTTATGCAGGGTTGTGTTTTTCTCCCCCTTTTTTGGTAGCACTTAACATACAGAGGTGCACTTCTACAGGTTCATCTAAATTAGATTAAGTATTTCCGCCTTGCTTCATGTTAGTCTTTGTAAATCCTAATTTGAAAGGCAGAACAACATATTCATAAAAATGAGGGGGGTTATGCTGTTTCTTTCCCCTTTTATTTACAGATTAGATTATGTGCTTCTGTATGATAAATGGGTGGAGGAGAAATCTTTGCTTAGCCTTCATAGCAGGGACTTGTCACCTGTCTTCTACGACTCTAGAGCCAGTTCATCTCCACACAGGTGTGTTCTTTTTGTAGGAAGAAGTCTGGACCCTGTAGGCCAAATGAGCTAAGAGTGCTGATTGGTTCTCTAACTGGATAATTTGGAAATGCATTTGATCTCCAGGCTTTCTTATTATTATGACAATAAAGGCCACCCATTCCTTGGACTAAATTCAACTATCAATTGTGGAAATTTTGAGCAAACTATGATTTACATGCAGTCAGTATTCAAGGCTGACGTAGACATAATACTGAAATGAATCTTTGTGTGAGCATTAAGGTGGTTTATGGTTGTTTTCTTGCAGGATGTTGACCTGAATCATTTCCGAATTGGGAAGATTGAGGGTTTTGAGGTGCTCAAGAAAGTGAAGGTGAGGCTATTCAGAAAATGTCAGCCTTGTCGTTTCACCTTCTCCAGGTGAGCGGGGTAGCACCGCCACCACTGCATGAGAGAGGCAGAGTGCACAGAGCAGTGCTTTGTTATATGTCTTCAGCTAGGGAAATGCTGCAGAGTGCTATTGCTACCGCATGTATAGTAGAGAGGCTGTGGGGAGCAGGATTAACATTCTGCTGTATCTTCCCAGCTAGGACATAGGTTGTCTGCAACGGCTAAAGTCTCTCTTTCCTGGTCCTGAGATTTCCCTGTTTGGGAACACATGGTTGGGCATCCTGGCTGCTGCAGGTGCTCTCTTTTGGCAGAGGAGGAGAGATACCCACAAAGCAGTAACAAGTTAGGAAGGGAAACAGAAGTAATACCTGTAACTGGCTCAGGGTAGCAACTGTACCCCAAAATACATCTTTTCAAAGCTATTAAACATGCCATAGTGAGTTCTTGCTAAGATCTGTACATTATTTTTTTTTCTCATCTTTTCTCCACATGCTAGACTCTCTGTCTCCGTCAGAACTTGATTAAACGCATTGAGAACCTGGAACAGTTGCAAAATCTCCGAGAACTGGATCTCTATGACAATCAGATTCGGAAGATTGAGAACTTGGAAGCCCTAACAGGTCTTGAGTGAGTACTTGGACAAGAACTGAAGAAGCCACTTGAGCTCTCTAAGAATACATCCAGGTTCCTTTTCATTGTGGTTGCCAGAGATACTCATCAATCACCTCTCTCAGAATGGCAAGCATTACTAGACCATGGATGTATTTAGTTATAAAACCTTGGTCATAAAACAGTCCTATCACAGCTTTATGCGAGGCAATACTATATGCAAGATAATGACTCGGTTTAGCTGGTCACAATGCTCCATGCTGTACGCTACCCACAGCTTAGAACAAATTAGAGCAGAGGTGTCACACTCATTTATTAGGAGGGCCAGATCTGACCTAAGTTACTTTGTTGGGCGGAGCCATGGCTGCCATAAAATGAAATGCCAGGTACCAGAGATATAAACTTTACAAATGACACAGGCAAACCCAATTAACAATATTATTTTTTACTCAAAATACAAATAGAAGCAATTGATTCCGGGTGTGAAAGCAATTGATTTACTGGGGAATCCAGAAAAGCCCCCAATAAATGTATTTAACCATATGCGAGATGGGGTTTTTTTCCAAGGGATACCATACTCGCTCCCTAGATACTTCATTTTATTTTTGACAGCTTTGTCCACACACACCTCAGTGTGTGCACCCAATCCCCTCCCCCATCAGTCTCCTTCCTTCCCTCTCACACCGGTTGCTCATGGACTGGATAACAGCCCTGAACGGGCCAGTTCTGGCCACTAGGCCGCATGTTTGACATCCCTGAACTAGAGTTTGGCATGATATCTGAGTTGAATTGATCGTGTACTTGAAATATTTCTCTCCTGGCTCAGAGATTTCCCAGCTGGGAACATATAGAGGAGCACAATAAGACGATGATGATGATTAATTCTGTTTACATGTGGGAAACAAAGAATGAAAGCAGACCAAAGTAGTTCATGGAGGAGCTGAGAGCTTAATACAGGTCTCCTATTGTTATAATCTGACACAACGTCCACCGTAGCATCCTAGCAAAATTTACATCCCAATAAGGACATCTACCAGCTGGATCCAAGTATCACACCAGAGCTTGCTGTCCACTAATAATAGTTTGGACAAACTATGGTTTGGCATGATGGGTTGGATCCAGGCTAAATTTTCAAATGGCAGAACTGAACTTTCCTGCCTCCCTGCCTTCTATTGCATCTTACTGATGTCCACCAAACACTGTTCCTGGGGTTATAGGGAACTTTGAGGAATGACATGAGGGGATCTGCAATGGGAAGGGAGAATCAGTGGAAATTACCAGTTTAGGCTGGGCCCAACTCAGTGTCTGGATTGAAGAAGATGATATTGGATTTATACCCCACCCTTCACTACCCAGAGGAGTCTCAGAGCGGCTTACAAACTCCTTTCCCTTGCCCTCCCCACAACAGACACCCTGTGTGGTAGATGGGGCTGAGTGACAGAAACTGCTCTTTTTCAAGAACAGCTGTGCCAGAGCTTGTGACTGACCCAAGGTCACATCAGCAGGTGCAAGTGGAGGAGTGGGGAATCAAACCCAGTTCTCCCAGATTAGAGTCTGCGCACTAACCACTACAGCAAACTGGATAGATCTGATATGTGTACTTATTGGTTTACTATCTTCCAGTCTTTGCTTCCCATTTAATGTAATTGCTAGAGGTTCATCTAGTTGATATCTTGTAGCTACTGTGACCAGCAATCTGATGCAAAGTGAGAAGACCCTAAATCAGAGGTTCACCTCCTCCTGTAACATCTATCCTGCCATTTAAGATCATCCTCACAAGTCTTGCTCTCTGTGTCAGTATGCAGAGGTGAAGCAGCTGATGACCAATGATGGATCTCTTTCAGTGGTGGCACATTGGCTGTGGAATGCACTTCCCCTAGGTGCCAGGCCAAAACATTTCTTTTTACCCAGGCTTTTAATTAAGGGATTAATCTTTTCAGTTGTTTTAGAGTCTGCTTCAAGCCCAAGAACTGTTCTTAGACTAAATTAATGCTGCTAAATGTTTTATGCTGGGTTTTTCATAGTTTAACAGTTTTTTATTTTATACTGGTTTATGATTTTATCATGTTTTATTTTGTAAGCCACTTCAACCAGGTTCTCCTGAGAGGTGGCCTATAATATTTTAAAAGAAATAAACAGCTGCTCCAGTCTAAGTTCACTGAATTCACTGGGTTTAGACAGGAGTAACTCTGCACTGGGATTGCATGGCTAGGGAGGAGCTTAGCCATGCCTTTGTGGCCATTTGTTGCTCCATCTTCTCTGCAAGGATCCTTAAGGCTCCATTGACACCAGGGCACCAGTTTTATTGGAATTATGCCATTGATTGAATATCTTTTAGTTATGAGAGGCTTTTATGCTATGTGTGTTGTCAGAGAATTTCTTGAATCATAGGCTGAAATCAGTTTCCTCGTTCATGTGCTTTTGTTGGAGTATGATGAGGAAGTGGTGTCAGTTGGTTTTACATTTTCTAGAGGGAGAGGGGAGCTTAGTATGGTTCATGTGACCCTTCCCTCTCATTTTCATATCCCATTTCTTTATATCATCCCTTTCCCTCTTGAGACTTCTTGAACTAAGGTGCAGTCTGTTCTCCTACCTGCCTCAGTACCAACAAACTACACTGCCGCCAGAGTCACTTTAGATTCTCCCTCATATAAAAAACGCTGCTTGGTAACAAAGACCAACTAGCATGAGTGTTACCCTTAAACCATTAATATTAGGTGAAGAACAGTTGAGGATACAGTATTTAAAATAATATTGATAAAAAATAAACTATATTTTAAGTATCTTAGAGTTCAGAATGCTCAATCACTTCTCTTAACCTCCAGTCCAATACTGGAAAAATATAAATCAGTCAAAGGGAAAGGAAGTACTTCTTCACCCAAAGAGTAACACATGGAATTCACTGCTACAGGAGGTGGTGGTGACTACAAGCAGGGACAGCTTCAAGAGGGAATTAGATAAACATATGGAGCAGAGGTCCATCAGTGGCTATTAGCCACAAGGTATGGATAGAAACTCTCGGTCTGAGGCAAGTAATGCTCTGTATTCTTAGTGCTGAGGGGGAGCAACAGTGGGAGGGCTTCTAGTGCCTTGGCCCCACTGATGAACCTCCTGATGGCACCTGGTATTTTTGGCCACTGTGTGACAGAGTGTTGGGCTCGATGGGCCATTGGCCTGATCCAACATTGGCTTCTCTTATGTTCTTATAGAAGACACACAATAAACCCAATTGTCATTAATATATTACTTTCCTAGTGACCTTGCTTTACATATCCTTGCCTATCTAGCTAATCATTCCTTTTATGACTTTTTTTTTAAAAAACCTATCCTTCCTCTTTTCTCAGCCTGTCCAATACATATCCCCTTTCATTTACATCCTTTTGTATAATTAGAACACTTCACTCCATGCGTGCATTCTCTCTCTCTCATACTCCATCATTCAGAGTCACTCCACTACTCTCTCACACACTTTCCCTCTTCTCACACACCTTCCCTTCTCCCAGCCAGCCTTGTTGCCTTTCAGTCTGCCCTGTCAAGAACTATGTACACAGTGCACACCATTTTAAGGCATTATTTACAGATCTTATATATATTACATCACAGGGCCCTTCTTTGATTTCTGTTGGTAAAGAGAGTGCTGTAGCTTTCCTGGTGTCCAGTGGGCCATCAGAGGACTTTAATGCACTACTATAAGTCCTACTGCATACTAATTACACATAAGTTACAGTAGTAGTGGATTTAGGTTTAGGCGGGTTCAAATCCACCTCAAGCTGCAAAACTCATTGAGTCACCTTGAGCCTGTCACTCTCTCAGCCTAGCCGACCAAATGTAGTGAGGATAAAATGGAAACCAACCCTGCGTGTGGTACCTTCAGTTCCCTGGAAGAAGTGTGGTGTACAAATGTGATGTTGTCGATGGCTGATGAGATATTTTCTTTGCTTCCTGTTAGGATCCTGGATATTTCATTTAATATTCTGCGGACCATTGAAGGGCTAGACCAGCTCACTCAGTTAAAGAAACTCTTCCTGGTCAACAATAAAATCAGCAAAATTGAGAACCTAAGCAACCTACAGCAGTTACAGATGTTGGAGCTGGGATCAAATCGAATCAGAGTAGGTATTTGCTTCTCCCTAACATTTGATAATAATCCTTCCTAGGTGCAATTGGTAAATAGTTCATATCAAACAAAAAAGGGAGGAATACTAACCTTCAGTTACAGATCACCTGCTGTGAGTAAAGTGGTGACTCAGAGACAGCCAAAGATACCCTGAAAAAGATATTATCCACATAACTTTCAGATTCTATCCTTTACTACCTTCCTTCTTTCTGCTAAATTACATAATGCCCCTTTCTGAGTAGCTCAAGAAAAGCATTTAAAAGGGAAGAAGATGCATAACACTGTTGACTTAACTGTCATTCAGCTCTCTTAAGCAAGCACACTGTGAGACACCTTCATTACAAAACAGGACACAGATTTTGAAAAGTATTGTAAGAAAAAACATTTTAAATCTGCAGAGCCAGAACAAAGGCAGGCTACATAGATGGGGGCAGGGTAAGGGAGAAGACAGCAAGGTAATGAAAAATAGGGTAATCTGATAAGCCACAGGACATGTGTGATTCTGAATGCCATTAAATAACTCATTAAATTAGATACAACTCATGATGACAGATCTGAAATGGAAACTTTACAATAAGGTGATTTAAAAAAAAATCAAAGGAAAGTTATCCTTAAACTCAAACAAACACAGACTCAGTCTAGCTATTGGATAGGTATCCTGCATCTCTTGCTTTTCAACCTTTATGTATCTGCTTTGGAGAGTTTCCCTAAAGGCACTGATAATTGTTCCCACTATTCACAATGCCGGCCATATCTTCATCCTCAGAACCTCGCAATCAGCTGTTCTGCCAAGTAGTGTCATCTCATTGTTCCATGTGGATTCTTGGAATGCTATTAACAAGACACATTCTGTTAACTGCAGGGCTGGTCTTAGTGATTCTGGGGCCCTGGACAAAACTTGTGCATGTGGCCCCAGAAACTCTCAGGTGAGGGAAGGAGGGCAGTTAGCTATAGGGTGGAAGGGGGTGATTGCCCTCCCTGCCATGGTGCTTGAGTCTCAGACAGTACAGGGGTCAGCAGAAGGGGAGTTGGGGGACTGCCAGTGCTCTACAGTCGATCACCCTGCCCCCAACCTGAATCTTTGGCAGAGCAGGATATCAGTAGTGACTCTGCCGTAGTAAGATGTTTCAGGATAGCAGTAGAGGCAGCTGGCTGCAGGGTGGTGGGGGCTCTCAGCATAGAAGGGCTCTGGACCCCCCAAATGGGGACTGTGACAGCAGTCCCAGATGTCCTATGGCTAAGACCACCTCTGCTTAACTGTATACATTGTTCATTTAACTTGCTTTGTCCGTGTGGAGTAGGGACTGCTAGAATATTCTCATGGATGCCTTGGTCCCATCTGAGCATCACAGTACCTGAATGGGTGAGGCAGTGTGGGTTTCTTGGCAGTGCTTCAGTGTTTGTTTGTTTATTATTTATTACTTTCTATTTATATCCCGCCTAGCCAGGAACTGGCTCAAGGCGGCGTACAATAGTTAAAATGTCATAAAACAATAAAATACAATCCATACAATAAAATGCAATAAACAAAGGTTACGTAAAGTGCTAGTATCACAAAGGCGATTCCTATATCATACTCCCAATCAGGCGGGCAGCAAATCCCGTATCACACTCCCTGTCCTGCGGGCAGCAAATCCAACGCCATAACCAGGTCCATAAGATGTTCCATTTTCAGTGCCTCTTTCATCAGCGGCGGCCCCTAATCGAAAGCCTGGTGGAAGAGCTCCATTTTACAGGCCCTACGGAACTGTAAAAGGTCCCACAGGGCCCTAAGATCTTCCGGGAGCTCATTCCACCAGTATGGAGCCGCCACTGAAAAGGCCCTGGCTCTGGTTATCGCTAGATTGGCATCCCTCAGGCCCGGGACAGTCAGGCGGTTCTGTGATCCTGACCTCAGTGCTCTCTGGGGGATATGCGGGGAAAGGTGGTCCCTCAGATAGACAGGCCCCTGACCATATAGGGCTTTAAAGGTCAAAAACAGCACCTTGAAACAAATCCGGTATGCTATTGGCAGCCAGTGCAGCGCCTTCAACACAGGCTGGATGTGATCTCATATAGAGAGACCCATCAACAGCGTGGCCGCCGCATTCTACACTAGCTGCAGCTTCTGGATTTGCGACAAGGGCAGCCCCACATAGAGAGCATTGCAGTAGTCCAGTCTCGAGGTGACCATAGCATGGATCGCTGTTGCCAGATCATTGCGTTCGAGGAAGGGAACCAGCTGCCTAATCAGCCGAAGATGGTAAAAGGCTGCCTTGGTAGTGGCTGCTACCTGGGCCTCCATTGTTAATGTGGCATCCAGGAGCACTCCCAAGCTCCTGACCCTCGGCGCTGGCACCAATGGCGCCCCACCGAAGGCCGGTAGTGGGATCCCTACCCCTGACCCACTCCAACTCAGGCATAGGACCTCCGTCTTCGTTGGATTCAATTTCAGTCGGCTCAGCCTAAGCCAGCCCGCCACCTCCTGAAGCGCCCGCTCCAGGTCATCTGGGGTAGAGTTGGACCAGCCGCCCAACAGCAGATATAGCTGGGTGTCATCTGCATATTGATGACACCCTAGCCTATGCCTCTGGGCGATTTGGGCAAGGGGGTGCATGTAGATGTTAAATAAAATCAGGGATAACACCGCCCCTTGAGGAACCCCGCAAACCAGTGGGTACCTCTGGGACACCTGTTCCTTTTTGGGTGCTAGAAGTTGATCACATGTTTGTTTACCATCCAAAGATAGTAATATTACTTGCTATGATCATTTTTCAGGAAATTCAGAATATTGATACTTTGACTAACCTGGACAGCCTCTTTCTGGGAAAGAACAAAATCACCAAACTCCAGAACCTGGATGCATTAACAAACTTGACAGTGCTTAGCATACAGGTACCACCCCTGGATTTCCCATTGTGTTTTTCATATGGATGTCATTTAATACATCCAAATTTTCCTATTACAAAAGCTTTGCAGAATCTGCTTTTTTAATATTTTGAATTAAGAGCTGCAAATATTCTGGTAGCTGTTTTTTTGAACTGAGAATGTAGGCAGAAAACCATTGTTCAGATTTATATTGTGTGGCCTTCCTTTTCCCTTCCTGCAGTCATGGGCTGTAGTTATCTGATGTGCATTTGTCTTTCTTTTACAAGAGTAGAGGAGTTGTTCCAATAGTTTGCTAAGCTTTTTATACTACGCTAGAAAATATCAAGTGAAATAGAATTAGGCCATTCCTCTCTATAGAGAGGAAAAATCATACATAGCATGTCTTGTATCAGTAGAATATTAAGACAGGAAGGATAATTGTCATAGGCTCCTTTGCTACATCACAATGTAGAAGGTCCTCCATGAAACTCGTCAGGAAAGATCCGTTGCAGTTTAACTTGGTGCTGCTCCTCATACTGCTTTTGAAAGGCATAGGTGCAAAACTCTGAGATACTGTACAGCTGTGGGATTATGTTCAGTGATTTTTGTGCAAATACTTTGTGGCTTGCTGTAGCATGATCTTATGAACAGCAGCTATTCCGGAATCTGACTTCAACTTATATAGATCGTGTGTGAGCATGCTGCACACAAATACTCTGCACATTTAAGGTTTTCAAATATGTGCACCTACCGAGGTAACTCCAGGAGACATACCATAACTGCAAAAGATGGTGTCAAAAGTAGCCCAAAAGTTTTGGAAGTCTTTCTGGGTAGTCTGAGTAGAGATTTGTATATTTCTTAACAATTAATTCTGGTTCTAACACTTTTTAATAGCGTTTTATTACCTCTCTAGAGCAATCGGTTGACCAAGATTGAAGGACTGCAGAATCTGGTGAACCTGCGCGAGCTGTATCTCAGTCATAATGGCATCGAAGTCATTGAGGGGCTGGAAAACACTGTGAGCTGCTACTTGAGTTGTGTTTTTTTTTTTAAGATGCATCAACGCTAGCTCTTGATAATTATCTGCCTTCTAAATAGGCAGATAGCTTCATACTAGAGATCAATCAGCATTTGCAAGCCCATTAATATTTTCCCTGGGTAACAAATGTCTTGAGTTCTTATAAAAGCGTAGTTCAAAATTGGCAGGTATTATTTATTTTGGGGTTAGGAATGGATAAGTAGCTGTTTTCAGAAGCCAGTCGCACCTTGTCTGCTGAAGTTGTAGGTTGTACTGTGTCGAGGAAGTCACTAAAAGTCTGCTCAGTGCTAACAACACACAGCCTAAAATTACAGGACAGGGTTGGATGAAAAGGACACAAGACATATAACACAAGTCTACTTCTAAGGTCTCTGTTTTGGGTAAAATTTTAGGCAGCTCAATGTTGTTTTGTTTTATGTATTTAAAACATTTTATGCCACATTTCCACCCAGTTTGAGCTGTCAAGGGAGCGAACAGTTTAAAAAAATTAAAAACCAACTTTAAACACAGACGTGTGTGTATATCAAAACAATTGAAAACATAAGAAAGGAGAGTCAATAAGGGAATGCCAGACGAAGCAAAAAGCTTTTCACCCGATGGCAGAAGATAACAATAGGTAATAACAGTGATGTTTTTATATCACTGGCTCGTTAATATAGTGATATATTTTTTAAAAAAATGTCTTGTTTTACTTAATGAGCTGTCTTGACCAGATCTCCCAAGAGGCAGCATATACATTTTCTAAATAAATAATAAAATAGCCCTGGTTCGTCATTGTTCTCTTGTAACGGGAATAAGGCTTTTAACTGCAAATACCTAGATGATACAATATTGTGGAATTCCCATTATATTAGTATTCTGGGGGATGAGTTGTGCTTTCTTAGGCAGAGGTGGTGGTAGTGCTATCTCACTCTAGAGGTTAGGTAGGTAGCATCTCACCTTAATAATCAACCTTATTTGGATTGCAGACTGATTTAGCTACTAACTAGTCGAAAATGAATTATCTTGCCTTTTCTGTATCCTAGTGCCAAGAACTTATAAGTTTACATAATGGGGGCAGAATCTGTGCTGTATATATGGCTGCTGAACTCTGCTATGGGAAACGTCCCTTATAATCCAAGGGCACACAGTAGGGAAGAAACAAATACTGAAACCCAGGCTAAAGTTTTCTGTATACTTATTTTAGAATAAGCTTACAATGCTGGACATTGCAGCCAACAGGATCAAAAAGATTGAAAATATCTCCCATCTAACGGAACTGCAAGAATTTTGGGTAAGTCTGAAATGGGGAGAGGGAAAGAGAAATTACAGCCTTCACCAGTGAATGAGCATTTACAAAATGTTTCCTTGAAATAGTGAATGTTCCCAGACTACCTATGGAATTTGTAATCGATTGTTAAATTCAACCTTAAATTCAGATGGTCGGAACTTTAGAAGCGCTAATATGTTCCTTAGACAAGACCTAAAATAATACCTCAGGAAAATTACACAGGATCCATCTAAACCCAAGAGTTTTCTGTACAACAGACTTCCATTCATAAATTATACAGGAGGCCCAAAGAATGCAACATAGCAGCATGTCACATACAGATCAGACTTTAGAAACAGTAACAGTGTGTTAACTGTAGAAAAATATTGTGTACTACAATTTTAAGTATTTCCATTTAACTCCTACTTTGTTAAGCCCATTTCATCTCTCTCTTTGTAGAAATTCTTACTTAGCTCATACACTCTCCCTCACCCCCACTACATAAGCTGGCCCCACAAGTTACCCATGCATCCCTGTTCTGTGTATCCCAATAGTACCATTGTTGTACTTCGTCTCTCTTCCTGCACTTCAGAGTTCTCTTGATCTCTTAGTTATCCTTCCCTTTCTCTACCCAAGAGTGATCTCTGTCTTCTGAAATCACATCTTTCAGAGCCCCCATTTCTTCTGTTCCACCTCTTTCCATTCCTCTCCCCGCCCCTTCCATTCATGTCTTATATGGGAATGTCAGACCAAAGTGGCTTATATAGCATGGCAGGTTTGTTGTAATAAGCTGGGCAGACTCCACTGTATGTTTCAATTCAGCAAGAGGGAGGAGCAACGCAAAGGCAGGCATTTCCCAATCCACACCCCTACTTTTCATGGGTTTTGAAAAAGACCTGCCCTTATATCATGCTTGCTATGTGTAAGATGCTGAGACATGGATTTTTTCTTCTCCTGGCAAGTCCAAGCTGTCTCACATTTTTTCAGTAACAAAGGAAAGAATTGGATGGGAGTGGCTGTCTCCTCAGCCAAGCATATTGTAAGAATTGTTTGGATGTTCTCTCAAAGCAACAGGAAGCACTTGCAAAGAATGGGTCTTTGGAATTTCCTGACAGGGAGCAGGCAGAGTCATCCTGTGGACCCTATTTCTTTCACATATAAACAATAGTAAATGATCTCTATCAAAAGCAAAGGACAATCCAAAGCTCCCTAAATTGACCCTGACCAGAAATATTTGGTGTGATACGGCCCCTGTTTCATCCAACTCCTATTTTTGTATTCCTCTGCGCCTTCTCTTTCCTACATACAAATTAAACCTAAATGATTTCCCCAAAGATTGTTACTTCAGTTTTCAACATGGATAAATGTATTTTCTGTTTTGTTGCTTCCCAATATCATGAGATCCTGGTAAAGACGAAGGATTGTATCCAGAATTTTATCTATGGAAAGCACCTAGTCTTCCACTTTTTCTCTCTGTTCTTGCAGCCCCCTCTGGCTACTGGAAAGAGCATTCTTGGGGTTGTGGAATCTGGGTGGAGGAACAGATACGTGGTTCAAGAGAGTGCTACAGTGAGGAGGGATGAAGTCACCCCCTCCTCTCTTCCATCAGTGGAACTCTGCTGAGAGCAGGCCCACCCACTAGGTGAACTAGACTTTCGCCTAGGGCAGGCTGATCATGAGGGCACCAAGTCGCTGCCCCAGCCGCCACCTCTAACCCCAGCCGCCGCCACCGCTTCTTTCTCTCCCCCAGCCCATGCAAAGCTGCCCCGCCAGGCACCCCTGAGTTCCTAAGGGCCAACGATGCTCCTCACGCCTTGTCTCCCAGCCGCTGGGAGATGAGGCACGAGGAGTGTTTTTGCCTCCAGAAAGGCAGGGGGCGCTGTTTAAAGCCCATGGCCCGCAGTGCACCACCTGCAGCTCATCTACACAAAGTTCCCCCGCCTCCCCAGCTCTGCTGGGTGCCCCTGAGCTCCTAAGGACCAAGGATGCTCCTCATGATTCATCTCCCAGGCAGCTGAGTCTTGCAAAACTCATCACTGATCAACAAGTTTTTAAAGTAGGTGAGAAGCAGCCACACCAAGCGCATCTGAGTTCCACTTAACTTGTAATGGGGGGGGGGAGAGATAAAGAAAAATGGCAATGCAGCAAGTGCAGATGGGCGTCCTGCGTGCAAATTTGTGATTGCAAGGGGGAAGTGGAAATGGCGCTTCCCCTGCTTGATAATTCCTAGAAAGTGTGACCCAGAAGCCTGGTGGACACCAGCTGCCTGTCAAGCACATGTTGCGCACCCTCGAGGGAAAGGCAGGGCTGCAGGGGTGACCATGCAGTGCCGGCCTGGTTCACTTTCTCCTCTCGGGGAGGCTGCCTTTGGGAGCCTGGGGGCTGGAGTGGGGCCGGCACAGGGGGGGGGGGGGGTTGTTCCACAAGGTAGCCTCGCCTAGTGTTCAAAAAAACATGGGGCCGGCCCTGGCTGAGAGAAGAGAGAAGATGGGGCAATTTCATTCCCTTCATCCTCATTATGGCGGCACAGCCTACACTGTGGTTCTTGTACATTAGGAATAATCTTTCCAGGGTTTGGAAAGGGCTGCAGAAGTGGAGAGGAATGCAGCCCAGTTCTGCACACCACCAATGATAGTTGTTGGATATAAGCCCTTTGAAGAGTGCTTCATTCCTACTGTCTCCTACCTAGCATGAAAAGGTGATATTTGAAGAGTGAATGCACTCTGATTCTTGAGTAAAAAGTTCTTGCAGACAATGCCATTTTCATAGCTGAGGGGCAGAGGTGCAAACAGAGTTTACTTTACAAGCTGTCTTGCTCCTGAATTTATGCAAGTCCTGGAAAACAGAACAGCAGGTTTACCCTCTTTCGTTTCAGTTTGTTTTGCAATGGGATGAGTTGTAGGCAAGAGTGTGAATTTAAGTGTCAACAGCCTGAGAGATACAGATAATGGATGTTGTGCCTAAAAAAAATTGCTGTAAGTTTGTCTTTTGTGTGTGTTCCCTAGATGAACGACAACCTCATTGAAAGTTGGAGTGACTTGGATGAATTGAAAGGAGCCAAGAATTTGGAAACAGTCTACCTAGAGCGAAACCCCCTGCAGAAAGATCCACAATACCGACGCAAAATCATGCTGGCCCTTCCATCCGTCCGGCAGATTGACGCCACCTTTGTCCGGTTCTGAGCCTTCTCCGTCCCCCTTTCCCCTTTTTTTCTTCCCAAAGTGTCACAGATGGGACTTTTATCCACACTGCACCCTCCGTCTTCAGTCCGTTGACACTTCCGAAGCAAATGGCCAATGAAAAGCACTGAAATCAGACCTTGCATATAATGCACACTCTATTGTTGTTTTTGAATATTATTATTAAACCTTAACGTGTGAGATTTCCTGGTTGTGACAGTGTCTCTTCCTGTTGGGCAGTCCAGCAAGCAAGTTCATTTTCTGATTATCAGCATCTTCTGTCTCTAAAGCAATAGATATCTCTTAAGAATCACAAATTCAATGGTCGCCTAGGCCCCTTCCTGCTCACAGACAATAGCAGCAATCTGTTCAGAACAGCATCAGAGTTTTTCTAACCATTGAAATAAAGCAAGCATTAGCTTTATCAGAGATAAGAATAATAAGCCTTTATTCTGTCCTAATAAAACTGAGCACAGGGCACAGGCAAGGTATGAGTCAGTGCCTGCCTAATGATGGTAAAAGCAATTAGTTGTAAATTAAAGTTAATTGCCTAGTCTAACAGCTTTCACTAGTCTCCACTTGTCTCTTCAGGAGCTAGGCTACTGCTGGCATCTGTCAATATTTGCACTGAAAAGGATAGTTATTCATATCCTTGTTCGTCTCTTTGCACAGTCACGCCTTTGTTCCTTGAGTCTCCATTTACCATTCCAGCCATCTGATCTGCAATGATGAATTCCTGTGGGAAGCTACCAGGCAGCTTGGAATGCCAATGCCATATGAATGCACTGTGCACCTCATGTAGATTTAAGCCTGTAGCACGAATGCTGTAAAATTCAGTAAAGCAAACTGTACTCTCAGCATGTGAATTTCACCTTGTACTTCTGGATTCAAGACTCAGGGGAATGAACAATCTTACTAATGATTAAGTTGTGACTGTAATTTTGCCCATTGCTATGAGTAGAGAGTCTTGGTCAGGCTATTTGATCTCTCTTATAGGTGAAAGCCAAGCCTTTGAGCTCCCCGGTACCAGATAGGCAGGGAAGGTGCAGATTAGAAGATCCAGTGTGAATTTGAGGCTTTTTCAGAGAGGCAGTAGAAAAGAGCAAGTCCAGTAGCACCTAAAAGACTTAACAAAATTTGTGCCAGGGTATGAGATTTTGTGAGTCACTGCTTCTTCAGGGAGGCAGTTGGGCATGCCTCTTGAATGAGCAGTTGGAGGTGAATCGTCCTGTTTTTTTAAAAACGAGAGGTACTAGAAGGGGTGGGAAATAGTAAAAAAAAATATTGTACAACAACCCTGACAAGGTTCACAGCTGATAAAGCCTCTTATTGTATTTTTACATACTTGCATCTCTCCCCAGGTCTAAGGAACTGAAGGCAATCTACAGTGAAATTCGTGAATGAACAGGAATTTGAAGCCAGGTCTTATTAGTCCAAGTCCAGCATACTGTAGCCACTACAACATACCTGCAGTCCTGGAGACAGCAGAGAGTGCCCATAATTTCTTCAGGAAAAACTATTAAGCTGAGTGGTCATTTTTGGTGTTGTAGTTTGCGCTATAGCAACTTAGGGTAAAGAGACTTTCTTTTGGACATCAAGGCATTTATGGAATTGCCATAACATCAACATGTCAAAGTGGACAAAATTTGTGACTCCAGCTCTTTGGCTGAGCTTGAGCGCACAATGCTTCTCTTTTGTACTCTACCCTCAGTGTGTAGTACTCTGGCTCCAGAAAAGATGGGAGAACACTAACTGAAGAAAGGAGAATAGAACTGGCAATAATATTTAGATAAAATGTATGTTGGTGACCACTTTCAAAGATGAAAAATGGAAGTAGGTGGATCAATTCACAATCCACTAAGGATCTATGTACAGAAATGTAGATTTGGGTTAGATGTTAGGGAAAGAATCCTAACTAGAAATGCTGTACTACTGGGATCTAATTCTAAATGTTACCGGTCTTCACTTAGTTCTTGAAGAGCTTGGAGGAATGCATGTCCTATAAAATCAATCTCCAGCATTCCTATACTTTTCCTTCTGTGTTTTTCTCTGGGGGGTAAATAAAGCAGGCATTCTTGACTTCTATGCAGTTCTGTGGTGCTTCTCTAATTATAAGACATTGCTAATACCTTTCACTTTCAACAGGAGCCTGCCCATGACCCACCTGTTTAAGGTTTCTTGGTTGCTTGTGGAAGGTGAGCACTTAACTTGCTTTGTCGGTTTCTCTAATGCCAGTCTTTCCACCACTCTTCAATTATGATCTCATAGATGAGATCATCAGAACTCTGGAGCCAGCAGCAGAAGGTGGAGTAGATGGCTGCCTATGTACCTAAGGTGCCTCTTGTAACTTGGAAGAAATTATTTTTTAAATGTGTAGCCTTGCTGTAGGTTTTCTGGCTAGCCTTGCTATAAAGTCATTAGTGACGAGTTTGCTTTTTTTTGTCCCAAATCTCTTGTCTTTAGAATACAGGATATGATTGATCTTTCTCAAGCAGGTACATTTAGAGCAATGCATATGTGTTTAGCAGATGCTCCAAAGTTACAGTAAGGAGGGCTATGTGAGTATACAACTGATTAGACTTCCAGAGTCTTATGCCCCTCTCCCAGGAACTCATTTCTTCGGAAGTAAGGCCCATTGATGTTCACAGAACTTCTAAATGCATATAGGCTTGCAGTCATCTGCCCTTCTCCAATAAAAGATATTGGGTAGTATTTAAAAAAGGCTTCATGCGCTTTTTCTGTGGTGATGGAGACTAGAAAGACCCATCTCCAATTCTGATCAGTTTTTGCAGAATGTGGTCATTGTCAGAGAATTCAGGAGGGGGGGAACCATGTAACTCTTTGAGAGTTTATAAATAGACAATTTGTACCCAAAGCCTGCTATCAGCTCCAACATCATCCTTTCCACACTGCCTGTCTGATAGCCAGTGTTCAAATTGCCACACATTTCTGCCACATGTTCCCTTCAGTGTTCTGGTGGCAGATTTTGGAAGCCTTGGCTTTATGAAGTGGTGTTCTGTTTACTTGCCATAGTGATCCATTAAGAAGATAATAAATCTCTCCAGACTTGTAGCTCTTGACCAACAATTCATGTATGTTGCCTGGCTATGTAATGAATGATTCTGCATTCATTGTGAGATGATGCTAAAAGTAAGATTAGATTACCTGTTTCAAAAACAGATATTGCTTACAGATCTTAACCTGTGCTTATATGGAATATGTCCAGTAGAACTCATGGACAGACCTCTTGAGTAAACATACATAGAAACAGCCTTGAGACTATATGCCTGGTATGTGGCCTTACCAAAATGACATTCCTGACCCAAAGGACATTTTCATAGTTAGCTTTGAGGTACTCCCTCCCTGTATGCCCCACCAAGACTTCCACAGTGAGGTCACCTGCTGTCAGAAAGTATTCAAGTTTGCGCTTTATAAACCATGCTACCTTACATCTCAGTGTCCACAACGGTGTGTGTTATTTTTCTTTGCAAGGGGTAGCAACGGTGTGTGTTATTTTTCTTTGCAAGGGGAGTGGTCTCTCGCCTGTTTATTCCTCACAATTATGGCATAGTTAGAATTTTTGTTGCTGTGTTTTGTAAAAGTGACTGTACGGTATTTTCCTTTTGTTCTTCCTCTCTGCTTTCATTCTATCTAATGTTTTAAAATTTGGAAGGTGTCATGCATCTCCCTGTCTCAAACAAATTTGTTCAGGTGTGCCATTCCCAATGTTTTAATAGATAATTAATCATTTATTGAATAATGAGTCAGTGTGGTGTAGTGGTTAGAGTGTTGGACTGGGATTGGGGATCCAAATCCTCCCTCTGCCACGGAAGCTTGCTGGGTGACCTTGGGCCAGAGTCACACCCTCTCAGCATAACCTACCTCACAGGGGTGTTAGGATGAAATGGCAGAGAGCAGAATGATGTGAGCCACTTTGGGTCCCCATTGGGGAGGAAAAAAGGGATTCACTGGAAGAAGTGAGTGACAGTTTTCCCTAGTTTCTTCTCCCCCCTCTGTGTGCCTCAATCAGAAAAAAAAATCCTGAAGCATATGGCTGTTCATTTTTCTGTATATTTGCCTTAAGGAACACTTTGCTGAAATGTGGTGTTTGCGTTTTTGCGGGATCTGCAAATCCACACCCTCATATCAAATAAAGGCAAGGTCTGCTAAAAGCTATTAGGAACCTGCCTCCAGCTTTAGATTCCTCCACCTTATGCATACAACCTGGTATTATAAAGTAGAAATGGGGCGGAGCTGGTAGCGAACAGCATCAGAGTGGAGCAGCATCTGTTTGCTGCTTGGAGAAACGGAAGGCAGACTGAAGGGGGGAGGAGATGAGGATAACATTGCCCTTAAGCATCCTTCATACTGCCTTGGATTCCCACAGGGATCGGTGCAATGGAGCTACCTTCTACTAGCCATTCAACAGAGAGAAGGAAGGTGTGGATTCAGTAACCCCATCACCATCATCAGGTATGTTCCAGCAGGTATAAACTTGGATGGAACAGTCAATGTCATTGAGTTTAACATTTGTACAGATAGGGAGTTGCCCAAAAAGACTGACGCAACCACTTTTAACTTTAAAAGGGGTAACTTCTCTGGTATGAGGGGACATGTGAGGAAGAAATTGAAAGGAAGAGTGGAGAAGGTCAAAACCATTGGGGAAGCTTGGAGACTATTTAAAAATACAGTCCTAGAAGCTCAGAAAAAATATATACCGCAGGTTAGGAAAGGTACAAATAGGTATAGAAAAAAGCCTGCATGGTTAACAAATAAAGTAATGGAAGCTGTAAAAGGTAAGAAGGATTCCTTTAAGCGGTGGAAAGCTAGTCTTAGTGAGGATGATAAAAGGGAACACGGACTATGGCAAATAAAATGCAAGTCTGTGATCAGGCAAGCAAAAAGGGAATATGAGGAGCATATTGCAAAAAACATAAAGGCCAACAATAAAACTTTCTTCAAATACATTAGAAGTAGGAAGCCAGCCAGGGAGGCAGTGGGGCCCTTGGATGACCAAGGGGTAAAAGGAGTAGTGAAGGATGATAGGGAAATGGCTGAGAAGCTGAATGCATTTTTTGCCTCTGTCTTCACTGTGGAAGAGGAGAAGTGCTTGCCCACTCCAGAAGCACCGATTTTGGGAGGGGGTTTGAAAGACCTGAATCAGATTGCAGTGACAAGAGAGGAAGTCCTACGACTGATGGACAATTTAAAAACTAATAAATCACCAGGCCCGGATGGCATTCATCCGAGAGTTCTGAAAGAACTCAAATGTGAACTTGTGGATCTCCTTACAAAAATATGTAATCTTTCTTTAAAATCTGCCTCCATTCCTGAGGACTGGAAGGTAGCTAATGTCACTCCCATCTTTAAAAAGGGCTCCAGGGGAGATCCAGGAAATTACAGGCCAGTCAGTCTGACATCAATACCGGGTAAGTTGGTGGAAACTGTTATTAAGGAAAGAATTAGTAGGCACATTGATGAACAAAAACTATTGAGGCAGACTCAGCATGGGTTGAGATGGTTAGACAGTGTCATCGATGCAATGAACATGAAATTGAGCAGACTTCAGCGGACAGCGGAAGACAGGAGGGCCTGGCGTAATCTGGTCCATGGGGTCGTGAAGAGTCGGACTCGACTGTGCGACTGAACAACAACAACAGCATGGGTTCTGTAAAGGAAGATCTTGTCTCACTAACCTGTTAAGTGTTTTTTGAGGGAGTGAACAAACATGTGGACAAGGGGGACCCAATAGATATTATTTACCTAGACTTCCAGAAAGCTTTTGATACAGTTCCTCATCAAAGGCTCCTAAGTAAGCTCAATAGTCATGGGATAAAAGGACAAGTCCTCTTGTGACTCAAAAACTGGCTTATAAATAGAAAACAGAGAGTGAGTATAAATGGGAAACTTTCTCAGTGGAGGGTGGTAAGCAGTGGGGTACCACAGGGATCAGTACTCGGTCCAATGCTTTTTAACTTGTTTATTAATGATTTGGAATTGGGAGTAAGCAGTGAAGTGGCTAAATTTGCAGATGACACGAAGTTGTTCTGGGTGGTGAAAACCAGGGAGGAGTGTGAGGCACTCCAATGGGATCTGTCGAGGATGGGTGAGTGGGCGTCAGCGTGGCAAATGGGGTTCAATGTGGCCAAGTGCAAAGTGATGCACATTGGAGCCAAAAATCCTAAATATAAATACACGTTGATGGGGTCTGAACTGGCAGAGACGGACCAAGAGAGAGATCTTGGAGTCGTAGTAGATAACTCAATAAAAATGTCTAGACAGTGTGTAGCTGCAATAAAGAAGGCCAACGCTATGCTGGGGATTATTAGGAAGGGACTTGAAAGAAATCAGCCAGTATCATCATGCCCCTGTATAAATCATTGGTGCGACCTCATTTGGAATACTGTGTACAGTTCTGGTCACCACATCTCAAAAAGGATATTATAGCACTGGAAAAAGTACAGAGAAGGGCAACTAGAATGATAAAAGGGTTGAAACACCTTCCCTATGAAGAAAGGTTAAAATGCTTGGGGCTCTTCAGCTTGGAGAAACGACGGCTGAGGGGTGACATGATCAAGATTTATAAGATTATGAATGGGATTGAGCAGGTTGAGAAAGAAGTACTTTTGTCCCTTTCTCACAATACAAGAACTCGTGGGCACTCCATGAAATTGCTGAGCAGTCGGGTTAGAACAGATAAAAGGAAATACTTCTTTACCCAAAGAGTGATTAACATATGGAATTCACTGCCCCAGGAGGTGGTGGCAGCTACAAGCATGGACAGTTTCAAGAGGGAATTAGATAAACATATGGAGCAGAAGTCCATCAGTGGCTATCAGCCACAGGGTATAGATGGGAACTCTCAGTCTGGGGCAGGTGATGCACTCTATTCTTGGTGCTGGAGGGGGCAGCAGTGGGAGGGCTTCTAGTGTCCTGGCCCCACTGCTGGACCTCCTAATGGCACCTGGTATATTTTGGCCGCTGTGTGACAGAGTGTTGGACTAGATGGACCATTGGCCTGATTCAACATTGGCTTCTCTTATGTTCTTATGTTCTTATGTAGTGCAAAGGAATGTGCAGAGTGCTGTTTGGGCATCATATTACATGATAAGTTCCTAAACTTCCAGTGTCATTCTCCCACCCCCTGCTGATTTGTTCTTGCATCTCATGTCCAATCTTGTTCTTGTCTGAAGGATGGAAAATTGCAGGCACCTTAAAGTTCCATTTCTTATGCTTTTACGTTTGGCACTATATAAGTGGGCCTGAAAAATTCTACTGTAAGGTAGGTCCACACATCAGCAACTTGTAGTCTTGGCCTCAGTTTGCCACAATCAGAGAGCAGAGTACTAAATTCTAGAAGAGTAGCAGTAAATATCTGAAGGCTTCCCATGTTCTTAGAGCAAAAACAAACGAGGAATCCTGTTGCACCTTAAGGCCAAACAGATTTATTATGCTGTAATAAATCTAAGGTGCCACAACTGTTTTTTGTTTCTGCAGCATCAAGATTTTAGATAATTGGAGCATTATGTCTCCCCACCACCAACAAAAAAGCCCCACCCTTCTAATGACCTTTGTCACAACCAGTAGAAGATGTCAGAGAACTTCACATACTAAATTAAGATTTGGGCATGTAAACTTATTAAATATGCAGTAATGGCAAAACTAACAACTTGAGAAACAGATCAATCATGAAATTTGAGGAGAGATGTAGTGTATATTATGCAAGCAGAAGACAAATTTAGAATGAGAAGTAGTTGATAAAAATTGCACACAAATGTATTGAAATGTAGAAGCAGATCTTGAATATAAATGTATGAAGTCGATTCTGAGCTGAAATATCTTCTGCTTTCTTATTATGAGATATATGATTTTCTTTCTGTTCTCTGATATATTACTTACTGTTAAAAGTTACACTGAGTAGGTAGAGGTGGCAAAAATATATAATACTGAATATGTTATATGCTGAACAGTCTGGTTAGAACAGATAAAAGGAAGCACTTCTTCATCCAAAGAGTGATTAACACATGGAATTCACTGCCACAGGAGGTGGTGGTGGATACAAGCATGGACGGCTTCAAGAGGGAATTGGATAAACATATGGAGCAGCACCGAGGTCCATCAGTGGCTATTAGCCACAAGGTATAGATAGGAACACTCACTCTGGGGCAAGTGATACACTGTATTCTTGGTGCTTGGGGGAGGGCTTCTAGTGTCCTGGCCCCACTGATGAACCTCCTGATGGCACCTGGTATTTTTGGCCTCCATGTGACCGAGTGTTGGACTGGATTGGCCATTGGCCTGATTCAACATTGGCTTCTCTTATGTTCTTATGCATTAAAGATGAAATCAATAATGTAGATGTAAAACAGATTAGTTATGGCATTTGAAATTCACAATGTTGAATACAAATGTACCCCAACAGAAGCATTATTGTATATTATAAATAGTGTTTTAAAAATTATAATGAAGAGGGTGTTGGAGAGATGCTTTTTGTTTCATACACCCTTATGTTTGATATACATAACCCCCTTTTTCATTTCCGTATCTCCTTCTCTTCTTTATTTTCTAAAAAATAAAAATATATCTTTCAAAAATGATGATTTGGACATGGAGAGTGGGGATGGTACGGAAAAAATCTTTCCAGAATATAGATACAGAGATCAGGATCCTGAAATTGTGACTCAAACTAGCCCACTGTATCTCCCAATAGGACTAATGCTCTGGTTGTGAACCAACAACTCTCTTTTGTACATGTATATCCAGGGCTTTTTTTTCTGGGGGAATGCACTGGAATGGAGTTCTGGAACCTGTTCAACAAAATAATTTAAAAAATGTGTAAAAGTTAATGAATTTTCAGTATACATATACACTTCAGTTCCCTCTTGAGAGTTCTAGCACCTCTTTGTTTTTGTTTTTTAAGCCCTGTGTATACCACAGATGTGTACTTTTTGTTTGGTCTGTTTGTTTCAGCAGCTGCTCTCCGAGCCCTGCTGAGTTCTGGGGGGCAGATCTTTTTAATCTCAGAACGAAAGGGAAAAGACCCATTATAAAAACAGATCTTCCTTGCAATGCTCTGAATTACAGACTCTAGGCTGGTCTCAAATTATACTGGTTTTATATTTTGTCAAAGAATCAAGGGAATTGCAGACTGGCAATGTGCTAAAAATACTCTTAGGAAACCTCAAACCCACAGACCTTGCTTATGGAACTACATTTCCCAGGATTCCTAGGGAAGTCAAATTACTTAAAACAGTTGAAGTCTGCAGCCTGGATATGCTTCTGTCTCTAGTTGCCTCAGTCTATGAAGCCTGAGAGGAAATAAATTCTTCCATCTTCACATAGCTCAGGTCAGTTCTGAAGGGGTAAAAGCTGATGTGGGATTCCATAATCAGGAAACCTGGTTTAGAATATGAAACCACTTTAAGAAGGTCTTTTTGGTATACATTTTCATTTCTGGTTATTTTTCTGCTTTCAGGAATATTCAGAATATAGCTAACAAGATTAGGGCATGAAGAACTGCAGAGGGTGATTTGGAACCCCCACCCCTCAAAATCCTCCTTCCCTGGGTTCCCTGAGACTTCTGCAGATTGACCCCCCCCCCCACACACACACACGCATTCTAACTGACCACTCAGCTGCTGTCCAAGCCTCATCCCTTCTAGATCATACTTAGTGTTGATCAGGATTTTTTAGAGCTTCCTCCCCCCCCCCGGGTTAATTTACACTACCTTTTTATTTTTTTGCATGAATGCATGTGCAGCTCCCCTGAATAAATAGAGACCTCCCCCACTTTGGGGGCAACCCTGATTTTTCTGTCTTTGTCATGTAACCAGACCCAGTCTATTTACTAGCAGATGTAGTGATAAACCAGGGGCATATGAAGAAACACCCAGGGGTGGACAATTTGGAGACTCCCCTCCACCCCTAAGTCTCCTCCTCCGAGGATTAGAGAAGCTTTCAGCCAGTTTACTATTGGATATAGTGATGAAGTGGAGACCTCTGAAGAATTACTGGGGGGAATGGAGGGAACCAATTTGCGCGTCCCATTCTATCAGTCACCCACACATTTCCTCCTCCAGGAATCAATAGCATTCATATTTGGCCCTTGTATACTTCTTTTTTACAATTGTGTTCTCCCCCCATTTACCCCCCTTGCTGTTTTATATAGCTTTTGATACTCTGGTATGAAATACTGCCTGTTTTATATCATTTTGCAGCTATGTTTTCCCTCAGACTCAGAAATAGCCTATGGTTCAATGAGGTCCATAACCAGAAATTCTATTGTGAGGGGGAATTAGCACACTGTTGGGGGGGGGGGATGGGGTTGCCTTAAAATTCAATGCCACATTGAACAGAACTATTAACACTAGTTCTTCCACACATCATTAGGTATTGTAACACATAGTGTCTGTGTGTCATCACAACCAAGTAGTTTTGAAGAAATTGACTGCTTTAGCAGACTAAAATAAGGAAATTAACTGCTAAATGTAAAATATAGTTGAGCTATCAGTGCTGGATTATGGCTTCCCATCAACAAGTAGGCATGACAGAAGTCTGAGAAGAAGCCATATATCTGTAATATGGCATCCTATTAGTTCTTCAGGGAAAAGTGATTTGCTTTTAATCATATGGTTCAATTGTTGATTTCATTAATGTTCTTACATCCTTTTCTCAAGAGGTATTATAGGGCATAAAATACGGGGGGCGGGGAGTGCTAAGACTTACAGAAGTGTTAAGGAAGTTGATAAGTGGGGAGGCAACAATTAATGTTTTCATGTTGCTGTTTTTTGTGGGTGGGATTTTAAAGTGGCCTATAATAAAGAAGTGTCTTTTATAGCAGAACGGCAAGTCAGCAGCTGTTTAGATACAATCTTTTTGTTTCTAATTTCACCCTCCAGTCAGCACAAAAATAATGTGCCAATAAACTACTAGTTTATTATCTTTTTCTTTCCTTGTTCACTTCAGGTTAAACTTGTCTCTAGTGCTTATCCATCATTATCCAGCCACAACTGTGAAACCACCTAGCAAATTTAGGAAGCTTTATGGCTTTAGTCTGCCTTTCATCTCTGCTGTTTCTAATTCAGGCTCTGGATCTGAATTTCAAAGTAAAAGTTGTAAAAAGAGCAAAGAGAATGAAGCTGGATATGTTCTTTTTAATAAAAAATGTTTTTAAAATCTTAGAATAAACCATATATTTTATGCATGAAGATGCAGTCTGACAGGATTTTGCCATCATACTTGCAGGATTGTATTTGCATCAGGGCACTTCATGAGAGCCACCTCTGCAAACAACTATACAGCCAAACTATAATGTGAAAAATGTACCTTAAATAAGATACACCTGTTGTCTGGAGGTTCTGAACTAAAATTGCTGGCTTTGTACAACAAGCAGACGACCCACAACATTTGTAGAGGGAATCCCATCCTCCCCCCCCCCACTTGTGGGGCTGCTTGCATGTGGGCCAGCCTGCCCACCTGCAGCTTCACTGCATCTGCCAGCCTAGGTTATGCAACAGCTGGCAGTAGGAGGGAGTAGATGGTCTAAAGTGTCTCCAACAGCCTGGCTCATAGGGCAGCAACTTGAGCTCCTGCTCCCCCCCCACCCCCGCTACACTACCAGGGAGACCTGTGAGAAGCTTGCAGGGGGAGGGGGAATCTTGGTGGCAGTGGTGCCCTATTAGTTCTCTTGCCTGCCATGCCCTCCTCTCTGCTCATCTCCCACCATTGCTTACAGTTTCTTTACATAATGTACAAGTACAGGTGCCACTCCTCTCTTTGAGGAGACTAACCCCCCCATTAAAAAAAAATCTTTTTGCATTTTTCTGCACACCCAGGAGTCCCCCAGGTTTGTAGAAAAATCTCTCTGTCTGTGGCCCCCCTCTCTGGATTTAAACACCAGCAGTTTTGGTTATGTTGAGAGTTAGCGGGGGACCCACAAGGACTTGCAAGGGGCATCTAATTTTCTTCTCCCCCCCCACTTTTTCTTCTTTCCCTTCCCTGAAAGCCCTCATACCTTCCCTCCTTTTCCTTCTCCCCTTCCTACGAGTCTCCCCCTCCCCCCGCAGCCTCTAGCACATGAAAATAAGGCCCAGTTGCACAATGCCAGCTGCCAGGGCCAGTTGCTTGATGGGGAACCTGCAAGGACTTGTGGGGGGTACCTCACTTTGCCCTGTATACCTCTCCCAAGAATACTTCCTTTCCCCCTCATCCTGACAGACCTCATATCCTCTCCCCTTTCTCTATTTCCTATCCACCCACCTACCTATCTTTTATCTGCCTCACATTTTCAGCTATATTTATTATTTATTTACTTCAGTTATACCCTTTCTTTCTCTACAATGGGGAAACAAAGCACCTTACACCATTTTCCTCTTCTCCATTTTCTTTACAACATAGCTGTGTGAAGTAGGCTAGGGTGAGAGTGTGTGACTGCCCTGAGGAACACACTGAGCAGAGTGGCGAGTTGAGCCTCTGTCTCCCAGATACCAGTCTGATACTTTAACTATTATACTACACTGGTTTTGTGCAGTGGCTGCTGTTGAACAGTAATAAGCCTTGGGGAGTCATGGAAGTCATGAGGTAGTATGTTGCTCAGTGGTTGCTATCAGGCCTGGCCCTAATAAGCCCTCCTTAAAGGCTAAAACAGCTATGGAAAGGATCCCACCCCCTCCTCCAGCTTTTTGCTGGCAATACTGTTGTGGTTGCCTAGCAACAGCCACTGATCAGTGGGTGTTTGTTTCTTAAAGCTATAGGTGTTGCTTGTATTATGGGGTTAACCCACCAATGTATTTTTTTTAGATTTTCCTGCAGTCTGTTTTTTTTCAGGTTGGTAAAAAGATCTGTCTAGTTTGTTCATAGCTCCAATATATGGATTTAAGTATTCACAGATCTGGCAACATTCAAAATTAGACATATTGATGATGCCTACTATTCCACCAGACCGATGGCTGCTAGTATGTTTGAACTAGGAGTAATCATCGCAAATATTGACAGTGTTGTCCTTTGTGGCTTCTAGGTTACAAGTGTGCTGATTCACTGTGCGTGTCATTTGTAAAAGCCTTCACTAAGGAAAGCTGATGCCTGAAAGGCCCTTAGTACTCTGGCTTGGGTAAACCATCGGTGGGACATTGGTGAATGGCTTGGTGTTCATACTACAGGGGACTGGATTCAGTTGCCTTTTGGCCCCTTTCAGATCTGTGATTGCATGTATTTATTGACAGTTGTTTTTCTGTAACTAATAGGTTTTTAGACAAAACAAAATTATATATAAAATAAAGAATTTTGAATAAAACAGGATATATAAAACCAAAACTCCCAGACTAAATACTGCCAGTCTCTAAAATTAAAATAAATTAACAAACAATAAAGCTGTAAATAAATCTGCATTGTAGACTATACTGAAAAATTGTACCATAGGAATAATTTAAAATCATACCATGAAGGTAAAAAGGCAAGGATAAGAAAAGCACAATTACAGTAGTAGTAGACTTATCAGCTGACTTCTGAGGCTTTTCTCTTTTTTCTTAGCTGACTTCAGTTTACTTAGCCAACATCTGAGGCTTTTAGAAAGACCAAAGGTGAAAAGATCCAGAAGTTTCACAGGCAGTTTCTCCTATTGCTGTATGGTTGGAATAGAGAAAACAGCACCTACTCAGTGATGCCCTCAGAATTCATAAAGCAAACTGCAAGATTCCACACTGGAGGCCTTTTTTCCAGTTGAGGGTACTATTATGGTCAGAAGGGTGCTTTTCTGTGGTCAGTGTGATCAATTATTAGTACTGTCCTGTCATCGTGTATCTTATGGCTTATTAAAATAAATGCTGACTTGCCCAAGCACTCAGGTTTGGCATTTCCTCCCACACTTATATTGCTCCTGGAATTTGAACAAACAGCATGTGATTAAAGTATATTCATGTTGGGATTTGGGTTCCAGTAAGTGCAAATAAGGGTTAAAGTAATGTGTGAAAAATCCTTCTGATAGCCTGCCTTGCAGTATTTGAAAGTCAAATCCACATTTAGCTCAATAGTTTGCCTAGCATTACCCTAAAGGAAATTTCAGTTCTGAGTGTCAGTAAGCCATTTCTGTACTTCTGATGTGTGTGGGCTCTTTTGCCAACAACCACACTGGACCATTTCCTCCTTGCTCGCTTACCCAAATCGCATTCATGCTAGGTGAAGCTTTAATCAGGTGGGCTGGGTGTCTCAGTTTAATTTGAAAATAAGGGTTGGTTACATGTGACTTGAGAAAGCTGTGTACCCCCCTCCCCTTTCTCTGCAGAGCAGATGTCAGACCCGAGCAGTGTTCACTTACTTGCAGTCACTCTTCCTGCATGAGTTTACTGAAACATTTGCTGCAGCTTTAAGCAGCATGACTGGTTAGACCGGGAGAAACTTGCTGGCAGTAATACTATTTGAGTAGGCTCCAAAACGTGCTATCCCATGTCCACTGAACAGGAGCTGGTAGAGTTTCTTTGCAGCATGTGACTTTGGATCTTTCAGTGCTAGAAATTCAATTGTTTGGTAAATCTTCCTAGGCAGCTAAGAAGAGTTCTACTTGTCAATGGCATGAAAAATAAAGATGCAGCGGAGAAAGATCAAAGAAGATGGCAACTTGATCCCTGACGAGCAAAATGCAAATGAGAACAATTATGGGAGCCTAAGCACAATAAACTCTATTGAGATCTCCCAGGTAGGCAAATAATTGATCTTCTAAAAAGTTCTTTTCCCCCTTAACTACTGATAAAGGACAAGCTCGTAGCACCACAAAGAAATTCTCTAGGTCCTGGGCTTATTAGCATCACTGGCAAGCAAGTGATCTTAAATGGGGTGGGGGGAATGTATGGTTATTACCGCCAAGGTCAGGATTATCTAGAACTTAATTTTCCCGAGAAAATTGATTTTGCTAATTTCAGAAATGGATCAAGAGTCTCATTAGCCAAGCCAGTCTGCTGAACTAATCTTCAACATTATTGGGGAATGAAAAGTACGTTTCTGATAACAGTTTACAGGCCATATCTTCAGAAATGTGTTTGTTTTTAGACGGACTTTAAAAAACAAACCTACCCTCCTCCATGAGTATGCTGCTGAGGGTCTGATTAAGGAATATTTTGCCCTGCCATCCTTAAGTCAAGGGTCTGTGGTACCATGTCAATGGGATTTCAGTAGGCTTCTTTCAGCCGCTTAAATTGAGGGAACTGCAAAGGGGTGTGTCTATGGATATTTCTGCATTACTTATGGTGCCATTGTATGTGCCAGTTGCTGATCTCTGAACTTTTGTGGTTATCGGCATCATTTGGGTGTAAATGGTGTGCTTGATGTGATTGTGGGATGCTGTTGGTAAATAAGAAATTATGCAGCATTTATGTGGTAAATGGGAGCTGCTGAGTTCTGCTGTGCCTCTACTCTGAAGGGCCTTCCAAGGTGGCAAAGATCACCAACCCTTGTTTTGCCAGCTCTCTCTGCCCTCAGGCCTCTTTAACCTCCACAGGGAATTATCATTTCCCTGCAATGAGTTGGAAACAGGCATTAACTTCCTTCCTTCCTCTCCCTGTGTCTGCCTCTCTGCCCTCTTTGCTTCCTGGCTCCTAAGACAAGGCCCCAATAGCCAGTAAAAGCTTGATGGAAACTGTAAAGCTGGTGTAGAATAATGTATAAGCTGTGATTCAGGAGATTTCTGGTTCAACTCTCAGCTCAACCACAAACTCACTAGGTGGCCCTGGACAAACCATTCTCTTTCAGTACCTCAGTAAGGATTACTGTGATCATATATAAAAAGCTCTTTGAACCCTGGAAGCACTATTCAAATACTTACTAAGTATTGTTATAAATAATAATCCCAGAGGCAACTGTGTTTGTGCCCTATAGTTGCACAATAGGTTTACTTGAATTATGGTTGTACGGAGTCTATGATCAATGTAGCAGTTGGAGAAATGTCACATGACATTTCCCAAGAAAAAGCAGTGATTGCCATGAAGACACTGTATGGGGGGGGATGTCCTCTAATGCCAGTGACTTTAAAAGGGTCCATGGTCATGAAGAAAATACCCCCTTCCCTGAAATGTGCTAATTAGCAACCAGGGCCAAATAGCACCAAATGTTTCTGTCCCTAAGGAATGAGGCTTTTCTTCTCTCGGGTAACTGGAGAGTCTGTCCTCTCCCAGTCCTTTGATGTAGCATGTGATATTCTCACAAATGAAGTGCAGGATTTCATTTGAGCTGGAGCTCACAAGACCTTTTGCCTCAGAACTTGATTTTAATACAAGAGGTGTTGCACTGCAGCAGTAAACCAGCAACAGCAGAAAAGAGCTTCCAGATATCTCACTTCCCATAAAATAGTTTCAGCCGTGCTAAAAACCTGAGGGGCAGTTTCCTCCCATACTGTTCAGCCTGCTAGTTCTGCCTCTCAAGCCTTGCTCTCTGTGCTTCAGTGTCAGAAGTGAAGCCGGTTGTAGAGAGCGGTCACTTTCAGTGGCGGCTCCTCACCTTGGAAATGCCCTTCCCCTTGAGGCTCACCTGTCATGCACCATGCTGTCTTACACGAGCCAGGCAAAGAAAATTCTCTTTACCCAGGCTTTTAACTAAGGGGTTCCAGCTGTTTTATGGTCTCCTTTTCGTCAGAGTTCTTTAGGATGCTCCATGATTGTTTTATGCTGCTTTTATACCCTTGGCTAATTTTTGTGGCTTTTGTTTTTATATTGATAATTTATTATTTTTTCCTGTTTTCTAATTTTTGCTTTCTGTTGATTGTACTGATTTATTATATGTAATCTGTCTTGAGTCTCAGTGAGAAATTATTTATTTATTTATTTTATATTCTGATTTATATCCCGCCCTACCCCATCAGAGCAGGCTCAGGGCAGCTCACACAAATAAAACACAGATCAACAATCAAATCATTAAAACCATTAAAACAGTTTGTTAAAACAATACAATAAGTGCTAGTGGTGTTATTCCAATATCACAACAATGGTGGTGCTGCATGAAATAATGTACTACTAATAATATAGATAAATGTTTTTATGGATTTATGATTGTTTTTACTTGCAGAGACAGACAATAGTAAGCCACCTCTTTGAAATGTCCAAGCCCCACTAGGGGTTGCCAGAAGTGAACTGTGACTTCCAGACATACATGCACAAAATACTCACAAAAATATTCACTAAAAAAAAGAAGTATCTGAAGAAGTGAGCAGTGACTCACAAAAGCTCAGACTCTGCCACAAATGCTGTTAGTCTTTAAGGTGCTGCTGGACTCTTACCTTTGCAGCTGCTACAGACAGACTAATACAGCTACCCATCTTGCTCTGGACAGATAACATCCATCACTGTTCAAATTCTGTTGAGAAAAAGGCAGGTCTTGTCTGACACAGCAGATCTTGTGTCCTTTTACTACTCAATATTGTTGCAGTGAGAAATCTGAGCCTATCTCCCTTTTAATTCATACTGTTAACATTATTCTTTCAGTTGAATAAGCAAAAATCGCTGGGCCATTCTGTACACAGCACGCCAAACTTCTTCAGTGATGGAAATACCAGGATAGGTAAGGACACTGCAGCATTACTAGTACAAGCTGGGTAATGATTTCTGAGATTAGCAGATATTTTATTTTGAAAGAGTACCGATTTAAGAGATGGAATACTTGCTGTCATTGCATTTCCACCATCCCTTTTCACTGACTCTGCCACTCAGAATCCCTGCTAACTATGGGTCTTCCATTGGTACAAAAAGCCAATTTTTTGGTAGAGCAAGGCTCCTTGCACTTGTAGAAAGCTCCATCCCTATGCATGTTCAAATACTTTAATCAGCACTTTGTGAAGAAACAGTGCCAGTATGCAGAACTGCAGGGTCTGGAAACTGCTTTGCAGAGAAATTTCTATTCTTGATTGATGGAAGGTGCTTATTCAAGTACTTGTAGTCACACTCGATGTTAACTAGAGAAACACAGGCTTTCCAGCATCATATTTCCCCTACCCTAATGTGGAAGTTGAGAAGAGTGCATTTGCAGGGAAGAGCAGGCAGAATCTTGCCCTTAATTGTTCCCTACCTAATAATTCTTTCATAAAAATAACCTCTATGCAGGTTGTTTTAAAAGATTCCTCCCCTATAGGGCTTCTGTCTAGAAGTGAACTTGGCTTAGGTAACAACAGACAGGAGGGCATTTGCAGGTGAATCAGTTGGCTGGAAGCAGCAGGTTAAATAACCCTTCCACTTGCAGATCCTGCTCAGCCCTCCTTGGAAGTGATCTGCCCCTACCACAGGGATCAGTACTCGGTCCAATGCTTTTTAACTTGTTTATTAATGATTTGGAATTGGGAGTAAGCAGTGAAGTGGCTAAATTTGCAGATGACACAAAGTTGTTCCGGGTGGTGAAAACCAGGGAGGAGTGTGAGGCACTCCAAAGGGATCTGTTGAGGATGGGTGAGTGGGCGTCAACGTGGCAAATGGGGTTCAATGTGGCCAAGTGCAAAGTGATGCACATTGGAGCCAAAAATCCTAAATATAAATACATGTTGATGGGGTCTGAACTGGCAGAGACGGACCAAGAGAGAGATCTTGGAGTCGTAGTAGATAACTCAAAGAAAATTTCTAGACAGTGTGTAGCTGCAATAAAGAAGGCCAACGCTATGCTGGGGATTATTAGGAAGGGACTTGAAAACAAATCAGCCAGTATCATCATGCCCCTGTATAAATCATTGGTGCGACCTCATTTGGAATACTGTGTACAGTTCTGGTCACCACATCTCAAAAAGGATATTATAGCATTGGAAAAAGTGCAGAGAAGGGCAACTAGAATGATAAAAGGGTTGGAACACCTTCCCTATGAAGAAAGGTTAAAACGCTTGGGGCTCTTCAGCTTGGAGAAACGACGGCTGAGGGGTGACATGATCGAGGTTTATAAGATTATGAATGGGATTGAGCAGGTTGAGAAAGAAGTACTTTTCTCCCTTTCTCACAATACAAGAACTCGTGGGCACTCCATGAAATTGCTGAGCAGTCGGGTTAGAACAGATAAAAGGAAATACTTCTTCACCCAAAGAGTGATTAACATATGGAATTCACTGCCACCGGAGGTGGTGGCAGCTACAAGCATGGACAGTTTCAAGAGGGAATTAGATAAACATATGGAGCAGAAGTCCATCAGTGGCTATTAGCCACAGGGTATAGATGGGAATTCTCAGTCTGGGGCAGGTGATGCACTCTATTCTTGGTGCTGGGGGGGCAGCAGTGGGAGGGCTTCTAGTGTCCTGGCCCCACTGCTGGACCTCCTGATGGCACCTGGTATATTTTGGCCGCTGTGTGACAGAGTGTTGGACTGGATGGGCCGATGGCCTGATTCAACATTGGCTTCTCTTATGTTCTTATGTTCCCCTGGGGCCATGCATCTACTTTGGCCCTAAGTCTTCAGCAGAAACTGATAAAATATTTTTGACAGTTTTCCAAGCATGTGGAATAGAATCTTGCTCTGTGTTGATTTTTACAAGAAGCTTGAAATCCAGAGTAGACGAAACACCAAGTTCTGTGACTGAATTTCCTGCTGCCTTAATTCAGAGGAGCAGAAGGAGTAGAGCAATTGAATCAGGGGGGTGCATCAGATCACAGGTTCACGGGACCTGGCCCTCAACCATCTTGATTTTGATTTGCTATGCATCTTTGGGAGCTTTGATCTAGTGACCCTGGATTCCTTTTTTACTTTATCTTGTGCAAAGAATATGTTTCCCTGAATATTTTGTGTGCTTTGAGTGGACAACAGGACCAACAAGGTGATAGGAAGTGCAGGGAGGCCTTAGTCTTTGCTGCATCTCTTGTAGCATCTCATTACCTTAGGGTTTCCACACTGTTCCTATCCTTACAGTCTAAGTTTCCTTGGTGATTGATCACCTTTGTTTGCTGATTTCAACAGCTGTTACTTTAAGGATCTGTTCTCTGTGTTTTTTTGTCTCAGACTTTGTCCTTGCATGGGAATCTGATCATCAGGATTTGGAGGAGCAAACTGAGACTCGGACTCCTAAGCGAGGGAAATCACTCGATATGCACAGAATGTGGCGGCAAAGTTTTCTGAATAAACTCCAGAAGGCAGGGTTGCGAATGGAAACGGTAATCAAACTCCCTTGTCTTGGCGTTTCTTCTGCTTTTCATTGGCTTTATTGGTGCCACCATTCTTTAGGGAGAGAGGCGGATTGGGGGGGGGCATCTTTATGAAGCAACAATGTGCGTGCTTTCCTCATTCTTAAACCCTTAACAAAGTCCCCAACTCTCAAACTTGCAAGTTGGCTATGAAGGCACAGCAGTGAGGTAACGTGAATGTGGTGGTGAGCAGACATACACAAGAGTGAATCTGCTGCCTGCCAGGCCTCTCCTGCAAATGCTGTTCAGGCTTATTTTCCCCAAAACAGGCTTATTTTATCTCCAAATCTAGCTGGGGGAGAATAGGTTAGCAACAGCCAAGAAGCATTTGTAAGGGGGAGGCTTAAGCCCACTGCCACTAATTCTCTCATGCAAATGCTCCTGCCTTTAGGATTATATAGCAGACACAGGGTTGGGAGTCCTGCATTTGCACTGTAATATGCACACCCACCCTGAGCGCTCCAGCAGTTATATAGTACCATCAAGTTCAGTTTCATTTGACTCCATATCAAAATCTTATTTTAAGTTGACTGTTTTGTTCCTTGAAGACCTTTGTGTAACTTGAAACTTTTCTAGTAAGGTATGTTCATAACCTTAGCTGTCTTCTTCAGCTCGTTTCTCCATAGTGAAAAAACTGCAGTGGCTTAGATGATTATTAGTCTGGTTTATCCAGATAAAGTTATTGCCTGTGGAAAGATATGAGGGTGCCACTGACTTGCACCCCCCCAAAAAAAAAAAAAAAAAACCCAGCCAGTGTCAAGAACATAGAGGAGCACTGACAATGCATGACGACCTAACTTCATTTTTGTCATGCATTGCTGGCAGCTATGCACCTCCCTGAAATGCATATTTTGGGGGCTGAGTACACCTTAATGGGATTAAACCTAGCATACGAATGTGGAGCAGAGGGAGGAAGAGCCAAGAATACATAGCTCCATTTTAGGTGTCCAGCCAAAATGTTTCTGTTCACCCAGGTTTTTAATTTTGATCTTTAACACCACTTCAGTGTATTTGAGTCTGAAAGCTGTCATTTTAAGCTGCTCAGTGGTCTGTGTTATGGTCTATGATTTTTATGCTGTGGCAGAGTTTGTAATGCTGGATTTTAATTAATAAATTTTATTTTTTGTAATTTTTGTATTATGTTTGATTTTGTAAGCTGCCTCAGGCAGGTTCTCCAGAGAGGCAGCATAAAAATTTTCTGAGTAAATAAATACTTTCTACCTAGTATAGGTTTTGGGCAGTATAAGTTCTAAGCTGAGTTAGTGTGAGTCACAGTTTTTTAGCCTCCAGCTCATAGATTTTTGACTTAGCTCAGGAGGGATGGCTCCAGAGCAAACTAATTTATGCAGTGGCCAAATTGCTCGCTCACAACTTTAATGCCAGTAGCTCACAAAGTAGAATTTTTGCTCACAAGACTCCACAGCTTAGAGGGAACATTGGTTTTGGGGGGTTTGCTGTCAAGTCACAACCAACTTTTTGGCAATCCTTTTGGGTTTTCAGGATAAGAGATGTTCAGAGATGGTTTGACATTGCCTGCCTCTGCATCACATCCCTGGGTTTTCCTTGATGGTCTCCCTACCAAATACTGACCAGGGCTAACTCTGCTTCACTCCCGAGATCTCAATTTGGTGGGATTAGACTAGCCTGATGATACCAGTTTAGCCATAAAGGGACCAGCAACAGCACCGCTCTGCAGAAGAGCTATCAGTGGACCCAGTGTGACCATGATGAGACACCAGTCCCCAGCCACAGAAGATTACTGAGTGCCTTGCAAAAGGGGCATTCTTCTCTAGGAATCACTAAGCTTTTACAAGGAGATGCACAGCAAAGGAATTTCAGTGCAATCAATTCATACTGTTGCTTTCCTTCCTTTTTCCCCAGCATGTAGCTCAGAATCCAAAGAAGCTGGTGTACTTTGTATTGCTGAATGCCCCCTGGAGTGTGCTTTGTTATTATGCTGAGGATCTCCGCCTGAGGGTTCCTCTGCAGGTGAGGGTGTTATCTTACAAATGCTATTGGGACAAACTTTGCTTTCTGTTTTGGTTGCACTTGGTATTTTGGTGTACAAACTGCAGATGAGAGATATGATAAAACTGATGTTGGACTATTTCACTTTAAAGTACAGGTGGTAGTGATTCCATATTTAGATACCAACTATACTGTAAACAGCACTACATGTTTAAAAGCGCATCAAAGAGAAGACTAGACAAGAATCCTTTTCCATAATATCTAGTTTTCCATGCTCCGGGAATTTTTGTATGGGGAAGCATTCAGTCATTAAGTTCCTTCATCTGTGGTCTCAAGTGATAAAGTCCAGAGTTTCATTTGTGGAGTTGAAACCTTGCACTGTGCTTCATCAAGTGATCGGGAAACAGTGGCAGTCAGCTTGCATCTCTTTATGTAGGTAGCAATGCTCCTTCTAAGCTGTGGAGTCTTGTGAGCAAAAATTCTACTTTGTGTGTGCTACTGGCATTAAATAGTGAGCGAGTGATTTGGCTGCTGCATAAATTAGTTTGCTCTGGAGCCATCCTTCCTGAGCTAAGACAAAAATGTGTGAGCTGGAGGCTAAAAAACTGTGAGCTAGCTCACACTAACTCAGTTTAGAGGGAACACTGGCAGGTAGCAGAGCTGCTCCAGTATTACATACTGTGATTATTTTCAAATGGTGGAGAAAGCAGCGCAGAGGAAGGGATGGAGCCTTGCCACTTCCCTCCCCCTCCCTTATTTCTTTTCACTCCCTCCATGCCCAAAGATCAGAGATGGGAAGTCGGGGGGGGGGGGGGGAATGGAAAAATTCAGGGAAAAAAGATTTTTCCTGGTTTGAATCTGAGGCCTTTTTTCCATTTTTCTGAGAGGAAATTTGGGGGGACTACTGAAAAAAACTCTGATGCAATACTTAGTCTTTTAGAATGAGTGAAATATTTTTAAAGACAGGCTGGGCATGTTGTAGATGTATATAGCTCTTAAATACAAGATGCATGTCAGCACCTAGAAACACACCTGATCTTCATGAGGGCGGCATGCAGGGCTTTCATTGCTTCTGTGGCACTTTTGACCTGACTCTTCTCTTGTGGCTGACCTTTCCACCTCTCCCTCAAACAACTGTGACATACATACCCACAGACTGGGCATCAAGTAGTTTATTGCCCTACCTTGCTGGGGGGGAGGATCAGAAGGCTATGGGGCAGAAGCTGCACCGAAGACTCAGAGGAAAACCCTGAAAGCTTCATTGAGCACTGAGGTCTCTCTCTAAGCAGATGAGTCTTTTTGACCCTTTCTGTGACCCTTTTTCCTGACCAAATAATATATTTTATGTTATTTAACACAAAGCTTGTGTTTTCCATTTAACCCTTCCCCCCCCCCCACTCTTCAAGTAGCAAAAATTAAAGCATATGGACTAATGCAGCATAGGGTGCATCAGCTTGCAGTTTTCTTTTAAGCCTTGCATATCTTTGCAGTTTTGCTTGTGGAAAACTAAGGCATTTATAACTTTTAAATCCCATGACTGTTTCAAGTATTGCAATTTTATATGCTAAGTACATTATAAATGATGCAATGTCTGTTGTTAGAGTTGTAAAATTTGTCTAGGTTTGATAGGACAGCAATTATTTCATGTATTTCAATTTCCTCCCAAGATTTCTGGGTTTTTCCAGAAAAAAACTTTTTTCCCTGGCTTCAAAATTCCAGAAATTCTACATCGCTAGCAAAGATAGATTAATTATACACAAGGAACTGATGCATGTGGTAAGAAAATAGGTGCTGTTAATTGCAAGTAGATAAATAGGGTACCGCTTTGGTGGGAAGGTAACAGCATTCTGTGCACCTCGGCGTCTAGTCATGCCGGCCGCATGATCATGGAAACGCCTTTGGACAGCACTGTCTCTTTGGCTTGGAAATGGAGATGAGCACCGCACCCTAGAGTCAGATTTGACTGGCTTTCAAGCAAGGGAAACCTTTATCTTTACCTAACATCGTTATAATCTGCTTGGTTCCATGAGTTTGTTTAGCTCCCTAGTTCGTACAGACAGTGGCCTTCCCATCTAGCAAGATTCTCCTGTACTTTTTCTCCAGGCTGTACCCAATCAGGCAGTACTTAACTGGTCTCACAGACTTCTGATGAAACTGGGCATCCCTAATATTCTCTACGATGAGGTTCCTGACCTGCCCTTGGATTACTACACCTGCCATTTTAAGGCAAACAAATTACCATGGTAATGTTTCAGAATTACAGTTCTTTTCCCTTTCTTTCTTGGTCTACACTTGTCTCATATTAAAATAGAATCACTCGAGTGCCTTGAAAAGCACTTTGGGCACATTTACATTGCAGGCCTTGATTTAAGTCATTCTGTCTTCCAGGGTAGTCCCGAGAATGGTAGTTCTTGAAGGGGGATGTTAATGATCTTGCATGGAGATTCATAGCACCTCTCCAAACTACAATTCCCAGGATTTCTTTGGGGAAAGTCATGACAGTTACTGTCGTAAAATAAGTTTGTAGTATAGATGTGGCCTTTGGGAACACTAGTTTATTATGTTCGTATCTGTGTGACATAACTGTATGGCTTATAAGGGGGTACAGGATTCTTGCCTCAAGTCTCGTATTTAGGTCTCAGAAGAGGAGTTAAACATCTAGCTTTCCTTTTCCTCCTCCCCAGCTCAGTTTCTAAGCACTTAGCTGAATTCCAGAGCAGTGCAGCTCAGCTGCTGTATACGGATGAGAGTAAAAATCAAGTAAGGAACCATAGAACGGGGTTATAGTATTTTCCCAGGCGGTAATTTTGAGAGAATTTTTGTATATAATATTTTCCTTAGCATTTTGACAGTTTAAACTACACATTGCCTGGACTTTTTGACTCTGACACCATCTACTGTTAATATTGTGCTTCTGAATCAGTAACTACTACTATAATATAAAGGCATCGATTTCCATTTGATAAAGTCAGTTAGACCGAGATGTAACTTCCACACCAGCAGCTGTCACTCAGCCCAAGATTGATGCTGCACTAGTATCACATGCTGTATTGGTATTACATGAAAGATTAGTTCAAGACCTCCAATTTGAACCATTATTATAACATAAGTATAATGTAATAAAAGGTCAATGACCCTTTAATAATCACTGGATTTCACTGAGGGGATCCTGTAATATTTCTTTTTGCGAAGACTGGGTTGTAAAGTCTGACTAATATTCATAGTAAGTGGGTAGAAAAGAATAGCAGTGGCCGTGGAGAAACAGGCCTGAAGCATCTACTCTTCCCTCACAAGCTCTGGGTTTCTAGTCTACTATGTTCTCAATCAAGCTTTTTCCTCTGTACAGGTTTCTTGGGAGTAATCACCATGACACCTTCTTCAGCAGCACACAACGGCACAGAATAGTAAGTTCCAAGCCAAGGATGGGAGGGATGCTGGGGAACACAGCCCAGAAAGTAGTATGTAGTGGGAGTCTAAGGACATGACCAGAGTCCACCCTTCAAAGCAGGCATTTTCTCCAGGGGAGCTGATCTCTGTCAGCTGGAAATCTGTTGTAAAAGCAGGAGATCTCCAGGCCCCACCTGGAGGCTGACAACCCTAAGGTGTAAATTTTATATTATTTTTAAAAAGAAAGAAAACTCTAATTTTGCTCTCCATTTTAATTGATGATCATTATAGCATACAAACTAGGGATCAAGTGCTGGGAAGCAAAACATCAAGTACAATGCTGTAGTGGTTAGGAGCGAGGACTGTAATCTGGGAGAACCAGGTTTGATTCCCCACTCCTCACATGCAACTACTGGGTGACCTTGGGCAAGCCACAGGTCTCTCAGAGCTGTTCTCTCAAGAGCAGTTCTCAAAGAGCTCTCTTAACCCCACCTACCTCAAAGGGTGTATGTTGTGAGGAGAGGAAGGGAAGGAGATTGTAAGGCATTCTGAGACTCTGAATGAAGGGTGGGGTATAAATCCAATCTCTTCCTCCTCCTGTGATTCATTCTTAGGGTGTTTAGTACTTTAACAGAATGCATCTGGGGCTGCGATGTAAAGGGGGAATCCTGTGTGTGTGTGGGGGGTAGAGATGTAGAAGCCATTTTTTCTTGAATGTTGTTAATTTTACTGGTTTTATCTTCTTGGTGAATGTTTCTGGGCATGTATAATTTTTTGTCAGTGAGAGGTTAATAGCAAAGTGGAGATTTTCAGCAGAAAAAGGGCCTGAAGGGAAATAGTTTTAAAAACTCCCCTTTCTCACTATACTGATCTTGCCCTTTAAATCACAGCTCTAGTGGCTACATTTTTATTTCCTAAAAATTATGGAATTATACATAATGTGAGGCTGCACCCAAAGAATTAAAACAGTGGGATGCTGTGGCACACTTGTCTCAGTGTTCATTCTTGGAATACAGGGAAGGTGCTGACTGATTACTCTAGAAACAAAAGCACAATCCTGTTTGTCCTCTTTATGCTTTCCATTAGCTGTATGAGATTCTGGCCACCACAACATACGGTGATCCAAAGGAAGGGCATGTTGGAGTGGAAAGACTGCTGAATGAAGAAGTCTTCACAGCTGCGTTCCCACTGCATGATGTAAGCTGGCAAGTAGATTCTTCCCCATTTACTTCTACTCACATGATAGGAGCACCTTAGCCAAAGTAACATCAAAAAAGGAACCAAGAGATTTCAACGTTTGAACAGGATGCCACCAAGAATTCCACACTCCTAAATTTCTGAATTCCTGAAAATGGATCCATATTTCTTACTATGTATGCAGGGAACAAGAGCCACCTTAGAAAGGTTGAATGCCTAGAATGGAGGTAATTGGGTACAGCGCACCCCACTTAGAGTGCTTGCTACATGACTGCTGCTCTATTGGATAAAAATTGGTACTTCATGGTGCCATAAGCAGCAACGAATAACAACCTCCCCCCCAATTTTAGCTCATCTGCCTCTTATGACAAGATCCATTAGATCTACATCAGTGTTCTCATTACAGGAATGTGAATTAGACTCTTCAGGCATGTGGTCCCCTCTACAGTTCAGTGAACAGAAGGGAGATTCAGGGGTGGTGATGAGACAGTTGGTTCACATGTAATGCCAAACTGTGGTCTAAAACTACAGGAACAAGTGTTGTGTTTGCTGCATTCTCTCTTCACTCTCCCAGTCTTTCCTCCCCTCATGTACTATGATTAAATTCTATTGTGTTATCTGTTTCAACAAACTATAGGTTGCACTTTTGTTCTGAAACACTTTGAGAAGAAAGTGCAAAGTAGTTAAACAGAGAAAGGAGGTGAGAGGACTGTCTGAGTCCAAGAGACATTCCCTCCCAGTCCTGGAGTCTAGACTACCATTTTTTGTTTTTATTTGCGCCAAAATCACGGGCCTGTACACACAGGGGTTTCATAGAATCATAGAATGTTAGAGTTGGAAGGGACCTTGCAGGGTTTAATTTGCTTGTTTTGTTTGTTTATTTGGAGCAGGGTTCCAAACCCCTGTACTCTGCAGGGTTTAATTTGCTTGTTTTGCTTGTTTATTTGGAGCAGGGTTTATAGTTTCCATTTTAGCTTTACTGACCCTAGTCTGAATTCTGCAGAGATAGCAGAATAATGGTTTAAACTGGTGACAGGAGACTCTTGTTGGGGAGCGGGTGGAAGACCTGTTTGACCCTTAGAACAAAACAAAACAGAAACTCATGTCACTGACGTGTAACTACTGGGTATTCATGAAATAGAGAATTTAAATATTAAAAGTAAGATCAACTTCCCAAAGATTCTAAAAACTGTGTAAACCTGAGGAGGAAAGGAGGGGGTTGTGCCTGCAACACCTTAGGGTTGCCAGCCTCCAGGTGGAGCCAGGGGATCTCCCGCTTTTACAACTCATCTCCAGCTGACAGATTTCAGCTCCCCTGGAGAAAATGGCTGCTTTGAAGGGTGGACTCTATGGCATTGTACCATGCTGAGGTCTCTTCCCTTTCCAAACCAGATCTGGCAACCCTAGCACATCCATAGAATTATAGTTGTAGGAAAAGTGCTAGCAGAAGAACATACCCATTTAACCAGCAGTACCAGCCTAAGGTTTGGATGCTGGGAAAGATTCTGCGCAACATAGGTGACAACCCAAAGGTAAAATCAGAAGGCTGAAATTGAGCTTTTTGCCATCCATACACCACAATATATCATATTGTTCTATAGCAGTCTTTTGCAATTGGATATTGATGGGTGGATAAACTAATCCAATTGCAAGCGATTGATATAGCTGAAGAAGTTGTTACTATAGCACAGTAACCAAAGATGTGTGAATACAGTCCATGTTTCACCTGTAAAAACATTTTGATAGCTTTGTTTAGTAGTGAGGTCATACATGAGATAATTCCGTCAAGAACTTTTGATGCAGTTTCCATCAAAAGTTTTAACAGCTCCTGTTCTTCTCCTGTTGAGAATATAGAGCTGGAATTCTCTCCCAACTTGTACTTGTCACTGAATAGGCCTCTCTGTAGTAGCACTAGAACTTTCCAGGAAGGCATAAGGTTCTCTCAATGTGGTTTTTGTAGGTCTCTGTATTACATAAGGAAGCACAGATCTGACACTTCATTCCAATCAGTGCAATGTAGCCAGATGTTTGGGCAGCAAGTCTCTATCTATGTTGCTGGTTGGTGTCAAGAACCATTAGGTAATGCCCTTTTAAATAAGCTTTTGCTTTCTTAGAGTCCCTCTCTTTATAGCCTTAAAATACCAGACATATTTGGCTTGCATTTCTCTTCTGATTTCTCTGCCTTTGGAATAAGGTAAAGGGTTTACAGGGCTCACTGCCCTTTCAAAATGTTGTTTTTCATTTTTGGAGCTAAGCTACTATTTGATTTATACAAGGTAAACAACTTTGATGTAGCATCAGTTAAGAGCTCCAGTTTACAGCTGTGTGGCAGAAGTATTTCCCTGGATTTATGCAAGCAGATTCCCTTTTCAGTCATCTAGCTCTCTACTTTCTGTGTACTCTCTACTTTTGGCTCTACCAGTTTGCTGTAGTGATTAACCGGGTTTGATTCCCCACTTCTCCACTTGCACCTGTTGGATGACCTTGGGCAAGCCATAGTTCTGGCACAGCTGTTCTTGAAAAAGAGTAGTTTCTGTCAGAGCTCTCTCAGCCCCGCCTACCTCACAGGGTATCTGTTGTGGGGAGGGGAAGGGAAAGGAGTTTGTAAGCTGCTCTGAGACTCCATTGGGTAGTGAAGTTTTAGCCAAATTGCCACATGTTCTTAACTATATTGGGGAATTATGATTGTTTATAAGGCAATAGGCAAATAAGGGAGCAAGCACCTGTGTATACAGAGGTCCCACTTCTTCAAGACTCACCAGAAATAGACTCAGACTGACTTGGTATAAAATGGTCTCTTTTACTAAGAGTTGTATCACAAGCATACAAAACACGAACACACTCACAATTGTACAGATTTAGGAAAATTAGAGAGAGATGGATAGCATATTCACATTAGCAGGATGTTTCGTTGAGGGGTGATACTTTACCTGTCCTTGATCGGATGAAGCGATCCTCAGGAAAAATAAGGGGGACTATAAGGTATGGGGGTCATGTCCTGAAACCAGCAAAGACACATGGAGACTCTGGTAGTGCTTAACTAAGAGTCGTGGAGACGGGGGTGAGTAGATGGGTAAGGAGAGAGAGAGCACATGGTTGGTCTCTTTTATAAGGTGGCATTGGGGGGTGGCTAGGCTGGCCACATCCCCGGCACACCTCTTGCTGGTCCGTCCCCAAAAACATACTGATTGGTGTTGGGTTCAAGGGGAAGGGTCTAGAGGGGTGGTCAATATGGAAATCTAGTAACTCTAGGCAAGACAATGGCACCTGAAAGGGTTATGACTCATGCGGCCAGAGTCATTGTCATTTCAATGGTTCCTTGATGGGCTTATGGCTGTTTCCTCAGCTAGGTGCTGCTAGGTGGGGGAAGGGAATGTTGCCTGTGTGTGTAGAAAGAAACTTCTCATGGAGTCTGGATTTCAGGTCTTTGATCTGCTTTGACATGGCATCTGCCTGGCTTTGGATGTTTCATGTGGCTAGGGAGCTCGTCCATCTTACAGCAGGTAAGAGGGCAGGTAACCTCAAGAACCATGGCACATCAACCTCAAAAGGAATGCTTTCTTCTCCTGGGTGTGTGTCTTTAGCTGGCATCGCGTTATTACACAGTTCAGTCCCTATTTCACATTATTTACAAAGTCCAGTTTTTCTCACTTATGGATTTCCCATCCATAAGAGCATGGTGTGCGCCTTGCAGGGCAACAGAAAGGCAGGGTATAAATTCAGTCTCTTCTTCTTCTTCTTCTACTTGATGCAGAGATAAGAAAAACAGTACATTCCAAACCTTGTATATAAGAATATACTTATTCAAGGAAAGATAATGCATTTCACTGTTATGAAGGAGATATTTAATTATATAACTTGAATCTGGATCCAAATGTTGTTAATGATCAACTATGAATTTGTACAAAGGAATGTATAAATAAAGAATTTCCATATTTTCGTATGAAATATAACAAAATCATACTTGATTTAAGTAATATTTCACACACTCTCAAAAGGGTCCTTTCAAGATGCCATCAGAAAAGCTACCCCCCAATGAAATGAATCAGAGGCAGATCCTTTTCCATTTTTGGGCTCAGTGGAGAAAGTGGAAGAAATACCAGCCTCTGGATCACATTCGCAGGTACTTTGGGGAGAAGATTGCACTCTACTTTGCCTGGCTTGGTGAGTACGAGGCCCCTTGCCTTAATTCCCCTGCATCTTGCTTTAGTGTGAGGACAGTGTGCTCTGTGTGAGGACAGTGGTGCTCTACTGCTTCTAACTGCTGCTGCCTTCCTCACTTGAAATTAGATTCAGGTGGGTAGCCTTGTAGGTCTGGAGCCACAGAATAAAGTTTGAGTCTGAACAAAGTTTGAGTCCAAACAAAGTTTATTTAAGGTATGAGCTTTCTTGTGCACTGATTTGTATCTGAGGAAGTGTACATGCACACAAAAGCTCATACCTTAAATAAAACTTTATTGGTCTTAAAGGTGCCACTGGACTCAAACTTTGTTCTTTTATCAAGTCTTACTAGTTTTAAATAAATGATAGCATACTCTAGAAAATGCAGAAAATTTGCATTTTAACAAATTATCTCTGGTAAGAAGCAAAGAACTGGATTATATCTATACTCCAGACTGACTGTCATTCCCTTTTCCCAGAGAGCTCTAGGAATTCTAAGTTCTATGTAGGAATGGATGAATGTTGATCACTGAGTCCTGAGAAATCAGAGAGAGGTTTATTGAGGGTGATTCCAGCAGTCACAGTACTATCAGGCAGGGCTATTTTTGGGCAGGAATGCACAGGAATGGAGTTCCGGCTGCCTTCAGAATTGGCCATGCCCACTAAAGCCAAAACCTCTGCGTGTGTGGCTACAAAGGGAAGGCCTGGAGAGTGACGTCCCCTTGCAACTCCGAGGCAGGCGGGCCAGGGGGGGCCTGGAAGGATCGGGGAGGCATTTAAATGCCTCCCATGCCTTCCCCGGCCTGTCCAAGGGCCGGCTTGCCTGGGTGCCCTGCAGCTGCAGGGTGCCCGGGCAAACCAAGGAAAGGCAGTTTAAAGTGCCTTCTCTTCCCTTCAAGGGAGGCTTGCCTGGGCTCCCCGCAGCCGTGGGGCACCCGGGCAAGCCAACATAAGGCATGGGTGTGTGGCCTAATATGCTAATGAGTTCCTGCTGGGCTTTTTCTGCAGAAAAGCCCTGCTATCAGGCACTCAGAAATAGCACCAGGTACCGGAATGCTCATATTAAGATGCAAGTGTTTCCAATCCCTGCATATTCTATGCAATGTGTATCCCTTGGGAAGGGAAGGCAGGGGCTAAAGAGGTAGAAAGCAGAGACTTATTTTATATTCTAATAGCGAAGTCAGGATATATTTGGATACTTAAATCTGGTGACTGGAGCAGCAGACAAATCTTTCTACAAGCCTGAAAAGGGTCATAGGTTTGCAGAAAAGTGTGCAATCTAAAAAATGCACTGGGCAGCTTTAAAAATCCAAAAATTATAACATGAGAGCCTGTAGCTTTAAGGAATGGATTCCCTCAGTTTGGTGTAGTGGTTAAGTGCGCATACTCTAATCTGGGAGAACCAGGTTTGATTCCCCACTCCTCCACTTGCACCTGGCTGGATGACCTTGGGCAAGCCATAGTTCTGGCACAGCTGTTCTTGAAAAAGAGCAGTTTCTGTCATAGCCCTCTCAGCCCCACCTACCTCACAGGGTATCTGTTGTGGGGAGGGGAAGGGAAAGGAGTTTGTAAGCCGCTCTGAGACTCTCTTGGGTAGTGAAGGGTGGGGTATAAATCCCATCTCCTCTTCTTCTTCTCTATTGCTAGGCAACTATGGCATTCTAAGGCTTGCTTAAAAGCAAGTAGGAAGAAGCAGAGCCTTTTCCAGGCCTATTTTGGCTGTTGAGGTAGGGCACCTTGGGGCCAGGCCTGATTGGAGTTGCCATCTACAGGTTGGGAAATTCGTGGAGATTTTGGGGTGGATTCTGAGGAGGGCAGGATTTGGGGTGGGGAGAGGTCTCAGCTGGATATGCCACAGAGTCCACTGTCCAGAACAGCCATTTTCTCCAGATGGACAGATCTCAGTTGTCTGGAGTTCAGTTGTTCTACCTGGAATTTGGCAACCCAAGGCTTGACAGCAACCTCTGAGTGACTTGATACCATTTGATTTTCATGACTCAGCTAGGCCTGACTGCTTGCTACATTCAATAGCAGTCACCTTATGAAAGCCAGTGTGGTATTGCCTAGAGCTTCAGAATAGGGTCTGGGAGACCCAGGTTGGAATCCCCATATTGCTGTGGAAGCTCACTAGATGGTTTTGGACAGTCACATATTTTCGGCCTAATCTACCTCACAGGGTTGTGTGGATAAAAAGAAGCAGAGGAGAAAAATGTGTGCTGCTTTGGTCTCCACTGTAGAGAAAGGTGAGGTATAAATGAAATAAATAATAAATATAGCTGAAGATGGGAGGCAGATAAAATGTAGGTTGGTGAATGGCTGAGAAGGAGAGAATGGGGCAGGGAACTATGGCACCACACAACTAAGCCACAGTTTTCCTAAGCAGAGGCTGCTGGGAGGGGGAGAGAGAGAGCTTAAGACAGAGGAACAGATAAAGGTAGGTTGGCTGTTGAGTGGGAAGGAGATAGGGTTGCCAACTCCAGGTTAGGAAATTCCTAGAGATTTGGGGGTGGAGCCTAGGGACGGTAGGATTTGAAGAGGGAAAGGACTTCAGAAGGGTATAATGCTATAAATTCCACCCTCCAAAGCAGCCATTTCCTCCAGGGAAACTAGGGTTGCCAACCTCCAGGTGAGGGCTGGAGAGCACCCAAAATTACAGGTGCTCTCCAGACGACAGAGATCAGCTCCCCTGGAGAAAATGGCTGCTTTAGAAGGTGGAGTTTATAGTATTATACCGTGCTGAAGTCACTTCCCTCCCTGAACCTCACCCTCCCAAGGCTCCACCCCCAAATCTCCAGGAGTTTCCCATCCTGGAGCTGGCAACCCTAAGGGGAACTGACCTCTGTAGTAAGGAGATCCATTGTGATTCCTGGAGAGCTTCCACTGCCAGTGCTGCTTTGTGAAGGGGAGGTAGCAGGAGGGTGGCTAGGAGAGTGATGGGGTGGGGCCAGAAAGAGAAAGGAAGTGACAGGCATGGGGGAGACAGAGAGTAAGAAGAATGATTGTTGTATACTGGGTTCATTGCAAGAGGGCTCAGTAAGGCAGCATAGTGATCAGCTCTGTTTATTGGCACACATATAACAACAACTAGCCTGCGAGGTCCTTAATGTATGGGTCCCCAAAACCCTTCCTAGTCCGCCTCCCTCCTACTACTGGTGGGTTTGAATTCCCTCCAGAGATCCTATTGGTGAACCTAGGCTCCTGTGTCCTTTTGTTCTCCCAGACTAAGCTCGGACTCAGGCTAGTGACTCTCTGCGGACACAACAGTGATGTTAGGAGAAAGAGAGAGTATGAGAGAAGTAGGGGGAATGGGAAGGAAGCAAAGGTAGGGGGAATGGGATAGCTGCTCCTGCAAGTTTCTTGTGGGTCCCCCCTTGTAGCTAACTATTACTGTAGGTTCCCCAAGCAGAGATCCAGATCATCAAGCAAGGGATGGGATCCCAGATGTTTGGGCAGCCAATAATCCCGAAGGAAATAATCATAAATAAAAAGGGGACAGTTTAGAAACAGTCAGAAGGGTCTTTGCCAGCATCCAAGGTATGGTCTCAAACAGAAAAGCAGGGAAGGCATGTCACATATCTTTCTATGCTTAGGAATGAGATCAGCAGAAGTACATACTTTGGATCAGATTCAGGCTCCTGTTACAAGGATAGAAACTCAACAAAAGTTTCCCCCCTTTCCCTGCTTGAGAAAGGGGAGGAAAGTCCAGCTAAGGTCAGAGGTTTTACTCCTGATTGGTGGAAGGTGAGAAAGAAGAAGTTCCCATGGCCTGAAAGTTGCCATATTATGAATTTTGATACAAACAAGTGAGGGACCCACAAGGACCTGCAAGGGGCATCTCATTTTCCCCTCCCCCACTATTTCCTCTTTACCTTCCTGGACAGCCCCTATAGCCTCTCTCCTTTTTCTGCTTCCTTTGATCCTTCCCACTCTATTTGCCCTCTTGTCATCAGCTTTCCCTCCTTCCCTCCCCATAGCACCTTCTCACTGGGAAAGGTCTGGCCAAGTTGTGGAGTGCTATCTGAGTGTCTTCAAGGACTTGGAGGCGCTTAACTTTTCCCACACTATTTCCTCTTCGCATCTTCCTGGCAATCCCCATATCCTCAACTTTCCCTACCTCCTGCTCTCCTTCACACCCACCCACCACCCTATCTTTTGCCTGATCCCCACCTTCAGCTATATTTATTATGTATTTCCTTCCCCTTTCACCCACAATGGGGACCCAGAATTCTCCCTGAAAGGCCAAAACAGCCTTGGAAATGGCCCCTCCCTGTTCCCCTGCCTTTTCCTGACAGAAACCAAGGCTAGAGTACTCTTGTGGTTGCCTAGCAATGGTCACTGAGGGCATCTTTGTCATAAAGCTACTGGCACTCCTTTTACCATGGGGTGGTTTTAAACCTCCCCCCCTCCCCATTTTTTGGTTTTGTGGATTTCAGATTTTTATGCAAACTTTAAGCCTTTTCTTGGACTCATAGAAAGATGTCTCGTCTTTCCATGGCCCCAGTCTCTGACTTTAAGTATCCACAGATGGGGTCATGTTAAGAATTAGATATATTGATGAGAAAAGGAAGGGAAGTTTGGAGTGAGGAAGTTGCACTTTAGAGGCAGTGTTGGCTACACTGTGAAAACATTGTGTGTCAGAAGTAGTTCTCATCTATAAGTATTGGGTCATGAAGGGAGAAAAAACTTCTGGCCAAAAATGTTAATATGCGGCTTGGGTCTTTGTTAGTAAGAATGTTAATGCAATAATGACATATTGTGCCAGAAGGCACCTTTATCAGGAAAAGTCCTGGTTAATGATCTGAAAGCCCCAGTTAGTCTAGATCTCTCTGAGGCATTGTTTTCCACTGAATAGGATGAGATCAGGGTGATGTGGTGTCCAATCTTGCCACTTTCCTATCTATGTTAAATTTTTGTTGTGGAGATGGCCTGAAACTACATTTCCAGCAAGGAAAAGCTGGTCGCAGAGCTAAGGTGGAGAAGGGAAGAGAGGCCATCAACCATGGGGGCTTCACAGCAACACTGTACAGCTCAAGCACATTTCCCACCATCACCATGCATCTAACAGTTATGTGATTACCTGGTGGTAGTAATACATCAAGTATGACTGCCAGATTTAAAGTCCTTCACTATTCCTGAAGCTGTGGATCCCTTTCAGATCATGTGTTCTGGAATGGCATTGTGGAGTTGGGTTGCTTCTGCTGTTTCAGTATTGCCTTTGCCTCTGCTGTTTTAGGTTTCTACACTGGATGGCTCTTTCCAGCAGCTATAGTGGGGACACTGGTCTTCATAATTGGCATCTTTATGATGTTTGATGACATACCTGCGTAAGTATAGACTTTTTCCCCACCTGTCTCAAGAGAGCTACAGGAACTCCATAGAGCTTTGTAGTACCTGGCTTTCACATGGATATTGCAACAACAGCTGCTCTTGAGCAGAGTGTGATGTTTCAAGATGTCCCATCAACCACAATGAGTTCCTTGACTCATCAGATTTCTGCTGCTTGGATTCCCAAAGTGTATTGAAACTTCATTCCTAAAATACAGATAGAACATGAAAGGTGACTCTGCTGCTCAGCAGGTGCCCATTCAAACAGTTGTGTGCATGGAGTAACCAGTGCAGTACCCAATGCAGTAAAGAGCTAAGCTAGATGTGACACGGGAAGATTTGTAAATAGATTGACTGTGTGGAAATATCTGTGGGTGTGGAGGCATTTGCCCTGTCCCCCTCTGCAGTTTACTGTACTTTATTCAACCTTCCCAGCCATTATTTGCCCCATGGGGGGGACACATACTGGCACCATAGTTATAGGTGTATGTTTCTTGTGGAGCAAATAGCAGCTTTGAGGGAGAGAGCATGAATGAGGTTGAGGAAATGATGGGCCAGAAAAGGATTAAGCCTTCTTCCTTCTGTGGCCCTAATATAGATTCCACCCCTTCCCCATACCAGTGCTTTTTCCACTTTAAAAAGATCACATCTAGTTTGGCCTGGGAAATGAAGTTTCTGAAGAGAATGAAGGAGTCTATGGCATGTTAATCAAATAGGTTAATTATTTTCTTCTCCCCACCTTTTTTTCCTTCTCTTTATGTGAACTATAGAGATGAAATCTGTAACAGTGGTGGTAAATACCAAATGTGCCCACTCTGCAAATCCTGTCCATACTGGAACATCTCCACAATTTGCCCGATGTTTAAGGTACTGTTCATTTGTTGTTGTTCAGTCACACAGTTGAGTCCAACTCTTCGCGAACCCATGGACCACATCATGCCAGGCCCTCCTGTCTTCTGCTGTTGTCCGGAGTTTGCTCAATGTCATGTTCATTGCATCAATAACACTGTCTAACCAGCTCATCCTTTGCCGTCCCCTTCTTTTATCTTCAGTCTTTCCCAGCATCAGGGTCTTTTCCAGTGAATGCTCCCTTCTCATTTGGTGGCCAAAGTATTTGAGCTTCAGCTTCAGTATCTGGCCTTCCAGGGAACAGGGTTGATTTCTTAGCTCTGATTAAAATAACAATTTAAAACATGGTGAGAATGTATATCTTTAAGCTATGGTGATACTAGATTACACTGCCAAGATGTGCCCAGTATGAATTGTCAGACAGAAAACATTTTCCTTTAATCACTCTGAGAGATGACTGTGATCCTTTCAAGGCATAGCTGCTCTGCTTCACAAGCACTTCACAAGCACCCATCCTACATCAGGGAAGTGCCACAGAGGGGAAAGTTCATATATTATCTCTCCTATCCACCTCCTCATTGAGAGTCAGTGTATGTGTTTGTGGCCACCATTTGAAGACTGGCTTTAGTTTTTCCATACTATTTGGACAATTTTGTCTTTGCTGCTATTTATGTGTCTACCTGGGAAATGATCAGTGTGGAGGGAGAATTATCAAGCACTGCTGTTTTTAAATAAATAAAACAAACATGCCAGAAAAGATGATTATGTCTAGGTGAGCTCAGGTATATGACTTAGACACTGCAGATTCCAGGGGTGGTTTCTTTAATATTTACCACATCCTAATTTGTGGGATACCATCTACCTGGAATGAATAGTTGCCTGGTACATGTACCGAAACAACTGCTGTAGCCACTGAGAGGGAGGGAGCAAGGTAGTGATGTCACTGTAGTGGAAGTGGAAATGAGCCTTGCACTAGTCAGATTGGCTATGTGATGCTGTGTGAGATACCGCATTTCTGTTCTAGGACTGTAAAAGGGGAAGTGTTCTTCAAAACTAAATTTTTATGTGCTACTAAATGAGTTTTTGAGCCTTTTGCCAACTCTTAGTGGCCATGTGTGAAACACAGAAATGCCATTTAAAAGTGCTGGTATCCAGAATCTATGATGGCCATACATTTACATTACAGCCTTCATGTGGTTTCTCCTCATGTGAATGGAGGTGCTAATTGGATGGACATCTGCAGTCTTTTATCCACTTTTTTCCATAGAATAGAATACATTTGGGAAAGTCTTTCAGAACTCTAGCTTTTCCTTCCTGTACCGAAGTGAAGTTTCACTGTGGCCTCACTATTTTCAAGGGGAAACTAACAAGATGGTCAATTTTACCTTCTTTCCCTATTTTGCAGAGGTGTCTTCCCATTCTCTCCCTGAAGGAGCAGCAGCAGTGAGGGGAGGGGAAGGGATGGAAGGAGCAATAAGGAAGGGAAACATTTCCCCATCCCAGGAACCAGTTTCTAGGCTTCCTAGCATCAGCCACTAGTGCCTTTCTCCTGCCTACCAACATTCACTCCCTGGCTGGCACTCCAGTCACCAGGCAGATTCCCTTCCCTTGCCTCCTCTCCACTTCTGTAGTTGAGTAGTTACACAAAACTCTGTTCTCACCCTCAGCAGCTTCTAGTTGCCTGGCTTGCAGCAGCAGGAGAGGAAAAAGGCTGAGCAGTTGCCTAGAAGAATGAATGGCTCATTATTAAAGTCCAGGATCAGTCTGTCCTGGGTGGGGGAATGGTGTGCTATTCCTTTCTTCTAGTTCCATGGGTGCAAATGTTGATATCATGAGAAGGAAACAAGATCAGGCAATGACCAATCACTTTATTTCACGGTGAATTGTAGTACTGATTAAGCTAATGATGGGGCTGAGAGGCAAGCCCCCCCCGAAAAGAATCTTCTTGGGAAAGTCTTTTTAATTATTTTCATATCTTCTGTACACAGCACAATATGAGTCAGTATCCAGGGCAAACAACTAGGGGAATGTTTTCTCCTGCACTAGCAGGAGTGCATGTGGTGATATTTAAAACTAGAAAAGCATTGCCTCTCATCTTGACACAGAGAGTACTACATCTTTCTGTGTTATACCTCTGAGGATGCCAGTCACAGCTACTGGTGAAACGTCAGGTCCTACAATGCCAAGACCATGGCCACACAACCCGGAAAATCTAAAGCAACTAATAGAAGAGCATTTGCTTGTGAAGAGTAACAAATCTGTGTTCTATGAAGCAAAGGAAGGTACCTGCATTGTGATTGTATAGTTTTTAATCTTTAGGGTTCTGTATCTACTACAGGTTTTGAACCTATACTGTTCTTGAGGACATTCTAGGTCCAGCCCATGTACAGAGCTTGGGTTGCATTATCTTGCTGTATAGTTTGCCTTTCCTTGACGCAAAAGATTATCTGCTTCAACACTAGTTGTTTTTTAAAGGTGTGTTTTGTGACTCATGGTCCAAAATCTATCACGTATGTAAGCCTAACTTTAATAATCTCCATGTACACGTTCTACTAAGACCACAAGAAACATGAGATATATTACCTTATTACCTTATCTTGGCTGTTTGAAGATTGCTAAGCAATGTTACACAGAAAAGACAATTACATAATGATTATTTGTATAGTACTCCTGCTCAGATCTCTTCTGTAATTTCATTTTTAATCCATTGTTCAACAAACACTGTTTATAACTTTCAGCACTAAACAGCATGTTACAGCAGCAGATCCATGTTTTCCAAGGGTTTAGCAGCCTTCTGACCATTCCACACTTTTATTTGTAAATGGGACAGACCCAGATTTACAGGCATAGGTCTACTGCCATTATATATACTTTGGCTCATTGCCCCATTGTCCCTGCTCAAGTGTATTTTGACATACTCTTCTCTTCAATTCTTTTCTGGCTTTTCAGGCAGGTCGCCTCTTTGACCATGGCGGAACTGTCTTCTTCAGTATCTTCATGTCCCTGTGGGCAGTCACATTCCTTGAGTACTGGAAGCGAATGAATGCCACCCTAACATACCGCTGGGATTGTTCAGATTTTGAAGATATTGAGGTACTGGCCTTGGGGAAGTGTTAATGCAGCTAAAGCCCCATGTTAACATGCGGTAAACTTCAGATTGTCTTTGTTGTAGGAAAGACCACGGCCCCAGTTCACTGCCATGGCTCCTATGACAACTAAAAATCCAATTACTGGAGAGGAAGAACCATATTTCCCCAGGCAGAATCGCTTCAACAGAATCATTGCAGGATCGATGGTCATCATCATGATGGTGAGGGAGCTCCTATTTGTGAGGATGGGGAGGGGGGGCATCAAACAGAGCTGAGTCACAACTAAAGCCCTTTTAGGTGCTCTTATTTCTTTGATAATCAGCCTTCTTTCAGAGAAGAAGTAGAATATTTAATTTCAGGGCAGACTGGGGAGCTACCCAGGGTGAGTGTAATGTATCCACTGGAGAACATGGGCTCTGGACAGCCATGTGCTTGGACTGGTTCTAACCGGTCCCCCATGTGGCCAGGCGAAGGGCCTGAGCTTCGCCCCGAAGGACAATGGACTAGGGAATCCTGACTCCCCTCCAATGGAGGAGCAGGAGTTAATCCAATCAATGTAAATAGCGAATCACCGGGTGTGTGTGTGTTTGGGGTGTGGGTCACTTGGGAATAAAAGCCGGCCTGCGAGCCGGCTCAGTTGTCTTGTTCTTCAACTAATAAAGTATGTGAGAGCTGAAATCACTCGTCAGTCTCAGTACTTTTCACTGGCGACGAAGGTGGGATGCCAACTCCCTCCATGAACAACGACCACGAGACGAGCACCGCTGACCGCCCCAACGCCGAAAGCACCGAACGCCGCCGCCGAGCTTCGTGTCCGCCTCTTCGGTTCCTGGGCACCGCACCGCTCCCTAGCACCGCTGACCCCGAGAGCAGCCTCGCTTCCAACGCCGCCAACTCTACGCCTGAACCGCGACCTCCACGGGTGAGCACCATGGCCGCTAGCAACGAGAGCTTCCCCGCCTTCGACATCTCTCGTCCCGCACACTGGGAGACCTGGATCGAGACGCTGGAGCGTCACTTTGAGATCCATGGCATCACGGATGCGGGTACGAAGAAGGCCTATCTCCTGCGCTACTGCGGCATCGAGGCACACCTCCTCCTGAAGGATCTGGTGAACCCCCTCCTGCCGAAAGACGCGGCCGCCACCTACGACATGCTGGTCAAGGCGTTTACTGACCACTTGGCACCAAAGCCCACCAAGTTCGCGGAACGAATGGAGTTCTTCGCGAGAACGCAGGGCCCCGACGAAACATCTCCGGAATTCCTGGCCGGACTACGCCGCGCAGCCACAAGGTGTGCCTTCCCCAACCTCGCAGATACCCTCCTAAACCAGTTCTTGGTGGGGCTGAAGGAGGCGAAGCTGCGCCGCAGGCTCATCAGCCGGGACAACCTCACTCTGGAGGCCGCCATCCAAGAAGCGGCCACCTACGAGAAGTCCCACGCAGATCGCCGGCCTAAGACGGTCCATCGCCTCCAGGACTCCGGCCCCTCAGATGACTCGAACGATGAGGAGGTCCTACAGGTGAACCGCCGATCACAGCCACGCACCCAACGCAACAGGGGATCCCCCGCACCACCAAACCAGCCCAACGCATCTGCCTGTGCCAGCTGTGGCGACGCTCACGAGCGCCGGACCTGCCGTTTCCGGGACGCCATCTGCAGGACCTGCAACAAGGCCGGACACCTCGCCCGAGTCTGCCGCTCCAAGGGCAAGCGCCTGGGATCCACTGCCCAGCTGGACGCCGCAAGCCTGCACACCGTGACGACACAGCGCCGGCAGACGGTATGTAACTTGCCCCCTGAAAGCCCGGACAAGGTGCATGTGACTGTCCAAATAGAGGGGTCCCCCTGCCAAATGGAAATAGACTCAGGGTCCTCGTTCTCTATAATTTCCGCGGAGACCCTTAAAACACTATGCCCCAAGGGGGGACCCCGACTGCACAAGCCACGGGGGTTGAAACTGACGGACTTTAACAAAAACCCAGTGGCAGTCCGTGGCTGGGGCAAGTTTCAAGTCTGATTTAAAGGGTTCTCGGGCTTGCTGGACCTGCTGGTTGTGGAGGGGCGCCTCTCAAGCCTCCTGGGACTGTCGTGGTTTGGGCCTTTGGGACTCCAAATAGCAGGAGTAAACCACCTCGGGACCGCTGACTGGGAGGCAGTTTGCCGGGAGTTCCCCAAAGTATTCGATGGGACCCTGGGGAGGTACAATGGGACCCCGATTTCGCTAGATCTGGACCCTAACGTACGACCCATCCGCATAAAGGCACGGCCCCCTCCCATAGCCACGCAGGAAAAAATAGAGGCCGAGCTCGACCGCCTGGTCGCCCAAGGCGTGCTGGAACCGGTCGCGTCAGCGCGCTGGGAAACCCCCATTGTAACGCCAATTAAACCGAATGGGGCTATACGCATTTGTGCAGATTACAAATGCACCATAAATAAGGCTCTGCAGGACCATGCCTATCCGGTCCCGGTAGTGAGCCATGTCCTGGCCTCCCTGACTGGGGCCAAAGTTTTCGGCAAATTGGACCGGGCGCAGGCTTACCAGCAGCTGCCAGTGGACACGGCCGCTGCGGAAGCGCAAACCATCACCACCCACAAGGGGGCTTTCCGGGTCAATAGACTGCAGTTTGGGGTTTCAGTGGCGCCAGGGATTTTTCAATCTTTCATGGATTCCCTTCTGAAAGGAATTCCAGGGGTCCAGCCCTTTTTAGATGATGTCATCATCGCGGCACCGGACTCCACCGCCTTCACCGAACGGCTGCGTCAGGTCCTGCAGAGGTTCAACGAGGCTGGCCTCAAGGTGAAGAAGGAGAAATGCCTCCTGGGTGTGCCCCGCATCGAATTCCTGGGGTTCGCAGTCGATGCACAAGGCATCCACCCCACAGACAAGAAAATTAGAGCGATCACACAAGCCCCGGTCCCCATGTCCAAGCCGGAACTCCAGGCCTTCCTGGGCCTCTTGAATTTTTACCACGCGTTTCTGCCCCAAAAGGCAACGGTGGCTGAACCCCTCCACCGGCTGCTGGACAAGGAGGCGCCGTGGGCCTGGAAGCCGGAGCATGCGGCAGCTTTCCAGACGGTAAAAGACTTGTTGGTCTCCAACGGGGTGCTGCACCACTTCTGCGAGGCTTTACCTGTGGTTCTGGCGTGTGATGTGTCGCCCTACGGGGTGGGGGCGGTGTTGGGGCATCGGTTGCCGGATGGCCGGGAGGTTCCGGTCGCCTACTATTCTCGGACCCTGTCTTCTGCGGAGCGTAATTACGCGCAGATAGACAAGGAGGCACTAGCGATAGTGGCGGGGGTTAAAAAATTCCACCATTATCTCTATGGCCGCCCGTTCGAGATCCTTACAGACCACAAGCCTCTCCTGGGCCTCCTCGCGCCCGATCGACAGACGCCGCAGATGGTCTCGCCCAGGGTTCTCCGCTGGTCCATATTCCTGGCGGGGTACTCTTACACCCTCACCCACCGCCCGGGAAAGGCCATGGGTCACGCGGACGCGCTCAGTCGCCTCCCACTGCCCGCAACGGACCCAGACCCGGCCCCCGCCCACGTCATCGCACTCCTAGAATCGCTGCCCGATCGCCCAGTACATGTCAAGGAGGTGGCCCGCCTCACGGGCCGCGACAGGGTTCTCTGTCGGGTTTTGAACTGGGTGGGGAGGGGATGGCCGACAGCTAGACAAGACCCGGAGTTTGCGCCTTTTGTCACAAGGCGCGATGAGCTGTCGACCTATAAGGGGTGCCTAATGTGGGGAGGCAGGGTGGTCATTCCGAAACCACTACAGGAACGGGTACTGAGGGACCTTCATGAGCACCACCCTGGGGTAGTCAGGATGAAGGCTCTGGCGCGGGGGTATGTCTGGTGGCCAGGGTTAGACCGGGATATTGAGGACATTGTAAAAAGGTGCCAACCCTGCCAGGCCTCCCGACCCGCACCCCCGACGGCCCCAGACAGGGCCTGGGAATCCTCTCACCGCTCCTGGTCGCGCCTGCACCTCGACTTTGCGGGCCCGTTCCAGGGGCAGCTGTTTTTTATACTTGTAGACGCCTACAGTAAGTGGCTAGAAGTAGAGCCGGTACCATCCACCTCCTCCCGGGCGGCCATCCGAGCGATGTGGCGGATTTTCAGCTCGCACGGACTCCCCGACACCCTGGTCACCGACAACGGGACGGCCTTCACGTCCGGGGAGTTCCAGGAGTTCACCCGCCAGCACGGGATTCGCCACATCAGGTCGGCCCCGTTCCACCCCGCCACCAATGGCCAAGCCGAACGCATGGTGCGGACGGCCAAAGAGGCGCTCCGTCGGACCGAAGGAACGGACTGGGACTTCAGGCTGGCGCACTTCCTGTTCGGCCAGAGAACGACGCCCCATGCGACAACCGGCCGGAGCCCGGCGGAACTATTGATGGGCCGACGCCTCACCACCAGGCTGGACCGGTTACATCCCGATCGAGCGCCCGAGCGGGAGCCCTGCACGGAAACGCCAGCGGCGGCGCGAGGGTTCTTCCCAGAGGACCCGGTGTACGCACGGAACTACGCGAGAGGGCCCCCGTGGATTCCCGCCCGAGTAGTCCGGGTCCGTGGCCCCCGGTCCTACGAAGTCTCGGTGGAAGACGGCCAGATCCTGCATCGCCACATCGATCAGCTACGTCGCCGGGTGCTACCCCTGGAGCCGGATGAGGGGGAGGAGTGGGACGAGCCAGCTCAACCAGACGCGGGGGCGGACGCACCAGAAGAAATCCCGGGGGACTTCAACTCCGGACTGACAGCCACCGCAAATGACACACCGGCCGAGATGGTGAGCCCAGCCCCGCCAACACCAGAGCGGCCACCAGTCCCCACAGCCGCCCGGGAGGCTGTCAGTTCCCCCATGCCAGAGCCCCGTCGCTCCACGCGAGAGCGGCGGCCCCCCAGCTATTTGAAAGACTATGTGTGCGGGTGTTTATCGGACCAAGGGGGAGGGGTGTAATGTATCCACTGGAGAACATGGGCTCTGGACAGCCATGTGCTTGGACTGGTTCTAACCGGTCCCCCATGTGGCCAGGCAAAGGGCCTGAGCTTCGCCTCGAAGGACAATGGACTAGGGAATCCTGACTCCCCTCCAATGGAGGAGCAGGAGTTAATCCAATCAATGTAAATAGCGAATCACCGGGTGTGTGTGTGTTTGGGGTGTGGGTCACTTGGGAATAAAAGCCGGCCTGCGAGCCGGCTCAGTTGTCTTGTTCTTCAACTAATAAAGTATGTGAGAGCTGAAATCACTCGTCAGTCTCAGTACTTTTCAGTGAGTGGGCCCTGCAGTGCAAGCAGAATTACTGGGGCTTGGCTCTGCTTACTCCTGGTTGCCGGTAGCCCTCCAGGGAAAGTTCTACCATCAGGAACATCCCAGCAACTTAAACTGCCTGTCTGCCCCAGTTTGCCTTTTCTAAGGGCCGGACAATATGTTCAGGCTTTAAAAAGTTGGCTGTGGGTTTCCCAGCTCTAAAGACCTTGCAGCAGAGATGAGGGAAACCATTCTCTGAAAGCCGCAGTACACTTCTGCCATGGAGTTTAATTTAAAACTTTAACAGCTGAGCAATTCCACTGGTTGCCCCTGAACTGCTATGGTCAGAAATGGCAACTGAGGCAGGATGAGTAGAGTCCATGCAACTATTTTTTTGGGGGGGAGAAGACTCTTGAGACCCAGTTTGGTGTAGTGGTTAAGTGTGAGGACTCTGATCTGAGAGAACCGGGTTTGATTCCCTACTCCTCCACTTGCAGCTGCTGGATGATCTTGGGCAAGCCATAGTTCTGTCAGGGCTGTTCTCTCAAGGACAGTTCTGAAAAAATCTCTCTCAGCCCCACCTACCTCATAGAGTGCCTGTTGTGGGGAGGAGAAAGGAAAGGAGTTTGTAAGCCACTCTGAGACTTCGAGTGAAGGGCAGGGTATAAATCCAATCTCTTATTCTCTTCTTTTTGCTGGTTCTCGTGGAAAGCCGTACTGGAGCACTGGGAGATTTGAAGAAGATAAAATATGTCACCTGTTCCTACTTTTTTGACCTTTGACTTACCAATACAATTTCTGTTATCCTGGTGAAAAACAGAACTTGGGAAGAAGAGAGTGGCTACCCAGAAAGTAAAGTCATAATTTCCATGTCTGCTAAGACAAATTGTTCACTCTCCAATGAGCACCTCAGCTATGAGTGGGAGAGTCCCCTTGGAGCAACCAGCATAGCCACAGCTAGATACATGATTTGGTGTGGGGCTGACTTCTACTGTTGAATCAAGAGACAAACCTTGGAGAGCCTCAGTAAATAGAGTTTGCATTCTTTTGGTTTTAAATGGTTGTGATCTATGTTGTCTAGATTTTTTTTCCTCCCTCAAGATCTGATTACCTATGGACCCATGGTGCTAATATTATATGGCTGTGACATCAGTGGAATGCCTGACTTATTTTCTGAACCCTTTCAGATCTGTGATCTCATGATAAATGCAGACAGAGTTTTGCTTTCATACAATGACTTGCAAATAACCCAGCAACTGGACTTATTGCATAATGGATTTAATTACTTCTATATTTTGAGTAAACATGTAAAGGAGCTTTTTCTGCCCTGACCTGGATAGCCCACACTAGCCCAATCCGATCCAATCTCGGAAGCTAAGCAGGGTCGGCCTTGGCTAGTATGTGGAAGGACGACCTCCAAGGAATACCAGGGTCATGACGCAGAGGCAAACAGTGGCAAACCACCTCTGAAATGTCTCTTGCCTAAAAAACAAGTCTAGCTCACCACCTAGTGGTACATAACGCTAAAGAGCTAGAACTGGCTGCCAGACAATCTTAGGATCTCTGGGCTATTCTACACATAATGCCATACAACAATAATAATAATAGCTTTCCCTAAAAGTATGGTAATACGAATCCATCATAAATCAGATTGGTCGGTGTTGGTGCTTAGAGTGACAGAGCAGGACTGGTGAGGCTCAGGTTGACATCTCTACTCAGCCCATATTGCTGGTGGGGTGACTGTGTGTGCCAGTCACACACACCCAGCCTAACCTACCAACATGTTATTGTAAGGATAAAATGGAGGAGAGAAGAATGATGTGGGTTGCCTTGAGCTCTACGGAGGAAGGGCAGTGTAAAAATGACATAGATCGCCTTATGGTGGCAGCTTCTCAGTTGTGTGAATTTCTTGAGTCAGGAAGAGCTCAGTGGGGCTGATTTGTGGTGTGGTGTCATAGTTGGTATAGCTTAGTCACTGTGATGCTGACCTGAGAGGTTCCAGGCTCCAAATTCACCTCAGCTACAAACTCTTAGGACTTAGGCAAAACTGTGTCTGTGTCTCAGTTCTGCATCTGTAGTATGGAAATAATGTCTTACTGAGGAGTAAACAAGATGTTAAATACAAACATATGCAACATTCTCTAGTGACCACCTTTAAACAAGCAAACAAACAAAAAAAGAAGCTTCCAGAGGGGCAATTTGGCCGCTTCTCCAGTCCTGAACTCAAGATTCCCCTCGCCCCCCCAGCTCTGGGTCTCTGCACACATTTTTATTCCAAATTGCTGTTCCTCACTGAACTACTTCTTGGATCCCAGCTGCCCCTCTGGAAGCAACTTTTTCTTTAGGGGTTCTGTCACATGTAACATCTACTTTGGCCTTTATAGGATTGTTCTAAGAATTAGTGAGGTAGTGAATGTGTAGCTCTTTGAACACTCTAAAGCACTGTATGAAGTTCTGAGGGTTGGTTTTCTTGCCAGTAATTCTGATCAACCATGCCTGCAGATTGCTGTAGTGGTGATGTTCCTGATTTCCATCATCCTGTACCGGGCTATCATTGCTGTGGTTGTGTCAAGGTCTGGAAACTTCCTTGTCGTGGCTTCGGTAAGACATCTGTGTGTCTGTTTTCCACTCCCTCTTTTTATCACTTAATTTGGACTTTACAGTCCCTTCTCCTGTTACTTTCCTCAGGCCTCTCGTATTGCCAGCATCACGGGCTCAGTGGTGAACCTAATCTTCATCCTCATCCTTTCCAGAATTTACCTTGCCCTGGCACACTTTCTTACCAAGTGGGGTAAGTGGACTGGGTTAAGGAGTTGCGTCTCTCCCCGCACCCTCCTGCTCAAGATCCAGCTTCTTGAAACCAGAATATAAAATGTTACCTTTTGTAAACCCCCCTCCCCAGCTCAATGCATTTAGTGTTCTGAGAACAGCTGCTCAAGCCAGTAATGATGATGTAGGGATGAAGGGAGACTGACATTTGAAACCTGGTAGAAGCAGTTTGAGCACATATCTTCTGCTTGCAAACAAATTTCTGGAATGCAATGAATGTTCAGTTTCCATCTACTTTAGGTTGTATAATCAATGCCTCTGGTGAGCTGTTGTCATACCTCCTGCTCTGCAGACAATAGTCTCCCAAAGCAGCTCCCATAAATAAAGAGTGACAAGCCTCTGCCCTCAGGCTTACAAACTAAAAATACAAGACACACAAGGGGTGGGGTGGGGAGGAGACAGAAGAGGGAGATTTGACAGCATCAGAGTGAAGGTATCCAGGTGGGGCCAGTCTGATCTTCCCTCGCTGGTGTTGTTGCCTGTATGCAGATGGAGCAGCTATCCTGCAGCCTTCTGGCTGATGACAGAGGCTGGAGTGTTTTTCTCCTCCCCTCTGTAGTCTCGGAGCCTGTGGCAGTTAGGTCGGGCTTCTTTTTGGGAATGAGAAGCAAGCTCTCTTCAGGTGCTCATTCTCTGATGGGTGGCTGGAGCCAGACTAGTCTTCCCCTTGCTGTGCTATCCTTCCAGGGAGTGAGAGAGGATGGGGTCTCCCAGGGACCCTTAGTTCTCTGACTGGTGACAGGGGCTTAAGTGTCCTTTCCTGCACTTCTGCAGTGAGGTCTTGCTTGTTTTAAAACATCACTTGCATTATTGTACCTGTAATTGTCTAAATGTATAATTTCTTAAAAAAAAAAAAGCAACAACAACAACAAAATCCTTGTTCATTTTTGAGCTTAAAAACAGCTCTGGGGAAGGCAGGATGCCTTTTGCTGCAAACTAATAACTCTGAGAGAAGTTTGTACCAGCATGCTGAGTACCCTTTCCAGATCAAAGGGGACAAAATTTTTGTGTCTGTATACAAGATGACTGTTTTCAACCTAAGGTCCCATACGCTTATCAGCTGAGGTCTTCTTCAGAGGCCATGTGCTGCCATCCTTTTCATAAGGTGAGGGAAACTGTTAGAAGAAGGAAAGTTTGCAGTTGCCACGATATACCAGTGGGAATAGAAGCAATACTCTCATAGCACCCCTTTGTTCCCTTCCACAGAAATGCATCGCACTCAGACCATGTATGAAGACGCTTTTACCTTTAAGGTGTTTGTCTTTGAATTTGTCAATTTCTACTCTTCTCCCATCTACATTGCATTCTTCAAGGGCAGGTAAGATGTTTGGGCATCTCAAAAGGGATGCAGTTTTTCTCTGTGGTACAAGAAGGAGCTTGAAAGGTTGCTTTATACCACCGACAGTTGGTCCAAGCACATTTCAGTGTTTTCAGGTAATGCTTGGTGCTATAAGTCCCAATAGCGTGATGACATCCTGTCAGCATGTAACAACTGAAGGTGCCACATGGCTGAACAGGAAGGAGAGTTCCACCCTTTCAAGTGGCAGTGTTGGCTGGGCCATGCTATGGGCACACAGATCTTTAATCATTATCATCATGAACCTATGAGGTGATCATTCTGCATTGCCTATAGAAGGGTTTCTGTAGGTGAAGAATGATTTGAGCTGTTGTTAAGCCCTCATGCAAGGGGAGGGCCTTTAGTGGTTGGGAAACACCCCCCCACTCCACCCAATGCATTCAGTGGAAACTGAGGAGTCTGGTAGCTGGTTTCACAAAAGATTTTTAATCAGGATTGCAAACTGAGCAGCTGTTCTACCAGCAATTAGTTGATATTGGAGAAGATAGGAATATGTGGAGTCCTGTTGCCATCTGCTGGCCAGAAACAATGTAAATGAGTGAAGAAGAAGAGATTGGATTTATACCCCGCCCTTCACTACCCAAAGGTGTCTCAGAGCAGCTTACAAACTCCTTTCCCTTCCCCTCCCCACAACAGACACCCTGTAAGGTAGGTGGGGCTGAGAGAGCTCTTGACAGAGACTGCTCTTTTTTCAAGAACAGCTCTTATCAGAACTATGGCTTGCCCAAGGTCACCCAGCCAGGTGCAAGTGGAGGAATGGGGAATCAAACCCAATTCTCCCAGATTAGAGTCTGCACACTTAAACACTACACCAAACTGGTACTATTGAAGGGCAGTAGTACAAACCAAACAGGCGATATTTGGATTTGGAGGCTGTGTATGCTAAATACTTAGTAGAACTAGACAACATAAAGCCTTTATCTTAGTTATTGCAGGGTTCCAGTGGCCAGCTGTTTCGCATAGCTGGTGGGGTTCAGTCTCCAACCAGAATTGTTCCAGGTACAGTTCAAAGTGCTGGTTCTTATATTAATGGCCATAAATGGCTTGAGGCCAGGCTATTAGCTTGAGGACTGTTTCATGGATATTTAAAGATAGCGGCTAGACGAAATAACTGTGTTGTAATAGGCGACTTTAACTACCCACACATTGATTGGGTCAATATGAGTTCTAGTCGGGAAAAAGAGATTGCGTTCTTAGACACTCTCAATGACTGTGCTGTGGAACAGATGGTCACAGATCCTACCAGGGGAGAGGCGATCCTGGATTTGGTCCTAAGTAACACCCAAGACCTGGTGAGAGATGTAAAAGTGACTGCACCACTTGGAAACAGTGACCATAATGTCATTGAGTTTAACATTTGTACAGATAGGGAGTTGCCCAAAAAGACTGACGCAACCACTTTTAACTTTAAAAGGGGTAACTTCTCTGGTATGAGGGGACATGTGAGGAAGAAATTGAAAGGAAGAGTGGAGAAGGTCAAAACCATTGGGGAAGCTTGGAGACTATTTAAAAAGACAATCCTAGAAGCTCAGAAAAAATATATACCGCAGGTTAGGAAAGGTACAAATAGGTATAGAAAAAAGCCTGCATGGTTAACAAATAAAGTAATGGAAGCTGTAAAAGGTAAGAAGGATTCCTTTAAGCGGTGGAAAGCTAGTCTTAGTGAGGTTGATAAAAGGGAACACAGACTATGGCAAATAAAATGCAAGTCTGTGATCAGGCAAGCAAAAAGGGAATATGAGGAGCATATTGCAAAAAACATAAAGACCAACAATAAAACTTTCTTCAAATACATTAGAAGTAGGAAGCCAGCCAGGGAGGCAGTGGGGCCCTTGGATGACCAAGGGGTAAAAGGAGTAGTGAAGGATGATAGGGAAATGGCTGAGAAGCTGAATGCATTTTTTGCCTCTGTCTTCACTGTGGAAGAGGAGAAGTGTTTGCCCACTCCAGAAGCACTGATTTCGGGAGGGGGTTTGAAAGACCTGAATCAGATTGCGGTGACAAGAGAGGAAGTCCTCCGACTGATGGACAATTTAAAAACTAATAAATCACCAGGCCCGGATGGCATTCATCCGAGAGTTCTGAAAGAACTCAAATGTGAACTTGTGGATCTCCTGACAAAAATATGTAATCTTTCTTTAAAATCTGCCTCCATTCCTGATGACTGGAAGGTAGCTAATGTCACTCCCATCTTTAAAAAGGGCTCCAGGGGAGATCCAGGAAATTACAGGCCAGTCAGTCTGACATCGATACCGGGTAAGTTGGTGGAAACTGTTATTAAGGAAAGAATTAGTAGGCACATTGATGAACAAAAACTATTGAGGCAGACTCAGCATGGGTTCTGTAAGGGAAGATCTTGTCTCACTAACCTGTTAGTGTTTTTTGAGGGAGTGAACAAACATGTGGACAAGGGGGACCCAATAGATATTATTTACCTTGACTTCCGGAAAGCTTTTGATACAGTTCCTCATCAAAGGCTCCTAAGTAAGCTCAATAGTCATGGGATAAAAGGACAAGTCCTCTTGTGGATCAAAAACTGGCTTATAAATAGGAAACAGAGAGTGAGTATAAATGGGAAACTCTCTCAGTGGAGGGTGGTAAGCAGTGGGGTACCACAGGGATCAGTACTCGGTCCCATGCTTTTTAACTTGTTTATTAACGATTTGGAATTGGGAGTAAGCAGTGATGTGGCTAAATTTGCAGATGACACGAAGTTGTTCAGGGTGGTGAAAACCAGGGAGGATTGTGAGGCACTCCAAAGGGATCTGTTGAGGATGGGTGAGTGGGCGTCAACGTGGCAAATGGGGTTCAATGTGGCCAAGTGCAAAGTGATGCACATTGGAGCCAAAAATCCTAAATATAAATACACGTTGATGGGGTCTGATCTGGCAGAGACTGACCAAGAGAGAGATCTTGGAGTCGTAGTGGATAACTCGCTGAAAATGTCTACACAATGTGTAGCTGCAATAAAGAAGGCCAACGCTATGCTGGGGATTATTAGGAAGGGAATTGATAACAAATCAGCCAGTATCATCATGCCCCTGTATAAATCATTGGTGCGACCTCATTTGGAATACTGTGTACAGTTCTGGTCACCACATCTCAAAAAGGATATTATAGCATTGGAAAAAGTGCAGAGAAGGGCAACTAGAATGATAAAAGGGTTGGAACACCTTCCCTATGAAGAAAGGTTAAAATGCTTGGGGCTCTTTAGCTTGGAGAAACGACGGCTGAGGGGTGACATGATCGAGGTTTATAAGATTATGAATGGGATTGAGCAGGTTGAGAAAGAAGTACTTTTCTCCCTTTCTCACAATACAAGAACTCGTGGGCACTCTATGAAATTGCTGAGCAGTCGGGTTAGAACAGATAAAAGGAAATACTTCTTCACCCAAAGAGTGATTAACATATGGAATTCACTGCCACAGGAGGTCGTGGCAGCTGCAAGCATGGACAGTTTCAAGAGGAAATTAGATAAACATATGGAGCAGAAGTCCACCAGTGGCTATTAGCCACAGGGTATAGAATGAGAACTCTCAGTCTGGGGCAGGTGATGCACTCTATTCTTGGTGCTGGAGGGGGCAGCAGTGGGAGGGCTTCTGGTGCCCTGGCCCCACTGCTGGACCTCCTGATGGCACCTGGTATATTTTGGCCGCTGTGTGACAGAGTGTTGGACTAGATGGGCCATTGGCCTGATTCAACATTGGCTTCTCTTATGTTCTTATGTTCTTATGTTCTTATGTTCTTATTTAGGTTGCTGAATGTGTGTGTGCTGTATTTGTGCCTCTGACTTGTTTGGATATTGCTCATTCTTATGCTGCTGTTTTTATATTTGGCTACAATTTGACTGACTAAAATGTGTAAATAAATATTTGGTGCTATATTGAGGTCTAACAAAATGTTACAGACCAGTACATATGACAGAATCCTGGAGGTGCTGGGCAGGTAGGGATGGCAAAAAAGCTGCTTTAGGAGAGGTGTGATTCATAGAAGATAAGTCCTGGGGAAGGGAGGCTACTTAACTTCTTCTCTTCCTGCTGCTCATTTGCTCTGAGTTTTGTCTCTGAGCCACTCCCTTCTAAGGATAAGCAAATATTTTGGAACCCCACAGGGTTGGTAGAGGTTATTTGGATCAGAAAAGCAGTAGATAGACAAAGCTTAAGCATTTCCCAGGTCTGTTAAGATTTTTACTAAAATTGATAAGTAACATGTAGTTAGGCTTAGAGAGTGTGATGATGAACTTTGCACTGAGACTTGTATCAGACTCCAATTGGTGTACTCCTTTGTGGGTGACTTACACAGAAACAATCTATGGGCATTGTATGTTGACTTACAATGAAATGTGGGTGCCAAGACTGTTAGAAACTATGTCTTGGGCCTGGTCAAGAGGGAGAAAAAATGCAGTCTTTCCCTTATGATACAGAAAGATGAGTCAAAAACCTGTAAGTGAAGTTTTAGACCATGTTGGTCCAGGTGCAATATTGACATACCCAGTTCAAGAAGCTGAATTAAAATCAGGAGTGACAATCCATAATGCTAACATCCTTGATGTTTTTTACTGGCTTCCTTTTTTAACATGCCAGTGCTGCAACCATAAGGGCTATGGGAATCTTACATCTGAAGGAACTAGGGACATTTGAAGAAAAGAGACATCATGTGTTTTGGGATTTTTTTCCACAAATAAAATGGCACAAAGACAGGTTCCCAGTTACTGCACTAGACTCTAATTCTTTCACCAGTGGAACTTTGGAAATGGGTTGTGTCGGGTTTGGTGATGCTTCTTATCAAAGAGTTAGGAAGGAAAATGGCTACAACATATGTAAAGGACCTAAAAAGAGTCTGACCTATAGTGCTGATACTATAAGATGCTGGATTTACCATAGTGATTAGATGGTATTTTTAACGTGCAGTCAGGCTATTTTTAGGCTTCTTTTGTAGTTTTATCTTAAAAATGCAGTTTTCATGTTGCAAACTGCCTTGCTAGTGTATGCTGTAGACTGCACTGGGTTGGAAAGGGATAAATATATCCACTTCTTCTTAGTGTTCTTTAAGAAGGAACTTTTACAGATATCCTTTGGTCTGATTTCAGGACAGCTGTCTGCTTTTAACTGAGAAGAGAGATTTGCAGTTTGGATCTTGGTTGCTTGTTATGCAGTTGCTGAGGTTGAGCCCCATTTATTATTACAATAAGGAATTATCTTTTTAAGCAGCAAGTTGGGATCAAAATCTTTACCATGCAGTTTTCCAGCCCCCATTACACTCTGTGCAATTATGCAAATATAATGCTGAGAAATAAAGTATGAAAATGTAGGAGTAATGATACAGCACTTGCCGGAGACTGAAGAGGGGGGAAGGAGTATCAGCAGGGTGGAACCAATAAATCCTAGGCAATAGCACAGTTGCTGTCTGCAAGAGGGTATGGTGTGTAATTTTTTGTAGCCTAGTATCACTGGAGTAGAAAACTAGATCCTCATCTCATTACCAAGACCCCCCCCAAAAAAGTTGCATCAAATAGGAATTATAGCCATTGGGTGATTCTGTCTTATGAAAAGGACATTATACTAAATGACATTACAGTAAATGACACTTACGTTGCGTCTTAACCAGTTTTGCTTTCCCTATGGTTTCTCAGTATGCATGGTGGAGGGTGTGTAAGCTAGAGGCCTGAATGGCTTGTCTTCTTCACTTCCAGGTTTGTAGGCTATCCAGGACACTACAACAAATTGCTCGGCATCCGCAATGAGGATGTAAGTATCTCACAAGAGACAAGGACATGATATGTGGTCTAGCAGCCCCTAAGAAACTCTCTTGTCAAGAAAACTGGGTTTAGCTAATAAGCCATTCCAAAGATAAGTGAAGAGGAAGCTTTGTTAATGTCAAGCCCAGTGAGAGTGGGATTATGTCATCAAAATATCTTCCAGCCATTCCATGTTCCTAGCCAGATTTACCCTGCCTGGTCCAGTGTTCTCCTATGATGGAAATTTCTAAGACTGGTTTAGTTTGTCATGAGACGTAGTGTACTGAAGGAATAGGGAACTTAGATCTCTCAAAGAGCAGGTGAGGTGGTCTGTCAGGACTCTACCACTTCACATTCACAAGAATAAATATTACAGGAATCCACATGTATTAATCCTTACCTGTGCATAGGAAAGCAGATGTCACGAAGAAGAGTTCCAGCCTAGCATTCTCCCTGAAAGCGACAGCCATAGGAATCCATCCATTCATTTGTGTATTTAAAGGAGCATTCTGTCATGTGAGCCTTCGTTTGGTATAGTCAAGGAACTCTTGTTCTAAAGCTTCTTCTTATTTGTCCAGTGTGGACCAGGTGGCTGCCTCATTGAACTTGCTCAGGAACTGCTGGTCATCATGGTTGGAAAGCAAATAATTAACAATGTACAGGAGATCCTCATCCCGTGAGTACAGTCTTGTGACTTTGTGCTTTGCTAGAGTCATGTAAACCTGGGATGGACATTCAGACGTTAACTGTAGTGTATTTTTAAGGTTGATTTCCAAAGGGGGGGGGGTTGTTTATACAAAGGTGTGTGGCTGTCCTTGGTCATGTGGACCAATGCACTAATGGGAGCAGGGCAGTCACTAGCACACTTTTGTCCCGTATTTCCTTCAACTAGGTGGGGGCAGGATATATAGTTCTTCCTTACATTCTATCTTCACAACAATCTTGTGAGGTAGGTTAGACTAAAATGGAATGATTGTCCCAAGATCATTCGGCAAGTTTCATGGCAGGGACTTCCCAGTCCTGGGTTGACACTCTAACCTAGTATTACACTGACTCCTTAATATTAGCAATGATTGTGATTTGGCAGTGGCTGGGGAAAGTGCCACTGCAACCATGGTAACTGCATTCAGCCATATATGTGATTTCTTGGTTCATTCGTTACTGAGTAAGTGCTTGATTGCCTGGGGGTAACTGGGAATGCTGATGTCTGTCTTTTGTTACAGACCCCCACTTTGCCCTCTAAGCCAGAGATGTCGAACTCATTTGTTATGAGACCAGATCTGACATAAATGTCATTTTGTTGGGCCACGCCAATGTGTGCCATAAAGTGTAATCAACACAAAAGAAGGAGCAAAAACCCAAGCCAACTCAAAAATGGAATTGGATACCTAAAAGGTTGATGTTACAAACATATATAAAAAAGATTAAACAAAATATATCTTCAGTATTACAGTGCACCAAATAGCTCATTAAAAACAAAATAGTTCCTTATGCCATACAGGCCACATACTGTGTAGTACGCATAACAGACAATGCAGAATACTCTTAGTAGCGCTGATTGGGCTCGGGAGGTGGGGCCCAAGAGATTCTGCCTGCCGCAAATGAACAGCAGCAAGCCATCTTTCCAGCAGCCCAGGTAGCAGACACAGAACCCAATGTGCTCTGGGCCAGAGGAGGAGGCGGCGGCAGCAGGCAGCGTGTCCTAGCCCAGCATCTCGGCCAGGGGCAGGAGGCAGGCCCCAAGGCAGCTATTTGCTTGGGGCCAAACCAGCCCTCCTTGCCACTTATACTTGCCAACTTGGGTTGGGCAGTCCCTGGAGATCAGGGGGAAGACCCTGGGGGGACCCGCACTTGGGGAAGGGAGGGACCTCAGCAGCAGGTATAATACCCAAATATGGGCCCTTAGAATGATAGAGTTGGAAGGGACCACCAGGGTCATCTAATCTAACCCCCTGCATAATGCAGGAGCTTCATAACTACCTCCACACCCCAGTGACCCCTGCTCCATTCCCAGAAGATGGCAAAGTAAAAAAACGAAGCCTTCCAGGATCCCTGGCCAAACTGGCCTGGAGAAAATTGCTTCCTTCTGGTCCTCATTCAGACTAGTTTCCTCCCAATTGCTCGCAGGCTGGACAAGAGCCCTGGACAAGTCAGTTCCAGCCTGCAGGCTGTATGTTTGACATGTCAGCTCTGAGCTGCTTCTGTGGCTCTGCTAACCCTTGGAGCAAAATTAAAATTGGTGGGGAGTGAGTTCAGTGGGCTGCAGTGGGTAGGAGAAGCAGCAAAGTTCCTCTCTTTGAAGCCTGCAGATGGAATATTACCATTTGGACTCGATATTTCCACCTCTGAGGGGGGTCCAATAATGTCTAATTGATTAGATTCTGTGTACTCTTTGGTATACAGCCTTCATATTCATATATGGGTTTTTTTTCTCCCAGGGATAGCCATATCTTGCTCGTTTGTTCTCTCCCACCAGGTTTCTGAAAATGTCTACTATATCTAATGGAACTCCAGCTTTCCCACTTTAGCTTGGAAGCCTGACTCCCTTCAAGGGCCTCACTCCAACCTAAATTCAAGAGCTGAGGTCCCTAAGGGAACTTGAGTGTAGGACCCCCCCCTTTTTGCAGATTGACTTCCCAAGGACTAGCTTACTTGCATTGTCCTTTGAGTACAGTGACTAGGTCTGTGCAGGAGCTCACCACATCACGCTGAGTGGTTGTACCAGCTCTTTATGTGAGTTCCTGTCTATGGGTAGCTGGTGAACCTTTAGGCATGGAGGCTAAATAGCAAGATGCCTCACATAAGAGAGCTTCGTCTGGCTAAAACCACTATCTGGAAAGCAGCTTTCTCGCAGATTTGTATAAAACTTTACAATGCAATTGCACAAGATGTTGGAGATGTGGGGCCAGAAAACTTTTTGGCTCGTGATGGATGAAACAAAGTGGACATTGTATAGTCTATTGTAGACTTGTATAGTCTATTAATTGAGAAAGGAAGAAACCTTGATCTTCTGGTAACTGTGTCCCTCTGCTCTCCCTAGGAAGGTGAAAACTTGGTGGCATAGGCGGAATCTTCTTTCAAAAAATAGGTGGAGTAAGGAGGATCCAGAAGGTCTCATGAATCCACTCTGGGAGAGGGATTACGAACTGCTGCCCTATGAGGGGTTGTTTGCTGAATACCTGGAAATGGGTATGAGTCATCTAGAGGCACAAAAGACAGATAATAAAAATAATTATAGACCATTCACTGGTAACATCTAATTGGTGCATTCCAGCAGTCTAAAAAGCCAGGCGATTTTTAAATGTTTCAATATTATGTTAGGGCTGATTTGAAATGTTGCAGGCCCTCTGTGAATGCTACCTGAAAGCTTTTGGCTATGACATAATGCTACCCAGTGGGCACCATGTTTAAAAGTCCCTTACCTTAATTGCATGCAGCATCTCCACATTAATGCCAGTGGTTGCAAACAAGGTAGGGTATTGGCACAGAAGGTATCATTTAAGGCAGTACTTACTCTCTGAAAACAAAAGGGAAAGGGATACCTTTAATTAGACGAAGTTCTAAGGTGTGCATATAAATTCTACTGGTTTGCAATGCTCTTCAGACCAAAACCAGAATGATTCTAGAATTTTGCACTAAAACCCACACAGCTGAAATGTATTAGTTCACTTCACTCGTTTTTGAAGTTCTTTTGTAAAATGGACAAAACTGCACCACAGGTAGATTAGTGACTTCCTGCAGGTCCAGTTTGGAAGACAGCTAGTACCTCTTACCTCTGGTATGGTATAACATGACCCCATGCAAACACTGTTCCTTACAACAGTAAGCCCTGCATCACTTACTATGTTCTGCAGTGCAACTTGCATAAGTCACTTGAACATAAGTATCCATCCATTGTGGATTTAAACTGCTGCAGGCACCAAGTGATTATATAAAGACAGAGTGAATGTCTTGCCATTCCTTCCAGTGAAGACACATACAAAAGATAGAAATTCACCTTGCAATTTGTTTCCAAATCTATTGCAGGATGTAGTCAGTTTACACTTCCATAATTTAAAATAGCTAGAAACATGGTTGCTTTAATTTAAGGAGAAATCTAAGGTTTGATTTTTTTTAAAAAAAATATCAGTTCTTGTTTGGAGGGGTGTTACAACTTGCTTTTCACTTTGCAGTCAAAGCCATTGTTATTTTTAAAATGACCACTGTAGTGTTATTATGATGATTAAGTAAATCAGTAGTTCGTATTTGACCATTCAGCTAAGGGTAGAGCCTTCCTCCAGTACTTGTCCTATCCAGGGAGGGCTCCACACTTAGCTGAGTAGAGTGATAAAATGCAACCCAGCATCTTTCCCTGCAAAGTGAAAAGCAACAGTTAATTGCCATTCTTGCCACCACACCTATCCCAAACAAGAACTGATAATTAAGAATTGATTTATGAACATCATGGCCAGCCTCCTGGAGAAAAGGAAGAAATTAATTAGGCTGTAACCCAAAGAATCAAAAGGGAAATTGCAGAGAGAAGTGAAACCTTTGCTGACCTGGTCCCAGGTGTCATTTCCTAGAAAAAGAGGTGCAGGAGCTCATTTGTATATGCCACACCCCCTGACAAAGTTATGCAATGAGTTATGCAAATGAGTTTAAAACCTCCCCCCCCCCCCAGTCTCTCTGCAAAAGCAGATAGGCTCGGGGGAAGGCAGGCATGTCTGCCTCCGTGCCCTCCCCATCTCCAGCCAACCTGCCAGGGATCATTTCCTAGAAAAAGAGGTGCAGGAGCTCATTTGCATATGTCACACTCCCTGACAAAGTTATGCAAATGAATTTAAATCCCCTCCCAGTCTCTCCACAAAAGCAGAGAGGCTCAGGGGGGAAGGCAGGCATGTCTGCCTCTGTGCCCTCCCCGTCTTCAGCCAACCCACCATGGTGGGCCTGCTGGAGACAGGGAGGGCACAGAGGCAGTCATGCCTGGCTTGCCTCCCCGATCTTGTCGAGGTACCCCGTGGCTGCGGAGGGACTCCTGGAGAAGGCTGGGCAGGGAAGCTAGGGATTTAAATCCCTCCCCCCCGAGTCTCTCCGCAAAAGCAGAGAGGCTCAGGGGGGAAGGCAGTCATGCCTGGCTTCCCTCCCCGATCTTGTCCAGGTGCCCCGTGGCTGCAGGGCTCCTGGAGGTCAGGCAGGGAAGCCAGGGATTTAAATCCTCCCCCCCCAGTCTCTCTGCAAAAGTGGAGAGGCTCAGGAGGGAAGGCAGGCATGTGCCCTCCCCGTCTCCAGTGGCAGTTCACTCACATAGAGAAATTCTGGCGTGACGTAATAAACCAAATACAGTCTAATCACGGGATATGAAATTCCTTTAGATCCAGCATTGATCTTTCTTGACCTCTGGGGCCCATACAAGATCCCCAAAATCAGACATAAATTGATTTCCAATCTTTTAGTAGCTGCCAAAATGCCTATTGCATCTACTTGGAAGTCAAACCTGGCTCCCACACGATCCAGCTGGTTAAATAAAGTCTGGAACCATCTCATTATGGACAAGATTACAGATCGCCTACAACCATCAGATCTCTTCCCAAGAATCTCCAACCTCGAGGAGAAATGGCTTCCGTTCTTAGAATTTATAGTAAACTATGACCTCCATCCTAGTAATCCTGCCTATCTCAAACTGATTTTTCTCTAATCTACTTTCTATCCCGCATTGACTAGCTGTGAACATGCATGTGATTTCTGATACTAAGATTATTCTGATAGCTGTTTATACCTCGTATATGACTCATAAGGTAACAATGCTCACAGTTTTAGTATCCTTTCCTACTTGGAACATTTACATATTGTTAAAACAAGGTTTGTGTATGTTATGTTTTGTCTTTTGTTCTGAAACGGTCTGAATTTATGAAAAAATCTCCAAGAATACTATGCTCTGTTATGCTTTGGGAAAAAAAAAGAAAAGAAAAACTGGCTTCAGCTGGGAGGGCAGGATAGAAATCCAATAAATCAAATCAGAGATCCATTCACAGATCTCCAGCAGTTGTACCTAGCTTGCTCTTTAGTTTGTGTTAGATATAAGACAATCAGCTTTATCTAGGTCAAAATAAGAGTGTGATTATGGAGCATTTCCTGTCTTAGTTGTAGAAGGCTAAGGTGAAACCACCTTTATTTTCTGTTGCAGGGCATGTCTCTGCCCTCGCCTTTCTCCCCTGCCATGGGAGTTAATGTTTCTTTCTTCTTTCTCCCTTAGTGCTGCAGTTTGGTTTCATCACCATCTTTGTGGCTGCCTGCCCATTGGCACCTCTCTTTGCCTTACTCAACAACTGGGTAGAAATACGCCTGGATGCCCAGAAGTTTGTCTGTGAATATCGGCGGCCAGTTGTGGAGCGGGCCCAAGGCATTGGCATCTGGTTCAATATCCTAGAGGTCATCACTCACCTGGCAGTTATCAGCAATGTGAGCAGCACTGAGATAAAAGGGAAGCCTGCAGAGCACAAGAAATGCAATTTTGTTGGGAGATCTTTACTAGGAACAATAGCCTTGTGTTTGCCTTGTGAAGGCTTGTGACTTGACTGTGTGTTTGCTGCTTCTTTTCACTGAGGCAAATGAAGATTTAATGATGGATCCCAATGGCAGACCTCTTTCTGTTGTTTGGGAAAGCATGGCTCTTTGCTGAGGGGCAGTGATCCATTCAAGAGCAAGTTCATACATTAAATGCATGAGAGAACAGTCACGCAAGCTGCCTACTTGCAGGCAGGAAGAAGAGTTGAAGCCCACTCTTTCTTTTTTCTTTTTGCTGTCAAGTCACAGTTGACCTATGGCATTGGTAATACCACAGGGTTTTCAAGGCAAGAGGCATTCACAGGTTGTTTGCCACTGCCTGCTTCCATGTAGCAACCCTGGAATTACTCGGTGGTCTCCCATCCAAATACTGACTCCTTCTGTACAGGGTCTTAATTAGTAGTTATAAAGTGAAGCCAGTTCTGGCCTTCTTCCCTCACTTGTACAGAAAGAAATGAGCTTAAGGGTCAAAGTACACATTAACAATTGTCTTTGCGTCAGCTATGGGAATTTGCTGCCATATGCTGTTTGGGGAGTTCCCTTATGGGAATGCAGCTCTGAGACATGAGGACCTGATTCAGATCAGGGCCACAATGCATGTTGAGAGGGTGCTTTGGCCCACTCCATGCCATTTTTCTAAATTGAAATGGCCCAGGAGAGATGCTTTTTGTCCCACTGGGGCCTTCACATTGAGCCCATCTCACTGGCTTCTTTTAAGTTCTGAGCCAAAGTAAACAGGTTGCAAAGGTCACCAGGGCCAGGATGCAGATTTAGTTTCAATTTAATGCTAAATTGCTGGACTTATTGCTGGATCTTGAAAGCCTTGGTAATGCTTTCACTGAAGTTTGCAGAAATATAATTAATGCTTGCATGCTTCACTAAGAAATGGAATAAGACAGTAAGTCTTGTGTGCACATCTCTAAACAACTGGAGCAGAAAGTAGTGCTGGGAGAGTGAGATGCTGTTTTGCTCCTCCTATTTTAGGCATTCCTGATTGCTTTCACCTGTGACTTCCTCCCTCGACTGTATTACCAGTACACTCGTGCCAGCAATTTACAGGGTTATGTTGATTTCACCTTGGCCTATGCCCCCAAATCCTTTGTCTTGGAGAACAATGCTACTTGCAGGTAGGATCTCCTGCTTTTCTGTGTTAAGTCTTTTGGCGAAGGATCGCTTCCACTGCTTTAAAAATTGTTATAGATATAAGAATGGCTTATAAGCAAATAATTATCCTGTTTGGAATACAAAATAAATTCTTTTGTAAGATCAGGCACTATGAGAAAGTGGGTAGTTGATCTTTTTAAGGGAGGGTCTTGGCCTGTAACACGTGGAATGGCACATTTCAACTTTTTTTGGTACATTTATCTTAATAGACAAGTACCTATGGTGTGGTGGCTAATCCTCATATGCAAAGTGCTTAACATACTGTTTACATTCACCAAGGAGTTCAAACTGAATACAGTAAGATGTGCAACCCTATGTAAGCTTACTTGGAAATAGATTAGACTGTATTCAGTGACACATACTCCCAGCAAAGTGTGCGTAGCAGAACCAGAACTCATAAGAACATAAGAGAAGCCAATGTTGGATCAGGCCAATGGCTCATCCAGTCCAGTACTCTGTCACACAGTGGCCAAAAATACCAGGTGCTATCAGGAGGTCCACCAGTGGGGCCAGGACACTAGAAGCCCTCCCACTGCTGCCCCCCCCCAAGCACCAAGAATACAGTACATCACTTGCCCCAGACTGAGAGTTCCTATCTATACCTTGTGGCTAATAGTCACTGATGGACCTCTGCTCCATATGTTTATCCAATTCCCTCCACTCACCTGGCAATTCCCTCCACTCACCATACTTGTAGAAGCCGTCCATGCTTGTAGCTGCCACCATCTCCTGTGGCAGTGAATTCCATGTGTTAATCACTTTGGGTGAAGAAGTAGTTCAGCTAAGTACACAGGAGCCATTATATCAGTCTGGCAGTCAAAGCTTAATTCCATTGTTTTTTTTGCTGATGTATTTGTTAGTTCAGTACTGGTTTATAAGGAATGCATTAAGAGAACCAATAAAAATTGTTGGACATGTTGATTGTTGTGGCTACTTGATCATAACTTGGTATTTACATATGTTTTATCTTCGCAGATACCGAGCATACAGAGAACCCAGTGGCAGGTATTCACTAGTTTACTGGAATCTACTGGCAATCCGCCTTGGCTTCATAATTGCATTTGAGGTATGTTTCTTTCCATAGAAGCCTATTCCTATCAGTCCAGCCACTGCAAAACTTCCCATGTTGGAAACTGAAGGTTGTATAGTATGTTCAGGGGCAAACATTGAGCATAAATAGGAGCTTTTAAGAACCTCAAAGGAATTCTTGAAAGATATGTTTTCCTAAAAGCTTATCTTTGAGACTGTGAACAGGTCTCAGACACTGTGAGATGATCAGCTGCCGCTTTAGTGTAACTTTCTTGTTTGAAAGTTGTCCTCCTCCTTGGTAATACTGTCACTAAGATAAAGGATATTTTTACAGAACAATCCTATTTGAGCATGTGACATCACAGGAGAACAGCCATCACAAAAAATGCCCAAGCAGAGGGTTGATTAAAAAAACTCATCAGTTTCAGGAACTTGGGGCAGGGGGAGAACTATGAAGAAAGGACTGGAACTTTTGGAAGAATGCAGAGTAGGGTTTGGGAGAGATTTTGCCCCATGGTGCAATAAAGAAGGGAAACTCTTATTGCTGGAGAAATATTAAAGTTCTGTTTGCATACAATGACATACAGCTTACATTTAACAAAAGAATGTACATTTTGTCTGCTAAGAAAATTCTCTCCCCAGCTAGGAGAAATGGTATTCACACAGCCTAACACTTCACCCATGTGGTCTTACTTGTTCAGTATAGTTGCAGTATGATGTGCCTTGCAGCATCTTTATCTCAACTGTCGCATGTAAAGAGGTCAATTCTCAAACTGTTAGTAAGAATATCCTGATCTTCAGGGGACTTCTATATGATCTAGAAAACTGAATAAGGTAACAGTCTAGGTATCTCTGTGCCTGAGACAAGGCCACATATCTTTATACATAAGATGGAACAGGCCTCCCCTATCTCCAGTTTGGTGTAGTGGTTAGGAGTATGGACTGTAATCTGGGAGAACTGGGTTTGATTCCCCACATGCAGCTGCTGGCGTGACCTTGGGTCAGTCAGTCACAAGTTCTTTTGGAGCTGTTCTCGAAAGAGCCTTCTCAGCCTGTCTGTTGTAGGGAGGGGAAGGGAAAAGAGATTGTCAACAAGCTCAGACTCCTTTGGGTAGTGAGGGGTGGGTTTTAAATTCACTCTCTTTTTCTTCTTTTCATTTATACTAGAGATGTGCCTTTGATATTTCCGTAAGTGTCCAAAATTCTCTTTGGTTTCCAACCCAAAGTACCCCAAAGCACAAAGTATGGAATTTTGGCTATTGTTTCAGATGAGAATTTGTTCTCCTTTCTCCCCAGTAGGGGCCCAAAACAGTTTACATCGTTCTCCTCTCTGGATTATAGGACTTACCTGCTGTAGTTTATATAAAACTTTTCCACCTTTCTTCCCTCTAGCATGTTGTTTTCTTCATTGCACGCCTGATAGATATGATGGTGCCTGATATCCCAGAAACAGTGGCAATAAAGGTGAAGCGAGAACAGTATCTAGCAAAGCAAGCTCTAGCTGAGAATAAGGTAATGTTTATGCTACATTTTCCCCTGGGGAAATGCTTCCTTGTAGTGAGGTAGATGTATAAAGGTTTAAGTTAGCAATTGGAGATGTGGGGCTTATTCAGAGTGCCGTCTTCATTGCCCTCCTACTGCTTCAGTTCAGCTTTCACTTGTATGTAGAAAAGTAATCCCCTACATGTGCCTTAGAAGCCTGAATGTCCTAGCAGGTACCTTCAGATACACATAGAGTGGTTATGATTATGTGGAGTGTTCATGGGACTGTTTACAGCACTAACAGGCCAGAACTTGCAGGATTCTAACCTTTGACATACAGTTAAACCCTGCTAATGTCATTCGGGGTGAGTTCCCATACCACTTCTTTGGAAGAATGCATAGAGAAGTAGCTCTAAGAGGGGAAATTCTAGGACTCTGTCATCTCAACATTAATGAACAATGACCCCAAAGTACAGCCACTTACCATTTATTTTCTTTCTGATAATGTTTATTTTCTTTCTGGATGTTTAGGTATTGGGGGGAGAGATATTTCTATGGCCCAGATACACTGGAATTTGGCTTGGAATATACTTCAGTTTTCTGAAAATGTTAACTAGTATTTCTCTTCTTTGGGACAGGCTCTCGTTGAGGCAATAGAGCCAACCTCCATGGCACAGCAGCCGGGCCCATAGTGGGGAGGCTCAAGTCCCAGAGAAAATGCTGGAATCTGTTTGGTCCTGACCAAGAAACCAGACAACTGGAGGAAGAGGCTTCACCAAAAGAAAAACAGGCTGTTGCGATGGCTCGTGCAAATGTAGCAGTTTTGGGGAGTTAAACAGGCTCCAACTGCCATATCTTAAGTGCCTGAAACCTTTTAAGGCCTCAGGAATTTTGCCTGCCAGTGCCCACTTATCACTGCAGCTGGGTATAAAGTATTACAGCAGTAGCATTACAAGACATGGACTGATCAATTAATCCCAACAGCTCAGGTTTTGGCTTTGCTGTTGCTGCATGAGGGATGAGCTGTCGGTTGCCCTCCTCACAGGAGCCTGAACAAAGGTAGTTACAGAAATCACTATGTGTAAAGTACTGAACTCTCAGGAGTAAGGATTGACAAGTACTGTTCTCCACTCTTCTTTGTCAGTGAAGGGAGGGCTAAAGTGTAATACCGGGGTCAGGTGACAGGATCCAGAAAGAAACTTCTCACAGGTGAAAGAGGATTCTGCAAAGTGCACTCCAGGACATGCAGCTTAATGTGAGAATAAGGGCTGCTTCCCTCGTTCTCAGCCTATGCTGGAGCTGAGCCAAGGAATTAGGCTGTAGCAGGGCTGATTGGCAAGTGCACAGTCATCCTTGCATCCGATAGCCAGCTTAATCCAAGTGCCTAACTGCCCCTGATGGAATTAAGAGTTTGCGTTCCTCTACCCAAAAAGCCTAATTGCCCTTCTCTCCTACTGAAGCAATATATGACTGTGATAATTACCTTCTATTTCTCTATATACTTAAGCACCATGCTAAAAGCCCAGAGCCATTGATCTTAATCATGCTTGAATGGTATTCCTGGACAAAAGCTGTCGTGCATTCAGTCTGGGGGGGTGGGGTGGGGGGTAGGAGAAAGCAAGTCTAGAAGAACTTGGTTAGAATAAACAGCTGTTCAGAACTTCATTGGAAAGTCAGGTAGGGACCATGACCTGGAGTGATTTGTCTTAAAAGTTAATATAAAAGAAAATAAAAGCGAATAGTCAAAAGCTGTTTCAGATTTTATTTTATTTTTTAGAATTTATAAAATTCCAGTGTCATCCATACTCAAGAGCCTTTATACATGTTTTGCATATAATCTCCAAATTCCAAAGTTAAGGCCAAGGGATCATTGCCATGGAAACATAATATGGAAGACATTAAGAGGGCATGGAGGACAACTCCACAGAGCATCTGCTGCAGACTACAGGGGGGAGAGGGGGTGGGAAGTACTGGGCACAACAGTTTGAACAGGCAGCAGGGGTGGGGGCCATGCTCAATAGCAGTTCAAGGCTAACATGTGTGCGAGTGATATGGGACATTCAGACACCAGGTACCACTGGCAAGACATTAAACACTACTACCCTGTTTCAGTCTCCTGCTCAGATGGTGAGAGGGGCTTGTCCTGCTCTTCTCCAAAGTGGAATTACTACAGAGAAGTAATCTCTCCCCTTTCACTTGGGATTGCTGAAAGCGAGATGCTTTTTACCTTCTTAGTGGGAAAGCGGTCTGGGAAGACAAGAACTTTGCAGACTTTTAACCAGTACGTGGTACAGGAATAAGTGACCCTGGGGCTAGGGTCCTAGCTCATGGCTCAGAGAAGCTCCTGGCAAAGGAGGGGTGGGGATGTGGTAAGCAGAGCTGGCAGAGGAGCCGGCGCTGCCTCCAGCACCTTCTGCAGAAAAGAGACATATACCTTGTAACAGCTGGAAGAGCAGCTTCAAATACAAGCAGCCAGGTACCCATTTATGGCAGCAGCTTAGGATACAGGAACTACGGTTGTCTGAGATAAACACTGTCAAACTATCGGCAGCTTTTTTACTGAATGTTGGTACTCTGTCCTCCCCGGCAAGAGAGGCTTCATATTTAAGACTAAACCACATTCAGTTAAGCAAGTGCTGTTCCTTCCCTACTTTTGCCACAAGACTACAGGTCAAATTCAGTGGCAGCAGTTAAGACTGTCCTTGTAGAAGGGAAAGCTTTGTTACCACGTAGCCTTATGGAAGCCCCACACACACACATTCCTCTGCTTGTAGAGGAACAACAGTCATGACGGAAGGAAGCAAGAGGGGCTGTCTGAAGAAGCAGGCCACTGTCATACTGGCTTGAGGTAGAAAGAAGGCAATAGAAAAAAGCAAAAAGGACACACCCCCAACCCCCTGGGTACTTAAATGCCATCACTATGTCAAGCCTGGAAAGGGGGCAACGCACCCTTTCCCAACACTGCACAGTCACCCACCAGCTTCTGTAGCATGTTACCATGGCACTTTTGGCTGAACCAAGTTCTGTTAGACCCAATAATACTGTCAGTTTTCTGGCTCCATTAAGCCATAGTACTGCTGGAACGGAAGAACGGAAAAGTGGTAAGGGAATACTGGTAATGAGCTGCAAAATCAATACTCATACCAAGAGGGGAGAGTTTTGGTACACTTGGCATGGCAGAGGAGCAAAGCAAGGGCCTGGCCCTTGTGTTGCTTCTTGGGTTCCTCCAACTCCAGGATGTACTTCCTTCATTGATCCAGGCCAGCCAATTTCCACTCTTGTTCAATAGCAGTGTTAAGATGGGTGTGGGTTTGGGAGGTTTTTTGGCAGTTGAAAGGGAAAGTTGATTGCACTCTACAAAGGTAAGGCCTTGGAGAAACAGGACAAGGAGGGGAAAGAGCAAATATTTTGGCTTTGTAGAAAATCAAGGAAATGTGTTTCCTGAGGTTGTGAGACAGGAAGTAGATTCCTAGCCACAGTAAGGAGATCTCCTAATGGATGCTAGAGTGCTTTGCAAGATGTACCTGGAAGGCTGGGTTTTTATACTATGGCCAACATGAAAGTGAGAGGCTGGAATTCCAAAGAAAAAATGTATGCACTCGGGTTGGAATTAACATGGAAAGTCGTCCCCCCCCCCCGCAAAACGAGGAAAGAAAAAGTCAAAATGAAGCATAATTAGGTTTAAGCACAGAAACAACAGAATCTCAGAAGGGGTAAGCACTCTAGTTTCATTAAGAGACCCCCCATGGGCAATCTGTACTAGATCCAGCCACTAGGTCAGAATTCAGAAAGGGCATCTTGAGGCAGGTGGCTGGACAAGTTGTTTCCAAGTCATTACCGCTTGGGACCCCAAGGGAGAGTCTTGGGGGCCACCTGAGCTCCAAAACTAGGGAAATCTTCAGAACTGGTCATGTCAGGGGCCTGCAGGCACAAAAAGAACAAAAGAAAAAGCCATAACTGGTGTAAGTGCTAGACTCGAGAGTACACAGCATAGCACTGACATGTATAAGAAGTGCTACAGCAACAGCAATGACAGACTGTTGGCGCAGTAGGTGGCTCATTATTGTGCTAACACAAACACTCTATGCAGAGATTTAAGGCTTATAACTATTGCTTTGTGCTAATAAGGCAGCCCTTCCACAACGGTCTTTTAAAAGAAATATTACCCAAAAAGTAAAGAATGAATTATCAGTGGGAAATTGTATCAAATGGAAAAGGTGCATGCTTTTGAAGGCAGAAACAGGATTAGAATCCAGAGTACTCTAGCAGTGCTAGTGATGGGTGAGCTCCCCTCCAGTTCCTCAGCAAACAGCTTGTGGTTACTATGAGCTCAATTCAAAGCACCTATCGTGCTCCTCATGAGTGTTTGGACCCCTCCCCTTATTGTGTGGTCATTTGGTAGCAGCACAGGCCAAGAGACAAGAAGGTTCTCCCTACTTCCACATCCTTTCTCTTCTTCTGCCTACTCGTGCCTTGGATGCACAATGTCTGTGGTGCCCAGTACATGGTAATAAATTTCAGCATGTTGGAAACTTTAGTCTGATGCACCTAACTAAGAGGAGGAAAAGCAGGCAGAACCTTGACTGGCCGGCCAGCCTGTCCACCACCTGCTGCATGATTCTGCAGCAGCATTAGATAAGTTAGAGAAGAATCTGTGAGGTGTAATGCTTCCCTTGCATGTTGGTGAAGCTTGCCCTAAGTCAAAGGTGTGCAAACTTATCTTTACGTAGTACCTAACCAAAGGCAAGCTGATGAGGGTTTGCATTATTCTACATCATGTAGGAAATTCATCAGCCTCCATAATAATTAACAATGCCTGGTGTTCCTAACTGGAAAGAAGAAAGGAGAACAAACATACAAAGGCAGAGCATACCTCTCTTGAAAAAGCAAGGCATGTTCACCAGCATAATTTTGCCTCCTTAAGAGTCAAGGGGAGAGAAACTCCAGAAGAGTTGTTCCAAAAGATGTAGTGCAAATATGGGTAACCATGGGAGGATAACAGATATAGCCCACACAGTAAGTATTTTCTCTGATTCTCACATCACTCTGCCATAACAGGACAGTATGGTAACTGCTCAGAGAGGATGGACTCCCACGTTCATAAATGAAGGACTGATCTTAGAGCATCCACAGAACAGCATGAACCTTGACTGATGTGACAGTACACTAGGGTAACTAGGGAGGAGATGGCACTGACCTTCTCAGTGTTGCCTGCTGCCCAAGGGGCGTCTCTCACCACAAATCCCTTTGATGTAGCCTTTGCTTCTTCATGGGCAGGGGTTTTCATGTAGACTTGCATTGCTTCATTGTCTACAACATCAGCCAGCTGCAACATCACAAATACACATGAGATTAGCCTGGTTAGAGATGCTTATTTCACCACAATCACCTTTTGGCTGCTTCATACTCTTAAGGACACCCCCCCATCAGGGAAGGGTGATGGCTCAGTGAAAGAATACAGAAGGTCCCAGGTTCAATCCTCAGCATCTCCAGTTAAAAGGACCAGCTAGTGTGAAGACATCTAACTAGGAGACCTTGGAGAGCTGTTGCCAGTCAGAACAGACAATGGTCTGATTCAGTATAAAGCAGTTTAAATTGTTCATGAGTGATGTTTTGTGAGAATGCTCAAACAGCACATCTAGTGAGGCAAAATGTGAAGAGCAGTTTAAACCCCCAGGGACTGGTAAGAGTTTAATACATTTGCTACCAGAGTTTTACACCAAGCTTAGTACTTACATATTCCTCTTCCAGGTTCAGGATGTGATCAATTGCTTCCTCTACATTGTCAGGAAGTCCAGTCACAGTCACACAGTTGGGATCAGCAGCTCCACTCTGGGGGAAACGGATATCCACCTGGAAAGCCAAAGAGGATTTAAGATGTACTGGTGAAAAAGAGAGGCCCTGCCCACCCAGTGGAGGCAGGGGTTCCCTGCCAGGCCCTGCCCCCAGCTGTTGGTCAGCTGGGTAGTGGGCGGGACTTAGCTAGAGAAAGGCCCAGGCCTCATTGCCGGCATCACCACAGGAAGATACGTCATCACAGCAGTGAGGTACAGGTGATATGCTGGTATTTGGGCAAAAGCTCTGTGGTAGAAGCCGGTTTTACCATAGAGTTTTTGCCCAAATACCAGAGATCACCTGGTGTGATGACACCCCTTCCTGGGTGACAAGGTCTGGGCTGTTCTCTTTCTCCAGCTAAGTCCTCCCAACAGTTGCCAGAAGGGACCAGCGACCCTATTGAGCACATAAAATTGAGGGAAATGGAACAAACAGCACAGTTATGGAGACGAATACTAGCCGATAGGCCTGGTTTAGTTTGTTTGGGTTTTCATATGAAAAGGGAAGCACCACTCATACTTGCAGGTATAAAAGTCAACAAATTAACTCTTTTCATTTACTGTGGAGTGTTTGCATGGAAGCCTTGTTCTTTGGAGAGCAATGAAGATATGAATATTGTATTTAATTTTACTGTACTGAGCCATCAGGATTTTTCTGCTCTGAAGGGATTCAAACCCCATCTGCAGTTACTCCTGAAAGCAAGGGAGGAAGGGAGAAAGGACAGTATGCTTCTCCTCCTCCTAGCATCATAGCCATGTCAGTCACTTATGGTCTTGATGTTCTTTGTATCTTCAAGTCAGTGCTGTGAGTTACTGCATGCTGTCATTTGCTACCAGAGCACGCACACACAGGCTGCTACTAAGGACGTGGACACAGCTAGCTCTTCTGTTGCCCAGATTCTGGTCACACTATCCTTACCTTGAATTCATCCATGATCTTGCGGATGGCTTTACCACGTGCACCAATAATTCGGGCATGAACACGATGGTCCAGAGTGATATCTTCAGAGACCATCTGCTCCAGTTCACCCACTATCTTCATGATGGCATCTCGGGCAGCCTCAGCATTCTTCTCATAGCCAGTGATGGTGATCTGGTCCTGGGCCTTAGGGGGAAGTTACGACAGTAACGTCAGCCCCCACAGGCCCACAGCAAGGGACTCTCTGGCAAGTGATGGCCAGCTGGCTGACAATGCTGCTGGGGAGCCAGAAATGGAAACAGAGCAGACACAGAGAATGTGCCCCTCCAGCCTTTCCTGCCCCATGTTCCTCACCTGGGATTCATCATCCTTATCTGGAAACTGTATGGTCACATCATGCTCTGTGCGGATTTGGGTGATCACAGCACCTTTACGACCAATTATTTTAGGGTGGTATCTGGGGTCCACAGTGACTGTCAACTTAAAGTTCCTCAAGGCCTAAAACAACCAAATAGGGAAACATTTCAACATCACCATAACTTCTCTCTGAAGAAAAATATCAAATTTAGTCACCCAAGAATGGAGATCTAGGACAACAGTGGAAGTACCATCCACCACCAGGCAAGATGAAATTTTGTCCACACAATGGGGGCTCAACAACCAGGCCTCCAAACATCAGCTATGTTTCCTTGCTTCTGTTCTCTGCAGGTTCCAGTCAGGGCAACTTGGCTAAAAGTGCCATCAAGTCACAGCTGACTTATGGTGACCCCTCATGGGGTTTTCCAGGCAAGAGTTGTTCAGAGGTGGCATTTGCCATTGCCTGCCTCCATGTCACAGCCCTGGTATTCCTTGGTGGTCCCCATCCAAGTACTTGCCAGGGCCAACCCTGCTTAGCTTCCGAGATGTGATGAGAGTGGACTAGCCTGCACCATCCAGAGCAAGGCAGCAAAGAGACAGCCATAGCTTTTTACCAATTTTTGCATTTTCCCAAGAGAATGCTACTGTTATTTTATCTTGACTCGACATGTTTTGGGAACTCAAGCTTCACAGAAAAGCTGTAACCCACTTAAGTCTGTAAGGACATCACACACTCAGAATGAAGCTATCTACAGACCAGGGCTTAGAACTATACCTTCAAATAATCTTTTCCCCCTTATTTTTTTTAGGAGTCTTAGTTCTCTGTTTCTCAAAAACCGCATTGTAAACACTGGCTGAGCCTAATAAAAACTGTTATTTTACTGACACAGTAAAAATGAACAGGAGTTTTGTGGCACCTTAAAGACTCAAGTTTCAGTATAAGCTTTTGTGAGTCATATGGGGTCTGGCTCATGAAAGTTTATGCTGAAATAAAACTGAAGACTTTTAGGGGTCACAAGACATCACCCCTTCCAGGTTCCTGCAAGCAGCATGAATAAATCATGAGCCCCTTAGATTTTACTTCACTGCTGTATGAAGCAGGGAATCAACTGTTAGTTCTCTTGGCCTATGGCTACAAGATGTTCCAAATCACAAAAACACCCCTCCTCATTTTACACCCCCCTTTTTACACCATCCCAGCACCAGAGAGCTCCTCCCCCCAACACAAGGTATTCTATGCGACTGATTGCCTCTGTCTCAAGGCTGTGCTCCAGAATGCTGTCCTGGTCCATACACCCTTTCAGTCTAAACTAGTACTAGGGAGTAATTTCACGTTCTGCCAACAGAGGCAGCGCGCCAGAGCTACAGAAAAGCAGTAGGAACATTCTACTTGTCCAGATTACATCAAACTCTCCAGCATCACTCATCCTGCTTAAAGCTGCTATCAGAATCCCTTCATATACACAACATCCTCAAATTAACATGATCTGTAGCTCTTGAATTTTGTTCTTCTAAGAGGGCGAGGCCACCTGACTGGCAAATCACAGCAGTCCCAGCATAGCATACCCGATCTTCTTGCTCAGCTTGAAGTTCCTTCACTCTCTCTAGAAGTCTGGCCTTGGCACGGTCAAGGTTAGAAGCAAGCCCACTTATAGAGATGATATCAGACTGAAGCTCTGGAGCAGGAACTTGGATGTTTACCTAAAAACAAAAGGCAAGCTATCATTACCTTAAGACCAGGCATCTGCTATATAAGAACCTTTAAAGCCACCTATAACCCTGTCATTACTTCAAGGAGTAGGATCTCTCTAGGGCTTTAGAAAATCAATTAATACATCATTGCTACTTTTAGACTGCCTGCTCTGATCTTCAACAAACACGAAGTGCAGCGGAGAAGGACAACTTATGTGAGTAATGCCACTGCATAGCTCACATAGACTGTAAGCACATAGCAGGAAACTTGTGCATGAACTCTTGTCAGTTGAAAAACACTGAAAAATAGGCAAAGACTGGCATTCTTACTCTGGCTCCCCAATATTTCATACTTTAGCAACAGCATATTCTGTCGGATTTGATTGTCCCTGAAAGCATCACCTGTAAGACATAAGATCAACTAACCAATTTTCCAAAGCTCAAAAGAAAGGAGGCAGCTGAGAAGCAACTCACCTCAAATTCATCCATCATTTTCCGGATCCCAACACCCTTCTGACCAATGATAAAACGATGAAGGTCAAAGGGCACTTCAACTTCAATGGTAACTGGAACCAGAGCCTGAAAAATAAAGATGCACAGAAGACACACCAAGCACAGGTAAACATTGCTTTCATCCAATTCAGAATATGTCAAGTAAACTATCACACCTCCATTATAAGGCAAATTAATGTCTAGGATAATAGTACAGATTCTCCATCATACACAGGTTATCATCTCAAGAAACCATCTTCTCACCCAGCCTGGCATTCTGCCTCTGACAATGGCTTGGGTACTTGAAGGACTGCCTCTTCCCACACTGTCCAGCCCTCCAGTTAATATCTTCCTTACAACCCCTGCTCTCTGTGCAGAGGTGAGACAAGTGGCAACCAGCAACAGTGCTTTTTCAGTGGTGGCACCTCATGTGTGGAACGCTCTTCCCCTTGAGGTTACCTGGCACCTCTCCTGTAGGCACTGGGTCAAAATATTCCTTTTTAACCAAGCTTTTAGTTATGTGATTTAATTAATCTTAACATTGTATTTATAGTCTGCTTCTGGCTTTAGAAAAGAGACTCATTTTAAGCTGCAAAATGACCCAGTGGATCTAGGCTGGCAGGAAAAAAGGGGGGGGGGGATTTTAAATGTAGGTGGTGTCAGCACGACATTACTTCTGAGTTTATGCCAGTGGTGACATCACACCATCACTGATGGCTGCCCCTCCATGCCCCGACCGGCTCCCCCCACCCCCAGCCTCCACTGGTTGGCAGGTCATGCCTGATAACCCCGGCTCAGTGTTTATGCTGTTTTTATGCTCTGGCTGGGTTTTTAATTGTTAAGCAACTTTCATGGTGCCTTATATTTTTAATTATGTTTGTAAGCTGACTTGAGCAGGTTCTCTGAAAAGACAGCAGAGGATTTTTCTGAATTACTTAATGCTTTCAAGAAGGCCATGTTCCTAGGGGGAGCCACAATTAATATTTCCTTACAATTATACATAGCAGGGTCACTTTTATAGGACCTGGTAAGCAAAGTTAACCAACCTCACCTTTCAGGACATGGCAGATCCCCACCCCCCTTAAGTTCTATACACGCTCCGTATCAAACTCATTCACCTGCAGGGCCTCTTTTGCCGCCTCACATTTCTCTCGACGGCCGGAGATGATGATGGTATCACATTTCTTTGGTGAGCCAGGATCAGCTTCTTTGGACTCTTTCCCTTCACTGCTTTCCTTACCGTTCTCCTGCACTGCAAACTCTGAGGCAGAGGCTGTGATCACAGGAACAAGAACAACGATTAGCCTGAAACGACGTAAACATCCTATCTTCACAGCAGCAAAGAACACAGATTGTTCAACTTTTAAAACCCCAGCACAGAGTCTGGAAAGGCAGCATTTTTAAAAAAAACGTTTTATTTATAACTTTTAACTTTAAAACATACAAACAATGAAATACTTTTCATGAATAAAACATGTACAATAGACTTAGTGAAAAATAAATATAGCTTTGTAATATGAAAGACCATTCAAACAAACCATCAACTAAAGGAAGTTATAATACCAATGATATTTATATCTATTGATATATACTGACCCTGATATGAGCACTCATGTATATGGACCTTTGATTTGGTAAGCCAGATCAAAATGTTATTATCGCCTTATATCTTTGAGGAATTGTGTGTGAAGGAATTAGGGATTCTAAAAATGATGCTTCAATAAATGGGAGTCATTTTACATAAAATAAAGATTGTGATTTGTATGTGTTAGAAGGATGAATTTTTGTAGCAATCCTCTCCATTGTATAATACTCCCAAATTTTTATATACCAGCGATGAAGGGATAATGGTGGGGAGTTCTTCCAATTGCTGGCAATTACTGATTTGGCTGCCATCAATCAGGTCTCGATTTGCTTTCGTGATATTTCTGTCTTCCCAACAGTCTAGCAGTACTAGTTCCGGATTTAAAGGTAAGTTGATTTTGGTGATAGATGTTATTGCTTGCTGTATTACTGTCCAAAAATTTTAAATACTTCTCATTTAAGTGCCGCCAATCATTATCTCATTAGAAATGCAGTGGGTGAATTTCTAGTCAAAGCCCAAGGACATCCAATTACAAGCAACATTTTTTAGCAAACACAATACTGGCAATCGATAAAAAGCTATCCATTTGTCAGTTTTTGTTATATAGTGAGATAATATTACTTGATGAAGCAGGAAGGCACTAAGGTTCATTACACTTATAGCCTGCCTTTCTCATTGAGACTCAAGGCTGATTACAAAACAATGCAATAGAACTAGGATTACAGAATTAGAAAATAATGCAAATAAAACACTGTCTAAGGCATGTGTGGCACAGACACAGCAGCAGAAGCCAAAGTAGGCCCCACACTGGGAGAAAGGCAGTGTCTGCTCTAGGATAAGGTGGGGCACATCATGAGAAGGCAGTAGCAGCCTGCTGGGCCCAGCAGGAGTTTCCTTCCCACCAGACTGCAGCTGTGCATAGCAGCTGGGATTGGTTTGCCAGCCCAGAGCACGGGGGGGCGGGGGGCGCGGGTTGAAGGACCTCTGGTTGGCCCTATGTAGACCCAACTGGGGTGGGATAAGGCTCAGAGAAAGGAGGGGCAGTGCTGGACTGGACCAGGATGGATGGAGCCCTGACGTAAAAAGGGAGATGTCAGAAGAGACAAGGGAGGTGAGGAATGCGAGCTGGCTGAGTGAATGCAAAGAAGGGAGAAGGAGGAGCTTGGGGCAAAATAAGGCTACCAAACTGGGAGAAATCTGGTGGGACTGCCCCAAAGCAGAGGCACAGTTTAGCCCCTGAGGTTTGAAGGAGCAGAAATGGGTGGGTGAAGGGGACTGCACTCAGGAGGAAGCCTGCTACATCCAATAAACATATGGAGCAGAAGTCCATCAGTGGCTATTAGCCACAGGGTATAGATGGGAACTCTCAGTCTGGGGCAGGTGATACACTCTATTCTTGGTGCTGGAGGGGGCAGCAGTGGGAGGGCTTCTGGTGTCCTGGCTCCACTGCTGGACCTCCTGATGGCACCTGGTATATTTTGGCTGCTGTGTGACAGAGTGTTGGACTAGATGGGCCATTGGCCTGATTCAACATTGGCTTCTCTTATGTTCTTATGTTCAATAAAGAGGCAATTAAGAAACACCATTGTGTCTGGTGAGTCTCCATCGCCTACAGAAGTCAGTTATGATGTCCCATTGCCAGCTCCGGGTGGTGGTGGGGGGGTGGCAGAGCATGACATACCATAATGCAGACAGCGGGTAACAAAAGGCAGAAGAAAACACATACAAGCATGTGATGCATACAAACACTGCAATAGACTCCAATCCTATTCCCTTATAAAAGCATCCTGCTGAACTGTTCCATTATACTGCACTATTAATCCCTTTATAAAAATGCACTCCTGAACATTTCTGTTTTGCACATTCTTTGAAATGATTTAAGTGTGGGGGGCTTCCTGACTTCCTCAGGCAGGACATTCTGGAAGGTGCAAGCTAAAATACACTGTATGTGTGTAGGAGCTACAGTGGCTAGCCTTTGGCTGGCAAACCTTAGAAACAACGCGGGGGGGGGGGAGGGACTTGAGACAGCACTTCCCATTTTGGAACAGGAAGTGACATAATGAAATTCTAGGAATTTTAAAATCTTTGGTTTTACTATAGAGATTTTTGAAATTCTTAAGGTGTCATGACATCATTTCTCGTTTGGAACAGGAAGTGACTTCCAGGCGTCAACTGGCACCATGTTGTTCCCATCACTGGGCAAGGGCAAGAGACAGAGAGCATTGTGGGAGGTCCCCTGCCAAAACTGCCAAGAAAAACCCCTGTGTAAGTGGCAACCCTAATAGGAGCTGTTGCTGATCGTACCTATTTGTCTGTGGTACCTTTAGAAGACTTTGCTCAGATGAGAAAGTTCATGCAGAACTTTGTCTTCATTTCTGCTTACTGCTGATTAACCAACTTAATGTTGAGTCAGCCCTTGCAAGCATATTTGGCTAGTTATTTTTAAATGGATCACTTCCTAAGGAAATAGTAGCTTGTATCCAACCATTTCTCTCAGACAATCTTGAAGTCTTCCTATAGCTCAAGCAGCCTTCTTCTGGTACAAGAGGCTCTATTTTCAGCAGAACTGCCTCTTTTGCTAGAGGAAGGCTGCTGTTCAGATCCGAAGAAAGCCTTCTAAGTCGATGGAGGAAAGTGGTAGGATGAAAGCCAACCTGCATACAGAACCTTGACATATATGAGATAATTCTGTTCCTCCAAGGACACTTGTTCTTTCTAGCAAACTGTCAGCGCTTCATACCTGTGTTCTCCTCCCGGTCTGGGAATTTGATCTGAACACCATATTCACGGGTGATCTGTTGGATCCTGGTACCTTTGGGGCCCATAATAGAGCGGTGATACTTCTGAAGAATGGTACATTCTATTGTCACCTGAGCTTCCTACAAGTGTGAAAGAAAAATTTACAAACATGATATCTGAAGCCCTAAAAATTACCACTGAAGATACAATTTTGGAGACATCTTGCACCACACAAGGATCCCACTAATGCATACAGTGTGGTGTAGCAGTTAGAGTGACAGATCAGGATCAAGGAAACCCAGATCTGAATCCTCACTGTACCATGAAAGCTTGCTGGGCAACCCTGAGCCAGTCATACATTCTCAATCACAGGATTGTAGTGAGGATAAAATAGAAGAGAGGGGAACAATGTCAGCTTTGGGTTTCCGTGGGGCAGAAAGGTGGGGTATAAAGTAAAATAAATCTCTGAAATGGGCCAGGTGAATCTGTTGGAATTAGTTATCCTAATAAGCACACATTGCTTCTACTAGAGGGGAGACACCGCTCAGTGGGTAGGAGCACATGCTTCACATGCACAACATCCCAGTTTCTATCCTGGTCATCTCCATTTGAACAAAGTCAGGTGGAAGGTACTGTGAAAGACCTTTCTTTGTCCTAGATGACAGAGAACTACTGCCACTCAGCAGAGACAATATTGAGCTAGATAGGTCAACTAAGTTTAAGGCAGCTTCATGTGTTCTAACCACAGTGCAAACATCTCTATAGTCACAACCCCTCTCCTACTTCCATTCATGCTTTAAAAACAATGCTGAAATTTACTTGAAACATTAAAACAATCATTTTGACAGCCAACTTAAGATACATGTTTTTCAAAGCCAATCTCACCAAACCAACAGTAAGCATCAAACCCCACAAGAGAAGTTAAGAGGCTTAATTCCTTAGATAAGAAAGGAAGCTCTCCAATATGCCTTAAAAATCCAGGGACTATGAATTGAAATTAAAATAAGCATTACTTCCCTTCTCCTTTCTGTGCACTGAACAATAAATGATATGAATTAATGGCAGGCTATCCTTTCAATCCGCATTTTTTAAAATCTATGCTGGAAAGGAAATTTTCCCACAAAGATGCGCCAGAGTTATCCAAAGTTAATCCAATAGGTCAGGATCTTGCATTTTGATGGTCAGACGATTCTAGCAAGGACCATTTTAATTACAGCCAAATGATTCTTATGTGATGTTCAGAACCATATAAAGTCACTCAGTGGGCTTGTTACCTAGCTACCTGAGCCTGTAATACTGAATACAATTAAGTGTGGGCATCAGCATTCTGGACTAGAAAATACTGACCACGTAAAAAAGAGAGACACTCACCAAGTCATCAATGATCTCCTGGATGCGTTTCTTTGCTGCTTCTACGCAGTCCTTTGCTCCTTTAAGGGTGACCTTATCACTCTGTGTGCCAGGACGTGGAAAGCTCACCATCACACCACCATACTCCTCTGCAATGGTCCGTAGTACCTGTCCTTTTCGGATGACAAAGTGCCGGTGATGCTTAGGATCCACAGTCATGGAATCTTCAACTACATTGTCCTGCAAATACATGAGGCACAGCAGTGAGTGGCCTTTTTCAAGACATTCATATCCAAGTCAATGGCAAAAGGCCATTTACAATCAACTGTTTTTTTAAAAAATGCCTTCCTCACCAAGTTCTTGATGAGCACCTCCAGCTCCTTTTGAGCCTCCTTGACTGCTTCCTCCGTTCCCATAATAGTAATCAGCTCCTGGTCTTTGTCCTCTGAAGTGGGGAAGATGATACGGGCTCCTGTGTTGTCACGCACCTTGCGAATGTTTCCACCTCCTTTGCCAATCAGGAACTTGTGATACTCTGGTTTGGCACGCAGGTCTACAGTATAACTTTTGGTTTGCTATGTGGAAAGAATAATCAAAACTTATATACAATTCTTTGGAATTTCTCTAAAATCTGTTTGCTGTATTTAGGAAACAAAGCAAGCACACCCCCTTTACCCTCCTGTAACTGCTTGTTTGCTAAAGCTAATCATGGAAGACAAAAAGGCTTTGGGAACTGGAAGTTCAAAATACATCATCCAAAGCTTTGTTTTAGAATCTTCATGCCCACAGACCATTTAATGTAGCAATAGGTAAGGCAAAAACACATACTTGAGTCTGTATATTTTGAACAAGATGCTATTCCAGGAAGAGTCAGAAGTAAACAACCATATAAACCATGTCAATCACACTGGTTTGCCTACATCTGTTTTACATAATATCCACTACTTCTCCTAGTTAAGAGAAAAGGCTCCATAGCAAGTTCTCCAAACATTTGCAGCTTTGCTCACACCAGGAAGGATCTGTGCCCTAAATAAATTTGCAGCAAATAATTTCTTTTAAATGTGTACTCAATTAAATAAGGTCTTTTTTTTTTTTTTTGTTAAAAACACCGCTACTATTGGTAATTTCTAACTATACTGGCTGGAACCCTAGGTTTCTATGTTACAAGCTGGAGGCCTACGAGGAAACAATTTGTTAATACTTATTTCACCCACCCACCAGGATTTTCTAGAGCTCTTAGGGTCTTGAGCAGGCCAGTTTCTTTTGCCTTCATGTAACAGATGCACTGCTGCTCTCAACAGCCTGCCCCTTTCAGAACATTTTCAGCCCTCCTCATACAAGTTTGAACCCCCCCCCATTAATTTACAAAGTTGTGTTTTTCAACCTACTTGAGGAGTCAACAAAGTATGCACCTACTTTGTCCAAGAGTGGCCCCATCATGCAGTTTGCATCAACCATAAAGGAGTCAGCTATTTTAAAGCATCATGAGGAGAAAATGGGAGAGACCACCCATGTAGTACACCCTGAGCTCCCTTTAAGGAACAGCAAGATACAAATGAATAAAAATGAACTCTTAAGTCTGCAGTAAATAAACACCAGGGAAAAGGAGTATGGCTTTCAGCTCCTGTACTACACACCTTGATTTGGCACAAAGAAGAGACTGGATTGTGGCTTGTCAGAAAAATGGAGTATAACAATGAAGCTAGCTGTTTAGCCTAAGGGACTACTTACTCCCAAGTAACCTGAAAGGGCTGGACCCACTGCCATTAAACCCATTCTTGTCAGAGCCACCAATCCTATAAAATGTAGGATGTTTAAGAAACAAAAACTGAAACCTAGCCCTGACCTGGATAGCCCAGGCGCAAGACTGATGTCATCAGATCTTGGAATCTAAACAGGGCCAACCCCAGCAAGTACTTGGAAGGGAGGCCAGGACATAGAGGCAGGCAATAGTAAGCCACCTTTCTGAAACTTCCAAGCTTCACTAAGAGTCACCAGAAGTCAACCATGACTTCCAGGCACACACACAAACACACACAATACTCACCCCCCCCAAACCTAAAAGTAAAAACTACGTGTGAAGGGTGTTTATTTGGGTAGTAGGCTTGTCAAGTTCCAAGAAGTTATTCTGAAGGGGCCAAAATTGTGGGCAAACTGCAGATCCTTCCAGACACAGGCAAGACTCTGAGGAAGAACACAACCATGTCTACACCTGCATTCATTCCCTACATTACTGAAAGTCAAAATTGATAAAATAACTTAAAAGATGATATCAACCAACTCTGGTGCTCTAGTGTGCCTTGGTTAGCCCCATCCCCATGGTGACTGTCCTGACATGGTATGATAACCTTACAGCACCCCTCCATGATCCAAACATACCACCAACTTTTCCTCATTAGGAAAACAAATACAACTTTTTTATTTAGCTTATTTAGATATCGATACCCCACTTACTCCCCAATGGGGACCCAATGCAGTTCACAACATTATTGCCCCTCTCATTTTATCCACACAACAATCCTGTGAGGTACTTTAAACTGACAGAATGTGACTGGACCAAGGTCACCTAGTGAGCTTACATGGTAGACTGGAGACTCAAACCCAGGTTTCCCAGACTTCAGTTCAGTACTCTAACGACCATACAGCGTTGCTGGCTCTGTTAACTCTACTGCTACTCAAAAACAGGGTAAGAAGCGCAGTACACTGGTGTTAGCCATAGTGCATCTGCTCTCAAATACAAAAACTGTGCTTTGGCCACACATCCAAAGCTATTCAAAGAGTATTGCTGAGGGACCTGGCCACCCAGCATCAACTTCTTCCCCCACCCCTTCTTCATTCTCACCTTTTCCTCTGCCAACTGCAGTAGCTGCTTCTTGGCCTTCTCAACATCCTGGGCAGGACCCCTGATGGTGACAGTATCACTCCCCGAGCCTTCAGTGGGAAAGTGGATGTGAACCCCACCGCACTCCTCCATAATGGAGCGGATGAAACGACCTTTGGCACCAATGAGTGAATTGTGCAGCTTGGAAGGGATAGAGACCTCCATCTCTGCAATGTTAGCCTAGGAAAAAGAGTTAAAAATCTCTTACTTCTTCTTCTTCTTCCCATGTGATGAAACAGTAGGATAGGAAGATAATCTGACTCTGCAAATACTGGCCTTTGACTACTAAGAAGATACCCATTAATTCTTATTAAAAGTAAATCTGGGACACGTGCCAAGAAGCAGCTGAATACGTCAGCAAATGACAGTCACCAACTGAAATCAGGCAGCAGTATTCCCATGGAAGTGCACTTATTTGTTTCAAAAAAGAATTCAAGAAGGAAAAAATCATCTACAGTAAAAGGAACAGTAGCAATTTTTCAGAAACAGTCTGGTAATGGGTTTAACAGGAAGATGAAAAGGATGTTGTGAAATCCTGCCCATCTATGTATAGCTGAACACATCCCCCTCTGTATTGCATCTTGAGGACCCCAATTGGATCCTCTTTTCTGAAACTGCCTATTAAACAGCTGGGTGGAGGAAAAGGAGGTGAACCAGTGAAGGACAACTACCCAGTAGAACATCTTAAATATTACCGCTCGTGCTCCCTGAAAGATCAGTTATCAGATGGATTATTCACAAGATTTAATTGGCTGACAGTTAAGGAGAATTCCCTCTTCTTCTACATGCTGATTGTGGGAGGACAAATAGGATCTGGCAATTCCTTTTGCTTCATTTAGCTCAGTGTTCATTCCGCATATTTACTTTCAATACTGGCCAGCTATGCCTAAGCTAAGTGTTGCTTGGCTGTTTTTAAAGTCATGGTGCGGGGTGTATGAAATGAAATAATATTTCATTAAGGACATGCACAGACATGATTCGTGCAACTCATGGTTCTAAGACATCTTAATGGTTAAATTTTGAAACAGCATTTGAAATTTCTTCCAACTGGAGAGTTATTGGAGTACAAGCCTGAACAATCTTCTCAAAGTAGCATATGATCATTTGTTTGGGTAAGCTTTTAAGCAGTCATGATTAAAACAGATGATGCTGAAGAACAATTAAGATGTTAATTTTGTGACTGGGGCAGGGGGTGGGATACAAAGAGAAGAGAAGAGGTATTTTGTGTATTCTTGGGGAGGGGGGAGGTAAGTCAAACCAACAGACACTGGCAAAAAGAACCATGGTTCCTTTAAAGAAAACTTAGAAAGACTATGTCCAGTTTTTTTATTTAATTGGGAACCTCAAGTTATACTGGGCTCTACCTGGAACACCTTAAAACCAAATCAGAAGGATAATTCATCTTACCAACTCTTTTTGGATGGACAGGATCCGGTTGCGAGCAGCTTCACAGTTGGCTCTTTTTCCCGTGATGACAATGGTCTCTGAATTGCTGTTTTCTGCTGGGAGATCAATCTTAGTGTTGCATTCCTCACGGATCTACAGACAGAATGTGGGGATGGGATGTTAAAAAAAGCTAACAGAGACTGAATTCCAAGGCAAACAGGAGACAGAACTTAGTGAAAAAAAGAGAAATTTGGCCTGATATACAAGACACAGCTTACCACGTTCCTGGCTGGTGATGTGATTTCTGGAAAGAGTACTTGCCAGGAGTACTGATTCCTGCAAACTAGGATACATGCTGTGTGGTGTAAAGTATTCCCCCCTACCCTTCCTTTGCAATGTGTTCCCCCTCTCCTCCCCTCTTTCAGATCTTCAAAGGTTCCATATCCCATGAGTCATTGCTGAAAATCTAAAGGAAGTCACAGAAGCAATTATTTTGAGGAGAACAATAAACTCTAAGAGACCACTAAATAGTTTGTCTCCTGGAAGTCCAACGCAAACATTCTAAATGCCACAGGCCAAAAAGATTACATGAAAGCATCATGGAATTCTTGATGTTAATATTACTGAGGTGGAAAGCTAAGAACTCAACAAACCAAATGCGTGGGGGTAGCCTTTCTAAATGACTGTTGTGTAAAAAAACAGAACACCTTCTGTGTTGAGTGTAGGGGTGCGTGCTCAGTATATACCGAACTGAATGAATTTATTTATTTATTCAGCCAAACACAGATTGGATAACCTGACTCAGCTCCCAAAACAGCCATGCTCAAATAAAAGCTGATATTATTTGTGCGCAGATTGAAGGCATTTAAACACTGTCTCTTTAAATGCCTTCCAAGTTAACTTGCTGAGTTGTGCTGCTATGGCAGCACAATTTGATAAACAAACTGAAGGCATTTAAACTTTAAATGCATTCAGTTAACTCACTGAGTCATGCTGCCATGCAACTCAGCAAGTGAAATTCTCCATTATACCCTATGGGGATGGTCCCCCTCCTGCCCTTCTCCTTTGAAGCTTGAGGGTGCCAAAGTTCCCAGCTCCCTCCCTCTTGTCTTTGCCTGCTTTGGCAGGAAGCTCTTCTGGGCTTGCAAAGTTACAAAGAAAATACAGAATGGATTTTCCCATTAAGGTCTCTGCACCCAGAATTGCTGGATTGTTTCCAGCAATAGAAACAGTGCTCTGGGACTGGAATCACAGCCCCCAGAGTAGAATGATGAATCCTAGCAATAGAATCTGTGTTCTGGGACTGGAATGACAGGGCACAGAGTGGAATGACAGCCCCTGGGAGTAGCAGCAGCATTCTGGGAATGGAATTCTGCTCTGGGGGCCCTCATTCCAATCCCAGAATGCTTCTGCTACTCCCAGAGACTGTCATTTCACTCTGGTGGCTGTTATTCCAGTCCCAGAGTAGTCTATCTGGGCCTAGAGACCTTAATGGGAAATCCATTCCGCATTTTCTTTGCAACTTTCTCTGTGCTGCAATGTATTTCAATGGAGTGGAGCTCAAGAAGTTTCACTTTCCAGTGTTTATATAGTTGAATCTGTTACTTGCTGGAGTTGTCTTCTTGCAAATACAAGGTTGATGTTTTGAGCCAGCTTGTGTCTGCTGAATGGGCCTGAGAACAGGTGCCTGAGTGAGTACTCTAACCTGGGAACCCACAGACAAATAGGGACATTACACTGGAGAGCCACTGCCACTCTGAGTATACCCGGGGGAAAGGGAAGAAGCTTGCAATGCCCAGCCATTTTATGTTCCTAGGCTCAGAGCATTTTATATTTTTAGTTTCTGCTGTGATCCTTGTGCTTTTTCTTGAAGTTTTATTTTAAAAATTGCATTGCCAAATCTCACTATTCCCCTACCTTTCCACTTTAGGCAGACATCATTTTGGGGGGGGTTGGGTGGCACCAGTTATCAAAGACTGTTAAATAAACAAAATATTGCAAGAGTTTTAAGTATGTTTGTATTATAAGTAAAAAAAATAATACCTTTAATTATGTTTGTATATCTCTGCTATCTAGCATTACATTTTATGACATGCATGGCCTGACCTCACAAAGCCCATTTATGTCAGGTCTAGCCCTTGTAACAAAGGAGTTTGACATTCCTGCCATAGGGTATAATGGAGCTGAATAAATTCGGGTTTCACAAATATCAATACAATACCGATACTGGTATTCCGGAATATTCAGGAATACTGATATTTTTCAGGTCCAATAGACCCAAATCGGGAGAAAAAGATTTTGTTTGTACGCCCTTAGTTGAGTGTATTGCACAGACCTTCACTTGCAGCAGAGAGGTGACAGAAACCCTTGAGGAATCAACAAAGTCCTACCTTTTTAATATTTGCGCCGCCTTTCCCAATGATGTTCTTGTGAAATTGTTTGAAGATGGGAACAGAAATAGAATAGCTGTTCTCAACCTTTCATCAAAAGAAATAAAGAAAAGACTAAACAAACTGTAGGTACCAGTTAAGTGCAAATTCATCTAGATCGTTTCAGAGAGTAGCCATGCTGGTCTGTAGTTGAGCAGCCAGCTTTGAGTCCAGTAGCAAGATTTTTGGGGTATAAGCTCTTGAGTGTCCATGTTCCCTTCACGAAGGAACCCTTTGACTCTCAAAAACCCCAAAGTCCTACTGGTCTCTAAGGTGTTCCTGGACTCAAATCTAGCTCTAAATTCCCTCTGTGTCTTGTTTTACACACAGCTATGCAATGCCAACCCCAGACTGAGTACTTCCAGACAACTAGACAAGTTTCCTGTAGGTAGCTGAAAAGTGAAAATATTCTTTACATTCAATACAGAAGACTGGAATTTGCTCCCAGCATCATGTTGTTGCATCCTGCTTTGAGGAACTATCCCCATGGCTAGAAGTCAGAAATGCTGAAGTTGTTCTTGTCCCAAAATAATCTCTATCTGCTTTGTGAGTTCTACAATAAAAGTAGTAATAAGAAGAAAAATCTTGGAGCAGTCTATGTCAAATCAGATTAGAAGAGATGCATATGAAAAACAACAGGAATGGGAGTTGAAGAACAGGAATAACAACAATGGAAAAAATAGATAGAGAGCACAATAGTAAACAGGGTTACTAAGAATCCTACTCAGCTCTATTCAACGGGGCTTACTCTCAAGGAACAGTTCTTAGGACTGCACTGTAAGTGACTACGGTCAAACAGAAACGTTGCCATCTGACAAGAACAATCTAATGAAAATCAAGGCAGATAACTACCACGACTTGCTTTTGGAGTTAGGGGGTGACAGACTTCATCATTTACATCCTCAGATTCTACACTAGTTGCTTTTTGGAGGATTGGATATAATAGAGAAAGGAGTCCCAACTAGTTATGGGACAGCAAGTTAAGCACTTAAAGAGTGCCAACTGTTTTAACTAATTGAAGCCAAAGGTTATCTATAAGGGGTGGTGAAAGTGTGAAGACCAAACCCAAAGTGACAGTCTCCTACCAAATCTGCCACCATCTTCTGCAAGTACTTGGAGCATTTTTCCACTTCATTCTTGGGTCCTCTAAGTTGGACAATATCGCTCTTGTGTGATGGATCTGGGAAGTTGATGATAACCTGCAAGAAATGATCAACCCAAGACAAGGTCACTAGACTGCCAAGTGGCAGATTACTATTTCTGTAATACAGGATACAGAGTCTGTCCACACAATCTCTCTTTGCTCCAAGGGAAGATCCTATGTTTGTTACACAAGACCTACATAAAAGTTGGAGTTGATTAGCACACTGAACACTGGGGGGGGAGATGCTCAAAGTTGCGTCTCTATCTAAAACAGATGCCTAATAAAGGTTCTTGATTTATTTAATACAGCATCTTCAAAATGGAACCACAAGAGGACATTTCTCTGCTACTGCAGTATCCCAGCCTCTGAAGAGAGAGATACATCATGGCTGCATAAAAGAGAAAGCCCCACATGGCCAAGGTAGGTCTAGGCCAGAATGGTCTCAGGAACAAGCTCAAAAAGGTAGGAGAAGGATCCCAGACAATCGAAGACAGAAAAACAGGAATGATCAGCAGAGGCAGGGGGGTGGCTACAACTGGAGGAAAGAGGGAATAGAATAGGGGGAAAAGGAGAGGATGAGTGCTGGATTATAGGAGATTAGGTACTCAGGGGACAGTCTGAAGGAGGCTAGAACAAAGAAATTCCACAAAAGCACAAACAGAATATACAAGCCTTTAGTTAAGGCAAATTAAAAATCAGCTGATAGAATGAACAAATGAACCATATTTGTCCCACACTTTTGTTATAGCTACAAATCTCACTGCAGTGTCCTGAACTGAGAGTGATTTTCAAGGCAGTTGTAGCAATGGTCAGATCCCAGAAGCTAAGCTGGCTACGATTTGGATGGGAGACCATTAAGGAATACCAGGGTCATGAACTGGAGGCAGGCAATGGCAAACAATCTCTGTTAGTCTCTTGCCTTGAAAAGCCTACAGCATCACCATAAATCAGCTGTGACTTGACGGCACATTACCCACACAATGACCACCTGTCTGCAGGTAAAGGGAATGCACCTACCCAGATTTCTGTAGTTTTAGAAAGTTAAACACAGAAAATACAAGAGAGAGAAAAAGATCCTGACAACCTGGGGAGGGGGGGGGAGTCTACCCCCCCAGTGCTGCAGAGTCATCAGTGTTGAGGGGGTGCACACCTTAACAATGACCTGGATGGAAGCATCATAAAAATATAAAAAGCTTTGTTACCTCTGGGAATTTGTCCCGAGTATCCCGAATCCGTTCACCTTTCTGCCCAATGATAGTTCTATGAAATTTCTGATCAATGATCAGATCCTTAGTGCGTTCATTTTCCTGACAAAAAAAATTAAATGGTTCATAAGGTAACAGAGGTTGAAATGCATGCCAACTTTTTATTCAGTCTGAACCTGTTTGTAATGATTTGCCTATCAGTGATACTGCACTGCTTGCCAACCCTCAAATAATATTATATCAGTTTTTCATCTGACAGAAACAGAAAAACATACCCCCTACTCCATGTGGGGGAAAGTGATCAGAAATCCTTACTAATGGTTAACCCTCCTTCTGAACAGAGTCCGGCCCTCTGTGGCTCACCATACGTGATGCGAGTTCCAGCAGCTCTCTCTTGGCCTCTTGGACTCCTTGAGGGTCACCTTCAATTCGGATGAGGTTGCTTTTCTCATTGTCTGGAGGGATTCGCACAGACACTTTGTACTGATCCTTAATCCTGTTGACTGTAATTGCAAAGATTCTGCTCAGAATACTCATCTTATTTCATGTCTTGTAGAAATCAAGACCTCAAGACCTCAGAATTTCAGAGTAAGCAGTTCTCTCTCCTTTGAGAATTAACTTAGGCTTGAAATTACACTGACCTATTCACGGTGGACAAGCCAGCAGAGTGGAAAGTCGTTCATTTTCTCATTTAACATGAAGTTAAAAATAAAGAATACCCACATACATGCTGTTTTCAGAGCTATACTGCCCCACACCCAGCATAGGAACTAGTTGTTCCTCCATACAGAACTCTCATTTTAATTGAAGACAAGCTCTCAAGAACAGCCGACAACTAATGCCAACAGGTAACATTTTAGCCATCTCAGATCCAAGAGAGAGAGAGAGAGAGAGAGAGAGAGAGAGAGAGAGAGAGAGAGGGTGAGGGTGAGGGTGAGGGTGAGGGTAGAGAACACAAACACAAAAACAGGTATATAACTCACTGTTGGCTCCACTCTTTCCAATAAGGTGTCTATGAAACTTGTGGTCAATACTGATTTCTGCATAATCCATTCGGTTGATCTAAAAAAGCAGTTCACAGTTAGTCAAAATCAGGAGTACCAAAGTATTCTTCCATTCTGGGGGGTTTATGGAGAGAGGGGAAAGACAGCAACACCCCAAATAGCTACAATTACATCCAGTTGTTCAATTGAATAAAGCAGCTACATAATTCAAGTCTGGATTTTTAAAAAAGCAGTTTGGTATAGTAGCAGTTTCATCAGTGCTTTACCAAACATATTCCAACACAATCCTGTATGAGTCAAATCAAGTCAAGTCAGCCTTTATTGGCATAAAATTATCAATACAATTACTAGAATTAAAAACCAGTTGAGGCACACGAATAAACCAGGTGAAACCTACCTATAAAATTCTAAAAAATCCTTTGACGCTGCTGTGAGACCAGGCGGAGAAACTTAGCGACCTTCTCTGTGATGTCTGGCCTAAAATCACTTAAGAGCCTGTGCACCTTGGGTGCATCAGAGCAAGCTCCCATATTGATTAGAAAAGGATATAAGTATCTAATCCTTAGGTCCGTATATAAATTGCAGTGCAGAAGCACATGAGTGATGGATTCCACACAGTTCTTTCTGCATGGACAGAATCTGGCCAAATGGGGAACCTTATTAAATCTGCCAGATAGAATGGCAGACGGCATGGCGTTACATCTGGCCAAGGTGAATGCTCTACGCTGTTGGGGGACCTGCAGAGAGGATAGATATGAAGCTGACATCCCTGTTGTAAGGGGGATCTCAAAGTTCAGGGGAGAGCAGGTTTTATTGGCTAAGCTATATAAATTTTGACGCTCCATGTCTAGCAGTCTGATTTTGGTCTGTTGGAATGCAACAGCAAAAGGCAACATGGACAGAGATTCCAGGGAAAGGCCCAATGCTTTAATTTTCCCCTCGATAAAAGCTGACCATTTAGAGAGGTTAAGCTCGGAAAGCATGTGATGGATAAGGCTCCCATGTTCGAATTGGTAATGCAGGCGGAGCCAGTATTTAAATGTTGTAAGCCACGCACAAGTCTCCATCAGGGACGAGCCAGTTTCCAAATATAAAACAGCGTTCGGTACGCAATTTGGTAAAGCCATAATTTTCCATAGAAATTTGGATTGGGCTCGTTCAATGGCGTGATTAAAAGCTCCAATCCAGATTGGAATGCCATACATTAGCTGTGAGCTGACTTTGGCCCTAAAATTTTTTATTGCAGCTGGCACAAACTGGTTGCCCCTGCAATAAAAGAAATGTGCTATGGCTAACACACTAACACTAGTGACCTTCACAGCATATTGGCAATGGGTAGACCACGTTGCATTATATCGGAAATGAATGCCTAGATATTTGTAGTCTTTAACTTCTTCTATCACTTTACCATTGATGGACCATTGGTATAATCTCCACTTTTTGGAGAACACCAAAATTTTGGACTTGTCATAGTTGGGCTGAAGCTGGGAGTTAGTGAAAAAGGCGATACAGCGAGACAACAGATGTTTCAGGCCAACTTTAGAGTGAGATAACAACACAGTATAGTCAGCATAAAGTAGTACAGGGACATGAGTTTTCCCCAGTTTGGGGCTGTGACAATCTGAGTCGGAGAGCTGGGCCGCAAGATCATTAAGGAAGATGTTAAATAGAGAAGGTGCTAGGATACAACCCTGTTTGACTCCCCTGTTTGTGGCAATCTTAGGTGTCAGGTTGCCTGATGGTGAGCATTTAATCTGGCATGTGTTGAGAGTATAGAGTTGTTTGATGAGCAAAAGAAGTCTCTTTTCCATATTCAACTGATCTAATTTGGACCAAAGAAGATCCCTATCAACTGAAACAAATGCTCCCTTCAGGTCCAGGAAAGCCACAAAGAGTTTCTGGTTGTTCCGTACAGTATGGATGTCAACAAAATGGAATAAGGTGATGCAATGATCTAGGGTGGACTTCCCTTTGCAGAACCCCAGGTGTTTGGGACCCAAAAATTTTTCTTGAAGCATCCAAGAGTTGAGCTTAGCCAGCAGGTGTTCAGCATATAATTTGCCCATGATAGATAATAGACTGATTGGCCTATAATTGCTCGGATTAGTATGTTTGCCTTTTTTGTATAGCGGAACAACTATAGCATTCAGCCATGCTGGAGGGATTATACCTGTTCTATCTACTATTGTGAACAGGGATGCAAGGAGAGAGGCCCACCAGTCTGGGTCAAGTTTTAAAATTTCCGGTGGAATAGCATCAGAACCGGGGGCTTTTCCTGGCTTCAACTGGACAATAAGTTCTTTAACTTCGGCTGAAGACACGGGGGGCCAGTCAGGGAGGCCGTCTAAAGGGAGTGCTAAAGACTCAAAGCAGCAATCCTGTATGAAGTTTTCAATTATGAAATAGCCATAAAAATCACTGTTCCCTTTTGTCCCTAGGACAGCACACATAGCCAAACTAAATCCTACAGAGCACAGCAGACCTGGCTCTGCTATTAAATATAACCTCCATGTTTGTCCTACAGATGTGAGGTTCAACAGCTTGTCTAATAATTTGCAGTATACAGCTATACTGCATTTTCAGCTTACTCTCCTATATTTGAGAGAATAGGTACCCAGTTAGAAACCAAAGCTTGCCAACTCACCAGATCTTTGACCATGCTCTCAATCTGTTCTTGAGCCATGTTGACATCCTCTGTGGGTCCCTCCAGAGTTATTTTATCCTCTCCTTCAGTGAACTCTATATGAACCTTTCAATAAGGAGACAATACAACATCAGCATGAAATTACAAATGGGGAATCAATGTATTAGGTTTTGACACACCCCTTCAGTTTACATCCTTGAAAAACAGTCATTGCAGGAACACTTCTACAGGGAGAAACAGAATCTAATCCTTAATGGAAAATGCATGGAAGTCTAATCATCTTTGAAGGACTGCCAGTCTCAGAAATGGCAGATAGTGACTAAAGAACTTAACTGCTCATTTTGACAGTCTCACTGCCAACTTATCCACAGACTCTCTCTCACTCCAACTTTAATCTTGTGAGGTTCCTTTGAATCTTTGTCCTTGCATATCAAAACTCCCTGTAGGTATAAGAAACCATATACTATTCCTCAAAAAAGTATCTCTATTGCTTTTGCCTGGGCAGGGTGGGGAGGAACAGGATGGTGCACTCTGGCAGAGCTATTTGAACTGTACAATGCAGCTAATAAGACATGCCCCACTATAAGTCATGGGATATTACCCATTGTGGGTCATCCTGCTAGCTATTTTCACCAACTTCAGACTCCAGCGTTACGTGGAACCTTTTTACTTGCCAGGTTCAATGCTCTCCCTTCAGCGATCTTAACTGGGAGGTTTAATGGTATCCCTTTTGTTAATAGACTATGCCCCTGTGCAAGCAGGTCAGTTGAAATGGTGCCTCATGTGTAATTGGAATGCCATTACTATGCCAATATTCTACACCGCATTTTATTGTCACTACTTGGTGGTATCATAGAGCTTCCTGACTCACACAAATTGCTTTATTTGCTAAACAAGCGATGATGAAAATATAACCGTTTCTGTGGCAGAGTTCTTAGAGGCTGCTCTTTTTATTCGTAGTACAGTATTGTAATACAAAACTTGTATTCAGGAGATATTTTACATTGATTTTAGACTATCTTAGAACGTTTTTTCCTCTTTGATTGGTATTTGTTCTTTACCTTATCTTTTGTATATTACTCTTTTTAATGTCAGTGCCAATAAAGGTAATTGATTGTCTGGCTCTGATCAGGCAGAAAGACGGGATGTAAATATTGTAAATAAATACACATGATTTGCCCCACATCATAAGCTTTCCTGTCGCAGCTACGATAATTACATATCAACATTAAAGGCAATATAGATGGCAGTTTCAAAAGCCCATACCTTTGGCATTTGTTGGGTAATTTTGGCCAGGTTTTGCCCTTTCTTGCCAATGATGAAACGATGAAGCCAAGAGGGGGCGGAGACAGAGGAGACTGTGAAACTGTTGGCCTGGGGAGGGGGTAAACTTTGTTAGTATGAACAGCAATGACTTCCCTGAGGACAATACACCGTCCCAAATCAGACACACACTAACTATCCCAGTTCCCAGCTCTATCTGATATCACTGTTGCCAGATTCTCAAGCCAGTTGCCAAACAAGAAATCACAGCCTCCAGCATTTCTGAAGCTATCCAACAATCACATACATTGAAGGCACAATAGCAAAATAAAAGGCAGCACCTCTCTGATTTTGATGGGCTATCTTATATGAAGCCTATAGAAATTCAGGGGTACGCTAGCTGCACATAACTGCTTATTTGTCGATACATTTAAAAGAAAAGCCACCAAAGACTGAACTAAACTGCACTCCAATTACCTTGGCATAGACCTCAGTCAATGCCTGCCCAAGCTTTTCAGGTTCGCCACGCAGTATCACAGTCTCCGAGCTGCTGTCAGTGGGTGGGATCTCGACCGAGACTCCAGTTTTTTCCAAGATCTCCTGCAGGGAATTCCCTTTTGGGCCGATGACGTACTTGTGCTGGGACTTCTTCACCTCCACGGCAATAGTGGTAGTCTTCTTCTTCTGTGCAGAGAAAAAGTACTTGAACATAAGTCATATAGGAGAGGGGAGAAGAAACAGGGGGGGGGGGCAGAAACCACCAGGCACAGTCATCATCTCCTTGCCAAGATAGGAAAAGAGCTGGAACAGGTGGGCACACAGGAAATTTTTGTCCTGTGTACAATATGCAAACACAAATGTGGAGAACCTGGACTGCAGGCAAAAGCATTAAAATGCAGCAAGATTGTACCTCCTCTTCTACAGAGAGACCATATCACTTTGTGGTTCAGTACCAGATACAAGCTTCCTGTGAGGGTTTTTGCTGCGATGATATAATCTCGATGAGAGAGTTAGTTAACTAATCAGTGGATTTAGATCCGTGCTAGTGACCCAAAAAGCACTTGTGAACTAATGGCCTGGCTGCTTGCCAGCTCCTTTCTTACCAAGCCACAAGAGCGTAACAGTGTGCCACAGGGAAAGGGACTCGGCTTCGACCGCAACAACAGGGCTGGATAACTTATTACAGCAGTACTAAAAAGAGCTGACAGCAGCAAGATAGGAAAAACTGCTGCTATAAATGTGAGAACACTTTCTACATCAAATAATATCTGCAGCTGGGAAGGGAAATCTGGGCAGAGAACTCCCATCCCCACCAAAGCTGGAGGAATGGGGCTCAGGAAGGTTCTGCGGCCAGCTTGTGCAGCTCCCAATATGGGACTAAGGACCATACCTTCTCTTCATAGATCTTCTTCACACGAGCAACTGCTTGGGCCAGCTGCTCCTTCTCTCCAGTGAAGACTATCTCTGTCCTGTTGACGCTGGGAGGTGGGATGTTGATGCGCGTCCCTGTCTCCTGCATGATTTCGCTTACCAGCTTGTTGAAAGGGCCCGCAATGAAAGGATGGTACACCTTCTCCACCTCAAGCCTCTCTACTGCACGTTTATCCTGAGGAAATCAGGTTTACTTACTTACACAGCATTGCCAGAGACGGCATAAAAAAACAACACTCGTTAGAAACCATTACCAAAGAACGCCCAGTCTCGAATTCCTGTACTTGTCAGCATGCCACGCCTGACACTGATGGCATTTGTGGCTCTACTCCTCCCTCATGCCCCAATTCAGAAGCTTTATTATTGTTCCATTGCCCCAACAATTCAATCCCCCCTGGCATCTTTTATAAACCACACTAGGCTGTGTCTGGATGAGTACGGCTGTTAGATGTGTTCAGGAGGGCGGAGAAGAGATAGGACCTTGAAGGGAAGGAGAACAAAGAGTCTAGGAGCACAAGGAAACAAAATTGGTGGGTGGAGTGTACACATGCATGTGAGCATGGAGAGGGAGAAAAGGGAGTGTATTTGGATGTTGCAGCTGCATCCATAGTTTTGCTTAATGATCAATGGGAATCAATCTGAAAATGAGACAGGGAGTTTGGTTTGATAAGGGCACCATAGATGAAACTGCAACTGCCTTATTTGGATTCTGAAAAGGCCATAGTAGTTATAATGGAAAGCCAACACACACAAAACCACTTTCTCACTTCAACAACTTAAGGTTAGGGGTCAAGGTGCAATCTCTCAGTACTGGAGAATATGACTTCAGACCAACATTTTCCAGAAACTCTCCAGCTGAGTAACAGTCCCACAATGCTGAGAGAAACACAGTTACTGTGATTCCTGAGTATATGTGAAGTGGACCAAAGTTTAATCTGAAAGCCATGGGAAACCATCAGATACAGCTTTCATCTGATGGAGATACCTGACTCGTTGTTACCTACATGGTCATATTTGCTTATTAAAGTTGCTCATAAACTCAGAAGAGCAGCTGGTAAAATCATTTTTCTCAGAGCCCATTAAGGTGAACACACAGTTTACCTGTTCAGCAGAGATCAGCAAGATCTCATGACGAGCTTTCTCAATCCCTTCCTTAGTGCCGGTGATCTTAATCTGGTTGCTGGAGTCATCCGGGCGGGGGATCTGGATCTTAGTGGCAGTTTTGAGCTCTAGGTCCTGCAGCTTCTCTCCATTTTTGCCGATGACAAAACGGTGATGTTCCTTGGGAATAGGCACTGTTGCTGAAGCCTACAGGAGATAAAAATATTAAGGTGGAAGTACAAGCCAGTTCCATCTGCTTGAAGGCTGGCTTGGCCAATTCAATACAGGCCAAAGAATTTCAGCAGGGGCAGCATCTCCTATCATAAATGGCACAGTACTAGAAAACTGCAGCTACCAGTGTTTGCAACTGTATTCAACTATGAGAACCAGAAGGCCTATCCCATACTGAATGTGGTCCAGTTCATAGATTAGATTTTTTATTCCACCTTCCTATGATTTTATTTATTAATTTAATCTAGTACCCCATCTCCCCCCCCCCCAACAGAGACCCAAAGCGGTTAACACAGTTCTCCACTCCCCACTTTACCCTCATAAGAAGCATCACCAAGCGAGGCTCCTGGCGGACGGGGGTTGGGCCCCTGAGTCTCATGGATCCTAGTCCAGCACTCAGACCACATGACGTTGATTGTCTCAACAAATTTGCAATAAATTAAAATAGGATTATAAAAAAAAATCAGACTAACAAAAAAGAAGCAGCAAGACATTATCCATTGGCAATGCTAAGTCCAACCACCATAAACTATATTCAGCAGAGTCAAATAGCAAAAAAATTCTAAAACCACCTTTAATTACAGAACGATAGAAATGCATATTTGGTTGCTGCCTCTTCTGGGAAAAACATCCATGCTTGATTCTCAAACACGCATATCGTCTACCCATTTTTAAGCCTAACCTTCTCCCTATGCTATTTTTCTACATTCAGGAAGGTTTGAGGGAAGGAGAAGGGTAGAACATTCACACTCTTCTGCATTGTTAGTTGACAGTCCTAAATAAGCCCTGATCAAGCACCACTCCACAAATTCTTCACATTACAGAGCTATGACTTCCAATACATTCTTATGAGAAGCCATGGTGGGACTTCACCACCATAAATACAATCGATACAAGCTCTAAAATGAATTCGGAAACCAGCTTTGCTCACTGCCCACATTATAATTAAAAGTTACATATCCCCTCTGTAGAACCACTCATTTACCTGAGCCATATTTTCTTTCAAAACCTACAGAGACATTGCACATCAGGGCCATGGGGTTTTTACATTTCTGTGCTTTAGTATATTTGGCTTTTATTGGCTAGCTTAATGCCAACACGCATTTCTTTTAATGTTTCTTGCACTTGTATTAATGACCAAATACAGACTGGCAAAGTCAAATATTGTCATCTTCCTGAGTCACAGCTCCTGGCCCCTTGTACGGTATCTTTGTTAAGAGGACAGGACAAAAGGGACACATTTATGTTTAGTGCTTCAACGAAAGGTGATCAAGTCAGAATGAAGCCACGCATCTGTATTTCCCAGAACATTCTCTTCTGCAACGTATACTTTGCAATCAACTTCTGGTTATGACTCAGATGCGAGAAACACACTGGAACTTAGTGTGCATATTAGAGCAAACATTGCTACACATCAGACAGTTTATACAAGATTGCATTAAGGAAACTTTCATAGGCTGCAGTCTGAAGGTAAGAATGTTAATGCAGCTAGACAGAGAGAATGTGGCAAAATAACTACGTTCAAGATGCTGGCACCTTATATTGCACTTGAGAATTCCTTCAGGAATCCCGGATCAGGATAAATGAGAAACAGAGTGAAATGTCTGGAGATGTGCAACTTTTTGCTTCTGGATCAGAACTGAAGAGACCAAATATTCAGCTAGCATAACATCCACTTTCCAAAAGTGGTCAGTTTTCAAAAAGCCCACAGTCAGGGCAAGAAAGAAAGAGCCCCCAGCCAACAACCTGCTACTTCCTCCCCCCCCCACGCATTCAAGAGGTACACTACCTCTGAAGCATAGACCCAGGAGTTAGCTTTACTGTAGCATAAGCTTTCGAGAAACCCAGCTCTCTTCATCAGATACATGGAGAATATGAAGAAACTGGCCAGAGATATATAGGTGGTAAAGGGAGGAGGGAGAGGATGCAGAAAGTGCTATGTAAATGCAAAGCAGTTGCAAAAATCATGAAAAAGGTTGAATGCGCAATCCAGGCTGGGTGAGACCCCTTTCTTCTATTGATTAATCTGAATGGAATACCTGAAAGGCAGTTACTTCTGGCAATATCCAGAAACTAGTAGGAGAACACTTCAATCTACCAGGACATTCCATCAAGGACTTAAAGGTCACCATAGTTAAACAGAAACATTTCAAAACCAAAATCCAACAGGAAGCTACTGAATTGGAATTCATATGTAAATTTGACTCAGACAGACTAGGATTGAATAGAGATTTTGGATGGTTATCTCATTACCAGAAACAACTGCTTTTCAGGTATTCCATTCAGATTCATCAACAGAAGGAAGAGGTCACACCCAGCCTGGATTGCACATTGAACCTTTCTCATGATTTTTGCAACTGCTTTGCATTTTCATGGCACTTTCTGCATCCTCTCCCTCCTCCCTTTACCACCTATATATCTCTGGCCAGTTTCTTCATATTCTCCATGTATCTGACGAAGAGAGCTGGGTTTCTCAAAACCTCATGCTACAAGAGAAGTTTGTTAGTCTTAAAGATGCTACTCGGCTTTTTACTATTTTACCTCAGAAACAGAAGCTCTACTTAGTGGCTACAGCTCACAGTTGTTAAGAGACGTGTCCTGAATTTGTTTGACATTCTCTGTTAAAGCTATCTTGCAACAGTGAATTCCAACAATTAATTATGTATAGCGCCTTCTTAGATTCAGACCAATCTCAGTGAGTAGCCCCTAATCCAAGGGTAACAAAAGAAATGTGAAACTCTGATTTTCCATACCATTCATAATTTTTACAGAACTCTCCCACATCATCCATACCTTCTGTTTTTTTTCTAAACTAAAGGCTGACAAACAAGCTTTATCTTTCCATCAGAAGGTACTACAGCCCCTTGATCACTTGCTTCTTCTTCCGAACTCCATGATATTCTATTTTGTTGAAATGGGGCAACCAGAACCATACACAACATTGCACTCACATGCTGATGTGTCATTTTTATCTAGCTAACCTCACAACCTCAAAGAACAAAGTTTGAGTCCAGTGCCACCTTTAAGACCAGCAAAGTTTTACTCTGGGTATAAGAACGCACACTTCTTCCAACCCCAAGTTCCCTTTACCAGGCTGGGCCCACTCAAAGTTGGAAATGAACCCATGAGGTTATCTAGTCCAAGTGTTTGCTTTGCTACTGATAACCAACTTTGTTTTTGGAAAAATGCACAGAAAAGAGAATCTACAATTTATTAAGGTCTTTTCATTTCCTGAACTGCTCTCATGTGGTTTCTCATTGCTTTTTGATTCAGGCTTGGCTAGTCTAACCTTGCATGAATCAAAAGTCAAGGCAGGAGAGAGTTCAAAGAATGGAAACAAATAGTGAGTGGGCGGGATCAGCTGTTACACAAACAACTGTGCAAGAATCAGTGCAAGAGACACCAATGCTCCCACCATTCACTCCCAATATTTTGCGAAGTTAAGCTTGCCACGTTCTTTAAAATGTTTCCATCTACTGATCAAGACACAATGAATCTATCATGTATGCACATTGTAAGGTTCCTCAAACAATGGATCCCCATGCTTCTGAAAGGATATTACTTGCCTCAGGTCAGCAGCTAGTGAAGTATGTAGGGATGTTTAAAGTGATGAAATGTAACTAGCTCTTGAACTTTATTTTCAAAATCTGGCTTCCCTTCAGCTTGCCCACTGCACACCTAAAATGTAGTGCAAAGTGTTTAGGATAGCTCTGTACACCACCCTTTGTGTACAGAACTAATTACATTTCATCACTTTAAATATCCCTACATACTTTGCTAGGTGCTGACCTGTGGCAAGTAATAGCCTTTAGTTTTCAGTCAACTAAAAGCTACTTTTGGCATTACAAGCATCCACAACTTGAAGCCTCAACTCTGTAGGCAGGATAAAAACTGAGTCACACTTGCCTGGGTCTGAAGCCGAGCAACTATCTCCTTCCGAGCCTTCATCACTGCTTCCAGCTTGCCAGAGACCATGATTGAGAGCCCCTGATCCTTTGCAAGAGACAGCTCCAGGTGAGCCCCCGTTCTCTGCATGATGTCTAAGCAGATTTTGGCCTGTTCCCCTTCCCCAAACTGGTTCATGTCTTTGTATTTCCTCTCTTCTAGTGGCACGTGGAACACCTGCTCAAGAAAGAGTAGTCTGTTTAGACAACACGTATAACAATTGCTGTCCTTCAGCAGTGCAGCTGAGACTATCCCACTATAATGAAGGCACCTAAGTACCAAACCAAGCATCAGACTCCAGGTACAACATTAACAGGATGAAGAATGGAGCTTTTGGATTTTATCATGAAATGGATTAACTTTGCAGAATAGAAGCCATTTTCAGAGGACAAAAACTCTGTAATTTACCAGAGGGTTAATACTGTAGCAGCCCATTTCAGGACTGCAGTGTCAATAACTGTACAGGGCCAGGAGATGAGAATTCCTAGCTCTACACCCACAGAATTCTCTGCAACTGCAAGGTCAGGCATATGCTGCCCTCCTGTAAGCAAAGGACTTAGGCTGGCCCTGCTCATTCTTGCTTGCAGTGCTTTGTTCCTCACACCAGCACACTCAAGGATTACTAAAAACAGCTGTCTTCTCAGCTTATACTGAGTTCCTTTTTACGCACCCGATATGTGTTTCACACAAAGGACAGAAAAATGGGGGGGGGGGCAGTGAGAATCCTCCTTGCACTGACCTGAGTGATGACAGAAGCCTTGATTGGTCGGATTTTGCTCCAGGCACCAGCCGGTTCCTGGGCTGGCTCCAAACATGCTGCTTTCTCAGGGAGAGGGGGGAAGGCATCCTTGTAAGTTGGAGGATCATTTTCTTCTTCAGCATTTAAAGCTGCAACTAGAGTGCAGTGAGCAAGGAAACAAAGAAGGAATTCATGCATAGAGAGTACTCCTCAGCATTATATCCCCTTGCCATTGTTGTTGGGTTTTTTTAAAGCAAACAGATTCAGTGGTAGAAAACAGTCTACAAGTTATTTCACCTAAACACAGATCCATTGCAGTAAATGTACCAAATTAAGCTGTCTCTTTGCTAAGTCAACAATGGCCAGTTCTATCTTTCAAGGGATATGGGAGGCTGCATATGTTATAGAAATGTGGTTTATCCTGTTCTGAAAAATCTACATTTATTTATCTAATTCTTAACACAGCTCCAGAATGTGGATCAAAAATCCCACACAATGGGGCCGTGCACAGAGGGTTTTTTCCTGAAAAACCAGAAGCAACCCCCAGGTTTCCAGAAAAATCTCATCAATTTAAAAAAGTGACAGGGATTTAAGATTCCCTGAAGTTAAGGGAAAGCAAGGTCTCAATTTATCATTACAGAATTTCAGCTGCCATCTTTAGGGTTGCTTCACAACTCCCAGGATGCGTTAAAGGGGGGAGGACTGTGAGGAGAAAAGAGAACAGCTGAAGCAGCTGGCCACTGAGCTCCAATGGTATTTAGATTGGGAAGAAACTATTTCCTTTCCCACCCTCTGTGCATGAGAAGGCAAGCAAGTGGTAGCGGCCAGAAGGAGGTGGTGACGGCAGCTGCACTGCTTTCTCCTGCCTTCTCTATTTGCTACTTCAGACCCTGCCAGGGAGAAAAGGCAAGCAAGCAAGGGCAACCCTGAGGTGGAGGACTCCCCCCGACCCTGTGAAATCCTTGCAGGTCCATGCCAATTAGCTATGAAGAAATGTCAGATGATCAGTGCAATCAACTCTAATGTCATAACGGCCTCATCTGAAAGTTAATTCTAAATCTATTTATTGACATTGGCTATTGTGCAGCAGACCACTAACTGCCTGCTGAAGTGGCAAGTTATTTTCCTGTTGGGAAAGACCAGCAGCTATCCTACTAATCAATGACCCCTGCTTGATTTGTTAATATTTTCTTAGGGAGGTAAGACTTTAAATGGCACCTCTACATTTGCTTCCAATGTGATCCCACCAATGTACTTTGGAAAAGGCAACAGGTTCTGGCCTACTAATCGGGTTGGAACCAAAGATACACTTCTACTGGCGTAATGGCACTTGTGCTGTTGTGTATGGGGGAGGGGGATCTTTGCTGATCCCCTCCTCCCAGATTTTGCCCCCTCACTGTTCATGGGCACTTCCTGACCACTGGGAAGAGAATTTCTGGGTGCTCAGTGGACCGCTGCAGGAAATAAGAAAGCCCTGCTCCATAAGCTTTTCGTCCCTGGCAGTACTTTAGGTCCAACTGGCCAACTCAGTCTTAACACAGTTTCATCCTACATCTATTTAAAATCCAACTGCCCTACCACCCCACCATGGCTACTGAACTCAGTTTACTATTACCTGTCTCTGAGTTTAGAACCCATTACTTATGTTGTTCTGTGGCAAGATAATGGCTTTTATTCTCTTTACAGCAACAGAACCACTAGATGGATTGGGCAGAATATTTAAACAAATTTAAGACTTAAACAGTTAGGGCTGCTGCCCAAACGACACGCCTTGTTTAAGCCCAGCAACACTGGGAGGGCCAGAGCAGAATATTTCATCATCGATTAGGTGGCAGTGCATGACAATGTGACAAGGCTGCAGCTAACATGCAGCTAGTTTAGCCCAGCCCCTTGCTCTAAGCCAGGAGCTTCTACAAATCGATTGGCCCCACATTATTCTGTATGATCTTGATCAGTGTTTCCCAACATGCAGGTCAGGACCCAAAGGTGGGTCACGAAGCCTCTGATAGTGAGTCACAGGCCAGCCCTCCCTAATAGTGGCTGTCTTTGCTGGAGATGAACTCCCACTTGCTTGGGGTTATGCTCCCTCCAAGCTGTGGAGTCTTGTGAGGAAAAATTCTACTTTGTGAGCTACTGGCACTAAAGCTGTGAGTGAGTGATTTGGCTACTGCATAAAGCAGTTTGCCTGAGCTAAGGCAAAAATGTGTGAACTAGAGGCTAAAGAACTGTGAGCTAGCTCACACTAACTCAGCTTAGAGGGAACACTGGCACCTGCACGCTCTGTGTAACGTTTGCTGGTTCCTCAAAAAATCTGATTGGGCACTATAGAAAATGGAATACTGGAATAGATGGGTGCCAATGTCATAGTTTGCCTAAAGCATCAAAAAACTTTGGGCCAGTCCTGTATAGGTCACCATGTCAAGTGAATTTGGACTTGTGGGTCACCATAACAAAAATTCTGGGAACCACCATTCTAGGTTATCCAGTATGCCACATGGAAAGTGAAAGCAAGGTACCCCACAGAAGATAGCTGCAAGCAATAGCCTGGCAAAGCTAGCAGAGACCATTTGCTGAACCATCAACTTGTATTCCTAACATCTTCTGCCTTTGTAACTTGTCATTAACCCCTGCTAAGCAAATACAAAATGTATCAGTCACACACTGACTGAAAGAATAGAGGCTAGCTCCCGCAAAGATTGTGAGAAGTACTCAGAGCTAAACAATCTTCAAGTACTGATAGGTACCAAATGTAGCATGTAAGAATGACAGTAATCTGCTACAATCTTACCTTTCACTTGCTGCTGAGCAAGCCCGCTGCGATGTTCAGCAAAACTTTCCTGGGTCAAAACTGCCACGGAGCTCATGGTCGATTTCCCACCCACACACAATCCGGGTATGCCACTAGTAGCAGGGAAGAAAAGACACTAGTAACTACTAAGACAGAATGTGTATATGTGGGGAGGGGGGCTGCTTTTTAAAAAAAGACAGAAAAGCATATCATAAAGCTCAGTGGCGCAATCAGTATCTTGCCAGGCAAAAGCAGCAATTGCCCCTGGTTGGACAGGCAAGTGGCACCACCACCTCTAGGCCACAACATCCTTTTCCAAGGGCTGCAAGGATTATCATAGTACTCTTTCAAAGCAGTCTAAAAAAAGTGCAATGCATTCTGATAACAGCTGCTCTGCATCGCCTCTAGTAGTTAGGCCTTGAAGTGTAGGAGAGGAGTCTCCGACAGCACCACAGCATTAATTTTGCCCCCAAGAAACAGAAGCAAGATGTCATTATCTCCCCCCAACAGTCTTCAACAGCTAGAATCATAGAGTTCGAATGGACCTCCAGGGTCATCTAGTCCAACCCCCTGCACAATGCAGGAAATTCACAAATACCTCCCCCCTCCACACCCATAGCTGTTTCACACACAGAAGATGACAAAACAACAACCCAGGATCCCTGGCTAAACTGACCTGAAGGAGGGGTTTCGGTTTCGGCGTCGCGAATGGCGGCCGCTTCTCGGGACGCTCCCGGAGGCGGTTAGCCCACGCGCAGTTAGGGGGGGTCTTCGCATGTGCGAAAGACCCTAGTGAGCCTTAGGCAAAGGCTCCGAACCGGGGGCGCTTGGGGAGTAGCCTCTTTGCCGGCAGACAGCCGGGAAATTGAGGCTTTCTCCCCGCCCCAATCAGCCCCGCTGCGGCGTGCCCGTAATGGGACTTAGCGGCGCCACCGATTTCCAGGAGTGAAGACAGCGCTATGGTTTAAAATAAAAAAGAAGTAGCATCGAATTGTGAGTTGAAGATCTATTTTGAAGCGTAAATCGGAGCCCCCTGCATGCGTATAAGCGTTGGGAGGAGGGAGGAGTTCCCACCCCCTTTGAGAAGCAAGATCTACAAAGGGAGCGCGAAGGGGGCTGAGAGAAAAAAAGTGTTGGTGAAAGTACCGTTGGGGTTGCATGGAAGACTGTGATCATCTTAGCTTCCTGGGGGATGCGGCACGAACTTTTTAAAAGTAAACAAAAAAACAAAATGTCGATACTGGAAAAAGTCCTGCAGACACTGGAAGAGAAGAGAGGAGGGACTTCCGGTCCAGACAGCCCCCCCAAGAGCTTGCTGTCAATCAACAGGAAAAGGAGATGCTGTGCCCCCTGCTGGAACAATTGCAGAAAATCAACGAAACTCTGTTTAAAATGGATAGTGTTCTCATCAGTCGACAGAAACAGATATCGGAAACAACTAGAAAGATGATGGAGATCGAACAGAAATCGAATCTGATTCTAGGTTTCCAGGGCGTTAAAGAAGAAGAGAAAGAAGATCTCGGATTTACCTTGACAAATATCTTGGCACCCCTAACTGGCAGTGAAGCGATAAAATTAAAAGAAGAGGTGGATGAGGCTCCCAAAGCCTATTCCGCTTTTATAAAAGAGAATACTCTGCCAGTAGAAGGGGATGTTGAGCATAGCAAGCGACAAACTGGAGATCTAATTTCATCTGAAGAGTTTATGGAGCCCAGGAAGCTTGAAGGCCAGAAGTTTAAGGAAAAAGAGAAAAGAAAGAAGAAGGATTTCATCTTTAAAATACAGAAACTTCTGAAGAGACACGCCAGCAGGGAGGAAGATGCAGTATTCAAAACTGGGACAAGCGAAGAAGACAGCAGCCCAGGGGAAAGTGGTGATGGAGCGGAAGACTTCAAAGTTAAAATGGACTCAATCCATAACTGGAAGAGATTTAAAAAGAAGATACTTTGAGGACTGTTCGTGTAACATCTGGAAGGAGCTGTTTAATTACTAACCCCAATGGACTTTACTAACTGCATTAACAGAGTGACTTTGGACTTTGCAATAGTTAAAAAGAAGATCTTCTAACCATGATAGATGCCAAAATTGGTATTGGTTATTAACCTAAACTAACCCTCACTAACAGGAAAAATTTCACTCCATCTTTTTCTTTTTCCATCTGTCTACCCTTCCCGTTTCTTATAAAAAGAATAAAATTCTCTCTTTTTTAAGAGAGTTTTACAAAAAAAAAAAACTGGCCTGAAGGAAAACTGCTTCTTGGCCCCAAAGTGGCAATCAGCATTTCCCTGGGCATGTAAGAAAAGGCTGCAAGAACTAAACACTGAGGCAACCCTTCCTGCCCTCCCTCTCATGATTGTCTAAGTTCACACAATCTAGCCTCTGCTTGACAGCACTTGCAATAACTTCTGCAAAGACAACTAATGCTAGTGTTTTTAAGCGTTCTAAAATACGAAGCAAAAGGGATGTTATCTAGGAAAGTTGTTGTCTAGAATAGTATCTCTTTGCTGTTATGGATGCAACCCTGGCCCAGACCACACACAGCCAAAGTAGGAAATTATTCCATTCAGTGTGGCACAGGTGACAATCTCCCCCACACCCACACCCCTTGTCCTGAATCTTCAGTGTGAAGCAGGCCCTATGCACATAGAGGAGGAGGAGGAGTTGGCTTTTCTATTCTGCTTTTCTCTACCTTAAGGAGTCTCAAAGTGGCTTACATTTGCCTTGCCTTCCTCTCCCCACCACAGGCATCTTGTAAGGTAGGTGGGACTGAGAGACTTCTGAGAGAACTGGGACTGGTCAAGGTCATCCAGCAGGCTTCATGTGGAGAAGTGGACAATCAAACCCAGCTCTCCAGATTAGAGTACACTGCTCTTCACCACTACGCCATGCTGGAAGTTATACGTATACAAATGCTATTTGCATACAAGGTTCTGTATGTGGAGGCAGAGAATACCTGAGCCAGAGGATAATTCCAACAGCCACAACCAATGCTCCCTCTAAGCTGTGGAGTCTTGTGAGCAAAAATTCTACTTTGTGAGCTGTTGGCATTAAAGTTGTGAGCGAGCAATTTGGCTACTGCATAAATTACTTTGCTCTGGAGCCATCCTGCCTAAGCAAAGACAGAAATCTGTGAGCCAGAGGCTAAAAAACTGTGAACTAGCTCACACTAACTCAGCTTAGAGGGAACACTGGCCACAACTTACTTTCCTGATCCACTGTATTAACATCAATCCTTTTAATACACTGGTTATGGACAAGCCTCCTGCCTTACACATCTGGGTACTATCCTACCAAAAAGGATACAGCCTCTGCCACGGGCTCTCTGTTTCATGAAGCTCAATGACAAAACAATGACATATTAAAACAATATGTTGCGTTGAGACCTCTGTCATAAAATGCCATATTACATTAGATCAGAGATTCATCATCTAGAGCAGAGGTTCCCAAACTTATTTGGCCTACTGCCCCCTTTTCAGGAAAAAAATTACTCAGCGCCCCCCTGGACATCTACCTTCAAGAAGTGGACAAAAAGATGCAGTTTGTGGATCTGCACCTGGATCGTTCCAGTGCCCCCAAGGGGGAAGTATTGCTCACTTTGGGAACCAGTGATGTAGACCATTAGCTAGTCCAAATGGCCAATTACAAATATGTCCAGTTTCCTGAAAGTAGCCAATATTTGCTTTGGACAACTGGAAATAAAGGATTCTTGAAGAGAAAGATAAATCCCCCAGCCACTGTGGTTAATAGACCTGCTTTCCAACCCTGCTTTAAAAAAAAATCTCAAAAAGTGGGATACAAAAGGGAAGGAGGGGTCAGGGAAAATATAGATTCATCAAGTTTATCAAACATTATGAGTTGTTACATACAACAAGTATTTCCAACCCTTCTTTGAATCAGATTACAGAAAGATAACTTTCCAATATCCCACTAGCACAGGCTAAATGTGTGTTGTGTGGAGGGTACTTATTTAGTAACCTGCAGTCTGATAATTTAGCTGGGTGCCAACGAATTCTTATAATTATGAGAGTAAGCCACTTTTGCGACATCATTATGTACCTCTTTCCTGTTCCCTCTTACCTTCTCTCAGTTAATTCAGATTTCAAGAATCCACATACAATTCCCTCCCCTTGATCTCTAAAGTTACCTTCTCTTGTTTTTCCCCTACTCTGTTATGGCTTCACAGGCAGGTTGTTCAGGGATAGGCTACCATGAAGATGCATGTTTGCTGTGCTTGCTAATTTGCTATCCTCCTTGCAAAAATAATAATTTACAGCTTTAAAATAGTCTTAGGCAGAGACTCTAGCCAGCTATTCAGGCTTGTAGTTACAGACAGACATCTGTATATCTAATAGCCAAGGTCCCCTCTGTGTGCAGATATCTAAATCAGCACATCTGGGGCACTTTGGGGGCAAAGAGATTTTCCTGCACACTTGGGGCACTCCCCAGGTGTACAGAAAAAATCTGAAATGTAGAAAAACTATAGGGGGGATACTTAAATCCTCCCAAAGGAAAAGAGCATTCCCTGTACCTGCACAGAGAACGCACTAGGAACTGTTCCTATCTGCCATTCCCGAGGGGGGAGGGGGAGGCTTGGCAGGCCGGTGGCTGAGAGCCACACGGGCCTTGCTGTCAGTGCCGGGGGTGGGGGAGGAGGCTTGGCAGGCCTGGCGGCTGGGAGCTGCGCGGGCTTCACCGTCAGTGCTGGGGGGCAGGGGAGAAGGCTTGGTGGGCCCGGCAACTGGGAGCCATGTGGACCTTGCCATCAGTGCCAGGGGGTGGGGGATAGGCCTTGGCAGGCTCGTGCCTCACCGTTGGTGTTGGAGGGGTGGGGGAGAAGGCTTGGTGAGCCTGGTGGCTGTGAGCCATGCGGGCCTTGCTGTTGGTGCCAGGGGGGCAGGGGAGAAGGCTCACCTGTGGCTACTTCCTCCTCCCATGTGGAGCTCCTTCTCCTCCCCACTGCAGGTCCTTGCTTCTTGTTCTAGTATAATAGCTAAGGCGTTCAACTTTCACCCTCTTTTTGAAAGCTACAATCCCTAATCTACAGTGTCTGCATTTAGTACAGTAGTACAAGCAATATTTTCAACAAGAACATTTTTGCTGCAAAATTCAAACTATATATCTTAAGAGACTAGTGAAGCAGTGCTCCTACTGTGGCATCTCAGAAACATCCATTCTGAGCGCTGGACTGTCCACTTTTCAAAGTATGTGGCAAGCTATGCCTACCTCATGGAGTTTTCTGTCTTCAGAAGATTACAGTATGACCAGGGTTGCCGGCTCTAGGTTGGAAAAGTCCTGGAGACTTTGGGGGTAGAGTCTGGGGAAGGCGGGGTTTGGGAAGGGGAAGGACCTCAGCAGGGTACAATACCATGGAGTCCACCCTCCAAAGCATCTATGTTCTCCAGGGGAACTGATCTCTGTTGCTTGGAGATTAGTAGTGGGAGATCTCCAGGCCCCATCTGGTGGCTGACAACCCTAAGTAAGTCCCACATCAACGCCACTTTAAAAGTCACAAAGCCTACAGGTCTCAGAATAGCAAATTCCAGAGGGTGAGAGCTCAAAAGGTCTTTGGCCCAAGTCCTAAACTGGAAGGGGCTTTGCAATGAGAGAGCAAGAAACTTGCTAATGTGTTAGTATATTCTAGCTCAGGGGTAGTCAAACTGCAACTCGAGAGCCACATGTGGCTCTTTCATACAGTCTAATTTAATGTTAATAAAAAGCAAATATACATATTTTCCAATAAAAACGTGTGTGTAATATTTGTTCATGTCTTGCGGCTCTCAAACATCTGCTGTTTATTCTATGTGGCTGTTACATTAAGCAAGTTTGGCCAACCCTGTACTAGCTAGAGGCCAGCTGAACACTGGTGGGAAGGCCCTGGAAAAACTTCAGGAGTTGTTCATAGAAATAGAAAAAGATATCCAACTGAAAACCTCTGCTATTATTTTCTATGGTCACAGTGTGCCATATCTCTGTCTCTAGTGTGAAATCCTTTGCATTGGAAAACACAGCGAACACTAGTTCTGTTTAATCTGAACTATAGTGTATGTACAAGGACTGTTTCTCCTCGGCACTGTTCAGCCAGTTTGAGTTCCTAGGACTGGACTGTTGGATCCTGACAACTACTTGGCAGATTTTCTAACTACTGCTCTGGGGTGATATGGATGCTAGGTGGCTGCAAAGATAGTTCTCGGCTCCTGCCCTTTAAATGAGGGGGAAGCTGTTTCTATCTCCATCTCTTGAGGCAGAGAGGGTTCTGTTTTCACATTAGCCTGACAGGTATGAGAGGAGCTCACCTCGCCTCTGTCTTTGACAAAGATTTGCAAATCCACCAATGGTACACTTACAGAGCCCTGGGTTCTGAGGCTGTGTGTGTGTGTGTGTGCACGCGCGCGCACACACATATGTATATATTCAATTTATACCCCACCCTCCCCACCAAGGCAGGCTCAGGGCAGCTTACATAAAATTTAAAACAGCTAAAACAATGCATTTCTAAAAACCAATCACAAAGTGCTAGTATGCCAAGTTATAAACTGATGGCGAGACATAATAACAAATCATCTTGGTTTCGGTTTCGGTGCTGCGAATGGCGGCCGCTTCTCGGGACGCTCCCGGAGGCGGTCAGCCCACACGCGGAATGGGGGGTCTTCGCGTTTGCGAAAGACCCTAGTGAGCCTTAGTCAAAGGCTCCGAACCGGGGGCGCATAGGGGAGTAGCCTCTTTGCCGGCAAACTGCCGGGAAATTGAGGCTTTCTCCCCGCCCCAATCGGCCCCGCCGCGTAGTGCGTCCCGAATGGGACTTAGCAGCCCTGCCGACTTCCAGGAGTGAGGAAAAGCGGATGAATTACTATGAAAAGAAGATATGGCATCTAATCGTGAGTTGAAGATCTATTTTGAAGCGAAAATTAAAACCCCCCCGCAAGCGGATAAGCGTATGGGAGGAGGGAGGAGTTTACACCCTCTTCAAAGAAGCGAATTTTTAAAGGAAACGCGAAGGGGGGGTAATAAGAAAAAATGTTGGTGAAAGTACCGTTGGGGTTTTACAGAAGATTGCGGCTTTAGTTGCTTTCTGGGGGATGTGGCACGAACTTTGAAAAAGTAAATAAAAAACAAAATGTCGATGCTGGGGAAAATCCTGCTTAGAACGGAAGAGAAGAGAGGAGGGACTTCCGCTCCAGTCAACCCCCCCCAGAACTAGCTGTCAATCAACAAGAGACTGAGATACTGCGCCACCTGCTGGAGTTAATCTAAAATATCAATGAAACGCTTTTAAAATGGAAATTGTTCTCATCAGACTATAAAAACAAATATTTGGAATTAACAAGGTTGATGGCAGAAAATGTATCGATGTTAAAGTTCCAAGCTATGGATGAAGAAGGGAAAGAAGATCTCAGATTTATTTTGACGAAAGTCTTGACACCTCTATCTGGCAGTGGAGCGAATAAATAAAAAGAAGAGGCGGACAAGGCTCTCAAAGCCTACTCCGCCTTCAAAAAAAAGGATATACTCTGCCAGTAGAAAGGGGTGTTGAGCTTAGCAAGTAATGGAGATCTAATTTCAACCCGAGTGTTAATGGAGCCAGCGAGAAATGACTGCCAGAAACAACAAGAAAAAAGAAGCGAAAGAAGATGGATTAAAAAATTTCTGAAGAGACATGCCAGCACAGAGGAGGAAGCAGTACTCAAAATTTGGATTTTTGAAGAAGACGGCGGCCCGGGGGAAGGAAGTGACGGAACGGGAGGCATTAAAGTTCAAAGGACTTAATGATAATTGGAGAGACTTAAAAAGAATTTGTTCGTGTAACATCTGAAAAGATTTGATTTAACCCCAGTGGACTTTACTAACTTTACTAATAGAATTGATTTGGACTTTGTAAAGCTGAAAAGAAGATCTTTCAACCGTGATGGATGCCGACAACTGGAAGAAATAAAACTAACCTTTACTAACAGAAAAAAACTCACTCCGCTCTTTTTTCTTTTCCCATCTGTCTACCTTACCCTTTTCTTATAAAAAAAATAAAATTCTCTCCTTTTTAGGAGAGTTATTTCAAAAAAAAAAAAAAAAATAAAATAACAAATCATCTTAATAGCAGATCCTAATGGGGTACAATCAGCATTGATGTAGAATTATCTCGGTCCCTTCACACCAATGATACACAGGCTGCGATGGTAATACCAGGGCACATGGGTCCTACAGTACGGCTCCCTGATCGAATGCCTGGTAGAAGAGCTCCATCTTGCAGGCCCTGCAGAACTGTAAAAGGTCCTGTGGGGTCCCGGTGTCCTCTGGGAGCTCATTCCACCAGCACAGAGCTGCCACCAAAAAGGCCCTGGTCCTGGTCGAAGCCAGTATGGCATCTTTGGGACCTGGAGAACCAGACGGTTTTGAGACCCTGAGCACAGTGCTCTCTGGGGAACATGTGGGGAAAGGCAGTCCCTCAAGTAGGTAAGCCCCTGACCATAAAGGGTTTTAAAGGTAAGAACCAGCACATTGAAGCAAATTCGGTATGCTATAGGCAGCCAGTGCAGTGCTTTTAGCACAGGTTGAATGTGCTCCCGCATAGGAAGGCCCAAAAGCAGCTTGGCTGCAACATTCTGCACCAGCTGAAGCTTCCGGATTTGGGTCAAGGGCAGCCCCATGTAGAGAGCATTACAGTAGTCTAGTCTCAAGATGACCATCACATGGATCACTGTTACCAAGTCACTGCATTTGAGGAAGGTAACCAGCTGCCTAATAATTTGAAGATGGAAAAGGCTCACTTAGCAGTGGCTGCCACTTGGGCCTCCATCATTAGGCAGGCGTCCAAGAACACTCCCAGACTCCTAACCTCCGACGCTGGCACCAACAGTGCCCCATCAAAGATCGGGAGTGGGATCTCTAACCCTGAGCTGCCTCAACTTAGACTCAGGACCGCCATCTTTGTTGGATTCAATTTCAGTCAGCTCAGTCTAAGCCAACCAGCTACAGCTTGTAGTGCCAGGCTTAGAATCAGACTGGCTGCCCAACAACAGACAGAGCTGGATGTCATCCGCATACTGGTGACAACCCAGCCCATGCCTCCAGGCAATCTGGTGCATATAGATGTTAAATAACATCAGAGAGGGTACTACCCCTTGGGGCACTCTGCAAACCAGTGGGTGCTTTTGGGACAGCTGTTCCCCCCAGTGCCACCCTTTGTCCTCAACCCTGAAGGAAAGAGGAAAGCCACTGTAAGGCAGACCCCTGGATCCCAATGTCAACGAGGCAGTGGATCAGTAGCTGATGGTCAACCATGTTCAACGCTGCCGACAGGTCCAACAACAACAGCACCGCCGAACCGCCCCAATCCAGATGCCTCTGGAGGTTATCTATGAGGGCGACCAGTACCGTCTCTGTCCCATTGCCTGGGAAAAAACCAGACTGGAAGAGATCTAATATGGAAGCGTCATCCATAAAACTCCGCAGCTGAGTTGTCACTGCCCTCTCAATTAGCTTATCCAGGTAGGGCAGATTGGGAACCGGCTGGTAATTAGCCAATTTGGCCAGATCCAGAGATGGTTTTTTTAGGAGGTGGTGTACCACTGCTTCCTTAAGTGTCCTAGGGACAGTCCCTCCAAGAGGGACGTTGATAATCTCCCTTAGGGCACCTCGTAACCTGTCGTGACCAGCATTAGCCATGACAGGCATGGATTAAGGATGCAAGTGGTAGACACTGAAGAATATTCAATACTATAACTGATGGGCAACTGAAAAACCTAACAGTCAAATGGTCCAAGGCCAAAAGCCCAACACAATTTTTTTTAACTTACCAGCTAAATGGTCAGTAGCCAGAAAGTCCGTCCTGTGAGCTGTTTGTTTGTCAGCCTGCCAGCTTCTGCTTTTAAGAAGAGAGAGATAGGAAAAAGTTACTCAGTTCAAAGGGAAAGCTCCAAGTTCCATTATATATAGTATGACTGCACTGCCTTAAAGAGTTCCACAGATAAACCTGAGCCTGAATACCAAGTTTAAGTTACTGTTCACAAATGCCCAACTTTTAGGTGAAACTTAGAAGGCCATATAAAATAAAAGCCAGTAAGTGTTAATGGAAAATTAACATATAGTGGAAAAGTGACAATTCAAACCAGTTCTAGTACTTATAGCTGAAAAGATTGATATTATTCATTATTATTATTTAAAATGAAAGCCTTCCCGAATGGGTCAATAATGCAGATCTGGTAAACCTATTTTAAGAAGAAATCCTACAAAAAGGTGTGAGGCAATGTGAAAAATGCACTGAATGGGTATGCAGTTGCTATTTGCTTTTTCACTATAGCAGCTTAAACTCTGATTAGTTGTACAAGACTGCTTGCTCAGTATCCCTACCTGTCCATCCAATAGCCTTAGACTGTATTCAGTTTTTGTTAAGCAAGATTCCCATTCATATGGCATTCTACTGACACAGAATAATATACAATTAATGTATCTTGTCAGAGATATCAGCATCACTTAATATTTTGATTTCTTCAGAAGGAATCTTTTTCACTGTATGAATGCCATCTCATACATTAACTCCACTCTCTTATCAAGTTCTGTTACAAGTTCAGGGTTCCCTCTAAGCTGAGTTAGTGTGAGCTAGTTTACAGTTTTTTAGCCTCTGGCTCACACATTTTTGTCTTAGCTTAGAAAGAATGGCTCCAGAGCAAACTAATTTGTGCAACAGCCAAATCGCTCACTCACAACTTTAATGCCAGTAATTCACAAAGTGGAATTTTTGCTTAGAGGGAGCATTGGTTACAACAAGATAAAAGTACCAATTGCATTAGATTTCCCATGTTCTTGGCTTGGCTGCTCTGCTATTCTTTGCACAAAACTATGCGAAACAGTACTAACTTGAGAAACAGCAGATTAAGAGCAGATGTAGGATATGAATTTGAAATTTCAAGACTGTAAATGTATCTCCATCTGTGCAATGCAGAGAGTTGGAAAAACTAACCAACTTTTTAAAAACCCTGCCAATAAAACTGACATCAGTCAGAAGACAGGAATGTGATGGAGACTGGGTGAAACAGGCACTTCCTTACAATCAGAGGCAATGCACAGAGCTTTGTGAAGTCAGCCCCTGGCAATTCTAGGCTCAGACAGACACACATACGAACAATGCATGACTTGTGTGTGTGCCAGGCATCTTGAAAATTCTATATGCTTCCGTATCAGAGATGAGCTCCCATCCTAAGACACTTTTTTGGCAGAATACAAATAGGTAGGTAACTTGTGGATTCTCCAAGTAAAGTTTCTCCAAACATTCATTGCTGGATTTCAGTGGGACTCATGTATAACTGCAAACACCTGTGTCACTCGGAAAAACTGCTCAAACCAGCTTATGAACAGCAGCAGCAACAAGACAGTGCCTAATCAGTATCTATGGGTAGGGCTACCATAGACTTTCAGTACTGCAGGATAGCACTTGTCCCAAGAAAAAGCAACTTGGAAGAAGATGGTATTGCTTCACCTTTTAAACTAAACATGAAATCAGTAATATTGTCACCCAAACACCATGCAGTTAGTACTCCAGAAGAAGAAGAAAAAGGACAAGTTAAGGAATCTAAAAGATATAATTCTATAGGCATGATTCAGTAAACAGGAGGAAGAGAGATGAAGACTTAATCCAACCCCACAGGTCCTGTGTGTTATGTCACATGCACCAACCACAGGGGCTATAGTCCTCAAAGAGCACATAGCATTGTGCATGGATGGTTCATGGAGGGGTTTATGACATAATGCTGGGACTAATATTGGCAATAAAAATGATAAGATTATGAAGTTAAACAAAGAAGATATAAGCCCTCACAGCAACTGGTTTACCACATACAAACTGGGGTAAGCTGTATTTTTTGTCCACCAGAACCAAGCCAAATAAGAAAGAGTTCAGACTTGTGCTCTGTAACAGCCAACAGTGAATGCTCATATCACTATTTTTCAGTGACTGCCTCAAACAAGGGGCATTGGCTGGAAATCACTGCAGTGTCTGCACAATTACTAAATAAAGAACTATGCTTCTATTGGCACATGTGGCTGACGCTCATACTTAAGCAGCATGCAATCTGAATGTTTAAGTCTGAAATGAGATGGGTATCAGAGAAGCAACAAGCTCACTGCATTACACTTTTCCTAATCCATTTCAACTGATTTTTTTTTAAAACAAGTGTTTAAGGGAAGAGATATGCACTGCAGGCTGGACAGTGATCAACAGAAATCTGCAAATAGTAACAGTTGTTCAGTGTTCTTCTTACTATTACAGTCACTGACATGATAAAAGCCACACTAAAGAACTGCAGATTCTCTGGCCCAGACTCAGACATCTTTTTACAGATAGGTACAAGTTTATATTGCATATGCTTCACTCCAGCAAGAAGACTGAGTTCAAGCCAAGGTGTCTGGGTGCTGTAACCCAAATTCATGCCTGCCCGAAAAGAATGTAATCTTGTAGCACCAGCTGCTAGTTTCATTGTGCCCACAGAAGCTACACCAATTTGCATGGCAGTCAGCACTAGAGATTCAGGAGAACACTATTTGTGAATGGGAAAAAAGCCCTGTGCAGTGAGTTACTGCTTCATCCTTGACACAGGAAAATAAGAGGGCCTTCTAGAGTGCATGCCAGGTCAGAAGTGGAAAGCACTTGCAAAACCGGTAAGGAGCATCTAGTTTACTAGCAATGATATATGGAAACTCTTATTGGGCAAGGATCTGACAAGCTTAACAAAGTTCAAAATGAACCCACTCATTTACAAAGCTTTTCTTGTTACAAAATTATATGAAACAACACACCAAGACTTGGGAGGTAGCACATGTGAAGAATGAGAAAGTAGCAAAAGGAGTGGAATGGGGACAGGGAAGCACAGGGACTGCAATGAAGGAGAAGAAACACAGTTGGTCAATCTGGGTCACGCATCATGCTTCCCATACCTCTCACTTGGGTTTGAATGACTGGGCTCTGAGGTAATTCCATTGCTCCTCCCCACTCCCCACTATTAAATCCTCTCTTACTACAGCACAGTGTGAAATGAAGCAGGAAGTTGAGGCATGAAAAACTCAGACCCAAGATGTAAAGGAGGTTACCTAACAGGAGGCTCCCCAGCTTGATGATGTAGACCAGCGCTTCCCAACCTACAGGCCCCAATTCAAAAGTGGGTCATGAAAGTGGGCCCCAGGCTTCTTGTGGTTTGTTGATTTGTGCTCCCTCTGGGGTTTTTTTCCAAGTGGGTTACCATACCAAAATGTGAGAACCACTGATGAAGACGTTTGGATCCCATTTAGAATTCCCATGGGCAGAAGGAGGAGGGAATTAGAAGTCTCCCCTGGAGGACAGGAATCAGAAAAAAAACACACACAGAAAAAAACCCTCCCTGTGCTCACAGAAATTTTAGGTGGGATCCAAGTCAACATTCATCCTTGTAAGCAAACACACATTAACAGAGGAAAGACAGACTGAACGGCAGCATGGCCCTACACATCACAGGGCAGATCAGAGTACATAATCCCTAGCACGCATGCCAATAGCAGCATGCCAAACCATTTTATTGTGTCAAGGGACCTGAGGCAAGCCCCTAAGGCACTGGTAGCACTGCTAGGTTTCAGGGTGCTCCCAGTATGTCTGGCCAAGTACAACCCTTATCTCTTCTCCTCCACCTTTTTGTTTGTTTGATGGTATACCAACACCTTCACAGACAGACAATGGAGGGTTTTTTGGCACTTGGACCAAAGTGGTTGCTTACCCCAAGGTAGATAACAAGCAGTGCATTCACTGCAAGGGCCTACTCCCTTGATGCACTAGATGGGGAGAGGGGGAGAGAAGCAATCAAAGCATTGTGTCGGCTTTTTTCTGACATGCCACAGGGGACGGGGACGACGACGGGGGGGGAACATCTAAGAGTAGAAGTACAAGTTATCCGTGATGTAGCCAGGAAAAGAACAGCTACATCAAAGGGAGGACATTCCTACCCAAAAATTTCTCAGAAAAACCAAAATTGGTGGTGACCAAGGGAACAAATGCATACAAGGAACTTGACTGAGATCTGTTCCATAGGATTTTGCATAATACACAAGACTTTGTAGGAAGGGTACAGCTAACAGGCAAGCAGACCAAGGAGCATCAACTATAACACTGGACACTATTTTTTTATTTACAAAACTTATATCGTGCCTTTCTCCCCTTACAAGGACTGCCAAGGCAGCTAACAATTTAAACCATACATGACATAGTACATTATAAATCCTTTAAAATAATGCCCCCTTCCCAAACATACCTCATTAAAACAACTTTAGAAAGAAAAGAAAATAGAACTAAAATACTTATAAAACAGTTAAAATGCATACAAAACATAAACATTGGTTAGGAAGGAGGGATCTTTGAGGGAATGCCAAAACAAAACAAAAAAGTCTTCACATCCTGGCAAAAGATGACAGCCAAGGGGACAGATGAATCTCCCAGGGGAGAGAATTCCAGAGCTGTGGCACCAAGACCAAGAAGCACTCTCCCAGATTGCCACCTGCCTATTTCTCAGCAGATGGGGGCACCCAAAGCAGGGCCTCCAAAGGTGACCATAATAGTCAGAGACAGATTCATAAGGGATTAGGCAGTCCTTCAGATAGGCTAGTCCCAAACCATACAGGCCTTTTGAAGATGAAAACTAGCACTTTGAATTGTGCCCGAAAACAAACTGCAAACCAGTGTAGGTGGGCCAAGAATGGAGTGATATGGTCCCTACAAGCTATGATGGCAGCAAACTGATTTTCAGTAAAGTGAAGATAAAGGATTAAAAACACCAGATGCACAAAAGGAGAAATAAATACCCACTGTGTGTTTATTTAAAACATTTCTATGCCATCCTTCCACCCAAACAGGGTCCCCAAGGCAGCTGTTCAAACTGGAGAAACAGCTTTTTCAGAAGTTTTCACAGTAAAAGTGTCATCTCAAATGCTATTCTATGGTGCAGAAGCCAGAAAAAAGTAGCAAGTTTTGTGGCAAAATGGACTCCACTCTGGGCTATACCAAATCATGGCAAATTTTGGGGCTACAAACTCCCCATATTCATTCTAAGAACTTCTCTATTGATATTAGTTCAGGAAACAGGGCAGAAGTTAATTGCTGTCAAATACTACCATCCCACTGACGGCTCTCTCAGGCACCCTGTATTTAAAGCTTGGTTATACAAATGCCTCTAGCCAGCACAGAGCAAAGGGCCATCTCATACCCTGGCAAGACTTGGGGATGTTACATGCTAGATGTATCTCTTCCTGAGAAGGACAGGAAGAGAAGGACTGACCCACAGTAGGGTGGGCAGAGAGAGTTAATAAATCCCCTGGAGACAAGGGGAAGGTAGTGGATTCCTGTGGGCTCTTCTGCAAGGTCCATCTCAGTTGAATCCATCTGGATAGCCACCATTACCACACAAAAGCTAACAAAGGACAGGCAGCCCTGATAAAGACTCAAGGTAATGGATGACTGATGGAATTCTGTAACTTTAATAGTAAAGAGTCTACCCTAGAATAACAACTGCCAGGATATGCCAGAGTAGGTTCATATGCACCTTTACTTTGTAACTTCGCTTGCTCCACTGCTGTTAAACGTATGCATGTGGACATTTTCTTTTTAATACATATTATTTTGAATGCTTGAAGTTTGTGATTTGTAACCATAAGCCCCACTAGAACACATTACTAGAAGGACGCCAGGGGAAGGGAGGCAGTTGGTTAATAGATCACTAGATTCCCATGAGTCCACAAGTGTGGTAAGCTATCCCTGTGAAGTCTTGTCAGAGCAAAATCAGGAGACACAGTCACTAAGTAGAGCCTGTAAACAGCAACATGGATGAAGTGCTGGCCCTCATAGTAGGCCAGCTAATGGCAAATATGTACCCATAGAGAAGCTAGGAATCTCTCCAACCACTGGATGGGCTTAGGAGTGTGGGGCACTCCTTGGAAGCCCAAAGCAGAACACAGCTCACCGATCTGTGGGGTGTTTTGCAACAAGTTTCAATCAGGCATTGGGCAAGGTAAAGCAAAGTAGAGGAATGGTAAAGGTAAAAAGCAGAATTCTGAAAAAGCAGACGATAACAGCATTTTATGGTGGGCCAATTCTGATGGCAACTTGCATTAATATGCATATAAACAGATAGATGATAAAGTTCCATAAAGTTGTTCAACCGTACATTTCACAATTGTGCCAAGACTATTCCAATTGTAAAAAAGATCAGCATCTCAGTTCTTGATACTTGATCCTAAAATATCACACTCAAGAGCCTACCTTCATGGGTGGGAAGAGACTGCTCCACCACACAGAACCCCCATCAATGAAAATTCATGGCAAGTGAACAAAATTTCTTTCTCTCTACAGCGCTTCAGGGATAGGGGCAATCTGTGGTATGGGCTGAAATGAAGGTATTTATTTGGTAACTTCTATAAAAGGTGTGCACCAGCTTCTAGGTTATGATGTTACAAATGGAATCCAGTGACAGAAAACTTCCATGTATTGCAGAGGTCTCTCACACACCCTTCCCTTTAAAGGTTCTAACCCTCTGGATTGATAGGTATGAGTTTTGCACCCCTAACATACATGCCACAAGTGGACAGTGAAATCCTAGGTGCCATTCCTGAACGAGACAAAGGGGATTCAGGCCTTCTGAGGTCCTTAATTCTGAACATACAAGAACATCAACATTCTTAAGGTTCAAACAGTGCCATCGTCATTCTCAGGGATGGAAGGCATTGGCACAAAGTGTTGCCAAGAGCCCTGTGAATAAGAAAATTAAATTAACCTTTGGGAAGAAGGTTGGGTTGGTGTTGAGAATTATTTTATCCCGGTGGAAAATGCCCAGATGTTTGTTTACATAAAGAACATTCAACTCTGAAAATCTGCAGCAAGGGTCCCTAACACTTTTGAGCCTGTGAGCACATTTGGAATTCTGACAAGGCATGGTGAGCGCAGCAACAAAATGGTGGCTACAGGATATGGAGCCACCCACAAAACGATTGCCACAGCTTATTGTCAGTAATGCAATGCAGATCCTTGTGCTGTGGTGGCAGCTACTGCCAAAGCAACTTTTAAAAAATCCACACAGCCAATCAAATGTCCAATGGTCAATCAGAAACCATGTTGGGCAGAAGTCCTACCTGGCTCCACCCACTTCATAAAAACACTTGGAGGGCTCCAGAAGAGATGACAGCGGGCAGAATGGCGCCCATGGGAGCCACATCAGAGACTCCTGATCTACAGGCTGACATAATACCAAAGAAGAAAGCCATTTTATATGTCAAGAATAGTACTCTAAGTGGTTTAAACTGCACCTTAGAAAGGCCTTATAAAACTGTTTAAATCCCATGTGGAGAATCTATGAATTGCAGGGGAGTTCATTGGTCAGTTTGTTATCGAAGGTCAATAAAACAGAACATTGGACTTACCATGAAAGGTCCTATTTGAGGAAGAGGATATCCCTGCTATGCTTGGGTACGCCTTCTCCCATAATCCCTACAGGAAGGAAACAGGTTGCCCTTTATGTCTGTGAACAGGAAGAATTACTAGCCCCCCAAACTTCAGAGACTTTTGCAATTGTTCACAGATTCCATGATGGGTGCCTAAATAACACACCGGATAGAGATAATAGATGGGACTGAAAACCAAAAAAAACTTAAGTACAGTCTCCAAACAGCAACGACCTCAGTCTAGCACAAGGCAAAGACAAAAGGAATTGTTTAAAAAAGTACAATGCAATGTATGCACAGGCCAAAGAGATAATTAACAGCCTCTGGGCAGGTGATAGAAAAAGCCCCCCTGAGATGAGCACAGAAACAAGAGTACCCCCATAAAAGAATGGGTGGTTCCAGGATATCCTTCTCTTCCTTAAATAGTAAGAATCTTCATAGTAAGTCCAGTATTCCATTCTCATTTGAGAAGAGGATGACATCCCGCTATGGATGTCACAAAGCCCACTTCCAGTAGGAAAGAACACCAACCACCAATTATTCAGGGAAGAGATGAGATTAGACAACTATGTCAACACAGTCCATTTTGTTGTTGTTGTTAGCCATTCAGTCATGTCTGACTCTTGGCTATTTTATGGGCCAGCTCTTTCCACATTTTGCGATCTTGTACTGTTTCTTTGAGTCGTTCCATGCTCAGGCTGGTGTCAACTTTTATGGTGTCTAGCCACCATGTTCTCTGGCAGCCTGGTTTCCTTTTGCCACTAACCAATCCAAGCATAATTGCTTTTTCAAGTGAGTTCTTCTGCATGACATAGCTGAAATAAGTCAGTCGCAGTTTTATGATTTTTCCTTCCAATGACATGTCTGGTTTTATGCGTTCCAATACTTGTTTTTCACCTTAACTGTCCATGGAATGCACAGGAGCCTTCTCCAACACCACAGCTCAAATGAGTCGATTTTCCTCTTGTCTTGCTTCTTCATGGTCCAACTTTCGCAACCATAGGTTGCTATGGGGAACACAATAGCACAGACTAATCTGCATTTGGTTGCTAGGCTGATGTCCTTGCTCTTCCATATTGGATTCATGCTCATCATTGCTGTGTGACCCAGCGTAATTCGATGTTTTATTTCTGGACTGCACTCACCGTTTTGGCTGATCTGTGATACTAAGAAAGTGAATTCTTCCACACATTTGATCTCTTAATTGTCAACTGTTATTTTGATGTTTCTCTTCTTCTTGGTGGTCATGAACTTGGTCTTTTTGATGTTTGGGAAGAAGCCAAACTTCTCACTTTCCTCTTTTTCTTCATCATTCCAGGCCTTCCTTAGTTTCTGAGAGGAGGGTTGTGTCATCACTATATCGAAGATTATTGATATTGCTTCCTCTGATCTTTACCCTGATGTTTTACTCGTCCACCTCTAACTTCCTCATGATTGTTTCAGCATAAATGTTGAATAGGAAAAGTGAAAAATGCAACCTTGTCATACTCCATTTTGTAGTGTCTAATAAATATAAATTGTGGCCTACACTGATGCTTTAGTATCATGACCAAAACACTAGTACTGAGCAGCAACTGAATTTCTGATAGAGCTTGCTTGCTATTCTTAAGCAGATGTGCAACACCCTGCATGGATCGATAGTATGTCAATTCATCTCTCTTGGATCACTTTGAACAAAAGGATGCAGGACAGTATACAGACTGAATGCCATCACTTGCCTGCAAACAGTTTTTTGGGATTAGTTCCCAAGAACAGACATCTTGCAGGAAAAGCATCACATCATCCTTCCCTAACAGCTGGCATGGGCTTTTGCTCTGGTGTTGCCCATCATGATGCAGATGATGGTGGTGCCCTGAAAGTGGCTCAGGACAAGGCAAATGGTTATGAGCTCCAGGAAATTAATACTTCTGGTCGTCTGACGAAGACTAGATCGGTACATTGGACCTACCTGAAGGTTCTTTCTCTTCAGTGAGGGAGAAGTCATCCAGGAACTGGTTAGGTCACGCCTCTGCTCGCTCGATAGGCTATGCAAATTTCTTTTGTTGCATAGCTCCTGTTGGAGTGGCCCTGGCTGACCTCTCCAGTGATGTCCAAGCCCTGTTCGTGGATAGTTCTCGTCCAGTGTGCGTTGTTCTCCATGTAGTTGTGTCCGTCACATGCAGACCTTTCGCTTATTTAGCCGTCCGGCTATGTTGTGTGCCTTGGGTGGGATGTGGATGACTTCTCCCCACTGAAGAGAAAGAACCTTCAGGTAGGTCCAATGTACCGTTCTCCTTCAGTGGGGGAAGTCATCCAGGAACTGGTTAGCTGTACCCAAGCTATTTTCCCGGGGTGGGTGAACAAATTCCCGTAGTGGGTGTTTCCACCACTTGCTGCAACACTCGTCTGCCAAATGCTGCCTCCGCCGATGCTGCCTGGTCTATCCTGTAGTGTTTCACGAATGTGGAGAATGATGACCAGGTAGCTGCTCTGCAAATCTCCTCCACCGTGGCTCGTGTTGAGAATGCCGCTGTTACTGCTGCGGCCCTTGTGGAATGCGCCGTTAGCTTCCCTGGGATCGCGAGGCCCTGTACCTCATATGCCTTGGTGATGCATTGTCGAATCCAGTAAGCTACAGATGCTTTTGATGCCTTTTTCCCCTGATTTGGGGCCCCGTAGGCCACAAACAGACTGTCCGTGCGACGGAAGCCAGCTGTTCTGTCGAGGTATATCCGTAAAGCCCGACGCACGTCCAGCTTATGCCATGTCTTCTCCTTGGGGTGTTTTGGCTTCGGGCAGAAGGATGGCAATGTAATCGGTTGGTTGAGGTGGAAGGACGAGTTGACCTTGGGAATGAATGATGGGTCCCTCCTAAGTGACACAGATTCCTGTTGGAAGATGCAGAGCTCTCTCCGTGCAGACAGAGCAGCGAGCTCGGAGATTCTCCTTGCTGTAGTCACTGCGATAAGGAAGGCGACTTTCCACGAGAGTAGCCGCAGCTCCGTTGTTCTTAAAGGCTCGAAGGGAGGTTTTGTCAGGGCATTCAACACCTTCTGAAGGTCCCAGGTAGGGAATCTATGTCGAACCGGGGGGCCAACTGGCTCGCTCCCTTCAAGAACTTTTTGACATAGCTGCTGGAAGATATCTTCTTTCGTTCTTTCCCTCCCAGACATGCTTGTATGGCCGCCACTTGTCGCTTCAGGGTGTTCGGTTGGAGGCCTTGTTTCCAGCCTTCGGATAGAAATAGAATGACTTCTTTTTCCGTCGCCTGGCTGGGTTGAAAACCCTGAGACGCTGCCCACTTTGTGAATGTCCGCCATGTATGGTTGTATATGCGGTGTGTGGACGGCTTTCTTGCCTGAAGCATGACTTCGGTAACCTCTCTCGGAAACCCCATGTTAGTCAGCCGGGTACGCTCAATTTCCACGCAGTCAGTTGCAACCAGACTGGGTCCGGGTATAGGATGGGCCCTTGTTTGAGAAGGTCTGGTCTCCGTGGCAGAGTCCATGGTTTCTCTGTTGCAAGTTGCACCAGCTCTGAGAACCATGGTCTTCTCGGCCAATGTGGAGCCACGAAGACCACTGTCGCCCCCTCCCTCCGGATTTTGCTGAGCGTTGCCCCTATTAGGGGCGTCGGTGGGAATGCATAAAGGAGACCCCGGGGCCATGGATGAGATAGTGCATCTGTCCCTTCTGCTCCCGGGTCGTGGTATCGGGATATGAACCGGTCGACTTGGTGATTCTGGGAGTTTGCCAGGAGGTCCATCACGGGCCTTCCGAACCGTAGTGTGATCTGCTTGAACACCTCTTTGTTCAGGGCCCATTCTCCTGGGTCCAGGTCCTCCCTGCTGAGCCAGTCCGCCTGCTGATTGGAGAGGCCCCGGAGGTGTTCTGCCCTGAGGCTCGATGTATGTCTCTCCGCCCATAGCAACAGGGCCCGCGCCTCCTTGAACAGGGACTTCGACCGGGTGCCGCCTTGTCGGTTGATGTGTGCCTTCGTTGACATGTTGTCGGTGCGCACTAATATGTGCTGATGTTTTACGTGTTGGTGGAAGGCGCTCAGCGCTAGTGAGACTGCCCGGAGCTCCAACCAGTTGATGCTGTGCACGGCCTGGGCCGGGGACCATCTGCCTTGCGCTATCAGGTGGCCGCAGTGTGCCCCCCAGCCCCTTTTGCTCACGTCCGTGGTTATCACGAGTTGCTGTGGACGTAGAAAGGTAATGGCCTTGTTCAGGTTTGTTTCCTGTGTCCACCAGTGCAGGTCCCTTCGGAGATCGTCTGATATCCGTATGTTGATGTGTCGCCGTCTGGCAATGTCCTGTTGAAACGGTAGCAGGACCCACTGCAATGGTCTGGCGTGGAGTCGCGCCCATGGAATCAAGTCGATTGTTGATATCATAAGGCCCTGCAGTGCCACAAGTTGCATCAGGTCTGCCTGTGTCCTGTTTCTGACCTTTGACACTAGGGTCCGAATTCTGATCTGCTTGTCCACCGGTAGTGACACCGTGGCCTTCCTCGTGTCCAGTCTCGCGCCCAGGTGCATGAGGTCCTGTGTGGGTGTCAAGTGGCTCTTTTCCTCGTTGATAATAAAGCCGTGCGCCCGCAGAAGTTCCTTGGCTCTCTGAGTATAGTGGATCGCTGTCTGGTAGTCCCTCGCATGCAGAAGGGCATCGTCCAGATACGGATGGATGTGTATTCCTTCCATGCGTAAGGCCGCCACCAGGGTCACCAGAACCTTGGTGAAGACTCGGGGTGCTGATGAAAGGCCAAAGGGTAGGGCCTTGTACTGGAAATGCTGATCTTGAAAACAGAACCGCAGGAACCGCCTGGACGAAGGGTGTATAGGAATATGTAAGTAGGCCTCCTTGAGGTCCATGGAAGTCATGAAGTCTCCCTGCTGCAATACCTGCAGTATGTGGCGTAGGGATTCCATCCGGAATTTTTTCCTCGCCACCCATCTGTTGAGGCCACGGAGGTTTAGGACTGCTCTCCAGTCTCCTGACTTCTTTGGTACGACGAAAAGTACCGAATATATCCCTTTGAAGCGTTCTGCTATGGGGACAGGTTCCACGGCTCCGATCTCCAGAAGGTGCTGGATCGCTTCCTGAAGCTGTCGTAGATGCGCTGAACTTCTTGGGGCTGGTGAAGGTTTGAAGCTGTGAGGTGGTATGCCAGTGAGCTCTATTTTGTAGCCTTGAGACACGATCTTCAGTACCCACTGGTCTGTTGTAGTTCGGCTCCAGGCTTGCGCGAACGCCTGGAGCCGACCCCCAACCTGGCAGTCATGCTGATTGTTTCTTGGGTGGGGCGACTTTATCATTTCTGTAGTTTGGTGTGATTCGAGTATTTGCTCTTGCACCATATTTGAACGACTTGAACGGCCTGTGGTCCCGGCCGTCCCGCCCCCTCCCCGCGTTGAAGTGGCCACGAAAGGAATGGGAAGATCTGCCCTTGAATTCCCGTTCCCGGCGGTGAGCGGATGAGGGCATAGCTTTCTTCTTCTCCCTCGTTTCCACCAGGACCTTGTCCAGATTTGACTCCCCAAAGAGGAGTCGGCCGGAAAACTTCTCTGTAGCCAAATTGCTTTTGGATAAAGTGTCTACCTTCCAGTGCTTGAGCCAGATGTTCCGGCGGATGATGATGTTAGCCGCCTGTGCTCTGGCACAGAACTGAATGTTGTCCTGTGAGGCATCCGCTGCGAATTCCGCCGCACGCTTTATCTTGAGAAGCGATCTCCTTAGTATCAGGGGAGACACCTCCGGGTATCCTAGTAGATTGTCCGCCCAAATGGCCGTTGCCCTGGTGAAGTTCGACAAGGTCGCCGCCGAGCAGATCGCTAGTGATATGGCCTCATGGGCTTTCTTCAGTGCAGCCTCATTCTTCTTGTCCATGCCGTCCTTCAGAACGTTTTCCCCGTCTTTTGAGAGGACGGCCCCCGAATGCATCGCCACCACCGGTGCGTCCACCAGGGGCACTTTCAGATCCTCCATTGTGTCCTCGGGTAGCATGTAAAGGCGTTTCGCTATTGAAAGGAGAGATGCTCCCCCGCCTGGATTTGCCCATTCCTCCTGTATCACGTCCTCGAAGTAATCTGGGAAGGGCGAAAATGTCTGGACCTTTATTGGTTTTTTGAAACCTCTCGGATCCAATTTTGCCGATGCTGAAGATTTAGGCTTTTCCACCACCTCTACCTGGTAATTTAGAGTGGAGATGACCTTTGTCAATAGCCGCTGGAAATGTTCTATTTGGAATAGGCAGGACGAGGTGGGTTTAACCTCCGTCTCGTCCCCTGACCACTCTCCTTCCTCCTTCTCGTTGGGGGCAGTGGACGTGATCGTGGAGGCTGTCTCTATCTGCTCAGAGCCCTCGCTGTGCCGGCGAGGCCTCCCTGTGACCTCGCCCGTTATAGGCCTTCCCAACCCGCTGAGTGAGGCAGCCTGATGGGGTCTGTCTATGTCTGCCTCTGAGGTCCCTGAACGGGCGCCTGGGCTTACGGCCCTGTGGTCGCCACGCCTTTTCAGTGGGGAAGGAGACCTAGAGCTTGAAGATGATGACCTGGATTGCGAGGAGTGGTGCCTTCGCCTCCTCTTAGTCATCCTGGGGCACGTCCTGCCACTGACCCCCTCGCACCCTAGTCCAAGGGTAATAGGGTCGCCCCCCCCCTTGCAGTCCTGCAAGGGCCCATGGTGGGGTCTGCCAAGCTCCCCCGGTCAGAGGCCACATCCAAGGCTGTCCAGCCGGAAAAGTAGTGGGCATGAAGCCGGTTAAGCCTGCCCCCCCAACCCTTGAGGGGGGGGGGTAAGGCCGCAGACGTTAGAAAGCTAGGAGCCTGGGGTACTGGAAACGGGGCCGCCTGCGCGCTTCCCGCCGCGGCCCACTGTGGATGCGGTCCGAAGAACCCCCAGGGGGCGAAAGGCATGGCCTGCGCCTGGTCGGTGCTCTGCGCTGGCCGCTCACCCGGGCAACGAGGCTGGGGTGGGTTGGATGGGCCCTCTCCCGGACACGATGGCTGTGGCGGGAGCCATTCAGGGACGCCCCCTTTTGGGACCCCCGGCTGGTCTAACCCCGGTCGCGGCATTGGTCTCAATTGGGGTGGGGACTGCCCGGGGACCGGCATTACCGCCGTAGCTGGAGCCGGCATGCCTCCGTCTTCCGCCGCTGGGGCCTCCCCCCCCAGGGATGGTCTCACCCAGGGGGCTCGCCGGCCCTGCATCCTTCCCGCGGCGTTTCCTGGGCCTCTTGGCTCCGCTGGCCGCCCCGCCAGCCGACTTCGCCTTTTTCTTTCCTGGCTGCGGGCCGGAGCCCGGAGCCTGCGCCGCCGCACGTCCGCCGTCCTCCGCTGATGCCGCGGCACCGTCGGCGGCCACGTGGGCGAGTCCGCGGGAGCCGGTCCCACGGAGGAGGAGCTGCTCTTCGACGCTGGCGGCGCGATTACTAGGCGCCGCGTCTTCTGCTGCCCAACCCCCGAAGCCTCGGGAGATACAGGCAGCTGCTCCCCTGGTCGGGCCGCCTTGGCCATCTTCCGCCGTCCCTGGCCTTGAAGAGTTCTGTATTCCAACGATCTGGATCCTCTTCAATCGACTTCCCCTTTTTCTCCCCCCCCGACTGAGGGCAGGACAGGGAATCAGCAAGGGACTGGATTTCCGGTAGTATTTTAAATTTTTTCTCTCTTAGTTGTATAATTCTATGGCTTGGAGCAGGAGCTCCAATGTCCTACCGAGCGTAGGGGCTATGCAGGAACTGGAGAGGTCAGCCAGGGCCACTCCAACAGGAGCTATGCAACAAAAGAAATTTGCATAGCCTATCGAGCGAGCAGAGGCGTGACCTAACCAGTTCCTGGATGACTTCCCCCCACTGAAGGAGAACTCTTGGTTGAGGCTCAGTGGATAGTTGCCTCCCCGGCCTAAGAATCTGTAGTGATCTGCAAATCTATTGAGTGTTGTGGGTGTAAACAGTCTATGGTGGAAGGCAGAATTGCTCTGCTCCTGGTTGGAAGTCTGTTCAAAGTATCACTGAGGTAGAGTTGGAAATGAATATCCCTGGTTCCGAGACTGGCCACTAACAATCAATTTGGTAAATACCTGGGAGGTAGAGGGCAAGCCAACTGGCATGGCCCTGTATTGGAAGTTTCTGTTCCCTGAGGTGAATCAGAGTCTCAGGAGCTTCTTCCTCCTTGGAGTCTTTAGGTTGCTTTGCTTTGGGCAAAAAGAGGTGGAGAATTTTTAAGGTTTTGCAAAGCAGATTTCTGCCACTCAAATCAGAAGTGGACACCATGTGATTGTGCAAGTGGATGTCAACACAAGCAGAAAGGACAGAAAACGTAAGGTATTATTTAAGACAGACAAAGTTTACAGAAGGGAAGAGACAAGAAATGCGTACAAGGAAACCTAACAACCTGAAAGCTCTGTGAGGAAAAGCAACCAGAGTTTTCTAAGAGAACTAAAGAAGGCAGGGCACTCCCTCCCCCTCATAGACAGAAAAGAACTAAAAATTCCCTTCCCCCAGGGACTATGAGAGATGGAATACCCAGCCATAGCAGGATGTCTTCCTCTCCTCAAATGAGAACATTTTACCTCAACTGCACCAAAACGTGGCCAAAAATTCAAAGCATTCAGGATGGAATGACATAAATCAATGTGAAATAACTTTTAAAGACAGATTTAATTACTAATTAAATTGATTTAAGTCATTCGTCAAAATATAGTACTTCTAGAAATTCTGAAGCCACAAGGAAAATTTTTCCCAGAAACAAAGAAATATTGAGGAAAATCTGAAATATTTGCAATACTTTGTCAAATCTGAATTTATTTTACTGCTGTAACACCATGGGATAATTTAGCCAGAATACAGAGTTGTGCTATTTGGCATATTTATGGAATTTAGAAGTATAAATATATTTTAATGTACAAGCCCCACACAAATGATTGCAAAAACTTTATTGTACAATTTCAGTGGTACTTCTATAACAGAGTATCTTTGTTCCACTCATGGCATATGAGAAGAGAAACGTAATATGCATATGGCCTTCCTATGATGTGTATTAAAAGAGGCTCCCAGAGTCAGATGATACAGGTGATAGGTATCTATATCCTACCACTGTTGCACTAATACTTATCTTTCTGTGCTTTCCTCTTGCCTCAGCATCATTCTGTGACCTCAAAAGACACTGCTGGGAGTCAGTGGGCCTTTCAGAGAGAAAGTATATAGTTATGGGGGGGGATGAGGAGGGGAAACTGGGAAGATTCTCCTTCTTCCCTTTTCTGTCCATGCAAGGGCTTTAGGACACAAGGATGGGCAAAAGACTGCCTGTATGCAGAAAGGGATAGGAAGTAATAGTTTTGAGTATTCTGTGGTAAAGACCCTCAACTCTATCTTGCACTCTGTCTTTCACTGGAGTGGGAGAAGCACTCAGTGGTCGCAGTGTAAGAGAGCCAGCATGGTGAGTGCTAGACTACCATTTGGAAGAACCAGGTTCAAATCCCCACTCTGCTCTGAAAGCTCACTGGTTGGCTTAAGGCTAGTCTCTCTCTATCCCACTCTCAATGTAACCTACCTAATAGGGTTGCTATGAGAATAAAATGGAAGAAGAGAGACCGATTCTGGTGAGCTGCTTTGAGTTCCCATGGAGGAAAACGCAGGGTATTCATATGCAGTCAAATAAATGGGTTCAAATCCCTACTTGCCATGTATCTTAATGGGCAACCCTGGACCAATCACTCTCAGCGTCTTCTACATCACAGGAATGTTGAGAGGATAAAAGTAAAAGGAGAACTACATATGTCACTCTGCGCTTCTTGGATAAAGGTGTACTATACAGATACAATGGGGTGCAAACACACACACACACAAGTTGAATGACTGTAGCACCAAAAGCCCTCAAAAAGGAAGCTGGAAACAGCAATTTATTTGCATTTCTGGCCCCATATAAACAAGGAAAATAGCTACTATGACACCTGCTTAACCTCACCTACTTAAGGGAAAACCAAATAATCCAGAGGTTTCAAAATGCCCTCTAGCAACCAACAGACTCCTATGGTTTCCATAAAATTGTGTGTGTTGAAAAATAAAGTATGCATGCACACATGTCTAGCCATGATTTGAATTTTCAGCAAGATCAGCATTTTCAGAGAGCAAAGGTGAATCATGTGCCATTTTAATCTATTTCAATTTAAATGCTTCGCGGTTCTGTTAATAGAAGCCATCATATATAATTAAAAGTCTTGCAAAAGTGTCTAAAATGGTACACATGAACACTTCAATCTCCTGCTGATTACCACAAGGTCAAACACAATGAGCACTTCCAATCACCAACTGTCTGCTCGCCACAAAACCTAGGCACAAGACACAAGAATGCTGTTCCCACCAGCAAGCTCATGTCAAGGCAGTTTAAAAGCTTAACTGCAATATTCTCTGGGTATTCAGTGGCAATGGTTTTCAGACACCTTCTGTGGAAAAATATTAAAGCAAGACCTGAAAGGAACTGTACTTTAAAATGAAAGACCGGCTTCGTTAAAGAGACTGCAGTGCATTTTATTCCCTCACTTTCTACACTTACTATTGTAATCATTGCTTCCTCCCTTCCACATACAACTAATATAGTTTCTTACAATTCTAACTCAGACAAGGGAGCTTTCATCTGTCCTTTGGAATAATTTCCACTGCAGGTTAACCTTCAAAACACTTTTGCTACCACTTCTTTGCAAAAATTTGAAAAAATTAGCAATTCTTCAAGATGGTTGAAGGAAAAATTTTCAAAACATTTAAGAGACAATAAGTTACATATGAAAATGTAATTTAGATTGTGAACTCCTCCAGACAGGACCTGCCTTTATTTTGCTTACGGTAGTCTCTAATGTGCCCCGTACATCAATGCCATGGCAATAAAGACAGTCATACAAACAGATATGGCTGTACATGACAAAATGGAAATCTCATACAATCATCTCTGGTATAAGCTCACAAAACAGTAGATACATGGGTAAACTTAGGTTTGAACAGAACTAGTTCAGATGGCAAGTTAAAAAGGCTCAACATAGAATACTATTTGACTTAAAAACAGATTTAAAGATAGGGGAGGAGCCCTGATCTGGATAGCCCAGGCAAGCCCTATCTCATCAGATCTTGGAAGCTAAGCAGGGTTGACCCTGGCAAGTACCTAGAAGGGCAACCTCCAAGGAATACCAGGGCTGGGATGCAGAGGCAGGTTATCAAGCTACCTCTCTGAAACATCCTAACCCCACTAGGGTTTGCCAGAAGTCACCATGACTTCCAGGCTTGCAAATACACACACACAAAACCTCACAAAAAATAGTAAAATAACTTTAAAAAAATAAAAATAGGGGAGGATGGTGTTTAGGATTTTTTCTGTATGGAGAAGCATTCAAGGACAAACTAGATGTGATAGCATCCTTGTGACTGCCAAAAAGATCCCATCACCATTTTAAAGTGATTTGTAAATAGTGCAAGAACACGGCAGGCACTCTGGTTCCTCCCCCTTGCCTTTTCAAGTGCCAAAACAGCTGTAGGGAAGGGGGTGCAGCTGTTTCAGCACTTGATAAAGTGCAGGGGGGACAGAAGAGCCCATCAACCAACTGCACTGTTGGCCAAATCATCACACTGTTTTAAAATCACTTTAAAATGGTGATAGCGGCTCATGGCTCAGTTTGGCCCTCAGTCAAACCATAACCTGTAATGGTACCATTCAGGTATAATTTAACAATCTTGTCCGCTGTGTGAAAGGATGAAGCTTCTGTCACCATCTTACCAGTTTAACTGTAATTAAAACAGCACATTTCCCTTCCAAAAATGCTCTTTCCTTTTTGATGTACCTAACTTCTGAACTGCTTCCACCTGCTAATTTCGAAAACAGTGAATATCTACATCACTGCTGCAAGTATCAAAGTTTATTACGTAATAGCTCCAGGGTAGTACAACCAAGTCACCTACGCTGCCTTTTCCTCACCAGCTAACTTTTTTTCCTGAGCTCCAAATAAGCAAAGTGGTGATGGGAAAAATGAAGGCATCAGCAGAGAAGGTCTTGGAGATTTACGGGCTGAGGAGGAACAATAGATCAGTCTATGTTGGTAGAAGAACCTATGAGGTAGCTTCCAGGAAGCAGAGAATAGAGAAGCAAAGGTAAGCTATGTTCAGCTACTGGAGGCCCCTTAGGTCAAATCCAGCCCTTTGTGCAAGCTGGCCCTTCAGCTGTCAATTCAACAGCTGGAAGGATATATATGGGTGCGTTTAGACAGCGTGCTGGAGCGGTTTAAACTGCTCCGGCACGATGCGTTTTTTTTTTAAACTGGAGAATCGCGATCACACTCACCTCCTCCTTCCCTCCTTCGGAGCTCCCTGCCGTCCTCCTGCAGGTGGTGGGGGGTTCCCTCTCCTTTGAGCATGCGCACAGGCAGCCCTCTCCCGAACAGGAAGTTTGGCGCGTGCGCAGAAGAGCGATCTTAACTGGTCCCTTTAAAGTTTAAATGAAGACTCCTTTTACATTGTCTCCCCGAAAATGGCCTCCCCGAGATCCCGGACTCATCTAAATGCCTAAATTAGGCACCAGTGAAGCTTTTTTTCATTTAACTTAGGAGCGGAGCTCCGCTCAAGCGCACACCGCTAAGGGGGGGGAAAAATGGCGGACTAAAACCGGAAGCTGGAGGCAGCTTCCCAGAGGGGAGGGGGGGTTGAAGCACCCGGAAGTGGCTGGATGGAGCAATCAGACAGGGAAAAGTGCGGCTTGAAACGGAGAATCATGGAAAACACCACTTGGGTAAGTGGTGTCAAAATACACCGTTTCAAAGGGGGTTTGCTCCAGAAAGCGACGGCTGGGGACGGTAGGCAGATGTTGGGCATGTGAACGCGCAGGTAAAAGCCGTTTCTGAGCCGTGCCGAAAACGGCTCAAACGGCGCGTCTGAACGCACCCTATAAGGAGCAAGCTGTAACAGCGAGACTTGCTGGCTGCTCAGTGGGGAAGCAAGTGTGGCCTAACTCTACCCCAATCATCCCTCCCGTAAAACCAGTTGCAAAACAGGGATATAGCCAGAGTTTAGGGGTTGGCAGCAGCAGGGGGGGGGCAGGGGCAACAACAGAAACAGTAACTAAGGTAGCGTGCTGCATAAGGATTTTATTTTGTATGTGGCCCTTCAGAACACAAACTTTGTCCTTCCAGATTACACCAAAATTTATATCTTTAGCCTTTTAAAACAACCACAACTAAAGTCAAGCTAGAGATTTATTTACTGAGGTTTTACAAGCCTTAGTCGTTCACACCAGGATTTGGACTTGTTAAAGCTATTATCTGAAATCTCTACTGATTTATTTTCAATATCCACAAAGAAAGCTGCATCACAGAATATGTTCTATTGTGCAACCTCATAGGCCTATCAGGTTTCCTCTTGGAGCCCAGTCTTTTAGTACTTTCTATGCTAACAGGGTGACTGAACCCAACATCAGGGCAAGGCAATACCAGCGCTTTAACCGTGAAGTAACTGATCTTGGAGAACCTGCCCACCTCTGTTCTAGAAAGCCACCACTCTCTTCTCGGTACAAACTATCACTTCCCTTTGAATCTATCCAGTGCGACTCCCCCAAAACTTATTATCTGCAACACTTTTTACTTTGCCATGCACTTCAGTCAGGCCTTCAACCAGCCCCAGATGGCTGTATCCCAACCCAGACCCTTTCTTCAGATAGTGTGACTGTGTGACTGAACAACAAGGATCAGGCTTTGTTCCATGAATGTAACAGAGCTGCCCCACCTGCCCTTTCCCCAGGTTTGACTTTTCAACTCTTTAAACAACGCTCAAAATATCCTACGCACAGACCACTAGTATTTCAGTTGTCTCACATGAAAATGTAACATAAAGGAGGAAACTTACAGCAGGTGCAGGCAAGGGAATCAAAAAATAAGACCAAAGCAAAAAACAAGACCAAAAGGAAAATAAAACTCCACACTTACTATTGGCAAGAAGCTTTTGACCATTTGGGCAACGAATCCCAAAAGAATGGACAGCCATTTGAACAAGTTTCCCGGCAAGAACCTTCTTATCTTAAACCACCTTGTGCTAGAAAGGCTGCAATGTTGTTTATGAACAGAGCTCTAACAAGTACTGGTGGCAATACAGAGAAGGGGAAATGTACTCACACACCTGCTGGACACATCTGATCTAGAATTTCTGAGTACAAGTTCATCAAAAAACAGAGGACAAATTTCCTGTTGGAATTCCATCCTTTCACAGTGCTCTTTATATCAAGGAAACAAAAGCTTCCTGCAGTAATAAGAAAGCTGACTGCTCAGCTCTGGAAAGCTCACAAGTTTTTAAAAAACAGATGAATGGATATAATCCATTTCTGCAATGCTTATGATGGACATGCTTGTGCAAAAAAGAACCTGACTGAGACAGTAAATAAAAACTGTTACAGGACTATCTACTGTCAGAATGCTGTTCAAATGTACACCATTCCGCAAAAGAACGTATTAATGGGAATATACCATTTGTTCTCAATAATGACAGCATAAAACACTGATATGGAATGAGCAGTCTGGTGGAAAGGGAAGCTAGGAATGGTGGTTGTTGTGTGTTGACAAGTTATGAAGGAGGAATTTAAGTACTTTAAGTGCAAGTATTAACTAAATTCTGGCTGTTTACAGTACCACCGAAGTCCATTTAAAAATGAGTACACATTCATACCTAGGAGAGTGCAAGCACATTTCCCAACCATTCGTTTGTTTAGAAAAACACACACACTCTTCAGAAGTATCCTGCAGAGTATCAGTGTCAGCACAGAGCAGAGTGTAATTTTCACAAATGCCACCTCAGCACTGCCTGTACCAGCGACCATTCACAGCTTTAGAGGGGAGGGGAAAGGATAGCCTTAAAGGGATAGCAGATTTCCAAGATTAGTTAAGAACTGAAAAACACTCTGCATACTTAAAATTGCTATTAAAGATGTTAAAATGATAGCCATCTTTTGCTTTGCCTTTGGCACCCATAAACTTAATCCCTTGAAGAAGACATGTTTCATATTAGTTTGCTAGCAACGACATTTGTCGACTAGAAAATAAGTTTTATGCCAGTATCAGCTGAGTCCACAATACTGTTTCCAGAACTACAGTTCTCTGTTGAGAGACTATTTCTAGCTTCACCCAAATACAATCCATTCCTTCCCAAGTCAGCATAATTTGTCATTTCAAGCATACTAGATTTGGGCTGGGCAAAAACAGCAAGATTGCACTTGAAAAAGTACAACTTAATAAATAAAAGAACAGGAAAGATACAGCACTGGACAAAACAAAAGCAACACTCTGCAGACATAAATGTAGAACAGACAGATCAGTCACACATTTGCAGTGGAATAGTATAGAAAGAATGGAGTTGGGTTCCACCACTGAATTCTACATGTGCCACGGACCAAGAAAATTATACTCTTCCATCTGCTCCTTTGTTATTGAATGGCAACAATTTTTGAAACCATTCTGAATAGCAACAGAAACACTTTAAATTGGATTTATTTAAGCCACTTCTATGGGCAAGAAAATGAGTACATTTTGAGTTTTACACAGACAAATGGTAATAATGCTGGTATTCAGTGCAAGCATCTACACCCACATATACACACTGCTTTGAAGACACTCAGAATTGAACAGCCTAAGAAGATAGGTGAAGGAGACCGTTACTAATCTCATCTGTATGTAGAATCAGGATTAGATCAGATCTATATTAAGAATTTAAACACACTAAAAATGGTTTAGCTTTAACAAGAGGAAACAGTTCTGACACACAGCTAAATGTAATATAAAGGACAAATTTCAAAAATCTAATAATACTGGACTTGTAAACAGTGATATTCAAGAAGTGAGACCTACCAATTCTGTAAAAGCTCAAACATGCCTTCAGTTCTGATTAGGCCACTAAAGGGGGGGAGCTTAAATCTGTGTACAGCCACAAACCCATGCAAAACTTTGCAAGAGCAAGGTGGTGAAGACCTCCCCCCACTCACCCACAACTCATTCAGGATGCCACACACCCACCCTTGCCAGACTACACCCAAACAAAAAACTTCAAAAAGCATAGCAATGCCTCTGTGACAGACAGCAACACTACCCTGCACAAAACCCAATCTGGAGTGATAAGACTTGCCCTGTGAGTCAACCACCCCCACTTTTGCACAACTGAAATGCAGATTTTGTAACCTCCCTCTCTTTTTTCCTTGGGCCTTGCTTTTATTTATGGCTATTTCACTGTTTCCACATGTGCTGAGAAACAAAGTCAGGGATGTAATTAAAGATTGCCCTACCTTGACAGAACTCCCAAATACCTGGCAAGCCACAGTCTCACCGGGAAGCCACTGGTGTATCAACAAACTACCCAATAACTGCTAACAAAGTTGATCTCAAAGATATCGGTAGGATACGCTTTTTTTAAAGTGAGGTTTTCATGAATTTTATGGCATGTATGCTATGAATGAGTCAAAATTCCTGTCTTCAGAAGCACAGCTTGCAATAACCTCTGGAAAAGAGCCCATACAAACTTAAGACCAGCAGGCAGCACACAGAAAGTTACAGTTCGTCCTTCCCGTTCCAAGGCCTGTTTGTGTGGGATGCCAAGAGGTGCCAGACGCGGATCAAGACGGCAGGCAGATATTAGCGATGCTGTCCGGGGCTCCCGGCGTCAGCCCCGTAGGTCTCAGTTGGAGAAGTCGTCGTCGTCGTCACCCCACCTGCTCTAAACCCCCCTCTGCCACCGCCACGCCAGCCACAGGAGTACCCGGAACCCTACCCCAAACTCGGGGGGGGGGGGGCGAAGAAAAACCTCTTCAGGTTCTTGGAGGTTAGAAGCCCAAAACGTGCCCGGCCCGGCGAGACCTTCCTGCCTCCTTTCACGGCTCGCGGGAAGAGACGGGAGAACCCGGCCAGAAAAGTTGGTGCAAAGTTTTGCAGCTGAGACGGGAGGGGGAGGAGATCCGGCTGGTGCGCGCCTGTGACACGTAGCCCGATCCGTCCCCCGCCCCCCTCACCTCTTCCCCGACGAAGCCAAGCGGGCGCGCTCCATTCGGACCAGCCTCTCCGTCCATCGAAGGGAGACGGGCGGAGGTCGGGGGAGCAGCGCTGCAGAGGGCGGCATGGGGGGGGGGGCGGCTCCAGCGCCTCCTCTCCGCCTCCACGTCGGCAACCAGCTTGCTCTCCCCACGCGCCCCCCCCCTCTCGCGGCCAACGACCGGGCTCGGCGGTCCTTCCTGCGTTCCCCCATCCTCCGTGGCGATCGCCTCCCTCGCCGCTTTCCCCCGACCCCTGCCCCCTCGATTGCCCCAGACGCGGTGTACTCACTCCGGCCCGCGCCTGCTTAGCTCGCTCTGCTGGAGAAACCCCGAAGCGCTCCCGGGAAAGCTGCGAGGCACCTTCCCGTCTGCTATATGGGGGCGAGGCTGCCAATCCCAGGCTCCCACGTCAGAAGAGCCGGGCCCCTTCCTTTCCCTGCCTGGGAAGGCCCTGCCCAGGCTGCCAGCCGCCGCGCGGCTGCGAGGAGCGTTTCCTCGTACCACTCCGCCTTCAGACTGCGTCCCGCTAGCCCGGCCTTGGCGCCGCCCGCGTGTCTCAGGCCCAGCCTGCGAGAGGGGGCCATGCCCCCCCCGAAGCAAGCAAGCGATGCCAGGGAGGCTCGCTTCTCTCTCCCGAAAAACAGCACAGCCCCACGCAGTTACTTGACCCCCCCCCCTAGGCACCCTGTCTTGGGAATGAGCACAGTTCATCTGGGGGCCCTTACTACTGAGGCAACCTGGACAGGATCAGGTTATGCCACTCACTAGGCCACAGGGCCGATGGGAGTTCACTGGACCTTGCTTTTGAGTACCCACTACTTGGAGGTAAAAATCCCAACTATACCCCTTTTAATAGGAGTATTCTCAAGCAAAATCCCTACCTCGCAAGCAGAAAAAGAAGCCCCTGCATGGGAATATCTTATCCGCAACACCCAGTCCGTTCAAGATGCAGGACGGACAAAGAGCTAGGGTACTTACCTACCTGTAAAATTTGAAACGGCTCTCTCTGATTTCTAGTTCTGCTCAAGTGAACCTTCTTCTGTCAGCAATCAGGTAAAGAAGATAAACTAAACAAAGAGCTACATAACCATTGCACCTGTCAACAGATGGGCAACAGTTCTTCTGATATCCTTTAAACTGTTTGGGAACTGTGACTGTACCTGCTCCACATAATTATCGTTCCTCCAAGTTAAACCTAACCATCCTGACCTGACCTAGCCAGATCTCATCTGTGCTTGGAAACTAAGCAGGATTGGCCCTGGTTAGTATTGGATGGGAGACCACCAAGGAAGTCCACGGTCTCTATGCAGAGGCAGGCAATGGCAAACCACCTCTGAAAATCTCTTGCCTTTGCTGTAACTTGACAGCACTTTCCACCACCATAAAACCAACCCACCAAGTTCTTCAGCATTTCCCCCCTCCAATTTATCTTCCAGGGCCTTCATATTTGGAGGATTTATTTCCCAAATGTGACAATTACCTATTTGAATTCTGCACAGTAGTAAATAGGGCCAGGCGCAACATTCCATTGCTCCTATTTAACAGATTAATGGTGTTTCTAGGGATAGGAGCTTTAAATGGCATGGGCCTTGTGTGATGCTGCATCATACTGTTGTCTTGTTTTCAGTTTATCATCCACATTATCTCATGAAAGCTTATATCCCCAAAGTCTTCTTGGTCTCTAAGGTGCTACTGGACTCAAATCTAGCTGTTTAACACCTAAATCTTTCTCAGAAATAGTACTGCATATCGTATTTCTCCTTCCTTATATGGAGGTTCTTTCCTACTATATGAAATACAACAATAATTTTTCATTCTGTTGCTATCTACTCAATGCTATAGTTTATCCTCCTGTTCTCAGATCTTATATCAGTTACAAATTTGGCATGCATGTTGTCCACTCTTTCCATCCAAATCATTAAGATAATAGAAAACCAACAGGTGGAGCATCAGCATTTACAGAACACTGCTGGCTACCCAATTCCCAAAAAAGATGTTGATCATTTACTACAAACTTAGGGTGCGTTCAGACGCGCCGTTTGAGCCATTTTCGGCACGGCTCAGAAATGGCTTTTACCTGCGTGTTCACACGCCCAACATCTGCCCACCGTCCCCAGCCATCGCTTTCTGGAGCAAACCCTCTGTAAACTGGAGTATTTTGACACCACTTACCCAAGCGGTGTTTTCCTGATTCTCCATTTCAAGCCGCACTTTTCGCTGTCTGATCGCTCCACTTCTGGGTGCTTCAACCCCCCTCCCCTCTGGGAAGCTGCCTCCGGCTTCCGGTTTTAGTCCGCCATTTTTTTCCCCCTTAGCGGTGTGCGCTTGAGCAGAGCGCCGCACTTAAGTTAAATAAAGAAAGCTTCACTGGTGCCTAGTTTAGGCATTTAGACGAGTCCGGGATCTCGGGGAGGCCATTTTCAGGGAGAAAATGTAAAAAGGAGTCTTCATTTAAACTTTAAAGGGACTGGTTGAGATTGCTCTTCTGCGCACATGCCAAACTTTCTGTTCGGGAGAGGGCTGCCTGTGCGCATGCTCAAAGGAGAGGGGAAAAACCCCCCACCTGCAGGAGGACGGCGGGGAGCTCCGAAGGAGGAGGTGTGTGATCGCGATTCTCCAGTTTAAAAAAAAACACGCATCGTGCCGGAGCAGTTTAAACCGCTCCAGCACGCTGTCTAAACGCACCCTTAATCAACTATCTGGCCATCTTTTAATAGTTCTAATATGGGTGTTTTCTTTGTTTTTTTACTGGATGATAACATAATTGGGGAATATTTTTAGGGAACCAGGACAACAATTATAAGCACATGGTACTAAAAATAAATGCTGTCATTCACTGGAATTTGCTTGAGAGTAAACATGCTAAGCCAAATGAAACTGAATTTAGGAATGGTAATGATGTAGCCTTGTGCTTGAGCAGGGAATGGGGAGGGGAAAGATAACAAAACCGAACATCAGCATTTTATTGCAAGCAGCCTCTCCGTATCTCTCAAATGCACAGCTCTGATACCTAAGAGTCCAGCAGCTGGTGCAAACAAAAGGCATTGCACCTAGGCAGGCCAGGATGGTAGGTTGGTTCACCTGCACTATAGTACCTCCTCCAGAAAGGAGAAGGAATATTCAATCATTTATAGTGTTCAGTATGCATGCCATGGTTTACAGTGCAATCCTAAACAGAGATATACTCTCCTAAGCCCCATTGTCTTCAATGGATTTAGAAGTGTAATAGTCTGGTTCGGATTACACTGTTGCTTAAGAGTTTGATTTCCCTTTACATGGTTGAGAACACCTTGACAGAATTCTCAAGAAACATTCATTTCAACTATATTAAGATGCAAACTATTTAAGCTCACAATCAAAATCAGGATAATTCTTAGCAACACAGAGCCTAATATGAATCTTACTGAGCAAATAGTACTTGCAAGAAGTTTCATAACTCTTCCTATTAAACATCAATTACATTTTTTCCATATTGACAGTAGCTGAGGCATAGGAGGAAACATACTACTTCTGACACACTGCACCAAACTGACTGTAGTTCATTCCCATTTTTATTGCAAAAAGATACCACCTCACTTTTTGAAGTTCCAAGCATAATACTGGGACCTGAGAGAGGAACTAGGTACACAAACCATATTGGGGGGGGGTCTTCAACACATGCTGGTCTATTGCTCATCTCTGCTCCCAACAGAACCAGTTTGGGACTAGTATTGTCTGCATGACATGAGAAGCAGCATCAAGGAAGGGTTCTGCAGGCCACATCATCACTCCATTCACAGGAAGAGCCTTTTCCATTTTGAGTGCTAAATGCCAAGCCAAGACTACAAGTACTTTCAAACAATTGCTACCTCAAGAAGCAACCAGTAATTTGAGCTCTCCTTTCCAAAGGTAAGTTAAAGCTTTCTTTCACATAGCGCATAAGTGTTCATTATTGTAAATCTACTTGCATTCAACTTCCAGACCACCATGTCACTGACTTTCCTTGGAATAGCGACAACATCCTATGGAGAAGACTGCATCACCCGTAACACTGTGCAGTTATACCTTCAAACATTTTTTAGTATTACAGGGAAGTAGATCTCATGAAAAATACCTCTGACTTTTACATAAGCATTTGACAGTTTTCAAATTACTACATAAGATGTGTCTGAATGTGCAACTAAGTCCATGCTGGAAAGAAAATACCTGGAAGGACCTCATTATATCTTATTGTTTGTAATCTTAAAGCAGCAATTTCAGGTTGTGTGAACCTGTCACAGCATGTTTCTAAACAGTTTCCAAAGGGGGAAGATAACCTGTCATAACATGTGCCTCAGTAGTATATCAAGATCAGACAAATTCTGTGGGAGGATAAAGAAAAGAAACTTTAGGGGAAGCAAGAGGTCTGTCTTTACCTGCTCACCTATTCTTTGGGTGCAACAGTTTCACTAAAATTCACCTGCCATAATTCACTCCTGTTTTCTCGTCACAGGACATGTTGTTCATGACCTGTTCTTACTGTTTTCAGATGTTCAGGATAACCCATCACTCATGAATATTATACTTTTGGGGAGCAACAGCAGGACTTAAGTGAGTTGGTTTAAAAAGGATTATGGCAAGTTTTTAGTAAGGTGGCAGAAAGAAAGAAACAAGCCTAGACTGTGTAGTAACAAAAAAGCAAACTTCACAATAAGAAATTTGGGAAAAGGTAAATGGACAAACTGACAATAACGAGGAGCCTGTTTAAATTTAATTTGAGTTTTCTTAAATCTGGCCAATCTAAAGAAGGTAAATGAACAATAAACAGCCTGGAGAGAAACCCTGTTTGTTAACTGTCATGATAAAACTTAGAAGTTAAAAGGAAAACAATGTCAGTTTCTAGTTTTCAGGGCCTAGAGTTAACTCACAGTTATCTGAGACGGATACCCCTCCCAAGACAAGTTTTCTCACAACATGCATTGATAAAAAGTCTCCTAATATACCCTAACACAATACATTGAATCAGAGATTACTGATGAACTGGTCTTGTACGTACATTAACCTTCAGAAAATAACTATCACAATTTACATCAGTCACTTTTATCCAGTTTCTTGCCCTTAACACCTCATTGCAGTAATTACAGCACACTTGAGATCATGAAAGACAACAAAAAAGAATTATTAACAAGTCAAATCCAAAAAGAAAGGGGTTCTTTTCAAACTGTAAATCAGTTTTAGAGTCCAGTGGCACCTTTAAAACCAACAAAGATTTATTCAAGGTATGAGCTTTCGTGTACATGCACACTTTTTCAAATTCATTGGACTGGCAGGTAAGGTTCAAACATAGCCAGAGAATGAACAGCACATTAATATGTAACATGATGATGTTCAAGATATGCAAAGTGAAACATCATCATGTTACATGTTAATTTGCTGTTCATTCTCTGGCTGTAAGTTTGAACCTTACCTGCCATTCCAATGTATTTGAAAAAGTGTACATGCACACAAAAGCTCATACCCTGAATAAACCTTTGTTGGTCTTAAAGGTACCACTGGACTCTGAATTTGTTCTACTGCTTCAGATCAACATGGCTGACCAACAGGATGTAAATCAGTTTGTTCTCAGCAAACTAACTTTCTACATGCAGGACATGTACCACTCCAGAGCTCCTGCCCTCAGGTTATCAAACCTTGTCAAACTTGTTCATGATCATCTCTAAGAGTTTAGATATGGAAATGTCAACCATACCCATCTGAAATAGGTTGTGCATACATTTGAAGGGATTTTCCAAAACGCAATACACAGTGCCCATGAATATAATGCTACCACTGTCTAGTCCAGGGAGTGGACAGCCCATATTTTCCTAAACAATCCAAAGTTTTAGACAGCCAGAAACTCACCATTCAGCTCTCAGGTGAGTGTTCCTGGCCATCTGATGAACAGGACATCAGTAGTACACAAATACCCTCTGCAGAACTCATTTGTACTGCAAGAAATAGCAGGAATCTGTTCCAAGCTGCCAAAGGGGTTGGTTGGCAGTGATCAAAAATAATTGCAAGCTAGTAACCAAGCCAGTATTTCTGGATCTCTGCTAAGTTTTATGGCTCTTTCACTAGAAAGATGCATTCCTATGCAAATCTGTTTGTGTTTAGGCCCCACTGACCTCAGGTAGAACTTCTCTGTCTAGGCTGAGTTATGACTCCTGGGTGATTTGAAAATTTCCACAGAAATGCAGCTTATGTCACTGATTGTTGGAAGTGACATATGTTGACCCTGTCTGGCCCTGCATTCTTATACTGAAGAGACTTTTAGCCAAGGTACGCCTTACCAAAGCCATCAACTTGAACACCAAACTTAGTCCAGGGAAAGAAAGTAGTATTCCAGCTGAGGGAGCAAAGGTTTGTTTCACTGATTAAACTGGGACTGTTATTAAACTACTAGAAGATCTAGCCTGGCCTGAAATAAATCTCATAAATAATCTATTTCTACTTTACAAGTTTTAGACATACAATTTAATAGTTATTCTTTCATTTAATGTACACTATTATCAACACAGGCTTGAGGTATAGGCATTGCTCACAAGCAATGTAGAGCATTAAAATAAGTCTCTAAGAAAATAATGATTTATTTCAGCCTTAGAAAGATATAATAACACACATTATTTCAATTATCTGATTAGGAAGAACACAGAATTATTGACAGCCATGCTTGGTTATTAAGCAGACCACACAAGATAAAAGTTAAAAAAGGACCATCAAATACATCTCAATTACTTTTCAGATACATCTATGACATACATTTATTTAGAAGTTATACCAAGTTAAACGTTTTAACTTCCAATTTAGTGTGTATTTGATTGTGGAACAGCAGGCTCTATCAATAAAGTTGAAATATATTTTGGACTAGTACAAGTTCCTTATCCAGGGAAATGACAGCAAGAGACATCACGGAAAACCTCTTGCAAGAGCTATATCACCAGATTTCTTTTGAAATTTCTCCTGATGAACTTACTCTACATCAAAATGCATTTCATATCTATGCACGGATGCATTTGATATCTTCCCTCCCCTGTACCTCTTAGGCAATGGATTCAGCAGGGGCTCAGACATCAAGTATAGGGAGATCCTTTTAGAGCAATTCATAATTCGCCAGAAATTTCACCTTTATGAAGAAGTTTTTGTCTACCAGCTGCTCATCGTGGCTCCAAAGAGTTTGAGTAAGTTAAACACCACCTGTCTAATTACAGAATATAGATAATTCTAACTATTAGTTCATGGGGGGGAAGTCTGCTTATTCCTACATTGTAATTTCTTCAATAAATAGTGGAACATTCAAGATACAAACAATAATGTGGCATATTGGGAAGATAAAACATTGTGGGAACATGGCAATAGCAACATCATTGTCAATTTTAACAGAGCATGCAACACCCCACTGATGCTATTTATTTATTTATTTATTTATGTTATTTATAGTCCACCTTTCTCACAGGGACTCAAGCCGAATTACATAGAATAAATCAGTACAATCAGTTGAGTGGAACATCAGAAAGACAATTCAATATGCATTTGATTTGTAGAGATCTGTAAAAACAACCAGAGGTGAAGCACAGTACAAGTATTAACATGACACACGAAAGCAAAAATACATATTATGAGCCTACTTGTAGCAACAGACAGTACAAAACTAGACAATGGTACAGTCCCCAACCCTCTACCCCAGTCCTTTCTCTGAGCCACATCATTACAGTGAAGTCTTATTACCAGAGCACAAAACTCCCATAAATAATTCAATTTTGAATAGTTTGCAAAAAGCCAAGAGGGTAGGAGCCCTCCTAGGCTTGAGGTCTGAAGACTGCTTTGCATCAGCAAATGCTAGTTTATCCAATGCATGTCCTGTTTGCTTCCAGACAAAATTAAAAGTACTGGTTTTTGACTTTGAAGTTCTAAGCAGCTTGGGACTAGAGTATTTGAAGAACTGCCTCTTCCTGTGCTATCCTCCCCACCAGTTAAGATCTTTTTCTCAAGCCCAGCTCTGTTCCCTCATCCACATATCTGATGCAGGTAACAACCAGAAACAAGGCTTTTCTGATAATGGCACCCCACTTATGGAATGCACTCCTTCCTTACAGCAGTAGAAAAGAGGAAGAGTCTAGTAGCACCTTAAAGACCAACAAAATTTGTAGCCGGGTATGAGCCTTCATGAGTCACTGTTCACTTTTTCAGAAGCTCATACCCTGCCACAAATTTTGTTGGCCTTTAAGGTGATACTGGACTCTTGTTCTTTTTTACTGCTACAGACTAACACAGCCACCCATCGTGACTTATTTGTTTTACTTGTTTTGACTTTTATTCTGCCTTGCCTGTGAATGGCCTCAGGATGGATCACAACAACAATATAAAATAATGTAAACACAATAATTCAGTAGTTAAACCAGTTAAACCAGTATGAATTTGTAGTCATGGGTGATTTAAACGTCCATGCCGAGGACACGGCCTCCAGCAGGGCTACGAATCTAGTGTCATCCATGGCAGCACTGGGACTCTCTCAATTCGTATTGGCCCCCACGCATCGGGCCAGTCACACGCTCGATCTGATCTTCGTGGCTGGGTTGACAGAAGCAGTACCACTTTCGGACCACTATGCCCTGAAGGCCCGTCTGAATGTTCCACCCTGACCCTGTTTAGGCTGCGAGCAGATTTTAGCTGGCCCGAGGAGCCAAATGGACCCAGTACGGTTTCAGATGGCTCTACAGGATCCGAGGCCCCCTGGCAGCACGTTGGATGAGCTTGTGGAGGACTGGCACTGCCGATTCTCCGCAGCCATCGACGAGATCGCTCCCAGGCGCCCTCTCCGTACTCGCTCTAGGCTGGCGCCCTGGTATACCCAGGAACTGTGGCGGATGAAGCGAGAGCTGAGACGGCTAGAGAGACTGTGGCATCACGCTCGCAACGAGGCATCAAGAGCATCTTATAGGACATTTATGAGATCCTATGAGATGGCAGTCAAGGCCACAAAGAGAGGATTCTATACGACCAGAATTGCATCTGCGAACTCTCACCCAGCCCAATTATTTAGAACAATTCGGTCTTTAACAACCCTGCCACAGGACAGGCAAAATGCTAGGGAATTGGATATTGGCTGTGAGGCATTTGCGAGCTATTTCACAGATAAAAGTCTCAGCGCTCTGCCGTGATCTCCCTGCCACAGTTGAAACAGTGAGTGAACTTGAGGCCCCTTGCATGTCTTCGGCTCCGGGTTTGGAGTGTTTCAGCCCACTCAGCCTGGAGGAAGTTGACAGATTACTCGCATCTGTGTGCCCAACCACATGTAGCCTTGATCCGTGCCCCACCTGGCTCATTAGGGAGATTATCAACAAGTCCCTCTCTGAGGGACGGTTCCCAGGGGCACTCAAGGAAGCAATGGTCCGCCCTCTTTTGAAAAAATCTTCTCTAGACCTGGCCGAATTGGCCAACTATCGGCCAGTGTCCAATTTGCCCTATTTGGGCAAACTTATTGAGAGTTATTGAGAGTTACAGCTGCAGGGCTTTCTGGATGACGCTTCCATCCTAGATCCTTTCCAGTCTGGCTTCTGCCCAGGGCATGGGACTGAGACAGTACTGGTCGCTCTTACTGAGGACCTCCGAAGGCATCTGGATCAGGGCGGTGTGGCGGCACTGTTGTTAGATCCGTTGGCCACGTTCGATACAGTCGACCATCAGTTGCTGACCCACTGCCTCACCGACATGGGGATTCAGGGACTCACCCTTCAGTGGCTTGCCTCTTTTCTCCAAGGTCGGGGACAAAGGGTGGTGATGGGGAACAGCAGTCTCAGAGGCATCCTCTTGAATGTGGGTTGCCTCAAGGGGCGGTGCTTTTCCCGATGTTCTTTAACATCTACATGCACCCCCTTGCTCAGATTGCCCGGCGGTATGGGCTTGGGTGTCATCTATATGCAGATGACACCCAGCTCTATCTGATGTTGGGCAGCCGGTTGGACTCCAGTCCAGAAGATCTGCACTGGGCACTGCAATAAATAGAGCTGGATGTCATCCGCGTATTGGTGACAACCTGGCCCAAACCCCTGGACCAGCTGAGCGAGGGGGTGCATGTAGATGTTAAACAGCATTGGTGAGAGGATCGCCCCTGCGGCACTCCACATTCAAGTGGGGAGATCCATTCACCAAGTGCCACCCTCTGTCCCCAACCATGGAGAAAGGAGGAAAACCATTGTGATTCAGTACCTGGAACTCCTATGTCAGCAAGGTGGTGGGTCATAAGATTGTAGTCAACCATGTCAAATGCCACCATTAGATCTAAAAGTAACAGCAGTGCCAACCCAGCACCATCTCTGTCCCATGGCCAGTGTGGAAACCAGACTGGAATGGATCAAGGATGAATATGTCATCTAGGAAGGCCTGGAACTGTTCAGCGACCACCCTCTCAACTACCTTACTCAGAAACGAAAGATTTGAAACTGGGTGGTAGTTGGCCAGGACCTCAGGGTCCTGTGATAATTTCTTTAGGCATGGACGAACCACTGCTTCCTTCAACTCCACTGGGAAAGTCCCAGAGGAGAGGAACAAGTTGATACTTTCTCCCGGGGGACCAGAATGCCATCCCCGCAGGCTTTAACCAGCCAGGATGGGCATGGTTCAAGGTGGCAGGTGGTTGGCTTCACAGCTGCCAGGACCCTGTAGACACCCCCCTGAGAGAGTCGGCTGAAATGGTCCAACATCGGACCTGAAGATGAACAAGGGGTTTCCAGTTCCCTTACTGTATCAACTATGGCTGGGAGGTTCTGGCAGAGTGACATGACTTTATCTTTGAAATAGCCGTGAATGCCTCACAGCTAATATCCAATTCTCTACTATTTTGCTTGCCTTGTGGCAATGAAGTTAATAATCAGTAGTTCTAAACAGCTGAGCTGGGCGCAACTTCGCAGATGCAGTGGAGGCCACATAGAACTCTCTGTTAGAGGGCTTCACTGCCATCTCAGAGATTTTCATAAATGTTCTATAAGATGTTCTTGCTGCTCCATCACAAGTATGCCGCCACACTCGCTCTCGCCATCTCAGCTCTCTCTTCATCCACCGCAGCTCTGGGATATACCACAGAGCTGCTTTGGTCTGATAGCAGAAAAGGTGCCGGGGGGGGCAATGTCATCAATTTATTTATTTATTTGACTTTTATCCCGCCCTCCCACCGAGGCGGCTCAGGGCGGCTTACAAACAATTAAAACCAGTATACAATTTAAAACACGATATTACTAAACAATACAAAAAATCAATGGCTTTGGAGAGCTGGGAATGTGGTGCATCAGATCTCACAGAACTTCCTGACACCAATCAGGGTCCATTTGACTCATGGATGAGGATAAATGCACTCACTGCCTAAACAGGGAGGATTTGGCATGCCCAGCCAGACCTTCCAGGCAAAGTGGTCTGACCATGGGAATGCATCTGCAGCCACCAGATCCACATTTATCCCCACCCCAAAAATCAAGTCCAGCATGTAGCCTGCCTGGTATGTGGGAGTCAGGGCCCACTTGCCTAGAGCGTGCCGGCCACAGGGGCGCCAAACTGCACCCCCCCCCGCAAAAAGCCTGCTGCCGCCGCCTGTGAAGAGCATCCTAGTGAGCGCAGGAGGTGGCAGCGGAGCTTGCCCGCCCTCCCCTTCCCCCCTCGGGGGGGGGAGAGGAGGTGGGAGCAGTGGCTCTTCCCTGCCTCTTCCCCACTTTGCGAGCCGGCCCTGGTCCAAAATCAGGAGAATTGCAAAACGGTGGGAGGGTAGAGCAAAAAACCAAACAACAACCCTAATACAGCTTCTCCAACAACTTACACTTGGGTATGAAAGTGGAGAACATCAATCCAAACGCACGAGGGGTGTAGAAAGTATTAACAAGCTGCTAATTAGATGTTCTTTGGGATTGCACGGGAGGACTGCAGGAGGGGGGCAGCGGGCACGGGGGGGGCTGGTGGAGAAGCCATGGGGGTTGGGAAGAGGTTGCAGGACCCTCAGAAGGCTCCGCCAGAGCAGCCAAAGAGGCTGGAGGGGAGAGCGAAGCTCCACCCACCCTCCCCAGGCCAGCAGCCCGGAGCGCTTTCCCTGTTTGACATGCACCCAGGCAGCAGACGCTCTCCAAGCCTGTTAACCCTTTCTGCTGCGGTAAGGTGCCGCAAGGGCGTCCCACCCGAGGTGAGGCTGGCGAGCGCTCCCCTGCTGTGTGCGCTCCCCAAAGTTGAGTTGCTATGGTGGTTTTTAATCACACGCTTTGCAGCCTGGAAACTCTGGAACGAAGCAGGTTTTGCTCCACTGGAACAAAGCGGAGCTTCGCTGTTCGCTCTGAAGATGCACTCTCGTGCCACTTTTGCTTAACCGCTACGCAGACCACACTGCAGCGTTCAAGGGACACGAGGCTTGGCGAAAGGAACTAGGCGGAGCACAGCAGCCAACCTGTTGCCTTTCTCCGTGACTGCACATTCTTTCTCTCCCTGAAGTTGCTCTTTTACGAAGCATGCCAGTCTGGTCCTCGCCCCTCCCTGGGAAGAGCCTCGTCCACCAGGCGGCAGGTCATGAAGTTATGTTTGAACATTGCAAATGCCTTGCCCTTACCTGATTGGGCAGTTGTCTTACACTCGGGCTGGCTGCATGACCTCAGCCCTGCACGCCCTGCAGCTGTGGGGCGCGCAGGCAAGCCGCATGTTTAGGGAAGAGACGGGGGTTTAAACCCCAGTCTCTTCCTGGCTTGCTGGTGCCACCGCCCCCGGTCTCCAGGCCCCACCAGGAGTTTGGCATTCCCGGGGGGGTGCAGGGCCACAAGCTGGCCTAGGGCGCCCAGACACCACGGGCCAGCCCTAGTGGGAGTCGATACAAACTGGGAGAGTCCCACAGCCTCCATGGACGACACTAGGTCCTTGGCCTGAGAAGACATTGCATCATCAATATGGGCATTGAAATCCTCCAAGACTAATAGCCTGGAGTGTTCCAACGCCCAGCCAGATACAGCATCTATCAGGGCAGGCAGGGTATCTGCTAGTGCGTTAGGTGGTCAGTACACCAGACAGCCAAACTCTCCTCAACATCCCATGCCAGGGCAACACATTCAATGCCGGTGATTTTTGGTGTGGGGAGAAAGGAAAAAGACTCCATACCCAGTTGTCTGGGACTGGTGGAAGACCGAGAACCCAGGTGGGGCAAGTTGGCTTAGGGCAACAGTTTTGCCTTCCTGCACCCAGGTCTCGGTCACACAAGCCAGGTGTACATTTTGCTCTGCGAGACAGTCTTGCAGGACAGAGATCTTATTAAGCAACCCCAGTGCAGGAGACAGGTAGTCATTCCTAGCCCCACAACCCACATTTCTTGGCATGGGATGTAGGTGGGAAGAGGTCTGAGCATTACCATATCTTTACCTCTTCCATTCAATACATCCTAGTCCCACCACTCTATCTCCCCTGCCCCCATATTATTGGTATCCCTGACCCCTGCATGGCTTCCCCTGCTTGATGTTGTTGGGCCCAGAAATGGCCCCAGTAAGCATCAAGCAGAAAAGACCAGTGTGGTCCTAAAACAAAGCAGTACTTGCTTAAAACTAACTGTTGCCAGATTCAACTTGCCAGAACAAAAACCCCAGAACTGTAATTTTCCTTTCTCCTTCCTTATAGACCTCCTCCCAGCACCTACTCTTTGGACATATAGGTGCCAAGTCAAAACAGTTCTATTTTCTTTTAACTGGTTTTCATCTGCCTTTTAGTGGGCCATTTTAATATTTTATTACAGATTTTATGGCTTCTGTTATTCTATATCTCCTGCCTGACCCAGCTAAAATAATTCTGACTCTGCCCTTCTGTTCTGTGTAATTGAGTCCCTATGAAGTTTTATTGTTGGTTACTGTTTTGCTGCTAGTCTAAATTGTTACTGCTAACTGGATCGGTTTTATTACCTGTTATTGTTTTGTTAACAATAACATCTGACTGTGGCTCAGATCATGAGCTACTCATTGCAAAATTCAGACTTAAATTGAAGAAAGTTGGGAAGACCACAAGGCCATTCAGATTTGACCTAGATCACATCCCCGATGAATATACAGTAGAGGTGAAGAATAGGTTTAAGGGACTAGATTTGATAGACAGAGTGCCTGAAGAACTATGGACAGAGGTCCGTGACATTGTAAAGGAGGCAGCACTCACCGCCATCCCAAAGAAAAAGAAATGCAAAAAAGCAAAGTGGCTGTCTGATGAGGCTTTACACATAGCAGAGGAAAGAAGGAAAGCTAAAGGCAATGGGGATAAGGAAAGATTTGCCCAATTTAATGCAGATTTCCAGAGAACAGCAAGGAGAGACAAGGAGGCTTTCCTGAATGAACAATGCAGAGTAATAGAGGAAAACAATAGATTGGGAAGGACTCGAGATCTCTTCAAGAAAATTGGAGAAATCAAGGGAACATTCCATGCAAAGCTGGCCATGATAAAGGACAAAAACGGTAGGGACTTAACAGAAGCAGAAGAGATTAGGAAAAGATGGCAAGAATACACAGAAGAACTATACAAGAAGGACCTCGATGTCCTTGACAACCACGATGGTATAATCACTGACCTCGAGCCAGACATCCTGGAAAGCGAAGTTAAATGGGCCTTAGAAAGCATTACTAACAACAAAGCTAGTGGAGGTGATGGTATCCCAGCTGAGTTATTCAAAGTCTTAAAAGAAGATGCTGTTAAAGTGCTGCACTCAATTTGCCAACAAATTTGGAAAACACAACAGTGGCCACAGGATTGGAAAAGGTCAGTTTACATTCCAATCCCAAAGAAGGGCAACATCAAAGAATGTTCAAACTATCGCACAATTGCACTCATTTCACACACTAGCAAGGTCATGCTCAAAATCCTACAAGCTAGGCTCCAACAGTACGTGGATAGAGAACTGCCAGAAGCACAAGCTGGGTTTCGAAGAGGTAGAGGAACTAGAGATCAAATTGCCAACATTCGCTGGATTATGGAGAAAGCAAGAGAGTACCAGAAAAACATCTACTTCTGCTTCATTGACTATGCTAAAGCCTTTGATTGTGTGGATCACAATAAATTATGGCAGGTTCTTAAAGAGATGGGAGTACCAGACCACCTCATATGTCTCCTGAGAAACTTGTATAAGGGTCAAGAAGCAACAGTTAGAACCGGATATGGAACAACTGATTGGTTTAGCATAGGAAAAGGAGTACGACAAGGATGTATATTGTCACCTTGCTTATTTAATTTATATGCAGAGTACATCATGTGAAATGCTGGCCTGGATGAATCACAAGCTGGAGTTAAGATTGCTGGGGAAAAGATCAATAACCTCAGATATGCAGACGATACCACTCTGATGGCAGAAAGTGAAGAGGACCTAAAGAGCCTCTTGCTCAGGGTGAAAGAGGAGAGTGCAAAAGTGGGCTTGAAGCTCAACATCAAAAAACTAAGATCATGGCATCTGGCCCCATCACTCCTTGGCAAATAGAAGGGGAAGTCGTAGAAGTAGTGACAGACTTCACGTTCCTAGGATCCCAGATCACTGCAGATGGTGACTGCAGCCATGAAATTAAAAGACGCCTGCTCCTTGGGAGGAAAGCGATGGCAAACCTAAACAGCATGATAAAAAGCAGAGACATCACCTTGCCAACAAAAGTCCGCATGGTCAAAGCAATGGTATTCCCCGTAGTAATGTATGGCTGCGAGAGTTGGACTATAAGGAAGGCTGAGCGCCGAAGAATAGATTCTTTTGAACTATGGTGCTGGAGAAGACTCTTGAGAGTCCCTTGGACTGCAAGGAGATCAAATCAGTCAATCCTAAAAGAAATCAACCCTGACTGTTCCCTTGAAGGCCAGATCCTGAAGCTGAAGCTCAAATACTTTGGCCACCAAATGAGAAGGGAGCATTCACTGGAGAAGACCCTGATGCTGGGAAAGATTGAAGGTCAAAGAAGAAGGGGACGGCAAAGGATGAGATGGTTAGACAGTGTCATCGATGCAACGAACATGAAATTGAGCAGACTTCAGCGGACAGCGGAAGACAGGAGGGCCTGGCGTAATCTGGTCCATGGGGTCGCGAAGAGTCGGACTCGACTGTGCGACTGAACAACAACAACAACATTGTTTTGTTGATATTGCTCTGAACCACCTGGAACAGTTCTGCTGGAGAGTGGGCATAAATGCTGTAAGTAAATAGATTCCATGGAGTACAGAGGACGGGGTTCCTGTACCTTTAACTGCTGTGCAGAAGATGGAATTTTGGAAGATGGAGGTTTGCATTTAAAGGTGAGAAAACCCACATTTGCTGGCATTCTCGCTTCTGTGCATCTACTGCATGATCTACTGGGTCATACAATTATGTCAGACCCCTGAATTTATGTGAAACTGACATAGTCCAGGGTGCGCTTATGGGGGAGGGGAGAGATTTTGTACAAGGAATCTAATAAGGTGCACTACAAAGCCTTACGGCTTCCAGTACATCGCACTAACACCTCTCATTCTCACCATCTCTATGGTACGAAAGAATGTAGGGAAGCCACGTGTTCCGTGAAAGCCAATTGAAGCCGAAGACACCATAGAGTTACTAATAACCGTTAGCGCAGAGCTCCACCGATCACAACCCCATCCCATTAATTCCTTCTGTCTTTATTAAATCTAGATCAAAATTATTATCAGTTCGTGTATTATTCTAGTAGGCTGCTCTTTGTGTTTTGTCGCGATGATGAGAGACATAAGATCTTACCTCGTATGGGCTCACAACACAGCTATGCCAAACACGAGAGACTTGCCGCCATCTTGGTAAAGGAAAAGGTCCGTACGTGACCCGCCAAAATAACGATGGAAACTCCTCCCCCCACCATTGCCCTCTGATGTCACTATGGCAACCGAGCGGGACGATTGCGCACGCGCCTTTATTCACAGCCGCCTTGACGCTTTTTTGTCGCTATGCAAAGGACTGATTTATTGCCACAAGTTGCATGGGCGGGTCAGTAGGAGAGAGAGGCAGCGCTGAAGATCGCAAGTACGCGTGCGCCGCGGAGTTCTGTGAGGCGGTTGGGCGGGTTCGAAGACTGCTGCGGCGGTTTTGCTGCGAGGATTCAGGGCGGCTACCAGGTGAGGCGTTGCCTCTGAGGCGGTTCTTCTGAGGTGATGATGGTTATGGGGTTTTTTGTTTGTTTGTTTTCCGTGTATCAGTGTATATGATAGAAGCACATCGGTTTCTTTGCTCGCCCCTCGTTATTACTTGTTCTTGTCTGTCCTGCTGTGGTTCCTGTGTTCCTTTGGTCGTCAGAACCCGGGCGATGAAGGGGAGTATAAGAAAGGAGGGAGCGGGAAGGAGAGTACGGAATCTGACCCGGGGACGGGAAGACCCCGAAGGTGAGGGGATGAGTAGTAACAGGAACCGCTTAAGGTAATAGCCGAAACTGGTCGCAGCTCATTGGCTACAAACTTTAGCTCTTAAAAATGTCCCCCCCCCCATACCATTTTAAAATTCGGCGGTGTTCCCGACGGATGTCTGGTTTACTCATTAAGCTAACCGTGCTACGTTTGGGATTTCAACAATAGGGTTGGGGGGAGGGCGCGGTTAAGAAGATTGTTCAATGCATTTTCCGACGCGTGCGTGTGGAGGAGCCTCCCACCATCCTACTTGCTTTGTGAGACTCTTTTCAAGCTTCGTCGTTCTCATAACTTGGCTCCTCGTCTCCAGAGAACGGGTTGCAGCGGCCTGGTATGCATGTGTAGAGAACGCGATAAACTAGCCTTTCTGTGGAGAGGCAGAACAGCTGTATTCGCTCTATACTGTGACAGATTTCCGGTTGGAGGTTGGGAACATGTCTGTAGGTTGAGGGAAGAGGCGTCATGGGCCTTTTGGGAGGATGCGCAGTACCGGCGCGGGGAGTGCCTCGGTGATTCTCTTTAAATAAGCTCATCTTGTGTAGTTGGGAAACTAGGTTTTCACAAAGCTTTAAAACTTCCGTGATGTTGTTGCTGACGTCGCACAACGTTTTGTGCACATAAATTATTTGTAGCGGTTATTTTGCTGCAGTAATACTCAGTGGCTCCGGAGCCTTATGTGTCTTTTCTGAATACCGTTCTCCAACGAGGCACCCGCCCTATGTTCCAGGAAGGTGGGCGCTTTCTTTAGGAACTGGAGTATGGTCATCGTTACTGGAGTCCCAAGATTAAAGCCAATAGTTTTATTTTTAAAGGACATCACAACTTGCAGAGATGTTGGAGTGATGTATGCAGCTGAGGTGGTGGTACGGGACATACCACCAGTGTTCTGTCTAAGCAGAGTTAGTGAGAGCTAGCACACAGTTTTTTATCCACTGGCTCACACACTTTTGACTTAGCTCAGGAAGGATGTTTCCAGAGCAAACTAATTTATGCAGTAGCCAAATCACTCACTCACAATTTTAATGCCAGTAGCTCACAAAGTGGAATTTTTGCTCACAAGACTCCACAACTTAGAGGGAGCATAACCCCAAGCATCAAATACGTTGGCCACCAAATGAAAAGGGAGCACTCACTGGAGAAGACCCTGATGCTGGGAAAGGTTGAAGGCAAGAGAAGAAGGGGACGGCAAAGGATGAGATGGTTAGACAGTGTCATCGATACAACGGACATAGGAGGGCCTGGCGTGATCTGGTCCATGGGGTCACGAAGAGTCGGACTCGACTGTGTGACTGAACAACAACAAACCCCAAGAAGGTGGGAGTTCATCTCCTGCAAAGAGAGCCACTATTATGGAGAGTTCAAGAGCTTGGACACAGTTGGTATCATAATACTGACTTGCAAGCTCTTCCCTTCTTTTCAGATTCACAGGCTGGTTAAGGTTTAGCAGTAGTGCTAGTAACTTACACACTCAGAGTTACTCCAGTAATAACTAAGGTTGCCTCCACACTTAAAAGGAGATGGATGGGGTGTGATAGCAGGATCTCAGTTAATTACCATCAGCATCCGACGACTACGAAGGGAACATCTGCCTATTAATCTCTGATTTTTATATATTTATTTCTTCACTATGTTTCCCCCCGGAATTAAACCCATAGAAATAGTAACCATATAAACTAAGCTTGTTATTCTAGTTTAGTCCTTGAATCTGTCCAGTCTTTGCATCTGTCAAACAACTTTGTTATTCTATATGCCAGTTTGCTGCTCACCCTCTGCCTATATGTATGGACTGGCAACTTCCATTTCAGTGTATATGAAGTGTGCGTGCACACAAAAGCTTATACTTGAATAAAACTTTGTTCGTCTTAAAAGGTGTCACTGGACTCAAACTTTGTTCAAGTAACAAAGTTAGATTATGTCTGGTATATAATTGTGCATGTTTGGGATGATGCACAGGGCATACAGGAGTCATGTGGCTGTTTCTGTTTATGGGGATAGCAAATGTAGCTGTCCATGATCTCTGGAGTATTACTTCTGTGGGGTCACACTTGCACTTATCTAACTCCCTCCCCTACTCTGAAAAGCTCTAGCATATCTTAAAACTTTTTTTTCTCTTGTTCTGGAGGCTGTTCTGTTTTTCTCCTGCCTTGCTCAGTCACTGGAGTATGTTGCCCACAGCTTTCCCTTCCCCATTTTGCTGAAGCTTCTCTCTGCCCCTTCCATTACCTTGTGATAGAAAAGTGCACTTTGACAGGTGCGGTCCATGTATAAGAAAGAATATCTGGAAAGGTCTGTCCTGCTCAGAACATGGTTCACAATGATATTATTAATCTATCTTATAAATACATTTGGGGTTTATAATAACTGTTTGCATACCCTTATAAACTGTTATTAAGCACCTTCATAAAGCAAGAGATTACAATTTTCTATTCTTGATTAACACATGCTGAACAAATGTAGAGTCCAGTGGCACCTTTAAGATCAACAAAGACTTATTCAAGGTATTAGCTTTCGTGTGCTGCACACTTTTTCAAATACATTGGAATGAAAAGTAAGAGTTCAAACTTCTAGACAGAGGCTGAACTCTTACCTTCCATTCCAGTGTATTTAAAAATACATGCACACGAAAGCTCATACCTTGAACAAACCTTTGTTGGTCTTAAAGGTACCACTGGACTCTGAATATGTTCTACTGCTTCAGACCAACATGGCTGATCACCTGGAACTTTCATGCTGAATTCTTAATCTCTTTAAAATTTTAGAATGTAGCAGAATGCACTGTGTTCTCATTTGTGGACTATTTCCTTTTAAATTATACTATGTTTGACAAGTGACGAGTATAACAAAATATTGTTAATAGGTCCAGATGATGCAGTGGAGCCAAGTACTACATTCTGTAGAAAGCCTAGACCCTGGGGTCATTAGAGTCAGTTTGCTATAAATAAAATGGGTTCTTAGATTAAGTTTAGAAACATACTTCAGTTAATTTTGTTACTAACATTTGCACAGAAAACCAAATGGGGGGGAGCAGGTAGGGTTTGCATAAAAGAGTGGAGAGTGCCTCACTCCTAATTTCTGGTCCAAAGTGGGCCTTGTTGTGAATTCAGAGAGAAAGGATGCTTTGGCATTGAAGAATCCCTATGACTGTGGAATCAGTTTATTTGCACAAGAAGAAGGGCAGTAAAATGTTCCAGAGCATCAGAGAAAGCAGGAGCCATTTGGTTTACCTGCAGGGGGTGGGTGGGGTGGATGACAGTTGTAAAATCTGATTGGTAGTATGGTGTGTGTAGTACATGACTTCTAACCTGGTTGAGGTTGGGGTTATTTCTCACAAGTACAGAAACCCTAACTACAGATTGGGGGAGACTTCTATCAAAGCATGCAAAAAGGTTAAAAAGGTGGAATCTTCCTTTGGTGTTTTTTTATTTTTATTGGGGGGGGGAGTTTCAAATGTTTTGTACAGAGGCTGTGACCATATATTGGGACCCAAGCTCTTTTTTCAAAGGGAGCAGTAGGGAGTTTGGAGATGTGATTGCTCCACCAAGGGTAACTGCTTTGTAGTGTAACTTATTTAGGCTTAAGGTTTTCTTTTCTTTTTCTTAGACTTGTACTCACAGCTGTTTTCTGTATAAGTGCTGTAGCTTAATCTGTAATAATAAAGTTTCCTGTTAAAGAAAGCAGACTGTGATTAAAGTCCTACCCACATGCCTAGACTGCTTATACATGCTAGGAACACACATGCACTGGGGGGAGGGGCTGAAGCAATTAGAAACTTCTACCCTTTAAAAACTTGCTCAGAGGTAGCCTTACCAGGGCACTGGGTATATAATAGGCTGGGTTTGTAACGTGGTATGGTAGCATGAAGAGAAATACACTTTTACATGGAGGCAAAGCACACAACATGCATGTGAAAGCACATAGACCCAGGGTGAATTTGTGACAGGCCTCAATAATTAAATTAGATTAGATGATGCCCAAATGCATTTATTTATGTTATATGATATTTCTCTCAAGTACTAAAAGTATTTTAGCTCAGAATTCTCCATTAAAAGTTTGCAATTGGAAAAAGTACAAGGAAAAACAGGAAACTAGAATTCAGGGGAAGAGAGAAAATAATTTAGGATTATTCAAATAGCCTTGCAAACAAATCCACAAAAATGAACTGTCCATTTTAACTAGTTTACTTGCCCGCATGTGCCTCTGATAGTTAATTGTGACCTAATTAAAAAAAAACCACCTGGTTGCATTAAGCAATTGTTACTTGCTTCAGGTAGCCACTGTGGTTATTAAGATAAAATAGTAAGTATAAATACAAAATAAAATTAGTTTAGTGATAATTATTCTCTTCTGGTACAACCTCTTTGTTTATTAGTTGTTGTAGATTGGTTGTAGATTGGTATGGCCATGATCTTGGCATTGTAGGACCTGACATTTCGACAGTAGCTGTGACTGGCATCCTCAGAAGTATAACACAGAAAGATCGAGTACTCTCTGTATCAAGGTGTTTATTGCCTACTCAGATGTCATGTACTTTGATTGCATTTGCCAAAGTGCAAACAGTGAAGTAAATTTCTTAGGTAAGGGCGTCACCATAGCTTTTCATCTGAGCCCTATATTACCATCTGATCCTTTGCTTGCTATTGTGCAATACACCAGACTGTTAATGATAGCTTGATACCACATCTCACTTGCTCATCCTGCAAGCTTGCTTTGTTTCAAGTCCCCAACACTTAGGCTACTCCCACAAAGAGTGTGTAAAAGAGGCCTGGTGAGAACAAGGGCATTTAGGACAAAAATAAGTATTCTATTGTCCAAAGGTAATTTCCCTAGTATAGTGTGTACATTATATGATGGAATCTGCTGTAGTTGGTAGTAAACTGAATATGGGTTTTTTTACAGATTGACTGAACCTTTGTGAAGATGTCTAAGGTAAGGAATGCCACTGCTGATAAGTAATAAATGTGTGTGTTTGTAAGTGATGTCAAGTCACTTCCAAATTATGATGACCCTATGAATTAATGACCTCCCAAATGCCCTATTGTTTAGAGCCTTCCTCAGGTCTTGCAAATTGACGGCTGTGGCTTTCTTGATTGAGTCACTTCATCTCATGTCGGGTGTTCTTCTTTTTCTTCTGCCTTTCCCTAGCATTATTTTTTTCCCTAATGACTGTTGCTTTCTTACAATGTGACCCCAATATGATAGCCTCAGTATAATTAGCTTCTAGGGAGAGTTCACTGATGTAGAACCCACTTACTTGTCTTTCAGCAGTCTATGGTATCTGTAAAACTCTCCTCCAACTAATATTTTCTGCGTATAAAGGATACAGATGTCCTGTACTATTTTCATGATTAAGGCAACTATTCCAGAGGCTTTGAACTGTACTAATACGAACAGATCCCGACACTTCTGTTTTGAAATAGTATGCTTGTAAATCAAGGCAGCACCTGAAGAAATTGTGTAAAACGGTTGATTCTTTTTACTTTTTAATCAGATATTTATGAGTAAGCAAAAATGCTGTTTCTTCTTTGGTCTGCTTGTTTTCTTCATGTGTCTGCATCTGCTTTATGCTACTGAAGCTTGAAATGGGTTAGGGTAGGCAGTAAATTTAAATGAAATAAATTGACCATATTCACTAAGTCTGTTATCATTTATGCAGTGTTTTATATTACATAAGTGCAGTCTTTTCCAATTGTAAGAAAAATGTCTAGTGAATATTCAGTGTTATGGTTCTGTTCTTTGTGGAAAAACTATACACAATCTTCATATTTTTGAACTGAATCTGAAACCATTCCATTCTCTCAATTGAACATGACATTAGAGGTCCCGGTCACACGCAGAAGTAGCCACATGATAGGCATGAATGCCAGGTGGATTTTAAGGGTGCAGTCACACGGGAACATCTGGCAAGTGTCTCGCACCCGTCGGCAACCCGTCTTAGAGTTTAAAAAATACCAGGGAACCACTTTGGTGGTGCTGTATCAAATGGGTTTACGACGTGCCACAGACGGACTTCCCCATGTGATCGCTCCGGCGCACTCCCATTGCGTCAGCAATTCCTTGTTGAAGCGCACCAGAAACATGTGGCGACGGAAAAACCTGTTCCACCCGCTGGTGCATCTGATCATGCACTGGCGGGTCAAATTACTGCAGAGCAAATAGCCTCGCTTCCCCCCCCCGCGTTATCTGGCACATGTGACCGCAGCCTTAGATTACTTTTAGCAAGTTATTGATTGATGGTTAAGAAATACTAGCTTCAAGATTGCAAAGAAATGCAGGCTTTGTACGTGATGAAGTTGGGAAGGGGAGTGCTCAGGCAAATATAGAAGGGTATGAGTGAAAACTACCAATTATTTATAATGCTGTTTTTTTGGGGGGGGGCCAGTATCTGTTAATAATCTAATTTAAATAAATGTGATCTTCTGTTTTTAGCAACAACCTGCTCAGTTTCCCAATCCAGAAACACCTGGTTATGTAGGATTTGCAAACCTTCCAAACCAGGTTCATCGGAAATCTGTGAAAAAAGGCTTTGAGTTCACCCTTATGGTGGTTGGTAAGAATAATTTTAATCTTTAAAGCAGCCTTTCAGGCGAGTGCATCTTTATTTTTTTTGAAGTGGTTAAATATTGGCTTAAATCCTAACTATAAATTCTGGTGGTAGAAGGCACTTCTGCAAGTAGAAATGGCGTAAGGTTTTTTTTTGTTGATTTCTGTTCCTACTGCAGACCCCACTTCACCCCCAGACCGTTCCTGATGTTCATCAACCAGGGGTTGTAATGGGGGTGCTTAGTGTTATAGTGCATGGTTTACATTCATACTTCAGCAGTTTCTTCCAAACAAATATGAATACTGTGAGGAGAATAAGAACAATACAGTTTCTACCCCTTGATCCCCCTGATACCATGTCTGGCCAAGAATCCTGTTAGAGACATTGAGGAATTATTCCCAGTCAGAGCAAAGAATCCTGGGCTACTTAGACCGGTGGTCTGTTTCTACATAAGGAAGCTTCATGTGCTTTATAACTGCAAAACTTACTTGTAAAGTGTATTGAAAAATTCTTATTAAATCTGGGCATCGGCATTTTTACTGGCCCAGACAGTAGTAGTGTTTACAAGCTCTGTCACCCTAATATGTATCATGATCAGAAAATGCTCTCAGCTGAAGGCTCAAGGTCCTTTTGCCCACTGGGTACTAACATGGGAAGATTTCAAAGGAATTACTCTAGAGTTTGCTGCCATAAAGTTTGGTTGCTGCTGCACCATAAAACCCCTGTCTAACCAGCTGTCCACTGTGATTACTCTTAGGGTGCGGTCAGACGGCATGCCGGGAGCGGTGTAAACTGCTCTGGTTCCAACTGGACTAATTTGATCCGGGACAAGCACGGTCACACGTACCTCTCTCACCGTGCAGCACATCGTTCCCAGGCGTCCACACTTGGCGCACAGCAGTGCGCTTCGGCGGTTTTTTTATTTTTTTACAGTTTGCACATATGCATAGGCAATCTTTCATATAATTGAGATCCTCACGTATGCGCAGAACACCGTATCCCGAAAAGCATGCCCTGAAGCAAAGACTTCCCTTTAAACCAGTGGTTCTCAACCTTCCTAATGCCACGACCCTTTAATACAGTTCCTCATGTTGTGGTGACCCCCAACCATAAAATTATTTTCGTTGCTACTTCTCCATTGTCATGTGGCTGGCATGACTAAATACCAAGGTGCACAGAACACTGCTATCTTCCCACCGAAGTGGTACCTATTTATCTACTTGCAATTTCTTGCTTTCAAACTGCTAGGCTGGCAGTAGCTGGGGCCAGAGATGGGAGCTCACTCAGTCACATGGCACTAGGGTCCCAAACTGTTAAGCTACCCAACGCAGCCCCTAGCATCTGAGAGACCCAGATTCAAGTCCCTACCCTGCCATGGAAACTTGGTGGGTGACCTTGGGCCAGTCACACGCTCTCAGCCAAACCTACCTCACAGATTTCTTATAACTTGGAGGACAGAACAATGTAAGCTGACTTTGGTCATCATTGGAGAGAAAAGGAGGATATAAATGGTGCCAACAAACAAATAGTAAGACATACCTATCTGAAAAATATCATACCAGAATGGCAAAATTAGCCTTTCAAGTAATGCTGATTATTATTGCATTATTTTCTACGGAAAAAGTTTATTGTGGAACAATGCTCCTCTCTCTCTTTCTCTCTCTTTCTTTCTTTCTACCATAAAAACATGGTAACATACCAAATTCAGTAAAAGTGCTTAAAGTCCTGTTTCTCCCCCCCCCCCCCAACCTCCGTGCTCAAGAGCAAGCTAATTCCTGCAGCAGCCAAATAGCTCTCTCACAATTTTAAGGCCAGCAGCTCCTTTTGCAGCAAAGGAGAGTTAAATACAGCACAGTTGAAACAGAGCGCAACTCTGACACCCCCCCCAATACTCCGAGCAAACTAATTTCTGCAGCAGCCAAATCACCACTTTAAGGCCAGTAGCTCACAAAAGCAGACATTTTCCTCACAGCCTCACAGGACTCCACAGCTTAGAGGGAGTATAAGCGACCGGCTTCCCTGTCCCCCCAGACTCTGTTTGCGAACCCAGAAGGGATCCGGCCCCTTGCTCCCTCGTTTTCTCCTGCAGAGGAGCTGGCCTGTAGAAGGCGGCAGAGGCGGCGGGGGGATGGTCTTAGGCGAACCCTGTGAAAGGGTAGTTCGACCCCCAAAGGGGTTGCGACCCACAGGTTAAGAACCGTTGCTTTAAACTTTAACACTGAAAACGGCCTCTGTGAGGTCCCGGACTCCTCTAAAGCCTTAAACTAGGCATCGTTTAAACTTTGTTTTTGTTAACGCCGGTGCAAAGCTTCGCCCAAGCACACATCACTGATGCTAAAAAAAAAAAAATGGAGGACGAAAAGCAGAAGTCTCGGGCTTCCTAGCAGAAGTGGCTCTACACCGGCGGAGAGTGATCAGACAGGGAAAAAGCAGCTAGAACCGGTGCACTCAGAATAACACCACTTGGGTACGTAGTGGCAAACTACACTGGTTTAATGGGCGTTTGCGACGAATGGCAGTGGTTAGGGATGGAAGGCAGATGTTGTGCGTGTTTCTAACCAGCTTCTATACCGGCTTAAATGCCCCGTCTGAACGCACCCTTATATGATCTTTTTTATATATATATAAAAAACTCTCCTAAAAAGGAGAGAATTTTATTGCTTTTTTATATAGAAAAGGGGAAGGGTATACAGAGGGATAAAGAAAAGAGGTGAGTGAATTCTCTGTTAAAGTGTTAGTCTTTTTGTTAGTACAAATAAAGTTTTTTGGCTTCTACCGTGGTTGGAAGATCTTCTTTTCATCTTATCGAAAGTCCAAAATAAACCTGTTAGATTAGTAAAGTCCTTTGGGGTTAGTTATTAAACTGCTCCATTCTGTCGCCTCACGGACACGTGTTATATCTTGGGGTGTCTTCTTTTTAAGTCTCTCAGATTGTACGATGGGCCTTCCTTTGCTTTTTCATCTTCCAATAGTGCACCTCCCTCTTCCGGACCACTGTCTTCTTCGCTGCTTAACACTGTCCATTTAGCGAGTTCTGCATCTTCCTCTGAACTGGTGTGTCTCTTCAAGAATTTTTGAGCTTTGAAAACGGAGTCCATCTTCTCTCTCTTATCATTAAATTTAAACACCAATCCCTCGGGAATCCACCATTTGTAGCTGATTTGATGCCTTTGTAGAAACAAGGTCAATCCTTTGTATGCTTTTCTTTTCATACGAATTTCATATGGAACATCCTTTAAAATCCTGATATTCTGCTCACCAATCTTCAAAGGCATTGCTGAAGTCGCTCTTAAAATTTGATCTCTAGTACGCTGCTTGGTAAACTTGACAACCACATCTGCTGGCAAATTATTTTTCTTTGTAAAGTTGGAGTAGGCTCTATAGGCCACATCCATCTCCTCGTTTAATTTTTGCGCTTCTCTGCCAGTTAGTGGTGTCAAGGCATTCGCCAAAATGCTTCTGAGATCTTCTTTCTCTTCCTCTTTTATGCTCTGAAAACGGAGAGTTAAATTTGATTTTTCCATCTGAAGCATTAAAATTCTTTTTTCTTGCATATCTTGGTGTTTTTCTATCTTGATTTTCTTGGTGTCCTCGTCAAGATCAAGCATTTCTGTGCGATCTCCTCCATCTTCTTAGCTGTATCTGTTAACTGCTTCTGCTGACTGCTGAGCACACTCTCCATGTTACAAAGGGTTTTGCTGATTTTCTGCATTTGGTCCAGCAGAGGGCGAAGTGACTCACTTTTCTGTTGATTGACAGCTGGCTCCAGGGGGAGGTTACCAGAACCGGAAGTCCCTCCCATCTTCTTTGCCGGCTTGTCTGGGACCTTCTTCTGCCCCGACATTTTTATTGTTTATTTTTACAAAGTCCGTGCCGCGCCACTTAGGAGACAAGTTAATTTCCTCAGCTTCAATAAAATCCCCAAAGGTATCTTTGCCAATCCGCTTTTTTGCTTTGCCCCCCTTCTTTCCTTCTTTACAAGTCCCGATTTCTGGGGGGGGATTCCTCCCTCCTCCCATGCGCTTATACGATTATGGGGGGGAGCGCATTTATACCGCTTTCAAGCAGATCTCCAACTCACGGTTTGCTGCCGATTCTTCCTTTTTTAGTTCATCTTCCACTGCTTCACTCCTGGAAGTCGGTGGCATTGCTGAGTCCCATACGGCCACAACACAGCGGGGCCACTGGGGCAGTGGGAAAGCCTCAATTTCCCGGCTGTCAGGCCAGTAAAGAGGCTGCTCCCTATGCGCCCCCTAGTTTGGAGCCTTTAACTAAGGCTCACTAGGGTCCTTCACTTGTGCAAAGACCCTCCCGACCGCGCGTGGGCTGATCGCCTCCAGGAGCATCCCGAGAGGCGACTGCCATTCGCTCCGCCGAAACCAAAAGTCTGAACGCACCCTTATATGATCAACGATGTGGATTTCCCAGAAGAATTTGAATTGGAAAATCACTCAAATGCCCAAGATAGCGCTTATTGAGATTTTGCATGTTTACTTTGACTTATATTTAGTAAACAAGGTTTTAAAGGTACCATATGTTAATTTTATATACCATTAGCTGATGGGTGGGGGAAATTGGTTGGGGGTCATGTGCTACATTCAAAACAATTCAAAACTTTATATGGGATGGGGCTGTGACTCAGTGGAAGAGCATCTGCTTTGCTTGCAAGAGGTCCCAGGTTCAACCCCCAGCATCTCTGTTTAAGAGGACCAGGCTGTTAGTGATGTGAAAGACCTCAGCCTGAGACCCTGGATAGCTGCTGCCTGTCTCAGTGGACAATACTGAATTATTTTGATTGGACTAATACTATAAAATTTAAGACAGTGGCCTGGTTCCTATGGAAAATCTCTGCTGATGGTAAAGATTTCTGTCAGTGGAGTTGGACTTATCACCTTTGCCTTCCTGCTACATTCCTAAAAGGCTGCTCCTAGAGAATGGAGACCTATAAGAATAACATGGTAAGGGAAGTTTGAAGTCTGCAACAGGAGGTTTGACTTGGTAAAAATGGCCCCTTCAGTCAGTGGAAATTTTGCACTAGACCCTTTATTGCATGTACTTCTCTTAGATTTTTAAAATGTAAGAAAGCTAGGGCACTGTTGACATGTGAATTTTATCACACTCAAAGAAGGGTGTATGATACATTGTGGGCATTATTGTTTGCTCATCTATTTCAACATCACTTAACTGTTAGCTCTAACCTGGATAGCCCAGGCAATCCTGATCTGGTCAGATCTTGGAAGCTAAGCAGGGTCAACTCTGGCAAGTACTCAGTTGGGAGACCTCCTTGAAATACCAAAGGCGGGAGGTGGGGACAGTCCTTATTCAGCTCCCTCTCTGAATATCCTCCAGGCCACCAGGAGGAAGTCAGTAACCAGAGGTCGCCATGACTTCTGGGTGTGTACACACACATGCACGTATGAAAAATACAAAAAAAACCCCTCAAAACCCAATCATTTAACTATTACACGGAATCACTGGAGCAATTCACTTTTACTGTCTGTAATATCACTTGCTAGTTCCATAGTAAATGCTGATTACAATATCCCTTCTACTGCGTGAGAGGAGGCATATAAAGAATTTAGCTTTGGCTGTACAGATCAAATCAAAACTAACCAGGTGAATTTGTAACTTTTCTGTTTGGATTATTGTATGTATTTGTTGTTTTATTCTCTTTGGATGCAGACCTACATACAATTTACCAATCAGTAAATATATATGTGCTCTCTCATATAATTCCTAGGGATCAATCACCTGAAAAAAATTCATTTCTGTTCGTAATCTATGAAGCAAAATTGCTGTCTGCTGAATCTGTTTCCGTTTCTAATGTAATAATAGTTCTGCTTTAAGTATTCACTTGATGATTTGCTTTTTAAACTCCTGTCTTGCCTAAGCTACAATCTAAATATAAATCCTGACCGCAAAATATGGTGGTACAGTTCATTCTTGTCTTAATCCAGAATTGGCCAGCGTGTTAGTTGATAAGTTATAATCGCTGCACTAATCCAGTGTTCCAGGCTGAAAGAACTGCAAAAATAATAGGATTCTGAGCCAGAGGTCCATTGATGTAAATAGTTGAGCTTTCTGCATCCTGCAGTGGGGGTTCAGAGATTCAGGATGCATTTTAAACAAAATAATATACTACTATATTATTTATTGTTTTATTCTTCTGTAAGCTGCCCTGAGCCGGTCGTTGCTGGCAGGGTGGGGTATAAATCTGATAAATAAATAAAAATAATATGAAACTTTTCTCCAATTTTTTCTTGTAAAAAATTGTGTATCCTTCAGGCTGGACCTCTGCAAGTCCCTTGCACTTGAAATGAACAAAAGTAGTTTGTTGTTTTTAAATAGATAGAGCTAAATTGATGGTCATAGCTAATTGTAGATTTAGTCAGGTTCTAAAGAAGGTCAATACTCAGCTCCCTAAGGATCCAAAGTAACTTTGGTCCCCTTTAATCAACACTCACTTTCAAGTCCCTTTAATCACCATCTGTTGTCACCTGATATAATCACCCTTTATTATAGTCTCTTACTGATCATTGTAGCTGAGTCAGGAATCCTTTTGTATAATTTTTCCCTAATTAACTGCAACAAAAATTGGGCAGTTATGATATATATTTAGAGGGTAGCTTGTGAAGAAGTCAGAACTGTGTGAGCAAAGAGGAGCCCCAGTGAAGAAGCATCATAATACTGGCAACAAAGCATCTTTAAAAAAATAGGGGAACCAGCCTGTTTAGACAAAGCCAGAGACAAAACCAGTTATGAAAGTTAAAGACTAGCAGAGGCTACCTCTACATTGTGCAGAATTTTGTATCTGCCTGCAGAAATGAAGTTGTGGGTGTGTGCTCACTTCAGTGAACTGTTGCCTTATAGGGAACAGTTTTATTCCTTTGTGGCTAAGGCCTGTAGAAGCTAAGACAGGCAGGTATAAAATAGTCAAAGAGAAGTATCTCACTTCCAGTTTGTCTACTGTCATGGAGAGTGAGGATCTTGATATTATGAGAAGTACTGAAAGCAATGCTCCCTCTAAGCTGTGGAGTCTTGGTGAGCAAAATTTCTACTTTGTGAGCTACTGGCATTGAAGTTGTGAGTAAGCAATTTGGTTACTGCATAAATTAGTTTGCTCTGCAGCAATTCTTCCTGAGGTAAGACAAAAATGTGTGAGTCAGAGGCTAAAAAAATGTGAGCTAGCTCACACTAACTTGGCTTAGAGAGAGCACTGACTGAAAGTCCTTTAGAAGAGGTTCGTTCCATGGGTGATAAATGGATATCTTGCTGTGCTGAAGGTATCTTTCCAGCAATGGGGTAGAGGCTTTTTGTAACACCTACCTGTTCCATGTACAAGGCGAAGCTAGTCTGGCAGAGCTATGGAGTCTCAATAAATGGATGAGGCAGAGGCTTCAGAACAAAAAGTTTACATTTCTTATACACAGAAAAACATTTTGGACAACACAAAAGAGACCATGTAAATCACAAGGGAACTAGACTTGTTTGTGCTTAAATCTATCTGGTGGTGGTGGTGGTAATAGAAGCTAAGTGGAATGTGATCTAGCTGTATAGATCCCTTAAAGAAAATACTGATTTGGTGTATGGTGGCAGTGAAAAAGGCAGATCCATGCCAGGGAGAGCCAGTGTTGTATAGTGGTTAGGTTAGTATTGGACTAGGATCTGGGAAACACACATTGGAATTCTCACTCTGCCATGGAAGATTGCTAAGTGACCTTGGGCCAGTTACACACTGTCAGTCTAACCTACCTCACAGGGTTGCTATGAGGGTAATATGAATAAGGAGTGAATGTTGTACATCACTTGGGTTCCCATTGGGTAGGAAAAGGGTGGTATAAATGAAGTAAATAAGTAGGGAAAGGATTGAGAATAAACTTGCCAGTATGTTAATGCCCTTATGGTGCAGCTCACTTTAGAATACTGTGTGCAAGTCTCCTTACCCTTCCTCAAAGAGAATATTATTGCTGAGAAACGTATGAAGTAGGACAGCGAAAACCTTTCCTATGAGGTTTTTAAGTGCCTGGGGCTTTTAGCTTTGAAAAGGGGAAATAAGAGGGAAGAGGTGGTACAAGTTTATAAAATTATGCATGGAAAGAATTCTTTTCCCTCTCCCATAGTACTGTAAAGTACCTAATGAAACTGGCAATAGATTCAGTGTAAATAAGAAGTACACACAACAATTAATGCATGGAATTTACTGCCATAAGATGTAAGAACATAAGAGAAGCCAATGTTGGTTCAGGCCAATGGCCCATCTAGTCCAACATTCTGTCACACAGTGGCCAAAAATACCAGGTGCCATCAGGAGATCCAGCAGTGGTGCCAGGACACTAGAAGCCCTCTGACTGTTGTCCCCCCAAGCACCAAGAATACAGTGCATCACTTGCCCCAGCCTGAAAGTTCCTATCTATACCTTGTGGCTAATAGTGTTGGCTAATAGTAATAATGGTGTTGGCTTGTAGTTTAGATACATTGAAGAGGAGATTAGACACATACATGATGGCTAAATGGAACCTCTGTATTCTGAGGTTATCAAGTACCAATTTCTGGAAAACAGCAGGAAATGGCCTTGTTCGCCCTACTTGAGAGCTGAAGGGAGGATCTGGTTGATCACTGGGAAAGAGAATGCTGGATTAGATAGACTTTTGGTCTGATCCTGTGGGGCTGTTCTTGTGTTCTTCATGAATTATGAAAACTAGCAACAGTGTACACAGTTAAGAGTACAATTCAATTTAGTGCAAGAAGACAACTCAAAATATGGATAATCTCATTGTGTGTATGGATTCTGAAGAGGCTAACTATGTGATTTGTGTTTATGAATTTATTTTCCTATTGATTCTTAGGTGAGTCTGGACTGGGAAAATCTACTCTAATAAACAGCCTGTTCTTAACAGATCTCTATCCAGAAAGAATAATCCCGGGAGCAGCTGGTAAACATGAATTATTTCTTATATCCTTTGGTAGATTTTAAGAAACACTAACATACCTTATAGGGACTTTGTATGGATTCTGAACAAAAGCTCAGGGCCTTTTATTCACAGTTGATTCATTTGTTTAATTTGCATTCCCTATGTTTTAATCATTGCCTCTTATTTCATTGTCACAAAAGGGGGGGGGTGGATTCCTTTAGGTATGTAAACACATTTCACAGGTGCTGTGCTGTCTAGGCTATATATTTTTTGTTTAGTCTTCCTTAAACCTTGATTGTACATGTTTAGCATCATTTGAGAAATTCTCAGGATCTACAAAGGATCAAAGTTTAGGTTGGAATATAATGTAGAATTCCTGATGCGCACTGGCAGCCATTATAAAATGTGGAACGTCTATTTTTTCCTGTACCACAATGTAGCATGGGTCCCAACCTTTTTGAGCCTGTGAGCACATTTGGAATTCTGACACGGGATGGTGGGCACAACCCCAAAATTGCTGCTACAAGAGTCAGAGCAAACAAAAAAAATGCCAGGAAGTTAGTTCATATATGCAGCTTGATGTAGTGGTTAAGAGCGGTGCACTCTAATCTGGAGAACCGGGTTTGATTCCCCACTCCTCCACATGAAGCCAGCTGGATGACCTTGGGTTAGTCACAGTTCTCTCAGAACTCCTCTCCTTGCTCTGAGACTCCTTTGGGTAGTGAAGAGCGGGGTATAAAAATCAACTACTACTCCTCCTTTAACATGAACTCTTCAAAATTTCAGCCACAAGCTCTGTTTAACAGAATGTCTTTTAAAATTTCTGTGATGTATCAAGCAGTGAAGGACTTTATGTTGTGGTGGCAGCTGCCACCACCACAACTTTTTTTTAAAAAATCTGTGTAGCCAATCAGATCTCCAGTGGCCAGTCAGAAAACCTGCTGGGAAGAAGCCCCACCTGGCTGCACCCACTTTTTAAAAATACGCAGCTGGCCTCAGGAAAGATGTTGGCGGGCACCACATTGGGGACCTCTGCCTTGTATCTTTTTGCCAACTTATCTGTAGTTTGCACCTTAAGTCTATCACTTTAATCTGCAGAAGTGTTCTCTCTTGCCCATGTTGTGCTCTATAGCTTGGATTCTGTGTTACCATTCCATTGACACAGCAGCAGCTCATCTGATGGAATAGCCTTTCAATCTACAGGGGAGGCTGATCTTTGGCAGTTTTCCCTTCCTGCTGCAGAGTCCCAGTTATACACACCCTCTTCCCACCCACTGGTTCTTTCAGTTCCACCAACCCAAGAGAGCACAACTTCAGCTGGCAAAGCACTCTGCAGTGAGAGGTGGAAATTTGCCTTTTGTGATGTGATGCTGCTTAGGTTCCAAACCTAGAATCTGGATTGTATATGTTACTCTGAGGGTGACAGTGGATGTCTTTGACTTAAATAATCTTGGCACTGCTGTGTTTTGTAATTGCATTCTGCAGCTGATAAGTGAAAGGACATTAATGCCTCATAATTGGTTTGCATTTCATCTGTCTTTTGATCAGACTTGAAGGATGATAGTTGCTATTTTTTCTGAATTTGCTTCAAGTTTCACTTTGCATAGTTTTTTGAGATCAGTTTTTGTTGCCTTTCAGAGAAAATTGAAAGAACTGTGCAGATTGAAGCTTCAACTGTAGAAATTGAAGAAAGGGGGGTAAAGCTCCGACTGACTGTTGTGGACACACCAGGATATGGTGATGCTATCAATTGTCGAGACTGGTATGTATGTAGTGTGTTTGTTAACTTGCATATATTTCTTAGAGTAAGGCCAAACTAGATGAAATAATAAGGTCTTCAGGGTGTGATTTGGTTGTTGTTTTTGCTTGTAGGAGGCCCCAGTTTGGATTGGAACCATAGTGTGCAGAGATGGTGTTAACCCCTGGATTGCTTTCCTAAACTCAGATGTCCCCACAGAATTGCAGTTTGGGGGGGGGGACTTGCCTCAATGATGCCTGTATATTACCCCGCCAGAGCAAATATTGGCTCTGAGGAAGTGTTTGAGGTTGAGAAAGAGCTAACCTCCCTTTCTTCTGGTTCTGATCTGAATTGGGGCATCCCATGGCTCGTATGTACCATAAAATAACATGCCAGAAATCCAGTCACCTCATTTTGAACCTTAGTATTGTGAGTTAATTTCAGGAATTTATATTTTGAACCTAAGTTCCTTGGATGCAATACTTAGGATAAATAATAGGTTGGACACAAAAATGTCTTCCCAATGTTTCACTCACTCTCACTATTTTGAAGAAGTTATTTTTTCTTAAAAAAAAAAAAAAAAAAGAGGTCTTCCTGCACCAAGCTTTTGCAGTTGACTGTCTGCAGGCAAAATGCCATACTGGAAAGGAGAGATGGAATGCTTGGCCTTCCATTGTCTGTAACTGCTTGCAACTCACCCTTAAAGAAACAGTGGGGATGTAGAAGAGAAAAGGGAGAATTGGTCATCACATAGTAAGATACTCAAAAAGTTAGAGGGTGTTCTAGAATTTTTTGTGCCGTCTTGAAAGGCTTGGGTGCATTCTCATGTTGTATGAGGCAGCTGCTTTGGCTACTTCACGTACTGCTTTTGGGTGGTTGGCAGTGCTGCCCCACATCAAGTGAGAATGAATTCACTTATGCCTGTTGTGGATGCAGAAAAGAAGAGGTGATAAAATAAGCGAAATAGAAGAAATGTCTAACTATTACTATAATGTACAGTTCAGAAAATATTCTGCTGGAGCCATCAGCAGAGAGAAGAACATTGATAGTTTCAATGTAGACTTTTATGAAAAGCATGATTTTTGTTTTGGTGGCACACAGGTCAGGCAGGAGTTTTCTGTGTAAGAGCTTTAGCATTTTAATAGGTTGGGTGAGTAGTGCTCCTTTCATTCTTGTATTGTAAATTTTTTCAGCTAGAAACAAGGTATTGAATGGGAAGGATACTGTGGAATGGTTTCACTTCAGGAAGGCGAATTTATACATGTGTTGCGAAGTCTGCCTCCTTAAAGTAAAAGTTGCTTGTGTACAACATTCCTCTCAGATGAGCCAGTATTGTGTGGTGGTTAGTTTTGAACTGTGCTGAAGAGACTCAGAAATCCTTACAGAACATGGAACTGTCTGGGTGACCTTGGGCCACTCACTCAGCCTAACCCACATTACAGGATTGTTGATAACTTGAAGAAGCAGAGAATTGTGTGCACTGACCTGAGCTTCTGGGTTTTCAAGTTTTTTCACCAGCCAGGAGTGTCGTTCTCTTTTGAATTTTTCTTTGTTCATTGTTTAAACCCAACAATTTCAGGGAATAAATATTTAAATTAGCATAATTGTTCATATTTGATTTACAGTTTCAAGACTATAATTTCCTATATTGATGAGCAATTTGAACGCTATCTTCATGATGAAAGTGGCTTGAACAGACGGCATATTGTTGATAACCGAGTTCATTGCTGTTTCTATTTCATTTCACCGTTTGGACATGGGTAGGTATTAATGCTGAAAGCACTTGTTTAATGATCTGATCTTTGTACTTAGCAATATTCTAAAAAACATAATTACTGCTTTTCAATATGGGTGGTAATGAAGTTAAATAAGGCTATAAAAGAAGAGAAATTAAGAGTTTTATTGGAAGATTTTTGTTATCAGTTTAGTTTTTGAAGGAATTGGGAAGATCTGTATGCTATAACTACTTAAACATTTATTTTTAGTCTCAAGCCCTTGGATGTTGAGTTCATGAAAGCCATACACAACAAAGTGAATATTGTGCCTGTAATTGCAAAAGCTGATACCCTTACTCTGAAGGAGCGGGAGAGGCTGAAGAAACGGGTGAGTGTTTCATATAAGTATGGAAGCACTGAGGCGTTTTTGTTGAAATTTAGTAGAGTCAAAGAGAGAGAGAATTGATTTCTGACTTAAAATTCTGTGGACATAGGGATTTAAGAACCTGGTGTGAAATATAGCTTACTGCAGACCTTCCCTCTACCCTCTTTTTTTCTTACCTTGAATAAAATGGGCATATGTGTTGGGTTTTGGCTGGGGTCCAAACAGTCCTGTGTGGAGGTATAAAACACTTCCTGTTTTGTAACGCCAGCCATTTGCTGTTACCTGGCTGAATTCAAGGTATTGAGTATCACATACAAAGCCCTTGGTCACTCATATCTACAGGACCACTCTTCCCCTATGCTTCTCCTATGCTCTGCCATAATAGCTTCACTCATTGGAGCAGGCCTCCTGTAGGTGCCACCTTGCAAATGGGCAAAATCAATAAGATGTGGATTCTCTGTTGTGGCCCCCACCTTATGGAATGGCTTGCCTGATGAGGTCAGGAAGGCATCTTCCTGGCTTTCTGCAAACTATGCACAACTGAATTATTCAAGAGGGCTTTTTTTACATGGGTAATTTGGGCTGTACTCTAATGAAGAGTTTCAGAAAGTTGCTTTAGTAAAAGTATAAGAACTGTGGACTACACTAATGTGTATAGTGCATACTGTATGTTGCTCTAAGCAGATTCTACTATGTAATTTCTGTCTTGTTTTAACATGCTATGTTAATGCTTATGCTTTTTTTCAGATGTTTCTTCAGATTTCTGCTTATTTTTGGATTTCTGCAATCTAAATGCTGTTGCATTGCTTATGGGATGCATTGCTTATGGGGATGTCCTATCCTGTTGATTGTGTATGACTTACACTTTGTAACCCACTTTGAGTCTTAGTGAAAAAGGCGAACTATAAGTAATATAAAATAATAAAAATATTCAGAAAGGCATACTATAAATAAAAATGTTCATATACCATTTCGGGGAGGGAGCATCTATTAGGGAACTCAAGTAGAGGTGGTTTTAGACACAAGGCATCCAGGGCAGCTGCCCACATGGCACATGGTCAAGGGGCCTGGCCATCCAGGTCTTTCTTCCTTCCTCCTTGGCAAGGGGCAGGTGTACCCCCCCAGTGATTCTGGGATCTCATCTTTGACTTCTGCCTGGGTCCCAGAATCATTAAAACCATCCCTGGATACAAGGGAATGCAGTGCAAATGGAGCTGGAAAAACCCATTGTATGTGCATTCATTTGCAGATCAGTATTTCACATCAATAGTGATGTTCAGATCAATATTCCTGTGCATTTACTTTCAGATTCTGGATGAAATCGAAGAGCATAGCATCAAGATTTATCACCTACCAGATGCTGAATCCGATGAAGATGAAGACTTCAAAGAACAGACCAGACTTTTGAAGGTAAAAATTGTCGGGAGCCCTGATCTGGATAGCCAAGGCGAGCCTGATATCATCAGATCTCAGAAGCTAAGTAGACCTGACCCTGACAAATATTTGGATGGAAGACCTCCAGAGAATACCAGGGCCGGGGAGGCCAGAGGCAGGCTATCAAGTCACTTCTCTAAATGTCCTCCATTCCCCAGTAGGAGTCGCCAGAGGTTGCCATGACTTCCAGGCACGGGCGCACACACAAAAATGCAAAAATACAACACCTCCACCACCACCACCCCCCGTTTATTGGGTAATTGTTATTTCTGGAAACCATTGCATGATGTTTTGTGGATACTTCTCATTCTGTACAACCTGAGGGTGTAAGACACATGAGAGATGAGACCTGCAACTAGCATCCTTGACCAGTGCCCTTCCTAACAGACAATAACTGGATGTGGAGGGCAGGCAAAGTAGATGGTAGAAGTAGTACATACTGAAATGGAGGGGAGTCCCCATGCCACCTAAGGAAGTAATAGCATGACCACTCCTAAAAACACTCTTGACCAGTGTTCCCTCTAAGCTGAGTTGGTGTGAGCTAGCTCACAGTTTCTTAGCCTCCGGTCACACATTTTTGTCTTAGCTCAGGAAGGATGGCTCCAGACCAAACTAATTTATGCAGTAGCCACATCACAAGTTCACAATTTTAATACCAGTAGCTCACAAAAATAGAATGTTTGTTCACAAGACTCCACAGCTTAGAGAGAGCATTGCTCTTGATATGACCCCATTTTAACAATTTGGCCATTCAACAATATTTCATTGTTGGGCAAGTTGATTGAGAGCATGGTGGCTTCTTCATGTCAGGGTCTCTAAGTGTTGCTACAACTGCTGTTCTTCCCTGTGACCTTTGTTCCATGGGATCCCACTAGGTTCCGTTGTATCTCCTATGCTATTTGACATAAACAGAAAACCCCTCGGGGGGGCGGGGGGTCATCTGGAAGTCTAGGCATGCAGTGCATCAATATACTGATAGCACCCAGCTCTTTTTCATCTAATGCTAAGGAAGTGGCATGTTCATTTGTCAGTGTCTGGAATTAACAATGGTCTGGATGATAGTGCATGGAGTGAAGCTTCATCATGACAAGAACAGCTGCTTTTGGTACAAAGTTCCATAGATCTTGGAGACTGGAGTTCAGTGTATACTGATACATTCCCTAAAGGCTCAGGTTCGTTGTTTGGATGTAGTACTTGATTTAATATTGCTCAGAGATGCCCAGATAGTGACTATGACTAGTAGCACTTTGTTACCAGTTTAAGTTAGTATGCGAACTGCAGCCTTGGTGACCTCCAGCATAAACTGTAATGATGCATTCTGCATGTGGCTCCCTTTGAAAAGATTCTCAAACTGTAATTGGTTCTAAAGCAAGTGATGTGGCAGCAAAAGGGGAAGACTGCTGGGGGATGAGTGGGGGGAGGCAGTATGAGGGGAGAGAACCCACTAGCAGAAGGAAGCAGGGACCCCCTTGGGTTATGCTCGTTGCATAATATTTGTGTCAGTGTTTGACAACTATAATGTATTCCACATGGGGCTGTCTTTGAAGAAGCCTTGGAAGCTTCAGTTGGTACAAAAAGCAGCAGTGAGACTCCTGTCTAGGGTGGTTGCTTAGAATGCATAATTCCAGTGTTGCAGCAACTGCTGTGGTTCTTTTTGCATCCAGTTCAGAGTATTGGTGATTACCTTTAAATCCCTTAATAACCTAGGGCCCTCACAGTTATTGAGCCTTATTTCCTGTTAAAGTTCCATGTACCAGCTGTATTCTCCAGACAGCTTTCTCTTTATGGTACCCTCCTTTAGCTTTCCATATGATAACAGCCAGGTCACAGGATTTTTCTGTGGTGGGTCTTGTCCTTTGGAATCGCCTGCCAGAAAGTTCTTATACATACTTATTCCAGAGAGCATTTGGTGGAAGGTAAACTGTTTTGACATTTTTTAAAAAAAAATTCTGTGAATTTTTAAAATCTTGTTAATTGGGCTAATGTTTTATGTCCTTGCAGCCTTGTCCATTGTTAGTTTTCTTGAGGATGAGGAGATAAGGCAGGATATAAATGTTTTAAATAAGTGTTTTTTTTATTATAAGCCATTTAAAGACTTTTACTGACAATCAGCATTTAATTTAAAAACAGATTAGATACTTTGTGATCACTTTATCAGACAGTTCCCAGGTGAATCTTCATACTTTAAAGTAAGTATCTTAAATTATAATCTGTGCTTTGTCATTATTATGCTTAAGTGGTTTAGGATAATTTTTCTTTTGTAAATATTTAGAATGGTGATGAATGCTACAGAACTTCCTGCTACTTCAAAATTGTACAATGTTACCATAACTTTTTTTAATCCTCAATTTCAGGCCAGCATTCCATTTTGTGTAGTGGGATCCAATCAACTTATTGAAGCTAAAGGTAAAAAGGTCAGAGGTCGTCTCTATCCATGGGGAGTTGTTGAAGTGGAGAACCCAGAGCATAATGACTTCTTAAAATTAAGAACCATGCTAATGTAAGCATATTGACTTTACCTCAATAACTTAATTGTTTTGTTCATCCTATCTTTTTTCTTAGAGAAAAGAAGTAGCCCCACCCCTTCTCTGTATTAAAAATCTGGATCACATCAAACAAAATGTTTTCAGTATCTGTTAAATAGTAGAATAGTGTCGTGAATGAATTATACAAAAGACTTTCTTTCTTAGAATGTTAGAATAAGTAAGTAAATTGTATAAATTCATTGTGCTTACTTTTGCTTCCCAAATTAGTTTTCCAGTTGCAATGATTTTGTAAGGCAGAAAAGAAGGAGAGAATGGAATAAGTAGGTACGCAAGTAGAGAGTGGGTGGCCTAAAAACATTTGTGAACAGGAAGTGATTTAGCTATGTGAATTACTGAAGTGCCGCATACCAAGTCCTGGAAATGTTTTTTTGCCCTTTGGACATTTTGAGTATTGTCTGGATATTTTTGATACTTTCCCATGATTTTTGTGTGATGAAGCACAGTGCAAATGGTAGTGGAAGGCATTAAATAAACGCAGGGGCATCTATAGATAAGAGACTGCAAAAGGATGTCTGCGCAAGGTATATGTGAATCAGTCTTCCTAGCGATCATGGAAAAGATTTCAATTCTCAGCACAGTTCTGTCATTCTTCCAAGGCTGCTGTTCCCTGTTCCTGCAAGAGATCAAATCTCAACCTCTGTGTTCTTCATTCCTCTCTGTCATCCCATTTTTTGTTGTTTTGAGAGTGATTAAATAAATTGCACAACATAGAAAACCTATGAACATGTATTCCTATGTGTAAATCTGGTCCCCAGCTGCCTTTCATGGGTCTGTGTATTAAAGGTAGTTATAACTGAAGTACTAGGGGAAATAAATTTTGCATAGTAATATGATGATGTGAAAAGCTAGCAAAAAAGGTCTGGCAAGAACAGCCACATATGTGAGAGCCAGCATGGTGTAGTGGTTAAAGTGTTGGACTAGGATCTGGGAAATCCAGTTTTGAATCCCCACTTGTGCCATGGATGTGGCAGCCTAACCTACCTCACAGGGTTGTTGTGAAGATAAAATGGAAGAGAGGAGAAAGATGTAAGCCCGTTTGGGTCCCCATTTATGTGAAAGCCGGAATATAAATAAAGTAAATGAATGTAATCAGATGTTTGGGCATAATGGCGTTGGTCCTCTGATAATGAACATAATGTTGCTTTGTGGTTCCAGCACCCACATGCAAGATCTCCAGGAAGTAACTCAGGACCTTCACTATGAAAACTTCCGTTCTGAAAGACTTAAGAAGGGTGGCAGGTTAGTACATAGTTGGACCTATAGTTCTGTTAGAGTTAATTAATCTTACCCTTTCACTTTGCATGTGTTGACCTCTAATTCTGTAGTGTACATGTTGGTGCTGGATGACCATACACATAACCCTCCTCCCCAAAAATCCAAGTAGCTCATTTTGTTAGGGGTTTCTTTTCTCTTCAGATTCTGTGCTTAGAATAGGCTAGATGGATAGAGGATGAAGGGGCCCTGAAAAAAAAATCCTAGCTGCTAATAGAAAGGCCAGTATCACACAAAACCTGCATGCCTGATATTCAGTTGAAAACTGTTGTAGGCTGCTATTGTCTTTTTACATAAGTGACATCTCTGTAGTGAATTCCCTTGCATTGAAAAATATAGTGAAAGCCAGTTCATTGTTATGCCTGAAGTAACCATGATGATTATATTAGAACTCTAACTTACTGGTGCCAATTAGCTAAGTTGAGTTTCCAGGGCTGAGCTATTGGATCGCAGCAAACAATCTCTGCAGTTTCTTGCTTGTGTGATCTACAGGGTAGGTGACTGTGGGCAGCAGCAATTCTATGAACTTCTGCCCTTTAAAACAGGGAAGATTACTCTGTCCCATTCCTAGAAACTTCAGTGGGCTCTGTTTCTACATTAGCTGGCTGAGCATGAGAGGGCTCTCCTCTGGTCCATGGGTCTCTGAACCCGTTTGAGAAATGTTTGCAAAGAATCTTGCATTTCATAACTCTGCTCTGTTCTCAGCTTTCTTTGTTTTTTAAAATATTAATGAATAGCAATAAAATATACTTACATTCCTGGTTCTGAGAAGTGTTTAGCTAAATGTTTTTCATATATGCATAATCCTCTCTCTCCCCTGCGATGTGGGCAAAGTTTCGTTCAGATTACTCTTTGTTCCATCTCTTACTCTCTTTTTGTTTGCTTCATAACCAAAGTCTCCAAAGTAAGAACAAGGGTTGGGATCCATGAAGAACTCTGGGGAAGAAGAGATCCTATTTCCTCCTGCACTTTCCCTCTTCTTGTTCTAGTTGTTCCTGTCGTCCATTCTGTCTCTGCTTCCTCCCCTGCTGCCCCTGCTGTTTCCTCCTTGCCTGTCATCCACCCTCCTAATCTTTACTTTTTCTCCTCCCCTTTCCTGAGCACCAGCATTCTTCCATTGTCAAGTGCCCTTATTTGGTTGCTATAGAAACCCAAAATCCCACCCAAATTTTCCTCTGACATTTGGAGGCAAGTACTCTTTATGTTTTTCTATAGGAGCATATGCCTTAGCCCTTTGTGCCTCTCTCTTGTCTATACTTTTAAAATTTTTCCCTGGGGGCATACATGACTTGTTCAGTCGCACAGTTGAGTCTAACTGTTCGTGACCCATGGACAAGATCACACCAGGCCCTCCTATCTTCTGCCGTCCTCTGAAGTTTGCTCAATTTCATTCTTTTGACACTGTCTAACCATTTCATCCTTTGCCGTCCCCTTCTTCTTTGACCTTCAATCTTTCCCAACATCAGGGTCTTCTCCAGTGAGTGCTCCCTTCTCATTTGATAGCCAAAGCATTTGAGCTTCAGCTTCAGGATCTGGCCTTCCAGGGAACAGTCAGGATTGATTTCTTTTAGGCTTGACTGATTTGATCTCCTTGCAGTCCAAGGGACTCTCAAGAGTCTTCTCCAGCACCATAGTTCAAAAGAATCTATTCTTCGGCACTCAGCCTTCCTTGTAGTCCAACTCTCGCAGCCATACATTACTACTGGGAATACCATTGCTTTGACCATGCGGACTTTTGTTGGCAGGGTGATGTCTCTACTTCGTATCATGCTGTTTAGGTTTGCCATCGCCTTCCTCCCCAGGAACAGGCATCTTTTAATTTCATGGCTGCAGTCACCGTCTGCAGTGATCTTGGATCCCAGGAACGTGAAATCTGTCACTACTTCCACGACTTCCCCTTCTATTTGTCAAGGATTGATGGGGCCGGATGCCATGATCTTCGTTTTTTTGATGTTGAGTTTCAAGCCAACTTTTTCGGTCTCCTCTTTCATCCTAAGCAAGAGGCTCTTTAAGTCCTCTTCACTTTCTGCCATTAGTGGTATCGTCTGCATATCTGAGGTTGTTGATGTTTTCCCAGCAATCTTAATTCCGGTTTGTGATTCATCCAGGCCAGCATTTTGCATGATGTACTCTGTATATAAATTGAGTAAGCAAGGTGACAATATACATCCTTGTCGTACTCCTTTTCCTATGCTAAACCAATCAGTTGTTCCATATCCAGTTCTAACTGTCGCTTCTTGACCCTTATACAGGTTTCTCAGGAGACATGTGAGGTGTTCTGGTACTCCTGTCTCTTTAAGGACCTGCCACTTGACTACAAGAGGTTAAAACCATTTGGGTATTATAAATTCTTACCTTTTCCATTTTCCCCACTTTGTGTAGGAAGGTAGAAGATGAGGAAGTGAACAAAGACCAAATCTTACTGGAAAAGGAAGCCGAAGTAAGGATGTTGTTTTTCAGCTTAAAATACATTAACAGTCTCACTACTGATGCTGCTGTTTAGTTTTACTGTGTTCTTAAGGGAAATAGTCATTCTTTCCTTGGATCTGAGACCTGTAAACTTCAAAGCACCAGTACCTGCATGGATGCCTAGCCTACGATATTAAATAGACTGGTCACAGGTGGTGGTATCCTTCTTTTGCCCCATTTCAGCATTGAAGGCACCCAATGACAAACTTAAAAGATTTGATAACCTTGAAGCTTGTCTTATAATTACCTACAGACCTAAGCAGAATTACCTCCTTCTTATGTTCTGATAAGGATTGCACTGTCATTGCTAAAATGACCAGATGACAGTGCCCTGAAGTCCCTCTGTTCTCCCTCCCTTTTGTGCAACTAGCATTTATTATGAAGGTGCTTATTGCTGTACATTGGTCTTGTGCCTAAATTAAATCCAGGTCAGTACTTGAGAAGTCTATAAATGGAGAACATAGTAATTGTGAAAATTCACAAAATAGATACTTAACAATTTGTCTTGTGTTTTTGCCTTAGCACTCCAAGGCTGAACTGTGTGTTGCCCAACTCACTTTTTTACTCAATGCAGTACTACTTGTAATTGTAGCTGCAGCCTTTTAATCGTATGTTACAATAACTAAGGCAGCAGTCTTGTGGATACTATGAACAAGTCCCATTGATCTCAGTGGGCCTTGCTTCTGGATAAACATGCTTTTGATTATTTTGTAACTCTTTGTTTAATCAGTAGGATGTGTTATCAGTAGGCTGTGTTAAGGATGCATGCATACTTTAATTTTTATTTTTGAGGCTGTTTTGATCCTGGCATATAATATAATGTGGAATGAGGAGGAAGAAAGCTCTGCCGTATTGTCCATAGTAATCACGTTAGCTTGTAACTTTACAGAAAAGCCATACTTTCAAATGAAAGAAAGGGTAAGTGGGCTTTTTATTTTCCTAGCTCCGGCGTATGCAAGAGATGATTGCAAGGATGCAGGCACAGATGCAGATGCACAGACAAGGAGGTGAAGGAGACAGTGGTATGCTCCATGGACACAAAGTCTAAATGATTTGGTAAGTTTACTTTTGTTAACTTTATAGAAAACTAGTATGTGTAAAAATATTGCTATGCAAGTTAAGCAGTATGGGAAATATAGGAGCACTTGTCTGTTTAATGCTAATGTTAACGTCTGGATAAATTTGATTGTATGCATGCTCACAAGTATGAGAATGCATTACATCTAAAAAGGCATCATGAGATTGCTTTTATTTAAAATGAAATTAGCCTTTTGTGTACTGTGCCAGAAACCTGATCATTCCTACTTAACTGTAAAAATTTTGCAGTGGTGGCTCACAAATCCCCAGTCATGTACCACCCATGTTGCCCTGCAACTCCTTAGATTGGAAAGGCCAGGAGACACGATGCATTGAGCTTCATTACTTTGCACCTGTTTCCTTAGACTGTTTTTGTTCAAACTATCTTGGCTTCTTCCTCTGTTTTAAAGGACTGACACAAAAACAAGAGGGTTGTAGGTAAAAGGAAAATACAGGTTGCCAGGTGACAGGCAAGTGGAAAATTGTACCTCTGAGTTCTGCATAAACAAGTTGCATCCTAAATCAGAGTACTGAAACATCACCAAAGCAGGTACTGTGTTTGATCACAGGAGACTTTGGTTGTAAGGCAAACAAAAAGAGAGACATGGAACAAAGAGTAATCTGAAGGAAACTGCCTACATTGCAGGGGAGAGGGTATTCAGAACCCCCACACCTGCCCATCTTGCAGATCAAGAATAGGAAAATTTCTGCTTCTGCCTGAGAAAATTGTCTTGAAACATTAACAGGTAGATAAAATGATCATGGGACAATTAGAAACAGGAGGAAGATAAATAAATTGAATAATTTCCATTGCATGTAGTAATATGAACCTAGTTTTTCTAACCAGGGTTAGATTAAAGAGGCTTTTGGATAATTTGGGGGACTGTTGTACAGAAGAAAAGCTTACCATCAACTACTCAAAAACTAAAGTAATGGTTTTTTGGGAAAAGCCTAAAAAATATTCCTGGAGTTTAGAAGGCACTCCAATAGAACAGGGTAAAAATTATAAATATTTGTGTCCGATATTCAGTGAAACTTTGAGCTAGAATGCCCACATTGCCTCCTTAAAATCTTTGGCAAATAAGATCATTGGTGTGGTACTGAGATTTTATTATAACAAGGGAGGGCTATTAATAGATCCAGCCCTTAAACTCTTTGTCAGCAAAGTAATCTTGAAAATACTATATGGTATAGAAATTTGGGGGCTGAAAGAACAAATGCTTTATAGCTTGGAGGTAATTCAAAACCTTTTTTTTTTAAGGCGTATCTTGGTACTTCCGAAAGGGATACCAGCAGGCACAGCCCTATTAAAAGTGGAACTTGGCCTCTCCTCAGTTAGAGTTTGCGCTCATTTAGCTGTATTAAAATCATGGAAGAAATACCAATTGATACAAACTCAATTTCTTGGTAAACTTAGTTATTGTTTGTCATTAAGGACTGATAACATTCGCTCTGACTTTGTTCATAACATTATTTCCCATTATACAATCCCAGACGGAATTGGGGAATAACTGTGGAATTAGAGAATAACTGCGATTTGAGGCAATGGGTGTTTAATGGAGATGCCATAATAGATTAGTCTTTAATCATTCAGGAGCTGCATACTTGGTAAATGTTATGGCATATAAACTTAGATCAGCACGTACAGCACTGCAATCCCAGACTATGAACAGCGTATTTGGATCTGCAAAACTTCCGTGGAGGATCTTTTCCGTTATGTCATGGTCTGTCCATTGTACTAGGAACTGAGATGTAAATTCTTGACTGCAATAATAGATCAATTGCTGAATGTTTCTGACACTGATAAATTAATATTTCTCCCTCTGAGGCGGAGGACATCTTGGTGGGTGATTCCCATCCTCTAATTAGGGAGGCAGGAACAAAGTCTTTCCACTTCCTGTCTCCTTGGTGGGAGTCGCCCATCTCCTCAGATCTTCGTCGTGGTCTCTGTGCAGTCCCACACATGGGTTGGGCGCCTGCGCACGACCTCGATCGGAGAAACTTCTAGAGCTTTACCTCAGAAGAGCTTTTGGCGGGCTCTCCCCCCGCTCTGGGGGAGGAGACATGCACTGCGCATGCCCAGAGCGGGAGAGAGAGCCGCCTCCCACTCAGTTCTTCTTCGACCGCCTTCGTGTTCACACCTCGTTCCTGTCGTTCCTCCATTTACCTCAGCTGAGTATATCTTTCTTTGCTTTCGCTTTATTTTTCCATCTGCTTCTTTCTCTTCTAAAAAATATTAAAAAAAAAAAAAAACTTTGTCTATCTCTCTTTCCCCCCCCTCTCCTTTCTTTGGAGGGTGGGTGGGGATTTTTGTATGGGAAAGACTCAATTCTTTAAGGTCTGTCGTCGTTGCCCTGCTAAAATTCCATCCAACGAGACGGGCACGACCTTTGCTTAGTTTGTTTGGGAGAGGCCCATAGAGTAGATTCTTGCCCTCATTGCGCGAGTTTCACTCGTCAGGCTCGCCGTAATCGAGAGGCTAGGCTCAAAGCTCTTCTTGTTGAATCGGCTCTGCGTCCCACAATGTCTTCGGGAGCTTCCCAGGTCTCAGTAGCCAAAAAATCGGACACCTCCTCGAAGGCACCGAAACAGAAACCTAAGCGGGCTGAAGATAAGACCCCTTCGAAGTTGAAGGCCACGCCCTCTGCTTCGGTTTCGAAAGTGGACCCCATCATCGTGACTGGGTTGTCGACGTCGATGCCGGCCCTTGCCTCTACCTCTCATCAGTCTGCGGCTCGACAACAGACTCCGCAGCACCCCCACTCGTCACCTATGGGGACGATACCGTTGGGCCAGTTGACCAGATCGCCTCCGCACCTGTCTCCGCGAACAGGCTCCCGGTCTCCACGGAGGCGCTCCACTACCCCGATCCACACTTTGGACGAGGGTCTGGTTGTGCACCGCCATGCTCGGTCCCGATCTCGACTTGGTCGTCGATGCCTGATCCGTAGGCAATCCCCGTCGTCGTCTGATTCCGCCTCTGACCACCAATGCTGGTCCTGCGAAGACCGTCGGGAGCGCCCGAATGCGGCCTACTATTATTCGAGGTCTCCGACACCGGAGAGACACCGCTATGACCGAATCCGGCATTCGGAACGCGGAGATCAGGCCCATGCCCCTGACCGCCCTCGGCGCTCGGCATCTGTGGCCTCGGCTCATTCTGCCTCTCGGGAACAGCCTTCTGACCTTCCCAGAAATCGGGACGCCCCAAGGAGTTCCCCAATGGAACCTCGACACCGTCCTGCCGTCGACCATCCAGTCATCGACCTTGTCCAGCCCCGATCCTCCTCTCCTATGTCGATCTCGGACGGGTCGGATTCGGCGGAGTTCGATCCCGAGGTCTCTCGAATTGAGGACGAGCACCGACGCTCGGGGTCGATTTCCCCTACGGAAGGCCCTAAGGCATTTTTGGAGCTCGTTACCAGGATGGCGACTGCCCTCCAAGTACAGGGCTTTACGGAGTCCCCGGCAGTGACCGACGTCGTTCACCGGTTGGTCCAGGCTGATCTTCCTCCGTCTCCCGTCTTGCCTTTGCTGCCTGTCCACCTTTCTATGTTGAAAGAGTTATGGGAACACCCGGCTTCGATCCCTCCGGTTTCGAGGTGCTATGATGGGTTGTATAGGATCCAGGATGCTCCTGGCAAATTCCTCCTTTCTCAGCCACCACCGAACTCCATGGTGGTTCACTCTTCTTCGAAATCGAGGCAGCCTGCTCGCCAGTCCACGCCCCCTTACCGTGAGGGTCGTAAACTGGATCTTCTGGCCAAGAAGATGTACTCTCTGGCCTCCATGAATCTCCGGGTCGATACTTATCTGTCGTATTTATCTGCTTACGCATTCAACGTTGCCAATGCAATTCGCCCTGTCCTGGAGTTTGTTCCGGAAGAGCACCGTCCCACTCTCTCGGCTGCCTTGTCTGAGGTTTGTGCTATATCAAAGCAACAAATCAATTCCGTTCGTCATGCAGTCAGCTGCTTCTCTAAACTCCTGGTGTCTTCTGTCGCTCTACGGCGTCATGCCTGGCTGCGGGGCACCTCCCTACAACCGGACGTCAAGTTCCGTGTAGAAGACCTCCCCTTTGACGGAAACGGCCTCTTCCACTCTACCACCGACGAAGTGTTGAAGGCTGTTGATGAGAGTCGTAAGCAGGCCCGAAACCTTGGAGTCTCGGCTGCACCTTACCGGCCCAGGAACCGTTCCTGGAAACCTTCTGGCTCCAGGCGATACCTCTCTCCGGCACCTCACTCCCAATGGAGGAGAAAACCGTACGACTCCCGTCGTCCTTCCAAACACCGTTCCCAACCCACCAAAAAGCCGCCGCAGCCTAAGCAGTCTGTTTGACTGTCCCCACCGTCTCTCTCCAACGTCGTTCACTCCTTCCGTCCGTACCCGCCTCTTCCCCTTTCTACCAGCCTGGGAAGAAATTTCAACCGACTCTTGGGTCCTCACCATCCTGCGGGTCGGGTACGCCATAGAGTTCGTTTCGCCTCCGATCCTCCCACACTTTGTCGTCACGCCTCCGGACCCCCTCCTCGATCTCGAGGTTTCTGCTCTCCTTGCCAAGGGGGCCATCGAGGTCGTCCCGGAGGCGCAACGAACTCTCGGCTTCTACTCGAAGTATTTCCTGGTCCCCAAGAGGGACGGCGGCTTCAGACCAATTATGGACCTTCGGGATCTCAACCGTTACATTCGGTATCAAAAATTCAGAATGGTCACTCTGCAGTCGATCCTCCCTCTCATTCCACGGGCAGCGTGGCTCGCGTCAGTCGATCTTCAAGACGCATACTTCCATGTCACGATCCATCCCCAACATCGGCGGTTTCTCCGCTTCGCCGTTGGAGATGCCCACTACCAGTACAGGGTGCTTCCCTTCGGCCTTTCTACAGCTCCACGGGTGTTCACCAAGCTGATGGCTGTGGTGGTAGCCGAACTCCACCGACGGGGAGTCACTCTTTATCCTTACATCGACGACTGGCTTCTCGTGGCTCCAACGCCAACTCAGTTGCTCCACGACACTCGGGAGACTCTCTCCCTCCTCCGTGCTCTTGGCCTTTGCGTCAACCACGCCAAGTCCTCCCTTCAGCCCCTCCAAATCCTTCGATTCCTCGGGGCTCGACTCGACACCAACCTCGAAGCGGCTTTCCTTCCGGAGTCCAGGGCTTCCGACATTCGGGCGATGGTGTCCGCCTTTCAGACGTGTCCCCAACAATCCGCCCGTTCGGTCATGAGGCTTCTGGGTCACTTTGCCTCCACGGTGTTCGTTGTCCGCAACGCTCGGCCGAAGATGCGGCCGCTTCAGCTCTGGCTCCTATGAGCCTTCGATCCCCTCCGGAGGCCTTGGCACACGATTCTGTCGATCCCACATACCGTCCTCGCCTCCCTCGAGTGGTGGGCTCAACCTGTCCACCTCCTTTCCGGGATGCCATTTCATCCTCCTCCTCCCGAGTTGCTGTTGACCACGGACGCTTCCCTCTCGGGTTGGGGAGCCCAGTGTGGAGCGCTTACTGTACAAGGGGCTTGGTCTGCTCGAGATGCAACTCGCCACATAAATTACCTGGAGCTGCAAGCAATTTACCTGGCCCTCCGGTCTTTTCTTCCGACCCTCCGAGGCCGTGTCGTCCAAGTGGCTTCCGACAGCACCACGGCTGTTTATTATGTTAACAAACAGGGCGGCACTGCCTCTGTTCGTCTCTGCACCTTGGCAATAGATCTCTGGTCCTGGTGCCTCCGCCACTCCATCACGCTCTCGGCGATTCATATGCCCGGGGATCAGAATGTCGATGCGGACCGGTTGAGTCGTTCTGCCTCATCGGACAACGAATGGTCCATTCCCCTCCGGTATCTTCGACCTCTGTTTCGGGAGTTCGGTCACCCATCTGTCGACGGCTTCGTGTCCGTCGACAATGCTCGATGTCGCCTGTTTTTCAGCAGGGGTCCCCCGTCTGCTCGGTCGCTCGGGGATGCCTTTCTCCACAAATGGAACGGAACCCTGTTTTATCTGTTCCCTCCGTTCCTTCTCATCTCTCGGGTCCTGCAGAAGATTCGTGCAGACCGCACCTCCTGCATCCTGATCACTCCGTGGTGGCCACGCCAGGTCTGGTTCCCGCACCTGCTTCAACTCGCCTGTCGTTCCTTCCGTCCCCTCCCTGTCGTCCCAGATCTCCTCTCTCGGGCCCGAGGGAGAATCATCCATCCCAATCCGGGATTTTTCAAATTAACGGCCTGGAAGATCCAGCCCTAGACTTCCCGCCTCAGGTCTCTGAAATCCTCCTGAATGCTAGGAAGCCTTCTACTCGACGTTCCTATCGGTTCAAGTGGAACAGATTCCAATCCTATGCTACTGATCACTCCTTCGATCCAATTCGATCATCTCTCCGTGAGATCTTCGCCTACATCGTGCATTTGAAGGAGGCGGGCCTGGCATACTCGTCCTTGAGGGTTCATTTGGCGGCGATCTCCGCCTACCACCCCCTCATCCAAGGCTCGTCAGTGTTCTCCCACCGTCTCACCAAGACGTTCCTCAAGGGTCTTCTTCGGATGTGCCCGCCTAGGAAACCGTTGGTGCCTTCCTGGAGCTTGTCTCTAGTCCTTTCTCAACTCATGGCTAAACCGTTCGAGCCGATGGCTACCGCCGACCTCAGGTTAGTGTCCTGCAAGACGGCCTTTCTCGTAGCCATTACCACTGCACGCAGAGTAGGGGAACTAGCTGCCTTTAGGGCCGATCCCCCCTACACCGTTTTTCATAGGGAGAAGGTGGTCCTTAGAACAGATCCTTCCTTCCTCCCTAAAGTCATCTCTGCCTTTCACCTCTCTCAGTCGTCTGTTCTGCCTACTTTCTTCCCGAACCCGACTGATGCCTCTCAGAGAGCCCTGCACTGTCTAGACGTGCGCAGAGCGCTCTCTTTCTATCTACACAGGACACAGCCCATACGTAAATCTCCTCGGCTGTTCCTAGCTTATGGCCCCCCTCATGCGGGGGAACCCATTTCTTCTCAACGTCTCTCTAAGTGGGTGACTTCCACCATAGCCCTTTGCTATGAGCTGGCGCGTCAACCCGTTCCTACCTGTCTCACTGCCCATTCCACGCGGGCGGTGTCGACATCCACCGCTTTCCTGGCTGGTGTCCCGTTGGAAGACGTCTGTGCGGGTGCTACGTGGTCCTCGGCATCGACCTTCGTGACCCACTACGCACTCGACGTCCGAGCTCGGCGGGATGCTGCCTTTGGTCAGACGGTGCTGCGATCTCTCTTCGCTTGACCCTTGTGGACCCTCAGGTAGGACCCGTGGGTGATTTTGTTTGATGGTGATACTGTGTCTTAACCATTATTTTTGTGTCCTTTGCAGCTGCCAGCTCCCTCCTCCAACTGGTTCAGCTCTTGTAATCACCCATGTGTGGGACTGCACAGAGACCACGACGAAGATAAACAGGTTGCTCACCTGTAACTGATGATCTTCGAGTGGTCATCTGTGCAGTACCACAATCCCACCCAGCCTTCCGCGCTGCTGGCATCTCCAGATGTCCTGTTTTGGATTCTTTGGCCTTGACAGTGGCGGTCGAAGGAACTGAGTGGGAGGCGGCTCTCTCTCCCGCTCTGGGCATGCGCAGTGCATGTCTCCTCCCCCAGAGCAGGGGGAGAGCCCGCCAAAAGCTCTTCTGAGGTAAAGCTCTAGAAGTTTCTCCGATCGAGGTCGTGCGCAGGCGCCCAACCCATGTGTGGTACTGCACAGATGACCACTCGAAGATCATCAGTTACAGGTGAGCAACCTGTTTTTCTTTTCCAGCCTCGACAGGGAGAGCAGTTCAGAATAGACTCTGTTCGCCTATTCTTTTCCTCTATACTTCTTTTTGCTTCTTCTAACCTAAATACTTACCTTGCCTGCCCTTTCTTATTTCCCCCTAACTCCTTTGCTATTTTTCTCTGTCTCTCGTGCCTCCATGATGAGATCTGAGGGAAGGAGTTCGACTGTTGGGGAACATGCCCCTCAGAGGTGGCTGTTTTGGCAGGCTATAAAGTAATTACATTTATGATCTACTGAAGGGCTTCTAATGAATCCTCTGACGGTCTCCGAAATAGAGAAGGGAGCTCCACTCACAGCAGGCGCTGCTGAGCAGGATTCATAAGGAGCCGGCATGCCTGGAAATCGGCTTGCTTGAGCCGCCTTTCCTGGAACGAGGACGTCTCAGCACCAAAGCGTGCCAAAAAGGAGGCATCATTCCTCCCAGCAGCCTGATATCGTGGCGCCATGTCTGAGCCCGCTACTGCTGATGACCTTGCCAGCTGGTCAGGAGGAGGCTGCGGGATGGTTTTCCACTTCCATAAGCCATAAAGACGCTGCAGGACACAGTGAGAATCATCAAAGCCGACTTTGGCTCAACAAGCTGCAGCATTAACCAGTTCCTGTTTAGCGACAGACCAGTCTACTCGTGAGTAATGCTGAGGGAGCGGGTTCTCTCCAGTGTTTTTTCCTCAGAATTATAACATTATTTGGACCAACACCAGTTGGTGTAGTGGTTAAGTTGTCTGGCTAGTATGTGAGAGACCCAGGTTCGAATCTCTACTTGTGCCACTGAGCGAACTTGGGCCAGCCCTGCTCTCTCAGACTAACCTACCTCACAGAGTTGCTGTGAAGGTTAAATGTAGGAGAGGAGAAAGGAGGAGGCTGTTCATTTTGTCAGAGTGAAGGTGACAGACACAGGTCCCAGTCCAATTCCTCCTCCTGCACTCTCCTCCCAGACAAGGAGATACTGGAACTCCAGTTTCATCCAAAGAGAGCCCTAGCTCTCAAGACAGATACGAAAGAAACCTGTAGCAGAAAAAGAGGGAGCGACTCCCCTCACTGGACCCCAGACATGGGTTGAACATTTCCTTTGCATGCAGAAAATGCCAGATTCAGTCCCCAGCATCTCCAGTTAAGGGGAAAGGGGAAGTTTTTCTCAGATTAGAAGGGAATGAGATGGAGTTCCCATAGCAGTCCTAGGATTCTTAAATCAGAGGACTATCATTATCTATTATCTAAGACCATGACAACCTTAGAACTACAGGAGAGATAGCCAGGTCCTCCTCCTACAGGATCTGGGGGCAGGTCCAAGGGAACAAAGAATTCTTCCCTAAATCTAGTGTAACAGAAGGTTATCCCCTTCCCAACATTCTTTGAGAAACAGTTGAAGATGGAATGGGGAAAGAACTTATGACCAAGAGGCAATTTCCAAGCATTTTTTGCAGATCAGTTTTTGCAGGTCCCACTCAGTGATGCTCCTGTAGCAGAACTACAGCCATCTGCACCCCATCAGAAGGCGGCAAAGGCACAATCAGACAGCAGGGGGGAAAGAGCTGATCTTACCTTCAGGAAAACCAATGAAGCCACTACAGCCTTCTGCAACAGCACCAGTGGTTTCAAGAGCAGCTATTGTCTGCTCTAGGAGAGTTATTTAACTTATCCCAGCCTGCAACTTTTGCATAGTGGCAAAAGTCAATAGAATACCCAAAGCCACCTCATTCACAGCATATGCAACACTGGATACCTTTAAAAATTTTCATCCATGGCTATGGAATCTGGGACAACTGCCAGTAGAACTTGTGGCTCTGAACCTGGCAAGCTGACATCCGTGCCAAGTCTACAGTTGTGGCTTACCCATGCCACAGAGACAAAACTAGTTGAGGATCCTCTGGAACTTGCCTTAATTAATTAATTTACTACAATAGTATTATTGCAGAAGGCAATGACTACCTGCAGGCTACTGATTAACTAGAGAGACCTTTAGATCAAACACACTAGCACATGGAATCAAGGGGAAACATTTGGTAAACCTTAAGCATTGGAGAATGCTCCACAGCTCCCCCTGGGGTACAGGTGGACTAAACTACTCTTTCAATAATATCCACAGTAACTAGACTCCTATAGGGTGTTGCTTCCTCAACAGACAGCATGTGCACTATTCCACCACATTTCATTTTGTTAGAAGTGTCCAAGTCTCATTTTTGTGTAGTTATTGTATCTCTTCTGCTGCTGTCTCTCTCCATTTTCAGGATTCTCTTTCAGACAACAGTGATATATCTTCCCAAGACAAGGGCTCAATTTTAGCTATGTAGGATAGCCTGTGAGGTAGTATACCTTCAGGTGCTCGGATTGAGTGTATGAGCATTGTAACCTTGGTCCCGTTTCCTATTCAGACCCCAATTCTGTTATGCATTCCACCATTACTTCTTGATCTTGGTAATGAGTTGCCTTTTATTTCTGCAGGTTGCACCAGTTTAGTCCTGGAGCCTCCTCAAAGTATACTGCACCACTTGTAACAACCTTGTCTGTTTATGGGATAGAATGTGGATCTTCGTCGTGGTCTCTGTGCAGTCCCACACATGGGTTGGGCGCCTGCGCATGACCTAGTTCGGAGAATCTTCTAGAGCTTTACCTCAGAAGAGCTTTTGGAGGGCTCTCTTCCTGCCCTGGGGAGGAGACATGCACTGCGCATGCCCAGAGCAGGAGAGAGAGCCGCCTCCCACTCAGTTCTTCTTCGACCGCCTTCGCGTTCACACCTTGTTCCTGTTGTTCCTCCATATCGTTGCCTCAGTTGAGTATATCTTTTTCTTCTCTTTCACTTCTTGTTCTTTTTCCTTTTTGTCTTCTTCTATCTTTAAAAAACACACACACACAAAATTTTTTAGTCTTTCTCTTTTTCTCCCCCCCCCCCTTCTTTGGAGGGTGGGTGGGGACTTTGTATGGGAAAAACCAGGTTTTTCAAAGTCTGTCGTCGTTGCCCCGCCAAGATTCCATCTAATGACGGGCACGACCTTTGTCTGACTTGTTTGGGAGAGGCCCATAGAGTGGATACTTGTCCTCACTGCACGAGTTTCACTCGTCAGGCTCGACGTAATCGAGAGGCTAGGCTCAGGGCTCTTCTTTTAGAATCGGCTTTACGTTCTACAATGTCCTCAGCGGCTTCCCAGGCCTCTGCGGCTAAAAAATCCGACACCTCCTCGAAGGCACTGAAACAGAAACCTAAGCGGGCTGAAGATAAGACCCCTTCAAAGTCGAAGGCCCCGCCGTCCGCTTAGGTTTCGAGGGTGGACCCCATCGTCGTGACCGGGTTGTCGACGTCGATGCCAATCCTGGCCTCTACCTCTCATCGGTCTGCGGTGCGGCCAGCATATTCACTTGTCGCCTTCGGGTTTGATCCCTTTGGGCCAGTCGATGAGATCGCCTCCACAATTATCCCCTCGAAGACGTTCCCGGTCTCCATCGAGGCGTTCTGCTACCCCGGTCCACACTTTGGATGAGGGCCCTGTTGTAGTGCACAGCCATTCACGGTCCTGATCACGATACGACCGGAGAAGACTGCTCTGTAGGCAGTCTCCATCGTCGTCCAGTTCCCCTTCAGACGACCAATGTTGGTCTTTTGAGGAGCGTCGAGAACGCCCGGATGCGGCCTACCATTACTCCAGGTCCCCGACACCGGAGAGGCACCATTATGATCATATCCGGCACGCCGAACGTGTGGATCGGACCCATGTCCCTGACCTCCCTCGGCGCTCCACGTCTGTTGCCTCGGCCCGTTCCCTTCCTCGGGAACAGCCTTCCGAACCCTCTAGAAGTCGAGATGCCCCGAAGAGTTCCCCAGTGGAACCTTGGTACCGTCCTTCCGTCGATCACCCAGTTATTGATCTGGTTCAACCACGATCCTCCTCTCCCATGTTGATCTCGGACAGGTCGGATTCGGCGGAGTTCGATCCCAAGGTCACTCAGATCGAGGACGAGCCTCGACGCTCGGGGTCGATTTCACCTACTGAGGGCCCTAAAGCATATTTAGAGCTCATTACTCGGATGGCAACTGCTCTTCAAGTCCAGGGCTCTACAGAATCCCCAGCTGTGACGGACGTGGTTCATAGACTGATGCAAGCCGATCTTCCTCCGTCCACCGTCCTACCCTTGCTTCCTGTGCACCTTTCAATCTTGAAAGTGTCTTGGGAGCACCCGGCTTCGATCCCCCCGGTTTCGAGACTCTATGACGGCCTCTACAAAATTCAACAGAATCCAGGCAAATTCCTCATTTGTCAGCCACCACCTAACTCGATGGTTGTCCACTCCTCCTCGAGATCGAAGCAGCCCGTTCGCCAGTCTGCGCCTCCTGACCGCGAGGGTCGCAAGCTGGACCTTCTGGCCAAGAAGATGTACTCTCTGGCCTCCATGAATCTTCGCGTCGATACTTACTTCTCCTATCTGTCGGCGTACGCCTTCAACATTGCGAATGCAGTCCGTCCTATCTTGGAATTTGTTCCAGAGGAGCATCGTCCCACTCTCTCGGCTGCCTTGTCTGAGGTTTGTGCCATATCGAAGCAGCAGATCAATTCGGTTCGTCATGCTGTTAATTGTTCCTCAAAGCTCCTGGTCTCTTCCGTTGCTCTCCGGCATCATGCTTGGCTGCGGGGCACCTCTTTACAACCTGACGTCAAATTCCGTATTGAAGATCTTCCCTTTGACATCGATGGCCTCTTCCACTCCACCACCGACAAAGTTTTGAAAGCTGACAATGACAGTCAAAAGCAGGCTCGAAATCTCGGAGTCTCTGCTGCCCCTTACCGACCTCGGAACCGTCCTTGGAAACCTCCCGGCTCCAGACGATACCCGTCTCCGGCATCTAACTACCAATGGAGAAGGAAGCCTTATGACTCCCGTCCTCCTTCCAAACACCGTTCCCAACCTACCAAAAAGCCGCCACAGCCCAAACAGTCTGTTTGACTATCTCCACCGCCTGCCCTCTCTGACGCCGTATACTCCTCCCGCCCGGACCCGTCTCTTCCCCTTTCTACCAGCCTGGGAAGAAATTTCAACCGACTCCTGGGTCCTCACCATTCTACGGGTCGGGTACGCCATATTTATTTCGCCTCCGATCCTCCCACACTTTGTCGTCACGCCTCCAGACCCTCTCCTCGATCTCGAGGTTTCCACTCTCCTTGCCAAGGGGGCCATCGAGGTCGTCCCGGAGGCGCAACGAACTCTCGGCTTCTACTCGAAGTATTTCCTGGTTCCCAAGAGAGATGGCGGGTTCAGACCAATTATGGATCTTCGAGATCTCAACAGTTACATTCGGTATCAGAAATTCAGAATGGTCACTCTGCATTCGATCCTTCCTCTTATTCCACGGTCAGCGTGGCTCGCATCAGTCGACCTCCAAGACGCATACTTCCATGTCACGATCCGTCCCCAACACCGGCGGTTTCTCCGGTTCGCTGTTGGAGATGCCCACTACCAGTACAGGGTGCTTCCCTTCGGCCTTTCTACAGCTCCGCGGGTGTTCACCAAGCTGATGGCTGTTGTGGTGGCCGAGCTCCACCGACGGGGAGTCACTCTTTATCCTTACATCGACGACTGGCTTCTCGTGGCTCCAACGCCAAGTCAGTTGCTCCACGACACTCAGGAGACTCTCTCCCTCCTCCGTGCTCTCGGACTCTGCATCAACGTCGCCAAGTCCTCCCTTCAGCCTCTCCAAACCCTTCGATTCCTCGGGGCTCGGCTCGACACCAACCTTGAAGCGGCTTTCCTCCCAGAATCGAGGGCTTCCGACATTCGGGCGATGGTGTCCTCGTTTCAGACGTCTCCCCAACAATCTGCCCGTTCTGTCATGAGGCTCCTCGGTCACTTTGCCTCCACGGTGTTCGTTGTCTGCAACTCCCGGCTGAGAATGCGGCCACTTCAGCTCTGGCTCCTCCGCGCCTTCGATCCTCTACGGAGTCCTTGGCACACGATTCTGTTGATCCCGCAGAGCGTCTTCGACTCTCTCGAATGGTGGTCTCAACCCGTCCACCTCCTCTCCAGAATGCCCTTCCGACCTCCTCCTCCCAAGCTGTTGCTGACCCCAGACGCTTCCCTCTGGGGTTGGGGAGCCCAGTGCGGAATGCTCACTGCTCAAGGGGCTTGATCTGCTCGAGATGCAACTCACCACATAAATTACCTATAGTTGCAAGCAATTTATCATTTCTTCCGACCCTTCGAGGCCATGTCGTCCAAGTGGCTTCCGACAGCACCATGGCTCTTTATTATGTCAAAAAACAGGGCGGCACTACCTCTGTTCGTCTCTGCAACTTAGCGATAGACCTCTGGTCCTGGTGCCTCAATCACTCCATCATGCTCTCGGCGATACACATTCCCGGAGATCGAAATGTCGATGCAGACCGGTTGAGTTGTTCTGCCTTATCGGACAATGAATGGTCCATTCCCCTCCAGTATCTTCGACCTCTGTTTCGAGAGTTCGGTCACCCATCTGTCGACGGCTTCGTGACTGCCGACAATGCCCAATGTTGCCTGTTTTTCAGCAGGGGTCCCCCGTCTGCTCGGTCGCTCGGGGATGCATTTCTCCACAAGTGGAACGGAACCCTGTTTTACTTTTTTCCTCCGTTCCCTCTCATTTCCCGGGTTGTACAGAAGATTTGTGCAGACGGCACCTCCTGCATTCTAGTCACTCCATGGGGGCCGCACCAGGTCTGGTTCCCTCACCTGCTTCAACTCTCCTGTCATTCCTTCCGTCCCCTCCCCGTCGTCCCAGATCTCCTCTCTCGGGCCCGAGGGAAAATCCTCCATCCCAATCCGGGATTTTTCAGATTGACGGCCTGGAAGATCCAACCTTAGACTTCCCGCCTCAAGTTTCTGAAATCCTCCTGAATGCTAGGAAGCCTTCTACTTGACGTTCCTATCGGTTCAAGTGGAACAGGTTCCAATTCTACGCTTCTGATCACTCCTTTGATCCGGTCCGATCATCTCTCCATGAGATCTTCACCTACATCGTACACTTGAAGGATACTGGCCTGGCATACTTGTCCTTGCTGATTCATCTGGCGGCAATCTCCGCCAATCACCCCCTGATACAAGGATCCTCAGTGTTCTCCCATCGTCTCACCAAAACGTTCCTCAAGGGTCTCCTTTGGATGTGCCCGCCTAGGAAACTGTTGGTGCCTTCGTGGAGCTTGTCACTGGTCCTTTCTCAACTCATGTCTAAGCCGTTCAAGCCCATGGCTACCGCCGACCTCAGGTTAGTTTCCTGGAAGACGGCCTTTCTCGTAGCCATTACCACTGCACGTAGAGTAGGGGAGCTAGCTGCCTTTAGGGCCAATCCCCCCGATACAATTTTTCATAGGGAGAAGGTTGTCCTGAGACCAGATCCTTCCTTCCTCCCTAAGGTCATCTCTGCCTTTCATCTCTCTCAGTCGTCTGTTCTGCCTACTTTCTTTCCGAACCCGACTGATGCCTCTCAGAGAGCCTTGCACTGTCTCGATGTGCGCAGAGCATTCTCGTTCTACCTGCATAGGACACAGCCCATACGTAAATCTCCTCGGCTGTTCCTGGCTTATGGTCCCCCGCGGCTGGGGGATCCAGTCTCTTCTCAATGTCTCTCTGTAAATACAATTTATTGGATATATCACATGTTCATACAATTTAAACAAACCACTACATACCCATTTTTGTTTCTCCCACTCCCCCCCAAAACAAGGCTTCCCGCACTGCTCCAACCCCATTAATGTCTCCCTTATTCTCTTACCATTACATCTAAACTTATTTTTCTTACTAACGGTAACAATTCAAAAGTCTAACTCTTTTTTATTTTCTTCTTAATAACTATCAAAACAAATCAAACCACGTTTAATATCCCAGTTTTTCAACAGGTATTCTTGAAAGTCTTTCCAGACTTCAAAAAAAGTTTCATCTTCTTCGTTGTTTAGCTTTCTTGTTAGTTTGTCCATTTCTGCCATAAACAACGTCTTTTTAATCCATTCCCATGTTTCAGGTACTTTATCCTGTTTCCAACATTGAGCAAAAATCAGTCTAGCTGCTGTAATCAAGTACCATAGTAGTGTTCTCTTGGCTACATTTATTTCTTCCATTTTAAGACCTAACAATAACATCTGTGGGTCTTTCTTAAAAGTACATTTCAAAATTTTTTGTAACTCATTGTGGATCTCAGTCCAATATTTTACTGCTTTATCACATGTCCACCACATATGGTAAAAAGACCCTTCATGTTTCTTACATTTCCAACATTTGTTAGACATACTTTCATTTATAATAGCAATTTTTTTAGGCGTCATATACCATCTGTACATCATTTTATAACAATTCTCTTTAACATTTACACAAGTTGAAATTTTCATTGACTTTTTCCACAAGTGTTCCCAAGATGCCATTAATATCTCATTATTAACATTTACCGCCCATTTTATCATTTGCTCTTTTACAACTTCATCCTCAGTATACCATTTCAATAAAACCTTATACAATTTAGAAATCATTTGTTTCCCCTTTTCAAGCCATACATTTTCAATTTCCATATTATGTTCTCTAAAACCATGTTCTCTTTTATCGGTCTTAAATAAGTCATATATCTGTCTATACTTCAACCAGTCATATTCAAATTCCACATCAAATCTATCTTTTAACACAAAGTTTTTCCCTTCTGATTTCAAAAGACTTTTATAAGGTAGCCAATCTAACCCTTGATTTCTTGAATATGGATTAATCACTTCTGCTGGTACTATCCAAAGTGGTCTTTCTTCTGAGAAGAATTTTCTATATTTCATCCAAGTCTCGAACAGTGATCGTCTTATAAAGTGGTGTTTGAAGAATTTGTCCATTTTTACTTTTCCATACCATAAGTATGCATGCCATCCAAACTTGTTATCATGCCCTTCTAAAGCCAATAGCTTCTTATTCTCAAGGTTAATCCACTGTTCCAACCATGTTAAACAGACGGCATCATAATACAATCTTAAATTTGGTAGTTGTAGACCTCCTCTTTCCTTTGCATCACATAAGATTTTCATTTTAATCCTTGGTTTTCTCCCTGCCCATACAAATTTGGATAATTCTTTCTGCCACGTATCCAATACTTTCCTCTGTTTTAATATTGGAATAGTCTGAAATAAGAACATCAGACGCGGTAAGATATTCATCTTTACAGTTGCAATTCTTCCCAATAGTGATAAATTCAACGTATCCCATTTCTTCATGTCTTGCTGAATCTTGTACCACACCTTTTCATAATTATTTTTGAACAGATCAATATTTTTCATGGTTAATTCAATTCCTAAATATTTAGTCTTTGTGACTACTTCACATTGAATTTTCTCTTGAAGTTCTGTTTGTCTTTGCTTCGTCATATTTTTACACATCACCTTAGTTTTATTTTTATTAACATAAAATCCCGCAACTGCTCCAAATTCCTCAATTTTTTCCATCAATTGTGGTATTTTCTCAATTGGATCCTGGATCATAAACATTACATCATCTGCAAATGCTCTGTATTTATATGTAAAACCTTTCACTGTAAGTCCTTCAATGCTGTTGTCTTTTCTTATCGCTGTCAATAATATCTCTAATATCCAAATAAACAACAACGGTGATAGTGGGCAGCCTTGACGTGTTCCCTTTTGGACCTGGAAGAAATCTGTTCTTTCTTTATTTATATTCAAAGTCGCTTTCTGTTCTGAGTATATTGCCACAATCATGTTTACAAACGATTGTCCTATGTCCATTTTTTCAATAACTTGCAGCATAAACTCCCAGTTTAAATTATCAAAAGCTTTTTCCGCATCTAGGAAGAGGAATCCAACTTCTTTTTCTGGATGTTTGTCATAGTATTCAATTGCATCAATCACCACTCTTAAATTGTCTCTGATTTGTCTATTTGGTAGGAAACCAGCTTGTTCTTCCGCTATATTGTCTTTCAAATATTTTTTCAGTCTTTCCGAAATTATTTTTGCAAATAATTTATAATCATTATTTAATAGCGATATTGGTCTATAATTCTTAACTTGAGTTAAGTCCAAACCTTCTTTAGGTATCAATGAAATATTTGCTTCTTTCCATGAATCTGGGACCCGTTTAGTCTTTCTTATCTCGTTCGACAGAAGTACTAAGATAGGGGTTAGCTCCTCTTTAAATTTCTTGTAAAACTTTGCAGTAAAACCATCTGGACCTGGAGTTTTGCCCAACTTTGCATCTTCTATCGCCATTGTAACTTCTTCCTTCGTTACTAAGCCATTTAATAACTCTTTAATTTGTTTTCCCAGCTCTGGAACTTCAATCGTCTCCAAATATTTCTTAATTTTCTGTTGATCAATTCCTTTCTTTTTAAACAGTTTGGCGTAATATTTGAAGAAGACTCTTTTTATGCCTTTCAAATTCATAACATCCTTTCCATCTTCGGTGATTTTACTTATAAAATTCCTTTCTTTTTTATTTTTCAATTGCCACAATAAAAATTTTCCTGGTTTATTTGCACCCTCAAATGCTTTTTGCTGTAGTTTCTTCAGATTCCAGTATAATTCTCTGTTTAGTAGAACATTCAATTGATCCTGCAGCAAGTGGATCTCTTTAATAATCTTTTTCTTCCCTGGTCTTTTCTTTAATTCCTTTTCTTTTTGTCGAATTTTTTCATAAAGGTCATTTTGTTGTTGTATCTTTTGTTTTTTGTCTTTAGAGTTCAGAGAGATAAGCAAGCCTCTCATTACCGCTTTGTATGTATCCCATACAACTTGTATATCAGTACCTTTATTTAAATTCAGTTCAAAGAAACTTTTTGTTTCTTTTTTTAAAGTTTCATTAATTAATTTTTGATCCAATAAGTCCTCATTAATTCTCCAATATAATTGTTTGGGTTTTTCTTTAGATATCCAAAGTAAGGGGTTGTGATCTGAATTAGTTTTCGGTAAAATTTGTATTTTGTGAGTTTTTTGTGCCATCTCCTCTGACATCCAAATCATATCAATTCTAGAAAAGGAACTGTGTCTATTAGAATAAAACGTGTAATCCTTTGTCTTGGGATTCCACTTCCTCCACACATCTTCTAGTTTCTCTTGCTTCATTAGCTGAAAAAAATTTTTGGCAACTTTCCCACCGTCTCTCCACTTGCTTTGGATTTTCTATCCAATACATTGTTCACTGTACCGTTGAAGTCTCCTGCAAGGACCATTTGATCATAAATTAAACAGTCCAACTCTTCAGTCAAATCCTTAAAAAAGTCTCTTTTGCACCATTGGGTGCATATACATTTACAAGCAATGTCTTTTTTCTGTTCATCATTATTTCCACGCCAATATATCTTCCTTCTTTGTCAGAGAAGATTTGTTTAGGTTCCAATTCTTTTGTAACATATATCACTGTTCCTTTTTTCTTATTGATTGCTGAGGAATGAAATTCTTCTCCCAATTTTTTATTAATTAAGTATTTATTATCTTGTTTTCTAATATGCGTTTCTTGTAAACAGATTATATTACATTTTTGTTTCTCTAACCAATGACTCACTAATCTTCTTTTGTTTGGTGAATTAGTCCATTTACGTTCCAAGATAAAAATTTGTAATCCATAGTTGTTTTGAATTAAATATCTTTAAAGTCATCAAAGTTGTTCTCTTTGAATCTGTACATATCTCCTTCCGTTTTGAGAGTAAATCTCGCCGAGTTGTAGACAAATGATAATCCATATGGGAACTCCCATCTAAACCTGATATTTATTTCTTTTAATCTGTCTGTTAATTTCTTGAATTTCTTTCTGTCTTGTAAGATCGATCTCGGAATTTCTCTCAAGATTATTATTTTTTTTCCATTAATTTCCAAAGGTTGTGTAAATTGCTTCTTGAAAACGTCTTTCTTCATTTTTGTGGTCACAAATTGAACAATCACATCTCTGGGTAATTGCTTTCTTTTAGCATAAGCTGAGTTTACTCTGTAAATCAGATCAAAGTCTGGATCCAAATCTCCCAACATCTTCCCCTATGTAAGTTGTCAATGTATTAATTACTAGAGCCCGTAAATCCTGATCTTCTTCCTCTTCTATCCCTCTCAGTCTCAGATGATTCTGCGTGGCTCTATATTCCATCATGGACTCCAGTCTTGTACTTTCTAACAGGGTTCTTTTAACTTTCTGATCCATTTCTTCCGATTTTGTCACCAGACTTTTGACCTCTTTTTTAACTTCTTCCGTTTCTTTTTTTATCCCTGCCACTTCTGTTAGTACCAGTTCTTTTAATTCTTCCATATTTTTTTTCTGTATTTGGACTTGTACTTGCTCTATTTGCTCCAATTGTAATTGCAGTTGTTGTTGCAACTGTTGTTGTAGCTGTGATTCTATTTGCTTTCCCAAACTCTGCACCACTTCAGTCATCCGTTTTTCCATCGCTTCTATTGCGGCCTGCCACTCTTTTTTTTCCTTTGCAGTCATTCTTGGGCTGGGTGATGAGGCAGCTCTTGGTCTTGATCTCAAATCCGTCTTGGAAGCGACTTCCGGGCTAATCAATCTTTGTATTAACAATCTGCAAGCCAAATCGCCACTTTTAAAACTTTTTCCAGTGCTTTTTCGACTTAAAAATGACTTTTTAAAATTTAGTCCTCCTCAAAATGTCGGGCGCAATTTCTCTATGATTTTCTGGCTAGTGTAGGCTCTTTCCGAACTTCCTGTTTGTTTATCCGTCACTGTAATCCAACTTCCGGTGGTGATGGTGTCACACACTAAAACAACCGTCTACTTCCGGCACGGCAACTTAGAAAAACATCCACTCTAGCCCACTTCCTGTATCACAGAGTCACAGTCAGTTTCGTTTCTGCTACGTAGAGTTTAGACTTAGCTGACCACAGGAATGCAAAACAAAGTCACTTTTCGGCCGTTTTCTCTAAAGGAAAGCTTTCTTTTTACTTTTAAATCAAGCGGAATAGTTCATCAAAGCTTTCTACGCTTATCCGTACGTTTCGATTTCACGTTCTTCTTTAAACCGGTAAGCAAATGTTCTTTTGTTACCTTACTTGTAATCTCGGGGTTTCACAGTGCTTCTTCTGTAATCGATGTCAATCTTGATGTTAAAGAGGTCGGTAGATGACGAATTTATGCTGAATTCTCAGCCCAGCTGGTATCTGTAGTGCTGATTGGCAACTGCCCTCTTCGCGGAAGGGGATCAAAGTGTAAACAAGCTTCCTCCGAAGCTTATCCACACCAATCTCAACTTCCTCTCAGGCTTGGCTGCGTGCTTGCCACCCCCCCGTCTGGGGAGTGCTGCGCTGGGCCAGGTGAAGCCCAGACTGTCGTCAGATACAGCTGTGCACTCTGCACAAGTCGCAAAGTGTGTCAATTCGCCATTTTAACTCCGACCGGAAGCCTCAATGTCTCTCTAAATGATTGACTTCCACCATAGCCCTCTGCTATGAGCTGGCATGTCAACCTGTTCCTACCTGTCTCACTGCCCACTCCACACGGGCGGTATCGACGTCCACCGCCTTCCTGGCGGGTATCCCTGTGCGGCTGCTACGTGGTCCTCGGCATCAACCTTCGTGACCCACTATGCCCTTGACATCCGAGCCCGACGGGATGCTGCCTTCGGTCAGACGGTGCTGCAATCTCTCTTCGCTTGATCCTGCTGCACCCTCAGGTAGGACCCGTGGGTGACCTGTTTTTGATGGTGATGCTGTGTCTTGACCAGTATTTTTGTGTCCTTTGCAACTGCCAGCTCCCTCCTCCAACTGGTTCAGCTCTTGTAATCACCCATGTATGGGACTGCACAGAGACCACGACGAAGATAAACAGCTTACTTGTAACTGATTATCTTCGAGTGGTCATCTGTGCAGTACCACAATCCCACCCGGCCTTCTCCACTGCTGGCATCTCCAGATTTCCTTCTTTGGATTCTTTGGTTTTGACAGTGGCGGTCGAAGGAACTGAGTGGGAGGCGGCTCTCTCTCCCGCTCTGGGCATGCGCAGTGCATGTCTCCTCTCCAGGGCGGGAAGAGAGCCCGCCAAAAGCTCTTCTGAGGTAAAGCTCTAGAAGATTCTCCGAACGAGGTCGTGCACAGGCGCCCAACCCATGTGTGGTACTGCACAGATGACCACTTGAAGATCATCAGTTATAGGTAAGCAACCTGTTTTTCCTTTCAGACTGATCACTGTATCCTACCACCTTCTTTTCTGCAGCTCAATTGTGCAGTTTTGACTGTTGTATTTCACTGGGAGGGAAGGCATAAACTTGCCATCCTAACACCCAAATGTGCTTGATGCTTAGGGGTTTTTTTTTGTTTTGTTTTTTGAAACAAAATTTTTATTGGAATATATTCAACATTGTTAAACATCATTACCAATTCAGTTTAAAGATTATATCCCATCCCCCCTTCCCCCCCTAATAGGCTTCCAACACTGCTAATAACAAAAAAGAAATTAAAAGGTAATCAAATTTAGACTTATAACAATCGACAAACCAGGTAACACAATTCTAATAAATAGAAACCTGACTCTTTCTAACATATTTTCCAGTAAAGGTACAGTACAATCAAATATTCATTTCATTTCTCATTCAATTTCAATAAGAATCAAGATTGTACATTCTCCCTTTCATTTTATATTCAGTTTCCATATACAATTTCAGGTCTTCCCAGTCTTTTAAATATTGTTCTGCCATTTGTCCATTTAATTTTTTCGTCATTTTATCCATTTCGGCTAAAAACAGCAATTTCCTTAACCAGTCCTGTATATCTGGCACCTTCTCCGCTTTCCACTGTTGCGCAAAAGCCATTCTCGCCGATGTGATCATATACCATAGTAATGTCCTCTTTTCTTGTGGAATTTTTTCCATTGTCAAACCTAAGAGAAGAAGCTCCAGGCTTTTCCTAATAGGAATTTTTAATATCTTCTGCATCTCACAATATACATTTGACCAGTATACTTTTGCTTTATCACATGTCCACCACATATGGTAAAAAGAACCCTCTATTTTTTTACATTTCCAACACTTATTACTCAAGTTCTTATCCATGCTAATATTAGCAATCTTTTTTGGTGTCATATGCCACCTGTACATCATCTTATAGCAATTTTCTTTTATATTGACGCAGGTTGACATTTTAAAAGCTTTTCTCCACAATAATTCCCAAGATTCCATTGAAATTTCCTTATTCATATTTATGGCCCATTTTATCATTTGCTCTTTAACAGTTTCATCCAAAGTATATAGTTAACAAGGTTTGCTTGATGCTTAGTTTTGAGCCATACCATAATTTCGTATGGAGTATGGTCGCAGGGAGGGCAGGATACAAATTAAATAAATAAATAAATTATTACCTTGATCGTAATCCTTTTGGTAGACTTGTTGCTGTCGTATTATTTATTTGGCTTTGCACCGATATTTATCTAGTATCCCAGCATCCAGAAACATACATCTGGCCATTTCAACTAGGTGCAGTTCTCCCCTTTCTGTTGTTCTATTTGTTCAGGTGTGTAGAACACGGTTGTCTGGTGCTATATACCCTGTTCCCTTAGATATGGCCCCACTTCCTTACTCCCCCCTCCCATTGTCTGTGTAGAGTGGTTGTAACTTCCCTTTGTAACTTACTGCTGGCTGTGATCACAAGCTCTTGGAGTTTCCCAAGCCTTTCACTCTTGTTTCAGGAGATACATAAGAATGTACTTGGAACAGTCACTGTTGAAAGTCACCGGATATTGTTTTCTCCTGGTGTAAGAGTTATCATGAATCCACAAATGTTACTATTCACTATCAGTAGGGGTCACGTAGGCTTACCTTCACTGCCTTTAAGAAGTCAGACAAAACGAGATGTGTAGCCTCGCCCTTACGCAGCATGTATATTTCATATATGTTTGACATGACGTTATCTTCTTGTCCTTGGTTAAGCCTTGAGTTTCATGCTTTATTATGGGTCATGAGTGTCTGTGTCCTAGGTGTCACAGGTGGATGCAGTTGCCATGACAAACTTGTGTAGTTATTCTAGCCTCCTCATAGTAAGGTTAAGCTTATTCAGATGCTCCTTCTTAATCCCATGTCCGTTTCTTGAAATTTCACTATAAGACCATTACTGGTGAGACACTCCAGTCCTGGAACATGCAGGGATTCCTCACAAGGAGTTGTGTTCCTTCTAGGTGGGCCATACCACATTAAGAATCCATGCCCGATTCCTTCTGCAGTAACAAACTTCACATCTACAAGGAAGATCTTCTCTTTTTGCTGAGATCCAGATCTGAATAGTATTCTTAGTTGCATGTCATATGTCTTGTGATGTCTGTTTAACGGTACCATCCACTTGAGGTGTTGCTCCACGTAGCCTTTAAACATTCCATTCTTAATCTACAGATTCACTTGCAGCTTCTTAGCCCTTCTTTTGGTCCTCAAACATTTCCAAGGTCTCAGTCTCTCCAAGCACCCACACATTCATAGATTTCTCAAGGGCTCTGACCTAAAAGGTCCACCACAATTACATAGATTCCATCACAGAATTACACATCACGCTTTCTGCCCTTACTAGGCACTCAGAGCCTATTAAAGAGATTCTTCTTAGGTGGCTAAAAATGATAGTCTTATATACCGATTCACATCAACAAAGAGGGTGTCTGAATTAGGTGCCTTGTTGGTCTATCCTGAGCTATGCATGTGTGCATAAGAATCAATGGTCTGGAGGATTGATCCCACCTTTAAGCTGAAGATGACTTCGCCCTGTCACAAATTCTAGGAGATTGGCCTTCCAACTTCTTGTCTGAATCTTATTCATTCTAAGGAGACTTATTCATCCAAATTGCCTCCTAAGGAGCCCTGCTGTATGGGAGAGGGTGGGCTATAAGCTTAAGATAATAAATGAATAAAGTTAAGGCTATGACTTACAGTAGGTAAATGAAGATGTCTAAATTGGCCATCAGCAATACCTTTAGGGCTTGCATTACTGAAGCCTACAAAGTCCAATAAATAAATAAGAAATTCCAACTGGAATTTCCACCCATTCTTTTTGAATCATTCATCTTGAATCAAGATGGTCTTTGACAGACGCAGTACAGTTGAAGTGGTACACAAGGGGTCACCTGGTCAACTGTTTCCATCTCCATAAAACACTACAAGATGAACATCTCTGAAGTGGCTGATGCAGCATTTGGCAGATGAGTATTGCAGCTTATTCTAGAAGCACATGACGATAACCCACCCAGAATATGAGGACACTGCTTTGGGAGGTCCCATCAAGGTGTCCTCCGCCTGGAGAGGCACGCATGCGCTAAACCAAGTCGGACGCTGAAACTCCGAGCTCCCCCGTAAACTAAGGAATTTACAGCTCAAAGGATTGTAAACAGCCAAATACTGGCATATAACCAGGTGGGAAGATAAGAAGGATCCAAACAGCAGCAGAGTCTGGAAACAGCAAGTAAAAAACCCTTTATTTACAACCACTCAGTGAGATAACGCTCACACAGCAAGAGCCTAGCTCATTAAGCCTTAATTAAACAGCTAAGGATGGCAAAAAATATCAAGGAACTGTCAGAACAGATAGCAAACCTCCAGAAGATATTCCTAGCATCTCAGGAAAAAATTAGCGAAGAAATTAAGGCTGTACGAGTAGATATGGCTAAGATAGGGAAAGAAATTGCCGACATAAAGCAAACAGCAAATTTTGCCAGGGAAAAGGCTCTGGCTAATGAACAGAGGATTGGCTCCCTAACAAAGCAGATAAATGACCTCTCAGACAGGAATAGGAGAGCAAACTTGATTTTGACAGGAATCTCTGAAGAGGTTTCTAACAGGAACCTGGAATGCGTAGTGACAGAATGGCTGACAACTAATGGAATCAGGATTCAGTCAGAAGACGTTGAAAGAGCTCACCGCCTGCAAAGAAAAGGCAAGGGAGGAGCCCCTCGTGACGTTATTATCAAGTTCTCCAGAGAAAAAATACAACAACAAATATATAAGGAGCTAAAAAAGAGGAAGGACTTGAGCTTCAGGGGCAGGAAAGTTTGGGTGAGACAGGATTTTTGCCAGGAGACACTTAGGCAAAAGAACTTAATGCGCCCCTATGCCCAAAAACTATATGCAAACAATGTAAAATTTACCTGGGGCTATCCTGCTTCAATCATAATATTCCAAGAAGGGAAGAGGCTCATGGCACGGAACGCCCTTGAGGCCAAAGAACTCCTTAAACAACTCAGAATAAACGCTGAAGACATAAGGGAAGAGGGAATGGAAGAAGAGCCAGAGGGGGAAGCAGACCCAGAAGAAGGAACTGCAGAGAGAGGAGAAAAGCGCCTCAGGACAGACTCACTAGAAGAAGACACCTAAAGGGAAGTATCCAAGTATAAGTTGAGCTAATGTTAATATTACAAGTATAAGGGGGAGGAGGGGATGTGTGCACCTCATGAAGTGGAGAGGGGGAAGGTTTCTTATCCCCACAAGTCTACTCTACCACAGGGATGGGAGGGAAGGGGGAGGGGTAGTTTAAGAATATGCTTAAAAATCCCAGGGCCACGGGAACTCAAAGTCCAGAATCATAAAGAATATGGATAGAACAATAAGATTACTTACACTGAATGTCAATGGATTAACGTCAAACCTTAAAAGGTACAGGATAGCTAAGCTGGCAAAAGATCAAAAGATTGATGTTTTATGCCTCCAGGAAACACATAAGAAAAAAAGATAGCAAGCCGTTGCTAAACGATCCGACTTGGGAGATACTAGCAGAGGCCAGAGGGGGTGCCAAGGGTAAAGGAGTAGCAGTACTGATTCATAAGAAATTTAAACTAGAGGTTATGGAAAAAAAAGAGGATAGGAATGGTAGATATCTGTTAGTAAAGTTTAAAATGGATGATAAGAAGTATACCATAGTAAATATATATGCCCCAAATAAAGGACAAAAGAAATTCCTGGGTAAAATATTTAAAAAAACAAAACAATTTTCCGAAGGAGAAGTGATTATAACAGGTGACCTAAATATAGACATAACAAAAGATAAATCATTCAAGTTAGGAAATTGGGGCCTGATAGAGGCACATGAGTCTGTGGGGAACCGGCCTAAACCCACACATATATCTAGTAGGCATAAAACAGTATCATGTATAGACTACATAATTTTAGAAAAAAATAGTAATATGATTATCAAAGGAATTACAACCCACCCAATATGGATATCTGACCATGCTCCAATAAGCGTTGAAATAGAATTCACACAGCAACCAACAACCAGAACATGGAGATATAATAACTTAATAATGGCCACAGAAAGGGATAGACAATACATGTCTGAGCAGATAAAGCTATATTTTGAGGAAAATAGAGGAACAGTACCCACCAATATTCTATGGGATGCTGCAAAGGCAGTCATAAGGGGGCACTGTATAAAGAAAGAGAAGAATATAAAAAAGGAGTGGCATCTAGGAAGACAGGCCAAAATCCAAGAAATGGAGAGGCTACAAAGTAAACTAATGCAAAAATACAATCCTATGATACAGAACCAAATATTAACAATTAAAAAACAATTGGAGGCCTTAGACTCAGCAACAATATGGAAAAGGGAAGCCATGGTGAGAAACGAATTCCAAAGAAATAGCATAAATTCAGCAAAAAGACTAGCAAATTACCTGAAAAATAGGAAGGAAAGACAAAGGGTGAAAAGTATAAAGGTAAATGGTCAAAAATCTCAACATCCCATTGAAATAAGGGAGGCGTTCGAGTCTTTCTATAAAAAATTATATAAGAAAAGGGACACAACAGACTTTGTAGAGGAAGTTAACATAACACTGAAGGAGGATGAGCAAGCCAAATTACAAGAGGAAATTACAATACAAGAGATAAAGGATGTAATTAAAGAATTGAGAAAGGGAAAATCCCCTGGGCTAGATGGGTTCACAAGTGAATTTTATAAGGAAATGATAGACATTCTTGCCCCAGAACTCCAAATGATCTTCAACGAAATCTTGAGGGGGGAAGGGCCCCAGATTCATGGAGACAAACAGAAATAATAGTAATTTTGAAACCAAATAAAGACCCTGAAGAGGTAGGTTCATACAGACCTATAAGCCTCCTTAACCAAGACTACAAGATCTTCGCAAAAATGCTGGCAAATAGATTAAAGAAGTTTAGTCCCAAAATAATAAAAGAAGACCAACATGGATTTGTAAAGGATAGGAACATAGCCCACCCTATTAGGAATATAATAAACGTATTACAACACGGTCAAAAAAAAAAGTTAGGTCTTTTAAAATTGGATGTCTATAAAGCCTTTGACACCCTATCTCAGGAATACTTGTGGCAGATTATGAAAAAGCATGAGATAGGAGATAATTATATAAGAGCAATTAAGGAGATATATAGAGAGGGAACAGCAGTGGTAAAGGTCAATAATGCCAAATCACAAACTTTTCAGATCCAGAGAGGGGTCCGACAGGGGTGCCCGCTCTCACCGGTCTTATTCATTATAGCAATAGAACAACTAGCTGAAAGGATAAGAAACTGTGTAAGGATAGAAGGTTATAAGGTAAAGAAGGAAGAAATAAAAATTAATTTATTTGCAGATGATATTATAGTAGTTATGACAAATCCCAAAGAAGCGATAAAAGAAGTAAAAATTATCTTAGAGGACTTCGAATGCTGTTCAGGGTTAAAGGTTAATATGGCTAAATCAGAAATCATGTACCTCAATGTGAACAAAGAGGAAAGAAAAGAAATAAACAAAATTACAAATATTGGAATGGGCACCAAAAAGTTCAAATACTTAGGTATAGTGTTACAAAAGAAGATCGATAGAATATCGGAGGTGAATTATAGCACGATATGGAAGAAAATAAAGAATGAAATGAGAAAGTGGAAAAATAAAACTCTTGGTATATCTACTAGAATTAGGAGTGTTAAAATGTTCTGGTTACCTAAACTAACATACTTATTCCAGACGATACCATTAGAGGCCCATAACAAAAGGTTAGAACAATGGAATAGGGCAATTAGAGAGTGGATATTTGGCAGTAAAAAGTGTAGAATTCAAAAAAGGTTGATACATGGTCTCAAGGAGGAGTTGGGTTGGGGAGTCCCAGAGCTGAATAGATATTATGAAGCCTTTCAAATAAAGTCGCTATTAGAGATAGGTGAAGGAGAGGAGCAAAAATGGGTTAGATTTGAAAATGAGATAAACAACAATATAGGAAGATTCGGGATTTTCTCTAAAGCCACAAAAAAAGATCTCAAATTGATTAAAGGCCCCAGACATTCAGCATTAGAATCTTGGAGCAAGTGGCAAGCGAAATGGCTAAGAAGAAACTCAAGATGGACACCACTAGAATTAATATACAGCGAAAAAAAAGAGAATAAATGGTGGGAATATCTTAAAACTAAAGGGTATTATAGGTTGGAAGACATGTTTAGAGGACGTAACTTAAAACCGGTGCACGAGATAGTGGAAGAGGTAGGTAACCAACACTGGTTAAAAATAACAGGCCTATATAGTATGGTTAATAAGATCAAGGAAAAAGAGAAAATATGGATAGAGGAACCGATAGAAGAACTATACAAAGGGATGCAAAAATCAAAACAAGGATTAGCAGGGAAAATCTATAGGAAAATGATATCAAATACAGACACGACAATATCTTACCTACAGAACACTTGGACCAAAGAAGGTCAGGTATCAGAAAACTTGGCAAGCAAAATAATGGAAGGAATAGAGGGAATTAAAGTGATCAAATTTAATGAAATGGAGCATAAATTCTTTACAAAATGGTACAAAACACCAGCGCAAATAGCAAACATGATCCCAGGAATGAGCCCCATGTGCTGGCATTGCAAACTGGCTAAAGGATGGTTTTCCCATATGTGGTGGGAATGCCCAGAGGTCAGTGTCTTTTGGACAAAAATATTGCAAATTATAAGGAGAACATGCAAAGTTTCACTGTCCATTAACTTTAATTTAATGTTAATGGGCATAATAGGGAACCCAGGAGTAAGTAAAGAGAACCAAGCTATATTCAAAGCAATGATATTAGCAGGAAAAGCAGTGATTGCTCTGGGTTGGAAGGACAAGAGTAAATGGACAGTAGAAATCTGGCATAATTATTTGTTTGATTTCATACAGTCAGACATAATAGAGAAACTGAACTGGAAGACCAAATGGGCAGACAGGACTACAGCAATCAGCACGAAATGGAAGACCTACCTGGAGTGGCTACCAACAGAAGGAAGAAAGGACATTCAGTGCAAGATTCGGACCTTGTGCCCGTGGCTGGGAACAAAGGACTAAAGCATTGGAAAAGCAGAGGGGGGAGGAGGGAGGGAGAAGGGATAAAAAACTGTTACGAAATGTACGGGATAAAAGATAATATGTAATACTTACCAAAAACTATATAAAAACTATATTAAAAAAAAAAAAAAGGTGTCCTCCGCCTCAGAGGGAGAATGGACCATTGGATACTTACTGTGAAAGGTCTTTCTCCTCTGAGGAATGGAGGACATCTTGTCCCTCCGAAAGTCATCGTCATTCCTCACCTTTCTGTCAACAGTTCCACTTCCTGATGTATTGTTATCTTACTGTGCTCTTACACATTTCTTCTCTCTGCTTTGTGCTGGTGTTGATCTGTTCTTAGTTTAGATTGATGATAACTGCTTTCAGAATTGCCGAACTGAGGAGATGGGCAACTCACACCAAGGAGTCAGGAAGTGGAAAGACTTTGTTCCTTTGTCCCTTCGGCAGGAGGGCGAGGTAGAAATCTAATAAATAAATAAATAGAGGATAGGAATCACCCACCAAAATGTCCTCCATTCCTCAGAGGAGAAGGACCCTTCACAGTAAGTATCCAATGGTCCATTCTTCTGTCAGATGTACACACTACCGTTTCCAATAGGGTAGCACTCTTTGCCTTAGCGGCTAGTAAAATCAGGGCCAAGGTGGACTCCAAGAAGATAGAAAAATGAAATTGAGCAATGTAAATAGCAATGTAAAATGACAATGTTTGAGGATGAGTATGTGTTTCTGGAGATGGGTAGCATATTTAAGGTTTTAACTAATTTAAATACTGAATATGTAGTTTTTTAGATGTTGTCATAATTTTAACTTAAATTTCAGTGCTGTGTCTAATTCGTACTTTTTAAAATAAATTGTAATGGCTTATCGGTACACAATAAATTTTGTCTGTCTATTCCACTGCATGTGTGTGGGAGGGTTTTGTTCTCCCCCCCCCCCGTCAGTACAATAAAAGCTACCATGCTAGATACAAGTAATTCTTATTTTTTTAGAATAATTGTTTCACCATGCTCCATGGACACAAAGTCTAAAGTGAGAGATGGGGGGGGGGACACACTCATGGATTAGAATTTCTGTACTGGTACTGAAACACTTAAATGGCTGCTTTACTTTGATACCACAGTTTCAGAGATGAAGTGTTTAACTTGTACAGGGAGACTCCAAACAGCAGTCATACCAATTATGAGATGGTGCAACTGTTGTACTTTTTAAAATAAAAGTAGACTTGTGGAGGAAAGAGTGGTTAAATTCCTAAAACTTTGTTTATTTTGGCAGGTATCTTCATTAACTAGAGGCTCGTGAGATGCCGGGATATATTCTGTGGAGAGAGATGCCTGTTACTCTGCAGTGATGTAGAAGCTCCTGTTTGCACTCAGTGTGCAAATATGTAGTGGTCATTCCTTAATACCTACTTTATAAACAATTTAGATTTGGTCATTTTAATTCTGTAATGTAATGTGACAAAATTTACTTACTACTCTTTTACTGAGCTGATTTTATTACAATGGAGTATACCAATATTCAGATTTTTTTCTAAAGTAACCTAATATTAATCTAATGGCATGGATTATTACCACTATTAATGGGTTGGGGGTTTGTTTATTTTGTTGGGGTTTTGTTTGTTTGTTTTGCACTGAGGAATCAACTGACTTTGACCCGAATCCCAAAGACCAAAATATTTGTGCAGTTTGGACTTCCTGCACAGCCTTCCCAGTGTTAGGCAGGGCTTAATAAATACACTAGTCAAACAAACCCTCATTTAAATCACAATTTCCCGGGTAGCCGAAGCTATTGTTTGTTCACAGGTCATCAGTGCAGAGGAATTTTGTTGGGAAAAATTACGAAGGGAGTCTGAATGTATGTGTGGTCTTTGGGATGGAGACCTTTGCACAGAGGCTGTCTAATAGGTCAAGTGACGAAATTAGTAATTGTCCAGTGCCATTTTCTATATCTAGTAACGTTTAGCACTGTGTGCCTGTGAACACTCTGAGCTGCTCTGCCTATCTAAGGCTTTTGTTTTGTCAACTAACTACCAAGTGTGTTCTTCTGTAAGGTTAAAGAAAAGAAAAAGTATTCAGTATTAAAGACATTCTGTCACATCTTCAGGGACATACTTTCTGTAGTCTTCGAACAACTGCTTTAAAAAAAACCCAAGTGGAACCAAAATCTCATTGGGGTTTGTGAAAACCAAATATCCCCATAATCAAGAAAATGAATCCTGATCTAAGTTGTTCTCCTTAACCATTCAGACTCAGATTGTGTAGATGTGAGCACTTTGTTTTTCTGTGAAATTATTTTGTAAAGGCAGTTTGAACCTTAACATTCACGAAATGAGAATTGCATAGATCACGGAGCAGAACTAAAATGTGTGCCCTTTAGCCTTCTAATTTAAGAAACATGTATGACACTTCAGAAATCTCTACTATGTATGCTTTGCATAAGTTCTCTTGTTCAGTGCTGTGTATTTATTTCTGATGATCTGGCATGTTATATGTTTGTATACTGTATTTTGACTTTAAAAGATGGTTCAGAAAAATTAGAAAAATCAATGCTCTAGCCGTATTGGCATCAACAAACCAAAATAACATTCATACAGAGTAAATTAAAAACTTGTTGGTTTCAGCAAGCAGCATTAATTTCCATTCTTGGGGGATAGCAGAGAAAGTTTCTATTAGAACGTTTTTGATTCCTTTGAAAACTGCATAAATATATTTGTACATGGCTGTGTTATATGCTATGAAAAACTTCTTAATCCTTTTTCCCTTTCTTAAGAGAAAGGTAAACATCCCAAGATCACAATAATTGCTTACCTCTTAAGCCAGAATGCTTTCTTTGCTATTCTGTAGTGGGAACAACACTTTGGGGCTAGTTTTTTTAATTGCTGTAGCATTAAATTCAAAACTTGTGGTATGCAGTAGAGCTGCAATGGAGGAAAATTGCTTACTGTGTCTTCCTTTTCTGAATCTTCACCTGTTTTTCCCCCTGTTAACTTGACAAACTATTAACCATTGCTACTGCAGAATTTCTAGCTGCTACGATAATGGACACATCTGTGCCAGAAGGCTGGAAATTGATGTTATCTAATAGGGATGCTTATCACTACATGTATACTTTTTCAATATAGCTTAATCTTTCATGTAGTCCTATAATTGTCATCCTAGTCTCTAAATCATTGCTGATCTAGATCTAGACCTGCCATAACTGATTAGCAAAAAGGAAACAAAATGTATCTTAATAGCCTTTTTTTAGAAGAAAAATGAATTCTTTAAAAATATGCAAAATTCGTGTAGATATGTCAAGTATGGTTTTTTACAGTTTTTAAGTAGAAACACTGAAACTTGGCTGTTTAAATTTGTCAGCAAAGAAATTTGATCGTAAATGGGCCAGGAAGTTTTAGTATCTTTTGTCTGCAGCCTTCTTCCCTTCCCCAAAACTAAAATCTTCTGTATGCTTTGTGGGATGGTCATACTGCATCAGTTGCAGAAGCAATCTTGGGGTTAATTCCTGCAACAAGAGGAGAAGTTGGCAGGACCCCCCCCCCCATGAACTGAGCAACTTGCATGAGCAAAGGAAAAGGTAATTTAAGGGGAGATTACTGCTCATTTCCTCTTGTGGATGCACCCTCCCATGGCACATCTCATGTTATTCCTGGCAGCCCTCTGACCTTCAGGAGTGGCTTTTGGGGGAACACAGATGCCAGACTGCAAAGGAAAAAAGGTGGTGCAGAGGTTTTGTACAAACTTGGTCTGTTCATAGTGAACAGAGCTAGGCTTGGATCCATCCCTCTTTGTGTTTATATGAGGTGGTTGCTATAATAAACAATATAGCACTGAAATAATATTTTACCAGTATTATAAAAATGTGAACATTTAATATGTGCCAAATAGTTGGTATAACCCTGTACACAAGGTATCTTGATTTCTTTAAAGTATCAGAATAACTGCTACATCTGTGAAGTGCTTGGAACTGATTCTGTTCACCTGCATGTGTGTTTTGGTTGCTGTGACTAGAACTTTATTATGTAGTCTGGTCTACCTGTAGAATTGTATTTTTCAAGCATCTTGGTGTGTTTTGATAGCATATAACTGTCAAAACGATTACTTTTAATTAGTTTACTAAACTTTTATAAATTACATTTTTAGGATTTTTTCAACGTTTCATTTTCTGAACATTCTTCAACGAACTGAAACTGATGTTCCTTGAGGCTTACCAACTCTGTGCCTGGCATAGTTCTTTAACCTGTGTCTCTTTTCCTGCTGTAAGCCCCTTTCTAATATTTAGCTCTGAAGGAGTATATGAAAGCCTTTCTGGGGCATCCTCCAGACTTGAGAGAAACTTGGCATCAAAATGTTACTTGATCTTTTTAGGATTGTTATGCCATCTACAAAGCTTTTTCAGGCACTTTTCTTTTATAGAAATATCACAGTTATAATTTTAGGAGTATGTTAACACTTGTACTTTTTTATATTTGGATACTCAAAGGGCTAATTTTTGTATAAATATTAACACACATTTGGTTTTCTGTACTCAGACATTAGCCATGACTATTAATAAAAATAATATAACATGTTCATCTGCTTTGTCTTTTGTGTAAATTAACCATTCACAGATGCCAGTAGGAAAGATGTTTAAAATTGTGAATCTACTTTGAAGATGGCTTCTTGCAACAATCCTTTTGACCGTGTGGTTTATACTAAATCTTATGTAACACTTAGGGCATTTATATTAGCCAGTTGTCTCTAGAAAAACAGCCCTACTCTTGAAGATGCTGGTGTATTTATCAGGGCTGGTGAAATTCCAAGGAACATTTGTATTTGGTCCAGCATAGAAGGTGCTGATATACATCACTTGCTGGGGACACTGCACACAAGCCTTTTCAACTCTGTCAGGCAGTTGAAGGAGGTTACCAAGTTTTAAAATTAAAACTGATGACTTTCTAAAGATCTTGCTTCTGCTTCAGGGATTGGGGCTAGGGTATCAGCCACCAAAGGGATAGTATTGTGTAGTTTATTGGTACTGGTTAAAATCACTTGTGGAAAATTGAAGCAAAAACAAAACATGAAGTCCAGGGCCTCTTCCAAAAGACAAAGGCACTCATCTCCCCCGGCTCTGCCGACTTCAGTTCAACCAGAGGTCATCCTGATTCCTCCATGTACATCATCCCTGCACTCAGTGTCACCAAGCAGATTTCTTTGAAACTGAAATGGACCAGACTTGCCAGACCTCACAGGAACATCAGGCACCTGTCAATGAACCTGTAAAATCAGTACCATGACCACAGAACTACCCACCCCCACCTTGGCACCCTTTCAGTACATCCCCTTCTAACCTCCAAGAATATTAAGTTTTATTATGAGCAAAGGTCCCAATTCTCCCTCTGAGGTGGAGGCCATCTTGTGGATGATTCCTATCCATCATTCAGGGAGGCAGGAACAAATCAAACTTCCTGTTTCCTGTGGTGGGAGTCACCAGGCTCATTTCTTTTCCTGCCTCAGTAGGGAAAGCAGCTTGTTAGGTTTTTCACCTGTCAACCTCGCTGTTATTTACTTTCTGACCTCTTCTCACTTACCGTTCTACATATATATCTGTCTTTTGTCTTTAAAAAACAAAACAAAAAAACTCTATCCTTTGTCTGTCGACTATCGCTGCTGCCCCCCCTTCTCGAGAGATTGGGGCCTTTACCACAGCAGTTTTACCTCAGGCTGTATAGCTACGGTCTGTTGTTACAGCAAAATGGACCATCTTCAGGCCGACAACAGCTTCCTCTGCATTCCGGAGGCCGATGTGGATGGGAGAGTGGCCAAAGATTCTGCGGCTCATAAAAGAACGTCCCTGGCATCGAGTGGTGAGGGCTGCTGAGAAACAGGCGGCACGGAGAAGCGCGCCAAAACAAAGGTCCCAAAGAGGACAGAATTGGCTGTGGCAGCCATTTTGAAACACGCACATGCTTCATTAATTGGGGACTGCCAACAGTGCGTAACCCCACAAAATGAGCCCATTGCAGTGCAAGGGCATAATACAGGCTCCCATGTTGCTATGAGCCACCCAGACAGTGTGGACGACAGCGCAGAACAGCAGACTGGTAAAGATGACGCGTCCAGTTCCACTCCGTTATCGTCCAGTGCCATGGCCTTCCTAAGAAAGGCCAGAAGGGAAGAGGTTACATGTTCCCATGGGGGGGTGGGAAGGATCCTCGCCCTAGATCTCTTCCTTCCTCATCCTCTTCCTCCTTCCTTCCTATCCTGGACCAGCATAGAAATACATGACCCTGGCCCACTAAAGTGGCAGAAAAAGGGCTTCCTATGGAGAGGGATGAATATGAGCCTCTGGAGGAGGACTGCATTTTGCATGATTCTAGTCAGGGCCGGATCCCCCCAAAAAACGCCCCCCACTGCCCTAACCAGGCGCCCGCTGTCGCCGCTGCCGCTAGACCCCCGCCCCCTTCCCGGCTTTCCTGGGGGCCCCGCAGACGCGGAGGCCCTGGGAAAGCCGGCTCTGGGAGGGAGGGGGCGGCAGCGGCGGCTAGACCCCCCCCCGCCACCTTCCCACTTTCCCGGGGACCCCGCAGCTGCGAAGGCCCCGGGAAAGCCGGCTCTGGGAGGGAGGGGGCGGTGGCGGCTAGACCCCCCCGCCCCTTCCCGCTTTCCAGGGGACCCCACAGCCACGGAGGCCCCGGGAAAGCCGGCTCTGGGAGGGAGGGGCGGCGGCTAGACCCCCCCGCCCCCTTCCCGCTTTCCCGGGGACCCCGCAGCTGCGGAGGCCCTGGGAAAGCCGGCTCTGGAAGGGAGGGGGCGGCGGCTAGACCCCCCGCCCCTTCCCGCTTTCCCAGGGACCCTGCAGCCACGGAGGCCCCGGGAAAGCCAGCGCCCCCAGTTTCCAGGTCCCACCGGGAGGTTGGCATCCCCAGTGGGGGGTGCCCCAGGCTGTCCTGCCTAGGGCGCCCAGATACCTGGAGCCGGCCCTGATTCTAGTGATAGAGAGGAGGGGGAGTTTTCCTCTAATGACAAGGAAGAGAAAGCAAAGAAAGCCTGCCATGTCAGAGCAGTCTTTTTGCTTTTTTAAAGAGGAAGATTTCCAGTATTTACTGTCTAAAACGCTTTCAGCCCTGCACATCCAAAACACCCGCCCTGTGTTAAATAAGGAAGAGGGCATAACGGAAGGGGAAGGAGATGAAATCACTGACGAATGTTTTCCTCCTGTGGATTACTCAAAGTAGGCTTTTCCATTTCCTGGGTTTTATGTAAGAAAAATAAAGGCAGAATGGCAGAGACCCATGTCTGAAACCATTCCCAGGCTTTGTTAGGAGACTGTACCCTACCTTATCAGTTGCTGCTAGTCATTTACAGGTGCCAACAGTTGACGCTCCAGTAACAGAGCTGCAATCTTCTGGCCTCATGTCTGAGGACGGTCATAGCAGTCTACAAAGTAACCTCAACAAGCGTGCAGAGTTCACACTAAAGAAGACCTACAAAGCTAACGCCATGGCGATTAAGTCATCTACTGCAGTATCAAGAGCTTCTATTGCATGGATGAGGATACTCATCCAAATGCTTCCTGAAAACAACCCTAGACTGATGGAGGGGGCCACTAGAGTTTGAAAGGCCATATCCTATATGGTTGATGCTACTTTGGACACTATGGTGTTTTCATCTAAAGCTATGGCCTCTGCTGCTGCGGTGCGACACTTAGTTTGGCTTAGATCCTGGCTTGCAGACTATCAATCAAAGGCAACTGTAACTGCTTATCCCTACCAGGGTGACAAGCTATTTGGGGACCCTCTGGAGCAGATTTTGGTGGAAACCCGCGACAAAAAAGCTCTTCTCAAATTTGTCCGACTGGGAGAAAGGTCTTCGACATCCAGTTCCTTTCGTACACAACATACCCTTCTGAGGTTCAGACAGGACTTCAGGAGGCCTTCGTGGGGCAACAACAATAGACAGCTGTTTCAACAACAACACCAGGTTCTCAAGACAAAACTTTTTCCGTCAAGACAAGGGGGATAAAACTCCTAAGAACACGAAAGCATGACTACCAACAACCTCCAGTGGGGGGACGCCTGACACTATTCAATCACACTTGGTCAGACTCCCAACCAGATCCCTGGACCGTGGGAGTAGTGTCAGAGGGATACAAAATAGAGTTTTTTAGTTTCCCCCTCAAAGATTTACTGTATCTCCAATTCACAAGAATGCCGTAAAGAGAGACAGAACTTGGTCTGCAGTACTACATCTTCCGGATATCCAGGCAATAGAGTCTGTTCCGACAGAACAGGGACAGGGAGTATACTCCATCTTTTTTACAGTCCCCAAAAAGAATGGGGATTGGAGGGCGATTTTAGACCTGAAGTTTCTGAACAAATTTGTGGCCCCCAAACACTTCCACATGGAGACTCTCAGGTCAATTGTGGAATCTCTCCAGCCAGGGAAATTCTGGTCTCCATAGATCTCACGGAGGCCTACAGGCACATCCCGATTTTCGCCCCGCACAGGAGATTCCTGCATTTTTGCTTGGGAGACCAACACTTCCAGTTCAGAGCTCTCCCCTTTGGTCTTTCATCTGCTCCCAGGGTATTTACAAAAATTCTAGTCCACCCAATCGTTCACCTTAGGGAACGGGGAGTTCACATTCACCCCTTTCCAGACGATCTGTTGATAAGGTCGAGAACCCTGGAACAATCCTTACAAGACTCGACCAGGACACTTCAGTGCCTTTAGAAGTTCGGCTTTCTAGCAAATTTGATCAAGAGTTCATTGAAACCATCTCAACGATTAGAACATCTGGGTGTGGTCATAGACACCAGAAGAAACAAGTTCTTCCTTCCTCTTCAGAAAGCATGAAAGATCAAGTCCCTAGCCAATCAGATTATTTTGGCACGGACCTCCTCTCTATCCATCCTCACCAAAATGATGGGTCTCTTGGTGGCTGCATTCGATACTCTACAGTGGGGAAGATTCCACTCCAGGCTCCAGAATTTCCTAAGACCATATCAGTATTTCATTGTAAGAAAGATGAACATCTTGCGGGTGAAGATGAGTCTCCGTTGGTGGACCAATCTACCCAATCTACCCAAGGGCAAGTTTTTCTGGATACAAGACAAAGTTCAGATTTTCACCGATGCGAGTCTGGAGGGGTGGGGAGCCACTCTTTCAAGTCAACCAGCACAGGGATGTTGGTCTATGGAAGAGAAGTCCCTACCAATCAATCTACTGGAACTTCGAGCAGTTCGACTCGCCTTACTATTCTTCGCACCTCAGCTCAAGGGGGCCCATGTTCTGGTGCGCACAGACAACATTTCTGCAAAGGCGTACTTGAACAAGCAGGGGGGAGCCAGGTCCCCAATCTTACACAGAGAAGCGACCAAGTTATTGAAGTGGGCGAAGTTGAATTTAGCCTCAATACAAGCAGAGCACATGAAAGGAGTAGCGAATATCCAGGCAGACTGGTTGAGTCATCAGGAGATCCAGGAGAGCGAGTGGTCCCTGAACCGACATGATAGTAGCCAACCTGGGCATGCCCCTAGTGGATCTGTTTGCGTCTCCGGTCAACGCTCAACTGTCGAGAGTTTTCATGCAATATTTTTATCATTGAGCAGAGGCCACAGATGCCTTGACAGCTCCGTGGCCCCAGGGACTTTTATACGCATTTTCTCCGCTGCCAGTTCTACCCAAACTCTTAAGGAGAATTCAGATGCAACAGGCGAAGTTCATAGTAGTAGCTCCTTAATGGCTGAGACGGCCTTGGTTCACGTCACTGCAGGAGATGGTAGTTCAACCTCCTCTAACGTTACCAACGGTCTCAGACATGTTATTACAAGGACCACTCCAGCATCCCAATCCAGAGTGGTTTCATCTAACTGCATGGAGGTTGACAGGAGTAAGTTCTTGAAATTTGGCTGTGAACAACAGGTGATTGACACAATTCTAGCATCCAGAAAACCATCTACCTCGCAAATTTATGACTACACTTGGAAGGTATTTGTGAGATGGTCATGAAGGAAGAAGGCCAACCCACTACACCCCAGGATTGGGACCATATTAGATTTCCTGCAAGATGGCATTGACAGCGGCCTCAAAGTCAATACCCTCAAGCGTCAACTAGCAGCTCTCGCTTCAATTTTGCCGTGCTTCAAAGGTCTTCCGATTTCTCAACATCCTCATGTTATCAGGTTTCTGAAGGGTGCATCTTTAAAAAATCTACCGACTAAGCACAGATTTCCTACATGGAGATTAGATGCAGTGCTTAATGCCTTGACAAAGTGTCCTTTTGAGCCAATAAGGGAAGTGACGCTGAAGTTTCTAAGGATGAAAGTCTTATTTTTGGTGGCAATAACATCTGCCAGAAGAATCTCTGAGATCTTCGTCGTGGTCTCTGTGCAGTCCCACACATGGGTTGGGCGCCTGCGCACGACCTCGTTCGGAGAAACTTCTAGAGCTTTACCTCAGAAGAGCTTTTGGCGGGCTCTCTTCCCGCCCTGGGGCGGAGACATGCACTGCGCATGCCCAGAGCGGGAGAGAGAGCCGCCCCTCACTCAGTTCTTCTTCGACCGCCTTCGTGTTCACACCTCGTTCCTGCTGTTCCTCCATATCGTCGCCTCAGCTGAGTATATCTCTCTCCTTTCTTTCACTTCTGTTTCCTTCCTTCCTTCTGCCTTCTTCTGTCTTAAAACAAAAACAAAACAAAAAAAATCTTTATCTATCTCTCTTCTCCCCCCCCTTTCTTTGGTGGGTGGGTGGGGACTTTGTATGGGAAAAACTAGGTTTTTCAAGGTCTGTCGTCGTTGCCCTGCCAAGATTCCATCTAATGACGGGCACAACCTTTATCTTACTTGTTTGGGAGAGGCCCATAGAGTGGATACTTGTCCTCACTGCGCGAGTTTCACTCATCAGGCTCGCCGTAATCGAGAGGCTAGACTCCGGGCTCTTCTTTGGGAATCGGCTCTATGCCCTATAATGTCCTCAGGGGCTTCCCAGGCCTCGGTAGCCAAAAAATCGGACACATCCTCGAAGGCACTGAAACAGAAACCTAAGCGGGCTGAAGATAAGACCCCTTCGAAGTCGAAGGCCCCGCCGTCTGCTTCGGTTTCGAGGGTAGACCCCATCGTCGTGACTGGGCTGTCGACGTCAATGCTGGCTCTGGCCTCGACATCTCAGAAGCCTGCGGCTCGACAACAGACTCCGCAGCATTCCCACTCGTCGCCTTCGGGTTTGATCCCTTTGGGCCAGTCGACAAGATCGCCTCCGCAGCTGTCTCCTCGAAGACGTTCCCGGTCTCCAGCGAGGCGTTCTGCTACCCCGGTCCACACTTTGGACGAGGGCCCTGTTGTTGTGCACCGCCATTCGCGGTCCCGATCCCGGTACAATCGCCGATGCCTGATCCATAGGCAATCTCCATCGTTGTTCGGTTCCCCTTCTGATGACCAATGTTGGTCTTGCGAAGACCATTGGGAGCGTCCGGATGCGGCCTATTACTACTCTAGGTCCCCGACATCGAAGAGACACCATTATGATCGGATCCAGCACTTGGAACATGTGGATTGGACCCATGTCCCTGACCACCCTCGGCGCACCACATCTGTTGCCTTGGCCCGTTCCCCTCCTCGGGAACAGCCTTCTGATCCTCCTAGAAATCGAGATGCCCCGAAGAGTTCCCCAGTGGAACCTCGGCACTGTCCTTCCGTCGATCACCCAGTCATCGATCTCATCCAACCACGATCCTCCTCTCCCATGTCGATCTCGGACAGGTCGGATTCGGCGGAGTTTGATCCCAAGGTCATTCGGATCGAGGACGAGCCTCGACGCTCGGGGTCGATTTCACCTACTGAGGGCCCTAAAGCATTTTTAGAGCTTGTTACTAGGATGGCGACTGCCCTTCAAGTCCAGAGCTTTACAGAATCCCCAGCTGTGACCGACGTCGTTCACAGGTTGGTCCAGGCTGACCTTCCTCCGTCTCCCATCCTGCCTTTGCTTCCTATCCACCTTTCCATCCTGAAAGAGTCCTGGGAGCACCCGGCTTCGATCCCCCTGTTTCGAGGCGCTATGACGGATTGTACAAGATCCAAGGCACTCCTGGCAAGTTTCTTGTTTGTCAGCCACCAACTAACTCGATGGTTGTCCACTCCTCCTCCAGGTCCAAGCAACCCATTCACCAGTCTGCACCTCCAGACCATGAGGGGCGTAAGCTAGACCTTCTGGCCAAGAAGATGTAATCTCTGGCCTCCATGAATCTTCGTGTCGATACTAATCTTTCTTATTTGTCGGTGTACGCCTTCAACATTGCGAATGCAGTCCGTCCTATTTTGGAATTTGTTCCAGAGGAGCACCGTCCCACCCTCTCGGCTGCCTTGTCCGAGGTGTGTGCCATATCAAAGCAGCAGATTAATTCCGTTCGTCATGCTGTTAATTGCTCGTACAAACTCCTGGTCTCTTCCGTTGCTCTCCGGCGTCATGCTTGGCTCCAGGGCACCTCTTTACAACCTGACGTCAAATTCCGTATTGAAGATCTTCCCTTTGACGGCGATGGCCTCTTCCACTCCACCACCGACGAAGTGTTGAAAGCTGACAATGACAGTCGAAAACAGGCCCGAAACCTCGGAGTCTCAGCTGCACCTTACCGACCTAGAAACTGTTCTTGGAAGCCTCCCGGCTCCAGACGATACCCGTCTCCGGCACCTCACTCCCAATGGAGAAGGAAGCCATATGACTCTCGTCCTCCTTCCAAACACCGTTCCCAGCCCACCAAGAAGCTGCAACAACCTAAATAGTCTGTTTGACTGTCCCCACCGTCTCCCTTTCCCAACGTCGTATACTCCTTCCATCCGAACCCATCTCTTCCCCTTTCTACCAGCCTGGGAAGAAATTTCAACCGACTCCTGGGTCCTCACCATTCTACGGGTCGGGTACGCCATATTTATTTCGCCTCCGATCCTCCCACACTTTGTCGTCACGCCTCCAGACCCTCTCCTCGATCTCGAGGTTTCCACTCTCCTTGCCAAGGGGGCCATCGAGGTCGTCCCGGAGGCGCAACGAACTCTCGGCTTCTACTCAAAGTATTTCCTGGTTCCCAAGAGAGATGGCGGGTTCAGACCAATTATGGATCTTCGAGATCTCAACCGCTACATTCGGTATCAGAAATTCAGAATGGTCACTCTGCAGTCGATCCTTCCTCTTATTCCACGGGCAGCGTGGCTCGCATCAGTCGACCTCCAAGACGCATACTTCCATGTCACGATCCGTCCCCAACACCGGCGGTTTCTCCGGTTCGCTGTTGGAGATGCCCACTACCAGTACAGGGTGCTTCCCTTCGGCCTTTCTACAGCTCCGCGGGTGTTCACCAAGCTGATGGCTGTTGTGGTGGCCGAGCTCCACCGACGGGGAGTCACTCTTTATCCTTACATCGATGACTGCTTCTCGTGGCTCCAACGCCAAGTCAGTTGCTCCACGACACTCAGGAGACTCTCTCCCTCCTCCGTGCTCCCGGACTCTGCATCAACGTCGCCAAGTCCTCCCTTCAGCCTCTCCAAACCCTTCGATTCCTCGGGGCTCGGCTCGACACCAACCTTGAAGCGGCTTTCCTCCCAGAATCGAGGGCTTCCGACATTCGGGCGATGGTGTCCTTGTTTCAGACGTCTCCCCAACAATCTGCCCGTTCTATCATGAGGCTCCTCAGTCACTTTGCCTCCACGGTGTTCGTTGTCTGCAACGCCCGGCTGAGAATGCGGCCACTTCAGCTCTGGCTCCTCCGCGCCTTCGATCCTCTCCGGAGGCCTTGGCACACGATTCTGTCGATCCCGCAAACCGTCCTCGACTCCCTCGAGTGGTGGGCTCAACCCGTCCACCTCCTTTCCAGGATGCCCTTTCGACCTCCTCCTCCCGAGTTGCTGTTGACCACAGACGCTTCCCTCTGGGGTTGGGGAGCCCCGTGCGGAACGCTCACTGTTCAAGGGGCTTGGTCTGCTCGAGGTGCAACTCGCCACATAAATTACCTGGAGTTGCAAGCAATTTATCTGGCTCTTCGGTCCTTTCTTCCGACCCTTCGATGCCGTGTCGTCCAAGTGGCTTCCAACAGCACCACAGCCGTTTATTATGTCAACAAACAGGGCGGCACTGCCTCTGTTCGTCTCTGCAACTTAGTGATAGACCTCTGGTCCTGGTGCCTCGATCACTCCATCACGCTCTCGGCAATCCATATCCCCGGGGATCAGAATGTTGTGAAGCAACAGGTACAGCTAGTCCTTATCACTTGTCAGAACCAGGGTGTCATGATCTGAGCTGTACAAGAAGAGGCCTAGCAGGCCCAGGGAGCCTGAGTAGTAGTGGGAGGAGGCCAGGCCTATAACTCCCAGAAGTCCCTGAGAGGTTTTGGCACAATTTTTAGCCATACAACAACAACAACAGTACAGCACACAGTAAAAAGTATCAAGAATGTGAGCTGAATTTCCAGCAAAATATCCATATGGTTGTTTTCATTCTCAGATCTGCAAAAGACACCAGTCTGTCTCTTGGGTATTTTCTAGTTGGATTGTTTGCTGGTCCTATTCTATGAGCCTTTAACAAAATCAGGTATACTCCTTCCAGTTGTAATATTGCTGCTAATCACATGCTCATCATCTTTAGTAACTCTGAGAACTCTTCAGGGTTTTCCTGGAATCCATGGAATTTAAGATTTTGCTTTCATGCCATTGCTTCCAGGTTTAAAATCCTTTCTTTCATATTCTGATTCTCCACTTGGATGTTTTGGTTCTCCATTTGGAGTGTTTGTCCCAAAGTTAGTACTGTTTCTGCTCTGTTTGCTGTAATCTTCAGTGCCTTTGCTACTTCACTTGATTTGATCCGTCGGGTTGGAGCAATTTGTTCATTTTCTGTGGTATATTTTCTAGAATTGACTGCTCCAGCTTTTGAAATGATGTTTTAAGGGTGGCTTGGAGAGTTTTCACCATTACCAGCTCTTCCAATTGTTCCCTTTTCTTCACCATGTTTTCTGCCGCCATTTTGTTTTGCCGCGGCTCTCCCGAGCTCACAGACTTGCCTGCAGGTTCAGGGGCAAAAAGAACAGCTTTACTGTCGTTGTGGTGAGTCCTTTCGTTATCATTTTAGTTCCCTCGAGTTCTTTCATGCTCTGTGGGGAAGTTTGTTGTATTTTTGCTTTCTTTGGAGGTGGGGAGGGAGGGTTTGGGTTGGAGCGGCTGGTTTAGGCATCCACCATGTTCTTCCCCGGTGCCACGCCCCCCTGTGTTTTTGTTGTTGTATACCCCTCTGAGCCTGGTTTGTACTGGGGTCGGCAGTCTAAAAGTTTAATTTATAAATAAATAAGTAAATAAATAAATACCATGCAATTGGAAATCCTTTCCACTAGAGAGCAGCACATCATCATATTTGAAACAGTTCATTTTCAAGTCTGGGACTGGAGCAGGCTCCCAGAAGCAAACCAAACACAGAGAGAACCTTCAGAGAACCCAGGAAGCATTGAGTCTTGGGCCACCGGCATGGATCTTGGAGCCAGATCTGCTGGACAGTGCTAGACTCACAGAAGTTGTCAGGTATGTACAGGACCCATCCTAAGCTGCTGGCTTGCTGTCTCCTTCTAACTGTGGCTTAGGGATGCCAAACTCCAGGTGGGACCTGGGGATCCCTCAGAATTACAGCCCTAGAAAAAATTGATGCTTTGGAGGGTGGGCACTGAGCTCTATGGCACTGTGCCCCATTGAGGTCCCTGTCCACCCCAGGCTCTGTCCCCAAATCTCCAGTAGTTTCCAAACTGGATCTGGCAACCCTATGTCCCCCATCCTCTGCTGGTAGCCAGGGGGGACCTGGCAACCCTACTGTGGCTTCCGCCAGTGGGTGAAAATGTTTTTGTTTCATTTGGCATATCTCCAGTAACCATTACTGGACCTCCTCCCTGGTTCTGGAATTGTTTGTTTATGTGTTTATTGAATTATTTTATCATTTTAAATGTTGTTTTTAAGTGTGAGGCCCTGATTGGGTGGAAGAGCTGGCATAAAATATATTAAATAAATACAATAAATGCTTTCACTTCTGGGCTATGCCCCAGACACTTACAATGCAATCCTAAACAGAGTTACACCCCTTCTAAATCATTTAAGTCAAGGATTTTATTTTGCCCAGTATCCAGACACTGAGGAGCAATGGACCATTTCCTTCTCCATTCCTTGATTTCTGTTCTGTTTAAGCTGATGAACTTCACTGAGAGATCTTGGGATCGAATCCCCAAGAATGGAGAGGGTATGGAGTTTAAATGAAATGGAATTGTAAGAATCCACTAGTTTCTATTTAGGATTGCAGCTAAGACATCCTAGACATGAAAGACACAACACAAATTTATACAAGTAAACCATTAAACTTTATTGAACGTATTTTCAAAGAGGCAGCTCTCACATGGGCCTAACTACACATGATGCCACTTCCAGGTCCACTCTGGGTCCTGTCAAACCTGAGGACCTGGGACAAATCTGGAGACAGTGTCGTGTAGGCAAGTCCTAAATTTACAATGAAGACAGTGCAGAGAAGTGCAGAAAAACCTGCGTCCAACACAGGGAAAAATTTCTTCTTGGCTCCAGTTCAGGCAACCAGCTATAAGCTTGCACTGTCCAGTTAACATGGTAGCTGGGGTTCTTTTGCCTTTCAGTGTTGGGCCTGACCTAACCAGTTTGGTGTAGTGGTTAAGTTTGCGGACTCTAATCTGGGAGAATCGAGTTTGATTCCCCACTCCTCCACTTGCAGCTGCTGGATGACCTTGGGCAAGCCATAGTTCTGACAAGACCTATCCTTGAAAGGGCAGCTCTTGAAAGAGCTCTCTCAGCCCCACCTATCTCACAGGGTGCCTGTTGTGGGGAGGGCAAGGGAAAGGAGTTTGTAAGCTGCTCTGAGACTCTGAGTGAAGGGCAGGGTATAAATCCAATCTCCTCTTCTTCTTCTTATCAGACCTTTCTAAGTCCCAAATTTCCCTGAGGTGTTTCACACCTGTGTATGTCACTTCAGTGAGAACAATGGATTTGTTTCTGAGGTAAGATAGCTGTGGTTGCCTTGGTTACTGTGTCGCCCCCATAATGACCTTCAAGGTGAACCTGCAAACAAAGAGAGGGGTGTAAATGAGAACCAGATATCCAGAGTATCAGGAACAGAACAGGTCGATCCACAGACTTCAGAGGAGTGATACCTCCAGGTAGATCTTGTTGCTAACAGGGGTGGGGACAGGGAGTGATGCCTGCCATCGTTATTAGTGCCACCTTCTCCACAGTTTGTCCTCTCCTGGGATAGGAACTTGAAATGGATCTGGCAGGACTGCTGGCCTCCTCCACCACCACAGCTCTGCGTGGCTCTCAAACTCCTCCTCCCTAGCTTGGCTACCAGCTTCCTCTTCCTCCTCCTTCTCCTCAGCCGCCAGGTACCATGTAGCTGCCAGTCTCCTCCTCAGCTGCTGCTGCAGTCCTTTGATGCTGGGCTCCATTCTGGCCTAGTAAGAGCATTGTCTGCCCCTTTATTTTGAGGGGATTTAAACCCCCCATCGTGTATTTTTTTTAAAAAAAAAATTCAGATTTTTCTGTACGCCTGGAGAGTGCCCCAAGTTTGCAGAAACGTTTTTTTCCTGTGTGCCCCCAATCTGCACACTTGGAAAGTAGATATATAGACACTATTTCCTCTTTCACTTAGTTTCCCCCCTTTTCCTGCTTCCTTTTCTATGCCTAGGATTGTCAACCTGGAAATCTCTTGGAATCACAATGGATCTCCCAACTACAGAGATCATTTGCCAGCTCCAAGTTGGGAAATTTCTGGAGATTTAGGGGTGGAACCTTGAGGAGGGCAAGATCTGGGAGAGAAGCAACCTCAGCAGGGTATAATGCCATATACTCCACCCTCCAAAGCAGCCATTTCTCAAGGGGAACTGATCTCTGTCATCTGGACAGCAGTTGTAATTTCCAGTGAACTCTAGCCCTCGCTGGAGGTCATACACCAAAAATCTCAGGACCACGGTATATAGTATACAAAGCCAAAGAAGGAAGAAAATAATACCGTGAGAATTACTATTATATGCAAATATTATGAAATTTATATCAGAACTTATCAATAAATATATGAAAATATCACACACTATATTTTCAATTTTTCTATTTAGATCTATTTCCAAACACAGAGTACACATAATTAAATTAAACACAACTTATACTCAAAAATTTCACAATTTTTGATGTAAGTCAAGATAGGAATAGAAGGAGAGAATGCAGGAGGAAGAGGGGAGGAAAGGAAGAAAGAGATCAGGAGAAAAGTACGAGGGAAGTGGGGGAGAAAGGTGAGGAAAGAACACAAGGGAGTTGCCTCTGCTAGGAGAGGTTGCTGCCTCTCTATGGGAGGGTTCAGGCACTTGAGGAGTCTGAGCTGGGGCCAGAAATTGTGGCCTTTTTATAGGCAATCATACTACAACTGAGAAGAACACGGATCATTGTGAGGCTGCCTTCATTGTGACTGGAGAAAGAGGCTGGAAAACCCTCTCTGGCCTCACTGGCTTAGGTAGATTTGAAACAGTTTGATGGTCTTATATGGTTAAAAACAAGGGAAGGCTAAGAAGCCTGGGAGCACTCCTCCTCACTCACCTTCCAACCTCTCCTGCACAATTCTCCATGTCCTCCCAGATGATAATGCAGCCACCTTTACTAATTCCATGATCTCTGGTTGCAGTTGAGTGAGAAAGATCCTCCTAACTCAGTTAAGCAAGATCCTCTTTCCTGAAACAGTAAACATCCAAGGGTATACAAGTAGCATGTGTCAGTCAAATTTAAAAGTTTCTTGACTTGGGTTTATTCCTCCAGGAAACACATCACATGTGAAGAAAGCTGGTGGGTAGTGGAGCAGAAATTGACACCCATGGGTGATACTCAAGAGAAATAGATGCTGGAACTTGAACTTAACCTGATACTATGCAATTGGGAATCTTCCACTAGAGAGCAGCACATCATCACATTTCTTTCGATTTGGTTTGCAACGTGTCCTCTTGCACAGAAATCAAATAACCTGCTTTTTTGGATGGGCTTCATTATAATCAGAGCTACAGGCTTTGGAGTCAACACTCCAGTTGGTTGTTCTGTGATTTTTTTTTTTTTTTTGGGGGGGGGGTTGTTTTCTTAGCTTCATTTGCTGAAAGCTAATCTTTTAGTCAATAACAACTTGTCTGGACTAGCGGACTAATAAATCTAGACAGGAAAGTGGTTGAACAAGTTTGTGTATGAACATGTTACCAAAATATGTTTAATACAGTATAAATGAACACTGATGCTTATACTGAAAGAATGAGTTTAAATTGCAAGCTTGTGTATGACCACTCAAGATATATAATTTAAACAAATAGTATTTGCATGCTAATTTGTTTGATCAAAAATAAAACAGCAATAATGCTTCTAATATTTTAAAATGGTAAAAAAGGAGGCTTGATTCCAGGCTGATTGGAAAAGCCTAGCAAGTTTTAATGGCTTTTTCATGGATGCATTTAGTTATTGGAAACAGATTCTTAAATAGAAATATAAGCACATCATGAAGGAAACACATATGTTTAAGTAGTATACTTCCCTTCAAAATATTTCAACTGGTGAAGCATGAACACTTAGAAGATGCATGGAGAGTACAAAATCCAAAGACTAAAGATTACACTTTTTATTCATTTAGACATGAATCTTTTTCAAGAATTGATATGATTTGGATGTCTGGCAATTTAATAGCACAAATACGCAAAATAGAAATATTACCTAGAACTATTTCCGATCACAGTCCGATAAAATGGTCACCTTATGCTAAGAAAAAGAAATATCGATGGAGACTCAATGAAGATTTACTGGACAAACAAAGCATCTTGGATAAGATAAGGACAGAAACCAAAACATATTTTCAAATAAATTTAAATAAAGTACAGACGCAGACGGTATGGGACGCTTACAAGGTTGTGATGAGAGGACATTTGATTGCAATTAATAACAATGAAAGAAAGAAACAACTCAAAATGGATAAAAAAAAATTGGAAAATATTCAAAAGAAAGAAACAGAGCTTAAGAAGAGACCTGGCAAAAAGAAGATTGTGAGAGAATTGAGGATTCTAAAGGAACAATATGATGCGAGGTTAAATAAAGAAGTCTTTTGGAACTTGAAAAAATTGCAACAAAAGTCTTTTGAAGGAGCGAACAAACCAGGGAAGTACTTGGCATGGCAATTGAAGAAAAGAAGAGAAAATAAAACAATAATTAAACTGAAGGAAGGGAACAGAGAAATTAGAGACCCAGGAGGAATCCAGAGAGAATTTTATAAATATTATGCTACTCTTTTTCAGGAAAAGCAAGTGGATCCACAGAAAATTCAGGATTATTTAACAAAGGTTAATTTGATGCAACCGATTGAAAAAATAAAAGAATTCTTGAATGCTGCAATAACTAAAGAAGAAATCAGGGAAGCAAAAATCTCCAAAGCTCCAGGACCAGATGGATTTTCAGCCAAATTTTATAAGAAATTTCAAGAAGACCTGGTGCCAGTTCTAGAGATTCTTTTAAATGAAATCAGAGACTATGGGAAAATTCCAGATTCCTGGAATGAAGCAGCAATCACCTTGATACCAAAAGAGTCACAAGATTTAACTAACGTTAAAAATTATCGACCTATTTCGCTCTTGAATAATGATTATAAACTTTTTGCAAAAATACTAGCAGAACACCTCAAAGAGTATTTGAAAGGAGTTATTGCTGAAGACCAGGCTGGTTTTCTGCCGGATACACAAATAAAAGACAATTTGAGGGTTGTATTGGACGCAATAGAAAACACCCAGAAAGGGAAGTTGGCTTTTTATTTTTGGATGCGGAAAAGGCATTTGATAATTTGAACTGGGAATTTATGTTTAGAGTGATTGAAAAAATGCAGATGGGCGAAAAATTTTCAAGAATGATCAAATCGATCTATAAAGAGCAAAAAGCTACGGTGATTGTTAATGCAGAGTCAACGGAACCATTCCAGGTCAGAAAAGGTACTAGACAGGGCTGTCCTTTATCACCACTATTATTTATCTGGATTTTGGAAATATTGCTGCAAGCGATCAGAGATGATAAAAATATAAAAGGTCTTAACATTAGAGGTTTCTCATATAAACTAAGAGCGTTTGCTGATGATATTATGTTTATTGTTGAAGATCCTATTAACACTATGCCATTGGTTCTAGAAAAAGTAAAAGAGTTTGGTGAACTCGCAGGGTTCTATGTAAATAAAAATAAATTGAAAATATTATGTAAAAATATGACTACTGTAAGGCAACAATTGTTACAAAAATGATAGAATGTGAAGTGGTTAAAAAAACTAAATATTTGGGAATTGATATTACAATGAAAAATATTGATTTGTTTAAGAATAACTATGAAAAACTGTGGGTTTCGATAAGTCATGATTTGAAAAAATCGGAGAAACTTAAACTATCTCTTCTTGGAAGAATTGCCGTTGTGAAAATGAATGTTCTGCCCAGGTTAATGTTTCTGTTTCAGCCAATACCAATTGTGAAAGACATGAAAGTGCTAGTGAAATGGCAAAGAGAAATTTTTAAATTTATCTGGGCAGGAAAGAAACCAAGAATTAAAATGAAAATAATGTATGATGCAAAAGAAAGAGGTGGTTTTCAAGTCCCGAATTTGTGTTTGTACCATGAAGCTGTATGTATGTCTTGGTTGTCTGATTGGGTTAATTTGGAGAATAGAAAGCTACTGGCCCTTGAGGGCTGCGATTGCAGATTTGGCTGGCATGCCTACCTTTGGTATGGGAAAAACAAAGTGGATTCAATGTTTAAGCATCATTATATAAGAAGAACGTTGTTTGAAGCATGGACCAGATACAGGAATACAATTCCCGACGAAAGACCTCTATGGATTGTGCCTGCTGCAGTTATTCATCCTTTTTCAGAATATAAAGGTAATGATTGGTTGATGCACCAAGAGCTGCTTCAAAAAGAAGGGAAGAAATTTGTTTTAAAACCAAACAATGAATTGACATTTGAATATGGTTGGTTACAATATGGACAAATACGAGACATTTATAAAAAAGATTGTAAAGAGGTGGGTTTTAGAGCTAAAAATGATGAGTTTGAAGATATCTGGTTGGAAAAAGGGAGAAAAGTGATTTCTAAGTTGTATAAAATATTGTTAACTGTATATACTTTGGATGAAACTGTTAGAGAGCAAATGATAAAGTGGGCCATAAACATGAATAAGGAAATTTCAATGGATTCTTGGGAATTTTTGTGGAGAAAAGCTCTAAAAATGTCAACTTGTGTTAACGTAAAAGAAAATTGTTTTAAGATGCTTTATAGGTGGTACATGACACCAAAAAAGATTGCCAATATAAATATGGATAAGAACTTGAGTAACAAATGTTGGAAATGTAAAAAAAATAGAGGGTTCTTTTTATCATATGTGGTGGACATGTGAGAAAGCAAAAGTATACTGGTCAAATGTTCATTGTGAGATGCAGAAAATATTGAAAATCCCTATTAGTAAAAGTCCGGAACTTCTTCTCTTAGGTTTGACAATGGAAAAAATTAAGCAAGAAAAAAGAACAGTATTATGGTATATGATCACGTCGGCGAGAATGGCCTTTGCACAACAGTGGAAAGCGGATAAAGTACCGGATGTACAGGACTGGTTAAGGAAACTGCTATTTTTAGCTGAAATGGACAAAATGACTAAAAAACTAAATGGGCAAATGGCAGAACAATACTTAAAAGAATGGGAAGACCTGAAAATCTATATGGAAACTGAACATAAAATGAAAGGGAAAATGTATAACTTTGATTCTTATTGAAAATGAAGTTACATCAGATTAAGTTAGATTTTTGTATATAAAACATAAGTTACCTGGTTTATAGATTGTTAAACGTTTAAACTTGATTACTTTTATTGTTTTTTGTTATTGGCAATAGCAGTGCTGGAAGCCTATTGGGGAGGAAGGGGGGAAGGGATATAATCTATAACTTGAATTGGAAATTATGTTTTAAAATGTTGAATATATTCCAATAAAAATCTTGTTTTAAAAAAATTAAAAAAAATATTTCTGGAGGCTGAGAAAGGATTACAGCCCCACTCTCAAGGATGTTGGGGAGGGGGGACATGCAGTTTGAACTCCAGAATTCATTGTACATTTTAAATATAAGAAATTGTGTTGATATTTTAATTAAAACAGCTGCTGTGATTGGAGAACTGCACAGTGCCACTTAAAAATATTTTTAGAAGTCTGCTTAACCAACCTTCTGGAGTTGTTTGAGGAAGTGAATAAACATGTTTATAACAGTGACCCAGTAGATATTATATAATTGGACTTTCAAAAGGCTTTTGATGAGCTAAAAGGATGGGTTCTTTTATGGATTATAAAATGGCTAAATGGAAGAAAGTAGAGAGTAGGAATAAATGTATAATTCTCCCAATGGAGAGGAGTAAGCAGTGGGGTTCCACAAGGACCAGTATTGGGACTCGTGATATTTAATTTGACCATAAATGATTTGGACCTGAGGGTGAGCAGTGTAGTGACCAAGTTGTTAGATGGCAGAAAATTATTCAGGGTGGATCAAGAGCTCCAGGAGGATCTCCACAAATTGGATGAGTGGGCAATAATGTGTCAAATGAAGTTCAGTGTAGGGAATACCAGAGCTAGGAAGTAACATCAGTGGCAGGCCTTGGCCTCTATGTCCTGTTGTTGGGCCTCCAGAGTAAATGGTTGGCCACTGTGTGAGACAGGATTCCTGACTGAATGGACCACTAGTCTGATCCAGCAGGGCTCTTCTTAAATTCTCTTTTGTTACCTTGCTGGCTAAAAAGTTAGGCAACGTTTGCAACAAATGATATAGGGTGGAATTGTACAAATGTTCTGCTTATCAAAGAGGGAAGAGAGGTGATCTCTCCCAATTTCCCTCTTCACTGCAGTCAGCTGACCAATCCAACAACCCCCATCTGGTTTTATTTTTGCATTACTGTGAAATAAATTGTCCATTGTGAATGCATCATAACATGGTTTTGCTTGGAACTACAGTCATAGATCTGGGATTCCTTGTACTAATCGGAATGCAAAGATGTATTCCATTGTTTCTTGTATGCTAAAGTGACCAGTATCCTTCTCAAACTCTGAGCTGTCTAAGTGGCACAATTCTATGTGCTTCAATACACACAAGACTGTCTGTATAGCCACTTCCTGGACCACAAATACAAAAAGCCAGTGTGCGGTTACCACTGCAGAATGCACATATCAATTTGCTATATCTGACATTCTAAATGAGCGTTCTGCCTTTTGAGCTCATTTAATTTGACCAAAGTGCTCTTATATTTCTGAAGTTCTGACAAGTCAGCCCTGGCTACTATCCCTTCCTTTTAGTAAGGACCCCACAATCTGAATTTTTGGACCTCTACTAATCTTAGAAAGGCTGAAGGTTTGCAGAAAAATCTGAAATCTAAAAAAAAATATATACATGGGAGTTAATAACCCCCCAAATAATAAAAACAGTATCTTTCAGAAATTAATGCCCTCACTAGCCATTGCTAGGCATCTACAACAGTACTACAAGCCTTCAAGCCTTTGGTTCTGTCAGGAAGTCAAGGGGAGAAGCAGAGCCCTTTTCAGGGCTGCTTTGCCCTTTGAGGGCGGATTCATTGGGGCCAGGACCAGTAAGCATCAGATGATTTGCTACCACCCAACTTGCATGACTCTCCCACCAAAGCAGAACCTCCTGGCAACCTGGTATTTTGCCCAGCAATGCCGAAAGTTTTGGCTGGGAGGAAATGAGTGGGGAAATCGAAACACATTGTCATAAAAACTGGCCATTTCATGGCTTTTAAAACTTTTGGTTCAGGATTTGGGCCTACTAAAATTATAGAAGGCTTTGCTCTGACTGAGTTGGGTGTTGTGTGGCCAAATACCTGCTGTTGGACTTTGGACTTTGAAACTTTACTTGAACTCTGTGTTTTAATCTGGTCAGGTAACATCTGGGTGAGAGGACCAAAAAGCCCGACTGAGGGCTGGAGAACACTATCAACATTTGAATGCATGGCATATAGACAACAATTGCGTATGGATTTATTTTTAGATATTTGGAAGCCATTTATAGAAACTTATGTGTAGATCTGCCATCACTGTTATATTTTTGTCATGGCTTTATGTGTATTTTTTTTCTTTTTTTAAAAAAATCTTAGGCTGCGGTCACATGTGCCAGTAGAAGGCAAGGCTATCTCCTCCAGAGGAATTTGACACGCAGTTGCGAGATCACACCTCCCTTTGTAGGTGCGGGCACAGCCCGTCACTGTGTGGTCAGACGCAACTGCGGGTGGGTCTTTTTTTTTGCTGTTTGTTTCCCATGCGCTTAAATGAGGAATCGCATCTCCAGATTGAGGACCTCCTATGGAGTATGCAATGATTGTATACTGCAGACGGGGGGAGGGAACGGCACCAAGCCAGGATGGCCTGATGAGACCATCTTGACGGCTTGAGAGCGTGCTTGAACAATCAGACAGGGGAAAGTCCGTCTGTGGCCCGTCAAAACACATTTACTACCAGACTTTCCCGGTGTCTTTTACCTCTGCTTCTGCAGCACAGCAGCACAGGTTGCCAATGACTACAGGACGCTTCTTAGATGTTGCTGTCTGATCACTCCCTTTAGATCCATCAGGTATTTACACCTATTTCAGATCTAAAGGCTCATGTGATCACCACCTTATTTAGTTGCTGGATTTTAAGTTCTTTTCCCCCAATTTTTTTAAAGAGAGAAAGAAAAACATAGAGGACCAAAAAGCTTATCTAAGTATTTAGGTTAGCTATTTAGATTTTATTCTTTTCTTCCTTGCTTTGCACTGCTTTTATATTTGTACACCTTTTGCAAATTTCTTTCAATAAATGTTTCTTTCTTTATTAATTATACATTTACTAGGAGCAAGGCCTGTTGTAAGAGCAATACAATGGGCCCTAGAAAGATGGGAGACCTCCCCGCGGCCCCGCCTGGATGCACCGCCAAAACCCTGGGGTGGCATCCTCTGAGCTAACGGCCGGTGCGGTTGGAGTGGTGCCAGTGTGAGGGCCCTCTGCCCAGCATAGCAGCTGGGCCTCAGGTTGCTTCCAAGGAGAATGAGGGCCATCCCCCCGCTGTCACCCCCTTGGCGAGACCCCAGGCTTGAGGGGCAACAGAATGGCCCAGCACTGGCTCCCTGGCCAGTCAAGTGCCCACAGCCTCAGGGCCACCTTGAGTGCTCTCTGCGCTGGCAATGCAGCGGGCCCTGTGCGGGTGCAGGCCAGGTGGTGAGGTGGATTGGGGCTGGGCAGCAGCAATGGGCACAGCAATGGGAGGATCAGCCTCCGGTCCTCAGTCTCTCCCCCCTGCCCAGACTCAAGGGTGGAGGGGTGACGGAATGGGCCACCACTGTGTCCATGGCCAGCCAGGTGGCAGCATCCCTTGGGCCACCTCCACTGCCATCAGCTAGCCAGTGGCAAGGCGTGCAGCTACCTGGTGTCAGCCTCGGCCAACAATGAACACTGAGGCACCAGCAGGATCGGCCTGTGGCTCGTCTGCGTCCAGCCTCTGGAGCATCCATCCCGCCCAGCGGCTCCCTGCAGACTGAGGGCGAGACGCTGCCCGTCAGGTCTGTGGGCGGGACTGAGGTGACTGAGGGAGGCAACACAGCCAGGGGATTGGCCCCGCTCCTGAGTGACAGAACAGGGTTCGAATTGGTTTGGGAGCATGTGGAACATTCAGGAGAGTCACACGAAAACTCTTTTATATATTAGGAGAGATGGTATTATTTGGGTTCTGGGGCTTTAATTGAAACCCAGTACTTTGGTCTACATTGGCTACAGCTACCAAAGTAATTGTATTTGGAACTCAGCTTGTAAGCGTCCTACCTTGCAGAGATGACTTCTTGATTAATACCTGATAGAGCTAGGAACTTGGATCCATGGTCTCTCAGCTGAGGGTTAGTCACTGGTGTTGGTTTTATTTATTTATTATTTCAATTTATATACCGCTCCTCCCCCACAAAGTGGGGATCAAAGAGGTTCACAACAGTAATAAAACAGAGATAATAAATACAGTTAAAACAGTATAGAATACAGAGTACAAAAAGCAAACAATTTACAACTGATAGCAGTGGATCCAGCATTAAGCCCACCAATGCACTTAACTGAGAAAAGCCTGATGGAAAAGCTCAGTCTTACAGGCCCTGCAGAACCTGCAGGTCCCGGAGGGCCCAGGTCTCATCTGAGAGGACACTCCACCAGGACGGGGCTATAATGAAAAAAGCTCTCACACTGGTGGATGCCAAACGTACAACCAAAGGACCCGACACCAACAGTAGGCTGCGAGATGACGACTACAGCTGTCGAGAGGGATTGGTCTCTCAGGTATTGTGGTCCCAGGCTGTTTAGGGCTTAAAACCCTGGGCAGTGGCTTGTTATCCTGTGCACTCCCCAGTTTTGTGTTTTGCCTTGACCTGTCACTACACCTTGATCCATACACCAGAATCAGGCCAATGCACTGATATCACTTATGGTGAAAACAAGAAGTGATGTCACAGGACATTCCAGGGTTTGCAAAAATTCAAGAGGAAAGGAGAATGACAGAAGGTGTTCCATTGTGGACAAAGATGGGTATAAGGGAAATAAATAATAAATATAGCTGAAGATGGGAAACAGATAAAAAGTAGGTTAGTTGATGAGTGAGAAGGAAAGATGGAAAGTTGAGGATATGTGAGTAGCCAGGAGGAGGGGAAAGAGGCAGTAGTGTAGGGAAGGGGATACAGGGAGAAATGATGTGTCCTCCGTAGGACCTTGCAACTTCCCTACCATGATGCAACTGGGCCTGTCCTGGCAGCTGACACTGCACAACTGGACCATAGTTTTTCCTAGGGAGAGGCTGCCAGATGGAGGAAGTAGGGAAAACTGAAGATAGGGGGCAGTTAAAGATAGCTGGGCTGGTGGATAGGAAGGAAACAAGGGCTCAGGACAAGGGAGAGACTACAGGGCTTTCAGGGAAAGGGAAGTGAAAGTAATTGGGGAGGGGAACATTAGATCCCTCCACCCCTGCAACTGGTCTGCTTTTTATGTTATATTTTTTAGTTTCTTTGTAAGGCACTTTGAGTCTCCAGTTGGAGAAAGAAGTGGTATAGAAATAAATCAATATCATTATGACAAGGCAGAATCAGGCCCTATCCTAGCCATTCTTCTCTCTACACAAGGTCAAAATATGGCCATGTATAAGAAGCCACCCAGTATAAAGCTTAGAAAAAGTCTCTTGCATGGGAAAAATTCTCCTGCTGTTAATAAACAAACTCTTCTGATGCTGGCAAAAGCTTCCTCAAGGATCCTGTAAACAAGGGAGAGCTCCTGTAGGCATTCATCCTGCCACTTCTTCTGTGTCTTGCATAGGATTCCTGTGATCTATTTCCACAGGCACAGAAGAGGTTCTATGATTTCTGCTAGAGAATCTGGGTGTTAATCCTAACTCCACGCATATATTTGACAGAGAAACTGCCCTGGAGGTGAGCTGAAGAAGTGGAAATATAAAACTCAGCCATGAAAGCTGTAGCTTTAAGCACCACCACAAACCTCCTGCATGTGGACTGAGTTGTTGTGCAAAAGTGCAGTTTCTGTTCCTGGCTCGTCATCAAGGACAGGGAGGTGCTGTGGAATGATGGAGGAGGGGAAGCAGCCACCACAAATAGGGCAGCTGTGCACTTTGGACCTTTGAAACTGCTAAATTGGGCATTTGGTTGTAAGTAACATGAAGTTCAGTCAATTTTGATTATACTCTTTGAGCGCAGAAAATTACATTGGTTCATGTGGGCCAGAGGCCTCGGGGCAATCTCTAAACAGCTCAAATGACAGGGTGTTAACACTTGTTAGGAATTCTCCCTTTCTCTAATGCTGGTGTTCTTCTCTCCCTCTTCTGTAAGTAGGGTTGCCAGCTCCAGATTGGGAGCTTCCTGGAGATCTGAGAGTGAAGCCTGAGGAGGGTGGATTGGAGGGGGGGAGAGCTTAGTGGGGATGTGATGCCACAGAGTCCACCCTCCAAAGCAGCCTATTTTCTCCAGGGAAACTCTGCTCTGTTGTCTGGAGCTCAGTTATAATTCCAGGAGATCTCCAGGCCCCACCTGGAGATAGGCAACCCTGTCTTTAAGAGCAGCTGTGGGTCTTTTTCCCCACCAAGGCAAATCAGGTCTGAGAGTGACGCTTTGGAATTTTTTTTTCATACTTTGGGTTAGACTGGCTTGTCACTGACTGCCCTTTGTAAAAAGACTAATGGTCTGTTTAGCCTGTCCCATTAGGCCAAAAGTAGCTAACTTGATATGTAGTGTGGCTCCAACTATTTTTGCTACCTAGTGTGGGATAGTATTGCCAGCCTTCAGGTGGGGCCTGGAGATCTTCCAGAATTACAACTGATCTTCAGATGAGAGTGATAATTCCACTGGACAAAAACGGGTTTTTTGGAGGGTGGCCTATATGTAATATCCTGCTAAGCACCCTCCTCTCCCCAAAGGCTCCCCACTTCCAAATCTCCAAGAATTTTCCAAACACTTTGTTGGCAATGATCGTTCAATCTGGACATGGAAAACCAAGGAGAGCAATTAAAAATATGTGCTGAGAGTGCCCAATTAATCATCCCATTGCTATTGCATTAATTGACCATTATAATGAAAACTGGGAGCAGATTTTACTGCATAGCAATTGAGTAGAATACAGCCCACATATTTTCCCTTATAAGTGAAAGGTCTGGATTTTGTTTGGCTTTTTTGTACTTGAAAGCTCTGATAGCATAGAAGGAAGCCTGGAATATCCCTGCCAACCCTCAAACCTCAGATGTGAACAAACTCCAAAAGAGACAGAAACAGGATTCCAAAGGAAGTGATGCTCTTCTATAAATTTGCTCAGTCTACCCCCCCCCTTTTTTTTTTACAGCTTAGCACATCCATATGGGAACTAGAGCAGTACACTTCTAACATTATGCATTGGCATGCTTTAGCTTTGGAGCTTGCTGATTTGACCAACTATGAAAATGAAAGGGGCAGTGTATGAATTAAATTAATTTGAATTACAGACTCATTTTGTTTTGGACACTACAGCTAAAGGAAAGTCAACCTGACAACATACCTAAGATGTCTCATCGCAGTCTGATTGGCTTCCATTTGAATTTAATATTTTTCTGATGTACAAATGTCTTCCTCCATTTCTGTATAATGGCAATGTGAGCAAACTGCTCATGATTGAGAGTATATCTTTCCAAGCAGGATAACTGTTCACATGCTTACTATTTTTGACCCTCCGATAGGCTACACCCTTCACAACATGTGAATGGCTTTTCCACAGTATCAGGAAAGGACAGAGCACAAACTGTTCATGCAATGGACTTAGGGAAATAAATCAGTGACAGGCACCTAGGGAAAAGGGCTAGTCATTTACAATAGGATGAATATTCCATACATTCTCATGATAAGCAATGGTTACTGCCCTTGCTTATTAGTCAAATGAATCTGTGTAACATAGAATCAAAATACCAGAAGTGAATCTCCTCCAAGCCACTTTCACCAGGAAATTGTTATGCTGAATCTTTATCCCTATGTCAAATCAGACCTAAGTACATGGAAAAGCATTTGCTCACCTTACATTTCCCCTCCCTTCCCCACCCCTGACCACAGCCTTCGATTGTAAGCACCGAAGGGCTGAGACCTGTGTTTCTACTTCTGCAGCTCTCTAACCAATTTTTTTTCATGCAGTGATTCTTTTAAAAAATCTATGATGCTGTTTTGCTAGAATGCTGGGATTCATTAATGGTTTTCTCTTAGCATGTCAGAAATGTCTCTCTTTATTGGCTTCTGTAAATTGTCATTTTAACCATTCTGCCTCAGGTAACAGGCTGTGTGAGTACCAAGCACAAAGCAAGTTAGTGGTGAGTTCATATTATGTTGTTTATGGTGTCTATAATGTCTGTGTTATATTTTTATCCTGGTTTTACTAAATGTTAATTCAAACCTAGGCTGTTTACAGATGGGGTTGCAAAGATGCACCCTCTGCCACAGTAGTACCATCAAGTGGTACAGGAGCAGGTGATTATCAGTGCAATCCTAAACAAAGTTATACCCTTCAAAGCCCACTGATTTCAATAGACATATAATCTGTGTGGGTTGCATGTTTGCCACTGGCATCTATTGAATATTGTTTGTGATGAGAAAATAGCTCCCCCGCCTGTGCAGCTACACCTTTTAGAACTTTTGTTTGTGTGAAGTCGTAGCCCACTTATGGCAACCCCAGAGGGTTTTCAAGGCAAGAGACATTCAGAGGTGCCTTGTCTTTCTCTGCAAAGTCTTCTTTGATGGTCTCCCATCCAAATACCAACCCTGCTTAACTTCTGAGATCTGATGAGATCAAGCTGTACTGCACCATTTCACATCCCAACTTTTCATTTAGGTTTTAACAATTAGTTTTTTAAAAATAGTTGGAAGTTGTGCACTCTGCAACTCTGAAATCTTTATGATGGAGAACACACCAGATTTAAAGAAAAAAGTGTGCATGTGGGATGAACAGTTGAATGGTTGTAGTCTTAACACTTAGGCTGTGAATTGAAAACAAATCAGCCAGTATCATAATGCCCCTATATAAATCATTGGTGTGACCTCATTTGGAATACTGTGTACAGTTCTGGTTGCCACATCCCAAAAAGGATATTATAGCACTGGAAAAAGTGCAGAGAAGGGCAACTAGAATGATAAAAGGGTTGGAACACCTTCCCTATGAAGAAAGGTTAAAACGCTTGGGGCTCTTTAGCTTGGAGAAACGATGGCTGAGGGGTGACATGATCGAGGTTTACAAGATTATGCATGGGTTTGAGCAGGTTGAGAAAGAAGTACTTTTGTCCCTTTTCCACAATACAAGAACTCATGGGCACTCCATGAAATTGCTAAGCAGTCGGGTTAGAACAGATAAAAGGAAGTACTTCTTCACCCAAAGAGTGATTAACATATGGAATTCACTGCCACAGGAGGTGGTGGCAGCTACAAGCATGGAGAGTTTCAAGAGGGAATTAGATAAACATATGGAGCAGAAGTCCATCAGTGGCTATTAGCCACAGGGTATAGATGGGAACTCTCAGTCTGGGGCAGGTGATGCACTCTATTCTTGGTGCTGGAGGGGGCAGCAGTGGGAGGGTTTCTAGTGTCCTGGCCCCACTGCTGGACCTCCTGATGGCACCTGGTATTTTTGGCCACTGTGTGACAGAGTGTTGGACTAGATGGGCCATTGGCCTGATTCAACATTGGCTTCTCTTATGTTCTTATGTTATGTTCTTAACTATTGTGTATGGACAGATTATTGTTACTGAATAATCACTGGTGGGACCATTATGCAATAGAAGAAGAAAAAGAGTTTGGATTTATACCCCGCCCTTCACTGCCCAAAGGCGTCTCAGAGCGGCCAACAAACTCCTTTCCCTTCCCTTCCCCACAACAGACACCCTGTGAGGTAGGTGGGGCTGAGAGAACTTCTGACAGAAACTATCCTTGAGAGAACAGCTGTGCCAGAGCTTGTGACTGACCCAAGGTCACATCAGCAGGTGCAAGTGGAGGAGTGGGGAATCAAACCCGGTTCTCCCAGATAAGAGTCCGTGCACTTATCCACTACACCAAACTGGCTCTCTACTACACCAAACTGGCACTTGTGGCGTATTTCCAGTGGCTGTGTAGAAAGGCCTAAGTGAATGTCATTGAATGGGAGAGGAGTTGTTGGTAATTACATCACAGACTAACAGTGCAGTCCTAGAACAAAGTCTGAGTCCAATGGCACTTGGACCAACAAAGTTTTATTCAAGGTATTATTTTGAGTTTTGAGTCAGATACATTGAAATGGAAGTTACCAGTCCATACATATAGGTAGAGGGTGAGCAGCAGATTAGCATAAGCATAATAAATGGTGTTTAACAGATGCAAGGACCAAACTGGAATAACAAACAATCCTAGACAGGGTTAACACCCTTCAAAACCTATTGACTTCAATGGAATCACCAGAGTATAATTCTGGTTAGGATGACATTATATATTACATATTTATCCATCAAACTCACACAACTGCATTCCACATAATAATTGAAATAGTAATGAGTGCTTTGTCTGGGAGAATAAGCTCTGGATTTCCCAGGTACAAAAATATGGCGCAGTTGCATGGTGAGAAAACAGCAGTTTCAAAACAAAAGTACTGGCCTGTACCCAACCACATTCTAAAAAATCCATGGCATTTAGGCTTTTTCTTTCTGACATTTCTTCTGGTGCAGATCCCCATTATTCTGTTCCTGAGAATCTGCTGACCCCCAGGAATGAATTTTTGTTTACTGGGCTTTAGTGGGTGGGGGAAGTGGTGGAAAACATAACCCCTCTCAAGAAAATGCCCCTCTTAAGTTTTCTGATGGGTGTGGTTGGATAGAGATCACTGCTTAGAAAAAAACATGCAGATTGTGTTCAACAGTGGCAAATAAATTTGCTTTTAATATGAAATATGCTTATTGTGGAGAGAGGCCTTTGCTGCTGGGGACAATTTGGTATGACTAACATCTTCAAAATATAGCTTAAATCAGTGTTAGTGTTTTCTACTTCCTTAATTCAAATGTAAAATCATACCAACTAATTTCATGCTTAAGCACTTTTGACCCTCTCCTCCCCTCTGTTGCTACTGGCCCTGCCAACTGCCCACCCCGCTGTGTGTTTGCCTGCTGCCATGCTCACCTGCCCGCTGCTGTTAGTGGTTGTGGTGGCATCAGACCCCAGAAGCTGTGTCACATTCTGGCAACACTCTACAACCCCCTCCCCCAATTGTCTATGGTTTTTAATGATGTCACTTCCACTTTTTAGTGATGTCACTTGGATGCAGCTCCTCATCAATCATCCTCTGAGGGTTGCAGGCACAGGACTGGCAACACTAGTTAGTACACATTTGTGAAACACAGAAATTAACCTTTACATGAACTGGTATTCAATTGATGGTTATTGAGGCAGATGGGTTTACAACAGCATTTCAACCTACCTGTGTTTTTGTATGTAACCTAGGAATAATTATAATGTTTGGTCTTCCATCTATAATTGTAATAGTTGTAGAAATAATAATAATAATAATAATAATAATAGTACACATGAGAATGGTTTCTTCACCTTTTAATCTCTCTTTGATGCATGAAAGTTAATTAGGAAAGCCTTGCCACTTAGATACAGATTTCCTTTCCCATCTCCTTTCTCTGCTTGTCAGAGAAACTCTGGAGAAACCTTCGTCCATTTTGCAAGTTTCATTACTATCCCTCCCTTCTTTTTAGAACTAACAGGGCATTCCTGACCTGGTTAGTTTAATTAGAGCTGAGGTTTGGGTATGGTACAGCAAATGATGGAATGGCGGGTTAGGATAGCTGTGGAGATTGCATCTAAGTCACTGTAGGGCAGTATGGGAACAGCATCAGTTAGATAGGGTACTAGTTAGATAGATAGGGAATAGCATACTTTGTGATGGTGGTAATGCCCACGAACTCAATCAGCAAAAATGCCCAGTGGTAATTAAAATATGTGGTAAAATGTATGTTGGATTTTAAGATGGTGCAAGTAGCCACATTTGTCCAAAGAAAAATTCAAATCAAAAGCCATTTAATACTTTTTATTAAGAGCAATCAAAATTACACAAAACAGTGCAAGCTTTTATGCTCTTAGGACCCCTTTATCAGATTGATGTTAAAAAAACAAATAAAGGGATTTGGGGTGGGGAAAGTCTTTAGGGACCTGATCTTAAGGACAATATTTGGGTGCAGTACAATGCAGGTCCAGACCTCAGTGCCCAATGTTTGGACAATGTATATTTATTTATTTATTTATTTATTTATTTATTTACATAATTTCTACCACAACAGGGCTGAAAGCAGTTTACAATAATCACAAAATTTATTTTTTAAAATAATAAAACACATTAACTTCGAAACTGCACAGATCCTTAAGACAACAGAAAACCATCTGCAGGAGCACAAAGAACAGCAATGAAGGGGCTTTTCCAACATTGTCTGGGAAGCCATTCTCACAAATGGCAGCCACCACTAAAAAAGGCTGGAAAGCAGGCAAGCAACAATCTAACTTGCCTTCAACATGGACTAAGCAAGCCTTTGTTCAGCTGAGCAAAGATGATACAAAGACACACCAGCAGAGTACTCCTGAAGGTATGTGGGTCCCAGGCCTTGATAATAACCTTGACTGGAACTTGGGAGGTAGCAGGATGGAAACCAGCAGGAGGGTAACATGCATGTCATCTTTAGTCTGACAGCACATAACTGAAGCATCTGAATTCTCCTTAAGAATCTGAGGTTACCATGACATGAATCAGTATGACCAGGCCAGCTGAATCTAGGTAGAGAGCTAATTTCTGTGCCACATGAAGCTGGATTTTTTTTTTTTTTTTTGGCAGCTGGGCTTCTCTGCATCCTCAGCTGAATGCCAGATACATTTGACTAGATAGTGAGGCTGGGTGTGGTTAGCACTGGGTGGGGCTGGCACCACATTGCACCTGTGGCCTTCTGGAAATTTTAAGAGGGCTCTTATGGGCACTGTGTTTCTCAATCCTGCATGACTCATATTTACAGGTGATTCCCAGGGATCATGTACAAAAAGATTTTCTGGTGGTTGCCAAGTCCCTCCTGGGCACTGGTGGGGGATGGGAGGGGTAGGGTTGCCAGATCCAGATTGGGAAACTCCTGGAGATTTGGGGGTGGCGCCTGAGGAGGACAGGGACCTCAGTGGTACAAAGCCACACACCCCACCCTCAACAGCATACATTTTCTTCAGGGGAAGTGATCTCTGTACTCTGGAGATGAGCCGTAATTCCTTGGGATCCCCAGGTCCCACCTGGAGGCTGGCATCCCTAATTTCTGGGCAACTCAGCTTGACTCGCTCCCAGGGTCATTTTATCTTCCCCGTCTGCCCTGGTGACACCCGCCACGCCAGATTAAAACTCCTTCTCAGTATTACTTGCAAAAATGCCTGGCTGCGCGCGTCCTGGAAGCTGCGTCAGGGTTCAGATGTGCATCGCGGCTCCGGGACCTCAGCGCCCAACCCTGGTTAGCCGACCTGCTGCCTGACTGGAAGAACTCCGCGCCGCGCGGCTCTCCGCCCGTGCGTGCCTCTCTGTCTGTCTGTGTGTACAGAGACCCCACCCACCTGCTGACTTGGAGCTCGTGGAAGACCGAGGCTGAAGTTCCGCCCCTAGAAGTCGGCGGCGGCCAATGAGAGCGGCGTGTGAAGCCGGAGGGCTAGTGATGGCGGTGGCCTCTCGAGGCAGGCAGAGGGAAAAGCCGAGAGGGCGCCACTGTGTTTGCGCGAGGAAGTGGGCGCGCGACTGATTCGGCCGGGCAGAGTGTCTCGGAACAGGACAGCAACTGTCGGCACCGTCGGCCGTGTCTATCTGAGGTAAAAGCGTGGCTGAGTAGAGAGGGTGGAGGCGGCGGCAGTAGCCTGGGATCCGTGCAGGTCGAGACTGGCTCTCCCTTTCCTTCAGACACAGTGCTGGGGGGCCTACAGACGCAGCCCCGTACGGTCCTTCTGAGCGCAGCCGCCACCCAATAGGGCTCGCGGCCCAACATAGGTCCGTGGGCGCCGCAGGGTCGGCCGGCTGTGAACTCTGAAACTGCAAATCCGACCTTTTGCCGAGGATAGTAACGTGGCCGTTTCCTTCGCCCGCAGCCCTTCCCTTGGGGCACGGCCGGGCGGTGCGAGTGGCACACCGAATTGCCTCCTCCGTCTCTTCTAGGCGGTGTGGGCGGGATTTTGTGCGGATCTTGACTAGGAGTCTCGGCTGAACAAACCTTGCCGTTGTCTCTTATCGTTAGGAGAGTGTGGTGTGATGTAAAGGTCTGTAGCAGCAACAGCATTTTAGGAATACTTGTACTCTTTAATAACCTGTTGGGTCGGAGTCTTTTCCCATCTTATTTAAACTGTTGAAATGAGTGTTAAAAAGTATTGCTTTTGCCTGATTGTGGTTTTTAACATGCCTGGCTCATACGGTTATCATTGTGGTAGATTTGATGCAAATACGTCAATCTTTCCAAGAAGTTGAATTAAAAGGGCGTTCTTCAATTTTCTTCCGGAAGGCTTCCAGAGACTTTAAAAGCTGTATTTCAAAGGGTCGTAATTAGACAACTGTGTACACAGGTCATTGTTTCTGGGGACTTAATTAATCAAACCAGTTGTTATTTTAAGTCTTTTTAGGGCATTTAGTTATAGTGAGAACTAAACATATTCGATTAATCTTTTTGGAGCTCTTATATGCTTAGATATAGTCTAGGGTTCATTGAATGTTACAGATTTGCAGTATGAAAAGTGTGGCCATCTAAGAATATATACATAGTTGCTTTTATGCTGTTTTGTGATAATGGGTGTAGTTATGCTGTCTACCCACAAGGGCATACCCACAGTAATGTGCAATAATGTACAGTAATGTACAGATGCATATTGTACATATGAATTTTGCTCTTTTTGCTATGGGGGATTCCTTCCATGTAGGGAATGAGCAATGTGTGAAACATCACAAAGGGATTAGTCTGATGGCAGCTTCTCCCATAACTGATTTCAAGCTGTAAAGCTAAACTGGAAGTGTGGGGAAAGGTACAGCAAGTGATTAAAAATAAAATCCAAGCATGCTACAATCTGTCCAGAATTAATAAATTGGCTTAATAGGGAAAAGGTCAGTATGGTGTTCAGGTTGGAAAGTCTAACAAGCAGTGTGGAGTCCAAGATTTAAAAGCTTCACACACCCATGAAGCTCATTAAATGACTCGCAGACTAACCTGCTTCACAGGGTTGTTGTGACAGTAAAAAAGGCAGAGCCGTGTATGCTGCCCCGACTTCATTGGAGGAATGGCATAATAGAAATGTGATAAAGTGGCAACAGCAGAATAAATCAATTTCAGTCAGCATGTGCTCATACTCAAAAGAAAAATGCTTTTATTTGATTCTGGAACAATCCAGCCAGTGTGAATAAATGGGCTTCTGTGGGAGGGTAGTCTACAAGTGTTAGGGCAACCACTAAAAAGACGCTGCTCCTTATCTACGAATAACAGTATTTTGAAGCAAAGGTTCACCTTTATTCACTCCCAATAAAAGCTGGATGCATCAGTATTTGGGGGGTTATTTCCTGTTTCCAGATTCTCCATGTAGAACATATTGCAATAGAATGGTCTCTTGCAGTCTAATATGGTACTTACAGTATAACAAATTTCAAGCACTCTTACAATCCTAGATTTCTTCTGGCATCTTAGGTGAAAAGTGCAATCAATTCCTGTGCTATGAAGAAATTTATTGATTACGTTTTTATCTTGTCCTTCTTCCAAGAAGCTGAGGGCGGTGCTCTTCCATTTTATCTTCACATCTGGTGTATGTTGTAGGTTAGGCTGAGAGAGAATGACTGGCCCATTGTCAACCACTGAAGTCCCTGACAGAAGGCCTGCACTATAAGGCTGAACTCCTGTGCATACTTCAGAGTGATCACCGATGAACCCAGTGGGAGTAAACTGTTGAGTAAGCTGTAAGAAATACCAATTTTCTTTTGTAAGAACATAAGAGAAGCCAGTGTTGGATCAGGCCAATGGCCCATCCAGTCCAACTCTCTGTCACACAGTGGCCAAAAATACCAGGTGCCATCAGGAGGTCCATCAGTGCATTACTTGCCCCAGACCAAGAGTTCCTATCTATACCTTGTGGCTAATAGCCACTGATGGACCTCTGCTCCATATGTTTATCCCATTCCCCCTTGAAGCCGTCCATGCTTGTAGCCACCACCACCACCTCCTGTGGCAGTGAATTCCATGTGTTAATCACTCTTTGGGTGAAGAAGTACTTCCTTTTATCCGTTCTAACCTGACCGCTCAGCAATTTCATTGAGGGCCCATGAGTTCTTGTTTTGTGAGAAAGGGAGAGAAGTACTTCTTTCTCAACCTGCTCAAACCCATGCATAATCTTGTAAACCTCGATCATGTCACCCCCTCAGTCGTTGTTTCTCCAAGTTAAAGAGCCCCAAGCACTTTAACCTTTCTTCGTAGGGAAGGTGTTCCAACCCTTTTACCATTCTAGTTGCATTTTTCTGCACTTTTTCCAGTGCTATAATATCCTTACTGAGGTGTGGTGACCAGAACTGTACACAGTACTCCAAATGAGGTTGCACCATCGATTTATACAGGGGCATTATGATACTGGCTGATTTGTTTTCAGTTCCCTTCCTAATAATGGCCTTTTTAATTGCAGTCGCACACTGTCTCAACATTTTCAGTGAGTTATCTACTACGAATCCAAGATCTCTCTGTCAGTCTTTGCCAGTTCGGATCTCATCAATGTGTATTTGTAGTTAGGATTTTTGGCCCCAATGTGCATCACCTTGCACTTGGCCGCATTGAACCCCATTTGCCATGTTGACACCCACTTGCCCATCCTCGACAGATTTCTTTGGAGTGCCTCACAATCCTCCCTGGTTTTCACCACCCTGAACAATTTTGTGTCATCCACAAATTTAGCCACTTCACTGCTTAGTCCCAACTCCAAATCATTAATGAAAAAGAATCAGGCCCAGTACTGAGCCCTGTGGTACCCCACTGCTTACTACCCTCCACTGAGAAAATTGCCGATTTATGCTCTGTTTCATATTAATTAGCCAGTTTTGATCCAGAAGAGGACTCATTTATAGTGAGATATTAAATATACTATAGAGAAGTAGCTATATACTACAGACTCTACAGATGTAGTTTTGAATTTTTAGGCTCTGATTGGGTTCTAGAACTTATTAATGACAAAAGTGTTTTACAACCAGCAGCTAATTTGTATACTGTATATTAAAAATATAATTCCTAATCCACCTCTGCTTGTGCCTTGTTGCAAGTGACTTATACACTAGATGGGATTTCATGTGTCTTTGTGCATCAACAGATGCAGCCCTTATGCAACACTTAGGTAACATTGCTGTATGGATTTATATCAGCTTCACATATGGATTTTTGTAGGCTTGAAATATATCCTACATAATTATGTAGGAGAGCATCTTTTGACATCCATTATGTTACAGAACATTTTGCCCTGCTTGATGGAAAGTTTCTCTTTACAACCATTTTTCTAAAAAAAAATATTTAAACATAATTAGTTTGGAATGAAACTGCTACAGACACCATCTTGTCTAATATTTTTAGTGATCCAGTATCTGAAAACTAGTTTTCTATGTGTTGTAGTCACTTCGTTCTGTTTTCTTTCAATTCTTCCCTGTCTGGCCCATGAAGACATGTACCAGTTACTGCAGGGATTGGTCTACAAGAGTTATATTTGCTTTACTGCAGTCAGGTGGCCTACAGAACAGAACTGACTTGCATTTCTTAGGGATTGTTTATGATAGTTTATTTACCTAAAATACATTAAATCTGGTTTAGATAATGACTTGGAATCTTATTCTGGCTTTTCTGAGAAGGCATAAGGGCAGGTGACAGTTAACTACGTTTACTTAGGCTGCATTCAGATGTCACAGATTAGCTGAAGTTTATTTGTGATGAGAATGAGCCTGTATTCCTCAGGCTTGTGTGTTTCCTCCCTCTTTCCCTTGCATGTAGAGCCAAGATTGAGCATTTCTGGTTTAGAAAGTCCTTAATCTAAAAGCAATTTGTTATGATGTCCAAACTTGGTCACTTTAGGAAACAGCATTTTGTTTCTTGTCTGCAAACTGGGATTCTACTCCTTCAGATGCTGCAACAAAGTGTGGTTAGATTGAAGACTTCCTAAACCAGAAAGTCTCCAAGTGTGCAATGTGAGAAGGAATGCATAAGCTTCTGCATGTTAGATGCATGTTGTCACTTACTATGGCTTGTCTGTTACATCTAAATAAAGCTTTTCGATATGTCTATTTAAAAGAGGTTCTAAAGCCCCCTTTATATTCCTAGCTACATTTTATCTTGTAAATAGGTCTTATGTTTTTTCCTGACAATAGACTTTATTATTAATATTTATTTATTAAAACATATCCTGTCTTTCCTCTTGGTTCAAGGCAATTTGGAATTTATGGATTTCTGAAAGAAGGAAATAGGAAGGCACCAACTGAGAATGCCTTTTTAAATGTCTTTACAGTTCAGATGTGGAGGGCAACAACCAGAAGCCATTTTTAAATGAATATAGAGATTATGAAGGGACAGAATGGCAGTTTCGTTTTATTTCTTATGCTATGTTTATTATTGTGCCCTATCAATATTATACCTTTTTGAAAGTGATGTTCCTGTCTTGACATCTCCAAACAAAGGTAATATCAAGTTTTGGACTTCATATTACATTGAAGTGTCTATTAGTCTTCTCTTGCGAGGGAAACGGTGCTCAATAGGGCAAAAACAGAACACATGATGAAGGAAGGGAGTTGCAGCCTAGGACTGGCATAGGGGTAGTACATAAACCTCTAGTTTCTTTAAATGAAACTAAGTCCTTGGATCCAGATGAACTGCATCCAAGGGTACTAAAAGAACTCACGGATGTAATTTCTGAGCCTGTGTCCATTATTTTTGAGCATTCTTGGAGAAGAGGTGAGGTGCCACAAGACTGGAGGTGGGCAAATGTTGTCCCCATCCTCAAGAAGGGGAAAAAGAAGGATCCGGGTAACTACTGACCTGTCAGCTTGACATCTGTACCTGGGAAAGTTTTAGAACAAATAATCAGATAGTCCTTGAGCATTTAGAAAGGATGGCTGTGATTACTAAGAACCAGCATGGGTTTCTCAAGAACAAGTCATGTCAGACTAACTTTCATGAGCGATGACAACAGTGCTAGGTCCCCACCCGAGTTGGCATCATAGCCAGAGGCGCTGATATTGCCAGAAACAGAAGCCGGCCCCTCTGACTCCTCACAAGTGGATAGGTTGCCAGCACCTGGGCCTGTAAACCTGTACCTGGTCCTGCAGCAGCCAAGGAGGCACAGGTGCAATCGGGGGCCTGCCTGACTCACCTTCGCAGGTGGTTCAGCTAAGGGAGTGGCTCTGCAGAGACTTAGCCACCCGCCATCGAGACACACGCTGGTAGGGAAGGCAAGCGCCGAGTCCTGAATATTAGCAGGACTGAGCAGTCCCCAGGTGTGCAGAAAAATCTAAAAAGTTGAAAAAAATATATGGGGAATATTTAAATCCCCAAAAAAGCTCTAGCCGTTGGGGGAGGTTCAGTAGGCCCAGCGGCTAGGAGCCACTTGGGCATCGCTGCTGGTGCCGGGGGGAGTGGGAGAAGGCTCGGCAGGCCCGCACAGCTCACCGCCAGTGTGGGGGGACGGGGAGAAGGATTGGCAGGTCTGGCAGCTGGGAGCCACATGGGCCTAACTCTTGGTGCCGGGGGGTGTTGGGGGGAGAAGGATTGGCAGTACTGGGCCTCGCCATTGTGCAGGAGGGGAGAAGGATCACCTGTGGCTGCTTCTTCCTCCTCCTCCATGTGGAGCTGCTTCCCCCCCCGCGAGTATCGCGGGTCCCCACTTCTTGTGTATATATATATATATATATATATTTATAAACTTTATTAAAAATGAACAATGAATACTAACATCAAGAAAAACATACAAAAGCCAGAGGTCTATATAACTCCCACTCAGGATTGGGCTCTCATGGAAGCAATGAGTCGCCTCCATGCATGCCTCAGATCCATCCTCGGCTCCTGTCCTTGGACCCCCACTCTGGCTCAGATTCCTGGCTTCCTGACCCCTGCTTCGGACAACCCCTCTTTCGGACTCATGATTTGGCTCTCGTTCTGACTTTCCTGGCAACGACCTCAGACTGGACTTGACTTCTGCCTCTTAGCCCAAGCCCAGCCCGTGACACTAACTTTATCTCTTTTTTTGAGAAAGTCACTACCTTGCTAGATCAGGGGAATGCTATAGACATAGTTTATCTTGATTTCAGGAAGGCTTTTGATTCCACATAATATTCTTGTTGACAAATTGGAAACATGTGGTTTGGATCCTATGACTGTTAGATGGATCTGTAGCTGGTTGACAGATCACACCCAAGAGTGCTTGTGAATGGTTCCTCATCTTTTTGGAGAGGAGTGACAAGTGGAGTGCCTGAAGGATCTGTTCTGGAACCTGTTTTGTTCAACATCTTTATCAGTGATTTGGATGAAGGGATAGAGGAAATGCTTATTAAATTTGCAAATGATAGTAAATTGGGAAGGGTAGCAAATATGGTAGAAGACAGGATACAGGATGTGCTCTGGACAGGCTGGAAAACTGGGCTAAAACAAATAAAATGAATTACAATGGGGATAAATGTAAAGTTCTGCATTTAGGTAGGAAAAATCAAATACGTAATTATAGGTTGGGGGAGACTTGTCTTGGCAGTAATATGTACAAAAAGGATCTAGGGGTCTTAGTAGACCATACACTGAACATGGGTCAGCAGTGTGATGCGGTTGCTAAAAAGGCAAATGCAATTTGGGGCTGTATCAACAGAAGTATAGTATCCAGATCACGTGAAGTGATTGTACCACTTTACTCTGCTTTGGTTAAACCTCACCTAGAGTATTATGTTCAGTTTTGGGCAGCACAGTTTAAGAAGGATATAGACAAGCTGGAATGTGTCCAGAGGAGGGCAATAAAGATGGTGAGGGGGCTGGGTATGTTTAGCCTGGAGAGGAGACAACTGAGAGGTGATATGTTAACCATCTTCAAGTACTAGAATGGCTGTCATCTAGCAGATGGTGTGGAGTTGTTTTCTATTGCCCCAGAAGGTTGGATCAGAACCAACGTGTTGAAATTAAATCAGAAGAGTTTTCGGCTAAACTTTAGGAAGAACTTCCTGACAGTTACAGTGGTTCCTCAGTGGAACAGGCTTCCTTGGGAGGTGGTGGGCTCTCCTTCTTTGGAGATTTTCAGGCAGAGGCTAAATGGCCATCTGACAGCAATGCAGATTCTGTGAACTTAGGCAGATCATGAGAGGGAGGGCAGGAAGAGTTGCCTCAGTGCTTAGTTCTTGTGGCCCTTTCTTACATGCCCAGGGAAATGCTGATTGCCACTTTGGGGTCAGGAAGCAATGTTTCTTCAGGCCAGTTTAGCTGGTGATCCTGGAGGTTTTTTGTCATCTTCTGAGTGTGGCACAGCATTCACTGCGGGTGTGGAGGGGGAGGTATTTGTGAATTTCCTGCATTGTACAGGGGGTTGGACTTGATGACCTTAGAGATCCCTTTCAACGCTATGATTCTAAGTACATGGCAAACTTGTCACAGTGGACAGAGTTTACATCTGGCTCTAAATAGGTAGTCTGGAAGGCCTGTCACCATCCAAAACAATTTCACAGGATGTTGGCTGTTTGCAGTGCTACTGACATTGATTGGCTTAAATCCAGGAAGTGGGGATTAGTGGTGTATTAAGTATAAGGTTCAGCATTATTCATGACTTGCCATATTTACAGGCTTTTAGTGACTAGTTAAAATATCTAGAGTAACCTACAGCATAATGTGATATACCATACACTGATTTAAGGTTGTTGTGCAGTTTCATTAATAAAATTAAACAGTGTGGTAAATGTATTAAATATTTGATCTCTTCTTTCCCCTCATTAACTCTTGCAGATCTCTACTATGTAGACGTTCACTCTTCTGTGCAAACTGACCTGTTGCTTGAGCCTTCAGTCTGCTCTCCCTTCAGTCTCGAAATGAAACAGAGGATTGAATGTGTTCAAATAAACTCATTAAATCTCTCTCGCTTACCTGCCCCCAGCAAGAAAGGGGGTAGGGGGAAGGGAAATCAAGACTCTTGCTTTCTGGGGAGAAATTTCAATCATGTAATTAGTAAAACACAGTGATTGAGAGATCTCACTTCATGTGTTGCATTATGCAATCTGTTTTGAATCAGTCCTGTCCCCCTGAAAACTGATGCAGACAGATTTGCTGAGAATCAAGCTAGGTATTGAGCTGAACATGCATGCCATCTCTCAGTCTTCCAGAGAGGGAGGGAGGGAGAGAGAGAGAGAGAAAAAGAGAGATATTGCATTGCATTGCATTGCATTGCACTGTATGTAACATCTTTCCTTCCCCCCGCAATGAACGTCCAGTGGGACCAAACTAGGATTTGAACTGGGCCCTGAACATGCACACCACATTTCATTTTGGTATCTCAGTGGTTAGAAGAAATGCTGTGTTGAATGAGTGTGTAAAACAAAAAGCTATGCTCTGCTCAGCCTGGGCATGAACAGGCCCATAGCATTGCTTTGTTAATGGCTAGAAGAATATTTCCTAGTGCTAGGCATTAGCATTTTACTTTGAGGCAAAATCATTGTATGTTCATTATTGAAATATCATACAATTTTTAAAAGCACTTCAAAAGTAATTCTCTATTTCTTTTGTCTCAGTTTTGGATATTACTTGATGGTGAAACATGGGAGAGATAGAAGGCACTTACAGAGTACTGCAGACTCCAGGTTCTCGTTTGGGAGTCCAGAAAAACACTGGAGTAAGCACGCTGGAACCAGGACAAAACTTCTCCACAGCCATTACTTCAGAACCACCTAAAAGTCATGACCGGTCTGTACAGATCAAGATAAAGCTTTTGGATAATACAGTGGAGGTATTTGATACAGAGGTAAGGAGAACACACTGCATTCAGTTTTAGATGTTTTAAAAAAAATATTTATAAGCTTGCTTCTCTCCCAGGGAACTATAGGCCAAGGTGGGTAAGAGATTAAAAGTTATATATGTCAGATATTGGCCCTAAGTGTATACGGAATTATCTAGTGGCATGTTTAATGATACAGAAAACTTTGTGTCATTAGCATGCTGATGCAACTCACCCTAAAACTCTGGGAAGTCTCATTTAGGTTGATTCTCACCTAACATGTATAAATATTGAATGATATCAGAGAGAGCGTAGAACCCTGTGGCTCTCACTACAGCAGATCCCAAGTAGTCAAATCCTTATCTCTGCCCTTCGCTTTCTGCATTGTGCTTTTTAGAAAAGACTCAAGCCACAAAGCTAGACTTCCAAACCCTACATCTGATCTGAACCTGTAACAAGAAATTAACCATATCAAAAACAGCTGATAGATCCATGAGGACCATTAGAGAAGCATTTCTCTTATCTAGCTATAAGAGGCCTAAGGTCACCAAAACCATTTCTGTTTTAAAGCCAGGCCTGACTGAAATGGGTCAAGGGCAGATGTGTCATCCAGATATTTCTGAAAGTGCTCAGCTACAACTTGTTCATTCTTGCCCCAAAGTGAAAGTTAGAAAATGCTCATAATTAGTGAAGAGTTAACAATTCTGCATAATACTATATGTAACTCCATGAAAAGATTTCACAAGCTAGGCTACAGGTAGCAGCTCACACACAACCCAGAGAGAGAAGACCAAAACAATCCATACAAAAGGGACCAGATGGGGAAGCAGAGACCTCTATCACAGAACCTGTTGACAAGTGAGCATCTGGGTTCAGATCTGATAGATTTTTATCAGCAAAGAATTGTGCAAAAATATGACACCTAAAGGCCAAATTTCTGTTTCTCTGTGACTCCGTTTTAAGAGATGTGCATGTTACCTTAGTGCATAGCACCCTAAATAAACTGGATGCTATTCAACTGATACGGTGGTAGGGGCGATATATCATTTCCTCACTGTGATTGCCACCACCTCATAGCTTTGCAGCATTCTCTGTTGGATCCAGCATGAGTTTTCTGTCACTATTGATAATGGTCTGACCATGGCACTTCAGCCCTTTTACACCACCATGAAATTGCTCAGCACAGAAAATTAAATCTAACTTGTGTACATTTTCAGGCATCAGGCCCAAACAACCTGAGAGGCCTGTGGTGGCAAGTACGCTGCATGTATATTGAAGTCACCCAAGTCCAGCATCCTGCAGACTCTCAAAATTAGGTCGGGGAAAACACTGGCAAATTAGGTAGTTAGTTAATTAAAAAAATACCCAACCTCTTAGAAGTATATTGTAATCCTGTGGAGAAATTTTGCAGATTGGCAATTTGGAATCATGGAGGTTTGTTGTTTAAAGCTACAATTTCCTGCCTCATCCCTAGTTTTTGATTGACAGTGTGTTATCCTTTGTCCTTTCAGCTGCTATTTCAGTGACTCATATTTATGGCAATAGCCTGTATTCTTTTAGCTGCTACTGTGGTGAATGATATATTTTTGACTTGGCAGAGTGCTAGTTTCCATGTACTTAAAGTTAATAACACTTTGAACTGAACTCAGTAGGACAGTTCTCATCTTCAGGATTGGTCGTTCCTTACTTTTGGTATTATTATTACACTATTATTATGTGTTCATTGTTAGTAATGTCTCTCTATCAGCAAATGATGACTTGTACTCTAGGGCAATGTTCCCTCTAAGCTGCGGAGTCTTGTGAGCAAAAATGCTACTTTGTGAGCGACTGGCACTAAAGTTGTGAGCAAGTGATTTGGCTACTGCATAAATTAATGTGCTCTGGAGCCATCCTTTCTGAGCTGAGACAAAAATGTGTGAGCCAGAGGCTAAAAAACTGTGAGCTAGCTCACACTAACTCAGCTTAGAGGGAACATAGCTCTAGGGATAACCATTGTGGGTTATGCAAGATGTAGTCCTCTAATGATTCTGTGTTGTCTGTTCCCTTCAGAATATTAAAAAGTCTCTGTTGTATCCCTTTAATCTATCACAGAGTATTTTCAGTCTTGATACTTGGCAGCTCTATGTCTGGCAGAGATCTGAGCTGTGTTATTCCTAGTTCCATATTGTAGTATGTGTTTTTCTTGAGACCCCTTCTGTTCCAAGCGTAACTGGGTTAGTAAGCTGTTAAGTAGAGAAATGTACCTTATTGCACTGGGATATATTTTGTAGCTAGCTTGGTATACTAGTTTTAGACTGGGGTCATGGTTAATTAGTATCTGTGGCTGTCCTCCAATACATGATCGTGTATCTCCTGTATTGCTGTAGGGCAGGGGTGGCCAAACTTGCTTCATGTAAGAGTCACATAGACTATTGTCAGCTGCTCAAGAGCCACAAGGTAACTTTGGAGGAAGAGGCAGGTTTGGGGAGTGGCCTGAAAGTGACATCACAGGAAGGTGTGGGGTTTGGTGCAGAATGTGACATCAGAAAGTGGAACTTAGGAATTGACATCACCTGACATTTTACCTGGAAGTGACATCACAGGACATCACTGCATCCTTCATCCCATTTGAAGATGGCAGAACAGATGAAAGACAGGTTGGCTGAAGTGTGGCAAGGAGGGAAGAAAACAGAAAGGTTGCCAAAAGGAGGGAAAGAAGAAACAGTGCAGGGAGGGAGATATAGGTGAAGTATTACTTGCAAGTTCTTGCCAGTTCCCCACCATTCAGCTGAGCCATAGTTTTCCTGGACAGGGAAGAAAAGCTGAAGACAAGGCAGATGATAGGTGGGAAGAAGAGAAGGAAGCAGGAAAAGGCTGTGTGGGCTTTCACGGAAGGAAAAGAAAAATTAGTATGTGTGGGGGGAATAAAACACTCCCCCCCCACAAGTCCTTGCAGGTTCCCACTTGTTTTATAATTCTGCATTTCTAGTAAGATTGCACTGTCAGGTTGCCAGTATTATGTAGTGGTCAGAGTGCTGGACTAGGATTTGAAAGAACTAGGTTTGAATCCCCACTCTGCCATGGAAGCTTGCTGGGTGAACTTGGGTCAGTCATCTATTCTCAACCTAAATGACCTCACAGCGTTGTTGTGAGGATAGAATGGAGCCCAGCACAAAACAGGAGGTGGAGGCCCCAGGAGGGGACCACGGCCACCAAGCCACCCCAAAGCTGGTAATCCTCCACAGATGCTGGCCTCCCCTCCCCCCCAGCCCAGCACAAAACAAGCAGCCAGAGGCCCCAGTAAGGGCCTATGGCTGCCCAGCCACCCTGAGGCCAGCAATCCTCCGTGTGACGCAGAGTGTTGGACTGAATGGGCCATTAGCCTGATCCAACATTGGCTTCTCCTTATGTTCTTGGATGCCGGCCTTCCCCCAGCCCATCACAAAACAGGTGGCCAGAGGACCCAGGAAGGGTCTGTGGCTGCCTAGCCACCCCAAGGCCAGCGATCCTCCAGAGGACTCCTGCAGTGACAGCAGTGCAAGGGAGAGGACTGCGGGGTGGGGGCAGCTTTCCTGTTCATAGGGCATGCAGGCCCCTGCTGTGAGAAGGTGGGGCAAACCCAGATTTAAACATTGTGAAGGATTCCTGAAACCCAGATTAAACCATTGTGAAGGATTCCCTGTGCTGCACTGAAGGAAAACATTGGCGCACTGGGGGAAAATTGGCACAGCTTGAAGGGAACCTGGGAAGGCTTGCAAGCCGCAGAAGAGGGCTCTAAGAGCTGCATTTGGCTACTCCTGCTGTAGGTAAACAAGATATGTGAATATTGTTGAGATAAATATTACAGTTGGCTGTAAATAAATGGGTTTGTATCTCATATGGAAGCAAGGGTCATGAGAATATTTTGAGGTCTTCTGTATATATGACAAACTCAATTTTCTATACTTGAGCCTAAGCTGGAAAGGTGCCCTAAAAGCTGAGAAGGTGTTATCTATTATCTTATAAGATAGGCTTATATGTTCACCCCTAATTTGAGCCACCCTTCCCTCACTCTCAGGCCTGTGCATCTGTTGATGGAGATAGAAATTGGAACTTCCTCATCTGTTCTGTAGTTTTTCATGAGGAATATAGAGACAACAAGAGGCGGGACCCGCGATACTCGCGGGGGGGGAGGGAGTATTCCGGCCGCCAAGCTTCCCCCTCCCCCCCCAGCAGCGGCGAGGCCAGTCGGCCCACCGAGATTCCCCCTCCCCAGCAGCAGTGGAGGGGCGGCGAGGCTGGCCGGCCCCTCAAGCCTCCCCTCCCTCCCCCCCAGCAACGGCAGCGGCAAGGCCCGCCGGCCCATCGAGATTCCCCCTCCCCAGCAGATTCTCCCCCCCCCCGGCGATCCTCCTCCTTCCCCCCACCCCCCGGCTCTGGAGGTGAGGCCCAAGCAGCTTCCAGCCGCCGGGCCCGCCGATCTCCTCCCCCCCGGCGATCCTCCTCCTCCCCCCACCCCCCGGCTCCGGAGGCGAGACCCGAGCGGCTTCCAGCCACCGGGCCCGCCGATCTCCTCCCCCCCCGGCGATCCCCCTCCTCCCCCCAACCCCCGGCTCTGGAGGCGAGGCCCGAGCGGCTTCCAGCCGCCGGGCCCGCCGATCTCCTCCCCCCCCCGGCGATCCTCCTCCTCCCCACCCGCCGGGCCCGCCGATCTCCTCCCCCCCCCTTCAGCTCTCTCCTCTCCCCCCCCCGGTGGCGAGGACTGAGCGGCTTTTAGCCGCCAGCCGCCGCAGAGTTCCCAGAGTGTTCCCTGCGCATGCGCAGGGAACGCTCTTACTTTTTTGGGGATTCTGATATCCCCCCTAGACTTTTAAACACTTTTTAGATATTTCTGCACACGTGGGGACTGCCCCACGTGCGCAGGAAAATCTCCCTGCCCCCCAGGTGCCCCCAATGTGCGGATTTAGATATCCGCACACAGGGGGCCACTTGGGAATTAGATATATAGATACTCACTAGTACTTTTTAAAAAGATATAGGGCAGTTTGCTGTTTGTAGGTAACATTTTCTTCAGAAATTTAGAGTGACTGTTCATTGCAAATTCATGTACTTTTCCTTTTATTGCAAAGGGGTGTGAGATTCTTTGGAATATCTTACCTGATCAACACCTACTTAAAAGTTACTGATAGAAGATCTAGTGTAACTTCAGCTTTGGTTTTGCAACTAAGGAAGTATAGATTTTTATCTTGAATGTGTGACTCTTTAGAAACATGTTTTCCCACAATGGGATCTTCTCAAATGTGTCATTCAATGTAGGCGGTTTGGGTTAGCTACTGTACTAAAGAACGCCTCTGCTATTTGATGCAGATCAGTTACTTTAAAGATGTTATGAGATGGAGAGAGAAAAAACACCTCTTGTATTCTGTATGAATTTTCTTTCTTTCCTCCCTTCCCACATCTCATCCCTATCCAATTTGGTGTTTACCGTATTACTGTCACTTACTCAGTTCGAAACAAACTGATTATCTCCATGAAAATGCTTTCAGAAGTTGAGTTTAATCTGTTTCCTAAATTATTGGCAAGACTACTAAAAGCAGGAGAGAAGAATGAATTTTCTAGAGGTGGCTACTTGAGAACATGTACAACCTGATATGCCATCAACTGTTCAGGTGCTTCAAGTATGTACAACATATTCCACCCTCATGAAGGATGTAGGAGAAACATTATTATCGCTTGAAAAATGATTGGATCTTAGAGTTGTCTTAGTTGTTTTTTTTAACTATTAGGATTTCTTCTAATAACTGCATTTCATTTCAGTTAAATTTGCTTATCTGTTCAGTATGTGAAATTAAGATTCATGTTTAAGTTGTCTTGGTGGGCTGCATTATTCAAATAAAAATTGCTTTGTGTATTTCTTTCATTTTGGAGAATGTTATCTCCATTTGGTTAAATTTAGGGTGCAGTAATCAGATCTTATTATTACATCAGCAACTCTGATAAACCTGGTTTGAAAATGTGTATGCTTTGTTGTTGTCATCTTATGTTGGTGTTTACTGTCTGTTTTACTTGAAGTCTTAGCTGTATATGGTTGACCGTGACTCACCACATTCAGGAACTGATTTTGTACCTGAGAAGTTTCTTAATTGAGCCATACAGGAAATAATCTAGAAGTTTTTGCACTAGCCTGTGATTTCCTGTGGTTATACAGAAAAATTCAGCTGCTGACTGGAGGGAGATGTAAAAGATATAAATACTTAAATTTGTCCAGTCAGCATTGAAAATTGCTGCGTAAAAGGTAACTGGGAGGGAGAAGATAGAAAATAATTTCATCAGTAGTCTAGTCAGAGTCTATGCTGCAAAGTTACTACTTAACAGCATTTGTATACTGAACAGAGTAATTTTTGGGGACAGTATTTGGCAAAAGCTTTCTTTTGCTCCCAAAGACAGAAACAGGCCCCCAAAGACAGAAACAGGCTAAATTTAAGTTTTTAAAAATATTCTGCTTCTTCTTTTGGTCATTCTTCCATTAAGCATTAGTTTGTCATGAAGGTTTTTTGTATGTGAAAATATTAACAGCCTTAAATATGAAGGATGTGGGAGGATTAGGCTCATTTAAATCCTGTTAAACTCTATACTACAAGAATCTGAAAGCTGTTAGCATAGTCAGTGTCTTGTTAGCATAGTCAGTGTCTTGTTGCCTGAGTAGGAGAAAAATAGACAAAATTCCAGAGACAATCAGTGCCAGATGTTTGTCATGACTCTCCGTACTCTAAATATGGCCAGTGAGCTTATTTTTATCTTCCCTTAGAAGAGAGTTAGTAATTCATGGCTGTGGGTATTACAGGCTTTTTAAAAGAAAGCAATTTAGGCTTTCCATTCTCTCTGTTATTTGGTCTGCTACACTGTTTAACCTGTTATTTTGTTAATGACTTTTCTTTGCTCTGAAATTGCTTTTGAGAGAAACCATTTTACCTCCCATGCACTACCAGCCCCACACCTCTGTAACCACACACACACACACACACACCCCGTGCAACAATAAATGAACTTTAGATTTATCCCTAAACAGGGTTCTTTGAAATGAGTAGCAGACTTGGGAGTTGGGAATGCCCCAGATGGAGCACCAACCAGATGCCTCTGGGAAGCTCAGCATGTCTCACTTCAGAAGATGAGCATTGATTTGGAGCTTGAATACCATTCAATTTTGTCTGTTCAGCTAACTGAGGCGGTGGGCTGCTATGACAAATTCATCAATTTGAGTCTGTCAGCAACTTACTAGTTGGCCTTAAGCAATGTAGAGATAAGATTAACCTACCTTACAGGGTTGTTGTAAGAATTACAGCAAGGTAATGCATGTGAAGATCCCTGCGGACTCAGACTTTTGATCTACATCTAGTCGTTCAGTCACTCAGTTGAGTCCGACTCTTCGCGACCCCATGGACCAGATCATGCCAGGCCCTCCTGTCTTCTGCCGTCCTCTGAAGTTTGCTCAATTTTATGTTCGTTGCATCGGTGACACTGTCTAACCATCTCATCCTTTGCCATCCCCTTCTTCTTTGACCTTCAATCTTTCCCAGCATCAGGGTCTTCTCCAGTGAGTGCTCCCTTCTCATTTGGTGGCCAAAGTATTTGAGCTTCAGCTTCAGGATCTGGCCTTCCAGGGAACAGTCAGGGTTGATTTCTTTTAGGATTGACTGATTTGATCTCCTTGCAGCCCAAGGGACTCTCAAGAGTCTTCTCCAGCACCATCGTTCAAAAGAATCTATTCTTCAGCGCTCAGCCTTCCTTATAGTCCAACTCTCGCAGCCATAAATTACTACTGGGAATACCACTGCTTTGACTACGCGGACTTTTGTTGGAAGGGTGATGTCTCTACTTTTTATCATGCTGTTTAGGTATGCCATCACTTTCCTCCCTAGGAGCAGGCGTCTTTTAATTTCATGGCTGCAATCACCGTCTGCAGTGATCTTGGATCACAGGAACGTGAAGTCTGTCACTACTTCCATGACTTCCCCTTCTATTTGTCAAGGAGTGATGGGGCCAGATGCCATGATCTTCGTTTTTTTTTATGTTGAGTTTCAAGCCAACTTTTGCACTCTCCTCTTTCATCCCAGTGTCTATTGTGGGGAGGGGAAGGGAAAGGAGTTTGGAAGACACTCTGAGACGCCTTTGGACAGTGAAGGGCGGGGTATAAATCCAATCTCTTCTTCTCTTCTTCCTTAGCAAGAGGCTCTTTAAGTCCTCTTCACTTTCTGCCATTAGAGTGGTATCGTCTGCATATCTGAGGTTGTTGATCTTTTTCCCAGCAATCTTAATTCCAGTGTGTGATTCATCCAGGCCTGCATTTCGCATGATGTACTCTGCATATAAATTAAGTACTCTTTTTCCTATGCTAAATCAATCAGTTGTTCCATATCCAGGTCTAACTGTTTCTTCTTGACCCTTATACAGGTTTCTCAAGAGACATGTGAGGTGGTCTGGAACTCCCATCTCTTTAAGAACCTGCCATAGTTTGTTGTGATCCACACAATCAAAGGCTTTAGCATAGTCAATGAAGCAAAAGTAGATGTTTTTCTGGTACACTCTTGCTTTTTCCATAATCCAGCAAATGTTGGCAATTTGATCTCCAGTTCCTCTACCTCTTCGAAACCCAGCTTGTACTTCTGGCAGTTCTCTATCCACGTACTGTTGAAGCCTAGCTTGTAGGATCTTGAGCATGACCTTGCTAGCATGTGAAATGAGTGCAATTGTGCAATAGTTTGAACATTCCTTGGCATTGCCCTTCTTTGGGATTGGAATGTATACTGATCTTTTCCAATCCCGTAGCCACTGTTGCATTTTCCAAATTTGCTGGCAAATTGAGTGCAGCACTTTAACAGCATCATCTTTTAAGACTTTGAATAACTCAGCTGGGATACCGTCACCTCCACTAGCTTTGTTGTTAGTAATGCTTTCTAAGGCCCATTTAACGCCACCTTCCAGGATATCTAGCTCAAGGTCAGTGATTATACCATCATGGTCCTCAAGGACATTGAGGTCCTTCTGGTATAGTTCTTCTGTGTATTCTTGCCATCTTTTCCTAATCTCTTCTGCTTCTGTTAGGTCCCTACTGTTTTTCCTTTATCATGGCCAGCTTCGCATGGAACATTCCCTCAATTTCTCCCAATTTACATCTAGACTATCCTGTTAAACAGAGTGACCTGCCAGATGGCTCCAGGAGACCCATAGGCAGGATACAGATATGGTAGCTCTCCTGTATTCTTCTCCTACCAGCATCAACTGATATTTAGTGGTAAATTTCCTCTGAACAAGAAAGTTCCGTTTAGCCAACATGAAAATATTTGATGAACATATCCTTGAATTTGCCATTTAAAAAGTTATTGGTGGTCCTTGTAAGGGCAGAAAGGTAGGAAATACATTTTGTAAATAAAAATAAATAAAATTTAAGATACCAGTGCTATTAATACAACTGTATATAGTGGTTTTGAAAATGTTCAAAGAACTCCACATCTCAGGCATTGGAATTTTTAGATGCATTTCAGTACCTTCAAAAATTTTTTTTAACTTTTCCTGGCCCAGTTTGAAGAAGGAGGAAGATGTAGAAGGAAGCAGGGGAAAGAAGCAAATGGGCCTCTCTGAATTTGTGGTCATCAGGGTTCTTCTGAGAGTTTAGGGCTGCCTTTTTTAAGGCAAGAAGTAGTCAGTTCCATTAATACTCATGCAAAGTGGGTATTGCAAGGAAGCCAAATTTGAGGGCAGGTCTGCCTATGTGTGTATTTTTAAATCGTGGGGTATAACTGGCCCCTAAAAACACAGCTGCTGCAAGCCTGAGAACACACATTGCCTTTAGGAAATAATCACATTCCACAAAGAGCTCCACTTGATGACATTGCTCCAGGTTGGAAAAAAGTCCCAAATCTGCATTCTGGTGCATCTCTGCTTCAGTGTACCACAGTCTTCCTCACCTGACCCCAATATTGCTTCTTCCCCATCAGCGTACTCCTTTTCCTGGTGTGTGTCCGTGCTCCATTAAAATAATATGATCTACAGTACTCTGGGTCTTGCTATCCTACCTTCATCTAGCAATCCAAAAGAAACATGGTAGGAAAACTTTGATCTAGTACCACGTAAAACATGCAAGATAGTTTGCATTTTTTTTCTGCTGAAGTTTTGAACTTCTCAGTTTGTGAAAAGCAAACTTACCTTTTAAAGGTGGCTGATCTTTTATCATAGTTGATTGTGGAGCTGCCTGAATAGTAGTCTCTGCTGCTAAATGTACTGAACAACCAGATGTTTCTGGTATTATACTAGTTTCAGTCGCTATGCTTACTGAGCCCAGTGAGTATCAATAGGATTATTTCGTCTTTACTTTCTATTATTTGTAATATTTTTATCCTCCTGTTTCATCTGCTAGGGCCCTTACAGTGTCTTAGAATAGAACTGTTAAGCATCAGTAAAATGACAGAACATAGTAACATTGGGATAGACTTTGTAGAAACTAGATTATGTATTTGAGAAGTATTTGATTTAGGAACAGAACTAAAATGCAAAGATGGTAAATTGGTTTCAGCATGTCACCTAAAATCATATTTTGTGTATAGATTATATTGACTTATTTGATATGAACTTGTAGAAAATTTTGAATAGTCAAATAGTCCTTACATTAACAAAAGTGTTTGACAGTAGTTGAGAATTATAATCTCTCTTTGTTGAGTTCTTCATAGGGGATGTGTTAACTTGTTTTGATTTCAAAGTACAGAATTTTGTATGTAGACAGTAAACTCTGATTCTTCTCTGTGAAAAGCCTGTAATAGTAAAATCAAACTTAAAATTTAACTGGTATGATATTGTAGTTATGAAGCAAAAGACTGGGATTCAAAGAGCTACTTCCAGCTCACCCAAAATGTGCACTTGTCCAGTAGAATGTGCATTTGTATGGCTGAATGCTGTTTCTGAAATTATTTTCTGTTGAACACAGCCATGGGATAGGGCTGCTGTTTGAGAAAAGGAGTCATGTGTTCCCCTTGGACATATGAAAATAGTTGTATGGTTCTCTGGATCATGGCCAATATCTAATTTGGGTACAGACTTACTTATAAACATTCTGTAGACTTTTGCTATGAGTCAGAGAACTTGCATGAACAGCAGATGGATGTGCACATCTCTGCAGAGCGATATATTATGTGTATGGGTGTCTGGTGAACAGAGGATAATGAACTGGTACCCACCAAATACTTATACTGATGGAATGTTTTCTGTCAGTACATTGAGACTCATTCTCCCTCCCCCATACAGTCCCAAATGTCCCTGTAATGCTGCTCCTGGGGACACGAACTCCCAGGAACAGAATAGGAGGGGAGTTGAAGGTCTGCAGTTGGAGGGGGGAATTGGTGAGAACTGCTCACTCAGCCTGTTCCTTCTGTGAAAATCTTCCACAGGATCCATCACAATGCTTAAGGTTGTGGATGCACTACTGAGTACAGGCTCTACCTTGTGCATTCTTTCAAATCAAAATGCTGTGCCAAGAGAAGCTTGATTCGTACAGCATGAAGCTGCATGTTAATGTTGCATAACTTATTCTGAAAACCATGGGCAGAGCCTAGTTTGAGACAGAGCTCTCCTGGGCTCAGCCCCACCCTGCTTTTTGTTGTCCTGGAGCAGAGCCCCAGGGAACTAATTTGCATTGCTGACCAATTCTGAACCAGCAAGCATGTTTGCAAAATAAAACAGGAGTCCAGGAGCATCTTAAACTAGCAGAATTTATTCCAGCATAAGTTTTTGTGAGTCAGAACTCACTTCATTGAGTGCATGAAGTGCGTATATAAATGGACTGACCTAATGGATATACAACAGAAAGATGGAGGGTAGAGGCAGGGATATATTATCCAATCAAGAGTAGTCAGTTCACTCAGTTGGTGAAGGGCGACTCCCAACAGTTGTAGATAGGCAAATAGGATTAACATAAAATCTAGTACAGGATGAAACAAGATAAACTGATACAGTAGGTAGTTACAAAGTTATCCTTATTCTATTCCCCAGATTTTTTTTTTCTGTGCGGATACCTATTCCCACCAACAGGGGCCTCACTCTCCCCCAACAGCTTTTCCTACATAGTCAGTAGACTTCCTGGGTTTGTAGAAAAATCCGAAAAGTGAGAAAATTCCTTCATGGATGGTTGAATTCCACCCAAAAGCTTTTGAAATGGCCTCTGCAGGGACCTGACTCCAGGCATCAACGGTGAGAGATTAGAATGTTCCGGGGGGGGGGGAGGAGGCTTCTAACTGGCTCTGTCAGTAAAAGGGTGGGGGGGAAGGGCCCTTTCTTTCCAGGCCTCTTTCGGCCTTGGAGGGAGGGGAGGGAGGGAGCCTTGGGGCCAGGCTGGGGGATTCCTAGAGGTTTTGTGGTGGAGTGCAAGGAGGGCAGGATTTGGGGAAGGGAGAGGCCTCAGCTGGGTATCATGCCACAGAATCCACCCTCCAAAGAAGCCATTTTATCCAGGGAGACAGATCTCTGTTGCTCACAGATCTCTGGAGTTCACTCTCCAGGCCCCACTTGGAGGTTGCCAACCCTAGGCCTTGCAGCAGTCTAGGGTTGCCAGGTCCCCCATGGGCACTGGCAGGAGATGGGGGTAGTGGGGTTGCCAGCTCCAGGTCTGGAAACTCCTGGAGATTTGGGGATGGAGCCTGGGGAGGACAGGGACCTCAGTGGGGTACAATGCCCTAGAGTCCACCCTCCAAAGCATCTATTTTCTCCAGGGGAAGTTATCTCAGTAGTCTGGAGCAGAGCAGTAATTCCAGGGGATCCCCAGATCCCATCTGGAGGCTGGCTTCCCTAGGCAGCACCCTCTGGGTGACTTGATACCACCTAATTTGCATGACTCAACTTGGCCTGGCTGCTTGCTGCTGTTCAGCAGCCACCCTATGAAAGCCAGCAGTGGTGCAGCAGTTAGAGCTTCAGAGTAGGGTCTGCAAGACCCAGGTTCAGATCCCCATATTGCGGTGGAAGCTGACTGGGTGATTTTGGACCAGTCACATACTTTCAGCCTAATCAACCTCACAGGGTAGTTATGCAGATAAAAAGGAGATGAGAATAATGTAAGCTGCTTTGGTCCCCACTGTGGAGAAAGACTATAATTTTCCTTGGTAGAAGCTGTGGGGGAGGGGGTGGAGACGAAAAGCTGAAGACAGATAAAGGCAGATAAAGCTTAAGTTGGCTGTTGGGTGGGAAGGAAATAGGGTTGCCAACTCTGGATTGGGAAACTCCTGGACATTTAAGGGGTGGATCCTGGGGATGGTGGGGTTTGAGGAGGGGAGGAACTTCAGACCGGTATAATGCCATAGACTCCACCCTCCAAACCAGCCATTTCCTCCATGAGAACTACCGTTGTCAGCCTCTGGGTGAGGGCTGGAGATCACCCAGAATTACAACTGTTGTCCGGGTGACAGAGATCAGTTCCCCTGGATAAAATGGCTGCTTTGGAAGGTTGAGTCTATGGCTCCACCCCCAGGAGGGAGAAAGAGTGTGAGATAGATAAGGGTATAGAGGAGGAAGCAAAGGTGTGAGGAATGGGATGACCATCCCGCAAGTTTCTTGCGGGTCTCCACTTGTATCTGATCTAATTAACATCTATAAGATGTGGGATATGCAGGTAAGTGAAGAATCTCAGTTCTTTGTTAAGACTTAAGTGGGGGGATAGTCTTGAATATATTGTGTGTTATGTTCCATCAAGTCCCTTCTGACTTACAGTGACCCTATGAATTCATGACCTCTAGAGCAACCTATCATTAACAGCCTTGCTCAAGTCTTGCAAAATGAAGGCCTTGTTTCAGTCAATCCATCTTGTGTTGGGTCTTCCTCTTTTCCTGCTGCCTTTGACTTTTCCTAGCATTGTTGTCTTTTCTAGAGAATCTTGTCTTCTCATGATGTGACCAGTGTTTAGTTTAGCTTCACTTTAGTCATTTTAGAATTTACTAATGAATCCTAATTCATCGATTTCCTGTTGAATTCTCTTTGAAGTATTTTTAGAGGGAGGTTATAAGAATAGAATGTCCTAGAAGCTACTACAGTGGGAGTTCAGTTTTTAAAAGTGCTTTAAAATACTTTGGGATAGTTAAAGGAACAAGGCTGACCAAAATAATGTCACCAGGTTCCTAATTGCCAGCACTGTGATGGGTAGGCTCAAGCCCTACATAGGGCTGAACTTTATTTTGAATTCTTCTATACCTTCTTAAAATTTCTAAGCACCGAATCTTACTAGCTTTATTTAGTACTGTTGATTAATTAAGTTGTGGTTGGAGGTAACTTATGGTTTAATGGCTAGTCTTGTATTGGAGGAAACAGTGGTACAAATTCTTGTTCAGCCGTGAAGTTCTTACACTGCTCTATGACAAGTCACTTTTTCTCTCAAGTGTCTCTTAACCTTAAAAGGTTGTTAGCAAAATATGAAGATTCCATGGCAACTACCTTTTTAGGTGCTTGGAGAAATGGTGAGATACAATGTAGTAAATAAAAGAACTGACAACTGAGAGTAAAAAGTACAATCCAAAGAACTACTTCTCTAGAATGATTATTGTATTTAAAAAGGAAAGACTGTAATAAAACTCTGATGTATATAGTTATTCAGTTGTGCCTAGGGAAAGAGAATGTTTCACCTCTGGTTTATAATCTTTTAAAATGTCTTTCAGTGAAACCTAACCTTCCCAAACAAAAGCAAAGGTCAAACTTTGGGTTGACCCACGTCTAACTGTGATCCAGCTGTGATCCATGCAGTGCCTGGAAGCTCAACTTCCCCATCTCTTGCTTCCCAAAGCAACCCAGACATACCCCTGGAATATTGTTCCTGGGGAACAAAGAACCTGAGAGAGTAACATGAGGAGGAAGATAGAGGGCTGCTTCGTAAGATGGGAATTGCCTTTCCTCTTGCATCTGTGGGATTTTTCTACAGGATCCAACTGCTTGAGTGCTGGAATTAAAAGTTTTAAATGTAGGGATAAATAACATGAATCATCAGTGTTCATTCAAAACAATGATATGGAGGTCCTGTTATTTTTTCTTCTTAATTTTGTGTGAGTGTACTAAAATTTAACTCTAGAAGATAGACCACAGCTTTTAGCTATTATATTGATATTGTGGCATTTATTTCTGGAGTGCTCAGTCCAGATATAAAAACAAATAGGAGTCAGCCCCTTCAAATTAAGTATCTGATTTAAACATTAAAACTAGAAATGAGTGTTGATTCTTTTTGTTTTTGGCTTGTGGTTTGTGAGCCCTCAGGGGTTATTTGGTATCAAAATCTCAACCCTGAAAAACAGTAGCTTAGAAAAATGATCAAACATCAAGTCCAACTTCTCTGCAGCCCTGCAAGATCTAAGGGAGTAGGTACCTCAGCTTTTGATTTGGTGGGTATCATAGTATTAAGCTTCCATGAGAAGGGAATTTGCTCAAAATGAATTATTATATAAATCTTGCTCGAGGTGCTTCTCTCTCCGATGTTGTTCAACATCTATGTGTCCCCCAACCAGCTGATGCGGAGTTTTGGGCTTGGGTGTCATCAGTATGCTGATGACACCCAGCTATATCTGTTACTGGATGGCCACCTGAATGCTGCCCTGCAAAATTTGGTTGTGGGTTTGGAGGCCGTGGTGGTGTGGTAAAAGAGGAGCAGGCTGAGACAGAATCCTACCAAGCTGGATGTTCTGTGGCTGGGGGGGCAGGTTTCAGGGTTGGGGCATAGACTTCCCACTCTAGATGGGATGTGATTGACACCGGTGCAATCTGTCAAGAGTTTGGGCATGATCTTGGATGCCTCCTTGACTACGGAGGCCCAAGTCGCTCATATTGCCAAGCTGGTGTTTTTTCATTTGCACCAAGCTTAGCTGCTGGCCCCTTTCTTGTCATGACCTGACCTAGCCACGGTAATCCATGCAGTGGTCACCTCCAGGCTAGACTACTGCAATTTGCTATATGCTGGGCTGCCCTTGAGGCTGACCCAGAAGCTTCAGTTGATCCAGAATGCAGTGGCATGGATCCTGACAGAAACATCATGAACGACATACATAGAACCTGGGCTGCGTCAGCTGCACTGACTTCCAGTAGAATTCCGAGTCATGTTCAGGGTTTTGGTGTTGACCTTTAAAGCCTTGACTGGTCAGGGACGAACATATCTGCAGGACCATCTCATCTGATATGTCCCTGAGATGATGTTATGCTCTTCAGATAGCAATCAGCTGGTGGTCCCTGACCCCAGAGATGTCCAGCTGTCCTCGACCAAGGTCCTGACATGGTAGAACTCTCTGTCGAATACCACCAGGGCCCTGCGGGATCTCCTGCAATTCTGCAGGGCCTGTAAGCAATGTTCCCTAAGCTGTGGAGCCTTGTGAGTAAAAATCCTACTTCGTGAGCTACTGACATTAAAGTTGTGAGCAAGCAATGTGGCTGCTGCATAAATCAGTTTGCTCTGGAGCCACCCTCCCTGAGCTAAGACAAAAATCTGTGAGCCGGAGGCTAAAAAACTGTGAGTTAGCTCACACTAACTCAGCTTAGAGGGAGCACTGCCTGTAAGGCAGATGTTCTGCCAGGTGTTTGGTTGAGGACAGCAATGGTTTCCACTCTAGCTGGCACCCTCTTCTCCTCTCCAGATCAGTCATCCCTCTTTCTCCCCTGCCCACAAGGTAGCTGGGTAGTCCAGAATGGGGAGTGATTTCAGTTCGCCGTCTGAAGCTTTAACTTTATTTATTTTTATGTTTTTAATTTTTAAAATATTTTTATTCACTGTTATGCATCGCCCAGAGCCCTGCACTGGCAGGGATTGGCAATTCAAGAATCTAATAAATAACAAAAAATAATAAAATATATTTTGAAATACGTGTAAGTAATTTAACTGAACATATGTAAGTAATTTGACTGAACATTATAATTGCATAGGTCACTAAACAGAGAAGTGGCTGAAGTTAACAAAGGTCTTATCGTCTTTGAGTTGAATGGGGTAATACTAGTGAAAACCCATTCAGTGTTCCGTTCATATTGAGTTCTTATTTCCTTACACTAAGACTACATTCCTGTAGTATTAAAGCAAGAATAGCTAACAGCCGTAGAGAGAATTGGGTCACTGCTCAAGAATGTAAACTGTGTTTGGAATGCATAAGGTGTAGTTAGAAAATCTTTAAAAACTTCATATGTTTCGTAAACAAGGAATAGGTTACTGTACATGAAAGTGTTTATGTTTCTAGAAAGGTGAGTTACACTGTAAAATTCTTTCAGATGGTATCTCATAATGTATGCATTTGTAATGTGACAGAAACTATTGCTTGCCTCCAAAAGGCAGAAACATGGCCCCAAATGCCAGAAATTATGTATCTCTGGGATAAGATCAAGGAGTCTTTTGCTGTTGGTGGAAAGTATTAGGCTTATATATAAATTGCAAAACTAAGAGGATTGCCCTTTCTCAAATCCTATGGGCCTCTCAACTTGCACTGAAAGTTTCCAATCAGGCTTTATAGGGTTGCCAGGTCTGGGTTGGGACATACCTGGAGATTTTGGGGGTGAAGCCTGAGGAGGTTTGGGGAGGGGAAGGAGTTTAATGGGGTATAATGCCATAGAGTCCACCTTCCAAAGCAGCCATTTTCTCCAGGGGAACCCATCCTTTGTCATGTGGTGGTCAGTTGTAATACCAGGAGATCTTCAGGAACCACCTGGAAGTTAAAATTAACTGCCAATGGATGTGCAGTATATGCAAATTTGGTGGTTTGTACCACCTGGAGGTTGGCAACCCTGTGGCAAGGGATTTTTAGCTAGTGGACCAGAGGAGCCAATTATAGAAAGCAGGTAAATGAAAGGAGACCTAGAACACAGTGTACACTCCCACTCCTTCAAATATGCTTTATGGTAGTGGTCAAATTAGGCAATCTTCAGAAATCCAGTCAAGAACAGCTTTTTCTGCAATATGGGGTAGAATATAATATTATGCAAAGTTTACATATATAGCAGCTATGTGCTGCTGGTAGAAAGGTAGTTGGCAGGAGAGAGTTTTGGAGCAAATTGTTTGTAGCCAAAGAATTACTTACGGGGGGAGCTGAGTTGGGCTATCATGGATAGGATGGGATTTACATTTGGAGGGAGGAATTGATAATAGCGGAAGAAGACTTTGGATCTAGGCCTGTGCAGTTGTGATCTGGGAAACCAAAGATTTAACCAAGGCAGAGAAGTAGTGAAGGCTTTCAATTGACATAGATTTGAGTAAACATTGTTGACCTCATGTTTTTAACTGTTTAAGATGTTTGTATGTTACCTAGCATGATAAAAAGCAGAGACATCACGCTGCCAACAAAAGTCCTCATGGTCAAAGCAATGGTATTCTCCGTTATGGCTGCGAGAGTTGGACTATAAGGAAGGCTGAGCGCCGAAGAATAGATTCTTTTGAACTATGGTGCTGCAGAAGACTCCTGAGAGTCCCTTGGACTGCAAGGAGATCAAATCAGTCAATCCTAAAAGAAATCAACCCTAACTGTTCCCTGGAAGGCCAGATCCTGAAGTTGAAGCTCAAATACTTTGGCCACCAAATGAGAAGGGAGCACTCACTGGAGAAGACCCTGATGCTGGGAAAGATTGAAGGTCAAAGAAGGAGGGGATGGCAAAGGATGAGATGGTTAGACAGTGTCATCGATGTAACGAACATGAAATTGAGCAAACTTCAGCGGACAGCAGAAGACAGGAGGGCCTGGCGTGATCTGGTCCATGGGGTCGCGAAGAGTCAGACTCGACTGTGCGACTGAACAACAACAACAACAACATGTTACCTAGAGTCGGATTTGACTGGCTTTCGAGCAAGGGAAACCTTTACCTTTACCTTTACATTATCTGAAAGGTGAAAACTGCTGTTTTTGTATGTGTTATGGTAGTGCAGTATATTGAAGGTATAAATAACATTGTTAATAAATTATTTTTCTTGTTAATAAATATCTTTGTTTTGCTCTGTCACTCAGTTGGTGTAGAAAACACAATTGCAAATATTTCTTAAATGTTGCTCTAGAAAGTCTTTATTTTAGTAGCCCTTGGCAGCTTCAGGTTTAAAAGCATTTCCTGATCTTTTGGTTATTCCTTATTTTACTTTAAAGTTGAACCTTTGGAATGTTGGGGGGTAGTATTGTAATAATCCTGTAACTCTGCCACCACTGTAATGCTAACATATAAATACTTGGCAACATTTGATTGGGAAATAAACCATAAAGAGAATTTTTTGTTGAAATGTTTGTGACCTTTAAAGAATCTTATATAGGCATTCTGCATTGTCATCAAGATTGTACCATATAGTAGAGCATGAGAACTTCCTTTGTATTGCTTGCATGGAAATGCATGGGATGTTAAACTGAGAATATAAAATGCATCTCTCAATTTTGTGAAAGGGCAGGAACCCTTTTTACTTGGCATGTTTTTCTGTTGGCATATGAAATGGAAATTTTAAAATGCCATAAACAACTTGAGGAGCTAAATGAATTTGCTAAAGGGAAAATTTCCTCTCTTACTGTTAAGAACCCCAGAGATCAATTTTCCTGGCATATATTTAACTCCAGTCTTCATAACGTTCACTTTATTTTCAGTGTGTTATGTCTGCTTCTTTGAGAAGAAAACAATAGTGCATTTAAGGTAAAGAAAAACCTAGTTAGATATGACCACATTTTTGCATGCATATTTATGGGTTGGTTGGATCAGCTTTCACTTCTTATAGTTTATATTTCTGGGGATGGAAATTAAAAATGGAAAATATTACAGAAACAAACTATCTAGAGGCAGTTCCCAGAAAGTCCTTAGCACTTTAAAATAAAATTGCATGGTTATTTATATTCCAAGGCAATAATCTATATATCTAATTCCCAAGTGGCCCCCTGTGTGCGGATATCTAAATCCGCACATCGGGGGCACCTGGGGGGCAGGGAGATTTTCCTGCGCACATGGGGCAGTCCCCACGTGTGCAAAAAAATCTAAAAAGTTTTTTAAAATGTACGGGGAATATTTAAATTCCCAAAAAAGTACGAGCGTTCCCTGCGCAGGCGCAGAGAACGCTCTGAAAACTCTGCAGCAGGCCGGCAGCTGAGAGGCACTCAGGCCTCACTGCTGGTGCCGGGGGGGAGGGAAAATCAGTGGGGGGGGAGGTCATCGGGCCCGGCGGTTGGGAGGCACTCAGGCCTCGCCGCCGATACCTGCAGGGGGAGGGAAAATCGGCGCAGGGGGGGTTGTCCGGCTGGAGGCGGGGAGAGAAGGCTTACCTGCGGAGCTGCCGCCACCACCACCACCACCGCAGGGGACGGGAAGGCGGGAGAAGGCTTGGCGGGTTGGCTGTCTTCGCCTCCGCTGCTGGGGAGGAGGGGGAGGCTTGGCGGGCTGGCCAGCCTCGCTGCTGCTGCTGGGGAGGGAGGGTGAAGCTTGGCGGCCGGTCAGCCTTGCCGCGATGCTGCTGCTTGGGAGGGAGGGGAGGCTTGGTGGGCCGGTTGGCCTCCCCGCTGGGGAAGGAGGATGAAGCTTGGCGGTGGCCAACCTCCCCACCGCCATGCTGCTGCTGCTCGGGAGGGAGGGGAAAGTTTGGCAGGTCGGCTGGCCTCGCCGCTGCCACCCCCGTTGCTGGGGAGGGGAAAACATGGCGGCCGGCCTTGCCGCTGCTACCGCCGCTGCTGCTGGAGGGGAGGGAGGGGGAAGCTTGGCGAATCGGAATACTTCCCCCCCCCCACGAGTATCGCGGGTCCCACCTCTTGTTACTCTCTAAACTCTGAGGATTCCGTGATAAGTGCAAATTTGGAAATTTGGTTCAAACATCAATAGTAATTATCTATTAGTGATTGCTGTTTACTTAATCCAACAAAGTTTTGACCAGCCAAATGCTTTTGTGTTGCTGTGTGATGGAATTCTGTCTGGTGAGCAAAGGAACATTTGGGATTTCTGGCCCATAGGAAGGCATAGAAAACAGTTTGGGAATAATAGTAGTTACGTATGTGACTTAAAATGACTGGAAGTTAAAATACATGCAAACTTTTCCATTCAGAAGGTTGCAGGTTGTATATCCCCTTGACTTACCTGAGGACAAGTGGGACACCAGGCAGGCCTAGATATGCCTGTGGCCTTGGTCCCAGCATTCCTCTGATCCTGGCAGCTGGAATAGCTCTGACAGTGGTGGCTGGGAGCCTGGCAATGGCAGGAGCAGATGGTCTGACCCACAGGGTCAGCTGGGCTGGACAGCAGCAGTGGGTGGTAGTGCCTCTGAGTGGCTGTCCCCTCCAGTGGGTGCAGCAGTTTGTGTAGGTTTCAGCTGACCATAAGGTTGCCATGTGAGGCTGACCAGCAGGTAGAGGACTTAACAGGAGGCTTGGGAGAGCAGAGGGAGGCTTTCGGAGAGGGAACTCCAAAGTGAGTTTTGGGTGAGCTGCTGTCGCATTTTGAGCCAGTTTGGTGCAGTGGTTAGGAGCATGGACTCTAATCTGGGAGAACCGGGTTTGATTCCCCACTCCTCCACAGCGGCTGGGTGGCTCAGAGCTGTTCTCTCAAGAGCATTTCTCAAAGAGTTCTCTCAGCCCCACCTATCTCACAGGGTGTCCGTTGTGGGGAAAGGGAGGGAAGGCGATTGTAAGCTGTTCTGAGACTCCGAGTGAAAGGCAGGTATAAATCCAATCTCTTCTCTTCTTTGAAGAGACTGCGTTCCTTTTAAAGACTTTCCCTCCATTGGAAATAATAGAGGATGGGGGCATTTTCTTTTGGGATTTGTAGAATTGGACCCCCGGACCAATCTTTTTGAAATTTGAGTTTTTTTCCCCACCTGGGGATTGGTAATCCTAGCTGACCACCAGGCCCAGAGAGGTGCAGAGGGGGAAAGGGGTAGAAAGAACCAAGATGAGATCCCACCAGCCCTGGTCTTCCCTAGCCCTTGCTCCATTCTCACTGTGTCTCTTGCTGTGACCCCCTGCTTCACCTACTCATTGTTTTCACACACACACACAGGATCTTCTTGCCTGCCTTTTCACTCACTCATACTTCTCTGCTGCTACTGGTTCCAGCTTCTGGATTCCCCCTACCCTTGCCAGACCCGCTGTTCTTCCATACTCTCACTGTCCTCAGAGTATCCCCTTTCACTCCTCTCCTTACTCCTCCCTCACCTCCTGCTTTTGTTGTTCAGTTTAATGATGCCATTACTAACCAAAGTTTTTGTTTTGCTTTAGATGCCTATGCATGTGCAGACATCACTTTTACAGTTGGGGGGGGGTTTGCAATTAAAAAAAATCCACAGATTTTTTTTGTGTGTGTGTATGTGAATTTAAGAGTTTTCCTTGGTTTTCCATAAACTGCATCATAGCCCTTTGTGCCCGATACTTTGTAGATTTTGTGGTCTGCATTGTCCCATACACTATTAGATATCTGAGTTGAATTCAAAGGTGCTCTTTTGGTCATGGAAGATTGGAAGATTACACTGAGCAGAAGGGCACCAATTAGATCTGATCCAGTATGTTGGTTATATGTTTTCCTAAACATCCTTTTGACTCCATATTTTATGCTTAATATCAGAATGTTAAGTTCGTATTCATAATTTTTAGAAAACTGAATGTGTAATTTCTATATAATTTTTATCCATTTGAGATTAAAACGTTGGGTTTCTGAAGTGTTATATGTTACCGAGAGAATGTCTAATGATTTTCTGATGTTTAATAGTCAAGGGTTGTCTCATACCAGTCTTCCAAAAGTATATCTCTCCATCTTCATGGGATAACATTGTCAGGATGATTTTCCCTTCCTCTGGGGAAGGTCTATTTGAATTCCACACCAAATAATAACCATTAATAATTTTAAAGAAATGATTCGGTTAAGCACTCAGCAGTTCTCTAAAAGGGTCTATATGGCTTTATCTGATTCTTAACATGTTTCAAAATCTGTTTGATTTGTTACGGATTCCCTTAAAACAGGCTGTCTGACCTGCTAGGATTTTTTTTAATGTTGCCTTTAAGATTTTGTACCATAGTATAAGTTATTAAATATATTTATGATTCAGGAAAGAGAGGCTTCTGGTTCACTTTTTGGAATGCCAGCCACATATAAGTAGGAAGTGGTATAAAGGTATATCTTTCATGCGTTTTGTCCTTGGGCTTGTGTGAAAGTGTAGCTTTAACTGGCATTAATGGTTTGTTTAAACTTGTTTTTTTCTGAGATGAATGTTTGAAACTTTATTACTTTTCAGTGCTTAATACCCATTCATTTTGTTATTTCCCAGTCAAAATGTCTTGGCCAGAAGCTGCTGACAGAAGTATATAAACATTTGAATTTGGTTGAATCGGACTACTTTGGAATTGAGTTTCAGAACATGCAGTCATATTGGGTATGTAACTGAAATTTAGAAGGGTTTAAATAGATTTCCTTTTCATCTGTGTACTTTTTAAGGGAAGAGCCTTGGCAGCTGTCCTGCAGTGAAGGTTACGTTAAAATTTATCTTAATGTGGGATAAGGAAGCTGTATTTCAAGCAAGCAGATCTGCACCATTGTGAGTTCATCTAGATGTGGTGTCCAGTGCTCATATTGTACATGTCTAAAAATGCTAGATTCATATATTTCTTACATTGCAAATCAATTGCCATCTTCCTGTGTAAGTTCTTGCCCCAACACCAGTCTGTACAAAATATAATTTTTGCTGAATGGGGGAACTTTTAAATTTTGCAGTCAAGGTACATTATAAAGATAAATAAATTCCCAGCAATCTGTTTTTTGAAGTATTTAAATGGTGTAGAACTTGAATATTTAAAAGCTGGGTTCTTGACTTTAAAGCAAAAAGCATAACTCCTAGTGTTACTGCACATTTCTTGTGCCTTATACCAGTGTCTTCCCAGGCACTGAATAAAAAAAGTCTCTGAATTTTTTTCTGAAGTTCCCATCAATATTATTATTATTATTAATTAGATTTCTAAATCGCCCAACCCCGCAAGCAGGCTTTGGGCGATTTACAGCATTAAACCAGATAAAATACAACCAGTATGATAAAATTATTACAGTGCACTAATAAAACAACCAATCCAAATGGTGTTCAATCCTTTTTGCCAGTTGCCATGCTCTCCATGTAGCAGGGTGGGGAAGGGAACATGGGGCCAAAACTAAAAAAAGAGGGTGCCAGTTTTAACCATTGCTGTCCTCAGCCAAAAGCCTTGTGGAACATCTCTGCCTTACAGGCCCTGCAGAATTGCATCAGATCCCACAGGGCCCTGATGTTATTTGGCAGAGAGTTCCACCAGGTCGGGGCCAGGACTGAAAAGGCCCTGGCCCTGGTCGAGGACAGCTGGACCTCCCTAGGGCTGGGGATCATCAGTAAGTTGTTACCAATTGTTACTGATGGGGGACTTTGGAGGGCATTACTGGAGGGGGAAGGGATATCCACAGTGTGATGATGTTACACAAAAGTGGCATCATCACATTGGGGACTGGTACCCCCTGCTTCTTGCCAAAAGCATTTAAAGGGTCCCTTTAAATGATGTTGGGAAGAGGTGGGGAGGGGAGGCCATGTGCCTGCACTCTGAGCCACAAATTCGCAGCTTGGAGTACAGGTGCATGCAGCCACCCTTCTCCTCCCTCCCTCGTGCAAGATTTAAAGGGCCAGCTGGAAGGCCTTTTAAATCTTGCAGTGGGGTGGCTGGGTGGTTGCTGGTGGGTCGGGGCTTTCCCCACTGCAGGCCAGCTGGCTGGAAGTGGGAAAGAGCCCCCCAAATCCATACCCATGAGTCATTATTCTAATCTTTGGTGCTGTTGAAATTCCTTCTATCTTAACCATTTGTATACCTTAACCATCCTGGACAGATTTCATTCAGTCCCCCCTTTATAAGCCAGCCCCACTGCTGGACCTCCTGATGGCACCTGGTATTTTTGGCCACTGTGTAACAGAGTGTTGGACTGGATGGGCCATTGGCCTGATCCAACATTTGGCTTCTGTTATGTTCTTAGAGAGAGATTCTAGAAATTTCCTTATGCAATGGGACCTACTGTTGAAGCACCCTTATTGTTTCATAAGATAGTTAGAGCAGAGCTCATTCTGGATTAATTTGTATATTTATTTACCTCATTTATACCCTGCCTTCCTTCCCAGTGGGGACCCAAAGCAGCTTACATCGTTCTCTTCTCCATTTTTTCCTCACAGCAACCCTGTGAGGTAGTTTAGGCTGAAAGTGTGACTACTACACTTCACTGGAATTAGAATCTCGCACTGCTGCTTCTTCCCTCATTGGTTTAACAAAATAATTTCCCTGTCTTTATACAGTTATTTTAAATATGTGTTTGCAATAGCAGTTTATATTTTGTTGTAGGCTTAATGTAAGTAAAAATACATGCAATAAACAGTTGTTGGACTAAAGTTGGCTGTGCGGGTTTTTTCATAAAGTTGGTTAAAATTTATTTTCTTATTTGATATTCTGTATTCAATGTTTTCCTAATTATTTGGTTTTTATTTCTTATTCAGATTTGGCTTGAGCCTATGAAACCCACCTTTAAACAAATTCGAAGTAAGGATATATATATATGTATATATATTTCACAAACGTATGTATCTCCAAAATCAGAGTGAAGATCAGGAATGCAGCTTTTTGGAGGATGGGGTAGGGCTGCTATTCCTACCAGGGACTGTTTCCAGAGACTTGACGATAACCCACCATGCACACAGGCTCCTTGTGAACAGGAGTTTAATCAGTTAGATGGGACAGAAAGCAGAAGACAGGACTGCAGCTATCTTAAAACAGCTTTACAAATAAAATTCCCATGCTTCTTGGATAGCTGCATGCTATAAATGGGCATTACCAAACTGTTTATTCCTAGTTACTGCTGTTCTGGCATAATGTCTTCATGGTAAATCTTTGTTCCTACCCATTGTTCACTACTGTCTTGTAAATGGCACTTTTCTGCTCTTTGATGGTCTTATTCCCATGATTTTCAGTTCTTGCCCTCCCTAGTTCTGCTAATCCCTTGCCTTATCCTTTTTAGTAATTCCCAATCAATTTGCAGCTTTGTTTAATACTGGCTACTCTCCTGTATTTCTGATCTCTTGACACTTCTGCCACCATGTGTGCTGAAGTCTGGACTTGGAGCAGCTAGTAACTGTGCCCTGATGACTGTATGCAACTACAGTGATGGCATTTGAGAGAAGTTACTTAGAGTATCTAAACCTATACGGCTTATGGAACACATACAGTAATATAAAATACTATTTATTATTATTCCTTTAAAACGTTTTTATGCCTCCTTTCAACCTGATCAGTGTCCCCAAGGCAACTCGCATAAAATAGTAGAACCATTAAAAAAAAATAATTCAATAAAAACAAGTAAACAACACCAGAACCAGGGAGAAAGGCCAATAACTCTTATTGGGGGTATAAAAAAAAATCTTGATTTGCTGGCAGAAGACACTGATAGACTGACTAACCTTCTGGAAAGGGAGTTCCAGAGTCTTGGTGCCATGAACAAGAAAGCCCTTTCTCTGGTCACCACCCATCTGGCCAAATGGTGGGGGCAATCAAAGCAGGGCCTCCAAAGATGACCAGAGTGTATGGCTAAGTTCATGGAGGAGACGGTGGTCCTTAAAGTATGTTGGTCCCAAGCCATACAGGGCTTTAAAGGTTAATACCAGCTCCTTGAATTGAGCCTGGAAGTGAATTGGATGCTGGTGTAGATGCAACAAGACTGGAGTGATATGGTCCCTACTACCCACTCCAGTCAACACTCTGGCTGCAGCATTCTGTACTAACTGCAGCTTCTGGACAGTCTTTAAGGGCAGCTCCACATAGAGCACATTGCAGTAATCTAATCTAGAGGTTACCAGGGCATGCATCACGGTGGCAAGATCTTTTCTGCCCAGGAAGGGCTATAGCTGGCTCATCAGCCAAAGCTGGTAAATGGCAGCTCTGGCCACTTCTGCCACCTTTTTATCTAACAGAAGGCCCAGGTCCAGGAACACACCCAAGCTACAAACCTGCTCCTTTAGTGGGAGTGCAACCCCATCCAGAACAGGGGGTAAACCATTTCCTGGGTGAGACCTTCCCCTCACCAGTAGCACCAGGATTAAGTTTCAATTTGTAGCCCTCATTCTTTCCAAAACTGCTTCTAGGTACTCATTCACAGTTTCCACAGCCTCCTTGGTATTGGCTGGTAGTGTGAGACAGAGCCGAGTGTCATCTGGATATTGGTGGCATCTTAGCCCAGATCTCCAGATAACCTCTCCCAATAGCTTTACATAGATGTTGAAAAGCCTGGAGGACATGATAGAACCTTGGAGAACCCTATAGGCCAGAGGCCAAGGGGCAAAGCTGCAGTCCCCCAGTGCCACATTCTGAAATCTACCCTCCAGGTAGGAGCAGAACCACCACAGAACAGTGCCTCCCAGTTGCAGTCCTGAAAGGCAATCCAGAAGGATACCGTGCTCGATGGTATGAAAAGGTCCAGGAGAATTAATAGGGTCGCTTTCCCAGTATGTAACTAGAACTTCTTACGTTACCAGACTAACTCTGCACAAGGAATGTTGTCTTTACCTACACTGTTGAACTTTAGCCAGACCTACGGTATCTGGAGTGAGGGAAACAGCTTCCCTGGCAGTCTTCCTGCTCTCTCTTTAGCATGGTGCACAGCAGGTTGGGTGAGAGAATGAGGCTGTCAGGGTGCCTGAAGGAGGCCAGTTTACATCCACCAAAACTGCAACAATATGTGTCTATCTTATTGTATGCTGACAATGCTGTCATCTTAGCTAGAACACCAGTTGGCCTTAGAAGAGCTCTCAATAAGTTTGCAGACTTTTGCAATAATAAGGAACTAACAATAAATTCTCAAAAGACCACAAGGTTATAGGGTTCGGGGCCAGACAAAAGAAAACAATCTGGTCTGTAAATGGGCCCTCATTAGAGCGGGTTTCCTGCTTTAAATACTTGGGTATGGTCCTTCAATCAAATGGGGCTAGGAAAGTCCATATACAGTATGTCACCTCCCAAGGTGAAAGAACGGCTAATGCTATTAAGTTCTATTGCACCAAAGGGGCCTATTACGTGCCAGCTGACAAAAAACTCTTTCAAGCAAAGGCAGTTGGACAGATGCTTTATGGCACTTTTATTGGGCCTCCTTCCTCTAATTTTGCCCCTTAGAGTGGGTTCAGTCCAAATTGTTTAGAGCAGTTCTTCAGATCCCAAGGTGTGTATCAAATACACGGATCCATCTAGAGACAGGAGTTATATTGATGGAAGCCAAAATTACTTCACTCCAGTATTGGCTTAAACCAAATTTCCACCCTCAGGGACTAACCCACTTGTTACTCTCAGACAACTTTCAATCCAAATGACTGAGAGCAGTTCATAATAAACTAAATGCTCTTGGCTTCCCCGCCCAAGCGATTTTGAGTATGTGTTGGGATGTAGCGAAATCTGCCCTAAAACAGAGAATGATGGACATGGAGAGACAGGCAGATCTTGGTAGATGTCCTAAGTTTAGAGCCCCAGATTTTGTCAAATATCGCTTGTAACCCACATTCTGTTCATTGCAGCTTGATATTCACAAGTTTAGGAAAGCCTTCACATTAGCCAGATGTGAGGCTTTCCCCTCCGCGATGCTTGAGGGCAGATTCAAAAGGATCCCTACTGAATATAGATTTTGTCAATGTGGCTCAGGAGAGATAGAAACTATTGAACACATGATGCTCAGATGTAACTGGTATAACAAGATCCATGACAAATATATTACTCTTCTCATAACAGATATGGTGGGACAAACAGGTGCTGTGTAACCAATTGATAATCGATGGAAACCGGACAATTACTGAAACTGGCAAAATTTTGGGTAGCGTGCTACTGCATCTGAAATACATGATCAAATATTTATTTGTTTGTTTATTTATTTATTTGTTTGTTTTATCAAATTTATACCCCACCTTCGCCGCCAGAGTGGGCTCAGGGTGGCTTACAACATACATATAAATATGAACATTAAAACTCCAATATGTACAAAACAACATCAGTTTAAGAATACAATATAAAATCATAGTTACACAGCACTTAACTATAGTACAAAATGGCGACATTCTGTCATTGTTTGAGTGGCCGCCTTCAGGCTCCTGCCAGGCTTATCCGGCTGGTGGTGATGTTAATATTAAGGCCAGGTTGGTATGATGTTGATGTTAGGGCCAGGGCCATGGTGTCGAGGCGGCACCCTACTTGAAAGCCTGGCAAAGGAGCTCTGTTTTACAGGCCCTGCAGAACTACAAAAGGTCCTCCAGGGCCCTGATGTCATCTGGGAGCTCATTCCACCAGTGAGGGGCCACCACAGAAAAGGCCCTGGCCCTTCCAGGCCCTCGTTGTGGCCAACCTGGTCTCTTTCGGGCCTGGAAGGGCCAGGCGATTTTGGGACCCAGATCTTAGCATTCTCTGGAGCACATGTGGAGAAAGGCAGTCCCTTAGATAAGTAGGTCCCCAACCACATATATAATAATAGTTGCCTAATAGTCTCCGTTTTACGTTTCTCCTTTATTTTATTCTGCACAACTGTTTTTATAGAGTTTTATTTTATTGTCTTAAATTCAGTTTTATGAATATTTAAGCACGTGCATTCTATTGCTTGTTGTCATAATAAATGCTTTATACCCTCATGCCTGGGGGAGGACCAGATGGCTGTGGAGAAAGGGGAGTAAAACCACCATCACTCCACTGTAACTGACTTGCTCTTTTCTTATGTGGGTGCTTTAGTGGTTTTACTCTCTCTTCTGTGCAGCTAGCTTGCTGTCCTTTTTGCCCAGGAGCTGATATGAGAGTTTAGAGGTTGTGGGAGAGGGGGCTGTTGGACAGGACAGCCTCTTTCCTTCCATCCCTGGAATGAGGGCCACAGCTCAGAGAGTCTCACAGTTTACCCATCCTCTAGCATCAGCTGTCTAAAGGTGGGCATCATCTGCGAACCATAAGCCCTACCAGGCAATGACCGTACCTTCCAGGCACAAGGGCAGGTGCCACGTTAAGGAATAGCCACAGGTGGCTCCCAAGTATGGATGGGCACGAGCCGATAAATGAACCCCAGTTCGTGCATGAACCAGGCCGGTTCATGGTTCACAAACTAGGGGTTCGGGAGAATGTGTCTCCCATGATCTGCCACATGAACCTCCATGTTTTTCATGGAGGTTTGTAAGGTTCATGGGAGGGTTCTTGCATGCTTTGAAGGCTTTTAAATACCTTTAGAGCTTACTTCTAGGTCCAGTGGCCCAACCAGAAGTGAGCTCCAAAGGCATTTAAATGCCATCGGAACCCACCGCTGGCCTGTGGCCCAATCGGAATGAGCTTATTTCTGGGTGGGGCTGCCTGACTGGAAGTGAGCTCTGGAGGCATTTAAATGCCTTCGGGCTCACTTCTGGATGGGACAGTGGTCCCACAAACTTCCCAGAGCACAAACTAGTTTGTGCAATGGAGCCGTTCAGGGTTCGGGCTTTGTGAAAACCCTGAACCTCCAGGAACCTCCATTTTTCTGATTCGTGCCCACCCCTACTTCCAAGCGATTAAGTATCACTAATCTAAAGCTTTTTAAAAATAATGCTGTTGTCTTCCAATGAATTTCACAGCAGTTTTGTACATCAGAAGAGTTGCTTTATTATGTTCTTTGAATTTCTTTTTAAGATTGCTGTTGTGGCACTGGGTAATATATCAGTTGAGTAGGAAATCTGTTATTAACATGAAAAGCATACACAGACTTGGGCTTCCTTGCCTTGGCTGATTTCTATGTAATACCAGAAACATGAGAAACAGAAAAATCTTTGTGGGATGTTTTGTCAGCTCTGTCAGATTTCTGTGGTCTGATAATAACCACTCCAGATGGACACAATCTATATCAGATCAACAGGTTTTGAAGCTAGTTGAACCTAGTTATGCTTCAGAATTTCTTTTGCAAGATCATGTTAGTAAAGAGCATTCTTTAAGAGACTTGCGGTGCAGTTCTTAATATTAGAATGCCAAAGTGATTTCAAAACATAAAAATTCCATATACAGTAAATAAAGTGTTCAGTAATAAGAAAACAATGTAAAACCAGTAGTCAGCCAACTATTGAAATTATATGCAAATTAATTAGATGTGAAAAGGAGAGACAAATCTAGCCAAATTGTTCACATGACCACAAGAAGAGATTAACCTAGCCAAGTTGTTTACAACAAAATCATTTTCTGGTTGTAAGACTGCTGAAATTTGAAGAATTCACATATGGTTATAAGAAGTAGCCATTTGAGAATTGTTAGGAGGACTAAAAATTCTGAGGTAATCTAAAATGTAGCCCTGCAGGTTTTTTTCATATTAGGATTAATGGTTGGGTTGTGTAGTAGGGTTCTGTTCCAGTTGATAAGTATAGTATTTGCCCTTATTGTAAATTGCTCTTTGTTATTTCAAGGGAATTGCTTTATCTTCTTGTAAATTTGTACAGATAATATATTCATGAAAGGGCTATGTATTTTTTTTTAAATCTAGATAGATTGGTTGAAGAACACTGAGACTCTTAGCAAGATTATTCCAATGCTTGTATTCATTAGTTGCACAGTAAGCAATTGTTGTGATCAGTTCTCAGCATCTCTTAATCTAATGTGTTGTGGCTTTTGAGCCAATATCTTTATAATGCTAAACTTTGATATTCTATAAAAAGAGTTCTCTTGTTCAGAATTCCTTTTTTCTAAATTTCCTTAGAAAGTTTAAGAAACCTCCTATGACGGACCCCTGCTTCTTCTTTATACTGAGGCACATTTTCCCACCCAAACGCTGTTCCCTACTCTGACTGAACAGCCTCTTAGTGGCATATTATAATAATAGAATTATAACTGTCTGCATGTTCCCAGGCCAGAGATTCATTGTAGCTAAGCAGGAGCCCTCTTACAATTCCCTTTGTAAATGGCATTTGGCACAAAGTAAAGCTCAAACGGGATTGTTGACTATTGAACACAGCTGGGTTAGGAATAGGCAGGGGATGAGAAACTGAGGTGAATTTTGTTGTTTATATGAATTATAATATTTTGAACAGGCAATAGAGTATAGTTGAAGCTTATTTTCTCAGAGACTCAGTTCTTAACTGTGAGAAGTTTGTTCATCTTGGAGATTTCTTTCAGCAACAGTGTGTCTTAATAAAGATTCTTATAACTATCTTAGTTTCCTGGAAGTTAGTGCTTTCTTCCTGTATATAAATACCTCCATTGTGGGATTACAACTTTCCTTTTGACTCTTGAGGAGTTTAGGACCATTTCCCTTTTCACACACTCAGAAGGGTTCCTTCTGAATCAAACCCACTGAATAAGTGGGTAAGAAATAGCCACCTCTTTCTAGGAGCAATAATCCTTTTCTGTTTGGCCAGAATGGCAGTTTCAACTTACTGTTCAGTCTCTTCTGTCAAACCTAAACCCCATATCCGGCTGACACTTAAAAGTTCTGATTTCTGAACTTTTTCCTCAAATGTGATGGTACACAGTAAGGGCAAGGAGTTTTGTCCCTTCACTTTCCAAGTGAACTTGTCTGTTTTCCTCATACAAACACACACACTCCTCCCGACTGGCTACTGCCAAGCCAAAGTCCAAATGATGACTGACTGACAAAACTGCCAAGACTTTTTAAAGCTCTCCTCAGCTGGTGCTGACCAGTCACAGAGAAGGGGATGCACATACGCAGCAGCCTGTCAATTAAACTGTGCTTTACAGTGAGGCATTAATTCCTAATCTCCCAGTTCATTGCTTTTGATGCACTAAGCATCCTGGTTTTGGAGGTCAGTCTGTAACACCTGTCTTTCATTTAAATTTAAATCTACAGAGCTGTTAAGTCTTTTTAAGTTCAGAAATGTCTGCTAAGTGTATTTTTGTACATGTTCATGTGGATTATTTCAGTAGCAAAAAAATTGCACATCTCCACTGTGGTACATATCTAGCATCCTTGTCTTCCACAGTCCCCAAGTGCGGAACTTTGCTTCATCTTGTTGAGGTTGTGGATGGTGACTAATGTGATCTTAAGAACTAGGCTAGCTACCTCCATCTTGGATACCTCTAGGCCTACATAGGGATGGTTGGCTCCATATATAATGGAGCACAAACATGATTGTTGCTGCTGGAATAGGCTGTATTTTATTTTATTTATTATTTTCCATTTATATCCCACCTTGCCGAAAATCAAAAAAATTATCATTTTATTCACACAACCAATAATGCAGTGGAAAAACTGTCACTCATCATTCTAGAATTTTTATGACTTCTGATGTTTCCTGTGCATTGATGCTGTTTTCACTTAAAGTAGAAGCCAGTCGTTTTGCTATTGGGTATGAAGTACTTTGAAATGCTGCATTTGGGTTGTTCCGTTCACTTGATAAATGACTGGAATACAAGCACAGAGGCTTTGAAACACTATGTGTAGAGGTTTCCCAAGATGTGAATGCTTTGTGGATGATTCTTAGGGAGGGCTGTGGGTCACTGCAGCTATCCAGTGACAATGTAGACACTTAACACAACCTTGCTTGAGAATTAGCAGTTGCAATTTTAATGCTCTGTCTATCATACTGTTAATAGTTTAAAACGTAATATGTTTAAATTTAAAAATGTAAATATAATAGAACTTGTTTTTCTGTAGGGCCAAAGAATGCAATGATTCGTCTAGCTGTAAAATTCTTTCCTCCTGATCCTGGTCAATTACAAGAAGAATATACCAGGTAAAGTAGTTTTCACAATTAAATTGTTTATTTACAGCTTGACTAAGAGATGAGGGATGTTATTAATGAAATAGCTTTAATGTAAAATGGCCTGGAGATTTATAGTGCAGTCCTGAAAACACTTTCCTGGCAGTAAGTCCCACTGAATAAACTTCAGCAGGATTCTGAGCAGACCTGCTTAGGACTTTGCTGTGATGTGGTTGATCTTAAACAGACCTGGATTTCAGTTTTTTATTTAGTCTAGAATAAACTTGACACCTTTTTTACCTGTTCTAAACTGAGGGCCATGCTGGGTACAGAAAGAATTCTGTATCAAGAAAATTGCCCAAAGTACATTTTAGAAATTCTCTCAGGGATGTTTAAGATGTTTTAAGTGGTGATTTACAAATACTAGGCTTTTTCCTTAGGTACTGTTCTGTGTATCACTTCAGTATGTCATTAACTTTAGTATTAATTATTTGAGTTTTATTTATTTCTCAAATTTCTACCCTGCCCTCCCAGCCAAGGCCAGCTCAGGGCAGCTTACATAAAATCAGCATATATTTACAGTAAAACAATTAGGACATTTAAAACAATGCTAAAACCATTTAACAGTATCATAGTAGGTGCTAGTATTGTTGTTACTGAATCAACAATGGCTACCATGTCAGCTCTTCCCATAACCGGCTCCTAGGTGTTCTTCAGGTGACTTTCAGGCTGCTGGCACCAGCTGTTATTACAAATTCCAGAGACAACAGGGCTTCCTGTCCTTCAACTACTAGTTGTTAGTGATGTTTAGTAGTGGTAGCAGCTCCAAAAGCCTGGCAGAAGAGCTCCATTTTACAGGCCCTGCAGAACTATAAGAGGTTCCGCAGGGCCCTGATTGACAGTAGATCCTTCCATACATGCTTTGCTTTGAAAGTGTTTAGGAAACAGTTGCTCCTTCAGTTTTCATTCTGTAGTATGCAGAAGTAACCTTCTTGAAGACCTATACATTTCCAAGTCTCTCATAGCTGCTGTACTGCCCAGTGGTGTTTATATCCATCATTGTCTTCCTCTGTCCATTTGCCCATATCTTTCTGTCTGAATCTCAGACCAGTTCCCCACAAGCAGCAGTGCCGCCGTCACTCTTCCATTTCCCCTGGTCGTATTGGTCAGTTACATACTATTTGCTGTGCAGCTGCATTTTGACCCACATCTCCCCCAAATTTCCTCTGTGTCTTCTTAATCCTCAAAAAAACAGGATCAAAAAGACGCAGGGGGAAATCAGGGGGAGATACCGGTCAAAATGCGGCTTATAGTGTGAAATTGACCAATACTATTGGGGGAAACTGAAGAACAACAGCGGCACAGCTGCTTGCGCAGCATCAGTCACAGTGTATGCCAGTCTTTTTGCCTGGCTGTGTGTTTGTTGATTTTTCTCTTGATATTTGAACCTGACTTTCTTCTTGCATGTCTCTGTTTGCAGATGATTGCTATTGATGGCTGCAGGATCTATAGATAGTGTTGGATTGGCAAAAGCTTCTATTCCATAGTTTACTTAGTTTATATCAAATGTCAGAAATTTCTGTTCCATAATTTCAATTAATCCAAAGAAAATAAGATATGTGTTTCATAGGACTATCTCAACCTATACTGGCCAACCTGTGAATTAAAATTGCACCTGCAGAGGCAAGGCAGGTGGCAATCAGAGACAAGGCTTTTTCATTAGTTGCATCTTGTATTTGGTATGCTCTTCCCTGTTATAGTTGTCTGGTACTTAATTCACTGTCCTTCAGGCACCTGACTAAAACACTTCTCTTTACTCAGGTTTGTAATGGAAGTATTCCATTTGTGTTTAGCTGTTTTTATTGTCTGCTTCAACCCTGGGGGCTTTTTCATGGAAATAACTTTAGGCTACTTATTAATTTATAGCTTGTTGTTATGGTGATTTTTATTGTTTGTGAATCTTGTAAGTTTCTGGAGAGTCAGGCTATATAGTTTCTTAATAATAATAGAACTGAACTATTAGCTCATTTTATTACTTAAAATATTTATACCATACCTCTTCGTATAAGTATATATGAAGCAGCTGACAACCATACATAAGATCAGCAGCAAAAATAAATTACAATTGCAGCTAAAAACAACTGAAAGCTTCTGACTGAAAAAATTGGGAAAATATCTTAGTACCCTAGAAGATAACTTACATAACTAATGAGTTTTTTAAAATGGGATAAAAGCAGGATAGCTAATAAAACTCCACAAGAGAGCAGAGTTTAAACAATAAGGGAAAGCAAAAACGTACTTGACTGGTGCCTAAAAATGGTAAATTCAGCGTTTTAGTGAATTTAGGCAAGTTTTAGTGAAGCAGAGTTCTGAGGCCTGGGCAGTGTTATAGAGAAGAACCCTCACAGTCCTATTATTGCTGCTGGGAGAGGTGCAGCACTTATTAGAAAGCCCCAGGAAGAGAGAACATGCCGAGAGTCCGTGTCTCCAGAAGGGAAGGCTTTAAGGTGGTTTCACTTTCCAGTGGTTGGCTTCCTCAAATGGGTTGCTCCAAAAGGAGTTTCTCCTTCAGGTTTCATGGTAGATCTAGGGAAAGGGGTGATTTAATGGGTTTATAAAACAAATTTATTGTCTGTATTATATATATAGGCATGATTTTAGGGATTGGGAGGGGGAGTGGCCCCACTGTGTAGTCAGGGGTAAGCAGAAAGATAATGTGATGGCTAGGCTGCTAGCAGATTCAAGTTAAAGGGACCATAAGTTATCAGTCTTCACTGGCTGCAAGTCCACTTCCAGCAACTGAGAGTACAGGTTATTCTTAATAAAGCTCTTTATGGTCTGTGTCCACAAGCATATCTCATCCTGTAGAGCCTGTCTGCAAGTTTAAGATCAAAGGTCCTGAGCTGTGTGCTCCTATTTTCTCATTGGGATGCTCCGTCTCTCTTTCCTGAAGCCGGGGGGGGGGCTCATAAAGAACAGACACTTCACCAAAAGTCCAGCTGATATGGGTGCCTCACTTACATTGAGTCATATTGGCATCATATTATGCAATGTGGGCTGGGTTCCCACAGTATATCTCCTTGAGCACTTTTGATGCAAAACCTACCAGTGATAGTAGTTGTGCAGTTGTGTAAGTGTGGCTAAAGCTTGCATATGAATGAAAGCAGCTATGGCTGATGATGCCTTTCGTCTTTATCAGGAACTGCCTGTGAAGTGGTGTGGCAGTAGGAAGCAGCAGCTGAGGGAGAGGGGCACTACATCCATAACAGTAGGAGTCATGTGGTAGAACAGGATGTGTAGGTGTGCAGCTTGCCAGCTATTGCTGGTCTTAACTAGTATCTAGAAGGAAGAAGGCACTCAGAGGTTGCAGTCACACACACCAGAAAAATGGGGGGGGGGGGAGTGAGGCTACTTCCTCCGGAGGAATTTTGCCCCAGTTGCACGATCACAGCTCCCTTTGAAGCTGCGGGCGCAGTCCGTCAGTGCATGATCAGATGTAATTGTGGGTGAGTCATTTTGTGTGTGTGCCGTTTCCCCCCCATGCGCTTAACTGAGGGATTGATGAATCACACCTCCACACCAAGTGCTTCCTACGGAGTTTGTGATGATATGTATACTGTGAAACAACAGCACAGAGAAGGGATGGCCTGATCAGACCATCCCGACACCATGAGAGCGCGCTGGAGTGATCAGACACCAGAAAGTCCATCCATGGCCCGTCGCAACCTGTTAACTATCGGATTTTCCCGTGTCTTTTAACTGTGCTCCTGTGGTGGAGCAGAAAGGGTTGCCGACGGCTGCAGGGTGCTTCCCAGATGTTGTTGTCTGATTGCGCCCTTTAAATCCGCCCAGCATTCACACCTATGTCGGGTCTAATTGTGCATATGATTGCAGCCAGAGTGAATGATTTGCCGCAGCTTAACTGGAAAAAAGAAATACTAGTGATTTTTTTCTTCTCCTTTTAGGTATCTGTTTGCACTGCAGATCAAGAGAGACCTAGTAGAGGAACGCCTTGCATGCAACGACAACACGGCAGCACTCCTGATTTCTCACCTTCTACAGTGTTAGTTTCTGACATCTCTTATGGGAGGGCATATGCCACTTTCATGTTTCATAAACATCAAAAAATAAACACTGAAATTAGATTGGTGTACTTCACTAAAGTGCAGAGGCTGCCAGAATGTTTGGCATCCTTCCCTAACTGCATATAGAAACATGGTTCCAATATGGCTTAATGATAGAGAAACTCTTCTTAGGTAAACCCCTATCGGTCTAAGTTCCCCATTTTAATATGGGGATAATACTGGCCATCCTTATTATTAAGGATTACTGTGATGTCTTTGTTCCAGGTGGGTAGCCGTGTTGGTCTGAAGCAATAGAACAAAGTTTGAGTCCAGTGGCACCTTGAAGACTAACAAAGTTTAATTCTGAGTAACAGCTTTTGTGTGCATATCTGATGAAGTGTGCATGCACACACAAGCTTATACCCAGAATTAAACTTCATTGGTCTTAAAGGTACCACTGGACTAAAACTTTGTGATGTCTTTGAGGAGCTTTTAGCACTGGCAGTGTTATATGAATAGTAAATATTGTTAGTGTTTTGTTTTTTTATCTTCTGACAGGCAAATGGAAGCATTGTCTATAGGTGTTTTACTTTGGCATTTGGTGGAGATTAACAGACTTGAACAATGTTAGAATTTCTCCTTTCTGTCTCCCCGCTTCCTTCTGCCCGATCAGCAGTGTTGACTGTGTTCAGTTAGTGCACAAATGTTTACCTGTAGACTCCCAGGCACTAGACCAGAAGTCTGTTATAATCTGACAAGATGAGACATGCCCCCTTTATTCTATTAGGTAAATCATTTGAAAGCAGCATTTGTAGGTTCTCTGGCAAAACTAGCAGGATATTTTGACAAGCAACTGAGATTCTTGACAGGATGCACAAATGAACCAGAAGCTGCAGCATTAGGAATCTTTCTCCCCAGATATAAGCATGTTTACTTAGTACTTGGAAGTCTTCTTTTAGTGGAATTTGCTTCCAAGTAACTTTGTTCAGAGTCATAGCCTCGTGACAAGAGTCATTTCAATAGCAAAAAAAATTCAATGGCAGAACAGCTTGTGGGCAAGTAACTTTGGAAATTTGCAGGGCTCTTTTCTTTCTCTCATCCTACTCTTCCTTGAAGGAGCTCAGGGTAATATACATCAACTTGTGAGGTTAGGGTTGATTGAAATATGTTAATTGACCCAAGGCCACTTGCTTAGTTGGCTTTGTGGATTTGAATGCCTATATCTTGGTCCAAATCTAGTGGTTACTCTTTTATGCTGTGCTGGCTGCTTGTGAAACTTGATTGGTTGACTTAGAAGCAAAAAAAAGTATTGCTAGGGACAGAAGCTAGAAGCTGCTGAATGTTCTTTCATCTGTTTTATTTTTTTATGTTTTATGTTTATACACACACACATACATACACACACAATTTCAACTGATATGAAAAATCTGAATTCTGGTCTTTCACAAAATTTAAGCATTTTAATGACTTTAAACCACTGTTGAGTCTGTGGTTAGTGTTCCAACACTTTTAGTATGTTCTGCTCATGATCTTCATTGAAAGGGAACAACCTCTAAAGTCTGTTGGACTAAAAAAAACTTTCTTGGATTACAATATTAATCATACAAATTTAAATAAAGGGGATTTATGCATGCATAATAAAATGCTTGCCATGAAGATGAGAAATAAATTTGTAGCAGCACCCATATATCTTGAGAGCTCTATAATCCATAGTTTCTGGTGATATCTCTTTCTTCATGTTCAGTTGCTGGATGCAGTTCGCCCTTCTAAAAAAAGTCAAAGCCTCAGAATCTTGAAGTACAGTATGTAAAATACCCATTACACTGTCCTTCAGCAATACAGCAAGTGTGTCCCCAAGTTACTGATCATTCATGCTGCATGGGGTAATCTTCAGAAGTTCAAGAGCTGCAAGAAATGCATGTGCGCCTTCTGTTATTGCTTCACAATATAGGATTGTACTTAACTGCATCAAGATGGATATTTGTGAAAAAAATATTAGTCTGTAATACCACAGAATTTTAAAATTAAAGACTTGGTGAGTCTCTCATCCATACAGGTGTGTGCATGTGCAAAAAGCCAATAACAAAAATTCAGTAATGCAAATCCATATTAACAAAGTCAAACCTTTGACAGACCAGAGAGGAAGTATATGGGGCTGCCAGCTCTGGCTTGGAAAATACCTGGAGACTTTGGGGGTAGAGCCTGGGGAGGGTGGGGTTTGGGGAGGGGAGGGATCTCAGCAGGTATAATGCCATAGAGTCCACCCTCCAAAGCAGCCATTTTCTCCGGGGGAACTGGTCTCTGTAGTCTGAAGATCAGGTATAATACTAGATCTCCACGGCCCACTTGGAGGTTGGCTGCCTTACTTGTATACTTCTATAGCAGTAAAATGTCTGGATGAACTGTCCAGTCCAATGAAGCCTCTCAGATCTAATCTTTTGAAATTCAGTCCCAGCATCCCTGTATTTATATCTCTTAGGTCCTCCTGTTCACCATTGCCTTTCTTTATGCAGATACCTTCTTTCTGAGACTTTAATTATATTCATACATACTTGGGAGTGAGTGCTTTGGCATTGCTATCTGAGTATGCATGCATAAGATCAGGCTACAATTATTTGCATGTCTATTCCTGAGTCAACACAGTTGTAAGTTTTTGAGCTGTAAGGATGGAATCATACTCCCCCTTTTCTGTTGAAATTACTTGGGACTTGCATCTGAATGGATATGCAGGATGAGACTGAGAGAATGTTTCCTCTCTCTGCAGAACTGTTCTTTCACAAGCAATGACAGCTGTGGGTCTTCCATCTGGGATAGGGAAAGGAACAATTGTTGTGATGATAAAATGGTTGAAGGGAGATCTGTGTACCTTGCGATGAAGGATGACAGGAAGGATAAAGATGTACTTCATAAACAGAGCTCCTTTCTCTCATAAGAGGCTAGTTGGGCAAGAACATTAAGCAAGCCAGAGAGAGAGAGGAGAACAGAATCGACATAGGACCTTGTGCCCTTTTTTTGCTCAAGTCTATAGTCAGTTGGGAGCTGCGGTGGCTCAAGTGGTTAAGACGCTGAACTGCAGGCTGTGGAAGGTCAGTAGTTCAGCAGTTCAAGACCCGGGTGCCGCAAGACGGAGTGAGCTCCCGTCTCTAGTTCCAGCTCCTGCCAGCCTAGCAGTTCGAAAGCAAGAAATTGCAAGTAGATAAATAGGTACCACTTCGGTGGGAAGGTAACAGCGTTCTGTGCGCCTTGGTGTTTAGTCATGCCGGCCACATGACCACGAAAACGTCTTTGGACAGCGCTGGCTCTTCGGCTTTGAAACGGAGATGAGCACCGCAACCCTAGAGTCGGATTCGACTGGCTTTTGAGCAAGGGAACCTTTACCTTTACCTATAGTCAGTAGTGAAAGTGGCAACTGCACAAGACTAGTGAAGGGGCAGGATTAGCAAGCAAAATTAGGCACCATGCTAATCTGGTTTCTCCACTTCACCCTAGCCCTCCTCTCTGTATTTATTTTATTTATTTATTTTATAAAGTTTGTATTATTTCTGCCCTCACAAGGAGCACTAAGGTAGATAACAAAATAAAACATGCACAATAAAATGGCAATTTAAAACTGTTAAAATGAACCCAAAAGAATGCATCATTAAAACCAGACTTAAAATACATATAAAGACAGAAAAACAACAGTAAAAACATTGGGCAGGAAGGAGGGATCTCTGAGGGAACACCAAATGAGACAAAGAAGTCTTCACCTACTGGCAGCAGATAACAACAGAAAGGGGACAGGCGAATCTTCCTGGGGAGAGAGTTCCAGATTTTGGTGCCACAACCAAGAAGGCCCTCTGCTGGGTTGCCACCCACCTATTCTCAGAAGGTGTGGGCTCCCAAAGCTGGGCCACTCAAGATGACCAAAGTGGTCAGATACATTCATAAGAGAGTAGGTGGTCTTTTAGGTATGTAGGTCCCAAACCATATATAGCTTTAAAGGTCAACACCAGTACCTTGCATTGTGCCCAGAAACAAACTGGGAGCCAGTGTAGATGGGCCAAGACTGGAGTGATAGCCTGTGATCACATGGCCCTTTAGATCCAATATGGGTGCGAATGCCTGATGGATCTAAAGGGAACAATCAGGGAGCAACATCTGGGAAGCATCCTGCAGTTGTCGGCAACCCATGCTGCTCTGCTGCAGAAACAGAGTTAAAAGACACAAGGAAACTCCAGTAGTAAATGGGTTCCAACGGGCCATGGACGGGCTTTCCCCTGTCTCATCGCTCAAGCACACTCTCAAGCTCTCAAGATGGTCTGATCAGGCTGTTCCAGCTTGGTGCCCTTCCCCCCCCTTGCAGTATGTGCGTCATCACATACTCCATAAGGAGCTCTTAGTGTGGAGGTGCGATTCCTTGTTTATATGCATAGGAAACATGGCAAAAAAAATCCCCACCTGACTCACCTGCAGTTGCATCTAATCACAGTGATGGGCTGCGTCCACACCTACAAAGGGAGGTGTGATCTCACAACTGTGTGTCAAATTCCTCCAGAGGAATAGCCTCACTTCCCCTCTGCTTCAACTGGCATGTGTGAGCGCAGCCATACAGTCCCTAAAACCCATCTCAGTCAGTGGCAGCAGCATTCTGCACCAATTGGAGTTTCCAAGCACTTCTTAAAGGGAGCAGTATGTAGACTACATTGCAGTAATCTAATCTAGATGTAAGCTAGTGGCATTGTTTTAAGAAAAGGATGCAGTGATAGATCTTTGCATGCACTCTTTCTTTAGCTTCATAAGAACATAAGAACATAAGAGAAGCCAATGTTGAATCAGGCCAATGGCCCATCCAGTCCAACACTCTGTCACACAGCGGCCAAAATATACCAGGTGCCAGCAGGAGGTCCAGCAGTGGGGCCAGGGCACCAGAAGCCCTCCCAGAAGCCTTCACAGCCAATCATGAGCAGCAACTACCTATAGAAAGAGAGTGCTATACAAGAGCCAGTGGCTGCTGCAGGAGAGGAAAATGCTGTATCATGGTAGGAGACAAAATGTGTCTGAGTGAGATGATAGCTAGAAAGTATGTTGGTCTACAAGTCACACCTAGCCTAATGAAGAGCTTCCTGTGGCTCCCCAGCCCCAGTTTGGGCCTCCACGGAATATTGGCTCAGATAACAAAGATACCTGAGAGTCCCCCACAGACTATTCTTCATATGCCCTAGAAAGCCTATCTTTAATTGGATAATATAATGGGAGAATATGCCTTTTAAACACTGGCAATTTATCTCCATATTAGATTAGGTTGGTTTGAGCATTAGCATTAAACATGTTACTTGAACTACACAATCCCCATCCTGTTTTATTAGCTGTAATACAGCTATCCTGTAAACTATTAGCCCAAGTTTAAATGCAACCCATTTAAATGGGCATTAAAAAGTATCCCTTTGCCCCTCTCCAGCATCTACATGCCCAGCATTTTGTTTAATCTGTTGTCTTGTCACAGTAGCATCTCTTGTCTGATTTAAACCAGCCTCATAGCCACTCTACTTACAGTGTTAATGAGCCAGCACAGAGCCTGTCTGTGCCACGGATCCTTGGTATGCTAATGCTCCATAGACTGGTGAGGTAACTGGGTTGAAATAAGATGTTGGACATGTGGAATGTAGTTTGAATTAAGTGTTTTGAGGGTTTAAGTTGGGTCCTAAATGCTGGCAATCTGTGTAATTACTTTTATATAGAGAATGTTTACACTTCTTAGCCAAAAGGCCAAGAAGCGAAGCAATCTGAGTAGTGGACTAGCATAGCAATGGTGAAGCTGTTTGAAGATCTTCAAAGTTACCAGCAGTTTGTGCTGGAAGACAGGCACACATTTGGAGATGCAAACAAACCAGAGTCATACTGGAATACTTACGCCTTCAACATAAAGCTAAAAAATCTCTTGTCAGGAAGGAAGTTCCATTTTCTTGAAGTCTGAGAGTTCTGCAAAGACTGCAGCTTAATTCTGCATTTCAATGTCTTAAAAGCCAGTAAGTAAAGGTGAGCTATTGAAGGGCTATGGAAATAATTGTGGTAATGTAGGGTGTTTTTGAATACCTTTATAGAAGGAAGGCAGCATAGTGTAGCCTGATCTCATGAGATGTCAGAAGCTAAGTAGGGTCGGTATGTGGAATGGAGACCACTAAGGAAGACGCTGCAGAGGAAGGCAATGGCAAACCACCTCTGCTTATCGCTTGTCTTGGAAGCCCTTTGCTGGGGTTACCATAAGTCAGCTGTGACTTGATGGCACTTTACACATGCCCACACAGCTTTTTTTTTTCTTCCCTTACAGCGGAGATTGGAGATTTTGATGAAACAGGGGACCGAGAACACCTTAAAAACAATCTGTACTTTCCAAACCAGGAAAGATTACAAGGAAAAATACTTGAATTTCATAGGAAGCACATGTAAGTATGAACTGATGTTGAACAGTGCTACCTTTTTGCTAAATGAAGAGAGCAATCCTAAGCAGGTCTACTCAGCATCCTACTCAGGTCTATTCAACGGGATTTACTCCAAAGAAAGTGTTTTTAGGATTGCATTGTTAAGGCATGCTTAAATACTAGGAGCAGAATTGATTTCAGCGGGTAAGTCATTTCAGCGAGGAGAGTTCTAAGAGAATATATTAAAGTAAAACTATTCTTACATTGTTTTTCCTTCTAGAATTGTATATATTCAGTAGGGTTATATGTCACAAACATCACCCTTTTCTTATTTTTTTAGACTGAAAACTAATATCTGTGGATTTCCATAATTATTGCACTATATGCACTATATTTAAGTGATTTTTTAAAATGGTATCTCAACAAAACTTGAGACTGGTGATACAGATGGGGTGTGTTTTGTGTTAACAGAAGACAAATGGCTGTGGGCAAAAAAAAAAAAGCACTGAGGGGGTCTGAAATGGTTAATTTTTTAAAAAAAGTCTTGGTCAGAGTACAGGGCTCAGTGAAAATGTCAAGTCCCTGTATTGTGACAGTGAATAAGACAAATTCCATCCTAGGGTTTAGTAGGAATGGGTTTGAAAATACAGCAGTCAGTACTGTAGTTACTTATATGAATCTGGTGCCACCTTACTTGGAATACTGTGTACAGTGCTGATTTCACCATCACCAAATTGTTGAAAAGGATGAGTATGGAGGTGGAGTACCTTTCCCATGAGGAAAAACCAAAGCATGTAGGGATTTTTAGTTTAGAAGAAAAATAACTGGGGTGAGAGGAGTGATAGAAGTTCATAAAATCATGAGTGATATGGAGAATGTGGATAGTGATTTTTTCCGACCTGTAATGAAAATGAGATTTGGGAACAGGTGAGAGAATATTACTTCACACATGCATAACTAAATCACAGAACTTGACCTTTAGTCAAATTTGTGGAGGGTCGAGGTTATTGCTAAATGGAACTTCCAGGGTGCCACTGCCACTGGGGGGACAAACTGGGTTGGATCTAGTTATCTATCAGGGGTAGTTGCTTATGGTTTCAGATCTTCACTGTACTTGTCACACCCACCAGCAGTCCCTTTTGAACCCAGATTAGTTGATTTCGGGAGTTGAAGGATCTGCATGGAATTAATAGCCATCTGGGCTGTGGGGGCTGTGGTGAGGAAGGGAAATGAATGAAACCAGGTCCGTAGCCAGGCTTTTCTTGTCAGGGGGGATTTAATTTTTTTAGGGGGCAGCTAACCTAATTAAAGTTGGTTAAACTAAAGTTAATCTAATTACCATTAAATCTAAAATTTGGTCCATTGGAAAAAATGGAGGGTGGGGATCTAAAAATAAATGATCAACTTGGTAGTAAATAAAAGAACTTAAAAGTGTCCTTCTCTTACATTCCTCACTATCCAGAAACAATAAACAAATTTTTAGCAGGTGCCTGGCAGAGGCGAGTGAAGGGAGGGATGGGGGATCCTTGATGAGTGCATATAGTACAACAACCCTACTTTACAACTGCTTCCAAATCTGGGAGATAGAAATTCTAGGGTCTGCTCGCAGGACAAATGATCACAATAAGTCATTAGTTACCTAGATTTCTTGAGATGATCACAGTAAGTATAGCAATTGTAAATTAGCTACATGAAGCCCATCATGCAGTTTAAATAATAAATACATTAAACACTGTCCTTCAAAATACTACCACCTCTAGTTTTTCTCTAACTGGATTAGTTAGAGAAATACAGACCAACTTATTTTGTATGTTGTGGAAGATGAAATAATCTAAAATAGGCAAGAGCCTTTTGAATTGTACATTTCTACAATATGCAGTAATACCAATGACTTAATATTATAGATTGTTCCTTAGTAGAACGGATTTCAGAGTAGAAAAAACATTCTAAAATATTTCGTAAGAGCTTTTTCTGTTCAAATTTCCAATTTTTAGTATAAAAACTGTGAGGGGGAAATATGGGAGCAATGCTCCGTATTTTTCTGTTCCCTGCTTAGATTTCAATATTTTGTATTTTGTGAGGATTTATTGTGAAGTTCTTATCTGGCTGCTTTATTTGTATTACTAGGGAGCAAAGCCCGTTGTGGTGGAAGACAACGGGCCCTAGGAAGGGAGGGAGGGAGGTGGAAGGGAGAGAGGGTTAAAGGAAGGAAGGAAGGAAGGAAGGAAGGAAGGAAGGAAGGAAGGAAGGAAGGAAGGAAGGAAGGAATGAATAGGGGGAAGAGTAAAAGAAAGGAGAGACGAAGAAAGAAAAAGGGGGAAAGGAAGGGAAGAGGGGCAGAGAAGGCCTTTTCTGGGCCTTCTCTGGGCCCAGAGAAGGCCTTTTCTGTCCCCCATACACCATCCCCTGGGCCTTCTATGGGGGCAGTAGGCAGTGTGTGGGGGAAAAGGGCTTCTCTGGACCTACTGCCCCCAAAGAAGGCCCATAGGATGGGGTGTGGGGGACGGAAAAGGCCTTCTCTGGGCCTAGTCCCCTCATAGAAGGCCCAGGGGATGGGGTGTGGGGGATGGAAAAGGCCTTCTCTGGGCCTAGTCCCCTCATAGAAGGCCCAGGGGATGGGGTGTGGGGGCAGAAAAGGCCTTCTCTGGGCCATAGAGTTAAATAGTGCTTCAGGGAGTGTGCAGGTTGATTGTAGGCAACATGAGTAGTTCTGTTGCGGGGGGTTAATTGTTTTAAATTGTTTTTTGTTGAGAGTGTTGCAAACTGCCTTAGGAACTTTTTAGTCCAATTGAGCATATAAATAATTTTTTAAAATTTATAAAAATCATAATACAGTTGACAAAATTGATAGTTCATTGAAGCCTATTGCATATACAAAATAAATGTGTGCTGTGTTAATTTGACTCTCATTCTTGAGAGAATACTGTGGCAAAGTTCCAATGTCTGTAATCTCTGCTTGTGATTTTTTTACATGAACCCACATGTTGTACTGAGCAGGTCTCTGGAGTGGCAACATATACATTTACTAAAGTAATAAATAAATTGAAATCTATACCAGTGATACATTCCTTGTTGAGAAAATGTTGTAAACTGACAGTCTGCTGGTATGAGGATGGCTAAGCAGATTTATCTTCTTAATGGATAACAAAATTAGCCCAGATTGCTGTCAGGCCATTCTGTGAGGATTAGTCAGTTGTGCACATCTAAAGATAAATTACTCTAAGGTTGCTTTGTGCTTGTAAACATTTGCTTGCACAGGGTAGATCACTCAGCAGCATTGATGATTTTTCCTTATTCAGAAATGTTCCTACAATAAAAAGATTAATTGAAATTGCTGCTCTATTCTTAGGCAAGCAGTTTAATATATTGATGTTAGCACCTAGAATTAATTTGTAATATGTAAGGGTAGTAGTGTAGGTTTACAACCCAATTTCTGTCCCACCTTTTCTTTGTGGAGCTTAGGGCAGCGTTTGTGGGTCCCCTTCTTCCTTTTAGAGTTCTGTGCAGTAGACTAAGGATTAGTGACTGGTCAAAGGTCACTCAGTCATCTTAATGGCTGAGTAAAGATTTGAACCCAGATCTAATATTTTAATCACTATACAACACTTTCATAATCTCTGGACAGTCCCACATGTGGGGTTCTGTACCTGCACAGAGTCAGCTCTAGGTGTGGTAAAGCTCTGGACTCTTCCTTCAAAAAGACATTATATGCTACCTAAAGATGCCCAAAGGAGCAGGCTAAACACTTTATCAGTTGTTTATCTGCCAACTACTGAACCACAAGTTCTAGTACCTTCTCTAAACTATTTTTAAAACAGAAGTTTATCCTTTTCTTTATTTTTCTTATTTATTTAGTTAAGCTGTATGCATAAATATTTCTTTAGAGTTTTCTTAGTACGGTAGATAGTCTTTCAAAAAGTGCCCTTCTTTTGGAAGCAAAGTCCTTATTGGGGAAATCATAATTGCTGCTTGATTTTGTATTGATGAGGAATGCAAGATGCATTGTTCAAAATTTATTAAGCAAGCACGAACAGTTGATGGCATAAGAACAAAGTTTGAGTCCAGTGGCTCCTTTAAGACCAACACAGTTTTATTCAAGGTATAAGCTTTCGTGTGCATGCACACTTCAGATACAGAAGAAGTGTGTGTGCACACGAAAGGTTATACCCAAAATTAAACTTTGTTGGTCTTAAAGGTGTCACGAACTCAAACTGTGTTATTGCTGCTTCAGACCATCACGGCTACCCACCAGAATCTCTCAGCTGGTGACATAGACTTTACAGTATCTTTGTTGGAAGAAAGTGCTGCTAGTCACCAGTTCTGGTCAGCCTATGGAGTTCAGGTCATTTATAGGGAAAAAACCCATAAGAGCCAGTGTGGTGCAATAGTTAGAATGTTGGACTAGGATCTGGGAGACCCAGGTTCGAATTCCTACTCTACCATGGAAGCTAACTGGATGACCTTGGGCCAGATCATACCATCTGAACCTAACCGCTGTCCCAGGACTGTTACGAAGGTAAAATGGAGGAGTGGAGAATGATGTAAACCACTTTGAGTCCCCTTTGGGAAGAAAGGCAAGGTATACATGATGTAAATAAATAAATAGTCTTAAGGGTGATCTGTTTAACAGTGTCATTCCAGACTAAAACCCATGGATGAATCTTTGTCTGTGTCCCTCATAGTAGTCTAGTTTCCATCACTAATTCCTGTGCAAGGCCTGCTTCCAAGTTCCTAAGCCATCTTCAAAGATTTCTCTTTAGGAAGTTGAAGATACATTTCTGTGTGCCTTAAATATACCTCTGTTTCATAAGAACATAAGAACCCTGCTGGATCAGACCAGAGATCCATCTAGTCCAGCATCCTGTCTCACACAGTCCCCAACCAGTTCCTCTGGAAAACCAACAACAAGGCATAGAGGATGAGATCTTCTCCTGATGTTGCCTCCTGGTGTAGGACTCAGAGGTTGGCTGCCTCTGAACATGGAGGTTCCCCTCAGTCACCATGGCTAGTAGCCATTGATAGATCTATTCTCCGTGAATCTGTCTAATCCCTTTTAAAGCTGTTTATTCCTGTGACCATCACTACATCCTCTGGCAACAAATTCCACATTTTAATTATTCTCTGTATAAAGGAGTTTTTCCTTTTGTTCATTCTGAATCTAATGCCCATCAGCTTCATTGGATGCCCTTGAGTTCTAGTATTTTGAGAGAAGGAGAAAATTTATCTTTGTCAACTGTCTCCACCCGATGCATAATGTTATAAACTTCTTATCATGTCCTCCCTTAGTTGTCCTGTTTCTAAACGGAAAAGTTCCAGACTCTTCAGCCTTTCCTCATAGGGAAGGTGCTTCAACTCCCTAATCATCCATTTATTCCTAATCTTTGCTTCCAGTCATTTAACCAATATTTAATCCTTTCTCAAAGAATTCCAAAAGGTTGGTTAGGTAGGACTTCTCTTTGCAGAAGCCATGCTGATTTTACCTCAGCAAGCTTTATTCTTCTGCGTGCCTAATAATTCTGTCTTTGAGTACAATTTCTAATAATTTGCATGGGACAGACATTAGACTGACTGGCCTGTGATTTCTTGGTTCCCCTCTGGATCCCTTTTTTAGTATTGGTGTAACATTTGCTACTCTCCAGTCTTCTGGTTGAGTGGCTGAATTTACTAATCCATATGTAACCTGTCTCACGTTCGAGTTCCCTAAGAACTCTCTAGTGTATACCGTCAGGACCAGAAGACTTATTTGTTTTTAATTTCCCTAGTAAGTCTAGAACTTCATCTCTTGTCACCTTAATTTGACGTAGTTCTTCAGACTCTTTTCCTGAAAATAGGGCTTGTGGCATGGGTACATGCCCCACACTTTCTACTGTGAACAGAGAAGCAAAAAGTTAATTGAGCTTCTCTGCCATCTCTCTGTCTTCCTTTATTCCTTTGTCATCCAAGGGCCCAACTGCTTCTCTGGCTAGTTTCTTGCTCCTAATATATTTAAAGAAATGTTTATTGTTTGTCTTGATGTTTTTAGCAACCTGCTTCTCAAAATCTCCTTTTGCATACTTAACTATTAATTACATTTATTTTGCCACTGTCCCTTCAGTTCAATTCATTGGGGCAGACCTTTCGCTTTTTAAAAGAAGCCTCTTTACTTTTTATAGCTTCCTTGACTTGTGTTATTAACCATGCAGGCATTCTTTTAGACTTGGAAATGCTTTCCCTAACCTGTGGAATGCATTCTATCTGGGCCTCAATTGGTGTGGTTTTAAATAGCTTCCAAGCATTCTCTAGGGGCTGCAGTGGCTCAGAGGTTAAGATGGTGAGCTGCAGACTGAAAGATCAGTAGTTCAGCAATTCGAGACCCTAGTGCCGCATGATGGAGTGAGCTCCCATCTTTGGCCTCAGCTCCTGCCAACCTAGCAGTTTGAAAGCAAGAAATTACAAGTAGATAAATGGGTACCACTTCAGTGGGAAGGTAACAGCATTCTGTGCACCTTGGTGTTTAGTCATGCTGGCCACATGACCACAGAAACGTCTTCAGATAGCGCTGGCTCTTCAACTTGGAAATGGAGATGAGTACCGCCCCCTAGAGTTGGATTCAACTAGCTTTCAAGCAAGGGGAACCTTTATCTTTACTTAAGCATTCTCTAGGGATTTGACTCTCTTGTGTTTCCTCTTCAGCTTCCTTTTAACTATTCCCCTCATTTTTGTATTCCCTCTTTTGAAATCAAATGTTACAATTTTGAACTTGAGGGATAACTTTGTACTGACATGAATGCTGAACTTAATAGTGTTGTGATCTCTGTTCCCACTTGGTGCAGCAACTGTTGATCTCTTACCAGGTCTTGAGACCCAGTCAGAACCAAGTCCAAAATCACTACCTCCTCTGATTGGCTCTGTGACTAACTGTTCCAGTGCACAGTCATTTGTGATGTCTAGGAATCTCATTTCTACAGTATGACTTGAGCACATGTTTACCCAGTCAGTGCAAGGGTAGTAGAAGTCTCCCAGTATAATGACATTATCTGCTTTAGTCACCTCCATTATTTCCTTCTCCATTTCAACATCATCCTCAAGGGTTTGATCAGGTGGGCAATAATACACCCTCACTTTTAAATAACCCTTAGGTCTTGGTATTTCCATCCATATTGCTCCTGTTGGAGAGTTAATTCCCCTGATGTTTTCTAATTTCTTTGATTCTATGCCATCTTTGATATACAACACAACACTTCCCCCAATCCATCCCTCTCTGCCCTGCCTATAGAGCTTATACCCTGGGATGACTATAACCTGTAGATTTTTCCCATTTCTCCATGTTTCTGAGATACCTATTATATCTAAATTGTCATTGAACACCAAGCACTCCAATTCCCCATCTTAGCTCAGAGACTTCTATCATTGGCATATAGACACCTATAATGTGTTCCCGTCTCCAACAACTCTTGCCTTAGTCAGCCCCTTAGTTGTCACACATGGCCCTCATTCACCATCCCACCCTTACCTCCTAGTTCTATTATGCTCCTATCAATTTTACCCTGAGTGTAGCCCTGACCTGGATAGACCAGGCAAGCTCAAGCTCATCAGATCTTGGAAGCTAAGCAGGGTTGACTCTGTTAAGTACTTGGATGGGAGATCTCCTTGAAATACCAGAGGTGGGAGGCAGGGGCAGACTTTATTCAGCAACATCTCTGGATAGCCTCCAGGCCCCCAGTAGGGGTCAGTCACCAAAGGTTGCCATGACTTTCAGGTGCGTGCACGTGCACACACATACACACACGCATACACATATAAAAAATACAAAAAATACCACTATTACCTTGAGTGTTTATGCAATCATCCCTTTGGACTGACTTGTCCCGAACCAAGGGCTCCCCAGCTCCTGTCACCTCCCCACCCACCCTCGGGATTAGTTTAAAAGCTGCTCTGCTGCCCTTTTTATATTAATCACCAGCAGCCTGGTTCCCTTTTAGTTCAAGGGAAGCCTCTCTGTTTTGTACAGGTTCAGGTTGTCCCAGAAAGTTCCTCAGTGCCTAACAAATCTAAACCCTTCTTCCCAGCACCACTTTCTTATCCATACATTGAGACCCTGATTCCCCTCCTTACTTCAGCCTCCACACTAAAATGGCTTTTGTCTAAGCTGGTCCCAGGATACCAAGCATAGCCTTTTATTGGTGATCAAAGGGATCCATCCTTTCTTTTTCATTAGCTGAAAAGCTGGTTGGATCCATCAGTATATCTAGTATGTCACCTGCTGTGCTGCAGATATGACTGTAGCTGTGGTTCCATTCGAACCAATATCCCTCAATCCCATGACAGGCTGGGACAAATACTAGCCCTTTCAAGAGCAACATGCCCAGTTCATAGCTTTAGTTCAAATACTCAAGTGGTGTATCGAGGAAGGTAAGAGAAGATACTGCCTCCTTTTCCACTTTGCAGGTATTCTCATGTCTGTAACTGGAAATGTAGGGCCTGTATATGAGACAGGGACTTTAGTCCCTGGAAGATTGTCCAGTGTACTCACCTTAAAGTACTGCCTTGCTGACACAGTCTGTCACTGAAAGAGTTATAAACCTTTAGTAATCTCAGTAATGATACATATTCTTTACTGTATCTTGGTTTCTCACTCTCCTGTTAGGGACCCTTACTGCTTTTCTAGGGCTCTCCTAGAAGGTGTGCTTGGATTAGGTGTGATGTGCAGAAAAGTAGTAGACACGGAGAGATCAGCATTGGTAGTATCACCAATGCTGATTTCTCCATGTCTACTATACCTAATCTAATCACACCTTCTACTGTCATTTGCCTGATAATGTCATTTGGCATCTGAAATCACTCCACTTTCCAATATATAGGACAGATGGACTCACATTCCAGCTGTATCTGAAGAAGTGAGCAGTGACTCACGAAAGCTCAAAACCTACCACAAATTTGTTAGTCTTTAAGGTGCTACTCTTTTCTACAGCTGAATGTAGTATGCCTGGTTTTATGGTCCTTTTTCAATAGAGTACAGAAGAGGTAGACGATTGGCTCAACAGTCTGCCAAGATCCATCTCAATCAGCATTTTAGCACCAGGTTGAACAGACAATATAAGACAACTTTATTTAATTGCTGGCAAGGAACATCTGTCTTTTAGTTAAATGAAATGTTTTTTGGGTGAGGTAAGCTGAGCTGAAATGGAGGAACAACTGAGTAGGCCCTAACAACCAGTAGTGGGTTACATTAATGACTTCAAGTATGTTAGCTAATTGGATCACAAAAGCCTGGATAGGTGAATGGGAGTACAAGACAAAGATTCAACAACAGCTGAGGCAAATCATAGATGGGGGTTGATATTTACAAACTATTTTCAAGGAATCGTCCTTTGATTGTAAATTCCTTGGGTCATGTTATCATGTATTCTGTGAAGTGTTATGAGTATTGACAATGCCATGTAATTACATAGGACTCTGCAACTTGGCTGAATGGTAGCGAGTAAGATACATAGTAAAGAATGTGTAGTCAAATTGCTGTGCCCATTTTCTGTGCTATATATGCTTTGAGAGAGGTGTTGGGATCAATTTTAGCTTGTCTGCCATCATTACATTCCAAATGACATCAGAAGAATTGATCAGTTTCCCAAAATTGTGAAACATATAGGATTTGCTTTTAATATTATTCACTGAAGTATGTAGTATCCAAATATCAGCAAATCAACTTTCAACCTTATTATGACTTCATGATAGTTAGCTTTGTGTTTTACTTTTGCATTTTATACAGTATTGTTAGTTTTTACTTTTTGAGCTTGTACTTGAGTGATCATGTAATTTAGCGACCTCTTTGATGTGTGTAATTTTCTTGACTTAGTTGGAAATTCATCAGTTATTTTCAACTTTTGATAAAAATTAATAACTTCTGTATCTTTATTCTTATAAACACTGTAGGGGCCAAACTCCTGCAGAATCAGATTTCCAGGTGCTTGAAATAGCTCGGAAGCTGGAGATGTATGGTATAAGATTTCATCTGGCATCTGACCGTGAGGGGACAAAAATTAACTTGGCTGTTTCACACACAGGTGTGCTAGTATTCCAGGTAGGCAAACCCATCCTCGGTATGAAGGATTTTTAGTAAAGTTTTAGTAAAGGATTTTTAGTAAAGTTGAAGAAGAGGTTGCTTTAGCCCAGAGGTAGAAATAACCATTTTCTTGCTTGTCTAGTGCAGTAACAGTTGTCCCTGAATGAGCAGTAGTTCCTGTTGGCTGCCATAACCATGTGTCTAGGCTGAAGCTTCCAATGGGAAACTCTTTCAGATAGGAGCTTGGAGGGTAGTCGTGCTTTCTGAATTTGGAGAAAGAGTTCATATGGGCATGATTATAGGAGAGCCAGCATGGTATAGTGGTTAAGAGTGGTGGACTCTAAACTGGAGAACCAGGTTTGATTCCCTGCTCCTTCAGTCACAGTTCTCTCTGAATTCTCCCATCCCCAACCTACCTCACAAGATTCCTGTTGTGGGGAGAGGAAGGCGGTTGTAAGCCACTTTGAGACTCCTTAAGGTAGAGAAATGCAAAGTATAAAAACCCACTTTTCTTCTGTTTGCCCTTTGATGCTGGGATTTGAGTATGGGACATTGTCATGGTTGCCATCCTACCTGTGAAGAGTGTTGTAGAGCAATTGCATAATCACTTCCCAGCATTCAAGTCTAAACATAGATGTACCTGAAAAAGAGCCCCTAAGATGAAGAAGCAGCGCAGCACAATTGCAGCTGTCTTTCTCAGCCTTAGTAAAGGTAAAGGTTCCCTTGCTCGAAAGCCAGTCGAATCCGACTCTAGGGTTGCGGTGCTCATCTCCGTTTCAAAGCCGAAGAGCCAGCGCTGTCCGAAGACATTTCCGTGGTCATGTGGCCGGCATGACTAAACACCAAGGCGCACGGAATGCTGTTACCTTCCCACCAAAGTGGTACCTATTTATCTACTTACAATTTCTTGCTTTCGAACTGCTAAGTTGGCAGGAGCTGGAACTAGAGACAGGAGCTCACCCTGTCATGCGGCACCCGGGTCTCGAACTGCTGAACTACTGACCTTCCACAGCCTGCAGTTCAGCGTCTTAACCACTTGAGCCACCGCAACTCTCAGCCTTAACTGGCTAATATTCTGTCCCTTTCACAGACTTTAGCCTTGAAATTAGGTTTCATTCTAAAGAAAAGAGGCTGACACAGGGCTTGTACCTCACAGCACTGGGAGTGTTGTACCATTTGGCATAGCAGCAACATATATATTTCTTTTCAGATAAAGACAAATTAAAATCTAGGATTTAACAGAATTCTCAGTACCTGGAGATACTTCTTGCCTTCTTTAGATGAACAAAGGCAAGTGGGATTTATAAGTATTCCCTTAGATACCTTGGAAGGTTCTTTAAATGCCTTGTTATTTAGACGATAAAGCACTTGCCTGCAAATCCAACCCAAAGGTTTAAGTTTAGATAGAAAATAAGTTTGACAGTGTAAGGCTGTGACTAAATATTTAATACTACATATTTTTAACTTTGTCATGTTATGTCTAATAGGGCAGTACAAAAATCAATACTTTCAACTGGTCCAAAGTCCGGAAAATAAGCTTTAAGAGAAAACGATTTCTTATCAAGCTGCACCCAGAAGTGCATGTAAGTATTGCCATGGCAATGTTTGAAACTTGTTTAACATTAGCTGAAATACATAAAATTTTACTCAAGTGAACTGTTTCTTTCCAGAACCTGCAGGTTTTCATGGTAATGTAGGATGCATACGTATCCCAAATTTTATTTGTGAAGGGGTTAGATGACCTTATGTTACACTCCCAATTTACTCTGTCCAAGTGTGTGTGTTTTTTAACCTGCAGGCTTCTGGCCCCACTGTAAACTTTAACTGGACTCATGTGTATAATGTTAATGTGTGCTGTTATGAAATTCGATAGCTAATGGGTAACAATAAAATGAAAGAATTAGATTTGAGTCCTATAGCACATTAGAGACCAGCAAGATTTTGGGGGTATAAGCTTTTGAGCTTTTTACCTTGACGGTCTCATCAGATCTCGAACAGTAAGCAGGTTTGACCCTGGTTAATATTTAGTAGTTATACCCCGAAACTCTTGTTGGTCTCTGAGGTGCTACTAGACTCAGATCTAGCTCTTCTACTGTATCCCAACATGGCTGCTCTCTGAAAATAAAAAAAAAAGGTAACAAAACTTGTGTTCTTAAATCTTCTGCAATTCTCAAATTAAGTGCTTCCAGTGATATGCCTGAATGAAGTCAAAGTGTGGTCTTGGATTTCCGATGTCTGCTGTGTCCTTAAAAGGCCCAGCTGAAATGAGGGTTTACAGATGAAGATTGAGAGTGGCCCATAGCATGGCATACACTTTCCTCTGTTGCTTGGAAACGTCACTCTGTCTTATTGCAGCATCCCATGTGGCTATAATGAACCTTGATTAAAGTTAAAACGATTATGCTTCTAAACGAAGCTTTATTGTAAGCCGCCTTGAACCATGAGGAAAGGCGGAATAGAAATGTTTTACTTAATAAATAAACAAAACCTTTAAGTATCTGGCTGGAATAAGGAACTCAAAAGTGAATTTAGAAGCATACCTAGTTTCATTTTAATCTAGAGCTGCAACAGAAGGAGCAGCAGAGAGGGTATTTTTAGTCCTGTGACATTTTCCTTATCTCAGAAGTCTGGTTCAGGTGCAAAACTGAACCAAATGTGTAATGTTATGTTTCTTTCAATTTTCTGTAGTCCTAGGTATATTGGTATAGCCCTACCATTCTCTTTTTTTGTTGATGTAAAAACCTCTCCTAAAAAGGAGAGAATTTTATTGTTTTTTTTTATAAGAAAGGGTAGGGTATATAGATGGACTAAGAAAAGGATTAGAGTGAATTTTCTGTTAGAGTATTAGTTTTAGTTAGTACAAATACAGTTTTTGGCATCCACCGTGGTTGGAAGATATTCTTTTCATCTACCGAAAGTCCAAAATAACTCTGTTAGTTAAATTAGTAAAGTCCTTTGGGGTTAGTTGTTGATCAGCTCCCTTCCGCCGCCTCACGAACAATTGCTATATCTTGGGATGTCTTCTTTTCAAGCCCTACCATTCTCTTGCTACTTGTACACTAGAGAGAAAAATATTTAAAAAGTGAGTCTGTTTTCATTTTCATAACAATTTACAGAAAACCTTTTCAAGAATATTGTTTCTACTCAGAGGAATATGGTATTCTATTCTTAGCATTTAGATGGGAGAGTTGCCTTTAAAAGATGGTTCTCAGTTCATATACCAGTTGAGTTCATATAAGTAGCTAAGTATTTGTGGAAAGAATTATAGCACAGTATTTAAACAGTCTGATTGAAATGGTAATAATCTGCTCTAAGAATCTGTCAGTGACAGTTGGAATCCTAGTTGCTTTATGACTGCAAAACAGGAACATACTGCATATTTCAGTATGTGTATGTTTGATGCAAGTCAGGCTTGTACATAGCCATTTACCTGATTGGCTGTGATAGGTAAGAATCACCTCCAGGCAACTAAGTAGGGAGCTTTTGTAAATTAGAAGTGTTTGGTTTTTTCCCTTTCTTCAAGCCACCAATACACCATAAACAACTAGTATAAGTATGCATGGACAGGTGTGCTAGTAAAAACTACTCTGTCAGTAACTTTTATGAATTTACTTGTAAGGAGAGCATTTCTTTGATTCCTTTGGTGTTCTGCTTATGTATTGATTTCTATGTAAATTTTGTCAACATTCAAGTTTACCACATTAATCTCTCCAGGAATATCCAAACTAGCAAGGATTGTTCCATAGCTGAACTGTAACAAAATTCAATATAAAGTGTTCAGTTTTCTTTCTTGCCACATAGCTTCTGAGTGCTGTACAGTAGATTCTCAGGATCTGCATGGAACTATACACATTACTCTGTTCAGCTGTATTTGAGTGCCATTTGTGTTTTCAATTTTAGGGTCCCTATCAGGATACCTTGGAGTTTCTTTTGGGCAGTAGGGATGAGTGCAAGAACTTCTGGAAAATCTGTGTTGAATATCACACTTTCTTCAGGTTATTTGATCAGCCAAAACCAAAGGCAAAAGCAGTCTTCTTCAGCAGAGGATCATCCTTCAGATACAGGTATAATACAACTCAGCTCACTTTGATCTGAGAAAATGGAATCCAAAAGAAAAACTTTCCAAGTAATTCCTTTTAAATTAAAGATTTAAGAACTTATTGCTTGAGTAAAAGAATTCTTTGCTCAAAGCCCAGAATATGTACTACTTGTGAAGATTTGTTATAATGTTTATACTTATTGCTTTCCAGTGGACGTACACAGAAACAGTTGGTGGATTATGTTAAAGAAAGTGGGTTGAAAAAAATTCCCTATGAAAGGTAACTTTTCTATCAATGTAACTTTTAAATGTTCTTTTAGAAGAACCCTACTCATATTTGGGATAAATAATTTCTGTGCAGATTAGCTGTATTTTTCAAGAAATCTTAAACCATCATATGTTAAAATTAGTGTTCTTTTTCAGATACTATGGTTATTTTTTAAAATGTAGGTTTACATCTGTATCATCCAGATTCAGTGTGCTTAATGAAACCTTTTAAGAATTTTAGATTAGGAGTTGACTTAAGTAGGAAGGCGCTACAAAATTAATTGCACAAACATTTTATGAGTCTTAAATTCAGGACAGTGATTGAAGTTTGGTTGAACATGGATCTTGTTCCAGATGTCATGCCATCTGGAAGCAACTACTACATGTCCCTGTGCTATGAATCACCCTAATTTTTTCCCATGATTTTATACACTGATAGCATATGGAGATAATTGTGAGTCACTTTTATTATTTAGTTAATTGCGTAAATTAATCTCTTAGTTCTCATCTCAGTTCTGCAAAAATATATGTGGCTTTTTCTCACCTAGGATGGAAAAACAAAAGTTGTTTTGAAGACATGTTAAAGTGAGTTATACAGAATTGGGTTAGTGACCTATCTGGTTCATTAGAGTCTATTTTGATTGGCAGTAACTCTCCAAGTTCTCAAGCAGAGATTTTTCGGAGTCCTGCCACCCAAAGTCTTTTTTACTAGAAGTGCCAGGGATTGAATTTGGGCCTTCTCTATCATTGAAGTATGCTCCTCCCAACACACCATAAGTAAAGCTGGTGTTAAATTATTAACACGGAGGTGTTAAATTATTGGCAATCTTCTTGCTCTTTCCTAGTCAGGAATTCTTCATGTTCTAGGACTTATTTTCTTGCTGTTTCATTCTTCTCTCTTTCCATTATTCCAATGAGCACTCAACATTCTATCAGCAGCTCTTCTGCCTAAAGAGCATATCTTTGGCTGATTTTTTGAAACCCTGGTAGCTTGGCCCTTGTGCCTTCCAACCTCAAATTAAGTAGTGCTCTTTGTAGATGTAGATAAGATCAAAAGTCTGATATGGTCCATTTTAGCTTAAAAAAAAGCTGTTTTGGTGGATTTGAGCTTCATGATCAACAGATTGTATACATTTTCCAGACCTTGAGCATGTTGGTTATTTGATTAAATGCTAAAACAACATAAAGACCAGTCTGTTCTATGTTTACCTGTTTAAAGTATTCATTGTGCCTAGATAGCTGTTCAGTTTATTTGTATGTTTGCTGTCTTGATCAGCTTTTCTCTTCTATGTACAATTCTAATTTGTAATCATAATGTGATTTTAATAGATGGAGAGAGCAATCCTAAGCATGTATACTTGGGTGTCTTCAATAGGGCTTACTCCCAAGAAGGTGTTTTAGGAGTTCCCTGGTAATCACTGATTGTGTGATAAAGTTCGAAGGCTTACCTACTTACTATTATTAATCTTTAGAATCTATAAATACTTGCATCTGACCTTTGAAGAAGATTAGGCTGAGTGATAGCATCTTATCCAAGATCTTTAGGTTGGTTGAAATGTAATGAAGCAATAAAGAATTATTTTTCAAGTATTCTCAGCATAATCTCTGTTTACAGGAGGCATAGCAAAACTAGAATGTCTGCTTACACCTTGAATCCTGATACACGCAAACAGGTTGGTCTTGAAATGAAGTTTTTAAACATCATGATCAGAAAGGTTATGGAAGTTAACTATTCAGTTCTGAAGTATGAAAAGAAATGTTTGCTTCTGTTAACAATTTATTGTTATTCATGACTAGTTAATTTTATCCTTCTAGTATTAATAAATTAGTGTTTATAATTAAACTTGAAATAACGTATAGGCTTCTTTTAGATATCATGGACAAAATCACAGTTGGTTCATTATCTGAAGTCTGCATTCTCACTTTCCCCTTTCTACTCCATTTGCTCATTAAGCTAATGTGCACATGCAGCCTTGATTTTCAAACCTGGAAGCCTTAACAACTTGCAGTTATATTCCTGCAAGGAACCAGGAAACCTTCCATCTCTGCACTGTATAAGGGGAAGAGGAAGAGCATGAACCCAAAAATAAACTCATTCTCTTCATAAACACATTGGAACTTGTTCATGACATCTGGACAGACTTTGTTTTTCATGGCTAATACAAATTTATATTTGCAACATTGCTGGGACACTCACAGCTATGACAGTGGTGCCCATAAAGAGGCACCAGAACATTGGACAACATTGTCTTGGGCAACAGCATTCATATGACAAAACAATATATGAGGATTGGGATCCAAAGAGCTACTTTAGGCATATCCTAAGGTCTCGGTAGAATGCCTAGTGGAATTTTTGGATTTTTTCATGCTATATTCCAAATTGTGTATGTCTCTCTCCTCAGGTTTAGAATAGATATGCTATGGGCCAGAGACCACTACTGTTTGAGAGAAACAAGTTCAAATCTCTTTGGGGCACATGGAGCTAGATGTACAGTTCTTTGGATCCTGACCAAGATATAATTGTTTTGTAATGTTTCATATTAATGGAGAGTCTTGTTTATTATGGACAGGGCTTACTGGTCCAGCAAAGCTTTTCTTTGCTTTAAGAAACGCAGATTGCATATATATAGTAATAATTGTCTACATCATTGTTAATTATATGAATTGTGTAGTATATGAATTGTGCACGTCACTAGTAATGATATGAATTGTCAACTCCTCATTCTGGAATTCTAAATCAGCACATTGCTTTCATACATATCTTTAAAGTCACAGACACATAGTAATCTGAAACAACTCAGTGGCAGCAGTGGAACTCTTTATGGTGACATGGGCTAAAGAACCAAGCTCTGTAACCTTTGTGCCAGCACCATCCACTTTCGTCTGCTATCGCAGCACCATTGCTGGCCCTACCGTCATTAGCCATACTATGAATGCATCATTTACCTGCCTGTAATACATGTGATCTTCTCCTGACAATGCCCATTGGCTGATTTATGTAGACTAAAGCATAGAAACCAGTGGGTGATCAATACAGTCTCAGTCTCTCTCTCTCTCCCTCTCTCTCTCTCTCTCTCTCTCTCTCTAATTTAATGTTATTCATGGATGCTTCTTAAAAGTGAATGACTGTACTGTAAGGTATTGCAGTTGAGTTTGAAGCTATATCTTACACATCAACTATCAGAATATTTTCTTTGTGTTTAGACCTCAACTTTATATTAATTTTTTCCTCCATTGTGTTCCTCCACTGTCTTGATTACATCTGTGCACATATACCCATCACTTATGAGTATAAACTCATACAGTAACAGGTGTCTCTTAGTAGATTTATTGTTAGCCTGTAAAATACCACAAAGAGTAAGACATTCTTTTAATTAACAAATAAGAGATCTTAAAGTGGCTATACCATCCATCTTTATGTTAGGGTGTTATGTTAAGATGTTAAAAAGAACATACCATATCCACTAATGTGAGTTACCAATTGATACAGTAGGCGTCTCCAACCTTTTTGATTCTGCAGGCATCTTTGGAATTCTGACAGAGGGTGGTAGGTGCAATCACAAAATGGCCACCACAGGGGGCAGAGCCAAGAACAAAGTGTCAGGGAGTGAGGTTATGCATAACTCTAATAGTAACTTTTCACCTTTTCAAGTAGAGATCTGTTAAAACAAAATAGCTTGCCTTCAGTCATGGAGTGAAGATCCTTGTGGTGTCAGCTGCTCCCAAAGCAACTCTTCTAAAAGTCTTCATCGCCAATCAGATCTCCAGGGCCAGTGAGAAGGCCTGCTGGACAAAACCCCCATCTGGTCCCACCTGCTTTCTAAAAACACTTGCTGGGTGCCAGGAAAGGTTTTAGTAGGCACCAGAGCGCCCATAGGCACCACATTGGTTGTAATATGGTCTTGCATTAATTGAAAACTGATCTTTGAAAATGTAGAAGGGAGTCCAGTAGCGCCTTAAAGACTAACAGAGTTTGTGGTAGGGTATGAGCTTTCATAAGTCACTGCTCATTCTTCAGATACAGCTAGCATTTGAAAATGTGATGTGGTCCATGGGATTACGAAGAGTCAGACTCAACTGTGCGACCGAACAACAACAGCAAAAGTGGGGTTAAGTGGATAGGTTTTTTATCTAGAGTTTCCTGCAGTGTGTGAATCCAGTAACCACTGTAATTAATACATATTGTATTTTAATAAACTATAATAATGTATTTTGACTCTCTTAACCTACTGGACTGTAATTCTGGATTTCCAGAATAAAACTAATTAAATTATAAAAATGGAAGAGTATGCAATGTTTCTGCTTGCAGAGATTATCTTAATTAACATAAGGGAAAGTAGTGAAAGGGGGCTTGTTCCGTGAGAACTCTATGCTTGGGAATGGGTGGTATAACCAGATTTGCTGGTGAACTACTTGCCTACTTACCTAAATGTGATTCCAAGTAGTCTTAGCCATTTAAATGGACACTTAGAGGCATTTGCTTGAAGTAAAATCTGATAGCTGCCATAATACATTTAGCTGTGTATTACCTGTCTTAGTCATGTGTTGAGGTAATACTTTCCACTGGTGAAGATAAATCTAAATATACTCTCCGTTGCCCTATACTAGATATTTTAAATTTGTTTTTGCAAAGCATATGTGATGGACCTCTTAATAAAATATCTCAATTTACTCACTTAATGTAAATTTATTTGTCAGTTCAAGCACACATTTAGATGTGTGCTAAAATAGTTTATCTAATAACAATCTTTTTTTTCCCCCTTCCAGAGTGTCTCTTTTACAGAAGGATTAAAAGTCCCAGTGCCTAATGCATGTACATATGCCTCCTTCCATTCGGATAATATATTATCCACAAATACTGCAAGTGTGCCCACTTTCACAGAGAGCAACCCTTTCTTTGTGGAATCCAGAGTATCAAATACAAAGAGCTCAACAGCAGAAGGAAATAGTGGGCCATCAGAAGAAACTGGGAAGAAAGTGGCACAACAACAACCTGGATCACCAGTACTCCAGACATTCCAAGGTGTTGGGTTTTGTAATATTGCAGGAAACTGCAGCCCCACTTGTCCTGGGGTTGAGAGTGGCTATGATTTAGGTGTAGCAGTAGAGAAGTGTGGCAAAGCAAATAGGGTTAATTGTAAGAATGACAATGATGAGGATGACATTACCATGGGTGTGCCTATAGCTGCGAGAGAGCATCAGCCCCAGGGTAGGGTTGTCCCATTTTCAAAACTGGTTAGTTCCCAGCTGCAGGTTTCAGAGGAGTTCATTGATGATGATCCAGCAGAAATTTCCTTTTTTGCTGGAGGATCTGAAGCATTTTCTTATTTGTATGATGGTTTAGATTTACAGGAATCAGGTCTCTCTCAGGCTCTCTCTAGACATCTCTCAGGCTCTCCTGCTTTAACTAAAGAAAATCTTCAACAAAACATGGTATCTTCTCACTCAAGTCCTGACAGGTATTCCATAGAAGCAGTAGATATGAACATGGAAGATGAGTTTGAATTTGAAGGAGAAAGTGATTTCAATGGGAACGAGCAGCCATCAGATACTTCAGAATTATTTGAAGTTAAAGCTCAGGCAAGCAGAATGCAGAGTCTTCTGAGTCCTTCTGAAACTAGTTCATTAATAAACAACCGTTCTGAAAGTAGCTCTCTCAACAATTTGGCATTAAATGGTACATCATTTTTGCACAGTTACAGCTCAGCTAATCATTCTGAAGCTAGTTCTATGGTGAACTTTCCAGCATATTCAGTTCGGTCTGAATCCAGCTCAGCCTTTCAGTTCACTGACATTATTGACCAGCTGGAACAACTGAGCTATCCACCTACCACTACAGAAGATTCTAGCAGTACTGATGACTCATGGGATTCTGAAACTGCAGCCCCATTAGACATAAACCTCTTTTTCAGCAATCCCTTTGCTCAAACCACTGGAGAGAATTTCACTCTTGATTTTCATAATAATCTGAAGAATCTTGCCCAAGAAGAGAAATTAGAAAAAACACATACAAGCCATTAAGATTTTGATTAATATGGCACAATCATTTATGCTGTCTAAAATCAGGATTTAAAACAGATGCTGAATGTAGATAGTTTCAAACTTACACACTCTAGCTGTCCCCCCAAAGGTATCATAGATAAGTTTTGTTAGTTGGAAGACATCCCATGGTATATACAATCCACTATAACTTTGCTAATATGTAATGTATTATAAATTTGTTAGCCTCTCAAGGTAGCTAGTACATCTGTGATAAAGGGTGATATATCATAGCTGACTTTTGTTTGCACCAGGCTTTGTTGAATTCAGTCTGACATAGAGAAGAGTTGTCACTGAAATATTTCCAATCTATGCCAAACAAACAATAAGCTTTGCTGCATGCCCCCAAGGATAAAAATGGAAGTGACATTTTAGAGAACCTGTGTAGATACTCATGCAAGCAGGTCATCACTGTGAATTCTGAAAGAAGATGCATTTTGCAAATAGCACTCAATTTACTATATTTTGCAGCTTTTTGGTGGTAAAGAGAAGATTTTTGAGAAGGCACTTGCCTTATTACTATGTTTTTCTCAGAGGTTTTATTGTAACATTATCGATCACGCAACAGAAAAAAATATTGTTTAGAAGTAGGAGAAATGCTGGAGGAAAATGCTGCAGCTTTTACTTTGAAGTGCTGCTTTAAAGGAAGTGACCTTATGAATGTTAGACGAATGTGAACGTGCACACGTCTCCAGTTGGAAGATGGCGTGTAACATGACTCTAATTAAAGATGGTATGGAAGGCCATGTTGTAGTGGTAGAGAATTAGCAAATTTGTTTAGTTTCCTGATAAGTATATAAGATCCATTTTCTGAGTCTTTTGACTTAAATTTCTGGTACATTAATCTGCTCAGTAGCTTGGATGTCGTCTAGAATTTTTCAATGTGTGTGGGTGACTTTTGCCAGTCCCCCCACCCTTCTCTAGGGACCCGTTTGGGCTGCTGTGGGATGGGGAATAGGCTACAATCCTCCTCCCCTATGTTTGTGCAGAAATTCCAAGTGGGTTCTAAGCCAATGTATAGCTCAAGGTAATGGAAGGATTACCTTTGGACTACTTGTTAATTTAGTTTGCATTCTGCTCTGTTTGAGCCATTCTATAGACATACGCTTTGGCTACCAGTTTTTACAATAGCTGTAATGACTGAAGATGCTTGAATATATTTACTGTTTAGATAAGTTTCTATTTCAGGTAGTGGTACCTTAAATAATATAGTTCATACCACAGAGAACAAAGTTTGGTTGTTGTATTAAAAAAAAGAAGAATCCAAATTAGATTACTCTTTTGGTCAGGGAAGAGTCAGTTAAATTGGAGGGGAGGGCACCATAGGTTTGAAAAAGTCTTCAAACTTTGCTGAGGGAAATGGTGGGATACATGCCATTGGTCACAATCCACTAACTCTGATACACACATGTAGATCATGCAGATAGCTCCTGTGGCTAATATGTTGAGATAATTTGGTGTGTTTTCTCACAGGCAAGACATGAACCTGTCAGTTTACTTCAAAATACGATGTAAAAGAAGAGTTTGGTAATCTTACGTTGTTAATGTCTCCTGCTGAGTAGGTTGTAGAGCAGAACCTCTTAAGACCTGCATAAAATAAACAAAATAGGTATGTGAGTGTTCAAATTTAGGATATAATTTTCAGAAGGGCCTGAAAATACTAACCTTTGATAACTTTCTGAAAGGCTTTTCAAAGGGTCTTTTTTGCTTATAGCTGTTATGTCATTTAAGAGCAAAGCCTTTTTTTAAAAAAATCTATTCTTTTTAAAGCAACCCCATCTGTAAGATCTTTTCCTTCTTATTATCTTTGAAATTTAAGTGCCTTTTAAAAAAAAAACACATTCTTACTGTTAACATATCAAATTCCTGACCTCTCTAGTACGAAGTAGATGTCATATTTTGGATATGTTCATTATTCTTAGTGAAACTTGATTAAACCTGTTAGTTATTCTTAGTAAAATGAGATTAAAAATAATTCTTTTTGTAACATCTTAACCCTCAGGCTGTGAAGCAAAAATTTGGACTGACATATTGCTGAAAGGAAATATGTTTGATAAAGTTACCTATTCTGTAGTGGTTCTTAAGAATTTGGCATCTGGATGGCAGAGTGGCCAATAAAATACTGGACTGAGATGCTGTTAAGAAACCAAGGGTTCAGACTTTCTCTCTGGACATCATGGAAGGCTATGAATTTATAGAATCATATAGAAAAGTCTTTTCCCAAGAGAAGTCTTTTCCCTTCTAAGGGTCATTGACCCTTTCTTAGAAAGTTGTAATCCAGCATCTGTTCTGTCTCAAGCTAGGCAGGCTACAGAAGCCATTATTTGTTCATCCTAATAGATTTTGCAATAGTCCGAACTTTACCAAGTTTTTCATATTTGGAACTTGCTGTTAACTTACACTAACAAATTTATAATGGCTGGTAGCAAATTAATTTTGTCTGTAAAGCTTGGCTTGGCTTTCCAGTCTTCTATTTTAGTGCTGTTCATGTGAATAGCAGAGTACAGTAAGTGACCAGTGATCGCTTCTCTGTTAGTGAGGCTGGGTGAAAGAGATGAATGATACTTACATAATGGCTACTTACTTTCATAGTGGCAGCAATATCTATATAATTGTATTTAGCTTCATTGTACAATGACAAAGTATTTGATTGCACTTTATGGTACAGAGGGAGATAGTATGAAATATCTAACTGATTTTAATAAAGATATAACTGATTTTAATAAAGATATACTCACAACAGTCAATATTTTGACCCTTCAAAAGCATAAGAAAACATTCATGTCTGAGGGTTTAGTTACTGGAGGTGAGGTGAATGATGAAATAGAGGTTAGTGGTTCTGTACTCAGCAATCATACATTTTCGCAGAATTGACCATATGTAATTTGTGGAGTTATAACCTTGGTAGAATTAAAAATATCACTTGTTTAAGTAATCTGATTGCATATTAATCACTTTTATATTTTATTACTTGTCTTAAATAAGGAGATCTTGCATTCAGATTCACTTTTAAAGTGTGTTAATTAACCTTTAAATTACAATGACATTCCTGTCACACACATTCTGTATAGGTGGTACATGTATATTAAGTCCTTAGAAGGGCATTAGCTAATTACCTGTTGGTAATTCATTCCCATTATTGTCATTTTGCAAGTTTTAATGTTTCAGACTTTTAAAGCAAAGGTTATAATACTAACTCCCACATTACTCACTCTTTAACATAACCTCCAATAAATGCTGCATATAATTTATTCAGCATGCATGCATAATGTGATTTTTTTCAGTTCTTTGCTTATCTTGAGCTGTAGTATAAATTGATCACTTTTGTTTGTGGAATATTAGAGGGTTCATCCACTTAATAAAAAGCATTCCCTACATTTTCAATCTGTGGTTCACTGGTAATTCAAACCAATGTAGGGGTTATCTTAATTACCATTTTGTAAGTTTGCCATATTGATTGTATAATCAGTTTCAGTTATGTTGGGCACATCTCCAAAAAATATGGATTCTCTGTATTCATATACTGCAGAAGATTGCCTTCAGAATTTATTGGACATACATTTTCAAATTAGTCTAAATGACTTGTGTCTTGGACAGCAACTTAACAAAATTGGTGCTGGTATATTCAGGAAATAACCACAGTTCTGGGAGCTGGAATTTCTTATACATCTTTTCAATTATGATCATTTAAATACATTAAATGTTTAAATTAATTGTTTTTTACACTTTTGTTTTCTGTTCAAATTTGTACTAATTCTGAGTATTAAAATTGTTTATACAATAAAATGAGGAAGTATTTGATATGAACAAAAATATATGCGCTTAGCTTTTATTTTTCTTGCTTATAAACCCCTACCCACAATAGCTGCTACTGGTATGGTTTGGCTGCTTTTTCATGGTTAGCTATTTAATGTTTTGAAGAGTAGCCATTTTTGTTCAAACCACTTAACTTGCCATGGAATATAAATGAGAATTTTTGAATCAGTTTTCTCTGCAATATTTTCAGGGTTGGATCCTATGGATTTGTTCCACTAAAAGTAACACCTTCCTCCAGCACAAAGTGCCAGCCCCTAACACAAGAGGTTCTTTTGCTAGCAGAACTAAATCCATAGGATCAATGAAGGAAACACCTCACTTTTTTGGTTGATTCTGCCTAAATATTATGTTATCTTGCACTAAATGCAAATTTTTAATGTTGGCTAAAAATAAGAAACATCAAAGGTGCTAGTTTTTATATGGTGCTAACATTAAGACAAACACAGTAACGTTTTAAGTATCAGACTATAAATAGAATAGATGGTTGGATACAAAAGTGTTATTCCATGAGGAGAGGATTTTGAATTCAACCCATTATTCTCCACACTGCTAGGTGCTAAAAGAGAATTATGTTCACAAAGCTTATATTGTGTGTCGTGCTTAAGCTTTTTTTAGATTGAATTAGAATAAATGAAGGCATGCAAGTAAAAAGTACAAACAGGCAGGAGGAATTACTACTTTGTCCTGACTGTTACCTTTATAGGTAAAATAATTTGTCCTTTCATGTGGAAATATGCAGGTAAGTGTAAAGATGTCTTAAAATTATTATGACTTAACTGAAATGGCAGTAGTACTTTTTTCTTTCTCCTGCAAAACCTGCCCTCTCTCTTTGGATGACATGGACCTTTTTCAGTGAGTGATTTATTTTGTGTGTGTCTTTTTGTGTGTTTTTTATGTGGGGACAATCTAAAGAAGATTTCTGAACACGAATTCAGGCATTTTAAACTCTCCCCCCCCAATTCAGACTGTAGCAGCAGCAGTCCCCTGTGGCCTCTTTGTAGTCCTATATTGACATCTTTTTACTTTGAAATCCATGGCCACCACCTGTTTGGCAAAACTGGCCATGTGATTATGATGGTCAGATACAGGTTAGTGACAATATAAGCTGTTAATCAGGTTTATTTGTCCTCAGTGACATTATCAAACAGACAAATCTGGCTACATGATGACATATTACTCTGGTGGCTAATTTTTATAATAAAATAACTCTGAAACAGTGACTTGGATCTAGGGTAGCGTTTCCGCAGGCACAAGGATTTCTGCCCATGGAGTGCCAATTTCTTGCCTCCCCCCTCCTGTGACAGCTGGAAATCCCCCCCCCCAATCCTGTTCCTGGGAGATTTGGGGCTGCCATGGGAGGGGGAGATGGGGAAATACTTGCACCTGTAGAAACACTAGTTTGCATTCAAGCCATCAGTTGAGCTTCAAATACCAATGAACAGTCATGAAAAAGCTAAGCCTGTGGAGTCTTCCATGTAATTAAAACATCATTTTGTGTCAGATACATTAAACAGGGAAAATTCAAGTGAGTCCTAAACATTCTTTTCAGGTTTCCATAATCTAGCATGTTTTTCAAAGAGTGCATATAGTAATCATTTACATAAATGTGCCACGTAAGAACACACTAACAAAGTGTTTGCTGTACTTAGCTGCTAAAACAGCCTTTGAGCAAGTTGAACAAAGTGAGCAAGTTAAACCAAGTGGTCCATGTATCACTGGCAGTGTTGCAAGGGACCACAACTGGAATGACAACTGGGTGACTTGGTTCTGTTTGCTCCTGGTTATCAGTGGCCCCTCTTGGGCAGCGGCCTGCTGAGAATTTCCCAGTAAGTTAAAGGACCAGTCAACCCTTGGTGCCTAGTTAAATTTTCTATTTCAGGCCAATGAATGTTTTTAGCCATCTCAGTCTCTGTAGTATAATCATCATCATCATCATCATCATAAAGCTCCATCCTGCATTAAAATGCACTTGCCAGCAAAAATGTTTTTGTTTTAAATGGCAGGTCAATAGCTAAAGGAATAATCTAGTTATTTGGACATCATTCCCCCAAGAGTTAATTATATTAAAGAACTATAGTTAGGTTCTTAATGACCCATTTAATATAATTAGCTATCTATGTAAATTGGATTAAATTTTTCTTATTTTTATTTCAAAGAAACATTCAGGAAACTGTAAAATACAATGGACAACCACATATGGCAATTCACACTGTTATCTTTTAGTAAAATTTTGTCACCCAATATCCATACTTATCTTCTGTGGTTCACTGTTTTGGAATTGAAGAGTGTGCTATCTGGTTAAATGTATTCTGATTCATTTGAAAAAGAAACAGTGTATGTACCCACTTCGTTGAAGCTCTGTGATTAAAGAACTTGGTATAGTCTCTGGAGATACAATTCTACACAGTTAATACCAGTTATAGTCATATTATCAAAACCCTCTATTTTAGGTTACACAGGGAACTAAAAGACACACAGGTGTTTTCCGCATGGGAACAGGCTTCCGTAGTTTTCCTGTTGCTGCTGCAGTTGTGAATACAGTATGGTGATTACAGGGCTTCCACAGAGCTGTTTTTTCCCATAGTTTTTGTTGTTTTTGCTGGTGGTTATTTAATAGCATTATAGTGACATATGGTTATACTAAAATATGCATTCGGTTCTCTGAGTTCCAGTTTTCCTTTTAAAATAAAAGTAAGCCTCTAGCCCATTTCATTTCAGAGAGATACTTTATTCCCATACACCTCTGCAAGGAAAGAGGAGCAATTTTTAAAAATGCTAAGAATTTAGAAAAACTGATGCCTACTTTGGTATAATGGTATACCGCTATAATGCTATTAAATCGCCAATTTAAAAGGGGGGGGACCCTGCAGCAGGGAGAAGAAATGACTGCTGTGAGAGCAGGGCCATGAAAATCTGAACTTTTCCACCCAGGCTTTGCTGTGATCTTTCCCAAAGCTTTGGAGTAAAGCATATTTGAGAAAGGTAGGGGAAAAGCCAGGTAAATCATGGGAGGGTACACAAATGCACCATGATGCTGTGAGGAAGCAAGAAAAAAAGCATACTTCTCAACAGTATTGAACTCAGGGCAAATAAAACTATGCAGAAACAGAGTTATCTCTTCATAATGTTAAATAACCTTCAAAAGCATTACACAGTCTAAATGTCCTTTACTTTAAGGACCTTTCTCTGTAGGGTTTTGATGAAATAGCTTTTGATATTGTGCCACCACACTGAAGAGCTGTGTTCTTTGAATATGAATGCACTGAACTAGTTGTTGAACACCTGTAATTACTGGTAAAGTAGATATGCTCCTTAATATTTTTCTGCACACCACATTGTTATTTCAGTTTCCTAAAGTGTGTTAACATGTATCACTTAAAGTGAGAAAATCAGAAGAGTGTGAGACTATTGTTTCATCACTGATTCCTTTTTGGTGTATGTCTTTCTCATTGCATGTATAGCAGCCATAGAGAAGGAGCATGAGGCAAGCTGTAAAGTACTTTTCATGATAAAGACCAGGTACTCTGATAGGAAGAGACTGTGACATCTACATGAAATGAATTTACAGCTAGAAATAGGTAGTAAGTTCTGGATTAGTTTTTACAGTAACGTTGCAGTTGATGGGGAGGGAATCTTGACAATACTGTTTTTTATCTTTTGTGCATACACTTTAATGTACAACAATATTAGGGCCTTTTTAATTTAGAGGGAAAATGTAGATTAGAGGGTGAATCCTGGCACTCTCCTTAGCTAAGCATGGACCCTTATTTGGAGGAAGGGCCTCCATACTTAGGCTGCGATCATACACACAATTAGATCCGACATAGGTGTGAATGCCGGGTGAATTTAAAGGGCGCAATCAGGCAACAACATCTGGGAAGCATCCTGCAGTCATCAGCAACCTGTTCTGTTCTGCTGCAGAAGCGGAATTAAAAGACATCGGGGGAAATCTGATAGTAAACAGGTTGCGAAAGGCCATGGACGGACTTTCCCATGTCTGATTGCTCCAGCATGCTCTCATGGTGTCGGGATGGTCTGATTAGGCAATCCCGACTCCATGCCATTGGTTTTTCCCCCTTCACAGTATGCTCATTATCGCAAACTCTATAGGAAGCCCTCGGTGCAGAGGTGCGATTCATCGATCCCTCAGTTAAGTGCACGGGGAAAAAATGGCACAAAAAAACCCCTACTCACTCACAGTTGCATCTGATCACACAATGACGGACTGTGCCCGCAGCTTCAAAGGGAGGTGTGATCATGCAACTGCAGATCAAATTCCTCCGGAGGAAATAGCCTCGCTTTCCCCCCCAGTTTTTCTGGTGCATGTGACCGCAACCTTAGTTGAGCAGAGTGGTAGAATACAGTCTGTTACCTCTTTTTGCAAGTCCCACAAACTTTAGAATTGGAAATTTCTTATTACCCTTTGTACTATATTAAAGTTTTGGTTGAAAGTTTTGGGGGTTTTATTGTTGAGATTTGAGTTTTGTTGTGAATGCTAGATGGGGTTCTTAGAAAATTTGCAGTTTTTACAGTTAAGTTACTGAATCTAAGTTCCCATGTTCAGTCAAGTGAATAATGATGATTAGCACTTAAATAGTTCTTAAAGTGATCTCAAAGTATATTACATAATTATGTAGTCATCCTTTGAAAAGTTACATGAAAGTAGGGCACTAATGTCTTCCATATGGATGTAAATCTAAATGGGTAGCCATGTTAGTCCGTCTGCAGCAGTAGAAAACAGTTCAGCAGCACCTTAAAGAGTAACAAATTTGTGGTAGGGTATGAGCTTTTGTGAGTCACAGTAATAATGGAAAAACCCTACCACAAATTTTGTTAGTCTCTAAGGTGCAACTGGACTTTTTCCATATGGGTGGTGACACTGAGAGAGAGTGCCTTGTGCAAAGTCATGAAGTTAAGTCTGTGGTTGAACTAGGCTGGAGCCAGAGACTTACAACTCATGCTGTTATCCACAACATTATACCAGTATTTGGTATTGTTTCTATAGTTACGATTCAGGCAAAAATTTTGGTACCTGTTAAGAAACTGAAAAGATGACAAAAATGGCAGATTTCTGAATCTATACTACTGTGTCTTTCTCTCTCTTTCTCACACATACACATACATGATGAAGAGCTGGCGTTCATGGACTCAGGTTTGTTAAGTTCCCAATGACTGATTGTTGCAATCACATTAGAATGTGTGGGCTAGTACTGATTTGTCCATTGAGTGGTTTTAGAAAGTTGAATGCTATATATAAACAGGAGTATCCAAAATTTTCATCAAGTATAGTTCTAAAATAATATGGTTTTGCATTGGAAGGGGTTTTTTTAAGTGAAATGATGGCTACATCTACACAGCAACTATTCTCCACATAGCTTTCATTGCTACTATGAATGCAAAGGCACTAACAGTGGCAACAGAGCACCCACAGTACAGTTTTTCCTAAACTTTCCTTACCTCAGCCCCAGTGGCATCTGCCTTCCCATAGGGATTTTTTTTCAGAGTTGTTTTATATCAGTTGCTATGTTGCTATAGCATTATAATGACTCATTGCAATGATTGACTAATTTCCCTTGAATCCCGACCTGTAATTTTGAAAAAAGTCTCTAGCCCTTTTTGTTACTGAGATTCACTTCCTCCTTATATTTCTGCAGTGAAGAAAGTTAGAAACTTTTTAATGACAGCTGGAAATTCAGGGAAACTAGCAGACTGTGATAACAGATCACTATAGCATTGTAATGCTGTAGTGATCTAGCAAACGCCCATTTTTTAAAAAGCCTAAAATGATGGCAGGGGAAATGGCAGTCACAGGCCAAGTCAAGGAAAATAGTGTAAATGTCATTAGGACTCTAAAAACACACACCTTCCTGTCCACATAGTGTACAAATATACTTTGTCCTCTTTCCAAAAAGATTTATCAAGCCAGGTTTGACAGAATGATCACTGAAAAGCAGGGGGAAACCCCTGAAGGGAGATTAGGGTGCCTTTGCGACCGCCCTCACCCACCCACCCCAATTTGGATGCCAAACTGGAGCAAAAGCTCCACGTAGAAACATCCAGTGCTAAAGGTGTGAAACAAGTGTTATTACCATAAAACACACAGACAACCAAAGAAAACAGAAAATCATATTGGTTCTCTGGTAGGCTGTGAAATTTCTGATATATGTTGAACACAGAAAAATAGTGGAAAATAGATTCCTGCTCAAAATAGTGTGTTAAAATGCTTCATTTAAGGCAGACGTCTCAGCTATTCTGGAGGAAGTTATTTATATTTGCAACTTTGGATTCTGAGTTTGTTTTTTGGTATTCAGCCATGTGTGGGCTTGGAATGCTTGTTCTTACTGTTTTGGGGTTTTTTTTTGAGAAGCTATCACATTTCTTTTTGAAAGAAGAGATTGTACATATACAATAAACAGCTACATAACCTTCTGTTTTCAGCAGCAACTAGGGATTGTGGAACTACGACAGAGGCACATTAAAGGGACTTGCTTAATCTTTTAAAATCTTTAGTCATTTTTAAAATTAAGGCTTTATTTAATGCCCATGCTTTCATTCTATATAGGGTGAAAGGTTCACAATGCATGGCTTGTGCTAAGCTCTGCATCCTTGTCAGTTATATTTATCTCCATACTGTTCTTAGACTTACGTAGGTTTGGAGTTGGCCCTGGGGTGAAATCTCAACATATAGTGTCTGGCTCTGTGTTCACTAATGGCAACCCTGGGGAGTGCATAGTATTGATTCTGAGGTCAAGACCTGCTTTGCTGCATCTTTAAATGTATTTATATAAATTGCCAGTTTATCAGTTTCTAATGAAAAATTATATGACTGCAACCCTTTTGAAAAATTTGTGCTTGTACATACAAGAATCAGCAATTTAAAACACCAGTATGAAAAATGTAAAAATATTATAAAATTACATTTTATAAACATCTTTAACTTGTAGAGTACAAGGCTGTTAATCTGTGGTACTGGTGAGATTTTCCTCTAAAGGAAAATATTAATTTCAGATTATCAATATTTTAATTATTCTTTGTTACTTTTTACTTGCTAACAGGTACATTTGAAAAATGAATTATTAAAGCTATATGGTATATAAATTATGTGGATAACAAAAGGTTCCACCAATGCATAGCTATATGAAATTCCTACTTTGAAGTACAATCCTCTTTGTGACAGCACAGGAGCTTGACAGGGGCAAAGGAAGTGCAATTTTCACTTGCTCTGGGGATCTTTGCAGACAGAAAAAAGAACATTGCAGCATATTGTAAAACTGGAGTTGGAAGTTTGAAGACCAGACACTGGTTTCTAAAGTTTCCATTATACCTACACATCCTGTGGCTTTTAGCTCAGACTCCAAATGCACAGTTCATTTGTGTGTGTCCCCCCGTCTGGAAAGGAGTATCAATTCTATCAAAACTATCATGGTGCTGTAATTGACCTTTAGTGCCCCAAATGGACTGGGACCTACATACCTTAAGGATAACTTACTTCCATATGAACGTACACAACCATCTTCAGGGACTGTACTTCCAGTTCCCCCATAATCTAAGGCTAGACTGGTGGTTACTCAAGAAAGGGGCCTTCTTGGTCTTGGCTTCTATCATTGTCTTTCTTTCATCTGGCATTTTCTGATTGCTCTTGTTTGTTTTAACTGTTTTTACATACATACTAAGTTTATTTTTAATATCTTTTTAGCTGTTTGCCAACTTAAGGGTCTTAATTGAGCAGAGAGATGGGATGCAAATGTTTTTGCTTACTTAAATAAAGAGTGCAGCATCCTAATTTAGTGACCTGTTTTTTTTAAAAAACCAAACACCCAAGCCTCAGTTAAGAGGCAATGTGTACTACAGTTTTCAGCAACATAACTTTCGCTAATGTACATGCTAGAGGGGGAGAGTCTTCTCACCACAGTGTTTCCCATGGCCACAAGTTCAGCACGCAGTCTCTATATATCTCACCCATGTGCACACAAAGAAAAGACAACCTTGCCCTGTAAATCCCAAACAGCATCTCCATGGCGCGTTGTTTTTAACCATGAGGAGAAACTAATTTTCTATTTAAAAGAAAAAACATAGACCCTTGCAATAGCAGTTGCAAACTGATGTTCATTTTACAAACATTGATTCCTTTTCTTTGTATTGAACTTGTCCATTAAAGCAAATTTCTCATAAACTGCTTTCCTTGCAAGGAACAATGCCAATAAATTCTTGCACTTTGGAACTTACTAAGAAGTTGGAACGGGATGGGGGGGACTGCATGAGCTGAAACAATACGTAGCGATTTGGCTGAAGGATGTTAATAGTTAACTTCATCCCTGATGTTCTGAATCTCTTCCAGGTTACTAAGTGTAACTGTGTTTAGCTTCCCAAGTTAGTCAGTGTGAACACATGCACTTCAGCTTCCTCCCCCTTTCGTATTGCCTCCCCCTTTCCATCCTGCCTTCATGAATTTTAAAAAAGCTTTGCTTCCTGAGTCAAAAGAACAGCAATCAGTTCCTTTTGATAGTGTGGGGCAGAAGGGTTGTAACTAGTTCTCCAGCTTTCTTAATCTCTGCTTTAAAATAAATATAGGGAAAGTACTGCGTGTCTGTTATCTGTGCCACAGGATCACTTTGGGTGGACGTTTTAGGACCATTTGCAACTTTTAAAAGTGTTTTAAATAGGCCACTTGCAAGAGTAAATAAAGTTGGACAAAGCACAAAGGTTAATGCTGTTTTGCAGACACTGCATAGAATGGAATTTGGAGTGGGAGTGGCCATAGATCTGTGGGAGCATTTTGTGTTGTCAATGCAGGAGCCATCTGTAGTGCTGTTCTCTGAAGACTGCTTTACCATGGGAATGAATGAGAGATTCTTCGGGGGGGGGGATCTGCATTATATAAATTCAAGAACTTGCTGAAGCGCAGGTGTTGTGTTTGGAAGTAAACAATGACATTTAACAGCCTGTGTAGAGGCTTGTGGCAATATGGTCCAGTGTGCAAGCAGCACTGTGCTGCTGATTCCCTGCTTGTGCAAGGCATTCTAGCCCCTGTTCACAAGTTACACTGAATGCCTGTATAGTCTGTGTACAGTGTACATTTGATTTCTCTTTATACACGTACTGAATAATTCTCATGTTACGTTAAACACATGTATGGCCTGAATGTGTGATTTAAACTTCACATTTACCCAGGTACTGATCCCCATTTTCATTTGTAAAGTGAATGAACATTGGTTCTTTCTCACAAACAAATTTGCACATACATTCACTGTAACAAGTGAACAGGGCTCCTGTAATTTCTGTTCCCTATCTTAGCCTGAAAAAGTAAGACTCCAGGAGTTAGTTACTCAACATGTTAAAGGTAAGAAGTCTTCTGTCACTCTGTTTGTATCTGACAAAGTGAGTTTTGACACTCAAAAGAGGATACCCTGGAAAAATAATTAGGGCTCTATGGTGCTACTGAACTTGAATTTTGTTCTGTCTACAGAATGGCTCTTGCTTGTTCAAAGTTGTAATTGTTTTTGCTTGTTTCAGAGGATAGGTTAGGAGAAATGGAACATTTCTCTTAGCTTGGGAACTGTAATCATTCTAAAATATGGTCTGTCATTTTCCCCACCTCCCCCTGAGAGATGCTTGCTGCATGACAATTATCTGGTTTCTGTGGCCTATTCAGACACACCCTGAATGCTACTCGACAGATGAGAGTACTGTCTCCACCCAGTTAATGATGCAATATGGTTTCAAGGCCAAGGAAAAATTGTATGTAGGGTGGATGGCTGAGCACAGAATTGTTTTAAACACTTTTAGAGTCAGGAAGGGAATGCATTCTGTGGTCTCTGATTCTTGAGCGTATTTCCTGTTTCTGAAGTCAGCTGTTCTCCAAATTTGAAAAGCTTTCCTATTCATGTCTTCTCAGTTTCTGTTTGTATTCAAAAGTATTGTATACTGTATCTTCTGAAAAGGTATATAAAACTGTAACTCCCAAAGCATTATACTGTAGTCCTGATGTATTCCATGTGGTACAGGAATTTCTTGGTAGCTTCTACACCTTTCATTTGTTCAAAAATCTTTAACTTCTTGTTTTGAGATCCAGTAAAACATAGCTCTTTGTGAAGACTACTTTCTTTGCAAGTGCACATGTGCATCTTATATATAACTGTTGTAATACTAAAAATAAATCTTTATCTTCCCCAACTTTCCTCTTTAATGTGATACTTAGGCCCTCAGCTGTCATCTTTCACAACGAAAAATCCAATAACCTTGAACCCTCCATTTCATGTGAATATGAACATAGCTGCCCAAGGCTCATCTCCTCTTTTGAGCCCTGTCCTGAGTGATGTTGGCGGCGCCAGGGCAGAAGAGGAGGAGGAAGCAAGACGCAAGGTAAGGCAGGAAGAGGAGAGAGATGTCGACTCTGCTCATGATGTGATTCTCAGTTTCTGTGCTGAATACTTATAATGAAACCTTATGGTGGCCCTGCTGTAAAGGATGCTGTCTTAAGTGTTTCTCACAGCATTACTATGCGGCTTTGCCAACAACATATTTGTAGTAACGTAAATACACAGTACTTTGTAAGTAGCTTAAACTGCTAAAAGGAGCAAGTCCTCTTTGTTCTACCAGTTTCCTTTCTGGTCAGGAATTTATTAAATGTCTTCATTTATCTGCAAGACATCAGTGTTCCTACTTTACAGGGAACAGGTGCAACTACTAAAGCATCAGCTCTAATTAAAGAAAATATAAGAAGTCTCAGCCCTTTGTTATAGCCCTTGTTATAACCCTTGCTAGAGTTGCAGGTCTGATGATGCACCATACATCCCGTTTCAAGAACTGCTTCTCATCTTTTCACATCACCTTTCTTGAGGGGCTGATAGGGAGTTGTCCCTCTTATCAAGAAAGTTTAGCTCAAGCCTTTGGCAAGTTTTACCTATTAAGAACAGTAAGGTAAAGGTAAAGGTTCCCTTGCTCGAAAGCCAGTCGAATCCGACTCTAGGGTTGCGGTGCTCATCTCCGTTTCAAAGCTGAAGAGCCAGCGCTGTCCATAGACGTTTCCGTGGTCATGTGGCTAGCATGACTAAACACCAAGGTGCACAGAATGCTGTTACCTTCTCACCGAAGTGGTACCTATTTATCTACTTGCAATTTCTTGCTTTCGAACTGCTAGGTTGGCAGGAGCTGAAACTAGAGACGGGAGCTCACTCCGTCATGCGGCACCCAGGTCTCGAACTGCTGAACTACTGACCTTCCACAGCCTGCAGTTCAGCGTCTTAACCACTTGAGCCAAGAGCAGTATTGATTAGGAAATCATGATGAATTGTGAAACCATACAGAACAAAACCAAAGTCCTGAAATGATACATCAAAACAGGAGGAGAATTAGCCTTCCAGCTAAGAGTCTTCTCCACCACCACCCCGTATCACCTCACCATTTCAAGTACACCTGGGGAAAGTTTTCAGTTCTGTTACACTTGACAAAATCAAGGAATATTTAGGACTGACTTCTTTTGTTATTGTTCCACAGTCATAAGAAACTAAACATCATGTCTGTGTGTCTGAATCAAAAATCTTGTAGTAAGATGCAGAGTTGTCTAGTGCCTATCTGAGGTTAAAAAGTCACTTTGTGGCTTCCAGTTATCTCACTTCTGTTTCCATCATGCTAAATGTGGCCAAGAAACTGAAATCTCAAATCAGTGCGCATCAGCTCAGGCAATGTCAGAGAAACACAGCTATTGTTTTCCATTTCTCACAGTTATAGCACCGTTTATTCCTGAGGCCTTCCCCCCTCTTGTGCCCACACAGTAGAGGGAAGGCAGAGGTCTGTGTTGCACCTGGCCCCTTAGGTGGATAAAGAAGCCTGCATGAAGTGGTCCAACAAATGGCAACTGGATGCAAACCTAGCCATATGATTCCTATCACCATGGCATAGTACGAATAAGCATGTAATTATTTTCAGTCATGGGATATGGATGGAAGTGTGTATTTCTATCTGCTGCTTAGGACCTTTGTGAACATTTTTTACTGTCTGTTACTTGATCAAGAAAGACACCGTATTTCAGTCACTAGCCCTAGATCATGACCAAGATACGGTTTGTCTGTTTGTTTAAAACATTTATTAGCCACCTTTCTATCTTACAGGAATTCAAGTTTACAGTATATTTGGTAATAAAGCACAATAAAATACATAAAACCAGTAATTTAAAATCAATCATTTAAAACTGGCAGTAGGCAGAAGAACTAAAATTACTTGAATGCCATCTTGAATAAACGTGAATCAAACCTGAATGGTTCACTGCTCAGGTTCAAGATACAGATTCTCAAAGAATATATGTAGTATCCATATTACAGAGGCCCTTTTAAAATGGAAATTTTAACAACCATTCACAGCACATGGCTATGGTTTCAGCTGTCCACTATATTGCTCTCTCCAGATGTTTTTAGGAGACTTACCAAGTTCATAGTTAATAAGAAACATTTCTGTTTCATTTACTTGGGATTTCCTTGTTTCTTTCAGCGATATCCAGCAGACAAAGCATATTTCATTGCAAAAGAAATTCTTGCTACCGAACGAACTTATTTAAAAGACCTTGAAGTCCTAACAGTAGTAAGTCATTTAATTATTCTCCTTTTTTTAAGGGAGTTGCTTTCAGTATTGTATGAGGCTCTGTTAGAATCAACTGTTTTTTCCTCTGTGATCTGCTGTGGATTTCATGCAAGGAGGGGGTGCAGTCTGCACTGCAAACTGTTCTTTTGTTGTTTGTGTTCCTAGTTTTCTCTCTCAGTGCAGTCCAATTCTTCAAAGCGATTCCAGGTTGGATCTAAGAACTCCCTTCCACTAACAGAGGTGTCTTGCTCCTATGGAGGCAAGAGTCTTGCTGCAACAATGCAGGCTTGATATTTGCCTGCTAAGGGTAGGAGATCCCCCCCCCCCAAGCAGGAGAAAAATTTAAATAAAGTGAAAAATATTTGTGAGCATTATGGTGTTATGTCTCTTCCAGGGAAAACCTGGAAGTGACGCAATACCTCTATAACAATCATTAGAATGTCTGTGTTAAAACCATAGAGTTTTTAGCAATTCCTGGAGAGATATGACATCATTTCTGTGTTTTCCCTGGAAGTGACATAACGCATCATGCTGACAGTGCCCTCCCCAGAGTCCCCCCAATGATGACCCAAAGTAGCTTACAACAGAAACTTTACCTACTACAATATCACAGCTAGACCTGTTCATATGATCAGATGTGAATATGCTGCAGCTGGGCCTAGTTTAAGGTATTGGCTATGGCCTTTTGGACTTGGGCCCAGTCTAGCTCACAGAGCATCTATTCCTATATAGACCAGGGTTGCCAGGCAACCCTTGGTCTATATAGCAACATGACATCATAGTGGGAGATGGGGGGAGGGAAAGGGGGTCATTAGACAACCATGGTGTAAAGTACTGGGTTTCGGGCCTCATGACTCGGACGACGACATAAGAGAAGACGCGTTTATTCGTACTTCACACAAGACAAGAACAAACAGTAACGGCCGGAGGCCAACTATATACAGTTAGGGGGGACGGCCCCATATTCCTATTGGCGGGTTTGAATCGCCCACCAATGCTGCCATTGGTTCTCTACTGGCTAGCTCAGGAACCTAGTCCCTATTGTTCTCAGAGAGCGAAGCTTGGCTGTATTTCGCCAGCTCTGCGTTCTGATCCCAGGACACAACACCCCTCCCCCATAGTTCGTCTCCTCTCAGGTGACGTAGTCTTTTAAGTATGCTGGTGACCTCCGTTCCCTTAGTGATCGTCGGGGGGCCGGTACCGGACTGGCGGGGCCCCCATCGGGTGGTCTTCCCGCACAAGGAGCTTGGATCTCCGGTAGTAGCTGTGGTGGTGATGGTGGCAGCTGTAACGGCGGCGGCGGTTCAGCTGTCTCTGGGACCCCCTCCGGACTCCATGGTCTTTCAGGCGCTGGCTCTGCTGGCGGTGCTTGCAGCCGACCGGATGCTGGGGCGGCCGCGGCGTTTCCCGGTAACGGGGCCTGGATCCCTGTGTCGGGGTCTTGCCGCCTCCGGAGCTGGTCCACGTGTTTCCGGAGGACCCTGTCCCCATCTGCTAGGACCTCGTATGACACTGGCCCGGTGGGTTTTAGGATGCGCCCGGCCAACCACTGAGGCCCCGCCCCGTAATTCTGGAAGTAGACCGGTTCCCCCGGGAGGAAGCTTCGGGGCGCCTCCCGGGTTTCGACCAGCTTTCCCTCTGGGGCTCGGTCCGGGTGGAGCCTGTCTAACAAAGTTGTGGGGCGGTGGCCCATCAATAGTTCTGCGGGGCAATGCCCGGAGATGGGGTTTGGGGTGGTGCGGTGTGTTAGGAGGAAGCGGGCCAGCCGGAACTCCCAATCCCCCTCCGTTATGCGGCTCAGGGCTTCTTTGGCGGTGCGTACCGTTCTCTCCGCCTGTCCATTTGTTGCCGGGTGGAAGGGCGCTGATCGTATGTGCCTGATTAGGTTCCTTGCGAGAAACGCTTGAAACTCAGCAGATGTGAACGCTGCCCCATTGTCCGACACGATTGTGTCTGGCAACCCGTGCGTAGCGAATATTTTCCGCAGGGCCCTTATTGCCGCTTTGGCAGAGGTGGTAGACACTGGGCTTATTTCCACCCACTTCGAGTAGGAGTCTACCGTCACCATGAACTGGAGCCCCTGAAACGGCCCGGCAGAATCTACGTGTAGGCGTGACCACGGCTTGTGGGTAGACTCCCAGCTTTGGGTTGGCGCTCTCGGGGGACTGGGGCGGACTTCCTGACACCGTGTGCACCCTCGGACCCAGGTTTCAATTTCTGCGTCCATCCTGGGCCACCACACGTAGCTCCTTGCCAGAGCTTTCATTCGTACAATGCCAGGGTGGGCCTCGTGCAGCGTTTCTAGAACCCCTTGTCTCATGGGCCCCGGGATGACCACCCTGTCCCCCCATAGTAAGCACCCTTTCAAGGCGGATAACTCTTCCCTCCTGGCTTTGTATGCCGTGAACTCTGGCCCTGTCTGTTCCGCTGGCCATCCCCTCACCACCCAGTTTAGGACCCGGGAGAGAATGGGATCTCGGGACGTGCGGGCGGCCACGTCTGCAGCCTGAAGGGGGGGGTTTGGTAGCTCCTCCATTAACAATACTGCGGGAGCTGGGGCCGGATCTTCCCCTGTATGCGGCAGCGGCAGGCGGCTCAAGGCATCGGCATGACCCAGCGCCTTGCCCGGCCGATGCTCCAACCGGTACTGGTAGCCCGCTAAAAACAAGGACCAGCGCAACACCCGGGGCGACAATACCTGCGGCGTTTGTTTGTCCGCCGCGAACAGTCCCAGGAGCGGCTTATGATCGGTTACGAGCGTGAAGGGCCGCCCGTACACAAAGTTGTGAAACTTTTTAACCCCCGCCACCAGTGCCAAGCCCTCCCGGTCGATTTGCGCATAGTTCCGCTCCGCGGGGGACAGCATGCGGGAGTAGTAAGCCACCGGGACTTCCCTCCCATCTGGTAGCTTGTGGGCCAAGACCGCCCTGACCCCATACGGTGATGCGTCGCATGCAAGGATTACCGGGAGCTTTTCATCAAAGTGGGCGAGTACAGCGTTAGAAATCAAGAGTACTTTAACCCCCCGAAACGCCGCCTCCTCCCTCGCTCCCCATGCCCAAGGTGTCGCCTTATCCAGCAGCCTGTGCAGGGGTTCGGCCACAGCGGCTTTGTGTGGGAGAAAGGCGTGGTAAAAGTTCAGGAGGCCTAAGAACGCCTGGAGCTCTGCCTTGGACTTCGGGGCGGGGGCCTCCACGATGGCCTTCACCTTGTCCCTCGCCGGATGCAGGCCTGTTGCGTCGACCCGGTACCCCAAGTCCGGCACCCCCAGGAGGCACTTTTCCCGCTTCACTTTCAGCCCCGCGGCTTGGAAGCGTCCCAGTACGGTTTGGAGGCGGGCGGCGAAGCTTTCAGGGGTGGTCGCGGCGATGAGGACGTCGTCGAAGAACGGCGTCACTCCAGGGATCCCTTTTAACAAATCGTCCATGAGATTTTGGAAGATCCCGGGGGCCACACTGACCCCGAACTGCAGCCGCTTCACCCTGAAGGCCCCCCGGTGGGTCACTATGGTTTGCGCCTCGGCAGTGGCCTCATCCACCGGGAGTTGCTGGTACGCCTGCGCGAGATCCAGCTTTCCAAATATGCGCGCCCCCGCCAGTGTGGCTAAGACGTGGCTGACCACGGGTACGGGGTATGCGTGCGCCTGAAGTGCCCGGTTAATGGTGCACTTATAATCCGCGCAGATGCGGATTTCCCCGTTTGGCTTTACGGGTGTCACAATCGGGGTTTCCCATCGAGCGTTCGGGACGGGCTCTAGGACTCCCTGGGCCACTAACCGGTCCAGTTCGGCCTCTATTTTAGGGCGGAGGGCCAGGGGCACGGTGCGGAAGCGCTGTCGGATGGGCGTCACTGTGGGGTCTAAGTGGAGTGACACCGGGGGCCCTTTATAACACCCCAGTTTCCCGTCAAAGACCTCGGGGAATTCCTTGCACACCGCCCCCAGTCACGCATCCCGCACTTATTCACTCCCCCAATCGTGATGCCTAGGGCCTCGAACCACGCCCGCCTCAGGAGACTCACGAGATTTCCCTCCACCACCACCAAGTCCAAATTCCCCTCAAAGTCTCGGTACTGCACTCAGAAAGTGCCGACTCCCCGGATGGGGACAGGGTTCTTTTGGAAGTCCACCAAGCTTAATGGCGATGGACGTAGAGGGGGTCCCCCTGCCGGGCAAAGTTTATTTAAAGTGTCCATGGAAATGATGGACGCCGCCGATCCCGAGTCCACCTCTATGCAACAGGGGGACCCCTCGATCCGCACGGTTACTTGGATCTTCGGGGTAGAGGAGAGATTGGGGTTGGGGAAGCGAAATACCTGCAGCGGTTGGTCGGTGAGATGATACAACTCGGCGACCTCTTCCGTCGTCTCGTAGGCGGTGGACGATGCGCGGTGCTGTGGAGCGGATGATCTCGAACTCCGGAGGCCCTTGGACCGGCAGACCCGTGCGAGGTGTCCCTGCTTCCCGCACCCGTGACAGACAGCATCCCGGAACTTGCAGGATTTCCTTCCGTGGCCTTCCCCGCAGCTGGCACAGACGGTCCGGTTGCCGGAAGGCTTGGCTGGCTCCCTGTTGGCCTGCTGGAGCGGCGCCGGCCGGCGGTGTTGGGGTCTGAGGGCGAAGACCTCTTCGGTATCTGAGTTCCCGGGGCTGGGACTCCTCCCGACCACATGGGCGGCCGCGGCCAGGCGTCCCCTTCAGCGGCCTCGTGGGCTGTTGCGGCATTGATGGCCTCGTCCAGGGAGAGCCTCCGGTAGCCAACCAACTTGCGCCGCAGCTTGGAGTCTGCCAGGCCCCACACAAACTGCATCAGCAAGTTGTCTTCCACCTTCGGGAACCCGCAGTCCACCGCGAGCACCCTCAGCGCGGCCAGGAAGGTGGCAACGGATTCCCCTTGGGCCTGGACTTGCCTCTGGAACTCCATCCTCTTGGCCAGGAAGGTCGGCCGGGGACTGAAGTACGCGTTGAGGACGTCCAGGATCTCCCCAAACGAGCTTTCCAAGGCCGTGCGGGGCACCAAGAGGCTCTTGGCGAGGCGGACGGTTTGGGTGCCGCACGCGTTCAGCAGGAGCGATCGTTTCTTGTCTGGGTGGCGGATCTCGTTGAGCTCCAAATAACTGATGAGCTGGTCGACCCATGCGTCCCAGGTTTCTGGCTGCGACGGATCGAAGCGCTCGAGTGTTACATGAGAGGCGGCCATGGCTCTGTCTGGGAAGGCGTGCGCTGGGGCGAGCGGTGCGGTGCTGCTCTCGGGGTCAGCGATGCGATGCTCGGTGAGCGGTGCGGTGCTGCTCTCGGGGTCAGCGATGCGGTGCTCGGCGGTGTCCTTTTCGTCGCTCATGGAGTCACGGAAGGCGTTGAAATCCCATCCTCGTCGCCACTGTAAAGTACTGGGTTTCGGGCCTCATGACTCGGACGACGACATAAGAGAAGACGCGTTTATTCGTACTTCACACAAGACAAGAACAAACAGTAACGGCCGGAGGCCAACTATATACAGTTAGGGGGGGACGGCCCCATATTCCTATTGGCGGGTTTGAATCGCCCGCCAATGCTGCCATTGGTTCTCTACTGGCTAGCTCAGGAACCTAGTCCCTATTGTTCTCAGAAAGCGAAGCTTGGCTGTATTTCGCCAGCTCTGCGTTCTGATCCCAGGACACAACACATGGTCTATATAGCAGCATGACGTCATTGCCAGGTTTTTCCTCAAAGTGACATCACAGTTGCTGAATAGCCATTTAAATTTCCCCCCCTCTTGTCGTCTACGCCAGCAGTCAACAGGAGCTGGGGGTGAGGGATGCCCCGACCCTGGTGGGAACTTGAAAGCTCTAATACAGAAACACACACACACCCAAGTACAGTGGAATCATCTGGGGAGGTCCTGTTTAAAGCTCTGATTTGCAAGGACGTCGGGTTGGTCTCCACATGCAGCAAGGTTTCTGTGTAGTTGCATCCACAAACAGAGGGGAAGAAAAACTAAACCAACCAAACGAAAACCTCCAAAGGAAGTTTAGAAAACTAGTTAAGGGCCAAAAAAAATCAAAAGGTATAGACAAAAGTACACATGTTTATTTCAAAAACAAAAAAACCTTGTAGGAGCCCAAATAAAGCTTCGTAAAATAATTAAAGTGACAAATGCACAAAAAGAACCATTGTGCGCACTGGCACACTAAAGGAGGCAGTGGTCTGCCCTCTCCTAAAAAAACCATCCCTGGATCCGGCTGAATTAGCTAACTACCAGCTGGTATCCAATTTGCCCTATTTGGGCAAATTGATAGAGAGGGCAGTGGTGACTCAGCTGCAGGATTTCTTGGATGATGCCTCCGTATTAGATCCCTTCCAGTCCAGTTTCCGACCAGGCCACGGGACAGAGACGGTCCTGGTCGCCCTTACAGACGACCTCCGGAGGCATCTCGATCGAGGTGGCACGGCAGTGTTGTTGTTGTTAGACTTGTCGGCCGCATTCGGCATGGTCGGCCATCAACTACTGACCCACCGCCTCGTTGACGCCGGGATTCAGGGGTTTGCCTTGCAGTGGCTCTCCTCATTTCTGCAGGGTCAGGGACAAAGGGTGGCACTGGGGGAACAGCTGTCCCAAAGGCACCCACTAGACTGTGGAGTGCCACAAGGGACGGTACTTTTCCCAATGCTATTTAACATCTATATGCAACCCCTTGCCCAGATTGTCTGGAGGCATGGGTTGGGTTTTCACCAGTATGCGGATGGCACCCAGCTCTATCTGTTGTTGGGTGGCCAGTCAGACTCTAGTCTGGGAGATCTGGACCTGGCGTTGAAAGCCGTGTCTGGTTGGCTTAGACTGAGTCAATTGAAATTGAATCCGATGAAGATGGAGGTCCTGTACCTGAGTCGGAGTGGACCAAGGTTAGGGATCCCACTCCCGACCTTCGATGAGGCGCTGTTGGTGCCAGTGGCAAAGGTTAGGCGTTTGGGAGTGCTCCTGGATGCCTCCTTGACAATGGAGGCCCAGGTAGCAGCCACTGCAAAACCAGCCTTTTACAGCCTATGGCTGATTAGGCAGTTGGTTCCCTTCCTTGAATGCAATGTCCTGGTGACAGTGATCCATGCAATGGTCACCTTGAGATTGGATTACTGCAATGCACTCTACATGGGGCTGCCCTTGTCCCAGATCCGGAAGCTGCAGCTGGCGAGGCTGTTGCTGTGTCTTCCTGTGCAGGAACATATCCAGCCCGCCCTAAAAGCGCTGCACTGGCTGCCAATAGCATACCAGATTCAGTTCAAGGTGCTGGTTTTGACCTTTAAAGCCCTAAATGGTCAGGGACCTGCTTACCTGAGGGACCACCTTTCCCCACATGTTCCCCAGAGGGCACTAAGATCTGGATCCCAACACTGTCTGGCCCTCCTGGGTCCTAGAGAAGCCAGGCTAGCGGTGACGATGCCATGGCCTTTTCTGTGGTGGCCCTGCACTGGTGGAATGAGCTCCCAGAGGACATCAGGGCCCTGTGGGACCTTCTGCAGTTCCGCAGGGCCTGCAAAACAGAGCTCTTCCACCAGGCTTTCGATTAGGGGGCCACCGTTAACATTGTGGCCCTGGCCCTAACATCAGCACTAAAGCAACATCAGCACCAGAGCAATATCTGACAGCCTGGCAAGGATATTTGGATGTCGAAAGAATGCTATTGTTTACTGCACTATTAGCACTTTGTACTTTGTTGTGGTTTAAACTGTTTTATTTGTTTTAATAGTTGCATAATGTTTTATATGCATGACTGTGAGCTGCCCTGAGGCTGCCTTCGTGGGGAGGGTGGGATATAAAATAAATAAATATGACCTTATGCATTTCAGTCCTCAAGAGCCTTCTTCAGAGGTCAAATAGTACAGAATACAACATGCAACAAAGCCCCTGTTACACTTGTAAGACAGTAATCAATTAATATAGGACCGAAAATTGAATTTCATGGAAAAATTAAAAAAAATTGATTAATATTACATTTAACTTTTAACTTTAAATTTTAACTTTTGGCCCTTTACTAGTTTTCTAAATTTCCTTTGAACGTTTTTTCTCTGTGGTTGCCACAGAGCTTTGGAATTCCCTGTCCCAAGAGATTCATTTGGCTCTTTATAGGTATTTCATTAAAGAGTTAATTTTTTTCCTTTTCCTTTTTTCCTTTTTGGTTCTCCAAGACTTTTAATTGACAGTTCCTAATTTCAGGTCCTGATGGATCTTTAACACATACGTTGTTTGACTACTTGAATTAATCATTTCATTATCTGCTTATTTAATTTTGTGGTTTTAATGGGTTTATTATTATCAAATGATGGGATTCTGGACTTTTAAATCTGTTGTATGCTGTTTTGTTAGAAGTTTTGTGATGGTGGATTTTTGATCTGTTGTATGACCCCAACATTTTGAAAAGCAACTAACAAATTTAGTAAATAAATAAAAATAAGCTTGATGCCTGTGTAATCCCTGTCTAGGGTTCTTCCTTCTCATGGTAGTTCAATACTTGCTGAGGTTTATTTAAAACACTGTAAAATTGTATTTTTTCTTACAACAAAAATATGTAAATGACAGAAGGTTTCTGTCCAGCAGTGATGGTTGCACCAGAAACATCTCATGATCTAAATTCCCCACTGTTGAGTCTAACTGGTTTTGTTATTTTGAGAGTAAACATGTCCATATTTGGATAATTACTGCAACAGAATTAATAAACTGCCATCTATCAGCAGTATTTTCATATTTTGAGAACCCTGATTGTTCCTCTTTTCAGAGTGGAAGGCATGTACTGTTGCATTACACTTGGCTATGATTTGAAATATGTTCTCAGAAAGGTCTCGTTTAAAGAATATGCCCTCTGCCAAAGAACTGGCTTCACATTTTTTAAATGTCCTTGTATGTTTTGCTGGGTTCTTCAGTTCTTCTCACTTTGTGGATGCTCAAAAAAAGGAGTCGAACGCCTGTTTCTTGTCTCTTTCCCAATCCATCTCTCTCTTTTGCAGTGGTTCCGCAGTGCAGTTGTCAAAGAGAATGCCATGCCTGAAGGTCTTATGACCTTGTTCTTCTCTAATATAGACCCTATTTATGAGTTTCACAGAGGTTTTCTCAAAGAGCTGGAGCAGCGGCTAGCACATTGGTAAGCATTAACAACATTGTGCAGGTAAATATTGGAATTCTTGGAATTCCTTGGCCACTGATGAAGTCCCTTTCTCTGATTACTGGACATATTTACTTATATTTGTGCCATGTTTGCTGAATTCTTTTTTCATGAAGTCAACCCCAGAGGCTCCAATAGAGTTGCTAGCCCTCAGATCCCAGTGGGATTTCCCCTGCTTTTGGGGGCTTCGATCTGCTTCCAGCTGGAGGGAACCCCACCCCCAAACAGGGACAGCGCCATGTGACATCCCCAACATGATGACATCACGTCCGGTGACATCAGAGTGCTGAGCACCTCATGTGGCGATGCTCTGGTTTTTTTGGCAAATACTAGGGTTTTGAAGGCAAAAAAACCATCGAGCTTTGCTCAAAAACCAGAGCTTTGCGTGTAGCATCACTGATGTGATGAAGTCAACCAGAAATGATGTCATTGCATCGCCAACATTGCACATGACATCCCACCCACCCCCAGAACACCCCCCATATGCCCCCGCCATGATGGCAAGGTGACCTGGCAACCCTAAGCTCCTACTAGAATTGATCTACAGTCCAGCATTGAGATGCAATAGTTCTAAAGGTTCCAGTGACATCATAGGAGCTGTTTCTAGAGTGAACTTTACCTGGAAGTGAACAAGGAGGAGCATGTAATCGAGAAGACAGTGGTGTGTTTTCCAGAAGTTACCATTTGATCTGATAAAACTGGTCCCGCAAGTGTTGCCAGTCTCCAGATGGTGGCTGGAGATCTCCCGGAATTACAACTGGTTTCCAGCTGACAGAGATCAGTTCTCCTGGAGAAAATGTCAGCTTTAGAAGTTGGTTTCTACAGCATTATACCTTGCTGAAGTCCCTCCCTTCTCCAACCCCCCCCCCGGCTTCACCCCCCAAATCTCCAGGAATATCCCAGACCAGAGCTGGCAACCTTAGTGGCAACTCATTGACGTTCCTGTGCATTCTTAAATGAAGCAATTTTTCTGGAATGAACTTATTTTTGTGTGTGCTTTACGTTATATGCCACATGTAAGAGTAAAAAAAATAAAAGTGTGTCCCCCCAAACGCACTTTGCCTAGATGACTGAAATCTCTTGTGAACTCCTTATGAATGCTGGATTGTTTTCCCTTCCATTAGCTGGCTAGTCTGCTGCAGAGAGCTGCTTATAGCTAAAATGCCAAGTCTGATCAGTTTTTTAAGTGCCAGGTTAAAACATTAACATTTTCTCCAGATTTTGGTTGATTTCTTACCATCCCCTTAGGTTTAATTTGTTGTTTTGAAGATACAGTTGTTTTCATAGCATTTTAAAATTCTTGTATTGATTTTAATGCCTGCTTTTTAATTGTTATACCAACATTTGTACATTGTATGATGATGCTACTGTTTTATTAATACTATTATTTTTTTTTTTTAGTTTGGAAGCTGCCCATGGAGATAATTCATAATTTATTTTATTTGCTGCTCTTAAAGAAACATTTTAACTGAATAGAGAAAGGGGTTCAGAACTAAATGATAACTTTTGTTCTCTCCTGATTACAGGGAAGGACGATCAAATGCTCCCACAAAAGGAGATTATCAACGGATTGGTGATTTAATGCTTAGAAATATGCATATGCTGAAGGTATTGAAATACAAACAACACTCAACAATGTATTTTCCCCTTCCATTCTATACCATCTCTTCTCATTAGGGGTTGATAATTCTCCTTTTAGTGGTTTTTTTAAAATTCCCTATTGTTACAGTGTGTTACAGGGATCCCAGCCCACCAGTCTGGGTGGGGGATCCCCCGATTTAGAGCAAACTTCCTTGCCACTGGCCAGCTGCCTGGCAGTGGGGGGATCCCATCCCAAAATGATGTTTTTACTGGAAGTGACCCAAAATGTCATGGGGGGGGCGGGACATTCCCACCCAACCCCCCGAAATGCCTCCCAAAGGCCCCTGCCAGCAAGGTAAGGGGACCTGGCAACCCTAAATGGTAATGATGGTGTGGTTCTATGTGGACTACAAAAGGCCAGCAATTTCTTTCTGAAGAATTTCACACAAGGATTTCTAATACAATCACAGAATGCTACCGATTGATAAAAAGCCCTTGTCTGAGAGACTGAGAGGCTTTCATATGCAGAACAATGTAATGAATTTGATCCTACATATTTTTTGCTGATGGAAGAGAGGAGGGATGATCTTGCCAGATTCCCCTGCCACTGCAGCCCACCCAGACCATATGGCATTTTGTCCATGAGGGTCCCAACCCTTGACAATGCCTTTATAATGGTCACAAGGTGCTACTGGTTGAAAGGGAAGATTACTAATGCAATTTTTATAGGATCCAACCTGTTGTGCCTTATTCATGAAATGTCTGTTTAAAGTGGCTCGGGATAGAAAGTATGTCTGTGTTATATTTGCTTGGGAATGCTGACTCTCCAGATGCATGTTGTTAATAGATGTTCCTTACTTACTGGACATATGCAAGTGAATGCTGACTGTCATAATCCACCATTGTATGTGTTTTCAGATACTTGAAAAATTGTTGTGTGATCACCAAACTTTAGGCATTCATTGTTAACAAAAATATCCTGCAGCCCTGTGTATGTAAAGGATATATTTGGCACTTATCAGTTTTGCAGAGAATATTAAGACAGCATCAGCAGCTTTATCTCACTGATAGGATATATGGCAAGTGTTCTCATGCATCTGCTAATGCCCTCTTCATTTGTTATTCCCCAGGAGCTTGCTGGATACTTACAGAAACATGATGAGGTCCTGACAGAGCTAGAGAAAGCAACTAAATACACAAAAAAACTGGAAATGGTTTATAAGGAATTTGAACTCCAGAAAGTTTGCTATTTGCCACTCAATACTTTCCTGCTTAAACCCATCCAGAGGTTAATGCACTACAAGTTGATTCTGGGGAGACTTTGCAAACACTACACAGTAGATCACCGGGACTACGCCGACTGCAGGAGTGAGTGATTGATCAGGAAAAATCTTGAAAGCCTTTAGTTAGCATTTACTGTTTTTTTACACTGATGTTGACAGACTGGCGTGGATCTTAGGGATGCATGAGCAGAAGGACACTGTTCATGAGCCAGGGTGGTGGAGGATTTGGTGGAGGAAGTGTGTTTAGAAATAGCATTTCCAGGAGGAAGTGCATTTAGAAATAGCGTTTGGTTGAGAAAGTGCACTGAAGCAAGACTTCCATTGGCACAAAAGCAATGTGGGATGATTTTATTCAACTGTTGGCTTTTGGTCTGTTGGAATCTGTGACTCCCCTTCCCCACCCAGGCAATGACTTTTCAGGGTTGAAGAAGACTGCTGTAGGAATGAAGAGATAGGGAAAGCTCTACCACTGAGTGTGACTTTGGATCACACAGCTATGGGATCCAACCCTTTGAGTTTTATCTTGCTGAATAAATAGCATTGATTCAGAATTAGTTCATTTGACTTCATTTTTCTTAGCTTTCCAGCATGTCATAATGTACATTAAGAGACCAAAATTAATTGGGCAGGTGTTAGGCTGTTGAAGTCATTCTTGTGAGTGCCTTTGTGCTATGACTAATACCCAGAACTATTGCCTCTAGTCTCTGAAGAGCGGCATCTACTCATATCTTTCATCTTGGCACTGCTGCCCTCTTTGAGTGGTGCGACATTCAGGACTGATTCACACATTCATGTGGATCAATTGATATCTTGTCACTTAACTGAAAATGTGAACTACTGAAATGAGAAGGCTTGTGCCTGTTGTTATTATTTGTTACAATTTTACCCTGCCCTCCTTTGAAACAGCTGAAGGCGATATATGTTGTCCTGATCCCACATCTCTACCCCCACTGCCTTCAGTCCCAGATGGAGTAAGATAGATAGTATGCAGTAAAAATGTTATGGCAAGATAGACTGTGTTTTTAAAAAGGATCTTGGGCTCTGATCAGTTACAAAGAAAGTTGTGACTGTATAAATGTCAAGTAGTGTCAACTTCAAAACTTACAGGAACTCTCCATAGTGCATAGTCTACTGCCCCTGAAAATGTCTTGTACACATGACCAGAACTAAGAACAGTTTGGAAATGTAGGTACCAAAGTCTCAAAAGCCAGAAGATGGTTATGGAGATTTTTAAATCAACACAAAGTAGGTATATTGCACTTTCCCCTGAACCCTGATATTTTCTTCTTTCTTCCATACTCTGCTGTCTCTCTAGAACTTGCCTTCCACATCTCTATAATAGAAACTACTTTTTTAGAGAACCTGCTTCACAAGATACAATAATTTATGTATGTGCAAATGTGCTTTATTTGCATAGCTTACTTTGAACATAAACTGCTAAGGTAGAGCATAAGCAGCCTCTCATGGCTCTCGCTAGGGTAGTCCTAAAAAGTGGGCAGCCCTGTATTACAGAAGCATTTAGAGCAGGTTAAATATACTTGGGGTGTGTTCAGACGGATCTTTTGATCTGCCATAGGAACGACTCCCTTGCGGATCAAAAATGCACGACCAGACAGAAACATCTGCGAAATATTCCGGTCCCATAAGCATCCCGTTCTGCTGCGCCTCCAATCCTGATTTAAAAAGTAGCAGTTTCAATGTAGGGTTTTCGCTTACCCGCGCAACAACTGCAGACTTTCTTCCGTCTGGTCACTCCATTAGCACGCGATGCTCCCGTCGGCTGGGTCTGACGTCAGACCGAGCCGACGGGGGCGCGATTTTTAAAAAATTGAAACCCCATGTGCGCTTTAACAAGGAAACGCATTCAGCGATAAGCACTACGAGGAATGTAATATTCATGCTTATTTCTTTTAGGGACAAGACGTTACCGCGAAGGGAGATGGAGGGGGAAGGACTGTTCTAACTTGCAAAATAGTCCCTCCATTGATCATGATGGCAAGGGGGAGGACCGGGACTTTGCTGAAAACCCTCCGCGATCGCCTCAGTTCTCCAAGGAGGCGCAGCCTTGCCTATGCGAATGTACAAAACTTTTTTAAAAAAAATCCTCGGTGGATGCCGTGTAGACAAATCACGGTGGGAACAACGCGCGGTGAGGCTATTTCATGGGGGGCGTCTGGTCGTGCTAGGCTGGATTAAAAAAATCGGGATAAAATTTTAGGAGGGCTCATGGCGCGATTGACTGGCCGTCTGAACGCAGCCTTGGTCATGTTTGTTCAGGTTGTCTTTCTGTTTACCAGACACTTCTGAGCTTCCAAAATGCTGTCTTGTTTTCTTTTAAATATGCCCACGTAGCTTTCCATTTCCCCTGCAGAAGTGAAAACTAGGTTTTGTATGTTGCTTTTGGTGGGAGTCTTTTCCATGTGTGACTAGCGACTTTTGTGCATGTTGAAAGGCCTTGTCCTACAGACCGTGCTCTCAAGGCAAAAGTATAGCTTTCCGTTCTTTAGGAAAATCAGTGCCAAATAAGCAACCACAAAACTGGCAAAAGATGTTTAATTTCTGAATATGTCTGCCCTACTGTCTTGTGGTATTGAAACTTTCCTGGGTTTTTAGTCTATAAAAAACATATTTTGAGTTTAGTTGGTGTCCTGGTATGCTGCTGTTCACGTTCAATGTGATTTAATAGCAGTAATTAGCTTTAAAATATCTCCTCCAGAAATAGGGGATTATGTTCTGTTGGCACAAACTAACTGAATATTGAAGCTTTCAGGCTGGGATCCAAAAAGCCACCAGGCATGTCCGAGGGCTTGGCTGCATTCTACAGGATTTGTGTGCTTGTCTTTTGGAGCAGCAAATCTCTATGCATATCAAAACCTACTTTTAAAACTTCATAATAACCATTGTTTACAAGAGATGGGTGTCAACCACTGCTGGATATACTGCGCTAGTTGTGTGATTCCTTGGTCTCCAGCTTCAGTTTTTAGCTTTGTAGCCATCTGTTTTCTTCTTTCTTTTTGGTTTTCACATTCCTGTATCTCCACTTACATTATTCTCCCTTCCATGACATAAGTGGTGGTACTACATTGGCCTTTGTAACAGCTACGGGGGAATAGCTGCCTGCTCCCTGTTACTACTCCTGTGCATGAATTTTTGTGCCTGCCTCATGCTGCTGCTTTCACTGTGTCCTGTGGGGTTATCTTAGTTTAGGAGGCATAGAGCTCCAGCCACATTTGCTGAGTAGCACTATGAAGGCCATTTTCATAGCTGCATCTGTTTTCTTTTTAACCAGGGGGAGAAGTGAAGCAGTGGGGATATATCTTCCATAGTACTGCCCTCTAGGGTATGGAGGCTGCATGTGCAGTTTTTTTATTTTCCTTTCTTCAGCCATCTTAATATAGGATAGAGATTGAATTATGCATACAGATTTCTTGACACTGCCTTGTTTAGCACAGGACAGTGTTATTTATTTATTTATTCATTTATTTATTATGAGATTTATACCCCGCCCTCCCCGCAGAGCAGGCTCAGGTGTTACAGAGGCCATGCGTTTTGCTATCTCCCTGTTGCCAGAGGCTGCTATTGTACCTATGGAAAATCCTGGTCACCTCGGGGTATTGCTAAATAACAAAGCTGGTTTATAGCCTATTGATACACCAAGATGGCAAATACCTCCTCCCTAGGGTTGCCAGCTCTGGATTGGGAAATACCTGGAGATTTTGTGGGTAAAGCCTGAGGAAAGTAGGGTTTGGGGCACAAATGCCATAGAGTTCAACTTTCAAAGTGGCCGTTTTCTCCAGGTGAATGGATATATGTTGCCTGGAGATCAGTTGAATAGCAGGAGATCTCCAGCCACCACATAGAGGTTGGCAACCCTGCTCCTCCCCATTTACTCTATAACATCTCATAAATAAGGTTATATAGTACTCGTTTAACTTTCTGTTGTTTTTGCTTTCAAATCACATTGCAGGTTGTTATTTGGAGTATAACTATTTAAAACAAGAACTATAGGATTGTAAATAATCCATTCTCAAGGTTTTCAACATAGTGTTAGGTACCTAGACATTACTTTTGCATGTGCAAATTGTAATTACTGCAGTGTTAAGGAAAAAACAGGCCAAATCACTCTCCCCTTCCTCTTTGTCAGTGGCATGGAAGAAATTCACTTGATATGGGAACATGCCAGCCAGGTTCCTCCACCCACTGGACTACATGACTGTCCATGAGTCTCATAGCCTCCAGCATCAGCATTTTGGAGTTGGGGGGGGGGCACTGAAAAAAGGGATAAGACAGGAAAAAGATATCCATGCATGTCTTTAAGCATGTATTCTGTAAGATCCAAGCCCATGTAATGAAAAAACCATGTAACATCTCAAAGTTCAATGAAGTTTCTCATGTATGTGTAATTTTAGTGTAGAGATAATACCTGAGTTCTTTGTATGCTGTTTTAAACAATGGAAAACTAGCAGTACAATACTAAACAGAGTTCTACCCTTCTAAGCCATTGGTTCAATGGCTTTAGAAAGTTGTGAATCTGTTTGGATTGCACTGTGAGGCCTTTGATTCCCCCCCCGATAGATTAATTTTGAATTTTGTGATTCTCGTCTGCAGATGCACTGAAGGAGGTCACAGAAATGACATCACAGCTTCAAAACAGCCTCATCCGCTTGGAGAATTTCCAGAAATTAACAGAGTTACAACATGACTTGCTTGGCATTGATAACCTTGTAGCTGCTGGCAGAGTAAGCAGCTTTTTTTGGCTTAGCTTTAAGCCCTGTTTCTTTAAAGAACTTTTCTGAACTTGTTTACTAATTGCTCAGTACATACTCTTGGATGATCACTTTATTGCAGCATTTCTCAAATAGGGGTCCAGGGAGTTGTGACCCTCTAGTATTAGCTACCTTCTGATACCTGACTTGTAGGGCCATGTGCAGATAATACAAACATTCTCTTAAAAATTGCTTTTAAAGAGTAGGTGATGTGGGCTTCACTCTATTGCTTTGAGGATGAATGGCTCGATGGGGCTTGCATGGCTTGCCACAAACTTTGAGAGACAGCTGTCCAGTACATCACATGAGGGGGGTGAGGACTCTGGAAAAAAACATTCAAATCAAAATGGGGGTCTCTAGATTATGAAAGTCTGAGAACTGCTTTATAATGTTTGTTGACAAAGATCAAGCAACTCTTTTCCAAAAGTGTATCTTCAGCATTGAATCTAATGCCATTGGAAATCAAATGCCATTGGGAAAAAATGTGCATGAGCAGTTCAACTTAACTTTAGATTGTAAACACATCAAGTACTTATGTGTTTCAGGTAAGTTCCTGTGATCTAATTAGTAGGTCTCTTTAGATCAGTCTCCATTCCCAGTCTAAGACAAAGTGAATCATGTTCAGTGGGTGAGTGTAGCAAAGTAGCAAAGACTGAGTACCTTTTAAAATTCTGACTAGGTCTTGGTAGTTATAGTTAGGTAATATATTGCTATTGTTTATAGCTTTATACTTTCTGATGAGCCTAGTCAGTCATAGCAATGATAAAACATATTCTCCTGTCAAGTTGTTGTTCCTCTGGTGTGGTTGCCTTTTTAGCTTAACACCAACTTAGATCAATTGCATCTGCAAACTCTTTTACTTTTACAGCATGACATTTTTAAATAAAAATATAGCTTGGGGGTAAAAATAGAGATTGCTGTATTTCATAGAATATAAAGGGTAATTAAAACTGATTCAGTATTTGTGTAACTTTTCCACAGGAATTTATCCGGGAAGGCTGCCTATACAAGCTCACCAAAAAGGGTTTACAGCAGCGGATGTTCTTTCTGGTGAGTGGTGTCTGTGCTCAAGGCTCAGTGATGTTTGCAGAGTTCAACCTGCTGCAGTAGTATGAGGGTTGATGTTGCTAAAGGCAAGTTCCCTATAAACTCTGTCCTGCAATTTGCTGAAGAGGCCAAGATCTTTATGAACCCTTCCTATTATTTTATCACCAAAATATAAATCAGCCACTGTATGCAGTATGGACAGTTGTTCGTACGGTCACAGGCATTGACTGCTCCCGACAAGCTTAGATTCTGTGTTTCTTTATAGATTCAGGAGATACTGTGCTACAGTGGACAACTGCTTTGTGTGTTCTACAGGATAAGCTCTTGCCTTTATCAACTTCGGGTAGTGCATGCATTGATGTCCAAGCTGGTTTCCACATGGGTTCAGGTTTGTGTGGTTTCCCCATTGTTGCTGCAGCTGACGATATGTTTCAGCAGCAATGGTGCTTCCATGTGGCAGGTTTCCAGCATTTTCCTGGCCCCAGTCCCCTGAGAACATCCATCTCTTCTCCCCTCAGTTTTTTTTTTGTTTAAATCAGCAATTATCATTTTTGTAAAATAACATCGTGACAATCTGGGTATCAGGTTGTCTGAATTCTCAGCTTTCATTTTTAAAATGAAAGAGGAGAGATGCCTCCTCTTACATCTCTGTAGTAAAAGGGGCTAGAAGCTTACTTTTAAAAAATGAAAGCTGGGAATTCAAATATTGTCATACACAGCTTCTTATGACTTTGTATCACTACAGTAATATTCAATTGCTGTTTATTTCTTTTAAGCACTTTACCTTGGTGGCAGGGTGGAGGCAATGGCTGCGACATGGGTGGGAAAATCCAAACTTTCCTACCCATACTGCAACCAGTCCAGGCTTTGCTGTGATTTCCCCCAAAACTTTGCAGCAGAGCAGGTTTGATAGAGATTGGAAAAAAGACAGGGAAACCCTTGGAGGTGCACAAATGCACCTCAGTGCTGTGAAGAAGCAGGAAAAAAACTTGGTTCCCAAAGGCTTTGAAGCCAGGGCAGAGTGCCCATGTGGAAATGGCCCAAGAAATGTTCTTGACAAAAGTGGTGACATCCAGCTGAGAAGACTGCCTACATTACACATAGGAAAGCACAATCATATTGTTTTCCCCTCAGTTTAGAAGGGTTAGAAGAGAGCCAGTTTGGTGTAGTGGTTAAGTGCGCGGACTCTTATCTGGGAGAACCGGGTTTGATTCCCCACTCCTCCACTTGCACCTGCTGATGTGACCTTGGGTCAGTCACAAGCTCTGGCACAGCTGTTCTCTCAAGGACAGTTTGTGTTATAGTTCTCTCAGCTTCATCACAGGGTGTCTGTTGTGGGGAGGGGAAGGGAAAGGAGTTTGTAAGCCGCTCTGAGACGCCTTTGGGCAGTGAAGGGCGGGATATAAATCCAAACTCCTCCTTCTTCTTTTTCTTCTTCTTCTTCTTCCTGGTTTACTTAATCGGAGGTAGATTTTTAAAGGAGAGATAATGCAGGCGACAAAAATGTGTTTGAGAGACAGAGATACCAGTCTCTCAAATGAAACATCAGTGATGGTCATGAACCAGATTAATTTCTTCAATGCTTTTGGGGGCATGGCTTAATGGTAAAGCATCTGCTTGACATGCAGAAGGTCCAAGGTTCAATCCCTGGCATTTCCAGTAAAACAAAAGGTGGGTATCAGTAGTAGGTGATAGAATCAGAATTGGAAGGGACCTCCAGGTTCATCTAGCCCAATCCCCTGCACAATGCAGGAAATTCACAAATACCTCCCCCTCACACCCCCAGTGTGACACTGTTTCATGCTCAGAAGATGACAAAAAACTTCCAGGATCTCCAGCCAAATTGGCTGTGATGTGAAATACCTCTTCCTGAGGCCCTGGAGAGCTGCTGCCAGTCTGAGTAGACAGTGCCAACCTTGATGAACCAATGGTCTGATTCAGTATAAGGCAGCTTCATGTATTTCTTCTCGCCTCAGTTCCCACACTGTGCAGAGATTGAAGACAGAAGTCTTCAAGTGACGGTTGGCCAGTAGTCGTGCGCCTGCCTGGCTGACAGGCAGCCGTTAGTTGCGGAGGTTGGGCAGCCGCTAGGTGGGAGTCCCTGTTGCGGCATGATGGCCACGTCGTCCTTGAGACCAACACCATTGAAATCCGTCACTCACATCATTTTTGACCTGGACGGCACCCTTGTGGATACTGAACGTTTTTGTACTATTGTGTGTAAAGAAGTCTGTGAAAACTATGGAAAGATCTTCACCTGGAATTTGAAATCTTCAGTTATGGGTAGAAGAGCAATAGATGGAGTGGAGATCATGCGAAATTCCCTAGATCTTCCAGTCACCAAAGAAGAAATACTGAATGAATGTGAACTTAAGCTAAACAAATTATATCCCACATGTGCATTGATGCCAGGAGTTGAAAAACTAGTCCATCACCTGCATCGACACAGTATACCCATAGCTGTTGCCTCCAGTTCATCTCGAGAGCCATTTGAACTAAAAACAAGTCAACACAAAGATTTCTTTAAATTATTTCATCATATTGTATTGGGAGATGACCCTGAAGTGAAGAATGGCAAGCCAGAACCTGATATATATTTGATTTGTTCAAAGAGATGTAAACCATCACCACCTCCAGAAAAGTGTCTTGTATTTGAAGATGCTCCAACTGGGGTCAAAGCAGGTCTGGCAGCTGGAATGCAAGTGGTCATGGTTCCAGATGAAAACCTGGACAAAGAACTCACAAAAGAAGCAACTCTAGTACTTCAGTCTATGAATCACTTTAAGCCAGAACTCTTCGGTCTACCACCATTTCTCTGACCAGTGTTTTATTGTTGTTGTTTTAATGTAGCTCTTCTTTATTGGTGGGAGATAGACTATTTATTCAGATAGCATACAAATCCTATTGCAATTATATGTTATATGTTTATAATTAGTTGTAGGAGTAACTCATGTATTGAGATCTACTGGTGTTAGATTGAAAGATGGGACTTGTAAATTCTGCAAGCATAGTATATATTATAACCTTCTATTTTGGAAGTATTCTCCCATACTTCATCACCTCAAATCTCAGAACCACTTTAGGAGGTGCCTCTGATTTAGTGCAATAAGGTACTGCTGAAAGTAAAATAGAGAAATTCTTGGATTAAAAACCTCTTTGTGTGCCTAAAAAGGCTCTGAATCATCTCTATTGCATTGACTTGTTTGACATTCCACATTGCTGCAGTCTTCTATTCCTCCATGTATGCTAAGCATGTAATATGAAATTTCCATTTTTAACTAGAATGGAAGATGTTATGCCTGGGAACATTAAAGCCATTGAAGCTTTTGAAAAAATATTTAAAAAAAAGACAGAAGTCTTCAAGTAACTTCAGTTAGTTGTGACATCTGAATGTGGTGCCTTAACAAATTGAGGTTAGCTTCTTTCGCAAAATCAGTATTATTAACAAAAATTAAACTATAAATCTTAGTTAATGGGAAAGAAACTAACTTTACTTTGTTAAAGCACCTATTTTTGGATGTCACTACTAATTGGAGTTAATTGAAGACTTAACTTTCAGTCTTGGTGTATTGTGCAGAGTGGGGAGGGAGGATGTGGACCTTGCTATTATCAAGTTCATACCTGTCATGAACAAACTCTTTATTTCTTTCATGTTTTTAATTGAGCTGGAGGTGGGGTTACAGATCCCTAAAGATAAGGCACACGTTGATTTGACAAATGTGCTTTGACAAATTTTTCCATGCCTTTTCCTTTCAGTTTTCAGATATGCTGCTGTATACAAGCAAAGGAGTCACAGGCACGAATCAGTTCAAAATTCATGGGCATCTCCCTCTACATGGGATGCTAGTAAGTGTTTTTTTCCCCAATAGCTAAGCATTAAAATAGTAAAGCAGGCCATTGTATGTTAGCCTGGACTTCCTTTTCATTTTGATTCTACCCAAACACTCCAGGTAGTTTTGAAGCTTTTCCTCAGATACATGGATATATGTTAGTTACAGAAGGTTAGAAGAGCAAGCATAGTCCACTTCCTAGTATTAGGGTAGTTGGGGAAATGAACTATTGTTACATTGCTGTTTCTGAGACTATATTTGGTGCACTTTCCTGGGAGTAAGCCTCACTGAGTAAAATGAAGGTTTAATTCTGAGTAGACCTGTTTAGGATTGCTCCCTTAGATTTGCTAACTGATGTAATTTCCATACCAAGGAATAGTAATTTCATCTCGCTGCTTAATAGAATTTTTTTTCTTCTTTTTTTGTCTTTCATTTTTAGCTAATAGTGCTGGATCCTCCGGTAAGTTATAGAGATTCTGCTTACCAGCACTGAAAGTGGCAATGTGACTGTAGCTAATAGTTTTCCCAATAGGAAAAAATAGTTGCAAAGTAGCCAGTATTTCTGAAGTAGCAAACTTGCACATTTGTTTCAGATGTCAGGTCATTTATTTTTATGTTGTTTATATCATAAATTCAAGTCAGCATTAACTGGGTAATAAGGCAAATCTCTTTTGTTGCAGGTGGAAGAGAGTGAAAACGAATGGTCTGTCCCTCATTGCTTCACAATCTATTCAGCTCAAAAAACCATAGTTGTGGCAGCAAGGTAAACATTGCACAGTTAACAAAAAGGCAGGCCTGGGAAGGGGTGGTTTAAGATAGGCCTTTTATAGTGCAGTCCTGTCCAGTTATTCCAGTCTAGACCCACTGAAATCTTTCTAGCTTGCACTGCTAATCACACTGAATTTTCTTGTGCATGTGTGTATGCGTGCCACCCCCTCCCCCACTCCAGGCTAAGCAAGGGAGAGTGGAAGATTATCTGTCTGAAGTCGTAAACAGCAACCTGGTGAGGTAAAGCCTCTTCTTCCCACTCTGCCTGGAGATATGCTCCCTTCCCAGGCGGCTGCATCCTGGCTGTTGGACTATGTTGGTATATTAATATACTGCTAATCCATCCTTTGAATTTGTATAGAATACAGAATGGTTGAGTGGTAATTCTAGCTGCAAATCTTGCCTTTAGGTGGAAATTTATAAAATAGAAAGGCATTGCCTAAACATTGACTGAGCAGTAAACTACATATAGCAGTTGAGTACCACCTGTCCCATCTGTTTATTCTTCCTAGCACTCGTCTAGAAATGGGAAAGTGGATGGAAGATCTAAACATGGCAATTGAAATGGCTAAGAAATTCAGTGAGAAATCAGAGATGTCTCTAGACAACTCCATGTGCAACCGTTCTAACAGTGAGTCGAATTATGTCACTTGCAATCTGTGAATCCTGGATAGATGTGCCGTCTGCATGGTTCCTTAGGACAGAAGTAGCATAGCTCACATAGCATACAAACCTGTTGGCTAGAGCAACCATATCCTCCCTGGTGCTCCAGGCTTGGCAAATATCAAAACTCAAGCTGGGAAAGCAATAGTACTCTACTAATGCATTTTGCATTATTTTTCCTTTACCACTTTTTTAAAATTGGAACTCATCAGTCCCTTTAAACCTCAGTTCTTTTAGGTGTGACTAGATGTTTATATCTTGCATTCTCCTGACTGGCTCCTCTTATCTGTGGGTTTTCCCTCCATGGCCACTGAGCCACCTGTGGCATTCCTCTGTCCAGTTTTCTTCCTTGCGCAGTGCACCCCGTCCCTTACAAGAAATTAAGACCTCTCTCAGGGGGTTCCAACCCCCCCCTCAGCTACATTTTTTGTTTTTAGCATAATGACTGAGAGAAGTCAACTCTGAAGAGTGTAGGATTATGAAAGCCCTGGAGGCCAACAGCAGTGTACTGCATACAAGCACACTGACCCTTTCTGCTGAGAGGGAGGTGCCAATGTACTTGAGGGATCCGTGTTGCTAGCACTATCCACGTACAACAGTCTGTTAAATTCTTGCTCCCTTCTCCTCCCCCAGGATCCTCTGATGAGGTTTCTCTAGAACAGGAGTCCGAAGAGGACATACATTCTTCTCGTAGCTCCTTGGACAGGCAGAGCCACCACCGTGCCAACACTACCATGCATGTCTGCTGGTACCGCAACACCAGTGTCTCCATGACTGATCACAGTGTGGCCGTCGAGGTACCCAGCAGCAGAGCACATGCCACTTTCACTTACCAGTCTTGTCTTGGTTGCTGGTTTCTCTGCACTGTTTACATATGTGGGGTACCCCCCTCATTGCCTTCAGTTATTTCAGTGGCCATGTGGGAGAGCAAGTAAATGTATGTGTAGATGTGGTCATTGCATGTTCTTTCTACGCTTCCAGTAAGGGGGTGCTTTGAGGAAAGAAGATTATAAAAGGGGGAAACTACACCTGAATCCCCAAATTTTCTTCCCAGGTCCTGTCTCTGTAAATTGTTCTTCCATCCTATGGTGCTGTACTGTCAAAAGCCTAGATGTGCATGAGACCCTGCTTTTCTATAGTGTTCCAGAACAGGATTGGTTGAAAGAGGGGATCTATGCTTCAAAACAGCCTTGACATTCTCTCATTTGGGGGATGTAACTCTGTATGTTCTGGGACTCAAGACCTTAATGCGTCTTGACTCAGCATCTAGGTTTAATCTCTAGACAGTGCTGTGATAAATGAGAGAAGAACGCAGGGCAGAGACATGAACATCTGTGTCTTCATTTTTGTGCCTTGAATTATTCATTAGGCTCCCCTAAGTAGGAATGTGCAAAGGTATCTGCTGTGGAAGCTATTTCCAGCGTCACTTCTATAAAATTGCATTTTCTCACTTGCCTGGTTTCTGAAAGAATAGAAGGGCTTTTTAAAAAAAAAATGCAACAGTACATTCTGGATTTAAGAAAATATCCCAGTTGCTGGTTTCTCTGCACCATTTATATGTATGGGTAATAAACCTGATCACCTAGACAACTGTGGCTGCTGCCTTTTCACACTAATAAGCAAATGGAGAAAAATAGGTTTTGGATGGGGATCCAAAAGTTTGCAATCTCACCCGCTGACACTTTCTTCTTCTAAGGAGTCCCTTTTCTTTCTTTGGTAAATGTTACTAATCTTCTTTTCCCCCAAAGCACCGTAACCCCTACAGTGGTCATCTTAGGCCCTGAACAGTGAATCTCATGGCATCTTTGCATCTCTTCCCTCTTTAAAGCACCATTTGTTTTTTCATATTTCTTTTAACAGGCCTTTTATTTACTGCCCTTATTCTAAATCTTCATTCATCTTTCTTTCTCTGCCCTCTCTCTGCTTAGTTTTCTGCTCTGTCACTGTTTCTCCAGAGCTTCCTCCTCGCTATCTGCTGGGCCAGACTCAGCGGCCCAACACAATCACCCATGTTTGCTGGTACCGGAACCAGAGCCTATCCTTGTCTGACTATCTGTGCATGATTCAGGTAAAGTTGCTTCTACCATTCTCATTACTGACAGGAAGAGTGGGTAGTCTGCACAGATCTTCTTGTCTGTGCTATCTCTGTTACAGCTATTAAAGCACTGGGATATTTGTGAACAATATTGAGGATCTGGGAAGCCCATGTTAGGAAGTCCTGAAGTCTATTGCCAGATTCTGCCCAATTAATCCCTCATGGTTTAGATTTGATCACAGTGAATAGTCATCTCCCCCCCCCCCCCCGTGGGGCTTGTATTTCAGTTTCAGTGCATTGACTTAAATATTGTTGGTATTTCTTCTGTGTACTCTGCAGTGCCTCTTCCTCATGCTTTATTTTGTGCTTTTCTTTCTTTCAACTGTCTTGTCTCGTTAATCAACCTAAGAGTTTGTGTGTTGCTTAAGGATGCTGCTGGAACTAGAAGGCAAACTGAAAACGAAGGGACAGCTGTCAAGTCTACCTGAGCTAACATTTAAAGTAGTGCTACAGATCATTAGAGAAGCATGGCTGGTAATCTTTAGGGGCATAATTACATGGGAAGATGAGCTCAGGTGCATGTGACTAGAGTAAAAGTAGATGGCTAGAGGATAGCATGAATACCTGGCTTACCCAGAAGATGACTTTTTTAGTGATAACACTCCTATAGCTCTTGATCCAGTGTAAATAGTGAAACATCTGATCTGGACAATGAGTGTAGATGAAGAAGGGTAGTCATGCTATGGTGGGGTGGAATGTATAGCTGCTTCTCTCTCCCCCATCCTACCCCCTCTGTTTTTAAAATATGGATGGATGTGAACTCTATATCTAAGAGTCTTTTGAATGTATACTCCAAGACTGTAAAAAAAAATGGTGGGGGTGCTGTTGTGTTGGTCTGATATATATATATTTTTAAAAAAAGCTAGGTGAGTATTCCAGACTTGTGGTTTCATAATGCTGAGCACAAAGGAACCAAAGAACTGGGGAGAGGTTACTTTGCTAGTCATTACTTGTGAGATAGGAAATGCTTGGAAGGTGCCCATGGTGCAGGTGCTTAGAAGCAATGCAGCATTTGCAGGGAATAAAACATCACACTTTTTTCTGGGAAAACAATATCTCCCACTACAGTTGAATAACATGTGTGTTGTTACACAAAACAATTTGATCATGCAGAACAGAGTTGTAACTTCAGAGCCTGCATGACTCTGAATCTTTTTTTTTAAATCTGCAATGTCAGCAGCATATTTTGTTCAAAAGTATAAATGATGATCTCATTTTTTTTTTACTTCTTTACATGTAGAACCAATTATCAGGATACCTGCTGAGGAAATTCAAAAACAGTAATGGTTGGCAGAAGCTGTGGGTTGTCTTCACAAACTTCTGCCTTTTCTTCTACAAAACTCACCAGGTGAGATGGATTTAGCATTGCTTCTGGACTGAATTAGACATGCATAGAAAATACCTCAGTGTGCCCTGTGTGTATGTTCTGATTCTGACCGTATTTGACAAAGGAGTCTTTTACACCACCAGGACAGAAACAGCAGGTGTAATTTTCACCTCCCCTTAAGGGTTCTTTCCCGTGCCAGACCACCACAACCTAATCATGAACATAGCACTAACAGCAAGACTTCCATCATTTGGTGTTTCTGAACAAGCTGGTTTTTAAAGGCACTTGGTTGGGGGAAAAGAGTAGATAATAAAAGGGGCCAGCCTAGGTAAGAATTATGACTTTCCAAACAAAACATTAATTAGGGTCTCTCACTGGCATAAATAAAACTAGTTTGTTCTCTCTGACTGGTAGTTACATGATGGCTGACAAACGAAGACACTAACCACCTGGCTTTTTTACAGGATGATTACCCACTGGCCAGTTTACCACTGCTTGGTTATACAGTTGGAATCCCAGGGGAAGCCGATGGCATTCAGAAAGATTATGTCTTCAAGCTGCAGTTCAAATCCCATGTGTATTTCTTCAGGGCTGAAAGCAAGTACACCTTCGAAAGGTAACTGCCATTTTCTCACCACTGTGTTTTTAAAATGATTTGGTTATTCTGAAATGTTTTATGATAGCTTCTGCTCATTGTCCTAGTAGCCAGTGAGGAAACCTCTGGGATTCAGAAAGGAGATGTCTTGTTTACTTTTCATTCTTGCAGGCGGAAAAGATTTTTTTTAATAACAGCTCCTACATTCATCGTTGAGAGCTGGAACACAGGAGATGGTAAAAGGAAAAATAGAAGGAATTTAAAAAGTGACTCTTGATCTAGTGAGACATTGAGCAGGCCGTGGAAGGGAGGGGTAATACTAGTATTTCTCTTAGTTGCCCTCCCCCCAACCATAGCAAGTAACCTACTAGTAAACATCTGTGCCTAAAACATCAGATGATTACTGGGATGCTGTAGTCTGCAGTAATGTGGGTTTTAAGAATCGTTAAGTGTGCTTAATCTTCCAGAAAGGTTCAGTAAAAATAAATGAGAAGTGTTAATATGGCTACTGAAAACCAGCTGTAGCAGATTAAAAGAATTACAGGCCTTGAGTCTTTATATTCTGTTCTCTCTTTCTAGGTGGATGGAAGTAATAAAGAGAGCTACAAGTTCTCCTGGGAGATCTAGCCTGTGCATCCCAAAGGATGAAAAGGAAAAGACTACAAATTGAAAAGAGCAGAGCTGGGTCTCTTGCAGCAAAGAAGAAAGAAGGCAAGGGTTTGAGTTCAGCAATAGTAAAAGAAGAAAACTGGCAGTGGCAAAGTAGGCTAACTTGATGGCAGTTGATGAATTTGCTGTAGTGCAGAAAGCAACCATGTTGAATGGAACTGCAAAGACTATGATGATGGTGCAGTCTGTTGAACAAATGGCAGCTGCTGGATTTCAAAGTGGCATACCTCTTTTCTTTTTAAACTTACACAGACAGCAGCAGTTGGTGCTTCCTGACAGTGTCTGTCTGATCTTAAGTTCTCTCTCGAGGGGAAGAGGACACTCTGATGTACTTGGGTTCCTCTTCCCACAATCCCTGGAGGCTGGAAATTGATTGCACTTTCCATCTCCAGGGGAGGAGGAGCCCACCCACTGTCTTTTTCCTGCCTCTGCCTTAGAGAGCAGTGGATTTATAGAGCTCTTGAGATTTTCCTGTAAGGGGCTCCTTTGGTTGCACTTTTGTTTTTATCTTTCCAACTGTGTGCCTTTCCCTTTGTTTAAAAAACAAACTTTGGTTCTTCTGGCCTTGTTTCTCCTGAGGCTGTTTGTCTTTTGCCTGCTGCTTCAGTCACCGTGATGTCTGCAGCTGAGGCCTCCAACTATGGAACCTCCTCAGAGGGAGAAGATCCCTAGGCAGCGGAGTAGGAAATCCTGCAAATCCACTTGCCCAACCATCCCACTGTGGCAGAAAACCTGGATAGAACCATCGGCTGCAAATCGCCTGGCTTGGATCATGAAGAAGCAGGCTTGATTTTTGGCACCAAAACTGCACCCTCAACTGATCAGCTGGAACATCCTGTATTGGCCCAAGGGAGACAATAGCTCCCCACCAGGGGGGAAGCCAGGAGGGGCGAGAGCCCTTTGTTGTCCCATCAAGTTTCCAGCACTGACTAGAACAGTTTGTCTCCAATCAGTTAGAGAAGGAAAAAAGTCTCTTTATCCCCCAGAAAAGACATGCAAGGCCAACAGCCCCCCCATCAAACAACTTTACAAAAAAATTAGCTACTTCAAGACCTCCAGATACAGAGAAATGCCAGGGCTCCTCTTGGCCAACAAAAGCTGCCTGTAAAAGCACCTTCCCCCTTAGGAGCAATTATTCAAATTTCTCAGACTACAGATCTGAAGATAGGGATTCCCCCTTAGGCTCTGAGGGGTCCGATTAGGGATGTGCAAAAAAAGGTATTTTTCAGGTTTGGGTATAATGAACCTGAAAAATAATTGATATTTCCTTATATTCCTGAATCCCAATATCAGTATCGTATAGGGATTCAGGAAATATTTAGGGGTCCCAAAAATTTTTGGGAACTCACCACTTCAGAGTTCACTCGTGTGGCACAGTTTGCAAAAAGCATTTAAAAGGAACACCATTAAATGCCTTCTGCAAGCCACGATGTGGATCAGCTGGGGCTCCACTTTACACCAGTGCTTGGAGGGCTTTTCTCAGCTAGTGCAACAGGAAACACCTGCAACCAGACACCCTGGATCTTCCTCAGGTATTGTCCTTCTTACAGGATGGAGTCTCGCAGGGTCTAAGAGCGAGCACTCTGAGCCTTTCTGCACTCGTATGTTTCCCCCACAGTTTGTCCACAGCCGAAGCAAAATCTCCCACTGCATTGCATCCCACTCTCACTTTCCTCCTGCATCACGGCTCTTTCCAGATTCTGCACTGTTTTATGGCCGTTCGGAGGTGACTTTATAGTCATCACGGCATTGCCCCAGGGTATCTGAAAGTGGTTTTTTCACGGACCTTTTTGCTCTTTAGCTTCTGATTTGGAGAGAATAATAAGCAGACTACTTGACACGTCTTTAGTCATCTCCACCCATTCCCATCCCTATTTCTGCTTCTAACTTGTGGGTTTGTTTTTTTTACATACTCCATCTTTTGCACATTGGACCCTAGGGAGGGATCTTTTCCCTTCCCCAAAGCCAATCTGCACACAACTTGGGAGGGGAATGTATTAAAAGGAATGCCCATTGGAAACAATGGGAGAGGCTTGAAGGCCCTTTTTTATTGTTAAAACCCTTGGGATGCCACCCCTCCCAACAGACCAGCCAGCCACCAAGCTAGCATCCCTCTATGGGTCATGGATGCCTGGAGTAGCCCAGTGGCAGCTAGCCAAAGGGAGGAGAGGAGAGAAAGGGGAGGGTGCCGTGTGCCCCAACCTTTGCTTACGCACTTGGCCAAATTGGTGGCAGGTCACAAGTGAGGTTAACCATAATTAAGCAAAAAATGCAGGTTTTGGTTGTAGATGCAGAATGCATACACAAAAATAAACTGGAGAAAAAGAATAGTGCAGAGGACAGGGACACAAAATACAAAGTTAACCTTAAAGGCTTGACTTCTTGGATTACCTGGAGTAAGCTACAGTGAGGTGTTAGTGCAGAAAGGACCTCTGTTGTCAGGTAGCTGCTCTCAGCACCATACTTTCATCAGTTAGCGATGCACCAGGCACCCAGCAGTGAAGAGATTTCTGAATGGAGTTACTTTGTCTCAGCCCCTACAGTGCAAAGGTTTCCCTCTTGAAGACATTTTTTGTTTATTAACAGGTTGATGAAATAGTTGTTGTTCCAGGGCGGTGGGGGGTTTCTCTTGAATTCCTCTCATGCTGTTCAGTCTCCCCCAACTATTCACCAATATATCTTAATGTTCCTTTTGCTATCCACCAGGCCGCAATTGTCAGGAACGCAGAGCAGGAGGCGGTGTTGGAAATCTGGGTGTGAAATGGCTGGCTCTGGTGGGCAGCTGGCATCCTAGATTTAATTGAGCTTCTCTGAAAATGGTATGGTTATTTAAAATAAGCATCATTCTCTTCAATGTGATAATTTCTGAACTGATTCTTCAGAACTGTCTCAAGCTTCTGGACAGTCCATGCCAGCTCACGAATGAAATCAGCATCAGCTGTGTTACTTGAGCTCATGTTCGCTTCCATCTTCATATGATATTAAAATGCCAAAAAAATCTCTCTTGGAGACCACATGCCATTCTTCAGGCTTTAACTGGTTCTCCATTTGAGCCTCTGAGGGTGGTTTCCCTGAAGTTCCTTACCCTGAAGGTACTCTTCCTGGTAGCTGTTACATCAGCATGACGGGTCTCAGAGATAGGTGCTTTTTCTATCAGAAAGGGCTTATGCATCTTCCATAAGGACATACTGGTTCTGTGCACAGATCCCACCTTCATTCCCTAGGTCCACACACCTTTTCACAGCTTACAGGAGATATATTTGCCTTACTTCTGTCCGAAGCCATCTCATCCTAGGGAGGAGAGCTGGCACTCACTTGACCTTCGCACTTTGCATTTAGGAAGTTGGATTCCATTTTCGTGGCTTTTCATTCAGCAGTCAAGGGAAAAGGGCTTCTAAGGCTAAAGGATTACATCTCTTTGGCACATGAATCTTTGGGCCTTCAACTCCCAGATGGGATCACAGCTCATTCAACAGAAAGTGCTTCTACATCAGCAGCCTTTGACACAAATGCATCCTTTGCAGATAGCTGCAAGGCTATTATCTGGGCCTCAGTGTTAATGTTTATCAGGCATACAAGATGGACTCTATTGCTGCAGCTGATGTAGCATTTGGGCAGAGATTCCTACAGCAAGTGGTCTAGTCCTACTGTTATCTCCATGCTTGGCAGTTACTTTTCCCTCCCTTGATCAGATGAGCTTTGTAACATCCTCAAGTGTATCAGAGTGTCCTTCTCCCCTCTTTCACTGTTCTAACAGTTTATCTTTACCTGTTTGTTTCATAGGGCTCTGTAAGCCTTGTCTGTTTGTTTTGTTTGGCACACATTGTGGACTGTTATTAGCTGCAGAAGTCTCCAGGCTGAGGTGGGCTCCTCCTCCCCCTGGAGATGGAAAGTGCGATCAATTTCCTGCCTCCAGGGATTGTGGGAAGAGGAACCCAACCATATCAGAGTGTCCTCCTTGCCCTTGAGAAGAAGGAACCTTTATGATAAATCCAGTCTTCCGTTCTCTGGCTTTCTGGTGGATCTCAGATACTCTTCTTAATGCTCAGCAATAATTGTGTGATTTGCTAGTCCAGCCTACCAGTCACACATGCCATCTATGTTCACACTAATTTGGGAGTTCAGCTCACTGTAGAAAACTTGGAGCCCTTCAAGAGAGTGCCAGGTTATCAACTTGATCCTTATTTTCCCAAAGCGAGACAATACTTTTGTCTGAATAGGGGAGTGGGGAGAAAGAGGTTTTAGTGTGAAGGAGTAGACATTTTTGCTGAGTCCATGAATCATCCATAAATAATATTCACAGCATTGCCACTGTTGCAGCTTGGATTTTACAAAGTGCAGCTTTAAAGGAAGACGGTGTAAGGTGGAAAATAATAAATTATATTTTGGTGTTTGAGATAAAATGATGAAAAATTCAGGTGCTAGTTGTGAAACTTAAACCAAAAGTTGGTTACAGATAAGTGAAGCTTAGGTAGGTGGAGGGGAAAGGAGTTAGTAGATAGGGGCAAAGGGAAGATTTCATACTGTTTTGTCATTTTTACTGAAATTTGCAATGTGCTAAATACTTGTTCATTACTATAACGGCCATTACTTTATGTAAGTTATGTATTTTTATTTATTATTAGCTCTTTTTGAAAATAAACTATTGTAGATTTAACTGTGCTCCAATAGTAATTTTTCATCACCCAGCCAAATCTGTCTAACTCAGAAGGACCCGATTGTTGCTGATTTACATGTGTAGTTTACCTAAGTCCCAAAATTTTGGTGAATAAGAAAAGTATTCATGGTATTGTTCAATTTCCATTGACTGAATAGAGATCATCATTTTTTTTGAAAGATGAACATGTAAAAACCCACAGCACATAACACTGGTGAAAAGACCAGTGCAAGAAGTAGTCTTACTACCAAGAGTTTTCCAAAACTCATCACTTCTTCCCCTTCCGCAAAAACTCTAGCCTTGGTTCAGTCCTTTCAGCACAAGAAGTGGACAGCTAACTTTTACTTGACAATTTATTGGAAGTGGCAGAACCCTGTCTCACTGCTCCTGTGAAAAGTTTAAGACACTGACCACTGGAGACAGTGAGAGTTTAACCAGTGACACATGTGAGCTAATGCAAGGTACCATTTATGAACAGCACAAAGTAGCAGCTGCACAGGCAGGTGCCTGTGTATCTACAGCAGTCCTTCTGCTTTGTAATACTCCTGGACAATAATGGTCAACAAAAATGAATGGGTGTGCTTATGTACAAATTCCATCTTTGTGTTCATTCCCATGATCTCTGCTTGACTACCCATATGCAGAACCAAGCTCTGACACTTCAGATTCTTGTATGCTGTACAAGTACCAAGAATAGAGCACTTTCATTCACTTTTCTCCATGGAAGGGTGTACAGAATGTGCAACCCTACATCCAGTCACAGCTATTAGATGAAAAAAACCAGTGCCTTTCTCAGCAGAAGAAATCCATAGCAGTCCATGACTAAACAGACTTACAGATAGGAAGCTACACTGCAAAATAACCACTTCTAACTTGTGCTGCTGCTCTTAAACTGCTACCTTAATACTAAAGAGGAAGAACTATTTTGAATCTGTTCAAATGCATAAGGCAGACCAGATGGTGCCTAAGCCAGAACAAGAGATAATGCCCAGTAACAGCTTGGGCACCTTATGCTGTGGACAACCCAAGAGGAGTGAACACTTGAGGAAAGAAGCAAAGGAGATATTCAGGAAACATCAGCTAGGATATTTCCCATGTGTTGGCACCAAATACTTTAGTTTAACTGAAACAATTGTCTGGTTTCACAGAATAACATCTAGAAGAATTTGAGTAGACCCCCATCCTTCTTCTAAGCCTTAGCAGTAGTTAAGTGTTGAGCTTCACTCCTCCTTTAGCAAGTGCATAATGTCTACTCTGCCAGAGAGAGAGTGAAGCCAAGATATCTAGTTTTCACACTCAAGTGCCAGCAAGAGGCTTTGCTACAACAGGAATACATTTTCTCCAAGCTGTAGACACAGAAATAAGGGCTAGTGTAAAATACAGTAGCAGTCAGGGTAACCTACCTCACAAAGGGGCAAGCAGACAGGAGGAGGCAGCAGCCTTCACCCAACTCAGGAACTGCTAGGCAGAGATCTTCTTGTTCTGTTAGTTGAAGAGGAAATTTGAGCAAACTTCTCTTGAGCAGCACCAACATGAATGCCAATAAATGCGCCCATGAACTTTGTCTCTGGCCAGCACCACAAGCTGCCGTAGACCTCCCTTTTGGAATGCCTTATGTCTAAGAATTTCCATTTTTCCAGCAGTCAGGATTTTTCTTTTAAACAAGGTCTGACCTGAGAGAAATTGGATATAATTAACCTTCATAAAGTACACTGTAGAAACTACCCCTCTAGGGCTCTGCAAGGAAGTCATGTGATACATGGTTTGTGTTGCAAAATCCCATTCTGGATGATCATGAAATACACAGATGAAGGCTCTGAAATGTCTGAGAATCCATAGCACAATGTTAACATCCAACAGCAGATGGTGGTGTATTCAAGATGTAGTTCTTACAAAGTGGGGAACATCTTCCCCCCTGCAGGGAATTACAGGCTCATCAACGTGCGGAAGTCAGGTGGTTCCTGCTGTGTGAGAACCTGGCAGGAGGGAGAACAAAGGAGACTTAGCAGCGGCGGCAATGTAGACTTGATTTCTAATGCACCACCAAAATAAATCTGTGGCCAGGCTAACGGCCCTCAGCACTTTTACCTTTGTACACGGTCCACCATTTGTGCAATCAGTTTGTCAGAGATCCCCGGACAAGACTCCTCAGCTAAGCTAAAGGCGTTTTCCAGTTCTTCCATGGCTCCTACATTGCCTCCAGTCTGCTTGCGCTTGTCTTTGAGCTGCCAAGAAGTTACAGTTAGTATATTTGGAAGAGCAGAAGGTCTGGAAAAAGAATAATTAAGCAGCAGAACCACACTATTCCTACCAGCCTCCTTTTCCCAAGCAGTGATAGCAGAGCTATAAAAAAGTTAAACTTCAACCTACAACATGCACCTGAATATAAGTAAATCAAATAGAGCCCAAGGCTGCAATCCTAAACATAGTTACTTTGAAGCAAGACCCACTGAAATCAGTGGGGCTTGATTCCATGAAAGTGGGTCTCTTGAGCACCCTTGACTGTTGACTGCGCCTGCAGTGACTAGTCATCTATCCTGTTTCTAATGTACCTACTTGTTTGCTTCAGTTGAAAACCTTTCCAGAGCCAATGCCCCTGGGAAGTCTGCACCCACAATCAAGCAACATGGGATTGTATCATGATATTTTATGACGTCAGATTAGCAAATACAGAACAGCAGATGGTGTGAAGAAAGAAGGATGGTCGCCATTATGCAGCTGTACATAGGCACTAAGTGCAGAATTATTCCTGCCTGACTCTCTCCACCTGGTATGCCATAGTTTTCTTCATAGACTGAAAAAAATAGCTAAACATGTTTTGTGGGAGGTAACTTTAAAAAGTTTAGAAAATGCTTTGATTGCAGATTTTGTAGTTGTAGTGCAAACCACCCCATGTATAACATGAAAAACAGAGTGTACCATGTAGACTAGGGATACCTAAGTATCCTTGTTCTTTCCAAATATACTTCTCAGCCACCTGATAGAAGTTTGACGGTGAGATTTCCTAAGCTAAAAATAACAGTTCTGAGAATTTCCTACTTCCTCCCTGCCTCCCTTCCCACAAAGCTGAAAGCGGAAACTTTTATGGATAAAAGCAGTAGCTTTACCACACAGAACACGTCTGGTTCAGTAGACTGTCCTCTTCATCTCTATGGGCAGTGCTAATTAAGTGGCTTTGACCTGTCCTTACAAATCGTTGTTCATAATCCAGGGATCAATCTAGCTGTCCTTCTCTAGGTTCAGGCTGCCTTTCACCTTACCAAGATGCAGGAAAGGACAAAGCTCAATGCTACTCTGGAAAAAGAATAGAAATTTGAATCTGGAGTCCCCCTACTGGAAAGAATTTTTGCAAGAGTAAACAGAACTGTATCTGTCGTGATGTAACACAAACCATTAGAGCCACCTATAGGTTTAGTATATTTGTATTTTTGCGTATTGTTTGATACCAAATGTTTAATTTGCTCAAGTGTTTCTTCCTTAGAAGACAATTATTTTGTATTAGATCAAGCTCATGCCACGTGACCTGGGATTTCCACTTCTGGCTATGGGAAAGCAAATCCCTGTGAGCACAAGATTTCACTTTTCATGTGGGAAAGCAAAGATTCTGTGCTCTGCAATACTGCATTCATGTGAAGATGGATCTTGCATATAAAAGCGCTGTGAATCATATTAAGTCTGTACATTGAAAGAGAAAGTAATCTCTTATTTCATACTATTAAATAGCTGTTACCAGGTAGTAGAGGTACATTAAAAGTACTGTGGCTACACAGGCACTGAAGCTATGAAACGTCAACAAACTTTGATGATTGCAAGATGGGCAAATGATTTTTCACTTGAGAAGTGGACATTCTGAAACATTTGTGTACTTTCCTACCCAAACTCTTTGGAGGCAAAAGGTAGGCTGATCTTTCACGCACCTTGAGTTTGTCTTCCTACCTCCTCTATGAGCACCTGCTAGGAAGAAAGCTCAGAGTTATCTTCTCTCCAGGGCTCATAGGCTGCTTTCCTTCTTCATATACCTCTCCTCCTTTGCTGTCCCTAACCTTGTTCCTTCATGTGTCTTTCAAAAAAATTGCCCTCCCTGCTCATCTTACATTGTGGCTCTATCCTCTAGAGAGGTGGAAAGCACTTTGCCCACACAGTGCAGCAAGACAGCCAGGCATGCTATCATAGCCACTCCCCCGCAGCAGTGGTAAGCGAAAAAGCCATGAATTGCATCAACTGAATCAGTGAGGTGAGGAAGCTGGCTAGATCCATTTTGCTACCAAAACAGACATGAGCAACAGTGGCCTCAATAGGCAAATGGTGTCTGCCTGGGCCAGTGCAGCACAGTCAGGAATGGGGAGGGAGAGACTTCTGCCTGAACTATAGGCTTGAAGGAAACTGTCTGTGGCTAAAGAAACTGGTAGATAGGAAAAATTAGTCCTGAAGCAATAGTGGCAGGGCCCTTATGTGGCCCGCGAGCAACCAGTGCAAGGGAGGGAAAGGAGACTGCTTGGGGGGAGTAAGCAGAACCCCTCCAATTGTGGCTTCAGCATGGCAGAACAACCTCATCTGCTGCAGTCAAGCAATGTGGGATCTTCTGCCCAGTGCTGCACCACTGGCTCTCCAGTCTGCCCATGTGGGTTTTCCTTTGCACCCCCCCAGCCCATGAGGCCTTGCAGTGAGGATACAGCAACTTAGCGCTTACCAGCTGCTGTCCTTTACACAGCTCATATTTCCGGTACCTGGCATTACATTTTATGACATGGCCCGGCCGGACAAAGTGACATTTATGTCAGATCTGGCCCTCGTAACAAATGAGTTTGACACCCCTGTGCTAGACCTCAGAAGGGCATCTTCCTGAAGCATCTTTTGCTTCTTCAGGGTCTTCCATGCAGTTAGTAAGAGAAAGGTGGCCTCAAAGGTGGAAATAAGTAAATGGATTGAGATGGCACAATCTTGTCATGTTCTTCACAAGATTTAAGAGCAACTAAAGGCAGTACAACGTTTTCAGTTGAGAGGACAACCACCTTGGTAGCACTTGACACTAATGGTCCCATTGCAAACACTTTTAAGGCCACTACGTGGGTGTTCCTCTCAGGTGGGTGATACTCCCTCCCCGGATGGTTGCAATACTTGGTAGCATCCCAGAATATCATTGACTTCCCAAGTGGTAATGGAACATTAGACCATTGAAAAAACTGTACAGGGACAAGGAACCAGCTGTAAAGATCATCAGATAACCTTAGGCCCATTGCTTACTGTCCACTACTTCACAGGATTGTTGTGGAGGGAAGAACCAAGTACGCCACTTTAAACTCCTTGGAAGAAGGGCAGGAACAAAGTGAGATAATGCCATAAGCTAATAGCATTATTTCCCAAGGCAGACCCCTCCCTCAGGCATTAGTGAAAGTTCCTTTTACTTGAGATAAAGGGCATTGTTATTTGTGGAAGGGTCATGCCAGGCATCTTGCTGGATACTGCAGTCACCTCCTGAGTGCTTGCCTGCCTACGGTCTTATATTCTTAGGGGGTTTCCCCCCTCAAATATTGTATTTTCCTGTGTTGACCAATGTTATTTCTTGGTCCCTCCTATATTGCAACAGTTTCTTTTTCAACCTGTTAATTCACCAGTTTTTCTGTTAAGTCAGAGATACGCCATCTCTAAGTAAGCTTAGTAGCCTGAAGAAGCACACAATGTGGTTGCTGTGGTTTGCTATAGAAATCTCCACAGTGAAGATGGGTAGGTACTCCCTCCCAAACTGGAGATTGAGAGATCAGCCTACTTCCTGTCTCCAGGGATTGTGGGTAGGGGACTATTCAAAAATTCCAGAACATCCTCCTGTATCTAAGTCCAATGTTCCACTCTATATTGTTTATCCATATAATGAATAACTTGCATGGTTTTCAGCTTTGTTACAATTTGCACAGTTCTTCCATGGCTAAGACTATTTCTTATTATGGTGTCACCCCACTTACTTTTTGACTCCTTTCACTGATCCTTCCTAACATATCCCAACATACTCAGCTAAACCTTTCACCTGTTACAGGTATATTAAAGACAATAAACCCTTTCCCTTCTCACCTCCCCAAAGACAGGGCGAACGAGAGTAGAGAGGCACTGAGACCTTGGCTGCCGCTTGATGGGCTCAGGAGGCTACAGGGGAGGGAAAAAGAGGGTTACCAATGACCTGTTATTTTCATGAAAATAAGATGATTTGTAAAGCAATATTTGGCCACATTCTCAATGCAAAAAGAGGGGAAGTTAAAGTGGGGAAATAGCCATTCAGAAATGTCCTATTTCTGCTACAAACTTGATAGCTACCCTTTCAGTTCAGGAAAGAGACTAAAGCAGATGCATAATACTGGCAGGAATAGCAACCTATATGCCAAGAGCATAACACTATACTAGTTTCTGACAGCAGTTACAACACCATAACCAGAACTTTGGCTGAAGTATTATTTAACAATGGAAGTCCTCTAAGATAACAAAAAACCTAAGAACAAAAGGACAGTCACCATCTGCCAAAGCAAGCCATGCTCTGCTGCAGTAACGTCAGAGTAATCTGAAGAATGGCATTATTTCAGTATACAACCTCCCACCTCTGCCTTGGTTCCTTGCTCCTCAGATGCAGTGGACACCAAACTTACTTTCTGGGATCCATGATGTGGCATCCCTTTGTGCAGCTTGTTCAAGGAACTGGGGCGAATCGTTGGTGGGAAAGTCCATATGGGTCCTTGATCTCTCTCGTCTGCATCTCCATCACTAAAAATAATTAAAATATAGAGAGTGTGTTCACATCCACAACAGCCTTGGATAAAGAAAGCTGCATGCAGAACTGAGAGTCTGGGAGCAAACAACCTTGGACTCTCTGCTTCTCAATGAACTAGATAATCAGATCCATCTCAAAATATTTTCCAGAGATTTATGTTTTTCTCATAAATCTAGCTTAATTCTTGCAGTTTGTAATACTTGGTTTTGTTACTCCCAGATAGTGTTCCCTCTAAGCTAAGTTAGAGTGAGCTAGCTCATAGTTTTTTAGCCTCCAGTTCACAGATTTTTGTCTTAGCTCAGGAAGGATGGCTCCAGAGCAAACGAATTTATGCAGTAACCAAATTGCTTGCTCACAGCTTTAATGCCAGTAGCTCACAAAGTAGAACTTTTGCTCACAAGACTCAACAGCTTAGAGGAAACATTGCTCCCAGATTTATTTTTGCCTCTAGTATATTAATTTTTCTGAGAATGCGGTACCTTCCTTTCCCCCTTTGTTTTTCAACATGTGCTGCTATGCTTATTCACTTACTTCTGATGACCGCTTTAAAGGCATCCCACACTATTAGCCAGGCCACAGTATTATTAAAATTTTCTTTAAAGTATTGTTGTATGACAGTTGCAAAAGTCTTAAATATTCCTTTATTAAGTAACACTCTAATGATTTAATTTCCAGGCTGGTCCTAATCCATCTTGTTCCTTGGTATCTACCAAACATGAAATTAGTGCATGATCTGTCCATAGTTTAAGTCAAGTTACAGCTTGTAGATTATTAGGTAGCAGAGAAGTTGAAGCAAAGAAAAAAATCTGAGAAAAACTGTTATGAATGTAGGAATAGTAAGCATAAGCCTTTTCTTGTGGGTGTCAGTTTCTCCATATATATCAGATCATGTTGCTTCACAAATTTTTGCAAATGGGAGATTTTTGAGGTTTTCCTGTTTTTAAAGGAGGTGGAAGATCTATCATATTTAGGGTTTTCAGCTAAATTAAAATTCCCTAGGAGAATTCATCTTTAAAATCCTCAAATATTTTAGAGCATCAGCTAAGAGTTCCAACAACCCCAAATTAGCATATACGTCCCCATGGTTGTCTATGTACTTTTTCAGTTACCTTTCATAAATAGATATCTGCTTCTCAGGTCTGCCAAATGGTCTTGTATTTCTAAGGGATACCCTCTAGTTAGGAGAACTGCCACCCCTCTTGCCTTTGATGAACCTGCTGCAGCAAGCTATCAAATCTGGGTGATTTCAAAATAGAAAGATTATTAGGCTTCTGGTGTAAATTCTGTGCTAACAGACTGAATACTGACTTGTACAAATGAGCAAAAATCCTGCAGACACTAATAATGGGAAAAGGGCAAAGAATTTTGGTGGCTCTGAATCTACCATTTAACTATTTATTCTTGCTTTCTTGGGTGCAAAGGAAAATTTTCTATGCCTTGTGGTTTGTGAAAAAAGATAGATGTACTGTTCTCCATTTTGGTTTCAGTGTTTACATAGGGCCATTATAAATTAATATATTTAAAAGATTTGCAGCAAAAGTGCAGTATCCTATATAGAAAAGTCAATTAATGAGCTCCTGAACGCATTATAAAAATTTCCTAACCCAAAACTCAGGTGCCCCTCTGCCATACAGATGGTATTTTCACTGTCACAGAAAGACTGTTTTATACTTTACTAGGACACAAGAAAAGTAAAATGAAATCTAAAGATGTTTATTTTGCTTGGGCAACCTACCTACTATATAGCTCTGTTAAAATTCCTAAGAAAATAAGAAGAGCCCTGCTGGATCAGACCAGTGGTTCATCTAGACCTGTCTCACAGTGTCCAACCAGTTTCTCTGGATGGCCAACAATAGGGCACAGAGGTCGATGTTGCCTCCTGGCTCTGGGATTCAGAGGATTAGTGCCTCTGAATGTGGAGGTTCCCTTCAGTGACCATAGACTTATCCTTCATGAATCTATCTAATACCCTTTTAAAGCTGTTCATTCTGTGGCCATCACTATGTCCTCTGGCAGCAAATTCCACATAATAATCACTCTGCCTAAAGTAGTATTTCCTTTTGTCCACCTTGAACCTACTACCCATCAGTTTCATTGGATTCCTCAAGTTCTAGTATTTTGGGAGAATTTCTCTTTGTCAACTCTCCACCTCATTCATCATTTTATAAACCTCTATCATGTCCCCCCTTAGTTGTCTCTTTTCTAAACTGAAAAGTCCCAGACTCTTCGGTTTTTCCTCATAGGGAAGGTGCTCCAACCCCCTAATCTTCTTGGTTGCCCTCCTCTGTACTTTTTCCATCTCTGCAATGTCCTTTTTGAGATATGGTGACCAGAACTGTACACAGTATTCCAAATGAGGCTGTGCCATAGATCTAGACAGGGGCATTACAATATCAGTCATTTTTTTTCTCAAACCCTTTTCTCATAATCCCTAACATTGAGTTTCCTTTTTTCATTTTTCACCACCGCAGCACACTGGGTTAACACTCTCATTGTTAAGATCTTTTTCCCTTTCAGCCTCAGGAAGTTCAGACCCCATTAGCCCATACTTGAAGTTGGAATTTTTTGTCCCAGTGCACAAATGTTGGTTCAAAGCTTGCTTAACACTGATAGCAGCTAGATTCTGCTGGGTAGCTGTGCTGGTCTGAAGCAATAGAATAAAGTTTGAGCCCAGAGGCACCTTTAAGACCACCGAAATTTAATTCTGGGTATAAGCTTTCATGTGCATGCAGCTTTCATCAGTGCATGCACATGAAAGCTTATACCCTTTGTTGCTCATAGAGGTGCCCCTGAACTCAAACTCTGTTCTACTGCTAGCACCTGTTTGACTTTCACTCATAGTACTTTGGCTCCAACTCAATGCCACTAAAATATGGATTTAAGCATTTGAATGACCCCTTAATCAGGATGCAACTTTCATCTTAAGGGAGAAACTGTCCTCTCAGTTACTGGTAAGTTACTAGGGGGGGGACAGAAGAGGAAGGGCAGCAGCAGCATTTCCAAAGCAACAGAACTACATACATGTCAGAGTCATCAGAACTGGAGTCCTCGCCATGCCCTTCAGACTTCCAGCGTTTGTACCGGTCAATGAGTTCCATGAGAAATGATGTTTTCTTGGTATAACGTGTGATGAATTTGTGCTTTAGTAATTCTTTTGCAGTGGGCCTCTGTGCAATGACAAGGGAGAGTGCTGTAAATTACAAAATTTATACTCCACCTTTCTGCCCTCATAAGGGCCACCAAAGCAGCTAACAAATTAAAACGTACGTAATAAAATCCCATCTTCCAAAACTTTAAAACCAGAGCTAAAATATACATGAACAACTTAACAACAATAATTAAAACACAGGGCAGGAAGGCAGGATCATTGAACGAACACCAAGAGGAACAAAAAAAGTCTTCACCTGCTGGCACAAAATGACAACAAAATGGAAAAATCTCCCTGGGGAGAGAGCTCCAGAGTCTTGTTGCCATGACTAAGAAGGCTGTCTCTCAGGTTGATATTCACCTAATCTCAGAAGGCGGAGGCATCTGAAGTGGGCCTTGGGAAATGACCGCAGTGGTTGGGTAAGTTCATAAAGGATTAGGTGGTCCTTCAGGTATGCTGTCCAGAACCATACCACGCTTTTAAAGGTCATCACCAGCACCTTGAATTGTGCCCAGAAACAGACAGGGAGCAAGTGCAGATTGGTCAAGACAGGAGTGATATGATTTCTACATTCCATCCATCCTGGCTATAGCATTCTGCACCAATGGAAGATCTTCTTCGTGGTCTCTGTGCATCACACCTATGGGATCAAGTGCGCCTGCGCTGATCCAATCAGTGTTCTACAAAGCTCACGATGGGATTTTCACGCCTCCACCCTAAGCCTGCGTGGGAACCCCTACTGCACATGCCCAAGGGGGTGGGGTGCGGACATCCCACCAGTTTTTTTCTGACTGCCGTGCTGTTAGCAGCTTTCTTGTCGGTCGGTGCTATTCATTTTTTCTCCTCACATCGGGAATTCTTCAACTCATCTTATCTTCATTCTTCAGATTTCTTCTTTAAATTACTAAACTTTTCTCCTCAAGAAATCTTCAGGGTGTCAGCGGGGTGAGAACTTTCCGTGGTCTTCGGACCTTCGCCCCCCCTCCCTTTCCTCCCCTCACTCTGAGGAACTTGTTTATGGATAGAAAGTGGGGGTGCTTCAAGAGGTGTGTTTTGTGTGGGAGTAAGTTAGCTCCTCGGGCCAAACACACACTCTGTATAGTTTGTTTGGGTAAATCTCACCGTCCAGAGGGTTGCGCTCTTTGTGTGAAATTCTCTAATCAAACACACAAAAATAGAGCTGTGAGACTGAAAGTAGCCCTTTGGGAATCGGCTCTTGCCCCTCCATCATCCACCATGTCGACCGAACCTCCTCCTAAGTCGTCTTTATCGAATGAACCCCCACCTCAATCTTCCACATCAATGCCGAGGTCAACGGCTACCCCATTGACGCCAAAACCACCTCAGCCAGTCAAGTCTGCTTCTGATATGCTCGGGGCTCCTGGATAGCCACCATCAACCTCCAAGATGCCTATTTCCACCTCAATAATCACCCGGCTCATCGGAAGTACCTCCAATTTGCCATTGGGGACCTCCACTTCCAGTACAAGTGTCTCCCGTTCAGCCTCTGCACAGCGCCAAGAGTCTTCACCAAGACGATGGTGGTGGTGGTGGCCCATCTTTGTCTACAAGGAATCACCATCTTTCCCTACATAGACGATTGGCTTTTAGTGGCAGATTCCGCGGAGCTCCTGGACAACCGCATCTCCCAGACGCTACATATCCTGTCCTCCCTGGGCCTGCAGGTCAACCGACCAAAGTCCAATTTGCAACCCACACAAAGGGTGCAGTTCATAGGGGCAGTTCTCGACTCTATGACATGCATGGGTTATCCTACAGGCAGAGCGGCAACCTTAGCATCACTCACGATGGAGGTGAGGACACACACCTGGTCCACGGTCCTCCAGGTCCAATGTCTGTTGGGCCATATGTTGGCCACCACATCCGTCCTGCCGTTCGCAAGACTCCACATGAGACCTCTTCAGATGTAGCTTCTGCAGCATTTCATGCCCTGTCGAATGTTCCAATCCGTCCATCTCCAGCCCCCATCGAATGTCCGAAACTCCCTGGTGTGGTGGACGTTTGTATCCAACTGCACCCAGGGTGCACCCTTTCACCCACCGAGACCGAGTCTCACACTTACCACAACATCTTCCCTGTGGCCGCTCACATTCCAGGGACCTGCAATGTGAAGGCAGACCTTCTCAGCAGGGGTTTCACTCAGCATCACGAATGGGAGCTGAACTGGACTTACCTTCATCCCCTCTTTCAAAAATGGGGCAGCCCTCAGATAGACGTTTTCGCCTCCAGAAAGAATAGTGTCCTTTCTTCTGCAGCTGGGGGGAGCAGACCCTCTCTCTCTAGGAGATGACCTCCTCTACCCATGGGGACAGGCGCTCATTTATATTTCCTCCTCTACCCCTATTCCTACGGGTGGTTCAGAAACTAGTCAGGCTCATGTCATACTCTATCTTAGTGGCTCCAAGGTGGCCCAGGCAACCCTGGTTCACCGCTCTTCTTTGCCTTGCAAGAGGCAGGTACTACCACTTCCCCAAGGTACCAGATCTCCTCCTCGTGGAGAGCAGAACACTGCTTTACCTTGGCATAGACAGCCTGAAACTGACAGCCTGGCGAATACTTCAATAATGTTCTCTGATAGAGTCTCTGAGGTCCTGCTGAATGCTCGAAAGGCATCCACTCGTCTTTCCTATCAGAGGAAGTGGCCTAGGTTCCTATCCTTCTTACAGTCTTCGACCACTTCGCCAACATCTGCAGGTCTCGACAAAATCCTTGCGTTCCTCCAGTCACTTGCCGACCAGGGACTTTGCCACTCTTCCATCAGGGTCTACTTGGCAGCTATTTCTGCCTACCATGACAGGCTGGACGGTTATTGCGCATCCTGTGTCAAAGATGTTTCTTCGGGGTCTCATGCGCTTGTATCCTCCTGTAACTGCCCCCATGCCGTTGTGGGATTTGCCATTGGTGCTCCGTCATCTCACAAGAAAACTGTTTGAATCTATGGCAACCTGTGCCCTCCAGTATGCCGCATGGAAGACTGCGTTCTTGGTGGTGATTACATCGGCCAGGAGGGTCAGCGAACGGATGGCACTACGCCATGACCCTCCATACCTTGTCTTTCTGCCAAACAGAGTGCGCCTGGTGCCAGACGTTTCCTTTCTACCGAAAATAGTTTCTGAATTTCATTTGAACTCAGAAATATTCCTGCCGGATTTCTTCCCTGCCCTGAGGGGGAAGAACAACATCTTCTTCACACCCTTGATGTTAAGAGGGCACTTCTGTTCTATCTAAACCAGACTCAGCCTACTAGAAAGGACAACACCCTGTTCCTTTCATACTCCACTGCCTCCCTAGGGTTGCGGATTTTGACTCACCTGTCCAAATGGATTGTCGGGACAATTAGGTTCTGCTACTTGTTAGCAAAGCACCCTCTCCCTGTTCGCTTGAAGGCGCATTCTACCAGATCAATGGCAACCTCCACAGCTTTTCTGAACGGCACATCCCTGTCCTCTATCTGTAGAGCTGCCACGTGCATTCATTAAACATTACGCACTAGATGTTCATGCACAACATAAAGTCGATCTGAGTCATTTGGTCCTGTCCTCTGCGGTGCACTGAGTCTGACAGTGCCCACCTCCAGGTGAGCCACTGCTTTTCAATCTCCCATAGGTGTGATACACAGAGACTACAAAGAAGATAAACAGGTTGCTTTCCTGTAACTGATGATCTTCGAGTGATCATCTGTGCAGTCACACTGCCCACCCATCCTTTCCCACTGCTGTCATCCTCAGTTGTTTATCTCACATGGCTTTGGTTGATAGCAGTCAGAAGAAACTGACGGGATGTCCACACCCTGCCCCCTTGGGCATGCGCAGTAGGGGTTCCCGTGCAGGCTCAAGATGGAGGTGCAAAACACCGATTGGATCAGCGCAAGTGCACTAGATCCCATAGGTGTGACTGCACAGATGACCACTCAAAGATCATCAGTTACAGGTAAGCAACCTGTTTTTTTCCAAACACTTTTCAAGGGGCCAGCCCCATTTAAGGCTTACACTATAGTGGCAAGATATTTTCTGCTCAAGAGAGGCGGCAGCTGGCTAACCTGTCAAAACTGGTAAAAGGGACTCTTGGCCACAGATACCACCTGCTTATCTAGCAGTAGGCCTCGGTTCAAGAGAACTCCCAGACTATGGACCTGTTTCCTCAAGGGGAGTGCAACTCCATCCAGAATGGGTGGCACCTTAAATCCTGAGTCAGGCCTTCCATTCATCAGGAGCTCTCCCATCTTGTCAAGATTAAGTTAGCAGAAGCCAAACAAGCAAACAAAAAAGCAAAACAGGCACCATAGTGGCTTTCCAAAGCAACATCATTATCTCATCTTTTGAATAATGTTCGGCAGTGCCCCACCCTTTCCTGCTGGTTCATCTCCTCAAGAAAATCACTGCAGTTTCCTGGCAGTCAGGAGACCAATACTTAGGCTGCACTTACAAGGAGCAGTAGGAACAGTACTTACAAACCGAGGGTCTTTATTAAGGCAGGCTTCCACAAATTCCTTAAAGGGCTTACTATGGTGACCCTCCAATGTTGGAGGGTTGTTTTTGGGGATCAGGAAAAGAACTCGCATAGGATGCAGATCAGAATTCGGAGGCTCTCCCTTTGCCAGTTCAATAGCAGTAATTCCAAGAGACCAAATGTCTGCCTGGAAGAAAAGTGGGGCAGGGGAGAGAAGAGGACTCAGAATGCTCCACTTTAAACTGGCATACCAAGATCAACTCTAGATTTTTAAACAACATTTTAATTCTTTGATGTTTGGATGCTCACTCACTCAGGGGACCCTATTTGGGTAGAAAGGCAGCATATAGAAATATTTTAAATATAATTAATAAATTCTACAGACATGAGCTTTGATCCGAACTTGAAACCTATTTACTGCTCTATCTGAAATCCCATTTCTGTGCATGTGAGAAAAACACGATTACGGTACAACTGAAATAACGTGCTGTATTCGAATTGATACTTGGTTCTTATATTCCTATCGGGAAGCAAGGCAATCAAAACTGTCCATACTTGCTTCCTTTTTATAATCCTCTATCCTGTTACATCTCAGCCACAGGTTCCTGCCAGTGGTCTCTGCCTTTCCATCTAGAATGCCATTTCCAATCTCACATGTGAATATTTTCCCAGAGGCGAGTGAATTAGAGGTTCCAAGTAAAGATTTATTTGGAACAGTTATCCAGAAACTGTTTGGAAGGAGATTCAAAATTAACTTTTTCAATTCCCATCTGCTTCTGCATTATAGAGGCCAACCTCACAAGAATCCCTGGTGCTGCCTCTTGACACTGAAATGGCTTGCTGCCCAATGAGCTCTCCATAAAGGCAGAACAGAATCTGTTTAATGGGGCAATTGTTTTTAGTCATCTATCATAAATCAGCAACAGCCATTCATTACACAGGCAAAATGATGCAACAAATCAGTGATCTAATACTGTCAGCTGGTCAGGACTTATGTACCCCATAGCTTTAAATTCTGCCATGTGGTGAAAATTGGTACAGTGGAGCCTTTCCCTGCTTAGAGTCACAGTTCTGGTCAGGGAAATACATTCCAGCTCAATGGAACCTTATTTGCACTTGTCAACTGTGGAGGAGGTGGCATATCTTCCTGTGGGGACTAAACAGATGAAAAGCATTCTCAGATAAGCAGGTGAGCATGGCTGGTTCAAGCTATTTCTGTCATACTGAGCAAGATACGGCTGTCACCTCCTCCCACATCACATCCGGTAGAAGCAGAGTCCTAACAATACATTGATGCCTTCCATGTTCTGCCACTCAGGTAGCAAACAAGTCTTGACATGGAAGTCATAGCAAAGTAGACTACTGTGCTTTCACAATGCACAAGCAAATCATAGGTGTGAATCACAAGGAACAATGAAGGATTAGGAAAGTCAATGTAGAAGTCATGGGCGAACACATCCTATACGAAATCAGAAGAATTAGCTATCTAAAAATTGAAAGGTCTATCCAGAACAGCTAAGCTTGCCTCGGAGATTTCATTATTAATCAGTTCTTTATTAAAACACCCCTGTATTGATGTAAAATACGACTGTCCTGGGAAAAGGATGCTCTCCAACCTCTGACCTGCTCGTGTGGGCAGAAGAAAGTAGCTGGAGAATAAATTCTCATGCTGTGAGTAATTTTGTGTAGTGCACAGTCTACGAAGTTGGGTGTTATGCCTGAGTGGGAAAAACCACACTGACAAAAAATAAAATTGTTAATTAATTCATTCATTCATTTGTTCATTCTAAGGCAGTCTCTTATGTGATATAACATGATGCACATCCTGACTGATGAACTGGCAGGTGAGTCAGCTTCCTTCTGCTCCACTCACCTTGAAGTCATAGGCCGACTGCTTGATGACTTCAGGCGCCATCCAAAACGGGGTCCCGACAAAGGTGTTTCTCTTGATCTGAGTGTCTGTCAGTTGGCCAGCAACACCAAAATCAGCTAGTTTCACATCCCCCTGCTCTGAAAGCAGCACATTGGCAGCTGTTCATACAAAAAAGGGCACCTGAATCAGAAGTGAAGACACAATGCACTCGCCCAAAATAAAAAAGTGATACTTTTCAGAAGCCCCGGTAAACAGTTCTGTTTTAATCCGTGTCTTGGCAGAGGGGAAGCCAAGAATAGTGCTTTAAGTAATTACACAAACGGAGGCAGAATGTAGTCTCAAAGCTGGCTCAAACATCTATTCTGCTTCCCATTCCAATCCCTTATGACCCCACAAGTAGGGCAACGGGGTTATGTTCTTGCCCTGCCTGAACTACTAAGCCTTCCTTAACCTCACCTTATGGCTCCACTTTCAATCTGCCCTCTGGCTTTATTGCTTTTTTTTTTTTTACTGCAAGTACAGCAATAAGATCTCTCACCGGAAGAACTATATTGAATGCAGAGTACAAGATTTTGTACATAAACATTCTGCATTAATTGCAGTTAAAATGGTAGTATTTCTCTGCCGAGAACGGTCTCTTGTGATGATTAAATGACTAGCTTCAGCAGAACTACACTAGCATAAGAGGATCAAGAATTGTGACAAGTACTTTTGTGAATATGCAACAGCTGTGAGCTGTCAGAAAAAGCTCCAACACCCTACAATTTCACAATGGAAGCAGACAGAGTAATAGGCCTGCAGAGTCTGGAATTCCTGCAAAATGATAAAAATCTTAAAATCTGACAAGTGGAAGCCAAACATTCTCGGGACTCCACCCACATAGCAGACACTGCTCTTTTTAAAGCTTTTCCTCAAAACTATGAAACTTGGGGTTTGTTTTTTTTTAAAAAGAGAAGCGCTAACAGTCTTCAAAGTGCTTTGTTAGATGCAAAGATCTGTGCCAGAACCTTGCTCTTTTAGTTAATGCATAATCGCAGAATGGAGATTTATGGGCTAGATTTTTTTTCCTATAAGCAAATGGCAATCACAGTTTCACTGGTCTCAAAAAAGAACTCCCATAAAGGTTGTACTTTGCAAGCCTGACCTTTGATGTCTCGGTGGATTTTCCTCTCAGAGTGAAGGTAGTCTAAACCCTTTAGAATCTCTCGTAGAATAGTAGCAATGTAGGTCTCCTCCAAGGGGCCAGGCTTAAGCTGCAGAGAGGAAAAAAATTGGGGGAGTAGACAAGTAAAGATGTCTAGGAGGCATTGGCAGAGTTCCGTCAGTTTGTGTGCAGCAAAGTCAATAGGCTTAGACTGGAGTAACTGCACAGGGTTGTACAACTAGGTTTTTAAGCTTTAACATGGCATCTGGATCAATCAATAACTGGGAGGCTGGAAGAATGCAACAGGAACCAAGCACAAAGGTAATGCATACACACAAAAACTGGAGTATCAGAGCTCCCCCTCCCAGCTCCAGTTACTGATTATACTCATAGATGTTCATTCTCACAAGCCACTTGCTTACATGAATTGTTGAAAGATATGGGAAGTCAAGAGGACAAGGTAATTCTGTATGAGGACTTGAGATTGTCACTGGGAACCGACACTGAATTCATGCAAACTGAAGTTCCATGGCTGCATAAAAAGGTACTTACAAGATCCAGTGCTGAGCCACCCCCCAAGTACTCCATGATTATCCACAGCTTGGTGCCCTACAGATTAGACAGAAAGATGTCTGAGTGCAATGAGGGTCATTTCAAGATTAAACTGACTCCAAGTACAGCTGGGCCACATTAGCCCTATATCTTCTCCTGAACAGGTGAATGAAACCAGGTGGGAGAAGAGGAACAGAAGCAGCATGGGCCAAATTTTTGATGATGCTCTGTATTGCTTCTTAAAGCTATGCTACATGAACAGAACAGCATGGTGCAGTTCTCTCAGACTGCCAGTGGAGAAAATGTGTTTGGATGCTCTTCCGTTTCAAGATAGTTTCAGAGGGTTAGCCATGTTGGTCTGAAGTAGTTTGATTCAACTCCAGTAGAAGAAGAGATTGGATTTATACCCCGCCCTTCACTGCCCAAAGGCGTCTCAGAGTGGCTTACTAACTCCTTTCCCTTCCCCTCCCCACAACAGACACCCTGTGAGGTAGGCGGGGCTGAGAGAACTTCTGACAGAAACTGTCCTTGAGAGAACAGCTGTGCCAGAGCTTGTGACTGACCCAAGGTCACATCAGCAGGTGCAAGTGGAGGAGTGGGGAATCAAACCCGGTTCTCTCAGATTAGAGTCCGCACACTTAACCATTACACCAAACAGTAGCACCTCAGAGGCCAACAAGATGTCTGATGAGGGGAGCTTTGACTCTCAGACCCTCATACTCTGAAAAATTTGTTGGTCACTAAGTTGCTACGGACTTGAATTGAGCTGTCCTCCATTTAAAACTCCCTACCTACAGAGCACTGACGTTTCATGGATAAAGGTTCTAACTTTCTCCATTGCACTGCTATTATCTTCGCCACGTGGAAGACAATTCAAATGCAATTCACAATTTTCATTCTGAAGTAACCCAGCAAGAGTTGCCTCACATTATTCTGCTGACCATGTAGTCTGGATCCTTTGTCATGCAGTAGTAGATGACATGGATAATTTGGCCCTTGCAAACACCTTCTGAAAACTCTGTAATCAAGAGCCACCCACCTCAAAGTGACTTAACGTGGGTAGCCAGAAGCAAAAAAGGGGGTATGAAGATAACCTTAGAGATACAGAACGTTTAATACTGTAGCAGAACTAGGTTTTATGTGTGACATCATCACCAGCCTTTTCTGGGGAGCTCTGAGATGGTTAGCCGGACTCAGGCATGTGAGACGTGACTTACAATGCACTGCTTTGAAAGTGTGTGCTGAGACCACACAAGACATTCAAATGACCCACAATTACAACATTCTCTTGGCAATCCCCTTTTTAGGAAATGAAGGGATAACACATGCCATGAAAACAAAGCAGCTCCTTTACTTATCCTCAGTCATGCACCTTCAGATGGGACTGATGCTTGACTGGCTCTGAAATAAGCAAGTCTCAGAAGGAAGGACTACAATTTAACATGTATGGGAGATCAAAAGCTTGAGAAAACTAGGCCTATAATTTGTAAGTGGGAGAACTGTGTCCTTATGTGCATTTTCTGATTCCCCCCCCCTTTGGCCGAATTAGTCTCTCAGATTAGCATTTTCTGATCCCCCCCTTTGGCTGAATTAGTCTCTCAGATTAGAATTTCTGCATCCCTGACAGGTTAAACCTTTTTTACACAGATCAGAAGCATTTTAATTTAGCAATTCTAAAAGCACAGAGACTTCTGAAGGCACATAACACTCCCTCTTGCCTTGCATATGTCCTTTTTTCTTCACCACTCCAATGTCCTAGCACTTATTGAGAACCATTGAAGAAGACCCAGCAGGACTTTACTGGGGTAACTAAAGACCCGTCTCTAAAACAAGTTTTCTATGCTCAGAGTACTGAGTGACATTATACAGTTTGGGTTCTTTTCCTTTCCCCCCAGATAGTTTTCAGTCAACAGGCAAAAATCACCCCTCACCCCCCACGCACAGAGGCCAGTTACTGAACACATTTCCTTGTTTCAGTGCATAAACTGCAACACCACTTATTCATTAATAACTTGCACCACAAGCATTGCAGTCCAGGCTGACTACAGTAGCTTCATTTACCTTCAGGTAGGAACCATAGTAACGGGTAATGTAGGGGCTGTCACACTGGCTGAGTACAGTTATCTCCTGCTGGATGTCTTCAATCTCATCCTCTGCTTCCTCCAGGTCAATTATCTTGATAGCTACCACCTCCTTAGTACGGTTATCAATTCCTTTGTACACCTCACCAAAGGAGCCTTTGCCAATCCTCTCCAGCTTGGTGAACAGTTCCTCTGGATCAACCCGAGAGTGCTGTGACAGAGAGAAGTTTGGGGGGGGGGGGGCGACCAAACACACACACACAAAAATGAACAGTAAATAGTTGAATAGCACTTTCCCCACTGTGGGCTTACCTACTATTAAATCCTTCTAAAAGGTAAAGGTTTCCCTTGCTCGAAAGCCAGTCAAATCCCACTCTGGGGGCTGGTGCTTATCTCCATTTCCAAGCTGACGAGCCAGCGCTGTCCAAAGACTTCTCCGTGGGCATGCAGCTAGCATGACTAAATGCCGAGGCACACAGAACGCTGTGACCTTCCCACTGAAGCGGTACCTATTTATCTACTTGCAATTTCTTGCTTTTGAACTGCTAGGTTGGCAGTAAATCCTTCTAAAGCCACCCTACTCTCTGATATGGAGATCCACCAGGAACAAGTCCTTCTGCGCTCAGTGGAATTTGTTCCTTAGTAAGCATGCATAGTCTTTTGCAGCCCTTGAATTCTGCATCTCAACACCAACATGGGATAAGGCCACTAAAACACAGGAAGCTTACTAGCAGAATTAAGAGTTTCAGGAGGTCAATACAGATTCAGAGTTCAGTAGCAGAAATTATACAGTCCTTTAGCTGGAAAATGCAAGTCCCCTGTTTGAAAACATAACTGCCCATATCTAGATGGTATGGCTTAGGGGTTAAAACTGAGTTGTATACCAAGAAGGCCCTGGCTGCAGTGGCATCTTAGCACCACATGCAAGAGGTGATCTTAGCGAACCCACTTAGTTAGCGTCTGCAGTATGAAGATAATTCTGGTTGTTGTAAAGATTAGAACCAGCACGTGAAGCCCTTTGAAGAGCTATATAAATGAGAAGTATTATTTTTGTTTTCATTGAAAAAGGATGTTTATTGAATGGAGGTTCTGCAAAACAGTGCACACCTTTTAAGCAGTAACTACGTCTATGGACAGAGCCGTGTGTAACTGGAGATTCCACAGAGTTCAGCATTCTGAGGCCTCTGCTTTCATGATCCAAGGCTGTAAGACGGCTTCATGGCCCTCATGAAGTCTCAGAGCGTTTGGGTGGGCATTCAGGGGAAGAAACAAGGCTCTGAGCAGAAATTCCACTAGTCAGGGGATGAGGTTTCAGTGCAAATGGATAGGAGGAGGAGAATTACACAGGACAATCAAATTGTTTTTTGAATACTTTATAAAGGTTGCAGAAGTGACTAGAGCTGAAAACAAATTATACATATCCCTGCTTACAATTTTTCCACACCAGAAGTATATAAGCTGTTTCGATAAGTTATAGGACACGTTCGCCTACAAATGTTTGATGAGCAAAGAACACACCTGCTTTAATTCCTGAGATTTCAAATCAGAGGCAAAGGTGGCTGCATTTCAACATGATCACATGGCTCCATTGCCTCTTATCTTTAATAATTAAACTGATAAGATGCCATTAAGAAACTTTTGGACAGGGTACAAGAAGAGGAAAAACAACCTCTCCTGCAATAATGGAAGTACAAGCTCCCACAACTGCAGGCCTCACATGAACAAATACATGCTGGGTTTTACAGGAAGAGGAGGGGGGAAACAATTGAACACAGAAGCTCAGGTGAACCCAGGGGAACAAGTTAAGCAACATCCACTCTGGAGCAGGACATCGAAAGAGAGCGACAGCATAAAGGAGTCTGGCCAAACAACTGATGAAACCTACAGGAAACTTTTTTATACCAAACAAGGGACCAAGCATAATTACTCTGGGCTTGGTACAAACTTGCAACTCTCCACCCCACCCCTATATACAATACCCCTTTCTATAGCTACAAGTCAAACACATGAAGCTGCCTTACACTGAATCAGACCCTCGGTCCATCAGGGTCAGTATTGCCCAGGCGGACTGGCAGAGCCTCTCCAGGGTCTCAGTCAGAGGTCTTTCACATCACCTACTACCTAGTCCTTTAAACTGGAAATGGCAGAGATTGCACACTGGACCTTCTGCATGCAAAGCAGAGACTTTTCCACTGAGTCACAGCCCCTCAGCATGAAAGGAATAAAGTCTATTTTATTTATGAGCTGACATAAAGAGGTTACACAAAGCTCTTGGGCCTATTATCAAGTCACTGGTGCATCTCGCTTGGTAGCCAGAATGGTTAACAGTTAGAGTGCTAGACTAGGATGTAGGACAACTGGATTCAAATCCCTACCCTGTCATGGAAACTCACAAGGTGACCTTGGACTCCTCACAAAGTTTCAACTTACCCTGTATTACAGGGCTGTTGTTGTTGTTGTTGTAAATATAAAGCAGAAGTGGAAAGAATGATGCAAAGAGATATAAAGAGGGGTAAAATTTAAAAAAAAGTCAACTCAGTATTATCGGCTCTGACTGATACCAGCTTTCTATGTTCTCAGGCAGGGAAAGGGCTCTCCCAGTTACCAGAAATCCTTTAGCTGCAGATACTGGGGATCTTCTGCATGAAAAGCTACTGCTTTACCACTTGAGACACAGCCCCCCCCACAAATTTTTAGTTGGCTCACCTCAGGACAGAAGCAAGAGCTTGCAAAAGTACTAAGATTGGGCATGTTTTTAATAGCCCCATCTCACATATCTGCATATTGCTCAACTGTCTTTTCTCAAAACATTACCTGGCCTTTCTTCCTTGACAATACCCACACCCCTCCACTCCCCACCATGAACAGTAAGGTGGCAAAAGGAGAAAGAGTTCCATGGACATGTTTAAAATCGAAAACAGAGTCCTCAGTTTTAAAAACAAGCAAATTCCTTATTTTACTAGTCAGCTCCACCCTTGGGAACATAAAAGACCTGAGTCAAGAGCAATGTACGAGACTTCCAGGACAGTCACGTATCATTTAGTGTTTGGCAGGAAGAGGAACCCAACCCATCCTCCACTTTGTGAATAATTACCCACTTCTCCACCTTTTCTGAGATGACACAGTGTAGTTACTCCAACTGACTGTGCAGTTCAATTAAAATGGCAGAGCAGGTGCCCAGGCACTAGCACTCCAGCTCAGCTGACTCAATAGGGAATGTAAAATAGAAGGTATGAACAAATGAAAGTAGAACTTCCTATACAAAGCACAAAAGAAACCTACATAAACACTTGCCACAGTGGGACCCTATGTACTCAAGAGGAATTTTCTCTCTCCTAAGAGTGGACAAGTCCTTGGGGGGAGGTGGGTCTCAGAGGAATGATAAGAACTATACAAATGTACAATACTGCATAAAATATTTTTCTAATAGCAGCTTAGAGAAACACGAGCACTTACACTGTACCCTGACTTTTTATTATTAAAAATACGGAAACAGGAAAAGTTGGCCTAATACAACTACTGCAAAGATGGTTGTAGAAACAGACTGGCATACCTACCTCTGTGGAATGTATAATTGGAATTCCTACCAGGTTGGCTAAAGCAGAAGTGTAACAATTACTATTTTAAGGGGAGCACTACTCCAGCATAATTAAGTCACACCCAAGTTACCATATACTGAAATAAAACCACTGCATGACTACTGTCAACTAGAGACCTTGTCCCCGTGCCTCAAGTACATATAGGCCACCACTGTGGAATGTAACTGGGGCAGACAAGTGATGTCTTAGATTTCTTTTGTGCTACACCTCACTGAGCAAAAAGAGGTTTTCTGCACAGAGAAAATTCTGTGCTAAATTCTGCAAAGCCACCAAATTTACATGTACTTGTTTATTCTGTATATTTTACTATTTTATTCATAGGGAGAAGTAAGAAGAAACCTTGCTCCTTTCCTTCCTGAGATTTAAAAAGGCAGTGACCACACTCTTCCAGAAGTAATTTCTCAGAAATTGAGAGCTGTCTATTGAGTGTGATATAGGTCACGATACACAAGCCATAAGCACCAGAAACATAATGAAAGTGATACATTTCAATGGGGTAGCTATGTTAGTCTGTCGAACCAAAATCAAAAGGAAATTTGTGGCACCTTGAAGACTAACAAATGTGTTGCAGCATAAACTTTTGGGGGCTTAGGCTCAATTCATCAGATACATGAATAAATGGAAGTTAAAGGAAAGACATAGTAAAACACAAATACACCCTGATACTGAATTCTGTGTCCAATACCAAATTCTGCCCTTGAATATAAGCACATAGTACACACAGTTCTGGCCATGACTGTCTTTCAATATACAGATAACTGCCTCCTACATGTTCCCTCCATATCCTTCAAAAGAAAACTGTCAGAGAGATACAGGAGACAAACACATCTTTGCAACTCTGATTTTGATATTGGGAAGCAGACCAATGTGACAGCTTATGATGGCTAAGGTGAGAAAGGTACTCAGACACTGCCACTTTGCTCATGCTCTCATGCAGTATAGAACTGGGTTCTTCAGCTTCATCTAATTTGATTTAGGCATCCCGCTCCCCACATTTCTTACTTACCTGATTGGCGAATTCCCTCAGGTGAGCCATGGCCAAAGTTTGGCACAACACTTATATACTGTGATTTATACACTTTTCAGTCTTCTCACACAACGATAAAAATGTGCTGTGTCATTTATGGTTCATCAAACTATGAAAAAAATGAGAACATTAATGATACACTGCTACTATTAAAGATCCTGCAAAGCAGCTCAACTGCATCACACTTGCTAATTTCAAAAGCCAGCCTTAATATCTATTATTTATTTATTTTAATTTTTATTCCACCCTCCACACAAGCAGGCTCAGGACGGGTTACAGCATCCAGTATACTGAACAAGGACTAAAACAGTTTAAAAACCCTAGAACAACTATTCCAAATTCCAACTCAATCACAATATGGCATTTTCAAAACTTATGGTGTCCAGAGCAGATACAGGCGTGAATAGTCCAGGTTCTCGCAGAGCGGTAGGATCCGCACTATTGGACTCAGAGGGCCGCTTAAGCAGGAGGGGACAGAATAACTGGACATCCGCCACCTCAATCTTAGGTAAAAAGGCTCAGTCTACTGATTCCTGGACAGCATTCTGACTAAGGATGATTCCTACATTTGACGCTTTAGCAAGCATGTGCCACTCACCAAGAACAGCTATCAATAAGCTCGCTGCTTGCAGAACAGAGAAAAATTCATCACCCGAGAGTTAAGCACAAGCAAGCCCGGTATGAGCCAACCGTTAAGCCTCTAAGAGACAAAATAAATCCCCACATTGTTCAGATTTCTGCTCCTAGCAGTATGTATCACCTTCCCGTTTATCCCCATCTGGAAAGGCTGTCTACTAAGCATGACACAGGTTGTACTTCACAAAGCACTCCCGCCGGGAAGGGCAGGGCAGAGCTGGGACCACAGAGAAAAACCTGAAGGAAGCATCTTTCCTACCACTTTATGAAGGACCTTGCAAAGAGCGGGGAGCTCAACCCCGAGCAAGTGGTTTTTCAGGCTACAGACATAGCCCGACTTCAATGTGTGGTCAATTATGTGAAAGTGCGGTCAGGTCGCCGCTTCTGTCCCCAGACACAACTCCACCCAGCCCTCAGACACCTGCCATGGCAACGGCTGCCCCCAGCAGCCTTTCTCCCGAGCGCTCTTCTCCCCGCCCCCCTCCCCGCCAGCCGCCCTCGAGCATTCCTCGTCCCTCACCTGCACCCCGAGGGCCTGTCCCGCCCAACTGTCCCATCCTTGCTCCGCACGCCCTAGCCTAGGACATTGAATTCGGCAATAGTAACTGGAGGGGAGGCGAGCGTGAAAAGCCATGCGCAAGACATTACCTTGCCGCTTAGCCTGTTGGGAACGATAGTTCTTGAAGATTAGTCCAGCTACGGCCAAGGTGGTGATACAGACTGCAATAACCAGCATGCAGCCCGAGAAGGCGGGGCAAGTAGCTGGGAAACCGAGCGGTCCTGGGAAAGGTAGTTTGTAAGGCTTTGTTCTCAGCCGAGCCCAAGAGGCTATAAAGCTTACAGTTTCCCTCAGGCTTTTTGGTGGCAGCGTTGAGTAATGTAGTTTTTGCCTAACTAACTGAAAGAAAACGTCAGCCAGACTTTAGAGGGGACGGTCATTGTTTTTCCAGTTAATTGCCTAGACTGGATTAAAGAACTATGATGCAACTCAATAGTTCACAGATGCAAGTAAGGACACTCCCGTGTATTAGTGGGTGGGGCGCTGGTAGAAATCGAGTAGCCCAGTGGTGTCATCTGGTGGTGGTTAATGTAAGTGCAATCTAGAGGCCCCACGATCAAAACCTGGAACAGATCGCTCCAGGCCATAGAAGCGGTAATAAAACATATATAATTCCCATAGTGCATCTGTATCATTTAGAGGGCAGTGGCCCCATTTTAGAGCAGAGAAACACTGAATCAATAGAAAAAACAGTAAGCCAAACCTTCATGAATCATTTACAGTAAATAATTTGTCCAACATCTTTTAGTGCATCAATAGCACAATGTCACTAAGAAAATGTATAAAAACTACCTCTAAGCACATACAGAGCCCTTTGCCTTCACCACTGAGCAACTGCAACCACCTCCCCATATTCTTAGAATTAAGAAAACAAAGTGATAGGATGTGTCCCACACATTTCAGCACCTCTTAAAGGAGTGAGGCCAAGAAACTGCAAAAAAAGAAGCCCTATAGTCTGCTTTGCTCCTCCATTTTCCTCCATCTCTCAGTAACAACTTCACATCTCGCAGAACCAGTTGGTAAATGAGAGGCAATTCTCATAATAAACATTGGACTTAAGGTTGTCAGGTCCCCCCTGGCCACTGGTGGGGTATAGAGCTGCCAGATCTAGGTTGGGAAACTCTTGGAGATTTGGGTATGGAGCCTGCAGAGGAGACGGATCTCAGTGGGGTACAATGCCATAGACCCCACCCTCCAAAGCATCCATTTTCTCCAAAGGAACTGATCTCTGTAGTCTGGAGATGAACTGTAATTCCAGGGGATCCCCAGGTCCCACAGGAAGACTGGCATCCCTAGATTTGGACTATATATAGGAAGGTGAATAACCTCAGACCCCACAGAGGAATCTGGCTTCTCTGATCTCTTTGTGCTGAGAGAAAGTAGTAGCCAATAGCAAAAGTGTCTAATACACACTTATTTATTAAACTTCATTTATAGCCCACATTTCTTGCTGAAAGCGAAGAAGGATTACAAACTATAGCAAACAAATCAGACAGCACAAGGCATCCAGTAACAAAACAATAGGACTAGGATTACTGAAATTAGGAAACAATGCAAACAGAAAATTGTCTAAGGCATAACATACTGTAAACAATGCACAGAGTGGACTATAAAGGTGCAAGACAGCTTCCTTTAACAAAAGTAAAGGAAAGCTAAGGAACATTCAGAGGGGAAAACAATGAGTAAATTCATTTAAATAATATATTTATGCCCGTTTATTTATATGCCCCAGCAATCTGTATAGTTAAATGGTGAACAAGTAATAATGCTTTAATGTCACCATACCTATGTTGCATAAAAATCCAGACTTCTTCAGGAAATAGGCTCTTTGGGACGCCTATTCTGGACTTTAGTTTTAGGCTGCAGTCCTCAAATCATGAGAGATGAAGTTCTAGACCTATTGGGGAAATTAAAAACAAATAAGTCTTCAGGTACTGATGGCATACAATTGAGAGTTCTTCGGGAACTCAAATGTGAGATAGTTGATCTACTAAGCTGTATAAGTAACCAAAATGTACCAGAAGACTGGAGAGTAGCAAATGTTACACACCAATTTTTAAAAAGGGGTCCAGAGAGAACCAGGAAATTATAGGCTAGTCAGCCTAATATCTGTCCCAGTCAAATTAGTAGAAACTAATCAAAGATAGAATTGTTAGGCACATAGAGGGACAAAACCTGCTGAGGGAAAATCAGCACAGCTTCTGCAAAGGAAAGTCCTGCCTCATCAGCTTTTAGGAGTTCTTTGAAAAGGTAAACAAGCATGTAGACAACGGTGACCCAGTAGACATTATATACTTGGACTTTCAAAAGGCTTTTGACAAGGCACCTCACCAAAGACTCACCAAAGAAAACTTAGCAGTCATGATATAAGATTTCAGGTTCTCTTATGGATTAAAAACTGGCTAAATGGCAGGAAGCAAAGAGTAGGAATAAATGGACAGTTCCCATAATGGAGGGAAGTAAGCAGCGGGGGTCCCACAAGGGTTGGTATTGGGGCCAGTACGATTTAATGTATTCATAAGTGATCTGGAACTAGGGGTGAGTAGTGTAGTGGTCAAGTGTGCATATGACACCAAATTATTCAGGATAATGAAAACCAAGGCTGACTGTGAAGAGATCCAAGGGGACCTCCACAAACTGGATGAGTGGGCGCCAATGGGGCAACTGAAGTTCAGTGTTGGTAAGTGTGAGGTGATGCACATGGGGACAAAAACTTCAACTATAGGCTTGACCCCTTGCTGAGAATGAGAGGGGGAAAGATCTCAGAGTTGTAGTGGATACTGCAATGAAAGTGTCAAAATGTACTGCTGCGGTGAAAAGGGCAAACTCTATATTTGGGATTATTAGGGAAAGGACTGAGAATAATATAGCCAATATCGTAATGCTCCTGTATAGATCTATGGTGTGGCCTCATTTTGAATACTGTGTACAGTTCTGGTCACCATAATTAAAAAAAGACATTGCAGAGATGGAAAAGGTACAGAGGAGATGTTCAGAGGGTTGGAGCACCCTCCCCATGAGAAAAGGCAGAAGAGTCTGGGATGACTGGGGGGACGGATATGAGAGATGACGGGAGGGGGGACAGACATGATATGAGGTTTATAAAATAATGCATGGGGTGGAGAGGGTTGACAAAGAGAATTTTTTCTCCTTCTCCCAAAATATTAGAACTCAAGGGCATCCAATGAAGCTAATGGGCAGTAGGTTCAAGATAGACAAAAGGAAATACAGTGGAATTTGCTGCCACGGGATTTAGTGATGGCCACAGGAATAACCAGCTTTAAAACGGGATTAGAAAGATTCATGGAGGATAAGTCTATCAATGGCTACTACCCATGACGACTGAGGGGAACCTCCACATTCTGAGGCACTAAACCTCTGAATCCCAGAACCAGGAGGCAACATCAGGGGAAGGCCTTGACCTCTATGTCCTGTTTTTGACCACTGTGTGAGATAGGATACTGGGCCAGATGGACCATTAGTATGATTCAGCAGGGCCCTTCATATGTTCTTATTACTTTCTTACCTCCCCCTTCTGTTGCAGCCCCAAATCCTCCCCTCCCGTGCTGCTTCTGGGGAGAGTTAAAGGTCTGTAGTGGGAGGGGGAGATTTTGTGAAAATCTCCCCCCTTCCATCCACAGGATCCAACCCCTTCTTTCACTGTTATATACCCTTTCCATTAGTGTTCTTTGTACTACCCTTTTCATGTATACAATATCATTTGTCATAGTTACCACAAGATGGCAGACAAATGGCATTTATTGGCTAATCTCTTTTTATTATTTTCATTGTGTTTATTTTAAGCACATATGATCCAAAAGAATACCCAATGAATTGAATGGGACTGATTTTCTAGTAAGTAGGCACAGAAATGTAGCCTGAGTGCCACATAGTTTAGTCTGGCACACTGTACACTGTCAGTATAGACTCTTCCGTTAATGAGTACAAGGATCTAGAATTTAACACTTCCACCGGTTTATTTTTCAGTTCCACCATGAACCACCTACGAACAATACCGTATGCACTATGTACAGGGCTGGCCACAGCTTATTTTGCACCCTAGGCAAGGATCCCTTGTGGCGCCCCCCCCCCCGTACACCCACCAATTTTAAAAAATGAATGCATTTTAGGAAGAATGAAAAACAAATTTTGAAATTGCTAATTTCTTTTTTTTCATTGTGAGAAAAAGACAGAAAAACAGAAATCACAAAGCATTTTGAAAAATCCTGTTAATTGTGGTGTTGACATTTAAAGTCTCTTTAGTGTTTCCTGAAAAATTCCATACTAAACACCAAGTTATTTCTACAAAAGCCTCCCAGAATCACGGTCATAACAGAGGAAGGGATAACTTCTATTAATTTCCCTTTGAGCTGAAATGCCCAGCTGGGGGAAATGACACCTGATTTGTAATACAACTGAGCATTGCAAACTGATCAAATTAATATACCAAGCCAGATCATTATGGATTTTGGCAACATTATTATTTATGACATCAAAAAAGCTAGGCCGCATATTATTACCCAGTGTTGCACAAATGTATACTAAATCCATGACTGCTGCACTAGAAAATATAATCTTTTCCGAAACTTTGGATAAATTGTTACAGATGGGCAAACCTGTTTATTGCAGAGCTCCAGGAAAAAAACCAAATAATTGCTTCCTTGATATTCTTAGCAATAGAGGAACCAATGTGAAATGTCTCTCCCAGGAGATAAATGGTTGGAAGGTTTTGTAGAATGACCATCCAAGAAGAGGAAAGTGAGTTTTGTTTGCCTGCTTAAGCTACTTTAGTGGGGCCTATTGTAAGAAGGGTAACATGCCTTTTAGCGGGGGGGGGGTTGCGCACATCCCCGGCCGGAAGCTCTCCTTCCCCCAGCTGGTGTCCAGTCCCCTCCTCCTCCACGCGCCTATCCTGGCTGGACTCCTGGTTTCCCCTCATCGGCTCCTCCTCTTCAAGTGCAGCTTACCTCCTCAAGTGCAGTTTTCCCCTCCTCAGCTCCTCCTCCTCAAATGCAGCTCCTCAAGTGAAGCTGTGCACAAGCCACCAAACAGCAAGGCGGAGAAACCTCTGGGGGCGGGGCGGAAAAGAAGGTTAATCTGGGGGCTCCTGTGGCCCTCTCACTCGGTGGGGGGGGCTCCCAGCCTGAGAGCCTCCTTCGCTCCCACCCGCTGTCCAGCCATGTTCTCTGTGTCACCCACAGGCAGCTGGATGGTTGCCGTCCAAAGAAAACACTGAGTGGCAGCACTGCAAAGATAGCAGTTTCCTGGGGCACCGGCCCAGAACAACTTTTCCGAGGCAGCCCCACTCGCTGCCGTGCAATGTTGGCAGCACTGCACAAACCAGCCCTCCTCGCCCCATCTGCTTTGGGTCCTCCCTACCCCCCGCTGGCCAGAAGCGCCAGCTGTGGCCCCGCCGACGTCTTCCTCTGAGTCCCACCCAACATGTCAGAAGGACCCCCACTAGGTTGACCTCGGGGCGGGGGTGTGGGAAATGCCTGGGTGTTGGTTGGCAGCATCCCCCACCCCCTAGAAGCATTAATGCACCCAGCCAGGCGCTTCCCTCCTACACAGCTGAGGCTTCAACAACACTCCCACCCCCACCCTGGCCAGGTTCAACGCTTGCTGGACTTGGGGAGAAAGAGGCGGTGGTGGCTACCCGGTCAGGGCTTTTGGTGGGGGTGGGGCGGTGTCACAATGCCTGCTGAGCCTGAGCCCCTGGTTCCAGCAGAGGAGCTAAGTCCCGCCAGGGATGAGCTCCCATCTTCAGAAACCTCTGCACCTGACAGCAGATCCCCGCTTGCTTGGCACACCCCCCAATTTGCCACCATTGGTGTCTCGTTTGTGAGAGCAGCGCCGATGGGACATGGCAGCCCGGCGGCGAGAAGCACACATGTGCACCTGGTGCTCGTTTAGCCCTGAGTACTAGTGGGAGCGGGGACGTGCTTGGAGCATGCTAATTGCCGACCACTTGGAGTACGTTTTAGTCATCGCTGGCACATGGATAACTCGTGCCAGCAACTAGTCAGTTTGACGACGCTCTGCACCACCCCGCTTGGATTCTTGCCTCCTGTCTTGTTTCCTTTGGCTCCTCAACCTCGGCTTGTTTGACTCCGCTCAGCTCTGTACCATGAACCTTCGCCACCCGGACTCCTGACTCTCAGAACTCTGGCCCTCAGACTACGCTAACAGTTTGTGATTTGGACTTGGTTTCTCCGGTTATCTGACTTGCCTGGTTCCTGACTCTGGACTGCCCCTTGACTACCCTGCCTGTCTTCCACCTTGAACTTGTTCTTCCCGGTGATTGTTGGCTTGCCCGGTTCTGACCTCGGACTGTGTTTTGACCACTCCCACACTTGCCTGGCCCCGCAGCCCAGCCCGTGACAGCTGGGCGCAGTTTGGTGCCCCAAGGGCCGGCCTGCCCTAGGCAAATACCTAGTTCGCTTAGTGAGTGAGCCGGCCCTGACTATGTAACCCTAAGCAGGGTCAAGCAAGCACCAAATATCATCCTCTATTTATGTAGCATATTTCCTTGATGCAACAGGCGAGCAGGATTGCCAGCAGGCCTGAAGAATAATGCCCTGTCCCTTTAATAGAGGATTATTGTGTGGAAATTGGCTGGTGAAACTTTTCATGGCATGGGGGTAAATACATCACCTGCTAAGTAACATATGATTAAAGGGCATTTCTCTCACTCCAGGCAGTTGGCAACCCTGTGCAATTATCCCCAAGGTTTTTTGGTGTTTTTTTAAATCCTTTTTGTGTGTCTCATGTGGATGCCTGTCCAGTTTCTAGACCACTTTAAGACTTACTCCATCTTTGGTGCCTCTCTGCATTCTACTGATTCCTATTCAAAGTCTCCCCTCCTTAATTATATAAGGGGGGAAATCTCATTTTTTTTTGTTTCTAAACAAGTTTTTAACCCTTGTGTTTCAGGAAAGAAGTTCAAAACAAATATATTCTCACATGCCTTAACAATGTAGATATTCACAGGTGTTTGTGTGTTAAGTGCTCCCCTACACACACACACACACACACAGAGAAATGAGGTCAAGTGTTAATGCAGCTCACCAGTTTACCCCATGGCATACTTTTTTAATGACATGGTTGTATATGTATCTCTATATTACAACAAACATTTTGGCTTTTTTTCTGTCATGCATTCTTACATGTGGTGCAGGGTACAGGTTTTGTTGCAAGGCAAGGCTTCCGCACATTTTCAACGTGGTTTGATGGTAATCTATATTAATAATCTATGGTTGGTATTCACTGGGGGAAGGAATTCCCCGCATAGTTTTCTTTTAAGGAACAGTTTATCTTTCCTGCTTTTTCTCAGTGATCTTCGGATTTATTGTTCACATACTTCACAAAATATTTAAGTAGCAATATTTGTGAAGTATTGTTCGTTTATTTTCATTTATGTAACTGTGTATAAGATTATTTTTTTCTACCAAGGAACAGACTGCTCTGAAGTTTTGTTTGTTCATGTTGTGTTATGAGATGATCAGTTTGTGTGTATATACAATTAATTCTGACTTTAATGTATAAATTGTGTGAGATTTTTCTGTCTCTCAGACTTGCTCTTTAGTCCATAGCAACAGAACGAGTAACTAGGGGTGACGCAATAAGCACTGACAGAATGTTGCCAAAACCACCATGGGTCATCTGTCTTGCAGCACTGCTTCATCATGAATCTTAAAAATGAGCAAAGTTTCCCATATGGGGAGCCGTAGGTTGCCAATTGGCTTAGCGAAAAAAATCCTATCTCTTTAATAGATAATCAGTCTCTGAAAGTAGACAGTGGAATCTTTTAATAGCACAGAGGGAAATATGTGGTAAAGAATATCCCAGTAAGCATTTATTAAACAGACAGGACATTTTTTTGCCCAGCCAGTTGACATATAAAGAAAGGACTTTAAGGTCTGCTAGTGAAAAAAAACTGGTCTGGGTCCTTTCCTTTGCAGTACAACCCTAAAAACACTTTTCTAGGGATAAGCCCCAGTAAGCCTGTTTAGGATTGCTCTCTAAAGGAGGTAAATTTGTCTGCCAAAGAGGCCAGAGCAGGAGGGCCTTTACAGGTGACTCTGGAGTTGTGGAACGCTCAGGAATCTGTATAAATTATTTCCTGGTTCTTTTTGCTGGCAAGTGAAAAGTTTTGTACTGTTGGATGTTTGAGAATTAGAGTGATTCTCACTCTTTTTTGTAACTTGAAAAGGTTGTATTTATTAATTTAATTATATTGTTTTTCTCTTTGATATGGATGTTATATGGATTTATATAATCAAATGCATAATTATAGGGTAGGGGAGAATTGTCTTGGCAGTAGTATGTGCGTAAAAGATCTAGGGGTCTTAGTAGACCATATACTGAATGTGAGTCAGCAGTGTGATGCAGTAGGTTAAAAGGTAAATGCGATTTTGAGCTGTATCAACAGAAGTATAGTCCCCAGATCACGCAAAGTGATGGTATCACTTTTACTCTGCTCTGATTAGACCTGACCTAGAGTATTGTGTTCAGTTCTGGGCATCACAGTTTAAGAAGGATATAGACAAGCTGGAACATGTCCAGAGGAGGGCAACAAATATTTTATTTATTATTTGAATTTCTACCCTGCCCTCCCAGCCAAAGAGCCAGTTTGGTGTAGTGGTTAAGTGAGCGGACACTAATCTGGGAGAACCGGGTTTGATTCCCCACTCCTCCTCTTGTACCTGCTGGATGACCTTGGGCAAGCCATAGTTCTGGCACAGCTATCCTTGAAAAAGAGCAGTTTCTGTCAGAGCTCTCTCAGCCCCACCTACCTCACAGGGTGTCTGTTGTGGGGAGGGGAAGGGAAAGGAGTTTGTAAGCCGCTCTGAGACTCCTCTGGGTAGTGAAGGGTGGGGTATAAATCCAATCTCTTTTCTTCTTCTCAGGGTGGCTTACATAAAAACAGATAAATTACATTAAAACGTGTTACGAATAAAACAATTCTAAAACCATAATAAAGTGCTAGTAGTCATTATTGTTCATATGATGGTAGCAGCCATTATTCAAAGTTCTCAGCTCGCAGTGTCCATTTATATTGTCCTTGCAGTGCTTGCTGTTCTTTAAGCTATTGGTGGTAATGTCCAGAATCCAGGGCCCTCTCCCATTCAACCATATGGTGAGGGGTCTGGAGACCAAGTACTATGAGGAAAGGTTGAAGGAGCTTGGCATGTATACCCTGGAGAGGAGAAGGCTGAGGTGATATGATAACCATCTTCAAGTACTTGAAGGGTTGTCATATAGAGGATGGTGCAGAGTTGTTTTCTGTTGCTCCAGAAGGTTGGACCGGAACCTACAGGTTGAAATTAAATAAAAAGAGTTTTTGGTTACACCTTAGGAAGAACTTCCTGACACTTAGAGTACTTCCTCAGTGGAAAAATCTTCCTTGGGGGTGGGTGGGCTCTCCTTCCGTGGAAGTTTTTAAGCAAAGGCTAGACGGCCATCTGACAACAATGCTGATTCTGTGAACTTAGGCAGATCGTAAGGGGGGCGGGGGGGAAGAAGGGTTGCATCAGTGCTTAGTTCATATGGCCATTTCTTGCACACCCAAGGAAATGCCAATTGCCACTTTGAGGTCAGGAACAAATTTTCTCCAGGCCAGTTTGGCCAGGGATCCTGGAGGGTTTTTTCTCATCTTCTTGGCGTGGAACAGCAGTCACTGGGGGTGTGTGGTGGAGGTTTTTGTGAATTTCCTGCATTGTGCAGGGCATTGGACTAGATGACCCTAGAGGTTCCTTCCCATTCTATGATTCCATGGGTGGGGTTTATATTTTTAAATTATTTAAAACCAGCTTGTGTTAACAGTTTTCTGTTAAAATGCAACTCATCAATATTGTAATTTAAATTAAAGTGCAAAAGGATGATTTCCCTCCTTTCCTGTTACTACACAGATACTATACCACAATAAAATATTGATGTTGTTGTTCAGTTGCACAATCGAGTCTGACTCTTCGCGACCCCATGGACCACATCACACCAGGCCCTCCTGTCTTCTGCCATCCCCTGCAGTTTGCTCAGTTTCATGTTCACTGCGTCGGTAACACTGTCTAACCATCTCATCCTTTGCCATCCCCTTCTTCTGTTACCTTCAGTCTTTCCCAGCATCAGGTGAGTGCTCCCTTCTCATTTGGTGGCTTCAGTATCTGTCCTTCCAGGGAACAGTCAGGATTGACTTCCTTTAGGATTGACAGAGCTGCTTTTTTGGTGGCAAGGTACTGAAAGTGTGTTTACCAGCCTTCACACACACCTCTCCCCCAACATGCTGCACCTATGTACGATAGGAAGTACCAACATGCAAATCAAAATCATACACTTTTTAGTGGTGAATATAACAAAAATAAGGTGGCAAACAGAAGAACTAATTCTTCATTTTTCATATTCTAAATATAAAGTCCCACCTCATAATTGCTGGTAAAGCTAAAATTACTTGATTGGTTGCTGTGGTAACATATTTTGTTTTCCTTTTTTGGTAAATTTATTATGCCTGCTAACTCTATTCAAACTCCAATTATTAAACTTGTTTCTAAAAATCCCATCAAGACATCAGAGTAGTCTGGGATGTATTTTATCATACAGATAGGTAATTTATATGCTGTAGACATTGGGTTATCACCTAGGGTTATCCTCCTATTCTGTCCAGCCCACCAGTTAAGCTCTGCCTCTCAGGCCCTGCTCTCTGTCCCACCTTCACATATGAGGCAGGGGGTGACTAGAGACAGGAGGTGGTGGCAGCTACAAGCATGGACAGTTTCAAGAGGGAATTAGATAAACATATGGAGCAGAAGTCCATCAGTGGCTATTAGCCACGGGGTATAGATGGGAACTCTCAGTCTGGGGCAGGTGATGTACTCTATTCTTGGTGCTGGAGGGGGCAGCAGTGGGAGGGCTTCTGGTGTCCTGGCCCCACTGCTGGACCTCCTGATGGCACCTAGTATATTTTGGCCGCTGTGTGACAGAGTGTTGGACTAGATGGGCCATTGGCCTGATTCAACATTGGCTTCTCTTATGTTCTTATTATTTGTGGTGGCACCTTGCCTTTGGAATGCCCTCTCCACTGAAGAGTGCCTGGCACCTACTTTACTCTCTTTTAGGCACCAGGTTAAAACATACCTTTTCACCCAGGCTTTTAATTATGGGGTTTATTTTATCAGCTCTTAATGGCCCGCTTCTATCTTATGGATAATTTTTATGCTGTTTAATGGCTTGTGTTTTCAATTGTAAGCCACTTTGATCAGGACTCTGAAGAGACAGCATAGAAATATTCTAAATAAATAAATTTGCTGAGATGTGTCTTAGCTGGTACTTCTTCGCACTGGTTCTTTACTGCAGTGGTTCTGATGGTCAACATGCTCCAAAGCTGGGAAACAGGAAGTATATGAGAAGGTGACCTGAATCTTCTCAGGTATTTTTCCATTTGCTAGCCTCCAGGTGGCAGTATTCTCTTGCCAAAACAATTCCAAACCTTTGGTTTGCCATTTATTTGGTGCCTGCTGTTCTCCAGATTGAAACCTGTCACACTGATAGTCCACAGATCAAAGACTTCAGAGTATAAGTTTATTTTATACTTCTCTTGAGGTCTCAATTCCAGAGGAATGTACCTGGTGAAAAAGCAAGATTCCCCCTAGGCAGTGTTCCTCTAAGCTGAGTTAGTGTGAACTAGCTCAGTTTTTTAGCCGCCAGCTCACACATTTTTGTCTTAACTCAGGAAAGATGGCTCCAGGGCAAACTAATTTATGCACTCACAACTTTAATACCAGTAGCTCACAAAGTAGAAGTTTTGCTCACAAGACTCTAAACTGTGGAGCATTTATGATTTCACCATAATTTATTCGTTCAGTTTATGACACAGAAAACAGGCAACATTTTTCCCCAGCTCGCACATTTTCATCTTAGCTCAAGAAGGATGGCTCCAGGGCAAACTAATTTATGTAGTAATGAAATTGCTCGCTCACAACTTTAATGTCACTAGCTCACAAAGTAGAATTTTTGCTCACAAGACTCCATAGCTTAGAAGGAGCATTTATGATTTCACTATAATTTATTCATTCAGTTATTACAGAATTCAGACAACATTTCCCTCCATGTAGTCTTCCTTTTTCCATAATTGACCTATGGGGATATTATTTACTTTGAATTAAATCACAGCATGACTTGTGTTCAGTATAAACTTTTAGTGCCTTGCACCAAGGAATGGTCCTGCTGATACGGTAGTTAGTATGGCCCATCCATTCCCCAGGTGCCCAACCATTTTTGAAATGTACTATCTCTTCCTTATTGTTTTTAAGCAGCCGAGGACTGCAAATAGGAAATAAAACCAGGAAATGATTAATGTCTAGGAGATTAGGAAGCAATGCTTGAAAATATTGTGGGAGTTTCCCCCAAAAAAACTGATCTCTCACTTGTGCTATTTTTCTGTACTGCAACTATGGAACTAAACATTGAAAAGAAATCCATGACAAACTGGCAGAAAATAAGACAAGAAACAGTGTCTAGAACCTGTTCAATTAAAACCCAAAGAAATAAATGCTGTTTACTTAGATGTAGGCTTGCCAACTGGCCTGAAAAATATCCTGTATGTTTAATAGAAGTTTAATGGGGTGTTATTTACAAGGTGATGTTTCTTATCTTCATACCATGAAAAGCTTCACCTGCCTATAAACCTCTATTTAAAGGGACAGGACATTTTTCTCCAGACCAGCTGGCAACCCTAATTTGATACCTCGCAGTTCTTCATTCCCATGGAAGGAAGGACAGTGGAGGCAGAGAGTCTAACAGTATAATCATAAGGGAAGAAAGCGGACATATGGGCATGCTCAGTTCCTTTCCAACCTTCATCCCATCCCAAGATATGTCAATAGTGAGGCTAGGAAAATACACCTTTCTCCAACACTGATGTTGTGCAATACCAGGTCCATCAATAATAAGACCTCAGCGCTGCAGAACTATTTCACACTGAATAAAATGGACCCAGTATGCATGACCGAAACCTGGGTGCGGGAGGGTGAAACACTCACTCTGAAAGAGCTGACCCCTCCCAGGTTCTTGGTCCTTCATCAGTCCTGAACAAAAGGTTGGGGGGTGGGGTGGCAGTACTTATTCAAGAGTCTTTCTTCTTCAAACCACTCCCCATACCAAAGATCACCGGCATTTATTGTGTTGGCCTAGAATGGGATGCTGAAGAGAATTTGGCTGGCTGGTGTACCATCCACCTAACGCACTTGCAGCAGCCGACTGAGCCATGGAGCATCCCAGACTTTTAGCCTTGGGGGACTTCAATGTCCATGCTGATGATGATGCTTCCTCCCAGGTTGCAGACCTAGTGTCATCCACGGCAGCACTGGGACCCAGACTATGTCCCATTTAACTATGACAGCAGCAGCAGCATGCTTGAAAATAAGTGAGGAGACCTTGCCCAAGTAGATTAACAGAAAAGTAAATCAATGAACATGTCAATTTGAAGGTAACATTGAATGTGAGATTCCTATATAGGACTTGTTCCTGAGGAAAGACAAGAGGTCTGAAACATTTAAATATCCGGAATAAGTGCTGAAAGAGATATAGAATTTGGAGCAGACTGCTTTTGAGACTACAAGACCGTTAGAAGAATATTGACTGAGAGACTCTGGAGCAGACTGCTATGTGTAATTTTATTGACCTTTGTATTTTTTCTATGAAGGAATAAGTAGTTGTTTTTCATTACCAGACACTAAATGATGTTATGGCTTTAATCTAGTCTCTTTTGTTATTGTATTGTTCTGTGGGCATCTAGCACACATCTGTATATATTTTTTCTTAGCAAACTGTCTTGGGATTGTGTGTTATTCTTGTGGATTGTTGCTCTCAATTTTGACATAGTTTGGCTCTTTGTAAAGGCTTGCAGATCCCTGCCCTAGGCTAATGATGGCACAATTTGTGCTGCAACAGAGGTAAGTTTTATAGTCTAGTTGTGAAGAGGTGTATTTTTCCTTTGTGTGTTCCCTTCAGTGAGACAGGCTATCCAATAAGCCCTCAGTGTTTACTTTTAAATTTAACAGCATAATCATTTGCTTAGCTGTCTGTCAGCCTGTCTCAGATTGAAGCCCCAGGCTCTGATTTGCAGTTGTGCACAGCTGTGAAATGACCTCTGGGCACTTGTGGGCAGCATCTACCCGTGCAAAAAACAAATAAGTCGTATCTACTTGACTCCAGACTGTTAAGAAGTCCAGGAGATCTAGTAACAAGTACCTCTTCCTGACATCTTGAGGCTGAAGCTGGTTCCTGATTGCATTTCTGCATATGGGAAGGGGTATAGGGAAATGATCACATCTGTGAAAAGCGCCCACACAGCTTTTAATCCTTCCATTCCTCCAAGGAGTTCCTGATGGTATACCTCCCCCCCTTTTCAGAAACCTGTGAGGAATGTTAGTTGGAGAAAGGGTGAATGATCACCTGGCAAGCTTCACAGCAGTGGGAACTTGAACCTGAGCCTCTTAGATCTTTTTAAATGGCTTGAGTCCAGCTCCAAAATGGCAACTGTGTCCACAGGTCCAACCTGTGGATGCTGTAACATCTAGTGTCGCCTGCGCACATTGGCTGCTAGCTCCCAGTCAAGGGTGTTCTGTTCCCAAGTGTGTGGGGGCCCCATTTGAATCAGGACTATGGCACAAACTGAGAATCAAATCCTGTCTTCCCCCTGGACCATTTCCCCAAACTGGAATGGACCTGGGGCTGTTATTTGCCCTGGGGGAGGGGGGGGGGCTGCATGTGTAGTCCATGCCATGGAGAGGTTATGCTAGTCAGAACAGATGGTACTGAGCTAAATAAACCAGTGATCTGGCTCGATATAAAGCAGCTTCAAAGAAGGGCTGCACATATTAGATCCTATCTCTATATTTGTGCATGCTGTACAGTATTTCCACTGGGATTCATCTTTCATCTTGAACAACACTCTGGGTTTATTCCGCAAGGGCAAGATCCAGCTGTAAAGGTAAAGGTTTCCCTTGCTCGAAAGCCAGTCGAATCCGACTCTAGTGATGTGGTGCTCATCTCCATTTCCAAGCCGAAGAGCCAGCGCTGTCCGAAGATGTTTCCATGGTCATGTGGCCAGCATGACTAGAAGCCGAGGTGCATGGAACACTGTTACCTTCCCACCGAAGTGGTACCTATTTCTCTACTTGCAATTTCTTGCTTTCGAACTGCTAGGTTGGCAGGAGCTGGGACCAGAGATGGGAGATCACTCTGTCATGCGGCCTTGGGTCTCGAACTGCTGAACTACCAACCTTCCGGTCGGCAGTTCAACATCTTAACCACTTGAGCCACTGCAGCCCCTTCAACTGATATTACCCATGCTTAATTCTCCCCCTTTTGTTGAAATCTATGCTTAGATTATACCTCCAATTAATGTTCTGATAATTATATTATATTTACTTCATATTGCTTATGTTTGTAAATATTTATAATTTTAATTTCATAATGAGAAAAATGTGATATACATTTTCTAATAAACAAACAAAACATTGTAAGGAGAGCGTATTCTATCCCACATACTCCTGTGGGCAGTTCCTTGTTCTATGTGAATGAGATCTCATGCTGCAGCTGAAAAATCTAGAACTGGTAACTGCTCAGATCAATCAAATTACATGATTACTTCACACACGCGCACACACACCCCACCACACAAACAGGATTTTCTAGGGTCTGGTCCAAAATACTCAGCTTCTCCTTTCTTTTTCACCAGTCTTGGGGGAAGAACAAAACAAAAATGTAACAAGTTTGCTCTGTGCCTTTAAAAGGTAGTGGGAGACAATGCCCTGAGGAAAAGCTGAATCATTCCATCTTGTCACATTCTTAGCAATCCTGGAGGCTTTGTTCTTGGTTAAGGCTGGAACCATGTGGGTGGCCAGCCTTCTCTTCCCCCTCAGGCTCTGAATTTCAAGCATTCAATTCATACATGGAGTAGTTCACTCATGTTGTACAACAGGATCATCATCCTTAGTGTTGTGTTCAGCAATTGCTGAATCCATCTTCAGCAAGGCGCTTTAGTAATACTATTATTAAGTAGTATCTTTAGTATGGCCTTTCTTTCCTGTTTGTTGGGGGTCCCCTGTGTACCCTGTGAGCAAGAAGGTTGCTGTCCTTTCCCCCACCTGAGGAATTCAGAATACTTTATTGCAGTAAGGCTGTAGGAGCAAGCCTGCCACATTATTCCAATGAATGATGACACCATCTGTCCCGCTTTCTGCTCCCTGACTTCATTTCCATGATTAAAGTGGACACTGCTTACCATGACACAATTCCAGTGAGAATTCAGAAGCGTTAAGTGGTCTTTGCTTCTGTAATCCTTGCTCTAGAATTAGTCACATGGAAGCTACATGCAAATGTTATTCTTTGACAGCAGAGAGATTACTGTAATGAAGCTTTTCCATTCAACTAGGGTGATACTGCTAACCCCCCCCCCATGTTTCAGATGATTTAGCTTGGTCTCACATCAGATGTAACCATTCCCCCACTTTGATAGATGTTTCTTTGTCTGGCACTGTGTCACTATGCAGGGGTGATATTAACCAATGAGGGAAGACTGTGCAGCTCATGCTCTTCCAGATTATGCCGGAACCTAGATACCAGTTCAGAAATTGGGGCTGCTGCTTTTAGCCATACGCAACACTGTGAGGGGGCTCCAAGAGAAGTGGAGTCACTTAAAGCAAAGTGAGTACTGTTCTTTCACCTTTGCAACTTCTTCCAGGTTTCCCTCCTGTGCCATTTGCACACTGCTATGCCCTACGTTTTCCCACTCAGTGCTTTCCCTGTTGCTGTTTTTAAAAATTAATTTATACCCCGCTTTTGTCTCAAGTGGACACCCAAAATGTCTTATTTTATTTTTATTTATTTACAAAATGTACACCATTCTCCCCTCCTCCATTTTATCCTCAACCATGTGATGTAGGTTAGGCTGGGAGGGACTAACTGGCCCAAAGACACCCAAGGAGCTTCTATAGCAGAGTGGGAATTTAAACCTGGGTGTCCTAGATGTTAGCCAAACACTTTAACCACTAAACCAAGCTGGCTTTCTCTAGGAGGCTGAAGTTGGTTCCTTATTCGCAATTCCTTATTCATTCCTTATTCGTGAATACATGCAGAAACACTGAGGCGAGTTGGAAAGCTCTGAACCCCAAAATAAGGTCTATACCACCACATATCATATACCCCTAGGTTCACGGGACTCTCCCCTTCAAGAAGATACATCCTATCTCCTCGTCCAAAGCGTGGTTCTGGTACCAGCTGCTCCAAAATGTGGTGCCCCCAGAACAAACACACAGGCAGACACTGGGGCTAGACTGCGCCCCAAAACAATCTTTGGACCACCCCAAATGACACATCCTCACACTCTGGAGACTGTGCCCTGCTAGGTGACATAGAGTAATGCCTGGTCCAAATACCGGTTCTGATGCCATGAGCTTTTATCCGCAGTGCTTTCCCGAGGCCTGTAATTCAAAGGAGATTTGAATAAGGAAGTGCCCTCTGCAGCCAAAATAAGGTTGGGACCCCCACACTTCACGAATAAGTAATGAATAAGGAATTGCGAATAAGGAACCAATTTCAGCCTCCTGTTTTCTCTCAGATTTCTCTCAAAGTGCCCTTCCCTCACTGCACAATAAGAAGCTGAGAGAACTCAGCATTATTTTTTGCCTCCTGCATCGATAACAATCTTGCTTAGCTCTAAAGAGAAAATGCTTTATAGGTGGCACATTCCCCCAGACAGATTAAATAGACATTATAAAAACATATCAAGCAAATGCTGGAAATGCAAACAAAATATTGGTATGTATTTCCATATGTGGTGGTACGAAGTTTAAAAAGTACTGGATTTTTATTAAAGAGGTTATCGAGGATATACTAGATGTAAACATACTGTTAAAGCCAGAGTTTTTTTTGTTAAACATAATTCCTGACTCATTCCAAAAGCCAGATATATATTTGATTATGCAAATTCTGACAGCCACCAGGATTTTATTTGCTAAATATTGGAAAAATTAAAATACATCAACAAGGGAAGAATTTATTTATAAATTATTAGAGGTGGCAGAAATGGAGAAACTAACTTTTATGTTACAAAGTAAAAATGAAGAGGTTTTTGATAAATATTGGTTTTGTGTTTATAGTTGGCTAGGTTAAGAAGCTGAACTGCAGGCTGGAAGATCAGTAGTTCAGCAGTTTGAGACCCGAGTGCCGCATGACAGAGTGAGCTCCCGGCTCTGGTTCCAGCTCCTGCCAACCTAGCAGTTCAAAAGCAAGAAATTGCAAGTAGATAAATAGGTACCGCTTCGGTGGGAAGGTAACAGCGTTCTGTGTGCCTTGGCATTTAGTCATAATGGCCACATGATCATGGAAATGTCTTTGGACAGCGCTGGCTCTTCAGCTTGGAAACAGAGATGAGCACCGCAACCCTAGAGTCGGATTCGACTGGCTTTTGAGCAAGGGAACTTTTACCTTTACCTTTAGGAAATTCTTATTTGGCTAAATATTGATTATGGTGTTACTGTTTAATGGGATAGAAAATGGAAGAATCTCTGTAACAAGGTAAGACAAGCAATGTTCAACTTATTATGTAGAAAAGCAATAATATATTTTTTTAAAAAAGAGAAATAATGCCCACCTTCTGCTTAAACCATTGCTTCCAGGCTTCATTTAGAGCGCCTCCAGAACTTCATTTATGGGAAACCAGCTGCTGCCTGGGTAGGAAATTAACTGTTGAAAGATTACTGAAGTTGGGCTGCAACAAGCAACCTGATGGCGAGGCTTTTTTATCATGTCTCCCCTTGCTTCCCACTAGCTTGATATCACCCTTATATCTAATTCTGGACTGGGCCATACAGGGTGGATAGAAAAATCTGCACTACGAGGCCAAGGATGGATGGGGCAGGGATGAAGTCCCAGGTTTGCATAAAACTATGAAATGCCAGAAAGGGTGGTAGTGGTCAGAACCCCATCATAGACACAATGTCTTCTTCTGTAAGAAAAGCGTGCCACTGAGATCTCATGAGACTGTTTAAAGAGGCTGCTAGGCAGCTTTCAAGCAGCATTGCTGAGGATTCCAAGCTTCAGTTAGAGTCAGCACAGGGGAGGAGGGTTACCAGGTAGAAGTTGACAACCAGCTGCAGGGTTGGTGGGCAGGGACATGTGTGTGTGTGTGAGATGTCATAGATGTTCCAATGATTCCTACAACAACCCTTTGTCACTTCTGAGTTGTGCCCGGCGTATCAGTGACACATCAGCACAGAAAACACTGTAGCATGTTGTCCTGTTCTCTTAGTGGGAAGGCACCAAAGGATGCTAATAAGGTCTCCTCAGTGCCCTCAACTCCACCTGTATGGGAACCCTTTTCAGAGAACACTGGTAGGTATTATTATTTTTCTCCAGCCACTGCTTGGAGTGGCAGCAGGTGACAGAAGAGAACAGTGGGAGACTTTCTGCCATAGTGAAAGGCCCAGTAACCCTAGGAAGGATGGAGAGAGGGAGAGACAGACTAAAAATGGTAAACAATAGAATAGGAGGATGGGAAGTTAAAGCTGAATTTAGGATTGCCAGCTCCATTTTTTTAACAATCCCTGGAGATTTGGGGACAATGCCTGAGGATGATGAAGGTTGGGAAAGAGGATGTAATGCCACAGAAGCTGCCATTTCAACCAGGGAGAAAAAGAAGAAGAGATTGGATTTATAACCCACCCTTCACTACCCAAAGGAGTCTCAGAGTGGCTTACAAACTCCTTTCCCTTCCCCTCCCCACAACAGACACCCTGTGAGGTAGGTGGGGCTGAGAGAGTTCTGACAGAAACTGCTCTTTTTCAAGAACAGCTGTGCCAGAATTATGGCTTGCCCAAAGTCATCCAGCAGGTGCAAGTGAAGGAGTGGGGAATCAAACCCGGTTCTCCCAGATTAGAGTCCGCGCACTTAACCACTACACCAAATTGGGAAATTGACCTGCATAGTCTGGAAATGAATGGTAATTGCAGGAGAACTGCAAGCCCCACCTTGAGGCTGGTAATCTTACCTGGAAGGGGAGGAGCAAGAAAGGTAAGAGAGGATAGCTGGTGGGGAACAGAAGCAGATGGGTGGATTAGGAAAGGGAAGCAGAGACTGCTGGAAAGAACCAGAAAAGGGTAGGTAGATGGAAGAGGGGAGGAGTTACAAGAACTGCCAGGGGAAGGTAAAGAGGAAAAACACGTGGCAGGGTGGGGAATGGGGAAATGAGATCGCCTTCCCTTGTGAGACCCTGTTTGTTCCTTCCTGTTCTGCATCATGTGAAACAAACTGATGGATGTTTAAAAACACACATCCCATCAAGAGACATGAACTGAAACAAGCTCTTCAACTCTTTCACATTTCAGTTCATGCAAACCTTCCAATGATTGAAGCCCATAAAGGTTAAAATGAAAATTTAGAATCAGAAACAATAGATTTTTCAGACAGCTGATTCCTTTATACCATTTTCTCCCTTTGGGTGGATGTGGCTTTCTTATACTATTTTCTCCTTTGGGCTACTTTACATGCATGTCTTTGTTTAACATTTTTCTTCATGTTATGTATCAAATAACCAGAGGAAGCCCTGGTTCAGCCAAACATTCTTGTTATGTCTAAAGAGAGAGACAGAGAGATCCACCCCATTCCTCCGCATTTCACTGGTTTTGTCTAGTTTACAAGGTGTTCTCTGTTCTGTAAAATGACACTTTATACAACCACTAAACAGTGTTTCAAATAGCAAACTATAAACAGGCATTCTTTTTTGCTCAGCAAACCACTGATGGAGTGGAGATTATGTCCATCAAATCCTGCCTGGCATTTCCTGATAATAGCTTTTCATGCATATCTTATTAGTCCATATGGTGTACAAGGGCAACAAGGACGTCAGTCTCCCCTGACACTTCCTTACTGGCTAGGTCTAAATCAGTCTGTCTTCTCCTTCCCTAGGCTTGACGTCTCTTTGATCATCTTCTGGTGGCACCAGGAGACTGGTACTTAGTATAGTATCTGAAATGTACTATGGACCTTACATTTATATGGAATAAGAAATAATATTTCTCATCTAAGCTAGTGCACAAATATAATTGTGAGAAGGGTGGAAGCAGTTTTACTACTCTACAAACATAGTTATTCTGTTCTGGCATGGAAGGAGGAGGAGGAGGAGGTTCTGCACGCTCTCAATATGGTGGAGCTTGAAGCCTAGTGCCTCTGATGTCACAAGAACAACCTTTAGCCTCCAGAACAGTTTTGTCACTTTATTTTCAATGTTTGTGATTTATTTTTCTTTCTGTGGAGTAAAAGATAAACACAGATATACATTTTTTTAAGCCAAGCTGTACCTGCTTTTTATTCTTTTTTGTATTTTTGCATTTGTGTTTGTGTGCCCATGAATGAAAATCATGGTGACCTTTGGCTGCTCCTATTGGGGCACGAAGGACATTCAGAGAAGTGGCCTTGTCTCTGGCTTCCCATCCCTGGTATTCTGTGGAGGTCTCGCGTCCAAATACCTGCCAGGTTTGGCCCTGCTTAGCTTCTGAGATCTGATATCAAACTTCCTGGGCTATCTGGGTTGGGGCAGTTGTACCTGCTTTTTAAATGACATGTCTGTTTTTACCATAGTAGTCATTTTGCAAAGCTTAGGCCGTACTATTACTGCATCTATAGCATAGGCTATTTGTGGGAAGGCTTGCAGTTGGGGGGAGAGAAACTGGTACATGACACATGAGTGCAAAGAATTGAATAAGATGGCACTTAAAGAGTACACAATAGTGCCTCACTTCCTGACAGTATGGGAGGGGAGTTAAGGAAGATGTAAGGAGAAGGGAAAAGGAGGAAGTTGGCCTAATCTGAGATGATCACTGTCCTTGGCCATAGGCCTGGCGGAACATCTCCATTTTACAGGCCCTGAGGAACTATGTCAAGTCTGGCTCAGTAGAGAGTTCCACCAGGTTGGAGCCAGGGCTGAAAATCCTTGGCTCTGGTTGAGGAGAGCCAAATACTCTTTGCGCCAGGGATCGCCAGCAGGTTTCTGTCAGCTGAGCATAATGATCTTTTTTTTTTGGGGGGGGGGTGTAACACCAGTCATAGTTTGTTCAACAGTAATAGCACATTATACCATTTCCACCTGAGAGCAGTGTTCCCTCTAAGCTGAGTAGGTGTGAGCTAGCTCACAGTTTTTTAGCCTCCGGCTCACACATTTTTGTCTTAGTTCAGGAAAGATGGCTCCAGAGTGAACTAATTTATGCAATAGCCAAATCACTTGCTCACAACTTTAATGCCAGTAGCTCACAAAGTAGAATTTTTGCTCACAAGACCCCACAGCTTAGAGGGAACATTGCCTGAGAGGTGGATAGGATTTACTATCTTTAAATGGCTAGAAAAGAAAGTGGATGCTTATGGTTTGCTTGTTTTTGCTGTCAAGTCACAGCTGACTTGCGGCAATCCTGTGTGGTTTTCAGGGTGGTTTGCTATTGCCTGCCTCTGCCTTGCAACCCTGGTATTCCTTGGCGGTCTAACCATCCAACTACTAATCAGGACCAACCCTGCTTAGCTTCATGAGGTCTGATGAGATCAGGCAAGCATGGACTATCCAGGTTCATACCATTTAGTAATAAAACTAATCAAATGGGGAGGGGCATTGCTCTGGCAGTTCAGCTTGCTGCAGCTGAGGACTAAAAAAACCCACCTTGTTAAAGTTGTAACAGTGCAAGATGTGCGACTGTCAGATCTTTTTTTAAGGTACAAAATGATGTGAATATGCGGTTGTGGGTGTTGTGCTGCTTGTCCTCTGCTACGACAGAAAGGATATCCAGGAGGCACTCATTACAGTTCCTTTGGCTGTATCTCACCGAACAAACATGACCACAGTGAACGTGCTATTTGGAAGCAGTGTGGCTGCAGTTTCCAGGGCACTGAGGAAGAGAGCATGGAAAGCCCACCAGCACCCAAAGGGCAGCTTATGGAGCAGAGGGTAGGAACTGATCTCCAGCCGTGGATGGATGCCTAGTGCTACTGCTGGAAAGGGATGTGTAAAGAGAGCTATCTGAACACCTTCACAGATCTGAACAGGATGGCTGAAGAAATTGCTGCACTGAGGTGGGGGGGCACAAGGAAGGGGGGACACCATTTTGATATATATTTATCTAGCCGTCAAACACCTTTGAACTCATCTTTTCATCCTAGTGGCTTTCCAAGGCAGATTACAACAAAGTTTAAAAACAATAAAGTCCACACGGTGAATAATGCAAAGTCTAAAAACAGCAGGAGCATCTTTCAGACTTTAAAAAGCCAGCAGTCTTAGGCATGTTAGAACAGTTTAAATCTCTTTTAATGTAACCAGTGCCACAACATCCCACCCCACCCCCGTCGTCAAGAATTCTTTGCACTGGGTCACTGTTATCCAAATTTTATAGATTAGGATCTGAGGAATTTTGTTACAGCAGGGAATACGCACATGTCACCGCGGCAAAACACATTTACCCTCGCTGCTTCCTAGCGCGTCCTTAAAAGAGTGACGAGGGCGGGAAGATTCTTCCCAACAAGAGTTAACTCCGCCTCCTGGTTAATTCACCTTCCTTACAAGGCTACAGTCAGGAGCTTCCCTCCCTCTCAAAAGGAGCAGAGCTGCATCTGACAACCCGAGAGCTCTGTGCAGACGGCAAGAAGAGTGGCACAAAGACTCCTTCCAGGAACTCGCTGCCATGTAGCTTTAAGAGCTGAGGATGGGAACTGAGAATCCTTTTAGTCTTTGCATAGTGTAGGTCCAGGAGACGGGGAAGAGGGGAAAAGAAACTATCAGATAAACTTGGGGGTGGAAATGCATTGGAAAGGTAAATGACAATTTGCTGATTTGTTTAGGAATATGTTTAGGACAGACTGGATGAGATGGCAGTCCATCATTCCTAATGCCTTGACACTGATGTAGGTACATCCTATTGTTTCTGCTCCTGCTAAAATCAGATTCAGTTAGCTGAGACTTGAATAATGTTTCTGATCCAAAATTTAGGTACATCTTTCTCTGTATGTGTGTGTTCATGTTTTCTTGAAATAATATGGACATGATTGTGCTGCTTGCCCTGTAGAAATGGAAAGCTTTTTCCTGGAATCAGAACAGCTAGAAAATAAGCTTTTAAAAATGACGAATGTCTTGTCCATGTGACATTTTTCTGCAGAGGCATTAGGTAAATTCTCAGGTTCTTTTCTGGCCTGTCTCAACATGAAGACATGCTGAATTAGACTTCAGTTCATCCAGTTCAGTGTTGTTTGTGGTGGCTTTCCAGGATGTCAGGCAAAGGGTCCTTTTGTGTCCTTTAACTGGGAATACCAAGAACTGAACCTTGGGAATTTGTGCATACAACGTGTATGATCTCTTACTAAGCATGGTCACTCTTGTCTTCTTGTTATACATCGGAATCATAGATCTATTAAAATGTTTATTCTTTGAGGACTTTGGGGGGGTGTATAAAATCATGCCTTGGCGCTAGGATAATGGGCATTGCTGAACTTTAAAAAAATTGCCTAGCAGTGCAGTCCTAAGCAAGGCGATTCCCTTCTAAATCTATGGGCTTAGGAAGGCATATTTATGCCTAGAATTGTGCTGTGAGACACTTCTGCTTTGGCTCTGTCTTCTTATTTTAGATGAAGTTCATGGATTAAATACTAATTTTGGACCAAGCATAATAGCAGAATGATGGCTCGCTTGATACCTCCTAGTCTAATGAGAAGGTATGCAGACAGCATGTTTTGATTCTTGTCTTCAGAAGAATGCATTTGTACAAGTCTAATTCTTTATCAGAAAACCTGTAGCTTTTCACAGGAGTCGCCAGACCTGTAGAGCTTCAGTTTTTGGGGTTGTGTGTTGTTTTCTTCCTTTTTTGCAAGGAATAATTAATCTGTTTCTGGCATGAATTAATGTTAAGCCTGCTGAAGCCAAAAGAATGTGTGAAGTGGTTTAGGCTGGACACTAATTTATTTCCTCTTTAATGCATAGATTTCTCAACATTTGTGTCAACCAGGTAGTTCAAAAGAATATTTGTCACAAAGGCTGCACTGTGGCAGGATCACGCTGAATCGTTCTCCTAAGCAAGAGCTATAGATTCCTTTTGAGGCACCCCACTGGCGAATTCCTCATGACGGCTCCACCCTGCATATTTGGGACTAGCTGATGAAGATGGAGGTACTGCGCCGCTCTTCTGTCTTTGCTGCAGAGGTGATGGAAGTGTTTGATCGGTCTCCCACTGACAAGGAGCTTGTGTCTCAGGCCAAGGTGCTCTGCAGAGACTACATTCATTCCAGGCTGATTCGGGCTGGAATTGGCTGGAACAAGCCTGAATACAGCGCACCTGCTCCTGGTGGCAAGTTAGCAGAGGTGTCGACCATACTCTTGAGATTAGGTAAGTGCAGCAACTGTCAATGTCAATCTGAGGGTGGCCATTTAAGATTCCAAGAGCTTTTGGGTGGATCAGAGGGAATGTTTGTAGTGAAAAGCTTGGCAAGAGATGGAGAAGTGTTGGGGTAATCTTACTGATTTCTGTTAGTGCATCCAAAGGAACGGTACTCGGTCATCTCTAGGTCACAGAGCTTTTAGGAAGTTGAGAACAACTTAGGTGCTCCACTGAGGCTTTGGGAATTCCCAGTTGCCCATTTGTGCTTGAGAAGAAAGCTTGATTACCCTTTTTTAAATATTAAAAGAAGTAGAAGTTGACTGGAGACAGGCAGTATTATTTTTTAGCTTGGTAAAGGCGGTCTGATTGCCTGTGATGTGAACTCTCTTTTCAATCCAATAGCATCATGCACAGATTTGCAAGTTTTCCTCATTGTGCAAAGACTTGCAAAAATTTAACCAGAGAACACAGGACAGCAAATGAAATGTAGTGCATACACCACAATCTTCAATAGTCTGCAAAATGTTCTTTGCTTCCAGCCCAGATGCATTTAAAATATGGTTCTCTTGGGCTGGAACGCTGCCATTAGCCCTCTAGGATGACCATAATAATAGGTTAAAAGATTTTGAAAGACAGAGAGAGGGGAGTGTTACATTTGTTTTCCTAAGAGTGAATGTTGATTTCCAGTGTCCCTTGACTAGAACAGAGTGAGAAGGAGAGATCTTGAATTGTACAGCTGTCAGTTCAGTTGTATGTATTTAGGGGCAGTTGTAATAGCTGCATTTCGAGAACAAAAAGCTACTAGCAGTCTGCTATCGTTTGCCTTCAGTATGTCTTTCTCTAGCTTGGGCTCTGCTGTCATTAGTGACAGTCTTCTCAATATGTAAATACCACTGACAAGAAGTAACAGTCATGTGGGTTTCAAGAAATATAGGAATTTGTCCTATAGTGCTGCTTATTCCTGTTTTCTGTCACCACAAATAGTATAGTGCTCTATGCTTATGGCATTTACTAATAGAACTGAAGTAGTTACATTTAGTTCTCCTACATGCTTTGTTCTTAGCATGTTGAGCCTGCAGAGAGGAACACTACAATGCCATGGGGGTTTGTGTGACTATATCAGTCTCAACTAAAACTTGTAAAACAACAACAACAACAACAACAGATATTTGTTAAATATATAATGATGAACATCGTAAGAGCCTCTCAGTCACACAATTTCTGACCTGCTTATATATGAACATGCTGAGTCAAGACCTCTGGTCCATTAGGCTCAATACTGTTGACTCTGACTGGCAGTGACTCTTAAGGGTCTCAGACTGGAAAAGTCTTTCCAAGACCTGCTACTTGAGAGCCTTTCACTGGAATGAACCTGGAACTTCTTATGTGCAAACATATGCTCTTCAGCTATCAGTCTCTCCTTTCATCTAAAGCAGTAGAAAAGAGCAAGAGTCCAGTAGTACCACCTTAAAGACTAACCAAATTTGTGGCAGGGTATGAGTTTTTGTGAGTCACTGCTCACTTCTTCTAAAGGAAGAGATCTGAACAAATGAACCTTGTTTTAATCAACTGAGAATCTTTTAACTCCTCCCCCCCCCGCTCCAGTGGCATACCCATCTTGGATGGTACATTGTTTTCTACTGAAGCCATCAAAGCCTTCCTTCTATGCTGAATGGAAGGCCAGAGTTCTCTGGAGGTGCTGCTAGTGTATTCTAGTTCTTTCCTGAAATAATAATCTTTCTGTCAGTTGTGTCCTGATCTTGCCATTGTCTTCTCCATCTCTTGTCTTCACTCTGGAGTCTCTCCGTGCTGTTCCTCCTCCTTCTTTGTTTTTATTTTTCTTCTCTCTCTCTCTCTCTCTCTCTCTCTCTCTCTCTCTCTCTCTCTCTCTCTCTCTCTCTCTCTCTCTCTCTCTCCCCTGGCCAGGAGTGAGGACAGGGTGTGTGACTTGCATTCTTTTCACATGTGGGTGGTGAATATTTGAAAGGGCTAGCAAGAGCAGGAACAAATCTGAAGGTGTCTCCTTGACGACTGTCCTGACTGTTACGTTCTGATTAGAATTTGGCTGATAGGTACAATAACTTGGCATTCCATCTAAGCAATGCTGCTTGAAACTTAAACATTCATAGAAGCCTTGGGGGAAATGCTCCTTCTGTGAAAAATTACTTCCTACCTGCATGCAGACTAGCCCTACTTTCCCTTCTCTCAGAAACAGCCAGACATGGGTTTGGAACACTGTAATTTGGCCACACTGTAATTCGGCTGTTTCCCAACTACGTGTCATGAATCCGAAGCCCCAGAGTTCTGCAGCCCCTATCAACTGGTGCAGCAAGTTTGACCTGTTGTAGCCTAATTTAGAATAGCTGGGGAACTCCTTGTGTACATGGTGTGCCATACGATCCCCCTATCCTTGCCCTTCCAAGATTATTTCAGCAGGTTTAGTGAAGAATTTAAATTTTCAGGCATTTTGGTTATCATTCAGCAGGAAGGAAATCTCATGGATCCATTCCAGGGCTAAATCAGTGGCATAAACTTAATATAGTTTAAGGTTCAAAGCCTAACTTGTCTTCAGTGAGCCTGCAGGCCAAACTTCACAATAACACTGAAGTTCCATGATCACAACACCAGGTTTGTAATTTGGCTCTAGAAAGCTTCAGGGGAACAAATTTGGATTGAGGCCATAATGCTGGGGAAGGTTTTTTGTTTTGTTTTTTAACTCTCCCCAGTGTGCTGTTTTTCCCTACTGAAAATACTTCCCGCTTTGCTCTAAAGCTTGGTAGGAGAAAAAGAACGGCACAATATTACGGAGTTTTTAAGAATGCCCAAAGGAGGCATTTTGGATTGGGGGGAAATGTTAAAAACACCTGCCCCAGCACTGCAGACCCAGTCCCCTGGTTGCTTTTAGAGTCTGAATTAAATGCTGAGAGTTCCAGTCATGGATCCCCAGCATCACATGTAGTTTGACCCTCTAACAACAAAAAATATCCCAGTGTCAGCTACTATGATGAGTGGAAAGAAGTCAGTAAATCTTGACACATACTCCAGCAGTCTGAAAACTTTAGGCTGATGTTCCAGGGTGGAGGAGCTGTGACAAGAGTAGCGTACTAATCTCGGGCCCGTAGCCAGGATTTTTAAATTCAGGGGGCCTTTAAATAAGTCAGGGGGCACCCCATGCAGACACTCCCCTAGGGAGCACCATAAATAAACTGGAAGTTGGGGGCCCTGGGCTGGATGGAAAGTTGGGGGGGCCTTGGCACTAAGTCAGGGGGGCGGGCCCTGAGATGCCTCACTGTAGCTATGGGCCCGATTAATCTTGAGATAACTTCACGTGATTAGCACTCAGAAAGGAGAATGGTACAAATCTTAACAATTATAAAAAGTTGGAAAATCTCATGGGTGTTATGTCATAACTGGGACTGATTACATGCCTGCTTATAAATAAGCACTGTGGGAAACTTTTCTTCAAGCAGAGTAACCAATTTACGGTGTTAATCTACAGCCCATAGTGCTTCCTCCATCCGTTCTTGTCCCCAAATGTGTTTGGAAGCAGTTACCTTCTGTCCCTTCCCCTTTTCTGCTTTATCTTAGAAGGAATCCCACATTCCCAGTGCAAGGAGCCCTCCACCCCCAGCCCTGTGTGCAGCGTTCTCTCTTATCAGCCCTTTGCATGTATACAGCACATTTCCTCTCTGCTTTATCAGATCACATGGAACAATTCTACCATTCAGAGGGTCAAGAGTTTTCCTTGCAGGTGTCTCCAAACTTCGTGTGTTTCATCTGCTTAATGGTAGGCTTAACTGAGTCTGCCAGATGGTTGCATAACTGATGAATAATCATTATGTTTGGAGTCTCTATAATGCTGGCTCTCAAGTCCCATCTGTAAGTTGCTAATGGCTACACTGGGAAAACCAGCGGTAACACCATAGTCTCATGAGATGATAAGTTAATGGCTTTATTTTGCAACCGTGGTGGGATTGGAAGATGTAGTAACCATATACCCAGAAGGACTGAGTAGCTCTTGCCAGCAAGATCAGTCAAAGAGGACTCAGCCATATTTTACATTTTATGCAAAAATCCTGTAAGCCCCTTTTCAGTGACAATAGCACAATATCCTGTCCATATGTACTAGAACAATCTGCCTCTGTATAAGTCATGGATGGAGAATGGCCATCCTGCTTCTTGCCCGTCCAGCTCATCTGGACCAGGGGTCTGTAGCCTTTGGCTCTAGAGCCAGACATGGCTCAGGACACAACCAAATATGACTCTTTGAAAAATAAAATGAAATCTTTAGGAATACTGGAAGGATGGGTGGAATGCTAGAATAACTAGTATGTGGAGGAAATGGTGGGCAAAGATTTTTATAGGGTGGCTCAGGCTAGCCTGATCTCATCAGATCTCAAAAACTAAGCAGGGTTGGCTCTGGTTAGTACTTGGATGGGAGACCACCGAGGAAGTGCAGGGTTGCTACACAGAGGCAGGCAATGGCAAATTGCCTCTGAATGTCTCTTACCTTGAAATCCCTACAGAGTCACCGTAAGTCAGCTGCAACTTGACAGCAGTTTCCACTACCAAGGGATTCTTGGGGATGTTTTATAGAAAGCAAAATGACAGTGGAGAACCATTGCCAGTAATACATGTGCAAACCACGTGCAGGTTTATGCCAGTGCACTAAAACAATTTTGTAGGGTTCTCCCTTGTATATTTGTTACTTTTTGGGAACCTTGTCATGCTGCTTTCTGATAGAGATCTTGCAGCAACCAGTTTTTGGGCTTTATGGATTGTTAATCAACATGTCAGTTATCAGTAATGTTTAAGATGTATAGCTTTAGTTATGAAAAACTGGGTTATTTTATACTGGTTCTTTGTTGACCGTGTGCTCTGAATTTTGATGGAATTTGACTGTTTGTAAAATATTGTAGATCCCTGATCTGGAGAGATGGAAGGTCAAGTGTAGGACAAGGAGTAGAGGGGCACAGTCCTAACAGATCATTCCACAATATTCACAGACCAGTAAAGCATTGCTGGATAGTCTTGCTGGTCTTGGCCAAAGATGTCTAGAAAGCTAGTGTGGTTTAAGTGTTCTCTTAGACTAGGACTGTGGAGACCTAGGTTCAAATTACAAATCAGCCATGATGCTCCTTGGGTGTCCTTGGTCCAGTCACTCTTCCTCAGCCCAACTTTCCTCACAGGGTTGTTGTGAGGATAACGTGGAGGAAAGGAGAATCACTTATGTCATCATGAGCTCCTTAGAGCAGGGGTGTCAAACTCATTTGTTATGAGGGCCGGATCTGACATAAATGAGACCTTGTTGGGCCGGCCCATGTGTGTCATAAAATGTAATACCAGGTAGCAGAGATACGAACTTTATAAAGGACACAGAGAAACATAGTTAAAGATTTTTAAAACTTTAAATAAAACATAAAAAATGTAATGCCAGTGCTTTACCAGACTCTCTCAGTCACACAGGAGAAGCCTGCCTATCTACCTCTCCTGTGCGATTGAGAGTGTCTGTGATGTAGCAGCAGCAGAACTGGAAAAGGAAGCAGGAAACAGCCAGGGCCTTGCGGGCCGGATTGCAACCCCCCGAGGGCCTGGTCTGGCCCCCGGCGGCATGTTTGACACCCCTGCCTTAGAGGAAGAGCAGAATAAAAAAGGTGGGGGTCAGGAGGAGGGTTCCTGTGCTGCCATTGTATAGTGGGTCAGTTGCACAGTTTCCAGGGAATCATAAACCCCTGGATTTATCAGGATTTGTGTTGCTTCTTAATGATCATGTTCCTAAAAACACACAGCAGATGCTTGTGACATATGAGGAGCCTCATTCCACGCAACTTGACAATAGCAATCAATGTGCTTTCTGGGAGAAGTATGATCACAAGCTAAACTTGAGCCTGCAGTGTGATGTGGCTGTGAAGAAAGCTAATGCAATCTTAGGATGCATTAACAGAAGCATTGTGTCCAGATCACGAGAAGTGGTAGTTCCACTCTATTCTGCTATGGTCAGGCCTCACTTGGAGTACTGTGTCTAGTTTTGGGCACCACATTTTAGGAAGGATGTAGACAAGCTCGAGTATGTCCAGAAGAGAGTGACCAGGATGGTGAGAGGGTTGGAATCCAAGTCTTATGAGGAAAGGCTGAAAGAGTTGGGTATGTTTAGCCTGGGAAAGAGAAGGCTTAGAGGGGACATGATTGCAGTCTTCAAGTAATTGAAGGGCTGTCATGTAGAAGATGGAGCAGATCTATTCTCTCTTGCTCCGGATTGCAAGACTAGATCTAATGGGTGGAAATTACAAGGGAGTCGTTACCGGCTAAATATCAGGAGAAACTCCCCAACTGTAAGAGTGGTTGAGCAGTGGAACAGACTGCCTTGGGAGGTAGAGGATGCTCCTTCGCTGGACGTTTTCAAGCGGAGACTGGACGACCATCTTTCGAGTATGTTGTAGGTATGTAGGGCTATCTTTTGGCTATGCTCCTGCAGAGTGCAGGGGGTTGGACTAGATGACCTGCAAGGTTCCTTTCAACTCTAACATTCTATTATTCTATGACACATTGTCTGGTATTATGGTTTGAGGGTGGGGGTGGGGGAGTTGGGAAATGCAGTATTCCTTAGTAGAAGGAAAGTACACCGTTAGCACATAGTAAACACACATTTATTGCATAATTATTACCTTTGTATGTAATACATTCCTGGGGTTACAGCCACTGGCAGAGCTGAAGACCGAATCCACATTTCAGCCCTTATCCTCTGTTTTACACGTGTGAAAAGCAGAAAGGCAGCTTTAAATTCATGTGCACCTAGGGAACAGTGGGCAGTTTTAAATGTGCTTTTATCAGGTTTCTGAATTCAGTGATGGCCCTGCAGGAAAGCTGATTTACAATCTCAATTCACTGTTTTTGCATTTTATCATGCAAGTGTAATTTCAGCTGCAAGACAAGAAGAGATGTCTGGTAGGGTCACGCAGGACCTACTTTTGCCATCTCCCTTCCCCCCTTTTGTACTTTGAGAGTTGGTAACTGGTCAGAGGCCTTGATGTACAAGGAGGCAGTTGGGAATGTTTCCAAAGTGTGCATCTTGCACAGGGCTGGCCCAACCACTAGGCAAACATAGGCTTGAGGTGCCTTCTCTTTCTCATGCGCCTTTCTCCTGGAGGCTGAAGGGAAGCCACTGTCTGCCTGCTATCTTTCTTTCCCTTTCCTCCTTCCTAGCCCTGTCTAAGTGCCAGATCTTTCTGTTGCTGCTGCTTCTCTGCCACCACCCAACAGACCTGCTGAGAGAATGGCGCAGGGCAGGGCTGGAGTTGCCCGGGCTGCCACTGTCAGTAGCCGCTGTGTCTAGAGCCATTGGGGGAAGCACCCATGGAACAAAGGAAGCACTGAGGTGAGTGGGGGCTGTGGTGGTAGCAGGAGCACCCCATGCACTACCACATCACCTCAGGCCCCACAAGAGATTGAGGAGGTGGTGGGTGGGGGAGAAGCAGCAACAGCAAGTCTCCCAGGGATGAGTAGCCACCACCCCCACCCTCTCTTTCTCCCTCTTCCAGCCCTCCCCACACCCTTCACCAGCAATGCCAAGTGGCGTCACCTCTGCCATCACCTCAGGAGGAGTTGCCTTCTGATAGGGCTCCCAACTGTCTGCTGGGGCAGGATGTATGGCTACCAGGCTGCAGCTAGCAAACCCTGGGAGCAACTGGGAGTGGGAACTTGCTCTAGGAGTCACAAAAACACTATGGTAAAACCACAGAGCATCCATGAAGGCACTTCCAGTTTTAACCAGACGTGCTGGCAGCATGCCCCAGTCCCATTTCCTCCTGTCGGCACTTTGAGTGCCAGCAGGCAATGCAACAGGTTGCCAGGAGGTTCCTCGCTATAGTCACTTGATGGAACCACTGGGAGGAGTGATGAAAAGCTAGAGTGTTTGCATGCATGCTTAGTTAAGCTGAATGGCTGGTTGTGCGTGCTTGTCTTGCCTGTCCCAGGTAGGCAATAACAGCAAGAGTGACTGCTGCTACTCACTTCAGCTGGCCTGCTTAGTGAGAATGGCGCCTGGCCAGCCTCTGAGGGGGTATGCCTGCCTGTGACAACAGAGCAAGGCAGCGGAGCTTGAATCTCTGCACTTCCCACCACCTCCTCTAGAAGTGTGGAGCAGGGCCAAGGAGGACCCACACTGCCAGCAGAGACCTTGTACGCTGCCTGGAATATGATCGAAGAAAGTTGGAATATAAAAGTAAGTAAGCAATAAATCCCCTGATCCAGCAGGCATGCATTCCCACTCCCCTCATACAGCTGCTCTAAGTCCATCACCCATCCCTACACTGTATCTTGCACACTCATTAGTGCAGGGGTCCCCAATGTTTTTGAGCTTGCGGGCACATTTGGAATTCTGACACAGCATGGTGGGCACAGCAACAAAATGGCTGCCACAAAATGGCTGCTGCAGCAGGTAGAGCCAGCCACCAAATGATTGCTACAGCTTAACTTCAGTGACAGTGTAGAGCCTTGTGCTGTGGTGGCAGCTGCTGCCACAGCAACATTTAAAAAAATCTGCACAGCCAATCAGAAGCCCTGCTGGGCAAAAGCCCTACCTGCTCCCACTCATTCCTAAAAGCACTTGATGGTCACCACGTTGGGGACCCCTGCACGAGTCTCTTCATCCCAGTAGACAGGAGTGCTCTGCTGATTCCAGACAGCCATGCTGCAGTGGTGGCTCGAAGGGAAGCTTGGCATAACTGACTTCTGGAATCTCCATATCTGTTGATTCTGGTCTTCTGTAGCTGTCTGATGGAACATGGAAGGCTTTTCAAGAGCATATTTATTTTTATTTTTGGATTGTTCATTTGAATGCCCAGAAAGTGAAATGCTTATTCTAGACATCTTGCTTTTCTCCCTGATGAATTAAAGGGGCAGGGGCAGTACCAAAGTCATAGTTCGCCTGGGACACCCATAAACCTTGCAAACATTTCTGAAGCCTCCTTTGAGTTTCACTCATGTGAGACTTGCACCTGATTATTATCTCATTATGAAGACATGCAAGTGGTCACTGTCTGGCCACTTGCCTAACCTGATTTTCAAAATGTGAATAAGAAACTGTTGTTGAATGTGGTTTGCTGCTTGATCTCCTTTCCCACACTTCTGTGGGAGAAATGTAGGACCAAGAAAAATGCTGAGCACACTTGTGGCCCGGGGCATGAATCTCCCTTAGTTTGCCAGGCCAATGAGGAACCTGAGAATTAAAGAGGTCTCCAGATTTTAATATCTCCTGCCCGTATTAGTGTGAAATAGCTGATGACATGTTTCATCTGTCTCATTAGAGTTGCACAGCTTTAGGCGGGCTGTATGCTTCCATCATGTTCCAACCCATGAAATTACTTCTTTGGTTAGATACAAACTTGACAGGGTGTTGACAGGGTGTGCCCTGTAAGCTGTGAGGCACTCAGTTACCCCATATCCTGTCTGGAAAGCAGTTTTCCCCCCAATGATCTCTGAGTAAATGAGACAACATTGTTCTGAAGACAGCTGGAAACCTCAGGAGCCAAGTGTGAGCAGAGAACATAGATATATATTTTTTGGTGTAGTGGTTAAGAGTGCGGACTCTAATCTGGGAGAACCAGGTTTGATTCCCCATTTCTCCACATGGAACTGCTGGCATGACCTGGTTCAGTCACAAGTTCTTTGAGAGCTGTTCTTTCAAGAGCAGTTCTTGAAAGAGCTGTTAGTCCCACCTACCTCACAGGGTGTTTGCTGTGGGAGGGGAAGGGAAAGGAGATTGTAAACCGCTTTGAGGCTCCTTTGGGTGGTGAAGGGTGGGATATAAATCCAACCTCTTCTTCTGTATTGTTCAGACAACATATTTCTGAGCAGTTCTGGCTTTCCCTTGGTCCCATAGGTAATGTGAGAATCAAGCTGTTACCGTCTACACTTTCTCCTCTTCTGGCTTTTTAAAAATGTGAAGATCAGAAATTAGTAATAACATTGTTCTTCTTCCTCTATTAGATATTATTATTTTTCCCCTTCAAATTATGCTAAATATACATATTTTTAAATTACCTGTCCCCATTACTAAAAAACATGAGTTGCAAAGTAGTAAATTAAAACTGTCCTTTTGTGGGGGCAAAGAGTAGAAGTTAATTATGAGGGCTGGATTTATAGATGTACTACACACAGCTGAACATGAAGATGGGGAGGGGCCATGGCTCAGTACCATAGCATCCTCTTTGCATGCATAAAGTCCCAGGTTCAGTCCCTGGTATATCCAGTTAAAGGCTAAGGTAGTAGGTGATGCAAAAGACCTCAGCCTGAGACTTTGGAGAGCTGCTGCCTATCAGAGTAGACACTAATGACTGGGGTTGCCAGCTCTGTGTTGGGAAATACCTGGAGATGCATAGTACCCTGGTAGGGTACAATGCCATAGAGTCCACCCTCCAAAGCAGCCATTTTGTCCAGGGGTACTGATCTCTGTCACCTGGAGGTCAGTTGCAATCCCAGGAGATCTCCAGCCACTACCTGAAGACTGGCAACCCTGATACCGACCCAGATGGGCCATTGGACTGGTCCAGTATAGGTCAGCTTCGTGTGTTCAAGGTAACTGCTGCACATGTCTTATTGTGCTACATAATCTGTCAGTACCATTATTCTCATGTCAAACATCTTACTTGAAAAAGTGTTGCTTCTGATATGTTAATCTCAAGTTTTATCATTCATGAAGGATTCCCTTGCAACTGTAATGGCATGTTCTTTGATAGGCAGGTCTCTGAAAGGACCACATGATTCAAGTGGCTGATTGGGACATCAGAATTTGAGGAGGGTTGTTAAGTATGAGCCTTAACAAGGTAGTGATTTCAACAAGTGATTTCAGCTTTAACAGCAAACAAGTGGATCAGACAATACACAACAGTGGAGCACAGCTCCCTTTTTAAATAATCTGGGCTGTCAAAGCCACGCCCATAGTTATGTTAACAACCAATGATAACACAGGGATAAGGACCAATGAGGTCTGTTCCCTCCATAAACATATATACAGTTCTGATTGGCTATTTACAAGGTTTCACAGAAACTAACCAATGGGAATGTCTGACTCAGGCTTAGCATGGTAAAACATAGGACTAATTCAGAGTCAGAACATAACAAGGGTGGTGATGCAGAGGGTGGCAATAGGCCTGGCTTGCACCCATCATCCCATTTCAGACCTCTCTTGCCACCAATACCTGAATGTATCAGTTTGTGCAGTCTGCAGTTTGCTCCTCTTCTGGGTTTTTTAGCCTCCTGGGAGGAAGCAAGCTCCACCATGCTCGCTTTCCAGCTGGAATGCATGTGCTGATAAAGTGACAGGAGGGGCTCACTGTTGCCCTTCTGACTCATTCTGTGCAAATCTGCTTGAGGTGGTAAAATGACTTGAGCCAACCCTGATTCTTGGACACAACAATAGCTGTGAGTCTTCATGCAAGAGCCTGAATGCATTCTTCTTAACTTTGGGTGAATGTTGCTGATGTTGTACTCTACCCAGTAGTGACTTGAACAAAAACTGCCACTCCACTGTCAGGTTTAAATGGCTGCCTCCAAACAGCCAAACCAAACCAGCCAAATGTCCAGTAAATGTTTGGGGAAGCTGCCTTCCCCAAGCATCAGTTCCCAAGCTCCAAACTGGCCCAAGTGTGTGCCGTATTTTGGCTCATGAGTTGGTTTGTGCCCATCCCTATCACCAAAAATGGTAGTGTGATAACCATAGTCAGCAATCTGAAAGGCACTGAATTCTGTCATTGGGGCAGTATTACCTTCTGCTTCTTTAATAATAAGGCCCAAGTTACTCATGTGACATAACAAAGCTTGTATAAACCTTGACTCATTACTCTTTTATTGTTGAGAGAAGCAATTTGGTGATGTTCTCATCAAAGAATATGTTATCTAATGTGGACTTGCTTGCTCTACGCCTCATCACCTGCTGTTGCTGTTAAATCCATTTATTTATTGTAATGCCACTGTGTAACTCACAGACTGTGCAAATATTTCCATATGCCACGAAATTATAAAGTAAATAATGTAAGATTTCTCCCTTCCAGCAAGAAACTGGCTCATTTTGGCAACTAAATCATTAATGGAATATTGTTGCTTGTTGCTTTATGAAACTTTACTACCAGCAAAGGCATCTGATTTGATAGGATCTTGCAAAGATTGGAGTGGAGCCTGATACTATTTTAGCTATTTTGCACAGTGGTTAGTCAAAAAGCCCCATAAGGATTTAGTGGAATTTTTACTAAAAAGTTGTGGAGTTTCTCTATACTTGTATGTTTTCTTACCCCTCTACTGGACTAGAAGCAGGAACTTCTGCTTGTTCTGTTCTGTTCTTGTTGGAATGTTTGTATGTATATGTCAGAGTTTGCCTCTCAGTTGCAAAAAGAAACAGCATGTATGGATAGAAAGAATGTGATGAACCATAGAGAGGCTGTGAAAGACAAACCGAACAAAGCCAGAGAATATATAAGAAAGTATGTGATGAACCACAAATATGCTGGTGTAGATATCTTCTGTGCTTGCAGAAATAGATTCATGTGAAGGGGGGTTACTAATGAAATTTCAGTTTCATGTGCCCTAATTCCTCTCCCCCACACCCAGTGAAATCATACGTTTCATTAAAAGAAAACTGTTTTCTACTGCAGATTTGATCTCAATGTTGTATTGACCCAGTTCAGGGCATTGTCCTGTCCTTTACCCACCACTGTTTAGAGCCTCTTAATTTAAAAAAGATGAATTTGCACCAGTGCATCTGTATAACCTGTCTACCTGGGCACACTGTTTATTGTGTCTGCTAGCAGAAGCTATAAACCTGGCTAATCTACAATCCCCAGTCCCTGGCCATGCCTATAATGCCTATAATGATGGCAGACCTGTATTTTAAAAACACGTAAGGGTAAGTCTGGGCTGGGGGGCAAATTTTAACAGGCTGCAGGAACTGTGCACATCTCCACTTGCCACTCTGTTGTCCTAGTCTGTGAATCTAGGCACCTGTCTCCTAGCCATATGATGATTGCAGAAGTGAACCTGGCTGAGAGAAAAATGCCCTAGAAGGAGAGTCTGCATGATGAAAAGCTGCAGGTTCCGGCAGGTTCCTTTGGTTCTTTCAATTGTACCCCTATGGTGTGTGTTACAAATGAACAGGGCAGGGTTTTTTGCTTAAATTGAAGATCAGGCACATAGCTGAGGCCTGAGGTTGGGCTATATTGGATATGACCTCATCTGGGCTGTCCTTTCCCCTTTCCCTTCCCAGTATATTGCATTAAAGTTACTGGAAAATGTGTGGGAGCTACTGTACAAATTCAGCAACTCTTTAAAAAAATCCGGTATATAATTCCTGAAGGTAAATATGTCCGCTTTTAAGAAATGAATGAAGATTATTTTGTTTGCTGAAGCAACATGGAATAAAAAAGGAATGTTGGTATCTTTTATTTATTATTTTATTTATACTGCACCCTCCCTGCCAAGGCAGGCTCAGGGTGGATTGAACCCAGTTAACATATTATTACAACAGAACAATGGAATCCCCAGGACTTAACAGGAATATTGGTTTCTTATCTCACTACATATGCTAACTTCATTCAGCCCTTACATCTGTATTCTCACTAATCCCCCAGAAGGGCCATATGTCCTCTTTATTTTATTTTATTTCTTGTTTGGTATAATAGAGTAGAATAGTAGGTTGTAATGTAACATAATGAATAGTAGAAGGTAATATAATTTGGAATGGTAGATTGGAATGTATTTCTCTGGTCTGGGGACAGGGGAGATAACTCTATATAGCTAATCGCTCCACTTCAGAGAAGAAGATGTTGTAAAGTTGCCTCCATGCTTGAGAGGAGATGGATGAAGCGTGATGGCAGGGTCTCAGTTACTCTCAGCATTCCACATCTGCCCATCTATCTCCAATTTTGACATTTATTTCCTTCACTATGGTTCCCCCCCCCGAAATTAATCCCTAACAAATGGTAACCATATAAACTAAGCTTGTTATTCCTGTTTAGTCCCTGAATCTGTTAAACATCTTCATTATGCTGCCTGTTAATTTACTGCTCACCCTCTCCTAATATGTATGGACTGGTAATTTCCATTTCAATGTAGCTGAAGAAGTGTGAATGCACATGAAAGCTTATACCTTGAACAAAACTCCGTTGGTCTTAAAGGTGCCACTGGAATCAAACTTTGTTCTGCTACTTCAGACCAACATGGCTACCCACATGAACCAGTTAACATATGCCACTTAAAGTCCTTTTCAGCTCTTCTTCTGCTATTGGTATATCTGTAAAAACAAACAGGTAGTTCTAGGTTTCTGAGGCAACTAGAAAGCTGATTGTCAGTCTTATTTCAGTCTTCTTATACTTTACAAAGTGTGACGCAATTTAGATCTTGCATCCAGTTTTCTTGAGATGCCGAAATTTATTTATTTGCTTCATTTGTAGCCTGCCAACAGCATAAGTCATCCAATGAGGAATGCAATAGGAGTAGGATGACAAATTTTCTGGGATCAGAACTCTAGACATGAGGTGTTAAATATGCATGTGGACCCTGCAAAATAAGGAGTTAACTCTTTCCCTCCCTTGCACTGTTTTATGATTGAAATGCATTAGGCCCCAGTAGTACTGGAAAAGATGGGCACAATATCCATATTTATCTCTCCCCCCACCCTGGGGCTAAAAGCAGCTGAGGGGGCACTTCTGATCAGAGAAATGGCAAGAAGGATGAGTTACCCCCTGTTCCTTGACACTGATTCAGATGTGGGTCCTCTTGTGGCTGGCTTCTTAGGGATGAATTACATGTCTGAAGTTCCAGTTTAGGAACTCCAGTATTGCATGTAGTTTGGTCCTTAGGTTAAAATAGTTCATGTTGTGTATGCAATCCTTTGCTTGGTTCTTTCAGGAACCTGGAGAGAACTGTACCTCCAGATACAATTTTTTTGGTTGTCTGTGACCTAAGCAGTGAAGCTGAATGTAAATCTGAGGCTTCTTCCCTTCTGATGCATAGGAAGCTTTTCTGTTGGATGCACATCTAACTCCATTAGACCTGTCTTTCCTCACAGACACTTTGTTAGGATTGATGCACACAGCCTTTTTTGAGCTCATTTTTGATATGGTGAATTCTGTGACTGTTTGGATATTATCCAGACTATTTCTTTGCCAGTCTTCTGAAACTGAATGATGGAGGAGGTGGCAAGTTGTAATGTGAAGGCCTGGCTGACCTGCTGATGTCAACCTGAAAATGAGCTCTAAGTTGGTGTATATGAATTATCTTTTAAAATAGGCATGTTGATGGGATTGTATTGGGCTCCAGAAGAAGTTCCTAGGAGACCCAGAGAAACCTTGTTCCTCCTTAGAACACCTCTCCAAGCTATTGTATGTGGTGCCAATCTCCAGCACTCTTGTCTTTGCCTGGAGGAATTCCCTCCCCAGTTGATCAGTTCTGCACACAGTGAAGTATGGCATCAGTGATCTGAAACTCATTTTCCATCTGGCTTGTTTTGTTTTTTTTAGGTGATGAACTGGAGTACATTAGACCCAACCTTTATCGGAATGTTGCGCGACAGCTAAACATCTCCCTGCACTCAGAAACCGTGGTGACAGATGCCTTCCTGGCAGTGGCAACTCAGATCTTTTCTTCAGGTGTTGTACTACAATCCAGAGTGGGGGAGGGGAAGGACAAAGCAAGGTGTGTAAGCACGGGCATGTTTTAGGACAGCCTGCAGGGTGGAGCTCATTTGGCAAAGGATTCTGACTGGAAGCAGTTGGCAATGGAGGCCTCAGTAATGATTTAACACAAATCCATATATGTTTTTCTTCCCTTCCGCTTTACTAGGTGAAGAGATGCCCGTGTCTCTCTCTGTTCCTCTTTTCCCAGAAGGGGGAGTTAATTTCAACCTTTGGGTCACTATCCCTCTCAGCCGTTACTCCCTTAGGCATTTAGAAAACTCTGGTTTCTTCTTTTCCCTGACTGCATTCTGAGCTAGCTGACATTCCTCATTCACTCCAGGTGCCTGCTTCTTCAGCCATGAAGGGAAGAGTAAAAATCAAAAATTGGGATTTATTCGTGATCAAGGGCTGTTATTTCAACCTTTACATGTTTGGGCTGGGGAGTATATATCTGTATCTGACGTGTATTGTATCTGACTTGTGATTGGCTTGGTTTCCTTTCAATCTGTTATTTTCCCTGTACTGGCATGGCATAATTGATTTTCTTCCAAAACAAACAAACAAGAACCGAAAACCTCTTTAAACCAGAATCAAATCAAAGTAGGTAAAATGATTTTTTTAAAATCTGTCCAATTTTCATTTGTGAAAGAAACTGAAGTCCACTTTGCTCTCTGTCAAAGATGATAAATTCTTCATTCTTGCTTAAAGGCAGAGAGAGGTGTGTGCTTATTGTCTGCCTTACTCTCCCAAGGGAATACAAAGCAGCTTACAGCATTGTTCTTTTCTTCTCCATTTTAACACCAGGGCAACAACCCTGTGTGGTAGGTTAGGCTGAGAGAGAGTGACCGGCCCTGTGAGCTTCCATGGCAGGGCGGGGGGTTCAAATCTATGTCTTCCAGATCTGACACGCAAACAACTACTGCATGCTTGTATATAATGGGCATGGGGTAGGAAACCACTTTAGCACAATGATGCAGCTGATATGTTGTTTCTGGACAAAGGTAAAAATGTCACTGAAAGGCTCCTTCAGCAAAGAGTTTGTAAATTACTGACAAAGGAGCCAAACAGCTGATATTTACAAAACAGCTCGGCCCAGCACAGAGCAGCTGTTCTTAAATACTTTGCTCATTTGTTGACTTTTTAAATTGTCAGCACAGGGTACAAGGATTTTCTAGGACTGACCCTGGATTTCTAAGAGATGTGTATTTACAAGCTGTTAATCCAAACCCCGGTGTACACAAGTATAATGCTGGTAGGATAGTATTTCAGAGGGAAATGTGCAAATTGAGGAACAGTTTCAGCATAGGTGTATGTGAGGAGAAAACTTCAGATAATACACTTACTTTGGCTAGAAACAATGTGGAAAAGGGAGAAATATTTCTCTTTAGGCATGTAGCATGGAAGTTGGAACATCTGGTAATGGGGCCAGTGACATCTGCCATGTTTAAAGTAAAATCTCCTGGGATTGCAGTGTAGATTGACTAGGGGGGACCAAAATGGAATATGCTGAAGATTGGTGGTGGTGCACCAGGTATGCACCAGAGGGCCTTAAAAAGTACTGGTGCAAACAGCCCTGTATTTATCTGCTGCAGATGGAGGCAGAAGCAGTAGAGTCCGATGGCTACCCTGTGTGTGAAGAAGCTTTCTAGTTTTCTTCTTGAAGCTGGTGAAGGCTTAATATACACAGTGGTGAATCTCTGTTTCCTTTTGTAGAAGATATTTACAAAACATGGAAGTCACCCCTGTCTGTGAAATGTGTCCCTCAATAGTTCTCTTTGAATTGTGAACTCATGCAGTTACCCTTGGCTGTTAGGCAATGAACTCTAAAATGTCTGTCATGCATGGAAGCATCCCTTTGACAAGCCTCAATGACCTCCACTTTTGTCTTTAGCCAAATGACCTCCCCCCATTTGCTAAGCTAGAATGTTCCAGGGGTTCTTCCTCATCTGTTGGCAATTCAGATCCACTGAATGTGTTTCAGTCAGTCATGAAATATGTATTAGTTTTTCTCAGACTAACACTCTGACTCAGGAGTATTTTCCATTCCCTCCTAGGAAACTCATGGACTCCTCAAAGTGTCATCAGTGACTCAAATGACCCATTTGAGGCTGTTAAGAAGTTTAAGAGAGTGAATGTAATTCATTTGAAGAGACATTTTGGCTTTTGTGACAGAATCCAAGCAAATAGTTAGAAGGCCCAATCAGCATTCTGTTCAAGCCAGTATAATATAGGCTGGCTTGTGCCTCAGACAGCCAGACATTCCGCTCTTTGAAAATTAAGGCCAGATTCAGCAATGGAAAACAGAAAGCAGATGGAGGCAGTGTTTCAGGGGTGGGTCTTTAATGTTAAAAGTTCTATAATAATAGAATGCTTGATTTTGTGTGTGAGAGAGAGAGGGAGGGTCTTCCAAAAATAGTTGGAGAGGTAAACTTGGAAAGGGACATGATAACTGCCGCTACAGTGCAGTGATTTATTTGTACTCTGGTACAAAGCTGGGTACAAAATACACATCAGCTAGCTGTGCCTCAGCTGTGAAGTGCTTCTGCATGTTTCTGTTTTTGCTTTGCTGTTTGAAAAATACATAAAATCCATGTGAACATCAGAAACCCAATTCTTTCCTCATTCCTGTTATGTATATTTTAAAGGGACAGGTGTCTAAAAATGCACATGTGCCTGTTTCACATCTATGACATTTCCAGACCCCTCTTATGCATCTCCCATTCACTCACCCTTCCATTTGGCAACACCTGCTGGCCATTGAGCCATCTCCAAAGTCTAGCTCAGCAACTTTTCTTTTTTTTCTGCCGAAAGATTCTTAAACCTCAAATGGCAGCTCCATTAGAATGTATAATGGAACTAAGAACTATATTGCTCTCATCACAGACTGCCTGCAGGTGAAGGTAGGGAGACTAAACCTAGCACACTATATGGGGAAAACTACAAAGTTAGTTCCACCACCCCCCTTTCCCTGTGGTAACAATTCAAGGGGGGGGGAGATTCTTCTTCCATTATTCAAGCATTCTAAATTCTGCTAAACCACTGCAGTCAGAATGAAATCATACAAATATTATCAGTGTATGCAAATTAAGTTTGTGCCTTGTTTTGACTACTGGAATTGAATTTCATGGATGTGGAGCATAAATATTTTTGGAATATAAAGAATCCACGCCTTTAGGGTAAAAGACTGGGGAAGCAAAAATCTCGAGCCACCTGTCTTTTCCTTTCTTTCTTTCTTGTTTGTTTGTGTGTGATTCAGAAATACCACAGATGTTTGCTCCCCATAGCCTGAGTCTGGATCTGCATTCCCATTTCACTCCGTGACCAGTCAACATTTAAGACTGTTTTCACACCTGCTAGTAGTTATTCCCTTAGACTAGATTATAAACTGAGATGGGCAACTGCAGTGCCTTCAAGAATGAGCTGTGTATTTGGCTCCCAGCAAAGAGGGTATTACTGCTCTGCCTATAATGAAAAATCCCCTGTCCAACCAAGCAGGGTTGCCAGGTATTCTCTAGGAAATGGTGTTAATACCTTAGATGAACTGAGATGGGATGCTAATTGCTATGCCTCCTACTTTGTTGATTCCACCACTGTCCTTCCTTGCTGCCCTGTGAGGCTCCAATTTTGCTCCACAGCATGGGGCAGGGGATTGAATGAGGGGAATGGTGAAGCAGGTGGGTTCGAGGCTCAACAGCTGTACCTGTCTCAGTGCTGTTGACCATTTTGGTCTCTGGATGCTCTCTGTGGGTGAAGATCATAGCATCCTTAATGCCCATACTGAAGAACAGAAGGCTCCATCCATTCACCTATTTTTATCTTGCCTTTCCTCTAAGGATTGCAGGGCATGGTTCTCTCTTCTTCCGTCACAGTTGCCCAGTGAGGTAGCAAAGGCTGCAAGAAAATGACTAGCCCAAAGACATTAACTGAATGTGTAACGGAGAGAAGATTTGAACCTGGGACTGGTAGTGGGAAGGAGAACTCTTTTTTTCTTGTTTGTTCTTTTATCCAATAAAGATTCCTTTCACCTGCCCCAAGCATGCAGACATGGCTATCCATGCTTCAAGAGTGTTAATTCAAAAGCAGTAAATGAAAAGATCTCTTTCTTTGTCTCTTTCAGTGCCTCTTGGATGTGTGGACCTGTAATCTAAAACCACACTTAAGTACAAAGACAGGGGTGATGGCAGTTCTTTCTTGTCTTTGTATTGCAGATCGTGGGCTTGATCACAAGCTCTTGATTAAAGTGTGTGGATGCTTGGAGCCCATGAACATTAGGCAATGGGTTGGCTTAATCTCTGTTTTGTTTGGACAACCATGGAGCTGCTAAAAGCAGGGTTTTCGTGGGTGAAAGAACAAACACAAAATGAGAATGGACCCTACTTCCCAGGTCCCAATTGACAATATCTGGTTGCATTTCTTCTCCGTAGAAGGCCTTTAATAGAGTAATTAATTAACATGTACTAACGCACTTGCAAAAGCGTAAAGCAAACATCCAAGTGTATGACCTATAGTGGCCTGGAATGCAGTGCTTTAAAGAAGGCGCTTTTGGGGGTGCTGTTCTACTGTGCCCAGGGGCCAGCTGGATGAGGATGTTTCCTGTCATATGCCAAGGGAAAATGAGTGGGGCCATGAATGCCTGTCCTTCACTGGTAGCTACTTGAGGAAGAGTTTGCTGCTTCCTTCCGACCCTGGCCAAGTGCAAACTTAGCAAGCTTACACTGTTCAGATGCCCTATAAAGGGGTAGAATAATCATAAGTGGGTGGGAAGCAGGTTGCAGTAGCAAGTCCCACCCCAACTTCCATGCAGTCTAGGAATCGTGCATTCAAGCGTGCATGCATATGCTGTATGCACACACTCCAGTGAATGTGTTTGGTACAGGGTGGAGCTTGCCAGGGTGATTCCTGCTCCCCCAACACACTTTTGTTTTGTCATCATAGAACATCTGGAAAGGATTTTTAACAAGGCCATCCTCTCAGCTTCTTCCTTATTCCTGTATGAGTGCTAGTGTGGTGTAGTAGTTATATAGTGTTGGTCTAGGAGACACAGATTTGACTCTTCATTCAGCTGTGGAAACTTGCTGGGTGACCTTGGGCCAATCACACTCTCTCAGCCTCACAGGGTTGTTGTGTGGATAAAATGGAGGAGAGGAAAATGATTTAAGCTGCCTTGGGTCCCCATTGAAGCAAAAAAGGTGGGGTGTAAGTGTAAATAAATAATTGCAGCAGACAGTATGGAAGGCTGGCATGTGTCGTGCCTGCACGATGTCAGCTCTGCTTTCCCACTCTGCCTCTCCAGCTGCTGAAATGTGGCTTTGAATGTTGTTTTGGGGACTGAAGGGGAGAGTTGTGTGCTTTGATCATGAAGTGGGGTAGATTTATTTATACAAGCAAGGGAAGTGTGGTTTTGTGAGCTTGGAGACTGACCAGACGCTTTCTCCCACATGGCTTCCTGGAGCTTTTCCAGGGGCTGGGAGGCCGATGCAGGGGGCTCTTATCCAGCACGTTTTCATTTGCTCTCCCTCCTCTATGGTGCACAGTATGTACATACCTCAGCTCCACAGCTGGCTTCCATTTGGCTGCTCGAAAAAAATAATCTCAGCAGAGACAGCTTTTTTGCATTGCTTGCCAGCTGTGAAATGGAGATCTGTTTTTAAAGCAACAGCAGTTCACTGCTGTGCGGGGGTGGATCCCTTGCTGCCCTCCCCCCCCAAACGGATGACTTGTTTGCACACATTTTTTAGCAGGACAGATACAACAAGGTACAGAAGCTGGGGTGGTTCTGGAGTGTCCTTGTGAAGGAGCAGCTTGTTTTTGCTGAGCTCAAATAGGAAGGAGTGGTATTTTCATTAGATGCAGAAGATTGCTGCTTGATGCACGTGGGTGGGCAAGGGGGAGGTAGAGGAACAAGCAGTCTGTCTCTGAACCATCTGTGATCTCCCACGTTCTGGTCAGGCAGAGCTTTAAAGTCTTGTGCTACAGATGTTAGAAGATGGAGGAGGTAGGCAAGATGGCTGTGGTGTGACACAGAAGGGGAGATCAGGATCTGGGAGATCTGGGTTCAAATCTCTACTCTGCCACAAAGCTTGCTGGATGGCTTTGGATTAGTCATTCTCTTTCAGCCTAACCTACTTAGAGACTTGTTAGGATGAGGGAATTGGGGATAAAGGACAAAAACTTAGTGGGCCCTAATGTAAGCTACAGATTACAAATTGCATCGCATTAAAAGAGCAGAAAAGTGTCCACTTGCCAGACACAGGGGTGTGGAGTGATCTGCCCTGTATAACCGCCTGTGGAGTGCTTGAAGGAAGTCTGAGACATGGCCAGTGGGATTTGTGGGGCTGTATGTCCCAGTCCTAGATTATTATTTTAATGTAGAAAATATTATTGCAAGCAGCTGCTTCTTGAAGAATGGCCAAACTTGTTCCTGCTGTAAATCTAACAAAGAGAAATTTATATATTCTAGATATAAAACTAGGTAAGTGGAATCAGAACTTAACTGGGGTTACCTATGCCTTATAGGTGGACCAGAGTACATGTACAGGGAGAGTAAGTGAAGGGGGGGAGAGGGTGATCTTGCATGGTGAAAAAACAACCCAGAGGATCAGACCTCTGTTGGCATAAATCAGAATTATGTCCCTGCACAAGAGAGACGTAAGGTGATGGCAGGGCTAGCATGGAAATAACGTCTTGTTTACCCAATGGTTGGATAGAAAAATGGGGGTATAATAAGTTTAAGTTTATCAATACCTTATGACTTATTCGTATAACGTTGTGAGAGCTAGGATGGTGTAGTGGCCAGAGACTAGGATCTGGGAGAGTGAGGTTCAAATCCCCACTCTGCCACAGAAGCTTCCTTGGGTGGCCTTGGGCCAGCCCCCCTTTCTCAGCCTAGCCTACCTCACAGGGTTGCTGTAAGGATAAAGAACAACATAAGCTGCTTTGGGGCCCCACTGGGAAGGAAGGCAGGGTATAAATGACATAAAATCTAGAACAAGTTTACATTTTTATGTTTATTAACTATAACTATATAGCATTAGGGAGCAACGGGTTGTGTGTGCTGCTCTGTGCATTATGTAGAGGCAATACCCACATTTGCCACCGAGCCTCCCAGAGCCTCTTCTCCCTGCTCACCCTCTGGAGCCCTGATGCACCATTCGAGAACTGCTCTCTTAGGTTATTGTGGAAGGCCCTGGTGTGTGTGTGTGTGTGTGTCCCTGCTTTCTAAAGTCAGACAGGTAGGTGGCAAATGGAGCCAGGGATTTCTGTAGTGCTGGAGGGGGCAGTAGTGGGAGGACTGGTGCTGGGGGGGGCAGCAATGGGAGGGCTTCTAGTGTCCTGGCCCCACTGCTGGACCTCCTGATGGCACCTGGTATTTTTGGCCACTGTGTGACAGAATGTTGGACTGGATGGGCCACTGGCCTGAACCAACATTGGCTTCTCTTATGTTCTTATGTACCCTCCCGAGGGACAGAACAAAGTTTGAGTCCAGTGGCACCTTTAAGACCAATAAAGGTTTATTCAGTAATGTAAAAAAATAAAATAAATGAATAAAACTTTGTTGGTCTTAAAAGGTGCCACTGGACTCAAATTTTGTTCTGCTGCTTCATGGCTTCTGCTTTGGAAAACTAGATTTAGTTTCTTTGAACGTTATTGGTGGGAAAATAGGTAGAAATGGTTTAAACAAAGAAGTAGACACCTGGAAGGTGGGTTCTTCCATGCCGCTTGACAAAACATTGTGTTCCTCTGTTTTTGTGAAATTTAAATCATAAGATTACACACAAATCACTTTTTTTAAATGACAGGAAAGACTTGGCAATTATGGGTGTCACACTGCAACAGGAGAAGCAGAATTACTCACTAATCAGAGCGCTACAGTGTGATTATCACAGCAGCTGCTTGGGCAGCAAAGCAGACAGCGAGGAACTCCACTTGCTTCTTGTGACGTCCATGTCTGCTTCTGCAGCCCAGGCTTCTCCATCTCCCGTCCAAAGTGTGCTGCTGGCAAAAATTATCTCTCCTTCTATTTCTGAGTTGCAGGTCTCATTCCCCCCCCCCCCAAGTATCTTTTCAGGATACTGGTGTGAGTTACTAATTTAATCCTTAAATTTAGACCCAGGAACTTGGATACTATCTGCAGCAGGGAGAGTTTTTAAACACCATGTTGCTGCTGGCCTGTTTTGCTGTCTTGACAGCAGTAGCCTTGTGCCTCAGTCTTAGAGTTTCTCCTCTTTGTTGTTGGAATGTAGATGGAATATACATCAAAGGGAAGCTGCTTGGGACACCATCTCCATTGTCTGGTTTCCAGCAAGGGCTTAAGAGCTGCCCATCTCCTGTGGGAAGCCCAACAGTTGCCTAGTTCTAAGGGCACAGTGAATGACAGTCATACCATTAGCTGTAGCAGGAAGATATTGTTTCGTTCATCTTCCAAGACTCCCGTTTATGAACATATGAAGTTGCTTCATACAGAATCACACCACTGGCCCGTCTGTCTCAGTATGGTCTGAGCTGACTGGCAGTGGCTCTCCAGGGTCTCAGAAGAGAATGATCTTTCCCCAGCACCTGCTGTTCAAGATCCTTTCAAAACTAGAGATGACATGAACTGAAGCATAGACTTTCTGCATGAAAGACATGTGCTCCAACACTGAGCTGCAAGTTGCAACCCGGGCTCCTAATTAGGGTTGCCAGCTCTAGGTTGGAAAATACCTGGAGACTTTGGGGGTGGATCCAGGAGAGGGTGGGGTTTGGGGAGGGGAGGGGAGGGGCCTCAGCATGGTTCAGTGCCACAGAATCCACCCTTCAAAGCAACCATTTTCTCCAGGGGAGCTGATCTCTGTCAGCTGGAGATCAGTTGTAAAAGCGGGAGATCCCCAGGCCCCGCCTGGATGCTGGCAACCCTAACCCTAATGGTTAATTAATACTGAATTTTATCTCACAGTCACTCCATTAGGCACAAACTACTGTTTGTCCTTTTGAAATTAGTTAGTCTAGCTGGAAGTAATTTATTACTTATATATAAAACAGCAGAACAAGGTTTGAGTCGAGTGGCACCTTTAAGACCAACAAAGTTTAATTCAAGGTATCAACTTTCGTGTGCACACACACTTCTTCAGATATAGAGAACTTCTTTAGATACAGAGAACTGCGGTATCTGAAGAAGTGTGCATGCTTACAAAAGCTCATACCTTGAATTAAACTTTGTTGGCCTGAAAGGTGCCACTCGACTCAAACCTTGTTCTGCTGCTTCAGACCAACATGCCTACCCACCTGAATATAAAACATCAAAAAGTTGTATACATATGGAAACAGTTGTCTACCTTCACAACATGACCTACCTTTTCCCCTCTAAGAGCGTAACAGCCCTGTGGAAAAGTCTTTATTTTCTCCTTTCAGGTATCACGTGGGGCAAGGTGGTATCGCTCTATGCTGTGGCAGCAGGGCTGGCCGTGGACTGTGTGAGACATGCCCAGCCAGCCATGGTCCACACCATTGTAGACTGCTTGGGGGAATTTGTACGCAAGACCTTGGTAACGTGGCTTAAAAGGAGAGGAGGCTGGGTAAGTGGCACTGAGTTTTACAGCACTGTTGACAGCGTGTAAGTTACAGAAAATTTATTGGCAAGATCATTACTAGCTACCAGCTGGCATAAAGCAGGGAAACACAAGACAAGTTCCCCTTTGCTCGTCAGTCTAGCCATCTATCCCTGACCTGTGGTGACCATGCGTATACTTCCTCTGCATGGTCCTTTGGCTTTGTGCCTGGCCTCCTATGACCCTGACTATATTTGCCATCAAGCTTCCAGCACGATGCCACTAACCTCATTTGCTCATGACCTGCTAGCACGTTTTCTATAAACTCAATCCTAATGTCTTAAAGGCACACCTCTGTATTTGTACATGTGCTGAGCAGGTGCTTTAGAATTCAGCTGCTCATTGGCTAACATGCTTTAGTTTGGGGAAGTATTTCATTTGGTTCGTATCAGCTGAATGTGTACAGAAGCTGTGGAGTAACACTGGAAAATAATTAACTCAAAATTAATATCATGTAAATATTAAAGATTTGAACACCATGTTGTTGCCAGATATTCCCCTTCTAGCATTTCCTGTGACCCTTCTTTTCAGCTTCCTCAGCATCTGAGGCAGGAGTCATTCCTGTTGTCTATCAGTTCTATCAGAGTGGAAACACCTAAGAGTCTTCATGCCACTGTGTCATCTTCTCCTTCCTCTAAGCTGGGTGGCTCTGATTGCACACATTTATCATAACAAGATGCATGGCTGGACCGATCAGGATCCTCTCAGGAGTTATGGCTGTCTTGCTATTCCTGTCTTTACTTCACATGCCACTTGGCTGTCCAATGGTGTCTCCATTGGGCACCTATGACAGTGAAAAACATTTTCCAGTAATATGAAAAGCAAGGCAGGCTGTGAAACTGCAGATTGCCAGGGAACAGATGAAAGCATGTTATGGAATAGATGCTGCCCCCAGGAATGCCAGTTGACTATCCCTGCTTTGGAAGATTACTTCTCTGTGTTCATATAAAGCTCAGGAGAATTAAATGCAACTAAGTGCAATGGTGGTTAACTGCAAACATACACATCTCTCAGATGTGTACCAGCATTGGCTTGTATTCAGTAGAGTGTTTCCATGGGCAGGAGGATTTCCATCCATGGAATGTGTCTTTCTTGCCTCCACCTCCCACTACAGCCCCAAATCCTTCCAACCACAGAAAAAGAGAAATCTGCAAGATATTTTGTAATTTTCAGCCATGTTATACAAGTGCTCATGCTGGTTAACGATAGGCAGGCTGCAGTTTGGCACAAATTAGGCCCCTCTAAGGATGCTCAGGTAGACAGATTATGGTGGTTCTAAGGGAAAACCTCTGTGGAGACTGAATGGGGTGGGATGTCTGTCCCAAGCTGACCACCCAGAATTCTTGTGGAACTGCATCAGAAGTCAGACTGTACAATGTTCAAAGTGAGAAAATGTAGAAAAATGGGAAGCACAAATTTTTGATACTCTGTTCTTTTCCCCCTCCTCCTTCTAGACCGACATAACAAAGTGTGTGGTGAATACTGATCCTAACCTTCGCACCCATTGGCTTGTGGCTGCCATCTGTAGCTTTGGTCACTTCCTGAAGGCCATCTTCTTTGTGCTCTTGCCAGAAAGATGACATCCAACTGCTAAGTGAAGCCCATCTCCTTCTTGGGGACCCGGGCAGTATAGAGAAGGGAGAGGAGTGAGTTGAGGGGAGGGTCAGGGAAATATACATTCCTTCCCCAGCTGCCTAAATGCAAAGACTTTTTTCAGCAATGGAAAAAATTTGTCTGAGTCATTTCTTGCAATGCCCTTTGCACTTTGAGTGGCTAAAATCTTGGTCACAAGGGCAGGAGACTAATGTGCTTGCTGCTCAGTTATTTCCCTCCTCCCCATCCAAACAGTGTCATATTTACACATAAGAAAAGTAAATAATTTTAGCTGAAGCTGCCAACAAGAATGTGCCCCTTAAACTGTAAAATGGCAACTGTCTAGTGAGTTCTTTTGGGTGGCTAGGACATCTCCAACACTGCACCCTTGAGGCTCTGGGGGGGCTTCAGAAGTTAAGAGTTCTCACAGCTATACAACTTTCAAGGGTGATGAACAGCAAACTGCTTACTACATCCTTACAGGATGGATTTGGAATGAATTAAACACTAGGTTTTACCTAATGGAAAAAAAATAACAGAACCCTGAGATGATAGTCTCAGAGAATCTCCCCGTCTCCCCCCACAAGCTTGAGAAAGTTGAGTATGCAAGTGTCTCCATATGGGAGTTGTACTTTGTGGGGAAAGAAGTGTCATAGTGTCTTGTATCCACTGCCATGTGTTTATCATGTACAACTGTTTCAATAAATGCTGAGTATTTAGTAGCGTGAACTGCACATGTATTTAAGTAATACAACATTGTAGGGAAAACCATCTTTTCTAGCGCCAGCCTTGACTATCTACTAGCAGTCCTGAATTTTGCCCCAGGTTTAGCACCCTTATTTGGAGTCTTTTTGTCCAGAAGCTAAAGCTATGTGAAAACTATGTACTGCAGTATGGGAATATTTTCTTTATTGGTCCAAATTAGTGCTATCCTGTAAGGGCTCAGGTGCCATAACTTACACTTTGTTCTTGAACAATAATACTTAAGACGACTTCATTTGAGCCATAGAAAAAGTAGACAAGCAGTCCATGGCAGTTTTTAGAGCTCTTTCATTAAGCACCTCTGTGTTAGAAGAACTAGAGAAAGAAGCAATTTCAGAGTACAGGCTGCAGCATTTTGAAGAGTACAAGAAGCAGTGTGGGGGTGTGAAGGCTTTTACCTCCTGGCACTTTTTGGGTGATAGAAAACAGAAGGAATGCTCTTTGGCATCTAAACCAGTTTGATTCCTGAGCCAAACTGAAGACAAAGTTTGCAGTGTTAGGGAATCATAGACCCCTGGCAGAACAGGAAGCCTGCTATCTGACTAGCAATGCCTGAATACCTAGCTGAGTTTGTTTTCTGCTCTCAGGTAACTTTAGGTCTGGGCATGCCCAGAAGTATGAGCCTGGAGAATATCTACTCTGCATTTGGGAGCCTTCCCTCATTCTTCTGGGGGTTTTTTTTTGGGGGAGGGGAATTTGGATCTCCACTGGGGGGGAAAGCAAGGCAGATGAATAAATCTGGTTGTCTCCCTCTCAACATACAATTTGCCATGCTCCTAAGAACTCAGGAAGAAATATGGGAGATCAAGGATTTTGTCTAGGACATGTACCCACATCAATACAGATTTTATCCTGCCTTGATCACTGAGAGATCCAAGCCTTTAGTGTGCTAGAGCTTGCAACGTAAGTTTAATCTCTATGTATGATGAGGTAAAAACAAGAATTCTTATGGAAGCTCATTGTAACAATATAATTATAGTACTTCAGATACAAGGCAAATGCAACTTTAAATGTAATTGGCTAAAAGCGTCATTTTACATCTTCCAAACCCATCAAAGCCATGTAATAAACAAGAAAAGATAGGGGAACAGCTTAAGGATGTATGAGGAATTTTACTCAGCTGATGTTAGTCTACCTCAGAAAGAGTAAAGATGATCAGTAGATTTCAATAGTGTGGTTGCAGGCAGTTTACAAGGCTGAGATCTGAAGTCTGGGGCCGAACTGCACAGGAAATCCTTGAATGGCTGTCATATTATTTGTATTTATTTTAATGGCGTGTAGGAGAGGGCCTTCAATTGTGACCACAGCAGTGAAGCTGGGGGATACCCCCCCCCCCACATACCAATTTCCCATTCTAAATTGTTTTCCTAAACTGCTGCTATCCCAACATGGGGAAAATAGCAAGCCATTTATGTTTGGAAAACAGCATGGATGTGAAAAAAGTACAACGAAATACCAGCACAATTCCTATGATCAAATTCAGCATCTTTCCACATTGGTTTTCCTAACATTTTTGTTCTTAATACAATCACTCACCAATGGACTGTGCAATGTGTAACTTAGTTTTGGTTTTGCACTTCAAAGGAAATTCTGAAGAGAACCCATGCTGACTCTCTCAGAAAGAGTTGCTTTTTTTGTTTTTTTTCCTGAGAAATTGGGGGGGGGGAATCTGTGTACATGGAGTTCCAATTGCAGTTGTACATGCTGCTGCTTCTATCTCATTTATCTTTCCTAATCCTTATTTCATTTTCAGAGCCAAACTACATACAACAGTGAGATGCATGTAATTTCCCACTTCCTTAAAACACAGGCAATTTAAGAACATCCTCATAGGAAAAGGAAGGGGCAGTCACTTGTTAACACTCCAGTTTTTCTGTAGAAAATCACCCAATCCATATACTTTCCCGGGGGGGGGTTAAGTTTGCTTTCTTGGGGCTTCAGATCACAAATTGCAACAGCTGCATTGGTAAAGACACAGAGAAAAACTGTGTGTGGGGAGAGGGACATGTGTAGTTGGCCCTCATAAAGGACTGATGTTTCCACATTGCAGATGGGAAACTGAAAGACACAAAGTGACAGGTGTGAGGGCCATAGATTAACAAAGCTTAGAACCCATGGCCAAATCAAACACTTTTCACTGGCCCATCCACACATGACACATGGCTCAATGCTTAAGCTGACATGATCACTACTGTCTGGAGAACTGTGCGTGCCCACAAAAGCTTATACGCAGAATAAAACGTTGTTGGTCTTAAAGGTGTCACTGGACTCAGACTTTGTTCTACTAATCACAGTAAGAGTTTGGGCTGTCTTTTATAGAGGACAGCTCCATTGTGCAGGAAAAGGGAGGTCATAGACTAGCTCCAATTCTCCGTTCTAAATGAGTACTGACTGAACCCAACTATTAGCAAAAGAACCCAAAACCAGCCACTTTGTTTTATTTTCTCCTGAGCATCTAACAGAAATGTAAAAAAAACACAGTATGCATTGGCTGCTCCCCATGCCAGAGTTCAAGCATGCTTTATGAGATACACTGATGTTTCCTGTTCCTCAAAAGAGACAGCAGTAATAATTTATCATTGCTAACAATTTCATATGTAGGAATTAATCACAATATATGGGACAGGGTGACAGGTTGATGAATGGAATGCACGCACCAGCAGAACTTTCATTTCCTCATTTAAAAATGCTAGACATTTCTAATGGGGAATACAGAATCTGAACTCCCCACATTAGTCCCCTATTTTACTGGGAGCTTTTCTGTTATGCTAGATGAAAGGCACAAGCCTTATCCACAAAGGCATAGCAGACAGAGAGATCCTCTTAAGGCATAACAACACCCTTTAATTCACCCTCCCTCCTAACCAGTTCCACACTAATACTCAGCACACTAGGTCATTATGAGGAACTGGACATCTGAATGTCTCCCCTGGCCCCATTCAGTCTTTCACTCTTCGTCAGAGCTAGAGGCAGATAGGGGAAGTACACAAAGCTACCCATTCCTTGCAAGATCCTCAAATGCTGAGGGCCCATGTGACAAAAATGGGAAGGAGAAGGACTCAATTATATCCTTTAAGTAGAATTGTTGCACATTAGTGACAAACAGTCAAGGCTTCCCTTCTGCTAAGTAAGGCACCTTCTCACATTGTCTGAAGACTCCTCCTCACTGGAAGAGGACTTCAGAAGGAAGTTCTTGGATCCAGTCTGTCAATTTATGCTCCGACATCTCCAGCAGGTTTCTGATCTTAATGTCACCAGGATAATTAAACAAGCATAAATGAAATGGATGTCTCATTTATTCTGGGACTTGTGAAGCTACCTTATACCAAGTCAGACCATTGGTCCATCTAGCTTAGTATAGTAGCCCCACATGTAACAGCTGAGCCACACAGTCCCCACCCCCAACTTCTTGCAGATATTCATCAAACTTAACAGGAAGACTAAAGAATTTCTCTGTGACTCTTCCCAATTTTACTGATACTTTTCATTCTCAACTATTGTGTCTAGTTCCTCAGAGCCTGAGAGAAGAGGGTAGTTCACAAGCTCCAATTGGTATGTTGGTTAATACTGAATGATAATCATGGTCCACTTGAAACTCATTCCACATATTCTGTGTCACTTTCTATGCACTTTTGGAAGTTCTGCAGTAGCAGAGTAAGCATGGGCTACATCTAAGGCAATACCACAGACATTCATCCTATATCGTGGCATATAATTCAGGGTAGAAATCAACCCTCAGAGAATATGTATATCAACAAAGCAATTCAAGGGTTACAAAAGGGATGTAATAGGAAAGAAGGGGTATGTTGTAGACCAATCGTATTTATCAGCTACTCTACTATACAAAACCTAGTGCACATTGGATAGCTGAACACTTCAGATGATGCAACATGAAAACTATACGAGCAATTCACTGGAACACAAGGCAGTCAAGTATGCAAAAATATCCCAACAGCAGTTTATAAATCTTACTGGGATCCCTGGGACTTGATAAATCTGTTTTTAAAGAGACACTCAAAATAATCTAACATGCTTTTGTTCCAAGCATTTTGTTGCATAGTATTGAATAAATGCTACTGCACTTAAAAAAACAGCAGCTAACCAGAGCCAACAGCTTTCCAAACATACAAGGGGATCACCTGGGTCTACATATCTACAACAGAGCTCCTTGATTTATTTGATTTTGGTTTTCCCTTTCATTATTTTATATTTCCTCCTCTTTGGATTGCTAAGTTGGGGTTTAAAACCCTCATTTTAAACCCCAATCCAATAATCCAAACAGGAGGAAGTACAGAACAATTAGGGGGATATTAAAAAGAAATTAATCAAAGAGCTCTGGTGCTGAATTTGCAACACTGCATATTTGATACTAGATGCCAAAATAGGAGGGGGGGGAGAAGAAGACCTTGAAAGAGGATTGTGAACTATTCAAGCAGAAGGACTTAGTGGGGTATGGTGAATGACTATTTTCCTCAAAAAACAGCTTTGAGGGGAAAAAGAGGAAGCCCATTTATGGAGTGGGAAAGCAAATGGCCAAGAAGAGGGACATCTCAAGAACATCAAAATACTGTGCAAAATCAGTCATTTAGTATCTGAAGTTTCTAATGGTCTTCCCCACCTGTGACAGTATATTTGGTAGTGTGCCACATTTAAACTACAGTATAAGACAATTCATTTTTTCCCACTACTGTTGCTTCTGTCACTTACCTCTGACAAACGCAAGTTACCACAAAAACCATGGATGAAGAAGCTGGATGATAACCCATATTCCTCAGAAATTTGATTCTAGAGCAATGGGCCTGATCCTGAAAATGCCGCAGAACACTTAATATACCCGAAGGAGCTAAGGACTGTTTATATGAAACTAACAGGGTAAGACCCACACCTACAGTTTTAGACAGGTTCTAGTTCTAAACTATCTGATCAGAGAAATCCATGGCCTCTCCCTGCATATGGACTAGCTTGTACGCAAACTGTTAAGATCACTCAAAGGAAACTCCAAAAAATGAAGTCAACTATCGTTCTCTATACTTCATAATGATGAATTATAAAACTTTCTTTTAACAAATGTCACATACAGAGTAATTTCTACTATGATATCATTCAAAGCCACACCCTTAAAAATAAAGGTTTTTTTATTGGCTTTACTTTTTTTGTAAACTACCATTACAGAAACCTCAGAGTAAACTCCTGCAGTTTGTAGTCTCTCCCCCTGCTGCCAGGTAAGAGAACTGGGTCACAAAGATGAAAAGTCACTGTTCTGCTTCCAAGCTGCCTCCTTTCCCTGTAAGCAGCTCGCCTTGGCCTCCGTGCTTCTGTGGCAGAACAACTCGTCTTTGTTTCAAGGTGTCACTTTCTTGTAGGTGATGTGGAGGTGCTGAGTCATTGGCTGTGTAGTGGTTGCCATGGAGACAGTCTGTTCTAGTTTCCCATCAGAATTGAGCCTGAATTTTCTAGTAATCTGAGGAAAAATACAAAACAGAAGGTTTATGATTTGATTCTGTTCACAATTCAAGAAGAAACAATAGCAAAGCAAACCAAGGTGCATGGACTGAAAAAACTTAACACTTACTGCCCACCCCTACAAAACTCCATACAGACAATATTATTACCAGTTGTAATTCAGCTTCCTCCCAGTAATACAAAGTTTTGTTATTGGGGGTCCGAAGATGAATGCACTGAATTTCCCCATAAATCATTAAGTAATAACTGACACAAAACCCGACACAGGCTCTTTCAAACTTCTTCAGCCCTTGGTGCATCTAGAGATCTTGCTCTGAAAAGGGTCTGCCAACTCAACTGTGTGTCCTTAAAAACGGAGCTGACTTAAGAACAGAATTGGAAATGGGAGGGTTTTTTCCAAAGAATAAATGAAAATGCACCCCTATACATGGGCCATCTCTACTCCGCATTGTGCCTCATTTGAAAGCCACTCCTGCTTCTAATTTGTCAAGTCAGATTTACTCCAGGCAACAGACTCTGAAGTCAAGGGCTTACAATAAGAGAAAAATGGGACACAGAATTAGATCCAGCTCCTGTTAAACTGAAGAACAGAGTCCAAATAACAGCATCTAAAATGCACAAGGTCTTACAAAGAAAGGCTTTTGAACACACTGCAAGCCAGTTCAGTCTGCTCTTTTTGGCACAGAGTACATGAGCTGCTCAGAAAGGCCCTTCCACTTATTTCAGTAAATGATTTTTGCACATAATCCAAGATTTTGTGTATGTTAGTCAGTGCCCTTTGCCCCTTTTGCCATAGTTACCACCGTTTTTAAAGAAGAGTGGAAATGAAATATCCGGGAGCGAGGAGCCCAGCCCAAGAAACACAGCCAAAGGTTATTTCACTGAGTGCAACTGTTCAAAAGAGCAGCAGAGAAGCCTTTGATATGTTTCAACTAGGAAAGCTTTGTAATGCTAAAGCTTTCTAATGAACCAGTTATTTTGAACACACAGCAAGGCAGTAAACCCACAAATGTAAAATCCACTTATTTATAGAGGAAGGGATCTATGGAATTAAACATTTCTCCCTTTTAAAACAAACAGCTGGAAAATGCCATTTTAAAAGCCATTTACACAGCAATCCTGTGCTGAGTTACTGCAGCCTAAGCCCACTCATTACATTACAATTCAGATAAAGTGGAGGTAGCACAGATAATAAATGGTCAACTGTTTTGCAGCTGTGCAGTCAAGTTACCAGCCAGAATTTGAGGATTTGCTGGGAATCCCATACCGTCAGCCAGGGGAAGATCTTTCCTTTTTTGTTTTCTTTTTTAATGTTTACATTTTAAGTAATTGCGTAAATTGCTCTAAGCCCTTGGACCAGTTGCTATGGTAGTTCTAATGTTAAAACTGAGTTAATGCAACTTACACAATCAATGCATAGTCTTGCTTTTTCATGTTAATGATTTAACAGGATCTTTACATTTAATATAGCAAACCTTTAATATAATGATATTCATCATAGATTTCAGAGTTTTCAGGAACACATTTTGAAGATCAGCTCAGAAAGTCTGACTATGCTGTTATTGTGGCACTGTCTCTGGAGGGAGGACTGAGTTACTAGCAGTTAATTGCTCCCTAATTTGAATGTATATTCAAAAGTGTTTATAAAACAGGAAGAATTTTGTAGGACTATATCTGCATAGTCTACTATCAAGACTACAAAGGTCTCTAGACTTTATTTACTTACTATATTTTTATCCTGTGTCCGAGGAGCGAAGAGCAGTGTATAGTGGTCTCCCCTCCTCTATTTTATCCTCACAACCACCCTGCAAGTTAGGTTATGCTGAGGCAGTATGGCTGGCCCATAGGGTTGCCATTCCCGTGGTGGGGCCAGGGGATCCCCCGATTTCATGGGCCCCAATCCACTGTGGCCCAGCTGGCCAGTGGAGGAAGCCCCACTCCTGAGAAGGCCCTTACTGGCAACCCCAGCACCAGCATAATGACGACACCTGGGAGAGTTGTCATCAGGTTTCCAATGGTGGGAGTGACGCTCTAGGTTTGGGGCAAAACTCTATGGTTTTGAGGCCCCAAAAACCATAGAGTTTGCCCAAAACCTAGAGCATCACCGCCAATGTCAGAAACGTGATGATGTCACTTCCAGGTGATGTCATTGTGGCATGCATGCTTTGCACATGCACCAGAAGAACTCAAGGAAGGATCAGGAGTCCCCCCACCAGCAGCAAAGCAGGACCCCCCACCAGCAGCCAGGCAACCCTACTGACCCAAAATCACCCAGCAAGCAGAATGATAAAAGGGAGAATTATTACTTCAAGAAGAATGAAATCTATTTTCTTTGAAACTATAGTAGCACACATTTCTTGTCATCCATGAATTTATCAAGCAAGCATCTATACTCAGAGCACTCCTAAAAGATGCATGCTTAAACCCACAGGTCTTTCCCAACGTAAGGGCTCCAACAGAAGAGGCTAAGTCCCTCCATAAAATGCACATTCCAGGCTCATGCAGTGTCAATTTACTTCAGGGCTATGCAAGAAAGGAAGGGATGTTTAACCCTTCAATCTCTACTTAGTTTTTCTATTCAAGACCAGTTCCTTCACTCTGATATTAGAATTTTTTTAATAATATTTTTATTGGTTTTACAAAACACAGAATCCTATGGACCTGTAACTAGGCATTTTTTTGTATTTTTTAATGTGTGTGTATGTGCACGTGTGAGCACCTGGAAGTCATGGTGTCCTCTTGTGACTGACCCCTACTGGGGGCCTGGAGGATATTCAGAGAGGTGGCTGAATAAAGCCTGCCCCTGCCCCCAGTATTCTGAGGAGGTCTCCCATCCAAGTTCTCGCCAGTGTCGGCCCTACTTGGCTTCCGAGATCTGACAAGATTGGGCTTGCCTGGGCTACCCAGGTCAGAGCAAGTGACTAGGCATTTTTGATAATGCAAGCTGTATTCTCTTCCGCAGCACTCATAATCAAAAGACAGATCAACCACTGGCATTTTTATGCAAGTATCTTGAATGTATCTTACCAGAACAACTACACAAAGACAATATGATTAAATGTGTTGCTATTCTTTTTTTGGGGGGGGGAAATCATCCTCCAGTACATCAATGCAACACAGTTCTCTCAGCCAAAAAAATAAATCTAGCCCACCACCTAGTGGTGCATAACGCTAAAGGGATGGAACTTAAGACTGCCAGACAATCTTTGGATCTCCTGGCTATACCACACAAAATGCCATATGATAGTTATAACTATAATTGTCTATCACCATTATAGAGACCTATTCTTTCTCCTTTGCCTCTCTCTACTTTGGGTTATAAGCCATCTCAACCTCTGTGTAAGTGTCCAGCATACTCCAGAAATAAAAGTCGTAAGGAAACCTCAAGGTCCTCCCCCTCCGTACAAGCTATGCAGTCTTCCATGTCTCTACTGTATGTCCACACACAATAAAGCCATAGTTTGCAGCCTTTGCTACTGTGCTTTTTTCAGCAAGAGACTGATGAGCAAAAATGAGCAGCACAAAGCTGCTGAAGAAGAGAACTTCTTCAAAGTCTGCAGAAATTGCCTTTCTGCTTTGTGTTCATGCTGACGAATGCAGGGTTTCTTGTCTTCCTTCTTATCAGTGGAATGTATTTGCTCTGCTAAACTCACCAGCTACAAAGAGAACAAAGGCTGCCTGGTGACGAAGAACAAAGATTTAGAACATGAGCTATGCTACCAGGTAGAAAACTGTGGATGAACTGAAGAGGAGAAAACAGTCTTGGGGGAGAGAAGAATACTTGCTAAACATGTAAGAATTTCTTCCTCTCACAGGTAGAATACTAGGCAATTACAATATAACAAGTAACAAGTTTGGATTCACACCTCTCAGGGGAATTAAGTCAAATGAACAGGTAAATTTTAAGGATACAAATTCAATAGGACTGTATCAGTGGAAACAATGTCCTATTTTCTTCCAGCTTAGAACTAAAAGGAGGCAACTACAGGGCTTTTGTCCTGAATCTTTAGTTTCTCTCATCAGAGGTGATGACTAACGCTAACAACACTTAGCATTGAAATATTTTTCAAGTACTCAAAGCGCATACATTATTTTAGTAATCCTTATGACAGCTTTGTAAGGTAGATAATCCTTAGCTACCTTATAGGCTGGATAAGCTACAGGAGAACACACCTCCAGATAAATCAAAGCCAAAACAAACTTCACAAAAGTAATAAGTAGGCACAAGGATGAAAGAAAAAGGCTCTCAATGGATATGACCAATGCTTCCATAAACAGTCATTTAATGATGAAGCTGAACCAGCAAATGAAACAGCATTTCCTGGGAACCATCAGACTTATCCAGTTTTTAAAAATACTTAAAGCTGTTCTATTCACAACCCATTCAATCAGCAAGGCTTATTTTTCCCTTCTAGGAAGACAAGATACATATCCAGATGCCATGCTTTCGTCTCTGACCCCACAAAGCAGTGATACTCACTCAGTGGCTCTCTGACATACCACCTGTGGCTCTTCTGAGCAATGTTCCCCACAGTGACACCCACGTCATATTTCAGGAAAGAGGGCAAGACCATTGCTTGTTGGGGCTTGTGGCTGGCAGGTAGCTCCCACCTTGGAACTTCTGTAAGCCTCTCCCTGAGCTGCGGGCCTCACGCAAGGCTTGAAGTAAAGGGCCTGTCCTCCCTAACTGTCCCCACCACTCTCCACAGCCTCTGTGCTCTCATCCCAACATCCGGGCAGCTACTGGGAAGACAGCAAGCAGGCCACAGAGAAGAGCGAATGCAACCATCGTAGCAGCCACCGAGGAAAAGAGCAAGCTGGCCATAGTGGGCGGTGATGGTTTCATTCCCCTTTTGTGACATCTACCTTGCTCTCCTTCAGGAGCCTTGGCAATCTCACTCTCTTGCCCAACCTGCTGCTCCTCAGGATGAGGAGAGGGTGAGAAAGCAGTGAGGGGCACCCTTCACTCACCCCAAATGCACAAGGGTTGCTGAAGGTTCAACAGTGGTGGCGAGACCACTGCAGATTCTCAGAAGTAGTCTGGTTATTGATATAATTATAGCTATATATTTAATATAATAGTTATTGTATATGTGTGTTTGGTGGGATAGCACGCTGGGCACACAGCAGTCATGTGGTCTTTTGGCTGGTTGTAATTGTGAAAGTGGCTCCCCGCAAGCCATGGAGTACCACTGCCACAGAGGGAATGGTGATGCCTCAACTTCCCTCAGCAAAAAAGGATGCATTGCAAGGGTCTCAATTTCAACAGCATCTGCTGTAATGGAGTAATCTCATATCCTAACACTGCCACTGATTCCTTAGCTCAGTGGTTCTCAGACTGTGGGGAAACGCCCCCACTCATGGGCCTGGAACACACAGAAGGGGGGATGCATAGAGTTTCAGCTAAGCATAGTCTCCTGATGCAGATTAAGTCTTCTTCTCACAAGTTAGAACATTTAAGGGATAAACATCCCCTAGAAAGTTTAATCATGTGTGGTTTGTGGGGATGAATGCTGTCTTACTCATTCCATTGTCCTAATGTGATTTTGCTTTCAATTTTTAAAAAATATTTTATATAATTTTTAGAAATAATAGACACACACATAAACACAAAGACAAAACCAACATAAACATTAACATAAATAATGTATCCTGTATATAGCAATACAACTAGTTCTAGACAATATTGCAACTGAACACGCTTTTTTTTTTATAAAGACCTTCTTTTAAGATTTAACTAAATATATTCCAATTAACCTTCACAATTTAAAGTCAACATTTTCTTGATAAGGTTCTCACAACATCTCAGATGGTCATTAATCACTAAATATCCTTTTTCAATACTCTGAAGAATTCCTATCCATATATTTTCAACATCCTTTATCAATATCTTATTGAAACTACTATTATATACTTGTTTTCCCAAATAAATATCCAGCAGTGGCATGAATTTACTACTTCTTATAAACAGCTTACCTTCCTACCTAATCACTCACCGCTTTCTGTCATATTCCCTTTTAATCCTTATTTATTCCAGCAGTTTATGAAATACGTATCGCTGAAATTTTCACTTGTATATATTCAAAATGGGAAGTTGACTCTTCATCATAATTAATGTCCCTCCCCTTCTCTATAATTCTATATCTAGCTTTCCATCTCAGTAACGGAATATCTAATTTTCACAGTTTCCAATCCCCTAACACCAATTATTCAATATCCCATTATAACAGAAGCTCTAAATTCATAATTCCAATTAAACATAAATCAGCAAAATTAAGCTTTCATCCTTCCAATAACTTAATTTCTTCTCCTTAAAATTTATAGCTTACATTTTTAAATGAATCCTAATTTTATTTTATATGTGTATGAGTTAACTTTTAACCTTCTAAACTTTCCCCTCTGTATTTCAGCCATGCTATATCCAGTAATTTATTTATAAATCATCAAGTAAATACTTCTTACATACAACATAACAAAAACAAGAAAAACAAACAACCCCCCAAAAAAACCATGATTCCCTTTACCCAACAAGCATAGCATTTAAGTCTTCATCAAGATTAATAATTTCCCCCCTTCTCTATGTCTACATCTAACTTTCCTTTTCAATAACACAATATCTAACTTTTCACAATTTCAATGCCTTAATACCATGTCTCATTATAACAGAAGTCCTAATTTCATAATTCCAATAAAACAAAGATCAACAGAAATAATCTTTCATACTTCAAATAACATTTTTCCTGAAAATTTGTAGCTTAGATTTTTGTATCAATGAGTCCCAATGTCTTCTTTCTTTGTGTATGTGTGTACTAATTTCTAGACTCCCCCCTCTGTGTCTCAGCCATATTATATCCAGTCTTATATTTTCCATCTTAAACTTCCAGGCACGCTGTTTTTGCTTTCTCCATCTTAAACTTCCAGGCACACCATTTCCCCTTTCTCTCTTCTTTGTTAGAACTTCTCTGTTTATTCGTTTTTATTAAGTCCGTCTTCATATAGGATGATCCCATTGTCTCCTTTTCCACTCCTATACTGGAGGGGGCTGATTTTCATCAAACGACTCCTTGATGTGGTAAACTTGTTTCTCCTTAACACTCTGTCTGGGCTGTATCGGTTCTTCCTTAATTTCATTAACCGGTTGTATACTCTGTTGTTTTTTAGTTATATTTGCACAAGCCTCTTCAAATCCTTTTTGTATTCCCTTCTGTATTCTATCTCTCAGTAACTTCAGAAACTGCTCAACAGTTAATTCTCTCACAAGCATATTATCCTCCAGCTCATCCTCCTCAGTTCCCTCTGAAAATGCCATTTTTGTTGTTCAATTACTTTCAGCTCAAATAACGTAACCCTTGCTTTGGAGCTTTTAAACACCTTCTAAGACTTTTTAAAATCACCCTTTAGGATATTTAACTTAGTTGTCAGTCCTTATCAATGAAGTTTTTGACTCCGTAATCAAAATGAGAAGACATCAATCTTTCCCACATTCCTTGTCTGGCTGCTAATTGCCTCTGTCTTGGGCAGACCAACTCGGAGTAACTTTATCTCAAAGTCCAAAATCTTGGCTATGAATAGAGTTAGAAATATGCGTACTCACAGTCCCAATGTTGCTGTATACATTCAAAATCAAGAAAACAATGAGGTTAAAACGGAGGTTGTTGTTAGGCAAGGCATGGCAGCCATGCCTTGCTCTGTCCGTCGCTCTCGCTTCAGGGCAATAACCACCACACCCTCGCATTTGCCGTATGCAGGGGAGGGCTGAAACAAGCCCCCTGCAACTCATTCCCCCTCCAGGCAAACAAGTGGGGCCCCCCCGAGATAAAGGGGGGCTCCAAAAGAGCAGAGGAGGAGCGGACGGCTCCGGAGCAATCCGAAAGCCGCTCCGCGTCACCGTGATTTTGCTTTCATTTGTTGGGTTTTCCAGTGTATTGTTTCAGGAGAAGCTGAATATGCCCTGATACTAGCAGACTGTAAGGATGTCTACATGCTCTGTGGAACAGACAGCTGAGGCCAGATTGGGAGCCTCAGGTCTGGAGAGCACTGGGAGGGGAAAAAAGCCCTGGAAAGAGGCCCCCCCTGCACAAAGGAGGGAGAGAAAAATGGGCAGCCTGCTTGTTCAACAGGCTGGGCACCACCTCCCCCTCTCCATGGGCTAGCTGGGCCCCCAAGGTGTGGGGAGGCATCAGCCCACAAGAAAAAGTCCTGGTGACAATAATGGCCAGTCTGCCCCTCCTCGGGGCAAGTTTAGAAGATGGCCAGAGGCTTTAACAGCCCAAGAAAGCATTGCCTTGGGGCCTACATGTTACATCTCCCCCCAAGTCCTTCCTGGGTCTATGCAATCAAATTTGTATTGCAAATACTGTGTTGGGAATTAAATCCCAAGCATGTGTGGTCTAAAATTTGAATTGAGAGCACAATGCACAAGGAGAGGAGGTTTAAGCCTTCCCATCATGCTATTTTTCCTGACTTGCAATGGCCTCAGAGGAAACCTTATGTGTACCTCATCAGTACATTTGAAGCCCGAAAAAGCAAACACTGACCCTCCCCCTGCCATGGACATTTCAAGTTGAGGAACCAGTACAGGGTGGAGGGAGGCAGGTGGGCACTAAAGCTAAGATTAAGTTCCTAGCACAGAACTTGAAAAACATTTTTGATCACACTGACCCAGGGGAAAATGTAACGGGTAGCCCTTAGCTAAATATTACAACATTTACTACACTGTTTTATACTGCCCTTGCTTCAAGGGACGCAGGATAGTATACAAGAGCCTCCCCCACATTTTATCTTCACAGCTAGGTCGAGAGATATAGGGACTCGACCAAGGTCTATGGGGCTCAGTTCTTATACTTTGCCTGGCACGAGCTCTCCATGATCTCAACCAGTGTGGAGAAAGACCATTCTCGACCTGAAACTCTGAAATTGGTGATATCAGGGAATGAACGTGGAACCTTCTGCACTCAAAGCGCGTGCTCTATCATTAAGTGACAGCTCTTTCAGAAAGATTCCTCCTCTCCGGGGATCTCAGAAATGCCACAGAATTTCCAAAGGGTAGAGGAGTGAAGACATGCTCCCCCCCCCAAGGTCTATAGGCACAGCTTGCCTGTTAACTTTCATTTCTGTGATATTATTGGCAGTAAAGGACTTAAACTTCTCTCTGATGTCTTTCTTCTATATACTTCAACATATTCAGAAGGATTAACTGGGCACAAAATAATTTTATGAAACATCTAACATTCTGAAGACTTCAAAAAATTAATTAGCATTACAAAAACATATAAAAAACAGTTCTAATTTATACCGAGTTCTGCTGTCATTTCCACAACGTACCAACAAGAACTCTGAAAGAGGATGGATGAGTATTTTCAGGACACTTTGTGAGACCATTCAAAAACCGACCTCTAGAAGACCACAAACTTGGGGCACCATTTCAGATAAGGAATAGAAAGACGATAGCACGGTTCACAAGCCTACCCTTAGATATAATCAAAGTTAAATAAAAAGGAAAACAATGATGTATTTTAAGAGGCCTTCCAGTTAGTTTATTTTTTACTCCTCATGAAAACTATAGCACTGTTATATAGGCACACATGAATTTGTTACCCTGTTTCTGGACCAAACATAGTGTGTTTTGTGATTATATGTGGTAGGTAGACAATCAAATGTACTGCACCAGTGAATTTTTCAGAACTATAGGTGCTTGGGAGGAATAACCACACAGAGGCTTAAAGACAGTCGAGGTCATGCCTGTAAGTTGCACTACAATATTTCAGGAAATCTTCCATGGTTATTTGTTAAAGAAAAGAGGTAACTCTTCAAACAGGTTATGAGATGCTAAATAACCAGCTATACCGAGCTTCAGCAGTACTCACTTGCTCTACATGGGGCTTCTTGGCAAATGAGATCCTGGCTATAGAATGGGAAGCTATAGAAAGCTCCTGCCCATTCACCTCTCCTTCCTCCACCTCTACCAAACCTGCATCAAAAAGAGAAGCTGTTAATACTAACATAGCTGATAAAAATGAACACTGTGGTTGGGTGTAAATCTTAGAAATAAATACATAAACTGGAATACTATATATACACTTATGCACATACGCAGGGCTTTTTTTATAGAAAAAGCCCAGCAGGAACTCATTAGCATAATAGACCACACCCATCAGCAGAAACTCATTAGCATATTAGGCCACACCCGTGACAGCACAATGCATTAGCATACTGGGCCACACCCCTGTGTTACCAGAAATGTGGTCACCCAGCTACACCCGCCTTTTGCTTCTTATTCTGTTTACCTTGTTTGTTGTCAAAACCCAGGGCTTTTTTATAGCAGGAACTCCTTTGCATGTGAAGCCACACAGCCCTAATGTAGCCAATCCTAATGAGTTTCTGCTGTTGGGTGTGGCCTGTTATGCTAATGAGTTCCTGCTGGGTGTGGCCAACACAGGAGCCAGCCAGAACTCCATTCCTGTGCATTCTTGCCCAAAAATAGCCCTGCACATACTGTTGGTCTATAACAGCCAAGGCTGTGTGGTCTGAGATACAACAATAAAGTACAAGATGGATTTAAATCTGAAGTGAGAACTGCTGATGTGAGTGGTTAGTACCTGTGTTCTGAGCACTGATGAAGGCCACCTTGTTAGTGTCTGGTTTGATGCGGATGAATCCACATTCTCGATGCATTGGCTTCCTGGTATCTGGATGGAAGGCGCTGAATCTAATAGGATATAAAATATTAGGAGACAAGTTGCCAGAAGACCAATGAAGATATTAGCATGCCTCTATCACAAATACTCCACAGAAGTTAGAGGAGCAGACTAAGTCCTGTCAGCAACACCGATAGAAAAAGAATATAAGTAGTATTCCAGTGTGGTATATTGGTCAGAGTGACAGACTAGGATCTGGGAGACCCCAGTTCAGATCCCCACTCTGCACTGGAAACTTGCTGGGTAACCTTGGATCAGTCACCCACTCTCAGCCTAACCTACCTCACAGGGCTCTTGCGAGGATAAAATGGAAGAGACTGTGACGTAAGCTGCTTCGGGTGAGAAAGGTGGGGTATAAAGGAAGTAAACAAACAAATCTCCTCAAGTAATAAACCTGAAGCCCTTTTAAACATAGGAATTCACAGGAGTGTTATTGCTATATTTTAATGGTTCAAGTTGTCTGGAAATAGACTTGGAAAGACTACTCTATTTCTGGATTTTCGGACCCTGCATCCTATTTTTACCTATCTTATTTGTCATACGTGTCAAGAGTATATTTTTCTTATCATTTGTCAAACTGTATTTCTCCCATCAGGAGCACCGTGCAGTAGTAGACACTGCAGGAGACGCATGGCAGTGCTTTTCTTCTCTGATATAAATGCCCTACCTTCACAAGTTTTCTTTACTGTTACAATTCTGCCCTTTTATGCTGAGTGGTTCTTCTAATATGCTTCAAAGGGTGCTGGCTCTGTGCATTTGATCCAAATGTCCTCTGGGCAGAAAACCACGTCTCCTTCTCTAAGCCTCTGACCCTCTCAGTCCATTTATCATGTTATTAGATAGCTTTTCCAACAATGCATCTCTTTAAAATTATGCAGAGCAAGAGCTGTTGCCAGTCTGTGGCCTAAGTAGTTTGGTGAGTCTGCTATGTACGAAATTCTCTGATCAGATAATATCTTAAAAGCCGACTCCCTTCTCAAAGCAAGCTTTTAGGAGTACTCCATTTTTCTCATTCATACGAAAGTCTGTATTTTAGCCAGGCAACTCAGCAAAATGGTATGCAACTAGGACAGCCATGTGGCCAAGTGCCGTTAAGTTTCACACTGGAAGTGAATATTTTAATAGGCTACAGATTAATGTTAGCATGGTATAAATGTTGCAAACGAGTACAAACAAGACCCCCACTAATAACAACACCAACGGATTAAAAATATAGTTTCAGAACATATTTACGTAGTTACATGCATAACGTAGGATAGCTTGAGGAAGAAATTGTGCACCTACAAATCAATAGTATTTTGAGTGTGCTGCTTCATCTCGCTTTAACATCTCTCACATTAACACCTATTCAACATTTGTATATTTCACCCCCAAACCAAAATGTATTTTTATTTCCACGTTTTCTTTTATTTGTACACAAAGGTCTATTTTTGCAGATCAAACCAGCTAGAAAATACTGATATTTCAAAAATTCTTTGAAGGAAAGTAAGTCACCTTTGATCACTGCCCACCCTTCTGAAAGCATTCCTTCTTGATAACCCAGACGGACGCCATTAGCCACTCAAGTCAGCAGAAAAAAGGTGGCCAGAGCTCCTCAACAGTCTCCTCTTCACTAACACCACTCTTCCCCAACAGCCATCACCTCATGCCCTGCATTTTACTCTCCCCAAATTCATGCTTCAGCCATTCTCCTGCCTGTTCACCTACTGACATATGCTCAGCTCCCCTTTCTTTCTTCCTTGGTGACTTCCACAGTTGTATGGCTACTTCTTCCACCTGCACCTTTTATCTGTTACAGTTTTCCTCCCAGATGCCCCAAGTACCTAACTGAGAAGACTACAGGGAGTAATGAAATTATTTAAGGCTTTTTAAAAAACTTTTATTTCTATTCACTTACTTCAACTACTTGGGAACCTCTTCTTGGCTGTTCTGCCAAGAATTACAGGTACACACTTGAAACAGAGAATGTATTATGCTTGCACACCTATATGTTTATAGATCTTCAAATGCTCAAGGGCCTACCTGCACTGCTAATAAAAACAACTATATCAGTCAAGGCCTACATGGCAGTTCTTCTCTAGATGCTTAGCCATTTCTGAAAAAGAAGTCACCTGGTTGAAGAATTTTTCTGAAATTTAATTATTTATTGTACAGATTATTGTTGTATTTTTATTCATTTTTCCTTTTTGCATTACCCTTGATACCTAGGTAGAAAAGACTGAAATCTAAAATCTGCCTTGAGTTTCAATGAGGAAGACATACCGTAAAAGAAGCAAAATTTTTAATATATTAAATAAACAGATTCCTCAAACAATGTGATCTTATATAGGTACACACTTCAAAAGTGTAATTAATTTTTTTAAAAGGCATATGCTTCTTCAAAGCAAGTAAGGAACTAGACTCACGAGAAATTCAGCATGGGCTGTCCCACATGAGAGATCTGAACTTCTTCGAGGTACTGAAAAGGCTTCATTGTAGGGAAGGTCCCATCTCCTGGTGGGTCTGACAGCCAGGTACCCAGCATCCAGGATAAAGGCTCAATCACAGGGTTCAGCTGTGAGGTTTCTGTGAAAAAAGATGACTGAAAACTGAAAAACTGTGACAAATCTTTGACAGCCAAAAGTAATTAGATTCTATCACATCACAGTCAGCTATTAGAGTCAAGCAAGTTATTTCCTTTTCTGGGCTGGAGGTGATTATGGCTGTTCCAACATCTTACATTTTAACTGGATATTAATTAGCTCTCTTATACATATGTTTTTAGTGTACTGTACTGTTATCCCCATAATCTCATAGAATGATGTAGGTTAAAAACTTAAGCAAGCTGAAATTCCAAGATCACAAATACGTGGAACAGAAGAGAACAGTTTTTATCAGACAATTGTGTGTTGGCCATTTCATTATTCCTTAAGCACTTTGTTAACACTGAATTTGACTGGTGCAGCAGGTAAGTATGTGAGCTCATTTGCTAGTAATACTGAAATAAGTAAGGACCACATGCAGGGCATCAAAATCAGAAAAATGTTCAGGAATGAACTGACCAGGCATTCTTTGCAGAAGTCTCTATGTACTGGTCTTTGTACTTAAGAGCTCTAAAGTGTCTGAGCTATAAAAGATCTGACCCCATTTAAAGAAAACCAATGAAGTCAATAAAGGGTGCAAAAAAAATCATGTTGCAAAGTGCTAAAAGAACTGTGTGTTTGGCCAAGAGAGATTAAGGCTGGGCTTGATCTTCGAACATTAAAAAGTTAGACACCCACACACACACTGTTCTCTATTACTATAGAAAGGAGATAACATGCTTGAATTACAGGCAAATTTAAATTAGGTTTTAAGAAAAACCTTGGAATAAGTTGGCCAGTAGAGTCAAAGGGGAATTTCAGACAGATGATATAATCCGGAAGAGGAACGGTTCCCAAACGGTTTCTGGTCTGGCATTTCAGACAGAACCGTTTTAGAACCGGTTCCCTACCGGAATATATTTGTAATTTCACACAGAATCGCTTCTGTCCCGTTCAGGAAACGGGGCTGAAGCGTTTTACCTGTCAACCACTTCCAAGTAGTCGTCAGTTTCTTCTCCCGGATCCGATACGCTTTTTTCCCGCCTTTTTTCACCCGCGCGGGCGATCTCCGGCTTTTTTTTTTTTTAACGTTCGCTTTAGAGCGCTATAATGCTATAGCGCAATAGCGCAATGGCACCATAGCAACCCCATTGGAATGCCTGCAGTGTTGTTTTTATAGCACTATAGCGCTATAGCGCTCTAAAGCGAACATTTTTTTTAAAAAAAGGCGTGGCGGGAACTGGCGGGAAAACAAAGCGGTGCAATCTGAATTGCCAAACCGCTTCTGATTCGGCTCTTTTCCGGTCAGGGAAAGCCATGTGTGAAATGGCAGCCCTGTATCGGTTTACTTCAAGACGAATCAGAAACGGCTTCAAACCAACAGAGTCTCGGTAATGTGAAATTCCCTAAAGGGAACTTCAGTCACACTTGGAAGATCTGATAAAGGGTGCTAAATCTTGCCTCCACTCAGGGGACTGAACCATAATACTGAAGACTTTTACAACATTGATTCCCCACTGTGATGGTTAGAAAGAGGACCCAGTTTCTTTAACAAACCTTCCTTTTGCTGTTTAAAGTATAATTCCAGGATAGTCCGGAGAGCTGGAATATTATAGCAACTGTGAGAGCCCTGAACCTGAAAGTCCCCAGTACAAATCTCACATGAGCCATTAGTCAGCTAAATGGCTTTAGGCAAGCCACACTCAAACTCATTCCTCCTCCTACCTCTATCACTTGTAACAGGAGGATAAATAGCACTTATCTGCCTTACAAGGTAGTTGTAAGGATTCCTGGGAATGCATATGAATCCTTCCAAACTCACCAAAAGCATATCAATATCAACATTATTTTTGTCAGCAGAAAGCAATGTTACCATGAAACAATAATTTATAAATAAGGATGGGTATTGTAAAAGGAACAATGAAGATCACCAACTGAAAGATGAATGACTGACACAAAAGATAGACTAATACTATTTTGCATAAGTATCTAACTGCCATTCCTTGTAAATATTTGCTAAATCCCAACGATATAGGATTTCCTCATTCTTTAATGGTGACCTGAATTCTTTCTACTACGGAAATTCTTTTCTACATCAAGATTACTATCTTAATCTCATCAGAATCTTAACAGTTCTCTAGCGAAGCAACAGGCATAGCTATAGCAGCTCCTCAAACCAATTATAATAAAACAAAGCTTGATTCCAGTGGCACCTTTAAGACCAACAAAGTTTAATTCTGGGTATAAGCTTTTGTGTGCATGCACACTTCTCACCTCCAACATGGCTGTTCGAAGGACAAATGAAACGATACGCATTCCTACGGCATTGGACAGAGACTTAAAACGTACCCCTTCTACATTTGTTGTAGAAATCATTCTATCTAGAACTCTTAATATAAGCTTCATTTCAGGCCTAAAAATAATATTAACATGTACCATAAGCATAAACAAATAGAAAAATTTCTTATGATGGGAATTAGTGATAGGATGGAATTCAAAATGAGGAGGTTTTGGGGGGGGGGGTGTCAACTAGGGTTCCCAGCTCTGAGTTGGGAAATCTCTGGAGATTCTAGGGGTAGAGTCTGGGGAAAGTGGGGTTTGGGAAGGGGAGGGACCTCAGGAGGGTATAATGCCATACAGTCCACTTCCAAAGCAGCCATTTTCCCAGAGGGAACTGATCTCCATCCTCCGGAGACCAGATGTAATTCTAGGAGATCTCCAATCACTACCTGGAAATTGGCAACCCTAGGATCAGCAGACATTTTGGGTCCACCCACAGATCAATTTAGGATCAAAATGAGACTGCTTCATAGTTCAGACCAGTCCTAAATAGATCTACCCTTCCTGGTATTAACTTCCTTTACTTACCAAAGAAAAAGGGAAATTGGGGAAGATATTCTAATTTCAGTCCTGGCTGCCACCACAAGCATGTGAAACACTGTGAAAGTGCACTAGGGAGTATAGAAATGTAATTGCCATACTTCCCTGCATCCCTGGCTGCTGCTGTGAGCATGTAGACATATCACTCCACACAGCATACTCAACAGTCTACAGAGAGGTGGGATCATGGAGAGTGTGCTACAGTGAGGAGTCCTTTATCTGCAGATTAATCTGATTTACGTGGGCCCCTTTTGAATTGGAAGGAGAGGTCTAGTTGGTTGGTCTGCTCTCACCAATTGGAACAGAACTACATCATTCCTATAGTTATGGAGAACCAATCAGAAGCAATGCTCCCTCTAAGCAGTGGAGTCTTTTGAGTAAAAATTCTACTTTGTGAGCTACTGGCATTAAAGTTGTGAGCGAGCAGTTTGGCTACTGATTAAATTAGTTTGCTCTAAAGCCATCCTTCCTGAGCTAAGACAAAATGTGTGAAACAGAGGCTAAAAACCTGTGAACTAGCTCACACTAACTCAGCTTAGAGGGAACACTGATCAGAAGTTCACTGCTTTTTAAAATGAGGCTGTCTTTAGAGTCACATGCCTTAGCATTCTATACATAATATAAAATAAAAAGGAATGGCATGAGATATATATCATAAGACATTTGCTCACTGATGATATAAGCAAGTGGATATACCTCCAAGTTTAACAGGATCACTGAGCACACAGGGCGCACACAAATAATAGATATGTGCCATTTCCATTAATAGTTTGAAGGTGGTGGTCTTTACTAGCACCCAAAAACCAGGTACAGAATTGCCAGAGACTCAAGACTTGCCTACCTCTATGATTAAATGCAGAAAGTGCTACATTTTTATTAGGAGGAACATAAAGTAAAATTAAAAACCACAAATAAATGTTCTATAGGAAAATATGCCAGGCTTTTGAGAAAATATGGTTACACCCACACTCTACAAACACCTAGTTCTAAAACACAAGAACAGTAGGAACATAGGACTGTACTTAGGCTGTTTTTAACATTTTAGAATTTATAAGCTATACAATAATACATAGTGTATTCATACAAGAGCTGTCTGTACCAAGAGACATTTGGATCCATATATGTGTATTTTAAAAGTTTTCCACTATCCTGGCTGCTCAAGATAACCAGAAGCTGGAGATATAATGGAATTACAGGTTAGTTAGCATGGAAAATGGACTCCCATGGAAGAGCATCAGAAACTTATTTATAAACATGATTCAGAAAAAATAAGCACCCACCCACACACCCATTTAGGGTTGCTGGGTCCTAGGGATCGATGGGCCTTTCCTGGAGCTTCTGCCACACACACAAATCACCCGGAAATGATGTCATCATGCCTAAGATGTCGCATAGTGATGCTTTAGTTTTGGGACAAAACTCTATGGTTTGAGCCTGATTTTACCATAGGGTTTTGCCCAAAAACTAGAGCACCACTGCACAATGTCGGCAGTGTGATGTCCTCATTTCCGGGTGACATCATGCTGCATTTTGGGGCATTTGAAGGTGGAGATTCCCCCCACTGGCCACCTGGCCAGCAGCAAGGAGGAGCCTGCAAAAGCAGGGGAACCCCACCCAGACCCGGGGGCTGGCAACCCTACACCCACTCTTGTTGAATATTACAAAATTAACTTTATTCCACACAGAGCAGTTATTAGTACCAGATCCATTAATGAAGCTAAGCAATTAGAACAGATCTCATGGAAAACACTTTTCTTTCCACCTCAAGTGTAAAAACAGTGCTAATATTTAACCACAAATTATTTCTGTGTGTCTAGTAAGATAGTCACTATGAAGTCTGATCTCTTTTCCTTGGAGAATACATACAAGACTCCAGCTGACAAGAGGAAGAACCTGTTTGTTGCTACCATCTAGTGGAGTGAAATGATATTGCCATTCAAATAAACTTCCTTGTGAGGATGCAATATACCTGTATTGGACACACACCTGAATCAGACCATTGATCCATCATGGCCAGTATCAGGCCCATAGCCACGGTGGGGCATTTGGGGGCAGAGCCCCACCAGGGATGAACCCTACCCCTCGCTGCACCACGCTCCTGACCCCCTGCCCCTCTGTGGCCTTGTGGGCTCTTCCAGGGAAGTTGCCCTCCCACTTCTGGTCCCTTTCACTCCTGCAATCAGCTGTCAGGTTTAACAGCTGATCCATGGGAGTGAAACTGACCAGAAGTGGCAGGGGGCTCTGCAGTAGCAGAGAGGCTGGGGAAGGAAAGGGAAGCCAAGGTGCTGCTTCTAGTCAGTTTCACTCCCTTCCCATCAGCTGTTAAACTAACAGGGGAATCAGAGGGGAGTGAAACTGACCAGAAGGGGCAGGGCAGCTCTGGAAGGCAAGGTCCCTAAGTGACCTTCCCAGGGAACTAATCTAATCTAATTAGTAGCCTAGTTTCCCACTCTCCCCAGTCCCCTGCCCCGCCAAACAAAATTTTCTAGCTATGGGCCTAGTCAGTATTGTGCAGCCAGATGGGCAGTGACTTTCCAGGGTCTCAGGCAGAGGTCTTTCCCATCACTTACTGCCATATCCATTAACTAGCGATGCTGGAGATTGAACCTGGGACTTCCTGCATGCCAAGCAGATGCTCTGCTACTGAGCTGCAGCCCCTCCCACTGAGCTTCTCTTTTAGTGCCAGTGTTCCCTAGAATGTTATCACGAAATTAAACACTGGCTTCATCCCCTTAGACAAACATCCACTCCAGCTTCATACCAGAGTGCAAGACTTCCAATCTGAGTTACAATTATTACAAGTGGGAACCTGCAAGAAACTTGCCAGAGCGGCTATCCCATTCTCCCCCCTCTGCTTCTCTCCCTCTCCCCTTACTTCTCTCACACTCGTTCTCTTTCTTGCTACCCCTTTTCTTTCTCAGTCTCTCCCCTCCATGCCTATCACTTCCTTTCTGCCCCCACCCCATCACTCTTTCTGCCCTTGTCACTCTCCTGGCCTCCCACCTACTTCCTCTCCTCTACAGCAGCAGCGGCAGCAGCCGCTCTCCAGGAATCACAACGAATTGCCCAAATACAGAGATCAGTTCCTCTTAGGGTTGCCAGCTCCATGTTGGGAAATTCCTGGAGATTTGGGGGGTGGAGCCTCGGGAGGATGAGGTTTGAGCTTGGAAGTGACCTCAGCAGGGTACCCAAAACCCCATCGTTCAGAGCAGTCATTTTCTCTGGGAAAACTGATCTCTGTCATCTGGAGATCAGTTGTAATTCCAGGAGATCCCCAGCCCTGACCTGGAGGTTGGCAACATGAGTTCCCCTGGAGGTGATCACTGCTTTGAACAGTAGAGGCTATGGCATTGTATCTGTCTGAAGTCCCTCTCCACCTCAATCCCCACCATCCCCAGGCTCCACACCTGGGCATCCCTATCTCCTTCCCGTCCAACAGCCAACCTACCTTTACCTACCCCTTTCTTCAGCTTTCCGTCTCCTTTCCCCCTGCAGCTTCTCCTGAGGAAAACTATGGTTGTTCTCCACAGTGGGGACTAAAGCAGTTGATATTATTCTCTCCTCCTTTTTATCCACACAACAACCCTATGAGGTAGGTTAGGCTGAAAGTATGTGACTGGTCCAAAATCACCCAGTGAGCTTCCACAGTAAGATGGGGATCTAAACCTGGGCCTCGCAAACCCTATTTTGAAGCTCTGACCATTATACTACATGGACTTTCATAGGGTGGCTGCTGTTGAACAATAGCAAACAGCCAGGCCTAGTTGAATAATGCAAGCCAGGTGGTATCAAGTCACCCAGAGGGTGCTGCTAGGCCTAGGTTTGCCAGCCTCCAGGTGTGACCTGGAGATCCCCCAGAATTACAACTGAACTCCAGACAACAGAGATCTCTCCCCTGGAGAAAACAGGTGAACTCTGTGGCATTATATCCAACTGAGCCCCCCCCCCGGCAACTCTGCATTCTCAGACTTCACCATGGAATCTCCACAAATTTCCCAACCTGGAGTGGGCAATCCTAATCCCAGGCCTGGCTCCAAAATAGGCCTGGAAAGTGCCCTGCCCCTCCCTTTGCTATTTAGCCATTTATACTGCAGGAATCCTCCCCAATCTCAGTTCCAGTTCTGCTTTTGTTTCCTGCCTTCTTCCCCCATTCATAATCTCTCTCTGCCTCTGGCTATCAGCCAGTCTCTCTCTCACTATCCATGGGGTAGGGCCTGGAGTAGATCCCTGTGGCAGACATTTCAAAAGGCATGGGGGGGGGGAGATTCTACCCTCCCTGAGGGTGGGTTTTTTTACTTTTTGGATTTTTCTGCATACCCATGGAGTCACCTGAGATTGTAGAAAAACCTGTTTGGGGAGAGTGTAACCTCTGTTTGTGGAAATAAGTATCCACATGCAGAAGGGACTGTTGAGAATTAGATATATAAATTATATTATTGCCATCAAGTTGCAGCTGACTTATGGTGATCCCATAAGGTTTTCAAGGCAAGAAATTTTCAGAGGTAGTTTGTCATTATGGCCTCTGCGTAGCAACCCTAGACTTCCTTGGAAGTTTCTCATCCAAGTCCTAACCAGGGCTGACCCTCCTTAGCTTCCAAGATCTGCCAAGATCAAGCTAGCCTGGGTTATCCAGGACACGGGCCAATCTGCATTACATCAACAACTAAAAAAAGGTGCCTTCAGCTGAGCATAATGATGAACTGGCTCCATAGTCTCTTAATTTTTTGTGGGTGTGCCATCATGCCACTACAACTGCATGTGCAGTTTGAAAAGTGATGCTAGATTACAAAAAAGTAACAAAGGCATACTTTTTGCCAGGCTTTACTAGCCTTAGGAGCTGCGGTGGCTCAAGTGGTTAAGACGCTGAACTGCAGGCTGTGGTCAGTAGTTCAAGACCCGGGTGCTGCAAGACGGAGTGAGCTCCCGTCTCTAGTTCCAGCTCCTGCCAACCTAGCAGTTCGAAAGCAAGAAATTGCAAGTAGATAAATAGGTACCACTTTGGTGGGAAGGTAACAGCGTTCCGTGCACCTTGGTGTTTAGTCATGCCGGCCACATGACCACAGAAACGTCTTCGGACAGCGCCGACTCTTTGGCTTTGAAACAGAGATGAGCACCGCAACCCTAGAGTTGGATTCGTCTGGCTTTCGAGCAAGGGAACCTTTACCTTTGCCTTTTACTAGTCTTAAGCCTGTTGGCTCAAAGTCAAAATCATAACTCAGTCATCAGTCTGACCACGTAAGGATGATTGCTAATTTATTTTTTATCCAAAGCTCTGTTGCCCAATGGACCAAGAATGCAAGTTATAAATACTTGCAATATTTTAGATGATTACCTGGTCAGTACCTTTTAATTAGTCTACAGTCCTCTTGTTTGCAGAGGCTGAAGATCTCAGGATGTTTTAGCCTCATCCCCTTGCTCATTTTTTCATGCTATTATGCCATGCCATAACAGTCTGTGCAACTCAAAAGTTCACATATTTCATCAGAAATACTGCTAGCACTCTTCCCACTTGTGGATTCCCAAAAAATATATCAATTTATTAATCATACACATTTTATTCTACTGGGCCAACCTGACTAACTGCTTGTTATCCTGCCATCCTTATCCTTCATTGCTCTTCTTCTTTTATAGGCACTTTTTCCCCTTGCCTTAACTAGAATGCTGTTCTAGGTTCCCCTCCCCAAGTGTAAACATACACTGACATGGTTCCAAGTAAGAACATTGCAAATGTGAAATCTGAACTTGTTTACAACTTAACCTTCACACTTCCCAAAAGGAGTGCTTGCATATCTTGAAATGCACAAAGAGTCTTTTTGCCTGTCATGATCCTTTGTTCCCCTCACCACAACAACTGAACAGGAAGAACATGGAACCTTCTTGTTTAGTTACCAACTTCTGCCTAAGGGGAAGAAGAGCACAGTTCTGAGGTTTCTTATTCTGGGTCTAGTTCCAGGATCCAAGTAATGAGTAAACACCTCAAAAAAAGACATCAATACAAGCTGTGGTATGCATGCAACAATGCTTCCTACTGAAACAAACATCTTTCTAGACTAATACCAAAAACAGCACCCTGCAAAATCATGCAACAGACACAGAAGAACACATGAAATGGAGCTCAAATCTCCACTTTCAGAAAGTACCTTGATAAAGATCTTAACTGCTTCAGACTTTACCTGTATTTATTTCATTGCTTGCCATATCTCACAAGGCTGTTTTTAGCCCACTCACTCTAGGTCACTAATCTTTCCCTAGTCTCTGGGAAACACTCTGCAGTAATCTGACGAAGAGAGAAGGCAGGAAACAACCTTGCAACTCTGCATAGAGGTTACCTCACTGTATGCTGGGACTTGTAGTTTACTTCCAGTAAACAGTAGACAAAGTAGTGTCATATACTGTTATTACATCTGTAATTCTTAAAGGTGCCCATTGCCTTATCAGTTTTTGAGGGTGAAGTAGGCACTGGCAGCACACAAAGGTAAACCTTCAGCTTTAAATTGCATTATTATAAGACCCAGAATCCAAGCCAGAGGCAAAGAATGTTGGGATTAAGAAAGTCAAACTAGCAAACGTGTACATAAATAACTTTACTGTATACTTTACCAGAGAAATCTGGCAAGTCTTAATTCACAGGCTACAGAGGGAAGACAGAAGATTTGCATATAAATACTGACAAACAAATATGTATACTAGGAATAATATTTTACACTGACAAAATGCTATCCATAAACCATGAAAGAATGCATTTCTGCTTAAATCACATAAATTAATAGAATTCAGTCTTAACATCTAGCTTTCCTTCCTATTACTCACAGCCCTCCAGGTTACTTCTGTTTCTATGGTCAGTCAGATTTACCTACAAATGAAGCTGATATTCTGTCAGAAAACAGTTATGTATCCAGATCACAACTGTTTCCTTTTTGTTTCTATCATTCTTATGAGAAAAAAAGTAATCAACAAAGGAAGCCAGTTCTGCACAGGCCGAAATATGCATCCCACTCCATTGCACAGAACAAACACAGAGAGCCATAGCTCATCTTAGTCTCTATCCAGAGATAAATGGCCTAATCGTTACAGGCCACCCCTACCCAACCCCGCTGATTCATAAATTTTGTATAGTAATTTGTAACATCTTCAGCATGACACGGCCAGGTTACTGGCAGAGTTAAGCATGTGCCATTTTTTTAATTTTCCCAGTAGCAAACTGCTCTCACTGACTTGTATGAAAAGAAGAAAAGGTACAGCTAAGGTTGGATAAAGGCCTTCCAATGCCCTCACATTCGGATTCTGGAGAAGGGAGAAAGCTCACCCCCATCTCTACTACGTCCCTCCATACAGGCTCTTTACTTTCATCCACAGAAATCAGCAGCAACTGTTCTAAACAGCAGCAAAACTTGGCCCCCACTCCAGAGCCCAGTGATCCCAATTTGGAGATCTCCCACTGAAGCAGTAGAAATGAATATAGTCTTTAACTTTCTGCCACATAAGTCAATAACAATCATTCACTTTAATGGGAAAGAGTCACATGTGGTTTAAGCCTCCTAGTTAAATCAACAGAACTTTACTGAGTTTAACTTGACTGGCAGGGTAAATAAATATGGCCCACCATACTAAACTTTGCACTGGGCTGTCACTTAAGTACTGGCAAGTAAAAAATTAAAACAGTTGAAAGTATATGAGTGTGGGGACTAAGAATGCTACCAATCAGCAAGCTGCTATAGTGCCTCTTCTGGTTTCTAGAACCTGCCCAGCCCATTCTCAGAGCTCTGGAGGAGAATGGTTTCCACAGAGACCCACAGAGCACATTAGCAAACTGTGCCAAACAACTCCATAGAAATCTAAGGAAGCTTCTTTCTCTGTACACCTTCAGATGAGCTGTCCCTACCTCTGGAAGGCAGCCATGGCTCTTCATAATCATTGGGAGAGGTCACCCATACTTAAGATGCTACAGATTGGGTTGCTCCTGCTTCCCACTTACACATTCCTGCTTTTTGCTCATTGATCACTTTTAACCATTCCTGTATTAATTCTTCCTATTCTTTCCAATCACCTGTGTTATAAAGGCATGTGTACAGTGATTCCTACTCTGTACCCCTTTTCAAGTGCTCTGTGTGCATGAATATGATTGCTCATGCTTGCTGGACGACAGCACTGTTTTCAGCACTGACTGTGCACAGTAGCTGCAAGATCTGCTCCCTTTAGCCAAGAAATGGCTATTTGCCTAGGGACCGAGGAACAAATTTTACAGTAACATTCTATTTTGGGATTTTACTGCTTTTCAGCTGTACTTCAAATGGTGACTGTGTTTAAACATAACTACTAAACATTGTATACACACTGGTGACATATGGAGGATGGAGAATCATCCTACAGTATATAAATACGAGATACACGGTGAGTAAACATGACCTTTGGAAAACTTCCTGACAAGACGAAACTTGACATATTTACAGCTTATTACTGTAAGCAACTGGGGGGGAAAACACTATAACCCCAGAAATGTTCATTCTCAGAACAGCAAATACCCCCCCCCCGTTAGTGCACTGGCATATGACATATATATGGAGAGAGAATAACTGAGGCTATATGCTTCATCAGATAAAATAATCACACATAAGGAAGAAACAAGTAAGCTGCCTTGAAACACTGTTTTGAGTAATATGTTATATTTAACTAAGGACAGTTTATTTTGATAGTAACTGTGCCCCAGCTGTGTGTATGTATACAAAATACTGACCACTGTCCTGAGACAACAGGTTGCTCAGGAATGGGAAATTGATCCTCTTCAGTTCATCTAGCTTTTCCTTCAGCTTCCTAACTTGGCTGTCAGAACGGCTGATCTTCTGTCTCAACAGTTTCAGCTCCCCGTTCTTCTTCTCCACCTGCTCTCTTAAACAGCACACTTGGCTTTTGCTATGCCTAGAGGAGAAGCAGTATGAATGGAGGGAGTCAATGAGCTTGCAGGCTCCGGAAGCAGACATGATGACCTCATTGATTGACATGGGATTGGCATCAGTGTCTCCCTTCTGACCTACAACAGCTTCTGCTGCAGGCTTAGGAGTCAGATCTGCAGGGGATGCAGACAGGCTTTGGGAAGGTTTTTGGGGAACAACAGTAAGAGAGGAAGTAGAGGAGGATTCCATTAAACTTCCATCCTGCTCCACTGTGCTATTACTACAGCTAGGTTCAACATTTCTTCTTAACCGTTTCCTTTCCAGTTGCTCCTTTGGAAAAGATGACTTTTCTCTAGTGTGCTTGGAGAAAAAGCTGTAAGAGTGAAGAGAGCCAATAAATTTGCAAGCCCCAGACACAGGAGGTGTGAAATCATCTTCTGATATACCACTTCGGTCTATTTTCAGATTCCCAGGATGGACCACCATTTCAGAACAATCCTCTACAGAAGGCTTCTCTGGCTTATTCTGGGCCACTTTAGTTACTAGGTTATCAGCTAGCATTCTTCTCAGGGAGCCTTCAAGCTGGACCTGGAAATTCTCTCCCTGCTCAGAGAGTGACCCAATTTCAGCTTGAAGAGTCACTTGCTCCATTTCTTGAGTCCCATCCATTATTGAGTCTTGGTCAGAAGATAAGATCCCCTCCATTACCTCACAGTTTCCTTCCTTTGGTGGACTGCCATCTCTGTATAGAGCCTGGCTTGCTACTTTCCTCCTCCTCTTGTCATAATCCCTGCTATCTCCCCTTTTCTCTGAAAGCTGGAAAATGGTTGGCACAGCTGTGGGTTTGAGCAGCCGGTGCTGATCTTCCAGCCGTTTTGAAAAGCTGTCTTTAGTGAAGTGCTCGCTGCATAGAAAGGAATACTTGGTGGGAATCCAGTTATCCCTCTGAACTGCTTTTAACCATTGGATCAGTCGCTTTGAGTCCTTTAACGGAAACCTACAAAACAATGTAGAAGAACAAAGAGGTATTATGAATGGTTCTTCTATAACCCTATTCTTTTTTTTGCTTTCAAGTCGCAGCTGACTTACAGCAACCCCAAAGGGTTTTCAAGGCAAGAGATGTTCAGAGGTGGCTTGCCATTGCCTGCCTCTGTGTCACAATCCTGGCAGTCCTTGGTAGTCCCCCTTCCAACTACTTGCCAGGGTTGACCCTGCTTAGCTTCCAAAATCTGACAAAACAAGGCTAGCCTGGGCTATCCGGGTCAGGGCTCCATAACATACAACGTTCAGGAATTAACCTCTACAAGGTGACTGGTCAGGTATCACAGACCCATTCAGCTAATAGTTGTGCTTCCCTCCAGCACTAGGCACCTTCTCCTGCTGTAAGGAGCCTTGGTTCATGAGAAGCCTCCTCACACCACAGCTTGCAGAACAGATCTGCAGGATCCATTCCTCTGAGTACAGAAACACACAGTGTTTGTTACATTTTCTGGCATAAAAATGTCACAGGAATGGTAGAATTTTTTGTAGGCATTGTGCTTTCTTTCTTATTACCTTATTTTAAAAACTTAGTACCACACTATCCCAAAAGGGTTTTCATACGAAACTTACGATAAAAAACACAATATAAGCATACAATAAAACAGCAATTAAAATATAGTAGTCACTAGCAAAATGACACATTCAACCCAATTAGCAGGTTGCTAGGTGCTAGGATCAAAGAGTTTGCAAATGTCTGTTTTTGTGTAGGATCAGCCTGCAGGACAATAGTAAGTTGGCTCCTCCAGATGGACATCCACGGTGAAATTACCACCAACCCAGTCTGAACCAATTTCTTGCTGGACTTCAGACTGTGAGAGAATCCAAAGCAAGGCAGATCTTAAGGCAGGGGAGCTCTGCAACTGACCACTCTACCACTAATTCATACAACAAAGAAAAACTTGCAGCTCTCTATAGGCTGAGAATAAAGCTACTGGAGGGCTTATATAACATCCCGAGGAATCGCTGCCCCAAGAATCCCCTTTTTATTAGGCAACATGATGGCTTTCTCCTGAGCTGACAAAGTCCTCTTTAATCCCTGTGCTTTCACCTTTGGTGTGAATAGCAAGACACAGGCTCTGTCAGAGTTCTCTCCTCATGCACCTCGGCTGTTCACTCCTACGTGTTTGTCAGATTTAGTTGAACAGGTGCAAGCTGTCTAAAGGGAACACCTTGGTGCCAGTGTTCCCTCTAAGCTGAGTTAGTGTGCGCTAGCTCACACATTTTTGTCTTAGCTCAAGAAGGATGGCTCCAGAGCAAACTAATTTATGCAGTGGCCAAATTGCTTGCTCACAGGTTTAATGCCAGTAGCTCACAAAGTGGAATGCCAGTAGCTCTCAAAATGGACTCCACAGCTAAGAGGGAGTATTGCTTGGTGCTGTTCATGCTGGAGGCTAGAGGGCAAAAGAAACTTTTGACCATGCCTTGGTTCAGGTGGTATGAGTCTATGGATCAAAAGAACAGTGCTGGTCATTTAGTCTTTCTTCTGTTTTCAAAATATGGCCCTTGTTAAGAGCCAGTTGCAGACCACAGCTGTAGATTTAAGAGAAAACAGTATGAATGGGAAAATCTTTTTTCTGACTCTACAGTTTTGCTGAATCACCAACAATGAGAGAGACAATCTAATCCACTAACAGGTTTTGAGAAACCCATTGTCTCAGACTGTGAAAAGAGAGATCAGGGATGGTATAAAACATCCTGAATTCCTCTGTCAGCACAAAGGCACTCCCAAGGTTTTTCAGATGTCAGGCACTCAGATTCAGTACATTTGACACTGGCAAACAGTTTCCTGCACTGATTACTGATGGTCCAAACACAAGCTGCAGACAAGTAAGATTCTGGCATGCAGAAAGCCAAGATATTTAACTGTGACTATGCTAGCCTGTGGCTCTTCCATGACGTGCCTTTTCACTCATTTTCACTTTAGTGCTACAGTGTTAATACAGCAATAGAGAAAGAGTGTAAATACAGATTCAGTAACTTTTAAACACAATGTATTCCTTCAACTCAGCTGAGACCACACACCAAACCATGGTTAAGGTTGCCCAATTATTATTGTCATAAATAACAAAACCATGGTTTGGTTATCAGCTGGCAAACCTGAATCAAAGAACACACTGTTTGCCTTTACAATTTGAAAGCCCAGACCACCATTTCAGTTCTAAAGTTTGGACTGGGTCCTATGATCTGTCAGCAAAAGGCACTGCTAGTTGCTGATCCCCCCCGCTCCCCCGGCAGTCAATGCTGATCTTAGGAAAATTTATTCCCAGAGTTGCAGACTCATATGGAATCACAGCCACACAGGTTAGGGGCTGCAGGGGGAAAAGGGAAGAGGGCTAAATTGCTCCTTCTTGAGTGAGCAGAGTTCTGCTGATGGAAGAGGAAGAAGAGAGTGATTTTCCCTTGTCTACCTCATGATCCACCTGGCTAGTATTCCATGTGGGTCCCACAATCTTGGAAATAAAACTTTTTGTGGGGTTAGAAATGGCTACTCTGGAGAGGAAGAAGCCTGGAAATCTCTGCTTGGTTCTCAGCCAGTCCTTGTATTAATCATAGGTTTGGATACAGTACAAGTAACAGGTTGATATACAAAGTCTGAACTGAATCTCTGAATCAACAGAAACACTTGTTCTACAAACATAAGAACATAAGAGAAGCCAATGTTGGATCAAGCCAATGGTCCATCCAGTCCAACACTCTGTCACACAGTGGCCAAAAATACCAGGTGCCATCAGGAGGTCCAGCAGTGGGGCCAAGACACTAGAAGCCCTCCCACTGTTGCCCATGCAAGCACCAAGAATACAGAGCATCACTTGCCCCAGAGTCGCTATCTATACCGTGTGGCTAATAGCCACTGAGGGAACCCTGCTCCATATATTTATCTAACTCTCTCCTGAAGCTGTCCATGCTTGTAGCCACCACCACCGTCTGTGGCAGTGAATTCCAAGAGTTAATCACTCTTTGGGTGAAGTAGTACTTCCTTTTATCCGTTCTAACCTGACCACTCAGCAATTTCATTGAGTGCCCACGAGTTCTTGTATTGTGAGAAAGGGAGAAAACTCTCTCTTTCTCTATCTCCTCTATCCCATGCATTATCTAATAAACCTTGATCATGTCACCCCTCAGCCATCGTTTCTCCAAGCTAAAGAGCCCCAAGCACCTCAACCTTTCCTCATAGGGAAAGTTCTCCAACCCTTTTATCATTCTAGTTGCCCTTTTCTACACTTTTTCCAAAGCTATAATATCCTTTTTAAGGTGTGGTGACCAGAACTGTACACAGTATTCCAAATGAGGTTGCACCATTGATTTATATAGGGGCACTATGATCTGTTTTCAATACCCTTCCTAATAATCCCCAGCATAGCATTGGCCTTTTTTTATTACAGTCGCACATTGTCTTGACATTTTCAGTGAGTTATCTACTACGACTCCAAGATTTCTCTCTTGGTCAGTCTCTGCCAGCAATCAAGAAACAAAAAACATATACTGAACAGCCTCTTTTGCTGAGAATACCCTTCTGGGTAGGGAAGAGGCAGATTCCTAGTACTGGGAGATTAAGTCCAGCACCATCACTGCAAGGTGACTTGACTGCCTGATTTGAAGGCTGCAGACATCATACTCTTTCTAGGTCAGCTGGTATCTAATGCAGGGTAGGAGTCAGTGACTGTGGTACAGGTTGACACCAGTGACATTGGGAAATGTAGCTGTGCAGTCCTGGAGGGAAAATGTGTGTTACTAACTAGGCAGACAGTTAAAATCTCAGAATTGCTACCTGCTTATGTGCAGTTAGGAGGCTGTGGTGGCTCAGTGGATAAGATGCTGAGCTGCAGACTGGAAGGTCTGTAGGTCGGCAGTTCAAAACTCTAGTGCTGTCTGATGGAGTGAGCTCCCTCTCTGGCCCCAGCTCCTGCCAACCTAGCAGTTTGAAAGCAAGAAATTGCAAGTAGATAAACAGGTACTGCTTCGGTGACAAGGTAACAGCGTTCCATGTGCCTCAGCGTTTAGACATGCTGGCCACATGACCATGGAAACATCTTTGGACTGCGCTGGCTCTTCAGCTTGGAAACAGAGATGAGCACTGCCCCCTAAAGTCGGATTCGACTAGCTTTCAAGCAAGGGAACCTTTACCTTTTATGTGCAGTTAGACAGGCAGAGGCTCTCACTGCATGGATGAGAAAACAGGAGGGTATAGGTTTATCAGATGCTGGAAAACTTTCTGAAACAAGCCAAACCTGTGCAAAAGAGATAGGCTTCAATTAATCTGAAATGGAACAAGGGGCTGGCACTTAATATCAAAAGGCAGCAGGGCAGCTTTCAAACTAACTTTTGAGGGAATGCTAACAGAAAATAGGAAGACTCCAGTTTAAGATTACTTATCCTTAAAGGATGATGGAGTAAATGGTAACAATGGTGGAAGTGGACTAAAATGTACTAATGAGAGTAGGGTGGTAAATTATACCCCTGCGAAGAGGCCAAAGGACTGCTGATGGCCAGGACAGGAAAACAAGGTACAGGTGTCTGTACTGCAATGTTAGACGCCTGTAAAGGGTAACTGAAATCTGTGATCCTAAATGACAACATTCATATAATAACCATTTTAGAAACTGGTCATTGGCATACAGGAATCCCTGGATATAACATTTATAGACAGGACAGTGAAGGAAGTGTTATGAGTGCTGTTGCTCTGTGTATCAATGTGTATATCAGTCAAATAAACTAGAAAACATAAGGGGAATAACCTCACCCAGAGAACTGCTATGAGTGGAAATACTGGATACTAAAAGCAACTCACAAATAGAGGCATATTAACCCTATCTGAACTAAACCATGAAGATTGTGAAGTAATATGGACTTCCAAAAGGCTTTTGACAAGGTCCCTCACCAAAGACTCATGAGTAAACTTAGAAGCTGTGAGATAGAAACAAGTCCTCTTATGAATTGAAAACTGGTGAAATGACAGAAATCAGAGCACAGGGGTCAGTCCTAGCAGTGGAGGTAGGTCAGCAGCAGGGTCCCACAGGAATTTGTACTAGTTCTTGTTCATACTTGTTCATAAAGAATCTGGAATTGGTGCTGAGTAACATAGTGGCCAAATTTGCAAATGAAACCAAATTATTTGTTATGTTGAAAACAAAAGTGAATTGTGAAAAGCTCCAAGAGATTCTATTCAAATTGGGTGACTGGGCAACAATGTGGCAAATGAAGTTCAGTGTAGGTAAGTGGAAACTGACCCACACAAGAACAAAAAGAGATATATACTGATACATATATACTGAATTGTTTGGTGACAGAGGAAGAGAAATCTTGAGATTATAGTGGACAGCTTAATGAAAATTTCAACTGTGTATGTAGCAGTGTTAAAGGCAAACTTCATGCCAGGGATTAGTAGGAAAGGGACAGAAAATAAAAAGGCCAGTACTGCAATGCCTTTGTCTATATTTATGATGTGGCCTCAATTGGAAAACTGAGTGCAGTACTGGTCGCTCTGTCTCAAAACAGACACTGCAGAAATGGAAAAATGCAGAAGAGGACTACCAAGATGATCTAGATGTTGGCGCACCTTTCCTATGAGGAAAGGCTAAAGTGTCTACAGCTTTTCCATTAGAAAAAGATGACTAAGTAGGGACATGACAGAGGCTTATAAAATTATGCATGGAACAGGAAAAGTGTATATTGGGAGAATTTTTTCTCCCTCTCCCATAATACTAGAACTCAGGGGAACCCAATGAATTTGATGGGCAAAAGATTCAGGATAGACACAAGGAAGTACTTCATCAAATGAGTAATCAACAGTGCGATCCTAAACAGAGTCACACCCTTCTAAGCCAACTGACTGCAGTGGAGTTTGAAAAGTGTAACTCTGCTTTGGATTGCACTGTAAATTTTGGAATTAGTGATGACTACTAGCACAGATAACTTTAAAAAAAAGATGTGACACTTCTAGTCAATGGCTACCAACTATAATGACTGAAGGAAACCTCCACATCTACAGGCAGTAAACCTGTGCTGGGAGACAATATCAAGGGAAAAGCTTGGCTTCTGAGCCCCATTTGTTGGCCCTCCAAGGCAACTGGTTGGCAGTGTGTAACACAGGAGTCTGGACTATTGGTTGATCCCCTGAGGTACCTATAATGTTCTTATGTAACAATCCTTCAGTCATTTTACAGGCAAAACAGCAGTTTACTTATTTAATTTTGTAAATGTTCTATTATAAAAAGAAAAAAGATATTTAGGCAGAACAAAATATATAATTATAGTGCAGACAAAGAATGATCTCTGCTCAGAGATTTAATTTAGGTGACATAACATTCTTGCTAGCTTAACATTTGTTCGTACCAATGGTAGCAACCCACTATTTGAAATCTGTGCCTGAAATGAATAGGTTAATGCCAGAAGATCAGATTACACAAATTAAATGAGCTTCCTCAACTGTTTTTGAAATCATTTTTAAATATGTGGAACATGCTAATAGGGAGCTTCAAAATTGATATTAAAGCTCTCTGTAAGTAAAAAAAAATGCTTATGAAGGACAGATCAATCCAAAGTTATTGCTCACAATAGCTATTACCCATAATAGGTAAATGGAATGTCTAAATTCAGAGATGGTATACTTTTTGAGTACCAACTTCTGGGAACAAACAGAAGACAAACATCACCATCATTTGCTTACAAATTCCCAGAGGCATCTGGATAGCTCCTAATGGAAACTGAATGCTGGACTAATCTAGCAAGTCAAGGTTTCATAAGCTTACAGCACATTCCTGTACAGAGTTGCTCCAGTTTAAGACAGCTGAAACCAACGGGCTTAGAAGGGAGTAACTCTGCACAGGATTGCAGTGTTATAGTACTGTGCATGCATTCACTGTTCAGCTGTTTTCACTTTCAGATTGGAGAGGTGTGGTTGCTTTTTGTTTCAGACAGGAAGTAATTCTGCTACTATCTATGAGCGTGCATAATATTTTGCCAAAATAACAGTATCAAAAATATTACAAAATTGCACCTTGAAACTGACATAACATTTATTCAAGTTCTTTTGCATGCCATCCAAAAATGTATAAATTGGACATGATTGCTGGGCAATTCCTGAGACCAATTTTAATGTGAAATACAGAGATTACATACATTAACTTTACATTAGAATAATTGATATCCCATTGCCTTTTGATCATCAGAGGTGTCTTTTTCTGTTTAAAAAAATTGATTGTTATTACAATGGGTATGATAAAGTCAACTGATTTACTCATCTGAAAGAGAAATTATTTACTCTCTGAAAGAGAAATTATAGCATTATAATAGCTTGCAGAAGTATGTGAGAATGTATAGCTTTAAAAAGTGTTTTTAATCTATTATCTTCACAGTGAAGAAGACAGACATAACATGTTTGTCTGGAAGGAGCTGAAAATCTCTCACTTGTCATAAAGATTGGTCTGTTTTTTTCAGAGTAGCTTACAGAAAGAACTCCCTCTTCCACCTAACTTTAGAGCTATGGAAATGGAACACACATCCATTTCAAGAGGTAAAGAATTGGCAAGAGTGCTATGACTCTCACAGCTGTGTGACAGGGATTAGTTCAACAGCTACACCTTTCTCTTATTACACCTTCCAGGAAAAGCACCACCCACCAAATGGCAGCTGGGAAAGACTCCATCAAGCCAGCCAGGGTCAGGTATGCTGCAGTGAGGTGCCACTGTATACCCCTTCCCCCAAAACTTCAGGCAAACAACCTTCAAACAGGAATGCCACACATTTACAAACCTGAGGGGGGGCAGAGAAGAGAGGTCAAGGCTTAGTTACGTCTGAACCAGGACTCAGCTCTGCAGCTTGCTGCCAGGCTAGGCCTCAGCCACCAAACGCGAGGTGGCAACCACCATGCAGAAGCATGTACAGAGTGCCTCCTCGCCGCCTTTCTCTTTGACTAATTCCAAACAAGGGGGTGGGGAGTTTCAGGCAACTTTCTGCCTTCGCACATCCCTCTCTCCCTCCACCCAAACTCGGAAGGCAGGAAGACCGTGCAGGAGTGGGGGCGGGAATCGTCCCCTTTTGTCTATGGGATGCTCCTCCATTCTTCCTGGATCCGAGAGGTGGAGGTGAGCTGAGGCCAGGAGTGGGGCATGGAGGGCCCGCAGAGGCGAGTGGGGCAGGGCCGGGCGGGGGGGGCCGGCGGCGGCCGCCCGTGTGTGGCTTTGTGGTCGGGGGGACGGGGGACGGGGGAGGGCCACGGAAGCGTCCGTCTGTCTGTCCGGAGCCGTCTATAAGTAGAGACGGGAAGGGCTCCGTCTGCCTCCCAGGTGCGAGCAGCGGTTCTTCCCCTCCCTCCGGTTACCTGTGGAAGGAGACGGTCGCTCGGCCCCGGGGAGCTTTGCCCTGCCGGTTGGAACAATTCAGTGCCGCGCAACAGATCACCATCTCCGGAGGCCGCACGGACGGCCCTGCCCCCTCCCCCTCCCCCTCCCCCTCCCTCCCCTCCCCAGCCGTACAGCAAGATGGCGGGGCCAGCCAGGTTCTCCTTTTCGGCGGCTTCCACACAGCCGTAATGAGCTAGTTCCGTACGGAAGAAAGCTGTCATCTCATTCGCCCTGCCCCTTTAGGTGTCATCGCGTCACAGAAGCACCCGGAGCCTTGATCTCCCTGCCCCTCCCCTTTTCCTTCTTCTGTGCGAGAAACCGAAGACAGACCAGCATGGCAGTCTCACCTATATTGGTTGCTCTGACAGACATTGCCAGGTTAAATACTCCGTACAGCAAGATGGCGACGCCCATGTTCGGCATTATTAAAATTCCCTGTTGTTGTTGTTGTTCTAAGAAAGATCGGGAAGACGAATTCAAGACATACGAAAATTCTTCCTAACTTAGAGGAATGCGAAATCGGATCTAAATGATCCTGCTTTATAGAACTACATTATCCGTACAGCAAAATGGCAGCTCCCTGGTTAGGAAGAGGAAGCGGGTGTAGTGCAGAAAAGCTTACTGGCCCCTTCAGTTGACCTATTGCCACGCGAAGGAGCTGTGATGAGCTCTGCGATTGGGCAAGATGTGTACCGTCGAAGCCAGCGGGCTAGAGTGCGCCCCTGTGGTGGTCTGGGTCTGCAAGGAGACAGAAGTGGCCGCTCCTGAAGCTTGAGCGGGGGCAGAATGGACGCGGGTGAGGTTGCGGGTGTCTCGGAAGATTTGAAGGGGAAATCTGATGAGTGACAGGAGGAGGCTGTCTGTGTCTTTGGAGCTCAGGATCGATGCATGTGTGAAGGGCTGGTTTGTTTTTCTGGAGAAGCTTGTACTGGGAGGGGGCTCGTAAGAAGTCTCTGGCTGGCCGAGAGGACCGTTGTGTGTGGGGGAGTGAGGCTGTGGTCGCTCTGTTCCTTGGGGTCAGAAGGCGGTATCTGAAACAGACGTGCTTCTTTATAAGGGTGAAAACTGCGGGAAGTTGTTGAGGGAGCTAAGTAAACGTCTCGTCTCCCACTCTCCTTTTGTTAATAGTTCCTGGATTTTAATTATGTACTACTGGCTGGCCAAGCCAGAGGGTTCGTGTCACCGCAGCAAAGCAGCCAGCGGGCCTGGATACCAAAGTGCTAGTGCTTTCTCACCACCTGGGGCCCTGTCTTTAGAAAACTTTGCTCCTTACGATTTTCAATAAACTGATAAAAACGCAAGAATGTGGGAATGTTCTGGAGAGGTCTGAATGCTTGTCTGATAAAGTTTATCCATTTAAGTAGCTTCAATGGCTTGTATGTGGGATCATGTGTGAGAAAGGAGGTTCGGTAACATATATCTCTCTATCGATTGATTGATTGATTGATTGATCGATCAATCGCAAACTGAGCTGCTATTGAAAGGCCCCAAATGGATCACTAATAATTGATGCAGCAAGGCTTTCTTTTTGTTTTTGATTTCCTGTGGTATTTGTTTCAGTCAATAGCCGTGATTTAATCATGGCCTAGTGAGTGCTGAACTGTAAGACACTTCATAAAAACATTTGCTTCTTGCTTTTGAACATTTTAGTCTGAGAATTACAGTATTTTTGATATGTTAATCAAGTAATGTGACATGTAAAGATCTGGCATTGAATTAAAATTTTTAAATTACTTCATTGCAGATTATTAACTTCAGATTGATGCTCACAATTCTGGACTGTAGAACAAATTTAGAGTCCAGTGGCACCTTTAAGACCGACAAAGTTTTATTCAAGGTTTGAGCTTTCGTGTGTATGCACACTTTTTCAAATACATCGAAATGGTAGGTAAGGTGCACACGAAAGCTCATACCTTGAATAAACCTTTGTTGGTCTTAAAGGTGCCACTGGACTCTAAATTTGTTCTACTGCTTCAGACCAACCTGGCTGACCACCTGGATCTAAATTCAGGACTGTATCTGTGATCATTCACACTGATTCTCCTTGTAGAAGATGCTTTTTTTGGTTTTAGGTCTAATTGTTGGTTCTTTAGTGCATTGTGTCTGATGCCATTTGTACTTTATTTATTACATTCTGTTGCCTTTCCTTCAAGGTGTTCTCAGTAGTTTCTCAACCTCACAAGAGCTCATGAAGCAGAACAGACTGAAAAATAGTGACTTGCCTGAGGCTGTCTGGTGAAGTTTGCAGCTGTGGGAACAGAAGCTGGGTTTATCACATTCAAAACTCTGGCCATATGTTAGGGGTTCCTTTTCAGAATTCTTGTTTCCCTCAGTTTTTTTATCATTACATGCCCTTTTATTCATGTAAATGGGTATATTTCTGCGTTTTGTTATTTTGATTTCATTTCAGTCATGTTTTGCAAACATATTGAGGCACATCTTCATTCACAGATGTTAACCAACAGTTTTGTTAGCTTCTGAAAAGTGGTGTTATGATGCCACTCTGTTTTAACATGGGCTACAAAAGATCAGTTGCTTATGGAGTTGCTGTTGAAGGAGTGAAGCAATTGTTCAGTAATTGAGGTTGCATCATAAAAGTTGGCATTATGGAAGAACTGCATGGCATCTGTTGCTCTGACCTTGACAAATACTATCCTTTCTTTATGAAGAAATTCTTTCATGTTGTTGAGAGATTCTACTCTGCTGTTTTAGGTGTGGAAGTTACAGGACAGGTAGAACAAGGGTGTATAGGTCTGCTCATATTGTCTTGGTGGTAGTCCATAGCCAGGGTATAGAATGAAGTATTATTTTTAAGAGAATGATGGCAGTTTGTCATTATGATTAGTTTTCTGTCCTTCCTTTGACATAGCATGTATTGTCATATTCCATGGATGGTACTGGCTGTGTTAGGTATGCAATATAAATGTTTCCAGCTTCAGTCAGTGAAAATATAATGGTTTTTAATTACGTGAGTGAATTACCACTGCTGTGTACTTACCACCAAGTATATGCCACTGAGTCTTACAAGTTGTTATTTATTAAACTAGTTATACCCCACCTTTTCCCCATGGCACAGGGCAGCTTATAAATCGAAATTTAAAACATGCAAAATAGAAATCTAAATAAGCCCCTTTAAAATACCTGCAGCCTATAACCCATTCAAAGCTCTAGCAAATAAAATGGCCTTGCTGCACCTCTTAAAAATGCTAAGAGATGGTGTCTTGTCAACTCTTCAGGAAGCCCATACCTTATGGTGAGAGCAAGGATTTTAAAAAAATCATGGGTGCTGGTCAATGCCAGGTGTTGTACCTTATGCCTTGCCATGGTTACTTGGCATGCCTTAATCACAGTTGCAATGTGATCTGGGTGTTTCAGGATATCCTTCTACTTGACTGTGAACTTGCTTTATGATGTGGATGAGGAAAACATTTGCTACACTTTTGTGTTTTAATGTCAGTGGTATTTTATAACATACAAAGTATAGAACAGACAGCTTTCATAGTTCTCTAGAGAAAGTGAGGCATGGGTAGTGTAAGAAGATAGTCATGGCTAGTCCAAGGTAGACAGCATGACTGGAACTGAGTTTTTTATTTCTGGAGATGGGGTTTCTTTACAGTGTGCATGTAAACAAGTCCATACTACCATCTTGGTCTTAAGCCCCAAAGGAAGTCTCATGACTTATCCTGATACTAAATGCTACATATGAAATATCTATTTAATATAATTTTTCATCTTAAATGGTCTACCATTTAATGCTTTTTTAAACCAACCAACCATGAAGGGTAAAAATACAGCATTTTCCATAGTAACAGAAAACACATTTTTGAGAAGATGTCAGATGTATAAAAATGCCAGATTTCGTGATTCCACTAGTAGAAAACACCTTCAAAGATTGCCAAACAATATATTAAACAATTATAAAGTTGGTGGTGCCACAACAACAACATTAGTGCATACTGCAACTATTATAAGGCATAAGATACAATATTTCCTCCTTTGTAGATAAGACATAAAGTCCATGTAATCAGTGTAACTTGATAGGAGGAGTCCACATAGTCATAATATTGTCCAAACAACCTTTGCAAAGATGCCCATTCTAGATACTTAGAAGATGCGTTTCCTTTGACTTCTTCAGTTTGATGGCTGTGTAAGTGGAACTGTAAAGAGATTTACACAAATGCCTAACCTCAAAAACACATATAAAAAACAGAATTGTTTTTTTTAAACTGCCTGAAAAATACACTCACCCTGATTTCAGCAATTTCAACAGACTGCAAGGTTCATAGTGTAAGAAGCAAATCATAGGTTCTCAAAGATACAGGCAAAGATGCATGCCAATTTAAAGCTCAACAGGGAAAGAAACAGGTGTATCCAATTTAGATTAGTCCCATTTAAAGGGCTCTATTTCTCTAAAATAAACATTTGATTATATTCCTTTTGTTTACAAAAAGGCTGAAAAATCAATTTCCTTGTTCAAGCCAAAAGGTTCATATGTTTTCAAATCAAAGATAAGGCATGCCTCCCTCTGTAACAGAAGACGCTGCACATCCTGCCTTTGAAAATGCTTGTTTTGATGTACAAAAATAAAGCATTTTCTTTTTCTTTTTTTTGGCCCCCGAAGGGAATTTTTTATTGCTTTTTTGTAATAGACAACTAAAACTACAACGAAAAAGAGGAGAGGGGAACTAACAACTAGGGAGAAAGAAAAGTATACCCACACTATACTAAAAACCCAAGAGTAGGAGATCATTATCCTGGTTAGAGTCTATGTTAGTACTATATTGTTAGTAAACAATGCATGCTGTGAGTTTCTATCTATCCCTGATCAAAAATTAGCTGATTACTTGTTATGGGAGAATTTCAGAGCATCTCCCTAACTCACTTCATAAAGGCAATTTTCAGAGTCCTTCTGCCTTTACTTAGGCTTTCTATCTCTAAAGGTATAGGTTGGTTTGCAGGCAGCTGCACTTTCTTCTGTGGCCAAGTCTTCCTCCGTCTCCGAGGGTGTGGATCCATTCAAACCAGTTTCACCGTCTACTTTAGTTCCCAGATGACGTTTCAGGAATTCTTTAGCCTTGTGTATGGAGTCAATCTTCTCTCTCTTATCATGTAGCTTAAAGATGACCCCTTCTGGAAACGCCCATTTATATGCAGTTTGATTAGTTTGAAGGAAGAGAATTAAATCCTTGTAGATCTTTCGTTTTGGGCGAATTTCAAATGGAATGTCCTTTAAAGTCTTGATGATAACATTCCCCATTTTCAGTGGAGTTGCTGACGTAGCTTTTAAAATTGCATCCCTGGTTTGTCTTCTTGAGAATCTGACTGATATTTCTCCAGGCAGGCTATTCTTTTTGGTGTAATTGGAATACACCCTATACGCTGCATCCATATCATGCATTATTTCTTCCGCTGTCAAGCCTACTACTGGTGTGATAAGATCACTCAGGAGCTTCTTCAGGTCTTCTTTTGGTGATTCAGGAACTCCCTGGAACCTGAGGACCATTTTCTATTTGTAGTAACAACAATCTATTTTCCTGATGATTCTGTTTATTCGTTAATCGGTCCACCCTTTTCTTCAAAGTCTTGTTTTTGGTGTGCATCTCTTTCACTACTTCCATCGTTTGCTCTGTCTGTTTAACTATTTCAGCCATCTGGAGCTGTTGCGCTGCGAGAGTCTGATTAAGGACAGTTAACTGGTGGTTAATACCAGTGAGTTGATCCATGACAGGCTTGAGCGTGTCTGCTAAGAGTCTCATAACATCCATCCCCTCGTCTTCCAGCCTCGGACTTTGACCTCCCATAGGTTTCGGTTTCACTCCTTTTCTCCCTGCGCCCGACATCTTGATTGATTGTTTACAAAAGTCAGCCGCTATTTCACCACCTCTGAAAATCACTTATTCTTCAAATCTGCTCTGGTAAGTCTCACTAAACAAGCCAAGTGATCAATTCCCCCCCCCCTTATTCTGCTACTTATCTCGCTCGCGGGGGACGACACCCCTCAGCCTTCCGTTTGCCGCTATGGAGGGTGGTGGTGAGGAATTTTCCGGTTATTTTAAAGTTCGGTTACAGCCAACTCACGAACACTGCCAGCCACTTTCGACCTTGCTTAGCTCTTCGCCAGTCGCTCGATCTCCTCTGCTTGTTCCGGCTAGCCTAGCTGGTGCCATGCAGCCACACAGCGGTAGGACCATCAGGGCAAAGGGGAGCTTCAATTCGCTGGCATTCCGCCATTGAAGAGGCTACCCCTTCAAAGCCCTATGGCTTGGAACCCCACCCAAGGGTTCTGTGGGGGGGGGCACATCAGTAGCTTCCCTCCAAACCGCTGTGTGCAGATCGCTCCCCCGAGCTTTGGGGAGAGCGACTGCCATCGCCATGCTGTAGACCAGAAGTCCAAAAATGCAGCATTTTCAAAAGTAACAGAGCATGCATTTTTTAGAAGATGTCAGATGCATTTATGATTGGCCGCAACCTCATAACCAATCAAGGTTCTAAACACTTGGTTATAAGTACTGTTAAATGCTTGCACAAGCATGCTACCCAAAGACATAAGCAAAATAAAAGAAGGCCCTTTTTCAGTCCTAGCATGCAACAAGGGACCCACTTTTAATTTTTACTTTACATGCCTGTCTTTCCTCTGGAGTCTTCCTCACTTTCTCCCCCCCTCATGTTTATCATTTCTGTAAAAAGCTGAAACAAAAGTGCTGTGAGTGGTTTTGGTGTAACATACTTTAGGTCAGGTCATATAACCCAACTGAGCATCAGAACTGACCAGCTGAAGGGTTCCAGTAGAGTACATACAGTCAGAGACTAGCTGCATCCTGTAAATGGCTGGATTCTAATTGGATGGGTGGAGTGGGTCTTTGACTTTGCATGTGGTGAATGGAAGATTCAGCTGTGCATGGAGTGATATGTGAGTGATGTTATTTGTAACGTGGTAGGCCAGTCATTTATGATGAGGCAAGCTGGCTTTAGAGTTGTCCACAGATGCAGGGAAACGAGGAGCAGAGAGTGGAATGATGAGGCATTAAGTCTGTGAGACCATGATTCTAGCTCTCAGTTCAGGGAAACTGAAGAATGCATCAGCAGGGTTAAAGGGACAGAGATTATCTCTCCTTATAATAATTATCTTTTGGTTTTGCAAGATTCCATGCGCTCCCATTGGCTGTAAAATGCCCTCCCTCAGCCATTGGCCCATCAGCTGCCACTCAAGAGTACTCGCGTGCCATTGGCCGGGTTCTGGGTCTGTTCCTCTTCCCCACCCACTCTCCCTTCAGACAGATATTGCATGTCAGATTTACAGCTCTCTCTTGAGGAAGACAGTTCTCTTGACTCCTGTGAGGGACTGTCCCCTCAGTGGCTGTTGGTAGGCAGCCAAGCTTGGTTCTGTGAGTAAAAAAACAAAGAACTTTCAGCATAACCCCCTCCCCCGCCCATAACCCCCTCCCCAATGGCCACTTTTCTGTCAGAATAAATGGAAAAAGGCTCTTTCTCCTGCTTAGCTTCAGCATGGCTGGCTGGCTAACGAGGTGGGCCAGCAACCATCAGACCATTTTCTTCAACTCCCCGCTGTGCGGCTGACTTTCCCCTAGGGTTGCCAATCTCCAGGTGGGACCTGGAGACCTCCCACTGTTACAATTGTCCTCCAGATGACAGAGATCAGTTCCCCGGGAGAAAATGGTTGCTTTGGAGGGTAGGCTCTATGGCATTATACCCTGCTGAGTCCTTCCACACACACCCCAATTGCTGCCCTCCACAGGATCCACCCCCCCAAATCTCCAGCTAATTTCCCTAATCAGAGTTGGCACCTGTACTTTCTTCTCTGTCAGTAAAAGGACCTTTCCACTCCTATGTTGGCCTTTGGGAGAAAACTCATTGGGCCCAGTCCTGATCAGGTTGCTAACTCCAGGTGGGCAATTCCTGGAGATTTGAGGGATGGAGCCTGGAGAGGGTGAGGTTTGAGGAGGGGTGGCACCTCAGACAGGTACAATGCCATAGACTCCACCCTCCAATCCAGCCATTCCCTGATGTGGAACCAATGTTGCCAATCTCCAGGTGGGGGCTGGAGATCACTCAAAATTACAACTGCTCTCTAGGAGGGAGGGGGGAGGAGATGCAAAACTAAAGGTAGGTTGATGGTTGGCTGGGAGGGAGATAGGGTTGTCAACTCCAGGTTGGGAAATTCCTGGAGATTTGAGGGGTCAAACCTGGAGAGGGTGAGTGTTGAGGAGGGGTGGGACCTCAGACAGGTACAATGCCATAGACTCCACCCTCCAAACCAGCCACTCCCTCCTGGGGAACCACTGTTACCAATCTTGGGGGTGGGCTGGAGATCACTCAAAATTACTACTGCTCTTCAGGTAGCAAAGATCAGTTCCTCTGGAGAAAATGGTGGACTCTGTCATTATACCCTGCTGAGATTGCCACAGCAAATTGTCACTGAGTGCCCAAAGCTGGGGCACTCTCCCAGAGCCTCTTTCTAGAGCCCGTTGTATTTATTTCCACAACGGGCCTTATTCCTAGTAGGTATATAAAGAGCAAATGGAACCAGTGCTTAAGTGGACTTCAACTGTATGTAATCAAGGAGGAGATGGTAGAAGGACTGGAGTGTGGTGTAAATCTGAAAGCACTAGTTGAGAAGATGTCTGACTCCCTGGCTTCATCTTGCTGGCCCTCACTCATACAGCTGCTTAGATGTACCCCAGGAAGTAGATGTAGGAGCTGGGTGGGTAGGGTTATATAAATTACAGTTCACTTGGGTGTGGTGCACCGGAAGCCTCTGCTGAAAATCTGAACCAAATGATGCTTTCTGTAGGAAATCTGTTCATGTTGTCTCTTGGTTTGAGTAAAAAGAGGTGGGACCCTCTGATGATTCAAAAGTATTAAAGAGACTGAATTATGGTTTTAAACAAAATCAAAAGCTTGTGCCCAAAATAAGTGATAAGGACTAAGGGCTTGGATCCTGCATAAAATTTACCCAGATAGAAGGATTTCCATCTGCAGAGTACAACTTCTCTGTCTTTCCCTTCCTGCTGCAGGCCAGAATGCCTCCTAAAAATGCTGTTCCTGAGGGGTCCCTTGCCCCCCAGAAATATCTTGGAAGTGGAATCGCTTGGAGGGGGGGTAACTGTCTAAATGGTATCTGACACAAGCTCTTTCACTGTGAAAGCCTACAATTTTTTTTTCCTTTGTGGTGGAAAAAGGTTCTTCAAGTCTGTGTTACTCTTGATTGACTGATGTTTCTCCACTGAAGTGTACTTATTTTAAGTATGCGTGATGCATCCATGACCCTTGCATTACCGTAACTTTCTAAAGGTAATGACCTTGCAATATTTGTATTTTTCATGGGACAGAGACTCTAAAAGGACCCTGTGACTTATATTGTGTGTGTTTTTATTTTTTAACAGCTACTCTAACATATGATACTCTCAGGTTTGAGTATGAAGACTTCCCAGAAACCAAAGAGCCTGTTTGGATACTGGGGAGAAAATACAGTGTATTAACAGGTATTTTGCTAATATATGAAGCAAGAACTTCAGCTAATTGTATTGAACCCTGCTGTCCCACCTCCTCTCTTTGTGACCTTTTGGCTTGGGAGATAAATGTATATGTGTATTTTTAGTCTTGAGTTTTGCCCCTTGATGTTAACAGCCCTGTCTGTCCTCTTTCTCAGCTTAACAATCTCCATGTGCTCCAGTAGAATTTTAGAGAAAGTTGTCATTCTTCAGCTATGATTGTTGTAGAACACCCTTATTTTCCATTACCTTTAGGATGTTCATGCCATGATTAATTTTCTTCTTCCTGCCAGCCATGTCTTGATTTTCTTGTTGTGCATTTTTGCTGTTCAAATATGATGGAATTTTGTTTTGTTGAGACTCTTTATATGACTCTTTTACTATTAATTTTACTTGATCGGGTTTACTGTTCTGACTTTAAAATGCTGTTGCTTTTATTAGAAGTTTTATACTGTTGCCTGTGGTTGCATTTAGATGTCCAGTTTAACTACAGTTATATAGAAGTGTGCAGAAATCACAAGACTTTGTCAGCACTTGTGTACATGCTTGGCTCCTCCATCTTCCCTACCTTCTCTCAGAGCATGATGAATGAATGGCTGTTTAACTAAGCTAACTCTTGATGCAGGTTCATGGCTTAACGAGAGTTATCTTTCCTCTTGTGTCAGTGTTCCAAACCAGGATTTAATCCTGGCGTAGGATCCCAATTAATGGAAGGAAAACTACTTCCAGTTAATCTGCTCACCTGTACTCATATGTCCAACATATCCCGAGTGAATCGTAAGCCACCATCCCTTCATCAAGGCCCACATGAGAAGGGGCAGGGAGAGCAGGTAGCTAGGTGTGTGTACAAGCCCAGCACAGACTGGGTTCATTCATATTGTTATTAAATAAAACATCTGAATACTGCCTGTATTTCGTGATTGTTGTAAGCCATCTGATCTTTTAAACAGAGAAGGTATTTGATTATTTTGTTTTGTTTGTCCAGCACACTTTTTGCTAGTTTGCAGTTAAGATACTTGATATGTATATCTGAAAAAGGGAGCTTTGACTTTCAAAAGCTTATATCCTGAAAATCTTATTGGTCCCTAAGGTGCTACTGGACTTGAATCTAGCTCTTGGTATGTATAAGTTGTTGTGGAATACCTTCTAGTTCCTGATGGCTTGACATTAAGTTGATGCCAGTATTGCTGAGTCTGCATATGTTTAACTCAGCATGATGACACTCCTTGGAAGTATACTGACATGCCTTATTTTCATTTATTTAGAGAAAGAGGAGATCTTGTTAGATGTGACTTCTCGTCTTTGGTTCACGTACAGAAAAAACTTTCCTGCAATTGGTAAGAAGGAAAATTAATTTTCTAGAGTATGGTGTGAATGAAGTTGTTTCTTAGTGGCTGATTTCCCCACTGCCTAATGAAGCCAGTGACTATCATATGTTGGCTAGGTGCCACTAGAATCTCGTAAGCCCACTTTTTCATTTCAGGCACGAATAACTTGTTTTTTTGGGGGGGTTGGCCCCCCGAAGGGGATTTTTTTATTGCTTTTTCTAAAACACTACAGAAAAGGGAAGGGGTACTAAAACACACTACAGAAAGGGGGGATAGAAAAGAAAATCCAAGGTGTGGTGATCATATACAATGCTTACAAATATGGCATTAAAAAAAACAAAAACTTTCAGTTGTTAACCTTGAAGGTGACAGTTGAATAAATCGCTTATAGAAGCTCTAGCTCATACTGACTATTTGGAGTATACTTCTGAAATACACTTACATTTCTTTTATGCAAACATCAGGCATCCTCATCATCTGATAATAATACATTCTGCCCATCTGACTGTGTAAAAAGTTCTAACCAACCATTACCTGCGATCCTCCCAACATCCAAAATTATTTAAGTGAAATCACTAAATACATCGAAATTAGACTTGAATATACTTCTTCTAAAAGCTCACTCCATTTATACTCTTATTAAAAAAAACAACTAAAAAGAAAGAACCTAAATAGGCATCAAGTAACCTCCCCTTCCCCTCTTCCATTTAAAATACTAGTTTAAGTTAATAAAGTACATTTGAGTTTCATTTGCACAATCATCATCAAACAACCATCTTTTCTATATAAGCCCTCCACCCCTGTTTTATCCATACCTCCTCCTCTTATCCCCAAAAGCCTTATCTCCAAAAAATCTTCGTTGGAAAATCTTCTTCTCTCGATCTTCTTCAGCTCACAGTTCATAATATTGATATCTTCTAGAAATCTGCTGTCTCCTGAACAACTAACCCACATAGCCACCTTTCACCCAACATTTCATTAGCTCCGTCCCCCCATTAAAATACATAGTAAATTTATTTTTGGGAGGAGAATTTCCTCTCTCTCCCCCCCCCCCGCTTGTCGAGAGAGGATGCAACTGTCCTGCTGCCCCACCAGTCTTTCTCAGTAAAGTTTATTGTTCGGTTAAACTTTCAACTTCTTGAAGAAGATTCAGTTTCGTTTTAATTCTTTCGACACAACAGACGCCATTTTAGGGGGTCTGTTTATCTTCTTTTTATTACCAAATTGCCAGGGTCCCATAAATCCATCAGATCGTTCTTACAGCCACCACTCCCAGAGATGTTTAGAGTTCCTTTAAAAAAGGATGATTTCCAATGCCTAAAGAAGTTGTTTTCAAAGGTTTACATAGTAGCTTTATCTTTCGAGGGGTTTGTCTGTCTGCTAGAGGAAGGTTCTGCTACATTTACAGCCGCCATTCATAAGACCACTTCAACACTCGTAAGTTTTCCCATTCAAACCTTTCTTTCTTTTCGCTCCGTCTATCCCCTTAGGAGCTTTATTTTAACATTGTTATACAGGAGGAGGGAGTTCCCTTTCGCCCCGCTTCTTTTCTTTGAGGGTGGGGTAGACTTTGCTTCACTCTAACTCTTACTGTGATGTCAACAGTCTTTAAAAAGAAAACTTCTCAGATTATTTCAAATTGATTCCAAGGTATTTTATTTTTAAAAGGGAGGTTCCCCCCCTCTATTTAAACAAAATTTCGCCACGCTTCAAAACCACCACTCCCGTAGATGTTTAGAGTCTCTTTAAAAAACTCATTCATATGGCAAAGGCTTTAAATCTAGAGTACCTCTCTTCAGAACCTAAACCCTCGGATCGCATAACAAAGGTCCTTTACAGCTTGGAGTTGGGACCTATCTATGATGCAGGGCATACAGGATATTGCAATGAGAGTGTGTCCAAACCAGCTTCTTCTATGGCTTCTGCCAAAAAGCTAGAAAATCTATCCAAGGCACCTACCTCTTTCAACATCTGCAAGCCAGCTCTGGTCTCCAAGGTCCTACTAGCTAGAGGATGATTAGGTGCTCATTCCTCACTGATAGACAAAGAGGGTTACAGATTGGACTACCTAGGTTCGTAGGTCTATTCATTAGGTGCCATAGGACTGCAAGTGGCAAATTTTACTGCCATCATGGGCTGGTATCAGATGCTGTTATGGGACCGTACGATACAGTTTGTTGAATTGATCCTGGATGAGAAAAAACTGCTCACTAAGGTGTTAATGCTGGAAGGGCAAAAACTAGGAAAACAACAGTTAAATGCAGCTAGACATCTGGCAGACTGTCATGGCAGGGCCATGGCTTTCAGGCATTGTCCTAAGGAGGCTTTCTTGGCTAAGAGCCTCAGCCACTTCCCCAAGGCACAAAGGCCAAGACTGAAGACCTTCTGAGAGCTCTTCCGTGACCAGACAGATGACATCTTAGACCGCATCTGCAAAAATAAGATAATGGCCAAGTTTCTAGGGATCACTCCAGCTCCGGCTCAACCCTATAAACAGAGGTACTTTCCCGGGCATTCTTAAAAGTTTCACCAGTCTAGGCCTTATCATTATTCAGAGTACAGGTACCAGCCTCCCCAAGCATCCCAACAATCCTACAGACCATCCTACCCACAACAAGCTCAGGGTAGGGAGCAAAATAAGCAAAGAGGAAAACATTCCTCCCCTTCCCCCAGGGAGCAACAACCTAGGGGGTCAGAAATGTCGTGACTAGCAAGATGGGACGCATTCATTTTGGGCAGGTTGTCCAGGTTTTTCGACACTTGGTTGAAAATAACTGATTCCTGAATGTTATCCATAATAAATATGGGTTATTTGTTGCAATTTGAGTCTCTGCCTCTATATCATGCACCTATGATGTCCTCCTCTTCATTTTTTCTATCACAAGAGGTTTCCTCCCTCTTGGCCAGACTTTGGGGATACAGGATTCTTTTCTAGGTATTTCACAATCAGCAAAATAGAGAGAGGAAAAAGGCCTGTCTTGGAACCCAGGGCCCTGAACAAACACCTACACATTCCAAAATTTAGAATACTATCTTTACAGGAGGTACTGCCCTTGCTAGTAGAGGGCCTGTGGTTCACAGTATTTGACCTTAAAGATGCATACTTTCATATAGTGATCCATAAAGTGTGTAGAAAATACCTTTGGTTCATGCATGAGGGCACCAAGTATGACTATATGGTTTTGCCCTTTGGGCTTGCTACAACACCAAGTACACGTCAGTGGTTGTTTCTTATCTGAGACTCAGCAGATGCACCAATTACCTGTACTTTAATGATTGGCTCTTCTAGGCTGTAATCTACAGTTCGCCCTTTGCACCCTTCAGGATTTCTTATTAATTAGGAGAAATCCTGCCTTTCTCCCTTTCAGTCTATAGATTTAATTGGGGCCATGATTGACTCAATCAAGGGAAGGGGGTTCCCGCCATTGCAAAGGGTAAATACCATTATGGTCCTAGTTTAAAAAAAATAGCCAACAGATTTCAATCCTCCAGGAACATTAAAAAATTGCTGGGTTACATGGCATCTACCACAGCAGTGACCCCTCATGCTAGACTCTCCATGAGACTTCTCAAAACTGGTTTGTACACACAACCCTGCAGCAGACTCACAATGTAGAAGGCTCACAATCCCCAGGGTAATTCTTAGGACCCTTAACTGGTGGACCAGCTTATCACATCTACTCAAGGGGGTTCCTCTAGGGCAGGGGTGTCCAAACTACGGCCCGCGGGTCAGTTTTTATTGGCCCGCAGCAAATTGGCCCGACGATCCCTCCCCCGCCGAGTTTCCCTCCCCCCGCGGGCACCGGCGGCGAGGCCTGAGTGCCTCCCAGCCGCCGGGCCTGACGATCCCCTCCCCCCACCGAGTTTCCCTCCCCCTGCGGGAAATATGTCACCTCTTGTGTGTGGCCCGGGCCTTTGCTTATTTTTCTGTATTTGGCCCTCACCAAAAAAACTTTGGACACCCCTGCTCTAGGGACACATTCCCATGATGTGCCCCAAGTGAGTCATGGACATTTCCTTAATGGGTTGGGGGGGGGCACACTGTAGCATTCACGGGGTAAGCAGAGCATGGTCCCACTTTGAGTCAAAACTTCTTATCAGTCTGTTAGAACTCAGAGCTATTAGACATGCTCTTACTTCAATTAAGGTGCTTCTGAAGGAATGTCAAGTTCTTCTGGATACAGACAACATGATGGCCAAATTTTATATCAATGAGCAGGGAGGCACATTTCACCTTTTCACAAGGAAGTCAAGGGTTCTTCAGTTTTCTCTATGGGAGAGTCCAGGTAGTTCCTTAGGCGTTTGCATAACTTGTACCCACCTGCTATATACCCAGTTCCTCAGTGGAGTTTATTCCCAGTAGAGTTTTGGCTAAGTCAATGTATAAACCCTTTGAATCGATAGCGAAGTCTGATTTGTCATTTCTGTCATATAAAATGGTCTTCCTGGTAGCAATCACCTCTACTAACACGGTAGGAGAATTGCATGTATTAAAGTGTGATCCACCTTTCACAGAATTCCACACAGCCAAGGTCATACTCAGGCCCAGCCTGGATTTCCTACCAAAAGTGGTTTCTCATTTTCATCTGGGACAAGACACCACCCTCCCTGTGTTTTTCCCATCCCCAGCCTCTACATTGGAAAGAACTCTGCGCAAACTAGATGTAAGAAGGGCACTTCTTTTTTATTAATAAAGAACAGAGGATTTTAGGAGGGATAGGAACTTATTCATTTGTTTCAAGGGCCCTGATAAAAGGAAGGCCAGCATATGCACAGTCATTATCTAGATGGATAGTGTCCACATTAGAACAGCATACAGTAAAGCAGGCATTCCTTGTCCCATCACCTTGATGTCTTACTTCATCATCAGCATTTCTATCCAGGTTATCCCTAGACGATGTCTGCAAGGCAGCCACCTGGTTGATGCCCTTGATGTTTGTCCGGCATTACTCCATGGAACTGGATTCCTGGAATAAAGCATCTGGAGATTAGTTGTAACTTTGGGAGCATCCAGGTCCCTCATGAAAGCTGGTAACAGTAGTCCCAGACTTTTGCAATGTTATTGATTTGTGCAAGCTCTGTTTTTAAGTGGGTTACCACCATACCAGATAAATTTGGACTTGTGGGTGATCATACCAAAAAGGCTGAGATCCACTGTCTTTAGACCTATTCTGAAATGAGGGCTGAGTCCCCCATTTCCCATCATTCACCTTTACCCAGTTGTAACAGGCTGCACATGCTTGGTCTTTATGAGCCTAACTCAGGTCTCAAAAGTGATCTATCATGCCTCTTCCTGGCAGGGGGGCAAATTGTTACTGGCCATTCTACCCATATTTGTTTCCATAAATGGGTGAATGTTTCCTCTGTGCTGGTAAAAGGATTTTTATTGCCTGGTTCCCACCAGAATGTGTGATTTATCTAAGGGCCAGGGACTCTTGTTTGTTAATCAGGGCATCATTGCATTTCCTCATCCGAACAGGTTACACAGTATGGGAGGAAATGGTTCTTTAAGTGCAGTCCAGCTCACCTTCTCTGTTTTTCTCATTTGTTCCAGGTGTATCTGCCGATAGATTAAAAACATGATGTAACATAACATTTTGGCTTTTGCCTTCAGATTTAATGCAGTAGTTAGATTTCAGAATAGGCACTAGGAGCTACAGTGATGGTTTCAGAAAAGCTGAGATCTGTGAGCATTTCTAGATAAATGACATCTACCATATAAGAGTGGAAGAAAGATTTTAGAATAATTAAATGTAAAAGTGTATATTTTACTGGCTCGCTTGAGGCCAATAAGTTTTCAGACCCCATACCTTTCTCATTTCTAGTGACTCAGGATGGGTGAGATCTCTATTGGAAATACTTTCAAGTCTGAAAGACTGCAGTCAGCTAAACTGAATATCTGCCAACAGGTTGCTCAGGCTTTGTTGTTGTGATTGCTGAACTGTGGATTCTGAGAGATCTGTTGTTTCCCCAACATCTGGACATTGGTGATATGCAGCAAGTATTTATGTTAAGGAAGTGTTTTGCTTTCCTTTGTATTTTCTTTCTACCTCCAGTCTATTAAGCTGGAGAACAGGCAGCAATAATGAAGTGGGAAGAGCGGAGGGTTGACTTAATGCCAAAGTCTGGTTTCTAGGTACTCGTTCTCATATTCAGGAATGCCATAAACCTCCATGGCCTTGTGGCAATTGATGTCTGTTTTCTTTCTGGCTGTAGGGGGAACAGGTCCTACATCTGATACTGGTTGGGGATGCATGTTAAGGTGCGGCCAAATGATCTTTGCTCAGGCCTTGGTGTGTAGACACTTAGACAGAGGTAAGTTAAATGCAAACAATAATGATGTGGAAAGGACATGGGCTTGTATCCAGCCTAGAAGTACTGTGGATGCAAGAAGGGAGGGTGGAATTTTTACCAATTCCACCTCTCCCACCACAGCCCAAAATGTCTTCCCTCAATGCTGCTCCTGGGGGACAGAGGACTGGAGGTCTCCCTAGAAGGTGGGATTTGGCAAGAATTGCCCCCTCCTTGCACCATTATAAATTTTGGATGGGTTCAAAGCCACTATGCTATAGTGTGTAAAGATACCATATGGTTCTTTAAAAATTATTTTGGCTGTCTGTTAATTGAATTGATTGATAAAAACAGACCTGCTGGAAAATATTCCAGCTGTCTTTTGGTAGCACCACTTTGTTAAAAAAATATATTCAAGCTTGAATTGGATAAAGATGCAATTCACAGGGCTGTGTATTAACTGCTAGAATTACTTTTATCTGTGTGTCCGCTTACTTCTTTCTTACAGTGCAAGTTGTGTTTTGAGCCTGGGAGAATAGAACTGAAATTTGGGATGGGGCTGTGATTCAGTGGGAGAGCATCTGCTTTGCATGTGGAAGGTCCCAACCTCAGTCCTGATATCACCTGTTAAAAGGGTCGGGTGGTAGGCAATGAGAATGATATCTGCCATTCGGAGTATACAGAAACGATCTTGAAAGATCAATGATCTGACTCGTTATTAGGCAGTTTCATATGTGCACATGTACATGTGAAATTCTGTTGTTATCGATAGTGACATGATGAGAATGTAGGTAGGCATTACACCAAATTAAGGCAAGATAGTTCAATTAATCTTCCAGTGTTTTCCGATTAGGCAGGCAGAACTGGAAGAGAAGACTTTAAAAAAAAAAAAAGTATATGTATTGCGCCCTGACCTGGATAGCCTAGACAAGCCGGATCTCATTAGACCTCAGAAGCTAAACAAGATCAGCCCCGGCTAGTATTTGGATGGGAGACCTCCAGGGAATACTGGGGTGTGACGCAGAAGCAGGCAATGGCACACCATCTCTGAAGTTTCTTGACTTGAAAGCCCTATGGGGTCACCATAAATCAGCTGTGACTTGATGGCAAAAAACACAGACAACTTATATTTCACCCTGACCTGAATAGCCCCCACTAGCCTGAACTCATCAGATCTTGGAAGCTAAGCAAGGCTGGCCCTGGCAAGGCTGGCCTAAGGAAGGCTGGCAAGGAATTCCAGGGTTGCTATGCAGAGGCAGGCAATGGCAAACCACCTCTGAACACCTCTTGCCTTGAAAACCTACAGGTTTACCAGTAAGTTGGCTGTGACTTGACTGCAGAAAGGATTAGAAAAGACACACCTACTTATACTTCATGCTTAGTTTGGGATTGTACTCTTGAGCACTCTAATTCTTTCATAATGTATAAATATAGAGCAGTAAAATTATTCCACACTTGATCACAATATCTTGTCTTGTTAAATAATTTTGTTTTCACAAAACCACAAAATTACCTGCTACTTACAGGCACACAAAGAAAATAAATAACTTAGAGTATTAAGAATATTGATTAAAACATATTTTGTGTCTCAGATTGGAGATGGATGAAAGGGAAGAAGCAAACAGATAACTATTACAATGTTCTTAATGCTTTCATCGACAAAAAAGACAGCTATTATTCAATCCACCAAATAGGTAAGATGCATCAAGTTCTTTCAAGTGGCTCATCTAAGTCTCCCCTGGATTTTGCAGTGTTAGTGGGTGGTGGTTTCTTTCGTTTATCACATACTACTTATAGCACATCATTCCTATATGGTAAGAATGAAGACTGTTCAGATGGTAGGCTTGTACTTATATAAATCTGTCACTGTTGTAAATTAATAAAACAGTGTATGCTGTTTAGAAAAGGAGGCTGACATGTTGAAAAAGAAGAGGAAACACCGTGATTCAGATTTCATATTTTACTGAACAGTAATCTGTCAGGCTGTTTTAGAATAAAATTCTATAGTGTCATTTTACCCAACAGTGTTTTTCTTCCTTTTTCTCTGTTTTATTTACAGCCCTTATGGACAACACTAGAGCCCATGTAGTTAGTCAAGGACTAGTAATTTTATTCTGTAGAGCAGAATGCTTTGCAATAAACTCAATCTTCAATTTTCCTTTTGTTGTAACAATAAAAATAAGTATGTCTTCTTTGGTGTCATGTGACATAGACTTAGAGTGAAACACAGTTAAAACTTCTCTTAATATTCTTTTATTTAAAATCTTTGAGTCCCCTTCTTCTTTAGCACTGTTCATTTATTCTTAAATAATAGAGACTGCAAAATTCAGAAGGAACTTTAAGTGAATTTATGGATTAATTAGGATATGCCTTCTTTTATAGCCCAGATGGGAGTTGGAGAAGGAAAATCTATAGGCCAATGGTATGGACCAAATACAGTTGCACAAGTACTCAAGTAAGTGCTTGATAGTTCTTTCTGGTTTATTTTTCCTGCCCATAAAAACTGCTTGTAGCCACTAGTGAAAAGCAAATGAAAATTATCTTTTCTCCATTGTACTTTTCCTCTCCTCATGAAATATCATTTGTATGTTAAGCTTCCCTATCCACCTTCCAAATTAACTCCAAAAAGTGAAATTGAATCATACATTTTAGGCCTTCTGCTCATGATCTGTTTCTGGAAAACCATCTCTTGTTTGGGAAGTTAGAGCAGTAAAGGTTCTCAGGCTTTTGCAATAAGGATGGAGCTGTGTAGGATATACCTAGGTCTAAACGATCAAGTACCAGGTGTGACCCTGAAATCTGTCTATACTACCTTAAGCCTCTCTGATATAAAATCAAGATTGCCTAGCTTGTCTAGAACTAGAGAGTGAAGTGTATAAGGGTACTCTTTTATGTAAACAGGTACTGAGCAGCTGAATGATTAATGTGATAGTGTGACATTATAGCACATTCTCTATTCCTATAGATCTGCATAGGAATTATTTTGCAATAGGACAACTTGTTGTCAAATAACAGTGCCAGTTTGTTAGCTTGCAAATAGCCAGATCCTGTAGGCACTGTCTAAACTGCAGGTATCCTCTTCCTTCTTCCTGAGGGGGAAATCTGAAGACTAATGATCCTAAGGACACTGTTCTGGGAGTAAATCCCATGGAGGATTTTGAACAGACCTGTTTAGGATTGCATTGCCAATTCATCAGTATTCTGTTAAGCATCTCAGTTTATGGAAATTTTAGGCTGGAGAACTATATTACTGAGCTAGCAGAGTATTTCGCAACCAGCAACTCTACACTGTAAGAATACCTTTCTCCAAATCAGCTTATTTATATGTATTTATTCCAGGTCAGAATATAGATGGAGGGGATAAGGGATAAAAGTGATGGAGGAACACTGTATGTATAGGAGGAGATGAAAGACTATAAGGAAGGGTTTGTGTATAGATACTACCAGTCCATGTTTGGTTTCTGACCTCTTAGCCAAATATTGGGTTTGATCCAGACTAAATTGGCAGTTTCCATATTTTCCCTTTTTTGCCAAGACCCCCTCATCATTCGTCAGGGTCCCGTCTCCCAGGAGCAGCATTTCTTACAGATTAGTGGGCTGTCGTGGGAAGGGTAATTTTCTACTATTGAAAAACTTACTATGGATCCAGTCCATTGTGCACACATACTACTTGTTTTTAAAAATGACAGATCCGTTTTCAGTGCTTGCGTTTCCTGTGAGATGCTATACTATGCAGCCAGATTCCGGGCAATGTGATCATAGCAAAGTGGCTTTCTAACACTGCATTCCTAAACTGAGTTTACCCTTCTAAGCCTGTTGAACTCTGCTTGGGATTGTACTGTAGATCTTAGCAGTTTTAAATCTGTAGTGTAGTTGCAGCTGTGCCTTTCCATAGTGCTTTTGCTTCTAATTCTCCTCTGTCCCTCTCCTGTAGAAAACTTGCCACTTTCGATACATGGAGCTCCTTGGCAGTGCACATAGCCATGGATAACACTGTTGTAATGGAGGAGATTAGTAAGTAGCCCTACGTCACTGTAGGAGTTTGTTCTGTGTCTAGTGGGAAAAAAATCTAACAGCACAAAACTGTGAATGGTATATTTTTCCAGAAGACATTCTTCTTAGCTTGACATCTCTGCTAGTAGCTGTAGGATTGCTTTAGAATCCTAAACAAATTGCCATGTAACCCAAATGAGTACAATCAGTTTTCATGTCTCAAGAAATAAAATAATGATTCCAAAACTGAAGATCAGTCACCTAGCTTTGTTGTTTTTAATAGATCAGTCATAGTTGCTGTGAAATCTGGATAAAACAAAATGTTTCAGTCATAATGGTATTACTTCCATAATGGTCTGTGGGCTTCATCTCCTTTAATATGGTATAGCCTGCCCTCTCTGGGTTGAATTCTTCTTCTTTTTATTCCTAGTTGGAATTGATTGATACTACTCAAGACCTGTAGGTCAGAGGAGTAGAGAAGGAAACAAAAAGGAAGTATGTGGGTTGGATCTGGCAAGAGGATTATGCATGAACTGCAAATCTTCCTGGCTTTCCCCTTTTCCAAGCAGTCCTTTCTGAACCCAAGAAAGTTGACTGCCAGAGTTGTGGGTCCTACATGGAGTAATAGCCATGCAGATGTGGAGGGTGAAGGGGATGAAATTTCTCCCTTGTTTGTCTGTCATCAGAGCTTTGCTCACAGAAGAGGCAGGAGGGAGCTGTTTCACCCTCTTTTCCCTTCCCACTGCAGCCTCCCAACTCACATGGCTGTTAACTTCACATGGATCATGCGACCCCAGGAGGCTGAGGGAAGCTGAGAAGATCAGCATTTGTTGGCACCTTCTACTGATGGTTCGCAAGAAAATCAGCAATCATCTCTTTCCACTGATGGATCTCAGGGTCCAACCCTTTGACTTGTTTAATCAAAGTCTCCACTAGTATATGGCCTATACATGTAGGTGTGCACTTCTAAACATTTATGGTACACCCACAGCATCTACTCATCCATGATGATTTGTGGCTTGTCTTTGTTTGTTCAGCTGGGATTTGTCTCTGTTGCCTTGAGTGTATGCACCCAAATCTGAAACAACTGGGTTGATCTATTTTGTGTTTTTAGTTTGCATTATTTTAATATGCTGGTGTAATGATATTGAAACAGAATGTTCTCCTTCAATGGGGGAAGTCATCCAGATTGGTTAAGTCATGTCTTCTCTAGCTCCAGGCAAGTCTCTACTGGATTGTCATGTCTTCTCAAGCTCCAGGCAAGTCTCTACTGGATTGGATCGGGGAAGGCTGGCAGTTGGCAAGTGGCTATTCCTCCAGGGGCACACAGGGCAGTAAATGGTCCCCGTGGTGACCAGGCACTGGGCAGCAGGAGACACAGAGGCAAGGCTTCAGAACTTGGAAGGGAAGCTGGGAGTCCTGACCACCCCCCCAGTGGACAGTTACTTACAAAGGCCAGGTGGTGGCAGTGGTTTTCCAAGAGAGAAAGAAAAGCCTTTCCAAGTGTTGGGAAAACCTTGGAGGGCAGGGTGGAACAGGGCTATTCACCATCCAGATCCTCCTCAAGATCCCCACCACTAGTAAAGCAATTGAGAGGGACCACCAGAACAAAGTACACCTCAGTCCAGCCTTTGGAGGCTTCGGATGATACAGGTTCTCTGTCTCCAGACATTGCAGTAACCAGGCCTACACTTGGAAGCAGCAACAAGACTGGCCATAGAGGAGAAGAAGAAGAAGAAGAAAAGTTGGATTTATACCACAACAGGACACCCTGTGAGGTAGGTGGGACTGAGAGAGCTTTGAGAGAACAGCTCTGAGAGAAATGTGACTGACCCAAGGTCGCCCAGCTGGCTGTATGTGGAGGAGTAGGGAATCAAACCCAGTTCTCCAGGTTAGAATCCACCACTCTTAACCACTACACCAAACTGGCTTCATCAGTACTATCACATTTTACAAGAGTCATTGTGGTTTGGGCCTACAGTCTTTTGCAGGATCTAATTATGGATCTGACCACCCTTATAAGATCCCTACTTAAAATTAAAAGGACAGCAGAATATGCCACTGATGCATCACAGGACGCAATGCAGTTTTGTGCCACAGCACAGGAAGCAAACATATTGGTCAGAAGAAAATCTTTGGCTAAAACACTGGAAAGTGGATACCTTGTCCAAGTCTAATCTGTTGGCAAAAAAGTTTTCAGGCAGACTTCTCTTTGTAGAGGCAGCACCAGACTAGGTGATGATGGAGACCAAAGTGAAGAAAGCCATGCCATCGACCTTGGCCAACAAGAACAAGGAAGCAAAAGCAAAACCCTTTCATTCCTTTCACAGAGGCGCCCATGCAAGGAAGGGACAACAAAGATTTCTGAGGCTCCTGCTCTTCAGGTCATTGGTCTAGATTCCAGCAGAGACCCTACTCTACAAACAGGCAAGACAGGAACCAGACAAATAAAAAACTCACAGCATGACTGTCTGATAGCAGATGGGCTCCAGGACTTTTCTCAGACCTGGGAGAAATTGACTACCGACCAATGGGCTCTATCTATAATCAGGAATGGGTACAGGATAGCATTTACCTCCCCTCCTCACCATTTCACTCTGTCCCCAGTTCCTAAGACGGAACAGCTGTGCCATCTGTTGTTGCAAACTATATACCACCTCCAACAGATTGGACCTGTTGAGCAAGTTCCTAAGAATCAATTATTCAAAATGGTTTATTCAGTCTTGTTTCTGGTCCCAGAGGGATCTGGGGAGTGGAGAGCAATTCCGAACTTGAGAAGTGTAATTCTGAACCTGAGATGTGTAAATTCCAGATGGAATCTCTGCATCTTACAGATAATTCAGCAGAACGACTTTGTCATGTCTCTGGATCTTAGAGAGGCATACTTACATGTTTCCATATACCAGTCATCCAGACAGTTTCTCCACTTCTCTTTCCAAGGTCAGCACTTCCAGTACAAAACCCTCCCATTTGGTCATTCATCGTCACTTATAGTATTCTTGGTTATCCTAGTAGCAAGTTTATGTCAACAAGGGATTCATCTTTACTCATATCTCAATGATGGGAGTACCAGACCACCTCACTTGTCTCCTGAGAAACCTGTATAAGGGTCAAGAAGCAACGGTTAGAACCAGATATGGAACAACTGATTGGTTTAGCATAGGAAAAGGAGTACGACAAGGATGTATATTGTCACTTTGCTTTAATTTATATGCAGAGTACATCATGCGAAATGCTGGCCTGGATGAATCACAAGCTGGAGTTAAGATTGCTGGGGAAAAGATCAGTAACCTCAGATATGCAGATGATACCACTCTGATGGCAGAAAGTGAAGAGGACCTAAAGAGCTTCTTGCTCAGTGAAAGAGGAGAGCGCAAAAGTGGGCTTGAAGCTCAACATCAAAAAAACTAAGATCATGGCATCCAGCCCCATCACTCTTTGGCAAATAGAAGGGGTAGTCATAGAAGTAGTGACAGACTTCACGTTCCTGGGATCCCAGATCACTGCAGATGGTGACTGCAGCCATGAAATTAAAAGACACCTGCTCCTTGGAAGGAAAGCAATGGCAAACCTAAGCAGCATGATAAAAAGCAGAGACATCACCCTGCCAACAAAAGTCCGCATGTTCAGAGCAATGGTATTCCCAGTAGTAATGTATGGCTGCAAGAGTTGGACTATAAGGAAGGCTGAGCGCCGAAGAATAGATTCTTTTGAACTGTGGTGCTGGAGAAGACTCTTGAGAGTCCCTTGGACTGCAAGGAGATCAAATCATTCAATCCTAAAAGAAATCAACCCTGACTGTTCCCTGGAAGGCCAGATCCTGAAGTTGAAGCTCAAATACTTTGGCCACTAAATGAGAAGGGAGCATTCACTGGAGAAGACCCTGATGTTGGGAAAGATTGAAGGTCAAAGAAGAAGGGGATGGCAAAGGATGAGATGGTTAGACAGTGTCATTGATGCAACGAACATGAAATTGAACAAACTTCATAGGACAGCAGAAGACAGGAGGGCCTGGCGTGATCTGGTCCATGGGGCCGCGAAGAGTTGGACTCGACTGTGCGACTGAACAACAACAACAATGATATATTGATCAGGGCCAGAGATGCAGAGATGGTTACCATGGACACCAGTTACACGATAGAAGTGCTTCAGTTGTGTGGGTTCCTGGTAATTTACAGAAAAGGCACCTCATCCCTTCCAGAAACCTCATTCGAGAGCAAGGATAGAAACAAGTCAAGGGAAGGTGTTCCTATCCGAAGAGAAGCAGAAAAAGTTTATAGAGGCAGCAAAGGACATTTGTAAGCAGAGGTCAGCGGATCTCATGCATTTATTGTCAGTTCTAGGGCTCATGATATCCACAATAGATGTAGTTTGTTGGGCCCAATTCCATAACAGATCTTTACAGTGGACTCTACTTCCTTATCAGAGGGAGATAAGGATATAAAAATACAAACAAGTGAAAATAGACATCTCGTTAAAGAAGTCGCTAATTTGGTGGACATCCCCATTGAATTTTGTCAAGGGAGTAAGATTTCTTCAGTCATCTCACCTTCTTGTGACAACAGATGTCAGCACAAGAGGTTGGGGGGGACATTGTCAGAAGCAAGGTCATTCAGAGCAGGTGGAGCCCAGCAGAGATGGCCCACATATAAACTGGCTGGAACTGTGTGCAGTCAGGCTAGCTATAATGTCCTTCCAAGATCTCCTAGAAGGAAAAAAAGGTACTAATATGTACCAACAACTACGAAGACACATGTCAATCGCAAAGGGGACTTAAAATCTCTGTTCAAGGGGACCAAACTTCCGTTTCAATGAGCAGAGAAGCACCTAGCAGAAGTAAGAGCGGAATACCTGAGAGGTGTAGCCAATGAAGAGGCAGACTGGTTAAGCAGAAAGGTTCTCAACCCAGGGGAGTGAAGTCTAAATTGAAACATTTTCCAGCAGGTAATGATATGATTTGGGACCCCACCCAATCATGGATTTATTGGTATCTCCTCACAACAACCAAGTTCCCAGGTTTCTAATAAGATTTCACAACCTCAGGGCAGAGGGCAAGGATGTCTTTGTTCACCCATGGCCAGAGGGTCTCCTGTATCCATTTCCACCAACTCCCCTGATCAGCAAGGTCATCAGCAAAATAAAGAGAGAGAGAGAGAACAGAAGTGATTTTTATTGCTCCCTTTTGTTGTTGTTGTTCAGTCGCACAGTCGATTCCGACTCTTCGCGACCCCATGGACCAGATTACGCCAGGCCCTCCTGTTTTCCGCTGTCCGCTGAAGTTTGCTCAATTTCATGTTCGTTGCATCGATGACACTGTCTAACCATCTCATCCTTTGCCGTCCCCTTCTTCTTTGACCTTCAATCTTTCCCAGCATCAGGGTCTTCTCCAGTGAATGCTCCCTTCTCATTTGGTGGCCAAAGTATTTGAGCTTCAGCTTCAGGATCTGGCCTTCCAAGGAACAATCAGGGTTGATTTCTTTTAGGATTGACTGATTTGATCTCCTGGCAGTCCAAGGGACTCTCAAGAGTCTTCTCCAGCACCATAGTTCAAAAGAATCTATTCTTCGGCGCTCGGCCTTCCTTATAGTCCAACTCTCGCAGCCATACATTACTACGGGGAATACCATTGCTTTGACCATGCGGACTTTTGTTGGCAAGGTGATGTCTCTGCTTTTTATCATACTGTTTAGGTTTGCCATCGCTTTCCTCCCAAGGAGCAGGCGTCTTTTAATTTCATGGCTGCAGTCACCATCTGCAGTGATCTGGGATCCTAGGAACGTGAAGTCTGTCACTACTTCTACGACTTCCCCTTCTATTTGCCAAGGAGTGATGGGGCCAGATGCCATGATCTTAGTTTTTTTGATGTTGAGCTTCAAGCCCACTTTTGCGCTCTCCTCTTTCACCCTGAGCAAGAGGCTCTTTAGGTCCTCTTCACTTTCTGCCATCAGAGTGGTATCGTCTGCATATCTGAGGTTATTGATCTTTTCCCCAGCAATCTTAACTCCAGCTTGTGATTCATCCAGGCCAGCATTTCGCATGATGTACTCTGCATATAAATTAAATAAGCAAGGTGACAATATACATCCTTGTCGCACTCCTTTTCCTATGCTAAACCAATCAGTTGTTCCATATCCGGTTCTAACTGTTGCTTCTTGACCCTTATACAGGTTTCTCAGGAGACATGTGAGGTGGTCCGGTACTCCCATCTCTTTAAGAACCTGCCATAATTTATTGTGATCCACACAATCAAAGGCTTTAGCATAGTCAATGAAGCAGAAGTAGATGTTTTTCTGGTACTCTCTTGCTTTCTCCATAATCCAGCGAATGTTGGCAATTTGATCTCTCGTTCCTCTACCTCTTCGAAACCCAGCTTGTACTTCTGGCAATTCTCTATCCACGTACTGTTGAAGCCTAGCTTGTAGGATTTTGAGCATGACCTTGCTAGCGTGTGAAATGAGTGCAATTGTGCGATAGTTTGAACATTCCTTGACATTGCCCTTCTTTGGGATTGGAATGTAAACTGACCTTTTCCAATCCTCTGGCCACTGTAGTGTTTTCCAAATTTGTTGGCAAATTGAGTGCAGCACTTTAACAGCATCTTCTTTTAAGACTTTGAATAACTCAGCTGGGATACCATCACCTCCACTAGCTTTGTTGTTAGTAATGCTTTCTAAGGCCCATTTAACTTCGCTTTCCAGGATGTCTGGCTCGAGGTCAGTGATTATACCATCGTGGTTGTCAAGGACATCGAGGTCCTTCTTGTATAGTTCTTCTGTGTATTCTTGCCATCTTTTCCTAATCTCTTCTGCTTCTGTTAGGTCCCTACCGTTTTTGTCCTTTATCATGGCCAGCTTTGCATGGAACGTTCCCTTGATTTCTCCAATTTTCTTGAACAGATCTCTAGTCCTTCCCAATCTATTGTTTTCCTCGATTACTTTGCATTGTTCATTCAGGAAAGCCTCCTTATCTCTCCTTGCTGTTCTCTGGAAATCTGCATTCAGTTGGGCAAATCTTTCCTTTTCACCCTTGCCTTTAGCTTTCCTTCTTTCCTCTGCTATGTGTAAAGCCTCATCAGACAGCCACTTTGCTTTCTTGCATTTCTTTTTCTTTGGGATGGCAGTGATTGCTGCCTCCTTTACAATGTCACGGACCTCTGTCCATAGTTCTTCAGGCACTCTGTCTATCAAATCTAGTCCCTTAAACCTATTCTTCACCTCTACTGTATATTCATCGGGGATGCGATCTAGGTCAAATCTGAATGGCCTTGTGGTTTTCCCAACTTTCTTCAATTTAAGTCTGAATTTTGCAATGAGTAGCTCATGATCTGAGCCACAGTCAGCTCCAGGTCTTGTTTTTACTGACTGGATAGAGCTTCTCCATCTTTGACTGCAAATTATATAGTCAATTTGATTTCGGTGTTGCCCATCTGGTGATGTCCATGTGTAGAGACGCCTCTTAGGTTGTTGGAAAAGGGTGTTCGCTATGACCAGCGTGTTCTCTTGACAAAACTCTGTTAGCCTTTGCCCTGCTTCATTTTGTTCTCCAAGGCCAAACTTGTCTGTTATTCCGGTTATCTTTTGATTTCCTACTTTAGCATTCCAGTCCCCTATGATGATGAGGACATCATTTTTTGGTATTAGTTCTATGAACTGTTGTAGGTCTTCATAGAACTGGTCCATTTCAGCCTCTTCTGCAGCAGTGGTTGGGGCATAGACTTGGATTACTGTGATATTGAATGGTTTGCCTTGGATTCGGACTGAGATCATTCTGTCATTTTTGAGATTGTATCCCAGTACTGCCTTTCTCACTCTCTTGTTGACTATAAAGGCCACACCATTTTTTCTACGGGATTCCTGGCCACAGTAGTAGATATAATGGTCTTCTGAGTTAAATTCGCCCATTCCTGTCCACTTTAGTTCACTGATTCCCAAGATGTCGATGTTCATTCTTGCCATCTCATTTTTGACCACGTCAAGCTTACCTTGATTCATAGACCTTACATTCCAGGTTCCTATGCAGTATTGTTCTTTGCAGCATCGAACTTTCCTTTCACCGTCAGACACATCCACAACTGAGCTTCCTTTCGGCTTTGGCCCAGCCGCTTCACTCTTTCTGGGGTTACTCGTACTTGCCCTCTGCTCTTCCTCAGTAGCATATTGGACACCTTCCGACCTGAGGGGCTCATCTTCCGGCGTCATATCTTTTAGCCTTTTGTAACTGTCCATGGGGTTTTCTTGGCAAAGATACTGGAGTGGGTTGCCATTTCCTTCTCCAGGGGGATCACGCTTGGTCTGAGTTCTCTGCTGTGGCCTGTCCGTCCTGGGTGGCCCTCCACGGCATAGCCCACAGCCTCATCGAACCACGCAAGCCCCCTCGCCACGACAAGGCAGTGATCCATGAGGGAGATTGCTCCCTTTAGGTGAAGACAAACCTTGTTTTACGGAGCTCATGAGGATGTCAGTGTCTCTGCCATGGAGACTTCCGACTGTTCAGGACCTGTTGTTGCAGGCCCCAATTTGGCTTCAGCTGACAACCTGGAGACTGAGTGGGCAGATCTAGAAAAGGCTGGATTTCCCACAGAAATTGTAAATATCATTATACAGTCCAGAAGACTGGCTGCCTGATGCACTTATAATCATACATGGAAGACGTTCAGGAAATGGGCTGCAGACAAACAAATAGATCCACTAAATCCATTTTACAGAGACATTGTTGTCTTTCTTCATGATGGGTGGAAACAAGGTCTAAAGCCAAATACTTTAAAATGGAGGTGGCAGCTCTGGCTGCGGTTCTGGGACACAAGAGGCCACAGAACTTTTCTAACATGCATGTAAAGCAATTTCTTGGGGGCACAGCACAACTGGCTCCACCGATTAAGCACAGATTCCCAATGTGGAGCCTTTCTAAGGTGTTGCAAGTGATGGCAAAAGTCCCTTTTGAGCTACTGAAAAATGCTGAACTGAGATAGGTATCCTGGAAAGTGGCTTTCTCAGTGGCAATCCCTTCGGCAAGAAAGGTTTCCGAGTTGGTAGTCTTATCAGTTTGTAGAAAGTGGCAAGCGTCAGACTCACAGATGCTCTGTTTATATCACACAGCAACCCATCGCTGGGAAAGAGACTATCAAAATCATTTATTGCCTTCTGGGTTAAGATGTGTATTTGGAAGGCATATGAAACTCAGAGCCTGGTGACATCCAAGAACATTGCAGTGTATTCTACCTGAGCAGCAGCAGCAGCTTCAGCAGCTTTCTCTATGAGGGCTCCAGTGGAGGAAATTTTTATAGTGGCCACATGGTCTACTTTTTCAACCTTTGTGAAGCATTACAGAATAGACCAGACTAACTCTGTGGAGGCATGCATTGCAACAGGTTCTGGAACAATAAAGGTAATCCCAGCCAGGGATACACATAATCAATCTGGATGACTTCTCTCACTGAAGGAGAATGAAACATTGGAAGTTTCTTCTCTTCAGTGGGGCGAAGTGGTCCACTTCCCATGCAAAAACAAAATAAGGACTGAAGGGCAGAGGATAGACATGGAGCTGGGCTATTATAAGACTGGAGGGTCAGCCTTGTTCCAATCCAGTAGAGACTTGCAAAAATTTGCATAACCCTGCCTGGAGCTAGAGGAGGCATGACCTAACCAATCTGGATGACTTAACCTCACTGAAGAGAAGAAACATTCAGGTGGGTCCCAGTGTTTCATTCTAGTGGAGAGTGTATGTGAAGAAAAAGAACAAGGAATATATGCACATGAAGGAACTACTATGCAGTAACGATTTCAGATCGCTGATTTGCCATGTGACCTAACTAGTGATCCAATTAAGGGGTTTCAGCAGAATGGAAATAGTTGCCATCCTTGTCCCAAGAGTAGCATTTATATTGGTATTGATAGATTATTTTGAAAACATCTATAAAACAAAATCTAAGATTGTAGTCCATGCTTCAATATTTTGGCTGTAGAGTATTTTTTAAAGTTTACTAGAAACATTTAAGGGAATGCATACAATGGGTCATGCTGGGAACTTCAAGAGCCATTTTGTTTGAGCTCTCTGGATGGTTATTCAAGTCTACAACTGCTTGAAATTTTTGCTCAGATGGTTTCTGCTGATGTCTTGGTAGGGAGGTTGTGCTGGTTCAACTATCCATGTCCTGGGGCTTCAGCATTTCCCACTGCAGAATCAGATTTGCTGTCCAATGGGTATCCAGATGGAGCAGAGTGCACAGACAGGCTATTGCTCTGGAAACCTTTAGTACTGCTGATACCTCTTCGTCTTGGGCTTACAGACATTAATGAAGCCTACATTGAAACACTGAAGGTAGGAGGTTTGTTTCTATTCAAATAATCAGCTTGGGAGCTGAAATTATTTTGTATGCCTTTATTATGTCATTTATTCAAACATGGCTTATACTTGCCTCACTGCTATTAATTTTGTTTTTAGTGGTCTAGTTCATGGTCCACTAGCTGGTGGAATGTATCTGAAATGCATTAATTTACATTTATACCTTACCTTTCTCCCCAGTGGTGACTCAAAGTGGGTTACATTGGTCTTCTCACATGCATTTTGGGCTCTGAATAAACCTGTGAGGGAGGTGAAGGTGAGTGGGTATGACTACCCCAAGATCGCTCACCAAGCTTCTGTGGCAGAGTGGGGGATCTGAACTAGGTTCTCCCAGATTCTAGTCCAACATTCTAATCACTATATCACATTGGCTGAACGGGTCAAAATTTATGGCAGTTCAAACCAGCATTTGACATATCAAGGACAACTCCTTGTTAATTATGTCAAACATAACAAAATATATGTTCAGCAGTGCTTTTCATTCCTACTCCCAACACTGAATGCCACTGCAGGGGGAGAGAGGTGTGCTGCTGTTCTTGGAGGTTGTCTGGAGGTAGTGATTGAGACACTGGGGTCAACTCCTGCAGCACTGTACAGGTGCTTAAACGGTGCTGCCTGTTGGGACCCTGGCACTTCCATCACTTCCTCCTGATGCTCTCTTGTAAGAGCACTGCACAGGCATTCTTCAGATGTGGAGGCAGAAAACCTCACTGTGCCATGCGCTGCAAACATTTACATTTTTAAGCTACCTTTGAGTCGCCTTTCTCCAGAGTTCTCAGAGTGCTCTTTCCCTGCTCGTTCTCAAACTGCACCGCAGGGGCTGTCCCTTGTGAAAGTTTTTTGTATTGAAATTAGCTGTTCTATTGCCTGTTGCTGAATGGCTAGTGTGTGTATCTACGTTTCTGTTCATGTATTGCTCATTGCCTAGATGGGTGTTCATTTCTGCTGACTGCTATACAATTCATTGTATAACCTATGTTTTTCAGCACTGTTTTATGATGCCTCAGTCCCTAGGAGTGATTGGAGGAAAACCTAACAGTGCTCATTATTTCATTGGATATGTAGGTGAGTGTGTCAGTTGAGTGCATCAGTGTCAAAGGGTGGGAATTCCATTGTATTCCTACTGAGGGAATAGCATTATATTGTATTCCACATTTTGCAGCATAACTCACTATTTTAAAAAAATATCTGCTATTTTCCCAACCATCATATGTCTGAAAGAGCACTGTGTAGCCCTGACGCTTTCTCTTCCCGTATCCAGTTTAATATTGTGTTTCCTGTTATAACTTACCCTTGGCTATTTTGTCTAGGTGAAGAGCTGATCTACCTTGACCCACACACTACTCAGCCTGCGGTGGAGCCAACTGATAGTTGCCACATCCCTGATGAGAGTTTCCACTGCCAACATCCACCCTGCAGAATGAGCATCGCAGAGCTCGATCCTTCTATTGCCGTGGTGAGTGGGTCTCTGCTATTGCCTGAGAGTGCTTATCTGGAACCATCACTCAGCTCTTCATTTACTTCCAACTAGTTCCTCTTCCCTACAAGCATACTGCAGCAGTGGAGTTCTTTTCTCTCCACCTGCCCCCCCGCTCTGGGCCTGTCTTCACACTCTTGGCAGGCATCTTTTAAGGGGAGGCGGGGAGATTTTGTAGTTTGACATTTTATTTTTGGTTTTAGCTTGGGGGCATTTTTAGCTTTTTTTGGTTTTACTTTTTGTGGGAAACAAGGAGAATAATAAGAAAATACAGAAAAGAAAAAAATGATTACATATTGCAAATATCTATCTAGCTACACATCTCAAAAGGTGATTATATATAACAAGATATATGAAATAGAAAATATTTCTCCTCAACACCCCCTTCATTACATTGAAAGGTTTTTGGGACACTGTTTTATAAAATACAATAAAACTTCAGTTGGGGTACATTTATATCAAATTTTGTAACTGATCTGTTTTTCAAATGAATTATTAATTTCACCAGTGCTGCATTCTCACTACTGCATGTTTTTGCCATTTCTGCATACTCACTATTACATTTGACAAATAAATAATATAACAAAAATACAGAAGGGAGGAGTGGTTATTTATTCATTGTACGGCAGAATTACACACAGGAAGCATGTAATAATATAAAATATGTGATGAAATTGATACAACAGGTATACAAATAGATTGAATAATCCCCCTAAACAAGAATATCTATATTTTCAATCCACTCAGTTGCAGCTGGGGAAAGTTCAAAAAGCTCCATCACATCTCCCTGGAGAGCACAATGTTCAGATTCCTGTGACAGATGAAAAATAGTTCGGCAGGCTGCACCACAGTCTCATTTGGGTCCTGCTATTTTGCCGAATTTAAACAGGTCTGCACATCTGCCAAAGACTATTGTATTAGCCATCTTCCATATTTTACGTGGCAAGTCAAATCCTGCAGGCCACTTGTTGGTGTACATCAGGTTATGATTATTGGGTGGAACTGATTGCATCCATGTTCCCTAGATCAAAATTTTGTGACTGCAGGATTTACGCAGATCTTATTGCTGAGTGTCAAGAACTTAGTCTGGATAGACCAGTGTCAGCCATGTCTTTGTGAATGGGCTATTCTGCAGTACTATATACCAACCCCAAAGCTGGGCATCTAAGTGCTATAGCAGACACACTCCAAGTTGTACCACATAATTTTTGGAGAATGTTGTTTTGTGTGCGTATTTTCACTGCTGCATTGGTAAGATAGTGTTTATAGCTCAAGGTCCTGGCCAGGGTAATGCAAGGTATTTAAGTGTATGGTTGTGTGTCAATTGGGTGCCATTAAGGTAGAGACTCAGTTCACAGTTGGCAAGATTGTCATTGAGATAGAAATGGGAGCATTCTGTTTTTCCTGGACTTGGAATGAACCACCATTTATGGTAGTAGTCAGCCAAAATTTCAAGGCCCCTAGTCAATATTTACTCAGTCCTTTCAATTGATTTGTGCCTTACTGCAATCACCATGTCCTAGCCATAAGGAAACTTCCTGGATATCATCTTGGGAATGTCAGAGATGTATAGATTGAAAAGAACTGGTGTGAGGACTGAGCCCTGGGGTAAACTGTTATTCAGTTATTCTGCTTGCTGATTGATTGACCTATAATTACTTGGAAAGTTCTATTGCTCAGCATGTTATTTAAGAGTCAAAGTAATGTTCTGCAGGGGAAAACTTATAAAAAATGTGTACAACAGACCATTCCTCTAGACTGTGTCATAAGCGGCAATCAGATCGATAAAAACTGCTGATATCTTAAGGTATTTCTGATACCCTGCCTCAATGAAAGTTGTTAAGCTGAGAACCCAGTCTTTACAACTATGACAAGGTCTAAATCCTGCTTGCTCTATAGGGACATATTCAATAATTCTGTCACTGATTCTGTTCCGGATTAGCCTCTTGAGGCGTTTGTAATAGGAGTTCAGAAGGAAAATGGGTTTGTAACTTGCTGCCAGATGATTTGGTTTTCCAGGTTTCAGAATAGCAACTGTCTTTGCTTTCTTGAATTCTCCTGGGAATCTTCTTGTTCTCATAATGTCAGTGAGAAACTTTGTGAGTCACTTCTTAGTGAATATGCTGCTGTTGATCAGGAATTCATTATGGATGCAATCAAAGCCCGGTACCTTTCCACTCTTGATATCCGTCAGTGCCTTGGAAATCTCATCTGCACTGAAATCCCCTGACAGCTCGCAGTCTTCAGGGCAGGTGCGTTTCAAAATCTGGAGTTCTTTTTTTATCCTGATTGTAAAATCTTGATCCTTTGGAGTTCTGGATAGGGATACAAGTTGGGCAGCTAATTGGTTTGATGTTGCCTCAGGATTTCCTTGGAACACAGGTAGGTTTGCACATACTGTTTTCAACAGGTTCCAGGCTTTCCTACTGGAATGCCTGAAATCCAGATTCGCAGTTGATTTGGTTCATTTTTGTCTGTGTGCAGCATCGAGTTCATGGAGTAGTTCATCTGCCACTTCTGGATCTTTGCTGTCAAGTAAATTTTGATACAGCCTCTCGCTGTATTCTTTCCAATATCTTCAAGCAATGTGCCTTTTTTGTTGTAGATATAACAGACACTTATCCAGATTTTCACTGAAACCTCTATAATTTGCCCTCTTAAAGTTCGATCATGGTTTTGGAAAAGACCTAATAACTGGTATTTGGTTTCTTAACTTGAAGATTACAGGTCGATGCTGACTGGGTGGGAAAGCCTCAAGAACACAGTGAAGTCAAGGGCTGCCTTGAACCACGAGGAAAAGTGGGATATAAATGTTTAAATAAATAAATATATGCATGTTCAGATATTCCAGTACAAATATTTTACAGTATCAATAAAGCACATTTAAGAAATACTCACTTTCTATTTGAAACTTGAACCTCTCTAATTTCCATATTAACATAATTCCAAGACATTATAAACAAAGCCTGCATTCCCATAAATTTGTCAGTCCTTATATGTTCTGATGTCAGTTCAGAGAGCAATTTTCCATACTCTCATAATCCTGTTCATTACTCATAATTGGGGGGGGGCGTACGGAGGATTTCCAATGAAAAGTTGCACATAGTCTTGTATTTCCATTTAGACAATTGTGTTTACTTGTTACGCCAATAAAAGGTTTCTCTTTCCTTGTTACAGGGCTTCTTCTGCAACACAGAGGAAGATTTTAATGATTGGTGTCAACAAATCAAGAAGGTCTGTAAACAGCAAGTCTGTTGTAAAAAAGGGACAGGAGTCATCTAAGAACATAAGAGAAGCCAATGTTGAATCAGGCCAATGGCCCATCTAGTCCAACACTCTGTCACACAGCGGCCAAAATATACCAGGTGCCATCAGGAGGTCCAGCAGTAGGGCCAGGACACTAGAAGCCATCTAGGTGTCTTAGCATGTATAAAAATGAATCTAGCATTGCCCAGACCTGGATAGCCCAGGCAAGCTTGATCTGGTCAGATCTTGGAAGCTAAGCAAGGCTGACCCTGGCAAATTTGGATGGGAGGCCTCCAAAGAATACCAAAGCCAGGAGGCAGAGGCAGGCTATCAAGCAACTTCTCTGAATGTCCTTCATGCCCTAGTAGGAGTTGCCAGAGATCACCATGACTTCCAGGCATGGGCATGTACACACACAGATGTAAACATATCAAAAAAATAAAATCAGTATTGATAGATCCCACTGGTGGAGCAGGGAAGAAAGCAGCAGCTCTTTACTGCTGGGGTTCTGAGCCAGCTTTGCTCAGGACTCCTTGGAAATGTTGTCTGCATTTAAAGTGAAGGTGTATGAAGCTATGAGAGAACCATGCTTTAAGTTTTGCCTTGAAATCTAAGACTGTAAAGCAAGGAAATGAAATAAGGGAACTTTTGTCACCCAAACGATTCTGAGCTGCACTGAAGCAGATGTGTAGCAGAGAGGAAGATACTGAGTTTAGAGAACCATCAGAGCACTTTTCTACAGCTGTCTCAGTCATAATTCAGTTCTCATCCATTGCTGAGAAGGGGCCATGGGCTGGAACACAATAGTGGTCTGATAATCATTAACTAAAGTGTATCCACTACAACCAACCTGTACTTTTTGGAAGATCACTAGGACTAGTGAAGCTTCAAAGGCTTGAGCTGATAGTCTATTGAGTTGGTAGTCTGTTGCCATTCTGCCTTAAGTATCATGGGAGAATTAAGTGCATTCAAATAACTAGGAGCTCTTTCTCTTTATAATTAATTTTCTTTCTGCTAGTCCTGGGGAGGGGCAATCTGTTCAAGGGGCTGAAGTCCAGACTTCTGATTGCTACAGATCTTATCTAACAACTTATCTAATTTCTGATAATTTTCTCCAGGCACATTTTTTTACATTTATGCAGTCATAAGGGCTAGAAACTTAGGGGTGAGGGGAGCTGCATTTTGCATCCAGTGTTCTCCATCTCAAAGAGTTGTGTGGATGTATTTTTTTATTGTTTTAATTATTTTCTGGGAGGGGGGAAGTGAGATACAAAAGGGAAAAAGGGGTGGGGGAAAATATAAATTCATCAAGTTTGTCGAATAATATGAGTTATATACAACAAGTAAGATCAGATATATTACCAAATATATTACATATTTCAAATATAGAAACAGACATTAAAACATCAATATTACAGAATTTTGGGATAGATTCTCTCTTTAAAGAAAAAACAAAAACTTTCCTAAGGTTAGTGATAATCTATTAATGATAAAGCAAATTATATCTTTAACACTTGAATGAACTTCTATGCTAAAATTGAATCACTGTAAAATCCTTAATAGTGCCTTAAATTTTAATTATTTAATTACTAGTGGAATACAGAATCAAGTACTAGAACAATAATCAATACCTTCATCACCTTTAATATGATATTCAGGTTATTCCAGAACTTAAGAAAAATCCATAGTATGAGTAATAAGCTTGCCATTTCTGTAGAAATTCTTTCAGTGGTCTTTTGTTTATATAATTGGTCAGTTTTGCCAATGTTGCATACTCAGCTAGTTTTTCTTTCCAGCTGTCTATTGTAGGACAGTCTTCTGTCTTCCATTTCATTACAAATATTACTCTGGCTGCTGTCAACATATAGCTAAGTAGGTCTTGTGAGGTTCTGTCTATGTTGTCTGGTAAGATTCCCAGTAACACAATCTCTGGTTTCATCAGGAATTTGGTTTTTTGAATATTTTGAATTTCTTCATGTATATTTTTCCAGTACCTTTTTGTCATGATGCAGGTCCACCGCATATGACAAAAGGTGCCATCTTCTTTTTTACATTTCCAGCAGGCCCCTTTGTAATTCTTATCCATTTTTGCAATATCCTTTGGAGTGACATACCATTGGTAAAACATCTTGTACCAGTTTTCTCTTAATGCTTGGCTAGCAGTGAATCTAATACCTTTAGTCCATAGATTTTCCCAACACTGAAACTGTATTTCCTCACTGAAATTTTGCATCCATTTAATCATGCAAGATTTGACTTGTTCTTCAGAATCATATTGAAGCAATAACTTGTAAATTTGCCCTAATAAATGGTCTTTAGATTGTGAGGCAATCTTTTCAAAATCAGTCAGTTCATTAATAACTCCTCTCTTAGTGCAGATATCATTTTTTAATCTAGAAGCAATTTGAAAATATATCCACCATTGTATCTTCCTTTCCTTTTTCTTTAATGCCTTGCCACTTCTTGATGCCACCTTACAAGTTTATCATGTCACCATAAGTTATAAAATCATTGTTTCTCCTTGTGTAATTACCGTAATAAGTTTCTATTGGTGACATTATTAGTGGAATTGTGGGGCTGATTCTCTTTCATAGCATTTTCCAAATTTTAAATAAGCTGTCTCTGATTATATATCTTTTATCTTGGGTTTTGGATATAGATTTATTAATCCACAGATAGCTATGTAGTCCATCATCAAGATTTGAAGATTCTAATGTTATCAGTCTTTCATTGGGACTTCTGATCCAATCTGATATCTAGCCCAGTGGCTTGGTTAATATAATTTAATGCTAGGTATTGCCAGATCACCTCTTTTCTTCTCGTCTTGCAATACTTTAAATATTATTCTTGGCTTCTTATCTTTCCATACAAGATCTTTTCAGGAATTGAAATTGGAATCATCTGTAACAAGTTTAATTAATTTGTAGTACATTCATTTTTATAGTAGAAATTCTTCCTAGCCAGGATAGGTGTAATTTGGGCCATCTTTCAAGATCTTTTTGTATTTTAGACCAGGTTGTCATGTAATTGTCCTTTAACAGTGTATCTTTCTGTCCCGTGAGATATATTCCTAGATATTTGACTGGATTGCTTGTTATGTCACATCCTGAAATTTTCTTAATCTCCTCTTCTTCTTGAGTAGTTGAGAATTTTAAAATAATCTTGGTTTTCTTCCTGTTGATTTTATAACCGAACATCATGTGCATAACTCTTTAGTTTAAGGGTCACGTCATGTGCCTAACTCTTTAGTTTAGTTTGAGATCTTGTCTTATCTTGGAAGCAAAGATTTCTATCACAAGAATGAAGAGAAGTGGAGAGAGTGGACATCCTTGATGGGTTCCTTTGTCAAGACCCCATTGATTAAAATTTTTGCACGTTGTTTGGTTTAGATGTTCTGTAGCCACTTCAAAAATCTGGAACCACACTTGAAATATTGCAATGTTTTTTGTAGAAAAGTCCAAGATATATTATCGAAGGCTTTTTTTGGCATCTAAGAACATGAAGACTGCTTTTCCACCTTTGTGTTTAACATATTCTATTGCATCAATAACAAAATGAACATTGTCTTTCATATGTGTTTTTGGTACAAAACCAGTCTGATCAGGATGAATTACTTTGCAACTTCCGGTTTTGGCGACTCACGGACCAGGTGCGCCCCATTGAGCTCCAATGCGGGCATCCTGGCTTGCAGCAGATGGGAGGGGACTCGGATGATTCCGAGCCCTTGTAGGGAGCTCTCAGCCTGGGGTGCGAGGGATGCCCCCTCCGAGGCGACGGCCAAGGAATTGCACAGAGGCACACACTGGACGATGCGGGCAAGCAATCCGACGTTATATAGATCTTCCTGCAGCTTGAAAAAACGTTTAAGCGACTGAATGAACTGTGAGTTAAGCAAATCCCCCTAAGGTACTCAAGCTGGCAAAATGGAGAAACGGCTTTAAGGCCAAACTGATGTAGAGGAAGGGGAGGGGTTGGGGATTCCCCCCCCTCCGGAAAATAAAATAGCAGTACCTGAGCAGCAGTTTGAAGGCCAAAGTGATGGAGGTGGCAAGAGAATCTTAAATTAAGCAAATGGGCTACAAAATAGCCCAAAGCGTAGTGAAATCGATGAACTCTCAGTCTGTTTAAATGAATCTTATCTTCTGTAAACATGTCAGGAGGAGGAGAGAAAATGGCATTGAAAAAGAGACCTTCCCCAGGAACTACCCATTCCGTGTCTTCTACTTTTAAGCCAGAAGTAGTAACTGACTTCCCTAATATGATGGCAGCAGCGTTGCGCACTCTGCTGGACCAGATGTCTAACATCAATAATAAACTTGACTGTTTCCAGAAATAACTGATGGGAATAGATAAAAGAGGAGATGAAACAAATAAAGCTATTAAATAAGTTGAAGTTAAGACTGATGATGTTAAACAGAGACTGGAGGTCATGGAAAAAGAGCAGATCTCTGATAAAGAGCAATTACTAAAGCTGCAAATGGAGAAATCGATGTATATCCTATGTTTTCAAGGTATCCCAGAACAGAAAGGGGAGAATTTAAAAGGAATATTAAGCGAAGCATTGGCACCAGTGGTAGATTCTAAAGCGGATGTATTACAAAACAATATCGATTTGGCCTATCGAACCTATCCTGACTTCATTAAAAAAAACAAGCTACCTGGTGAAATATTTGTTAAATTCCCCTTAAGATCAACTAGAGATGCAATCCTGAAAGCGACAAATGGGAACCCGCTGAAAATTAGCGAGGATTTTGAAAGACATTCCATTTGAGGTACAAAAACGGAGATGACAATATAAAAATTTAACTTCTTTCCTGCATAACCACTACATTTCCAGAAGGAGTTATAATCAACTACAATGATAAAAAGATGAAAATTGATTCTGCCCAGAAAGCAAAAATCTTCTTGGAACAGCAACAAGGAGCGACTAAAGACAAAGGAACAGCAGAGGACAATATACCTGTAGAAGACAAAAGTGTTCATGAGTCTGAAGACAGTTTAAGCAATTCTGATAGTTCTCCAGAAGGTTCTGATTCTGAAAAAGGAGCAGCAGCTCCCAAAACTCTCAAAGTTAAGCTGAAATATAAAAAAATAAACACAGGAGATAATGAATTTTTGCAATGTAATGCAATGTAAGGCAGTTCTGAAAGTTCACATGTTATATAAACATAACTGGCTATAAGGTACCCAATACTTGGTTAAAAGGGCTTAAGTTAGCTTTGCTATGGTAAAAAAGCATCTAGTATCATTCTTTTATTCTTCTATTTTTATATTGTAGGAAGGCAAATAAGTTTGTTTGGTGGTAATATGATCCTTGCTTTATTCTCGTAGTTTCACATGTTAGTCTTAGTATTTCCATGCACTTCCTTCCCCTGTATAGTTTTGTAGCAATAAAGTAAATAAAAAAATATATTAAAAAGGATGAATTACTTTGGAGACACTGAGGCAAAAATTTTGAAGTCCACATTCAACAATTAAATAGATCTATATGATTGTGGCAGCACTGGGTCATTCTTCATATATTTTTTTTGCTTATATCATTCATAACTTTTTGTAAAGGTAAAATTATATTCTCTTCAAAAGTTTTGTAATAAATTACAGTAAGTCCATCTGGTCTTGATGTCTTATCCTTTTTTCATTTCTTGCTGGCTTGTGAGGCCTCTTGAATTGAAATGCTTTAATTCAAAATTTCTCTATCTTTATTTAAAAATTTACAAGTTAAGGCTTCTTTTTTTTAAAGGCCAAACTGCAATCAGATTTCTTTTAATGTAGCCATGGAGGCCCATTAATTGAACTGAGATGGCGGGGTGGGGGTGTTAATTTTTCCCCATCACATTTTCTTGATTTAAATTCTAAAATAGAAGTGAAGATCCCACCTTATTTGGCCCTGAAATGATCTGTACTGATAAGTGAAGTTGTGGCCTTAATAGTGAAGAGATGGTCTTGCTCAGCAGCAACTGATGTTATCAGATGATATTCTTTGTTTAAGAAATGGTTAGTAAACATTCTCTTTACTTCCAACAGTTGTCACTGATCAGAGGAGCCCTGCCAATGTTTGAACTGGTGGAACATCAACCTTCACACTTCTCTAGCCCTGATGTTTTGAATCTCACTCCAGGTAAAACTTACTTTATAGGGCTTTTAAAAGAGCTAAGGATTATTTTGATGCCTTTGACTTTCATGTTAATTCAACTGTGTGATTGTTTTGGTAGCTTTAGTTTCTTCTTACACGAAGAATAAATAAAAAGGATTGATTCTAGATGTTACCTTGCAGAGGTAATAGATATATTTAAAAGCCCCGAGTCTACTTTTATACTAACTAAACCCTACTAATCTAGTAAACTTCCCCTTGAACAAATAACTAATGAAAACAATTTAGAGTTGAATCCCACAGGTCAATTCCACTGGCTGGGATGCTTTCCCTTGGTGCAGAAGGCTGTTCCGCCAACAGCAGAACCTCTTACACAAGCAGGAGGCTTCTTGCATCACTGTTAGGGGATTAGACCTGTGGAATCTGATACCTAATTTTGCTTTCAAATTTGGAATCTAAAATCTGAGTGAATTTGGACTACAACTTTGAATCCAAATTGAGAAATATAACAATCACACGTGTAGTTCTAGTTTTCACAACTGTCTACCCATTGTCAACCAGTTTCCTTGAAATCTTCTTCTAAAATGTTGATCCTGGAATCATGACAGGTTTCGCTTAAGAGGCCATTCTTAGTGTTTGGGCAACAATTTCTGGGACCCCTTTTCAAAACATTTCTTAGGACCATTCATTTACCTTCGATTGACAGAACTCTAGCCTTTAAGTCCTGTTTCACTTGAATTCATTGTATCTTTTTGATTAGAAGAAACACATCAGAAAATTCTCTCTAAGCAAGCAACAGTGGAATGTGTCCCACTGTCTACACTTACATCTGTTCCTGTGCCATTTGGGCCATGCATACCAATATAATAAAATTTGTTTCGGCCTTCTAATTCTATTAATGAAAGAGGGCAAACAGTCTCCTGTATCACTGCTGGAGGCAACACGTGATGATCAAGTCTAACTTCCTTCCAAATGCTTTATCAAAGAAAAAACTAAAGCTTTGTGCAGTAAGGTTTATTTTACACTTTAAGAACTATGTAAGAGGAGTAACAGCTTTTTTAGCTTAGTTCAGCATTTTTATATACCATCATTCTCCAGTATCCTATAGATAGTGAATGATTGTAGGGATAATGAGATCTGAAATATGTTGCCTGTTTGATTTTCTTGATCATTTTCCCCCTTCCCTCTCAAGCAACATTACTTTTTTGTGTCTGCTTTTGAAACAATCTCAGTTCACTGAGTTTCTTGACTTTAATATCTCTTAAGAGTATATATTTGTTGATGTATTCCCAGGGCCAAACTGGTGATGTTTTTTCTCCTTGCCTTGCAGACTCATCTGATGCAGACAGACTGGAAAGATTCTTTGATTCAGAGGATGAAGACTTTGAAATCCTATCTCTTTAAAAAAAAATACCAACCATAATAAGAAGCTAACTCTGCCAATTTGTGTTGTGGGGGGAGGGGAGCTCCCTGGAGAGCCTAGGGCTACCAGCTTTCATAGGTGCTTGTTGACATCCCTGCCTCCCATCCACCCCCAGCATTCTGTGCAGCCTTGGAGCAGAGTGAATTTTCTGCAGTGGGATCAAGAAACGGGTCATCATTAAGGCCTTAATAGCTTTAGTTAGGCTTTCTCAGTGCAAAAGTACCTGCAGGAAATGGATGTGGTGATTCCTAGGAGCTGAAGATTTTTTTTATGCTAGCAGGCCTGAAGGCCTAGCAAGAATAATATTAAAAGCCCTTCTAGGTGCTTGATTCTTGCAAGTTCTCTCTTATTAGGGAAATTTTACCCTGTTTAGGTCTGTCTTTTTGTAGTTTGGTGTGGAAACCAGCATAAAATAATGCCAGATACTGTCAGATTGCTGTCTCCCTAATCCAACAGAACATGTTCTTCATCAATTGTGGGCATTTCGTACAGGATGGAATATACCACATGTTGCTGCTCATGCTTCAGTTAATCTCACATATAGAGCTTCCATGCAGACATGTTACTACTTTTGTGTTCTGAAACTGAGAACTATTCAATCTGTGGAGCAGGGAAGGCCTGGGCAAGGGTCTGCTCAGTGAATCAGAGGCCATTCACAGCAACTCCAGAGGGAATGAACTGGCATGTTAGCAAGGGGCATGGCTTTGTTAAACATAGCCTGTATTTGTTGGGTATTTTTCTATTCCGTATTAAAAAATATGGTGGCTGCTATTTAATAAAATGTGATGGTGGAAGCATCCATTGCATCACTTGAACTGAAAGTACCTCTGTTTCCTCCTTTGATTCCATTTTATTGGTTTTAGATTCTGATCATGAAATCTGGAAGGATGTATGTGAATAAAAAGCAAGTTCTCCTTTGATGACAAAACAATGATTTTAAACACCTGCTTTGGTCAGAGCCACAGTCAGGTCCCCTTACATTCTGTCTCAGAATGCTACACAAGGTTAACTTTTTAGTTTTGTGGTGATGTTTTGCTTGTTTTTCAGATTCATGTTGTGATTATTAATGAGGTTTAAGCATAGGGCCGCAAATTTGCCTCTGTGCCTTCTCAAAAAAGCAGCACTTGGTAAATTCTGGCTCCCCAGGAAGGTTAACTTAACCAACACCAACCTAGGATGGAAACTTGGGTGTTGTACTCTAAAATAGTAGCAGGCCTCCTCTGTTTAGCAAGTGATGCAGGGCATGGCTGGATAGGACTCACCACTCCATGAAGTGTTAGCTTCCTCACTGAAGTTGAATTCTTTAGCTCCATCAGTGGATGCTGCAAGTGACAAATATGTTTACAAAGCATTATTTCCTGCATTTATGAACAGCACTATCAGTGGTAGTAACCATCTATAAATAGACTGTGTACAGGAGTAATTGACCTACAAGTAGGTTTGGCTGTCTTTTTGGCTACCAGAAAGCAGAGGTCTAAACCATGATGCTTATCTGTCATTATGTTTTAACTTGCTGCCTTTCTCTTGCTGGTTTTCCTCTCCATCACAGGTTTATTTTGGGGGGATGCAGAGGAACTGGGGCTGTGCTCCATTCATCAACTGCTTTCAATTTATATCTGAATAAAACAGGTTCAAAAATCCCTCCAATGTTCTGGTATTTATTTGTACATTGACACCACAGACTATCTGAAAAGTTGATCAAGACTAAATTCACTATTACAGCACATTCCTTTGTTAAAATGAAAAGGCTATAGTCATTCCAAATGTTCTGCCTCTAAGAAAAATAAAAACAGGTTGCTTCCCTGTAACTGATGATCTTCGAGTCGTCATCTGTGCAGTCACACTTATGGGATCTAGTGTGCCTGCGCTGATCTGATCGGTGTTGTACAAAGCTCACAAAGGGATTTTCGCGCCTCTGCCCTGAACCTGTGCGGGAACCCCAACTGTGCATGCCCAAGGGGGCAGGTCGCGGACATCCCGCCAGTTCCTTCTGACCGCTATCAACCAAAGTCAGGAGAGAAAAAACAACTGAGGATGACAGCAGTGGGGAAGGATGGGCGGGCGGTGTGACTGCACAGATGACCACTCGAAGATCATCAGTTACAGGGAAGCAACCTGTTTATCTTCTTTGTGGTCTCTGTGCATCACACCTATGGGAGATTAAAAAGCAGTGGCTCACCTGGAGGTGGGTGCTGGCAGACTCAGTGAGCCACAGAGGACTGGACCAAACGACCCAAGTCACCCTTCTGTTGTGCACGAATATCCAGAGCATAGTGCTTGATGAACATGGTTGGCGTGGACCACGTAGCAGCTCTGCAGATGGAGGACAGTGATGCATTCTTCAGGAAGGCCGTGGAAGTCACCATGGACCTGGTGGAGTGCGCCCTCAAGCGAATAGGAAGAGGGTGCTTGTAAGGGATGAGAGAAATGAGTTACAAATTGACTAGACCCAGTGATTAGAAAAGAGTGTAAGTTCAGGCAGGATTCTATCTTAGGGAGAGAGGCTGCGCGCCGTGGTAATTACTAGCAGCTGTAAGATTATTCCTCTTACAGGGTCCAGGAGAGTTTGTTTGGCGGCGGTGTGATGAATGGTTCTGGAAGACGGCCCAGACAGCCTGCTGAGGCAGACATAATTATACAAGGTGCTGCAATGAATGATTGGGAAGAAGGCTGCAGCTTCCTTTTATGAATGGTCATTTTATCTTTGGAAGTTATGTGTTTTATTGGCGACGGCTTCAATGAGGGCTGTTTTCTGCTCTGCATACAGCCCGTGAGTGTAAAGACGATTTTATCTATTAAATGAACTGTTTTTAGTAAAGATTTTTCTGCTGCTGGGAGTTGCGCCTGTGGATATATTGTTAATTTACAAGCTGAAGCGAACCCTCAAGGTCCGTTTGACCTGACAGTGCTTTGATAAGGAATAGCACAACCTGATTGTCCCAACAATCCACTTGGACAGGCGTTGACTTGAGATTCGCGACCCTAAGGAAGTGGTGGAGTAAGACAGGAACAGGTTGTTGTCCGTTCTGGTGGGCTGAGTCCTATTCAGGTAGAAGAGGAGTGCCCTCTTGAAATCCAGAGAGTGAAGCAAACATCGTTCTTCCCTTTCAGGATGTGGAAAGAAGTCAGGCAGAAATACATCAGAGTTTAGGTGGAACTCTGAGACGATTTTTGGTAGAAATGAGACGTCCGGCACCAGACGAACTCTGTTTGGCAAAAAGACTTAGGTATGGAGGGTCATGACGTGGTGCCATCAGTTTGCTGATCCTCCTAGCCGATGAGATTACCACTAGGAATGCTGTTTTCCAGGGTGCATATTGCAACTCACAGGTTGCCATAGGTTCGAACGGCTTCCTGGTAAGGTGGCAGAGCACCAATGGCAAATCCCACAGCTCTGTAGGAGCACTGACAGGGGGATGCAGCCGAATCAGACCTCGGAGGAACTTCTTTGTAGTCGTATGGGAGAAAACAGAGTAGCCATCCAGGGCATTATGGTGTGCAGAAATGGCTGCCAAGTAGACCTTGATGGAGGAGTAAGAAAGGCCCCGATCCATGAGTGACAGAAGGAATTCAAGGATTCTGTCCAGACCGACAGACGTTGGAGAAGTAGTCGATGTCTGCAGGAAGACCAGAGCCACTTCCTGTGGTAAGATAGATGGGTGGAAGCCTTCCTGGTGTTGAGAGCTTCTGAGGCATGATCAGAAAAGGTTATCGCCCTATCTGCCAGGCCGTCAGTTTCAGAGTGTCCACCTCGGCATGGAGAAGCGTCCCATTCTCCGCGAGAAGGAGGTCTGGCACCTTGGGGAAGTGGTGGTACTTGCCCCTCACGAGTCGAAATAGTGTGGTGAACCATGGTTGTCTGGGCCACTAGGGAGCCACTATGATACATTCTGGCACGACCCTGGCCAGTTTCTGAATGACCCATAGCATGAGAGGTAGAGGAGGAAACAGACGTCTGTCCCCATGGATGGAGGAGGCCATCTCCTAGAGAGAGAGGATCCACTCCCCCCTGACTGTAACCTGTGTATTAGTCAACATTTTGTGTTCTTTCTGGAGGCAAAGACATCTATCTCCGGAGTACCCAATTCAGCTCCCACTCATGATGTTGCGTAAGGCCCCTGCTGAGGAGGTCGGCCTGCATGTTGCAAGTTCCAGGAATGTGGGTGGCAACAAGGAAGATGTTGTTCGCTATGCACCAGTCCCACAGGTTGATAGCCAGATGGCAGAGGCTCTGGGACACCGTCCCACCTTGGTGGTTGATGTAGCTGAGCGCCGTGGTATTATCCGTCAGGACAGCTACGCAGTGGCCCTGAAGAATGGGCTGAAAGGAGCTCAATGCTAGCTTTATTGCAAGCAGTTCTACGTAATTTATGTGCTTGGTTGTAGTGAGAGCATCCCCCTGGTACCTGACACTGATGCCGTTGAGATGGGCTCCCTGTCCCCACAGGGAGGCATCGGTGGTCAGTGTGAGACATGGGCTTGGAGGGTGGAAGGGAGCATGTTGGGTAAGGTTGGGTGTTATTGTCCACAAGAATAGAGAGGACTGGACATTTGGTGGGGGCTGGAGGCGCATGGATTGTGCCATTCTGAATGGTCTGAAACGACACAGGAACCACACATCTGCAGAGGTCTCGTGTACAGTTTCACTAATGGCAACACAGCCGTGTTGGTCGACATGTGACCCAACAAGCACTGGATTTGAAAGGCCGCAGAGTAAAGATTTGTCCGTCTGCAGGAAGGTAAGCCCTGCACGTGGTAGAGTCCAGCACTGCACCGATGAACTGCACCCTCTGTGATGGCTGTAGATGGGACTTCCCATGGTTGACCCAAAGGCCCAGGGAGGACAGGAGGTGGAGCGTCTGAGCAATATGATCCTCCAGGATCATAGAGGAATCCACCACTAAAAGCCAATTATCTATGTTGGGAAAGATGGAAATCCTTTGCAGATGAAGATAAGCCGCCACCGCCACCATTGTCTTGGTGAAGACCCTTGGTGCCGTGCATAGACCGAATGGGAGACACTTGTTGTCACTGGCTGGGGTGCAGGGCCAGGCAAGCGTGGGGCATTCAGAGCACAGTCCGAGGTCAGAGCTGGCCAAGACCAAACAACCAAGTTCAAGGAGTAAGATGAGCGGGGGGGGGGTCGAGAGACAGTTCAGAGTCAGAAGCCGAGAAAACCAGGGAGCCAAGTCCAAAGTACCAACCGGTAATGTGGTCTGGAGGTCAGAGAGTCGAGGGTCCAGAGTACGAGAGCCGTGAGTCAAGAGTCCAAGAGCTGAGGATCAGGAGTCCGGGGGTGTGAGGTGCAGAGTAGCGAGGTCAAGACGAGCCGAGGTCGAGGAGCCGGAGGCATTAAACCAAGAACGAGGCGTCAGAAACCGGAGTGGTGTGGCGCAGAGCTTCGTGGATGTGACTAGTTACTGGCACGAGTTTGATGCTGTGCCAGCACGGGCTAAACAGTAATCCCAGCAGCTGGTAATTAGCATGCTCCGAGCACGGCCTGGCTCCCGCTAATACTCTGGGCTAAACAAACACTGGGTGCGCATGCGTGCTTTGTGCCGCCGGGTTGCCATGTCCCGCCGGCGCTGCTCCTGTAAACGAGACACTGGTGGAGGTTAGTCGGGGGGGGGGTGTCACTCGAGCAGTGATCTGCCCCAGCTGTTGCTGGGCCAGGCTCAAAGCTCGCCATGTTGTCAGGTGCGGAGGTTTCTGACGGGAGGAGCTCAACCCCGTTGACACTTAGCTCCTCCATGGCTTCCAAGGGCTCAGGTGCGACAGGAGCTGTGACACTTGTACTGGAAGTGGAGGCCCCCTATAGTGAAATGGAGGTATCTGCGGTGGGATGGATGGATGTTGAGATGAAAGTAAGCATCCTGGAGGTCAATGGTCGCCATCCAGGAGCCCTGAGCCAGAAGAGGGAGAATTACTTTCAAAGATGTCATCTTGAATTTTTGGTATTGCACAAAGATGTTGAGGCCCCTCAGGTCTAAGATTGGGCGCACGCCCCCATCCTGTTTTGGAACAGCAAAATAACACAGAAAAATATTGAAAGAATAAAAATTCCAAACAATAAAGAGAGACCTGATGTGAGGGGGAAAACTAACAAACACTAACTGACGATCTAGCTGTTAACAGTGCGGCGGTCAGAAGAGAACTGGCGGGATGTCTGTGCCACACCCCCTTGGGCATGCACAGTTGGGGTTTCTGCGCAGGCTCAGGGTGGAAGCGCGAAAATCCCTTTGTGAGCTTTGTACAACACCAGACCAGTGCAGGTGCACTAGATCCCATAGGTGTGATGCACAGAGACCACGAAGAAGATCATAGCATTTAGTACAATGATGCTCTTAAATCATTGATAATTTTAAAATACTTTTTATGTTCATATAATCAATGGGATTTTAGATTTCTTTACTGATGAGATCTACTGTATAGCTAAATTGGACTTTCTTCTCTATTACAGTTAACAGGAAACTGAGTATAAATTTTCACAGTGGAAGGTGGTAAGCAATGGGGTACTGCAGGGCTCGGTACTAGGTCCAGTGCTTTTTAACTTGTTCATTAATAATCTGGAAGTAAGCAGTGGAGTGGCTAAATTTGCAGATGACACTAAGTTGTTCAGTATGGTAAGAACCAGGGAGGACTGTGAGGTGCTCCAGAGGGATCTGTCAAGGCTGGCCAAATGGGCATCAACATGGCAAATGTGGTTCAGCATGGGTGCCAAAAATCCTAACTATATATGTTGATGGAGTCCAAACTGGCAGTAACTGACCAGGAGAGAGATCTTGGAGTCCTGGTAGAAAACTCACTGGAAATGTCAACTCAGTGTGTGACTGCATTAAAAAAAGGCAAATGCTGTGCTGGGGATTATATCGTAACGGATTTGAAAACAAATCAGCCAGTGTCATAATGTCCCTGTATAAATCTATGGTGTGACCTCATTTGGAATATTGCATACAGTTTGGTCACCACACCTCAAAAAAGATACTATAGTATTGGAAGAGGTGTAGAAAAGGGCAACTAAAACAATTAAGAGGATGGAACACCCTTCCCTATGATTAAGTTAAAGAGGTTAGGGCTCTTCAGCTTGGAGAAATGACGACGGGTGACATGATAGAGGTTTACAAAATAATGTATGGGATAGAGAAGGTAGAGAAAGAAGTATTTTTCTCCTTTTGTCACAATACAAGAACTTGTAGGCACTCAAAATTAATGAGAAGCTTAGAACAGATAAAGGGAAGTACTTTACCCAAAGAGTAATTAACACATGGAATTCACTGGCACAAGAAGTTGTGGCAGCTACAAGCATGGATAGTTTAAAGAAGGGATTGGATAAACATATGGAGCAGAGGTCTATCAGTAGCTATTCGCCACAAGGTATATGGAACATTATGTCCAGGGCAGGGTTGCTCTGTATTCTTGGTGCTTTGGGGGGAGGCAACAGTGGGAGGGCTGCTGGAGTTCTGGCCCCGCTAGTGTCCTCCTGATCACACCTGGGTTTTGTGTGACACAGAGTGTTGGACTGGATGGCCATTGCCCAATCCAACATAGCTTCTCTTGTGTTCTTATACGGAAAACATGGTGGTGCTGGGGCTCTCCCAAACTGTAACGGCTCCCATTCACTGGGCCAGACACATGCTCAATCTGATCTTCACAGTAGGGGTTACTGTGGACCAGATCACTGCTTTGGCAGTGCCATGGTCGGACCACTTTGCCCTAAGGGCCCATCTGAATGTCTCACTCCGACCCTGTTTATGCAGTGAGCGTATTTCAGCTCGCCCACAGAGCCAAATGGACCCAATGCGGCTTCAAATAGCTCTGCAGGATTTGATCACCCCGGTGGCTCATTAGATGAGCTTGTGGAGGACTGGCATAGCCAACTCTCTGCAGCCATCAACAAGATCGCTCTCCAATGCCCTCTGCACTCCTGTACTAGACTGCCACCCTGGTATACCCAGGAGCTGTGGCTGATGAAACGGGAGCTAAGACAGCTACAGAGATTATAGTGGTGCACCCACGACGAAGCTACAAGAACATCTTATAGGACATTTATGAGATCCTATGAGATGGCAGTCACAGCTGCAAAGAAAGAGTACTTCATAACCTCGATTGCGTCCTTGACAACTCTGCCACAAGGCAGGTCAAACGCTAGGGAATTGGACACTGGCTACAAGGCTTTTGCGAGCTATTTCACAGATAAAGTCTTGTTGCTCCTCCGTGACCTCCCTGCCACAATTGAAACTGAGCGAACGCAGGGCTCCATGCACAACTTCTTGTCCAGTTTTGGATTATTTCAGTCCACTCAGTCTAGAGGAAGTTGACAAGCTGCTCTTAACTGTACGCCCTACCACATGCCCCCTTGATCCGTGCCCATCGTGGCTCATTAAAGCAGGTCATGAGGAGTTTGAGGGTATCCTAAGGGAGATTATTAACAAGTCCCTCTTGGAGGGCTTTTTCCCTGGGACACTTAAGGAGGCCGTAATTTGTCCCCTCTTGAAAAAACCATCATTGGATTCGACCGAACTGGCTAACTACCAGCCAGTTTCCAACTTGCCCTATTTGGGCAAATTAATTGAGAGGGCTGTGGCAGTCCAGTTACAGAGGTTTTTGGATGTTGCTTCCATCTTAGCCCCCTTTCCAGTCTGGCTTCCACCTGGGACACAGAACGGAGACAGCACTGGTCGCCTTCACAGATGACCTTTGGAGGCATCTGGATAGAGGCAGATCGGCAGTGTTGCTGTTGTTAGACCTGTCAGCAGTGTTTGGCACAGTCAACCATCAGCTACTGATCCACCACCTCACTGACACCAGAGTCCAGGGGCTTGCCTTGCAATGGCTCGCATCCTGTCTTCAGGGTTGGGGACAAAGGGTGGCACTTAGGGGAACAGCTGTCCTGAAGGCACCCACTGATCTGTGGAGCACCCCAAGGGGCGGTACTTTCCCCGACTTTCCTGTTTCTCAGAAACAGGTAGAAGGAGCAGAACACTTAACACAGAAGTAGGACTGGAAGAACACAGGGAAATCACAAGCAAGCTATTTTTTGTGCCCTTCACAGTAGTAAAAAAATCCATGCCCAAGATACTGTTTATAAAGAATTGTCAAACAAAGGTAAAAAAAGATGAACTGGAAAATTAAATAGAATTGGGGGGGGGGGGTGTTAATTGTAGAAGTCATATAAGAAGTTGGAAGACACTCCAGAGTTTTTAACTCATATGACCATTGCATTTTAACTAAATGTATGTTATTGCTCATGTCAGCCCCTTTTACCATACCATGTGTTTTTGTGTAAAAATCAAAGGGTATATTAGTATAGTTAGCACAGAAAAGGCTAAAAGATTAGTTCTCTTTAAGGGAACTATCACAAGCAAATATTATTTTATTACGTACAGCATGGTGATACATTTTTTTCTTTCATAATTCAGAATGCAGGATCCCAAAATTGACTGGAAAGGAGGGCCCGGGGCCACCTAAAGGATTTTATCACATAATTAGCTTATAGAATTCATAAACAATGAATGTGGCAATGGCTCTAAAAATCATTAGACAAATCATGGAGAACAGGTCTATGCTGTGAGACAAGTACTACCATGCTAGACAACATCAAAAGGCTATCACACAAGGACCCTACTTGTGAAGTGCCAGCAATATTTGCCTAGCTTCTGTTGGAGAAAGGCTGGTGAGCTACACTTTTCCCCTTTTCAGGGGGGAGGGGGGGAATCAAATTGCAGCCAATTCATGGCGACCCTAAGGCAAGAGACATTCAGAGGAGGTTTGCCCGTGCCCTCCTCTGCATAGCATCCCTGGACTTTCTTGGTGGTCTCTCATCCAACCATGATTAGCTTTTGAGATCTGATGAGATAGGGTTAGCCTGGGCTATCCAGATCAGGATGACTTTTTTCTTACAAAGAGGTAATTTTCATACTAAAAATATACATTCCAGATCAAATTCTGGAAGTGTTTACAGAGAATATTATGCCTTTTTATATACAGAATGTATCAGATGAGAAATTAAATAGCAATTTCCTCCCAACTTATTAGGTTTCCTGTTTTCACTCAAGAATATAGAGTGTGCTACATACCGTTTGCTGATGAAGGGAGGCATATATAAAGTTTGGTCCAGTCTCATGGGTTGAGAAGCTGATGCATCTATATTCCTTGGGCAGGAAAAAGCACATGTTGTGAAGTGGCCCTAAGTCAGCTCTATATGACTGGAAACTTTCAGGTTTAACCACCACTGGACATTTTCCAAGATATTTTAGGCCATCCTCTCAAATACATAATGAATTTAGAAGATATCTATGTGACTAAAAGACATTTATTAGTACATCTCTTGCCCCTTATCAACAAAAGAATTTAAGCATTTATATAAATTATGGGTTTAGAAAACAGTAGCCACTCTCTGTTGAAGCATAAGTCTCTGTAAACAAGTAAGGCAGTTTTGGTCCAATGTTCATGCAACTGCTCCAGTAAAAGTTTTTCCAAAATTGCTTCCAAGGTAAGATCAGAGTTTATTTTACCAAATAGGTGGAAATAAGTTAGATTTTTAATTAAAAAAGGAAGATTGTAAGAAGTCCTACTGGCCTGTAGAAACAACTACAGACAAACACTTGGTGTGTGAAGTTGAATAGTGGAAGTATTGGCTACATGAAGATTGACCCACAAAGATGTACTGGCAGACCAGATCTATTTCCACAATTCTCCTATGGATGTGTGTTGAGCCTCCTGCATGGCCTCCTCTGCAAAGGATTTAATTTCATCATGTAAATCTTCTATGTTCTGCGAAGCATCAATCACCTGAGTTCAAATTAAAAACATGAAAATGTTGACTATTTTCATGCATTGCTCAACGAACAAAGAAATATCAGTGGAAGAATTCCTGACATCTAAAAAGATAATAGTAATATTGAATGGCTTATTTTACTTCTATTCCATCAAGGCAAAGACTGAACATTTTCCCACTTGCACGTGGTTGCTGAAAAATCATTCTAGACTATTAATTAAAAATCATCACTGCAAATGTGGATTGCTGACTGATTAAGCTAATGCTGTTACTTTATATTCTCTTTCCGTAGGGCAAAAACCATTCCAAAATTATATATGAAATTAAAGTTACTACTCACCAATCTATAAATTCAACAGGCTAAACTATCTTCTTCTTTTAAGAAGCTATTTTCCTATCTAATGCTAATAAAAGTGTATTAAAGTTCAAGAATGTATTTTCAAATACTTTAAAATTAATCTTTGATTTATTTTGTAATTTTATCAGTCAGAATAAAATTTTAATTGGCACTTCAAGATCAAAGTAGATTGCTAACTCCTGTATGAACCTACCCACCCAGAACCATCACCTTCAGGGCACCTGTGTTAACTGAGAACAGACTGGTAGTATCCTGATATAGGACCTTCTCAGTCATGCCCACAGAAGTGTGGAAATCCCTCTTCTATGAGATTTGTCTGCCCCCTTTCTATCATCATCTTCCACTAATGAGTGAAGACGTTGGTTGTTTCACGTGGTGATCCCTTACTGACCCTCCTTCCTGTCTACTTTTTGATTGCTGTTTTATTTATATGTATTGTTCTTAAAGTTGATTTTTAACGTCTTTTTAAACTGTTTGCCACTACTGCCACTTTGATGACCCTAATTGAGTGCAAAGGTGGAATAAAAACGTTTTTTAAAAATCTTAAAAATAAACTGTGGAAAGGTGGACCACACATGGCTTAAGTTTACCTATACTGTTTTTGCAGTTTGCTCCTCTTCTTCCAATTCCCATCCCCCACCCCAGATGAGGGAGCAGCACAGCTTCACTCGACATCAGCCACCTCACTCTGCCACAAAAGCAAAGTGCCACAACTCCCAGCCCAGGGAAATGCAGTGCTATAGCATCTGATACATGGCTCATTTTCTCTTCTAGCATGAAAGAGCCCATACCTGTTAAGGACAGAAGACTGATGACTATGAGCACAGCCACCAGAGCGCTATACATCTCTAATATAGAAAACAAGTTTTTGTTTGCATGCTTTTTTAGCATTAACTTGACTATGGTGACTTTGTCCTTTCCCTGTCATTAATGCTACAAGAGAGATACTACACTCATAGCTGCCATTCTACACCACTGGTCCTCATGACTGCTACCTATATACATTTTCTGACCTGAACACACAAGGAAAGAATACGCACATAGAAGCTTCTATGGATGACATTTTGCATACTGAAATCAATGCATGTAGAGAGGGGAGCAGGCACATGGTGCACCTTAACCTCTTACTGGGCAGAATCTATATACATAAGCATAAAGTCTATGCATGTACAAAGTGTGCACATGTGGGCCCCATCCCCACAATCATGAATATTAAAGAAAGCAGTGTTCCCAATCAAGAGGACAAAACCTATGTTTGTACATTTTGTAACAAGCATTAGACTGTGCTTACAAGCCAAAAATCACAGGTAAAGAGGGGGTGGAGTCAGCATGCTTGTGCCCACTCCCCAATGTAAGTGCATTAATTTCAATGCATGGAGTGTTCACAGAGGGTTAGAAACTAATATCTACTATAGCTCAAGCTGCATTTCCTACTCAGGAAGGAGAAATAAAAGCCAGAGGTGGCCACCCACTCAATGTGACAAGGGTATGGGCAATCATCCCGTAAATGTTCTGTCACACTTATAATTTCCTTTTCTCAATATAATTTTAACTTTGTTTATTGATTACTTTTCCATTCACTGAAGTGGCATTATATCGTTTTTGTCCCAGCTTCTTTTGTTATGCCAAACTGCATTGCCTTGAAGCTGACTGTTTGGCAATTTCTTCATCTCAGTCATTTAGGTATGCGAAACAAATTCATACATCATAATTCGATCCCCTCAAGGTTGTAAATATTTAAGTCCCCTAGAGGAATAATTTTGGCTTGGAAATGCCACATACTTTATGAATTTTCCCCTTACTTTCCAGTTTAAAGTCTTATCTTTCATCAGATGGTAGTAGTTCTGTAGAACTTTCTCCTGAAAAGAGCTGTCCTCATATCGTTCTTTTCCAAAGTCTCCACGTTTTGCTGCTTCAGATGTGCACAGCTGAAGAAAGAGAATCAAGTCTGGCTTCGGGAGCCCTGCATCAGGTTGCTTACACCATTCCAAGGAGAAGCTCTGAGAGAGAAAAATTAGAGGTGTAGGAAACAAGAAAATGAAGCTGACATAATAGAAAACAAAAGCTCTAATCCTAAAAATACTTTCCTAGGAATAAGTCCCATTGAGTACACCTGCTTAGCATAGCTCCTGCATGTAGGCTTCTTAAACACAGGGGAAGCTAACCTGTGGCCAGAATTGTTGCCCAAGACCTTAGAAATGCAAGAGTAAAAAAGTCATCATAGTTATCAAGAATAACCTAGGCTGGATTCACAACTATGATACTATGGTATCATAGTATACCTTGCCTTCAGATCAACTCAGTAATTTTAAAACAGCAAACTTGATACAATAGGGATATAAATGAATATTTATTTATGTTACTAATGTACAGAGTTTATTTTCCTTCATTTGTGCATTTTGTTTTCTGTTTCCACCCACTGTTTTATACGGAAACACATGAACACAGAAAAAAAGAAATGTGGATGTGGACATCTAGATTGGCCCTAACGTTCTAACATTAATGTATATATTTGAAAACATGATGTGTGCAGAAACTTTCAAAACAAGAGGCAGTATGTTCAGTGGATGGATTGTTTGGACCTGGATTAAGTTTCTATTCAGTGAGTTTCTTGAGGAGAGTCAGTATTTCAATTGAAATTACTTATTTTGAAAATTTATAATATTTCACAACTATGGGAAGATGAGCATAATAAAAATTGTGACGTATAATCAGTGATTAAAAACAATAAAATGACACAAGTGTTTAGAAGCTGGGTTTGACTTTCAACTTAAGTCAAACAATTTACATATCTGTTCTAGTAGTTTAAATGAATCATTCAGCCATTCTGTAAGCTAATCAGAAGACTTGTATCCAATCAGTGTTCCCTCTAAGCTGAGTTAGTGTGAGCTAGCTCATGTTAGAAATTGCGTATTGAATCTATCCTAGCTAAGGTCAAATGGAGGTTGGAGCAATCATAAAATTCTTTTTTATGAGGAGAAAGCAGTATATTCCAGTGGCACTCCAATTATTTAACACTAAGATTACTAATCGGCTGCTACATGCAGTTCCAGTTTAAGTACAAGTGGCTACTTCTATTGAATTAATTCAATTCAAATTCTTGAGAACAATTTTGAGATGCCTAGGTGAACACACTCTATGGCCCTTACATTAGAAACTGGTTTTACATCACTCATATATTTGGCCTGACTAGAGGCTCTTAGATTTAGAATCCAATTTTTGTTCATCAGTGATTGGAACAATTTTCTTTACAGACTTTTGACTGATCTTTATACTTCAAATGGATTCAACTCAACAGATGAGAAATTGGCCACTTTTTCTCTCTCCCCCCATCACCTTTTCGAATTTATAGAATTAAATAAAGCTAGTTTAGTGATTAATGATCATATAAGGGATATTGATTTTCAAGAAACACTGGCTAAAGTCCACGGTATGTGCTCTCCCTTACAATTTAACTTAGCTCTAATGACTGACAAACTACACCTTATGAGAAAATACTGACACAGTTCAGAACCACGGGGAAATTAGCAGCTGTGTTTATTAAGCAAGTTGCTCACAAAGCCTCACAATATGAACAACCTGCTTGTAACAAATATAGGGGGTGAGAGAGAAGTTTATGGCAAGCCAAACTTCCTCTGGAGTCAGATGCTATGGCAAGCCACAGACAGTACAAATCAGTTAACAAACCATGTAGAAACCATGATTTAGAATCCCCATGTAGCACTCAACAAATCACAGCCCGTATTCAGACATCACACCAAACCAGCTAGTCAGATCAGTTTATAAAGAAGAAAAAGAAATTGGATTTATACCCCGCCCTTCGCTACCCAAAGAAGTCTCAGAACAGCTTACAAACTCCTTTCCCTTCCCCTCCCCACAACAGACACCCTGTGAGGTAGGTGGGGCTGAGAGAGTTCTGACAGAAACTGCTCTTTTTCAAGGACAGCTGTGCCAGAGCTATGGCTTGCCCAAGGTGATCCAGCCAGGTGCAAGTGAAGGAGTGGGGAATCAAACCCAGTTCTCCCAGATTAGACTCCGCACACTTAACCACTACACCAGACTGGCTCTGATGTCCACATGCAACCAATACATTTTTTGTATTTTATGCTTACAATTATGTCTGTGCTCCTATGCAGATTTACTCGATGAACAATGAACATAAGGAGACTCATTCTGAATAAACATGTACAAGACTGGTTTGCACGTGAGTTAGGACAGGCTAAGAAACAAAATGTGTCCAATGCCACCCAATAAGCTATGTGGTTTAGCAGAGTTCTGAACCTGATTTCATCACCATAGGCTGATTCAACTCTCTTTAATCCTAAGTTTTTTACCATGCTGAATTATTTAAACACCATCCAAGTCAACGTGATGAAAAATGCATGCAATGGATACATGCCAGTTGGGAGACTTTTGACTGCTACTTTTAGTTCTGAAACCTACCTCCTTAGCACTTGTGAAGGCCACCCCAGAAAAAGCATATCTATCCACTACCAGAGTGATACCTTGATTTAGCTTCTGTTTAATTAATGGCCTGGGAGAGAAAGAAACAATACTATTAGATAAAAGCTGAAATGTAAAAAGGTTGAAAAAAAGGAAACTAGTTTCATTTTCCATAAAATGTCATTCTCTTACAGTTCTTATTTAAGAATTAAGAAATCAAGCAGTTTAACTTTTCATCAAATCCCATCCCAGATATTCAAATAAAAAAATCTTCTAGGCATAGGATAAAACTATGCCACTTTCCAAGCCATCTAATTAATCTGGAACAACATTATAGCTTCAGCTTCAAAACATGTAATTAGAATACCCATGAAACAAAGCACCAGAATATTAACATCTTTTCATAGTATTTGGTAGCCAAACCCATCCATTCCATATGAGACAATAAGTGGATCATAAATGGGGAAAATCCAGGGAGCACAAACTCCTATTCTTATCAAAATAATAGACAGATTCCAAGCAAACAAACAAACAAACAAACCCAGATTAGAAACTTACACATTAACTATGGATCAAGATACCATATGCATTCTAGACTTATGTAATGTCTATGTCAGGACTGTAGGAAAGAAATCTACAATGGAAAAATCTGTGGGAATAATTCAACTATAATTAGACATTCTGGGTTTTTAATTTTTTTAAAAAATCTGGTTTTTAAAAATTGATAGGCTTAACCTTGCTTCAGTAAAGACTGATACAAGAATGAATATGTGATATTTTCAGAGTAGAGAAAAATACAAAATTCCAGTAACTGAGACCCCTGAAAAACCAGGGAGGATTGTGAGGCACTCCAAAGGGATCTGTCGAGGATGGGTGAGTGGGCATCAATGTGGCAAATGGGGTTCAATGTGGCCAAGTGCAAAGTGATGCACATTGGAGCCAAAAATCCTAAATATAAATACACGTTGATGGGGTCTGAACTGGCAGAGACGGACCAAGAGAGAGATCTTGGAGTCGTAGTAGATAACTCAATGAAAATGTCTAGACAGTGTATAACTGCAATAAAGAAGGCCAACGCTATGCTGGGGATTATTAGGAAAGGAATTGAAAACAAATCAGCCAGTATCATCATGCCCCTGTATAATCATTGGTGCGCCCTCATTTGGAATACAGTGTACATTTCTGGTAGCCACACCTAAAAAAGGATATTATAGCATTGGAAAAAATGCAGAGAAGGGCAACTAGAATGATAAAAGGGTTGGAACACCTTCCCTATGAAGAAAGGTTAAAACACTTGGGGCTCTTTAGCTTGGAGAAACGACGGCTGAGGGGTGACATGATTGAGGTTTATAAAATTATGAATGGGATTGAGCAGGTTGAGAAAGAAGTACTTTTCTCCTTTTCTCACAATACAAGAACTCATGGGCACTCCATGAAATTGCTGAGCAGTCGGGTTAGAACAGATAAAAGGAAGTACTTCTTCACCCAAAGAGTGATTAACATATGGAATTCACTGCCACAGGGGGTGGTGGCAGCTACAAGCATGGACAGTTTCAAGAGGGAATTAGTAAACATAGGGAGTAGAAGTCCATCAGTGGCTATTAGCCACAGGGTATAGATGGGAACTCTCAGTTTGGGACAGGTGATGCATCTATTCTTGGTGCTGGAGGGGGCAGCAGTGGGAGGGCTTCTAGTGTCCTGGCCCCACTGCTGGACCTCCTGATGGCACCTGGTATTTTTGGCCGCTGTGTGACAGTGTTGGACTAGATGGGCCATTGGCCTGATTCAACATTGGCTTCTCTTATGTTCTGATGTTCATAATTCTTCCAAACCCCAAAAGTAAATGCTTAATGCTAATAGCCTAAAACTTGTCTGGATAGTCTTAGTTAACAAGAATTTTCCTCACACTTGCTCCCAGCGATTAGCAGAAAACAGCAGATGCACTGTGTGGTCCTCCAAGTTGTTTTTCTTTTCCAAATAGGAACTTATTAGCCGTCCAATTTCTGTTGTTCTTTCTGCAATAAAAAGAAAAGACAAACCTCTATAAATCCTGTTTTGTTTTCAAAACGCACACATTTGTAAATAATGGCCTATATCCAGCCACACAGTTTCAACAAAAAGTTAAGGAGCCTTAAGTTTTATGAGGGGTCAGCAACTTCAATCCATTTTTCTCTCCCACCATGGATAACCACTTTGCCCCCTTGTGGTATTCCTAAACTCCACTGACCCACAGGAACAATGCAAATCTTGAAGGTGTTCAGCTGATCCATGCTGACTCAGTTAAGATCCTAGGGGTCATATTGGATCCACAATTACTACTAGAGGAACAAGTTAAGGCAGCTGCAAAAAACTTTCTTCCAACTCAGTTTAGTCTAACTCAGTTTAGACTGGGCTGATCTGGCCACTTCGATCCACAATGGACACTAGACTAATGTAATGCAGAATGCATGGTTCTCCCCTCAAAGTTAACTCGGAGACTCCAGTTGGAGCAGAATGCTGCAGCTCAGTGGAGCATGCAAATTACTCCTGTTCTAGTCATTCCATGTGCTGCTCATCAGTTACTAAGTTCAATTCAAGGTACTAGCTATCACATGCAAAGCCCTTCAAGGCCTTGGACCCTAATATCTGCGAGACTCCCTCACCCCCTCTGTTACACCATGTCAGCTTTGCTCATCTGAGTAGGGTCTTCCACAGGTACCACTGTGCAAATAGGCAAGATCAACTGCCCATTCACATGCATTCTTTGTTGTAGCCCCCTCCTTAGGGGCTGATGAAATCAAGAAGGCTCCCACTCTTCTGGGATTCTGCAAATTTTGCAAAACTGCATAATTCAGGAAGCTTTGCACATAAAATGTTGAATAGCATATTATTAACAGGGGTGATTATTACTTGCCAGACTCGCAGTTTCATACTACAGTTTCAAAGAGACACAAAGGAATGAAGATGGGGGTGTGGATGTGTGTGGATGGGTGGGTGCGGTGGCGGCAGTCAGAAGACAACTGTAATGTTCACATATGTATCCAAATCCTCAGATGTGATGTCAAGGGAAGCACAAGGCTCCGGGTTTCTTAGTGTGACACCACTAAGCCCAAAGCTGTTTAAAACCTAGGACCGCTAACCACAAAACACATTAGAGCGGCCATCTTTCCTCTTCTCTGTCAAGATTCCTCTACTCGCATCTCCATGATGAGCCAGAAACTCGGCAAGTGAAAGTCCGCCCCCCCCCCGAAGTACTAGAAAAGGCTCCATACGGTCAGCCTACCACGCAGCTGTTCCAGGCAACTACTTCTATACAACAATTCCAACTAGCCAGGACAGGCGGGGTACAGCGAAGACAAGCTTCAGTTCTGCAGTCGCCCCTGCACCCCACACGTACCCGGGAACCTGAGAAGCTCGGCTTGGTGCCCCCCTGCCTGCAGGGCCTCCACCAGCCTCCGGCTCTGCGTGCTTTTGCCGGCTCGGTCCACTCCCTCCAACACGATCAGCGCCCCTCGTCTGCCGGCCATGACGCACCTCAGTTACCACCCGCGAAGCAAGAGAGCGGGAAATCAACTGAAGCAACCTCCCGCGCTTGGACGAGGCCATAGAAAGCGGTCCTCCCGGCAGCTAGAGTGGACGTGGTGTTGTTACCATGGTGACCAAAGCGTCGAAGAAGCCGCTGAAGGCCATGCAGGCTGGCCCAGTATGATTTCTGGAAACAGAGGGAGGGGCGGGCTTTTTCTTTCCTCGCGATAGAAGACGGAAATATCGAGGCGTTGCGGTGTGAGCGGAGGATAGTCTGGAGTTTTTACTTGAATTAAGGCGCCGGGGACTACGTCTACTGTGTTGCTAATCAGGCAGGAATCAGTCCTTGTCTTCATTCTCACCTAAGCATATTTCGCTGTGAACGGCAACCTAAAGTCCTCTGCCTGCTTATCTGGGCATAAGCCCCATTGAATTTATGTGTGGTGGTGGAGGGTGCGGCTAAACCATGGAAGGTAATTTTTCAGACAGTTGGAGGCAGTGTTCCCTCTAAGCTGAGTTAGTGTGAGTTAGCTCAGAGTTTTTTAGCCTCCAGCTCACATATTTTTGTCTTAGCTCAGGAAGGATGGCTCCAGAGCAAACTAATTTATGCAGCAGCCAAATTGCTCGCTCACAACTTTAATGCCAGCAGCTCACACAGTAGAATTTTTGCTCATAAGACTCCACAGCTTAGAGGGAGCATTGGTTGGAGATGGTATTAGAAAGGTTCCCCACACCAGTACACGCTTTGCAGGTTAATGTGCGGCTTCTGACAGTATCTGGGAAAAGTCAAAATTAGTCTTGTGTGTAGCTTTTTAGTGTGATTTTCGCAGGCATCTAACTGCATCTGACAATGAATACTGGCATACTGAAAGTTTTGAAACGTTTTAAAAAATTGCTGATTATGTGAAATCCCTTTCAAAAGTTAAGTAAAAGTTTTCTGGCCAGAAGCTGCAGGCTGCAATTTCAACACTCCAGTGATACCATTGGTTTGTAGCAGAATACAGATGAAGCTGCTTTGTATTGACCTTGGCCTATCAAGTTCACTATTGTCTATGCTGGCTGGCAGCAGCTTTTCCACTTCTCAGATCTTTCACATTAGCTACAATTTGATGCTGGGGACTAAATCTGGGACCTTCTTTACTGATTAATTATTTATTTACATTATTTACAGTCCACCTTTCTTGCTGAGACTCCAGGTGGATTATGTTAACATCCAATAGCCAATGTAATAGAATTAGGATGCAGAAACTGAAACCAATGAAAAAAGCTGGAACAAAGTTGAAACAAATGCAAAGCATTTGCTCTACCTCTGAGCCACAGGTCCTCTTCCAGTTTGGGAGAACCAGATGGAATTATGGTAGGGGCCCATAATGGACTGCAGGCAGGCTGGGCAGAGGAAGAAAGCTTCCCCTCCCCCAGCAAGTACCTTAATATAGCAGATTGATGGAGCCTTGAGCATGCTGGTACTACATAGTTACATTCTAGGGATGAGGAGCTGGGCCTTCTCAGGATTCCCCCCCACCCCCCAAAAAAATAAAATCTTCTTCCCAAACACCAACCAGAAGAAAATAAAGTCCCATCAATTGTACTCCTTCATAATGTTCACATATATTAGTTTACTGAAATGGGCTCTAGACCAGGGGTGTCAAACTCATTTGTTATGAGGGCCAGATCTGACATAAATGAGACCTTGTTGGGCCGGGCCATGTGTGTCATAAAATGGAATGCCAGGTAGCGGAGATATAAATGTTATAAAGGACACAAACACAAAGGGTTTTTTTACTTAAAATAAAAAACATGTTTTACTTAAAACATTAGCACTCTTGCAATATTTTGTTTATTTAACAGTGTCTGATAACTGACACCTCTTGTTCTGAATTATTGCATCAACATGTCTGTGCTGTTGCAATCCTGAGTTTGCTGTTCAGGTGTTTATCTGTAAGCTGCAAATCTACGATGACGCAGCAGCAGCAGAACTGGAAGAAGCAGAAGACAGCCAGTGCCACTGCAGGCCTAATAGAAGCCCTCTGGGGGCCTGATCCAGCCCCCGGGCTGCATGTTTGACACCTCTGCTCTAGACCATGAAAGCATATGCCAGAGTAAAAACTTTGTTAGGTCTTTAATGTACCACAGGACTCTTTATTTATTTTGGTATACTGCTTTACCTTTCCTGAAATTGGGGTGGGGGGGAGACGTAGCAGGGCATGTTTACCCAAAGCTAACTCCTACTGCATTCAGTGCATTCTGCTTGCTCCCAGGTAAGTGGCAGAGGAATGTGATTTTACACCACCTTTTTGTAGCATCTTGGAGAGCAATCCTGTTATGTATCACGAGGGAACCACACTTGCGAAAGGGCTCGCAAGCAAACATGCGAAATAGCGTAGCTTGGAGCGCATAACAATAGAAGGCTTGGATCCTAGAATGAACCAATAGATAGAGCCTGATCCTAGTAATAGCCAATTGGTAAACAATACTCTGTAAATAGCCTATGGTGGGATGTGGTGGGTGTGGTGTGTTTCAGGAATATAAGCCTGGCAATGACTGGGCAAGTTTGTCTTAGTTTGAGCTGAAATCCTTTAATAAACATGAGCTAATCACTGGACATGTCTGAACCCAGTACATTTCAAACCCTAAGCATCTCTACTTGGAAAAGAAGTCCCATTTTACTCAATGGGGCTTACTCCCAAGAAAGCGTTCTTAGGATTGCTGCCTTAACGTTTTAGGAGTGGAATCCTACACAAGTTTACTCAAGACATAATACCCTATATAATTCCCAGGTAAGACTGAACTATTAATGTGGGTCTCTTTTTGTGGATTAGATATCAAAAATGCACAGCAGAACTAAGACGTTTATCTTGGTACCAGTGTTAAGATACTTTTTTTAAAAAGCGATTTATGAGGGCCAAATAATATGGTCAATTGGAGATTATGTAAACAAAGCAACTCAACTGGGTGGAATCGAGGTGTCGGTGTAGAGAGTCTGCAGATACAGACCTTTCACGGGGAAAACAACGCAGGGGATGGATTTTGAGGGGGGAAAGACCGAGAAAATAGTTACGACACCGCTTGCACTGAGCCCCCGCGGCTGCCTTTTTTTAAAGCAACAACACGCCGGGAAACTGTCACGCGCATCCGTCCCATAACGCCGAAGTGTTTGAGGAGCGGAAGTTTGGAGCAAAACGCCAAGCGCGTCTCCTCCCGCAGAAGGCAAGGAGACTTGACCCCATTTTTTGGTCTCCAGTGCGCCCTTCCCCCTCATTTCTATGCGCCCGCTGCTCCACCAATCGGCAACGACACTTCATGACTATGGAATGAGAGGCGCCCGGCCATTGCGAAGCCGCCCGTGTGACAGCAGCGAGTGCGGGCGGACGGGTGGGCGTTGGCTGGAGCGGGATGGCGGCGGCAGCCTTGTACTTGGAGCACTACCTGGACAGTGAGTGACTACGGCGCTTTTGGGGACACGTTGGCTGGCCAGGGGTGGGGGGAGAGGCCACGCCAGCAATTGCATTTGCGTCAGAGACCCGGTGGGGGGCCACGAGCGAGGTTTCGTGCTGCGTCATTATTACGCGTAGGTACGGGTCGCAGCGCAGCGAGCGGGTGGCTTAAGGCGCAGCTGCTGTCTTCGGCCACCAGGAGCCGCTTCTGACCTGCTGTCAGTCATACCACCTGTCCTAGGCAGTCGTAAACAGATCCGCTTCCCAGGCCATTAGCTTATCACTGAGGGTTGCCACCTTTCTTGTGGCACAGTTCCTACTCCTTTTAGCAGGTGTGTGGCCTGTAGACAGTCGAGGTGTGTGTGAGGAGAGAGCGCTTCGGTGAGGGTGATGGGTCCTATTTTTTCTGGTGTTCAACAACACGGGTTAGTGTCTTGCAAGTTGCAACAGTTGCAGTTCTCCAAACCGCATCAAAAGGGTTCCTCCTAAGGCTGTTATTCCATGCTTGATAAAAATGAGCAAACATAGAACAGGCTGTTACCAATTGCAGGATTAGAAAGTGCAGAGGGCACAGTTCGATGTGCAGAGGTATTCAAATAGTGAGAAAGCTCCTTCCCCTTCTTGAATACAAAGAGTGAAAAAAGTTCCTTGCAGTGGTATCCCAAGCAGAGTTATGCCTTTCTCAGGTCCTTGACTTCACCAGCATTAAAAGGTATAACTCTGCTTAGGGTGACACTGCTAGGCTTTACATGTGCTGGGCTTTAGGCCATCATCAGGAAGGTACAGTCCTGTGCTCCGTGATGGCCTGTTCCAGACTCATAAGAATTTTCTACTTTGCACAGAGAGCATATTTAAGAAGGATGCTGAGTTTCCTTGGGACCCAGCAATATCTGCTTCCCAGTTTTTGGTGCCAGCACAGAGCCAGGGATATTAGCTGGTTCAGAAAACCGTATACAAAGTAAGGAGCAAGTGACTGGCAAGGACTGACATGATTGCTGGCAGGACTTATAAATTTTTGTAAGCTATAGTTGGCTAGATATTTTGTATTGACTGTAGGTGCTCTGCTTTTGCATTTCAGGCATCGAAAACCTCCCCTGTGAGCTCCAGAGAAACTTTCAACTTATGCGTGAACTGGATCAGAGAACAGAAGGTTTGTTAAATGTATGGGGTTACAAATCTTATGTGTAATGCTGTGCTGTACTCAAATTAAGAGTTGCACAGAGCTGAATGAATAGGAATTACCCAATTTGTTTTTCAAAGCAAAAGTGAGAAGCAACCAATAGCCAAGGTCCTTCACCTCCTGGCCCAGTCATTCCCATGCAGTTTGAGGATGAGAGAGAACAAGCCTAGCTGAGGAGTGTTTTCACCTTGAGTTGTCTGCCAAAGTTTGACATGACAGTATGACTTAATTCTGGCTCAGCTTTTAAGTCAGACACAGTTATACTAAAGATATCAGATGTGGATTTGTAGGCATGGGTCCACGACCAACAGTACTAACTTTATCATATTACTGAGCAGCCAGAATTGCAGGGCCGTAGCCAAGATTTTTGACTTGGGGGGGGCATTTAAATAAGTCAGGGGGGAACTGTGTCAGGAGCAACAAGAGAGTAAAAGTTTAAAAAAGTGATGAGAGAGAGGGCTAGAGTATGGCTCAGACATGATCTGTGGCATGCCTCACCCTCAGCTAGCCAGAGGTACACCGCTGGCAGGCAAGGCAGGGTGACAGCTCAGCTTGGCACGGCTGTGGCACATGCAAAAAATAAAATAAACCAGCTGGATGGGAAGTGGGGAGGCCTGGGTGGTAAGTCAGGGGGGCCAGCCCCGAGATAGCCCGCTGTAGCTATGGACCTGCAGAATTGTGGCCAAGTGCAAAGTGATGCACATTGGAGCCAAAAATCCTAAATATAAATACACGTTGATGGGGTCTGAACTGGCAGAGACAGACCAAGAGAGAGATCTTGGAGTCGTAGTGGATAACTCAATGAAAATGTCTAGACAGTGTGTAGCTGCAATAAAGAAGGCCAACGCTATGCTGGGGGTTATTAGGAAGGGAATTGAAAACAAATCAGCCAGTATCATCATGCCCCTGTATAATCATTGGTGCAACCTCATTTGGAATACTGTGTACAGTTTTGGTCACCACATCTCAAAAAGGATATTATAGCATTGGAAAAAGTGCAGAGAAGGGCAACTAGAATGATAAAAGGGTTGGAACACCTTCCCTATGAAGAAAGGTTAAAACGCTTGGGGCTCTTTAGCTTGGAGAAACGACGGCTGAGGGGTGACATGATTGAGGTTTATAAGATTATGAATGGGATTGAGCAGGTTGAGAAAGAAGTACTTTTCTCCCTTTCTCACAATACAAGAACTCGTGGGCATTCCATGAAATTGCTGAGCAGTCGGGTTAGAACAGATAAAAGGAAATACTTCTTCACCCAAAGAGTGATTAACATATGGAATTCACTGCCACAGGAGGTGGTGGCAGCTACAAGCATGGACAGTTTCAAGAGGGAATTAGATAAACATAGGGAGCAGAAGTCCATCAGTGGCTATTAGCCACAGGGTATAGATGGAAATTCTCAGTCTGGGGCAGGTGATGCACTCTATTCTTGGTGCTGGAGGGGGCAGCAGTGGGAGGGCTTCTAGTGTCCTGGCCCCACTGCTGGACCTCCTGATGGCACCTGGTATATTTTGGCCGCTGTGTGACAGAGTGTTGGACTAGATGGGCCGTTGGCCTGATTCAACATTGGCTTCTCTTATGTTCTTATGTTCTTAATTGTGGTACCGAAAATGTTGTGTAGCCTTCAATCCTATGCAAGGATTTTGTGTGCTTACCAAAGAGATGACTGCTGGTCAGCTGAGGAGCTCAGGAGTTTTTAGAAGCATATTAAATTGCTACGCAGAGCAATAACAATAAACCAGCAATGAGCTGATCTGGTGCAGTGGTTAGGGTGTTGGAGTAGGTTGTTGTGAGGATGAACTGAGGAGGAGTAACTATATATGCTATCCTGTACTCTTCGGAAGAAGTGTGAGATAATAATGGGTAGATGGATAAATAATTAAAATGTATAATTTAAATGAGTGTTCAAATAATCAGGGGAGGGGTGAAATTGCTTTACCACAATCAGAGTCAAAGTAAAAATTATATTCAACATTAGAGACTCGGGGTGGGGGGAAGTAGCGCTAGAACAGTCAACAAAAAGCTTCAGTAAAGTAAAGCATTTTTATTAGGCAATGGAAACTTAGATGTTTTTGTACCAAGTAGGTAGTTGCCAGGTGGGAGTCCCATAGTCAAGGAGCTAGAACAGAAAAGGTCCACCCACCTTGATTCAGACAGCAGAGGCACACACAGCTGGCCTCTTAATTTATGGTCAGGTTCATACAGCCCCATAGCCAGGATTTTTTTCGAAGGGGAGCACCAAGGGGAGGGGCTCTCTTTCAAGATGCTCCCAAGCTCCGGGAAGGACCAAACCCAGGGAGTAGGGGCTGGGAGAGATCTTGGCAGTGCTGCTTCGAAACAAGGCCAATGTTGGGGCTCAAACCAACTCACCCGCCCTGCCCCCCCACATGGTTCTCTGACCCTGGAAGCAGCCAGGAAGGGAATGGGGTGGAGATCTGCACCCTGCCAGACTGGCTAATGTCTTCCAGGCAATCCTCTTTCACCTCCATCATGTGCAAGTGGGGCTTGCATTTGTGCAGGTACTGCAAGACTACTATCTGCCAGGTGGAGTAGAGGGAAGGGAAGGATGGGGGTGCGTTTATATAGGAGCTGTGCCTGACATTTCTTTATAAAAATGAGTGTGTAGGTTTCTTGTTTTCTTAAGGAGGGATGTACCTCTTCTGTGTCAGATCTACACTTGTAATTTTTATTCTGATGTGGACAGAATGCAGTTTGTACAGTCTCTTTAGTTTACTAAATAAACAGCTTTTTCTATTGTTGCAAAAGAATTTTTCTTTGTAGCATCTGTACAAATGTAAATTTGTGGTTTAAAATCTCTGTGGAGAAATGTTTCTTTCATGGATTCCTAAAGTGTGTTCTTTTGTAAACCATGCAACATGATCCTAAATGAGTCTACTCAGAGATGTCTGATAGAAGTCAGTGGGATTTATTATCTAATCAATGTGGTTAGAATTGCTGCTTCCCTTTCTTACGCATACCTTTTCCTTTTGCCCTTCAGACAAGAAGGCAGAAATTGACACTCTTGCGGCTCAGTACATTTCAACAGTGAGGAATATGACCTCAGAGCAACGGGTGGAGATCCTGCAGAAGATACAGAATGCTTACACGAAGTGTAAAGAATACAGTGATGACAAGGTGCAACTGGCTATGCAGACATATGAGATGGTATGATTAGACAGATTAAGTATTTGTGCTCTGCAGTAAATAAGCCAACTTTTCTCATGTCTACTGTTGAAGCTTGTGTCACAAAGAGGAGTCTTTTTGCATATCAGATAGCTGTGAGCTGACAAGGGAATGGGTGTTCCATTAGGCAGGCTAACACTATAAATTCTCTTTTTCCCCTCCCCCCAAAAAACCCTCCTGAATTGGACTGGACTTGTGCTCTGTACAAGGTTGTGATCTTTCCCTGTTTCATCTTTTACTGTCTGGGAGCAACAGGGCAAAAACAGACATTAAAAGTAGAATGTCAGATATTGCCAACCAATTGGATTTGCAAGCTGCAGATTTATCAGAATACTCTCCAAAGCTACATTCTCTAAAATGAGCTTATTATGACTGTTATGTTGGAGATATTAGTAAACTGGTGGTAGGCAGTTCTAAACCCTGGCTGCTTTGAGGTTCCAGATGATGGAAGTCCTATTTCTAGAGGGTGGATGCAATGAATCTACCTATGGATTTGTGCCTCTACGTATGGGTGTGTGTTTGTGTGTGTAGGGGTGGTACAAGAAGTGCTCTTCGAGCTGGTTTTCGGTTTCCGGCGTCGCGAATGGCGGCCGCTTCTCGGGACGCTCCCGGAGGCGGTTAGCCCACGCGCAGTTAGGGGGGTCTTCGCATATGCGAAAGACCCTAGTGAGCCTTAGGTAAAGGCTCCGAACCGGGGGCGCTTGGGGAGTAGCCTCTTTGCCGGCAGACAGCCGGGAAATTGAGGCTTTCTCCCCGCCCCAATCGGCCCCGCTGCGGCGTGCCCGTAATGGGACTTAGCGGCGCCACCGAATTCCAGGAGTGAAAACAGCGCTATGGTTCAACATAAAAAGAAGTAGTGGCATCGAATCGTGAGTTGAAGATCTATTTTGAGGCGTAAATCGGAGCCCCCTGCATGCGTATAAGCGTTGGGAGGAGGGAGGAGTCCCCACCCCCCTCGAGAAGCAAGCTATTCAAAGGGAGCGCGAAGGGGGGCAGAAAGAAAACAAAGTGTTGGTGAAAGTACCGTTGGGGCTGCATGGAAGAATGTGTTCATCTTAGCTTCCTGGGGGATGCGGCACGAACTTTTTAAAAGTAAACAAAAAAACAAAATGTCGATAATGGAAAAAGCCCTGCAGACACCGGAAGAGAAGAGAGGAGGGACTTCCGGTCCAGATAGCCCCCCCAAGAGCTTGCTGTCAATCAACAGAAAAAGGAGATGCTGTGCCCCCTGCTGGAACAATTGCAGAAGATCAATCAAACTTTGTTTAAAATGGAAAGTGTTCTCATCAGTCGACATAAACAGATATTGGAAACAACTAGAAAGATGAAGGAGATTGAACAGAAATCGAATTTGATTCCAGGTTTCCAGGGCGCTAAAGAAGAGGAGAAAGAAGATCTCGGATTTACCTTGACAAATGTCTTGACACCCCTAACTGGCAGTGAAGCGATAAAGTTAAAAGAAGAGGTGGATAAGGCTCCCAAAGCCTATTCCGCCTTTATAAAAAGAAATACTCTGCCAGTAGAAGGGGATGTCGAGCATAGCAGGCGACAAACGGGAGATCTAATTTCATCTGCTGAGTTTGCGGAGCCCTGGAAGCTTGAAGGCCAGAAGTTTAAGAAAAAAAAGAAAAGAAAGAAGAAGGATTTCATCTTCAAAACACAGAAACTCTTGAAGAGACACGCCAGCAGGAAGAAGGATGCAGCATTCAAAATTGGGATAAGTGCAGATGACAGCAGCCCAGGGGAAGGTGATGGAACGGAAGACTTCAAAGTTAAAATGGACTTAATCCATAACTGGAAGAAAATTAAGAAGAAGATACTTTGAGGACTGTTCGTGTTACATCTGGAAGGAGCTGTTTAATTACTAACCCCAATGGACTTTACTAACTGCATTAACAGAGTGATTTTGGGCTTTGCTTTAGTTAAAAAGAAGATCTTCTAACCATGATGGATGCCAAATCTTGGTATTGGTTATTAACCTAAACTAACTCTCACTAACAGAAAAAAATTTCACTCCACCTTTTTCTTTCTCCATCTGTCTACCCTTCCCTTTTCTTATAAAAAGAATAAAATTCTCTCTTTTTTAAGAGAGTTTTACAAAAAAAAAAAAGAAGTGCTCTTCGAGCTGATGAACGTTGCAAATTGGGAGAGGTATGCACAGGGCAATACAATGTAGCCCTAAGCACAGTTACCCCTGTCTAAGCCTATGGATTCAGCAGAGTTACAGTCTTCTTACAACTGCACTGATACAGACCTTATTGGTTGTAGAGAAAAGTAGCTTGTGTGGAGGGAAGCTGGCTCCCTGCTCTCTTCTCCCCCCAATAGAAACTGCCTGTAAGAGACATATTTGTAGTAGTCATGGAATCTTTGCACAGTCAGCTGGCAGCCAAAGCTAAAATTGTTCCTACTGGCTTTTGGCTAGTATAGGCAAGTTGGTAGGTATATAGAGATGATTAGTACAGGAGAAAGTGTCTAGTGGGAAGGTGTCTAGTGATTAATACAGGAGAAGGTGTCTAGTGAGTATGTAGGGGTGATTAATACAAGAGAAGGTGTCTAGTGAAGGTGTGTAGTCTAGCTGTGAATCTCATGGCTTTCAGAAGTTGTTTTTGAGGATTTTATGCAGCTGGTGGTTTCTCTCTAATGCAGGTAGACAAGCACATTCGCCGCCTGGATGCTGACTTGGCACGATTTGAAGCTGATTTGAAGGATAAGCTGGAAGGCAGTGATTTTGAAATCCCTGGAATGCAAAATCTGAAAAGTGAGTACATTATGACCAGTATGGTCTCATATTGAGGAATTCCTTCTGACCTGAAATATTTTTTATGGTGCATGTACTGAATGCTCCCTCTAAGTTGTGGAATCTTGTGAGCAAAGATTCTACTTTGTGAGCTACTGGCATTAAAGTTGTCAGCGAGCAATTTAGCTACTGCATAAATTACTTTGCTCTGGAGCCATCCTTCTTGAACTAAGACAAAAATCCATAAGCTGGAGGCTAAAAAACTGTGAGCCAGCTGACACTAACTCAGCTTAGAGGGAACACTGCATGTACCCTACCTTTCTTTTCCAGTAGAATTTTTTTCTAATGCTTCACAGAGAGGTTGTACTATAGAAAGCATATTTGGACCCATAGCAGGGGACAAAGGGGAAAAAATAAGGGAAGTTGGACTGAAACGGGTCATAAGCTCTGTTAATTCTAGCACCCATAACTTTGGCAAAAAATGGGTGGTGCCCTGTACATACAACATATGTGGGGACAGCCTGCAGGCCTTGACCCTGTTCATGACCAAGGATGATGGCCATGTGCTCTCCTCTGTCCGTATATTCCTTGCACATGGGCACAATGACTGTATGCATATAAGCTGTATATGCACAGGGATATGTATGCCGTTTGATGAAGAACATTAAAAAGCAGCACTCCCACCTAGGATGGATCATATGTGCATTCACGTTGTGTGTGTGTGGGTAGGTGGAGTAAGCTTGCTTGGCTGCAACTGCAGGTAGGGGCTAGGCTTTCTCCCCCTCCCCCTCTATGCCCATTGGTTCTGTCCACATATACATCGTCTGTACAGTGGTAAAGTGGCTTTGGGGATTGAGGAGAAATATACATTAGAAGTGGGGTCCATTTTGCTGATTTCTTCGGTATAATAAAGTCTGGAAGCATACATGTAAAAACACTATTAAGTGTCTTGTTTTACTTATTAGTGGCATCTTGAAACAGTATTGGTATAAAAACATTGAGGTGGGTTTTTTCCTTACCATATGGGTAACCAGAAATATTTGTCTTTCAGAGGGGCGAACTCAGAAAGATAAAAAAAGTTCCCGGGGTCGAGGCCGGCGAACATCAGAGGAAGATGCTCCAGTGAAAAAGAAACCAAAACGAAGGTACAACTCAATGGCCACAATTTACAGTTTACCTAAGAACTGTCTCCATAATTTCATCAGCTCATGCATGAAAGTTTATGGGCTACCATTAAATAAGGGCCCAAACATTTGTTACCTATGGAAATACTGTATAAATTACTGTTAACTTAAATAAAACATATTTTAAGTGCTAGCCAAGCCAATGTGACCCTTTCGAAGCCTTTCCTAGGTGCGCAGTTTTAATCCTCAGAGTAGTTTTCCTTTAATTGTGTTCTGTGTCTTGCTTTCCCTTAGCTATAGCTGCCATATGTATTTGCTGTTGTTTTTGTTTACCACTTGAAGTGTTTATATTGAGAGTGCAGTGTTGGTACTGATGTTCGCTTTAATGAATTTCTTATCTGAGATATTTTTTGCATTTTACTAACACTTATCATTTCCCTTGCCCTATTTCTACTGAGAACATCAATTCAATACCACTTCCTGATGAACAGGATGCGTTCTTGAAGTCTGAGTCAGGAACCTCATGTTATTATTTTGTTTTTAAATGGCAGCTTCAACAGAATTCTCTTTTCTCACTCCCTTGGGTTTTTGTTGGTTTATGTTCAACGTCATTGCCTTTGACTTTTGGCTTCTTCATTAGCAGCCAGATCATCCATTTCTGCTCTTCAGACTACATATGAACTCATAAGTAGTTGTAGTTTAGTTAGGGAATGTACTCTTTGAAAATAACAAGAGTCACTGGGATTTGCTCAGTATCCATTTGTATTGATTCCACTGCAGATCTGAATTAGCTGAAACCATCCTCACTGTTCATCCTTCAGATGTCCTGGACATGCCAGTGGATCCCAATGAGCCCACATATTGCTTGTGCCACCAAGTATCCTATGGAGAAATGATTGGCTGTGACAACCCAGATGTAAGTCTTGAGATCTCAAGAGTGTATCTTGGGCTGGGCCTGCTGTCACTCTTCATCCTCAGTCAAACTCCATTCCAAAATACTTCCCTCAGAAAAAAGTATCTGCTTTTACTTAAAAGCCAGATCCTAGTTGGTGCTGTATATCTAATGCAAAATCATATGGTGAGAAAGGTATACCAAACATTTCAGCTTTGCTCCACCTTGTCTGGCTTGCTGTAGAAAAAACAAAACAAGGACCTATTTGTGCTGCCATTTTAGTTCATACTGTTCAGATACCACCTACAGAGGTTGCCTCTGGCATTTTTCTTTCTGTGCCCTGACAGTACCATGTACATTTTTATTCCATGATAGAGATGAGTGTAGCCATGGTGGACTTTAGTCAAGATCCAATGCAAGACTCATACAACCCAAAGTGTAGTGCAGGGTTCTTTAGCAGCTTGGAGCTGGAACATAGCATCAGGTTGTACATTGTATATGTAGGATTGCAGTATGTATGTCTTCCAGAATTTGTGATTTTATTCAGCTAGAATGTGTCATAGAAAAAGTGAAGAAGTGGCAACTAAGTACTTATGTGAGGGAAAGGGCACAGGGAGGGATGGGGAAGCAGGCAAAGCAATCCCATCCAAGTGAACAATAAAAGCTCCTCCTGATTGAATCATGTTTCCAAGAAGAATTAAGCATTCTCTTCCATCCAGTCCCTTTTCCAATGCAAATCACCTCTTCTGAGTGTGTTTTAACAAGGAGAATGGCATGTTGCTTTTTGTTACATGTCACTGCAATGTACCATGTTGTTTGCCCCTTAAAGTAACAAGCAGCTGCCCACCAGCCGTATTGCTGATACATCTGATAAGAAAAGTTAATGTTGTCAACCTGGACATGCAGTCTGACAAAATGGGATGTAATGCAGGTTTATCATATGCTATGATAAATGTGCTAGTTTTTAAAACTTCTGTTTAAGTTCTATACGAAAAATAGTAGTAATATTTTTTTCTCTCTTTCCTCAATACTTAGTGTCCGATTGAATGGTTTCATTTTGCTTGTGTGGATCTCACCACCAAACCCAAAGGGAAATGGTAGGTATCATGAATTTTTAAACTTTGCTCTTATTTTTCTGTGGTTTTACACTTTTGCAGATACAGTGAAAATTCAGTACTGTAGTCCTGGCTTTTTGATTCAGGATTTTGTTGTTGTTGGAAGGATTTAATCCACACTTGTAATATTTTAAAAGCTGTACACAATCAACACAATATATTTTGGAGGTGGTGAAGAACAGCTAACATGTAGATGTGTGATAGAAACTCTGATTTCAAAGAAACAAACAGGTGAATTAAAACACAGCACAGGGTTGATGTATGGTATGTGCATGGGAGGAAGAGATTCTTCAGGTTGAAATTGTGAATGGTCTACTATGATCTCCTTTTATAGACATGAAAAAGCTGCCTTCAGAATTTATTCAGCAGGCTGAGAGGACCATATTTCAGAGTTGTCTGTTATGTAGACCCTGACCACAATCCAGTCTGTTACAAGAACTTTTATACCCCATTGATTGTGCCTTAATTTTAAAAAAATGAAAGTTGTTCTCTATTGTTCATTTTATATATATGGGGGATGCACACATAAGCATTTTAACAATTAGAAAAACTCAAAGAGCTCTCCCCAAAATTTCCAGTTTGCAAGAAGCAACATGGGTTGGGAAGGAGAAATGGAAGGCATCAGTTAGTCCTTCTCAAATGTGAATCACTTTCAAGATATATTCTAATATGACTGAAACATTGTACTTTGCTGTCCTTAGGTATTGTCCTCGCTGTGTTCAGGAGAAGAAGAAAAAGTAGAAACGATAGGAATTACAATTTGAAAGATAAAGTTTAATATATTCCTACATATTGCAATATTTTATTTTTACTGACCCATTTTCTTGTTTGATTTAGTATTTGACTGTTTAGTGGCCAGTTGTATTTTTGCATAAATGGAGCTGTCGTAATGAGGAAAGGAAGATTTGGAGAAAACTCACTGTAGTGATTTTCCCCCCTACTCTGGTTATGCTTCCATAGCAGTGTAACCAATGTAATGAAGTACTAAGGGTAGCCCTGCACTGGAATTTTTGCACATACACTGAGGTCTGTGAATTGGGCTACGGAGTTGCAGAAGAAAATAAATACCATTGTTGTTGAAGCACAGTCAGTCTGCACAACATTTATGATGGATTTTAAAACTAACCACCTTTCCAAACCTTATAGCTGCTGACAAAGAGATAATTGTTTTATGTTGTTGTTTTAGTGTGCAGTTTTGCTCCTTCAGAGGAAAACTGTAAGACAGTGGATTTTTTTTTACACTATATCCCCTATCTCAAAGAAAAAGAGCCTATATTGGTTAATTATTGTTCCATGAGTAAACTTCAGGAGGTTTAAACCTATTCTCATTGTCTTTGATTTGTGCCTTTGGGCTTTATACTGTTCCCACTGAAATCATATATGGTAAATAAGAAATGCTTAATAAAGGCAAGATATCTAAAAAGTGAACATGATATAAGTATAATCTGATTTATTCATGAAACAATACTAAAGTTTAATTTTCATTGATAAAACAGCTGTTGAAGATAAGTAATTGGGAGGATGAGTTTTAAGAAAACAGTTTTGAGAAAGAGAGATTTCTGTTACAGCATAGCAACAGAACTATCTGACATGTATTGTGAAATTTCTGGGCTGTGAGTTTACTAGGATGCTCTCCAGTGTAAACTGTAAAACTTGGTATCCAAGTATCTTAGTTTGGAGGCAGACAGTCATTTTTTTCCAGGTAGTTGTAAGCGGCATGTTAGAGCCATCATTACCCAAGTTGTGTACATTCAAACCACTATAATCTCTAGTCAAACAGGATGAACAGGTTTTTCAAAAACCCTACTCATTCTGTTTGGCTTGAGACAATAGCAGGACAAAAGATATGACTGTGGATAATGATGGCTTTTGTCAGTGTACTTTCAACTATCTTAAAACATACCAGCCTTTAGAAAGAGAGATAAATAATATTTCTGTACTAAGGGCCAGTTCTTCCTGTGTTTGTATTGTGAGATGCACATGGCTTTTGGCATATAGGCTTAACAACCAAATATAGTAGTTCTCTGGAGAGAGACAGCTGTGCTAGCTATCGCAGCTAGATTGTAGAGTTGGTTAACAATGTGGTGGCTTAAGTTCCTTGCAAAAAATGGAGCACAAAGGGAAGATTGAATTCTGTAATCAACAACTGAAGCTTTAAAATAAGAAAAACTATTGCCGAAAGGTTTAAAATAAGGTCATGTATTAGACCTGAGGAATTTTGTTATGAAAAAATGAACAGTCTGTTCTTTATATCACACTTCTTTTACATCCAGCTGTTCAGCAGATAATGTAATTCGATTAAAGGTTTTGTTTGTATCACTTAGGTTTTCTATGGCTGCATTTTTGTTTGTTCAGATTTTTAATGCTATCATAAGATGTAGGGTGGGAGAATACCCTTTGCATCATAGTTTTCTGTTTTCAGGGTAAATATCAATACATTGTTATTTTGAAATAGCTATTAATATCTTGTGCATAAGCATGGAACAGAACATTATACCCTCTCAATCATGATGAACGGTATAACAGAGGTTATTTCCCTATCCAGTAAGGGAGATTTCCTTTCCTAACATCTTATGCTGCACATGTTCATTTAAAATTAGTCTGTTTACTGCTGCTTAGTTTACATGAAAGTAGGCCTGCACAAATTATGATCCATTAAACGGTATAAAACCTCTTGCTACAAATTGTGGTCTTCCACATAGACACCAAAAAATGTATTGAACATATGGTGGGCCATCATAAATGACTGATGGGTTGTGTTTGGCATGGTGGCTTGCTGTATTGGTCTGCTTAAAGGTTTTAGTCATAGGACTGCTTTTGAAAAGAAAAGAGGGTAAACCTTTTCATGAGGCCCCCCCAGTATGAATAGTTAATAAATTAGTAATGTTCCTGGCCTTGTACTTGATAGGCAAGGCAGCACTAGTTTCTACTTTAGTATCAATGACTTTCAAGATCTATTTCCTTTTTCTTCCAGTTATGCTAAGTCTTAATTAACAGAGGTTGATACATCCCCAAGATGCGCTTCTTGATAAGCAATTAATGCTGCTACATAACTAGAGGAACAAGCTAGACATACTTTACCATAAACTAAAGATAATGTCATGTATTAGACCTGAGGAATTAAATAGTTTTTCTTTTGTGACGCTACATAATAGTAGTGAAAGTTTTTTCTTATTAAACTTGCAGCCTAGTTTCTAGAAAAACATTTTAGAATAATAGTATAGTATTGGATTTAGCGATACAGATGACACAATAGTACCACCTCTGAGGTAATTTATCAACCAGTTCATGTTGTTTTTCAGGGTTTTTAAGTCCATATTGTTTTATCAACACTTCTGTTGATTCTGACTTATGAAGAATATGTTCTCCTGAATTTTGAATGTATCTTGTTTAATAGCTTGTTAGGATTTGGAATAAAGGAGACAATTTAGTATGTTAACTTTTGTGAACGTCAGCCTGCTCGCCCCCTGCAGTGTTCATATTTCAAACCGACTATATTTCCTTGTCAAAGGAATTAAAATGATGTTTCCTTTTAAGTGGAAGAGACTATTAGAAATCTTTTTATTACAAAATGTGAGATGTATATCTGTATTTTTGATTGTTATAATAGGTATATTGTTATAAATAAAGTATTTTTGAAACAAACATGATTTTCATTTTTTAACTTTCTGAGATTGTTCTAATACTTTGCTTATATGATTTCTGAATTTGTAATTCATTATCATGCTAAAAGTTCTCACTAGCTGCATGGAAAGGTAAGTATAGCATATAATCCTGGATCATATAAAATGTCCAGCTGATCTCAAAAGCATATTTGAGAAGATATATAGCCATGACAGGAACCATTAAAGAATGTATTTATTCTGTATAATTTTAAACCCAGAAGAACTACTATAATGGAAATGTAGCTACAGCTATCATTAGTGGTAAACTAGCAAACCTTCTAAGCAAGCTGCCACAATCTAACAAGGATAATGCACTGGATTATTCTTTGGAATTTTCTGAGCAGCATTTTCCACCATATGTTAGGTGTACATGAACATTTTAAGGGCCACATCTCCAATGTGTGTCTGATCCCCTAAGCAATTCAGAGCTGTGGCATGGGTGAAAGGGGGACATTAATGAAAATCCCTCTCCAGAAACTGCTGTTTTCCCTTTATAGGAAAAATGTATTTAAAAATATGAAAGTTGAAAGCAAGAAAAGCAGAAACATGAATCTCACCCAGGTACAGCAGTGAGGGAGCTATGGCTGGCTGCAGGTTCTTGCTGAGTGTACACCAATGGTCTCTGTGTAGTGTGTGTGTAGTTATTCCAAGAAAAACAAGATTGTGGAACAGACAGTAAAAACAGAAGATTTGCCTAACTGGGTCAGGCCAAAGTCCATTGAATCCAGTTCATGCAACAATAGTGGACAGCCCACCTACTTCTAGGTCAGAAGCATAGCACCAAGGTTAAGCCCCTCCCCTGACAAACTCCCTTGTGAATGGTTTCTCCAACTGTTCCTCAGAAGTAACATGACAGTTCTGTGCCACCATTACTGTTGATAAAGGATAAGGCCAAGGCTGATGGTGCAAAATCAGGTAAAAATATATTTTATTACTCAGTGAAAATTTCCAAAAAGTTTCCTACACATTTTGCCAACAGGCTTTGTCAGAGGAATCGGTTCGTCTTGCAGTAATTCTTCAAAAGGAATGCACTGATTTTTTACCACTTTTGAAGAATTATTGGAAGATGAACAGATTCCCCTGAGGAAGCCTGTTGGTAAAATGCGCATAGGGAATTTTTTTGGAAATTTTAATATATATTTTACCTGATTTTGCACCATCAGCCTTGGCCTCCCTTGTTTTTATCTCCCGTGACTGGTGCGAGGCCTTTTATTTTCTTCTTCCACAGTTACAGAGTCAGTTTGGTGTAGTGGTTAAGTGCGTGGACTCTGATCTGGGAGAACTGGGTTTGATTCCCCACTCCTTCACTTGCATCTGCTGGATGACCTTGGACAAGCCATAGTTCTGATAAGAGCTGTCCCTGGAAAAGAGCAGTTTCTGTCAGAGCTCTCTCAGCCCCACCTACCTCACAGGGTGTCTGTTGTGGGGAGGGGAAGGGAAAGGAGTTTGTAAGCCACTCTGAGATTCCTTTGGGTAGTGAAGGGTGGGGTATAAATCCAATTTCTTCTTCTTGTTTTTAACAGCTTTTGCATTAACACTTTACAACTTTCCCAAGTAGAGTTCAGAATCATTTTATTGTATGCAGGGCTGGCTCGCCCACTAGGCGCTCGCCTAGGGCGCCGGCCCTGCAGGGGCGCCAAAATGCTCCCCGCCTCCTCCGTGAAAAGCCCCCCTTCCTGCCCAGCACCGGCAGCCCCGGCTTTCCTGGGTGCCTCGTGGTTGCGAGGCACCCAGAAAAGCCGGCACCGCCATTGGGAGGGAAGGGGCGGGCATTCTAAGCCTGCCCCTTCCCTGGCTCCCCTGGGTGCCTCGCAGCTGCGAGGCGCCCAGGACAATGGCGCTGGGCCATCTCCAGGCCCCACCGGGAGGTTAGCATCCCCCGTGGGGTTGGCGCCCCAGGCTGTCCTGCCTAGGGCGCCCAAACACCTGGGGCGGGCCCTGATGTAGCCATAGACCATCACAATATCAAACACTCTCAGATAGTTTGTGCATAACATATGATTAAAAAACAAGCTCTATAAAACCTGTTAAAACTACCTCAGCCTATAATATTTAAATCCAATAAGACCTTTTAAGAACATTCACTTAGTTGCAATGGTACTATTTTATTTCTTTGCTCTAATTTTTCTCTCTGCCAAGGCAGAGAGCCAATCTTGAAGAAGTGAAGCGGTCCTCATCTGAGAGCATAAAGGCCATCTTATCATAATCAGACGGGGGTATAGGGCTGTCAATATCTTTGCTAAAAATTTGGCCCTAGGTTCTCTGTATAAAGGACAAGCCAGAATATAATGGGGAAGGTCTCCCACATATGCAGATCCCTTGGTCTACTGGGGTTTTCTTATAGCGACCAGCTCCGAAAGCATCCTTTGTAAAGCACTGAGGTAAGGGACCTCCTGAGATTATATGAGGTTATGTTATTTAAGTAAGAGGCTCTGGAATGATCCTTTTTAATTATTTTAAACCATGGAGCAAACCTCGATTGGGGGATCAAAGCGGCATCTATTAGTGCATCCTCTCTAACTGTCCCAAGTAACTATATCGTCAACTGAACCATACAATTGCAGATTTGCAGGGCGAACAGTTTTAGCTGCAGATAGAATCCCCAGTTAAAAAGATCCCAGCCGGCCAAGCTGGGAAAGACGTTCCTAAGATCTTGGAGAACCCTAGCCAAACAGAATACACAAATACAGCGCGAATGTAGGGGAAAGGAAGAGGTTTTCAATACGTCTTTCCTTCGGTCTCCTGTTTCCTCTATTATTTATCCTATGGCAAAATTACACACAGGAAGTATATAATAATATAAAATACTAACCAAGTTGATACAACAGGTATGATTCCTCTGCCCCCTTCCATCCTAACACGCATGCGTCGATAGAAATCTACCCTATGTATCATTCCCTTTTTATTTACACTCCCACAATGCCTTTCTTATAGTTGGTCTAGAGAGGACGAAAAGGAGAGGGATCGCTGTTGATCCGCAGGTTTCTTGGATCATTTGCAAAAGAAAATGCACGAATTGTCTTCGGCCTAGTTAAAGGTTAGCGAAGCGTCGCCCGGTGTTTGCCATTTCCCAGTCCGGCGTTAAACGTGAGCTCTACTCTGCTGTTCCGTCAAGCCCGAGCCGTACCTAGCTCCATCTCATTTCTCTGGCGCTGATCGAGTCACGTACGATCCTCGGTGTGTCTACTCAGAAGTAAGTTCTTTTAATCCCAGTTAAGTATCCGGAATTGTAGCCTAATTTCTCTCCTGAAGTGTTTAGGTGCATTGCAGTGCACCCAAATATCGCCTAGATCCTCAGTTACTTACAAACTGCCTCCGAGATATATGCGAACTGGGCAGAAACAAAAGCGAAGACAATTACGCATGTCCTTCCGTGTAGAAAATGTAAATTGCTTGCTCGTGCAGCCACAGATTGCATCAAGTCCATGCGGAGAGGTAGCGTTTCAATTAACAATTGGTTTTGCTAACTAAAACTAGCTCCGTTGTTTACATTATGAGGAAAAGAAATGTCCGTTAAACATAAATATATTCCCCGTCCTTTAAAATGCTAGTAACTCAGTGGGGAAACCAAATTGCAAGGACGTTTCTTGTTGTGGGCTAAAGGAAGGATTTGACCCATGAAAAACCCTTGCTCTGTACACAGTAGATACAACCAATCAAAGAGTCTGGAGAACCTGATTTTTTTCCTTCTCGGTTTTTGTTTGGTTTTGCTTTTTAAAACCCAAAGCAGTTGTTGAAAGCTGCATTTTTAATTTGGAAATTTGAGAGGGAAAGGCAGAGATAGTTTATCTGTTTTCTTGCACAGTTTTTCCCTGAGAAGCACCCCTATCTGAGCTGCTTTTTTGAACAAAGGCTGAGAAGACATGAGTACCTGTGTCTTTCCTCCTGTACTATGGTGTGTTCAAGTTTATAAAATCATGCAACATTGAATATACTTACAGAAAATTATGTCCTTTATTATTGTGATGTGGGCAGGGCTCTTGTGGTGTGGGAAGAACAGAATGAAGGGCATTTTGGATGCCTGCCCAGACTATGAGGAACATCAATAGAAGGTGCTACCTCTTTCATTAAACTGTAACATCATTCTTATGGTACCTGATGAAGTTGGTTGAGGCCCCCAAAAGCTTAGTGTCAAGAAAACTTGATCTTGGTTAAGTTTGAGTATGTCACAAGGTTCCTCCCCCCCACCTCTTTTTTTTGTTGTCACAGACTATCACTGTGCTTCTATTTTTCACAACACAAAGGAGGCAGGGTGCCTCAAATTCTGAGAAATGTTCTGTTCATGGTGTGTGCAGGGATATATGTAAAAATAAAGCTGATGTTCATTTAAATGTGTCTTAACCTGCATTTATCATGTTTAATGTACTGCTTTAACTTTATATCTGTTGCATTTTATTGCTGTGTGGTAAAGTTGCTGGGTTGTTTTTTAATAAATACTTTTGTGTGAGTAATTTTATCCTATGGAACCACTTGTATTCTTGGTGCTTGGGGGGGGGAGCAACAGTGGGAGGGCTGCTGGACCTTCTGATGACACCTGGTATTTTTGGCCACTGTGTGACAGAGAGTTGGACTGGATGGGCCATTGGCCTGATCCAACATTGGCTTCTCTTATGTTCTCTTTGCACTCTGAGATGTATAAGAGTGTGTGTGTGTGTACATATCTTTGCTTTTAGCTTTCCTAGGTATCCTATCATAAACAAAATTTATTCAGTCGTTTGCTGTGAGATTATGAAACTATTCTACATTCATCAACGAATACTTTTACCTCAGCTACTAAAGAGTCATTGGAAGAAAAAAATCTGGATTTGAGTGCTTTTTGGAGGGAAAGAATTACACTGGGTGTTAACCTTACTTCTGAACTGCAGGTTAACCATGGCTGCTTCCATCATGGTCCGACACTGCCAGGGTTGGCACCGCTGGATCCCGTCGAAGTTGCAGACTGGATACCCAAGAGAAGCTTTCAATATGCAGACGGGCTCTGCAGCCCTTAAGAAGAAAGAAGCAAAACTGTTGAAGAGACAACTCCCATGTGGCAACAGCCACATGACCAAGAGAACTCTGCATGCCACCTCACTTTGCTTCCAGGAAGTGATGCTGACCAGTGAACGATATGAGGTGCGGAGGCTCCCCTTTGGCCATGTTTCTGATCAAGATTTGTCATTCTTTGAGTGCCTTATGCCTGGCAGAGTCATCACTGATGAGGATGAGTTGAAACCCTTCAATGTGGACTGGCTGAAGACTGTGAGAGGTAGGTTATGTTGTAGTTTGACTTGAACAATGCTAGCTAGTTACAGGGTTTTTCTTTGATAGCACTCTGTGGGCCTCCTTTTTTAAAGAAATGCATTTCAATCAAAAAATGACATTTTGCTATCACATATGTATTCTACCTTCTCCATGGAGCTCAGAATAATGGACATTTTCTCTCTTTTTCCATTTTATCTCAACAACCTTGTGGGGTAGGTTAAGGTGGGAGAGTATGTCTGGCCCCAGGTTGCCCAATGAAGTTGATCAGAGAGACCAAAATACTTATTTACTCACTGAGTAGCTAAAGTGGAATTCACTGCCATTGGACAGTGTGATGGCCACAAGCATAGATAGCATTAAAAGGCATTGGATAGATTCATGGCTGCTAGCCATGATGAGTAAAGGGAATCTCCATATTTAGAGGCAGTTAACCTCTGAATACCAGTGCCAGGAGGCAACATCCAGGAAAGTCCTCATTTTCTATGCCCTTAGTGGGACCGGATCGGCCCTTAGTCTGACCCAGCAGGGATCCTTTTATGTTTCGGTGTTTTATGTTTTTGGTGGCGGCTCCTACCTGGTGGAATGAGCTCCTGGAGGAGATCCGGGCCCTGCAGGACCTTGCGCAGTTCCGCAGAGCCTGCAAGACGGAGCTCTTCCGCCAGGCTTTTGAGTAGGAGCCACCGCAACCACTATTCCATCACTGTTATTTTCCATTATCACACCTCCACCACCAGTGTGTGGGTACCATCGGGTTCGAGACATCCTGGGATGAAGATGGGATGGCTGTGTTACTGGGAGGTATGCTGCTGGTCTGGAACTAACAACTTTTCCCAGAACCCCATCTTGTAACCAATGATTCTGCGACATCTTGAGCACCAACACTTTGTGTACTGTATTGTATTGTTTTATTCTGTTTTTATCTGTTTTAACTCTGGCATTTATGCATCTTTGTTAGCTGCCCTGAGCCTTCGGGGAGGGTGGGATATAGATCTAAAAATAAATAAATGTTTAGTAAGTGTATTTCCTTGCAGAGCAGGGGTTTCAACTTTGACCTCCCCATTCATAGTTCTGCATTCTAACCAGTCTGCTACACTAGCATTCACTTTTATATCTGTATACCATGTCTCAGCCTGCCTAATGCTGGCTGATACAGAAACGTGGTGCCTTGGGGGGGGGAATGACTTGACTGAGTGGGGGACATGGTATAGGCCATCCACATGAACAGCTTCAAATATATATAAATCACATTTTGTTTATGTTAAAGGATACAGTAAAGTGTTGCTGAAGCCACGGACAACAGTGGAAGTATCTGAGGTTCTCAGGTAATTTAAGCTGCAGTTGCATGAGCTTAAGCAAGGTATGGAAGAGACCTGTTCAGAAGCGCTTATCTTAAGTCATGTGATGATATCCCACAGTTCCTGTTACCTTTATCTTCTCTGATGCTCTTTGGGAGGAAGAAAAGCAATCTAATAGCTTTTGTGTGCATAAAATGCACAGTGCAGGAGCTAGACTATGAATCCTTTTTAAAGCTGAGTCCTTACTTTCTTCAGCTTTGTTCTGTTACGAACAGTATAGGCTCTAAAGAGTGTTAAGGAGTTAAATTGCATTTTGGAATGATTGTCTAGCTAGAATGGCCGTGAGTCTTTAATACTGAAGGAAATAAAGGCATATAAAATGGATTTTAAGGGGATGAAAATTCTTAATGTGTCCACATTGTGCCTCTGAAACGAAGAATTATTTCTCAGTTCTTCATTTCTGGGAATTCTGATAGACTCATAGGCGATGAGTGTAGGGCTTTTACTGTGTAGGAACATGGATGAACTTGTGTGCTTTTCTGATGTACTATCTGAACAGTCAGAAAAGGAAAATCTTCAATGGCTTTGAAAAGACCCTAGGTACTAAGCAGCTAGATAGATCATGTGGTTGAAAATAACAAGTGACGTGTAGGAAGCTAAAAACAAAATGCCATCAAAATGCTGCTTGCGAATTTTTGACCTCTCATTTCAAGTCAAAGGAACACGCAGGTGTCTCAGGGACAGTTCACGCATGCAGGCTATGTTGTTTTGTGTGTGTATGTATGTATGTGACCACATGGCAAAGCAGTGTGAACTAGGCAGAATGCTGAGATAGCTGGAAGTACTTCTGCAGTTGCGGCTACCCTTCTTCCATTGTGGCAACCTCAAGAATCATTGTGGCTGTCTAGATGTACTACCCAGTTTACACTCCATGAAGCCGCAAACTCTCCCATATAATTTTGTTGGAAGAAAACAAGATTTGTCTGTATGAGTGCACTCCTAGTCCTGCTGCAAAGTCACAGTAATCTGTAACCCCACATGACCTATTGGTATGAGAGGTCTTGACCTATTATTTGAAAGCCACTTAACTGATATGATAGTTCTTTTACCATGTATTTTAAAAAATCATAAAGTAAATGCAGTAGAAGCCACCAATCTACAATTGCCCTTAGGTCTTGAACTGCTTTGAGGTTCACAAGCACTGAATGTTCAAAGGCATCTTTGCCCTTAGGAACAAGACCCCCATAGGCAAAATGTGTTCCCTTTCAGGTACTGCAATGAGAGGAACTTGGCTGTGAACCCTCAGGGGGGTAACACTGGCCTCGTTGGGGGCAGCGTCCCTGTCTTTGATGAGATCATTCTCTCTACAGCTCTCATGAACCAGATCATCAGCTTCGACAGTGTTTCTGGTAAATATATTTTTGTAGGAAAAGTTCCTGAAAAGTTCCTTTCTGGAGGGATAAGATGGAAGTTTACTGAACTTGGAAGTCCTGGCAAAATTGAATTTCTCCCTTTCTTCCCAGCAACAAAAATGGGGAAGGGTGTTCAAAGTGCACATTATCTTGCTGCAGTGCTTACAACAGCCTCAAAAAGTAGGCCAGTATTATTTCCTTGTTGAAAATGGGGAGCTGAGGCTGAGAGAGACAGTCTTGCTTTAAGGCCACTAACACGGCAGTCCTAAATGGAAGAACAAGACTGAAGTCTACTAGCACCTTAAAAGACCAACCGGATTTCCCAGGAGTCAAAGCTCCCTTCATCCGCTTTGATTCTCGAAAGGTTATACCTTGGAAATCTCGTTGGTCTTTAAGATGCTACTGGACTCAAATCTTGCTCTTCTACTGCAGACCAACATGACTATCCTCCCAAAACTACCCTAAGTAGAGTCCACTGTGTTGTTGCTAGTGAGTTTGTTGCAGAGTCAAAATTTCACCTCCCAAACCACATCTCATTTTCTTGCTTTTTAGGAACATTATGCCACTTCCCACTAGCAACAGATGCCAAGCCTAAAATAAAGGCCAGAGAGAGCTTACCTACTCAAAAGTGTTAGTTGAATACTGCCCAGTCACAAAGAACAAGGCCGCAATAACTGCTGCACTACAAGAAATAACACAGCATCTCTGGTGCTGGAGGTGTTATTGCCAGTAAATGAGAAGTGGAAGACCATGCAAATGAAAGCCGAATATGCCAAATAAGAAAGCTGCTCAGGTTCTGTTTGAGGTAGATAAATGGTTTCTGTGTTGTCAAGCACCTCATCTTTCCCTTCAAGAAGGGAAAGGACAGAGCCCTACAACCTGTGTAGGATACTTTGGGTGTACATTGCGTCAGCTCTTGGGGCCTAATAATGTAGTCTAACAGGAGATCCATGGCTGATCCCGTGCAGTTGAGGGAAGGAATACTAGCACATGTATTAAGCTTTGGAGCAAATACAAGTTTGAGGGGGTGATTGAGATCACAGTTCATGGGGAAAGGGCTTCTAGCCCCTGTGCTACTTCTCTGATCAAATTAGTATTGTTCCCCTTCCCCGCATTAGTTAAGAAAAAGTAATTTTGTGTCAGGTGGGTAGCCATGTTGGTCTGAAGCAGTAGAACAAAGTTTGAGTTCAGTGGCACCTTTGTGCCAGAGTATAACCTGAAGCTTTGTTTTCAGGGATCTTGGTTTGCCAGGCTGGCTGCATCTTAGAAAAACTCAACCAGTATCTGGAGCAGCAGGACTTCATCATGCCTCTTGACTTAGCAGCAAAGGGCAGTTGCCATATTGGTGGCAATGTGGCAACAAATGCTGGTGGATTGCGACTCCTGAGGTATGGCTCTCTCCGAGGGACAATCCTGGGTTTAGAAGCGGTAAGATGGAAGTCTGAAAGCTGCTCCCTGTGTTATGTCTTATTCCTGTCTTGTCTGTGTTCACTGCCGTTCAGAGTGTGCCTTTCCCTTACTCTCTGAATCATAATCTCCTATTGCAGGTATGATTTTCCTGAGATTTTAAAATAAACCCTGCCTGTTCCATTAACATAGACTAAGCTTCTATTAGAATTCTGAATGTAAATTGGATCACATAATCTTATTGTAGCCTGCTTTATTCTATTTTAAGAAGACCTGATCGGTTTAAATGTGTCCCCTTCCAGGTGTTGGCTGATGGCTCCATTCTGAATTGCTTGGCATCTCTGCGGAAGGACAATACTGGCTATGACTTGAAGCAGCTTTTCATTGGATCAGAGGGGACCTTGGGGATTGTTACGGCTGTGTCAGTCCTCTGTCCACGGAAACCCAGAGCTGTGAATCTGGCATTTCTTGGTAAAAGCATCTCTCCAGTTCACTTTCAGGTGTGCTGTTTGTAATGGCTTGTGCTAACACAGCTCTTCTGATGGCATATCAGAAGACTATACTTGGATGCAACAGTGTTTGACGTAAAGCTGTAGTGATCCTTCAGAGATTATGTTTAGCTCCTATTACAATTTAATGTGATAACTAGTCCTATTAACAAAAAAGTGGATGGAGGTGAAGGTTGACATGTGCAAGGCAAGAAGAGACAGAAATTAGCAGAACCAATCAGCTGCTTTTCATCAGTTTAAGAACTGCTTATCTAAGGAAGTTCTAGGGCTTTGCATTAAAATAGTAATTTTTAGTGCATGGGAACTGTAATTTTCTAATGGGTGCCATCTCTAAGCTTGCTATTACTGGTGTTTCACAGTATTTTTGGAATGGAACACATGCTTCCTGGAAAATGTGTTGTGAGGAGAGAGCTCATTGGTTAGCTAGAAGTAGCCAAAACACAACCTGCCATTTTCTTCTTGTCCCTTAAGTGGGGCTTTGGCCTCTAGTTCTTTCTGACCAAGTGGCTTCCTTTCAGAAATACTTTAAATCATGATTGCTTCACCACAGTTTGTAATTCTATTCTTCTGTCTTATTTTCTTTTTTGTAATTTCTTGTCTCTGCAAAGGTTGTCCAAGTTTTTCTCAGGTTCTGAGAACCTTCACTACCTGCAAGGGGATGTTAGGAGAGATCCTATCTGCATATGAGTTCATGGACAATGAGTGCATGGAGCTAGTTAAAAGACATCTCAAACTGGTCAACCCAGTGGCAGGTACTTAAGTAGTCATGTACAAAACCTACTGAAGGAATTCCATTACCAATTTAATTTGCCCAGGCATTAGATTTCCATAAAATGAATAGCTGAGTTGAAACATACCAGTTGGTCATTCAGTTGTGTTATATAATCTAGGTTCTGGATGCGTTTTGTCTCATGGCGGGATATAAATTGAAAGTAATAAATAAATGATTACACTACATCTTAGGGTTTGTATTTTTAAAATTGCACAAATAACCTGTGCATCCATTATTCACTTGGAGAAGTTCTGTATCCTGGGTGTGGTATAAGATTTCTCTGCCATTTACATCAGTGTTTTATAAATTCTGTTGGAATACCTATGAGCAACCAGTGAGCAACCATAGGTATAAAAGGTGATTATGGGATTGGTAAGAATACAAATGCTATTCGGGCATAAAAAGGGTTAAAAATATTGCATGAGTGCAGATCTCGTGATCAGACATAATGCCTATTGAGGTACATATTATAGAACTGAAAAATTCCTGGCTCAGAGCAAACATGCAATGAATTTGCTCAGACATGGTAAATTTCAGTATGACCGCCACAACTCTCAGTGTTCATTTCAGATTTATTGATTCACATTTTGTTGTTAATTTTGGCAGTACCAGCTGGGGAAGTTCAGGATGCTGTGACAAGTGACCCCACTCATCTGTTTTTTTGCTTTTGCTATGTTCAAAAATCTCCTTTAGAGAATTTCTTTAAAAAAAGAAAATACTACATTTAGCTCAGTGATGTCACTTAGTACAAAGCCTTTTCCTCCTTCTTTGATCTGAGCCACTGGGCAGGATTCATTTTAAGAAAATGAAATTTAGATAAACATTACCAATTTCTGTTTGGTGCAGTGGAAATATTTCAGATGAATTTTGAACTATGGAACTGATGTATGCATTGTACAGGAAATTATAGCCAGTCACTTGTGCCCATATTATACACATTCTAAAACTAATGTTTTAGAGTACCATGCATAATACAAAGATTTATACTAAAAACCCTGAAGGATTGCCATCTGCCCTCTGGCTAAGATTATCCTCTGATGATTTTCAGAAGTCAGGTGAATGAGTATCACTGGGACAGTGCCTTTTGTAGTGGTGCTAAAGACTGTGGAAGTACCACTCCATAAAAGTTCCTCTAGTGTCAGGTTTTTCTGCCAGACATTTAAGATGAGCACTTTATGTGTTCTGTTCTGCCTGTTACCTTTTAAAAAATGTCTGCTGCTGATTTTTAAACAGGATGCTACTGTTACATGCCCTGACCTGGATAGCCCCTTGGCTAGCCCAATCTTGTCAGATCTTGGAAGCTAAGCAGCTTTGGCTCTGGCCAATATCTGGATGGGAGACCTCCAAGGAAGTCAAGGGTCATAATCCAGAGGCAGAAAATGGCAAACCACCTCTGAATGACTCTTGCCTTGAAACCCTGTGAGGTCACCATAAGTCAGCTATGACTCAATGGCATTTTCCACCACCATCACTACTTTTGCATGGTTTCCATCTTATATAAATAGTAGGAATAAGGCCCATTGTGGAAATAAATATGAGCTCTAGAAAGAGGCTCTGGGAAAGTGCCCCGGCCTTGGGCACTCAGCATCAATTTGATGTGGCGACCTCAGCAGGGTATAATGACACAGAGTCCACCATTTTTTCCAGAGGAACTGATCTCTGCTACCTGAAGAGCAGTTGTAATTCTATCTCCAGCCCCTACCTGGAGTTTGGCAACAATGGTTCCCCAGGAGGAAATCGCTGGTTTGGAGGGTGGAGTTTATGCCATTGCACCTGTCTGAGGTCCCACCCCTCCTTGAACCTCACCCTCTCCCGGCTCCACCCCTTCAAATCTCCAGGAATTTCCCAGCCAGGAGTTGGCAACACTATCTTCTTCCCACCCAAGCATCAACCTGCCATTATCTGCCCCTCACTCTTCAGCTTTCCGTCTCCCCCCACACACACCTACAGGCTCTACTGTGCTCTGATGTCCTGGCTGCTGTGTCACATTGGCTGTCATGGGAGGCATCTCAGCAGGGTATAAGGAACTTATCTCTGCCATCTGGAGAACAGTTGTAATTCTGAGTGATCTCCAGCCCTCACCTGGAAATTGGCAACAATGGTTCCCCAGGAGGAAAAGTAGTCCTCTGCCATGGGGACCAAAGCAGCTTACATCATTCTCCTCTCCCCCTTTTGACTTGCACAACAGCGCTGTGAGGTAGGTTAGGCTGAAAATCTGTGATTGGTCCAAAATCACCCAATCAGCTGCCACAGCAAGAACCTGGGTCTAGCGGACCCTGCTCTGAAGCGCCGACTGCTACACCTAGGGTAGCCAACCTTCAGGTGGAGCCTGAAGATCGCCAGGTATCACAACTGAACTCCAGACAACAGATTCCCCCCCCCGAGAAAATAAGTGCTTTGGAGGGTGGGCTCTATGGCATTCTGTTCAGCTGAGGCCTTTCCCCTCCCCAAACCCTGGCTTCCTTAGACACAAAATATCCAGGAATTTCCCAGTCCTAGTCAAGACTGGCCCCAGTGAGTTTTCTCCCAAAGGCCAAAAAAGTCATGGAAAGGACCTTTTATTGACAGAACCAAGCTTGGTTGCCTAGCAACAGGCACTGAGGGGAAAGTAGGGTTGCCAGCTCTGAGTAGGGAAGTACCTGGAGATTTGGGGGGGGGGCGGATCCTGTGGAGGGCAGCATTTGGGGAGGAGAAGGACTCAGCAGGGTATAATGCCATAGGGTCTACTATCCAAAGCAGCCATTTTCTCCAGGGGAACTGATCTCTGTCATCTGGAGATCAATTGTAACAGTGGAAGATCTCCAATCCCACCTGGAGACTGGCAACCTTAGGGGAAAGTCAGCCACACAGCAGGGGGTTGAAGAGAATGGTTTGACAGCTGCTGGCCCACCTCAGTAGCCAGCCAGCCACGGCCGAGCCAAGTGAGAGAGACAGCCAGCCGTTTTCAGTTAATTCTGACAGGAAAGTGGCCAAGTTGGCAGTGGGCAGGGGAGGGGGTTACGCTGGAAGTCTGTGACTGGTCTGAAATCACAGCTTCCACAGCAAGAACCTGGATCTGGCAGACCCTGCTCTGAAGCGCTGACTGCTATACCAAGAGTAGCTAACCTCTGCGTGGAGCCTGAAGATCAATGGGAATCACAACTGAACTCCAGACAACAGATCTCTTTCCCCCCCATGTGGAGAGAATAACTGCCTTGGACGGTGGGCTCTATGGCATTCTGTGTAGCTGAGACCTCTCCTCTCCCCAAACTCTGGCTTCCTTAGACACAGGATATCCAGGAATTTCCCAACCTGGAGCTGGCAACCCTAGTCAGGATGGGCCCCAGTGAGTTCCTCACAAAGGCCTGGAAAGGGTTTCCTTCTACCAGCAGCCATTGAGAGAAAAGTTAGTCCCACAGAGGAGTCAAGCAGGAGAAGTGTCTTTGTCAGGAGAGAGAGCCGTTTGCCAGTAATTCTGACAGGGAACAGTAGCTGAAGTGGGAGTGGGCGGGGAAGAGGAGCAGACCAAGCACCCAGCCAATGGCACGAGAGTACTCTTGAGTGGCGGCTGACAGGCCAATGACTGATGGCTTTGGCAGGTTCCGCTTCTGTGGGTGGGACTCAGGCAACGCAGCCAGTGGATAGGGACAACTTCTGAGTGACACATCATGGAGCTAACTGATTTAGGAGTGTGTGGAATGTTCAGAAAGTGCCACCCCACTTCACAATTATATATAAGGAGAGATGTTTTCTCATGCTTCTTTATAGTATTGATTTTGTGGCATCTTACGTATTTTATTCTTCTAAGTTGCCTCAAGAGTATTTTATTGAGATGGAGAATATGTATTTTGAATCGTCTTCACAATGTATTTCTGCTGATTGTGACTCATTCTGCTCTCACATTTCCAGAAAGTCCATTTTATGTCTTAATTGAGACTTCAGGTTCTAATTCTGCCCATGATGAAGAAAAACTGAGCAACTTCCTGGAACATGTAATGGCCACCAATTTGGTGGCAGATGGAACTTTGGCTTCAGATGACAAAAAAATAAAGGTAATTTCCCTACTCCACTGATGTACGTGTCTCAGCGCTCTGTTATGAATCTGAACTATGAACTGATAAATGTTCATCTATTTTCCCAATGGTCTCAAACTGCTGGATGTTCAAAGGAAAAAGCTGTAGCTACTTTACTGTTCTCTGTTATTTAATACTGCTCATGTTCTGTTCAGTTTTTTGGCAGCCCCACTTCATATTATTAATTAGAAGACTAATTAAAAACCTTTAAATGAGGGTTTGAGTTCAGTATTAAGCAGCAGGAAAACACCCTGTCTGATGCCTTACAGCTTTCCATAGGAGATATCCAGGGGGAAATGCACTGTTGCTTCAGCTGCTTGTACAGATCCCATGTCAAGTTGGTTTTTATTATTTATCTATCAAATTTATACCCCGCCCTCCCCGCCAAGGCGGGCTCACGGCAGCTTACATAAAAAAACACATACATACAGTTAAAAACAGTCCTAAAACTTTCTAAAGACCATCTGACATTATAAAGTGCTAGTACTCATTATTGTTTAAGGATGGTGGCTGTATTCGATAATCTGTTCTCACAGTCAGCTCATAGATCTTCCTTTAGGCGGCTGGCACAGGCTGTTGTTGGAATTTCTAGAGAGCAGGGCTCTCTATCCTTCAACCCGGGAGGGCCAGTCGATTTTGGTACCCTGATCTCAGCGCTCTCTGGGAAACATATGGGGAAAGGCGGTCCCTCAGGTATGCAGGCCTCTGACCATAAAGGGCTTTAAAAGTAAGAACCAGCACCTTGAAGCGAATCTAGTATGCTATCAGCAGCCAGCGCAATGCTTTCAGTACAGGCTGGATGTGCTCCCAAATAGGGAGACCCATCAAAAACCTGGCCACAGCATTTTGCAGTAGCTGTAGCTTCCAGATTTGTGACAAGGACAACCCCATGTAGAGAGCATAACAGTAATCCAGTCTTGAGGTGACCATCGTGTGGATCACTGTTGCTAAGTCGTTGCATTTGAGGAAGGGAACCAACTGCCTGATCAGCCAAAGGTGTAAAAGACTGACTTGGCAGTGGCTGCTACCTGGATCTCCATTGTTAAGGAGGCATCCAGGAGCGCTCCCAGACTCCTAAGCTCCAGCGCTGGCACCAGCAGTGCCCCATCAAAGGTCGGGAGCGGGATCCCTGCCCTCGGGCCACCCTGGCTCAGGCACAGGACCTCCGTCTTCATCGGATTCAGTTTCAGTCGGCTCAGTCTAAGCCATCCAGCCACAGCTGGTAGCACCCGGTCCAGATCTTCTGGTTTGGAATCAGACTAGCCGCCCAACAGCAGATAGAGCTGGGTGTCATCAGTGTACTGGTGACAACCCAGCCCATGCCTCCAGGCAATCTGAGCAAGGGAGTGCGTATAGATTTTGAAGAGCATTGGGGACAGCACTGCCCCTTGGGGCACGCCACAACCCAGTGGGTGCCTTTGGGATAGCTGTTCCCCCAGTGCCACCCTTTGTCTCCGACCTTGGAGGAAGGAGGCAAGCCATTGCAAGGCAAGCCCCTGGAATCCAGTGTCAGCGAGGTGGTGGATCAGTAGCTGATGGTCGACCATGTTAAACGCTGCCAATAGGTGCAACAGCACTGACGATCTGCCCTGATCCAGATGCCTCCAGAGATCATCTGTGAGGGTGACCAGTGCCATCTCCGTCCCATGTCCCAGGTGAAAACCAGTCTGGAATGGATCTAAAATGGAGCTGACAGTTGTTCAGAGAACAATCTGAAGCTTCTGGGAGCACATCTTTTTTAAAAACAAGAATTAGTGTGGTGTAGCAGGTGTACTAGGTCAAGGGAAAGCTGCCATGCCATGAAGTTCTTACATACTACCCTGAGCTCCTTAGAGACGGCATAGGATAAAAGTGGTAGAACAGAATAGACAGTTTTGAGGCAGAAATCAGGTGTGTATAAAAGGTGTTCATAGTCATCTATTTGTCTCTTAGCATGTATTAGAAGCCACATGTATTTAAGCTTTGCATTAGGCAGGGTCTTTTGTGTCTGTGATTGGTATGTAATCCATGGCAGCAGAATTGATACAGTTGTGAGGACACAATGCTGGTGGCCTTCCCAAACAGCTTATTGTGTTGGGTACAGTTTGGTTAAAAAAAAAGTGTGTTATCTAAGTGTTGTTTATAGTAAAATTGTATCTGCTTTCTCTTTTGGACACAACAGAAATAAGATCTTCTCATACAGCAAGACAGGAATTCTGTATTCTAAAAGCTAGACATTGCTGCAAGTTAAGCTGGGGCTGAAAAGCAGTTGGTGATCTTTATGAGGCTGGAAGAGCAGGAATTCTGCATGATAGAGAAGTTAACAGTTGCAAAGGCATTTCCAACAGTGTTAAATTATATTTTGGTGAATCATTAAATCCAGAGCAAGTTCACAATAATTTGAAGACCAGTTTTGACCACCCACCGATGTCCAAGCAGCATGAAAGGCTAGTCCAGTAGCACTGCTAGCAGCGGGCCACTTTTCCACAGCCATTCACAGGGAATGAAAAGAAAGAAATCAGATCCATTTTGATTCAATCTAATTTGCTGCTTTGGTCAACGACAGACGCTGTGGGCTTTAAGGGAACGGATCACAGAGGCCCTAACATGTGATGGATATATTTACAAATATGACATTTCCCTTCCTGTGGAGAAACTTTATGATCTGGTGACTGACGTGAGGGCACGGCTGGGCAGAAGTGCCAAGAGTGTTGTGGGCTATGGACATCTTGGTGAGTTGGAGAGCATGCTTAAAAGCATCCTTTATTGTTTCAGATTTAGGGTAGCGTGGTGGATAAGCTGAGAGACTGACCTTGGTTCAGCCCTTGTTTCTTACCTCAGGGCCAAGATAGACATGACAGCAGCACTGGCCTGTAGCTACAGCGGGGCTATTAGGGGCTCTCCCCCTCCCTTAAAGGGACAGCCCAACAAGATTTCCCTCCTTCCTTACTAGCAGTAGCATGATCTGAGGCCGGCTGTTTGCTCTGAGGTTCTTGGAGAAAGTGTGGGCTAAAAATGGGATAGAAATTATACCTCATTTATGTATATGCACCTCCCAGCTGCATTATGACTCATGCCTTTAAGTGTTTAAGGGGCAGTCTGAAATAATGCCGGAATCTCTGGTTTTAACTGGAGAGCAGGTAAGATCCCTGAGGACTGAAGAAAGCAAGTCTACCCCTTGGAAATATGGAGTGGAAATATGAAGCACTGTTGGATAGCACAGCCAGTTTACATTTCTGTTTTGAAACCATCCAATTCCCAGCTCTGGTTTCCTTTGGCAGGAGATGGAAACTTGCACCTGAACATCACAGCAGAGTCTTACAGTCATTCACTGCAGGAAGCCATTGAACCCTATGTGTACGAGTGGACATCCCAGTATCATGGAAGTATCAGCGCAGAACATGGGCTGGGCTTCAAGAAGAAGCATTATATCTACTACAGTAAGCCACAGGAGGCTGTTCTTCTCATGCAGCGGTTCAAGGCCATGCTGGACCCTAATGGCATTCTAAACCCTTACAAGACATTACCAGTCAAGGCTGAATGATGCTGCCTGCAGGGAAAGAATCTGTAATATTTTGGTGGATATTTTCTAGTACTGCACTTCTCCCTAGCCGTGAACAAAATGTGAAGCCACAATCTGAACTGGAGGTTTGCATTTCTTTTGCCTGAGCAAAGGAATTGCTGCACTTCTAATCTTGCCTGCCAGATCATAAGTTCTGGACAGACTGGGAAGCATGTCACTTCAGCCACTTGATTTTCAAAGCTTGGCATTTCACCTTGTTCCCAGGGTTTTGTTCTTATAGATGCACCTATTAGAGTGTTGTGGAGCTCCATGGGATGATCCAAAGGGCTGATTAGGGATCATTTAGATGAGAAAGTCCCAGTCATTTGCATGGTGTTGCATAGCATATACAGCAGAAGTGTTAAACATGCAGCCCACAGGCTGGATCAGGCCCTTAGAGGGCTCCTATCCAGACTGCAAGGAACTGACTGTCTCCTGCTTCTTTCTCCAGTTCTGCTGCTGCATCGCAGCTTGCTTTACCAGACTCTCTAAGTCACACAGGAGAGATAGGTAGGCAAGCTTCTGTTCCCTGCATTGGCTGAGGCTCCTCCCCTCCTCCTTCCAGAAGGAGGGAGGGAATGAGCCAGGTGGCCTCAATCACACAGGAGACAAAAACAAGCCTTTCTTCCCCTCCATTGGCTGAGGCTCCTTCGCTTCCTTCTGCCTTGCTTTGCTCAGCTGCCTCAGTTGCACAGAAGAAATACAAAGCACCGGGCTTCCGTTCTGGGATTCATGGCGTCCTGACGTGCTCTGGCTTGCTCGTAGAGCTCCCAGAGCAAACGGAGGGTCTTGACGACAGGGTGGGCTTCCAATAGCCCACCGCAGATCCCCCCAGGCAGGGGGGTGACTGGCAGAGAGCCTGGCCCGAGAGAGGAGTTGAGATCGGCTGATAGCGGGGCTTTAAAGAGCGCCGCGACCAGCCTTGATCCCCTCCCCAGAGAAGGCACTTCGGAAAATCTCTACAAGACCCCACCGAGTTGGATTCTCAACATAAGAACGCATGACCCAGACCTCCAAGACATTCTACAGAAACTGATATCAAGGAAACACTGCTATAACAAGACACTGAATTTGAAGGTAACTTTTTAAAATTGCTCACCGGAGACGCGTTTCGGCCGAAAATAAACAACATCCGATGAAGCGCATGATCGTGCACTATCTGTTGTACTAACATTGGGCGGAAAAAGTGCAGTTAAACAGCTAAAAAAGGCCAAAAAGCCGAATTGTTGATCATTCCTGCGGTTAAATTATTGACTTTAAAATAGAAACTAACAGTAACTCCGCGAGAATTGCAATGGAAAAGTACTGGAGCTGCTGCAGCAGAAATCGGCAAAACAGGAAGTGACTTCAGAACAGACAAGTAATCATCCTAGAGAAGACCAAGGAGGCCGGAAGAAGGGAAGAAATCAGGAACAAGGGGGACCATTAAGATTGCCGGACAGGAAGTGAGTACCCGGAAGAACCATTTACCATAGAGAAATTGCGCCCGCCATTTTGGGAAGGTCAGAAAAATTTTCTTTGATTTTAAACGAAAGACTTAATATAAAAAAGTGAAACCAGTGCGATTTAGGTGGGCACAAGAAGGACTTTGATTTAGAGTGTGTTGGAGGGAAGATTGTGAACAACGGCTTACGACCTGCGGCAACGACAGAGGGCAAATACCTGGTCCTCCCCGAAAATGGCTGGAAAAGAGGAAAAAAAGCTACAGGGCATGATGGAAGCTATGGAAAAACGAGTGATGGACGCGATTCTGAAGCTTGAAAAGACCGTTATATCAGAGGTAACAGAGCTGAAAAAAGAAATGTCTGGAATTACAAAAGAGATACAGACGCTGACCAAAAGAGCAGATGAGATGGATGTAAGGGTGAAGGGAGTAGCATCCAATATAGCTGAGGTCACTTTAGAAACAGATAAAGTGAATGTGATGGTCCAATACAATGCAATGATTAATCATATGAGATTCAGGGGGATCCCTGAAGATAAGAATGAGGACATCCATTCAGTCATGGTAGATGCTGTTGCAGATTTTTTGAAAATGGAAGAGGAGAGAGTGGCGGCACAGATTGATGTGGTATACAGAGTCAATTCTGCGATTGCGCAAAGGAAAAAATTACCTAGAGATGTAATTGTCCAGTTTATATCTAAGAAGTTGAAGGAGGATTTGTTTAAGCAACAATTTCAGGACGACTTCACAATTGGCAACAAGAAAATCATGGTCCTAAAGGAACTACCCAGAGCGATGCTTCAGGACAGAGGACTTTTTAAAGACCTGATTGACAAGCTGAAATCAGAGGGCATAAGATATAGATGGGAAATTCCTAAAGGTGTCAGTTTTTCGTTCAAACAGAAGAGAGTCACCATCAAGTCAGTTGACCAAATGACCAGATTCATCAATGATAATTTTATAGACTCTGATAAATAATTACAGAATCAACATGGAGAGTCAAATAATTTCATGGAATGTTAATGGACTGAACTCACCCCAAAAAAGGAAAAATGTCAGACTCTGGTTGGAAAAACAGAAATGCGATATTGTTTGCTTGCAAGAAACACATATTAAAAAATCAGATGCCAAATTTTTGATTCAAAAAAGATTAGGAGAGGAATTTTATTCACTCTCCTCTCAAAAGAAAAAAGGAGTAGTTACATATATTAAAAAAGAGTTGGAACCAAAAGAAATTTTCAAAGACAATGAAGGGAAATTTTTGGCGGTAGAAGTTGTGCTGCAGAATAAAAAGACATTAATTGTTAATCTCTATGCTCCCAATGGGGCAAAAGAAAACTTTTTCAGAATTTGTGGGAACAACTACGACAGTTGACCTATGAGCAAATGATTTTAATGGGCGATTTTAATGGTACTGTTGACAATGTTGTTGATAGAAAATCAAAAAAAGGAATTGAGGCCATGGGCAAACTTCCTAAAGTCTTTTTCCAATTGATTAAACATGAACATTTGGCAGACGTTTGGAGAACTAAACATCCCAGAGACAGTGAGTACTCTTTTTATTCATCAAGACACGAGTCTTTTTCCAGGATAGATATGATGTGGATGACAGAGAACCTAATCTTGCAAACACGCAAAATTGAGATACTACCTAGGACTCTTTCTGACCACAGTCCGATAAAATGGTCAACGTATGTTAAGAGAAAAAAATTTCGATGGCGACTCAACGAAGATTTGCTGGACAAGCAAAATATTGTGGATAAAATAAGGACAGAAACCCAAACATACTTTCAACTGAACTTAAATAAAAGTGTACAGACGCAAACGGTATGGGAAGCCTACAAGGCTGTGATGAGAGGACATCTGATTGCAATTAATAATAATGAAAGGAAACAACAAATGAAAATAGACAAAGAAATTATGGAAAATATTCGGAAAAAAGAAACAGAACTTAAGAAAAGGCCTGGTAAAAAGAAGATTTTGAGAGAATTGAGGATCCTAAGGGAGCAATATGCGGCAAGGTTGAACAAAGAAGTATTTTGGAACTTGAAAAAATTGCAACAGAAATCCTTTGAAGGTGCAAATAAACCTGGCAAATATTTAGCATGGCAATTAAAGAAAAGAAGAGAGAATAAAACAATCACTTGTTTGAAAGATGGAAATAAAGAGATTTTGGACCCAGGAGGAATTAAAAGGGAATTTTTTAAATACTATGCGACTCTCTTTCAATCGAAACAAGCAGATCCTCAAAAAATGTTGGATTACCTATCCAAAGTTAATTTGATACAACCAAATCCAGAAATGAAAACACTCCTAAATGCTGCAATAACTAAGGACGAAATTAGTAAAGCAATAGCCGAGGCAAAAATCTCCAAAGTCCCAGGCCCGGATGGCTTTTCAGCTAAATTTTATAAAAAATTTCATGAAGATATGGTTCCGGTGCTGGAGATTCTTTTAAATGAAATTAGAAAGACAGGAAAGATCCCTGACTCCTGGAATGAAGCTGCAACCACCTTAATTCCTAAAGAAATGCAAGATTTAACAAATGTTAAAAACTATCGGCCCATTTCATTATTGAACAACGATTATAAAACATTTGCAAAAATATTGGCAGAGCGCCTTAAAAAGTTTTTGAAAGATACTATTGTGGAAGATCAAGCTGGTTTTTTACCAAATAGACAAATTAAAGACAATATGAGGGTTGTATTGGACGCAATTGAGTATTATGACAAACATCCTGAAAAAGAAGTCGCTTTTTTATTTTTGGACGCAGAGAAGGCCTTTGATAATTTAAATTGGGAATTTATGTTTAAAGTGCTTGAGAAGTCTATGATGGGCGTAGAATTTACAAGAATGATCCAATCGATATATAAAGAACAAAAAGCTTCGGTGATTGTTAATGCAGAATCAACAGATATGTTCCGGGTAAGAAAAGGTACTAGACAAGGTTGTCCCCTGTCACCATTGTTATTTATCTGGATTTTGGAGATTTTGCTACAAGCGGTCAGAGATGATGTTAATATAAAAGGGTTGAATATTGGAGGTTTTTCATTTAAATTAAGAGCATTTGCGGATGATATCATGTTTATTGTTGAAGATCCTGTTAATAATATGCCTAAGGTATTTGAAAAAGTAAGAGAGTTTGGTGATCTTGCAGGGTTTTATGTCAACAAAAATAAATCTAAGATACTGTGTAAAAATATGATTGGTACAAAGCAACAAATGTTACAAAATGTGACAGAATGTGAAGTGGTTAAAAGGGTTAAGTATCTGGGAGTTGAAATTACAATGAAAAATATAGATTTGTTCAAGAATAATTATGAAAAATTGTGGGGTTCGATAAAGAGTGATTTAGAAAAATGGGAAAAACTAAGGTTATCTCTTCTTGGAAAAATTGCCGTTATTAAAATGAATGTACTGCCCAGGTTAATGTTTTTGTTTCAGACAATACCAATTGTGAAAGATGGAAAAGTGTTGGTAAAATGGCAAAGAGAAATCTTTAAGTTTATCTGGGCAGGGAAGAAGCCAAGAATAAAAATGAAGATAATGTATGATACTAAGGACAGAGGTGGCTTCCAAGTCCCGAATTTGCGTTTGTATCATGAAGCAGTATGTATGTCTTGGTTATCTGAATGGGTAAATTTGGAAAATAGAAAACTTTTAGCTCTTGAGGGGCACGATTGCAGATTTGGCTGGCATGCCTATCTTTGGTATGGGAAAAACAAAGCTGACTCTATGTTTAAGCATCATTATGTAAGGAGGACATTGTTTGATGCATGGACCAGGTATAAGGATACAATATCGGATGAAAGGCCTCTGTGGATTGTTCCAGCTGCATTTATACATTTGTTTTCAGAATATAGAGGCAATGATTGGTTGAAGTATCAGGAATTGTTGCAAAGAGAAGGGAAAAAATATGTTTTAAAACCAAATAATGAATTAGAATTTGAGTATGGTTGGCTACAATATTGTCAAATAAGGGACATTTATAAAAAAGATTGTAAAGAGTTTGGTTTTAGGGCTATGAATGATGATTTTGAGAATATATGGTTGAAAAAAGAACGGAAAATGATATCAAAAATGTATAAAACTTTGTTGACTGTATATACTTTGGATGAAACCGTTAAAGAACAAATGATAAAGTGGGCCATAAATATGAACAAAGAAATTTCTATGGAATTATGGGAATTTTTGTGGAAAAGATCTTTTAAAATGTCCACTTGTATTAACGTAAAAGAAAATTGCTATAAGATGATGTATAGATGGTATATGACACCAAAAAAGATTGCTAATATTAGCATGGATAAGAACTTGAGTAATAAATGTTGGAAATGTAAAAAAGTAGAGGGTTCTTTTTACCATATGTGGTGGTCATGTGATAAAGCGAAAGCATACTGGTCTAATATACATTGTGTGATGCAGAAAATATTGAAAACCCCAATTGAGAGAAAGCCTGAACTTTTTCTCCTCGGTTTGACAATGGAAAAAATTCCACAAGAGAAAAGGACACTGTTATGGTACATGATTACGTCGGCGAGAATGGCCTTTGCTCAGCATTGGAAAATGGAGAAGGTACCAGATATACATGACTGGTTGAGAAAATTGTTATTTTTAGCAGAAATGGACAAAATGACAAAGAAATTAAATGGACAAATTGCAGAACAGTACTTAAAAGACTGGGAAGGATTGAAATTGTATCTAGAAACTGAATATAGAATGAAGGGGAGAATATATAATTTGGATACGTACGGATATTGAATGAGAAGTGAAATGAATTTTGAACTGTATGTACTGTTATACATAATATGCTGAAATTGTAGAGGTTATATATAATTTAAATGTGTTACCTGGTTTGTCGAGGTATTTAAGTCTAAACTTGATTGCCTTATAATTTTTTCTGTTTGTTATTAGCAGTGTTGGAAGCCTATTGGGGGGGTGGGGGGATTGGGATCTTACTTTTTTGGAAACTGTATTGGTAACGTGATTGGAAATGTTGAATATATCCCAATAAAAATTTTGTTTCAAAAAAAAAAAAGAAATACAAAGCACCTTTAAGACCAACAATTTTTTCAAGGCATGAACTTTTGTGTGCCTTGCTACATTGTGTGTTTTGCTGGACTGGTGATGCCAGGTCTCTCCTGGGTGTAGCTGGGTTTCCTTCCTCTTTTTCACTGTATTCATGCCCTCATGAGCCAGGTTTTCTCAGTAGGAAAGCAATGTGAACTATTTAGATGAGGAATAACAACAAGCCAGTGAGGTAGATTAGGCTGAGAGTGTGTGTCAAGTCCAAGTTCACCCAATACATTTTCTTGGTAGACTGGGGCTTTTGAACATAGACTTCCTAGATAGTAGGCTGATACTGACACATTGCTGTCTCTCTATTCTTGCACTGCCTCATAGGAACTGTAGTTATTTCTCTAGGGAAGACTATTGTTTTGTACACACATAGCCCCCAGTCTGTGTCAGGATGCCTTCTCATGTTCTTGACCAGCACCCAAAGCAATTTATGTACAAAAGGTCACAATGCCCAACCATTCCATGTTTTCCCTGGGTCCTAGGCTCAGAACACTGAGCATGAGATTTCTATAATTAATGTAAAAAAAAAATAGGTTTGCAGCTTACTGAGACACACCTGAACTGTGTACTCAAGATTGCTACAGCACAGATATTTTGATGCAATAATTCAGAGCAAAGGGTGTCAATTATCAGAGACTGTTAAATAAAATATTGCAAGAGTGCTAATGTTTTAAGCATGTTTCTAAAGTTTTTTAAAAAATCATCAGTTGTGTTTTGTCCTTCATAAAGTTTGTATCTCTGCTACCCGGCATTACATTTTATGACACACATGGCCTGGCCCAACAAGGTCTCATTTATGTCAGATCCAGCCCTCATAACAAATGAGTTTGACAACCCAGATATACAGTGTTATAATACAGCTCATTCTGATTTCAGCTGGGGTACCATCCCGCAACACGTAACCCTTTTGGCCTTAAAAGGGCCAGGTTAGTGGTCACACAATTGTGGATGCCCCATTCAAAACTTAGAACAACTCTTTAAAAACTTTTTTATTGAAGACTAGGGGAAATAATGAGTTCAAACTGGGAGTTTTAAACAGAACAATGTGACTAAAAATTATATTAATCAGTCCCAAAATCAGTGTGAAAAAATAAGGTCTCTGGGCCCTGACTCACAAATGGAATACAGGTTAGGTTCTCCTCACAATCACATACAGGTTGAGTTGTCACTGAGAAGCTACTTTTCCTCATGTTCACAACAGAACTCCTGCTAACGCTCAGGATCAAAGGCTTATGCCAAAAGATGGCCACTCTTTTGCCAGCTGCCTTTCTCCATCTCCACAGGCTTTTCTCCTCAGGAACTACTCTTTTAGAAATTCTCTGCTCCCTCAGGATAAAAATACCTCAACCCCTTTCCCTGCTCCTTCTGCCCTGTTAACAGGCAACCACTCACCCAGCCTCTCTAGGAAACACCTTCTAAAGGGCAGTGTTTCCAGGTGAAAAACATGCAACAGACTTTTAAATAATAAATTATTATTTTTTCAAGGATTACAGTAGCTTCTCTTCTCCCCAGCCATCTAAAATAAAACAGCCATAGGTTTGCACAGGGCTCTAGAAGAAAGGTAGACATTTTGTACATTGAACTGTAAGTGAGCAATGAGTGTTTCACATTTTCAAGGAAAAATAAAATGTATAATGCAAGCAATAATACTGTGTTTTGATTTTGTGTCTTCTAGGTTTCAGTGCAGCCTGCCTTGGTAGGTTCCTTGTCCTTTTCCAGATTCTTAAATAATGTCTAAGCTTACACTAATATCATGGCATTATGACTCGTATGTCAAAATTGCCTGGTGCTTACTTCCTGTGAAGCAAATGAGTGGTCATGGTGAATTAAAAACACAGCATGAGTAAGTGAGGGCTGTTGAACTTTCCCGAATCCCTCCTGAATTCACTTCTTCCAAGCAGATATTCCCTGATCGGAGATGTATGTAGTTCAAGTACACACACAAGTTCCCAGTTGCAAGTCCAGTCATCTTCAAAGAGAGGACCTCAGATAGTGGGAAAGATCCTCAGACCCTGGAGAGCTGCTATGAGAGTAATAGATAATACCAGGCTAGAAGGACCAAGGATCTGAACCGCACTTTCCCTGTACAACCTCTACTGTATAAGGCAGCTTCAAGACTGGAAGCAAGACCTACTGTGAGAAAAATGGTGGGAGAAGTGGTTCCTTGGAGAAAGTGCAAGCATAAAAAAGGTTTACAAATCCCCCACTACCTACCTCTATCCTCCATTGTACCTTATGGATTGTATCTCTGTTTCATCCATTTTCAAGCTCATAGTTTCTAGGAGTTGACTCCGATGAGCCTGTTCTAACAATGGTACAGCCTTGCTGGTAGAGCACACTGGTGAAAGACCCCCACCTTCTGCAGAAAGAAGTCACAGCAGCTGGCAGTTATGCAGTGCTTTAATTTCAGTTTGACAATATCATTATAAACATTTTTGGGGACTCAAGGTTTGTTAGACACGGCTGGGTCTCATGTAGTCCCCTCATGGTAGCAGGGGGGAAACTATGTTGTGTTCTCCCAGTTCTTTTCATCTACAGCAAAGCTGGTGGGTGCATGTAGCTGCTCCCCCACCTCAATTGAATGTCTTCCCAGATCAACTTTTGACATATTCAGTGGAGGGGGGGGGGTTAAAAGCAGCATGTCCAAATCCCTAAATAAATAAATTCAAATACAAGCATAAGAAATTCTGACATTAACAATTGTTTTGGTTCAGGAAAAGAGACAGCTACATGGTAGCATATTTTCCTTGGAGGCGATAGGGTGTATTATAGAACTAAAGTAAGCATCATGGGCTGCAAGTTTATTTATTTACTTCATTTATAGCCCCTCTACCCTCCCCGAGACTTGAGACAGATAACACAATATAGAGAACAATTCATACAGGACAAGTTCTCCAATAATCAGTAGGAGTAGGATTACAGAAATTAGAGAGCAATGCTTCCAAAGAATGACATGCCATAAACAAGGATGCCAAGAGAGTTTTGGGATCCATACTTGGAGAGCAGAATTACAAAGAGAGGGTCATAGCCCATCACTGCGGTCAGGAAGAATGTGCATTCCTTTGCCAAGTGTACTTGCATTTGTACATTTGTTTCATCCATTGCATTTCCAGTTCATCAGACCAAGGATGAGATGTAGACTGAGAGTCTTGAGGATGGTGCCAGAGAGTCATCATTTCCTGTGGGTACACACATTTTCGTCAGGTATTTTTTCCCTGTTGGCTCCAGTTTGTAGTTATTTAAAAACCTGCAGATGTTATGACAGCAAGCTCTGGTTATGAGTTATGAGTTCACGAAGGTGTGTAAAGGTTTTACATATGCAGAAGTGTATTTAGAAACCCTGAATAAGCCAGGTTTGCAAATGGGGAGAAAGCCACATACGTGTACACTAATAGAACTTTTACACACCTTCAAGTGAAAGAGTGCAGGTCCAGGGCTGGAGCTGCTGTCGCGATGCCATTGCCCCTTCCCCCCTACACACATTGAGCCTCTTCACCAGAATGCTGTATGAGAAGGGGAAGAAGACTCTTTGAGACATTCCAGTCATGTTTACTGGGAGCCTGCCAACCTCATGGAACTGAAAAATGTCCTGCCTGTGATCCTCCTGATACATGCAGTCTTCATGTTGTGTGAACAGGTGTGACTAACATATTTACCATGTGTTTATAACTTTGGTACAGGTGAACTGACTCACATTCATGCATACTGAGGCTGTAGGTGCATCTTTAATATGCTCCTGTTCACAGAACATGATGGCCATGCACTCTGGGAAGGTAGTGTGTGTTCCTGTTATGTATGTTTGGTGATTGTAACATCTCAAAAGGACTAACGTCATGTAGGTACACTTGTCCATTTTTCTATCCCATTATGATCTCTGGTTAAAGGTTTTGCAAGTTTTTACAGCTGACTGGAAGAACTTCTATGTTATATCACCTGCAGATCTCTGAATAAGCTACCATCTGTATGCAACCACAAATGTCATGAATTTAGATAATGTATGAGTGGTAGTGGAACAAGAGATGTGTGATAACTTGTAGGCATTTCATTCAGCTACCCAGATGCCTCTGTAGTCTCTACTCCTCTCTTTAGGGCACTGGCACTAGACAGAGGTGAATTATCTCTGTATTCTGCCATGGTAGATATTGTACCACAGACATGATTACCATGAGCTGGCACCACTTCAGTGCTTCTATATATGTAATGCCCATGGATGATTGTGTGACATGGCTATGTTGACTGCACTTCTTTCCTGCCTCTCATCCATCAATGCCGTATTTTCACACAGATACTTGTTAGGGTATAATTGAAACAAAGAACCTTGAGTCATGTCTTTTTTTGAGTGATAGCATTTATTTTCTATAGCCAAAGGCCATTGCAATCAATCACAAACAACATAAAACAAAATCATAAATGACATCATTAAAGTAACCTAGATCTACAAGCGCTTATCAAGTTCAAACATTTCATCTTTCAGATACAGCTTTAGCCCATCTTTTTATGGTATCTTGGGATAGCCAAAAATTGTGCAAGGTGTACACAGCAAATAAACAGACTGAAGAAAAGAAAAAATGTGGGCATGCCTGTGATGGAAGACAATCCATGCCTCTTGTGTGCAGGGCTGGTCCAATAATGAGACAAGGTGAAGCAGTGGCCTCAGAATGTGGATTTTGGAGGACAACATCCTCTGGAGAGCCAGTCTGGTGCAGTGGTTAAGAGCTGCAGACTGTAATCTGGAGAACTGGGTTTGATTCCCCACTCCTCACATAAAGCCAGCTGAGAGACCTTGGGTCAGTCACAGCTCTCTCAGAGCTCTCTCAGCCCCACCTTCCTCCCAGTGTGTCTGTTGTGGGGAGAGGAAGGGAAGGCAATTGTAAGCTGCTGTGAGACCCTTTTAGGTAGTGAAGAGCAGGGTACAAAAACCAAGTCTGCTGCTGCTACCATCTCACTCTTGCTTCTGCCTCTGCCTGCCCCTTCAGTTACCAACAGTCATTTTACTTCTGATATGTGTGGTCAGTAGAAAGGGGAGGGGAAAGACAGAGAGCACAGACATGTATTGTGAAACAGACAAGAGGTAATGCAGCCAATTAATAACCACAACATATTTTATTGGGAGTATGTGTTTTGTCATGACTTGCCGATAAAAACTGAGTCTCAGTTCTATAAAATAAAAATTTTAGAAATGTGGGACATAAGTTTCCCTGGAGGAGGAGTGCCATCGCTGAGGACTTCATCCCACTTATATGGACCACTGAAAACTGAGCACCTTCCTATCAAAAGGAAGCTTTATGGATAGTTTTAATTCTACTGTTCTGCCCTCCTTTGCTTTGGGTTTGATCAAGGCAACGATCTCCCACTGTAAATACCACCATGATATTATTCGGGTTCCATTTGGATTTGCATGGAGGTAAGGCTTTGCAGGAGCAAAATTTAATGGTGTGGAAATAGCTTTCCGCTCCACTGGTGGTTGAATCTGACTGAAAACAGGCTGGGTGGGAAATTCTCAATTATTCAGAACTCTGGCAGCATAGTAGATGCTGTGTTGTCAAGCAGAAATCATCCCGCTCCCCTTCTGCACCATTACCATGAGTTTGGCAACTGTGCTGGCAGAAATCTGATCCTGAAAACTGGCTGAAAGGAAAATTCCCACAGAGCCTGATCTATACCAATTAAAAGATGACCACAAGAGACCAGAGACCTGCTGAGAACAGGTAGCCTTCAGCATGGCTGCAACATGCCTGGCCATTTTGTTCAGCACCTAGGGCCAGGACAGTTCTCTGTCCAAGCAACCAAAGCCAGCCCCTGAGGTACTGGCGGTGCAGCATAGAAAATGGCAATGGTCATGGCTTCTGCCTTTCACTACCTGCTGAACCAATGCAGCCTCCCATCAGGTCCTTTGGGGTGCTGGCAGTGCTGCTGGTGCTCAGCTGTCTCCCAGTTTATCTTGCCAAGTACAATCCTCATTGCCTCACCTCTGTGTTTTGTTTGTTGGCACACCAGCATCTTCACAGGCTGTCATGATCCTAGGCCCATAGTAGTGTGGCCTACAGTCTCTAGGGAGCTCCAGAGAAGGCTGTATTAGAGTAGCTATCAGGGCCTACATTTCCAAGGTCCTCTCTGGAGCCTGTGATTGGTTAACAGTGGATTTGGAGGGGAAACTTACACCTGCAGAGGAGTATAGGGTGGTGCCTGGGAAGAAGTGATAAAAGGCCTTGCTCAGAGTGAGAGGTGATTCACTCCCAGGAAGCAGAGCTAGTGGAGCTGCTGCAGAAGGAGGGATCCCTCATCCAAAAGGAGTGAGTCAGTCTGAGACCAAGTACCTCGACAAGGCTAGGAAAGTACAGTCAGATATGTTAGGTTGGACAACACATGTCAAATTCCACAGGGGAGCCATTGAAATTCATAAACATAAATACAATTTCAACAGGAAAGAAGAGAGTTTAAAAATAAATAGGGCATGGTTTCCTGTCCTGAAAAACACAAAATGTTCTACATCTTACAATAGCACTACAGATAAGATTAGAATTTCAACAGCCAATCCATATGAAAAGAACCTCCTCAGGAAAGCTCCTCCATTAGCATGTCACAGCCTGGGGAACTCCTACAAGATAATGACTCAGCCCTACCCCCCCTTCCTGAGTAGATATAAATTACCTGCCTACCATTTTTCTTCTCACCTTGACATAGATAGTACTCCATCTTTCTGTGTTATAGGATGCCAGTCACAGCTGCTGGCGAAACGTCAGGTTCTACAATGCCAAGACCACGGCCATACAGCCCGGAAAATCTACAACAACTAAAGACACAGCAGGGTTTCTTATTTTGCTAGTTTACCTACCACTACTCTGCTCATTTTTCCTACACATTATTGAATCACAGTTATTGTTACATCTCTTTAATAAAAATAGTTTATTACTCTTCTTGGGTCCTCATGCCTCATTCAGTCACTTACCTACTGGAAAAGCAGTGCATAAAGTTGTCTCCCAAGGAGACCCATACCAGAGTGCTGGCAACCATTAGAGAACCTTTCTAGCCGCTGGCCACGACACAGGCAGGTATGGCTTTTTTGGCACTCACCCCAAAATGGTTGTCTAAACCTGGTACAGACAATGCTGTGCTAGTTGATCTGTTGTTATATCACTGCACACATTTCAAATTTCTAATGGGAAGAGACAATACGCAACCACTGGTTGGAGCCAGTGGAAGTGTTTGTGGAAAGAGTTGCCACCAGAATTGCCACTCTCATCCTAGACTTTTGAGCCTGGCCTCTTTCCATTTGTTCCTGGGCACATAGCATTGAGGCCAGTGGGATTTCTGCAACAGTAAGAGCCTTAGTGAGGGGAGAGCTCTTGATGCTTGAGCACAACTGGTGCTTCACTAGGAGTTCAATTTTGTTTATGGAGATATATAGCTAAAGAAGTTCTGATATCTTGGTAGGCTTGTCCCATGACAGATCCCTGCAGACTGAGTTCTCCCAGCTAATTATAAATAAATAAAAAGGAAAATGATGGCCATGGGTACCTGCACATAGACGTTGCTGACAGTGTCCTCACTGCACTCAGACAATGAGGCCTTTGTCCTCCTTTTGCTGATTGAGCTGCTGGCTCAGGGATTTTTCCCCAATCATAGAACATCTAGAGAGCCCAGTGGGTCAGAGGTAGAGGGAAAGGGAGGGGGCCTGAGAACTGGAACATGGCACATAGAAGAAGAGAAGGAAGCAGCTGAGAGTGCATCTACCAGGAATGCCACATTTTAAAATGGCTATAAGGATTCAAATGGACAAAGATTCATGTCAGTAACTATCTGTGGCTTTGAGAACCAAAGAGGAAGGAAAGAGCAGCCGAAAAGGAGCAACAGGTTGGTAGTTTCATGCTTTCTTTACTCTTGAAGTTTCCATCAATATCTTTATCTCTTTTTCTTTATTCCTATTTACTGTGCTTTCTCTGCTCCCAACATCCTAATGTTCCCGGCTATTTTTCTCTGAGAAAGAAGCCGGAAGTGACTGTGTGCAGTGGCTCTGCTCATATTCTGCCCCCCCACCTTTGCCACCCGACACCCCCCCTCCACTAGTGCTTTCATTACTATTGTGGTTGCAATATGGAACACATTAACTAATTGTAAGTGAAACTGTTCCTGCCTACCATCACTGTGAGCCATATCATCCATCTAACCAAGACTTTAAAAAATGCTTTCTCTTAGCAGTACAAAAAATACTTTCTCCTAGCTGTACGATTCAAGCACCTATCTGTCTATCTTACTATTTTGGAAGCAAGGCTATAACCAACCATCCTCCTCAATGCTCTGCCATTTTGTAAACATTTTTAAAGTAATTAAACATTCTTTGGAGTCTTTGTGCTTCCCCTTCTGCCAGGGCAGGTTTTGTCCCTGCAACAGGGCTATTTCTCTATCCCCAGCAAATAGGATATTGCACATCATTCAAATGAAGACTTCAGAGTATCATGCAAGGGTGAAAATGCACGTGGAACATATCTGGCTGGCTGGCAAGAAAATAAGATTTGCCATGAAGGGAGGCTTCCTGGCCCAAAAGGACATCAGGCAGCCTTAATTCTTTTGGGTGGGGCACAGAGAAGAAACTCCTACGAAGATCAGAGTTGCAACACAGGCTCCTCTCAGGAAAGACAGTCCTTTAAGTGAGCGAGACCACTGGATTAGGGTCTAGGAGAACCAGGTTTGAATCCCCACTCCACCCTGGAAGCTTGCTAAGTAACTATGGGCCAGTCAGTCAATCTCAGTGTTCCAAGGGATTGTATTGAGGACTCCTGATGCTATTAGCCATTCTAAAGGGGGGAAAGATGTGTCCTTTCAAAACCTGTCTTTTTCCCTTTAACAGCTATGGGATTCTGATACAGATTAGAAAAAACTGAGTGGGAATTGAAGGGTTAAGTCTCTTCTTCCCTTTCTACACCACCCGAATCCAATTAGTGGCTACAGCCTTCAGGGCCCATTGAGAGGACTTGGCCAGAGCCATTAAAGGGGATTAACATTTCCTTTGTCATGTACAACAGACTGATGATCACAAGCTCCTTATAACAGTATATCAACTTGTTGTGGACGCTAGTGTAGTGCCAGATCCAGCAGTATGTTGGTGCAGCAGGCCTGAAGATTGGGACAGTAATGTCCCAGTGAGCCTGCCTGCTACTTGCCCCTTTGCTACAAATCCCTTTTGAGACAGGCTGCCAACAGTGACTTACAGATTTTTGTATGCCGATTCAGGAGCAAGATTGGAGGATGTGACTCTGCCTCTTTCCATGTTTCTAGAATGACTCTCACTTGTAAGACTGATTAGGTGGTTATAAAAGATGCATAAGGATGCCAGCCTGCAAGTGGGACTTGGGGATCCCCTGGAATTACAGTTCATCTCCAGTTTACAGAGATCAGTTTCCCTGGAGAAAAATGGATGCTTTGGAGGGCGAACTCTATAGCACTGTACACCACTGAAGTCCCTGTCCTCCCAAGGCTTCATCCCCAAATTTTCAGGAGTTTCCCAACCTGGATCTGGCGACCCTACCACTGGTGGCCCTCCATCCCTCACCAGTGGCCAGGGGCACCTAGCAACCCTAGCACCGCATTTGGTTTTTGTTAAAGAATTCTTCTGGGTAACCATCCTTCATTGTTTTTTATTTGTTTATGGTATCAAAACAATTTCCTAATCCATTAATTTGGCATGTTCAGGTGCCAGAGGTCTGGCAAAGGTTTGTTTTAGAACGTTATCTATATTTTCACTGACTAGCTTGTCTGAGATACAAAGGTTCAATCAGCAGAATTAGATGCATGTGTCCTAATGTTTTAATGAGATTACTGTCATACAACCATATTTCTTGACAGCCTTCAGGCTCACTTTCTATCCATTTTGCTGTCTTTTTCAGAAATATTAAAACTTTTGGAGTCTGCCTTTTCCTGAAATTTTTCTAGATTTCTTGAACTCAAGTTTCTAAAATGTTAATTTTGTTAGCTGTTCCCAGTTGCTCTGCCTCACTTTCCCCCCTGATGCTGTGCTAATACATTTGCCTCCAAAGTCTTGGGCTTACACCAGTGAAACTGGCCTGCTGCTGAAAATTTGGTTGAAGATCCCTGCACCTGGTTACAGAATGTCAGCTTCTTGAAGGAATTATTCTTTAACCCAAGAGGCTGCAATGTGGCTTTCCCCTAACATTTTCTTTCCCTGCTGCAGTTGCAATGGGCTCTCGCCATTTCCCTGCCCGGACCGTCCTATTTGAAAGGGAGACAAGTGGAGTAACATACCGAGTGCCAGCATTACTCTACATCCCCTGCGTTGCTAAACTGTTGGCTTTTGCTGAGGAGAGGCTGAGTGTTGATGATGCTCATGCCAACCTGCTGGTGCTGAGAAGAGGCACCTTCTACAAGAACTATGTGGAGGTAAGACAGTTTTGCTAAAGCAATGGGGTGGGGCCATTGGAAAGCAAAAGAAAGGGAAGGATTCTCAACAACATATCAGTCTCTGCACCACCTTTTACTAATTCTTTAGTTGTTTACCTATTTATTATTAAGAATATACCTACACTGCCTCTTCAGAGTCCTGTTCACAGCAGCTTACAGGTTAAAAAACACAGTACAAAAACAAGCCATTAGAAAGCAAACCACTATACATAAGCAGCATAAAACTGTCCATAAAGCAAAGACCATTAAAAAGCTGATATGATAATCCCTCTCCCCCATAACTAAAAGCCTGGGTAAAAACTTATATGTTTTGGCCTAGCACCTAAAAGGAAATAAAGTAGGCAACAGACAAGCCTCAAGGGAGAGGGCCTTCCAAAGAAAATGCCCTGTTTCTAGTCAGCACTCATCTTACCTGTGAAGGTGGGGCACAGAGAGCAGATCTTGAGAGATAGATCTTAATATGTGGACTGGTTGTTGAACTTGACAACAACAATCCTGGAGCACCTGGTATTGTGAATCCTTTATCTTATACTGCACCTGTGTACCATCCCTAATTGCTATACAATTGCTTAGTATGGATGGAATTGCAGGAAAGAGAGAGTATTGTTTTCCTACTTGCCCTATGCAGAGTCTGCAATTATTTCATCTTGGCTGGACTCAGACATTAGGCCCATTAAATGTCATGTAATACATTTTTGGACAGATTCACAGAGTTGGCACTGTGCATATCAGAGGATGGCTGACATGTGTGAAACAGCCACAACAAACCCAACATGGTACAGGCAAAGCTTTCTGGACAACAGGTTAAGTGAGTATCAGTGAATATAGTTTGCATATGCCATTAACCATCAATCAATAAATAAGAGATTAGAGATCTACTGACATACACACATGCGAATCAGCTGTTCACAGTCCATGAGCACAGGTGACTCAACTGGAGCCCCACTTATTATTCCATTCTTTAACCCCCCCTTCCACTTCTGCATAGACACTCTTCTGTACTGGGTGTGGGGCTGAGCTGTGCCATGAACTTAGGCAAGCCGGTATTCTCTCATCCTCAGTTGCCCCTTCCACCAATCTATAATGAACTCAGTGACAGTGATGCTGTTGTAAACTCTGGTTACCTAGTCAAAGCCTTGCTCTCTCTCGTGTCTTTGCTCACAGAGCAAAATAATTGGCAGCAGGAACACTGTTCATGCTTTTTGCATGTGATCAGGAAAATGAGTCACAAAATGAAGCGGCCTGGGGCATGTGGGTTTGGTCCCCATTGACATGACTCAGACAACAGCATGCGTGAAAGGCTCTTTTTAGTTTTACAAGTGTCACTGAAAAGTATGTGTTCCTCTTGACATCTACTTTTGCACACCATGAATAACTAATTGTGATATTAATGGACATGTTTACTCATTTATAACAAAAGACCTCGATTATCTTGTGGCCCTTTTCCTTGCTTTAGGTTCACGCCTTGATCATACAAACAGAGTTATTATTTTAAAATAAGTGATTGTGTAAACCCCCCCCCCAAAACAGAAAACTGAATAAGAATGTAAGTGAGATCTGCTAAGCTCTTTCGTCATCTATCTTTACCAGTGGGAAGATATGCGTGCCCTTGAAACTGCAACTCTTCCACACCATCGGTCCATGAATCCTTGCCCCATCTATGATGAGCTCACTGGTGTGATTTTCCTGTTTTTCATTGCTGTGCTGGGCAGGACCCCTGAAGCCTTTCAGATCATCACAGGCCAAAATGCTGCACGCCTCTGCTGTGTGTCTAGTTCAGACCAGGGCATCAGCTGGAGCCATGTGACTGATCTCACCCAACAAGTTATTGGCAGGACCATTGAAGGTAGGACATGTAGAAGCTAACGTAGGGCATGGGAAGAGCAGGGAGCCCTCAAATAGGAGACTGATCCTGATGCAAATGTTTTCATTTTGATACAGATTGGGCCACTTTTGCACTAGGGCCTGGACATGGCATTCAGCTCAAGTCTGGCCGTTTACTGCTGCCAGCCTACGCTTACCACATTGACTGCAAAGAATGCTTTGGGAAACTCTGCAAAACAACCCCACATGCTTTCACCTTCTACAGTGATGACCATGGGCAGAGCTGGGATTTTGGTGAATTCATCCCAAACCTGCAGACTGTTGAGTGTCAGATGGTGTCTGTTGATGAGGAGGATGGGAGCAATGTGTTGTACTGTAATGCCCGGAGTCCCCTAGGCTTCCGGGTGCAGGCACTTAGCATGGATGACGGAGCAGTGTTTCAATCAGGACAGCTGGTGCAAAGGCTTGTGGAGCCCCCTCATGGTTGCCATGGCAGCATCATTGGGTTCCAAGCTCCTCTTTACTATCTGCATCACAACCTCCAAATGGTTCAGAGAGAAACATGGCCTGTTAAAAGCTCAGACATCTTGACAGAGCCAAGTATAGAGAAAATAAACCAATTTGCTCCTGCTGCTGGACCCTGGACTTCTCTCTGTAGCCACTCTCTGTACCACCAGCTGGAAAGCCTTGCATTATCCAAAACATCTAGTGGCCATCACAGCAATTTCCTTGGTCTCATCTCCTCAGGCAACATACATACAGAATATGAGCAACATAATACAGACACTGTTTCTGAATCAGATTTTAATTTCCAAATCCCAACTTGGGTTATCTATTCCCATCCAACAAGCTCCAGATCCCGAGTTAACCTGGGAATTTACCTCAGCACATTTCCCAGGGAAGCTGACACCTGGACTGAGCCTTGGGTTATTTATGAAGGCCCCAGTGCCTACTCAGACCTGGCCTACATTGAACTGCCCTACTCAGAGTTATCGATAACTGGGATCCCAGCCATAGCCTTTGCCTGTCTGTATGAGAATGGGGTACGGTCCCCCTATGAACAAATCTCCTTCAGCATCTTCACGCTGCACGAAGTTCTTCAGAACATCCCTCTGACAACTTCTTCCTCAGGCTTGAAGCAGCCATCAGGTGGCAAGAAGAGTTGGTGGAGGACCTGTGTCATCTCTTAAAGCTCAAGACTGAGGTGAATACGTTTTAACTAAAAAGTCACAGCAGATGAGAAAAAGAGGCAAAAGGAAAATGGTGCCATATTGCTAACAGCAGATTTATAGATAGGTTGTGGCAACATTACTGAAAGGATATGTACTTTTTACTTTGCAGCTTTCATAATCTACACTCAAGACTCCAGCTAAAGGAATCAAGCTTGTGCATGTCCCTTAACTGGGCACAGCTGCATCCATGATAAAGTTGAAGACGTACTGCATGAACTGTAGTACATGCCAGACACCATTGCAAATGAATATAGAGATTTCTGCAGTCACAGCACTTTGCTTAGGAGCCCCCATGATTGCATTTATAGAGTAATATGAGTGGAGTCATCAGAAAAGCTGGTAGGAGTGGAGATGTTCAGCCTGGTTGCATTATTGCCATGAAGGCATTAAAAGCTCTCAGATCTTTATTCAGTTCAGTCAAGATGCTGCTAGGCAGACTGTACTGTTGTCAGTCCACATTCCTTCCTAACAAAAGAGACATCGGCCCAATGAAGTTCTACGTTTTGTTTGTACATTTTGCCTTAACTCCAGGTTATGACACCAAGACTACCTCTAACACACCTTCTTTACGCCCCAAGCCTTCCTCCCTTTTCTCTTATGGAGTAGTTAGGCTCAGGAACCCTGTTGCTACACCAGTACCCAATCAGAAGGCTTGCCTCTGACTTCACCTGAATTCCCCCGCTATTTCTCAAGCCTAGGAACATTAAATGCTTCCCCCCTCTGTTCTCCAGCTCTTCTATCATTAGCTGTGATAGTCTCCCAGCTTGTGTTCAGTAATCAGACCCCATGTTTCATCTCCTTTGCTGTACTCAGTCCCATCTAGTGTGGGCACTTCCACATGCTGTTCCCTGTACTCCTGCCTGGATTTTATACTTGAATCTTTACCGAGGAAGTCAAATGGAGAACAAAAGCTCCTGGGTTCTTGTTCAAGATATCAAAAAACTATCAGAGGCCCATTCAATTTCCATTTCAAACAGACTGAAACTGCTACATGAATTTCAAAGAAGAACACACCAACTAGGGAAAATGATCTCTTTACTGTACCTGCTTCTGGAGAAGGCATATAGCGGTCTTCCTGAAGTTTTCCTGAGAATTCAAAACATAGCTAGCTTGGACCTGCCACCTACTGGCTGGTGCCTAATCTTTGCATCTACCAGAGAACCCCTACTGAAAATGAGAACATAAATGGGAGCATAAGGAATCAAGGGGCTTGTGGCCATGTTATAATCATAGTGATGCTATCACTAATTTCAGTTGTGTTATGATCTTAATTATTTTAATTCTTAACTGACCCTTATTACCTTATACAATTTCAGCTTCTAGAATGGGTACAAGATACAGAACATTTCTACAGTTCTTTTAAAAAACTGTTTTCTGGAAAGTATACTTGCTGCTCCTCTTTTTTCCCCCTTCAGCAGTATCTCTCCCCCCCCAACACATTTCTGAAAGTGAAGAAAGGACTGGCTGAAAGTTCTTTGGAGGCCCATCTCTGGCTTCAATAGGGAAAGAAGGAGGGAAACAATAACTTAACCCGTCAGAAATGAATTAAGAACCTGAAAGGTTAAATGGATACAAATGAGGGGGCTCAATGTTAAAATCAGTAAATATACAGTATAAATATTACAAATTATCAAAAATAAATGTATTTATTACATATTAGTTTACATCATCTGTTGAACTCTCTCTCCCTTGAGGTTCACCTAGTGACTTTTCTGCTAATCTGAATGCTTGCTTTTAGTTTAATTTGGTTTTGCATTACTCCCCCCTCCTGATATGCTTTCCTCTAGGCTATTTACATTTTCCTTGTGCTAGTTTAACTCAATTGCTGTTACTGATTTATTTTTAGGTTTTTTGGGGGAAAAGATTTAATGTCCACTTTAAGAGATATATGCCCCTATATTTTAACTTGTATGTTTTAATAATTTAGTGTTGGTTTTAATATAGTTTTGTGTTATGATACATATTTCGTAAGCCACCAAGGCAACAGGATTAAACAAGTTCAGATAAATAATATTACCTAGTCCCAGCCATAGCTATGCATTGCCTAGGTCCCATGGGGGGGTGTCTTTTTTGGAATGGCAGGTAACCCACTCCAGCCCCAGCGGTACTGGTTTTTCCTCTGCTGCCATCAGTCTGACAGCTTCCCCACAACCAGGGCAGCAGTAACTCTGTAGAACCCTGCTGAAACTTACAATCTTTGTCAGTTTCTCTAGGGAGTGATGGGAAGGACTTGTGTCAATTTTACCCATGTTTGTGAAAAGAAAACAAATGTTACTGTGTACTACAATGCTGATGGCTACATATGCTGAAATTATTAGTATTATTTATTTCTGATGATTTACCCCTTTTAATTCATAAGGATCCATGGGGTGTCTTACAAGACAGCATAAAAACAACATTAACAGTAAAGCAATGTCTTGGGGGGGGAACCGTTATTTCTCTGGGCTTGCTGCTACGGAGGGGGGGACTTTTGTCAGTGTCATCAATGCCTTTAAAAATGGCACTGGCAGGAATGAACCATACTGCTGGAGCAGAAGCATGGAAAGGTAGAATTATCATATACAACCAACAACATCACCAGTGATTGTGCTCTGTTCTACATAAGATGATAGAGCTACAGTCAGTGCACACTCCAAAGGAGGATTGTGTTGCAACTGGGAAAGAAGTTTTAAATTTGTAAGAAATTAGCACTTGAAAAAATGGGGTAAGAATGGAGGAAAATACAGCAATGGGAATGAATGGGTTGGGGATGAATGTTGTGTTGATTCTCAGGAAAAATGGGTGACTGAATGGTGCTGATACCAGAAAAACAGATAATTTGGAAGCAAGCCACTTCTGGGAGTCTCAGAACACATCACAAGTCTCATTCACTGAATTTCCTTTTTTTTAGAAAAAATATGTAACTTTATTTGATATTTTGGCACATGAGTATTCAACAGTTTAAATCCATCAGCCCTGCTTTCACAGTGGGCTTTAGTAAGCACATCATCAACAACAACAGCAGCAAAAGCAATAATTTCAGGAAGTGACCACTTTCTGACACTCCTTGGAAAATCATAGAGGAAGAAGCACAGAACATGCACCTCATACAGTCTCTCTCTCTCAGAAAGGATAAGGTTCTACTGCTGGGGGTGGGGTGGATGAAGTGTAAACTACAAGCTTCCTTCCCTTCAACTTCAGCAAATGTGTCTGAAAATATTGTAATTGGTAGGAGAGGGGAGGGTTGTCAGTACTAAGGTTTTGAGGTAGCAGCAAAGTTTCTTCCTTCACTGGAGCATTTGAAGGTACATTTGTCATGGTGGCTCCCTGGCAACTTTCAGCATGTGTACAAGTGATGTAAATACATGAGTGTACATATTTGCTTTGGCTGGCATGTCTTTGCATTAATGCAATCATGCTAGAAACCATCATTTTCGTGTATAAATATCCTAAGAAATATTCAAGAGATATTCTGCTTGGCCCTTTCGGTGGAGAAGAACATGGAGTTCCCATATCTTATTTCATCAGTGGTTCTGTTTTTTCCTACCATACCAGACTGCCTCAGACAACAGAAAAGCAGTAGGGAGGACAAGTCCCTTTTCTGGAGCCTTTCAGCCTAACTCAAGCATCTCCCTTATGACCGAAAGAGGTGTTGCCCCTCTTTGGGCCTGGCCATCCTTAACTTTTTACTGATAATGTTCTCTGTGTTTCTGGCTTCTCTAGCCCTGAAGAATGCAACTCCAGTCCTCCCTCAAACTAATGTATCAAAGCTGCATGGGGACTTCTTTCCACTTGCAAAACCATTACATGGGCTTGTCCATAAGTGGCACGAACTCTCTAGAGTCGGCCTTCTAACTGCAGGAAGCTACATGAAAGGCAGAAAGACCCAAAGTCAGAGAGCCCAATACAACCTGCACCTGGTGCTAAATTATCCTGTCCATGTCTCCTGTACTAGAGGTATTTTGTGTCTTGATGTCATGTAGCAAGAGTTTGGGGAGGGGCTATAAATAATAGTAACAGGTGCCCTTTTAGCACAAGAACCAAGGGTGTGTGGAGGAGTTTGAGGGCATTTAAATAAATAAATAAATACACATCGGAACACTGTTAATTCTAAGAGCATTGAATTGTATCCTACTACCCTGCAGAGGATTCTTACACTACAAGAAGATTCTGCGCTTAGTTGACCAGAATGGTAGGGTTCAGCTCCTTATAACTTGATCCCATCCCTTGCCAAGCTGTATGTCACAGTGAGAGCTATCTTGGTGGCAATGGTTACCTGCCAGTGGCTGACTTAAAGGTTACTGTGGAAGACAATGTCATATATTCCACTGAAGGGTGAGTGATAACTGATTACTCCCTGGAAAGCACCACTTCTGCTCTTCACAGACAACACAAGAACCAGATAGGAATCAAACCTGCAACCACAAAATTCACTGATTACAAACAAAGATTAGTAAACACTCATTCTTTGTAGCCTCAAATATAGAGAGATGTAAAAAACAGTGGTTGCCATGTTCATCCTCAAGAACAGGAATACAAAAGTAGGTAAAATTATATTTTTGCTGTTTTAACAACTTAGGTCTGAGCAGGCAAGCTTTTGAGTTTCATAGTGCTTTTCATCAGAGTTCGATTGTTAACGACTTCTGTGAAATTCAAGAGCTTGCACACTCCTACACCCACATAAATTGGTCCAACAAAATGATATTATGCAATTAATTGCTTTCTCTCTCTTACACAGGTCATCTCAGCATGCAGTGGGCCTTCAACAATTCATACTCTTTCCCATATTGGACTGGGCCCCCCACCATTTAAATGACTCAAGATAAAGTCTGTCTTGAGTATTCTGGTCAGATTCTTCCATAATATGATGACAATGGAAGAAGGAATTTTAGCAACCAGGCTATAATTAGAACTACCACTTGCCTCAGTACATCCTTGATGGATCATGGATGGAGACAGGGGAACATGCATCTAAAAGACTTAGAGAGGATGAACAAGAGAAAAGTAGAAGACAGGAAATGCTTCAGAATCTGTGTTACCTATTTCTTGTCACAAAAGCCACAGATACATCCAAAAAACCCATTGATGATCTGAAGAGCAGCCAGGACCATCTCTACCATGCTGATGATTAGGAGGGCAAAGAAGAAATAAACATTCCAGGCTACCACATTGCGGGGCTCGATGCAAACAGAGTTCCAGAGGGAAGGATCATACAAGTAATTCTGAGCCCTTAAAGAAACAGATTTGGAATGAGAAAGCTATAGAGGGAAGATATATTTTTTAAAAAGATGGGCAAAGGGAAGCCTGTTCAAGAGGAAAATGTTCCTTGTATATGCATTTAAAACATTAAAGGCTGTTGGATTTTCTGGGCAGATGGGTAAAGTATCTACTACTTTACTGCTATTACTATTATAATATAATATCAGATGTAGCCTTCCCTGGTTGCACTGTAAAAATCATAGACATGAGGGAAGATTGGAACTTCAGGAGACAGCATACCTCTGAATTTCCCTTTCTGGGAGGCAACAACAGGGGGATGCTTTGGCCTCTGTGCCTCTACTTATAAGCTTTCTTTCTGGGACCTCTTGTTGGCCACTGTGGAAAAGGGGCCGCTAGACTAGACAGAGCATCAGTCAGATCAATCCAGAGCCAGACTGAGCTGGAGAGTCCCCCAGGGCCTGCTAGGTTCATACCTGGTCCATAGTGCTGATAGATGCAGATTTAGCCATCATCACCCCCTCCTGTGCCACTGCTGCTTGCATTTGAACCAAGTGACCCTGAGCATGGGATGCAGTGACAGGTGAACCCACACCATCATGGCAGCTTCTAGCAGAGTTTGAGGGGCCCTCCTGGGCAGTGACTTGGCAGGAACCTTCCCAGTAAGACAAAGGGGCAAACTTCTGAATGCAGCAGTGCCCTTGTATCTTATTGATTAATTAAAACAATGGGGACTCAAAGCAGCTTAACAATGAAAAACACACTGTGAACAGACAGACTCATGCAACAGGCTCATTCCTCTGGGCGAGCTCAGGCTTAAAAAGCCTGCCAACTTGGGGCTCCAGTTCTTTCCCCTTCCTTATATGGATGTTCCTGCTTCTTGGATTACATCAAGCTGCCATTCATAAATCCCTTTTCACTGCTATGGAAGACTATTGTTACATTTCATAATTGAAGAAAAAGTGACAGTACTTCAAACTTCCATCTGGTCTCTGTTATAAGTTGTGTCCCAGGAATTCTGAGTTTCCTTACCTGCTGTTCAAGTCTGGAGTGTCCATTATGAGGAACGGGTAATCCCATTGCTGCATCTTCCTTTGATTGTAGGTGGAATTATAGAGACAGAGGGGTCCCTCTGTCACACCTACACCTGACAAAATAAAGCAAGCAGCTGATCCCAGCAAAGCCAGTGCTGACAATACAATGGAGAGAAACATCTGTGGGCAAAGGAGGCAGAGAAATTAATTCTGATCATGTGAGACCTCTTCAGCTGTATCACTCATCCTCAAGTTTCTAGAGCAATGTGATCACAGATTGGCAAACACAGCTATTATGACAAAGTGACTGGTCAGGGGGATCATTTGGAAGAGAATTAAGAGTACTGTGTCCTCATAATATCATCCAAAATCCTTTTTTTTTAAAGTCTCACTTGGGGAACTGTTTCTATAATTTTTTAAGTTTAGCATCTACTAAATTTGATCCAAAAATATGATCAAGTATCCCCATTTAAAGGGAAACCATAACCATAAAGCATTCTATGCTTTAGATTCATGAACTGAGAGGCAATATTCTTTGCCCAACATATTTCTGCTTCCACTTTTAAAGGTTCTGGGTATTCCGGATATTATTACTGATCTGATTTTAACCAAATTAAATTTGTATTCCCCACTCAAAAAAATTTTTTAAAACCTCTTTGGATAAAGTTTCATGATTTGTCTATGACCAAGAAAGCTATACTTTGCCTCTTTTATGACTTTTAAGGGATCAGTAAAAATCTTTTGTCCTCAAAACTCTTCCAGTCATTACGTGGCAGACTCAGGTTCAGTTCGTGCCTAGTCTGGAGAATTTGTCTAGTAAACCTAAATCTGATATCCTTGTTTCAAAGCCTGACATTTCTATGAGCCACAGAGGCACTGTTACAGTTCACAGTCTGCTTGTGAGCTTTGTTCTTTGTACACAGAGCCAGAGATCTGATTATTTGGACTGGCCAGTTTGCTTTTGATTTTACCACAAGTCAGAGAATGAAAAAGAGCTATGCTTATCATTACATCCTTGTTCTTAGGCTGATTATTCATTTTGAAGTTTAAGCAAAATAAACACACCACTTTTTCCCTAAGTGATCTGTCAATTACCAGACACTTTTGCTTGCTATAGGAATAGTGAATTCTTCAGGTTTTCATATTTGTCTGTTTTGCTGTACCATAAAGGTTGCTGAGTCCTGAACAGCACAGAATTCCAAGATCACACAAAAATCAGAAAATTCAGTCCAGCTATTAAAACTGGAACCTTTTCATCAATGGAATGAGCCTCAGTCTTACATTTTGACAAGTTCCAGAGTTGCGGACACTGCTCCATCTCCATCCAACAGCTGTGATGTGAATGGCAGCTGGGAAGACCTGTAAGAGAGACATGATTTCAGGATTAACAGCCATGTTCTCTAGGAATCACAGAACTCCTGAAGGTCCCCTCTTACTTTTTTATTGAAAGGTAACTTAATGCAGCTTTCTTTCCTCAGCATCAGTCATGCATTAAGTGCACTTCTGTTTTGCATTTATAAAGCCTGGTCTCAATGTACTCTCTTAAGATATGGATACTGTTGGGGAGGGTGGATGTTACAGCATAAACACCACATTTCATTACTACAAGCAGTGGACCCATGACAAACTCATGGGGAGGAGGAATCTCAGTGGCAGAGGCACCTTACTGCTCCCTCAGCTTGCTCAGTCGCTCTCTGCCCCTTCCCCCTGCTCTACTTGCCTGTCTGCCTGCCTATCTGCCTGCTCTGCCTTGCCACTTCGGAGTACCTTTACACTATCTGCATAAGGACAGACAATGTTCCTCTATTGGAGGGGGGATTTAAACTCCTGTCCTTTTTAAATTTCTAACTTTTTTCTGCAAACCTGGGAGGTCCTCCAAGACTGTAGAAATAATCTTTGTCTATACATGGCCCCAGTGTCCAGATATAAGTATCCATGGCTGGGGCCATGCTGACAAATATACCAGGCAGAGAGCCTACAGAGACTTACAGGGGACACTTCATTCACCCCCTGTATCCCCCTTCCCACCCTATTTCTTCTTTCTTCCTCACAGCAGTGCCCATATCATCTCCACTTCCACTATTTCCTTCCCTCCTTCCAATTCAGCAACCCTCCAAGCTGCCCTAGTCTTCAGATGTATTAATTATTTATTTAATTAATTTATACTCTACCTTTCTTCCCAATGGGGACCGAAAAACAATTTATATTGTTCTCCTCTCCTCCATTTTATCCTACAACAACCTTATAAAGGAGTTTATGCAGTGAACGAGTGAGACTGGACCAAGACCACCCATTCATTCCAGAACAGGAATTCAGCCCTGGGTTTCTCAAATCTTAGTCTGGTACTCTTTGCACCAAATCACACTGGCTTTCATACAGTGGCTGCTGTTGAATAGTAGTCAGTTGCCAGATGGTTGTGTCTGGGTCTGGAAGAGTCATGCAAGTTGTGTGGCACGGAGTCTGGCTCTGATGAATCCTCCCTCCAAGGTAGGAGAGAGGGGAGCAGACATGGACTGGGAGGTCAAAATAGCCTTTTACTGAAAGCAATTAAGGCGTGAAGGCTAGCAATATTGTTGTGCCTGTCCAGCAGCCCCCACAATAGATACTGAGGTCTCAGAGGGCACTCATTTTTCAAAGTTACATGCTCTGCTTCTATCATGGGGTGGCTAACCCCCAATGTATTCTCCCCCCAGATTTTTCTGCAAACCTGGGATTCTTCTCAGGTTTATAGAAAGATCTGGCTTGTCTGTTCATGGTACCAGTCTCTGGATTTAAGTATCCACAGATGGGGCATGCTGAGAATTAGCTATATTGATACTATGTAACAGTATTTTGTAATCATATTTAAATTATGTCTGCTTTAATGCTTGTTTATTATTAATATTTTTGTTGTATTATCTTCCATGCAGTCTTTTTGTCTGAATGATGGTTTATGAAAGCACTAAACTACCACCACCATCACCCCACCAACGAAAACTAACTACATATGTGTGAACTTTCCCCAGAGCCTATATTGTAATTGCAGAGCAAAACAGAGTTTTGCATGTATTCTGTCCCCTTGGTGAATACTGATGAGCCACACAACTCATTTTGCTCCCCTTATTATTGGTAAAAAAAAATAGCATGCACAACACATGTTATGCATATACCCAGCAGGGTAATTTAGAGAATGGCAGAGAGATTCCCCCTCCCCTCCACAACTTCCCACCCCTTCTTCTCAAAAAGTTTGAGTGGATTAAAAAAAAATTGCAATATCAATTAGAGATATACTGCACAATAGCAAAAATGTGCTTGGAGTATACCTTGTGTTAACAGTGTGGGAAGAGTTTGAACGTAATCTATCAATAGTGCACAATTACGTTGGCTTTCCACCAGCTTCATTTGCATGTAGGTGCTGTTAGAAAACCCAAAGTCCACTCACAAAACTACTGTCCCAAAGGCTCCCTGGGAAGAAGGAATGGCTGTTCAGCAACCGTTTTAAGTATGTAGTGATAGAATTGTGCCCACTTACCAGCAGTCCACCTCCCCACACTCCTGGTACTATCATAGCATTTTTAGTGATGCGGCCCATTGTTAGATACTGCCATTCCCAGCTGGGGAAGAGTAGGAAAATGTTGGCAATGATGGAAAGCAGACTCAAGGTAAGGAGGCCTGGGCCTAAAATTCGACTGCATGTCCCCACACACATCACTGGCAGAGAGCCCTGCAAAGTCGACTGAAGAAAGGAAGGAAGAGGTGTTATTGTATCCTCCATGTGGCTTCAACCCAATCCTACCTGGGCTAATTTCAGAAGAAAAAGAATAGCTTAGATCCATCAGAGCATTTCCACAGATGAAAGGATTTCTTTCTGTAGAGCATAACCTTCCCACCTCACCTCTGACTCCGCAGTCCCAAATACCTGCTCTAAAATCCTGTATTTCAAGGTGGCATTTCAGGCTGCAGTGGGAAAGGGAAAGTGAGAAAGCTGTGTCCCGCAGATGGAAAATCTACTACCATCTGCAGAAACACTCTAGTGGATTCAAGCCACTGATACATTCTACTTGCACTATACCCCTCCAGCTCCAATAGCACTAGTGACGCTTCCACCAGGAATCCATCAGCTCTTCCCATTCAAACACTTCCAACTAGACTTTTCCCAAAATCTTATAAAAGTGGTTTGCTATTCTTTGTTATTTTCCCTCTTGCCAGAAAATAGACTCTGATAATGCATACTACTCAGTCATCCCTCTCTTGCAGTCCCACAGCACCGCTGGTTCTTTAAAACAAGAGCTTCCCATACTTGTGATGTTTAGTCCAATGCAGTCCAGTATGTCTTATTTTCCCCTATGATTATATAATTACTCCTCTATTTGCAACCTCTCATCAGCTACTGATTGCCACAGTAATTGTAGAAGGATGCATAAGGCATTTGAGTTTAGGAAAATCTCATAATCTCCTGCACTGCACAACCAAGGAGATGTGTCTCATCTGAGAAGCAAACTGCGCATTTGGGTTTAAACAGTCATATGACTTGTACATATGAAACTGCATTATACTCAGGCAGACCCTTGTAGTGCAATCCTAAGAAGAATTTACCCTTCTTAATCCCTTGACAATGGGCAAAGGAAGATGTAACTCTGTTTAGGACTGCACTATCAAGGTCAGTTTCGTCTACTGGCAGTGGCTTTCCAGGGTCTCAGGCCTTTCACAGCACCTGGTCCCTGATCCTTTTAATAGGAGATGCTGGAGTTTCCTGTGGGTTTCCTGCACACAAAACAGTCTATCACTGAGTTGTGGGTCTGCACCTACAAAATTGCTACTACTTTTGCTGGCAATGTCCTAAATTCCAGAACAGATCCTCTTGCAATATTTATCCCCCACAGTGGGAAGCTAAAGTCCTTTGGGAGCATCTGCCTTTTCCGAATAAAATGCTGCATTAAGTTGCTATTGGACCATCTCTGGGAGGTATCCTGAAGACTAAATGAGGACCTGCCTAGGCAATTAAAAATAGATTTCTGTTCTTTAACTCTGCACATGCATCAGTAACTCAGTACCCTGTCTCTATGCAGTGGTTAGGGCATGGCAGGAAAACTACTGCAGATACTCCATTGACCTTCATGGATATTCCTGTGCTGGAGTTATTCTTCATTGGAAAGCCATTCTTCATTCTTTTTCACTTACCTTTGAGAGATGGAATACAGTGGCGGAGGTGAAAGAAGCTTGTGGTACCACCTAAGGCGAGGCCAGGGCCAGTGGTGTTGACATTCTCCCACCTATAAACGCCACTGTTATGACTATTTATAAGTTTCTGAATGCAGCAACCCACTTGCTCTCTCCCTACATGGTCACAGTTACTGATCATCCTGTTTTACACATTAATCACATGCCCTGTCTCTTTGATTGGCAATTCTAACAACTCAGTTTTAGGGGAAGAAAATAGCACACAAGGAAATGAGTAAGCTGCTTCCATGAGGAACTGGGCTTAGCAGTGGTTGTATTCAGAGAGAGGTTGCAACATACCACATACTCAAAATAAACCCTACTGGCGATTTGAGGGGGCAGGACATCCATGTTACTCTGTTCCCACAAAAAGAAACAGGACTCTTCTGCCCCCTTAAAGCTTCATTGCAGCATAAGCTTTCATGGGCCAGTGTCTTCTTCATCAGCTGTATGAAGGGAAACCTCAGTCAGCAGATCTGTAGGACTACCAGCCTCCAGGTGGTGACCGGAGAGATCTCCCAGAATTACAACTGGTCTCCCGGCTGCAGAGATTAGTTCCCATGGAGCAAATCAGTGCTTTAGAAAATGGGCTCTATGGGATTATATGTCACCGAGCTTCCTCCCCTCCCCAGGCCCTCCCCTCCCCAGGGTTCAGCCCCAAGATCTCCAGGAATTTCCATACTCAGAGCTAGGAACCCTAGAATTGTGTACAGTGGAATTAAGACGTCATGAAATGCAAATTTTAACTGCAGAATCCACAACTTTTTCTTCCTCTCTCTGTGTGTTATCCACAACTTCTTCTCTCCCCCTCTCTGTTATATAGCTATCTGCTGACTCATGCATCTGATGGACACCACACTTACATAAGAATAAATCTGTTAATCTTTGCGACACCATTAGTCTCCCTGTAGTTTTTGTGGCACCCTTCAGACTAACAGCTTTCTTGATGAAGTGGTCTCTGTTTCAAAGACCCCCACCCATTACATCTGTGAGTTTCTTTAAGGATGTGATTGTACAAAATGCAGGGCTGAAGTTGGAAGGGGAGGCCAGTGGGAAATAGGAGAGAAGGACCCATATATTTTTCTCAGAAGGGCGGAATAAAAGCAGATCAGAATGGTGATTGTCCCTGGGAAACCAGTGCTGGGGGGAGGGAGTCTGAAAGCCCCACCCCCTTTTTTGAAATTTTTATTTTTATTAGAGAAATAAAACTGGGAGACATAACAGAAAAAAATGAAACCATACACAAACCTCAATGAAATACAGCATAAAGAACAAAAACAGGCAAAACAGAAAAAAAGAAAAAAGAGGAGAAAAAAGAAAAAAACAACGGAGGACATACAAAGCTTCCAATTTTCTCTACAACAAATATGATTTTAGTTGCAGAATTTTCCTTGCTTATATATAGAAACAATAACTCTCTCTTTAATTTCCCTTAAACACATTTCTTATTCAGAAAAACCACAAACCATCCTTATCTTTTTGATGCAATCTCTAATAAGTAATTATCTTTTCCCTAACCAATACTATAAATTTAGCTGTATCTGCTGTTTCCAAGATCCTCGTTTTATGCTCTATTCTGTGTCCCATTGGTTTGAGTAATTTCTACATCCTATCTGTGACAGGTTGGTCTGATAAACCTTCCCCATCAAGATTCTTTTTGGAACTCATTACAGCATAAGATCCAAGATACAAAAAAAAAAAGGGGGGGGGAGACACTGTTCTCAATAAAATACTTTCATATTTAGCTATCTGCAATTTGTGTCTTTTCACCATGGCAACAAAAATTTTAAAAAATCAAAACAAGTACTCCAAAATGTTTTCAAATCAGTTACTTCACTTTAGCAGTCAGCGGTTTGTATTGTTTCACCTTGGCAACAGAGGTCAAATAGTCCCAGAACGTCTCAGAGTCCTATCTTCTGTTATGTATAACTATCCAATAACAAGTAATCCTCTAAAGTAAATAGAAGAACAGTCTGATGGCAGATTTATCTTCACAGCCAAAAAGGTTTCACACATGTGCACTTCCATCGAAAATAAAAGACTAAAAATTAGGAATGGGAAAATTAATTAATCCCGCATTACAGTTTTTGCCAAAGTTATTATTTCAAAATATTTTAGGTGTTTATAATCCCATGAGAGATTACCTCAGTTGTCTCTTTTGTCTTCAAGAAAATCTTTCTTTGGCTGTAGATAAATGTGTCCATAAATCTTAAGAAGCTGAGGAGGTCAGGCTTTAGTCCTTATCAGGATTCCAAACACAGCCAGGAGCAAAGTTGTAAATCCCAGGACCTCAGATCGCTCTAACTTGGGAGGTGTCTGTAAAGGTTCCACTCAACAGAAAATACCCAAGGAGCAATCTAAAGAGGCATGTGTGGTTTAGCTCTTTGATCTCCCTTTGATCAAGGGAGATTTTGCCGGCCAGAAAGCCCTCCTAGTTAGCTGTGTTGTGTCTTCACTCCTGTGAAGGCGTCAGCCCGCCACTACATCTCCACTGGAAGCCCCTTCTTTCTCCTTTCATTGGCTTCCCCCTTCAAAACCCAGCCTTGGCAGCTGCATTTTATAAATTGCAAAAAAAATTCAATAAAAATCAAAGAATTACATGTAACATTTCATTCTGCCTTTTACTGTTTTTTTCATGAATGGCACTAATGCTCCTGTAGGCAATGCAGACAGAGATTGTGTCCCCTTCTCACCCATGAGATCCTGCCTGTAGCAGATACAAATGTGACATTGTCACTGAACTGGACACGTAGGGACCAAGTGAGGATGCAGCTGGCAGACCCGCTGTCCTGCTCCTTTGTCCACACTGTGATAATGATGTGTCAGTCAGTCCTACTTTCTAAGGGTGAAGCTACACATCTCCACAATCCTTTTATCCAATATTGTGGCTGCAATTTCAAGGAAGGAGACATGGGTGCCATTTTTTTTGTCAAAAATAAAGCTGCTTTTACTCCAGACAACTTTGACCAGGTTCCTCTCAGTGTTAGTTCTTGACTGCAATGCACATATAGTATTGAAAGATGAGAAGGATTGAGAGAGGAGTGTAGGAATGTAGGAATGTCTACCTACAGTGGTAATCAATCCTCAGCTCTTGGAGAGTCACTTTTATAATTACCATCAATTAAAAGAGCCACATTTACTTTCATCCCTTTTCATTCCTCTGGCAGTGGCTGTTTTAAGGTGAAACCACCTATCTACCACAAACCCAATCAGGCAAAGGCCTTGTCCACATTCCTGAAACACAGGCCAAGTTTTATAGTCTGTTTTTATAATGTTCTGTTGTTAATTGTTAGCCTCCTTAATAGCCCTGATTCAGCAGAAAGGCAGGATATGAATTTTGTAAACAAATAATGATATTAACGATCATATCACTAATATCACAACAACAAATCATTGAGTTTTTCTTAAAACAGAAATTGACAATCCATATGTGTAGTTCCCACTACTAGACCATTGCAAGGAGGGTGGCTCTTAAAAACAGAAGTCTGCTGTCTATACCATGAAATACTTATGCCTGTCTGATAATTTCAGTACCCCATGCCAGTAACCCATCTTAAATCACACATGCCTTCTAGTTTTCTGCTTTAAAAATATAAATCCTGCAAGAATTGCACAAGACTTGGTGCATCTGGAGACCACAACCAAGTCTCCCTTGAAAGAGCATTTCTTGTGTTTTTTCTATGCTCTTTCCTGTCACGATGACTCTTAAAAAGTTGTATTAGGAAACTTGCAAACTGTAAGAAGTATGATCATGGGAAGCACAGCCCCAGCAACTTTGAACTTTTGAACCAGGATGGATTACTAAGACAAGCACACCAGGCTCCACCCCTGGATCATATGTACCAGTATGATATGCAACTTTCATAAATTTTTGAAGTCTGATACACTGTAGAGAGAAGAGCTGGATAGAAATTGAAGTAATAAATAAATAAATAACCTTACTGATTTCCAGAAATATATAAAGACAGATCTGAGGTATGTTACTTGTATTTCAAACTGATGCTCACCTTGGCATAAGAAGCCGTATCGTAGTTCAGGGCTTTCTGTTAAGTCCATTACAAATATACCAAAATATACCGCTTGCCTGCTCACTAGGACAAAATTAAATAGTGAGTGGCAGCAGGCAGAACTGAAGTGTCCTAGTCTTGCAGAATGACTCATTCACCCACTGAAACAACATTAACAGAGAATGGGCTGCCAACATGCACACTTTAATCTCAGGATATGGGGATTTGTGGCTGCATTTGACCCATGCTTCTCCCAGGATAACATTTGGTAAGATAACCACAAATCATCTTTATTGTGCTGTTTCCCTGTTCTTGCTCCATTTCATTGGCTGTCAAACATGATGTTCTTGTATCATGTGTACCTTTTACCAAATGTTGCTAGGGAGTGGTATAGCTAAGCCCCTAGTCTTAGCAATTCTGTCTCCACAAAAACATTTCTCCTTTTGTATCCCAGGAGAATTCATTGGCTTCTAAAATCAACAGGTTAAGAATTAGTGAAAAGGTCTGCTTTATTTTCAGGCTCAAAATATTACAATAGGAAGGACATTTACACATATTTATAAAAATGTAGTAGTTGTATGTATAGAGATTGCTTTGAATTTGGTCCTTCCCATCACACAAGATGAAATCTTCTCTTCTCCCTCCTACCTTAGAATTCTCATAATTACAAAGGAAATAGCTTCTATAGAAAATGTAGCAAGTCACAGTTTTGTACAGCTCAAGCTACAAAGCTTTATCAATTTAAGAAGACAATCCAACTTTAAAATCAACTTAATGTCCTAAAGGTACCATATTCTTGATTACAATAACATCCAAATCATATGTTCCCAGTTCATGTTAGATAACATCTTGTGTCCTCCACTTTCAGAGGTTGCCTTGTTACAGCTGCAGTTCTGAACCTTTGGGGGCATCTCTTTTGCTAGCAGACATGTCTTAATTCTTGATCATTTGCCATACTCATTATATTGCACTAAAGGCTCCTCCCAAAGTCTATCTTTCAGGAATAATTTGTCTGGTGGGGCTACAATGATCAGTTCCAGGAACAAGGGACGAAAGAGCTAGAGTGCCCATAGTCCCAGCCATAAGCTTCAAAAATGGCAAAACAAATCCAAACAGAAATTTAAAAAATAGAGCTCCCACATGATCTACACAAAAACTTGGCTACGAATGCCTCTTCAGGAACAATGACATAGAGAAACAGTTTTAAAATTATCAGAGTAGTCACACGCTGCTTTTCTGCTGCCAAGGTACTTTGCAGAAACATTAATGTCAAGATCCACCACATGTAGCCTTTTTGGGAACAATTCTACATCCCATGGTGAACTGTTCTAAGGAAAGGACAAAACAAACAGTAGAGAGAAATTGTGAAATGTTAACGATGAAAATTTTATCCACCAGTACTGCTACATCAGAGAAGGGAAGAACTTATCCATCTGAACTGAACTGCCTAATTACTAAAATGATCAAACCAGAGCATTTCTTCAGAAGACACTGTGTTTGACTACCACTGATTGCTTCCTGAACCTGCAAAAAGAAAATCCTGATCTCTTTACACAGTCCGATGTTTGGAATAAGCACAGTAAGTCTTTCTTGGGTCTGCCTCTCTATCAGGCATCATAATCCATCTGGAAGTATCAATCATTCTAACTGTGCTACTCACGTACCTTTGAAAACCTTATTATCAAGCAAAATGACAAATTGTGCCCACATGCATACACGCTGAAACAGCCATCCTGAACTTTGACTAATGAAAAGGACATTAACCGACCTATTCCAAAGCATCTGGTCAAAGCTGTTTATAAAAGGCCATTTAAACGCAAGAATTCTGAGAACAGGGTTCAATTCTTTTGCTGGTGTAAATGCAAGTTCTGCATAAACCAACAAATTATCTTTTCATAGCAGCACGTTGTCCTCTGATTAATATTACTAAGAGAGCAGCATCAGCATCTCCTCTTCAACATTAAATCTTCTAGATCTCTCACGCCAGCATGAAGCAATTGAAAATATGCTAGCAAGACAAATGCAACAACATGTGGGCAAGACTGAAGGAAATCAAGATTCTTAGTTTTCACTGCCTTGAGGACAAATGGCAACAAGGAATTATATGAATTACCCTCATATTATGGTATTAATATAGTAGTAACAGAAAATGCCATCTATATTCATTTGTGCTGTGGCAGTAAAGCCTTTGACACCAATTTGCTGAGCTGATACAATAGCATGGAATGCTGACAAACATTACAAATGCTGAAGGACAGTGAACAATAGTCTCAGAATGCTTGCCGTCCAGTTGTTGATTGTCACTGAAATCACACAGATCCTCTGAACAGAAATAGATTTGTTGGGCAGGCTAGACAAAGACACTCAAAGGTAAAGAAGATAAGGGAAAGTGTCCAAAGGGAGACAAAGGACAAAGAGAATAGAACCTAACTAAAGAGTTGGAGGCAGCTTGAGGAAAAGGATAGAGGTGGCAGCAACTGAAGCAAGGGGTAGAAAGAAACGTGAATGAATATATTGATTATTAAAAAGTTAGTTCCTTGATTGTAAGAGTCTAGTTTGGTTTTAATCAAGATATTGAGCTTTATCATTTAGTTTGCCTAGCCATGCAATTCAAAACATTTTCTAGCATCAGTTTTCAGGAACTGAAGCTTCTGAGTCTTGAGGCAGATGACAAAAGCTGGATTCCTTATTCAACATTTTCATGTGTCTCTATCAGCAAGCTGATTCACATACTGCCAGTTGTGTAGTTTAATATAAACTCAGCTCTGGCTTTAAAAATTTTTTAAGCGCATTCATCACCAGAACTGCAGGTCACACAGAGTAACCTCTCAGGTGTAAAAGTCACCTTACATTAAGGAAGAAAAAGAAGGGCCTAAATGTTTCCATTCTACAATACAAGCACTGCTCAGACAGATGGGGGGAAAGTGTGTGGTGACAATATGAACTTATCCTACTTGCACTGTTTGGGGGTTAAGCACTGCCAAATCCAAGTGACCCACATCATGATGACTGATGTGTTCCTGGCCAATCAGAAAAAAGAGTGTGTCAAATAGCTGCTGGAACAGCTGGAGTTCAGAATCAGAATCACAGGTGGGAACAGCCCAAAACCTTCTTACTCTTATGATGTTAGTGTGTTAATGAGAGTATTTTACAGTTACCGAAACAAAATAGAATACACTGCTTTCTTTAAGAACCTGGCACCTATACAAGTACACAAAGATTCACTGTTGACCAAATTCCAGTCCAGCACTGTAAATCAAAACAGCATTAAATTATGACAGAACTGGTTTAATGTTTTACATTCAAAGTCCGTATCTTGCCATATTCCATTGATGGTAAATTCTAGGTAGAAGATAAGAAGCCATCCCTAATTCCCACAATTTTAATGGTTCTAGATAAGCAGGAAGGATTAGCTGACAAAGGTTAGGTTGTGCTAGATCTACTGACTACATTAACCTTCCTTTAAAGCAAATAACATCACCCATAACAAAAAGAGGTGAATACATACAAATCAATCCATACAGCTGTTCAAATGTTGCTGATTCTATGTCTTTCCTGGAACTGTGCTTGCTATGACGCTCAAAGTGCTACAAGAGCTGCAACTCTGTACATTTTCTTCACATGTGGGCAAGACTTGGGGCCTCTTTAACAACCATCTGGACACATGCTTGCTCTTTGAAAAGCCTATGTATAGTGACTTCCAACACATGGAAAACAGATGGAATGCATCCACTAACTACTTGCAGGAGTCAGCTTTCAGCACAGATTGGCATCCCAGGAAAAAGGCCATGCTTGCCATGCTGAAAACCACATACTGCACTGCTTTCATGCAGCCAACCACGATGCTTAGATGGTGGTGTAAAGAAGCCCTTAATGGCTGGTCACCTGACCTCTTGAAAAATAAAATATATTAAAGAAAATAGATTTGTTTTTCCAAGGGGAAAGCGAAACATTTCTTGCTCTGGCTGCTCAATGTCCCCAGCATGCAGGACATACAGACAGCCCGTACTATTCTGGGATGGCAACTAGCCACTGAAGCAGACATACCTTTCCCCAGCACCAAAGCCAAGTAAACCTATCCTGCTGCTTTCGTATGACTGACTAGTCAAGAGTAGCATAAAGGAGGGAGGGAGAAAAGTTGCGATATGACTGCCTGATTTCAGCTCCACAGTCTTGTGAAGTCAGCTGCGTACTTGGGGAATAGTACTGTAGGCAAGATGACATGATGGAAGGCTAGAAGAGCTAATTCCTTTCCTGCACAAAGACAGTCTCTTGAGGACAAAGACCAGCCTCTTGTAATGTAATGTCATAGTCCATATGGGAAAGTTTTCTCCGTGGAAAGTTGGTGAGGAGTTCAAAACGTTCATTGGGGTATCCCTTTGACTGTACATGTTTGATGAGAGCCTGCAAAGAGAGCAAAGACCAATGTCTTAATTAAAGACCATCAGGATTTTTGTTTAAACACAGTGGACTACGAGATGGCAACCTGTTCACTGCTGAAGACAATGTCAGTGTGTGAAACTTCGGTTAGCTAATGAAAAACTGACAGGTTGTCATGGGTACGTCTGCACAGAAGAGGATAAACGAACACCTGTAGTTCGTGTGCACACTTACACCATGAAGAGGAAGGATTCTGGGACCTGCATGAAACATGCAAGTGGTACAGCAAGTGTCATGTTTTCTAACTATGTGATGGTATACCACAGTGTCTTAAATTCACCGTTTTTGCACTAAGCTGAAAGAGTGAGAACAAAGGCAGTGAATTAAGACTATGCAGCAGATTCCCATGAATGTACCCTCAAAAATAGACTTTAAAGGATGCAGTCAATTTGTGTTTAATTTTTATACTCTTCATTGTTTCATATCTTTTAGTGTTTTTGCTATAAAGTTTCCAAACTCTGCTCTCTAGACACAGAATGCTGCTGCTAGGGGATGATAACACAAGGTTTCTCAATATTCCAATACTGAATACTGCAGAACTGCACAGGTCTGCTAGCAGCAATACAGTACATCATAAGCAAGAATTCAGCTTTTATTATGAAGAGTTCAAGTTTGTCTGGGAAGGAGCAGGATGCAAAATGTGAGTGAATTTGGGAGAAATTTTGTAGTAATCTTGGACACACTCTTAAAAGTCAACCCTCGATCCAAGACAAAATCTTAACAGTTAAAGAGGCAGCCAAAATACCACTTACATGTGAAATATTTTGAAAAAAAGACAGAGAGCATCAACCCTTGAAATATAAACTGGGATTGTCAGTGACATTAAGACCAAAGCAGCATGCCCCTCCCACTCTATCATTTCCACTTACCAGAAGCTTAGCTTGTTCAGGCAGTGAAATCTGTTCCCTCTTCCCATCTGGATACCTTAGCATTAGTTGTGCCTTTGGTCCTAAAGGAAGAAAGTTACAAACTAAACAGAACCTCCTAAATATAACATCCACTCTATTTTTTTACAGGCGGCATGCATAAGCTCTGAGCCAAAGATTATATTTCTATAGGTGACCCATATAAATCTTTGTTGTTCCTTTTGCAGCACTGGAAGCTAGTAGTTCTACGTTTTCCTAACATTTCTTTCACCTCCACAAAAAAGCCCCTGTAACAGAAGGATTCAGTATTTTAGCCAAATGCCAGTCTTCTAACAAATGGCCGTCCCATTCTATGTTATTCCAATTTAATTAGAACAGGGCATATTTTCCTGTTTCTTAAGCGTCTTCACTTGGTCCCATTTCTCTAACTACTGTTCCATTTTTCTTCTAAATTTCAGAGTAGTTTCTTACTTAGATGCTTTGAAATACTTTGCTTTCTGATCCTCCTCCTCTCCCCAACTTTTTTTTGTTTAGAATTGTGCGGCACCAATTATCTGCATAGCATTCTGATCACACTGCTAATCTGGCTCTCCATCTTTTATATGACATTTGAATTAAGGCTTTATATATTAAAAGCCCTCAGTAGTCTGGTTCTCTGCACTCACCATCTCTGAACTGCTACTATATTCCACCATCCTCTCTTCCTGACAGGCTTCTAATATTTCACTCCTTAATTAGGAGCTGGTGTAGTGTAATGGCTAACCCAATGAGATATGACCTACAAGGCTGAAACTTGACCACAAACTCACATAATGACATAAGGCAAGACACTCTCCCCCAACCTCAGTTCCCCTTCCAATCTGCAATGAGAGGATAATAATGGCCTTCTTTATAGGGCTGTTTAATGAGCATGCAAAGTGCTCTTCCTGCTAATATCCATCATTCCTTGCTTTTTAAAAGTGTTAAGTGGCTCTTTACTACTCAGTTTCCCTTTTTAGGATTTTAAAGTGGTAGTAGTTCCAGCCATATTTTGTAATATATAGTTTATAATATTTTAACTGCACTATTCTAAGGGGATGTACTTTTAAAATATGAAACATTTTGCTGCACTTATTGTCCTCTTCATGCGGTTTTTTAGAAAAAAATGTCTGCCTAGATTGTGATCTGCCTGGACATGGTGCTGTAACACATCTAGTTCATCTCTGACTCTACAACTCATTCATCTCCGGTCTACTTTCTAGTATACTCTTTGGCTAAAACAGTATTCCAGCAGGACCACAGGTGTGTTGTCAGACTTACAGGACACCCAACCAGATTTATGCTACAATGTGTCTGGACAACTTCAATGCTTTAGGGAAATAGCAGGGTACATTTAAAACATGAAGTTTACCATTCATGCTCAGCTCCTTCATTGTAGCTTCTGGCTTAACTGCAGATTCCTCTAGCACAGCTGACTCTATGTAAGACAGTCCTCGATGGTTTGTCACCATCTCGGGTTCAGTCCTTGCTGTAGGCTCAGGCGGAGGTCTTCTGATCTCCTCTTTCCTACACCCCAAGTCCTTGTGTGGAGACTTCCTAGACTTGGCAATGTTGTCTGGTTCATCATCATCAGAGCCACAAACGGAAATAAACTCCTCACTTCCAGAGAAAAGCTCAGACTCAGACTCCTCATCAGATCTGCTGTCCTGCTTGACTTGGGCGGATTCAAAATGTGTCTCCTGTAGAGAGGCTCTGATAGCAGCTTCCAGCTGGCTGTCTTCACTTGCATCAATGAGGCTCTCCTACTCAATGCAAACCATAAAGCAAATGGAAGACAAAAGTATCAGCTGATTTTATCAACTAGTACACTCAAAGAAGGGAAAAAGCTTCACAAAACCTGAGGCTGTCAAACATGTTTTGCTTCCAGTGTAACTTATTTTTGGATGTTAATCTGGGTAACCTCAACATACTGGAACATACAGATTCTACATCAACTGACAATACCAACACAAATTCTACATCAACTGACAATACCAACACAAATGCAATAACATAGTTCTTCAAAAGATCTTATACTTACAGAACGAGTGCGTTTTTGGGGAGGGCTGGTGGAATGTCCATCCAGTTGTCCATGCTCCCCAAGGAACCCAGTCACCTGGTCCAAAAAAGAAGTTACGTCTAACTGGCGCCACTCCACTAGCTTCTGCCCTGTTTGAAAACAGCAATGAGAAATCCTGCTTCAGCAACAGGAGTCTCTAGTGATCAATGCAACAAAGAGAATAAGAACATAATCAGACCAATGGTCCATCTAGTCCAGCATCCTGTCTCACAAAGTGGCCAACCAGTTCTTCTGGATAGCCAGCAACAGGGCATAGGGGCTAATGTTGCCTCCTGGATCTGGGATTCAGAGAGGGTTAATGCCTCTGAATGTGGAGGTTCCCCTCAGCCACCATGGCTAGTAGCCATTGCTAGAAGCCATTTCTTCCATGAATATATCCAATCCCCCTTTAAAGCTGTTTATTCCTGTGGCCATCACTACATCCTCTGGCAGCAAATTCCACATTTTAATCACTCTCTGTGTAAAGTGGAATGAAACAAACACAAAGCATTACACCTTCCGTAAAAGACAGCAAGAAAGGAGATGAGACCTATCCTTCTTGAGAGTCTTTGGACACACTCCAAGGCTTGGGGGAGGGATGGGGTCATTTATGAGGCTTTGGAGAAGGGAGGCAGTGACACAAGTTCTCTCTGCTGTTTCCCCCTTCTTGAATGCCTATGGAGGCACTGAAAAAAGGAAAGCAGTAAGACTTGCTTCTTACCTTCTTCAAAGTCCTGTTATGCAGTGGAAGCCCACTAAGGGTAGATCTGTCAGACTGCACTGGCAGTTAGCAAAAAAACAGCAGTAGAGCTTGGGTCTCCACAGGAGATGAGTCCTTGGTTGTCTCAACAAACAGAGTATGATCCCATGTGGAAGCCTGACATAAGGCAGGGAGCACTGGTCTTGTCAAGCAACAGGGATGTTCTCCCCAGTCCTGTGAGACCTGGAGATCTCTTGGGATTCTGGATGGGGATGGAGGGGTGGCAGATATGGGGCATGTGAGGGATTTCCATGGATCTTGGTGGCTAAGGATTCTTCAGCATTGCTCTGCAAAGTGCTAAGATTTCACCACCATGAAGGAGAAGGATGAATGAGCAACTTCCTTCCCTCGGATAGAAACCGTAGGGGTTGTTTAGGACCCCTGCCCCAAACCAGTATGAGCTGAAATAAGACTATGCCCTTATAAGTCCTTTGAGCACAACACAGAACTCAGAGGGTAGAGTGGCTTTCACTTCATTTTGTATGGACTTTGCAAAATGCAAAAGGAGTCTCTTGTGCCACTTAAGTCATCTGCAGAAGCCCATGAGAAATGCTCAGCTCTGTTCTGGAAGCCCCCTAAGACACACAGAGTGCACAGGAGAGGCCAGAGACTAGTAGGGATCAAATATAATAGCTTGCTAGGAAACAAAAACAAAAATTGCAGACCCCTGTGCCCATAAGTTTCCTTCTTACTCTTACTCTCATTCTGCAGGATCCTGGCAGTGTACGTCACCAGTGTCATTTTAATATGGCCTTCTCATAGGTGTTGTTTTAAAAAGTCAGAACATACATGCAAAGTGATACAGCTGTTGCCTCTGCATCGAGAACGAACTGCAGAAAATGAAGAGATACTTAGCTCCTTCTTAATTCCAACCACTGAATAGCAACTGAATGGATTTACAAATCACACTCATGGTCCATCTAATCCAGCATTCAATGATCAGCCAGTTTGTCACCCCTGGAAAACTCCTGAGCAGGGCATCTTAGCAGCAACCCTCCTTTGTATCTAACTCTTGGTATGCAAAAGGATACTGCTCATGAACATGCAGGCGTCCAGCAAAAAAGAAAAGGATGTTGATGAACCATGAGCAAAACATTCTCAAGATAGACTGGAACTTATTTTATTATATCTTTCGGATTAATATTCCACCCTCTCCACTAGTGGGCTCAGGGTGGATCACAGGTCCATTTGGCATTCCAATATATAAATACATTAATACAATATAAATACATTAAGAATCAGATTAAAACAGTTAAGAACAATAGTTTAAAACAGATTGCACTATTTGTCTTTGCCCACAATCTCCAGAACTGGTGTCTATAGGTCTCTGAGGTCTACTTGATCTGAGCCACATAGAGATGGTGGACTCCAGCAAGGGAGGCCGACTTTTCCACTGGACACCAGCCATCTCAACCAAAGGCCTGGTGGAACAGCTCTGCTTTACAGGCCCTGTGGAACGGCAGTAGGACCCACAGTGCCCTGATCTCACGTGGGAGCATGTTCCACATGAAAAAGCCCTGGCCCTGGTCAAGGCTAAGTGGAGGCCAAGTGTCCCTTTGGGCCAGGGACAACCAGCAGATCTTGATCAGCAGAGCACAAGGCTCTCCGGGGCACATATGGGGAGATGCAGTCCTTCAGGTATGTCGGTCCCAGGTCGTGCAAGGCTTTAAAGGTCAATACCAATACCTTGAAGTGGATCCCTCACTGAATGGAAGCAAAGCTAAGGATTCAGGTAAGTTTCCAGTTTACCTACAAATATTTCCCAAGGGATTGCTTGCTCTCTTACCTGTCCTAGGATCCAGGATAGAGACATAAGGGAAGTCTGCCAGTTTGTAGAACTGTATATATCTTTGTCCTTCTTCACTGTCATGATATACCTGCAGGTTAGCAAAAATAAATAGTAATGCTTGAGAAGAGTCCAGTATTAAAGGGACTTTGACTTTTGGTAGTAGTATAAGTTGACTAGCAGTGAAATCCTAAGCAGAGGTACACCCTTCTAAGTCAACTGGCTTGGAAGGATGCGACTCTGCTTAGGACTGCATTGTAGGAGTCACAGCTTTGTTTTACAGAGATATTTCCTCATAACTTTCCCTTATTCCTTTAAATATTACTGGGAGGTGTTAGTATTTGACTTTTCTTCAAAGTATTGACTTGATAGCTAATCTTCTCTCAGGCAAAAAGCTTTCCTACCTGCCAAAAAATGAAGTGTTCCCGGATAATGTTTTTCACAGACTCATTGCTCCAAACATCACGATTGAGACACTGACAGGCAAAATCCTGAACATTCTGTATGTTAATCATGAGCCACTTGTTCTGCATCTGACCACACTCCTTGGCCTGGAGACAAAGAGAACATGAGGAACATCCATCAAAACGGAAAATCTATCAGAAACAATGCCAGCAATGACGGCTTCTACTTATTGCACTAGGCTTCACTACAGCCTCTTCACACAGGAAGGTATGTTCAGTACTTGAAAATGTTCATTTGCACTGACAAGCAGCATGCAGGGTTAGAGAACTCTGCAGATCTACTTGTCATAATAAGGACCACACTTTGGTAATCCCAGATTGGTGGGTGTTAACACGCCTAGCACAAGAGTGGGGGAGAATGCTTTTTTTAAGGGGGGGAACTTCGTCTGAGTAAATCATTTAGTTTTAAGAAGAACATGGAATGAGTCAAATTGATTTGGCTGCAGGACAGACCTGCTGATTCAAGAAAACAAAGTTGTGGTGAATTCTCTCCCTGAAGGAAGGTCAGCATTACTGATAAACGTGTATTTTCTTGTTCCGCTATTCATTCTAATTTTCTCCATTCTTACATACTATATTTTGGTGTTATTGGAAAACCAAGAGTCATTTTTTGATGACCATTCAGACTGCAAGTGGGGTAAGTGGGAGGGTTTGAAGTTGCAGGAACAGATCTTACTGGTTTGAGTCACAAAGCTGGCATTGCCTGATTGGTTGGTTGCAAGTTAATGTAGGAGACTGATCAAGAATGTAATCTTAATCGTTGAATTGTCATACCTGTTGAAAAAAAGAGCGCTATATCAAAAATTCGTAAGCTCATATTTCCTGAATAAATAGGAAAGAGTGAATGGAAAGAAGTTTTGCTTATGAGTTTGTACTTATGGAGTATTCCTGCTGGTTCTGCTCCTTGGGAAAAAAGTTTCACTTTTTAAAAGTGAAGTTCTGAGGTACTGGTTACTGAATGGGCCACTAAACTGAAGTTAATATTAAGGACAGCTAACCCATTAATAGAACTTGTTTAACACACAATTATTTTTTAACACATTGTATCAAGTGTTCAATTTTAAACGCTTGATACTCCTAAAATTTCAATCCTGTAATGTTTGTTTTTGCTGTGAGTGAAAGAGAAGGCTTTGGTGTATGTGGCCAGGCAGCAATGAAGACCAAACTGGGATTCTGGCTACAATCTACCCTAGTTTACTTTTCCTCCAGGAAAAAACAATTTAACTGTTAGAGGGATAGCATGATGGGATTTTCTAGCTTATCCTCCTAAATCAAATGGAATGTTCATGGAATTTTTATTCCAAGAGGCTATTATTTGATATTAAAGTGTCTTCCTTAGAACAGCACACCATGGGGCTGGCCAAAGAAAACTGTTTCTGTGCTAAAATTTTGTTACTGATTCATCATTATTTCCTGGGCCTGCAGTTTCTTCTTGAATCTATTATTCATTGGTGTTGGGTGGGTTTTAAAACCAGTTTAAATTTAGTATTACATATGAAAAAGTAGCAGTAACACTAACTATGCAAAGAATATCCCAATGCAGAAAATAAGCAATGTACCATGAAAGCAAAATGTCCAATTTCTGTAGCTACTTTGACTAAAATTTAAATGGACAATGTACTTCCATTGTTGTAGCATTAAGTTATGTACCAGCCCAACCAGAAGTTATAGAAGCAAAATACATTTACTCTAAATTCATGAGATGGCTAATTCACAAATTATGCAGTATCTTTACAGTCCAAACATACAAATCACAAATGTAAACAGAGTTTTGTCTCTGAACCACATGGATCTCTTAGATTTAGAAGTTAAATGTATATTACCAACAATGGCCTATATTCAACCACACAATTCTAACGATAGAAGGGCATGTAGGATTCCTTAAAGACTGGGGGTGGAAATCTCCATCAATCCCCCCCTCCAGCTGCAAGTCCACTAAGACCACTGAAATTTTGTTCCTGGCGGTCAGTGAACTCTTAGAAACAACACAAGGAACAAAGTGGGTATCTGCAGTGTGTGTGAGGGAACTGGCAGAACTTGCTTTCCCCTCATAAGAAAATTTAAGTGCCTTTATGGCTTCAGAACTGCATGGTTGGATACAGATCTACAAACTTACTATAAATTTAAACAGCAGTTGGGGTTGTGTATTTTAGAAAATTAAAAGGCAACTTCTGTCAGAAAAAACTCAATTGCAGTTAAAATTTAATTCAAATATTTGTCAGCTAGATTTGTGGGTTCTGATGTAGCATTTCCTAAAGGACTTCTACAAGGAACAGATAAAGTGTTCACCTTGTTTCTTTCATACAGGCATTTAATTTAGTGTCAGTCAGTGCAACCTGCTCAGTACTTGCAAAACCCAGGCCTTTAGCATCCCAGTCCTCAGCACATTTACTTGGAAGCAAAGGTTTCAAGATTACAGCTTTAAAATCCTCATTTATCTTTAAAAAGAATTCCGAGTCCCTGAGTCTGTAACTAACACACTACTAATTAATCAAAGAGTTATTTTTTCCTCATCATAATACTGTCCATTTTTTCTGTTACAGATTTAGCTTCAGAAGTATTGGCCCACACACATCAGTAGACATAAAAGAGTACTACAGGATAGGTTTCTACTTTCCATCAAGGCTCTGCAGTTTAATCAAGAGTTGCTGTCTGCTTTAGCTATACAAAAAGGCAAAAGGTAAAATTAAAATGTACAAAGCTTTGGAAGAAGAGTCCGCATAGAGAGCAGCACTTTCTATAGCACTCTGCAATGTTTAGTTTGTCTTTCCATCTTAAGCTGACCAGAATTAACTTGGCCCAAAGCCACTCAGTCAATGAGTTCATGGCTGAGCAGAAATTTTAACTTTGTTCTTCCATAAGTAAACACTTTATCAACTGAGCATGCTGGCTGTAAATTAAAAAGCTACTGCTTTCTTTCTTTCTAAACTGCCTCTGCACCTCTGCACTAAGCAAAGATTACCAGCTAATTTGAACCCATTTTTAAAACATTTACACAACTGAATTGCCTGTAAATTCTTGAACTGCTTGCAGTTATGCTCAATTAAGACAACACTGGTGATCACAGGATTGATTAAGTGTTGAGAAACTTCCCAAGGAATACATGCATTCCTCTGGATAACCTTCAAATCAAAGCTAAGCATCTAACATTGTAAGAATTATACAATAAATGGGCATAAATTACATAGGTCAAACGGTGATCCATAACCTTGCATGACTTTGTTGGTCTTAAAGTTACAAATTCCACAGCCTCTCAGAACTTGTTCATACATTCCAAAGTGTGGGAAAACCCAACCATGTCTTAAAGGAGCAATGTGAAGTCAGAAGAGGGAATTTCCATAAGAACGCAGCTCCTCTTGTGTGGTTTATAAAAAAGGAACTCATTCTTAAATAAACCAAGTAGTTTAAATGGTGACTTTTTAATATGCCTTTAAAACAGCACTGGAAGTTTAAACGGAGATAGGATGGTATGTGCATTTGAATTATACTGCGTGAGGCAGAATCTACATTATCTTTAGTTTAGAGCATACTATGCATAGCATTCCATGAAGATAGCAGACCTTGTCCTTAAGAAACTATAGATCTGAATCATTAAATATTTTGCTATAATAGAAAAGCCAGATACAAATGCAGGAATTAAAAAGTTGACTGGTAGCAGCTAAGAGAATTTATAAAAGCAGTGAGTCCACTAAATCAAGCAGATCACTAGAGAGGCAGCATATCACAGTAAATACATGAAAGGGTAGATCTTTCAGAACAGTAGTTATGAAAATTACGAGCCATTGAAAGGTGTCATAATAAAAACCAATAGTTTGAAGGCCACTTTTGCTGTCCAAAGGAATTTAGTAATTTTGAATGGTCACCAGAGAATTGATCCAAGTAAGGATTATACCTTCTTGGGCTTCAAGGGAGCTAGTCTTATAGATTATTTCACTGTTCCTTCTGATCTCTGATCACTGGCCAGCTTCCTGGGATTTTCATCCTTTTGGGGCAGTGATCATCTCCCTATTGTTCTGCACATGAATATTAATTATACCAAACTCTCTGTAATCAGGCAAGACTATGTATTCCAGAATCAAAACTCCCTATGCCGCTTTTACTGGAATGACAACGCTGCTCACCTGCTCCAAGATATGATGGCCTCCCCAGAAGAGCTATCTTTAAGGAGATCATTACTTGGGTCTGATGTAGCTGGGAGTTCTGTCACTATCATGGATAGGCTATTGTCCCTCTTCAAGCCCTTTACTCTAAAATTATGCCCAGCAATGACCTTTTGTGAGGCTCCTGTCCCTCCAAGAATTCTGGTACATGGTTTGACAGATGTGCAGGCTTATCAAAAGAGAACTACAGTGAAAACACAGGAAGCTAAAGAGCAATAATACCATACTAGATCTGATGGGTTTCTTGTCTCTTAAAAGATACTACAGAGACCTAATAAAGCAGAAGAAAGAGAACTTATGTAGGAACTGGGGATATTTAATTTTGGCTGTAAAAACTAATGACAACTTGGCATTTTAGGCAATTATTAATATGGGCACTAGAACATATGGCAGCATTTCCTTCTGTATTCATGCAGAAGTCTGGGAGTCATATTTTAAGAACCTGTTTGTTACACCAAGCAAACTTTTTACTTCTGAGATACTTGAACCCAATGGCCCTCTTCTTGACCGGCCGAGGTGATCCCTTCTCAAATTGAAGGCTTGATCCATTGCCTCCGTTCAGGGGAGGCCCATGGATCAGACCTTATCCCAAACAAATTATTCAAATTAAATCCATCTTGGTGGGCAAAGATCCATGCTCCACTGTTTTCACAAATAAACATGTCTGGAGTCATCACAAAATTTGGGGGGCACACAGTAATACTTCCAATCTTCAAAAAGGGTCAATGCTCAGACCCAGCCTGCTATTGTCCAATCAGTTTATTATCTTGCTTGGACAAACTATATTCTTCATATTTGCTAGATGCTTTAACTGATTGGCTTGAACAGGGCGATATTTTGGGCCAGCAGCAGATAAGGTTCAGGAGTGAACCTTGGACCATTATCTAGTTCTGTATCATTTAACAGAAAAATACACCAATTTCCCAAATGGCACCCTTTATGAAGGCTTTTGATACCATTCCTAGAACAAGACTCTGGGAAAAACTGCAACACACCACAATTGATAAAAGGCTGTTCTGGCTCATCCAGCAACTTCATGAGGCCCTTACAGCTCAGGTCCACTGTAGCTATGGGAGCAAACTGACTGAGCCATTTAACCTCAACAAAGGGGTTAGGCAGGGCTACCTTTTGGCCCCATTTTTACTCAACCTATATATGAATGATCTTTTGGATTCCTTTAACGAGCTTTATTATCCACCTTGTTTGGCTAATTGCAATATTTCCATTCTGCTTTAAACTGATGACACTGCTCTGCTTTCTCAGACAAGAGTCTGTTTGCAGAGATCATTAAACATTTTCTTGGAATATTGTATTAAGGAAGGCCTAAAAATAAATTACCAGAAAACTAAAGTAGTTGTTTTCTCCAAAAAAAGGAATCCTTCAGTGTTCAGATGGACTCTGAATGGGGGAGAAATCCAACAAGTGGAGTTTTCATATTTGGGCATCCTTTTCGCATCTAATCTAAAATGGGGGCCACATCAGTCATTGATAAGGAGAAAAGCAAAAACCTGTGCTGACAGTATATTAAACTTTTTCCAAAATGGAGGTGCTATTCAAGACTTTAACCTAAAAGTCACTCCTGTTATCCTTTATGGAGTAGCCATAAGGATTGCCTTGGTAAATGAAAACACTGACCATCTTCATTTATATTTTATGCGAAAATTATTAAACATTCCTCACTGTGTGGCCAGTGTGGCTCTCCATTCAGAACTGGGCCAACCTTCCCTTGAGGCAAAGGCTTGGTTACAAGCATTTAGACTATTCATCAAGTCATACTTGACCAGCAAGGGCTACCTGGCAGTCCTGAAAGAAGACTCTTAGAGGTCAATGTGGTTTAAGACTGTTTTTGAGTAACTGTTGGCTCTGGGTGTTAACTTGCCCTGGGCTTTCATGTAGCATTTACTTTGGTGAGAAATCATGTAAAATCAACCGATCACCAAAGCTCTGCCTTTTTAGAGCAAGCCATGGCACGCCTGTTCATCCCAATTTTTTGGCATTCCAGCTCCAAAATCTTTTCCCTCCTATACCTATCATCTTCCCAAAGCCTGTTAAGGGTGTTCATTCTCGCCAAACTAAATGCTCACTCCTCAGCAGTTATGAGGGATGGGTTCATGCATTTACCTTATTCAGAACGAATCTGCCACTGCGCCCCTGCCCCTTAGGTAAGATTGACATCATAGCACATATCCTTCTGGAGTGTATGATAATCTCAGGAGGCATCATATTTCATTGTGTTTGCAAGCTCATTCTTATGTATATTCTGATGACCTAGTTATCTTTTTACTTGCTGACAGGGATCCAAAAAGAACTCCAACAGTCGCAAATTTTTTTACTCTTTTTGTCTATTGGGTGATGTCATTAACAACAATTGTTCACCACTCAAGATCAATGTATCATAGAGCTTTTATTGGATAAAAGGAAAGGAAAATAAAATAAACCACTGCTAATACATGGAGAGGTATACTGAAAGAGTTTTAAGAAAATCCAGAGTTTTTGACCAACATTTAAATCAGTGAAAACAATGATCAAGTTTCCATGTATGCAATTTCACGTGCAAAAATGAATGAAGATCAGCCAGAAGCCATCTTACACTGTGGACCAAAATGGAGCTTCTAGACAAATAAGTCCTCTATGTCTAGGGAAGCTCCAAGAACACAGCAGGTGAAACACCATGACAAGTCTTGGCTGGGAAAATAACTTTTGAACTTAAAAGGGGATTGGACAGATCTGCAGAGGGCAGGTCCATCAATGGCTACTAGCCACAGTGAGTAAAGATAATTTTCATATTCAGAGGCATCAAATCTCTACATGTCAGTGCTAGGAGACAACATAAGGAGAAGGCCTCTATGCTGTGTTTGCCCTCCCCTCCAAGACAACTGCTTGGTCAATGTATAAATCAAGATGCTGGACTAGACAGATCACTGATCTGATCCATTAGGGGTCTCTTATGTTAAACCAGTTTCAGCGATATACCAAAACAGAATGAAAGATATAAAAAGTGAGCCTGATATTGTTTACATATAAGACAGATGTTGCACAGCTTTTAACTCTTGAAGAAGCTGACAATAACAGACTGACTTCTTTTTCCTTTATGCCATATTGTTAAAGGCTTAGATCTCACCTAGGATTTCTGCACACTCAAGGAAGGGGTGATTTTTGCTGACTCCCCTTGCACCAACCACAAAATGCTGCTTGCAGGGGTTGGGGGACCCCCAGGAGTATATTGGGGATATAAGAGGTTTGCTGTGGGATGCCGAATTGACAGAAATCAAACCCACACACATACTTGTTCCTGCATAAATTCTATGTAGGACCCAAGCCAAAGTTTCTTGGAACTCATGAGGTAAAAACTAGACATTTATCTCTCAATTATTCCACATGTTCAAGCACAGAAATTCTTGAATTTACAAGCAAGTTTAACATATTTATGCTAACAAATATTTCTCCTCTATGGGTCTACTATCTTATATTAAAAACCCAGTTCTGTTTTGAAAACTGTATATTTAATTTCTGCCCTGTTTACAAACAGGACAGTGAAGTAATCAAAAAATTCTCTTCTGTCCAAGGACAGTCCTAACCAATGTTCCCTCTAAGCTGTGGAGTCTTGTAAGCAAAAGTTCTACTTTGTGAGCTACTGGCATTACAGTTGTGAGCGGGTGATTTGGCTGCTGCATGAATTAGTTTGCTCTGGAGCAATCCTTCCTGAGGTAAGACAAAAATCTGTTAGGCTAGAGGCTAAAAAACTGTGAGCTAGCTCACACTAACTCAGCTTAGAGGGAACACTGATCCTAACCACACTTACTCAGAAGTAAATTAGACTGACAAGTCAATGACACAACGAGCAGCCATATACTGAGCCTGACTAATTTAGCAGTTTTGCAAGGTTTCAGACTGTTGTCTTCCTTGCTGTCCAACATTCTTTTCAAGCCAATGAATCAACCTGGATTACTAAGCATGCCCCATATGTCCTCACCCACTAAATTACACCCTCCTCCTGACCAAAACCTGAAATGCATCAAAGCACTTTTTAAAAATAATTTTCCATTCCAGAAAGAACAATGTGCTGCTTATGTACAGAGCCTGCCTTTCAATGAAACTAGGATGTTTGAATGGAATTCTTTCTTACACCCCAGCATATATCTTTCACTGACACGTCTTAATGGCTAGGTGAATGAAAAGAAAAAAGCTGGGCAGAGGAGCACTAATAGAATTGTACTTCCTCAAACTTGACTTCTAACTGCTAAAGAGGATTCGTCCTCTGTTTCGAAGGAAATATAAATGCAACTAGCTGTCACCATGCAGAAGCAAGCTCTTTAACAACATTCTAAGTTATCACAAGTCAATTTACAACGACCCATACACCCTATGCTGCAGCCACCATACAATAACTATACTAAAGGCTAGCAACCTACTGTTTCAAAGCTTCCTTTATGCATCAGATCGATGGGAGGCCTGAAGAGGTCTGCAAGGGTTGTGAGTTTCTTGTCTATTGCTCCTCCATTCCTCAACTCCTGCTCCTGCCGAACTGTAGCGCCCCAGAAGGAAAAAAGCAAGTTAGGCAAAACATTTAAAATGCCAGTTGTCAATGCTAGTTATAAACAAAACTTTTACTTGTTAAACAGGCTCAAGTCTGCCTTTTTCAAACATATAAACTTGAGAAAGAGAGGGGGGAAAGAGAAGGAAAATACTAGACCTTGTCTTAAAGTCAGTAATATGCAGCCAAAATAATGAGATAAGGCCAACTCAGCACTGCATATTTTACCTAAAGTATCTTTGTACTTATTGGCAGTCAGCAATGTATTTAAAGGAATTCCTTAATAAAGAAAGCTCTGCTGCACACGTTTCAGAATTTATTACAGAAACATGGTTCTTGGCCTACTAGCCAAGTATATTTTTAGATTTCCCATAATCTTAATATGAGTGCAGCATGCTTGTTTTTAATAAGTAACATTTCAGTTTACAAAGAATTTCCAGTTTAAGGAAAATTTATTTCCTCAATACAGAATACACTCACACACAAACACTGATTAGGGGGATAATTCTGGCCTACCTCATAGACCTATTGCTCTATGGATGGCAACAAGATAATGCAGATGATGTAATCAACATTGAAAGTATGAAATACTAAACAACTATTATTATTGCTTTCTGAATGAAGCATCAAGTAGTCTATGTGTAGCACGGCAAAAGGAAAAGCCAATGCTCTGATCAACCAGCTCTGCTTTTTAATACAACTGTTCAAGTATTATTGGCACTATTTAGACATAACAGCAAAATATGGTTGGCTGCTACATGAATGAGCTGATCCTTGAAGAAGCATTCATGGTCACTCATGCTCCCCTTGCTCACAGAGAGAGAAATAATTTCTTCTGTAGCAAACCAGTTCACTGTTACATCTACACTAGCAGACTATGGTTTCTGCTTTTCCTTCAAATCAGGATACCAAAAACATGGCTTGCTGTCTGATGGCACAGATGTACCTGCAAACTTTGCCATGAACATGCTGGCTGGGAACAGTGCATAAGCCCTGGAATTTGCTTGGCCCATGGGTTGCCACTTGCCACTAGGAGTACTGAGCTATACTAAACTCTTGGTTATCAAGTTTTGCATAGAAAATTCCTCCGCAGATCTTACCCTAATTGTTCCCTTGCCATGACACCAGACCACTTTTTGAACTCTGGAGGAGCTGAAAGGGCAGTTTGAAAGTTCTGTGGGAGCAGCTTCTTATTAAATAAATAAACACATGTGCCTACCTGCCTTTGGACTGTAGCCTACAACTGTTTTAATTTACCCAGATACAGAAGAGAAGGTTGCCGTAACTGACAGAGCTCCTCTGAAACACAGCTGACCTCCTGGATCATTAAGGTGGAAAAAAAGAATACTGTTGCTATGATTCACTTCTAGCCTATTCTATGGATATCACTTGACTGTTTACAGTGCCATCCTAAACAGAGTCACACTGCTCTAAATTCACTGACATCATAGGACTCAGAAGTGTGTTAACCCTGCATAGGACACTGTTAATATTGTTTTTACATTGGTAACTTTATGCTGGTTGTTTTGATGACTTTATTGTATTGTGGTTATTTTGTAAGCCACTTACAGCAGATCTCTTGAAAGGCAATATACACATTTTCTACATAAATAAACTTATAGGGCAAAGAAATCAATTTATGTTTGTCGTTCTGACCTTTTGGTGAAATTATTTTGTGACTGTTAATGCTGACATTATGATGACACTTTTGCAACTCCAAATACTATTAAAATGCTTTTGAATGTTGCAATTTGGTCTTATGTAATATATGAGATGAAGATTTCAACATAAAACACTTTACGGAGATGATCTGTGAGCTAGTTTATCTAAAAAACTATATAGTTTTTGCAGTTTTGAACCTTCTTTTTTAAAAAATCCTATTTTTACCTCTGTATAGGCCTAACATCACTGCAATGGTTAGATTTATCATGATTAAATTGCTGGGGAAAATAGCAAAAAAAGTGTTTGTTTTTGTACAAGCTTAGAGTAAACAATGGTACATTTTCTAAGACCAAACTTTTATTCCAGTTTAGCTACATTTCCAGCAGAACAAATTTCATTATTACATGGGAAAATGTAACATCACTCAAGGTACTGCTACACAAGATTTAACAGAAGCTGGCAGTCCAAACTGTTATATAACAGATAGAAATCTTTAAGTAGATTTGTAGCTATGAGACCTCCTTCAAATATCATGCAAGGTCCTTCATTAAGCTTCATCTGAATACTGGAGAAACTGTGGGATACTTTCCACAGATTTAACATGTTTATATGAATGAGACACGCTGAGATGTTTATCTTCAAATACTGTCAAGAACTGTATCTGTTGTGCATTGAACTAAACCAAAATATCTAGAAGATCAAACATGTCTCATTTTAATAATTTTTTCAATACTGAAAAGGCTGATGAAGCATTTTTGAGAGGCAGAGAAAATGACATTTATTTGAAACTAAAAGCTAGAATGAAGGCTCTGCGTGTCATAGCTGATAAACAGTTATATAAGACCTCATGCCTCAAATTGTGATTTGAAAAAATTTATTCGAAGTGGCCTGATCAACATTAAGCTTGATAATTGTTTTAACTGACCCCTGGTATCTGCAATGTTAATATCTAGGAGTGCTGAAAACCTAACAGAAAAGTCCAAAAGTACAATGTCCAAAGATAATGACAGTATGACAACATAAATTTTGTAACAACAAATACTATTTTTGCTCATAGTGTCTTAAAAAAGGAGCAATTTCATTTCCCTGTGGTATAAAAGTTGAAAGAGAGGAGGAACAAAAAACAAAAGCCTTGGGGAACTGTCAACCTACAGCTTTTTAAAATTTGTGACTGCAAACTCTCTCAGAATACAAGTACAGGCATTTATCCAAGCCGAGTATCTAATATGCAGTGGGCTGTAAATTGGTTTATCAGCCCGCAGTCACCAAGAGCCTCTACCCTCTGCTCAAGTCGGGGGGGGGAGGGGGAGGAATTTGTCTCTTTTTTCTGCAGCTTTGCAGGAGGCAGATGCAAGAAAATGAAACAAACCCTCTTTTCCCCACCCTTGGTGAGTCTTCTCACACATGCAGAATTGTTAGGAGAGGCCTTGTTTCAACTTATAAGAGGCTTCACAGAAGGCAAGAAATGCCACAAGGCTTTTTGGGCACTTACTCAAGGTCTATGGAAGTGCTGGAAAAGATGCAGACAAAATGGATTTGGGCCACTTCCTGCCCTCTCTGAAAACCCCGTCCTTTCCCTGTCATTTGTGTGGCTGCTACAGAACTTGGGGGGAGAAGGGGCTACATCATGTTTTGTTTTCCATGGAACATTGGCAAAGACATGCAGGTCTCTTCCATTGCTCCCCCTTTCTGCAAAAGCCAGTACAAAAGTGACACCCCTTCCAAAGGAGAGAGTGTTAATCCTGGTGATGGGAGTTGTAGAGCACTAATTTAATAAACTATATTGCAAATGACAGTCAGCTGCTATAATTAGCCTGATATCAAATTCCAGTCCCACTTAACAAAAACAGCTTCCTTCAATAATTGCATCGAAACAGGAAGAAACTTATCTGGCTCTCCAGATAATATATGCAGTTTACCTCTGCTGACACCAGGGACTTTAATTTAAATTACAGTCCACTCCTCCTCTACAAAGTGATGTTATGTGTATACTAATGGGTTATTTTGTTTGTGGCTATATAATGCAATGGTCTAGCAGGGTACACAACACAGTAAGGATCAGGAAATGTAAAGGCTCCAAATTGTCTGCTCTGGGTACAACCAATAACCAAAGCCATAGTGTGTGAAAGAATACCATAATGATCCACAGATACCTACTGGTTTCTGTCTGGAAATCTCGAAAACCATCAAATATTGAATGAGCAGGTCTGCGCCTTTTTGGAGCTGAACAAGAATAGAAGTACACATTAACCATAAAAATCTTTCAATATAATTGCATTTTGGATCTACAAATAAAAAAGCTGAAGCCTCAGGATATCTTTTGGACTCAAGGGTGATTACATTATCCTAAAATAGCTATAATCTAGTATGTCAGGGATCCCTACCATGGTTCCCACCAAAACCTGTCCTGGAGCTTGCCAAGTATTTTTGGAAAGTGGGCAGGGTGAGGTGGGGGCTTTTGCTAACCAGAGCTTCTGATTGGCTGTGCAGATTTTTTTAAAAGTTGCATTGGCAGATGCTGCCACTACAACACAAGAATCTTCACTGTGTGACTGAAGGTATATGAAGGAAAATATTTTTAAACAAATTTTAAAAGTCATCCTGTTAAACAAAACTTTTGCCTGAAATATTGAAGAGTTACTATTAAAGTTATACATGACCTCATTCCCTGACATTTTGTGGTTGGCTCCTCCTCCTGTGGCAGAATTCCAAAGGTGCCCATAGGCTCAAGAAGGTTGCAGACCCCTGCCATACATACACATGAATACCCATCAGAATATGATTTCTATTTCTAGTCCTCAGATCATGTTTGATTATGTTGACACAAACGATGTCTGCCCTATACTCACACCTACCAAGGAAGGCAGCCCTAGAGTGGAGGGACTTCTAAAAACAAAGCCAGTCCAACTTTTAACCAACTCCTTCAAGAGATACCATGCTGTTCTCTCTATGTGGATTACACCAGAGAGCATGGCTAAAGGAAACTGTCTTGACATTAGCTCTTTGACACTGGGTAGCCACTAGCATGCAGATTTAAAAAAACAACAGCACAAAACCACACATTGGGTCCATCAAAACAACCCTCCCAAGATTTACAGATATACATGAAAAGGTTTTTTTTAAAGGTTGACTAAAGTCTAAAGAAGAGGTGGCCAAACTTGTTTAACATAACAGCCACACAGAATAAACATCAGATGTTTGAGAGCCGCAAGACATAAACAAATATTATACACCTGGTTTTATTGGAAAATATGCATATTTTTTATTTATTTATTAAAATATGCATATGTTCTTTTATTTATGCATTAATTAAAATATGCATATTTTCTTTTATTTATGTATTTCTATTTATTATTCTTTTTATTATTTCCGAGCTGCAGTTTGGCCACTCCTGGTCTAAAGTGTGCAACAAGTTCACCTTGTGAGATCTCAGCTGCCATTATGGGTTGCCTGGGAGACCACCAAGGAAGTCCAGGATTGCAATGCACAGACAAGCAATGGCAACCCACCTCTGAAGTCTCTTGCCTTGAAAACCCCACAGGGTTGCCAAAAGTCAGCTGTGACTTGACAGCAAAAAAAAGGCAACCTATATCAGCTTTACTGAGCCCCAGACTCAGGAAGTGGAGGCTGATGGGATGAGGAGGTAACTTCATATACCTCCAGCATTAAGGGACCAGATCTCATGTCATTTTATGAGAAACTGAAAAGTAGCCTAAAGTGTTATAACTCTTATAACATGGCTTCTAATCACAAACAGTAGGTACACTTTATGAATATAGACCAAAGTAGCAGCTGCCCTTCCTTGAAGAGCTGGCTACCAGCTTGTTACAGTGTTATCCTATATCAAGAACATCAACTATTCCCCCTTTAGTTTGAGGATATTCATTATTCTGTCAGAAAGGAGAGCCAATGCAGCCTATTAGAAGATTTTACCAGGAACTGATTCATCGGGTGCTTGTGTATAGATCACTACTCTTCTGCCTCAGTTCTCCATCTAAAAACTGGGAATTGTACATCCTTTACAAGTACATGATATATATTCCCAGGAATGCCAATTAAATATGAAAGGTTGGATGTCTATACATAATTGCAACTTCAGGAAATATGATAGATGCAGGAACACTTCAATGTAAACTGCAAGATCACATGCTGAAAATATAGACCGGGGGGTGGGGGGATGGATAACAGGAGCCTAGATCAGGAGATGGTCCAGCAAAAATTCTCTTTAGTCACATTTGGAGGGGAAGCCATTAAAATGAAACACACTTACCACCAAATAAAGGTTCAGGTTCTACCAGTATTTCCTGCTTTTGAGGAATGGGGGCTCTCACTTCATCTCTATAAAGATTAAACACACACAGCAGCTTCAGTGTAACTGCATTTGTTGCACAATATACCAAAGAATGCAGACAAGGGCCGTTTCCACTAAACCTATATCTGAGATTTATAACCCAGTTCAATCTATACAGTTATGTCAAGTGTTAACTATGCGAAACAAAGTGTTACTTGTACTGTGAAGAGAGATTCATTCCTAGTAGTTAAAGTACAGATGTTATTATATATATAAAAGACATTCCATATAAACAGCAAACTATAAAAAATTTAAAGATTGATAGTAGGATTTATGATTTCTCAACCAGTCTCTTAATGGCTATTCAGACATTTTTTGGAGTGGCACAATAGAATAGGTTGGCCCTTAAGCAGAATAAAAATTGATAAACTGAATTCCAACAATATTTCACCACTTTATATGAAGGAATACAACTGATCACAAAGTCAGGCATGGAGCTTTCAATGAATTCTACTCAGCCTCCAGGAACAGCACACTAAAATTATTCCACAATGCTCAAGCACAGCTAGCAGATCCCACCAGGATATGTCTTTGATGATTAAGACAATGCATCAGTCACTTTTTAGTCTTTCCCCCATCAGCAAGGAATCTAATTTTTTAATTAATCCAAACAAACATGTGAACAGGAGTAAAACAGCTTGATTATCATGTATCAATTATTCCAGTTTGTACATTAACCAATGGTAAATGTTTCATTGGGTCAGTTCAGATATAACATAAGTAGAGGCATAAAATGTTTAGAAATTCTGAAGCCACTGGAAATGCCAGGAGGGGTAGAAAAAATGGAAATTTAGAGGGGGGGGAATGAAATATATGCAATACTTACTTTCTTATCAACCTTAAAAGTAGTTAACATATATTTGGCATATTTACAGCATTTAAAAGTATAAAAGAAAGCTGCAAACTGCTGTATCCTATGCGGCCTTATTACTTTTATCTTAAGTTTTTGCCATCAGAGAGAGAGAGAAGAAAAAATTAAAGATGAAAATAGAAAACAAGCAAGTTTTGTAGTCAATAAAAGTTATTATTCAGATAAAAAGAGACTCATAGTTCAACTTTTATTACTATTTATTTTTTACTATTGTACACATTATAGCAGATTTAACCGTGGCCATGCTCTATCCAGTGGTCTTCACCATGTCTCCTCTGTAGACCCTACCAGCCAGGGCAGGCTCTAAGGCCATCATTTCTGCAGCCCACTTTGGAGCCAAAGCAACTGGCTCAGGTGCATGGGGAATGCATCTCCTCCTGTACCATTGCTAGGAGTGTCTGGAAAGTGTGGCACTTCCTAAACTTCCCTATTACCAGGGAAGCGCACAGAAAGGTTGAGAAGCAGTGCCTCTGAAGCCTACTTTGCAGCTGAAGTAGGTGGCAGCAGCACAGGTGGGCATGTGCAGGGGGGCATCCACATTCTGCCTTGCTGTTGCAATGGTGTAAGTGGCAACAACAGTCATATTGAAGTCTTTACTTTCATCTTAACAGCTATGAGAAATCTCCCAAAAAGGGGCAAAAATGTTTTCAATTGATAGCAAATGCAGCACTGTATGAACTGCATCTTGTTTGCTTTTATCTTCTTTACTTCTTTGTAATATGCAAAATAGCTTTTGCAAGGAAGCAATTTAGTAAGAGAAATTAAGAGCTTCATAGTACATCTTTTGATACTGCTACTTTGCACATTTTAAAGCTATTTCTCAAAAGTAACAGCATAGATATTCACAAAGGTACATACTCTGTGTGTGGCCGGAGGTTTGATACACTTGCTGAACTAGTGCTGGGTTCGTCCGCTATCCCTCCACCATCAAGGAACATAGTGACAGCCATTTCTAGATTATTGTTGCAAGCTTCAAGCATATGTTTGCCTACACTTTCACTGGCACCTGTGATTCAATGAAAAAGAAAATCAGTTCCCAGATCACACAACAAAAGAAAACTTTTGCTTAAATGTAGTGATGCTATATTTCCTTGTATAAAAAGTATGCTTTGTTTTTTATACCTTTTGGCGGAAAGAGGTGAAGCAACAGCCTGTACATATCGTTGTACAGAAACAGGTTTCCCTTCCCTCCTCTGTATCGCAATGAGGAATAAGAAAGTCTCAGCATGTATAGCATAAATCTTGTCAATGACTAGAAGCATTCCAATATCCTTCATGACTCTCACTGTCACCTGAAATACCAGTCATAGTATGAAACTATGACCTTTACACATCCAGTCACAAGGCTGAAAGCAGTCCCAAAGCTCAGCACAACTAGGCATTCCCATCCCTTCTCCCCAAACCTCTGGCCAGAAAACATTGAGTCCCTTTCATGTCGTGCCATGTTTTTGAGCAGGTAAAAGCAGAACAAGCCTTACATGCCTTTTCTGCCTGCTCCAAAGACTTTATTTGTGCTACAGGTTTTGGGAGAGAGGAAGGTTCAGCAGTGACAACAAATAAGGGAGTCCTTGCTATGAACCCTTGCCTGTTAACCCTTGTGTGCAGAGTGATGCCAGAACAAATACCCTCCCCACATGGCTTTACTACTTCCTCCACAAAAACTCATACCAGACAGAACAACCCCCGGGGTGGGGAGGATTAAAAGAGGCCGTGGTAACATTGTTCTTAAAGAAACCATCCTATGGTTCCTGCCAATTACCACCCAGTCTCAAACCTTTTGTTTCTGGGCAAGGTAACTGAGAGAGCAGCGATGGAAGAGCTCCAGGGCTTCCTGCAAGATTGTGGGCTCTAGACCCATTCCAGTCTGGCTTCTGCTATGGGACAGAGACACAGCTGGTCGCCCTCATAGACTTATTGTTGCAGGCAAATGGATCCAGGCAGGTCGGCGCTGCTGTTATTGCTATATCTGAAAGCAGCGTTCCATATAGTCGACCACAACCTGTTAACCAACCACCTCGCTGACGTAGGAGTCCGTGGGATGGCCTTGAAGTGGCTCACCTCATTCCTCCAAGGTCAGAGACAGAGGGTGGTGCCAGGAGAGAGGGTGTCACCTTGATACCCCCTGGTATGCAGGGTCCCTCAGGGGGCAAATCCTCTTTCCAATGCTGTTGAATATCTACATATTCACCCAGCTGTTGTGGAGTTTCAGGCTGGGTTGCCATCAGTACATAGATGACACCCAGCTATATCGGTTGATGGACAATCAGCCAGATGCTGCCCCAGCTATGATGACCAAGGGTTTGGAGGCTGTGGCCAGAAGGCTGAAACAAAACTAGCTGAGACTGAATCCATCAAAGATGGAGGTTCTGTGACTGGGTGAGAGAGAGTCATTGTTGGGATATCAACTCCAGCCTCTGGACAGGGTGCCTCTAACACCAGCACCAACTGTCACAAGCCTGGGTGATGCCTCCCTATCAATGAAGGCCCAGATCACAAATGTTGCTAGACTAGCATTCCTTCAGCTGTGCTAGATCAGGCAACCGATCCCTTTTCTGTCCTGCCCTGACCTAGCCACAGTAATCCATGCAATGCTCACCCCCAGGTTAGACTACTGTAATTCACTCTATGTAGGGTTACCCTTGAGACTAACCCGGAAATTACAACTGGTCCAGAATGCGGTCGTGTGTTTTCTAACTGGAACCCCACTGACAGCACACATCCAACCAGTGCTTCATCAGCTGCACTGGTTCTGGGTTGAGAACTGGAACAGGTTCAAGGTCTTGGCTCTAACCTTTAAGGCCCTAAATGGTCTGGGATCTTCAGGGTCACCTCTCCTGGTATACCCCCCAAAGAGCATAACACTGTCCTCAACAAGAGCTGGGGGATTTTTGGCCCTGATGCCAACCTGGTAGAACTCTCTGCCAAATGACATCTTAGTACAGTTCCACAGGGCCTACAAGACAAGAGTTGTTCTACCAGGCCCATGGTGGAGAACAGCAACAGTTTTCTATCAAGCCTGGCTCCCTCCTTCTTTCCCCTCCCCTCACGGGGTAAGGATATAATCAGTTTATCTAAGCACCATCTAAAATCAAAATTGCTATTGAATTGTTACCGTTTTTAATTGTTTTTAATTGACTTATAAACATGGGAAGGTGGCCTACAAGTCAAATAAATAAATAAAATAAAGTAAGAATTGGGACATGCACACCTACCTACTTACCAAAATTTTGCTTCAACCCCATGCACTTCAAGCAGCAATGGAAGTGAATGTGGCACCTCTTACAAATAGGATGCCCCAGAAGGATGTACAAGGATGAAAAGGCCTTTAAATTCATGTTCCACATGAAGATGCATTATAGAGAGTCAGATCACTAGTCTATCAAGGCCTATATTGTTTACTCTGACTGGCAGCAGCTCTTCACAGTCCCAGCAGAGGTTATTCATGTCACCTCCTACCTAAGTCTTCTTAAAGTGGGCATGCTAGAAAAATCAAACCTGGGACCTTCTGCATGCAGAGAAGCTGCTCCGCCAGTAAGCCACAGACCCTTCCATACTGATACTTAACATGCTCTAGAAGTCTCTCCATGAGCAATCAATTAAATTTGCACCTCAAAACATCCCATTGATTTAACAGGATTTGTTTTCAGCTGAGCTGCAGACCAGAGGGTCAGTAGTTCAGCAGTTCAAGGCCTGAGTGCCGCATGACGGAGTGAGCTCCCGTCTCTGGTCCCAACTCCTGCCAACCTAGCAGTTCGAAAGGAAGAAATTGCAGGTAAATAAGTAGGTATCACTTTGGTGGGAAGGTAACAATGTTTCGTGCGCCTTGGCATTTAGTCCTGACGGCCACATGACCACAGAAACATCTTCTGACAGCGCTGGCTCTTTGGCTTGGAAACGGAGATGAGCACCGCATCCCTAGAGTCGGATTCAACTGGCTCTCAAGCAAGGGAAACCTTTACCTTTACCTTAATCATGCTGATACCTGTAGTTATACTGTCTAGTCTGGATTGTCTCATGGCCCTGACGTGTCTGGATTGTTATACTAAACTTGCGCTTCACTTAACAACATAAATTAAAAACTGATCCAACCAAACTATGTAAATATAATACTTTATTTTGAAAAATTCAATGACTTGGACAACATAAATCACACTATTACCACTCGCTAATTCTAATCTTGTTTAAAGCCACTGCAAGCCAAAAATTTTGCCACAGCAAACATGATGTCAAATTTAGTATCAGCTAGCAAAAAAGCCAGGGAAGTGGAAGAAGCACCAGAAGCAATCATTGGCTAAATCCAGGTGTCTCTCCAGGGGGCCATCAGAATATAATCAAAGAAGATATGAGTCAACATTTCAACTGCTCCCGATCCACAAGGTTTACCTGGATCGGCAGTGCTGTTGTTGTTGGACCTGTTGGCTGCGTACAACATAGTCGACCATCGGCTAATGATCCACTGCCTCACTGACGTGGGAATTCAGGGTCTAGCCTTGCAATGGCTTGCCTCTTTTCTCCAATGTCGGGGACAAAGGGTGGCACTAGGGGAACAGCTATCCCAGATTCACCCATTGGATTGTGGTGTGCCTCAAGGGATGGTGCTGTCCCCGATGCTCTTCAACTTCTATATGCGCCCCTTTGCCCAGATTGCCTGGAGGCATGGGCTGGGTTGTCACTAGTATGTGGATGACACCCAGCTCTATCTGTTGTTGGGCGGTCAGTCCGACTCCAAACCGGAAGATCTGGACCAAGCGTTACAAGCCGTGGCTGGTTGGCTTAGACCGAACCGACTGAAACTGAATCGGACGAAGACGGAGGTCCTGTGCCTGAGTCAGAGTGGGCCGGGGTTAGGGATCCCACTCCCAACCTTCGATAGGGAACCATTGGTGCCAGCACTGGAAGTTAGGAGCTTGAGAGTGCCACCTTAACCATGGAGGCCCAGGTAGCAGCCACTGCCAAATCAGCCTTTTACCATCTTTGGCTAATCAGGCAGCTGGTCCCTTTCTCGAATGCAACAACCTGGCAACAGTAATCCATGCAATGGTCACCTCAAGACTAGACTACTGTAATGATCTCTACATGGGGCTGTCCTTGTCTCAAATCCAGAAGGTATAGCTGGTGCAAAATGCCGTGGCCAGGCTTTACATGGGGCTCTCTAGGCAGGAGCACATACAGCCTGTGCTGAAGGTAATACATCGGCTGCCAATAGCATACTGGATTCGTTTCAAGGTGCTGGTTCTCACCTTTAAAGCCCTACATGGTCAGGGAGCTACACACCTAAGTGACCACCTTTCCCCACATGTTCCCCAGAGAGCAGTGCGGTCAGAGGCCCAGAATCAGCTGGCCCTTCTGGGTCTTAAGGAGGCAAGGCTATCGACGACCAGGGCCAGGGCCTTTTCAGTGGCAGCCCCATCCTGGTGGAATGAACTCCCGGAGGAGATTGGGGCCCTGCAGGACCTTTTACAGTTTACAGTTGTAATGTAACTGTTGTTATGTAAGCCGCCCTGAGCTAGCTTTGGCCAGGATGGCAGAGTAAAAATCTGAATGAATAAATAATTAAATAAATATGCTACTCCTTGGAATCTAACAAGCAAAACATCAAAGGGAAAAGCATTTAATGTAATCAAGAGAAAAGTCCTCTGATATTTAGGCATAGTCAATTGATCAAAGCGTAGAAGGAGGCACAATACCAAAAAACAAAACAAAATCCAAAAGTAGAGTGTACTCTACATGCCATAGTAAGAACCAACTGATGATCTAAGGACTGCAGTGCTCTATCTACAGATATGTATTGGCCCTCAGGCTGAAAGGCTAACAAAAATGCAGGGGACAGCTCCAAAATATGGAGTTTAGATTCAAGACTGAGCCTCCACTATGAAACACAACAATCAGAATATAGAACAGAAAAAAAGAGAAGCTTCCCTAGAAAACATAACCTTCAGGTAAAGATGAAATGCCAATTTCCAAATTTGGCATTCCACTGATCCAAGACTCAAACATGTTCTACAACGAGGCTAAAATTATACATGGTGGCATTAAAAAAATCATTCTTTAAATGTGTTGCCATAAAAAGACATCTGAATTTGTCAGTGGGGCAAAGCAGACACCAAGGAAAAAGGAAAAGAGATACATTGGAGGTTATACAGAGGATGGATAAATAGGGCAAGTAGAAATACTTTCGGAAGAAGCATCATCACTTCATACACCAGGAATTATATCTAGACTTTTAAATCCCTTTCCATTGAACTGGATTGACTTCACAAAGCATCTATTTGTAGAAAAAAGTTTAGTATTCACCCTTATGACACTGCAAAATTTCAAAGCTTTATTTTAAAGTAACAGAATTCACTGAAGTTCTGAGTAACCCTGCTTAAAATTGTTGAAAGCCTTCACAGCCAGAGTTCATTAGTTGCTGTGGATTTTCCAGGTTGTGTGGCCATGGTCTTGGCATTGTAGGACCTGACGTTTCGCCAGCAGCTGTGACTGGCATCCTCAGAGGTATAACACAGAAAGATTCTTGACACAGAGAATACTCCATTCTTCTGTGTTATACCTCTGAGGATGCCAGTCACAGCTACTGGTGAAACGTCAGGTCCTACAATGCCAAGACCACGGCCACACAACCCGGAAAATCTACAGCAACTAACTGCTTAAAATTAGTTGCAAACATGTTAGTATAAAAGGCACAAGAACGTGGGATTTGAAACTTTGGTCTTCTAGAAATTTTTACAGCCATATATGCTAGAAATTATACTGTCACATCCCCTCCATGCCATATACAATTTTTTCAAATAAACCCTTTAGAACAAAATAGTAAGTTGTAATGCCAGAATGATTTACAACTGTAATATAGTTTCACTGCAATACAAATTATGCGTTTCAATGCAACATATGCAAACTCTGTAATACTAAAAGAAGGTAGGGGAAGTACAGTTTGCTCCCCCAGCCCACTGCAGGAGAGATGCTTTGTTTGGATAAAGGGAAATATTCAATAATATTATGATCCCTTAGGAACTCTATTTATCTACACTATTTTTCAAGGGAACACTGGCCTCCTGAGGATACAGTTGCTTCAACATTAAGAACTGAAACAGCACAGACCAATTAAAAGCAGTGTGATTTAACATCATGCAATAATTTTGTTTAGTAATCTACTTCTCCTTTAGCTGTCCCATTTTTAGCTCTTGCCTCCCACAAACAGAAGTTTAGATCACTCTTATTATGACATCTATCTATTTTCAGACATAAATTAATTGGTTGTCATAGAAGATTACTGCATAAAAGGAGCTTCTATAATCATGCAGTGTAACAAACTTTAAATCAGAGCTGGAAAACGTACAGAAAAGGTCACCATAAATGATCAGGGCACTGAAGCATCTTTCCCACTAGAAAAAGCTTAAAATGTTGGGGCTTTCTAGAACAAGAAAAAAATAAGACTACTAATTTGTGAGTCAACAGATTTTATAAAATTATGTACAGTATGAAAAGAGCTGGGAGAAATTTCTCTCAAAGAAATGTCATACAAGGTAATCTAATGAAATCAACTGACAAAAGTGATGGGTGGTAGGTTCCAGAAATGAAAAAAGGTAATGCTTCTTCACACAGTATATAATTAACACATTACATTTAGCCACTAAGCTTAGTCACAGTTCATGTGCTACCGGGAAGAAGACATTTCTCTGCAGTCAGCACCCATCTCATATCAGTACATTTGGATGTCTCGGGTGCATGAGACATCTTATTCATGTGGTTATTTTACATCTCGACACTAGTAGCAATAAGTCCACACATTATTGGTGGAACAGAGTATCCAACCAGAAATAGTCTTTTTGGCATTTCAATGCTGTGTTGATAATGTATGAATTAAGCCTTCTTAGCTTTTAAAAGGTTTTACAAATTTATTGCAGCAGAGCCCAACAATTATTTATCTGGGCCCAGCACACAGATATAGACATATATAACATGGACTACACCATGGTAACATGCTTGCAAGCTAAACCAGGTCCCCATTACCTGCTGCTTTTTAAATCATACCCAGGGTTGCCAGCCTCCAGGTACAGGCTGGAGACTTCAAAATCATAGAGATTAGCTCCCCTGGAGAAAATGGTTACTTTGGAGGGGTGGGCTGTGTGGCATTACACCCTGCTGAGGCCGCTTCCCTCCTCAAACTACACCATACCTTGGCTCCACCCCTAAATTTCCAGGAATATGAGCCAGCATGGTGTAGGTAGTATTGTGGTTAAGAGCAACGGACTCTAATCTGGAGAACCAGGTTCGATTCCACACTCCTCCACATGAAACCAGCCCCCCAAATAAGTCTACCTGGCCACTAAAAAAGAGCTAGAACTTTAAGCTGCCAGACAATCTTAACATATCCTGGCTATGCTATACATAATGCCATACGATAATTGGGGGGGGGATTTACCTCCAGGAATTCCCCAGCACTGAGTTGGCAACCCTAAGTACAGCTCAAACTAATAAAAGCTATCCGGACTTTAAAAAAGCGAACTGCTGATCTACATGGTACTAATTTCAAAAGTTAACCTACGTTTCGTTTGCGCTGCAAAAGGCAAACACGAGGGCGGTTATGCCCCCCCCCCCCTTACACAGACTTCGGGGAAGGAAACAGATGGCCGTCTCCAGTGACTGATCTACATCAATCTATCAGAAGCAACAATGAAAGCCCTTCTGGAGATTCGCACACTGCAGTCCCCTTAGTTCATTCTCTGCCCAACACATAGGCGTCCCCACCCCATTCTTCTCCATCCTCCACAAAGGAATTCCCCCTGAACTCCTCCTTGGCCAGCAGACGTCCCTTGACAAGGTATCCACCAGTCGCTGCCCTGGACTCCATTCCTCCTACGTCGGCTCTCTCTACAGCACCTCCTATTCTGCGCACCGCCCCCCCCCCGCTTGCTGCTGCTGGAGTTCTCTCGTCTGCCTCCCGCCAACTCCATCTGCTCTTTTCCCGATCTCCCACTAGCTTTTCATTCCACCCCGCGACTGAAGCAGCCTCAGCTCCTCTGGGTTTATTCCGGGCTTTCGCGCGCCTCACCCGTGATGGCGGTGAATTGCTGGATTAACCCCTTCAGCGCCGAAGAGGCGGCGGAGCCCCCGGGCGCCGCCATCTTGCCGCCACTACCACCGAACAACACCCGCCACCTGCCGGCCCCAGTGCGCAGGCGCAGAATCACCGCGTCCTAATTTCCCTTTGCTCGCCTTCAATTTCAATATCAAGCTTTATTGGAAGCCGGCGAAAGAGAGAGGATCTGCTGTCGTGACTGAGGCCCTCTAGAGGCAGGTGGAGCTTTTGCATTAAAACGTGAACGGCCGGAAGCCGCTGAGGGAACTAACTGGGAAAGAAATCCTGGGGTCGAGCAGTGGCTGCTCCCGCTCCCGGTAATAGAAGGCGGTTCGCTACCGAGTCGTACATTATGGAAGAGAAGGCGTTTATAGGAGGGGCTTCCACTCAACGCTTGGGGCTGCGAAATCGAAACAAAATATTGGGAAGCACCGGGCACAGCTCTCAGGCTGGTCTTGTTACTTTGAAACATCGCATGACGCCGGTGAAGCATACATAGGATACAATATATATAGATGCATGCCCACTGAGATCCATTGAGAAACAGACAGACAAGCACGGCCTTGGGAACGCATTAGCAAAATGGGCGGACACTAGAGAACATGTTGATGCTTCCGAAGCTACGAAAGGACTGCGAGGTAGCCATGTTACTGTACTGTGGCAAAGCAAAACAAACAAAAGGCCAGTGGCACCTTGAACACAAACATTTATTCCAGTATGAGCTATGGTGAGACAGAAATCAAGTTCTCTGGAGCTCTGTCTCAGTGCTACTGGAAATCCCCCTGGAATAAATACTGTTAGTCTTTAAGTTACCACTGGGACTTGTTTTACTTTGTTGCAAAATGGCAGTGCGGTTCAGTGGAGCCAAGCAATGGGCCCAGAATGGTATGGCTTTTTCCTTCCATTCCACTTAAAACAGTGCTTCCTTTACCTGAGCTAATTACATTTCAGGTGCTGCTTTTTCTGGCTAGAGGTATCCTACCTCGGCCTCACAACGAACACATATTCCTTGCTTATTGAAATACATGTCTGCCTTTCTCATATGAAGGACACAAAGGCTTAGCACACACTCCAGTTATATGCAATGGCTAGATCATTCTGGTAGCACCTGCATATTCATTCCCCCAGTGTGTTAACAAAATTAAAATAATCTCTCCGCAATTTTTGACACAACCTATCCCCACTTGTGAGTTGTCAATAACTGAATATTGAAATGTCAAAAATTAACAGTTGTAAGTAACTATGTATTAGTATAAATTGTCTGAAGGTTTTATTTATCAAAATATGACCTAGAAAACTGTCAGACTGCTAGATCTAAAAAAAATAGGCATCTCTGTATAAATCTTTAAAATGTCTTATTCTTGCCCTTTAGGAATTGAAATAGAACAAATCCACCAGGTAAACAGAAAATTGTAAAGGGAATTTTAAAACATTGTAGAGTTACTGAGGGTAACCACAAATCTCTCTCAGTTATCCTAGAAGATACAAGAAGTTATATCAGATGTGTGTAATGGCTGGAGAACAGAAATACAAATGGGAGAAATACAAAGGCTTTAGTAGTTAAAGTTGCTGCAGAATGTACTACACACAAATGCAATAGTGCCTGCCAAGTTGTCTAGAAATAACTTTATAGACCCTACTTGGTAATTATTATTTCAATTTATATCCTGCCCTTCCTGCAATCAATAATGGATTATATAGAAGTACAATATAGTAATCAGAATTATAGAAGTTTATACTCAAAAATAGTGCAGAATTTCACTCCAACTAAACACCCTTAGTGGTGATGGTGGTAAGAGCCAGAATAGTATAGTGGTTAGTGCTGGACTAGAATCTGAAAGACCGAGGGTTGAGTCCCCGTTCTGCCATGGAAACTTCTTGTATTACTTTAGATGAGTCAGGCTGTGGTCACACAGTTATTTTGATTGGGTTTCACCACTGTTCCCTCTCGTATTTAAAATTGCTGATCAGAAGCCCACATCCGTCTCCTGCACCAAAGTGGGCTCACTCACACAATCCTCCCGGTTCCCTGGTGAGTTTTTGAACACCGGGAAAATCAAGTACTTTCTGGGTACTTGCGCTCTGAATCTGCTATTTTGCCTATCTGGACAGCCATCTCACAATGATTGCAATTAGCTCTGAACGTCCTTCTTCTGGTAGTTTTTTTTTGGCGACTTTCACTATTGTCTGCATGCGCATATGTGCACATGCGCACAGAATTTTTACTTGGGTGGCACATCTGTCTGAACAGTGCCTGGAGCATTGTCACACAAACAAGCAGTTGGGCAAGGGATCTGTGATCATCTGAACCCACTTAAAAATATCCCCAATCAAATCTACAGCGGGAACAAATCGCGGTACGCTTGCCGTGTGATCACAGCCTCAGTCTCTCTCAGCTTTGAGACACAAAGGAAAGGCAGTGTGTAAGTATTTTAAATAAACCTACCTCAGATGGTTGTTGTCAGGATAAAATGGAGAAGAGAAGCTGTAACCTACTTTAGGTCACCTTTGGGGAGACAAACAGCATATAAATAAAATTGATTGTTGAAGGAAATCTGAAGAAGACCGATAAGCATAGCTCCAGTGTTTACAACCCTTGTCCTTATTTCAAAACAGTTCTGGCATTTCCTCTCAGCAGTCACTACTAGAGTATAATGAGCACACTTTTTAGGGAAAGCTGTAAGAGTGGCTGGTGGTTACCTCTTATTACGCTTTCAACAACATACAGACAACCTTGTCTCAGGCAAGTATGCACCACAAAACCTGTACAATTTGAGGTATTGGGCATTCAGCGTGTTCTTGCCCTTACAGCTATACAGTTTAAATGTATCTCCACTTCTGTTTACTTGCATTAAAACAATTAGAACTCAACATGAATCTGAAATAACTCATCCATAAGCATCTTTCTGCACAAGAACTACAGGTCAAGTACTAATCTGTGCAAGTCTTAAACCCCAACCACCATCAGCACAGTATTAAAAAAATCAGCTTTGTAGTACACACTTGGATATTTTTAAAAGGTTATTGGTTCAGCAATTTTTTTGAAATAAAAGATTTTAAGCTGATGTTCAGAAGTTTGTCCTGTTTTAGGGGGTCTGTTGTAGAGCTGACTGGACCCTTATAATACTGAAAAAAACTACAGCAGTAAAGAGAAAAGATAGAAGTGAAAGCAAAGCACAGGCTGTGAAAAGGACAGAACAATAAAACCTTGTGGTCTTTCTTTGTGCTGTTTCCTTGCCAGCAGCAAGCTACAAAAATAAAGTTTTAAAAATCACTGGACCATTAATAACAGCTCCAGAGTCAATACAGTTGAAATAGAATTCCAAGAAATTGGGTTTAAGGGAAGGCATAGGTAGGCAGAATAACATGGTAAAAATATGTCTTTCTGAAGAAAAATAAATGATAAAAATGGGGACCATTGCAACTGATTATAAGAGTGTTTGCTTTGTCTGTGTTAAATGTGTGGGTACTTGTTTCTTACCAGCAAACTAAGATGTCCACAGCTGGGTCTCTTAACATTTAGGGTGGAAATTATATTATGCTCTAAGTGCAGGAAAGAAATATCGAGACAAAGAAGTTGGTCTACAGGAGTTAGATGACATATCACTGACATATTACATGCATTGTTCAACATGCAAAGTTTGTGCTATATATCTTTCTACAATGGAATTTTTAGTCATGGTCTGTGTAAAATGACCAGTGCACCAGAAGTAGGAGTACTAAAAGACTGGATTACTTGGTTATGTGTGAAGATGATAACATTATAGATACAAAGCTCTCAGCATTGTACTAAGAAACAAAATTCAAACATTTATGCTGTGTCCTTCTGCTGGCTTTGTCTACCATACATTACTTCAAAATGTAGTAATGGTTTAATTTTTTGACAGAATCACACAAAAATCTATTTACAGAGGATTTTTTCACAAAATTTCAAATCTATTTTAATGCATTATGTTGATGGCATCTATTAATTAGAGAAGGTGTGAAGATATCTGCTTACTAATCTGCCTGTGAACATGAAAGTGGAAACTAATCAACAAGGGCAGGGGCACAGGTGTTCTACCTCCAAGTATAATTTCAGTACAATTTAACCTTTTCCACTTATTTACTTACTACTCTTGTGCACGGAGGATGAGAAAAGAGAATCAGAAGTTGCTTTGGCAATTTATTCTAACATAAAACAGTTTACCATGAGCTAATACATACCCTGGCATCCTGACACAGTCCAAAAAACCTGTTGTGAGTTAAAGTACTCTGATAACACAAAAGGCAGTAAAAGCAAACAGGAATAAAAACCAGGTACAGTTGGTTCTGAGCCAATGAATGTTAGTTCTGAAAGCGCTTAATCCCTCCACAAGTAATTGCTTAATCCAGTTAGCTTTTTAACACAGAATCCATTCCACCAATGCCACAGAGTCTTCATATGTCCTCTACTTTGCAGCAGACCTCTTAAACATCTGAAGGATAGTTTTTTGCTTGTTTGGCAGCAATTCTGCCTCCTTTGAGTGTGAACTGTTGAGTACACAGTTCAAAACATTTCCTCCTTTTATACCAGGTGACTTTGACTGGCGTTTATTAGAAGGCTTACTGTTCTCATTTGGGGAGCTTCTACGATGTTTGCGTTGATCTGCTTCAGTCTTCTTGTTTGGAGGCTGTGAGTTCTGCAACAGCTTGCAAGAAACTGGAGATGCAGATCCTGATTGAGATGTTTTAGGGCGCAAATGGTACTCATCTGGAGAGCCTTTTTTGCGATTTGGAGTCTTTTCTTCTTTGTCCATTTCCTTCTGAAGCTTCAGAGCCAGAAGTCTATCCTCCTGTTCTTGCTTAAACCTTTCATACAATTTCTGCTCCAAACTCATCTGTTGTTGTATCTCATTCATCTCTTCTTCCTCCTCTTCAGCAGTATGAGAGAAAGTTCTTCTCCTTTTATCCTTCAAGTGTGAATTGACTGCTGCTTCAGGAGATGATTGACATTTTCTCTTTGCTAAAGAGATTTCTATCAGAGATCCACTAGGGTTTACATTTCCAACTGGGCTGTTTTCCACCACTAAGCTGCAGTCTGCATTGCTGCTGTTCTGCTGGTTACCAGATATCACAGAAATTAATGTTTTCTGAAGAGTGCCAACTTTTGCAGGTTTTGTCAAGTGCATATTTCTTACAAACTTGTTATTTTCAAAATCAGAAACAGCTGGCTCTCTATTTGAAAAAGGACCCGCTAGCTCAGTGTCATCCCTGCATGTAACATGGGAAAGTTTATTGGCAAGTTCATTTCCCTGGTAAGGAGAAAGGTAAGTCAGATCCAAGCTGAGCGTAGTAGCTTCATCTTTAGTATACATATTTAATTGTTGCTTTAATGGTTCTAAAAAATCATCTTTGGTATCTCTGTCCTTGATTGATATTTGTGGACTTAGTGTGGGCATCTCATCTTTTCTCCCTTCTTCTCCACATATAAAATTGTTTTTAGCACTGCTGCTTTCCTGAAATTTTAGACAAAGTATAAATTATTCTTCCCTATCAGATTCAATGTGTACTTATTTTTTTAAGTATGAAATAAGAATTGGAATTCATATTGGTGTATGGACTATGTAACTATGTGGAAAAGTAACTAGGCAGACATTCACAACAACTTGAATTCAAAATTAAAATGCAGAGTTTTGGAGAGAATAACAAGCATTGCATGCTAAATAAACATAAAGATACTAAACTACTAATATTTTATATGATACAGTAAGGATCCCCCAGCCTTTTTGGGCCTTTGGGCATCGTTGGAATTCTGACAAGACATAGTGGGTGCAATCACAAAACAGCTGCTGCAGAAGACAGAGCCAGCCACAAAATGGCAGCCACTGCTTACCTTCAGTCACGCAGTGAAGATCATCGTGCTGCAGTGACAGCTGCTGCCAAAGCATTGTTTTTAAAAATCTGCACAACCAATCAGAAGCCCAGCTGGGCAAAAGCCCCACCTGGCCCCAACTGTTTTCTAAAAATACTTGGCAGGCACCATGGCACCCACAGGCACTACACTGGGGACCACTGTAACATATGAATACAGATAAGTATGGATTACCTCAGGAGAAAAACCACTGCTTTCTTCCTCTAATTTGTTGAAGAGTACCATTGGGGGTGAAGGACTACAAGATTTTGGAGACAAATACCTTAAAAAGAAAAAAGGGATAAGCATTTTTTTTTTTACAGTCTGTGATATACATGTAGCCAACAGCATAGTTTTTAACTTGGACTCTTGTTCCTAAGCACAGTAAACTTCTTTCATTGTGGTGGTGGGGCACACCTCTGAGATAGTTACTTGATAAATGAAAACTGACCAGTCAACAAAGTTATTTGGAGGTTGATGGTTTGCAACAAAACAGATAGATATCACCAGAACCTCCAAGGCAACAGTGATTTAATCTGTGTAGGTAACTCATGAAAGCACAAAGGTGACATATGAATTCTAGCTGAAGGACCAGCATGGTATATCCACAGGGGTAGCTACGTTAATCTGTTGTAGCATCAAAACAAAAACAAAAGTCTTAAAGCACTTTAAACATTAACAGACTGATTGGGGTGGTAATCTAAGTGGGTAGAGCCCCAATACAGAAATGAGAATCAGTTCTCTATGAAGTAAGATCAAAAGAGTCAAACACTGCTAAGGACAGCAACATTTGCCACATATCCCCTCCCTGCCCCTCATCAAGCTTCAAAAAGGATATCCGAGCAAGTTTCTCACTGTGAAACACAGCTTCAAGAGATTCTGGGAACGGATAGAATAAATAACTGAGGACATAGTTGATGGAATCTGTGGAAATGTACAGATTACAATACTATGTTCTCTAATTCCATGGAGGATTTCTGTGGACCGAAAAAGTTTCTATCTACATTCGTAACTTTGCCTTGGCTCAGTGCAACTCCAAATCCTTCCCATGCTGCTTCCTAGGCAAAGGGGGCCTCCCAAGAACAGCTTGCAGGGAGAGTCAGGTTGAGAGGAGAATGGCAAAAATTGCCTTGTCTTCTGTCTGCAGAAATCCTCTGTGGGACTCAACCCACCTACATTAATAAGACCGCAGAATTACAATGTCAGAAGTATTATAATGTTGCAAAAATAAAATTATGAGCAAGGGAATACACTATATACAGAAATTAAACCAAACTAGTATGTTTATACTGCTTTTCCCCATTGCAAGAAGAACAGATTTCCTGGATATCAAGATAATTACTAATATTCAGCAGCTTGATTATTACTATTATTATCACTACGTTTACTAAATCAAAACAGGAAAACAGTATTTCAGTTTTGATTCCAGGCTAAAGTGTAGGTCTAAAACAAGAAAACTCATTAGCTGCTTTTTGATGTATGATACATCCAGTGTTCCCTCTAAGCTGAGCCAGTGTGAGGTAGCTCACAGTTTTTTTGCCTCCAGCTCACAGCTCTCTCTCTATACATGGTGGATTGATATACCATCAAATCTTGGAACAGATCATTTGATTTTACTTACTTTTTAATGTCCCCAGAACAAACTGATTTGCTCTTTGATGTTTTGCCGGAATTCAAGGGGGATGGGCCAGGTGATAGATTGCTGAGTATATGTCCCTCACTGGAGCTGTTCTTTAATGATAAAAGGAAAAAAAGAAAATAAAGATGTCTTTCTCCAATTGATTACACATTACATTAAGCCCTGCAATACCAATCAAAGAAGAAAACAATGCTGTTAAGTATTTTTTTATTCATTTTGGATGGAGATTTTTTCTTTGTGCATGTAACAGCAGTGAGATTTTTTATTACCTTTAATTGAAGACAAACCTGTAATACATGTCTACCTCTCATGAATACTTTGATCACATTCCATATGATGTCATAAGTCATTAAAGAAGCTTTTATCTTAAATTTGAAATGACATTTTCTCAATTTCTGAAATTACACCATGCCCTCCCTCGGCTATTTCTGTTTAATGTAACATCCAGCCTTAAGAGTCCTACAAAATTTGCTAACCTTTTAAAAGGATTTTGGTTAGTCATAACTAAGGTGTAATCCTGTTTATCATTTGCTTTGTTATTATTATTACAGATCAACATTACATAAATATTTCCAGCAGATTCCAAGGAGGCTATGGGAACTACAAACCAGTGCCTGGAGATACTTTTGGGATGGATGAAGGCTAATAAACTGAAACGATCCCAACAAAATGAAGGTGCTACTAGTGGGAGGAAGGACTAATCCATGAATTGAGGTATCTCCTGTTCTGGACGGGGCTGAACTAAAGGAGCAGTTTAGGAGTGTTATCAGATCTGCAACTCCTTCTGGAAAAGCTGGTGGCAGCAGTGGCCAGGAACACCTTTCACCAGCTTTGGCTGATATTTGACATTCCCTCACGGATTCCCATTGAAGTTGTTTTTATACCCTGCTTTTCTCTACCATAAGGAGTCTCAAAGCAGCTTACAATCGCCTTCCCTTCCCTTCCCCACAACAGGCATCTTGTGAGGTAGGTGGGACTGAGAGAGTTCTGAGAGAACTCTGACTGGCCCAAGGTCACCTAGCAGGGTTCATGTGGAAGCGTGGGGAATCAAACCTGGTTCTCCAGATTAGCATCCGCTGCTCTTAGCCATTACACAGCACTGGCATTGACCCTCCTTCCTATTCCTGCCTCTGTTGCAATCATTTTAAAATGTTTTGTATGTATCTTTATGCCTTTTTAACTTGTTTGCCACCTTGAGACGCCTAAGTTGGGTGGAAAGGTGGTCTAAAAGTATTTTAATTTTAAAAAAATAGATACAGAGAAAAGGGTTTCTAGAGACATCGATACACGTGCTTAACAATTTAACTCAGTTGTTTCCAATCAAGGTAATGGGGCTAAAGCCTGAGAAAGCTAGGCTCCTAGAATCACCCAACCATGGTAAGTGTACTTTTCCCCCATGCTTGGGCCCCAAGATTAATACAGCTATCTCCTTGGATGCACTTCCAGGTTTGACTAGTGATGCAAATTCTACATGCTGACGTTGCAGGTGAGGCTGGTGGAAAAAGTCTTCTCTGAAGTAGCTCCCAGACTATGGAAAGCCTTCTCACTGGAAACTTGGCTGACTCTGACTGATGGTTCCAGAAAGGCAGCTGTTAGTTTACTGCAGCAAAATAAAACAGAATTCTAGGGGCACCTTAAAAATTAACGCCATTTACTCCAGTCAAAATGCACTTTTTCATATGCAATGAGAGACTATGCAGAAAATTATAAAAGGGTTAAGGAGTCAAGCAAAGAGAGTCCTGGTATCAGACCTATACCTGTTTTATGATACTGGGCCTTTTTCTGCTCAACTCCGCCCTTTCCCCATCCCAGTCTGTAATTTGCTCCATAAAAATTATGGAAATTATTTTATTTCATTACAACTGAGGAAGAGAGCACTGACACACAGAAGCTCATTCTGGAGTAAACAATGTTAGTCTTTAAGGTGCCACCAGACAATTATTTTGTTTTACTGATGGCCTTCCAGAGTTCAGTCAAGCCAATTATGTTCAGGAGGAGCTCTGAGTGGGGCTATGCTGGTGGTTTTACTGTTTTGTTCTAGATTATATTTTTCAATTATTTTATTTTTGTTTTAGTGCCCTGCTACATGTATTTTTCTTCTTCTTCCACATACTTTTTAAATAAAAGACTGCAACATAAACTATTCACTAGGAAGTATTAGACACCTCCAATGTGCCATAGTGTTTCAAGTGTTAATACTGTTCTGAAGAAGCCCGCAAAACAAATGCCTGCTCAACATGAATCTCACAAAGAGATGTTGTTCTCTCCCAAACTAACACAGGTATGGGAAGAGACTGTGGTTCAGTGGCAGAACATCTGCTTGGCATGAGAAGGTATCAGGTTCAATCCCCAGCACCTCCAGTTAAAAGGATCAGGTAAGAGGTAATGTCAAAGACCTCTGAGCAGAGAACACCAATCTTGATGGAGCAAAAGGTCGGATTCAGTATAAGGCAGCTTCATGTGCCCATACTGCTGTTGTGAAGATAAAATGGAAAAGGGGAGATCCATGTTCATCATCTTGAGCCCTAAAGTAATAGTGAGTTAAGCCTACTAGGTACAATGGCAGAAGGAGAAACTATGAAATGAGTGGATAATAATTCAAATGCTTATTTTGAAGATGTATCAAGTATTTTATACACAGTATAAATATTGCTTCATGATCTTAAAAGTAACATTGAAAAGGTACCTAAGTATTAGCTGTCATGTACATTTCTCCTTTTTAAGAATCAAAGCAGCTTTCAGGGAAATTAACTGTGGATACAACATGGTGTAGTGGTTAAGAATGGCAGACTTTAATCTGGAGAACCAGGTTTGATTCCCCACTTCTCCACATGAAGCCAGCTGGGTGACCTTGGGTCAGTCACAGTTCTCTCAGAACTGTCTCAGCCCCATCTATCTCACAGGGTATCTGTTGTAGGGAGAGGAAGGGAAGGTGATTGTAAGTCACTCCAAGACTCCTTTGGGTAGTGAACAGCGGGGTATAAAACCAACTCTTCTTCTAAGTTGCCAACATCTAGTTCAAGAAACCACTTAACTCTGACCTGGATCAAACTTACCAGATTCACACTCAATTCCCTGGCCAATCTTTCATCTAGTAATAATTGCTCTGCCATCTGTTTTTTCTTTTCTTCTGCTAGCCTCTGCTGCTCTTCTTCTTCTGCTAATAGTTTTTGAATATACTCTTCACTTGCTTTACTCTCCTCTTGTTCATTAGCCCGTCGCTCTTCCTCCACCTGAAGCAGAAACGTACCATGATTTATTTCTAGCTTCCTCTTACTCAGTTTAGAAATTATAATTATAGCCAAAAAGAATTAAGGGTCTACAAAATTTTGCCTTAGCTTAAGTGACCCATTACTTATAGTTGTAAATGATCCTTTTATCCCCCAAATCTAATGCCAGCTCTAATTTTTTGTGGGCACATTAGAACAAACTACCAGTAGGTCCCCTTCAGCTTTCTAGATTTACCTTAGTAATCTCAGCTTCATACTCCTGTCTTAATTCTCCAGGCTTACTTAAGCAACGTATTGGCTGAGGAATGCATACTACAATAGATTGGGGAAAAGAGAAGAGAATATTAGTGTCTCATTTTTATACAAAATACATCAAACTTACTGTTTTGACATTGCACAGCTATGTAGCGAACCTCTTAAACACTTCTTTATCATCATTTAAATGGTTCTCCAATACTAAACCTCAGAGGAGGAGTTTCCAATTTTCCAAACTCCATGAATTTATCCAGTAGTAGTAGATAAAAATCTAAAAACTGTACTACTTGAGTTTTCCACAACTAGATGCCTTGAAGAGTTGTCCTGGGGGCGGGGGGGGGGGAGTGGCATATACAGCCCATTCAGACACATTGCTTTAAAGCTGAAGAGTTTCAAAAGAAGTTTGTGATGCAGAGTGTTATGCACAAAAAGCTGCCTTCTAAGCTTTTAGCTGTGTGAGGGATAAAAACGTTTGAAACAGTTACTATTTAAAGGGGAAAACAAACAAAAATTGTAATGCAGTACAAATTCCTTCCATGTACCTACCTTTTGGATGTACAGCTTTCTACCCCTCACCAAAACATGACCCCAGTTTTGAACTACTACATGCTGACAAAAGGATAAAACTACTGAAAAAGCAAGCCACACAACAGATTGGAAGAATTCTGATTACACAAAAGTGATAAACTGTTTTCTCAGTGAAGAATTTATCAGATTCTCAAAACAGAAATTGTGTCATTGTCCAAACAGTCTTAATAACTCCATTGGTTAGAGTAATAAAAGGTACCTTTAATAACCACAGTCTCACACAGCAAAAAAGGTTTTTGATAGCATAATGGGGGTTTTGGGGGGGGGAGGGGGGTTCATCACTTCTGTCTTTCTAAAAGGTACTGAAGATGGTAAACACTCTGTAAAAAATTCTGTAAACCAGGGGATAGAGTTCAGCCCTAAGATTTCAGTGCTTGAAACGTTTCGTCTCCAAATAGCTATTTGTTGTTCTCATCTCTAAAATGAAAAGCCCTCTTGCTCTTACAGTGTAACAGTGACAAATTATTACGAAATGTCTGGGGGATTTTTTTACAATACCGAGTTAAAAAAATACTCATTTACCTGAAGTTCTGTATATCCCCCCCCCAATGTAGTCATTTATACAAGAATGATTCCATTACTGCAGCCTTGTAACTAAGTCCACAAATTAGTTTATTCACAAAAGTTTTACTAGATTGCCTAACCACATTCATCATGTGATTGCTTTGAAAACTGCAGTCTTTTTCCAAGGGTTACAAGCGTTTCTCTGCTTGTTCACCTGGGTAAAAGCTTGCATTATTGCTGTTCTCAGAACATTATGCAAATTCTATGTATCAAATACTAATATGTGGCATGGTATAATTTTACTTACCATCTTCTTCTTCTTGGTCCTGACCATTAATTCTACGTTTGCATTCTTCCGGGAAATACTTCTGAATTGCTTCCCATAACTTCAAATTAATAAGAGTATTCTTACGGGCATTATAACGTGCCCAAGAAGAGACTCGGCGACGACAGAAAGGACAGCACAAGTTGGCCTTCTCTACCGTGAGCTGGAAACAGGGATTGCAGAGAGTATGCTGGCATGGTAATGTGACTGGTTCCAGAAAAATTTCCATGCAAATATTGCAGAGACAATCAGATAAGGAAAGTGGAGTCTCCAATTCCTTTGACATTTTGGATCCAGGAAAGGAAGGTGGCTAGTGCATCATCAGCATCTGCAATCAGGACACATTACATTCTCTGAATCATAGAAATATAAAACAAGTATCTATGTTCAAAGACTATTGGATCAGTTACTTGGTTCCCTTTTCTCAACCAATGTTAAAACCCTCTCCAATCTTTCACCCCGTTCTCACATTTTACTTTAGGTGCAAGCCACGCCACCACTGTGAAGCAAATTTCTTATTAGTACATACTCTCCACCTTATTGTATATTATCCAACATCAACATACAGCAAGTACTGTATGGTTTCTGCTATTGTTTTCAACAACTGCTCTTCTAAGCAATGGAAATGGAATGATAGTTGTGGTCTCTTGGCTTTATAAAACAGTGCACCAGGTTCACTCTTCCCATCAGTTTATTCTCTCTGTTCCCTGCTCTTTCCTCACAATGATAACAATCCCAAGCAGGTTTCTTCAGAAGTAAGTCCCTTTTTATTCGGTGGGGCTTACTCAAAGAAAAGGGTTCTTAAGACTGCAGCCACTGTCTGTGGAAGCCATTCCAGAGCATTTCTAGTGGCTGCTCTAAAACTTCAGAGCAGGCTGTTATTGGATAGGAATACTCCTTTTTTGTTATCATTTAGGAGTCGTGGCTCAGAGGATAAGATACTGAGTTGCAGACCGGAAGGTCTGTAGTTCGGCAGTTCAAGACCCTAGGGCCGCATGACGGAGTGAGCTCCCATCTCTAACCCTAGCTCCTGCCAACCTCGCAGTTTGAAAGCAAGAAATTGGAAGTAGATAGGTACTAAATAGGTACCACTTCAGTGGGAAGGAAACAGCATTCCACCTTGGCATTTAGTCATACCAGCCACATGACCATGGAGAAGTCTTCGGACAGCACTGGATATTCGGCTTGGAAACGCAGACAAGCACTGCCCCCTAGAGTTGGATTTGACTGGCTATTGAGCAAGGGAAACCTTTACCTTTACAATATCATATCATTCTGCTAGGCTTTCTGTCAATTTTACTACCATTTCTGCAAGCCATGGATTTGGATTTAATCTGCTACCTTTATTTGATGACAAATACATATTTCTATGATGGTTTGCTTTTCTGCATACTCTTGCAAAATAACTTGGGTTTACTGTATGAGGAAAAGCAACACAAAATATTTTAATAAATATACTATTCTGTGCTGCAGACTTGCTTCTAACCAATAAAGGTTAAGATTGGGTGGTTTGTCTACTCTGAGTTTCAGAGAGTGATATGAGCAAACTTAACAGAGCAATCCTAAGCACCAGAGCCCTTCCAAGTCCACCAAAGTCAGCGGCCTCTGCTTATGACTAAACTGTTAGTCTGTCCTTTAGACAAACTTGATGGTCAGTTACACTCAACATCCAAAATAATTATTTTAATGCACTCCTGTCTCCTGCCACCAAGCAAGGAATGCACTGTATAATTTTTGATGCAAACATACTCAGTGACTTTGAGCTGCTCAGCTACTAGCTCAGCTACTAATCAAAGGCTTTTATGTTTAGGGGTTCCATGTTTTGTCTACATACATCTACATCTTAATGCTGCTTTAACTACAAATGCAGGTAAATCATAGCAGGTAAAAGAATACGCTAGGCTGTGTGCTAGAGCAAGGGTTCCAATCCACTATCACTCAGTCCTCCCAACAGAAGCACTTTCTTTCAAGGTTGGAAGATTTCTTCCTGTTAGGAAGGGTGAATTTAAAATTATAAGTTGTTTTGTGGGCACCCATACTTTTATGACAGGAAGTAGCTGAAGAAGGCTGGAACACTCCTTCCTAGTTCAAAGGTACATGATGGACTACGTTTCCCCATCCCTATTTCTAAGATGATACAACCTGAGTAATATTATAACACATTATACATTATGCGTTTCACATAACAGAAAATCGTATTTTCACTGAGAAAAATATTTTGACAGCCTTAATTGTTAATTTTTTATTTTTTAAGAAACAAAACATTGCCTCTATGCAGATTTTTAAAAGCAGCTTGGCAGTTAAACCATAAAATCAACGTACGTTACAGAAGCTATACAGATTACCAAACTGCTATCTTGGGACTGGAACGGAACACAAAACACGAATGTCTTCGGAAATATTGCGGAGGCCAAAAGAAATGTTAGAAGACATTATTGCACTAAACAGAACATTTCTTAACGAATTCTATTTTCATCGTACGAATCTGTTACAATCCCACCTAAACGGATGAATATTTGAAACCAGAAGTACGACAAACACCTTCGTCCTGTGTCCGCGAATTCATATGCCTCCAATCGCGCCCTATTTCCAGAACTGGACTTATTTCAATACGATCTTTCTTGCCTCGGTTTTTACTTTCGTCCCGAAGTTTGCGTGTAGTTTGAAGTTCAAGGGGAAGGCATTCTTCGTGCTCTATTTCTCATTCACAAACCATTTCATCCCATGGTAGATAAATAGTCAGTCCAGTCCAAATACTGACTGTTTTCTTCCTTTTTAACGCATGCCTCACAAAAGTAGAAAAAACCGCGGCCCTCGTCAGCCTCCTCGCCCACCGAGACCAACAGCAAAAGCTGAGCGGCTTCCCGCCGCCACGCAAAGAACGAGACTACAACGACGTCCTTCCAGAGGCTGGACTCGACACGGAGAAAAACGGCAAGGTAGCGCTACTCCATCGGGCGAACTGAATGAAACCGACCGCGAAGCCGCCACAAGAGCCTCACCGATCAAACGGCCGCACGAAACGCTGCCCCTCGCCGCCAAACCCAGGGCCGCTCCTCCCCCGTCCCATGATCCTGGAGAGGCACCCTGCGCGCGCGCGCGCGCGCCCAACCGATTCTTTCCCACCCACTAACCCGGCGCCCGCCCTTCCAGCACTCTGCGGAGAACGAGCTTCAGCCAATCTCGCAGCCGCCCAGCGGCAAACCTCGCCCCTTCCGTCCGTATTGTCCCGCCAAGCTTTAAAGTGCGCGAAAAAGGATCTTGGCGATTGGAGTACTTCTGGCTTTAAAGAAGCGTCAACCTGCTACAAAACCCAACCCTCTGCAGTGCAATCATACAGAGCTGAGCCTGTTCAAGTCTAGGCTGGAGAACAAAGTTTGAGCCGAGTAGTACCTTTAAGAACAACACAGTTTTATTCAAAGTGTAAGCTTTCGTGTGCAAACCACACTTCTTCAGACAAATGGAATAAGATCTCCTCAAGGTTTACTTAGAGGAGAAAAAAAGAGGTTGGGGGCAATCGTTAGGAGGTGCCGCTCAGAGCTAAAATAGATACAGAGCTGGAATAACCGCGCAATTGTATTGTTATTGTAACAAACTAGGTTACAGCTGACGCATAAGCACCCAGAGGTGGGGAAAATGTGAACAATGGGATCAAACAGCTAATAAAATACAAAAGGACTAGTCTGAGACATTTCTTTGAAGACTGTAAAAATATTCAAGATGTGAGTAGTCACTGCATTTGTATACTTTAGTTTTTTGCACAGAGTAAACTAGATTACACCAGTAATATATGTCTATTTTGAGACCTGTTCATAGTTTTCTTGTGCAGGGGCAATATACCCACTGAGGTCTGTTCCCTCTGCTAACCCTGCCCTCCCCAAAGCTCCATTCCCATCTCCACCTCCAAATGTCCAGGTATTTCTCAACCCAGAGTTAGCAATCCTATGAAATAGCCTAAGAAATAAAAGTGTTTGTTGTTGTTGTTAAGTCGCACAGTCGAGTCCGACTCTTTGCAACCCCATGGACCAGATCATGCCAGGCCCTCCTGTCTTCCGCTGTTGCTGAAGTTTGCTCAATTTCATGTTCGTTGCATCGATGACACTGTCTAACCATCTCATCCTTTGCCGTCCCCTTCTTCTTTGACCTTCAATCTTTCCCAGCATCAGGGTCTTCTCCAGTGAATGCTCCCTTCTCATTTGGTGGCCAAAGTATTTGAGCTTCAACTTCAGGATCTGGCCTTCCAGGGAACAGTCAGGGTTGATTTCTTTTAGGATTGAATGATTTGATCTCCTTGCAGTCCAAGGGACTCTCAAGAGTCTTCTCCAGCACCATAGTTCAAAAGAATCTATTCTTCCGCGCTCGGTCTTCCTTATAGTCCAACTCTCACAGCCATACATTACTACAGGGAATACCATTGCTTTGACCATGTGGACTTTTGTTGGAAGTGTAAAGTACTGGGTTTTGGGCCTCATGACTCGGACGACGACATAAGAGAAGACGCGTTTATTCGTACTTCACACAAGACAAGAATAAACAGTAACGGCCGGAGGCCAACTATATACAGTTAGGGGGGGATGGCCCCATATTCCTATTGGCGGGTTTGAATCGCCCGCCAATGCTGCCATTGGTTCTCTACTGGCGAGCTCAGGAACCTAGTCCCTATTGTTCTCAGAGAGCGAAGCTTGGCTGTATTTTGCCAGCTCTGCCTTCTGATCCCAGGACACAACACCCCTCCCCCCATAGTTCGTCTCCTATCAGGTGACGTAGTCTTTTAAGTATGCTGGTGCCCTCCGTTCTCTTAGTGATCGTCGGGGGGCCGGTACCGGACTGGCGGGGCCCCCATCGTGTGGTCCTCCCGCACAAGGAGCTTGGATCTCCGGTAGTAGCTGTGGTGGTGACGGTGGCGGCTGTAACGGCAGCGGCGGCGGCGGTTCAGCTGTCTCTGGGACCCCCTCCGGACTCCGTGGTCTTTCAGGCGCTGGCTCCGCTGGCGGTGCCTGCAGCCGATCGGATGCTGGGGCGGCCGCGGCGTTTCCCGGTAACGGGGCCTGGATCCCTGTGTCAGGGTCTTGCCGCCTCCGGATCTGGTCCACGTGTTTACGGAGGACCCTGTCCCCATCTGCTAGGACCTCGTATGACACTGGCCCGGTGGGTTTTAGGATGCGCCCGGCCAACCACTGAGGCCCCGCCCCGTAATTCCGGAAGTAGACAGGTTTCCCCGGGAGGAAGCTTCGGGGCGCCTCCCGGGTTTCGACCAGCTTTCTCTCTGGGGCTCGGTCCGGGTGGAGCCTGTCTAACAAAGTCGTGGGGTGGCGGCCCATCAATAGTTCTGCGGGGCAATGCCCGGAGATGGGGTTTGGGGTGGTGCGGTGTGTTAGGAGGAAGCGGGCCAGCCGGAACTCCCAATCCCCCTCCGTTATGCGGCTCAGGGCTTCTTTGGCGGTGCATACCGTTCTCTCCGCCTGTCCATTTGTTGCCGGGTGGAAGGGCGCTGATCGTATGTGCCTGATTAGGTTCCTTGCGAGGAACGCTTGAAACTCAGCAGATGTGAACGCTGCCCCGTTGTCCGACACGATTGTGTCTGGCAACCCGTGCGTAGCGAATATTTTCCGCAGGGCCCTTATTGCCGCTTTGGCAGAGGTGGTAGACACTGGGCTTATTTCCACCCACTTCGAGTAGGAGTCTACCGTCACCATGAACTGAAGCCCCTGAAACGGCCCGGCAAAATCTACGTGTAGGCGTGACCACGGCTTGTGGGTAGACTCCCAGCTTTGGGTTGGCGCTCTCGGGGGATTGGGGCGGACTTCCTGACACCGTGTGCACCCTCGGACCCAGGTTTCAATTTCTGCGTCCATCCCGGGCCACCACACGTAGCTCCTTGCCAGAGCTTTCATTCGTACAATGCCGGGGTGGGCCTCGTGCAGCGTTTCTAGAACCCCTTGTCTCATGGGCCCCGGGATGACCTGTCCCCCCCATAGTAAGCACCCTTTCAAGGTGGATAACTCTTCCCTCCTGGCTTTGTATGCCATGAACTCTGGCCCTGTCTGTTCCGCTGGCCATCCCCTCACCACCCAGTTTAGGACCCGGGAGAGAATGGGATCTCAGGACGTGCGGGCGGCCACGTCTGCAGCCTGAAGGGGGGGGTTGGCAGCTCCTCCATTAACAATACTGCGGGAGCTGGGGCCGGATCTTCCCCTGTATGCGGCAGCGGCAGGTGGCTCAAGGCGTCGGCATGACCCAGCGCCTTGCCCGGCCGATGCTCCAACCGGTACTGGTAGCCCGCTAAAAACAAGGACCAGCGCAACACCCGGGGCGACAGTACCTGCGGCGTTTGTTTGTCCGCCGCGAACAGTCCCAAGAGCGGCTTATGATCGGTTACGAGCGTGAAGGGCTGCCCGTACAAAAAGTTGTGAAACTTTTTAACCCCCGCCACCAGTGCCAAGCCCTCCCGGTCGATTTGCGCATAGTTCCGCTCCCGCGGAGGACAGCGTGCGGGAGTAGTAAGCCACCGGGACTTCCCTCCCATCTGGTAGCTTGTGGGCCAAGACCGCCCCGACCCCATACGGTGATGCGTCGCACGCAAGGATTACCGGGAGCTTTTCATCAAAGTGGGCGAGTACAGCGTTAGAAATCAAGAGTACTTTAACCCCCCGAAACGCCACCTCCTCCCTCGCTCCCCATGACCAAGGTGTCGCCTTATCCAGCAGCCTGTGCAGAGGTTCGGCCACGGCGGCTTTGTGTGGGAGAAAGGCGTGGTAAAAGTTCAGGAGGCCTAAGAACGCCTGGAGCTCTGCCTTGGACTTCGGGGCGGGGGCCTCCACGATGGCCTTCACCTTGTCCCTCGCCGGATGCAGGCCTGTTGCGTCTACCCGGTACCCCAAGAACTCCACCTCCGGCACCCCGAGGAGGCACTTTTCCCGCTTCACTTTCAGCCCCGCGGCTTGGAAGCGTCCCAGTACAGTTCGGAGGCGGGCGGCGAAGCTTTCAGGGGTGGTCGCGGCGATGAGGACGTTGTTGAAGAACGGCGTCACTCCAGGGATCCCTTTTAACAAATCGTCCATGAGATTTTGGAAGATCCCTGGGGCCGCACTGACCCCGAACTGCAGCCGCTTCACCCTGAAGGCCCCCCGGTGGGTCACTATGGTTTGCGCCTCGGCAGTGGCCTCATCCACCGGGAGTTGCTGGTACGCCTGCGCGAGATCCAGCTTTCCAAATATGCGCGCCCCTGCCAGTGTGGCTAAGACGTGGCTGACCACGGGTACGGGGTATGTGTGCGCCTGAAGTGCCTGGTTAATGGTGCACTTATAATCCGCGCAGATGCGGATTTCCCCGTTTGGCTTTACGGGTGTCACAATCGGGGTCTCCGATCGAGCGTTCGGGACGGGCTCTAGGACTCCCTGGGCCACTAACCGGTCCAGTTCGGCCTCTATTTTAGGGCGGAGGGCCAGGGGCACGGTGCGGAAGCGCCGTCGGATGGGCATCACTGTGGGGTCTAAGTGGAGCGACACCGGGGGCCCTTTATAACACCCCAGTTTCCCGTCAAAGACCTCAGGGAATTCCTTGCACACTGCCCCCCAGTCACGCATCCCGCACTTATTCACTCCCCCAATCGTGATGCCTAGGGCCTCGAACCACGCCCGCCCCAGGAGACTCACGAGATTTCCCTCCACCACCACCAAGTCCAAGTTCCCCTCAAAGTCTCGGTACTGCACTCGGAAAGTGCCGACTCCCCGGATGGGGACAGGGTTCTTTTGAAAGTCCACCAAGCTTAGTGGCGATGGACGTAGAGGGGTCCCCTAACGGGCAAAGTCTTTTTAAAGTGTCCATGGAAATGATGGACGCCGCCGATCCCGAGTCCACTTCCATGCAACAGGGGGACCCCTCGATCCGCACGGTTACTTGGATCTTCGGGGTAGAGGAGAGGTTGGGGTTGGGGAGGCGAAGTACCTGCAGCGGTTGGTCGGTGAGATGGTACAACTCGGCGACCTCTTCCGTCGTCTCGTAGGCGGTGGACGATGCGCGGTGCGGTGGGACCGACGATCTCGAATTCCGGGGGCCCTTGGACCGGCAGACCTGTGCGAGGTGTCCCTGCTTTCCGCACCCGTGACAGACAGCATCCCGGAACTTGCAGGATTTCCTTCCGTGGCCTTCCCCGCAGCTGGCACAGATGGTCCGGTTGCCGGAAGGCTTGGCTGGCTCCCTGTTGGCCTGCTGGAACGGCGCCGGCCGGCGGTGTTGGGGTCTGAGGGCGAAGACCTCTTCGGTATCCGAGTTCCCGGGGCTGGGACTCCTCCCGACCACATGGGCGGCCGCGGCCGGGCGTTCCCCTTCAGCGGCCTCGTGGGCTGTTGCGGCGTCGATGGCCTCGTCCAGGGAGAGCCTCCGGTAGCCAATCAACTTGCGCCGCAGCTTGGAGTCCGCCAGGCCCCACACGAATTGCGTCAGCAAGTTGTCTTCCACCTTCGGGAACCCGCAGTCCACCGCGAGCGCCCTCAGCGCGGCCAGGAAGGTGGCAACGGATTCCCCTTGGGCCTGGACTCGCCTCTGGAACTCCATCCTCTTGGCCAGGAAGGTCGGCCGGGGGCTGAAGTACGCGTTGAGGACATCCAGGATCTCCCCAAATGAGCTTTCCAAGGCCGTGCGGGGCACCAAGAGGCTCTTGGCGAGGCAGACGGTTTGGGTGCCGCACGCGTTCAGCAGGAGCGATCGTTTCTTGTCTGGGTGGCGGATCTCGTTGAGCTCCAAATAACTGATGAGCTGGTCGACCCATGCGTCCCAGGTTTCTGGCTGCGACGGATCGAAGCGCTCGAGTGTTACATGAGAGGCGGCCATGGCTCTGTCTGGGAAGGCGTGCGCCGGGGCGAGCGATGCGGTGCTGCTCTCGGGATCAGCGATGCGATGCTCGGCGAGCGGTGCGGTGCTGCTCTCGGGGTCAGCGATGCGATGCTCGGCGGTGTCTTTTTCGTCGCTCATGGAGTCACGGAAGGCATTGAAATCCCATCCTCGTCGCCACTGTAAAGTACTGGGTTTCGGGCCTCATGACTCGGACGACGACATAAGAGAAGACGCGTTTATTCGTGCTTCACACAAGACAAGAACAAACAGTAACAGCCGGAGGCCAACTATATACAGTTAGGGGGGGACGGCCCCATATTCCTATTGGCGGGTTTGAATCGCCCGCCAATGCTGCCATTGGTTCTCTACTGGCGAGCTCAGGAACCTAGTCCCTATTGTTCTCAGAGAGCAAAGCTTGGCTGTATTTTGCCAGCTCTGCCTTCTGATCCCAGGACACAACAGGAAGGGTGATATCTCTGCTTTTTATCATGCTGTTTAGGTTTGCCATCGTTTTCCTCCCAAGGAGCAGGCGTCTTTTAATTTCATGGCTGCAGTCACCATCTGTAGTGATCTGGGATCCCAGGAATGTGAAGTCTGTCACTACTTCTACGACTTCCCCTTCTATTTGCCAAGGAGTGATGGGGCCAGATGCCATGATCTTAGTTTTTTTGATGTTGAGCTTCAAGCCCACTTTTGCGCTCTCCTCTTTCATCCTGAGCAATAGGCTCTTTAGGTCCTCTTCACTTTCTGCCATCAGAGTGGTATCGTCTGCATATCTGAGGTTATTGATCTTTTCCCCAGCAATCTTAACTCCAGCTTGTGATTCATCCAGGCCAGCATTTCGCATGATGTACTCTGCATATAAATTAAATAAGCAGGGTGACAATATACATCCTTGTCGTACTCCTTTTCCTATGCTAAACCAATCAGTTGTTCCATATCCGGTTCTAACTGTTGCTTCTCAGGAGACATGTGAGGTGGTCTGGTACTCCCATCTCTTTAAGAACCTGCCATAGTTTATTGTGATCCACACAATCAAAGGCTTTAGCATAGTCAATGAAGCAGAAGTAGATGTTTTTCTGTTTAGCTCATGGCAAAAACAATAAAACAGAAGCAAGGGTTCCATAGGAGAAGGTGTTCCATAATGTGGGTCCTGTACTGTTTCCTCTCCCATCTCATCACAGTGAAAAGGAGTATGGTGCAAAGCCTTGTCAAATGTTTGAATGAGTAGGGAGGAAAGGAAAGGGGAGAGTACAAACTTCCTGGTGTATGTGGATCCAATCACTCAAGGCTTCAAAACGTGAGGACTTGAACAGTTGGAAAGACTTTTCTGTGTAACTCTTTTATGCACAACACAAAATCATGATGTTAAGACAAAATCATCCACAAAATTTTTTAAATTTGATGCCTGATTTACTATTTAACACCTGGCTATATAAGAACAAGCTGATCTACTGACAAAGCAGCTAAAAGAGAACAAGCATTATGAAATGTTTAAATGGTAACTGCAATTAAAATAGAATGCAATGATTAGAATTAAATATATATTTGTGTGTGTAAGAATTCTATACTTAAGAACATGTACACAAGTTCAGTTATAGAAGGGAAAAGCATTTAAATTTCTTAATGTCCTAAGGGGATTAAAGTACCAAAAACAACTTTCTATATATAATCTGAATGCATACCTTTAAACAAAATTATTTTTATAATATTTTTCAAATAACATTTTACATAAATACTAGTTATTCAGCTTACCAATATATATTTTTAAATATCTGTATACCAATTAAAAGAAAAACAATACAACTGTCAAACAAGCAGGAACATTTTATCTAATCACTAAAGCAAGTCACTGACAAAAGCTCAGTAACAGTATAGATAAAATGCTCTTTGCTCATAAAATGCTGGTTAAAACAAAAGAAAAGTCTTACATCCCTCACCAAAAGTGAAGAAATCATACAACTATTTTTTTAAAACAGAAGCTCACTCTCTGTCTCTCTTTGTATTTTTATATGTGTATGCACGCACACCCATGCCTGGAAGTCATGGTGACTTCTGGTGACCCTTAGTGGGGCATGGAGGATGTTCAGAGAAGTGGCTGATATAACCTGCCTCTGCCTCCCAGCCCTGGTATTCCTTGAAGGTGTCCCATCCAAATACTTGCCAGGGTTAGCCCTGCTTAGCTTCACAAGATCTGAGGAGATCAGACTTGCCTGGGCTATTCAGGTCAGGACAAGAAATTCACCTTTTGGGGAAAAAATTCCAGAGTATATGAGCAGCCTCTGTGAAAGATCCCCTAGAGCTGGTCAGATAAGGTAAGCCATCAATTTGACTACAGCTTCCAGACAGAGATTCAGCTGCACAGTTAATGAAAGCATATTATAAGTATGCTGATAACACCAACCCCATGTCAAGCTCTCCAGATAGTCAGTCAAACACCAGGCTTCATAAGAAGATAGCGTTTATTGAAGACTAAGCACAGAGCTGCATGAACATGTACTTTGTCAGTAATGCTGGTTAATACAGAACAGCATCAATTATAGCCCATTTGAAATGCCCCCCCATACTACAAGCCAATGGTTACACCTCGCGCGTACGGCAAAGCAGAAAATTAACAGCCCACCAGAAATATCCGCAAAGGCCAGAGAGGCCTGAGACCCAAGGTCAGCTGTGTAGATAAGACGCTGCACAGACACAGTAATTTAGAGCACCTGGAGACTCTGTGTTACTCCCGCATTCCAGAACAGTGAAAGATGTCTCTCCCCCCCCATCCTCAGCAATGGCAGGTTACCAGACACCCCAAAGCTCATTCAGTGGTTTCATACAGAAGTTACCACCAGTTAGAGTGCCAACACTTACAAAACCCCATACTGCATGTTCCAGAATGATGACTCGACGTCTCCTATGATAACTGTACAATAAAAGATTAATTCTATCAGCTATCTGACCCTAACATTCCAAGCAGTTGTTCAAATAGTCCACAACAATGAAATGGCTGGGAGAACAACAGGATGAATTACCTCCAGGAGGTAGTTTAGGCTGAGAGTGCACAGCTGGCCCAAGATAGTCCAATTAGCTTTATGACTGAGTGAAGATCTGAACCCAGACCTCCCCACTCATAGTCAACTGTACCACAGTGGCTTTCCCCACCTTCCAGTCTAGGACTGGACTTATGCATCATATGAAAAGTCATAAACTGAAAAGGGTTGAAAAAGCTGTTATGTGTGGTATGAGACAATAATAACTAGCATTTATGTAGAATTTAGAGCACTGAAAGCATCTCATGTACATTAGAACAACTCTGTAATATGGGCTTGTACTCTCCACCTCACACACACAAATACAGACCGGGTGGATAGTTAGAGGGGCACCTGCAGAAGACAAACCAGTGAATTCACTGGTGAAGCAAAATTTGAATCAAGCTTATAAGTACTTGTAGAGAAGACACTTAATTAAAGAAAGTATTATTTTTTGGAAAGTGTCTTTTGGTCTTGGAAAACTCCAAAGTCTTTCCATTCTCCACCAGATAGACAGCACTTAGTAAACTGTGCTGAAGGAGCTGGTTCTTCACTACATTTGTTATAACAGAGCTGATGTCAGTAGAGTAATCTTGCCTTTGATTAACTGGACAGTAGCAAGCATCATAACTATGTGCAATGAAAAAGGCACAGAGTGCTTTAACATTTCCTTCTTGCAGTCCAAGTCTCTCCAGTACTGACTCCCATGCGGACCTAATTCTTTGGTTTTTGCCTTTCTTCTTCAGGATGGATGATAAAGTAGGAAGGGTTCCTACCAGATCCGGTAGCTTTTCTAGTACTTGACAACGTAAATAATGAATAGTTTCACAGGTGTAGCTGTAGAGAAGGTTTACCTCAACAGAAGTCAATCTGCAAAAAGAGACAGAAATATAATCAAATATTATTACATTTCAAGAAGCCCAGGAATCATTCTCATGCAAATAATAGATGACAGAATTGTGGGTCTGTAAACTTTACAGGCCTAAATACGCTTTTCTAAGGTATAAGTCCCACGCAATCAGTGGGACTTAATTAAAATAAAATATTTTGGAACTTGGCTATAATTACCACAAACATTATACCATTTCAGGCTTGAATTAATTCTCAGATGGAATGAAAGCTTAAAGTGGTCAGTGTTTATGTCCTCCTGTGTTGGAGCATAAAATTAGGACTGTTTTCCTTTCCAAGTTTTCTTCAGAAGGATTTAGCTGAACTGTTTGACACAAATGATGTCCTTTCCTTACACAGTTTTGTTAGAAGTCCTTAGTATCACAACATATTTATATGCTGCAGAGTACTAGTACCTCTACCACATGGTGATTATAGCCTATTTTTATTAACACAAAGGTGTATTTATAACTGCTAGCTTTTCCCTGTGATACCATTATAGCGCAGAGAATGATGGGGTCCAGTGAACCATGAGTGGAACTATACTTGCAGAATGGATCTTTCACATCTATCCCAGTCTTCTGAAGCCCTCTGAGGCACCTGAAAAGTTGCTCCTAAGGATCAGGGAACCCTCAGGGGGTCATGGGGGGATGCAGTGTGGGGGAGATGCAATTCAAGTGAGAAATCTATGGATATCACAGACTCTTGCTTGAGCAAAAATGTTTTCCACTTATATAAGGGAGCTCTGGGATCTAACATACAATTATATAAAAAAAACACAGTCCATGATTTCTATTTCTTACCTGTCTTCCAACAGTGATGCCCACATTTCGTTCTGGTCCATTTGATTCTCCAGGGTGGTACTTTGAAGCTCAAATTTCTCTGATAATTTCTGCATTCTAGAATCCAGCACAGTAAACTGAGCCTGAATGCTCTGCAGTTTATTCTCCACCCTGTTGAGATTTAAAAACCAAAACAGAATCAGGAGATGCCTCTATTTATTTATTTATTAGTTTGACTTTTACCCCACTCTCCCGCTGAGGCGGCTCAGGGCGGCTTACATAAAGCCATAAAACCAGTATAAATACATACATAAAATACCTAGATTCAATTCCATATAAATACAGTTAAAACCATTTGTGTATGGTGGTGTCATATGATAAAGTGCAAGCACAGCTTGGCTGATGTAATGTCGCTCCTACTAGAATGCCTGGCAAAAAAGCTCCGTTTCCACGGCCCTGCAGAATTGCTGAAGGTCCCGCAGGGCCCTGATCTCGCCGGGGAGCTTATTCCAGAGTGTTGGCGCCAACAGGGAGAATGCCCTGGTCCTAGTTGACACCCCTAAGTCCAGGGAGGGCCAGGCAGCTTTGAGTTCCTGATTGCAGTGCTCTCTGGGGAACATGTGGGGAAAGGCAGTCCCTCAGGCAGACAGGCCCCTGACCATAAAGGCCTTTAAAGGTCAAAACCAGCACCTTGAAGCGGATCCGGAATGCTATTGGCAGACAGTGCAGCGACTTTAGCTCAGGCTGGATGTGCTCCCACATAGAAAGGCCCATCAACAGCCTGGCCACCGCATTTTGCACCAGCTGCAACTTCCAGAGTTGCCCAAGGGCAGCCCCATGTAGAGAGCATTGCAGTAGTCCAACCTCAAGGTGACCGTTGTGTGGATCACTGAAGCCAGATCTTTACGTTCGAGGAAGGGAACCAATTGCCTAATCAGCCGGAGAAGGTAAAAGGCTGCCTTGGCAGCGGCTGCTACCTGGGCCTCCATTGTCAAGGAAGCATCCAGGAGCACTCCCAGACTCCTGACCCTCGGTGCTGGCACCAGCGGTGCCCCACTGAAGGCCGGTAATGGGATCCCTATCCCTGGACCACTCCGATTCAGGCACAGGACCTCCATCTTCATCAGATTCAATTTCAATTGGCTCAGTCTAAGCCATCCCGCCACATCCTGTAGCGCCTGATCCATACCTTCCGGGGTAGAGCCAGACTGACGGCCCAACAACAGATAGAGCTGGGCGTCATCTGCATATTGGTGACACCCTAGCCCATGCTTCTGGGAAATCTGGGCAAGGGGGCACATATAGATGTTAAATAGCATTGAGGAGAGTACCGGCCCTTGAGGCACTCCACAAATTAGTAGGTTCCTTTGGGACAGCTGCTCCCCAATTGCCACCCTGTGTCCCCAATCCTGGAGAAAGGAGACAAGCCATTGCAAGGCAAGCCCCTGAATCCCCATGTCAGCAAGGCGGTGGGTGAGGAAGTGATGATCAACCGTATTGAACGCTGCATCCAAAAGCAGCAGCAGTTCCGCTGTCCTGCCCCAATCCAGATGCCTCCAGAGGCCGTCTGTGAGGGTCACCAGTGCTATCTCCGTCCTGTGGCCCAGGCAGAAGCTGGACTGGAAGGGATCTAGCATGGAAGTGTCATCCAGAAAATAGGGCAAATTGGAAACTGGCCGCTAGTTGGCCAATTCTGCTTGGTCCAGAGATGGTTTTTTTTAGAAGAGGACAAATGATCGCTTCATTGAGAGCCCCTGGGAACAGCAGAGAGGGACTTGTTGATAATGTCCCTAAGGATGCCTCGAAACCCCTCATGACCTGCTTTAATTAGCTAAGAGGGGCACAGATCAAGGTTGCATGTGGTTGAGCGTACCGTTGAGATCAATCTGTCAGCTTCCTTTAGGCTGAGTGGATTGAAAATCCAGATTGGAACCAGAAGATGTGTATGGAGCCTCGAGTTCGCTCACTGTCTCAAATGTGGTCAGAAGTTTGTGGCGGAGCAACAAGACTTTATCTGCAAAGTAGCTCGCGAAAGCCTCACAGCCTACGTCCAATTCCCTAGTATTTTGTCTGCCCTGTAGCAGAGTTGTTAAAGACCAAATTGTTCTATACAATTGTGCCGGGCGTGAGCTTGCAGACGCAATCGTGGCTGCATAGAACTCCTTCTTCGCAGCCTTGATTGCCCTCTCATAGGACCTCATAAAAGTCCTATAGGATGCTCTTGTTGCCTCATCACAAGCACGCCACCACTGTCTCTCTAGCTGTCTGAGCCTTCATTTCATCAGCCTCAGGTCCTGGGTATTCCAAGGAGCCAGCCTTGAACGAGGGCACAGAGGGCGTCTGGGAGCGATCTCATCGATGGCTGCCAAGAGTCGGCCATGCTAGTCCTCGACTAGCTCATCTAATGAGCCACCAGGGGGCCATGGATCCCGAAGAGCCATCTGAAGCTGCACTGAATCCATTTGGCTCCGCGGGCAAGCTGGAATACGCTTGCCACCCAAACAGGGTTGGGGTGACATATTCACTCAGGCCCTCAGGACATGGTGGTCTGACTATGGAACTGCTGTAGCAGTAATCTGGTCCACTGTAACCTCCACCGCGAAGATCAAATCAAGTGTGTGACTGGCTTGATGAGTGGGGGCCATTGCATATTGGGAGAGTCCCAGCGCTGTCATGGACAATCCCAGGTCCACTGCCAGTGAGGAAGCCGCATTGTCAACATGGACGTTGAAGTCACCCAAGACTATCAGCCTAGGGTGCTCCAATGCTCAGGCAACACAGCCTCCACCAGAGATGGCAGGATGTCAGCCGGTGCGTTGGGTGGTTGGTACACCAACCAAACAGCCAAACTCTCCTCGGCTTCCCACACAAAGCCAGCACACTAAATGCCTGTGAGTCTCGTCGCTGGGAGCACCGAAGGAGTAAGCCCCCTGAATGAACAAAGCCACTCCTCTCCCCGCCCCATAGTCTGAGATTGGTGGAGGACCGAGAACCTGGGCAGAGCTAGCTGGGAGAGAGCAACCATCTCCCCATCTTGTACCCAGGTCTCGGTCACACACGCCAGATCTGCATCCTGCTCTCTCTTATTATTTATGGACCTGGCGTTGAACAGCATCAATGTCTGAGTGGGGTTTCCCCCCCTCCCTTTATAGTTCTTTCAGCCTTAGGCTTCTTACATCCACAAGTGAATTTTAATGACTTGTCGGTAGCTGGTTTTTGCATTTTGGCAGTGGGTATGCAGTGTAGAGGACATTCAAGGGTTCAAATGATTGTCTATTGATTATTGCTGGCATTCCAGGAATCTTTAGGACAGATTCTTTGGAATTCTCAAGGAAGAGTCAGTGAATTGTTAACCACTAAGCAGAATTGTAGAAACAGGTGTTCTAATCTTATTTAATTGACAACAAAGAATTTCCTAATTGGGACATGTGTTCTTACATCAGCCTTTTTAATTGGGATGGCATGGAGCACCACTGCCAAAGTTAAAGATTTATAGTGAGATCCTTTGTTTCAAAGAGAATTAGGAATAATTGGTCAAGATGTTTTTAGAAAAGCCTATTTGGGGTGAATGAAAGAATAGCTGTACTGTGAGAGGAAACCCCCTCTTGTTGTGTGTTTTTAGACTTTATATTTTGTTTATAGCTGAATATTTACTAAGACTATGGTATAGGATGTTTGTGAGAGAAGCAGCTAGCTTTCCTAAAGAACTACCAAGCTTAAGCGAAACAGTTATACACTTAGAATTAACCTGGCAAAGATCCACAAGCTAAACTGGAAAAGGATGTCAAGAAGACTGATAGGATTGAATAGAAGTTCAGTTGTATTTTCTATGCAGAATAGATCTAATTTATTGTGTACTTTTAAAGTGAAAAGATAGCAAAGAATAACTGCTAAAGAGTAAATATCTCTGAATGTTTATTGCTGAAAATAAAAGCTTATGGATAAAATGTTTCTGGATGTTTATTAAGAAAGAGAAAACTAGTAAAGTTTTTAATTCTCTAATAAGCAACTGTGTTTGAAACTAATAAACTGCTAACAAGCAGAAAGTTGGGAGATGTTCCAAGAAGTTTATGAAGTCATAGGAATTAATCATGCACATTAATCATGCACTTCATTAGAAGCCAATTAAAAAGTATAAAATTTGTACTATACAAATGGAACTCCTACTGGCCAAGGTAAAACAGCATATTTTACAAATCTAAAAGTTTTAATGTTTTAACTCTTTTAAAATTGACAAAAATGTTCTAGGGGGTCCAAAATAAAGACTGATAGATAGATTCAGTATATCTACAAAAGCTTTATGTCACAGACCACTTTGCAATATTAGAAAAGTGCTTATAGAGAGTTAATATTTAAAATAGTGCTATAATTCTGTAATTCAATATATCCTTTATATATTTTTATAGAAATAACCCATAGAATGATATTAAGAATATCATTATACATTCATATGCATGTATCAATGTAAAGTAACCATTTTTGTAATGAAAACAGCTAAGTTTTGTACTGCAAATGAACTCAGCTTGAGAGTTCATCCAAAGGCGAAGTGAGTCTAGGCAAGGGCATAGAGTTACCAATTTCCTGGGGAGGGGGCTGGGTTAGCCTGGGTATTCTTGGAAGCCCCCCCGCCCCCAAAAGCAGTCCCTACCAGCCCCACCAGAGCCCCAGGCTGGCTGCAGCCAGCCTGGGTTCTCTCCAAAACCCCCTCCTCACCCCGAAATCAGTCCCTACCAGACTTCCAGCCTTTCTACCACCACCCTGCCCTGAAAGCATTCCTTGCCAGCCCACCAGTCTCACCCCTCCCCCACCTGAAATGCAGCCCCACCATCTCCCACACTGGCGCATCCAAGCTGCCTGTGGCCTGGGCTCCCTTGACCCTTGGCTCCCTCCCACCCCACCAGAAGCAAGCCCCCCCACCCCCTGCACTGGAGCGCCTAAGTGGCCCACAGCCTGCTACTGAGTCCCTCTTAAAATTATATACACTTTTTAAGAACTGTCATTAAAATACTCCAGCAACACTTAGTGATTCAAAGTGCAAGGAGTTTGTTTTTATTGCATAATTGTTCTCTGATTTTGTTTTCAGAAAGTGACAAACTAAGGAAAACTGAATGGCTTCTGTATGAAGTACAGGAGTGTACCAGGTGTTACCTATGAAGGCAATGCCCTGAGGGCACTAAGGTTCTTTATAAGTCACAAGTACGCATCTGATGGTTTTTAAATTGTAGCCCCAAGGTAAAGCAGAAAGATCAAACAATGTAAATCTGTTTTCAGTTAACATTTTCATCCCACTTATAACCCCTAAAGGCATGCTCACCTTTCTTAAACATTAAACTCCAGGAATAGTTTAGTTCTCCACCCACTCATCCCCTAGCAAAACAGAGCTCTCAAATGTAACCTGTTTAATGTCTTGTTCAGTGCACACAGAGATATAGCTTCTCTGCTCATCTTCACGGAGAGGGGTGTGGAATATGTTACTGAAGGCTTATCTCTCGTTTGCAGTAGCCAGCAACCTCAAATACAGCAAACCAAATTGCAGGTCAGTTTTCACTTGAAAGCTTTTTATAGCTAGGACATCCAAGAATAGTTTAACACCTCATGCCCGCAGGCACATTACTGAACAACAACAGTGCCAACGTCTCCAGTTTATATACAAAGAAGTGAGATACACTGCTTCAATTTAAATTATATCAGGTTAAAATCCTAATAATAGGTGTACAGTCATATCAGATAATCCTGTGGGAGATACTTACACCCATCAGCATCGCTGTATTAAAATTTGAATGTTGCCAAGCACATTACATCTTTATTCATATAGCCGTTTCCTTAGGATGTTCTTATGACTGGACTTTTTACACAAGTCACAATACCAGTGTTAACAATATGTATAAATTGCCATTTCCCCCTTACATTGACACAAATTGTAAGTAAAAAAGTCCTTGCTCACATTTTAAACTTCTGTCGATAAATGTATGCATTTTTCATACCTATATTTGATACTCTCTTATGAGGACTAGTCAAAGGAAACAACTCATATCCTCTATTAAAGAAATACATTCAGATATCAGACATAACAGAGCCTTATCGGTAGTAGCCTCAAAACTGTGCAACAATTTGCCTAGCACATAGTACAGTTCATGGCTATAATCTTTTGAGTACTGTAATCCTTTAAAAAGTTTTAAAAGCTTTGTGATGTCTTTTCCATCACACAATTTGCTTATTTGATCTGAGGAAACCTAGATTCTTAATTTTCAGCACTATGCTGAAGGCTGACAAGGCAGAGATAGCTGGCTGCTGGTACAACCATAGTGGTCCACATATGCTGGGGACCAGGCAAATGCTCCTGCAATGGGGCTACACGTGCTGCAACTGTGCCAGCGTCCCAAGCAACCACATCATCATGCCTACATTGCATGGAAGTGATGGTGTGGCTGTGCCAGATGGTCAGAAACCAGCCACAGGGAGGCAACCATGGGGACCTGGGTCCCAGGAAAAGGAAAGTAGTGGGGAAAGGACAAACCATGCACCACTACATCACAATGTAAGCACCCCCCACTTTAAAGGCGCCAACACCCACCAAATAGACCAGAGGTACCAGCACGCACACAAAAAAGTAAGCATAATAATTTCCCCCTTTTTTTTTTCAAATTCTCTGACCGGATTTTTGTTTATATAGTTTGTTAATTTGGCCATGATCGTATATTCTGCCATTTTCTCTCTCCAGGTTTTGTTGTTTGGCATTCCTCAGCTTTCCATTTGGCTGCCCATATTATTCTGGCCGCAGTCAACATGTATCTAAGCAATTCATGAAGTGTTCTTTCAGTATTGTCTGGCAGAATTCCCAATAACATAGTCTCTGGTTTCATTTCAAAGTTGATTTTTAACATCTTCTGAATATCTGCATATATATCTTTTCAAAGTTTTCTTGCCTTTTTACAGATCCACCACATGTGGTAAAAGGTGCCATCTGCTTCTTTACATTTCCAGCAGGTCCTGATATATGAGTGACTTGTATTAAAGTTAATATAATGCTTTATTTTTTTCATCAGTATAATGTAAGCTTAGGCAATAATATAATTTATTTTTAGAAATGCTCTTAAAATGTACTCTTTTATTATAGTTTGATTACAACCACCATAGTGGTATTAAGGTGTAATGGAACATATAATGTAATAATCAATGTCTACCAGTTAATATTAATAGTAACTAATGGTAATAAAGGCTAGGCTTTAATAATAAATGTATACAATATGTAAAAACCTTCATAATACTATGTATTTTAAATTTTTAACATTAAATACTCTATATTTACTCTGATGTAGATTGTCCTTGTTATGAATAAGTTATAGATTATTATAATATCTATATGTCCCCTTTTCCCTTGTTTTTCTATCTCTATTTTAATTAAAAATTTAAAAGATCTAAGAAAAAAGTACAGGGACCATTCACCCCATACTCTGGGAGAGATCCCAAGCATGTCTACCCAGGAGTAAGTCCCATGTAAAGCAAAGGAGGCAATCCCCTGTCCCAGGACAATAGCACAGGAAGAGCAAAAGTAGCAGAGTACTGACCACAGGTGCCTAATGGTCACTGGCAGGGGCATCTCCTGGCACCACAGCCAGAGTGCCGAAGCTGGCCCCAAGGGGAACCCTGGGTGGCTCCAAGCATTCCACAAGGGGCTATAGATTGCTGGAGCTAGTAGAGACTGGTGGGCTAGAACCAGGGGGAGAGCCAGTTTGGTGCAGTGGCTAAGTGCACGAACTCTAAACTGGGAGATCCGGGTTTGATTCCCCAATCTACCACCTGCAGCTACTGGATGACCTTGAGCAAGCTATAGTTCTGTCAGAGCTGTTCTTGAAAAAGAGCAGTTTCTGTCAGAGCTCTCTCAGTCCCACCTATCTCACAGAGTGTCTGTTGTGGGGAGGGGGAGGAGTTTGTAAGCCGCTCTGAGACTCTGAGTGAAGGGCAGGATATAAATTCAATCTCCTCCTCCTCCTCCTCTTCTTCCACTTCGTCTTCTTCTTCTATCATCCTCATCAGTTCATCCTCAGCCAGGACCACCAGCCGGTCTGAGACATCAATGGAGGACATTGCAGTCCCGAAGCCGAAGCAGTGTGCCTTCCAACCTGCCCCACAGTGTCGCCTGCATGAACTCCAACTGGGGTGGAGCATTCCACAGGTGAGCTTCAACCTGTATCCTTCAGCCACATCCCGCAGGCTGGCTAAGGGGCAAATGTGCCTGGTTACACTCCTAGCCACATGCTGACCATACCCCACTTCCTCCTAAGATATTGCTTATGGCTGTTCTGGTGGTCCAGCACATCTTGTTGGCCTGGCTGGAACAGGTGGTGGCTGTTTTCTGGATTCTATCAGCACCTATGGGCTACGCCATAGATTTTGCTGGCATAACTTTCCAGAAGTTCTAGAGGGTATTCCTAGGCTCGGGCAGACTAACGCCCACTATGCCCTTGGGCCTTTCCCCTCCCGCACTTAAGTGTATATTTTAATTTTACACTGCTCTGTCCAAATTCTTTCTTATTGTTTTAAGGTATTAGTGCAATTGTATATCCAAGATATTTGCTTTTACCACAGTTCCAATCCAAGTTTCTCAGCACTACAGAAAAGAACCAGACATGATTAAATTCTTGTAAAAGTACTTCTGTGTATACAAGCTTTGAACTTTCAGATTTAAAGTCTTAGTAATTTGTTAAATCATCCAGAAATATAAAATGTCCCAGGCCTTTAGAACTTTGCTCTCTACTACACTCCTTTATACCATCAGGCCTACTGCTTTTGGATAGGAAGTTATGAGTGGGCCAAGAAAGCCTGGCAAAAAAGAAACCAGCAAAAGACCAAAACTAGGAATTATATCTTTGATATGAGAAGGGAATTACCTTTCTCCATCCCTTTTCGTTAGGGCTTTCTTCTCAGGCATCTTGGATTGGTATGAATACCTTTGCACTCAATCCAGCCTGAGGTATGCATTTTTAAATCACATAAATATCAGTTTAATGTATCTTAATACAAAACACCAGCATTGTGCTTGAGATTCACTCTTGCATCAATAAATAGTACTTTAAGTACCATATTTCCTGTATCATATTGAAATACTTTACAATTTCAATGCCAGTTTGGTGTAGTGGTTAAGTGCATGGATCCTAATCTGGGAGAACTGGGTTTGACTCCCCACTCCTCCACTTGCAGCTGCTGGGTGACCTTGGGCAAGCTGTAGTTCTGTCAGGGCTGTTCTCTCAAGAATAGTTCTGGAAAGAACTCTCTCAGCCCCACCTACCTCACAGGATGTCTGTAGTGGGAGGGGAAAGGAAAGGAGTTTGTAAACTGCTTTGAGACTCTGAGTGAAGGGCAGGGTATAAATCCAATCTCTTCTTCTATTATTAAAAACTTATTTGTTTTGTTCTAGGTGTGACTTTAATGTTGTCTGTTCCTCCAGTATTTTCAGCAAAGCAATTTTTTTTGCCCTTAACATAAACCTAGCATACTATTATATAACTGTCACAAAAATATTACTTGTTTCTATTTTACTAATGTCTGCAATGTCCAGAAGAATCTCTTATCAGGGGACAAACCCACTTGCATTACCAAAAGGTGCAACAAAAGTATAACTGTTTTATAAGAAATTATATATTAAAGATATATGTTTTAATAGCACCAAAATCACAGTAATGTAAAACCACCCAGAATTCCTGCATCTGGGCACAGTGTAAATTTCCTCAAGCATGAATTTTATATGGCAATAAACTGAGAAAATTATGAAGAAGACACAGATTTGTGTCTTATGTGCTGGTAAGCTTTGTGAAGAAAGCTAGGTTTTGTTGCATCATTGAAGACTGCAAGATTATCTTGGACTAGGTTTTCTGCTTATGAAACAAGAAGCAGTGGGAAAACAGTGTCAAGAATCTACCTTGAATCAAATCAGGATTGCCTCATGCATAAATTGCACAGCTGTTTATTAAAATATTTGTATCTTGCCTTTCCTCATGGCTCATGGTAGCCCTTAAGTCATAAATAAAAATTACAATTTAAAACTAACAAAATAAAACAATGCCTCACCATCACCAAAAAGATGCCTGCTGTTTACACCCCCATTAAAAGCCTTTGCAAATAAAATAGAGCCTCTTGAAAATTTCTAAAGATGGCATCTCCCTCACTTCCTCAGGAAGCCCATTTCACAGAGTCAGAACTACAATGGAAAAGGAATCAGTTCTGGTTGATGCTGAGTGAGCCATCTTAACTGAAACTGAGTAAGGCCTCCTGGATCAGCATACTGTTTCACTAAGTGGCCAATCAGTAAGCTAAGTAAACAGGGAATAGAGACCAAGGCCCTCCCCTTCAGATGCATCCCAGCATAGGTATTCAGAGGTTTGCTGCCTCTGTATATGAAAGTTCCCTTCAGTGACCATGGTTAGTAGCCAGTGATGGACCTGACAGGAAGAAGAGCTCAAAGGTGGCTACCTGAGGTCCACAGGGACATCTGGGAGGAGATGGTAATTTAGATACATGAGTCCAAGGCTGTAAAACCTGTTTGGTGCAGTGGTTAAGAGCGCAGACTCTAATCTGTAAGAACTGAGGTTGATTCCGCACCCTCCACATGCAGCTGCTGGTGTGACCCTGGGTCAGTCATAAGTTCTTTCAGAGCTGTTCTCTCAAGAGCAATTCTCGAGAGAGTTCTCTCAGCTCCACCAGCCTCACTGGGTGTCTGTTATGGGGAGGGGAAGGGGAAGGGATTGTAAGGCGCTCTGAGACTCCTTCGGGTAGTGAAGGGTGGGATATAAATCCAATCTCTTCTTCTTCTTGAATTGGATTCTGACACAAACTGGCAGCCAATGTAGCTGTTTTTAGATGAGTGATTTATATTCCCATTGGCTAGCCCCTGACAATAAGTAGGCTACCACATTATGAACCAGCTGTAGTTTCTGGGTTTTTTTTCAAAAACAACCCAGCATAGATACAGTAATCTAGCTGTAAGATTACAGATGTATGCATCAGCGTGACTAGGTTGGCTGAGTCTACGGAGAGAGATGGCAAACAAAATGCAGTTGTCAGAAAGCACAACTGACTACTTATCAAACAGCAAGGATGGTCTTTGAGTACCCCCAAGCTCTTAAGGTACTCTACAAGTGCTGACTCCACTCCATCCACAACACAAATTGAAAAAAGAAAAGAAAAAAATTGATTATGGAACATGATAATGACAGACACAAGAGTAGCTACAGAAGCAGAGACTGAAACTGATACTGAAAATTACAGCTCAGAAAATGATTCTGATTAAATTTCATGGCCATTAATTGAAACTTAGTCCCACACTCCCTTCTATACACTTCCCCCCTCTTCAATTCTTTTTATGAGAATGGTTTTTTTTATTTTTATTTAATCCTGTGGAGAGGAAACATGAATAATTGTTACTTCTGGATTTTTAAAAATTGTTTTGTGGAGGTTTTTTTGTCCATTCCACATAAACTAATAAACAGTTCAGGAGACTGTTACTCCATTTGTTACCATTACAAATAAATATTATTAAAAAAGTAAATTCTGTTTATAATAATTGTTTGGATACACTGTATTTTTAATATGCTAGTTGTGATAATTTCATGCCAAGTAAAATTGTCCATAGTCATATTTTATGTTCTAAAGTAACAGAATGACTTTCAATCTGGAAAAGAAAAAAGAAGTGCTAATGTAGCTTTTTTCAATTTTCCCCAAAATTTCCATTTTTTTCCAAAAAATCCTGGTTTTTTCCCGAACTTCAAAATTTTCGGAAATTTTACATCTCTATGTTTACCACAAGGTTCCCAACTATTGAAACAGTAACTTAGCTTTATCAACTACCAAAATAAATACTTTTCTTTTTGCAATATATTTTAGCTGCAGCTGGTTTAATTTCTTAGAGGTAATAAAGGAGAAGGTGCATCAGAGAAATGGTTTAGCCCAACCTGGCAGTTACAGCTAAGGTTCAGCAATAGTATAGACAGATATACTGCTAGTCTGATCAGCAACTAGTATTCTCCTGGAGCCTTTAATCTCTGCATATGAAATCCAGTTTACTTTTTCTCCATGTTCAATGGTCAGTTTTGGTGAAATTGGTACACCTTCATTTGTAAACTCTGCATTCATTTTGTGAACTTTTTTGGTGGAGTTGGGCATCCTGTTCTTCTGTCTGTGAATGGTTTTTACTGGACTCTTCTGTTTACCTAGGTCATTGCTGACATTCCACAGCAACACTTTGCCGTCATTTCCTCCTGTAACCAGCCAATAAGCTTCAACTTCTGGCAGAAAGCAAACTTGTGACACCCCTAAGGAGTGCCCTTTAAATGCCATCTCTTGTTCAAACTTGGTACCTATGACCCGGAAGATTCTGATTTTACCATCTTCAGCACCGCAGCCAAAAATATTGCCACAAGTTGAGACAGACAGGGAATGGACCAGGGGAGGGTTAAAAAGCTGGCCAGCCGACTGATCTTCTGCTTCCTCCTCCTGCAAGCTTTTGATCCAGAGGGGGCGAGTCTTTTGGAGGTTCCATAGCATAACCTTCAAGGAGAACAATGCAGAATTATTTGATTTAGTAGAGGCTCATTGCATATTAATGCCAAATGATGCCATTCTTTTGTTACGATCAATACAAAAAAATGTGCAGTTGCCTTGAAGTTACAAATTCAGGCACCTTTCGTAAATGATGCTTACATAAGATTTTGCATTCCCATGTCTATACATTGAGAGAAAAAGCTCAAGTAAAACATATAAAAATTGTTCTCTTCTATTTTCTATAGCAAGTTTATTTGCTCTAGTATAAGAACAAAATTTGAGTCCAGTGACATCTTTAAGACCAACAAAGTTTTATTCAAGGTATAAGCTTTCACATGCACACACACTTCTTCAGGTACACTGAAATGGAAGTTGCCAGTCCATACGGGTAAGCAGCAAATTAGCATAAAACATAATGAAGATATTTAACAGATGCAAGGACCAAACAGGAATAACAAGCTAAGTTTATATGTTCCACCACTTGTCTGGATTTAATTCCATGGGAGGACATAGTGAAACAAACAAACATATATATATAAATTCGAGATTGATGTGTAAATGTACCCTTCTTAATTGTGGAATGCTGAGAGTAATTAACTGAGACCCTGTTGTTATACTCCATCTGTCTTTTCTCAAGCACGGAAGTAACTAGCAGCATCCTTTTCTTTAAGCTGCAGTGTTATGTCTCCTCTGTCAGCAGACCAGAGAAATATATTCAAATCTACCATGCCAAATTACATTACATTGCATTGCATTACGATCACTATTCTAATCTACTATTCCAAATAAGAAATACAGTAAAAATACAATAAAATAAAGAGGATGTATAGCCCTTCTTGGTGAGAATACAGATGTAAGGACTGAATGAGATTAGCATATGTAGTAAGAAAAATTTTCAATAGAATTTTTTTTCAATTTGGCATAGCACTGAAGAACCCCCCCACACCTATGAAATATTGTCTGACTGAGGAAAAACTGATCTTACAAAGCATGTCATCAATTCCAAGTGTACAGAGTGAAAACATCTGAAGATGTTTTTATTTTTTCCAATGGAAAAACTGGGAAGTTTTGGGGAACACAATATTTTCAAGATTTTGTTTACATGTAAATAATTTCAGCAATATTTAATATGCTATGCATTTACTGCTAATACATAATTAGAGTTCAGTTGCTCTGATACTACCCACCTTCATATCCAGACCACACGAAACAAGACATTGAGGTCTTTGGGGCTGGAAAATAGCAGAGGTACAAATATTTGAGTGTCTACTCAGGCAGCGGCTTAACTTCTTGCTTTCCAAGTCAATTATCTTTATGGCTCCAGAATCATCTGCAACAGCTAAAAGACTGTCTGTTTCATTTACTGAAAGGTAATTGATCTCCTCTTCATTCATATGAAAACATTCAACTGGCTCCTTGAGACACCTGATATCCAACACACTAACTTTTTCCCCATGAGAAGCATATAGTCTTCTGGGGCAGATAGGAGAGAATATGACACAAGTAACGTCATCTGCTTTCTGAAGCCATGTCTGTTCTATACGACTCCCTTCCTCATTCCAGATGGTCAGCTCTCCTCCTTCTGCTCCTGATGCCACCAGACTGTCTTTGCTCACATTCAAACATAATATTGAAGTGGAGTGTCCATTGGTCCACCTCTCAGCCATAATATTTCAAGATCAACTAAAAATAAATGAAAAATTACAAAATTACAAAAATAAATAAACTAAACACTGAATTAATAAGGCACAAGCTGTCCCTGATACAGCTCCAGAAATGCTGCAGGGAGCAGACATGATAATTTGTTCAGTTTGAGATGCTACTTTCCCCGAGATACAGTACACAGTGCCCAAAAATGTAAAAATCATACACTCCCATTACAATGGCATATTGTAGTGATACTTAAGAGAAGCACTGTTAGAAGTGATTTCTCTTCTAATTATGAAACAATTCTCTGTCATACATTAATGACTAAGTGGATGCTAGTTTCTTCAATTCATTAAATCACACTGACTTAATTTGATACTATTTATTTACATTTTTATCCTGGCCTTCCTTCCAAGGAGCTCAGAGCAGCATATATTGTTCTCTCCTCAACTATTTCATCCTCACAAAAATCCTGTTAAATAGATTGGACTGAGAGAGAGTGACAAGGTTGAGGAAATCAGGAAACTGAGCTTCACGTCAGAGTGGGACCTCGATATGAGGCCTAACGACTTGTCTAGATACGGATTAACAAGGAATAGCAAAACATTAACACTCGGAGTTAGGAAAGCACTGGAGAAAGGAAGTGTGCGCAAGGGCTGGGGAGGGCGGTTAGGAGACAGAGAACGTTAAGAGCACATGGGAATTTCTTGAGAATAGGAAGACGGCTATTAAAACAGAACCTACTTCCGACTAAAACGAGTCCGTGACCACCGCAAAATTCTATACGTATTTACTCAAACGTAAACCCAGCTGACTCCATAAGATTCGCTCAAAACATAACTGCAGTGCTCGACATAGGGCCAAACGGTCCCGCTGCCAATAAAACCACAGAAGAAACTCAAATTACCTTGAAATAGAATCAGGACTCCAGCAGCCTCTCCGTAGAAAACCTTCTTTTCCGGCGAAGAAAATTAACGTCATCCGGAGGTCACTTTCCCCTCCCTCTGCACTCTATGCATGAACTGGTGCACTTTTGCGCATGTATTTAGAGAGGCACCCTGACAGGTCTGCCCTCGCTCAATATGGCTGTTTCGCCTTCAGGGCCTAGTTCCGCTGTCAAAAGAAGTCAAGAACAATAGACCTGAAAAGTGAGGGGTGTTCTTGGGAATACAGTTTATTCTCAACGCCGCCCCAGCCACGAAGCGAGGGTGAGAGGGAGCGTTCCGCCCCATCTGGCTAGGCGGAGTACCGCGGATGACAGCATTCGTTTCCGCCCGCTCTTGCCGGCAAAGAAGGGAGGACGTCGAGCGCTTGGCGCTGCCCTTCTTTTTTCGCTGACGGCATCACCCAGGTCGTTGGTTGGCTGGTGGGCTGGCTCCACCTTTTGCCTTTGCCAGGGCCGGGGCGGTCAGTTTGGAACGGGTGCGCACTCACGGACGGCGCAGGGTCGGTGGTCGCCCGAGGCGATGGCGGCTGCCGGCGGCGGGACGCCGAGTTCGGCGGCCGGGGCGGGGGGCTGGCGCCTGCCCGGCCGAGTGCTAGAATTCGTCTTCTCCTATCTCGACTTGCGCGAACTGCGGAGCTGCGCGCTGGTGTGTAAGATGTGGTACCGCGTTCTGCACGGCGACGAGAACAGCGAGGTGTGGCGCAGCCTGGCCGCCCGCAGCCTAGCCGAGGAAGCGCTGCGCACCGACATCCTCTGCAACGTGCCCACCTACAAGGGCAAGGTCAGGCTGGGCGAGCGGACCCCTCTCTTCTCTCACACTCTCCATTCCCGTCCTCTGCAGATGGGGCGGGGGGGGGGGCAGGCAACTTCTCCTCGCATCCCTTCCTGCGTGCCTGCAGCCAGGACTTTATTTGTCCTGGGGCCGTTTCTGCGCTGTCCGCCCTTTGGTTTAAATCTAGAGGGCTGAAATAATTCAGAAGGGGTGAGAGAGGTGGTTCTTCACAGGCTTGAAGGCACTGATCGTGTTTTATTGCACATCCTGCATCTCTTATTTGGTTAGCCCATGTGCACTCATAAAACAAACATTCTGTGGAACCTTAAAGAGTAACATTTACTTCGGTATGAGCTTTCATGAAGTGAGCTCACAAAAGCTCATACCGAAATAAGTGTTGCTGGTCTTTAAGGGGCCACTGGATATTTGTTTTATTTTGCTATGACATATTAACACAGCTGCCTCTTTGTAATCACTGTGCAGTGTGTGTATGGATGTGTACCCTCAGCCCACTCTCTGGCTGTGACCCCAAATACCTTGGGGACTGTGATGTTCAGCTTAGATTTTCAGCCAGTCTGTTATTGTAATTTGTAACAAATAAAGACTGATTGATTGGTTAAGCTCAGGTGGATGTACTGTTAACTGACTCACTGTCCTGAATGCTGGGCAGAGGGGTCACATCAGATATTCATATTCATTTACCTACTTAAAACTTTCATTAGCCACTGCTCAAGGCAGCTTACAACATAAATTCAATATGAATACATTAAAAAAGCTAAAATTTCAGAATCACAATTCAGGACGGCTAGTAAACTTAACCAAATGCAGTACTAAATAAAACCATCTTCAACTGCCTCCTGAAAATGGAAAGTGAGGTGGCTAGCCCTGACCTGGATAGCCCAGGCAAGCCTGATTTTGCCAGACCTCAGACGCTAAGCAGTCAACTCAGGCAAGTACTTGGATGAGAGACCTCCTTGGGATACCAGAGGTGGAGGCAGGGACAGGCCTCATTTAGCCACCTCTCTGAATATCCTCCAGGCCCCCAGTAGGGGTCAGTCACCAGAGGTCGCCATGACTTCCAAGTGCACACACACACATATAAAAAATACCAAAAAGAAAAAAGTGAGGTGGCTGGGCACATCTCCCTGGGGAGGTTGTTCTCTCTTGTGTTCCCACCAAATGAGCTTCTCTGATTGGTGGGACAGTCAGGAGGGCCTTTCCCTCTGATTTTATAGGGGAAGATGGTCATTCAAATACCCCAGTTCCAAGCTATGTAATCAGAGATGCCTCCATCCAGAAATACTGAAAAGGCTTTGAGAGGCTACCTCTTGCCTGCTGTGTTTTCTTGTGTTCCTACAAGGCTTTAGCAGGGCTGTGTTCTCTTATGCTGAGTCAGGTGTCAATCATAGTCCTGTCCTGAGGAGGTGGAATTGTAGCATTTGTTTTTTTCTTAGAGGTGGACAGTGAATGCTGCTGTTATAGGGTTTGGATTTTTTTCATACTTCCTAAGAACAAGTGGATGTGGTTATAATGGATTTTTAGTTATTACTTTCTTAGTCTGCCAGATTACAAGCATCACACACCAATCTCTGTGATTATGTGTTTGTAAAATGTTTGCATCTGTTAGATTATACATGCTAACACATGCATGCTGCAGACACCAAATAGACTGTTTTCACTGGCAATAAATATTGGAACAGTTTGTGTAATTATACTGTGCTTCTACTGAAATTTGTTTCTCAATCTGAGTTCTTTGCATATTTAGGTTATTTATATCTTATTTTGTTCCTAAAGTCTCCTGCCTTCAATTATTTTATTGTGGTGGTACTTGTTGGTACTGGCACCCAAAAAAACTTGCTCAATTAGGTTAGAAGCTGAGGAAATGTAAAGTTTGAAGATTAAAAGAAACCATTAATTGTGTGTGTGTGTGTGTGTGTAAAGTGCCATCAAGTCACAGCTGACTTATGGCGACTCCCAGCAAGGGGCTTTCAAGGCAAGGGAGAAGAAGAGGTGGTTTGTTATTGATTTCCTCGGCAGAGTCTTCCTTTGTGGTCTCCCTTCCAAGTACTGGCCATGCTTAGCTTCCAAGATCTGACAAGATCGAGCTACACCATGCTGCCTTCCCTCCCAAACCATTAATTAGACTATAACATTTTCTCTTTTTGTAGTAGTGAGTGAATTTAAGCATTTGAAGCCTCCTAGCTTGACAAGTTCCATCCCAAACCTTTTTCTGTCTCCTTTTTTTAAAAAAACCTCTCTTTTAGGTGCGTGCCTTTCAGCATGCTTTCAGCACCAATGATTGCTCTAGGAATGTCTACATTAAGAAGAATGGATTTACTTTGCACAGGAATCCCATTGCTCAGAGTACAGATGGAGCAAGGACCAAGATTGGCTTCAGTGAAGGCCGGCATGCCTGGGAAGTCTGGTGGGAAGGTCCTCTTGGCACAGTGGCAGTAATTGGAATTGCTACAAAGCGAGCCCCCATGCAGTGTCAGGGCTATGTGGCACTCCTGGGCAGTGATGATCAGAGCTGGGGCTGGAATTTGGTGGACAATAACTTGTTACATAACGGAGAAGTTAATGGCAGCTTTCCCCAATGCAACAATGCTCCAAAGTATCAAGTGAGTGAAACTTAGTGTAGTCTTAAACCTCTGTAGGGCATATGAATTGTCTTGAAGAATGTATACCTAGTTATCTTATTTTACTGGTTGTAGTTATCTTATTTTACTCTGTTTTCTTCCTTTTGTGAAGAATTGGTAATGAAAAACATAACTGCAAACTGTTTTCTTATCTTGTCATAAGACAATTACAGAGTAGACAGGGTTTTTTCTTTGATGCACATTTTTGAGGTTGCACCTGACTGTACTCCCTTTCGAATAAATAAGGAGCATCAGGCTCCTTTGATACAGCAGTAATAAAATTATCTATTATTGGTCATGCCTCTCCTACATTTAGTGTCAGAAAAAGTTGGGTTCACACATGCCAGCATACATTGTGTACAGTAAAATGCAGTTAGTTTGTTTTTAATGGTGTCACATACATACCCCGTAGATTGTCCACTAGAGTACAGTTAGGTTTATGTATATAATAGCCACCATGTATTTTATTTATTTGAAGATTAAAAGAAACCATTAATTATTGTCACATCCTGGTCCGTTCCGGCTGCTTGGGTTGCGAGGGAAAGCAGGGATGGGCGTCCATTGGCGCTGCCTCAGACTCTGGGTTGGCTGTACGTTGACTTGTCTCACGCCAGTCCCCTTGCCCTGTCCAGGTTTGGGGGTCAGCGTTACACCTTGGTAGAGGGAGAGACCATTCTTCCTCATCCTCTCTCCTCAGTTCTCCACACTCGACCCCCTGCATCACCTGGGCGTCGGCCTTAGTCTCCCGGGCTGTGCCTGGAATAATCCCCTTTATTCCCCGCAGGTGTGTGCCCGACCTTTACAGTAAGTTGGCCATGCGTCTGGTTACCCCTCTGCCTCCTCCCCAGGAGAGCCAGCCCTCTCTTCGGCGGTCTGACCCCCCGTGGGGTCAGTGGCTGGCTTTGCCCCCCTTCCTACCCTGGGTGGCAGGTAAGCCTTGGTAGGGCACCAGGGAAAGCATCCCTGGTCCTTCTTCGAACCTTCTGAGCTGTTGATCTGGGGCCGGTCGCTGGACCCTAGGGTTCCTGGCGGTGCCCTGTCACCGGCTTGTAGGGATGGCAGGAGGGTGAGCCTAGGGCCGCCTCCTGACAATTGTGTGTGTGTAAAGTACTGTCAAGTCACAGCTGACTTATGGTGACCCCAGCAAGGGGCTTTCAAGGAATGTGAGAAGCTTTGTGTGTGTGTGTGTATAGTCACCATGTGTTTTATTTATTTATTTATTTATTTGAGACACAGTTTGGTGTAGGGGTTAAGAGCAGCAGACTCTAATCTGGAGAACCAGGTTCAATTCCCCACTCCCCCACTTGAAGCTAGCTGGGTGACCTTAGACAAGTCACAGCACTCAGTCTAAAAATAAGCCTAGTTCACCACCTAGTGGTGTCAAAAAAGAGCTACAGCTTTGACAACCAAACCCTCTGGGATCTCCTGGCTATTCCACACACTATGCCATATAATTTATTTTTTTAGGTAATTTTTATGCCACATACTCAGAGCCCTGCTCAGGGCTGCTTCCAAATTAATACCAATATAAAAACAAACAAGCTATTACAATAAGCCAAACGACATAGAAACAACATAAAACTATCTGTTAAAATGGACTTCAGACCAGAAGCAGATCATAAAACAGGTGGGAACATAAAACCTCTAATTAACAGCCTGAATAAAAAGAAATGTTTTGACCTGGCACCTAAAAGACAGCAAGTTAGGCACCAATTGATCTTCAAGAGGGAGGACATTCCAAAGGCAAGATGCCACCACAGAAAATGTCCTGATTATAGTCACTACTCACCTTACCTCTGAAGGCAGGGGCATATGGAACAGCACTTGGGAGGCAGATTAGTGTGTTTTTAAATATATATAAACTTTATCCAGATATTCCACAACATTAAAACAAAGACATTTTCTGATAATGATACAATATTGTTAAATGAGTGTTAGGCATAGGCTTACTTTCTTTACCAGGTTAGTTGTCAAAATGCTTCTCTCAATATTAATATGAATGTTATTTCTTAATTCTTTGGTAATACAGGTTCTTTCATCATTGCTCTGTGGGGTATCATGATAACTATACATTGGTGGTGTTCCATTCAAATTATAATAATAAATAAATTAAGGCAATATAGCCATTTAGAGCCTGCTGCATGACAATTTGAAGACTGAATCTTAGAAGTAGAAGAGTTCTTCTAGGTACTTACTTGTGCATTCTTCTCATGTGCTGTTATGTCTCATATCTGCCTTGTTCTTTGACCCCCCCCCAATCTTTTCTGTTTTACAGATAGGTGAAAGAATTCGTGTCATCTTAGACATGGAAGATAAGACACTCGCTTTTGAGCGAGGCTATGAGTTCCTAGGAGTTGCATTCCGGGGACTGCCAAAGACTTGTCTATATCCAGCAGTATCTGCTGTTTATGGCAACACTGAGGTGACGTTAGTTTACCTGGGGAAGCCTTTAGATGGATGACATTGTTTTTTACCGGGACTTGAAGATCAAATTAAAAATGTGGAGAAAGCTGCATGTAAGTTAAAAGGCAAGCATGGGCAAAATATGTGGATGTGTCCAAGAAACATCCAGGAACACTTAATTTGGAAGATGAGCTTTACTGCAGAAATTGCTTTGTTTCCTTTTTCTGATGGACCAGAAAAATCCTCAGGGTTTGCTGTTGGTTGAATGGGCAGTTAACTCCATGCATGTTGCATAAGGTTTTGTTGCAAAAGTGGCAATGTGAAATCCTGTACATATGCAAGGAAACGTTTAATAGAAGAGGTTGAGGAAGTTGTCTGAGACTTGTAGGTAGTGTGTTTTGTGAAAAGCCTCCCTTTTAAAATCCTTCCCACCTGTCAGCCAGTGTTTTTACCAAAGGTAATTGAAACTGGCTGGGTTGTATTTAATGTATTTTAAATGTACTGAGAAGCATGGTCTCTGGACTGCACTTCTCCAGAGCAAAACATTGTGCAGCTATATTGAAGTGTATTTTAAAGACTGAATGTACAGAACATGTTAAAATTCAGAACAAAACAGAATGTTGGTTTTGTTTTAAGTTGGATGTAACTTTTTAAATGGAAAAACCACTACATACCAGTTGTCAGTTATGGTCCTAAAGTTGGACAATATGTATGCCAGCGCACTTCTTTTGTTTTGCTGTAGAGCATCTCTTGTGGAAAAAGAAGTTACATATGCTTATTGTAAAATAGCTGCAAATAGTGTTTGTATGGGGAGGGGAGCCCATTTCTAGTATGAATGTTTTTGTTTTGCTGAAGTTGGGTTGTGTTTTGCAAATGACAATAAGGGTTTACATTCATCTTCTGAGATACATGACTTGACATTGCAAACTGTGAGCATTCTCCTCCAAGTACTTATGTTCAGCATCTTCAGAACTGTGGATATGCAGAAGCAGTGTTGGGTGGATTGTGCCTTTCCAAAGGTGTGCTGCAGTACGCACAGCCATTCATTTTGGCCTGTAAACAAACTTGTTTTCTTGAAATAGATATCAAGCCTTGCATATTAAACTAATTATTTTTAAAATTAGGCTTTTAAAGTACTATAAAAATGGTGTTTAAAATTTCCTACAAATGTGGTTTTAAAATATCTAAAGTTTAAATACTTTGAATCTTAATTGCAAATCAGATTGATATCTGGCATTTGGCTGTAGCTTACTGTGGAGACCAAGAAGGTGTTTTGCAAAACAAATGATTGTGTGGAACAGAAACACAAGATAATGGCACAATTGGCCAAGACAATCCCCTCCTCATCCCCAATGTTTTCTAGCTTTGCCTTTCTCAGAAAGAGTACAACATTCATGTATAATCTGCAAAGTTTGTATGTTTTAACTTTGTAAGTCCTCAGTCCAAACTTTGGTACTAAATATTATTTGCCACACTTCATAGGGCTATTTATTTTAAGTATAAGTGATAAAACATTTTGGGAGGAAACAAGACATTGTTTACATACTTTGTTATATTATCTGAGTCAAACATTCTTGAAGATATCAAAGAGTTTGTTAGGTGTGCAGAGGAGGACTACTTCTCTTGGATACTAATTCTTTTTTTAACCAGGGTTCTGTGAGTGCTGCTGAATGCCTAGGTGTGTATTTTTAATAATAAACTCTTTAGCTTACAGGAAAGAAGGATTATATTGCTGTATGAAAAGTTTAAAATGGTAATTCATAACCTAATATCATTGGTTGTGCCACTAAATCCCAGCATAGTAGCTCCAGTGATCATGCTGTGATATCTCTGGGAAATCTAGTTCAGTTGGTCTGTGCTTAAGTCCTCTTGTCATAATGTCCTGCCATCCGGATACATCTGGCTGTTTACAAAGTGCTGCTGCTGCTGCAGTCTCAGAGGACAGTCATGCTAAAATTCTTGGTTTTTGGACTGCAAATCATCTGTCTACCAGTGGCCTGGGAGGGGTGGTAGCATCATGGGTTAGGCAGAAAGAGGCTGCTCAAAATATGGGGGTGGCAGCAAAAAAGAGGATTCAGAAGAAGAAATGTTCTTATGTAGTGAGAGTTTCATGTTTGCCTGCTCTCAATGGTTCAGTCTTTACTCTTTCCACACCTTCTGCTCCCTCTCTGATCAGGCACAGAATCATCCCATGCTGGGGGGCCCCCCCCTGCATATGTGACTCTTTTTTGTTTGTTCTGTGTCTAGTATATCACTCTTTTAACAGGACAAGTTCATACTTGGTCTGTTTCTAAAATGCAAAACTAAGCAAATAAATTCTCTCTATATACATGGTACTGAAAGCAGCTGAGTGCAGTGGTGAAGGTGTTCAACTTTTTCCATTAAAAATATCTTGGGATCATTGACTATATACTGTGCTATAAAATATAGCACTACAACAAGATCCTGTGGCATGAAGTAAAATAAAAGGGAAAAAGCTTCCGTTTGATTAATATGATCTGCCAGTGTATACTTGAATAGCTTGCCCTGTGTGCTTATTTATACATTCCAAGTAAAGAGTAGTAGTCCTAAGAACTGTGCCAGGGAATTCTTGTTGGTTAGATTTGACTTCCATTGGTATAGGATACCTTGCTGCCTTTTGCTGTATACTTTGCATAGCATTCCGTTTTTGCCAATTGCTCCATAATTCCTTGGGATGCAAGGGACTGCTTATGTATATAAATCTCTTAAATTATTACCTGAAAATCAATTGCAAGCTGTAGAAAATATTGAAATAAATTATTAAAATATGGGAATACTAATGTGTGACATTGTTCTTGCAGTTAATTTGTGTGCATGGAGTCTGTGGTAGAAATTCAATCCTCACCCAGCCTGGGGTCATAGTTTATCCCCTAGTAGAGAGCCTTGGACATGTATCACATATATACTTTATAATGAGAACTGGGGTGCTGGCCCTGGCTTTCACTTTAGGATGTGTATCTGATTGAGGAAGGTGCATGCGGTCAAGGCTCACAGTGCTGACTCTTTTGCCTGGCCTGAATGTGAACATGTTCTGCTTCTGGTTTTGTCATGTAAATCAAAGTGTGAGGGTATAGTGACAGAAATGAAGTTGTAATAATTTACCAATAGGTTTCTTGAGGTTGGGACTTCTCTCCCATTGTTTTAAGGCATTAAGAGTACTATGCAGCCACAGTGTCTCCTACTTCTCGTACTCTCACCTCCCCAGCCTACTATAGCAAATGGGGCATGGGTTTTATTCCCCAGCAGGCTGTGGAGTGGATGGAAGGACTAGAGGGGAACAAGTTAGTAGGTGTAGAAGCTATGTAGTCTCCTTCTGCCTTGGGACGCTTAAGATTGCAGCCCTAGGAACACATGGGAGTAGCACTGATTCAGTGAGACTTATTTCCAGCTAAATATGCATAGGACTTGGCTGCACAAGAGCGACTGGGATCTCTGGGCAAAAACCTGACAACCCCAGTTCGTTGTTCTGTCCTACATTTCTAAGTGATACTACTTACCAGGTTACCAGGATTCTCTGCTTACAGTAACAAGCAGAAGCATATATGTTGCATTATGTTGTGCATTAAGAACACTTCTTAGCTTGCCTTTCGATCAAAAAGGAACCTAAAGTGGTTCACGTGCTGGTGAATATGACAGCTGGAAAACTGTGGTTAGTGTAGCCTCCCTCTGTAGTTGAATAAAAGAGGGGTCTAGTGGCACCTTAGAGACTAAGAGAATTTTATTCCAGCATAAGCTTTTCCTGGGCCAGGGTTTACTTTTTCATACACATGAAGATGAATTCTCACAAGGTCAGAGTCTTCCAATATCATTAAAACTCATTAACCTTAATTTTTTTTCAAGTGTGATGGCTGAGAAGGAGTGAACCAGGTAAGAAAAGCTATTGGGGTGCTGAAGAAAACACTGCTTACTCACAGTTGTTTACCTGAAATTGAGATAATGGTTTTATGTAAAGAGATAAACATTGGGTTGGATCCAAAGGTCCATAGCCTTATGTCAGTGGGAACGGCACTTTCATTGGCAGAGAAGTAGACAGTTTTTGCCTGTTCCATCCTCCAGCTGTAGAACTGTTCACTTTGTTCTCCATGCTGTTCACAGGGGTCTCTGATGCCCTCGGAGCAGGTTGGGTGGGCTGCAGTGGGAGGGGGGAAGGATCTGCTCCATGAGCTCCACTCCACTTGCAATTTTTTGGATAGAACAAATTATTTTGTATCAGCTGCTGGGAAATTGATTGTAATACTATGGTAGTTACTTTGTAAATAGCTCACTATTAATCAGCTTGTGTGTATTTTGATTTTATGCTGATTTGTCTCTTTTCTTTTCCAGGAATATCTAGAACTTGTCTGGGGTCGAGACCAGGGTGCCAACAAGCCTAGAGAGAAACGTTGTGTCTCTTTAACAGATGCTTAGTGTGTGGAAATGGCTTTTGATTCATGGATAACGTCACCTGGTAAATAATGTCCTGTTAAGCCTCTATTAAAGAGACAGGACATTTTCTCCAGGCCAGCTGAGAACCCTGACCAAAACTCTTTCTGGATGTTAGGGGTGCTGGTTGACTATTCTTGGTTAGGCTGATAGTTCAAGATGATACGAAACATCCGTGGAGCTAATGGCAGGAGATGTTCTCTTGATTGCTTGGAATCTCAGTCCAGATATTGGAACGTAATATCCAGCAGAGTTTGAAAATATTATCCCCTTGTGTATTCTCTCTCTCTCTCTGTTTGGTGCCAGTTTGGTATAGTGGTTAAGTGCGCGGACTCTAATCTGGGAGAACCGGGTTTGATTCTCCACTCCTCCACTTGCACCTGGCTGGATGACCGTGAGAAAGCCATAGTTCTGATAAGAGCTGTTCTTGAAAAAGAGCAGTTTCTGTCAAGGGTTCTCTCAGCCCCACCTACCTCACAGGGTGTCTGTTGTGGGGAGGGGAAGAGAAAGGAGTTTGTAGGCCGCTCTGAGACACCTTTGGGTAGTGAAGGGCGGGGTATAAATCCAATCTTCTCCTCCTCCTCCTCCTCCTCCTCCTCCTCCTCCTCCTCCTTCTTCCTCTCTCTCTCTCTCTCCCTCTCTGTAGAGAACTAATATAAAGCAGTTTGCCATATGAAATGGAAAAGGCTGAGAAAGAGACTGAAGCATCCATGCAGTGTAGTGGCTGTCTTGGAGACCCTGATGCAAGATAAAGAACTGTATGCTATATACTGTAAGACTGTTTATTTGCTTTCAGTGTGCTTTGCTTCTATAGTTGTCAGTCAAATGTTCAAAAAACACCATAAGTCTCCAGTGCTTTCTCATTCAATGATCAGACTTTGTAATGCTAATCTAGAATTTCTAGGGTCGCAAAAAGTCGGACTCAACTGTGCAATTGAACAGCAACAAAGAATTTTCTATATGTTGTCGAAGGCTTTCACGGCCAGAGTTCATTAGTTGCTGTAGATTTTCCGGGTTGTGTGGCTGTGGTCTTGGCCGTGTCTTCGATATCAAAGAGATGTGCTGGCAACATTTGTATATTCCAGAATACATATTAATAAATTGGGGGTGTTCTGGGTCTGATTACCAAAAAAAAAAATGATTTTCTAACAGCAGGGGACAGCAGTCTACCACAGTGAAGCCCAAATAAACATCAACTATCATGCAAAATGATCCAAACTGGTTAGTTTGCCACATCTCATGTTAGAATACTTACTGATTAAAAGTTTGGTAGGACTTGATCAATTTGTGGGTTTTTTGGACCGGCAATCTGCCAGTTTTTTCTTTCTTTCAGTAAATAAGAAATTTATTTTACTCCAGGGGAGAACAAAACAGAATAAGCATTAATTCTCTTTGCAGTTCCATTCACTTTATTTTCATATAAAATCAGTTTAAAATCTTGTCACATACAATACTAGGATCAGCAAATAAATTTAAAGGTGTCATTATAGTTCAGCCTTGTTTAAGGACTTAACCATTTGGTTATGTATGCTGCATGCCCTCATATAAATTTTTGTGACATTGCGAGTTATTTCTGAAGAAAGATCGGAGAGAAGCAGTGAGATGTAGAATGGCTCTGATCTTCCTGGGGAGTTCACAAACGCTGGCATGATGTATTTTTGAGTGAATGTCACTATAATAGGAGCAGTGCAATAATACATGCTCTACGGTCTCAACCTTTCCCATTTGGCAGGGATGCACCTATTGTGTATGGGCTATCTGACTTCCAAAACGCTGAGGGTAGAGTGTGCCAGGGTAAATATTCTTCGGTATTTAGGGACTTCTAGTGCTGTTAAATAATATTCCAGTACGAAAGGGGTTTTGGAAGGTATGTTACTGTAGGATGCTGCTGCAGGCAGGCCCTATCAGACTGAAGAGCAGGTCCTAAATCCATTGCTTAAGTATTTCTTTGGCTTTCTGAAAGCCTAGATGTAACAGGGCTGAAGGGAAGAAACCGTACTCTTGCAATTTTCCTTTGAGAGTTCTCAGTCAATTTGAGAGGTGGTTATCTCTAAGAGGGATAAGTCCCTGGGAGTTACAGTTTAATTTTAATCCGGGCTTTTTTGGGGGGGTGGGAAAGAGGTGCCAGAACTCTCAAGAGGGAAATGAAGTTTTCAATCTGCATACTGAAAACTCATGAGCTTTTAAACATTTTTAAAAGAATTTTGTCGAAGAGGTTCCGGAACTCTGTTCCAGTGCGTTCCTCCAGAAAAAAAGCCTTGAGTGTGAGCATCAAGTGAAACTATCCCTGCCTCCAGCCTGAGGAGTGCTTTTAGAATATACTGAAGGACTCCAAATATTGAACAAGAAAACTTGGATTGCACTGCTTCTAAGGGGTGAAGATCTTTGTAAAGACAAAGTTGGGAGTCATATGTTAGTTGGGCAATCACCTTCCCCTGGAAAACCTTGATTGCTGCAGGGATGTAGGAAGCCCCTTTTCTGACGAAGAATCTCATCTCAGAATGGCTGAGGTCATTCTGTGGGCATTCTCAGCCATATGCAATGCTTGGGCTCTCCATGACCTTGTTGACTGGAAGACTAGACCATATGTCCCTCAGTCTGCCATCTGTGTCTCTCACACTTTTGGTGAAGGTGAAGATTTTAGTTTTTCAGTAATTTATTACAAGTTGTTTCTCTTGGCACTATACAGTAAAGGCCCAAAGTGCTCTCCTAAGGCCTACTTGCGAATGAGATAGAATTACTGTATCATCCACATAGAGTGAGATGGAGATCACTCTGCTTACTAATTTAGGAGGATGGGACCTTGGGTTTGATAAAGACCTCACCATGAAGTTAATATAGAAGTTGAAAAGTAGAGGTGCCAGGATACACCAGTTTGGTGTAGTGGTTAAGTGTGCAGACTAATCTGGGAGAACCGGGTTTGATTCCCCACTCCTCCACTTGCACCTGCTGATATGACCTTGGGTCAATCACAAGCTCTGGCACAGCTGTTCTTGAAAAAGAGCAGTTTCTGTCAGAGTTCTCTCAGCCCCACCTACCTCACAGGGTGTCTGTTGTGGGAAGGGGAAGGGAAAGGAATTAGTAAGCCACGCTGAGACTCTGAGTGAAGGGCGAAGTATAAATCCAATATCTTCTCTTCTTCTTTTACTCCTTTCACCAGTGGGACTCTACCAAACAGGTGGCCCTGGGGGCTGCATCTTACCCTAGGGATATTACTTTGATGTAGCATGCAAATAAGTACGTATAATGTTTTATCAATTGTAGAGTTCTCAAGCTTAGCCCATAGCCTGTGTCTGAGAATACTGTCAAAGGCAGCTTTGAAATCAACAAAAGAGGTATATAGTGCCCCTTGTGGTCTAGAGCTATATTTCCCTGCTAAATGATGCAGTATCAAAAACTGATCTATAGTTTGAGTGACTAGCTCTAAAACCTGCCTGCTCCTCCATTAGTATATTTTCTTGGTCCATCCGGTCCCAGAGTTTCCAGTATAAGTGTCTGGAATAAAGCTTGCTAACCACACTAAGAAGGCTAATTGGACAGTAATCTGAAGGGTTTATCCTTTCTCCCTTCTTAAATAAGCCCCAGTCCTTAGGGATTTGCGCTGAGTGGTCAATGTGTGTGAAAAATGCAGCCAACATTGATGCCTACCAGTCAATATTGGTTTTGATCAATACTGGGGAGATCATATTGCTTCTGGAAGCCTTTCCTGGCTTCAGCAGCATTACTGGTTTTTTAATCTTGCTGATCATTACTGGGCAATCTTCCAGGGTTTTTTTTTTTTCTTTCAGTAAACAAGGCATTTATTTTACTCCAGGGGAGGACGAAATAGAATAAACATTAATTCTCTTTGCAAGTCAGAATGAATATTGAGTAAAGGGAGTCTTAGAAAATCAAGGCTTTTGGATGCAAGTAAATAGCTGATAGATAAATAGGTACCACTTCAGTGGGAAGGTAACAGTGTTCCATGCGCCTTGGTGTTTAGTCATGCTGGCCACATGACCACAGAAACGTCTTCGGACAGCGCTGGCTCTTTGGCTTTGAAACAGAGATGAGCACCACAACCCTAGAATCAAATTTGACTGGCTTTTGAGCAATGGAACCTTTACCTTTACCTTTAATTTGTTAAGTAGGTGTCTAGAACTTTGTGTCTGAGGATGAGTGAACACACACACAATCTGTGTACAGTATACACTCAATTTTTAAAAAATACTGAAGTAAAGTTACACGTAATGCACGTTCAGCTTAACAAGTAATATACGTCTGACATTTATTCAGTAATACACATCTGACATTTATTAAATGCAAAATGATCCTGTCAGCTCTTCCTTAGACAGATGTTCGCATGTACATGCAGAATGTACAAGTGTTCACTGTAATGTGAACAGGACTTCTGTGACAGCTGTTCACACTATTAATTGGGCACAGCAGTGTAATAGTGGGAGTTGTAAAAGCGGCTATCAGGAAACAGATTTTTGACAAATACTTTCCCCCATCTTTGCTTATCAGGCAAGGACCAGAGTGCACTTAACATTTTGGCTTCAGGCTTCAGCTTGTCTGTTTTGCACAGTATTTTAACCAATTCCTGGTCTGGGTAAGCAGACAAATATATTTGGTCAAAAATTACTAATTTTTGAGAGCAGTTTGCTCTGGTGAAGCTGATACTGGCAGGCTCCTAAGCTGCATCCACATGGTTATGATTTTCTGTGTTCCATACATTATTGCTGTGACTGCAGAGTCATTTGTGGCAGCAACAGACCACCCACACTATAGTTTTCCTCACACTTTTTTTGCCCCAGCCTGCCATGGCTGCCATTCTCTCCATCCCCCCCCCGCCCCCGAATCAAATTCCAATTTGCCATGACATCTGAACTTGGTCACTTGATCAAACTGGGGTTTGTTTCATGGCTTGTACTCAAAACTGTTGCTTAATTCCAATTTAGAATCCTGGTTGAGGGAGCAAACCAGTTGACTGGCAACCAATTCACATGTGTGGGACTTCAAAGAAATAAATGTGTTGGATTTCAAAGAAAGGAATGAAAAATCAGCGGGCTGGAATTGTTAGGTACAGAAACATGCAAATAAAGTGAGTACAAGTGTTTTACATTCAGAAGCATTCACCCGCTTATAATGAGCTCTAGTGAACACCTTCTTTAAGGCACTCTTTCCTGCCTTTAAGCATCCTGTTATGCTCACAGGCATAGTAGCTAAAGAAGTTTCTTTTCCAGGATAAATGTGATTATAGTGACCTTGAGAAATCTACAATAAACCAGAGGGAAATCTGGACTGAGCAGGAAGGATGATGTTATGAGTACTGGGGGGGGGCGGTAGCAGTGATCTTCACTAATTTTTAAGTGTACAGTCACGTTCTCATTCATATCTGCAAAGTATTATCATGAATTAGCTTGTTTTCCCAAAATCTTGGGTTGAATCAGCTTGTAACCCTGGTTACACCCTGCCTGACTGGCAAAGAACCCAATGAAAAGAATAGTTTTAGATCATGTTACTTTTTTAGTTAATTTCCCTGCTTGTGTAATTGCACCGCGTAATATGTGGTTGGCCATCTTGCCAAGAGAGCGGGGTTCTTTGAGGCATACATGGGGCTGTGGGAGGATTTGTTAACACTATAGCATTTTCACTTCTGCTAATTTCACTTCCTAAAGTGAACTAACTGGGGGTTGGAAGGACGACTTGTATGCAGGTGGAAAGTACTCTTTTGCCTTGCTTACGTCAATAGATTGCCATTGGTTTAGAATAGGGAGGCAGGTTTTTTTTAATTGGCTGAGAAGGATGCATCATATATTAAAATTGGATCATGTTTTTTATTCTTCCCCTTAAACCCCAACAGGCCTTGCTTGGGTGAAAGTTGGTCAGAGAACTGTTAAGGAGGAAGCTGCTGCTGCTACTATGTATTTAGAAGATTAGGGTTGTGTGATTTGACCCTGCTCTGCCCTGGACAGCCCAGGCAGGGTCAGCCTTGGTTAGTACTTGGATGGGAAGTCAGGGGTCACTCTGTAGAGGCAGGCAATGGCAAGCCACCTCTGAACATCTTTTGCCTTGAAAAAACCTAAGGTAACCATAAGTCGGCTGTGACCTATCCCCCCCCCCCAATTCAAACAAGGTGTAATATACAGTTCAGACTTGGGCAGAAAGGAGGTGAATGAACCTGCTGACGTTTTAGCCCCATAAATTCTTAGACTGAAATTAGGCAGTGCCTGTCCCACAGTTGCCTCTGGAACACCCTACCCTTTGAGGCTTGCCTGGCAAGTACATTGCTTCCTTTTAAGAGCAAGGCCCAAACATAAGTTTTTTACCCTGACTTTTAATTGGGGTTTATATCTTTCCAGTTTTTTAGTGATCTGCCTCTGTTTTATGTGTTAGATTCACTAGTATAGTAAACCAGTAATCTCCATTTTATTTAGTAGAGTGCACAAGGGCTACACAGAGGCAGAAGAGTAAACAGGAAGGATGCTCACAGTTTGCCTGTCTATCTGTCTGACTCTTTTGTTAACCCCCCTCTGGAGGCTGAGGCTAAGAGACAGTGTTTAGTCCTTCTCTTCTAACACCATGCAGAGATTTTTATGGTTTGTTTTTTAATTGCTTGTTTTAATACTGTTTTAAACTACTTTGAGCAGGACTCAAGTGGCAACATAGAGGAATTCTAAATAAATAAACTCTACTGAATAGGAGATATGGGCTGTTCTTTCATAGCCCAACTACGTAACACATTTATTTGCCTTGGGGATGGGGATAGGAAGAGAAAGAGTTGCTATAGGTACAATAGTGTGCTAGGATTCTAATTTTAAACTGGAAGAAAAATGTACCTATTACTTGGGAGAAACTTCATTCCGTTCCAAAATCAAGAAAGGAAGCCTGTGATACAGTGCATAAGCCCCCCCCCCCCCCCGAGTAAAATTAAAATCATTTTGGGGGACCAAGACAAATAAACAATTATTTATTTATTATTACTTTTGATTTGTATCCCACCTTGCCAAGACAAACTGGTGATGCATCTTTATTTTCTCTCCCTTTGATTTAGTGGCGGTTCAGCCCATGACCACAGAATTGCCTCAGTCCACCTTTTCTTGCTATTAGACTTAGGCAGCTGTTGCCCATCAGCTTTCTAGTTCAGGGGTGTCGGACATAAGGCCCAAGAGCCGGAACCAGCCCATCCAGGGCTCTAACTGGCCTGTGAGCAACTGGTGAAAGTGAGGGAACAGGAGGCTGCTTGGGAAGGGAGTGGGCGGAGCACTCTGATGAAACTACTTCATCTGCAGCACACAGGCAGAATTCCTTCACTTCAGTGGCAGCCTCACTGGTAAGTTGGGAGCCACCGCAGCCACTTGGGGTTCCAAGGTAAGGTTGCACACCTCTCCACTTGGCCTGCAGCTCCGGAGATGTTGTCCTGGATAGCCGAGGGGATCAGTGTTTGTATGTGGGGGGATACAGACGATCCTCTGCTGGGGCCTGCTTGTGGCCAGCACCACTGCCATATTTGTGCCCCCCCATGTGGCAGCTGTGCTTTGACCCATTGGAGGGCATTCTTCAGCAGTTTATTCCACACATCACAGGGATTAGTCTTGCCACTGTGCATGCAACTTGGTGGCCGGATCTCCCTCCTCCATGGACCACCTGGAGGACTTCAGCTGTAGGCAGCTACTGCCTCATGGGGAGAGGCAGTGCCAGTGATCTCCCATTATACTGGACACTGGGCAGCCAGGGGCCTCTGTCACGTGCATGGCCTTGTGTGCCCAGTGCCTGCTCCCCCATCAGATGACTCAGTGGCCTTTGGCCTAGGCCAGCGGCTGCTGCATGGGGGTAGCACAGCTTGCTGACAATCTCTTTTTTTTTTTGTAAAACTCTCTTAAAAAAGAGAGAATTTTATTCTTTTTATAAGAAACGGGAAGGGTAGACAGATGGAGAAAGAAAAAGATGGAGTGAAATTTTTCCTGTTAGTGAGGGTTAGTTTAGGTTAATAACCAATACCAATTTTGGCATCTATCATGGTTAGAAGATCTTCTTTTTAACTATTGCAAAGTCCAAAGTCACTCTGTTAATGCAGTTAGTAAAGTCCATTGGGGTTAGTAATTAAACAGCTCCTTCCAGATGTTACACAAACAGTCCTCAAAGTATCTTCTTTTTAAATCTCTTCCAGTTATGGATTGAGTCCATTTTAACTTTGAAGTCTTCCGTTCCATCACCACTTTCCCCTGGGCTGCTGTCTTCTTCACTTGTCCCAGTTTTGAATACTGCATCTTCCTCCCTGCTGGCGTGTCTCTTCAGAAGTTTCTGTATTTTGGAGACGAAATCCTTCTTCTTTCTTTTCTCTTTTTCCTTAAACTTCTGGCCTTCAAGCTTCCAGGGCTCCATAAACTCTTCAGATGAAATTAGATCTCCAGTTTGTCGCTTGCTATGCTCAACATCCCCTTCTACTGGCAGAATATTCTCTTTTATAAAAGCGGAATAGGCTTTGGGAGCCTCATCCACCTCTTCTTTTAATTTTATTGCTTCACTGCCAGTTAGGGGTGCCAAGACATTTGTCAAGGTAAATCCGAGATCTTCTTTCTCTTCTTCTTTAACGCCCTGGAAACCTAGAATCAGATTCGATTTCTGTTCGATCTCCATCATCTTTCTAGTTGTTTCCGATATCTGTTTCTGTCGACTGATGAGAACACTATCCATTTTAAACAGAGTTTCGTTGATTTTCTGCAATTGTTCCAGCAGGGGGCACAGCATCTCCTTTTCCTGTTGATTGACAGCAAGCTCTTGGGGGGGGGCTGTCTGGACCGGAAGTCCCTCCTCTCTTCTCTTCCGGTGTCTGCAGGACTTTTTCCATTATCGACATTTTGTTTTTTTGTTTACTTTTAAAAAGTTCGTGCCGCATCCCCCAGGAAGCTAAGATGATCGCAGTCTTCCATGCAACCTCAACGGTACTTTCACCAACACTTTTTTTCTCTCAGCCCCCCTTCGCGCTCCCTTTGTAGATCTTGCTTCTCAAAGGGGGTGGGAACTCCTCCCTCCTCCCAACGCTTATACGCATGCAGGGGGGCTCTGATTTACGCTTCAAAATAGATCTTCAACTCACGATTCGATGCTACTTCTTCTTTTTATTTTAAACCATAGCGCTGTCTTCACTCCTGGAAATCGGTGGCGCCGCTAAGTCCCATTACGGGCACGCCGCAGCGGGGCCGATTGGGGCGGGAGAAAGCCTCAATTTCCCGGCTGTCTGCTGGCAAAGAGGCTACTCCCCAAGCGCCCCCGGTTTGGAGCCTTTGCCTAAGGCTCACTAAGGTCTTTCGCACATGCGAAGACCCCCCCTAACTGCGCGTGGGCTAACCGCCTCCGGGAGCGTCCCGAGAAGCGGCCGCCATTCGCGACGCCGAAACCGAAAACCAGCTTGCTGACAATCTCTAGCTTGAACTCCCAGCATTGCCCCGCCATGGATTGCCTAATGGCCTTGGTTGGAGACAGCCACTGGCACATGGGCATCTCTAGCTTATTGGGCTTTGCTTGGCCAGGGTACCACCGTGCATGTGGCCCCAGACCTGGGCCACCGCCCCCCTGTTTCTGCTGGTGGGGGTTAGTTCAATTTGTCTTCCCAGTCCCTTTCCATGGTGGTTTGCGGGCAGGAAGAACTTGCAATACCCAGCCGCTTTGTGTTTTTACCCTGTGGCTTGAGCTCACAGCACTGGTGGCAGGAGTGGACTGGGAAAGTGGTTTGCCCCCCTCCAGGCAGCACGGGATTGTTTACCCAGCGCTGCACCTCTGGCTCTCCAGAGTGCCCATGCAGATTTTCCTTCGCACCCCTCCCCCAGCCCATGGGGCCTTGCAGTGAGAACACACCAACTTGGAGCTTACCAGCTGCTGTCCTTTATAAAGTTTATAACTCTGGTACCTGGATTTATTTTTTATGGCACACATGGCCTGGTCCAACAAAGTCACTTTTACGTCAGATCTAGCCCTCGTAGCAAATGAATTCGGCAACTCTGTTCTAGTTCATTCTCTTTTGGATTGTCTGCCTTTGATTCTTGGCTAAACTCTTCTTTTATATTAATTCATAGTGATTTTCATAATCCTGAAGACATCTCTGCTCTATCACAGTTTATTTGCATCTCCTCCCCCTCCTTTGACTCTTTCACTTCACTGATTGTATTCATTTTGGGTTTTTAGACGATCCCTTCCCTGCTTATGTTACTTCATTAATTTTAAATTCCCAGTTTCCCTTCCTTGGGTCCAGCTTCAACCCCAGATTACTCGATGTGGTAGCCTTCTCATTGTCTCTCTCCCTAATCTTTTCCCCAGACAACCAGTCTGTTGCCTATGATGCCACACTTGATTCTCTTACCCTGAGGTCTCTTGTTTCTTAGCTACATCACTCCACATCTTTGGATGTCTTTCTTATTGACACCTGGTCTATACCAGAACTACCTGCTGAATAATTCTGGCACAAATTCATGGGTTCTTCTATTTAACCCCCCCCCCTTATCCATCATGCACATATTTTGCTGAAAAAAGTAGACTTAAGGTACACTTGTACCATTTTTTGATTGTATACCTGAATAAAGAATGTGGATAAAGTGAACATAATACTGGATAGGCTCTTTTAAAGTTCTTCTATCTATATATGAGGGATGATGTCTTGGCTTAGTAGATATGTGCAAAATATGTGTCCTATTCAAGTTATAGCATGGATTATATATGGTTTGACTCACTACAGGCATATAATATTGTGTTGGGTTTCTGCTGTTCCTTGGTTCTTGGAACCCCAATGAAACATCGTCCTTATTTAACGTTTCCAAAGGTATACTTGAAGGATATTAATGGAATAGAAAACTAATTCTCATACTCCCCACCACCACCACCCGCAAGGCTGTGGTCAGTAAGCAACAACTACTGGCTTCAAAGATTTGCCCTGCATGATTTCCTTCCTCCCATTTCTTTCTTCTCAGCTCCTTCTCATTTTCAAGTGACTTGCATATGCACAACCTGTGTGTGTGTGTGTGTGTGTGTGTGTGTGTGTGTGTTTAACTGCTGAGCTCAAGGGGTGAAACAGCTTGCAACTCACTCTGTGATCCATGTGACTGCAGTTTCCGTTAGTTAGTTCCTTCCGCAAGTTCTAAATTAATCTGGTGCTAAGTGAGAGCAAACAGCTACTTTTGTGTTTGTGTATGTGTGTGTGGGGGGGTGACAGATAACGGCGAGATTGGGGACAATTGGTGGTACAGAATGAGCCTCCCAGAGCTGAGCACGTTTCTCCAAACGGTGAGTACCAGTCCCAGAATTTGCCCCTGTTCTTTGCATTAAGGATTGGCTGAAGTTAACTGGAGGGAACTGCCGCTCTTTCAGTCTGAATATAAACTGCAAAAGACAACCTTAGTTTAGTACATATTTGAATTAACTGAGAATGTGTATTGGTGATTCTTGGAGTACATGACATAGGATCCTGTAAAATAGTAAGTTGGCTCTGAATTATGCTCAGGTGAGATAGGGCTAATTGTTAACATCAGCAATAGTCCATTCTCATGCTGAAGTATGCAATGAATTCACCAACCAGCTTTTGGAATAGAGTTCAAGAGCCAGGTGGGGACAGAAGGCAGATAATGGATAAAATTTACAGACCTGACCTGTGAGGCAAAGAAAAGGAGAGGGATAGAGCAGAGCAGGAACTCAAGGTAGGCAGCTTTGCTAGTCAGTGCCCAGAGGATCTCCTAGTTCATCATCTGGTGGTCCTTTAAACATCCCTGTTCAGTAATATTTTTTAAAGTTATGGAATACTATCCCAGCTTTTCAACATTTTGTAAAAAAAATCTGATCATAAAATTGATCCTTGATGGCTCAGCTCTAGAGGCAGACTTGCAGAACAAGGTATGTTCCAGCAAGCATAAGAGCTCAACTGCATGTGAGCTGTGAGAAGATTTCATGCCGATTTTACACTTAGTGAAAATGCAGCTGCTAGTCTGACAGGAGTGTGAATACTCAGGGAGGGGTGTTTGATTTCCTAAGTGATCATAAATATCTGTGTAGTGTACCCATAGAGTGCCTGTGTGAAAAGCATATGCATTCTGTTCATGCCAGAGCTTAATGTAGTCTTTGCAGTAAGTGAGAGACCTAGTGCTTGGATAGTTTAAATGGCTTCTTACAAAGTTTTATGTTTTCTAGTATTATTTATGAGATAATAAGCTGTAAATTCTGCCCTCCCCCTTGAAAGGATGGGACTTTTGAACACATTTTTCCCATACTGTGTCTTTCTTTGCAGGAATTCTGCTGTTGAAATGGCATTAATAGTCTTGAACATCTTCCTATGTGTAGTTTTCCTAGAAACAGCATGGGGAAGCAAGCTTACAGCCGATCACAGTCTCTGCAAACTAGTGAGTCTTTTGAAAGCCTTGAATGTATTGTTTCTCATCTCCACAGGTCTTTAAAAAATATAGATTCAACACAGCATTTTGAGTAAAATGATAACATTTTAATTCCATATCACAAACTGATCCAAGTGTCACTAACTGCAAGATTCCAGGAATCTGCTAGATTGTTCTGGGAATTGAGCATGTTCAGCCATTCCACTTCTCTGTACATTTTAGAAACATTAAGGAACATTTTTCCAGTGTTTTCCTCTGACCTTGAGGTTTGAAGGCTTTGAAGGGGGGTGGCTGGTTTCTGTGTAGTCCCGTAGCACTCAAATTGTGCTCCTGTGGAAGGCACTGGACACTTGAAGAAGTGGTACAAAGGTCCAGGAACAGGTAGGAGTCTGACATAGGTAGAGCCTTCCTTGTACCACAGGCCAAGATGATGGGTTGCATGCACATCCAAGAGCATTCCCTGTTGATCTACATTGGATTTAGGGGAGTGACTGCTCCCGTTTCCCTAACCATCTATATCCAATTTGGGAAGAATTGCTGCTTTGTCTTCTTTGTGTTGTTTTAGAAGTTGGTTTATAATGCCCTGTTGATCAGCCCTCTTTACTGGCTCTGTTGAATAGGAACCCCAGCCCACACAGCATGACCTCCGCATACTGGGCTGTGTAACAGCTATGGAGTTATTGCTATTGGGTCAGGGACTCTGGAAGATGGAATAAGATGCGAAGGTAGCTATGAGCTCAAAGAGCTTGAGGAACAAGGATATAATCATATGAGCTGGTGTGGTGCAAGGGTTAGACTGCCGGAAAAGGACTGTGCAGTCCCAAGTTCAAATCCCTACTCTAACATGAAACTCAGAGTGATTTTAGGTTCTCTTGGCCTAATCTATTTTGAATGGCCGTTGTGTGAATAAAATGGAGGAGTGGTGGAAACCATGGGAGCTTCTTAGAAAAAAAGGTGGGATAATAAGTGATAGATTTCAGGAAGTGGTGTCTCAAACTAATCAAGCAAAGCAAACTAACCCCCAAATATTGCAATATTACAAGTTTTCCCATGTGTTGAAGTAGTTTTTCTGTAAGTAAGAGTTATTTAACCCATGATATTTCCTTACACAGCCATACATGGGTCATCTTCACAACAGTATGTGAAGCTTGTACAGGTGGCTGCTTTACTGTGTGTATGCCAGTTAGGTAGCAGTCCATGAAAAGCAGGCAGTCTTCACACACCAAGGGTATACTAACAGAGTGTTAATTCTCTGCACATGTAGTAAAACAGAATGGGTGGAGTTCCTTAAAGAACCTGTAATGCTATTTCTGTATATAAGTCAGGAGCCCGTTTCCATTATTCTAAAAACACACAGACTTATTGTGTGGTGGGATACAGGGATCCTTGTTCATATCTCTGTTTGCTGAACAGCTAGATTTAGTATATAAAAACAAAAACTCTGTGATTTTGCCCTCAGATCATCTGTGATAAATGTGTAGGGGCATGTTTTATGGGGAAATCCCACCTTGCAATAACTGGGAGAGGGGAAGCATGTGAAACAAGATAAAAATGTTCTGCCATTCAGAGTGGAAGCAGGCAGTGCTGGCCTTGTTCTGATTTGGCTCTGTGATGTAGTAACATAGCCAAATCTGACTAGTTATATGAGTTTGTGATGGTATCATATTGGCTATATTATTTTTCATTGGCTGGATTATGCAGTCATGGAGAAGAATCTCTCTCCTTTAAAAAAACAGAATTGTTCCAAAATAGTCACCAAAGGCAACAGCAAACAGGAACAAAACAGTGGTAAAACCAGTTCAAGACGAGAGAAAAGGAATTCCAGGTGGCCAAGCCCTTTGTACTAGTGCATTACAATTCCTCAGCTTTCTCATTTCCATTACATCCCTGTCTGATAGGTCACTGACAGTGCAGTTGTATGCAGTTTAAATTAGACTGGACTTAGACTGGAGTAACTCTGCATAGGATTGCACTGTAATAGTCCCATTTTATAGATGCTGGGGCTGAAGGGCAATGCTTTGCCCAAAGATACCTAATTTGTGTGTGTGTGTGTGTGCAGTGAGTAGATTTGAGCCTAAGACCCAAAAGGTTTATCCACTCTGCCCAATACCATTTACAATGGCTATAGAAGCCTGTTCCATCTTTTGCTGTTCCACAAATTGATTTGGTTTTTTGCTGCAGGAAAAGAGAAGTGCTGATTGCAATGGGAGGTGGCTGGGCTCTGTCCCAGTAGACTTGCCTGCTGAAACAGAGGAACTTCTTCTGGATGCCAATGTTATACAGACTCTAAGGAATACATCTTTGGGGCAGTATCAATTCCTGCAGAGCCTCAGACTGTGCAAGAATGGACTGGAGCTCATTGAACCTGGGGCCTTCCTTTCAAGCAGGAGTCTTAGTTTTCTCTTCCTGGCCAACAATGCTCTCTTCATGAACTGTTCCATGACAGCAGCTGCTCTGTGGTCTTTGCCTGCCCTGAGGAAGCTGGACCTATCAGGAAACCAACTCACTGAGGAGATGGTGGCCACCCTGATCCAGCAATTGTCCTCCTTAGAGTCTTTGTCTTTGGCCAGGAATGCTATTATGAGGCTGGATGACTCTCACTTCAAAAACTTGCTCCACCTGCAGGACCTGGATTTGCAGCAGAACTACATCTTTGAGATTGAGATTGGTACCTTCGAAAGTTTACACAGACTGCAGTATCTTAATCTGGCCTACAACTACATGCCTTGCATTGTCGATTTTGACCTTGCTCAACTCCGGGTACTCAATGTCAGCAACAACCGCATTGAATGGTTCCTGGCTGCAGAGTATAATGCCACCTTTGAACTAGAAACACTAGATCTTTCCTACAACCGCCTCCTGTTCTTCCCTCTGTTGCCCCGGCTAAATAAACTGCAAACACTGCTGCTCACACACAATCAAATGAACTTTTATGGCAAACTTTTCAATGACTCAGAGAGCACACAGCATCTGCAGTCACTGTATGGTAATGTCACCAATGTCACGATCACCAACCTTTGGGAGGAGATCAGCCACGGTGCCCTCCCTTTCCTGAGCTTTCTGGACATGAGCTGGAATCAGGTCCAGTACCTGCCTGAAAATTTTTTTGAAGGGTTGGTGTCCCTAACTCACCTGAAGCTCAGTCACAACTGCTTAGACACATTGTATATTCATGAACTGCTAAACTCCCTTGTTCATTTGGATCTCAGCTACAATCAGCTCTTGGATCTGCAGATGAGCTTGGGTCCTGCAGTGACTTTACCTAATCTCAGATGGCTTAATCTAAGCGACAACAGACTGCATGGCTTGCCAGCTGAAATTTTTACCCATACAGCAAAGATCACTACAGTTGACCTCAGTCACAACCCAATAGAGATTTGTGCCCTACATGGAAGCACCGTTGGTGGTACAAGTCCCAGCTGCACAGAATTCAGGAATGCTGGCTCCTTGAGGAATCTCTACTTGACTGGTTGTAGCCTCAAAATGCTGGGCAGCCATGTCTTTAGAGGTACTTCCTTGGTGCAGTTAGATCTTTCTGACAATCCAAGTGCATTGCTGGGTGGCCTGGTACCTCTGCAAAATGTGGCACCATCCCTGCAGGTGCTCTCTCTCAGGAACACTGGCCTGTCTGCTGCAAGCGCAAATGTGGACTTTGCTGCCTTTCAGAAGCTCAAAAATCTGGACCTGTCTGAAAATTCTCTGGCCAGCTTCCCTGAGTCTTTAATAGGCTTGAGATTGAGCATTCTTGATCTCAGGAGAAACTGCCTGAGCTCACTACCTCAACATGTCATGCAAAATCAGCTTGGGAAGAGTTTACGTGTGATCTACCTCAGCCAGAATCCCTATGACTGCTGCAGTCTGGAGTGGTGGGATGCCCTTCACAGCCTCCACACTGTACACATTGTGGACATGAGTCAAGTCACCTGCAATTACTCCTCCAGGTTAATCAGTGTGGCAAATCTACCAGAATCGATCCTCCAGAGTTGCAGGTGGCTCAAAGTAGATATGGTGCTGCTTTATCTGGTGATGGCTCTTCCTACTTGCTTAGCTCTGCTGGTTGCCTTTGCCATCATTTTTTTGACTTTCAGGCAACAGATTCTGCAAATGGTGAAGAGCAGGTATAGGACGTCCAGCCCCTACTGATGTGAGAGGTGGGCAAGAGAAGAAAGCCTCTGAGCCTCAGGAATGGGTACAGCCAGTACTCTTCCACTGCTGTGATTCTAACAACCATGTGTGGACATTTTTGGAATGAAGCTGCCTTACTAGTATCATGTCCTTGCTATTGGCAGGGATGAAACAACATGCCTGCAGTCTTGTGCACTGAGGGTACCGTATAAGGGAATATTATACAGTATTTTATAATAGGAAAACCTTGACAAATAAGACCATAGCAAGAACCTTATGCTGAGAATTAATCATGATGAAGGATGTATGAATAAATGAAACTCTCAAGGAGAAGTGGCTTCTTAGGTATTTTCTAAAAGAGAAGGTGTTTCCATTTCTGGCCTTGTTGAGACACTAACTGAAGGGCTTTGGAGGAGGATTAATATTGGGGGGCATAGTGTGGAGCTTCTGCTTTTTTTCTTCTTGCATTCCTGGGTTTATGCATTTTTCATTATTCATATTCTAAAGACATCTAAGCACTGTAAGCTTTTGTAGGTCAACATTGGTGTGGAAGGAAAAAGAGAAGAAATATAGGTCACCACATATATTGCAATAAAGAATGGAAACCATGTCCTGTATATGCATTACAAGGCACTTGTATCCCCAGCATGTCCTCCCCAGTCTCCTGCTGACAGATGTTCTCTGGGAGTTCCATGCTTCAAACATAATTCTGAGGTATTCAGAGGCCTTCTTTGGATGAGAACCATGGAACACAGAGAGGCCTAAAGCCTCACCCACTGCCCCCCCATGCACCACTTTCCCAACTTGGAAGGGCCCTGAGGAGCTGCTGTGTGCCCTGTTGTAGAAGCTTGCTTGTACCAATGGCCACATGTAATTTTCCCCAATGGGTCAAATTGATTGTGGCATAAACTGTCATCAGGTGGATGAAGTACATCCTCAGTTGTCAGGTACATATAAAAATGGTAAACACTGAAGTCAAAAGGCAATGAAATACAAAAGGCACATTCCGAGGGCAAAACTAAGTGTTATATCAACTATTTGATTGCCACAGGAACATGTAGCAGGATGCAAGCAGTGAGTTCCCCATGGGAACTCAATTTAGAAGTGCCTGAGGGGCCCAGTTTGAATCAGGACCATGGTGCAGGGGAAGGAGGAGCTCCTGCCTCCACAGGTGCCATTTCTCTAACCTGAAATGGCCCCTGAGGGGTGATTTTTTTCCATTATGGGACTATACATGCAAGCATTCAGTGCATGTGCAGTTTCCCTGAGAGGGTAAATAGCACTCCCTCGGTCTACTTCAGGTTGGGAAATACTGTAGGTGGGTGGGGGGGAAGCAGGAGCCCTCCCCCATGCCATGGTCCCAATCCAAATTGGACCCATATGGTACGAGTTTCCACAGGATGCTCCCAGCTGTTGTATGCCTTCAGCTCCCCATGACAACTATCTGTGCCATTTCATGGCTCAGCTTTATGTCAGATAAGAACAGTGCGCATTCACATCAACAGTTTACAGGTTTGTTCCCGCCCCCGGTCTCTGTCAAGGGGGGTGTCAGACTTTGTGTATTTGAGTTCTAGACCGCAATAGCATATGTTGCATTCAATATATTTTTTTTAAAAATTAAGTTGCCGGAAGACTTCTTTTTATTTTGGTATGCCTTGTATATTTTAAATCAAGAAGAGTATAGCATAGGTAAGCTCTGGCACAATGAAGATGCAAATAGCATGGGGCTGCTTGTTCATTGGCACTAATCCATAGTGCAACTTTCTTCCATATTTTGAATGGAGACAGATGCCACCTAAGAGGAGGTGAGTGTCACGTTTCCTCTGAGATAGTTACCAACTCATCCGTACAAATATTTGAAGTGATGATGTCTGCGCATAAAAAAACTGGGTGGCTGTGATAACCGTATCAACAGTGAAATGTGGCTGCTAACAAAAAAGCCTGCATTTTCAGAATCTTTTAAAAGCAAATTTCTAAAACTCCTTCTTGAAAGGCCGGGGGGCGGGGCAGGGGGAGAAATTAAAAATTGAAGTCAGTTTCTGCTCAAGTGTAAAAACCTTGCAGGAGGAGTTGAATGAAGAATATTGCAGGCAGCATAACTGCCCATGTCACACTACAGTATGTTGGCCACGGTCTCCTCCTCCCTTCAACACATCCATTGCTTTCCCATGTTCGAAAATTCTTCTCTTGAGATTGGCTAATAAAGGCAGAGACAGCCCAGGATTTTGAACACAGGAATATTTTTTAAAAAAACAGATCATTAGGAAAAAAACAGTCCTTCATTGTAGCCATTCTTACCTGGTAAAGAAACATGTAAGGCTAGACATAGATGGAACAACTCTCCAATTTTTTTATCATGTTATATAAGCTGTTGGGTGCATATTATGTGGTTTTATTGGTATCCTGGTGAGAGATCAACTGAATGCTCCATTGCTACCTTATATGGTGTAAATATTAATTAAACAAAGAGGAAAAGAGAAGTTTTTAACAAAAATTGAGAATGAACAGAATTTGCATAAGGGAAGAAGTAGAGGAGATATTGCAGACGAGGCACAAGTGCAAGGAGATCAGTGGCTGGTAGTGTACCAGTAAAAAGCTGAGGCCATTTTGATAGGAACCACTGGTGAGGAGGTTGGAGCATAAGTTTTGTCTCACCAAGAAAATCTATCTTGAGACCTTCCTGTGGAAGGAGCTGCCTCCATATGAATATTTGGTTGAAGAATGTGGTTTCTTTTCCTCCCTTGATCTTTTTGATATTTTAATAAATAAAAAGGCCATTTTCAGTATTTTTTAATATTTACCATTACTTCTTTAAAATATATTTTGTGTTAGTAAATACCATAAGATTGTGTTGACTTTCATTGAAAACCCACAACAACAGTGACAAAAAGGACTGCAATTCAGACCTGAGTTTCTCCTCTGTGCATTGATGCCATTATATCCTGTCTTTGTTACCCGCTGATTTTGTTCACCCTCTTGTGTTAGGCTCATTACATATTTTTCAGAGCAGTAAGCCTTTAATCTTGACTTCGGATTCTGTGCCCACCTTGCAAGCCATTCTTTTTTCTCCAGTGTTTTTATTCCGCAGCTATAATTAAAAAAAAAAAACACCTTTCTAAATTGGGGTGGAATATCACTTGTGACATGTTGGGGGTGGCATCCAAAGGTTTTTTTTAAATTTATGCAATTGCCCTATTGCAGCTGCACAGTAGTGTCCAGCAAGTGCCTTCCATTTAAATCCTCCTGGTTCAGGTTTTACACATGCATTTTAGCATTAGTTTCTTGAATGAAAGGAAACAGAAAAGAACCAGGCAAAGGAGGAAAACTGATGTTGAAACTGACCAGACTTTTTTTTTTTTTTAAATTGACAAGCAGCTGTGAAGCCCCATTTTCCATATTGCCGAGCACTAGGGGATTCTCTGCTGTGTTGTCAGCCACTGTGAAAAATGGGAGATTCACATGATCACTGGCATTGCAAGCTGTGATCTTTGGCAATGTGTGTGTGTGCGTGACTGTGTAAAGTCATCTGCAACTCCACCACACTTTGCATAGGGCTGCAATTTGTATGGGGGGGGGTCCTCTGGCAGAAGCTCTGGAGAGCTTTTTTAGTCTTGTCCCACTAAATTGAAGAAAAATGGGGGGGTATTTTCACCAATATCCTAGCACAGCTATGTAGTAACACTAATTTCATGCCCTTCCTTGCTAATTTGCATGGTTTTCTCTTTGTGATTCTCTAACTTGATCCTGCACACTGGTTGTGATCCTGACAGAGCCTGTCCTGTGCGGATTGCACTCTGTTCTCCAAATGAATTGATCCCAAGCAATTCTTAAGTTTGGCGGTTTGCAGAAGGTCCATATGGCTTAGCTGCCATTTTAATGTTAGGCTTCTAGAGACTGCCAAAATGGGTCCCCCATGCACACTTTGTTCACTAAAGTATGAAAGAGAAAAATGTTTTCAAAGCTTTAGGCTTTCCATCCCAGTGTCTGTCTCTCTTTACTGTGAGGAGAATTTCTGGGAATCTGGCTCTCAGGGCTCCCTCTTAAAAGCTCGATTCTTTATTGTTTTGCCACTCACCAAGGCAAGCACACAACACTGGGTTTTCTTAGAATAAACTACAAGGCTAAATTCCTTAAACAATATCTCTTTATTACAAACCATCATTGTTAAATACCAGCTACAGTCCAGCCCAGCATCCAAAGAGGTGCCTGGCCAGAATCTAAAACAATGCCTAAGGTAACCCCACAAGGCAACCAAAAATCCCTCCCACCAATGAGAATTCTCGGGCTGAGATTGAGAACCTTGGGAGTGTAAAGTTTCTCCAAGATTCCAGATTGCAGCCCCAAACCCTTCACTGAAGGTCCCATTTATACACAAGAGATCAATGATGTCAAATTATGTCTGTCAAATGTTCTCAAGATGGGTCTTCCGCATAAGAGAGATTCTCAAGCATTCCAAAGTTTACAATATCACAATAACTCGCATACAAAACAACATTGATTTACACTTAAAGAATCATATTTTAATTACAAGGTATGTTTTCTTTTCTTGGTGTCCTAAATGCTCTTTGATTGAGCTATGAGAAGTAAGCCAGGCTCTAGTTGCTATTGCAATTAAGGGACCAGGAGAGAAAAAATTGCAATTTCCAGTGTTATCCTTAGATGTAAATTAGGCCTCTCCAGCCAGATGCTTGCCCTCCTGAATAGCCACTATTTGGTCAGTCAGGCCTTCATGGGAAAGAATGTTGACTGCCTCTGTATACGTGACTAGGGGGAGAAGTTTTGAAATGCTCTCTGGGAGTTTGGTTCTGCTGTATGTGTTAGTATTGATTTTAAGTATTGGAAATTCAATTTTCTGATCCAAACAGAAACATTCTCACAACATTTACATCTCGTCAATTACATTCTGTGCTGATAATCCCCTCCCTTTATTTTGTTTGCATGCAGCACTAAAATCTGTGCTTGTTTGTTCGTTTTTTTGACTTGGAACACTGCCATTTTTCTCCTCTCCTGTCTCCCTTTCAAATCAATACCAGCAGGGAATGAAACCTCACGCAGGTCCTTTTAAACTTTTCCTGTTTTAATTTTTTTATACTCAGTGTTTGAGACTAGTGATAGTCTCATACTGCTAGACTCATGCCACTTGTAAAAAGCCTTTTTTAAATTAAAACAAGGGGAAAATGGAGCTTGTACACTGATGGGGGAGAGGATGGTGGAAGGTGCAGAGTGGATGGAATGACCTCAATGTGAGTGGAGGAGTGACCTTCAAGGGGTAGCAAAAGGGCAGGGGAGAAATCCAAGGGAATCTCTACACTTTTGAATTATCTTTGGCTTGGAAGTGAAACAAGGGAAAATTGGCACAAAAGCACTCTTAGAAAACCTGGGGAAATAGTGACCAGACAGTGAACTGAGCACTGAAGGGAGGAAATCCAATGCAGAACAACAAAGAAAACCCAATGGACATGCACAATGAAAGTGAGGGAAAGCACACATGCATAATAGGCCTTAGCTAAAGTTGGTTTATTGGACTTACATTATGTAGCTTTCATGCTGATTTCGTGTTTGCCTTGATTCTCTGCTATTTTCTTGTTCTTGTTTTTATGTGGTCATATGCTAGATTCAGGTAATTTTTATGATGGGTACTATACATTATTCAAAAGTCAATTTAATTGGATATGGAATTTAAGCCTTCAGAGTGCAAGGAATTTTGGGTACATAAACCGTTTCCTACTAATAATAGGCAATGATTATCAATGTATTGTTCAGGTTTAGCTTCTTTTTTGAGATACGGAAGTTTTAAGATACAAATCTAGGAATAAGCTGTGTTTCAGTCCTTGCAGTAGTTAGATGTTTGAAAATAATTAGAAATGAGTTTATACAGAACTGAAATCCTTCAGATCATATGCTGTATCAGAATGGGGGTCAACACAACACAACTTGGTAAGATCAAATAGAGGGGTCCCATCTGAGAAATGCCAGTTATTTGGTTTTAGCATCTCATACAAATTTGCCACCAGTATATACTATCAGTAGAGTGAAAAACAATTTGCAAAGAGGTTAAAAACTGAAAGACCAGTTTGTACTTAATAGTAATTTCCACGTTAAGAGTTTTCTCTCTGGGGCTAAGCACTTTCATGCCAGTAGTAAATTTCCCAAGCAGGCAGCTGTTACAGAAGCAGAGCTATGGTTGTGTCATAGAAAGCTGCTATTACCCTGCAAACAGCCAGCCTGCTGTATGTGGATCAGTCCTTACTGCCTGAGGCCTACCTGTGGTAGAGGTTTATGCAGGAAACCACATTCTGAAGAAACCACAGCCCATTTTCTGCAATGTGCATGCATTCTGCAGAAGTGTGTGCGTGGGTAGGTCATTTCAACTCTGAAAGATGGGCCAGCCAAGATTCCAGTCTGCAATAACTAATACGCAGTACAAGTGAAAGAGAACAAGAGAGTTTGTGGTGCTCATGTTTCATAAATCTTATCCATGCATCCATTTTTTAGGCCACCCTTTCCTGCAAGCAAGGCTCAGGGTGGCTTACAACAGAGCAATAATTCAATAATTCAAGTTAAAAGCAACATTAAAATACTTATGATATCAGCAAATAAAACAATACCCTTCCCAAGGTGGCGGAAGAGAAATTTTAATTTCCACAGGCTGCCGGGGGGGGGGGGATTGTGGAGGATGTGTGTGTGTGTGCCAGATTTTATAGTGTCCCTTCACTGTTCTTAACCAAATGCCTGGCAGAACATCTCTGTCTTGTATGCCCTGCAGAAAGGTAGTAAATTCCACAGGGCACAGATATTATCTGGTAGAGAGTTCCACCAGGCTTTGTGAGTTAGTCCAGCCTAAATCCATGCTCTCTTTCAGAACAATGTTGAGGCATGCAATAAAGAAGCTTGTTGCCTGGGCAAATTTACTCACAGTTCAACATCCCTAAAGTTGTTCTGCTTGGCACATGCCACTGTAATTTCTTTAGGGTTGCCAACCTCCAGGTGGTGGCTGGAGATCTCCTGCTGTTACAACTGATTTCCAAGTGACGGAGATCAGTTCAGCTGGAGATAATGGCCACTCCAAAAGTTGGACTGTATGGCATTATACCCCACTTAAGTCCTTCTCCTCTCAAAACCCTGCCCTCCTCAGGCTCTACTCCCAAAATCTCCAGGTATTTCCCAACCTGGAGCTGGCAACCCTAGACTTATTCCATTTGCATGCAGGGTAAGCAATGAACAAATTCTCAGGGGTATAACAGTATCATCTCATGTTATTGTTTAGTTGCAGTAACTGGACTTAAAGGCAAGCTCAAAAGATCTGCATTTTGTGAACACCTTATTTTTTCCTAAAAGTGATATCCTGTCTTACAGTTGAAAAGAAAGAACTCTCCAGGTGGCTTTGTGGTGGTGGAAAGTGCCATCAAGTTGCAGCCACCTTATGGCAACCCCGCAGGGTTTTCAAAGACGAGACATCCAGAGGTGGTTTGCCACTGTCCTGCCTTCTGTGTAGCAACCCTGGACTTCCTTGGTGGTCTCCCATCTAAGTTCTAACCAGAGCCAATCCTGCTTAGATTCCAAGTTGGGACCATCCAAGTTATGGCCACAGTGTCTTACCAACAGTTAAAACACCCAACGATAACCCCCAAACACATTTTTTAAAAAGCAGGGATATGAACAAAATTAAGACCATTTCATACCTGCAGCATCACCAAGATCAACCTTGGTTTTCAACATCATGTGACAGTGAGCCTGGCATACTTCCTTGGGAAGTAAATTTCACAAAGAGAGAGCCACCAGCACATGAGACCCCACGATCTTCACGAACCTTCATGAATCTCAATTTTTCCGGTTCGTGCCCAACCCTATTCATGACCATTCACCTATCTAGATTTGGCTAGGGTAGCCAAATTCTCACAAAGAGCTGCTTTAAAACTTATTCTGATGACAAACTTCTTGCACTATTCTGTGCTTTGAACACAGCTTGATCATTAGTTCCTAATTAGAGTTCTTCTTTCCAGTTCTGCTCTGTTCCATTCTGGTTAACTCTTAATACCCCTCTGCAGTTTTGTGTACCAGCAGATGATTTAGTTTTTCAGAACCTGAATAGTATATGATGCCTAGAATATAATAGTATATAATGCTTAGAAATTGACTTTTTAGAAAGTATGGCCTTAGTAAATAATGAACAATGTACTTTAAATACTCTAACAGATACTGCTAAGATCTTTTCTTTCAAATGTTGTGATTAATGCTGTCCCCAAACTGGTTGGGAGGGGACAAGATACCCTATTTTTTAGATATGCTTAACAGTTTCTTCTAATGCTCTTGAGAGAAGCCAGAAATGACTGTGCCTCCTCTTCTGTATTAGGCAGATGTGCTAGCTTCCTCTACTCTATGTAAGAGCAACAAAGATAACTGGTTCTCCTTTTATTCGGGGAAAGGCGGCTTCTGTGCAGGATGTGGTTACGAGTATGGGGCATCTGGTGCTACCCAGCATAAAAATCAGTAGGGGTTTAGAGAGAAATAGGAATGAACTTTGCATTTTATCTGATCAGAGTACACTAACTGAGAGAACCACATTAGTCACAGTGCAAGCTGTGAAAGAAGCCCTAGGAAAGCAGCCATGTAACCATTTGAAACTATGCACTTTCTGAGGTACACACGTTCTCCAGTTATGGCTCATTGTGGTCTGATTCAAAGATTGATCTCCCAGAGTGACTAGTGGGGACAGGTTTTTGGCAAGGATATGGACCAGTTGTCTTTCAGGTGCCTTCCAGCCTTGGCTTTTATGAGCTCTCATGTGCATTTGTGGACTGTAATATCAAGTGAGAGTACATGAGAAGGTACATCTAGGTGGCTATATGGACTACATAACTAGCATCTAGTAGTGAGTGTGGGGGATAGCCCATGTCAAACGATACTTGCCATTTAGTGGGACGCTGCCCATATTTCCAGTTCTGTGCAATAGTTCCCTTGCTGTGGATGCTGGAAACTGAAGCTAAGCCTTACTGAAATGCAAAGTCTGGCAGGTGCTGCTTCCATCACCATTGATACAGAGACATATCCTTAAAGCAAAACACGGGGTTTTTGTGGTCACAAGCCTACTAGGAAAGTTGACAATGGTATATTGTATGACAATGCACCCAACAGCCACCAGCAGTTTGATTTAATGGAGTGTGTGTACATAGATACTTCCTGCCCAGCCAAAGTTTGTGGTGGAAATGAAAACAGAAACTTCTTACCACAGCACCACATGTGCTGGGGGGCTGAAGTCCATACTTCAATGGCCTGTGTTTTGGGCAAAGCTTTACTTTGCACAGGCATGCTCTTCACCCACATACACTCAAACTTTTGTATCTGGCTAACCTCACAGAGCTGCCTCCAATAGCGTTTACCTCAAAGGTTCTTTGCGCTCTTTCTCGGTGGCTTTTTCCTTCAGCCTCATTTTAGTGCTCTTTCTACCTCAGAATTTTTACTGTGTTATGTGGTGCGTTTCTAGAATATTTGAGAGACTGCTGTCAGAGGGGAAGGGGCATGGCAAAGACTTGTTCTGAGTGCCCCAAGGAGACTTTTACTTAAAACAAAACAAAAACCAAACATTTAAAACCCAGGAATAAATGTTGACAAAATTGGTAAATCCACCCCACACCCTGCAGAAAGACAGGCTCAGTTTATCCTAAGATGCTTTGAACAAGTTTGTTCAGGCTACTTTTTCAAAGAAGCCTTCCAGTGGTGAGGATTTCACAACTTCTTAAAAGCTTCCTCTTTCAGCAATTGGAAATGCTTCTTTCATGTTGCTTCGGCATTCAGGTTTTGTCCCAATCTGGTACCCAATCCGGAGTGGATTTTTTTTTAGTAGCCACATGACATGGTTCCCTAATCACTTCTGGGTTTCCCCTTCTCTAAGGCATTCTCCCCAAATTGGTTTGATGTAGTAGAAAAGAGCGAAAGTCCAGTAGCACCTTAAGGACTAATAAAATATCTGGCAGGGTATGAGGTTTCATGAGTCACTGCTCACTTCTTCAGATTCTTCAGGTTTGATGTGATGATTTTGGAAGCCCGAAAAAGCCCTCCAGTGGTGGTGGTGGGGATATCATCCACAATGAACACATGAAGCTACCCCATACTGAATCAGACCGTTGGTCCATAAAGGTCAGTATTCTTTATCCTGACTGACAGTGGCTCTCGGCTCTCCAGGGTTTCAGGCAGGGGTCTTTCACATCACCTACAATCTGATCCTTTTAACTGGAGATGCGAGAGACTGAATCTGGAATGCCAAACAGATGCTCTACTACTAAACCACAGCCCTTCCCACAGGGTTTATCTCAGTCAACCACTATTGGATGGATTTCCCCAGGGAGAGCTGTCCACATGCATAATGCCACCATTGAAAAACCTGTAAAGGATCTTTTTTGTTTGTTTGCTGTCAGGGTGGTACCAACTTATGGTGATCCTGTAGGGTTTTCAAAGCAAGAGACATTCAGAGATGGCTTCTATTGCCTTCCTCTGTGTAGCGACCCTGGACTTCCTTGGTGGTCTTCCTTCTAAATACTAACCAGGGTCTATCCTGCTTAGCTTCTGAGATCTGATGAGATCAGGCTAGCCTGGGCTATTCAGGTTGGGGATCAATACTGGAACTTTTCGCTTGGCCTGGGAAATAACAGGCAGCCAATTTAGATGAGTATCATAATTATATACTCCATCCAAGCTGCTTTCATGAGAGGGAAAATGCTGAGTGGTAGAGTATCAGCTTGGCATGTAAAAGTTCCCAGTTTCAATCCCTTGAGACCCTGGATGCCACTCTAAGTAGACAATACTGACCTTGATGGACCAATGTTCTGATTCAGTATAAAGAAGCTTAATGTATTCATATGCTCACAGGTACTCCAGTTAGCCAGATTTTGAACCTATTGACAGTTTCTGAACATTCTACAAAGGCAGCTCCATTTAGAGTACAGAACAATCATCTGAATTTAACTAAGATTAGTTAGTAAGTGGAAAACCATTGGGGAAACTTGAAGACTATTTAAAATACAATCCTAGAAGCTCAGAAAAAATATATACCGCAGGTTAGGAAAGGCACAAACAGGTATAGAAACAAGCCTGCATGGTTAACAAAGTAATGGAAGCTGTAAAAGGTAAGAAGGATTCCTTTAAGCGGTGGAAAGCTAGTCTCAGTGAGGTTGATAAAAGGGAACACAGGCTGTGGCAATTAAAATGCAAGTCTGTGATCAGGCAAGCAAAAAGGGAATATGAGGAGCATATCGCAAAAAACATAAAGGCGAACAATAAAACTTTCTTCAAATACATTAGACGTAGGAAACCAGCCAGGGAGGCAGTGGGGCCCTTGGATGACCAAGGGGTAAAAGGAGTAGTGAAGGATGATAGGGAAATGGCTGAGAAGCTGAATGCATTTTTTGCCTCTGTCTTCACTGTGGAAGAGGAGAAGTGCTTGCCCACTCCAGAAGCACCGATTTCGGGAGGGGGTTTGAAAGACCTGAATCAGTTTGCGGTGACAAGAGAGGAAGTCCTACGACTGATGGACAATTTTAAAACTAATAAATCACCAGGCCCAGATGGCATTCATCCGAGAGTTCTGAAAGAACTCAAATGTGAACTTGTGGATCTCCTTATATTAATATGTAATCTTTCTTTAAAATCTGCCTCCATTCCTGAGGACTGGAAGATAGCTAATGTCACTCCCATCTTTAAAAAGGGCTCCAGGGGAGATCCGGGAAATTACAGGCCAGTCAGTCTGACGTCGATACTGGGTAAGTTGGTGGAAACTGTTATTAAGGAAAGAATTAGTAGGCACATTGATGAACAAAAACTATTGAGGCAGACTCAGCATGGGTTCTGTAAGGGAAGAACTTGTCTCACTAACCTGTTAGTATTTTTTGAGGGAGTGAACAAACATGTGGACAAGGGGGAACCAATAGATGTTATTTACCTTGACTTCCAGAAAGCTTTTGATACAGTTCCTCATCAAAGGCTCCTAAGTAAGCTCAATAGTCATGGGATAAAAGGACAAGTCCTCTTGTGGATCAAAAACTGGCTTATAAATAGGAAACAGAGAGTGAGTATAAATGGGAAACTTTCTCAGTGGAGGATGGTAAGCAGTGGGGTACCACAGGGATCGGTACTCGGCCCAATGCTTTTTAACTTGTTTATTAACAATTTAGAATTGGGAGTAAGCAGTGAAGTGGCTAAATTTGCAGATGACACGAAGTTGTTCAGGGTGGTGACAACCAGGGAGGATTGTGAGGCACTCCAAAGGGAGCTGTCAAGGATGGGTGAGTGGGCATCAACGTGGCAAATGGGGTTCAGTGTGGCCAAGTGCAAAGTGATGCACATTGGAGCCAGAAATCCTAAATATAAATACAAGTTGATGGGGTCTGAACTGGCAGAGACTGACCAAGAGAGAGATCTTGGAGTCGTAGTAGATAACTCAATGAAAATGTCTAGACAGTGTGTAACTGCAATAAAGAAGGCCAACGCTATGCTGGGGATTATTAGGAAGGGAATTGAAAACAAATCAGCCAGTATCATAATGCCACTGTATAAATCATTGGTGCAACCTCATTTGGAATACTGTGTACAGTTCTGGTCGCCACACCTCAAAAAGGATATTATAGCATTGGAAAAAGTGCAGAGAAGGGACACTAGAATGATAAAAGGGTTGGAACACCTTCTCTATGAAGAAAGGTTAAAACGCTTGGGGCTCTTTAGCTTGGAGAAACGATGGCTGAGGGGTGACATGACCAAGGTTTATAAGATTATGCATGGGATAGAGCAGGTTGAGAAAGAAGTACTTTTCTCCCTTTCTCACAATACAAGAACTTGTAGGCATTCAATGAAATTGCTGAGCAGTCGGGTTAGAACAGATAAAAGGAAGTTCTTCTTCACCCAAAGAGTGATTAACACATGGAATACACTGCCACAGGAGGTGGTGGCAGCTACAAGCATAGACAGTTTCAAGTGGGAATTGGATAAACATATGGAGCAGAAGTCCATCAGTGGCATTTAGCCACAAGGTGTAGATAGGAACTTTCAGTCTGGGGCAGGTGATACACTCTATTCTTGGTGCTGGAGGGGGCAGCAGTGGGAGGGCTTCTGGTGTCCTGGCCCTGCTGCTGGACCTCCTGATTGCACCTGGTATTTTTGGCCACTGTGTGACAGAGTGCTGGACTAGATGGGCCATTGGCCTGATTCAACATTGGCTTCTCTTATGTTCCTATGTAAGATTCAGGTGGGTGGTATGGGTCTGAGACAGTAAAACAAAGTTTGATTCCAGTGGCACCTTTAAAACCAACAAAGTTTGATTCAAGGTGTGGGCTTTCATGTGCACACTCACTTTCTCAGACATATTGAAATGGAAGTTATCAGTCCATACATATAGGCAGAGGGTGAACAGCAAATTAGCACAAAATATATAACAGTTGTGAGAACTAAACAGGAATAACAAGTTTAGTTTATATGATCACCATTTGTTTGGATTCAATTCGGTGGGGGGAACAGTGAGGCAAATAAATATATCAAAATTGGAAGCTGATTTATAACTGTATCCTTCTTAGTTGTGGGATGCTAAGAGTAATTGACTGGGAGCCTGTTGTTACGCTCCATCCCTCTCCTCTCAAGCATGGAGGTAGCTAACAACATCCTATTCTTTAAGGTACAGTGTTATATCTTCTCTGCCACCAGACCAGGGAAATACATTTCAATCTACCATTCTAAATGATACTACATGCTAATATTATTTGCATTACATTATAATCACTATTCCAATCTACTATAAGAAATACACTAAAATACAGAGGATGTATAGCCATTCTTGGTGAGAATACAAATGTAAGGACTGGCAAATATGTGTATTCACTAGTACCTGCTGTCTGCTCCCAGGGATTTTCTATCTGAACCTCTTGTTATTTTTCTGCAACGATGTCAGGCTCTACTCTTGCAGAGCTTCATCAATGCTCTATAACCGCTCAAATTTTTATCCAGTCCCAACACCATTTCAGTCTGGTGGCAAATAGTTTCACCCACCACCACTGAAAAGACAGAAGGTCAGGAATTAGATTCAAAGGATGTATGTGGACACAGGTTTAATACAGAGACATGTAAGTGTAGATACATATTCAGATTTCAAGTACTGCTTCTGCAATAATGCATGTATATTTGACACAAATATTAAAACAACTGTATCTTTTTGTCTCCAGAAGGCAATGTTTTATTATTTGTAGATCTGTTTCTTGAAATTGTTGTACTCAGCAGGCATCCTGTATCATGATAATTAAAACCTGTCAGGCTTGAAACATATTGGGAATAAGTTACATTGCTGTATTTGAACACTGTTTTGTTGTTGTTCAGTCACACAGTCGAGTCCGACTCTTCGCGACCCCATGGACCAGATTACGCCAGGCCCTCCTGTCTTCTGCTGTCCGCTGAAGTTTGCTCAATTTCATGTTCATTGCATCGATGACACTGTCTAACCATCTCATCCTTTGCCATCCCTTTCTTCTTTGACCTTCAATCTTTCCCAGCATCAGGGTCTTCTCCAGTGAATGCTCCCTTCTCATTTGGGGGCCAAAGTATTTGAGCTTCAGCTTCAGGATCTGGCCTTCCAGGGAACAGTCAGGGTTGATTTCTTTTAGGATTGAATGATTTGATCTCCTTGCAGTCCAAAGGACTCTCAAGAGTCTTCTCCAGCACCATAGTTCAAAAGAATCTATTCTTCAGCGCTCGGCCTTCCTTATAGTCCAACTCTTGCAGCCATACATTACTACAGGGAATACCATTGCTTTGACCATGCAGACTTTTGTTGGCAGGGTGATGTCTCTGCTTTTTATCATGCTGTTTAGGTTTGCCATCGCTTTCCTCCCAGGGAGCAAGCGTCTTTTAATTTCATGGCTGCAGTCACCATCTGCAGTGATCTGGGATCCCAGGAACGTGAAGTCTGTCACTACTTCTACGACTTCCCCTTCTATTTGCCAAGGAGTGATGGGGCCAGATGCCATGATCTTAGTTTTTTTGATGTTGAGCTTCAAGCCCACTTTTGCGCTCTCCTCTTTCATCCTGAGCAATAGGCTCTTTAGGTCCTCTTCACTTTCTGCCATCAGAGTGGTATCGTCGGCATATCTGAGGTTATTGATCTTTTCCCCAGCAATCTTAACTCCAGCTTGTGATTTAGAAGAGATTAGTTTATTTTCTTGAAATGACACATGTAATTAGTGAAAGAAAATGACTTTTTGAACACCATTCACATTCTTCCTGTATAGTCTACCACACTATCACAATAAACACAAAGTAAATCCTAAAATTTCATTTGATTTTCATCTATGATAAGACTCTTTTTGGTGGCAAGCTATTGAAAAAATGTCAGATTACCTCCCATTTTGTGGTGCCATGGTTCTGTTTATTTTGTAATCTTGTCATATTGGGAGCAAGACAAGGCATTGTTTTGCCTCCCCCTTTTTGGTCACCGCCACCACTTTGAGTAAAATCCAGCCTCTTTCTCTCTAGCATGGTTGCCCAAAGTCAGCCTTGCAGTGTTACCATTCAGTAGCACATACACATATTCTCCAGGCCCCCATCTCCCATTCAGTATCTTTCTGAAGAGGAGCCACCCCTCTATTGCTCAAAGGATCAGAAGTTGAAGAAGGGGAGTTGGACTTAATTCATGGCTTCTCCCAAGAATTTTCACACTTTCCAGTTTCATTATGTAGAAGGTCTGTATGTACAGTGATGGGTGAATTTGCTGTCTTTACTAGCAGGGTCAGAATGCAATGCATGCCCATGTATTAATAGATGTTTCTGAGTAGATCAAAATATTCTTGTGATATAATTTAACAATATTTCTGAGTCTCCCATTATCTTTCTAGAAGCAATTAATATAGAAACCAAATATTTTCAGCTCTTCACAAAATGGTTCCAGCTGAATTGGACACAGTCCTCTACAGTACTTATTAAATGGTCTTTCAAAAAAATAGCACCATTCAATGATGCTATCCTAAATAATTTCTTCAAAGGTACATTCCACTGAATTCCTTTAAACTAGACTTATTTATGTTGAAGGAACTGGAATCACGTAACACCACCCAGCGATCACATCTTGCTGTGACTGACAAGCTTAAATGTAGATCTTTTAAAGACAATAAAAGTATTATCTTTTGTGATAATATGTTGGCAAGCCCTGTTCCAATCCAGGGTTCCTGCATCAGGATAGATGTGCAAGGTTGTTTCCACTTTTTAGATATTTAAATTATTTTTATATAAAATATTTTTATTGATTGATTGATTGGGTTTCTACCCCGCCCTCCCAGCCAAAGCTGGCTGTATCACAAAAGAAAGAGAAAGCCCCAGCTTTTGTAGAGAACAGGATTCAGCTTCTTACTCTGGTGAAAACACACTAAAAATGCCAGTAATATTTTCCTATGGGCCTTGCAGGCTCACTTTATTGTTATCACAACTACCAGAGAATCCCTAGCCAGAAGCAAAAAATTCCAGTGCAGCAGACTACTATTGCTGTGATTTCATGTATCTGTTATTTCAAATGTATTCCTGTATAAGAATGCCTTTGGCGCATCAGATTCAGCAGACAGAATATATAAAGACATTTATTTATTTATCTATCAGATTTCTATCCTGCCCTCACAGCCGAGGCCAGCTCAGGGCAGCTCACATAAAACAGTACATAAATTACAATAAAAACAATCAAAACACTTAAAACCATACTACAACCAATTGATGACATAAAGTGCTAGTATTAATTGTCCTTGGTTGTTGTTACTGCTGTTACTTCGACGATGGCTGACGTACTAAGTTCTCTCTCCAGATGATCGGCTCTCAGATCTCCTTCAGATATCATAGAAGCAATTGGCACTGGCACCATTGTTAAAATTCCAGGGACACAAGGCTCTCTATTCTGCTGCTGTTAACTATTGATGGTATTTAACTTAGCAACAGTATTAAAGCTTTTCAAAATTATTTACTGGTCAGCTGTTTCTTCACGTCTGACCATTTAATCATAGAGATATTATGGAGATAAGCAGTGTAAGAATAAAGATTTCAGGTCAGCAGCACATACAAGAATAATTTGATGTCTAAGTAGTTACTTCTCAGGCACAAAAAGTTCCCATGCACTGTGAAACCAAGAATTACTTTCAACCTATTTTTCTTCTCCACCTCTTTTTTAAATTAAAAAAAATCTCTCAACCCTAGAAGCTCACAGACATATAATCTTGAGCAGCAGAAAATTTCTAGATATTCTATTTGGAAACAAGAGTTAAAAGGACTGATATATATTTAGCCACACCCAATGTAAGTTTCGGGTCATTACTTTTGAGTAAGAAGAAAACAGTTTCCGAAGAATAGGGAAGTAAGTGATTGCTTAATAAGGGCATAATATAGTGGTCCTGGAGAGTCACAAACATGGGGCACTCAAGCAAAATGTGGAAAGGCATATTGATCATTTGCAGGCCACCAGGGCACATTCTGTCAGAATATACATTGCCACCAAACTTGCCCTCTAAAACCATGGAAGGAATGATGTTCAACCTAGCAAACAAGAATGCCCTACAAAACCCTGGAACTGAATGATAATAGAAATTTATTTATTTATTAAATTTCTACCCGGCCCTCCTGCCAAGGTGGCTCAGGGCAGCGTACAGACAGTTTAAAATCAATACACAATTTAAAACCAGCAAATACAAAATATAAAACGCATTCTATACACAATTTAAAACCAGCAATTACAAAATATAAAACGTATACTATACACTTCCAATAAACTCAGTAACACAACATGATACAGCGGCATCCTGCAATAAAGTGCTAGTGCGACCCAGCCGGTGCAGTCAGTTCTCATTGAAACGCTTGGCGAAACAGCTCCATTTTTATGGCTCTACAGAACTACTGGAGGTCCCGTAGAGCTCTAATCTTATTGGGGAGCTCATTCCACAGTGTTGGCGCTGCCAGGGAGAACACCCTGGTCCTAGTCACTGCCAACCTGGCGTCCCTAGGCCCAGGGGGAGCCAGGCGGTGTTGTGTTGCAGACCGCAGTGCTCTTGGGGGAACATACAGGGAAAGGCAGGCCCCTGACCATTAAGGGCTTTAAAAGTCAAAACCAGCACCTTGAAGCGAATCCGGAATGCTACTGGAAGCCAGTGCAGCGACTTCAGCTCAGGTTGAATGTGCTCCCACCTGGGGAGGCCCATCAACAGCCTGGCTGCCACGTTCTGCACCAGCTGCAGCTTCCAGAGTTGCCCCAAGGGCAGCCCCATGTAGAAAGCATTACAGTTGTCTACCCTCGAGGTGACCATAGCATGGATCACTGAAGCCACATCATTGCTTTCGAGGAAGGGGACCAGCTGCCTAATCAACTGAAGATGGTAAAAGGTTGCCTTGGCAGTGGCTGCTACCTGGGCCTCCATGGTCAAGGAAGCATCCAGGAGTACTCCCAAACTCCTGAGCCTCAGCGCTGGCACCAACGGCGCCCCACCAAAGACCGGAAGAGGGACCCTTAACCCCGAGGCACTCCAATTCAGGCAAAGGACCTCCATCTTCATTGGATTCAGTTTCAGTAAACTCAGCCTAAGCCATCCTGCCACGTCCTGCAATGCCCGGTCCAGATCTTCTGGGGTAGAAAAATAAGAAGGTAGTACATTGGGGAGAGGGATGCCATGAAACAAAGAGCAAGCATGATGGCTTTTCACTAAAGTATTGCGATGCTCAATCTCCCAGATACGTTTCCTAATCAAGATAGGAGAATCATGCTTTTCCCTGGGCCAATATATTTTGGGCGGTCATACCAACTAATAATAGTTTATCATCCATTTTCAGCCATGTAGATTTAAAAGAGGCTTTTTCCAGTAGAGGACGTGGGTTGTCTTCAGAGAACAAAACTCTTATCCTCAGCTTAAAAGCAAGGAGCCATGCTCTAGCCTCCAATGACTTCTGTTCAAATTCTGCCAGCAAGGCAACATTGGAAACACAATAAAGAATATTCATTCATTTTCTCAGAAACCGGGAGAGTGGAATGTTACATTTTCTCTGTAACTGTATTTTTCTAAACTGCAGATCGAAAGAGAACAAGGGGAATGACCTTCAGGTTGAAAATCTGAAGAGCTCCAGGTACATATCTGCCACCTTTGGAATAAAAGCAGTTTTATATTATTAAGCACAGCTTTAAAATGAGATTTCCAGGACAGATCAACACATTTAAACACTAATGTTCTTACGATCACGCTGATTGTTTTCCATAAAGCAAAGGGCATATGATTTTTGTGTGGAACGATAGTATATAAGTGTAGTATTTTGTAGCTGATGTTCTTGTTTAACTGAAAAAGAGAAGCACACAAAAGCCAGATAGCTCAACAGACAAATTATGGTTTCCTAGCAAACTGAAAGGAACATGTGAAGCAATAAACAAGACATAACATTATCTGCACTGTTACAGGTTTTTAAAAGTTAAAACTGTGCACAGAAGTTTTGTTGAGGCAGATCTGTTATTTTAATTTAAGAGGTTACATGCCAGTGTGAAGAACTAACCAATGGTAGGTAAACAGCTATCTGAGTCTGGTCATATCTTTTTCACAGACAATCTCAGAAGAATTTTTTCTCACCTTGTAAAAAATGTAAAGAGAAAAACATATGCTTTGATCTATCTTGATAGTATGACTGAATAGTAAGATGTAAAGTTCTGTTGCTACAATACAACCATGTTTTCAACAGTACATGTAGACATTCCTTCCTACTGTAACAAGACTCCAAGAATCCAAGGCACAGGTCAAAATTCATCATCTGAATCTGCATCCCAGCCACAGGATTCCAGCTCCTCATCTTGTGGGAAATCTACTTCAACGTTATAGACAAAACCAGGATCATCCTTCTTTCTCCTGTTCTTTTCAAACAGCTCATCCATTATTTTTTTCCTTTTGGCAAGCTCCTTGTCATCAAGTTTGTTCAGGTTCTCCTCAGGGTCAATTATTTCCTTCAGCTGAATTTGTTCTAGACTCTGAGTCAAACTCTGTCCTCCCAAATGGCCTCTGAGCAAACTGTGTAACTTTTGCAACTGTTCCATTGAGACCCCTTCCAAGTAAGTTTTGTGTCGAGGATTATTTTTTAGCTGTTCTGCTGCCCTCCTGCAATCTGCACCAGAAAGAAAGCAAAGGTAACAAAAACAAACAAAAACTCCCAAAATCTTTGGCTGCAGATACATACCTGTAATTTGCAAACTGATCAGACACTAATCTGATGGGCATCTGGCAGAATACTAGGAAGCACTTCTGTTGCTGCTGTCAAGTTACAGCCAACTTATAAAGATGTCATAGGGTTTTCAAGGTAACATATGTTCAGAATTTCTTAAATTTCTTAAATTTCTACCCCGCCATCCCAGCCAAGGCCAGCTCAGGGCAGCTTACATAAAATCAGCATACAATTTCAATAAAAACATTTAAAACAATATAATAGACCATTTAAAACAGTTAAACAATAATAAAACCGGTTGGCAATTTCATAGTGAGTGCTAGTTTTGTTATTGATAAATCGGTAGTAGCTACCATATCAGCTCTCTCTACCCATAACCAGCCCATAGGTCTTCTACGGGTGTCTATTCGGCAGCTGGCATAGGCAGTTAATACAAATTCCAGGGTAACAGGGCCTCCTATCCTAGTTGTTAATGGTGGCAGTGGCTCCAAAAGCCTGGTGGAAGAGCTCCATTTTACAGGCCCTACGAAACTGTAAGAGGTTCCGCAGGGCCCTGATCCCTTCTGGGAGCTCATTCCACCAGGATGGAGCCACCACCGAGAAGGCCCTGGCCCCAGTTGTCAACAGCCTGGCTTCCTTAAGACTCGGGAGGGCCAAACGGTTCTGGGCCCATGAACGCAGTGCTCTCTGGGGCATATATGGGGAAAGGTATGTAGGTCCCTAAGCCATCCCGCTCCTACTGTATGTTAGGAGCTGCGGTGGCTCAAGTGGTTAAGATGCTGAACTGCAGGCTGTGGAAGGTCAGTAGTTCAGCAGTTCGAGACCCGAGAGTGCCGCATGACGGAGTGAGCTCCCGTCTCTAGTTCCAGCTCCTGCCAACCTAGCAGTTCGAAAGCAAGAAATTGCAAGTAGATAAATAGGTACCACTTTGGTGGGAAGGTAACAGCATTCCGTGCACCTTGTGTTTAGTCATGCCGGCCACATGACCATGGAAACGTCTTCGGACAGCGCTGGCTCTTCGGCTTTGAAACGGAGATGAGCACCGCAACCCTAGAGTCGAATTCGACTGGCTTTCGAGCAAGGGAAACCTTTACCTTTACCTATGTAGGTCTCTGACCATAAAGGGCTTTAAAGGTAAGAACCAGCACTTGAAACAAATTCAGCAGTCAGTGCAGTGTATTGCCTTAAGCACAGGCTGGATGCGCTCCCAGATTGGGAGACCCATCAGTAGCCTGGATGCAGCATTCTGTACCAGCTGCAGCTTCCGGATTTGAGACAAGGGCAGCCCCATGTAGAGAGCATTATGGTAGTCCAATCTTGGGGTGACCTTTGCATGGATCACTGTTGCCAAGTTGTTGTGTTCGAGGAAGGGAACCAACTGCCTAATCAGCCGAAGGTGATAAAAGGCTGCTTTGGCAGTGGCTGCTACCTGGGCCTCCATTGATAAGGAGGCATCTAGGAGCATTCCCAGACTCCTGACTTCCGGCACAGGCATCAAAGGTGTCTCATCAAAGGTTGGGAGTGGCATCCCTACTCTTGGACCGCCCTGACTCAGGCAAAGGAACCTCCGTCTTCGTCGGATTCAATTTCAGCCAACTCAGCCTAAGCCAACCAGCCACGGCTTGTAACGCCCTGTCTAGATCTTCCGGTTTGGAGTTGGACTGACCAGATAGAGCTGGGTGTCATCCCCATACTGGTGACATCCCAGCCCGTGCTTCTGGGCAATCTGGGCAAGGGGGCGCATGTAGATGTTAAAAAGTATCGGGGACAACACTGCCCCTTGAGGCACTTCACAATCCAGTGGGTGCCTTTGGGATAGTTGGTCCCCCAGTGCCATTTCCTGTCTCTATGTTGCAGCCCTAGACTTCCATAATGGTCTCCAGTCCCATCCAAATACAAACCAGGACCAACCTTGCTTAGCTTCTGAGATCTGACAAGATCAGGCTTAGCTATAAGCCTGCCTTTCCAATAGTGAAATAGTAACAAAACACAGGCCCCATACTGTTTTCCTTTGTTTTTTCAAGTGCTGTATTAACAGTTATTCATTTATCTGTGCATTCATCACTTTACTGATAAAGGGGGCATTTAAAAAATGCAAAGCTGCTCTGATAAATTCTAGGACTAGTTTCTTGAAGCCATCACAGGAGACCAGCCAATCAGCACCACAAACAAACAACTTCTTTTGCAACCTTGCAAAACTGTGATAGAACATAACCCTAGTAAGGAATCGATATAATCAAGCTGAAGGCAACAACAATGCTTCCAGATTGTTCCCATGGTGTAAGGATACAAATTGGCCTATTTAAGTGTCATCTGAAATAGTTTTGTATTCTTTAGCATTTTAACTGTTTTCAACTTGAATGTCAATGTATCTGTTGGAATTGTTGTTCACTGCCCTGAGCCCTTTGCACAGGGGAGGGAAGTCTACAAATTTAACGTATAAATAAATAAATAAATGACGGTTATAGCCACCTGTTTCAGAAAGGTGCCAATTATAAGCTAGCAGAATAAACATGACATACCTGAGTACTTGGAGAAATTCCTAACAGGCATGATGTGCTTCCGTATATTATTTCTGACCTGATCTTCATAAATTAAAATAATAGATGGAGGCTGCAATTGAATGCCACACTTTTTTGCAACGAAAGACATCCCAGCTCCTCCTACAGCTTTAATCCAAAAATATCAGTCTTATATGTGCAAATGTAGTAATCTGAAATACATTTGTTAAAAAGAGAAAAGAAAGGGCAGAATTTAAAAGGATCAGGAAATTCCTAATTCTTTGTTTAAAAGTTATCCTTCAAAAAAGGCTTGGGGGGAATTAAAAAAATTAAATGCCATTTCAACCACAGCTGGCTTCAATGAGGCATGCTTAAATGTTGCACCGAATTAAAAATTTGGAGAAAGCAGCTGCTTCCAATCACAAACGTCAGGCAGTTTCTTAACACTGTCTTCAACAGGACTAAATAATTCACAAGGCAAATTCTGTGCCGTTGGGTGATTCACATCACACTTAATTTCACACAAAGCTCCTACTTTATCATCTAGAGGACGTATCTTTCACGCAGCCATTTACTTCAGAGACTCTTGGATTTGCGCTCCGAAACGAGGAGTGGGTAGAACTTGAAGGCAGAAAGAGATCCAAGTCAGAGCTGCGGTCTAGTAATCTGACCGTATTCACATGTACAGTAGGTACCGTACTACAGGTTTTTTTTTATTAGGCCAGCAGGTTCCTCACGAGCGACTTCACCAAAAACCCTTTTTCTCCTCCGACTTATCACCATAACGACCGCTCGCCGCCGTCACCATGTCAGGCCCCTCAGTACATTCTGTCTACTCAAATGCCCGCAAGGAAGAGCGAAGATTTTAAGTTTTGGTCTGTTACTTCCTTTTTTTGACACTTAATTAATATCAGTTTGGGGTTACTAAAGGAGAACACTGACCGGAGATGTATTTCCAAGCAGGCACAGATACGACGGTTCCCCGAGGAGGGCCTTGAACGTGCGCAGACAAGGCGATGTGTGGATGACGTAAGAAGAACTCCCTCCATATGTGGGAGGTGCTAAGTATGCTGATACTTCAGTCTCCTCCTTTTGGTTGACGGAGGACTGCGGTGGGTGTTTGCGAGTAGGTGCTGTCTGAGTACAGGAGGGAAGGGGCGTCCATCCAGGTCCTGCTAGCCTCCAGCCTGCTGCTGTCAGGAGATGTCGGGGGTTCTTCTCACGGTAGAAAGATGCGCTCGCTGTTCCCGCTTTCAGAGTAGCTTCCTGTGAGTATTTAGGAGAGAAGTTTGGATGGACAATCTTTGCTCTTCTTGTACGCAGAAAATTAGTTTTGTTTAGTGGGTTACAACCGCTGTTAGGTGGATGAGACCAAAGTGCTTCCACCACGAGAAAGAAACTTCTGTTGATTTTAGTGTACCTTGCTTGACCTGTGCTTTTTCAGGATTGCAAGCCGCCTTCGTCGGACTCAACGTGCTAAATGTGTGTAGATGACACATGTGCAGATAATGCACAAGGATTGCATACACATATGATAAATAATAAATGGCTTGCTGTCACAGAGTGACTGAGATCTTAAGTAAGTGAGTCCAGTGGCACCTTTAAGACCAACAAAGTTTAATTTGGGATATAAGCTTTTGTGTGCATGCATACTAAGAAGTGTATACACATGAGCTTATACCCAGAATTTAGCTCCAGATTTCTCAGTATTCTAATCCAATTCGAAATATAAGGGCTCCAACTTAGTACTAAAGCATACTAATATAGTCCTAGGTTGAAGATCAAAATAATGCATAGGGTTTGAAAGCAGTAGTTGTGCTATTCTCTCCTTGTTATGAGAGTCAAACAGTGAAGGGTTGTTCTAAATTGAAAAGTGGCAATTTGGACAAAAACAACTCTAAACTTTGTGGCAATAGCTGCTAGACATCTGATTTATTTTTTTTCTTTTAGCTTTATATCAATATGTCTCGATGGACAAACCATGTGCTCCTTCAGTTGGGTACCTTTTCATTTTGGATTGTGTTCTTTGTTTTTATGCCGGAGCATGTATGTAAGTTGAAGTCTGTTTTTTCTATATTTAGTGAGCAAACTGAATATAAAATTAATCTGCTGGTGCATTGAATGTATTGTCATATTGTACTTAATTATGGGATATAGTGGTACATTTTTATTTAATGTGTTAAATTCATTCACTGTATTTACATGATTTATTTTAACCAACTTCTAACTTGCATTGCATATTCAGACAGTTTATCTTTATTATAAATATGTGTAAGTCTTCTGTGCTGTGGAGCAGTCCCATTGAAGTCTGTGAAGTGGTTAGAGTCCATGCATAGACCAAATAGCCTTGGAGAATAAGCACAATAGGTGTGGACATTTAGATCCTGCTGTGGCGGTCCACACTTTCTTCTGCTGATTTATTTATTCACTAGATTTCTATCTTGCTTTTCTTCCCAGGGGGGTTTGAAAGTGCTTTACAATGTTTTCCTTTTCTCCATTTTATGCTCACAACAGCCCTGTGAGGTTAGGCTGAGAATGTGTGACTGCCCCCAGGTCATCCAGCAAACTTCTATGGAAGAGTGTTAATTCAAACCCAGGTCTCTCATATCTTAGACTGACACTCTAACAACTGTACAACACTGGCTCTCACTGGCTGTGAGATCTTTCTCTTTGGTCAGAGAAGGAAAAATATGGCAAATAGTCAGCAACTAGAGATGTTTTCTTGTTCAGGAGGACAGAATGAAGGTTTTTGGCAGCTGTTAACCTCTCTGCCAGAGAGCACAGATAGAAATAAAATGGGTGCTGCAAGGCTCAGTATTCTCTTGGATTGGAGGCAGGGGAGACCAGTCAGCAGCTAGATCATCTTATTTGTTTTTTAAAAATACATATACTATCTTTCCTCTTGGCCTGAGGTAACTTCCAAGTAATAAAAAACAAAAAGTAATAAAACACAAAATGTCTTCTGTTCATATCCCATCAAAAACTCTGGCAAACAAACAAGCCCTGTAGTGCTTCCTGAAGATCTCCATTGAAGGGAGTTCCTTTCATGTCTTCAACCATTCCACAGAGAAGGGCCATGAAGGAAAAGGCCAGGGTTTGATTGATGCCAAGTTGGCCACCTTAATTTGGGGAACAGCCAGCAGGTGCCAGCCTGAAGATTGTCGTTGAGGCCCAGGAACATATGAGAAGAGACAGACCTTCAGATATATGGGCCCCAGGCTGTGGAAGGGCTTTAAAGGTCATAATTAGCACTTTGAATTGAACTTTGAAATAAACTGACAGTCACTGTAACTGTTTCAAAATAGTCAAGACCACCTCATTATTTCTTTCCTGGTGCAGAAAAGTGTGACTGTTGTGGGTACTGGAAATAAATACATAAATGGTGGTGGGCAGGTTTGAACAGGTGCCTCTTGATTAGCCTAGTAAGCAGCAAGTGATAAATTTCAAGGCTGGATTTAAAGATCTATTGTCTGCCATAACTTCAGGAGGTAATTTCATTTATCTGTCTATCTAGTACAGCTATCATCTTAAGCAGAATTTCATTTATAATGATTGCAGTTTAATTTTTAATCTCTTTCATAAAGGACACTGTAGTCACATTTTTAGAAGAATGTTCAAATTTTATATGTGTAAAATATGTCAGTACTGATAATAAGAGATTCTTCTTGTACTTTTTGTTTTATCTTATAGCTGTACAGGATTCTTGTCCAGAGGTCACACAATGGCTCTTGAAAGATGGCTTTCACAGGAGAGTTCCTGACAACCAGGTATTAAACAGTGCTTCTGTTTTAATGGCTATAAAGATTGAAATCCTTCAAACTTTTTCACCCATCTAACCAGTCAGTATGCATAAGATCAAATGAACAAGTGAGCTGATGTTTATGCTAAATAAAATGGACTTGTGACAGGTATGTAATGTAAATATAAGTTCCAGGCTGTGCTTGGCCATATGGATTTATAAGTTGTTTAATCTACCACCTAGTTCTGTTGAAGTCATACACTGTACAGTCATTGTACATGCTGAATTAGATAGGGAGCACTTCTGAGCTACAGTCCTCCACTAGTACAGAGAGAACAACGCTTTATAGTGTAAGTGTGAGCAGGGATAAAAATAGAACATAAAATCTGATTTTATAAGTGCATGTTCAGAAATGAGTTCAGTAGGGAGGACTGCAACCCTAGAACACAAAGAGCAGTAGTATAAAATACAGTTTTAGGCATACATGCAGAAGTGAAAATGTTATTCTTTTGAGAGCGTTTGCTTGAAATCTTTGGCATGAATTTAACATGCATTGGAAGAACTTTTAAATTGTCTTTTTCCCCCCTTAATGTTAGAGATCTCCTGAGTATGGTAAAACTCGGTACAGTTGATGAAGGCAACAGGAAGCTGCATGGCGGCAATTAAAAATCACTTTCCAAAAGGATTATATGTGGACCCCTATGAACTGATGTCTTTAAATGCACACAATATTACTGAGGTATGACTTTGGTTTGATGTTCAGCCAAGGGAAGATAATTTGAGGAAAAGACACAAAATGGCTTCCAGTAAATATACACACGGTTCCAGTGACATACTAGCACTCAGCCCTTGTTGGAAGGAGATAGATTATGTGCCATACCCCCCCAATCTGTAAGTATCGTAAACTGAATTTAACCAAGTGGAAGTTAATGTATTTGATCTTTTTCTTTTTTTAATTTATATTTTATTATTTTCCACATAACATGTTTACAACAAAGATGTCGTATACTTTTGGAAAGATATACAAACTGTTTCTTCCAATTGTACACTGTGGCACTGGAAGTGTCTGCTTAATGTATGTGTAACGAAATACAGTTGTTTTCTTATTCACTGCCAGTGAATGCTTGTATAACAATTTCTATAGTCTCCTTGAACTCCTAGATAAATAATACATAATTTAATGATCAGAAAACTAATAATTACTATATTATTTCTATTAGGCTTTTACCATGAACCACAAGCTGTTTTTTTTTATAATAAAATTTTTATTGCGTTTTTCCATAACAAAGACAAGTATTACATAATACAGAACTGTTAACTGGTTAGAAATATGCAAAGTCAAGAAAAGACATTTGGTGATAGCACATTTTGCATTCAAACAGCTTAAACAATACTAAAAGTAGATGAAGATTAAACAGTTAAAACGTGCATTACACAAGCTGTTTTTCATAGTATTCTATCTCCTAAATTTTATATTCTTTAATTGCTTTCATTTAAAATATCTATTTCTTCATAGTGGAGTTCTTGGAGGTTGTCATCTCACTTTTTGACTTTGGAAGAATCTGAAGGGGGTCTTTACCTAAGGGCCCCCCCCCTCCCGTGGGGAGGTAGTGGGGGAATTCCTCCTGAATGCCTCACCTGCCCTGCTCCGATCTTATAGATTTTGAATCTTACTTCTCTCTCTCTCTCAGAGGGCTCCTTAAGTTATCAGAAGCTCTTGAAAGTTCTTATATAGTCCTTAGGGCTCATCTTTGTTGAGTTTTATAATATAGCTTCTTTTTCTAGGGTTCTTAACATATCTTCCCCAGATTGGACATGGTAAACGGTGAAGGCTCTGCCTTTATGATTTATTGCAAGGTGCCCCAATGGGAGCCAGCGATAACAAATTTGTCTTTCTGCTAACTGTTGTACAACTGGTTTCAGGTTCCAGTGTGCTGTTAGAATCTCATATGGCAAGACTTGGTATACTTGAACCCAAATGAACCCGACTTGGTATACTTGAACCTGAATGTCCTCCAGTGAAAGTCCATTATTCATCCTGGCAGCTTCTAACATGATCTTCTTTGCTTAAGTGTCAATTAGTTCAGCCACTATATCAGGAATCAAAGCAGGAGAGCCAGATTGTGGTGGATTCAAACGGGACGCTTGACAAATTGGTGGAGCTGGAAGTTGCAACAGGGTTTGGAGCTATTTATTTAAAGCACTCCTGAGGTCTTTATCTATTGCAAAATTTGGGGAGATTCCCCTAAGCTTGATTTTCCTCTCATGGACCTTGGTATCCAAAAGTATAATTTTACTTTTGCTCCATGATTCAGAAGTCTTTAGTTCTTCAATTGCTTTTGAGTTTTTAGCTGCCTCTGTCAATACTTCGTCTGTTTTATCTTTCAAGTCAGTTATATTCTGATTCTTGGCATCGAGCTTTTGATGAACTGTGGTGATGGTTTCCATCAGTTCTTTTTTCACCTCTGAAAACATAGCCTGGATGTCCTTTTTTGTTATAGAATCCTCGCAGGTTTTTTTGCCCATTCAGGTTGCTGCTTCATCTGAGTCTGCTTCCAACAGGAGGGGGAGAATCCTCCTCCGAAGTCTGCATAGTTCTCTCTGTTTGTGGAGGTTCTTTGGGTTTTTCCCCCCTCCTTTTCCTCCTCTTGGCCTCCCCATTCCTCTCAGCAAACAACTGTTATCTTTGGAGTCCTCAATTAATCTTGTTTTGGCGTTTTTAGGAGCTCAGATGTGAGGGTGCTTCGATCTTGACTGTGCAGGCTTCTGGTCACCAGAAACCCCCATCTTTTTCTTTCCTTGAAGGGCATTTCTTTTACATTTTTAGGTTTTTGAGGCTGAAGTAACCTTAATGTTTGAAATATTTATTATCTTGCATATCTGTTGTTTGATGGAACTATAAATTTCCAGTACCAGTTTTTATGAAAATATCTTAAACAATTTCTTCAAATTTAGAGGACAGTGCTCCCAGTTTAGAGGAAATCCTCAAGTGTTTACCAGGTTTTTATTCATTAAAGCAGTTTTGTGAAGAAAAAATGATTTCTCAAAGGTTTTTTAAAATGTGAAGTAATTGGGCGTCACTCAAGTAAAGACCACTGAACAACAGTGTTATGAAGTCACAAGGGAGGGTTCTCATAATGTTACTGAGAATGACAGCTCTAGTGTTGTATTTCTGTGCTCATAGTTTTACAGTACAAGCATAAGCAGGTCTATTTAATAAGGCTTGCTCCCAGGAAAGTCTTTTTAGGATTACATTAGAATGAAGTTTGAGTCCAGTGGCATCTTTAAAACCAAGTTTTATTCAAGGCATAAGCTTTCTATGCAAGCACACTTCCTCAGATAAAGTGAAACAATTTCCTCAACAAAGTTCTGTTCAAGGTATAAGCTTTTGTGTGCAAGCACACTTCTTCAGATACAGTGAAACAGAATTTCCTCAACCATTACAATTGAGGAAATTCTGTTTCACATTATCTGAAGAAATGTGCTTGCACACGAAAGCTTATACGTTGAACAGAACTTGGTCTTAAAGGTGCCACTGCACTCAAACTTTGTTGTGCTTCTTCAGATCAACAGGCTACCCACCTGCATTTAAGATTGCATTGTTAAAGATACAAATAAGAAGTGGTTAAAAAACCATTGAAGATATGAGCTTTTATCTTACCAGAGAGATGAGATAACTGACTGCTTTGGGCATTCTGAAAGATCTGCATATCAAATATTTGACCTTTGACCCCTTTGTCAGTTTTCAGCTGAATCTTTACTTACATTGTTAAGACACAAGTACCAGAATATGACACTAGAAGCAGCCTTGGGGCTTTTCAGTGAGTCAAGTAAACGTTGACACTAATCTCTACAACACGATTGTGCTTTTAATTATGCTTTTTGTGTGTGCAGACTTTGGAGATTGGTGATGATGTAGCTTTGGAAGTTCCTGAGTGTATATAGCCACTGAAATTGCTGTTCTTGTTTACATGAAACCTGATCCTGAATGCTATTACTGTTTTAGAACAATATTACCTCTGCACTGCCGGTATCACCAACCAGCAGAGGTTGATGGAAAAATCTCTGCCATACTGAAGAGTCCAGAAATATTGGTCCATTGACAGAAACGTAAGAAACACTGACCTTCTGCTTTTGGGAATGAGAAAGGGGTAACAAGAGGAACAGGAATTAAAAAGGCACCTTGGAATCATAAATCTCGGGAGTGGGGTCTTATATTTCAGTAGAACTATGAGGGAGAGACCTAAGCAGGCATTCTGAATTGAGGAAAGGAGTACTTAAATTTTAAAATGAAATTATTTCCGCAGTATTAGGTTTGATTTTTGTGGGTTTTTTACTTTCTTTCGCCTAGACTTGCTATCAACGGAACGTTTGAAAGAAACCAAAATAGAAGAACCATGTTCTTGGAAGAATAAGCATAACTGCCATTGGGACAGCATGAAGTTCCAACTAGTGCGTTGATTATTCTTAAAATGTATTGATATATTAAATGTCCCCAAAGATAAATGTGTGTGGGGCAGAGGTATAGGATACGTTCTTGTACACAAGTTAGATTGCTTCATGCTGACTCTTGTGGACTACTTGAGCACAAGATTGTAGTCCAAGTTTCCATATGGATAGGCTGGTTTATGGGAGATGTTTGTCTTCCACGTTATTGTTTTAATGCTGTAAGAATTAAATATTAAAGGAAGTTGATGTAGGGAACCTTTTAAAACAAAGTACTGAAACAGATGGATAGACTACAGTAGTTAAGCTAAAAGTCATTTGAAAAAGGTAAGAGTCCAGTAGCACACAATAGTAGGTGTGATATGCAGAGAGGTAGCAATGTTGATTTCTGCATGCCTACTACCTCTGTGCATATCACACTAATCCAATCACACCTGCTATAGTCTTTTCCTTGCTAATGTCATTTGGCATCTGAAATCACTCCACTTTCCAATATATAAGACAGATGGACTCATATTCTAGCTGCATCTGAAAAAGTGAGCAGTGACTCATGAAAGCTCATACCCTACCACAAATTTTATTAGTCTTTAAGGTGCTACTGAACTCATACTCTTTGCTAACTTTTACAGACAGACTAACACGGCTACCCATCTTGTTCAAATGTGGGTTATATGAAATATAAAGTTTGTCTTTTAATTTTCCTTCTCCTTTTAGGTAAACCAGGAACTGGAATTGCAAATACCAGTTGGGCTCAATCATCATGTTACCTTAGTATGCACATGGACTCTTGTTACTACTATATTGTGCTCCAGCCTTATTCTTTCAGCTTTATTCAAGCATGGAGAGTTCTTGTTTGTTCAGAACTCACCATGAAATGAAACAAGACTTTATTGAATCTTCATGGAAAACCTGTCAAACTGTCTAAACAGACTGATCAAACAAGATATGGGAAGTAAAGAACAGCCTTGTCGTGATTGGCACAGCATTACTATTTGGTAGCAGACCCAGTGCTTTATAGTTAACTGTTGGTATTACATTTGCCTGACAGTACTGGTTCTAACCACTTTTTTTTTGAGAATTTTATACAATGTTATCACAGAACTATGTAAGTGTTCTGTCCATAAGAACACAAGAGACGCCAACGTTGGATCAGGCCAATGGCCCATTCAGTCCAACACAATGTCACACAGTATCCAAAAATACCAGGTGCCATCAGGAGGTCCAGCAGTGGGGCCACTGCTGTTTCTGTAATGATTCTGTTAGAGAAATCTGTTCCCTGGGTTGAGCCATCTGATAAAATGAGCTCTGACTCATGAATGCTTATTCTGGAATAAATTCTGTTAATTTCCTAGGTGTCACTGGATTTCTGTTTTATTTTTCTGCTAAAGACTTACATGGCTGCTAATCTGGAATCCTTGCCTATTACAGGTATTTATCTAGCTTAGCATATCTAGTGAATTGTATTTTTCCTGATTAGACTTGAATTTTATATTAAATCTGAGTGTTATATTATTATTACATTTCACTCTATACTCCCTATATTTCTTCTTAAATAACTATGTGACTGTCTTTTTCAAACCAGCTACCTGCTATATAAAATTAATGCAAAATGAGACTCTATCCGTATGTCTAAATAATGGACCCTAGTCCATGAAAGCTCTTGCTACTTTGTTAGTGCCTGGGGGAGAGAAGACAAGTTATAAATCTATTAAAATAAATAAAAAGCTTAAGCTGGGGGAAAATGTTGTGAGTATAATGTCACAAGATTTCCATTTATTTTTGCTTTGTAAGCAGTTTAGCATCATGCAGAACAGGAGATAAATAGTAATAGAGGAAAACAATAGATTGGGAAGGACTAGAGATCTCTTCAAGAACATTGGAGAAATCAAGGGAACATTCCATGCAAAGCTGGCCATGATAAAGGACAAAAACGGTAGGGACCTAACAGAAGCAGAAGAGATTAGGAAAAGATGGCAAGAATACACAGAAGAACTATACAAGAAGGACCTCGATGTCCTTGACAACCACGATGGTATAATCACTGACCTCGAGCCAGACATCCTGGAAAGCGAAGTTAAATGGGCCTTAGGAAGCATTACTAACAACAAAGCTAGTGGAGGTGATGGTATCCCAGCTGAGTTATTCAAAGTCTTAAAAGAAGATGCTGTTAAAGTGCTGCACTCAATTTGCCAACAAATTTGGAAAACACAACAGTGGCCACAGGATTGGAAAAGGTCAGTGTACATTCCAATCCCAAAGAAGGGCAATGTCAAGGAATGTTCAAACTATCGCACAATTGCACTCATTTCACATGCTAGCAAGGTCATGCTCAAAATCCTACAAGCTAGGCTCCAACAGTACGTGGATAGAGAACTGCCAGAAGTACAAGCTGGGTTTCGAAGAGGTAGAGGAACTAGAGATCAAATTGCCAACATTCGCTGGATTATGGAGAAAGCAAGAGAGTACCAGAAAAACATCTACTTCTGCTTCATTGACTATGCTAAAGCCTTTGATTGTGTGGATCACAATAAATTATGGCAGGTTCTTAAAGAGATGGGAGTACCGGACCACCTCACATGTCTCCTGAGAAACCTGTATAAGGGTCAAGAAGCAACAGTTAGAACCGGATATGGAACAACTGATTGGTTTAGCATAGGAAAAGGAGTACGACAAGGATGTATATTGTCACCTTGCTTATTTAATTTATATGCAGAGTACATCATGCGAAATGCTGGCCTGGATGAATCACAAGCTGGAGTTCAGATTGCTGGGGAAAAGATCAATAACCTCAGATATGCAGTCGATACCACTCTGATGGCAGAAAGTGAAGAGGATCTAAAGAGCCTCTTGCTCAGGGTGAAAGAAGAGTGCGCAAAAGTGGGCTTGAAGCTCAACATCAAAAAAACTAAGATCATGGCATCTGGCCCCATCACTCCTTGGCAAATAGAAGGGGAAGTCGTAGAAGTAGTGACAGACTTCACGTTCCTAGGATCCCAGATCACTGCAGATGGTGACTGCAGCCATGAAATTAAAAGACGCCTGCTCCTTGGGAGGAAAGCGATGGCAAACCTAAACAGCATGATAAAAAGCAGAGACATCACCCTGCCAACAAAAGTCTGCATGGTCAAAGCAATGGTACTCCCCGTAGTAATGTATGGCTGTGAGAGTTGGACTATAAGGAAGGCCGAGCGCCGAAGAATAGATTCTTTTGAACTATGGTGCTGGAGAAGACTCTTGAGAGTCCCTTGGACTGCAAGGAGATCAAATCAGTCAATCCTAAAAGAAATCAACCCTGACTGTTCCCTGGAAGGCCAGATCCTGAAGCTGAAGCTCAAATACTTTGGCCACCAAATGAGAAGGGAGCATTCACTGGAGAAGACCCTGATGCTGGGAAAGATTGAAGGTCAAAGAAGAAGGGGACGGCAAAGGATGAGATGGTTAGACAGCGTCATCGATGCAACGAACATGAAATTGAGCAAACTTCAGCAGACAGCGGAAGACAGGAGGGCCTGGCGTAATCTGGTCCATGGAGTCGCGAAGAGTCGGACTCGACTGTGCGACTGAACAACAACAAGAACAGGAGAATTTCTTTGAGCATCAGAAAAATTATCTGGTGTTAATTTTATGAATGTTTAATAATAGAGATCAATCACGTGGACAAAACTGAATTCTATGTGGAAAAGTAACACTTTAGAATGAAGTTTCAAATGTTCACATAAACCATATGTTGAATTAATTTGAATCCCAGAGGATGATAGAATTGATGGAATTATTCCAAGTAATGAGGGAATGCTTGGAAAATCATTAGTTTTGAAAATACAAGGAAATACAGAAAGGAAATTGTTTCATTAATGGAAAAACTGAGCAGTGCCAAATATTACTAATTTTTCTATGCTCAACAAGCTTCACATGTCACTGGGGGCATTAAATGACTGCTAGCATGTAAAACAAGGTTCATAAAGAAAATGTGCCTATCTCCCATATTAGTAGAGGGAAGGTATAAAATAATAGAATAAAAGTAGGCATTTTATTTTTGCAGTACATCATACAGAGAGGTTATATCTCAGCTGTACTGCTCTCCTTGTCTCTTTTGGTACTATGTCTCGATTTTCATTAAAAGATCATTAAAAAGCTTGTTTTCTGACTTCCTTCAGTCCAGCTGAATGAGACACTGGTCTTTTGTGATCCTTGAACAAAGTGCTGAATGATGATAGCTGAGAGAATGCTTTAGTGACTACCTCAGTGTAAAGACTGCTCTGTATCTGTTGGGGGGTGGGTGGGAAGGGAGCCCTTAAAACAATTGCTGAGGGAATTACTTTTGTCGCTCATTATGCTTATATGAGCAGCTGTTGCTTGTGATGAGCGGTCAGTTGTGAGCTTCTGTTTGCCTTGACTTTGACTTCCTTTAATGTAATGTAAACTTCAGAGAGTTCTGTATTTTGCATCTGCTCCTACCAATGCATTGAAAGGCAGTCTTTGTAACTGTGTGCTCAACCACTTCAAGTTAAATACCTTATGGTAAGATTTTATTAAAGGCATTAGATACATACAAGTGGGAACCTGCAAGAAACTTTCAGGAGTGGCTGTCCCACTCCTCCTACCTGTGCTTCCTCCTCTCTCTCCCCCTCTCTCACTCTTTCTCTCTACCACCACCTGTTCTCTCTCTCTCTCTCTCTCTCTCTCTCCCCCCCAACCCGTGCCTGTCACTTCTCTCTGTCCCCCAACTCATCACTCTTTCTTTTGTCTGCCCCCACCCCATCACTCTCTTTCTGCTTCCATCACTCTTCTGACCTCACACATTTCCTGCTCTGCATATCAGCAGCAGTGGAAGCGGCTCTCCAGGACTCACAACAGATCTTCCAGTTATATAAAGCAGTTCCCCTTAGAGTTGCTAGCTCCATTTTGTGAAATTCCTGGAGATTTGGGGATAGAGCCTTGGGAGGGTAAGGTCTAGGGAAGGAAGTGACCTCAACAGGGTACAATGCCATAGACACCACCCTCCAGTAGCCATTTTCTCCAGGAGAACTGATCTCTGTCATCCGGAGATCATTGTCATTCCAGATCATCTCCAGCCCTCACCTGGAGGTTGTCAATGCAGTTTTCCTGGAGGAAATGGTTACTTTGGAGGGTGGAGTCTATGGCATTATACCTGTCTGAAGGCCCTCACCTCCTAAAACTGCACCCTCCCCAGGCTTCACCCCTCAAATTTCCCTATGGCCCTAGCCAACTACCACTTGCTGTTCTGGGAAAGATAGTTGAGACAATGGTGACTAAGCAGCAGGGGTTCCTGGATGATGCCTCTATCCTGGATCCATTTCAGTCCAGCTTCTTCAGCCTGGCGGAACATGCTCCTGATTGAGATCAGGGCCCTGCAAGATTTATTGCAGTTCTGCATGGCCTGCAAAATGGAGCTGTTCCGCCAGGCCTTTGGTTGAGACATTGTATGTCAACTAACATTGGCCTCCTCTGCTTAAGTGACCATGGTGCTATTAACGTCTTGGGTGCCTGGAGTGACTCATCTGTTCAGGATGGTTGCACCTCGCCCTCCCTGACGTGAGTCCAGCAGACACCAAAAGAAGAAGAAACTATTCACCAAGCTGCTGGTAGATATTTAAATCAGTCCACTAAATTTTAAACTGAGTTAACGTTTTAATGAACTGTCCTATTTGATGTATTATTTGAGCTGCCCCGAGCCCGCTTTCGAGATAGGGTGGGATAAAAGTCCCAAAAGTAAAGAAATAAATTTCCCAACCTGGAGTTGGCAGCCCTATCTCCTTCTTGCACAACAGCCAGCCTACCTTTATGTGCTCGTCTGTCCTCAGCTTCCCCTGTAGCCTCCACCTAGGAAAACTACCATCTTTCTTCACACTGGGGACCAAAGCAGCTTACATTATTCTTTTTTATCTACACAACAACCCTGTGAGGTAGTTAGGCTGAAAGTATGTGACTGATCCAAAATCACCCAGTGTGTTTCCACAGCAAGATGGGGATCTGAACCTGGGTCGCCCAGGCCCTACTCTGAAGATCTAACTACTAAACCCCTGGAGAAGAAAAGGCTGCTTTGGAGGGTGGTGTTATACTGTGATGAGGCCTCTCGCCTCCCCAAACCCTGCACTCCTCTGACTTCACCAGAAAATCGCCAGGAATTTCCTAAACTGGAGCTGGCAACCATAGGCCTGGCTCCAATGGTTCCTCCCTTGAAGGCCAAAATAGGCAGCCAGAAGCTGAAGCCGGAATGCTGTGGTTGCCTAGCAACAGCTTCTGGGGGAAGGAGAACCTATTTTTTTAAAGCTAGTACAGGCACTCTTTTAATCATTTTTATCATTTTTGAAGTTTTTTTAAAAGTGTTTTTGTTTCAAATTTCATATTTTTCTGCAAACCTGGGGCCCTTTACAGATTTGTAGAAAGATTTGTCTTGCCCATTCACAGGTCCTGTCACTGGACTTAAGTATCCAAAGATTTGGCCAACTTGGCTATTAGTATCTCCAGTTCCAGTGCCAAAAGATCACCTGTATGCAAATGAGCATCTAGGTGAAAATTAGTTATGTCTTTGGACAGATCTTCGAGGTTGTAATTAGATAATGGGCTATGGAGAGGGTGATAATTGTTATCTTTTAACAGAATGTACATTGGATGGTAATCATGAGAACAAATGGGGAAGTGTGATATTAACAGAGAAATAAAATTTGATCTTACTGAGGAATATAAATCACAACTAAATTTAAAAAAGAGTGATTCTGTCTCCATGTTTCTGCATGGGCAGGTCTTCTGTTCAATCAGGCTACCTGAGAATCTACTGAATAATTTGTTGAGGGGTATAGCATTGTGTTGAGCCAAGAAGAAAAGTCTTTGATAAACTGGAATTGTTAAAAATTTCAGACAATCTGGAAGCATTGGAAAAGAAGGGTACTCAGTCCCCAAAAAGAGGGCGTGCATTTGCTGCATAACTCAAGGTGGTCCTTTTGTTCTAAGGTAGTAATTATATAGGAGCTGTGGTGGATCAAGTGGTTAAGACCAGGGCCGGCTTGAGGTGTTTCTGCACCCCAGGCAGGGTGCAGATGCCAACCTCCCGGTGGGGCCTGAAGATGCCGCCATGATGCCCCCGCCTCCCCCCCCCCGACGAGCTGCGCCACCTCCTCCTGCGCCCCGGCTGGGCGCTCTGTACTGGTGGCGGTGGTGGCTTGCCAGGGAAAGGGCGGGGGTTTAAACTCCCTTCCCTTCCATCTGAGCGCCGGCAAGCCAGGGGAGGGGTGGGGGTTTAAACCCCTTTCCCTTTTGTCTGAGTGCCAGCTTGCCAGCGCGCCCCGCAGCTACGGGGTGTGCCGGCAAGCCAGGGAAGAGGCAGGGGTTTAAGCCCCCGTCCCTTCCAGTTGAGTGACAGCTTGCCTGTGCGCCCCGCAGGTGCGGGGTGTGCTGGCTTGCCAGGGAAAGGGTGGGGTTTTTTGGCAGGGCTTTTGGCGGGGCAGGGTTTTTTTGGCGCCCCTAAGGGCTGGCACGCTCTAGGCAAATGCCTAGTGAGCGAGCTGGCTCTGGTTAAGAAGCTGAACTGCAGGCTGGAATGTCAGTAGTTCAGCAATTCAAGACCTGAGTGCTGCATGACGGAGTGGGCTTCCCTCTCTGGTTCCACCTCCTGCCAACCTAGCAGTTCAAAAGCAAGAAATTGCAAGTAGATAAATAGGTACCGCTTCGGTGGGAAGGTAACAGCGTTCTGTGTGCCTTAGCATTTAGTCATGCCAACCACATGAACACAGAAACATCTTCGGACAGTGCTGGCTCTTTGGCTTGGAAACGGAGATGAGCACCGCAACCGTAGAGTTGGATTTGACTGGCTTTTGAGCAAGGGAACCTTTACCTTTAGTAATTATGTTGTTCATAACTAAAGGAAATTCTGAATGAAAACTAGGGTAAGAAATACACAGATGTGAAAGTCTTTAGTGTACTAACTTGTCCAGGAAGACACAAAAGGATCAAGTTTGGTCCATTTTAGAAAGTCAGGATGAAAATCCAGATCTAGTAAATAAAATGTAAATTTCACCACAGCCTTCCATATCATCAAAGAGATGGAAGTATGACCAGCTTCTAAATACAAGTCAGAGTTTGAAATGCAATTAGGTATTGAAAGAGGGCCTGGAGAATTTTTTATCATAAAGATTCAATTTTGGAAGTAAGAGCTGGAAACCAGAGTGGAGACCTGTAGAGCAGAAAGGTCTAATTTTTGCTTTGTAGACTTCCTGAGCAAAAAATACAAATTGTCCTCTGGAATGCTAGATGTACTTTGGTGGACTTGAGACAAGAATAATTAAATTTCCTGTTATTAGAAGAGGCAAAATTAAGGCCTAAATATTTGAAATTAGGCACTTGCTCAAACAAATACCCATCCAGGATCCATGGGTCTGTTTTTTTCATGATGAGTATTTCTGGAAACACATTACTTTGGATTTGGTGTAGTTAATGGATAACAGATTATCATGGCAATTAGAACCAAACACTTGGAGGAGATGTCTTAATCCCACCCTTGAACAAGAAAGAAGAGCTGTATCATCTGCATAAAGTAAAAGCAGAATAAGATGTGCAGCTAGACTAGGAACATGTAAAATGATTAGCTTGTAATTTATTTGGGAGGTTATATAAATACAGATTTAATAAATCTAGTGCCAAAGTACAACCCTGTTGAACACCTTTTGTGACAGGGACTGGGTTTGAGAGGCAACTAGTTGTTTGACATCTTATTCTCATGGCAGTTGAAGTATGTTAAGACACAATCAGATGCAATAATGGTCTAGGTTGGTCTAATTTGATCCACAGCCTCGTGTGTGAAATTTTGTTGAAGACTGCCCTGAGGTCCATAAAACTAGGAAACAAATCCTCCTTAGAGCACATACTCATGATGTAATGTTGATGAACCTTTTTTAAAACCAATTTGTTCAGAGCCTGGACATGATACATTGTAAAACTCCAAAGCTTTAGTTGTAGGTGGGCAGCATACAGTTTTCCTGGTATGGAGAACAGGCTAATTGGTCTATAATTGGCCGGGGAGTGCTATGAGCCCTTCTTATATATAGGGAATAAAATAGAATCTCACCATTTGTCAGGGACTTAGCCGGTTAAATCAATCATGGTGAATAAGCATTGTAAGATTGGCGCCCTCCTGTGACAATGGTTTTTAAAGAGTTCAGGAGGTACCCAATCTGGCCTGGGGGCCTTGCCAGGCTTTATTCCAAACTTCCTCCATTTCTACTGGTGACCATTTAGAATTTTTTTTTTGGAAATGTAGTAAAAGGTATCTATATACTATTAGCCACCTATGCCCCTCATCTGCAGATAGCTAGTTCTGCGAATTGGAGCCATGTGGTGGCTAAACAGATTTTTCAGCCAACTTGGGGCACTCTCCAGGTTTGCAGAAAAATCTGAAAATTAAAAAAAAAAAAAAACTTGGGGGGGGGGGCCTCTGGCAATCAAAGGCTGGGTCCAGTCATGGCCATGCAGCCTGGGAGCTGTGCTGGCCCTGGTGGCAGCCATGCAACCCAGGAGCCATGCTGAGCATGCCATTGCCGGTGGGCCGTGCTGGTGGCAGCAACCCTGCAGCTTGGTACTCTGTGCAGGGAGAGCCTGGGGGCCATTGTCAGGTCTGGGAGCAGCTGCCAAGCAGCCCAGGCCTCCAAACTGGACCCAGTGGCAGCTGCCGGAGAGCCCAAGGGCTCTGCTAGGCTCAGAGACAGTGGGAGGTGCAATTACCTCCTGCAAGTCCAGATCCCCACTTGTATAGATGAATTTTGAATTGCAAATCCCAAATAATTAAGTAGATGGGATAGGTGATGACATGTAAGTCATCATGACCAATGTTCCCTCTAAGCTGTGGCGTCTTGCGAGAAAAGATTCTACTTTGTGAGCTACTGGCATTAAAGTTGTGAGCGAACGATTTGGCTACTGCATACATTAGTTTACTGTGGAGCCATCCTTCCTGAGCTAAGAGAAAAATGTGTGAACCGGAGGCTAAAAAATTGTGAGCTAGCTCACACTAACTTAGCTTAGAGGGAACACTGATCATGACAGATGAGGAAAATGATCATAGACAAAATTGGAGGGAAAGCAGGGGAAACAAAACAAGGATAATAATAGATTTTTATCAATGTAGTATAAAATTATTTTCTGAATAATTTGCAAACATTTTGAAGTTTATGTATCACTAATAACATACATCAGAATTTGTTTGCATTATTTCTTCTAGTGGAGATAATTTCAGACTACTAATTTTTGATAGGGTATCTTCAGATAATGTCTTACACAGAGGTAGTTTCCAAACAGAATTGCTAATTTATTGTATTGTCAAAAGTGCAGCACAACTGTTTTCCTCACTGTGAGCATTCAAGTACATATCTCTATTGGGTCTATGAATTTGCAGGGGGGGGGAAATAGCATACAAGGTTGGATCCAGACCAATTTTTCCAATAGTGGAATGGAAGTTTATTCCTTTCCCTTTCCATTGCAACACACTGATAAAACAATGTAGCTTAAAATTTCAATGTAACCCTGAGGAGTAACATGAGGGGTATCTGCAGCGGGAAGAAGGAAATTGCCAATTTTTTCTGGATCCAGCCCATATTTTCCTGTACAAAAATCACTTATGTGCTGGCAAAATATATGGTGTGATCTGTAGCATAATTAATACAGCAATGGTACACAACCCAATTAAAGAGTAGATAAAAGTTTATTTAGGAATTAATATAGTTGATTGGAAAGAGGAGAGACAGAGATAGGTTCCTAACTGCATCTCTAGCTGAGAGAGAGGGTAAGATTGAGTGTGCACTTCTGAGAAGGGAGAAATTGCCCCAAGACTAGCAATCAAGAGACAGACAAAGAATGACACTTAACAGAAGAGAAAGTGCTGACCTCACTATCTTATTGTCTTCTTGCTGCCCCCTGCAGGGTCGTCTTCTCTTCTTTTTTGTACACCAGACATTGCCTTTTCCAACAATCCGTGCCCTTAGTGTTTAACAGAATTTATTTATTTATTTATTTATTTATTTATTTATTAGTTCAATTTATACCCCACCCTCCCTGCCGAGGCAGGCTCAGGGCGGTTTACAAAAGGATAAAATGTAAATAAACCATTGTAAACATAGATAAAACCAGTTTAAAACAACACACAGTCATGAAGTGCTAACTATATATAAATACTTAGAAATGGCAGTACATTCATATTAATATGTTCTACAATGTGTTGTACTTCTCAGTTTCTCTCCGAATTAAGGAGTGTAAGCAATTCACTCAGCTTCTTTAACATGTGTACTGCTGTGAGTTGCTACTTGTAATGATTCCAAACAAATGTTTAGATGTAACAGCACACTGTCATTTGCTACAAACTGAAACTATCTTGCCCTGACCTACATAGCCCAGGTTAGCCCAATCTTGTCAGGTCTCAGAAACTAAGCTAACCCTGATTGGTATTTGGATGGAGACTACCAAGGAATTCCAGGGTTGCTATGCAGAGGCAGGCAATGGCAAACCACCTCTGAACATCTCTTGCCTTGAAAACTCTACAGGTTCACTATAGGTCGGCTGAAACTTTTTTGGGGGGGGTTCATATGTGTGTGTGCGTGTGAGTTCTCTGTGCACCTGGAAGTCATAGTGACCTCTGGTGACTGACCCCTACTGGGAGCCTGGAGGATATTCAGAAAGGTAGCTGAATAAAGCCTGCCCCCGCCTCCCAACTGCTGGTATTCTGGTCTTCCATCCAAGTATTTGCCAGAGTTGACCCTGCTTAGCTTCCAAGATCTGAAGAGATCAGGCTTGCCTGGGCTATCCAGGTCAGGGCCAGTTGGCTGAAACTTGATGAAAAAGAAAAATCATCTTGCTGCAGGGAAAGGAGGGAGTGTCCGAGGATCTCACAGGCTCATGTAACAGCAAATCGTACTTACTTGTTAAGGAGACTTCAGACCCATACTTGCCATACCTCTGTGTTCTCTGTCCTGGAAATATACGTTTATCTATCAATCACATTTTTATCTTGCCTTTCTTCCAAGAATCTCAAGGCAGTGTGCATATTTTCCCACCTTCATTTTATGTTCACAACCTAGTGGTGTAGGCTATGTTGAGAGACAGTGTCTAGATAGAGCTGCTCTGTTTTGGTCCTTTAAATTGTGTATTGAAATTAAAGAAGGTGCAAGTGATGATATATCTATTTTTTTGGAGTAGTGTCAGGGAGTTTACAGCCAGATATAGGAACAGTAGTAGTAATAGTAATTTTTTTTTAAGGAAAAGCAGCTGTTGTAAGGAACTTGAGGTGAAATGAGAGGTCGAAGCTTCAGGGCACGTAAATAGTTTGGGAGTTAAGCACAAGGATTCCAGCTGTCAAGGCCAATGTATATAGCTGCCCCCATTATTTTTGCTGCTGCTCCCAATTCAGCTCTTTTGCATCACCCTCCTCTCCAGTAAATCATTATCAGAGAAACAGAAGGGTCATAAACAATTGCTGGAGGGTGATGGACTCTGCCAGCACCTGCAAGTACAGAGGCAACAATTCTTGCTGGACAATTAATTTGCAGTTCATTGGATGCTGTTCAGTGGATGTCAACTTTTACATGTCAGCTGGGCTTATGTCAGGGCTGAGGTGAAAAGCATTTTTGGAATGTCAGATAGCCATCTGAGGCTCAAACTTCTTTGTTATTTTGTATTGCACACAAGTTATTCTTTCAGAGACAGCCAGAAATCTCTCAGGAGCTTTTGCTCTCTAACACACATATTGTTGAATGAGCAGTGATGTGTTTTCTTAACTCTTGTATAAAGAGAGGGACTGAGAAAATAGATTAGACAGAGAGGGTGCTATGGATAGGATAAAAGGAAGCATGTGCCTGTCTAGAAAAATCACCCCAGTCCCAGTCTGGTGTCACTTAACTGGAAGCACTAACTGGTGTCTGGAGTTGGGAATGACTACCACAGAATGAGCAAACAAATTGTTTTGCTTTTTAGCGGGGCATGCAAAATAAAGTTTGTCTTGTGGGAATTTTTTGTTCTCCCCCCTCAAATATTTGTCCTATGTCACTGTATCTATGAGGGCCATTTTAAATGTCTGAATGTTGTATGGTCACTGGCCATTATTGGAGAAGGGTGTGTGTACTGCTTTCTCTAGATTAGGAGTGACTCATGAATGGTCCATCACAGAAAAAAGTAAAAATTGGATCTACATGGATCCCCATGAATACATATGATTTTTACATTAAAATGAAATAAAACCACCATCATACCAGAGACCATGTGTTAGTCTATAGGGAGCACCTCAAAAATCATGGATCCACAGATTTGTGGCTCCACAACACCGCAAAAACATGATTCCAAAGCACAGATCCTCATGAATTCCTATGATTTTTACACCGAAACTGAAAAGTACTGAGACTGAAGCATTGGGTAGAGTGAAATCAGCTCATACTTTTATTTCAAGATCAGGAACAGGACAAAGTGGCCAGCTCACAGACCGGCTTATATGCCCCAAGGAAAACACCCCCCCAACACCCGTGAGTGGTCTATTTACAGTAATTGCATTCACTTCTCAGATCCTACGAGCTGCGGTGGCTCAAGTGGTTAAGATGCTGAACTGCAGGCTGTGGAAGGTCAGTAGTTCAGCAGTTCAAGACCCGAGAGTGCCGCATGACGGAGTGAGCTCCCGTCTCTAGTTCCAGCTCCTGCCAACCTAGCAGTTCGAAAGCAAGAAATTGCAAGTAGATCAATAGGTACCACTTTGGTGGGAAGGTAACAGCGTTCCGTGCACCGTGGTGTTTAGTCATGCCGGCCACATGACCACGGAAACGTATTCGGACAGCGCTGGCTCTTCGGCTTTGAAACGGAGATGAGCACCGCAACCCTAGAGTCGGATTCGACTGGCTTTCGAGCAAGGGAACCTTTACCTTTACCTTTACCTCAGATCCTAGTTCCCCGATTGGAGGGGACTCAGGATCCGAGCGTCTATTGTCCTCAAGGTCCAAGCTCAGGCATTTCGCCTGGCCGCATGTCGGACAGGTTAAAATTAGTCGGAGCACATGTTTGGCTTCGGTAAATTACAGAAACAAAATAAAACCACCATCATACTGTAGCCCATGTCTTACACTATAGACAGCACTACAAAAATCATGCCTCCACGGATTCGTGGCACCACAAAAGTGCAAAAACATGGTTCCAAAGTAAGGATCCTCATGGATCCTCAGGATTTTTCAGTTGGGTCACCCCAACATCACCATCAAATTACAGATTATGTCCATGGCCACAGCTTGCACCACAGAAAGCATGAGTCCACGGCTTTGTGGCGACACCATGCTGCAAGAAAATTATTCTGAAATACAGATCCTCATGGATCTTTATGATTTTTGCATTGGGTCACCCCAACATTGTCATCAAATTACATATCTTGCCCATGGCCACAGCTTGCACCACAGAAATCACGTGTCCGTGACTTGTTGGCGACACCATGCTGCAAAAAAATGGTTCTGAACCATGGATCCTCAGGGATTTTGCGTTGGATAACAACCAAATTCACCATCAAATCACATATCATGTTCATGACGACAGTAATCATCACAAAAATCACAGATCCACGGCTTTGTGGCAATACCATGCTGCAAAAACATGATTCTGAAGCATGGATTCTTATGATTTTTCCTTTGGGTCATTCAACATCACCATCAAATCACATATCATGTCCATGGGCACAGCTTGCACCACAGAAATCATGAATCCACAGCTTCGTGGCAACACCATGCAGCAAAAACATGGTTCTAAAGCACGGATCTTCATGGATCCTCAGGGTTTTTGTATTGGGTCACCCCAAGCGCACCATCCAATCACAGAATGTGTTCATGGCCACAGCTTGCACCACAAAAATCATGGCTTTGTGGTGACACCATTATGCAAAAACATGATTCTGAAGCATGGATCCTCAGGGATACTTGTTTTTTTTGTGTTGGGACACCCCAAACTTACCATTAAATCCCATAACATGTCTATGGCCACAGCCTGCACCACAAAACTCATGGATCCACGGCTTCGTGGCAACACCATGCTGCAAAAACATGGTTCCAAAGCATAGATCCTCAGTGTTTTTGCACTGGGTCATAACGAACTCACCATCTAATCACATATCATATCTATGGGCACAGCTTGCACCACAAAAAGTCATCGATCCATGGCTTTATGGCAACATCACAAAGCAAAAACTTCTTTCTGAAGCATGGATCCTCATAGATCCTTAGGATTTTTGCATTTGATCCCCCCAAGCTCACCATCAAATCTCATATCACGTCCATGGGTAAAGCTTGCACCACAGAAATTATGGATCCACTCCTTACTGGCAACAACATGCTGCAAAAACACAGTTCTGAAGCACAGATGCTCATGGATCCTCAGTGTTGCACCACAGAAATCACAGATACATGGCTTCATGGCAAGACCATGCTGCAAAAACATGGCTCTAAAGCACGGATCCTCATGGATCCTCAGGGCTTTTGCATTGGGTCACTCCAAACACACCATCAAATTTCATATCATGTCCATGGCCACAGCTTGCACCACATGATGCATGGTGGCCACACCATTCTGCAAAAACATGGTTCAGAAGCGTGTATCCTCATGACTGCTTGGGGGTTTTGTGTTGGGACACCCCAAACCCACCATTAAATCCCATATCATGCCCATGGCCACAGCTCGCACTACAAAACTCATGGATTCACGACTTTGTGGCAATACCATGCTGCAACAACACAGTTCCGAAGCATGGATCCTCATGGATTCTCAGTGTTTTTGCACTGGGTCATCATGAACTCACCACCTAATCACATATCATGTCCATGCCCACAGCTTGCACCACAGAAATCATGGATCCACAGCTTTGTGGCAACACCATGCAGCAAAAACATGGTTCTGAAGCACAGATCCTCATGGATCCTTTGAGTTTTTACATTGGGTCACTCCAAACACACCATCTAATCACATATTATGTCCATGGGCAGAGCTGGCACCACAGAAATTATACATCCACAGCTTCATGGTGATATCATGAAGCAAAAACATAGTTCAGAAGCACGGATCCTCATGGATCCTCAGTATGTTGTCCCAAAGCATGGTTTTTCAAGATTTAATGTGGGGTCACCCCAAACTCTGTGGTGAAAGCTCTGCCTGTAGACATGATACATGATTTGCTGGGATTATTAAAAGCAAAAATCATAAGGATTCATGAAGATCCATGTTTCAGAAACAAGCTTTTTCTGCACAGTGCTGCCACGAAGACATGGATCTGTGATTTTTGTGGTGCAATGTGTAAACAAGGACATGATATGGGATTTGATATTGGATTGGGGGTGACCCACCACAAAACCCACAAGGATCCATGGGGATCTGTGTTTCAGAACCACGTTTTTACAGCATTGTGTCACCATGAAGCTGTGGATCTGTGATTTTAGTGGTGCAAGCTGTGGCCATGGACATGATATGGGATTTGATGGTGAGTTTATGCTGGGATAACCCAAAGCAAAAATCCAGATGATCCACAGGGATCCGTGCTTCAGAACCATGTTTTTGTAGCATGGTGTTGCCATGAAGCTGTGGATCCATGACTATGGTGTAAGCTATGGCCATGGACATGATATGTGATTCGATGGTGAGTTTGGGGTGACATAAAGCAAAATCCCTGAGGATCCATGGTTCAGAACCGTGGTTTAGAACCATGTTTTTGTTCCATGATTTCGCCACAAAACATAATTTGATGGTGATGCTGGAGTAACTCAGAAGAAAAACCATGAGGATCCATGCTTCAGAATAATGTTTTTGGGCCATGGTGTAGCCATGAAACCATGGATCCATGATTTCTGCAGTGCAAGCTATGCTCATGGATATGATATGTGACTGGATGATGAGCTTTGAGTGACCCAATGCAAACCCCCCTAGAATCCATGAGGATCCATGCTTCGGATCCATGTTTTTATAGCATGGTGTTTCCACAAAGCTTGTGGATCTGTGATTTCTGTGGTGCAAGCTGTCACCAAGGATATGGTATATGATTTGATGGTGAGTTTGACGTGACCCAGGGCTATTTTTGGGCAGGAACGCACAGGAAAAGAGTTCTGGCTGGCTCCCGAGTTGGCCATGCCCAGCAGGAACTCATTAGCATAACAGGCCACACCAAATAGCAGAAACTCATTAGGACTGGCTACATGAGGGGTGTGTGGCCTAACATGCAAAGAAGTTCCCGCTACAAAAAAAAGGCCTGGGTTTTGACAACAAACAAGGTAAACAGAATAAGAAGCAAAAGGTGGGTGTGGCTGGATGGCCACACTTCTGGTAACATGGGGGTGTGGCCTGATATGCTAATGAGCTGTGCTGTCAGTGGTGTGGCCAAATATGCTAATGAATTTCTGCTGTGGCCTATTATGCTAATAAGTTCCTGCTGGGCTTTTTCTACAAAAAAAGCCCTGACATGACCCAATGCAAAAACCATGAAGATCTGTGCTTTGGATCGATATTTTTGCTGCATGGTGTGTTATGAAGCCGTGGATCCCTTATTTCTGTGGTGCACTGTGGCCATGGACAGGATATGTGATTTGATGGTGATGCTGGGGTGACCCAATGCAAAAACCCGGAGGATCCATGAGGATCCGCGCTCTGGAGCCACATTTTTTTCAGGATAGTGTCGCCATGAAGACGTGGAACCATGATTTCTGTGGTGCAAGCTCTGGCCATGGACATAATATATGATTGAGTTTGGGGAGACCGAATTCAAAAAACGTTAGTATCCATGAGACTCCATGGTTTGGAACCATGTTTTTGCTTCCTGGTGATGTCATGAAGACATGGATCTGTGATTTCTGTGGTTCATGCTGTGGCCATGGACAGGATATGTGATTTGATGGTGCTTTTGAGGTGACCCAATGCAAAAACCCTGAGGATCTATGAGGATCCCTGCTTTGGAACCATGTTTTTGCACGATGGTGTCACCATGAAGCCATGGATTCAGGACTTATGAAGTGCAAGCTCTGCCCGTGGACTTAATATATGATTTGATCGTGTATTTGGGGTGACCAAACTAAACAAAAAGTTAGGATCCTTTGTTAGCCAAATTGCCTTAATTTCTTATCAATATGGGGGAAATTATGATTATTAATTGGCAATAGGCAAATTAGGGAGCTAACACTGGTGTATACAGAGATACCAGTAACAGACACGGAGGCTGAAGTTAGTTTAAAAATGAAGTCTTTAAAAATGAAGTCTTCTTCACACACAAACAATACACAGTCACGCGCACAATTATTCAGTTTCTAGGAAAATTAGAGAGATCAAGAGACTTTCGCATTAGCAGATCTGTTGTTTGGGTGACACGTTACCTGCTCCGTTGAGATGAAGGCTTCCAAATGGAAAAATAAGGGATTTATAGAAAAATGGGGATTATGCTAGGAAAAGAGAGCGTGCAAACTGAACCGGCAGTAAGCATGTGAAAGACTCTGGCTGCAAGAACCTCAGGGTAAGGTGGGTAACAAGATAGCTACAAGTTTAAGAGTAAGAGAGTATAGAGGTCATTGTGAGGAGTTGAGAGAGCGCAAACGTTGCTGTGTACCCTCTTTTATGGGGTGACCTCAGGGAGAGGACTTGGCTGGTCACGTCCCTTGGGGTGTCATCAGGGGGAGGGCTTGGCAGTCACCTCCCTTTGGACAGCCCCTTATGATCCCTTCCAAAAAGTCATGTATGCAGTGGAGTAGAGGGGCTTAGGTTGGGCAAAATTGGGTCTTAATTAAGCTTGTAACAGAGACACCTGGCTTAGCATAATGAGTCATTGGCTAGCGCTGATTGCTCCCTTTGTCTCAGGGCTGCAAAAGCAGTTCTTCCAGGTGGACAGGAGACCCAATTCCTTTGTCAAGGGAATGCAGGAGGTGATCCTTTTGTGTTCCTCTCTGCAACAAAGATGTGCGGGAGGAATGTGCTAATGTGATAGAAACAGAGTCCCTTAATGGTGCTGTGAGTTCTTAGTTTGAGCAGCACTGGCAAATGGCTTCTTGTGCAGTGCTTGGTGTGTGTGTGGGTATATATCTGGAATAGGGCAACCTCTGGAAACCATGGGCACATCATCTCAGGCTTCTGCTGGCATCTCATTCTGGTTACCTGGCATCATAGTCCTTTTACACACATTATGCACAGTTCATAAGAGAGCAAAATGCTCCTTGCTGGCTATTTTTGTTGCATGATGTCACCACAAAGCTGTGAATCCATGATTTGTGTGGTGCAAGCTATGGCCATGGACATGGTATGTGATTTGATGGTGATGTTGGGGTGACCCAACACAAAAACCCTGAGGATCCATGAGGATCCCTGCCTTGGAACAAGGTTTTTCACTGTTGTGTCACCATGAAATGGTGGATGTATGACTTTTCTATACAATATGTGGCTATTGATATTATAGGTGACCTGATGATGCGTGTAGGATGAGGTAATACAAAAATCATGAGGATCCATGCTTTAGAGTCATGTTTTTGCTCTGTTGTGGCGCCACAAATCCTTGGATGCCTGATTTTTGTGGTGCTGTCTGGTCAACCTAACATTAAATAATCTTTGGTGTGCAAGTACTCTCCGTCTGTCTCTCTATCTAATCATCACACACTGTATCTAAAGAAGCGTGCTTGACACCAAAGCTTATACCTTGAATAAAACTTGGTTGGTTTTAAAGGTGCCACTCGACTCAAACCTTGCTCAACAGTACTAATCAGAAAACGAACCTACCAATTCAATCACTGAAATGGTGCCTGAGAGAGGAAGCTGATAGAATACTTAAGCTGAAGTACTTCGAGATTTTTTTAAAGCTTTCATCGAGGGACTAGGACGATCCTGCCTTCGTGATACCGTATGAGAGCAGTATTGCGCCGCCGCACACGAAATGCCTGATGGGAACTGTAGTCTTCGTGCCTCCCTCCCCCCTGTCTTTGGCGCCGCTATCTGCACCAGGAGCCGCCTGCCCGACTCCACCTCTTCCTTTCCCGGGCTGTGGCCACGCGCGGCGGTTCCGCTTAATCCTCAGGCCGCCCGGTGGGTCCTCCTCCCCGCCATTGTAGGAGGCCGCGCCCTGTTCTAAAGTGGTGGTCGGCCAGTGGCGAGAAGTTGGGCCGGTGTCTGGTAAGCGTGGGTGGCTTCGAGAGTTCCTCTTCGGAGGTGGGTTGGAGCCAGAGGAGCTGAGGGGAGGGGGAGCGACTGCGCTGCCCGGGCCCAGAGGTTGGGCTCCTCAGAGTCGAGTCGTCGGGGAGGTCTTGGAAGGAGACTGCACGGCGGCTGCTGGAGGAAAAGGAAGCGAAGGTCTAGCCGCTCTTGCTGGTGGCGTTGCGGGCAGGTGCCTGAGGAGGGCTCGGGGCTTGGGCGTGGAGTTCCGCTGCTGGGAGGCCGGCGCAGTCCCCTGGCCGCCGCTCTCTCCGCTCAAGGTTTGGGTCACCTAAAGGGGCACGGCTAGGGGTTGAGGTTGCGCCTCCGGGTCTGGAGCACTTTCAAAAGGACGTGGTAGACGGTTGTTGCCTCATCGCAGATTAGCTCGGGTAACGGAACTTTCTGCTGCTCACAAGCGGAACAAGAAAGCCTCAGTCTTTGAAAGGCACCTAAGTGGTAGCAAGATTTTGGGGAAGTTTTTTTTTTAATAAAAGACAAAGAGACTCTCGTCACGGATAACTGTGCGTCCTAGAATTAATGTTTTTTATTTATTTATGTCATTGGTGTCTTTTCGTTTTCTCCAAGGATCTCAGGGAGGTAGGTTAAACTGTGTGTGAGTGATCCAGGGTCATCTGAGGAGCTTCATGATGAGGAAGGGTTGGAATGCAGATCTCCCCAGCCCAAGACCAGTTGTTGCTATTACTAGGTGTTGTATGGTTGGGGTACCATAGGGAGGGAAATGCTGGTGTGGGTACTGATCTGTATCCCATTCCTCCACCTTTCCTTAACTATATAATGTAGCAAAGAGTGATGTCAGATGGGGATTCTCCCCCCCCCCCACTCACTGTGGTTTGGAGACTATGGAGATTTTCTGTCACCACATTCTGAGCCCATCACTGAGGTTGCCAGATCTACTCCTGGCTAATAGGAAAGTAATGTCTGGATCCTGAACAGTGGGGGGAAAAGGCAAGGTTGTTTTTTTTTTTTTAAACCATCTTCCAGTTTGCTGGCTGCAGCTGAGAATGTATCCTTCTTCAGACTATCGAGAAGGTGAGCAGGTAGCATAACTGTATTGGTAATTTTGTGCTGACATCCTGGAGCTATTGGTAATGTTTCCGCTCCCCCCAGCCTTATAATTTAGCACTAATAATATGTTTAACTTTACTGTAGTAGGAAGAGTTCCCATCTTAGAATCTAAAGTGTAGTTTTAGTTCTATAGTAGTTCTTTGGTATTTCCTATGCTTTAAAACCAAGTACGGGTTTGAAGTCTCCTTCTAGCATATATATCTACCATGGTATGGTATACAATATTATTTCTAAGGGGGCATTATTCTGTATAGATAGAAATTGCTTATTGCCAGCTGGTTAATCAGAAGTACTGAACATCTTGCTTGAATCGAAATCTTCAAGGGTTTTTTTTTCTGTGTTGCATTTGTCTGCATGAAGTTGCAGGGATTGTAAACTTACAAGATCTGAGGTGGTTGAAAACTGATTGAGGTCTATTTACCCTTGACTTTCCTACTGGCCCCCTTCCTTCAAGAAAAAGAACATAGCACTAAATTATGGGTACTTTGGTGTTAATTTATTAATAACTGTGTTTAGAAGCAATGACTCCTACAAGGTGGTCTGCTGTATTGTTAACTTTGGTATTGTAAAGGTAGGGTAATAATCCAGGCTACACTTCACACAGTTCTGCAAGTGATGGCCAGGAATGGTTCAGGAAGCTTCCTCTGTACCACTTGGCATGTAGAACAGTGTAGACAAGAAACTGGGTTAGAATGCAGACAGTGGTAGGAGCTAGTTGTGAAGTGTCAGTGTTCTTCTTAAGGCTACAATATTTAAACATGTCTCTGTTGGCTTGAAATATATTTTGCAATGAAACAGTTTAGCATGGTTGTTGTAATTTCAAAACAATTTGTACTTGAAAGGAGATCTAGAAGAATTGAAAGACTTGGAGAATTTGGTTCTGTTGTCTGTTCAAACTGTATAATATATGCCAACTGTTATGCAGGATTAGAGGATTTGTGATAAGAAATAAATAGTTTTGTCTTTGTGAATATTTTTGTAGAGGTGTAAAACTGAAAGCCACAGATGTTGCATTATTTGCATGGGCTGGCCAGAGGACAAGAAATTAGGTCATAAAAAGATAATTCAGCCACATTCTAAATACATTTGAATTTTAATGCAAAATATATGTTTTAAATAAGATGATTTGTTTGCTCTACTGTGATACATTATAATCTTTTAAGAAAAATACTGTTTTTTTTCTGTTCAATTTTGTGTTTAGCACTGGAAGAATATTGCAGACTTCTCAGAGCAGGTGTCCAGTTTTGAAAAAAAATATTGTCAAACAGATGCCATTGGCAACTTCCTTGGTGATTGGTCTCCTAGGATCATGAAATTATCAGGTTCCATTTTTTAATTATATGGATGGTGGTTTTTTGCAGCTTTCAGAGATTGGAAGTCTGGTTGAAGGGTAGACAGTACAGACAAATAACATAGTATAAGAAAGCTTGATAAGTTTGTATAGCTTAGGGTTACTTGTATAGCTGCCTAGAATGTCCCCTTTGGCAGCACAGTTAGCAGTTAGTTGGAACACATGGGAATTCACTTGGATGCACAATGAATTTACAGTCCTTGACAGAACAATTGGTGGATGCTTATTTGATTTTAACCCTGCTTTTCAGCAGTAAGCTAGTTCCCAAAGGAGCTCACAGGTATCAGAACCTAGCACAAATAAGGATTAAAGTGTGATTTAAAATGTTCCTTGTGGAGAGAATTCACAGTTATGCTGGTTACAGGCATAATCAAGGAATACTTGGTTTGCTTCACCCAAAGAGTGATTAACACATGGAATTCACTGCCAGAGGAGGTGGTGGTGGCTACAAGCATGGACAGCTTCAAGAGGGAATTAGATAAGTATATGGAGCAGAAGTCCACCAGTGGCTATTAGACACAAGGTATAGATAGGAACTCTCAGGCTGGGGCAAGTGATGCACTGTATTCTTGGTGCTTGGGGGGGGGGGCAACAGTGGGAGGGCTTCTAGTGTCCTGGCCCCACTGCTGGACCTTCTGACGGTACCTGGTATTTTTGGCCACTGTGTGACAGAGTGTTGGACTAGATGGGCCATTGGCCTGATCCAACATTGGCTTCTTTTATATTCTTGGATTGGAAAAAGTGGATCTCATCTCCAAAATATGGTTTTAGCTCTCTGAGCACATGTGTTGAACTGTAGGTCTTTTCCACAGCTGATAATGTAATGATCACTAATCTAGCTGGCAAAATAGTCCAATGGCACCTTAACAAGTCACAAAGTTTATTCCAGCATAGACTCCTTTGGGAATGACCCTTCTCCCCTGCACTTAACGAGCTACCCTGGGGCCTTTCCAGGCTGGCAGAAAGGTGATCGGGATCACGGAATCCACCTGATGGGCCCACAAGGAAGTTACTGGCTAAATTGTGGTTTTTAAAAGGGCTGTAGCCAGTGTTCCCTGTAAGCTCTACAGTGTAGTGAGCAAAAATCCTACCTTTTGAGCAAAAAAAAAGCTAGTAGTGTTAAAGCTGTGAGCAAGTTTACATTTGACCGTTGCATAAATTATTTTTAGACAATTATTTCCATAACCTTGTAAAACTCTCAGAATGCTTTTAAACTATATTTTAAGAATAATTTAAACATTATTATAGGAAACAGAATCAAGTCAAATTTCATTACACAAAATGTTGTCCTCTGCAAGGATAGACCTGGCCTCTGGAGAACAGGTCTCCCTGCTCCTTTCTACTATATTGGTAGACCTGGCCTCTGGAGAATAGGTCTGCCCACTCCATTCCACTATATTGGTAGACATGGGCTTGGACCATCATTAATCTGCGCTGACCCTTAGAAAACATACCAGCACTTAAGGAAGAAAAAACCCAGCATTACAGGTCAAGTATAACAGGTCAAGGAAATCAAATCAGTCAATCCTTAAAGAAATCCATCCTGACTATTCCCTGGAAGGCCAGATACTGAAACTGAAGCTCAAATACTTTGGTCACCAAATGAGAAGGGAGCACTCACTGGAGAAGACCCTGATGCTGGGAAAGATTGAAGGCAAAAGCAGAAGGGGATGGCAAAGGATGAGATGGTTAGACAGTGTTATTGATGCAGCGGGCGTGGGGTTGAGCAAACTATGAAGGATGGTGGAGGACAGGAGAGCCTGGCATGATATGGTCCATGGGGTCGCAAAGTTGGACTTGACTGTGCAGCGGAACAACAACAACATAATAGAGGTGGAACAATCACTGTCAGAACCCTGCCTAACGTAACAAACAGGAAGTTGCTTAAATGTTATCAAACTGCCGAAATTACTTATTTATTCAAATATTTATATCCCACTTTTCCTGTGACTCAAGGCAGCTTACAAATCATACTGAAAAGCATAATAGGGGTGTGCAAAACAATCATTTTTTCTGGCTCAGTTATAGCCTATGGGGACCATTATAGTCAGTGAGCCCCATTTATCTGGGGCTTGGGGGGGCTGTTTTGTGAGGTACAGGCACCAAATTTGCAGCACAACTTCTGGTGCCTCTCCTCAAAAAGCCCCCCAAGTTTCAAAAAGATTGGACCAGGATGCCTCCATCCTCCATGGTTTCCTGTGGAAGGGAAAAATGTGAGTTGAAGCTAAAATCCTCTAAGCAGCCCTCTGAAATGTGCGCCAGCACCTCCTAGCACAGCTTAGAGGGAACTGTGGCAATAGCTCATGCCTCCATTCAAGGTATGGTCATTTCTAGCTGTCACCAGAGATGGGGAATGGGCAGTGGGAGTCAGTACACGCCCAGTCTTCTCAGGAACCATGGTTCTTCTTGCAAGTAGGTAAACTGCCCCAACTGGGCTGATGCGCTACTAGGTGCCTCTGGCTGAGCCAACCCAACATAGTATAGGGGAATGGCTGCCATGGAGGTGAGCCTGATGGGAGGCATGGATGGAGGCAGAAACCTGCCCAAGCTGGATGGATTCACTTTGCATTAACTCATTGACTCCCAGGCTCTCCAGCCCACAGGTTGGGAACAACTGAGAACTCTTTTCATATCTGCCAGCTGACTCCTTGGCAATTTATTCTAAGTATTTGTACACTGTTCTATCTAAACTCAGAGCAGTTTTCATAAGAATGAAACTGTATTTAAAATTATGTAAAATTAATGATGCAACAATTCCTTTTCAGTATATTCCGTACAAAAGCCACATCTGCTAAAAAAAAAAATTAATCCCATTACAGTTATGTCTGCTGAAAGGCTGTATAAAATTGATGAGTGTTACACCCTCTCATAGGGTTTCTGAGAACTTGGAGAAAAATTTCGTGCCCTTTTAATGCAAGCTTAATGTATAGAAATAAGCAGGTGAAGGTTTTCACTGCATGGAGGTAGATAACATCCCCTGGTAAATAACAGCCCATTAAGCTTCTCTGGCAGTGGGTAGGGGATTTCCACCCCCCACCCCCCCACCCCGAGCATTGGCAACCTATCTCTTACATGCTAATGAGGGACACAGTTTCTGACCTCACTCAGGAAGTTATTCCAGAGCTTCATTATGAAGTGGACTGTAGTTCACAAAAACATAATCTCACAATAAATCTGTAGTAAGTAAATTGGTAAGAAGTCTATTTATGTTTACCCACGTACCTTTACCTAGCACAAAAGCAGAGGCAATTTATCATGTAGTGATGCTGAATGAAAAATACTGAGATCTCGGATTGATTTAATTGACATTTTCTAAAAAGTTTCATGTCATTTGTCATATAACGTGATGCTTAATGTCTGCACTAGCAAAGTAGTGCTTACATCTTAGATGTCCCACGAATACAACAACAACCCATTTGCCTGAACAGTGTTTACAGTATAGTTAAATCTAATAGGGGGAAGTTCTAGCTTCTGTTCCACATGTGTAACCGCTAATACAGATTCCATTACTATGCATACAAAGGAAGGAGGGAGCGTCTTTTTACTAGTTTGACAAACCATGGGGAAACATTAACTCCCCCCCCACTTCTGTTCATAATATTAAGAAAGGTTTGCTGCTATACTACCATTAAATACATTCTCAGTGGCCAACCAGGAATGAGGAGGAGTTGAGACCAAGACTTGACAAAGGTGGGATTAGAAGGGTGGAGGAGAGAAATGAAGGCATATCAAAAGGAAGAGAGCATGAAGGAAGGAGGAAAGTGGAAAAAAGGAAGAGAAATAACGAACAGAAGAGAGATTGGTTTATGGTTTATTTTCTACAACACTCTAACGGGGAAGATCTGGCTTAGCAGACAAAACTGTAGAGCTTGGTGGAGGAAAAGGAAGAGAGAAACACTGCTGGAAACAACCACCATTGTAAGAGGCTGCAGCCTAGCAATGACTGTTCTGGCCATTTGTTGTTCTGGCTGGTCTTGCCTTGCTTCAGTGTTAGCCTGGTTGTTGGGTTTAGCAGGATTGGATAAGCAAGAATTTCACTCAGCCTTGTAGTAGGCTTTGCAGAAAGGTCCAGCCAGCAGAATCAGAGCAACTCCTATTTAATGTGCTCTGCCTTCCCTGCACCCCAGTGGTTTCATTGCAAAACTGCATTAAAAGAAAAATCAAATATAATCTAAATACAGTGTGATGCTGACTTCAGGGGTCCTTCAATTAACTTGGGCCCCAGCAATTTCCATTTGTTCCTTCCCCTCTTGGTGGTCCTAACTCTGTGAACTAACAACCACGGTAATCAAATTTTCTATGCAGTCAGAGGAAATGAGTTACACCTTTGTAGCACCAACTAGAGAGTTCTATTGTGGGCAGATTGCATAAAAATCTTTTAATAAACTAATTTGGTCAAAAGAAAATCATAGCATCAAAAGCTACTGAAAATTTCCAACACAACCAGTAGAAAGCTACCCCCTCTGTTGACCTCTAGGTCTGATGCTGTTTCAATGTATGTTTTGGCGGGGCCTTGACACCTCTGTTGAGCCTTACTTGTCCTATGTGAATTGGAAGCTCACCATACAGTACATACAAGCATTTTCCTGTGGCTGTGCATTGCCAGAAGGTCCATAATGGTGGGCATACTGTGGCTCAGGAAAAAGTCAGTTGCAACTTGATGGCATTTTCTACCATCACCAGTGAACCATACCTGCTTGTTTAATGAGTACCTTATGGATGTAGAGGAAGAGATAATTTAATGAGTTCTATAAGACAGTGATTCTGAAAGAATTGCTTAGTACCCTCCTGTAAGAGGTACTGAACTATCTGCTGAATGGAGATGGAGAAAAGAATGCCTTTAGTCACTGGTATAACCTAAGTAATAGCTACCAAATAATACTCTGGACAACATGCTTTCTGCATAATTTAATTTAAATAGTTTTATTGTGCATCATAGCTACAGTTATAAGAGCATCTTGGATCGTCTGTATGTTGCAGTATGCACACAATACCTTAGTGACAATTTCACATAATAAGAACAAACAATCCAGCAATCAATAGTTTAGCCACGTTCACTTCCTTCAAGCATGACTGCTAATATCTGCTTCAAGGGAAACCACAAAGACAAGATGAAACCTGAATCCAGGAAAGCTATTTCACAAGTAGCTTCCATAGTTTTACCTTTGAAATAGCAGCTACTGGAGACAAAACTGAGATAATACTAATTTATTTTGCTATGGCCATTTATGCATTTTGTTAATTAAAATTTTCAATAACAATGTAAGATGCTTTTTTGTGTGTCATGTCTTTGAATTGGTATATTTGTAAAAACCTGCATTAGTGCCATACTTTTAGGGAAGTGGTGTTTTTTTTAAAGAAAATGTCAGCCTTTTGCTGTCCAGGGTTATATTATGGTACCCATCGCCTTTAACTTTCTTTTTCAGAAAAATTTGCTGTTTTTATTTTCAAGCATTTTCCAGTGTTGGCATGAAGTTTCAGTGTATGTTTACCCTACTGATCATGTAGCTTATATTGTTGATGTAGTTAATCAGCAGGGAAAATAGTTCTTCTTAGTACAGTTATTTTTATAGGCACACACATAGTTCCAGGTGGTCAGCCGTGTTTGTCTGAAGCAGTAGAACAAAGTTAGAGTCCAGTGGTACCTTTAAGACCAGCAAACGTTTATTCAGGATATGAGCTTTAGTGTGCATGCACACTTTTTCCTTGAATAAACCTTTGTTGGTCTAAAAGGTGCCACTGGACTTTAAATTTGTTTGTTCTCTCTCTCTCTCTCTCTCTCTCTCTCTCTCTCTCTCTCTCTCTCTCTCTCTCTCCCCCCATATAGTGTTCCCTCTAAGCTGTGCCATCCTGTGCTGGTGCACAAATTCCCAGCCCCCAGTGCATGGATCCCTGGCTGAGCGCAGAAGGACAAAATTCTTCCCTGCCTCCCTCTCCAAGGCACAGGGGGAAGAGGCACCAAGCCAAACCTTCCCTCTCCCCACCAGACAAGGTCTCCTCCCCCGAGGAGGAAGGGTGGGGGAGCTGTCAGCTGTTGACTTTAAAGCACAGGAAGCCATTTCAGACTTTCTTTTCGCTCCCCCCTGCTTGGAAGCAGGAGAGGGGAGCAAAATGAGCAGTCTAATGGCTGCCCACCCTTTAAAGCTGTGAAGGAATGCCTTCACCACCCTTTTTGGGAGCTGGGAAGTCTGTCTTTTAAAGGGCATTTTTTCCCTGTGGGCTAGAACCAAAGGGGAACTTATGTTTATGAGGCTCTCTCCCCCTTCTCTTCTTAACCACAGAGCTGGGATTCATTTGCTAGAAAAGCAGAAACAGGAAAGGAAGTTCCAGGTGTGTTTTGAGGCTTTTCTTCCCACAATGCTCTGGGGAAAAGATGACTAGATCCACGGCTGGGAAAGAGGTTTTAAATTTACCTTACTGAGAAGGAAATGGTGTCCTTTGGAATGCTGCTTCATCAGAAGGACCTGCCGGGCTGCCCACTGTGGTAGCCATTTTCTCCCTGAGACCATGCTGCAGACAAGGTAAAAAGAAACATGGGACCAGTCTGGTTTCTCCTATTGAAATGAATAGAAAGATGTGTACTTTGGAGTTCTTGAGCCTCATTTGTGCATATGTATGGTTCATCATTTCCCCACATTTCTTTATGCAACTCAAAGAAGGACACTCAGGAGAAAGGGAAACAATATATTCCTGATGATGCAAGCATTTGCTTGAACTGGGAGTGTTTCTGTATATGAACATACCCAATCAAATGAAGATATTTCCATGGCGCTTCTAATGGAGTGTAGCACTTTTAAAAATGATTAAGAAGTTTCTTTCACACTTTCCCCCTTGAAGTGTGTGCAGAACATGATGAGCTTAAGAGCTGGTCTTAAACACAGTGGTATAGGAGTCAGGCTGGTTTCTTAGAAATGTTGGGCTCTGACTGTTTTGGACCTTGTAGCACCTTGATTCGGGTCTAAAAGAAAATAGGGAGTATTTATCTAATATGATTTCAATGATGCATCCCCACCAAAAGGTGGGCCACAGCATTGTGCTTTATTTTGTTATTACCGACAGCCCTGTCAAAGTTATAAAGGCATAAATCAGGGCCTGCAGCTTGTGATGTGGGAGAACCTTGTGCAGCATTCAATTGTACTGCACAGCTGAAAGGCCTGAATACCTCCCCCTCAATTAGCTGTCCCTTGGGGTGTTTGGTGTTGAAGGAGGGAGCTTTTCTTCCCTTACACTGCTGGGTAGCTGATAGGGCTGGTCACTCAGCTGTTCAGCACTGAGGGAGCCCCCTCTCTTCATTATCAAGCAGCTGAAATGCAGGTACAGCTAATTACCTGTTATATATTGCATGGAACTGCAAGAAGTGACTCTGCAGTGGAACTGCTGCCTCCCTTTCACTTCCTCAGGGGCCTGTGTAGAGGATGGGGAAGGAGAATGAGATAGAGCCCCTGCAGTGTCTGGTGCACAGAGTCTTAAATTAGAGAAGACTTGGCACACCATTTCTGAAAAGTTGCTGACCCCTAGCTTGAATGGTAGTTGGTAGATCTACTCTGGGGGATTATGTATTTACAAAATTTGTACCATACCTTTCTGTTCTCATCAGCACCAAGACAGCTAACAGATTAAAAACATAATAAAACACATATCAAAAACCATTACCACCAAACAAAACACATTAAAACCAAAGCTAAAATATATGAAAACAATGAAACATACAGCAGGAAGGAGGGACCCCCAAGGAAGCATTAGATGAATGAAAAAAAATCTTCCCCTTCTGATGGAAGATGGCAACAGAAAGGGCTAGGGAGAGAATTCTAAAGAGCACTACAGCTGTGAAGGCCCTCTCCCAGGTTGCTACTGACCTAATCTCAAAAAGCAGGGGCACTCAAAGTAGGACTCTGGAAGTGGTTGGGTAGGTTTATAAGAGAACAGGTATGCTTCAAGTATGCTGGTCCCATATAGGTCAACACAAGCATTCTGAATTGGGCCCAGAAGCAGAATCTAAGCCAGTGTAGATAGTTCCCTACAACCCACTCTGGTTAACAGCCTAGCTGCAAAATTCTGCACCAGCTGAAGTTTCCACATGCTTCTCAAGAGCAGCCCTATGTAGAACGCACTGCAGTAATCTAATCTAGATGTAACCAGGGCTTGCACTTCTGTGGCTGGATCTTTTCTGCTCAGGAAAGGCCACAGCCAGTTAACCAGTCAAAGCTTGTAAAAAGTACTCCTGGGCATAGCTGCTACTTGTGTTTTCAGTACTAGGCTAGGCCTGTGTTCGGCACTCAAGTGACAAGCCTGTTCCTTCGAGGTGAGTGCAGCCCCATCCAGAACAGGTGAAGCTGTAAGCCCCAGTCAGACCTTTCTCTCACCAGTAGTTTTTCTATTTTGTCAGCATTAAGCTTCAGTTTATTTATGTGCATCCAGAACTGCTTCCTGTCACGGCGCCTGCTGAGCCTGAGCCCCTGGCTCCAGCAGAGGAGCTAAGTCCCGCCAGGGATGAGCGCCCGTCATCAGAAACCTCTGCACCTGACAGCACGGCGAGTGCTGAGGCAGGCCCAGCAACAGCTGGGGCAGATCCCTGTTCGCCTGGCATGCCCCCCAATTTGCCGCCATGAGTGTCTCGTTTGCGAGAGCAGCACCACCAGGACATGGCATGCGCACCCAGCGCTTGTTTAGCCCTGAGTACTAGTGGGAGCCAGGACGTGCTGGGAGCATGCTAATTGCTGACCACTTGGAGTACTATTTAGCCCTCGCTGGCACGTTGACAAATCATGCCAGCAACTAATCAGTTTGACGACACTCTGCACCACCCTGCTCGGATTCCTGCCTCCTGTCCTGTTTCCCTCGGCTCTTCAACCTCGGCTCGTTTGACTCTGTTCAACTCTGCACCTTGAACCTTTGTTGCCCTGACTCTGGGAACTCTGATCCTTGGACTATGCTAACGGTTTGTGATTTGGACTTGGTTTCTCTGGTTATTTGACTTGCCTGGTTCCTGACTCTGGACTGCCCCTCAACTACCTTGCCTGTCTTGCACCTTGAACTTGTTCTTTCCAGTGATTGTTGGGTTGCCCGGTTCTGACCTTGGACTGTGTTCTGACTTCGGTCTGTGCTCTGACCTTGGACTGTGTTTTTGACCACCCCCACGCTTGCCTGGCCATGCAGCCCAGCCTGTGACACTTGCAGGCACCAGTTCAGTGTACAGCCTTATGGGATTGGCTGGAAGCATATTGGTGACAACCCAGCCCAGATCTCCGGATCAACTCACCCAGATTTTCATGTAGATGTTGCAAATCATAGGGAACAAGATGAATCCTTGTAGGGCTCCACAGTCTCCTAGGCACTACCTTCTGAAACTTATGGTCTAGGTTGGACTGGAACCCACTGCAAAATGACACCTCCCAGTCCCAACCCAGAAAGGTGGTTCAGAAGGATACCATGATCAGCGGTATGGAAATTTGTTGAGAGATCCAGGAGAACCTCTGTCCATCTCCAGGTACAGGTCATCCAGTAGGGTGACCAAGGCTGTTTCAGTCCCAAAACCAGGCCTGTAATTAGATTGGGAAGGATCCAAACAATCCACTTCATCCAGAAATGCTTGTAGTTGTCCAACCATCACCCGATGGATCACCTTGCCAAAGAATGGAATGTGAGACTGGTTGATAGTTACAGCAATCTACTGAGTCCAGGGTTGGCTTCTTTGGGATGAAGCCTGAATTGTCTTGCCCAGTGTAGCAAGTGGAAAATACTCCTAGTTTCTTCTGTACTTGCCAGTGAATCCAAGACAACCCCAAAGGCCAGACCCCATCAATGATGAGAGTCCCATTCCTCTCCAGGTTACAGTGCTAAATTTCTATTAGCTCACCTGCAGCTGGTTTCTGACCATATTAGAGCTTCTCTAGCTCAAAAAGAACAGAAACCATGTAATTATGAGTGCAGATAGTTAAAGTTTAGGAAGCTGATTGTTTAGAAGTTAAATTGTTCCTCTCCCCTTTTAGGCCTTTAGTATTTGTCAAACAATATTTCATTTAACATTTACTGTTTGGGTAGTTGTGCTGTGGTTTAAGGGTAGAGCCTGGCAGGCGGAATTAGGTAATTTGGTCCTTTGTCCACATAGGCATTAGATGTAATGGATAAGATAAAAAGAATGTGGGGCATGCGGGAGAGGGGGAGAGTTTTGAAAGTATGTCACTGTTCCATAGATCTTGATGAAAAGTAATTTTTTGTCAATTAGATAAAAAGGGTAGTACCTTGCTTAGAGAGCAGCCCTTTACAATCAGGACAAAAATAATAATTGCTTATTAATTTGTCAGTTTAGTAGAAACTTCTTGCCTTGCTGTTGATAAGAACTTTGCCTTTGTTTCTAGAGAATGTGCTGACTTTTTGGGCAGCTGTGAAGAAGTGTGTGTATGTTTATGCTGTATCACTCCAAAACTAACCCTGCCTTCTTTTAGGTATAGGTAATGCTTTCCCCAGTTTGAAGCAGTCAGATCAAAACATCAGTCATGTTACTGTATACAAGTTAAGTACTAATTATCTAGTGTCTGGAGCCATTGTAACTAGCTTGTATTTATCTTTAGTGTTCTAAATATAGTGCCTTTTCAAGCATGAGCAAGAAAATCTTTGGTAGAGATCTGAAGGTAATTCTTGTATTAGTGAAAGCTGCATTCAGACAGTGGTTTAGAATCCTGCGTTTAAACCAGAGTTCAGAATCCTGGTTTGTTTAAAATAGTTTGCCAAGGTGCCTGTATTCAGTTTTAATGTGAACTGGAGTTCAGTCAGACTGTGAAATTTTGGATTAGGCTCTGTTCACAAAGGGAGGTGGGAAGAACAAGGAGCATGTACAAGCACAGCAATAAGCTGAATGTGATTGGAGTTTCAGTGCATTTTGTTGTAGCATCTGAACACAGCTGTAATGTATAAAGATGAATGACCCATTCTGAAGGACATAAAAAGAAGGTAGTTGTTTGTAGGGAGATCATGTTAATTTGTCATTGAAATGCATAACCAATTAACTTGTTTCATAGTGGGAAATACTGGATTAGACGCACTTGACTGAAAGGTGGTAGTGAAGGATTGCTAAAAATTCCCTTTTGAGTACTTGGTTGAATAAAAGCAACGTAAAACTTTTTATTGGGACAAACAAAAATAGTACAAAACAGTTTGCAAGCTTTTGAATCTCTAGAAACCTTCAGCAGTTCCATTATTTAAAAAGGAGGGGGGTATTTCAAGCCATGAGGCCTTGTCTTGTCAGCATCCTGTGTAGAAAGTTGAGCAAAGATGCAGACTTAAAATGCTACTGGCATCAGGTTCCCTTCTGGGAAGACAGATAAACGAAAGCATCTTGTTAAACTCAAGAAGGAGCAGTTTATTAAAAAGGCTGTCTAGCATCAAGCAGGTCTCCTGAAAATGCTGAGAACAGTAGTAAATGTGGTAATCCTTATAATACTGGAGATTAATTGTAGTTGACACAGGTAAAGTGTCAGTGGGAGCCAAACTGGATAGTATTATCTTGTGTTGGAGGAGGGGAGTGAACCTAGAAGTGCAATCTTTTCCCAGTTTTTTCTTCCAGTTGACTATTCAAGTATTGTCTAAAATAGAAACTGCAGGTAGAAACATTGGTAGTAATTCTTCTCTTGAAAGTTATCTGTGTCAAGAATTCGTAGAATTGACTTCTGGATTACTTTAATCATCCTGCAGGCTAGAAATGGCCAGCTGTCTGTGTATTACTAAAACTTTTTGTATTAAATCTTTTTACAGGCACCAAGGTTGATAATGTTTCAATATATTAAAATGCTGATAATGAAATAGTCCATGGTGAATAGAATTTAGGAGATTTGGGTTTAATTCAAGTATCTATCTTCACTTCCTGGTGTGTGTTGGGCAAGTTGCGTTGTGCATATCTGAATCCTTTTGCATAATAAAGAAAAGTCAAACTGTATGTTACAGAAACACTGATTGCATATGGATGTACAGAACCTAGTATTATAGGATGTCTTCAGTAAAATACTTGTGCTTCATCTTAGATTTTTTCCATTCCAAATTAGTCAGTACAATGGTATATAACCAAGCACATTTTGTTGGCATATTTGGCACTTAGGACATGTTAACATCAAACATCTTTGGTTTTAGAGGCTAATTAAAATGTTCTAAATTAGTGCTGGAAGAACCAACATTAGCTGAATGTTCTCTACTGTGATGGCTCATGTAGGAAATTAATGCTGCTGATTCTGCTGTAGGTGCCAGTTCATTTGATCCATCTTTTAGTTCAGAATTAATGTTAGGAGCATCCTTTTGTCTGTAGGAGGGTACACAATTACACATATGCAAATATGTGTATACTCAACTACCACTGAATATACGTTCAGTTCAGAGTTGCCGCCAATCATAATCATGTCTGCATGATAAGCACTGCAGAATGTCCTGCTGACCTACAGGTGCTGTTAACAGTTTGGGCCCTCCAAGAGCTTCAGACACCCAGCAGCTGTCCTGGTTCTCCTGGTGGTGCACCACTCTCCTGAGCCCACTGGACTTCCAGAGGAGTCCCTTGCTTTTCTCTGGCTATCTGTGCTGCCACCAACTGGTCAAATAGAGTATTTCTTGCTAAGAAGGCTAGCACTCCATCCATATTGCCACTTCCAGGCTCTGCTGGGTGCTTACATCTCTTGCTTTCACTCTTAACTAGCCTTTGCGGGTACAGCTTATGACACTTGCACATTCCCAGGTATCTAGCAACACCCTCTGATCCCCTGGGAACCTTTCAGTAACATGTTTGAGCGAGGCTTACAGTGGTAGCAGAGAGCAAACTTCCGGCATTCAGAATAAAAAGAAATGTATTAGAAGATGATGTCCACATACATATTGCGCATAGCAATTGTTCAAGCGAGATGACATAGTAAAGGTACATGCATGCATTCCTCTGTCCCTAGGCAAATCATACTCTTAACTGTTGTAGGGTAGGCTCTTTACTCTTAAAGTTATAGCTTTCTATCAGTTATCCATTACCTTAAATCTTTGTCCTGGCTGCTTGCCCTTTGTTAGCTCCACATAGTAACGGTGACCATCAAGATGGATTCAGCAGAGAGTGTCCTGACAAACAACCTGCAAAAAAGAACCCTGCAAAATGGACCTTGTTTCCTTTGTGTCCAGGGACTCCTCTGCCCCATAGTTCTCTTCATGTCCTTACCAGGAAGAGATACAATCTAGCATTTGGCATCCCCAAGTCTCATTCCCCTTCTAGATGTCATATTTCTGCCAATCCCTTTGATTGTTCTTTGCCAGCTAAAAGTATTTGCATAACCAGGCCTGGGTGTTTGGGATAGCCTTCAATGGGATGGTAGTGTTTGAGAGCAATTAACTTCTCTCCTGTTTCCTCCCCTTGAACTGACAGAGAGAATGAAGAGGGGGAGGGGGATTCTAAACAGTGTGATTTAGACCAACAACTTGTCCACCCACTTGAATCTATAATATGAACTGTTAATCAAACACTGTCTTTGACTTTCCTTTTGTCTTAAAAGCATCTAATAAGATACAGACCTTGAACCAGACCAATATTTTTAAAAGCCGTGGAATATCCACTATGTGCTGAAATGAGCTTGGCAAGCTTAGAACTCCACAGTATGTCCACATAGGTGTGGCAGTTCTTAAACAATGTAGATCCCAGGTAGTCTCAGGCATTTCATTCATCAGAGAATATAGTTCATGCAGTTTTACTTTGGTAATTCAATATTGGAGCTAATCATTAAACATCAAAAGCACTTTATACCTCTGAGGAGCAACAAAGCTTCAAAACCCCATGAGGAATAGTATCAAGACAGCTTGAAACGTATGTATGAAATAAGAGAAAATTAGATATTAGCATACTTATGAATATTTAATAATATAAAAACACAAAACACTTAGGCTTGTTATTTAAATATTGTTAAAAATCATACAGTATTTAGCATAGGCTATTAGATTAGATTCTCATGACTGTATTCTTTTTAATTAATATAAAAGCATCTAAGACAAAACATCTTAAGAGATACAGCTGAGCACTACTATTGTCAGTTACTTCATTTTAACATAGATTCCTGATTCTCTTTTTTTTCCATATATGACGCTTTCTGTCCTTTGTATTTCATATTCAGACCAGTTTTCCAGTAAGGTAATTTTGGAGTGATTCTGTCCTATATTGCTTTAAGCATAATGTATCTGAATTCCTGAGAGTTAGCTATATTAGTCTGATGCAGTAATAACCACAAAGTTTCCATTCTTGAAGTAACAGATGCCAAAACATTCCAAAAAGTCCTGGGGTATGGCAGCTGCCTGCCCTTGTGCTTTTCAGTACAGACCACAAGGATGCCCCATTGGAGCTAGGAGAGCTCAGCTGATCACTGGCTACTGAAACAACTGCTTTTAGAACAAATGCCTTGCCTGTGCTGGCTCCTCAGGTTGAGGGAACAGCTCTTGCTTCAACTGCCAGAAGAAGCCACCAAGATTCCTCTCTCCCCCCTTGCTGAGGCCTCAGCTGGGGCATGAGCCTTCCAAACTCCTGCTACTGCCACAGTAGCAGCTTTGGAGCAAAAACCATTGAAGCAAATTGACAGTGCTTTCTATTCAGGCATATCCAGCTCCTGTAATGCAACTCAAGTGGGCCAGAGAGACAGTGAAACTTCAGTGCTCCTAAACATTGGTAGCCAGCTAAGGCACTAGAGAGAGGTGCAGTAGCTCCCAGGGATCTGGCTTCCCTTTCTCTTCTCTGAGGATTTTTGGTGGCTTGTGCTCACAACTTGATGGACTCAAGGATTGATATATGCATTCCATCTAACACCTCTGATAATGAGCCCATTAAATAGGGTGTGCAGGGAGGGGGCAGAAGTAATTTCACTGCCCCATACTAACTAAGATGATCATGGTCCTTAGACTTGGTCAGAATTTAAACCAGACTTCCCTGGATCATCTGTCCAGCTCATGACATTTCTCCTTCAGAGGCCTCTTCTACATTCCTGACCCAGCCTGGCACTGGCTCGCCACCCGGAGGGTAGAAAGATGGTCCCTGGAATGGCATGGATACCCTCCAGAGGTCATAGTTGCCATGCTATCCAGAAAACTTTCAGCCATCAGGATCTGTAAAGCACCATAGAAAACTTTCAGCAGGTGGTGCTGCAGAAAGAAAATTAGCTGCTTATCAGCCAGAACTGTAGAGGTGTTCCAATACTTCTATAAAGGTTTTTCCCCTACACTCTCAAACAAGTGGCAGCCCAAGACTTCGCCCCAACACTCTCAAACAAGTGGCAGCTCTATCTTTCATTCTCAGCACAGACTCTTTCATCACATATTTTTAATTAAATGATTCTATAGGGGGTGGCTCTCCTACCCACTATGTGACAGTATTTTCCTTTCTGGGACCTACATGAAGTCCTTCAGGCATTACCTCAGGTTTGGTTTGAACCACTCAAGTCAGTATCTCTATGTATTGTATCATTCAAAGTAGCTCCCATCAAATCAGCAAGAAGAGTCTCAGAACTTTCTGCTCTTTCTATAAGGCATGAATTACACTCTTTCCAAAAGGACTCAGTGAACCCCAGCATGATTCCCTCCTTCATACCAAAGGTAAATTTATCAGGTACCACCCTTCTTCCCCTGTTCTGTGCACCCCAAGGAGAAGAAATGGTAAGAACTGGATGTGTGGAGGTCACCAAGGACTTGCATGAAGCTCAGAGTTGTTCCAAACTATAGGCTCTGTTTTGTCTCCTTCAACCCATCTTCCATGGGAACAGAGGTATCCAGTTCAACCATCACTAGGTGGATGAAAGCTGTATCTTCTTAGCCATTGAGGTCCAGCACTTACCTATTCCCAAGGACATCACAGCACACTCCACCAGGGCAGCGGCCACCTTGGCTGCTGCTTGTAGCCAATGCTTGTATTGCAGAAATCTGCAAGGCGGCAATCTTGATGTACTGGAGGTCCTCACCATGTAGGCCCCCCATTCTGTTATGTTTGATCTCAATTTTGTTCATCTGTGCAACTCATTGTGGGCCTAGAAATAATAGATGGAGCCTGTATTAAACTAATATCAAATGGCTATGAGTCACACTAAGGGCCTAAAGGTATGCAGGGTAGCTCTATCAGTCATGCAAAAGTCCATCCTAAGAGGGATTCAGTTGAAGGCCATTTTCCCCAAGGACCTCAGAGCCTCCTTCCAGATAATTTGATCTTAATTAACAAGTCATATCTCCAAAACAATATACAACAGGCCAGTTCCAGCAATTTCCTCTGTAGCTGAATGATTCGACTGGAAGGTTCCTGCCCTTCCCCAAGCATGGAAAGTCATATTGCTGACTTTCAGATCTCACTAAAGGAACTTTTAATGCAGAAGGGGGAAACTCCCTTCCACAATGCACACAATTTCTTTTCAAACTTGCTCATCCTTGGAAGGATTGAATATTTATTACTCTTGCATTCTGATGCCAACACTCCTTCCAGTTTGGTGTAGTGGTTAGGAGCACGGACTCTGATCTGGGAGAACCGGGTTTGATTCCCCACTCCTCCACATGCGGCTGCTGGTGTGACCTTGGGTCAGTTACAAGTTAGTTCAGAGCTGTTCTCTCACCAGCAGTTCTTGAAAGAGCTCTCTCAGCCCCATGTACCTCACAGGGTGTTTGTTGTGGAGAGGGGAAGGGAAAGGAGATTGTAAGCCACTCTTGAGACGCCTTTGGGTAGTGAAGGGCGGGGTATAAATCCAATCTCTTCTTTCCCTCCTCATTCTCTGCAAAACGGTATAAAGAGTTACCCCTCAGTCCCAATTTTTATAGCTGGTTTGGACACATTCAGTTATCTCTTGCCTCTTTGCACCACACCCACTTTGCTGTGCTTTCTCTCACCAACACCTGGTCAGTTTCAGGCTCCTGACTCTGCTCCATTGTAGTGGAAGACAACCTCCTCCCCCTTCTCTCCAGCTCGATGTCTTGTTTCCTGTTTTCTGTTTTGTTTCCCAATAGGCAGGTAGTTTGCTAGGGGTAGGTTTTGGGTACTTTTGCCATTGTTTTACCGTCCTTTTTGTACACCTCCATTTTGCTCTACAGTATTGCTCAACTTAATTTGGTCTCTTTTCTGTTAATTAATCAAGGAGCTTATTCCCCCTCGTTCTTTCAAATGTTGGTCTGAATCTGGACCTTAGTAAACACAGAGTTAAGATTCCAAATATATTTTGAAGTACCCGAAATAACATGTGTTTGCTCTGTGCTAGCAAGGGGATGCCTTTGCACGTTAGGGGACCTTCATGTGTATGCCAATTTGGGTAATGATTTTGGCATCAGCCTCTCTACTTTTTGCAAGGCAGTGTAACCTGAGCATATACAAGTCTGCAGATACAGCCTTTGATGGGAGAGTTCTCCAGCAGATAGTCCCCTCAGTAGTTCCTCTAACACTTTGTAATCTGCCCACTGGGGATTACACACTTTTTCAGTATCCCATTTCAGGATACCTTCTTCCACTGACAAAGAAGGAAACATTAGATTTACTGTGAGGGTTTCTTCTCATCACTGGAATGGAAGGTATCTCTTCTCTCCCATAGGGAAGGAGGGGCTCTTGGATGGGAACTACTAACCTTTCAAGGAATGCTCTTTTCATCACAACTGCAAAGGAATTTGCCTCGACTTGAAGCATAGCAAGCATGAACTAGGACTATCCCTATAACTGGATGTGGAAATACTTCAGAAAACATTTTTGTGGCTTTGCCTGCAAAGTGAGTAAGAAGTTGTAACCAGTTTCAGAATACCTTCCGTTCCACTGATCAGCGGAAACCCTCACAGGAAGTCCAGTGTTTTGATTGATTATAGCGTAAGCTTTTGTGGGCTAATAGAAGCCTGTACTGTGATGTGGTTTTCAGGTAGCAGATATATACATACATGGGTACAAGGATGATACCTGTCAGCAATGCCCAATTGGTATTTCCGTAGGATAAACAAGTCACTTTTGGTGCCAAAGAATACAGACAATCGCCTTTCAGACATCACAAATAAGCTGGAGTATGTTTGTGGCTGGTATGACACTGCCGGATTCATATGATCTTTCTTTCTCCTATATGGTATGGGCAGATTGAAAAGGGAAGTAATCAACTAACCATAATTAGTCACTATGTCTGAATAATTTCTCCAAGGGATTGTTTCTGATCTATTAACTTGAATTCTTAACCAGTATTAAATTGTAGTTCAGAATTGTAGTTACTAGTATAGAAACAGGCTTCAGTTACTGAAAGTGCTCATAATAAGTTCACATCATGATTTATTATCATTTGTTGTTGGGAAGAGGGAGGAAGGGATTGCCTAAGCCTGGTGATTAACCTGTCATGAACAAGCTGAGATTTGTTCATGAAGTCTGAATGGAGCTATAAAAAGTCAGCAATCAGAAAGCAGTGGGAGAACTTTAACTGTCCCAGACACTGTTGATGCTGACCTGTAAATCACCATTCTTTTTCAACAGTAAAAAGAAACTTCAAAATGGATTCAAACATGCAGCTAATGAACAGTGAATCTGTTTCTGTTTACTTAGGCTCTGATCATTGATAAATACCATGAATTTCTCCCCTGCTATCACTGTTAAATAGGGACAATTATCTACAGAATCTATATCCTGCCTTTCTGTCCTCACAAGGGCTTCCAAGGAGACAGAACAATTTAAAACATACTTGATAAAATCACATTTTAAACCATTAAAATCAGCCCCAAAGACACATAATTAAAACATATTAAAAAACAACAACATAAAATACATAGACATAAAAACAGCAATTAAAACATTGGCTGGGAAGGAAAGATCACTGGGGGAATGTTGAGTGAACCCAGAAAGTCTGCTGACAGAAGATGGCAACAGAAGGGGACAGATGAATCTCCCTGGGGAGAGAGTTCCAGAGCTTTGGTGCCATGACTGAGAAGGCTCTCACCCAAGTTGTGTGTGTGTGTGTCTTATGTGACATCAGATTGCTTCCAACTTATAGCAGCCCTATGAATTAATGACCTCCAAAATGTCCTATCATTAACAGCCTTGCTCAGGTCTTGCAAACTGAGGGCTGTGGCTTCCTTTATTGAATCAATCTATTTCATGCTGGGTTGTCTTCTTTTCTGGCTGCATTTGGCTTTTCCTAGCGTTATTGTGTTTTTTCAGTGAGCCTTGTCTTCTCATAATATGACCACAGTGAGCTTTGTCTTTTCATAATGTAACCAAAGTACAATAGCTTCAGTTTAGTCATTTTAGCTTCTGGGGAGAGCTGGAGCTTGATGTGATCTATAACCCACTTATTTGTCTTTTTCGTGGTCCATAAAACTCTTTTCCAACCCCATATTTCATATGCATCAACTTTCTTCCTGTCAGCTTTCATCATCATCCAACTTTTGCACCTATACATAGTAATGGTATTGCTATCTACCTAACCTTGGAAAGTGGAGGTATCTGAAGCAGGGCCTCCAAAGATGACTGTATTGGTCCAGCAGGTTCATAATGAAGTAGGTGGTCCTTCAGGTATGGTGGTTAAAACCATATAGGACTTGAAGGTCAAGACCAGCACATCTGATCTTTCATGTCTTTCCCAGTTTTTTCCCTTGTATGCTTGTGTATGTGAAACATCAGCCAACTGAGAATATTATTATTACATCTAACAAAGTGAAGTATAGACCACAAAAGTATGTACCACAATAAATGTCTGGGTCTGTAAGGAGTCACAAGTTACTTCCTTGTATCATTGAAATCACTGCATTGTGTATGATTGTGTGAGAAAGAGCAGATACTTTTTATTGCTGACCTAATCCCCCCCCCCGGTAGAATGTGTAGCATGTTGAAGAATGGCTATTAGGGGAGGGGCTGTGGCTTAGAGGTAGAACACCTGCTCTGTATATAAAAGGTCCCATGTTCAGTCCTAAGGATATCCACCTAAAACGATCAGATGATATGAGAGACCTCAGCCTGAGATCCTGGAAAGCTGCTGCCTGTCAAGAATGCTGACTTTAGTAGACCAGTGGTCTAACTTGATATAAGGGAACATTGTGTGTTCATGTGCTGTTACTATACATGTATCAGCTATTAGCCACAGGGTATAGATGGGAACTCTCAGTCTGGGGCAGGTGATGCACTCTGTTCTTGGTGTTGGAGGGGGCAGTAGTGGGAGGGCTTCTAGTGTCCTGGCCCCACTGCTGGACCTCCTGATGGCACCTGGTATTTTTGGCCGCTGTGTGACAGAGTGTTGGACTAGATGGGCCATTGGCCTGGTTCAACATTGGCTTCTCTTATGTTCTTTTGTTCTTTGTGAATGAGGCTATTTCCCAAGATGCACTGGGTCATGAAAAATAGCAAAGTGTGAAGAGAAACCTTTCCCCTGCCATCTTTCATTCTTCTCCAAGCTGGAGCTGCTGACTTGGGTTTTATGGTTTGTTGAGAGGGAAATTATTCCAAAACCTTTACTTAGTTAGATTCTTAAGATTATGATGGTCTTTTTGTCAAAGTGATGGGATTCATACAGAAGGTTGCAGTGAAGGGCAGTGGTGATTTACTAGAATGGTTAGGAAAAATTTATTGAGAGGAAGCAAAATACATGCAAGCTGAGTAATATTCAAGTATATTTTACTCCAAAAATTAATAAGCAGCACACAAATGCCTATCCTTTTCTGTGTGGGGTGGTCATCTGGCTTAGGGTATGCATTCCTCTGATGATCTGTGGACCTCAGACCAAAGCCAATCCAAAGGTTAAGTAATCTGTGAGAAGTAGTTTGTGAGGATAGCCAAGCTGAAATCCAGGCAGTAGTTTAGGTAGTAATCCAGAATGGTCCAGAAGGGAGAGCGTGTGGAGTGAGTCTGAGAGTGACAAGCCAGGCAGGATCCAGGCTACACAGCTAAAGTTGGACTGATTATGGTTGTAGAAGGATTTAATGAATCAGGAATAGTGGAGACAAAATTTTGATTTTCATGGGATTGGAGAGAGTTGAAGGTATCTGAAATAAGCCTCTGGACTTGCTGAAGGAGGAAGATTTGGGAGAAAAGGAGGCATGCTTTGTAGGGGTTTTCAAAGCAGAATACTTTCCAAATCAGGAGACCCAATGCCAGAAAATCTTAGGGCATCATCTGGAATAGCCTCTTTTTAGTTATGTGCTGAGATTTCTGGAAGTCCAGTCTTTTAGGCTCGATTGAGACCAAACAACACAGTATTGTACTTTGGTTGGACTAAAATCTCTTAAAATAATAGCTACAGGGTTGACCATGCCTAAGTGAGCCTTCTCTTTAGGCTTGTTGTCTTAAATGGTTTTACTTGCCGGCCATTACATTTCATAATTAAATTGCAATTATGCCTTTCTTCCAGTCTGTCTGTCTTCCTTTGTCTGCAGCCACCCACCCTCTGAGTGAGGCTCATCTGATTCTTTAAGGTAAACGATTCTTTAGACAAGGGTGGGCAAGATTTTTCTAAGATGTCAGGTTGGGTAGGCTGGTGATAGACCAAATGGGGGTAGAGTCTGGAACTACAAAATGAAAGCAGAATAATCATGGTAACATTGCAGACAAAAGTACAGGAAGGAAAAGATAGAGAATAGATGTTTGTTATGAATTCATGGTACCTTATTATCAGCTTTTTTGGTGGTGTTTGTCCTGGCAGGCTGTAATTCTAGACTGTTGAAATATGTACATTGGTATTTGTTTACCTTTCAGTGAAAAGTTTACTTAATGGAAGTATTCAGTTTTAGTATGTTAAATAGAGGCTTGAAGCCTTTACTAGGAAAAGGTTTTTTAAAGGCATGATTCATGCCCTGGTTTAAAGGAGGTTCTTTTTCTGAAATGGTGCTGTGCAACTTTCTGCTAGGCTTGTCCTTACTTTAATAACTCCTGATTTCACATAGCTGCTACCAGAACTGGAAGATGACTGTCCTTATTATATGTATTTTAAATTTTAAGTCTGGAAGTAGACTTTTTTTAAACAGCAACAACCCACAAACCCAGTTGTGCAGCATCTAGTAAATTTAGGTGCCTCACATGTAATGTATGATTAAGAAAACATATTTTGTACTTTGCAGCAGGAATTACTCCCTACAGGAATAACTGTTTGCTTTTAAAGTATTTTTTTTCTTTCACTCTTATGTTGAGGAGTTAAGCACAGATGCATCTGAAGAGTCCGATTTTAAGCTGGTTCTCAAATATTTCACTTGACCACCATTTAGTCATAATATTTATGCAGCTACCTGAGAGATCTAATGAGAGTTAGATCAACAGCAGCTATCTTTGGGATGCTAGCTGAACTGATGTTCTTAACGTTTTTCAGACAGCATCACTCTTAGCTGTGGCAGAATGAGCACTATTACCTTCTGTAGTAGTAATCAGTGCATTCGTCTAAAATTATCAGTTGTTTTTAATAAAAGGATTCTGAAGATTGAATTTACTGTAACCTCTGAAGAAGGAGAGCGCTAGTTTTGTATAGTGGTTAAGAGTGACATATTCTAACCTGGAGAACCGGGTTTGATTCCCCACTCCTCCGCAAGCTGGGTGACCTTGTGTCAGTCACAGTTCTCTCAGAGCTGTTCTCTCAAGAGCAGTTCTCTCAGAGCTCTCTCAGCCCCACCTACCTCGCAGGATGTCTGTTGTGGGAAGGGAAGGAGATTGTAAGCTGCTCTGAGACTCCAAGTGAAGGGCGGGGTATAAATTAAAAAGGGATTGTATCAGTTATGTGTTCTGTCTGGTGTGCAGTATCCCCATTGGTTCCCTAATTGGTGCACCTCTTTTGGTCAGGAAAACTGCCATAGCAAAGGGAAGATTAGTCTGGCATTCTCAAAGCAGGGTTTCCTAGCTTGTAGGTTCTGACCCAAGAGTAGTTGTGAAGCCTGTAAAAGTGAGTCATAGGTTTTTGCAGTTTTATTGATTTGTGCATGCTCTGGGATTTTTTTAAAAAAGTTGGTCAGCATTATCAATTAAATTGGGACTTGAAGGTCACCATACCAAAAAAGATTGAGAACTATTGAGCCCTAGGACAGAGAGCTGCAGGGAGCCCCTCCATTTTGCCATACACAATTTTGCTCTAACTGACAGTTGCTGAGGGACTGCAGATATTAGGGGTCAGGACAATGTGTCCCTACAAACTCAGCCTACCTATAAAAGTGAAGGCTTGAGGGGGGGGAGGCTTTTCCCATTTTTCCCAAGGATTTCCTCCCAGCAATGTTCCCTGTAAGCTCCATAGTGTTGCAAGCAAAAAAAGTGTTGTGAGCAAAAAAGCTAGTAGCATTAAAGTTGTGAGTGAGTCTACATTTGACTATTGTGTAAATTAATTTTTAGAAGATTATTCTCCCTCTGAGGTGGAGGCCATCTTGTGGGTGATTCCCGTCCATCACTCAGGGAGGCAGGATCAAATCTAAGTGTTTCCTGTGGTGGGAGTCACCCTCAACTCAGTTTCTTTCCTGCCTCAGTAGGGAGAGCAGCTAGGAGTAGGCTTTGCCTAAACCTTTTTCTCTATTTTGCTCAACTTCTTGGTTTCACTGTTCCTGTTACTATATCTTTTATTCCTTATATTTATTCCTTCTAATCTATCAAAAAAAAAAAAAAAAACCACCCTCCCTACCTCTCCTCCTTTTTTCTCCAACTTGAGAGAGTTCTTCTTTCACTTCACTCTCTGTGTTAGGCAATGGCGCTCCGGAGAGAGAGTGACGGTTTTCTCTCTTCTGGAGAGTTAGAAAAACAAGAACGGAGGGGAGAGAGAGAGCGACTTGGAAGAGGGCCGTGGAAGTGCAAGGCTCCAAACCATCTGAGTTCAACGAGGGTGCGAAGCGCGCCAAAAGCTCCCTTTCCCGCGCTCAGCCAGAGCCCGCGCAGACAGCGGCTGTTTTAAATGAGGGAATTGGATGGCAGAGCCCTAGCTCAGCCAGGGAGCGACCCGAGACTGTATGTCGTAGTGGGTCCGACATTGCAGCGATCGCTTCAGCGGAGGCTGCCCAAGGGGACGAAGGGGACGATGACTCAGAGACCGGTAACCTTGACGACTCCAGGTCCACCCCCTTTCCCCCAGAGCAATGTCTTTCTTTAGAAGGGCCATGAGACAGGAAATAGCCCGTTATTGCAAATCGGGAGGTTGCTATACCCGCTCACGTTCCTCCTCCTCCTCCCCCTCCCCCTCTCCTCCAAGGCATAAGAAACAGAAAGCCTGGCTTACTAAAGCTTCCCAGAAAAGCTTTCCTGGTGATCCCCAGGAGGAACAGGGAGGAGACGCTTCTAATACCCATAGCGAAAAAGAGGAGGGGGATTTTCCTCACACGATGAGGAAGAGGAAAAGATTCCTATAACCTCTGAACAATCCTGTAGGTTTTTTAAAACTGAGGACCTACATTACCTTCTATCCAAGACAGTTTCTGCTCTTAAGATACAAAATTTACTAAAGTCAAGAAATAAGAGCTCTGATGAACAAGAGCAACAAGAGGGATCAGAGATCACTGATGAATTCTTCCCTCCAGACGAGTTGTCTGAAAGAGCTTTTCCATTCCCTAACTTTTATATGCGCAAGGTTAAGGCAGAGTGGGATAAACCACTGTCTAGTAAACCTTGAGCTGTGGTGGCTCAAGTGGTTAAGGCGCTGAACTGCAGGCTGTGGAAGGTCAGTAGTTCAGCTGTTCAAGACCCATGAGTGCCGCATGACGGGGTGAGCTCCCGTCTCTAGTTCCAGCTCCTGCCAACCTAGCAGTTCGAAAGCAAGAAATTGCAAGTAGATAAATAGGTACCATTTCGGTGGGAAGGTAACAGCGTTCCGTGCGCCTTGGTGTTTAGTCATGCCGGCCACATGACCACGGAAATGTCTTCGGACAGCGCTGGCTCTTCGGCTTTGAAACGGAGATGAGCACCGCAACCCTAGAGTCGGATTCGACTGGCTTTCGAGCAAGGGAACCTTTACCTTTACCTTTTAGTAAACCCATTCCAGGCATTATTAAGAGATTGTATCCCATAACCTCTACCACTTCAGATCTTTTACAGATTCCAGCCGTAGACGCCCCTGTAGCGGCTCTGCAATCATCTGGTCTTCTACAAGAGGATGGTCATGGCAACTTGAGAAATAGTCTGGATAAGAGATGTGAGTTTGCTCTCAAAAAATCACATGAAGCCTCTTCTTTAGCCATCAAGGCGTCTTCAGCTGCATCCACAGTCTCAAGGGCTTCCATAGTATGGATGCGGAAATTAATTCAGATGCTGCCTGAAAATAATTCCAGACTACTTGAGGGAGCTAACAGAGTCCTTAAAGCCATCTCATTTACGGCTGATGCCACCCTAGACACTATGGTGTTATCTTCTAGAGCTATGGCATCATCTGCAGCAGCCAGACGTTTAATATGGCTACGCTCTTGGCCAGCTGATTACCAATCCAAAGCAATAGTTTCAGCGTACCCATTCCAAGGGAACAAATTATTTGGAGATCCATTAGAGAAGATCTTAGTTGAAACTCGTGATAAAAAGAAGGCACTTCCAAAATACGTGCGCTCAGGAGAAAAGAGATCAATGAACTTCCCTACCACTTCTGCTTCTTCTTCTAGACCATACCAGTCCATGCCCAGACCACGACAGGACTACAGGAGACAAGCTTGGAGCAACAGCAACAATAGCAAGCAGTCCTTTCGTAGGGGAGGATTTAACAATAGGTTCCCAAGATCATATGGCAACAGACTAGATAGAGCCGAAAGGGAACCCAAGAACCAAAAAGCATGACTATCTAACCCCTCCAGTGGGGGGACGCCTGCTTCTCTTCAGTCAAGCATGGGTCAACTCACATCCAGATGCCTGGACAAAAGACTTAATCCAGGAAGGCTACAAAATAGAATTCCACTCCATGCCTCCTCTACGCTTCATCATGTCTCCTACACACCAAAACCCCATCAAGAGGGACAAAACCAGAGATGCAATACAACACCTCCTCGACATACAATCCATAGAACATGTACCCACAAGCGAAAGGATGACCGGTGTGTACTCCATCTTTTTCACTGTACCCAAAAAGAACGGAGACTGGAGGGCCATTCTAGATTTAAAATTCTTGAACAGATATGTAGAGCCAAAACACTTCCGAATGGAGACACTGAGGTCCATAGCAGAAGCACTACAACCTCAGGAATTTCTCTCTTCTATAGATCTAACGGAAGCATATCTACACATCCCGATCTTCCCTCCTCATCGCAGGTTTCTACGTTTTTGTGTGAACGGGGATCACCTACAGTTCAGGGCGCTCCCTTTTGGCCTCGCCTCGGCTCCAAGAGTATTTACCAAAGTACTCATTCACGTGATCGTCTGCCTCAGGGAGAAAGGAATTCATATTCATCCGTATCTCGATGACATTCTGGTCCGGTCCCCTTCCAGACAGCGATCCAAGAGGGACACGGACATGACGATCCAATGTCTACAGGACTTCGGATTCATAGTAAATCTACAGAAGAGTTCACTACTTCCCACTCAAAGATTGGAACATCTAGGTGTAGTCCTGGACACTCGAGCTACAAAACTGTTCCTACCGCACAACAAGGCAAAGAAGATACAGGACATGGCCAGACAAATTATAAAGGCAAGAACTTCATCCCTATCTGCCCTAACCAAGATGATGGGATTGATGGTATCGACACTCGACTCACTCCAATGGGGACGGTTCCACTCAAGACCATTGCAGATGTTCATGCGTCCATTCCAGAATTCTATTGCCCTCAAGATGGACTTCTCACTGAAGGTACCACTACAAGTAAAGGTGAGCCTCAGATGGTGGTCAGTTCTTCACAACTTGACACAGGGCAAGACATTCTGGATCCAAGACTGGATACAGATTTTCACGGATGCCAGCTTATCAGGGTGGGGCGCAACATTAGCTCACAACCCAGTTCAGGGAACGTGGTCCAGAACGGAGTCCAAGCTACCCATCAACCTTCTGGAGCTGCGAGCAATCCGATTGGCTCTTCTGTGTTTTTCCCCTCATATCAAGGGACGCCATGTTCTGATCAGGACGGACAATATATCTGCAAAGGCATACTTAAACAAACAGGGGGATCACGATCCCTGGCCCTACACAAGGAGGCAATCCAACTCCTCACATGGGCAGAGAACAACCTGGCCTCAATCAAGGCGGAACACGTACAGGGCATAGTCAATCTTCAAGCAGACTGGCTGAGCCGACGAACGATCAAGGAGGGCGAATGGTCCTTACACAGGAAGATCTTTCAGGTGATAATCTCCAGGATGGGACTTCCACAGGTGGACCTGTTTGCCAATCAAGACAACAGTCAACTGACACGATTCTTCACCAGATACTTTCACCCCAAGGCGGAAGGCACGGATGCCCTTCTTTCCAGTTGGCCAGCCGGTCTTCTTTACGCATTTCCTCCAATTCCAGTCTTACCAAAACTACTTCGGAAAATAAGACTGCTGAAGGCGGAAGTCATTGTAGTGGCACCATACTGGCCACGTCGTCCGTGGTTCTCCTCACTTCGGGAGATGGCAGTGGCTCCTCCTCTCAAACTACCGGTCTCAGAAGATATGCTAACTCAGGGACCAATCTGGCATCCCAATCCAGGTTGGTTCTGTTTGACCGCGTGGAAATTGAGAGGAACAGGCTTACCAAGCTAGGCTACACAAGTTCTGTTATTGATACTATGATGGCATCAAGGAAGTCATCTACTACAAAAATCTACAACACTACATGGAAAGCATTCGTTCGTTGGGGCCGTCGGAAGAAGATTGATCCACTACACCCGAGGATTGGCTCGTTGCTAGAATTTCTACAGGACGGCAAGGCTAGTGGTCTCAAAGCAACTACACTTAGAAGACAGGTGGCGGCACTAGCTTCGGTCTTGCCACGTTTTCAAGGTGTCTCAATTTCACAGCACCCTCACATTGTCCGTTTCCTGAGAGGAGCTTCTCTATCTGACCCTCCTCAGGCTCATAGGTTTCCGACATGGAGACTTAACACAGTCCTTACTGCACTTACCAAGCCTCCTTTTGAGCCATTGAGGAAAATCACACTCAAATTTTTGAGGATGAAAACTCTGTTCTTAGTAGCCATCACATCAGCAAGAAGAGTCTCCGAGCTGGGAGCTCTATCAGTGCAGAAAGAGCTGTGCATTTTTCACAAGGAAAAAGTGGTACTAAGAACAGATCCTACCTTTTGCCCAAAGGTGGGTTCCAAGTTTCACAGGATGCAGGAAATATGCCTGCCATCGTTCGTGCCACGTCCTACTCACCCAAAGGAGAAGATGTGGCATACTCTGGATGTAAGACGGGCCCTCAAATGCTATATTCTCAGAACAGCACCATTTAGAAAAACAGAATCTCTGTTCATCAACATCTCACCTCCACACACAGGGAGGAAGATGTCAAACTCGGCCATAAGTTCTACCATTCGGTTATGCATTGCTGAAGCCTATAAAAGCTTAAACCAAAGAGTTCCGGATGGCATCACTGCCCATTCCCTACGCAGTGCGGCCACTAATGCGGCCTTTGCCAATAGGGCTTCAGTAGAGGAAGTATGCAAGGCTGCTACATGGTCTTCATTGTCGACATTTATCAGACACTATAAGATAAACGTGTTTGATTCTGCTGATGCAGCCTTTGGGAGACGGGTTCTTCAATCTGTCCTTTCTCTAGATGACGACCTTCCCTCCCAAAATTAGGGACACTGCTCTGGGAGGTCCCACAAGATGGCCTCCACCTCAGAGGGAGAACGACCATTGGTTACTCACCGTGAAGGGTCCTTCTCCTCTGAGGCTTGGAGGACATCTTGGCCCTCCCGGGTCGTCAGTCCTTCCTGATGATATGTATATAGTTGTTCTTTCTGCTGTGTCTACGAGTACAGTTTTCCTTTTCATAATGTCACTTACTGTTGACTTACAGAGTTTTCCAGTTCTCTTTCTACCTTTTAGAGAGGTTTTTATTGCTTTCGGAGTCCCAAAACTGAGTTGAGGGTGACTCCCACCACAGGAAACAGGAAACACTTAGATTTGATCCTGCCTCCCTGAGTGATGGACGGGAATCACCCACAAGATGTCCTCCAAGCCTCAGAGGAGAAGGACCCTTCACGGTGAGTAACCAATGGTCGTTTCCATAACCTTGTAAAAATCTCAGAATGAGTTCTTTTAAACTATATTTAAACTATATTTTAAGAATAATTGTAACAGAAAACACAATCAAGTCAGACTTCATTACAGAAAATGTCCTCTATGGGGGTTGACCTGGCATCTGGAGAACAGGTCTACCCGCCCTTTTCCCACTATATCAGTAGACCTGGCCTCCAGAGAACAGGTCCACCCACCCATTTCCACTATATTGATAGACCTGGCCTTGGACCATCACCCTACACTGAGCCTTAGAAAACATACCAGCACTTGGGGGGGGAACTCTTGAAATATGTCTTGAAATATGACAACTAGCATTACAGCACAAATACTGGAGGAAAAATCACTGTCAGAACCCTGCCTAACCTAACAAACATGAAGTTGCTTAAATGTTATCTTGTCCAATTATTTGTATCAATTTAAGGAAAGAAATATTTTTCTAAATTAAAAAAACCTGCCCAAACTACTTATTTATTCAAATATTTATATCCCACTTTTCCCTGTGACTCAAGGCAACTTACAAATCATACTGCAAAGCATAGTAGGGGTGTGCAAAAAACCCCCATGATTGTGTCCAGCTCCGTTATAGCCTCTGAGGACCATTATAGTCAATGGGCCTCATAGGCTATAATGGAGAATTGATTTCGGGGTATCTGGGGCTCGGGGGGGGCTGTTTTTTGGGTCAAAAACTTCCCTAAGTTTCAAAAAGATTGGACCAGGGAGTCCAATTAAGTGGGCCCAGAAGGAGGTGCCCTCATTCTCCATTGTTTCCAGTGTGGGGGGAAATGTCTACTCAGTTCACTGGTGGAATGAGGCAAAAATCCCTATACTGCTGGCTAAAATTTTGTGTGCCAGTCCCCCCAGTGCAGTTTAGAGGGAACTTCCCTCTCAGTCTTCCTCACAGCAAAATTAGAACCTTTAGGGAGCTCTGGAAAAAAACACTCCTATGAAATATTTTCTAAAATGAGTTAAATGCTGCTTAAAACTAGGTTTTTCACTCAAAATGTATAGCATGAAAAGTCTGAGGAATTCTTTAGGTTCTCCAACTGAAAAAATGGGCAATTTGGAGAACTGCAAAACATCTGCTTGCACATATGCTGGTATTCATACCTATGATTATTTCTGTCCAAATAATACACATATTTTTTTTACTACAGAATTTGTTTTCTACTTTCAACATTTTTCTTACATGTCAGATTGCAAACATTAAGATGCATGTGCTGTGGTACCATAGGGTGCAGTTTGTAACTCTTTAAGTGTTTGCTTGTAGCTTTTTAAAAAATAGAAAATAAAGACGCTTATACTTTTAAATTCCATAAATATGCCAAAGAGTGACATTTTATGTTATCTGAGATTTAAATGAAGCATTTATATTAAATCAGTAAAATAAATTAGGTTTGAAAGGGAAATATGACATATTTCAGTTTTTTCTCAGTATGGGTCCCCCCCAGTAGCTTCAGAATTTCTAGAAATTGTACATCTCTAAACCTCTACCTCACAGGGCTATTAGGATAAAATGGGAATGGGAGAACTGTTGAGGACTGCTGAGAGGATGGAGGGGGCAAAATTCCTAGGGCCCGAGTCAACTGGAAGGCGCCTGAAGCCAGGGGTCCTGCTGCATTCAGAATATATCTTAATTTATTTTACTTGTAATGTAGTTCTGCACTGCAGCCACTAGGGGCACAGGGAGAGCAGAACACAGTGAAAAGCCGTAGTTCCGCTTTCCGTTCACTGTGCCTTTCTGCAAAGTTTATTACAAGGAGGCAAACACTTGCATATCCTGCTAAACCCATCAACCAATCAAGGCAAGACCAGCCAGCACATTTAATGGCTGCTACAGTCATTACCAGACTGCAGCAGCCACTTAATAAGTGCACAGCTAAGAGAGCTTCCAGGAATTTTAGGAAATACAATGAATATTTGGGGGGGGGGTAGGATAGGATTAGTAATCCAAACTGTTTGATTCTCACCATCGTATTAATCTCTGGTCTAGCCCTGCAGTTCTCTGACATCAGGGAAATACTATTCTGGTTAGTGTAGTTAGTTTAACGAGCTTTTGTTTCAGAGCATTTGTGTTGCCTGTAAGGAGTGTGTTGGATGTCAAACTGTCAAACAGTACTTAGTCAATCAGATATTCCATTGCCACTATGTAGAAAGAAGGAGATATTTTGTATGTTTATACATTATTAATGGCTCTACATTTGGGACAGAAACTCAATGTTTTGAAATGGCTTGTTGTAATTCACTTCCTGTTTTTAAGACGACTATATGCTGCATAATAGGATTTCCTCTTACACCATGAGCAATAAAGGATCTTTTGAACGTTACTTCAGTAAAGCAAGGGCTCGGTTTTGTCAGATGTTGAGACAAAGGCTAGAGTACTCTGTAGTTGAAAAAAAGATGAAACACTGGCTGACTTGTATATGTAAGAAGAGCCCTTCTGGATTAGACCAGTGATGCTTCTAGTCCAGCATCCTGTTTCACACAGCAGACCACCAGTTACCCAGGGGGGCCAGCAATCAGGAGACGGAGACCAAAGCATTCTCCTTCTTTAGGAAAAATTGGCAAAGACTGGCTCTGTCTCTCACATCATTAAACAGTACAGATCAGTTGCATAGCTCAGGACTGCTTATATAAAAAATTAGCTCACTGCTTTGTCCCCTTCTGATTTTAGTTCTCACAGTTTTGGTTGGAAGAAATCAAGGATGTGGTCTCACCTGTGTACACTTTCTTGGTGGCGGAGGTCCATCCTGCATGTTAAAATGCATTTACTTTAGACCAAAAGATTTATATATGTGACCGCTGTTCTCATAGCAGTAAATCAGCTAATTACCTGAACTACAGTGTTGTAATTTAAAATACTGGCTTTAGTGGCAGCAGCCTAGCCTTTCTAGTAGTAACTAGGGAGCTTAACTGAGGGAGAACAGTATTTCAAGATGGTAGCAGGAATGCCAGATAGACCAGTTCTACCAAGATTAATCACAAATTAGTTCTCCGGGACTTGCTTGGCAGCTTGCTTAACATTGCCATGATTCTTCACCATGGCTAGGAAACTTGGAGCATATTGAAATTTCATGCTGTCCTTTCCTTCCTCCCCCTCACCTGCATGAATTCCCCATTCCTTCTCTGGTTAGTGTTAATTGTGACACAGCATCATGTATGGTTCATGTAGCTGGGTCTGGAATGCAGTGCCTAGTTCTGATATGCACATGCTGTAGTATCCCTCAGGGATTACATATTGTCCCTCATGTTGTTTAATATCTATATGAAACTGCTAGTGGAGATTATCAGGGGATATGGAGTAAAGTGTTGCCAATATGCAGATGAAACCCAGCTGTACTACTGCTTAGCTGTCAGGTCAGTCTGTGGACTGAAGAAGGTAATGGTAAGAATGAGAGCCAGTCCAGAGAAGACTGAGGTGCTGTTAGTCAATGACAAAGCTGCTTGAAGACTGAGGAGTCAGTCTATCTTGAAGGGGCTGCACTCTCCCTCAGGGATCAGGTTCATAGCTTGGGCATACTGCTGGATCCTGGCCTACAGTTAGAGGGCCAGATCTCCTCTGTGGCACATAGTGCCTTTTATCAGGTTTGGCTGATATGCCAGTTACAGCTGTTCCTCAAACAGTGTGATTTGTCTACAGTGAACCATACTGTGATTATATCCAGGTTAGATTTCTGTCTCTGAAAATAGAAACTTGTTCAAAATGCAGCAGCCAGAGTATAGTCAGAAGTGAGATCATAGCACCCCAGTGCTGAAATATCTGTACTGGCTGCCCATTTGTTTCTAGGCACAATTCAGAATGCTGGATCTTGAGGCCAGGGTACTTGAAGGACTGCCTCCTCTCATATTCTCCTGCCTGCCAGTTGAGATCCCTTACAAGCCCTGCTCTCTGTGCCCTTACCTTCAGAGGTGAGGCAGGTAGCAACCAGAGCCGGGGCTTTTTCAGTAGTGGCACCTGACTTGTGACCTGGTGTCTCTGTTGCTTTCTTTTAAGTACCAGGTGGAAACATTTCTGTTCACCTGGGCTTTTAATTAAAGGGTTGATTTTATAAACACTATTTTAGACTGGGAACTGTTGTTTTAAGCTGCCTGTGGTTTGCTTTTATCATTTGTGTTTTTATTCTGGGTTGGGTTTTTATTGATGGATTTTAATTAATATCGTTAAATTTTGTGTTTTTTTATTAATTAATTTTACTGTTTGTTTTTGGTATTTTTATTTTGTAAGCTACCTCAGGCAGGTTCTCAGAGAGGTGGTATAAAAACATTCTAAATCTTTAATCCCCTTATGCCTCAACACTCTATTTGCAGGTCTGTTAGTCCTTGTCCCTGCAGGCAATTTCTGGTAAATTATATAATTTCTGAAGTTTTTCAGCATGTTGTTCTTTGGTTTGCACCTGAACATCAGATTTAAAGGACAGTTTCCCCCCTCTAGAATTGAGGATGACCACCTTGATAGCGTTTTAACTGCATCTGGCCCACCTGACTGTCAAGTACTTACCTGGGGTTCTATACTGTGTGTTGATTGTTCAGAACAGCATTTGAACTTGTTGGGTATTACAGAGTTTACTGCAGAAGCCCTGCACTCTGTGAATGCTCCTATTTACTGGTAAAGCATTTCCTGTGTAGAGATGTGAAGGCCTGGAAAAAAACCAGAATAATTTAGGGGAAATTTTTTTTTTCTGTTTTTTCCCTGAAGCCTTTTTTGTCTTTTTCCAAAAAATTGGAAAAATTGAAAAAAGAAAAGAAATTGATTATGGAACATGATAATAACAGACACAACAGAGCAGCTGCAGAAGCAGAGATGAAACTGTTACTGATAATTACAGCTCAGAAAAATGATTCTGATTAAATTTCACGCTCATTCATTGAAACTTAGTCCCACTTTCCCTTCTATACATTTCCCCCCTCTTCAATTCTTTTTATGAGAATGTTTTTGTTTTATTTAATCCTGTGGAGAGGAAACATGAATAATTGTTACTTCTGGATTTTAAAAAATTGTTTTGTGGAGGTTTTTTTGTCTGTTCCACATAAACTAGTAAACAGTTCAGAAGAAGAAGAAGAAAGTTTGGATTTATACCCTGCCCTTCACTACCCAAAGGCATCTGAGAGTGGTTTACAATCTCTTGTCCTTTCCCCTTCCTACAACAGGCACCCTGTGAGGTAGGTGGGGCTGAGAGAGCTCTTTCCAGAACTCTTCTTGAGAAAACAGCTCTGAGAGAACTTGTGACTGACCCAAGGTCACACCAGCAGCTGCAAGTGGAAGAGTGGGGAATCAAACCCGGTTCTCCCAGATTAGAATCCATGCTCCTAACCACTACACCAAAAGATTGTTGCTCCATTTGTTTCAATTACAAATAAATATTATAAAATAAGTAAATTCTGTTTGTAATAATTGTTTGGATACACTATATTTTTAATATGCTAGTTGTGATTATTTCATGCTGAGTAAAATTGTCCATAGTCATATTTTATGTTCCTAAAGTAACAGAATGACTTTCAATCTGGAAAAGAAAAAAGAAGTGCTAATGTAGCATTTTTTTCAATTTTTCTGAAAATTTTCATTTCCCCCCGAAAAAAACTGGTTTTTCCCCCGAGCTTCAACATTTCCGGAAATTTTACATCTCTATTCCTGTGTCAGAGTTTACTCAGGGAAATCCCTGCTACTCATCTCTGAGCACTGATCTCACCTCTTGGGTTGTCTCTGCATTCTGTTAACTTTGTACTTTCCATGCAACACTGAGAAGGACCCCACAGTTTGGAAGATTGTAGATGGTTATTCCTGGAATAAACTAGAGCATGCTCTAGTGTGACAATCTCTTCCTGTTTAAATACTGCAATTTGAATTTTGCAAATTCAGCATCTGATGGTACATAACTGAATCCAAGATGTATTCATATTGTGTATAGTGAACATTTGCATAGGCAGTGTGGAGCTAGATTTGTTTAGAATTATTAAATTGTTTCTTTTTGAAAAAGTGTTCTGGTTTGGAGGTACTTAATACTACATGTCAGCTGTTTTGAATAAAATACAAGTTGGGTCAGTTTAAAATAACTGGAGAGACATTTATAGTTGCTGCAATAGAAAAGAGAGCCCAGTAGCACCTTAAAGACTAACAAACTTTGTGGTAAGGCATGAACTTTCGTGAGTCACTGCTCACTTCTTTAGATTGGGGTTGGTTATGAATGAGCTTTCAGGGTGACAGTGTTCCTTCATTAAAGTTTGGAAAGGCAATTGTTAGGGTGGCTGCTTAGGAGAAGGCCAGGAAACCCCCCAGAATTTTCAGATTTTTGAATGGGAAAGTTAAACAGTTTAAGAAAATGAACAATCATAAACTATTCTGTCTTAAAATGTTTTTTCAAGGCAACATTTTGAAATATTATTTTAGGTACCTTTTGGCAATCTGCCGTATTAGGTAATTAGAATTCCAGTGTAAATGCTGCTTCATATTCCTTCATATGTAAGAACTAGACTATGCGCATCAAATCAAGAAACAAGTTAAGAGACAGCTAATGTCATTTCAGTCTTTCTGGTCCATTGAAATAAAAAGTAAATTCAGAATGGGATGCCATTAACCTTTCAGAAACTGGTTTTGATTGGGGAAAAACTACGTTTTGTAATCCAGTCAAAACTATTCAGTGTTTGTTTTCTTGTTCCTTTGTTTTCAAGACATCCAACTTTTCCTAGGTTAACACACGCACACGCATGCTACAGACATCCTTATATATGACTGACATCTGTGTCAGTTGAAAGTTGCTTGTAGCATTTTGAACATTATTTCAAATAAATGTACCCTTTGCCTTATTCATGGCCCCCAATGTGGTGCCTGTGGACACCATGGCACCTGCCAACACCTGCAGGACCCACCAGGTGCTTTTAGGAAGTGGGTGGGGCCAGGTGAGGTTTTTGCCCAGCAGAGCTCCTGACTGGCCATTGGAAGTCTGATTGGCTGTGCAGATTTTAAAAAGGTTGCTTTGGCAGCAGGGCTTTGTAAGCCTCATGGGATACATCAAATTCTAATCCCCCAGTAAAAAAATGTTAGCATGGAGATCAAGATACTGAATTGCAAGGCACCTTTCAGTCTCCAGTTCCATTTTCTTCACAGGATCCTTGCAAGGCTCCATCCAATGAAGTCTTGTAGAAAGATTGTATATATAGAATCCCAGAGAAAAGAAATGCATATCATTAGTCTGGTGCCTGAGCTTTTTATCCTGTGTGCTAACAGTGTCCTTGAACTTATGCAGGTCTGTTTTCCCATGAAGAATATTAGGTATGAGACAGAAATTGAATATGACAGGAGAGTAAACAAGATGTAAAATGGCTTTATTATACAGATCTATTTGTATGGACTAAGTGTATTACTGTTCAATTTCAGAGTGTTGCCTAACAATTAAATATCATGTCTGACAACGGAGAACTTGAAGACAAGCCCCCAGCGCCGCCTGTTCGGATGAGCAGTACTATTTTCAGTTCAGGAGGCAAAGACCCATCATGTACTAATCATAGCTTGAAACCCCTGCCCTCTGTGCCAGAAGAGAAAAAACCTAGGAACAAAATCATCTCAATTTTCTCTGGCACTGAAAAAGGTAAGATACTATGTTTTGTGGCTTCAAGACATGAGTTTGGGGGCATTTTTTGCCAGGAAGAGGAGTTGCTCAATGCTAATGATGACTGTGTCTCTTTTCTTGCATTAAAACTCAATACTGAAGTCTGGGAAGGTGACTTCCTGTGTGGTAAACACAGTGGTGGGCTGGCTGTTTCTCTCTTTGTGGGCTTGCCTCATAGCAGAATGAGAGGGACAGAAAGAGAGAAGTAACAGCCAGCTCCACCATGGTTCCCTCAGCTGGGCGAATGCAACTGAAACGCTTAGGTAGGTGTTTGCTTTTTGTTTGTCTATGTCAGGAATGTGGTAGGGGATCCTCAAGTATCTCTGCTGAGCATGCATGGCTGGAGGAACCAAGCAGAGCTAGCTCCTGTTTTACTGCCTGCCTGTCTGTGAGAGAGGTCATCCAGAGATTTAGGCTGCATTGTCACCAATATACAGATGACACTCAGCTCTGTCTTGCAGTTCCAGCAATTCCCAGAGAGAGTATGGAAACCATGAATGGGTGCCTGGAGGTAGTTTTAGGATGGATGAGGGCTCACAAGATGAAACTTAAATGTCAACAGAATTGAGGTGCTACTGGTGGGAGGACCTGGTAACAGGCATATGCTCTGTATGGGGTTGCACTGTCCAAAGGAGCAGGTTCATAGTTTGGTGTTTTAGCTGGACCCAGGCCTCCTGTTGGATAAACAGATGGCTGTGGTGGCTAGAGTCTCCTTTCATCTACTTCAGCTGCTGAGCCAGCTATGGCTCTTACTGGGCAGAAAAGATCTTGCCACTGTGGTGCATGCCCTGGTAACAGCTAGATTAGATTACTGTAGTGTATTCTAGATGGGGCTGCCATTGAAGACTGTCTGGAAGCTACAGTAGGTACAAAATGCTGCAGCCAGAACACTGAATGGAGCAGCTTGTAGGGACCGTAGTGCTATCTGCACTGGCTCCAGTTTGTTTCTGGGCCCAATTCAAGGTGCTGGTATTAACCTGTAAAGCATACCTGAAGGGCTGTCTAGTCTCATATGAACCTATCTTATCATTCCAGTAATCTTTGCAGCCCTCCTTCATGTGCCCCTGCCAACTAAAGCTAGATTGGTGGTAACCCAAGAAAGGGCCTTCTTGGTCTTGACACTGAAATTTTGAAACTCCCTTCAGTGAAGCCTTCTTTGTATTGTTTGGCATTCCTTCATTAACTCTCCTTCCTATTCATGTGTTTTTGTGTTTATTTGTTCATGTTTATTATGTTTTATTTGTTTTAAATATTTGTATTTTATGTGCTTTTTAAATCTCTCAGATATTTTAATGCTTTGTTTAGTGTTCACTGCCTTGGTGACCTGAAATTCAGTGGAAAGGTGGCATAGAAATGTTTTAAATAAATAATCAGAGGATCAGTCTAGCTGGCCAGTGGGCATCCTTTCACATGGAACCCTGTAATACAAGGCCAAACTACATGTTACATTTTTGACTAGTTTGGTCTGGGAGGAAAGGCATTTTTGGAGTCCCCTGAACCCTGATTGGTTTGGGATGACAGGGCAAGAGACAGAAAGCCTCCTGCCTCCACCACACACCATTTTCCCGAGCCCAAAAGCCTGGGGGCATTAATTTGCCCTTCTTTGAAGCTCTCTTCTAGAAGCAGCACTTTGGGACTTTCTTTCTGTTCCTGAAGGAGGAGATGGTCTGCACGCTTTGTAACAGTATATCTTGAATCTGCAGGCCATATGTGGCAAGTTTCTCTTTTTCAGGGGGGTTAGGAAGAGAAGTAGCTCCGTACGCTTATTAGCCAAATTGCCTTAAACTGTTATTTAATATGGGGAGTTACGATCTTACACCAGGCAATAGGCAGGTAAGCAGGCAAGCATCTATATATACAGGGGTTAGTTTCTTCCAGACACACCAAATGGATGCTGAGACTGATGTCAGTATAAGGTGATTCTGTTTACAACAAAAGCACACACAATTGTATAGTATCTAGGAAATATAGATAGAAGAAAATAGCACATTCGCATTAGCAGGGTGTTTTGTTGATTGGCAATACTTTACCTGTTCCGTAGTTAGATGGAGTGAATCTCAGGAAAATGAGGGAACTATGGGATGCTGGGGTAAGGGTTGTGTCCTGAACTGGCAGGTATACAAAAAGACTCTGGCTGCACATCCATGAATCAGAAGCTTGGGGGGGGGGTGTCAGGTAAAAGAGCAAGAGTGCAGGTAAGCAAGAGAGACAGCAAGAGAGAGAGCTACTGTTGGGCACTCTCTTTTATTAGGAAGTTGAGGGGTGGGCTAAGCTTGGCCACCTCTCTGGTTAGTCCATCCCCCCAAAATCTGCTGACTGGTACTGGGGTCGAAGGTCTGCGGAGTGGGCAATGTTAGACCTAATGAAAAACTAGTCTGGACAATAGTACCTGATGGGATTATGTCATGCGCTGGCCAGAGCCATTGTTCTCTTGCTGTCTTCTGGCTGCAGTTTCAACTAGGTGGGGACAAACATGTTGTCTACGTACAAGGAAGGAGACTCTGTATGGAGTTTAGAGTCCCCTGTCTTCTGGCCTGGCATGGCTACTGCCTGACTTCTCAATGCTATATATGGCTAGGGAGCTGATCCACCTTGCTGCAGGAGAGTGGGATGGTGACAAGCAGGAATCATAGGGACACTATTTCACAGGAAGGCTTCCTTTTTCTGAGCATGTGTTTGTAGCTGGCATCTTTTGGAGTCCCCTTACAGTTCAGTCCCTATTGCACATAGCTAGCAAAGTTCAGGTTCTCATAACTTGTGAGTTCATAGAGGCGCAGTAGGGGCCTCATAGGGCAACACACTGTCTGCAAAATTAAAGGGCAGCTGAGCTCAACAGGTCTGTCTTACCTTAATATATTCTGCCAGGATTGTTAAAACAAAGTTTAACATATAATGGTGCCTTATACTGTCTAAAACTAGTTCAGTATTTAATTAGCAACTTCTCATCATCTCTGATATTCAAGATCCAGTTTATCTGAAGATGCTGGGTATTGAACCTAGCACATTGTACATGAAAATCAGGTGCTGTGTCAGTGATCTGTGAGGGACACGCCATAAGAAACAGAATCATGGCTGCATAGCAGATGTACACACTTTTGTATTGCTAAATGTTTCTAAACTTAGTATAATTGTATTACTAGCCAGAGCCATTTGAAGTGTGTGGGTGTTTTGAGGGTTGGAGGATATGAGAGGGATTTAAGAAAATTAGCTAAATGTTTTGGAGAAAATGATTGAAAAAAGGAAAATATTTACTTCTTTACCTTCCTTATATGTACCATTATCATCTTTAGCTGCCCACCGAATTGTAAGCTTAGACTTAGCTGAAAAGTATAGCTTGCAAATATACCTGCTTCCAAAACACTGTATTTATGTAAGCTGACATGTAGAAACCAGTTTCAAATGGTCAGTTTTTCTGTTTTGAAATACAAGTATGAAGGCAGATAGTCTAGCTAAATATCAACACATAACATAAAGGTTAGAAAACCTGTTTGCATTACCTTCTAAATCTAGGCATTCTTATGTCAGAGTTAAAGAAAAAATTATAAATTTGTAAAACAAACCAACATGCAGTAAAAGTAAGTACCTGAAAATCTTAAGAATTTTGATTGTTGGGGAGCGTACTAAGAGGAGGCGGAGGAGGAGGAGATTGGATTTATACCCCGCCCTTCACTACCCACAGGTGTCTCAGAGCAGCTTACAAACTCCCTTCCCTTCCCCTCCCCACAATAGACACCCTGTGAGGTAGGTGGGGCTGAGAGAGCTCTTGACAGAAACTGCTCTTTTCAAGAACAGCTCTTATCAGAACTACGGCTTGCCCAAGGTCATCCAGCCAGGTGCAGGTGGAGGAGTAGGAAATCAAACCTGGTTCTCCCAGATTAGAGTCCACACATTTAACCACTACACCAAACTGGCTCTCATACTAAGTCTAATATGTAAAGATTTTATCATATCTAGCATACAACTCAGCAGAAGGTTGTTGATTTTTCTTAGTCACATTTTCCTTAGTATAACATTTAGAATATCCCAGGGGAGTTTTAAAAAATATCTTATTTAGATCAGTTTTCTTCATTAAAACATAATGAGTTTTTAATGTCCTTTTTTGCAATAGGGCTGTACAAGTTCTTATCTGTATCTCAAAGTTACTGCTATATTTTTGGGTGGTATGTGTTCTCTCTAGAAAATGAAATGTAACTCAGTCTACATAGTGTTCTGTCCTGCTCTGAAAATAAGGGAATTGTCATTAAAAACAGAGGCATTAGAGGCTTCAGCAAGAAACTCCAGTTTAAACTAGGGGTGTGCAAGATCCCCCCCCCTGCATTCGGGTATATTGGACTAGGAAAATATTGGTGTTTCCCAATATTCCCAAATCCCAATACCAGTATGCTATTCGGATTTGGTAAATATTGGGGAATCCTGAATTTTTTTCAGGTCCATTATACTCTACAGGGACCATTAACATCAATGGCACATCTGTCCTGGGGGTATAGTGGTTGGGGGGGGGGTTTTGAGGTAGAAGCACCAAATCTGCAATGTAGCTGCTGGAGCCTCTCCTCAAAAGAACCCCCACGTTTCAAAAGATTGGACCCAGGGGTCCAATTCTATGGCCCCCCAAAGAAGGTCCCCCCCATCCTCCATTGTTTCCAGTGGGGGGAAAATAGCAAGGCAGTACAAGCCTAGCAGATTGTTCCAGAGAATCTCTGCAGTAGAAAGTGAAGTGTGCGTGTGGGGGGCATTTTTTTCAAAGGCCAGCAGCAGAACCAGTGCCACTGTGGCAGTGCCAAAACCTAACAGGACTAAGGTCAAATCTGAGAATCTCTGAAGTAGAAACTGAGGGGGGCGGCATTTCTGCAAGGAAAGCAGAACCAGTGCAATGTAATAGTGCCCAGCAACAGAACCCAGTGCCATTGTGGCAGATGCCAGCACAACAGAACTGATATTAAGCACAGAATCACAATCCGAATGAGGGGGAAGGGGGTTGCAAGGACAGCAGAACTAGTGCAGTAGTGCCCAGCAGCACAACCCAGTGCCAACCTACTAGTGCCCAGGAGCACAACCCAGTTTCAGTGTGGCAGCAGGGCAAATCCAATAGAACTAACCAGTGTCACACCTGAGAATCCCAGCAGGGTTTTTTTTTTTAAAGAAGCAAGGGCAGTAGAAGCTCAGCAGAACACTCAAAAGTGCAGGGTGAGAAGGCATCTTTGCTAGCCCACCTGAATGAAGGCCAGCCCAATACACAGAAGCTCAGTAATATTTTATTTTCTTCCAAAGCCAAGGGCGAAGCCAGAGAAACCTTATACACCATTTTCCATGGGAAGGCCTCAAAAAGTGAGAGGGAGGGGGTTGTGTCCACTCTGTTCCTCATCTCTCAGCAGGAGTAGTACACACCAACCATCACTGCCTCTGTGGAGGAGCCTTAGCCTAGGTGCTGCAGCTGCTCTTCATCACAGGCTTTCCCTGTCCCACCTCCCACCCCTGCAAATAAGAACGTTTCTCAGCAAATTAGCTTCATTATTTATGGTGCTCCTGTGGGTTCTGCTGGTTTCTGTTTGGCACACAGGTCTCACTATCCTACTTTACCCTTTCATCTCGATCACGATGAAGAACAGTTTTTGTGCTCCTGCTGTTTAATTTCAGCATGCAGTTTTGGTTTGGGGTGGCTGGTGCCTCGGTGAGTGAACTTGAGCACACCACCTTCAACATCACCCTGTTCTGCACTCCTGTGGTGCAGGTTGATTTAGAATGGCAGTGGGGAGATTGGTGGGGCATTTCTGATCCAGTCCAACTGGTTAATGGCCCTGCTACTTCTTTCCCTTATTTTAATTTTGAGAAGAGCATTTCACCCCAACTTCCTTGCACAGACTGAGAGGGCGCAAGCACAAGTATGTTCTCACTTCAGTCACACTGAAAGTCCAGGACTCGGTAGCCGAACAGTGGCAAGTTGACCTTCAGGAAGACCTTCAGGAAGACTGCTCAACTGTTCAGGGGAGCAATTGTGAGCAGTGTGAACTGACAGTGTCACCTGCATGGGAAAAAACCTGCTCACTCTACACGCTCGTTGGAGGGCATGATGGGAGCCTCTGGGCCATGGCAGAAAGGTCTGGCCAGACCGCCTCCTTCATGGCCTAGTGGCCTGCAACTCATAGGGCTCTGCAAGGTACTCCCTCACCATTGCAGCTGCTTTGTCCTTCTGTCTCATGTGCCTATCGCTCCCAGGGGAGCTGAATAACAGCCCAGTGAGTACCATCTCACAGGTCTTCATGGTGGTAGCTGCGGTTGGGGGATGCTGCCTAGTGGGGGAGGTGAGGGGATGAACAGCAGCAGAACTGCTTTTAGCCCCCTCTTCTTCAGCTTGTGCCAGTGTGCCCCTCTTGGCTTGCATGTGTTCAACTTGTTGAGAGAGCTTGTCTCTCCAGCAAATGAACTCATTGGCCTGCTTGGCGATCTTGCCCTTGATGCACAGCTCAGACGTGGTCACCAACATGTAGACCTTCTGCTGTGTGAGAGGCTGAAGGCAGGCTTCGAGTCGATCTTGCAGCCTTTTCACCTGCATGTGCACTGCTGGAACCACGTCTGCATGTCCTGCAGATGGCTCCAGAAAGGAGGCCAATTCCTCACAAGCAGTTTGGATCATGGGGATGACTTCAGTCAGACTTGCCGTGTCAGATGAGAGCATCTCTGTGTAGCTCTTAAAGGGCCTAAGAACTTCCACAGTCTGAGAGATAGTCAACCACTCTTCCTGGGTGAGCTGGTCTCTCCCTCGATCGATCTGGGCCCTACACAGCAAGCACTGTGCAAAGTAGGGGTCCTCCATTAGTTGGAAGTGCTTCCAGACTTTGGAGGAAACTGAGATGTCTGGTGGGGCTGTCATTAAAACTGGATTATTCCCTGGTGTGAAATAGTGTTTTGAATTCTCTTTAGCCAGACTTAACCAACAATCTAAAAAAAATTATCATCAGGGTTCCAGGGATGCTCAAATAATCTTCTACACTAGCTTTATTTTTTAAACAATGGTTGTTTTTTTTAAAAAAAGCATAATTTATGTAGAAATTTAGCATATTTAATGCCTTCTGCAATTAAATACTCAGGGCTCACTGGCTTTCTTATGGAGTGTTGATACTAAGGTGCTTCTGCAGCACCTGGAGACCTGGAATTTGGTATGTGTAAGACATTCTAATTACTAGAAGGATAAGGGGCATTTGTATATTTAGTCAGACATCTCATTCACTACATAATACTCAGCAAGCAAAACAACTCATGGAATGGAATGTTGCGCTGTGGTAGTTTTGTTGCCCCTTGCCTCAGTTGAATTAGTCTTAGATGAATTGTGAATAGGAACCAGAAACTTGTATCTTTACTTGCAGGATTCAGGTTGAATTTACAGGTTACACAAAATGTTTGGATTTCATTAATGTACACATGGAGGGTATCAAAACCGTGACAGTAATTCCTTGTAACTTAACTGACATGTGATGCACATGTTGAGTAGAAGAATGGGAAAACAGTAGGCCTATATAAGGAGAACTATATAAGAAAAAGGGCCCTAAACAAAAGAGGCTGGAGTTAGATAGAAGATAAGAATTAAGGTGTGGCCAGGATAGTGTTTTATTTGCCTCCTCAGGGTGCATGATGGTTGAAGGAAACCCATCTGCTTTCTGTATTTTTACATCAGTTAAGATCATTGGGCAAATTCTCAGTTTGTGGATAAATGATGGGCATTCAGTAACAAACCATTGTGTGATGAAGATATTAAAATGAATTTTTGGACCCGGGGAACTTGTAATGCTTATGTACTTTGTCAATGATTAATGTGGCTTATATATGTTGATACATGTTAATTGATTTTTGTATAAATATAGGTATGCATGACAGTTGTTTTTCCTACTCTTGTTTTTGTTACATACAGTAGTAGAGGGGGGCATTTGTGCAGCTAACCGTTCGGTATAAATGATATTTGCTTTTAAATGTTAGTGGATAGCTTTACTCCATTAAAGAGGGACAATGTAATTGTGCTGAATATTTTGTGAAATATTTTGTTATTCCTTTAGGGAGTAGGAAAAAGGAAAAAGAAAGGCCTGAAATTTCTCCCCCATCAGACTTTGAACATACCATTCATGTTGGCTTTGATGCTGTTACTGGAGAATTCACTGTAAGTATACCACACTTGGCTCTGGAGCGTGCTTGGCATACTGCTGACATAAGAAATAATGTTTTCAAGTCTAATTTCTCCTTGGTCTCCAGGTGTTCATAGGAGGTTTTCATTTTTCACCACCATAAAGCTTATTGAACAAGAATTTCTCCTATTAGTCCTATAGGATGTTTGTAGAAAAATGAACTCCCTATTTGCAGTTGATTAAATTTAAAGTTAAAATAGTTACTGTAACAAAGTCTAAATGATCTGGGGTGGAGGTAGAAGATGTCCAATGTTGTTTTTTCATTGTACCAACAGAGTGAGCATCGAGAGGAAACTGATTATTTTGACTTTACTTTGCAGCACATATTGGAATATGAGCCAGTGATTGGACTCTTAACCTGTGATTATATATGATCACAAATTCAGATGTAAAATGTTATCTTCAGATTAAAATATTGTAAATTTTGTCTTCTGTTTTCAGGGAATGCCAGAGCAGTGGGCTCGGCTGCTACAAACCTCAAATATCACCAAGTTAGAGCAAAAGAAGAATCCTCAGGCTGTATTAGATGTATTGAAATTCTATGACTCTAAAGACACAGCAAAACAGAAGTATCTGAGCTTGTCTGCTACAGGTATGACTTGAGTATACGCAGGGCAGATTCATGGAGAAATTCAGGCTCTTTTTTAATCAGTGGTAAAATTGCCCTCTAAATGAGACATGTAACATGTAATGATGTTCTACAACGTCAAGTGTTTATGGGAAACAGGAAAAACATCTAATGCTGGATGCGAGCCAAATGTGTGAAAAAGAGTTGAAAGACTGAGCCCAGCATGTAAGGTTTACCCAAGTGGAAGCTAAGGAACTATCAAGGGAACCTGTGACCAAGAGGTAGTAGGGTACTCTAGTTTTAACCCCGATCCAAAAGACTGGTTTCCGCCCCCCTCCCATGAGAGAGCTGGTTAGTAAGTTTCTGTTAGTAGGGGTTAGTAATGCTGGAAGAAAAGCATAGGGTAGCGTAATCATAAATCATTCTATCACTCTTTTGCATTGTGTTCTTAATTATCCTTCCCTTCCTTTTCATTTACTAGATCAGACAAGTGGTCCAACTAGTCCAGCATCTTGTCCAACTCAGTGGCCAACCAGTTCCTCTGGAGGGCCAACAAGGCATAGAGGCTGAGGCCTTTCCCTGATGTTGCCTGCTGGTATTCAGAGGTTTACTGCCTCTGAGTGAGAGGGTTCTCTTTAGCCATCATGCCTAATAGCCATTGATAGATCTATCTTTTCTGAATCTGTCTAATCCTATCTAAAATCCTTCTCTGCCTGCTTCTATTACTACATCCTTTGGCAGCAAATTCCACATTTTAATCCCTTGTTGAGTAAAGAACTGTTTGCCCATCAGTTTCATTGGAAGTTGATATCATCCTATTCTCTATCTGTGATCCTTTTCACTTGCAGTTCCCTAGCATGGAATGCCCTTCCACCCTCCACTCAGTCTGTTTGTATACATTCAGCCCCACAAGATTCTGTTCACTCTGGTTTTCCCTGATTGTCTGTTTCCCTTTGATTCCACTAGTTTTCCTCTCCACTAGTTTTGCTTTTACACTTAAGATATTAGGCTTGTCAACAAGGCATGTTTTATTTTTGTGTATTCCTTGAAATTGTAGGCATTTTATAAATAGTGAGTTGTTATATAGAGCCGTTGTCATCCTAGATCATAACATTTTACAGAATGAAATAATATTGGTCATTGTCTTGAGGAGTTAACAATCTACAATAATAACAATGGGCCTGGGGAGACCTGTTCATTTTGGCACAGACCATTTGTTGAATTGTGTACTTTCGTATGAAAAAAGGTCTGTATAGTGTGACCTGACCTGCAAGAGTGAAACAGCCTTGGGAAGGTGTTAGGTGGTCAGATTGGCATATGAAGGATTACCTATTGGAGGAACAGTCTGTCCCTCATCCAAATGTTATTGTAATAAAACTAAATTTAGCCCTTGAGTAAGTGTGAGTTGATATATTTCCTAAATGTTATCTGTTTTCCTAGTGGACAAATAGGCAGTGTAAAGATACTTGAAGCAGTGTAAAGATATTGCTCTTTGTCTCAAACCTAGCGTGCTGCTCTTAATAAAAGCACTTGACCATTGATTACATTCTTATCTCACAATACCTCTGTAATGATTATATCAATTTTCTGATTGACATAAGAACTGAAAGTAACCATTTACCCTTAGCCCTTAAAAGTTTTGGTCCACTAGGACTTCTTATGGGTTGACTCTGTCCTGAAATGACTGAGCCTAAGCCTTCGGAACAGACAGGCAGGATTAGACTTAAATGGTCCTCTCATATCAATGAAAATTTCTGTCTCTGGACACAATCAGCGAATGGCCAGTTCTTCCTGCAAGTCCTAACAGCTAATAATAATGGGGGGATCTCTCTAATTGATTATTACCACCTATTAATTTCCAATCTCCAACCTCTGCTCTCAAGACCTGGAGATCTTAAACATGATAGCATCTCTGGCAATAAAAAATGGTTTGATCATGAATGCACCCAAGCGAAATTGACTCTCAGAGAGTACTTTAGGACCTTTCAACAAAATCCAAATCCAACTGCTAAAGTAGAATTACAACTTTAAAAAAGCAATATAAAGAGCTGTTAAAAGCCAAAAAAAAAGAGCTGCTGATTCCCTTTTATGGCAGTCTCTTATTAAGGCCACTAGAGAAAAATGCTAGCTCCTAGAAAATCATCTCCAGTTCACAAATCAATACCTCTAGTGCTCCCAATCCTAATTCTGCAGAAGCATGGGAAGAGCATTATAACAGTTTAGGGATTAGTGGTATCTTGCTCCTCCTGATACTCTTTATAGATCACTCCACACAATGGCCTCCAGTCTCTGTATCTGAAACTACCTTTTTAATATCACAATTGAAATCTGGAAAAGCCCCAGAAGGTATTATAGTTGCTGAGCTTTTAAAATCTCACATAGATTGGTGGGCTCCAGTCTTAGCAAATCTTTTCTCTTATATAGATGCCTCAACTCACATTCCTAAAGACTAGGGCTTGGCTATAATTGTTCCTTTATTTAAAAAGGGTAGCCCCTATGACCCATCGAACTACAGACCAATTAGTCTTCTGAATGTGATTTGTAAGTTATATACTAAACATCTTTGTTAGAAGCTGTGTGAATGGCTAGATTAGAGCAATTTATTTGAAATTGAACTAGCTGGTTTCACAACTGGTCACACTACTACTGATCATTGCTTGGTCCTAGATTATTTTATTTTTAAATATGTGAAACATCGGAAGAATACCTTGCATGTGGCCTTCGTGGACCTCAAGGCAGCCTTTGATTCTGTTTCTAGGGGAAGGCTTTGGGCCAAATTGGCTGACATGGATATTGATAGAAGGCTATTGCTTCTATTAATTAAACTGCACGAAAATAATAACATCCAAATAAGACTCACACAAGATGGGACACTATCGAAAAGAATTCCAGTGCAAAAAGGAGTCAGACAAAGTTGCCTTCTGGCTCCCTTTTTATTGAACATCTATGTTAACTCTTCAATCACGTGCCTTCATTCAATTGATACTCATGCTCCCTCATTCTCAAGCAGCAGAAAGGTTCCAATTTTAATGTATGCTGACGATGCTGTTCTTTTATCTCAGACAAGGATTGGCCTGAAGCGAGCCCTGATAAAATTTAAAGAGCAATGTGACACCAAATTATTAACTATTAACTTCGCTAAAACTAAAATTGTCTGTTTTGGTAACTCATTTAGGAAGTTCAATTAAAGGAAATGCTATAGATCAAGTTAAGAACTTTCAATATTTAGGCATTACCTTTTCTTATAATCCCAAACTCTTGGCACATCTGTCCTCATCAGCTAACTTGGCAGAAAGAAGTGCAAATGCCATTCTTAGATTAATTAGAAGGAAAGATGCAGGTTTTCTCCCCATGGCCTTAAAAACCTTCCAGGCAAAATCATTGGCTCAACTCCTATATGGTTCACAAATTGGACTTTCTGCCAATCTAAAGACCCTTGAAAGGGTTCAGTCTAAATTCCTTAGATCTCTATTTGGTGCTCCTAGAAGCACCTCTAATGTAACACTTAGGCAAGAGGCTGGGCTACTCAGAGTTGAAACAAAGGTCTGAGAGCAGGCTGTAACATTCTCTGGCTAAAAAATTCATTACAACCCGAAGGGTTTAATATCTTACCTTTTAGCCTCAGACCCTTACCCTGCCTGGCCCACACAAATTCTTAATAAATCAGATTGGCTTATTCCCAGAAGATCTCTTCTATGGAAGCCTATACAAGGCAAGAACAGCTGTCGCTCAGCGGCTTTGTCATTGAATCACAAAATGAAGAAGCTTCGCTATCCAAGAACTTCAGAAACCTAAAATCTTGGCCTAATTTTACTGCTGCCCCTTATTTATTTAACATTACCTATGAGCCCTATAGATGGTCCTTTTCCAGAACCTGTTTTAAGGCACTCCCTTCCAATATACTGTAAGGTAAATTCACTTGAGTTCCAATGCATGAACGTATATGCCCATGCATGGCTAATATGGTGGAATCAGTTACTCATGTCCTACTGTTCTGCAGATTCTATCAGGAGGAACAAGATCATCTTATACTACCCCTTCTATCTAGATTAAGCCCTCTGCAGTCTTATCTTGATTTTAGGCCAGAAGTCCTTCATAAATTCCTCTTAAAAGACGTTCAGAGTTCAGTGACTTATGCTGTGGCAAAATTTTGTTTCTTAGCTATTAGGAAACGTTAACTTATTTTAGCTGAAAAATTTTTATGAGTCGATTATTATTATTATTTTACTAATTTTATTAATTTCTCTTGTTAATGTTTTGATACTATTGCTATGTTATTACTGTTTTAATCTTTCTTATATCAGAATTGTACTGTTTTACTGGCTCTTGCTGTAATAAATTAGATCAGATCAGATAATAGGACTTGGAAATTATCCATGTAGAGCATTGGTGGCAAAGGGTTTTGAAATCCTAAATAACACCCAGATAAACTTGGGGTTCAGAAAGATGTGTGTAACTTGATACTTCAGTAATCTCTGAAATAAGATGCAAGCAATTTTACAATTCTGAAATCATCCTCATTTCAGTTGAGTTCTTAGTCTGCAAATCTTACTCAGCATGTTATCGAAAAAGCACCTTTATATTGCCCACAGATACAGTCATGTAAATTAAAACCCAGGGTCTATTCTTACTGTAAATATCGACAAATAATGAGACAAATGTGTTTCTTGGACTTTGAGTTCCCATCAGTGAAAAATTTTATATTGATTTTACTACATGCTATGAAAACTCTTACTATCTAGCATAAAGTCTTTATTTCGATGCAGTTGTGTGCACTTTATTTGGTTCTTTGTGGAAAAATTAAGACAGCATACTGTATTTATGGAGCAATTTGAGCTGAAAAGTTGATAATTGAACTGGATTCATGAGAGAAGGCTAGAATATTCATAGCTAACATTTCAATTTAACCCCCCCCTCCCTGTTTAGTAGAAGAGTCCTCAGCGGCACCTGCAGTAAGTGTGTCCTGGTCTCAACACTTCTCAAATGTGCTGATGTTCCTATATTGCAGACATTTTAAAATACCTTGGTGTGCATGTTTGACACAATTTGAAATTTCTCTCTCCTAGACAAAGATGGCTTCCCCTCAGGAGTGCCTGCAGTAAGTGTGCTCATTACTCCTTAAATCTTTTCTAGGGTGCTCTTTTGCTTGATGCAGTCCAGTCGTATTAAGCTACTGTAGCAGCTTGACACAGACAATATAGAACATGTAATGCTGAGCCTTCCATTATAAAACAGCTCACAGTTGCATCCTGTGTAGTGCCATTCCAGCTCAACAGCACATAGGATCTTGAAAGCTAAGCTGGGCTGGCCCTAGCTCGTATTTGGCTGGGCGACTTCCAAGGAATACCAGGGCTGTGATGCAGAGGCAGACAATGGCAAACCAAACATCTCTTGCCTTAAAAACAAGTCTAGCTCACCACCTAGTGGTGCATAATGCTAACTTCTGGCTGCTAGACAATCTTAGGATCTCCTGGCTATACTGCACACACTGCCATACGATAATTAATCAGCACATAGGACTGAGTGTTCAGCTATGATGAGAGCATCTTCAGCATTTATTCAAAGAATATACAGGTAGGGAGTGGGTCCATTTTACCTGTAGATAACTATCTTTCTTGGTGGTTTTAAACATTAAAGATTTTCAACATTATAAGGATGTTTGTGTGGTATTTTACAATACACTGGTAATTTCTCTGGTATTGAATTGCTTTGCAATACTGACTTTTTTGAAAATGTGTCTGCTGTGAGATCAGTTCTGCATCATGCAGTACCCTAGTGCATGTGATGAGTGCCATGATGGCTCATCAGGGATGTAACCTGGAAAGATGGTGAAGGTATTGTCTGTATGCAGTGTCTGCTTTTGTTGTCTGCTTTGAGATGCAAAGCCCTGGAAAGACAGAACTGAATTTCCTTAATTATAGTTAAGCTGCTATTCTTTCTTTGTTGTTGTTCGGTTGCGCAGTTGAGTCCGCAACCCTATGGACCATGTCACTCCAGGTCCTCCTGTCTTCCGTCATGCTCCGGGGTTTGCTTTAATTGTTGTTCTTTCTAAGGCACACTTATAGTATTACAGATATCACTGCTTACATGATGATCAGGGTTTATAGTTATATCCTGGCCAAATTGTTCATAAATATTAAATGCCTAACACAAATTATTTAAAAATTCAGGCTATTGGGCTTGCTTGATATTTCAAAATAAACATAAACATTAGTCCTGTATAGCTGTTCAGAATGTGCAGATGGGGGGGTAATTTTGGTTGCCCCATCCTGCCTTGCCCTTTATTGTTCTCCCACCCTGGTTCCCACTTGTGTTGTGCCATGGGTTTCATGGTTGCAAAGGGGTCTACTAAATGGAGGTTGTGCAGTGCAAGCACTATTTTGTGGTGTTCAGTTTGCATGATTTTGACTTCTGTATGCTGAACTTTGCATATGTAGACTCTGTGCTACTATGATATATAACATATGAAAAGTGGGTGGAGCAGGCAACATGGGTGCAGGCATTCCAAATGTCAGTTTCGGACTACTGACAACTGAAATGTCATGTGGTTTTCTGAACTCTGTTGTGGTGTGCATTACTATTCTAGCACATATATATTATGCTGAACTTTTTAAATGCTTAATAACAGTGCTTGACTTCTTTTACTTTCCTCTTATTAAAAAATTCTTACAGCCCAGTGCGAAAGGATCAGAGCCTTCTACCACAACTGAAGAGGAAGAAGATGATGAAGCTGCCCCTCCAGTTATTGCTCCACGGCCAGATCATACAAAATCAGTGAGTTCTATCATTTCTCTTAATGCTCTGTTCTTTGTGTAGCTCTTTACAGACTTCTTATAAATTAACAAGCATCCGGTTCAGATCTCAGTTTTGCCAGAATTACTCAGTGAACTTAGATTACTTCCTTTTCTGTCTCAATCTCCAGATTGCACATAAGCTACTGACCTACATGATTATGTTTTTATGGCATTACTTGGGCACTAAGGACAGAGCTTGCCTTGAACACTTGTTTCTAGAGTTTGGAAATATTTGACAATTTTGTTATTTTGGGGCAAAAAAGTACCACTGTGGTATTGTACCAAATATAGCAATGTTGTGCTCGTGTAATGCTGTAAAATCCAGAAAGAAACAGCCATAATTGTTTAGGAAACCTCTTGTTTACCCTATTAATGGGAAACTTCAAATCTTTATAGAAGTCATACAGCAGCAAACTAACAGCATTTGTAAGGTCAGTTGTCTTTTTTTAAAAAAAAATCCTAACACTTGCAGAACCCAAGACAAAGTTCCGTATTAGTCAGCAGAATCTACTAGTGTTGACCAAAAGGGATTTCTAGCCCTTTGCCAGAAATCTGAACAATCTGAGGTAGTTTGAAGCTGATGGGCTACTTGCAGTCAAACTCTGGAGTAATAATCATCATCCTGTTTTCTTCAGATTTACACAAGGTCAGTAATAGATCCCATCCCAGCACCGTCTAGTGACTCTGGTGACAATGCTGCAAAATCAGGTGATAAGCAGAAAAAGAAAACAAAAATGTCAGATGAAGAGATCATGGAAAAGCTAAGTAAGTTGAAATTTTAAATAAACTATTAAAATTGAGATTTACATCTTCATCAGCCTGGAGTTATATGTTCCAAGTATTATGTATGATAAATCAGCTCTTGGACTTTCTAGTTATACTCTTTGATCCATGATTCCCTCATAGAAATTGTGAGCACTACTCTTGGTATGAATGACGTTGTTGGGCATGTTGCTAGTCTTAGCCAAGGGAACCCTGTGTCCACCTCTCTAGTATCTGCGACATCCAAAATACCTTCACACATACACCAATAAAATCTATTATACACAGGCTTATGGACTCAGTATTGGCTTCTACATTCCTCAAGCAGGGTCCTCTGATCTCATATGTACTTGTTGGTAGTAATTAAGGGCCACCCACCATGATTCATTTAGATATTAGTAAGCTTGGCCAATTACTTTATTACCTGAATTTTTTCTTAGACCCTTACAAAAATATGCAGTCTTTTTCATGTAGTTGGTAGTTCATTTAAAAATATGGGAAAGAGTTATTGCTGACCATGGCAGCCATTTAGTAGTAGTAACCCCTGCCCTTTTTGAGAATTCCAAAAGTGCCTACAGGCTTAAAGTTGGGACCTGTGCAGTAGATGAAAGCCATCTTCAGAATGCTATAATGATTATAGCAACAAATCATAATGTGATATAAGGTGTGGCGGAATGTGCCAGTTCTGGCCTGCAGGCCCTATTCTGCCCTGTCCTTCTCAGGTTTTCTCAATACTTGGAGAGGCTTTTCTTCCACCCTTGGGTAGCCCACCATTTGACCTTTGTAAGGAATTGCCCATTGAGAAGGTCAGGACTCCCAGGTTCCCTTTCAAGTTCTGAGGTCTTGCCTCTATGTCTCCCGTTGCTCAGCACCTGGTCACCACGGGGACAGTTTATCGCCTTATTTGCCCCTGGAGGAATAGCCACTTGCCAACTGCCGGCCTTCCCCCGGCGTCCCTTTTAAAATAGCGTATCCGAGATGGTGGAAGTCTATGTGGTACAGAGAATCGTTGCCAGCATCAAAAATTACAAAGTATATTTATTAAAAAGAGAATGTTCACATGCATACTTTTAGCACAGTACCAATTTGAGCAAGGGATCCAAAAGAAATGGGTAAAATGCAAATTCTCTGTCCCTCTCTCTATGCATGCCCTATCAGACATTAAAATATAAGACAGGCTCTTTAGCTTAGGAGTTCTAGCTTTCTCTACAGAGTGTCCATTACCTTGAAGACTGCTCCAACTCTTTAGGCAAATACATGGTCAATTGCTGCCATCCCAGTGGAGAGATCCGTGTGCTCCCATGGACGCAGTGCCCTAGGAAAACGGACCTTCTTCCTGCTGCACAGAGTTTTTATCATATCTGTTTCTCCACCCACTGACCAGGTCATGCCAGGTCAAAGAGGCTTTTCCTGGAGATCTCCAGGAATCTCTTTTCCTGAAGTCTTTTTAGTATTGTATTCCTCCAAATCTCTGTTTCCAAATCTCTGTTTCCTACTTGGAAAAGGGAAAGAGCTTGACCCACCCATTATCTCTCTTATTAGATCTATTAGCATTTGTATGAAGGTGAGCTGAGGTATGTCTGGGAAGCAACTGAACTCCCCCCCAACTTGGTCTCGGGGGGGGGAAGCTCTTAATACACAAAGTGGAGGTTTTCAAACCTCCCAAGAAAAAATGCATTTCTTCACATAAGTAAAAGGAGGTTCTTAAAAGAATGGCTAAGAGTAATCCAGGAGACAGCTGGTTTAAATATACTGTTCTCATATTGCAGATGGGGTTCTGAGACTGACAGTGGTTTGCTTGCCTCTCAGGCTTCATCTGCAGTATGCAGATATTATTAACCTACCATTCAAGGATGTTGCATGAATTAATCATAAAATAAGTACTTTTTAAGGACTTCAAGGACTAAATTAATTATGCTTAGCTTTTAGAAAGGGTTAGATCAGTTCCTCAGTACAGAAAAAAACACAACGTAGGATAACAATTATGTATTTCTTTTCAGTTGGTAATGCAACTTCCCAAATCAGTGCCAATATATACTGGAGTTAGATAATCTTAGTTGGTTTCTAATATTGCATGTGGAATTTTTCTTTTTTAGGAACTATCGTGAGTATAGGAGATCCCAAGAAAAAATATACCAGATATGAAAAAATAGGGCAGGGGTGAGTATTTGTAAATTTGATCTGTATGAACGGACTGTCAATGTTAGTTGAAATACTGTTTTCTTTTTCTTCTTGACATTTTTGATCATTGATTACAAAAGAAGAAATGCCAGCAATAGATTAGTTTAAGCAGCATTAACCAGATATGGAATAGGCTTGTAAATTCTAAAATGATTTCTTTACGAGCTATGACATGGAGCACATACATCATGGAATGAGGGAGGGACTTATGAGCAGAATTCCAGGCACGTTACAAAGTAAGTCTGTCCCATAACAGCTAGGCAGAAACAGCTAGGGAAGATGCATACACAAGGAATTAGCCTAACTGTTCAATCTAGTTGATTTATGCCCATGGTAATAAATCAAGTGCTTCTGTGAAAAGGCACGTTCATCTTCTTGGCTGGGGACTGTGCTTTTGCAGGCTGGTCATGGAGAGGAGTTAGCAAGCTTTATAGAGAAGTTTCTAGAGCCCAAGAGTGCTCCCCCTCTCCTCCATCTTCAGCATTGTACTGGCTCAGCTGGTTACCATGGTGATCACAAACTGGAAATTGGAGGCGCAGTCCAGAATCAAGTCAAATAACAGAGCCAAAGGTCAGAGAGCTGGGAAATCAGTCCAAGGTTGCAGGGGCGAGGAGCAAGGAGCGGTTGCTACAAGCCAGGAGCGGATCTGAGCTTGCACTGTTGCTACTGTGCTGAGGCAGGTGCATGGGGTGTTTATGAATAAGTCCTCCCTTCCTTTGGAATCAGTTGGCCAAGACTCACAGCTCCTCCTGTTGCTTTTGCAAGAGCTGCAGCCTGGCACTCTTCCTTCACTCTTGCATATTCAGCCTCTGGCATGCCCTGCATCTGGGGCACTCAGGAGAACTAGGTGGAGATTCTAGTCTTGGGGTGTCTTCAACTGGGCGTGCTGGGCCAGGCTCTGGATCAGTCTCTCCTTCTAGCTGCACCTCCTGTGTAGCTGCTGGGGCCTCCCTCAGGTGCTGTTGAGGGTTCCTCTTCTGGGCTGACTCCAGAGGTGGCTGCGTTGCTCCCTGCCTCTTCCTCATCTGAGGAATCGTCAACCTCAGCAGAGCCAGTACCCATGATGAGCATAGCCTTTCCTGCCCAAAGGGTCATGTGACAGAGGAGGGCGAATACTGTTCCCTCAGTTCCCTTCTTGCCACCATAAAGATTTCTTTGCCTCTTCTTTAAAAGTACGGGTAGGATGGCACTTTTAAAGAAGTGCAAGGAATGTGGAGCCAAAATGGTGCAAAATGATGAGGACAAGGGCGAAGGTCACAATAGTGCCTCACGCCTGGCCTGCCACCACCACACACCAAAGGCTAGAGAAGGGAGAGCAGTTAGACTCAAAGTGACTTTGTGGGAAAAAGCTTTGGGAGCCCCAGGCCCAAATTTGAATAAGCACCTAAGCTTATAAAAAACACCAAAGGCCCCGTTGTTTCCAACCCCCTCAAGGCCACAGCCACCTGAAAAGTCGACCGTGACTCAGTCAGCCTCAGAGCCTCCAGCAAAACAATTGAAGAAAAAGGCTAAACATCCGCACCGTGCCTCGCTGCGCTGTTCATTGTCACCTTGACCCTGATTGTTGCCTTGGAACTGACAATCCCCCTCACCCTGACTTCAAGCTTCACTTTCACCTTGGGATCAACACAAATTGGCAGGTCTTCACCAGTCCCAAGCCGAGTCTCTCAACTGTGCATTGTCACTGATCAATCATGCTTCGATGTCACCTCAACAGCTTTGATCACTGATAGCGATGGATATCGACCTCTCCCCGAGGCCAAGAACTCCATCCCCTTCGGGGCAACGCCACCAGTCTCTGAGATTGTTGAAACAGGAAGTCTTTGCGATCCCGCCAGCACAACCTCCAGTGCAATGTGGAGGACAAAGATGAGGGAACCTTGAATCAAAGGCTGTCACAAAATACCTCCTGGTTCTCTTTTCCAGTAATGTTCCCCACACAGTGGGACTAATGGGACCAGCAGCAGTTTCCTCCATGGTATCCACCATCTCTGTCCTCTGAGTCCAGTTGCAAGAAACATGTTACTGCCACCCAGTGCTCCATCATTGATGCAGTGTCACATTTTGCTTTCTTTTTAAAGAACATTTTATTGCATTTTCACTACAAAACTACACAGGACAAAGGGGTAAGGGAACACTAACTAAGATCTGAAGCTAAACAAGGATCTAGTACGATACAAATAGCTTATTTCAAAGTTTCCCTTTGCTTTCAAATTCTAAAGATGAAGGTTGAGATTATCTATTTCAAATACTAACAGTATCAGCCAGATAGGTTTATCTGATACAGTATATTCAGTACAATTAAACTTTCAGAATTAGTTCAATTACTTCTTATTTTTCCCTTTACGCTTATCTTTATCATAGTTCCAGCTGCTCCCAAATCAGATTCAGAGTCTTCTGAGGAATTGCTCGATGTACTACCATTACTTCCTGACCCATTTTCACTGTTATCTTCCTCTGCATTTTTTTCCTCCACTTTTCCTTTCTCTCTCTCTGTTTTTTGGTGCTGCTTCAAAAATGCTTTAGCTTTTGTAACAGTTTATTTTTTCTTTTTTCTCCTTGAAGTTGAAGATAAGTCCCTCTGATAAAATCCATCTGTAGGGGGTGGAATTTTTCTGTAGAAAAGTTGTCAGTTTTTTATATTGTTGTCTCTTCTTTCTTAACTCAAATGGAATGTCTTTTAAGATTCTCGTTTCTTCTCCTTTGATTTTTAGAGTAATCCTGTTAGTCGCTTTGAGTATTGCATCTCTGGTAGACCTCTTGGAGAACCTCACAAATATTTCACCTGGTAGTTTATTTTTCTTGATGTAGTCTGGATGGGTCTGATAGACCACATCCATCTCGCTTTGTATAAGTTCCGCTTTAAGATCTACTACCAGTGCCAGGGCTTTGCTTAGAATCTCCTTGAGGTTTTCTCCTTTTTGTTCTGGGATATCCTGGAATCTGAGGATATATGATTATTTTTCCATTTGTAGTTGCAGCAGCTGCTGTTTATCAGAGTCATTCTCTTTTTCCACTGCCTCCAGTCCCTGATTTAGCGCTTTTGTCTTAGCATCAACTTTTTTCAAAGATTTTGCTGTTTTTTCTCTTTTTATATTAGTTTCTTTTAGCTGTTTTTGAAGCATTTCAAAGTTGTTATTAAGATGGGTCATCTGGTCCAGTAGAGGGCACAATGCAGTGGCTAGCATATTAGGAAAGTCTATGGTTGCTTCCAGTTTGGAAGCAGAAGCTGCTGAACTAGCAGTTCCTGAAAAAGGAGGTCTGACTTTCGGCGCCATTTTCTCAGCCCAATGTGACATTGTTTACTTTAGGAAAAGTTCAACAAAGCCTATGTAAGTTTATTAAGTCTCGCTCTTTAACCAGTCTGCACTCTATTTAGGCTGCATAATTCTTTCCAATCAGCTTTCCCCCTTCTGCCTCTTAAAGTTACTTCTTTTTTCTCCCGGGTTGAGCACAGCTCAAATTCCTCCGCTTTTCATGTTGAGGATTTGGGAGATGCTGGCCACTTAAATGTTTGTCTGTTTTAAAGACACATGGACTCACGCTTCATCGGTTGCTTGCTTCACTAGGGTAGGGAAAACTTTAAGGCGCTGGATCTCTTGTTTGCTTTCCCCAGTGTGCGTCTCTGTCGCCATTGCTGATCTCATAGCGGTGGGACCTCTTGGGGCAAAGAGGTGCCTCAATTCCTCAGCTGTCGCCTCAGGAACGGCACCTCTCACGCCCCAGGCTACGAGCCCCCTTCAAGGGCTCTGGGGGAGACTGGAATCGTCCAGTACCCCTCCCATCCACTATGATCATGGGTCGCATTCATGGGAGTTTGCTGAAATGCTCCAGCCAGCGATTCACCAAACCAGAAGTCCAGTGTCACATTTTTCTGACTCAGAAGAGGGCATAGATCAATGCTCAGAACACAAGTTAGAGGATGCATCAGTGCCTTCTCCAGATGACATGGTGGGTGAGCCATCAGCTCCATCACCCACAGAAGACTTATGCTGAGCAGATCATTCGTATGGCTAACATCTTAAATCTGGAATATCTCTCTATGGAGCCCCAGTCTTTGGACTCAATAATGAAAGTCCTGTACAGTCCAGAATCTGGGCCCGTGGCTCTGCCGTTACTGCAAGGCATACAAGATATAGCTATGAACACTTGGTCCAAACCAGCCTCCAATGCAGCTTTGGCTAGGAAGCTTGAAAATTTGTACAAGGTGAAAGAAGGTTGTTCATACCTCTTTCATCACCCAAGAGCCAACTCCCTGGTCTCCAAGGTTCTTCCAGCTATAGAGGATGGTTAGGTGCCCACTCTGCACCAATGGACAAGGAGGGCTGCAGACTCGACTTCTTAGGCTGGAAGGTCTGGAGAATGGACAAATTTTGCAGCCGTAATGGGCTGATATCAGATGCTACTGTGGGATAAGATGTCACAATTTGTAGACTTAATCCTGGATGATGAGAAGCCTTTAGCTAAGTTTCTCATGTTAGAGGGCCAAAAGCTGGGAAAGCAGCAGTTAAATGCAGCTCAACATGTAGCCAATTGCCACAGTAGGGCTATGCTTGTCAGGGTTGTTATAATGAGATATTCCTGGCTGAGATCCTCAGCCCTTCCAGCAGACACCAGGGCCAAAATAGAAGACCTTCCCTTTCAGGGCAGGGAGCTCTTCAGCAACCAGACAGATGAAGTCCTAGATCATATCTGAAAGTATACGATTACAGTGAAGTCATTGGGTATCACCCCCAGTGCTAACCAGCAGCATAAACAGAAGTATTGAGCCAGAAACTCCCAAAGGTTTCACTACTCAGGGCCATTTAGATACTCTGAGTATAGGTACCAGGCCCCTCCATCCTCTCAGCAGTCCTTTAGACTCCCTTACTCCCAGCAGTCTTGGGGCAGGAAGCAGAATAGAAATAGGACTCAGCAACTCTCCCAGTCCCCAGGGGATCAACAACCTAGGGGTTTGGGAATGCCCTGACTAGCAGGCAAGACCTTCTTTCTAGAGAGATTGTCTGCATCCTCTGGTTTTTGGTCAACAGTTACAAATGATGCCCGAGTGCTATAAATAAATAAATACAGGTTATTCTTCGGAATTTCACTCTCTGCCTCCTTACCTGCCACCTCCTAGGTTGTCCTCACACTCTTCTTTTTTCTCACTTAACAGGTTGTTTCATTACTAAGGGGGGCATCACAAGGGTTTCCCCAGACTCAAGCACCATAGGGTTTTTCCCCAGATACTTTGCAATAGACAAAAAAGAGGGTGGAAAGAGGCCCGTCTTGGACCTCAGGGGCCTGAATAAATACTTACATGTTCCAAAGTTCAGGAAATCCTCCCCTTACTGGGCAGAGGTCTTTGGTTTGCGTTCTTGATCTGACGGACACCTACTTCCACATAGCAATCCATAGAACCTGTAGGAAGTACATCAGGTTCCTTTATAAGGACAACATATACTAATATACAGTCTTGTCTTTTGGGATAGTGTCAGCACCACGGTGGTTTCCAAGTGCACATCAGTGGTCATCTCCTACTTGAGACTTCAGGGATGCACCGTCTATCCATTCTTAGATGATTGGCTCATTGTAGCTGACTTCCTGGAGACCCTAAGGAAGGATTTGGATTATGCTCTGCAAACCTTAAACAATCTTGGGTTGCTTATCAACGAGAAGAAATCTCACCTTTTTCCTACTCAGTCGATAGACTTCATAAAGACTTTTATAAAGGGAAAGGCATTCCTACCATTATCAAGAGCTAGTCATATTAGATCACTGGCCCAGAAATTCTTGGTTTGCAGATTTCAGTCTGCCAGAAACATTCAAAGATTATCAGGATATATGGCTTCCATTACAGCAGTAACCCACATATGTGGCTCTTCATGAGACTCCTCCAAAGCTGGTTCCTCTGAGAGTTCTAGCCAATCTCAGACTCACAGTGGAAGAGACTTTCGATTCCCAGATCCATCCTTAGAACCCTTAATTGGTGGACCAGATCTCCACATCTACTTAAGGGAATCTGGTTGGGAATCCATTCACATGAAATACAAGTCTTTACAGATGCCTCCTTAATGGGTTGGGAGGCACATTGTGGGGTGCATATGGCTAAGCGCCTATGGTCTGAAGCCGAAGCTAAACTACACATTAACCTGTCGGAGCACAGGGCTTTAAGGAACGCTCTTGCTTCTTTTACAGAATTACTTCAGGGTCGACAAGTGCTCCTGGCTATGGACAACATGACAGCCAAATTTTACATAAACAAGCAAGGAAGCACAGGATCCATGAATTTATGCTCCAAAGTGTCTTGCATCTGGCATTGGGCAATAAGGCACAGGATGCATTTAACAGCCATACACATAGCAGGGCCACATAAGACCTTAGCAGACATTCTAAACAGGGATGTATCCATAAGCCAAGCATGGTCAATCACCAGCCATTACCTTCATCCAATTTTTCAGGAATGGGAATTCCCCAAAATAGATCTCTTTGCAGCTACAGCAAACACCAAATGCTCCCATTTTTGCCCCAGGGCAGCAGCAGACTGCAACTCACTTGGGGATGTGTTCCAGGACATTAACATGGGCACCTGTTTTATGCATTCCCCCCTTTTAGTATTTTCCACAGGCTGGTCACCTAAATGAAGGCAGAAAAAATGAACTGCATACTTGTCGCACCCAAGACGGGTGTGGTTCCCACTGCTCTGGAATTTGCCAAGGGGAATTCACAAATCCCTCCCGTTGGAGGAGGATCTTTTACAAGCAGGCCCAATCTGCCACCCTGGGCTCAGGTCCTTACACCTAATGGCTTGATTGATCAATCCCTACTGCCATTGACATGGAGGGTGATAGAGGTAATGATTGCCTCATGCAGACCTTCTACAAGAAGGTCATATGAGTATAAATGGAAATGGTTCTCAATATGGGCAAAGGAATAAGGGATTAGTCCTGAAACCTGTGACACATCTAAGATATTTGAGTGCCTCCTTACTGGAAGGATAAGAGCTTAGCACCTTCATCCATTGATGTCCACTTGGCTACAATCTCAGCTTTTCATGAAACAGTAAAAGGTTCCACAGTTTTGTCTATTGCAGAGTCCAAACAGTTCTTTAAAGGTTTGTTGAATTTATACACACCTGTAGTACACCCTGTCCCATAATGGAGTTTCTCTCTGGTTTCATCCATATTGATTTATAAACCATTTGAACTGATGGCATGGTCTGATTTGTCTTTTCTTTCATATAAGACAACATTTTTGGTGGCTATTACCTCTGCCCACAGGGTGGAAGAACTCCCTTTCGAAAATTCCATGTAGATAAAGTTGTGCTGAGACCATGTGTGGAATTCCTCCCTAAGATAGTCTCCTGGTTCCACATGGGTCAGGACATCACCCTTCCAGTTTTTTTCCTTCCCTTACTTCTACATCAGAAAGGACACTGCACACGTTAGACATTAGAAGGGCTCTCCTCTTATTACATAAGAGAACATAAGAACATAAGAGAAGCCAATGTTGAATCAGGCCAATGGCCCATCTAGTCCAACACTCTGTCACACAGCGGCCAAAATATACCAGTTGCCATCAGGAGGTCCAGCAGTGGGGCCAGGGCACCAGAAGCCCTCCCACTGCTGCCCCCTCCAGCACCAAGAATAGAGTGCATCACCTGCCCCAGACTGAGAGTTCCCATCTATAGCCTGTGGCTAATAGCCACTGATGGACTTCTGCTCCATATGTTTATCTAATTCCCTCTTGAAACTGTCCATGCTTGCAGCTGCCACCACCTCCTGTGGCAGTGAATTCCATATGTTAATCACTCTTTGGGTGAAGAAGTATTTCCTTTTATCTGTTCTAACCCGACTGCTCAGCAATTTCATAGAGTGCCCACGAGTTCTTGTATTGTGAGAAAGGGAGAAAAGTACTTCTTTCTCAACCTGCTCAATCCCATTCATAATCTTATAAACCTCGATTATGTCACCTCTCAGCCGTCGTTTCTCGAAGCTAAAGAGCCCCAAGCATTTTAACTTTTCTCCATAGGGAAGGTGTTCCAACCCTTTTATCATTCTAGTTGCCCTTCTCTGCACTTTTTCCAATGCTATAATATCCTTTTTGAGATGTGGTGACCAGAACTGTACACAGTATTCCAAATGAGGTCGCACCAATGATTTATACAGGGGCATGATGATACTGGCTGATTTGTTATCAATTCCCTTCCTAATAATCCCCAGCATAGCGTTGACCTTCTTTATTGCAGCTACACATTGTGTAGACATTTTCAGCGAGTTATCCACTACGACTCCAAGATCTCTCTCTTGGTCCGTCTCTGCCAGATCAGACCCCATCAACGTGTATTTATATTTAGGATTTTTGGCTCCAATGTGCATCACTTTGCACTTGGCCACATTGAACCCCATTTGCCACGTTGATGCCCACTCACCCATCCTCAACAGATCCCTTTGGAGTGCCTCACAATCCTCCCTGGTTTTCACCACCCTGAACAACTTCGTGTCATCTGCAAATTTAGCCACATCACTGCTTACTCCCAATTCCAAATCGTTAATAAACAAGTTAAAAAGCATCGGACCGAGTACTGATCCCTGTGGTACCCCACTGCTTACCACCCTCCACTGAGAAAGTTTCCCATTTATACTCACACTCTGTTTCCTATTTATAAGCCAGTTTTTGATCCACAAGAGGACTTGTCCTTTTATCCCATGACTATTGAGCTTACTTAGGAGCCTTTGATGAGGAACTGTATCAAAAGCTTTCTGGAAGTCAAGGTAAATAATATCTATTGGGTCCCCCTTGTCCACATGTTTGTTCACTCCCTCAAAAAACACTAACAGGTTAGTGAGACAAGATCTTCCCTTACAGAACCCATGCTGAGTCTGCCTCAATAGTTTTTGTTCATCAATGTGCCTACTAATTCTTTCCTTAATAACAGTTTCCACCAACTTACCCGGTATCGATGTCAGACTGACTGGCCTGTAATTTCCCGGATCTCCCCTGGAGCCCTTTTTAAAGATGGGAGTGACATTAGCTACCTTCCAGTCCTTGGGAATGGAGGCAGATTTTAAAGAAAGATTACATATTTTTGTCCGGAGATCCACAAGTTCACATTTGAGTTCTTTCAGAACTCTCGGATGAATGCCATCCGGGCCTGGTGATTTATTAGTTTTTAAATTGTCCATCATTCGGAAGACTTCCTCTCTTGTCACCGCAATCTGATTCAGGTCTTTCAAACCCCCTCCCGAAATCGGTGCTTCTGGAGTGGGCAAACACTTCTCCTCTTCCACAGTGAAGACAGAGGCAAAAAATGCATTCAGCTTCTCAGCCATTTCCCTATCATCCTTCACTACTCCTTTTACCCCTTGGTCATCCAAGGGCCCCACTGCCTCCTTGGCTGGCTTCCTACTTCTAATGTATTTGAAGAAAGTTTTATTGTTGGTCTTTATGTTTTTTGCGATATGCTCCTCATATTCCCTTTTTGCTTGCCTGATCACAGACTTACATTTTATTTGCCATAGTCTGTGTTCCCTTTTATCAACCTCACTAAGACTAGCTTTCCACCGCTTAAAGGAATCCTTCTTACCTTTTACAGCTTCCATTACTTTATTTGTTAACCATGCAGGCTTTTTTCTATACCTATTTGTACCTTTCCTAACCTGGGGTATATATTTTTTCTGAGCTTCTAGGATTGTCTTTTTAAATAGTCTCCAAGCTTCCCCAATGGTTTTGACCTTCTCCACTCTTCCTTTCAATTTCTTCCTCACATGTCCCCTCATACCAGAGAAGTTACCCCTTTTAAAGTTAAAAGTGGTCGCGTCAGTCTTTTTGGGCCACTCCCTATCTGTACAAATGTTAAACTCAATGACATTATGGTCACTGTTCCCAAGTGGTGCAATCACTTTTACATCTCTCACCAGGTCTTGGGTGTTACTTAGGACCAAATCCAGGATCAGCTCTCCCTTGGTAGGATCTGTGACCATCTGTTCCACAGCACAGTCATTGAGAGTGTCTAAAAACGCAATCTCTTTTTCCCGACTAGAACTCATATTGACCCAATCAATGTGTGGGTAGTTAAAGTCGCCTATTACAACACAGTTATTTCGTCTAGCTGCTATCTTTAATTCATTCATCATTTTATAATCCTCCTCTATCTTTTGATCTGGTGGGCGATAACAAACTCCCACTGTTAAGCCTCCTTTTGGACCCACTATTTCAACCCATAGCATTTCCAGAAGCGAATCCAATTCTCTTACCCTCTCAATCTTACTGAACGGTATACCCTCTCTGACATACAGAGCCACCCCACCTCCAACCCTTCCCCCTATCCTTCCGATATAATTTATAACCAGGAATCACCGTATCCCACTGATTTTCCTCATCCCACCAAGTTTCTGAAATACCCACAATGTCTATTTCCCCCCAACACCAAGCATTCCAACTCCCCGATTTTACCTCGGAGACTTCTAGCATTTGTGTATAAACACTTATAGTTTCCCATGTTTGTTAAGCCCACAGCCTTCCTCTTGCTGCCTCGAGACCTTGCCAGGCAGTTCCTATCATTAGCCGCAGTCTCAGTGGACAATTGTAATCCATTTCCTTGTACAAAAGTAATAGCTACCCCTTCATCTCTTTGAGATGAGCCATCCCGAACCAGAGACTTTTCATCTCCTGTCGGCTTTCCCCCATTATTCAGTTTAAAAACTGCTCTGCCACCGTTTTGATTTTGAGTGCCAGCAGCCTGGTTCCTTCTCGGGACAAGTGGAGACCGTCCCTTTTGTACAGCTCCCTCTTGTCCCAAAAAGCATCCCAGTGCCTAACAAACTTGAACCCTTCCCCCTACACCACCGTCTCATCCACGCATTGAGACTCCTGATCTGTGCCTGTCTCTCCGGCCCTGTGCGTGGAACAGGTAGCACTTCTGAGAAGGCTACCTTGGAGGTCCTGGCCTTGAGTTTCCTGCCCAGCAGCCTAAATTTCTCCTCCAGGACCTCACGACCGCATTTCCCCACATCGTTGGTGCTGACGTGCACCACGACCACTGGCTCCTCCCCAGCACTATCTACCAGCCTATCTAAAACACGCGTAATGTCCGCTACCTTTGCACCAGGCAGGCAAGTCACCATATGGTCAGTACGTGGGTTCGCCACCCAGCTGTCTACCTGCCTAAGGATCGAATCACCAACTACCAAGAGCCCCCTCCCACCCTTCCCAGGGACAGTTCCTTGGTAGGGGTGTGCAAAAAAAAAAAAATTCGGTAAAATTCGGATTTGGGCATATTGGACCCGAATTTTTTCGGTATTCCCGAAAAAACCCAAATGCCTATACTGGTAAAGCATTGAAATCCGAAAATTTTTGGGATTCCCGAAAAATTCGGGTCCATTATATCCAATGGGGCCATTGACTTCAATGACAAAATTTTCTGGAAAGTTTGCAGGGGGCTGGAGAGGGGGGTTTGAGGTAGAGACTCCAAATTTGGACTGTAGCTGCTGGAGCCTCTCCCCAAAAGACCCCCAAGTTTTGGAAAGATTGGACCAGGGGGTCCAATTCTAGGGGCATCCAAAGAGGGTGCCCCCAGTTCTCCATTGTTTCCTATGGGAATGGATCAGGCAAGCAGATTCTCCCTGTAAAAAAACCTGAGAGGTGTGGTGGTGGTGTGAGGGGGCATGTTTGCCAAGCCAGCAGCAGACCATGTGCAATCACCACCCCACCAACCCCAGGTCTCTCCCAAACCAACCCTAAGGAAGAATAAAATAAAGAGAAAAGAAATTAAATTTAAAAGTGCCCTAATAAATCAAACCAGTCTGAAGTCTTCTGAGGTATTGATCCGAGGTCCACGAAGAGCAGGGAGGAAAGCAGGGCAGACTCAGGAGCAGGGGCAGCAGAAGCCAGCCAGCCACAATCTCCAACAGCCAAGCCAGGCAGCTCTCTCTCACCAGCCAGCAGGATCCAGGAACACAGCAATGAGAGTCAGCCCAGAGACTGGCTCCTTTTATGCTCTCTGAGCATACACAGAAGGATTTCAAAAAGGAAAAACCTTCTGTGATTGGCCAGAGAGCAGATGCCAGAACCCTATTGGCCACCACAGTGCTCCTTCCCTGGGAAAGGAGCAAACTGGTGGTTGGGCTGTAGGCAGCAACAACAGCCTTGCAAACTGCAATGCATTTTGCAAATGCATTGCAGTGGTTGGCTGTCTGGAGCCTCCTTCCCCCCCTGGAAACAGGAAGAAAAGGCAGGAAAGAGGGGGAAACGGTGGGAAAAGGAATTCCCGGGCCCTTTAATAGTTTAAAAAAAACCACAACGCCGTTTTTCGGCAATGCCGAAAAACACCGAAAAAATCCCGAATTTTCCGGGATTTTTCTTTTGGAATTCGAAGATTACAGTGAATAGCCTGTCCGGGATCCCGAAAGCCGAAAAAAACCCCGAAAATGCTTTTTCTTTTTTTTTTCCATTTTGGGATTCCCGAATGCATACCCCTATTCCTTGGTACGAAAGGATACCCGTATTAATCTGTTTCAGAGGTCACAATAAAGGGAAGGCCACTTCTGCACAAACTTGGTCTAGATGGATAGGTTCCACAGTTAGAGCAGCATACACTGAAACAGGCAAGAGCTGTCCAGTCACTGTATCTGTGGATTCTTTGAGGGCTCAGGCTTAATCAGCAGCTTTCTCATCCAGGTTACCTCTTGAGGATATATGCAAGGCAGCCAGCTGGCCAGTGCCCTTGACTTTTGTACTGTATTACTCCTTGGATGTCAACTCGCAGAGTGAGCTGTGAGGAAGGCGGTATTACAGTCAGTCTTCCACTGATCCAGCCCACACCCTTCTCCTTGGAAAGTGAACTTGCTATTCCCCCATGTGGGACTGCGTAGAAGCCACAAAGATGAAAACAGGGTTGCACTTTCCTGTAACCATTTTTCATTGAGTGCTCTTCTGCGCAGATACACATCCCTCCCTCGTTTCCCCATTTGGGCTTCTCAGGCTCACTTCTTATGGTGGCGAAGGGAGAACTGAAGGAAGAGTGCTCGCCCTCCTTTGTCACATGGCCCTTTGGGCGGGAAAGGCTACACTGAAGATGGAGAGAAGGGGGAGCACTCTTGGGCTCTAGAAACTTCTCTGTAAAGATTGCTAGTTCCTCTCCATGGCCAGCCTGCAAAAGCAGTCCCCATATGTGCCTGCACAGAAGACCACTTGATGAACAATAGTTAGAGGTAAGTGCAATCCTGTTTTCTAACTTTCTACATGTGTCTTACATTGGTTCACTGAGTGTCTCCTTTTACCTGTAATTCAGTGACTAGTTTACTTGAGAAAAGTGAAATAATGTTTAATTAAATCATATAGGAAATACACAATGTAATCTTTGCTTGTTGAACAGTGTGTATGTTAAATATCTGAACTCTTGTACCTTATTCTATTTTTTTAAAAAAATAGGGCTTCAGGTACCGTTTTCATTGCCATAGATGTGGCAACAGGACAGGAGGTAAGGGTGAAATACCTTCTAATGTATTTGGGTCTTCAGTTTGAATCTACAGAATGGAATGCAATTTTTTTTACCAACGACACTCATCTCTAACATCACTCCCTAGCAGCATATTTCTCATAGTTGTGAGCAAAAGTAACTACTTCGTAGAATCAGGTGATAGTATTCAAGGCATATTCTATCTTTAGTGAAAATCAACCACATGGAATGCCTTGTAGTTGTGGATTCCAAAGTTATACTCTTAATCTTTTTTGTTTGTGTAAAATTTCAGTTCATTTGAGACCAGAATATATACTTAGTTTCTGTACTCCCACTATCTGTATCCCACTAACTTTAAAGTGAGTTAGCTCTTTCCAGATTAATGCCAAAAAGATGCAGTAACTGCTATTAATTCCCCAATCTATTTTCCCATTTTATTCCACATATTAGTAAAGTGGAATGTCCTCATGAAAACATTGGCTGTCTAAATAGCAGGGAGTCCAAATGCAGGTGAAAACATTAGGCTTAAAGAGCTTTCCTCCTATGACAATACATTTTTCTAAGATCGATCTCCCCTGCTGGGGTGGGGAGCGGGAGAGAGGCTTGCCTCAGCTAGTAAATGGATTATGAGAGAGGGGAGCTAAGAATCTGCTGTTGAGGCAAGAAAAGGGGGCAAAGGAATCCTATTCCCCTTCTTGGTTTTGTTATGTATGATGAGAAGACTACTATTTAGGAGTCCAATTATGCAACCAAAACATCACTGTCTTATACTCTTGTTTTTAAATGTGCTTTCAAAAACGTCATTCTTAATCTACTACTTTATAAATTGGTCTTTTCTTAGCTATATTACCTTTCAGTTCTGCTTTTTCCAGTGTGCTTATTTTGAAGATCTCATTAGCACATTCCTGTGTTGGACCTCTCCTGTCAAAACAACTCTGTTCTAAGCTCCCAAGACTTCTGTACCCCACCTCCCTCCAAAAGTCATGACTGAGAACCACCACAACACAGACCCTGCCACTGATTCTACCTGCCAACAACATGCCTTATTTCTTCAACATACCCTGCCAACTCATCAGACTCCTTTCTTCCTAACTCCAGATTTTTAGATCTTGCTAACTTGCACATTGCTAGAGCTGAAGCATAATGCTTCTGAAAATGAGACAGATTTCCCTGAGAATAAAAATTTAACCAGAGATTCTCAAATACTCTAGAATCCATTTTATGTGGGAAAATTATGAGAGATATCAGTATATCTGTTTTTTGTTTAACGTTTGGTGTGCTTAATCTCTGACTTTATTCTATTTTATACACGTCTGTCACTTTCTATTTCATGCCTTGATGGTGCTGGAGATTTCACATGTGAATATAATTTGATCTGATAAGGTGTGAATATGCTGCCTTGCTTTTAGCATACCAGAAAAATTGCCTTTACTATGATATGCTGCAAGCAAAGCTGTTTTTCTGAGACTGGCTCAAAACAGACTTCTGAGCTTTTGCTGCTGGTTTCATCCTCTGCATGTAAGGATGATGACTTACTGGTAAGTTGATGTATCCACACACTACAGACAATTAGTGCTATATCAGGAAAAGAAATGTCAGGAAAGCTACCACTTGCCTTTTATTGTAACCTTTTACATGATAACTTTACAGAGTTTTACAAGCACCTTTCTTTGAATGCTGACTTTTCTTGTGTTTGTTCCTTTTTCAACCTTTCAGGTTGCTATTAAACAGATAAATCTTCAGAAGCAGCCCAAGAAGGAGTTAATTATCAATGAGATTTTGGTAATGAAGGAACTGAAGAACCCAAACATAGTCAACTTTCTAGACAGGTAACTACGCACATAATATAGTGCTTAGAGCAGAGGTGTCAAACTCGTTTGTTACAAGGGCCAGATCTGATATAAATGTCACTTTGTCGGGCCGGGCCATGTGCACTACAAAATGTAATGCCAGGTACTGGAGATATTTTACCACTGACTGTGACCCATACCCCTCTTCAGCAGAGCCTGGGGCTAAACCAGCCCTCCTCACCCCTTGTGGTTGCCAACTCTGGGTTGGGTACTCCCTGGAGATCTGGGGGAAGACACTGGGGGGGGGGGCTGCATTTGGTGAAGGGACCTCAGCAGGGGATATAATACACTAATATAGGCCCTTCTGGTCTGCATTTGGACTGATTTCCACCCAGTTGCTCACAAGGCCAGATAAGAGCCCTGGACGGGCTGGTTCCGGCCTCCAGGCTGTATGTTCGACATATCTGGCTTAGAGCTTTGGGTCTGAGTATGGGGGGAAAAAATCTCTGGTCAAATCCTTATTTGCCCATAATGCTCAGGGAGTGGCCTTGAACAAATCATTTTATCTCTGCTTAGCATCTCACAGGATTGTTGGGAGAGTAAGACTGCAAATCTCATACCTACTTAATCTGAGGTTATGCCCCATTGAATAAAGCAGGACTTCTGAAAGAACATGAATAGGATTGCACTGTAGGACACTGATTTGAAAAAAAGGGGAGGATGTAAATATTCCAATAAACAGAAAATCACTCTTTTTCCTAACGTATATGTAGTATGTTTAATCTGATATTACTGTAATTCTTGTTCCTGGTATAATGTGGCATTATAAATATCATAATGGAACCTTCAGATGAGGACAGTGAGACCTGTTTTGCTTTAGTTATTACTATAATGAACTCATATTTTAAAATGGTAAATCCTTCAGTACCCGAGAAATGTCTCTGGTAAGAGATCCGCATATCTTCCTCTTGCAACTATGGCTTGCTTATTGGAAGAATGAATCCCATGTCTTTATCTAAATGTAAGTTTTCTTACCCTGCAGGCTACTACCATAGTATGCTGAAATTTTAACTTTGTCATTCTTTATAACTTGTATCTTCAGTTACCTTGTTGGAGATGAACTGTTTGTTGTAATGGAGTACTTGGCTGGTGGGTCTCTCACAGATGTGGTTACAGAGACTTGCATGGATGAGGCACAGATTGCTGCTGTCTGCAGAGAAGTGAGTGATCACTTGGTGTTGGTGGGAGGAAGGAAAAATATTGCTTTCCGTATGTTAAATGTTTTTGTTTTAGGTACATCTGAATTGTGGTAGGAAAGAATGTAATTACCACCATAGCTAAAGGTGTTTTTTAATTCTGGGATTTGAAATGGCCATTTCGTAGTATAAGTGAGCATGTCAGTCCTGTTGGTTTTGTCTCAAACTGCAAAATTTAAAATTATGCTCTAAATCTTCAAAGAGTTTTGATAGATGAAAGAGACATCTCAGGCAAACCTGAGTGCATACCCTGAGGGTTTTTTTTGGGGGGGGGAATGGGTGGAGTTTTCTGCCAGTTTCTCCCTATTGTAACTTGTGTGCCATATCCCACCCTGTTCCTGAAAACCAGCCCCTTCCTTTCCCCCTCCTGACCCTAGGATCAAGTTTTCGGGAAGATAGTGGAGAGTGACCCCAGTTCATTAAAGGTTTATTCTTCTAATTGGTGATTCCCCCCCTCCCGAAAAAAAAACACCCAAAAACATTTGTTAGGTGTGTTAGGCTATTTCAGTATTTCATCTAATCTTGGGTATCAGTGAAGAGGTCTTCAAATTGTTAGCCTGGCCACCTTGGACATTTTATTGGAAAGTCGTGGTATACCTAAATATCTAATAAGCAAATAATCCTTTGAGACTGGCTGGAGATAGCATGACAATGTAAATGCTGAATGTATTTTGACAATAATCCAATCTACTCTTCTCATACAGTGTTTGCAGGCACTGGAGTTCCTCCATGCTAATCAAGTTATACACAGAGATATTAAAAGTGACAATGTGCTGCTGGGAATGGATGGATCAGTTAAACTGAGTAAGTGTAAAACATTTACTATATGTAAACTACAATAGTAGTTTCCCTGCCAAGTCTGCAATTTGTGGTTCAACACATCTTGCCCACTAGAGATGGTTTTGATTTCATAGCATGTGAAAATGTGGCTGAGAGTATTTAAGGTAGGAAGAATGTTATCTAGGTACCATGTGAGTTTGTAAATATATTCTTAGCTTGCTGCATAAAGTGAGAGAGTTTGTCTGAATTGCTAGCTTTAATGATATACTTTTAGACCAGATGGATTTACATTCAAAATACTTAAGTGTTACATGGGGAGGGTCTACTCTGTTTTGCAACTCTCTAGTAAGTTTGAGTTTGCATTTATAAACCAGCAGGTGGCAGCCTTCATTGATTGATTTTGAAGTTGTTCAATTCACCAGAGTCCTCAGTATTAAATTAAAATAGTAGAAATAAGAAAATACCAAATTGAGCAGTCTCTGCCTTCTTTAATCGGCAGAGTAATTCAGCTGCAACCATAGAATAATAAAAAGAAGCTAGGTCTGCATAATAAGTGTTGTAAATCTCTCACTAACTGAATACTACGTTTAAGATTCATGGATGATTAAATAAAGTAGTGGCTTAGATATACAAAGCTTTAATGAGGGGAAAACTGAGTTACAGAATTCATTTTCACATGCCCATGTTTTTCCTGGTGGGTTAGGCAAGTGACTTCAAGTTAGTCAGTTTTTGAGTTCCTTTTCCACTGTGTGTTGCAACCACAGAAGTAAGGCCCCCATGCTAGATAATGACAGGAAGAATGGTTCAGTGACTTCCTTTGAGTGACAGGATTGCCTTTAGATTATCCTTATGTTATGATAGCTCTTCAGTTCATTTTTTGAAAGTATTAGATTATAATGACACAAGTCCATCTTGGTTACACTGATTTCTAAATAAAAAGTACTAGTTTATCCTGGAATATGTACAGCTGATTAAGATAGCTACCTTCCTTCACATACTCTCACATGTTTTGTGATGTTCAGTATTTAGTCTGAAACTTCAATTTATAGGGGACCTCCCCCCGTGCAGCCATCCTGCCTAAACAGAATAACTCATTCACAGTCTCTCTCCTGTACAAATGGGAAGTCAAAGGGGATATATACCATTGTTTTCTGGTTCTTTGCCATCTGGTGTTTAATCAGTAGGTGATATACAATAAATGCATTAGGAAATTGCTTTTTCTGTACCTTGGCTATCCATCATAACTAGGTGAAGAACAGCACAAGCTTTCTAAGAATAGTACTGAGGGAATATATAAGTTTGTATGATTTTTCTGGAAATGCAGCTTGGCTAATAACACACAAGATGGTTGAACAGCAGGGACATAACTTTACCTTAACTGCTATTTATCTTGTTTTTTGGCAGCTGACTTTGGATTCTGTGCTCAGATTACTCCTGAACAGAGCAAACGTAGTACTATGGTTGGGACACCTTACTGGATGGCTCCTGAAGTGGTAACACGGAAGGCCTATGGCCCAAAAGTAGATATCTGGTCCCTGGGCATCATGGCTATTGAAATGGTTGAAGGAGAACCTCCATATCTCAATGAAAATCCTTTGCGGGTAAGTCACCGCTTTTTTGACCAGTAGCTTTGCTTTAGTGTGCTCTTTCATAGCAGCTCAGAGTTGTCATGACACAGTAGCAGAGTATGTACTTTGCATGCAGAAGGTCAAACGTTCATTCCCTGGCCTTTTCTTAAGTGTGAAATGCCTTTCTCTACCGTAGCCCAGTAGTGCATATTGTATTTTTCCATTAAGTTCTTTGACTCTGGTCATGTTTGTGCTGTGCTGCTTGTGGGATTTCTTGCATGGACTAATATGCTTTCTAGAATTCACATAAAAGTTCTGTGCTAGAGTGCATTGCAGCGGAATATCAGCAGTAGTGAGCAAGTCATGAGAACATGTTCACCATTTCTGATACCCTTGTTAAGGAATTCCTGATGAGCTTCTGAACAAAAACAGGGTTTCCTGGAAAATAGTTTGAAAGCCGTGGGCCTAGGTAAAAATTCACTAGGTAGATGCTCTTTACCAGTTCTGAGATTCAACTCTGAGTTGCTTCAGGTGTACATGTAGTAAAATGTAAATGACTTTTTTTGTTTTACAACTTTATCTCTTTCTTGCAGGCTTTATATTTGATAGCAACTAATGGCACCCCAGAGCTGCAGAACCCAGAAAAACTGTCTCCAATATTCCGTGACTTTCTAAATAGTTGTTTGGAAATGGATGTAGAGAAAAGAGGGTCTGCCAAAGAACTATTACAGGTAAAGTGTTGGAATCTCTCCCCAAATGGCAATTGTTTTGACATTTGGCAAGTCAAGCTACTGTACTTTGCAATGAAGGGACTCACAGAATTTGTGAACTCAGAAGAGATAGAGCTGGATATGTAAGGGGAGTATCTTTGTACCCAAGAAAGCTATTGGTAGGTTAAAGCCAAGGGCCACTACTTGGGAACATTGAGAAGTTGCTGAGGTGCTTGAGTTGTGGAAGAGTCCCCTGCCTTTTTTCTGCTTCTCCCACACTTGGAGGAGAAGGGGAAGTAGGCTCATAAGCCCATCAGCCATGTAGTGAGCTAGTTGACCATAGGCTTTTTACTTCTACTCCCACTCCTGTAATTCTGCCTGTTGCAGAGGCCAATACCACTTGGAGCCCAAATGCAGGTAAAGAGTTGCTGCTGCCGCTGTACCTGCCTTTGATTTTTCAAGGTAGCAACAGCCTCAGTGACTCGCTGTCAGATTCACAGTGTCATTATTGCTTCTCTGTATCTTGCGTCAATTTAGTGAAACTGGAGCTGTCTTGCCATAGTGCAAGAATTAGTCTCAACCTGTTGGACCTTACTTCCCTCACTGCTTGCATCTCCACAAGAGAACAGTAGCAGTTATCACTTCCCCACTTTATAACCCCATCCAAGGGGTAAAGAGCAGAGGCTTCATCTGAATGCCTCCACTCCAGTCTCCACCTATCTTTTATGCTGCAGTGTGATTTGGATGCAATGAACTGAGTAATAACTGTGTATTTAAGAAAGTGTCTGTCTTGAAATTGAAGTGTACCTTACATTCATTGTTTTTTTCTTTCTTTTAACAGCACTCTTTCCTGAAACTGGCCAAACCTTTGTCAAGCTTGACGCCACTGATCCTAGCAGCCAAAGAAGCAATGAAGAGTAACCGTTAGCACTGCTGCTGTGGCCTTCATAATTTTGTTTTTATTTTTAAAAATCTTCATAATATATAAATTGTTCTTGTTAGGGGCTGAAAGTCTGCAGAGGTGGGGAAAAAAATCTCTCACCTGGAACACACACAAGGAAAAAAATGTGGCGGTGTTAGTGAACTCTTCTAGGATCCCAGAAGAAGATGTGGACTGAATCACTGGCCTTTCCACCTGTTTGCAGACAACTCAAGCATGTTTTACTAAGCCTGGGAGTCTCTCTCTCTCTCTCTTTTTTTTTTTTGGTGATGATTTTGCTGTACCAGATCCCACTCACTGTGCTCAGATGGGCACTTTCAATACTTGAACAATTGATTCGAGCTTTTAGAGGGAGGCATTACTTTTAATGTGCTAATATTTTTTCTTCCCTTCTTTTTGTCAGTCAGCCTTTCAAAATATGGCATGCTCCAAGTTATTGGATTAAAGGCAGATGGCTCGAAATGTGAAAGTACCTCTGACCCTCTTTTTCTTAAGTACAATTTAGCTATAGCTGTGTTGTAGCATTAACCACCCAGCTACTTAAGAACCATAATATTTCATTGACTCTGCTTAAAAACAGAAGAACATGGGCAGAGAGGGAAGGAAAAGATTCAGCAAAGTTGTTGCATGGACTTCTTAACCCAAGGGAAAGATTCATCTGAATTTTGAAGATGGAATGTGAATGTGGGGAAAAGGAGGAGAGTGTGCGTGTGTGCGTGTGTATGTACATGTGTGTTTAATGCTTAAACCATCCTCTGGGCTTGGGGAGAGAACCCCAATCTGTAAACTGTCTTCCACTCCTCCCTTGCCTCTTTAGGCTTGTTGGTAACATTTAAATGGCTATCTTGAAAGTTTGTGGTTTTATAGCAAAGTGCTGTATCCATGTTCTGACTTGGGCTTTATGCCGGTGCCTTCTGAATTTTTAAATTACCCTTCTTTGTATTAAATACATTTTGTATATGTTGTACATTTTTCCTCCAAAAGCAAATAATGCACCAACTTTGGAGTTGTCAGGACTTGTATTAGACCTGTTCCTTTTTTATATGTATATGCGCCATTTCTACTAACAAAAGATTCAGCGGATTTGCAAAAAATGGAAAATCCAAGCCTTTTGTATAATTCAGCCAACTGAAACTTCTGAACACCTAAAGTGCTATTTTGTGGAGACAAAAATCCAAGGTGGTATGTAGCTTAGAATCAGGGTTTGAATTGGCTTGCTGGAGAAACTTGCCTTCTCATGGTGGTCCTTTCCTGAACCACTTCTCAATTGTTGTGGCAGAAGGTAAAACACAGGATAAAGTGCCTCTTTAAATGAAAATAATTGGAGCCATAGAAGAATTGAGGTTCCAGTTGAGGCAGCCAGGTAGATCATGAGGGTTCCCTCGTCACTCGCATCAACCTTTTAAAATCACTATTTTTCTGTGCAGTTTGATGGAGAATTCCTGAATGGTGATGTGCCAAACCATAATACAAAGAGATTAATTCATTTGGTGCTATAGCTTTGCCCACTCCTAGATCATATTCTTTGGAGAACATCTTAAAGCTCTAATTTAAAAGAAATCTTTTATGGTCAGTGAAAAGGGTCTTTCTTATCTTTGAGTAATTTTAACAAGTATTGGTATAAGAACACAATCGTGTCAGTTTCATGCAAAGATTGCCGCAAAAACACAGATTCCAAGTTTGGAGCCATTGCACCCCACAAGGCTCCACTCCCTTAGACGCTGGAAGTGCTTGTAGCAGTCCACTGATGCTCTGCCTTATTTGTACAATGGAAAGCAATGCCACACTCCCATTTTTAGTTTTTAATCTTGTGAAAAGTATTCCTCTGAAAATGATGTAATATGGCAGTCCATTTATTTTCAGTGCATTTGTAATGTCCATGGTTTGGTCCAAGGAAGTGTTATGTCCTGGTCTGTGTGATATTTTACGATGCTGTTCTTCCCCTTGCTATAACTTGCAATATTGATCACCTTACTGTAAAAGTTAGAATAATCTTGATTTTACATTTGTTGTATGTGAATCAAGCGAAGATACTTAAAAAAAAGAAAAGAAAACCTTGCATTTAATTTTAATGTTAGCATTGGGTCTTTGTCTATTGCTGGCAATAGATTATGTGGAACCCATGACTCCTGTGGCATAGGTGTGTTGGTGTTCTTTTTTAGTGGTAGCTCTGGTAAGGTTAAAAAAACATAGTTAAAGTAAGTTTTAAACAAGATGATAGCATTTATTGTCCTTTAAGTTATTGCGTAAAACAGTTATTTGAAATTAGCAATCCACTGCATATCAATCTGTCATCTTAAATCTTCAAAAAGTTGCTAACAATTTGGACTAGCCCAGGAGTAGTTGAGGTGCACGTGGTGGCCTCTGGTACCCTCATGGAATTGAGATCTCTCACAATGTGTCCATACAGGCACTCTGGAGAGTAGCTTGCGGTTTCATGCTGCATGAGAGCCTTCACCTAATTGTCTTGCCTCCTAGCACTAGTAAGGACCAGGAACAGAAGTAGGAGACGTTATGAGACAGAGGGGGAGAATGAACAGCGCGGGGTTCATTCTCACTTGACTAACTTCTTGGCTAATTCTGATTTACCTAGATTTCCAATTACTAATGGGAATACGTAATGACTGATACGTACTGTCTTTGGGTGTTTATTTATCAGGCTAAATTCAATATGTGTTGATTGCCCCAGTTGAGAGCTGAGCCTTTCATGGCTTCAGAATTTAATCTGGGCTAACAAAGTCACCATAATTAAAAATAAACCCCAAAGGGCTTATGTGCATCAGCTTTTATGTTTTGGACCTATTTTCAATGATGAGCCATAGTCGACCATTTGAATATGTGCGATAAAGGTATCTGTTCTATTAAAGCAGGTTAACCTGGAATAATCAGATCCCAGATTTTCCCCCATCACAGAAATTAAAGCAAACCTGGTTTCTGATCACAGTGAACGTGTACTAATTTGGGTAGAGACACTTACCATTTGAGTATGGATGTTTTTAACGTAAGTGATCACCATATATGTACTCCATGGCAACTAGGAGTAAATTAAACTATGCTAATAGACTTGGAAGGATTTGGTATGTGTCTTCATAGCTGGAATTAAGTACACCTTGAAATGATTTCCTTCTACACATTCTTTTTATCACTTTGCCAGATTGGACATGGAAGTAAGTGCAAGCTTTCAATATTTTTTTACTGTCTTCAGATTTTATTGCCTTTTGTTTAATTTAATCCCAACCTGTTATTTAATTGTTACTGCAATATTAACTACTGTATTTGACTATGTTTAATGACTTCGTTATTTCAGGGCTAGAAATAAACCTTTGTAAAACGATTGACTGTTCCCTCTCCCTTACCCTCCCAGTCAATTGGAGGAACAGATTTTATTTGGGACCATATGATGGGATGATGCAGTTGGGAATGGATTTGAGGCTGAATTGTCATTTGTCTTCAATTTTCCCTGACAGTGAAAGGCACTGTGATATTTCCATGCTATTCAACACTACCTTCAAGACAATTTTGTGTCTCCATGAAAAAACATACTTAGACATGTCATTCTTACCATTAGGGGCTGCGCATTACAACACCCCCCCCCCAGTAGTAGTCCTACAGATTTGGGTTATTAGTGTGTTAGTTTTTGGACAGCTCTAAAGTATCAGCTTTTCCTAATGTAAAGAGTTCTTACCTCCCTTCCAAAATAGAGAACTACAAATGGCTTTAGGATTGGGGTAGCACAGTGAATCTTGAATCCAGTGTTGTCCACCAGGTATTCCGCTTTATCATCTGAGCTCCTCAATCCTTGTTAAAAATTAAAGCATATTTGTATAAAAGCCATGCTCAATCCAAGGCATCTTTATATAAGTATACATATTACATACACATACAGAATTTAGGCATGCACTAAGACCCTCATGCCTGATGAACATCGGCCAATTCCTTAATATTAGATTTGATTCTAAATTGTTTGTTTCACCTTTTTAAGGATCTGGTGGAGAAATCTGGAATTTTACCTTTAGGGTGGGGTTAGCAGCATAAAAACAATTCTGATAGCATTCAGAAATGGTTGCAAGTGGGGAGGAAAGGAGCTGCTTAAAATCACAAATCCCATTTGCCCCAAAAGTTTTGAATACCCCACAAGATTTTTATATCACTTTCTGAATGGTCCTGGTTAAGAATCACTGGGCTGGATATTGCTGAGTTCAGCATGTTGGAAGCCAGAAGTTGTTGCTAGCTTTAGCCTCCAGTGAGCAATATTCATCCTCCTGCTCTAGGCTCTGCTAAGCATGCCAGCTCTTATATGTGTTTTATTCTATGATACAGTGCTCATGGAAGAGGCAATGCTAGAAAACCTCTGCAGGTTGTGGGCTGCCCAGAGCCCATGTGTACAGTCTCTGATTGCAAGGCTGGATTAATCATCTTGCAGGCCAAGTGCAAACTGCAGGCCACCAGTTGTCCACTGTGAATTAAGAAACCTATTTACCTGTGGAATTGTATAGCAATACCTTTGCAACAGCTGCAGAGTTCTGGTTCTGTATGTCTTCAACCCAAATCTAGAAACCTGATACAAAGGAACTGGATGTCCAGTTGAAGTGGGTGGCAGAGAGGAAGAAAGAATATGGGTGGAGGAAAGCAATGAGTGGTGAGCCCTTTTTCAAAAGTACAGATGGGAATACAGTATCTCATACAACAGCTGGAAGACTCTGAGTGCCCCCCCATTGGAGCCCATTTACACTTTCCCAAGCATATAAGCCTTCAAGCTGATTTTTGTTACGGTTTGATACATGGAAGACAAAAAATATGTATATCAATATTCGACTTGAGTGCCAGAATGCACAAGGGGAAGGGTCCAAGAGGAGTCCTTAATCCATCACTGGTTTCTTCTTTGACTAGACAGGAATAGACACTGTGAGATCCTTAGAGCAGCAGGACATTGCATGCAACTTCATATGACAATCTCCACTTGCTTGTGAAATTATTGATGCTGGGTTATGAGGAGCAAACATATTGAAAATGTTAAGAGAGCCAGCATGGGGGTTTAAAAAAACTCAACAGACTGTCCTAGCATTTTTGATTTAATAGACATGTGTAACTTAATAGCCTCTAGGAAAGCTGTCTGAGAGTCCTATCCCTATAAGCATGCTTGAAATTGATCTAGTTTGAATTCTGTGCAGATTTCTTTAATGCAATTGCCAACTGTTGGGTGAAATCTCTCACTTGAAGCTACATTTAAAGATCAGTTTGAAACAACTACCGATTTCAAACATAGAGAGGGGTTTGTTTATCCTGGTCTAAAAGTTCTTGCAGCAGTCCATCCTGGTCCCCTCCATCCTAGTTTGTGATTGGGGAGAATGAGAGGATGCAAACATCTCTCCCCACTGGGGTCCAAACTTCAGTTGGAAACCCCTGGAGGAAGAAAAAGCAGAAAGCTCTTTCATGTCTTCAGTAGAACTTCACTGTACTTGAAACTTTAGAAATGTCATCCCTAGCTGCAGACTTTGTTCTTCCCTTCTCCCTTCTCCCTGTGCCTAGTTGTCTTTAGGATCAATTTGACATGAAGGAAAACATGAAGGTGCCTAGAGTGAAAACTGAATGCTATTTCAGATAAGCAGAAGTTGAATCGGGGGTCCAAAGAATACAACTGAATTAAACCTAAACCACCTGGCTATGTACAGCTTTCCACATATGCTTGATGACCTGGCCAGTAAGTGTGAGGGTAAATAGGCAAAAGGATCATATAATCCCTATCAGTAAACATTAACTTTGTGGGCAAGAGAAAGGATTTCACCTGCTAAGTGGCCTGTGTTCCTGCAGCCATTTGAAGGGTGAAGTATACAATTACTTTCAGGCTTTAGTGCTTGCTGAGCTAGTTTCAGTGGTCTAGTTTGAAGAGATTTGAAATGACACAAGGCTGGTAGTAACACAGGAAAGAGCCAAGATAGCATTCTGGCAAGAGCTGATCTGGATGTGAAAACGTAGCAATCCTTTGTCCAAGCCAGTTCATGGTGTTAAATGTGTCAGTTTTCCCAGAGACGGCCATGAGTGCCTGTCATTGTGTGCCACGTTTGCTTAAAAGCACATTTATGTTGATGAATAGCAAGCTAATAAGTCTTACCCCGCCCCTTTCAAGCAACAGGGTTTATTATATTGCTGTTCAATTCCCATTGCCTGAATAAGTGCCAGCATGGCTGGTTTGAATGTCTCAGTTGCCTTTTTTTTCTCTGTAGTAGCCCTTTGTGAAGTGGCCAGATGGTTGTCGAAAAGAATTTTTCCTCCCAAGGTATATTTATGTCTTGCTAGAGAACTGGCCAGTTCGTTCCAGATGTGTGCTTGCTGTCTCGAATTGAAGATGCTGGTGATGATTGGTCCATGGGGTGGTGGCTTTGGCCTAGATGTGAGCTTGACTCTCCTCTTTGTTATCTTTTTGGTTCATGGAGCCTCATTTGATGGAGCTTCTGCTAATCCTACACTCTCACTCCAGGAATTTCTAATGTTGGATTCTTCTTTTGTGTTGACTGTTGCCAAACTTTTGGCCCAGTTCATGGGGATGGGAGCAGCCTGGTCCATTACCAAACAATACTGGTCATGGGAATTGACAGACTTCCACATGATCCAGAACTTGGTAGCTCAAGACTGCAGTTCTTCTCTCAGCACCTCTGTCTCCCAGGGCATCTTTGTGGAAGCCACATGTTCATTCTTTTTCCAGCTAGTGGTTCTCAGGTTCAAGGCTAGCTATCCCATGTACAGAATCCCTATTACAGCACTTGCTGTTACCATCTTGGCCTATACAGGTATGGATCCTACTATATAGACTTTTTTGCTATGATACCTATGTTTTATAATTTAATTAGCTCATGTTGTGCTAATGTTTTGTATTGATGGTTTCTGGTTGCCTTGTAAATACGAATCACTACTATTTGAGCATCTTGTTCCCATACCTTGACCACTTGAAAAATATTGAGATTGAGAAATTAAATTGGAGCATTCACTACAAATTAATGTTGGGATTGCCAACTCATGAAAATTGGACTGGGGGGGGAATACCAATCACAACTGGGTTATTTTTGTGGGGAATGGAAAAATCTTAAACTTTTGTTCTTGGATACTGCAACATCTGGCAAACCCCTGTAGTTCTTTGCCATGTGTAGTTCTTTGCCATCCAAAAAGTAGGAGTGTTGACAGGCTAGTGTTTGATGTTAATGGAGATGTAAGCCAAGAGTATGGAAGATACTGAATGAGGAGAACTGAATGAGGAACACTGAAAGATTTATGCCATCATCATAGCACTGATTCTGATTAGGACTTAAATAGTTTCTGACCAAAGAGGGAGGGAATACCAACACCCATTCCTTGCTGCCGAGGATGTGCTAAACAGTGACCACCCCTCTCAGGGATGTGTGACACTAGATATTTTGTCACACTTGGTTAAAAAAAAATACGCTGCTGTCCTGTTTTCCTTTAAAGCATAAACTCCTGCAGCATCTGGATCTAGGATATCTTTCCAAGCCAGCCTACACTAACTCTGTGTTTGAATTCTGGGTTCCAGTGCTGGTACCCATTGTGTCTCTACCTTTAGATCTTCAGCTTTCACAGGGATAATTTTCAGTGTTCTAAGAATGTTCCCATGCCAGTTCATGTCCTCTGGCCCAGTATCCTAGAGTTGACTGGCTCTGTATCTAGCAGTGGGACAGCTACTGTTACTCTTACAGCTTTGTCTTAAAGACCCCTCTTTCCCAATCAAGCAGGTACGCAAAATAAGCTTATCAAGTGGCAGCTGGTAGAGGGGAGCCACCAAACTTTACACCTGCAGCCGAGACAGCTCCCAGATACCACTACCTGGCAGAGCTGTACTTCACAGCTCAGTTCTTTAGGCTATACTCCTAGAACATTCCACTTGGTTGGTTTGAATTGAAACATGGCAGTGACTCCTGTCTATTCAAAAAAAACTTATCCTGGCACATGTTAATGAAAATGAATTTGAGAAGAAAAGAGACTGATTGAGTTGTTTGCTTTTCTCCTCCCACAGCTGGGCCTTTCACAGGAGCCTTTTTCAACCCTGCCCTGGCCTCAGCTGTGACCTTTCCCTGTACTGGGAATAGTTTGCTGGAGTACATGCAGGTGTATTGGCTGGGACCTATCACAGGTGAGCCAGCAGACACTAGGAAGGACAACCACATGTGCTGCTGTGACCTTACTGTGCTATTGGGGGGCGGGGGAATGATACCTATACCCTTCCTGGGTTGTTATTATGAATTAAAATTTATCTGGGGTGTAGGGCATATGGTGATGAATTACAAATCAAATCTGAATCATCCCAGTAAAACATTGGTCTTCCTGAAGTGGGTCACAACAGCAACAGCATCTTTGCTTTTTTAGAAAAAGGGAAAGGTGGTGAATGGAATGGGGGAGTGGGAGGAAAGAGCCGTCAAAACAAGTCAGTGTGGATATCCCCAGCAGTCAAAAGATTTGCATATGTGCAACAGAACTGTAGACTGTAATAACGTTGTTTGAAAATCGAGCAGTGAAAACCTAGGCTCCCCTACCCCAGCCCCCTTTCAGAGAAGTTCTGATATGTAATGTCAGCAGGATCAGTGTGGTCTCCTTGCACAGTCCTTGCTTATCTTGATTACAAGGAATTTTGTTTCCAGACTGATATCTAGAACAAAAGCAGACTAAAAGAATGGAACTTTTTAAATGGAAGGGATTAAAAAGATTTATGAAAAAGTCTTATTTCCCTTTTTTAATTCTTAAGGAGTTTTTTTTGTGTGTGGGGAGGTTGTACCTCTGGGTTATCCTAATCTGGGACAAGATTAACTATTATGAAAGTGTTCCTGCACAAAAAGCTGTTTACACAAACACCTGTCAATCAGACAGGCATGTACTAGCCAGAAGAAAAAGGATGCATTTATGAGTTAAGAACTGCTGAACAGATGTAATCTTCCCACCACAAAGGTACAGAAAAGTGACTGGAATAAAGTACAATGGTAAACCAGTTGTCCTTGACTTTCTTCTAGGGATGTTAATTGCGCTCTTTGCATATCAAGGAAATATCCCACGACTCTTTCAAAGAAATCTGATCTACAGTCAAAAGAACAAATACAGGACACCGAAGGGAAAAGTGTTTCCTATGTCCGGCACTCAGTGGAGACAGGCAAAAACAGAGAAGACCAGCTGTTTAGGCTCAACAGAGAGAACAGATTGAAAGAGACTGGCAAGGGCGTCGTTTCAGCCACTGCTTCTTGGCACAACAGCTTAAAAAGAGATGTTTTTGGCAACTAAGGATTTCTGAGGTCACAGGTTATTGCATTGCATCGTGCAGGGCTGGGCTTAGTCTTGTGGGTAAGCCTGAGGAAATCCTGAAGATAGGACACTTCGCGTATATCATGCATTCAGTCCTTCCCAGAGTAGTTTTTGAGATATACTTCATACTATAATATGCTTGAGACAATTTTCTGTAATGCCCTCTATGGCCCTGTGCTTGTGAGTTCCGTTCTAATGGCTGTAAGCAATGTAGACATTTTGAATGGATATTTTAATAAAAGATTGATGCTTAATGATTCATTTGAATTTTCTGTAAAAAATAGAAACTTCATGGGAAAATGTTAATAGTCCTTCCTTGCAGTATTTCCCTTGACAACAGTCCTTTTTATTTTTCACTCTCCTCCCTGCTTTAAACTGAACAGTTTCCCCAGTTGCTCACTACAAGACCTATCTATGGCTATAGGGGGGCTTGGTGTAATGTCCATATAATTTATTTATTTGTTTGTTTGATTTATATCCCATCCTCCTTGCGTAGCAGGCTCAGCACGGCTTATAGTAGGTTAAGGTAAAGGTAAAGGTTCCCTTGCTCGAAAGCCAGTCGAATCCTACTCTAGGGTTGCGGTGCTCATCTCCGTTTCAAAGCCGAAGAGCCAGCGCTGTCCGAAGACGTTTCCGCGGTCATGTGGCCGGCATGACTAAACACCAAGGTGCACAGAACGCTGTTACCTTCCCACTGAAGTGGTACCTATTTATCTACTTGCAATTTCTTGCTTTCGAACTGCTAGGTTGGCAGGAGCTGGAACTAGAGATGGGCGCTCACTCCGTCATGCGGCACCCAGGTCTCGAACTGCTGAACTACTGACCTTCCACAGCCTGCAGTTCAGCGTCTTAACCACTTGAGCCACCGCAGCTCCTTAGTAGGTTAGTAGGTTAAAATACATTAAAACACAGATGCATTGAAACAATACAATAACGTAGTACACAAAAAATGGCAATCATAAATACATACAAATACATATAAAAAGATAAAATGCTGATGGCGGTAGCGTCCCATAGGGTCAAATTACAGTGGCCATTATTGTTCAGGTTAACAAAGGAGGGCCTTAACAGTTCAGCTGTTCAGATGTTATCAGTATGTAGTCAGTGGTCAGTGGTGCCTCCTAATCAAAGGCCTGGTGGAAGAGCTCTGTTTTACAGGCCCTGTGGAACTGTAGGAGGTCCCGCAGAGCCCTGATGTCTTCCGGGAGCTCATTCCACCAGTGTGGAGCCGCCACTGAGAAGGCCCTAGCCCTGGTAGAGGCAGTCTGATGTCTTTCGGACCAGGGAGAGTCAGACGGTTTTCAGACCCTGACCTCAGTGCTCTTTGGGGAACATGTGGGGAAAGGCAGTCCCTCAGGTAGGCAGGCCCCTGACCATATAGGGCTTTAAAGGTCAAAACCAGCACCATGAAGCGAATCCAGTATGCAATGCCTTCAGCACAGGCTGGATGTTCTTCCACATCGAGAGACCCATCAGCAGCCTGGCTGCCGCATTCTGCACCAGCTGCAGCTTCCAGAGTTGAGACAAGGGCAGCCCATGTAGAGAGCATTGCAGTAGTCTAGTCTTGAGGTGACCATAGTGTGGATCACTGTTGCGGTGTCTCTCTGGCTGTCACGTTTGGGGCATTTCAGGTCTGTCCCAGAGACCTCCCAAGATGTTTTGATGGCCAGACATTCCAAATGGTGCCTCCCCCCCACATTGTAAATATATTGTTCACCTGCCGATAGTGTTGCCATCCTCCAGGTGGTTGTAGAAACAACAGAGAGATCATGGGAAGGATGCAAATGATGAAAACAGCCGTGATGTAGTATTATGAAAATATATTTAGACTGCTGTTTTGCAGTGAGTAGTATTTCTTTATTACTTGTTGAAGAAATACTACTCACTGCAAAACAGCAGTTTAAATATATTTTCATAATACTACATCACGGCTGTTTTCATCATTGTTAGCCTCCAGGTTGGAAATCTCCTGGAATTACAGCTGATCATAGGCAACAGAGTTCAACTCATCTGAAGAAAATGGCCACTTTGTAAGGTGGACTCTGTGGCATTATACACACTGAAGACCTTCCTCTCCCAAAACCTGGCCCTTGGCCCTCATCAGGCTCTAGCCCACAAATCTCCAGGTATTTCCTAACCCAGAACTGGCAACCCTACGTGTTCACTTGATGTCTGCCCCTGAATATTTAGTTAAATAACTGCAAATAAGTTGCTCCTTAATGATACTTCAAATTTCCTCCTTGAAGCTGCCTGCCTTACTTTACCTAACAGCCTGCAGGATTTTATTTATCCTAACAAGGCAAATAAACACCAGCTTTGGCCCTGTTGTGGGCCTGCCCACCTGACATCTGCTGGTGACTGGGCCACTGCATACAGCCTCAGCAGGGACAAAGTAGTCAGAAACAGCTGCATTTTGTCAAATGTAGATACAGTACCTCTTAACACACAGGAGCCCTCTTAGAAGAAGAAGAAGAAGAGATTGGATTTATACCCCGCCCTTCACTACCTGAAGGAGTCTCAAAGCGGCTAACAAACTCCCTTCCCTTCCCCTCCCCACAACAGACACCCTGTGAGGTCGGTGGGGCTGAGAGAGCTCTTGATAGAAACTGCTCTTTTTCAAGAACAGCTCTTATCAGAACTACAGCTTGCCCAAGGTCATCCAGCCAGGTGCAAGTGGAGGAGTGGAGAATCAAACCCGGTTCTCCCAGATTAGAGTCCGCGCACTTAACCACTATACTAAGCTGGCTACACCAAATTGGCACTATAGAGGTGGCTAACTCTTCTCTTTTCAGCCATCCTTCCCTGCTACTCGGGCAATTGTGAAGATTTCTTGATTTACATATTTGTACCCTGCTTTTCTTACCAATTTGCTCCCAAAGCAGCTTACAACGCTGTTCTTCCTTCCTCCAAGACAAACTGTTAGGGTAGTTGCCATGCGATGAGCAGTTGGGGTGGCAAGTGTTCCCCACCAATATAAACACAGTTGGTACTATTAAATAATGAAACCAATGTATTGCAATGATTTACAGCATAACTATAGATATTGCGCAAAACCAGCTGAGTCTTCCAAATTCTCCCTGTTCCCATCCCGTCCCTTTGACCTGGAAACGTAGTCCTTGGGAAGTATTCTTGATCCTGTTGGCATCTTAAAACATGGTAGATGAATATAACATTCTAATACTTATTTGTTACCTTTCTGCAGGATCATCACCTCTTGAGACATGGATATCCAGAAAAACTTTACAATATGTTATCCAACTTGGGCAGTTTCCAGCTGACTATAGTATGATGACTATGTACATGCTGGCTGTGTAATAAGCATGTGCTGCTGATACTATTTCATCATTCAGTTATTAAAACATATCCCACTTTTCCTTGTGGCTCAAGGCAGCTTACAATAATAGTTAAAAAACTTTCTGTTAAAACCAAAAATAAATTAGCAAACCCAAATCTCTCCCCCTCCCTCCCTTAAAAGATGCCTGCCATTCAAACATCCCCAAAAGCCATGGCAAATGAACAGGCCCTGCAGTGCCTCCTGAAGATCTCCAAGGAGGCCCCCCCCCCGTTCTTCAGGGAGCCCATTCCACAGAGCTGAAGCCACAATAGAAAAGGCCCAGTCACTGGCTGGTGCCAGGCAGGCCACTCTTAAGTGGTGGCATAGTCAACAGATGGTTACGTGATGGCACCCAGTAATTGATACCCAGGGACATATGGAAGGAGACCATCCTTCAAATGTCTGGGTCCCAGGTTGTGAAGGGATTTAAAGGTCATAACCAGCATCTTGAACTGAACTCAAAACATGTTATGGTACGGGATCATCTTTGTCTTACTGTTCCTACACAGTTTAATTACAACTTTCTGACCTTTCAGAAAGGTTCAGGCCTTTTGCAAGCAGCTCGGCAAATAGATTTAAGAACAACAACGTTTAATTCTGGTTATAAGCTTCTTCATATACTTTGAAACAGATACATTGGCAAATAGTCAATGATATTTATTGATTTTTCAAACTTTTAAATATAACCCATTCTGTGTCACTGACGTGCCAATTGAAAAATAATATTAAAGAACAGAACCATAGTGAAACAATAAAAAATTAAACATTGTCCATGTTAAACATAGCACAAGACAACACTAGATAGAACAGCTCTAAGTTCCTTTGGAATACTTTTGTGTATGGCCATATCTTAACAAAGTCTGCAATCCTAAAGACATTTTCCTGGGCGTAAGCTCCAGTTTATAACATGGGGCTTACTTCTGAGTAGACCTGCTTAGGACTGTCAAAAGGCCAACAGATGTAATCAGTCCTACTTCTCAATATGGACACTACCTTGGAGAGTCCTTACCTTTGTAAATGGTGAAGCACTGAAAAACATCTTGTAACATGGCAACTGTCACATATGAATAAAACTTAAAGAACTTCAGATAATTAGTGGTACAGTGGTTTAGAACAGCGGACCCTAATCTGGGGAACTGAGTTTGAGTCCTCACTCCTTTACTTGAAGCCTGCTGGGTGACCTTGGACCAGTTACAGTTCTCTCAGAACTCTTTCAGCCCCACCTACCTCACAAGGTGCTTGTTATGGGGGAGGAAGGGTAAGGTGATTGTAAGTTGCTTTGAGACTCCTTAAGGTAGAGAACCACAAGGTATAAAAACCAACAGCCCAATGAAGCTTGGGTATGAAATATGGTTGCCAATCAGGTTCTGAAGAAAAAAAGCCCTTTCCTTTTAACAGAGTGGAATGGAGGTAAATGACATATCACACCTCTTTTAAAGGGACAGGACATTTTTCTCCAGGTAGTTGATATGCAATAATTGTCATCACTGTATGTTTCATATCTGGAGGGATGTTCTAAATAATATGTTGTGAGAGCAAACTTGCTCTGTATGATTTTGTACACCAGCTCAGAAAACAATGACTGATAGATCCAATGGTAACTCATAACTGCATGTCCCTGAATAATTTTTTGTGCAATGGAGAAAGCACAAGTTTCTCTGTAGACACTGAGAAAGGTGAACTTTTAAAAACTCATTAAAGGGAAATGTCTGAGTGCTAAGGTGTTGATCTCCCTCCTGCCAACCAACTGTCTCCATTTCAGATGAGAGCCACAATTCAGCTAGGGCTTAGCACTAAGGCTCTGTACTCCTGAGCATGCTGACCTGGAAGCGCCATTAAGCTCAATTAATCTTGCTTCTACATGCAGAGGACCAGGTTGGCACATCCCTGGAAATCCACAATTAACTCTGTCCTGTGGAAAAAAATGGGCCTTATAAGTATATAACTGTGGTCATATGTCTATTCTGTTGCCAAAACACCGAAAGTGTCCACAACGATCTCTATACATTAAGTTCTGCCATATGAGATGGGAAAGGGGGTAATCAAAACAGCATTACTCACTCAGGCATCTGGCACATTTGCATAGACTGCCTTGTCCATTATTTTAATGAGGCTGAATAACGTTCTAGGTATGCAAGAGACAACCTGCCAGCTTTCTTTCTGTCAGCAAGTGACTCCAGTGTAATGCTGATTCTCCTCCGCAGAGTGGCGTACATAAAAATGACACAAGTAATGCAGAATCTACTTTATTTGGCAGCTAGGACACTCAAACATGGATAGGTAGGAATATGAACATAAGAACATAAGAGAAGCCAATGTTGAATCAGGCCAATAGCCCATCTAGTCCAACACTCTGTCACACAGCGGACAAAATATATCAGGTGCCATCAGGAGGTCCATCAGAGGGGCCAGGACACTAGAAGCCCTCCCAATGCTGCCTCCTCCAGCACCAAGAATAGAGTGCATCACCTGCCCCAGACTGAGAGATACTGATATGCTATCAGTATTTTGCATACTGAGACAACTTTTTCTCTATGTGTGTCTCTGTAAAGAAAAACAACCTGCTCTGGACTTGGCCCTAGTTACCACATAGATTTCAAAAGACTGTGGTAAGAGAATATAGTTTCAACACAGGACCCTTTTATAGAGGAAATTTATCTTGTGTGAAGCAGTCCTTCTTATGCAGTGGGCAAGAGAATCCTGGGACAAACTCCCAAAGTCCAATCCAATAGTTTTTAGAGTATCTTATTAACAACAGTAAATTAAATCAGCATTTTTAAGCAGAGGATACAGAAAGATGTTTAGGGGCTTCCGGTTTTCAGTGATTTGCAAACAAACACACTCCATCGAGCTCTGATGGGTGAGATTCGGATTGAGGCGGCAGGGAGGGGGATTGGATGTTTTTGGTCTCCCCCTGAAGCTCTTGTAGGGAGCTTCTAGCCTGGAGCGCTGAAGGAGCCGCTCTCGAAGCCACGGCTTGGGGATTGAGGCTCTCTTTTTGGTCCTCAAGGTCCTGCTGCCCCAAGGCCAGCAATGGCGACCAGAGATGTTCACCAGACCAGAGCATGCAAGGACTTAAGCAAAAAGGACTTTCCCTATGGGAAGACACCCAGCGATTAAAAAAAAGTGAGTAAAGAAGTCTCAAAAGAAAGACAAATCTAAAGACGGTGGAGGAACTGACAGTGAGACGGCAAAGCTTCACAGAGGAGGGGGATCTCCCTGGAGGAAGAACCCTGCCCTACAGCATAGAAAGCAGCAAAATATGAAGCAAGCCAGGAATAAACTGTTAGAAACCCACCCAACTTAAGCGGAATGCAGCGGGACCTGATAATTACTGCATAGAATAACTTCAGAATTTTTACGAACTTTTACCTTAATGTAAACAATGATGCAGCGAGGGGGTAAAATGGCGTCCAGAGACAGAAGCACCACAGGAAATGCCAGTGCAACATCGCCGGTCACAAGACTGGAAACTACCATCAATATAGCTACTATGATTTCTGAAGCCTTGCGCCCCCTGCTGGATCAGCTCATGAATCTCAACACGAAATGTGATGATTTGCAGAAGGACTTAAAGGAGACTAAAGCTACATCAGAGAAGATGTCTGAAAACCTAAAAAAAGTTGAAACTAAAACCAAAGAATTGGATCAAAGAATGGACACTGCAGATAAAGATAGAGCTTCCGAAAAACAACTACTAAAATTGCAGGTGGAGAGGTCTCTCTCTGTTTTAAGATTTCAAGGGGTTCCAGAAAATAAAGATGAAGATTTAAGAGAAATTTTAAGTGAAGCACTGGCCCCCTTGATTAATAGCAAACCTGAAATACTACAAGCGGACATAGACATGATTTACAGAACCTATTCAGAGTTTGTGGGGAAAAAAATCTTCCAGGAGAAATATTTGTCAAATTTGCAAACAGATCAACAAGGGAACGACACTCAAAGCATCCACTGCCACAACATTAAAAATTAAAGAAGAGATAAAAATATTGAAAGACGTTCTGTATGAAGTACACAAGAAGAGGAATCAATACAGAAACATCACAACATTTCTTCAAAAGAACAATGTCCAATATCGATGGATTCTACCAGAAGTCCTTATATTCAATTACAAAGAGAAGAAGGAAAAGATTGACTCTTTCTCCAAGGCAGAAGTATTCCTAAAGCAGCATCAAACTTCAACAAAGCGAAGAAAAGAAGCAGAGGAAGGGAAGGTGACAGAAAAAGACAGCGAACTACAGGAGGCAGCCACTGACAGCTCATCTTCTACTTCAGCTTCCCTGGGTGACATCTTTGACTCTGACGTGGGAGCTGCTGCCCCCAGATCGTATAAGGTTAAAATCCCCTGGCAAAAAAAGAAAGCAGCAAAATAATGTTTTGAGTTTTTTCTGTGTTAAAACCTAATGAATTATGTTATTTCTTGTATTATTATTTTTGTTCTTTCTATTTGAATACTTTCTGTTTAGAAACTAAAAGATATACTGTAATCATAATTGTAGGGTAATACCTAAAGTACAAGATAGGTTATCAATGTACCTTGCTACTTGTGTACTTTGTAGTTTATAGTGGGAAAGCAATTAAAAAATCATATATATATATATATATATATATATATATAAAAAAACTTCCTTTATACCCTCCCCCCTTACAATGGGACTCTGAAATGGCTTGCAACATTCTCTCCTTCTCTGTTTCCCCCCGTTTTTTTCCTCACCACAGCCTTGTGAGGTAGGTTTGGCTGAATGTCTGTGAGTGGCCCAAGATTACCCAACCAGCTTCCCTGGTACAGTGGGGATCTGAATCTGGATCTCAGAGACAACTCTTATCACTGTGCTGTTCTGGTTCCTCCCTATGCTTATGAGGTAGGTCAGGCTGAGAGAGAGGGTGACTGACCCAAGGTCACCTCATAAGCTTCATGGCTGGGGAGGCATTTGAACTAGGTTAACATTCCAACTGTAACACTGCACCCAGCCTCGACACCTCAGCAATCTCAGCCTAGGAGGTCTGGATTACTTGATTGTTCTTCACAAAAGGATCAAAATAGATTTTTTTTTAATTTGGCTGTGTAAGTCACATATCCAGAAATATGTAGCATACTCATCCACAGAAAATTAAGTAACAAATCTTAGAATTTAAATGGCATGTTATATAGAATTCAAATGGCTCGATATATAGGCAGAGCCCAGTTGCTGATACAGTAAATCAGTAACAATCTGATTTGCTGCCAATTAATTCTTCCAGCATGGTATCTGTATGGTAGAATAATCTTGGTAAGGGGGGTAACTGCATGTGCTGAGTTTTTGCAACAGCAGGAGCAAAGGATATAGTATGGGGAACACATGAACATGTGGATTTTGAATCCCATGTGGGTCAGAATATCTTCTATGGACTTTGACAAACAGTGAGTGGAAAAATCACTGTGGGTATTAGTATGGTTTCCAGCTAGTTTTTTATCCAAACATATCCTAATGGTTTCTGGCTCTGAATCAGAGCCCATTTCTTACATTTGTCTCAAACTGTCCTGCGGTTAGATAGTTTAGGCAAGACAGCTGCATTGCTGTGCTTCAGAGCTTTCTTTGGGAACTGTTTCCTGTACAGGAGCCTATTGTACTGAAGTTCAGGTGTCACCATGCGCTGGCACATCAGCCTTGTTGCCTTATTCAGGGTAGGCTTTAAATTGTACCCCATGATTACTGCTTTGCCATACTGCAGTGGTGCCAATGCCCGGTCTTTGATCAGCTGTGGGACTACACTGCCACTTCCTTGAAGGCAAATCTTTGCCAGCTGCTCCCGCTTCTGCTGCAACATCTTTACTTCATTGTCCATGTGCTCCTTGCCAATGTGCCGGTCTATTTTCTCCCAGAAGGTCTTATTGAAATGCACATAGATTTCCCAGTCAAGCTTGTTCCAGCTCTTTATCTTCTCTGTGGTGCTTTCTGAAAGGCGAGTCTTGGTGTTGTTGTGTCTGCTGTTGAGAGGAAAGAATGTCACGTCGTCCAGGTCCCAGCACAAGGCCTCCTTCAGGAGCACCATTGACTCATCAAAGTACTCTGAGATCAGGAGAAGGTCAAATTCTGCCTCAATGGCTTGCAGCATGAGTTGGATGTGCTTGGCTGAGAAGTTCCCGTTGTGATTATACCCAAAATCAAATGCCATGAGGTTTTTGGCGTAATGGCTGTCTGTAGATGAGGCATTGTAAAACTGGGAAGGCTGGTTGAGAAACTCCTCCAAGTACCTAGCTTTGGAGAATGCAGATGTCCCTTTATAGTAGGTGAATGAAGATTCCATGAGTTGAACAGGATTGCGGAGGATGGAAAAGTAAAAGGTCTTGTTTGGCATGACTTTGGCAACCTGAGATTGATAGCAGAGGGGAAATCAAATAAATTAAACTCTCTGTAGCATAAACGTTACTAGGTTATATAGACAGGAAACGGTAAGCTTCAAACAGAGGAGACCTCTTTAAAACTACAATGGCTCAATTGGGAAAGTATGCTAGGTGTGCCTAAATAGTGCTTCTTCAATTTGCCTTTTGCCCTACAACTGCTTTCTGTCATTTCTGCTTCATGGTCTCTCCTGAGATTGCTGCAAGGTGCCCTCTGATCTGTTTTTTATTGATTAATTTTATGTAATGTATTTATATACTGTGCTCTCAATAGGATAACATTTCTGGGGTTGGTGGACAGATGGGTCAGGAGCAGAGCATCTGCTTTGAATGCAGAAGGTTCCTGGATCAACCCCCAGCATCTCCAGTTAAAAAAGATCAGGTAGCAAGTAATGTGAAAGACCTCAGCCTGAGGATGCTGGAGAGTTGCTGCCAGTCAAAGTAGCCAGTACTGACCTTGATAGAGCAGTAGCCTGGCTCAGTATAATGCAGTTTCTTGTGTTTATAAGATAATTTTTGGCCAGAGCCTTCAATTGTCAGACTCATACAGGAGCATGTGATACTTTAGATATTCTGGCCACAGACTACTGGGCTTTAATGGCAACCCCCCCCCAAGTACTCTGAAATGAAAACAAAATTAGGGTTGCCAACCTCCAGGTGGTGGCTGGATATCTCCCACTACTACGACTGATCTCCAGGTGACAGAAGTGAGTTCACCTAGATAAAATGGTTGCTTTGGAAAATAGACTCTACAGCATTATACCCCATTGAGGTCACTTCCCTACCCCAACCACACACTTTCCGGGCTCCACCCTCAAAATATTCAGGTATTTCCCAACCCAGAGCTGGCAACCCTAAACAAAACAGAAGCCGGTGGAGTTTTTCAACACTGGGAAGTTTTTCCTTCTATATCAATACCAGCAGGCAATCTTTCTCTGTATTTTGTACCAACTGACGTTTCTGAACCAACTTCAAAAGCAGCCCCACATAGAATGTATTGCAGCGATTTAACTTGTATAAAACTAGAGCATGGAAAATAGTGTCCAAACTTGTACTTTTCAAGGAAGGGCAGCAATGCACACCCATTTAAAGACATTACTGTCTCATGTAACTTAACTGAAGGATGTCATTGGTATTTTACTCCAAATCTAATTGTTTTGTGTAGGTATTAAAAAAGGACAGGGAAGAGAAAGACTTGGAGGATCATGGCATAAGTGCCAGGAAGTTGAGCTTTCACTCTTTTTCACCATCTTTTGGAACCATTCAGCCAGATAGGGCCAAAACTACCAGGCTATGGTCACACATTGGGTGTTTCAGCCAGTCCACTTGGATAGATGTCATAGCTAATGTTACTGAAAGCTGTGGAAGGGTCCAGGTAAAATCAACAGGATTGCATTACTCCCTGTTTCCCTTTCAGAGAAGATTGTCCATCAGGATGACCCAAGGTCACCTTCCAAAACTAGGTCTAAAGTTGGAGGGCAATTAATCTCAGTAACCAGTCTACTAAAAAAAAGAAGGTTGATGTCTTTCACCATCCTTTATTGCTTGATATATGTGGCTAAATTTACCAGAACTTGAAAGACACATATTCTGTATCTGGATGGTTCCATGCCTACTTCTTCTTTATACTCCTTACACCACCCCGAAATTGACATCTCTTTCCACTTCCAACTACCTCCATACTTTACTACATTTGAATGGAATATATTATGTGCTAGAAGTCTTGTGGAGAAAAAACAGCTCATCTGCACCACTGAGGAAGATTTCTGTCTCTTACCTCTGGCTTAAAGAACCTCATATGGTGACACATAATGTTGAACTGGGAATCATTGCTTGGAGAAAGTGGCTCCACAACAGCTGCTGTGAAGTAATGGGGATAATTCAACTGATGAAGACCATTGATTGGCAAGGCAAAGGTGAGGTTGTGCGTCTCACCAAAGCGGAACAAGAGATTAATGACAGTGCTGCTGGCGCTCTTGTGTACTTTCAGAAAAACAATGTGAGTCCTGGGCTTGCATTTTGCATCCTGAGAGAAGTTGGTGATATTTGCTCCAGTTCTTCTTCCAACGTTTGGAAGAACTGTTTTCTCTGGCAGAGGTATCCTGCTGTCTATCTCTGCTGATGATGCCACCTCACTTGGGTTTCTGCCTTCTGGGATATTAAACGTCTGTGAGTTTGTAACACTGGAAGACTTATTTCTGCTGTGGATGGAAGATGGTGATGTTTTGGTTAGGCTTTGAAATGGGCCATTCACACCTGGGGGTTGGTCATCTACAGTTATCTTTGTTACAGATTTGTTCACTTTGATCAGGGAAGTTCTAGCCTTTACTGCAGTAACACATTTTCTACTGGCTGGAAAGGTCACTGCAGGAATTTTTTTGGTGTGGTGGTTCAGGTCTTTCTGTCTTTTTTTTAAATTTAGAATCTGCACCTGTTCTGTACCTTTCATGGAAGGTTTTTGCCCAAACTCTTCTTCACTGCCAAAACTTGTGTCCAGGTGTTTGATTTGGTTGAGTGCCTTGCTCAGTTTCATGACATGTTTCTTTTTCTCAGCAGAGCTGGGTCCAGGTGTCAGCAGTTTCACCATGTTTTGTGAGGTGACGCTCTTCTCCATAGGTTTTGAGAAAAGGCGGGCAGAGTTTGGGTCTCTTTGATCCTGGAATGAATTCTCATGTGCTCTGGTTTGCTGGTTTACATTCTGGCAATCACACTTATACTTGCTGTGAAAGATAGACAAGGAGGCCTTCAAATATTTTTGACAAACATATCTCATGTGCACCCCCCCATGCCCAAACATGCTGCAGACTCGCTTTCCATTACTTTCCCTCTATAACTCACTGCCAAATTAAAGTGCTTTCCTATTATTAGATCTTGTTTCACTAGCGCAAATAAAACTTTCATTCTCTGAATATAATAATAGCAAATAGTTTGACATTTCCCACGTATGCACAAGCCAACACATTCACATCATAATTCACCTAGGGAGCACCTGCTGGCCCAATCAATTCCTTGTTTCAATCCTCTTGCACCCTCCACCCTCATTATAAACACATCTGAACTGCTGCTTCACAAATGTTGTTGCCTACTGGGTGTGAGTTATTCATGACAAACAGTGCAGTGCACAGGCAAGACTATTTGGCCTTGTAAGTAACAGCAGAGGGCAGGAATCAGGCTTTATGTGGTTCTGTCCTGGGTGAATGCCTCTGATTTAGCTACATCCAGATACTTCCATCTGAGACCAATGACTGGCCCTTTTAGCACATGAAATCATTAGGAACCCATGTGTTCTAAAGGACTTTGGGCTTAGGTGGAAGTTGATTATTGTTTAGAAGAACTACTGCTTACTGGGGCTTGTTGATTCCCATGAATACCTTTTAAGAGGATGGAGCTTTGTGCATGCAGGGGTTAACAGTTTAGAAATCCCACTCCATCCCTCCCAGTCTCCCTCTCTGACACTGTGTTCTCTCAGCGTCTTCAAGGGCTAATTACTCTCTTTCCACTTACCTTTAATGGACAGTTGTTCCCGATGTCCTATCCCTTCTGGAGCATATTTAGTACTCATCAGGCTGTTTTTTTTCAGGGTTTTTTCCTTTTATTCATGTACAAAGTTATATTTTTTGCATACCTGGGGAGTTCCTCAAGTAGGCCACCTGCAAACAAAGGAGGGACTGCCTACTGTACATGAATTCTGGGAATTCAAAATAACTAGTAGATAATGGTTATCCATCACTGTAATATTTTAATGCTATAGCAATGTAGAAATTAGTAATGTTTTTTAAAATCCCAGAAACTTGCTACAATAGTGCAGGTGAAAACTGAGGCAAGGAAAATGGTGCCAATTGGGTGGGACTTTAAGAATTTGCACCTTCTCATCTACACAAAATGTAGAAGTGCTTTATCTATGATCTTTACAAAATGATCATATCAAACCAGGTTTGGGAAAGATTGTAGCAAAGCAGTGGAAAATCTGGAAAGTGGGCAATTAAGCAATGATGTCGTACAGATGTCCCAAAAACACTACTTCTGATTGAATGCTAAACTGGAGTGCAAAACTTCCATGTGGAATCAGTTTTCTTCTTGTCACCACCATTTGATTTTGTACTTCAGACCATCTCCCTAAAAACAGCTGATTGTGGGTTTGGAAACTCATTTTCTGCAGTCTCCCCATCTTCCATGCAGTCCTTTCACTCCTTTCCTGTCCAGTAACTCAACTATATCCTTGGCCAGCCTCCTGCTTCTGATATATTTACAGCAATTAATCTTTTTAGTAATATGTTCCTGAAATCCCGTGTTTGCTTCCCAGGCTATCAACTTACATTGGTTTTGTCAGAGCCTGTGCTTCTTTGTGTTTTCTTAGGTAAGATGTCAGTATTTTTAAAAAGAGGCTTTCTGGGTTTTTGTGTCCGTCTTGACTTTGCTTGTTAACCCCCTTTGAGTCCTCTTAGTTTTGATATCTTTCCTAACCTGTGCTATACATTCTCTCTGAGCTTAACCTTTTTTGCCATTTTAAATACTTTCCAAAAATTCTGAAGGTCCATTTTATTTTCTATTTTGACCAGTCTTCTCATTTTAAGGAAAGGAAATCTGCTCTGCCTCTTCTGGTCAGTTTCACTCTGGGAGGAACAGCTGTAAGGTTTAACAGCTGATCAGAGAGGAGTAAAAGTAACCAGAAGTGGCAGGGCAGCTTTCCTTTCCTTCCCCAGCTTCTGCAGTGTATATGTATGTAGGAAGCTAGACTTTTGTTATTTCCATTGCACCTACTTATTCTTGCTTGTGCTTAAGCCTGAACCACTTTTTAAATTTCATTCAATAAAGCTTGTTGCGTTTATTGATGTGTTTTACTGTGTGTGTGAGAGTCCAAACCCAGTCTCGATCATACTATCAGAAGCGGATTTGTTCCAGGGTCAAGGGAACCCTGAGGTCTTCTGACACCCTCCTCACCCTGTGTTGTGCTTCTGAGCTGAATTGGGCTCTGGTGCATTTGGGAGTGTTAGTTCCCCAATGTAACATTTATCTGCAAGTTGGACTGGGCAACCCCAACCAGACTCATGGAAGATGTATTGTCTAGTTTGGCCTCAAGTACCAGCATTCTAGTTCAAGCTGAGCCTGTCTCTTGTCAGTTTGTCCCCAAATGCTCTCCATTACCTAACAAACTTTCCCTCTCAATACTGCTGTCTCATTCACTATTCACATTCCTAAACTCTGTTTACTGACACTGCATGTGAAATAGGCAGAATTTCTAAAAATGATGTCCTGGATTATGACATAGCCTAGTAAACTAAACTTTTCCTCCAGGATCATACAACTACATTTCTTCTCTGATCTGCAATTAAAGGACAAGCTAGCACGTGGATGCCTAGCTGAGCCAGCCTTCCACTCCTTTTCCCATATTGATGGAAAGAAAAGCTAATTACAAACCAATTTCTATGTGACTGAACCACCTACTCTGCCTCCTTTGGTATAAGAGAGTATCTGTTCATTATCTGAGGAGCAGGTCCCATTAAAGGGACTGCTTCCCTCTTCCCCAGCCTGATGCTCTCTCACTTCAAGAGTCTTAGCAGTCAGCATATGTGTAGGGTTGCTCTGAAAGTCTTGACAGCATATCTTGTTACCTTTCCAGGCTTCTGCAAGGCTGTTTCCACAGGAAACTTTTGGTCCAGTTTTATGAGCAAACTGCAACAAGTTGTTTTTTTTGGGGAGGGGGTGGAGACTGCTCAGATGACATTGTCCTTTCCCAGCTTGCTTTGCTATGCCCTATCTGAGAAGATATGAGTCAAAGTAGGTTTGCATCCCGCGTGGATGGGAAGGTATGAATTTTTGAAACTTCCTGCCCATAAGTACAATTTATCCCTTCTGTATTCCCTTGCATCTGCCATTTCCCTCACCACTAGCAGTGGGATTTTTGCTCCCCCCAGGATAATTGCTATATTGCTATAACCTTATAGCATTATAGCTACTAGTGTGGGGGATGGGCATGATGGGATACCAAGGAAAACATGGAGAATACATGCATATAGGTGCTCCACTGCTGCTGTGAATTCTTCTCCATTCATTCTCTGACAGCCATTCCCTGACCTTACCTTGCTGGATTTCTACCTTCCTAGTTAGTTGCATCTTTAAATCTTTTTAATTTAAAGGCTGAAGTTACGAAGTCAAACTGTGAAGTTTTTATTTTAAATTAATATACCTGCCATGAGACAAAGAGATACTAATGTTCCAGCTTCCTCACCTTGTTGCTGAACTGGTGCAGATGCTCAGCTTTCCTGTCTCTCTTACCTTAGATGCTTAATGACTGGGGTACTCTTCTGCTGGGAGCATCGTATGTATGTATATATGGATCACGTCATTTATCATCCTGAGCTGAATTTACCTGGTATACTGGAGGTTCTGAGCAACATGGAATGTTACATAGAGCAGGAAGATGAGCAAAAGGGCAACCCAGATTCTTGTCAGTTGACTGCTATGTATGAGCTTCCATTTCCTATAGAAAAGGGAAAATAATCAGACTAACTAAAACTTTGATTCTGTTAGTATTTTATGCAGAACACAGTGGTCTGTGGAGCTTCAGGCTACAGAACTTAAGTGAAAGGCCAAGCCTTCTTTCCCCCCTCACCTTCAAGCAAAATGTTACATTTAGGCAAGGCAAGAGAATCACTCCATATACAATCAAGATTCAGAGATTGTTATTCTGGGATAACAATCCCTGTTTATGCATTTTCCTGCACTGAGTTCTTATCGCAGCTCAGCTTCTTAACTGCATCAGTTATTTTGCACACAAATAGCTCTTGGTTGTCTCCTCTCCAGGCTAAACATACTGAAATCCTTCAACCTTTCCTCACAGGACTTGGTTTTTCTTCAAATTTTCTCATCCCCCCCCCAATCACTTTAAAACCTATGGGAAGAAATAAAAAACAAACAAACTTGAAAACAGGACAGCCATGACTGACAGATAAAACCATGTGTAAGGTGAAATATACTGGGTTTGACACGCGTTAGTGATCGGCTCATGCTTTATTGTGACAACAGCTCAAACTAAGGACAACTGGCAGGACCAGAGTCCTGCTTAAATTCGCACTCAACACCACACCTGCTGGAGGTGCATGGGGTCACCCTCTGCCCAAAGAGGAATGTCACGAGCCGGTGATCCCAGTCTCCCTGTACTATCTGCCTCAGTGCATCTTTGGTGGTCCTCAGCTTCCTCGGCCTGGCCGTTGGTGGCTGGGTGGAAGGGCGCGGATCCGATGTGTCTGATTAGGTAACGACCCATGAAGTCATAGAACTTGCCTGAGGTGAACGCTGTCCTGTTGTCTGATACGACAGTGTTGGGGATGCCATGGGTGCAGAAGATTCTATGGAGGACGTGGATTGCTGCCTGGGATGAGGTGGAAGGAACCGGGACTACCTCTAGCCACTTTGTGTAGGAGTCCACCAAGATAAAATTTCCCCTGGAAGGGGCCCACAAAGTCTATGTGTAACTGGGACCACGGTCTTTGGGTGGACTCCCACTGTCTTGTCGGTGCCCTGGGCTGTTCCAGATGGGTCTCTTGGCAGGCCTGGCAGTGCTTAACACAGTCCTCGATCTTGCTGTCCATGCCAGGCCACCAGACGTAGCTGCTGGCCAGTGCCTTCATCTGTATGATGCCCGGATGCGTTTTTTGTAGCACCACAAGAACTTGTTGGCACAGCAGAGCTGGCACCACGACCCGGCTTCCCCATAGCAGGCACCCTTTGTGGGCGGACAGTTCATCCTGGCAGGAGGAGAATGCTGCAAATTCTGGGCCCATGCAGCCGGCAGGCCATCCCCTCCCCACCCAGTCCAAAATGCAGGAGAGGACACGGTCCCTGGTGGTGTGGTGGGAGATGTCCGATACCTGGAGAGGGCGGTCAGGAACGTCCTCTAAGAGCAGGATCTGGTGAGCCGGAGCGGGGTCCGGGTTGCAGGAGGGCAGTGGCAGGTGGCTGAGGGCGTTGGCGTGTCCCATTGACTTCCCCGGGCTGTGGAGCAGAGCGTATTGGTAGTCTGCAATGAAGATGGACCAGCGCAACACCCTGGGAGACAACATCTGCGGTGTTTGGTGGTCCAGAGCCAGCATGCCTAGTAAGGGTTTATGATCTGTTACATGGTGAAGAGCCACCCGTAGAGGTAATCATGGAATTTTTTTACACCTGCCACAATTGCCAGGGCTTTCTCTGTCAATCTGTGCGTAGTTACGCTCAGCTGATGACAGCGCTCGGCTGATGCCAAGGTGTGGGAGTAGTAGGCCACGAGAACCTCTCTGCCATCTGGAAGCTGATGACTCAGGAAGGCTCCCACTCTGTATGGGGATGCATCGCAGGCCAGGATGATGGGAAGTGCTTCATCGAAGTGTTCCAGGACTGCATTTGTTGTTGTTCAGTCGCACAGTCGAGTCCGACTCTTCGCGACCCCATGGACCAGATTACACCAGGCCCTCCTGTCCTCCGCTGCAGTTTGCTCAATTTCATGTTCGTTGCATCGATGACACTGTCTAACCATCTCATCCTTTGCCATCCCCTTCTTCTTTGACCTTCAATCTTTCCCAGCATCAGGGTCTTCTCCAGTGAATGCTCCCTTCTCATTTGGTGGCCAAAGTATTTGAGCTTCAGCTTCAGGATCTGGCCTTCCAGGGAACAGTCAGAGTTGATTTCTTTTAGGATTGACTGATTTGATCTCCTTGCAGTCCAAGGGACTCTCAAGAGTCTTCTCCAGCACCATAGTTCAAAAGAATCTATTCTTCGGCGCTCGGCCTTCCTTATAGTCCAACTCTCACAGCCATACATTACTACGGGGAATACCATTGCTTTGACCATGCGGACTTTTGTTGGCAAGGTGATGTCTCTGCTTTTTATCATGCTGAGGACCGCATTAGAGGTGAGCAGCTCCTTGACAGCACAGAATGCGGCAGCCTGCTTCTGGCCTCAGACCCAGGGAGCCCATTTGTCGAGAAGCTGGTGCAGTGGCTCTGTGATTGCAGCTTTGTGGGGCAGGAACAAGTGGTAGAAATTCAGCAGGCCCAAGAAGGCCTGGAGCTCCTGCTTCGATATAGGGGTTGGGGCGTTGACGATGGCGTGGACCTTGTCGACGGCTGGATGGATGCCCTATGCGTCCATGGTGAACCCCAGGAACTCAATCCATGGGACCTCCAGGAGACACTTTTCCCTCTTAACGTTAAGGCTGACATCATGAAATTTTTGAAGGACAGTGTGTAGATGGATGGCGAAGTCCTTGTCCATGGGGGCAGAAATCAAAACATCGTTGAAAAATGGCTGGGCCCTGGGAATTCCTGTAAGGAGAGGGTCCATTATATTTTGGAAGATTCCTGGGGTAATTCTGAGCCCTAACTGCAGCCTCTGCACCCGAAACGTGCCCCTGTGTGTTACTATCGTCTGGGCCTCTGCTGTCGTATCGTCCACCGGAAGCTGCTGGTAGGCCTGTGCCAAGTCCACTTTTCTGAAAACCTTGGTACCCACAAGGGATGCCAGGACATGACTGACCACCAGGACCAGATATGCATGATCCTGAAGCGCCTTGTTAATGGTGCATTTATAGTTCACACAGATGCAGACGTTCCCATTTGGCTTGACCGGGGTCATGATGGGGGTTTCCCAGGTGGCATGTGGAATTGGGTCCAATACCCCTTGGGCCCCCAACTGGTCCAGCTCTCCATCTATCTTGGGCTTCAGGGCAAAAGGAACACGCCTTCAGCCTAATTGGCCGCACCTCTGGGTTAAGCTGCAGAGAGACTGGAGGCCCAGTGTAGCGACCAAGTGTCCCATCAAAAACTGCAGGGAACTTGTTGCACACTGTTTGGAAGTCCTTGGAGCCCACATGGTGCACCCCCATTACTTTGAAGCCCAAGGGCATGAACCAAGAGAGTCCCAGTAAGCTTGTGAGCCATCCTTCCACTATTAACAAGTCCAACAATCCTTCAAAATGGTGGTATTTAACATGGAACTTTCCCCACCCTTTGGTGGCCACTTTGTTTTTTTGGAAGTCTCTGAGGGTGAAGCCAGCAGGCCTAAGGCAGGGAGCCCCCAGGACAGAGCCTCTGGAGAGTCTCTTCCAAGATTATAGAGATGGAGGACCCAGTGTTCAGTTCCATATCGCATGGTGCTCCCTCTATAAACACAGTCACTTTTATTTTATGGATGGATGTGGTTCGCGGCGAGTTGGGGGCTGTGGACGGATGTGGGGGCTATGGACGGATGTGGTTCGCGGTGAGTTGGGTGGTGGACCTGGTGGACTTCCTCCTTGTTGGACACGATGGAAGCTGAGTGAATGGAGGCTTGGTGTGCACTGGAGTGTTGGCGGTCCCACTGGGCCTTCTTGAAGGTGGTGGCCTCATGTAGTGCTGTTACCAGGGACAGCTCCTCGTGGCTGTTGAGCTTGTGGCAAAGCTTTGGTTCTCAGGTTCCCATGATGAATAGGGTCTCGTCAAGGTTCAAGAATCCACAGTGGAGGGTCAGCTGACAAAAGTTGGCAACGAAGTTGGTGGCTGCTTCATTGGGCTTCTGTTGGCATGAAAAGAAGTCCACATGGCATGCCATCTTTGTGGGCTGTGGCATGAAATGGCTGGTGATTGCCTTTAGGAGGTCCTCGTGCATGGATGCTTACAGGGTGTTGGGCGCAACAAGGCCCTGGACCAGCCATAGGGTGATGATTCCACAGGCGCTCAGCGGGAGGGCCTTTTTCTTGTTGGCATTGGTGATGCCCTGGAACAGGATGAAGTATTTCAGCCACTCCACCCAGGTCTCCCACAGTTCTGGGTGTGTTGGGTTGAACTCTGGCAGATGTCCTGATGAGGCAGCCAGGGTCTCAGGAGCAATGTGAGGCACAGGGCGCAGGGCTTGGGGGCTCATTGCGCAGTGCGGTGCTGTCTTAAGTGGGCTTGCTCATCAGGATCCCATCTTTGTTGCTAGTGAAATATACTGGGTTCGACATGCGTTAGTGATCAGCTCATGCTTTATTGTGATAACAGCTCAAACTAAGGACAACTGGCAGGACCAGAGCCCTGCTTAAATTCACACTCAACACCACACCCCACAAACACCCACTACCCATGATAGGTTATTTACATAGGCATTCCTGGGCGATAGGTTTGTCCCAGGAATTTAGCAATCTATTGTTCTGTGATTCCAAGCTTGGTCTGATGAGGTTAGGATTAGTACACAACATAAGGGAAGGGAAAAAATAATCCAGATAAGAAACTGAGCTGTGGTTGGAGACCCTGTCCTGGTCCAACTGGGTGTACCTGTCACTGCAGGGCATGAACATTGGGATGCATGCAATTTGACACTCCCTTCTGTGTTGGCTGCAGCTGTAGGAGTGTTGGCGGAAACTGGGCAGGGGCGTCCGCCTGGCTCTTGTGGCAGTAATAGCATGGGGCCAGATCTGTTTATGGAAATCAGCTCATGTGCCATTTTCCTGGATATGGGGGCGCCCTCTCAAGGGGCCTTGGTGTGAGGGCTGATGGGAGCAAGCCTGCTCATGGACTACCAGTGATTGCCCTCATGACCAGATGGCAGGGGAGACCATTCAGGGGCAGTCATCCGCATGAGCTCCAGCAACCTGCCATCCCGTGGTTCAACACCCATGCTGGCTGGCTAGGTGATGGGTATATTGGCTGGTGTAGGGCCAGCTGATGCATGGGATCCGGTAGACCCATGCTGTGCCAATGCTTCTTACAGCTGTAGCCAATAAAGTTGTAGCCAATTTACTCCACATATTTTCTGAATCTTGGTGTGTGTGTGTGTGTGTGTGTGTGTGTGTGTGTGTGGTTCTTCCACAGCAGATTGTATCCAGCCGGCAGAATGTCCCCCTCCCTCATAAGAGTTGGAGCCCACGAGCAGAGAAGGCCTGACTCAGTGCGGCCCAAATTTTGCGGGGCTGAGTGGGGAAGGGAGAGCTAGCTGGATGCTGGTTGGGGGTGGGTGGCCGAGCAGTGGGAAAAGTCAGGACTTCCCCCTCCCCATGGGACCAATGGCAAGTGCCCAGGTGACCCAGGGAGGGCAGTTGCGGGGGAAATAGGCCAGCTGCTTGCCTTCCGCCCCTCATCCTTTGTCTGGCCACGGAACAGTTTGCCTACCCATCCCACCCTAAGTGTACACTGTCAGACGGCAATAATGTATAGTGGAGTTTCGGGATGGGGGGAAGGGGGCATAAATATCGTATAATATTATGTTGTTACCAAAGTGCTATGTATTTTATGCCATATTTCTCTTCACAGCGTTTGATGGTAACAGCATGGGGCCAGATCTGTATATGGAAATCAGCCTGTATGCCATTTTCCTGGGTATGGGGGGCCCTCTCAAGGGGCCTTGGTGTGAGGGCTGATGGGAGCAAGTCTGTTCATGGACTACCAGTGATTGCCCTCTCGACCAGATGGCAGGGGAGACCATTCAGGGGCAGTCATCCGCGTGAGCTCCAGCAACCTGCCATCCCATAGTTCAACACCCATGCTGGCTAGTTGGATAATGGGTATATTGGCTGGCGTAGGGCCACCTGATGCATGGGATTTGGTGGGCCCATGCTGTACCAAGGCTTCTTACAGCTGTTGCCAATAAAGTTGTGGCCAATTTGCTCCACATATTTTCTGAATCTGTTGTGTGTGTGTGTGGTTCTTCCAGAGTGGATTGTATCCAGCCGGTAGAACCTCCCCCATAAGAGCTGGAGCCCGCAAGATGTTTCCATTAACACACCCACTTACTACCTTGGGCTTTCTATAGTATTATGAATGCATCAGTGAAAAACTCTACTATTTTCTGGTGATAAAAGGGTAAGCTCTACATCTTGCTTACAGTTGTTGTTTTTCATTCTGCTCACTTCAACTGAATTACAATTTAAAGATATTCCTTTATATTTTACAGTGTTAAGATACTGGTAATTTGTGTGGACTTGCCCGTTGATCATAAGATTGTAGTTTGTTCTGGAACAAGGCTTAGAGACTAACATACAAGATGTTTTAGTTCCTGTTCATATTAAAGTCATTTTAAGCCATTCCTCGTTCTGCTAAATCATTTTCTGTGGACCCAGGAATATATTACAGCAATCTTTGATTTAAGTACATAGATCAGAAGTTAAGGTGAGAGTGCAGAACTAGTTAGTGAAGGACAAATGTTGTGCTGTGTGTGAGAAAAATGTTGTAAAGCATCTGGGCAAAATTAGAATCAGAGGCATAGCACATAAGAATCTGCTTTAAACGTATTTATAAGTAACTGCAAAATAAAAGATTTATAAAGCCTGGAGGATGGAATAGCTGTTGTGTTGTTCCATGTGATGGCTGGCATTTCTCCTCTGAGCTAAAATACCATTTGTTTGTTGCTCAACAGATGCCTCTGTAGCTTAATGCCCTTATCTCACTTAGCTTGCTTGTGTTAATCATGTCATCTAAGCTTGCTGTATGTGAGCCTCGTGCTCATAATGGGTCTGCAGGGTTGCTTCCTTTCAGTGATTCCACCACCCAAATATGACAGATTTCAGCCTCCTGTGGATTCACATATGAACACACATGAAGCTGCTTTGTACTGAATCATCAAGGTCAGTATTGTTTACTCAGACCGGTTGCAGCTCTCCAGAGTCTCAAGGACTGAAGCTGGAACTTTCTGCATGGAAAGCAGAAGCTCTGTCACTGAGCTACAGGCACTGCCTTCGACATAACAAGTCTATCCTGGCGTGTGCGGTTGCGTTGCTAGCCCACAAAATCACTGTGCCTTCAGATTACGTTTTTTATGGATACAAATACCTGTCTGAAAGTACGTAATGTTCACCATCTTCTTCAAAGATGAGGCAGTTGCCAACCATTTTTAATATCAGAGATGCAAAGCACTGCAAGTCAACCTGGTATATCTCTTTTACCTTTTCCCTGCTGCACATCATACCAGCATGAAGTAGAATAGTGGATGAACGTATTACTGTCAAACTTTGTAAATTTTTGTCTGTCAGCCATTTTAATTTCAGTTACATCCCTGCAGTATGGGCCTTCCTAAAATATGATGGCAAATGTATCTTTAGAGCTACATTGGTGACTGGACATCTAAGGAAGTTCCAAAAAGAAGGAGTTGGACAGACAACATACTGGGCCTAGGAATAAAAGAAAACAAGAGAGAATTGCTCACAGTAAGCATGAAATTCAGGAATGTTAGAAGTGGAGGACTTTGCGCTGTCTCTTGTCTCAAACTTGAGAAGATGGCACCAAAGAGTTTAGACAGATAGAAAGGTCAGAACACGTAGAGCATCCTTTCCTTCCTGCTATCTGATTCTTTCCTTTGAATGCTACTCTTAGGGGCAATTTCCTCTGCTTCTGCTCTCTCACTCTCTTTTCTCACACACGCATACAAAGAAGGTGCATGATCTCTTCATCTTGCACCATGGAGGCTGGACATGCATCCAGCATCCAATACCATCTAGCTAGTTAGAGTAGGTAATCTATATCTATCTCTTACCTGCACTCTCAAGCATATATTTCCTTTAATAAAAGTTGCTTATTAGTTTTAGAACTGACTGCTGACTCTGTATAACTTTGTAAGTCTGTTGCCACACCTAGCCCCAGCTCTGCTGCATTAAAGCCTTGAGCACTCTGCTACTTTCTGTGGTTCCCTGGCAGTACCAAGTCCAGAGAATCCTACAAGGAACAGCTGTGCTTGAATCTGGAACAAATGTTCTGAGCTGTTTTAATAAGAAACTAACTCTGCTTAGGATGTCAAAACCATTGACTGTTATCCTGATTTAGCTATATTGTCCCTATCCTCTCATAAACTCTGTGCTCTCCTTTGCCTCCTTTTGTTGAGTTCATGTGGCATCACACTTATGTCAGCTAAGGTGGTAAGATGATCTATGAGTAAGATAGCATAGACTGGATCTGCTGATCAATGAATGGGACAGGGTAGATTTGGCTCTGCTTATTTTATGCACTTATTTTATTGCTAATTTAAAAACCATTAACATGTATATGTTGGTAAAAGATGGGAAATGCTATTAAAGTCTCAGACAATGGGGTGGAGGAGGTAGAATTTCCAGTGTTCAGGGGACAGTACTCCAGGGCCCTAATAAGACCTTAATACAAGAACATTTGGATACAATCTATTATAGGTTACAGAATTTAGTCCTTCTTGGTGCAGACTTTTTATTTTTCCTTTTAAAACAAACCAACCAACCTTACAAGGTATACACAACCCCACACATGTGTTTGTGGTTGCTTAATTGTGTGGGCAGCTTCTCAGAGGTCAACTACATCTAAGCACTTCTGTCAAGGATAGTGTATATTGGCTCATAACCAGAACTGGAATATTAGCAGCCTGTTCTCAGAATTTATGAGGCATTACGACTTCCCTGTTTTAAACAAAGGTTATCTGTGTTTGTGCATGTTTCACAAACACCGATCAGGTAAAGGAAGAAAAAGGGGTTACCTGGGAATGGGAATCCATATCTAGAAGTATATCTGAATTTTTCCCATCTCCCCCGCCATGCAAGAAAATACATGAGTGTGTGGAACACTCTAACACCCCTGGCTGAGTATCTCCACTTCACATTGGAATATGGAGAATCTGTACTTGCTTAAGAACCTTCACTGTCTCAATAGATGGTGTCTTCCACAAAGCGGAAATGGGATAAGTTGTTTCTGCCCCCAAAGGATGCTTCTGCGAGCTCCCCCAAAGGTAATTGTGATTACAGCCAAATTTTTTTGTGAATGTTTCCTTCCAATTATTGCTATTACTGGCCAAATAGTTATTTTTTGACCTTGAAGGACTTGAGACAGGGCATGTAGAATAAAACAAATAGGAACTGTAGACAGTGTTCCAACCTAATTTGCATTGAAACACAGACCAGGAAGGAACCTCAAGGGTCATCAAGTCCAACCCCCCTGCACAATGTAGGAAATTCACCTTTCCCCCTTCCCTTGGTGACCCCTGCTCTATGCCCAGAGGAAGGCAAAAAACCTCCAGAATTCCTGACCACTGAGGAAAATTGCTGCCTGACCCCAAAGTGGTGATTGGCATTACTCTAGGCATGTAAGAAAGGGCCACAACAGTCAAGCACTGATTCATCCCTTCCTGCCCTCCCTCTCATGAGCTGCCTAAATTCACGGAATCTGCATTGCTGTCAGATGGCCATCTAGCCTCCTCTTAGAAACCTCCAAAGAAGGAGAGCCCACCACCTCCCAAGGAAGCCTGTTCCACTGAGGAACCACTTTTAACTGTTAGGAAGGTCTTCTTAATGTTTAGTCCCAAACTCTTTTGATTTAGTTTCAATCCACTGGTTCTGGTCCGGCTTTTTGGGGAAACACAAAACATCTCCACTCCATCCTCTATATGACAGCCTTTCAAATACTTGAAGATGACTATCACCTCTCAGTCATCTCCTCTCCAAGCCAAACATACCCAGCTCCTTTGACCTTTTCTCCTAGGACTTGATCTCCAGACCCCTCACCATCTTCATTGCCCTCCTTTGGACATGTTCCAGCTTGTCAACATCCTTCTTAAAACTGCTGGCCCCCCAGATGAATGCAATACCCCAGGTTAGGTCTAACCAGAGCAAAGTGATACCATCACATTACATGATCTAGACCCTATATACTTCTGTTGATGCAGTCCAATATTGCATTTGTCATTTTAGCTATCGTATCACACTGCTGGCTCATGTTCATAGAATCATAGAGTCAGAAGGCACATCCAGGGTCATCAACCCCCTACACGATGCAGGGAATTCACAAATACCTCTCCTCCCACACACCCAGTGACCCCAGTTCAATGCCCAGAAGATGGAGAGAGAGAAAAACCCTCCAGGATCCCTGGCCAAACTGGCCTGGAGAAAATTTGCTTCCTAACCCCAAAGTGGTGATCAGCATTTCCCTGGGCATGTAAGAAAGGGCCACAAGAACTAAGCACTGATGCAACCCTTCCTGCCCTCCCTCTCATGATCTGCCTAAGTTCACACAATCAGCATTGCTGTCTGATGGCCATCTAGTGTCTCTTTTTAAAATCCTCCAAAGAAGGAGAGCCCATCACCTCCCAAGGAAGCCTGTTCCACTCTGTCAGGAAGTTCTTCCTAATATTTAGCCAAAAACAAGAGTTTCATAGAATCATAGAATGTTAGAGTTGGAAGGGACCTTGCAGGCCATCTAGTCCAACCACCTGCACTCTGCAGGAACACAGCCGAAACCCCTACATACCTACAACATACCCAAAAGATGGTTGTCCAGTCTCCTCTTGAAAACGTCCAGTGAAGGAGCATCCACCACCTCCCGAGGCAGTCTGTTCCACTGCTCAACCACTCTTACAGTCAGGAAGTTTCTCCTGATATTAAGCCAGTAACGACTCCCTTGTAATTTCCACCCATTAGATCTAGTCTTGCAATCCGGAGCAAGAGAGAATAGATCCACTCCATCTTCTACATGACAGCCCTTCAAATACTTGAAGACTGCAATCATGTCCCCTCTAAACCTTCTCTTCCCCAGGCTAAACATACCCAACTCTCTCAGCCTTTCCTCATAAGACTTGGACTCCAACCCTCTCACCATCCTGGTCGCCCTCCTCTGGACCCGCTCGAGTTTGTCAACATCCTTCCGAAAATGTGGTGCCCAAAACTGGACACAGTATTCCAGGTGGGGCCTGACCATAGCAGAATACAGCGGAACTACCACCTCCCGTGATCTGGACACAATGCTTCTGCTAATGCATCCTAAGATTGCATTAGCTTTCTTCACAGCCGCATCACACTGCAGGCTCATGTTTAGCTTGTGATCAACCATAACACCTAGATCCCTTTCACATGTGCTGCTGTCAAGCCAAGTCCCTCCCATTCTATATCTGTGCCTTTGATTTTTTGTACCTAAGTGTAGGACTTTGCACTTATCTCTATTGAAATTCATTTTATTTGTCTCAGCCCACTGTTCCAGCCTATCAAGATCCTTCTGAATCCTGACTCTGTCTTTTTCAGAATTAGCAATCCCACCCAGCTTCGTGTCATCTGCAAATTTGATAAGCATCCCCTCTATGTCTTCATCCAGGTCATTTATAAAAACATTGAATAACACCGGGCCTAGGACCGAGCCCTGTGGTACTCCATTCGAGACTTCCCTCCACATAGACGCAGAGCCATTTACGAGCACTCATTTGGTACGATTTTTCAACCAACCATGAATCCACCCAACGGTTGCGCCATCCAGCCCACAATTAACCAGCTTATCCTCAAGGATATCATCAGAAACTTTGTCAAATGCTTTACTGAAATCTAGATACACTATATCCACGGCATTGCCAGAGTCAACCATTTTAGTAACACTGTCAAAAAAGGAGAGAAGGTTAGTCTGGCATGACTTATTCTTCATAAACCCATGCTGGCTATTACCAATTAACTCATTTTGTTCAAGGTGTTCACAGACAGAGCGTTTAATAATCTGCTCCAGAATTTTCCCAGGTATTGATATCAAACTGACAGGCCTATAATTTCCCGGGTCCGTCTTTTCCCCCTTCTTGAAGATTGGGACAACATTCGCTCTTCTCCAGTCTTCCGGCACAACACCCGTACTCCAGGACCTCTCAAAGATTATAGCCAGAGGCTCTGAAATAACATCTGCAATTTCTTTTAGCACCCTCAGATGCAAGCCATCCGGCCCTGGAGATTTGAAAGTATTTAAGGCAGCTAGATGTTCTCTAACAATTTCCTTACTTATTCTGAACTGGCAGTTCCCCTTTCCTTCATATCCCCTGCATTCTTCAGTTTGTATACAGCTCACTTTACGGTTAAAGACCGACGCAAAGTGAGAGTTGAATAATTCCGCTTTGTCTTCATCCCTTGTTAAGGCTTGACCATCTTCCCCTAGCAATGAGCTTACTCCATCCCTGTTCCTCTTTTTGCTCCGAACATAGGCATAGAAATTTTTCTTGTTATTTTTTGCATCCCTTGCAAGCCTCAGCTCCATCTGTGCTTTAGCCTTTCTGACACCATTCCTACAGATTTGTGCTCGTGTCTTGTATTCACGCTCAGTAATCTGACCCTCCTTCTATTTCCTGTACATTTCCCTTTTTAGTTTCAGCTCCTCAGAGAGTTTCTTGTTCAGCCACCTTGGCTTCATTACCCATCTCCCACCTTTCTTTCTTACCGGAATAGTTTGAGATTGTGCCTTAAGCACTTCATTTTTCAGCATCACCCATCCTTCCTGTGCAGATTTTCCCTTCAGCATTTTCAGCCATGGGATCCTACCTATTAGATCTCTGAGTTTATTGAAATCAGCTTTCCTGAAGTCCAGGATATGAGTTCTGCTACGTCCTGGTTTCACAGTCTTCTCTATGCCAAATTCCAAGCTGACATGGTCACTATTCCCCAAGGAACCCACCACCTTCACTTCATCAACCAGTTCTTCCCTGTTAGTCAGAATTAAATCTAGGATTTAATTTCAACAGGTTGGTTTTGGTCCAACCTTCTGGGGCAACAGAAAACAACTCTGTACCATCCTCTATATGACAGCCCTTCAAGTACTTGAAGATGGTTATGATATCACCTCTCAGTCATCTCTCCTGGAATAAACATACCCAGCTCCAGTATATAGTGGATCCCTAGATCCTTTTTGCATGTACTACTGCCAATCAAGTCTCCCCCATCCTATAATTATGCTTTTGATTTTTCTTGCCTAACTGCAGAACTTCACATTTCATTGAAGTTATTGAGCTGTGCCTATATTATTTTGGAAATCCAGTTCCGTTTTACCAGCTGCTGCTGAAGATCACTGAAACATCTTGATTTATACCTGGGAGAGACTTACGACTGTTATTCTTTCCACAGTGGGCATCATCTGCCACAGTTACTTTCTGTTTGGAGGTCTATGGACACTATTTATGTATGGAGCCTACTGCTGGTTTTGAACACGTTCTTTTCGTAAACTATGCTTAATTGTTATAAACAATCTGTTGGATATTTGCCTATATATTCTGTTGGGTTATGACCACTAACCATCTTTGTACTTCAATGAATGTAATATACCGTTTTGAGCATATATTATTAAGAACATTAGGGAAGCCAATGTTGGATCAGGCCAATGGCCCATCTAGTCCAACACTCTGTCACGCAGTGGCCAAAAGTAGCAGGTGCCATCAGGAGGTCCAGCAGTGGGGCCAGGACACTAGAAGACCCCCACTGTCCCCCCACCCAAGCACCAAACATATTGTGAATTGTGGATGGTCTTCCTTGGTGGGTGTTATTTACAGTTTCATGGCTGGCATAATAATAATCCTCCATTACAACAAAACTAAAAAATACATTTGGCTTTAATTTTAATTACAATTTGACCTAGATGCCCATACATGACAGACTTGTTCAAAGACAAATGGAAAGGAGATCAAGAAAAAGCACCCCACTCAGACCCAGACATTTATCACAACAAAGCCAGTGGCACATGCAGGCTTATTTCTACCTCTTTAAAATTAGAAATTGAAAAGAAAATAGAATTTGAATTCCAGAGAATTCCGGATGGTTTTGGCACTATTTTTACTATCCAGATTTCATTTACTGAAAGAATCGCAGTTCTAGCCTTCCAAATGTTACAGCAGGGCCCTGTTGTCACCTGCTTGCCTGTTAATATGTGAGTACACAGATTTATATGAAATCCTAATTAGATGTCACTTTTTTGGCATCTCTAGGCCATTTGAGATGGTTCTCTGTGCTGGAAGTGGAGGACTATATGCTGTCCCCTACCTCAGCCTTCAGAGACAGCACCAAAGATTTTAGGGACAGAGAGGTCAGGGGACACACAGAACATCCTTTCCTTCCTGCTATCTGATACTATCCTTTGAAGTAGAATGCTATTCTTAGGGACAAAACTTCCTTCCTTCCATCCTGACAGTGTCAAACTCCCAGAGGACCTCCCCAAGCTGCCCCTCTACCTGCCCTACAAGTTGTGTGCTAGGTGAAAATTAAATAGATGTGGAAATAGGGACAGGGGAACGGGTGGAGATGACTAAAGCTGCGTCAAGTAGACTGCTTATTATTCCCCCTGAAATGGAGGTGGAAGCAGCAAAAGGTCTGGTCCAAAACTACATTCAGATACCCTGGGGCAATGCCATAAGGACTACAAAGTCAATGCTGAACAGCCATAAGACTATGCAGAAGCTCCAAAATAACCCAGAGCACAAGGAAAGAGAAAGTGGAATGCAATGCAGAGGAAGATTAACATTCCGGTGTGGCTGTGGAAAAACAGCAAGGAAACAGATGGGTGCAGAAAGAGCCTTGCTACTCTCTCTCTCTCTCTCTCTCTCTCTCTCTCTCTCTCTCTCTCTCTCTCTCTCTCTCTCTCTCTCTCTGAATACCAGTGCTGAGGAATCCATATCCTACAACTTTACCTGCCTAAAGAATCTCGGTATTTTTGAATGATCCATACTTATGTTCATGTAATCAGATATGTCACTGTACTGTATACAACTAAATGAATAAATAACTGATGGGGACAAGTTGTGGTAAAAGCAATTTGCAGAAATGATGGAAAACAGTGATGAAATCTCCCACTGTGTAGTCTCTCTACTAAAATATATGTAGTGGGAGAACCACATTCTTATGTATAAGCTGGGACCCCATGAGAAATCATTCTTGGGAGAATACTAAATGAACGGGAAAATCAAATCTTCCCATTGAAATAATCTCTCTGGAACTTAAGCAGGCCAATTTCTTACTCCCTCCCCCATTAACTTTCAAGTGCTTTCAACACAGAGATGCCAGCCTCCAGGTGGGACCAGGGATCCCCCAGAATTGCAGCTCTTCTCCAGACTACAAAGATCAGTTCCACTGGAGAAAGTGGATGCTTTGGAGGGTGGACTCTATGGCATTGTACTCTACTGAAGTCCCTGTCCTACCAAGGCTCCATCCTCAAACCCCTAACAGGTTCCCAACCTGGATCTGGCACCCTACCCCCATCCCCCACCAGTGGCCAAGGGGGACCTGAAAATCCTATTTCAACATTCCATGTCTCCTGGAGTATGCTCAGCCGACCTCAGGACATTTTGAAGAAGAAGAGAAAAGAAGAGACTGGATTTATATCCTGCCCTTCATTACCCAAAGGAGTCTCAGAGCAGCTTACAATCCCCTTCCCCTCCCCCTCCCCATAACAGACACCCTGTGAGGTAGGTGGGGCTGAGGGAGCTCTTTCAAAAACTGCTTGTGAAAGAACAGCTCTGAAAGAACTTGTAATTGACCCAAGGTCACACCAGCAGCTGCATGTGGAGGAGTGGGGAATCAAACCCTGTTCTCCCAGATTAGGGTCCACGCTCCTAAACACTACACCAAACTGGCTCTCCAGTTTGGAGCATTGTTTTCATTTTGGTTAGTTTATAAAGTCATATTTTTCTTCATACCTGAGTCGTTCCCCAGGTATGTAGAAACTCTTACCATGTCTGTAGGTGGCCTTGTTTTGCTGACTTTGTGATAAGCACAAACAACCCACATTGTTTTTTGCTGTTCCAGTAGCAGGTTGACTTCAGCTTTGTGTGTTCTTGACAAGAATCCCTGTGGTCTATCAATGTGATTCAAAGACAAGGAAATTCAAGGACAAGGAGCATGCCCTGGGACTCCTGATTTATTTTGCTGCTACCGATTAACCCAGCTACCCATTGGAAAGGAGCATATACTGTGTACATTTAAAAACATATCAGGAAAAATGGGTCTATGACATCCACCATGCCATTTCTGCCCTCATTTCTATCCAGTTTTAGATTCACCTATAATTTCCCCCTGAACTAGTGAGAAATCACTCTGAAACGCTCCCTCCTTTTCCTCAATCTACAGACATTTAAATCTTACTTGCAGTTCCACTCATCATTCCTGTGTGCCTGCTATCAGTGACACCAAGATATTTTTGCTACAGACACTTGAAAGGATTTTGCCAGATTGTTTGTAAAAGAATAAAATTAGAAGGTAAAGACACTTACTTCATCCAGTATCTTTTGAGTTTGTACATGGTTTGGTTTATGAAGCAGGGCAAAAGGACTTAATCCAATGAGATCAGCCCAGGTTGCTTGGAGATAAGAAAAAAGTATAAAGCAAATATCTTTGGCCTTTCTTAGAAAACCTTATCTGAATAATCCCGCCTACCTGGTCTGTCAGACTATGTATGCAGAGTAGGTATTTCTGACTATGTGCTGGACTTCCCTTAAGTTGGCAATATTAATGAACTGCTTGGAGTTTGCTGAAACGTTGATGAAGTGTCACTAATGGGCCACATTGGCTTTGTTGGCTGAAAACATTATAGGCAAACCAGCAAATATCCCGTGACAAATGATGAAAGGAATGCTCTGACCCAGCCCCTCCAACCATCCAGCTTGGTATTTGACCACCCAGAGCCCTTCTCTGTGTTTTATATTTTCCCTCTTTCAAAAGACTGGTTGCTCTGATATACTAATTTAGTGTCATACAGGGTGGGGAGGTGGAGGAATCAGAAATAGAAATATGTGAACATGTGAATCCACAAACGTGAGTTTTACATTCTATTTAAAATATTTACATTATACCAACTACTCTTTAGTGTTCTTGAGGCATATAACAGTACAGGCTGAGTGTTCTCTTTCTGTCTGTAGGTATTTAAAACCTTGGGCACAAGCTGCAGGGCAAGACCTTAAGACTGTGGCTGTGGTCTGATGGACTAACCCAATGGATATCAGTCCAGCATACATTATGAATGTTTGTTGTTGTTTTTTAAATACTGTGTGTAACTGACATTTGTTCTAATTATACTGTTTCCCCAAGTTTGGGTCCCCTTCGGGGAGAAAAGTAGGATAAAAATACATTATGTAGATAATAAAAGAAAAAGTCAAAAATAACAGCATCGTCAACAAAGGAGCTTCAGTGTAATAAAAGTAAGTACAAATCAGAAACAGCAGAAAAATCACCTTACATGTCATCATAAAATTGTTTTAGTAAAAGTAAAGGTTTCCCTTGCTTGAAAGTTAGTCGAATCTGACTCTAGGGGGCAGTGCTTATCTCTGTTTCCAACCTGAAGAGCCAGCATTGTCTGAAGATGTTTCCGTGGTCATGTGGCCGGCATGACTAAACAGTTGTACAGTAGAACTCAACAACAAATAGATAGACAACCACAAAAACAGGCTACAAACAACTTTATACTGATATTGAAACTTGAAACATATATTGGAATGTCAACGAAGTTATCGTTGCTTCACTGGGTTGTTGTTTCTTTCCTTCGATGTTATTGCTGTAATGTTATTCCTTTCCTTTAACGTTGTTGCTATAGTGTTATTTGTTGTGATGGTGGTCTTCGAAATGATCTGCTGTTTCGATGATGTTTCTTTTTCCAAACCGAAAAAAATGTAACAGTCATAGAACCTTGTGAAATGACAATACAAAGATCAATGTTACATTACTGTTTAACATTAACCCTGCACCCCATAACAGGCATTCAATAAAATTACATGTTACCTTAAACAAACATATCAGGTCAATTTCTCAACAATGATGCATACTGGATGAATCCTAATCACTGGGTCATATCTAAAAAAGCAGTACCAAAAAGTACTACCCAACGGTAAAATTTACAACAATCATAACATAGCTCATATATGTATCAAAGTTACAAAACTTACTACCTATATTAACAAGACATCTCTGACAAGCAGGCTATCGCTCAGTAACTCCTACTTAGTGCACAACCCTAGAGCTGTTTAATACAGTGCTCAAAGACTAACAGTAAGTATCCTGCAAACACTTGTGCAAAGGTAAAAATTTCCAAAAATATACAAATTAAGAAACTGTATACAGTCAAGGTAAGAGTAAACATATCAAGCACAACGTTACAGAAAACACGCCAATTCCAGGGAAGTGTTCAAGCCTGCTGGTTGACAAGTGTTGAGTTTTGTAAACTTTGATACAGGATTCATCCAGTATGCATCATTGTTGAGAAAATGGCTACTTTTTTTGGGGGGGGAAACATTATGGCATTGTATATTAATGAGGTCATTCCTCTCCCCCAATCCTGCCCTCCCCAGGCTCCACCCCCTAAATCTCCAGGTATTTCTTAGCCCATAGTTGGCAACCCTAAGGTGTTGTCTTTCACCTCCTATGGTGTGGTCATATGGCAAGTTCACCGTGTTTTGTTCCCACTGTAGATTTGATTTGGAATAATTTTTTAGGGTTGGGATGTCCACACATCCCTCCCTGAACCACTTGCATCATGCAACGAGGCTCCGGGCACCATTCAGATAGCTGCACCGCTGCTTGGGCAGCATGACTTTAAAAAAAAAAATTTGGCTTTGCACATGCACATATACACATGGCTGAATCACTGTTCCCACCGGGACTTGCTGTATTCCCTTGTTCTTGCAGGTCCCCCCCCCAACAGCAAACAAAATTAACTGGCGACATACAACTGAGCACTGGAGTCTTTATGTATGCTTGAACATTTATACATTGAATATATGCAGCGCAGAATTGCTCATGTGCACGACGGAAGCTTGTAAAAAAAAAATCGTGAGAAGAACATTCAGATGACCTAATCACGATCATTGCGAAAGATGGCTGTCCAGATTGGTGAAACTGTGGATTCAAAGTGCAAATATCTGGAAAGTACTTGATTTTCTGGGTGTAGGAAAACTTACTAGGGAACTGGGAGGATTGCGCGAATGAGCCCACTTCAGTGCGGGAGATGGATGTGGCTGTCTGATCAGCAATTTTAAATGCGAGCAGGAACAGTGGTGAAACCCAATCAAAATGACTGTGTGACCATGGCCCTAGTATGACACTCTAACTGCAATAGCACTCTGGCTCTAATTCTCATCTTCTATCTATATATCTAATTCCCAAGTGGCCCCCTGTGTGCGGATATCTAAATCTGCACATTGGGGGCACCTGGGGGGCAGGGAGATTTTCCTGTGCACGTGGGGCAGTCCCCACGTGTGCAGAAAAATCTAAAAAGTGTTTAAAAGTCTAGGGGGGATATCAGAATCCCCAAAAAAGTAAGAGCGTTTCCTGCGCATGCACAGGGAATGCTCTGGGAACTCTGCGGTGGCTGGCGGCTAAAAGCCACTCAGTCCTCGCCACTGGAGCCGGGGGGGGGAGAGGAGAGAGCTGAAGGGGGGGAGGAGATCGGCGGGCCTGGCGGCTGGAAGCCGCTCGGGCCCTCGCCTCCGGAGCCGGGGGGTGGGGGGTGGGGGGTGGGGGGAGGAGGAGGATCGCCGGGGGGGGAGGAGATCGGCGGGCCCAGCGGCTGGAAGCCGCTCGGGCCTCGCCTCCGGAGCTGGGGGGTGGGGGGAGGAGGGGGATCGCCGGGGGGGAGGAGATCGGCGGGCCCGGTGGCTGGAAGCTGCTCGGGCCTCGCCTCCGGAGCCGGGGGGTGGGGGGAGGAGGGGGATCGCCGGGGGTGGGGGAGGAGATCGGCGGGCCCGGCGGCTGGAAGCTGCTCGGGCCTCGCCTCCGGAGCCGGGGGGTGGGGGGAAGGAGGAGGATCGCCGGAGCCGGGGGGGGGGAAATCTGCTGGGGAGGGGGAATCTCAGTGGGCCGGCTGGCCTTGCCGCTGCCGCCGCCGTTGCTGGGGGGGGAGGCTTGAGGGGCCGGCCAGCCTCGCCGCCCTCCGCTGCTGCTGGGGAGGGGGAATCTCGGCGGGCCGGCTGGCCTCGCCGCTGCTGCCGCCGCCGCTGCTGGGGGGAGGGGGAAGCTTGGCGGCCGGAATACTCCCTCCCCCCCCGCGAGTATCGCAGGTCCCGCCTCTTGTTCTATTCTAATTCACATATCTTTGGATACTTAAATCCGGTGACTGGAGTTGTGAATGGGCAAGACAGATCTTTATATAAACCTGAACAGGGCCCTAAGTTTGCAGAAAAATGTGAAATCTTAAAAAAAAAAAAGAGCATCGGGCCACTTTTAAAAAATCTGAAAATGATAAAGGAGTGCCTGTAGCTTTAAGAAACAGACTCCCTGCAGCTAAGCAACCCCCGCATTCTAAGGTTCGTCCTGTCAGTAAAAGGCAGGGGAAGAGGGCAGAGTCCTTTCCATGCCTACTTTGGTCTTTGAAGGAGGACTCATTGAGGCCAGGCCTGGGCCTAGGGTAGTCAGCTACAGGTTGAGAAATTCCTGGAGATTTTGTGGTTGCGTCTGAGGAGAGCAGTGTTTGGGGAAGAAGGGAGAGGCCTCAGCTGAATATAATGCCATAGAGTCCAGCCTCTGAAGCAGATATTTTCTCCAGAGGGGCAGATCTCTGTTGTCTAGAGTTCAGTTGCAGCGTCTCACAAAAGCACACACCCTACCACAATTTTGTTAGTGTTTAAAGGTGCTACTGGACTCTTACTCTTTCTAGCACTATTAGAAACCACAGCATTCAAAAACCAGTGGGGAACATTTTAACCTTCCAGGGCATTCAGTTGCTGATCTAAGAGTAGCAGTTCTCTTACAAAGGAATTTCAGATTAGAAAGAGAGGCTGCTGAATTGCAACTGATCACGAAGCTCAAGACAATGCAAACTCCTCGACTGAATTGAGATGTAGGTTTCTTCTTTCATTACCAATGCCTGCTATTGTCATTTGGCATCTAAAATCACTTCACTCTCTAAGAGACAAGGACTGATGGACTCACACTGCAGCCGTATCTGAAAGAGTGAGCAGTGATTCATGAAAGCTCATGCCCTGCCACAATTTTTTTTAGTCATTAAGGTGATGCTGTACTCTTGCTCCCTTTCACTAATAAAGAATGCAAGCTGTGCTCTTAGGTTCCTCCCCCATCTGTTAGAAATGGAAAGGGGGATCTCTCCAAGTGTCATGGGACACTCTCTCTCTCTCTCTCTGGCATGCTCTCTGGCTTGTTCCTTCCCTCCCTTCTCTCTGAAGTGTGCAGGCACACAAAAGCTTATATCTGGAATAAAATGTTGTTGGTCTTAAACATGGGACTCTCTCTGTCTTTCTTGTGTGCTTTCTCTGGCTCTTTCTCTCCCCCTCCTCTCTCACCTCTTTCTTTGAAGAAGTGTGCTTGCACACAAAAGCTTATACCAGGAATAAAATGTTGTTGGTCTTAAAGACAGGTATCTCTCTCTCCCTTTCCCTCCCTTGCCCCCTCACTCCCTCTCTCCAAAGAAAAAGTGTGCTTGCACACAAAAGCTTATACCTGGAATAAAATATTGCTGGTCTTCTTAAAAGTGCTACAAGACACTATCCCCCACCCAGCTCTTTCACTCCCCCTCCCTCCTCAGAGGCGGAGAGGGGAAGGAGCCCTCAGCTAATCAAAGGAAGGCTTTCTCTCTCTCCTCTGAAGCAAGAAATAGGAGAGACTGGCCAAAAAAAGCTCTGATGTAAGAAACAGGAAACAGGAAGCAGCACAGAGTCAGTTGCTCCCAGGCCAGATAGGAGCCCTGCAGGGGCCAGATCCGGCCTGCAGGCCATATGCTTGACACCCCTGCTCTAGGCTGATCCTGCATTGAGCAGGGGGTTGTAATAGATGGCCTGTATGGCCCCTTCCAACTCTGTGATTCTATGATTCTATGACTTGCATGACTCAACTAGGCCTGACTTCTTCCTACTGTTCAACAGCAGCCACCCTATAAAAATCTGTGTGGTGTAGAGGTTAGAACTTCAGAGTAGGGTCTGTGAGATATAGGTTCAAATCCCCATCTTGCTGTGGAAGCTCCCTGAGTGATTTTGGACCGGTCACATTCTTTCAGCCTAACCTACCTCACAGGGTTGTTCTGTGGATATAAAAGGAGGAGAAGAGAATAATGTAACCTGCTTTGGTCCACCTGTGGAGAAAAGTGGGGCATAAATTAAGAAAATAAAAAATAAATATAGCTGAAGTTGGGAGGTAGATAAAAGGTAGGTTGGTGAATGGCTGAGAAGGAGAGAATGAGGCAGGAAGAGGATATTTCTAAGAGGAGGGAAAGAAGTTCAGAAATTCCAAAAAATGGGGGGAGGAGCTTGGGGAGGGGGGTTCATGTGGGGAGGGACTTCAGAGAGATATAATGCTACAGGGTCCACCCTCCAAAGCAGCCATTTCCTCTAGGGGAACTAGGGTTGCCAACCTCCATGTGAGGGCTGGCAATAACCCAGAATTGCAACTGGTCTCCAGATGACAAAGATCGGTTCCCCTGGAGAAAATGGCTGCTTTGGAGAGTGGAGTCTATGGCATTGTACCCCATTGAGGTTGCTTCCCTCCTCAAACTTCGCCTTCCCAAGAAGAAGAAGAGTTGGTTTTATACCCCACCCTTCACTACCTGAAGAAGAAGAAGAAGAAGAAGAGATTGGATTTATACCCCGCCCTTCACTTGGAGTCTCAGAGCAGCTTACAAACTCCTTCCCCTCCCCACAACAGACACCCTGTGAGGTAGGTGGGACTGAGAGAACTCTAACACAAACTGCTCTTTCAGGAACAGCTGTGCCAGAGCTTGTGACTGACCCAAGGTCACATCAGCAGGTGCAAGTAAAGGAGTGGGGAATTAAACCCAGTTCTCCCAGATTAGAGTCGGCACACTTAACCACTACACCAAACTGGCTCTGAAGGAATCTCAAAGTGGCTTACAATCACCTTTCCTTCCTCTCCCTACAACAGATACCCTGTGAGGTAGGTGGGGCTGAGAGAGTTCAGAGAGAACTGTGACAGACCCAAGGTAACCCAACTGGCTTTATATGGAGGAGTGAGGAATCAAACCCAGTTCTCCATATCAGAGTCCGCAGCTCTTAACCACTACACCAAACTGGCTCCCAAGACCACCCACGAATCTCCACAGATATTCCAACCTTGATATGGCAACCAACCCCAAGGGAAATTGATCTCTGTAGGGAGATCTGTTGTGATTCCAGGAGATCTCTAGCCCCCACCCAGAGATTGGCAACCCTAGAAGGAGAGAAGGAAGTAGGAAAAGTAAGGTTGTCAGTCCCCAGGTGGGAGTGGGGGATCCTCTGAGTTCATGGCCTCCTGCCCACCACTGGCCAGGTAGCTAGGGGGAGCAGCCCACTACCAACAGCCATGACCCAGTGCAACATCCATAACATGATGATGTCACACAAAAGTGATGTCATCACGTTGGGGACATTGTGCGGCAATGCTCTGGTATTTATGGTTTTGCCCAAAATACCAGAGCATTGACTTGCAATGTCTTGGTGTGATGATGTCACTTCCATGTCACTTCCACGTCACTTCCACTTCTGGGAGTAGGGGTGGGGCAATATCACCACGGATGATGTCTCCAATGTCATCACAGAAATCTCCCTTCCACCCCCTGCTGGTGAGGAGGTAAGGAAAAGGGAAGAGACTATGGAGGCTTTCAGGAAAGGGAAAAAGGAGACAGTGGGAGAGGGGAAGTGGCATGCCTCCTGCAAGTCTTTGTGGGTTCCCACTTGTAGTATCTTATATCTAAAGGTGAAGCAATACAGAGTAGGGCCTTACTAGAGAGGACATTGGTATAGGAACAAGCAGTCCTTCAGCTATCCTGGTCCTAGGCTGCTTATGGATTTAAAGGTTTGTTTGTCTTTTCATTGTTTTCATGGTTGATTTGATTATTACCCTGAAGTAGAGAAAGTAATTATGTGATTGAATTACACATCTGTTTTCTCACCTTTGGTGTGCTCCAAGAGTGATGTATACAGGGTTAGGGTGCTGAGGCTACAGCACCGTCAATTATTTCCTTCATCTGTTTTGAAAACTAGCCTTTTTAATTTGTATACTACAATTTTCACTCAAAGAAACAGGTTAAATAAACTTTAAATAGTAATGAAGTAGATTTTAAAAGGAGAAGTGGAGAATGGTGCCCTTTAGAATGACAGAACCCCAAATCCCCTTTCCCCCTCAACAGGCACACATCTGTCCGTCTTGTGTTCTCCCTGGCAGTGTTCTTCAGTTTTCATAAATAGTAAAATACACATAGAAATAACTGCTTAGCAACTGCAGCTGAACAATTATGCCTTTACAACATTTACAGTCTACATGTCTCAAAACAGATTCCAGTTTGTTTACAAAGTTATTTAGGATCATTAAATAACAGTAAGACAAAATATTTCAAATCAGTAAATGATCATATAAATGTAATAGTAAAACAACATTAAAAACAACCAAACAATTTATTTAAATTAGATAGGGCTGCCATCTTCCTACCACAGCTCTTGTTTCCTGACACTGCTCGGGGTAGTGGCAAGAGAAAAATAAACAACAGCAAAAAAATGAAAAGTTGCTGGGTTGACAGTGTGATGTCACTTCTGGGGAACCAGAAGTGGTGTCATGCCTCTCTAGGGAGTGCCAGATGAGGGTTCAAATCCCTAAGTAGGGTTCAAATCCCCATTTCCTGATACTGGGCCAGTCACATTATCTAAGCCTAACCTGCCTCACAGGATGGCTGTGAGAAAACTGAGGACAGGAGAATGATGTTCTAAGCAATTTTAAGTCCCAGTTGGGGACAAAAGCAGTATATAAATAAATGCATACATTTCACTGTGACAACAGAAGGATGCAAGTTCCCTCTTCACATGTTAAGCCAGCAGTGCAAAATCACTATTGTGCATCTACTTTTTCTCCTTTATATTTGAACCACCTTCACTTTCTTCTTTCTGTTCCTATGCCTCTGCTTTGTGGTTACTGTACACATACACAGCTTTCAAACACGGGAGAAATAAGTGCTAGCTTACATAAGGTGGCGTCTCAAAACCTGTGGCTTTGGCTGCAAATCTAACGAGGGTGTGCTTATTTACCAAGATTTCCAAAGAACTAAGGGTGTGTGTGAGAAAATTCTACAATTTGTTCCATAAAGCTGGCTTGAAAAAAAGCAAATATTAATGGAATTAACTTTAAAAAAACAGATGATGCTACCATAAGCCAGGTGTGGTTTTCCTTAATTTTAAAATTATGTACAAAAATTACAGAGTATCTTAAGTATGCAAACTGAATATCTTATGTTGTTGCTGCAGTTCAAAGCTTTTAAATGCTGTTATCAAATATAATTTACAGTTAACAAAGGGCAGGAGCTCTTGTCCAAGCAGCTCCCTTTCAACCATACCTATTGTTAGAAAACCAGAGGCTGACTCACTCATCTTCCTTTATTGGTTAGCTCCCAGTCAGTGTGATTGGCTCCAGTGGAGGGTAGAATTTTGGGCCAAGCTATTTATTGAGGGTTCCTACAAGCAGGCCCCAGCTCTGTGAAGTAGCAGGCCCCACTCCAGTGATGAAGTGTCCCAGCTCCAGTGACAAAGTGTCTGTAACAGGGGAATAAACAGGTGAGTTTAGCAGATGTGCAAGTTCAGCAGCAGAGTGAGCAAGCCAGGGCACTAGTCTCCCCATGTCCCTAAAAAGGGTAAACACACTTCCTCAAACAAATCTACATAAATAGGAATTTTATTTAAAAGGGGATAAAAAATAGAGCAATTATGAAAGTAGAGTGCCAGTGGGGGGTTGGAGACTATCCATTGTATTGCACTGAGTGTAATATGTATGACTATCTGCCAGCTAGATAGAAGTCATGGGGATGTGCTCAGTGCAAGGAGCTCTTGGTTCTCAGGGACTGAGTTCACACCCTCGAGGCCAAGGTGGCTGACCTGGAGGAGACAGCTAGTTAGGCACATGGATAAGACTCTTGGGGACTTGTTAGATGTGTCCACTCTGAGAATGGCAGCTTCAGTTGGTGAACAGGTATCCTTTCACACCAAGGAACCATCCCTGGGCAGGGAGGGAGGAGGGCTCATGGTAGCTGATGATTCAATCTTTAGGCATGTAGATAGATGGGTTGCAAACCTGCGTACTAACTTGCCTGCCTGGTGCAAATGTAGCGGGCATTATGCATGGTCTAGATAGGCTGTAGACAGTGCTGGGGAGGAGCCAGTGGTTGTGGTATAAGTTGGCACCAACAACGTGGGGAAATGTCATTGTGTGGTCCTGGAGGAAAAATTTAGGCTGCTAGGCAGGAGACTCAAGGCCAGGACCTCCAAGGTAGCTTACTCAGAAGTGCTGCCCATTCAACGGGCAAGGCCAGCTAGGCACAAATTAGGAGCCTCAATGAGTGGATGAGATGATGGTGTAGAGAGGAAGGGTTTAAGTTTGTTAGGCATTGGGATGTTTTTTGGAACAAGCAGGACCTGTACAAAAGAAACATCCTCCACTTGTCCTGAGAAGGAACCAGGCTGCTGGCACTTAAAATCAAAAAAGTGTCTGAACAGTTTTTAAACTAAATCTTGGGGGAAAGCCGATAGGAGATGAAATATCTCTGGTTCAGGATGGGTCATCTCCAGGGGTCATTTCATAGAAAAATAGCTGCAGGAGCTCATTAGCATATCTAATAGGCTATTAGCATAATAGCTCATTAGCATATGTCACACCCCAACATCACTGGAAGTGATGTCAGAAGGGGAAGCAAAAAGGGGGGAGGAATCCTCAAAAGCCTCCCCTTCTCTTCCCCAGCCAGCCTGCCAAGGTGGGCTGGGGGGGAAGCAAAGAGAGAATGGGTTTATAGTTTAAACCCCTTCTCTCTAGAGTCATCTTTCCATTATATTCTATGGGGCCACAGAATTCAATGGAAAGAAGCATGACTCCAGAGAAAAGGGGTTTAAACTTTAAACCTGCCTGCCCTGCCACACTTCCTGCTCAGCAAGCTCTTCTGCTGGCCAGACCTCCAGCAGGCCTCTTTGACATGGGGGACTAGGATGCAGCCACCAGGCAGGCCCCTGCAGGACTTGATGGCTTCCAGGAGGCTGTCGAGGGAGCGCTCCTTTAGGTGCTTCAGCAGCACCTTGAGCTCCTGCTTCAGCAGCAAGAGGTGGCAGCAACAGGGCCCAGCCGAGGAGGAGGAGGCGCTGCCACCACTATTGCCCAATTCTGGCTGCTGGTGCCCTCCGCTGCCCTTTGCTGCCTCTTCCTCCTGCTCTGGCGCCACCTGGGCGGGCTTGCTCTCCTCGCTGCTGCCGCATGCCATGCCCCTCTCCTCCTGCAAGGGGTGAGCCAAGGAAGGCTTCTAGAGCCTCCCCCCCCGCCCTTTCCACAGATCAAAAGTCTGGAGTCACGCTGCAGCAACAGCATGATTTTTCCATTATATTCTATGGCCCCTCTAGACTCTGGAAAAAAGGAGTGTGGGGGCGGGGCTGCCAGGCGGGGCTGCTGGAGCAATGCTCTGGCGTGCTCCAGCCCGAAACAACCCCTGGTCATCTCAAAGAAATGAAGTGTAGCTGTTAGTGCTCTACAGGACAATGGATTAGGGCTAGCCACTGAGAGGGTGACAAACAATATTGTCTGCCTGACAAGGCCTAGAGGCCACAGGAGGAAGGTTGCAGGCCTAACTAATATTATAAACATTTATATACAAATGCTATATAACTGAGGTAAAATGAGAGAGCTGGAATGCTTAGTATCAAAGGAGAACATAGATGTTGTAGGCATTTTAGAAACTTGTTGGGATGAGGATCATCAGTGAGATACAGTGATTCCTGGATATAAATTATTTCAGAAGGGATAGAATGGGAAGGGTTGGAGGTAGAGTGGCTCTGTATGTCAGAGAGGATATACAGTCCAGTAAAATTGAGAATGTAAGATAAATAGATCTGATTATAAAAAGCTTAACTCTAGAGTTTGTTATCACCCACCAGATCAAAGGTTAGAGGAAAATTTAAAAATAGCAAAAGAATTAAAGAAAGCAGCTAGATGAAATAACTGTGATTTTAACTACTGACACATTGATTGGGTCAATATATGTTCAAGTCAGGAGAAAGAGATTGGGTTTCTAGATACTCTCAATGACTGTGCCATGGAGCAGATGGTCACAGAACCTACCGGGGAGAGGCAGTCCTGGACTTGGTACTAAGTAATACTCAAGACTTGGTGAGAAATGTAGATGTGATAGCACCAGTGGGGAACAGTGACCATAATGCTATTAAGTTTAGGATTTGTGTAGATAGGGAGGTGCCCAAAAGACCAATACAACCACATTTAACTTTAGAAGGGGTAACTTCTCTCAGATGAGGGGGATTGTGAAGAAGAAACAGAAATACTTGAAATTACGGGCTAGTCAGTCTAGCATTGATACTGGGTAATTATTATTAAAGACAGAATTAGTAGGCACATTGATGAACAAAAACTATTGAGGAAGAACCAGCATGGATTCTGTAAGGGAAAATCTTATCTCACTAACCTTTTAGAGTTCTTTGAGGGGTGAACAAACATGTGGACAAGGTTAAGAGGACAAGTCCTCTTGTGGATTAAAAACTGGTTAATTAACAGGAAACAGAGAGTGAGTATAAACAGGCTGTTTTCACAGTGGTAGGGGGTACCAGTGGGGTACCACAGGGCTCGGTTCTAGGTATGGTGCTTTTTAACTTGTTCATTAATGATTTGGAGTTGGGAGTAAGCAGTGAAGTGGCTAAGTTTGTGGATGGCACTAAATTGTTCAGGGCAGTGAGAACCTGGGAGAACTGTAAGGTGCTTCAGAGGGATCTGTAGAGGCTGGGCAAGTGGGTATCATCATGGCAAATGAGGTTCAGAGTGGGCAAGTACAAAGTAATGCACATTGGAGCCAAAAACCCAACTATAAATCTGAACTGGGGTCTGAACTGGCAGAGACTTACCAGGAGAGAGATCTTGGAGTTGTAGTAAATATCTCCCTGAAAATGTTGACTCAGTGTGCGACTGCAATTAAAAAGGCAAATGCTATACTGGGGATTATTAGGAAGGGGATTGAAAACAGATCAGCCAGTACGTATAAATCTATGGTGCAACCTCATTTGGAATACTGTGTACAGTTCTGGTCATTGCATCTCAAAAAAGATATTATAGCATTGAAAAAAAAGAATGGGGCAACTAATATGATTAAAGGAATGGAACACCTTTCCTATGAAGAAAGATCAAAGAGGTTAGGGATCTTTAGCTTGGAGAAACAGCAACTGAGGGCAGACATGATAAAGGTTTTCAAAATTATGTGTGGAACAGAGAAGATAGAAAAGAAATATTTTCTCCCTTTCTCACAATACAAGAACTTGTGGGCACTCAATGAAATTAATGAGCAGTAGGTTTAAAACAGACAAAAGGGATGCTCCACCGGGCGAACAGTCATGAGGCCGAGCCCTCTACCACCCTTTCATGGAAGCTTGCTGGATAATGACCTTGGGCCAGTCTCTGCCTTACTGATAAAATCCAGGAGAGGGCCTTCGTGAGGGAGGAAGGCAGAGTATAACTTTTCCCCATATAAATGAGGGAATTCATCAGACATAAAGCACGCATTCATCTTTGAAAGGGGCCCCTTCTTATCCTCCTCCCCTTTATTATTGCTTCCCTCTTTGGAGATACTAGAAGCTGATGCCGAAAGCTGTGCCTGCAATGAAGTCTACTCATGACAGGGTCCTCCCAAGGCAGCCTCAGCCCAGCTTGCCCTCTTCCCGCATACATGTTTGGAGGTGAGCGCAGTGATGCTCCGGATGAGCCTGCCAAGCCATGAGGTGGCCAAGCCCCTCCCAGGCCCTCCTCCTCCTGCCATGCTGCCACCGCCTCCTGCACTGAGCCCAGCCCCCAGATCAGGCTGCCCCAACGGGCCAGGCAGGGTGCTCAGCATCCACTGCACCACATTGCTCATCCCTGGGCCGACACCGATGATGCTCCGGCTCCCCTCAGCTGCCACATCCCCAGAAGAGAAGGCCACAGTCTGCCCCGGCAGAACTGAGGAGGCTGAGGAGAAGGCCTGATGCTCTTCAGCACGCACTTTACTTGAGAGGAAACCCTCATGGAACCAAGTGGGGCTTCCTTCTGAGTAGGCAGGCTGACTGGACCGCTGTCCTTCTTGGGGTGGAGGCGGGTGAGGGTGGTGGAAGCGGGTGCTGCCGCCAGAGCCGGCAGGCTGGGCGGCCAGGAAGGCACTAGCGGGCTGTTCTGCTGACTCTCAGCCCTGGAGTCTGGGGAGGGGGGAGAAGGCAGATTGCCATCATATAGTTCTAGAGCTTGTTGTATTGCTTCTACAACGGGCTTTGCGGCTAGTTACTTATAAAGCTCATAATATGTTTAACATTCACATCATACATATTAAAATATTAATTTACCTTTGTATAATAATGTCAGAAGAGCTTATATTTTGGTTTCGGTTTCGGCGTTGCGAATGGCGGCCACCTTTCGGGACGCTCCCGGAGGTGGTTAGCCCACGCGCAGTCAGGGGGGGTCTTCGCATGTGCGAAAGACCCTAGTGAGCCTTAGGCAAAGGCTCCGAACCGGGGGCGCTTGGGGAGTAGCCTCTTTGCCGGCAGATAGCCGGGAAATTGAGGCTTTCTCCTCGCCCCAATCAGCCCCGCTGCGTCGTGCCCGTAATGGGACTTAGCAGCGCCACCGACTTCCAGGAGTGAAGACAGCGCTATGATTTAACATAAAAAGAAGAAGTGGCATCGAATTGTGAGTTGAAGATCTATTTTGAAGCGTAATTTGGAACCCCCCCCCCGCAAGCGTATAAGCGTATGGGAGGAGGGAGGAGTCCCCACCCCCTTTGAGAAGCGAGATCTACAAAGGGAGCGCGAAGGGGGGTAGAGAGAAAAAAGTGTTGGTGAAAGTACCGTTGGGGTTTTACGGAAGATTGCGACCCGATTAGTTTCCTGGGGGATGCGGCACGAACTTGGAAAAAGTAAACAAAAAAAGAAAATGTCGACTTTGGAAAAAGTCCTGCAGATACCGGAAGAGAAGAGGGGAGGGACTTCCGGTCCGGGTAGTTCCCCCCCCCGAGCTTGCTGTCAATCAAACGGGAAATGAGATACTGTGCACCCTGCTGGAGCAAATGCAGAAAATCAACGAAACTTTGTTTAAAGTGGAAAGTGTTCTCATCAGTCGACAGAAACAAATATCGGAAACAACAAGGAAGACGGCGGAAATCGCGCAGAAATCGAATCTGACTCTAAGTTTCCAGGGCGTAAAAGAAGAAGAGAAAGAAGATCTCGGATTTACCTTGACGAATGTCTTGGCACCCCTAACTGGCAGTGAAGCGAAAGAATTAAAAGAAGAGGTGGACATGGCTCCCAAAGCCTATTCCGCTTTTATAAAGGAAAATAATCTGCCAGTAGAAGGGGTTGTTGAGCATAGCAGGCAACATATCAGAGATCTAATCTCTTGTGAAGTGTTTATGGAGCCCAGGAAATTTGAACGCCAGAAGTATAAGGAAAAAGAGAAAAGAGAGAAGATGGATTACATCTGTAAAACACAAAAGCTTCTGAAGAGACACACCAGCATGGAGGAAGACGCAGCACTCAAAATTTGGATTAATACAAGCAGTGAAGAAGACAGCAGCCCAGGGGAAGGAGGTGACGGAACGGAAGGCATCAAGGTTAAAAAGGACTCAATCCATAATTGGAAGAGACTTAAAAAGAAGACACCTTGAGAACTAACTGTTCGTGTAACATCTGAAAGGAGCTGTTTAATAACTAACCCCAATGGACTTTACTAACTGTACTAACAGAGTGATTTTGGACTTTGCAAAGTTAAAAAGAAGATCTTCTAACCGTGATGGATGCCAAAAACGGTATTGATTACTAACTAAAACTAACCTTTTTTAACAGAAAAAACTTCACTCCATCTTTTTTTTTCTTTCTCCATCTGTCTACCCTACCCTTTTCCTATAAAAAGAATAAAATTCTCTCCTTTTTAGGAGAGTTATATAAAAAAAAAGAAAAAGAAGAGCTTATATTTTAAAAAATGGTTAATATTGATTCAAAGTGCTTTCTTATTTCAGCTCCAACGTCTCATTATATCTTCCCTTTTATATCACTGTGGGGCTCACAATCAAACAATTTCTGTTAATTTTGATAACCAAGCAGTTTGCCTGCCATTAAGAACCCAAGAAGAGCCCTGCTGGATCAGAACAATGGTCCATCTAGCCCGGTATCCTGTCTCACTCAGTGGCCAACTGAATAGATGCAACTCTTAACAATAGATAATGGTTTACTTTGTACTTACCCATAAACCACCTGGAAGTCCTCACAATTATCTTTTTCAGCTACTGTGTTGGTCAACAACTGTCAGCAAAACAAAGCTACAAACATTTAGTTTGAAGCTACAAGAGAAGGCAGATATTTGGCATGCTGAATTGGAAGCACTTTATAATTTGACCTTCTGAGCAATCTCTAGCTCCCATGGGTTTTTATTAAGAAGCGTGAGCTTGGAGGGCTTATAGCTTTTTAGGCGTTAGAAGCTGTGAAGCTATGGAAGTGAGTTACCAATATTCAGAAGGAAAGCACTGGGCAGTTGTTCTACTTTCATATTCTCAAGTAATCTATGGCTGCATCCACATAGTGCTGGATATTGCACTCTCATAGTACTATACAGCAATCATTTGCAACTGGACAATCCAGTTATAAATGCTTGCAACAGTGCAACAAGAGGGCAAAATCCAACAATGTGTGGATGCAGTAGTAGGTGGTACTGCAAGGCTGCAATTTTCTATTGCACACGGAGCTGTGTGTGTGGTCAGCTTGTGTCCTAGCAAGTTCTGTTTCATGGTAGTGGTAGAAAGTGCCATCAGGTTGCTGCTGACTTATGGTGACACCGTATGGTTTTCAAGGCAAGAGATGAAAAGATGTGTCAACCCTGATAGCAACCCTGGACTTCCTTGATGGTCTCCCAAGTACTAACAAGGGTTGACTCTGCTTGGCTTTCAAGATCTGATGAGATCGAGCTAGCCTGGGCCATCCAGGTCATCTATTTTATATTGTTCATGAATTCCACATTCTGGTCTTTCTAGAGGACGATTAAACTTTCTGTGGTTTGAGGAAGAGGAGGATGGTGTTGACTATAAATTTATCCATGAGAGCACCATAAATTCTACTAGGAGTGACCATCATAAGTAGGAATACATTTCAGTCTTTTAAGAGGAGGGAGTCTTCATGGAAATGTTCTTGTGAGAAATCACCACTGACCAGTTTGTGCCTTTCTTCTGTGCCAATAATAGCTTCAGTTTTCTATTGAGCCTGCTGAAATCTAGAAAAAGAACATTACTGACCTCCAAGATAGGGCTGCCAGTTCTGGGTTGGGAACTACCTGGAGATTTTGGGAATGGAGCCTGGGGAGGTCAGGGCTGGGGAGGGGAAGGCCCTCAGTGGGGTATAATGACATAGAGTCCAGTTTTCAAAGCTGTCATTTTCTCCAGGGCTACTGATCTTGGTTATCTGGAGATCAACAGTGGGAGATCTCCAGCTACCACCTGGAGGTTGGCAACCATATCAGACCACAGCTCAAACATTCTTGTAATATGAATGTCTCAATACATATACAAACACTAGCCTGATACCTGTGCTTCACTATGGTATTTAAGTTCCATAAATCTAGTTATAATACTGATGATGTGAAATTTGAAATGTAACATTTGTTGTAGGAATTCTAATGGAGAGCATTGTAGTGTAAGAAAAGAAGTGAGACATACATACTTTTTTTTTTCTCTTCTGAAGGACCTCTCTGTAGACCACATTGGTGGTTCTGCCCTCAGGATCACCAGGCTGCTTGAGGAGCTCACTCTGGAGCAGGCCACATAGAACTGTCCATTTGAGCAGCAGTCGTCTGTTAAGTCAGCTCCTGCTACCTTCCGTGAAAGTGATGGCCTCTCTACTTGTGTTTCTGGATTGTTTTGCTCATATGGAGACTGTGTTGTTCTGAGCACCTCAGGGTGATCTTGCTGGTCCTTTGCCTCCCCAGCAGCTATAAGCATCCCACCTCCTCTCCTACACCTGACAGGCAGCTGCCTGTCCAGTGTAGGACGGGGAGGGGGAAGGAGTATTATAAGCCACTGTGGAGGCAGAGCTGGCAGGATCACTAAGGCGTTACTGCTGGGGCAGGCTCCTTCATGGCTTTAAGCACCGTGCAACCACTGATGCACCTGACAGACAACCTCCTGTTAGGTGTAGGAAGTGGGGGAGTGTGTTGGAAGCCATCTCACCTCCTCTCCTACACCTTACAGGCAGTTGCCTGTCCAGTATAGGAGGGGGAGGAGTATTAGAAGCCATGGTGGAGGTGGGGCTGCACCTGACAGACAACTGCCTGTTAGGTGTAGGAAGTGGGGGGAGTGTGTTGGAAGCCATCCCACCTCCTCTCCTACACCACAGATCATTCTTAAATTTGCACATTCCAAGGGAGGCATGTATGTACCAGCAGCCCTCTGGTTATTTCAGGCAAAAACACCAATTAATGTATGGGACAACACTTGGGGCCCCCCTCTTCCCGCTTTGCTTCTTTAGAAAAAAATCAATCAAGATTTCTGAGAGCTTTATTTCAGGTACCAAGCTGTGTGTCCAATGCCAGCTTATATCATGAGTCAGGTTTGATTAAGATAGAAGCCAGAGTAAGCCTTGCCTCCATCAACTATTGGTTAAAATCATCACATAACCCACGGGGTTTAATAGCATTAGTCCTGCAAGACCATTTTAAATCCTCTTGGGAGGAGGCCATTCATCACAAACTGCGGAATTTGGGCTTCTTCTCTGAATTTGTCCTGCAAATGGGTTTTGATCAAGCAAAATCAATGAAACAAAGGTTGTTTGATGTAGAGCAACAAAGAGACATTAACAATGTTCCAAACTTCCTGATACCAGAGAAGCTTAAGTACGTTGTTGCCCTGGCACCTTATCTCTCTGTTCTAGAGGTACCCAGTCAACGGAGATCTTTTACTCTGACAAGATGGCGAGTCTTCCCCTCTGCAGTTCTAGAGGGGAGATATAAAAAGACTCCCATGAAGGAGAGGATTTGTCTGTGTGGTACTGAAGAGGTGGAATAAGTCGAACGTGTAATGTTCCACTGTCGCTTTTATCAGGAAGCTTGTTCTAATATAATTTCCCCTCTACTTAATAATCTCTCAGGACATTCCAATGTTTATATTTTAAAGAAGTTTTTAATGGGTGCTAATCAACAGGTTACTATTAGTTGTGTCAAAAAACTTTCAGTAGCCTGTAGAATTCGTAGAGAAATTTTATGTACAGATTTTAATTGATGCCAATAGATCAGACCAATTTTACTTTCTATTGACTTTACTGTAAAGCTTTTATTTTTTATTTGTACTGTTTGTTGGCCGAATAAAGAAATACACCTGTCCAGTGTAGGAGGGGGAGGGTGGAGGAGTATTAGAAGCCACTGTGGAGGTGGGGCTGCGCCTGACAGACAACTGCCTGTTAGGTGTAGGAGGTGGGGGGAGTGTGTTGGAAGCCATCAGAGAGGCTGAGCTAGCAGCTTTGTTTCACCTCATAGGTGGTTGTTGGCCACTCCTGATTTCCTCAACTGTCATTAGCTCTCTGCAGTCCCCTGTAACTGTTTTTTTTTTTTAACCTCAGAACACTGAGCTCTGCAGCTGACCAATCAGAGGATGGGGTGTGCAGGGAGGCAGCTGCCTGGCAGCTGCATAGGAATCAATGGGGAGAGCACATTTTACCCCTTTTGACCCACTTAGGGGTCAAATTTCTAAACCCCCCTTCTTAGTGAGCACCTACGCCATGGTAGGAGCTCTTCTCCCCAAATTTGGTGTCTCTAGGTCCAGTGGTTTGGCCTGGGCATTGATTTTACAGTGAGGGGACTTTCTTTTATTTATATGGATGAGTGTGGGAGGCAGGCAGTCAACATCCAACACAATATGTTCGGTATAGAGTCACTTATTTATCCTTGAACACCTAAAGGAATCCATAACCTAATCTTTAGAACCTGTTAGACAACTTTGGAAAAGGAAACAGCAAAGACATGAGCTCACCTTGAAGCCCTGGTTTATTTAAGTGTTCTAAATAGTCTGATAAGACCTCCTCAAAGATTAACTAAATATGTGATAACAGCCAAGTCTCAGAGAATGACCAATGAAGCTCCTGTTTCCAATATCAACTTTTTCTTGTATTTTCACTGGAGATTGAAAAAGTTACCAGAATTCACATCAAAAGTTAATATGCTACAGTTCTTGGCTACAGGCTTTCTTAACTAGTAGTGGACTGCATTCCAGGTTCTTGACAGCCCTTAGGATAGTGCTGCCAACCTCCAGGTTGTGACTGGAGATCTCCCACTATTACAATTAATCTCCAGTTGACAGAGATCACTCCACTCGGAGAAAATGGCCACTTTGGAAGGTGGACTCTGTGGCATTATACCCCATTGAAGTCCCTCCCCTTCTCAACCATGCCCTCCTGAGGATCCACCCCCAAATCTCCAGGTATTTCTGGCAACCCTACCTCAGGTTCAGTCAGGCCCGTAGCTACAGTGGGGCATCTTGGGGCCTGGCCCCCTGACTTACTGCCAAGGCCCCCCCAACTTCCCATCCAGCCCAGGTGCTCCTTTGGGGGGATGTGCAGGAGTGTGTGTGTGTGGTGTCCCCTGACTTATTTAAAGGACCCCCAAATTTAAAAATCCTGGCTACGGGCCTAGGTTCAGTGTGTCTGTACCCTTGTTTCCCATCACAACAAAACCATGAGACAGACACTTTTCCCAGAATCCCCAGCAGGCACAGATGCAGGAGGGAGCAGTGGGAATGTGACTTTCAAGCTTGAAGGAAAAAGGAGACAGACAGAGCCACTGATGGACTCAAACTTCTATCCTATTAGTAAATAAGTGATTTTTGCAGGGGCCTCTAGGTAATGCCCATTTCCTGCCCGATGGGGCACAGCAACAGCAAGAGAAGTGGCTGTTTCAAAAATGGGGGTGGGGAGAGAGCTGACGTGTGGGGGAGGGGAAAAAGAATCTCAGGGCCGGGACACAGAAGACTCTCCCTTTTCCTTCTTCCCCAACAGAACCACACACCTCATGATACAAATGCCATTGGCCAAGGGCTGTTCAACCATATCTTTCTCTACCTCCCACCAGTTTTACAGAATTCTGCACTAATTCTCCTCCCCCTTTCCTCTCCCAGCTGGTGGAGATGTGAGCGCTGCAGGGTGAGTGGCATTTGTGGAAATCATGGGGAGCAAGGTGGCGATGCCTGTTGTGTCCTGAGATCAGAGGGCTGAGCTGGCGAAACACTGCCAAGCTTCGCTCTCTGAGAACAATAGGGACTAGGTTCCTGAGCTCGCCAGTAGTGAACCAATGGCAGCATTGGCGGGCGATTCAAACCCGCCAATAGGAATATAGGGCCGTCCCCCTAACTGTATATAGTTGGCCTCCGGCCGTTACTGTGTGTTCTTTGTCTTATGTGAAGTACAAATAAACGCGTCTTCTCTTATGTCGTCGTCCGAGTCATGAGGCCTGAAACCCAGTACTTTACAGTGGCGACGAGGATGGGATTCTAACGCCTTCTGTGACTCCATGAACGACGAAACGGACACCGCCGAGCAACGCATCGCTGACCCCGAGAGCAGCACCGCACCGCTCGCCGAGCATCGCATCGCTGACCCCGAGAGCAGCACCGCACCGCTCGCCCCGGCGCGCGCCGTTCCTGACAGAACCATGGCCGCTTCCCACGTAACACTGGAGCACTTCGACCAGTCGCAGCCAGAAACCTGGGACGCATGGGTCGACCAGCTCATCAGCTACTTGGAGCTCAACGAAATCCGCCACCCCGACCAGAAACGAGCGATCCTCCTGAACGCCTGCGGCACCCAAACCGTCCGCCTCGCCAAGAGCCTCTTGGTGCCCCGCACGGCCTTGGAGAGCTCGTTTGGGGAAATCCTGGACGTCCTAAATGGCTACTTCAGCCCCCGGCCGACCTTCCTGGCCAAGAGGATGGATTTCCAGAGGCGAGTCCAGACCCGAGGGGAATCCATTGCCAACTTCCTAGCCGCGCTAAGGGCGCTAGCCGTGGACTGCGGGTTTCCGAAGGTGGAGGACAACCTGCTGACACAGTTCGTGTGGGGCCTGGCGGACTCCAAGCTGCGGCGCAAGTTGGTGGGACACCGGAAGCTCACCTTGGACGAGGCCCTCGACGCCGCCACTGCCCACGAGGCCGCAGAAGGGGATCGGCCGGTCGCGGCCGCACAGGTGGTTGGAAGGAGCCCAAGCCCCGGAAACGAAGAGACGGACGAGGTCTGCGCCCTCAAACCCCAACAACGCCGGCCGGCGCCGTTCCAGCAGGCCAACAGGGAGCAAGCCAAGTACTCCGGCAACCGAGCCGTCTGTGCCAGCTGCGGGGAGGGCCATGGACGGAAATCCTGCAGGTTCCGGGACGCTGTCTGTCACGGGTGCGGAAAGCAGGGACACCTCGCCCGGGTCTGCCGGTCCAAGGGCTCCCGGAATTCGAGATCGTCGGTCCCCCAGTACCGCGCATCATCCACCGCACACGAGACAACGGAAGAGGTCGCCGAGTTGTACCACCTCACCGACCAACCACTACAGGTACTTCGCCTCCCCAACCCCAACCTTTCCTCTGCCCCGAAGATCCAAGTAACCGTGCGGATCGAGGGGTCCCCTGTTGCATGGAAGTGGACTCGGGATCGGCGGCGTCCATCATTTCCCTGGACACTTTAAAAAGACTTTGCCCACAAGGGGGACCCCCTCTACGTCCATCGCCACTAAGCTTGGTGGACTTTCAAAAGAACCCTGTCCCCATCCGGGGAGTCGGCACTTTCCGAGTGCAGTACCGAGACTTTGAGGGGAAGTTGGACTTGGTGGTGGTAGAGGGAAATCTCGCGAGTCTCCTGGGGCGGGCGTGGTTCGAGGCCCTAGGCATATCGATTGGGGGAGTAAATAAATGTGGGGTGCGGGACTGGGGGGCGGTGTGCAAGGAATTCCCAGAGGTCTTTGACGGGAAACTGGGATGTTACAAAGGGCCCCCGGTGTCGCTCCACTTAGACCCCACCGTGACGCCCATCCGTCGGCGCTTCCGCACCGTGCCCCTGGCCCTCCGCCCTAAAATAGAGACCGAATTAGACCGGCTGGTGGCCCAGGGAGTCTTAGAGCCCGTCCCGAACGCTAGATGGGAGACACCGATAGTGACACCCGTCAAGCCAAACGGGGAGATCCGCATCTGCGCGGATTATAAGTGCACTATTAACCAGGCACTCCAGGCGCACGCATACCCCGTACCAGTGGTCAGCCATGTCCTAGCAACACTGGCAGGGGCGCGCATATTTGGAAAGCTGGATCTCGCACAGGCGTACCAGCAACTCCCGGTAGATGAGGCCACGGCCGAGGCACAGACCATAGTGACCCACCGGGGAGCTTTCCGGGTGAAGAGGCTGCAGTTCGGGGTCAGTGTGGCCCCAGGGATCTTCCAAAATTTAATGGACGATTTGTTAAAAGGGATCCCTGGAGTGACGCCGTTCTCCGACGACGTCCTCATCGCCGTGACCACCCCGGAAAGCTTCGCCGCCCGCCTCCGAACTGTATTGGAACGCTTCCAAGCCGCGGGGCTGAAAGTGAAGCGGGAAAAGTGCCTCCTCGGAGTGCCGGAAGTAGAGTTCTTGGGATACCGGGTAGACGCATCAGGCCTGCATCCGGCGAGGGACAAAGTGAAGGCCATCGTGGAGGCCCCCGCCCCGAAGTCCAAGGCCGAGCTCCAGGCGTTCTTAGGCCTCCTGAACTTTTACCATTCCTTTCTCCCACACAAAGCCGCCGTGGCCGAACCCCTACACAGGCTGCTGGATAAGGCGACACCTTGGGCATGGGGAGCGAGGGAGGAGGCGGCGTTTCGGGGGGTGAAAGTCCTCTTGATTTCAAACGCAGTACTCGCGCACTTTGATGAAAAGCTCCCGGTCATCCTGGCGTGCGACGCATCACCGTATGGGGTCGGGGCAGTCTTGGCACACAAGCTACCTTTTCCCAGAATCCCCAGCAGGCACAGATGCAGGAGGGAGCAGTGGGAATGTGACTTTCAAGCTTGAAGGAAAAAGGAGACAGACAGAGCCACTGATGGACTCAAACTTCTATCCTATTAGTAAATAAGTGATTTTTGCAGGGGCCTCTAGGTAATGCCCATTTCCTGCCCGATGGGGCACAGCAACAGCAAGAGAAGTGGCTGTTTCAAAAATGGGGGTGGGGGAGAGAGCTGACGTGTGGGGGAGGGGAAAAAGAATCTCAGGGCCGGGACACAGAAGACTCTCCCTTTTCCTTCTTCCCCAACAGAACCACACACCTCATGATACAAATGCCATTGGCCAAGGGCTGTTCAACCATATCTTTCTCTACCTCCCACCAGTTTTACAGAATTCTGCACTAATTCTCCTCCCCCCTTTCCTCTCCCAGCTGGTGGAGATGTGAGCGCTGCAGGGTGAGTGGCATTTGTGGAAATCATGGGGAGCAAGGTGGCGATGCCTTCGTTTGCAAGGGAGAGGAGACTAAATACATAGGTGAAGAATGTTAAATAGATGGGGGGTGATTCTGTGTGCATGTATGCGTGTGTATACGTAAGTGGAAAAATAGGGGGAAAGGAAGGGGGCAGTGTGAACTAGGACACTGCGACCAGTTGCTGATTTGAGACTGAAGTTTGCTGTACCTCCACAATCTCCCTGGCAAGGACAGACACACAGTTTCCTCTTTCCTCTTCTTCCCTTCCTCCATGCTTCAGCTCTTCCGCCTCCAATTTCTGATACAGCCACTTCATGCTGCTCTGTCTGCAGACATTGCCCCCCCTTTAAAAATGGAGAGGACCAGATGTTCACAGTGACTGATAACACAGCAGAGAATCCCCCTAGTCCCCGGCAATATGGAAAATGGGGCTTCGTGGCTGCTTGATGTTTCAAAAAAAGACTGGCCAGTTTCAAGACTGGATTTCCCCCTTTTGCTTGCGTTCCTTTAGGTTCCCTTTCATTCAACGAACTAACACTAAAAGGCATGTGCAAAATCTGAACCACAAGGATTTAAATGGAAAGTGTTTGTTGGATGCTACTGCGCTGCTGTGATATGACAATTGCATAACTTTAAAAAAAAACCTTTGGACTCCAGCCCCCCACATCACAAGTGATGTTCCCACCCCAGTTAAGAAAAACTGCAGTTTTTGGTTGCAGCTGCAGAATAAACAAACAGAAATACACTGGAGAAAAAAAGAATAGTGCATATGGTAAGCACACAAACTCGAAGTCAAGCTTAAAGGCTTGACTGCTCAGAGTCTCCTGAGTAAGCTGTCAATGCATAATGGGCCACAGTCACTCAGATCAGGGCCAAAATACATTATAGGAAATCCATGTATCCTCTGGCATGACATGTCCATCCCAGGGCATGTGAAGCCAGAGGAAAAGGCAAACAGCAGCACCTCCATGCCTTTTCTGGTAATAAAAATGCCACAGCTCATCTACCCCTCCCCATTGCTCCGTTTGCAGCTGAATGGTTAAACTAAGAGCTTTTAAAAGACGATTCCCTGCTGAAACATATAACCATTGGGAACCTGTGTCCTGACAGGTGGATTTCATATCCTGTATTTTGGTCCTCCATCACTAGTAATTGTGCTAAACAACAGGATCCAGAACCTTAACAAAATCTACAGTGAGATGGAAACCACTATAAATATTATGAAAGGCAATGAGAAATCATGTGGCTACTTCAGCATATATAGAATCAGTAAACTGTCAAAGCTCTGCCAAAGGCACTATAGCAATACAATAACTAACAGAAAGTTAAACATTGTTGGTCTTTAAGGTGCCACTTGACTCAACCTTTGTTCTGTTGTGTCAGACCAACATGGTTACCCACATGAATCCAGCAGAAAGTAGAAATGCTGTGCAAAAAATGCTAATATGGGCAATCCTGTTCAACAGCATCATCACTCACTTCTTCTAGTCATGATGCCCCTGTCATGAACACATTCTCTTCCTTAAATGACCTTCTTGACACCTACAGACCAGGAATGTGAAAACAGATGGGAAGTTTTCCAAAATCAGAATGTTTCTCACCATTTGTGAATATCAGAAATTACTGTGATCAGATTTGGTGCATTAACTATATAAAGAAGGGGTGTAGATTTTGTTGGATTGTATATTGATATCTGCACATGTGTTCTTAAAATACTTCCTTTTAAGTTGTGGTTCTTTTGGGGGATGTCACCTTTACATTTACATTGTCTCTCCCAGATACTAAACACCTTGTGGGAGATGATGGCTACCTATCTTTCCTGTTGCCCACATTTTTCAAGCACTTGGATCCTGTTTTGTAACTGGGGATGCAGTAAAGTTTGGTTCTTCCTACAGAAACAATATGTCCCCTGCTGTGAGTTTTAATTACTCTATGGTCACTCTTTGCTAGGACTGTCAACTTCAAGATATGAATTCCTGGAGGATTTGGTAGTGGGGCCTGGGGAGGGCAGAGTTTGGGGAGGAGAGGAATCTCATCAGGGTATAAGGCCATGGAGTCCACCCTCCACAGGAACCATTTTCTCCAGAGGAACTGATCTCTGTCATCTGGAGATCAGTTGTCATTCCAGAAGCCCTCGAGGCTTCACCTTGAGGTTGGCAACCCTGCTCTTTGCAAGTGCTGCAAATGAAGCAACTTGAAAAGACCTACCATATCAGTTCATTTGTGACTGCTGTTAAGACACAGTGCTCTGTTTAAAGCGGACTTGCTGGTCCCTATGTGGACTATGACTGCACAACAATGGGGTAGGTAGGGGTCTCCACCTCCCCAGGAAATTCATCAGATATGGAGAAAAATATGATGTAGTAAATTAGCTGAAAAGGGGAGAAAATCTATAAATCTGGTTTGAAGGAGACTGAAAATGCTCTACAAGGCATAGACTGTTGACAGCACATGAGGGCCAAACCAGATGTGACGGCATCCTTGTCGCTATCACAAGGACACCGTGGCCATTTTAAGGTCATTTAAAAATGCTGTGAGTGCAGTGTGCTGAGGCACTCTTGTTCTCCCCTCTCCCCACACCTGACCAAGTGCCAAAATGGATGCACCTCCCCCCACAGCTGTTTTGATACTTTAAAAGGCCTGGAGGGGGGTAAAGGAACTTTGCTATGAGCCCAATCAGGATTGGACCCTTGTGGCATTTTTAAATGACTTTAAAATGGTGGTGGTACCTTTCTTGTTTTATTTCTATCATCTTTTTAAAATGTTGGCCACTACACTGTATGCCTTCAGGGCAGGAGGGATCCTCTGCCATTTAAACCTCCCTAGCAAACATCAGTAAGGCTGCTACTTCTGCTTCAATGATATACCATTTGTCAAACCTCTACGCCAAATTCTTTTTAATGCGCTCAGTTTAGATGATTATACTTTTAGCTGCTGCACTACCCATCTGTTCTGATATGTTTTTTAAAAGAAAAAATATAGCTGTGCACACCACCCAACAAGCATGTTCTTGCTGAGGGCTTCATGTATATTGGGTATCAATGTGGCTGAATAAATGTCAAGGAGAACTTGCTAGACGAAGAGGGTGGGGGGGAGAAAGGGGGAGTTGATCAATGGTGCCATCTACTGGACCCAACTGCAGAAAGTCCCTCTCAGGGTTTCCCTTTTCTGTTTCCATTTTGTCTAATATTGCTAATGAGAATGGGATGGGACAGGATTGTCACAGAAAAAGGCTTGACACAGTCTACACAGTATATTAAAGGGGAAGTATTAACTCTTGCAAATAAATCTGGGCTTTTGGTGTTTATTTATTAAAAGCACTATTCAAATCCCTTCCCTAAATCCAAAACTAGACTCTGAGGTCAGTTACAACATGATAGAAATAAACAAGGGCACAAAACCTCAAGTAAAAACAACACAGCCATCAGCCAGTAAGGCACCCCACAACATCTGTTTTGGCAGCACCATTCAAACCAGCATCATTGGTTGCCACCAGCATCCAGGTAGGACCTGGAATTACAACTGCTCTCCAGATGACAGAGACCCATTTCCTCTGAAGATAATGGCTGCGTTGGAGGGTATGGCATTATATGCCATGGAGGTTCCTCCCCTCCCCAAACCCTCCCCTCCCCAGGAATTTCCTAACCTGGAGTTTGCACCTTTAGTAAGAACTCCTGACTGATCTCTGCACCCTCAAGTGAGTAGGGAAGGGATGCTTTGCTAAGGAATAGCACAGCCTAATTGTCCCAACAATCCACTTTGACAAGCGCTGAGTTGAGATCCGCGACCCTAAGGAGGAGGCGGAGTAAGATAGGAACAGGTTGTTGTTCCTTCTGGTGGGCTGAGTCTTGTTCAAATAGAAAAGGAGCACCCTCTTGACATCCAGAGAGTGAAGCAAATGTTGTTCTTCCCCTTCAGGATGTGGGAAGAAGTCAGGCAGAAAAATGTCGGAGTTTAAGTGGAACTCTGAGACGATTTTAGGTAAAAATGAGATGTCTGGCACCAGACGAACTCCGTTTGGCAAAAAGACCAGATATGGAGGGTCATGGCACAGTGCCATTAGTTCACTGACCCTCCTGGCTGATGTAATCGCTACTAGGAAGGCTGTTTTCCAAGTCACGTATTGCAAGTTACAGGTTGCCATAGGTTTGAACGGCTTTCTGGTGAGGTGGCAGAGCACCAATGACAAATCTCACAGCTCTGTTGGTGCACTCACAGGAGGATGCAGCCAAATGAAACCTCGGAGGAACTTCTTAGAAGTCGGATGGGAGAACACAGAGTAGCCATCCAGCCCATTGTGGTAGGCAGAGATGGCCGCCAAGTAGACCTTGACAGATGAGTGGGAAAGGCCCTGATCCTTGAGTGGCAGAAGAAATTCAAGGACTCTGTCCAGACCTACAGATGTTGGTGAGGTAGTTGATGTCTGAAGGAAGGAGAGGAATCTGAGCCACTTTTTGCAATAAGATAGATGAGTAGATGCCTTCCTGGCACTGAGAAGAACTTCTGAGACACGATCAGAGAAGGTTATCGCCCTATCCACCAGGCCGTCAATTTCAGGGTGTCAACCTTGGTGTGGAGAAGGGTTCCTTCTTCTGCTAGAAGGAGATCCGGCACCCTGGGGAAGTGGTAGTACCTGCCTCTCGTAAGTCGAAGCAGAGTGGTGAGCCACAGTTGTCTGGGCCACCATGGAGCTACTAGGATACAGTCTGACATGACTCTGGCTAGTTTCTGAATGATCCATAAGAGGAGCACTGATGAATTGCACCCTCTATGTGGCTGCAGATGGGACTTGACCTGAAGGCCCAGGGAGGAGAGAAGATGAAGTGTCTGAGAAATATGTTCCTCCAGGAGCATCGACGTATCCGCCACTAAAAGCCAATCATCTATGAAGGGGAAAGATGGCAATCCCTTGCAGACAAAGGTAAGCTGCCACCACCACCATCGTCTTGGTGAAGACCCTTGGTGCTGTGCATAGACCGAATGGAAGACACTTGTACTGGAAGTGGAGGTCCCCTATGGCGAAACGGAGGTACTTCCGGTGGGACGGATGGATGCTGAGATGAAAGTAGGCATCCTGGAGGTCGATGGTCACCATTCAGGAACCCCGAGCCAGAAAAGGGGGATTACTTTTAACTATGTAATTTTGAATTTGCAGTATTGCACAAAGATATTGTGGCCCTGCAGGTCTAATATTGGGTGCAAACCCTCATCTTGTTTGGGTACAGCAAAGTAACGGGAGTAAAAGCCTCATATGCCCTTGGCATGTGCTCTATTGCATCTTTCTCCAAGAGGGACTGGCGAGGTCTCCAGGTACCCTCTGGGGATGGTTTAGTAGAATAAGGGCATTTGGAGCTGTAGCAGGACCAGGAATGCTGGCGGTATGGCTTGGATGGAGCAGAGACGCCCAAAGATCTAGAGGCCTTTATGCTCTTATCCAACTCTTGTAAGGCCGAGTCAGTGGAAGAGTGAAACAGGCCCTTCCCGTCAAAGGGAAGATCTTCTATGTAAGCCCTGCTATTGGGGGGCAAAGAGGTCATTCGCAGCCAGGAGTGCCAGTGAAGTGCAACTGCTGAAGACATTGTCGTGGAGAAGGTGTCTAGCGTGTGCTTAGTGGTATTGAGAAGCTGCTTTGCTAGGACCAGTCCCTCCTTTTGCAGAGCCCGAGCTTCCTGGGTTTTGTCCTCAGGGAGAAAGGGTAGGAGATCTGCCATTTGTTGCCACAACACATATTGGTATCGACTCATGCATGCTATGTAGTTTGATGCTTTGATACCTAGGGCACCTGCAGAATAAAAACGCCTTCCAAAGGCATCAAGCTTCTTGTTTACTTTGTCTGATGGGGCTTTATTGGTGCGTCTATTCTTTGAAGAAGACAAGACCACCATGGAGTTTGGCTTCAGATGCACATAGAGAAAAACAGCTCCTTCCTCTTGCACTCGGTACATGTGATCCAGCCTTCTGGTTGATACTGGTGCAGATGATGGCTTCTCCCAAGGAGTTTTCACAGCCTGAAGGAGGACCTTCGACATCGGCAAGGAGATTGGCGTCGACGTGTCCATCTGGACCACGTCATAAACCTCATCTGATATTGATGGCTGCAGTTGAATGATAGAAAGGCCTAAGGAATGAGCCATCCTCTTAATTAGATTGCCGTAGGACAACATGTCCTCTGACGGAGAGATCGGGAGGCCCTTGGAAACCTTTTGTTTCAAGAAAACATCCCCTGGTGAGGTCTCATCCTCAGACTGGTTGACTTCAAATATGCCTTGAGAGGTCTCCGAATATGACCCAGATTCCTGGGTCGGTGTTGATACGGAGGGCTTCCTTGGCGATAGTGGCGGCAAAGGGGTCTCTCTCGGCGGTGAGGAAGGCAGAGGTTTAGAGATTGTCGCAGATGGTGGTGGGTGATGCGGAGAATGGGGTTGAAGGAAACAGTTGTCCTAGTCATCCTGTCCCTTAGGCAGCAGCCACAGCATCGAAGAGAACCAGCATGGCATATGCTGTCGATGATCCCATGAAGGGTACATTGATGGCCCATATTGATACTGGGAGGGCGAATCCTGACTAGTGGAAAAATGCTCTCCCTGGGGCAAGAGGGATGGGTGGTGTCGGTCACGACGACCTCGGTCATCTGGGAAGGGAGAGCGAGACCTATCCCATGGTCGGTATCAGTCGTCGCGATCAGAGTGACCACTAACCCAGGAGGAAGCCAATGGAGAACAAGGACCGATGCCTTAAGTGTCATGCCCACCATGGAGCCCGATTCTGTGGACCCTGATCCTGGGGATTCTGTACCTTTAACATCTGAGAACAAGCTCCCTGCACCAGTGGAAGTAACAAATCTGAGTCCTGCAGAGGATGAGCACCAGTTAACAAGAGAATTCACACCTGGAGCCACTCCTGCAGAGCCAAGCACGAGCACCACGCCTCCTGATTCTCCTCCAGCTGTGAATCGGTTGAGAGATCAAAGACGATGGGACCTGGCAATGCAACACAAAGAAGCACGCATGCAAGGTTGGCATTCTCTCAGCCCGGAGTACTGACAGGAGCCAGGACTCTGGGAGCAGCTGGTAATTAGCTAACAAGCAGAACGGGCTTTTAAGGCAGCTCTCTGGAATCCCCAATTCGTGCAGGCAACTAGTCCTTTCAGACCAAAGCTCTGCATCTCGTATCTTTCTGTTCCTGGCATCCTGCTTTCAGTTGACTTCCTGGTTCCTGACTCCGGTCCATGTTTTGGTGTTCTTCTGGCTCTTGACCCCCAGCTCTGCACCTCGACTCTGACTCTTGGCAAACTGGACTCAGACCTTTGGTAAAACCTTGACTATGCATTTGTTTTGTGTATTGGGCCTTTGACTCTTCGGTATCCTGCTCTTTCTGGCTTTGACCCTCAGACTGGATGTTGAACTCTTGCTCTCTGCCTTGCCCCACCAGCTCTGTCGTGACATTAAGTCTCCGAAATCAAGTCGTCCTCGGCCTTGGAAGCTGATATGGATGGATGATGGTGAGACAGCTTCATCTCCAACACTGGAGGGTTCAGCTGCCTGGTAGGAGAATAGAGTATTTCAATTAGGGGCTCCGATTGTAACCTAGGCAGCTCCAGAGTGGATTAGCATACCAATAGGGAATGCGACTGCAGATTGACTGGCAGTGCAGAGCCCTTGGGGAGTGCCATGCTGCTCAATTCCTGAGACTTCTGCAGGTCCCCAGTAGTTGACTTATGAGCAGTATGCTTCTGTAAATTGTCCTCCTTATGTTTCTTTATCGAAACAGAAGAGACCGATTTTGAAGGATGCTTTTTTGAAGGGGCTGGCCCCGTATCAGAAGTCGATTTGCCTGGCTGATGTGGTTTTGGCGTTGATGGCACAATCTCTAGCCTCAGTATTGACATGGATGTTCAAGACGATGCCAATGCAGAAGACTTAGGAGGAGGCTCTGCTGATATCGTAGGGGCGGGAGGGGCAAGAGCTGATTCCCAGAGGGCAACTTTCAGTCTCGCAGCTCTATTTCTGTGTGTTTGGTTCGAGAATCTAGCACACAGAGCGCAACCCTCCGGTTGATGACTTTCGCCAAAGTAGATGATACAGAGAGTGTGCTCGTCTCTTGGAGCTAGTTTACTTCCACACAAAGCACACCTCTTGAAGTACCCCCACTTTTTATCCATAGAAAGGATCTTCCATGTGAGGGGGGAATGGGAGAGGATGGGGGGGAGAGGCAAAGGTCCAAAGACCATGGGAAGGTCTCACCCCGAAGTCTCCCTGTCATTCTGTGAGGCAAAAGTCCAAGGATAAATGGAGAAAATCCAATAGACAAAAACTCAGAAGAATTGAAGGTATCCCGATGTGAGAAAAAAACCTAACAATCAAAACTGATGAAAGGGCTGTTAACAGTGTGGTGGTCAGAAGAGAACCGGCAGGATGTCTGTGCCCCACCCCCTTGGGCATGTGCAGTAGGGGTTCCCATGCAGACTCAGGGTGGAGGCATGAAAATCCCTTGTGAGCTTTGTACAACACCGATCAGCTCAGCTCAGGCACACTAGATCCCATAGGTGTGATGCACAGAGACCACAAAGAAGATTGTATTGTACTATAGTATAAGCCAATTTGTTCCTCATTGTGTTTGACCTCTGAAGAAGGCCTAAAGAGGCTGAAATGCATCAGGTCAAGTCCATTGGCCCATGTGTGTATGATTATGGAATTTTTATATGAGTTGTAATTGGGCCCCTATATGTTTTTAATTTTTTACAAATAAATACGTGTGCATGTATGTATGTGTGTGTGTGTGTATATATATATATATATATATATATATATATATATATATGTATATGTATATGTATATATATATGTATCTCCTCATATATAATTCTGTTTTGGTCATGGACTCTCTTTGTCAGGTAACCCTGCCATAAGGGTGAAGGGAGGGGTGGAGGTGCCAGAGGGTCTGCTTGTGTATTGTCTGGTATGTGGGGAGGTGCCGAAGTTGCCTGGGTAACGCAGAAATTCACAGCCTGGGTTATCTCTCCAGATGGGCCAAATGGCCTTGAGTGCCAGGCTGTTTTCTTCTTCTCTTTTCTTGTGAGAACAGCTAGGCCATGGAAATTTACAGCTTTTAGAAATGTAGCACCTTTCGCTTCCCGCGCGCGGGCTCTTTAGCCATTGGTAGAATGTGTGTGTGTGTGGGGGGCTCTGGTTCAGGAGGGTATATCCAGAGATGTTTCTTTGAATGGGTTATTCCTGACAAGAGAATGTTACTGTGCCTTTAGATCTGCAGTATAATAAACACTATCCTTTTGCATGAGGCCTGGTGTTTGACTGACTTTTCTGAAGCGCCTGACACTCTTGAACATTCCACACGTGCCCATAGCCTTTGGCTCTGTGATCTGTCACTTGAGTTGACTGAGTCTCACCTCCAATATTCTAAACAGTTTGCTGTTCCTTTCCCCCCCCAATAGCCAGTTGGAACACAGAGGTCATTTGCATATGTGGCCTGATTGGCCTTTACCTCTAACATTCTAAACACTTTGCTGCTGCTGTTGGGAGTCACTGAATGTGTCCTGAGGTAAAGTACATTTCCCCTTAAATGGTCACTGGAGTTGCCAAATGGACTTTAATTTCTTTCTTATTAGATATATCTTGAATTTTGTCTCACTAACTTGTTGTGCTATTGTAACCTCAGCTTGTGGGTTCTGGAGGGCAGAACATGGAATGAATCTTGCAATAACTTAAAGGGGAAAAATATTTTTACTTTTTGCTTAACATATCATGTAACAAAAACATGATCTTAGTAACACAGTAGAATAGTGATTGGACTTTAAAAGATTTGGAAACAATTAAATTTTCCCTCCTTCACTGCTTGTCACCCCCAAAGTCCATCACTTTCCTCTTACTGGTGGCCCAAGAAGTCTCCAGATGAACTCTCTGTGGTCCGGCTTCCAAGATTGTATTTGCAGAAGAAGAGTTGGTTTCAAGCCTGTAGCCAGGAATTTTTAAGTCAGAAGGCATTTAAATTCCTCAGGGGGCACTGGCTAATTTAATTGAAGTTAATTAATAAAACTGTAACAGAAATGGGGATAGAATGGCAGAGAAGGAAGGGGGGTATGGAGAGAAAGAAAAGAGAGGCTCTCAAGCAGGTAAAGTGGCCAGATGGGGGACACTTGGGAGTGGATATGCTCTCTAAAAAGCAGTTGCCAGAGATCTGCAGGATTTACTCGTGAGTATGTGCATCTCGAGTTGGGCTGGGAAGGAAGGTAAGCAGGCAGGGAGGAGATAAAGAGAACAAAATTTGCTCAGCAAAGGGATTCCGAATACACAGGAGCAGGGCGGGGCAGGAGAGAAAGGGGGAGAGAGAAAGGGGGAGAGAGAAAGGGGGAGAGAGAGAGAGGTGATGCCACTTGCGACTAACCAAGGGTGAGCAATAGGTGTAGACTATGGGTGGGGGGGGCCTCGGGGGCGCGGGCCATCCCCGAAATTTTCTGGGGAGGCTTGAGAATTGCTCCTGTCTCCAGCCACAGCACCACGCAGCCCCAAAACAAGGCGTGCCAAAGGGCTCAGCCTGGGCAGGGCAGCCCAGCTAGCTTTCTCCCCCCCACTCCCGCCTGTCCCAACCTTCTCCTCCTCCTCTGGCCTGGGCTCAGGGGGGGTCAAAAGGACCTGCAGCGAACTTGGCGGGCAGCTTAGCACAGCGTGCAACAGAGCCGCAGGATCGCCCTCCCTCACTGCCTGCCCACCTGCTGGTGCTGCCCCGCCCCTCCACCCATTGGCATCATAGGAGATGTCTCAGCCTCAGCCTCACTCCTGTCAGTGCCCATTTGGATCCCTGGAGTCTGCCCATGACGGATCCTCTTCAGGAGACAATGTTTAAAGAGTTGCAGTCTCCCTCCTTCGTTTTGTAGCACCGAGGTCTCCTTTGGAAGCAAACCATGATTCTTCTGGGGTTTTAGGAGGCTGTTTAAACCCGAGGCGTCATTTCAAATCACCGGCTGATTCTTGCCTAGGATGAGGGAGGGCAATCCCTCCCTGTCTTGGCAGCTTTGCTCCCATTGAAATCAAAGGGGGTGCTTTAAAAAGGTTTCCCCAGTTTGGGCAATCCTGCTGATGGTTGCACTACTTATTTTCAGCCATCACTAGCCCTGTGCACTTTTGTGTTGGGAAGGTCAGGTCTTATGCGCGCACCCTGCACCTCTTGGTTTTGCCGGGTCTGTCAGTCATCCCCTGTCTATTTTTCGACAGCACTGAAATGTTCCCCCTCCTGACATGCACATTCCTTCCCCCGTCCCATTCGAGAGGCTGAACACTTTACAGCCGGCTCCTCTGTGGAAAGTTTGCTCAGAAAGAACAGTGTGCAGGGAATGCTAATTTTCTGGACTACAACACCTCACCCCCCTCAGTAATGGGCAGCAACTCTCTGCAGTGCCTTCCTCCAGTGGCAGGGGGCTTACTCCCTCCCCAGTCCGTGAAATCAGCATCAGGCAGGTTTGCTCAGATCTGTTCCGTGGGTGGGCAGGGGGCGTTCCCTCTAAGCTGAGTTTGTGAGTTAGCTCACAGTTTTCTAGCTTCCAGCTGACACATTTTTATTCTCACTCAGGAAGGATGGCTCCAGAGCAAACTAATTTATGCAGTAGCCAAATTGCTGGCTCATAACTTTAATGCCTATAGTGGGCCTCATGGCAGGACCATGGGGGGGAGTGCCTTGGAGAAACCCGGAGCCCACAAAGAGCCCCAGACTTACCTGGGGGTGGTGGCGGCAGCTGTGCATGAACACCCCGCTGGCTCAGGTGTGCTGGGGGCCCATGCTGCAAGAGTGCCCAGCCCCCCCTCGGGAAATTGAAAAGTTTACGCCCTTGGCTGGTGAGCAGGGTGAACTCGGAGGCCACTGGATGGACCATCTTGCCAGCCTCCAGTGGGGGACTCTCCCTAGGGCCTATTCCACAGATCAGCATTCCTGCTGTCATTCCTGGGATATTTTATTTTGTCTCTTTGGCCCACCCCCATTTACTGAGCTGGGATTGACGGACAGTAAGTTTGTCCTGAACAAGATTTTCTCCCACTTCTCTTCTCCTGGTTTGGACAGGCACCGCCCTCAGGAAGTGGACAGAAGGAGCCACACTTCATGTATCTCTTTAAATGTTTGTCCTTTGTTTTACAGGTGTTTCTGCTTCCCTGCTTAACAAATGACTTCTAGTTTTACTTGCAGTGGCTGTAGTATTCCTGAAAGGATCTAAGGTAGGGTGGTGGTGATGGTTAAATCAACGTCTTTCTCTTAGTAGCTGCAGCCAAAGCAATTGCTCCTTCACTTTTATTTTTTTAATTTTTTATTGTCATAATTCTGTATAAAAAACAACAACAGAGCCATTGCTTTGATTTCAGACAGAAAAGCCCCCTCCAGACAGAACAGATCAGGAATGCTGTCAGTAAACTGGATGTAGTCAGATAATCAGAGGTAGCTATCAAACAGAAAAGCAAACTATAAAGGGCCAGTACCAGTAAGGTACGCAGACAGAATGCATCCCAGACTTCTGCCAGCCAGGACTGAGAAAGTTTCCCATTTATACTCACTCTCTGTTTCCTATTGATAAGCCAGTTTTTGATCCACAAGAGGACTTGTCCTTTTATCCCATGACTATTGAGCTTACTTAGGAGCCTTTGATGAGGAACTGTATCAAAAGCTTTCCGGAAGTCAAGGTAAATAATATCTATTGGGTCCCCCTTGTCCACATGTTTGTTCACTCCCTCAAAAAACACTAACAGGTTAGTGAGACAAGATCTTCCCTTACAGAACCCATGCTGAGTCTGCCTCAATAGTTTTTGTTCATCAATGTGCCTACTAATTCTTTCCTTAATAACAGTTTCCACCAACTTACCCGGTATCGATGTCAGACTGACTGGCCTGTAATTTCCCGGATCTCCCCTGGAGCCCTTTTTAAAGATGGGAGTGACATTAGCTACCTTCCAGTCCTCAGGAATGGAGGCAGATTTTAAAGAAAGATTACATATTTTTGTCAGGAGATCCACAAGTTCACATTTGATTTCTTTCAGAACTCTCGGATGAATGCCATCCGGGCCTGGTGATTTATTAGTTTTTAAATTGTCCATCAGTCGGAGGACTTCCTCTCTTGTTACCGCAATCTGATTCAGGTCTTTCAAACCCCCTCCCGAAATCGGTGCTTCTGGAGTGGGCAAACACTTCTCCTCTTCCACAGTGAAGACAGAGGCAAAAAATGCATTCAGCTTCTCAGCCATTTCCCTATCATCCTTCACTACTCCTTTTACCCCTTGGTCATCCAAGGGCCCCACTGCCTCCCTGGCTGGCTTCCTACTTCTAATGTATTTGAAGAAAGTTTTATTGTTGGTCTTTATGTTTTTTGCGATATGCTCCTCATATTCCCTTTTTGCTTGCCTGATCACAGACTTGCATTTTATTTGCCATAGTCTGTGTTCCCTTTTATCAACCTCACTAAGACTAGCTTTCCACCGCTTAAAGGAATCCTTCTTACCTTTTACAGCTTCCATTACTTTATTTGTTAACCATGCAGGCTTTTTTCTATACCTATTTGTACCTTTCCTAACCTGTGGTATATATTTTTTCTGAGCTTCTAGGATTGTCTTTTTAAATAGTCTCCAAGCTTCCCCAATGGTTTTGACCTTCTCCACTCTTCCTTTCAATTTCTTCCTCACATGTCCCCTCATACCAGAGAAGTTACCCCTTTTAAAGTTAAAAGTGGTCGCGTCCAGGGGTCTTTTGGGGGGGGAGCGCACAGGAGCGCAGCTCCGGGAGCTCAGGAGCCAGGCCCCGCCCCCAGCCGGCGTCCCGGGGAGTCTTTCAGGCAGCCGAATGTCAATTTCAGCTCCATTATATCCTATGGGCCATTGAAGTCAATGGTGAAAACATAGGGTATATTCTGGGGGCTGGAGGGGAGGGGTTTGAGGGAGAGGCTCCAAACTCACAGGGTAGCTGATGGAGCCTCTCCCCAAGATACCAACCAAGTTTCAAGAACATTGGACCAGGGGGTCCAATTCTATGGGCCCCCAAACAGGTTGCCCCTATTCCCTCCATTGTTCTCTATGGTGGGAAAAAAAGTTAATTTTTTCCCACCATAGAGAACAATGGAGGGAATAGGGGCAACCTGTTTAGGGACCCATAGAATTGGACCCCTTGATACAATGTTCTTGAAACTTGGTGGGTATCTTGGGGAGAGGTTCCACCAGCTACCCTGTGAGTTTGGTGCCTCTCCCTCAAACCCCTCCCTTCCAGCCCCCAGAATATATCCTATGTTTTCACCATTGACATCAATGGCCCATAGGATATAATGGGGCCGAATTGCCGCCAAATTTCTTTCATTCCCTCCTTTCCTTCTCTCTTTTTCCTCTTTCCCTCCTTCTTCTCTTCTCTCTTTCTTTCTTTCCCACATTCTTCTCTTCTCTTTTTTCCTCCTTTCCATGTTTCCCTCCTTCTTCCCTCTCTTTCTTTCCCTCCCCTTTCCTTCTCTTCCTTTCCCTCTTTCCTTCTTTCTACTCTCTCTCTTTCCTTCCCTCTTTCCTCCTTCTGTGGCCCAACTCTAGTGAGAAGGAGTTTAAACTTTAAACCCCTTCTCTCTTAGCTCCCCCACCCAGACCAGCTGGGGAAGGGGAGGCTTTTGAAGATGCCTCCCCCCCTTTTGCTTCCCCTTCTGACATCACTTCCGGTGATGTCAGGAGGCGTGGCATATGCTAATAGCCTAATAGCTCATTAGCATAACATATGCTAATGAGCTCCTGCAGCTGTTTTTCTACGAAAAGACCCCTGGTCGCGTCAGTCTTTTTGGGCAACTCCCTATCTGTACAAATATTAAACTCAATGACATTATGGTCACTGTTCCCAAGTGGTGCAATCACTTTTACATCTCTCACCAGGTCTTGGGTGTTACTTAGGACCAAATCCAGGATTGCCTCTCCCCTGGTAGGATCTGTGACCATCTGTTCCACAGCACAGTCATTGAGAGTGTCTAAGAACACAATCTCTTTTTCCCGACTAGAACTCATATTGACCCAATCAATGTGTGGGTAGTTAAAGTCGCCTATTACAACACAGTTATTTCGTCTAGCCGCTATCTTTAATTCATTCATCATTTTATAATCCTCCTCTATCTTTTGATCTGGTGGGCGATAACAAACTCCTACTGTTAAGCCTCCTTTTGGACCCACTATTTCAACCCATAGCATTTCCAGAAGTGAATCCAATTCTCTTACCCTCTCAATCTTACTGGACGGTATACCCTCTCTGACATACAGAGCCACCCCACCTCCAACCCTTTCCCCCTATCCTTCCGATATAATTTATAACCAGGAATCACCGTATCCCACTGATTTTCCTCATCCCACCAAGTTTCTGAAATACCCACAATGTCTATTTCCCCCCCAACACCAAGCATTCCAACTCCCCGATTTTACCTCGGAGACTTCTAGCATTTGTGTGTAAACACTTATAGTTTCCCATGTTTGTTAAGCCCACAGCCTTCCTCTTGCTGCCTCGAGACCTTGCCAGGCAGTTCCTATCATTAGCCACAGTCTCAGTGGACAATTGTAATCCATTTCCTTGTACAAAAGTAATAGCTACCCCTTCATCTCTTTGAGATGAGCCATCCCGAACCAGAGACTTTTCATCTCCTGTCGGCTTTCCCCCATTATTCAGTTTAAAAACTGCTCTGCCACCTTTTTGATTTTGAGCGCCAGCAGCCTGGTTCCTTCTCGGGACAAATGGAGACCGTCCCTTTTGTACAGCTCCCTCTTGTCCCAAAAAGCATCCCAGTGCCTAACAAACTTGAACCCTTCCCCCTACACCACTGTCTCATCCACGCATTGAGACTCCTGATCTGTGCCTGTCTCTCCGGCCCTGCGCGTGGAACAGGTAGCACTTCCGAGAAGGCTACCTTGGAGGTCCTGGCCTTGAGTTTCCTGCCCAGCAGCCTAAATTTCTCCTCCAGGACCTCACGACCGCATTTCCCCACATCGTTGGTGCCGACGTGCACCACGACCACTGGCTCCTCCCCAGCACTATCTACCAGCCTATCTAAAACACGCGTAATGTCCGCTACCTTCGCACCAGGCAGGCAAGTCACCATACGGTCAGTACGCGGGTTTGCCACCCAGCTGTCTACCTGCCTAAGGATCGAATCACCAACTACCAAGAGCCCCCCTCCCACCCTTCCCAGGGACGGTTCCTTGGTACAAAAGGATACCCGTTCACCAGCTGAAGAAGAGGTCCCTTCTGAGGGCACATTCCCCTTATCCTCAGCATGGTGCCCCTTTTCCCCTTGACCCTCATGCTCCCTGGCAGCAGCCGGGCTGCCAGATCCAGAGTGGGACATATCTAACAAGTCCCCGAGAGTCTTCCCCGTGCACCTAACTGACTGTCCCTGCTTCTCCAGGTCAGCCACCTTGGCCTCAAGGGAGCAAACTCGCTCCCTGAGAACCAGGAGCTCCTTGCACCGAGCACACACCAAAGACTTCTGACCAGTGGGCAGATAGTCATACATGTGACACTCCCTGCAAAACACTGGATAGCCCCCAACCCCCTGCTGGCATTCTGGCTTCATAATTGTTTTTAAACAAATACTTTTCTATAACCCCCTTTTAAAACCCTTTGTATTTATATGGCTCCTGTTGTAGGAGTCTACTTACCTTACCAAGGAGCCAAGGTCCTGGCTTTCTGGCTCTTCCTGGGCTTCTTACAGAGCCCCTAGGCCAAGAGCCACAGGCAAAGAGCCTCGCCCTTTTGCTCTCGCCCTTCGGCTCGTGCCAGAGGCTCGTGCCAGAGGCTCATGCCTCTTGCAAACTTCCTGCCTTAAATGGAATTGTCTCCCAGGAGCGGGCGTGGCCAGCAGCTACTCAAAATCACCCAAGGCACTTAATGATGGTCAAACAAAGCCCCTTTCACACCCCAACTCCAGCAGCCAGGAGTCTGCTATTCAATTTCACCCAAGCACTTAATTACAGACAAACAATGACCCTTTCACTCCCTAACTCCAGCAGTCAGGAGTCTGTTACAACTCACCCACACACTCCCAAATACAGTCCCTGACACAGTACCTTCTCAGCTAAAGCACCTCAGCTGAAAGTAAATAAATAAAAATACCACTCACCCCTCTGGCAGCTCAAACACCTTGCTCCTTCTCAGAGCTCAGCTGGGTCAGCTCACTTTTGTCTGCTCAGCCAGATTTTACCTGTTAGTGTGTTGTAGAGAATAACACAACCTTTCCTCTTGTCTTAATTTCTCTTCCTCTTTTCCACTCTTTTCTCCATTTTGCTCTCTCCCTTTCATGACATGCCTTCATTTTTATGTCCTCCTTTCTAATCACCCCATATTTCTCAGTCTTAATCTCAATTCCTCACCTCTGTCTTGGTTAGCAATTTATAAGTACTTAATAGTAGTATAGTGACAAACCCTTGTTAATACTGTGAACAGAAGTGTGTGTCTGGGGGGGAGTTAATAGTTCCTCATGATCTATCAAAGTAAGAAAAGGATGCTTCCCCTGCTCTACATGCATGTTAATGGAATATTTATTTATTTATTTATTTATTACATTTTTACCCCGCCCTCCCCACGAACGGGCTCAGGGCGGCTTACATAGGGGCAACCATGTGCCAGAAACAAAACAACTTAAAACCATATAAACAATTAACAGATAGCATACTAAAAAGGTAACCATCCTAAGGTGCTCGACAGTTATTCACAATCTGATCTGGCAGTTGGTTACACATCTGGAACAGAAGTTAGAATTCCTTCTGCCCCCCTCCTCAAGTAGGTTTAATATTATTTAAACACTGCTCAGGAGTGGGTTGTTGTATTTGTGGGACATCTAATATTCCTCTGTAAATGCCATTTTACTACTGTAAATAAAGAACATCCACGGTGAAATACAGTGCTAAAGACAAAATAATATTATAATCAAAATATATATTGTAATCGTTATTTCTAATATTCTAAATATGATTATCAATACAAAAATATCAGAGCTTAGTCTAGTATCAGTGAGACATACAAAAACCCTTAAAAGGGAAAAAGTCCAAGAGCAATATTTCTGAGTCAAATTAATCACAATCTGCACAGTGTCCAAAGCACACATGAAATCTGCACTGTGTCCAAAGTACAAATGAGACATGGCTTCCAGTTGACTCCCATGTTTCGGTGGTTAGGTCCCTTCTTCAGTAAAGGAAACTGGCAGAGTATCTACAAAGAATCACAAGCTATAGTGTCACCAATAATTTCTCATACTTCATGAAAATATATATAAAAACAGGTCATACATTAACATATATACAAGTTATGTGTTAACATGAAAAAACTCACCAGACCAATAAAGATCAAGCATTTTCTCCAGTCTAAGCAATTAAACTTTCAGTGTTGACCTACGCTCACAATCTCTCTTGAGGGAGTGAATGTTGCTAACTGTAGCAGAATTTTGGATTAAGGGAGCCTTGGCCATTTACGTATAAAGTATATTAAACAGATGTAGCAAAAGTAGACTTTGGTTTCTTCCCATGAAGAACTACAGTATGTCCAATGCCTGCTTCTTAGTTGCAAAGTGGTGCCTGGCTCTGAATGAACTGTTTCCCATACATACCTCACACTCCTTTAACCCAAATGCACTAAGCCCCGAGACTGAATCTCTAGAGATTTTTGTCTATACCTCACCTGCTCTGGCCAGAGGCTTTGACCTATCTGATAGCCCATAGGGAGGAAAAGTTTATGGTTTTATCAAGGGGGAGGGCCTGGCTACTGGTGCACTCATGACATTCCCACAGGACATTTGATGTATGTCTTTTGTTATCTTGCAAAAAAGAATAAATATTGTCAAGGTTCCCTTGTGGCCCTTTTGGGGTCTTCAGGTGGTGGTCAAGAATAATCTCTTAATTGTGTACACTGCTGGTTTTGGTGAATGCTCTAAGCTTTTTTTTATACATACATACATACATACATACATACATATATATTCAGATAAATAGATTGTACTGCAGGCTTGTGTCATCTTCTCTTTCCTACCAGGATTTGGTGCCCTGCCAGAATCCCATACAGCCTTGTGAACCTAAGTGAAGCTGGTACACCGGGTGAAAGCCCTGGTGACCAGGAAAATTACTTTTTTTCTGCAACACTACCAACGTTTATCAGGAACACATGGCTAATGGGAAACAGCTGCACTACCTTCCTACAGTATACCTTTAAAAGACCTCTTAGTATTAATTTAGAAACAGGTAAATGTTTCAGCAAGGCATTTGTATTCATTAATATAAATAGTACAAAATAATATAATAAGAAGGGACATTTAATGGGTGGCCATGGCATTTCATAAAAGACATTATAAATAAAAATTGTAAAATTACAAAAATACAAGAAAACTAACAGTTTTTACAAAAAAACCCCAAGATAAATCCAGATCAAACAACTGGAGGAGAAGTTTAAAAATTCTATGTTCAAAGAAATGTTTGACTCCCGACTTAAAGAAATAGAGGAGGAGGTCAAACTTTTTGAAAAGAAAACCAGGGAGATAAAAATCAAAAAGTTGCTGTAGATTTTCTGAGTTGTGTGGCCGTGGTCTTGGCATTGTAGGACCTGACGTTTCGCCAATAGCTGTGACTGGCATCCTCAGAGATATATCATGGAAAGATGGAGTACTCTCTGTGTCAAGGTAAAAAAGTTTGAAAGAGATGATGGGGACTATACTCATGCAAAGGTTTATAAACAGAGTCCTCCCAACTTTACAGCAAAAAGAAGGGTTATGTGGGCAGACTCTAGAAACAGCCAGGCAGGCTGTGAGACGGCTGATGCTGATGATTCTACAACAACATCAGGAGAAGAGGGAACTAGCTATAGACTGACATTTGATCATGAGACCAAGAGACAAGCAAGGGGGGAAGAAATGTTTGGCTTTGTCTGACCAGAAGGGGGAGTAAGAAAACATAGTTATAAATCTTTCCTCTAGAATACTGTCACCTTTAGAACAATATCTATTGAATCTTGAACTTAGTTTTGCCCCAACTCCCAGAGTACAGACTGTTCCAGACCAGGCCTGTAGCCAGGATTTTTTTAAGTCAGGGGGCATTTAAATTTCTTAGGGGGCACTGGCTAATCAAATTAATCCAGGGGAGAAGGCTGTGATGCCCTGGGCTTGATGGGGAGTCAGGGGGCCTTGCCAGCAAGTCGGGGGGCCTAGCCCTGAGATGCCCTACTGTAGCTACAGGCCTGTTCCAGACCAAGGTGGACTTGAATAAACTGATCAGGATGCTGAAGTTGAAAAAACTGGTAATGTTTTTTCCCCCAAACAAATAAATGTGGAGCAAAATTGACTTTTTCTCCTAACATCTCTTACCCATCAATTCTAACTTTTGAGTGTCTTGTTCTTAAAGAAATAGAAGTATTAGAGAAAGGAGCGGGTAGAGTTAAATACAACCTTACCTCCCATGAATCTAAGATTCTTGAGGATTTGACTAAGGATAGTTCTATAGTAATTAAACCTGCCGATAAAGGAGGAGTGGTGGTCGTATTAAATCATGAAGATTACTGTGCTGAAGTATACAGGCAGTTGTGGGATGACTCCTTTTATTAACCCATTTTGAGGGATCTTACAGAAAATATTTTGGGATTAATAAGGACAGTACTTAATGAGGGACTCTGTATGGGTCATTTTGATAATGCCATGTTTAAATTGCTTTGTAATGAATATCTCCATGTCCCTATTTTTTACGTCTTGCCAAAGGGGCACAAACCCAGGAATCTACCACCTGGTCATCCTATGCTATTGGGGTTTAACTTGGTTTTAGAGCCTTTAACCAAATACCTGGACTCATTTTTACAACCGGCAGTGCCTCAGGCTCCTTCATACATTAAGGACACTTTATTTTAAAAATAGAAGGCTTTAAAGATCCCTGAGAATGCAGAACTGGAGACATTAGATGTTTCATCTCTATACATCAATACTCCACTTGATGAAGCTTGACACTGCATTCAGTCAGTACAAGAGCAACGTTTAAACCCTAACCCTCCAACTCACTTTCTCCTTGATTTATCTTGCAATGGAGAAAAACTATTTTAGATTCGGAACAGACTTTTCCTGCAAATAAAGGGTGTTGCAATGGGCAGTGCTTTCGCTTCAAGTATGGCCAAATTATTTATGCTATGATTAGAAATGGAAGTCACCTTGAATGAAACAGTGAACCCATTTTTTTGGTAATACTATATATATATATATATATATATATATATACTTTTTTTTACAAGAGATTGATAGATTTTTTTTTACTGTATAGAGACTGCGCCCAAACTGATGAAATTACAGAGTGGATGAACAACATACACCACTCTATAAAATTTACTTGTCAACATGATGGGACACAGATTAACTTTCTGGATACTATAATATTTAGAACAACTCGCTGAACCCTAGTGGTAAAGACAATTACCAAAAATACTGATAGGAACTCCCTTCTGCATTACAATGCATATCATCTCAGACATTTGAGATGTAGCCTCTCCTATAGTTAATTTCTACAGATTACAAGAGGGACGGTTTGAAGTTATACCACCAATTTAGGAATCCAAAGTGGGTGTACTTGCCTCTAGTGTATATCAGAATGCTCAGGAAGTTCACTAAGATTTGTTGCTTCTTAATCACTAAACGATATTTGCTTCTCTTTGAGTCTTCATTGCCAGAAGGATTTATGCACCATTCGCTGTTACTAGATTTGGACTCTGGATGGTTGAAACAAGGGCTTTTACTCAGTCAGTCAGTCAGTCAGTCAGTCAGTCAGTCAGTCAGTCAGTCAGTCAGTCAGTCAGTCAGTTAACCTTTACTGGCATAGAGGGCTTTTACTCCAATAAAACTGAGTTGTATCCTAACGATAGCTTATAGACACCCAGTGACCAAAGTAAAAACTCTGCTGACAATGACAAAGTCCTAAAGTCACTGGTGCTGGAGGGATTAGCTGCTAAGTGTCTCTCCAGCATTTGATTGCATCCACTGATTTGGCCATCACACTGTGACCCCTGAGATACTGCTTTTGTGTGTTGATGATTCACTAGGGAAGAAAAGCTAACAAAGATATTCACTGTGGAAGAAACAGAAGAAGGCTGCAAGTGTTTTTTTAAACAACCCCTCTATAATGTGGCAGTGAGCAATAGCTGCATGGTACCATTTATTGGAAACTTTTAACGGGATTCGGATACATATGATGCAGTATTACCAATGTCATAAGAGTGGTCAGTTGCAAGTAATATACACACAGTTTTTTTGGCTCAGTACTGCAGCCTTGAGCAATGTCCGTTTTGTGGTGTTTGATCAAGAACTGCTCAAATAGCTGGGCCAAGGGTTGGAGCTTTGGCTTCCTTTGAGTAGCAGGTCAATACTTTAGAGACAAACTGGATATGGGCTGAAGGTGCATGTAATAGGGAAGCAGTCATTGAACCTATCTCAGGGGAAACCTAGTAGAGATAGGAACTGAAACTGGAATGGTGACAGAGAGGCCAGGGTTGTTGAAGAAATGAAGGGGGGTCCAGATGCTTCAGAGCTGCTTCTGCATTTAGGGATGAGGTCAGATGAATTCCATGGTACATCTGATTTCCAAGTTCTAAACCATTCCATACACAGCACCAGTGTTCCATGTGTGACATCTTTCTGCTTCTCTGAATTGATATCCACCATGCGATCATTTGAAGCTAAATCTAATTGTACACACCTCACTTAACTGAGTAATAAAAAGTTCCATTTTGTAGGTTTGCACAGGTGGAGGCAAAGAGCCATCCCTATAAGGCAGCAGCTCCACTACCAAAGTAACATAGAGACTAGACTACTGTAATGCACTGTACATTGGTCTCCCTTCAAAATCAATTCAGAAACTCCAATTGCTGTAGAATGCCATGGGTTAGTTATTATCAGGAACTAGATGGAGCATGCATATTATTCCCATTCTGCAGACACTCAATTGGCTGCCTATTGGTTATTGGGCTTCGTTTAAGATATTGACTATCAAATGCAAAGCTCTTTATGGCCTTGCTCCCTCAAATCTGTGGGACCACCTCTTCCCCTATGGTCTACCATGACAGCTTTTCTCATTTGAGCAGGGCCTTCTGCAGGCACCAACCTGCCAATGGGCAAAATCAACAACTGCCCAAACAAGTGCTTTCTCAGTTGCGGCCCCCACCTTATGGAATGGCCTGCCTGAGGAAGTCAAGAAGGCTCCCACTCTCCTGGCTTTCCCCAAATATGTAAAACCAAATTACTCAAGAGGGCTTTTCTATGCAGGGAATACAAAATGATTCAGCTCATATCCCACCTTTCTGCTCAACAAGAACAACTACGGCAGCTAACAAATATAAAACATTCTAACAAAATATAAACATCAAACTCGCAGTCATGATTAATAAAATGGCCCTAGCAGTACTATCATAAACAGAATTACCCCCTTTGGAAATCCATTGACATCAGGGGGCTTAAAAGGGGGTAACTTTGCTTAGGTTTTGACTGCTTTTAAAGGCACGAGCTGTCAGGAGATGGGGCTGAACAGATGGAAAAGCCCATTCTTTGCTGCAAAATTCACCCCAACAGAAGACAGCATGTTTGTTATACCCAGCCTGCATGACTTCCCTCATGTTACCCAAAGAGGCAGTCTCCTAATTAGTTGGGGGAGTTAACTTAAAGGAGACAGAGCTAGAGAGATTCTCCACCTATGTTTATGGGGATTTTTCCTTTAAAAGAATTCTCAAAATAAACCAGGCAGGTGCTCAACAGAAAGTTTTTTTAAAAAAAATTAAAAAGAGAAAGAATAAAAATAAAAGTACACACACAATAAATACACACACAGAGTTAGCTAAGGAAAGGATGGATGGAAAGGGGAAAAGTGGTTTCAGGGAAGGGCTATAATTACCAGTCTTGGAGAGAAGAGGTCCGCAGAGGCAGTAGCAAAATGATTAGTGTTTCATGGAGAGAAGGAGAGAAGACCTGACAAATTGAGAGGCTTTGATGGGTTTTCCTGAGTTATATAAAAGGTGTAAAAGGAGCTTGATGACCCTGCAAGTACTGGATGGGAGACCAAATGGATTTGGTAAATAGAACTGAGAGTTGATTAAATGTTGCTTAATTAGGTTAAGAGGGTGCAGAGGAAGTAAGGTTGGACTTGATAAGATTAGTCCAAGGGTGAGTCAATAGGGTTTGGGAGAACCATTTCCCTACAGTTATGCATCTCCTTGGAGCATAGAGGGGGCTATTAGCCAGTCAGCTGCTCTGATTTGACCTACCAAAATACTTTCCCAGGCTCTTACTTGGCGGGCATCCATTTTGTTTCACTTTAGGCCAGGCAGTGCCTTGCACTATGATTTTTTTGGATGGTATTTTAAGAAGGGTGTTTCTGCCTTGCTAAGCTATAGCTGTAAGAAGGGGTCTGACTGCTAACAATGAAGGTTGAACTTTTGTTAGAAAGCAATCTTTGTACGTGGGAAAACTGAGTACTTTCCTCCATCACTCTTGGCATTGCTGTTGGAAGTGAAGGCTGTTTATGCTGTCTCCTGCCTCAGACTACAGAGGAAGACTGCAATGGAGTCAGAGAGACAGAGAGGCCAGGACAAACAAACATCCATTCCTTCTCTCTGATGCTATCCCTTTGATGTGTAGATTGATACTCTTAGGGGAAACTTTCCTTCCTTCCGGCTTCTCCCCTCTTTCACACACAAAGCCATGATTATCCATCTTTGGCACCATGAGAGCTGGATGCTTTCCTGCATCTCTATCCATCTAGTTAGCTAGACTAGATTAGAGGATCTGTCTCTTCACTTTTCTATCAATAAATGGAGTTCCTATAATAAACTCTCATCATTACTTTAAAATAGACCAAGAGTCTCCGGGTGTGTTCAGACGGATCTTTTGATCTGCCATAGGAACGACTCCCTTCCGGATCAAAAATGCACGACCAGACAGAAACATCTGCGAAATATTCCGGTCCCATAGGCATCCCGTTCTGCTGCGCCTCCAATCCTGATTTAAAAAGTAGCAGTTTCAATGTAGGGTTTTCGCTTACCCGCGCAACAACTGCAGACTTTCTTCCGTCTGGTCACTCCATTAGCGCGCGATGCTCCTGTCGGCTTGGTCTGACGTCAGACCGAGCCGACGGGAGCGCAATTTTTAAAAATTGAAACCCCATGTGCGCTTTAACGAGGAAATGCATTCAGCGATAAGCGCAACGAGGAATGTAATATTCATGCTTATTTCTTTTAGGGACAAGATGTTACCGCGAAGGGAGATGGAGGGGGGGAAGGACTGTTCTAACTTGCAAAATAGTCCCTCCATTGATCATGATGGCAAGGGGGAGGACCGGGACTTTGCTGAAAACCCTCCGCGATCGCCTCAGTTCTCCAAGGAGGCGCAGCCTTGCCTATGCGAATGTACAAAACTTTTTTTAAAAAAATCCTCGGTGGATGCCGTGTAGACAAATCACGGTGGGAACAACGCGCGGTGAGGCTATTTCATGGGGGGGGCGTCTGGTCGTGCTAGGCTGGATTAAAAAAATCGGGATAAAATTTTAGGAGGGCTCATGGCGCGATTGACTGGCCGTCTGAACGCAGCCTCCGTGTAACTTTTATTTCATACTTGCACACACAAAACGTGGTCAAATGGCTCTGCTGCGTTAAAGCCTTGGGCACTCTGCTAAATGTAGATCCCAACAATTGCTGCATGGAATGTGGTTGTGTAAAAGTTCAGGCAACTGCTGGGTGCTTTTTTGTCATGTGATTAGCTAGTACCTGTATCTTTTTAAATCAAGGCAAGTAACAACTTTGGGAGGACAGGCTGATGACCATTATGGAAAATGGCACAAGGAGGAAAGGGTTCTGCTCCAGTGCCATTGAGTCTCCATTTGACATGATAGGAGATATATAGTACAACCCTAAACAGTTATACCCTTCTAAATCCATTGAAATCTGTAGGCTACAAAGAGTATTGCACTAATAATCACTGGTCTTCAGTGTCCTGTTTACTTTGGCCTTCAGTGATATAATGCAAGCAAGTTACCACTCTCAGTCACAGCTGCTTAAACAGCCACCTTAGTTTAACCATTTTAAAACAATCTGTTCAAGGTTGTACGAAGTTCAGGTGTTTGCTTTGCAAGATGCCTGATGTTTGCATGCAGAACAACAGATTAGATTTTGTACTTTTGCTCCACAGGTGTCACATTGCAATTGGGCCTTTGCAGTCTGCTGAACAGGCTAATTTATGAAATTTCTTATTCCCTCTATTCATTTAGAGTCATGGAAGTCTTTTATTTTTGCAAGAATCAGCTTCAGCTCCCTAAGAGATAAATCTGTGTATGATTCCTATCTGGAGCTGAATGTTTTGGAAATTAAAAAACTGGCCTTGCTTTCATGACACTCTGCCACAGAACTTGAAGTATGTACAAATGACTCCTATTTGCAAATTTGCACAGAAAAATCCATAGTTATGTGAATGTGGGATTTTGTTTGAAGAAAATAGCAGTATATTAGAAATTGCATAGCCATACAGGGTACTTATTTTGCATGCTGAAATACCCAAGAGAGGCTTCCTCAACTGGAGGGAAAAGAACCTGGGAAGGGACATTCCTCAGTTTGACATCCACAGCTTCTTTACGTGGCACATCAGCTAACCTCTATTCCTTGCTCGCCTAATGTTGGCATCAGGTACACATATACACAAACCATCTAGACAGTTCAGTGTCCATGATCAGGAACTCTGCTTTTTCAGGGTTCTCACTTGTGTGAAGAGACCTATTACGTACATGCAGCTAGGGTTACCAACCTCCAGGTGGGGTCTGTCATTCTCCCAGAATTATGGCTGATCTACAGAGATTAATTCCCCTGGAGGAAATGGCAACTTCAGTCTCTATGACATCACATTGCTGCTAGGCACTGTCCTTCGATATCCAGGAATATCCCAAAGCAAGTTGGTAACCCTAGTTCATATGCATGTAGGTCCTATGTTGACAAGACGTGGATGGCAATTCATAGGGGAAACAGAAACTTTCCTGTCCCCTGCCTGCCAAGTGTTTGTGTATTTTAGTTGGATCTGATGCTCCTGCTCTTTGCATCTCAAACGGTATGAACAGGGATCATTCTAGCCAAACTAGAAATGACGCATCAGACTCACGATTAGGCTGGCACATGGTATTTTTAAAAAACAAAACAAAAAAACTACACAGCACCCCACCAGCAGCAGTGACAATTAGGGAACAGCTGTGGCGGGTGGAATGAGCAGGTGTTTAACCCTTTTCTCCCATACCTTTTCTTCCATTGAACCCAGCTTCTATCTCCCCAAAACTACAATTAGATCTGGATGGACAAACAGACTGGTAAGGCTCTGACACATCCTCCCTAGTGTTTCACAGGGCAGGGGGGTGGAAGGAGCTGGATTTTTAAGAGCTCCCTCTTCATTCCCCCTCTCTCTGGAATTGTCTGGAGATGAATTGTAATCCTGAGAGAACTCCAGAATTCCGTGGATGTTGGCATAAATAAAACATTATTAAAACCAAGAGATGAATAAAACTCTACCTAGAACTAATAGAATAATAAGCTTTGCCATATTCTCTTTTCTTAAATGTTTTTCGCATACGTGTACAAGGAGGGAATGAAGAAGCAATATAGGAGGAGATTGTGATGATGCTTAACCCTTTCCCACTTCCCCATTCCAAACTGCAGCAACAGCTACTTTTCCCCTTGCAAAAGTAAATTTCATGAAACCTTCAGGAGGCATTGCAAGGCCATTCCCCCCCCCCCGAGCTTTTAATGTGGTATAAACTGCATGCATCTTTTTTTTTGGGGGGGGATGATATGAGGTTTTGGTTTGAATTGTAATATTTTAACTATGAACCGCCTTGAGCCACAGGGAAAGGCAGGAAACAAGCAAGCAAGCAAGCAAGCAAGCAAACAAACTACATTTGAAACTCCACAGATGAAAAGTAGCTGGTTATGCCCACTTCAGCTTTCCAAATTGCCCTCTTAAACTACCTTTGCCAGACAGGGAAAAGGTTAAACAGCTGCTACCCTCTGCTGTTTCTCCAGTGCAAACTGCCTTCCCCAAAGCAGCTTATCTATACAAAAAAAGGATCTTTGGGTTCTTTACACAACTTTGTCTACAACATTTAGTTAGATATTTACTTGCAACCCGAAGGCTTTTCAAGGTTTGAGATTCCTTGGCACAAAAAAACTTCAAAGCTGGTGAATGTTGGCAAACTATCAAAGGTTTTCAAGAGGGGTCAGCCAATATGCTGCAAGCCTTTTCTCGAGGAAGAAGGGCACCCAGAAGTGAAGAATAATCTGCTGAATCATTCCTGCCAGAAGCTGAGAAAGAAGTTGAAGTCTTATTAGTTTCTGCTGAGAGATCTCGAGAACCTCTTTGGGTTTGGTCTCCTCAAAACACCTGTTCATTATTCTCCTTCTATGTGAAATTCCAGAGGAAGTCCAAAGCTCCCTGATCACTAGGAAAAGATAAATGGTTATGCTCAATAAACAATACTTGAGGCATTAAGTGTGCCTCAAAGTGGAGGCCTACATACCGAGCCACACCACATATGGGACAGTACTGAACAGCAGGATTATCAGCTTCACAGACAAGAAGCCATTTCAGATTGGGGAGGGGAAACCTGCTACAGTGGCTGAGGAACTGAAAAGGGGTAAAACTACTCAAATCCCTCCCACATGCTTTGTTTGTTTACGGTCTGCCTGTCTCATTGAGACTCAAGGTGGATTACACAGTATAAATCAATGTAATCAGTAGGAGGAGCCTTCTAATAAAAACATGACTAGGATTTCGGACATGATATATTAAGTGGTGTTACATATAGAGATGAACACAAACCAGGAAAACGTGATTTGTGACGGTTTGTGAGCCATGAACCATCATGAACTTTTAGGTGTCAAATTACCATTTCAGTTTCAAATGACCATTTCAGTGATGAAGTAGAATGCCCCCTGGCTTGCTACAGACAACAAACTTAGAGAAGATTTCCAGCTGACTCTCCTCTACTTGCTCTCCAAGTTTGGTGAGGACTGGATTTATAAGGTCCAAGTTATGGTCTCCCAAATAAAGTGCTTTCAGGAAAGTGATTTCTGGGGAAATGACAGGCACAGATTCAGGAGGTACATGAGTGTGTAGGACAGACCCTGTGCAAGCTTGAGGCATCAAACACACAGGGGACCTCCCCCTGATGCTCCTCTACATACCCTCCATGTTATATGCAGATCAGACTTAGGGGGCGTAAGTTATGCCCCCACCAAAGAAGATGTCCCAAGGAAAGTGCTTTAGGGGAAAATGTCAGGCGCAGGTTAAAAAGTGTATAGAATGGAACCCCTACAAGCCATACACACCAAATGCACTGGGAACCTCACCTTGCCACCTGCTCCTGTAAATCTCTCCAAGCTGGGGACAGATTACATTTCTGGGGTCCCAGTCATAACCCCCCCAAAGGTCTCCCAAGTGCTCTCTCTGGAAAAGACAGCTGCAGTTACAAGAGTCTATGGAATGGCTCAGGAACAAGCCAATGGCACCAAACTCACAGGGAAACTTCACCTGGGCAGACATCCCCTCCCCCACAGCCAGACACTCAAAGCAAGGCAAGCATCCCCCCTATGCTTGCAGCCTCCCACAAATCTCCAAAGGCAGGTTCTGAGGGAAAAGAATAGGCATAAATCCCCAGACTCTCACAGCCCCCCAGGGCTGAAACACACAGGTCTAGTGCACACCCATCAACCGGGATATATTGTACTACACTGCAAAGGAATGGAAAAACACACATTGAGCTGGCAGGGCCACCCCCAGTCTCCAAAGGCAGGTTCTGAAAGACAGAATAGGCAGACATCCCCAGAGTTTCGACCGGGGTTCCCCAAAGTAATTCCATGGGAGCTTGGCAGGCACCCTAGCCACGGAATACAAGCAAGGGAAGCCCACTTCCCTAGGGCTGAAGCACACAGGTCCAGAGCACATTCATCACCCAGGATGTATTCTTCTGCACTGCAAAGGAATGGAAAAACACATCCCCAGAGTTTTGACATGGGCTCCACAAAGTAACCACATGGCAGCTTGGCAGAGGCAAGCACTAGAACCAAGCGAGGTGTGCCCACAATGTTCCCAGGCTCCTCTGGCCCAAACACATAGATCCTCTGGTCACAACTCAGCCCTAGGTGAAATTTCTGGTTATTCATCATTAGTGGAACACATTGTACAGATAAGAGATCACCTGTTGTGAATTGTGCAACTGCAATGGAAAGGGGTAGTCAAAAAGGGGCTAATTTGTATAGGCAGATGTTTGTTGAGGTAGGTGTTTGCTGTGGTGGATGTTGTTTCATGAGGTAGGTGTTGTGTTATGAGATAGATGTTGTTTCATGAAGTAAGTGCTGGGTGAGTGAGATTTTCTTTGGAGGGTAAAAGCAAAGGGGGTAGCCAGGGGTATTCTCAGTGGGGGAATTTCAGTGAGAAAGGGTTGTGTGTGGGGACCCTTTCTTGGAGGGGCCTGTTATGAGGTAGATATTCTTCCATGAGGTAGGTGTTACATTATAAAGTAGAAGTTGTTTCATGAAGTAGATGTTGGGTGAGGGAGATTTTCTTTGGAGAATAAAAGCAAAAGGGGGTGTCCAGAGGTTTTTTCAGTGTGGAATCTCAGTGAGAAAGAGTTGGGTATTGGGGAGCCTTTCTTTCTTTCTTTTTTTTAAAAAAAGATTTATTTATGATTTTTACATTACAAAAAAAAAAGAAAAAAGAAAATTGCAGTATATAAATCAAACCTTGGAGTTTACATTAAACGTTAAACATTATTCCTAAACCATTTGTTAACTTTGTACCATCTTTTTTGGAAAGCTTTTTCATCTTTTCCTAGAAGTATTGTATTCAATTTATCCATTTCTGCCACATCACAAATTTTTATAATCAACTCTTCTCTAGTAGGTAAGCTATCGGTTTTCCAACATTTAGCAATAAGTATTCTAGATGTAGTGAGGGTATATGATAAAATGCATACATCATCACGTCTGAACCCATCTGGTATTATGTTAAGCAAGTACATTTCTGGTAACAATTGTAGCTCTATGTCCATAATCTCTGTTATTAATTGTTCAACATCTTCCCAAAATTTATGGATCCTCTCACACCGCCATCACATATGGAAAAAAGTACCTATGTTGTTCTTACATCTCCAACAGTTTCTTGATATGTCTTTATAACATTTGGCCATTTCGTCAGGCGACCAATGCCATCTGTAAAACATTTTGAGTATATTTTCTTTATATGATGTAGATTTAATAGTTTGACAGATTTCCATATTTTCAGCCAGTCATCTATATCCAAACTATATCCTATGTCCTGCATCCATGTTACCATTGATGGTTTAACTGTTTCATCTTGCATAACATCAGACAATAAGAAGTTATACAGTTTTTATATCAGTTTGTCAGAGGTTGATAACCATATTTTGTCTAGATCTGTCTTTTCATTATAAAAATCCATTACTTTATCTTTAGTAAACCTAGACTGTAATTGCAGTTTTTCCCAACCAGTAAGATTAATATTCAATGCTTGTAGTGTCTCCAACGAATTTAACTCTTTTTTCTTGTTTAATAGTGTTTGATATGTAGCTCTCTTATTGTCCAACATCAATGTAGGCATTATGAAGGCCTCAAAAGGTGAAACCCACATAGGTATTTTTACGTAAAATCTTTCTTTAATTCTCCTCCAGATCTTTATTAGGGCTCCTCTAATTATATGATTATGGAAATTTGAATGGATTTTATCTTTATCATACCATATGTAGGCAACCCAGCCCATATGTAAGTTATGGCTCTCTAGATATAGCAGTCTTTTATCTTCTAACAGTAACCAATCCCTAATTCAACCCATCGCTGAGGCTTGGTAATAAAGGGACAAATTTGGCATACCGAGGCCACCTCTTTCTTTTTTATCTTAAAGAAGTTTCAAATTAATACGTGCTTTTTTGAAGTGCCATATAAATTTTCTTACATATTGATCCAATTCCATGAAAAATTTACTATTTTTTAAAATTGGTATGTTCTGTGCCAGGAATAGGAAACACGGAAGGATGTTCATTTTGATAGTGGCAATTCTACCCATAAATGATAGGTGTAGATCATGCCATTTCTGTAGGTCTTTCTTGATATCTTCCAATAATTTCTTGTAGTTATTTTCAAATAGGTTACTATTTTTACTTGAAAGGGTGATACCTAGATATTTAACTTTGTTGATTACCTCTATATTAGATTGAGACTGGATCCTATTTATTAGGTCTTGAGAGCAGTTTTTTGTCAAGATCTTGGTTTTTGAAATTTATTTTAAGTCCTGCTACCGAACCATATTCTTGTATTACATTAAGCAGGTGTGGTGTAGATGTTATTGGATCTTCCAAAATGAACACTAAATCATCAGCGAAAGCTTGAAGTTTGAATTCCTCTCCTTTAGTTTTAAGGCCTCTTATGTTCAAATTTTCTCTTACCAAGTCATTTAATGACTCTATTACAAAGATAAACAATAATGGCGAAAGCAGACATCCTTGTCGAGTTTCTTTTTGAATAGATATATTCTGAGTTAAATCTCCATTAACTATTATTTTTGCAAATTGTTCTTTATATATAGACATTATCATCATCATAAAGTTATTGCCACAATCCCAAGTCTCCAATTTGGATCTTAGAAATTCCCAAGTTACATTGTCAAAGGCTGAGTGTGGGGAGCCTTTCTTGGCAGGGGCTATTAGGAGGTAGATGTTCTTTTATGAGGTAGGTGTTATATTATGAGATAGACATTATTTCATGAAGTAGTTGTTGGGTGAGGGAGGTTTTCTTTGGAGGATAGAAGTAAAGGGGGTATATAGGGGTTTTCTCAGGAGGGGAATTTCAGTGAAAAAGGGTTGGGTGTGGGTGTGTCTCCCCCTCATGACTAGTACCCTTTGTACCCACTTTCATTTTCATGGCACACAGAAGTGTTCACAATCAGAAGGGGTGGGAAGGTATAAAATGTGATCCTCAGCCATGGCACCAAGTGGCTAAGCTCTTCTGCTCAGCATGAGCAGAGAGATGGGGGTGACTCAGAGCCCTGACTCCACCTAACACCCAAACCCCATCGGGGAGAGGTATTCACAGTCTGGAGAGTGGATATAAGATGTGTGTCCTCCAATGAGGCACCCAGTAGCTAAGCCCCTCTGCTCAGTGTGAGTAGAGAGACAGGGTGGCTCAGAGCCCTGAGTCACCTAACACCCAAACCACACCAGGGAAGAGGTGTTCAAAATAAGAACATACAAAGAGCCCTGCTGGATCAGACTAATGGTCCATCTGGTCCAGCATCCTACCTCACACAATGGCCAGCCAGTTTCTCTGGATGGCCAACAACAGGTCACAGAGGCTGAGGCCTTCCCTTGATGCTGGTCCTTTCCACACTTGGATCTCATCCCTGGTTTTATCAGGGCTCAACTTGGGACACAATACCTTGCATTTATCCTTGGTTATAACAGCATCCATTTATCCTGGAACAAGTGTGGGGCAAAACTGGGATGACCTCAATGTAATGAGGAAACAAAAAATACTCCGAGATGATTACAGGTGTGAACTCGAGTATAGTGTAGAATGAAAAAATTCCCTGAGATAATTACAGGGTTGAACTCATGTGTAGTGTAGAATGTAAGTTCAGGGACAGGGTTGAACCAGGATTTAAGGTCTAGTGTGGAAAAGACCATCGCCTCCTGACTTTGGAATTCAGAGGCCTCTGAATGTGAAAGTTCCCCTCAGTCACCATGGCTAGTACCCATTGATAGACTTATCGTTCATGAATCTATCTAATCCCCTTTTAAAGTTGTTTATTCCTGTGGCCATCACTACATCCTTTGGCAGCAAATTCCACATTTTAATCACTCTTTGTGTAAAGTAGTATTTCCTTTTGTCCATATCGAATCTACTGCCCATCAGTTTCATTGGATGCCCTCGAGTTCTAGTATTTTGGGAAAGGGAGAAAAAATTCTCTTTGTCATCTCTCTCCACCCCATGTATAATTGTATAAACTTCTATCTTGTCCCCTAAACTGAGAATTCACAGACTCTTCAGGCTTTTCTCATGGGGAAGGTGCTCCAAACCCCTAATTACCTGAGGGGGTATTATACTCTATACTTTTTCAAGCTCTGCAATGTCCTTTTTGAGACATGGTGACCAGAACTGTACACAGTATACTTTTTCACTGCTACAGCACACTGGCTTGAGAGTTTCATTGACCCCCAAGATCTTTTCCCCTGCCATAGTAAGTTCAGACACCATTAGCCTATGCTTGAAGTTGGGATTTTTTTTGTCCCAGTGTGTATCACTTTACTCTTACAGGCACTGAACTTCATTTGCTACATTGTTGCCCACTCACCCAATTTGTGGAGGTCCTCTTGGAGCTGTTCATAGTCAGCCTTGATTTTCACTATCCTGAATAATTTGGTGTCATCTGCAAACCTGGCCACTACACTACTCACCCCTAGTTCCAGATAATTTATGAATAAGTTAAATAGTAGTGGCCCCAATATTGATCCTTGTAGGACCCCACTGCTTACTTCCCTCCATTGTAAGAACTGTCCATTAATTCTCACTCTTTGATTCCTGTCATTTAACCAGGTTTTAATCCATAAGTGAACTAGGGATGGGCATGAACTGGCTGATAAACTAAAGTTTGTCATGAATTCTGGCTGGTTCATTATTTGCAAAACGATGTTTACAAACTGAAGAACCACCACAAACTTACATGAATTTTGTTGCAGTTTGTGGTGGTTTGTGGCAGGTCCTGAAGAGCAGAAAGCAGGTTTTCTGCTCTTCATGAAAAACAGCTGATCGGTTTAAATGGCTTACAGCCATTTAAACTCTGCTTTCCGCTCTCTGTGAAAAGTTTGTGGAAAGTTCGTGCCAGTTGACCTGCCATGAACTTCAGTTTGTGAACCACGAACTGCCCAAAATTCATCACAACCTTTAGTTTGTGAGCCAGTTCGTGCCCATCCCTAATTATATTAGTATAAAAAACAAAGCAGCGAGAGTAGGATAATACATACTGCAAAAAGATAGTACATACTGTACATAGTGATATAGTTCACAGTCCTGCTGACGCATATGAAAACACCTTCCTGAACAATTGTGTTATCACATATCCTTTTTTTTAATAAAGAGAATTTTATTTTCAGAAATAGAAAATATGAACAAAGATGGAAAAAAGAACACAAAACAAAAAATAGCATACAACAATAAACATATAGTGGAGCTTATACTCTAGTCTCTGATTTAGTTTCACATACTGTCCTCGAATCTTGCTCTTATACACATAAGTTAGCTTATATTGTTGTTGTTGTTGTTCAGTCGCACAGTCGAGTCCGATGCTTTGCAACCCCATGGACCAGATCACACCAGGCCCTCCTGTCTTATAGCTTATATATTTACTTTCAAAGAGTTATTACGCCAATCTTCCAAGATAATTTTCTATCCACTTGTATAACCTCAATCAGTTTTTCTCAAAGGTTTCTACTTTTTTATCTTGAAGTTGCAAAGTCAAATTATCCATTTCTGTGCTTCTAAAAGTTTATAAATAATTTCTTCTTTTGTTGGGCTTTCTTCTTTTTTCCGATACTTAGCATACAGTATCCTAGCTATTGTTACAACATGTATAATCATATATATATCTGCTTTCTTGTAATGTTGTGGTACAATATTTAATAAAAACAACTCTGGCACAAATGGTATATTTATGCAATTTTTGCAATATCTCATGTACCTAGACCCAATATTTTTTAACAACCTTACATGTTCACCACATATGAAAAAAAGAATCGTGCTCTGTTTACATTTCCAGCATACATTCAACATGTTTGGATACCATTTAGCTAAATTTTCAGGTGCCATGTGCCACCTATAAAGCATTTTATTTATATTTTCTTTAAATATAATAGATTTTGTAATTTTTATGTTTACTTTCCATATCCTAGACCATTGCTCTAACTGTATATCATGACCTATATTTTGTGCCCATTTAACCATTGAATCTTTTACTATCTCATCTTGCATTCTCATATCTAGTAGCAGAGTATGTTATCACATATCCTTATTACCTTTGCAGAAATGCCCTTCTGAACCATTCCATTTTACATGGTTTGTGAAGTGACAGAAATGTGTGAGCCTTCCTGACTACCTCAGGCAGGCCATTCTGGAAGGTGGGGACCACAGCAGAGAATGCACATGTATGCATGAGGAAGTGTATACATGTGAAGAAAAATGCATGAAGAAGTGAGCAGTTTCTCACAAAAGCACATACCCTGCCACAAATTATGTTGAAATTTGCTTTGAAAATTGCTACTGGACTCTTGCTCTTTTCTGCTATGTATAGCCAGTTGTCTATCTTGTCTGTTTGTAAGGTGGCCCCTATGAAAGTCCCTGCTCAGATGAGCAAAGGTGTTATGGCAGAACATAGCAAGATCTGTACAGTTCTGTAGATATCAGGGTCCAAGCTATGGTTGCCAGTTCTGGGCTCGAAAGTGCCTGGGGATTTTGGGGGTGGAGCCTGAGGAGGGCGGGGTTTGGAGAGGGGAGGGACTTCAACGGGGTATAATGCCATACAGTCCACCTTCCAAAGCAGCCATTTTCTCCAGTGAACTCATCTCTGTTTCCTAGTGATCAGCTAAAAATCCCAGATCTTCAGCCACTACCTGTAGGTTGGCAACTCTAGTCTAATGCCACACAACCTAGTACCATGCTTTAAACCCATTACATGATGGGCAGCAAAGTGCATGTGATATCCGTGCTCCAGCTGCCTCTGAATAATAACTAACAGTAATTTAAGGAAATAGATGAAACAAATATAATTCATATACGACTTAACATCACACAAGGCTTCTCAAATGTGCACCAGTATTCAATACATGAAATACATGAACTGCAATCAATAGGCTGGAGATTTAAAGCAATATCTAACACTTACTATTTGACACTCCCCAAAAAAGACTTTACAATTTCAATAGACTGAAAGACATGATCTTCAAATGTCCATAAAACAAGTACATTCACTTCATAAGATAAACAATATTAAACAATATAAAGTATGTTGTAACAGCAAGTAGATCCAGTCCTTAAGACTTGAGACAAACAATAAGAAGTAGGCTGCAGTCAACTCATCCTCCAGATTATTCAATGATTATTCAAGACGGCTTCACATTCATCTAGATGGAAGGACACCTACAGAATCAGGTTACATGTATCCATCATGATCAAAGGAACATGGCAGTTTTGAGACACTGCTGTACAATAAGATAGTTTGGAGGCTTTTTGGCCAAGAAGTTCCTGTGGCTGTGCCTCTCTGGGAGTCCTCGTTTGCAGTCCTGATGAAGGCATCGAAAACTCATTTAATAATCTGGAGGATGAGTTAACTGCAGCCTATTTCTTATTGTCTGTCTCAAGTCCCAATTCTGTGCCACCTGGAGTCCCCGAGTTGACTTTGAGGGCAGACCCATGTCTAGTGAATTACAATAGCCTATCTGGATGGATGTTACCATGACATAGATCCAAGGGGCCAGATCTGCTGAGTCAAGGTAGGGGGGGCCTTCTTCTGGGCTAACTACTTCTTGGATTGGGGAGGATGAGTTTCCTGTGGTGTCCCTAGAAAGCTATATGTATAACATGCAGCTTGCAGAGTGTGAGAAAAGGGGACTTAGCCACTCTGCCAGAATCAGCTGTGCAAGGCCGTATTCCAGAAGCTGATCTTGTCCCAAATACTCTCATATATGGACAGGTTTCTAGATGTTCAAACATTTATTCTTTTCCTGTGCTGATTTTTTCTTTCAGTGCCTGTGTACTCTCCTGGATTGCCCCTTTTTTTACTCTCCCTGCTTCTTGTTTATATGCCTTCCAGGATATTAGTAGGCAAACAGCTGTCTTTACCAAGAGAGCTCATACTCCCTGTGAATGCAACTTAACTGGATCCCTAAAACAGTCTTTTTCATAGCTAGGTACCAGCCACATGTCTGCAAGGAATAATGGGGAAAGGGGGAGTGAGTGAGGCAGAAAGCAGGGAAAGAGACAGGAGAAACACAGATGAGGAAAAGGTTAAGCATTCTCTCTGCCCCACTGCTCTGTCAGATTCCCTGCCTTCTTCATTGTAGTGGGTATTGTTACCTGGATTCATATATATATTCACACATAGGTCTACTCACTAAGCAACCAGGCATGAAGAAATTAAGCAGCAGAAGGATTTCCAGTTTAATTATTTCCATATCTCCTCCTCCTCCTCCTTCTACAGGGGCGGCTGCTCCAGAGGCTTCCACTTGGGGGGGGGCAACCACCCACATACCCCAGAAGGGAGAAGAAGACCAATGCCACTTCCATCTGTGTCACCTGGGGCTCAGGCAGTTGCCCTCCAGCTTTGGCGGTGGTGCCCACCCACCTATCATGAGGTGATGGCCACCCTTTGCTCGGGTCTAGCAAGGGGGGCTGGAAAAGACTTTCCTGGTTCATTCATACTAGGCCCAAATGGCCTAGCTGATAACATGTCCCTGTGACTTTTGACACCTGAACAGATGGTCTGCACAGATGGCCAAGCTTCATACCAATATTGTCACCTTTAGGAGACATTCAGGCTCCTTCCCACACATGGGAAGAGCTTGACCCAAGAGATTTACATTTCAAAGCTCAGCAAATGTGCCTTCAGTAGCATAGGCAATGTCTGCTGGACACACCTCTTAATTCTGTTGCGATTGGATAAATGGCCATATTCAATTGTGACAGAAGAGGGAGGGAGTTGTGATCACCCTATGGAAACTGAGACAGAGTTTTCCTGAAAAGTTAGCTTCTTTCTAAGAGTTAGTCTCTGTTTGGAATACAAACCTGCAACATGGGATTTGATTAGTGGGCAGTGAAGCTGGACTTAATTGCTCACAGCAAACATGGTTTTCATCTTGAAGATTCCCTGGCTCCACAAAGCTCAAATGAAAGACTGGTAATTATAACATACCTATGTGTAGTCAGAGCTAGACAAGCTTTAGATTTCTTTGTTTTCTACCTCTGCTAGTCTCTTGTCATATAAATGCTTTGCTAAATAAAGATAATATCTCTTAATATTATCTGAGTTTGAATTCTGTATTGCAACTGGATCTCTAAGTCTAGATCTGGAGCCTATGCTGCTCGCCTAGAAAGCTACTACTGTGTGTTAATTAATTGCTCTAGCCCAGAGCTGATAATTTGTTAATTCCCAGAAACCTGGCAGGAGGTGGGACCTATGCTCCTGTCTGAGTTGGGAACATCCCCGCTCTTTAGTTTGGCAAAGGCGATACAAAAGAACTTGTTTTGTTACAAATTTCACTCTGCGATCAGCCACGGCTCTTGGGTCTGCATTTACATTTTCCCAACAGGATTCCAAAGACACATCAGCTTTCTGTGCTTCTAGAAACTGCAGATCACCAACAAATTCTGACACTGTGCCACTAACATCATTTCCCTCTGGCTCAGCAATAATATTGACAGCAGCAGGAACTGTCATAGGTGCAGAGGAAGGAGAGTTTTCAGGTACCTTAGGACCTTGGAGAGTGATACTCTCCGGATTGATCAGCACAGGTTCTTCTACCTTTCCCTCCCCACACACACCAGCAGATTTTACATCCATGGAAACATCTCTTAATTCAGGCACACAAGGTGGGTTTTGCATAGCAGAAATAAATGATTTATAAGCTAAATCTGTCCCAATCAGGACTTTAGCAGCATTTGAAGTATGGAGGAGGACATTAACCTTGCCATGGAAACCTCTATAACACACATCAACTTCAGCCAGCTTTTTTGAAATGGCTGGACTATCATAGGGTGTAACCAGAACTTCTCTTGCCAAGATCTGTTCAGGTTTAACTAAGGAATGGTGCACAGAAGTCATATCAGCCCCAGAGTCAAAATAACCCATAAGTTTAACATCATTTACCTGAATTTCATGAGAAAATTCCCGACTAACCCACTCAAACTATTTCTTGTCAGCCACAGATGCCATGTTGATGGAGGGGTTGGAGGAGTGGGTTACCAGTGTCTCCTCTGTTGGCGCAGCAGCTGCATTTGCAGGGGTCAATGGGCTATGGTCCACAGGTCCAAGCTGTTGAATCACACAAATTTGCGCCTTGGCAGGGTTGGCGGGCTTCTCTCTCCTTGCCTTCCACACAGGACAATCCACACGCCGATGTTGAGGAGACTTGCACTTAAAACACACTCTGCTCTTTGGATCCACATGAGTCTTGACAGGTGAAGAAAGATGAGGGGTCTTCTTCTCTGTAGACTTTGACAGGTTGGGGCCACCGTCCTTCGGTTTCAGGAAGGGCTTTTCTGCAGCTGGGCGGGGAGGTCTTCCAAAACTCCTCTCCCTGTGCTCCCACATGCTTTGAGCGAGATCAGCAGCCATCTCAGCTGTGGTGGGCTTCTTATCCCTTACCAGGGCAACAATGTCATCAGACACCAGTCTATAGAACTGCTCAAGCAAGATGAGTTCTCTCAGAGTCTCATAATCATGGACGTTCTCAGCACTTAGCCAGCGGTCCAAATTCTGCGCTAGCATAGCCAGAGACACAGGATAACTCTCACGGGGTGATTGCTTCTCCACCCTACGAAAAGAGCGTCTATAGGTCTCAGCAGAAAGCGCAAACCTCTTCAAGGCAAGCATTTTAAATTTCTGATAGTTTGAGGCATCTGGGCCAATCAGCGTACCCAGGAGATCAGTCAGTACACCAGACACTTGAGACCTTAGAATCAACATGTAATGTCTGGGCTGGACACCAATCTCTTCACAGGTATTTTCAAATAAGGTAAAAAACCCCAGAATATCCTGCCCATTTCTGTACAACGGGAATAGCTTTTGGTCCACATCCCATGGAACAACAGCTCTGGGGGTGGCAGAAGCCAAAACAGGGGCAGGAATGTCCTTTCGTGGGACAGTTCCCACAGTCTGCACATCACAAGGCTGTTTCTGCTGCCTGCCAGGATTCTTGTGCCAGTCTGCTGCATCAGATGACTTCAGCACTCCTAACAGCTCCGACCCTCTCGGTTGCCAGCTCACCTGACGATTCCAGGAGTCTGCTAGCTGGGAATGTCTTGGCAAGCCCCAATCTTCAGCGGTGGCCCTTGCAGAAAGAGCACTAGCTGAGTCTGAGCCTGCCTGCGCACGCCTGTTCTCACTAGGCTGCGCTTCCCTCTGGTACAAAGGCACCTTTCGTGGCCTAACCACTGGGTCTGCCAGGTCCTCAAGTTCAGAAGCATCCCAAAACTCATCCTGATTCCCTGTTTCATCTACAGTCAAAAGGGACATGTTTTCGTCCAGAAAACCAAAACTGCCTCCTTCAGCCATTTTTCAGATTCCTGACTAACAGTATTGTAAAACAACAAAACACCTTTGCAGTCTCATGCATATGGAGCTTTTGCACAGGGTAACTCATCCCAAATTATTGTAACTGGACTCCAGTTCAGGATCCCACCTCTACCACCATGTACAGGTTTCTTGAAACCTTCTCACCTCCAGTCCAGGAGATAAGGAAGGTCCAAGTCCTGTTACTATGCCAGCACGTGCAGAATTTCACTACTCTCCCATGCCCCTCCAGGAATGAGAGATGCCAAAGACCCACATGCTTCAGGAACACTTAACTCAGTATTCTGCCACCAGGACTTATTTAAGGACATTCCCAACTCGGACAGGAGGATAGGTCCCACCTCCTGCCAGGTTTCTGGGAATTAACAACTTATCAGCTCTGGGCTAGAGCTGCAGATAATTAACTAACACACAGTACTAGCTTTCTAATCAAGCAGCATAGGCTCCAGATCTAGACTTAGAGATCCAGTTGCAATACAGAATTCAAACTCAGATAATATTAAGAGATATTATCTTTATTTAGCAAAGCATTTATATGACAAGAGACTTGCAAAGATTATAAAGCAAAGAACAAGGCCTATAGCTTTACACAGCTCTTACTACACATAGAGATATGGTATAGTTACCAGTCTTTCCTTTGAGCTTTGTGGAGCCAGGGAATCTTCAAGATGAAAACCACGTTTGCTGTGAGCAATTAAGTCCAGCTACACTGCCCACTAGTCAAATTCCATGTTGCGGGTTTGTATTCCAAACAGAGACTAACTCTTAGAAAGGGGCCCACTTCCAAGAGAGTTCTGTCTCTATTTTCATAGGCTGAAGACAATCCCCTTCTACCCTTGTCACAACTGAGCCTGGCCATTTACCCAATCCTGACAGGGCCGAAAGGCGTGTCTAACTATGTAGGAGCAGCCATTGCATATGTGCTGAAGGCATGTCTGCTGTGCTTTGAAGTTTGGGAAGAGTCTCAATGTCTGGTCTTCCCCTCAGAGGTGCCAAAGTGGCTTTTGAAATGGATATCTAGGCCTGGCATCTGTGCATGCCATCTGTGCAGGTGACAGAAGTCACAGGGACATGTTATCAGCTAGGCCATTTGGGCCTAGTATGAATGAACCAGGAAAGTTTTTTCCTATACAGGGGCGGTGGTGATTCTAGGGCCCCAAGCAGGACTTTTGCTTAGGGCCACATAATAATTAATACCACCCCTGCTGACCTGTCCATCTTTCTAGCTCTACAGCCCCCTTTGGAGTACTGATGTGCTTGGTCCAAAGACACTGCACAGTCTTTCACTTCCACAGTTTTTGGTGGTGTTTCTTTCATACTCTCATTGCAATCATTCAATTTCCCCTTTTTTCAGCCTCCATGGGGCTGGAGCTGAGTACAAAACAGTACGGACTGTGCCATTCCATTTGATGCTGTATAACTAACTGAAGAGTGGGTACTGTGATGAAGAGCTTCAGATCATAGTCCTCTCTTAATTCTGACCCGGGTAACTGAATCAATGTCTATCCTTCATAAGACATTCATTTCTGGTGCAGTTTAAAATTCAACCAAGATTGCTCTCCAAAGCTGCAACCCAGAACAGAGCAAAACATCACCTTCTTTGATAACATTGTTTGTTTTATGTAAGCATTAGAAACAATGTGGGTTTAGGAGCTCATGTATTGTGGAAAATTTAGAACAAAATGAGGAAAACAGTGAGCTGATACTCAGATAGATGCTGAGAACACAGATTAAAATGTACACCATGTTTTATACACCTTAATTAAGTCTGCTTAGACTGTATTACAGGATCCAGCTGGTCTTTCCATTTGCTAAATTAGCTCAGCCCTCTGATTGCCCCTGTGTAGACGTTCTTCTCTTGTGGACCCCGGGTGCTTTAAGGGTGCACAAGGCCAGCACAGTCCTGTGATGTGTAACCAGTATCTGCAATTAGGCTAAAACTCTTTGCTGACTCAGTGCAACCACAATGATTCCCACAAGAATTTGGGATAAACGTCTCCCATGGCACAGAACTTCATCACATGCTGCAGACCTTAAGACACTTGTGGCCCATCCTAAGAGCTTCTTTGCTTGTAGATCTACAGGGCTGAACCACAAAACTAGCCTAGGGCTGCAATGATAAGTACACTTTCCTGGGACTAACCCTTAGTGAAGTGGGACTTGCTTCTAAATACACCTGCCTAGAAATGTTATTATTTATTATTTATTTATTAATTTTTATTTATATCCCGTCTTGCCTGCACACTGTTTCTCTGTGTGTACTATAGAATGCATGCTCTTGGTTCCAAATTCAGCACAAATGAACAAGGTATGGCTGTGCACTCTAGGGCACATGCCAGCAACCAACTTTTTTTTTTTTTTTGCAGTCAAGAGGTCACCTTTCTCCCTGCCAAGTATGCAGTGTTCTTTGTACAATACACTCCAATGACAGCAAGCAACATCCCATGTGTAATGCATTATATTTGATAAGTAGTGTGAGGCAAAAATCTCTTATTATTTCCTCATACTTATGAAATGGCTTGTTTTCAACCACAGCTCAAACCTTGTTACCAAGGATTAGACAAAAGTCCCTTTGCTGGTTTTCTGGCTATGGGGCAACATATAAGAATCCTAGGGATTCCTAGGGATTCAAGTTAAATGGTCAGACTAATGAGTTTTCATGGACTCAGATAGTTAATCCCTGATTTGCTATATACACTATTTCTAGCCTGCCTTTCTCCTGAAGGACTCAGCAGACTACATTCACAATTAAAAACCACAACATAAAAACAATAAAACAAGAATACTAAAATACAAAGTAAAACTGAATCCCCAAGTCAAATTGCTGGGCAGCACAGACAAAATTTAACCAAAAATGTATTAACAAGATCTCTTTAAAAAGTTTTGCTTCACAAAGCTTCCTGATGATCAGGAATATGGGACACACTTTTAGTAGTAACTGGCAAGGTGATCTACCAGGTTAGATGGAATCAGTCACCATTTTTGTCCACTTGCATGAAGGGACCCTTAAAAGTTCTTGATTGAACTGCCATTGAGGGCATAACAGGAGAAACATTGCTAAAATGTGTAGGCCCCAGGTCATGAAAGATACATAGGGTGATTCCGCACTAGACTTTAAATCCTGGTTCAACCCTGTCAACACTCGAGTTCACCCCTGTAATTATCTAGGGATATTTTTTTGTTTCCACATTACATTGAGGTCACCCCAATTTCGACCCACATTAGTCCTGGGACAAACCAATGCTGTTATAACCAGGGATAAATGCAAGGTATTCTGTCGCGAATTGAACTCTGATAAAACCAGGAATGAGATACAAGTGCAGAAAGGACCATAGAGGCAGCTATCTTCAAGTAGCTGATTGAGGTATTCAAGCTGGAACAATGTGATTCTGCATTGGCTTTTCCCTCTGTTGTTTTACCAAACCCACTTTGGAACAGGAATTCCCCTTTGCATTGCATGCTGCTTTCACCTGCTTTGATCATCGGGTTTTATGGTACCTTCTGCATAGATTTATGGCTGTTTAGAGGTGACTTCACAGTCAATATAGTGTTGCTCTGGGGTATTCGAATGTGTTTTTGAGCTGCACCTTTTCCTTAGTGTTGAGAAAATGTGGAGCAAATGTCAGATGTGGAATCACCCATAGTGTAGTACTTTTCAAACTTCCTGCTTTCAGGAACTCTTCTCTCGTATGCACAATGATTTATTTATCAAGGATACTGCATATTTTCTGGTGCTTGTCCCTGATAAATCAATGAGACTATTTTGTGGTAGGGAGGGGCTAATATTTTGTGAGCAGTTAGAGATGTCATTCTTTAGGATTCAGTTTCTTTCCCAGCCTCTAGAAACATAGTGGGTTGCTTCTTCATGAAGGCATGCAAACTGGAATCTGTTGTGGAGGGGATCTACACAATGTTGTCCCTAAATTATCCATTTTCCAAGTTTTCCCATGCTTTGCTTTGATCTTTGATCTAGTTTGATACAATTTTGTGAAAAGACTGCAGTCAATGCATATTTTCATCCTGTGTGGATGCACATTTTTAAAGACAAAACCCCATTGGTGCCATTTTTTTTGCCTCTGCACCCCACACCTGCCATGTCACTCCACACCACCAGAGGGGTTTTTTTGGTTGGGCTATATTTAATGCATTATAGCAATCTATTACTATGATCTAGTAGTTCCTCTTAATTTTCTTTTTAAAAAGCAAGTCTCTGGCCCTTTATGTTGTAGTGATATATATTTCTGCACTTGAGACTTAACTTAAAAAAAAAAAGTTTGGAATTCAGAGGAACTAGTAGATGGTGGCAATAGATCTCTATAATGCTATCGCACAATAACAAAGATTTATTAAAAGCCTGAAAAAGTCGCCCCAGTACCATGGCAGTGGAAAAATGCAGGTGAAATAGTGGCCGATGGAGGAAAGTATGAACAAAACATCCACGTGGATGCTCCATTGCTAGTACAAATACCTTTTCATCTGTTGCAGCAGAAACAGAGACTTCTCAATGTGCAGATGCAGCCTTGGAATGGAGAGCCATTACATGCTGTTCCTACTGCACATCCATCTAAGTGCATTCATAGGAATACTGACTAGAGTTCTCAACAGACCTGGAGCAAAATCTCCCTTTAATAGAGGCTTAATGCATGGAAATGGGCATCAGAAGTAAATAACAGCATGGAAGTAAATAACAGCAGTAGACAAATAACATCCTATTTAGCCTCCATTAATGGGACAATATGTTTGTTTTGTATTCTCTCTCTAGGCCAGTATCAAACTGGTCCGTCCAGGGCTCTTATGTGGCCCATGAGCAAATGGTGCAAGGGAAGGAGTGCTGGGGGAGTGGGCGGAGCCACTGACTTCAATCAGTCCCAACCAAGTGACATTTATGTCAGATCTGGCCTTCATAACAAATGAGTTTGACACCTCTGTTCTAGGCAGTTAGCCATCCCATTTATAGCCCTTAAAACACCTTCCTCTTTTGCAGTTTCACCATGGTCCCTAATCTTATTTTCTTGAAGGAATAACATTAGAGCCTTGTGAAGAAACACATGATTATGGCAAAGTCATCACTTGTTTGTTTTCCAGCGATATAAAAATTGGGCTTAAGGGGGAGAGCTTTATGTTTGAGAAAGGAATGGCCTTAGATGGACTCTGAATTTTGATTATAGCAATGTGTTTCTATTGTGCATATTGGTCAACTGAATAAAAACACATGATATCTTTTGTGTTGCAGGTGGCAGGGGGAAGAGAGTGTGGAGAGAAGGCAGAGAGCATGTCCTGAGAAAGCATCATGGATCGTTGATTGCCCTGGATTAGGAATTGGCAACTTCACAGGAACATTTCAGCCATCACTACAGCATTGTAAAAGGAAAAAAAAAACTGTATCCACTGATGTTTCCCCCTTCCCATGCTGCCTCAAGATCTTCAGGTTATCAGATAGGTGCAAATCTTTTAAATAAATAAATACTGAGTGTACAAGAGAACAGGCCCACTCAGTGAGAGAGGGTGACTGGGGGACAAAATTCAGGGGGCCCCAACATCAGCTTGAGCACCTGTTGTGTACCAACTTAGACCAGGCACGTGGCTTTCCTGCACACGCAGTCAGTGAGGTGACCACAGCTTCGATCTAGGGAACAGTGGACACATAGGATCCTGGTAACAGCCTATCAGCTGCCTAGGATCCTAAAAGAACCCAACCAGAGATGGGACTATGTGTGTGTGTGGAGTTGTTGTTATACATTTAAGCAGCCCGCGGGCTTGCCCTGCATGTCTGTACATTCTGAAACCACTGAGTAAAAGTATGAGATGAAATCTCTCAACAATGCGCCTGACTCAGTACTTTTCACTGGCAACGAGGATGGGATCCTGATGAGCGGACCAGACCCTGCTTCCCAACAAGCACTGAGCACCGATCCATAGGACACCGCTGCGACCCACACTGCTCACGAGCAGCACCGCACCACACAACGCTCCACAGGACACCACTCCCGCTTCGACCAGGAAGTCATGGCAACTGCTCCGGGACAGATCTCCACCTTCGACCCAGGTCACCCCAAGCTCTGGGAATCCTGGGTCAAACAGCTAACCCATTTCTTCAAAACTCAAAAAACCACGGATGAGGACCTAAAAAAATAATGGCTCATGAGCACATGCGGTGTCGCAATGATACGGCTGGACAGGAGTCTTATCGTCCCAAAGAAATTGGAGGCAGCTACCTACAACGACCTGATCAAGGACCTGAATGGGTACTACACGCCAAAACCTTTGGTCATGACCATGAGGATGGACTTCATTGCCCGCACTCAGAAACCTGGCAAGACCATCCCCAACTTCCTGGCCAACATCAGGTGCCTGGCCATAGACTGTGAATTCCCCAACATGGAGGATGCGATGCTGACCCAATTCGTGTGGGGAATCCAGGAGCCGAAGCTCTGGAGCAAGTTTGTCGGCCTCGAGGAACGGAAACTAGAGAAAGCCCTTCAGACAGCCACAGCGTTTGAGGCATCCCAATGGGATCGACAAGCCACCACAACCCACCAGGCCAATACCGTTCCAGACTCCGGGGACTCTGACAACGAGGACATCCATCAGTTGTGGTGACCTGCCCAAACCAGCACCCCAGCTCACCACTCATCTGGGCCAACACACCGACACACCAGCTCAGCTGCAACATGTGCCAGCTGAAGGGATGACCACAAGCATTGTTCCTGCAAGTTCCATGATGCGATCTGCTGGATATGTGGAAAGACCGGCCACATCACATGGGTCTGCCGCTTCAAGGGATCGCAGAGGCAGAAGACAACAAACATGGCATCCTTGGACCTGAACCGTCAACTACCAGCGCCATCAGGTACCAAATTTGCCCCCTGATGCCCCGAACATACTGCATGTCATGTTTTCAATTGAGAAGTCCCCTTGCGAGACGGGGTTGTCTTTTTCTGTAATCTCCATGGACACTTTACAGAAACTCTGCCCCTGGGGGGGAACCCCTCTTAAAAAAGCCACTGGGTCTCTCTTTATGAGACTTTCAAAAGAACTCGGTCGCCATCAAGGGGTGGGGCAAATTTCAAGTACAATAGAAGGATTTTAAGGGGCTTCTAGAACTGTTGGTGATTGAGGGGAAGCTCACAAGCCTCCTGGGTCTTTTGTGGTTTGGGCCCCTAGGGTTGGGTGTGATGGGCTTAAACCAGGTGCAGTCCGGGGACTTCGAGGTGGTGTGTAATGAGAGGTCTTCGATGGGACGCTAGGGCAGTACATGGGTCCCTTGGTTTCCCTGGACTTGGACCCCTTGGTGAGGCCTATCCGCATGAAAGCCAGGCACCCCCCCTCGCATTATGTCTGAAAATTGAGGTGGAGCTTGATTGCTTGGTACAGCAAGCGGTTCTAGAACTGGTGCCCCATGCCATGGGAAATGCCAATAGTCACCCCAACCAAACCGAATGGGGATGTCCGCATCTGCATGGATTACAAATGCACGCTCAACAAAGCCCTACAAGACCATGCGTATCCAGTACCAGTGCTCAGCCAGGTGTTGGCGTCATTGGCGGGGGCCCAGGTTTTTGGAAAATCAGATTTGGCCCAGGCCTACCAGCAACATTGTTACACACAGGGGGGCTTTCAAGGTGACATGATTGCACTTTGGCGTGAGTGTGACTCCGGGGATTATCCAGAATTTAATGGACTGTCTTCTTAAAGGAATCCCCGAACTCCAACCCTTTTTTGATGATGTTCTGATCACTGCCCCGGACTTGGACTCCTTTGCTGAGCGACTCAGGTCAGTGCTGAAGCATTTCAGCGAAGTGGGGTTGAAGATAAAGAGGGAGAAATGTCTGCTGGGGGTCCCACAAATGGAGTTCCTGGGGTTCGCTGTGGACACTCAGGGCATCCATCCCACTCCCGAGAAGGTCCAGGCAATCGTCGAGGCTCCGGTGCCATCTTCCAAAATGGAGCTACAGGCATTTCTCGGACTGCTGAATTTCTACCACGCCTTCTTGCTGCGCAAGGCAGTGGTAGCCGAACCACTCCACAGACTTTTAGACAAGCATGCCCCTTGGTCCTGAGGCACCAAACACTCAGCCACATTCACAGCCATAAAAGAGCTCTTGGTGTTAGCATGTGATGCTTCCCCGTGCGGGGTTGGGGCAGTTCTGGGCCACGTACGGGCTGACGGCTGGGAGGTACCAGTTGCTTACTACTCCCGGACGCTATCACAGGCAGAGCCAAATTGATAAAGAAGCCCTAGCGATCGTGGTGGGGGTCAAGAATTTCCACAGTTACCTCTACAGACACCTGTTTACAATCATCACTGACCACAAACCCTTGCTGGGCTTGCTGACCCCAGATCGTCAAACCCCCCAGATGCTGTCCCCTCATGTCCTGCAGTGATTGATCTTCCTAGCAGGCTACCAATATACTCTCACACACAGGTCTGGCAAGGCGATGGGCCACGCCAACGCTCTCAGTCACCTTCCCCTACTGTCATGCAATCCAGATCTGGCCCTGGCCCACCATGTCGTCCTGGTTGAAGATTTACCTGACAGGCCGGTCCTGGTCTCCGAGGTCTCCCAGCACAACTCCAGGAACCGCATCTTGTCCCAGGTTTTAGACTGGATGGAAAGGGGTTGGCCTGCTGGCTCAGTGGGCCCAGAGTTCTAGGAAGGAGGAGCTCTCATCACACAAGGGGTGTTTGCTGTGGGGGGGGGCAGGTGGTGGTGCCCTGCCTATTCAAAATGGGTTCTGGAATCCTTACATGAAGTGCACCCTGGTATTGTGCAAATGAAGGCACTAGCCCGGAGCTACGTCTGGTGGCTGGGACTCGACTGGGAAATAGAGGACCACATGCAAAAGGCCAGAAGTTGTGACCCGAGCCACTGAAAGCTCCCATAAGGCCCTGGGAAACTTCACACAAACCATGGGTCAGGCTACACCTGGACTTTGCAGGGCCCTTTCAGGGGCAAATGTTTTTTATTCTAGTCGATGCGTTCACCAAATGGCTAGAGGTAACTCCAGTAGCTTCCACTTCATCCTGGTCTGCCATCTGAGCTATGTGGTGGATTTTTAGTACTCAGAGGATACCGGACACTTTGGTGACAGATAATGGAACTGCATTTACATCCTCCAAGTTCCAAGAGTTCACTGAATACTATGGGATCTGGCATGTACGATCAGCCCCTTCCCACCCCGCAACTAATGGCCAGGCGGCACGCATGGTCAGGACGACTAAGGAAGCACTCCGCCACATGGAACACGGGGACTGGGAGTATAAACTGGCCAGGTTCCTGTTCAGCCAGTGGATGACACCCCACACCACCACCGGGAAATCGCCTGCGAACTCCTCATGGGCCGACATTTAACCATGAGGTTAGATTGCCTCCACCCTGACCGAGCCCTGGAACACAACACAACAACCCAGGACCAGGGAGCCACCAGAGGTTTCTTCCCTGGGGACCCAATGTATGTGAGAAACTATGCGCAGGATCCCACCTGGATCCCTGCCAAAATAGTCCGGGTCACAGGACCATGCTCATACGAAGTGTCTTGTGAGGACGGGCAGCTGTGCAAAAGACATATCGACCAACTGTGGCACAACCTCCTAAACTCTGATCCCGAGACCACGGAGGACTATGGAATCGGGGACTGTGTCCCAGAGGAGCTGGAGGAACCCATCCCGCCATCACTGCACATGGACACCCCAGTGGCAGAATCAGATAGCAATGGTTTGCCCCAGGAGCCGGCCCCAGGCCTGCAGAGTATGTCCACCATGTGGGAAACTCTGACCACTCCAGGAGAACCTGGGGGTCCGGCCCCAGAAACTCCCATTCAAGGTCCAGCAAGGACACGGCGCCAACCCAAATATTTATGGGAGTATGTGAGCTAGGGTAAGATCAAGACTAAGGGGGGAGGAGTGTTGTGTACCAACTTAGACCAAGCACATGGCTTTCCTGCACACATGGTCAGCGAGGTGACCACAGCTTCGATCTAGGGAACAATGGACACATAGGATCCTGGTAACAGCCTATTGGCTGCCTAGGGGTCTAAAGGAACCCAACCAGAGATGGGATTATGTAAATAGCCAATCACGGTTGAATGGGTGTGTGTGGGTGGAGTTGTTGTACATTTAAGCAGCCCACGGGCTTGCCCTGCATGTCTGTAAATTCTGAAACCACTGAGTAAAAGTGTGAGCTGAAATCTCTCAACGATGCATCTGACTCAGTACTTTTCAGTACCCCTGACTGGGGGTCTTCGACAGCTGACACAGCAGAGTTCACTGTGGAAAGCCTCTGCTCTGCCCTTCTGCTGTGGTCTCTCTCTCTCTCTCTCTCTCTCTCTCTCTCTCTCTCTCTCACACACACACACACACACACACACACACACACACACACACACACACACACACACACACACACCACAGATTTTTTTCCTGTGATGCTCATTCTGAGCAACTGCCTGGAAACTTTTTTGCCTCTCCAGCATTCCAATGTGAGTCTTAACAGCCCTGCCTCCTCCTTCATATTCTTCTCTGGAGCATGAGATTCCCCTCCCCCAACCTCTTCCACAGCCTCCAGCTTAGGGGCTCATTTACCAGATGCTAATCCTGTTCTTGTGGTAGAGAAGCTTCTGTATGTAGCTCAGGAGATGGGGCAGGGAACAGAGCAAAAGGTGGGCTTTTTGCTAGGTGGATCATGCAAGGAGGATGACAACAGATGAGGGACTGGGTGCTGCCATGCAGATCATCGTTCAAGAGAGGAGCACCACGTGCTGCCTTCCCAGTCCACAGAGTTTGAAGGGGGCAGGCAGAGGAAATTGAGCCAACCCCCAGCATCTCTCAGTCTTCCTCTCCATTGTTTGTGTGTGTGTGTGTGTGTGTGTGTGTGTGTGTGTGTGAGAGAGAGAGAGAGAGAGAGAGAGAGAGAGAGAGAGAGAGAGAGAGAGAGAGAGAGAGAGAGAGAGAGAGAGAGAGAGGGATTGCAGCAGAAGGGCATGGCAGGGGAAATGATATGAGGAAATGAAGCAGACAAAACTTGCCCCATCACTTCATGCCAGGAAAAGTGTTACTGCTAAATTTCTACATGTCACATCAAAGACATAACAACATGGCCAGGAAAGACCAAGCTTGTATAACATGGGGAAGACATAGGAGCATGGCCATTAATGATACTGATAGGGCAATAGTGATTGTCATCACAATGCTGAAGGCTGCACTATGCTATCAGGAATGATGACATGGTTTCTCTTATGTTCTTATGAAAACTCTGGGTTGTCCCACACCCTGTTGTTCTTGATTGAAGAATTTTGCTAATCTTTTGAGGCCTGTCCTCTTGTGTTGGACAGACCTGTGGGTTTGGATGACTACAAACATGACCTAAATTCCTGCTGTGAAATACATCTACAGGAAACTGTTCTAAGAACTGCCATTTCCAAACCAACCACAATAGTTCTGTTTAGCAAGGCTGAATAAAGAGTGCTCCTTAAAACATCCCCAGATGCAGCCTGAACCTACGATTACTCAGAGGCAAACTACATGATCAGTTTCTTCACTCATTTATGCTAGTTTGCCTCTCTTCCCACTGCCACATAGCAGAGGCAGGGAACTGTTTCTTTTCAAAAAAGAACCCAGATGGGCTTGGAATGGTGCCATGGGGAGAGGAAGGGCTCCTGCCTCTTCCCCCAAACAAAGCCAAGCGGAGGGGGGGTATTTTGCTGATTTTGCTGCTTGATGAGTGTATATAATCCATGTGGAGCAGCAAAACTGCCAAAATACTCCCCCACACACCACCTTTTTTGCGCTGGTCTGAATCTGGTCTGTGTTCTAAGCAGTAATTTCTAATTTTTTGATCCATTCAAACATTAATGTTCTTCCTCCAGCAGCTGGGTCACATTCTTCTCCCAAGCCTTTTACCCATGAACAAGGCCCCTTGAATACTACAAAACTATACATAGGGCTTCAGCCTTAGGCTTCAGTCCTGTACACATTTACTCCCAATACATTAAATGGAATACATTTTCTTTGAAAGCAGCTTCAGGGAGGGAGAGAATGATTTGAATTGGGGCTATGGCTATGGGTCAAGGGTCAGGGGAGAACCTTTTTTGCTATGGTGTTTCCCCAGGAGAAACTGGCTCCGCAGAACAACTTGAAGCCTTATAAGAACATGAGATGCTGGTCTGTTCTGGAACAATGTCAGAGGTAGGGGATTAATTCCCCCTGCCCCAGCACCACGATCCAGATGTAGATCTGGCCACCAGCAGTGTTCCCTCGAAGCTGAGTTAGTGTGAGCTATCTCACAATTTTTTAGCCTCCGGCTCACACGTTTTTGTCTTCGCTCAGGAAGGATGGCTCCAGAGCAAACTAACTTATGCAGCAGCCAAATCGCTCACTCACAACTTTATTGCCAGTAGCTCACAAAGTAGACTTTTTGCTCACAAGACTCCACAGCTTAGAGGGAGCATTGGCCACCAGTGATAGCTTTATGAGAAAACTTACACTGGTGGGAGACCAAATGGTTTTCCTGTGTTTCAATTAGTTAGTTAGTTTACTCATGCAGACTGAATGATTCTTTACTAAAGGTAGGTAAGATCCACTGAAACAATTTTTATTGGCCATTATTATGCACATCAGATTCATTCCTTGAGTTTGTTGCTGCCTTTAGCCCTGTATGAAGCACAGTTCTGCTGATTGTTCCTGCTTATCCAGCCTTGCCATTTGAAATGTGAACAGGACTGGCAAGACAAGGCAAAACAAAAGCCTGCCTGTAAGTGGCAGACTTATAAATTGGTCCTTTGCTAATCCCATCCCTACATCATTAATGTCATCTAAACATCTGAAGCTTTTATTTTCAACATTGCAAAACAACAATTACTGACAGGGTACAGGGAAGTTGAACAAAGAGTAGCCCAAGTGATGTGCTGTGTGGTGAGTGTACCAAGCATTGTCAAGGCTGTGCCATAACTATTGAACTGAGAGCATTCTTGTTTTCTTGATGCCCTGAAATTAATATTTGTGGCGAGGCAAATTTGAAGATCCCCCAAGCCACAAGTAAACAAATTAGGAAATAAGAACAGGACTCCAAAGAAAGTGACTTTATTTATATAGGTGTATTTATGATATATGGATAGGATACACAGATCTCAGGCATACATTCAGTGAAGTAATTGCACCTGATGGTAGCCCTTTAATGTCAGGTTTGTGTGCCACTTTTCAAGGGTTTGGGGAGAAATCTAGGATCTGTACTTCAGGGTACAGAGAACAGTTCAAAACAACTGTATTCCATGAATTGTCAGAATGGCTGCCTAAAATCCCAAATGCTCCCAAAAGTCCCAGATATTTACATTATTTATACACTGCTTTTCTCCTCAGTGGGAACCAAAACAAGCTTACCTCATAATTTTCTCCTCAATTTTATCCCCACAACAGCAATTCTGATGTATAGGTTGAGAAAGAGAGAGCGAATGGCATATGGTTTCCAGGCCCCCCTTGGCCACTGGTGGTGGATGGTGCCAGTTGAATCAGTAAAATGCAGTTTGTGATGGTTCATGGTTTATGGCATGCCCAGTTTGCAAACCACAGACTGTCACAAACTTTTAGGGGCTAAACAAACCATTTTGTTTTGTGAGATCCAAACTTGCAGGGGATCTTTGGCTGACTCTCCTTTAGCTGGCCTCCAAGTTTGGTGAGGATTGGATTTATGGGGTTCAGGTTATCCCCCCAAAGAAGGTGTCCCCATCCTCCATTGTTTCCAATGGAGGGGGGAAACAGCAAAAAAAGGCAAGGTCAATAGAAGCCCAGCAGCACAAAATCAAAGTCTCAGACAATCTCTGCAGTAGAAACTGAAGGTGGGGGACATTTTTGCAAGCCCAGCAGAACCAGTTCAATGTGCTCAGCAGAACCAGTGCCATTGTGGCACTGCAAACCCAACAAGACTAAGGTCAAGCTAGAGAATCTCTGCAATAGAAACTGAAGGGAGGGATTTTTGCAAGCCCAGCAGAACCAGTGCAATGTGCCCAGCAGAACCAGAGCCACCATGGCAGTGCAAACCTAACAAGACTAATGTCAAACCAGAGAATCTCTGCCGTAGAAACAGAAGGGGGGCATTTTTGCAAGCCCAGAAAAACCAGTGCCATTGTGGAAGTACAAACTTAACAAGACTAAGGTCACGCCAAATAATCTCTGCAGTAGAAACTGAAAGGGGTGTTGTCACGGCTCCTGCTGAGTCCGAGCACACAGCTCCAGCGGAAGAGCTAACTGTTGCTGGGGATGAGCTCCTGATGCTGGAAAATCCCGCACCTGATAGCACTGAGAGTTCAGAGGCTGCTCCAGCAACAGCGGAGGCAGATTCCTGTCTGGTCAGCACCCCCCCCCCGGATTCGCCTCCACCAGTTTCCCGTTTGAGAGAACAGTACTGACAGGACATGGCAGCCCAGCGGTGAGAGGCACGCATGTGTAACAGACGCTTTTTCAGTCCCGAGTATTAGAAGGAGCCAGGACGTGCTTGGGGCGTGCTAATTGCCAGCAGCTTAGTGAGCTATTTAGCCCTCACACTCAGCCGACAAGTTGAGCTAGCAACTAGTCACTCTGATGAAGCTTTGCACTTCCTTACTTGTGTTCCTGATTCCTGTCTTGACTTCCTCGGCTTCTTGACCTCGGCTTGTATGACTATGCTTAGACCTGCACCTCGAACCTTTGACTCCCTGACTTTTGACTCTCGGGAACTCTGGCTCACTGACAACTGTAACGGTTTGTGCTTTGGGACTGTACCTTGACCACCCCACTTTTGCCTTGCGCTTTGGACTTGGCTTCCCTGTTTGGTTTGTTTGCCTGGCTCTCGACTTTGGACTGTACCTTGACCACCCTGCTTTGCCTTGCGCTTTGGACTTGGTTTTCCCAGTTGGTTGGTTTGCCTGGCTCTTGACCCTGGACTGTGCCTTGACTTCCTCGCTCTTGTGTGGCTCTGCACCCCAATCCGTGACAGATTGCTGGCACCACTACACACAATGCTCATTTCTCACCATGGATGAAGCAAGTGGAGGCGTGCTTCAGTTGGCTGACTTGGCTACTCAGCTGCAACAACAGCTCACTCAGGTAGTCAGCCACCTGCACACGCAGCAGCAAGCTACATGCAGCAGCAATCCATGACAGGTGTCCTGGGTCAGAGCAGACTCAGCCAAGAACAAGGGGACAAGACAGAATCACTAACCAGAAGTGTAAGTAAAGAGTCCAGTCCAAGAGTCATACACAAGGGGAGCCAGCCAAAGGTCCAAGAAACAGAGTTCAAGCAGGTCTGAGAGAAGTCATCAAGCAGGTCTGGGGTCAAAGCCAAAGGCTCAGGAGTAGCAGCCAGAAACAGGTCCAAGAGGGGTGGTTGTGCGTCTTCAGGAAGGTGATGAGTTGCTCCCATGCCTTCTCCCTCTGAAACCCCATCTTTTATCGGCAGCTCACAGCTGGGTCTTGTTGCTGGCGAGAGCTCAGGTCATTAACACTAGGTGTTCCTCTTGATCTGGCAGTCACGAGGCAGTAAGGCATGTGCTCTGCCTCCTCTCAAGGAGCTCCAAACATGCCCTGGCTCTGGGGAAAGACGAGGTGAGGCAGCCTATGAACTTTCCCCAAGATTTTGGGTTGTTGAGGTGCCACCTCTCTTCCATGTTCCCAGTGCTCATGGGGCTGGAGTGCCTGCTGTCTTCAGCAACCAGGGCACTAGGACTTGCTCCTGCCATCTCAGGGTCATTATGAGCATCAGCTGGTTGAGTCTCAGAGGTGCTGATGGGGCTGTTATTAGCATCAGCTAAGAGTTCTTCAGTTAAAGCAGACTGGTCCATGGCAGGGGCATTTTTGCAAGCCCAGCAAAACCAGTGCAATATACAGAGTGCCCAGCAGAACCAATGCAATCAAAGAGTACCCTGTAGAATCCAGTGCCGTTGTGGCAATGTTAGCTCAACAGGACTGGTGTCTAAAACAAAAACACACTCCAAGTAAGGGGGTATGTGTGCAAGCCCAGCAGAACCAGTACCAGTATTAGTGCCCAGCAGAATCCAGTACCATTGTGGCAATGCCAGCTCAACCGGACTGATGTGAAGTACAGAATCATGATCCAAGCAAGGGATTTTTTTTGCAAGCCCAGCACAACCAGTTCAGTGTACAGAATGTCCAACAGAACTCAGTGCAACTGTAGCAGTGCAAGTAAAAGAGGACTAATGTCAAACTAGAGAATCTGTGGAGTACAGACTGAAGGGGGGGCATTTCTTCAGGCCCAGTACAACCAGTTCAGTGTACAGAATGCCCAGCAGAATGCAGTGCCACTGTGGCACTGCAAGCTTAAAAGGACTGATCTCAAAGCAGAGTCTCAAGAAATCCAAGCAAGGGGGGGAGGGATTTTGCAAACCCAGCACAACCAGTTACAATGTGCAGAATGCCCAGCAGAACCCACTGCCACTGCCACTGGCAATGCAAGCTTAAAAAGACTGATCTCAAAACACAGAGTTACAAATCCAAGTGGGTGGGTGAGTGGGATTTTGCAAGCTCTGTGCATGAAAATGGGACTTGAACACTAAGGAACTCAGGCAAAGGGGAGAAATAACTCTCTTGAAACTAACATGGTTAAAACTGACAGGAGTGTTTCCAAGGCTAGAGAATTTTGCCCCCCATTGTTTTGAAGTTTGGTAAACATTTTATTTGTGCAGAGACAGTCTGTCTGGAAATATATCCATTCACCAACCAGCACAAACCTCCATAAACTGCTTGAAAGTTTGTGGAAAGTTTGTGCCAGTTTACCTGCCAGGAACTTCAGTTTGTGAACCAAAAATTGGTAATTCATCACAAACTTTAGCTTGTGAGCCAGTTTGTGTCCATCCTTAGTTGCCAGATCCAGGTTGGGAAACTCCTGGAGATTTGGGGATTGAGTCTGGGGAGGACAGGGAGCTCAGTGGAGTACAATGCCATAGAGTCTGCCCTTCAAAGCACTCATTTTCTCCGGGGGAACAATTTTGGTAGTCTGGAGATGAGCAGTAATTCCAAGGGAAGACCAGGTCCCACCTGGAGGCTGGCATCCCTAGACTGACCCAAGCTTCTATGGCAGTGTGAGGATTCAAACCTATGTTTCCCATATATTAGTCCAAGACTATAACTGCTAGACCACACTAGCTCTCACCTCCTGGGGGCTAAATTGCCCATTAAATGTCTTTGGCTTTTACCATTTGGTGGCTTTCATCTTCAAGCAAAGACATTCCACTTGTCTCCTTCAAATGAAAATTCTTGGGGATAATCCAGTTTAGGTCCAGTCTTGTTGCAATCACAACTTTTACTCAACACAATTCTGATGCCAGGAAGAGGGACTGCCCCAAGAGACTCTGTTCTTCATTTCTTGCCAGACTTCCTCATTGTTGGCTCTGTTGTTCATCCATCAATGGCTTGACTTCCTTGTTCCAAATTCTCACTGGCTACTTGATGCTTAGCATATGAAACAAAAAGGCCCAGCGGCCACTGGGACAAGAGGAACTTTTGCAGATCTTAAGTGAGCACCGTTGGTAACCTATTCCATCCTTTTATAGATGTGAACAAACTCTTATTCACATGAAGAACTGCTTCTTTTCTACAAAGCAAAGCTAAGAAGCTTTCACTCTTTGCCAGTGAAAATTCTTATTCAAAACTTTCTCCCAGGGCCTTTATTGCCTTTCACACAATATTAGTTCCTAGGGCTATGCTGAAAATTCATGGTCAAGTATTTTTAGCCTGAAAAGAGAGGCTGGGGGGCCTGAAATGTTCTGTGAAAGAACCACATCTAGTAAAGTGAGCTCTGACTTATGAACGTTTATGCTCAAATGAATTTTGTTTGTCTCTAAGATGCCACTGGATTCCTGCTCTATTATTCACCTTTTTGTATTGCCTTTGTCCCATCTCAGCAATATCCTTTTATTGTTGCCAGCTACATGACCTAGTTATTTGGGATTATGAAGCCAAATCACAACTCAGGGCAGTACTTCCTACCCTCACTGTGAATGGACAGCCCTCCCACCCATGAAGCCGTATAAACCATTGCTGAAATGAAGAGGGGCACATTTTAAAAGATAATGCTTTTAACTCAGTCTGCCCTCTTTATTTTAGTACTTCATTTTGAACTTTTGAGGGAAAATCTCCTACTGATGTGAAGAGTTACCATCTCTTCATGATGAGGGCTGTGGTTTTAGTAGCTATTATTATTTATCATATGGCAGAGTTATATTATTACACAGGAAGTGTGTAATGATATAAAATATGTAACCAAGTTGATACAATGGGTATGCAGACTGATTGGGCAAACCCCCTAAATACTAACATCTAGATTTTCAATCCACTCAGTGGCAGCTGGGCAGGGTTCAAAGAGTTCTGTCACATCACCCTGGAAAGCACAATGCTCACATTCCTGTGACACATGGAAAACAGATAGTGGGCTGCGCCACAATAGCATTTGGGTCCTGGTATTTTGCCCTGTTTAAACAACAGGTCTACACAACTGCCAAAGCAGGCACAGGCACACATTCAAAAAAGGTGTTCCTTCATTGCATCTCCATGCTGAGAAAAGTACATGCTATTTACTAAATTTTACCAAATTTTACTTGTAACATTCAGTCTGCTGAAGAGTTCTGGTAGAAGAAGAAGAGATTGGATTTATACCCCGCCCTTCACACAGAGTCTCAGAGTGGCTTATAATCGCCTTTCCCTTCCCCTCTCCACAACAGACACCCTGTGAGGTAGGTGAGTCCCCAAGAGCTCTGAGAGAACTTGTGACTGACCCCAGGTCACACCAACAGCTGCATGTGGAGGAGTGGGGAATCAACACCCATTCTCGCAGATTAGAGTCTGTGCTCTAATCACTACAGACCAAAATGGCTCTCCTGGAATTGGACTGGAAAGCTTTCACGTCATTTTGTATCATTTTTGGTTGGTCCTAATAATGGTTTAGCATTGGTTTTGTTTTTATTTTCAAGTTTTAGTTGCAATTGTTTTGTTCTTTAATGTACTTATTTTTTTCTTATAGTAATTACATCTGTTCACTTTCTTTATTCTTTTGTTTATGTCCATTGGTTCCAATGAAAAACACACTTCAGGTTATAACAGTTATACAAACTGGGATGAAATTTTCAAGGATTATATCTGCCTATTGAATTTTGCCTGCCAAATTTTAGGAACATAGAACAGCTAAAGGGACAACACGTCTGTTTCTAACTTTTTATTTTTCCATTCAGTTTAGGTAAAATTCTCAGGAATTGTACATCTCACCCAAGGATTTTTCCTGCCAAATGTCAGGCAGATTATTGTATAGGTAATTAAAATTAGTGCTTGCAAAGCAGGCAGCAGGAGGTATTTGTTATTACAAGACAGGCATACACTAAATTACATTTTCTGTAACTTAGGCTATAGTCCGATGACAGGCTTGGCGCAGTCTGGCCACACCTCTAATTTCTCTAGAACTATTTGTTCCAGAGAGTTTTGTCCAGATTTGCCACTCTAATCCTGCCTCACCCCTTGATTGACCAATCAGACTACTGCTGCGCGGTCACCACAAAGTGGGCAGGCAGCTTCTTCTTCTTCTTTAAAAGTCAATTTTGCACATACACAGAGCCACTTATTCACCAGGGGCAAATATGTGGTTATGTGCGTATTGCTAACTGTGGGGAAAAATGGTGGTCAGGGAGTAGAAGCTTCAGGCCTCCCAAATGGCTTGAGTGTGCAACAGAGAGATCAGATGTCCGGAAATGCTCAGTGAGAACAATTCATCTTTAAATACCAGACTTTCTCTGGTTTCAGGAAAGTCAGGGGTGAGGAGGGGGGGCTGATGACTGGGGAACGGGAGACAGATGTCACTGTCTGGACACACACATTAAATCCAATAAGGAGAAGTGATGACATCAGAACAAACAGCTTGTCTGATTGCAGCCTTTGCTCTGCAAAGAAGCAGCCATAGAAATGTGCTGCTCTGTGCTTATATGGGAACCCGCAGGCACTCTCCAACAGCACCATTTGCCAGAAATGCTGAGTGCAGAAATAAATCTATCAGTGCAGTCCTCTTGTTTAGTCAATGTACCTGTCTGTCACGAGTTCAAGAGCCTCAGACCAGGGGTACTCCAGCTGCTTTGGCAGGAGTTCCCCTCCCTCGATCCTCACAAGCCAGTGTCTGGACTTCCCCTCTACCTAGACAGACCTGTTTCCTACTCCTACACACTCACAGTCCTTCCCCATAGTAGTCCCATGAAACCTCACCAGCCCTAATGTCCACCCACTAATGAGTCCTTCTCCTTAGGAGTTCAGCCCAGAAAGGGCAGGGCAGGCTCCAGTGAAGCTAAGTCTACTCACCTCTGCCTCTTGCACTGCCCTTGCTACCCCCAGAATCTCTCAGTGTCTCTGGGGAAACATTCTTACAGCCTCTGTCTGCCACAACGCTAGGCCCCCCCCCCCCAGTTCTTCTGTCACTGTGCTGGTCCCTGCTTCCTGGTTGGACTGCCTCTCTGCCAGCAGCTGCTCCTCTGCCACCAAGTCCTCCCTTTGCATCAGCCTCAGAGAAGCTTCTTGGCTCCCTCAGTGTTCTGCACTGCTCTTGCAGTGCTGCTCATTTAGGGCTGCCATATTTTGAAAAGCAAAAAAGAGGACATATTCCCCGACTGCCTACTTCAAACAAGTGATCATTACAACAAATCTCATTTTAAACACCCCTACTATTTAAGCTGTGACAATTGCTACTAACTAGGAATATTCCTAACCTTCCAACTCTAAAAGGAGGACATCTGGCAACCCTAGTTCATTGCTCCTGCAGCTCCCTGCTTTGTGTTGCCTCTCTCTTTCCTTCCCTGTACTTCCCCCCTGTGCTGCTCAGCTGTGCCTCCAGCCCATGCAACTTTACCTCCACACAGACTGCCAGCACCCCCCAACCACTGGCCAGGTCCTGCAGGGCTGCTGGATCAGCTACACTTTCTGCCCCCACCCCATCACTCTTTCTGCCCCTGTCACTCTCCTGGCTTCCCACCTACTCCCCCCCCAGCAGCACTGGAAGCAGCTGCTCTCCAGGAATCACAACGGATTTCCCAGCTCCATGTTAGGAAATTCCTGGAGATTTGGGGGTGGAGCCTTGGGAGGATGAGGTTTGAGCTTAGAAGTGACCTCAGCAGGGTATAAAACCATCAACGCCATCCTTCAAAGGAGCCATTTTCTCCAGGGGAACTGATTTCTGTCATCTGGTGATCAGTTGTGATTCCAGGAGATCTCCAGCCCTCACCTGGATGTTGCCAACATTAGTTCCTCTGGAGGAAATGACTGCTTTGGAGGGTGGAGTCTATGGCATTATATCTGTCTGAAGTCCCTCTCTGCCTTAATCCCCGCCATCCCCACACTCCACCCCTCAAATATCCAGGGTCTCGCAAACCATACTGTGAAGCTCTTACCACTATACTACACTGACTTTCATAGGGTGGCTACTGTTGAACAGTAGCAAGCAGCCAGGCCTAGTCGAATCATGCAAGTCAGGTGGTATCAAGTCACTCAGAGGATGCCACCAGGCCTAGGTTTGCCAGCCTCCGGGTGGGATCTGGAGATCCCCCAGAATTACAACTGAACTTCAGACAACAGGGATCTGTCCCCTGGAGAACATGGGTGGACTCTGTGGCATTATATCTAGCTGAGGCCCTTCTCCTCCCCAAACTCTGCACTCCTCAGACTTCACTACAGAATCTCCAGGAATTTCCCAACCTGGAACAAGCAATCCTAGTCCCAGGCCTGGTTCCAAATCCCCTGCTATTTAGCCATTCATACTGCAGGAGGAATCCCAGATCCAGCCCTGCTTTTTGCTTTCTCCTCTTTCTGTCTCTGTCTCTTTCTCTGTCTGGCTATCAGTCAGTCTTTCTCTCACTGTCAATGTGGTGGGGCCTGGAGTAGATCCCATTTCAAAAGGCATTGGGGGGGGAGAAGTCAACCCTTCCCAAGCTTCCCCCCCCCACAGACGCAGGGAGTCCCCTGAGTCTGTAGAAAAACCTGTTGTGGGAGAGTATGCCCCTATCTGTGGAAATAAGTGTCTGCACACAGAGAGGGCTGTTGGAATTTATCTCTCTATATAATAACTCTGTTTTGATAGTGGCACTCGGCTGAACATTCCACATGCTCCCAAATCAGTTGGCTCCCTGATCTGTCACAGCCTATCCACTGGCTGTGTTGCCTGAGTCTCGCCTCCAATATTCTAAACCAGGGGTGTCGAACTCATTTGTTATGAGGACCGGATCTGACATTGTTGGGCCAGGCCATGTGTGTCATAAAATGTAATGCCAGGTAGTGGAGATATAAACTTTATAAAGAACACAAACACAAAGTGTTTTTTTTTACTTAAAATAAAAACATGCTTAAAACATTAGCACTCTTGCAATATTTTGTTTATTTAACAGTGTCTGATAACAGACACCTCTTGCTCTGAATTATTCCATCAAAATGTCTGTGCTGTTGCAAACTTGAGTATGCTGTTCAGGTGTGTATCTGTAAGCTGCAAACCTACAATGATGCGACAGCAGCAGAACTGGAAGAAGCAGAAGACAGCCAGTTCCACTGCGGACCTGTTAAAAGCCCTCCGGGGCCCAATCTGGCTCCCGGGCAACATGTTTGACACCCCTGTTCTGAACAGTTTGCTGTTCCTCTCCCCCCCAATAGCCAGTTGGAACACAGAGGTCATTTGCATATGTGGTCTGATTGACCTTTGCCTCTAACATTCTAAACAGTTTGCTGTTGCTGTTGGGAGTCACTGAATATGTCCTGAGGTAAAATACATATCCCAATCTTCCCTTAAATGGTCACTGGAGTTGCCAATCTCCCTGTGGGGCCTGGAGATCTCCCAGAAATCACTGTGTTCCCCAGCCACAGCACATCATTTCCCTTACAGAAAATTTCCCAGCTATTACAATGGCTGCTTTGGGCAGTGGACTTTATAGAATTATATCCTGCTGAAGTCCCTCCACACCCCAAACCCTGCCCTCCCCAGGCTCTACCCCTCAAATCTACAGGTATTTCCCAACCCAGAGTTGGCAACCGTGTAACTGGCTATGGAACTGCTTTCCATACCCTTGGAACACAGAAGACATGGCACAGGAGGAGGTGCTTTTCTACCTTAGCTGCCACTGCATAACCCCAAATCAACATAAGTCAGGGGTGGAGGGAACCATACCTGTTACCACGAGGCTGTCCTCCCATACTACCCACTTGGGGCAGCAAAATGACTTGAGACAGCCCTGCCTTATAGCTAAACAGAAGGAAATAAACATGACTTGCCTTCCTCTATTTTCCCCTTCCCTCTGCCGCCCCACCAGTCTATCCTCTCTTCCTCTCCCATTGCCTTACTGAACTGAAATGCACCAGTATATAAAGGATTACTAGTTTCCTTGGATTATTTCTGAATATAGTTACTTTTCCAATTCAGATTAGTTACAACAGCTATATTAAAGAATGGGGCACTTGAAATTCATATTGTGTTTTGCTAATATCTGAAGCACATCCCTCCTAGGGTTGCCAAAGCTCATATCTGAGATGGTCTGGGGCCCACACAGGGATGAGCCTGCAACAAATTCCTTTGCCTTAAAAGGAGCAGAGCCTGTAAGAACTAACCTCTCTCACAACTCTTCCATTGTATCTGAAGCAGTGACCTCTGTCTCACAAAAGCTCATACAGGCATACATTTAGTTCAAGTCCAGTGGCACCTTTAAGACCAACAAATTTTGTTCAAGGTATAAGCTGCTTTCACATGCACTCACATTTTCAGATACATAAATTTAGTTAGTCTTTAAGGTGCCACTGGACTTCTGTTTTGTTTTTTTTTCTCTCTCTCTTGTTCCCTTCACTATGGCAAAAAAACTTTCATCTGACAACTGGCCAGAAGGGACAAAAATATGGTTCTGTCAATGGAAAACTGGTAAGCTGCTAACCTTGCTGCTTTGAGTTCCAATTGGTAGGGAGAAAGGTTTTAGAACATAAATATCAGTATGAAAAGACCAGCTTTTTTTGATTGGGAATGGTCAGATCCATTTGGAACAACATCTTTTTAAAGAAACCAATGCTTTAGGGGGGAGAACCTGTCCATGGACCAAGACAGGCAAGAGCTTTGAACATAGTAATATCAGAAGAATGAACTTACATATATGTCCATGGACCTAATATTCTACACAGGCTTCAAGAAAACTTCCATAAAATTCTAATACTTATGGCATTATATGCTAGAGTGGATTAAAATGATATATAGCACTGTTTCAGATAATTAGTGACACTGCGATTTAGCAGGTCAATGGAAACTTGGAAATCAGTGCTGGAAACAGTGGTGATTTAGGGGTCATTCACTGCTGATGCAAGGAAGAGGGCTCTATTGACCCTTGACCCAGGGATGTATTCATTCATTCATTTATTCATTTGTTCAATTTATACCCCGCCCTCCCTGCCGAAGCAGGCTCAGGGCAGGGTAGTGAGCGAGGGAGACTGTGCCAGTACAAATGCAGTTCGGATCAACCCAATCTCTTAAAACTGCAAAAGAGATTAAAAGAATAACTTATTATACTGTGCTCTTAAACCCAAAGGTAACTTTTTTGGCTCTTAAAATTGTATAATACAGGTACCAGTTACATGTGAGGTGAGTTCCAGATTGCCTAGATGCACCTGGGTGAAGTTTGTTACAAGCGTAGCAGTTTTGTGCAGCTTTGCACCAGCATAGTAGCTGCTTCATTGTTGCATTTGATGCCCAGTCCAAGAATGAAACCATCTCATTTAACAGACAAGAGGAATGGGGCCATGGTCATTAAATTGCCCACCCTGTATAACACAGGGAATCACTTGCAGTTCATCCCCTTTTTGCACCTTTGTAGTTAGATGTCTTGGATGGATGACCAACATCAGATAGATAGCATTGCCTACTTTTTGGACCTGAGCAATCAGCAGCATCTGTTTGAGAAGTAAAGACAAGAACTGACTGCAAGATTATCTGGGTTCATGGACAGACACCAAAAGTACACAGAAACACTACATTGGCATCCCAAGGACTCCCACGGCATTAGAGGCTGTGGCTGGTTGGTTACAGCAGAGCTGGCTGAAATTAAATCCAGAGAAGATGGAGGTCCTGTACTTGAGCCGTGGGGGTCTGGGATCGGGAATCTGGCTCCCAACTCTTGGCAGGGTGTCGTTGATGCCAGCGCCAAAGGTGAGGAGCCTAGGGGTGATCCTGGATGTCTTGCTTTCCATGGAGGCCCAGGCCACTACTGTTGCCAGGTCAGCCTTCCACCACCTTTGGGTGGTCAGGCAACTGGTTTCCATATCTTACCTCCCAGGATTTAGCTACAGTTTGCTGTAGTGGTTAAGTATGCAGACTCTAATCTGGAAGAACTGGATTTGATTCCCCACTCCTCCACTTGCAGCTGCTGGATAACCTTGGGTAAGCCGTAGTTCTGTCAGAGCTGTTCTCTCAAGGACAGTTCTCTCAGAGCTCTCTTAGCACCACCTACCTCACAGGGTGTCTATTATGGGGAGGGGAAGGGAAAGGAGTTTGTAAGCCGCTCTGAGACTCCTAGTGAAGGGTGGGGTACAAATCCAATCTCGTCCTCCTCCTTCTTCTACAGCGATCCATGCAATGGTCACTTCCAGGCTGGATTATTGTAACTTGCTCTACATGGGGCTGCCCTTGAACGTGACCCAGAAACTGCAGCTAGTGCAAAATGTGGCGGCATGCCTGCTAACAGTGACATCTGTGTGAGTGCACATTCAGCTGGTGTCACATCAATTGCATTGGCTACCAACTGGGTACCGGATCCAGTTCAAGTTTATGGTACTAACCTTTAAAGCCCTATGCAGCCAGAGATCAACATACCTACAGAGCTGTCTCTCCCCAAACGTGCCCTGGAAAGCTCTGCAGAGCAACATCTCCTGGCAGTCCCTGCCCGAAAGACATCCACTTAGCCTCAACCAGCGCCAAGGCCTGTAACTTTTGGCAAATGGAGCCTAGTTTAAAGCAGATAATGCTTGGAAGAGAAGGGAGCAAATCTCTCAGGCAAACAACAGCCTTCTTTGTTTGTGTTCATTGTTTGAAAATTAGGCAATGTTTACATGCAAATATTGACTCAGCAGCCACCAGAACTTCCCCCTGCTCTGGCTATTTCAGCACATCCTCATCCCATCACGGAAAGAAACCCAAGCTGTATTTCATTAACTTGATATTGAGGTCTCCTGGAAGAAAAAGATTTGGGCTTGGTACTGTTTATATCAATTAAAACTAGTCTAAAACTAATACCAGTGCTTGTCAGCCTGATGGGTGACATGTTGGTGGTGTTTAGTGCTTCTGATGGCTGCCTCCATGCTTGCCAGCTGGCCCAGTGGCCTCTGAGACTTGGTCTTCCCCAGCATCATCTTTGTTGTCTTGGTGCCAGGAGATGCCACCATCAGGTAGTGCCCAAAGCTGAGGGGCCCAAGAGGAAGGTGAGGAGGCCCATGTCCAGTTGCTGTGGCTACCTGCCACTCAGGGTCCCATCCTTGAAATTCTGGCTGAGTTAATGGTAGCTGCCTGAGGTGCAAGGAAGGTGGGTGGTTCTGCTCCTGCAATGTCAGGGAAATCCCTGACCGTGTCCCAAGGATGGGTCCCCAAGGATGGGTCAGGTGTAAGGCTGCCAGGTGCCCAGTATTGACCTGGACAGCCCAGTATTTTCACTGACTGTCTTGGGAAAAAACCCTGAAAAATATCAAACCGTTTCTGTAATGTATCCAGCTTGGCCAGGGCAGCCATGTGCTTGGACTGGTTCTAACCGGTCTACCATGTGGCCAGGCGAAGGGCCTGAGCTTCGCTCCGAAGAGACAATGGACTAGAGGATCCTAGTTCCCCTCCAATTGGGGAGCAGGAGGTAACTCAATCAATGTAAATAGCGAATCACCGGGTGTGTGTGTTTTGGGGTGTGGGTTCACTGGGGAATAAAAGCCGGCCTGTGAGCCGGCTTAGGTTGTCTTGTTCTTCAACTAATAAAGTATGTGAAAAGTATGGAGACTTACTAGTGATTTCAGCTCTCACATACTTTATTAGATGAAGAACAAGACAACTAAGCCGGCTTGCAGGCCGGCTTTTATCCCCAAGTGACCCACACCCCAAACACACACACACCCGGTGATTCGCTATTTACATTGTTTGGATTAACTCCTGCTCCTCCATTGGAGGGGAGTCAGGATCCACTAGTCCATTGTCCTTCGGGGCGAAGCTCAGGCCCTTCGCCTGGCCACATGGTGGACCGGTTAGAACCAGTCCAAGCACATGGCTGCCCGGAGCCCATGTTCTCAAGTGGATACATTACACCCCTCCCCCCTTGGTCCAATAAACACCCGCACACATAGTCTTTCAAATAGCTGGGGGGCCGCCGCTCTCGCGTGGAGCGACGGGGCTCTGGCATGGGGGAACTGACGGCCTCCCGGGCGGCTGTGGGGACTGGTGGCCGCTCTGGTGTTGGCGGGGCTGGGCTCACCATCTCGGCCGGTGTGTCATTTGCGGTGGCTGTCAGTCCGGAGTTGAAGTCCCCCAGGATTTCTTCTGGTGCGTCCGCCCCCGCGTCTGGTTGAGCTGGCTCGTTCCACTCCTCCCCCTCATCCGGCTCCAGAGGTAGCACCCGGCGACGTAGCTGATCGATGTGGTGATGCAGGATCTGGCCGTCTTCTACCGAGACTTCATAGGACCGGGGGCCTCGGACCCGGACTACTCGGGCGGGAATCCACGGGGGCCCTTTCGCGTAGTTCCATGCGTACACCGGGTCCTCTGGGAAAAACCCTCGTGCCGCCGCTGGAGTTTCTGTGGAGGGCTCCCGCTCGGGCGCTCGATCGGGATGTAACCGGTCCAGCCTGGTGGTGAGGCGTCGGCCCATCAGTAGTTCTGCCGGGCTTCGGCCGGTTGTCGCATGGGGCGTCGTTCTCTGGCCGAACAGGAAGTGTGCCAGCCTGAAGTCCCAGTCCGTTCCTTTGGTCCGACGGAGCGCCTCTTTGGCCGTCCTCACCATGCGTTCGGCTTGGCCATTGGTGGCAGGGTGGAACGGGGCCGACCTGATGTGGCGAATCTCGTGCTGGTGGGTGAACTCCTGGAACTCCCCGGACATGAAGGCCGTCCCGTTGTCGGTGACCAGGGTGTCAGGGAGTCCGTGCGAGCTGAAAATCCGCCACATCGCTCGGATGGCCGCCCGGGAGGAGGTGGATGGTACCGGCTCTACCTCTAGCCACTTGTTGTAGGCGTCTACAAGTATAAAAAACAGCTGCCCCTGGAACGGGCCCGCAAAGTCGAGGTGCAGGCGCGACCAGGGGCGGTGAGAGGATTCCCAGGCCCTGTCTGGGGCCGTCGGGGGTGCGGGTTGGGAGGCCTGGCAGGGTTGACACCTTTTTACAATGTCCTCAATATCCCAGTCTAACCCTGGCCACAAGACATACCCCCGTGCCAGAGCCTTCATCCTGACTACCCCAGGGTGGTGCTCATGAAGGTCCCTCAGTACCCGTTCCTGTAGTGGTTTCGGAATGACCACCCTGCCTCCCGACATTAGGCACCCCTTATAGGTCGACAGCTCATCGCGCCTTGTGACAAAAGGCGCAAACTCCGGGTCTTGTCTAGCTGTTGGCCACCTCCTCCCCACCCAGTTCAAAACCCGACAGAGAACCCTGTTGCAGCCCGTGAGGCGGGCTGTTAGCCTGATTGCACGTTATTATGAATAATAACGAGGGGAATTATATTGATTATTAATAAGCAATCAGCTGCGAGAGCGAACACCAATGTATACAGAGGTCAGCCCCGCCGGGAGGAGTTGGTAACAGACCAGGAGACTTTTATGATTGAAAATAAAGTCTTTTACTGAGGTTTGCCACACACAAACAATTACACAAGCTCACACACAATTATTCAAGTCCTAAGAAATACAGAGAGAGGTAAGCACATTTGCATTAGCAGGTAAGTCGTTGGTGGGTCATATTTACCAGTCGAGTCCTGTAGAGCGTTCCTCAGGAAAAATGGAGGGGAAAGAAACTAAGAAAAATGGGGCCACGCGGTCTGACCAGCAGATTGTCACGTGGAAACTCGGCCTGCAGACCAGAGTTTAAAGATGGAGGTAAGGGTTGGGGGATAGCAAGCTGGACATAAGAGGGTCAAAGGTTCGATAGGGGTCGTAGTAGAGAGAGAGGCCTGTGGTCTGGCATCCCCTTATAAGCAGGAGGGTAGGGGGCTGGTTACCTCCTTGATTCCCGCCTCCTGGTAGTCCGTCCCTGAAAACACCCTATTGGTTGGAAGATGTAGGGGAGGTGTGTGGAGGTGTGCCTGAGGGATGGTCAATACTGAGAGCTAGAAACTTACTCATGTCTGACACCAGGTGATAGCTAGGATGAGTCATTCAGCCACTTCTATTGTGTTGTTGATGGCATTAGCCCGGCTGTTGATGGCTCTCAATCAGTAACTAGGCAACGATGAATAGACCCTGCCAGGCTACGTGAGGTCTTGCAGGTGAAGGTGGGGGGAAGGGAAAGAGGCTGCCTGCTGTAGAAGGAACTCTCAATGGCGTTTTTGGAGTTCCTATTTCTGGTATTTTACTGTGCTTTTGTGTGTACTGGTTTTATTTCATATTTCCTTCATGAGAAACAGGCTGGTAACCTCTGCTGGGCACTGGAGCTGCTGGGCTGGTCAGGAGAAACGTCTCTTGCCTGGGTGCAGTCTCTGCTGGCATCTGGGAAGGTTACCATGTGGTTCAGTTCCCTACACACGCACTGGCACAGTTTATTATTTTATTGCAGTCCAAAAAGAGGCTAAAAAGCCTTGCAGGGCAACAGGGCCACCTCCTTGACATGTACCGGGCGACCAGGCAGCGATTCTAGGAGTGCGATGACGTGGGCGGGGGCCGGGTCTGGGTCCGTTGCGGGCAGTGGAAGGCGGCTGAGTGCGTCCGCGTGACCCATGGCCTTCCCCGGGCGGTGGGTGAGGGTATAAGAGTACCCCACCAGGAATATGGACCAGCGGAGAACCCTGGGCGAGACTATCTGTGGCGTCTGTCGATCGGGCGCAAGGAGGCCCAGGAGAGGCTTGTGGTCTGTAAGGATCTCGAACGGGCGGCCATAGAGATAATGGTGGAATTTTTTAACCCCCGCCACTATCGCTAGTGCCTCCTTGTCTATCTGCGCGTAATTACACTCCGCAGAAGACAGGGTCTGAGAATAATAGGCGACCGGAACCTCCCGGCCATCTGGCAACCGATGCCCCAACACCGCCCCCACCCCGTAGGGCAACGCATCACACGCCAGAACAACAGGTAAAGCCTCGCAAAAATGGTGCAGCACCCCGTTGGAGACCAACAAGTCTTTTTCCGCCTGGAATGCTGCCGCATGCTCCGGCTTCCAGGCCCACGGCACCTCCTTGTCCAGCAGCCGGTGGAGGGGTTCAGCCACCGTTGCCTTTTGGGGCAGAAACGCGTGGTAGAAATTCAAGAGGCCTAGGAAGGCCTGGAGTTCCGGTTTGGACGTGGGGACCGGGGCTTGTGTGATCGCTCTAATTTTTTCGTCTGTGGGGTGGATGCCTCGTGCATCGACTGCGAAACCCAGAAATTCGATGCGGGGCACCCCCAGGAGGCATTTCTCCTTCTTCACCTTGAGGCCGGCATCGTTGAACCTCAGCAGGACCTGACGCAGCCGTTCGGCGAAGGCGGAGTCCGGTGCCGCGATGATGACATCATCGAAAAAGGGCTGGACCCCTGGAATTCCTTTCAGGAGGGAATCCATGAAAGATTGAAAAATCCCTGGCGCCACTGAAACCCCAAACTGCAGTCTATTGACCCGGAAAGCCCCCTTGTGGGTGGTGATGGTTTGCGCTTCCGCAGCGGCCGCGTCCACTGGCAGCTGCTGGTAAGCCTGCGCCAAGTCCAATTTACCGAAAACTTTGGCCCCCGTCAGGGAGGCCAGGACATGGCTCACTACCGGGACTGGATAGGCGTGGTCCTGCAGGGCCTTATTTATGGTGCATTTGTAATCTGCACAAATGCGTATAGCCCCATTCGGTTTAATTGGCGTTACAATGGGGGTTTCCCAGCGCGCTGACGCGACCGGTTCCAGCACTCCTTGGGCGACCAGGCGGTCGAGCTCGGCCTCTATTTTCCCCCGCATAGCTATGGGAGGGGGCCGTGCCTTTATGCGGATGGGTCGTACGTTAGGGTCCAGATCTAGCGAAATCGGGGTCCCATTGTACCTCCCCAGGGTCCCGTCGAATACTTTCGGGAACTCACGGCAAACCGCCTCCCAGTCTGTGGTCCCGAGGTGGTTTACTCCCGCTATTTGGAGTCCCAAAGGCCCAAACCACGACAATTCCAGGAGGCTCGAGAGGCGCCCCTCCACAACCAGCAGGTCCAGCAAGCCCGAGAACCCTTTAAATCGGACTTGAAACTTGCCCCAGCCACGGACTGCCACTGGGTTCTTGTTAAAGTCCGTCAGTTTCAAACCCCGTGGCTTGTACAGTCGGGGTCCCCCCTTTGGGCAAAGCGTTTTAAGGGTCTCCGCAGAAATTATAGAGAATGAGGACCCTGAGTCTATTTCCATTTGGCAGGGGGACCCCTCTATTAGGACAGTCACATGCACCTTGTCCGGGCTTTCAGGGGGCAAGTTACATACAGTCTGCCGGCGCTGGGTCGTCACAGTGTGCAGGCTTGCGGCGTCCAGCTGGGCAGTGGATCCCAGGCGCTTGCCCTTGGAGCGGCAGACTCGGGCGAGGTGTCCGGCCTTGTTGCAGGTCCTGCAGACGGCGTCCCGGAAACGGCAGGTCCGGCGCTCGTGAGCGTCGCCACAGCTGGCACAGGCAGATGCGTTGGGTTGGTTTGGTGTTGCGGGGGATCCCTTGTTGCGTTGGGTGCATGGCTGTGATCGGCGGTTCACCTGTAGGACCTCCTCATCGTTCGAGTCATCAGAGGGGCTGGAGTCCTGGAGGCAATGGACCGTCTTAGGCCGGCGATCGGCATGGGACTTCTCATAGGCGGCCGCTTCTTGGAGGGCGGCCTCCAGAGTGAGGTCGTCCCGGCTGATGAGCCTGCGGCGCAGCTTCGCCTCCTTCAGCCCCACCAAGAACTGGTTTAGGAGGGTATCTGTGAGGTTGGGGAAGGCACACCTTGTGGCTGCGCGGCATAGTCTGGCCAGGAATTCCGGAGATGTTTCGTCGGGGCCCTGCGTTCTCGCGAAAAACTCCATTCGTTCCACGAACTTGGTGGGCTTTGGTGCCAAGTGGTCGGTAAACGCCTTGACCAGCATGTCGTAGGTGGCGGCCGCGTCTTTCGGCAGGAGGGGGTTCACCAGGTCCTTCAGGAGGAGGTGTGCCTCGATGCCGCAGTAGCGTAGGAGATAGGCCTTCTTCGTACCCACATCCGTGATGCCATGGATCTCGAAGTGACGCTCCAGCGTCTTGATCCAGGTCTCCCAGTGTGCGGGACGAGAGATGTCGAAGGCAGGGAAGCTCTCATTGCTAGCGGCCATGGTGCTCACCCGTGGAGGTCGCGGTTCAGGCATAGAGTTGGCGGCGTTGGAAGCGAGGCTGCTCTCGGGGTCAGCGGTGCTAGGGAGCGGTGCGGTGCCCAGGAACCGAAGAGGCGGACACGAAGCTCGGCGGCGGCGTTCGGTGCTTTCGGCGTTGGGGCGGTCAGCGGTGCTCGTCTCGTGGTCGTTGTTCATGGAGGGAGTTGGCATCCCACCTTCGTCGCCAGTGAAAAGTACGGAGACTTACTAGTGATTTCAGCTCTCACATACTTTATTAGATGAAGAACAAGACAACTAAGCCGGCTTGCAGGCCGGCTTTTATCCCCAAGTGACCCACACCCCAAACACACACACACCCGGTGATTCGCTATTTACATTGATTGGATTAACTCCTGCTCCTCCATTGGAGGGGAGTCAGGATCCACTAGTCCATTGTCCTTCGGGGCGAAGCTCAGGCCCTTCGCCTGGCCACATGGTGGACCGGTTAGAACCAGTCCAAGCACATGGCTGCCCGGAGCCCATGTTCTCAAGTGGATACATTACAGTATGTGAGAGCTGAAATCACTCATCAGTCTCAGTACTTTTCAGTTTCCCAAAGAGTGAAAATACTGGACTGTCTAGTCCAACTGGCAATCTTACCAAGCCCAAACTGTGAAGCTCACTGTTTGGGCTTGGAGGGGGTGGTGCCAAGGCAGCCCAAGTCTGAAGCAGCAGCCACTGCTGCTTTGTGCTCAGGCTGGGTGCTCCTCCGAGCCCAGCACAAACAGCATGCTTTGCGCAGTCTGCCCTGGGAGGAGGTGGCTCTGAGCCTGCTTGTGAAGCAACTGAGTGGTTTTTAATTTTTTTTTTAAATTAAAAGTAAAACCCGAGAATCCACACCTGAGAATTGCCCAAACCAAATGGAATAGGGATGCCATTGCAATCCTAGCAAATGTAAAATCAGCTTGTTGCACATTGTCTGGATTCTCTGATTTTACATTTGCTAGGATTGCAAGAGCATCCCTATTACGATTGGTTTGGTCAATTCTTAGATCGTGCATTGGCTTGAATTCTCAGGTTTTACTTATTTTTTCCTGCTGCAGGAATCCATGGAGGATGGCTGGGGGCACCTCATTCAGGGCCAGGAGGTCCAATTCACTTGAAATTTGGCAGTTATTTAAACAACAGGCACCAGCAGCTCTGCTGCAGCTGTCATGCCAATAACTTTATTCAAAAAGCAGTGACAGAGGAATTCTATAGAAATGAATTAAAAAAAATACAGAGGGTGCAAATGTTCCAGTTTGGTGTAGTGGTTAAGTGCACGGACTCTAATCTGGGAGAACCAGGTTTGATTCCCCACTCCTCCACTTGTATCTGCTGGATGACCTTGGGCAAGCCACAGTTCTGGCACAGCTGTTCTTGAAAAAGAGCAGTTTCTGTCAGAGCTCTCTCAGCCCCACCTACCTCACAGGTGTCTGTTGTGGGGAGGGGAAGGCAAAGGAGTTTGTAAGCCGCTCTGGGACTCCTTTGGGTAGTGAAGGGGGGGAGTATAAATCCAATCACTTCTTCTTCTCCTCCTCAATATATGTTGCCATTGAAATTCATAAACATAAACACAATTTCAACAGGAAAGAAGAGAGTTTAAAAATAAATAGGGCATGGTTCCCTGTCCTGAAAAACACAAAATGCTCTACATCTTACAACAGCACTACAGATAAGATTAGAATTTCAACAGCCAATCCATATGCAAAAGAACCTCCTCAGGAAAGCTCCTCCATTAGCATGTCACAGCCTGGGAAACTCCTACTCAAACCCAACCCACTTTCCTGAGTAGATATAAATTACCTGCCTACCAGTTTTCTTCTCACATTGACACAGAGAGTACTCCATCTTTCTGTGTTATACCTCTGAGGATGCCAGTCACAGCTGCTGGTGAAACGACAGGTACTACAATGCCAAGACTTCGGCCATACAGCCCAGAAAATCTATAACAACTAATATACGTTGTGTTTAAATACATATTATAACATACGTAATGGTAGTGTGTGTGTGTATAATAATACATTATATTAAATCTGGAATATCCAATGAACCTAGAAAGCTAAATATAGGAGGCAATATATGTGTGCTTATATATGACCTCCACTTTTTGTTCAGTCTATCTGGATTTATGCCTCCCTTTGCATTGTGCATCCAAGTGAAGGGTGGGGTATAAATCCTCCTTCTCTTCTTCCTCCTCCTTCTCCTCGCCTCTCAATAGCTGTGCAACTGGCCTGCATTGGTGCAGCAGCTGTGATCTCTGATGCTACTGTTAGTATTCTTTACATAGGCTCCTTGGCTCAGTATCCCTGTGCCTCTCTATGAGTCACAGGATCATTTCAACCCTTTCAAGGGACTGCTGCAATATACAGGCTTTATTCAACACCTTCAGAAGATGTTGAATATGGGACTTGTGGGATATTAGGCAGGGACACCCAACTCTGATCAAGATCCTTCTACAGAGGGCTTCCGGTCGGAGTTAAAATGGTGAGTTGACGCACTCTGCGAACTGTGCAGGGTGGACGGTAGCTTCTTTCGACAGTTTGGACCCTTCTCTGGTCCAACGCAGCACTCCCCAGGCGGGGGGGTGGCAAGCAAGCAGCCAAGTCCAAGCGGGAGTTGAGATTGGCGTGGGCAGGCTTCGGAGGAAGCCTGTTGACGCTTTGATCCCCTTCCACGAAGCGGGCAGTTGCGAGACAACACTACAGGAGCTAACCGGGCTGACAATTCAGCATAAACCCGTCATCTACCGACCTCTTTACCATCAAAGTCAACATTAAGTTAAGAAGAAGCAATGCGAAACCCCGAGATCGAACTTTAAGGTAACAAAGAACTTTTGCTTACCGGTTTGAAGACATAGAGAAATTTGAATCAAGCGGCTAAGCGTATAAAAGCATTTCTGATGTAATCCGCTTTGTTTGGAACTGAAAGAAGCTTTCTAGAACATGAAAATAGTGAAAAAGAAACTTTTGTTTTGCATTCCTGTGGTCAGTTAGAGATTAACGGCAAGTTGTAAAAACGAAACTGATGTGAATCTGTGCTACCAAAAACAAGTTCCAGCTGAGAAAGATGAGCTTGGAGGCAAGAGAGGCATTTGAAAAGACTGGGAAACCGGAAGGAGTAGGAAGAGTTAGTGCGCTGCACAGGAAGTTGGATTTTTGGGACGGACACTAAACCGGAAGTTACAAAATAGCCTACTCTTGCCAAAAAACCATAGAGAAATTGTGCCCACCATTTTGAGGAGGACTAATTTTTTAAAATTGAATTTGAACTATAAAATTAAAGAGAACAAATATATAAAGGTGGCGATTTGATGGAATACTTAGAAGAAAAGAGATTTGGTGATATTTAAAAGTTTTCAAAACGGATTTGAGGCCAAGACAAAGGGCCGCCTCTACATCAAGTCCCAGAATGGCAGCAAAAGATAAAAAAGAATGGCAGGCAGCAATAGAGGCTATGGAGAGGAGGAGGATGGAGGCAGTGCAGAATCTTGGAAAACAAATGGAACTACAGACTAAACAAATGGAATCACAGATGAAACAACAAATGGAAAAGCAATTGGAGCAAATAGAACAAGTACAAGTACAAGTACAAGAGAAGAATATGGCAGCTATGAAAGAACTGGTCCTAGCAGAAGTGGCAGAGTTTAAACAAGATACAGAAGAAGTAAAAAAAGAAGTCCAAGGTTTAGCAGCTAAGTCGACGGAGCTAGAACAAAAAATTAAAAATATCCTCCAGGAGAATATAAGGTTAGAATCTATGATGGAATACAGACCTACACAAAACCACCTGAGGCTAAGGGGAATTGAGGAGGCAGAAGACCAAGATATATGTGCGTTGGTAATAACAACATTGACGGCATATATTGGTGAGGATCAAGGAGATCTAGACTCAGATTTTGACTTAATTTACAGAGTAAACTCAACGTATGCTCAGAGGAAAAAATTACCCAGAGATGTCATTGTGCAGTTTGTGACAAGAAAAATGAAAGAGGATATTTTCAAGAAGCAATTCACACAACCATTGGAAATTGACAGCAAAAAGATAATAATATTAAGAGAAATCCCAAGGGTGATGTTGCAGGACAGAAAGAAATATAAAAAACTGGTCAACAAATTAAAGGCAATGGGAATTAGATTCAGATGGGAAATACCGCAAGGATTGTCATTTACATACAATTCAGTGAGATTTACGATCAAATCAGAAGGAGACCTGTATAGGTTCAAAGAAAATAATTTTGAAGAGTTTTTGGACATATAAATCAAGACACCATGGATTACAAATTGCTATCTTGGAATGTAAATGGACTTAATTCACCTAACAAAAGAAAATTAGTAAATCATTGGCTGGAAAAACAAAAGAGCAATATAATTTGTTTGCAGGAAACTCATATTAGAAAGCAGGACTATAAATATGTGATAAATAAGAAATTGGGAGAAGAATTTTCTTCACTAGCGACTAAAAAGAATAAAGGAACAGTGATTTACATTAAAAAAGAATTGGGACCCAAGCAACTTTTTGTGGACAATGATGGGAGGTATATTGGAGTAGAAATAATGATACACAGGAAAAAGACTTTGATTGTAAATTTGTATGCACCCAATGGTGCTAAAGAAATTTTTTTTAAAGATTTGACAAATGAGATGGAACAATTAACTTATGATCAGGTTATCTTCGCAGGAGATTTTAATGGTACAGTGAACAACTTACTGGACAGACGTTCAAAAAAAGCTGGAGATGTGGCGGGGAAATTACCAAAAATTTTCTTTAAACTGATGAAACAAGAGAAACTGGAAGATGTTTGGAGAAAATGGAATCCCAAAGCAAAAGACTATACTTTTTACTCCAATAGACATGACTCTTTTTCCAGAATTGATATGATTTGGATGTCAGAGGAGTTGGCATCGAAGACTCAAAAGATTGAAATCTTAACAAAAAATAATTCTGACCACAGCCCCTTACTTTGGATGTCGAGAGAAAAACCTAAACAATTATACTGGAAAATTAATGAGGACTTATTGGACAGAAAAATAGTTAATGAGACATTGCGTAGGGAAACACAGAACTTTTTTGAAACAAATTTGAACAAAGGTGCAGAATTACAAATTGTTTGGGATGCATATAAAGTGGTCATAAGGGGATTGCTTATTTCATTAAACACTAAAGATAGAAAGCAAAGATTGCAACAACAAAATGATTTACAGGAAAAGATCCGGCAGAAAGAAAAAGAGTTAAAGAAAAAGCCAGGGAAGAAAAAGATTATAAGAGAAATCCACATGCTACAAGACCAGTTAAATGTATTGTCAAACGAGAATTGTATTGGAACTTAAAGAAGTTGCAACAGAAATCGTTTGAGGGTGCTAATAAACCTGGAAAGTTCTTAGCATGGCAATTAAAAAATAGACGTGAAAGAAATTTTATAAACAAGATAATAGAAGATGGAAAGGATATTGTGGACTTGAATGGCTTAAAGAGAGTCTTTTTCAATTTTTATGCCAAATTGTTTCAAAAGAAATGTATTGATTCACAGAAACTTAAGAAAAATTTGGAGAATATTGAAGTACCAACATTGGGACAACAAATGAAAGAAGTGCTTAATGGTCCAATTAAAAATGAAGAAATTGTTAGTGCGATAGAAGAAGCAAAATTGGGGAAAGCTCCAGGTCCAGATGGATTTACTGCAAAATTTTATAAAAAATTAAAGGATGAGCTAACCCCAATTTTTGTACTTTTGTCAAATGAAATAAGAGAGACAAAACGGATTCCAGAGTCATGGAAAGAAGCAAATATTTCGCTTATACCCAAAGAAAGTTTGGACCTAACAAATGTGAAGAACTATAGACCAATATCCCTCCTGAATAATGACTACAAACTGTTTGCTAAAGTAATTTCTGAAAGGCTGAAAAATTATTTGAAAGATATTATAACAGAAGAACAAGTGGGCTTTTTACCGAATAGGCAAATCAGAGACAATGTAAGAGTGGTGATAGATGCAATTGAATATTGTGACAAACACCCTGAAAAGGAAGTTGGATTCCTCTTCTTGGATGCAGAAAAAGCTTTTGACAATTTGAACTGGGACTTTATGTTGCAAGTGATAGAGAAAATGGAAATAGGTCAATCTTTTTTAAACATGATTACTGCAATTTACTCAGACCAAAAAGCGGCATTGAATGTAAATAAAGAGAAAACGGAATACTTTAAAGTGCGAAAAGGGACGAGACAAGGCTGCCCCCTATCTCCACTGTTGTTTATTTGGACATTGGAAGTATTATTGGGGAAAATAAAAGAGGACAAGAACATTAAAGGATTGACAACGAGAGGCTTTACATATAAATATAGAGCTTTTGCGGATGATGTAATGTTTATGATTCAAGACCCAATAGAGAATATACCACGACTGATACAAAAAATTAAAGATTTCGGAGACTTAGCTGGTTTTTATGTTAATAAAAGCAAAACAAAGGTGATGTGTAAAAATATGACGAAACAGAGGCAAATGGAACTTCAGGAGAGAATCCAGTGTGAAGTGGTTACAAAGACAAAGCATTTAGGGATTGAATTGACTATGAAAAATATAGATTTATTCAAAAATAATTATGAGAAAATTTGGTATAAGATTCAACAAGATATGAAAAAATGGGACACCTTGAATTTATCACTAATGGGAAGGATTGCAACAGTCAAAATGAATATTTTGCCTCGGTTAATGTTTTTGTTTCAGACTATCCCAATACTACGACAAAGTAAGATATTGGATGGATGGCAGAAAGAAATATCAAAATTTGTGTGGGCAGGAAGGAAACCAAGAATCAAAATGAAAATTTTATGTGACGCTAAGGAAAGAGGAGGACTTCAACTACCAAATCTTAGACTTTATTACGATGCTGTCTGTTTAACGTGGATAGAACAATGGATTAACCTTGAAAATATGAAGTTGTTGGCGTTAGAAGGTCATGACAACAAGTTTGGATGGCATGCGTATTTGTGGTATGAAAAATCAAAAATCGATAAATTTTTTAAACATCACTTTATTAGGCGATCACTGTTCAAGACCTGGATGAGATACAAAAAATTCTTTTATGAAGTACAACCACTTTGGATAGTGCCACAGAAGTGATTAAACCATATTCGAGACATGAAGGACTAGATTGGTTACCTTATAAAAATCTTTTAAAATCTTTTTTTTTATATAGTATATTTTATTGGATTTTTAACATAGTGCCTTAAATCATACATTTAATAACAAAAACATCAACAGAAGTATAAATAGTAACCCTAAAGTGACAGTTCTACATTTCAGCAACACAGATTTATATTAACACTAAACCAGAGATAATTATTTTACATTTATAATCCACCTTTAAGTAAAATTTATAATCCCTAGCTACTTCTCTCTCTAGTTCGTACACAATATACACACTACCTTTTCAAAAATACTTTATCAGTTCTTATTGGCACTAGAAAAAAATCAAAAAAAATCGAATCCACTATTTATGTTCAACACCAATCCAGTTTGTAAGCATTTCTATTCCCCATCTCCCAATAGCCTATCACTCCCTAACTTATAACGTATGTACAGGGCTTAACATTACAATCTTTTTTCCTTTATTGCCTTTCTCCATTAAATAGGTTGATTTAACCGTTGCAGAAAACCTTACTTCAAATTTGGCTTGCATGTTTATATTATTATCTATTAGATAGCGATTTTATCAACTCAATCAATATCCCAAATTAACAAATTGCTTTGAACATGATAGCATATATTTTAATACCAATAATTATAGCTAAACACTTATTTATCCCTACTCCAACTTCCTCAATAAAAAAAAGAAAAGAAAAGAAAAGAAAAGAAATAGGGAGAGATTCCCCACTACTCTGCCAATTCATCATCCTCATTATTATTTTTAGTGGTAACTCATTACCATAACTAACATATACTGTCTTAATTGCCTTTATTCTTACTCTTTATATATTTACAATACATACACACACAAAGAGAAACCATTATCATTTCCACATCTTATTATTAATCAGAAAGAAAAGAGGAGAGCACTCATTTCGTTTTAAATTGCCAATGATCATTTTTTCTTGCTCTCCATATATTTACAACACACACACACACGAAGAAAAACCATTATCGTTTCCACAGCTCATTATTTAACAGTAAGAAAATAGGAAAGCACTCATTTCATCTCCTTATATAACTTAAATTTCTTCCTAGCCATCTGCAATCTACTTTTCTGCATCAGCATTTCTACATGTCTTTCCCCTTTATACATATCCTGGTAATTTACCCTTCGCTCTTCGCTTCTCGCAAGGTTTAAATCCCATCTTATACTGTCTCTTTTAAATTTCCATGCCTGTAGATTTTCTCTTTTCATTCTTCTCCTTTTTTCTTTTTCTGTTAGCAGTCGTTGTTCCTCTTCCCTTGATAATTCATGATTTACATCACATGGTTTTTTTGCCTCTCTTTTAAATTTCCAAGCCCTTAGGTTCTTCCTTTTGATTTTTCCTTTTCCTTCTCTTGCATGTTTCAGACGATGCCCCTCTTCCTTTGGAGGTTCCAGCTTTTTTTGCTTCTTTCTCATTGGTTTAACTGTTAGATATTGGAGCTCTACATATTCTTTCTCTTGTAGCAGCTCTGAATTTTCTGCCCCGTAGTAATCACCCTTCCCTTTTTGCTGCACATCAAAAGTTTCTATCACAGTATGCTGCTCCTGATCTTCCTTTTTTTCCATTACCAATTGGGTGTTACATGTTTTTTTCAATAAATTTGCACATGCTTCCTCACACCCTTTTTGAATTCCCTCTTTTAGGATACTAATAAATTGTTCAATTGTCATCTCACCCAGCTCCATATTTTCATCCATCTCTTCCTCTTCTCTCAATACAAACGTCATTTGAGTCAGTTCCTTCAAGCCACTTCATTCACATTTGAAATGACTATGCAGTTTCGGGAGGGACCAAAAAGCAAGCCCCCTGCAGTTTCAATCAACTTTTACACTCTATAAATCCTTGCCAGTGAATCAGAAAGCCAAAAGTCGAGAACAAAGGCCATCAGAGCTCATAGTACCCCCAAAAGAATAGTCATTTAGAATTACGAAGTCCTCCCCTTTGCTTTTCCCAGCCGCTATCCTTCTCAATTCTGGGCACATTTGTTTGGGGTAATTCATTTTTCTTCTTTACATAAGACTCCAAGAAAAGAAAAGCGTACTCACAACTCCTGAGCTGCTCTTCTGTGTTGCTATAATTATTAAAAATCTTAAATCCCAAAACGGTTAAAACGGATGGCTGCATCTATGCGAAACATGGCGTCCATGTTCCACCCCTGAATCCGCTCCTGCTTCGAGGCAATAATGGTCACCCCCCCGCATTTGCCAGTTGCGGGAGGGGCCAAAAAGCAAGCCCCCTGCCCCAGCCCTCTCTCCGGGAGGGCTGGTCGAGCTCTCCCGGCACCGGGAGGCTCAAAAAAGAACGAAAATGGGTCGGACGGCTGGGAGTGGTCCCAAAGCCGCCCGTCGATGCGCCGTACCGGAAGTCCTCCAAAATCTTTTAAAATCTGAAGGGAAAAGCTTTGTTATGAGAGACAGAGACGATGTGGAATTTGATTATGATTGGTTGAATTATAGACAGATTTATGATTTGTTTAAAACTGATAAGAGAAAGTATGGCTTTAGGGCAAAGAATAATGAAATTGAAACTATATGGGTGGAAAAGGGAAAAAAATGATTTCAAAAATATATAAGGTTTTATTGAAGTGGTATACAGAGGATGAAATTGTAAAAGAACAAATGATAAAATGGGCTGTAAATGTAAATAGTGAAATAACTATGGCATCATGGGAATGTTTGTGGAAAAAATCAATGAAAATCTCAACTTATGTTAATGTCAAAGAGAATTGTTATAAAATGATGTACAGATGGTATATGACTCCAAAGAAAATTGCTAATATAAATGAGAGCATGTCTAGCAAATGTTGGAAATGTAGAAAGAAAGAAGGCTCATTTTACCATATGTGGTGGACTTGTGATAAAGCCATGAGTTATTGGTCAGAGATTCACAATGAAATACAGAAAATCTTGAAATGTACTTTTAAGAAGGACCCACAAATCTTGTTGTTAGGTCTTAAATTGGAAGAATTAAATGTAACCAAGAGAACATTGTTATGGTACTTGGTTACAACAGCTAGAATGACTTATGCACAATTCTGGAAACAAGAAAAGATACCTGAAACATGGGAATGGATTAAGAAGATGCTTTTTATGGTAGAAATGGACAAAATGACAAGAAAGCTCAATAATGAAGAAGATGAAGCATTTTTTGAACAATGGAAAGATTTTAAAGACTATCTTGAGAAAAACTGGGATGTTAAAAATAGATCGATTTGCTTTGACAGTTATTAAGGAGAAAACAAGAAAAAAATGATAAGATTGTTAAAATGTTACCTAATTTGATAATGGAAGTGATACACTTTGTTAATGGTAATTAGATAATAGAGTTTATAAGGGGGTAAGAGCATTGCGGGAAGCCTTGTACTGGGGGGGGAGAAATGAAAAAGGTATGTGATATTTATAAGGTGGAATTTGAAATATGTGAAACATATCCTATAATAAATGGGTTTTTTTTAAAAAAAGATCCTTCTACAGAGAAAGCAGACAAAGCAACAATGGGATGGAACAAGTCATGTGCTCCTCCTGAACCAATATAAAAACCTACAGGCCAGGCTAGGTGGTTGTGTAACAAGGGTGGATCTGCTGCTATAGTCTCTGTAAGAAATGGCCTTCACCCATTTTACAGAAACTAGGTCTAACATCTAAACTCCCACCTAGACACTCTCCACCACAGTGATGGGAATTTGCCAGTTACAATAGGTGTAAAGAGGAGCCTGGAACTTCGGTTCCTTGCCTTCTCTTATGTGTCCCTGGTCTGGCCACTTTGCCCAGATGCTCGTGCATGGCTCACAAGAGGAACAGCTGCAACAGTTTCCCATCCAAATTACTGATCAGGTACACATCTGTTGAGTTTCTACAGTGCAAGGGGACAACATCAGGGGAAGGCCTTGGCCTCTGTGGCCTGTTGTTGGTCCTCCAAGATAACTGGTTGGCCACTGTGTGAGACAGGATGCAGGACTGGATGGAACCCTGATCCCAACAGAGCTTGCCTTTTGTTCTTATGTTTTTATCCAAGGACTAGTGGCCAAGCCCAGTGCGGTATCATATGCAACGGGTGCTAGGCAGCTTCCTGCCTAAGGCCCTGTCAGGGTGAGTCCGCCGCCGCTGGCGGGAAGTTCCTGCCCTTCCCCCTGCCTTCCTTCCTCGGCGGCCCAGCACTGGCCAGTCGCAGCAGCCCCGTGCGCCCCCTGCACCTCTGTTTGTCTCTTGCAGTCTGAGTTCAGGAGGCTGGCTGCCAGCTGCGTGGGCGGTGTCAAGGCCACACAGCCAAGCACGGCAGCCAATGGCCAGGGCCCCACGTTTGAGTGGCAGCCCCCATAGCCAATGGATTCTGCCGCGCATTTTTCCCTTATATGGTCTAGCTGGCTGACCACTACTCTTTTATATAATAGGGAAGAATAAATAAATAAAGAGGCACGGGTTGCATTTGCAAAAGTATTCTAAGTATAAATATTCTTTTTGAGGTGTGTGTGGTGTGAGTGGTCCAATGAGGTTGCACCATCAATTTATACATTTTGGTCTTTTGGGGTTTCTGTCTGGCACTGTGGCATGCTTGCACTGCCACAGTGCCACTTGTTCTGGAGTGTGCCACTTGTTCTCATGGCAAACAAGCACCTCCCAAGACAGTTTACTTTCCCTGAGATTCTCTGGGAGAGTCTGACTGCTGGTGCTGCCTGCTTGCCTGCCTTAAGTGCTGCTGGCTGGGTTTCCCCATGGAAACAATGGAGGTAATGGGGGTAACCTGTTTGGGTGCCCATAGAATTAGGCCCATTGGTCCAATTGCTTTGAGACGTGGGGGTAAGGAAGAGGCTCCCGAAGCTACCATGAAAATTTGGAGCCTCTTCCTCAAACCCCCTCCCCCCCAGAGCTACTAACAGCATCGTGGGAAAAAGTTACTTTTTCCCCACCATAGAGAACAATGGAGGGAATGGGACAACCTGTTTGGAGGCCCATGGAATTGAACCCCCTGGTCCAATGTTCTTGAAACTTGGTGGGTATCTTGGGGAGAGGCTCCATCAGCTACCCTGTGAGTTTGGAGCCTCTTCCTCAAATCCCCTCCCCTCCAGCCTCCATAGTCTATGTTTTCGCCATTGACTTCAGTGGCCCATAGGATATAATGGGGCTGAAATTGACATTCAGCTGGCCTAAAGACTCCAGGCTGGTACTGCCGAAACTGACATGCAGGAGCCTTTCTGCCCTCTGGAACTGCTTGTGCCCGATTTGGCCGAATGGAATTGGGCTGAATTATTATTTTTTGCACACCCCTAACAGGGACGCCGGCCGGGGGCGGGGCTTGTCGCCACCGCCATTTGTTGTGGCTCCTGAGCTGCCAGAGCTGTGCTCCAGTGCGCTTCCCCCCCAAAGACCCCTGACCAGGGCTGATCCTGCTTAGTTTCTGGGATCTGAGGAGATCAAGCTAGGCTAGGCTATCCAGGTCAGGACAAACTATTAGAGGTGGAGAAATATGTTTTGATCTTTTTCTTAACTTCTTCTTCTGATTTGGACATCGAAATGTTCCTCTCTGGGGCAAGAGATTACACATTACTAGGAACCTGATGTTGCTTGAAAAAACATGTGAATTTCCACTGTTTCTCAACGTTTGCAATAAAATGAACTCATAGCATACAATAATAGTTAACCTGGTTAGTGCAGCCTGTGACTCAAGGCACCCTCTACCCATGTATATGGATTGGTAACTTCCATTTCAATGTAGCTCAAGAAGTGTGCATGCACACAAAAGAGAAGAAGAAGAGAATAGATTGCATTTATACCCCACCCTTCACTACCCGAAGGAGTCTCAGAGCAGCTTACAAACTCCTTTCCCTTGGTCTCCCCACAACAGACACCCTGTGAGGTAGGTGGGGCTGAGAGAGCTCTGATAGAAACTACTCTTTTTTCAAGAACAGCGATGCCAGAACTATGGCTTGCCCAAGGTCATCCAGCAGGTGCAAGTGGAGGAGTGGGGAATCAAACCCGGTTCTCCCAGATTAGAGTCTGAGCACTTAACCACTACACCAAACCACTACACCAAACTGTGAATAAATCTTTGTTGGTCTTAAAGGTGCCACTGGATTCAAACTTTGTTCTGCTGCTTCAGACCAACACGCCCGGGCTACCCACCTGAGACTATATTATAAGCTGTTAACGGTAACAATTCCAGTACAATTGTTCTTCCTAGACTTCATCAGTGCTAACCAGTATACAACTCAGTACTGCCATAAGAAGAGTTACACCATTCTAAATCCATTGAAATCAATGGGTCAATCTGTTTAGGATGGCACTGTAACCCGCTATCATTACTCCAGCAGTTCTCCGTTGTCACTCTGCAACAGTTGTTCTTTAACTCCTTCCTCCCAAGATTCTAAAAGGTGTCTCCCTAGCTGGTTGCAGGGCTACCCATTTAACTAACCATATACAGGTTCTTTGCTAACCAATAGACTTCTACATTACAATTTCAATTAACAAAACTTAATATTTCTTCTAAATAGACATGTCTATTTATTTGATTTCTACCTGATACCCTCTCTCCACAGGGGACTTAGGGTGGCTGTGATGCATTATTAAAAAACTAATGTATGTATTAAAAACCTCTAAAACATATCCAAAACTATGTGGCAAAGTCACTTAGTCACAATCACACATTGTACTCTCTGTTCTTCTCTACTGTCAGTGATGACTCTCAGTCACCTGTTTGGGTGGATTAGGGTTTTCCCATTTTGACAGAAATTTCACATAACCAACCTTCCATTGTTTCTGCAAAGGAATGTCTTCTCACAACTGTCTTATTCATCTAGCATGTGATAAACATCTTTTAGTTTTGCAGTGGTCAAGGTGGAATGCAACTAATCCACATATTTCCTGTATTTATTTGATCCACACCTCCTCCTTTTTCAATAACTTCAATAATCATGGCCTCTATTGCTTGACCCTTAGCCTGATTGAGAAAAAGAAGTCCCCTTCCTCCATATGCAAGTCTCGTACAGCTAGCATTGGCATCTGATGAAACAGTAAAAATAATGGCAGCTTTCTGTGCCCTGACTAGATGTCCCATCACATACATGGCAATGAGTCCCAGCAAAAGCCATGTATCTTTTGTCCCAGTACCTTTTTCACAAGCTGCTACTGAAAGCAGTCATTAGTAACATTTTAAAAACTACAGAGGATGAGCCTCTCCTTAGGCTACATATCAGTTAGGTTCATGCCAGCCTGATCATGAGGCAAGCTGAAGACACTGCCTTGGAGGCAGATTTTGGACCACTTCCCCCTCAAAATGCATTGGGTCAAGGCCTTAACCTTTCTGGTTTGAATTACAGTGGAAGCATTCCCAAGATGGCACCAGTCGTACTCATTGTGTTTTGTTGGTTGCTTCAGGGTAGGACCACTCTGAGTTCGGCCACTCTGTCCAACATGGTGCTGCTGTAGAGTGATTGCGTTTGAAAGCTCATGTTTAATGAGCCATTTTGGTGATGCTTTCCTGATAGTACTGGAGGGGAAGAGAAGGGATTGGATTTATACCCTGCCCTTCACTACCCGAAGGAGTCTCAGAGCAGCTTACAATCTCTTTCCCTTCCTCTCCCCACAACAGACACCTTGTGAGATAGGTGGGGCTGAGAGAGCTATCTTGAGAACTGCCCTGGAGAGAACAACTCTGAAAGAACTTATGACTGACCCAAGGTCATACCAGCAGGTGCATGTGGAGAAGTGGGGAATCAAACCCAGTTCTCCCAGATTAGAGTCTGCTCTCCTAACCACTATACCAAACTGGCTCTCTAAAGCTGGCCATGTGTTCTCCTTTCTAATGAGGGTAAAAACTCAGTGGAGTTACTTTGTGGAAAATTCTCTGCTGCTGTTGCATGTTACTGCTAGCCCTATTATGATCAAAGAAAGCCTTGACTCTCAAAGGCTCAGACCCTGAAAATCTTGTTAGTCTCTAAGGTGCTACTGGACTTGAAACTAGCTATTCATACACAAGTATTCTTATCCCTATTTTGTGCTCATGATAGTGGAACGAAACCCTTTAACATGATTCTTCTCCTGTAGCCAGAAAGAAATTGTTTGATCCAAATACTCACCTGACCAGAAATATTACCTATATAGGGGAAGAGCAGGAATTCCTTCCCATGTGAGTGAAGCAATCCGTCAAATAGGTGCTTAATGTGTTTAGGATTGGTTCATGCAACTCTTCCTCTGGTTTGGATTGGTTCATGCGACTCTTGGTTCTTGCAGCTCTTCCTCTTCAGTTGAGCCCTGCTTGGCAGGGAATGGAGTGGCATATAAATCTAATAAAATAAATAAATAAAGCAACAAAATACCAGGTAATCAGGGCTCATGTGTGTACAATTGTGCATCCATAATCTGCACATCCCATTAGGTCATATTCCTAAAGAGGGAAGCTCCATCAGCTGCTTTGCTACTTGAGTGAGTACATGAACAGCACTCTATACTGAAGCAGGTGGTCAATTCTGCAAATCATTCCCCTGATTTTAGAGAGGGACTTCTGAAACTCAGAACTCTCTTGTTGGCTGTACAAGAGCTTATTTGAACAGCTTATCAATTTTTTGATAATTAATACCCACAGCATAGAGGAAAAATATATTATAACTTTAGCCTAAATATTTAATTCATTCTGTTTATATTTGTGGCTTGGTTGCTTGAGACATGGTGGACTTTTCTTTCTGGTCTCTATTTTCTTCTAAACCTTGCTGAACTTTCCCTCAGGCCTTAGCCCATCCAGGTGAGTTGGGCAGATTGCTACAGAAACATCATCTTCAATTGCTCCTTAGGTTCGTTGACTACTTTGGTTGTTGCCTGTACAACTTCCTGGTTGCTTAATATAATCCTTAGTATAAGGCAGTAGTGATAATAGATAAACAGGTTCATTTTGCAGAAACCCATAGCAAACATTATGTAGATTTTAATGCAGTTGGTTTGTTCTTCAAACAGCCTAAATTCAGAGCCAGCTCTAAGAGAATTTTCTATATATTGTCTTTATGAGGATGGGGATGAAAGAATAAAGTAGGAAATTTTCCTACCTATTTGACTGCATTTCAGGTAAAGAAGGAATTTAAATGATGGGGGATTTCCCATTTGAGCCTCACAAACGCTATTTGGCTCTTCTCGCTCATGCCAGCTAGCAGAGCTTTGTGAATTTGGAGCCAAAATGAAATTCTTCTCGTAAATAGGCCGGCTAGAAGGGAGGGATTGAGCCAGAAGCTATTGGGAAACAAGGAAGGACAAACACTGTTGGGTCACTGCTTCTGCTAACACTGCACAGTCCACTGTCTATAAAAAGGCACAGTTGTCGAGTCAAAAGCTGTCAGACACTGGGGAGCAGTCTGTGACAGACATCTCTGCAACACCTGTGTGAAAGCCTGAGGATAAAAAGATGAAACTTGTCTTCCAAGCCACGATTGGGCTGCTGGGTAAGTGACTTCAGACTGGCAAGTTTGAAGTAGGCAGTCAAAGGAATTTGCAAAACAGACTCAGAGAATAAACTTTTCCAATGATCATAGAAAGGCAAATCTGTAAAATAGTCCTATAAATACTTCCAGCATTCCTTTTTAAGGAACAAAAGGAAAAGATAGAGCCACTGGAAGCAAACCTTTAAAAGACACAAACCTACAATTCTTTCCAGAGATTACTCAACCCAGTAGTCTCTGGAAAGAATTGTAGGTTTGCATCTTTTAAAGGTTTCCTTTTTAAATAGCTTCACAGCAATTGCCACCTCTGTTGACTTGATGCCAAAAGTCTGCTGCCTTTTAAGTGTGTGCTTATTAGAGTCCTGATAAAGAAGCATGTATTTAAATAAATGCTGACCCAGGTCTCTTTCTCTGAGCTTAAAACGGAACTTAGCTATATGCTTAAAGATGCACTAAATGCAGTGAATAGCAAGATATGGACTGAATGAGTATTTGCTACAGGCAGCTCTAGAGTCCACAAAGGACAACTATGCTGTTATGCTCTTTAACCAAGGATAATTGGTGTAGCACATGCATGTACCCAAATCTTTGCCATGGTAAAACACGTGAAGAGTGAAAGGCATTTATAGTAGAGAACTGGCAGTGAGAGGGAGGCTGGCTAACCCTTGCTGCATCTGTGAATTTCACCCTGAAAATACACCCCAGCAGTTTCCATAATGGAGATTGAAATGGTTTGCCAACAATCCCCATGCAGCCCCTGCCCCTGCCCCAGCTTCTGCTTTAGCACTATGAGGAAAATATGTTGCTCTAAGTGGAACTGTGTTGTTCTAGCTCTTATTGTCTTTGAGTGCTAGGACTTGTGTCTTGGAAACAGCAAACACAATGAGCCAGAATCATGACTTCCCTCAGATATAGAAATATTGAGGAATTTCAGAAGAAACCCTTATGTCTGTACAGTTTGCTTTAAGCTACTGCTTTCCTTGTAATCTTAGGGCTATTCACGTGGCTCTTTCAGCCTGTAGAAGATGCATTTTTAGATGACTTTCAGGCTGAGCTGAATGTGTGTGTGCTGAAGTCTTGTGTGGCAAGCATGGAACAGCTTGATACTTGATCACAAAGTCATCCCTGATGGTACACTTTAGGGTGCGTTAACAGCACTAGAGACAGACCCATCTGTTCTCAAGCTCCACTAAAATGGATTGCATTTGTACAAAATCACAGTGCTCTTGTTCAGGTTTCATTTCATTGGTGAACGTTTGTGTTTATGGGAGTGCCATCTGGATTTTCTGTTCCAAGCACCAAAATACATTAGAGTGCCCCTCTTTGTTTATGACTACTGTTTTGGTTCATTTGTGACTGATGGTGCAATCCTAAACAGAGTCCCCCTTCCATTCTTAGCCCACTGACTTCAGTGGACTGCGAGGGTATAACTGTGCACCTGATTGTACTGTGCAGGGTTGCCAGCTCCAAACCAGGAAAGACTTGGAAATTCTGGGGGTGGAGCCAGTAGACGGTGATGTCTGTGGGGGGGGGGACTTCAGTGGGGTACAATGCCATACAGTTGACTTTCCAAAGAGGTAATTTTCTCCAGGTGAACTGATCTCTGTTGCCAGGAGATCACTTGTAATCCCAGAAGATCTCTAGCCATGACCTGGAGGATTGCAACTCTATCACTGCGGGTGTTATATCGTGTCAAGTTGTGAATCTGGTCATGTTTCCTTAATTATTACAGTGAGTGTCAAAAGTCAGTATGGTGCTGGCTATATGTGGCATCTGGGGTCATATAATTGGCTTTGGTTATGGTAAAAGAACTGGTAGTCATCATAGACTAAATAAAAACTCCAGTTACTGTAATGGGCTGAAAAGGGCACGAGCAAAGTCCCTAAACGGTAAAACACTATCTGACATATGAGATATACGAAATAGTAATAAATGCATATAAATGGGGGCAGCTTTTCTCTGTTATGGGAATCCATATGAGTAAGACCCCCTACCACACTGTAGTTTTCCAGGGGAAGCACGGTGTTTTAGTAGACGAGGTGTGGAGAAGGGACATGATGCAGGAGCCTTGCAGAAACTCAGTGGGTGTGGGTCTGGCTAGTGTCTGCATGGGGGGCTCCCTGAGGATGCCATGCAGGCCCACCTTGAATTTCATGGAAGAAAGATGGGCTGGAAGCAGAATGAATGACCCAAAGAGAAAGATCTAATTTGAAAAGATAACTCAAATTCAAAAATATGTACCTGATTATTTAGATATATAGTGAGGGCTGAAATGTTGGGATCTAGTCTTTGTAGTCATTTTTGTGACCAGAGAGTACTTTCCTGTTCCACCCAGTTTTGCCATAAATCTTGGTTGGAACCATGCAAAGTAATCTAGCTGTGTAAGAATCTGAGGAACTGAAACTTAAATTCCCAGCAACGCGTCCTAGCAGGTATTCCTAGATAATCCAGTAGTCTTTCCAGTTTACAGGCTGTTAAGGGCCTTCACAGATGGCCAGTTTTTAACACAGCATTTGCACAGTTATTACTCATTATTTGGTACATATTTCTCTCAGTTGTCTACTTTGGGAAAATGCAGTTCTCTTTGGCAAAAGAATGTTCATGGCAGTGATTATTGCGTGGGATGTGGTTGCCCAAGCGCCACGAACATTTAGCGCCTATTCCCTGTGATATAATTTGTGGCAGCAGCATAACTTTCATCCTTTGCACCATTTCCTTGATGCACATTATCCTCTGCCCATGGGGGTGGGGGGAAATATACAGGAGCCCTTTACTTTAAATGTTTTTTTTTTAACAAGCTTGCTGGCTGTGAACGATGTACATCCAGGTGGAGCCAAGTCAGCATCTGAGTGCTTATCCAGCTCTATTTACAACAAGAAAACCACAGCAAAATGATTTATTAATAACAGTGCAGCCCAGAGCTGTTCTGTTGTGTCTTAAGGAATTGTTTTTCATTGTTCTATATAGCTCTGTTTTAAACTTCTTTTTGATGTTTTGATTGTTCAGCATCTTGGGGATCCCAAACTGGGTGGAAAGGCAGCACAATATGTGTTAAATAAATAAATAATAATGGTGACAGACCTCATTTGTGGTTAATGTCATATGGTTATTGATTTCAGTCCAAATATTCATACCTGCCAGGTCCAAAGAATCACTTAAGTCCAATGAACCAGTAAGGATAAACTGTGACAACTGCAACTTGCTACTTTTTGTTCCTCTAATAGCACAACATGGCTGACCAGGTCTTTCAGCCTTGTTATCGGGCAATGGCAGGGATGGGAAACTAATCCTGTTCAGGGTCTGTGTGGCCAGGTAGGTGGTGTTCTCATTGTTTAAGGTCCATGGTATAACATCACTACTCCTGCCTTCATTTTCTCCACAGCACTGTGTCTTGCAACATGCTCTGTAAGGTGGTGCACAATATCCAACCCTGAGCAAGCAAAATGTGAGGAACTGCAAACGTGCTTGGGAGGGGACGCAATGACTTGTGTCAAGAAGACTAGTTTCCATGACTGCATAGAAGCCATTGCAGTAAGTGACCCGTGGAAACTGAATGGTGGGGAACTTTCCTGAATTCATTGTGCAGGACTCGTTAAGCCTTCACTGATGGCTTGGTCTACCATTGATTTTGAAAAGACCAATGCCTGGGTGGTTCCAGGGAGTCGAGCCAGCATTGCCTACAGGAATTTGTACAGACACAGAAAGAATCTGGCTGGTCATGGTGGAGCCAGAGGCAACCTGGGCAGCCTCTGGTGGGTTATGGGCAAACCTTGCTAGGCCCAAGAGTGGAATCGATAGGGAAAGGTCTTTGTTATGCCACCTTTGAAATTCGCTGCTTTTTGGAACTCGGTAGTGCTTTTCTACGACACATTATTCTTTCCCCAGGAATGTTCCCATGTCCAGTTGATGGATATAGTCTTGGAGTTCTGTGCTTTCCAGGCATATGGGGACCTGACTTAAGCATGGGTGCTAGCATGCTGAGAAGATAGTGCTTAAGTCTCCCCCCTGCACTGTTTTCCCAAACCAAATCAGTACTGGAGAGCCACTACTATTTAACCAGCCCATCAGATGTCTGGAAATTTAATTAAGCAGATAACATTTATTCATTCATTGCCCTTTGTAATAGTTTTGTTATTTTCATTTTTACATGTATACATGTTCATACTCTATAAGAGCATGGGCTCTAATCTGGGAGAACCGGGTTTGATTCCCCACTCCTCCACATGCAGCCAGCTGGGTGACCTTGGGTTAGTCACAGTTCGTTGAGAAGTGTTCTCTCAAGAGTAGTTCTCGCGAGAGCTCTCTCATCCTTGCCTACCTCAAAAGGTGTCTGTTGTGGGGAGGGGAAGGGAAAGGAGATTGTAAGCAGCTCTGAAACTCCTTTGGGTAGTGAAGTGTGGGGTATAAATCCAATCTCTTCTTCTAATCAATGTATAACTAATGCAGGTTTTTTAATGGGCTCTTTCCACATGGATGTTCTACCCTGCATGGACTTCCTTACTGCAACACTGATCTGGGAAGCGTCCGTATGATGTCATTCCGTATTTCCTCTGGCTTTTCTACGATTTTGTACAATCTTTCCCAAATCTTTCTTGATACTATCTGTCAAAAAAGACTGCAGTCAAAACACCTTCGGGTGCCACATGAATGGGAAAATGTGCCTTACTGCAGGTCCTCTACACTGGCATTTCCCTTTCCTCACTCCCTGTGCGTACCATTTCTATCCCCTTAAAAGGCTTTTCCAGGCTCTTTTTAAAAATCAGAATTAACACTTGACACTTAAAAGTAAGCCTCTAACCCTTTTGGCTGCCTAGTTATAAGGGGGAAAGTGCAGATTGCAAATTCTCTTTATATCTCTTCAATGAAAAGGGCTAGGCTTTTCTCTGTGAATGGGTCACTGGTACATTGTTGCAATAAATCATGGTGACATTGTAATACCATAGTGATTTAGCTATTTCTGATTTTTTAAAGTCTGGGGGGAAGCCCACCTGTGGTGGTGATGCGGAATAGTAATCACAGACAGCTGAGCCAAGGAAAGTGCAGGGGAACTACTGTATAGATGCCTTCCTGCTGCTCCAAAGGCCTCTGCATTCCCAGCAACAGTGGGATCTATGCAGATAATTGATCAAGTGTGGAAACAACCTCAATTTTCATTCTTTTGGAATTAACATACACCTGGATACAATTTTGTTGCTCTATTCTGGCACTGCTGGGAAGTGCTCTTGTATTAATCACTGATTCCAGTAGAGATTGGGGTGGGTAGTGGAGGGAGCTGTTTTTCCTAGCTCTTCTTCATGTTGCTTTTATGGTTGAAAAGTGGGGAAGGGATTCCTATGTTCTCCGTTTACTATTCCTTTCTATTTTCAGAACTCAGAAGCAGATGCTATCACCCTAGATGGTGGCCTTGTTTATGAAGCAGGCTTGGCCCCTTATAATCTGAACCCTGTTGCAGCAGAGGTATATGGAAAAGGTAACTTTGAAGAAGGACTTCTCTGAGAATTTGTAAAAAAAACCCAAACAAACAAATAGCAATTGTCTAGTATTGCATACTAGTAGCTGCTCTCTTTGCTGGATTGGCTGAGATATTTTTAGCTGGGGATTGAACTGGGGATCCTGTTGAGTAAGCCGTGATCTGAATCTAGGACTTAAGAGATGCAAGGAGGGCTGGCTCTGCTATGAGGTCAGTTGTAGCAGTTACCTCAGATGGCAGATTTTGGCAGGAATGGCTGTACGGTTGTCAACTCTGGGTTGGGAAGTTCCTGGAGATTTGGGTGTGGTGCCCACTGAAGACAGGGTCTGGGGAAGGGAGGGACCTCAGTGGAGAACAATGTCACAGAGCCTACCCTTCAAAGCAGCCGTTTTCCTCAGGGGAACTGATCTTTGTAGTCTGAAAATCAGTTGCAATTTTGAGAGGTCTCCAGGTCCAAGCCAGAGCATGGAAAACTTACACAGCTAATACTCCTCCCCCCTCCCCCAATTGCAGACCACTGTAACTGAAATACAGCGGCATTGTTAGCAGGAAGCACTGAGCAGCAGTTGAAATTCTATTTTACATTATGACCAATGAAAACAGATCTGTGACTGGAGGTGCATATGGATGCAATGCCCCCTTGGGAATATGCGATCCCCCCCTTGAATTCCCAGACTTAGTTGGAAAGCTATAAGGGGAAATGAACAAGCATTTTTTGTCCAAATATTCCTTATACAGAATAGAAATGGGGAATCTGAGTTGGTTAACCCTTTACTGACCAAATTAAAATCTATCATTTGATGCAGCTTCGGAGAGCACTTTGCTGTCAACCATTTCTAAATTTCTCTCTCTCCTTCAGAATGTGCTACCCATTACTATGCTGTGGCTGTCGTGAAGAAAGGAACACATTTGTCTTCACTTTGTGATCTCAGAGGGAAGAAATCTTGCCACACTGGCATTGGCAGATCAGCTGGATGGAACATACCAGTAGGAAGACTGCTGGAAAAAAATTGTACAAATTGGGCTGGAGCAGAAGTAGAGCCTATAGAAAGAGGTAAGAAGCATAGTGAACACAGCAGTGGAGAATGACAGAGGTGTCAGAGTCACGGTCATAAGGCCTTCAGAAAAATTCCAGAAGAGTAGCCAAGTTCATCTGCAGTAACAAAAGAGACAAAACATGCTACAACACCCTAAAAACAACTGGGTTATTTGTGCGTGCATGAGATGCAAGTTTTATACATCAGATGCAAAAGTGGAATGAGAAAAGGATGGGTACAGATAGGTTGGTACTCACCCTTTAATGGAGGGCACATGGCAGGCATCCACCCTGAAGCAGAACAGTGCCCCCTGGGATGGTATAGCATAGCAGCTAAGATAATGGTATGTGTCATCGGAGGTCTCCAGCTCCCATCTGGCCTCTACAATCAGCTCCCTAATGGACTTTATGCAAAGCACCCCTTCTCTGTCTCAGTTCCCCATCTGCAATATGGAGATTTTGCATTTTAAAAAATGAACTGTAGTAGAATGAACAGCCCAGGAAGGCAACTTTATAATGGAATTTTCCACTGCAGTGATTATTGTAGGTGTCATTTGCTTTTACTGCATTGACTTCAACGTGATCCATTTTCTGTATTATTTATAGTACAGTATATTTGTTATTTATAGTACAGTATGTATAGTATAGTATATTTGTTGTTCACAAGGTTCCCTGATTCTGCTATCCTAATCCTTTTGCACTGTTCACTCATTGCTTTATGTTGTTTGATTGCACCATGGATATTTGGTAATCCACCTTGAATCTCAGTGAGAAAGGCAGACTATAAAAGACTTTTGTAAGAACTGCAACAAAACAATTTGTGTGAACCACTTTGAACACTGAAAGCATTACATAAAAGCTCAATATTATTGTTACACATTGTTCAAACAAAAACTGAGGATAACCCAAGTGGCTACAAAGCATGACCTAAGAAGTGCATCTGGATTATTTGCAACTTCACAGAGGCTGTAACTTGCATGCACCTGCCTTCAGTGGAGCTGCATATGGCCTGATAGTTGTACCATGGCATTCTCTGTAACCTAGAGAATCCTGGGGATAACCTTTTTTACAGCATTTGCTTCCTACTGAAGTGCCAGCTCTAAAAATGGGAGACTTGGTGGCTGAGCCAGTCCTAATAACTAATATGAGAGTGCAGTTTAAAAGGTGTCATGATAGTGACTCACCTGTATGTATTTCCTTTGCAGCGGTAGCTCAGTTTTTCTCTGCCAGCTGTGTCCCTGGGGTTACAAACGAGCAGCAAACTCTGTGCCTTTTATGTAAAAAGGCAGAATGTCTCGCCTCTGATTCCTACGCTGGCTATGCTGGAGCTTTACAGTGAGTAGTAGGTTCTTCTGTACAGTTTTTTTAAAATAAAGCTTTAATAATGTTAGGTATTCTGTAAGTAAAATGAAGTGGTATAAAAATGTCTATGAACTTAAGATTGATGCTATGGCAACACTTCTGTAGTCTTGGATCCCAACTTGTTTGTTCCCATTACTGTCATGAAAAGAATGCCATGCTTTCAATGGTGTGGGGAACGTGTCCTGATCAGGCATGCGGCAGCCACTTTTAGAACATGCTGCTGTTTGCCTCTTTTTTTAAAAGTCTGGGTAGATGTACATGCTAGTGTGGAAGAGAAGGAGCCTGTGCATTCTCCTAAGAGTAAACAACAACAACAAAAATTCCAACATGTCAGGCCATCGTTATGGAACAGTAATAACCTTATAGCACAATCCTAAGCAGTTATATCAAGGTATCTGAAGAAGTGAGCAGTGACTTACAAACGCTCATACCTCGCCACACATTTTATTCATTTTTAAGGAGCTACTGGACTCTTGTTTTTTTCCACTAAGCAGACTTCAGTGGACTTTCAAAGGCATAATGCTGTTTGGGATGTTGAATTTATTTATTTATATTTATCTAACAGAATTCTTCTCCACATTTCGCCTCAAACAAGGTCTCGGTTGGCCTACAAATGTTGGAAGTGTCACTAGAATTTTTAAAAAATAATAGATCAATCAGATAAACCATAAAATATATTAAAGGAATATTTAATTTTTTAAAAAAACATACATCAGGAATGAAACCAGCCTCAATATATTTCAATGATCCTTAAAAGCCCTTCTGAGCAGTTTGGTGTTGCAACTTGTTCTTGAAGCCAATAGGGTTGGTGCCTTCCTAACTAACTCCAGCAAGCAATTCCAAAGTGCAGGGACAGCTATAGTGAGCTTAAAATGGGCAGAGGTAGATCTAACAAGTCTAAGGTAAGGAAAAAGTAAAAGCCCTTGCTGGGAAGAGTGGAACATTAGCAAAAGTTCATGCAGACTGTACTTCAGGTCTGAGGGTCGTGGATTGTGAAGAACAAGGTAGGAACTAGACCTTGATTTGGACCTAGAAATAAATATACAACCAATGGCGAGCTGGCTGGAGAAGGCAGGCTGGCTGGAGAAGGGAAGGGGAGGGGAGGGAGGCAGACATGCCTGGGTTCCCTGCCCAATCTTCTCCAGGTGCCTCGCAGCTGTGGGGCACCTAGAAAAGATTGGGCAGGGAACCCAGGCATGTTCAGAATGCCTTTCTCTCCCTTCCTCATCTGGGGAAGGGAGAGGAAGACATTTAAATCCCCCCACTCCCCCGAGTTTCTCCGCGAAAGCAGAGAGGCTCAGGGGAAAGGGGGGCATGTTTGCCTGCCTCCCCTCCCCTTCTCCAGCCAACCCGCCGCGGATTACAGATATCTAAGTATTTGATGTAAGGTCTCAAAATTATCTTGTTGAGTGTACTTATATCAAATACAGGGCTCCTAATCCTGCTCACATCTGTTTGTCGTTCAAGAGGTAATATTCTTTGTTTTAGAACTGATCTAGCTTGAGCATATCCCAAAGACAGTATAAACTGATTAGAAAAATGATAACAAACCAGTTTATCCTCTATTTTTTCCCGCCATAAACGAACAAAATTATCTTGCATCATAGTATGAGTAAGGCCAGTAGGTGAGAAAATCAGTTTTAACCAATAATGAAAAGCAACAATCCACAATCTTGCTTCCACTGTACCCAGGCCAGCCTCTAAACAGATTGCAGCATTTGAAACACTCGTGGAACTTGAAAAATAGCTCTTAAAAATTTCAATTGCGTTCTTCCAAGTAAGGTCAAGTTTGTCTGGAGGGACAGAGGTGCTCCATATAATAATTGGGGTAATACTTTTATAGTAAATAACTTAATGGTAGCTTCTAAGTTACAACCTCCTTTGGACCAAAAGAACTTTCGGATAGCACCAGCACTTTTCTGCGCATTAGCTGACAGGTAATCATAATGGCCTTTCATGCGACCAGACAACTGAAATACGACTTCAAGGTATCTATAACAACAAACCTGCTCAATGGGACGAGAGTCAATAAACCAATTAAACACCCTAGGCTTGTTGGCAAAAGCCATTATTTTGGTCTTCGTGTAATTTATCTCCAAGCACTTTTGACCACAGTATTGTGAAAGAGCACCCAGAGCTCCTTTAAGACCTTTAGGGGTCCTAGAAAGCAAAACTACATCATCTGCATAAAGTAATATCGGAATGTGTCTGTCTGCAAGCTTCAGAGGATGGAATTCAAGTTTGTGCAAAAACTGAACCATGTCATTGATATAAATATTAAACAAAAGTGGCTCCAAAACACATCCTTGTTTTACTCCTCTGTCTGAAATAATCATCTTTGTTAGATGACCTTGTGGATTACATCGTACCCTAATAAAAGTATTTTTACGGAGAGCTCTCAATAGAAACAATAGGCGCCTATCTATTGTAGAGGATTTCAACTTTTCCCATAGGGTAGTTCTTGAGACAGAATCAAATGCAGATTTAAAATCTATAAAAGCTGCATACAAGGAAGTTAAAGAGTTTGAAGAGTATTTGGAGATTAAGTGGTTCGGTATCACACACTGATCTAAACACAACCTGTAATAGAATTCATAAGTCCTCTGGGCAGAGCTCAGCCCATATACTTCTTTGATTCACACAATATTGGTGCTGAGCAACATTAAAGAGTAACAGTAGACAGCATGCATTGGGCATGGTTGGTAGAGAATAGAAAAAAATAATTGTTGTAATATTTCTTTCTCCTTATTCTAGATGTCTAGTGGACAACGTTGGACAAGTGGCCTTCGTGAAACAGGAAACTGCACTAAGTAAGGATTTAGGATATGTTTAGCTTAGCAGATGAAAAGCCCTAGGTTTAAGTCAATATGCGCTCTCAAAATCTTGAGGAAAGTCACCATATGCTGAGCTTTCCATAGTGACCTTAGTGCATGGCAACCATAACTGGAAATCAATAATTTAAGAGTACAGCAGCCATGTGTGAGACATCCATCAAGTCAGGCCTGCATGTAATGCCAAAGGCACAAACTAGTTACTGAAGGGTTTTTTTGGATGATGCCTCCATATTAGATCCCTTCCAGTCTGGTTTCCGACTAGGCCATGGGACAGAGATGGTCCTGGTCACCCTCACAGAGGATCTCTATCGGCATCTGGATTGGGGCAGTATGGCAGTTTTGTTGCTGTTAGACCTGTCAGCGGCGTTCAATACGATCGACCATCAACTACTGATTCACCACCTTGCCGACACCGGGATTCAGGGATTTGCCCTGCAGTGGCTCTCCTTGTTCCTTCAGGGTTGGGGACAAAGGGTGGCTGTTGGGGAACAGCTATCCCGAAGGCACCCACTGATTTGCAGAGTGCCCCAAGCAATGCTCCCTCTAAGCTGTAGAGTCTTGTGAGCAAAAATTCTACTTTGTGAGCTACTGACATTAAAGCTGTAAGAAATTTGGCTACTGCATAAATTAGTTTGCTTTGGAGCCATACTTCCTGAATTAAGATAAAAATGAGTGAGCCAGAGGCTAAAAAACTGTGAGCTAGCTCACACTAACTCAGCTTAGAGGGAACACTGGCCCCAAGGAGTGGTGCTTTCCCCGATGTTATTCAACTGCTGGACCTCCTGATGGCACCTGGTATATTTTGGCCGCTGTGTGACAGAGTGTTGGACTGGATGGGCCATTGGCCTGATTCAACATTGGCTTCTCTTATGTTCTTAACATCTATATGCTCCACCTTGCCCAGATTGCCTGGAGTCACAGACTGGGTTGTCACCAATATGCGGATAACACCCAGCTCTATCTGTTGTTGGACGGCCAGTCAGACTCTAGTCCGGGAGATCTGGATCTGGCGTTGAAAGCTGTAGCTGGTTGGCTTAGACTGAGTCGACTGAAATTGAATCTGACAAAGACAGAGGTCCTGTGCCTGAGCCAGAGTGAGCCATGGTTAGGGATTCCACTCCCAACCTTTGATGGGGTTCCGATGGTGCCAGCGCTGGAGGTTAGGAGTTTGAGAGCACTCCTGGATGCCTCCTTAACGATCGAGGCCCAGGTAGCACCCACTGCGAAGTCATCCTTTTACTACCTGCGGCTGATTAGGCAGTTGGTTCCCTTCCTTGAACTCAATGACCTGGCAACAGTGATCCATGCAATCGTCACCTCAAGACTGGACTACTGTAATGCTCTCTACATGGGGCTGCCCTTGTCCTAGATCCAGAAGCTGCAGCTGGTGCAGAATGCAGTGGCCAGGCTGTTGTTGTGTCTCCCATGTGGGAGCACATCCAGCCTGCCCTAAAAGCACTGCACTGGCTGCCTATAGCATACCAAATTCAGTTCAAGGTGCTGGTTCTTACCTTTAAAGCCCTATATGGTCAGGGACCTACATACCTAAGGGACCGCCTTTCCCCACATGTTCCCCAGAAAGCACTAAGATCGGGGTCCCAAAACTGTCTGGCCCTTCCAAGCCTTAAAGAAGCCAGGCTAGCTGTGACGAGGGCCAGGGCCTTTTCTGTGGTGGCCCTGCACTGGTGGAATGAACTCCTGGATGATATCAGGGCCCTTGTGGGACCTTTTACAGTTCCACAGGCCTGTAAAATAGAGTTCTTCCACCAGGCCTTCAATTAGGGCACTGCCTTCCCAATATTGAGGCTCTGGCCCCAATATCAACACCAACTTAATAATCAACAGCCTGATAAAAATCCAGACTATGGTGATAGTTGACAACTTGGATGCTGAGAGAATGCCACCACTGTTTATGATTGTACAAGGACCTTATGTGTTTTATTTTGTGGTTTTATTTAAATCTTGTGTTTTAACATATTCTGCTGTTTTAACATATATTCTGTAAGCCGCCCTGAGCCTGCCTTGGCAAGGAGGGAAGGATACAAATTAAACAAAAAAATAATTTGGAGGATAAGTGCCATTAAACTGGCTTACATCCAGGGCTATTTTTGGGCAGGAATGTATAGAAACGCAGTTTCGGCTGGCTCCTGAGTTGGTCACGCCCAGCAGGAATTCATTAGCATAATAGGCCACACCCAACAGCAGAAACCCATTAGGATTTTTTTTGTAATAAAACTTTTATAAATAGGATATATTAACACGTTCCATAACTCAAAATACTTTTGAATACATCCTTCTCAATTATCACCCCCCCGGCTTCCAGCGATGCTCCACCCCGCTTATTGTTTCATTCAATATTCAGCAACAATAAAAACTTATCCCATATTCAATTCTTGTTTTAAAACATATTGATACATATAATCTAACCCTTAGGTAACACTTTAACTATTTGTCAATCATTACTTTCTTTTTTCTATTCTTAATAGTTATCAAAGCATAGTAACTTATTTCTTACATCCCAATTCATTTCAAGATAGTCTTTAAACTCTTTCCATTCTACAAAAAATTCTTCATCTTCTTTACCATTAAGCTTCTTTGTCAATTTGTTCATTTCTGCCATAAAAAGCATCTTCTTTATCCAATCCCATTTTTCTGGTATTTTTTCTTGCTTCCAAAATTGGGCCAGAAACCCATTAGGATTGGCTACCTTAGGGCTGTGTGGCCTAACATGCAAAGGAGTTCCTGCTACCAAAACAGCCCAGGGTTTTGACAAACATATGGAGCAGAAGTCCATCAGTGGCTATTAGCCACAGGGTATAGATGGGAATTCTCAGTCTGGGGCAGGTGATGCACTCTATTCTTGGTGCTGGAGGGGGCAGCAGTGGGAGGGCTGCTAGTGTCCTGGCCCCACTGCTGGACCTCCTGATAGCACGTGGTATTTTTGGCCGCTGTGTGACAAAGTGTTGGACTGGATAGGCCATTGGCCTGATTCAACACTGGCTTCTCTTATGTTCTTATGTTCTTAACAAACAAGGTAAACAGAATAAGAAGCAAAAGGTGGGGTATGGCTGGATGACCACACATCTTGTGACATGCGGGGTGGGGTGGCCTAATATGCTAATGAGCTGTGTTGTCAGGGGTGTGGCCTAATATGCCAATGATTTTCTGCTGATGGGTGTGGCCTATTATGCTAATGAGTTCCTGCTGGGCTTTTTCTATTAAAAAAGCCCTGCTTACATCCAAGTATTTAGTGCAGTTGAGCTGGTTGGTGTGGATCACATCCTTCTTTCGGTCTGCCAGGAATTAATTTCTATCTCCATGTAGATGGCTGCATGAGAAAGTTCTTTGATTATACACAGTTTACAAGATTAAATTCTCCTTCTTATTGCGGTTTAGCAGTTTTTGTTTCATAAGCCTTCCCATCTATTTACCTACCATCCTTTATTATATCCTAGCCCAGAGGTCACCAATGGAGTGTCCATGAGTGCAATGGCAGCCGCTGACACTTTTCCTAGCATGCTACCAAGTGTTTTCAGAAAATAGGTGGGGCTAGGTGAGGCTTGTGCCCAGCATAGCTTCTGACTGGCCATTGGAGATCTGGTTGGCTAGGCAAATTAAAATGTTTGTTTTGGCAGCAGCTGTCACCACATTGTTGGCTTTATTCTTTCTCTCACTCTTTTTTCCAAGTATATTTTTAAAATTACCTCTCTCCTGCACTTAGCCTTCCTCTGTGTGTGTGGCTCTGCCTTCTCTGGCAACCATTTTGTGGTTGCACCTACCGCCCTGTGTCAGAATCCCACAGGTGCCCTCGAGCTCAGAAAAGCTGGGGACCACTGTTCTAGCCTATCATTTGGATAGTGACACCTATGCAGAGGAATTGTGAAGGGGTAACCATGATAGTCTGTTGTAGCAAAACAAAGAAAAGTCCAATGGCACTTTAAAGACCAATGACATTAATTTCATGTGGAGTAGCCGTATTGGTCTGAACCAGTGGTACCTTTAAGACCAACAAAGTTTTATTCAAGGTATGAGCTTTCGTGTGCCACTGGACTCAAACTTTGTTCTGCTCTCACCATATCTGAAGAAGTGTGCATGCACACAAAAGCTTATAGCTTGAATAATACTTTGTTGGTCTTAAACATGCCACTGGACTCAAACATTAATTTCAATATCTTTTGCAAGTCAGTAATTTTTATCTGAAGAATAATTTTTGTATGAACAATGATTCACACACCTTTGTAAATGTTGTTACTCTTCAAGGTGCCTCTGGACTTCTGTATTACTATGCAGAGGTAGACACACCACCTTCCTACACCAGGGCCACAGCCCCCATTGAAACAAAGAGCCCATTTGTAGTTGCTTTACTTTCCCCCATAGACTTGAAAAGCAGCCTTTTGAGAAGAAATGAAAGTGTGTGCTTGGGGGACAGCACTGGGAAGGGAGATAAAACTACTTCTTTTGCTTCTGTAGCCAGGACTGAAGCCACTGAGGCTCAATCCTGTTGCCTTTTGCATACATCCATTCTGGATTCTTTGTATGTTGTGCTAAAGAATTTTAGAATTCTAGAACTGGCTTTTTTATATGTACAAGTGAGGACCTTTGAGAATTGGGGGGGGGGGGAGAATTCCTCTCATTGCTTTGCCATGGTGGCAACTTCTCCCAGCCTGCCTGCCTGCAGCTTTCCTATCTCAATAGTCCAGCTGCAGTGGAGGTTTAGGAGCTTTGTCTGAACTTGTGTAAACAATCCATTTGTATTTTGGGGGGTTTAACCATCCCACATGTTTTCAGATTTTTCAGCACACTTAGGGAGTCCCTGAAGTGTGTTGAAAAATCTGTCAGTGTAGCCCCAATCTATGGATTTCAGTATCTGCAGATGAGGCTACACTTTGCTATTAGAATATACAAACAGGAACCTGCAAGGAATTGCAGGGTGTATCTTATTTCATCCTCCTCCCCATTACTTCTTCTTTCGCTTCCTTTTTTTTTTTGGCCCTCCGAAGGCGAATTTTTTTATTTGCATTTCTATAAAACTACAACAGAAAATGGGGAGGGAAAATTCTACAATCTAGAGGAGAAAGCAAAAAGAACCTAACTAAAAACCCAAGTGTGGAGGTTATACAATGCTTACAAAATAGTTGTTACTCTTAATCAGTTACTTTCAAACATGAAGAGTGCCCGCCAGTCATCACTTCTGTTGATAAAAACAGCGTATCAGACTAGACAGAGAGTAATTCCAAAGCTAGAACCCACATAAACACAGCCCTTAAGATAAATTGGCATCTCTTTTTACGCTTTACTCCCCCCCCAGGCAAAAAATTTAAGACCAATGTTCCCTCAGCAAGAACATTACAACAATTTATCTTCTTCCGTCTTAGCTGTATCTTCTTTTCCCCTATAGCTTTTATAAATCCGGATCTGTCCATTCATGATATAAACCAAGTTCCTTTTTCCAGGGACATCTTCGCTTCCTTAAACGTCTTGAATCATAAAAGGTCTTCCTTTTGTTGCATTAAAAGCATGCTAATTGGAGAATCCAGCCTTTCTTTTAGCAAGCAGATCTTGTGAAGTTGGGGTAGCGAACCCTTTCCTCCAAAAAACCCCGCTTTCGATCCACTTGCCAGTCCAACCGCAAGAAAACTAATCTTTAGGATCTCCTTACTGTCCATAAGTCTCTATGATCAGAAATGCACACCAAACACTGTCCCTTTAAAAGTACAGCCGCTTTTAGTACAGATCCAGATCGCTACTCCACTTTAGCCACCAGGGGGCCCACAATTTACTTTGAAGACAGAGTCTATGGTTAGGTCACATGACCTGGCTTTCCACTGTTCTCCTTCCTGAAGAAATCATTGGTCCTGCCTCCCTCTTCACCTCTTGTCGCCGTCTTTTGGGGACATTTACATCAGCTGAGAAAGACTGCCAAAGTCTCTAAGGTCTGTTTAAATGCTCCACTTTCTTTCGGAAAAACTCTCCGCTACAGTCTGTTGCCAAAATTTGATCAGTCCCTCCAGTCATGCTTTCGCATTTGCTTAAGCGTCGGGAGAAAGGGCGTCCCCTCCCCCCCTCCACTTATAGTAGGGGGACTTGACATCTAGGCTTTGGTGTCTCGTTTCAACGAAAACTCACTCATCAGTCCTTGAATTGATCCAACAGGTCCTGATGAGACGGCCCCTGGGATCACACCAAGCAGAGAAAATCACTAAACCTCCAAGCGCTTGTTCCGGTCAGCAGCTCTAGTACCATACGGTCGCATAGCGGCAGGACTGTTGGGGCGGAGGAGCACCTCAATTCTCCAGCATCGTGCTGGCGAAGAGGCCACCCCTCAAAAGCCCCATGGCTAAGAGCAGGGCCAGCTCCAGGTGTCTGGGCGCCCTAGGCAGGACAGCTTGGGGCGCCCCCCACCGGGGATGCCAACCTCCCGGTGGGGCCTGGAGACCAGGGGCGGTGGCTGAACGCTGGCTTTCCTGGGCACTCCGCAGCTGCAGGGCCCCCAGGAAAGCCAGGGAAGGGGGCGGGGGTCTAGCCGCTGCCCCCTCCCTCCCAGTGCCAGCTTTCCTGGAGGCTCCCTCCCTGGGATGCCTTCCTCCAGCATCTCTGGGCAGCCTGTGATTTGGGGCTGCCCTTAGAGATGGTTCAGACTGGGGGGGACAGGTGGGCAGCTGGCACCGTCTGGGATGCTCTCCCAGCCGGCCTTGGGGCTCTAGGCGAGAAGCGGCTCTCGACTCTCAATGCCCCCCCAGGAGCGGCCCCAGCCACGCCCTCGGGGGCCAGCTGGGTGAGGGTGAAGTGCGCATCGGGGAGGAAGCCACATCTCTCCAGGGCTTTCCCCGTCCTCCTCCTCCTCCTCCTCCTGCTGCCCTGGGGAGTCCCTGCATAGGGTCCCGCCCCTCGCAGGCCGGAGGTGGCCGAGGCCAGCTGGTGGCAGGCAGGGCCCCTCCCTGCAGTAGCTCCGCGGCGGCTGCCTGGACAGGCAAGGGGCTCTGCGCTGCGAAGGAGATGCTCCTGGCCACGCTGCTCCTGCTGCTGCTCTTCCTCCTCCTCCTCGCCCGGCCTCCTCTACGAAGTGCAGTACAAGTGGTAAAGAGACCCAGCCCCCCACCGCCGCCCCCCCCTCCCAGTGCCAGCTTTCCTGGAGGCTCCATGGCTGCGGGGCCTCCAGGAAAGCCAGGGAAGGGGCGGAGGTTTAAACTGCCACCCCTTCCCTCCCAGCGCCAGCTTGCTTGAGCGCTCTGTGGAGTGCCCAAGCAAGCCTGGAAAGAGGCGGGGGGTGCCTTTTGGCACCCCTGCGGCTGGTGCGTTCTAGGTGTGAGCCGGCCCTGGCTAAGAGCCTTTCCCAAAAGGCTCCAGGGGGAGGCGGATGATTGTCCCCCCATCCATACTGCTAGCGTGCAGATCGTGCCCCCAGAGCAACCGGGAGGCACGTCTGCTAGCGAGTTGCCATAAACCGGAAACTCTTCTTTCCCTTCCTTGAAAGGCTCTATAGCCTTTCCCCCTTTTAGGCTTGCCAGTCCCCAGGTGAGGATGGGGGATCCCTTGATTTTGCAGGCTCTGGCCTGCTGCTGGGCCAGGGAAAACCCTGTCCCTAAACAGACATCCCCACCAATGTCGGCAACGTGCTGACATCACTTCCAGAAGTGACATCATCATGTTGGCGCTCTACTTTTTGGGCAAAGCTCTATGGTTTGCAGCTGTTGAATAGTGCCAGTCGCCAAAGCAGACCTACTTGCACAGTGGGGAACCTGCAATGATGTGGGATGGGCACCCCATTTTCTCTTCCCCAAACTATTTCCTTTTCCCTCCATCAGGCAACTGCCATATCATCAGCCTTCTCTGTTTTCTCATTTCCTTCCCACCCACCTGTTAACTTTACCTTTACCCAGTCCCCCATATTCAGCTATATTTATTTATTTCATTTATACTTCACTTTTCTCCACAGTGGGCCCCCAAAGCAGCTTATACCATTTTCCTCTCCTCTGTTTTATCCTCAGAAAAAAGGCCTTGTGGGCAGGGCAGAGTGGGAATGAAAAAAATGGGAAAAGGGACTCTTCCCCAGCCCCCTGGTCCTGCCCCCCCAATGGAAGGAGGGGGAGAGAGAGGGGGAAAGGCTGTCTGCCTGAACTGCCCTGCCCTCACAAAGGGAGAAGGGAAAGTGAGAAAAAGGAAGAGGCAACCTGCCTAACTAATTTGCTGGATACCACTTTTGTCATCTCCTGGGGCTTGACAGGCTGGATGTTGCTTCTTTGGTTTTGTGCAGGCCTGAGGTTGCTCAGGTTGGGGGTTGCCCCCCATCCTGGGTGGGCTGGGGGCCACCTCCCCTCTGCCTTGCATGGGTCAGAGACTGCTTCCATCCCTGTCTCAACTGGGCAGGTGGCTGAATGGTCACCTTGTCTTGAGCAGACCAGGCACCATCTGTCTCCTGTCACCTTACTAGGGTTGCCAGCTCCCCCCACATCCTGTCAGTGGGAGCTTTACAGCAGCAAGGGGAAGCCTATCTCAGCATTGCAGTGATGTTGATGGTTAAGCAGCGACATCACTTCTGGTGTGCATTGGAAGTAATGTTATCATGCTGCTCATGACAGGGGACTCTCTGATATTTGTTTAAAAACTCTATGGTAGAAACTGTTTTTACCATAAAGTATTTGCCCCCTTTTTTTTTACATTTTCAGAAAAATCTGTTTAGCCTCCATGTGGCCATGATCCACAGATTTAGATACATATTCTCCCTATTCTCATCTATAGGGAAAGACAAATACACACAAATATCACATCAAGGGTACAACATGCAAACACATTCTGCATAGTAATTCCATTTGTTAGATTTATATCTATATATCTAACAGCCAAGTTGCCCCCTCCATGCAGATATTTAAATCTGCACATTGGGGGCACTTGGGGGGCAGAGAGATGTTCCTGCACACTTGCAGCAGTCTCCAGGTGTGCAGAAAAATCTAAAAAGTTGAAAAAAGTATGCAGGGGATATTTTAATCTCCCCAAAAGGAAAAGAGTGTTCCCTGTGCATGCGCAGACAATGCCCCAGCAACTATCCCGCCACTGCCACCAGGGCCAGAGGTGGTAAGAGAAGGCTTGGCAAGCCGGCAGCTGTGAGCCACTCAGGCCTCGCCACCGCCACTGGGGGGGAGAGGGGAAGGAGAAGGCTTAGCGGGCCAAGCTCGGGCATCGCCGTGGTTGCCAGGGGGAGAAAGCTTGGGGGGCTGGTGGCTGTGAGCCGCTCAGGACTTACTGCCACCACCAGGGGAGGGGGGAAAGAGAAGCCTTGGCGGGCCAAGCTCAGGCCTTGCTGCTGCTGCCACTGGGGGGAAGGGGGAAAGAGCAGTCTTGGCAGGCTGAGCTCAGGCTGAGCTGTGGGTGCTGGGGGAGGAGGGAGAAGGTTTGGTGGGCTGGTGGCTGTGAGTGGTGCAGGCCTCACTGCCACCACCGGGGGAGAGGGGGAGGAAGAAGACTTGGTGGGCCGAGCTCAGGCCTCACTACAGATGCTAGGGGGAGGAGGGAGAAGGCTTGGGGGCCGGCGGCTGTAAGCCATGGAGGTCTTGCCACTGCCAGGGGGGAAGGAGGGAGAAGGCTTGGTGGGCCCAGCAGCTAGGAGCCGCACGGGCCCTGCTGTTGGTGCTGGGGGGTGGAGAAGGGGAGAAGGCTCACCTGCAGCTGCTTCTTCCTCCTCCACGTGGAGCTCCCCCCTTGCGAGTATTGCGGGACCCCCTTCTTGTAAACATATAAAAACCAGTTCCTAGCATTCTAGAATTCTCTAACACTATCAATAAACAGAATCCAGTATGTGTGTATGTGTAAAGTGCCGTTAAATTGCAGCTTTCAAGGCAAGTGAGAAACTGATGCATTGCTTTCCTCTGCAAAGTCTTCATTGGTGGTCTCCTATCCAAGTAGCGACTCTACTTAGCTTCTCGGATCTGACAAGTTCGGCTATATGATACCATTCCACATCCCTATACAATCCACTCTAGCAATCTAAATAGCTCAGGCTAGCCAATCTCTTCAGAGCTCAGAAGCTAAGCAGTGATTAGTATTTGGATGGAAGACAGCCAAGGAAGACTGAGGTTGCTACTCAGAGAAGGCAATGACAAACCACTTCTGCTCATCTCTTGCCTTGAAAATCCCATGGTAGTGTTGCCGTAAATCAGTTGTGACTGATAGCATACTTTACCTTTATTCTCATCTATACATAAAGTGAAATCCAGTATTCTAATTTACTATGTGACAGACACCACTCATGCAAGCCACCCTATTTTAAGTGTGGAAAGCAAGGTGTTTGCCAGGAAAAACTGAAGGCAGTAGGAAAAGAGGAAGACCCAACATGAAATGGATTGACTCAATCAAGGAGCCCATAACTTTCAGTGATATGGACTCAGCAAGACTGTTGAGGATAGGACATTTTGAAGATCATTAATTCATAGGGTCACTGTAATTTGGAAGTGATTTGACAGCACATAACATACACAAAGCATTTCAGAACATAACTATATGAGTAATTACATTATTTTGTGACATATTTCCCCCCAAGACAAGTTCTTCAGGGTAGCAAAAGCAGGGCTCTTTTGGGGCTGGAGTGCACTGGAGTGCCGCTCCGGCAGCCCAGGTGCTGGCACAAATGGCGGTGGTGGCAAGCCCTGCCCCCAGCTCCCCACACCAAAGGGCTGCAGCCTGTGGGCAGCTTGAAGAGTCCCGTTGCTGGCCTCCTGGGCCCGCGCTGGAGCGCTAAGGCCCCGGGGCAGCCTGAAGAGGCTTGTCACCGGCCTCCCAGGACCATGCTGGAGCGCTGCAGCCCCGGGGCGGCCTGAAGAGGCCCATTGCCGGCCTCCCTGGCCCCATGCTGGAGTGCTGTGGCCCTGGGGAAGCCTGAAGAGGCCCATTGCCGGCCTCCCGGGGCCAGTGTTGGAGCACTGCGGCCCCAGGGGAAGGCATTGATGGTGGTAAATGAGGGATCTGGGGGGTGGGGGCTTAATGGGGGCGTGGGAGAACCTTCCTCCCTCTCCCCATCTCTTTGCCCTATTTCTGACCCTCCTTTCCTTCTCTCCTTTCCTTTTCTTTCTTTCCCTTTTCCTCCTTCTTTCCTTCTCTCTCTTTCTTTCCCTCCTCTCTTTCTTTCCCTTCTTTCCTTCTCTCCTTTTTCTCTTTCCCTCCTTTTGTTCTTTCCTTTTCCTCTTTCCCTTCTTCTTCCCTTCTCTCTCTCTTTCCCTCCTTCTTCCCTTCTCTCTTTTCCTCCTTTCATTCTTTCCCTTTCCCTTTTCCCTTCTTCTTTCCTTCTCTTTCTTTCCCTCTTTCCTTCCCTCTTTCCTCCTGTGGCCTAACTCTTCCCCCTCCTCCGCAGGCTGGCTGGGGAAGGGAAGGGGAGGCTTTTGAAGATGCCTTCCCCCCCTTTGCTTCCCCTTCTGACACCACTTCCGGTGATGTCAGGGAGTGTGGCATATGTTAATAAGCTATTATGCTAATAGCCTAGTAGCTCATTAGCATACCTTATGCTAATGAGCTCCTGCAGCTTTTTTTCTACGAAATGACCCCTGAGCAAAAGTATAGATTTATTTCCTTTGCCAACTGCATTCTTCCTGTACACTCTTGGGGGAAGCATATCTTTAGTATCTGTGTGCCACAATTTTTCAAAAAGTTAAACAAGAATGATAGCCCTCTCTTTCTCCCCCCCTGGCTGTTTTCCTTTAAAAAGGCCTAAGAACAGGCACTGTGGTAATTTAGTGCAGTACTGTACCCATCTCATTGCTCAACTGAAGGAGACTACATTAGTTGTCATCAAGGATGGATTGTCATCACAGCCTTGAAGGCCAGTAATATGTGACATAGTTTTTAACTTGCTCTAAGTCACGGTTGTGTGAATGTCTTAGCTCTGTTTTCAGAGGCTTCCAGTGGAGCCAGTCTTTGTTTTCAGATCTCCATCTCACTTAGACCTTCTTCCCTGCAGGCCTCCCTGAAGAAGAAAGGGGAAAATATGAGCTGCTTTGTGATGATGGCTCTACAGGGTCACTGCAGGATTATCAAAGATGTCACCTGGCTAGAGTTCCTGCTCATGCTGTGGTGGCACGAAGTGTTAATGGTCGGACTGATGACATCTGGAATCTGATATCTACAGTACAGGTATTTCCCCCTAGTTTTATTAACTAGAGATAAAAGACTCAGCTCCAAAATGGGAAAATTCATTCAGCAAAAAGGTATACATTTTTTAAAAGGAATATACTGCACAAATCAATAATTATTGATTTAACCAGTGTTAGGGGAAAAAACTGTAAAAAGGAGCAATTGCCTTTTTTATTTTTCCCTAAAAATACACCCTAGTCTGATCAGGTAAATTAGTTTCTCTGTAACCAGGCAGAGTCCAGCTGAAGTGAGTCGGTGACCTCCATTTCTTTCCAGTGTCACGTGTAGTTGTTCATTAATGATCAGAACAGAAGCTGACCTCTGGCATTACTCCAACAAAATTGTCAAGGAATCAAGGTTAAATACAACCATGTAAACCGTTGTCTTATGATGATCTTTAAATCTAATCCTAGCCCATACTTGCAGTCCACAAGCTTATAAAATTATTTAAAGCCGTATACAACTATATAAACAATATAAAACATTTATAATTTAAAAATTACTATCAAAACAATTAAAATTAAACAATTGAAATATTTTAATATCATTTTAATCTGCTGACATTTAAAAAAATTAGACTGCTCCTGTTTATTCTGAGCACTGCTCTTATTGATTGTTTTAAGCATGCTGTTAATTTTTAGATGTAACAGCAGCCATAAAACAACACAGAGGCAATAGCAGCAATTAAATAGCATTCAATTAACAACATGCTTAAAACAATCAGTAAGAGCAGTGCTCAGAAGAATAAACAGCAGCAGTCTAATTTTTTTTCTTTGAAAATGTCAGCAGATTAAAATGATATTAAAAAGATAAGACCATAAACTCAACAAAAGCTAGTTTTGGGTTAACTGATCTTAACCTGGTGAAGATAGCTTAATAAGTTCGGTGCCAGCTGGATACCTATAGGGAAAGAATTCCATAATTGAGGTGGGGGCACCATAGGGAAAGGTCTGTATCTCATGGCTATTCAGCTTCTAAATGGCTGCACAAGTTGACGATCTCAGCAACTGGGAAGCTTTAAAACAAACAGGCTGTCCTTCAGATGATCTAAACCATGTCAGGCATTAAGATAATACCCCGTGCTTTGAATTGTGCCCAGAAGCATACTGGCAACCAGTGCAGATCTTGCAATAATGCCAAAAAGTGTACCTTATCGTTTGTGCTGGTTAGCAATCTTGCTGGCTCATTGTGGAGCAACTGAAGCTTCTGAACACTTTTCAAAGGCAGCCACATTTAGAATTTATTGCCATAGTCTAAGCTCAATTTGATCAGAGCAGATCCTGTCACAAAAGCAACTGAAGCTGGCTAAGGCAAAGAGAAGATTTAATCCTTCATCTATAGACACAGATCTAGCAGTACCAGCACTCCTTACAAGATGTGAACTTGCTCCTTTCAGGGTTGACCCCATCCAGAACAGTTTGTTTATTAAACTACAATATTTCTATTTCACCTTTCATGATGGCTCAAGGTGGCTTGAACTTGATCCCTTGATCCCTGCTTAACATCAACCAACAGCATCTCAGGCTGTGGTCACCACAATTTGTTACCACTGTAGATTTGATTTGGGATATTTTTAAGCGGGTTCATATGGTCACATATCCCTTACCCAACTGCTTGCATTGCACAACAACGCTCCATGCACTGTCCAGACAGCCGCACTGCCCAAGTGGCGATGTGGCACATGTTTTTTTTAAAAAAATTCTTTGTCCATGCGTACATATGCGCACAATGGTGAAAGCTGAGGGGGAAAAAAACTACTGGAAGAAGGACATTCAGATGACCTAATTGCAATCATTGTGAGAGATGGTTGTCCAGATGAGCAAAATTGCAGATTCAAAGCACAAATACCTGGAAAGTATTGATTTTCCCAGTGTCAGAAAACTCGCTAGGGAACCTGGAGGATTGTATGAGTGAACCCACTTTGGTGCAGGAGACGGATGTGGGTGTCTGATCAGCAATTTTAAATGTGAGAAGGAACAGTGGTGAAACCCGATCAAAATGACCATGTGACCACAGCTTCAGTATGTCGTGTGGACTGAACCTCTTTTGATTAGCTCTCATCCAACCTATGCCACCTGTAGGCATTTGTGCAGAACATCCACCATCTTACCTTATGCTGTTGAATAGGAAAAGTAGAGATGTGTCTCATCAGTATACTGATGACAACATTTTACTCTGAAATTCCAAATAATCACCCCTAGTGGTTCATATAAATATTAAACAGCCTAGGGGACGGGATATAACTCTGAGGAACACCGTGGTATGAGTGTTACGAGGTATCTCCCAGTACAACCTTCTGCATCTATTCATCAGTCTGATAGGAACAGAAGCTCCAGAGGATGATATCCTTCTCCATCAACTGGTGCAGAAGGTTACCATGGCTGACAGTGTCAAAATCCAATTCATAATCCAGGAGAATCAGCATGACACAGTTTGAGTCCAGTAGTACTAAAGCCTATACCACAAATAAAACTTTGTTGGTCTTAAAGGTGCCACTGGACTCCGACTTTGTTCTGTTACTTCAGGCCAACATGGCTACACTCAAGGCTAAGTTCATTGGTAATCATCCACTTACATGTGGGTAAATCTCTACATATGCACATAGCATATACATGCTAGGAAACCACAGAAAATCAGGAAGGGAAGATGAGATTAGGAAAACCAAACAGCAACTAAAATGGTATCAGGACAAATGTACAGAGCTGCCAACACAGGTGAGGAAACAAATGTGCTGTCCATTTAACAGAGACTTAGTTAGTGGAAATGGGCAGCTAAAGTTTTCATGGCCTGGCAATAACTTCACCTAGTAAATAACATACCATTAAACCCCTCTACTAAAGGGACGGAAATCTATTCTCTAGGTAGCTGGCAAACTTACATACATATACATAAAAGATACGAAAGACACAAACAATAATATACCTTATGAACCGTGCAAAAAGTAGAAACCCCCAAATCGTACTGAATAGGATAGCACAAAGGTGCCATTTCTAGTGCAAAGGGGTATTCATAATCTTGTACTTAATTCCAAACCTGGTTCCTAGCATTCAGATAAAAAAATCTGTACAATAGAGCCATGTGAGGACTGGGGAGATGTTTCTGCAAAAAAATAAAACTTGACAAATGGGAGGGAGATAGAGAGGAAAAAACCCAACATTTTAAAAGTGCCAACATTTTGCCAAATGTGCCAAATATTTTGCAACATTTGAAATCTTGTGAAGTAGTCTTGTCAGGTTTTGGGAGTCATTTACCGCAGCATGTACAGAAAGACGGTCAGTGGATAGGAATGGACAAGTGTGAAGATGGGGTGATAACAGAGCCAGTAGGAGAGGAAAATTGAACAAAAGAAACAGGCCCGTAGCTACAGTGGGGCATCTTGGGGCCTGCCCCCCCGACTTACTGCCAAGGCCCCCCTAGCTTCCCATCCAGCCCAGCCCCCCACCCCCAACTTCCAGTTTCTTATTTTATTTGTGATGCTCCCTTGGGTGTGTGCGCAGGGTGCCCCCCGACTTATTTAAAGGCCCCCTGAATTTAAACATCCTGGCTACAGGTCTGAAAAGGAATCACCCTATATGGAAATAGCATAAATGTTGAAGGTTGTTGTAAACTCTGTGAACTCTGATTTACATCCTCATAGAGTGAGTAAAGGCTTAGTCAATTGTGTTGACAAGAATCGAGTAGAAAGAAGTATATATACCAGAAGTGTGAGGAGGAAGCAGAGATAGGGCACAAGCTGCTTTGCCCTTCCTCATTGCTCTTTCTCCCTCTTCTAATAACCCAATTCCATCTGGTATCTCCACATTTTCCTTTTATACTTGTTATCTCTTCAGTAAATCATGTTTCTCCTATCCTAGGATCGGTATCCCAAGGGCACTTCAGGACAATGTCAATTTTTTGGCTCCTCTCATGGGAAAGACCTCCTAGTTAAGGACTCTGCTGAGAAACTTGTCCGTGTTCCTTCGAAACTAGATAGTCATCTCTACCTGGGCCCCAAGTATTATGCTGCTATGCAGAATATCAGAAGAGGTAATCAGGGAATTTTCTGTAATGGATAATCAAAACAGTTTTGGGATGGAGAGCTGAATAATAATAATAATAATAATAATAATAATAATAATAATAATAATAATAATAATAATAATAATAATAAACTGAATAATAAACTGAAGCTTAATCCCAACAAGATGGAGGTGATGGGTGGAAGGACTGACCTGGGTACTGATGTGCCTCCTGTTCTGGATGGGGTTGCACTCCCCCCCAAAGACCAGGTTCACGACTGGGGCTCCTTTTGGATATATATGCTGCAGTGATAGCCAGCTGCATCAAGTTCCATCAGCTTTGGCTGGTGAGCCAGCTGCAACCTTTCCTGTGTAAGAAAGATCTTGCTGCTATGGTGCATGCTCTGGTAGCATCTAGATTAGATTACTTCACTTCACTCTATATGGCACTGCCCTTGAAGAGTGCGTGGAAAGGAGGGGCAAAAAAGTTTTAAAAAAACAGGTAGTGGGGCATAAGGAAAGAAGAAATTCAAAATCAAGAAACTAAGCAATACTAGTATAAATGTAATATATTCCTTCAACTTCACTCTCCAGAGGCCATACAGAGCCAAAAACTGCAAAACCAAGCTGACTTTTCCCCCTCCTTTTGCTGTGTAGATATAACTGTGTGACAGATCCCATTTGGTACTGTTCAATACTTTTTTAAAGGCAAAATGTGTGCTCCAATGTTTGGGTGGTACTTTGGGGGCACACTCAACTCATTTTAAACAATTGCAAAACTTTAATAGCCAATAGGTGTTTGTCATACTCAAACAACCACATTCTGTACAGAACATGGAATAGCAGGGCTTCCTTAGGTGGCATGGTATGCGTGAGAGATACTGAACACCTATAACTAATTGAGTCAGCCCACTGGTCAGAGTAGCATTGTTCTCTAGAGTGTCCAGAAGAGGTCTTTCATATATTCTACTGGGTTCCCAACCTGTGATCTTCAGAAATCAGAGTGACCAGTGGCAAAAAATGACTACCATGGGAGGCAAAACCAGTCACATAAAGGCTGCCATGGGAGGCAATCACAAAATATTCAGAGGCTCCAAGCCAAGCATCCTCCCGTTATTGTGGCAGCTATTTCTGAATGTGCACTCTTTGCATACCCAAAGGTGATGCCTCTTCTTCCTATTAGATGGAGGAAAACCAGGATTGGCTGCTTGCTTTGGGAAGAGATGCTTGGGGGGAAAAGGAAGGGGCTACAAAGAAATAATCTGTGGGCAGCACATTGGAGATGGCTTTACAATTTTTTGCCATCAAGTCATAGATGATTTATGGAGAACCCTGGTGAGGTTTTCAAGGCAACAGACATTCAGAGGTGGTTTGCCACTGCCTGCCTCTGCATTGCAATCCTGGCATTCCTTTGTGGTCTCCCATCCAAATACTGACCAAAGCCAACCCTGCTTAACTTCTGAGACCTGGCAAGATCATGCGAGCCTTGACTGCCCAGGGTAGGGCTTCAGATTACTGGCACACACTTTTAAATTGAAGATGCCAGGAATTGAATTTTGGATCTTCGGACATGCAAAGCAGATGCTCTGCCACTGAACCACAGTTTCTCCCCAGCAGTAAAGTAGTTTGTCTTGAGGCAAATAAATATCCTCACAACCAAAGTGCTAACTTGAGGGAAGACATTTAAAATAACAAGCTGGAATTTATTGTGCTGTAAACTGATATTCTGGAAAGACTCACAATAACTAAAGCAAGAGGGGGATGTTCTCATTCTGCCTGCTTGAGTGTAGTATTCAGAATTACTATAGGTTTAAATAGCTCTATTTGTTCTACTGGTACAAACATCTTTTAATCATAGCATTAATTTAAGAATGCATACTGTGTTACTGCTGCTTTCTGGCCAGCATGATGATGACTGTGACAGTTCAAGTCTGATTTTTTCAGCATTTCCAGAACAAAAGTGGTGCAAATGGATCAAATTATAAAATGGCTAGTTATTATTTTATCTCCTTCCTCCATTGATACCACACTTTACTGACCTTGCATGTGCTTGACAGGCAATTTTGATATATTAAGGGGCCAGTTCACACCTCCCTCTGCTTGCAGTTGGTTTGCAGCTCAGCAGGAAAGCTGAACTAGTTTACTGAAGTGTTTCCTTTCTGGTCCTGCAGCGACAACTGCTGCTGGTGCAGGAAACAAGGTCCGCTGGTGCACTGTGGGCAGAGATGAGAAGGAAAAGTGTGACACCTGGAGTGCAGTGAGTGGAGGCATCATCGAGTGTGCTGTGGCTGAAAGTCCAGAAGATGCCATTGTCAAGATTCTAGTAAGGGCTAACAGTTGTGTTCTGTCTCCTGCTTGTCTGTTTCCATTGAACGTATGTCCCTCAGCTTTCTTTGTTTCTCTTCTGGTGTGGTTTGGGTCACACTGCTTTTAGCACAGTGTATCTGATTGTCTGCTCCTTCTATTCCTTTATGTTTCAAACACTGTAGAATATGTTTGTGCGTTTGTTTATTCAAAATATTCACACCTTGGCTTTCAACTAAAGGTTCCAAAATGTCTTACAACTAAGCTAAACACCCATCTAGAAGAATAAAACACCATAGACTTTTAAAAAAGCAAAATAAACCAACCAAGAAAACTGAAACCAGGTTCAGAGTAGTATATTAAAAGCCATTCAAAGACCTCTAAGAGCTTTTAATAATCTAGAAATCTCTTAACCCGGCACATAAAAGCGATCGTTGTCAGCACAAAGCTACAGAAAAGGAAGGTGAGATGCCATCATGGCTTTGGTATCTACTGACCTCACTTGTGAAGGTGAAGTCACACAGAAACCAGAATTTTAAGCTGCAAGATTTTAATTGCCCAGAATTACAAGACTTGAGCTGTGATAATCATCATACATCACAGAGGAACATTTCATGCAAAATTTCTCCCACTTACTTGTAAGAGTTGATTATTTCTCAGGCTTATACTGGCCTAATGGTTTCGTTGGCAAAGCAAAGCTTTTCTTCAGCTGTATGATACAGAACCCTTATGCAACTTACCAAACATACCTTTCCTGGAGGCCACAGCCTGCTGCCCTAGCAAATATCAGGTAATATTTACTAAGATGACATGATAATTCCAGAGATCAGAAAATAGATCCTCCCAGGCATACCCTCCCAACTGCAACCCTTAAACATTAGGTTGGCATTAAGGTACCCAATAGATTAACGTGATGTGATAGGAGAGGTGCTGAAAACACCCGGAGAATCAAGGCTCAGTTCATGCAGAATCTCTTGTATGAAAGCCCCACTGAAACAAACACTTGTAATCTTGTTGTTGTTCAGTCGCACAGTCGAGTCCAACTCTTCGCGACCCCATGGACCAGTTTACGCCAGGCCCTCCTGTCTTCCGCTGTCTGCTGAAGTTTGCTCAATTTCATGTTCGTTGCATCAATGACACTGTCTAACCATCTCATCCTTTGCCTTCCCCTTCTTCTTTGACCTTCAATCTTTCCCAGCATCAGGGTCTTCTCCAGTGAATGCTCCCTTCTCATTTGGTGGCCAAAGTATTTGAGCTTCAGCTTCAGGATCTGGCCTTCCAGGGAACAATCAGGGTTGATTTCTTTTAGGATTGACTGATTTGATCTCCTGGCAGTCCAAGGGACTCTCAAGAGTCTTCTCCAGCACCATAGTTCAAAAGAATCTATTCTTCGATGCTCGGCCTTCCTTATAGTCCAACTCTCGCAGCCATACATTACTACAGGGAATACCATTGCTTTGACCAAGTGGACTTTTGTTGGCAAGGTGATGTCTCTGCTTTTTATCATACTGTTTAGGTTTGCCATCGCTTTCCTCCCAAGGAGTAGGCGTCTTTTAATTTCATGGCTGCAGTCACCATCTGCAGTGAACTGGGATCCTAGGAACGTGAAGTCTGACACTACTTCTACGACTTCCCCTTCTATTTGCCAAGGAGTGATGGGGCCAGATGCCATGATCTTAGTTTTTTTGATGTTGAGCTTCAAGCCCACTTTTGCGCTCTCCTCTTTCACTCTGAGCAAGAGGCTCTTGAGGTCCTCTTCACTTTCTGCCATGAGAGTGGTATCGTCTGCATATCTGAGGTTATTGATCTTTTCCCCAGCAATCTTGTGATTCATCCAGGCCAGCATTTCGCATGATGTACTCTGTATATAAGTTAAATAAGCAAGGTGACAATATACATCCTTGCCGTACTCCTTTCCCTATGCTAAACCAATCAGTTGTTCCATATCCGGTTCTAACTGTTGCTTCTTGACCCTTATACAGATTTCTCAGAAGACATGTGAGGTGGTCCGGTACTCCCATCTCTTTAAGAACCTGCCATAATTTATTGTGATCCACACAATCAAAGGCTTTAGCATAGTCAATCAAGCAGAAGTAGATGTTTTTCTGGTACTCTCTTGCTTTCTCCATAATCCAGCGAATGTTGGCAATTTGATCTCTAGTTCCTCTACCTCTTCGAAACCCAGCTTGTACTTCTGGCAGTTCTCTATCCACGTACTGTTGGAGCCTAGCTTGTAGGATTTTGAGCATGACCTTGCTAGCGTGTGAAATGAGTGCAATTGTGCGATAGTTTGAACACTCCTTGACATTGCCCTTCTTTGGGATTGGAATGTATACTGACCTTTTCCAATCCTGTGGCCACTGTTGTGTTTTCCAAATTTGTTGGCAAATTGAGTGCAGCACTTTAACAGCATCTTCTTTTAAGACTTTGAATAACTCAGCTGGGATACCATCACCTCCACTAGCTTTGTTGTTAGTAATGCTTTCTAAGGCCCATTTAACTTCGCTTTCCAGGATGTCTGGCTCGAGGTCAGTGATTATACCATCGTAGTTGTCAAGGACATCGAGGTCCTTCTTGTATAGTTCTTCTGTGTATTCTTGCCATCTTTTCCTAATCTCTTCTGCTTCTGTTAGGTCCCTACCATTTTTGTCCTTTATCATGGCCAGCTTTGCATGGAAGGTTCCCTAGATTTCTCCAATTTTCTTGAAGAGATCTCTAGTCCTTCCCAATCTATTGTTTTCCTCTATTGCTTTGCATTGTTCATTCAGGAAAGCCTCCTTATCCCTCCTTGCTGTTCTCTGGAAATCTGCATTCAGTTGGGCAAATTTTTCCTTTTCACCGTTGCCTTTAGCTTTCCTTCTTTCCTCTGCTATGTGTAAAGCCTCATCAGACAGCCACTTTGCTTTTTTGCATTTCTTTTTCTTTGGGATGGCGGTGATTGCTGCCTCCTTTACATTGTTACGGACCTCTGTCCATAGTTCTTCAGGCACTCTGTCTATCAAATCTAGTCCCTTAAACCTATTCTTCACCTCTAATGTATATTCATCGGGGATGCGATCTAGGTCAAATCTGAATGGCCTTGTGTTTTTCCCAACTTTCTTCAATTTAAGGCTGAATTTTGCAATGAGTAGCTCATGATCTGAGCCACAGTCAGCTCCGGGTCTTGTTTTTACTGACTGGATAGAGCTTCTCCATCTTTGACTGCAAATTATATAATCAATCTGATTTCGGTGTTGCCCATCTGGTGATGTCCATGTGTAGAGACACCTCTTAGGTTGTTGGAAAAGGGTGTTCGCTATGACCAGCGTGTTCTCTTGACAAAACTCTGTTAGCCTTTGCCCTGCTTCATTTTGTTCTCCAAGGCCAAACTTGTCTGTTATTCCGGTTACCTTTTGATTTCCTACTTTAGCATTCCAGTCCCCTATGATGATGAGGACATCATTTTTTGGTGTTAGTTCTGTGAGCTGTTGTAGGTCTTCATAGAACTGGTCCACTTCAGCCTCTTCTGCAGCAGTGGTTGGGGCATAGACTTGGATAACTGTGATATTGAATGGTTTGCCTTGGATTCGGACCGAGATCATTCTGTCATTTTTGAGATTGTATCCCAATACTGCCTTTCTCACTCTCTTATTGACTATAAAGGCCACACCATTTTTTCTACGGGATTCCTGGCCACAGTAGTAGATATAATGGTCTTCTGAGTTAAATTCGCCCATTCCTGTCCACTTTAGTTCACTGATTCCCAAGATGTCGATGTTCATTCTTGCCATCTCATTTTTGACCACGTCAAGCTTACCCTGATTCATAGATCTTACATTCCAGGTTCCTATGCAGTATTGTTCTTTGCAGCGTCGGACTTTCCTTTCACCGTCAGACACATCCACAACTGAGCGTCCTTTCGGCTTTGGCCCAGCCGCTTCACTCTTTCTGGGGTTACTCGTACTTGCCCTCTGCTCTTCCCCAGTAGCATATTGGACACCTTCCGATCTGAGGGGCTTATCTTCCGGCGTCATATCTTTTAGCCTTTTGTTACTGTCCATGGGGTTTTCTTGGCAAAGATACTGGAGTGGGTTGCCATTTCCTTCTCCAGGGGATCACGCTTGGTCTGAGTTCTCTGCTGTGGCCTGTCCGTCCTGGGTGGCCCTCCACGGCATAGCCCACAGCCTCATCGAACCACGCAAGCCCCCTCGCCACGACAAGGCAGTGATCCATGAGGGAGCTTGTAATCTTAACCAGGTCAAATTCATTTCAGTTGAAAAATTTCCTGTGGGTTGTGCCAATGCTGTGGCTTTAATTGTGATCTAACATTCTTTCTTTGGGGAAAAAACCACCCTTGACATAGGCTTTTTTTCATTGCAGAAAAATGAAGCTGATGCTGTGAGTTTAGATGGAGGCCTTGTCTATGTTGCAGGAAAATGTGGCTTGGTACCAGTGGCGCGAGAAATCACCAAAGAGTGTAAGTACAAATTCTGACAGCCTCACGTGCACACTGGGAGAATCGACCCCTCGGGAATGGTGGCCATTCAACCACTGGTTTTAACCATTAGATTTAAGCAAGCTAAGAGCTCCACGTCGTAGGATTTTCAATGGACTGGTGCCCAGAAAGAGTAAACCTATGCAGTTACTTCTGTTTAAAGCTATTAGTGGAGATTGGAGCAACTCTGCACAGAACTGTCCTGAGAATGAGTCAGTTATTATCCTGCAGCTGAAATGCTTTGAGCAACTTCTCCATACCACGCCCTGCAGGCAAGTGGGTTGACCATCCTCAGTACAATCCCTGATTTTTTCAGCTGTAGCGCCTATGTTATTCTATGATCTGCCTGAGGATGTGCATAGAGCCCATATTGTTTACTGAATTTGATAACATTTTGTTTTGCATCTTGTTTTATTTCAGAGGGTATTTGGTAGATAGTTTCCCCCTGCAGTTGTTGGACTGGGTTTCTGTGCTTTGTGATGAGAATTTATGGTTGGGTTTTTAGATTGTTATTCTACTGTATGCCAGTTGTTGTTGTTCTATTCTGTGTAAGCCACTTTGATTTTTAAAAGAAAGGTGGAATATAATTGTTTAAAATTAATAAATAATCTGCAAGATATTTGCTGCCTCTCATTTTATTATATATCCTCAAAAAACAGCTTGATTTGGTTCCTCAGGTTTGTGACCAGAGTGGTTTTACTCCCATTGCTATGACCAGTTGTGAAAACTGGGAACATTAAAGGGTGTGTGTGTATGTGTGTTACTTTTTTGATGTTTCTTTTTTATTTAACTTAATTAAGATTACATAACAAATTAACAAAAATATTTGAAATTCTACTGAAATCTTTCCACTTTATTACATCAGTTGAGAAGCTCTTGAAAAAAAAGTTTGCCAAATTCAATTGAGATTGACTCTTTCCCCTCTTTTTAAGAATGCAATCTGTTTACCAAAAAATTTTATTTACATTTTATGGCCATTGGTGAGATATTATCTGACTTCCAGTATCTCACAAATGTATAGCATTTTTCTCAAGATCTGACAAAAGTACAAAAGGATAAACTATGTGTAAAAATGAATTTCCATTTTTCCTCTGGAATTTCATATTTCATATCTTTTCCTTATTTACATTGGTATTAATTAAAGGAAATACTACTTTGGACTTTCAGGAAATTAAGCAACTAAGGAACGACAATATAGGGTGGTCTGATTTCTTACAACTTAAAAGCAGTTGAATAAAAGTATATGTAGAGGTTTAGGAATAAGAACATTAACACAATTTGAAGAAATTATATTCAAAAACAAGAGTGACTATTTTCTAAAATTTGTGAGATTCTACATAAAGAAGGTAGCAACTCAGAGCAACCATTTCAATCTAAATGTGGGGTCTTCCTTATTCTCACTGCAGCGGAAATCGAAGCATGCCGTACTGAAGGAACACAAGTCCATGGTGAGTAATTATGTGGCACACAGGCGCAGAAAACAGCGTCAGATGTTTGAACTTTTACCTGAGAATCAAAAATATGATGTATCTTCAGGGAGGAATTATGGGACTAATATTATCTTTTTTAAGATAGAGCTCTGGATCTTAATCTGTTGACAAAGTGCTTGTTGAATGTGATTTAGAAGTTTGTCTGTGGACCAACAATTGTGATTCTCCCATCTGCAATATTTAGTTTTGCTTTTCATTTGACAGATTTTGTTGTTTCTCTGTCTTTTGATGAAGGTGCCTATGTTGCTGTAGCTGTTGTGAAGAAAAGTAATCCTGGCATCACATGGAAGACCCTGCAAGGAAAGAAGTCCTGCCATACCGCCCGGGGTAGAACTGCTGGCTGGAATATACCCATGGGCTTGATTGCCAATGAGACTGGAATTTCTAATTTTGGTGGGTGACCTTATATTTACTTATGTTACATTTCTATCCCACCCAATGTTCCTTCTAAACGGTGGAGTCCTGTGAGCAAAAATTCTACTTTGTGGAGTATTGGCATTAAAATTTTGAGCAAGCAATTTGGCTACTGCATAAATTAGTTTGCTCTGGAGCCATCCTTCCTGAGCTAAGACAAAAATGTGTAAGCCAGAGGCTAAAAAACTGTGAGCTAGCTCACACTAACTCAGCTTAGAAGGAACACTGATCCCATCTTTCTTCCCAGGAGCTCCAGGCAGCATACATGCCTCTTGTTTTAACCTCACAACATCACTGTGAGTTTAAATAGGGTAAGAGACAAAGAATGGCCTAAAGTCACCGAAAAAATTGAAGCCAGGTGTTCCAGGTTTAAGTACAACATTCTGACCATTATACCAGACTGGTTCTCTTACATGTAGTGTTCTCCTCTGAATCCTTGAGCCTTAAAAGCCTCAAGAGGAAAATTAAGCACATCCCACTTCTCCGAGCAGTAAGAAGTTTGTGGCAGTGCTGATTCCCCTTGGAGAAAAGAACACTGAAGTCTTGTGGTATTTTTGTTATATTTGCCTTCTTTACAAAGATAGATGTATGTGGAGGCAGTCCTGCAGAACAGCAGATCAGCTGCTTCACAGCACATGCTTAATCCTGCACCTTCAAGGGCTTCAGCTAGCTCACAGCATTCTCTGTCTGCTTCTCTACTATCTCAAGTTGGCTATTTCTTCACACACAAAAAACCTCCCCTTCCCTTCATTGGGAGGGGTCACCATCTTTAAGGGCTCAAGGCTATGTGATAGAGCTGTCAGGGGACTCGTAGGAGTTAGCAACCATTGGGGAAATTACCAGCCAACTATTCAGAGTGAAGGAACAGTCCCCTACCATCTGCAGGACAGAGAATCTCCAATAAAGTGTATGTGCATCTACGCAGAAAACATATCTAGTGCTATGGTTTTCAGTGGCCCATAAAGACAAATCTGTAGGCAGTTCTGTAGGAATTCTGTAGCATATCAACTGGCTGTAACATGAGATGCTCTATACTGCCATCTTAAATCTTCTGCACAGAGGAGATTAGTTAGAAAGGTGTGAAATCTGGGCTGAACATTGTATATTATAATACTGATATGGTAGAGTGCAATTATAGGTCTCTTGGAGATCACTAGGGTAGTCAACCCAGGTTTGGAAATTCCTGGAGATTTGGGGGCAGAGCCTGGAGAGAGTGCTCAGGAAGGACTTGATACCATAAAGTCTGTCCTGCAAAGTTGCCATTTTCTCTAGGAGAGCTGATCTACATAGTCAGTTGTAAGGCTAGGAGATCTCCAGACTGCACCTGGAGGTTGACAATCCTGGAAACCACTGATGTATTGCCAATGTTCCCACAGCTGGCAATGGGAAACCACCACAAAGGGGCAATATTTCTGAGATGATAACTTGCATTTAGCTCTCTTGATTCCAGTTGGTTCAAAAAGAGGAGACTGGGTCCCAAATATTCCCAAAGTTCCAAATATTTTCCTAAGTTTCTAATGACCTCATTTCTTTGCACATATGATTTTAGGTAAACTTACAAGAATGGGATTGGAAAAATTCAAGGTTTCTGTTCTCTGTTCCCATGTTAGATAACTATTTCAGCGGAGGCTGTGCCCCAGGGTCACCTCCTGAATCTCCACTCTGCAGCCTATGTGTGGGCACTGGCACCACCCCACCGGTACATAAGTGTTCACCCAGCAGCCAGGAGCTGTACTATGGCTATACTGGTGCTTTTCGGTACGTAGCTTTGTTATTCAAACCAAACTTTGCTTTGGGAAGTAACAGGGGATGGCAACTCTTCTGCCCTAGACAAACAATTCATACATTTTCCATTCCCCACATTACATTTTGATCTCCTTCCCAACCACAGTTCTGTATATTATGCTACAATTCTACCATATCATACCAGAGCTCTGTACTTTGGCCCCTTGCCCTGCTCCATCCCCCATGATAAATTTACGCAGTCCATACCAAATGCTACCAGTAGAGAGCAGGTAGAGTGCCAAAAGATACCCTCCTAGCAAATAGTTGGAGATGATAAATGCAAGTGAGCTAACCAGCAACTCCTTTTCCCCAGGTTGCCAAATATTCTAATAGGAGAGAAAATGTAACAACATTATTATAAATTTAACAATCTGACAATGAACCTGAACTAAGCCATCAGCTGAATCTTCCTAAGGGAAATTTTATCCAAGCTACTCAAGACCACATTTTAAAGTATCCCATGGAGGACTCAGGCATCAGTTGGAATGTAAATTAAGTGAGCATTGGTTAATTTTGAAACTGATTATACCTGGGCTGAATTCTGCCTGGCAGCCCTTTCCTCCTTATCTCAGGTGTGTGGGGGAGTCTGGCTACAATTGCTCTGTAGGGACTTGGCACAGTTCAAAGACACCTAATAATGATAATATCATCCACACATTTTCCAAGGCAAAACATTGGCACTGAAAACAGGTTCCAGCCCCTGTGAGTCCCATCTTAAATGAAGCCAAGATTTTTTTCTTCCATCTACTAGTAGAAATGACATTACTGCAGGTATCTGACAAAAGGAGCCTTGACTTTCCAAAATGTATACCTTGAAAATCTTGTTTGTCTCTAAGGTGCTACTGGGCTAAAAATCTAGCTGCAGCCAAGCACATATGTGCTCCATTTGCCTACCAACATATACATCGAGGCATTTGGGAAAAATCTAATTACTAGACAATTACAGCAGTATCAACAACACAGAGTTGGAGAGGTGATGCTTCAGCTGACAGCTTGTCAAGCTCTGACTCCCAGGGGGATGGAGCTCAGGGATGCCACGCCCTCCAGCACCCAGCAGGCTGAAGACAAAACCTCAGTTGCTGGGGGAAGAGAAAATTCTATCTTAACCTGGCTTGGCTCCCTGCTAGATAGAGATGTAACCCATTTTCCTTTGCTAGCCTGCCTCCTGCCTTTTAAAGGATTTCCCATGAGTGGGGCAGCCCTAGGTTCCTTGGATGTCCCATGAAAAAGGGCATGGCCCTGCTGGGTGTGAGTAATGGAGTTGGATTACCGCCTAAGCCTGCCCTTCATGTACTGCTTCCTCCTCTGCTAGCTTAGAAGAGGGTCTCTGCTTTGGCTTGTGCTGGCCTGAGAAAGGTAGGGATGCTGCCAGCCTCATCTGTGGGACCGTCTGCAGGTATGGTTTGGTGGCAGAGCCTTGTCTTCTCTCTGTGGTGCTTCTGGTAGGGCTCATTGTAGCTGCTCCGGCTGCCACTTGGGCCTGTGTCACCCACCTGGAAGCCTCCAGTGGCCCAGGTAAGTTTGGGGGCAGGGCTGTTGTCCCTGGACACAGCTTTTCACTTCTCCTAACCATAAAGTACAGTTTCCAAGATACTGTTGGGGTATACAAATGAGTAGCGCCAATACTAGTGTCTCTGTGTGAATTTTGCACCAGTTTCAATTTAGTTGGAAATCCTCCAAGGACAGCAAGGAATTTACAATCTTTTGTTGTGTTTTCTAGGTGTTTAGTAGAGGCAGGAGACGTAGCCTTTGTTAAAATGTCCACACCAATGGAGAACACTGATGGTATGTATTTGTTTCACAGCAATGGCACTGAATACTGATTGAATGCAGGGTCTGCCTGAAGGGCCACCAACTCCCTCACTCTCCTAGCTGACATAATGCCAATCAGAAAAAGGACCTTCACTGATGGTGCCTCCAAGGAAAGTAGCTAAGGGCTCAAAGGGACCTAACATCCACCCTATGTGGAGCGCTTAGTTGCCTCACCCAAGAGTCTGTTGAAAAACAGGCTTTTTGGTTTTCACTTAAAGAATAAGGCTTGGTTTTAGGACTGGAATGTTTAGGGTTTTAAACTGTTCTGTCATGATTCCCCCCACCCCCACCCCAATCCAGAGTAAGAAATCCTGCCTCTCATGGGATATACTCCAAGCTCTCCCAATCTGGCCATTTGGCACAAAGCACTCATCCAGGATTTTATGACCAGCATGAAGGCCAAATGGGGCTTTTCCACCTGAAACCCAATCTCTTTTTCTGACTCTCCCTGGCTTGCATTTCATTACAACTTCTCATGTGAAAATAAACAATTGCCATGGTTCTAATTACAGATGGTCAGCTGTGTTGGCCTGAAGCAGTAGAACAAATTGAGAGTCCAGTGGCATTTTTAAGGCCAATAAAGGTTTAGTGCTTTCAAGGGCTTTCATGTGCATGCACACTTTTTCAAATACATCAGAATGGAAGGTAGAGTTCAAACTTATAAACAGAGGCTGAACAGCAAATTAACATGGAACATGATGAAGATGTTTTAAGATATGCAAAGACAAAACTAAATAACTTCGCTTATTTAGTTTTGTTTTTGCATATCTTAAAATGTCTTCATCATGTTACATGTTAATTTGCTGTTCAGCCTTTGTCTAGAAGTTCGACCTTTACCTTCCATTCCAATGTATTTGAAAAAATGTGCATGCACACGAAGGCTCATACCTTGAAGAAACCTTTGTTGGTCTTAAAGGTGCCACTGGACTCTGAATTTGTTCAGTTGCCATGATTTCAGGGTTCCCAGTCATAACAACAGCTGCCTTCTGCCCTCCTCTCTCCTGTTGCCCAGGAAAAAGCACCCCCCCCCCAAGCAAAAGTTAGCACTTTAAAATGCTGGCCCTAGGTATTCCAGAATATTTCTGGGAATATTTGGCACCGGGATATCCGTATTGCAAAAATTTGCAAATGTTGATCTGGATCAAAATATCAGAAAAAATCTGATATTCAGACTAGATATATCTGACTGTACATCCACAGATTATGGTTTAGTGCACAATTTTTGAACTATCTTCTATAGCTTTGTAAATAATGTTTAGGAAGAAAATGATAAATGTCTTATTTGGGATTCAGTAAAAACAAGGAAGCAGAAGAAAAAGAAAGAACACAACACCCATCCAAGACAGTATGCTTGGGATAACTGGTCCTAAAATGGCCAGTCAGGGATATAAACTGGCAAGCACTGGTACAGGAAACTTTGTCATTCTGAGGCAGCTTCATTAGGACACTTTGGCCCTACTTGGGTACTTCTTTTCTGCAATCAGTTGAAGTTGCTTGAGGTTCCACATGCTGTTTAATATAACACTACATTCTTATCCCAATGGCAATACATTTACTCAGAAGCAAATCCCAGTCAGCAGAGGTTCTAGTTAGGGTTGCCAGGTCTGGGTTGGAAAATACCTGGAGACTTTGGGGGTGGATCTGGGAGAGGGTGGGGGTTGGGGAGGGGAGGGGCCTCAGCATGGTTCAATGCCACAGAGTCCACCCTCCAAAGCAGCCATTTTCTCCATGGGAGCTGATCTCTGTCAGCTGGAGATCAGTTGTAAAAGCAGATCTCCAGGCCCCACCTGGAGGCTGGCAACCTTAGTTCTAGTTTCCCCCCCAATTTTCCTTTTATGCTCTAGTTTACAGCCTGATTATTTACTTCCTGGAGCCAGGGCATTCTTGAATCAACAGTTAATTATCCCATTTCATGCCTTAGTAGGGAAAGCTTAACTCTTTGAACTTTGCAGTCAAATTGATTGCCCATTTTTAATTTTGTTTTAAATTTAGTAGTAGTGCAATAAAAATAATAACAAAGAAAAAATAAACATGCACGTATAATTCACAAATGATCGTACAGATTATGCATGTTGCCGTCTAGGCTCAGGCATCGGGATCTAAATCATCAGTTGGCTCTAAAAGGTTATAGCCTTTTAAGCAATGGTAGCTTGCCCACTACACTTCTCTTGTAAATGCCTTCTTTCCAGGAAACAACCAAGCTGATTGGGCACGTAATCTGAAGAGTGAAGACTTTGAACTGCTGTGCCGCAATGGTGAACGTCGGCCAGTTTCTTCATATGACACTTGCAATTTGGGTGCAGCTCCTCCTCATGGAGTAGTAACACGCCCTGATAAGGCAGACCTAGTCCGCCGTACGCTAGATAACCAAGAGGTGAGATTGCAGCGGAGGTGGGATGGGACTTCACAGCTCATCTAAACTATAGCAAGTCAAGCAGGTGGTCCCAGAGTTCCCCCAAGGCACACATGACTTCTTTGTTTGCATGAGAAGTGAGAAGCAATTAAATCATTTTAAAAGGGGGCCTATGAAGAGAGTTCTTCAGGAATGAGCCTGCATTGCGGGGAGGGCGGGGTATAAGTTTGATAATAAATAAATAAACAAAGCAGGTGAATGTGATTGCTTGGTGTTTACAAAGTGCAAATGAAACTTCAGCATGGTAGCTAACTGAATCCCGATTTACTTCAATTATTGTAGGCTCTTTTTGGAAAAACCGGATCAGAAAAAGCTATGTTCCAGCTGTTCGAGTCTACTGATCCCGTGAAGAAAGATCTTCTGTTCAAGGAGGGGACCATCTGTCTTGGCAAAGTCAAAAAGGGAACAACCTACAAAGAGTTTCTTGGCAGAGACTATGTGGATGCTATGAATTCAGTCAACAAGATCTCACCTTCAGGTACCAATCTATCGTTCCTTAGGTGAATTGTCAGGAAGCTCCATGTGCATAATTTGTACTGCACACTGGAGTAGAGGCACTTCTGCCTATCATAATATCCAGAAGGTATAAAGGAAACAGTCTGCTTCCTTGTTTCTTCATCTTTGTTTAAATATATTACATGCTGGGTAGAAGATTCATATTATCAAGGGCTGATAAAAGTGATCTTTTTGTGTGTGGTTGTTGCACAACTTCCATAAATTGGTTTCTGGATACCAGTCTCCGCAAATGTGTGCTCCAACACATCCTAGATCACTTTTGCAAAGCAGAATGACCAAGAAGGTGGTGAATTGCAATCCTGTAAGACATAGGGAGGGGAAAACAAACTTGACTCAAAAACTGGAATCAAGAAGCACGAGGGTAAGAAAGAAGTCTGATAAAGGGCCAGTATTAAAAACCTAGTTGAAACTTATAATATACAAAAATACCTGTATTTATTAGAAAGACAGTTAAAAACATATAAGGTCCCAATGAAAGCCTCATTTAAAAAGTTCAAGTGACCTAAACACAAGGGCCAATACACATGATCTGATGTGTTTCTGCCCTATTGGGGCCTTTTTCAAAGATCAAACTATTGAGGTACACGTAACAATAAGGTACATGTACGATAAGACAACCAATAAGTGAATACTGGACCAAGAAAAGGAAGGTTAAACAGCAAGATCTATAGACAGGACAAACGTGCTTGTGAAGCCTCTAAAGACGAAAGTCATGTGTCTATTTGCCAAATGCACAGTTGCTGAATTAAAACATCTTCCAATTTAGGTTCAAAAAGCACCTGTGTGGCTAAGTCAGAGCTAGAGTGTTCTCAAGCAAATAGCAATCCTGGCTTGTTTTCTGAAATCTTTCCATGACCATTCACCCTACAGATCTTTTGACAAATACTTAGAGCATTAAATATGCTGCCTTCCTCCACCACAATAATAGCCATCTTTCAAATACTGGTGCACCAAATGCCTGTTTTCTCTCCATTCTATTCTTGGGTGCCATTTTTAAAGAACAGGTAAAGGAAAGGTAAAAGTTTCCATTGCTCGAAAGCCAGTCGAATCTGACTCTAGGGTGTGGTGCTCATCTCCGTTTCCAAGCCAAAGAGGCAACGCTGTACGAAGATGTTTCCATGGTCATGTGGCCAGCATGACTAGATGCCGAGGCTCATGGAACACTGTTATCTTCCCACTGAAGTGGGATCTATTCATCTACTTGCAATTTCTTGCTTTTGAACTGCTAGGTTGGTAGGAGCTGGGACCAGAGATGGGAGCTCACGCTGTCATGCGGCACTTGGGTCTCAAACTGCTGAACTACCAGCCTTCCTAACTGTAGTTCAGCATCTTAACCACTCATAAATACATTTCTTTCCTTTGGTCTTCTGATCCTAACTTTTTTTGTTGCTGTTTTTCCATTTCAGCCCTTGTTGAGGCCTGCAGCTTCCATCAGGATGCCTGCCGCTCCTTGCAATGAAAAAACAAAACACACCAACAATTGAGAAGCTTCATTCCTTTGACTCTGAACTTGGGGATCTATGCAGCTCTTTTCCCCCCCTAACATTGCAAAATAATAATAAAAAAGCATTCAAGTTTCTGGCTTTATAACTCCCTGGTGTTGTAGTGAAAGAAAAATAAATAACTTTAGCTCTCACCACTGAATTATTTTTATTTGCTGTGATCATTGATTCACTGACTTCTTGAAGTAGCACTTTTCAGGACCTCCAGTACTACCGAAGCAGAAAATAAAGAACTACTTGAGGGCTTGGTTACGCCTAGTACAACTTTTAACTTTTTCTTGAACATCAGACCTGTGTGCCATATAACCAATTACTTCAGAAACACTGCCTCTTTTTCAGAAGAGGTTTGCCATGGACTTTGGGCTGGTGGGTAGCATTACAGAAACTCTGAACCTTTCTTGGGTTTATGGAAATAGTTTCACATTATTTAAATCCAAGTCAATGTGATAAATTCTAATCATCACTTTGTTTATTTCCATGTTTTTTTTAAAAAGTATTTACTTCATCTATAGTATACCTTGTCTTTCTCCCCAATGGAGACGTAAAACAGCTTATAACATTCTCTTCTCCATTTTATCCTTACAACAACCCTGTGGGGTAGACTAGGTTGAGAGTATGTGACTAGCTTAAGATCACCCAGCAAACTCATGGCAGAGTAGGGATCTGAACCGGCATTGCCCAGACCTAGTTGGATGCTCTAACCACTATAGCATGTTGACTTACTTACACCCTCACCACACTTCTGTTAAAACCATTAATACTCATACAGCCTAACTGTATGCACAGAATTTGCAGTTCTACAAGGAGCAGAACTGTCTTTGGGTTCAATAAACTGAGCTTGCAGGACACAAATATTTTAAGTAAATTCAGATGTCACACAACTTTTAAGTAAGAACATAAGAGAAGCCAATGTTAGCTCAGGCCAATGGCCCATCCAGTCCAACATTCTGTCACACAGTGGCCAAACATACCAGGTGCCATAAGGAGGTCCACCAATGGGGCCAGGACACTAGAAGTCCTCCCACTGTTGACCCTCCCATTTATAGCCCATTTCACCATCTGCTCTTTTACAATCTCATCCTCTGTATGCCATTTTAACAACATTTTATAAATTTTTGAAATCATTTTTTTACCTTTTTCTACCCATACCATTTCAATTTCATTATTCTCTTTCCTGAAACCATACCTCATTTTATCTTAAATAAATCATAAATCTGCCTGTAGTTTAACCAATCATATTCAAATTCCAGTTCTTCCCTAGTTCTCATCGCGAAACTACTCCCCTCAACCTTCAGAATGTCTCTATAAGGTATCCAGTCTTCTCCTTTGTGCCTTGAAAGTGGTTTGATTACTTCTGCTGGAATTATCTATAAAGGTCTTGTTTTTAAAAAAATCTTTTATATATCAACCAAGTCATAAACAGTGATCTTCTTATAAAGTGGTGTTTAAAAAGGTTATCCGCTTTGGATTTTTCGTACCATAAATAGGCGTGCCATCCAAATTTGCGATCCATGTCCTTCCAACGCCAACATTTTTCTATTGTCCAACTTAATCCATTGTTCAAGCCAGGCCAAACACACAGCATCCTGTTACAGTCTAAAATTGGGGAGTTGTAAACCTCCGCTTTCTTTTGCATCACATAAAATCTTCATTTTAATCCTAGGTTTCTTTCCAGACCAAACAAACTTTGAAATCTCCTTCTGCCATAAATTCAACACTTTACAGTCTTTTACAATAGGAATTGTCTGAAATAAAAATAACAAGCGGGGTAAAATATTCATTTTAACTACTGAAATTCTTCCCAAAATTGACGTTCAAAGTGTACCACTTCTTTATATCCTGTTGAATTTTATTCCAGGTCCTCTCATAGTTATTCTTAAAAAGGTCAATATTTTTCATTGTGAGCTCAATTCTCAAGTACTTAGTTTTTTTCACCACTTCACATTGAACTTTTTCTTGCAATTCCAGTTGTTTTTCTTTTCTCACATTTTTGCAAAGCATCTTTGTTTTATTCTTATTCACATAGAATCCAGCCAAATCTCCAAATTCTTTAATCTTTTCCATCAATAACGGTACGTTGGTTACTGGATCTTCAATCACAAACATTACATCATCTGCAAAAGCCCTATACTTATACATGAAACTTCCGACTGTAAGTCCTTTTATGTCTTTATCTTCTCTTATTTTCCCCAGCATCACTTCCAAAATCCATATGAATAGTAAGGGGGATAACGGACACCCTTGTCTAGTCCCTTTTTGAACTTCAAAATGATCTGTCATCTCTTTATTTACATTCAGCGACGCTTTCTGTTCAAAATATATCGCCCTAATCATATTTGAAAAGGGCTGACCAATGTCCATTCTTCCAATCACCTGAAACATAAAGTCCCAGTTTAAATTGTCAAAAGCTTTTTCAGCGTCCACAAATAGAAAAGCAACCTCTTTTTCTGGATGTTTGTCATAGTATTCAATAGCATTAATCACCATCCTTAAATTGTCTCTGATTTGTCTATTTGGTAAAAAACCGGCTTGTTCTTCCATTATGACATCTTTCAAATAATTCTTCAGTCTCTCTGAAATTACTTCGGCAAACAGTTTGTAGTCATTATTAGGTAACGAAATTGGTCTATAATTCTTAACATCTGTTAAGTCTTGTCCTTCTTTTGGTATAAGTGATATATTGGCTTCTTTCCAAGTCTCTGGTATTACCTTAGTCACCTGAATCTCATTCGCTAGAAGTTCCAAAATCGGGGTCAACTCCTCTTTTAACTTTTTATAAAATTTTACAGTAAATCCATCTAGACCTGGAGCTTTCCCCAACTTGGCATCCTCTATTGCCTTATATATTTCTTCTTTCTGAATTGGACCATTCAACATTTCCTCAATTTTTAAATCGACCTTAGGTAATTCTACTTTATCCAAATACTTTTTAATTTTCACAGGATCAATGTTCTTCCTTTGAAATAATTTTGCGTAATACTTGAAGAAAACTCTTTTTAGGCCATTCATATCGACAATTTCTTTACCATCCTCAATTATTTTACTTATTATCCTTCTCTCCCTTCGATTTTTCAGTTGCCAAGCCAAAAATTTTTCTGGTTTGTTTGCTCCTTCAAAAGATTTTTGTTGCAATTTCTTTAAGTTCCAGTAGAGTTCTCTATTAAGTATCACATTCAATTGATCTTGTAAAATTTGAATTTCTTTAATAAGTTTCTTTTTCCCTGGTCTTCTCTTCAATTCATTTTCTTTTTTGCTGGATTTTTTCTTGTAACTCCTTTTGTTGCTTGATATTCTGCTTCTTGTCAGTCGCATTCATTGATATCAATAATCCTCTCATCACAGACTTATACGCATCCCAGACTGTCTGTATGTTAACATTTTGATCTAAATTCATTTGAAAGAAAAGTTGAGTTTCCTTACGTAGTGTCTCTATTAACTTTGTCTTATCCAATAAATCTTCGTTAATTCTCCACTGGAACTTTTTTTTTTTCTTTTAAAGTCCAAATTACCGGGTTATGATCCGAATTGGTCTTTGGCAAAATCTCAACTTTCTGTGTCTTTAATGCCATCTCACCCGACATCCAAATCATATCTATTCTGGAAAAGGATTTATGTCGATTAGAGTAAAACGTAAAATTTTTGACCATAGGATTCCACTTTCTCCAAACATCTTCAAGTTTCTCTTGTTCCATCAAATTAAAAAATTTTTTAGGAAGCTTTCCAATCTTCTCATCGCCCTTTTTTGATTTCCTGTCCAATTTGTTATTAACAGTACCATTAAAGTCTCCTGCAAGTATTAACTGGTCGTAATTCACTTGGTCCAGTTCCTTCATCAAGTCCTTAAAAATTTTTTCCTTGGCTCCATTGGGCGCATATAAATTGACTACCAATGTCTTTTTTTGAAGCATTGTAATTTCCACGCCAATATATCTCCCGTCTCTATCACTGAAAATTAGTCTTGGCTTCAAATATTTATTTACATAGATCACAACTCCCTTCTTTTTTTCCTCTGCCAATGAATAAAATTCTTCTCCCAATTTTTAATTAATCAAATACTTATTGTCCCGCTTTTTTATATGGGTTTCTTGTAAACAAATAATATTGGATTTCTGCTTTTGTAGCCAATAGTTCACTACCTTCCTTTTGGAAGGTGAATTAAGTCCATTTACATTCCACGATAACAATTTGTAATCCATCATGACTTATTTTTAAATAGCTCCAAAGTCTTCCAAATTTTCTGCCTTAAACCTATACATATCTCCAGGTGTTTTGATCGTATGTCTTTTCGAATTGTAGGTAAATGACAGTCCTTGTGGTATCTCCCACCTGAATCTGATGTTTAACTGCTTCAGTTTGTCCACCAACTTCTTGTACTTCTTTCTGTCCTGTAGAACCATCCTTGGGAGTTCTCTCATTATTATTATCTTTTTGCCATCAATCTCCAGTGATTGAGTAAATTGTTTCTTGAAGATATCCTCTTTCATTTTCCTTGTTACAAATTGAACAATAACATCTCTTGGCAAATTTTTCCTTTGAGCATATGCTGAATTCACTCTGTAAATTAAATCAAAGTCAGAATCCAATTCTCCTTGATCTTCCCCCAAATATTCAGTCAAAGCTGCCATCACCACCATACGTATGTTTTCATCCATTTTTTCTTCTATCCCTCTTAACCTCAGATGGTTTAACATCGCTCTATATTCCATCATTGCCTCAAGTTTGCGGTTATCTTGTAGAGTTGTTTCCATTTTTTATCTATGTCTTGTGCCTTTTGCTCCAGTTCAGTTGATTTTGTTGCCAAAGCTTTGACTTGACTATTTGTCACTTCTTTTTTAATTTCCGCCACCTCTGCCAACACTAGCTCTTTCAAGGCCGCCACATTTTTTTCTTGGACTTCTTCCAACTGTTCCAGCTGTTTTTCCATTTGTTTCTCTGTTGATCTATCTGTTTCATCATACCTTGAATCACTTCAATCATCCGCTTCTCCATTGCTTCAATTGCAGCTTGCCATTCTTTCTTCTCTTTTGCTGACATGCTTGGACTTGCAGCTGAAGCAGCTCTGTGCCAAAATTTTGGTTCCGTTTTGAAAAATTTCCAATATGCTTCAACTGTCTTCTGATTATTCTTTTAAATCCCACTTTTTCCGCTTTTTTCTACAGTCAATTTCACACTTAAAATTGCATTTTAAAGTTCAGTCCTCCTCAAAATGGCGGGCGCAATTTCTCTATGGTTTCTAAGGCTAGAGTAGGTTCTCTTTTAACTTCTTGCTTCCGGTCCCACGTTAACAATGTTCTACCGGAAACACTTCCGCTCCGCCGCTCTTCCAGTCCTCCTGCAGACACTCTAGCCTGGTCATAGTTCTAGCCGGGCACTATTTTATGTAACACCTTCGTCTCATGATCTTTTCAATCGGATTTGGTCATACGCTTATCTCTCAGTCTTTAAACCACAGGAATGTTAAACAAAGTCTATTTTATCCAAATTTATCGCTTTAACAAGCTCTTCAAAATTATACGATGGATCGGTTGCTCAGCTTTAAACCGCCTTGCTCAGATTTTATAATCTCTTCATGCTGGTAAGCAAATCGTTTTTGTTACCTTGCATGTTTATCTCGAGACTTCGCATCGCTTCTTTTTGCTTTCAACTTCAAACTGTTTCTTAAGAAGTTGGGAAATGATGAATTTAAGCTGATTTTTCAGCTCGGCTGGCTTCTTTAGAGCTGTCTTGCAATCGCCCGCTTCTGAGAGGGGATCAAAGCGTAAACAAACCCCCTCCAGGACTTGTACACGCCAGTCTCAACTCTCACTTGGACCTTGTTGCTTGCCTGTCGCCCCCCTGCCTGGGGGGTGCCGCGTTGGGCAATATAACTGCCCAAACTGTCAGAAGAAGCCGCCGTCCTCCCCGCTCGTTCATGAGGTGCGTCAGTTCGCCATTTTACTCCGACCGGAAGCCAGCTTATCTAATTCCCTCTTGAAGCTGTCCATGCTTGTTGCCACCACCACCTCCTGTGGCAGTGAATTCCATGCGTTAATCACTCTTTGGGTGAAGAAGTACTTCCTTTTATCCATTCTAACCCAACTGCTCAGCAGTTTTCATTGAGTGCCCATGAGTTCTTGTATTATGAGAAAGGGAGAAAAGTACTTCTTTCTCTACCTGCTCTATCCCATGCATAATCTTATAAACCTCAATCATGTCACCCCTCAGCCGTTGTTTCTCCAAGCTAAAGAGCCCCAAGCACTATAACCTTTCTTCATAGGGAAAGTGTTCCAACCTTTTTATCATTCTAGTTGCCCTTTTCTGCACTTTCCCCAAAGCTATAATATCCTTTTTAAGGTGTGGTGACCAGAACTGTACACAGTATTCCAAATGAGGTTGCACCATTGATTTATATACGGCATTATGATATTGCCTGATCTGTTTTCAATACCCTTCCTAATAATCCCCAGGATAGTATTGGCCTTTTTTATTGCAGTCACACACTGTCTTGACATCTTCAGTGAGTTATCTACTACGACTTCAAGATCTCTCTCTTGGTCAGTCTCTGCCAGTTCGGACCCTACTACCTGTATTTATAGTTAGGATTTTTGGCTCCAATGTGCATCACCTTGCACTTGGCCACACTGAATCCCATTTGCCACGTTGACGCCCACTCGTCCATCCTCGAGAGATCCCTTTGTAGTGCCTCGCAATCCTCCCTGGTTTTCACCACCCTGAACAACTTTGTATTATCTGCAATTTTAGCCACTTCACTGCTTACTCCCAACTCCAAATCATTAATCAACAAGTTAAAAAGCATTGGACCGAGTCCTGATCCCTGCGGTACCCCACTGCTTACCACCTTCCACTGAGAAAATTTCTCATTTATACTCACTTTCTGTTTCTTATTAATTAGCCAGTTTTTTATCCACAAAAGGACTTGTCATTTTATGCCATGAATTTTGAGCTTACTTAGAAGCCTTTGATGAGGAACTTTATCAAAAGCTTTCTAGAAGTCAAGGTAAACAATATCTATTGGGTCCCCCTTGTCCACATGTTTGTTCACCCCCTCAAAGAACACTAACAGGTTACTGAGACAAGATCTTCCTGTACAGAACCCATGCTGAGTCTGCCTCAATAGTTTTTGTTCATCAATGTGCCTACTAATTCTTTCCTTAATAACAGTTTCCACCAATTTACCTGGTATCGATGTCAGACTGACTGGCCTGTAATTTCCCGGATCTCCTCTGGAACCCTTGTTAAATATGGAAGTGACATTAGCTACATTCCAGTCCTCAGGAATGGAGGCAGATTTTAATGAAAGATTACATATTTATGTCAGGAGATCCACAAGTTCACATTTGAGTTCTTTCAAAACTCTTGGATGTATGCCATCCAGGCCTGATGATTTATCAGTTTTTAAGTTGTCTATCAGTCATAGGACCTCCTCTCTCATCACTTCAATCTGACTCAGGTCTTTCAACACCCTTCCCGAAATCAGCAGGTTCTGGAGTGGGCAAGCACTTCTTGTCTTCCACAGTGAAGACAGAGGCAAAAAATGCATTCAGCTTCTCAGCCATTTCCCTATCATCCTTCGCTACTCCTTTTACCCTTTTGTCATCCAAGGGCCCCACTGCCTCCCTGGCTGGTTTCCTGCTTCTAATGTATTTTAAGAAAGTTTTATTGTTGGTCTTTATGTTTTTCGCTATATGCTCCTCCTATTTCCTTTTTGCCTGATCACAGACTTGCATTTTATTTGCCACAGCCTGTGTTCCCTTTTATCACCCTCACTGAGACTAGCTTTCCTCCACTTAAAGGAATCCTTTTTACCTTTTACATCTTCCATTAGTTTGTTTGTTAGCCATGCAGGCCTTTTTCTATACCTATTTGTGCCTTTCCTAACCTGCGGTATATATTTTTTCTGAGCTTCTAGGATTGTCTTTTTAAACAGTCTCCAAGCTTCCCCAATGGTTTTGACCCTTTCTACTTTTCCTTTCAGTTTCCTCCTCACATGTCCTCTTATTTCAGAGAAGTTACCCCTTAAAGTTAAAAGTGGTTGTGTCACTTTTTGGCCAATTCCCTATTTATATAAATGTTGAACTCAATAGCATTATGGTCACTGTTCCCAAGTGGTGCAATCACTTTTACATCTCTCACCAGGTTTTGGGCGTTACTTAGGACCAGGGGTCATTTCGTAGAAAAAGAGGTGCAGGAACTCATTAGCACAACTCATTAGCATAACTTATTTGCATAAGCCACACCCCCTGGCATCACTGGAAGTGTGTCAGAAGGAGACACTCACCACTCAGGCTCCACTGGACTGTTTTGGATTGCTAGCTATGGGGGGGGAGCATACAGATCTGCCCTCACAGAAGAGGGAGAGCTTATGTCTGAATAAACCTTGGCCTTAAAGGTGCCACTGGGCTCTTTTGGATTGCTAGCTATGGGTGGGGGGAATGCACAGATCTGCCCTCACAGAGGAGGGAGAGCTTGTACCTGAATAAAACTTGGTCTTAAAGCTGCCACTGGACTCTTTTGGATGGCTGGCAAGTGCAGGAAAATGTGTAGCTGCTCGTGGGTCAGGGAGGGTGGTGTGGAGGAAACGCATGGCCTCAAGCAGGTAGGGGGCCAGGGCGGTGGTGGGGCAGAGGTGCAGGAGGAGGCTGAGTAGGAGCAGGAGGCTGGGGTGGAGCACCTCGCAGGCCTTGCAGGAGTCACTGGGGCCCATCTTGCAGAGGCGCCACACCAGGACTGGCATGAAGACTAGCAGAGCCTGGGTGGGCTGGGTGCCATAGCCCATACAGTGGCAGAGCAGCTCGAGGGCCAGCTTGTGGCAGCACTCCACTGGGTCAGCCAGTGGGCCAGGAAAGGTGAGGGGGGGCTGCTGGGAGAAGGGGGCGGGGCTTGCTGCATGTGCCTGCCCCCTGGGCTCCTTACTGCCAGAGCTTTGCTCCTGTGTACTCCTGCAGGAAATGAGCCCTGCTTAGGACCAAATCCAGGATTGCCTCTCCTCTGGTAGGTTTCGTGACCACCTGCTCCATAGCACAGTCATTGAGAATGTTGAGAATGTCTAGAAACTTAATCTCTTTTTCCCGGCTAGAACACATATTGACCCAATCAATGTGTGGGTAGCTGAAATCACCTATTATGACATAGGTTTTTTTTGTCTAGCTGCTATCTTTAATTCATTCATCATTTTATAATCCTCCTCTATCTTTTGATCTGGCGGGCAATAACAAACTCCCAGTGTTAAGTTTCCTTTTGGGCCCACTATTTCAACCCATAGCATTTCCAGAAGCGAATCCAATTCTCTTACCCGCTCAATCTTACTGAACTGTATACCTTCTCTGACATACAGAGCCACCCACCTCCAACCCTTCCCCCCGCTACACTTCCAATATAATATATAACCAGGAATCACTGTATCCCACTGATATGCCTCATCCCACCAAGTTTCTGAAATATCCACAATGTCTATTTCCCCCCAACACCAAGCACTCCTAGTCCCCGATTTTACCTTGGACACTTCCATCATTTGTATAGAAACACCTATAATTTCCCATACATGTTAAGCCTGCAACCTTCCTCTTGCTATCTCGAGACCTTGTCAGGCAGTCCATATCACTAGCCATAGTCTCAGTGGACAATTCCAATCCACCTCCCTGTAGAAAAGCAACAGCTACCCCCACATCTCTCTGAGGTGAGCCATTTTGAACCAGAGACTTTTCATCTGGCTCTAATCTTTTTTTTTTTTTTTAACCCCTGGAGGGAATTTTTTATTGCATTTTCTAAAAACTGCAAACTACAACGAAAAAATAGGGAGGGAACATCTACAACTAAGGAGAATGTAAAGATATCCACTAATAACTAAAACCCCAAGAATAGGAGATCATTATATCAGCTTACCTATGTATTAGTCTAAAATGCTCATCTTACATTGAACACAATCGATTAAGCTAAGTTATACACCTTTTTTACCCATTTTAGCTGTTTAGCAACCCTCCCCAGAGCATCCTTTAATCCCAAAGCTTTGCAACAGCCTTCAGGGTTCTTCAACCTTCATTTTACTTTATCTTTTCTATTTCTCAGTTGGTAACCTCGTTTGGGGGCAGATGCCCCCTTTTCTGAGTCAGAGTCCTCATCGGAAGACATAGAGTCCAATTCACTATTGGATTTGCTGTCTTCTTCTTTCGCGTCCTCTTCTAGGTCTCCCAATTGCAGTCTCAGGAACTCTCGCGCTTTGAAAACAGAGTCAATTTTTTCTCTTTTATCCTTCAGTTTGAAACTGACGCCTTCAGGAATCAACCACCTGTACGAAATGCTGTTTGTTTGTAAAAAAAGAATTAAGTCTTTATACTTCTTCCTCTTTTTCCTTATTTCAAATGGGACATATTTTAAAATCCTAATAGTATTGCCTCTGATTTTCAGGGGTGTACTTGTAGTCACTTTCAGGATTAAATCCCTCACATGCCTCTTCGAGAATCTGACCACAATCTCCCCAGGCAGATTATTTTTCTTAATGTAAACAGAGTAAGCCCTATAGACCACATCCATTTCGCTTACAAGATATTCCGCTTTTAAATCTGTCACTGGGGCTAATGCTTCACTCAAAAGTTGCTTTAGATTCTCGTTTTTTGCTTCAGTAACTCCTTGGAATCGGAGTACCAGGTTAGCTCTCTCCATTTGCAATTGCAACAGTTGAAGCTTGCTTCCTTTCCAGCACTTGCATCTTTTGCTTTGCTTTTTTAGAGCTGGCATCCATTTCCATTACTTTCTCAGGTACTTGCTCCATCTTTTTTGAGGTTTCAGAAAGTTGGAGCTGCTGAGCTGCAAAGTTCTGGTTTAAAGTTATCAGCTGCTGATTAATGTTGGTCATCTGGTCCATTAGAGGGCGCAAAGAATCTGCCAGGAGTTTAGAAAACTCTATGGTCTCTTCCGTTCTCGGGCTCATGCTACCTGATGGTTTCACTTTTGCAAGTCCTTTCTCCGCTTTTCTCCCTGCCATTTTTTTGGATTGTTTAGTTTTATCAAAACTTTCTAAAGTCTCTGAAAATCGCTGACATTCTTATCCACACTCTGGTAAGGTTCCTAAAATAGATTTCACTGCTTTTGTTTCTGCTCCCCCCTTGTTAAAATGCTTTTAAATCTCTGCACATGGGAGGGGCCCCTCCCCGCTGGCTTCCAATGTCGTTCCCAAGGGGGTGCTTTTTTAAAAAATTGCCTGTATCTTGCCTTTACTTGACTTACTGTTCATTGCTTCAGTTCAATTTAATCACTCGATCTCCAACGCTTGTTCCAGTTGGCAGCTCTGGTTCCATATGGACGCATAGTGGCAGAACCGTCGGGGCGGAGGAGCGCCTCAATTCTCCAGCATTGTGCTGGTAAAGAGGCCACCCCTCAAAAACCCCGTGGCTAGGAGTCTTTCCCAAAAGGTTCCAGAGTGGCGGTGAACAATCGCCCCCCCTCTTGACCGCTAGCACGCAGATCACACCCCTGGGAGAACTGGAAGGCACGTCTGCCAGCAAGTCGTCATAAGAAGGGAAAAAAGATGGACCCGGGAAATTACAGGCCTGTCAGCTTGATGTCAATACCTGGAAAAATTCTGGAGCAGATTATCAAAAGCTCTGTCTGTGAGCACCTTGAACAGAATGAGTTAATTGGGTTTATCAAGAATAAGTCATGCCAGACCAACCTTATCTCCTTTTTTGATAGTTACTAAAATGGCTGACTCTGGCAATGCTGTGGATATAGTGTATCTAGATTTCAGTAAAGCATTTGACAAAGTTTCTCATGATATCCTTGAGGATAAGCTGGTTAAGTGTGGGCTGGATGGAGCAACCGTTGGATGGATTCACGGTTGGTTGAAAAATCGTACCCAACGAGTGCTCGTAAATGGCTCTGCGTCTACGTGGAGGGAAGTCTCGAGTGGAGTGCCACAGGGCTCGGTCCTGGGCCTGGTGTTGTTCAATGTTTTTATCAATGACCTGGAGGAAGACATAGGGGGGATGGTTATCAGATTTGCAGATGACACAAAACTGGGTGGGATTGCTAATTCTGAAGAAGACTTTGATAACTCTTGTTGAAAAGTAAACATCCTCATAAAAATGGCGCCTCCGATGAAGGAGGAGGAAAGGGAGAAGATAGCAAAAGCTAAGTCTGCTGGAAGTGCCAGCCCAGCGAATGTTGTGCCCAGACAGGACACAACTCCTGATCTACAAAGGATTTTAAATGAAGCACTGTGCCATCTGCTGGAGCAGGTGATGGAAATAAACTGAAAGCTGGATGCACAGCAGGCTCAAGTCAATGGGAATACTTAGAAGATTGGCCAACATGAGCAGGAACTTAAAGAAGTTGACACCAATGCCAAGAAGCTGCAAAAACAAATGTAGGCAATGGCGAAGAAGTGTCAAGAAGATGAGTCTCAACTATTTCAGCTACAAATGGAAAGGGCAAGCTATGTCCTGAGATTCCAGGGGATTCCTGAGGAAAAAGGGGAGAACCTCATGCAAATAATGAGCGAAGCCCTGGGGCTAGTGACAGACATGAAAGCGGAGAATCTGCAAAGTGACATTGATATGGTCTTTAGATCATACACAGAATTCATTAGGAAAAATGATCTGCTGGGAGAAGTGACGGTGAGGTTCTCCAGAAGAAGAGTGAGAGATCAAATTCTTAAAGCGGCTAACGGAGTTACCCAGAAAATCAAGGGCAAAGAGATAAAGGTTTTAAAAGACATTCCATTTGAAGTAAGGAGGAAAAGACACAAATATAAAGACTTGATCTTATTTCTACAAAAGAAGCAAATTGCCTACAGATGGATTTTGCCCAAAGGAGTCATTTTTAAGTTCGTCAACGGAAAGGAGAAAATTGACTCTGTTGAGAAGCCAAGAGAATTCTTGCATCTTTATAGCTGTCCAGCAGATGGGGAAGAAGGAGAAGAAAGGGACAGTTCCAAGGAGGGGAGTGGAGATGGAGCAGAGCCATCGTCTGGCGAAGAATCAGACTCTAAGTTGGGGGCTGCGCCCCCCCAAGTAGTCTACAAATTGAGGGAGAAGGATAAGAAGTGATTTGTTATCATAACTCTGAAGCTCTAAAAAACGTATAAATTACTAGGCGCAAAGCCCGTTGCCTGGCTCAATGCAACGGGCCCTAGCTGGTGTGGGGGGAGGCCCCCCATCCTCCCGTGCCGGGGGGAGAGGGGGGGAGGCAGCGTCCACGGCATGCCTCTCCAGCGCTGGAGAGGCATTAGATGGAGGCCTTGTGGGGGTCGTGGGCTGCAGTAGCGGCCATCGGCTGGCATGGACCTGAAGCTTCCGGAGGCCTACCAGCGTGTGGGAGCCGCGGCTTTGGAGGGAGATCGCTGCGCGTGCGGCCGCGGAGGAAGCGGGTGGCACCTCTTTCCATGGGCGGCCGGAGGCGGGCTGTCCCATTGTCCTGGAGGGCGATTGGGGCCGGACACCGGAGGAAGCGGGGGCCGCTCCTCTGCAGGCATGGCTGCAGGAGGGCAGGCCCACTGGGCTTGCGGGCGAGTCCCGGGGCGCGGCGTAGGAAGCATCCGCCGCTGATCCTCTGGACCGGCTGGAGCCGTGCGGGCCCGCTGGCCTGAAGCGCGAGTCAGGGCGAGGTTCCGAGGTGGGCTCCGCCAGAGCAGCCATCCCTCCTGGCGTCTGCCGTGAGACTGGGGGCGTCAGGCTGCATGCTGCCTGCGTGGGCGGGCCTTCGCCCACGCAGGCATCCAAGGCAGCCAATGGCAAGGGACTGCCTCTCTGACCGGCAGGTCCCTCGGCGAACTGATTATGGCGCGCATTTTCGCCATATAAGGGCAGACGAAAACTCAAATATATATAAGGAAAGATACTGTCTTAAGTCTTTTATGAAGTCACAGTAGATGTGGGTTATAGATTTGAAATTTATAGAAGAAGATGACTACGTTCACTGGTTTAATGTGAAGCTTAAGCAATTTAAATATGTAATCTTGTTAAAGCAGTTTATATGACACCCACTCTTGGGTTTTTAGAGGTACCTTTTCTTTTTTCCCTTAGTGTGTAGACCCTTCCCTTATTTCTTATGTAGTATTTTAGTTTTAGAAATTGCAATAAAAAATTCCCTCCGGGGGGGGGGGCAAAAAAAAAGGTCCCTTCCAACTCTAACATTCTGTGATTCTTTGATTCTATCTCCTGTCGGCTTTCCCCCAATATTCAGTTTAAAAACTGCTCTGCCACCTTTTTGATTTTAAATGCCAGCAGCCTGGTTCCTTCTCGGGACAAGTGGATACCATCTCTTTTGTACAGCTCCCTCTTGTTCCAAAAAGAATCCCAGTGCCTAACAAACATGAACCCTTTCCCCCTATACCATTGTCTCATCCACGCACTGAGACGCCTGATCTGTGCCTGTCTCTCTGACCCTGCGCGTGGAACAGGTGGCACTTCTGAGAAGGCTACCTTGGAGGTCCTGGCCTTGAGTTTCCTGACCAGCAGCCTAAATTTCTCCTCCAGGACCTCATGGCTGCATTTCTCCACATAGTTGGTGCCCACATGCACCATGACCCCTGGCTCATCCCCAGCACTATCTACTAGCCTATCTAAAACATGTGTAATGCCCGCTACCTTCACACCAGGCAGGCAAGTCACCATACGGTCAGTACGTAGGTTCACCACCCAGCTGTCTACCTGCCTAAGGATTGAATCACCAACTACCAAGAGCCCCCTCCCACCCGGGCCCAGGGATGGTTCCTTGGTGCGAAAGGATACTCGTTCACCAGCTGATGAAGAGGTCCCTTCTGAGGGCACATCCCCCTTATCCTCAGCACGGTGTCCTGTTTCCCCTTGACACTCATGCTCTCTGACAGTGGCAGGGCTGCCAGATCCAGAGTGGGACATATCTAACAAGTTTCTGAGAGTCTTCTCCATGTGCCTAACTGACTGTCTCTGCTTCTCCAGGTCAGCCACCCTCCAGGTCAAGGGAGCAAACTCGTTCCCTGAGAACCAGGAACTCCTTGCACCAAGCACACCCCAAAGACTTCTGTCCAGTGGGCAGATAGTTGTATATGTGACACTCTATGCAAAACACTGGATAGCCCCCAACCCCCTGCTGGCATTCTGGTTTCATAATTGCTTTTAAAATAATTAAATATAATCCCCCTTTTAAAACCCTTTGTATTTATGTGGTTCTTCTGGTCAAAGTCTACTTACCTTACTGGGAACATAAGGAGACTAGGGCTTTGGCTTTCTGGCTCTTCCAGGGCTTCTTACAGAGCCCCTAGTCTAAGAGCCACAGGCAAAGAGCCCTTTAGCTCTCGTGCCTCTGGCAAGGTGCTGTCTTAAATAGAGGCCTCCTCCAGCAGAGGGCAGGGCAGCAACTATTCAAATTCATCCAGGCACTCAATTTACATTCAAACAATGAACCTTTCTCACCCTATCTCAAGCAGCCAGGACTCTGCAACAACTCTAATCCCTTCCACACACTCCCAAACACAGTCCTCCCACACAATAATGTAACACATCTAGGCTAATGGCAGAGATAATGTACCTGATTTAGGGTTTGTGTTTGATTTAAGACCTAACATGCACATGCAGCAGAATAAGGTGGTAAAATGGATGGTGCTACTTCAGGTTGTAGGTCTCAGTGAGGTTGATAAAAGGGAACACAGACTGTGGCAAATAAAATGCAAGTCTGTGATCAGGCAAGCAAAAAGGGAACATGAGGAGCATATCACAAAAAACACAAAGGTCAACAATAAAACTTTCTTCAAATACATTAGAAGTAGGAAGCCAGCCAGGGAGGCAGTGGGGCCCTTGGATGACCAAGGGGTAAAAGGAGTAGTGAAGGATGACAGGAAAATGGCTGAGAAACTGAATGCATTTTTTGCCTCTGTCTTCACTGTGGAGGAGGAGAAGTGCTTGTCTACTCCAGAAGCACCGATTTCAGGAGAGGGTTTGAAAGACCTGAATCAGATTGCGGTGACGAGAGGAAGTCCTACAACTGATGGACAATTTAAAAACTAATAAATCATCAGACTCGGATGGCATTCATCCGAGAGTTCTGAAAGAACTCAAATGTGAACTTGTGGATCTCCTTACAAAAATATGTAATCTTTCTTTAAAATCTGCCTCCATTCCTGAGGACTGGAATGTAGCTAATGTCACTTCCATCTTTAAAAAGGGCTCCAGGAGAGATCCGGGAAATTACAGGCCATTCAGTCTGACATCGATACTGGGTAAGTTGGTGGAAACTGTTATTAAGGAAAGAATTAGTAGGCACATTGATGAACAAAAACTATTCAGGCAGACTCAGCATGGGTTCTGTAAGGGAAGATCTTGTCTCGCTAACCTGTTAGTGTTTTTTGAGGGAGTGAACAAACATGAGGACAAGGGGGAACCAATAGATATTATTTACCTTGACTTCCATAAAGCTTTTGATACAGTTCCTCATCAAAGGCTCCTAAGTAAGCTTAATAGTCATGGGATAAAAGGACAAGTCCTCTTGTGGATCAAAAGCTGGCTTATAAATAGGAAACAGAGAGTGAGTATAAATGGGAAACTTTCTCAGTGGAGGATGGTAAGCAGTGGGACACCACAGGGATCAGTACTCGGTCTGATGCTTTTTAACTTGTTTATTAACGATTTGGAATTGGGAGTAAGCAGTGAAGTGGCTAAATTTGCAGATGACACAAAGTTGTTCAGGGTGGTGAAAACCAGGGAGGATTGTGAGGCACTCCAAAGGGATCTGTTGAGGATGGGTGTGTGCGCGTCGTGGCAAATGGGGTTCAATGTGGCCAAGTGCAAAGTGATGCACATAGGAGCCAAAAATCCTAAATATAAATACACGTTGATGGGGTCTGAACTAGCAGAGACTGACCAAGAGAAAGATCTTGGAGTTGTAGTAGATAACTCAATGAAAATGTCTAGACAGTGTGTAACTGCAATAAAGAAGGCCAACGCTATGCTGGGAATTATTAGGAAGGGAACTGAAAACAAATCAGCCAGTATCATAATGCCCCTGTATAAATCATTGGTGCAACCTCATTTGGGATACTGTGTACAGTTTTGGTCGCCACATCTCAAAAAGGATATTATAGCATTGGAAAAACTGCAGAGAAGGGCAACTAGAATGATAAAAGGGTTGGAACACCTTTCCTATAAAGAAAGGTTAAAACACTTGGGGCTCTTGAGCTTGGAGAAACGACAGTTGAGGGGTGACATGATCGAGGTTTATAAGATTATGAATGGGATTGAGCAGGTTGAGAAAGAAGTACTTCCCTTTCTTACAATACAAGAACTTGTGGACACTCCATGAAATTGCTGAGTAGTCGGGTTAGAACAGATAAAAAGAAGTACTTCTTCACCCAAAGAGTGATTAACATATGGAATTCACTACCGCAGGAGGTGGTGGCAGCTACAAGCATGGACAGTTTCAAGAGGGAATTAGATAAACATATGGAGCAGAAGTTCATCAGTGGCTATTAGTCACAGGGTATAGATGGGAACTCTCAGTCTGGGGCAGGTGATGCACTCTATTCTTGATGCTGGGGGGGGGCAGCAGTGGGAGGGCTTCTAGTGTACTGGCCCCATTGCTGGACCTCCTGATGGCACGTAGATGCAGAGCCATTTACGAGCACTCGTTGGGTACGATTTTTCAACCAACCACGAATCCATTCAATGGTTGCTCCATCTAGCCCACACTTAACCAGCTTATCCTCAAGGATATCATGAGAAACTTTGTCAAATGCTTTACTGAAATCTAGATACACTATATCCACAGCATTGCCAGAGTCAGCCATTTTAGTAACTGTCAAAAAAGGAGATAAGGTTGGTCTGGTATGACTTATTCTTGATAAACCCATGCTGGCTACTACCAATTAACTCATTCTGTTCAAGGTGTTCACAGACAAAGCGTTTGATAATCTGCTCCAGAATTTTTCCAGGTATTGATGTCAAGCTGACAGGCCTGTAATTTCCCATGTCCGTCTTTTTTCCCTTCTTGAAGATCAGGACAACATTCGCTCTTCTGCAGTCTTCTGGCACAACACCAGTACTCCAGGACACCTCAAAGATTAGAGCCAGAGCCTCTGAAATAACATCTGCAATTTCTTTTGGCACCCTGGGATGCAAACCATCCAGCCCTGGAGATTTGAAAGTATTTAAGGCAGCTAGATGCTCTCTAACCATTTCCTTACTTACTCTGGACTGGCAGTTCCTCCTTCCTTCATATGCCCTGCATTCTTCAGTTTGTATACAAAGTTTGCCATACGGTTAATGGCTGATGCAAAGTGAGAGTTCAATAATTCCACTTTGTCTTCATCCCTTGTTAAGACTTGACTGTCTTCCCCTAGCAATGAATTTACCCCATCCCTGTTCTTCTTTTTGCTCCAAACATAGGCATAGAAATTTTTCTTGTTATTTTTAGCATCCCCCACAAGCCTCAGCTCCATCTGTGCTTTAGCCTTTCTGACACCATTCCTACAGATTCAAGCCTGCTTCTTGTACTCAGCCACATTAATTTGGTTCTCCTTCCATTTCCTGTACATTTCCCTTTTTAGTCTCAGCTCTTCAGAGAACTTCTTGTTCAGCCACCTCGGCTTCATTACCCGTCTCCCACCTTTCTTTCTTACCGGAACAGTTTGCGATTGTGCCTTAAGCACTTCCTTTTTCAGCATCTCCCATCCTTCCTGTGCAGATTTCCCCCTCAGCATTTCCAGCCACGAGATCCTACCTAATATTTCTCTGAGTTCTTTGAAATCAGCATTCCTGAAGTGACATGATCGAGGTTTTTAAGATTATGAACAGGATTGAGCAGGTTGAGAAAGAAGTACTTTTCTCCCTTTCTCACAATACAAGAACTCGTGGGCACTCCATGAAATTGCTGAGCAGTCGGGTTAGAACAGATAAAAGGAAGTCCTTCTTCACCCAAAGAGTGATTAACAAATGGAATTCACTGCCACAGGAGGTGGTGGCAGCTGCAAGCATGGAGAGTTTCAAGAGGGAATTAGATAAACATATGGAGCAGAAGTCCATCAGTGGCTATTAGCCACAGGGTATAGATGGGAACTCTCAGTCTGGGGCAGGTGATGCACTCTATTCCTGGTGCTGGAGGGGGCAGCAGTGGGAGGGCTTCTAGTGTCCTGGCCCCATTGCTGGACCTCCTGATGGCACGTGGTATATTTTGGCCGCTGTGTGACAGTGTTGAACTAGATGGGCCATTGGCCTGATTCAACATTGGCTTCTCTTATGTTCTCTTATGTCCTACTACATCCTGGTTTCACATCCCTCACTATGTCAAATTCCAAGCTGACATGGTCACTAATTGTAACTAATCACCTCATTTCTGCATGTTTGTTTGGCATCAAGCAACTGCAAAACTGGATTAACCTTAAAAATAGGTGCTGGGACATGAGTTCATGGAGAAGGCTCTCTTTACCTCTCAATGTCCCTCCCCCCCACAGAAACCACATGTTTTAATAAGGCTACCGTAGGCCAGAATTGGCTTTGAGTACTTAATTCGTTTCCAAAGGGTCCTTTATATTAAATCGTTATCACAGTGTAATCCTCAGAGCTTTTATTAAAAGGATGAGTCTCTGTTTCTTAGGCAAACACCAGAGAGGTCTGAGAACGTGGTATTTAGTGTCAGTATTTGGATTTTAATTCAGGGCTGACCTAAGGTGTGTTAAGAAATTCAGACCAAAAAAATGGCATGTGGTGTGAGCTATTGGGAAGCTATCCAGTATCATGATTCATTGGAAGTGGATGTCTTGCATGTCTCCCACTTCCTCTGTTTGGGTTTTTTGAGTAAGAGAATTTCCCAGTGTGTTGGCCCCCCTGGAACAAATCTGTTGTTTTCCCTCCCCCATCTTTAATGACACCCAACTAAGGCAGATCATGTCTTATCTGGTCTTACTGTAGGACTATCCTTCCTATAACCTGCCTTGATGTGTTTATGGTAGATGGCAAACATGGGTAGCATTGTATACATGGCTGCTGGTGTGATGTCTGCTTGAGATTATACTTTGTCTGGTCTTAAGGTGCGTAAAGGTAGAATAGAACGCATGGTCCTCAAGACTGCTATAAACATTACCCTTTTAATTAATATCCCTCCCAGGCACGTTGTTGCCAAAATAATCTTTTGATTGTTTTCCTGATTTATTGCAGAAAAAGCAGCCTGAGCAGTGAATGTTGCCTTCTGACACACTTCCAGTGATGTCAGGGGTATTTGGCATATGCAAATAAGTTATGCTAATGAGTCATGCTAATGAGCTCCTGCACCTCTTTTTCTATAAAATGATCCCTGCAGAAACTGAACAAGTGCTGAAGACAAATACCTTCTTCCAAAACGTAGATCCCAGGACAGGAGCCAGTTGGGATAGGCAAGCTGTTTACTGAGGAAGTTAAAACTTGTTTTATGTGGTAAAGATCTGGTATTGGGGGTCTGATTTTTGCTTTTCCCCACCTGTTTTGTTGTGCTGCCCCTTGTGGTACATTTTATGCAAAACAAACTTTGACGAGAGACTGCAATGTACTTGAAATTTTACTTATCAGCAAGAGCAACTCTGATTCTAATAGGAATCAGCTAAGAACAGAATTCTCTCTCCAGAATGCTTAGTTATACTATAGAATCAAACTTGCTGAGAAATTTTAGTTCAGCTATTTTAGTCCAGAGTATTAGTTTGAAATGTTTTATGTTGAATACTGATTTTCAGGTCAGTAGAGCAGAGAGTCTTGAGTGACATACAGGTAGGTCTCTTTGAATCAAATGGTAATTACTCCCAAGTAAACCTGTATACGGCTAGCATCCCCATGTGTATGCACAAACATGCCTGACAACTGAGGATAAACCAAAAAACACCTGAGGTTGTATTTCGTGACCGATTATCCCCCAAGAAATCTGTTTGGTGGTTCCACACTAGGACTCTTCTCTACCATCAAGTTATCAGTGTTCCAGCATTAGCAGTATACAGAATTACACAAAACAGGATTCACATATGGGTGAATATTGTGCTTTTAAAATAATTTACCTCCAGCATTTTTCCATCCAGATAGGGGGTTCTGTTCTGATTACCTCAATCTTGGTCCTCCCTTTACTGGCACTGGCAGAAGTATACTTATATTTTTTCTTTGGTGGTTGGGAGGCTGACAATAGGAACTATGCTTTCTACCACACTCTGAAACACAGATCATCCTGAAACATGGGGAAAGAGTAAACATTAAGAAGACTGCACTTCTATCATGCACAATTGTAACAGCTCCTAGAAAAAACAGGTACCATAAGGTGGAAAGCACAGAATAATGGATTGATGATAACTGGCACCACCATTATAACTACATGTATAAATTAAGGTACATGATATTGTCATGACCCTCAGGGGGTCGCCACCTTCCGCTGCCATCACTCTGGACTTCAGGTCCCTTGGGAAGGCCCAGAGTACCCTCCCATGCCCATCCAAAATGCCCCTTCTAAGCCAACATGTTTGGTTCAATTTACATAGTAGCAACCTTTGCAGGTGCTTTTTAGAGCTTAGGAGACCTGGCTCATATTGAAACTGAATAATGTTGACCTTGTTAAGAAATTGCAGTAAGACTTCCTATAATGGCTTCTAGTTCCTGAGGAAACACTGATCAATACCTAGGAAAAGTGTTGGACATCTATTCCAGACTTCATTGCTTCCTTCTGAGAGATTTCTATTCTGGACTTTGTTCTTTCCCTTTGGGATATAGTGGACTTGTATATTTTTCTATGATTGATTACATGTGTTGAATTACTTATTGTATTGAAGTCTCTTATTGTAAGCTTTGGTGTGGGTTTCTGCAGTGCACAGTTATTTTTTGTCGCTGTCTCGAACATGAACCCTGGGGTCTGTACTGTTAGCCGAACTGCTTATCTACACAGTTGGCGGACTAACTTATTTGAGGTCTAGCCAATGTATACAGAGAAATCGAACTTCGCGCCAAGAACCCTTTTCCCCAAAAGAGAACACTTGACAAGGTTTCTTAAGTTTGAATCAAGATTCTCTTTACTGAGTATTCTTTTTATTTACAGGCATACAAAAACAGACTCACACACACATACACTCAAGTTCCTTTAGTTACAGTAGAAATAGAAAACAATATTTGGGGTTTTAAAACTAAAGGTGTGTTTAGGAGGGGAAAAGCATATACTTATCTGATCCTGTAGATTCGACCTTCCAATGAAAAATAAGGATTGTTTCTAACTAAGGATATTCTTACTTTTACTGCACACAGTCAGAGCCAGCTAACATGTGTGAGGGCTTCTTGGCTGCAGTCCAAGAAAGCACAGCAAGTTACCTTAAGTTACTTAGCTATCTATTGAAGACAGGAGGTGAAGTGGCATAGAAGCAGGATGATGCCTAGAACAAAGATTGCACCTCGCTTTATCAGCTAGCATGGGGGCTGGCTTGTGGTGTCTCTGGTCCATCCCATCCCTATACCTATTGGCTAAAGGATGTGGGTGTTCCCTCCTACTAAGGTGGGGCAATACTGAAAGTCTACACCTTTCTACAAGGGAGGTTTGGTCAAGGTGTGAAGATGGGTTGGCATGGAAACCTTAAGTATGCAGATGACTCTGGCTAGGTCCAGGTGACAATCTTCACACATGTAAATGTCAAGCATCCTGTGGGTTACATGCGAGGTAGAGATTCCTCAATGGTGGAAAGGCTGTTGTTTCTACATCTTGTTGGAGAACCATAATGGAGATGCTAATGGAGATGCTTCTTGTTCCCAAGGTCTTATGGGTAGGTATATGCGAGATGTGTGTCTGTGACTTCATTTGCATGAAAGTACAACTGTGTGTTACCTCCTTTACACAGAGCAATTTCAAAGTCCATCTCCTAACAGTACGACGCAAAGACGGTGGAGATCTTTTGGCTGCCCGGCAGACTCAGGCCAGATGACCCCGCTTGCCACAGGAGCGGCAGATCAGCTCCTTGGCCCAACAGAGGTCTCTCTCATGTTTGCCTCCGCAACTGGCACAAGGTCGCGTCACCGGAGTCTTCAGTCTGGTCCGCGGTGGGCATGTCTCCCTGGTTCTGCATATGCCGTCAGCCTCGCCGTCGGACTCACTGGCAGATTGCTGGTGGACTGCAGACTCTTTACTCGCTGGTGGCTGTCGTTGGCGCACCTCTCGGGTTGATTTGTCGGCGGCCTCTGCAGCTACGGCCTCAGTGTAGGCCACAGCATACGTAAGCTCGGTGCGGGCAAACAGGCACTGCTGAAGGCGTTCGTCCCGTAGGTTGCACACCAGTCGGTTAAGGAGAGCCTCCTCAAAGTTGGTGAACCCGCAAGGCTGGGCTGCCTTCCGCAAGGCGGTGACGAATTCGGCTATCGATTCAGCCGGACCCTGGCACCGCTTGTAAAAAGCGTGCCTGCATGCGATCTTTGACAGCTGTGGCGCGAAATGGCCCTTGAGCTTTGCCGTGATATCAGCCCATGTAGCTGTGCTAAGCTCGGTGGGCGCGACTAGGGACTGGGTGATGTCGAAGACAGCCTTGCCGCAGGAGCTCAGGAGCGTCACCTTCTTCCTCACCTCATCAGTGATCTTGTTTGCCTGGAGGTGAAGCTCGAACCGTGCCAGGTAGGAGTCCCAGTCCTCCGTCGCCGGGTCGAATGCTTCGAACACTGGGTTGACGGCCATCTCGGCTGGTCAAGCATCCACAACTGCCCGTGGAGCTTCACCCGGCTCGGCCGGGTGAGTGTTCTTGTCTGCCGTTACAGTGTTGGTTCATCGGGGCTGCCTACCCGCTCTAGCATCCCATCCTCGTCGCCAATTGTTAAGTATGGAACTCAACAACGTTTTGATTTCAGCCAATGATTTCAGCTTTATTTGTAACAGCAAACTCCAACTCTAAACACCAACAAACACCCACAAAACAATGGAGCACAGCTCCTTCTTTTAAACTCTCCTGGGCTGTCAAAGCCACACCCATTGTCAGATAAGAACCAATAACAATGCAGGGATAAAGGCCAATCAGGACCGTTCCCTCTCTGATACATTCTCACATATTGATTGGTATTTACAAATGGTTTCGCAGAAACCGACCAATGGTAATGCAACATCTGAAGAGCCACATTCAGACTCAAGCTTTGCATGGCAATGTATAGCCTTGATTCACGTTTCAATACACAACAGAGACGGTCAGGATATCAGCTGGGGTGACTAAAGACCTGGCCACGTCAAACATGGTGCAACCACATGAACTGAGCAGCATCGCCATCTTTGTGGCTTCCACCTCGATTTGATGTGCTTGTAAGTGGAACTCGAACCAGGTGATGTAGGAGTGCTGGGTGCCATCTCTCTTGCCGGCTCTGCCGGTGGGTTGGCAGGGTGTTGTCCTTCTTCTCCCGGAGCCCTGGACGGCTCAACTTCGTCTGCCGTGGTGGCAGTGGTTCAGCAGGGCTGCCTACCTGCTATGATCCCATCCTCATCGCCAATGTTAAGTATGAGACTTAAGGCAGCAGCTCTAAACAAGTGATTCAGCTTTATTAACAAGATAGGAAGAAAACACAAAACAGGAGAGCAACAGGCTCTCTTTTAAACTATCTGGGCTGGCATAACCACGCCCCTTGTTGCATTAATAACCAATCAGAACAGTAACATAACAACCAATGAACTCACTTCCAGAACCTTTCTAGTATCCTGGTCTTTTACACAGAGCAGCCAATCAGGTTTTGCCGTTTTCAATACCAGGCTTAGAAAGGGGTGAGATTCAAGCTCAGGCCACTTATGTATAGGTGATACATAACACTGGGCAACAGAGCAGTCCTCCTTCTGGGCCAGGGTATCTCCAGGTACCTTGGGTACCTACTCAGGTTCTTGCAACAGAGACAGGTGTGCTTAAAATATATCTGCTTATAAACAAGGAAATACACAGCTGAATCTGTGACCAGGATGGCACAGGGGCTAGCCTGATCTTGCCAGATTTCAGGCACTAAGCAGATTTTGCCCCTGGTTAGTATTTGGATGGAAGACCAGTAAATAGGTCAAGGGTCTCTACAGGTAATGACAAAACACCTCATCCTCTCACCTTGAAAGCCCTATGGTGTCGCCATAAGTCAACTGGGATTTCATTGCACTTTACATGCACATACGGATAGAAGGAACTCATTTCAAAACAAGAGCGCTCAAACAGAACTACTATTAGGGAGGGACCCCACCCCATGAGACTTAACCAACTCACAGAAATATGGGGTGGGGGTGGGCAGGCCATTCCATTGAAATTCATGCAGATCCATGCAGTAAATATACCACAAGAATATCACCCTTCAAGATTTGCAAAAAAAACAAGGAAATACTGGATTGAAATACATGCAGAGATCCAGAAAATTCTCAAAATCAAATTTCCACTGAATCCAGAGACAATGTTATTGGGAATGATTGCAGATAATGTTGAAAAAATGTTACAAGACTTATTCAGATATTTGTTAACTGCGTCAAGGGCATAATTTGCATCAATTTGAAAAACAGAAGACTGCCCAACTAAAGAAGCCTTGTGTGACAAGCTAGCTGAATATACTGTAAAGGCAAAGTTAAAAAATCAAGTAAATAAAAGCCCAATTAAAGAATTTCGGCAGAAATGGAAAGCATACTACTCATATTATGGGTAAAAGTTTTAAAATAATATTAAGTAAGTAATATGTAGAATTTTTCTGGAAAGAGTTATAAATCCTATTATAAAACTATTATATCAAATCGCTAATAGCATGGTATCTATTATTGCCTATGGGCAAGCGTGCTCTCCATTCCCTATAGGCAATCATGCATTCTCTATGGCCAATCGCTGCCCTTAATTTCAGTATGTCTCTGTAATGGAGCTGAGAAGATATCCTACTCTGATCTTTGTATTATACAATAGAATTGTGTCTTCAACAAATGTAAAAGTTTCTAATGACTAATGATTTTTGAAACTGCTTTCCCCTTCTTTTTCTGTCCCCTTGTAATTATACAATAAAATAAAATACCTAGAAAAAAAAGAATACCTCCTTCCCTTCATGTTTTCCCCAACCCTATTCCTTTTTCACCCATGCCATGCACGATGTAAAGGCTGATACATACCAAGAACTACAACTCCCATGGCGCACGTGGGAGGAGAAGCGAATCCCAGCAGCCATTGCGCATGATTTCCGCAAAGGACACGTCGCCGCGGAAAGCAAAAGGTCTGAGATGGAAGCGACCGCCGCGCGAGAAGCGGCGCCTCGTCCGTTGGACGCGCCGCTGCCCGTGGTAGACTTGGTGCCGCTCTCGGTGTTGGTGGCGTTGGTCGTCGTGGCCCTCACTCTGTGTGAGTCTCGCCATCGCTCTCCCGCTCCGCTCGACGGGCTTTGTCAGGCTGGAGAGAAGGCCGGGGCGGCGGGGAGGAAGAGACGCAGCTGATGGGAAAGTCCTGAGTGGGCTCGGCGTGTCCTTTACCGGGGACATGACAGGCAGGCATCCTGCCTTCCTTTTGCCCCCTACGAAGAGTTTGGGCGCCCCATTAATCGTTCAGGGTACGAAAGAGTAGCCGTGAGTGGATCAGGGCAGCGGTCTACTTAGTCCAACAGTCAGATGCTCCGGGGAAGGAAGCCCACAAGTAGGGGAGCCTGCAGGTAATAGCCCTCGCCTACTGGCTGCTCTCCTCCATCTGACGACCACAGGCCCACTCTCGCCCCACTTCCTGGGATTCTTCCCCCCATCCCTTCCCCCCAGCTGCCTGATCTTTTCTTTGTGTGGTTGCACAGCTCTCCTGCTTTTAGCCTTCTGGCAGCCTAGAGGTTTCTCCCCCCACACACTCCTGTGTTCTTCCTGCTCTTGTTTGCCCCCCAACCTAGTCATGGGGAAGATGTGCCCCCCCAAATTAAGTTCTTTGTACAAAGCTTGAAGCAGTTTTAGCTGTGACTGTAGCTGTGACCATGACTGTAGATTGTATATGTAAAACAGCTTTTCTCATGTGTGTCAAAAATTTGAGTTATCTTGGGTGTGAGTACATAATAGGCTCTTAGCTTTTTAATCTCTTTCACTGTAGTGATTTTGAAATTTATCCAGACCAGGAAGAGCAGTCGGAGAGCAGTGCTTCTAGTGGGCCTCTGTGACTCAGGAAAAACTCTTATGTTTGTTAGGGTATGTAAGTTACTTTCTCAATATTGATTCTTTCAGGCTGTTTTCCAGATTAGCGTTTTGCTGTTTCATTTCTTTTTGGTTAGAAGATTGTTTATTTTTTTATTTTGTTTTTGCATTTGTGTGTGTGCACTTGTGCCTGGAAGTCATGGCAACCTCTGGTGACTCCTACTGGGGCGTGGAGAACATTCGGAGTAGTGTCTTGATAGCCTGCCTCTGGCTGCCTGGCCCTGGTATTCCTTGGAGGCCTTCTCTCCAAATACTTGCCAGGGTCGGCCTTGCTTAGCTTCTGAGATCTGAGGAGATCGATCGTGCCTGGGCTATCCAGGGCAGGGCAATACTATTTATTTTAATTCCATCTTGTTTATAAAGCACTCTGAGATAAAGTACCATTGTACCTTGTTAACTGTCTTTGTGCTCATTTTAAAATATTGTTGCTATTTATGCGAGTGACTGTCTCATTTTTAAATAGAAGCTTAGTTTAGTCAGTTGTTAAAATAATCAGCTTGAAGATAGCTATATGATGGACAGCTTAGATTAAATGTAAGTATGACATGCTTGTATTTGCAAAAATGTTCATGACAGAAGTATTCTAGATTCAGTGGCAAATATTTGAAATCAAAATGGCTTTAACTTTTTTGCTGGGGTTTAGATCATTATTAATACTTCTGGAACATTTAATTTCTCTGTGTTCTTTTAATTTTAATAGCTTTTAACATCCAATTTCCGAAATACACAGACTTCCATAACAGATAGTTCTGCCTTGTACAGAGTTAAGAATGACAAGGTAAGAAGACTTCATGTTTTGTTGTCCATAATATTCTTCTGACTACCTGGGTTGTTATGAACAATTGGCATCTGTAACCAGTTAGATAAGAGGTGCTAGTCTCTATGAAAGATTTTTTTATAAGATTGCTTTTGCACTTTCTTTGTAAAAACGCAAAGTCCACTTGCCCTCACAAGTGCAGAGGTATATAGTGTGGTAGAGCTATTTTGAGCTTTTTCTGCTCTTAGGCTCTTGTGATGTGCTAGGCCCTTATTTTGAGTGTCAGGTGTGTTCACCACTCCAGTTCCTTGTCAGGGCCCTGGTGTGCCAGCGCATCATGCTCCCATTATAGGCGGCTTCTCTTGGACCACTAATACTAATTGCCTATGTGTTCATATTTTTTTTAATGTATGAAGCTTTTACAAAAACAGTTATCCTGATAAGTGTTTGATTGCTACACTTTAAAAATTATATTTATTGCGCATGAAAATGCTGTAAGTCTGCACATACTGATTTTTCTGTAAATGCACATCAATTCATTGGGATGTTTACATAAAGCGTGAAATAGTGGTTGACTCATGTTTTCTCTGTAGACTTGAATTTATGGTAGAGACCAATACTTAGGTTGGTTTATACTTGTCTGTAGCCTCCGCGTGAATGCCTCAGGAGCGCACAGAGACCTGCTGTTGAATTGGTACCTGAATGGGGCAGGGGTGCCTCCATTTTGTCAGGATTAAGTTTCAGTATATTAGCCCGCATCTATTCCAAAACTGCTTCCCGCCACCTGTTCCACAGCCTCCCTGAGATCTGCTGGCAGTGCAAGATAAAGCTGAGTGTCATCTGCATACTGCTGGCAGCTCAGCCCAAATCTCCAGATGACCTCTCCTAGTTGTAATGTTATTTTCAAATTACCTGTTTATTAGTCTTTTGAGGTCTGTTATATGGAACACAAAATTAAATGAGTCAGCTTATAAATATTAATTGCCTTCCCTAGATCTATGTAGATACAAAATAGTGCAGTCTGAGTTTGGAACAGAATGAACCTGAACCTTCAATACAAAACAGCCATGGCTGTCTCATTAAACGTTTATCAGAATGTTACTGCTTCTTCTGCAGAACTCAAGTGTGACTTTAATTGACCTTCCAGGACACGAGAGCTTGCGGCTTCAGTTCTTGGACAGATTCAAGACTGCAGCTAGGTAATTATCAGATGAATGGTGTGGTTTTTTTTGTCCTTTCCCCTTTCAGACTGTAACCAGAGTGATTTTTGGATGATGAAGCTGAAGAGGCATATAAAATCTAGGCAACCCACAAATATAAAGCATCTTCCAGACCTTTGGCTTTAAACTTTTCTGTCTGCCCCGCTGGATGTGGGAAGAAAGGCAACAGGATGTGTTTGAGACTTGCAAGAGCTTTTTTTTGGAGAGGGTAAAGCATAGAAGGAGGAAGTTGATGAGGGCCAGAAGCCACTTCAGAAACCTGACTATATAAAGAGCAGGCCTGTACAACATAAGTACAGTATTGCCACCCCTTCTCTGGGAAATTCCAAATAACCATTGTTTGTGTCCTTTCCCACATTTTTGTGGGAGCACTTAAGACCTGCCTGAGCCCAACAGAAGTGGGGATTGGGATGGGAGAGTACTTGCTATATCTATAGCTCACTGCCTGGGATTCAGAGGCATATATGGAATTGGCAACAGATTTTCCAGCTTGTGTGGATCAGCCACACCACACTGCATATGTGTCTCAGACCGTTAATGTTGTATAAGTTGTGTCAATTGCTTGGAGAATGAAAGGAGGTGAAAAAATAAGCTGGTTCATGGGACAGAAGTGGTTAAAATAGTGGCTAATATTAGGAAGGAGAAGTGGGCAACTGTGAATGTGGTTCAGAGGCTTGTGATAGTGTAGAGAGAGGAGAATGCATTGGGTTGCAGAGAATGAAGGAGGGGTAGTTGTGAAATGTGCTTGCAGAGGTGCCTGTACATGAGAAAGGAGAAACAAGGGGGTAATTTAAAAATGGGACTGCAGAGTAGAGAGCAGCCCTGTATCCAGGAAGTTCACGGGGGGAGGGGGCTTTGGATTGGGGAGTGTTGTGCCCCCCACACATAATGAAGTCACTAGTGATGTCACCACAAGTGACTTTCCTCCTCAGGAGAGCTGAAGAGGAGGCAGCCAGGCTCAACTTGAGCCACTCAAGCTTTTCTCCTCCCTTATTCAGTTTTTGCCAGCCAGCGGGATGGGCTGTCGGCTCCGACGGGGTGAGGCACCTGGGCAGGCCGTTAGAGAATGGCCCATGCAGGCACCTCACTGCGTCTGCTCCAGCCAGCAATTTGGGCTGTCGGCTGTCCAAGGATCTTGTGAGAGCTGATGGCCTGTCTTGCTGGCTTGTCAAAGGGTGGGGGTGGGGCAAGGAAAGCTTATGCCACAGTGGGGCTATGCTCTAATTGGGGGGGGGCTCAGCCCCTTAAGCCCCACTACTGGCTATGGCCCTGGTGGAGAGAGAAAGGGGGAGGGTTAAAAGGCTTTGAAGGAGATGTGTAGTTGTGCAAAGAGTTAGCATTTCATAGAGAGAACAGGAGTATTAGATCAACAAAACGGTTTAAATGTCTGCATTGAATCAAAACTTTCACAGTGGTTTTTAGCTGATAATGTAGCAGTGTGGCTCTCTTAAGTTAGTAGAAATGTAACAGTGGCCCTTAAAAAGATTTCAGTTGTAAACCCAGATCCTCTCAAGGTTGCATATGCCATGAAGTTATGATCATTGAAAGCAATGCTGCTGTACTCTGCCAGTCATCTGGTAATTCAGTCAGGGCCTTGTAGAATTGAGGACTGTGAAACTCTTGGTTTGGTGGCTGTGAACTTTCCATAAACTTGAAATCCATTTTCTTAAAGCAACACATTATAGCTGCCATTTTTGTTGATTTCAGAGACCATCAGTACAAATAGTGTGATAGTGGCAAAATAATCCACTCATATGCTAAAGGAGAATCCTCATGTGGAGCAGCATTAAAACTCTTGGTGAACTGTGTGTTCTTAACATTACATGAACACATCAGACCTTACTGAGTTGGTGATAATGCTGCTGGACTCTTTTGATAAGCACTGTTCATGCAAAGTCAGTTTTTTTACTGCGAACTGATACTGCCACTTAATGTCATCCTCCTTTGTTTTGGCAGGGCGATTGTGTTTGTTGTGGATAGCGTAGCATTCCAGCGGGAGATGAAGGATGTGGCAGAGTTCCTGTACCAGGTCCTGACTGACAGTGTGCTGCTGAAAAATGCACCACCCCTGCTAATAGCCTGCAACAAGCAAGGTATTGGCTGGAGTATTTGCAGATTCACAACTCACAATTTCATTTATTTGTGGTCAGAACGCATAAGGCAGTCTCTTGCCGGTTTTGACTCCCACCATGCAGTCGTTGAATTGCTACATTTTGTGGGGAATTTGACTGTTTTCCTGCTGTGAGACAGCAGAATCCCTGCATCACAGGATTCACAGATTTTGCCATTCATGGTGATCTCAGGAATGGATCTCCTGCAAACAGTAAGAATCTACTTCAGTCACTTGCAAATAAAATAATGGCCATTTGCAGGATGGGTGTAGATTCTTAAAACTGTGCCATGTTCCCATAACCTCTCTCTTGCCTGCAGACTCTATATGTCTCATCCAAAATGAGGTATAATCTATCTAGTCTCCTACAAAGCAAGAGATGACAGAAAACCACAACAAGGACAGTCAGGGCCAGCTTGCCCGCTAGGTGCTCACCTAGGGCGCACCGGCTCGCAGGGGCACCAAACTGTGCCCCGCCCCCCCTGCGAAAAGTCCGCCAGTCGCCGTCACCGCCTCCCCACCTCCACCAGCGAAGAGCACCCCAGTGGGGTGCAGGAGGCAGCGGCAGAGCTTGCCCACCCTTACCCTCCTCCCTCGGGGGGGAGGGGGCAAAAGGGTCTCCAGGCCCCACCGGGAGGTTGGCATCTGCGCCCACCTAGGGTGCAGAACCACCTCGAGCTGGCCCTGAGGACAGTCTGGCTACAACATGCATAAAGTGTGCCTTCTTTAGCATTTTAGCAGCCTGATTTCTTGGATGCATCTGCCAACTTTTGCCATTGCAGCTGAAGCACAATCCAACATGTGAGAAATAGGGTAAAGCCCACATGCTGTGAGAAGTGGTTGGTGCACACTTTTACAGTCTCTGCAGGTGGGGCCATAAAAACACATAGGATTCTTTGCAGGCAGGAATGAGGGGGCTTTCTTCCCAAATTCCCAAACTGAGCGGTGGCACAGAGGAGTAACATCTGAACTGAACAGAACATCTGTCAGTTCTAGCCCGCGCTGTTGTGAGCTACCAGCCTTGTCCCCAGCTCACCGTCCACCCAGCAGTTCGAAAGCTTCGGCGAGTAGATTAATGGGTACCACTCCTTAGAGAGGGTGGGCGCACTAACCCCCCCCCCGTGGGGGAGGTGTTAGCCGGCGAATCGGCATGTCCAGCTCGTGAGCTCAAAAGCTTAGAAATCTCTGCAGCGTCAGAAGCCTGTGATGGGTTGATCCAGCCAGGCGGTGGCAGTGTGGCACCACGACTTGAAGAAGTTCTGGAAGAACAACTGACGTCATCCAGCCGAGCCATTCGAACGCCTCTAAAATTTGTCTCTGGAACATGCCTGACCCTCAGCTGAACATATCCCTGTCGGCTGCAAACGTGTGCAATTTAATATAGATTTATATGTTGTGTCTTTCCCTTACCCCCAGTGAATCATTGTTAGTCCACTGTCTACATGAGTAACTGTAATATCGCTCAGAGCCAGCTGCTCTGCCAGATTGGGCGATTAAATAAATCGAAAGGTATAAAGGTGTGTGTGTGTGTGTGTGTGTGTGTGTGTGTGTATATATATATAATTTCAGAACAGTACAGAGGCTCTTGGCAATTATAGCCATGACACAATGGTGAATGCTAGCAGGGGTGTCTGTGAAAAAATATGAACACTAATATCTTATTGTTCCAGTGTGAACAAAGTTTATAAAGGATCACAGTTTGTTTAAGGCATTCACAAAGTCCATCAAACAGATCAATATATAATTCCTGTTGCTGATTTTAGAGCAGAAATAAATTCTCCATAGAAGGCATACAGCTGTGTAATGCGACAACGGACACATCCAGATCTTGGAAGACTGTTTCAAATTAGAAATCCTTCTTCAAGGTTGCCTTATAAGGAGGAGCCAATGCTCTTATCATTATTTCATGTGCAGAAAGCTATTCATCAACTTTGTAGGCTTTCTATGAAGAATTTATTTCTACTATGAAATCAACAATAGGAACTGTGTATCGATATCTTCATTTGATGGACTTGGTAAATGTCTTAAACAAATTGTGACCCTTTATAAAATTCGTTCACATTGGAACTGGTAAGTTTCGTTGTATTTGCAATAAAACATTACATTTTTTTCCTTATTTTTTCCTTCTGCATGCACTGTAAGTCCTGATTGTTTCAGCATGAGTGTCTAGGGCAGCTGCTCTTTCAGCACTTGAGTTATATAGCTGTGTTGGAATGCTTACCTGTTTTTATTTATTTTATTTTATTTTATTTAGTCATTGTGCTCCAGAAGTGGAGCACTGAAATAGGGCATCAGGCTGTAAAATAATGTAAGTGGCCTATGATTTCTGTTTAGTTTAGGAAAAGGAATGTATGTGGAGGTTATGGGTGCTGTGATCTGTTTTCTTGCCTCGTCCTTTGACCTTGTTTACAAGGATAAACAATAGTTTTATTGTCTTCCTTGGAGCCTTCAGTTGTGTTTCTGCCAGTTTACTTTTATAAAGATACCCAGTGTTTCTTTGTCTGAACAAATTGCAGTGTAAGTAGAAATATCCTTTAGAAAAATATGCAAGAAATTGTAGATTCATGTATTGTTTTCATTAAAATATTTTCCTTTCTTTCTTAGACGTCACAATGGCAAAATCCTCCAAACTTATACAGCAGCAGCTGGAAAAAGAACTGTAAGTTGAAGCAGTTGGTTTGTCATTCATGTAGCTGTCCCCCGTGGAAGAGGCCCTGTAGGCCATGTAGTCCAAACACCTGGTTAATCAGGAGATATAAAGATAATGCTATTCAAACAAATGCCTAACTAACCTCTGTTCAAAGATATCCAGTGAGGGAGTGCCCATCACACCCCAGGTGACACACCCACACTTCTATCATCCAACTCCTGTTGCCATTATGATGTTTCTCCAAATGTTCAGCTGAATGGTGAGCTCTAGTCCACATCTGTTGTCTCTGCCCTGTTATTTTTATACTTCCATGTTCATTGGACTTGGATGGTAGAAAGGGCAGAAACAATGAGTTAGTTTTTCCCCCTGTGATAAATATTGTAGGCAGTAGAATAGTACCTGGTGGCATTTTCCTGACCTGTTGCATGTAGTGATGAAAAGCCTTGTATGAATGTTGCCACAGAAGTCAGTTTAATCAGTTCATGTTTTCATACCCTGAAACTATTACAGTGCTGAAGGATAAACTTGGTTACTGTGAGGTCAAGAATACAATTTCAGATACTTCAATTAATTTTTCCTTAGGGAAACAGATTCAGTTGTGCAGATTTCTTTTAGTGTCCAGCAGGTGGCAGTAATGTAACTGGAGTACAGCATGTTGAAATTTGCAGAAGGCCAGCCATTGAAAGCCTCATTACAGTTGATATGGATCTAGTAATTTTCAAATCACATTCCTAGAAGTATATTTTGACTTTCAGAACAGTAGACTTTGAATGCTGACTGATTAAAGCAGAAGCTTAAATTGTCCCAACCTTAATGTGTCACCTCCCTCGTCAAACCATTAATTGTCCTGCAGATACGAAATTTAACAAACTCCTATAAATTACTACATTTATTTATGTGTTGCATTTATACCCCGCATTTTTCCCATTATGGAACTCAAGGGGGTTATGTAGAATTCTGCAGAAGTCTCCCACGCAGGTAAAAACCTGCTTAGTTCAGCAGGGTTGCTGAATCATGTGCTCCAGTCATACCTGGGCCCTACTTTTATGGTGTAACATTATGCAGATTTACTATTGCATGATTTGCTTTCAGTACAGATAATTTTTACTATAGACCTCTAGTTTACTGACACATATTTAGTATCTTCACCAGTACTGAACTTAAGGAAAACAGCAGGGAGTGCTATAGTCTGTAACACAAGGGTGTTTAAGCTTCAGAAATTAGTTTGCATGATGTTCACAAAATACTTCCATACTGTCACTGGACTTAAGCATTTACATTTTGAATTACGTTAGAGCATAGACAGAGGATAAAGCTGGTACTTCTAGAAAACTAATGTCTGCATCATCATAGTCCTTTGGAGCGGGGGAGACTGTGCTGCCTCACTCAGAGCTGCTCCATGTGAGCTGCAGAGAGCAGCGGCAGGGAGAAGTATCTGTGGGCATGCCTGGAGCAGCTTTGAGAAAGCCAGCAGAGACCCCCCTGGCTGCTATTCTCTGTGGCTTGGCTAGAACAGCTCCAAGCAAACTAACAGAGACTTCCTCCTCACTGCTGCTCTCTGCGGCTCAGCTGGAACAGCTCTAAGCAAGCCAGCATGGTCATCCCCCCCCCCCACACACACACACAGTTTCAGAGCCTGTGTTGGCTCGCCCGGAGATGCTCTAGGTGAGCTGCAGAGAGTGGCAGAGGGGGAGTCTCTCCTGGCTCACCCAGAGCTCCTCTGAGCAAGCCAGCAGACTCCCCCCACCCCCGTTCTCTGTGGCTCACCCAGCTCATCCAACACAGTCTTCCCTCCCGGGCTGCTGCAGCTCCAGCTCTAGTTTGCCATGCTGCCAGCAGGCCCAGCCAGAGTTAGGTGTGCAATTGCAGAGAATGCTGTTCTGCTTTTAGGAGGATTTAAGGCCCCTGTGTCTTTTTTAATCATTTAAGATTTTTATGCACACCTGGGGAGTCCTCCAGGTGTGCAGAAAGATCTGCCTATGGCCCCAATCTGCAGATTTAGATATCTGCAGATTGCAGTCATGGGTGGCTAGTAGTATATAGATAAAATTATGGATGGACATTGTTATTGAATATATGGCCGTTTTTTAAGAACTTATAGCTGGTTCTGGATCAGCTACTTTTGATCATTAATCTCTAAATTTGGGACGTACTTCTGTGAGCTAAAATGCTAACTCTTCTGAACTGGGATCATCTTTTTCAGAACAGTATATTAGAATACTTAATTTAATGCCAGGAATATTGGGATGTTTTGCTGACATGACCCTGCATCCACCTCAAAAAGTGCTCTTAAGTCATCTTTATGCCTGGGAGGACAGAATGGAGATTCTCAGTTTGCTTCCCACAATTAGAAAAGACACCTTTGGACATTTATCTGCTATTCGGACATATTTATTGCTTTATAGCTGTTGACCTTATAACCTTAAGCTTGTTATTTTGGACTTTGCATATCTTAAACATCATAATGTTACATGTTAATTTCCTTGTTTATAAGTTTGAACCTCACACACCATTCCAGTGTATTTGAAAGTGTGCCTTGCACACAAAAGCCCATATCTTGAATAAACCTTCGTTGGTCTTAAAGGTGCCACTGGACTCTAAATTTGTACTATCTGTATAAACAGTTTAGCATAGAGCTCTGTAAAAGTGATGTGAATTATATGCTAAAGTGCTAGAAGTATGCTAAAAGTGCAAGTCTCAAACATGTGTGCATGTAATTTATTCTCTCTTTCCCACCAGCAATACCTTACGGGTGACCCGCTCAGCTGCTCCCAGCACATTGGATAGCCCAAATTCTGGATCTGCCTCTCAGCTTGGGAAGAAGGGCAAGGAATTTGACTTCTCCCAGCTACCTATGAAAGTGGACTTTGTAGAATGTAGTGCCAGAGGAAGCAAGGGAGAGGAGGGTAGTGCTGACATTGAGGGCTTGGAAAAATGGATAGCCAAAACTGCTTGAGCCACAGGGAAGCATCAAAGGCAGCCACTAGAAAAAAATGTGCCTTTGAATAGTATGTGAAATCTAATGCAGAAAGGATGAGTCATGGCGACAGCCTAAGTAGGATGGGGGGGCCTTTGAAAGAACAATTATGACAAGACCATTCTGCTGTACTTTGGAATGCTTTTCTGGTTGCCGGCGTTCTGGCGGTGATATACTGAAGAATCTCTCCAAATGTACACCACAAGCTGCAATTCCTTTTCTCCTTCCCATTCTCATTCCCTTGTCATTTCTTCTACTGTCATCTTCTTCTATCTTATCTATATAGGCTTTACATGTGGATTTGATACTGTTTCAGAGTCGTTTCAGAATTTGAATTTCTTCATCCTTGCTTGCTTTCCATTAGTAACCTCATCTGAGATGTTCCTGGTAAAAACCCACTTGTTTATGAGCATTTGTGAAAGCTGCTGGTTGCCATATATTCAGAAACCTCAGTGGGGGGTTGACAGTGTGTGCTATGCCTAGTAGTGCCTTTTTCTGCTGCTGGGTTTGTGGTCTGATCCTTCTGCAAACTGTGCTTGAATAACTGCGCTTGAGAGCTAAGAAATCCAAGCCGTTAAATATGTTTTGGTTTCTGTTTCCAAGCCCTTTTTCCAGTCGGGGAGGGTGAAAGGTATGATATGCTATGTATTGCTTACAGTATTTGAAATGTACTTCTGGCAAATACTTCCATTTTAATTGGCTGATATATCCATGGTTGGGGACCCTGCTCGTTTTTGGTAAGAATGAATGTAACACACTCTCTAAACAATGGTAATGGTATGGGCTCTTCTCCATTCTGTCTGTTTCACTTCTTGGTGGACATGGGTCTTAATATTCTTTGTGCCCAGTTTCCTGAAGGTGTTTCTGCTGTAAGAATTTGTGTTGTACTGTTAGAAAAGACAAATGTTGGGACTGTGTATCCATTCTTGGCCACCGAGCCAGAGAATACTTCTCTAGGTGACATTCATATATTTTGCAAGAAATTCCTTACCAACAGGAAGACATTGCTTACAATTACTTTACTATGTCAGAAGAAGTACTTGGGCTTGCTTTGTATAATATGAAAGAGATGCTTGCTGCATGTCCCAGCAGTGAACATTTAATGTTTGGGAGCTGAACATGTGCAAACATTTGGTAAACAGATCCCTGCAAGCGTCACCCAGTTGTTGCTCCTGGATGCATGTTGTCTCTGTGTCTACAGATGCTCTCTCCCTTTCAAGCATTAGCCTATTCCAGCAGTGATGCATACAAGAATCTTTTTTCATATTGTGTAAAACATACCCAGCAGAATCAGCGTATGTTGCAGTTAGTAGTGTAGCCTGTTACCAGTTGTGGATTTGGTTGAAAACTGACTTTGTATTTTTGAACAGTTCCTGCTTTGGATTGTAGGTTACCTTATTAGCTTCTTGTCATATCTGTACCATGGTGGCAAGATATGGAGGCTCAGACCATGAAGCACATGCATCTCATTATGTCCATGGCTCAAGATACCAGAAGCTTTCTATGTACTGTATTCACAAACTCACAGGTGTAAGCAATCAGGCCTTTTAGATTATTCTTTGAAAATATCTGTGAATAAAATAATTTGGCTATCTGGTTGTTTGGCTTTTCTCTAATACTCCTCTGATATCCCTTGTCACTATTAATATTATTTGCTTCAAATCAAGGTGATGTAATGATGTTTTATGCAATTCTGTGTCATTGAGGTGAATACTTTTTTTTTTGGGTGAACCAGAGGGAGACTCTTACAATTATTGCTGCACAATATTTATGTAGCTGAAATATATTTGGAGCTTTGAATAGCACTTTGCAGTTTTTGCAGAGAAAGTCCCATAGATGATGTGTAACATAAGCCAAGGAACTAGCTGTCCAAAAAACTTACGGTTAACTCTCATGGTTTTTGCTGTTTAGCACTGGATCCCATTCATCTCAGTCCAGTTCTCTGTTGTAGCCTTCAGTCTGTTGCTCAAGTACTGACTTGTCTATATGTTCACTGTCAGCTACAGCAGACTTTCTGGCCTCTGCCTCCTGATACTTAGTATGACTGTTAATATCTAGCTACCCATTCTTCTTTGTATTATATGCATTACAGTGTTTCTGCTGGCTGAATGAGTAGGTATTTTGAAGTATTTGGGGACATGGTATGGCCAAAGCCATTTGAGCTTCTCTCGATCTTGTTTTTAAATTCCAAGTCACAATAGTGCCAAAACATTCCCAGAAATAATCTGAGCCATTCTGGTGTAGCATTTAGAAACATGTTCATGTCATTTACCTTAATAATGGACACAGGCTTTGGGAAGTTGTGGTGAATTTATTCTATGTCTAAGTGAATTAATTATAGGACAATAGAAGTGAACATGCTTCCTGTCTTAAAACAAGCAAAACATCACCTGAGCTGCTGCCAGGAGTAGATGCATAAGAGCAGTCAGCACCATTCTTGGGCTCCTATGGATTGTTCGCATGTCAAAGAGGAGGAACCAAAAATGCAGTGACCAGGGTGTTTGCATGCTGCTTGCTGCATCAGTATGACATATTTATCCCAAGAAGCATTCTGAATGTAACACTGAAGCTGGTTGAGCCAAGTGTGAATCCTAGTAACACACAGTCTGCGATGTTCATAGATCCTAAGGACTTTATTTGTTTGGTGCAAAGAAAGCCTAAAGATACTGTTTGCCTTTTTTTCATTGGGTTGGTTTTGCTGCTTTGTTAAAAAAGGAGGAAATATTCCCCAAACATTTACATGTGAATCTTGCATCAGAAGAGTTAAGTGTTGTTGTTGTTCAGTCGCACAGTTGAGTCCAACTCTTCGCGACCCCATGGACCAGATTACGCCAGGCCCTCCTGTGTTCCGCTGTCCGCTGAAGTTTGCTCAATTTCATGTTCATTGCATCGATGACACTGTCTAACCATCTCATCCTTTGCCGTTCCCTTCTTCTTTGACCTTCAATCTTTCCCAGCATCAGGGTCTTCTCCAGTGAATGCTCCCTTCTCATTTGGTGGTCAAAGTATTTGAGCTTCAGCTTCAGGATCTGGCCTTCCAGGGAACAATCAGGGTTGATTTCTTTTAGGATTGACTGATTTGATCTCCTTGCAGTCCAAGGGACTCTCAAGAGTCTTCTCCAGCACCATAGTTCAAAAGAATCTATTCTTCGGTGCTCGGCCTTCCTTACAGTCCAACTCTTGCAGCCATACATTACTACGGGGAATACCATTGCTTTGACCATGCGGACTTTTGTTGGCAAGGTGATGTCTCTGCTTTTTATCATGCTGTTTAGGTTTGCCATCGCTTTCCTCCCAAGAAGCAGGCGTCTTTTAATTTCATGGCTGCAGTCACCATCTGCAGTGATCTGGGATCCTAGGAACGTGAAGTCTGTCACTACTTCTACGACTTCCCCTTCTATTTGCCAAGGAGTGATGGGGCCAGATGCCATGATCTTAGTTTTTTTGCGCTCTCCTCTTTCATTCTGAGCAAGAGGCTCTTTAGATCCTCTTCACTTTCTGCCATCAGAGTGGTATCGCCTGCATATCTGAGGTTATTGATCTTTTCCCCAGCAATCTTAACTCCAGCTTGTGATTCATCCAGGCCAGCATTTCGCATGATGTACTCGGCATATAAATTAAATAAGCAAGGTGACAATATACATCCTTGTCGTACTCCTTTTCCTATGCTAAACCAATCAGTTGTTCCATATCCGGTTCTAACTGTTGCTTCTTGACCCTTATACAGGTTTCTCAGGAGATATGTGAGGTGGTCCGGTACTCCCATCTCTTTAAGAACCTGCCATAGTTTATTGTGATCCACACAATCAAAGGCTTTAGCATAGTCAATGAAGCAGAAGTAGATGTTTTTCTGGTACTCTCTTGCTTTCTCCATAATCCAGCAAATGTTGGCAATTTGATCTCTAGTTCCTCTACCTCTTTGAAACCCAGCTTGTACTTCTGGCAGTTCTCAATCCACGTACTGTTGGAGCCTAGCTTGTAGGATCTTGAGCATGACCTTGCTAGCGTGTGAAATGAGTGCAATTGTGCGATAGTTTGAACATTCCTTGACATTGCCCTTCTTTGGGATTGGAATGTAAACTGACCTTTTCCAATCCTGTGGCCACTGTTGTGTTTTCCAAATTTGTTGGCAAATTGAGTGCAGCACTTTAACAGCATCTTCTTTTAAGACTTTGAATAACTCAGCTGGGATACCATCACCTCCACTAGCTTTGTTGTTAGTAATGCTTTCTAAGGCCCATTTAACTTCGCTTTCTAGGATGACTGGCTTGAGGTCAGTGATTATACCATCATGGTTGTCAAGGACATTGAGGTCCTTCTTGTATAGTTCTTCTGTGTATTCTTGCCATCTTTTCCTAATCTCTTCTGCTTCTGTTAGGTCCCTACCATTTTTGTCCTTTATCATGGCCAGCTTTGCATGGAACGTTCCCTTGATTTCTCCAATTTTCTTGAAGAGATCTCTAGTCCTTCCCAATCTATTGTTTTCCTCTATTACTTTGCATTGTTCATTCAGGAAAGCCTCCTTATCTCTCCTTGCTGTTCTCTGGAAATCTGCATTCAGTTGGGCAAATCTTTCCTTTTCACCGTTGCCTTTAGCTTTCCTTCTTTCCTCTGCTATGTGTAAAGCCTCATCAGACAGCCACTTTGCTTTCTTGCATTTCTTTTTCTTTTGGATGGCGGTGATTGCTGCCTCCTTTACAATGTCACGGACCTCTGTCCATAGTTCTTCAGGCACTCTGTCTATCAAATCTAGTCCCTTAAACTTATTCTTCACCTCTACTGTATATTCATCGGGGATGCGATCTAGGTCAAATCTGAATGGCCTTGTGGTTTTCCCAACTTTCTTCAATTTAAGTCTGAATTTTGCAATGAGTAGCTCATGATCTGAGCCACAGTCAGCTCCAGGTCTTATTTTTACTGACTGGATAGAGCTTCTCCATCTTTGACTGCAAATTATATAGTCAATCTGATTTCGGTGTTGCTCATTTGGTGATGTCCATGTGTAGAGACGCCTCTTACGTTGTTGGAAAAGGGTGTTCGCTGTGACCAGCGTGTTCTGGAGTTAAGTGTAAGGATTATTATTACTAGGGTTATGGTCAAACTTATCTGGTTGTCATTGTTCCATAACAAAATCCACATTGACTGTGTACTCTGACCATGCCCTAGGAAAGGCACATTGATTGAGACACTAGGAGGTGTTGAGTGTGGTAGAGACGACAATTTTGACACAGCTGGAACATCAGCCTGAACGGTCTTCCCATTTTGTAAGGTTATTGACCTACAGGATCTTTGCTGGCCTAGGGACCTTGCCTGTTCATGGATCAGAAATACCAATTGTACCCTAGGAAGATGTTGAGCCTACCTTTGCTTTTATTAAATGGATGTGTTAGAGCATTGCTACACATGGCTTTGCTTAGAACACCCATGGCTGGTAAACTGCAGTTTCCAGTAACTTGTAAAGGTGTAGTTTTGCTGGTAAACATTTTGGTAATCTGTACAAGCTTCCATGCATAAGGAAGAGCTGCTAAGAACAGTTCAGTTTCTACCATGTTTTGGTGTGAATCAGTGGCTGGGTCTGAAATTCCCTATCTTCCTTTGATGGAGGTGAAGAAATTAAGAAATGGTGGTCATGTTCAGCTTAACTGTTGCTTCTTGTATACCATCCACAATGAACTGGTAAATATTTAGCCTTGCTCATTGGTTTGAAAATACTTGCTTTTTTAATATTTGAATTTCCTGTGGGGAAGACTGTAATTTTTAAGATGGCTAATACATAGCCAAATGACAATTCATTCCTTTGGACAAAAGTCATTATCACAGAATTGTATAAAAAGCACCTGGAAAAACTTGGTTAGGGACAAATGTCATTATGTGGGTATGACGAGGCATCACGGGGGCAAGCTGATTTTGAATAGTTGTTGAAGCTTTGGGTAGCTTCGTGCTATGACTTTTTTACTCTGCTGCAGGATTCCTTTTCTGTGTTCTGCTACAAGTGAAATTGAAGGGACTCCTCATAATAATCCACCCCAGAAGTAAGATTCTGCTGCTTATTAATTTGGAGGTGAGCTCCGTTCAGTTTGTCCCTACATCTTTCTTTCCTTCAGCCTAATTAGTTGCTTCCTGTACTCAGCTAGCTGTATGGTGTTTATTTAAACAGTTAATTGTTTGGTCTTGTGGAAGGCACTTTAGCTTTTTACTGTATAGCAAGCCAAAGTTGTAATTTTTATTTCATTTTATTATTGTAATCGAACATCACAAAATAATAATAATCAATTATTAAAATAAAGATCAGTGATTTTGGCTGACTAAAAGATCCTCTCCCCTAGTGGGGTCAGGGGAACTGAAGGTTTATAATTGACCCATTAATACTGGAATGCCCACTGTCAGAACCAGGAAGCAGTTAAGCTGGATGACGATGGGAGAGATGAAACTTTAAAGCAACAGTTGTCTGGGGAAGTCTTTCTAGCTCTAATAAAGACAGCAGTACTGCAATTGCGTTTTTAAAAAATCACCACAAATCAGATCTGAAAAAAATGGGGAAACAATTCAGAAAACATTGGATTGCGCTGGGTAGACTAAGATGTCATCTTGCTTGTCCAAAAAATATTGAGGAACAATCATGGCAATTCCAGTCTAAATGGCTAGTGTGGATCCCACCTGTATTCTTTAATTAATTTATAGTCAACTGATATATTACAGTGATAATATGTCATCCCCCTGATCCCCTCCATATGTCTGCATTTTAAAAGCTGAGATGATAGATTTACAGATCTTCTAATAGCAAAGTCTGGATATCTTTGGATACTTAAATCCAGTGACTGGAGCTGTGAACAGGCAAGACCAATCTTTCTACAAACCTGAAAAGGGCTCTAGGTTTGCAGGAAAATGTGAAATCTAAAAAAACAACACTAGGCAGCTTAAAAAATCCAAAAATGTTAAAAGGAGCATCTGTAGCATATAGCAACTGATTCCGTCAGTGGCTGCTGCTAGGCAGCTGTGGCATTCCAAGCTTGGCTGTGCCAAGAAAAGGCAGGGAGTTGGGGTAGGGCCCTTTCCAGCCCTATTTTGGCCTTTGAGGGAGAACTCACTGGGGCCAGACCTGGCTATGGTTGTCAGTTCTAGGTTGGAGATTTCTGGAGATTTTGTGATGAAGTCTGAGGACTACTGGGTTTGGAGAGGGGAGATGCCTCAGCATGTTATGATGCTACAGAGTCCACCCTTCAAAGCAGCCATTTTCTCCAGGAGAACAGATGTCTGGAGTTCAGTTGTAATTCTGGGTGGTCTCTAGGTCATAAGAACATAAGAACATAAGAGAAGCCAATGTTGAATCAGGCCAATGGCCCATCTAGTCCAACACTCTGTCACACAGCGGCCAAAATATACCACGTGCCATCAGGAGGTCCAGCAATGGGGCCAGGGCACCAGAAGCCCTCCCACTGCTGCCCCCTCCAGCACCAAGAACAGAGTGCATCACCTGCCCCAGACTGAGAGTTCCCATCTATACCCTGTGGCTAATAGCCACTGGTGGACTTCTGCTCCATATGTTTATCTAATTCCCTCTTGAAACTGTCCATGCTTGCAGCTGCCACGACCTCCTGTGGCAGTGAATTCCATATGTTAATCACTCTTTGGGTGAAGAAGTATTTCCTTTTATCTGTTCTAACCCGACTGCTCAGCAATTTCATAGAGTGCCCACGAGTTCTTGTATTGTGAGAAAGGGAGAAAAGTACTTCTTTCTCAACCTGCTCAATCCCATTCATAATCTTATAAACCTCAATCATGTCACCTCTCAGCCGTCGTTTCTCCAAGCTAAAGAGCCCCAAGCATTTTAACCTTTCTTCATAGGGAAGGTGTTCCAACCCTTTTATCATTCTAGTTGCCCTTCTCTGCACTTTTTCCAGTGCTATAATATCCTTTTTGAGATGTGGTGACCAGAACTGTACACAGTATTCCAAATGAGGTCGCACCAATGATTTATACAGGGGCATGATGATACTGGCTGATTTGTTATCAATTCCCTTCCTAATAATCCCCAGCATAGCGTTGGCCTTCTTTATTGCAGCTACACATTGTGTAGACATTTTCAGCGAGTTATCCACTACCACTCCAAGATCTCTCTCTTGGTCCGTCTCTGCCAGATCAGACCCCATCAACGTGTATTTATATTTAGGATTTTTGGCTCCAATGTGCATCACTTTGCACTTGGCCACATTGAACCCCATTTGCCACGTTGACGCCCACTCACCCATCCTCAACAGATCCATTTGGAGTGCCTCACAATCCTCCCTGGTTTTCACCACCCTGAACAACTTCGTGTCATCTGCAAATTTAGCCACTTCACTGCTTACTCCCAATTCCAAATCGTTAATAAACAAGTTAAAAAGCATCGGACCGAGTACTGATCCCTGTGGTACCCCACTGCTTACCACCCTCCACTGAGAAAGTTTCCCATTTATACTCTCTGTTTCCTATTTATAAGCCAGTTTTTGATCCACAAGAGGACTTGTCCTTTTATCCCATGACTATTGAGCTTACTTAGGAGCCTTTGATGAGGAACTGTATCAAAAGCTTTCCGGAAGTCAAGGTAAATAATATCTATTGGGTCCCCCTGGAGGTTGGTAACCCTAGGCATGGCAGCAAGCTCTGGGTGACTTGTTGCCACCTGACTTGCATGACTCAAGTAGTCCTGGCTGCTGGCACCATATGAAAGCCAGTGTAGTGTAGCAGTTACAGCTTCAGAGAAGGGGTTAGGAGACCCAGGTTCAGATCCTCATCTTGCTGTGGGAGCTCACTGAGTGATTTTGGACCAATCACATACTTTCAGCCTAACCTACCTCACAGAGTTGTGTGAATAAAAAGAAGGAAAAGAGAACAACGTAAGCTAGGGGTGGAGAAAGGTGGGATATAATAAATACAATAAAGATGCAAAATTTGAGGGCTATGCCTAGAGGACAATGTAGTGAACCTGCCAAAAAGATTATAAGACTTTATTATGCCAAGAGAAAAAGTGGAAACACTGCTTATAATCGTGGTCACCTTTGGGTTTGAATCTTGAGTTGGATTTAAGTTGTTTTTTTATAACTTCCATTAGAATGTATTCCCAGGACTGCAACTCTGCTGTAAAATGGGATGTAAGTTTTTGTGGTCGTAACTCCAGACCCAGCAATTTTCAGTATAATAATTGAGCACACACCACAGCATGTGCAGTCTTTATATCTGAAAGACAGGCCGCAAGTCAGATCCCACCGTCTGCAGGCTGTAGCCATGGAAGTTGGGGGATTCTTTAGAGAGAAGCACGGATGCTGTGTAAGTTCTGGGTTTACTGAGTCTGGGGACTTACTTGAATGTAGATGTAAATGTAACCATATGATATTATGTTTGTAGTTTGCATACTGGCTTTGACAAAGAAAATTTTTGAAATGCGTCAGCCAGCTGTGATTTGTTCTAGAAGAACCTGCAGTCATACCTGAAGTCAAGCCACGAGGCGTCTTCGGATGGAAGCATTTCATAAGTTCTGCTCAATTGTGTTTATGTATTTGAAATAGTTTCTTATATGCCCAAGAGAGTTATGTATTGGATGTACAAGTATCTATATATGTTTAGTTAAGCTATATTCCATGTCTATTATATAACAATAGGGAAATTGTGATGTAAGCACGGTGTGTCTTATTTTTGGCTTACACAATCTTTCCCCTGCTCCTTTGGTTTACCCAGCCTCCAGGTGGTGGCTGGAGATCACCCAGAAGTACAACTGTTTTCCAGACGACAGAAATCACTTTCCCTTGAGAAAATGGCTGCTTTGGAGGGTGGACTCTGTGGCATTGTATCCCCGCCCCCAGTCCCTGTCCTCTGAAGGCTGCACCCCCAAATCTCCAGGGATTTCCCAAACTCAATCTGACAACCCTATGGGGAACTGGTATTGATAGTTGGGAGATCTGTTGTGATTCCAGGAACTCTCCAGTTCCCATCAGCCCTTAGAAGGAGAGAAGGAAGCAGGAAAAAGGGAGAGACTATTAGGGGCTTTCAGGAAAGGGAAAGAAAAAATAGAGATGGGGAAGTGAGATGCCTTCCACAAATCCTTGTGGGCTCTCTCTTGTCTATATATTATTAGCCACCTGTGCCCCCCCAGTTTGCAGGGAAAAAAATCTGAAAATAAAAAAAAAATGGTTTTTTTTAAAATCCCTCCAAAAGTAAAAGCACTTACCTCTGGCAGCCATCTTTTTGCTTGGGAGCTGCACTGGGCTCAGCCATGGCAGTGGCTGCACCAGGAAGCTGTGCTAGGCCCAGCAGCGGTGCAGCTCAGGAGCCCCATTGGTTAACTCACTCTTCACGCCAACTGTTGGTTTTGAAAAGTTTATTGGAAGATATGAGATGGGCAGGGAATGAATATCTTTATCAGGTCTGAGACCTGAAGGCAGGAATGTTGGATATAATTGTAATCACACATTCCATTCATCCACATCAGCAGCCTACACGGACCTGAGACAATAGGGTCCGGTTCTAGCTAATCTGAGTTGTGTCTCCCAAGGACGTCTTCCCATGAGAAAGCATCTCTTGAGGGCTTCTTAGAAAGTTACATGTGCAAGCTAGGTACTTCTACACACATTCACACTCCCCCTCCCATAAGAAAGTATTGTCAGGCAAGGGGAGATAAACGCACCCATACTAAGGCAGGGAAAACCGATTATAGTGAAAGGAAAGACAAATGCAGTCAATACTGTTAAAGTACATAGCAGGGTTTATACAGGATTGACCCGAGACTGACAACAGCATGGGTGCCTTGCAGGGCCTGTTGCTGGCTGCACATCTCAGGAGCAGCATAGGGCATGCCACCTGCAGTGACACAGGTGCCATGTGGGGTTATCCTGCCAGCAGCAGCAAAGCCTCTGGTCTGTACTGGGCCTGGCGTGAAAGGGGAGGAATCCCTCCCCCACAAGTATTGTGGGCCCACACATTTGTGTGTGTGTGGATTGCAAAGAGATGTTTCTCATCTGTGGTGGGCTGTGGTTTCTTTCATACTCAGTTCTAGTCATTTTGTTGGCTGATCTCTTAAATGGATGTGTTGTTACTGCTGATGGTCAGAAGCAGTAACTATTTTAGAGGCTGAGGAAATTGTGTTGCTGTTCAGCACTGTGACTTATAACTGAGTTCAATTACAGCACAAATGCCACTGGAAATTACTCCAGTGGGACTGTGGAGCCCTTATTTCTTCCTTCTCTGGAGTCTGCAGCTGCTGCTTGTTCTCCTCTCAGTCACCCGTTAGCTCAGTGGAGAGCCCCCCCTCTCCTTTGTGATCTGTGCAGATTGCTCAGAGTGCAGAGGTAGCTGTTCATTGACAGCCCTTCACCCCAGCCATCCATTACTTCTGCTTTCTGATTTAATCTCTTCTGTTGTCTCAACTGAGCCAAAGAAAGGCATCACAAGTGTTTCAGTATTTTTCAGTGCTCTTTCTCTGTGGAACTCTTTCTGAAAAATGCTACAATTTAGGCATCTAAAGGACTGTCATACCTATCATATTTCTGTTCACTGTTTCAGGGTGCCATGGTTGTCCCTCCTGTTTTCTCCTCCCAGCAGTCCTCTTTAAGGCAGATTCAGGCTGAGGGAAAGTAACCCTCATTTAAACTCTGGTCTCCCATTCTACTGGAGCTGCGGTGACTCAAGTGGTTAAGACACTGAACTGCAGGCTGTGGAAGGTCAGTAGTTCAGCAGTTCAAGACCCAGGTGCCGCAAAAGCTCCCATCTCTAGTTCCAGCTCCTGCCAACCTAGCAGTTCGAAAGTAAGAAATTGCAAGTAGATAAATAGGTACCACTTCGGTGGGAAGGTAACAGTGTTCCGTGCACCTTGGTGTTTAGTCATGCTGGCCACATGACCACGGAAACGTCTTCGGACAGCGCTGGCTCTTCGGCTTTGAAACGGAGATGAGCACCGCAACCCTAGAGTCGGATTCGACTGGCTTTCGAGCAAGGGAACCTTTACCTTTACCTCCCATTCTAATGACTACACTGGTTCTCTGAACGTATGACTGAACATGCTCATAACTGAATTGTGCAACCCAGATTGTGAGAAGCTGTTGGGAAGCAGCCTAAGATAGGTCTTACTGATAGCCACACTGTATATCCACATGCAGTAGTAGGTGCAGTATAAACTTGTGTATGAGCGGGAATTAGTTCAGTGCATCTGAAGAAGTTTTAATATAACCTACTGGCTTAAATGAACTGAAGATCTTGGGATCCAGATTCCAAGGTACTCTTCATCCCTTAGACTTGTATGTCTATCTCACTTGCCAAAGGGCACATGTCTGGCTTACTCTGGTGCATCCATGTCTTTTTTAATAATGCTTAGCCTGGGTTTATGAAGTCCCAATAGAGAAAGTAGTAGCAAAGTATTTACTGGATATTAAAGTGCTACAGAGCACACAGGAGCAAAGCCAAAAGGCTGCTTGTTTTCTTGGCCTGAAATATACTGTTCACAAAATCCACACAACATATTGTGTTTCTTTGGTTTTGAAGATGCAGTCGCAATTTATGGTTTCTAAACATGGTTAGATTTTTATCATATCACAGTGGTCCACAGTGTGTAGATAATAGATCTACAAAATGGAGCCTGGGACAGATAGAGGGATTTCTCTGCAAATCTGAAGGAAGACCCAAGTTTGCAGACAAAATCTGAAATCTAACAAAGATGCGTCGGGAGATTAGAACTCCACAAAATAGAAACAATGCCTGAAGCTTTAAGTTAGAGTTTTGCTGTTTCTGGCTTGGCACCTCTGTTCAACCCCCCCCTAACTGTATGTCATATTTCTGCTTCCTCTTGGTTATCAAATGCAAGTGCTTCAGATCATTTATCTCATATGCCAAATTTGCTTTGCACTGATTTTTCTGCAGTGCATTTTCTATTCATCTGGTTTTACCCTTTGCAGAATGCTTTCTTGTAGTCTCCTGAAGTACTTTGGAGAAGAAAAATCTGATGGACCCTTCTTAGTAATCCTTCACATGAACACATGAAGCTGCCTTATACTGAATCAGACCCTTGGTCCATCAGTATTGTCTATTTAGACCACCAGTGGCTCTCCAGGATCTGAAGCTGAGGTCTTTCACATAACCACCTACTTGATCCTTTTAAATGGAGATGCTGGGGATTGAAGTTGGGACCTTCTACATGCCACGCAGATGTTCTGCCAGTGAGCCACAGATCCTCCCAAATAAAATGTACCCCTGGGAATCTGTGTATCCCAATGGGCCTACTCCAAGTCTTTGTGCTTCATCATGGTTCATTGAATCATAGAGTTGGAAAGGACCTCCAGGATCATCTAGTCCACCCCGCTGCACAATGCAGGAAATTCACAAATACTTCCCCCCCACACACCCGCAGTGACTGCTGTTCCACAACCAGATGATGACAAAAAACCTCCAAGATCTCCAGCCAAACTGGTCTGGAGAAAAATTGCTTCCTGACCCGAAAGTGGCGATCAGCATTTCCCTGGGCATGTAAGAAAGGGCCACAAGAACTGAGCACTAATACAATCCTTTCTGCCCTCCCTCTCATGATCTGCCTAAGTTCACAGAATCAGCATTGCTGTCAGATGGCCATCTAGCTGCTGTTTGAAAACCTCCAACTAAGGAGAGCCCAGCACCTCCCGAGGAAGCCTGTTCCACTGAGTAACCACTCTAGCTGTCAGGAAGTTCTTCCTGATGTTTAGTTGAAAACTTCTGATTTATTTTCAACCTGATGTTCTGGGGCAACAGAAAACAACTCCATACCATCCTCTATATGACAGCCTTTCAAGTACTTGAAGATGGTTATCATATCACCTCTCAGTCGTCTCCTCTCCAGGCTAAACATACCCAGCTCCTTCAATCTTTCCTCATAAGACTTGGTCTCCAGATCCCTCACCATCTTTGTTGCCCTCTTCTGGAATCGTTCCCACTTGTCTATGTCCTTCTTAAATGGTGGTGCCCAAAATTGAACACATCTAGGTAAGGTCTAACCAGAGCAGAGTAAAGCAATACCATCACTACACATGATTGGGACACTATACCTCTGTTGATACAGCCCAAAATCGCATTTGTCTTTTTAGCTACCACATCACACTGCTGACTCATGTTCAGTGTATGGTCTACTAAGACCCACAGACCCTTTTCACACATACTACTGCCAAGACAAGTCTCCCCCATTTTATAATTATGCATTTGATTTTTCCTACCTAAATGCAGAACTTTACATTTGTCCCCATCGAAATTTTTTGTTTTAGCCTAGTTTTCCAGCCTGTCACAATGATCCTGTATCCTGACTCTGCCTTCTACTGCATTTGCTACCCCTCCCAATTTAGCATTCTCTGCAAATTTAATAAGCATTCCCTCTATCCCTTCAATCATATTATTGATAAAGATGTGGAACAAAACAGGTCCCAGGACAGATCCTTGAGGCATTCCACTTATCACTCCTCTCCAAGAGGATGAGGAACCATTCACAAGCACTCTTTGGGTGTGATCTGTCAACGAGTTACAGATCCACTTAACAGTCATAGGATTCGAACCACATTTTACCAGTTTGTCAACAAGAATATTATGTAGAAGCTTATCAATAGCTTTACTATGTCCACAGCTTTCCCCTGATCCAGCAAGGTAGTAACTTTCTCAAGAAAAGAGATAAGGTTAGTCTGACATGATTTGTTCTTAAGAAACCCATGCTGGCTCTTAGTAATCACAGCCATCCTTTCTAAATGCTCAAGGACTATCTGTTTGATGATTTGTTCTAAAAGTTTCCTAGACATAGATGTCAAGCTGATGGGTTGGTAGTTACCTAGATCCTCCTTTCCCCCCTTCTTGCTTGTAATTTCACTGTGAAACTTGCAAAGTCTCTGTCACATTCATTTGAATCCAAAATCTTGAATTTTATATATATAGTATGTATAATAGTAAGGTGGTGTGTGTGTGTGTTGCTGTACAGTACACAAGTAGCATTACTCTATAATGAGGAAGAGAAAAACCAGCATATTAATTGTAGCACTGTGGTAACCACTGTGACATTCCATAAAACTTGGGCCAAGAGTTTTGCTAAACAACATGTTAGAATCTTTATGATGCTATATTGACTGATATGACAGTGAGGTAACATGTCAGCTTATATAGTTATTCCTTTAGTAGTGTTCCCAGAATGTGACTACATGCCACTATCACACACTGAACAACAACATCTGGAGATACATCTCTATGCACTTTTTCTAGTTACACATGAATCTGAGTTTAATTTATTGAAGACATGACAAGTCACACTTTTCCCCAACAATAACAAAAACCTTCTAGACCCACACACTGCAGCAACTGTAATTTTCCACAACTGTTGTTGGTTGCAATTCAAGTCATAACAGTGGGAGAAACCAAGCATGTATATTGTGTGTGAGTATGTAATACATACACCTCCACACAGCGATGTGTGTAAATGTATGTTTTATGTCAATATAAAACATGCACACACATGTATACAAAAATTAAATACATTATCTATCGCATCTTTGTTGCCAGAGCATTCTTCTCTTCTTAGGCAACAGGGCCTTCTTCCTCTCTTTGTCCACTCATGCAAAAGTTATCATCACTCATAATAATGATCAACCACCATGAATAGTACATTCGGCTAAAAGTGAGCTGGTCCCAATGGACTATGGTTGAAATGACAGTTCTGGTTAAACCTTGGCCACCATTTTGAGTTGCTTCCTTGAAGGAATCTGCTTCTAATCATAAGCTTAGAGATGAATCCATCTGGACACATTGGAGTAATGTCCCCCCCCCCCAAAAAAAAAAACAAAACAAAACAATTTTGAGTGCTTTGTTCAACACAATTTTAAAGTTAAGTTGGCAGCCAGATTTGGCTGTGATGTGCTGGCAGAGAACAAGGATGATCAGAACCCCATGGGACAACCATACATTTAAAGTGACAGCAATGCCATTGGTTTCACAAATACACCCTAGTGTATGTGTGTAGTGGCTTCTGCTAGCTAGTGTGATTCTTTTTTTCAAATGGACTTAAGACTATGTGACAAGTGAACATCTTAAAACATGTACCTGCCCTAGCAGTGCTAAAAAGAAACTGGTTCCATAGTATAATAAAATACAGTATGAAACATGATAGCAAGATGTGCATGCACTATAGACCCTGTGAAGCCATTTGGGAGCTATGGAGGTACACTGCCTCTTATCATGAACAAAGTGTGTCTAGTTGTAGCTCTCTTGCCCACCCCTACATGGCTATATAGTCAGAGGCCTTGTTTTGTATACTGGCAACTGCAGCACACATCGCTAGCCTGTCATTGGACTCTGAATTGTATAGTTAGTGTCTCAGTGAACCAATCAGGGACTAGTTTCCTACAAGGTATGTGTACTCTTTATGCCAAACACTGAAATTAGCCAGCCTGTATAATCTTGGGGTTGTCTCTGTAAGTTTACAAATATACAATTAAAAAAAGTGCCCAAAAAACATACAAGTCCCCATGGCTGAGAGCTGTATACACACAATTAAAGTGTCTTGTTTAAAATTCTGAATTGTTTTGGCATTTTTAATAAAGTACAATATATTACAGCCAAACCCAACAAAATAAAATAGAACCAGCTGTTGAATAATGTATTCTGATCCCTGCCACCCCCTCCCTTCCCTGGAGAGACACAGAGAGAAAAGAGATTCTCCCCATTGAATAACTCAAGTCGTAGTATTAGGAAGCTAACCAATAGGAAGCAACACAACAAGCGTGTGGTGTCAAATGGAGCTGACGAATCCTTCGCTTTGCATTAACAAGAGCACCCTCCTTCACTGGCTGGTGGTTCCTGTGGTTTGTCCAACTTTATGTCAATCACTGAAGAAGAAAAGTTAAGGTAGAAAACTAAAGCAGTAAACTAACTTCCTGCATCATTGTGCTGGCTTTTGATAGGCTAGACATTTAAAGACTGCATCTCATCCTATCAGCTGTGCCTGCTAACATGCTACTTGCTACCAACTTGCAGCTATCTGTGTGGAAGTCAGTTGTCATGGTCCACTTCGCAAACGTTAATTTACAAAATAACTATCAGATGCTTTCTGAATCCAAATTCCAGAAGGCAAATAATGCAAGTAATATTGTGTCAAGTTTCCAAGAACTCTTCTGTTACTACTAGCAAAGGACAGAGAAGCTGCAGCATTGGTTTTGGATGCTCCAAATCACCTATTCACCCCTAAAGCTCACAGGGGCAACTTATTTCTTGCAGTAACTCTGAAAGATAGGTTAGGTGAAGCATTTGGGAGAGAACTGTAAAACCTTTTGCTAGTTGAAAGCTTTTGTGAGGCACATTTTGTCAGATGCGCTAAGTGGGCCTTGGCTTACAAATGCTTATGCCAAGTCATTAGCCTTTAAGGTGCCCCAGCACTTAGTTGCAGTAGATTAACATGGGTACCCTGTGGAATGTATCACAGAGACAGAAACAGCCCAGGTCTTGGCTTTGGCCCAGCATGACTAAGCAAATGTGGTGGAGTAGTTCAGAAAAGGCCCACAAACTGCCCCTCCGCTCACATTATCCTGCTGAGGCAGCAGCAGCAGCTTGGATGTTCTGAGTTTCTCCACTCTTCTCCTCCTCCTGCAGCCCTCCCTTCAAGCAGCAACAGGTGACTTGAGACAAGCAAACCTTCCTCAGCCCAGAATCCTCCAAACCACCAATACTTGTTGCTGCGATTCAGGCTTGAATGGGCAAGTAGGAGTGGGGCATGGAGCTGTCTGGGCCCATTTGGCATCTCCTCCATTCAAGAGCAGTTGAAGTATTTATGTGCATGAGAACAGAAATCCTAGAAAGTGGGGAGAAAGGTAAGGAATGGAGACCCATCTCCTCTTCTTCCCGCATCCTGCAACAAGTTGGAAGGTCACTTTACTCCTAAATTCTCCTGCTTAAGTACATGCAATTGCATTTGCTCGCTTTCACCCTTTACAACTCCCTCCTGCCCCTCGCTCTGTTGTCTTTGCAACTGGAAGTTACTGTGTGAGGGCCAGGAAAGGTGTAGGGAGCTCTCTTTCTTGTTTGCTTATGGAATTATGTACGCGCTGCACAAAGAGGATTAAGATTTAGGTGGCAGAAACAATATCACGATAATCACCACTTACTAGTAACCCACTAATCCGCACCTAGTACTGTGGGCAAGCCAGCTATTCCCAACCCCACCCCAGAGCTGCTTCAGTGCCAACAGGCTTATGCTTGGCTCTTGGGTGGGGGACTTCACAGCCAAGTAATGGGTTTAACTAGAGGAGGAGGGTAAACTGTGTATTCTCACCTAACTCTTCCCCTTCTGCAACTAATAAGACATTAGCCAAATGCCAATGAAAATGTAGACTGACATGACTGAACTGCCAGTTAAGAACCCCTCCCCGCCTTCATTCTGCAGACCACTAAAAGAAGAGACAAATTTCCTCGGTCCGTGTGTAAAACTAATGATTTACAGATTTTTTCCCCAAAAGAAAGGAATAGGCAGAGAGATCTTTTGAGTTAGCCAGCTGACTCCGTAGAAATCTGGCTATGGAGGAGCCTTATGCAGAGTCAGACCATTTGTGTGTCTGGCTCAGCACTATCTGCCTCCACTGGACAGTGGCTTTCCAGGGACTCCTTCTAACTGGAAGCTCTCCAGGGACTGAACCTGGCATCTTCTGTGTGAACAGCATAAATTTTACTACTGAGCCATAGGTCTTACAATGCATGTGAAGGCATCTGGATGTCTCATTATGTACAGACCTTCATGCCATCTCAAGTATATAGAAAAGTATCGTTTGACTGAGACCGAAGTAGGGAATTCATCCTCCAGGGCATGACAACACAGCTCTGCCTGTCTTAACCAGTCACAGGCAAATCTCCTCCTCCTTGCACAGCCCCAGCTGTGATGCTGACATATGGAATATATACTAAACTCAGTTGAGACCCTCCCCCCCAGGAGCTGACCTTCCCTAGCAATTAGGCTGGAAGAGCTGCAGTCACTCACAGTGAGACACCCTCTCTTGTCTTCCACCACAGTGGGTTGAAGCTGACATGCTGATTTTTTAGATGGTGCTCAGTGGTCCTACTACTTGCATGTTGCCTCTGGGGCAATTTGAGAGAAATTAAAGCCAGGCTCAGCAGTTGTGCATCCTTCTCTTGCTGCACGTAACACCAGAGGCCAGTTTCATAGCAGAAGCAAGTGATACACGCTCTGATCTGTCCTTCAGATACTGCTGGTGGGGAGTGGGACTGCATGTTTTAATGTTGTCCCAGGCAGAAAATCAACCAACCCCCTCAATATAGAAAAGCAGCAAGGCATGGAAAAGAACCCTTGTCTCTGGCATGCTGGTTTCCTAGGTGCAGTAAAATGTAGAAAGAATTGGGGAGGGGTGTTGGAGAAGCTTTACCACTTTCTTCCCCTGACCCTCACTAACCAATTAGATTGGCCAAAGAGAGGACATAAGAGCAGTCTTGCTGGATCAGACTAGTGGTTCATCTAGTCCAGCATCTTGTTTCACACAGCAGCCAACAAAGAGTATAGGATCCAAGGTCTGATGTTGCCTCCTAGAGGAGAACAGGGAGTTTGAGACACTGATTTTTGGCTCATATTTTCATCCAGGGAGGCCTCATTATGGCAACCAAAGAGGAATAAAAGGGCAGGCTTTGTAGAAATTGGGTAGCAGAAAGGGAAGGGAGGTCCAAGTGAAAATCAAAGTGCTTGATTGTATCACAAAAAACCTCCTTGCATAGGTTTTGAAGGTTTCTTTCCAAAGAGTATTTTAAAAAATGATGGTCCATATCTCGTTTTTAAAAAAGAAGCTTAACCCTGGAGCAAAAGTCTGAGAAACTCAAGATAAATTTGCACACACACACATACCCGCCATAAGGTTGAGAATCTCCCTATCTAGGAAAGGATAAACCCACCCCACATCAGAGGCTCAAACTGCTAGAAAATATCCAAGAAGATGAATTTTATAATGCACCCCAAAACGTGTACAAACCATTGGTGATACTGATGGGTACATTTGTCAGTAGCTATATCAAAGTGAGAAAGTGAGCAAAGATTAAGGAGGGTAGAATATTTCAGAGGTACTAGGCATGGAAATGGATTCTAGAAGCCTGGAAGGATCATGGGACAATGTACTAAATCCAAAGTAAAGATGTTGGAAGTCTTTTAAAATAAATTTGGTGTCATCGTTTAGCATCAGTTTCCAGAACTCCTTTGAACTGAGAACCACACAAGTCTATACGGAATTCTAAACCAAGATAATTTCTAAATCATAGTGAAGAATAGATATTAAAACTAGAAGAGACAGTTATATGGATCATCTCCAGCCCTCCCTGCATAACCTCAGCAGGGGAATGTCAGGCACTCCCTTTTTAACAATTCCTCTCTATTTTCTGCCAGCTTCAGAGACAGAAAGCGGGGGGGAGGTCATTACTGCTATGTTTAATTTGGCAACCATGAACTTCTCTGTAATAAATAACACTTAATTGGATCATATTCATTAGTACTGCTTTAGTCTGTTGCTTTTCTTTTTGTATTGATTCCATAACTGGGAAAGGGGGGATTCTGGGTTCAGTCTAATGAGACCATTTATGTCTGCAAGGGAATACCTGATGGGTGCTTAGAAATACCCAAGGATGTTATTCCAGCAACTTGCTAAACGGTAATTTGAGACACGATAAAATTAAAGACAGCATGTGGGTTATGGAATCTTAGCTTTTCTCAATAAGAGAAAATCAAAGTTAAACAGTTTTTATGAATCAGTGTAAGATTTTCTAGAGACAAACAACTCTCCAGACCAACTCCAGTATGGCTGGGTTATGACTGCTTTCTAAACAGATGCTTTTCTAAGTCCATTTAAGATTACAAGAAAACCTGAGTCAAGTAATTTGAAACTAGAACGCTTGCCTACCTTAGTGATACCCATAAATTGTTAGATAACAAACCACAATCCTTAACAAGGACAACATCTGCCATTATCTAGCAATCTGTTAGAAAATCAAAAGTTCCACAACGAGAGAAGCCAAGTTCTGTGTTCGGTGTGATTTATGCTGGATACAGTTGCATGCACTTGTGTACATGCACACATGCAAGTGCATACAGATGTATCCAGCATAAATCATACTGAACAAAGAACCTGGCAAGGGGCAAGGAATTGTGTTAGGTACTGGACCCACAGTTAGCCTAGTTTAAGAGACTGGACTAGACATTATCACCTGCAACCAAAAAATAGTAACTGGTACTGTGCCCAGTTATGTCAGAGGTGATCGAGATCAAATTAACACTCTGCCACTAAACTAACTGGATGAACTTGGGCTAGTTGTGCTCTCAGCCTAATGTACCCTACAAGGTTACTGTGAATATAAAATGTGAGATGGAGCCATTTATGTCACTCTGGCCTCCTTGGAGCAGGGGAAGGATAAAAAATAAGCAAATACACATCCCAATACTTGGCTCTTATCATTTTTAAAAAGCAAATTTATAGCCCTTGTAACTGTGATGATAGCTTTGATGTTGGGTGGGATGTATCCAGCACAATCTGAAAAGCTGTGGGAATTCACAGGCTCCAGTGTCATTCATGGCTCCTTATCTTGCACATTATAGCTTGCATCCAGATATCACTGGATATTGTGCTATTCTTATACTGTAACAAGAATTTGCAACTGGATTGGGCTGTCCAGTCAGGTTAATCTAGTTGCAAGTCATCACTATCTTGCAATGATAGCACAATATCCAATGATGTGTGGATGCAGCCCACCATGAGCAGAAGCAGAATATATTGTTGATTTGAGTACATGATAAAATTGGAGAATTAAATGTCCCTTCATGCAGAATTTTTTTTAAAAAAAAGAACAGCTAATACACATGTCTTGTCCTATTAATAACTATGCTCACACTGGCTTATATTTGCAGTGGCCTACAGCATTGCTGTTCCCTTACCTAGTTTCCATTTTCACTCATTTCTAGAGATAAAATTATTGAGCTAGGAGGAGATAAAATGCTCTCTGCTCTGACAATTCCTGATGACAGAGTGGCATGGAAGGATAAACCATGTCACTTCCTGTAGTCTTTGCCATGTGAGTTTTCGCTTGCTTTTGAACCCCTCTCTGAAGGTTATGCAGAAGAGAAAGCATTCTGGGTGGTGCTGGTTTCACGTTCACACAACAAACCCAACTGAAATATTAAAGCTTGTGTGTGAAAACACTTCCATCACATCTAAGAGTGGTAGGTTCCTGAGCGGAAAGGAACTTATGGAAGAAGCCACTGTTATTACCAAAGGATACTCCCTTCTTTGCTCTTCTCTTGAACACTCTCCATTCCTGGCAAAGCTGAAGCAACACGTCGGAAGAGCTAAAGCAATGTGGAGTGTGGGATAAAAAAAGGCAGGCCGGAGGGAAGGGTCAAGAAACAAAACAATTATGAATAGGACTTCTGAGTTGCATTTCACATACAAAATGTAAGCAGCAAAATCAAAGTGTTTGGGAAACTGGTTAAGCAAGAAGTAGGGAACCCAGCCTATTTGACCCCAGAAAACAAGAGCTGGGGCTGTCTATACATGTCTCAAGAGGAAATGGTTCACTGGTCTTGTGAGAATAACAATAACAGTTGTTGGTGCTCAAAATGTGGCTCGTTCCAGAGAAGTGACAGTGGCACAGAATTATAGGTGGCAAAGGTCCCAAAGACCATTGAGTTCCCACATATGCACATGGAGTGCAGAACCATCTCCCCTTCCCTCCGGGACTGTAGGATGCCACATGCTGAGAGCAAGTGCACTACAAAAATATTTACAGACCAGATAACTTGACCATCAGCAAGCCTGTCAGGGAAAGTAACCCAGGCTTAAAAGTAGGGCATGGCCAGTTAATGTTCATGAACAGCTCTTCTTTCAAAACAAATGGGTTTATCTTCCTGTAAGGGCTCCTAGGGATTTGAAGAAATGAGCTCTGACTCATGAAAAGTTGTGCTGAAATAAGTTTTGTTAGTCTTTAAAGTCCAAGCAAACTCCTGTTTTGTTTTGGGTTATTCAGCTAGGATACCCTATATATGGCTGCCACCAGAACTGTAAAAGTCCCATTAGCAGGCAACACAAGAGTGTATTTAAAATCAAAAGATCCATTTTGCCTACCAGATTCTCAAAAGAATGGACGCCTGTCCTAGATTCTGGCCCTCATAAGATAGCTACTGCCATTTTAAAAATACAAAAGCCAGTGTTGGGAATCAAAAAGTTTGTCATATAGTAGGGATCTGCGTGTACCCAACAGGGTACACAAGTAAAGGTTCAACATGCAAGAGTGCATAATTCCAATCAACCTTCATTAGACTGGAAAATGGGAATTTGATCTTAGAATAAGTTTTCCTCCTTGGCTTGTCAGAAGATCTACCCTAGCCCTTAGGAGCTTGTATACTATTGATCGATGCATTAGGCAAGGGGTAAATGGTCATTTTGCTGCCAAATTCCAACTGTTTTTCTCTATTTTGTGACAGATTCAGATTAAACTTCCTTCTGGAGAGCCTGTGGCTATGTAGCAAGTTCCTGTTCCAGTTTCTTTTGTTCTCCAACAACATGTGCTTGAAAGACAATAGGGACTAGTCTCTGTCTCCCAATCTCTTAGATGTAGTCCTAGAAATACATATCCTAACCACTGCTCTCTCATAAAAAGGGCTTTCAATATCCTTTTCACTGCTCTGCATCCCAAGTGATCTGATTTCTTATATTAAACCTATTTTTCTCCAGATTTTTACTCCCTGTCTATGCAGTTATGCATCCCACTACTAGTGGCTAGATTTTTTGGCTTCTTAAAAAAATCTGTTCATTACCATTTTGGTGAATTTTCACAAGGAAGAATTGGAATGTCCAAGGCTAGAAGCCTGTTACCCATACTTGACCTCTGGTCTCTCATATTCCCCACTGTTTCCTGCCTGACACTACCCAAACATCATGTCATGATGACTTTCCTGCATGGAGATAATTTAGTTTGCTATGTACTCATGACCAGTCAGATATTATATTTTTCAAATGATAGGGTACACATAATTTTCTTAATCTACATGCAAGGGAAAACATTTCAGTGAAGTTCCCACCTAGTCATCTTCACCCCAAAAGAAAGTTTCCTTTCTTACCTGTTTTACATTGTATCCTGTTTTTGCACTTGTCTCAATAAACATGACATTCAGCTCTTTAGCTCTCTGTTCCCCTTCTTCAATTGTTATCTGCCTGGGATGGACACACAGAGCAAAGAAAATGGTAACTATCTCACGGCAACTAGGAAAGGGGGTTTATCTGGGAACGGGAGGGAAGTCAGGAGTGGGCGTGTGGTGAGAAGCTATAATAATTCCACCAAGCAAAGTCCTCTAATTTAACAATGCAACAGGGGATTCAATAATGGTCAATAAGACAGGAGTTGTCACCCTAGGGAGCTGTTGCTATGACAACAAGAGGCAACAGAACTCCTTTATGATGTGGCTTATTGCCATTCTGTGAGTTTCTTGTGATTCAAAGATTTTTTTAACCTCCATCTTTTCCAAAAGAAGTTGCCTCCATTCCATTTAATCATTTTCTACTTACCTCTTATCTGCAAGGTCTGTTTTGTTGCCTACTAGCATAATAATGACATCACTTCCTCTTTCTGTTCTAACATCATCAATCCATTTGGATGTCTGCTGGAAGGAGTTGAGATCTGTGAGAGAGAAGAGAAATAAGGAAGGTGGATATCAGACAAAGGCAGGTTTTCCAATAGTGACAGGTTTGGTTTTTAAAGGACTGATACTTCTATGGGGCACTTGGAAGCAGGCCCATAGCCAGGAATTTCTAAGTTGGGGGCACTTAAATTTCTCAGGGGCCACTTAGCCAATGTAATTTAATTATTTATCCTGTGCACCCCCTTACCTCAAGCCCCCTCCCTGGATCTCCAGTGCAGCCAGCATCCCATGGCCTCCTTCTCTCTTTCTGGCATCTCCCCCCCCACCCCCGCCTGTTTCCAGCTGCTCAGCTCTCCCTTCCCTCTATAGGGTGGGATTAGATGGTCACATGAGCCCATTCGGCTCTCTCACTGCTCTTGGGCAGCATTTTCTGTCCATCATTCTCACTTCCTGCAATAAGCCCTCCTGGCACAGATCAAACCACTCGATGGCAAGCCTCCTGCACCTCTCTGCCCAACTTTCTCTCCCAGGCACCAGAAGAGGTCCTGGAGCGGCATAGCCTTTTGGCTGTCCTTCCCCATGCGACTCAGGTCTTGCTGCTTGCTACACAAGCTGCCCTGAGGTAGATGCGAAGAAAGGCAAAGTGGCAGGCCTGGCCACCACTACCTTTGACCCCTGCAATTGGGATTCCCTCTAAAAGCTGTCACCTCACCCACTCCAAGCTCCCACTACTCCGCCCTCCCTCTTTCCAGCAAAGGGGGCATGCAGCTGAGCAGGGTCACTGTAGCCATTGGCCGCTGCTCCCCAGCCATTAGGGAACAGCTGCTCGGAGCCTGGGGAGGGAGCATGTGGGGGAGAGCACTAGAGAGGCTGGCTGGGCCCTGGGGACTGTGCCTGGGGACTGTGCCCCCCTCTCCACGTGAGTTCTGCTCAGCTGGAAGAAAGCTGAGAGGGTCTCCCTCCATGCCACCCACCCTCTGGTCAAGAGGAAGTGCCCAGCTTGTCCTCGGGCAGCAAAAACAGAGGTTGTCTGAGGCGGATGTGCAGGGCTGCTGGCAGGCGGGGAAAGGGAATGGGTGGCAGTGGCAGGGAGTTGTCTGGGCAGCTCAGAGAGTTGGGGGCCTGGGCTGCCTAGAAAGTCATGGGGCTTTGGCAGGAAGTCGGGGGGCCAGGCTCCAGGAGGCCACACCACACGTACCGGCCTGTTTGGAAGTGACAGCAAGAAACACTTATGAAGCTTTCAAATGTGCTTGAAAAGGGACTTAGTGTGGCTCACAGCTTTTGGATTCTGCTCCCTTTACCACTTAAACAAGGCAGAACGGACATAATGTACATGAAAAACTTTTGAGTAGTTCAAAAAAGATGAGGGGCAAACAATATTTGTATAAGACTGGAGTGAAAAGGGAATCAGAAGGTACTGAAGGAATAAAAGCTCAAAGGTATGTTTGATGTCTACTGATTTGTGGGGCCACGAAAAGGAGGCCAAGATGAGAATGCTAACAGAAGTACATTGCAGAAGGTGATGAGGATGGGAATAGTCAGGGAAAACATAGAAGAGAGAAGGTCAGCTGCAGGTCTAAAAGCACTTCTCATCGAAACGGAAATATTCATCCTTTTTTTCTCATTGATTTTTTTATTATATATAGCATCAATAACAAATACAACACTAACAAGCCAACAACAATACAACTGCACTTAATAAGTACAATCTTATCTATAGTAAGAATTATGCGAATTATAAAAATAGAACCAATTAGTAAAATACAAAATTTTGATATTGTACAGGACATGAATATATCTCTGAATCCGAGTGGGTAGCTACAAAATCAAAAAATGGAAGCCAGCGTTCTAAGAAGTAGTTCTTTAGGTTGGGGGAGTAGGCTGCTGAGATTTGAGATCTGAGTTTGTCTGCAATCATTAAGTCCCAGCATTTGGAAAACCACTGTTGCACTGTAGGTATAGTAGGTTGATTTGAAATGGAAATATGCTCAAATATCTCAAATATGCTTTCTGCACATAATCAAGTTATGTCTACAGCCCAGATCACCATCTTTCCACCACACCCCACACAAAGGACAGTAGTTACCACTGGTCTTCTCCACAGATAATTTTCTGCATATGTCTTAATAGCAACTGTTTCAATTTGGAATTGAATGAAGTTTGAGTCCAGTGACACCTTTAAGACCAATAAAGTTTAATTCTGGTGTGCAAGCACACTTCAGATACATTGAAACAGACTTCCTCAAGCTGGTTTAATTGCCAGGAAGGGCTAGGTAGAGTCAAGCGGTATAAATAACTGAGCAATGATTATAGCTAAGATTGGATTAAAGCAGTTGGTAAGACCTGTGAATAGCAGGAAATTAGCATACAAATACAAGTGTTAACAAACATGGCAAGAACTGAGTTTGAGCCCAGTGGTACCTTTAAGACCAACAAAGTTTAATTCTGGGTATAAGTGAGAACTGAGTAACTTAGCATGTGCTGAGAAACCTGTAGGAGAACATTTCAGCCTCCCAAGGCACTCAGTGTGGAACCTCAAAGCAGGCATTTTATTGCAAAGGAATTTCAGAAACAGACTGGAATAGGAAATTGTTGAATTACAAGTTATTAAAATAGTCAGGATAACTGAACTCCCAGGGTTTAACAGACATAATGGGTTCTTATCTCACTACACGTGCCAAGTCATTCAGTTCTCACACCCAGAATTAAATGTTGTTGGTCTTAAAGATGCCACTGGATTCAAACTTAGTTCTCACATCTGTTGTTAACTCTTTTATTGTCTGTATGCTAATTTGCTGCTATCCACAGGTCTTACCAATTGCATTAATGAAATGTTAGCTATACCGATGGATCAGTTACTTATTCATCTTGACTCTAACTTGCCCTTCCTGGCAACTAACTCCCCCACCTGTATGTAAGGTTTGAGGAAACCTATTTCAATGTATCTGAAGAAGAGTGCATGCAACATGAAAGCTTATACCCAGAATTAAACTTCGTTGGTCTTAAACCAACATGGCTACCCTCCTGAATCTAACTTGGAAGGTAGCTCAATTGAAATGACTGGAGGCCTCCACTCAGCCCTTCTTCTGTGGAATGCTCCTTCCACAGGCACCTCCTCACATTTTTCTAGGAAAATCTTCAATCAATTACTGGAGAGAGGATTCAGTGCAACTATAGCAACCAAAGCATGGGCCCTCAGAGCTACCACTGGCAATCCACTCAAAGGAATATTTTTAATGAGCCACTTCATCGCCAGTCACCTGCCTAGCCCTGACCCCTTCTGTGACGGCTTCAGCTGCCTCAATGTACCAGGGTCAGCAGAGGGAAGCAGATCTGCTTTTCTGTCACTTTTCCTTTCCTCTTAAATTAATTGCAACAAGGAACACAATTAAGCCAGAGCAAACAGGAAGAAATGGGTATAAGAAAAGGTCAAAGTCCAGTTTCAAGGCTGGCAGCTGCAGAAAACTCTTATGATTTGACATCTTTTACTGGGTAGCTCATTCAGTGTGAAGACAACTTGACTGGGAGGGTGGGGTATGAATTAAATAAATACATAAATAAATAAATAGGAATGTAGTGTAGGAATTAGGAGATCTTCTTCGTGATCTCTGTGCATCACATCCATGGAATCTAGTGCTCCTGCTCTGATCTGATTGGTGTTGTACAAAGCTCACAACGGGATTTTCGCGCCTCCACCCTGGGCCTGTGCGGGAACCCTCACCATGCATGCCCAAGGGGGCAGGGCACAGACATCCCACCTGTTCTCTTCTGTCTGCCATGCTGTTAGCAGCAAACTCGTTCGTCAGTGCTTGAGAGATTTTTTGCCTAACAGTTGGGAAATTCTCCACAGAAAATTTCTTCTTCTTCTTCTTCTTCTTTGGACTTCTGCCTCAAGGGACAACTGGAAACACCTTTAGGGGTCTTCCGGGGTCTTTGGACCGTTGCCCCCACCCCCACCCCCTCTCTGCTTTTACCTCAGACAGAAGTCTGTTCATGGATAAGAAGTGGGGGTGCTTCAAGAGGTGTGCTTCCTACGGCAGCAAACTAGCCCCTCGGGACGAGCACACCCTCTGTATTATTTGTCTTGGCGAGAGTCATCGGCCAGACGCCTGCTCCTCTTGCGCCAAGTTCTCAAATCAAACTAGAAAGAACAGGGCTGCAAGGTTCAAAGTCGCCCTCTGGGAGTTGGCCCTTGCCCCTCCGGCAACTTTGATGGAGGTAAATCCGGTTTCGATTCCGTCCACGTCGACTACTTCCCAGCCATTGATGTCGAAGGAGACAATGGTGCCTTTGACGCCGATGCCACCTCGAATGGCCAAATCGGCTTCCGATACGGGGCCTGTCCCCAGGAAGAAGTGTCCTTCGAAGTCGGTCTCTGCAGTATCTACGCCAGTGAAAAAGGCCAAGAACGACAAGTCGCAGAGGCATACCGCCCATAAGTCAACTTCAGGAGACACGCGTAAGTCTCACGAGCTGAGTGGTGCAGTACCTCCCAAGGGCTCTGCATTGCATGTTTTTAAAGATTCTAATTTTTTTCTCTCTAGCAGAAGTCGTTTAAAAAAAAATTTAGAGCCAGATTCTTTGTGTTTATTTTCTAAGATTTTTATACTGTTTAAAATATCCTGAACCAACTTGTTTCATTTTTTGTTATAGGCAGAGATAAGAGAAATGATTTTACCTCTTAATGACAGCCTTCATAGCATCCCAAACTACCGGCAGGAAAACTCCACAATCAGAATTTAATTTAAAATATTCAGTGATAGAATATTCAATTTCTGTACATGCCAATGAATTAAAGAAAAGATTTTTATTGAGAGACCATATACGCGGGGTTTTTTGTTCCATATTCGTGTTTAGGGAACATTCCATCCATGCATGGTCTGATAATGTTCTAAGACCTATATCAGATGACTATATTTGATTAATTAAGGAAGTAGAAATCAAAATATAATCAATTCTGGTAAAAATATGATAACAAGGAGAAAAGTAAATATAATCTTTCACCCCTTGATGATGCAATCGCCATATATCACACAGATTAAAATGAGTAAAAAGTTTCAACAACGTTGATTTAGAAGTGGATTTAAAACAGGAAAGGTTTTTGTTGTATGGATTGTAGGATCTATCCCAAATTGAATCAGCTATACTATTGAAATCTCCACCTATTATAGTGTGACCTTCTTGAAAGTTATTGAGTAATGACAGCATTTCTTGAAGTGCACTGCATGTTAATAGCAGTCGCAATCTCTTCAAAAACATCGGTCGACACTGGAGCTGCCTAAGATCAATCTGGAACCTTCAGTCGAGATACTGGATTCTCCACCAAGGCAGCTGAACCCTCCGGTGCTGGACATGAGGCCGGCTCACAAGCCTCCATCTGTATTGGCTTCCAACACCGAGGTCGACCTGATTTTGGAGACTCAAGCAGTGGGTCCCCGTTCTCTGTCGACTGCATCCTGGGCCAGCGGTGCCTCTGACCATGGTAACAGATATCGACCCAGAAATAGATCCCGCTCTCCTCATCCTGATAACTGGGATCGATGGGACAACTACGGTTCTCGTCACGACCGATACCGTCCATCTCATCCACCTTGTGACTTCCCATCCGAATATCCATATGGACCACCAATGTATCCTCCCTACGACCATCGGCAAGGTATGCCTATTGGTTCTCCTCCATGCCGTGGCTGCTGCCTAGAGAGCACATTGACTGGGGTGCCCGCTATCAGTGATCCACTTCCCCATGTCATCCACCACCATCTGCAACCTTGTCAAAACCACCGCCTTCCCCACCGCCGATAACTGATCCCCTTCCACTGATGTCTCCCAGGAACCCATCGATACTGATCCCGACTCTGGGCCCAGTATATCATTCAGAAACTTCTCAGGACGTTTCAGAGGTTGACCAGTCAGAGGATGAGTCCTTCCTCAGAGATCCCTCATCGAAGCAAAACGTCTCCGACGACCTCCCGATCTCTCCTTACGAGAACGTGTCCTCTTATGGTGACCTAATTAAACGGATGGCTCATTCCTTACGTCTGCCAATCGTTCAGTCGCAGCCGTTGGTATCGGATGAGCTCTATGACGTAGTGCAGTTGGATGCATCGTCATCGATAGCCTTACTGATGTCGAAGGTCCTCCTGCAAGCAGTTAAAGCTCCTTGGGAGAAACCATCGTCTGCACTGATATCGACGAAACGTCTCAACCATATGTACAGGGTGCAGGAGGAAGGGGCAGGCTTCCTTTATACCCATCCGAGGCCAAATTCAATGGTAGTCTCTTCCTCTTCGAAGAACAAGCGCTCCAGCATCGCACCTTCAGATCAGGAAAGTAAGAAGATCGATGTCTTTGGAAGATGCTTTTACTTGGCAGGTGCGCTGGGTGTAAAAGCCTCAAACTACATTGCCTGTCTGGGTAGATATCAATACTCCCTATGGCAAAGAATGTCAGAGTTTCTCCCCTCAGTGTCGGATGACAAGATCCCGGAAGTTCACGCTGTCCAGAAGGAGGGCTTAGTTGTGGCTAAACAGCTTCTCAATTCTGTACCCTTGATACCTTTTCTCAACCCTTGACACCTTTTCCACCACAATGGCCTCTTTGATCGCTCTTCGTAGACATGCATGGCTTCGAACAACTTCTTTGCCCACTGATACCAGAGCATACATCGAAGACCTTCCGTTTAATGGCGAGGGCCTGTTCCATTCCTCAACCGACTTGGCGTTGCAAGAAATGGACAAAAGCATTAAAGCTTCCAAATCGTTGGGTGTCTCCGCCCCACTGAGATTCTACCGTCAACGTTCTTGGTCCTGCTATGGGTCCAAGTGCCACTACCCCACCAAGCCGTCTCCAGACAGCAATTGGAGACCCCGCCAATCTCCTGTGGGTCAATGCCAGCAGTACAGTTACCAGACGAAGTCACACTATGGCTCTCAGCAGCAGCAGCCTAGACCTAAGCCCCAATGGGGCCCCAAACAGGGACTCTGACTTCTCCCGCCTTGTGCCAACCAATCCAACCTTGTATTCCCATTTCTGTCTGCCTGGCAAAATATTACCACTGACTCTTGGGTCCTATTCATCCTGACCCATGGATACATCATAGAGTTTCTGGACTTTCCCAAGTTCCCGGTCTTCCATCCCACCCCTCCCTCTCCCATCCTCCTCCAGGAAATCAAATCTTTACTGGAGAAAGATGTGATAGAATGTGTACTGAAGGCATCCTAGGGGATGGGCTTCTACTCCCGTTATTTCACGATTCCAAAACGAGATGGGGGGTTATGCCCAATCTTAGACCTGTGGGACCTGAACATCTTCATAAGGTACCGCAAATTCAAAATGACATCCTTAAAAGTGATCCTTCCCCTGCTCTCCAAGGGCTCCTGGATGGCAACCATCGACCTCCAAGATGCCTACTTTCATCTGAACATTCACACATCCCACCAGAGGTACCTCCACTTCGCCATAGGAGACCTCCACTTCCAATACAAGTGCCTCCTGTTCGGTTTATGCACCGTGCCAAAGGTGATGGTGGTGGTGACGGCCTACCTTCGTCTACAGGGAATTGCCATCTTTCCCTACACAGACGATTGGCTCTTCGTGGCAGACACGCCAACGCTTCTGGATGCCCACACCTCCCAGACGCTGCACCTTCTGTCCTCCCTAGGCCTTCAGGTCAACCACCGAAAGTCGCATCTGCAGCCTTCCCAGACAGTGCAATTTATCAATGCTCTCCTGGACACGGTGACCTGCAGAGCTTACCTGCCTGCAGACAGGGCTGCAACCCTGTCATCTCTGGCTATTGGGGTCCGGATTCAGGTCTCATCCACGGCTTTTCAGATCCAAGGTCTCTTGGGACATATGTCAGCCACCATGGCTGTCCTGCCGCTGGCAAAACTGCACATGAGACCTCTTCAACTTTGGTTCTTGAGTCACTTCAAGCCGTCCAAGATGCCACAATCCAAATGTCTCAATCCCCCACCAAATGTGCGGGACTCTCTTCTATGGTGGGTGGAACTGCCCAATATTACCCGAGGGGCCCCCTTCCATCTGCCGAACCCCAGTTTTACACTGACCACTGATGCCTCCCTGTGGGGATGGGGAGTCCATCTCAACAGCATCAGCGTCGGTTACAGATGGGATGCTCTCAATGTAAGCAAGCACATCAATTACCTAGAATTGCTTGAGATAAAGCTTGCACTGGCTTCCTTCCAACCCATTCTTCAGGGGCACTGCGTAGCTGTTCTGACGGACAATACCATGGTGCTCAGCTACGGAAACCGTCAGGGAGGGACAGTATCCCACAGCCTCTGCTGCCTGGCGATTGAGGTGTGGGACTGGTGTGTAGCAAACGACGTCTTACTTGTGGCTGCCCACATTCCCGGGTCTTCCAATGTGGAGGCTGACCTCCTCAGCAGGGGTCTCAAACAACATCACGAGTAGGAACTGAATTGGTCCTACCTTTGTCCCCTCTTTCAAAATAGGGCACTCCAGAGATAGACATCTTTGCCACCAGGAAGAATGCAAAATGCCCCTTCTGCTGGGGGAGGAGCAGATCCGCTCTCTCTAGGAGATGGCCTACTCCATCCGTGGGGACGAATGTTCCTGTACATGTTTCCTACTCTACCTCTCATGTTATGGGTCATTCACAAACTGGCCAAGGTCCTGCCGGACTGCATCCTCATAACCCCATAGTGGCCCAGGCAACCCTGGTTCCCCACTCTACTACATTTTGCCAGGGGCTGGTACCTCCACTTACCCAAGGTTCCGGATCTCCTCCTGGCAGAGAACGGAATGCTTTTCCATGCAGGGGTGGATGCCCTGAAGTTGACAGCCTGGCAAATACAATGATAACTTTCTCTGACCAGGTTTCTGAGGTCCTCCTCAATGCGAGGAAGGAATCCACACGTCTCTCGTATCAGAGGAAATGGCGTAGGTTCCTCTCCTTTCTACAGGCTTCGTCACAATCGCCAGAGCCTGTAGGTCTGGACAGGGTCCTGGATTTCCTTCTGTCACTCAAGGACCAGGGCCTCTCCCACTCTTCCATCAGGGTCTACTTGGCGGCTATCTCCGCACACCACGAGCCCCTGGACGGCTATTCTGTCTTCTCCCATCTGACCTCTAAGAAGTTTCTTAAAGGTCTCCTCAGGCTATGCCCCTCTGTAAGTGTTCCTATGGAGCTATGGGACTTACCATTGGTGCTCCGCTGACTCACCAGGAAACCATTTGAGCCTATGGCGACCTGTGACTTGCAGTACGCTGCCTGGAAGATAGCTTTCCTTGTGGCAATTATGTCGGCTAGGAGGGTCAGCGAACTCATGGCGCTGCGTCATGACTCTCCGTACTTGGTATTTTTACCAAACGGGGTACGTCTAGTACCGGACTTTTCCTTCATTCCGAAGGTCGTCTCAGAATTCCATCTCACCTCTGAGATATTCCTACCTAACTTTTTTCCACATCCTGATGGGGAAGAGCAACGTTTGCTTCAGTCTCTGGATGTCAAGAGGGCACTCCTCTTCTACCTGAACAGGACTCAGCCCACCAGAAGGGACAATAATCTGTTCCTGTCCTATTCATCTGTTTCCTTAAGGTCGCGAATCTCGAGTCAATGCCTGTCCAAGTGGATAGTTGGGAGAATTAGGCTCTGCTACGCCTTAGCAAAGCAATCACTCCCTGCTCACTTGAGGGCACATTCCACCAGGTCCATGGCGACTTCAACAGCCTTTCTGAAGGGCGCATCACTGTCTTCCATCTGCAGAGCGGCTACATGGTCCACACCACCCACGTTCATCAAGCACTACGCTCTGGATGTTCATGTGCAACAGAAGGGCAACTTGAGTTGTTTGGTCCTGTCTGCTGTGGCTCACTGAGTCTGACAGCGCCCACCTCCACGTGAGCCACTGCTTTTTAATCTCCCATGGATGTGATGCAGAGACCACAAAGAAGATAAACAAGTTGCTTACCTGTAACTGATGATCTTCGAGTGGTCATCTGTGCATTCAAACCGCCCGCCCGTCATTCCCCACTGCTGTCAACTTCAGTTCTTCTCTCATGACTTGGGTTGACAGTGGTCAGAAGGAACTGGCGGGATGTCCATGCCCTGCCCCCTTGGGCATGCGCGGTGAGGGTTCCTGCGCAGGCCCAGGGCGGAGGCACAAAAATCCTGTTGTAATTTTTGTACAACACCGATCAAATCAGCACAGGCGCACTAGAACCCATGGGTGTGAATGCACAGATGACCACTCGAAGATCATCAGTTACAGGTAAGGAACCTGTTTGTCTGAGTTCAAATCCCTGTTCAGCCAATAACCTCATTAGATAATTTTGGGCAAGTCACTCTCAGCCCAATCTACCTCATGGGGCTGTTGTATAAATACAAAGTAAGAGTGGAGAATCATATATACTGCTCTGAGCTCAATGGAGGAAGGACGGGATAAAAATGAAAGTCAGAGAATACTGGCTGGTTTAAGAAAGTCAATGTGGTACAGAGGCTAGAAAGTTGTATTTGTGTCTGGTAGATCTGGGTTTGAATCCTGCCTCTGGTTGTGTTTTTGCCTCAGTTTCTCAGCAGTTACTTGCCTTATAGGCTATTAAGAATGCAAATTCAAACACTTTACAAGAACCAAATGTGTTATATAACTAATATACACATAAAATATGAGCCTAGGGACCAGAGAATTTTGGAAGAGATGTCAAGATTTAGTTTAGTTTAGTTTATTTGATTTTGATTTATCCCTCAAATATGTGCTGGGCTTAAATAATGGTTTCAGATACTGTTGAGAACTCTCTGTTATATCTGCAAAAGATATTTTCCCCAGTGCCACTTTGATGCCAACTCAGAGAAAGTCCTCCTCGAGAGTCCACATGGCTTGAGCTGATTTTATACCAGCATCACACCTCTGAATGCACAAACCTATGCCACATGTTGCCTCTTAAGTACAACTTGTATCTGTCCAGCAAGTCACCACTTGTTAGCCAGGGCCTTACAAATTATTGTTGGCAAAATGTCCCAATGCAAATCTAAATGAGCTCACATATTACAGGTAGAATGCATGGTAAGATTTGGTCAGGTCCACTTTCAGGTAACCAATTGGAAGATGCAGTGGCATTTCTCATCCTGTGCCTAATTAAAGCAAAGCCAAGTTTGTGTAACTTATTGCCCATCACTACCCCCAGATACTGGAGTGAACATTTACATTACTGACATATGATAGCAGAAATATTCTTTTCAGTGGTAAATACTTTAAGAATCAAGACTGGAGATTTATAGAAAAAATAAATATCATTGTATGCAATTGTGACTTGAATTGTCAGACAACGGAGGCCAAAGCCTATTCTGGACAAAAGAAATGAGGAAGACAGAGATACAAGTATCAGAAAGAAATACAAGAATTCAAGCAAAGCCACAATAAGGTACAAAAATGTTTGACTTTGGGAAGTGATGTAAACTAATGTGTCATTTTAGAAAGACAGATAAAACCATCCTTCCTTTATAAGCGGGCTGCTTCCACATATAGGTTTTGCTCCAGGGATTGTGTTTTCCCTATCTTAGCTGTGATCTTTCCCAAACCTGGTTTGGTACCATCCTTTTGGGAATACTGCAGGTCCTGCCCAAATCAGCACCATTTTCCTTGCTTCAGGCACCCCCCAATGGCTTTCTCAAGCTTCCCCCCACAAACAATAAAACAGCAACTGAACATTGCTATAGAATTATAACATTATAACAGTGTAACTACTACTACTTCTGAATTCCCAGTTTTCATTTTTTAAAAGAGTAAGTTTCTAGTAGAGATATGCCCTTTCCCCTTATGTCTTTGTATTTAAAGGAGCTACTTATTTTTTTAAAACAACAAAAGCTAGGGAGTCAGAGGAACTCTTAGATCAATTGATATAACGTTATAACAGTGCTATAGTGATGTCAATGGCTGATTAAAAGAAAAAGCTCAAAAATCCCTCCAGTGGCACGAGAGGGTATAAATGGTGGCTGCAAAGGACCAAAGCTGTGTGGATGCTCTTTTGCCACAGTGAATACCTCTTCTTTTGCAGTGATGATGCTATACAGAGAATTTTCACTATGTGGCAAACAGCTTTACAATTAAAAAAGAAAGAAACAAGGCATCTGTCAGTTTGGTGAAGTGGTTAAGTGCGCGGACTCTTATCTGGGAGAACCGGGGTTGATTCCCCACTTCTCCGCTTGCACCTGCTGACCTTGGGTCAGTCACAAGCTCTGGCACAGCTGTTCTCTCAAGGACAGTTTCTGTCAGAAGTTCTCTCAGCCCCACCTACCTCACAGGGAGTCTGTTGTGGGGAGGGAAAGGGAAAGGAGTTTGTAAGCTGCTCTGAGACGCCTTTGGGCAGTGAAGGGCGGGGTATAAATCCAAACTCTTCTCTCTTCTTCTTCTGTCCCACTGCAGAGGCATTGGCTTTGGCCAGAAAAGCTACACAGAGAATCATCACCATGTAGAAGCAGCCACAGTCTCTTTGTATTAAGCACAATGGGCTCTTTAGGTATTCCACTGTATTCATTGTCTATTGTTTTCAGCCTAATCCTGAAATGAATAGACATACATTTTGGAGAACAGTGTATGACAGGAGGAAGTGTTTCCTGTTTTCAACAAGATGAAGGAAATATCCCAAATTCTCAGGTGGGAACAGTATGGAAAGCTAAGGGATGTACCTATATTATACTCCCATTATAAATTCCCAGAGTCATCCAGTTGGCCACTACAGAAAAGACTTCCAGACATAACCCATAAGAATTACTTGGCTGGAGCAGAACAAAGTCCATATAGGCTAGTATACTTTGGACCTTGTTCTGCTCCAGCAAAGTAGTTCTTAAGAGATACTCCTGGAGGTCTTTGGACTAGGAAGGAGACTTAGCTCTTTCATATTCCATTGCAGTGCAAATTAATATTTCAGTCAATACTCCTAAGAGAAACCACTAGCATCTAAAGCAGTAATTAATTTAAACTGTGACTATACAGTTCATCAGATTGTTAGGAATAACCGATATCAGGCATAAGAAGCTCTAAAGACCAAAGCAGGGTCTTCAAGATAAAAGATGTTGCCATGGCATGGAATGGAAAGAGGAAAGTGCTGCTGTCTCCGATTCTAGCCTTCACATATTGTTCCAAAAGACAGCATCATGTACTGTCTCACTTCTTACAATGCATCCTGCAATGTACTATACTTTGAATGGTCCATTATGGCTGATCTAGATCAGCAAAGGGCAGTTACAACGTGTTGCCACATTTGTTCTGCAGACAACCACAGGGAAATTTAACTCACTTGTGATGTCATAGACCACCACAGCTACTGTGGAGTCTCGAATGTAACTGGGAATCAAGCTTCGGAATCTCTCCTGGCCTGCTGTGTCCCAGAGCTGCAACCGCACCTGTGGGGGGGGACGGGGGACGGCCAGACAAGATACGCAAGAGAGAAGACACACACAATTAGGAAGAGAAACAGCCCTGGAAGATGGGAAGAAAGGAGAACAAAAGAGACAAAGAACACATGGGGGAAGCATCCATCATTTATCTGAGATACCCTCCTGAGAGGGTTCCTCCCCACCCTTGCTTCTGCGTCCAGTTAGTCAAGGCAACCATTTTCCTCTGCTGCAGAGACAGGTGTCTATATTATTGTTGCTGTTGTTGTTTAGATTTCTGAATTGCCTCATCCCTGAGTACAGAGTGCTCTGGGCGATTTTCCATAGATTAAAACATACGAAGTACAAATTAAAATCAACAATCAGTTAAACACAATTGCTCAATCTTCAGATGGCGTTTGTAGTTTTACTTAAGAACCTGCTCTGATTTGTTCTTCTGTCTCATGGGCAGGTTAAGGGGAGGCCAAAGTGGGCAAAGTAGGAGTAAAGAGAAGGAGTAAAGAGAAGGGTGCCAGCTATGATGGAAAACCGTTGCTGTCCTCAACCAAAAGTCTGGAGGAACATCTCTGCCTTATAGGCCCTGCGGAACTGCATTAAATCCTGCAGGGCCCTGATGGAATTTGACAGAGAGTTCCACCAAGTCAAAGCCAGGACTGAGAAAGCCCTGGCTCTGGTTGGGAATAGCCAGATACCTTTGGGGCCAAGGATCACCACCAGATTACTATCAGCAGAGCGTAATGCTCTCCCGGGGACATACCAGAGGAGATGGTCCCGAAGATACGCTGGTCCCAGACCACTCAAGGCCTTAAAAGTACCAACACCTTGAATCTGACTCGGTACTCCACTGGAAGCCAGTGTAGCTGGCGCAGCAGAAGTTGTATATATGCTGTCCTTGGTGTTCCCGTCAGGACCCATGCCGCTGCATTCTGGATCAGCTGGAGTTTCTGGGTCAGGTGCAAGGGAAGGCCAGCGAAGTGTTACAGTAGTATAGTCCGGAAGTGACCATCACATGGATTACCGTGGCTAGGTCAAGGCGCAACAAAAAAGGGGCCAATTGCCACACTTGGAGTAGATGGGAAAATGCCAGTTTGGCAACATTTGTGACCTGGGCCTCCATAATTAAAGAGGTGTCCAGGATGATACACAAACTCCTGACGGATTGCGCCGGTGTTAGTGGCGCCCCATCAGGCATGGGAAGTCTGAGCCCCAGCCCTGATGCAACCCACCTTCCAGCCACAAAACCTCTGTCTTCATCAGATTCAGCCTCAGCCTACTCTTTTTTAGCCATTCCGCCACAGCCTTCAAACCCTCAGCCAGGTTATGTGGGGCGGTATCCAGGCAGCTGTCCAATAGCAGATATAGCTGGGTGTCATCAGCATACTGATGGCACCCCAGCCCAAAACTCCACACCAGCTGGGCAAGGGGGCACATATAGATGTTGAAAAGTGCTGGGGAGAGGACCACCCCCTGAGGAACCCCACATACTAAAGAGTACCTGGCTGACATCCTCTCTCCCTGTGCTACCCTCTGTCTTCAGAGGAAAGCCACTTTAAGACTACCCCCCCCGAACTCCTACGTTGGTGAGGCAGTGAGTCAGAAGATTGAAATCAACTGTGTCAAACGCCGCTGTGAGATCAAGCAGCAACATCAGCGCTGACCCGCCTCGATCCAACTCTCTGCAGAGATTGTCTGTCAGGGCGACCAACACCATCTCCATTCTGTGGCCCAGGCGGAAGCCAGACTGAAATGGGTCCAAGTGATACACACAGTTTAAAAAGCTGTTTGACAGCCTTGTGAATAAAAGGTGTGATACAAGAACAGGAGGCAAAGAGTCATTGCGATACAATTGAAGAGTAGCTGAGAGGTGTAATGGAATGGTTTTTACCATATCAGGGCAATAGATCATACCAGTTTCATTCATTGCTGCAAACTCTCTTTCACTAATAGGGGGAAAATGGATATGGGCAGTGTAAGGATGCTATCTGCCACATGTTTCCAAGCATGGCAGTATTCCAGCACTACAGGTTTGAAAAGTGCAGCCTAGATCTCCTCCTGACTTGACCTCGATAGCCCAGGCTAGCCTGATCTCATCAGATCTTGGAAGCTAAGCAGGGTCAGCCCTGGTTAGTATCTGGATGGGAAACCTTCAAGGAATTCCAGGGTAGTAATATGAAGGCAGGCAATGGCAAACCACCTCTGAACGTCTCTTGCCATGAAAACCCTGTGGGGTCACCATAAATCAGCTGTGACTTGATGGCACTTTCCACCTACACTAGATCTCCTCCTGCAGTCCCAGGTCTGAAGAACCTCCCATGGGAAGGAGGGCAGAACTGAACACACTGCTGATGTAGCATGGATTATGTGTGAGTGTTTCTGGCCCATATTTGGCTCTATTGCACATCTGCTGATCTAAGTCACATTAACCTTGTGGGATCTGCAATATGTTTACTCTCTCTCTCTCTCTTTTTTGCTGGCATAGCCAGCAGGATGATTTCTTGTGAATGCCAACGGAGAGCTCAAGAGCATCATCAGCACAGGGCACAGTTTGGCAGAAATGTTGTAAGCAAAAAAGACAAGTACTTAAAACTAAGGAGCTTTGCCTGAGGAATGCTTGCTCACAGCTAATCTGAATGCTGGGACTTGACATCACAATACACTTGGCTTCATCATTTCCCTAAGGTCCCAGTGGACATGCAATAGATTTGGGGTATCATTTGGAGGGAAGGATGATGGAAATGAGAAGACCCTCTCAAGTTTCTGCCATTGGATCAGAAACAACCCCTTGAGAGGGGCAAGGAAATCTACCAATGCTTTTTTCTTTCCTGTGCTCTACATCACTCAGCCTGTGGCTTTCATTAGAGCAACTGGAAAGCCCTGGAAACAACCCATTAGGTCTGAGATGGATGTCTGAGAGTGCATTAACACTGCACGAGATAGTTAGCTGCTACTTATAAATGCAACAGCTGCTGTTTTCCTCTCATTAGAGCCAACTCCATTCCTCGTTGACATTGGGTTATCCTTGTGGAAAGTTTCCCTAAAATCTATAAATCAAGACATTTTAACTGTGGGCTCCCCCCACCCTCCGCCATCTATTGCTATTTACCAGGAGATATATTGAAATGCAGGCACTTAGGAAGGGCTTCCTAGCAGAGGGAATTGCTGCCCATCTTTGAAGAGTCTGCTCATCTGCAGACTTCCGGTTCATAAGACAGACAAAATTGTTCCACTGGGACTGCACATTCCTGGCTTCTAAGGTGCTGAATTACTTCCTAACATTCTCAGCATCCCTTCCGGTGTAACCCTTTCCTCCCCATATCCATTATGAACACAAGAGTTCAGCCTGCCTACAAAGAAGCATGTCAGAAGTAGAATACTTCCAAACTGTTCCTGAAGGACTATCTTTGTGATACATATATAAAATCATTACATATGGTGCCTTTTGGGCCTGAAGGGTCAATCCAATTCAGTACTCGTGAAAATGCGCATTCTATACCATTCTATACCTTAGTGGGCAGAATTGGCCTGCATGGCCCATCTATCACCTGGCTTCTCTTCAGACTCCACTAGATGCCATTCTAGAGGAAAACCTTTTCCATCAGCATGTCTAGCCCAGCTGCTTTCCATCAGCAGCCAGCCACTGCAAGGCCCTTTCCATGGGCCAGCTTACACCAATTTGTCTATATTATTTATTTGCTAGAGTTTTTCTTTTGATAAATAAGTTTAGGGTCTAAATAACTAAATGTTGAACTATCCCAGTGCTTTACATGCATGCCCCAAATCAAGACAAGCACAAAGGGTGTTCTCAAAACCCTGGAACAGGAGAGGTCACTCCAGTCAGCACTAATAGAGATTGCTGGACTCCATGGGCAAGAATTGAGCCAAGTTAGTTATTTTATAGGAACCCATTCCTCAATGTGAAGCATTTTGTGCCTTTAAAAGTAAAAAGGTATTGATCTGAGAACTGTTCCATTGAATTTCATGTCTCTCAGTTCAGAGTTAGTTGAAATCCTGAGAAAAATTAATTCATAGTTTCAGTCCATGAGGCTTGTGGTCAAATTGTCTGAAATACAAATATATGTTTCACAGAAATGATGGCTCTTCTGTCATTTCACTTCCATCTCACAAAGACTGAGAGCAAGTCATCTGTGAAAGAGCACAGAGGACAAGAAGGGTCTATGTGGAAACCTCTGGGTGGAAAGAGCCGCTTAATGCATCCTTGCCCAGAAAGATAAGAGACTTCTAAGAGCAAAAGCCTCTGTCAAAGGCAAGCCAACGAGATGATATGAAAGCACATAAGAAGATTATGTGCTTGCCAGTTTGGGCTGTTCAGAACATGGGGTTAGCTTGGAAAATATCTCTTGCTTTTGCCTGTTACTTCTGTCTCAGTACATAGCTTGAGAATGTCAGCTTTTCAGCAATGCCTGCCACTTACTGTCCGGTCTTCCAAGTACATGGTTTTAGATAAGAAGTCGATTCCAATTGTAGCCTGCAAGAGAGGAAATGGAATAATGGTCAGCACTCATTCTAGGGCAAATCATTTTAAACTACACACCACCGCTGGGGCTGAAAGAGCTACTTTACGTACACCCAAGGGCTTTTTAGGCATATCTAGTGTGGGGGGTGCTAGGTTATTTCTTCTTGGAATGGCAAACCCCACCCATATAAAATAATAAACTGTTGTAGAAAGTCCCTGCAGTTTCAAAAGCAATTGCTGTTGATCTGGAGGAGGTTGCTGGTCAACAATCACAGGTTCAACACACACACACACACACACCCCGCAGAACTAAAGGCATGTCACTTTACATTGTGTCCCTGATCTGGATTTTAGTGATTAGGGCTTATTTGCAGCATTGATAAGCATCACAAAGTATAACAACTTTGCCACAATTTCCTTATCCTCACCATGAGCATCCAGAGTGGTTCTTTGCTAATTCCTACATAGCAAAAGTCAATGATGTCTGAACTTTCTTCTTTTGCACACTAAGACAAATACTGAAATGTGGCCACTCATAGTCCTCCAAGAGCTGACAGAGATTCAAGGAGACTCACCCATGCACCCGTATTGTAGATGAAAACATGAACACATGAAGTTGCCTTATACTGAATCAGACTTTTAGTCTTTCAAGCTCAGTATTGTCTACTCTGACTGGCAGTAGCTCCCCATGCAGTGATCTTTCACGACACTGCCATCTAATTTTTTTAACTGGAGAGTCCAGGGGTTGATCCTGGGACCTACCACTAAGCCACAGCCCCTCTCTTTAGATGCTTTTCATTTTTTTCTCCATTGTTCTACATAATTGTAAAGAACTTGCTAGGAAGTCACCCAGGAATTCATCAACATCAGTTACACAAGCTCTGTAATTTAACTATGAACTAGAAGTAAAAGCTGCTATGGCTAAATGGATGATGTCACCAGTATACCATGAATTACTTTGTCATGAAATGTATTCTGGTGTGGCAATTTGGGTGAAAATCTTACTGGGAGTGCACATGGTGAAGGAGTGCTTGGTTTCCAACCACGGGTGCAGATTCCCGCAGGGTTCATGGCAGATGAGCCCCCGCTTGTCTCATGGTTGCAGAACTGACCAAGGTAATTAAAAGAAAGAACCTCCAGAGCTCAGGCACTGAAGGACTCCAGGTCGTGGAGTTTGGATTTCAAGTCACATCTGCTGCTGGGTTTTAGTTGATTAATCAAAGAGTATGTGCTGCAGTCTGCTCGGGGGATGCTCTCCACAGGCAGCTGGCCAGAGCTTAAAAAGCAAGAGAGTGCCGGCTCTTTTAGCCTGCTCTGTACAATGAGTTGAATTCATCCAAATGTTTGGAAACAGGAAGCTAAGAGAATCTGTCCATCTTTTGCTGTCAGAACCATAAGGCTACTGTATGCTGCTGTAACCTTGGATATCTGGGAACATCTCACCTGCAAGTGTGAACAGGGTAAAGGAAGAGATGGAACCTAAATCTTTGGAGGAAAAAACCCTTACATTCAAAGCACCCACAGCAATCTAGGTTATCCCTCACAGACACTTAGATCTGTTACTGCCCATCCCATGTTGTTATGGGAAATGGCACTTTGAAACAGAAGGTTACGGAAGAGAAACAAGGCAAGAGAGCAACAGCTAAAAATGAAGGTCAAACAGGTTAGATTCATGCTTATTTAGCTTGATCCTCTCCCCACTGTTACAAATGGAGCCAGCAAAAGAGTTCTCGAGGTCTGGCTAAGTCCGCAGTACTGCAAGGGGCTCTGTGTTTGTCTGATTCTGCTTTCCCAGGCTTCCATGGCAACAGTTAGGTCAGCATGCATATCAGATAGCTGCACATTCTCCCACCTAAATATTAACACTCCTCTTATTTACAAGTCCCTCTGGCTCTCCAGAATAACTGAAGACAAATAATGAAGTTTGGTGCCTGATGGTTTGGGCTTCAAGCTACGGCAAAGACCAGGGACAAGCAGAGTACAGTACAAACAAAGAGCAGAGACTAAGCTGAGTTAGTGTGAGCTAGCTCACAGTTTTTTGTCTTGGCTCAGGAAGGATGGCTCTGGAGCAAACTAATTTATGCAGTAGCCAAATCGCTCACTCACAACTTTAATGCCAGTAGCTCACAAAGTAGAATTTTTGCTCACAAGACTCCACAGCTTAGAGGGAGTATTGGAGACAAGAGGGAGCACTGGAGACAAGCAACATAATGAGTGTATGAACAGTTGTAAGAAAGCCTGTGCAGGTGATAGAAGCATCCTCCTTGAAGAAAATGTGGAACCTTAAGGGAAGAACACATTTATACCCTTAAAAGCCGTTATTCTCCAGCCAGCTCCCAATAACGCTTCTACTCCCTGCTTCAGGAGAGCTGAAGCTTAACAGGGGATCTAGTGCTGAACATGGATTCTTGAGGATCCCACGTGGAGACTTAAAAGGCAAGTTTCTGAATCCCATGGTCACAGAAGAGAAACAAGCTTTAAAAATGCCTGGGGCTTGACTTCTGGTTTTGGTGGATGCAATGGCGGCAGTGGTCTCCCGAGTCTCCAGGAGCCACATGCCAGTGCCTGCGGCTGGGAGGGGGTGCGATCATCCGCACCACCCCCGGAGCCCTTGCGTTGGGCTCCCAGTCATGGGGCGCTAGGAGAGCTCTTCCTTCAGAGACTGGCTGGCAAAGGGGGGCTTTCCCGTGCCCCGAAGGTCCTACCGCAGAGCGTCTGAGAATGGAACGAAGCATGCACACCGGAACAAACGTTTGGTGGCCAAGCGTATGAGCTTTTAAAGCGAAGATAACATTGAACTGTGAGTCAAAGTTTAAGCGAGAAACACTGAAGATAGCAGAAACTCCCCCTTAAAATGTGTGTGGGGGGAGGGAACTCTCCCCTGCTAAGAGGAAACCAATCAAACTTTTTACTATCTACTTGAGGGGGGGTGAGCTATAAAGGCATGATGGACTAAAATAAGGAACTAGTAAGAACTTACCAGGCTTTGCAAAGAGTATTGGAGATTGTAATAACCTTTTAAAAAAGTAAACAACTTCTCAACATGGTGCCTCCATGGAGGGATGAGAAAGAGAAACAAATGAAACCTAAGCTTCCTGCCGGAAGTGCCAAAAGCCCCGCAAGTCCTGCCCCTAAATAGGACACAACATATAGAGCTGCAAAGGATGCTGACGGAAGCATTGCAACAAGTTACCACATTCCACCAGAAGCTTGATGCACAGCAGACTCAGCTGAGCGAAACAGCTAAAAAAGCAGAGAAAACAGAACAGGAGCTTAAAGTGGTCAACACCAACACTAAGAAGTTTCAAAATCAACTATACACGACGGAGAAAAAGAGACAAACTAATGAATCCCATTTGTTATGGCTGGAAATGGAAAGGGCAAGCTAGGTCTTAAGGTTCCAGGGGATCCCGGAAGCGAAGGGAGAAAATTTGAGACTGATTATGTGTGATGCTTTGGCTCCATTAAAACAGATACAATACAAAGCGAAATTGATACGGTCTTTAGATTGTATTCAGAATTTACAAGAAAAAATAATCTGCAAGGGGAAGTGACTGTGAGACTCTCTAGAAGACAAATGAGAGATCAAATACTAAAAGCGTCAAGTGGGGCTTCCCTGAAAATCAAAGACAAAGAAATAAAAGTTTTGAAGAACATTACGTTTGAAATAAGAAGGAAAAGAAAGAAATACAGGGATTTGGCTTTATTTCTACAGGAAAACAATGTTGCTTACAGATGGATTGTACCTGAAGGCTTAAATTTTAAATTTATGGATAAAAAAGAAAAAGTTCACTCTGTTGAAAAGGCACAGGAGTTTTTGCATCTTCATAGCTGTCCAGCAAAAGGAGAAGAAGAGGTACAAGACAACAGCACCAAAGAAAGTGAAGAAGAGGGCGCAGTGGCATCTTGTCCCAAGAACTCAGACTCAGCATTGGGGGCAGCGCCCCCCAAAACAAGCTATCGACTGAGAAAGAAAAAGGGCAAATGAGCAAATGACTAGTTGTTACGCTCTGAATCTCTTGAAACTTTTGTTATGTTTTATAATGTTTCTTTTTTTTTCTTACTTGGCTCCTTATTAAGGTTAAATTGGGGGAGGTTTTTAAACAGACAATTAGATGACCACATTCAATGGTTTATGTGTGTAATTTTTAACTAACAAGCAAAGTTTGTTTTGGTTAAGCATTTTGTATGACCACCATCTCTTGAGTTTTTAGTGGGTTTTCTTTACTTTCACCCTTAGTATGTAGTTACCCTTCCCTTTTTTTCATTTGTAGTTTATAGAAAATGCAATAAAAAATCCCCTATGGGGGCCAAAAAAAAATTGCCTAGGGCTTGTAGGCTCTGAAACTGCAAAGGACCATAGCCAAGACTATAGTGATCAACAGATCACTGGGAGAGGTTGCTTGTCATGCATGCTACCCCATGCCCAAGGCTCTGTTTCTCATCATCCTATTCCTGCCTCTCCCAACATACTTTCCTCCTTCCACTACTGAAAAACTATCCTGAATTCAGAAAACAAACAACCCTAACAGTGCCATCTTAATACTGAAAGAGTGAAACCCTTCTAAGTCCACAGAAGTTAATGGGTTTGGAAAGGTGCAACTCTGTCTATGATTGTACTGTAATAGTTACAGCCAGAAGAGATGATCACAATTGAAGTGAATGGATGCATTCCATTCATTTGGTCAAAATGTGACATATACAGAGCTCAGGATGATCTTCTTTGTCCCACCCCACTTTCCAAGGGAATGTATGCTCCCACATAGCTCAGCACTGAGATGATAGCAAAAATGGCCTCCAGTAGCCCACAATTGCAGAGAGCAAGGAAAGGACTTCCAGGTCCTTATATTGATTTATTTTGCAGTTGTCAGAGGTGGGATTGAGCAAGATTTAAGAATGAAAAGCAGTGGTGCTGGGAAAAGTGCTGAAGCCAAAAAGTTCAGTATCCTGCACCACAAACTCACACACCCTATCAGAGAGGTAAATAACCTTTTGAGTTACAGGGCCTTGAAGATAAGGTTGCTAACCTCCAAGTGGGGGCTAGGGATTCCCCAGGATTACAACTAATCTCCAGATGACATAGATCAGTTCCCCTGGAAAGAACAACTGCTCTGGAGGGGGAACTCTATGGCATTGTACCCTGCTGAGGTCCCTCTGCTTTCCAAGCCCTGCTCTCCCCAGGCTCTACCCCCAAATCTCCAAGTACTTCCCAAGTGGGAATTAGCAGCCCCAATAGAGGTTGCTGTCACTTGAAGAAAGTGGCACACAGCAGGACAAAACAGCTGGGGAAGGCCATGAGAGGCAGATTAGAACGACATTAAATCATTTCACCTCCTTGTTCAAGTGGGAGGTGAGGCAAGGGAAAGAGGAAGACAGAAAAGGGACCCAGAGCAGCTTTGCTAGCCATCATTTTAATCAGACAGGGCTTCCAGAAATACTAGGAGCACAAGCAGTGTATATTCAGATCTACCAGGGTTACATCTGTTGTGACCTTGAGGTGTGGCTGTTTCGAAGAAACAGTCTGAGATGTCAGCCTTCCTTCAGTGTCTGCACTGTCACATGAGGCTTAAAGCAGTTGCTCCTTGAATCAGTTTGTACCAAGAATGTCAAAGCTATGTTAGTTGGAATGTTAATTCATATTACAAATGCTCCTCTGCTGTATTAACAATGATCAGGCATTCACTTAAATTGTATGACAAGGTTGAATTAACCTTGTTGTATGGAAATGCCCCAAGTAATGCTTTCAAGGGAGGAGAGAAGTGAGTGAACAGGTCACTTTTAAAATATAGATGGTACGCAGTGTTTACAATGGCATTTCATAGTCAGAGAGAGTGGAAAAACCCAGCAAAGATTATAAAGACAGATGTGCCAGTATAAGCTACAACAGGAGCAGCTGCAGCAGCTATGATCAAGGTTTGTACAGTCCAAGGCGACAAAAATGAAATGACAGAAAAAGTTACCTTAAATGGGAAGATTAGCAGTGCAATCCTAAACAGAATTACACCTTTTAAGCCCTTTGACTTCAATAGACTTAGAAGCATGTAACTTTGCTTAGGATTCTTAGGGTGCACCTACTTTGCCGACCTTTAGAAAAAACACGAGCAGATGACCTGCAAAGACTTGTGGGAGGCATCTCATTTCCCTCCATCCCACTATTTCCTCTTTCCCTTCCCTGAAAACCCCTGTGACCTCTCCCCTTTTCCTGCTTCCTTCTCTCCTTCCCACCTACCAGCCAACTTACATTTAACTGCCCACCTCTACATAGGGTTGCCAGCCTCCAGGTGGGGCTTGGAGATCTTCCGCTTTTACAACGGATCTCCAGCTGACAGAGATTGGCTCCCCTGGAGAAAATGGCTGCTTTGAAGAGTGGACTCTATGGTGTTATACCATGCTGAGGCCCCTCCCCTCCTCAAACCCCACCCTCTCCCAGATCCACCCACAAAGTCTGCAGGTATTTTCCAACCCAGACCTCACATCCCTACCTCTACAGCTTTCCCTCCTTCCCTTCCCCTGGGCAACCTCTAGACAGGCTGCATGGTGCCATTCACTAGGCTAGGCCCAACTGTATGGTACTGGCTGGGCTGGGTCCAGTTACATAGTGGGGGGAACCTGCAAGGATTTCTTTCTGCCCATGGCCCCAATATCTGAATTTAAGTATCCAGAGATGGTGCTACATTGAGAATTAGAAAAATTGATATTGGGTTGGATCCAGAGGAAAATATTTACTGCCAGAAGGAGATGATGGTTTTTGCTGATTCCCTCTTGCCATGGTAGACCAACTTCCCACACATGCTGTTCTTGCAGGTCCCCTGTCCCCCAAGATGCAGTATACTCTGGAATGAAGCTGGATAAATCCCGCTCCACTGATTAAAATCTCTTGTTTGTCAGCAGTGGTTTCTCACAGAATCCAGCTCATTCATGTCCTGCATGTCTCTCTTTTTGGCTAGCCACCTGCTGCTGTGAATACAGAGCATCGCTGAATACATCTTTCATAGCCTCAGTCATTCAAAGGGCCCCAAATAATGAGGCCACGCACTAGGATTATAGATAGTCAGTTTCTGATCATGAGGAATTAATTTTTTAAAATGCAGGTAATTCAGCAAGGAAATCTTTGTGACACCAAGAAGCTGGTTGTTTGTTTCTTTTTTTAAAAAGCCATTTACAAATGGTTAGTAGTACGGGGAATCACCACAGAAGTCCAGGGTGACAATCCAGAGACAGGCAATGTCAAACCACCTCTGAACATCCCTTGCCTTGAAAACATGCAGGGTTGCCATAAGTCAGCTGTGACTTGACTGCGAATAAATGATGCAGGCATATGAGGGCAGATAGGAAGTCAGTGTTTTTATGTGCTGTGGTGCTTTTTTAGGGATTTATCTGCAAGCTGGGGTCACCACTTGACAAGCTCCAAACTAAGGAACAGATTGTGGTACCACAGGAAAATGACATATTATGTGGGTCAGAACCACTGCTTCTAATAGACTGACCTTCTCCTTGGCTTTCTATTTGCAGGACAGCTTCCCACCCCCACCCCTTGATAGGTGGGAGCATTCGGTCTCACAGATCTCTTCCTTCAGTGCAAAATTGGGCAGCCCAGATGCAGGCTTACCCTTTCAGCAAGGACTTGGCCTTAACGCACTGCCTCTTGGCTAACCACCTCAGGAGAATGGAAGAATTGAAAGCCATGATATTGCTTTGATTCTGTAAGACCCCAGGAGGCCATCAGGGGAATGAGGCAGTTTAACAAGGGAATCAATCTACTTTGCCCACACAGGACCCAGTCCTGTGATGCATTTTAAATTGCTTGTCAAAAGGTGAAAGGGGAGTTTGTTTACTCCACTAATCTGAAACATTGATTGAGTCAAGTGGTTCTTTAAGCTTAACATGGCAAAGGAAACAACTGCAGATACCTGACTGGAAAACACTGGTTCAGATCATAACCTGTAAGCACACTACCTCTGGAACACCTCACTATCCCTGTGGAAGAGGATGGGGAAGCACCTCTAATTTAATGGTGACAAAGAAAGAGATAAACTGAGCCTGGACTTCTTTCCAAGATAATCTCAGAATAAAGCTGAATTTATCCACACCTAGCAAGGTTCACAGTACTAAGAAAAACAAACTGTAACAGATGCAAAATTAATACAGTAATGTTTCTTAATGGACCAGGTTTTTGGCAATACACGAAAAAACAAGCTTTAAGCTTATGCAGAAGACATCCACTGACCAGGAAGCAAAAAAAAAAAAAAATAGGTAGTAATCAGAGAACTGTCCCCATGTAGCTGATGCCACAGTTCACATCACATCAAAGGGCTATTCAATGCCAAAATTTTGCAAGCAACATTTACTGTTTGAGGTCCCTTTAGCATCTTCTTGGAGATAAACTCTTTGGGGGGCAGGGTGTGTGTATGATGAACTGGTAGAAAAAGCACAGGAAAAGTGAGTTTACAGCTGTGCTGAACATGGCAGATCTAAACTTTGCTTATTTCATCTTTCTGCTCTCAATATTCATTCTCCATAAGAAAACTGGCACAGGATTTTTTCCCCTTTGACAGTCTTGATTGCAACATTACTATCAAATAAAATTTGAAAATGCAAATATTGTTACACTAGCAAGTGACACTCACTCAGAGGAATGCTTCAGGACGAGTGACACTCACCTGGTACGTGTTGTCAAAACTGTCATACATGAACCTTGTGATCAGGGATGTCTTCCCAACTGGAAAAGAAAAAGCAAAGATTAAAATGAAAACCATGGATGCCGAAGCCATTAACAATCCTGGTCTCCTCATTCAGCCTCAGGGCAGTCATTCTTCGGAGCACTTTCAATTCACAAGAGGCAGTGGAGAGGCCCATCAAGTTCTGCTGGCACCATAGAGAATGTGCACTAGAACAAAGAATGCACGATCTTGCAGCAGATGCACAGGCAGATGGATCAATGTTGAAAGCATTTCCATAGGGGAGGAAGTTTCAGTTCCACTGGCTTAAGCATATAGATAAACCATCTCTCTAGATGCTTACCCATATGTGCACTAGGATAGTTCAGGGATCTCAGCTAGTACATCTTTAAACCTCTCATAAGCAGCACCACTTTAAAGAATGCTTTAAGAACAGCACAGTTCACCTCAGGACATAGCAGAGGAAACAACCCAGGTTCCCTTCCAACTGCCAGAATTGAATTCCAAGAACCATTTCATGAAATGTGGAAATAGCGGGCAGGTTGTAAGTATCTGCAGTGTTCTCACATTGGATACGCATGCCACAGAGATTTGCAATTGCACTGGATCTCACAGTGGCACAAAAAATTAGGGATGCCCAAATATCCAATGGCTCAACTCATGCCCTATTTGCCTGTTACAAAGATGGAACAGATTTTTTGACAGACTATTATGTACTGAGATCGAGGCAGTGTTCAAACAAGTGATTTCTTTATTCAGCTTAGAACACAACAAACAGCACACAGAATAAGCCAACTATATACATTTTGAGCTAGGAAAACCACACCTCCTGAAACAATAACATCCAATCATAAAACAGTGCTTGGGACCAATGAGAACTGTTCCTTCCGAAAGTCAAGGTCGGATTGGTCTGTTCGCAGCATTGACCAATGCTGGGTTTCTATGGAGCTGTGACCTAAGCTCACATCTAAAAACACAGTAAACTGAATACATAACACAGACCATTCAGAATTTGTTGAAGGTATCTTTAGCAATGTGAATGCCTGCTATCTATTTGGATTTGCAGTGATTTCATGGATGCACAATTTTGGAAAAACTTGAAGCAAATCTGTTTGGTGGGTGTTGGAGTCATTCTGTGCTGAACCAAACAGACCCGGTTATCAGCTCCTGTCCAAACACTACATTCAAACACAATATGTTTGACTGCTGGATGTGCTTGCTGCACAATTTGCAGCATCCCTGCAAAGCACTTTGGGTCAACCCTAGGAGTCTCCTGGTTCCTAAGCCACCACAGGCTTCCCTTGCAAAAGAGTACTTGATGGTTCCCTTGCAAAATTAATTCCCAAGTCAAAACAATTCTGCTATTGTATGGTGGTAACCCAGATCAAGGAGAGAAGCAAGATTAGGGTGCAGTACGATTTTAGGAAGCCGAAATCCACAAGTCACAGTAACATGAGAGTGAATGGGTAATGAAAAGATAACTTTTGTTTATGGTACCACAAAACCAGATTGACTCAATACCTTTTTTTCTTTACTTTTGTTTTACATCCCCTGCCCCTGCCAACCAGGAACTCATTCTAAACAGTGTCCTGTCCAAGTATCAGCTAAAGTCCAGATCTGTTTAGAGAAAGATTATTTATTTATTCCATTTATTACCCATGTTTCTCCTTGACACTCAAGGTGAATCACAGAGTAATAAAAACATGGCAATAAAGATGCCTATAGTCCATACAATGAACAACATGATAAAACTAAATGACACAATTAAAGGCGGTATAATACATCCAATAAACAATTCCACAAAAGGAGGAGGGGGAAAAACAGCCTATGATTTTCACAGGCAACTAAAATCAGAACTGTTTACCTTTTCGGAAAGTGTCCTTCTTGCAGAATTTTATTTTTCTAAATCACCATTCCCTTTATAAAAATGTCCTCCTGAACAATTCCATTTTACACATTCCGCAAAATGATAGTAGTGTGAGGGAGGGCTCTTCCTGATCAACATCAGATGCCTTTACATCATCCTCTGGGAACTCAAATGCTTTAGACATGCTCCTGTTTTATGTCCTATGACAAACTATGGCAGGCATTTGCAAAAAAAAAAAAAAAAAATTACCTCAATAATAATAATTTGCACTAAACTTTGGATCACCCGTATTTTATAGCTTACCATTACTTTTGCTTAAGGAATGATCTGCAAGAGGTGTTTATTGTTGCTACAGTTTAGAGCAGTCATGCACAAGGACTCGAAATAAGCTGAAAAGATCAGCTCTTCAGTTATGGCCATAAGTGGCTTAAAAGCAGAAAACAGATTTTGGTGTTTAATCCATAGAAAAGATGGAGCTTTCCCCGTACTGTTCATGGTGCGGTTGGGGGGAGGAGGGCACGATATATTATTCCAATAAAGCTCCAATTCAGCTCCGACTGAGAGCTCCTTCTCTCCAGATTCCATTGATAGACCCACCCGAAGATGAGCAGGAAGCAACCAGGCACCCCTGCACTGTCCCTCGATCCAGCTCAGCTGAGAATCCCCATCCTAAAGTATATTCATATTGAATTTTAATCATTATGTGTGTTTGACTGCAATTCTGGTCAGCTTGTGCCGGAGCTAATTATTGACTAAAAAGTGGAATGGAAATGTAATAAACAGACAGAGCCCCATGTATGACCATGAAGGAGGAGATATCAACATTGCTGATGGTAGCTGCACGGAACATTCACTCAAATCAATATAGTTCCAAGCTAGCAGATTCAAACGAGTAAACAAATCAAAATGCAATTATTTCCAGGCTCTTCATTTAGATCCTGTGTTTGAAGCCAGGCACTGGTGCACTGTATACATTCCTTTAACAGGATTTCTAAGAGAGGGACCTGCAGTGAGGAAGGCTGAAAAATTGAGAGTAATTATAGCCCTTTTCAGTAGTTATAATTTTGGTGCTCAGACCCGCTGTAGAAACTGGAATTAAATGCATTGCACTGTCCATTTTAAATGTTTTAAACTGGATTTATTGCATTATTTGACTGTATTATTTTAGATTGTATTATTTATTGCTGTTAGCTGCCCTGTGCCTGCCCATGGGAAGGGCGGGATATAAACAAATATTAAATAAATAAATGTGTAAAGAGATTTTGTGCTATCCACAGTCTTCCTGGTATGCCCACCTTTTATTTACTATATTTCTGTTCAAAGTGGTTTGCAATAAAACAAGTAAATTAAAATTGGCCAGAAACCTGAAGTACTGAAAAATAAACAAAATTAAATATCATTAGAACCAAAACAAAGTTTGAGTCCACTGGCACCTTTAAGACCAACAAAGTTTAATTCTGGCTATAAGCTTTCATGTGCATGCTTGTCTAAACAAACAAAAGCCTTACTTTGCCACCTGGTTGCCATTGTTCAGGTGGGATCGGAAGTTCTCCTGGAATTACAACTGATATCTATACTACAGAAATCCATTCTCCTGGATGAAACAAGTAGCTTTGGAGCTTAGATTCTATAGAATTACATCCTCATTGAGGTCCCTCCCCTTCCCAAACTCCACCCTCCACGGGCTCCATCCCCAAATCTCCAGGAATTTTCCAAGCTAGAGTTGGCAACCCTAACTGAATTAGAGAAAAGGCATCCCTTACTTCTACATGCACCCCCTCGCCCAGCTAGTGTAGCATTTCAGGCTGGGGTATCACCAGTATGCGGATGACATCCAACTATTTCTGTTGCTGGGTGGCCACCCAGATGATGTTCTTATGAATCTAGCAGAGTGATTGGAGGCTGTGGTCGGGCATTTAAAACTGTTCGATATGAGACTCAGGCAGCAGCTCATTGAACAGTGAAATCAGCTTTATTTACAGAGTGAGAACAAGATAAGACAACAGCGAAACTAGGTAGCAGCAGGCTCCTTTTTAAAAAGTCCGGGCTTGCTAAGCCATGCCCAATAGTTCAGTAATCACCAATCAAAATATATCCATAAAGTCCAATCACATCATTTCCCTCCTGCACATATCTTGTATCCTGACTGGACAGTTGCGCAGAGTGTCCAATCAGATTTCAGGCTTCAGGATACCATGCTGTAATGGGAGCTGGACTCAAACTCCTACATTTATGTATGTTAATACATAACATCCCTCCCCTCTAAGATGGAACAATAAGGGAACACTCGTAATCTTTTAAGCAGGAGGGAGGCCGTCGCATTCTTTGCGACCATCATACCATTTCAGGCTGGGGAGCTGGTTCAGTGTCCCTCACTCTCTGTTCCCTTGAGGGACTGCTGTCAGGAATTGCGTTCTGCCCTGATTCTACCTCGGCAACTGGCTCAATGTCCTGGGTGGCCACACCAACCTCGCGATTAAGAGGTTCTGCTAGCATCGCAGCAGGAATGGGGACCTTGCTAGGCTCGGGCTCGTCCTCAGTTCATGAGTTGGCCCATAGCTGCCTAAGCTGGTCTACATGGCACCTCAACTGTCTGCCATCTGCAGTCTGCACCATGTACGAAAGAGTGCCAGTCACTTTAGTGACTACTGCTGGTAGCCATAAATGCCCTTCACTGTAATTACGGGCAAAAACAGTGTCCCCTAGCTTGAACGACCTGGGAGATGGTAAGGTCTCAAGCTATGGTGGCTTGGCTGATGTCAGGTGAGGGTGGAGTCTGTCTAGCAGTGACATCAGCCTGCGCCCCATGAGTAACTCGGCAGGGCTCCTCCCTGTCACCGAATGGGGGGTTATATGCTGGTACAGCATAAATGAGGCAAGTCATTGGCCTCAGTCCCCATGTATAAGCCGCTTGAGGGCTTCCTTCATGGTCCGCACCATCCTTTCAGCCTGGCCATTTGTTGCTGGGTGGAAAGGTGCAGACATTATGTGCCTCATTAAGTTGTTTCTAAGGAACTCTTGGAACTCCTCAGATGTAAACTGAGTTCCATTGTCTGAAACAAGAATGTCAGGCAACCTGTGGGTGGCAAACAACTTGCGTAATGCATTTATAACAGCTGCTGATGTCATGCGGGACATTACCGCTACCTCCAACCATTTGGAGTAAGCGTCGACGACCAAGAGGAAGACTTTCCCTTGAAACGGCCCTGCAAAATCAATGTGCAGCCTTGACCAGGGCCTGTGAGGAGTTTCTCAATGATGAGTGGGAGCTTGTGGAGGATCAGGCCTGGTCTCCTGACAGGGCTGGCACATTTTAACCCACTCTTCAACATCCTGATCAATGTGGGCCACCAAACATAGCTCCAGGCCAGAGCTTTCATCCAAACAATGCCTGGATGCCCTTCATGTAATGCAACCAACACTCTTTTTTGCAAATTGGGGCACACCACCACCCGTTTCCCCCAAAGTAAAGAACCTTTGTGAACAGACAGCTTTTTTTGTCTGGAAGAGTAAGGCTGGAATTCATTAGGTAACTGATCCGTCAGCCACTCCCTCCATACTCTATAGCCAACACCTTGGATGCAGGGGCAGGGTCAAGAGCCAGTCCTTCGATAGGACACCAGCTCAGGGCATCTGCATGTCCAATAGCCCTACCCAGCTGGTGGACCAGTTCAAAGTCATATGCCACCAAAAACACTATCCATCTCAGCATGTGGGGTGACAGAACTTGAGGGGTCTGGTGACTTGGAGCGAACAGTCCAAGTAGTGGCTTATGGTTGGTGACCATGAGGAACTTACGCCCATATAAGAAATCATGGAATTTCTTAACTCCATCGACTAAAGCAAGTCCCTCCTTGTCTATTTGGATGTAGTTCCTCTCGGCAGCACTCAGTGTTCACGAATAGTATGCCACAGGCGCTTCCCGTCCGTCCGCTATTACATGACTTAAAATGGCGCCAATGCCAAAGGGGGGAGGCGTCTGCAGCAAGAACCAGTGGTTTCAGCTTGTCATAATGAGTTAAGACAATAGCAGAAATTAACAAGTTCTTTATAGCAGTAAACAACTGTTCTTGTTGCGATCCCCAGACCCATTTCGCACCGTTAATTAACAACCTGTGTAGGGGTTCTGCAACAGTACCTTTATGTGGTAAAAATGCATTATAAAAGTTCAGTATTCCTAAAAACGATTGCAGCTCTTTTTTGCTTTGAGGCCGCAGCGCCTTTTGTATGGCCTCAACCTTGCCTTCTGTAGGGTGAACCCCATGTTCATCTGTGAGGAACCCTAAGAATTCCACTCTGGGCACCCCAAAATGACACTTACTCTTTTTAACCTTTAAACCAGCCTTTTGAAATTTGCCCAGCACCAATCGGATTCAATCTGCCAATTCCGTTTCGTTAGCCCCTGCAATCAAAACATTGTCGAAATATGGAGCTACGCCTGGCAGATCCCTTAATAGGCCCTCCATTAGCCCTTGGAAAATACCTGGGGCCACATTCACCACGAATTGTAACCTGTTTACCTTGAACGCACCCCTGTGGGTCACAATTGTCTGTGCTTCGGCTGCACATTGATCTACTGGTAGCTGTTGGTAAACCTGCGCAAGGTCTAATTTTGTGAGCACTCTGCCCCCTGCGAGGGACGCCAATACATGACTGATGATGGGTACTGGATATGAGTGTTGTTCCAATACCTTATTGATCGTACACTTGTAATCGGCGCAAATCCTAATACCCATCAGGCTTAACAGGCGTTACAATAGGAGTTTCCCATTTTGCATGAGATACTGGTTCAAGTACCCCTTGAGCGACCAGTTTGTTCAACTCCACCTCAATCCGCGGTTTGAGCGAAATAGGCACCCTTCTATATTTCAAGCAGATGGGCTTTACTGTAGGGTCTAAATCAAAAGAAATTGGTGGGCCCGTATATTTTCCCAGCGACCCATTGAATACCTCAGGGAACTCTGCATAGATAGAACTCAGTTTATTCACACATATTTGGTAGATCCCAGTCACAGCAATACCAAGGGCCTCGAACCAGTCTAAACCCAACAAGCTGGTTCTGGCCCTTCAGCCACCAAGAGATGCAGTGTCTCCCTAAAACCTTTAAATTGTACCTCAAACTCAGCCTCTCCCACCACAGGAATACACTGCCCCTGAAAATTGAAGAGGTGCACCCAGCTGGGTGCCAAACAGCAGCGGCCCCTTCTGGGGAAAAGATGCTGTAGGGTTTCCGGCAAGATGATGGTCTTAGCGGATCCTGAGCCAACCTCCATCTCACACGGCATTCCGTCCAGCAACACGGTCATGTAGATTTTCTTCCTGGCCCTGGGTCCAGTGTTCAGGACGGTCGTGGGGCAGGAACAGCAGGTGGTCTCATTGCAGTCCACAGGTCTGGGAACGCTGATGCCTCTTGCCTTGCGACTCTGCCATGGTGAAGACGGGGGGGTGACTTTTTCTTCCCTTTCACTCGATACACTTTGGCGATGTGACCCTGCTTGTCACATGCTTGACAACAGAGGTCATGTGCCCAGCACTGATCCCACTCATGGGCTCCGCCGCAACCGGCACAGGCTTGCTTGGGTGCTGCTTTCACTGGGGTCCGCCGCAGCCTCGCCACCCAAGCTTTGTGGACTGCCTCATCTTCACCTTCAGAATTGGTCTCGGAGTCGTGATGGACAGCCTTCTCCATCTGCGGTCGGTGTGGACTGCCAGCCTGTCTCACCTCATTCGTTGACCACGACTTCAGCAGCTATGGCCTCAGTGTAGGCCATGTCGTAGGTCAGCTTGATCTTTGCAAAAAGTCTCTGCTGCAGCTTTTCACTCTGTAGACCACACATTAACCTATTCAGCAAAGCCGCTTCCAGGTCAGGAAAATTACAGGTTCAGGCCGCTTTCCTCAGTGCCGTGACGTATTCAGCTATCGTCTCACTTGGCCCCTGGTCCCGTTTGTAGAAGGCATGCTGGCAGGCGATCTGCAATGGCTTGGGCGCAAAGTGATTCTTAAGCTTGCCAGTGATATCAGCAAGGGAAACAGACAGGATGTCCGCTGGGGCTACCAGGGACCTAGCCACGTCAAACACGGCTCAACCACAGGAACTGGGCAGCAGCACTGTCTTTGTGGCCTCCACCTCGATTTGGTTAGCCTGTAAGTGGAACTCGAACCGCAATATATACAAGTCCCAATCCTCCAGCTCCGGTTCAAACAACTCGAACTTAGTGCTGGCTGCCATCCCTCTCGCTGGTTCTGTCGGTGGGTTGGCAGGGTGTCATCCTTCTTCCTCTGGGACCCCGGGAGAGTTCGTTTCATCTGCTGTGGTGGCGATGCTTCAACGGGGCTGCCTACCCGTTATGATGATCCCATCCTCATCTCCAGTTGTTAGGATATGAGACTCAGGCAACAGCTCGTTGAACAGTGAAATCAGCTTTATTTACAGAGTGAGAACAAGATAGGACGACAGCAAAACTAGGTAGCAGCAAGCTCCTTTTTAAACAGTCTGGGCTTGCTAAACCATGCCCAATAGTTCAGTAAGGACCAATCAAAATATATATATAAAATCCAATCACGTAGTTTCCCTCCTGCACATATTTTGTATCCTGAGCAGAGTGTCCAATCAGATTTCAAGCTTCAGGATACCATGCTATAATAGGAGCTGGACTCAAGCTCCTACATTTATGTATGTTAATACATAACAAAAACAGAGTCGGGTAAACCTAAATCCAGGTAAGATGGAGGTTCAGTAGCAGGGGGGATGGACTCACAGTTGGGTTGCCAACTCCCAACTCTTGATGGTGTGCCCTTATGACTGGCAGCAACCATCAAGAGTCTGGGTGTGACCTTGGATGCCACCTTGTCTGTGGAGGCCCAGGTCGTGGAAGTTGCCAAGCTGGCATTCTTCCAACTGTGCCAACTTAGGCAGCCGGCTCCCTACCTGTCTCACCCCAACCTGGCCACAGTAATTCATGCAATGGTCACCTCCAGGATAGACTACTGTAATTTGCTGTACATGGGCCTACCCTTGCTCCTGACCCAGAACCTCCTACTGATCCAGAATGTGGCTGCTTGGGTCCTTATGGGGACCCCTTGGACAGCACATATTCAACCTGTGCTGCATGAGCTGCACTGGCTTCCAGTGGAGCATCAGATCAGTTTCATGCTCTTTGTTCTAACCTTCAAGGCCCTTAGCAGTCAGGGACCCACATACCTTCAGGACCACCTCTCTCGGTATGCCCCTGGAAGAGTGTTACACTCTGGGAATAAGATTTTTCTGGTGGTCCCTGGCCTGAGAGAGATCCAGCTGTCCTCAACTAGGGCCAGGGCTTTTCTGGCCCTTGCCCTTACCTGGTGGAACTCTCTGCCTAAGAATATCTGTGCCCTGTGGGATTTACTATCTTTCTGCAGGGCATGCAAGGCAGAGATGTTCTGCCAGAAATTTGTTTGAGAACAGTGATGGTACAGTATAATCTGGCACCCTCTCACACACCTCACCCTCTGCAAAAAACAACAACCCCCAAACCCCCCATGGCCTGTGGATGCCATCTTGGGAAGTGCATTGTTTTATTTCCTGATATATTATAAACATTTTAATGTTGGTTTTAACTGCATTATTTATAAATTATTGTTCTGTTGTAAGCTGCCCTGAGCCCTGCTTGCAGGCAAGGGTGGCCTAACAAATCTAATTTAATAAGCAAGCAAACAAACAAACAAAATCTCCATTCCACAAGGACTGGGCCACCACATAAAACAATCATGCCTTGGCAGCAGTCACAGATTTCAGCCTTCTTTACCACAGGAAAAGAGAGCAAACCTTGCCTTTCCTCATGACTAGCAGAAGCAGAATTATGTACAATAATCACATTTGCATATGCTTAATTTACATGATTTGTGCAAGTCACACAGTTAAGGTTTCACGTAGCTTTGAATTAGGTTTCAGTATATGGAATCCTGATAATTATCCTCTTAGCAAGAATGGGAGAATACCTGGGAATATTGGACATTAAAAGGGGCAAAGGAATTGGTCACAATCCATAGGTCACTGAGTTCCTCTCACAAAGTGGCAAGTGGGCCATGGGCCCTCACAGTTTATGAATAATTTATTTGGTAGTGACATTATCTCTGAGAATTTAGTTTCCCCACCAAAAAAACCCCAAACAAACACATTGCGATTTAACTGTCTGATGCTTCTGACCACCTATTTTGGTAAGCATGGACCTGGGCCAGGAAGGCCTCGGAGCATCATGTGCAGAGAGAACGCCAAACTTTGGAGTTTCTTGGGCAAAACACCTTCTGGTGACCCTTCCAAGTATTCTACCATTGCCTTTTCTCCTTTGTCCCTACTGTAGTGATAGAATGTATAATTTAAAAAACATTCCCCTACATTTAACAGTGGTAAGGAATTGGTAGTTTGAGAACTTGCTCTAAGACCCCCATGACCTCTAAGACCTAGAACAAAGTTTAGAGATTGCTGTACAAGATGTTTTAGTTGTTCTACACAGTAAAGCTGTTCTAAGCCATTCCTCATTCTGGTAGTTCTTATTGATGGATCTGGAAATATAACACCATAATTCAAACAGGAGGGGGCAAATGGCAGCACCCACTAGGTTTGCCAGCTCCAGGTTGGAAAACTCCTGGAGATTGGGGGGTGGGTGGGTGGAGCCTGAAGAGTGCAGGGCTTGGGGAGGGGAGGAACCTCAGCAAGTTATAATGTCGTTTTGTCCAGGGGAACTGATCTCTGTGGTCCAGAGATCAGTTGTAATTTTGGGAGAGCACCAGGCTCCACCTGGAGCTTGGCAACACACAGAAAATTTGATAATGAAATCAAGAGATTCCTGATTACATTAAGCGCACAATAAAAAAGGAAGCATTTAAAGCAAACGTCTCAGTTTTAAGACCATCTCCCCTGAGGACACATTTGTTAATTAAGAAACTTCATAATGCCATTCATCAGAAGCCTTAATTAAGTATGCTAATTCCCTCTGTGTTGTGCCTTCTGAAGAGATGAGATCTGTCTTAGGTTTAATGCGTGCCCTGGTGTTCATCTGATGCCCGAGTGTGGGGATCTTTGGTTAGATTTTCTTCTCCCATATACATGCAACCCCACTCCCATACTTTGATTCATGGGCCTGTAAGAAATTGCTAAAAGGGAAACAATTTGGAAATCTCCCTCTCCAAGATTCTCCCAGGGACTCAAGGAGGCTGATTCCCCACCCCCTCACTTTTCCCTTTAACTTATAGTTGCCCTCAACATTCTATCCTTTCTGAAGGAAATTCAGTCCTTATCAATCTGTTTTCTTGGGGGGGGAGGGAAGCATCTTTTTCTTTTGGTTAATTCCACCCCCCATCAAGTTGCAGCTGATTTATGGCAACCCCATGTGTTTTTCAGGGCAAGAGATGTTCAGAGGCAGTATTGCCTGCATCTGCGTAGCAACCAAGGTCTTCCCTCCAAGTACTAACCCTGCTTAGCTTATGAACTCTGATGAGATCAGGCTATCTTGGGCTCTCCAGGGCTGATTCTGCATTGGCTTTTCCCTCTGTTGTTTTAGCAAACCCATGTTGGAACAGAAATCCCCCTCTGCATTGCATGCTGATTTCACTTCCTTTGATCATTGGATTTTATGGTACCTTCTGCATAGATTTATGGCTGTTTTATGGCTGTTCAGAGGTGACTTTGCAGTCAGTATGGGCGCTGGCCCAGGGTATTTGAATGGGGTTTTGAGCTGCACTTTTTCCTGCCAGTTGAGAAAATGTGGAGTGAATGCTAGATGCAGAATCGCCCCAGGTCAGGGCTTGGTTAATTTACAAAGTTGTATTTTTCCGCATACTTTGGGAGTCTCTCAAGTAGGGAGAGAGCTCTTCCTTGCTGGTAGATGGTCTGGCTTTGCGGCTTGCAGAACTGGCAGCAGTGTGTGTGTGTGTGTGTGGGGAGCCTCTTTACTATCTAGGGTTGCCAACCTCCAAGGGGTGGCTGAACATCTCCTTGGATTCCAACTGACCTCCAGGCGGCAGAGATCAGTTCACCTGGAGGAAACGGCTGCTTCAGAAGGTGGAGTCTCTTGGCATTATACCCTGTTGATGTCCCTCCCCTCCCAAACCCACCCTTCTCAGGCTCTACCCACAAAATCTCCAGGAATTTCCCATCCCTGAGCTGTCAGCCCTATTGCTATCAGATATCGTGATGGTCTCATTTAAAGTCTGGGAGTGCAGCACTTTGGCATCCCAGAAATCAGCAGTAGTGATGATTAGTCTGCACAAATGATGGTGACAACTGATTTTTTCAAAGAAAGCTAGGGTCATTTTGAGTGCAGGTTATAACCAGTTTGAAGAAGCCTGTCTCTTCCTTCCTGAAGCGTACACAGGCAGCAGGAACTTCAGTGCATTTGTTCCCTTGTGAGAAGCAAGACATGACGGCCCTGCAATTACAAAGGGTGAGGCAGATTGCCTCAAGTGACAGATTTGGGAGTGCATCAAAAGGCAGCAAATTGCTAGGCATTTAATTTATGGGAATAGTTTAGATTTTTCAGCCCCAGGCACCCAAATGTCTTGAGCCATCTCTGATGAAGAGGGTAACAGAACAAATGGCAACAGATTCCTGGAAGGATCTCTTATTTCTGCTAGCCTTAACCAATACCAATCAGATGTCCCATACAGATGCTTTTTGGAGGCACAAAATCAGTAACTGTACTACTGGAAAAAAGACACCTCAGTGTGTAGTTATTTTATTTGCAGAATTTACTCAAATGCAAGACTAGGTTTTTCCATAGGTATGCCATAAAAAAGAGAGGTCATCTTACAGTCATTCAGGGTTGCCTTCTTTTAGAGTAAATATGGTACTAAAATATCTATACTCTACTTTTGCTTGAGGCACTGTAGAAGTGTTTTGTGGTATTGAGGCTGTCTGAGTGGTGGTGGGAAATTGTGTGGTTCTGCAAGATAAATGAATGCACAAATCTCTGTTGAGAAGACCTGAAGTGAGGATACAGCCAGACCATAGGTTATATTTTAAACAGGAGTGCATTATGGGTGCCAGCTCCAGGTTGAGAAATTTCTGGAGATTTGTGGGTAGGTCCTGGTTATGGGGAGGGGAGGGACCTCAATGGGATATAATGCCACAGAGTCCACTTTCCACGGTGACAGAGCCTGGACCTCCCACCTGCTCCTGGTAAGTCCCCCCCATCCCCTACCAGTTGCCAGGACGGACCTGGCAACCCTAGCAACACAATATACATCTACACAGTATTTATTAACAAAAGAGGCTATCTACAAGAAAGAAAGACAAAACAAACTTATCTACCAGTGTCTTGACTTGTGGCCACCTCAGGTCTGACTCTGAGTGAATTACAGGAAAGCTGAAAGTGGTCTCTAAAGCTCCCACAAGGCAGCAAGACAAAAGTGTACTACTGCAGGGTGGTGGCCAAAGCAGTGTGGTGATTTAGTCTAGGACTTAGGAAGTCCCCTCTGCTTCGAAGCTTGGGCCAGTCAATCTCCCTCAGCACAACCTACCTCAGAGGAGTGCTGGAAGGGTAAATGGAAGAGTGAGGCACATCACCCTGAGGTTCTTGGGGCATGGACAGAATAGATAAATACTTTTTAGGAAATAGATATTCTGGCACCTAAATGTACGTGAATGAGAGTGAAGTAAGGCATACACATACTAGTGTGGTTACAGCCAAAATAGATACCATTGGCAGGCAAGCTTAGCATTAGCTACAAATTTAGCCTGTATTCAGATATGCTGGCCCATACTTCCCGGTTCTGTGCTTATTCTCTACAGTCTGAAACAGAAGTTCACAGCTCATCTGCAGTAAGATGAATAAACTGCTCCTATATTTTCAGCTCACACACATTACCCTTTGGGAGATAAACACTCATACTGGAAATTATAGAAGTATAAAAAACATGGTGTGGGAGCTTCTCTTACTTTTGTCATACCGCCGTTAAGATAGATTGTCAGGGTACATCATCAACATACTAAGAAAACAATGACTGTTCCTATTCGACACAGAGTGGGTCGTATTTATTGTTACAGGCTCCCTACTACCTTGAGAAATTCCAGGGGCAGCTCACTCTATTTTTTTTTGTTCCCTTCGAAGGAAAATGTACAGGAGACTTAAGGAGACTTAATTCCAGCATGAGCTTCCCATTAGGTCTTTAAGGTGCCACTGAACTCCTGTTTTAGTTTTGGTGCTACAGACTATCACAGCTATCCATCTGAAATTATAGCATCTTTTGCCATATTTGATTTACAAACACACAAACAGCATCCGAGCAAACAAGACAGGAGGTTTGCTACCCTGCATCAGATCCTCAGACCCTGGATCTAAAGGAGCTTCGCTTCCAGGCAACTCAGCCTTTTGCTTCTGTATCTGAAATACTGGGGGTATGGACAGATGGATGAAGAACATCCAACATGAATGAGCAGCACATTTATTTTATATTTACTTACTTTATACCCCACTTTTCTCCTCAGTGGGGACTCAAAGTGATTTACAAGACCATTCTCCCCTCCTCTGCTGTATTTATCCTCATGGCAACAATCCTATTAATTGGTTAGACTGAGATAGTCAGTAGCCCAAGGTCATCCAGAGAGCTTCCTTGGAAGAATGGGGATTTGAACCCAGCACCTGTGAGGAGAGGCACTGCAGGCTCTTTGCACATTCATGCAATACACCAGTAATTGCAAAAAGGCCTTTCATGAGTCTAACACATAATGCTCCTTCCCAAATCTATTTAGCCAAATGTGCTTTTGCCTTGTACTCAAGGTTTGGTGCCTGTAGCTAAGGCAAAGCCAAGGCAACCACCAAATAAAAACAGTTTGGATCCCAATTAGCAGAAAGTCACAGACATGCCTGTGGAAAACACTGGCTTTCATTTATTCCTCCTTTTTCAAAAACAAAAAACACTTTAGATTCCTACCCTTTCTATGTGACATATTTATGTGCAAACTTGTTCTAATCTGTAGGCACACATGCGTGCAAAAAGATCATGACTTTGCTCGGGAAGCCACAATGCCACAGCTCCTCATGCATTCTCATTAGTGTTTGCCTACTGTGGGAAATGGTGAACAAAAGCATGGGTATTTATAGAGCAGCTCTAGCCAGTTCAGCAGAGGACATGGGGCTGGTGCAGAATCCTAATTGGCTACTGAGATCTACAAGGCCTTGCCTGATGCTGGCTCCCCAGAGATGCTCCAGAAATCCAGAGCTTTGTGAAGCTGCCAAGGACCATCCACTCTGTGTCATTGCTTTTTCAGATGCTGACAGGTGGCTGGGACAAACAAGAGGGAAAATGAAGAGAGGAAAAGAAGGAAAGAGATTTTGATTTTGCTTCTCTTCCATTATTCAATACTGATGTTTTTCCTAGTTAATGATGTCTACATTTAGACAGGACTTTCATGCTGACCCCATTTCATCTGTATTCATAGAGGGTGGATTACTCAAAATGTCGCTGTACCAAGCCTTTAAATTGCTCACTTTCCAGCTGCAAGAGGGATCTGTCTAATTGTACTGTTGGATGACTTCATCCTTCCTCTCCTGTCTGAAATTCTCCAGTGTGTTGGCAGCCTTTTGGGGCTTTGTGCCAAAAGACAAGTAGGTGCCCTTCTAGAAGACTCTGTGGAGCAGATGCACTCCTGTGGACAAACCTTAAGGTAATACCGCTGTTAAGAGTACTAAGGCTGGGTGCAGACAGCAGCTGCAGAGGCAGTGAAGGGCACAGGCACGTCGAGGAGCCCTTTTGTCTGCCAGTCAAGGCACTGCACCATAGGCTCCCACTGCCTGTGCCAAGTCTGCATAGTGCAGGTCGGCCAATGGGCAATCCATGCTCTAGGGCAGGGGTGTCAAACTCATTTGTTATGAGGGCTGGAACTGACATAAATGAGTCCTTGTTGGGCTGGGCCATGTGTGTCATAAAATGTAATGCCAGGTAGCGGAGATATAAACTTTATAAAGGACACAAACACAAAGACTTTTTTAAAACTTAAAATAAAAACATGCTTAAAACATTAGCTCTGTAAGCTGCAAACCTACTTTTGATTTATTGACATTCACCTCAGAAAGCTCATGCGAAGAGTTCTGAGTCTAGGACCCAGGGGAAAACATGAAATGGCTGAGTGATTAAGAGAGTCTGGCGAAGTAAGCTATAATGCAGCAGCAGCAGCAGCAGAACTGGAAGCAGGAGATGGCCAGTTCCCACTGGGGGCCTGATGGAAGCCCTTCGGGGGCCTGATCTGACCCCCAGGCCACATGTTTGACACCCCAGCTCTAGGGTCTCTGCTTGAATTGCTGCGATATTTTTCATGCTGGATTGTCCCTGAAATCTGTGCACCTTCAGCTGCCTTAGAGTAAGAAGAAGTACGTAATCATTCAAAGTTAGCATACATTGTCCCAGACTTTGAAAATGCCTTCCTTAAAGTGTTCTCATCCCCCACCACTTCTTTTATCAGTTCCTATGGTTGACAGATAAGCCAATGTCTTAAGTTAGGCATCTAGCCACAAGGATCTTGTAAGCAAATGGGCTTTCAGTTGCTGTTACCCTGATGGGGGTACCAGAAGACCGATAAATCACTCAAGTACCTCAGTTCAGTCTCTGATATATGGCACCTCGGTTTGTCAACCATTATGCAAAAGGATCATTTGGCTAACTGACAACAACAGCCTTCAAGCACTGCAATCAGGCCCGTAGCCAGGATTTATTTTTTCAGGGGGCATTTAAATGTTTCGAGGGGCATAATTTTTTAAAGAACCCTTTCCTGGGAGTAAGTGCCAGTGAATAAAAGTGGACTTACTTCCAAGTAGACTGAGTAGAAACATAAGTGGGGTAGTGTGAGGTGAAGGGAGGGAGCTGAGACTGAATGGCAAAAAGCCCCCCACCCCAGTTTATGGAAAATGAAACCTGTTTTTCTCTAAGCCGCTGCCTTGAACTCCACAAGAAGAGGGAAAGTATGAGGAAGCAGCGGAGGACAACGAAGTGGTGCCCTGATCCTGAGCTGCAGCCTGCCGCCGCTGCTTCTGCTGCCCTTTGGGGCATGGAGTGCCATGACACTGAGGGACAGTTGGCATTGCTGCAGCAGGGCGCTTTGTGCTCTCATCACTCAGCAAAGCAAGCAAGCCCCGCCTCCAGTCCCACACTGCTAATCTACGGGCCTGACTGCAATTGTCTACCACAAAGAGCAAAGTCACAAAGTCATACTTATGACCTTTCCCTTCTGGCACCAAATCCATGTTTCCAGCCATTTCTGTACTAATTGCAGGTATCAAAGGCTCAGGCAGAAGAACTTGCAGCACTCTGGCTCTGATACCTTGTGTAGAAAATTACTACATTTAATTTTTTTTTTATAAGTGGTGGTGTTGGCTGCCTCCTCAGCCACAGGGCTTGCTTCCAGGGGTATTACCAGAGGGGGGCAGGGAGGCCAGTGCCACCCCAAATAAGGAGCTCGCCACCCCAGTGCTGGAGACATGTCATTACTTGAAGGAAGGTCAAGTTTCACATGTACAAAAGCATCTACATGTTACTGATGTAGACTTTTTATAGTTCACCTGCAGCTCTTAAGCCAGCAAAGACTTTCTGCAGGTACTAGGGACATACACTTCAAGATGCCAGCAGACTAGTGGAAATCTTGGAAAGGGGAAAGGGGAATTGCTAAGGATGGGGGTAGATTAGAACCTGTGTTGATTTTTCTGAACCCTTCTTGGTATCAGCCAAGCTAGAATTCGTGGCTTTGTTTGTGTCAACAGGACAATTAAGTCCCATCAGCTTAGCCCTCTGGCAGTGTGTTGACATAATATGCTACAATCACTGACCATTTGACTTCTTAAAGGTGCCGCGCAAACCTGCGTCCCTTGATCTCTGATGTAAATCTGCCCTCAAGGTTCTTCCTCAAATAATAAACTTTCAATTTCCCAGCTTTCCCACTTTTCTGTCAAGCACCAGTCTTTTGATTTCCAAAGGATCCCATGTTATCCAAAGTGGGATGAAAGCAGGGTACCTGGCCTGGCTTTAGAGACAGTTTTAGATTTCACAGTGATATTTTGTTTCTCTCTGCTAGCTGAGACAGACCACTCATCTCAGCTTCAAGAGACTGTCCTGTTCTCCATGTTTCTCATATTTGCATCTAGAGGTAACTTTTGCTCCTTGTAGGAGTAATTTCTGTTAATTTCTGCTAGACTGTTGATTTGATATGTGATTCTGTTTGGGTGTGTTTAGGAATATGCTATGTAATTTTATCTTTGCTTTGGTCTAGTATAACAAGCATTCCTTAGAACTAATGCCTAACCCTTTACATTTTTTTCTGTGGTTTAGTTAGGAAGTTCTGTTTTGTATTGAGAATTCTTTTGGTAATTCACAGAAATGTTCTTTTATTCTCTCTAGATTGACCTGCATCGGGTCTGAATCTATAAACCCTATATTTGGTGGATTATACATAGGATTTGTCTTTTTCTTTTTGGTCCACATTCCTGTATCAGCTGTTACTTACTTCTGGGTGATCCCCCCCCCCGAATAATTGTAAAAGTAATGAGAAATAAAGAGTATGCTAAAACTAGGTGTGGATGGTCCAGGGACATCTTAAGATTGAATTGTTGGAAGCCAGTCCCTGCAAGAGCTGCATTATCAATAATGATATTAGCTATTTAATATCCCACCTGTTGCATATATTGTTCCAACATATTTTGGCATTGTATTAAAAAACAATGGGCAGACATCAGATGGTTGTTATGAGATCTCTTATAGCATTTTTTGCATTTACTTGGCAGACTAAGTGATAAGTAGATGTACCTGCCCAGCGGCGTAATTTATAATGACTTCCCTGATTTTCTTGACTCCTTTCTTAAAAACATATCAAGGATACCTACTCAGAGCATTAGGGCAGGGAAGGGAAAATATATACAAAGAAAGTTTATGTTTACTCATCAGTCAATCCCACTGCAATCACACCTTTTATTCCTTTTATTTTATATTTCAAAGGAAATGGATTGCAATAAAATTATTATTATTATTATTTACATAAACCCACCCTCCCTGCAAATGGGCTCAGGGCAGCTTACAACAGGGCACCATGTGGCAAAGCATGAAACAACATAAAAATGGGATAAAACAATCAACGATAAAGTGCTCAATAGTTCCAATCAAAATTTAAAAGATGGGATCAAATTTATAGATGGACTCCCCAGTATCTTACATAGCAAAAAGGATGGCACTCAATGTTACTCGTCCCCATCCAGAGGTACTGATCACAGCGAAGTCATGGTTGGTCTTCATAGGGCCACCCATTAGGTCTACCAAAGGTGGTAGTGGTAGCGGCAGCTCCTACTTGAAAGCCTGGCAGGAGAGCTCCGTCTTGCAGGCCCTGCGGAACAGTAAAAGGTTCAGTAAAAAATGCCCAGCTTAATCTTCTGGACCTTCATCTTGTGGATCTTTAGAGTACTATTACACAAAACCAGAAAAAGTAAGGAAAAGGACTGATGTCATGGAAACACAAAGAGTAAATGAATCTGAAATTGTCTGGGAGGAGGAATTATCCCTCTATAGTGAATTTGAATTTTGTGAATTAGATAATTCAGAAGAAGAAAGTGTTTCAGAGCTCCCTGATGCTGCCAGAGCTCCCTCCTTGTCCTAAAGACATTGCAGCCTGAAGAAGGAAGTCCAATTCAGCCAGTGCTAAAAAAGTTTCCCAGCAACAAAATATGGCCAATCATGGAGACATTTCAATCCAGCATGCTACAAACTCTACTCCTGGTTGGAATGTAGTGTGATAGAAAATGCTGCATTTTGCTTTGCTTGTCACCATTTCACTGAAAACAATGCTTGTACTGGTGAAAATGCATTTACTCATAGAGGGTACAAAAACTGGGAAAAGGCTATGGGACTGAAGCTTCATAATAGAAGTACAGTCTACAAAGACTGCATGGTGGCATGGGAGAGTTACAAACAAATACAGAAATGCAAAGGAGGTTCTGTTTTAGTACGATTAAATGATGCTCATAAAAAAAACTTATACAAGAAAATCGGCATTATGTAGCCACTCTTGCAGAAATTCTTTTGTTCACTGCCACATAAAATATTGCTCAGCATGGACATTGAAGAAATGAGGCAAGTGATAATAGGGGAAATATTCTCAAACTCTTGCACTTAATTGCAAAGCACAATCCCAGAATCCAATCTAAAATACTCTTCCACACAATGCAAAATACAACCACCATTCTGTTCAAGATGAATTGTTAAGCATCATGAGCAGAATGGTTCGAGAATCAATTTCCGATGAAATGAAGGAAGCTGACTTCTTTGAATTGATTGCTGATGAAACAAAGGACATATGTAAACTGGAAAAAATGTCAGTAGTTCTCCGTTATTCCTACACAGGCAATATATAGGAATGGTTTGTTGGTTTCCAGCCATGTCATTCCCTGGATGGTCCTTCACTAGTGAGTTACATAAAGAAAACATTAGCATGTTGTGATATAGATATCAAGCACTGCATAGCACAAACCTATGTGGAGCCAGTGTAACGAGTGGTAAACTAAATGGGGTGCAGGCATTGCTCCTGAAAGAGGTGCCACAAGTCAGCTATATTCACTGCTTCAGTCACAGTCTGAACTTTGTTATTGTTGATGTGTGTTAAGAATACTGTTGTTGTTGAAAATTTCTTTAGTCTTCTTCAACAAATGTATTTGTATTCTGTTCTTGTATTCATCCACTTTTCATTGAATTGCAAAGACAAACAGGGAACAGACTCAGGTGGGTAGCCATATTGGTCTGAAGCAGCAGAACAAAGTTTGAGTCCAGTGGCTTATATTCAGGGTATAAGCTTTCTGAAGGAGCGTGCGTGCACATGAAAGCTTATACCCAGAAGAAAACTTTGTTGGTCTTAAAGGTGCCACTGGACTCAAACTTTGTTTGGGAACAGAATTGTTGAATTTAAAAGACTGTCAAACAGTCATTGGGTGTGTCAGATTGCATCATATTTAGCTGTTAAATTTTCACTTCCTGTAATTTTACTGCTTCTGAATATAATCAGTAAAGAATCCAATTCTCAAAGAAGTGTAGAGGCTTGTAGAATTCTAAATCAAATAGATTTCAGCTTTGTCTTTTGCTTAACTCTTTTTACTGAAGTGCTTTTGGAACTTAAAGTGGTATCAGACTGCTTGCAAAAATCAGATTGTGACATGGCTCAAGCTGGTGTTGTAGTTAATTCCGCTAAGAACCTTGCAAGATCTCAGGGATCAGGATGAAAATTTCAGCAAAATTATGGCAGAAGTGGAAGTGTTTGCAGAAGAAAATTAAATTAAAATGCAAACTAAAGAAAAGAGAATACTCTGTATCCCCACAAAATCCCAGAAATGTTATATGAATTAAACATAGCAGAAAGCATCTATCCTCCAAACGACCATGATTTTAAAATTAAGGTGTTTTTTACTGTTATTGTCACACTATAAGTAAATTTAAGAGAAGATTTACAATTTCAGTGTTTTAAATGGTTTCAACCCCAGGTGCTGTTACTTTCTTAATCCAGAAAAACTGACCATTTGCAAGAGATTATAGTAGTGACATAGATGGTTTTGAAGCAGAACTCAGACTTTTCCCAAAAGTTCTAGAGAGGTATGAACAAGAAAGACAAATAAAAATTGACGCAATAAACCAAATGCTTACTCTTATTGAAGAACTAAAATTGTCTTTTGGTAAACTCCACAGACTGTGTGCCATAGCTGTCACAATACCTCTATCAAGTGCTGGATGTGAAAGGACATTTTCAAGTATGCAGCAAATTAAGATCTACTTTAGGAACAGTATGGGTCATGAACAGCTAAGTAACATTGCCATGCTGGCAACTGAAAAAAACATGGCAAAAACCCTTAATCTTGAAACTGTTGTCAATCATTTTGCAGAACTGCATAAAAATCGATGCATTCAGCTCCTTTAGATCTGCATATAATCCTTTCTCAGTACATAAATAGCCAGACAAGGCTATTTGGATACATAAGATAAAATACAACATACATTGGGTCTCTTTTGTATACAGGGACCAGACGTCCTAGTTTGCTCATACTTTCTGTACAGTTAAGAGTTCTGCCTTCATTGCTTCAAAAAGTAGCTATTTTCTAGAGAATGTTCTGTCTGCTTAATGTGTATGTAGCAACTTAAAACCTGTTTGGAAGCCCTTTTCCTTACTGTGGTTTAAATTTGATAAATATATACTATATAAAAATGAATATTGCCTAACAACACGATTTATTTCAGAGAAAACAAATTTAGCATTGCAGTTTTGCCATAAAATGTACTTTATTTTTCTTTCTGAAACCTGTTTGCATCTCTGTTAAGCTTGTCCACCCAGAAATACACTTCGCCCCTCTGTGCCTCCCCAGAATTTTTTTTCCTGGTGCTGCCACAGCTTCCTTCTCCTAAAAGTACGCCATGTTCCAAGCAGGGCTGGTATCAATGTATGGGGGGGGGAGGCTTGCTGAGGCATCATGTAACCACAGGTCGGTCCTCCAGATACAGTTGCTAGGTCCAGCCTCATCCCCAATGGGGGACTTGGGGGGGCATCCCCCATGCAATGATGCCACATTGGGAACATCCCCGCCCCAAGTCCCACCCCTAACAATGACAACCCATGGCCACCCCCTTCCTTCCCTCCTGTGAGATTTCAAGGGCCTGCCTATCATTTGGAGGGTCCTTTAAATGTTGCAGGAGGGGAGGGAGAAGGGTGGCCTCCAGCTGCGCACCTGAACTTCAAGCAGTAATGCCGCTTGAAATTCAGGCCTCCAAGGCCTGACCCTTACTGGCCAAAAGCATTTAAAGGAACCTATTAAATGCTTCTGGCCAGCAGGGGTTTCACGTGCCTGAACTTCAAGCAGTGCTGCCGCTTGGAATTCAGGCCCATGATGCTTGGCCCCACTGGCCAGAAGCATTTAAAGGGACCCTTTAAATGCTCCTGGCCAGTGGGGGTTCATGCACCTGAATCCATCTCAGTTTGGAATTCAGGTGTGCGAGGCTCAGCCCCCACTGGCCAGAAACATTTAAAGGGACTCTTTAAATGCTTTGGGCCAGTGGGGCCACACGTGCCTGAATTCCAAGTGGCAAATGGCCACTCGGATTTCAGGTGTGCAGCCAGCAGCTGCCCTCCCCCCCAAGATTTAAAGGGTCCTCCAGCTGATTGGTGAGCCACATGCTCCCCCAGTCAGTTGGAGGGCCCTTTAAATCTCTCAGGAGAGAAGGGAGAGGGGTGACTGTGGGTGGTCATGCTTGGGAGCGGGGCTTTCCTGCTGGCCAGCTGGCCTGCAGTGAGCTGAACCCCCAAAATTGGGTTCTGGCAACTCTCCCTCCAGAAGGCAGGAGTCACCCCCTCCACTGCTCAAAAATACTGACTCCAAAGCCAGCCCCAGTTTCAAGACTCTCTTTTGGAAGCACTGTGGTTACTTAGAAATGACCAGAACTTGTATGAATCATTGTAATATCCCCCATCCAGCTGCCCTCTCCTGCTATCTTTCTCAATTTATTGCCTACCACACACCTTTAGGAGGAGGCAGAAGTTATAAAACAGATTTATATTAAAGTTCCTTATATTTTTAAATACAAGCTTACCAATGCCCAGGTATTCATACAGATATTCCCTGCAATTCTCCCCAGCTGGGACTTAAATTGGCTCAGAACATTGTTCTCCACTCCATCTTCTTGCAACAACCATCCTGTGAGGTAGGTCAGGGTCACAGTTAGTGACAAACCCAAGGTCACCCACAGCAAGCTTCGGTAGTAGAAGTGTGGATATTGAACCCAGGTCTTCCAGTATCCTAGTCTGGCACTCTATCCACTATACCACACTGACTCCAAGTAGCTGGTTGTCAGTTTGCAGACTGTCCTGCAGGGAACATTTCATCTATTCAGACATTTAATATTTATTATCATTATGTATTATGCATATGTACTATAAAAGTCTAAAATTAGCTGTTCTTCAGCCATTATTTGGGGTTCATTCAGTCTGACATGCTAAAAATGCTCACAGGCAAATGAAAGTAAGTCTCTGTTTTATCAGTCCTCCAGCAAGGAACAACTCCATGAAGATGCTGAGCACAAAATGCAAGTTCACAGGTGCCACTGCAGTGTTAACATGGTTTACAGAAATCAAATTATTGGCAAGGAAGGGCAAGGAGAATATTATCCAGACTGGCTCCCAGAACTGCAGTCTGCTTTCTTTCCCCTTGCACAGCTGTACACTCTTATCAGATATCTTTAAGAGGGATTAAATGTGGGACACCACTGCGCCTATTGTTCAGCCAACTTTCAGTGAAACATACCTTGGCAGTGAATGTCAGCCATGAACACAACAGTACTGATAACTGCCCTGCTTAAGACCGAGATCCAGAGTCATGTCTGAACCCAACATAGTAAGAAACTAAAATACTGTTCCAGCAAAGGCTGACTATAGACTGAGGCTCTGGCAAGAAGGTGGGAGGGTGGAAGCCACACCTCTCCAGAAGAAGCTACTGGGTCTTAAAGAGCAATGTCTAGTAAGGAATCAGTGCGTTTGTGTGTGCTTGCCTGGAAGTCATGGTTGATTTCTAGTAACCCCTACTGGGGGCTTGGACATTTTTCAGAGAGGTGGCTTGATTAGCTTGCCTCCGCATCCTGCCTCTGGTATTCCTTCGAGTTTGCCCTTCCAGGTACTTGCCGGAGTCAACCCTGCTTAGCTTCCGAAATCTGATGAGATTGGGTTTGCCTGGGCTATCCAGGTCAGGACGACTTTGTGGCTCTTGAATGGTTACTTCTTTTACTACATAATTCGTAGTATGTTACACAGCAGTTTGCCGCCCTTTAATACTGGGTATATTTTAGGGTTGTCAACCTCCAGGTGGTGGCTGGAGATCTCCTGGGATTGCAACTGATCTCTAGGTGACAGAGATCAGTTCACCTGGAGAAAATGGCCCCTTTGGAAGGTAGACTCTATATGGCATTGTACCCCACTGAAGTCCTTCCCCTCCCCAAACCCTGCACTCTTCAGGCTCCACCCCCCAAATATCCAGGTATTTCCCAGCCCAGAGCTGGCAACCCTAGTATTTTTGCAATTTTGCTTGTACAAAACGAAGGCTTTTAAACTAAGTTTTAAAATGTTTTTAAAATAGATTAAAATATCATAAATATGCCAGATAGTAGAATTGTATGTGCTAAGTTATAACTGATGCCTTTTATGTTATTAAAGCAATAAAATAAGTTTAGGTTAGAAACAAAATGTAGTAGTACTGCACATATAATTTCCCATATTGCATTTTTCCCCACAGACAAATTAATAAACAACATTGCTTTTTCCAATGCTTTAACACTTCTGGAAATGTTACATCTCTGTAACACCTGGTAGAGTGGAGCTAGGCTCCACTTTCAAAATGGGGCAGATCACTGCTGTGTACCCGTTCCCTTCTACCCTTTAAAGGACTTTCTCCCCTTTCCAGGCTGAACCCCCTAAGTTAGCACACATAGTCTCTCAAATAATTAGGGCAAGCCCTTACTCGGTGGGAATGCCATGGTTCCCCAACTGTCAAGGTGGGGTCCATGCTGAAACTGGGTGGCTGACAGTCCGTAGTGCAGTCAGGGACCACAGTGCCAGGCCTCTCAGGCTCGATGAGCAGGATCTGTGCTAGAGAGTTCTCAAGCTCTGAGCAGGGTGTCGAGGCAGCGCTCGCCTCCAACTCGGTACTTGGCTGAGGGATGACTAGAAGTGAACACAGCAGGGGATTTTGCTCTGCTGCTTGGGTCTCTGTGTCGGCTGGCTCCGATTCCCTGACCCAATGCCACCTAAGCTGGTCAAGGTGTCTGCGAAGGCTTCTCCCGTCCGGTGTAGTCACAACGTATGATACTGGTCTAGTAGTTGTCATCACTGTAGCTGGAATCCAGATCAGTCTGTTGCTGTAGTTCCAGGCATAGACAAGGTCACCAGGCTGGAAGGAACGGAGAGGCTCCAGAACCTCTCACTGTGGCGGATGATCCAATGTGAGGTCCGGGTGTAGACAGTCAAGCATTGTGGATAGACAGCGGTTCATCAGAAGTTCCGCAGTAGCCATGTGAGGTGTTATGTGCTGCTGCAGTAGGAAATCTGCTAGTTTCTGGTTCCAGTCACCACAGACTATTTTTCGAAGTGCATCCTTTGTAGTGCGGATCATTCATTTGGCCTGCCCATTAGTGGATGGATGAAACGGGGCTGCCGTTACATGCCGGATCAAGTTGGCGTTCATGAACCTCTGGAACTTGGATGATGCGAATTGTGTCCCATTGTTGAACATGATAGTCTCTGGCAGTCTGTGCGTACTAAAAATGCAGCACAATGCCCGAATGACCAATGCAGAGGTCATTACTGACATCGGGACTACTTCCAGCCACTTAGAAAATGAGTCCACAACAATCAAAATGGTTCGTCCTGAAAGGGGCCAGCAAAGTCTATGTGCAGGTGGGACCATGGCACCTGGGTAGTTTCCCAGTGCTGTACTGATGCCTGAGGTGGTTCCGGTCATGATTCTTGGCAGAGTTGGCAAGTCTGAACCCAACTTTCTATTTCTTGGTCCAACCTGGCCACAAGAAGTAGTTACGAGCTAGTGCCTTCATCTGTACAACTCCCGGGTGTCCGGTGTGCACAGCTTCTAGCATTCGGCGGCGAAGTTTGGGGGGAATGACCACAAGGCTCCCCCAAAGCAAGAATCCCTTGTGGACCAACAGTTTGTGTTGGCACAATTTGTAAGCCTGGAACTTGGTGTCTAGCCGGCTGGATGGCCACCCCCTCCACACCCAGTTGAGGACCCAGGAAATTGTGGGGTCCTTTGCAGAGTGCAATGTGACATCGGACACATGAAGCAGTGGTTGGGGAAGCTCTTCAATGGCCATGATTTGGTAGGCAGGGCTGGGGTCGACAGCCTGTTCTCAAAGAGGCAGACGGTTCAGTACACTGGCGTGGCCAATAGCCTTCCCCGGTTGGTAGAACAGGTTGTAGGTATATGCAGACAAAAAGACCGACCAACGGAGCATTCGTGGGGACAGGACCTGGGTGCTTGGTGGTCTGGCGCGAATAGGCCCAAGAGCAGCTTATGGTCAGTCACAATCTGGAACCACCGTCCGTACACAAAATCGTGGGATTTCTTTATGCCAGCAACAAGGGCGGGGGCTTCCTTGTCGATTTGTGCATAGTTTCTCTCTGCTGACAAGGTTCTGGAGAAGTATGCGATTGGGGTCTTCCAATCATCTGGCAAACGGTGACTCAGGACAGTGCTGATTCCATAGGGCGAAGCATCAGCCACAATGACAAGGGGTTTATGCTCATCAAAATGTGTGAGAACCGTGTTGGAAGACAGTAGGTCCTTGACAGCAGTGAACACCCAGGTGTGCCTTGGCCCCAGCTCCACAGCGCCTTTTTCTCCAGCAGGCGATGCAACAGTTTGGCTACTGATGCCTTGTGCATCAGGAACAAATGGTAGAAGTTGAGGAGGCCAAGGAAAGATTGTAGTTCCCTTTTTGAAGTTGGGATTGGTGCACTGTGAATCGCCTTGACCTTGCTCTCCACTAGGTGAATGCTATCAGCATCTATCAGGAATCCCAAAAACTCAACTTGAGGGACTCCAAACTGACGTTTTTCTTGCTTAACCTTGAGACCTGTGACTTGGAAATGCTGAAGGACCTGTCGAAGGTGGTCTGCCAGCTCCTCTGTGGATACACCGGCTATCAGGACACCGTCAAATAAGGAACAACACCCAGAATGTCCCGAAACAAATCGAATCAAACTCCATCTTGCAGGGAGCGTTGTCGAGAACTACTGTCACCTTGATTTTGTTTTTTGTTTGGAGAGTAGTACTTGCCACTGATGAGTGGTAGAGGCACTTGGATGTCGAGTGACAAATCAGCAGGCATAGAGGTGTACTGTGGTAGCGGTTGGAGTCTGCTACGCGATGTTCAAGGCAATGTCTTGGCCTTGGAGGAATGGCAGACCCGGGCGAGGTGTCCAACCTTCCTACAATCACGACACTGGGCCTCATGAAAACTGCACTTCCGGCATTTGTGGTCGCCACCGCAACTGGCGCAGGGTACTGTGGTAGCAGTTTGCCGACTGGAGCATTTGCGACTCTTGGCCTGAGTTCAGTGGACTCAGTTGTCCTCGCTGTCAGAGTCTTCCATACTCTCCTGATGCACCGGCTGCAACTTGCGTGATGTTGGTGGACTTCTGGATTGACACACGTCTTTGGTTGACTGCTCAGCAACTTCTGCGGCAACAGCTTCCTCGAATGCATTTTGGAAGGTAAGCTTTTTCTTGGCAAAAAGCTGCCATTGCAGTTTCTTGTCCTGAATACTGCAGACTAGCCTGTCCCTGCATCTATCATTTAAGTCCGTAAAATTAAACTGCCGTGCTGTCTTCCTAAGGGCCATCATATAATCAGCAATAGACTCACCTTGGGCCTGGTCACACTTGCAGAATGTGTGTCAACATGCAATTTCGGAAGGCTTAGGTGCAAAATGTCCACAAAGCTTAGACTTTATTGTGGTGGTCAGTCGCCTTGAGTTCAGCCAGCACCACTAATGTCCGAGTCACATCGAAGATGTTTTTCCCACATACGCTGAGGAAGGTGGCTTTCGGGAGGTCTTCATCAGAGATTTTCTGAGCAGCAGCGTAGAATTCAAACTGGGAGACGTAGGTGCTCCAGTCCTCTGTATCAAACAGTTTGAAGTGGCCCTTGGTGGCCATCGTAGTTTTGTGCTGGAGTGGCAGGGTGCAGTGTCCTGTTGGTTGCGCCAGTGGGCCAAGGCGACAATTCCTTGTCTATTGAAGTGATTACCTCAAGTTCTGTGGGGCTGCCTACCCACACGATCCCATCCTCATTGCCAGTATTATGTACCGAGATCAAGGCAGCGTTTCAAACAAGTGATTTCTTTATTCAGCTCAGAACACAACAAAACAACACACAGAACGATCCAACTATATACAGTTTGAACCAGGGAGACCATACCTCCTGGAACAATAATGTCCAATCAATGATGAGTGCTTAGGACCAATGGGAATCGTTCCCGCTGAAAGTCAAAGTCTCTCCAAATTGGTCTGTGCTGTGCATCACAGTGACCAATCCGGTTGCTAGTATCAGGATGCTGATAGTCTATGGAATTTGTGACTGAAGCTCCCGCTTTACAAAAACAACCCAGTTCATAACAACCACACTAGAAGTTTACAGCACAGCTTGGTAGGGAAAGTGAGGGGGAAAAGGTGGGTTCTGTGCTATGGTTGGGTGGCCCCAGTGTGGTAGCTGATTGTGTGCCTCATGGGAGGAATGGGGGAGGAGCAGGTAGTGGGGTTCACTGCAATGGTGATCAAAGGTGCGGATGCTTTTATTCCTACCTGTTCCCATAACACCTGCTGCTGTTGCCAGGGTGAAAGTGTGTTTCTGCGCCTTTTGTGGAAGCAGCTGTTATGAGATCAATGAGATCAACTGCTGACTAAGCAGGACTTCCCAAATCTACCTTGGGGCTTTCATCATGCTCCCTGCAGCAGAGCCAATGGACTGGGGAGAGGGTGGAGGGTGAGGATGCAAGTCCATTACAGGCCCTGTTCATTTACCATATCTGCAGATTTCATGATCCACCATATGGGGTGGGAGAGATCAGCCTAACTCATCTGCAAATGGCTTCCTGAAACTTTTTAAAATAATCACAGCTTGGTCTTCCACCACACCCTCTACTACTAGTGCCTTCTTGATCTCCAGCATATAGTTCAAAAGATCATTCCTTTTTTGTTGCTGGACCTAGTAAAGCACCATTCATTCAGTCTTCTATGGAGCTCTCACAAGCCTTAATAAAGTGAGTAATATTGTGCGATAAGCACTGTAATTATCTTTCTCTTATATCTTACATCACTGCCTTCCTAACACATTTCAACCAACATACGACTCCCTGATGTTAATACGTCTCATGAACAAATAAGAGGAATGATGAAGGCAAGGAAAAGGGTAGGTGCCATCTATCTACACCTCTGACATCAAGACTGCACAGGGGCAACATCTAAGGGTAATTTTGTCATCACAGACCGCCCCCCCCAGTTGCACAGGGATTTTAATATCAACGTTCGAACGAAGCCACATCAGTCTTACTGCAACTGTCAAGCTGATGATCCAGACTCACAGGGGGGAGGGTGTGTTCTGATTACTACAGCAAACATGTTTTGATAAATGGTTTCAGAACAGATTCCTTTCTCCAATTTAGCCCAAGGTGGCAGCATGATCCTGATTTTCAGGTTCACAGCTTCAAATTAATTAAAATGCAGGCATATAAGTTTTTTCTAGAGTACTCAATTTTCCAAATATTGGCCAAGCAGGCCCTCCTAAGCCCTAATAAGGTCATGTGAATTCTGCAGATGATAGCCATAAAGGGCTAGTTGGGGGACACACACACATGAGGGTACCCTAATTACATTCCTATGCTACAGAGACAGGCCAGGGATCAGCATGCAGAGTAGGATTCTCTTCCATCCATTGAACCCTGGAAGAGATGAATATACATTGGTGATGGCCTTGGTAACACTTGCCTCCACAATGCCTATTACAATAGAGGGAGGGAGAACCCGCACAGACATTGCCTGAGAAACTGAGCTGTTACTCTGCAAACATGAAGCAGGCAGGCTATTGGTATTCTAAGCCAGCGTCTCACTTGACATTTCTGAAGGGAAAGGCAAACCCTTAGAAGAACACTTTGAAACATGTCTTGGAAAAATAAATTGAGTTCATGCAGCTTTCGTTATGTCCTTTTTAAAAAGAGGGGGGGATGTGATCCTGGAGCTCACACAGAGATCTAATGAAGCAAAATATGTAAAGAAACATGAGGATATCTGCAAGATTATTTTGCTCTTAATGGTGCTCCTTCCACATAACAGCATGATAGAGGTGAAACTGGAGTCAGACATTCTTCCTGGCGTTTGAGTTCCCGGTCCGCCACCCCCACCCCTGAAACCAAGAACAAACTTCCACCTCCTCTGCTTTGAGGTTCAGTGCCCCAAAATCCCCAGCAGTCCTGAGATTCCAATATGGACCTTAAAAGCTTGGCTCTAAATTCCTTGGGGACTGAGAAAAGCCATAATCCTAAATCCCTTCTGGATGGATAAAAGATTAGAATACTGCCTCTTGCCAGGGGAATGCCCAAATCAGTCTGGTCATCTCAGCTTCCTATTCAGAGGCCATTCAATACTTCATGTCCAATTCTCACTCCTTCTACTAGTGAACTCAGTGGTCGGGTCTCTATTGCTAGGGCAGTGAAATGAGCTCACCCACAACAAAGTAGCATGTATATTTGGATCACTCCCCGAATGCATGGGAAAGTATTACACTGTCAAAAGAAGCCCTTCCCCAAAACACAAACGTGCAAACAAATAGCCTGACAAGCACTTAGCATGTTCATTTCCCGTCAGGAATCACAGAACAGCTCAGGCAGAGTCAGTTATGGAAATGGTAGAAGGAAAAAAGAGTGAGAGAAATTAACTTGATTGTGGCTCCTAGTACCTTATACTATCTTGGAGGGGAAACTAGAGTCAGGGGAATGGGCATCCCCTGACTCTAATTTCCATTCCTACCAGTTCAAGATATTATACATCTTTGAAGGCTCCAACCATCTTGATGCCAAGAGTATGCTGGTGAGGGGAATTTATTAAGATGAGAAGAACGGTGCTTCTACTGATCCTAATTAGTCATACATAGACACATACACAAACCCCAAAGACTCCCTAAATTACAATGGGGCCAGAACCTATAACAGCTGATTGTATTCTGGAATAGAAAAGCATTGAATTGGTATTTGAGAACCAGTTTGGTGTAGTGGTTAAGAGTGGCAGACTCTGATCTGGAGAACCCAGTTTGATTCCCCACTCCTCCACTTGAAGCCAGCTGGGTGACCTTTGGTCAGTCACAGCTCTCTCAGCCCCACCTACCTCACAGGGGAGAGGAAGGGAAGACAATCGTAAGCTGCTCTGAGACTCCTTAAGGTAGTGAAGGGTGGAGTAGAAAACCAATTCTTCTCCTTTTTCTTCTCCTCCTCCTCCTGCTACAGTGTGTGCATATTCCCCCCAGCTTCAAATTCATTGTCCCAATTTCATTGCCTTGCTTATTAAATACAGGGAACAAAAGGTAAAAATCCCCCCCCCCAGTGCACACAAGCTGAGATACACAACTTCTTGCTCATTCAGAAATCAGGGCACTAGCATGCTGTGGTTCAAAGCTAGCTGAGAGGGAAGCCACTATTATTGGAGAAGGAAGAGGAAGAACATGCCACCAAGTTGTAATCAAATCATGGCAACCACTTTCATGGGGCATTCCAGGCATGAGATGAGCAGAGGTGGTTTGCCATCGCCTTCCTCTGCATAGCAACCCCAGTCTTCCTTGGGGGTCTCTCATCCAAGCACTGACCATGGCCAACCCTGCTTGGCTCCCAAGCCCTGATGAGCTTGGGGCAAGCTGAGCTAATCAAGCTGCTATTGCCCTATGAGTGGGAGGAGATTTCCTATTTGATTATTCCTCCTATGTGTATGATTCATAATGGGTGCCCAACTTTCAAAAACAACAGTAGAATGAGAGAGAGAGTAGAATGGGAATAAGGAAACCAAGCTGGGCTCCCCATAAGTAATTGTGTAAAGAAGGCGCCATTCCAGAATACTACGCACAGGTCAATTTCCCCATGTCTGTCCCAGTTTTATACTTACTTTTTTTCTTTTTAAAAAAATATTTTTACTTTTGTATACAATATACATTAAACACAACCTATAAAACACTACACAAAAAGGATACGAAGGATCTGTAAAATAGATCTAATACACTTAACCACATCAAAACAGGCTGAAGCGAGTCTATAAATATATGTATAACTATAAATATAAAGCAATATAAGGCAGACCCTTAAACAGTGTATATGAGACTGGTATTGGGTAAACCAGACTTTATAAGAGTGCGTATCATTTCGTTGAGTGATACTGAGGTTGGGAACTGGTTAGAGGAATAACCACCTGTGGTAATGAGGGTTAGTGGGAAGTACATCGTGTGCTGTCATGTAGATTATCACTGGTGCCCAAAGCCGTGTGAATTTAGAGTGTATGGTAGTGTTTAGTGATTGAGATTGTCGGTTTTGGTCTGCTATTTTTGCCATTACGAATTGTCCCCACAGTTTATCATGCCACCCCTTGAGTGTTGGCAGGGTGGGAGATTTCCAAGAAGCAACTATTGTTAACTTGGCCATTGCCAGAAGTGTCGATGTGAGTATCCTTGCCTCATCTTTAACAGAATTGTCCCATTTATTCAACAACATGACTTCCAGTGTGCAAGAAATCTCCTGAGAGGTGATTTCATTAATATGGCATCTCTCTTCATTCCAAAACTGGAGGATTTTCAGGCAACTCCACCAACAATGAAGGTAATTGCTCTCCTGCCCACACTTTTTCCAACATGTTGAGCCATTATTGCTATTAATTTTGTGTAGCTGAATTGGTGTTATATACCATCTCAAGGTCAATTTGAAGTTTTGTAACCATAAGTTGTATATCGTGGATTTGTTAACCAGTGAGGACCATATTGTGACCCAGTCCGAGTCTTGCCACTGCTGACTGAGATCTTCTTCCCAGCGGAGTTGAAAGTTAAATTCTGTTTGACTGTTTGCAGTTATTAGAGCTTTGTATAGTTTGGACAGTGTCCCTTTTGATGAGGATGGGTAGCACCTTAATTATCTTCTCCAGAGTTGTCAGGTCTCTTTGGAATGTTCCGAGGCTTGCTAGTTGTTCCATTAGGTTTTTCAGTTGAAAGTATTGGTACCATGGAGTTTGTGCCCCTATTTTCTGGTCAAAATACTGCTTTTCCTGAATTTTTCCATGCTCCACAAAGTCAATACTTACTTGAAACTCAGCTGTCCTTAACATTCCATGTCTCCGGTGTACATGTATTAGTGGTTTTTTTTTAATTTACAAAAGAATATTTTTCTGTAGACCCAGGCAGTCACACAAATCTGGAGAAACCCTGACCTTGTCTATGGATAGCCTGGTCTCACTGCTCTGCTGATAGAAGCTGTGATGGAAATAAAAGTTTGGTGAACAGCAGCTGGTAAACAAAAGAGCTTCTGAGTCACATGACTGAGAGTGGTGGGGGCAAGATTGCTTGGAATTCCCAGTAAATGACAGTTAACAGCTGACAGTTCACAGAGTCAGTTGGAAGAGAGTTAGCTGAAGAGCTCTTGAGAGGAAAGGACCCTCTGGAGCTGAGTTAAACAGCAAGCCAGCAGTTAGAGGAAAACTGGGGCTGAATAACACTTCTAACTGGTACCCTCTAATATGAGAGGAGAGTGAATGGAGAAGAGAAATAGTATAACTCCTTAGTAGTCACAAAACACCAGATACACTGCTCCAAGGGAACCTGTTAGGTGGTTATAAGAAGGACTAAGGGTCTGGTGGAGACTGGAAAAGCTGGAGTAGTCTCAGGGAACCAGGCAGATAAAGTCCAAAGGCTAACCACAGTCAGATACTGGAGAGTGGAATCACAAACAGTTTCTGTGTACTAAAGACAATCTGTGACAAATGTAGAGTGATAAGCCAACAGCCTATGTGCAAGCAGAGTGAAGCTTTTATTCTATAAAGAAACAAAGTATCCTGTGTAAATATCCCACCCCCCTGTTGAGTTTTCTGTGAAATAAAGAACTGTGCTGTTTGCCTTTCACAAGCACTGGTGCCTGACTTTTTCATGTTTCTTTTGGCCCCCCAAAGGGGATTTTTTATTTCATTTTCTAAAAAACTACAGAAAAGGGGAAGGGTACTAAAACACACTACAAGCAGGGGAGATAGAAAAGAAAATCCAAGGTGTGGTGATTGTATACAATGCTTACAACTATGGCTTTAATAAAAACTTTCAGTTGTTAACCTTGAAGGTGACAGTTAAATCAATCGCTTATAGAAGCTCTAGCTCATACTGACTGTTTGGAGTATATTTCTGAAATACACTTAAATTTCTTTTATGCAAACATCAGGCATCCTCATCATCTGAAAAACAATAATTTCTGCCCATCTGGTTATCACATTCTGCCCATTAACCAACCATTACCTGCAATCCTCCCAACATCCAAAATTATTTAAGTGAAATTACTAAATACATCAAAATTAGGCTTGAATATCCTTTTTCTAAAAGCTCACACCATTTATACTCTTATTAAACAAAAAAGAAAGAACCTAAATAGGCATCAAGTAACACCCCTTCACTTCTTCCATTTAAAATACTAGTCTAACTTGTTAAATACATTTAAATTTCATTTGCACAATCATCATCAAATATCCATTTTTTCTATGTGAGCCCTTCACCCCTATTTTATCCATACCTCCCCCCTTAACCAAAAGCATTATCTGCAAAAAATCTTCACTAGAGAATCTTCTTCTCTCGATCTTCTTCAGCTCACAGTCCATATTATTGATATCTTCTAGAAATCCACTATCTCCTGAACAACTAATCCACGTATCCACCTTTCACCCAACATTTCATTAGCTCTGCCCCCTCATTAAAATACTTAGTAAATTTTATTTTTTGCTTGTCAAGGGAGGATGTAGCTGCCACACTGCCCTGCCAATCTTTCTCAGTAGAGTTTATTGTTCAGTTAACTTTTGACTTCCTGAAGAAGATTCAGTTTCGTTTTAATTCTTTCGACGCAACAAGTGCCATTTTCAGAGGGGTCTGTTTATCTTCTTTTTATTACCAAATTGCCAGGGTCCCATAAATCCATCAAATCGTTCTCACAACCACCACTCATGGAGATGTTTAGAGTTTCTTTAAAAAGGAAAAGGACGATTTCCAATGCCTAAAGAGGTTGTTTTCAAATGTTTACATAGCAACTTTGTCTTTCAGGGTTTTTTTTCCCCACCCTCTGTCTGCTAGAGGAAAATTCTGCTGAATTTACAGCTGCCATTCATAAGAGCACTTTAACACTCGTAAGTTTTTCCATTCAATCCTTTCTCTCTTTTCGCACCGTCTACCCCCTTAAAAGCTTTATTTTAACATTGTTATATGGGGGGAGGGAACTCCCTTTCCCCCTCGCTTCTTTTTTTTTTTTGGGGGGGGGTAGACTTTGCTTCACTCTGACTCTTACTGTGATGTTAACAGTCTTTAAAAAGAAAACTTCTGGTTCTTCCTTCTAGCCATTTCTTTTTTTTTTTTGGTAAATACAATTTATTATTGGATATATCACATGTTCAAACATTTTCAGCCAACCTACATACCCATTTTTCTAATTTCCCTTCTCCCCCCCCCAAACAAGACTTCCCGCACCGCTCCAACCCCAGTAATATCACTCTTATTCTATTACAGTTATTTCTAAACTTATTTTCTCTAACAAACGGTAACAATTCAGAAATCTAATTCTATTTCATTTTCCACTTAATAACTATCAAAACAAATCAGACCACGTTTAATGTCCCAATTTTTCAACAAGTATTTTTGAAAGTCTTTCCAATCTTCAAAAAAAGTTTCATCTTCTTCGTTGTTTAATTTTCTTGTTAATTTATCCATTTCTGCTAAAAACAACGTCTTTTTAATCCATTCCCATGTTTCAGGTACTTTATCTTGTTTCCAACATTGAGCAAAAGTCAGTCTTGCTGCTGTAATCAAGTACCATAGTAGTGTTCTCTTGGCTACATTTAATTCTTCCATTTTAAGACCTAGCAATAACATCTGTGGGTCTTTCTTAAAAGTACAATTCAAAATTTTTTGTATCTCATTGTGGATCTCTGTCCAATACTTTACTGCTTTATCACATGTCCACCACATATGGTAAAAAGACCCCTCATGTTTTTTACATTTCCAACATTTGTTGGACATACTTTCATTTATAATAGCAATTTTTTTAGGCGTCATATACCATCTATACATCATTTTATAACAATTCTCTTTAACATTTACACACGTTGAAATTTTCATTGATTTTTTCCACAAGTATTCCCAAGATGTCATTAATATCTCATTATTAACATTTACTGCCCATTTTATCATTTGCTCCTTTACAACTTCATCCTCAGTATACCATTTCAATAACACCTTGTACAATTTAGAAATCATTTTTTTATCTTTCTCAAGCCATACAGTTTCAATTTCAATATTCTTTTCTCTAAAACCATGTTCTCTTTTATCGGTCTTAAATAAATCATAAATCTGTCTATACTTCAACCAATCATATTCAAATTCAACATCAAATCTGTCTTTTAACACAAAATTTTTCCCTTCAGATTTTAAAAGATTTTTATAAGGTAGCCAGTCTAGTCCTTGATTTCTTGAATATGGATTAATCACTTCAGCTGGTACAATCCAAAGTGGTCTTTCTTCTGAGAAGAATTTTCTATATCTCGTCCATGTCTCGAACAGTGATTGTCTTACAAAGTGGTGTTTAAAAAATTTATCCATTTTTACTTTTCCATACCATAAATATGCATGCCATCCGAATTTATTATCATGTCCTTCGAGGGCCAATAACTTCTTATTCTCCAAATTAATCCACTGTTGCAACCAAGTTAAACAGACGGCATCATAATACAGTCTTAAATTTGGTAGTTGTAAGCCTCCTCTCTCTCTTGCATCACATAAGATTTTCATTTTAATCCTTGGCTTTCTTCCTGCCCATACAAATTTGGATAATTCTTTCTGCCACGAATCCAATATTTTCCTTTGTTTTAGTATTGGAATAGTCTGAAACAAAAACATCAAACGCGGCAAGATATTCATTTTTACAGTCGCGATTCTTCCCATCAATGATAAATTCAAAGTATCCCATTTCTTCATATCTTGCTGAATCTTATGCCACACCTTTTCATAATTGTTTTTAAACAAGTCAATATTTTTCATGGTTAAATCAATTCCAAGATATTTAGTCTTTGTGACTACTTCACATTGTATTTTCTCTTGAAGTTCTGTTTGTCTTTGTTTCGTCATATTTTTGCACATCACTTTAGTTTTATTTTTATTAACATAAAAACCCGCAACTGCACCAAATTCTTCAATTTTTTCCATCAATTGTGGTATTTTCTCAATTGGGTCTTGAATCATAAACATTACGTCATCTGCAAAAGCCCTATATTTATAGGCGAAACCTTTCACTGTAAGTCCTTCAATACTGTTATCTTTTCTTATCGCTGTCAATAATATTTCCAATATCCAAATAAACAACAACGGGGATAACGGGCAGCCTTGACGTGTTCCCTTTTGGACTCGGAAGAAGTCCGTCTTTTCTTTGTTTATATTCAAAGCCGCTTTTTGTTCTGAATATATTGCCACAATCATGTTTAAAAAGGACTGTCCAATATTCATTTTTTCAATAACTTGTAGCATAAACTCCCAATTTAAATTATCAAAAGCTTTTTCCGCATCTAAGAAGAGGAATCCAACTTCTTTTCCAGGATGCTTGTCATAATATTCAATTGCATCTATCACCACTCTTAGATTATCTCTAATTTGTCTATTTGGTAAAAATCCCGCTTGTTCTTCCGCTATTATATCTTTCAAATATTTTTTCAATCTCTCTGAAATTATTTTTGCAAATAATTTATAGTCATTATTTAATAGCGATATTGGTCTATAATTCTTTACTTGAGTCAAATCCAAACCTTCTTTAGGTATCAATGAAATGTTTGCTTCCTTCCATGAATCTGGGATCCGCTTGGTCTGTCTTATCTCATTTGACAGAAGTACTAAAATAGGGGTTAGCTCCTCTTTAAATTTCTTATAAAATTTTGCTGTAAAGCCATCTGGTCCTGGAGCTTTGCCCAACTTTGCGTCTTCTATCGCCATTGTCACTTCTTCTTTCGTTACTAAACCATTTAGTAGTTCTTTAATTTGTTTTCCCAGCTCTGGAACTTCAATCGTCTCCAAATATTTCTTGATTCTCTGTTGGTCAATTCCTTTCTTTTGGAATAGTTTGGCGTAGTATTTAAAGAAAACTCTTTTTATACCATTCAGGCTCATCACCTCCTTTCCATCATCAACAATCTTAGATATAAAATTCCTATCTTTTCTATTTTTCAATTGCCATGCCAAAAACTTTCCTGGTTTATTTGCACCCTCAAATGCTTTTTGCTGTAATTTTTTTAAATTCCAATATAATTCTCTGTTTAAAAGAACATTCAGCTGATCTTGCAGGAAGTGGATCTCTTTAATAATTTTCTTCTTCCCTGGTCTTTTTTTTAATTCCTTTTCTTTTTGTCGAATTTTTTCATGAAGGTCTTTCTGTTGCTGGATCTTTTGCTTTTTATCTTTGGAATTCAGAGAGATAAGCATACCTCTCATTACTGCTTTGTATGTATCCCATACAACTTGTATATCCGTGCCTTTATTCAAATTCAGTTCAAAAAAACTTTTCGTTTCCTTTTTTAAGATTTCATTAATTTGTTTTTGATCCAGTAAATCTTCATTAATTCTCCAAAATAACTGTTTAGGTTTTGCTTTAGATATCCAAAGTAGGGGATTATGATCAGAGTTAGTTTTCGGTAAAATTTGTATTTTATAAGTTTTTTGCGCCATCTCCTCTGACATCCAAATCATGTCAATTCGAGAAAAGGAATTATGTCTATTCGAATAAAACGTGTAGTCCTTAGTCTTAGGATTCCACTTCCTCCAAACATCTTCTAATTTCTCTTGCTTCATCAATTGAAAGAAATTTTTTGGTAACTTTCCAACTGTCTCTCCACTTGCTTTGGACTTTCTATCCAATGTGTTGTTCACTGTACCATTAAAGTCTCCTGCAAGAACAATTTGGTCATAATTTAAACATTCCAACTCTTTAGTCAGATCATTAAAAAGGTCTCTTTTGCACCATTGGGTGCATATATATTAACAAGCAATGTCTTTTTTCTATCCATACAGATTTCCATGCCAACATACCTTCCTTCTTTGTCGGAAAAAATTTGTTTAGGATCCAAATCTTTTGAAATATAAATCACTGTTCCTTTTTTCTTGTTAACTGCTGAAGAATGAAATTCTTCTCCCAATTTTTTATTAATCAGATATTTATCATCTTGTTTTCTTATGTGTGTTTCTTGTAAACAAATTATATTACATTTTTGTTTTTCCAGCCAATGATTCACCAGTCTTCTTTTACCTGGTGAATTTAATCCATTTACGTTCCAAGATAAAAATTTGTAATCCATAATGGTATTAAATTAAATATCTTTAAAATCGTCCAGATTGTTCGCTTTAAATCTATATAAGTCTCCTTCAGATTTAAGAGTTGATCTCACCGAGTTGTACATAAATGTAAGTCCATATGGAATCTCCCATCTGAACCTAATATTCATTTCTTTTAACCTGTCTGTCAATTTCTTGAATTTCTTTCTATCTTGTAGAATCGATCTCGGAATTTCTCTCAGAATTATTATTTTCTTTCCATTAATTTCCAACGGTTGTGTAAATTGTTTCTTGAAAACGTCTTCCTTCATCTTTGTTGTCACAAATTGAACAATTACATCTCTAGGTAATTGCTTTCTTTTGGCATAAGCTGAATTTACTCTGTAAATCAAGTCAAAGTCTGCATCCAAATCTCCTTCATCTTCCCCTATATAAGTTGTCAATGTCTTAATTACTAGAGCCCGTAGATCTTGATCTTCCTCCTCTTCTATCCCTCTCAATCTCAAGTGATTCTGAGTAGCCCTGTAGTCCATCATGGTCTCCAGTCTTGCATTTTCTGACAAGGTTTTTTTAACCTTTTGTTCCATATCTTCAGATTTTGTCACCAGACTTTTGACTTCCTTTTTAAGTTCTTCTGTATCTTTTTTAATCCCTGACACTTCTGTAAGTACCAGTTCTTTCCTTTCTAGCCATTTCTAGCCAGTCAGATGACGTAGATTTTCAGATACTGTTTTTAAAGTCCTGAATGTTTGCTTATCTGTTACTCGGTTCTTAAATCTCAGCACTCCTCCATCACAGTCCCTTCAAGCTCCATTTATCCAGTAGTAATTAATCTCCTTTATCTGGTCATCCGGTGGGATGTCCACAGCTACCTCCCCCACCATGCTTACAGGGATAAACCACTTCCCTCTAATGCTTCACTTAGCCTTTACTCACTCTTCTTCAGTTGCTTCATCGATTCAGCCAGTCGCTTAATTAAAACTTGATCACTGCCCACTTGGTCCGGTACACGAAGCCTCGACCAATACTGGAACGCAGCGGAGAGACCATCGGGGCAAAAGGACGCCCCCACCCCAGGCTAGGAGCTGGAGGGGGTGGCGAACCTCAGCACCCCCTGACTCAGGGCTCATCCCTCGATCGCACCCCCCTCTACCCACTGGTTTGCAGTCCGTGTACCTGGGAGCCGGGAGAAATGGCTGCCATCAGCCTGCCAAATCGGAAATTGAGCTGGTGCCTGACTTTTTGATACATATTTATATCTGGCAGTTATTCTTAATCCATCCACAAGAAATATAAACCCCGAAGATACTATTTTTTAGTGTGAACTGGTCAGCCCTGATAAAGTAAAGGTGATCAATCACTTCAGAGTACCAACTCTGAATCCAGTATAAATATATAAATCTATATACACACACACACACATACACACACACACATACAGGGATGCCCCAACTCGGTCACGGCAACACCTGGGAAGAGGTCATTGTGTCATAGAAACATAACCAACAACTTCACTACTAGAAAGAAATCTGAAGTCCTATGAGAAATTGCAAAAGGAATAGATGGCAAGGAACTCTCACCACCACCACTGCTACAAAATCTTAGGGACTTGATTATTTTTTCTCAGTATTCCTTCTATCCAGTTCTTCCCCAATATTCCTTCTGCCCACATTTAATGACAATAAACCTTCTTCAGGATTCTGTGGGTTCCTGAGAACACAGAGTCACCCTTATCAGGCCATTTTGGGTTTCTTTATTTTTGTTTAATGTACAAAGCACTGTTTTTTTGCATAGCTGAGGAGTTTACCTACCAATGTATAAACCCCCCATGTACCATAACTCTATGCCCCAAAATGCAGACCTCAAGAGTGCACATGGCTTCTTTACAGACTGTACTGCTCGTTGAGAGATTGGGCTTGAAGCACCAATGAAGACATTGCACCTGTTAGTAGACAGTCGAACTTTGCAGCTCATTGGAGTCAATGAGTACAAATCTCATCTCTGCTAAAAGTTCTTATCCTGTGTCCCCAGTAGCCTGTTCCCTACCACCACTCCCTGCCAGACATTAAGCAACCACATGCACTCTGCCAATCTCTCAGAGGGCTTCGCCCAGTTTCTTTGTGGTTGAACCAGCCACAACAGGGCACTGACACACATAAACCCACAGCAATTTCAAGAGGCTGCCAATATGGCCAGTGGTTCAGTGAACCCTCCACAAGTGAAAGTTAATTTCACACAATCACATCTTATTTTTTTGATTAGGAGAAGTCCATGCTAGGTAAGTGCTTAATGACTGAATGTAAAGTTTAATCCAAGAACCATTTCAGTAGCTATTTGCAGAGGAATAAGTTAGACACGTAGATTCAGCATTTGTTGGAAAAACTGGATCCCTGTTTGGGAGCCAGTAGCCTGGGGCAAACCCAGAGAGAATTACTACCTGCCCGGTGCTTCCATTGGGAGCTGGTGAAGATGCTGAAGAGGGAAAAAAGCTCCACCATTTTTATCCATTAGCTCGGCAGCCCAGCCAGATCGATACTAGATCAAAGGTGTCTAGCAGAAGACAGTCCCTGTAATTCATCATGGAGCTCTGAGGCCTCTTCTGCATTATCCATACAGCACACAGCTGAGGGGGAGGGGACCAAGGGAGGGAAAGAAGGATTGTCACTTGGACAAATAGCCGCTTTGTAGTCTGTCTACAGACAATTGTATGCTCATAATAGGCTCCACGTTTTGAACAGAGCATATTGATGTTTGTGCTCATAAATGCAATGCTCTCTGGGAGTTGAGGTACCACTGATGAAAACAAACATTGCTCATATGAAGCACACAGCCTAATATGACACTTTACTAATGCAGGGATGGATTTGCTCAAAATTTTTTTGCAAATGTCTTCTAATGCAAGGGTTAGTAAAAGTCCAGTTCACATATTTGGACTTGAGCCTCGTGCTGCCAAAGACTTGTGTTCTGGACCCCACTTGTGCTGACAGGCATCTGATCTGAATCCCACAGATCTGTTCCAGTAGCAGTGGTGCTTTCCTCCACCAGAAGCAACCTTCCTATGATGCAAGAACCTTCAGTCGGGGAAGGTTTCTTCTGCTGGAGGACAGCAGCTTCACCAGCAGAACTGATCCACAGGATCCAGACCCTTTCAGTGGTAATATTGCCCCTAATACTATTCATTTAATTTAGAACTTAAAATAGTTCTTTGAAAAACAACTCATGATTTCAAAGAATGGATATTTAAGATTTTGGGCTATAGTGCATCTTGGAAGAGAATCTATGTCTTCTAACAACTGAAAATGACTAAGAATAAGCAAAGGTACAAAGAAAGAAAGAACCCAGAGACGACAGTGGATGACTCCAGATTGCATGTCAAGGATAACTGTGCCAGTGGCATGAGGAGAAAGCTTCCAATGCAATATTTATGACTGCATAATTCTCTGAATGCACAGCCTGTCATGTTTTGTCTAAATGCCAACTAGCATTATGATCAGAGGGGATGACATCCTTTTCCCCTCCTACTGCCATCCCTCCAGTCAGAGGCCTGAAGTACTACAAAGAGTCACTGAAGTCAGTTGCTTCCAAATTATAAAGTGGTACCACCAGCAGCTGCTAGTCAGGATTGCCTAAAAGCAAGAGGCTTCTTCCAAAGTTAAATGTTGGAAGACAGATCAACACTTGCATGGCATAGCTCATTCTTTAAAAAGAAAAAAAAATGACAGTAATCTATACCCTTATATGGGTGCTGGGGATAAAATAATTTTGGATGAGAGAGAGAGAAAGGGAAGAGAAATGGAATGAAGAAGGAGAAGGAGAAGAGATTGGATTTATACCCCACCCATCACTTGGAGTCTCAGAGTGGCTTACAAACTCCTTTCTCTTCCCCTCCCCACAACAGACACCCTGTGAGGTAGGTGGGGCTGAGAGAACTCTAACACAAACTGCTCTTTCAGGAACAGCTGTGCCAGAGCTTGTGACTGATGCAAGGTCACATCAGCAGGTGCAAGTGGAGGAGTGGCTCTCGAAAGCCAGTTTGGTGTAGTGGTTAAGTGCGCAGACTCTAATCTAGGAGAACCGGGTTTGATTCCCCACTCCTCCACTTGCACCTGCTGATGTGACCTTGGGTCAGTCGCAAGCTCTGGCACAGCTGTTCTTGACAAAGAGCAGTTTCTGTAAGAAGTTCTCTCAGCCCTGCCTACCTCACAGGATGTCTGTTGTGGGGAGGGGAAGGGAAAGGAGTTTGTAAGCCACTCTGAGACACCTTTGGGCAGTGAAAGGTGGGGTATAAATCCAATCTCTTCTTCTCTTCTTAAAAGAACCTGGAAAGAGTGAAATAAACACAGACTGAATTCCCTTTTGGTGCTCAGTCCAGATCACATAATACAGATGAAAGTTCACTAAATGTTTTAGCACCTTTTTATACTCAGATCCAGGATGGCTACAGAGTAGTTTCCGTGTGCTGTTCTGGGAAGAGTGGCACTTCCAGTCTCCATGCATGAATGCAGGCTTGAGATCAGAAAATAACAATTACTTCAGAGTAAACCCTGTAATATAGTGGCTTGAAAAGATGCTGCTGCAAGCTCTAGAACCATTATCCCTATGATCATGCAGTTTAACTTCAAATATTTGTGTGAAACATTTTTATCAGCCATAGGCTTTTGAGATGGGTTCCAATAAACTCATAAAAACACAACTAAGTGAAAAATCACTTGGGAGAACAGCAATAACATGAACACCAAAACATTTTTAAGGAAAGCAGCATCAAAACCAGTGTAAATAAATCTAGCAAACACATACACCAAACTAGACAAAGGCTGGGGAGAACAGAAAACTCTTTACCTGGTGCCCGAAACCAAACAAGACTAGGTACCAGGTATGCAGCAATGGGGAGTCCATTCAAAAAATGGGGTGCCACCACGAGAAAGGTGCTATCTTGGAGAGCTGTGACAACCTGGACCAGATGTTTTAACTGTTCTTGGTCTAGGGGTACAGCTACTTGGTTCCCAAGCCAGTCTTGGTCAGCACATACCCAGAAGACCAATTGGGACTGCTATAGTGCAGTCCTATGCAGAGTTACCCCCATCTTATTTCAAGAGACTTCAACTAGAATAATTCTGCATAAGGCTGTAATGCTGGTTTCCCCCAACCCAACTCATGTTTAATGTTATTGTCTAATCAAACCTACAGAAGGAAACAGAGGGGTGGAGTGGAGGTAGAGGAGAACCATTTAACTGCAGGAACACTTTGATAGTTATTTTAAGTGCTTAATCCCAGCAATGTAACCCTCTTTATCCTACACCACCTCACCCACACTCCATCATTAGCATTTGGCATGAAACAGAGAAGAGGCAACAATCACTAGATCTGTTGGGGCAGAAGATGATGAGAAAGGGTAAGTGTTAACCCATAACCACACTACTGAGATGGCAGTCTATCAGAGTTAACAAAGGAGAGAGAAACTAAAAGAGACAATGAACCTCAGAAGGAAAGGAGAAAGCAGGGCTGTTGAACATCCTGATGTATAATTAAAAACCATCCAGTTCTCCCACAGAGTGGAAAATGCTCTGCCCCTCTGGCCCTGCAGAATGAGCCATGCTCAGGCAGCTGAAACATACGTCACTTTTAATAGGCGTCTCTAAAGAGAAGACACTCCTGGCAGAGCGGCAGTCATACAGTCCAGCGCTGCCAAGGGAGGGGCTCCAGATGATCCCCTTGCCAAGGCCACACAGAAGCTGGCACCCATTACGGAAGCAGGAGCCACCCCATGCTGCCGATGGCTGCTCTCTTTGCAGAGGGGTGGAGTTAACAACTCACAAGTACAGACTTCACGCATTGCAAACTGGGCTGCTCTCCACATTGTGCCAGCCAGCTGGCAATACAGCCTCTTGAGCGGTGCTTCCGCTTCATCACAGCAGGAGAGAGCATCCAATTTGCCTTGTGTGTGCCGTTGGCCTTTAAAAAATGTGATCCTGACAGCAGGTACCCAAACACAGAGCACTGCTATTCACAGTTGCCAAGCAACAGATGACAAAGTAAGTGAGCAAGCCAGCCGACAGGGTCAGGTGGAGCTCGCAGAACGACAGGTCTTGGGTTGCGGGACACACTGTGGACCTGTGGGCACCGGCACCCAGTTATGGTGCAACCTGACCCTATGCAAGATTCCTCAGAAGTAAGTCTCACTGACTTAGTCCAAATAAAGAGACACATGATTGTAGCCTTCGAGACAGCAAGAAAAGGTTCAAATTGAGCCCTTTCCCTACTCAGTGATAATATTGTACCGAAGTATACAGGGCCAGGGCAGGACTGGGAATATTTATGGAGAAGTGACACTCTTCTGAAATCCTGTAGGAAGGCGAGGGTGTGTCAGACCAGCACAGGAAATTCCACAGATGTTGGTATACAGGCTGCAGCCCAACAGAGAAAAGCATATTTGTATCCACTGCTTCTTATGGCCTTGTTCCTTTAATACTGTGAGGATTCACTGGCTACAGTGTTTCAAGTTGTGTGGGTTTGAATTAAACTGCTGGCCTCCAATGAAGATCCTCTGCATGTCAGTTTTTCTTGTTGGCTGACACAGAAGTATTTTCTACACTTGCTATAACATTCAATAACAACATTGGGTTGGATCCTCTCGAAAAGATCCCCATATGGAAGGGGGACTCATTTTCTCTGATTCTCCCCCACTCCCAGAGCAGCCCTCCCACTCCCTCTTCATGCTGCTCTTGGGTGGGGCCGTCCTGCATCACCCAGGAGCAGCATTTCAGGGGGCATTTGGGGCTGCAGGGGGAGGGGGGAGGGGCACTTCCACGCACAAAAGTTCTTCCGCACATGGAAATTAACCCCTTGTCTTGGTCCATTGTGACTTTTCAAATAAAGTAACATGGCAGAGGGTGCCAAATAGGACTGCCAGTTCCTGGATCTTTATCTCTTTATATCATTTCTACCTCACCTTTCTCCCCAATGGTGACCCAAGGTATCATGCATAATCCTCCTCTCCTCATTTTATCCTCACAACACTTCCCTCTGAGGAAGGTTAGGCTGCGTGTGTGTGACTGGCCCAAGGCCACCCAGCAAGCCTCCATGACAGAGCAGGGATTCAAGCACTCTTATCCACTAACACCATCCTGGCCATTTGGAGGTAGTGCCTGGGGATAGTGGAGTTTGAGGAGGGGAGGGAAAGGAGCTCAGTAGGGATGTGATGCCATGGAGTTCATTCTCCAGAGCTGCCATTTTCTTCAGAGGAACAGGTCTCTGTAGTCTAGAGATCAACTGTAATTCCAGGAGAACTCCAGGACCCATCTAGAGGTTGGTAACCCTAGTGCCAAAGTGTCAGTAACCTACAGGTTAGACATAAAAGATGCAATTTACTGCTGCAACATAAACTTCCTCGAGGTCAGACTCATAGCCTGGTATGCCCAATCCTACCATAACCAGAGGAAATGTGAGCAAGCAGGGTAATAATGAACAAAAAGGGAAATAAGTACCACCTTGCCAGGTTGATGAAAAGTCTATCTAATCCGACATCTCTTTCCACCCTTTGGAAAGCTCAGAAGCAGGGCACAAAGGCAACAGACCTCCCATCTGCTCCCAGCATCTGGTATACTTCTCCTGAATGTGGAAGTTCCATCATGGTTTTTGGAGTCTCCACCAACACCCATGGACTGTTCTCTGATATTAATTTTTCAGTGTGTGATTTTAAAGGTTAGGCTATTTTATCTGTTTCACACACTATGTTGGGAAAGGTACCTCAAAAGCACTTTAGAAATGTTTTGAATAAATAATTGCAAAAGCTCTGCCTCCCAGAATTCATTTCAGGCTTTTAAAAGGCCATCTAAGCCAGGGACCATCTTGCAGCAATTAACCCATTTTAACTAGGAGTTGCATGAAGAAGTACTTCCTCTTTTGGGCTAACCTATTTCCAGTCAATGAAACTAGATGATGCCACGTTCTACTGTTCTGAACAAGTTCATATAGTAAGAACACATATTAACCTAAAAGTAATTCCCACTTAAAAAAACTCTTTTTGTTTTCCTATAAACAGGACCTGTTGAAAGTTAACATACAAAAATGTAGAAATATACAGCTACATACAAAAATGGAATCCATCTCCCATTGAGTGTGAATTGACAAGCTGGGATGCATTTTATGAATGCTTCCTCTTTCTTGTCATTTATGGCAAGATAAATCACTTGAGATTGATGATACAAAGTTCTAAATTGTGTTGCCTGACGCCCACCTCTTTATGGTCTCGTTCTGAATATTCCTGACTATTGTGCCTGAGTGAAGGTCTAATGTTTCTAATTGTAGCAGAATGACATACTAATCCCTTATGATTAATCAACAATAGATGAAGGCTACTGTTCCTGTGCGCAAAAATTCCTGATAATGATGCAAGCCATTCAGTACCACCAACTAAAGGCATAAATGACACTGTCATGATGACACTTCTCCACCACTTCTTTTTTACATTTTATTTGTCACATCCACCTCTAGTGAACTCAAAAGCTTGCCAGCTGTTCTATGTCAATGCAGCTGGTCCTAATAAAAGTATTACAGTGATTGTAGGTTGTTTCTGGATTTTGATTTTGGACCAGTACAGCTGCAAACAACTATTGTTAATGTAGATCAGCTAAAAGGGGAGATTGATTTCATAACTCTTCAAAGGACAGCTCATCCTGGGGAACTTCATACAATGTGCCAACATAAGAACTACCTTTCTGGACCACACTTAGGTCTGCTTAATGCAACAGTGGCCACCTAGATAATTCCAGCTGGGCATGAGGACAACAGCCCTGTGCCTTGTTTCTTCCCAGTATCTGGTGCTCAGAGGTATGCTGCCTCTGTACATGGAAGTTCCACTTAGCAGTCATAGATTAGTCAGTCTGATGATTCTGTATGCAAACACAACTTTTCAGGGTTTTTGAAGAAACCCAAAGTACTTTTTAAAAACCTCAAACATCTTTGCTATTATCGTTAGACAATAGTGCTGGGAATGATAACTGTGCCACCATTCAGGTCAGAGATAAGACTATTGTGGCCAGTTCGTTAGAGACAGCAAGAAACAGCTGAAATCAGCAGTCTTCCTCTTACCTACATATTATATAGTTATATCACTTAAAAGATTACAGAACAAGGAAGGATTTCAGGGCAGCAGGTGTCCATCCAAAGAAGCGGATTAAGGGAGGCTATGATGAGTTGAGAGACTCTCGACTAAAACATGCATGTTGTACTTCTGAATTATCTGTATAATCAAGCATTTGCACTGCAGCTCCTGTTTAATCTCCACTGCTCCATTTTTATTGATTTGTTGATTTTATTAGATTTTTGGAATGTTAGTTCTTGATAACATTTATATAGGATTATTATTGTGGTAAGCAGTACTGAGAGCCTAATGAAGCTAAATGAAAAATGGAAGTTTATGTAAATAAAAACAAAATTGGAGTTCACTATGCATTGCTATCTATAAACAACACTGCTCAAGCTTGCATTCTTTTGCATGCTTGCATTGTCCTATGTTTTAAATGTGATACATAGCAAATTGTACTAGTTAAATGAAGTGAGGTTTTTCTTTGTGGGAATTACTTCAAAGTCATACTTTACTTATATTAACTATATCTATTTCCTAATTTTGAAATATTGCTCCCTCTATTAGAGCATACTAAGCAGATGTTTTTAGTGACTCTTTGGGATACCTCCTAATATCTGTGTTCTGAGTAGTCAAAAGCCATGTTAAACTTCACCAGTACATGTAGCAGGAAGGAGGAAGAGAAGGCAATCTTTGCTAAGGATTATTTTCCCCCTTCCTGTTTTAGGCACCTTATGAAACTTCAGTATGGCCAGAAGTGTGAGCTAAAGGACTGCTGGCTCTTAGCCCATGACTCATAGCCTGTGTCTTTGAACATGCCAGCCAGTGAGTTCTGCAACAGCCCAAGATTTAGTTATTTGTTTAGTTAGCTGTTTACTGATTTATTTATATTATTTCTGTGGTAGACTGCTTAGATCCTTGGGGGGGGAGCAGGGGACAAATACTTACACAAATAAACATATGAAATTACTATTTTGTCCTAGCATGGACAACTTTGCTCTTATTTCAACTGAACCTCATTTGCCATTCTGTTTCTAGGGTTGCCAGCTCTGTTCTAGCAAATGCTGGGAGACTATTAGGGCAGCACCTCAGGAAGGGCAAATGTGATGTCATTTCCAGGCGATGTTCTAGGAATTTCCCCAGTCTCCAAGGTCTTTATCATAGAGATTGGGTAAATTCCTAGAGCAGCATGGAAGATGTGATGTCACTTCTGAGTGGAAGGGCAATGGATATGATGTCACTTCCAGATATTGCTCTAAGATACCCCCCCCATTTCTATGGGTTTTACCATAAAGATTCGCAAAGCATAACCATTGACACTATCCCTATTTTTTCTCCTGTTCTGCAAATTATTGAGGGTAAAATTCGCCTGCTGCCACCAGGCAAAAAGACAAGCTTGTTCTATTGTTCAGTCATTCATTTTGGAGATATCCTTCATAGTATAGTTTGGATTTCATGTTTAGGCCAATTAAGGTGGGTGAGATGCCTAGGGACTGTTGCATTTATTGGACACATTTGTTAGCTTACTTTTTTTCAGTGAGCAGAATTCCAGAACCTTTCATGTCCCCCACCAAGGGAAAAGTCACAGCAGAACTTACACTTCAGTAGAAAACCTGCAAGGCTATTTTTTTCAGGTTATTTACACTCAGTTTGGGTTTAGTTCTACACTATTTTATTAGTTCTATTATCTGTTTTCCAATTTTAACTGTTTTACTATGGCTTCGAGCCCTTATTGTTAGCCGCCCTGAGCCCATTGGGGAGGGTGGGATATAAATGTGAATAATAAATAAATAAATAAATTAGAAATTCAGAAATAGCAACAGCATAACTATGCCAGAAGTGTCCCCAGTCACCCATGCAGTTGCTTTTCATGGAATTCATAGCAATATGGGATTCTAGCAAAACAAATGCTATAAAAATGTGTGAGCAGGAATAAATTATTCTACTCACCCCCAGATTGCCACACTCAGTTTTATACTCTTTATTACTTAGCCTTCATCCCTCCCTTTTCTCCTTACCACTCCAGCCTCATCAGCACCTGCTAATGTGATGTCTTGCTAGTAGCTGCTTAGTAAGCAATGATTTCTGCATCAAGGGTCACTTTCTAGTCCCTGTTTAATGTACAGCCAACATAGATATGCCCACCGGGGGGGAGCCAGGGCCCAAGGGGCCAGTAGTACACTACCTACCCAAGCACTGATTTGCCCCTCCTAAATTGTTTTGAAAGTCTGTGGGTTGAATTGTGGGATTATAGTTTGTGGGTTGAATTCAGTGATATAGGAATGGAAACACCGTCAACACAGCTTCACTTGTGCAACCATTAGCACTAGATATACTGCAACCTGCTCACTACCCAGGCAGAAATGCAAACTGGGCTACAGTATGCTTAATTCAGTGCAAGCTGTCAGCACAGTCTCTTTCATACACATCCATTTGTACAAGGGTTCTAAGCATGAGCAGAAATTCTCCACTGAGTTCAATCCTATCTTTAAAAACTAAGAGTATAATTTTGAATGGGAAACTTATGGTTAAAAGAAAAATCAGTGGCAGCTCTTACCCAACAAAAATACTAGTGCTACAAAATCCTTCCACCCAGCCTCTCAGGTCTGTCCACACTGTACACTGTGTAGTCCTCCAGCTGCTTTGGTAGATTTTTTCCCCCAAGATCGCTATCTGTTATGCTTCCTGCGGGGTGATGGTGGAATCCCCTTTCAGGTAGCTGTATGGTGAAGGGTGGGGGGGAAGAGGGCCAATGTTGTTCAACGTTTTTATAAATCATCTGGAGGAAGACATAGAGGGGATGCTTATCAAATCTGCAGATGACACGAAGCTGGGTAGGATTGCTAATTCTAAAGAAGACAGAGTCAGGATTCAAAATGATCTAGATAGGCTGGAACAATGGGCTGAGACAAATAAAATGAACTTCAATAGAGATAAGTGCAAAGTCCTACACTTAGGTACAAAAAATCAAAGGCACAGATATAGAATGGGAGGGACTTGGCTTGACAGCAGCACATGTGAAAGGGATCTGGGTATTCTGGTTGATCACAAGCTCAACATGAGCCTGCAGTGTGATGTGGCTGTGAAGAAAGCTAATGCAATCTTAGGATGCATTAACAAAAGCATTGTGTCCAGATCAAGGGAGGTGGTAGTTCCGCTCTATTCTGCTATGGTCAGGCCTCACCTGGAGTACTGTGTCCAGTTTTGGGCACCATACTTTAGGAAGGATGTGGACAAGCTGGAGCATGTCCAGAAGAGGGCGACCAGGATGGTGAGAGGGTTGGAATCCAAGTCTTATGAGGAAAGGCTGAAAGACTTGGGTATGTTTAGCCTGGGAAAGAGAAGGCTTAGAGGGGACATGATTGCAGTCTTCAAATATTTGAAGGGCTGTCATGTAGAAGATGGAGCAGATCTATTCTCTCTTGCTCCAGATTGCAAGACTAGATCTAATGGGTGGAAATTACAAGGGAGTTGTTATTGGCTAAATATCAGGAGAAACTTCCTAACTGGAAGAGTGGTTGAGCAGTGGAACAGACTGCCTCGGGAGGTGGTGAATGCTCCTTCACTGGATGTTATTAAGCAGAGGCTGGACGACCATCTTTCGGGTATGTTGTAGGGCTATCTTTTGGCTATGCTCCTGCAGAGTGCAGGGGGTTGGACTAGATGACCTGCAAGATCCCTTCCTACTCTAACATTCTATGATTCTATGAAAGGAGGAGAGGGATAATGAGGAAAAAAATTTTTTTAAAGGCAGGTGCAATGTACCTGAATTTAAAAATAACTGATCAAAATTATATGTTGAATAAGGCTATATCTTTAAGAATAGTTCTAAGACTCTAAAAATGCACACAGATACTTAGGTTTGGTGACAGGGTTATAGAAAATTGAGAATATCGCTAGTTTTCTACTTATTTATTTGAAGCCTTGCCTGGAAATATGACCCCAACCCCAAGCAAAGGAAGACTGGCGACAGTCTGGTGTGGAACTCATGGCTCCAGTTGACTTGAACTGGAAAACAAAGTGGAAAAAATCCTTTTTACTACAGTTTGCAGAGGGGTCAGCAACTTTGAAAAAAACCTAGCACGGCTCTCATGCTTTTCACAGTCAGGTGATATACAAAGATTCACTGTGTAACAATATGTTATAGGCTACTTTGAAACTACATAGGGTTTGAGGGTAATCTATTATGTTAACTTTTGTACCCTGGGTGTGGTTGCCAACTCTAGATTTGGAAATTCCTGAACATTTCAGGTGTGGAGCAACCTCAGTGTGTTATAATGCCATACAGCCTACCTTTTAAAGCAGCCAATTTCTTCAGGGGAACTGATCTCTGTAGTCTGGAGATCAGTTGTAATTCTGGGAGATCTCCTGGAGGTTGGCAACCCATTCCTGGGAGATCCACAACCAGGAACCTCTTCACTCTGAAGGAACAGAACCTTCTGGAAAGTCATGTCTGCAGTACACAGCAGGTGCAGTTTCATTTGCACTACTGAGAGGCAAAATCAGCAGGTTGGACCCTTGAGGGTCCCATTCTATCCCCAATGCTCTTTACTGTGCATGCAAAACCTTTGGCTGAGACCATTGGGAACTTTGGAGTAACTTATCTCCAAAATGCTGATGGTACCCAGCTTCATGTATCATTATCCAAGCCTCCAGAAGCAGCTGCAAAAGTCCGTGGCCAATGTCTTCAGGATGTGGTTAAATGGCTGAGCATTAACAAACTGGAGCTTAATCCAGATGTGATGCTGGTTGGGAAGGCAGAGTGCCTAGCTGGTACTGATCTACCAGACCTAGATGAGGGTAAGCTTTCTTTGGTAGATCACCTAAAGAGCTTGGAGTGGGCCTGGATCTGACCTTATTGATGGATAAACAAGGTCACTGTTGATCCTTCTTGCAGTTACGTCTTACTTGCAAGCCGGCCTCTTATTTAGGCTCTGTAAACCTACCCATGCTGACCCATGCCAACATAACCTCCAGACTGAAATACTGTAATGCATTCTACATGGGCTGCCTTTGAAGACATCTCAGAAGCTTCAGCTGGTACAAAATGCAAGATTTCAGTCAGGGGTCATCACCTTGGAACATATCACTCCAGCGCTATGGAGTAATTGCATGGGGTTACCTATATGCTTACCTTTAAAGCTTGTCATGGCCTAGTAGGCTTGCAATTTTCTCACCAGAGGCAGACTATCTCCCACCTCCCATAATGAAAAAAACAATTGTGATCAGGTGATTGTGTAATGTCACTTTTTGGGAAAAAAACTGGAAGTTATGTCAGTGCATTCTGGGAATCACCAGAAAATTCTACAGTTTTGCAACAGAGTTTCCAGCTGTTCTGAGAGGGGATTTCTGCTGTCTGGCAACCCTATGGCCTAGGGCCCTCATACCGATTGAACCACATCTCCTGGTATACCCACAAGTGCCAGTTATGTTGCTCAGACAATCTGCTTCTTGCAGTGCCCTTTGTTAGAACCATCTATACTGCAAATGCTACATTGTGAGCTTTCTCTGTGGCAAGTCAAGTCATCTGGAATAGCCTAAAAATGGTACAGAGAGCACTTTCCATGGCTACAATTAGGAAGATGTTTTCAGAGAGATGCTTTCAGAGAGCATTTGGAGGAGAAGGAATTGTTTGTTTCAGTAGATTTTGGTATGCATGTTTTTAAATCCATTAATGGACTTTTATGCTTTGAGTTAGCCACCTTGAATCCCATGAAATAAGTGATCATATAAATATTTTAAATAAATTTAAATAACTAAAAAGCAGCCTTGTATTTAATGTCATGATCAGACCCCAATTTTGGCACATGTAAATATTGTAGCCCACAAGTGTCCTTTACATAACACCAAGGATTACATGAGGGCTGCCAGTCCACAGCCAGCAACCCCCCAGGAGCAAATGGGAGGTGGGGTCTGGCATGCCAGCACTGCACAGCATGGTGGCAACTCTAGCATTTCGCAAAAGCTCTAAGGTTTTACCATAGCATTTTTGTAAAATGCTAGAACAGTTACCATGTCACTTCCAGTTTTCACTGGAAGAAATGTAAGCATGCTGGCACATGCCCCCCCCTTCAAGAGCAGGATGCTAGTGGTCATGGTGTCTCCCCTGCCACGTAAGTATGAATGCCTTTTTGGAGGAGCCGTGGTGGCTCAGAGATTAAGATGCTGAGCTGCAGACCAGAAGGTCGGTAGTTAGGCAGTTCGAGACCCCAGTGCCATGTGATGGAGTGAGCTCCTGTCTCTGGCCCCAGCTCCTGCCAACCTAGCAGTTCAAAACCAAGAAATTGCAAGTAGATAAACAGGTACCACTCTAATGGGAAGGTAACAGCGCTCTGTGTGCCTCGGCGTTTAGTCATGCTGGCCACATGACCACAGAAAAGTCTTCAGGCAGCGCCGGCTCTTCATCTTGGAAATTGAGATGAGCGCTGCTCCCTAGAGTCGGACTCAACTGGCTTTCAAGCAAGGGAAACCTTTACTTTTACCTTTAAATTCAGACCAGTACTAAAAGAGGGAGTTTGTTGGAAAAAAAACCCCTACGTTTACATAAGTACAAACTTTCACAATTTTAGCCCTGTTTTTAAAAATTTTCTGTTGGGGCAAGATGTTCAACAATGTGGCAGTATAACCACAGGGATTCCAAAATGATTTATTTTTGCTTTATCCTTTTCACTCTCTATTTGATGGAGATTGCATTGGCAGTCTTGGTCAGGAACATACATTACAGATAAATCTGTTAAACCTTTGGATGCAGTTGCTCATGCCATTCCTTCTGACTTCGTGGTTGGAACAAGGTCAGGTCTCCAATGGCTTTGGTGAAAAAGGACACAGAGAATAATCATTAGAGATGCCGAGTAATTACCCTAGAGCAGGTTCTATAGCGGATCACAAAGACTGATGCTATCTCCTCATAGATAAATATGTGTATTCTATGTATACTGTGTGACAAATATTTGCAAAGCTCCATAAGTCTCCAATTCTCCTTCATACAAAAGGAAATTAAACCTTGCATTGCTGCTTAAAAAAAGAAAAAAGAACAGGATGCTAGGAGGCAGTGCACTATAATGAGAGGTCTGGCATCCCTACTTTACAATCCTAACTCGACATTATAGGTTTGCCAGGATTTACAACTGGCAGGAACTGCGGGGCCCAGTGTCACATAAAATTACAGAGTCTCCAGCAGTTCCTTGAGGTACCCCATGTCACTTCCCTGAAAGTTTTCCCTGGAAGTGACATAGCGGCACACACATCACGGATGTTGAATTTCTTCCCCTCCTGCCTTGTTCAGAGCAGAGGCAGACAACAAGGGCTGCCAGTGGGAGGCCTCCTGCCATAGTGAGAGGTATGGATAACCAGCCTCTTGAGTCCTCCTATAGTGAAACCACCTGTCATCCTTGCATTTTGCCCACCAGTGCCTGCAATGCAGATGGGAGGAAATGGGGTGGTGATGGAATGGAGCACATAGTGGATGCTGTATGAAACTAGAGGTTTTGTAAATACTAAAGCATCTAAAGGTGTCACTTCTGATTTTTACAGTAAATGACATCATTGTGTATGCCAGGCCCTGCCCCTAAATTTCTCCCGTGGGTGGCTGGCCCAGGCCTGGCAGCCCCATCAGACTGTGAACCTAAGCACAATTTTGGGAAAGGTTTCATTAAAATCAACAGGACTCGTCTACATGTAAATATCCTGAGGCATATTTAAGTGTTAACGTCATACTGAAGTTCCAATTATAGATATCAAAGTTAGGTCTGAGGAACTTTCAGTACAGGCTATCCATTGCCAGCAGCTATCTTATGGTGCCAGTTCTTCCTCAGTACTCCCACAACAGAACAGCCCTCATAATGGGTAAATATGATTCAGGCTGAATACAACTATGTCACAAATGTAACAGAAGTTGGGGGGATTTTTCCCTTCTGGAGGGCAAGCCAGGTTTTCCACCCACTGTCTTTGAAACACAGTTGTCAGGCATACTTACCAGCGATTTAAATATTGTTTCCGTCATGCTTCAGATAGTTTGCAATTAAAAAAAAATTTAAACAGTTCCTTAGTCAATCAAAAGTTCATTCATGACCTTGTTTAAGGACATGTTCCATTTTTTAAAATTACAGAATGGTTTTTATAGCAGGGTCATGGTGGATTGGTGACATCGCTGGCACTAGTCAATTAGCGCTGTAAACAGTCAGCTTCTGCAGCAAACTTACAGAATCAATTCCCCCCAAGCTTGGGCTGGAGAAAAAAACCTACTTGCCTATTTAAGGATCCCAAGCAGCCCTAGCTCTTAAATAACTATTTGCATGAAGTCTGTTACATTCTTTGTGCTACATGAGACTAACTTCTCAGAGGGTGAATCTAAAGATCTTAATATGAATGAAACCAAAATAAGCTCTTTAGAACTGGGAAGTCTGCAGAATTATAGACAAATTATCAAACTACACAATGTAATAACCAGAAACTTGCCATGCCATGGCAGAGATAGAAGACCAGCAGAATCTAGAATTTTGAGCTAAAAATAAACCTTCACTTTCCTCCTAGAATTATGCACAGCAGACAAGCACCACAAATTAGCTTGATTGACAATACTTATTCTGCTCGTAAAGCTAGAATCGATCTGTAAACACTGCTATCAGGAGGTGGGAGTAAAATATAATTGAGGAGGCAGGAGTGAGTAGTATAATGGTCAACAGGGATCAATCTTCCCCTAGCAACCGTTCAGAGTAGCCAGCCTCTCTAGGATGCTACACAGCAGCTCTGACCTGCTGTGTAAGTTATATATCTGTGTCCTATTATACATCATTTTTTGATGATGCAAAGTCTGGGATCCCATTATTTCCTGGCCATCCGATGGTCTCTTGCCAGAAAACTGGTGACTCAACTCCCTGTTTTGTTATCCTTGGCTCCTGATCCCTATTAAGCATTCTGCCTTGATCCAGCCCAGAAATATAGGCTGCGTTCCTTGTAGGGAATGGCCCAGACAACCCTGGGTTGTCACAGCCATGGTGCACATCTTCTCTTGATTATCTGAGTCCCAGTACTGCTGGTGGAACTGATACATAGATATACATGAATGTAGCACCTCACTCAGTACATTTTGATATTGATCTCCCACTAAACTGCACAGAGATTAAAACAGGTACATATGGGCATATTACTATAAATAAGAATGGGTGGAAGGAAACAGAAGAGTGATACCAGATTGGATGTAGCTTTAACATTCACTTACTGAGGAAGGGGAGCAACAACAGAAGGGAGGGCTTTGGTCTCCAGCATGTGCCTGTAAGCTTTCCAGGGGCATCTATCTGGCCATTGTATGGAAGAGGATGCTGGTTTCAAAGCAGGGTTGCCAACATCCAGGGGGTGGCTAGAGCTCTCCAAGAATTACAGCTGGTCTCCACATTGCAGCAACCAATTCCCCTGGAGGGTGGACTCCATGGCCTCACATTCCTGCTGAGCTCCCTTCTCAAACTCCACCGTCCCCAGGCTCCACCCCCAAATCTTCAGGAATGTCCATACCCAGTTGGCAATCCTAACTCAACAGGTCATTGGATCAAACCTCCATTCCCTCCAGGGAACTGCTATGGTTTGTCAAACAACTGTTCAAAGCATTTGGCAGTACTCAAACATGCAAGCAGGCTGGTAACCCCATGAAGCTGCTTTATACTGAAACATGCCATCAGTCCATCAAGGTCAGTGTTGTCTACTCAGACTGGCAGAAGCTCTGCAGGGTCTCAGGCTGAGGCCTATCGCATCACCTACAACTGATCCTAATTGGAGATGCCAGGGACTGAACCTGGGACCTTCTACATGCCAAGCAGATGCTCTTAACACTGAGCCACAAGTTCCAGTGTTCCCTCTAAGCTGTGTGCATAAGCGGCCGCTCATTAACACAAGAAGCCCCACTCAGCAGCAATCTGGAGCCATGCAGGGTCTTGCATTGCCCATTTTGAGATGACAGCAGTTATATTCTGCTCAGGATGTGAACCGCTCTACTCAGTAGGGGGGGAATTACAGGGAACGTTGGCCACAACCCTTCCCTGGCACAACTGTTTATCAAATAAGTTCGAACTGCCTTGTGTAAATGAAAAGTCCACAGCAAAGACCAGAGCTCCTTGCAAGAGCTCAGTTTCTGTGCAAATTAATTTAAAATTTGGTAAGGAGTTGATTAGTAGGAAATCCACTAGATGGTGACAAGAACATGCCAAAAGCTAGCCTATTTGAAGCTCCCTCTGAAATGCAGAGCAGGAGCAGAAAGAGGCCAAGACCATGCTCAAAAAGTTCTCTTATCAGCCCAGTTAAAGGAGACTCCAGGACCCGAGATCACCAGCCCCCCCACACACCAAATTCACTGGTCCGCCTTTCCATACTCCCAGATCTAAGCTGCCAACAGTTCAGCTCCACAGACACATCCCAGTGATGTGAAGTGGCCTGCAGCAGTTCAGGTAGAGTATGGGGCAGAGATCGGTAGTGGGACAGATCTAGTAGTGGAGCTCAGCACAAAAGTTGTCTAATTACATCAGGTTTAGGGCTTAGTAGAACAGCCAAGAGGGAAAGATAGAAAAAAATAGCCAGGTCAGGGTTTTTTCCTTCTGGTCTGTGGGCAACCCTATGTAAGTAAATGTGTGGTACTCAAGGGTGTGGGCCCACTTCTCTTCCAGTTTACTAAAAATCCTCTGCCTGTTTCACTGCCAATTATTCTTATTTGTCACAAATGACCAAGTCAGCAGCTGTTAGGATTTTAATAATGCCATACCAAACACACACTGAAGAGTCCGAGGTCCCAGATATTTATTATCCCCCCTGGCTGTTCCAGTCTCCATCACTAATGTCCCTCAATCACCACATCACTGCTGCCCTTCACTGCTTATTGTAAGATATTTTCTGTTAGTCATATACCTAACCCGACCCATAGGCAAGGCTGGATTCATAACTAAGCAATATTCTGTTCAATAACAAACACACTAAGCAAAAGTAGTAGATACAACAGAATAGCAAATTCAGCATAATCAACTACCAAGTGAAACATCACTGCAGATTCCGTTAGATCCATTCAAATATATAACAATTGTGAAAAACAAAAACCCGACATTCATTGCAGGTAATAATTCAAATACAAGACACGTTTAGGTGACTCTTTCAAGGGCTATTCTTTGGAGTTCCATGAGCACCCAAAGACAGACATTTCTGACCACACAGGTGGATGCAACAGTCAGAAGCAAAGAATAAGGGAAAAGAGAAAGACAAAGCTGATTGCTTTGGCCTTCTTTCATTCCAGGACACTTTAGTGATGGCCACAGGACAGAGAAGGGAAAAGAAATAATCATGAATGGAAAAAATTGACCAGCTGAATGGTAGTTTTTGATCAATAGTATAAAAGCAGGGTAATTTCTGGAACGCAGCTGCCTGTAGGATGACCAGGCGGGGACAGTCAAGGTCATCAGGCCTCTTTTTCCTCTGACACAGTTTTCATTCCAAATGTAATTAAAATTCCATAGCTCTGTGTGACAACCCACCAAAGGGCAACCCAGGAGGGGAAGGGCTTGCTTCCCTCACAGATGGGCAGAAAATGGTCAAGAAGAGCAGAGAGGACAGGTAGACCTAACAGAATCTCTTGCTTAAGGCACACACTTCCCAATTAATGTATGGCATTTCCCCCCTGCAGTTGGTGTCATATGCTTTTTTCCTCACCCACACTACTGGGATTTGTAATAGGGGAGTGAGACTTCCACCTCTGCCACCATCAATGGGGTGAGATGTTATTGATTGAATAAATAAGTAAACAAGGGGGGAACCAAACCAAAGGGAGAAAAATTTTGTCCTTTTGCTGTTCTTTGTTCAGTTAAGGGAGGAATATTTTAAAACATGAAGTCCCTTTGTCTCAATTCTTGCAAATCAGACATATATTTGGGAAGTAAAACACAAGGGAGTTTAGTGTCCCCTTAAGGGCTAGCAGGACCAACGTGGCACAAGCTGCTGTGGACTGGAATCCCCTTCATTAGATGCCTGAAGTGTGCCACCTATGAAGCAGGCTTTAGCTACAAAAAAATCTGACACAAAAAATCTGTTAGTTGTTAAGGTACCACCAAACTCACTTTTTGCTGCAACTGTCCAACATGGCTCCGATATTTGGACATTACTTTTTCCTTCCTTACTGAAAGAAATTTTCACTGACCAGGTGTACAGAAGAATTAAGTAAAGCAAGGAATAGCGTGTGTATTTGCATAAGTCCATGTGTGTGTATAATTGGCATCTTAAATGGGGTGGTGAAGGACCCCTTAGTATCAACTAGTGTGGCTCAGAAAGGTAAGAAACATGGCTCTTCAAAAAAGAAAACAAAATATTTAAGTGTGGTACATGGAGGAATGCTAAAGAACCCAAGTATGTGAAAGGAATGGCAAGCAGAGATTTGTATGGGGCTGAAGGGCTTCTTAGAGATGTTTTACAGAAAGGGAAATAATAAAGGTGAACAATTGCTACTAATCTGGATGTGAACCATTTATTTATGCCAGTGCACTAAAACAATTGCATAGGGTGCTCCTGTGCGCATACATATTATTGTGGTATCTTGTGCATGCAACTTCCTCATAAAGAACTCACATCCACCAGATTTTGGGCTATAAACACTTTATGGATTATTAATCAGCATGCCATTTGTCAGTAATGTTAAGATACATAATTCAGTTACACAAATTTGTTTTCTTATACTGGTTCTTTGTTGGTCTTTTCTTCTAAAAGTTTTTTTTTTGTTTGTTTTGTTTTTTTTGTTTGTTTGTTTTCTTCTAAAAGTTGATGTTGGTTGGATTTATCATTGTATAAAAGGTGGCAGATCCCTGACCTAATGTTTCTATCTTCGTGGATGGAGCATGAGGGAGCATTTTATCTTCCTTGCAGAGTAAACCCAACATTGTAGGGAATGATAAAGTACCCTTAGATAAGAACTATGGAGCAAGATATTATTATTATTTCCCTCGGCCATTTTAGGAATAGTGTGCATATGAATATTCCATGTTTCTTTTTCTCCAGCTAACCAGCCTCACTCAATCAAGAACTGACCCTGTTGCTCTCATGGCCCCTTCTTACTGTGGGTTCTGTTTAAAGGCATTGTTTGGGGCATATTCTTCTAGCTTCTTGTGAAGACAAGGAAGCCAGTTTTTGATATGATTTTTTCCATATTTTAATTTTCTCTGTATTTCCTTTGGGAACTCAGCATAGCTAGAAACCAAGGCTGCTGACTTTTATTAGCTCTGTTGCTTATGCCTCTAACAGGAGCCTGACACTAGTACCAGCAATTTAACAGGTAGAACTTCACCTGGCAATGAGAGGAAGTGATGGGGAAAGCTTCATCTGCTAGGTTTCTTTGTATCAGCTGCTGCTAAGGCACAAGAGCAGGACCAGGGAAGAAAAGGCACATGACAACCATACTAGGATTTTAATCAAACCAACTAGGTTAAAAATTGCTTGAAAGAGAAAGTAATGCTCTGTTTCTGTCATGGCTATTAACAGAAAGGAGTAGAATTGGCACGGAGTCCATTTTTAAACCAGACTGATCATTTTTTCTTTGATCAAATTATTTGCTGAAAATGTTAAAATCTACATGCAGAGGTCTGCCTACAAACAAACCATTTTCCCATTTGGGAGACTGCCACATAGAACAACCCTGACTATGTCATCAACTTGGAACGAAGCCCAACTAAGTTCAATTGCTCTTATTTTTTAGTACAGTGCTTTTTAAGCTGTGCATTATCTCTTGCAAATGGGTCACAAGGCCAGGAGTGGGGAGGTGAGGAAGAAACAGGTTGAGCTGGGCTCTGGAAGGCTTGGTAGCATATTTGCAAAATGACCCCAAAATATAGCCTGTTGTTTACTCACCTTATGTATGTTATATATTTATAATTGGTAATAATGAAAAATAAAATATCATTTTGTTGAGCATTGACTTGTGTGAGATTCCTGTATTTTATGTCAAAGAAGGGGAAGTAGCATGGAGTCACTTGGCAAGTGGGCCCCCCAAAGTACTGTAAGCTTAGCAGTGAGTCCCATTCTGTAAAGTCTGAGAAGTGGTGACTTAGCCATTGGGAAGGGAACATGGCTTCAGTGGAAGATCATTGCTAAGGCCCAAGTTCAACCCTCAGGATCTCCAAAGGCAGGTCCTACGAAAGACCTCTGCCTCAGATCCTGGAGAGCTGCTGCCAGTCAGAGTAGACAATACTAACCTTGATAGACCAATGACTCGACTCAGTATCTGGTAGCAAAATTTGCAGTGATTCAGAAGCGGGGGGGGCGGGGAGTCACCAGGGCTTTCCATCTCTTGTAGCACATGTTTGCGACTGTGGCCTTGGGCCTTTGCTTCACCGGAAAGAGCCATGCCTCAGGTGTCGGGGTCTCATATTTGTACTGCAAGCATAAACCAGCTCCTGAGCTAATTAATTTTTATGGCTTCTAGAGTTCTTTTGGGGACAGCCATCCCCCATAAGACAATTTAATACACAAAGAGATGTGTCTTATGCGGAAAAAATATTTTGAAACTTCATCTCTGAACTATGAACAGAAACAGCTCCTGCCAATGCCATGGAGAAAAGGTGCATTTGTTTCTGCTGTTAGGTATAGGGATGGCTGGGGAAGGGCACTGGACGCTGAGAACCGAGGCCTGATGGTGCTAAACTGTAAGGAATGGGCAGCAGGTCTTTGTTGCCCCATTACACCCTTATGGTCAGCAGCTTTAGAACTGGCAACTTGATGCTTATGATTTCTTACAAGTCACAGCCTTAGGATTCAAGCTTACTTTCAAAAAATGGCTATGTTTTACTGCAAGTTTACATTTATGTCAGTTATGGGCCCCATGAAACCAGTTCATCTGGCATGGAAGCTCTTCCCTCCTCTCCAAAATATAGAGCCTTGCCAATATATAGCAGTGGTTCAGAGGTAGGCCCTCTGTGCATGTTCAGAGGCATTTTATCGTGACTTCACACATTACAGATTCTGATGTGTGGGAAGGTTTGTTAGGGAAGAGGTCTTTAAAACCAAATAATTATATATATGTCAAACAGCAAAAGGAGGAAAAAATGAAACGGGTTCTGGGAATTAAAAACTGAAGCAGCTTCCTTTTCTTTGGGCCTGCCAACTGGACAAAACAGACCCAGTACCCTTGCAGAAGGATTTCTGGCCACCCTGTCTGGCAGCAAGCAAAGGAACCCTGCTGGACCAGAGGAAGCATCTCTGGTCTGCACTTCCCATTGGCTTGCCTTTGCTGACTCCAGAGGCAGGAAGGTATCTGTCTGGTCGCTAGGCTTTAATAGGCGGCTGGGCGGGGGGAGCGTTTGGAGACTTGGCTGGCAGTAGGGTGTGTCTGCTCTTCAGTGCCTTGCTTCTGCCTTTATTTGTGCAAACCCTTCCGCAGACACCGGCCAAGGGTCCAGAAAATCCATTTACTTACAGCATCTGCACATTGCCTTGTCAGGGAGGGCGAGCACAGAAGGAGAGACTCCCCCCCCAATCGCATCTCCAAAGGTGGTGCCCCCCAAATCATCACCCTCATAGGACCCCTAACACAATGGGAGCCCGTTCCAAAGAAAGCAACTACGCCACCCGATTACCAGCCTCCTCAGTGGAGTATTCCGTTCCCACACCCAGACTTTGATCTTTCAGGCTTCTCCTTGCAACGGAACCTGCAATTCCTTGTCTACAAACCTCCCCCATCAAGCCAGCTCCTCGGGTAAGCAACCGTATGACCCCACCGTCCGAGCAGATCAGATGGCAAAGCAGGAATTTTGGGAGTGTGGGGAAGAGTGGAAGAGGAGGAGAGCTGCAGGCAGAGCCCAGCAAAGGGCTCTGCCTCAGTCAGACGGGCAGAAGTTGCCGCAATAGAATAGGCAAGAACCTTAGTCAATATCGCCTCCCATCTTCCCGGAGAGGTGGCGAGAGAGCTGGCCAGTTCCACAGCACAGCCCGCCCCTCCCCACCTGCTGGGAAGTGCGCAGATGGAGGAGACCCCGCCGGAGGAGCCCGCCCGCCTGCCTGCTTGCCGCGACGGGCAAGGAAGGACCGAGGCTTTGCAGGCACCTGCCGCAGCGAGCGAAGTGGCACTGGCGCGCGCACAGCACACCCGTTGCAGCTGCCACTTTCGGCGGGGGGGCCGGAGCGAGGGCGGCGGAGGAGGAAGGGGCCGCGCCCGGCTACTCACCGCTTTGCTCGCCCAGGAAGACCAGTTTGAATTTCCTTAGCGGGTTCCCAAAGTCTCCTCCCGTCGACATGGTGCCTGGCTCCGCTGGAGGGGTGTTTTCGGGGGAGACTGGAGGGTTTTAAAACGCAGGAGGAGATCGGGGGTGGGGGGGGCGCAGCAGTGGTTGACGGCTGGTCCCTGGGCTGAGGGCGGCCGACGGCTCTCGCCCTCCCTGCCTTCCCAGCGGCGGCTCTTGCTGTCGGCGGAAGCGGAGCTCTGCAGGGGGAGCCGCCCGAGCGGGGCGCAGCCTGCGGTTGCCGGGCAGGGAGGCGCGTCCACACACGGGAGTGCTGCTGCTGCTGGCGGCGATGCTGGCGCGAGCTCCGATCTCTGCCAGCGACTCCTGGATCCCGCCCTCCCGCCAGCCCCCTCCTCCAGCCCCCCTCCCCACCGGCGGCGCATGCGCCCTGGCCCCTTCCCGGCTACCCTGATGTCATGCTGGAGCGGCGAGCGGCCAGCAAACCAATGCGGTGCCGCAGGAGCGGGAGAGGCGTGGGCGGGCGTGGGACCGGGAGCCGCCGCGGGTGGGCCAGGGGTGGGGCCGGGCGGGGTGGGGCCGGGCCCCGCGGAGGAGCCTCCCCGAACTAGAAGGCGAGAGGAGCTGCGAGCGGTTCTCGCGGGCCACCACGCGGCTCTGCAGCTGCTCCTCCACGCCCAGCGGGCGCCCGGTGGAAACACCTGCGGGGGGGGGGAAGCAGGTGGGAAGAAGCGGCAAGTGGGGGGCGGGCAGGCAGGCAAATAAATAATCTGACTGATGGTCGTCTTCTTGGGCTCCACGTTAATTCGTCCAGAATAATCAGCACCCCTTGGCTTTTATTGGTACAGTCACTTGATTATTCTAAAGTACGGCTCCGAAGATCCACCGTTTTTAAACCCTTTCTTTAATCGTACTAGCGGCAGGCAGGATGGTGAAACCCGAGTGAACAGTTGGAGGCTTGCCCGAGACAACCCGGGGAGCAATCCTCAGCAGCACATCCACTCAGTTCCATTGTGGTCCCAACGGCGCTTTCTCTCAGGATGGGATTGCAGCCCGTCATGCAGGAGGAGGGCAGGCAGGGGCGGCCGGCTCAGGCTCATTGATTGGGTGAAACAGACTTTTCAAAGGCCAGGCCTCCTGAGTCTGAAAGCCTGGGATTCTGGAGGAAGGAGGTGTGCCTCTCTGTGTGTGATGAGTTTGCACAGGACTCAGAGAAATGACACTTCAGGATTTTATGTTGTGCAGTGGAGGCAGTTAAAGGGTGGGAAAGTGTCAGACCCTTGAGTTAATCCACTCTCAGCCCAAATAGTCTTTTATAAAAGCTTTATTAGAAACTGAGATGGATGTGCAAGAGAGATCTTTTGTTCAGACTGAAGGACAGATCAAAGGTTAGGTATTGTATATGCAATAGATCCCACAATGCAATGGTCCTGCAGCGCCCATTCACTCTCTTCTCCTCTTTCACTCCCCCCCCCCTTCATACTACTTTGCACTAAAAGATTTATATTTCAGCAACCTATGTTTCTCCAAAGATGAAAGGCTTCTGCCAACTATACATGCTGGGGTTGGATCACATGGGAAAGTTGTTGCCAGGGGTCATTGTGTAGAAAAAGAGGTGCAGCAGCTCATTAGCATCATTCATTAGCATAACTTATTTGCATATGCCACACCCCCTGACATCACCGGAAGTATGTCAGAAGGCAACACCCACCACTCAGGCTCCACTGAACTGTTTTGGATTGCTAGCTGTGGGGGTGGGGGGTGCACAGATTTGCCCTCACAGAGGAGGGAAAGCTTGTATCTGAATAAACCTCGGTCTTAAAGGTGCCACTGGACTCTTTTGGATGGCCAGCAAGTGCAGGAAAGTGCATGGCTGCTTTTGGGTCGAGGAGGGCAGCGCAAAGGACTCATATGACCTCAAGCAGATAGGGGGCCAGGGTGTGGCAAGGCAGAGGTGCAGAAGGAGGCTAAAGAGGTGCAGGAGGCAGGGGCAGAGCTCCTTGCAGGCCTCGCAGGAGTAGCTGGGGCCCACCTGGCAGAGGCACCATGCCAGGGCCGGCATGAAGGCAGGCAGAGCCTGGGTGGGTTGGGTGCCATGGCCCAGGCAGTCGCGGAGCAGGTTGAGGGCCAGCTCGTGGCAGCGCTCCATTGGGTCGGCCAGTGGGCCAGGAAAGGCAAAGGAGGCTTCTGGAAGCGGGGTGGTGGTGCTTGCTGCATGTCCCCACCCCCCAGGCTCCTTACTGTCGGAGCTTCGCTCTTGTGGGCTCCTGCAGGAAATGAGCTCTGGTTGTCGCTATTCTACCCCTCACACCACACACATTAGCATTCACACCTACTCTTCTCATTCCCGGAGTTTTATGGCAGAGAGGGCTGGGAAGAAAGGAATGAAACCAAATGGTTGGGATGACTTTGAAGTGGAGGAACCTGCAAAGAAAAACCTTTGCCTAACCTGCCTCATAGGTTTATTGTGAAGATAAAATGGAGGAGAGGAAAAAGGTGTAAGCCTCTTTGGGTCCCCATTGAGGAGAAATGCAGGTAAAAATGAAGTAGAAAAAAATAAAAATACAATTATCAGACCATTCCAGGATGCAGGGAGGAGAGTTCTTATCCTTGCTGACAAGCCTGGGGGTTCTAATTTCTCCACTGTAAATCTTAAAAGCAACTTGAAATCAGGCCTGGTCTCAGACACTCATTCCTCTATGTAGTCGTCCCCCCCAACCTGATGAAGAGATCTGTGTGACCCAGAAGTTTCTTTATCACACTGCTGAACATTTGTTGGCTCTACTAAGACATGACTTTAGCAATCATATGACTTTCGTTGTATGTCCCATGTTATGAATTATTACCAACAAGCACTTAAAGCTGCTAGATACGATAATAACATACAGGTTTATAATCTTATTAGAAAACAATATATGTTATGGGGGAAAGCAAGGAAAACTACAATGGAAAAGCACAATCACACTGCTGCCCTGTTTCAAACCTCAGTGTGGCAATACAACTGCTGCCTAAGAATCCTGTTTTGCCAGTTATTCAGGCCCAAATCTGTAAAAGGAATGGTTTTCCAAAAGCATGAAACTGGCCACAGATGAAAAGCACAGAGCAGGCTTTATTGTACCATCCAAAGCAGAATTATTCTCTTCTAAGCCCACTGACCAGTTGGGGCCTGGATTTCTCCCAGAATTTTGTCTTGACCTCCAGAGATAAATGGAAAAAATGGCAGTTTCAGAAGGGTGGTCTCTATGGCATCGCAGTCCTGCTAAGCTCCCACCCATCCCCAAACTCCACCCTCCTCAGGCTCCATCTCCAAATCTCCAGGAATTTTCCTACCTACCAATGGCAGCAGGTCTATGACCAATGGAACCAACTTATGGCGACCCCATAGGGTTTTCAAGGCAAGAGACATTCAGATGTCGGTTGCCATTGCCTGATTGCATAGCAACCCTAGATTTCCTTGATCGTCTCCCATTCAAGTACTAACCAGGGATTTGACAAGATCGGGCTAGCCTGAGCTATGGTGCAACTCTACTTATGACAGCACTGCTAATCCAAATTTGTTCCATCTGAATGCATGGCCTTCCTTACAATCTAAGAACAACCTTTCTGTTGTTTAGAAGGCTCTGCAAGGCTAAACTATTTAGGAAGGCTTTTGAAGGTGGCTAATAAGGTAACAGCCCCCTGTTTGCCTGGTTTCTTCTGTTGTTTAATTTGTAATGCTTGCAACTGAATGTTTTAATATGAGTGTATGTGTATCCCCTTTTGGGTAAATATCATGCTATACATATTGTTAAATAAACATTTGCTTTATAATAAACATGAAGTGGCTTTTCAGTGTCCCTTTGTATGGACAACAGCTGTTACCATGTAACTCCCAGTGCCAGAAAAGCAAGTGAGATTAGCATTATGAAGAATTTGTTTTGTCATTCAAAAGTTGCATGAACCCATTGAACATCTTAGTAATTCTACAGGGACCACAATATTGAGGAAAATGGTGTATGTTAATGAGGGGTAAATGCTTCTGAAAATACAGAATTAATCTAATCAGTTTTATGGTTACTGTAAGAAAAGCTAAGTGGGCCCAATTTATGCTGTTTGAAGGTACGTAATGGCTTTGGATTCCTATAAAATATACAAAGAATTAGTGTGTGTTTTACTGCCCCTAGAAAAAATGTTTTTTAAAAAAAGTACTACCAAAAGTTAGATATGTGGAGGAAAACACATCTTTACAAGTAATCTTATCTGTTTTCTCATTTCCCCAGCTAACATAAGACTTTCAGATGCTGTATTTGCTCAGTGTAATTTTAAATGACTTGAATGTTGATGAACCATCCAAGTCTCCTGGGAAAGCAAAAGGCAGTTCAGGGTTTCTCTCCCTGTCATTCTGACCAAAACTCTCTATCATCACTTTTTTCTGAAACTTAAGTACATCTAGGGTCTCCTCATTCTCATTTGTGCATGAACTTCATTTTATGACCTTTATAGAAATTCTCCCAAATAGTGTGCATGGAGCATGGCCATAACTGCTGCCACCTGGCTATTCCTTTTGTATTCCCCAGCACAAAATGGAGAAAGTGTTATGGGGGGGGGCTATATCTATGTTCTCCCCACTAAGATCTGCATTGTTTGCACCTCAAGATCCTTTGGCCTCAGATGCCAAAAGACAGGAAACCCCACCTCACCCCCTCCCCTCCGGCATTCCTAAAAGGAAGTAGCTTAACTGCCTTAGTTAAGTAATCGAGGCCCCTTTGTTTAACCCTCCAGAGCACCTCACCACCATGGCTCTAAGCAATGACTCCAGTTTGCAGGACAATAACCTAAGGTCCCAGAGCCTCTTTTACAATATTACTTTCTCCAGTAATTCAGTTACAGGCCTAGGGGAGACCATTTCCCCCCCCTCCTGCCTACCCAGCAGCAGAGGGTCAGGGGCTACTGGTAGCAGGAGCAACCTACCTTGTCTCCATCAAGAGAGGCAAGGTATGTTTTCTTCTCTCTTGTTCTATTTTTCCTTGTAAAATCTAACTCTCCCTGTCTTCCTACCCCTCTGCTATTTGTTAGCCACTCCATCTCCCATTCTCTGGTGGCCTGCCTTACTGCTAGCTGGTCCTCTCTACAGCCTCCTCACCTGGTCAGTGACTTTCTTCTCCCCTGTCCAAATCTCTTTCCCCTTTATCCCTCCAAACCTTTTGACCCCCAGTGGAGTTGCTTTGGCATTGGGACTGAAGGTTCCAGATGGTTTTGCTCCACATTTTTTATTCCCCCTTTCCCCTGTCCTTCCTCTGATGCCCCATTTCTTTGTTGTTTGGCCTCACCCCTCTCCCTTTCCCCAGGATCTATAGTACTTCCACAACAATCCTTTGCCTCTTCCTCCTCCTTTCTTCAATTCTTCATCAGGAAACAAGCCTGACTCACTGTACCTTGTTGTGTAGCATCCAAGAGCTTTCTTCAAAGATCAACTACTCTTCCAAGGGCAATGTGATAAGAAACAGCTCACAGGTAACAAGCAAAGATATATTTTTTTTAAATTAAGGAACAACAGAACAACATGTGCAAATCCAGTGTAAAGAAACAAACAAGAATGAAAAAATAAGAAACAGAAGAAATGGAAAGATTTATAGAACTTTAAGATGCATACGGGAAACTGTAAGTCAGCATGGTTAACCAGTATGGTTGTAGTGGTTCGGGTGTCATACTACAATCTTGAGTGACCCAGGTTCAGATTCGCACTCTGCCATGAAGCTTGCTGGGCTACCTTGGGGACCTCTCTCTCTTGCTTCCTAATCTATCTCACCAGAGTGATGTGAGGCTAAAATGGAGGGGAATGCTGTGCATCATCCTGAGCTCTTTGGAGGAAGGGTGGGATAAAAATGTGCTGAGTAAATCAGGTTGAGGATGGAGGCTGCTGGGTGGTTCCAGTTTTGCAGATCAAAGCAGCAACCATCATTAGAAATGAATGGATAAGAAAGGAATAACTACAACTGTGTACACTTCTTCCTTTGTTTTTAATTTGTGAACTAGATGTGTTTGCTCTGTGTACTGGTTACGATCAATGCTCTCCCTAAGCTGTGGAGTCTTGTGAGCAAAAATTCTACTTTGTGAGCTACTGGCATTAAAGTTGTGAGTGAGTGATTTGGCTACTGCATAAATCAGTTTGCTCTGAAGCCATCCTTCCTAAGACAAAAATGTGTGAGTTGGAGGCTAAAAAACTGTGAGCTAGCTCACACTAACTCAGCTTAGAGGGAACACTGGTTACTTTTAAGTATTGAGAGTCAGGAGATGATGAACCATAACAAGGCTTTATTCAAGACATCACTCAGCTCTGGACAGCTCTGCTAAGAGCGGCCCTCAAACTTACACGATTTCAGCAGTGAACTATATACAATGTAATTATATGTACAACGTCTGATTGGACCTAAGGATAGCTCTATGATTGGTTACCTTGGGTGGCTTCAGGACCAATGAATGGTCTTTATTGTATAAGGATATAAGGACAGCCAATCAGAACAAGGGGATTAGGATACCAGAGTCAAACCAACACAACACAGAATAAACCCAGAACATAACACTCCTCCCCCCTTGGTTTAAACAAAATAGTCTTTGAAGTACGTGAGGGCGCACCTTGTTTGGCTGGATCATCACGGCAGTGGCATGCCTCTTGGCGAATGCCCAACGTGGGAGTTGTCCTGGGACTGGTCATAGTCCAAGTGCCCCAGGGGCTCCTCAGTCCCGACACGGTCCCGAACTGGTTCAGAGTCCAAGCGGCAAGGTGCAGGCTCAACCAATGGGCCAGATGCCATAATGCCTCAGGCAGGAGACAGTCCTCCGTGAAGGGGCAGTGCCAGAGGTGGGGGAAGATGAGCGGGCTCGGCTGGCTCGGTAGAATGTAGTTCTCTCTGTCATCAGTCAGCCTCCTGGGCCAGAGGTGGCATTTGTAGGTCTTCCGCGGGACACATCTCCCGAGCACTGGCAGTGCGCTGGGATGGGAGATCTCCCAGACAAGGAGCAGGAACTGGGGGGCGTTGCAAGCACTCGTCAGGAACAGGAACTGGAGTGCGTTGCAATAACACCCTCTGGGCCGGCCAGCAATGTCGCAGTTGGGCCAGGTGATGGCAGCGGACCTGCCCTGCATTGTCCTGCACTTCACAGGAGATGGGCCCTGTAGTGTGGAGGATGGTAGCTGGGACCCCATAGTTCCAGGCATAAGTGGCATCTCCCAGAGCAAAGGACTTTGCGCTCCTGGAGGTGATGGGGTCACGGCTGGTGTCCAGTGCCAGGTCCGGGTGGATGCGGCTCAAGTGGGTGGACAGCTGACGTCCCATGAGGAGCTCTGCTGGGGACCTTCCCGTGGCTGTGTGCGGCGTAGAGTGTTGTTGTAGCAGGAAACTTGCGAGGTTGGTGAGGAAGTTTCCTCCACTGAGCCTGCAGAGCGAGTCCTTCAGAGTCCTCACCATGTGCTCCGCCTGGCCATTTGTCTCGGGGTGGAGTGGGTCTGATATAACGTGCTGGATGCCTCGGTCGTCCAGGAACCTCTGGAACTCTGCGGATGTAAATTGAGCCCCGTTGTCTGGTAATGGGCAAGTGGTCCTGGCAGCGGTCCAGGCAGCGGGCAACGATGACCGAAATCATGGAGGTGGCAGGAAAACCTCCAGCCACTTGGAGTATGAGTCAATTACCAGAAGGAGCGTTCTGCCCTGAAACGGGCCAGAAAAATCAACGTGTATGCGCGACCGAGGGCCCCGCAGCTTCTCCCATGGGTGGGAGCACACACTAACTCAGCTTAGAGGGAACACTGGTTACTTTTAAGTATTGAGAGTCAGGAGATGATGAACCATAACAAGGCTTTATTCAAGACATCACTCAGCTTTGGACAGCTCTGCTAAGAGCGGCACTCAAACTTACACGATTTCAGCAGTGAACTATATACAATGTACACAAGGTCTGATTGGACCTAAGGATAGCTCTATGATTGGTTACCTTGGGTGGCTTCAGGACCAATGGATGGTATTTATTGTACAGCCAATCAGAACGAGGGGATTAGGATTCCAGAGTCAAACCAACACAACACAGAATAAACCCAGAACATAACAGTTACGATTATGTATTGTTGCATTTTAAGAAAAAGAAAAGAGGAACCACCAAGAGAAGACCTGTGGTGAATATCTTTCTAAGTAGAATAATGCCAAAAATGGACACCAAAATGGCACATGAAGTACAATATAAGTAACTTTTAAATGCTGGAAATTGGGGCAAAAAAAATCTAACGTGGTCTAAGATTCCTACAGAAATTTATTGTATTACATTGATTATCATCCCTTTAGATCCCAAGGCAGTATTATTGGGACTAGTTAATGCATATAGTTTAAATGTCTGTGTGAGGATGATTCTTGACATGATTACAGCTGCAAAACGGGTACTAGCAAAAAACTGGAAAACTAGATGTCTACCAGACATCTTAAAATAATATTTTGGATTTAAAAAGTCCAGGGTATTGTAAAATTGTTTGAACTTTTTCAGCTAAGAGATGGTCATGATAAAAAGCATGCTTTCCTCTGACAGCTGGAAACCTGTTTTTGAATTTTGTTAGAAGGAATTAAATCTGACATTAGACTTGTACAATTGTGGCTTACCTTAATATTAAATTGGATAATGGAAATGAGTAACTCTAGACAGAGTGTTAATTAAGTAGTTGTTACATCAACAAGCTTTAAATGTTGTATTTGTAATTTAATTAATCTCTATTGGCCTGGACTGGAGCAACTCTGCACAGTATTGTGCTCTTTGTGTCCCAAAAGCTATGAGATACTTTCAAATGAAACAACTTGCTTAGTTTTGAATGACAATCTAGTTTGAACAGCAGATTTCCCACCCTCCTACTCTGAAATATCATCTGATTAGTTTAAATATTTATATCCTGGCCTCTCTCCCCAAGGGGACCTAAAGCAGCTTAGAACACCACCCTCCCTTCCTCCATTTTATTCTCACAGCAACAGCTCTGAGAAGCAGGTTAGGCTGAGAGCCAGTAGTGGGCTCAAGCTCACCCAGCAAGCTTCTGTGGGAGAGTAAGGATTTGAACCTGGGTTCCTCAGATCCTAGTCCAATGTTCTAACCTCTGTTCCACACTTGCTGAGTTTGTTTTTCCTTAAGAGTGGTCTTGGTAATTCATGCAAGCTGTCCAGGAGCAAAGCTTGTTATATCACTTGGATGCGGGTCTCCCCAATAGATCTTGCTAAGCCTCAAGTTTGCTGTTTTCCAAAAATACTTGCTAAGCCTAGAGTAGCCAACCTCCAGGTGAGAGCTGGGAATCCCCTGGAATTACAGCTCATCTCCAGACTACAGAGACCAGTTCCCGTGGAGAAAATGGAGACTTTGCAGGGTGGACTCTATGGCATTGTACCCCACTGAGGTCCCTGTCCTCCCCAGGCTCCATTCCCAAATCTCTAGGAATTTGCCAACCTGGAGCTGGCAACCCTCCTCCTCCCCCCTGCTGGTGGCCAGGAGGGACATGGCAACCCTTGTAAACCTGAGCTGCTAGATAAGAACAATCTCATTCACCGGCAGACTGCAACAAACAATGCCAGCTTAATCAGAGTTGCACTCTTCTAAACCTGTTGATTTCTGTTTTATTTCTATTTATTTTATTTTATTTATATCCTGCCCTCCCCTGCAAGCGGGCTCAGGGTGAGTCACAGCAAGGCATATATGAATACACTGAACTATTAAAACATTAAAACAACCGTTTATAATTCACAATAAAATTACTAGTCAGACCAAAGATGGCAGCTATTCCAGGAGTATGGGTGCTTTCCGAAGGAAGCTAATTAAGATGATTGTACAATAGTGACTTGCTGGATTTAGAAGGATGTAAACCCTACTGAAGAAGACTTGATAGTGCAGTACTGAGCAGGATTCTGGGCCTTTAAAAATGTATTTTCATCTTGAGGTAGGAGACTTTTAATGACTGTTGGTGTCAGTCACCAGAAGGATAACTACAAGAAGATCGAGGAACCAACTATAAGAAGAGTGGATTGTGTCATCACAGCCATTGGGAATTATTGTTATTAGCACTTTATTGAGTTGTATAGTTAAATGATTTTAGATTGTTTTAATTCAAATTAGTCACATTTTATCGTAAATCAAGGGTCTTTTCGTAGAAAAACCAGCTGCAGGAGCTCATTAGCATATAGTATGCTAATCAGCTATTAGGCTATTAGCATATGCCACGCCCCCTGACATCACTGGAAGTGATGTCAGAAGGGGAAGCAAAAGGGGGGGAGGGGGTTTGAGGGAAAGGCTCCAAATTTTCAGGGTAGCTTTGGGAGCCTCTCCCCACATACACCCTCATATCTCAAAGCAATGTGATCAATGGGCCTAATTCTATGGCAATGGGATCAATGGGCCTAATTCATGGCAAACAAGCACCACTTGCCCTGAGATTCTCTGGGAGAGTCTGGCTGCTGGTGCTGCCTGCTTGCCTGCCTTAAGTGCTACTGGCTGGGTTTCCCCATTGGAAACAATGGAGGTAATGGGGGTAACCTGTTTGGGTGCCCATAGAATTAGGCCCATTGGTCCCATTGCTTTGAGATGTTGGGGTGTATGTGGGGAGAGGCTCCCAAAGTTACCCTGAAAGTTTGGAGCCTCTCCCTCAAACCCCCTCCCTCCCAGAGCTACTAACAGCACTGTGGGGAAAAAGTTTTTTTTTCCCCACCATAGAGAACAATGGAGGGAATGGGGGCAACCTGTTTGGGGGCCCATAGATTTGGACCCCCTGGTCCAATGTCCTTGAAACTTGATGGGTATCTTGGGGAGAGGCTCCATCAGCTACCCTGTGAGTTTGGAGCCTCTCCCTCAAACCCCCTCCCCTCCAGCCCCCAGAATATACCCTATATTTTCACCATTGACTTCAATGGCCCATAGGATATAATGGAGCTGAAACTGACATTTGGCTGCCTGAAAGACTCCCTGGACCCCGGCTGGGGGTGGGGCTTGGCTCCTGAGCTTCTGGAGCTGCCCTCTGGTGCGCTCCCCCCAAAAAGACCCCTGTCGTAAATTATGTATTGATTTTATGTAAGCCGCCCTGAGCCAGCTTTGGCTGGGAGGGTGGGGTAAAAATCCAATAAATAAATTAAATAATGAAAGCTTGAATCAGCTGCTCATATCATGGTAGTATGGACCTTTGGGGGTGATTGCTCTTGTGTGTTAAATGCCATCAAGCAACTTCCAACTTATGGTGACCCTATGAATGAATGAATGATGGCTCTTACTGCACAGATTCAAGTAGGGAGCCATGTTGCTCTGAAGCAGCAGAACACACTCATTTGTTGCAGGGACCCAGGAGTTCTTCCTTGATGGTCTCTATAATAAAATCATAAAAGCAGGGCTTTTTTCTGAGGGAGTGTGCCAGAACAGAGTTCCAGAACCTCTTGGAAAAAAATTATTTTAAAAATGTTTAATAGTTTATGAGTTTTCAGTATACAAATTGAAAACTTCATTTCCCTCTTGAGAGTTCTGGTGCCTCTTTTTCAAGAAAAAAAAGCCCTGCATAAAATTATCCCAGAATTCCAGCTTTTGGTTGCTTGGACTAGAAAATTAAATGAGTAAGGCTACCATAATTTGAAACATCCCATATTTTTAGAGACACTGAAAGGGTGAAAAAAGCTACAGCTTATAGTTTTCTTTCTCTATATGAATCCATTTGGTGTCTGGCCCAAATAACTCCAGGGCATACCTACACTTGCAACATATATTGTTCTTGTGGAGAAGTGCCCTCCTCCCTAGAATCCAGCTCAATATTTTAGTATGGGGGCTACACTCTACACATGCTCCTAAGGCTACAATTCTAGTAAAAGCCTACCAGAATGACTACTGAGGGAGATGGACTCTCCAAGGAGGAAGTCTGTCTTATGTGTCAGCCTTTGGCTAAGGAGGCACAAGTCATGAAGGACTAAGTCTTTGCCTAAGGACTCCATCTTGACCACGTGTCGAGGGACAATGGGGCAAAGTTCCAACTCTGAGCCTTAAGATGATGATAGACTTTTAAATGCTGCAATTTCAAGGATAGAGTTTAAGGTTTAGAGGACTGGATGCTTTCACCTTTTCCTCCATCCTTGCTCTGCCTGCTGACTGAATAGACTTATCTGTATTCATTTTATTTTTTGTTTATTAAGCATTTTTACATTTTGAGTGCTTGCAGCCTGATCTCTGTAAACACGCCACTCCTATTCTATCTAGCTATCCAAACAGTGGAAAAGGTGAGGGGCAATAGGAGACTCTGCCATCTGTTGAAGACAATAGCTCAAAGGTTCAAAAGAGAAATTGTCTCCTATGCTACCTTGCAGGAGTGAAGCAGGAGATGCAGCAACTTGGTGGAGCCTCTAAATGGGCAATGCAGGCAAGGCGTGCTGGATATGCAGCCCATCCAACAGGAGACACTCTCAGATTTGCTGGTGGCAGCAGTTACTACCTTATTTGTTTTTGGCACTCTCCCAAGAGTATGGGAAAGGGGCAGTGTTGCCAAGCAGATAGCTGGAACAGCCATTCCCGCCCCCCCACCTCCCAGCAGCTGAGGGAATGGGACTTGCAAGTCTGTTCCTTCACAGTTTTTATACCAGTTTATATGTTGTATCTTCTCCAAAACAATTCCAAGAACTGTAGTTGGAATTGGTTCCAAAGTTCTGCTAAAAGATAGGCAGCCACCCCTCCCCCAAAAAACTGTTTTTGCAGAGGATTTATTTTAGTTTAAGACTACTCTCCAGCCATAACTGGTTTCCATACAAGACAGAGTACAGCAATCCACAGGTTTCCAGAGGGCAGGATTCTTGGCCTGAGACCAGAGGCTTCCTGGCTGCTTTACCTTCTCCGGTCAATGACAATGCAGAGGACCTTTACTGTGTGTGCAGCCTCTGCCCCATGTAAATTATAGCCTTGATAGCCTGGGCTAATTTGGATTCATCTAGTGAGCTCAAAATGAGTGTGTGAAATTTGCTATCCTTAGAATTTTCTTTTTTAGAAATCACCGCAAATGCACATGGAAATGAATTAGCACTTGGAAATGAACTGCTGCCTGGTGCTTAGTTTCCCCTGCAATCCCATTTCTACTGTACTGCAGTAAAAAGCAATAATAATTGAAGGTGCTCAAGAGCAAAGAAACAGCTGGCAGAACTCATAAAGAAAGGAGTAAATGCAAACAAGGTTAACCAACCTGGTGTGATTGATAGATTATAAACTATATAGCTAGGAAAGTTCTTGTGACACCGAACAAGTAGAACTCCGCCTTTGGCATGTGAAGGGCAATGGCATTTACTGAAGCTTAAAAGGGGTACTATTAAAAGAGTCACAAAGGTGTAGTTGTAAATTACGCCATTCTCAGTCGCAGATTAGGAGAGGCTGGCTGGCGACCCAGTGTTTGTCTTGAACTGTATTTATTGATATGACAGATGTTAAACAGCTAACATTACTAATTACTTAACCATTATCATGAGGCCCAAAATTAAACCCAAACCAATGCTGGTTGTATGAGAGTGGGGTCAGTTGCCTGTCACTAACAGGGTTGCTGTCAAAAGAGAATTCCACACACAAAACTAAAATGACTACAGTGAGGCTATCATACTTTGACCACATTATGAGAAGACAAAGTCACTGGAAAAGACAATAATGCTAGGAAAAGTTGAAGGCAGCAGGAAAAGAGGAAGACCGAACATGAGATTGACTCAAAGAAGCCATGGTCCACAGTTTGTACAGGCTGTTAATGATAGGACATTTTGGAGGCCATTAATTCATAGTTATCCTAAGTAAGAAGTGGCCTGATGGCACTACACGCGATATATACATACCTTCCTCTAAAGAATTCAGGGCAGTTCATCCTCACAACAATCCCATAAAATTGAAGGTCACCCTGTATGCATCATGGTTGAGTGGATTCAAACCCAGGTTTCCTCAGTCTTAGTCCAATATTCTAACCACTATGTCACACTGGGTCTCAAGGCTGCAAACCAACCCTTTGTGGCCAGAAATCAGTTCCAAAGCCTGGTTTAAATGCAGTTAGAACTGCCTTTGCTTCTCACAGTAACATGATAAGAGTGTGAAAAGCTTAAATGCCAAACAACAACTGACAGCTATGTACAGGTCCATCCGCTTTGCAGAGAACCAGCCAGTTGAGGCAGAGGATGATACTCTGCTGCCCTGAATTATAATATTCAGGATGGGCTTACTCAGGATGCCATTTTTTTGTGCTGTATCAGCCACAGCTTCAAGGAAACAGACCAGATAAAGAGAAGACAAATTTTCTGGAGCTTCTGGGTCAGGAGAAGAAAAAGGAGCACAGGAGAAACTTTGTGAGAGTACACCTTGCATACCACCCTTTCTTGACAAGTGTTTTTTTTGTAGTCTCCCCCCCCCAACTTTTCAGTAGAAACTCAGCATGAAAGAATGGAATAGCGATGACTGTAATCCTTCCAGGTGCAGAAAAGGCAGTTAGGCCAGTCTTCTGACTTAAGCATGTAAAGAATGCAACTGTGCCTACAACCACCTCTCCTTTTCCCCCTGGACAATTTTCTGTTTCACAAAAGAAATCCTATGGGGAATGCCAGCAGTATTTTCTAAGTAACCTGTCTTCAGCAGTGATGGATGTAGAAACCGCAAGAGCACTTTCTCTCTTATCTCTCATTGGCTGAAATCCATCTGGAATTCTCTTTCTGTTCAGCCAATTTTCTCAGAGGCCCACACTTCAATACAGAAAGGCCACAACTACCCAGCCTTGACACTGGCGGTTTCATCATTTTGAATTACCAATCATGCCTCCAACATATGAAGCATATCATTCATTCACAAAAGTTCTACACTCAACTGAAGCCTGATGGAAACACACTGTATAATAATAGCAACAAAGTTTGATGTTCCTTGCTTGTAATGTCAGGAGAGAATGTTTAGACATTATAGCACAGAAGTATGCTGCAAAAACACAAAAGATAGAACATGATCAGTACCAGGATGGGCCCTGCTATGAGATACAGAGAGAGATGTAGTAGCAGATTTTGGACACCAGCAAAAGGACAGCAAATCGTCAGATTTATAATGTCATGGTTGGGCACTTCTTGAATTTTTCCTCTTCTCAGATGACAAAAACAGGCAAGGCACGCCAACACAAGGACATATAAATAGCATCACAGCCTATTTAGATGTAAAATACTTCCAAACTGTTTTTCTGTTGTACACTCAAAACAGTACCCCTATATTCCAATGTGGTGTAGTGATTAGACTAGGACCTGGAGGACCCAGGTGTGAATGCCCACTTGCGCCACAGGAGGCTGCTGCTGGGTGATGTTGGGCCAGACACTCCAACAGACTCAAAACACACTCAACAGGGCTCTTGTGAGAAGAAAAGGCTGGAGAGGAAGAATGTTGTAAACTGCAGAGTATAAATTAAGTAAATACATATTCTAATAATCCAAGTTTAATAACAAGCCCAGGTGCCAATCATAGATTAAACATAGTTGCATTCAGGAAAGTTTTATGGTCATTTTTTAAAAAACAGAAAACAAACCTTTTGGAGACCAGTTTGGGAATGGAATGGATGTGTGTGTGTGTGTGTGTGTGTGTGTGGAGGTTGCATGCACATGTTCATGTAATCCTTCGTCTGCCACCCAAACTGTCCTCCCCATCGCATTCTTCTGTGGGGATTCCAGATATCTTTACAGGAGCTGACTGGAACTATGCCTCCCCCCCCGAGTGGTTAAGAACCCATCTCCCCATTCAAGATCTCTCTCTCCCCAAACTGCTTTTCAATTTAAAATATGGCTGTCGGGTTTCTTGCATATAAAACGTAGCTTGCTTCTCAGGCTGTCTGGAGAATGCAGAAAAAGCAATAGAAAAAGGACTTAAAATGCATCCATGTCTCACCTTGGGACATATGGAGAGAGAACTTCCAGACATATGCAGAATGGGTAATGGGATCTCACCCCCCACACTCTGACATTGAAGACAATGAATGGGAATCCAGGCCAGAGAGGCAAGCATGAAATGGTAAACTCTTTGAAGGACTCTACTGAAAGAATTTATAGACTGTGTCAATCAGCACTGACTGTATTTTCCTCAGTGTCATTGCTATCCTAAGAACACTTTCCTGGGGGTAAGCCTTACTGTACAGATTTGGGAAGGATGCTGCATAGACCTGCTTAGGATTGCTTTCTGTGAGGGTCACATCGATTGTCCTCTTTAAATTTTCAGAGAGGCTGGGGAGGAAGATAAGTCACCAGCTACGGTCTCATTAAAGTCAATGGGAGTACATCTCTGTTTCAGTGGTACCCTTAAAGCTTGCAGCCCCGTCAAAGTATTTAGAAACCTTGCTGCAGTGCAGTGGATTTGTTTTGATAGATCCAGGTGGGCAGCATGTTGGTCTGAAGCAGTAGAACAAATTTTGAGTCCAGTGGTCTTAAAGGTGCCTCTGGACTCCAAATTTGCATTATGCTTTTGATTTTGTAACTGTCGTTTGACACACGAGGGAGACATCAATGGTCTTTTAATTAGGCAATAGTGCCATCTAGAGGCACTTTGGTAATCACCAAATTTCAATATACGTACATCAGATGGTCTTTTAAATGTTTTGTTTCAGTCCTGCCTTTCAAAACCCAAGGGAAGGTCAGATTCATTTTCGTTTTTAGTAAACAAATCAAGAAAAAACAATGTGTTTTCAGTTTCTCTGAAACTCTATGAATCTGGGATATTTTCAGCACCCAGGTCTATGAGGCATTCTTTACACTTCAGAGCGAAACAGTCCATTTTAGAAACAATTCAGCACACGCACACTTTGATTAGCCCCATTCAAAGAATCCTGGGATCAGACGTGGTATCACTATAGCAACAGGAAAGCCGGGAGGCAAGGAGAATATTGGCAATCTGATTCTTTCAAGAAGATCAATAAAAATACAGGTGCAAACTGGAAAAAAGTTGTTTTTATTTAAAAATTCAATATTTCATAACAATAACTTTAAACAGTGAGTGACGTTTATATTCACTCTGAACTGTGTAATGGGGGTGTGGAGGGAAGAGGAAGAGAAAAGAAAGGAAGGTGGTATGAAAGTGGAGATGGACGCAAGAACTCCAACAAGCAAAACCGCCACCCCCCGCCATACAAATCTTGGCATAACACAACACAGTCAGTACAGGACTGCATCCTTCTCACAAAAGGGCTTCTAAGAAGCTATGCTCTTTTAACTGTAACAGCTTTCATTTGCCATTCCTGTCCTTCTAATGTTTTCCAAGAGTCCAGGTTGGCTTTCTTCCAACTGTCTGACCCACCTGCTTAGGCGAACAAAAGAGACGTCCACTCTTGGGCACATCAGGTTGACCATGGAATATAAGCACAGCTACACAACGGCCCTTGCTGGGTGTCCCTGTCCTCAGCCCATGGATATTTTCCACTGAGACCTCCCAGAAAGAATAGCGGACTGCATTGGCTCTTTAACACTTACTATCCTTTTGGACAGGTCTTGGCCCCTGGGAGTCTGGCTTATGGCTCCATTTACTGGCATTGGGGTGTCCATTTCACTGGGATGCACATAGCAGGAGCATATATGCAAGGATTTAAAGTTCATCTGTGAATATGAAGTTGTTCCCTTAATGTAAAAAGGCCACAAAGGCTGTTAAGTAAATATAGGCAAGGTACAAAACATTGCTCAAGGCATAAAATGATGCTCAGAAGGTATCCTTGTAGTGCAGAATTATACCAGGCCACAGGCTTTCTCTTGCACGTTGTATTCTTTGTTCTTGGTCATCTTCCAGCTGATTAAAGTTAACAGCAGAATACCAAGAAGTTTGTAACCCACCTGGAGACCCAAGTACCTGCCAAGAGATGGAAAAAAATGGATGAAACTTCAATCAGATAAACCTTTAGCTGTGTGGATTGACCCACTTGCTTTGGAATGTAATGGGAACAGCAATGTAATCTAGAAAAGGAATCTCCGGACTGAATTATGGGAACACAGAATTCTGGAAGCCAGCACAGAAATCCATCAAAAACAAGCATCCATTGCCCAATGGTTGTGTGACCAAGGATATTCTGGACTTTCCTGTGAACTTCTGAAAGATTACAACTAGCAAGGGGAAAAGATCCTTCTCTGGGGCTAAGAAGGTAGGCTTCCAATATCCACCAAAGGGGAGGGAGGTCTCTCCCCTTGCACTCCAAATACCCCAAATAATAAAGTTTCTGTTCTGCTGGTACTATTAAGAACAACCAATTGCCACAACAGATGACAAAACTTGAAAAAAATGTTGATAAAGGATCAGAATCAAGAGACTGTCCTTCCCCCACCAAATAACTCTTGGTAGGAAAGGGCTTCTGATTAAGAGACAGATTCCAAGGGAAGGTGACCTTAACCTAGATCAGATGTGGAGACAGACCCAAATGATGGAATCACAACAGTTAAGGCAGGGTCTAATGGTCTTTCTTCCCATGAAGAGGACAGAAATTTATAGTAAGTTTTGGATTTTCTTTTCACTGAAGGGAGGAAGGCAGTTAGTGTGGGGATGTTAAAGATCAGTATATCCTTGAGAGGGTCACCCCACCTTCTCCAGTGCCAACCCACTTAATCCCACTTATGTGTGGTTGTCAAAAGCCTCTGGAAGACTCATCAACCAAAGCGGGAGGGGCTGTGGGTCAGTAGTAGAGCATCTGCTTGGCCTGCAGAAGGTCCTAGGTTCAATCCTCGGGATCTCCAGTTAAGGATCAGGTAGCAGGTGACATGAAAGACCTTTGCCTGAGAACCTGGAGAGCCACTGCCAGCCTGAGTAGATAATGCTGACCTTAATGGACCAATGGCCTGAGTAAGTATAAGGCAGTTTCATGTGATCTTGTGACCAAAGGCTCCCTTCCATCATGGTAAATGTGTCTATCAGAGTGACTTGTGAAGGAATCCATGAAGGCCCACCTGCTGCCTTGGCTACCTCCATCAGAGTTTCTGTCTCTTCACAGTGTGAAGGTTTCAGTGCTAATCACAGAGCGTGCCAAAACAGTTTGTGGTGATCCACTAAGGTGGGCAAGAGCCAGCATCCCAAAGCTGCCATGGATGCCCTTTTTCACCAGGGATGATTCTTGAAAGAAATGATGAGGGGTTTCTGTTGTCCTAGACATGGTCCTGTGAATAAGTTCCCTAGGACTCCACAGACAATGAGGGGATGATGAGTTCTTGAACTCTCTGGAAACCAGTGTTATTTTTAAGAATAAGAGGTGGGTTTGGCCTGAGAAACCTTGTGTCTTGATGAACAATTCACAGTTCTTTCTCAGGGCCTTAACTCCATGTCCTATGCACAGAATAAGTTCTATTGGTGTTTGAAAGGACAGTTCAAGAAAGGTGCTGGGGTGGGGGAGAACCTTTTTTTGGTATTCTGAAAAACTCCAAGGCATAGCCCATAGAGAAGTTCTGGAGCCATTTCAGCACTGGTAATCTATGTGTATGCATTCTAGTGGTAGTTACACAGAACTAGGATTTTTCTCCTGAGCAGTGAGAAGAAAGTGCAGGCTTGAATCTCAGCTTGTGCTGCCATATGGATTTACACTCTCTTGATAGGCTCTTGAATGATGAAGAGCACTTTGGGGTGGTGGTGAAAAGAATGAGACAGTTTGGAAGACTCTTTTTTTCTTTGTCGTATTTCAAAAGGCTAGTTTAGCTAGATGAGTTTTCAAGTTGCAGCTGGCAACCATGGAAGCCATGGATCTAACTTCTAATAATGAATACTCCAGAAAGCATTAATGAAGACAGTAGGAGTCAAGGAGACCCTCCTGAAGTTTTCCTTGGTTGCTGTGCCAAGTCCTCTCGATCCAAGACCTTGTTGACCCATATGGAGGCAACCTAAGATCAGTGTTACAGATAAAAGTTCTAAGGTACCAAAACTTGCAGTCATATTGAACACTGAAGTAACATAATGGCAAAGAAACAAATCCAAATCTTTCCTGTGTCATGAACTCACTAGTTTGCATTAGGCAAGCTGCTCATGCTTTCTGCCTCCCTCCTGCAATAACGATGGGGAAAATAATAATACTGACCTACTTTACAGAGGTTGATATTACAAGAAGGAGATGCATATAACCAAAAGGGAGTCTGCAATCAAGAAATCAGAATGGAAAGGGGAGCTGGAAGGAGCTGGAAAAGATTTTTAAGTGTAAGGATGTGTCACCATCACCCAAGTGCAAGATAATTTGCACCATAGTATTCCCCGTTCTCCCTCATGGATCACTGCCTTGTCGTGGCGAGGGGGCTTGCGTGGTTCGATGAGGCTGTGGGCTATGCCGTGGAGGGCCACCCAGGACGGACAGGCCACAGCAGAGAACTCAGACCAAGCGTGATCCCCTGGAGAAGGAAATGGCAACCCACTCCAGTATCTTTGCCAAGAAAACCCCATGGACAGTAACAAAAGGCTAAAAGATATGACGCCGGAAGATGAGCCCCTCAGGTCGGAAGGTGTCCAATATGCTACTGGGGAAGAGCAGAGGGCAAGTACGAGTAACCCCAGAAAGAGTGAAGCGGCTGGGCCAAAGCCGAAAGGACGCTCAGTTGTGGATGTGTCTGACGGTGAAAGGAAAGTTCAATGCTGCAAAGAACAATACTGCATAGGAACCTGGAATGTAAGATCTATGAATCAAGGTAAGCTTGACGTGGTCAAAAATGAGATGGCAAGAATGAACATCGACATCTTGGGAATCAGTGAACTAAAGTGGACAGGAATGGGCGAATTTAACTCAGAAGACCATTATATCTACTACTGTGGCCAGGAATCCCGTAGAAAAAATGGTGTGGCCTTTATAGTCAACAAGAGAGTGAGAAAGGCAGTATTGGCATACAATCTCAAAAATGACAGAATGATCTCGGTCCGAATCCAAGGCAAACCATTCAATATCACAATAATCCAAGTCTATGCCCCAACCACTGCTGCAGAAGAGGCTGAAGTGGACCAGTTCTACGAAGACCTACAACAGCTCGTAGAACTAACACCAAAAAATGATGTCCTCATCATCATAGGGGACTGGAATGCTAAAGTAGGAAATCGAAAGGTAACCGGAATAACAGACAAGTTTGGCCTTGGAGAACAAAATGAAGCAGGGCAAAGGCTAACAGAGTTTTGTCAAGAGAACATGCTGGTCATAGCAAACACCCTTTTCCAACAACCTAAGAGGCGTCTCTACACATGGACATCACCAGATGGGCAACACCGAAATCAGATTGACTATATAATTTGCAGTCAAAGATGGAGAAGCTCTATCCAGTCAGTAAAAACAAGACCTGGAGCTGACTGTGGCTCAGATCATGAGCTACTCATTGCAAAATTCAGACTTAAATTGAAGAAAGTTGGGAAAACCACAAGGCCATTCAGATTTGACCTAGATCGCATCCCCGATGAATATACAGTAGAGGTGAAGAATAGGTTTAAGGGACTAGATTTGATAGACAGAGTGCCTGAAGAACTATGGACAGAGGTCCGTGACATTGTAAAGGAGGCAGCACTCACCGCCATCCCAAAGAAAAAGAAATGCAAAAAAGCAAAGTGGCTGTCTGATGAGGCTTTACACATAGCAGAGGAAAGAAGGAAAGCTAAAGGCAATGGGGAAAAGGAAAGATTTGCCCAACTGAATGCAGATTTCCAGAGAACAGCAAGGAGAGATAAGGAGGCTTTCCTGAATGAACAATGCAAAGTAATAGAGGAAAACAATAGATTGGGAAGGACTAGAGATCTCTTCAAGAAAATTGGAGAAATCAAGGGAACGTTCCATGCAAAGCTGGCCATGATAAAGGACAAAAATGGTAGGGACCTAACAGAAGCAGAAGAGATTAGGAAAAGATGGCAAGAATACAAAGAAGAACTATACAAGAAGGACCTCGATGTCCTTGACAACCACGATGGTATAATCACTGACCTTGAGCCAGACATCCTGGAAAGCGAAGTTAAATGGGCCTTAGAAAGCATTACTAACAACAAAGCTAGTGGAGGTGATGGTATCCCAGCTGAGTTATTCAAAGTCTTAAAAGAAGATGCTGTTAAAGTGCTGCACTCAATTTGCCAACAAATTTGGAAAACACAACAGTGGCCACAGGATTGGAAAAGGTCAGTTTACATTCCAATCCCAAAGAAGGGCAACGTCAAGGAATGTTCAAACTATCGCACAATTGCACTCATTTCACACGCTAGCAAGGTCATGCTCAAAATCCTACAAGCTAGGCTCCAACAGTACGTGGATTGAGAACTGCCAGAAGTACAAGCTGGGTTTCGAAGAGGTAGAGGAACTAGAGATCAAATTGCCAACATTCGCTGGATTATGGAGAAAGCAAGAGAGTACCAGAAAAACATCTACTTCTGCTTCATTGACTATGCTAAAGCCTTTGATTGTGTGGATCACAATAAATTATGGCAGGTTCTTAAAGAGATGGGAGTACCAGACCACCTCACATGTCTCCTGAGAAACCTGTATAAGGGTCAAGAAGCAACAGTTAGAACCAGATATGGAACAACTGATTGGTTTAGCATAGGAAAAGGAGTACGACAAGGATGTATATTGTCACCTTGCTTATTTAATTTATATGCAGAGTACATCATGCGAAATGCTGGCCTGGATGAATCACAAGCTGGAGTTAAGATTGCTGGGGAAAAGATCAATAACCTCAGATATGCAGACGATACCACTCTGATGGCAGAAAGTGAAGAGGACCTAAAGAGCCTCTTGCTCAGGGTGAAAGAGGAGAGCACAAAAGTGGGCTTGAAGCTCAACATCAAAAAAACTAAGATCATGGCATCTGGCCCCATCACTCCTTGGCAAATAGAAGGGGAAGTCGTAGAAGTAGTGACGGACTTCACGTTCCTAGGATCCCAGATCACTGCAGATGGTGACTGCAGCCATGAAATTAAAAGACGCCTGCTCCTTGGGAGGAAGGCGATGGCAAACCTAAACAGCATGATAAAAAGCAGAGACATCACCTTGCCAACAAAAGTCCGCATGGTCAAAGCAATGGTATTCCCCGTAGTAATGTATGGCTGTGAGAGTTGGACTATAAGGAAGGCCGAGCGCCGAAGAATAGATTCTTTTGAACTATGGTGCTGGAGAAGACTCTTGAGAGTCCCTTGGACTGCAAGGAGATCAAATCAGTCAATCCTAAAAGAAATCAACCCTGACTGTTCCCTGGAAGGCCAGATCCTGAAGCTGAAGCTCAAATACTTTGGCCACCAAATGAGAAGGGAGCACTCCCTGGAGAAGAACCTGATGCTGGGAAAGACTGAAGGTCAAAGAAGAAGGGGACGGCAAAGAATGAGATGGTTAGACAGTGTCATCGATGCAACGGACATGAAATTGAGCAAACTTCAGCGGACAGCGGAAGACAGGAGGGCCTGGCGTAATCTGGTCCATGGGGTCGCGAAGAGTCGGACTCGACTGTGCGACTGAACAACAACATTCCCCGTTACCATGTATAGGTTTGCAATGAAGAAAGCCGACAGGAAGAAAGTTGATTCATTTGAAGTGTGATGCTAAAGGAGAGTTTTACAGATACCATGTATTGCCTAAAAGACAAATCACTAGGGTCTAGATCAAACCAAGTCTGAACTCTCCCCAGAAGCTAAAATGACTAAACAGAGACTATTGTACTTGGGTCACATTATCAGAAGACAAGAGTTACTGGAAAAGACAATAATGTTAGGAAAAGTGGAAGGCAGCAGGAAAAGAGGAAGATCCAACATGAGATGGATTGATCCAATAAAGAAAAGCCATGGTAATCAGTTGGCATTACCTGAGCAAGGCAGTTAATGATAGGATATTTTGGGGGTCATTAATTCATAGGGTTGCCATAAGTCAAAAGCAACTTGGCAGCACTTAATGCACACACTGCATATGGAGGACTTTCAAAGCATATTATGGAGGTCATTCATTCATAGAGTTGCCATAAATCAGAAGCGACTGGATGGCACTTAACACACACACATACACAGAGCATATGAAGCACTTTTAAAGCACTACATAAATTATTATTATTCTATTGGCAACTCATTGGCTTCTGAAAGAAACAGGCCCTCAGAAAGCCATCACTGCAGCATGGAGCATTAAAGTAACCAGGTCTTTCCTGTCATCCTCAGACATTAGGTACACCTTGTCACAGAAATAATGGCCAGACTTGGTTTTTGCCTTGCCTTGTAAACAGTCTCATAAAAACTGGCTGGAAAGGGAATGAAAGAAAAGGAATGAGGTGCCACAGAGGTGGTGGTGGCATTCCCTTCAGGATTTTAAGAACTTGGGTGTTCCTTGTCTTTTTAACTGAAATGGAGGATTTCCGTGGCTTTGACCAAAAGCTTGGGAAAACATTCCTGAGGGAACATGGCTAGCCTAAGACTGGTTTATCCCTTTTCCTTTTATCCCCAGAACTCTCCATTCTCCCTTGAGTCTGCAGAGGCTACAAATCTCTCTTGAGATGAGGTTCTGTGCCATTTTGGAGTGTGGGAAAAGCTTCTGTGAGCTGGAATTAGAGAAAAATCTGGTCTATGTTTTTCTTGCCCTTAGGGACTGACAGTGCTCTAGATGCACATCAGAGGTTCTAGTCACAGGGAATAGTTCCCTTGGCCTCTTGGTGATTTCTCTCTCTTCCTGACAAAGCAATGGACCTAGTATTGTGGATTCCCCTCTCTCAGAGAATTATGTGATGCTGTCTCCTGGCACTGGAGTGACTGCATCTAGAATGAGATGGGGAGTGACTACAGAGGCAGCTACATTCACAAGATCTACATGGAGAGGCAGATTGATGTCTGTGGTGTCTCCCACCAGAGCTCTTGCCTCTGGAGTAGCTATGGGACTGAACAGAGATACCAAAGGTAGAAGAGCTCCTAGCCTTGGAAATTCCTCTGTGCTTCTGTTGTACAAGTTTAAGTGGATGCTTCCTCTCCCTTCTCCCCATCCCCTTGCTGTCTCGGAGCTCTAAAGGAGCAGCCTCTGAAGAATGTGGGATCCAGGCTAATGGGATCTTAGAGTTGGTAGCTTTCCTTGTGAGATGCAGACTGAGAGGCCAGAAGGTCAGCGGTGTCCCCTGGAGTATCTAACAGCCCTTGCCTGTTGGGGCTGTACTCCAACCTATCTGAAGCCTGCTTGGGGTAAAAAAAAGTAGATGGTAGTGTTAGGCCAGCACTGGGGGAGTTGTGGTGTTTATTTGATGACAGCATAAATGTACTTCATTCAGGCCTTTCAGTTAGCCAGAGCCAAGCAAGAGTGGATTGGGGGAGTGGGGGGCGGCAGCAATTTTTATCTGGCCTAGAAGTCAACATCAGGTGATTGCTGTGTAGATTGCCCAGGTGGCCACGCTCTGTCTCCTCTTGCTCTTTACTGAATGAGACCAGTCTGGACTATTTTTGTTTTTACATAAGCAGGCTTGCAAACACAGAGCTCTTTTAGAGGTTATCTGCTGCTGCAAAGGTGAGAAGTCATCCAGAGATTTCCAGTAGTTAAACTTGGAGTTCCAGAGGTACTCCAGAAGAATGGCTGCCCTGCACCCTATACTCTTTCCCTCTGGCAGAGCTTTCATATCCCCTCAAATTCTGTACTGTTCAGGCAAGGCACTTCAGCCATTCAGCTCAGAGTGAGCCAGCAAGGCATACAGAGGAATCTTTTTGTTGGCATCTATCCATTTTTGCCTCACAAAGGGCCTGTAGCTTTACAGAAGGTCTCCTACAGAAGCCTGGGCCTTGACATGGAGATCTAAAGCAGCTTCCTAGAATGACCGCGAGGCTTCCTTGGGTGTGGCTCAGATGAAATTCCTGGGGCTCTAATCTGGTCCTAGATCTGAGTCATTTGGAAGGCCTTCCAGAAGGCTTTCATCAACAAGTGGCAAAGCAGCAGCCAGAGGATGCCAAAGCACATTTGCGCACATGGCCTCAGGGCTTGGATAATTGGGTCTTCCACAACACATTCCATGTAACAGTAATCCAATAGTTCTGAGAATCAGATTTTTCTCTTAGCCTTAAGGCTCAGCATGAAGCCCATGATGCACTTGCATACGTGGGTTAAACAGGGCAGGGATCAGAACTCTGGATGGAGGTGGGGAGGAAATGCAGGTCCAGCCAGCAACGGGCCATGTCTGACAAGCAACAACCTACACGGATAACTGCATCAAGAGACAACTGCAACAAAACCACGTGACAAGCAGAGCCTTCACCTCTTGGCTCTTTGTTGTATTAATTTTGCCTCTGTTTTTGCACTACTGGGGAGGGCATGTTGACTTGCTTCAAGGCTGGTTCAATATCATTCTCACAGAGAGCACACTGGGGTAGGTCACTGCCTCTCCACTTAACCTACTTTTCAGGGTTGTTTTGCAAATAAAATGGGATAAATGGAAAGCTGAGCTCTTTGGAGGAGGAGAAGCAATGTCCCAATATGATAAACTAGGAAGGGAAGCCCGTTGTGGAACCGAGACAACGGGCGCTAGACAGGCCCCCTTCCCGCGAAGAAGGTGCTGGAGGCAGGCGTATCTGGCGGCCATTGGGGAAGGAGCTCACCCGCCGTCCCCAGCCTCCGCTGTCCCTCTCGCTGAGACTCCGTCTCTCCGGGGCTGCAACGTCCCCCTGGCACTGGCCCTGCCTCGCTCCCCGGCCAGCACCGTCGGCTGGCATCGCAGCCTCCCTTCCCTGGCTCCTCGTGGCGGTGCTCGCTCGCAGCGTTCGCCTCCCGCCTCCCAGCCAATGGCACACCAGCAGTCTTGAGCGGCAGCTGGCGGGCCAATGGCAGCAACGCAGGCAAGCAAGGCAGCCAGTGGCAAGGGACCCTGTCTCTGACTGACAGGTCCCTCAGCCAACTGATTCCGGCGCGCATTTTCACCATATAAGGTATGACGAAAATCCTTTTATATATAATGATGATGATAAATGAGTACTGATTTTTGTGAGAGGCCTGAGTCAGGTGGCAGATGTGTACCTCACATAAGAAAGCTCCAACCTAACCAACACACAAAATTAGAGACTCAGCTGAGTACCTGCTGCGCAGGAAGTCATTGTCATAGTAAGCGCAGAATCCTATCCTCCACCAGATGCACGAAGAGTCAATGAGTAAGCCGAAGAGGGCAGGAGCCGGCAACCAAGCTTCAGAAGGATAGAGAATAAAAGAAGAATTGGTTACTGCTGGTTATGCACAGACCACATCTCTTGGACCTGCATACAGGCTACCCAAAAGACTCTGAAGTCTGATGCAGAACTACCATTCCCATCCCAGGGAAAACACAAAAAAGTAAGAGCTTAAATCTGAGACAGGGCTAAGCTCCAGATTCTGGATGTGAAGTTTTGGATGCATCAGGGGCAAAAATTGCAGAATGTCACCATAGCACAAAAAGGGCTCTCTGCTGGATCAGACCAAAGGTCTGTTGAGTCCAGTGTCCTATTTCCCACAGTGGACAACCAGATACTTGGGGAGCAATTCTAAAGCACAGCATGACGGCAACTACGGTCCCTTAGCAGCTGGGATTCAGATCTAGACAGTCTCAAAATATAAAAGTTTCATTTAATCATCATGGCTGAAAGCTATAATGGGCCTCTCCTATATGACTCCTCTTCTGAAGCCAGAGCTGGCTGCCAGCATGGCATTTTGTAGCACAGAAATCCATATGTTAATCATGCAGTGTGATGTACGTTCTATTTCTGTCCTGAATGTACTGCCCACCATTGTTACTCAGTACCCCAAGTTCTTCCACAGTAGGAGAAACAGGTCCTTCCATTCAGTTCCTTCACTCCATGCATTAATTTGTAAACCTCTTATGTTTCCCTGTTGTCATCTTTTCAAAAATAAGAAGCCCCACCTCTGCTTTCTCAGCTAAAGGGGGAACATTGATTTATATTTAGACATGGTAATTATTTTAAATAAGACATTTGCAGTTCACTTAAGACATAAATCCATGTTACAGAATCCTGCACATTTTAATTTTTACGACATTAAAGACAGATTGCAAGGTATATGCATGCTGAAGTCAAATTGGTTTCTTTAGGAGACAAGACCACCACATAAGTGTAAGTATAGAGCAAGTGCACCTATCAAACATGATTTAATATTTTACTAAAGAAGGTATACATCAATGAAGACAACTAGGTCTTTTGGCTGGGAAGAAGAAAGTGATAGCTAATGTAAGTTTTTACACCCCTACCCACTCGTACACGAACAAAATTATATGTATTTTCCAGCTTAGCTTACATAGACCATGGCTCCTAATGGGAAGCCATGGTTTATGCAGTTACCTTATGAAACCAGAATATGACTTGAAAATGACTGAGAAAAGCTCAGTTCATTACCTTTGCTCTGGCCAGGTGGCTCTGCATCTGGGGAGGGCATGAGGCTGTTGCCAGACAGCAGGTCTGCCCTCAAGGAAGGCCTAAGACTAACAGTGGTTGACAAACCAACCTCAGACCACTATTTCAGATCCTGCTTTGACTAGAACCTAACTGGCCATAGCTGGTGGTGTGGCCTTGCATTCAGAGAATTACACTAACCACAATTAATTTAATTAAGCCATGATTTTTGTGCTACGTCTGAGCATACTATGTAAATTACACATTCTGAGCTGCCGGCTGCTAGAAGAAGAGGGATACTGAGGTCAGGCAGGCACTTACCTAGCAATCTCATCAATAAGAACTGCACTCCAATGGCAAAGGACTTTTCATCATAGCTCACTACACTGTATAGGATAAAAAAACAGCACATCAGACATGCAAAAGTCAGTTACAGTTCCAGCCAAAAACAACAGCTATCAACTACGATTACTTTGGGGGACTGTTACACAAAGAGGCGAGGTTCTAAACACACAATAAAGTCAAAAATGGGCCCATATGAGTGATGGCAAGACTTTCTCGGTAGCAGCACTTCAGCTGTAGGATGTTCTTAGCCAAGCCAGCTGGTGTCCAATGCTCCTCACTTTCAGAAAAGGAGTTAAAATTTATTTATTTATTATTAATTGGATTTATATCCCGCCCTTCCACATGGGCTCAGGGCGGTGAACAAGATGCAAAAAGCCATACATTGCCAATAAAACATGGAGGCAAGTGCCATATAAAATACTTAAAAACATAAATAATCAACTACCAATAAAACATTTAGAACAGCAGAAAACAGAACATATAATCACAGTTAAGGCCGGTCACTCAACACTCTGGCAGCACATTTACCCCTGCTCCAATGATGTCCCACCATAGCTGTAATCTCATACCAGAGCCAGTACGCCTCGTGATATCGCCACGGTGATGGTACAATAGTGGTGGCAGCCCCTACTCGAAAGCCTGGTGGAAGAGCTCTGTCTTGCAGGCCCTGAGGAACTGCATAAGGTCCCGCAGGGCCCTGATCTCTTCTGGGAGCTCATTCTATCAGGTAGGGGTAGGATTTCATTATTTTTTTTCCATGTTGATAATTCTAATGGTTTTATTCTATTTTTAAAAAACAAGCCTTTTCTTTTTAAGCATGTTGTAGTTAGAAAGCTGGGAGAACATATGGGAACAGTTAGCTCACACATCTCCTAAACTGGAAGAGGACTTTATTGTAGAGGAACTTTATAGGGGTCACTTCTTCTGTTGCACCATGTCTGCTGGCTCCAAACCTTTCCACTGCTTACCGTAACACCATCATGTAGAGAGGGTTTTGACACAGGCAAGCTATCAGCGCAGCAAATGAAATGAGGAATACAACAGGAAGCAGCAAATGGGCACAGCTAATCGGGCAGGATTCTGCCTTTGCTGAGGATTGTCCAGCTGCCACACGGATACAGGAGCAGTTTGTGTACATCTGGTTGGAACGAAAGAAAAGAAAGTCAAATTCATCTCACGGAAATCAGTTCTGCCTTTGTATGGCTTCCATGGCTCTAATAGGCCCTCGCTCTTCCCTGGACAAGGGGGAGGCATTTTGTAGCTGCCAAAGGCCACAAAGTAGGTTGACAGGAAGAGGGAAGGCAACAGAATATGCACAGTCCCCTGCAAGTAGCACAACTCTGCTGACAGGCCATGCTTTTAAACTTGTAAATCTTATTGCAAAATCTGAGACTTGGCTCATCCTGAATGTTAGGGGCAGGTGACAATCATTTAAATGCAGGCAAATATGTAAAATGAATAGAAAAGGAAAGTATGAGTTGTACACACACATTTTATATATATAAAAATCTCAAGAGTTAGTGTAGTTGTTAGACTGGTGGACAAGGATTGGGGAGATCAAAGTTTCAATCCCTGTGCATTCATGGTGCTCACTGGGTGAATGTGCACCAGTCAGGTTCTCTCAGGTTTCCACCATCCAGGTGGGGCCTGGAGATTTCCTGCTTTTACAATTGATCTCCAGACCTCAGAGATCAATTCCCCTGGAGAAAATGGCTGCTTTGGAGGGTGGAGTCTATGGCATTGTACTCTGTTGAGGTCCCTTTCCTCTCCAGGCTCCACCCCCAAATCATCTGGTATTTCTCTATGCAGAGTTGGCAACCCTAATTGGTAACCCACCTAATGGGGCAATTACAAAAATAAAATGGGGAGGAGGAGAAGGAAGAGACCATGTAAGCTACCCTGAGCTTCATGCAGAAAAGGAATGATAATATGGGGCGGGGGGGAGTGCGCTCATAAGGTTGCTGGGAAATCAACTGGCATTATTTCACTTTTAAAAAACTATTTTTGTCCTAAACAATTTGGTGAACAAACGCTGAAGTGACTGAATATTCATGCCATGCTTTTTAAAGCCTCTAAAACAGGCCAAGAGCCTGCATGAAGCAGGAGAGGAAGGGCAAGGCAGATTACCAAATCAGCATTTGATTAGTTGATTAGTACATCTGTCAAATGGGGTGCAAGGGGGAGGGGGTATCTGGGCTTGAGATAGGTGAGGGAAAGACATTGATTTCAAGGTATATCTGCAGGCAGCCTAAATGCTAATACCCAGCTTGATCTCAGTCATTACAAAAATAACCCTTCCTGAATATGAAATGGTTTTAATAGGGTTTCTAAAAAAAATTGCTTGCACATGCTTACGATATTCTAATTGGCCACACAGAGGATGTTAATGAGGGTGTGAGGCACACAAAGGCTTAAAAGAAGGAATTTGGCAGTAGAGCCCCAGAATGGAACTTTACTCTTCAATGGGCCATCAGCAGAGGAAAAGGGGTGGTCTGATCCTTGGTGCTCTGACAATGACAGATATTCACTTGCAGTGTCCTGCAGCTCTGCCTCCAAGCAGGATTAGATGACCAGGGAAGCCAACAAGAGCCCCCTGCTGGCCTTTTATAGAACTGTTGCCTTAGGTTTGCCTTCCTGATCTGAGCAACAAAGCAGCCAGAATACCTGCTCTAGAGACTTCTAGATTCTTACCTCACCTCACTTCACTGGAAGCTCTGCCCAAGCCCTGTCTGAAGCTTTTGTCCTTCTTGGAAGCTCTGCCTGAACTGGACTACCTGCCTCCTGACTATGCACTCAGCCAGCCACTTGGCGCTATCAGCCCTGAGAAGGCCTGTTTAAGCTCATCTTAAGGATTGTATAGGGCATCAAGAAAGAGGTTCTCTGTTAGATTTTTAATTTTATTTTATTAGACTTCTTGTTATGTCCGCTGACCACCACTAGGCGTCAGCGACTTACAGCAGAGCTTGACTCTCAGTGAACAATAAGGATTAGGATCCATTCATTGATACCCAAAGAAGGTTTGGATTTGACTCAAGTAAAGAATTACAGGCCAATATCGCTATTAAATAATGATTACAAATTATTTGCGAAAATAATCTCAGAGAGACTGAAAAAATATCTGAAAGACATAATAGCGGAAGAACAAGCTGGATTTTTACCAAACAGACAAATCAGAGACAATTTAAGAGTGGTGATAGATGCAATTGAATATTATGACAAGCATCCTGAAAAAGAAGTTGGATTCCTCTTCCTAGATGCGGAAAAAGCTTTTGACAACTTAAATTGGGAATTTATGCTGCAAGTTATTGAAAAAATGGATATTGGACAGTCCTTTTTAAATATGATTGTGGCAATATATTCAGAACAAAAAGCGGCTTTGAATATAAACAAAGAAAAAACGGACTTCTTCCAAGTCCAAAAGGGAACACGTCAAGGCTGCCCGTTATCCCCGTTGTTGTTTATTTGGATATTGGAAATATTATTGACAGCGATAAGAAAAGATAACAGTATTGAAGGACTTACAGTGAAAGGTTTTGTCTATAAATACAGGGCATTTGCAGATGATGTAATGTTTATGATTCAAGACCCAATTGAGAAAATACCACTACTGATGGAAAAAATTGAAGAATTTGGTTCAGTTGCGGGATTCTATGTTAATAAAAGTAAAACCAAAGTGATGTGCAAAAATATGACGAAACAACGACAAATAGAACTTCAAGAGAAAATTCAATGTGAAGTAGTTACAAAGACTAAATATCTTGGAATTGAATTAACCATGAAAAATATTGACTTGTTTAAAAACAATTATGAAAAGGTGTGGCACAAAATTCAGCAAGATATGAAGAAATGGGACACTTTGAATTTATCATTGATGGGAAGAATCGCGACTGTAAAAATGAATATTTTACCGCGTTTGATGTATTTATTTCAGACTATTCCAGTACTAAAACAAAGGAAAGTATTGGATTCGTGGCAGAAAGAATTATCTAAATTCGTATGGGCAGGAAGAAAGCCAAGGATTAAAATGAAAATTTTATGTGATGCAAAGGAAAGAGGAGGTCTTCAACTACCAAATCTAAGACTGTATTATGATGCCGTCTGTTTAACTTGGTTGGAACAGTGGATTAATTTGGAGAATAAGAAGCTATTGGCCCTGGAAGGGCATGATAATAAATTCGGATGGCATGCATATTTATGGTATGGAAAAGTAAAAATGGACAAATTTTTTAAACACCACTTTGTAAAACAATCACTGTTCGAGACATGGATGAGATATAGAAAATTCTTCTCAGAAGAAAGACCACTTTGGATTGTACCAGCTGAAGTGATCAATCCATATTCAAGAAATCAAGGACTAGACTGGCTACCTTATAAAAATCTTCTAAAATATGAAGGGAAAAATTTTGTGTTAAAAGATAGATTTGATGTTGAATTTGAATATGATTGGTTGAAGTTTAGACAGATTTATGATTTATTTAAGACCGATAAAAGAGAACATGGTTTTAGAGAAAAGAATATCGAAATTGAAATTGTATGGCTTGAGAAAGATAAAAAAATGATTTCTAAACTGTATAAGGTGTTATTGAAATGGTATACTGAGGATGAAGTTGTAAAAGAGCAAATGATAAAATGGGCTGTAAATGTTAATAATGAGATATTAATGACATCTTGGGAATATTTGTGGAAAAAGTCGATGAAAATTTCAACTTGTGTAAATGTTAAAGAGAATTGTTATAAAATGATGTACAGATGGTATATGACGCCTAAAAAAATTGCTATCATAAATGAAAGTATGTCTAACAAATGCTGGAAATGTAAGAAACATGAAGGGTCTTTTTACCATATGTGGTGGACATGTGATAAAGCAGCAAAGTATTGGACAGAGATCCACAATGAGATACAAAAAATTTTGAATTGTACTTTTAAGAAAGACCCACAGATGTTATTGTTAGGTCTTAAAATGGAAGAAATAAATGTAGCCAAGAGAACATTACTATGGTACTTGACTACAGCTGCAAGATTGACTTTTGCTCAATGTTGGAAACAAGATAAAGTACCTGAAACATGGGAATGGATTAAAAAGACGTTGTTTTTGGCAGAAATGGACAAATTAACGAGAAAGTTAAACAACGAAGAAGATGAAACGTTCTTTGAAGACTGGAAAGACTTTCAAAAATACTTGTTGAAAAATTGGGACATTAAACGTGGTTTGATTTGCTTTGATAGTTATTAAGAGGAAAATGAAATAGAATTAGATTTTTGAATTGTTACCGTTAGTAAGAGAAAATAGGTTTAGAAGTAACTGTAACAGAACAAGAGGGATATTAATGGGGTTGGAGCAGTGCGGGAAGTCTTGTTTGGGGGGTAGAAGGGAAATTAGAAAAATGGATATATATGTTGGTTGAAAATGTATGAGTATGTGATATATCCAATAATAAATTGTATTTACCAAAAAAAAAAAAAAAACAATAAGGATTAGGATCCTGAAACCTCACACGGGCACCAATAGGAACCTTGGCGGGAAGTTTAAACCCTCCAATGGGACCTGTGGGTGGTCCACAGGGATTGTATATAGTTGGCGGCATGGCTGGTATTCTTTGTTCTGTTGTGTGTGCTAGTAAACTATGAGCTAACAATCATGCTGTGTCCTGGTTCTTCACGCGTCGAACCCACTACACAACACTTCTGTTCTGATTCATTCCCTGTCAAGCAGGGCTCAGGGCAGCTTACAACAATTGAAATACAAGACTTCAGCATATTACAATTTTAAAATCCACGTTATTATAAGTTAAAGCCTAAGACTTCTTTACTACATCAGATAGCATCCTAATATCCATCACAGGTAGACAAGTAGTGGCAGCCAGTACAGAGAAAGAAAAAGTGAAAGGAGAAAGGGGGAGAGAAGGAGAAAAGGGAGACCAGCAGATCTCTCTAACCATCGCTGTCCTCAGCTATATGCCTTGGTCTTACAGGCCCTGCAGTATTGAACCAAATCCCACAGGGCTTCCCAGTCCCACAGGGCTTGAGTCTCAATAGACAGAGAGTTCCACCAGGTTGGGGCCAGGGCTGAAAAGTCCCCGACCCTGGCCTAGAACAGATGGACTGTTCTGGGGCCAGGTATCACTAAAAAATTGCTACTGGAAGAGCGTAAGGCTCTCTGAGGGGTGTATAGGGAGAGGCAGTCCCAAAGATACGATGGTCCCCGACCATTTAGGGCTTTGAATGTAAGAAACAAAATCTTGAACCCGATTCAGTATTCAATCTGGAGCCAGTACAGTTGGTAGATCAGAGATTGAATATGTGTTCTCAGGGGGTCCCAGAAAGGGCCTGCACCGCCACATTCTGGATCAGTTGAAACTTCCAAAGCAAGTTCAAGGGCAGCCCTGCATAGAGCAAGTTCCAGTAGTCTAGTTCAGAGGTGACTGTAGTATGGATCACTGTGGCCAGGTCCACACAGGACAGCTAAGGGGTCAGTTGCTGGGCTTGGCAAAGATGGAAAAACACAACTCTGGCTATATTTGTGACTTGAGCCTCCAATAAAAAGAAGGCATCTAGGATCACACCCAGACTCTTGATGGAGGGAGCTGGTACTAGCTGTACTCTGTCAAGAGTGAGAAGCTGAATTCCCCGACCTGGACCCCCCAGCCTAGCCACAGGACCTCTGTCTTGGATGGGTTCAGCTTCAGATGGCTCTGCTTTAACTATCCCACCACAGCTGCCAAACAACTGGCCAGATCTTCTGGGACAGTATCTGTCCACTAACAGAAACAGGTGGGTGTCATCTGCATACTGATGATACCCTAGCCTGAATCTTCTAACTAACTGGGTGAGAGGACACATACAGATATTAGACAACATTGGAGAAAGCATTGCCCCCTGAGGGACTCTGCACACCAGTGGGTGCTGTGATGAGGCCCTCTCCCCTAGCATCACCCTTTGTCCCCACCCTTAGAGAAATGAACACAGCCATTGAAGGGCTGTTCCATGTAATCCAATGAAGAGAAGAAGAGAAGAACCTTCACTACCCAAGAGAGTCTCAGAGCAGCTTACAAACTCCCCCTCTCCACAACAGACACCCTGTGAGGTAGGTGGGCTGAGAGAGCTTTGACAGAAACTGCTCTTTTTCAAGAACAGCTGTGCCAGAACTATGGCTTGCCCAAGGTCATCCAGCAGGTGCAAGTGGGGAGTGGTGAATCAAACCTGGTTCTCCCAGATTAGAGTCAGCGCACTTAACCACTATACCAAACTGGCTCTCTACACCAATGGCGATGAGGCGGTTGGTCAACAGGTCACAGTCAACCATGTGAAATGCTGCTGAAAGATCCAACAACAACAGTGCAGACCCGTTTCAATCCAGTTGTCCATGGAGGTCATCTGTAAGGGTTACCAGTACCATCTCCATCCCATGGCCAGGATGGAAGCTGGAATGGAATGGGTCCAAGGCTGATGTGTCCTCCAGGAAATCCTGTAGCTGTTCTGCCACCACCCACTCAACCACCTTAACCAGGAATTGAAAGTCGGAAACAATTGAGCTGGGTGAGAGCTTGTGGATGCAGTGGAGACCGCATAGTAAACTTTCTTTATGGCCTTCATCACCATCTCATAGGATCTCATAAACGTCCTATAGTATGTTCTTGTAGCCTCATCCTGATTGCAATGCCAAACTTGCTCTAGTCATCTAAGCTGCCGCTTCATCTCCCTTAGCTCCAAGGTCTACCCAGGGACTAGTTTCGAGTCGGGGCAAAGAGGACATTGGAGAGCAACCTTGTCGATGGCTGCCAAAAGGCAACTATGCCAACCTTCCATCAGAAAATCTAATGAGTCACCAGGGGTGTCAGATCCCACAGAGCATTCTGGAAACCAACTGGATCCATAAGTCCACTTGCCGCCTATGAAAGGGAGGACTGACATGTCCAGACGAGCCTTCAGGGAAAAATGGTCCATTTTATCCTCACAACACTTCCTTGTGGGGAAGGTTGGGCTGAGAGTGTTTGACTGGTCCAAGGTCAGCCAGCAGGCTTCCATGACAGAGTAGGGATTCAAACCTGGATCTCCCAGATCCTACTTTGACACACTTACCACTATACCACATTAGTTCTCATACGGCTATCCACTTGGCTGTTCTCCTATCCTCTCCACAACCTGAATAGCCTTGCTCCAGCATCATTTCTCACCCCCCCTTTCACTTTAAAGCTCATGAAATTAAACCAGTAACCACTAAAACTTCCACATCCTCTTCCTGCCCCCTGAAGATCCCATTAGGGCTACATACCATAACCATGTCTGGAGAAGAACTTGTGGTGAAGCCAGTACAACCTGCCTGGCAGGGAGAGGTGTATTCCACACCATCATCTCCACAGATGGGGTGGAAGATAGAATCAGAGCAGAAGCACTGTTTGTTGCATTCATTCTGCACTGAGGAACTTGATGTTCTGCCAGGGAAAAAACCACACCAGACAAAATAAAATGAAATTAAGCAGGATGGGTGACAGATATTTTCTTGAACATGCTGGGTGATTAACCTTCTTTCCCCAGTCTCTGCTGGTGTTGGGTTGTTGCCATTCAGAAGCCTGGCCTCCTGCCTACAACCCTCCTGCAGTTATCTCTGAGGTTTTCAGTGAACTTGGTCTCAATGATTACCCACATACGTATGCAAATGCCTTGGATGGGAAACCAGCCCTCCGATGCCTGGAGTAATCTACCCAAGCACTTATTTATTTAGATTTCTACCCGGCCCTCCCCACAAATGGGCTCAGGGCGGCTAACCAACAGGGGCACCATGTGTCAATACATAAAAACCAGTAAAACAGGATAAAACAGAGTAAATACCAGAAATTACATAAAGTGCTCAATGCTGTTGCTCTTAAATTCACTTCAATGGAAACTACTGAACATGCAAAATGTAAGAAAGAAAAAGAAAAAGAAAAGAAATCCTTGAAGCTGGAAGCATTATTGGTGCAAACTGCAACCTGAGTATAACATTACACCTTACACTGGTAAGATAGCGCTCTGTTTGCAAGAGCAATGACCTGTCTAAGCCAGTGCAGTTTATCTTGACTTACAAAAGTGGGAGTTCTTTTCCCTGCTGAGATCTTTTCCAATAGGAACTATCAAGAGTTGAACCAGGAAACAATCACCTTGAACTAACACCACTAGTCTAAGCCTCACTGAAATATCATAGGAAGTATCTAAAGGTTTCTCTGTCCTCTTTGGCATTAAAAACAAAATTTGTGAATGAATGAGGCCCTGACTGTGCTCCAGTGCCTATGTACTTACATCCCTGAATGGGAGATCACAGAAACCAAGATCAAGATGTGATCTTCATGCATTAAACTCCCTTAATTAATAGCAACCTGGAGCCTTATTTTAAATAGATATCAGCATGTCTACAATAATCACTCTGTGGGAGAAATGTCATCACAAACAGAATGTGGAAGCTAAATTGTTTCACTGAGCATAGCATTCATTTCATATTCAGACTGCTGTCATCCCAATTCTGGTTCACCCCTGTGGATTGCAACTGAGAGTATAGAAAGCATCCCTGACAGAGGCAGGGACTTTTTTCTTGGGACATTCCCACACTCACAGTGAGACATCAGCATGCAGACACCACAACCTGCACAACAGGGGACTCTTGGCAGCTAGAAGAACAACATGGCTAGATTTGTAAAAAGCCCTGTGTGGTACTGGAAAGCAAATACTGTACATAGAAGCAATCTGCCTTTCCCCTTAGAGAAGATAACAGAGCGGAGAGAAGATAACAGAGAGGAGAGGGCAGAGAGACCTAGAAGTAATGCATGCTAGGGGATGAAAGGGAAGGAGTCAAAAGAAAGAGTGGAATGTTGGTAGACAGATTTGCGGGGCAGGGATATCTCCACCCCAGATCTGAGAGCAACCCTAAACCCTACAGTTTTCCACCATATCTCCTGAGTGTAGAACACATTACCTGTGGGGATAAATTTCAGCCACCGTCTTTGTGGAACAACCCATAAAGAAGAGAGGAAGGCAGGAAAGTGTGGAGAAGAGCAGCACAACGGTGGAGAACCGTGGGATGGTTTTCAGGGAGAAACCGAAATGCTTCATGAGGATGCCTCCAAACAGCATTCCCAGAGCAGCAGCAGGCAGGTTGACGATTCCTGCAGAAGTTGAAAGAGGCTCTGAGCTGATGGAGAGCAAAAACCCTCTGAGCAACAGAAGGAACCCAGCCTTGCAACCAGGCACAGAGGGAACGATGCACCCCACTGCCTAGCGAGGGTAACCCTCATCATGTCTTTGGACACAAGTAGGGTCCACAGCTAGGGGGCCTGGGCATTGCACTGGAGGCTGCTCACAAGTCACAGGATGCCCAGGTGGGAGCATCTCTTCAGGGAAGGACTCCGCATGAATCCTGGGAACACAGAGCTAAATGTAATGATTCCACATGTGTGCAATTCAGCATGTGTCCCTAAATGGGAAACTGCAGCTAATCTCCAAGGCAAAAGGATTCACCGGGCAGGGGGAGAAAGATAGTTCTTTCCCCAGCCCAGCTTGGCCGCACAATGACAGAAAGCATATGGGAAGTGGGAAAGCAGTGTTTATAGAGTGCTCTCCGGCCAGCAGTGTAGTCCTAGGCCACTGCTGCCATTAGCAAGAGAGGAGGAGCACTAGGTTCATGGTGTCCCCCCTTCCCCCACCTGTTATAGCAAAGAACACTTAGCTGATCTCTCCTGTTTCAAAGGGTTTGATGCCCTATCAGAGCAGAAATGGGCTTAACCCATTGACACAGCAAAGCTGGTGCATTAGCTGGGCAAAATTTCACAGTGGCTTTTAAAAAATCTTATGGAAGAAAAGGGAAGCACTTCGATTGATTCTCAGCCAGGATGGGCAGAAGTACCTCTTACTCACACTGCTTCTCGCAAAATTACAGTGCTGTAAATGCAATTACAACAACAACTTCAATGGAATACGTTGGTTTTTTTTAAAACTTCAAGGGCAGTGAAAGTTACAAGCCACATATTTTTAAAGATTTATTTTTATTTACTTCCTCTATACCCACCTTTCTCCCCAACAGGGAACCTAAGCAGCTAACCTTGTTCTCCTCTCCTCCATTTTATCCTCACAGCAACCCTGTGAGGTAGGTTAGGCTGAGAGTGTGTGACTGACCCACGGTCACCCAGAAAGCTTCCATGGCACAAGTGGGGATTCAAAACTGGATTTCCCAGATCCTAGTCAGACACTCTAAACATTATCGACGATTTTTCAGAGCATAACACCTAGCTATGCTCCTTTTACCTATGGCACACAGGACCGATGAAGCCAAAGGGCTATCTGTCCCATTTTGACCTCTCTATGCCCCCTCCCCACCCTCATCAGATGCCCAGTCAGAGTGACATGAGCCACTGGCCACCATCTGATACCAAGACAAACTGAATCCACCATCCTCAGGGCTGTAGGTGTGCCCTGTCCACAGTTTCTTACAGAGAAAAGATTTGTGCTGTGCTTAAATCAGACTGTCAGTCCAGAACCATTCATGTGCTCTCTCACCTATGAGAAAGTTTGCATAGGAAGGACTGGCTCCAAACTGTTTCTCCAGGAATTTGTTGAGGAAGGTAGAAAGGCCAGCGATGACTGAGGAGAAGCTGCACTGAGCTAGAACCAGCAATATGAAGAGTGGGTTGAGAATCAGCGCAAGGAAGCCTCGAGGGAACTCTGAAACCCAAGAGAACAGAATGGGGCAGAAAGGTTAGAGAGAGAGGAAGGGTCTTTTCAACAGTGTATGATAGCATCCTTTCAATTTTTAAAAAAGTCCTCTCTACTGAGTCTTGGCAGGATTCTACAAATGATGCTGGTTGCATTAGAAAGCCCCACAGGAAGGACTGAAATTCTCTTCTTCTTGGGCCAGACTTTGAACATGTAGTAACCTGACACTGGTCAAAAAAGTCAATCATCCTTCGCTAGATTGATTTAGGGTTTTTTCCTGCCTCCTGCTAACAGTTGAGGGAAGGATCACTTATGCGAAAAAGTAAGATCTAAAATCTCTTTAAAACAGAGAGCCAAATATTTCAAGAACTGATTATAGCAGAGTGTGATGGAGATTATAGCATGAAACTTGCAAGGAGGGCATGATGGAAACCATTATCACCTGGGTTTCTAGTATCTGGTAACTCCAAGATCTTCTGCCTTCCAAAACTAAAACCCAGACAAAACGAAATACGTACTTCGTCACCAAGCTATGGGTGTCTCCTCTCAAGATGCTTCTGTCCTCTATCACCACTTCCTATGCTTAACAACATTTTATTCTGGGTATAAGCTTTTGTGTGCATGCACAGTTCAGATAAGAAGTGTATCTGAAGAAGTGCACACACACATGAAAGCTTCTACCCAGAATAAAACCTTGTTGGTTTTAAAGGTGCCACTGGACTCAAACTTTGTTCTAATTTGAGACCCAGAACTCCCAAACATTTGGGAATAATGCTCAGGAGGGATGGGCATGAATTCGGAAAATGCTGTTTGGATCATGGAGTTCCTGGTTTGTGAACCACAAACCATCATGAACTTTTAGAGGTAACCTCCCCCCAACATTCTAGAGTCACCAAACACGCAGGGGATCTCTGGCTGGCTCTGCTCTAGCTGTCCTCTAAGTTTGGTGAGGATTGGATTTATGAGGTCTGAGTGACCCACTCCTCCAAGGATACCCCCAGGAAAGTGCTTTCTGTATTTGGATCCGGGACTTTTCAGAATCCCAATCCAAGAAGAAAAATACCAGTAAACACCCCCAGCCAAATCCTGGGGCTCACTTGGCTTCTCCTGCAGCGAGGTTTAAACTGCACTGCAGAAGAAGCTGGCCCCAGGTAGATCCAAATGCACACCCCTACTGGTTACGCAAGGCTACCATCTGACCCAACTTCTCTTTCATAGCCATGAGTCCTGAGTCCACCTAACACCCAAACCCCAGCAGGGGAGAGGAGTTCACAATCAGGAATAAATGAATGTGCTCTGTTTTTAACAAATTCCTTGCCTTTCTTTCTAACTGCCAACAGAGATGAAGCTGTGGAGCTGAGCTGATATATAGCATTCTGATCCTATAAAGCAGAATGGGAACTCTGTTATTGGCAGCCAGCTGTGCCTTTTAAGCTTTGGAGGGCTCCTGTTTCCAAGGCTGGAGAATTCTATCCTCCAGTTGCTTTGAATTTTTGTGAACAGTTTGAGTGGAGACAGCCTGTTTGGAAACGTATCAATTCATAAACTGCCATGAACTTCCACAAACAGCATGAAAATTCATGAAATATCCATGCACATATACACAAATACCTTTCCATGCCCATTGCTTTGTGAACCATGACCCTGTCAAAGTTTGTGACAAACTTTAGTTTGTAAACCAGTTTGTGCCCATCCCTAATGCTCAGACTTTGGTGGATCCCAAAGGAGGAGGGATTCCAAATTTATGTAGCAGACAACAAGAGTGCTCTCGAGGAGCAAATGCAGGCACACTTAACATATGCAAGAACGACTTCCAGATCAATCTTAGAAATTGTGGAAAAAACCCAAAATTATGCTGGGGCCTTGAGGCATGGTTAGTTGTAGAAAATTACGGTCCGCTAATGCAGTCATTTGGTAAATATTAGCTACAGAAAAAGTGCTTGGAAATCTTGCACAGGCAACTGGCCGCTGGTCAGTCCTGTACACATGTCCAGCCATACACAGATTGTAGCTTCTGGTTTGCCATTGCAAACAGTGATTTTTAACTGCTTGTGGAGACACGTCAAATGTTGAAGTCTACTTGTGGCAGCCAACAGCTGCCTAGGACAGTAAAAGCAACATCCTAAGCAGAGGCCCACCCCTTCTAGGCCTATGAATTTAAAAGTTACAGCTTCCTGGGCCCTTCTATCATGGTCTGAAATACCTTTTTCACCCCCATTTCAGCATCTTCTGTTTTTACTGCACATACAGCCTGATGAGGAATTCATCTGTGGAACTCATCATGAACCCATGAAGCTACCTTATAACACATCAGATTGTCATCCTATTCAGGTCTGTATTGTCTCTGTCTGGCAGTAGGTCTCCAGACTGCCTTGGATAGAAGCTGGGACTTTATGCATGCAAGGCAGGTGATCTACCACTGAGCTAGGGATACACCTTACTTGTAATGTTTTTAAGCAACCAATAAAAGGCATTGCACTGCTGTTGCTTTTGGATTTTTAAAAATCAGCTGCATGGTTACCTGTAATTTCATTTATTTTGCAAAAATTTGTACTAAGGGTCAAACTACAGGTGACAAATTTTGGTGATTTGGGATGCAAGTTTGATGAGTTGTTAAAGATCATAGTAACTCTAGTATTAAGGTTTTGGAATGTCTGGTGGAGTCTATGGCATTGTACCTGTTTGAGGCCCCACCCCCTTCAAACCCCACCCTCTCCAGGCTCCACCCCTCAAATCTCCAGGAATTTCCCAACCTGGAGGTGGCAAGCCTATCTTCTTCCTAGTCTACCATCAACCTACCTTTAATGCCCCTCTGACTTCAGCTTTCTATCTCTCCACCCCCCCCCACAGCCTCTACCTATCTTTCTCCACAGTGGGGATCCAAGCAGGAGGGAGGTGACCTCAGCAGGGTGTAATGATACAGAATCTACCCTGCAAAGCAGCTGTTTTCTCCAGGGGAACTGATCTCTGCCATCTGGAGAGCAGTTTTAATTCTGAGTGATCTCCAGCCTCACCTGGAGATTGGCAGCAATGGAGAAAATGGCAGCAAAGGAGAAAATAACTGCTTTGGAGGGTGGACTCTATGGCATTCAAGTTCAGCTGAGGCTTCTCCCCTCTCCAAACTCTGGCTTCCATAGACTCCACCACAAAATATCCAGGAATTTCCCAACCTAGAGCTGGTAACCCTAGTCAGGACTGGCTCCAATGAGTTCCCAACAAAGGCCAAAGTAGGCCTGGAAACTGCCTCCTGCCTTTGCCTTTTTACTGACAGTACCAAGCTTGGTTGCCTAGCAACAGCTACTGAGGACAAAGTTGGACTGCACAGCATAGCCAATGGGAGAGCCGGAAACTGCCAATATGCTGGGCTTTTATATATATAGGATTATCACAGCTAGATGGATATTTGCTAAGAACTAGAAGGGAAAAAAGCCCAAAATTCATGACTGGTTGTTGAAAGTAAGTGAACGGAACTTGCAGCAAAGCGTGACAAACACAGTCCTTAATTTCACACAGTCTTGTATCTGTTATGTATATTATTTTTTATTATGTGCATCTTTTAATGGTATTACATATATTAAAAAACCTTGTAAACTGTAGTTTGACCCTTAGCTATCAAAAGTAATTCAAAAGAATGCTGTCTCATATTTCTTTACATAGAAGCAAATTTTTGTAGCACAACCACCTAATCAGAAAGTTGGAATAAGAATCTTACTTTTAATAAATTCCCACAGGGATACTTCTTCGGCCTTTGCTTTCTCAATCTTCTTCAAGGTGTCCACTTCAGATTCTATCTGTGGGTTGAGGAGCAGAGAAAATGCTTTGTATGCGGACAACAAGCAGTGATGAACTGTTAACATTGCCCAGGTGAAAGGAGACCCTGGGAACTATACTAAAAACAGCAGCATCAAACCACACAGGGCAAGCAAGTGATGGGGGATATAGGTTCCAGGACAAAGGCAGATCCAGAAAATGACAACCAGCCTTTCTTCTGCTTCATCCATTTCTGTCCATACATACACACGAAAGCTTCTACCCAGAATAAAACCTTTATTTCTCTTCAGATCGCACACAATAATATTATTTGATGACCGAGCACTTTTTCCCATTCTGCTGTAGCAGGATCAGAACTGCAGTAAATGTATGGGATAAGCAGAGACGCTGATAGTATTCCCCAAAATTTCTTTGTGGCTGGGGGAAACATTTATAAGCTGCATTCTCTGCTGCAAATGGTACCCACAGCATATTTTTTCATTCCATGTGCTCATTCTTTAGCCAAAGAACAAGAAGGTCAAAATGACTTGATCTTGGAGAACCACAATGACACAAGGCCCCGCATCCTGTGGCAAGACACAGAGTTAAATTACAGGCACTTCTTTCATCCAAGAGAGTTTCTACCCAATGGAAATCCAAACCTAGTTTACAGTATGAGCTATCATGCTCAAGCATAATGGAGTCTTACTTTCCTAGGAATACAGGAAGGCTTTTCCTTCACAAAGATTATGGTAGCTGTCAAGCCCCAATAACCTAGGAAGCTACTATTTAGAAGAAAAAGAACTAGAAGGAGTCCTGGCTCAGGCAGCATGCAACTTAGGAAGCAGACAAATAGATTGGGCAGTCAGGCCTAATCCAGGACATCCCAAATGGCAAAAGGAGAGTGAAACAGACTCTTCTGTGCAACAAGTGAGGTCTGCCAAAGGATCTTTCCCCTTGTTAGGTTTAGGCTGCTGTTTTGGTTCAGGCAAGTGGCCACCTACCTGCTCTCTCATAGTTATAGTTCAAAAGGCTTAGCTTCAAACTAGCCCCTGAGATTTACCTTCCCTTTGATCATATATCGAGGAAAGAAGAAATAGGGAATGGATGTGAGCATCAAGCAACCCGAGGCAATGAGGAGTCCCAACCACCATGCACCAATCCAACGCTGGTCTCCAGGATGCAAGTCTATAGTCTCTGGAAGACATAGGGAAGAAAGGATGAAGCCCAATGAATCAACATCCTGGTCTTGAGATGGTTTGCATTACATTTTGTTCCACTGAAATTGGAAGGATGTTCTTGGCTGGTAGCACTGGCCAAGTTCAGAGCCAGCATGGACTCACCTCCAAGCATTGGTAGGCTGCTTGCTGGTGGCAACTTCCACCAGAGTTAGGATTGGTCATTTGAAAATAGTGCAAACATGCATCTTTGATTACTTTAAGAAATTTTTAAATGAATAAATAATCAGATCAGTTTCTTAAATGAGATGTGCAAGAAAACCTAGTGAGTACCTTGAAGCATCTATTGATGAAGCAAGGTCACCTAAGCTAGCCAGTTATCATTTGTATGGCCCTGGAGGCATGGGAAGGGAGCACTTCCTTGGTGCTGGGCAGCATTCAACGGAACTTTACTGCTGTACAGCATGGAGGGAGTAATGTTAGTGGGCCTTTGTACCTCACAGCACATCTCTGTGTAGGGAATAAATCAATAGGGTGCCAAAAATGTTATTCCTGCCACTCTCAACTGCTAAAAGAAAAAACTTAATAAAATTTAAATTGAGATTCTAAGACTCTTTCCCATTACAGGTACAATTCAAGAGCCTCTAAAAGACAAAAAAGTGATTTTTCAGCACTCTTTGCGAAAACACAGACCTGTGCATTTATTGGCCCTCATTTGTGTCAGCTTGAGTTGTCCTCACTTGCTCTTGCTGGTTACAGAGTTTTGATTTTAAAACCCTGAGGTGGTGAACTTTGGGGAGCAGCAACCCCACATCCTGCCTACCTGTCCACTCTGCTACATCTTCCACCTTGCCCCTCATCCCCCCCACTATCCCCATTGCCCCTGCCTCCACCTGGGAGATGGAACCGTTCACGGCCCCTGCTTCCTCACTTCCTTCACATATTGTCCCTGCACTTTTCAAAGCGTGCTGGCGGGGAGAGGGAAAGGAGAATTAGCTTCCAGGTAGAGGCAGCCACAGTGGCAGCAGAGGCAGAGGGGGCATGGCAGTGAGCACCCTCCAGTGGCTAAATGCATTGAGCTGGCACTGTGAGCAGAGGCACAAAAATGAGCAGAGGGAGAAGCAGCCGCAGCGGAAAGCTCACATCACAACTAAGAAATGGGCCTCAGTGTAAAGTACTGGGTTTCAGGCCTCATGACTCGTACGACGACATAAGAGAAGACGCGTTTATTCGTACTTCACACAAGACAAAGACAAACAGTAACGGCCGGAGGCCAACTATATACAGTAAGGGGGGGGACACCCCCCACACCTATTGGTGGGTTTGAATCGCCTGCCAATGCTGCCATTGGTTCTTTCCTGGCGAGCTCAGGAGCCTAGTCCCTATTGTTCTCAGAGAGTGGAGCTCGGCTGCATTTCGCCAGCTCAGACTCCTGATCTTAGGACATAACACTCAGGGAGGAAGCGATACATCCTACGAATTGTTTACAATTGGAGCCCACTGTCTTTCCCTTTTAGATTCCTGATGCTTTCTAATTCAATTAACTAGCGATATGTGCAGGCAGGGTAGATGGAAACATTAGCTGATCTCTTCCTGGAATGAATCTCCCATCCCATTGTTCCCAGGCTGGGCAGAGGTTTGTTGGCCGAGAGTCAAGCACAAGCTTTGTCACTGATGTTAGCAGCACAACAGTTTTAATGAGGCCGAATTTTCAGTCCACTCTCCCCAGGGACTTGAGACAAGAGACAGAAAATCATTCCACTTCTAGAGCGGACATCCTCCAGGCAGGAGGCCTTGATCAGAAGAGATTCGCACTTCACTGGAGCTGGCATGGAAAGTGTCTACCCTCATTGTTATGAGGGGAAAGAATAAATAGCAGTTTCCACAGCTCTTGCTGCTTTGTGCTGACTTCCTGCCCTCCAGGATTAAGAAGTGTGCATGCAAAGAGAGCTCACACCCCACCAAAACAATGGTTCAGCTTCCCTGGACGTGACTATCCCACTCCAGATCAGGTGACATCATCAAGGGGCGACCACAGAGAATGGACCCAGGGTTTTGTTTTCATCTGATCTCAGCACATTTACTTTCAATATCGCTCAGATGATAAGCCTGTAAACCTACATTGCTCCAAAGAAATGCAGAATTCTTCAGCATCGAAACAATCTAAAAAGAAAACCCCTGGCTGCTAGAACAAACACTACACTACATGCTTGGGCCTGTAATGGAGCAAATTGGCAGAAACAGTGATCAGCTCTCAGACCATCCTTGTAAGCCCATTGACTTCAACAAACTTAGAATGGTGTAACTACTTAGGACTGCAGTGTTAAAACACCCATCTTCTAGCTTCTGTCTCTGGATCCAATTATCTATAGAACAGCAGACCATAAAGTCTGTCACAGTACACAAAGGGGACTACTGTGGAAATCTCTTTTATGGACAGCTTGTCTTATTTAATTAAATTTTTACATGCAGCTTTTCAACCTGAAAATACACCAAAGTGAGTAAAAATTCCACCTTCACACATGTTGGCTTTACAAGTTCAGGGTACTCATTAGTAAATGTCATTATGCAATATTTTTGGAGACTGCTCCCAATCACCATTGTGCACTGATTACCCACAACTGCACACTGTGATCCCCATTCAAAAACATGGGCAATAGTACAGATCTGAATCATTGCTGCACACTGCATGCCCAGTAACCTTATTGATCAGTTAAGTTGCCACATTATGATGCTCACAGCAATAATATTCACTAACCTGCTACCTGCTTTATGGCACTCATCTGCAACAGTGAAGATGTGCTCCTTTTTTGATTCAGGTACAGGAAATCAGGGAAAACCACAGGGCATGCATCCTATCTTCCTCCATCTTAAGTGGCTTGACCATTGGAGGAAGGCTCTTGAGGGCTTATCTACATGTTACAATGTACACAAATCACAGTATCACAGGATACGGAGAGTCCAAGAATGGGGCAAACAGCCTCTCCCTTGGCTATTTCTGCCTGCAAAAACCATGTGGGAGGGAACCCTGAAGCCCCTCCTTCCCCATTGCAGTGCTTGAAGCTGCACCAAGCAACAGAGCATTTTGTAAAGGTGAGCACCCCCTATCCATGTGTAGCTGGGAATCATGTCAAGGGACTCTTGAGATGGCTCATGTCCATTGCAACATATAGATAAGACCTCAGCCTGTAGGAAGGCTTCAGACTTTGCTGGTCGGGTACATGCTATTATCTCTGACTACTGTTTAGGGTTTGCCTGTCACTGAGCAAAATATCAAGAATCTGTGACAGGAGCCAGAGAAGGCATTCTATGCATTCTGCAACAACACTAGGAAGAAGAGGAGGAGGAGGAGATTGGATTTATACCCCACCCTTCACTACCCAAAGGAGTCTCAGAGTGACTTCCAAACTCCTTTCCTTTCCACTCTCCACAACAGACACCTTGTGAGGTAGGTGGGGCTGAGAGAGCTCTGACAGAAACTGTTCTTTTTCAAGGACAGTTCTTATCAGAACTATGGCTTGCCCAAGGTCATCCAGCAGGTGCAAATGGAGGAGTGGGGAATCAAACCTGGTTCTCCCAGATTAGAGTTCGCGCACTTAACCACTACACCATATAGATTAGGATTCTGTATTGCTGTGGGTCAATTTCCAAGTCTCAGACATATCATGTGACGCAGAGTATGAATGAATGTATGAGAGAGAGTAGGATTGTCAACTCTGGGTTGAGAAATTCCTGGAGATTTGGGAGTGGGGGCCTGAGGAGGGCAGGTTTTGAGGAGGGGAAGGACCTCAGTGGGATGTAATGCCACACAGTCCACCCTCCAAAGCTGCCTTTTCCTCCAAGGAAATGGATCTCTGTAGTCTGGAGACAACTTGTAATACCAGGAGATCTCCAGGCCCCACCAGGAAGTTGGCAATCGTAGCTTAGCGCCTAAACTGTAGGGGCTCCATCCTAACTGGGTGGAAACGCAAAACAAAAATAGTTTAAATATTTAAATGACAGGCACCCACTTAGGTCAACTCTCCCAGCGTCCACGTAGATCTGTAGTGCTGCTGAGCCAAGGAGATATCCAAATGCAGGGCCAAACACTGATATGGCAAATAAGATTGCTGAAAGTGAGAGAGGTAGAATGAATAAATGTATTAATGGATAATCATGTATTATGTCAGTGAAGTGGCTTCCAACCCACTACAGTAATTCTTTATGGAACATTTTTATTTTATATTTATTTATTAGACTTCTATCCCGCCCTCTTGCCGAAGTGGCTCATGTTTTTTTTTAAGTACACAGGAGAGGTAAACAGTACTTAAAACTAAAAAAAGATAATGATTTCCTCAGCACTTCAATGCTGCCCCACTTATTTATCCAAAGAGAAACTGCCATTTGAAAGGATACCATCAATTTTGTTGAAATTTAGCAATTCTTAATTAACAATGCTCCATCCACAATGTGTCTCAAACTTAGGAAAGTGTTCAACAAAGATACATGGACAAGGACACACATTCTGGAACTGGTAAAAAAAGCACACTGAAAACAGAATGCTTATTTTCGAAACTCAATGCTTATGGAGGAACTAAAGATTCAAAATGGAGGACTCCTAAAAAACTTGGGACAACAGAAGAATACGGGCAGAAACACAGAGATGAGATGTCAAAGGGAAGATCCTGAACCTGTGAAGAAGAATCACTCCCAGACAACTTGGAAGCTTCAGAATTGTGCCTTCTTACCCAAAACATTTGCCAAAGCTAATGACAAAATGTTTTTCCATGGGGACTGGAAACACGCTTGCTTGCAAAAAAGAAAAACTTGGATTTCCTCAGTATCTTACAGGAGCTGCCATGTGCTGTAGACCCCACAGTCTCACAAGGCAGTTGAAGTCAATGACCTTAGAAGGGTGTAACTCTGTTTAGGATTGCACTGCCAGAAGTAATTACAGTCAAATATATTTTTGGATCCTAATTTTATGAGTACTTTAGCCCAACTGTGAACAAAAGGTGACAGCGGTAACCCTGAACAAAGTTAGGTTACTTACATTCATTGAAATCAAGGGAATTCAAGCAGCCAAACTATACAAGCAGCCAAACCATACATGAGATTGCTGCCAAACTCCAAATGGACTATTGCAAAGCAATAACTATAGAAGTGGGGCTGTAGCTGAGTAGTACAGCAGCTGTCTTCCCTAGACTACCTCTATGTTCAGTCCCTGGCATCTCCGGTTCAGAGATCCCAGTTAGGAGGTACTGGGAAAGACCCTCTCTCTGAATGAGACCTCTGAGCCAATGCAGGTCGGAACAGACAATATTGAACAATACTGAGCAAGTTGGACCAATGAGGGCATTTCATATGTTCATCAAATGTCGCACAATAAAGCCTAACAGGAGAGGATCTCTGATCCTAAGTTCACAAAACATTTTACCTCAAAGCACAGATGAACATATTTTTCACTTTATTAAACAAAAATCTTTTACTGTCTACTTGAGTTTGATGCAGTTTTATGTACTTCTGAGGGAAATCATCTTTAGGAAACACTTGCAAATAAATTATTCTACATTCCTATAATTAATACAATACTACATGACACCGGTTCTCAGGTAGACTGAGATGCACTTTAAAATATTCCTTAATGGCTACTTCGCTTTGTGGAGCATGGATTCCAAAGTCCATAAAGATTTTTCAGAAACTCAGACTGGGAACGCTGTGTCATCTCTCAGTTCCATAAAAATTAACAGCACTGATAACAGGTACTTAGTGAGCATCAACTCTGTTAACAAAATGGAACGTTCTGGAAAATAAAGACCACAGAGAACCTGGACTTCCCAGCACTCAGCACAAAAGTGCTTACATATTTGACTATGGCCACCCAGTCTTTTGTACCAAAAATATGGATTAAGTGTTCCCAGCCCAAACTGTACTTGCTCTAAAGTGGCAGCCCTGTTTTTACACAGTGGTTGCAACAGATTTTTTCAGAAAGATGAAGAACAAGACTGAGCATTTCAAGGGAAAGCACAATAACGCAGAATAACATCCTGAGGTGTCTATAGGAAAGCTGAAGGAGCAAAAACTCCCATGTGGAATAAAAAAAGATTCATGATGACTGACAGGTTCTGGTCTCACTTTCCACATTAGGCATCATTAAGAGTTTCGACATTTTGCCTTGTCACCTAGCTGCTAATTCTATAAAAGTGAAGCAGGATGAGGATAGTAGAAAGGGGGTGTTATGTTCTGACTCTGAATCAGTCCTATGTATTCTCATGTTAAGCTTTAGTCAGTAAAAGGGATTGTAAGAGTCGACATTCCCATTGGTTAGTTTCTGTGAAACCTTGTAAATAGCCAATCTTTATGGAGGGAACAGACCTCATTGGTCTTATCCCAATGTTATGATTGGTGGTTAACTAAGTTGTGGGCGTGGCTTTAAAAAGGGAGCTGTGCTCCAATGTTTTATGTGTGTTGTCTGATCGACTAGTTTGCTATTAAATAAAGTTGAAATCACTTATTGAAATCACTACCTTGTTAAGGCTCATACTTAACAGGGGGTCATGATCCAGTTGACTGTCTGTGCTTACTACTCCATTACTACATTGTTTCAGAAAATGGATGTAGTGACAGAGCAGTACATATGGTAGGACCATAAGTTGTGTTCATTGTGTAACTACGACACAATCACAATACAGCCTAGACAACTCCTTGCCCCCTCCTGACCTGCAGAAACATATTCCACAAAATAAGGAAATACACGCACATCTGCTTTGTCTGCATAACTGGGCCTGAGCTTGTCCTTTCTATTTTAAGGACACAATCAGATCTGCCTGGCCCTCCCAGTGACCAGTATTGCTAAAGTATTATTGCTGGTTGTGCACTAGCATGCACAAGTGCTGTAAAACTGAGCCCTCTGGTCTCATTTCAGCCATTTTTTACAGCTTGCTAATCATTATGTTTACTATGCTTTCCGCTTTCTACACTGGAAAGAAATGTTATCACTTAATTGGTTTCCTTTTTAATAACTGGAAAGAGATAGTTTGGAACAACGAGCCCTCTTTATCAGAATACTCTGATAACCATAATTCTTGGTGCCTGCAAGCCTCTATGACCCTTTACCATGCCCTGCTCTCAATTTTTTGGAGTCACCTTTCAATTACTTGACATTTAACAGAAATGCCAAAATCCACCAACAGACAGAGAACATGAAAATGGGAGAATGAACCCTCAGCTGAAACATTTCAGGCATGAAGGTAACACCTCCTGCCAGATTACTTCTTCCACTTTATTTTAGATTTTCCTCTTTATGTCTTTGCACCTTTATACAGGGAATGGGGCTATAGTGTATTGCACTGTTTGTTGTATGTATTATATTGGACTGTATTCTATTACACTGCTTTCTGTATGTATCTTGTTTGTACTGCACTAATTTCAATTCTTTGTAATCTAGTTACTACATTGTTTATGGCATATCTCATACTGTCTTACTTATCACATTGCTTGTTCTGATTCTGTAATCCTATTGTGAATAGAGCCGGAAACAGAAGGGAATATAATAACAACAACAACAATAATAATAGTCTCTGTGCACAAAAACAAAGCTAGCCTGGCCTCCCAGTTAAAGCATGCCAAAAAGGAGTTTAGAGCCCCAGAATAGAATAGACTTGCATAGGGACAAAAACAAAGTAGTGACACAATTATACAGCCTTGTGTAGATTAGAACACATATCAATAGATACTGTTTGTTGAGGCCCAACTTCATGGAAGTGAAGACCTTATTCAAAGACTGGGTGCGTTGGTTGAGGGCCAGAAGACATCCATATGTATGAGAAACTTATAATCACTGTTTTTGAATAGACTTTGTTAAAATAATTAGCAAGAATGAGCTAACAGTTTTTGTATTATTTCAAGTACAGATAACTTTGTATGGTGTTTGAAGTTATAAGATAATGAGTGAACTGAGAATGTATTAACTATTGTTTGAAGACAATGTTAAAATCCTATAAATAGGAGAAGCTGAATAGAGGTTTTTTCTTCAAAGGGGGTCATTGCCTGTGACCTACTTATTTTGGACTTATGTAAAGTATAATCTAGGTATAATCTTCTGTTGATTTAGTCAGTATAAAGAATACAATAGTTATGCTCTAATGAAAGCTTAAAAAGGAAGCAGAGATTCCCTAACAGTATTACTTGTATACCCAAAATAAACCAGAAATGTTATTGAGGTATACCTCTGGCCAGCAGTTGAAGATCTGATACAGGAAAGCTAATGAGATGTTTAGAGCTTCTTAAACGGCACATCTGTATCTGAATCAGGCCTGACCTGAGTAATCCAGAACTACCTGCTTTTAGCAAGAAAGGCCAAGTAGAAGTACAGGGAGCAAACAAACAGTAGTTGAAATACTAATAGCCAACCTGGGGCTTAAGTCCATAGCCGAGACATTTGGAATTATACTAGGGGAAACATTTTACAGCCTTGGAAACAAATGGAAGCTTTTTAGATCAGGAATGAGTATTCTCATAATTTCTACCTGCCAAATCCAAAAATTCCCACTTACTGAAGAGCCTCAGGCCACTGTTGTTTGCAGAGTGGCAGCAGGGCATTAGCCAGTGTAATGTATTGAGCTTGGAACCGAGAACAAAGACAGGCTTGGATCCTACGAGTGCATCAGTAGGAACGCTTGGATCCTTGACAGCCCAATAGGGTAGCCTGGAAAGGTGACCAGATATAAATAGCCTATCACGGTGGTGGGGTGTGTTCTGGGGTGTGAGTTCACTGGGGCATATAAATGGGCTTTGGCCCGGGGTCTGTGTCTGGAGTTTTGCCAAATAAACTATGAGCTGATCACTGAACACGTTTGGACCCACTATATTTCAGCCAGGCATTAGGGTCCCAAGGGACAGGGTGCCAAGAGCTGGTCCTAACTGGAATTCAGCAGCCACCTTTGACTTTGCAAAGTCATTCATGTAGTGGTACCTTGTGCCATATGATAAGGATGACTTGAGGAGGCTTGGGACACTTGTCCTGGCACAACACTGGGGAAAAATCCCAGGTAATGGATTTTAAGACTGAACTTCACACTTTCCCTCAAAGCCTCCACTTAGAGAATTGGCCTGTTAAATTCACCTAAGGCAGGGGTGGCCAAACTTGCTTAATGTAACAGCCATACAGGATAAACGTCAGATGTTTGAGAGCCGCAAGACATGAACAAATATTATCCACACATTTTTTAATGAAAAATAAAGAAATTTGCTTTTTATTAATATTAAATTAGACTGTGTGGAAAGAGCCACATGCAGCTCCCAAGCTGCAGTTTGGCCACCCCGACCTAAGGCAAAAAAAGCTTTAAAAATAGCTTCTTTTTTAAAAAAAAGAAGTCTTCTCCCCCTTCACCCATAAGAAGCACAAACCTTTGATTAAAAGCTGGATCAAACTTTGTCCTGACCTTTGAGAAAGCCAGTTCACAATTTTAAAACTTGAAGCTGAACTGCTTGATAGTTTATAGAATCCTGTTTCTGTCCATGTCCTCCCCATGGTCCTCCTATTTATGTCAAAAGGCCTCTTGCCATGCTCTACGGAGCTTTCTTTGACAGAAGAGGGTTTCTTATGGTGAGCACTGCAATTTCCACTCACAGGAGTGTGCCCCCTCAGCCACCACTGCGATTCAAAGAATCACATTGGAAAGAACTTTGGGGATTTTCAGTATACCCATGTCACTCTTGCTAGCAGGCCTGGGTGTTAGTTCCTTTCAGTGTTACAGTTTATATTCCAGAGTGCTTTGTAGAGGTAGCAGTGTCTCGGTAAGACTAGGGAGACATGGGTTCAAATCCCTATAGTGCTCCCTGGGTGTCCTTGGTCCTAACTTACAACACAGAGTGGATGTGGGGACAAAAAGAGAGCCACACAAACTGCCCTGAGTCCTTTGGAAGAAGGTGGGATGTTATCAATAGATGGGGCTATCAAATCTGTGCCATTTAGTAGAACTGGCTATATGTCAAGTATGAGAAGACACTTTTCCACAGTTAGGATCCTCTCCCAAAGCACACTTACAGTAAGGTAAAGTGAACCTAAGCTTCAAAAAGAAAGGCACTGTCTTACTTAAATTACAGGAAAACATTTACCTATATACAAAGCAGAGTTATTTGGCTCTGCAAAATCATCCACATAGGAGATTCCAAAAGGCTGAATTGGGACACTCCCGATTCCTGCCAACAGCTGGGCAACTATCATTAGTCCCCACAATGAGCTTTGTTCTGGCTGGGTAACTGCAGTGGAGTTTGTGACTGGGCGTTCATTTTTTCCAGGGCAAATCTCAGCTGTGATGCTGCTGTTCTTATCTGGAAGAAAACAATGCAACAGTTCTGAAAAACAAAGTTCCACCTGATCACAAACATAACTTTTCACTTCAAAATCTGCCTATAAATATACAGATGGGAAAACATCTCATGGTCTTACTCTTTGCACATACATTATTCACCTGCACTGAAAGAACAATATATATCTTTCTCATGATTCACTGTGGAAGCCTAATACACAGAAAGTAAACAGAGGGACCAGGGAGGCACTGTGGCTCAATGGCAGGGTTATCCGCTTGGCAAGCAGACAGTCTCAGGTTCACACCCCAACATCTCCAGTAAGGACCAGGTAGCAGGTGTTCTGAACCCTGGAGAGCTGCTGTCCATCTGAGTAGTGAATACTGTCTCTGATGGACCAGCTGTTTGATTCAGTATATGGTATCTTCATATGGGGAAAGTCAGATCCTGGGGGCACCAGAACCATGTCCTAGATTTAAAGGAGCCCATGTGCATGCTTGAACTGATTATCCATGTGGTGGGAGTTGACTTTTCCTTTCAGTAGCTTCCCCTTACGCCTTGGAGATTGCTGCTCCAAATGGGCCACCTCCTTGGGAGGTGGTTTTCAAGAGGTTCATGGGGTTACTTCCACCAGAGGTGAGAAATTGAGCCCCCCTCCCATGCACATGCAGAACATGGCACGCTGGTACTCTGCTCTTGTCTTTTGTAAAATCATATTCCAGAGATCAACAAGTTTGTGGCATTAGCAGCTGCACTTACACATTTGAAAACCTCACTAATGAGGCTGACTTAAATGCTCTGAACTAAATACATCCCTAATGATCCCTCATGCCTGGAGACTTGCCAGAATCATAAACTTCCTCATTTTAATCAGCAGCTGTCATCACCCTTTTCTTTCAAGGTATTACTGCAACACTGCTCTCAGAGTTATGTTCAGAAACAGCTTTGAACAAAAATGTATTGACGTGTTGTGGAATCTAGTGTTCTATGGTGGAATCTAATGTTCTACAGGTAGGTTGAAGGCAAGGAGACCAAAAGCCAGCTAGATAATTGTGGAAGGGTTCATAAGGACACTGCTAAGTTGTCCTTGGCTCTCATTACCCATTAGCTTTGAGACTGTAAACAAGCTGTCCAGGGAGGAAATAGTGAAGTCAACCCCAACCTATGATTCAAAGGATTTGCAGCTCCTTTTAGAGTGAACAAAATAATCCTTAATATTGCTGGGACTCCACATCCAATAAAAAAATTAAGCCAAATGCAACCTCCCTTGCCACGCACACCAGTGCTCTTCTTTCTCATACCTTCTTATTTATTCATTTTCTCAACCGCTAACATTCCCATCAACTCACAGCACTTAATGAGTGACTCTGTGGCCTTGTGGGAAGGTTTGATCAAATTTTAACATGGCAGAAGCAAAAATGCTGACCTGGTAATTTAGGGGCTTCAGTTAATGTAATATAGTTTCCCACACACAATAGCATGGAGCCACAAACATTCACATACATGTTCATTAAGAAACTGCTATTACATGAGATTGGAATGTATTTCCAGAAAACAGGGGCTTTCCTAACCATCTTAGATTTTTTCTTATAAATTCAATTACCATGGGGGCTATATTAGAGATATATTTCATACCAAAATATGTTTTTGTTAAGTGAAAATGGTTTGGGATTGATGAGATAAAAGTACCAACTGAATTAATTTTGTCCTAATGCATATAAGTGATCCCATTTCATGGTTTCTTCTACCACTCAATGAAATTGCTGAGCAGCCAAGTTAGAACAGATAAAAGGAAGTATTTCTTCACCCAAAGAGTGATGAACACATGGAATTCACTGCCACAGGAGGTGGTGGTGGCTACAAGCATGGATAGCTTCAAGAGGGAATCAGATAAACATATGGATCAGAGATCCATCAGTGACTATTAGTCACAAGGTATAGATAGGGACTTTGGGGCAAGTAATGCTCTTTATTCTTGTTGCTTGGGGGGGGGGCAACAGTGGAAGAGCTTCTGGTGTCCTGGCCCCACTGACAGACCTCCTGATGGCACCTGGTATTTTTGGCCACTGGGTGACAGAGTGTTGGACTGGATGGGCCATTGGCCAGATCCAACATTGGCTTCTCTTATGTTCTTATGTACTGCTAAGTAAATTTGGGAGAAACATTCTGGGGAAAAACAAAGTACTTTGTGTGAAGGACAAGGGGGTTTGTGGGGCCAGAAGGCTGGCCTCAGCCATGGCAGTGGAAACACCATGAAGCTTAAGTTGGTGGGACGGCTGTGGCCCAAAAGACGCAACATGGGCCGCAACCAGGCATTAGAATAATTTGTAGCCCTGTCTAGAGAAGGCATGCCCTCGGGATGGTGAGGATGAGGCTAGAAGAGAGGCAAAGGCCCACTTCCCCTCATTCCCCAGACAACCTAAAGGCAGTCCTGGTAAGAAGATGGGGGGCAGAACTGGAGAGTGGCACCTGCGCAAGTCAGTGAAGAGAGTCAGGCAGCATATGCTGCATATGTAGTCCAGACCTAAATCTGTCCTAGGATTAAAACCAATCTGGACATATAAATCCAAAATAGTTAAAGGGGACTCCAAGAACAAGAGACAAATGTAAGCACAAGGGTGTGTTATAAGCAAGCTGATATAAATGAAAAACTGACAGAGATGCCTTTTGTTTTTATAAAGAAGCTCAAAGCACTTAATTCAGAGAATGTCTTATTCTTTGGCATTATTTATTTAATTTGTTTGTATCCCAACTGTCTCCCCAGTGACGATACAAAGTGGCTGACATTGTTCTCCTCTCCTCCATTTTATCCTCACAACAACCCTGTAAGTTAGGCTAGGCTGAGACTATGTGACTGGCCCAAAGTCACCCAACAAGCTTCTATGGCATGAGTTGGGATTCAAACCCAGGTTTCCCAGATACTAATCTGACACTCTTAACCACTACACCACACTGACTCTCTATTAACAAGAGATCATTTCAAAAGCCATCTTGTCTGAATTCTTCTAAAAATTTATCACAGAATACTTCTGCAAGCCTTGCAGCAAAAGTACCCATCAGGAACATATCTAAATCTGAAAACTGAGAACATTTATCCTGCCTAAGTATAGCATGATCCACGAACATAAAGGACTGCAGATCCTGACATCTTTTTCTTCTACCCAGTAGTCATTTCCAGCCCTAGGGAAGTTCATTCCTGGGTTTGCAGGACTCATAAATAGTAATAGCCACTCATGTTGGTGGGCTGCAAATTGCTCCCTCCTTCTCTTCCGTGCATCAGCACAGCTTCATTGACAGTAGAGGCAGGAGCAGTGATATCATCCCCTTAACTCCCTCACTGCAGTCCATAATGTGTCCCACTCCATGTGTGTTGCACAATTCTGGAAACCAACTTTCCCAGGGTCAGAAATGGCTTCTGGGAGAAGGGGAAGTGGGGAAGACCTGTGGGAAGTATCTTCCACTGACAGATTGCTGGGTCCAGCCCACAGACACAGGCCACAGAATGCCTTCACTGTTAAAATGTGCACTTTATTTAGGTAGCCAGAAAGGAGTTACCTAATGTTTCCAAACACTAATTGTATTTTCCTTTAAACTTCTGTGGACCTAGATGGACCCTACTGTTAGCTTCAGTGCTGGTGGTATTATCATTTCAAAGGTCATTTCTCTTGCACATCCATTGACAAACAGCCCATTATAGGCTACAGTGCACATATCTAATAGACTATTTCCCACCAAAGAACATGTCTGAAAATCCACAGCAAAGCTCTATGAACTGGACACTGAACTACAGCTGACTCTTGCTCACAAGAACTTGCCTGCAAAATCCATATGGCCTTCCTACTTCAACATGACATTTTTCATATGCTTTCTCTTCACAAGCACAATTCCAGTGTTGTTGCATACAGCAACAAAGTACCACAAAATTAGCTGATTGCATACAAAGATTTTGGGTGTAATTGGCAGTCTTAGTGCAGAAGAGGCTGTGGGGAACCTAGGGTTCAGAGGTGGTGTTCCCAAGCCTTCTGATGCCTGTATTTCCTTCCCTTCTGAGGACAAGTGGGAACAATGCTTTTTAGTTTACTTCCTGCAAGCAAGTGCCTAGATGCACTACAGATAAATGTGACAGAAGAACTAAGAGTTATTACATGATCATTTTCTATGATTAGAAGGTATTGAAGGAAGCCATGTGTACCTGCCAACCATCTTGGAGGAGTTATCCCTTTTATCACATCCCTTCTTTGAGAAGAGAATAATGACTGATGTGTTGACTTTCTCAACATATGTCTGGCACCACCTCAAGTAACATCAGCTGGTGCCGTGAGAAGCCATACTTCTTCCAGCCAGCCTATGAGGTTGTTTGTGGGGATAGGTGACCCTGGCATGCTGCCTGCTATGAAACGAAAGGGGCAAATGTTTGGAGGCAAAGCTGATTATGAAAAGATTATGCACCTGTCCTTTGTGCTACTGAACTTAGGGAGCGAGGGAAAGCATATGTTTTACAGTGGGGGCTACATTTACCTCTCCGTTGCAAACAGCCCTTGCACGGTTTTGGTGGGTCCTCCATTGGTACTGACACTTTGAACAAAGTGATTTAATACAGAACGGTGCCCATTGATACCAGACATGAACCAAAACATGCATTGCCTCAGGTAGTTCTGGCACTAATCCAGTTTGGCACACCCACAACAGGCAAGTCATTGCACAGCGACTGTAGCATGCCTCTGGGGATCTTGGAAGAAAAGACGGCTCAGAGCCAAGTAGTTACACATTTAATGACGTTTTTCAAGCTTATTTACCAGGGAGACATCATACCTACCTCACAGGATACTGTGAAAGCCAATCTGTGAAGTTTGCACAGTGTTAGTGCTTTAGGATAGATCCCCAAGAACAGGAGGCGGCATGTTTTAACAAAGCCCCCAACTTTCTGTCCAAGGGCTGCAGCAGAGATCTTTGGTGAAATACGTACCAAGGAATGCAGTAGAGTATTCGTAGGGGGGCGAGAAGAAATGTGGAACGGTCAGAAGGAAGGCTCCCACTGCCATTAGCAGGCCTCCAAGACCTATTATCCTAGGCCGGTGAACTCGATTCCCAAAGTAGCTGACAAAGATGATGAGGATGACATTGCCAATCTGTGAAGATCAGAAAGCACAGCTGAGAAGGTGAAAACAACCCTGAGAGAGGAGACTGCATGGGACAAGGTGCATTTGCACCTCTACTTTACGTCCTAGTTTTAGCTCATACTCATTTTTTTTTTAAAAGTAGGAAGAACTACGGCAGGCTCTAAGACATTCCCCAGGAATGAAGTTGCTGCTGAACCACGCATTTGAAAAAAGGTTCTCCTTTGTTGAATCAGGCCATTATCCACACAGGTTATGTGCCTAAAGTTCAATACTTTTGGGAAGATTTTTTTTTCTGCCTCCCCCTTCACATCATGTTGCATTAGTGTGCCTATGGGGATTTCCACCATTTTTTCCAAGCTTTTCCAAACTTGCTTTGCACCAAAGTTTTGGAAAAGGTCACAATAAGCCTATATGGCTGCTATGAGGATGGGGAAATTTGGGTTTCCCAGCCCACATGGCAACCATTTCCTCCCCACCACACTGGGTCGGGGGGGGGCTTTAAAATTGGCACCAGAACATTGTTATATCTATATGCCATAATAGGTGTACTGGATTCTCTGAATTCTCAGCCTTCATTTTTTTAAGACTCGCCCCTTCACTTACAAAGATTTAATGGAAAAACCCCACATTTTCCAAAGGGAAGCAGCTAGAGACTTACTGAAAAAAAGATGAAAGCTGAAAATGCAGAGAATCTGCTATACCTAGTGTTATAATAGAATACAAATATAACAATATAGTGGTGCTGATTTTTTTTTGTTTGGATTGCAAGAGCCCTGGTGCTCTGGGGAAGGGGCAGTGGTGAATACTTCTGGGGTACTGGGGCAGGAAACCTGCAGAGAAACCTGCCATGTAAAGTCCTGTTGTTGCTGCGTTTTATCTGCAGCCGCACCAGCAACTGGAAAGCTACAAAAACCTGTCCCCATGTGGAAACCACCTCAGACTGGTAAGGCTTGGGACAGCCAAAGTAGTGACAAGAACCAAGAGAAAAGATCCCCTCACTCATGTTGGTGAACAGACCGTCCATAAATGAGATAGCACTGCAGAACTAAGGAATGTTGGCTTGGCCCTGCATGGGATCCCAAACCTTTTTGCTTTCTCTCCTCATTCTATATACTTAGGCTTCTTCAGCACACAGCAATGTAAACAAATTAGGATGATGAAAAGGGAATGTGCAAAGGGAGAAGGAACTCAAATGTGGGCCTACCTTTTTTGCTAAACCAAATAACACCCCAGCATCCCTCTCCTCCCATGCTTAGCTGGGTTGTTGAAGAAAATGAAGTTGCAACACTTACAGAAGGGCTAAACATAAGCATGGGAACAGATAGGAAGAGCGAAGGAGAGCTTAGTAGGATGCTAAGAGAGAACAGATGGTTGCAAAAACTATGGGCTGGTCTATGTGCATGCGCTTCTCCTGATCACTCGGCATTTGGTGATTTCAACAAATCTGCTGAAAAGGCCTGAGTCTGAGATGATCTATCAGCAATATTTTAATGCCTGATCTGATATTTGTTCTGTGAAGGCTCAGTTTATACATTCAAGTCACTGCCTGATGTTACTGCGACTGAGTCAGCCCTCCCCTAAGAGTTCATTTAATTCACACTGTAGGTGAGTAAGGACTCCAAGCACTAGATTTAACAGCTTCTCATTCAACCATCACAGCTGAGGAGCACTAAACCAACAGGATTATAGCCAGTGAAATGATGCCCAGATAAAAAATCTGGCATAGTAAGATTCTATACCACTCATTGCCCTGATTACCTTAGGAAAGATAAACGTACTTTTACTTCCTCTTTTGAGTGAAATTCACTGAAGAATTAATTAACAAAGAGCTAAATCAATATGCACCAAGGGGGGCAGGAAGATAAAGACTCGGGAGACCCACATTAAAATCCCAGCTTGCTGCAAGAACTTAATGGGCAACTTGAGCCAGTCCTCTTCTCTCAGCCTCATCTACCTCCCAGGGCTGCTGTGAGGTTAAAAAAGAGGCAGGGAGAACCATGTAAGCCACCCTGAGGTCTTTGGAAGAAGAGCAGACATAAATGCACTCAATAAATTACTAACAACATTTTCATGCCAGCTGCATGCAGTCAGGCCCTTTTTGCGTAGACTGGCACTCCAGCAACCCCTCATGAGCTGCAGGTTTTAGTTCCAACACGGGAACTTTTGCAAACATGCCCTTTTCTCAGAACAAAATGACAAAAAAGCTGTGGAATCAGACACTAAACAATGTACATGTTCAATAAAGAATATAATATGGAAAACTGGAACAATGTAATATCAGAAGGTACGAAATCATCAGAAGGCACAAAGATCCCGGGTATATACTTTGTTTCGAGTCACATCTTTTTCAGCAAAAACGACATGGGTATGGACTGAATATGAATGAAGTAGTTAGAAACTGTTTAAAAATATATGAAACTGCAATGTAAATTTCTTACCTTTGATTAATTGTACGACCTTCTTATGATTTCTCACCTTTGATGAATTATATGACTGCATCACTTTATATTATATACATAATTATTACATTGTTCCAGTTTCCCATATTATATTCATTATTGAGCGTGTACATTGTTCAGTGTCCAATTCCACAGCTTTTTTGTAATTTTCCTCTATAGCTGGGAAGTCTTTCCATTAGTACTTTTCTCAGAATAGGCATCAGCTGTAGCACAAAAGTAAGCAAGACACAGGGAAAAGCCTTGCAGGATCAGGGCTTGTCTCACATACTCGTAAGTCAGTTGATTTTATTCAACTTCTTATCCACTTTTCTCAAACATGCAGGGCTACTGGAATTAGGGAGTCGTGGGCACTGTAGAAGCCCACAGGGTTGCCAACAGGCCCGGAGAAAAATGCCTTATCCCTTTAACAGAGGCTCAACAAGATGTTATTTACCTCCATGCCAAGGACAGATTCAGTTACTCATATCTATATAATAAAGCCTCTGTTAAAAGGACAGAACATTTTTACTCCAGGCTGCACAGCTTGGTGAGTGGTTTATTTTCATGTGTTTGGGCTAGTCTGCAGGGTGTGTGTGTGTGAATGGGGCTCAGCAGTCACGCAAGCACACAGATTCAAAGTGGGTTTTGCTTAAACTACATAAATGAAATTTTATTTCTATTACTCATTGAAAGGCTCAGTTTCACAAACATGCGTATTGTCCATAAGAATAATGTTTTCTTAAATTGCTGATATGAACAAATTAAATATTAAGTGTGGCCTAGTTGACTGCTTTGCTATCAATGGTTAGGGCTGGTTTGGTTAGGGCTGCTTTCAGAGGCCACCTCCATAAACAAATAATGTCCCCAAAGAACTACTGATTGCAAGCAATTCAGCATTCTTTTCTGCCAAATACATTTTGGGTGATGCAAGCCAATTCAGAATGCTGATTTGAACTAAGTGAGGCTGTGCCCCTACATGTCGAGCCATTCACAAATCTACTGAAGCAGAACTTTCTTTAATGACCAGCATAGTGCAAGAATATGGATGTGCAATTTGAATCACATTTGTCCTGGTTTCAGTTGAAAGATTGACTTTTAGAACCTGTACTGTTGGAAGTACGTGGGTCTAGGGTTTTTTGTATGAGTTCATTCCCTTCTTTGTTGTCTCAAAACTTCCCCATATTGCATGGGATGCCATGGTTAAGCATAAAATGTGGGTTTCATAAAAGTTACAATTAATCTGGCTGGATTCAAACTTTGAGGCAAATTTTACATTTTGAGCAACACTAATTGTGTCCAAGCTTCCTTTCTTATGTACGTAATATGGGCTCCCCTGCCTGGTTTTGCGGCTTTTGGAATTGCTCTAACGAATAAATGAGAAAATGCTATATTATTTTGGCATGAGGGCCCATATAAAAGTATAAAAAATGCCCTGAAGTACAAACAAAGGACTCCAAGAAGATGGCAAAGATAGCTGCTTGCGGGCTGGAATGGCTATTACCACAGCAAAATGCACAGAAAAGGCCACCACAAAGCACACAGGATAAGATATTGCCCAAGTGCAAGCAAACATCTTGATTGTATCAAAAGTACTTAGGAAGTTCCTGTGTCCCCTGCTGTGAATGTGAATGGAAGGGTATGTTTCAGGTTTTCGCTGGAGCTTTTCAGGGCATGAGAGGGTATTTCTAAGTGCAATTCCAGCACATTCATATTTCTCCCAAGATTCAAAATCAATAGTAAACTATACACCAAGTATAGAACTAGTGCTATGCTAGGCAATGCAAAAGCCATATCCTGATGGAAGGCAGATGGGAATGTTGACATATCAGCAGCCTATTTTCATGGCTCTCCCAAACATGGCGACCATTGCTTATGCTGACAGCAAGCTGCTCAAAATATGAAACTCCAACACTGATATGAAAGGCAATCAATGGGAACATGGCATTTGCAGAAACATGCAAGAGATCAGTGTGCACAGCATTTTGCACAGACTGGCATACTGCTTGTGGTAATAGCCCCACTACCATCAACACAAACATTAGTTTATACATTTGCTTGAATTATGAAAAATGAATTCCTGATCTGTCTTACAAATAATGATTCAGAAGGTGCTATATTTTACAACTCCTCTAAAGTGGGGAGATGCATACTGCCAATCCCAGACAGAGTAGTAAGAAAATGTGATGGTAGGCAGGAGGAAGACTGAGCCAACCGACAAGAAAGATGCTTTCCCTTGCCAGGGTGGTGTAGTGGTAAGCAGAGACCAGTAGACTGAGAAGGCCAAGGTTTCAATCCCCACTCAGCCATAATGCTCACTGGGTGACCTTTGGCTATTGATATTTTTCTCAATAAAATCTACCTCATGGGGAGAACCATATATGCATCTTCTTTGGAGTTCTTTGGAGGAAGGGTAGGATAAAAACGCCACAGATAGATCTGCTTGCCCGAGGGAAGGTATTATCCTCCAAAGTTGCTATGTGTATGGATGAGGTGAGAGTGGGGAGGGGGTGAGAGAGGTTTTGCAGCACTGCTATTCCCATCCCACAAGACCTACCAGAAAAAGATGCTTTAAAAATTAGGACCAAGAGCCTAATACATGGGGTTTTATGATGTGTGAATGAGACTGACACAGAACTTTTGCATGAGATCTTCATTGCTATAAACAGACTACTGAAGACCTTGCAAAATCAGCAGCCTCATTCCAACATCCTTTCTGTGCCAATATGAGGCCTGTGAGACTGAATCACAAAACATCCTAGTTATGGAATGGCTCTGCCTCTATAAGCCAGGCTAGAGGAACTCATACAATGAACACTGGATGAGTTAATACTGATCACAGCTAAAGCTTCTCTGCAGACACATTACTTGATGCAGATGAGCTGAAGCTCTGTCTTTAGGGCACAAAAGGCTCGGATTTTACCTACCAACTGTACTTCTCTTCTAGGGATACCTATTAGGAATGGGCATGAATAGGGAAAATGGTGGTCCATGATCCGTTTGATTACACGAACCATGAACTTTCACAAACTTTTCCTGTTCCTGAACTGATTTGTGGTTCATTTGGGCCCATTCTGCATCTAGCATTTGCTCCACTGTTTTAGCAAACCCACGTTGGAACAGAAATTCCCCTCTACATTGCATGCCACTTTCGCTTTCTTTGATTGTGGGATTTTAGGATAGCCTCCACATTGCATGCCAGTTTCACTTCCTTTGATCTCTTGGTTTTATGGTACTGTCTGCATAGATTTATGGCCATTTTATGGCCATCCAGGGGTGACTCTGCAGTCTGTACAGCATTGGCCCAGGATATCTGAATGTGGTTTTGAGCCGCATCTTTTTCTGTTCCAGTGTGGGTTTGGCAAAACAATGGAGTGAATGCTAGATGTAGAATGGGACTTGGTTTGTGAGTTTGGGGGGCAGTAGAACAGCCCCTCATGAGTTAGAGACGCCATCACAGGGAGTCTTCAGCAGGCTGACCTCAACTCGCCATCCAAGTTTGGTGAAGACTGGATTTGGGATGTCTGAGTTATATCCCCCAAACAGTGCCCCCAAGAAAGCTCAGCTCTAGCCTCCCCTCCTATCCCCTGCCTACTCAGAAAAGGACTCTTTAATAGTATACAAATTACATAGGTAGCAAGAATAGCTCCAGCAGGAGCAACCTGGAACTCTGAGTAAGCAGGCAATTTGTTTGCCCAGGAAGTATAACACTGGGACTGTAAACTTTAATTTCTGGGTTCCCTTTTACCCACAGACTAAATGAAGGGTGCTTTTTTGACAGCACCTTGTGCTGTATGTTTTTCCTTCCAAGTATCTGGAAGCAATCGATGCTGGAGACAGGCTATTAGGCTAGGACCATAGGCTCTTATTTCTCTAGAACATTTCTTGAAGAATGTGGCAGACAGCAAATCTAAACAGATGGGTCATTGTACTAATGTTGTTAAACAGCTCTTATGTTCCTAGTTAATGTGAGGGTTTGGCATATCCTTTTCCTTGTAGAGCTATGTGAGACAACAGTGCTCACCCCTGGTGTCTAACTGCTGGTTCTGGTCTCTTTTGTTTGTGCCAGGACCTAAGGCACATGTTTACTCCAGCCCCATCAGCTTTACATTTCTGCCAATGTGTGGTACATGTGCCAAAGCCATGCTGAAAGTACAGCTTGTGCACATGCAGCAGGGACCTCGCCAATTCAACATTTCTCCTCCATGTTTCCCCCTCCAAGACTCCTAGAACAGGATGGCACCTCTTGCCAGACTCTGGATGCTTTGCCAAATATCAACAAAAATCAAAACTGTTGCTGGTTCTGAGTCATTAGGGCTTAAACCCAAAGCTGCTCAAGCAAGGCAAAATCTGGATTGTAGTCCCAACTAGTGCAAAACAATACTGCCTGGGGTGGGAGGTGGGGAGAATCTACAATCAAGATGTCTCCCATAGATGAGTGGGTAGGCTTACCTGCCTCATTTCAATGGCAGTGGATGGACAAGATACCAGATCTAGACCTGTTTACATCTTACTGAACCCAAACCTGATTTGGGGCTGTAGGAAGCAATTTGTTCTTTGTTGCTGACAACTGAGTATGGAAGAAAGTTGCCTTCAGTTGCAAAGCCTGGCTTTCAATGGCCCCTCTGCCAACTGTGTAGTGCAAGTCTGCCCCAGACACTTTTGCACTCGTATCTCTACAAGCATCCAAAGTTATTCCTCCTACTAGGTCAGTTCCAACGGGAGGACCACGAGCTTGGATCTACTGGAAGAAGTGAAGAAACATAGCAGAATGGCCAGGAGCAGTTGACGGAGATGCTCACCCCTGCTCCAAATCAGGAGAACTGCCCAGGGTATTTGAGCTCCTCAGAACAGATCTTAAGCTACAGAGCTTTTTGATTAAGGAAAAGGAAGCAGGAAGCTCTGAACCCTTTTAGGAGAAAGGGACTGCAATGTACTTTGCCTTGGGAAACAGAATATTAAAGGAAGAGAAATAATTGGAGTTGGAGAGTCTTCCACACTCCACATGGTGCTCAGAGAAGCAAATCAAACCAAGAATCTAGCAACAAAACCATTGCTGTTGGCTGGGTTCCCACCCAGAGCAATGACTACATCCCTGAGGAAGAGGGATTTCTCATGGGAAACACTGACAGAAGCTTAATTATGGGGGTACGACTAAAGGTGATACTATCAGGCTATGTAAAGCTGCAGTCTTAAGTCTTGGATCAGCTAGGGGATGCTGTAATGGTCTGACTCACTCCTCCATAACAAATTGGGGGGTTGCACCTTCTTGTAATAAACCATTAATGTGTAACATAGCATTATACATCAGATGCGGCAACACTTCTGAAGGCCTGGCAGAAAGCGTGTATCTATTAAATCCATGGGTGTAGCAGGACTCCATTGTGGGGAGGCTCAGAAATGTAGGTCAGGTCCTCCTCTTTCTCAGAGGAACAGTTAGAAAGCCAGAGGCCATCAGACCCCAAAAGGGCTTTCTCACTGTCTTCTTCTCTGGAATGCTTTCTTATTACTTGATGGGGGCAGGTGCTACTCCAAAAATGTACCTGTGCTGCCTTTCTTAAAATCTTTCCTTCACACATACACACAAAATCACTAGTCCCCACCAGCAATTTCTTGGTAGTGGAAACAACAATATAAATAACTAGGAATAAGGCCCGTTGTGGAAATAAATACAACGGGCTTTAGAAAGAGGCTCTGGGAGAGTGCCCCTGCTTTGGGCACTCAGTGACAATTTGCTGTGGCAATCTCAGCAGGGTATAATGACAGAGTCCACCATTTTCTCCAGAGGAACTGATCTTTGCTACCTGAAGAGCAGTAGTAATTTTGAGTGATCTCCAGCCCATCCCCAAGATTGGTAACAGTGGTTCCCCAGGAAGAATTGGCTGGTTTGGAGGGTGGAGTCTATGGCATTGTACCTGTCTGAGGTCCCACCCCTCCTCAACACTCACCCTCTCCAGGTTCGACCCCTCAAATCTCCAGGAATTTCCCAACCTGGACTTGATAACCCTATCTCCCTCCCAGCCAACCATCAACCTACCTTTAGTTTTCCATCTCCTCCCCCCTCCCTCCTAGAGAGTAGTTGTCATTTTGAGTGATCTCCAGACTCCACCTGGAGATTGGCAACAATGGTTCCCCATCAGGGAATGGCTGGATTGGCGGGTAGAGTCTATGGCATCGTACCTGTCTGAGGTGCCACCCGTCTTCAAATCTCACCCTCTCCAGGCTCCATCCCTCAAATCTCCAGGAATTGCCCACCTGGAGTTGGCAACCTGATCAGGACTGGGCCCAATGAGTTTTCTCCCAAAGGCCAACATAGGTGTGGAAAGGGCCTTTTACTGACAGAGGAGAAAGTACAGGTGCCAACTCTGATTAGGGAAATACCTGGAGATTTGGGGGGGTGGATCCTGTGGAGGGCAGCATTTGGGGTGTGTGTGGAAGGACTCAGCAGGGTATAATGCCATAGAGTCTACCCTCCAAAGCAACCATTTTCTCCCGGGGAACTGATCTCTGACATCTGGAGGTCAATTGTAACAGTGGGGGATCTCCAGGTCCCATCTGGAGATTGGCAACTCTAGGAGAAAGTCAGCCGTACAGCAGGGAGTTGAAGAAAGATGGTCATTGGCCCACCTCGTTAGCCAGCCAGCCATGCTGAAGCTAAGCAGGAGAAAGAGCCTTTTCCCATTTATTCTGACAGGAAAGTGGCCATTGGGGAGGGGGTTATGGGCGGGGGAGGGGGTTATGCTGAAAGTCCTTTGTTTTTTTACTCACAGAACCAAGCTTGGTTGCCTACCAACAGCCACTGAGGGGACAGTCCCTCACAGGAGTCAAGAGAACTGTCTTTCTCAGGAGAGAGAGCCGTCTGCCAGTAAATCTGACATGCAAATCTGTCTGAAGGGGGAGTGGGTGAGGAAGAGGAGCAGACCCAGCACTTGGCCAATGGCACGCAAGTACTCTTGAGTGGCGGCTGATGGGCCAATGGCTGAGGGAGGGCATTTTACAGCCAATAGGAGCGCATGGAATCTTATGAAACCAAAAGATAATTATTATAAGGAGAGATACTGCGCTATTTGTGAGCCCACAGGGAGCCACCAGCACAATGTGGTAGAAAAACTTGAGCAGAGTAGTTGTCGGGTCCCTCCTAACTCTTGCAGTAACAGGAAAACAACTTCAGAAACAAAAAGAGACAAATGTTCTTCTTTGAATGGCAATTTCTCAGTTACTCAGCACCCAGCTATGAGTTCTATTAAATGCTCACTTGCTCCCAAATAAGGCTCGGTTGTATTGCAATGTCACAATGGTCTGCTTTTCAACTGCCACAGCTGCCATTACCACAGGGCAGAGAAACACAGAACATCATGACATGGAGTAAGTTCTACTAGCTGTGATGGGGTAAGGTGAGCTAAATGTGAAATTGCTGTTTTGGCAAGAGCCACACACTTACATAATACTTGTCTGGCTAACAGTTACTCTTTAGACTATGCTGCCAAAGCTATCCTGACTCATTAGGACATTGTTCTACTGTACACAAACAGCTCTCTAGTCAGTGACTGGCAGCAAGACACTATAACATGCATCTTCTTCCACACCACAAAGCTACCACTTTTCTTTTTTCACCCTAGCTCACTTCAGTTTGGGGCCCTCATCCACCAATACTTTATCAACAATCATTACTAAACCATGGATGCCTGGTAGGTTCAATGCAACACACACATGAGCTCAGAAGAGAAGAGCCTCCAGCCTCCTTCTCATGGACCATGCTCAATGTAGTTACCTCATGCAAACTGGAGAGGAAGCCGGAGGAGAAACTAGAAAGGCCGAAGCGTTTCTCAATGGTTGTCAGGGTGCTCTTGAAGTATGCACTGTAGAGGAGCTGCGACAGCTGTAGCAGGCCATGGCAGAACACAAATACCTGTCAGCAAAATCACACAGAATTAGGCAAATGATCAAATTAAGCCCCAGGAATCCCCAGTAGTCAGCTGCAGCACCCTCATGTTCACAATTTTGAGGCACAGCACAGTTACCAATATTAATGTGACTAAAAAAGAATATAGTTTCAGGTGGGTGGCCATATTAGTCTGTAATAGAATAAAATTTGACCAACAAAACTTCCCATGCAATGAGCTTTTGTGAGTCAAAGCTCACTTTGTCAAAAAAGATGATTGACTTGATCATCTGAAAACAAAGTCTGCCCCCGCTTATAATCCTTTGGTGTCCATTTGTAGATTTCTGGAAGTGTGGAATTCATGCTAATGGTCACATTTTTAACTTTACCCACTAAAGAGCAATGATTCTGCTCTTACTACAACTGAACTGGAAGAGTTCTATAAATCCAGTAGTACTGCTGTAAAGATGAGATTCCCAGACAACACCAGGAATGAAGGTATTCAGAGAAAGTTCCAAAACATTGCAATAGGCATTATAAAGAAGATAGGGAAAGTCTTTTGGTTTTGTAATTTGAATGTGATTGATTTCAAAGTTTACACACACACAAATGAAGCATTGCCCGAACTGCGGAAGTCCTTACCTTCTGATTAAAAAGGGTCTCTACTAGCTCAGCTAATGCTAGACTCAAGGACCTTGTCTTCATTACCTGCTTTAAATAAGCAGCATCCATTCAAACAAGCAAGAATGGGTATATGACACAAAATAGGCAGGAGACAAAATAACTTGCTCAATGAGGATGTGGTATCTTTCTATAATGAACATTATACCTTTATTTATTTATAGTTCATCTTTCTCATTGGGACTCAAGGTGAATTACTGTAAAAGTTATGGTATGTCAGCCATCCTCTGAATGAAAGAACAAAAAGACCTAACTCCTGCCTACACATGTATACACATGCAGAAGGTTAAAGGAAACTGGGGGGGACGGACGGACAGGATTACTGGCTTCTTTGAGCCATATTTGGATCAACAAATCTAATTCTGTTCTAATTTTACAGTAAATAGGAACAAAAGATTGTTGAGTCAGTCATGACAATTTTATTGGAACTCTTTTGCTACCGTGTGTGTGTGTGTGTGTGTGTGTGTGTGTCTCCCCTCCAGGATCATACTATGTCTTTGATCTATAGCCTGCATTTTGACCCTATGATACTGAAAGCAGCTTACAAGTTTTTTTTAAATACAAATATTAACTTCTTTCCCCCGCCACATTCCAAATACGTTATCCCCCACTATTCTGTCTCTGACATTTTTCTATTGGTGGTACTGAAACTGCAGTAGCTGGAGGGGTGTGTGCTCTCTAGCCCCTTCCTCCTACAAATAAATGTTGAATGTCCTGGAAACCAAGCAGGGAGGAGCCAAACATCATGGCTCCGCCTCAGATCTTGTTGTATTGGCTCCTTTGGAATCTTTACAGCTTCCAGATGATGAAAGAAAGATGAACACGGCCGGATCGCCCATAGGGCGAACTAGGCGCTCACCTAGGGCGCGCCGGCCTCAGGGGCGCCAAATGGTGCCCCACTCCCCCCAAAAAGCGCCCCCCTGCTGCCCTAGCCCGGCGCCTGCCGCCAGACCCCTGCCCCTTCCCAGCTTTCCTGGGGGTCCCGCAGCCGCGGAGCCCCCAGAAAAGCCGGCGCTGGGAGGGAGGGGGCGGCAGCTGGACCCCCGCCCCCTTCCCGGCTTTCCTGGGGGTCCCGCAGCCGCGGAGCCCCCAGAAAAGCCGGCGCTGGGAGGGAGGGGTCAGCGGCTAGACCCCGCCCCCTTCCCTGGCTTTCCTGGGGCCCCCGCAGCCACGGAGCCTCCAGGAAAGCCAGCGCCCCGCCGCTGCCCCCGGTCTCCAGGCCCCACCGGGAGGTTGGCATCCCCAGTGGGGGGGCACCCCAGGCTGTCCTGCCTAGGGCGCCCAGATACCTGGAGCCGGCCCTGAAGATGAAATATAGATGTAGCAGAATAATTTTTTAAAAAATATTCTCAGTAAACCTAACGAGAGACAGCAAATAAACCTGGGCTTTTAGAAAGCTTTGCATGTAGTCCAGTCTGTAATCAGGGTTCTGCAGGATCTGTTGCAATTCCACAGGGCTTGCAAGGCGGAGATGTTCCGCCAAGCATACAGTTGAGGACAGCAATGGTTTTTAACAGCTTAATAGTTCTTAATAACTATCTGATTCACAATCTGCTCTCACCCTTCTGCCCCCATCGCTAATGTAATCTGGGGGTCCAGAATTGTATGATGGTACCATATGGTTATTGCGTTTTAGAATTACACTTTAAATTATTTAATAGATTTTATGTGTTTTATATGAATCTGTTGTGAAACGCCCTGAGCCCTCTTGTGGGGAGGGCAGTATACAAACCTAATCTAATAAGGAAGTAAATAAATAATAAACTCTGCCATCTAGCTATCCAGAAAAACCTACCCACAGCAGCTTACAGACCCTTCTGCAGAAGTACCACCCCTACCCCTCCCTGCCAAATACTAGCTGGAGCATTATGGACTTTTTTCTCTCCACCTACAAAATAAGCTACCATCGACATTTGTGACTGTGATGGGCTTTAAAAGCAGTTTGAGCTCTACCGTTAATGGCCAAGCTTGCAGCTTTTCTCTTACACAGTTCAGAAAATATCTGCACAGAAAACCAAGTTTGGACCAGTGTTTTTGTGATGGGAGAAAAGGAATCTCCTTTATTAATTGAAAGCGGACTCCTAGTGCTTTAGGGAGAAGGAAATGTCTCTCTGGAGAACAGTACGTACTTTATTAGTTAAAACACATCTTAACCACAGTTGGTGCAGCTGTTCCATGATGATGCCAGGTATCATAATCACCTGATAGGCAGACTTGTTCTGCTATCAGCTACTGTTACTGCAGGATAGAGACAGTGCAGGCTAGAATATAATCTTATTACATTTGCAGTTGTGTAGATGTAATAGGAAATAATTCATTAATCAGTACACTACACAGTTCAGGACAGGGTGTGTTCTCTAAATCGAGATTCCGTTTTTGGTACCAGCAAGTGCTTGGAAAGCCTTTATAGTTCAATATATTGTCGAAGGCTTCCACGGCCGGAGTTCATTAGTTGTTGTAGATTTTCTGGGCTGGCAAAATGTCAGGTACTAAAATGCCAAGACCACAGCCATACAGCCCAGAAAATCTACAACAACCTTTATAGTTCCTTTTATGTAGTAATATATGTGATCACAATGTACAATTTACATGTACAATTTACAATTTAGACCCCTAAATTTATAATGTCCCCCTTCCCCAGATATCCAGCACATTCATCTAACACTTATTCATCCTGCTCTTACTTCAAAGAGTTCAGGGCAATGTATATGTTCTCCCCATTTTAGCTTCATAACAACGTTGCCAGGTACATTACGTAGAGAGTAGATGACCCAAGGCCACCCAGAGTGTCACCCAGAGTGGAAATTTATACCTGGATTCCCTGGGTGTTAGTCAGATGCCCTAACCACTCTCCTGGTTTATAGCTATTTCAAAGCCATATAGCCACCACAGACCTGGCTAGTACTGAAAATACTGTAGATGTCTCAGCTATCCCTTTAATTAGGCTACATGTGGATTACAAAGGTGATCTCCATAATTGCTTTACAGTTGTAGTGGCCAAAAGGAGGAGGGATAATTGGAAGACATGAGTGAGTATAACAGACATTTATAAAATTAAGCACCGTGTGTAGTGGATAAAAGGGTTTTTTCCTCCTGCTCTCATAAAACTGTGAAATGCCATACATTTCCTTTAGGGTGTCCCAATGAAATTTATGAGTGAAAAATTCAGGACAAACACATTGTATAACTAAGTTACGGACCTCAGTCTTCAAATATTTGTGCAAATGGCCACTACTTAGATAGCCTTAAAGGGGGAACAGACCAATTAACAAAGTATATGGTCTGTTGGCAGCTATTTTTTTTTGGGGGGGGGCCCGAAGTGGATTTTTTATTGCTTTTTTCTATATACTACAAAACTACAACAGAAAGATCCAGGGTGGGGAACTACAAACTACAGGAGAAAGAAAAGATAACCCCTAAAAACCCAAAAGTCGGTGATCATATGGTCGATTTGAATTAAAAAAAACTGCCTCTTAAATGTGAATTGACTTCCACTGAAAATGATCATCTCACTAAAATATTATTCACTTTTCACTCGCTAATGCAATTATAGTTTCATAAAGAGTTGCCTCCTACTAATATAATTCTTTCTAAGATACTCCAGAGAACAATAACAATCTACTTTCTCCCTCTTTTTCCCCTTAAATGGTAGCTTGATTTGGGGGCTACAGCTCCCAATTTAGAGTCTGAGTCCTCTGCGGAAGATCCAGTCTCTCCTTCTTTGCTCTCCTTGTGCCATCCGGAGTGCCTTCTCCCTCTCCTGGTGGACGACCATTTTGACGCCAAAATTCACAAGCCTTTTCCACTGAGTCAATCCTTTCTTTACTATTTGCATACCAAAAGATTATTCCCTTGGGAACCAACCATCTATACGCGACCTTCTGGCTTTGTAGGAATGTCACCAAGCTTCTTTATTCCCTCCTCTTTCTTCTTATCTCAAATGGAATGTCCTTCATTACTTTAATTTCCTTGTCTCTCCACTTCAAGGTATTCCCATTGGTTGCTTTCAAGAGTTGATCTCTTACTCTCCTTCGGGAGAATCTAACAGAAATTTCCCCAAGCAGATTGTTCTTTCTGATATACTCCAAATACGATTGAAAGACCGTATCTATTTCACTTTGAAGTTGATCCAATGCCATATCTGCCAAAGGGGCCAACAAGTCACCGACGATTTGTCTCAGATTCTCCCCTTTCTCCTCTTTAATCCCTTGAAGTCTCAAGATGTAGCTCGCCTTTTCCATTTGCAGCTGTAGTACATGAGACTCTTTTTCTCAAGTGCCTGTAGCTTTTTATTCATTTTTTTTTAGTTGGAAGCAATCTCTTTAAGTTCCTGCTCCGCTTTTTCAATTTTCTTTGCGTTAACCGCCATCTGTGCTTGTTGTGCGTCAAGCTTATTGTCAATAGCTGTGATTTTCTCCAGCAGAGGGTGAAGCGCCTCCACCAGCAACCTTTGGAGTTCCGCAGTTTGGTCTTGTCTAAGCACCACACTTAGAGGGCTAGAACTTCCGGAAGAAGTTTTAACTTTCAATATCTTGTCTTTCGTATATTTTCGGTGGTGCCATGTTTGGGGATTGTTTACAGTTAGCAAAAGTTCATCAAAGTCTCTGGAAGTTCTTAATCCAGCCGGTAAGCTCACGCAAACTCTTTATTTAACTTCCTCCACTTTCCCTTGCCGTCCCTCCCCTTTTTCCAGCTTTAAAATCGCTTGCAAGCAGTCCTTATCCCCTCCCCCTCTCATTTTCACTACGGGGAACAAAAATGCGTATGTGCTTCTCGCTTAAACTCGACTCACACTTTCAGTGGCTGTTTCTCCGCATTCTTGCCTTCTCGATCACCGTGTGTTTGCTCCGATGTGCTAATCTTGTTCCCATTTGGGATGCTCTATGGCGGGCCCATTGGGGCATGGAGAAGCCCCCCTTCTCCAGCTTGGCATGCTGCAGGAGGGGCCCTCTAGTGCCCCTTGGCTGAGAGTCCCACCCTGGGGTGACGCAGACATTCGCGCCCCCACCCAGCCACAGACGCTGGCAGACTTCTCCCGGAGCCCCAGGAAAAGATGACTGCCATGGTGATCGCCAAGACCAGAAGAGCCTTTTCGGTCTATTGGCAGCTATTGACCATGACAGCTCAGTGGAATCTCCAGGTTCAGTGTGCTACTGTATTGAGTATCAGCCACTGGGAAGCAATTCTGAAGACCAGTCTTCATTTTCTACGTGCAGACTTTCCAAAAGCATCTGGCTGGCCTTTGAGCGAAACAGGATGGTGAGTTAGATGGATCACTGGTCTTATGCAGCATGGTTGTTCATATAAGGGTGCAGCTCCCCCATCCCAGAATGAACACCAGCAAGGGGAAGATCAGTTTGGCCTTAACCACAGGCCAGAGAATCAGTACTTGCCGAGAAACCTTTTCCTCTTTCCTTCAAGAAAGAACACAACCACAACAACCAGTTGCCCTATGGAAGCAGATGCAAGGGGGTAGACAATCTGGCGCCGGGCACTGGCTAATAACCTCCAGCATGAATATGCTTAACAACTGCAAGCTGTTGTCAGAATTGCTGCCATTGGACCACAGCTGTTTTGGTCATGTTCACAGAATTCCATTTCATTGTGGTTTTCCCTTCTTCTGCTATAAAATCTTACATATCATGTAAACTGCTCAGAGTCTTGCAATACATAAAAAAGTGGAAGGAATGAATAAGGGCTGGATATATTTTTGTTGTGAAAAAGACAAACAGACCAGAGAAACAAGGATGATAGCTGTCTATTGACTAGGCTAAGGAAAGGAAGTGTTCCACATCCTGAGACACAGCAGGCTGTTCTCTATTTGATCTATATTTAGCTGGCTCCCATTTTTCCTTGAACCTGTTTAAACCCCCCCCACACACAACAATCATGAAATCAGCAAAAACAGGCCATTCACATACAAGGTAAGACTCTCTATCTGCTTGATGGATTCTTTAGGTATGCAGAAACATATGACACTGCAAATTAACCTGAAGGAAAAGAAAAACTTTTAAACGTCACCTGGTGAGCATTGAAAATGCTCCAGGCATTGAATGCTGAGAGCAGTGAAGCATAAATAAAAAGGAGGGGAGAGGAAAAATCAGCCTGCTTGAGTGTGTGTGTATGTGTGTGTGAGTAAGTAACAGGCAAATGGGCATTTAATGTACATTTTCAGGGAACCAAAGTCTGCTGTCTGTTATCTACACAACTGGAAAGCAAGAATCAGAAAGCAGTCTCAGGGATAATACTGTAAAGTCTGTAGGAAAAAGAAAACATCAGGAAGCACACTAAAGGAAATCAAAAAGGGAATTCCAAATGACTTGTTTCTCTTCATCAAAGACTGCAGGAATAGCTGCAGTCTGGAAGCGGAACACCTCAGCCATTACGCTGCTTGTGCAAGTGGACGACTCGCACCAAGTTAGCAAGGCAAAGAGGGTGCAACATTAACACATGAGCCAACCCAGGGAAAAAACAATGAAGACCTTTCAAAGAAAGGCTTGCTATAAAACCAGTCAGGTGTTTCTCTTCAACCTTCTTCATTGTAAGTTAAGTGACTTTCATACGGCAGAGCATCAGACCACCCAAGCCAGATCATATTTCTCAACTTCAGGCAAATCTTAGCAATATTTAGGAACACTATGAAAGAGACACAAAACCAAGGCATGCATCCACATGCATCTATCACCAGGCACATGCGTTTAAGCTTTCTTCAATCACCTTTTCAATCACTCTAATGTTTACCTTTAAGAATGGATGAATGATCATGGCTGCAGGCTGTTTATACAAGCTGCTTCCCTGTCTACCAAGCCAAGCCTTACTTTTAAAGTTAGACAGATTACACAGGCGTCTTTCTCTTCACACCCAGATGCTACATAGTCTTGTAGCAACAAGATGTCATTAGGAAAGCACAGACTTCCATCTCATGCAGGCAGGGGCAGTCTTAGCCTATGGGCACTGGGGCAGCTGGCCAGACCCCGTGCTGGGAGGGTCCATTGCTGGAGGAGGAAAAAGAAGAAAATTAGTAGGATCCCACTGCCGCCACTGACATGTGGCCTATTAGAGGCTTGGGCTGCCCAGCCCTGGCAATAGCCACTTGGGTCCATGCCATCTGGAACTTGGGCAGCAAGCTCTCTTGTGCCTGTTCTATCTGGGGCTCAGGTAACTAGCTGTTGGGCAACAGCTCCCATCTGCCATGCACAGGGCAAGGGCCACTCCTTGCTTGGCCCAGTGGGGTGGTGGCACTAGTTATGTTTTTATAGACAGTTTCAAGAGGGAATTAGATAAACATATGGAGCAGAGGTCCATCAGTGGCTATTAGCCACAAGGTATAGATAGGAACTCTCAATCTGGGGCAGGTAATGCACTCTATTGTTGGTGCTGGAGGGGGCAACAGTGGGAGGGCTTCTAGTGTCCTGGCCCCACTGCTGGACCTCCTGATGGCACCTGCTTTTTTGGCCACAGTGTGACAGAGTGTTGGACTAGTTGGGCCATTGGCCTGATTCAACATTGACTTCTCTTATGTTCTTATGTTCTTATCCTGAACTTTTACCCAGGGCCCCAAAGAAAGTGGGCTTCTCAAAGATTTACTTCTTGATGCAATATATGCTGACTAGATGCCATGTATATTTGCAATTAGTATCTGACATTGTATCTGTCATTGCCTGAACTCTTTCATCATGTATACCCTCCTTTTTCTCACAGCTTATATAAGATAACACAGTCAGTCAACAACTTCGTTTACCCTTAAACAATTACTAAGACAACACTCAAACATCCGTTATGAAATACAGCCTATGTTGTAACACTTTAGAAGTATCGTTCCCAAGCATAGCAGAAGATATAAGGTACAATGGCTGGAATGTCAGCCACCAAGGCCAACCTCAAGCATACAGCAACCACCAAATTTATTATCACTAAAGATTATGGATCAGGGGTTCTCTAGTGTCCTTAAGCCAATCACACACACTTGGGCTAACCTACCTCACAAGGAGATGAGAACAATGTACACTGCTTTGGGTCCTCATGGGAGAAAGGCAGGTCATAAATTAATCAATAATCTTAAAAGTATTAAATAGAATGAAAGAGAATTATTGGCATGCTGTGTGGTAGACAGAGGCAGCTCAAGGAACCAAAAGATCTTTCAGGCCAGGAGCCTTCGAGACATTTAACACAAAGTACCTTAATCAGCATTTTCCCCACAAGAAATAAGCTTTTAAGCATCATGTAACATGATCAATTGCTTTTTTAATACACAGGTCTCTAGTGGAGAACAAATCTAATAAATGGAGTTGGCAACCACCAGATGCAACCTGGAGATCTCCTGGAATTATAACTGATCTCCAGACAACAGAGATCAGTTCTCTTGGGGGAAATGGCTGCTTCAGGGGGTGGCCTCTATAGCATTATACCCCACTGAGGCCCCTCCCCAAACCCCACCCCTTAGGCCCCACTCCCAAATCTCCAAGAATTCCCCAACCTGGACTTGGAAACCCTATAGGAGTAAACTTACCCAATATAAAATAGACCTTTGAGAAAGATAACTGGCTACAGAAACATTTTTGCAGAGCAGAACCTGGTCCCCATCCCACATATGAGAAAGTTTCCAGTCTTCTAACATTTTTTGAGTAGCAGGTGTAAAAAGGTTTCTGAGAGTTGACTGGTTCTCATTTATTTTGATACTAGCCTGATACACGTGCTTCGCTACGGTAGTTAATCCCATAATTCCGCTTATAATACTGATGATGTGAAGGTTGAAATGTAACATTTGTTGTAGGAATCCTAATAGAGAAGATTGTAGTGTAAAAAATGAAGTGAGACATATGTTCTGTTTTTTTCTCTCTACTGAAGGACCTCATCGTAGACCACATTGGTGGTTCTGCCCTCAGATGCTAGGATTACCAGGCTGCTTGGTGAGCTCACTCTGGAGCAGGCCACACAGAACTGTCCATGTGAGAAGCAGTCGTCTGCAATGCTCCCTCTAAGCTGTGGAGTCTTGTGAGCAAAAATTTTACTTTGTAAGCTACTGGCATTAAAGCTGTGAGCAAGCAATTTGGCTACTGCATAAATTAGTTTGCTCTGGAGCCATCCTTTCTGAGCTAAGACAAAAATCTGTGAGCTGGAGGCTAAAAATCTGAGCTAGCTCACACTAACTCAGCTTAGAAGGAACTCCGGTCATCTGTTAAGTCTTGGGACTTGTTGATGGTCATAGGCAGCGGTCTTTTCATAGAAAAACAGCTGCAGGAGCTCATTAGCATATGGTATGCTAATGAGATATTAGGCTATTAGCATATGCCACACCCCCTGACATCACTGGAAGTGATGTCAGAAGGGGAAGCAAAAGGGGGGGAGGCATCTTCAAAAGCCTCCCCTTCCCTTCCCCAGCTGGCCTGGATGGGGGAGCTAAGAGAGAAGGATTAAAGTTTAAACTCCTCATGAGAGTTGGACCACAGAAGGAGGAAAGAGGGAAGGAAAGAGAGTAGAGAGAAGAAGGAAGGAAAGGGAAAGAAAGAGAAGGAAAGGGGAGGGAAAGAAAGAGAGGGAAGAAGGAGGGAAACAGGGAAAGGAGGAAAAAAGAGAAGAGAAGAAGGTGGGAAAGAAAGAAAGAGAGAAGAGAAGAAGGAGGGAAAGAGGAAAAGGAGAAGGAAAGGAGGGAATGAAAGAAATTTGGCGGCAATTCAGCTCCATTATATCCTATGGGCCATTGAAGTCAATGGTGAAAACATAGGGTATATTCTGGGGGCTGGAGGGGAGGGAGTTTGAGGGAGAGGCTCCAAACTCACAGGGTAGCTGATGGAGCCTCTCCCCAAGATACCCACCAAGTTTCAAGAACATTGGATCAGGGTCAGAGACCCCAAAATTGGGGGAACTCCCACCCCCATCAGAGGGATGGCAACCCTAGTCTGGACAGAGTTTCTGGTGTTACGGCCCCCTACCTCTCATCACTGTGCCAGCAGGAAGAGACCAGGGAGGGCTGAGAGGGGTCTGAGCAGCCCTGATTGCCAGACTGCTAGCTCCAGACAATAAACCAGTGACTTAAACTCTGTTGCTAGCTTGTGTATTTTTAAAAATCTGCCAATCTTCATTATTTAAAGTCCATTACATTATACTTATGAAGTCCTTGTTATGCCTGTTACATTTCTTCAGATCCCCTTTTTGCTATCTGCAACTTTGAAACTTTTTAACTGCTCACATCTCTGAAGATGCTCTTCCTCATGAATATAGAAAAATAACTGAAAACAGAGAATGGCTCATCCACAGAGACATGGCTGACGTGGGCCTATCCATACTAAGATCCCAACACCCAGCAATAAGATCTGCACAAATCCTGCAATCACAAAATTTTAATCTCGGGAATGAATGGTCTCAAACATGGATGCAATCAGCTCCACCCAATATCCATAACCTGATAAACACCAACAAGAGGTCCACAGGATTTGACTTGCCATGTAAAGTATGGAAGACAGCTAGTAGAATATTGTAAAATATAGCTGTTTCACCAGGCCTTTGGCTGAGGTGGTGGACCTTCAACCATCTCAGCCTCCCCTGCCTCCCCTGCCCACAGTAATTTATTATTTGACTAACATCCTACAGGAGGCACTATGGATCGCCCTGGAGTTACTGTTTTGGCTTAGTTGCCATCTTGTTCTGATTGTTTTAAATTTGGTCTTAAGTATGTTTATTCCTACTTCATTGTATGTTTTATGTGTTGTGAGCCGCCCTGAGCCCACTTGTGGGATAGGGTGTGGGATATAAGCTTAATTAAATAAATACGAACAGGCTTTGGCAGATGTGCAGACCTGTTGTTTAAATGGGGCAAAATACCATGACAAAAATGCGATTGTGATACAACCTGCCAAACTATTTCCCATCTGTCACAGGAATGTGAGCATCATACTTTCCAGGGTGATGTGACAGAGCTCTTTGAACTCTCTCCAGCTGTGAATGAATGGATTGAAAATTTAGATATTAGCATTTAGGGGGATTGCTCAATTGGTCTGCCTACCCATTGTATCAACTTGGTTATGTATTTTATATTATTATGTGCTTCCTGTGTGTAACTCTGCCATACAATAAATACAAATATACTAGGAATATTTCCATTATGGAAATAAATATACTAGGAATATTTCAGTGAGCTCTACAAAGAGGCTCTGGGAGAGTGCCCTGGCCTTGGGCACTCAGCGTCAATTTGCTGTGGTAACCTCAGCAGGGTATAATGACACAGAGTCCACCATTTTCTCCAGAGGAATTGATCTCTGCTACCTGAAGAGTAGTTGTAATTTTGAGTGATCTCCGGCCCCCACCTGGAGATTGGCAACAATGGTTCCCCAGGAGGGAATGGCTGGTTTGGAGGGTTATGTCAATGGCATTGTACCTGTCTGAGGTCCCACCCCTCCTTTAACCTCACCCTCCCCATGCTCCACCTGTCAAATCTCCAGGAATTTCCCAACCTGGAGATGGCAACTCTATCTCCTTCTCAGCCAAGCATCAACCTGCCATTATCTGCCCCTCACTCTTCAGCTTTCTGTCTCCCCCTCACACACACCTGCAGGCTCTACTGTGCTCTAAAGCCCTGACTGCTACCTCACATTGGCTGTCATGGGGGGGGGGCATCTTAGCAAGATATAAGGACACAGAGTCCACCATTTTCTCCAGGGGAACTGATCTCTGCCATCTGGAGAGCAGTTGTAATTGAGTGATATCCAGCTCTCACCTGGAGATTGGCAACAATGGGGACCAAAGCAGCTTACATCAGTCTCCTTCCCCTCTTTTGACTTGCACAACAACCCTGTGAGGGAGGTTATGCTGAAAGTCTTTGACTGGTCCAAAATCACCCAGTCAGCTTCCACAGCAAGAATCTAGATCTAGCAGACCCTGAAGCACTGACTGCTACACCTAGGGTAGCCAACCTCCAGGTGGAGCCTGGAAATCACCAAATATCACAACTGAACTCCAGACAACAGATCTCTCTCTCTCCCCCTGAAGAAAATTAACTGCTTTAAACAGTGGCCTCTATAGCATTCTGTTCAGGTGAGGCCTCTCCCCTCCCCAGACTCTGGCTTCCTTAGACTAGCTTATTTAGACACAGAATCTCCCTACCTGGAGCTGGCAAGCCTATTCAGGACTGGCCCCAATGAGTTTTCTCCCAAAGGCCAAAATAGGCGTGGAAAGGTTCTTTTACTGACAGAACCAAGCTTGGATGCCTAGCAACAAGCACAGGGGAAAGTAGGGTTCCCAGCTCTGAGCAGGGAAATACTTGGAGATTTAGGGGGTGGATCCTGTGAAGGGCAGTGTTGGGGGGAATTTCCCAACCTGGAGCTGGCAACCCTAATCAAGATTGGCCCCAATGAGTTCCTCACAAAGGCCTGGAAAGGGCTTCATTTCTTTGTCTTTTTACTGACAGAACCAAGCTTGGTTTCCTACCAACAGCCACTGAGGGAAAAGTTAGTCCCACAGAGGAGCCAAGCAGGTGAAATGTCTTCCTCAGGAGAGAGAGCATATTCTGACAGGGAACAATAGCTGTAGTGGGTGGGGAAGAGGAGCAGACCGAGCACTCAGCCAATGGCACGCAAGTACCCTTGAGTGGTGGCTGATGGGCCAATGGCTGATGGAGCGCACTGTGGGCGGGACTCAGGCAATGCAGCCAGTGGATAGGAATGGCTTCTGAGTGACACACCATGGAGCCAACTGATTTAGGAGTATGTGGAATGTTCAGAAAGTGCCATCCCACTACTCAATTATATATAAGGAAAGATACTGCTACAAGGCTGTACTATAAATTTATAATTGTATACTGAAGGAGCTGCATACACTGGATTATCTCCAACACAGCCTTGTGAAAGAAGCTAAGGTAGAAGGTACTGATTGATTCAAGATAATCAGAAGAGTAGTTAGGTCCAACCTGGGAAATGCCAGGAGAATTTGGAGGTGGAGCCTGAGGAGATGAGGGACTTCACTGGGGTACAATGCCATAGAATTTGTGTTCCAAAGTGGCTGTTTTCTCCAGATGAACTGATCTCTGTCACCTGGAAACCAGTGGTAATCCCAGGAGATCTCAATTCACCACCTGGAAGTTGGCAAACTAGCCACCAGGGAGAAGGGGTTTGAACCATGGTCTTGATGGGATGGAGCCAACCAGTTTTTCTGTTGATGAAAAAATGAATGGTCCCCTTTGACCACCCAGAAAAGCTAAGCTGGGGATCATGGGACCCACACAGACAAAATCCATATGCAACAGGAACTGTAGTAAGAAGAGGATTTTGTGAAAAAACTGGTTGGATCCAATTCTGTGATCCTAATTCAAGACTTCATCTGCTACACTAATATAGCCTTACTAGTACTTAGCATCTAGGCACATTTAGAAGTAATATAATTAGTGATCTCTAATAATTACTAATTAGTAATCACTTGCTACAAGACCCTTATAACTGGACTAGACAGGGCTGAACCTGGGACCTTTGGCAAGTAAAGTGCATGCTCTTCCAGTACTGGATTTCAACTGTAAAGCTTACTGGATAACTCTTGAGCAACTCACCATCTCTCAAACTAACCTACTTCACAGGGTCATTTTGAAGATAAAAAGGGGGGAAATCTGTGCATGCTACCCTGAGTCTCTGGTGAGGGAAGGAAAGGTGAGATACAAAAGAAATCAATCTGCAAATACCTTAAACCTAAGACTAACATGCTGATATCCAATTTAAAGGTGTCACCCCCAATCCAGTCATTAGAGAGATAATTTCTACAGCCAAAGTATCAAGCACCTGACCTTGTGGATTTGGGGCTTCTTCCCCCTGCAGTGGCCAAGAACTGCCTTAGTTATCCAGTAATCCACTGGTCTCTGCATCCATTTTGCTGGCAAGAGAAATTTCAGAGAAAGCACTTGCAGAGCACCCCACTTCCTGAATCTTGTTGCTACTATTTTCATTTGTTTGCTTCCCAGCATGTGTATGTGTGTTTTTACGCTAGGGCTTGATCTTTGTACTTTCTTTGTGCACTCTTTCTCATTTTGCAGATAAGTACCTGAGAGCAGTAATGCCTTCCTCTGGGGCTTCAGATCCCTTTTGCTTTTCTTGACCTACACCCTTATGCAATGTCTTTTCTCACCCCAGCACCTGAGGCCAGGCCCTTGCTCTGAGAACCAGCAACACTCCCCTCCCTCATGCTAATCTTATCTACAGTGACCACTCCTTGCTGACACTCAGGCACCCAGCTACCCCTCCCTCTATAAAATGGGCTGGCCTACTCTTTGATCCCCAAAATGGTCTGGCTAGCAGCCGTTAATGCTCCCCATGGGACTTTCTGCCTTTTGATTATCAAATTGTCCATATAAAAACTCCACTTGGCATGTCCTTGGAGAAATGCACCACCCAAAACAAAAACCTATAAAAGTAAAGGACACCTTGTGATACACATGCACATTAAAGGATTTCAGAAGTTCAGTATCAACCACATACTCTGTGGTAACAGATAACAGGGTAACTTCATCTCCTGCATTCAAGACCTTTCTCTTCTCAACCGTCTTGGACTAGATGACCTGCAAGGTCCCTTCCAACTCTAGCATTCTATGATTCTCGGAACACAGACAGCGAGGAAATTCTCAAAATCACATCTCTCTCACTTGCAAGGACCTCTTTTCCTCTAGTCCACCCCTATTCTCAGTGCTGCCAAGGTAAATGTAAGCTACATCCTGATTCAATCACAAGTTATTACACCCTGTTTTCCCACCAACATTTCAGCAGCAGCCATGTAGAAAAGCAGCCAGCAACACCGCCCTACAACATCCTTTGAAATCATCAAGAATTTGTTCTAAGCAATGACAGGTATTTTCAGAACTTGAAGGAACTGGATTCATGGGCCTCACTAAAATGTGCAGAGTCTGAAGAATTACAGCAGAAGCAGCTTCCTTATAGGCAAGCTGAAAGCCACCACTGGTTAAGAGTGCTGAGCTGGGCCCAGGCAGACCTGGGCTCAAATCCCCATTCACCAAGAAATGCACTGGGTGAATTACCGGTAAGCCAGTAACTCTCACTCAGTCTAACCTAACTCAATGGGTTGCTGCTGTGAAGATAAAATGGAGGAGATGAGCAACCCATATTTGCCACCCTAAACTCCTGGAGAAAGGGTGGAGTAAAAAAAGGATTGCTAGAGTAAACAGTCATGTGTCCCTTGGCAAACCATCCCTCTTTACACTGGATTGTGCTGAATCCAGAGGCACTTGCTTTTGTCATATAAGGACTATGCATTCTGAAGGAAAGGTTAGACCTTGCCATCCTTGCAAATAAATCCACAAAAATCAGATACCTTCAAAACTTTTTAAGAGCCAACTTGGTCCTCATCCGCAGGTGAGTTGTTTGTGGCACATCACAAAACCACATCTTCAGATTTACAAAACTTTGCCTGCTTGGTCTGGAGGTGATTTAACTTCAGCACTCCAATGACTGCTTGTACTTCTTAAATTAAAAAAAGCACAGATAAAATATAGGGAACCCCTCCCACGCTACCCTTTCTCATGGGTTCTTCACAGTTACTAGCTCTGCTCCCAGAATGGTTCTCAGCCAGTGAATTCTCTTTGTCTTCATCTTCAGGATCTCAGATAACAGATAGTTATTTACACATCCATATTCAGAAGAGTAGCTGCATTAATTGGCTGCTGCAAAACCAACATGGACTCTTTTGGCTGAAGGCATAAACTACTGCTCTCTTGCCTATCCATCCTTCCTTTTAGACCTAATTCTGTAGCACTTCCCTCCACCATCTGTACCACAGCAAATCCACCCTGGCTACTGAAAGCTTCTCCCACCTATAATACAAGAACCCCCATTTCTTCAAGTCACTTTTCCAAATCATTATACACAGCAGCCATGACCAAAGAAAATATGTTTGTCTTTTCAGACCACTTCAGAGATCTCAACTATTTCCAAGTGCTCCAGTATGCCTAATGCTATAAATTTTTGGATCCCTCTTATCAGTGATTCCAGTTCTTTTGTTAAGTGACCATCATCATAGGAGGAGATGCATAAACTTCACTTTCTCTTTATTTGCAACCATTCCCTCCCACTTAGGCTACCTCAAGCCTCCTCCCCTTTGTTTCTACCCAGAACTATATAACCTGTAGTGTCACTCATGACCTTTATCTGAGCTTCCCTTATCTAAGTATCAGCAGAACTGCAGAATCAGGGGCTGCCTTTTAAGAATATAAGAACTGCCTGGCTGGATCAGGCCAAAGTTCACATGGTCTAGTATTCTGTTTCCAATGGCAGCTGGACAGATTTCCATCTCACATAAGAATTGCTTGTTCTCAGGATTTGCTCCTTAGCGGTGTATAATGCCTCTGAACGTGGAAGTAACAGCTACTGGTGAATATGGGACCAGGATCATATGGGGAAAACATAGCTGAAAATAACTGTGCAAACCCGCCTTCTTTAAATGAGCTTTACTGATGCTTGGGGTCTGAATGGTGAAAAAAATCAGGGTCACAAAGGATTTTTCTCCAAAGTCTGAGTGATTAGTGACACTTGCTCAGGAATGGAGGGCCACACACGTCAGCATGTGGCTTAATTCTCTTGTTGGAATTATCTCTGCAGGAAACTTACTGTAGTGTGACTGCTTTCCTATTTGTGACACAGGGCAGCCTTTATTGCATTTGCTGGTCTGAGATAGGGAGGAGAGCAGGCCAGTCATGTCTTCCAGTTTGTACTAATAACTTGAGGAGTCTTCAACTGTGAGTTAAAGGGAAAGGCTTCTCTGCCCACTACCCTCCTTCCATGCTCTTTTTTCATTGTGCTATCAGAATTCTGAATGAGCTGCAAGTCTGACCTTCCTACCTCCTCCAGATTCCAATGCCTGAAAAATTGCAAATGATAATGTCAGGCACAGGATGATGCCACTGCATGCATTCTATCTTTCTTGACTTCCTGTTTTGCATGCTTCACATATTTTGTTCCCCCTGTTCTCAAAGTTTTGGCATACTCTGAACACCCTTTGCTTGTGCAGAGAACCGTTTCATCTAATTTATTTTTTTATTATATTTACATCGTTGCCCCTCCTTAAAGGAACTCAGGGAAGTGCAGGTATCCTACCTTGTTATTCTCAAAACAACCAAATCAGGCTAGATGGGGAAGGGAGACAGATTGGTTTAAGGGTCACCCAATAAGCTTACTGGCACAAGCAGAAATCTGAACTCAGTTCTGCATGGTTCAAGAATAATATCTGATCTACTACACCACACTGGCTCATGACAGCAACCTCCCTCAGAAGCTTCTTAAAAATAGCAAACACCCTGCAGCTAGCATTGTGTTTGTGTGCTTGCCTGGAAGTCATGATTGACCTCTGGCGACCCCCTACTGGGGGCTGGACATTTTTCAGAGCAGTGGAATGATTTAGCCTGCCTCTGCATCCCACCTGTGATATTCCTTGGAGATTGCCCTTCCAAGTACTTGCCAGAGTCAGCCCTGCTTAGCTTCCGAGATTTGATGAGATCAGGCTTGCCTGGGCTACCCAAGTCAGTACCAGCTAGCAGGTAATTTGATAGTACAGAAGCCAGTAACAGGAAAATGTTGGCTCCCCTTTTTCTTTAAGCAAGTTTCTGATCCTTATGGATCAGAGCAACATTGAAAAAGAATCTCAAGAGTTTAGAACCATGGACAGTCTGGGGGCAGAGGTTCTGTATTTGGGGTAAATTCAGTGTCATATGTAGCTTCTTGCCCTTTTTCCCCCAAGTGAATTTTTACATACAGATCAGCTGATCGGCCAAGACCAGTAGAAGCATAAACCAATGCGCAGCCAGTAGCTCTTACACTCAAAACAAGTGTATATAGGACAGCAGTCTAAATTACACACAAAATGTATTCATAATTGCAGTTCTTCAGCCCAGAATATTCACAGTCCTGTTTACAGGCTGCTGATTTTATGGATTCTTAACGAACTAGAATTGGGTTAGCTAGCAACACCCCCCATCCCTTTCAAACAATTCCTGCTTATTTAAAAGGTCCAGTTCAAAACAGTCTTGCCTGGACCTGAGATGTTCTTCCACTCAATGCTGAAAGGCAACTGAGTTATACTTTCCCCTGGGCAATTCTGGCAGCCTAATTCAGAGGTTCTTTTCGAATAATCGATTACTAATTTCAGGGGGGGAGGCACTCAAAATTTCTCTTTTGTTGCCTCTCATCCATAATCCCTAAAATAACATCCATTTTGGAGCCCAAATATCTAAGCACAGAAGAAGGAGATGCACTGGCTGCCCTTTCCTCCACCATGAGTGTTGCATCAGCAGCTGGGGCCACCTCAAACACTCATGTTGAAGTGATACAGCAATATGAACAACTCCCTCACAGCAGATGAAACAGAAGCAGGAGGTGGGACAGAATACTCAGTGGCCCTCTGCTTTATCTGAAAATACTCTGTTTATTATTTCTGGAGAAACTTTTGAGAAAGGCACTCTGTAAACACAGCATCATAAAACAAATAGAAGTTCCATTATCTCGAGCTGACAGACCAGAGCTTGGAGTGCATTTCATGAAGGAATGCCTTGTACTGGCACTACAGCAGTGTTTCACAGCTACCAATGGTGCTTATGAGAGTTATGCTGTTTGTTTAGTTCCCAACACAGCCAACACATTCTGTACAGGTAGGCTCTTGGAAATGCTCCAGCTCTTGTAAGGCAGAAACAAAACACCTGCTCAGAGGGACTCTTGCTGAATAACAGTGCCAGACATCAGTCCACTGGGTATAGTGGTTAGAACACTGGACTAGGATCTGAGAGACCCATTCAGATCCCCACTCTGCCATGGAAGCTCATTCACTGAGCAGCCTTTGGACATTCAACTTTCACTCAGCCTAATCTAATTCATAGGGCTGTGAGGACAAAGGAGATGAGAAGAGAACGATGTTGTAAGTCACTCTGACTCCCCCCAATGGGAAGAAAAGCAGCATATAAATATTTAAATGAATAAGGAAACTATTTTTGCCATAACAGAGAGGAAATTGAACTCAAACTGTCATTTCCTTTGACTTGATGGCAACTGATTTCAGAAGAGTCACCTGAATGGGAACAATCACCACAAGAACTATGGCCGCACCAAAATATAATTCTAAGCATCATAACCACTATATGTAATAGTCAAGTGGCTGGTTCCTGAATGCAAGTAAAACAAGTCCTCCCCCAAGATAGTCTCTGTCTACGGGGGGATTCACCAGGTGTGCAGAAGAAAATGACTTTGTAGGTTAACCAAAAAAAGAGACCATCACACCCATAATTTCTGCTGACATCCTTGGCCTTGACAATGTCCATAAAGCTTATATTTTTAAGGCTTCTGAGGTATATGTATGTGTGTGGGGGGGGATGTGAGCTCATCAGAAGGGCACAGGACATTGTCTGACTTCGACAACAAGTGTCTATTTTCTGGATTCTTGTTTTTTTTAAGATATATTTGTTTAAAATGTCATTGTTACCTGCTTTGAGTCCTTGTCCAGGAAGAAAATAGGATTATAAATATTTTAAATAAAGCAAGAGACAAACCTTCATCACTCCAGGGAAGAGCCAGGAGCTACAGTCTGCATTGATACCTAGGCTTGGACCAAAATATCAGGTGCTACCTGACCATGGTTGCTGGGGGCTATTTCCCTCATGGAACCTTTAAAGACAGCAGTTAGAGCAAAAGAACCAGGGAAAGGACAGCCCACAATTTCGCCCCTGTGTCTTCAGCAGTCGCCACTGCTGGTGTTAGGACTCAGAAACCTTTCTCCCTCTACCTGGGTGAAGAAAAGCCTCACTTCCTAGGGACAGGAATGTCTGTTACTATCTGGCCCTGGTTGCTAGGAAGCATTCCAAGGGGGTGTGGCCAATTGCCTCACTGAACCTTTAAAGAACAGCAACTGGAACAAGAACAGGACAGTTTACACCAGTGGCCTCAGAGTCTTTATATGAGTCACCATTGCCTTTAAATATATATATCTATTCCAGATGGGTAGCCATGTTAGTCTTCAGCAGCACAATAAAACAGGAGTCTAGTGACACTTCAAAGATTAATACAATTTATTCCAGCATAAGGTAGATATTGAGGAGCTGCAGTGGCTCAAGTGGTTTAGACGCTGAACTGCAGGCTGGAAGGTCAGTAGTTCAGCAGTTCGAGACCCAAGTGCCTCATGACTGAGTGAGCTCCTGTCTTTGATTCCAGCTCCTGCCAACCTAGCAGTTCGAAAGCAAGAAATTGCAAGTAGATAAATAGGTACCACTTCAGTGGAAAGGTAACAGCATTCTGTGTGCCTTGGCGTTTAGTCATGCTGGCCACATGACCACAGAAATGTCTTCGGACAGCGCTGGCTCTTCGGCTTGGAAACGGAGATGAGCACTGCAACCCTAGAGTCGGATTCGACTGGCTTTAGAGCAAGGGAACTTTTACCTTTTAAGGTAGATATTTTAAGTCAGAGTTCACCATCAGATGCACTGAAGTGTACATCCATTAGATGTGTTTCAAAGAGAGGCTGGTTTAAAACACAATCCAGAAAATAACTAATCTGTTCACTCAGAGTGGGGACAAAGTGGATGAACTATCTATTATAGACAGACCTCCCACCCATTATACAAGTTTATTAACATTCAACAAGTGTTGCTCTACACAATTTTATGATGCAGGTTAATAGCAGAGGATACTGTTAGCCCTTGTGTGGAATGATGAACTCCTCTTGTCTTGCTACTCTCTGCAAAGAGCCAACCTAGGTAACAGCCTACATATGAAGTTGTAGAATGCAAGGGAGAGAATGGGCCAAGGAGATGGATTTTGGCATGGAAAAATACAAGGAAAGGGTGCTGGTTCTTAAAAACTAGTTGCAGGGGTTTCTTTCCGACAGGTCCTACGTCAGCCAAAACATTTCCAACCTGCTAAGCGACCTCATGAAAGTCCAGGTTCAAACACTTGCAAACCTTCCCCCGTGGTGCTACTATCAGACTGTAAACAGCATTCTTACATAATGCCAGCAGACAGCATAGCACCTTCACCTCTTTCTCTGCTCCGGAATGTACAAGTGAATCAAGGGGGGGGAGAACCTGTCCCTGCTGACCTGCCATTCAAATAAAGGAAGGTGGGATCATGCTTCTCTACCACCAGCAGCCAAGGTTCTCATGACAAGACTCAGAGTAATCTCCAATGGCAGGTTTCTTTATAACTGATCCTCTCTTGTAGTTTCTAGGGAGCTTACAGCAGTCTCATCAGTGTCTGCCTGAATCCCTAAAGAATATAAGCAATCACACCACTCCATTTGCACTCTAGATCATTTCAGTTATCCCAGCATGCGTGTCTCTTCATTCATCTTACAAACGTTTTCCCCTCGGCTCTTTGGGCCTTTGTGTGCACCTTTGAGATTCAGTGATCTCTTGTTTCAGACGAACAAGAAACTTGTCCCTCTTGGGTGTGTTCAGACGGGCAGCTAATCCCACCATTATGCCAGCTCGAATTTGATCCCAGCTCGAATTTGATCCCGATCTTTTTAATCCCCCAGGGGGATCGTCTTACCGCGTACTGCCTTCATTGTGGATTGTCTAGACAGCGTTCACTGAAGGACGTGCGCGCAGTGGGTTTTTAAAAAAAAAACTTTTTGCGCATCCACATAGGCATCACAGCGTGTCCTTGTTGAAGGAGACGCGCAGTGGTTTGTTTTTTAATTGTGCACGTGCATAGACGTGACAATGCGTCCTTATTGATCCATGCATGTGTAGTTTTTTTTAAAAATGGTGCCTACTCAGGATGATCTGATGTCAGACCACCCCAACGGGAAGATTGCGCACTGGTGGAACAATCAGATGGATGAAAGTCCACAGTTGTCCTGCAGGTAACCGAAAACCCCACATTTAAAGTAGTACCTTTTAAGTACAGCTCCGAAGCGTGACAAAATGGGATGCCCATGGAAGAGGGACATTTCCCAGATGTTTGTGTCTGGACATTAACTTTAGATCCGTGAGGCAATCGTACCTCGTGTGGATCTAAAGAGCCGTCTGATCGGACTCTTGGTCAGCTTGTTACAAAGTGCCTGGTTACAGGCTCTTTTCTCCACAGCCCATCTTGTCACCATGACCCATAGGGTCAAGATGACCTTTTTAACCAGCCTTCCTCCATAAGGCTGCAAGCCTGTACACACCCACTTGGAGGGGGTCCCACTGATTTCAATGGAATTCTCTTTCAAATATGTACACTCTGGATAGCAGCTTGACACGGCACCAAAACTGTCCTCTAACTTAGGAAACTCGTTAGTCTTTTCTTTCCCTCCACTTTCTCCTAATCTTTCTAAACTTCTTTGGTGGCCCATCAAAGGGCCACAAGAGATGTTCAGATGGTATGCTTGCTCTCCCAGCTGCTGAACAGCTGCCTTTCATTTCTTCCAGCCCAGGGGGAAAAAATCACCACCAGAATCTATTCTGCAAAGACTGCATCTTTCAGCACTTCAACAGTCTTCTGCTGGGAAGAGTGTGCACTAGTGACTGCTACTTTCTTTGAATGCACAGAACACACACATACCCAAGAGGCAAAGCTGTAACCCCCACCCCCCAAGCCTAACGCAGTTACAACAAGCCATCACCACCAGAAGGTGGGGAAGTGAGGCTTTTAAATGTCCCATTGGAGAATTAACAGCAATGCTACAAAAACACAGCCTCATATCCCCTAATGGCTGCAGTCAGATGGTATCACCTCCAGCAAAGCAACAATACCTTAGTGTAGTAACTGACTGATAGATGAATCATCATCCAGTTCAGAAGAGAGTCTTAAGCAGATTCCCATTGACAACAAAAAGTAGATCCAGTTGGTTAACCATGTTGGTCTGAAGCAGTACAACAAATTTAGAGTCCAGTGGCACCTTTAAGACCAACAAAGGTTTATTCAAGGTACAAGCTTTCATGTACATGCACTTTAAAAAAAAATAAAGTGTGTGTGCACACAAAAGCTCATACTTGGATAAACTTTACAAAAAGTATTCTGAGAGTGCAATCCTATGCACACTTACCTGGGAAGAAGCACCATACATTGTGGGACTTGCTTTTGAGTAGACACACATATAGCATTGCACTGAAACTGTGAATCAGACTGAAAGCACTCAGGTGTATGTAAACAAAGTCATGTGTTTTGCTGAAGAGAAGAATAACTTAGCAACCAACCCTATAAATTCAGGTTATCACTACAACTTAGATAGATTTTATTTGACACCAGAACTCCTAAGTTTCAGTAATGTGTTGCAACAAGAGTTATATATGCACACAGACTTTGTGCTTGCTGGCTCAGAAGTATGCTTCAGTGAGTTCAATAGTATTTACTCTCAAGTAAGCATATATAGGGCACAGTTCAGGGAACTATACCATTATGAATTCACAAGCCCCTAAATTTAGATATAAAAAGATATGGCCCCACTGGGATCAATAAGATTAAGGCTGCAATCCTAAACACTAGCCAAGACTAAGGCCTACAGAAAAATAAAGGACTTACTTCTGAGTAGGCCTGTTTAGAACTGCTCCCTAAATCTGCTCTAAAAGTTCCAGCAGGAATTCATTGGCAATGCAGATGCAGCCCAGAATTTAAAACACTCCCAAGTCAGCTAGTTTAATTTTAAACTCTGGTGTATGAAAGCATATTTCTTATGGTTGGCTAAAGCCCTTCTTTCTCCCACACACCCCCAACTGTGGAGAGATTGTACCTTCATTTTGCAATCGGTGTTCCCGAAGCAGGTGCTGAAACCTTGTCGGCTGCTGGCGATTCTCGGAGCCTTGCCATTGTCGGTCTGAACTCCCATTGTCGGCTCAGAGCTCTCAAGCAATTCCTCCGGGGTCCAAGCGCCTGTTATCCGTGAGCTTTTAGCTCCACGGACTGCCACGGTCAGGTGCCTGCCGCGCTTTCTCTCACCTTCCCATCCGCTAGAATGGAAAGCCAGCCAAGCGACAGAGCTGGAGCCGGGAGTTTTTATAAGCCCGCTCCGCTCATTGAAGCGATGATGAAACTTTCTTTCTCCTCCCCTCTTGCCTTTAGCGCGTAAAAGCCGGCGCTGGAGAACACGCCGATCGCACCTCAACGCCTGCTAGCAAGCCTGACCCTTTGCCCTCTAATCTTTCGGAGCGGACTTTCAACCGCCCCTGACGACGCCCCCTGGGGGAACCGGCCCAGCAGAAACCGGAGCCCAAGAGGGGGAACCGGTAAGCCTTTTCCAAATTACCCGGCCCAAAAGCTCTCAGCTCCCCTGGGGGACTTTGACGCTGCTCACCAGCAAGTGCGACGCAGCTGGGGAGGACAGGCCGCGACCTGCCTAGGCACACCTGGAGCGCCAGGGGCCTGGCTGTAGTCTCTCGAATAACCCTCGAGCTATGAGCTGGGGGAGAGGGAGCCCACTTGTGGCCACCTAAACTGCCCTCAGAAGGGCGTTCATTCAGTGCACTGCACACTGCCTTCACCTGCCTGTCCCTGCTACCCTGGCTTGAGACTGGCCTGGCATTTACAGGCGCCAGGGTTTCTGACCTGGCTGCATAGGGTTATGCAAGGGAATCGATTGCAGTTGCTTTACTCACACTGCAGCGGCGGCGGTGGCGGCCAGGCCTTTAAGCTACAAAGTTCAACTAGTGAGCCAGGCCTAGCTGGAAAGGCCTTCTCATGTCGGGTTGCCAGTCTCCAGGTGGTATAAATATGTAATGGTCCCACAGTGAAAGCAAGTTTGATACAAAATCACAGCACTGAGGCTGTAGCACTGTGTAAGAAAATGCAAATAGAGTTTACATGCCAGTTTGGTGTAGTGGTTAAGTGCGCGGACTCTAATCTGGGAGAACTGGGTTTGATTCCCCACTCCTCCACTTGCACCTGGCTGGATGACCTTGGGCAAGCCATAGTTCTGATAAGAGCTGTTCTTGAAAAAGAGCAGTGTTATGTATTGGAATGTGAATCTGGGCTATACATTCCTATGTTAAGCTTGATTTCAAATGTGGCTCTTCAGCTGTGGCATTACTATTGGCTGGTTTCTAAGAAACCTCTGTACAGAACCAATCATCTTGTAAATATGTTGCAAAGAGGGAACAGTCCTGATTGGCCTTTATCCCTGTGTTGTGATTGGCCTTTATCTCTGTGTTGTGATTGGCCTTTAGCTAACTGGGGGTGTGGCTTTGACAGCCCGGGAGAGTTTAAAAAGGGAGCTGTGCTCCACTTGTTTGTTGTGTGTTCCTGAGTTGAAGTCTTGCTGTTAAATAAAGCTGAAATCACTTTTTGCTGAATCCTGTTGTTGAGTCTCATACTTAACAAGCAGTTTCTGTCAAGAGCTCTCTCAGCCCCACCTACCTCACAGGGTGTCTGTTGTGGGGAGGGGAAGGGAAGGGAGTTTGTAAGCTGCTCTGAGACTCCTTTGGGTAGTGAAGGGTGGGGTATAAATCCAATCTCTTCTTCTTCATTTGTATTTTTTTGCACAGTGCTACAGCCTCAGTGCTGTGATTTTGTATCAAGTCTCCAGGTGGTGGCCTCTGGGCAACAGAGATCAGTTCCCCTGGTGAAAATGGCTGCTGTGGAAGGTGGACTCTATGGCATTATACCCCACGGAGGTCTGTCCCCTACCAAACCCTGTCTTCCCAGGCTCCAACACACACACCCTGAATCTACAAGAATTTCAAAATCCAGAGTTGGCATTGGCAATCCTGCTATGTTGCTTTCTGCAGCTCCCCAACCCAGAATGGGGAAGGAGGTGGCTTGTTGATGCCAATGTCAGGACCGTCAAAACAGGCAAATGTAACCAGTGAAATTTTCCTCACAGGAAATAATTGCCAGGTGGCCTGTACTGCAGGACCGCTTTGGCCTCATCACACTGGCCTCAGAGGCTGCATGACAGGCAATTGGGTATGTTGGTTGCTGGGCACTGAATGGCCAACTGTGGCAAGGCTGCTTGGTTAAATATTAACCACCATGATATGGCTGGAGCATGGGCTCCCCAACAGTAGGTCTGCACATCACAACAGACTGAAGTGGAGATGGTATATGACGCCCAAAAAAATCGCTATTATAAATGAAAGTATGTCTAACAAATGTTGGAAATGTAAGAAAAATGAAGGATCTTTTTACCATATGTGGTGGACATGTGATAAAGCAGTATGTTATTGGACTAAGATCCACAATGAGATACAAAAAATTCTGAAATGTACTTTTAAGAAAGACCCACAGATGTTATTGCTAGGTCTTAAAATGGAAGAAGTAAATGTAACCAAGAGAACATTATTATGGTACTTGATTATAGCAGCTAGATTGACTTTTGCTCAATGTTGGAAACAAGATAAGATACCTGAAACATGGGAATGGATTAAAAAGACTTTGTTTATGGCAGAAATGGACAAAATAACAAGAAAACTAAACAACGAAGAAGACGAAACCTTTTTCGAAGATTGGAAAGACTTTCAAGAATACTTGTTGAAAAATTGGGATGTCAAACGTGGTTTGATTTGTTTTGACAGCTATTGAGGAGAAATTGAAAGAGATTTAGACCTCTGAATTGTTACCATTAGTAAAAGAAAATAAGTTTAGTAGTAAATGTAACTAAATAGAGAGTCATTATGGGGTTGAAGCATTGCGGGAAGCCTTGTTTGGGGGGGAGAGGGTGAAAGAAAATGGATATGTATTGGTTTGTTTAAATTGTATGAACATGAAAATATATCCAATAATAAAATGTATTTACCAAAAAAAAAAAAAAAACAGACTGAAGTGGTGCAATAGTACTACGGTTGCCAACCTCTAGGTGATGGCTGGAGATCTCCCGCTATTACAACTCATCTCTGGGTGAAAGATGCTAATTCACCTGGAGAAAATGGCTGCTTTGAAAGGTGGACTCTGTGGCATTACAGCCCACTGAAGTTCCTCCCCTCCCCTCCCTAAACCCCACCCTCCTCAGGCACCACCCCTAAAATCTCCAGGTATTTACCAACCTGGAGCTGGCAACCCTAACTAGTACTTCAGGTCAGGCAATATTCTACTACCAACCCCCCCTATTAGTAGAAAACTAGTATAGTAGGGAGATTGCTAGGCTATAACCACTACTACTTTTAGGCTAGTTTCTATCTACAGGGAAGTAATCTAGAAACCACAAAACAAAGCATCCACCTAAAATCCGCTATACCTTCTCATTCTGGCATGTGTGCTCATCTGGGCTAAGAAACCTCTTCTGTATTGACTACCTACAACTTGCAAGCGAGAACTGATTGAAGCTTTTAATGGATTCGTCAACATGTGCACGCAGGCTCATAGCCAAGATTTTTTTTAGTTAGGGGGCATTTAAAATTTTAGGGGGCACTGGCTAATCGAATTAGATGTAATTTAAGTTAAATAGACTTTTGGGGGGAAATAGAGAGGTGCTGTCTGGCTCCATAGCTAGCCCTTTGCACCAGGCAGCTGCACAGGAATATCCAGCTCCTTCCCCACACTCACTGCCACTCAGGGGCCCTGGGCTGAATGGGAAGTTTTGGGGTCTTGCCAGTACGTTGGGTGGCCTAGCACCGAGATGCCACCCTGTAGCTACAGGCCTGTGTGCACATTTCCACCTAATAGTCAGCAAGTAGTCTAGAGTGATTTCTGAGATGGTAAACTAGTATAAGCAAGAGCATAGCGGGCTTTGGCTGCTGGACATGGACTCTGGGCCAGCAGGGAGCTCATATAAATACTGCTCGTTCTGTTCTAATGATGCAGCCTGTGCACATTTTACAAGATATGGGCACACTGTATAAATCTCTACTCCACTCTGTCTATGCATTTCTGAGCACTGTATGCTCTGTGCTAAGGGAAGTGCCCAGCCAAAATGGGAAAGGGATTTGAAAGATAGAAAGAGAGGTGGGGCTTCCTGACAAATACTGAGTTAAATCCAGCCCTTCAGGCTTAACGCTGTCATCCAGAGCATGTTTGCTGTAAGGTGACTGAAGAACAATTGGCTGGGCTTTGGTCTGTTGAATGTCTACAGAGAAAGGCTGAAAGAGAAACTTATAGAACAATTTGTCGACCCTTTTGGCCCAAATCCTCAGAGACCATTTTTTGTTCAAAGAATACATCCACTGTGTTTTATTATATTTTCATTTTGTTTACAGACAGATGTCAGCAACAAATTCATAGTGACTTTATGCTGGATGCCTGGAATTCCACAGCAGATTCTGTGTCCAAGGTGTGAAATGCAGCCTTAGGTGGATGGCTTTAATCTCTTGGGGAGTCCTATAGCATACTCTGCATATATCCTTCACAAGAGAGTTTCTTTCTCTGAATGTGGAGATAAAACATGATGAGAATAATGGTTGCAGGCCTAGTTTTAAACTGAATAGCTACTTCACATATTTTAGAAAAAATACAAAATGGAGTCTGACTTAAGACACGTTAACAAACAGTAAAATGAAGATATTATGGGTGATCTGACCTGCCGTAATTGGTGTCAGAAGAAATGTCTTGGGGAGGGGAATCCCAGGGGGAAGTGGAAGAGTAGGAGAGTGGTTGTTAACTGTTTCCCTTGTAACCATTGTCCCACTCAAGATCTTCCCCTGCCAGTGCCTTTTCACCTAAAGTTTTTTTTCTGTAGTCAGTCTATGTCCTCTCCCCATAGAAAATGTTGTACAGGATTTTCAGTAGAAAATGGCCTGAGGGGAAGGGCTAAGCAGCTCACACCCTTACTTCAGTAAGGAAGTGAATGGCCCAGGCTAGCCTGATCTCATGAGATCTTGGAAGCTGGGCAGGGTTGACCCTGGTTAGGATTTAGATGGGAGACCACAAAAGTTGCTGTGTAGAGACAGGCAATGGCAAACTACCTCTGTTAGTCTCTTGCCTTGAAAACCTCCAGGGTTGCCATAAACTGGCTGTGACTTGATGGCACTTTACACACACCCTTACTTCATTCCCAATCCCACAGTTGCTTTTCATTTAAAGATAACAGTTGGGAGATTGGATTCAGGTGGGTAGCCGCTGGTCTGGAGCAACAGAATAAAGTTTGAGTTCAGTAGCACCTTTAAGACCAACAAAGTTTTATTCAAGGTATAATAAACTTCCGTTTGCAAGAAGTGAAACAGAAACATTCAACAACTTTCACCCCACCATCAACCTGACAATGAAACAATCTATGCAAGAAAATACATTTTCTAGACACTACTGTAAAAATATACATAGACACCCCCTTATACTGGAAATAGACACCACCTTATACTGGAAACCTACTGACCGACAAGCATACCTTCATGCCTCCAGCCACCATCCTAAACATACCAAATAATGCATTGTATACAGCCAGGCTCTATACTACAGCCACATCTACTCCAATAGTACTGACAGAGGGATCTACAACAAACCTTTTTGGAACTAAAGTACCCACCTGATGAAGCTAAGAAACAGATTAACAAAGCCAGATGGTACCCAAGGAAAACCTGTTGCTAGGCAGGCGCAAAAGAGACAATAACAGAACACCACTAGTGGTCACATATAGTTCTCAACTCAAAACAGTTCAATGCATCGTCACTGACTTAACAACCTCTACTGGATAATGACAGTTCTTTTTCACAAGTACTGGGGAGCAAACCCAGACAGCACAGATAGCCCCCCAGTCTCAAACAACTTCTCACCCACAATAATATAATATCTATTTTGAACATGGGTGCTGGTATCAGAGCTTGCAACAAACCCAAATGCCAACTTTGCTGCCACATACACCCATACAATTCAATCACTGGACCTAACGATATCAACTACACCATCTCAGGCTTATTCACTTGTTCATATGCTATCATTTTATATGCCATTAAATGCCAACAATGCCCTTCAGTTCTCTACATAGGACAAACAGGTCAAACCTTGAACCAAAGGATAAATGGACACAAATCTGACATCAAGAATCATAAAACTGAGAAACGTATAGGAGAACATTTTCCAGGGTACTCAGTGGAGGATCTCAGAGTAGCTGTTTTATTGCAAAGGAATTTCAGAAACAGACTTGAATGGGAGATTGCTGAATTACAAGTTATTACAACACTGAGGACAATGAACCCCCAGGGCTTAATAGAGATATCAGGTACACATGCTAGGTCACTTTGTTCTCACGTATACCCAGAAATTAAACTTTGTTGGTCTTAAGGGTGCCACTGGACTCAAACTTAGTTTTCACTTCTGTTGTTAACTCCTTTATTATCTGTATACCAATTTATTACTGTTCACAGGTCTTCCCAAATGTTTTTCCAGCCTTAGCTGTATTTATTGCTCAGTTACTTATGCATCTTGACTCTCATTAGCCCTTCCTGGGAACTAAATCCCCCCACACCTATACATAACATTTGAGGAAATCGGTTTCAATGTATCTTTAGGAGTGTACATCTACACAGACTAAGTCTCTCAGTTCTCGCTTATATTCAGAATTGAACTTTGTTGGTACTGGAGGTGCCACTTGTCTCAAACTTTGTTCTTACATCTCTGTGTTAATTCTTCTATTTGTATGCTAATTTACTGCCATTCATAAATCTTACCAACTGCCTTAATCCAATCTCAGCTATAATCACCCAGTTACTTATGCATCTTGACTCTAGCCCTTCTTGGCAACTAACCCCCCCCCCCATATCTCTCTACCTATACGTAATGGCTGAGGATTTTCTTTTTCACTGTATCTGAAGAAGTGTGCTTGCACACCAAAGTTTATACCTTGAATAAAGCTTTGTTGATATTAAAGGTGGCACTGGACTCAAACTTTGTTCAGTTGGGGGATTATTTCATGTGTCTGTAGCATCCAGTTTGGTCCTGAGACTTAGAATAAGTTACCTGGCATTGCTTCATGACAGAGTTACAGCTTAATACTAAAATGTGTTGGTGTTTAGATGGAGGTAGGAAAATAAGTCTTGTACTACAAAAACTGAACCTATTAACATCTTTGGTGGGGCATAGCTTGACAAAAGGTGCTGGGTATCCATTCTTTAGAGTGGAGTGACTCTGACTGGGTGAGGGGGACTTTATCATTTCAGAAGTAAGCCTGCTGTGTTCACTGGTATTTACTGAAATGTACATTTACATAGGACATGAAAGTTTTAATATTTGAATTCTTTCATTTCATTTAGCATCATCTGCAGAGTTTTGTCATGAACCTCAGGGATGTTTATATGTGTTTATGTAATCGCACCAAGGAAATTGAACAATAGCATCACTTATTAAGGAAATAAATTATTCTTCTCAGAACTATAGAATTTTAGTGCAATTTGAGGTTCTTTTGGAAATGGTTAAGTTTATGTATTTAGAACATTTCTATGCTGCCTTTCTACCCAATTAAAGGTCCCCCAGGTGGTGAGTATTAAAACAAAACATTAGAACATGACACTAAAAAGCACTGACAGAGAGTGTCAGATGTGCTTTCAAACAATCTGTTTTATTGCTGGGTTATTTTAATTAAAAGGTACTTTAGTGCTGCAGTCATACGAGCAGTTTGCTGCAATATAGTAGCATTACCTTTGCGGATTTAAAGAGCACGATCAGGTGACAACATCTGCCTTCTGTGCCCCAGTCATTAGCACGCCATGTTGCCTCCCTTTGGAAGTGGAGTAATCAGGCACCAGGGAAAGGCTGGTGTTTATGGATATCAGTGCTTCCACTCTGCTTTTCCAGCCATCTGAACTCTCCTGTCGCGAACCGAAGCCGGGTGGGAAATCTGAACTGGCAGATTAGTTTCTGCTGTTTTTTTTAAGTAGCTGCCGATATTTGCATAAGCACATGACTGCATATAAGTATGCACCCGCATACTTTCTTCTTCTTCTTAAAGAAACTGGCTGGGCAGTGTGCTCTGTAGTTGAAACGCTGCAGTAAAGTGGACACCTCACCACTGGATGAGTGCATGGGAAAACTGCCCCAGGGTGTGCTGTCTAGTTGGTCCTTCCCACAACACTTTAAACCAGTGCAGTTAGAGGCACACCCAGATCATGCCAAGCCTCCAGTGTGACTGCAGCCTAGGAGTTTCAGTTGAAAATCAGGACAAACATTTAGGAAATAAATATGTCTGCATTTACAGCAACTTTTTCAAGACAGGTTTAAACTATGGAAAGCAACATCGAAAGCAGCCCTGAAAAAAACAACAACATGGCAGCGACCTTTCTTTAGTCACCCTCCATCTCATTCACAAATCCATCTGCCTTATAAAGACCTGATTCAGATCATCTGAGTTCACATTCCAGTTTGTTCTAAGAAACACAAGCAGCCTGATAATGCATATTTATTGCCTAGTAGAGAAGTAAAACACAGAGCAGTAATAATTCTGTGCAGTAATAGGCCTTAACCTATGTTCTGCAAGATTTCCTAAACTACAATGACTTCCACAAGGATACATAGGACAGTCTTGAAAGCGACCACTCAGGGTGATTTAAAAAAACACTCAGATGCCAAGTAAATTGGTTAAAGGTGACCTATGGTACCAGATAATTTGGAATTTCAACTCTTGAACAACATAGCTTGGCACAACTGATTTATTTCAGTGACACCTAGAAGAAGAAAAAGACATTGGATTTATATCCCGCCGTTCACTTGGAGTCTCAGAGTGGCTTACAACCTCCTTTCCCTTCCCCTCCCCACAACAGACACCCTGTGAGATAGGTGGGGCTGAGAGAGCTCTTTCAAGAGCTGCCCTTTCAAGGACAGCTCTTGTCAGAACTATGGCTTGCCCAAGGTCATCCAGCAGCTGCAAGTGGAGGAGTGGGGAATCAGACCCGGTTCTCCCAGATTAGAATCTGCATACTTAACTGCTACACCAAACTGGCTCTCTACGCCTAAATTAAATGGTATTTTCACTGTAACCAGGACTGGATATAATCCTTGCAAATGCAGAAAAACTCAAAATATGAAGTTGATTTCAGCATTTAGCTTTATAATAATCTCATTTTTTTAATGCAGCTTTTGCCCTTTGGCTGTGAACAGTTATGTGAACAATGCTGTAGAGAAACATCAGGAGCCAGAAGAAAGGCTAAAGAAGAATCCAGTGGCTGGGATTTGGATTCCAAATGTTCAGCAGCTATGATTAACTGCAATAATTTTTCAGGTCACAGGATGCAGCCTTCCTTTAACTTTCACAGAATTTGAGTTCCCATTGGTGCAAAAATTTTTATTTTCCTTTAAAAAAAAAAACTACTTATATGCAATAGCCCGAGGTATGACATATCACACATATTTAAGCAGAAACAAGTAATCTTTGATGAACTATTTCAAAGGTAACTCTAGCTTTCAGAACAATGGCAGATGTTCCAAAGGCCAAAGGTTGTCTCCATGGGCACCTGAGCCTTCTGATTCTGTTGGCAGTGTTGTTTGTGCATGTCCACTTCAGGAGGTGTGATTAGAGACATAGGGTCAGATCCGAATGGAAGGGAAAATGGCTGTCAACACTGTTTCGGAAATACTTGCACAACAGCTTGTGCCTTACTTGTCAGTGAAAGACAACCTTTATCGTGTGGACAAACACCTCTGGATTCAAGCCATGATTTCTAAGCAGTGCTGGATGGCAGGTGTGGTACTTTGCGCCAATGAAACTATACTCACAGCTTCCTGTTACTGTCCAAAGAAAAATCTGGGGGAGCCAGATTTAGCTGCATTCTTCGCAGATCCCATGTCTTTAAACCTGGCTTCTGTGGAGAATCCCATCCTACCATTCTTTATCTTCTTCATTCCCAGGTTAAGCCTTGGCATGTCGGGCTGTGTGGCCTGTGGCTTTAGCACGTAGAAAACAAACTGATTTACAGCATCCAGAGGGGGAAAGGGATTAAGTTTCAAGTTCTTTTTATTACATTTTACAGACAGTGTATGTATAAGTTACACAGTCTACCTGGCAGCAAAACAGAAACTTTATATGATTCAGTTCATTTACATTTTAGAGGGCTCTGGGGATTTCTGAGATGTTGAACTGAGTTCCCCCTGACAGAGAAGGGTTCTTTGTTTTTCCACAAGACAAAAACATCAGTACTTCTGCATGTGCTGGTAGCATGCTGAAGAGAAAGTGGAAAGGCTCATAGCAGTTAACAAAGAAGGACATCAAACTAAAAAGTTATCTCTCTTTTATTTATTTTATTTAGCTATTTATAACTGCATTCCCCCCCCGGGGGGGACGACATTATTTTCCTCTCGTCTATTCTATCCTTACAACAATCCTGTGAGCAACTATAGCCCTTTCTGCACTGACAGCTTGCTCTGGAGAATCCGAGGAGTCAAGACTTAAGGGCTGACTTCACAGTCGCCAGCATTCCCTCTGCACTGTTCCCCCCCCTCCAGTTTATTTATTTGTGTATTCTGTATGCATTCTGCATCTATGAACAAAACCCACATTTTTTTAGCTACCCAGTGGCCATCCTCTCCCTCCCTCCCTCCCTCCCTCCGTGATTTCACAAAAAGAAAGGGAAGGAAAGGGGAAATCCAGACCCACACATGCAAGACTGACATATTTGGGAGCAGGGAAACCCCTAGTCCTTTATATTTACTGATTCCTTCTTATGTTCTCTCTGGCTTATTAAAAGTTTGCCTGAGCGGGAGAACACGTCCTTTTTTGTCTTTGGAGAAGGACAGAAAGAAGACAGAACAGAGAGGGATTGTCAGCCTAAAGAGAGAGAGGTGGAAACAGGGTAGGGCAGTGGGCAGTACTTAAATACCCACAGAAACAATTCTAGTTTAGAAAGGATTAGCAATTTGAAAGTGGATAAGAACAAAGAATCACTGCAAAAGGAGTTTTGATAGCTGCGGGGCAACAGTGTGCTGGAAATGGTCTGAAGTAGAGTAAACAAAGGAAAGGGATCACAGTTACAGGTTCATACCAATAAATAAACACTGTGATAAAATTGACATTCTAAATAACCATGTTTGTTTCAGGATAATTTGAAAAAGAAGTTAAGCTGCAATAATTTGAAGAAAGTAAAAAAGAAGTTAAGCTGTATCAAGAGGCTGACACCTTCCAACTTTATAGGATTACTCCTGAGGAAGATTGGTGAAATGAGTGTAAAACCGGGTGCTCATTGGACTTTTCCTTGAAAATGTCAGAATTTCCTAAGCAATATTGTAAAAATCTTAATAGTTACACAAATTGATGTTTATAAGAATTGTTAAATGTCATTGTCAATTTTATCACAGTGTTTCTTTATTTGTTGGTAATGGTCTGAATGCAGATTCTGGTAAAACCAAATGCAAAACCAAGAGAAAGCCCTGAAACAAAGTGAAAATGACAGCGGGAGGTAATGCAGAATGGAAGAACAGGATGCACTCAGAGACTGAGGCAAAATACGGGTGCAGAAAGGGCCCAAGACAGAGCTGCGATTTGAATCTAGATCCTGGATCCTACTCAGAAACTGTAACCTCTATATGTTGTTGAAGGCTTTCACGGCCGGAGTTCATTAGTTGTTGTAGATTTTCCGGGATGGATGGCCATGGTCTTGTCTGGATGCTATGCTGTGTAGTCCCAAACATGAAAGAACATGAAAGACACTGCAGACTTGGCCAACCTGAAAAATCAGCAGTGGCTGAACATAGCCTAATTCAAACAGGACACAGTATCTTATTCCAATACATAGAAATGCTGGACAACACATCTAATTACCATGTCAGATTACACAGGAAAGCCACTGAAATTCATAAACATAAACACAATTTTGACAGGAAAGAAGAGAGTTTAAAAATAAATAGGGCATGGTTTCTTGTCCTGAAAAACACAAAATCTTACATCTTACAACAGCACTACAGATAAGATTAGCATTTCAATAGCCAATCCATATGCAAAAGAACTTCTTCAGGAAAGCTCCTCCATTAGCATGTCACAGCCTGGGAAACGCCTACAAGAGAATGACTCAGCCCTACCCCACCCTCCTGAGTAGATATAAATTACCTGCCTACCATTTTTCTACTCACATTGACACAGAGAGTACTCCATCTTTCCATGTTATACCTCTGAAGATGCAAGTCACAGCTGTTGGCAAAACATCAGGTACTACAATGCCAAGACCATGGCTATACAGCCCGGAAAATCTACAACAACTAATATAACCACTGTGCCACAATGGTTGGCATGTGCTTTCCCTGTGACAAGTCTCTCTGTGTGTACTTGGGAAACAATACAAAGTCCATAGGTCTAAATACACCGTAAGGAGCAAAGCAGTCTGGGGATCATATATCAGCTACACTGGAGGGACCCAATTTATTTATTTTAGTTTCCATGGCCTCAGTTATATTTGAATTAGGGCTAAAACACATGCTCTGGAATCTTACAGGGCATATTTGTTATACGACTTCATTTGCAGTACTTTTGGAAGAAAAGATTTTCAGAATTTTTTAATGGGGAGTTCCAGCTAGAGGGTCATTTGGAATCAGTTTACTGGCATTGCTTGTTCCACTATGGGGAACGTTTTTTTCCTCATTCAAGATATGTTTGCACTAATGACTTTTCTGCATCTGTCTGAAAAATGCTTGAGGAGCTGGTACAGCCCGCATCTTATCCTGTGATTAGTCCCTGGTTAGCTTTATACTTCCTGAGTTTCTTTTCCTTTCATATAAAAGCACTTTATTAAAGAAGTACAGACCTCCATGTAATTAATCTGAACAGATTTTTGCACTTGCCACTTTCCTGGCCATTGTCCCATGCCTTCTTTTTTTTAATCATCGCTGCCTTTTTTCTTTCAAATAACAAGTTGATTTTGTACAAACAGAATCACTAGAGACACCTTGCTAGTTTGGATATTTCCTTTCTCTCTCTCCCCCCCCCCCACTCGTCACCTTTTTGGCACACTGTGAATTAATTGTTAGTCTGTGCATAGTTCCATTTGTTTAACTTAGTATGTCAGGAAATAAAATCAAACCCCACCCCCCACAAATCCCATAGCCATGAGAAAAGTGTAAAGCATAGCACTAGCACAGTGAAGGATATGCAGAGACTAAGTGGAACATGATAAGGACACGTCAAAGTGACTGACATTCTCCCAGGGGAACAGCAATCCTCCATTCCTGGATGTCTTTTCATCAGCTACCTATTTAATACAGTGCAACATCCATGCAATGCTGCACAGTGGTTCTTTACCCAAACTATTATCTGATCTGATATGAACAAGCTGTTAGCAATAAAAACATTGCTGTCAACCACTTGCAGCAGAATCTCAGATCAAACTTCTGGTTTTTTACTGCACTACCCGTGTCCCACTGGTTCAGTCACTACAAAAGATGTATTCAGGATGCCACATCAGTAGGAAACCACTGCACACAGAGTTGCCTCACTTGGAGGTAAATATTCTTGGCACTAGAAGTGTTAAACTAAAGTTATGTCCTGGACACAAAGCATTAACATCAGCATTCTTAAATTCATTTCAGCTTCCGTACCTGAAAGCGTTTTCATCTCTTAGTCTTTCTGGTAAACATGAACAAATAAAGCAAAGTGGTGCTTCGCAAAAGGTTCCTTGTGGGTTGCTTCTTTTCTCTGAAATAGGCAAAAGGGCATGGAGCTGGCAGAGTTCTTTGACAGAGCTCCCCAGAAAGCTGTAATGATAACCAGATCTCAGCTTTCTTTTCCTTTTCCTTCAAAGTGCAGTGTGTGTGTGTGTGTGTGTGTTTCTGTGCCTGCGTGCATTTCCGGGCTAAGGCTGCAAACGACTGGTCCATCTGCTTTGAGTACTTCACTGGACAACAGCTGAGTTCTCTGCCACATATCAACTCCTTTTCCTAACCAGACCCTCTAGGACAGCTTCTTGGCCTTTGGAGGACACACCGTGTGTTGTCACACTGACCCAGGTTACAATAACGCCAGCCAACTCTGGCAGTGGAAAGAATAATATTTCTTGTACTTTAAGCAAGAAAAGATACTGATGTTTGTTCACTGGGAGGGAACCCTGGCCACAACAGGAGCAGAATTTTCATTGTATTCTGTACTTGCTGAACAGGGAGGCCACCATCTGGGTTTCAGAAACACGTATTCCAAATGCTGTTTTCATTAGTACTGTTTTATTTAGCACATCATTCCATCTCACTCGCCACTCAGGACTGGCAATGGGGTTCCTGTAATGATCATCTCTTTGAACAAAGCCGGCTTGAAACAGCTTTTCAGGTCAAAGAGGTGGCCAGTTGGAGTTGTTTGTAGAGCCAAATATTCAGCAACATCAGATAGCAACTCTTAATTGGGAAAACAAGGCACCTATTTTAAGTTTTTTTGACATTTCATTTTATGCCTTGGAGAACATAAAGAGCATTCAAAGAGAAGGTGCCACATAAAACCAGATGCATTTTTTTATAATTTACTTGCCACATTTGTGTCCTGCCTTTCATTCTAAGAGCCATATATTGCTTCCACCCCAGTGCCTGACAGACTGCTATCAGAAACTAGGGGGAAATTTGTTCTGTCTGAGGGAAACTTATTCTTTAGTTGCTGTAGATTTTCCGGGTTGTGTGGCCGTGGTCTTGGCATTGTAGGACCTGACATTTCACCAGTAGCTGTGACTGGCATCCTCAGATGTGTAACACAGAAGGATGGAGTACTCTCAGTTTCAAGGTACACTATCTTTCTGTGTTATATCTCTGAGGATGCCAGTCACAGCTACTGGCGAAACGTCAGGTCCTACAATGCCAAGGCCACGGCTACACAACCTGGAAAATCTACAGCAACTAATGAACTCCGGCCATGAAAGCCTTCGACAACATAGGAAACTTATTCTCACAGCTCATACCCTCTCTTAAGTCCCATGTAAGCTACAGATGATCTGTCTTCTTGAATTGCATCATATGAGCATTGGCCTTAATATCTGATTTCAAAACATGAGAACTGACCATAGGGTAAGCTGCTCTTCTAAAAGTGTCTGCTTTAAGGAGGAGGGTATCAAAGGCCAGGATGGCTGGATTCCTTAATCCTACTGACAGAGTATAAGTCCCTTCTTCATGTGTAGCATTAAGAGTTAAGATGTCCAAAGTCTTGACTCGAATCTGGGGGGAACGAATATTGCAGGGGGACTCAGGCAGACCAACTATCTGGCCTGGAGGACCGTGTCTTAAAAGGTTTCTTCCGGTTAATACCCAGGAGGTTCTTTGCCGATTAATGATGATCAGACTGTGATTGGAGCCTGAAGGATTTGTGAGAGTGGTAACAAACTGATCTCCCTCAACCCTAAGGTCAAAAGTTCCAGCTGCTATGACAACTCAAAGCAGATCTCCTGCATTCTAGATTGTTGCTGATGCAAGAGCAGGATCACAGTGCTGGTGTATTTCCACGGCAAGTAGGTCTCTACTCAGGATGTTCTCTGTCTGCCTAGGTAGTGGATGACAATAGACTGGAATGGCAGGGGAGAGGTGTCTGCAGGGTTGTAGCAAAAGGTTTGTATTTCTCTGGAAGCCTTCTGAATCTGGCTTCATAGTTGATGGAACTCTTTTCTGATTGGGGCGGCCTCCAGGGCAGTTGCTATGGGCTTTGCAGCTCCAGCCATTCAACAGCTAGGGCATTGGAGGTCACAGTGCTACAAGTCTTAACGTTCATCCAGATTCTTTGTAAGGGACTGTTGTTCTGCTGTTATTTGTGTTATGTTTCTAGGTTTGGCTAGCCACCATAAAAGGCGAAGAGTCACTATTTGTGGCCACAGTATGCTCTTTTGGGCAGATCAATGGGCCAGAAGGAGGCCCATTGGTTTGCAAGTGGGGCTCTGTGTGCTGTTTACAGTTGAACCAGTCCCATATCCTTGGGGGTGCCCACAACTGTCCAGTTCCCTCCCCAAACAGCCTGGCACCCTCCCCAAACAGCCATGCCTCACCCTCTCTGTGAAGAGCCCACCTTGCTTGCCAGGGGTGGGGAGGCACATCTCAGCCCGCGCTCACCTTGCTGCCGATGTGATTGTAATGCCTCTGGGCTTGAGAGGAGCCATTGCAGGACGTGGGCTGGGATTTCCTTTTAAATGCTGAGCAGAAGGAAAGAGGCGCCACCACAGATAAAAGCTGAGCTGCTTCGGGAGGTGCAAGATGAAGTTCCTGCCTTTGGTCTCCTCTTGGATTGCCTGCAAAGGCACAGCGGGGTGTAGGAAAAGGACATGAGGAAAATAACTTGTTGACACCAGGAGTTAAGGGGCTGCTCAGGGGGGTTATCGTCCTGCTGCTGCTGCTAGTTAGCCAACAGAACCAGGTTGTGTCTGTAAAACCTCAAGGGGCTCTCCCAGCTCATTCAGCAAGGCTAGCCAGACATCTTGGATCTTCTAGGGGTAGGCTTTGATTCTGGAGCAATGCACAGTGCTTCAGAGAGAATACAGCTCCCAGACACAAATCCTGACCTTTCTTTATTATGTCTGAACTGCCCCAGGTACTGCTCTTCCTCCCCCCCCCCGTTTCTACCTGTCAGCTCTTACCTAGCCATGTCTCTCCTCCTCTATATTACCCTAACAACAACTCCCCTGTGATGTAGTCATCTCCACTGTATTAGACTGCTCCCTTGGGGCCCCCCTAACAATTTTTTTTCTGGGTATGGGGCTGAGTTGAATGGTTGGGGTGATGGGGCTTGAAGTGGGCCTGGCCACATCCCACTATTATTCGAGGGGAGATGGAGTCCTCAGCCTCAGGTATTGTTGATCCACTTAAGTGGAAAAGATCTCAGCTTTGTGGAAGGGAAGGCCCTGGGGATTCAGGGAAAGGCTGACCTGGAGCTCATCAAGAGCAGGTGGCCTGGTGTGCAGATTGTGTGGTCTGTTATATTGCCACATCATGTGTGGTGCAACATGGGAGACCCTGATGCTTGGATGGGGCTTGTTGGAAGACGAACTGGGATTGGAGGAATGCAAAGGCAGGCAGTATGGGACCGTTCTTGCCTCACCCTGAGATATGGGCTGAATTGATTGACCTGTACAGGGATGATGGGGTACATCTCTCTGAAAAGGGCAATGATATATTCCTGTTGGACTTGCGGCAAGGTCTGTGGGCAGCACTAGGCTGCCCAGTGGGGCGCAAGGTCCTAAGTGGAGGCTTGGACTTGGTGATGGCAGGTTAGTGCAGGAAATGGGAACGTGGATCTAGTGAGCACCATATGGCACCTTCCCTACTGGGGACAAGGGGTCCGTCAAGCTCAGCCCTTGGGTTTCACAGCCCAGAGCAGAGAATGAGGACTGCCTTTGGGGTCAACCTGGCTAGGCTCCTCCCCTCTAACTTTCACAGCTTGGAGGGAGAGCTCCAGGGTGGCACCCCATTTGCTGTGCTGGCCAGTGGTAAGCCAGAGGTATGGCAAAGGAGTGTCACCCAATATACAGCAAGGAGGTGGTCTGGGGCAACCCTTGGCCTATTTCTGCCCTTGGGGTTTGCCCTTGCTGCAAAAGGTGTAAATGGTTAATAAAGTGGCCCAAAGTCAGGCCCAGTCCCATGTCTGTCTCTTTCTTCCAATGGGGGGGGGGCAATAAATGAAACAGAGAAAGATTGCTAACCTAACTTGGGACTTACAATATCTAAGTGTATAATCTCACCTCCCCAATGGGAGATTCAAATGAGTTGGGATGCTGACTTTCGCACAGCCAGGCTCCCCACACAGAACTCAGTGGATAATACACAGTGTTATCTCCAAGATACCTCTTGGGATTATTTACAGAAAACTTTGTATTACGTGTTCTTTCACTTACTCACACAAGCATACGCACAATTCATTTGACTACTTGGAATGTTCTTCTTGCACAATTAGTGCCCTTCTGAAGAACATAAAAGCAGAACTTACAGTCCCAACATGCTTCTCTAGCAGTAGCTCTATGTGTTTTCATAGTAGAAACAGAAACATGGAAGTGATCCAGTGGGTTATCTAGTTCATATTTGATAACATGTTAAGAAGCCAAAACAATCAAGCCATGTTTTTCTGCTCGTGTATTGAACTGAATGGGAAATGTATAAGAGGCCGTCCTGTTTTCCATTAACTTCAGGGATGCTTGTGCAGGAGAACTTCCCAGGGTGGTGTTTTTCTTATTTCACCCTTTCCGTATACTGGAGTTACTCCTGGTTTTCTTGGGAGTCTATTAGTGTTGCCAGGTCCCTCAGAGCAGCCAGCGAGAGATGGGAGGTACACTTATCAGAGGTGGGAAGGAGTGCTGGAAATTAAGAAGATGATGATGAAGAGGTTGGATTTATACCCCACCCTTCACTACCTCAGAGCGGCTTACAAACTCCTTTCGCTTCCCCTCCCCACAACAGACACCCTGTGAGGTAGGTGGGGCTGAGAGAGCTCTGACAGAAACTGCTCTTTTTCAAGAACAGCCGTGCCAGAACTGTGGGTTGCCCAAGGTCATCCAGCAGGTGCAAGTGGAGGAGTGGGAAATCAAACCTGGTTCTCCCAGATTAGAGTCCGTGCACTTACCCACTACACCAAACTGGCTCTCAATTAACATGGGGTGCCCTCGTGATCTGGAAGTGACGTAGCCATAGCGGGGATGTTGGCAAATTCTACCACAGAGTTTTGTCCAAAAACCAGAGCATCGCCCCCCTGATGTGCCTATGTCACTTCTGGGTCATGTAACCCAGTCACATTAATTTCCAGCATTCCTGCCTTGGGGGGGGGTGATTTTTAGGGCAGACAGGTGGGGGCTGAAAGTGGGAGACCCCTGCCCCCACTGGGGGGGGGGTCTGGCATCCCCAGAGTCTATCCACAAACACTGGAATAGATTCAGGCAGGGTTCTCACACATATCTACCCTCCCTGTGCATTTTTACAGTTGAGTCAGTTTATTTTCTTCTGCGCACAGTTTAAATAATTAGGATTTTCGAGGGAGGGTGATGCTGTCATTATTGTTGTTATCAGTGGTGTCATGGCACTCCCATTGTTTTTAAAGGTCCTAAAATATTGATATAACTGTCTTGGGGGGGGAATAGTTTAACGATGACAACAGTCCAGTCATTGAAAAGCGAGCTGGAGGTGGGTGGGAGTGGATGGGAAATATTATGCACTTTGAAAATGCTGCCTCAAAATCAGCTTCCAGAATAAGATCATGGTAAAAGTGGTCTCACAAGAACTGGGAAAACCTGAGGGACAAAAAAGTGAAAACTAAAGACACAAAATGCATGTGGAAATTAGGATAAACTGAGACAGTATGGGGCCAGAATTGATGGAAAAAACCTGTGTGGAAAAGCCCTTTGTCACAGGAATCACCAGTGTCATGTGGTAGATAATGTGCCCCAAGCAATCTTATGACATATCATGAGTCTAAGGCATTTGTGACAGGAAGTTTCTAAAGCAAATATTTGCTGTTTTCTTTAAGTTTTTAAAATAAATATTTTAATAGTTTATTTACTCAGATAATTAGCCATGGGCATCTTGGATATGTCATTGGATAAGGTTGCCAGGAAGTTGTATCTGTGATGCAGGAGTTTAAAAGAACCTTTAATGGTGACCTATGAGCAGGAGATTAGAGGGAATGCACTGGGAAAAGATGAAAAAAGCCAGCCAAGCTGACAATGACATTAACCGTGCCAAGATAATGTAATCACATCTGATGACATAGGCAGAGTCTGATGAAAACGGATGTAGCTGCACCCACAATAACAACACCAGTCATACTTGCTGTTGTGATTGAGTAACATGTCACATACCTTGCAGTCAAAAATGGATGGATTTAGCATGCCATCTGAGAGAGAAGAACAGACAGCAGTCATGAATAGGTGATGGAGTCCAACAGTGCTGTCCTATGCAGGTATATCCTTCTAGATTAGAAGAGTATAGTATAACTCTACTGAGTACTGTGCTGTAAATCCTTGATCATATTTGTATTTGGATTCTGCGTAAAGACCAGGCTAGAGGTGTGCAGGAAAAAAAAATAGTCCTCCCCCCCTCCGATTCAGGTATACTGACATCAGATTTTTTGGGGAATACTGAAAAAACCTGAATACTAATACTGGTATTGTGTTGATACCCAAAAATTTTTGGTATTCCCGAAAATTTTCGGCTCCATTATATCCTATGGGGCCATTGTAGTCAATGGCAAAAATCTAACAAGTTTTCAGGGAGCTGGGGGGGAAGGGGGTTGAGGTAGAGGCACCAAATTTATACGGTAGCTGCTGGAGCCTCTCTCCAAAAGACCTGCAAAGTTTTGAAAAGATTGGAGCAGTGGGTCCAATTCCAGGGGCATCCAAAGAGGGTGCCCCCAATTCTCCATTGTTTTCTATGGGGGTGGGGAAAAGGCAGGCAGCAGACAGTGTCTCCCCAAGAATCTCTGTGTAAGAAAGTAAGTGAGGTGTGGTGGTGTGAGGAGGCATGTTTGCCAGGCCAACAGCAGAACCTGTGCAGTGTGCACCCCAGAACCAGTGCCACTGTGGCAATCAGTGCCCAAACCCAACAGAACTCAGGTCAAATCAGAGAATCTCTGTAACATAAACTGAGGGGGCATGTTTGCCAGGCCAGCAGCAGGAGAACCTGTGCAATGTGGCCCCCAGAACTTGTGCCACTGTGGCAGTCAGTGCCAAACCCAACAGAACTCAGGTCAGATCAGAGGGTCTCTGCAGCATAAACTGAGGAACTTAATAAATTGAAGCTGCAAAAAGGCAACAGAAGCACAAAGGACAAACAAGAACAAAAAACAGAGAACCTAGGCCCCAAGCAGAAGGCTTAGTCAGAACACCCCCCGAAAAAGCCCCAACAAGCCAATAAATAAAATATGAAGCACAGTTAAAAAAAAAATAAACTGCAAAAACAAACAACAGTCTGGCAACAAAACCACAAACTAGAAGTACCCTCCCCACCCCCCAAAAAAACCCAGGAAGAGGCCTGAGAGGCCCTAGAAGCCTACCCACCACCACCACACCAACCCCAGGCCCCAAACCCACCAACCCAACCAACCCACAACAAATTAAGAAAAGCTTTTTAAAAAGTGGCCCTAATATAATTCAAACCAGTGATGTCTTCTTCTCTTCAGTCTTCTTCTGTTATCTTGATCTGAAGTAGTCTAAGCAGCAGCAGTGGGAAAGCAGGCTCAGAGCAGTGGCTGAAGCAGAAGTGTTAGGAGATGTACTTTTAAAATGCTTTTATTTGTTGTTTTCTGACCTGCACACACACCAGAATGGTGCTTGAAAGTGTCTTTGGTTTGGGAGAACTGTGTGCTTTGTTTGATGTGACCACATGCACTAGAAAGCTGCTCTGCAGTCTGTACGTTCATGCTAATGAAGTCACACACACACACCTCGCACATACCTACCCATCAGGCACTGGGAACAAGAAAAGCATCTCCATTACGGTCTGCCAGAAGGATGACATAAACGACAACCTGTCTACCATTGAGGAATCTGAATTCCACACGTAACCCACAGGATGCTTGGTATTTTGCATGTGTTAAGACTGTTTCCTGTTTGTGACTAGGACCAAGCCAGAGTCATCTGCATTCTTAAGGTTTCCATGACAACCCATCTTTGCACCTTGGACCAAATGTTCTCTTTAGTAAAGGTGTAGACTTTCAATATTGCCCCACCTTAGTAGGAGGGTACCCCACATCCTATAGCCAATGGTATAGGGATGGGACGGACTAGAGGAGACCCCAAAGCCAGCCCCCAAGATACCTGATAAAAGTAAGGTTCACCTTTTGTTAAGTGTGCCGCCTCGCGCCGCTTCTTGCCTAACATCCTTTTGGTGTACACCTACCTAGCTAGCAAGTCTTTTAGTCCTCACACATGTTGGCTGGTTCTAACTGTGTGCAGTAAAAGTAACCTTAGTTAAGAACAATGCTTGTATTCTTCACTGAGAAGGTCGAGCTTCAGGAAACAGATAAGTATTACGTGTATTCCTTTCCTAAATACCTTTAGTTTAAAACCCCATATGGTTTTCCATTTCTACTGTATCTAAAGGAACTTGTGTGTATATGTCAGTGCATCATTTTTGTTTGCCTGTGAAACAAAGATATTATTCAGTAAAGAGAATATTTAATTTTACTAACGAAACCTTGTCAAGCGTTCTCTTTTGGGAAACTGGGTCTCTGGGTGAAACCACTTTCTCTGTATAGATAGACCAGAACTCAATATAAGTTTAGACCGATAAATGCGTAAATAAGCATTTCGGCTAACAGAAGCCAGCCACACAATCTCCACCCCAGGGTCTCTCTCAGCAGCAGGAACAGGAATGGATTCAGGCAGCTAGAGACCTCTGCTTTTATGCTGTCTGGGCATAAAATTTTCAAACAGTAACAAACTTCTGTGATTGGCCAGAGAGCAGTATGCCAAATTCTATTGGCCAGTTCTCCTTCCCTGGGAAAGGAGCAAGCTAGTAGTTGGGCTTCAACAATTGAAGCCAGCAGCAACATCAGCCTTGCAAAAAGTTGTAAGCTGCAATGGCATTTGGAAATACATTGCAATGATTGGCTGTCTGCAAGGTCTATCCTCCCCCTCCCTCCTGGAAACCAGAGCAAGAGGTGGGAAAGACCGGCAGGGAAAACAAGGTGAGTGGAGCCCTTTAAACTTGAAAGCCTCCAAGAGACGGTTTTCAGTAAACCCGAAAAAGCCAGCATTCATTTTTTGGCATCCAAATCAGCTCAGGGAAGCTGATTCGGTATGCCAAAAGCCAAAAAAGAAAAAAAAAATCGGGGTTTTTTTTCAGTTCAGGTTTATCGAATGCATACCCCTAGACCAGACTCAGGACTGTGACCTATTTTTATCCAAAGTTGCATGCATAACCCAACCTGCGTTGAAGATTCCTGACCTTGCAAACATATATAAGGAATTTTTGTGTGTATATGTTACATGTTGACAAGTCGTTTCCAGCTTATCGTGACCCTATGAATTAATGACCTCCACAATGTCCTATTGTTAACAGCCTTGCTCAGGTCTAGCAAACTGAGGCTGTGGCTTCCTTGATTGAGCCAATCCATCTCAGGATGAGTCTTCCTCTTTTCCTGCTGCCTTCAGCTTTCCTTATAATAATTGTATTTTCCTGTGAGTCTTGTCTTCTCATAATGTGACCAAAGTACAATAACTTCAGTTTATCTTTTAGGGAAAGTTCAAGCTTGATTTTATCTAGAACCCACTTATTTGGGTTTTTTGGCAGTCCACAGTATCTGTAAAACTCTCCTCCAACACCATATTTCAAATGAATCAACTTTCTCCATGTCAGCTTTCTTCATTGTCCCATACATAGTAATGGAGAATACTATGGGTTCTTGATCGCCAGGACAGATCCTTACACTTAAGCAGGGCTCTTTTTATAGCAGGAACTCCTTTGCATATTAGGTGACACACCCTTAATGTAGCCAGTCCTCCAAGAGCTTACATTAGCCCCTGTAAGAAGAGCTCTGTAAGCTCTTGGAGGATTGGCTACATTAGGGGTGTGTCACCTAATATGCAAAGGAGTTCCAGCTACAAAAAGAGCCCTGTGTGACTTAAGGATCTTTTCTAGCTCCTTCACGGCTGCCCTTTCCTGCCTCAATCACCTTCTGATTTCTTGGTTGCAGTCTCCCTTTTGGTTCATGATCGAGCCAAGGAATAGAAAATCTTGAACAATTTCATTTTTTTCATCACCATCCTTAAAGTTGCGTAATTCTCCAGTAGTCATTACTTTTGACTTCCTTTTTTTATTAAATTTGTTATTAAAGAAAGAATAGCACCCTGACCTGGATAGCCCAGGCAAGCCTGATCTTGTCAGCTCTTGGAAACTAAGCAGGGTCAACTCTGGCAAGTAGAGGCGGGGGCAGCCTTTAATCAGTCACCTCTCTGAATATCCTCCAGGCCCCAAATAGGGGTCAGTCACCAAAGGCCACCATGACTTCCAGGTCCACACACTCACACACACATGCACATATGAATTAAAAAAAAACAAATGAAAAAGAAAGAATAACAAATAATAAAGAAATAACAGAACAAAGAAGACAACTATAAAAACTATATAAAATAAAAGGCAGCTTCCGATTTTCTCTACAACAAATATATGATTACTAGATATCCTCTTACTCTATGTTTACAAAGAAAAGCTCTCTTTTTATATTGTATAAATTCCTTATTCATCAGAACCACAGGTGTCTGTCAGGCTGTGGTGGTTGGCCTCCCGTGGCCATCTCAACTGGAGGGGGGGTCGACTAGAAGGCCTCTCCTGGACCTCGCCCGCGGTCTCTCTTACCGCTTTTGCTAGGGCCAGGGGCAAGGGGGTCCTAGAAGGTAAGGAGGAGCAAGGGGCCTCAGAATGACGGGATCTGCAAAGGGTTGCCTTCACTACTCTTCCCGTCCTGGCTCTCTGGCTTTCAGCCATGTACACAACAGCTACGGGGTTCTCTCCCTCTCTCTTGCCATCCACCAATCTCCCCAGCTAGTCCAGTCCTCTTCCTCCTTGGCCCTCTTCTTGCTTCCCTTTTTATTACCCCCTCATTCCCTTTCCACCCCTCTTCCCTCGGTCCCACCTCCTGTTAAAGCCAGAGAAGCCGAGGCTACTTCTACGTCTTCCACCCACCTCCTGCACACTGAAGGCTCTGGGCTGGCTCTGCTGTCCACCTCCTGTCGCCGCGGCTCTCCCGGCCTTGGCTCGGGGCTCTTCTGGGCCCGCCTGCCTCCAGCCGGCCAGAGTACTCTCTGCCACTCCAGCTGCCAATGGGGCCTGGCTCGGCCCCTGGCTGCGTCCTTCTGTTGCGGCTGGCTCCTCCTTTCCTACCCCACCTCTTCATCATTGCTGGGTCTCTGGAGAGCCATTGCACTTTCCGGCCAACCCCGAGCCGCATTCCTGTCATCGCCGTCCATTGCCTCCCCTGCCTTGGTATGTTGGGATCCATGGGGTGGCTGTGGGACTGCAGTCACATCGCCAGGGAGTCCTAGTCCCGGGGACTCCAGGGGAGGACTGAACATCATCAAATATTATTATCTGTTTCATGCAAAAAGTCAATAAGGAGTTTCCAATCAGCAATAAACAAATTTAGCATTTTTTCTCTAATCAGTGAAGTAAGTTTAGCTATTGCTGCAAATTCTATCAGCTTCACCAACCATTTCTCTGTTGTAGGTAATATCAGACTCTCACTGCTGATGTCATATATAAAAACAAGGTTCCATGACTTCTTTCCAGCTCAGTGTCCATTAATCCCCAAAGAAAAGACTCTGGTTTTACTTTTGTCTTCTTGATGTTCAGCTGTAATCCTGCTTTGGCACTTTCTGCTTCAGCCTTCATCAGTAGTCATTTAGTCTTCACTATTTTCTCAGTTTGTTAATGTTCCTTCCACAATTTTTTATTCCATCTTCATCTAAATATTATCCAGCTTTCCCTATGATGTGTTCTACATATAGATTGAAGAGACAGGGAGATAAAATTCATCCTTGTCTGATACTTTTGCTGACTGGAAACTATTGTTTCTCCATATTCTGTCCTAACTGTAACCTCTTACCCAGAGTACAGGTTGCAGACCAAAATAATCAGATTTTGTGGCACACCCATTTCTTTTTAAATCAATTATAACTCTTCATGATTCACACAGTCAAGAATTTTGTTGTAATCCAGAGGTCCCCAAAATGGTGCCCACCAAGTGTTTATAGAAAGTGGGGGGTGCCAGGTGGGGCACTTGCTCTGCAGAGCTCCTGACTGTCCATTGGAGATCCAATCAGTTGGGCAGATTAAAATAATGGTGTTTTAGCAGCAGCATCCCCCACAGTGTTTATTTTATTCTGTCTGACTCATCTTTCCAAGTGTATTCTTAAAAAAATTATCTCCCTTTTCCCCTGCACTTATGCTTCCTCTGTATGGTTGGCCCTGTCTCCTGTGGCATTTTATGATTGTGGCCACCACCCTGTGTCAGAATTCCAGTGGTACCCAAATGTTCAAAAAGGTTGGGGACCCCCTCTATAATCTATGGAACATAAGTGGATTTTCTTCTGAAATTCTCTTATATGCTCTAGTAACCAACATAAATTTGCAATATGATTCCTTTTCTGAATTCAGCTTGAACATCTGCATTTCTCAATCCCTACATGGTAACGGTCTTTGTTGTAAGATTCTGAGTACTACTTTACTCACATGAGAAATTAATGTGAAGGTCCAATAGTTGCTGCAGTCTTCGATGTCTCCTTTTTTGAAAATTGTAATGTAGATTGAGGATTTCCAGTCTGTGGACCATTGTTTTATCTTCCACATTTCTTGGCATATTCTTGTTAATATTTTGATGGATTCTGTTTCTGTGGCTTGGAATAGCTCTATTGATATCCCATATATTCCTTGTGATTTGTTTTTCTCACTGCTCTCAGTGCAGCTCTCACTTCTCTTTTTAAAACTGTAGGTTCTTCTTCAAAAGGTTCTTCTTGGAAGGAATCTATCATCCTTTCATCTCTTTGTAGTTCTTCAGTGTATTGTTCCCATATTTTCTTTATTTTGTCCTGTTCAGTTAATGTATTTCCATGTTGATCTTTCAGCATGCCTAACTCTGCTTTAAATCTTCCTTTGATTTCTTGGATCTCGTGAAACAGATCTATTGTTCTTCCTTTTTTGTTGTTATCTTCTATTTCTTTACACTGATTATTATAATAGTTCTTTTTTGTCTCAACGTGCACGTCACTGGAATGTTGCATTTAGACATCTTGTCTATCTTTAGCAATTGTAAGAATTTTAACAGTCATCCATTGGGGCTTACCAATTCTTCTGGCTATAGAAATAGTTCTTGTGCATTCTTCCTTGGTAATATCTCTGGTTTCAACCCATAGTTCTTCTGGTTCACATTCACTTGAATTTAGTAATGCAAATCTGTTCTTTACATGGTCATTAAACTCTTCAGGAATGTTGCTTAGATTGTATTTTGACACTATGACTGTTTTGGTGTTTTTCTTCAGCTTTATTCCAATGCTCCCTCTAAGCTGTGGAGTCTTGTGAGCAAAAATTCTACTTTGTGAGCTACTGGCATTAAAATTGTGAGCTGATGTATAAATTTGGCTGATGTATAAATTAGTTTGCTCTGGAGCCATCCTTCTTGAGCTAAGACAAAAATGTGTGAGCCAGAGGCTAAAAAACTGTGAGCTCACACTAACTCAGCTTAGAGGGAACACTGCTTCTAATTTTCAATATTAACCATTTGTGGTCTGTACCACAATTGACTCCTGGTCTTGTTTTAGCAGAAAGACTAGAGCTTCTCCATCTTGTGCCTCTAATTATGTAATCTATTTGATTTCTATATTGGCCATCTGATGATATCCACATATACAATTGTCTGTTTGGTTGCTTGAAATATGTGTTCGCAATGAAAAAGTTGTCTTCACAGAATCCTATGAGTCATTCTCCTGCTTCATTTCATGCTCGTAGCTCAAGTCTTTCACCAATATCTGATTATGCTTTGTTTTCTGCTTTGTTGCAAGAACATCTTGTTTAGAGTGTAATCATTCCCCCCCACCTGGACAATTTCTGTAAAAGCTTTCAATTTCTTCTTCATCAGCATCTGTATTTGGGGCATAAACTTTAATGATGGTTATGTTGACAGGCTTTCCATGAAGTCTGATTGATATTATTCAGGCAGAGTTTGCATTATAGCCCCTTACTGCTTGTGCTACATCTCACCTCGCTGTTAGAGCAACTCCATTTCTTTTTTGTTTGTCATTCCCAAAGTAAAACACTGTAATTTTCTGACTGAAAATGTCCTAATCCAGTCCACTTTAGTTCAGTCACTCCCAGGATAGCAGTGTCTAAGCATTCCATTTCTTGTCTAATGATTTCAAGTTTACTTTGATTCATACTTCTCATGTTCCGTGTTCTCATTATGTATGCTGTACAGCACTGAACTTTCCTTTTACATCCCTTTTGGTACACTGTTACTTAGGATGAGTCATTGTCTGACACAACTGGAGGACAAGTATTCTCACTGGAGCTTTGACATGAGAATCAGTCAGATCAATCAGAACAAGGCTTAGGCACATGACACTAAGGACAGCAGTTAATTGAAAATTACACTGTTGAAATCTTCAAGGGGAGTAACTACTTGTTTGTGAAGCAGGTAGTTTGCCTCAGCCTCATGTGTTCCTTCAGGATGGTAAAAATCCAAATAACACCTATCACTTTCGCCCTTCATTCTTTTCCTGAGTAAATATGCCCATTTCCCTTAGCATTTCTTCATAGGTCTTGCATTCCAAACACATCTTATCTTTGTTCTCTGAACCTTCACCAGTTTGTCAATGTCTTCTGTGAAATGCAGCGCCCCATCCTGAATGCTCTGATTAGAGTAGATCAGAAACTTAGTTTTCCATTCTTTAAAAATACACTCCTAGTTGCTAGGAGAGGCTTGGAGTCTTGAAGTTCATACTTCAGGTTTTGGGAGTGGTGGGACTCGAGCCTCAGAGACCCCTTCAGGCACAGACAGGAATAACACTATGGACAAATAATTCTTGCAGCTGGCTGGCTTCTGGATCAGCAAGGCCTAGTAAATACTAGGTATTTGATCTCCTTTCTTTGCCTGGTTAAGCGTGCAACATAAAAATATATTCTGCTTGTTGCACTTTAGTCCTCAGCTTCCAATTGTTCAAGTCATTGATAGTCAATGACTTCAGGATCACTGTGCTGGTGAACAACATGTAGCTGATAGCAAGAATAGAATTATTTTGCCTCATTTGCCAGTAAGGCTATGAGGTTTCAGCCTGTACCTGACACTTTCTAAGGCAACTCAAAATGGCATTTGCCAACCACTTCCTTTACTTCAACTATGATTTTTCTTTCCTGTGTACACTACTTTTTCTTAATTTAATTTAACTTCTAAATAGGGCTGCCTTTAGGTGGTAGCTGGAAATCTTCTGGGATTACAACTGATCTCCAGGTAGAGATGCCAGCCTCCAGGTGGGACCTGAGGATCTCCCAGAATTACAGCTTATCTCCAGATGACAGAGATAATTTCCCTTGGAAAAAAAATGGATGCTTTGGAGGTTGGACTCTATAGCATTGGACCCCGCTGAGGTCCATGTCCTCCCTGGGCTCCACCTTCAAAATCTCCAGGAGTTTCCCAACCTAGATCTGGCAATCCTACCCACTATCCCACACTGCAGTCCTCTCTCTAGGCAGGGCCGGCTCGTCCACTAGGCGAGCTAGGCACTCACCTAGGGCGTGCTGGCTGCAGGGGTGCCAAACTGTGCCCCGCCCCCCTGCGAAAAGCCCTCACTGCCACTGTCAGTGAAGAGCACCCCAGTGGGGCGCAAGAGGCGGCGGCGGAGCTTGCCTGCCCTTCCCCCTCGGGCTTAGCCACACTTAGAAGGAAGAGATGGGGGTTTAAACCCTCGCCTCTTCCCTGGCTTGCCTGGGCGCCCCGCAGCTGTGGGGCGCGCAGGCAAGCCGCGCTTAGAGGGAAGAGATGGGGGTTTAACCCCTACCTCTTCCCTGTCTTACTGGTGCCACCCCCCCGTCTCCAGGCCCCACCGGGAGGTTGGCATCAGTGGGGGGGCCACAAACTGGCCTAGGGTGCCCAGACACCACGGGCCGGCCCTGTCTCTAGGTGACAGAGATCAGTTCACCTAGACAAAATAGATGGTTTGGAAAGTGGACTCTATGGCATTATACCCCATTGAAGTCCATCCTGTCCCCAAACTCTGCTCTCCTCAGGCTCCATCCCCAAAATCTCCAGGTATTTTCCAACCCAGAGCTAGCAACCCTAGTTCCAGATATTCTTTGTTGTGTAGTTGGTTAGACTCATGTAGAAACCACAGACACAGTTGTAGTGATCAGCATGGTTTACTGTAACACAACTAGAACACAGAATACTGGCCGGGTGGCCAACTATATACAGCACCTGGGAACACCCCTAGATCCTTTTGGTAGGTTTGAACTGCCAAAGTCTCTATTGGTCCCCCAAAGTAAAGTCCAGGAGCCTAGTCCCTATTGTTCCTAGGGAGTGAAGCTCGGTGTTTCCTTGCTGGTGCCTAATGGCGGTCAGCGGACATAACATTAGTATTAATACTTAATGGGGGGGATACTGAATCCATTGGTTTTGAGACCAGAATAAGTACCTCTAGCAGCAAAAGATGGGTCTCCTGGGATATTTTTCTGCAGTCCTTCCATCCTGCTGTAACCCCTTAAGTTCCTCTTAATGTTCTTGGGATGGATGACCATCAGGAACGATATGCAGGTGAAGTGGGGGGTCTGCAGTTGGAGGGACTTTTTTGAAAATTGCGTCCCCTTTCACTGGCAGAAGACAAACTTTGGATTCAACATACAGAGTAGGAAGAGAAAAGACCTGCAAAATGATGATTTAATCTGCTGCAAATCCTACAGGAAATCAGTGGACATTCTACTCCGCACATAAGTCTCACATCCAGCTTAAATCCTACTCTTTTCTGAGCATTTGTAGAGTCAGACTAGATCTGTTGCTATTGCTCATTGCATAATTTAAAATATTTTCAAATCTTATTTTGTGTAGCATGTTCCATACATGGTGCATTTTTTGCAGGGAATATATTGAGGATTTATATTACTTTTGTTTTCCTGTTGTAGGATGTTCAGTTTAGAATGGAGACTTAACATCCTCTGATTTCCCTCCAAGCTATTATGGTTACTATAGGCCCAATTCATTCTTGACAGGTAGAAACCCCAACACACATAATGGAGGTGAGCGATGCCAGCTTTGTGGAGGGTGATGGTAGTATTAGTCTTTCTGTGGCTGAAAAACATGTTCTCTCTCTCTCTCTCTCTCTCTCTCTCTGTCAAAATTACCATGAGTACTAGAAAGGGAAGTGTACTCCATCTACTGACATTTTTTTCTTAAAAGAAAAAAAAACATTCATAAAGCACAGAGTAACTGTGATGGTGTGAACAGAAAACCTTGCATAATTTCTTTTAATGTTTTTAAAGAGATAATATGTGTGCATATGTGCTTATCCTAGGAAAATTGTATTCTTTCAAGAACAAAATATTGTCTTTTGTAATTTGGGGGAACATGAGTGCACTGCAATATAAATTTGATTTTCAGAAAAGATGTCCAGCTTAACCACAACAGTTAAGGAATAACTTGACATTTGCTGATCATTTGGACACTACATACAAGGTTTTAAATTTATAGAAGTATACCTAGTGCTTGGGTTTTATTTGCTTATTACTAGGGTAAAGATCAGATAAGAGTGTGTCTAGTTTGCCTAGTATGAATAGAACTGGCTTGAGACTGAAATAGGAATACTGACATGGTTCAGATCCCTGATATATTACTTCTCAATTGGAGATACGCTGTAACCAGCCTTCCTCACTAGGTGGGGCTGACACATTTCCGGTGGGGCTTGAAATAAATGAATAGTGGTTCCCCGATAGCTAAAAGAAACATCTATACTCCTTTTGTCAAGGTCAAGCATATTTTTTAATGTTTTTATCTAGGAATCATTAGCACCAGAAATATACTGGCTGAACAAGAAGTTATTCTTCCTTTTCTTTCTTCACAGTTATTTTTATGTTCAGAACATTTTTCTTTCTTATAATGAACACTTTTCTTAAATTCATTTATTTGTTTACTTTTGTATACCCTGCCTTCTTCCCCAATGGGGACCCAAAGCTGCTTACATCATTCCCCATAACAACCCTCTGAGGCTGAGAGTCTGTGACTGGCCTAAGTTCACCCAGCAAGCTTCCAGCGCAGAGTGGGAATTCAAGCCCTCAAGGTACTTCTTGTCCCTTTTAAGAACCCTGTTCTGCTCACAAGATCTAAAGGGGAATTTTTAAAAGAATAATTTAAGTGTGATAAGTGGAATAGTGTGCTTGAGCCAGTGGAAATCTCAGGTGGGCAGAGCTGGGTAGAATAGATAGGTGGAACGTGAAGCACTATTATAATGTATGCAGTGGGTACTACCAGCCACCATTGATCTTTTTTTTCTAGCCTGGAATTTTCTGATTCTGTAAACAAGCTGTTACTCTTTAAATGGAAACTATACTGTCACAAATTAAAAGCACTGCACTGCTTTTATTATTCTAAATTAAAAGCACTGCTTTTCTTTTTTAAAAAATGGTACTCCAGGTGGGATAGTACACCAATTGGGCACACACTGACTTCAGCCTTAATTGGAGAGGAAATGGTTTGGAAGGAAAACAGAGAGAAATATGTATCAATTTATTCATGACAGTATTATGCATTCCAGCAGCATCAATTACTGCCAGCTTCCACATAACGTCATGGGGATGTTTTTAGTTAGGAGGGGAACTTAGGGTTGTTGTTGTTATTAACTTAGGGTTACCAGCTCTGGGTTGGGAAACATCTGAAGATTTGGGGAGTGGAGCCTGAGGAGGACAGGATTTGGAGAAGGGAGGGACTTTATAATGCCATACAGTCCACCCCCCAAAGCAGCCATTTTCTCCAGATGAACTGATCTTGGTGATCTGGAGAGCTCCAGATGAGCACCTGGAGGTTGGCAAGCTAGGAGAACCTAGGAACATGCTTAAACTTCTTGGCAAAACAACCCCATCAAATGCATGAGCATACTTGATACTTAAATCTGAAATTATTTGGGAACTAATAAAGATGTTCATGTGGGAAAACTATTTATACACACATTCTGCCTTTCTCTTGTGGCTCAGGCTGACTTACAATTCTGAGTAAAAACCATCATAACAATAAAACTCTATTAGCCTCCTCACAAGAAAATACTTGTGGTGCACACCACCATTCAAAACTCTATACAGCATGTTCTTACAGCATCTCCTAAAAACTTCTAAGGATGGTGCCCTCTTCACTTTCTCTGGGAGCCCCTTTCACAAGAGAGTTACTCTGAAAAGGAAGAGGATGTAGTAGATGCCAGAGGAGCATCTTGGGGAAAAAGCAAGTTCTAAGACTGTAATTGGCACCTGGGGACTCAATAGGCCATAGAGCTGTTTAACTTAGTAGGTATAGGCTGTTGCTAGAGAGGTCACCATTAGGGATGTGCAAAAAAAAAAAATTCGGTAAAATTCGGATTTGGGCATATTGGACCCGAATTTTTTCGGTATTCCCGAAAACCCGAATACCTATACCGGTAAAGCATTGAAATCCGAAAATTTTTGGGATTCCCGAAAAATTCGGGTCCATTATATCCAATGGGGCCATTGACTTCAATGGCAAAATTTTCTGGAAAGTTTGCAGGGGGCTGGAGAGGGGGGTTTGAGGTAGAGACTCCAAATTTGGACTGTAGCTGCTGGAGCCTCTCCCCAAAAGACCCCCCAAGTTTTGAAAAGATTGGACCAGGGGGTCCAATTCTAGGGGCATCCAAAGAGGGTGCCCCCAGGTCTCCATTGTTTCCTATGGGAATGGATCAGGCAAGCAGATTCTCCCTGTAAAAAAACCTGAGAGGTGTGGTGGTGGTGTGAGGGGGCATGTTTGCCAAGCCAGCAGCAGACCATGTGCAATCACCACCCCACCAACCCCAGGTCTCTCCCAAACCAACCCTAAGGAAGAATAAAATAAAGAGAAAAGAAATTAAATTTAAAAGTGCCCTAATAAATCAAACCAGACTGAAGTCTTCTGAGGTATTGATCCGAGGTCCACGAAGAGCAGGGAGGAAAGCAGGGCAGACTCAGGAGCAGGGGCAGCAGAAGCCAGCCAGCCATAATCTCCAACAGCCAAGCCAGGCAGCTCTCTCTCACCAGCCAGCAGGATCCAGGAACACAGCAATGAGAGTCAGCCCAGAGACTGGCTCCTTTTATGCTCTCTGAGCATACACAGAAGGATTTCAAAAAGGGAAAACCTTCTGTGATTGGCCAGAGAGCAGATGCCAGAACCCTACTGGCCACCACAGTGCTCCTTCCCTGGGAAAGGAGCAAACTGGTAGTTGGGCTGCAGGCAGCAACAACAGCCTTGCAAACTTGCAAACTGCAATGCATTTTGCAAATGCATTGCAGTGATTGGCTGTCTGGAGCCTTCCCCCCTCCTGGAAACAGGAGGAAAAGGCGGGAAAGAGGGGGAAACGGCAGGAAAAGGAATTCCCGGGCCCTTTAACAGTTTAAAACCCCCCACAACGCCGTTTTTTGGCAATGCCGAAAAATGCCGAAAAAATCCCAAATTTTCCGGGATTTTTTTTTTTTGAATTCGAAGATTACAGTGAATAGCCTGTCCGGGATCCTGAAAGCCGAAAAAACCCGAAAATGCTTTTTTCGGGTTTTTTTCCATTTTGGGATTCCCGAATGCACACCCCTAGTCACCATTCAGTGGTAGATTATGTTTTGCAAGTATAATATTCCCAGGTTCAATCTCTGACCTTCTGTTAACAGATCTTAGCTAACGGATGCTGGAAAAGTCTCTGCCAGGGCAGTCTCTCCCAATCCCCTAGTCAAGATGGACCAAGGAGCTGACTCAACACAAAAGTTCACATGGACTGCTTAGATCAGCATTTCTGGAGTTCCTTTCATACACCTGGGGCCAGGACATTTTCCTTGCACACAATTGCATTTGGGACAGGTTTGCCCCTAAAACATATTAGCTTTGCCCCTAGAAAATACTAAGCAGAATCAGCCAAAATGTTCCCACAGGGAGGGCGGGGTATAAATTGAATAAATTAATAAATTCTTAAGCATAAGCCCTTTTAAAATAAATGACACACCTGACCCTGCTTGGATAGATAGCATTCTGCGGATTAAAGAATCAAATATCCATAGACAGTATTGGCAGTTGAATACATCTCTTTTATTAAATGAAACTGCAAGTCAAGAAATAGAAAAGGAAATACAGAATTATTTTGCAGATAATATCAATAATGAAACATCTCTGCCAATGATTTGGGATGTGAAAAAGCAGTATTGTGAGGTAAAATTATCTCAATCTCTTCATACTATAAAAAACAAATAACTATTCTCTGGGAAGAAACATTATTAAGGATAAGAGAGTTGGAAGCCAAACATAAAAAAATGGTAGTAAAAAAGTTTATAATGCTTTATTAGCTGAGCAGAAGGTATTGGAGTCTTTAGAAGTAAATCAGATTAAAAAGAAATTATTAATCACAAAACAAAAATATTGCATTCTGCTCCGTGTTCTTTAAAGTGGTTAGGATGGAAGAACAAACAACAGGCAAACTCCAGACATGTAACCATGATGAGAGATTCTCAAGGAAATCTGCAAACAAATTCAAGATTCATATTAAATACTTTTGTTGATTTTTATAAACAGTTATATCATTCAGATAACCCAGATAAAGGCCAAATTCGACACTATTTAGATACTAATATTTTTGGTCATTAAAAAATATCAGAAAGACACAAATTGGCTATGGAGCAACCAGTTACGCCCCAAGAGATTGTTGATGTAATTTGAAATTCAACAAAAGTCTGGGGAGGGATGGCTTTCCTCAGAATATTACATTTTTTTCCACACTTATTATTGGTTTTCCTAGCAGATAGTTGCAACCACATCTTAATTCATAGTGATTTACCGAAATCTTGGGTTGAAGTGGCAATAATAGTCATACTCAAGATGGATAAAGATCTAACTAATCCTGGTTCATATCGACCAATATTCCTGTTGAATCAAGATATAAAATATTTACGGCTCTTCTTGCAAAGCAGTTGAGTCAGTTTATAACTGAATACATCAGTTAGACCAGTCCAGATTACTGGTCTGTCTGATAATATTAGAATCTGTCTGATAATATTAGAAAAACCCTTAACATAATAACATATTGTAAACAATCTGATATAAAGCAAGCATCCTCTCCTTGGATATAGAGAAGGCATTTGACAGAGTAGAAATTACATATCTGAAATAAATTTTGACTTCTCTGGGTTTTGGCAACAACTTTTGTAGGGCTATTCATGCTTTATACATCACACTGAATCTCATTTGAGGGTGGCCTTTGTTTATAGGACTTTATTTTGTCAAGAGGCACATGTGAGGGGTGCCCATTATCCCCTCTTTTATTTGCAATAGCCATAGAGCCACTAGGTTCTGAAATTAGAGCAACCCCTGAATTTCAGGGATAAAAATAGGAAATAATGAATTCACAGTTGGTTTATTTGTGCAGAATTTGACATTATATCTTTCACATTTAATCACTTCATTACAAGAAGTTGAGAATACTTTCAATCTCTGTAGTTTGATCTCTGATCTTAAGGTTAACCTGATGAAAACTGTATCCAATAATTTTAACTCCATCTCTGATTAAATTCATTGAAGATAAATTTGCTTACAGATGGGTGACAGATTCTTGGCATTTATTAGGTGTGCAGATTCTGTTAAATTTGAATGATAACTCGAAAGTGTATCACATAGCATTGAACAAATCAACAAATTCCCTTCTGCACCGTTGTCTTGAGCTGATAGGTTTAATTTGATTAAATCTTTTGTCTTTCCCAATTTTTTATATTATTTTAGATCTATCCTGGTCTCAATTGCAGGCACTTTAAACAATGGCAAAAAATTAAATAATTTTATATGGAATTATCAGAAACTGAGAATCAGTTTTGAAATATTAAAAAGACCTCCGAATCTGGGTGGATTGGGCTACCCAGACTTGAAACTATATTTTGAGGCAGCCCAATTGTCTAACATAGAGTTGATGTTATCACCTACTTTTTATAATGATTGTCTTCTTATTGAGCAAATTTACATTTACTTGCTGTCTCTCCAAAATGTAGTTTGGAACAAAGCAATACAAAGACCTATAAATACAGGCAATAATATCTATTTACTAAAATGAATGGGTGCTGCACCAGAGCTGATTAAAAAAGAAGCAAACTAATTTACTCCTTAATACTATCCTTTTTGTAACACTGTGTTTGTGTTTGTGTGTGTGTATATATATATATATATATATATATATATATATATATATATATAAAATCCTGCTGCACTATACCAAATGTAAGTCTTATAACCAAGTTTACCTTTAACTTTTAAATCCAGCTTTTGAATTTTGTCTGCTTAAAACTTTCATAATAAACTATTAACCTTTTGGAAATATTTGGATTATGCCAAAGGGAATGTGATTGGAGCCAAAATTGTTTAATAAATTTCAATAAGAGGCAAAAGACCAATATTTTATATAAACTTAGGGCAGGAAAGTTTTATTCTGAGCCCTAAAATGACAGCTTTACATGTTCTAGAGAAAAGAACACCCTCTTTCTTTTTTTCTTTGGGAGCAAGGAAATTAGATTTTGGTCATTCTGTGCCTGGGCCACCCATAGGTTTTCAGCAATACAGTTAATATCAAGATTTTCAGCACTGTTGATTACTTTATGGTAACCTTTTTTGCCAAACAACAGTCTGTCCTGTGGCTTTGTGTCTATTTTATTATGATATTTTTATCCCACTTTTCTCCTCAACAGGGACCCAGACTGGCTTACAATATTGTTCTCCCCCTCCTCCGTTTTATCCTCATGAAAACAATTCTGTGAATGAGAGCGACTTAGTAAAGATCACTCAGTGAGCTTCTGTGGTAGAGTGCTTGAGTTTGTCTCCACCTTTCCCACCAACATTAAAGATCTGTGCAATAACATTTTCATACCACATGCAATTATATGCCCTGACCTGGATGGCTCAGACTAGCTTGCCATTTTATATCTTGGAAGCTAAACAGTTAGTCCTGGTTAGTACCTGGATGTGAGACTACCAAGGAAGTCCAGGGGTGCTATGAAGAGGCAGACAATGACAAACCACCTCTGGTCATCTTTTGTCTTGAAATCCCTACAGGGTTGCCATGAGTTGTCTCTTACTTGGTGGCACTTTCCAGTACCATATAACTGTGCATTAGAAGTTTAAGTTTTGTATATTAATTCTGCTGTTCCTCTTGTTCAAATACAATCATTTGTTTTTGTAATTTGTAATGTCAGGCCTGCCAAACTCTTTTAGTTACTGTATAGATTCAACTAACATCTGCTGTTAGGAAGTCATCCCATCCAGGTATTTTCAGGGACTATTAGCTCTCCCTTCCGCTGTACTTGATGGGAAATATAAGAACATTCCTTATGCGGAAAGGCTTTGCACCTGCCCACTCAGGGAGATAGAGACTTTAGAACATATGTTCTTTAAATGCCCACACTATGAGATGGCACATAGAGAGGTTATCACTCCACTGATAGGAAAAACCTCAGGTCTGCCTGAAAAAACTAAACTTGAATTTCTTTTAATTGACAAATATCCCAAGATTACTCATCAAGTAGCCAGGTTCTGTAAGGTGATACTTAGGTCACGGAAATTGTTTAGTGGTTAGTTGTAAGTGTAACTTTTATGCTAGTCTTGGATGCATTTTACTTGGAAGTGTTTTATTTCATATTTAAATTTTATATTAGTTTTTAAATTTTCTGGAATGTTTCATCTGTAATTTATACACACACACACACACATCTGTAAGCATATCTGGTCTAAGGACTGTAATAGAAATAAACTAAACTAAACAGGGACTATTAATCAACTTTTACTAAACAACTGTCATTCTTCCTTTATCACAAAGATTCCCCTATAAAGGAATCAAATATTTTAGATTGCATAAAACTTAACAGGTTTTCCCTTTAAAAAGAGGTCATCCCCCCCCCCCGGTTGGGATGCAGTAATTGGGAAAGATGATAGGGATGTTGTGACACACTGCACTTCGTAAAAGCCTCAAAGTGCTATACAAACAGCTGAAGGACTGTGAAGGGTTAATTTTTCACAGAAAAAGACAGCCTTGTGTGACAGGCTGCTCCAAGCAATCTGATTGGCTAGCATCAGCTGAGCACAGAAAGTCTGGAGAGAGCTGCATGCTGCATGAGCTGCATGAGAGATTAGTCAGATTTCTGCCTTGACTGAGTTGAGTGCTGACAGTCTGATTTTGGCCCTAGCTGAGAAGAGTTGAGTACTGACAGTTTCAGAATTCAGCCTTAGCTGAGAGCAGTTTAACACAGATGGGGGAACTGGGGAAAGTTGGCAAGGAAATTTGGGAAGTAGGTGAAAACTCCCATTTGGGTAAAGGAAAGAGGATAGATCTTTGAGAGAGAGAATTCCCTAGCCAGTCAGACAGTGTGATAGCTCTAAAGAGTGCAGAAATCCCTGGTCTGATGTGGTTAGAAACTGTCTATAGAAACCTTAAGAGTCAGTTAAAAACTCAAGATGAGTACTGGTGTTTCAAGAAAAGGGGGTTGGGTATTCGTAAGAGTACACCAGTTTTCTGGACACCAAAAGAGTTAGAGAGTACTCAAAGAAAGTGTACTGGGGTGTTTGGGGGAAACACTGGAACAAAAGCCTCTCAACATAAAGATTTTAAGTAACTGTAAATAGGTTAAGAAACTCTCATTGGCCTGAAATATAAGAACTAAAGACTGTGCATGTACTGGTTTTACCTCAGAAATTTGACCCGATTTCACCTGACGTTTCCCCTCTCCATGTTGAATAAAATATTTTGTTAATTTGGAATATAAAAACTTCTCAAGTGCCATTTAAGTCATATTAAGTAAAGGGGGCTCCCATTCCTTCCCTCAAGTTCCTGAGCTAAGCAAACAGCCAAAATTTTATACTGTGACAGGGTGGGACAGCCAGAATTCTTCCGGAAAGAAGAAAAAAGACAACTACAGTAGCTCAGTCACAAAAGGAAAAGAGGAACAGAGGAAAGATCTTGCCTCTAAAGGAGGGAAGTGGACGGGGCATCATAGCTTCCATTCATTTGCTTGCTAAAAAGTGCTTAATTGCCATTTGCCAATTGCTGAACACAGATTTTTTTTCTTTTCAACCTTACTGAACTGAAGTGTGAGAACTAATGGCTATTGCTGAAGTTATCCACAAATAGCTTTTGAGTGTGTGTAAAACATTTCTTGAACAAGTGGGGGCCTATGGAGCCTGTTAATAAATTATGAAATAAAAACAGAGATGACATTCAGGCAAGAATATTTTCTGTACGATTTTCTTTCTTTTCATCCTTTCTTCCTCTGGAGAGATGAGATTTTTCATCCATTCTGTCTCCTGTAGGAAGAATTTTTGCATACATACATACATATTTCTTGATAATACTCATTAAACAATGAGAACCCTCTGAAAGTAGCTTCTCCAATTTGGCTCAGGTTGATTATATAAGTCTTACAAAAGATTGCAGGGAACACTGACTCATTGTTTTTATGGGTTGATTTCTAGGGAAAGTTGATTTCACTGGAAAAAAAAGTAACTTGGAGACTTGGCAAATATGTGGCACGATTTGTTTTATATGCTGTTTCAGGGTGTTTCATTAAAATTTACTGGGAATTTCTCCTCTTTCCTCTGTAGGAATGTGGCAGATTTCATTTATGTTCCTTCTTTCAGCTTTCCTTTGACTTTATGGATCTTGTCTGTGGCTGCTTTGTAAGTGTTCCTTCCTTTCTTCTCCGTACTTCTTTGCGTTCCTCTTCCAGTCCAGCTTTGGCACCTCAGCCTCTGCTTGCGTTCAGTAAGCTGAGCTGTTGTGTTCCATGGTTTTGCTGGCTATTTAGTAGAAATGAGGAGGTACAGAATGACTAACAACTAAATATCAGTACAGGAAAACAGCAGGGGACACACAGTGATTATACGTTTTCCTAAAAGTTGTGGTATTGCTGAACTTCTTGGTCTCTTATGTGTGTGCTTTCCATAAGCCTTCTCTGAAATTTGCCCGTGAACTCTTGGGATCAATGAATATTTGTCCACTGACAAGGAACTACTCAACTAACAGTCCAAATTGAATCATCCTTTAAGGTGTGTTACCTGAGAAAAGGACCAACCCATAGACCAAGGCTAGAGCCCAGTCATTGTTTAGTCAGGTTAGTTCATTTATAACCATGGGAATAAGCGGTAACTTCCGGAAGCATAAACAGCGAATGCATTTTTTACTTTAATATTGTTATCTGGAATTGGATTTGCTTTATGATTAGGACTTAAAGTAGTTATGTGAAAAAAATTGTCTATAGAATTTCATACCCAGTCTAAAATCATGGTTTCAGAAACTGGTTCATAAATGCAATACAAACCAAAGTAGTTTGTTGTAAAGTAATAAAAACCATAGGGCCCATGCCCAGGACTGGGGGACAGTTCCAAGGAAATTTGTTTCCAGCTAAATGCAGTCCTGAGAATGAAGTCTTCATTGCTGAAGTTATTCCCACATAAGGAACATGGTGCATTGTACAATTACAGCCATTACCTGGTGACTGTACTGTTCATTGTTCTGAGTATACAGAAACATCAGTGGTAGGAAGGTGCCGTATTAATATATGTTAGGCATTAGAAATAAGCATAATCACATCCTTCTAAGGCCATTGACTTAGAGGGATATAATTCTGTTTAGGACTGCAATGCAATCTACTATTGTATTTTAAAATACATGATCTTTTCAGGGTATTTTAAAATACATGATCTTTTCAGGGTAAACAAATCAATGAATATGTTGTATTAGTGTTGCCAGACTCCAGGTGGGAGATTTCCCAGAATGTTTACTGATCTCCACACTAATGAGATGAGTTTCCCTGGAGAAAACAGCTACTTTTGAGGCTGGACTCTATGGTAGTATACCTCACTGAGGTCCCTCCCCTTCCCAAACCCTGCTCTCCTCAGGCTGTTTGCAACGTGACCGAGTGGGGGATCATGTCTTCTATTCTAATATACTATACACTGGGTTCGGATTATTATTCTGTTATGACTGATCACCTCGCCTTTCTGAGGGATGACCAGTTTTCACTTAAAAGTCTCTTTGGGGTTTGTGTTTTTGGTAGATGGAGGATATCTGCCAGTATGAATCCTTATCAAGAAGTCAGGCACCAGTGCTTTTTAAAGTCAAACTGCACAACTCTTTATTTCACAGAAACACAGCAGGGGGTTGGATATTTACACAGGATATATTGTTGCTATTTGTATGAGTGCCTCTCTCTCTCTCTCTCTCTCTCTGTGTATTAACATAGGCTGTAGTTATAAAACACTAAGTTGGTCACAGACTGTTTTTGATTCAGATTTAACTCTCTGGTAACTATCTGTGGTTAGACCTTGGACTTTTTCTGTCTGGCTGTCTGAGACTGACTGGTGAACCTATTCCAGCTATTTCCCAGTCTCTTTCAGGCTCCTAGTCCTTCTACTTAACCACCTCACAAGTTCCCTTGGAGAAGTGTATGTTTTGCTTTGTGACTACTGAGGAGTTATTTAGTTTTTCCTCTCAGCTCACTACCCTCTGTCTTTAGAGATGACCAGTAGGAGCATTATCCAGCCCCATTTTCCTCGAATGGATGGCTTGCTATATCACTCAGCTTCAGAGACTCCTTTGCTCTCAAGAACTCTTCAGCTAACTCCCTGTCAACTGTCACTTCACTGAGAATTCTGAGCAACTCGCCCCCCTCTCATTCATGTGACCTAGCAGCTCTCTTGCTTCGCTGCTGTTTATCAACAAACCTTTAGTCCATCACACTCCTCCTCCAAATCACCAACCCAGAATTGGTGACACTATGTTGTATGTTACTTAGTTTCTTTATGAGCTACTAGGACATACTCTTGTTTTAAACATTTCCTGCAATTAGAAAATGGGGACTTCCAAACCTCCTTCCTAAAAGCATAGGACCATGCTTACAACATCTCATTTCTCATACTAGAAATTATTGCTTCAGCCCTTTCCTACCTAACAATTACATGTTGTTGAAGCCTCCACCCCATCTTCTGCATGCTGTGCTGTTCAGTAGCCCCCCTTCACTCATTTGAAATTTTGTTAATAATATATTAAATACCCATGCAATCACCCTAAAATAGGGTATCCACAGTTCCAATTATGCCACAGCAGCTGCAATGTATGAAATAGCAAGCCATTTGTGTACTACATTGTGTTCATGTGTGAACACCTGCATGAATGTGTTCTAGAGAGAATGCATCCACTCCCCACTCCAGGATTTACACTGCAGTCCTAGGCAGAGTTACATCCTCCAAATCCCACCAATTTAAATAGATTTAGAAGGGTGTAACTGATTAGGACTGGCACTCTCAGTTTCTGGTAATTCTAGGGAGTCAGCTGAACTCTGAAGAATGACTTACACTAAACAACTTACACTAAAATCATTTGATGTCCCCAGCAAGCAAAACAGGGACAAAACAGACTCAGTGATTTGTCAGGAACAAATGCTGCAAAACTGGGACAGTTGGAGTGTATGCATTCATACAGTCTTCCACTCACGTTGTAACATAGTACAGTCTCAGCAGAGCTGTAACATGAGATTACAGTAAATATATAATTCAGCTACATCTTCTCTGAGCCACAGAGTCTTGTGTTATCATGCTACAACTGGGAATTCATCTGCATCTACACTGAATTTTCTCAAGCAAAGCCATCTGATTCTCCATCAACACAAGCCAGATCCTCCCTCCACCCTCAACTGGCGCCAAAAAGACAATAAGGCCACCCTGTCAAATAACATGGGAAAACCCATGACTCAGTTCCAGCGTTATGGTAACCTTTTGAAAATGCTTTTGGTGATAGGACATGCCATTTCCACACTGGCTCTTCCTGTCATTTCACCTCTGGCTTCTTTCCCCCCTTTTCTTTTCCAAGGACAGGCATGTATGAAAATACCTTATTTAAAAGTGCTTGCTGGGTTCTCGAAGTGTCACTGGTCTGGAAACATTCAGCAGCATCTCCCTAGCTGGATGGAAACACATACCAGTCATCGTCTTCCTGTAGCCACTTCCTCCTCCCCATTCCTCTGGAGAGCCATTGTTATCAAGGAACAAGCAAAATATGCTCCTTTCAGACAGCACATTGGATCAGGGGCCCATTGTAGCATCCACGATCTAGATTGCTATTGCTCAGAGATTTTTGTAAGATATTTTTCCTGGTGTTTTATTTTTAAAATACCTAATAGCAGCTGACAGCAAGTCCATCAGATAAAACAGTGCAAGGCACTCATCACATTCCTGTTTGTAGAAATAGGTTTCCACTCAATCAGAAAAGAGCTGACCAACTCAGCCAGTATTTGTAATGAAGATAATTCAGGGGAAGAAAACCAACCTTGGTATCCAGACCAATTCCCGGTGGACCCTTCATTATAAGGAATGAAGCAAGCCTTCTTTCACTGCCAGAAAATCAAAGGGTAGTTCTGCTCTTTTCAGCTTGATTTAAATGTGATGCTGGAGAGGCAAAAGCATTTCCCTATGGGACTTGGCACTCACCCAGTGTCTCACTAAAACTGGGCTGCAACCCACACAATGTGGGCCTCTACTGAGGATTAAGGTCTGTATCAATCCCCAGCCAGAGTGACATAGTGTGTCATCCAGAACAGTTATGTCCCTCAGAATTTAAGCACTGGAGGCAAACCACAAAAACTCTACATAAAACATCCTTGAATGAATAAATACACCTGAAGAAAGAGTTTCTAGAAGAGATCACATTGTCCTGATGCTCAGGCCCATTAACAGCTTGATGTGGCACTGGCAGTATGGGGCAGACATCTTGCAACGCCTTTCTTTCTATGAATGTACCAGTGTAAAGTAAAAGGGCAGTTTTCAGCTCAAAGATTTACCAAGTTCAGCTCACACCTTTGTATTCAAGAAGTAGAATTTAAATTTTAAAAGCTATGCATGATCACCGATTCTTGGGTTTTTAGAGGATTTTCTTTTCTTTCACCTGTAGACTGTAGTTTCCCCATCCCTAGTTCTCTGTGTATTGTAGACTCTTTTTTTTCTTTTCTGTATGTAGATTTAGAAAAAGCAATAAAAAATCCCCTTCAGTGGGCCAAAAAAAAAGTTTTCTGACATGCTAAGCAGTGTTCCCTCTAAGCTGAGTTAGTGTGAGCTAGCTCACAGTTTTTTAGCCTCTGGCTCACACATTTTTGTCTTAGCTCAGGAAGGATGACTCCAGAGCAAACTAACTTATGCAGCAGCTGAATCGTTTGCTCACAACTTTAATGTCAGTGGCTCACAAAGTAGAATTTTTGCTCACAAGACTCCACAGCTTAGAGGGAAACATTGATGCTAAGCCACAATCTTGCTGTGTCGGAGAGGCACTGCAGCATCCATGAGGCCAATCATCTTCCTTCTCTCCCTGCATCTCCACACAGTGACAGATATGAATCACCCCTTTGTTTTCTTCATTGTCTTCTCTGCTCAGACAGGGTTGCTTCCTACATCATCAACTTATCATTGTTAACTATTAAAAAAAAGACAACCAACTGCATGGCAGGTAGAAACACATACTTCTTAGGTACACTTTGCATTTCGTCTGGTTTAAAAAGCTAGTGCTCATTTCAGTCAATTGACCAGTTGCAGGTAGATATAGAAGATGAGAATCTGGCTCTAGAAAGCAAAGGGTTGGAAAATCAGTGTGTTGGGGAGCGATTAAAAGTACTACCTCCTCTACAATGTGCCATTTCCCAGGTCTACCCTCTTCTTGCATGCTGCAGTCCTGATCAGAATCAGACTTCTACACACCTGGGAACTAAGCTCCCAGTGGGGAACTCATGGCTCATGTCTGGTAGAAAGTCCTTGTAACAGACCTGAACACAATCTAAAGACTGTGCAATATTCAGTTAGAAGCCTGGTTTACTGCTCCCTCTGTTAAACAGACTTATTAACAAAAAATGAAGAACATCCAAGATGATTAACTACTAACTATTCACCTGCAGATATTTCCCATTATGTTTGCCTGGGGGGAAACTACCTTGTAGGAGAAAAAAATGTATAATTTAATGTTATACTGAAAAATCACATAAATTTCAAGTTTCCAGTGTCCAGCGTCCAATTCTGAAAAATTGGAAGTTGCCTCTTCCTCCTGCCCAAAGCCCCTAGACCTTATAGCAGCCATAAATGAGAATACTAAAAATATTAGGGAATACACATCTGGATTTTTGCAGGTATATTGGATCTTTTTAGCTTCCTCTCACCTCAAAATCATTTTAATCTCTACTATAAATCACCATACATGCACCTAGAAAGCAAAGGCAGGGAGTGCAAAAGTTAAGCTAAATAAAAAAAATTAGTCTAAAAGGTACAACAGGGTTTTCTTAACATTATTTTTTGCAAACACTAACTCAGCCACAGTTGATCAAAAATGATGTCCAGCAGACTCATTTGCTAACTTTGGAACAAGTAGGCCTTTACCATCATGCTTTATACCATGTGGCCCATCCTAATCAGCTTAGACTGTGGCACTTCCTTTTTTAAAAAAAAAACAAAAACAAAACATTTTATTATAGGATATGTTTCACATAGTTAAAATTCCATCTTATAGATATCACATACCTTTTTTCTTTTCTCCCCACTCCCCCCAGTACAAGGCTTCCCGCAATGCTCTTACCCCCTTATAAACTCTATTATCTAATTACCATTCACAAAATATGTCATTTCCATTATCAAATTAGGTAACATTTTAGCAATCTTATCGTTCTTTTTCTTATTTTCTCCTTAATAACTGTCAAAGCAAATCAGTCTATTTTTAACATCCCAATTTTTCTCAAGATAGTCTTTAAAATCTTTCCATTCTTCAAAAAATGCCTCATCTTCTTCATTATTAAGCTTTCTTGTCATTTTGTCCATTTCAGCCATAAAAAGCATCTTCTTAATCCATTCCCATGTTTCAGGAATCTTTTCTTGTTTCCAGAATTGTGCATAAGTCATTCTAGCTGTTGTGACCAAGTACCATAACAATGTTCTCTTGGTTACATTTAATTCTTCCAGTTTAAGACCTAACAACAAGATTTGTGGATCTTTCTTAAAAGTACATTTCAGAATCTTCTGTATTTCATTATGAATCTCTGACCAATAACTCATGGCTTTATCACAAGTCCAACACATATGGTAAAATGAGCCCTCTTTCTTTCTACATTTCCAACATTTGCTAGACATACTCTCATTTATATTAGCAATTTTCTTTGGAGTCATATACCATCTATACATCATTTTATAACAATTCTCTTTGACATTAACACAAGTTGAGATTTTCATTGACTTTTTCCACAGACATTCCCATGATGCCATAGTTATTTCATTGTTTACATTTACCGCCCATTTTATCATTTGTTCTTTTACAATTTCATCTTCTGTATACCACTTCAGTAATACCTTATATATTTTTGAGATCATTTTTTTTCCCTTTTCCACCCATATAGTCTCAATTTCATTATTCTTTGCCCTAAAGCCATATTTTCTCTTATCAGTTTTAAACAAATCATAGATCTGTCTATAATTCAACCAATCATAATCAAATTCCACATCATCTCTGTCTCTCATAACAAAACGTTTCCCATCAGATTTTAAAAGATTTCTGTACGGTAACCAGTCTAATCCTTCATGTCTTGAATATGGTTTGATCACTTCTGCCGGCACTATCCAAAGTGGTCGTTCTTCATAAAAGAATTTTTTGTATCTCATCCAAGTCTTGAACAGTGATCGCCTAATAAAGTGGTGTTTAAAAAATTTGTCGATTTTTGATTTTTCGTACCATAAATATGCATGCCATCAAACTTGTTATCATGACCTACTAACGCCAACAACTTCATATTTTCAAGGTTAATCCATTGTTCTATCCACGTTAAGCAGATAGCATCGTAATAAAGTCTAAGATTTGGTAGTTGAAGTCCTCCTCTTTCCTTAGCGTCACATAAAATTTTCATTTTAATTCATGGTTTTCTTCCTGCCCACACAAATTTTGATATTTCTTTCTGCCATCCATCCAGTATCTTACTTTGTCGTAGTATTGGGATAGTCTGAAACAAAAACATTAACCGAGGCAAAATATTCATTTTGACTGTTGCAATCCTTCCCATTAGTGATAAATTCAAAGTGTCCCATTTTTTCATACCTTGTTGAATCTTATACCATTTTTTTTCATAATTATTTTTGAATAGATCTATATTTTTCATAGTCAATTCAATCCCTAAATACTTTGTCTTTGTAACCACTTCACACTGGATTTTCTCCTGAAGTTCCATTTGCTTCTGTTTCGTCATATTTTTACACATCACCTTTGTTTTACTTTTGTTAACATAAAAACCGGCCAAGTCTCCAAAATCTTTAATTTTTTGCATCAGTCGTGGTATATTCTCTATTGGATCTTGAATCATAAACATTACATCATCCGCAAAGGCTCTATATTTATATGTAAAGCCTCTCGTTGTCAGTCCTTTAATATTTTTGTCTTCTTTTATTTTCCCCAATAATACTTCCAATATTCAAATAAACAATAATGGAGATAGGGGGTAGCCTTGTCTGGTCCCTTTTCGCACTTTAAAATATTCCGTTTTTTCTTTATTTACGTTCAATGCCGCTTTTTGGTCCGAATAAATTGCAGTAATCATGTTTAAAAAAGATTGACCTATTTCCATTTTCTCTATTACTTGCAGCATAAAGTCCCAGTTCAAATTATCAAAAGCTTTTTCTGCAACCCAAAAGAGAAATCCAACTTCTTTTTCAGGGTGTTTATCACAATATTCAATTGCATCTATCACCACTCTTAAATTGTCTCTGATTTGTCTATTCGGTAGAAAACCAGCTTGTTCTTCTGTTATAACATCTTTCAAATAATTTTTCAACCTTTCAGAAATTACTTTAGCAAACAATTTGTAGTCATTATTCAGGAGGGATATTGGTCTATAGTTCTTCACATTAGTTAGGTCTAAACCTTCTTTGGGTATAAGCGAGATATTTGCTTCTTTCCATGACTCTGGAATCCGTTTTGTCTCTCTTATTTCATTTGACAAAAGTACAAAAATTGGGGTTAGCTCATTCTTTAATTTTTTGTAAAATTTTGCAGTAAATCCATCTGGACCTGGAGCTTTCCCCAATTTTGCTTCTTCTATCGCACTGACAATTTCTTCATTTTTAATTGGACCATTAAGCACTTCTTTCATTTGTTGTCCCAATGTTGGTACTTCAATATTCTCCAAATATTTCTTAAGTTTCTGTGAATCAATACATTTCTTTTGAAACAGTTTGGCATAGAAATTGAAAAAGACTCTCTTTAAGCCATTCAAGTCCACAATATCCTTTCCGTCTTCTATTATTTTGTTTATAAAATTTCTTTCACGTCTATTTTTCAGTTGCCATGCTAAGAACTTTCCAGGTTTATTAGCACCCTCAAATGATTTCTGCTGTAACTTCTTTAAATTCCAATACAATTCTCGATTTGACAATACATTTAGCTGGTCTTGTAACATGTGAATTTCCCTTATAATCTTTTTCTTCCCTGGCTTTTTCTTTAACTCTTTTTCTTTCTGTCGGATCTTTTCCTGTAAATCATTTTGTTGTTGCAGTCTTTGCTTTCTATCTTTAGTGTTTAATGAAACAAGCAGTCCCCTTATGACCGCTTTATATGCATCCCACACAATTTGTAATTCCGTACCTTTGTTCAAATTTGTTTCAAAAAAGTTCTGTGTTTCCCTCCGCAATGTCTCATTAACTGTTTTTCTGTCTAATAAGTCCTCATTAATTTTCCAGTATAATTGTTTAGGTTTTTCTCTCGACATCCAAAGTAAGGGGCTGTGGTCAGAATTATTTTTTGTTAAGATTTCTATCTTTTGAGTCTTCGATGCCAACTCCTCCGACATCCAAATCATATCAATCCTTGAGAAAGAGTCATGTCTATTGGAGTAAAAAGTATAGTCTTTTGCTTTGGGATTCCATTTTCTCCAAACATCTTCCAGTTTCTCTTGTCTCATCAGTTTAAAGAAAATTTTTGGTAATTTCCCCGCCACATCTCCAACTTTTTTAGAACGTCTGTCCAGTAAGTTGTTCACTGTACCATTAAAATCTCCTGCGAAGATTACCTGATCATAAGTTAATTGTTCCATCTCATTTGTCAAATCTTTGAAAAAATTTTCTTTAGCTCCATTGGGTGCATACAAATTTACAGTCAAAGTCTTTTTCCTGTGTAACATTATTTCTACTCCAATATACCTCCCATCATTGTCCACAAAAATTTGCTTGGGTTCCAATTCTTTTTTGATGTAGATCACTGTTCCTTTATTCTTTTTTTTGTCGCTAGTGAAAAAAATTCTTCTCCCAATTTCTTATTTATCACATATTTATAGTCCTGTTTTCTGATATGAGTTTCCTGCAAACAAATTATATTGCTCTTTTGTTTTTCCAGCCAATGATTTACTAATTTTCTTTTGTTAGGTGAATTAAGTCCATTTACATTCCAAGATAGCAATTTGTAATCCATGGTGTCTTGATTTATATATCCAAAAACTCTTCAAAATTGTTTTCTTTAAACCTATACAGGTCTCCTTCTGATTTAATCGTGAATCTCACTGAGTTGTATGTAAATGACAATCCTTGAGGTATTTCCCATCTGAATCTAATTCCCATTGCCTTTAATTTGTCGACCAATTTTTTGTATTTCTTTCTGTCTTGCAACATCACCCTTGGGATTTCTCTTAGTATTATTATCTTTTTGCCGTCAATTTCCAACGGTTGTGTGAATTGCTTCTTGAAAATATCCTCTTTCATTTTTCTTGTCACAAACTGCACAATGACATCTCTGGGTAATTTTTTCCTCTGAGCATATGTTGAGTTTACTCTGTAAATTAAGTCGAAATCTGAGTCTAGATCTCCTTGATCCTCACCAATATATGCCGTCAATGTTGTTATTACCAATGCGCGTATATCTTGGTCTTCTGCCTCCTCAATTCCTCTTAGCCTCAGGTGGTTTTGTGTAGCTCTGTACTCCATCATAGATTCTAACCTTGTGTTCTCCTGGAGGGTATTTTTAATTTTTTGTTCTAGCTCCGTCGACTTAGCTGCTAAACCTTGGACTTCTTTTTTGACTTCCTCTGTATCTTTTTAAAACTCTGCCACTTCTGCTAGGACCAGTTCTTTCATATCTGCCATAATCTTCTCTTGTACTTGCACTTGTACTTGTTCTATTTGCTCCAATTGCTTTTCCATTTGTTGTTTCATCTGTAATTTCATTTGTTTAGTCTGTAATTCCATTTGTTTTCCAAGATTCTGCACTGCCTCCATCCTCCTCCTCTCCATAGCCTCTATTGCTGCCTGCCATTCTTTTTTGTCCTTTGCTGCCTTCTGGGACTTGATGTAGAGGCGGCCCTTTGTCTTGGCCTCAAATCCGTTTTGAAAAGTTTTAAATATCACCAAATCTCTTTTCTTCTAAGTATTCCGTCAAACCGCCGCCTTTATATGTTTCTTCTCTTTAATTTTATAGTTCAAATTCAATTTTTAAAAATTAGTCCTCCTCAAAATGGTGGGCGCAATTTCTCTATGGTTTTTTGGCAAGAATAGGCTATTTTGTAACTTCTGGTTTGGTGTCCATCCCGAAAATCCAACTTCCTGTACAGCGCACTAACTCTTCCTACTCCTTCCGGTGACTCAGTCTTTCGAAATGCCTCTCTTGCCCCAAACTCGTCTTTGCTCAGCCGGAACTTGTTTTTGGTAGCACAGATTCACATCAGTTTCGTTTTTACAGCTTGCCATTAATCTCTAACTGACCACAGGAATGCAAAACAAAAGTTTCTTTTTCGCTATTTTCACGTTCTAGAAAGCTTCTTTCAGTTCCAAACAAAGCAGATTACATCAGAAATGCTTTTGTACGCTAAGCCGCTTGATTCAAATCTCTCTATGTCTTCAAACTGGTAAGCAAAAGTTCTTTGTTACCTTACAGTTCAATCTCGGGGTTTTGCATTGCTTCTTCTTAACTTAATGTTGACTTTGATGGTAAAGAGGTCGGTAGATGATGGGTTTATGCTGAATTGTCAGCCCGATTAGCTCCTGTAGTGTTGTCTCACAACTGCCCACTTCGTGGGAGGGGATCAAAGCATAAGCAGACTTCCTCCGAAGCCTGCCCACGCCAATCTCAACTCCCGCTTGGACTTGGCTGCTTGCTTGCCACCCCCCCGCCTGGGGAGTGCTGTGTTGGACCAGAAAAGGGTCCAAACTGTCAAAAGGAGCTATCATCCACCCTGCATAGTTCGCAGAGTGTGTCAACTTGCCATTTTAACTCCGACCGGAAGCCTAGACTGTGGCACTTCTTAGCCTATGTCTGATGTTCATTAGATTTGCTCAACTCATATTTCGATAGGATAAAAGCTGCTGAGATGCCACTGTCTCGTTCACTGGGACATCCTGTTATCAAACAGACAGGATAGTTGCCATTCTAGGAGAATGCAACATGGGGAAAGTAAACAAAGGACAGACTTCTGACTCCTTCACACTGGCCAAGCGCAGAACTAGCCAAGAGAGCCAAAGGAGGCATTAGAAAATGGAGTCAATCTGGCATCCCCAGTGATACTTTTGAGCCATTTTTGCCATTACTAAACAGGAAGACATTCCAGTTCTATTGTTACTGTCTCCACCAAAGGGAAAAAAAATTAATGAGCAGAGATGAAAAAGTAGAAATAGGTTGGCACTCAAAAACAGCAGAATAGAACATTCCTTGCTTGTCCACACAGGCATTTCCTAGGTTTTTTTTGTACCTGGAGTGGGAGAAGTGGGAGAAAGAGTGCAGACGTTGTGACGCTGGAGAACGCAATGCTGGCTTGGCTCTTGTTTGCATGTAAATAACACACATCAACCCATCAGCACCACAGGAACCAGGTACACATTGCAGCATCACTGCTGTAGACCCAGATCCCCCCAAACTAACTGTACAGACAAGACTCCTAGAAGCTCATTGGCAGCCAATCAAGATTGTAAACACTCAAGCTTGGAAGCTGTCCCAGTACTTTTGGTGACTTAAAATAACAAAAAGGCACAATTTTGTTCATGATTATTTTTAGCTAACCTGCTGCCGCTAACAGTAGCTAAGGTTCAAAAAGGTCACCATCTCTCCTGGAAGCTTGGTGGGGTTCTTATTTTCTATACAGGGTGGGGGAAGTATGCTGTAGATTATTTTCCCCTCTTTGTTTTGTTGTTTTGAACCTATCAAGGAAAATCTACAAATGTCGTAGAAAAGTAGATGTGGTGGGATCATTTTATTGAAACAGTGAGATATGATCAGCCTTATGGAGTGTGCAATACTAGGCTGGAAATTTGAGCCTTTGTACTGGCTTGCAGGCTCTGAGTACCAAGTTTCAGAAGTCAGGCAAGGCAGGGTCGTGCAATCCAAAGTCAGGGTTCCAGAAGTCAGACTAGGCAAGGTTATTCAGTCCAAGGTCAGGCCTCCAAGAATTAGCAAAGGCAGAGTTGGTGCTGAGTGTCATCATACACATTGCATCCCCACCTAACAGCATCTCTTGGCTGGTTTTTATAGCCCTATGCCTAAGGGTCATGCTTACAGCCAGCTGCTCAGAAGTAATCCTGTAACTACTCATCTTTGTCATTAACAAGCAGTTGATGTCAGGCCAAGAGGCATGCATTCTGCCTTCTTACCTGTAGTTCTGTTCTCAGCCTGTCTGCGGCACTCTAAGGGTACAGGAGATACTGGTGGGCTGGGAACGGCTATTCATTCATTCATTCATTCATTCATTCATTCATTCATTCATTCAATTTATACTCCACCCTCCCCACCAAGGCAGGGGAGGTTGACCTGCTGAATCAGGGCTGGAGGGTGTCAGTGGTTCTGCACCAGCTGTTGGCTGTGAATCCTGACAAGCCTGCATCTCATTCTCTTGCTGGTCAACTTTTGTTAATTCAAGGCTGGCTACAAGGGGCTCCTCTTCTCCTGAGGAGTCCTTGCTATTGCTGAGCCCTGGCTGACCCATGACAGCATTATAGTATTAGAAAGTAAGATTCAAATAGTTGGGGAAAGCAAACAATCTAATTTAAGATCAAAATATCTTATTTCAATGAGATGTGAACAACTATGGATGTACACATGCACTCAGGGAACTACACTGGCACTTTGCCTTGGATTTTTAGATGAAAGATGGAATGTGGCTTTGATATTTTAAATAGAAAATAGAAAATTAGAGTAGATACAGGAGACTATGGCAGAAGCAGCTGCACTTCCTGAATTTTTCTCTTTTGTTTGACTGTTAAAGGCACAAGAATCCTGTCGGGCACTGAATCTGGCAAACTTACCTATTACTTTATTTATTAACTAGGGAGCAAAGCCCGTTGTGGTGGAAGACAACGGGCCCTAGAAAGGAAGGGAGGTGGAAGGGAGAGGGGGTTGGAGATAGGAAGGAAGGAATAGGGGGAAGAGTGAAAGAAAGGAGAGAGGAAGAAAGGAAAAGGGGGAAAGGAAGTGAAGAGGGGCAGAAAAGGGCTTCTCTGGGCCCAGAGAAGGCCTTTTCTGTCCCCCCACACCATCTCCTGAGCCTTCTACAGGGGCAGTAGGCAGTGTGTGTGGGGAAAGGGCTTCTCTGGGCCTACTGCCCCCATAGAAGGCCCAGGGGATGGCGTGTGGGGGGCGGAAAAGGCCTTCTCTGGGCCTACTGCCCCCATAGAAGGCCCAGGGGATGGCGTGTGGGGGCGGAAAAGGCCTTCTCTGGGCCTAGTGCCCCATAGGAGGCCCAGGGGATGGCGTGTGGGGGCGGAAAAGGCCTGCTCTGGGCCTAGTGCCCCATAGAAGGCCCAGGGGATGGCGTGTGGGGGCGGAAAAGGGCTTCTCTGGGCCTACTGCCCCCATAGAAGGCCCAGGTGATGGCATGTGGGGGCGGAAATGGCCTTCTCTGGGCCTCGTGCCCCATAGAAGGCCCAGGGGATGGCGTGTGGGGGGCGGAAAAGGCCTTCTCTGGGCCTAGTGCCCCATAGAAGGCCCAGGGGATGGCGTGTGGGGGGCAGAAAAGGCCTTCTCTGGGCCTCGTGCCCCATAGAAGGCCCAGAGGATGGCGTGTGGGGGACAGAGAAGGCCTTCTCTGGGCCTAGGCCCCTCATGGAAGGCCCAGGGGATGGTGTGTGTTGTGTCCTGGGATCAGAAGGCAGAGCTGGCGAAATACAGCCAAGCTTCGCTCTCTGAGAACAATAGGGACTAGGTTCCTGAGCTCGCCAGTAGAGAACCAATGGCAGCATTGGCGGGCGATTCAAACCCGCCAATAGGAATATGGGGCCGTCCCCCCCTAACTGTATATAGTTGGCCTCCGGCCGTTACTGTTGTTCTTGTCTTGTGTGAAGTACGAATAAACGCGTCTTCTCTTATGTCGTCGTCCGAGTCATGAGGCCCGAAACCCAGTACTTTACAGTGGCGACGAGGATGGGATTTCAACGCCTTCTGTGACTCCATGAGCGACGAAAAGGACGCCGCCGAGCATCGCATCGCTGACCCCGAGAGCAGCACCGCACCGCTCGCCCCGGCGCACGCCTTCCCAGACGGAGCCATGGCCGCCTCTCATGTAACACTCGAGCGCTTCGATCCGTCGCAGCCAGAAACCTGGGACGCATGGGTCGACCAGCTCATCAGCTATTTGGAGCTCAACGAGATTCGCCACCCAGACAAAAAACGATCGCTCCTGCTGAACGCGTGCGGCACCCAAACAGTCCGCCTCGCCAAGAGCCTCTTGGTGCCCCGCACGGCCTTGGAAAGCTCGTTTGGGGAGATCCTGGACGTCCTCAACGCGTACTTCAGCCCCCGGCCGACCTTCCTGGCCAAGAGGATGGAGTTCCAAAGGCGAGTCCAGGCCCAAGGGGAATCCGCTGCCACCTTCCTGGCCGCGCTGAGGGCACTCGCGGTGGACTGCGGGTTCCCGAAGGTGGAAGACAACGTGCTGACGCAGTTCGTGTGGGGCCTGGCGGACTCCAAGCTGCGGCGCAAGTTGATTGGCTACCGGAGGCTTTCCCTGGATGAGGCCATCGACGCCGCAACAGCCCACAAGGCCGCTGAAGGGGAACGCCCGGCCGCGGCCGCCCATGTGGTCGGGAGGCGTCCCAGCCCCGGGAACTCAGACACCGAAGAGGTCTTCGCCCTCAGACCCCAACACCGCCGGCCGGCGCCGTTCCAGCAGGCCAACAGGGAGCCAGCCAAGCCTTCCAGCAACCGGACCGTGTGCGCCAGCTGCGGGGAAGGCCACGGAAGGAAATCCTGCAAGTTCCGGGATGCTGTCTGTCGCGGGTGTGGGAAGCAGGGACACCTCGCATGGGTCTGCCGGTCCAAGGGCCCCCGGAACTCGAGATCGTCGGCCCCACCGCACCACGCACCGTACACCGCCTACGAGACGACGGAAGAGGTCGCCGAGCTGTACCATCTCACCGACCAACCGCTGCAGGTACTTCGCCTCCCCAACCCCAACCTCTCCTCTACCCCAAAGATCCAAGTAACCGTGCGGATCGAGGGGTCCCCCTGTTGCATGGAAGTGGACTCGGGATCGGTGGCATCCATCATTTCCATGGACACTTTAAAAAGACTTTGCCCGTCAGGGGGACCCCCTCTACCTCCATCGCCACTAAGCTTGGTGGACTTTCAAAAGAACCCTGTTCCCATCTGGGGAGTCGGCACTTTCCGAGTGCAATACCGAGACTTTGAGGGGAACTTGGACTTGGTGGTAGTGGAGGGAAATCTCGTGAGTCTCCTGGGGCAGGCGTGGTTCGAGGCCCTAGGCATCACGATTGGGGGAGTGAATAAGTGCGGGATGCGTGACTGGGGGCGGTGTGCAAGGAATTCCCCGAGGTCTTTGACGGGAAACTGGGGTGTTATAAAGGGCCCCCGGTGTTGCTCCACTTAGACCCCACAGTGACGCCCATCCGACGGTGCTTCCGCACCGTGCCACTGGCCCTCTGCCCTAAAATAGAGGCCGAACTGGACCGGTTAGTGGCCCAGGGAGTCATAGAGCCCGTCCCGAACGCTCGATGGGAGACCCCGATTGTGACACCCGTAAAGCCAAACGGGGAAATCCGCATCTGCGCGGATTATAAGTGCACCATTAACCAGGCACTTCAGGCGCACGCATACCCCGTACCCGTGGTCAGCCACGTATTGGCCACACTGGCGGGGGCGCGCATATTTGGAAAGCTGGATCTCGCGCAGGCGTACCAGCAACTCCCGGTGGATGAGGCCACTGCCGAGGCGCAAACCATAGTGACCCACCGGGGGGCCTTCAGGGTGAAGCGGCTGCAGTTCGGGGTCAGTGTGGCCCCAGGGATCTTCCAAAATCTCATGGACGATTTGTTAAAAGGGATCCCTGGAGTGACGCCGTTCTTTGACGACGTCCTCATCGCCGCGACCACCCCTGAAAGCTTCGCCGCCCACCTCCGAACTGTACTGGGACGCTTCCAAGCCGCGGGGCTGAAAGTGAAGCGGGAAAAGTGCCTCCTCGGGGTGCCGGAGGTGGAGTTCTTGGGGTACCGGGTAGACGCAACAGGCCTGCATCCGGCGAGGGACAAGGTGAAGGCCATCGTGGAGGCCCCCGCCCCGAAGTCCAAGGCGGAGCTCCAGGCGTTCTTAGGCCTCCTGAACTTTTACCACGCCTTTCTCCCACACAAAGCCGCCGTGGCCGAACCCCTGCACAGGCTACTGGATAAGGCGACACCTTGGGCATGAGGAGCGAGGGAGGAGGCGGCGTTTCGGGGGGTTAAAGTACTCTTGATTTCTAACGTGGTACTTGCCCACTTTGATGAAAAGCTCCCGGTAATCCTTGCATGCGACGCATCGCCGTATGGGGTCAGGGCGGTCTTGGCCCACAAGCTACCAGACGGGAGGGAAGTCCCGGTGGCTTACTACTCCCGCACGCTGTCCCCCGCGGAGCGGAACTATGCGTAAATCGACCGGGAGGGCTTGGCACTGGTGGCGGGGGTAAAAAAGTTTCACAACTTTGTGTACGGGCGGCCCTTCACGCTCGTAACCGATCATAAGCCGCTCCTGGGACTGTTCGCGGCAGACAAACAAACGCCACAGGTACTGTCGCCCCGGGTGTTGCGCTGGTCCTTGTTTTTAGCGGGCTACCAGCGCCTTGCCCGAGGAACCTAATCAGGCACATACAATCAGCGCCCTTCCACCCGGCAACAAATGGACAGGCGGAGAGAATGGTACGCACCGCCAAAGAAGCCCTGAGCCGCATAACGGAGGGGGATTGGGAGTTCCGGCTGGCCCGCTTCCTCCTAACACACTGCACCACCCCAAACCCCATCTAGGGGCATTGCCCCGCAGAACTATTGATGGGCCGCCACCCCACGACTCTGTTAGACAGGCTCCACCCGGACCGAGCCCCAGAGAGAAAGCTGGTCGAAACCCGGGAGGCGACCCGAAGCTTCCTCCCGGGGGAACCTGTCTACTTCCGGAATTACGGGGCGGGGCCCCAGTGGTTGGCCGGGCGCATCCTAAAACCCACCGGGCCAGTGTCATACGAGGTCCTAGCAGATGGGGACAGGGACCTCCGTAAACACGTGGACCAGCTCCGGAGGCGGCAAGACCCCGACACAGGGATCCAGGCCCCGTTACCGGGAAATGCCGCGGCCGCCCCAGCATCCGATCGGCTGCAGGCACCACCAGCGGAGCCAGCGCCTGAAAGACCACGGAGTCCGGAGGGGGTCCCAGAGACAGCTGAACTGCCGCCGCCGCTGCCGTCGCCGTTGCAGCCGCCACCGTCACCACCACATCCACTACCGCCGGAGATCCAAGCTCCTTGTGCGGGAGGACCACCCGATGGGGGCCCCGCCAGTCCGGTACCGGCCCCCGACGATCATTAAGGGAACGGAGGTCACCAGCCTCCTTAAATTACTACGTCACCTGATAGGAGACAAACTATGGGGGGAGGGGTGTTGTGTCCTGGGATCAGAAGGCAGAGCTGGCGAAATACAGCCAAGCTTCGCTCTCTGAGAACAATAGGGACTAGGTTCCTGAGCTCGCCAGTAGAGAACCAATGGCAGCATTGGCGGGCGATTCAAACCCGCCAATAGGAATATGGGGCCGTCCCCCCAACTGTATATAGTTGGCCTCCGGCCGTTACTGTTGTTCTTGTCTTGTGTGAAGTACGAATAACGCGTCTTCTCTTATGTCGTCGTCCGAGTCATGAGGCCCGAAACCCAGTACTTTACAGTGTGGGGGGCAGAAAAGGCCTTCTCTGGGCCTACTGCCCCCATAGAAGGCCCAGGGGATGGCGTGTGTGGGCGGAAATGGCCTTCTCTGGGCCTCGTGCCCCATAGAAGGCCCAGGGGATGGCGTGTGGGGGATGGAAAAGGCCTTCTCTGGGCCTAGTCCCCTCATAGAAGGCCCAGGGGATGGGGGGGGGCAGAAAAGGGCTTCTCTCACTTGCCTTAGCCTTGAGGGCCTGTCCCTGCGCTCACACTCCAGACGGTCCTCTCCTGTCGGAGGACTGGAGCAGACTGAACTGAAAACACTGACCGGGGCTGACGTGGGCGGGACTTTGCGAAGCAGCCAGTCAGCCCTGGCCAGTGTCTTCTGACTGCCAGTTCTTGAGCCGAATCAATTATGGCAAGCATAGAATCTTATGGAACCAAAATTCAAATATATATAAGGACAGGATGTATTTGTTTTCATTGCTAGTTTGCACTGCTAACTTCTTAAAGGCAGACTACAAGTATGATGGAAGGAGCTGCAGTGGCTCAAGTGGTTAAGACGCTGAACTGCAGGCTGCGGAAGGTCAGTAGTTCAGCAGTTCGAGACCCGAGAGTGCCGCATGACGGAGTGAGCTCCCGTCTCTGGTTCCAGCTCCTGCCAACCTAGCAGTTCGAAAGCAAGAAATTGCAAGTAGATAAATAGGTACCACTTCGGTGGGAAGGTAACAGCGTTCCGTGCGCCTTGGTGTCTAGTCATGCCGACCACATGACCACGGAAACGTCTTCGGACAGCGCTGGCTCTTCGGCTTTGAAACAGAGATGAGCACCGCAACCCTAGAGTCGGATTCGACTGGCTTTCGAGCAGGGGAACCTTTACTTTACTTTACAAGTATGATAGAGGTAGTCAGTAAGCTGATCACAAAATATGAGAACATATGAATAGTGATATTTGGATCTAATGGCAAAGATTCCTAGTAAAACAAAGCTACTCAGTCAAGCCTGCTTGTGTGGGAGGACAGGATAGACATCTAATTAAACAAATAAGTGGATTACAAAATATTGTTAACAATATTTGAGTCTAACAGCAAAGATACCTAGTAAAACGACATAGTGCAATGGGGCTGGGGTTGAAGAACTGGAAGAGAAAATACATTATGCCAAGCCAATATCTCTTGCTCAGAGAGCATCCCCAAGAACACTTTGGCAATGATTCTCTTATGTCAAGAAAATCACTACCGCATTAATAGAGATAAATGGAAGACAGCCATGTTGCCTTTGCTCATTCATCTGCAGGTATCCCTACGTGACAATTTAAAAAAAAATCCTGAATTGCACACACACCATATATAAAATATTTTGCTGGCCAAGGCACATAAAACATTACAAAACCAGATCTGGAGGCAAAAAGTAGATGCCACAGAAGAGCTGAAATACTGATGTGTTTTGTTTTAACATGATAACTGATTTTGCTGAGTTATGAATCATATGGCACCCTGAGGCCTTTCACATCCTTGATAGCAGCTTCACGGCTGCTTTTGTTTTCTATGTAGTAATTGACCCATGAAGATCCTTATGTTTGCGATGCATTTCCTTAAGTAGGCTTGTGTGGAGGCTTGCCCACACTTCTCTGGAAAGTCCCCTGAGCCCCTGGACTGACGTCAGAAGCTAACCAGCTGTCAAACAATGGTGATTAAAACTTGGAAGCCTAAAACTATCAAGGACTTGACATTTGACAAAAAGGAGAGAAATCTTTCTTCCCACTAAACGAGAGCAGATACATCACAGGAAGCAGAGCTGCTCTGGGTACATGTGTAGGCATAGGTGGAAGGATGAAAGGCAAAATGTGATTCAACTTTATGAACAATGGAAAGCATCTCTGCCAATGTCTGGAGAGAATCCAGGAAAAAAAGGTTTACATTCTCACTTGAAGAAGATGGTCAGTCTTCCTTGAGCCATCCCTAGGCCCCAGTTGAGCATAAAACCAATTTGCTGTAGCATTTCCTTCAGTTGCCTTCAGTTGCCTTCTTGTTTTGCCTTCATTTTTAAATATGTGGCAAACATAAAATGCACAGATGATTCATATGACTGGGTTGCAGACAAGACAGGGATTCCTGGTGTGTAATAGTAGAAAACAGAAAAACACCAAGGAAAGATCATCAAGGATTAAGTACACTTGAAATACCTGAGTATAGGATATACTAAGTAAGTGTTTAAATTACAAATAAACATCCATAATGAGTTGGTGGTCCACAACCCAAAACAAATGCAATGTTCCGAAATATAATCGCATGTGCTCATGGCATATCATACCTCAACACTGAGATACAGATAACTGCCCAATACTGAATTAGACCATCAGTCCATCAAGGTCAGTATTGTCTATTCAGGATAGCAGTGGCTTTCCAGGGTCGCAGGCTGAGGTCTTTCACATCATCTACTGCCTGGTCCTTTTAACTGGAGATGCTGGGGATTGAACCTGGAACTTTCTGCATACCAAGCAGAGGTTCTTCCACTGAGCCACAGCCCCTCCCCTGAGATGACATAAAAGCCTGGCATATTTGTTTGCGCTGCAGCTTAATCAAGAAAATGGAGCGTCAAATGCAAAACAGGGCAGGGATAACATACCAAGGATCTTCAATGCATGTTTGGACTCCCAAGTGCAAGTGACTCCACCAGTCCCGTGGCTCCTGCAGATGAGGGTTGGACCACTTGGTGTGTTGGCTGGATGCTTTCAGACCTGATTTTACCCACTCTGTTTGCAAATCTGAGTGCTTAGAGGCCCATTTTGAGTTATTGTTTGCAGAGAAAACCCTCTCTTCACCCAGTTTCCTGCTCCTTTAGTGCTAAGAGGCTATTTTCTGATCCCATGGCCCCTGTTGATTTATCATTCGGTCTCAGACGGTTATATTTCCTCTGGTCACTATAATCTACCAATTCAAGCCCCCTCATAAATCTTTCATCTGCTGTACACTTGTGTGTGCTCTCATCTGTGTGCGCACATGCATATAAATTACACAATGGAAGCAAAGCTCATAGAAAGGGTGGAGAGGGGTGGGAGGAATTTTTGCTAATCGGGTGACCTCAGCTTAAGGTTCAGAGAACAAGTGGCATAGGACTTTTTCCAAGTCACTCTTCAACCAACTTGTAGATAGCAAACATTTTTTCAGGCAGACCATTGAGAACTGGCATCATAAATACTAGCTGAGTCTATACTATGCCAGGAATTTCCAGATAAGGAGTTGGGATTCACAAGAGTACTGTATAATGAGAGCATCAGATCGCCAACCCAGCATTAATAGGACACATAGCAGAATAGGATACATAGCATAAGAACATAAGAGAAGCTGGATCAGGCCAGTCCAACACTCTGTCACACAGTGGCCAAAAATACCAAGTGCCATCAGGAGGTCCACCAGTGTGGCCAGGATAACAGAAGCCCTCCTACTGTTGCCCCCCTCCCAAGTACCAAGAATACAGAACATCACTTGCCCCAGACCTAGAGTTCCTACCTATACCTTGTGGCTAATAGTTACTGATGGACCTTTGCTCTTCTGGTCATGAATTTCACACTACCTGTCCCCAAACTAAGACAAAAATGATTATATTGGTAGGTTTCATCTGTGTCACTTTCAAATAGTAGCATAAGAAGGCAAAAACTTACTTCTGCCAGATCAGATTAGACTAGTTCAAACATTAGCATCTAGCAGGCTCATCAGTCACAGCAGCTAGGCCTGGTCTATTGAATACACAGGCAGCAGAACTAGAGTGGAACTGTACCACTTCAGATAGAGGTTATCACTTTTTTAACATTTCCCATGAAATCTTGTCTGGGTACTCTATTCAGCATTTCAGGCCCTTCTTTGGTACGTCTCTCAGAAGTGTTGTTGGTGTTCACAAAGGTGGTACCTTGTGCTTGTGCAGACTGTTGGATTGTAAAAGGAAGGCCATCTCAAGGTGCCTTTTTGGTGCCCCACTCCACCTCACCCACTCTGAATGCTCTCAGCCTCTCCCTGTGCTGCCTTTGAAAAAGGTAAGTATTTGTCAGTGCATCTTAATGACTGTAGCTGGGGAATCGATGTGATAGTTATTTAAAAACCTCTATTTGCACCCAGAGGGTGAGTATCTTTTTATCCTGCATGCCATTGCTCAAAGCAGGTGATAACCTTCTTCATTTTTTTCTTTTCTTTTTTTAAGATCTATTAACTCCATGGCAAAAAAGATTAGTATAGCTGTTGCAATTTGGAGAGACAATGGGATTTTTTAAGGAGAATAATCAACACTGAGATGGAGGGGTATCTAACCTATAAAATCATATAGTTGTCAGACTCGGGTTCACCGTTTCCTTTGTACTCTGGACCTGTGGTATTACCAACCTGCTTACTGTACACCGCACCCCCCTTCCCCCTTGTTTTTGCCTGCTACAGCAGATGTTTCCAGCTGTCCACTTATCGCTCACCCTCGCTGACATTCCTGGTGGAAGGGGGGGAGAAACTGTGGGAGGAAGAGTGACTGTGTGAATGTCTGTAGCTTAGGGAGACAACGCTATTAACCTTTTCCCAAGCAGCACCTCAAGAACTTTCACATGAGAGTGTCCTTGAAGTTGATAAGACTTTTGAATGGCTAGTTGAACCATTGTATTCATTTGGGTTCTTAGGATTACTTATACTTATGGGTGTGTGATGTAGGTGTGGAATGTGGGTTTAGTTATACACCGGGTCCCCGCCTTTGCTCCCCAGTCCTGACAAAGAAGTCACCTTTGCAGCATCTCAAAACTCTTCAATAAACTTTCATAAAAAGAAAGGCTGTGTGGAGTGTGACCTGACAATAGGACAATAGTCATACCTGAGATAGAAAACATTAGGCTAAAATGCATATGAGTCCAATGACTCATACTGAAATGTTAGTCTTTAAAGTACTACTACACTTCTGTGTGACTTTGCTACAATGGACTAATATGACTACTCCTCTTGGAATTACTAGGCTTAGGATGAGAGTCATGACCTACTTTTAGTTTTGTTTGTTTCTTAAAGGTTATGGATTTTTTTTCTTTTGGGGAAAAAATTTCATATCAAAAGTGATGGAAAACACATATACATTATGTGTTCATTCAGATCATAAAAAGATGGACATCTCTAAAGAGGCCCCCAATCATGTGTTGTTTGTAGTTATCAAAATTGTATTTCTCTATCTATCCCAGCGTATTCTGGAGTAGCTTCCAAAGGAGTTTACCCAAGGCCCTATTCAGGCATGTTCTTTTCATCCTTAATGCTTGTAAGATCAAGTGTTGAATTGCATGCATTCAAAAAGCCACCACAAATCAAATGCCAAATATGGAAGTTTCATGCAGTGCTTCCCAGTAGAAACAAGGCGGCTTCACTGTTCAGTTTCAAGTCACCAACTGATGAGAGATTAAGGGACATACATACACAGGTAAACAGATCTAAGGCATGGTGGGGGCGGGGGGAACTAACACACTTTCAAAGCTATATGCAGCAGTATTGCATGCGATATATTTCAATATTTTAAATCTTGTCCTCAGTGCTTGGGCTTTGGAATGACAATTAAATAATCAGACTGCATAATGTATTTTGCCAAAGCAGGGAGAAGCAAGAGATAGATGGAGCAGGAGATGCATGCTAAGGCCAGCAGGTAAGCTTGAATAAAATGTAGAACTCCCACACTTGATGGGTAGCAGATTAGGATTTAAAACTGGCCAGGAGCAAGCCATGGAAAGTGATCCCTGGGGACACCTCAGCTAGTACTTGGCTGGCAGCAGCGGCAGGCATAAACTCACCCACTGCCTCCTTCTGCATTGCTGCTGGCCATGTCCAAGCCAGGAACCCCTGCAGCACTGTTGGCTCTTGGCTTGCTCCCAACAGCCAGGATAGTGACCTATTGGAAGCTAGGGAGCTACAAAGCCAATCCACTTCTTCCAGATCACTTCTTGCTTTGAGCCTTGAGTAGACAATCCAGATTGTTTCAAGCAAGAAGAAATAAAATGGTCAAGATTTCATATAGCATGACCAAGGTGTGCCTTTGAGGCACAGTATCCACTCTGAACAATTCTCTGCTATTTTCTTAAAGATTATAAGTCTCAGACTTTTTCATTTTATCCTAAACTGTTTTAGGGGTTTTTTGCCTGTCCAGAGTGCACCATCTTTGGATTAAGGAAGGCAAACAGAGGGGTGTGTGCATGTCTATGTCTGTGTGTGTGTCAGTTATACACAGAGCTATATAATTTATCATATCTAAAATCTTTACCAGTTCCTGGCACACAGTCCTAAGTAGGTACTGGACTTTGATAACATTGTTTATCATCCTTTTCGGTTTCACAGAGATTTGCTACACAACAGCCTTTTCAATTTTACAACCTGTAGAGAGAGAGTGGCATGTTCACTCGCAATAACAAAAACAAGGAAAATCTTGTGGCATTTGAAAAACTAGGAATACACTTTAAAGTGCCATAAGACACGCATAGTGTTTTCATTGTCACTCATAAGCACTTGCTATATAAAGCCAGTTGCAATCATTCATGCAGCTCTTTTAGACACGTCAGCACCAGTGTTCCCTCTCAGGTGAGTTTGTGTGAGCTAGTTCACAGTTTTTTAGCCTCCAGCTCACACATTTTTGTCTCAGCTCAGGAAGGAGGGCTCCAGAGCAAACTAATTTATGTAGCAGCCAAATCGCTTGCTCACAACTTTAATGCCCATAGCTCACAAAGTAGAATTTTTGCTCACAAGACTCCACAGCTTAGAGGGAATATTGGTCAGCACTTGTGTGCACATGTGTACACACACACACACACACAAAGGGCTTTTCATACTATCCACCTGCTTAGTTGCATTGTACCAGCATTCCCCATGGCATCAACAGCTGCTTTTGAAGCTTCCACAAGTTTTGAGGGCACCTTTTCAGGTAGCAGAGGAATGGTTTTGAGAAAGTGGAAGCTCAGAAGCATAGCTGCACATGGGTGCTCATAGATAATACTGGACCTCTGGAATGAGGCAAATGATTTCATGACCTAGCCGTAAACAGCACAGGCTATTCCTTGTGAGTACGTATACATTCAATTCAGCTTGGACAATATTTTGTTTTATGCTTTGATTTGCTATTAACTTTTAGCCAATGATGCACCATTCCTAGGGAAGTGGATCTGTAACCATCCTAGAGTCATAGGCCACCCTATGAATTAAACATCCGATCATGAACAGCCTTGTTCAGGTCTTCCAGACTGAGAGCCATGCTTTCTTTATACAGTCAACCCATCTCATGTTGGGTCTTCCTCTTTCCCTGCTGCCTTCAACTTTTCCTAGCATTCTTGTCTTTTCTATTTCTTGTCTTCTCATAATGTGACCAAAGTACAATAGCCTCAATTTAGTCCATTTAGCTTTTAGGGAGAGTTGATTTGATCTAGAACCCACTGATTTATCTTTTTGGCAGTCCACAGAATCCATAAAACTCTCTTCTACCTCTACATTTCAAATTAATCAACTTTCTCCCTGCCAGCTTTCTTCATTGTCCAACTTTCACACCCATACACAGTGATGGGGACTACTGTGGCATGAATTAACTTGATCTTGGTCACCAGCGACACATCCTTACACTTAAGTTATGTGTGTAGTAGAGCTAAAGCAATCAAAATATGGCAACATTTTACAACTTGACATTTTGACTTTTAACGTTATTTTCATTTTGGTCTTGAAATTCAAGTTTGAGGGATACTTTACCAAACTTAACTATGGAGATTCATTTACATAATTCAAGGTAATAATAATTGTAAGCATAAAGTTATTCAGCCATTTTATACCTTTAAAAACACTATTGATTGGTATCTATTATTAGGTATTCAAATGTCAGTAATGGTATCAAGATGGTCTACAGCTTTATTGGGGCAGATGGGAAACTATAAGCAGGCATGCTAGACCCATCTTTAAATGGTGGCATGGCTTCCCTTAAGTTAAATCTCTATTTTCATATGGTATTCAAATTTACATTAAAGATATTCACAAAAGGATCAGACAGAGAATCTAAAAAAGCTACAGATGTCACCAGAGAGTCTAATTTGGCAAAAAAGATCAGATTCCCAAGTTGGATCTGCACATACCTTCAGCAGAGCAGCCTCACACACATCGAACGAGCATCCAGATGAACAAGCCCTAGTCTATCTTTTCATTCTTTGAGGGTTTTTTGCACATAAGGAAATACTCTAAGTAGAGACTGTCCAGTCATATCCCTCTATTATTCTACTTCACAACAGACACGTTATGATGATAAACTACTGCAAAAAGTATTGCACTAAACCGGAGTCTCTTTGTGGCAAAGAAACAGATGTTTTACAGTATCCCAATTCATACATCCTAACCAACTGTGATTAGATAAAAGGTTGCCTGAACTAGAAAGTTTTTTTTTATTTTGACTCTGCACAAGGAGTGAAGGCTGTGAACACACATCTCCAGCGATCTAAGACTCCTTCTTGTCACAACTTCTGGTTTGTTTGTGACAGCTGAATCTAACCTTTTTGGAGTGGCAGCTGCAAACTTTGTGGTTTCTGGTTACATTTTCCTTCCAGCATCATCTGTTGAATAAAATTAATAGACGTCAGCTTTCAGCTTTCTTGGAAACATTGATCTTATTGAAATGATATCACGTTATGGCCTTGAGAAATGTCCTTCCCAGAGCTGAACCAGACATTCAAGCCCAGCCATTGAAAAGATCATCCAGATAAGCATGTACTCACAGTGGTGTACAAAGCAAAAAAACTGTTTTCCTTCCTGCTTTCCCAAGTGTCTCTCAAAAGAACTGGATATCAAGGGGAAGGGCTTGCTTTTCCTCCCTCAGGGATGGTGCATTCAGCCCATATGGCATGTACGACACTCCTGTTTCCAATATGACAAGTGACTTTGTTATCTTGACGGGCAAACAAAGGAGTATTCAATAAACAATTAAATTGCACAAGATTTTTTTTTCAGGAGCTATAGCTGTTCCTTGATGAACATACAATGAAACTTGTTCATGATGTCTACACGTTGTAATCTTCAGAAAGAACAGAGACTACGTAAAGAAACCAAGAGTGACTAAATCCAGGCATTCATTTTGGCCCCAGTATCTGTTGCTGACAGCATATCCAAGTCATGTTGTTTGCTGCTGCCAAATTGTGCCTTTGCCCTTCACATATCAGTGAAAAATTTCCGGTGCTCCAAATCTGAACTTTGTTCTTTGCCTGCAATAAGCAGTCCTTTTGCCTAGTTCATCTTTATATGATCATGTTTCTTTCTTACTCACGTTTCTTCTTATGTACATAAACCAAGTCTAACCAAAGTATTGTTGCCACCATTTTCCTGCTGATCTGATGCTAAGCCATTCAGCCTTCCATGTTTCAACATACAACTGATGTATACCCACAGCTATCACTCTTTGGGAGCCAGAAAGATTTAAATAGATTTATCAGTAAGTCAACTCCAGCCACCAACCAGTGTTTAAAAATTATTACACACCATGTCCTGCTATATTACATCTTATTTGGAATGGTTCAGTATTCTGATAATTGTAATAATAAGAAAATAAGAATATCAGAGAAGCCAATGTTGGATCAGGCCAATGGCCCATCCAGTCCAACACTCTGTCACACAGTGGCCAAAAATACCAGGTGCCATCAGGAGTTCCACCAGTGGGGCCAGGACACTATAAGCCCTCCCACTGCTGCCCACCCTCCAAGCACCAAGAATACAGTGCATCACTTGCCCCAGACCGAGAGTTCCTACCTATACCTTGTGGCTAATAGCCACTGATAGACCTCTGCTCCATATGTTTATCTAATTCCCTCTTGAAGCCATCCATGCTTGTATCCGCCACCACCTGTGGCAGTGAATGCCATGTGTTAATCATTCTTTGGGTAAAGAAGTACTTCCCTTTATCCATTCTAACCCGACTGCTCAGCAATTTCATTGAGTGTCCACAAGTTCTTGTATCGTCCACAAGTTCTTGTTATCATTCTAGTTGTCGGTTTCTGCACTTTTTCCAATGCTATCCTTTTTGAGGTGTGGTGACCAGAACTGTACACAGTACTCCAAATGAGGTCGCACCATTGATTTATACAGGGGCATTATGATATTGGCTGATTTGTTTTCAATTGCCAGCACAGCACTGGCCTTTTTTATTGCAGTTGCACACTGTCTGGACATTTTCATTGAGTTACTTACCACGACTCCAAGATCTCTCTCTTGGTCAGTCTCTGCCAGTTTGGACCCCATCAGTGTGCATTTATATTTAAGATTTTTGGCTCCAATGTGTATCACTTTGCACTTGGCCACACTGAACCTCATTTGCCACGTTGATGCCCACTCGCCCATCCTCAGCAGATCCCTTTGGAGGGCCTCACAATCCTCCCTGGTTCTCACCACCCTGAACAACTTTGTGTCATCTGCAAATTCTGCCATTTCAATGCTTACTCCCAACTCTAAATCATTAATAAATGAGTTAAAAAGCATCTGACTGAGTACTTTGTCATTTCTTTGCTGGTCTCTCTTCTTTGATCATCCCTGTCAGCTGGCAACCAGAAATGCTCCCTGCATTCTTTGTTTCCTGCTGTTCCTGCTCCATCTTTACCTGCCTGGAAATATTTGCCATTGCTTTCACCACTAGCATTCTCTACTAGTTACCAGAGATCCAGCAGGAGCAGATACACACCTCAGTGAACCTAGTGGCAAGAAGACTATGAAGTACATTGTTACCAATGGCATTAAGAATGAGCTTCGACTTTTGTATGCATTGCACAGAATGCTGTGACACTATAGAAAGTAACTTTAGCATGAACTGCTTTCTTAATCTGAGGGAATGCTGATAAAGACTCCTGGGTATTATAGAGTATCAAAGTGGCAAGTATAAATACAAATACAAAAATATCAAAAATTATCAAATTATAATGAAGACTCCAGAATGAACTTCGTTTTGTGAATCAATTTCTTCAGAAGCAAAACTTCATACTAGAAAGATGAAAAATATATATACACAGTACGTTTTTCTTACCAACGTTACATCTATAGACTGGATCAAAATGTAAATATTAATAAAATATATACCATCACATAAGGTGTTATTCATTCCTTTCACTTATTGTAAATCAGATATAAGTTGCTGTTAGTTCCTTCTATTTATTCTGTTGTTTAAATGTGAGTTGGCTACCTCCTAAGTTTCTACAATACAAATAAATATAAGGTTAATATTATTTTTAATTTTAAAAAAAACTACCACTATATAATGAAATTACCAGATTCAATGTTATTTTAGCTCACCAGGTCAATATCAAGAAGAAAATAAACATCAGTCAGCAAACTTCTAAGTGGGCATTAGTCTAGTCATTAGAAGCATTTGGGTGCTAGTATGTCTCTCTAAAGTAACATCTGTTTTCCCATTATATAGGATGCTAAATGCTAACACCTATTTTCTCTGTGCTAAATTTAAAGGGAAAGTGCTAATGTGCCTTTAGATAATGCCTATTTTGCAATTGTATAGAACACTAAACACTGCACTTTACTATACTCCGTGCTAAGTTTAAAGGAGAAGCCTAAAATGAAAAAAACAACGCTATACTAATCCTTAAAAAGTCCATGTATTCTGATATTATTTAAACTATTTTACAGGATGCTAGGTGTTTAAACCTACTTTACTCTATATCAAGCTTAAGGGAGAAGCCTAAGGGAAAGAAAAACTGCTGTACTAATCTTAAGGAAGCCCATATTTCCTAGTGTTACTAAATTATATTAAAAAGCCAATGTTTAGAGCTTATATGAAACTCTTCATAATTAATTAAAGTTATACTAGTTTGCCAATTTTAATTATAAAGGACAGGCACAGATTCCCCAACTACAAAAACAAGAGAAATCCATATCCTGATTGAGACCATGAGGATGGAAGGTTTTCAGTCGATGAATCCAAAAAGCCTCATGTCTACCTAATGTTTTCCTAACATCAATATTATTATATTTGGGAACATTTATGGTCTCTAGTACTACATAGTGAAAATCCTTACAATCATGACCATTTTCTACAAAATGGGGAACCAGTGGCAAGTCCATATGTTGCTGACGGATACAAGATCTATGTTCTATAATCTGGGTTCAAATTGCACGAGTTGACATCCCTATATAAAATTTGGGGCACGGACATTTAATTAAATAAATGACCCTTTTCATAGCACGATTTGAGAATTGCTTTAAATTAAGAAAGAGATTTAGTTCTGGAAAATCTATTTTATCAGTCTCAATAGCCTGAGAACAGACTGAGCATCTCCCACATATTTGTATATTTGGATTACAATAGTGTATGTATTACTTCATGATACATTGACATATTACACTTTAAGTCATAATCTGCATATTATTTGTGTTTATTTGTTAGCATTTTCCCCAGTTTACTTTTGTGCTTTGTATATAGTATATTGCTTTCAGCTGGGAGATTCCTTGTACTTTACCTGAATAAAGACGCCTGGACCATCCAATGCACCATCTTTTGGACCATCTGGCTCAGTTGGGTATCTAATGTGTTAAGCAAAGATTTTGCTCACCCCTGCTTGGTCAGTTAGTTAAACTAGAGATGCCATGGACTGAATCTGGAGCCTTTTGAAGGCAAAGCATATGCTTTACTGCTCCCTACCTCTAGGAGCAAAAAGGAATCAGAGAAACAGTAACTCTAGAAAATACAGTAATGACAGAAGACTTTCACTATCTTCAGAGTGAGTGTAGAAATGTTATTTTGGGTCTTGACGTAAGTTTCATTTAATCTACCAGTAACTGAATGAACCTTGGTCATAGACCTAGAGGAGTTAGCCGTGTTAGTCTGTTGCAGCAAAATCTCCTTTCTGAACTTTTATATGACTGATAGGAAAATTCCACTCCCTTAGTGTTATGGTCAGTTTTCATAGTCTTGTGCCAGTTTCTCTGCACCTCTTAGTAAAGAGTCATTCTCCTTTTGATCATTCCCATGGTACATTCAAGATAACAAAAAGCCCAGTAGCACCTTTAAGACTAGCAAACTTTATTGTAGCATAAGCTTTCAAGAAAGCGGCATTTCTCAAAAGCTTATACTAATGTTTGTTAGTCTTAAAGGTGCTACTGGGCTTTTTACTATCTTGAATGTACCTTGAGAATGATCAAAAAGAGAATGACTCTTTACTGAGAGGTGCGGAGAATCTGGCACAAGACTATGAAAACTGACCATAACGCTAAGGGAGTGGAATTTTCTTATCAGTCATATAAAAGTTCAGAAAGGAGATTTTGCAAAAAGAAAGATGGAAGTACAGGTAAAAGGTCAGATTCCTTCAGGTAGACAAGATGACTTCTTTAAAAAGTAGAAGTCATATCCAAGGGTGGGGCTGCTCCTGGTGTTCATGTTGTTTTAGGATGAAAACAATGCTTCTGAAGGCCCTCAAGATTTCTCCCAAAACATTTTACTACCAAGAATTTCCATTATTATTCATATCTGTTTACAGCCATTATTTCCTCATCTACAGACATTTTGGTGCTATTTTTTCTTTGCAAGGATTATGTTATACAGCACTGATTTCCAGTGTCATACTTGTGAGAGCCATGTGAGTGTGTTTCCTGGCATGTTTTTTTTCTTCTTGACTTTTTTTGGGGGGGAAATCTTTCTTATGCCTTAAGATGCCTTATGTCTCTGGGATTGGCAGTACTGAAGGAAGACTGAGACTGTAGGGAAGCTGTGCCTACAGTTAAAGCACTGTTTTCTGGCAGTACATCTGAAGACCTATGCCAGCCAGTGGTAACCAGGGATGATGTTTTGTTGCTAATTGGCATACTAAAAATATGGGTAGCATTCACCCAGGCATCTTAAGGAACAATTTCAACTATGAAGTAGCTGTTAAAACACAAAGAACACTCTGGTGGTGCAGAGACATGTTCTTCAGATTCCAAGTTTGCTACACGATTACCCCATTTTCAGATTCAATCACCACTGTGTGACTTGGGCAATAACCATCACATTTGAATATTTCTTGTGAATGCACCTCTATATAGAAATGTCCAAGATTTACCACATTCATCCAAAGCTAAAGTTCTCTTGGCTGTGTCATCTCTCACTGTGTAGGGGGCTCACCACACAAAGGCCAAGACACACCACGGGGAGTCTGCTGCTTTAAAATGGAATATAACTAGGACAAGTCAGGGAAGCAAGAAATAGAATCCTTATTGTTGGCAAAATTGCTGGGAAACTAGCATGTCATGATCTGCAGATAGCGAAGCCTCAAGAAGGAAATTAGAGCCTCTGTTGACTCTGGAGCAGATCATTTGCTTCAGAGGAAAAGAAAGAAGGAACAAACCTTGTCTATTTTGTTCCTTGGCAAACCCCATAGAAATGGACAAACACACGACTATGACAACCCAAACAGAATGCTAGGATGCTGTGCTTTCATCACACTTTAATAATGCGCTAGTTAACACAGGGATTCTGTCCCTCACGCAATTAATAAAAAACCTTTCTGTCCCGTGCAGCATATTATGTTAATATTTGCATTCTGTTATGCCCCAGAGGTGCTGAAAACTTGCCGATGCAGCAAGACAGATTTGGCTAAGGAGGTTGCCTTATCCCTATATAATTGCCCTGTCCTTGTGACTCCATTTTCTATGTTTCTTCAAGGTTAACAGTTCTGTACAGTTTCAGTTTAAGGGAACAGCATGAGCTTGTCATATTATGTTTTCAATCATCCCAGGACTAGTAGCAGCTATATTTTATATTAAGCATTCTCTGTTGTTGATATAGCCATGATGTTGCTTCTGCTTGTGAAAAGGTCATAGATATCATTACTTTATTACCTTTGCTTTGCAAGGGGCAACTGCTCTTGCCCCAAGCACAGCCCTGCCAAGTCACTAGGTAAACTCAGTCTCCACCATCACCTTCCTGTTAACCCCCTCTTTGCAAAGCAGGAAGAAGCCCTCGAAGGGCCTGGGGTGTTTTCTTTGGAAAGAAAGGTTCTTGGGTGAGGTGTCAGACCACAATTCTGAAATTGTTCGCTATGTAGAAGCAGGCAATGACAAATCACCTCTGAATGTCTCTAGCCTTGAAAACCCTATGAGGGGTCACCATAAGCTGGTTGTGATTTGATGGCACTTTGTTATTACTAGGAATAAGGCCTGTTGTGGAATTAAATAGAACAGACTCTAGAAAGAGGCTCTGGGTGGATGCCCCAGCCTTGGGCACTCAGCATCAATTTGCTGTGGTGACCTCAGCAGGGTATAATGACACAGAGCTTACCATTTTCTCCAGGGGAACTGATCTCTGCTATCTGAAGAGCAGTTGAAATTCTGAGTGATCTCCAGCCCTTACATGGAGATTGGCAACAATGGTTCTCCAGGAGGAAAGGCTGGTTTGGACAGTGGAGACTATGGCGTTATACCTGTCTGAGGACCCACCTCCCTCAAACCCCAACCTCTCCAGGCTCCACCCCTCAAATCTCCAGGAATTTCCCAACCTGGAGGTGGCAACCCTATCCTTCCCAGCCAACCATCAACCTACCTTTATCTGCCCCTCTGACTTCAGCTTTCCACCTCCCCACCACCACCTGGAGCCTCTACCTAGGAAAAGTACAGTCTTTCTCCACAGTGGGGATCAAAGCAGCTCACATCATTCTCCTCTTCCCCTTTTGATCTGCAGAACAACCCTGTGAGGTAGGTTAGGCTGAAAGTCTGTCAGTGGTCTGAAATCACCCAATCAAGCTTCCACAGGAAAAACCTGGGTCTGGCAGATCCTGCTCTGAGGCACTACCTGCTACATCACACTGGCTGTCTTGGGGGGCACCTCAGCAGGGTATAATGACACAGAGTCCATATTTTTCTCCAGGGGAACTGATCTCTGCCATCTGGAGATCAGTTGTAATTCTGAGTGATCTCCAGGCCTCACCTGGAGATTGGCAACAATGGTTCCCCAGGAGGAAATGGCTCGTTTGGAGGGTGGAGTCTATGGCATTGTACCTGTCTGAGGTCCCACCCCTCCTCAAACCTCACCCTCTCCAGTCTCCACCCCTCAAATCTCCAGGAATTTCCCAACTTGGAGGTGGCAACCTATCCTTCCCAGCCAACCATCAACCTACCTTTATCTGCCCCTCTGACTTCAGCTTTCCACCTCCCCACCACCACCTGCAGCCCCTACCTAGGAAAAGTAGTCTTTCTCTGCAGTGGGGACCCAAGCAGGAGGGGAAGCAACCTCAGCAGATTATAATGACACAGAGTGCACCCTGCAAAGCAGCCATTTTCTCCAGGGAAACTGAGCTCTGCCATCTAGAGAGCAGCTGTAATTCTGAGGGATCTCCAGCCCTCACCTGAGAATGGCAGCAACAGTTCCCTGGGAGAAATTAGCTGTTTTGGAAGGTGGACTCTATGGCATTCTATTCAGTTGCGGCATCTCCCCTCCCCAAACCCTGGCTTCTGTACACTCCACCACAAAATCTGCAGGAATTTTCCAACCTGGAGCTGGCAACCCTAGTCAGAACTGGCCCCAATATGTTCCCCACAAAGGCCTGGAAAGGGCCTCCTGGCTTTGCCTTTTTATTGACAGAACCAAGCTTGGTTGTCTAGCAACAGCCACTGAGGGAGAGAGCTAGAAAATGCCAACACATTAGGGCAATGTATATAACAGATACTAATTTTGATATTTTTATTTAGTTGTGAGGTGCCTCAAACAGGTTCTGGAGAAGTGGTATACACATTCTCTAAGAAATATGAAATAATTCTGGGCAGCAGTATCTGTGTACCTCTTGCTGGACAGAATGGAACCTAACACCTTGATAGTTTAAATTCCAGATGGGAGGAAATATGTGAATGGTTCTGCATTGGAAGAGTGGAAATCTCTTGAACCTAGTGATAGGGAAGAACAATTCTACACACCCAGGAAAAGAGAGACAACTCTGCTTCCCCACTGTTTGCAGGAAAAAGCTACTTTCCACACCTTGGTGCCAAGTGGGTTAGTTGGCAGGCAGCTGATGCTTGGTGATATAGAATGGCGAGAGCTGGCTGGGAATCAGACAAGCATAACCTATGCCATGGTCATCTGTTTACACTTCCCTTCTTTGCTTGTTGCCAGCCATCAACTGTATTGCCAGATAGCTAAATGTGACTGGCTCCTTAGTATGGCATAATTAGTCAACTCAGTAGGGACATACATTAATTTTAAAACTGCTCAAAAAGTGACAGTGAAAAAGTCCTGTTAGTACATCATGAGGTAGATGACAAATGAATCTATCCAATCATTTCTGTGACTCCTGGCAGAGTTCACAGACTGGGGGAGAGCCAGAATCAGGAGAGATGAAACTGACATTATAGCGTTTCCAATCCTCAGTCAAACATCTTGAAATGGAAGGGAATTCAGATGACAATCTCTTTCTACAGTGTTTCCAAATTGCTGATTCAGCAGCAAGTGGGGGGAAATGCTCTTGGTTTTCTGAATGCTGACTACCAAAATTTCTCTTTCCTTGAATTAGTTCTTTCATCTTTTAGACTTCTCTGCAATGCTTTGCTAATGGTTTTGACAACATTCCTCTTCTCTTAGTGTTAGTCATTGACTGCTTATAGTCTGTCAATCTGTTAATGTGATTATCTGACTTCATTGTTTGGATACATGACTGACATATGCACACAATAAGTTGATCTCTTCCTGTATTGATTGCACTGCACATGTACTTATTCACATGATTTCCATCCAGTACTCACATAGTATGTTTGTGAGGAGCAGTCAGGGAGCTATGTGGTCATCCTCTGCCTGGCTTCTTGGGGGGTGCCAAACAGCAGCTGTGCCCATTGTTGTACTGCTGCCCATCTTCCTTAGAGAGCAAACAAAACAGCTGTCTCGAACTTGAGCACAGAAAATGTAAGGCCCTGCCTGCTTCTGGAGCTGTCAAATGTCTCCATCTGCCCTCTGTTCAGCTCAGTTTCCCGTGCTTGCTCACTATATATAACTTCTGCCTTCTTGAGGTGCCAAGTGCTTCTCTGCTCCCTCTGCCATGTCAGAATTTTAATTGCCTGTAAAACCAGGATCCGCACGGAAATGCAAAAATGATAAGCCCCTTGGACCAAGGGTACAGTCCCAGAAAATGTCATCCAAATCGGCTGGAAATCAATGAGACTTATAAACAAAAGGACTCAAACCTCAAAATGCAGTAAATGAACTAAAATTTTGAAACAAATACAAAAAGTAAAATTAAAAACATGCACAACCCTACTTTTCACTGTACAAGCTGAGATTTGCAGGATGACACAAATGATTAAACTGAGGAATGAGAATGCAGTAAGTGGGGGCCAGTGTGCTGAAGCAGCAGGTTGTAGAACTGGCAGTACCACCCAGGATTAAAAACTGGCTATTCACACCCAAAATATTCCAGGGTGGGGCTCAGATGCAGAGGCCCCCAGCCAAAGAGATAGGATCAGCTCTCCCTCTCAAGCTACAGCCAAACATGGGCTATTTAATATATTCTTCAGCGGTATAGTAATCATCACACAGTGCCTAAATGGGAAATAAAGATAGGGAACGGCAGCTTTGAAATATTTTTTATTCAAATGCAATCAATCATCTGTTACAAATGCTTCTGCTAGTTGAATAGACTAAAATAACAGCTATTTCTTTCTGTAAAGTACTCTTTAAAAACTATTTTGCTGTCCAGGAGGAAATGGACTTATGGAATACAGAAACCTACTTTATCACTTTAAGGAGCATCTGTCAATTACAAAAGGACCCTACAGTTTGTAGTGCGGAAAACAAAGATCAAGTCTTGTTGCATTAAATTAGTTACACCACTGTCCTTACCTTAATTAAGCAGAAGTCCAGGAGCACTTTAAAGACTAACAAAATTTATTCCAGCAAAACTTTTCTTGAGTCAGAGAGCCCTTCACCAGACACATGGCATCTACATCCCTAGGAATTGTGTTTATACTCAAGTCAGAAGAAACAGAAAGATGGTGGTGGTGGGGAAATATGTTACAAAGAGAGGCCGTTTGGAAACAAACCACCAATGCATCTATTCAGGAATGGTCCTCACCCACTGTTGGAGTGGTCCTCGCCCACTCTGAATCTGTCTTTGATTGGTTATTGTTTCTAACTAGCCTCTCTTTGCAACTTCTCCCCAGTCCCTCCTTTCCTAATTACACAGCTTTGCCTCAGACTTCCAGGAGAAGTACCTGTTTTATATAAATATGTACTTACACAGTCTCCAGTCAAGCAGGGACAGGAAGTGGTCTGCCCCAAGCCTGTCTCATGAATACTTCATTTTGAACTGGATGCTGTGGAAAAGTGCACCATTGCCTGGTAGCAATCCATCTTCTATCAACCATTCTAAGATTACCATCAAAGAGATCCATCTCTAGCACTTTAATTGTTAATTGTCGGATTGTTTTTTAATGTTTAATGTTAATGTTTGCAAGTTGTTTTAAATTTTTGTACATTGTTTTTATGGTTCAGGGTACCAACTAGTATACCCTGAGCCTGCTGGCGGGGAGGGCAGGGTATAAATTGAAATAATAAATAAATAAATGGAGGAAAGACTAGTGATGCAGTTTAAGAACAACACAGCTGCACTTCTTGATCACCAATGGGTGACGGTAGCTTGCTGGCAGCCTTGCAAGACCAAGTCCTATGAACAAAGCCTGAGGGACTTGGGAATGTTTACTCTGGAGGAGGTTGAGGGGGGACATGGTTGCTCTCTTTAAATATTTGAAGGGCTGTCATTTAGAGGAGGGCAGGCAGCTGTTCCTGTTGACAGCAGAGGACAGGACTCGCAATAATGGGTTTAAATTAAGGGCGGGAAGGTATTGGCTGGATATTAGGAAAAACTTGTTTACAGTAAGAGTTGTGCCACAGTGGAATCAGCTGCCTAGGGAGGTAGTGAGTTCCCCATCACTGGCAGTATTTAAGCAGCATCTGGACAAACACTTGTCAGGGATACTGTAAGGTGATCCTGCATTGAGTATGGGGTTGGACTAGATGGCCTGAATGGCCCTTTCCAACTCTGTGATTCTATGATTCTAAGCCAGAGTTGGCTCTGTAACAGCCTTTATATGAATGACTGTACTGATGGTTCACATTATGATTAAACATTTCAGCTCAGTTGTAAGGGAGGGAAACCCTAATGAATGCATCATATGAAATTAATTTTGTTAGTGGAAGTGCATCTACTGCACACCAACTGCACTCTGTGCAAACAAAAACATAGCATACTTCTTACATTCTAGGAAGAGAAGGCTATGGGAAGGTCCAAGCAGCTGTATTACACCAATCATGCTAATGTTTACTAGTCTGATGCCCTTATCTTCATGTGACTGCCTAGAAGGGACACAAGTATACTTACTACATGCCATCTTTGCACTGATTTGTGCTGTTTTCCAACAAACACTGGCCTGGTACTCTTTAGAGCTGTTACTAGTTGTGATCAAATGGAAATAAGGTCTATTTTTGATTTGTGCTTATTGGTGAGAATGGGCAATCATTGTTCATGAGAAATTGGCAGCTAAGAAACAAGTCCTCAAGGACTAGAACACTATTATATATCTGCATTTTATTACTGCCAAATCACCTTGCTACAATAATTTCTCATGCTGCATCTTGAGAGTTTGACATTCTGAACGCACAAGACCTGGTTCACTGCAATTTGGAAAGCAAGGTTGCACCTGATTCACACATGGGAAAGACCTGCCAGCTTTTAAACTCAAATGTGAAAACTGTTGATCTTCTGATCAATATATGCAAAGGGCTCCCTGTAGACACCACAGTGGTGATAACATTTTAGATAGCCATTCAAAAATGACTTGAGGGCCTTCCCACAGCTCAGTGGGATTATTAGCAAAGAAACTGAAAATGAAATGGCCAGTATCATAACACTTTTGTATAGATTTAGGTATGTAGTGGAGAAAGTGGACAGTGAGAACTTTCTATTCCTCCCCCATACTACCAGAACAACAGATTCAGAACATAAGGAATGATCTCTTTGGTCAACAATTAAATTGTGGAATTCATTTCCAGTGGACACAATCATAGCCACAAACATAAATGACTTTAGATTCATGGAGAATAGGTCCACAGCTATTGGCCATGGTGACTTAACTGGAACCTCAATGTTTAGAGGTGATGCCTGTAAATACCAGTGCTAGGAGGTCAGCATGAGGGGAAGCTTTCATCTCAATGACCTGTCAGTTCAAAGTTTAATAGCCCATAGGCCATGCACCATTAAAAAAAAAAAAGCCCACTCATGACCTGTCAGTTGGCCCTCCACAGCAACTGGCCGGCCACCATGTGATACGGGATACTGGACTATATATACCACCTGTATGATCCATCATAGTGTCTTTGTGTTCTTAAAAGTTACCCAAATTTGCAGCATTTGATGAAATATGTTTTTCATCTGAAGAGTAAAATTCTGATACAGTTCTTGTTGGCTAAACAAGTGGTGATCACAGATTACAAGCAGCATCTCCCAGGAGTGCCCATCCACAAGAGGCAATGAAGTAACACTACTTGGAATTTTAATCCTAGTTTTGACAGGCTAACAACCTCCTCTCATCATAAGTTGACTGGCTCATATTTTGGCAGCATGCCTATCTACTTGAGCAACCAAAACATTCTACAGCCACCTCTCATTTATTCTCAGGTTATGAAGATTGATAACACCAAGCATTAGGGCCTGTTCCCAACAGCATGGACATATTTTATGACCAACATTCTTGAACAGCATGAAGCCGAAGTATTTTGGCTATTTAGCTTACTTTAACATTGACTCAAGGTGACTTCCACTTGACCCGAGCAGATGTTTCTCTTGTGCTCATTCTTCAAATCAGATTTCTTGGATCCCATTTGTCTTTCTGCACCTCTATGGATGCCTTATTAAAACTAGAATAAGCACCTCCATCATGTTCAGGGTGTATGAGCCAAAAATAAGAGGAGTTTACCTATTACAGATTGGATTTTTCATTGAAGTTGAGTGGATGCCATAATGTGAGTTGTCAGCCATAGATTGTGCAATCTTCATGTGCATGATTCATGTGAAAGTACCATTGCTCTCCTGGAGCTACAGCTAAACACTTATGCTGGAATTTTCAAAAGTGCTTAATTTTGGCCTAGATCTGTTCCTATTTAAGATTTAAGCAAACATGGCTCTTGAAAACTGCCATTATTTTCTCAGATATTGTTAGTGACCTCAGCACAAACTCACTTATCACAGAGCTCTAACTACAATTCTTGTTGATATCATTCAATACACTGTTGTAGATTTACATACCCTTTGCATACATTTAACTTGGCTTCATACTATTGTAGTTCCTCAGCAAATGTGGCACAATATGTCACAGTGTTCCCTCTAAGCAGAGATAGTGTGAGCTAGCCCAGTTTTTTAGCCTCCAGCTCACAGATTTTTGTCTTAGCTCAGGAAGGATGGCTCTAGAGCAAATTAATTCATGCAGTAGCCAAATCGCTCGCTTACTTTAATGCCTGTAGCTCACAAAGTAGAATTTTTGCTCACAAGAGTGCACAGCTTAGAGGGAGCATTGGTCACAATGAGAATGTTTTTTCCATTCTTTGCGGTCTCAGTGACATAATATATGAAGGAACCAAGATTCTTCGCATGCACTTTAACATCCCAACATCTAAGGCTTTTGGAATTTCAGGCCTTGTTCTCTATGTTATCACTGTTGTACACTGTATGAGGCTTTGAACATGGCATTTCATTCATATCACTGTACAAGTTTGAGTTAGAAACAGACATGGCATAGTGGCTTGAGTGTTGAATTAAGATTCATGGAACTTGGGGTCAAATCCCTATAAGGGACCGCCTACTCCCTTATGAACCTACCTGACCACTGCAGTCATATTCCGAGGCACATGTTTGGCTGCCCCTGCCTTCTGAGATTAGGTGGGTGGCAACCTGGAGAGAGCCTTCTTGACCATGGCACCCAAACTCTGGAACTCTCCTCCCAGGGAGACTCATTTGTCCCCTTCTATTACCCTCTTCCACCAGTAGGTGAAGACTTTGTTTCATTTGGTGTTCCCTCAGTGTTTAACTCAATACCGTTATTGTTGTTTGTGTTTTTGTATATTTTAGATCTGGATTAAATTATTCCAATGATGCATTCTTGTTGGTTTTAATGGTTTCTAAGATGTGATTTTATTATGTGTGTTTTTGTTAGCTGTCTTGGTGACTCTTACAGAGGCAGAAAGGCAGGGTATAAATTTTGTAAAATATATAAAAAATAACTAATTGAACCATGAAGCTCACAGGGTGACTTTGGGCCAGTCACACACTCTCACTCTGACTTACCTCAGGGGAACTGAGTGTAAAACAGAGTAAGCAAAAACCATGTATTCTTTTCTGAGCTCCTTGAAGGAACAGTAGCATTACAGATGTGATATGCAGATACAAAACCCAATATCAACACATCAAGTGTCTCCAACTGACATTATGCTGGTTTACTTTACAAATGGAAAACGACACATGGTATTATATTTTAACTCCAGCACCTTGGCAACATGACTGATAAGTGCCATGATGTCCTCATGCCTACCTTTGTCCCCGTCTCCTCAGTCAACAGGTGATATGCAAAATGAACATGCTTGTACTTGATTCATGCTTGTTTCCCCACTCCCCACCCTGAATTATTATGCTTCTTCAGACCGTCCTGTGCACACATTTGTTGCTGGAATATTATATCCATAGAATAGACTTAGGATAAAGGTTGGTATAGGAGGGCAAGAAAATAAAATCATGGATGCATGGCTGGGGGAGAAGGGGGAATAAAAGGCAAATGTGCATTAGATGAGGAGAGAATGGGACACAAAGGTTGCCTTGCTTCTTTGGCATGTACAAAGCAGAACTGTATGGATGGGTTTTGGGGAGCATTTCATATCTAGTGATATCAGCAACTTGTCTATGCAGTGTAAAAATACAGTTCCCATCAGTGACAGCTATGCCACTATCTGAGTGTGACTATCCTTTCAAACAAGGGGAAGACAAATCACTTAGATACTTTAAAGAAGATTTGCAGCTGTGTGAATCAGTAATCACAAACCTAACTGCATATGCATTACCAAATCAGCATATGAGCGGGATAACTCTACTCTGCAAGATGATGAGAGCTTCCTTCAGTGAGCAGAAATGACTTCGCAATCAACCCCAGAATTTGAGTTAAGGGCCAATTAATGCATTCTCAAGAAGCTACAAGCTAACGCAACACATCAGAGTCCATATGAGGGATGAAATTTCTCACATTATCTCTTAATATACAGATTTGTTTTACTCTTCAAATATGTCTTTACAAATATATATATATATTTATATATTTTATTCCTTTCAATATCAATAAAAAATTCTAAACACAAACCAGTACCTTTTAAACAAGAAAAACGGAATTCTACATTCCAAAATGAAAGACTTCTAATACAAGGGCTGCTGTGGCACTTCTACCATTTGGAACATCCTGTCTGCACAATACAAGGTTCTGTATTATTACTGTTGTGTATGAGGTAAACTTGAACCAGTTTTACATGATTGTTTACTTAAAAGGGATAATGCACCCAAGTTTTTTTCCCTAAGATCTGCTATGGAAGAAAGGGGTTAAAACACAGAAAAAGGCCACTTGTGGTTCCAACCATATTGTGCTGTCGTCTAGAAAGAAAGTCAATTGATACAAAAAAAAAAAGATGAAGAAGAAAGAGGAGGCTATTCCAGATACACTACAAACCTGAACACCAAAACCAGTCAAATCAATTTAAACACTTTGATATGGCAACACAAATATTTTGGGGGTGGGATAGGGGAAAAACAATTTGTTGGTTCAGTTTTACACACAATTACCCCCCCATACTTGCCAGTTCAAACACCTCTGAAATGCCTGTCTATGCTAACTACATTTCATGAATTCTGATGGGAGTTAAGATGTCTTGCTTTCAACATGTGATACTCAGAATAAAACTTAGTCTTACAAAAATGTTAGACTATTTTAAGGCACAGTGAATTTGGAAGAAATTTCTCTTCTAGTGTTGCTACTGCATACCCTGGCTTCCTGATTCCTAAGCATATTATGTGGACCTTCCACTGAAGTCACTGGAACTTACTTTCACATAATGAGTTTGGGATGGAGGTTTCAGAGTGTATAAATAGATCCACCAAATTATGTATTTTCATGTTAAGTAAACCCACTGTCCCCTTGTAAGTAGTGCAGAGATGGCATGCGCTTGTGTCAGACGTAGGCTCCCAATGCTGCATGAAATTCTGTCAGGCACTGTACCAGCTGCTGGAATTTGGGTCTCTCCTCCGGATCTAGTGCCCAGCAACAAGCCATCACAGCAAATCTACGAGATAAAGCAAGCAATGGTCAGGAAGCTTGTCACAAGGTCATTCCTCTTTGCTTCTTTCCTGCAGTGACAGTTCTAAGGTCAATGTCTGTGACTAATTCTTTCCTATAAAGTCTGGACATCCTTCCCTTTTGATAAAAATTCAATGCTTCTTAAATTACAGCCACAATTATTTTATTTGGCTTTTCTTTTCCTCGCTAACAGCAACAACTGATTCAATTATACTGAGTGCATATATGTAACATGATGCTTCCTCGGTTGCAATAGTTTTAAAGGGTTTCTTTAGTATTCCTCAGTTATTAAGAGAAGACTGTAATAAAGTCAAACATTTAAGCATGCTTAGGTGTTGTGAATATTACAAGCTTCACATCTCATCCTTTGTGGTCACAGCCATCAGTAATTAAGCAGCACTGAATTTGTTTCCCTTGTCTCTGTAACCACCTCTTGGTATGAGAAAAAGAGATATGATGACCCATCTTCCTACTGCAATGCCCCACACACCAAGTCCCACCAACAGCAATGACCCTTGTTGTGTCAACAGGCCATTGTGGGGAAAGCAAGCAAATCATACAGGCAGACATCCGATCTATTCTACACTTCTGTTGACCATATGTATCGCTATTCCACCTATCCTTCTTCCAGGGATCTGTCAGGAAACACAATATGGAGAAAACACTCTAGGACACATGTACCTTTCGGGGGAAAACAGCAGAACTGAGCATTACTTTTTTAAAATGGTGTATAGTAATCAAAGGGAGGTTTAACAATATTTAATTGCCTGCTCTCAGGCCCACTACATCTCAGTTCAGCCAAAGCTATCATTCCATCTCACATTTTGACTCCTGGCATAGAGGAAAAATTTAGATTATAGGAATGTAGTACTATTCTTTCAAAACATAATAGATTCTAGGAATGTAGTACATAAATTATGGCAGGAGTACCGGACCACCTCACCTGTCTCCTGAGAAACCTGTATAAGGGTCAAGAAGCAACAGTTAGAACCGGATATGGAACAACTGATTGGTTTAGCATAGGAAAAGGAGTACGACAAGGATGTATATTGTCACCTTGCTTATTTAATTTATATGCAGAGTACATCATGCGAAATGCTGGCCTGGATGAATCACAAGCTGGAGTTAAGATTGCTGGGGAAAAGATCAATAACCTCAGATATGCAGACGATACCACTCTGATGGCAGAAAGTGAAGAGGACCTAAAGAGCCTCTTGCTCAGAGTGAAAGAGGAGAGCGCAAAAGTGGGATTGAAGCTCAACATCAAAAAAACTAAGATCATGGCATCTGGGCCCATCACTCCTTGGCAAATAGAAGGGGAAGTCGTAGAAGTAGTGACAGACTTCACGTTCCTAGGATCCCAGATCACTGCAGATGGTGACTGCAGCCATGAAATTAAAAGACGCCTGCTCCTTGGGAGGAAAGCGATGGCAAACCTAAACAGCATGATAAAAAGCAGAGACATCACCTTGCCAACAAAAGTCCGCATGGTCAAAGCAATGGTATTCCCCGTAGTAATGTATGGCTGCAAGAGTTGGACTATAAGGAAGGCTGAGCGCCGAAGAATCGATTCTTTTGAACTATGGTGCTGGAGAAGACTCTTGAGAGTCCCTTGGACTGCAAGGAGATCAAATCAGTCAATCCTAAAAGAAATCAACCCTGACTGTTCCCTTGAAGGCCAGATCCTGAAGCTGAAGCTCAAATACTTTGGCCACCAAATGAGAAGGGAGCATTCACTGGAGAAGATCCTGATGCTGGGAAAGACTGAAGGTCAAAGAAGAAGGGGACGGCAAAGGATGAGATGGTTAGACAGTGTCACCGATGCAACGAACATGAAATTGAGCAGACTTCAGCGGACATGGGAAGACAGGAGGGCCTGGCGTGATCTGGTCCATGGGGTCGCGAAGAGTCGGACTCGACTGTACGACTGAACAACAACAACAAAAAAGTACTATTCTTTCAAAACATAATCTTAAGAAATTCTTGTTGACTGTTTTAATACTACCTCAGTGTAATGGGAAACAGCAGCAGCAGTCCTGTGACTCCAAACAATCTTATCAGTCATCACTTACAGTTCATCGGGACAGTTGATAGGCTGAGCTATTCTGTATCCATCTTTTAGATAGGCAGCCATCTCAAAGGGGTCGATATCAACATATGGAGTTTGGCCTAATGTCATCAATTCCCACAAGGTCACTCCAAAGGACCACTGGAAAGAATATTCCAAACAATAACAGGTTGTATTTAGAAGTGTTGTTTCCATTCTCTTCCAGCAGTGTCAATGATATGCAAATATTTAAAATGCACAGCCTCTCTTTTCATTCATTCTTCATAAAAATATCAAACACATAAATATCATTTTTTACAACTGCTGTGGTATAAACAGGCCTGTCAGTTCCCTACTACTAGGATCACTAACTACTACTAGTGTTCATTTCAAATAATGCTGTTTTGTATGCAGGTATTAGTATCTCTCAAGCAGCAAGTACACATGCTTTCTTTTAATTTGAAGAGTATACACACTCACACACACACAGGTGGTATTTGTGGGGGTACATATTTTGTAACATTACTAAGCAAGCTTTATGGCAGAGTTTTTAGCTCCAAAATACACACTCAGAAAAGGTATCATTTATTCATCTCATTTTATTAAACACTAGAATAACAACAGAGATAATACTTTTCCTTGAATGAGTTTACTATTTAAGTAGAAGTAGCCACATTTAACAGTTATTCTCCCAAACAGTTCTCTCTGAATAAACAAAAGCTGATGAACAATTCTGATACTAACAGTGCTATTAATATTGTCCAAATTCTTCTAATCCCATTCTGCACCTCATTATCACCACTACACAGCTCCGTAGCTAGACATTTTTTGTGGGCCCTCCCCACACAGGGGGGCATGGTGGCTAAATTAATTAAAGAACACCTTGCTATGGGGAGGCAGAGTGTGCACAGACACACACACAGGGCTCTCTTTTGCTTGCCCCCCCCCCTCCCGCGGTGCTGCTGCAGGCCAGGCCCTTTGCACATGCTGGGATCACCAACCCTTCCTCCATGCTGGATGACCTATACACCTTGTACTACCCGCCACCAGCAAGAGGTGATTCATCCTGGAGGGTTGGGGGTGAGTGGGGCTTCCCCAGGATTTCAGCTTTGTCTTGGCAGGTATGAAAGGGGGAGGAGAAAGAAGGTGTTCGAACCGATGATCTTCCACATCCAACTGGAGAACGGGCCAGGGAGGAAGGCCGCTGATAAGGAAGATCTCAGGCAAAAGGAGGCTTTACCTTCCAAACAGCCCCATGCAGGGAAAGGCCACTAGAAGCCACCAGCCCTGTTCCTGCCACTAGCCAGCATGGTCCTGCAAGCCAGGCGCTCAGAGAGAAAGAGACTAGGCTGGGGGGGGGGTTGCTGTAGCCAAGATAGGCACAGCCTGGCATCCCTGGGGTTTCTCCCTCCCTCTTCAGTGCCAAGGCTTCCCTGCCCACAGATCCCCACCATACGTAGCTAGAGAGTTCTTCATTTGGGGATCTACTGCTGTTCTTACTTGAGCTGGGGCTGGAGCCAGGGGTGCTGTGAATTTGGGAGGGCGCATTGCCCTGTGGGCCCCACGCTAGCTATGGCCCTGCCACTAAATGTATTAGCTTAACAGGAGAACCTCCCACTGATTTAACCTGAATGCCTAGAAAGCATAATCTAAGAAACAGTGATAATGGCATCGGAATTACTAATGATATTAATTTAAAGCTAATTTGTTAGTTTTATTTAAACGCTATTCAGATTACTTCTGAAATAGAATGTACATAAAGCAGCTTTATACCAAATCATAGTTTTGATCCACCCTAGTTCTATGTTGTCTATGAATCTTACAAAGCTATTAGGCAAAGGAGCATCTTCTCAGCTAGTAAAATTTATGTAGCCAATGTTTCCTTCCATCTGGAAGTGGGATTTAAAATAACTGGGTGTATGGGTTTAAGAAACTGTACATGTTAAGCAGTTTAAGAAGTTGGAAATGTCTTCACTTTCTTGTTGATTCGCTACACTGCTTTGAGTTTGACCATTCATCATTAGCTTGATCAACTAAAACCAAGGCAATTAAAAAACAGCAGAATGCTCTAGCTTCTTCCAACCAGTTGTTGCTTGTACAAATCTGAAGCTTTTAAAAGATTTGTTAAATTTGGTTTACACTTCTGAAATACAACTTCTAGTTCCATCCCTGTCAGGAAATGGCTTTGAAATCACTTTATCATCATTCACAAATGATACATTCAAGAGCTCAATTAACAAGAGAACTGTCTTCTGCCTGGATGCTGTGCAAGCGTGTGCTACTCCTTAAGATAGGACCTAGAGTAGATGTGACATGTCCCAAGAAATACATGGTGAGAAAAAGGCATAACATGCAGCTTACCACATCACTAGCACCAGAAAACTCGTTGTTAACCAAGCTTTCAAGAGCCATCCACCGCACTGGTCTGTTTTCATTGTCTCCGAGGCAATGGTAATCCATGGGAAATAGATCTCTGGATAGGGCATTATCTGTAATCTTTACTTGAAGTGCATCATCAATGCTGCATATTAAAATAAATACAGACAAAAACTTAGACAGGCCATAAAACTATTTATATACAGGTATTAATTCATACGTAGGGAAGGTGGCGTGGTATAGTCTGATCTCATCAGATCTCGGAAGCTAAGCAGTGGTGGTACTTGGATAGGAGACTGCCAAGAAAGACTCTGTAGAGGAAGGCAATGGCAAACCACCTCTGCTTCTCACTTGCCTTGAAAGCCCCTTGCAAGGGTCAACATAAGGTGGCTGTGACTTGATGCCACTTACATATGTATTAATTCATGCTTTGAAGTGCTGCTTATGTAACCTTCAAGAAAATGACTGAATGCATGTTAGGTACATAGTGTTCACTTACAAATACAGGTTTAACAAGGGGAATATCTTGAATTCAATTGGGAAACATTGGCAAGCATTTAGAATTAGCAAAAAAGGCCACTATGTCCTGGTTCTGAGGTACCGGGATGTAGCACCCCCCCGGACCCCCCAGACGGCTGACTCACCTGGAGGACCTCAGGACTGCATGGCAATGGAGTGGAGGACAGGAACAGGACAGCGCAGCCCGCAATGAGGGAGCAGCGCAGCGCCGGCCATCATCGCCACCAGCGGGACGCAACGACCCAGCCAGCCCGCTTGTGGCACAAGGAACCCCGAGGAGATGCAAGGCAAGCCAGCGACGCAAGTGCAGCCAAGGAGAGGCTGATGATGAGCACATAGGCCCAGAACACCCCCCACACTGGCAGCACGGCCCCAGTTAACCCCGTCCCCTGCCTATCTGAGACCCCAACACTCCCCCTTTAGCAAGCCCCAGTTCCCAGGACTGACAGACCCGCCCCACCGGGACCCACCATGGCCACAGGAGGTGCAGCACCTAGGATGCAGGATGGGCTTGACACACTATTATCGTGAATATGTGCAGAGGAAAGGCTCATACATTGCAAGGACTCCTGGAGACACAACTTCCTGTGGAATGCCTGTGTTGTACTTGGGGGCGACACTGCAAAGTGGCCCAGCTTTCACTGATAAAGAAATAACCACTAAAGAAAAACAGGTTGCTTACCTGTAACTGATGATCTTTGAGTGGTCATCTGTGCAGTCACACCTATGGGATCTAGTGCGCCTGTGCTGATCTGATTGGTGTTGTACAAAGCTCACAAAGGGATTTTTGCGCCTCTAACCTGAGCCTGAGCAGGAACCCCTACTGCACATGCCCAAGGGGGTGAGGCCCAGACATCCCGCCAGTTCCTTCTGACTGCTCAACCAAAGTCATGTGAGAGAACAACTGAGGATGACAGCAGTGGTGAAGGAAGGAAGGGCGATGTGACTGCACAGATGACCACTCGAAGATCATCAGTTACAGGTAAGCAACCTGCTTATCTTCTTCATGGTCTCTGTGCATCACACCTATGGGAGATCGAAAAGCAGTGGCTCACTTGGAGGTGGGTGCTGTCAGACTCTGTGCGCTGCAGAGGACATGACCAAATGACCCACATCGCCCTTATGTTGTGCACGAACGTCCAATACGTAATGTCTGATAAACGTGGTTGGTGTGGACCACGTGGCAGCTCTGCAGATAGAGGACAGCGATGCGCCCCTCAGGAAAGCAGTAGAAGTCACCATGGATCTGGTGGAGTGTGCCCTCAAGCAAGCAGGAAAAGGGTGCTTTGCTAAGGAATAGCACAACCTAATTGTCCCAACAATCCACTTGGACAGGCGCTGAGTAGGTATCCGCGATTCTAAGGAGGTGGTGGAGTAAGAAAGGAACAAAGTGTTATCCCTTCTGAGTCGTGTTCAAGTAGAAAAGGAGCGCCCTCTTGACATCCAGAGAATGAAGCAGACGTCGTTCTTCCTCTTCAGGATGTAGGAAGAAATCAGGCAAGAAAATATCAGCGTTTAAGTGGAACTCTGAGACGATTTTTGGTAAAAATGAGACGTCTGGCACCAGATCAACTCCATTTGGCAAAAAGACTACGTATGGAGGGTCATGGGCATAGTGCCATCAGTTCGCTGACCCTCCTGACCGATGTAATTGTGACTAAGAAGGCTGTTTACCAAGCTGCGTATTGCAAGTCGCAGGTTGCCATAGGTTCGAATGGTTTCCTTGTGAGATGGTGGAGCACCAGCGGCAAATCCCACAGCTATGTTGGAGCACTTACAGGGGGATGCAGCCGAATGAGACCCCAGAGGAACTTTTTTGAAGTAGGATGGAAAAAAACAGAGTAGCCATCCAGACCATTGTGGTATGCAGAAATGGCCGCCAAGTAGACCTTAACAGATGAGATCCGTGAGTGACAGAAGAAATTCAAGGATCCTGTTGAGCCCTACAGACATTGGAGAAGTAGTCAACATCTGTAGGAAGGAAAGGAACTTAAGCCACTTCCTGTGGTATGAAAGACAGGCAGATGCCTTCCTGGCATTAAGCACTACTTCTGAGATGCGATTGGAGAAGGTTATCACACTATCCGCCAAGCTGTCAGTTTCAGGTTGTCCACTTTGGATTGGAGAAGCATCCCTTCCTCCACTAGAAGATCCAGCACCCTGGGTAAGTGATGGTACCTGTCTGTCATGAGTCAAAGCAGAGTGGTGAACCATGGTTGCCTGGGCCACCATGGAGCCACTAGGATGCAGTCCGGCACAATTTTGGCTAGTTTCTGAACAATCTGTAAGAGGAAGGGTAGAGGAGGAAACATGTATAGGAACATCTGTCCCCATGGGTGGAGGAGGCTGTCTCCTAGAGAGAGAGGATCCGCTCCCCACCGACTGCAGAAGAAAGGGCATTTCGCGTTCTTTCTGGAGGCAAAGACATCTAGCTCCAGAGTGCCCCATTTCTGAAAGAGGGGACGAAGGTAAGACCAATTCAGCTCCCATTCGTGATGCTGCGTGAGACCCCTGCTGAGGAGGTTGGCCTTCACATTGCAGGTTCCTGGAATGTGAGTGGCCACAGGGAAGATGTCGTTGCCTACACACCATTCCCACAGGCCGATTGCCAGGCAGCAGAGGCTCCAGGACACTGTCCCTCCTTGATGGTTGACATAGCTGAGCACCAAAGTGTTGTCCGTCAGCACAGCTATGCAATGTCCCCGAAGAATGGGCTGGAATGAGCTCAATGCCAGCTTTATTGCAAGCAGTTCCAGATAGTTGATATGCTTGGTACCATTGAGAGCATCCCACTGGTACCCGACGCTTATGCCATTGAGATGGGCTCCCCATCCCCACAGGGAGGCATCGGTGGTCAATGTGAGACACGGGTTTGGTGGGTGAAAAGGTGCACCCTGAGTCAGATTGGGTGTTATTGTCCACCACAGAAGAGAGCCCTGCACAGCTGATGGAGGTTGGAGGTGGATAGATTGTCCCATCCTGAGCAATTTGAAGCGGCACAGGAACCAAATCTGTAGAGACCTCATATGCAGCTTGGCTAATGGCAGCACGGCCGTGATGGCCAACATGTGACGGAGCAAACATTGAATTTGGAAGGCAGTGGACCAAACTTTTGTTTGGACATCTCTCGCGAGAGACGACAGGGTTGTTGCCCTGTCTGCAGGAAGGTAAGCCCTGCATGTTATAGAGTCCAGTACTGCCCCTATGAATTGCACCCTCTGCAATAGCTGCAGATGGGACTTCCGATGGTTGACCTGAAGGCCCAGGGCGGACAGGAGATGGAGCGTCTGAGAAATGTGGTCCCTCCAGGAGCACCGATGAATCCGCCACTAAGAGCCAATCGTCTATGTAGGGAAAGTTGGTAATCCCCTGTAGATGAAGATAGGCCGCCACCACCACCATTGTTTTGGTGAAGACCCTTGGCGCCGTGCACAGGCCAAATGGAAGACACTTGTACTGGAAGTGGAGGTCCCCTATGGCGAAACGGAGGTACTTCCAGTGGGATGGATGGATGTTGAGATGAAAGTAGACATCCTGGAGGTCAATGGTTGCCATCTAGGACCCCCGAGTCAGAAGAGGAAGGATTATTTTCAGCGATGTCATTCTGAATTTGCAGTATTGCACAAAAATGTTGAGGCCCCACAGGTCTAATATTGGGCGCAAACCCCCGTCTTGTTTGGGAACAGCAAAGTAATGGGAGTAAAAGCCTGTCCTTTCGTATGCCCTCGGTACGTGCTCTATTGCATCCTTCCGCAAAAGGGAATTGACCTCTTGGAGAAGAAGGGAAGAGGGAGGGGTGGCTAGGAAAACAGGTAGTGTCAGCAAGTCCACAAATTCTGTTGTGTATCCATGGGTTAGAATGGATAAAACTCAACTGTCTATAGTAATCACCTGCCAGGCAGAAAGGAATGGGGAAAGGCGAGTGGATTCCTCTGCAACAAGCTGGGGAAAGTCAAAGGCCCTGATTGGTAGTCTTCTGGCCCTTCACCCTAGGATTTTGCTGCTGGCGCTGTCCCGTGGGTGACCGGTCTTTGCAGGGTACTGGTACTGCTGGCGCTGTCCCGTGGGTGACCGGTGAGGCCTCTAGGAACCCTCTGGGGACGGCTTGGTGGAATAAGGGCATTTGGAGCCGTAGCGGGACCAGGAACGTTGGCGATATGGCTTGGATGGAGCAGAGACACCCAAAGATCTAGATGCTTTAATGTTCTTATCCATCTCTTGTAAGGCCGAGTCAGTAGAAGAGTGGAACAGCCCTTCCCCGTCGAAGGGAAGATCTTCTATGTAAGCCCTGGTATTGGGGGGCAAAGAAGTTGTTCGCAGCCAGGACTGCTGGCGAAGTGCAACCACCAAATACATTATCATGGAGAAGGTGTCTAGTGTGTGCTTAGCGGTACTGAGAAGCTGTTTCGCTAGGACAATGCCCTCCTTTTGCAGAGCCCGGGCTGCCTGACTTTTGTCATCTGGGAGAAAGGGTAGGAGATCTGCCATTTGTTGCCACAGCGCATACTGGTATCTACTCATGCATGCTACATAGTTTAATGCTTTGATACCTAGGGCACCCGCCAAATAAAAACATCTTCCAAAAGCATCCAGCTTCTTGCTTTCCTTGTCTGATGGGGCAACGTTGGTGTGTCTATTCTTTGAAGAGGACAAGACCACCATGGAGTTCAGCTTCAGATGCATATAGAGGAACCCTGCTCCCTCTTCCTGCACCTGGTACATGTGATCCAACCTCCTGGTCAATACCAGTGCAGATGATGGCTTCTCCCAAGGAGTTTTCACTACCTGAAGGAGGACCTTGGACATCGGCCATCCGGACTATGTCGTAAACCTTGTCCGATATCAATGGCTGCAGTTGAATGATGGAAAGACCCAAGGAATGAGCCATTTTCTTAATTACATCGCCGTAGGACAACATGTCTTCTGACGGAGAGATCGGGAGGTCATCGGAGACCTTTTGTTTCAAGGAGACATCTCCAGGTGAGGTTTCATCGTCAGACTGGTCGACTTCAGTAAAGCCCTGAGAGGTCCTTGGGTCGGTGTTGGTATGAAGGCCTTGGTGATAATGGAGGCAAGGGGGCCTCTCTTGGTGGCGAGGGAGGCAGAGGTTTGGAGAGTGTCATGGATGGTGGTGGGCAACGCGCAGAACGGGATTGAGAGCAACGAGTGTTCCAGTCATGTTGTCCCTTAGGCGGCAGCCATGACACCGAAGAGAACCAGCATGGCATATGTTGTCAATGATCCCATGGAGGGTACACCGATGGCCCATATCGATATCGGGAGGGTGAAACCCCACCAGAGACCGATCTTGAAAAATGCTCTCTCTGGGGCGAGAGGGATGGGTGGTGTCGATCACGACGAAACTGGTAGTCATCCCATCGACTGCGGTCATCTGGGAAGGGAGAGAGGGACCTATCGCCCGTTGTGATCAGAGCGACTGCTAGCCCAGGAAGTAGGCAACGGAGAACGATGATTGATGGCTTGTGCCTCCGAAATTGTCATCCTCAGCCTCGGAAGCCGATAAAGATGGAGGATGGTGAGCCAGATTCATCTCCAACACTGGAGGGTTCAGCTGCCTGGTAGGAGAATCAAGTATTTCAACTGGGGGTTCCGACTGTATTTTAGGCAGCTCCGGTGTGGACTGGCGTGCTGATAGGGAATGTGACTGTGAATTGACTGGCAGTGCAGAGCCCTTGGGGAGTGCCACGCTGCTCAACTCGTGAGACTTCTGCGGGTCCCCTGACTTATGCAAGGTATGCCTCTGCGACTTGTCCTTCTTAGGTTTCTTCACTGATGTCGAGATGGAAGAGACCGATTTCGAAGGATGCTTCTTCGAGGGGGCTGGCCCCGTATCAGAAGAAGATTTGCCTGGCTGAAGTGGCTTCAGCGTCGATGGTGCCGACGATGCAGAAGACTTAGGAGGCAGCTCTGTTGACATCGCAGACACAGGAGGGACAAGAGCCAATTCCCAAAGGGCAACTTTCAGTCTCGCGGCTCTATTTTTGCACATTTGGTTCAAAAATTTGGCACAAAGTGCACAACCCTCTGGTTGATGACCTTTGCCTAAACAGATTATACAGAGTGTGTGCGTGTCTCATGGAGCTAGTTTACTTCCACATGAAGCACACCTCTTGAAGCACCCACACTTTTTATCCATAAAAAGGATCCTCTATGTGAGGGAGGGAAAGGGAGGGGAGGCGAAGGTCCGAAGACCACGGAAAGTTCTCACCCCGAAGATTCCCCCTTTTGTTCCGTGAGGCAAAAGTCCAATAATAATAGAAGAAAAATCCAAAAACAAAAACTAATAAGAATCGAAAGAGTCCCGATGTGAGGAAAAAAACTGATGATCACCAACCGATGAAAAAGCTGTTAACAGTGCGTTGGTCAGAAGAGAACTGGCGGGATGTCCATGCCCCACTCCCTTGGGCATGCGCAGTAGGGGTTCCTGCACAGGCTCAGGCGCAAAAATCCCTTTGTGTGCTTTGTACAACACCGATCAGATCAGCACAGGCGCACTAGATCCCATAGGTGTGATGCACAGAGACCACGAAGAAGATCATTTGTACCTAAAAAGATTTTCAAGGTAGCTCAACAAAGGGGTAGAGGCTAAGCCTGTTCTCTGCCCTTGGCGAACCAAGCCACACATCAAGCCTGCTTGTATGGGCATACGAGTCTGCATTCTGCTTCCGTGTCACAACTGAGTAGGGTCCAGTGTCACAACAAAGCAGGGTGCAGTGTTGGGAACTGACACCACCACCACCACCTCTAAATAGCAAATTTGACTGTCCTGTGCACATCAGTAGACTCTCCAGACATGCAGAACAATATCTTTAAATATTCAGATGACATTCAGCTCTATCTCACACTTGCAACTGGTCACAGGGAGGCTGTAGAAACTCTAAACCAGGGTCTGGAGGTAGCTTTGGAGTGGATGCAGGCTAATATACTGCAACTTAACTCAAAAAAGATAGAAATTTAATTGATGGGGATAACGTATCTACTGTTGTGGATGGGGCTGCACTTCCCTTGAAGACAGATCTATAGTTTGGGGGGTATTCTTGAACCCAGACCTACTGCTGGAGAAGCAGGTGGCAGCTGTACCCAGAAGCGCCTTTTACCAGCTTTGACTGATTAGCCAACTGTGGCCTCTCCTGGGCACTACGGTGCATGCCATGGTTATATATTAGATTAGATTACTGCAATGTGCTCTGCATAGGGCCACTCTTGAGAAGTGTTTGGAAACTTCAGCTGGTGCTAGGATGCTGCTGCTAGGATGCTGACCCAAGTGAATTGTAGGGACCATATCACTCCAGCCCTGGCCCATTTGGCTCCCAGTTTCTTTCCAGGCACAATTCAAGGTGCTAGTACTGACCATTGAAGCCCTACATAGTTTGGACCAACATACCTGAAGGACTACCCACTCCCTTGTGAACCTGCTGGACCACTATAGTCATCCTTGCTGGCCCTGCTTCAGGTGCTCCCAACCTTCTGAGACTAGGTCTAGGAAAAGGCCTTCTTGGCCATGGCACCAAAACTTGGGAGCTCTCCCCTCAGGGAAATTTGTCTGTCCCCTTCAGTTACCATCTTTTGCCACCAGATGAAGACTTTTTTTGTTTTGTTCAGCATTCCCTCAGAGATCCCTCCTTCCTGCCTAATGTTTTAATTTTTTAATGCCTCTGTTTTTAATTGTTTTAATGATTTGTGTAGATTTTTTGGTCTGGTTTTAGTTTCCAAATGTGATTTTATGATGTTTTGTTAAGTCACCTTGGTGCCCTTTGTAAGGGTAGAAGGCAAGATATAATGTTTGAACAATAAAAATAGTCCAATGAGTACCAAATATGCTCATTTCCCTCCAGGAGTTATGGAACTAATAGCTTTCAGCATCCTGGAGATTGTTTGACTGCACTTTTTCTCCCTAAGATGCTAAAAACATGGAAATACTCCTGTAGCTTCAAAATGTGCCTTGGTAGAGAGGATTAATTAAAATCAGAAGAATGCCACCTCCAGTCCTAATTAATGGCGTGCATGTGGACACCCAAGACTGCTGTAAGCTGCAAAGGGGATGGAGCTCCTAACCTCACATGCACTCCATTATTAGGACCAGGGACAGCACTGAATGAGGAACAGAATTAGAGATAGTGGTTGCCGTAAGATGTGCATTCCCCAGCCTTCCTTTCACTTCCTACATTCTCTCATACAGTATTTATCTCTCCTTCCCAGTGCACCCTCACATCCTGGCATTATATTATCCTGGCTCAGACTACATGAACAGGTTCCATGATTGAATGGTCAGCACAATTGTGTAATAGTACTCAAGAGAACTCAAGAGCTGAAGTTCAGTCCTAGGTGGCTAGGAAGATACCCAATATAGCCCCAGAGCTCAGTAGTGTTGAGCTACTGTGTCACAGGGGGAGGGGAGTAGCCTGTTTCTTGTTACCATTATTGGGCTGCTTGCAAGTCCAGCAGTAAAGCAACACAGTAACTGCAATTTTATGGTAAAGTGGGAGGGAAATGCACATTTTATCTTGTTACCACTTGGTGAATTGCACGCTATTGATGATGGCCAACATACTGCAAGTCATAGCAGTTTCTGTAAACATCTCTTTGGCATTCTGCATCTACACCTCTGTAAGATGGGTGCAGCTACAAGCCTATTATGAAAGAGCATGGTTTGAACACAGACCAAACAGGAAGACACTTCACAGTATATCTTAAATGGACACAGCGTGTCTTTAACTGTATAGTAATACTTACACACAGTTTCTAGCAGCCAGGTCTTTGTGAATGACCTCCCTTCTAGCTAAATAGCTCATTCCGCAGGCAATTTGAATAGCCATATGTACAAGATCTTGCTGTGAAATTGCCTATAAAAGATGGTTACAATTAAAAAGGTATTTGGAATAGAAACCCATTATTTGGTCAATATTCTCTAGCTGTCCAAAGTACAAGATAGTGTTTTCTCCAGTACCATGAAAAGGTGCTTGCACTAAAACACAGGGTTCTTTGAACCCCGATAATCCAAAATCTCGGTGTGCATTTGCTATTTTAGTGGTGAAGATGGAAGATCAAAATTTGTCTCCTTGCCTGCTGGCCTTCCAGTGGCAGGAGACTAGAAACATTTGTTCCTTCAGTACAGGTAACTGAAGGACTTGTGGTTCCAACTTTTGGCAAGGCATAGACAACATGCACCAGGTGCAGAATTTAGGTTTCCAGGATGCTGAACTCTGTCAACCACCAAGCCAAATTTCTAGTTCCCATGCTGGGGACACAGGTTTGAAAACATATGGAAAATAACTGGTAGCCTCAAAAACCAAAACAAGGGATTTGGCTTTAGTGACCCTGTAAAGCTCTTTGCCCTTCAACATGCATGACTAAGAGAAAGAAGTTATTTAAAAATGCATGTGTGTAACATTTTATAGAGGTGATATTTCAGATGTTCCTGATGCACTGTTCCTAGGAATATAGCATCTTGTCTAGACAGGAATTTCACTGTTCCTAGGAATATAGCATCTTGTCTAGACAGAGGTAACATTCCAGTTCAGAGGCACATTAACAATCTGCATTGAAATACATTAATATCAGATGACATAAGCTGTCTTGTGCTGAACATTCTTTGCCAAGTTTAGTGGGTCAATGTCAAAAAAAGAACAGCATCTGCTCTGAGAGAAAAAGAAAAGAACATCGACTCTAAAGAGTCTTTAAACATACTCAGGCTGAAACTCCCCTATAATATGATATAGTAAATCAGAACTTGGCTTGGGTTTTTAACTATCACTTTGTGGTTAGAAATTGTTTCATATAGAAGACAGAACTTCATGCTGAAGAATCAATTTCTGGAAGGAAGGGAATGCAGGAGCTAGTTATGCACTTCAAAGATTAGCACCCCAAGTACTGAACACATGTGGCTTTTCCACACAAAACACTGTCATGCTTTAGGACAGAAGCTACTAGAACACACAAAGGCTTAAAGGGGTGCACAATTATGGTATAGCTTATGAGGCTTCAAGTTAAACAAGAGCACACTATGACAAATGCAAGGCACTCACTGAAGAAAACCTTTCCCTGCTTCCCCTCCCCACAGCATTCCCCCCCCCCCGGCTGTAAAGATGCTGCAGGCTGGGGGACATATGTAGTCTGCCAAGTGATCATGTAGAATTGACTCAAGCTTAATATGATGAAAGTCTTAGGAAACTTGACATATAGTATACATACTATGTATAAAATAGACTGGTCTTTTAAAGTTACTCTATCTTTATGAGCAAGATTAATCTTCTTTGGCAGTAATGTAGCCAATAAAACAATTACATATATGTCCCAAGTTTTATTCAAACATGTGATAAAATGTTGCTTACAGTTTCATTTGAGTTTTTTTTTTCATTTAAATGTGGCATCTTTTGTTTTTTTACTAATGACCTGGCTAGTAACAGAAGCCACATGATAGTATGCCATACGGTTTTACAATATTTTTCTCCTGCATACATTCTGGAAAACAGAGGGCAAAACTCAACTTTTTACCACCTCCCCCACCCCCTACACACACTCATATTCAGTTTCAGTGTAACTCTGAACTTCTTCCTGCCACATGGTACTGAATTATAGGGTTATAATGGGCAGCAATATGTTTGTAGCCATCAAACCATCTGTGGCCCCTGGAATTATAGATGTTGCTTTTCTGACATTTTTTTCTGTACTCCAAGTACAGTTGAAAGAGACATTTGGAAAATGTTAGGATAGTTCCTACTGCTTCAGTCTAGCCGCTACTACACCATTCTCAGAGGCTTGGATCCCAAATGTTCTTTCCACTCACAGAAGAGGGGCAGGATGGTTTTTGCCTATTTCTTGTCTCCTCCATGATGTTCGGGGTGTGTGTGTCCACTTCTGAAGCAGAATTTCAGTGGGGGGAGAGTCTCATTTAACACAGCAGTTCTGGTCATGCTACACAGGATCCAAGTCTAATTCTTCAAACCATACCATGCTTATACTTAATTACTATTTCTAGCAACTTTCTAAAAACGAAAGAAAGCTATTTCCTTTGTAAAAGACTCTAGTGCATAATAAATTCTTCATAATGATTAATCCCTTACAAAGTCACCATATTGCTTGACAATTTAAGTATTCATGGCAGTGCCAAACTAATTTAATTTTACAACCTCTTACCTGAGGATTGTTGGCTTCTACCAGTTTGCACTGCCGCAAAAACAGCTTGAGGTTCCCCCAGTTCATGTAAGGCAAGAGCACCATGGGCTTTTCTCCTTCCTCTATACAAACATGAGTGATAGGAAGGAGATTTCTGAAAGAAGGAATAGTTCTAGTTGGTTGCTTTGCTAGATACAATCACACACAAAGAATAACTGAAAACATCACTAGTGATGGGTCAGCAAATTCCCTCCAGCCAAATTGCAAATATTTTCTATGCTTTTTACATCTACAGGTGTTTTTGGACAGCAGCTTCAGTGAAATATTAATTAGGACAATTATGTATTTACCTACTTGCTACATTTTTAGCCCACCCTTCCTTCAAGGAGCTCAGGGCAGCATTCATGGTTGTCCCTCCACTTCAATTTTATCCTCACAAACCTGTTGGATCCTTGTTTGATAACTGGCTATTCTAAGATCATCCAGCAAGTTTCATGGCTGAGTGGGGATTTGGATCTGGGTGTCTCAGATGCTAATCGGACATTCTGACTACTATACCATGCTGTTGATGAGTACACATCCAATACATCACGTTAAAAGTATTGTTATTCCATTACCACTTCAGTCAACAGTGCCATGCCTAAAAAAGTTTGTGATGTCCATATTACATGAGTACCTCACAATTACCTTTTCCCTGATCTAACCATTTTAAAGTGCTCTGTATTTCTTGCCTCAATATGTAATACATCTTGGTTATGTATTCCCCTGGAATGCGGTTAGTAGATTTGATATTTTTTATTTTAGTCACAACCACTCTGTGAGGAGATTTAGGTTTACTGGTTCAGTGTTACCCAGCAAGCTTGGTGACTGAGCAGGGATTTGCCCCCACTTAAGCCCCAAACTGTATCACGCTGCTCTCCTATGTATTCCTAAAGTCAAGTGTATCAAATGGTACAAGGGTTGATATGGTGATTTTGTGTTTCTAAAAAATAAAAGGCTCTATCCAAGCGTTTAACAAGGCTACAGAGTGTGGTGGTGGGGACACTCAGAGGACTGGCAAATATTTTATGATTCCATTAAAACAAATAACGGAGTAAGAAGGTCAGAGAACAAATGCTTTAACTTATTACTTATTTTCAAACTAAAACACACATCAATAATAAAAAGGTAATGGCTCAGTATATTTAATATCACTTACATTTTAAAAGCACAGGATGTTATTTCTCTAGCTCATTTTATAAATATTTACAATGAGGCAAGTGAAAATATCATGTGCTCTTTTATCCAAGACAGCATGCCACAGAAGCGAAAGGATTTCTGAACATTCTCCTTATCATCTAGCTGAAAGACCTTACTCATTCAGATTCTCAGTTAAAAAGTTACAACAAGAGAATCTCTGCCAATAGTACCATATTTACTCAAATGGAAGACAACTGTGAAGGCAACAAGACACCCACATAAAATGTTAAACAGATTTTAAATATTGAACATAACTAACTTGTACGTACATTTATTTATTACTTAATTTGTCTTTTATTCTGCTGTCCCCACAAGCAGGATAAGGACAGGTCACAAATCACAAAGTAACAATATAATCAAGTAGTTAAAACTGTATTTCTCATACAACCCAATCAAGCACAAAACAGGGTGGATGCGCCTTGACAGCGATGCTCAGTTTGAGTTGGTTTCATTTGGGCAGCATTGTCAGCACAGGAGGCTGAGATAGAATTAGGATGTCCACCACCTCACCTGAAGGCCCAGTGGAACAGCTCCATCTTGCAGGCCCTGCAGAACTGTAACAAATCCTGCAGGGTCCTAATCTCAAGAGGGAGCTTCTTCCACCAGGCTGGGGCCAGGGCACAGAAAGCCGAAGATGGGTGAGTGGCTGTCAACCTGGCAAATGGGGTTCAATGTGGCCAAGTGCAAGGTGATGCACATTGGGGCAAAAAAATCCTAACTATAAATACACGTTGATGGGGTCCAAACTGGCAGAGACTGACCAAGAAAGTGATCTTGGAGTCATAGTAGATAACTCACGGAAAATGTCTAGACAGTGTACAACTGCAATAAAAAAGGCCAACACTATGCTGGGGATTATTAGGAAGGGAACTGAAAACAAATCAGCCAGTATCATAATGCCCCTGTATAAATCAATGGTGCGACCTCGTTTGGGATACTGTGTGCAGTGCTGGTCAACAGACCTCAGAAAGTATATTATAGCATTGGAAAAAGTACAGAAAAGGGCAACTAGAATGATAAAAGGGTTGGAACACTTTCCCTATGAAGAAAGGTTAAAGCACTTTAGCTTGGAGAAATGATGACTGAGGGGTGACATGATAGAGGTTTACAAGATTATGCATGAGATAGAACAGGTAGGTAAAGAAGTACTTTTCTCCCTTTCTCACAATACAAGAACTCATGGGCACTCACTGAAATTGCTGAGCAGCCGGGTTAGAATGGATAAAAGGAAGTACTTCTTCACACATGGATTAACACATGGAATTCACTGCCACAGGAGATGGTGTCAGCGACAAGCATGGACGGCTTCAGGAGGGAATTGGATAAACATATGGAGCAGCCACAAGGTATAGATAGGAACTCTTGGTCTGGGGCAAGGGATGCTCTGTATTCTTGGTGCTTGGGGGGGGGCAACAGTGGGAGGGCGTCTAGTGCCCTGGCCCCACTGGTGGACCTCCTGATGGCACCTGGTATTTTTGGCCACTGTGTGACAGAGTGTTGGACTGGATGGGCCATTGGCCTGATCCAACATTGGCTTCTCTTATGTTCTTAAAGCCCTGGCCCTAGTCGAGGTGAGCCGGACATCCCTGGGGCCAGAGACAACCAGGAAATGTTGGTCACTTGAGCGCAATGCTCTGAGAGGAACACATAGGGAGAAGTGGTCCTGAAGATATGCAGGTCCCTGCCGCATAGGGCTTTAAAGATTAACACCAAAACTTTGAACTGTATCTGGTACTCTATTGGCAGCTGGATGCAGTTGGTGCAGCACTGGGTGAACGTGAGCCTGCACAGGCATTGCTGTCAGCATATGTGCCACCACATTCTACGTTAGCTGCAGTTTCTGGGTCAAGTTCAAGGGCAGCCCCATGTAGAGCAAGTTACAATAATCCAGTCTGGAAGTGACAATTACATGGGTCATTGTAGCTACGTCTTGGGGAGTGAGATATGGGACCAGCTGCTTGATCAGCCGTAAATGGTAAAAGGCTGATTGAGCAACAGAGTAACCTAGGCCTCCGTTGAAAGGGAGGCATCTAGGAGTACCACCAAGCTCTTCACCCTGGGCGCTGTCTTCAGTGGCACTCCTTCGAGGGTTGGGAGCTGGATTCCTGATCCTAGATCTCCATGACTCAGGTACAGGACCTCCGTCTTCGCTGGATTTAGTTTCAATTGGCTCTGTTGAAGCCAACCAGTCACAGCCTGTTATGCCCTCAACAATACCTCTGGGGCAGAGTTCGGCTGGCTGTCTATCAACAGATAGAGCTGGATATCATCAGCATACTGATGACAACCCAGCCCATACCTCCAAACCAACTGGGCGAGGGGGAGCATATAGGTGTTAAACCACATTAGGGAGAAAATTTAAGACACCCTTCCTTTTTTAATGACATACCTGGAAAAATACCTAGTCTTGCATTTGAGTAAATACAGTAGCTGCTTAAGATGATTTTGGTTTAATTGAGTCTGCTTCATTTTTGCTAGGAGGGCATGACCTATTTAGGACAACTGCATCTGTCATTTCATGTAAGACTAATGACTGAAACTTGCATTCTGTGAACTTTGATACATCTTGGCTAACACTAAGAGTATCCAATCCCACCCCCACCCTCCAAATGCAAGCCTGATGAAAAGGCAACAGAATCCACAGCTTGATATTCGGCTCCTTCTGTGTTTTAAAGAACGTAATATCAGAATAATCCAGGGGAATCAGATCAAAGGAAGCCTACAGGTAGGATGTGAAGGCAACATTCCACCCCTGCTGTTGCCCTACAGCAACTGCTTTAAGAGGCACGTTGATGCTGATTACAGAGTTATTGTTAGCAATTGATAGACCTGTCTTTCATGAATTTATCTAATCCGCCTTGAAAGCTGGAAAAACCAGTAGCTACCACCACCACCACACCTTGTGGCAAAGTACTAATCCTGAGAGATATTTTTATGGAAGAAAGCAAGACTTGCTTTCACCAACAACTGCTGCTCCCCTTATTCCCAAAATAAATCAAGATGCTTCATTTTCATCTTAATAAATTAACAGTGCTAACCTGTGATGAAGACCTCTGAGTTTACAGCTTTCTGTCAACATCATTGTTACTTGAACTTCTGAGGCTTGATCTAAAAAGTCAAATGTTTTTAATAGCAACTTTGCAACAACCATAGAAAAGCAAATGAATAAACTGATGAATGGGTAAAATGAATCCCACACAAAGCCTAAAGTCTTTAGTACAGTACCACTTAATGAGGCTTCTTAACACAGAGAATGTAAAACTGGGTGGGCTGTACAGTGACCTACATCTGCCAGCTATTTAGACACTAGTTGAACCTAACAACTACAACTCAAAACCAATGCATAACTTCTCCTTCTAAGGGCACTCTTACAGGGTTCTATGGGCCTTCAGTATACTATAAAAGCACTACCCAAGGCCTATAAGACTCACAGCACCTTGCCAAGCCCTCACCTCTCCCTCCCAGATTCTTTCTTGTCCATGTGCCTGATATGGAGTCCTGGCCTATGTGTAGGATATTAAGATGTGTATGAAACTACATGCTGATACTTTCTTTTCCTCATACAACTTTCCCACACTTCTCGTTTTGTTTAAGCACCAACCAAGAACAAAGGGAAGCTACCAGGCCAATGAACCCTAAGTGGCCAGATATCTGCTTGGGTCGGGGAGTGGGTGGCTGCATTTTAAAAAGTGAATTTAAATCTCGGAGCGCCATTTAAGTGCAGGGGGAACAGAACATGATTTTTTTAAAAGAAACTAAGTACGTCTTCAATTCTGGTCATGTGGACTTTGGTTAAGTTATCAAATGATTCAGAAGCACTACACTGAATATAAAGTAACATACAGGGTTAGAATAATAAAATGGATCTAAATTATAAGTTTACTATATGTACACCCTTTTAATTTGAGTAGTAATATGAACCTTAACTAAGGGATGCACTATTCTTACAGTCATCCTTAGTAGGTTTACATGGTGAAACAGTTTTAAAAGATTCCATCACAAACACAAATTAAAATCTAGTTCTTGGATCCAACCAAGATTTCCATGGACGCAGGGAGGGGAGCATCCTTATTAGCATAGACTAGCCTGATTTCAGCAGGGCTTGGAAGGTAATCAGGGCTGGCTCTAGTTAGTACTTGGTGGGTGACCACCAAGGAAGGCTGAGAATGCTATTCAGGGGAAGTCAACAGCAAACCACTTATGCTCATTTCTTGCATTGAAAACCCCATGAGGAGGAACTTCATGGGGTCATCATCAGCTGGTTGCTACACCACAGCACACTTTAGCTTTAAAGTGGGGAGGTGATTTTTTTATTATTCCCCCTTCCCTGGAATGCCCCCCCCCCCCCCCAATTTCTAGAGGTCTCCTGTCCCTCAGGAATAGTACTTTGAGAATGTCTTGGGCAGCTGTGGGAGGGAGGAATGGGCAAAAGTCAGCCCCTGTGCCTGCAGAAATCTAGGTGGGATACATAGCTAGATATTATATGTTGTAAATTTCATTCTCACCTATAGCCATTTTATAGCTACGCATTACATCTCCAAAGCATGCCTACTTAATGGATTAATTAAGCGTTATATATAGGTCATACTTTCAGTTAAGTATTCTTGCAATGCCACTCAGCAGTTTTTGGCTGCAAGCTTCCTTCTATAGAGGGCTGACACAAAAAATTCAGCAGCTCTTCCTCAACACATACAGGTTAGGGCAACAGACCAGTCTTACTCTCCTTTACACCAGAAAGTCATTCCCATTTGTACTGTGAACATTTTGATGCCTCACCGCCACCTTCTCCTCCCAAGAATGTACCAGGCAAAGCAAGCTGGAGCATTTTTGGGGGAAGTTGTTTGCAACTGCATCCAATGTATTATTTAGTTATGCATTTTTATCCCCTCCCCCTATTATTTTTCTTTACAATCACCCTGGGACACAGGTTAGGCTGAGAGTATGGGACTGCTCCAAGGACAGCGAGTGAGAGTGATGGCAGAGTGGGACCCGAGCCCAGGCCTTCTTGGCGGTAGTCTGACACTCAAATCCCTGTACCTCACTGGTTCTCAAAGAATGCTCATGACAAAACCACTATCCTCAAAAAGTTCTTTGACTGGACTTTAAAGTGCCAATGTGCCTCACAGTTGATCCAAACAATTTGGGTTTGTTTTGGTAAACCTGCTCCCTGTATGACAGAGTTTTCAGCAATGAATTGCTCAACGTTGAAAAAACGATTGACCTGAATTCAAGTATATACGGAAATTCAAATCTTATCTCATAAAACAGTTCCAGCACTTGCATTGTGTTTTCTTATCAAAATTATTTCCTTGTTTCTTAAAAATCAACCCGTTCCTTCAGCAAAACACATTATGTAAGTTTAACCCATACTCAGAAGGCTAGATTGTGTAACTCAATCTGTAATGAATTACACTACAAAAAATTCTTGAGTCTCAGCTACGGCACAACAGACAGTGAAAATTAGTTAAATACCATAGAAGTATTATAAACCAGAGGATTCAAAAGAAAAACAGTTCATTCTTACTATGGTTGGAGTGTATTTAGCAAATTAAAACCTGCAAAAATTGCAGACAGTGCAGGAGGACCTAAGGAACAACTGGTCAGCTTTAGCTCCTTGTTGATCAGACCCTCCTGAACCCCTTCCAATAAGCTGGAAATGGGTCCCAGACACCTATCAAAAGCTGTTCAGTAATATTAAGCTGGTTTGCACTAAAGGAACTCTCTTCTGATGCCACTCAAACCTCAGAGGGGGCTGTGCAGGCTTCAAGCTTAAAAAAAATGTAAATCCTAACTATTAACTGAGTGGCATAACATGACAAGCCGTTTTAAGGTGTTGGGGCTTAAGGTGTACATGTTCATATGTGTTCTGGGAAAAACAGGTTGCTTACCTGTAACTGATGATCTTCGAGTGGTCATCTGTGCAGTACCACACATGGGTTGGGCGCCTGCGCACGACCTCGATCGGAGAAACTTCTAGAGCTTTACCTCAGAAGAGCTTTTGGCGGGCTCTCCTCCCGCCCCGGGGGAGGAGACATGCACTGCGCATGCCCAGAGCGGGAGAGAGAGCCGCCTCCCACTCAGTTCCTTCGACCGCCACTGTCAAGGCCAAAGAATCCAAAGAAGGAAATCTGGAGATGCCAGCAGCGGGGAAGGCTGGGTGGGATTGTGGTACTGCACAGATGACCACTCGAAGATCATCAGTTACAGGTAAGCAACCTGTTTATCTTCGTCGTGGTCTCTGTGCAGTCCCACACATGGGTGATTACAAGAGCTGAACCAGTTGGAGGAGGGAGCTGGCAGCTGCAAAGGACACAAAAATACTGGTTAAGACACAGCATCACCATCAAAACAAATCACCCACGGGTCCTACCTGAGGGTGTACCAGGATCAAGCGAAGAGAGATCGCAGCACCGTCTGACCAAAGGCAGCATCCCGCCGAGCTCGGACGTCGAGTGCGTAGTGGGTCACGAAGGTCGATGCCGAGGACCACGTAGCAGCCGCACAGACGTCTTCCGACGGGACACCGGCCAGGAAAGCGGTGGACGTCGACACCGCCTGTGTGGAATGGGCAGTGAGACAGGTAGGAACGGGTTGACGCGCCAGCTCATAGCAAAGGGCTATGGTGGAAGTCACCCACTTAGAGAGACGTTGAGAAGAAATGGGTTCCCCCGCGTGAGGGGGGCCATAAGCCAGGAACAGCCGAGGAGATTTACGTATGGGCTGCGTCCTGTGTAGATAGAAAGAGAGCGCTCTGCGCACATCTAGACAGTGCAGGGCTCTCTGAGAGGCATCAGTCGGGTTCGGGAAGAATGTAGGCAGAACAGACGACTGAGAGAGGTGAAAGGCAGAGATGACTTTAGGGAGGAAGGAAGGATCTGTTCTAAGGACCACCTTCTCCCTATGAAAAACGGTGTAGGGGGGATCGGCCCTGAAGGCAGCTAGTTCCCCTACTCTGCGTGCAGTGGTAATGGCTACGAGAAAGGCCGTCTTCCAGGACACTAACCTGAGGTCGGCGGTAGCCATCAGCTCGAACGGTTTAGCCATGAGTTGAGAAAGGACTAGAGACAAGCTCCAGGAAGGCACCAACGGTTTCCTAGGCGGGCACATGCGAAGAAGACCCTTGAGGAACGTCTTGGTGAGATGGTGGGAGAACACTGACGAGCCTTGGATGAGGGGGTGGTAGGCGGAGATCGCCGCCAAATGAACCCTCAAGGACGAGTATGCCAGGCCCGCATCCTTCAAATGCACGATGTAGGCGAAGATCTCACGGAGAGATGATCGAATCGGATCGAAGGAGTGATCAGTAGCATAGGATTGGAATCTGTTCCACTTGAACCGATAGGAACGTTGAGTAGAAGGCTTCCTAGCATTCAGGAGGATTTCAGAGACCTGAGGCGGGAAGTCTAGGGCTGGATCTTCCAGGCCGTTAATTTGAAAAATCCCGGATTGGGATGGATGATTCTCCCTCGGGCCCGAGAAAGGAGATCTGGGACGACAGGGAGGGGACGGAAGGAACGACAGGAGAGTTGAAGCAGGTGCGGGAACCAGACCTGGCGCGGCCACCACGGAGTGATCAGAATGCAGGAGGTGCGATGTGCACGAATCTTCTGCACAACCCGAGAGATGAGAGGGAACGGAGGAAACAGATAAAACAGGGTTCCGTTCCATTTGTGGAGAAAGGCATCCCCGAGCGACCGAGCAGACGGGGGACCCCTGCTGAAAAACAGGCGACATCGAGCATTGTCGACGGACGCGAAGCCGTCGACAGATGGGTGACCGAACTCCCGAAACAGAGGCCGAAGATACCGGAGGGGAATGGACCATTCGTTGTCCGATGAGGCAGAACGACTCAACCGGTCCGCATCAACATTCTGATCCCCGGGAATATGGATCGCCGAGAGCGTGATGGAGTGGCGGAGGCACCAGGACCAGAGGTCTATCGCCAAGGTGCAGAGACGAACAGAGGCAGTGCCACCCTGTTTGTTGACATAATAAACAGCCGTGGTGCTGTCGGAAGCCACTTGGACGACACGGCCTCGGAGGGTCGGAAGAAAAGACCGGAGGGCCAGGTAAATTGCTTGCAGCTCCAGGTAATTTATGTGGCGAGTTGCATCTCGAGCAGACCAAGCCCCTTGTACAGTAAGCGCTCCACACTGGGCTCCCCAACCCCAGAGGGAAGCGTCTGTGGTCAACAGCAACTCGGGAGGAGGAGGACGAAATGGCATCCCGGAAAGGAGGTGGACAGGTTGAGCCCACCACTCGAGGGAGGCGAGGACGGTTTGTGGGATCGACAGAATCGTGTGCCAAGGCCTCCGGAGGGGATCGAAGGCTCGTAGGAGCCAGAGCTGAAGCGGCCGCATCTTCAACCGGGCGTTGCGGACAACGAACACCGTAGAGGCAAAGTGACCCAGAAGCCTCATGACCGAACGGGCGGATTGTTGGGGACACGTCTGAAAGGCGGACACCATCGCCCGAATGTCGGAAGCCCTGGACTCCGGAAGGAAAACCGCTTCGAGGTTGGTGTCAAGTCGAGCCCCGAGGAATCGAAGGATTTGGAGGGGCTGAAGGGAGGACTTGGCGTGGTTGATGCAAAGCCCGAGAGCATGGAGGAGGGAGAGAGTCTCCGAGTGTCGTGGAGCAACTGAGTTGGCGTTGGAGCTACGAGAAGCCAGTCGTCGATGTAAGGATAAAGAGTGACTCCCCGTCGGTGGAGTTCGGCTACCACCACAGCCATCAGCTTGGTGAACACCCGTGGAGCTGTAGAAAGGCCGAAGGGAAGCACCCTGTACTGGTAGTGGGCATCTCCAACGGCGAAGCGGAGAAACCGCCGATGTTGGGGACGGATCGTGACATGGAAGTATGCGTCTTGAAGATCGACTGACGCGAGCCACGCTGCCCGTGGAATGAGAGGAAGGATCGACTGCAGAGTGACCATTCTGAATTTTTGATACCGAATGTAACGGTTGAGATCCCGAAGGTCCATAATTGGTCTGAAGCCGCCGTCCCTCTTGGGGACCAGGAAATACTTCGAGTAGAAGCCGAGAGTTCGTTGCGCCTCCGGGACGACCTCGATGGCCCCCTTGGCAAGGAGAGCAGAAACCTCGAGATCGAGGAGGGGGTCTGGAGGCGTGACGACAAAGTGTGGGAGGATCGGAGGCGAAACGAACTCTATGGCGTACCCGACCCGCAGGATGGTGAGGACCCAAGAGTCGGTTGAAATTTCTTCCCAGGCTGGTAGAAAGGGGAAGAGGCGGGTACGGACGGAAGGAGTGAACGACATTGGAGAGAGACGGTGGGGACAGTCAAACAGACTGCTTAGGCTGCGGCGGCTTTTTGGTGGGTTGGGAACGGTGTTTGGAAGGAGGGCGGGAGTCGTACGGTTTCCTCCTCCATTGGGAGTGAGGTGCCGGAGATAGGTATCGCCTGGAGGCAGAAGGTTTCCAGGAACGGTTTCTGGGACGGTAAGGTGCAGCCGAGACTCCAAGGTTTCGGGCCTGCTTACGACTCTCATCAACAGCCTTCAACACTTCGTCGGTGGTGGAGTGGAAGAGGCCGTTTCCGTCAAAGGGGAGGTCTTCTACACGGAACTTGACGTCCGGTTGTAGGGAAGTGCCCCGCAGCCAGGCATGACGCCGGAGAGCGACAGAAGACACCAGGAGTTTAGAGGAGCAGCTGACTGCATGACGAACGGAATTGATTTGTTGCTTTGATATGGCACAAACCTCAGACAAGGCAGCCGAGAGAGTGGGACGGTGCTCTTCCGGAACAAACTCCAGGACAGGGCGAATTGCATTGGCAACGTTGAATGCGTAAGCAGATAAATACGACAGATAAGTATCGACCCGGAGATTCATGGAGGCCAGAGAGTACATCTTCTTGGCCAGAAGATCCAGTTGACGACCCTCACGGTCAGGGGCGTGGACTGGCGAGCAGGCTGCCTCGATTTCGAAGAAGAGTGAACCACCATGGAGTTCGGGGGTGGCTGAGAAAGGAGGAATTTGCCAGGAGCATCCTGGATCCTATACAACCCATCATAGCGCCTCGAAACCGGAGGGATCGAAGCCGGGTGTTCCCATGACTCTTTCAACATAGAAAGGTGGACAGGCAGCAAAGGCAAGACGGGAGACGGAGGAAGATCAGCCTGGACCAACCGGTGAACGACGTCGGTCACTGCTGGGGACTCCGTAAAGCCCTGAACTTGGAGGGCAGTCGCCATCCTGGTAACGAGCTCCAAAAATGCCTTAGGGCCTTCCGTTGGGGAAATCGACCCCGAGCGTCGGTGCTCGTCCTCGATTCGAGAGACCTCGGGATCGAACTCCGCCAAATCCGACCTGTCCGAGATCGACAGAGGAGAGGAGGATCGGGGTTGGACAAGGTCGACGACCGGATGGTCGACGGCAGGACGGTGTCGAGGTTCCATTGGGGAACTCCTTGGAGCGTCCCGATTTCTGGGAAGGTCAGAAGGCTGTTCCCGAGAGGCAGAATGAGCCGAGGCCACAGATGCCGTGCGCCGAGGGCGGTCAGGGGCGTGGGCCTGATCTCCGCGTTCCGAATGCCGGATTCGGTCATAGCGGTGTCTCTCCGGTGTCGGAGACCTCGAGTAATAGTAGGCCGCATCCGGACGCTCCCGACGGTCTTCGCAGGACCAGCATTGGTGGTCAGAGGCGGAATCAGACGACGACGACGATTGCCTACGGACCAGGCATCGACGACCAAGTCGAGATCGGGACCAAGCATGGCGGTGCACAACCAGACCCTCGTCCAAAGTGTGGATCGGGGTAGTGGAGCGCCTCCGTGGAGACCGGGAGCCTGTTCGCGGAGACAGGTGCGGAGGCGATCTGGTCAACTGGCCCAACGGTATCGTCCCCGTAGGTGACGAGTGGGGGTGCTGCGGAGTCTGTTGTCGAGCCGCAGACTGATGAGATGTAGAGGCAAGGGCCGGCATCGACGTCGACAACCCAGTCACGATGATGGGGTCCACTTTCGAAACCGAAGCAGAGGGCGTGGCCTTCGACCTCGAAGGGGTCTTATCTTCAGCCCGCTTAGGTTTCTTTTTCGGTGCCTTCGAGGAGGTGTCCGATTTCTTGGCTACCGAGACCTGGGAAGCTCCCGAAGACATTGTGGGACGCAGAGCCGATTCAACAAGAAGAGCTTTGAGCCTAGCCTCTCGATTACGGCGAGCCTGACGAGTGAAACTCGCGCAATGAGGGCAAGAATCTACTCTATGGGCCTCTCCCAAACAAACTAAGCAAAGGTCGTGCCCGTCGTTGGATGGAATTTTAGCAGGGTAACGACGACAGACCTTAAAGAATTGAGTCTTTCCCATACAAAAATCCCCACCCACCCTCCAAAGAAAGGAGGGGGGGGGAAAGAGAGATAGACAAAGATTTTTTTGTGTTTTTTTTTAAAATATTTTTTAGAAGAGAAAGAAGCAGATGGAAAAATAAAGCGAAAGCGAAGAAAGATATACTCAGCTGAGGTAAATGGAGGAACGACAGGAACGAGGTGTGAACACGAAGGCGGTCGAAGAAGAACTGAGTGGGAGGCGGCTCTCTCTCCCGCTCTGGGCATGCGCAGTGCATGTCTCCTCCCCCGGGGCGGGAGGAGAGCCCGCCAAAAGCTCTTCTGAGGTAAAGCTCTAGAAGTTTCTCCGATCAAGGTCGTGCGCAGGCGCCCAACCCATGTGTGGGACTGCACAGAGACCATGACGAAGATCACAGTACTTAGAGGACCAGGTCCTCCCATACTGTCCTGCTGGACAATGAAAAAGTGACTGCAGGCTCTCCACTGTGTTGCTTCTGTGAGTGAAATGAGCAGAGTTTCCATGAAAGTGCATGCTACTTCCACTGTTGCTCCCCATCTATGAAATGGCCTCCCATTGGAAGTCCATATGTCCCATTCCCAGTGGGCTTTTTGGCAACAGCTAAAAACTCCCATTTTGTCAAGATGGCTCACTAGTCTGAATGTATTCTGTAATTACTGTTTTATGTTGATGACTGTGCTCATGACATTTGAAAATATAAGCAAACATTAGAATACCATCTATTAAAAATTATACTGTGGAAAGGTCATTATAAATATTTAATATACAGTAAACAAAAAATAATCTATAGATCAGTTTTAGCTACTGCCACCTTTCCTTGCCATTCAGACACGGAGCTTTTCCCCACTCCACCTGTGCTGTGCAGCTGACCCCCTACTAAAATTATGTGGAGGTACACTGCCCACTGATGGCTCCGTCGCACTTAAGGCTTGCTGGGAATCAGCTGTCTCCCAAAAGTGTACTAACACAATGCCACAATCCATTTGGTCTTTCATATCACACACTGACTAGGTCACAGACTGCAGGGTAGATTTTACTAAGTTACTGTTCTATCAAAAAGTGTCTAACAACCAGAAGCTTTCATCAGGTCACAGTCTGCCTAAACATGGGCAATGAATAAAACTCACAGTGGAAGCCTACCTTTTACTGTTTTGACAAACACTTGTTTTTCTTTACTAGGGTCTTTTTCTTCTATTAGAGTTCCATGGAAAATCCTCCCAAATGTACCTAAGCATGATGAACAAAGAAAATGAGGCTGACATACATTTTTATACACTTATAACTCAGTGATGAAAAGAAACCAAAGGTAGAGATGGACCTTTCTCTTATGAAACTTCAAGTCAATAGCTTTTTTGCTGAGCATTCCAATCAATCACATTGTAGCTGCTACAATCTCTTTAGCAATGTATAATTTAGATATGTTCAAAAAGAAGGTGATGCAGTTTTACTGAAGTCTTCTGTGCCAAACATTATGTGGAATATCAGTTATACAACCTACATGTTCAACTCCAACTATTTAGCCAATGGCTTAGTGGAGAGACTGATCAATTGTTTTTTAAACATTAAAGGCAGATCACACTAGCCAAGAATTTGTCTTGAGTGTACATGTTTCTAGGGAACATGTACAGCATGGCCCCAACAACTGTCACCAGCCACCCGAAATCTTTTGGGAGAATTCCAAGTAAAAGGTCAAGAAGAATGGCAAGCACATTGCATGCATATCAAATCATGTGAAAAACTTTTCCCCAATACCTTCTTGAAGAACATCTTTTAGTGTTATTCTCTCTCTGGAGATTGCTATGTCCTTTACTTTAGCTTTTGCCTCCAACAAGGTTACACTTTTAAGGTCATTCTTCTCTATCCGTAAAGTAGGATAACCTGAGGAGCCAGCAGATCCAAACAATACCAATATAAATACCAAATGTAAATACCGTTAACACAAAATTCAGTTAAATAATTTCATATGGGTAACACACAACAATTAAAATAGGATATATAACATGGGGGGAAATCCCATGCCACTGGATAGCATGAGACAAATGTCTATTGTTTTGGTCATATTTGCAAAACTAATGCAGGACGAACTACAAAATTGCTACTGCCCAACAGAATACATGCATTGAAGTAACACCCTGCAATATTCTGACAAGTAAATTGACACATCATTGCCCTCTTCTGGGCTCTAAATGATATTGCTATATAGAAAGTGGCTCCTCTTTTTATGAACATACTAAAATTATGAGCCACACATTTTTGGAATAATTTTAGTTTCTAGTAAGACCTTTCAAGTCCTTTTAAGAAAGTTAAGAGACTCTATTGAGGAAAAATACACTAAAGGCAAGCTATGCAAGAGGAAGAAACATCCCTGTCTCAATTCATAGTGACATCAAGAGTTCCAACTAGAGGCAACCATCTTGAACCATCTCTTGCTGATGTGAGAATGGCTAGCTGTAGTAGACATAGTGTGTGTGTGTAATTTGTGGGGGAGAACTCTCTTTCCCCAGCAATTCTCCCCTCTCCAATTGCACTTCCCTGCCTTAGTATTAGGAATGAAATATGAGTTGGGAACCTCATGTTCTTCTAATATGCAGTTCCTTCCTCTGGCAGCCCAGAGAAACATAGGCCATACAGATCTCAAACCTAAACTTTTCAACTGGATCCAGCTGGCCAATATCAGTTTGATTTCTTAGAGCAGACACCTTCATGAATAGAAACCACTCAGCCCTGTGATTAGATTAATACTTACTAGTAATTGGTGTTGCATTGTTGGGTGTGTCAGCCCTCAGGTACTGTGTTGTTTGAGTGGAAGGCTGAGATAAGCCTTGAGAACTGCTGCTGTCACTAATGCTGCTTTAGAAGACAAGAAGACAATGTTTGTAGCTGCTTCTGTAACTGCTTTTTATTTCCTGTTCAAAAACCCAACATTCAACCTGTGCTGGTCACATTACTTTAGCTGTAATGATACTAAGCAGTATACTGTGTACAAAGCTGGACACCGTAGCTATAGCAAATCAGCAGAACTAGACTGTCTAAAAAATGCAACTGAAAGACTTCGAGTAGTATTCTTAAAAATGCCAGCACGCAATAAAGCCATCCAACAGCATGTTTGGGAACTAAAGTTTATCAAACAATCTCCAATTGAAATGTTATACAACATTTAAAGGTGCTAAAAGAAGAAATCTAACATAAAATCCCAAATGTCAATCTATAGGCTACTAAGATCATTGCTTTAAATTTCAAATGAAAGTAAAAAGCAAAACATGTTTCAAGTTAGTCTGAGTTCAGCTGGAGATATGTACAAGACTATAATCTTGCATAATTTTGTTGGTAGCCCCGCAGCACTGATCTACTGAAAATTCCAAACACAAACGGCATGTGTTTAAATCCAACCAAAACCACACAATAGTGTGCAAGCTTTAGAGTTGTCCAAAACTTTTCATCAGGCTAGATGTTGAAGTCCCCCTTTTGCATGTGTGAATGTATGTGTGTTTTAAACAACCAGCCTGATGAAGAGATCTTTAGAACATAAACACACTGGGGCGTGATATTTTGGTTGGTCTGGGCAGCTTTTATTATTATTTTTGTAGTGTTCCCAGTGCCCTGGCCTGGATGGGCCAGGCTCATCAGATCTCTGAAACTAAGCAGGGCCAGACCTGGCTGGTATTTGGATGGGAGACCACCAAGTAAGTCCAGGGTTGCTATACAAAGGCAGGCAATGGCAAACCATCTCTGAACGTCTCTTGCCTTGAAAACCCTATGGGGTCACCATAATTTGGCTGTGACCTGATTGCACTTTCCACCACTGGTGTTTCCAGTATAGAACAGGCACGGGACTGGGCATAATGGTATTACAGTTTTCACGTCTTCAGAGATGGAAGTGCTCCTGAGAAAGTGTCTTATTGTACTTAATACTGACCTCGAATGAATGATTCTTATGAAGCTAGGGATCAAACATTACATATTTCCTACAAACTTTCCTTAGGTCTGCCAAATCAAGCTTTCAACTCTGTTAAGTTTCTCTATAAGCTTAATTTCTGAAATTTAACATACATCTCAGAAGAATTGCAACTCAGGCTATATAAAGAACAAAACATCTAACTCTGTTTTATGTATTTTAAGGCAAGTACAAAACTGCACAGTTAAAGCGCTATCCTAGATTTACTTAAATGAAAGAGGTAATCTGAATCTGAAGACCAGCAGACTTTTTGATCCTTTCCCATTAAAACTGATGGAATTCTACAGAGAACCCAAAACTACTTTGGGGAATATCTTGCACAAGATGTATCCTACTTCGCCCTGACAAGGATAGTCCAGGCAAGCCCTATCTCATCAGATCTCAGAAGCAAAGCAGGGCCAACTCTGGCAAGAACTTGGAAGAAAGACTTCCAAGGAATACCAGGGCTGGAACACAGAGGCAGACAATAGTAAGCCACCTCTCTGAAACGTCCAAGCCCCATTAGGGGTTGTCAAAAGTCAACCATGACTTCCAGGCATACACACATAAAAAATACACACACACACAAATTTAAAAAGATGTCTCCTACCTCCAATACACAGTATACAATCTGAATACACACTTCTTTGACATGTCAAAATGCTTAACCTACAGAAATTTCCAAATAAACCGAAAGGTTTATTTTTGACACGGTCACCATCAAAAGATGAATGTGTTATTAAACAACAAACACATTTTGACTATGGCAGAATTTCAATGAGGTAATAGTTGCAAACTCTCAGTGGGGAATTCCATCAAGCATCAGCTGTCACTTGGCATGATGGAAACACAGTAAAGGAATGCTTGACGTATTAAAGAACTACATGCCCAAAATTATGATTTATAAGTACCTACTCATGAAAAGAGAACAGGTTTCTACTTCGCATACATCTCTTGCTCAGTACAGTTCTACCTTCAAGGAAACCATTAGGTTATGTAGGCTCCTAACCTGATTGTTAGTGAGGTGGTTAAGAAAATATTCACAGAAGTGAACAAACCTGGGGAGAATACCAAGAAGTACCAGCTCTCCTTATAAAGGAACGTTAGCTGGGGCCTGTTATGACTGCTTCTTCAGTCTGAGTCAAAATAACCTGTCAATTTAGGTAACTAAAGAAGCATTGCATGACACAATCTAGGAGCCTTAAGAAAAACAAGATAGGCAATGGAAACATTTTAAGTTCTCTACATCCACATTGCCACAACTGTCTTGTGAGGCATATAGTAAAGCCAATAAATCTAGTGTAAGAAAATAAAGATCCATGCTTTGTTCTTTACCTGTCTTCCAATTCTATTCTCTTCATACTGTGAAGATGCAAAACAGCTAGTATTATTGCTACCAGGAATATGACTGCACAGCAAACTCCTACACTGATATAAAACACACGGGTAGAAGTGGTGGGAGCTGCATTTACAGGATCAACTGAAATTGAAGTGTAAAGTATTACTGCAACAAAATGGAAATAACATTTGCCAGTTTCAATGAATTTCATATACAACTGTGGAAGGAAGAAGTTTTTTCCTCCCCTTTTCACATTATGCTAGTATACTTTAATTCATAATGTAAAACCATGGCAAACGGAAAAGCCAGTGGTAAGATTTTTTTTCAGGATATTCTGAACCCAATTACAAATCTAGAGACAAAACATACTGTAGTTAAACCTAGATTCCACCCCCCCTTCATTTTTTGGTGCTAGTATAAAAGTACCACCAAGGATTGAAAGAATATCTAGAAGTACATCTGGGGGAAAGAAATTCTGGAAATGCATCAAGGGGAGTTGGGATAAAAGTTGGGAACACGGTTAACGCACATTTGGGGGTATGCAATTCCAAAAATGTTGGCTCCCAAGCTGAAATTTTACTTCTTGAACTTTTAATTTGAAAAGCATAGTGACTAAAATACGTTATTTTTATTTTCCATGTATGTCATGCACATACTGTCTATATACTTTTATTTCAAAAGTTTAATTGCACAGTTTCTTAATCATGTAAATTTAACTTGGGAAAACAAACACTGTTATAAGGATATAGCAACTGGATTCAGTGCAGAAAACCCAAAATTAAAAATCATAAATCCAGAATGTAACTGGCAAAACTTCCAAACACTAATATTGCAAATGGGCAAAATCAACTGCCCATACATGTGCCTTCTCCATTGTGGCCCCCAACCTTATGGAATGGCCTGCCTGGGCAGGTCAGGAAGGCTCCTACCCTCCTGACCCTCCACAAACTATGCAAAACTGGATAGATTCAGGTGAGCAGCTGTGTTGGTCTGAAGCTCAGGTAGGCAGCTGGGTTGGTCTGAAGCTTAGGTGGGTAGCCATGTTGGACTCAGGAAGTGTACTTGCACACGAAAGCTTACACATTAAATAAAACTTTGTTGGTCTTAAAGGTACCATTGGACTCAAACTTTGTTATGCAAAAAAACTGGATAGATTCAGGTGAGCAGCTGTGTTGGTCTGAAGCTCAGGTAGGCAGCTGGGTTGGTCTGAAGCTTAGGTGGGTAGCCATGTTGGTCTCAGGAAGTGTACTTGCACACGAAAGCTTACACATTAAATAAAACTTTGTTGGTCTTAAAGGTACCATTGGACTCAAACTTTGTTATGCAAAGCTTTATTATTCAAGAGGGCTTTTTTTCTACAGAAGCAACAGAGTAGCACGGTACTTCACAAAGTTGCATGGATAAATTATTAGTGACTGTGGTCTCTACTACTACTATGGGTATATACATTTTCTGTGACATCCCTGACATCCTCTATAGCAAGCCTTGACCAATTTTCTTTGCCTTTATGAGTCAGCCCAAAAAATTAGAGGCCAGACTCCTTGTTCAACCTTCAGGGTTTTATATTTTAATGACCAATGATTATATCTGTGTTGAAATGTAGAACAGATTGTAGGAAAGGGGCCATCTGGTTAGAGCTAATGCTTTTTTTGTAATGTACCCACATCACCACCACCTTTTTGCCTAAGCCATTATCACTACCTATTCTTGACCTAAGTCTACTTGGTTGAATGTATGCATTGCATGTTTGACAACAAAATGATCTTTTTCAAACTGATACCACATTTGAGTTGGTTCACCGCAGCAAGGTAAACAGGACCTTGCTTGGCAATCGTACTTCATGAAGTATGTTAACATGACTCAAGTAGTTTATAATGTAGACCATCAGACAGGGCACAAGTAAGCTGATCATCATGATATATTGCTACTATCTAAATGCATATTTTCTTCTGATTTCTTCACCACATATTTTGGCAACAGTTTCTTAAACTGATCTGTTTGATCAAGTATATCAGTTCTGCTCTCTTGATTAGGTTTGTCTTCAGCCAGTAACTCTTTCAATCTTATCTTGCAAAATAAGCATACCAAACCCTTTGACCATGAAATCTGGTAAACAGTGTAGCCTTGTCCAGTGTACTTTGCCATCACTTTTTTCCTCTACCTGAGTCCATAGACAAAATGCTGAGCAACACTTAGTACTTTACTCTATATATCATATTGTTCAGCTTCATCACTGTCACACTCTACAAAAGCCTGGCCACCCTAATAAGTTCCAATAATGTGTAGCAGTTCTCTGAAATGCACTTTACTGCATCCTCTTCATTTACACAAATCCTTTTATAATGTGATGTCATCATTATGGATTTTTAGAGCTTCATGAATTAGAGTTGCAAGGTTGGATCATGGTGCAAAGTCTCTGCAGGTAGAAGGAATTTTTGTCAGCAAAGCAGGACTTCTTCCCCTCCCTCTCCCACTGTTAGCCCCAAATGCCCCCAAGATGCTGCTCCAGGGGACAGGTAACCTGCATGGATACCATGAGAGAGGGAAGGCTGAGGTCGGATGTGGGATGGGGATTGGCAAATATTACTCCCACATCAGTAGAATTTTTCACAGAAACTAATCCATATATTGCCCAGGACAGAACAACATGAGGGAATAGTTACAGTTTCCTGGCTTTCAGTTGCCAGGTGCCTCATCACTATATACTCATACTTTGCTGGAATCAACAGAATTTCTCACTGAGGGGCATCTTGCAAGAAGCTGGGGAAAAATGGGTCACCAAACTGAGCTTGAAGCTTTTACTGGAATGTTCTATTATAATAAGACTTCAGAACAATAGTAGAAGATTCCTTAGCCAACAATTAAAGATGTGGGGTGGGAAATGTTCCATTTCTAAATATACACTGTTTCATAAAATAAACAACAAATGGATGCCATTTTAAGTACAATATTAAACAAACCTAGCAATTTTAAACTTGTAATTAATATATTTCAGGTCATTATCCACAGAACTATGTGAAAGAATGCATCCATGTTTTGCTGATTTGTAAATAAGGAGTGGGAGATCAAACTATACATATAAAAATCCAAACAAAAATTATGAATTCACCTGATTAGCTTTGGTTTTGATTTGACCTGCACAGCCCAAATTCTAAAGTACAGGTCTCTTGTCACACAATGAGATACTGTAATCTGTAATCTGAGACGGAACTGGCAAATGATACTACAGAAAGTGACAATGAAAGTGAGGTGTTCAAGTGATCTTTGCAGAACAGAGTTAAATTTTCCTGAAAGAGATGAGTTGATAACCATCTCCACTGCATATGATGCACAATCCTTTGGGAGTATTAAAATTAGTTTGTTGATTTGTGTGTTTTCAGTGCCTTTGTTCTTTAGTTCAACTCTACACAATGTAGGGAAGGTATATATTATGCTGCATCTATATTTTATAAGTATTATTTCAATAAAAACTGCCAAAGTCTCCAATTTGTTTGGACTTGATTCCCCCTCCTTCAAATATTTTATTTCAAGTATTTGTTGTTATTGAGACACAAAATTAACTTGGGATACTTTTAATTGTGCTAGGAAGCACTGACACCAATCCCCTCAACTAGTAAGTGCTCTGGGGAGGGAGCAATGCCCTGACCCCTTCTGGAGGCAGGCAAGATGTCTAGGTCCTTGATTGGTCCATCCCCACCTCTATGGAGACTGGTAGCCCTTTGCCATTTAAATACCCACCTGTCTTACAGTGGACAGATGGGGCTCGCGTGCAGGACTGCACAGCTAACCCAACATTCCTAAAGCATATGAAGAGGCTGAGGCAGGGGAATGCTCCCTTTAAACTTTAAAGTCCTGTCATTGAAAACCTTGCCCATCTTACAGCTGACAAATCTAATGGGAGGATGGCTCATTGACCAAATGCCCAGCAGCCAAACCCATGGCCCCATCTGAATCTTTAAAGCCCTAATCAGAACTTTTTATCCTTGAATGAGTACGTCAAAACTTAAAAATACAACATGGGAACCAACATTTTTGTATTTGGCATACCCAAACTTAGTTAAAGACTGGTTCCTGACTTCTACTGCCAAATGACTGGTTTCCTCCTTAGAAATATGACCAGTATAAAAGAAACAGCAAGCAAATTATTACAACCAAATGTACAACCTAGATTATTTTAAAAGAATCACAAATTATTTTGATGTGGCCTTCAACAATAAGCAAGTTGTCAACTTCATTCTCTACGCAATTTACATAATTCCAATTCACATACAAAAATGCAACATGTGTAGCACGTCACTGATGCTTTCGAGAATATATTTCCCCATGATATAAAATTCAGGAAAAACTTTAATACTACATATTTACATGAAAAACACATTTACTTACAAATAGGTTTGCTGCTATTTTTGTCAGGTATTGGTGGTTTTACTTCTAGTTCTAGCTCTAAAGACAAGAGAAGAAAACAGTCTTTTCAAATCACTTTTCCTGTAAAAGTGTGAAGTAATGCAAATTTAAAAAGCAGTTTGGGTTACTAAGGTATTACTGAAGGATGGCCATCTACTACATAACTATTTTATTTTTAAAAATTCATTATAAAGTGACAACTGAGAAATAGTCCAATGTTGGTCTATGAAGAAAAAATAACTACTCAGTGTGGTACCACTAACCCCAGCTACAATATCATAGAGATGCCAGCCCTTACAGATGCTTTCAAACTTAATTCAATGCTAACTTCTAAAGGTAGCAATGCTTAAACATGGGAATTTAGAGATGGAACCCCGCTCCCAGTTAAGCTAAACTTAAGTCTAAGATTTACAAAGCTCCAAATAAGGGATGAAAGTTGAATTCTTGCAGGCAATAATATAATATCCTGCATATCTCATGCAAAACACACCCTTTTCCTAATTTGGGGCCTTCCTGAAAATCTTGCAAATCACCATATCCATGTGTACCTACAAGATTATGCCACTAAGGTAAGGAATTGTGAGAAATTCTGCTCCACTAAATACAATAAACAAATTACAAATGCAGCATTTTCAGCAGTTTTCCACACTATAAAAAGCCACTTTTTAACAGATGGTACAGTTCAAATATGCCATTTAGAAGTAACTGTAGTCACCAGGTTCCAAAGTAGTATAGTATGAACTCTTTTTTTAAAAAAACCCAGCTTTCTGGAACAGCTGGTTTCTACACACCCAAAGTCCCCTGCCCCCCAGTACATCTTCCTTTGCACTGACTGCATATACTTCCATTTGTCACTAGGGAAATGGAGCACTTTATCTGGTTCTTAACAGGGATGAGGAAACAAGAGGATCCCAGCAGATGGGTAGGTGCCCAGAGTGATTTGTAAGTATGCACTGCATTTTAAGAGGAGGATAAAATAAAACACATTACTTACTTTTGTAACACATTTTCCTCCGTTTGAAATTTAAAACTGTGATGTTTTTGGAAGCATTTGTTGTCATGTTGAGCTGCATAAGTACCGTAACTTCAGAATCAAGCCTGCCAGTGCAAGAGAGTTCTACCCGGAACACTGTAAACAGAAAAGTCATATGTATTTTTAAAACCTGCATTTTTATCCTCTAGAAACTTTCACAGTAGTATTCCCTTTGCTACAAGTTATTTTATTTATTTTTATTTTATACACACACACACAGCTAAAATACATCAGATAAAATACATTAACAATTCCTATATATCTAATCAAAGCCTCAACAGATGTAGTCTATCACAAATTATTTCTTTTACTTCATTTCTATCCCACCTTTGTCCCCAATAGGCATCCACATCGTTCCCCTTCTCCATTTTATCTACATAACAACCCTGTGAAGTAGGTTATGCTGAGAGAGTGTGACTGGACCAAAGTCACTCAAAAAGTCTCCATTGTAGAGCTGGGATTTGAACATGGATCTCCCAGATTCCAGTCTGACACCTTAACCACTACACCATTCTGGCTCTGGGAAAAAAATGAGTAGGATTCTTTGATCCTCATTATAGACACATTATACATGTTAACTATAGCCTTCCTGATATACCATTATATGGGTGTGTGTACATGTGCATAGCACTTCTCAAATCTTTAAGAAATCCTTATTTTGAATCCAAAATATAGTATAAGTTCAAACATGCTGGAATTTCTTCAGTCATTGCAATGCTTCATTGTGGTCACTTCAGAAGAAGACCATTTGTTTTGTATTCGGTGCACATTGCTGCCTTGATGAGTACCACAGAAGACCAGTATAGACCAACAATGATTCTACTGTTCTTTTCAGTAAAAACTGCCCACTGGTCTCTTCTCTCCCTATTCATATATAGTAGTTCTTCAGGAAGCACCTTTCTTTGAATGCCATGACTGCTATCATTTAGGTGATGATTATGTTAAGAAAACAAGTCACACAAGAAAACAACCAATCATTTAGAATTCCTTGAGGCCATTAAGCAAACATGTAAATAAAGATAACAGCCATAGGCTTTGAAGAGTGGGAGCAGCTACAGTCTGGCTTCTTCCCATACCAGAACAGTAATGTTAAAATCTTGGGCCCATATGGGGGCTACCCATCTTACAGATCCTCCCAGTATCAGTACTCACCATCCCAGAAGCAGAGCCAACTTTAGTGCTTCCAAGTGTAAGAAAATATAATTGCTAACAAAACACTACTTACCTGATAGAGTACGAGGGACTTCTCCTTGTAGAGAAATATTTACCTGTGGCATATCCATAGCCAAAAGGTTATCAACTTGAAACCCCAGTTTATATTCAATCTGCAAAAAAGGAGGGACAATAAAGCAAAAAGAAATATGCTTACTAATGGTGGTGCATATTTGTACTTCCTAATTTAGATTAATTAAGATTCAAAATACATTGAAAACATAGCTATGCGCCCAAATAAATTCAGTGTAAATTCAGAGGACCTTAACAACTTTCAGATTTACTTTGACAAAGATATTTATGTACTTCCCAGCCTAGGAGGGGGGAGGGGCAACCCTAGATGAAAACCAATGATGTGGCTGTACAAGGACCATATACTAAACCACAACTACTTCATAAATTCATGTTCCCACAGATTGTATTCCAGCCCCGTACCCAGAAAATTTTCATTAGGGGTGTACCAAGATGCCACCTGGGGAGGGTGGAGTTTGGGGTGGGACAGGGGAGGGCTGACCGAAGCTGCAGACCCACCCAGTGCCTGCCTTGGTGTGCCTCCCAGCCTACCTTTGCCTGTTTGTCTGGCTTCCCAGGTGGCAGCAGTGCTGCACTGCAAGGGGACCTGCCCAAGGAGCAAGCGGCAATGGGGTGCTGGCAAGCAGCGAGGCAACCCCAGCCCCACACAGCACCCTGTCACACGTCTCCATCCCTGCCACCCTCCTTCCTGCTGCAGGCAGGTGGCACAGGACAAAGCATAGGGAAAGATAACCTTCTGGCTGACAGAGGGACTCCCTACACACTTTCGCCTCCTCCTTCCTCTGCTGGCCAGTGGGACCCAGGGTGCCTGTGCTCTGACTGCAGCCGCCCAGGGCTCTACTGGTGCCACCTCCCTCCACCTGCCCAAGCAGGCCCTATCTGGCAATTGCAATGGGGCTGGCAGCAAGCTGAGGTGGGCACTTCAGCTTGGGAGGAGGGGAGGCACAGCTGTTTGGGGAGGGTGCCAGGCACTTGTGGGCACCCCTGTGTGTACGAGCCTGCTGTACTCTTGTACTGCAAGCATACTTTTATTTAATGTGATATTGGTTCAGACTGCTTAAAGCACAGTTGCCCCACGATATTTGTTTCCTTCCATGGCTCCAGCATTAGGAGCATGTGTCCTTCTATGCATTGGTATGCCCTGTTGACTTCCTGCCTAACATTTCCCGGTAACTGTGACAGACAGGAGACTGTCCTGCCCCTGAAGGGAAAAACAACCACTCAGCCGAGTCTATGAGAGTGCTGGAGAATGCTCCAGCATTCAATCATCTTTTAAAAGGGGGATCAAATGTTGGAGGGGATCACAGCAGACATTCATTCAGGTCTGCCTCAAGGAGAGTGCAGAGATAGTTCTGGGTCTGCCTCAGTAAAAGAGCAGGCTGTTCAAAGGGTAGCTCTACCTGGTAGCATAGCAGAATGGATTTGCTTTACCTCTGGGAGAAAACAGAGTACCCAAATGTTAGGCCTGTCACTGGTGATGAGCAGATTTGCACCTGACTCTTGGGAAAGGGCAGGCTGATATGAGGAAAGGATCCAATCTTGGGACTAGCCCGTATATTCCTATTTGTGCCTGAAAGCATTAAAGAGAATTCAAACCACTCTCTGATGCCCTAACTGGCTTAAATGTATGTGCCTCATCCAGGTTTCCACTTTGACAACATGCAAACCTGTGCTGCTGATCTGTTCTTTATAACCAGCCTATACATAAATAAATCTTTGTTATTTACATACAACTCTTGTCTCAGTGATCTCCTGTGTTCCACTTGCTCACCACAAAACTTCTCATGACAGCTAACCCAAAGCCTTTACACTTGTTACCCTAAAAACATCTTGTAGCTCAGGGGGAAATTCATAGTTTAAAACAAACCTGGTTTCCCTAATCACAAGAGTCTGTGTGGGTCACCTCAGTTGGTAGAAAAGACATGTCATAGTAATTAATATGCTATTGCTTCTTTTTTTTAACCACTAGTACAATGGGAAAAATTTAAGAGTGGCAAACAGGCCTACTTAATCTTTTATATTTTCTATATGCCATTATGGAGACTCTTGGAACTCATGTAATATCTGAGTAGCTGTGCAAGCATACCAAAGGGGAACAAAAGTAACTGCAAGAAGAACACATATCCATGCAAAACAATGTCTCTTTACAGCTAATCAACAAAATTCAATCTTTGTGTGTAGTATGCCAAATTAGAAACAGAAGAGTTTACCACTCTAAATAGATGCAAATTTCTCATTTCTAGATGCTGTTAGCTTACGATAAGCAGCTCAGAGATATGTTAGAGCTGCCTCCAATGATATCATCCAACAGTAATAAAAAGAATCCAAGGGAAATTATTATTCTGTTTTAGTACCTACTCTAGCTTTTTATCCCTCTCCCATAATACTAAAAGTTGGAAACACCCAATGAAGTTAATGGGCAATAGATACAGGACAGACAAAAGGAAACACTTCTTTACTCAACAAGTAATTAAATTGCGGAATTCTCTGCCAATGAAAGTAGTGATGGTCATGAACATTAATGTCTTTAAAAGGCTGGGTTAGACAGATTCATGGAGGATAGGTCCATCAAAAGCTAATAGGCATGGTTAGTATTTATATCTTACAAAATTTATACTGAGCCTTCCTGCTCTCATGAGGGCCACTAAGGCAGCTAACAAGTAAAAATTTAGATAAAAGCACATCTTAAAAACCAAGAAAAACACATCATTAAAACCATTCAAATCAGAGCTAAAATACATATACAAAATATAAAAGCAACAATTAACACATTGGGGAGAATGAAAAGATCACTGAGGGAATGCCAAATGAAACAAAATACTTTACCTGCTGGTGAAAGATAGCAACAGTAAGGGTTAGACAAGTCTCCATGGAGATACAATTCCAGAGTTTTGGTGCCACAACCAAGAAGGCTCTCTCCCAGTTTGCCACCTGCTTTATGTCAGAAGGTGGGGGACCCAAAGCATAAACTTGGAAGATTACTACAGTGGTCAAGTAGGCTCACAAGGGAGTAGGCAGTCCTTTCCAGTATGTTGGTCCCAAACCAAAGAGAGCTTTAGAGGTCAACAAAAGCACCTTGAATTGTGCTCAGAAACAGACTGGGAACCAGTGTAATAGGCCAAGACTATAGACAACCCACTCTAGTTAACATTCTGGCTGTGGCGTTCTGCATCAGTTGATGTTTCAAGGGGAGCCTCATATAGAGTGTATTCCAGTAACCTAGGCACTCATCACAGTGGCCAGATCTTTTTTTTGCCCAGGGAAGGCCACAGCTGGCTACCCAGTCAAAGTTGGTAAAATGCACTCCTGGCCACAGTTACTACCTGCTTATCCAGTAGTAGCCTGGGTCCAAGAGCACCTTCAGACTGCAGACCTGTTCCATCCAAAATGGGTGACACCTTAAATCTTGAGTCAGACTTTCAGCTCACCAATAGCACCTCTGTCTTGTCAGGATAAAGTTTTGGTTTATTAACCCTCAAACCTCAGTTTATTAACCTCCAAACAAAGTCCAGGCACTGGTTCAGGCCTTCCTGGGATCAGCCGAAAGTGCAAGATAGAACTGAGTATCATCCACATATTGGTGAAAACCCAGCCCAAAACTCTGGATGGCCAGCAGTCCCAGCATCACTTTCTGAAACCTGCCTTCCAGGTAGGAGAGCCAGTGTGATATAGTGGTTAAGAGTGCTGGACTAGTATCTGGAAAAAACAGGTTCAAATCCCCACTTATGCCATGAAAGCTTGCTGAGTGACCTTGGCCCAGTCACACTCTCTCAGCCTAACCTAACTCACAGGGTTGTTGTGAAGATAAAGTGGAGAAGGGGAGAATGATGTAAGCAGCTTTGGGTCCCTACTGGAGAGAAGGTGGGGTACAGATGAATTAAATAAATAAACAGGACTGGAACCACTACAAAACAGTAGCTCCCAATCCCAGCCCAGGAAGGCAGTCTAGAAGGATACCATAACTGATGGTATTGAATGTTTCAGTTTGTTAGCCCTCATCCATTCCTAAACTGCCTCCAGGCACCTGTTCATGGTTTCCTCAACCTCCCTGGGATCTGTTGGAAGTGTGAGATAGAGAGTACCATACTGGTAGCAATTCAGCCCAAATCTCATGGGACCCCACTTCCAAAGGGCTAAGCAACAGTCTCCTAGCACCACATTCTGAAACGTACCTTCAAGGTAGGACCAAAACCATTGCAAAACAATGCCTCCCAGTCTCAATCTCAAAAGGCAGTCCAGAAGGTTACCATAATTAATAGTATCAAAAACCACAGAGAGGTCCAGGAGAATCAACAGTCATACTGCCTCCATCCATTTCCAGGCACAAGTCATCCACCAGGTGACCAGGGCTGTTTCAGTCCCAAAATCAATCCTAAAACTGGATTGGAATGGATCCAAACAATGTGCTTCATCTAGGAAAGCTTGAAGATATCCAGCCACCATCTGTTCAATCACCTTGTTCAAGAATGGAACATTTGCACTCCCTTTCCTAAGGATATATTTATTACCTCTCTGACCCATCCAAGGCTCCCCCCAACAGCAGATTTTATTTACTTATTCAAAATATTTCTATGCTGCCTTTCCATCCAAATAGGTTCCCAAGGCATGACTAGGAAGGGTAGTAGGACAAGGGTCAAGCAAGCATGTGGTAGGCCTCAAATTTCCAAGGATCCTGCCCACATCCTCAGAATGAATAAACTGAAAAGTATCCCAAAGAGCCGAACAATTCAGAACCTCCATTTTCAAAGGTAGTAAACCTCTGAAACCCAGTGGTAGAAGACAAATCTGGGAACAACTTGGCCTCTGTCCCATGTTTGTTGGCCCTCCAGGGCAACTGGTTGGCCACTGTGTGAAACAGGATGCTGGACTAAATAGACCACTGGTTTGATCCAGCTGTGCTCATCTTATGTTCTCATTTAAAGGCAGTTTTCTAATTCAAAGCCTGATGTCTGCAAGCATACAAATCAGAGTGTGACTGTTTTGTTACAATCTTAGAATTCAAATAGAAGCAGCCAGAATGTTAAAAAAAATACTGAAGTTTTTTTTTAATGGCTGTTTCATACACACAGCATTCTACAATAAAGATCCTTGTTGCACAGGACACAAGTATTTCAGATGCAGCAACACCATTGCATCACCATAAGACATACCCACTGCATTAAAAACACAACCAACACAAGAAGCTGGCAGAAATAGTTTTAGGGTCAGGATGCCAAACATACCAGATATTTTAATTTATTCAGAGATTGGCTACATTTCCTGCCACTGCATTGCCTTAAATAAGATCATATTTTTACTTTGAGAGAAATCCATGTAAAATGAAGTGATGAATCAACATTCCTTTGTCATTGAAGCAATCAAAAGAGACATTTCTTAACAGATGGTAGAGTTCAAGTATGCCATTTAGAAACAACCAGAATCTGCACTGGAGTCAGCAGAATCTACAAACTCTGACACACAATGGAATTTTGTGGCTTAGTTTACCTGCATTTAACAAAAGATACTTGATGCTTACCTTTGCCTTAGCATGCCAACTGAAATGGAGGCTGTTTGTCTCACTGGGTACTAAGAGATTGAATGACAAGGCATAGTGATTGATAAGATCATTCCTCACATAATAGAGTTCTGCATCAATACCTAGAGTGTTTTAAAATGAGAAAGGAAAAAAAAACAACAGGTGAAACATTCAGCTACAACCACAGGTGACTTTCAGTACAACAACAACAAATGGTTGGGTTTAGGAATATTATTTTTTTAATAAAAGGAATCTGCCACCCAAGAAATCATAAACACAGCAAGCCACAAAAATATGCCAGGTACATAAAAGCAGCAAAAAACCCCAACACTCAACAGCCTATTCATAAAACAGTTCTCAGGTTAGAGAAAGACAAAAACCCTCCCTCCCCCAATGGTGAAACCCCTCAGTAAAAGGCCTGAGTAAAAAGAAATGTTTAGACTTAGTATCTCAAGAGCAAGGCACCAGATGACTCTCAAAAACAAGGTGCCATCACTGAAATACCACTCCCTGGTTGCCAATAGTTGCACGTAAATTTCAGTTGCAGTGGATTTTTTCAATGAATTAGTCTTATGATTATAATTACTTTGCGTGTGCTTGGTCAAACTGAGTCCATTCGATACCTGAATGTCATGTTAACACAACAGGAAAAGTTAAAAAAAAAATGACCATGAGTGCAGGCCACTAAAACTGCTTTGCTGCCACTAATCCTGAGTCACACCACCTAGCACAATTTTATTTTCTACAGGAGACAGTTTTTTTCGGAGCCCAAATACTTGAATAATGACACAGTTTCATTATATCTATTTTGCTATCCACCAAGAACTGGGAAGAAGGGAAGGAACTGTTAATATCTAAGTCAGCTGAGTAAGTGCACAGCTAAACATTTATTCCTCCATTTCTGCAGGTAATTTAATGCTTGAGCATGCTCAGAGGCATGAGCAGAACAAGAACCAAAGGGGTCTTAGCTCTTAGCCTGTGACCCAGGGTGCACCATGCTGACAATCGACATATCCTTGAGGCTCATAACCTGCCTGAAGTGTGAGGAAAAGTGGGGTGGAGGGGGTTGTTCTAAATAACTAAACCAATCTAACATGGAAACTGGCTCAGTCATGTCAGTGATAACACCAGTGCCATTATTTTATCCAGTTACTCTAACATAGGCCTCCAACTGCCCCAAACACTGGGGTGATGTCATCATGTCCCAAATCCTAAAAACTCCTTCTGGCACAACGCAGGACCAACAGTAAGGGAGAAAATGTGTGTGTGCGCTAGAATGTCAAATTCCCCACACAGCATATGCTCAGGTGCCATCTCCATATTTTTTCACTGAAAGCATCACTGATGGGGGATTAACTTTTAGAAATAGTCCTCAGTATCAGAACCCAAGATGCTACTTCTCCTACAACTAGCTTATAAAAACCCTCTTCTACATCTAAGCCCCCTTCCTGTATGCAACTGTTCCCCTGTCCACAATCCTCTCAGCATCCATTCTCTCAGGCTAAATATTCCCAACATCTTGATAGACCATTGTCCAGAGGTGACCATCCCACCTCTGTACTCACCTCCCTCCACAGCTTGAGACAACAAGGAGGCAGAGGTGCACAGGAAAAGTGGCAGCTCCATGGCAGTGACAGATGCAGGAGAGAGAGATCTCCCACCACTGGAGAACGCCCTGGGGGGAAGTGGCATCAGGGAGGCCACGGACTGGGGGCCCAGAGGCATAGCAATGGTGGAAACATGCCAGCTGGCCCCACCCCAGGCCCAGAGTAAGGCAAAGGGGTGGGAACAAGGAGTGGCGCCGTCCTGTCATGAATGGTAGAAGCAGGAGATGGGGCCCTCATTGGAGGGGGGAGGGAGCAGTTTGCAGACAAAAAGGGAGGAAGGCGGGGATCTGGAGCAGTCTAGCCACAGAGAGGGGGATTTAAACAGGAGGAAGAGCACAGGTCCAGCTCCAGGTTGTGAAACCAGTGTGAAGCAGACCTTCTGCTGGGAGGAGGACCTCAGGTGATTTCAGAACCCCCTCCCCCAGCATATTCTGAGGCCCAGCCCAGTCAATGGGGACAGGCCCTGCCCTGGAGGGCTCTACTGCTCCAAACTCCGACCAGGTGTTTGCAGGACCTGACAACCACCAATGTGCATTCCACGCCCTACCTCCTTAGCTGTACATGCTGGGAAATTATAAATGTTATCTTCTCTACTCTAATACACTGCGCTCTTTCACAACTAACGTAAAAGACAAGTTAAAAGGAAAGTGGGAGATGCTGATACTTGCAGGCAGCAGCAAACATCTGCCCTAGAAAGGACATTATTTCAGACCTTGGTTCACTTGGTTCAGTTTGTGCAGAATGTTAGTAGGTGTGCCACAGGCAATCTTGTACTGATAGTGCTACTGTGCCTTACGTTACAACCCCATATCAAGGAATCATATGGTTCTTGCATGTGCACCCAGCTGGGGATAGCATAGCTGAAGTTGCCATACTATTCATTCTAATGTTAAAGCTCTTATGGCTGATTCAAAGAACTGCAATTTCAGATGTTGTTATAGTCTCCTACAGAGACATCCTGTGGGGTTCACATCATGAAAACACTTCATGTTTAATTAGGTTACTCTGGAGTGAGTACATCTCAGAACAGATTCACATATCCTGATCTCCAACAAATTCTCACCCAAGCCGATTCTTATACATTATAGCAGCATTTTCTACAGGGACAAAAGAAGATCTGGGATCCATCACCTATTTCTTCTTCCTTTGTAGTGGAAACAATATAAGGATAGCAGCATACATGCACAGAAACAGTTATGTCATCCATGCTAGTATGGAGAAGTATAAATAATATGCATAATTAAGGTTCTCATAAGAAGTGGATTCTTTTTTCAGATATGTAGGATACCAGTGTACACAAAGAGGGTTTGACTGTATGGCCCCTTCCAATTCTATGATCCTATGTTTCTAAGGACTGTACATAATAATGGAGAGTCAAGGAAAATTTTTTTAAATCATCTCTGCCACCACAGAATAATAAACTGAAAGGAGCAGAATGGAAACACCAATGCGGGTATCAGTTTTTCCATTCATTAAGACTTTTCATGATTCTGTTATATTTACACTGAAGAAAACATCAGAATCCATTAGTTACCAAGACTTAGCGTCTCCTTTCTACACACTAGATTCAAATTCAGATATGTGTATAATACCTAGAGAAGATGCCTAGATGGCTTACTTGCAAGGTACTAAGATATTTTATGTGGGAACCTATGAACACAAAATAGTGATTCTAGCCGGCAGATAGCCTAAAAAATACCAGTTTCTAACGCTTCAGAAATATTTGGAACCCCACCATAGGAGAACAGAGCACCAGACTATAACAAAGTAATATAACTGGTATACTAGATACTTTAAAGTACATTAATAAAAAAAGAAACACTACCAAACAAGTAATGTCAGGCAACAGATTTATAAAAATTTAGGAACTCTGTCCTTGTTTGTAAGTAAAGGAAAACACACACTTCAGAACATATATCACAGTCATGGACTACAAATACCCTAAATACATCAAATCTGTCCCTACTGTTATGAAGACACTATCTGAAAGAAAGAGTATTTGTATGACAAAAGAACATGCTAAAAATAAATCTTATGACCACATTAAAAAGGGAATTTAGAATCTTCAAAGAATCTATTGCAGATGAGGCAGGAGCTATTCATGCAATTGGGTTAAATAACTTGCACTGGAAATCAATTGAACAAATCTATTTAAATTTTTTTGACTTGCAAGTCCCCATTGAACAAGTTCATATGCAGAATACATAAGGATCAGAGATCTAGTTTCTCAGTACTGAATCTTACTGAACCTAAAGCAAAACACATGACAAGGCTTGCTATATATATATAGAGAGAGGAAACACTTTTGCCCAAGCAAAATCACATTAACATATATCTTTGTGCTATCCATCAGGGTATAAACCAAAGAGAATAAATTAAATCAAGCATAGAGCAAAAAGGGAGACTTGCACTATAACATAGAAAGACAAGGTCATTCTTAAAAGATAACACACATTCTGAAGCACAGACAAGAGGGAAAGGCAGGAATTTATTGATTATCATGAAGGATGCTGGGGGACCCTTGTGTTCATTCCTCAGGATGGGCACAAACCAGGTCACAAAAGTGTTTGTGGAAGGGTGCCCAGCACAAACATTTCATGAACTTTGGTGCTGTTTGTGGCAGTTCATGAATGTATACATTTCCAGACAGACTATCTCCACTCAATTAAACTGTTTGCAAAATTCCAAGGCAATGAGTGTGTGTGTGTGTGGAATTCTCCAGCCCTGTGAACACCAATAGGAGCCCTCTAAAGCTTAACATACACTGTTGGCTGCCAATAACAGAGTTCCCTTTCTGCTCTATGGGATCATAATGCTATGTAAATGCTCAGCTCCACACCCTCTCCTGTGTTGGCTGTTTGCAGTTACAGAGAGGCAGAGAGCTTGTTAAAAGCAGACTAGCAGAGCACATTCCCTCTTGATTGTGAACGCCTCTCCCCTGCTGAGGTATAGGGGTGTTATGTGGACTCAGGGCTCTGAGCCATCCCATCTCTCTGCTCATGCCGAGCACAGGGGCTTAGCTACTGGGTACCTTGGCTAAGAACCCACATTTTATACCAGCCCACCCCTCCTGATTGTGAACCCCTCTGTATAATGAGGATGGAAATGGATGCAAAGGGTGTTTATCGTGGAGATGTCCTCCATTCCCCTGTACCACAGGCTCCTATCCCCAAGCACCAAACCCATCCCACCAGCCCATCAGAACCTACCCTTAAGCAGGTAATCACCAGGAGCCTCCTTTCCCTGATCTGTTCCTGGGGCTCCACACAGAAGCAAAAGAGCTATTAGGACTTCCCAGAGGCAGAGACCAACAGTTACTAACACTCTTTGGAGAGGACGACTCTAGCAGTGATTTTTTTTTCGGGGGGGACGGGGACGGGACATCCTCCCCTTCCACACAGCTCCCTGTTGCTGTTCCTGCCTTGGATATACCTCTCCATGTCCCCTTCCAGCCCAATGCTAGAAAGCAGCTGTCCTTCCTCCCACCTTCACCTACTTCCTGGAACAATATCCAGTTCAACTAACATCTACCTCAACAAACATCTGCCTGTACAAGCAAGTCCCCATTTGACTACCCCTTCCCATTGCATTTGTACAATTCACAACAGGTGATCTCTTGTCTATACAATATGTTTTGCTAATGTTGAATAAACAAAAATTTCATCTAGGGGTGGGCTGTGACTAGAGGATCTATGTATTTGGGCATGAGGCATCCTGGGAATGTTGTAGGCACACCTCACTGGGTTCCAGTGCTTGTCAGGGGTGCCAGACAAGCTCTTCTGGGGTTACTTTAGGGAGCCTGTTGGAACTCTGGAGATGTCTGTCTTTCTTTCTGTCATTCTAAACCTGTCTTTGGAGACCTCAAGGGTGGCCTGGCTGGCATGAGATGTGTTTCCACTCCTCTGCTCAGCAGAAGAATTCAAAGTGGTTGATGGATGTGCTCTAGACCTGTGTGTTTCAGCCCAGGGTGTGTGTGAGAGAGAGCTGTGGGCATGCTTCCCCTGCTTCTCTGGTGGGGGTGGGGTGCCCACCAAGCTGTCACGGGGTTACTTTGAGGAGCTCTTGTTGGAACTCTGGGGATGTTTGACTTTCTGTCCTTCAGAACCTGGCTTTGGAGACTTGGGGGGCTGCAAGTGTAGGGGAATACTTGCCTTGCTTCTAGTGTCTGGAGGGGGGGGCTCTGTCCAGGTGAAGTTTCCCTGTGAGTTTGGTGTCACTGGCTTGGTCCTGAGCCATTCCACAGAGTCCTGTATCCAGAGCTGTCTTTTCCAGAGAGAGCACTGGGAAGACTTTGGGGTGTGTGTGTCCATAACTGGAACCCCAAAAATGTAATCTGCCCCCAACTTGCAGAGATTATAGAGGAGCAGGCAACAGGGTGAGGTTCCCTGTGTGTTTGGCTTGCAGGAGGTTCATTCTATACACTTTTGAACCTGTGCCTGACATTTACCCCCAAAGCACTTTCCTGGCATGACCTCAGTCCTGTTTGCAGTGCCACAGTGGCAATGGTTTTGCTGGGCAAACTGCACTGTTTTTTTTAAAATAATTTTTATTGAGTTTTCAAATAAATAACAGATACATACGAAGAGAAATTGCATAAACCGGTAAGAGAAATGGAAAGAATCAATTAACAATAACGATATATAACACATAATATCTACCTAGCAACAATACAGCTGTACTAATTCCAGAGATATTAGGTAGACATCAAAAAGTCAGGAAAAAAACCCTTTAACTAGATCACTAAAGCCTGGTAAACAATTTAAAAAGTAATCAAAGGATTTATAGTACTTATTTTTTGGATCCTTTGTTTCCGTATTGAGATATGACAACATCAGGAACCAAATTTCGGCAAAATTTGAGATATAAGAAGGAGATTCTGATAAGGATTTGGTCTGAGATTTTAGCCATAATAAAAAAGTCCCATAGCTTGTTAACTCAATGTGATACTGAAGGAATTTGTTTGTCTTTCCACTTTGAAGCCAGCACTAATTTAGCCAGCACCAAAAGTACGGATATCAAATCCTTACAGTTTCTTGGGATGGTATTATCATGCCAAAGGTTCAGCAGAACAGTTTCTGGAAGCAACAGTACATCATACGAAGTGATGAGCTTAATTTGATATATAATTTTAATCTAATAATCTTGAATAAGCAGCAATCCCACCAGACATGGATATAAGTACCTTTTTGAGAGCATTGTTTCCAACAAAGAGGTTGTACATTAGGATGCACATGATTTAACTTTACTGGGGTCAAATACCATCTGGTTAGTAGTTTGAAGGATAATTGCTTGATATTTATAGAATAAATATTCAAGCGCCAGATCTCAGACTACTGAGCCTCAGACAGTTGAAGACTGCAATTTAGATTACACGCCTTTTGATATTAGAATAGCTTTTATCAAGATTATGAAGAATAGCATAAATTCTGGAAAGTAGACCTTTACCATTAGAGGAATAAGATTTTATCAAATTCTCAAAATCAGTACATTGCACTGGTTTTAATGGGCTTGCAAAATGCCCCTCATCTTTAGTTTCTTCTCTCTGGGACTTTGATTCTGTTTTGCCAGGCATCTATTACCTTTGCTTTTTTTGCTGTTTTCTTCTTCCATTGGAAACAATGGAGGATGGGGCACCTTCTTTGGGGGGGCTGTAACTACAACCCCATAAATCCAATCTACACATAACTTGGAGGGAGTGTAGAGTAGAGGAAGAGTCACCCAGAGGCCCACTGCAAGGTTGGTGTCTCTAGCACACTGGGGGCCATTCTACTGTGTCACTGTCAAGCTCCATTTGTGGCCCGGGAGCTGACCCACCCATGGCTGTGATGTCGGCTTTCCCCTCAGGGCTGGCAGCACTCGGACCTGAGGAGTTATTAAAGGGGGTTGCAGTGGGGCCTCAGACCAGCAGGGGATGGAGTTAATGTCACCCCTTGTAGTCCCTCTGCCAGCATGCATTTGCCCCTCTCTCTCGCCTTTGTTTTCTCTCTCTCTTCCATCCCATCGCATGCTCTTCCTCCCCGGCCCCTCCAAATCTCCCTCCTTTTAGTCCCCCATCCCATTCCCAGTGCCACCGGTGCTCCCCCACCCCCTTCATTCCCAGTTTGGCCCCACCCCCCGTGATAAGCCTGGATGCCGGCCAGGCGTCCCAGGCATGGTTGTGAGTGTGCTGGTGGTGGTCCTGCTGACCCAGGAGCCGTGCCACCAGCGCCGTCAGTCAGGTCTTCTGCCCCTGCCTTCAGCCCTTGCTTGATGACATCTGTGCCTCTGCCCCTTGGGGTAGGGTTCTGCGGCGCCCGCCTCTGCGGCCGTGCCTGGCTAGCGTCCCCATTTCTCCCTGTGCCGTTGACCGTTGCCCCTCTCAGGGCACCCCGCAGTGGGTTGTATGGCTGCAGTGCCCCTGGGGGGGTCACAAATGTCATTAACAGAACCGGTTCGTTGAGCACCAAAAAGTTTATGATGGTTTGCAAACTGGGCACACCACAAACTGAACAGTGTTTTCCTGGTACATGCCCACCCTTATTCATTACAAAACCTGTTCATGTCACTTCAGAAGTTCAACAAAATAGGGCTTTTTCAAGCGGTCCTTGAATTAAAAGTAGCCTAGCTTTAGCGTTATAGAGAGTTTCACAAAACAAAAAAAGTTCTCAATGAGCATGGGGAAGTAATTTTTGTTTATTTAATAGGGTTTTTGCATTCAGAACTTCTCTCTGAGAAGCACAAAAAAATGAAAAGCTGTATTTTGTTTTCTAAGCATTTAACAGATTGCCAATAATTGTGGGCAACTCTAGTGTTATTTTCATCTTTATATTTTATGAATGCTCTTAAGAGTCTCCTATAAATTAAGACCATTTTGTGTACCCATTTGGTTCTCATTGTGTTAGCAACTGGGTTAAATTTTTGAAGTTATGAATATTATTCCAGGAAAATGTTGCTTAATATTTCTGAAAGGACTTTTGTTAGGCAGCTTCTATGTATGGGCTATGACATGGAGATGGGAAGTAAACATGAAATTAAAAGAAATCTAAATGGATGCACATCCTTTCAAAACACATATTAACATCCAGTTTACTATAGAACACACCTTCCTTTGAAGTGGACCCAAACAGGCATGGTACACAGTGTCTGCAAGCCACTAACTGGAAATTTCTCTTAATAGTATACTGGGGTACAGCTCACTTCTCACCACTATGCATATTCAGTTCTGGTGTCTACTGAACTTCAACTCATACCCAACATACTCCAAAAGGATAAGATGTGATATTTTCCTGCTTCTGTTTTTTATCTTACAACAACAAGCCAGGAAGCTACATTAACAGTATTCCCTCCTTCCTTCTCCTACATGGTGCTGTTTTGGCTCAGGACAGTAATTTATGGGGGGGGGGGGTGTCCTTGGAATTTAACACACTCCGTAAATTAATATTACTCCTTTGCTTTTTCCTCCACCAGTACTCCATGACTACAACTACTGGAGCTGCCCACCTTTGCTTTTGTACGGTCTGGTTTCCCTTGGGCTGGTCTCCCCCTCTTAAAGAATGATCACTAGATAATAAATATTAATATTCCGGAAAAATTCCATCATAAAGCTGCTACAAAGACTAGCTTCTGGCTCAGTTTACCCCAGACCTATATATACCATTAATATGCTCAAAATGTGACATTAAGACGAAACACTAAGATGTAAAGTCTCATGGATCCTAATCAACATGCAAAACACAACCTGAAATTCCAGAGTAGCTACAGAGCCAGCAAATTTCAAAGTTCTAATAGTCAAGAGCAAATTGTTATTTTAGTTTCACTAGTCTAACTTTGCCAAGTTCAGAATAAATATAGCTCCTAAAACCAAACTGAATTTTCTGTTGCTAGTGAGAGATTGTTGCACATTTCCAAATCATAATCAAAATGCCTGGTGAAACAAAATATTCTTTTATTATTCAGTTCTGGTACTCAGAAGTTCTAGAAAGTGATGGTGGGCTCAGCACACATGGTGCTGTTGAATTCCGCACTCAGAATTACTGCACTAAATCTCCACGCTCTTCTTCAACACTGCTTTCTGCATTTTCTTCAGCGTTCAGTCTTTCAAAGCTGTACTGCAGAATGCTACTGTCAAGGCTCCTTTATGTTATGTGCAAGAAAAGTAGACCAGTATGAAGTGATGCCCTGACCTGGACAGTCCAGGGTAGCCTGATCTCATCAGATCTCAAAAACTAAGGTGGCTATTCTTTGGATGGGAGACCACCAATGAATACGAGGGTCGCTACCCAGAGCCAGGCGACGGCAAACCACCTCTGAATGTCTCTTGCCTTGGAAACCCCTACAAAGTTGCTGTATGTTGTCTGAGACTTAATGCTTCCCCCCCAAATTCCTATTTCACAACCAGAAAATTCCAATTTATATGTTAATATAGGAAAATTATGCTTTGTTTATTTGTAAAAGGTACAAGTACAATATCTATGAACTCAAGTCAAAAGAAAAACAGGCTTCTTTTTAAAAAACGTTTTAAGCTACTGACTACCAAAGAGACAACCCACTTTACCAGAAAGAGACATACTGTTTGAGTTTAAAGTTTGGGTAGTAAATCAACACAAATTGTATTTACATACACAGTTCTCAACCAGTTATTGCTTATTTTGGTTACAGCCATAATCATTCAAATATGTTGACTCCTAACAAAATAGAGCCTTTAAACTATGCTCTAACTTATCACTAACTAAACAGTTTAGACCCAGATATTGAACACTTGAATGGAATTTGCTTTTACATAACACATTTAAAACTGGGGTGCCAGAGTGTTCCTATGATTCCTAGTTTACATTTTACTATACATACAAGCAAACAGAGCAAAGCCATGTACTTGACATTCTGAGGACTGTTTGAAGAAAGTACTCCTTGCCTACTGGGCAGATCAGTGCCTAAATAAGTCTAAGGCAAAGGGCCTGCTGCAATTTTACTTCACCTCCAGAGCTGTGATAAAGGAAAGACTGCACACTTTTCTTCTCACAAGGAAGTCAGCAAATGAACCAAAGCATCACATGTATTTGAATGCAATTCTCCCCTTCCCCCATTCCCACGGAGCAAGCCTGGTACCAGTTTTCCCAGCAAGCATCAACTGCAACTGAACTGAACTAACTTCAACGTATTCAAGACAACAGAACCCAGGAAACAGGGCTTCAAACCATCTGTGATGAACCACAAATACTGATTTTACCACTTTTGTGCATTTATTACAGTGCATTTAAAAATCCGTAAATTATCAAAAGGGACCCATCCATGTGCTATGTGATCAGTGCCTATATACAGTTTTAGCTACCTGGAAGTCAAAGCAGCTAATCAGTTCCAAACAAAACCAATTATAGTTAAAAACTAATTATCTGGCTGTTCACTGGAACTTTAGCATACATAATATAACTGGTCCAACATATTAATTTGCTGCACCATAGAAATTCTTTTAAAAGTCAAAGTAAGCTGATTCCCTACTAATATGAGTGTATTCAGCCTGAGGTGGCATGTATCTGCCAGGGAAAAATGGTTAAACACTTGGTTGCATGGTAAACATCACCTTTCCAATGAAATAAAATGCCAATTTCTACTGAATGATATATCAGCAGAGATTACAGTGGCAGTGGCTAATTTTCTAGTTGACGTGATAAGAGTGAAAAATTTGGGAAACTACGTTTTATGATTTTATAAATTAACTCAGACTTCTAGCTGATTGTGTCATTTACTGTCCTTGTTTTTTGGTTTAATGTTTAATATTTATATGCCATTAAAGGTTTATTGATTGATTGTATTCAGCCTGATCATCCAACCTACCCAAAACTCATCTTGCGGCATCACCATCACAGAAGCAGAACTTGAGAGTAGGCCTTTTCTTAGTGTAACAGAACCCAACTTGAAACTGAGACTCATTAAGCAAGATGAAATGTTGTGTGTGTGAAACTGCAACTGGATAGGAATATGGCAGCCCAATTATTGTCAGGAGCTAGCAGATGGGGAAATATCTCACCCATCTTTAAACTGTGACATTAGCTGCCAGTTTGTTTCCAGGTTCAACTCAAGGTGCTGATTATGACCTTTAAAACCCCTTTACATCCCAGGACATTCTCTTCCCATATTTCCTTGCATGGCAACTGTGGTCTTCAGGTTATCACCTACTGGGCTGTTGTTTGAATTAAGGAAGGTCACCTAGCATTGACCAGAGCTATGTACCTTGTCAATAATAGCTCTCAGCCTATGAACAGACTCCCTGAGAAGAGGAGGAAACTGCTGTTTTGGAAAATTTTAGGAGGTCCTGCAAGGCTATTTCATATCTAGGGCTTTTGATGAAGTGCAAGGCTGCAGACATTGGAGGGGATGGTATTGAGGTTTTTACAGTATCTTATATGTTTTAAATTTGACTTTACCAGATGCCTTCAGGCAAGGAGGAGAGACAGATATAAATTACTAAGCCTTTCAAACAAACACAAAAAGCATTTACCAGAACACAACTAATTTTTATTACCCATTCCCACTTATATACCTGTCACAAGACAACTCTGAGGGCAGATCCACTCATATGCCCTCTCCCTTTGCATATCCCCCTTTGCATATGAGTTGGCATATCACAAACTGCACACTTATGCTAGGTTCAACATTTACCAAATTTTAACATTTGAATTAAGACTTTCACAGGCTCAAAACAAGATATCTTCAACAAGCCACATATTCTTCAATATGCTACACATTTCTAGGCAGCTATGCAAGTAGTACTGTGCAACTGATGAACTGGAAATATAAGAATTACAAAATGAAAAATACATACAAAATATTTTAATCATCCTGAGCCTAATGCCAAACCTAAATGTTGCAGCCCACATTCAGGCCTCCAAGGAATGCCGTGCCAATTCTGCATGCAGGGTAACACCTGCAACTGCCTTTGGTGCTCCTGTTATCCTACCCCAAAACTGCAATGAAAGCTTATCTATTTGTTCCCTGGCACCCTTCACCCTAATAGAAGTTCCTTAAAGAAACCGTGACCCAACTTTGCTATTAAATATCACTATAGCTGCAGGAATAAATTGCCTGCCTTTTGTGTAAAAAAAAAATCAACAATTGCCTTCATTGCTATTGCAGCTTTGAAGTATACATCTCTAAGATGATATGACCATTTCATATTCACATGAAAAATTAGACCTATATTTACTAACTTGCTTGATAGGTTTCCCATCTATATATCAATTCAAAAAACTCCAAGACCATCACCTTAGACTTAGTAACAATTAACAGTCCTTCTTTGCAATAGACAGAGAAGGCCTTTATAAGGTAACATAATCCCACAGGAGTTCTTGCTAACAAAATGGTGTTGCTGGCATAGACCAAGACAGAAACCTTTTGTTACTGTCCATGAAATTAAGCAAACTCTGGAGCACAACAGAAGACAGGAGGGCCTGGCGTGATGTGGTCCATGGGGTCATGAAGAGTCAGACTCGACTGTGCGACTGAACAAGAAGAAGAAGACAGAAACTAGAAATGACACCAGCATGGAATTAATGAAAAATCTGTTTGTTCAGTCTTTTCGCCATATCTTGAAGATACAAACTGAACAGAAAGGGAATCAAAAGACATCCCTGCCTAAACCCTTTCTGCAAAGGGAACAGATTAGTTAAATGACCTTCAATACTACAGCATACTTGCCCAAAAGAGGACCTGAGTCTAATGTAGAACTCTTCAAACATGCCTTCAAGCAGGAAGTAAGCCTCCTGAAAGCATACTATTTTGTTATCTCTACTTTCCAGAACTACTAGATGGAAACAAGAGTATATATCAAGACTTTTTGTAACACACAGTGCAGCAAGCTTGCAAAGACAACCTGTATATTACTTTTTTTTCCAATAAAATTTTGGTATCAACTTCTCCTTTACCATCTTCTATGTACCAGATTAATTAAGATGTGCAAAGTTATTTCAAAGTAATTTATCATACATATTGTTTTTAAGTGCAGGCTGTGATACAGATGGGTGCACACTAAAACTTTTTCTTCCCTTCTAACTACTATTCCAAATGACATTTTTAATAGTTAAAGCATTTTAAAAGCTGGAGACTCAATGAGCAGAGCTGAAAGAACCATAGCATGCACATGTATACTTTTAGACCACATACATGATTAAAAATTTCATTACACTTACCAGAGCATTCAACGCAATCACAGGCATAAACTATGTAGCAACTGTATCATTCAATGCTGGATGAACAAACAGCATTCAATAAAAAAGTACCCAAGGGAAATGGCAGTTAACTGCTTAAGTAAATAGTACAAATATGGAACAAGAGATAGTAAAGGTAAAGGTTTCCCTTGCTCGAAAGCCAGTCGAATCCAACTCTAGGGTTGTGCTGATATTAAAAACTCTCCTGAGACGTTGTTAACATGCTTGCATCCAAAACCCTTTTTTTCAGGATCTAGAAAACTCTCGTTTTCAAAGTAATGATTTTAATAACCTGACAACAATCAGGTTAAAACGGTGAAAGAAAAATGTTACAGATCCACATGTTTACCACAGAGTAAGCAAATATTTACTATCAGTATATTGACAACTTATGTATATGCTCTTGTAAAGGCCATATCCTAGACATTCAATCGATCCAGTCTGAATGGGCAATGCTAGGGCAGCAAATGTGATGTCTACATCTATGCATAGCAAGAGCAACATCAACAACTCTATGCACCATGCAACAATTGTAACCACTTCACAAAAACAGCAAGGGCACTGAACACACGGCAACTCTATAAGAGGGTTAAGCTATTTTATTTAGGGATGACACTTTCTGCATTCACAACTGTGAACTGGTCCACTGCCTCGCCAACGCTGGAGTCCAGGGGCTTGCCTTACAATGGCTTGCCTCCTTCCTCCAAGGTTGGGGATAAAGGGTGACGCTTGGGAAAGCATTATCTCAAAGGTACCCGTTGCCTTGCAGAGAGCCTGAAGGGGCAATTCTATATCTGATTTTATTTAACATCTATATGCGTCCCCTTGACCAGATAGCTCAGAGCTACGGACTGGGTTGTCACCAGTACGCTGATGACACCCAGCTGTATCTGTTACTGAGCAGCCAGTTGGACTCTAGGCCTGAAGATCTGGACCTGGCATTATAAGCTGTGGCTGGATGGCTCAGACTGAGTCAGTTGAAACTGAATCCAATGAAGAAACTGAATCCGATGAAGACGGAGGTTCTGTGCCTAAGTCACAGCAGCCTGGGGTTAGGGATCTCACTCCTCACCTTCAATGGGGTGCCTCTGGTGCGAGCGCCAGAGGTTAGGAGTGCTCCTAGATGCCTCCTTAACAATGGAGGCCCAGGTAGCAGCCACTGCCAAGTCAGCCTTTTACCATCTTCAGCTGATTAGGCAGTTGGTTCCCTTCCTTAAATGTAGCAACTTGGCAATGGTAATCCATGCAATGGTCACCTTGAGATTAGACTATTGTAATGCTCTCTACAAGGGGCTGCCCTTGTCCCAATTTGGAAGCTACAGCTGGTGCAGAATGTGGTGGCCAGGATGTTGTTGGGTCTCTCTCCGTGAGACCACATCCAGCCTGTGCTGAAAGCATTGCACTGGCTGCCTATAGCATCCCGAATTCGCTTCAAGGTGCTGGTTCTCACCTATAAAGCCCTTTATGGTCAGGGGCCAGCATACCTGAGGCCTTTCCCCACATGTTCCCCAGAGCACTGCATTCAGGGACACAAAACCTCCTAGTGCTCCCTGGCCCTAAAGAGGCCAGACTGACCATCACCTTCTCTGTGACAGCTCCATGCTGGTGGAACGAGCCCCTGAGGACACCAGGGCCCTGCAGGGCCTGCAAGACAGAGCTCTTCCAACAAGCATTTGACCACAGTTAACACCTTAACATAACTTGGAGCCTCCCTGGGATTGTGTTCATCATCTAAATCTGTACGAACTGACTCCTGTTACGAAAACATTGGATTGTGATTGCCGTTGCATAGGAATACATGTATGTATTGCACTTTTGATGTTATATGTTTTAAATTCTTTTAACAATTTTATGTTAAATTTTATGAGTCTGCTTCGGCAGGGAGGGTGGGGTATAAATTCAATAAATAAATAAAACCCACAAGGCAGTCTAGTGAGATACTCTTCAGATTAGAAATAGAGTATATCAGATACACACAAACATATTAAACAGATTTAATGTTCATGTCCTGCAAATGCAAGGACACAATCTGTCCCTCCTATTGTCCAGGGGGGGGAAATCACATGGACTCGACATTCTCCCATTTTCATCTTTCTTTCCTTTTGGTGGAACTGGCTCCCAGTCTCTTATTTCCAACCTGTCCTAGTTCAGTTGTATTTTCAATGTGCTTATCTAGTCAACTATACTACCTTGAAATGAAAATACACTGTGATTCCGTAAACTTAATAAATTTAAGGTAAATTTAACTAAATATATCTGAAAGGAGCAATAATTAATTGTAAATTTTTGCTCTACGGAAATGGGCTTACACAAAGATATTTACAGTGGTTCAACATACAAACTCCTGCTAGTAAATTGGCAGAAAGTACCATCAAGTCACAGCCAGCTTATGGCAACCTCAGAGAGTTTTCAAGGTAAGAGACGTTCAGAGTTGCTTTGTGTCATGATCCTGGTACTCCTTGAAAGACTCCCATCCAAATACTAGCCAGGATCAATCTTGTTTAGCTTCTGAAATCTAATGAGATCCAGCTAGCCTGGGCTATTCAGGGTCAGGGCAATAGTAAATCATCCCCTCCTCCCAAATTATCATTCAACTTTGCTGCATGTCCAGGCATCTTTAAGAACAGACCAATAAATGGCCACTCATCTGCTTACCAGGTAAAAAACCTTTTGTAACTGAACAGAGATAGGGTTGTTTTTTTGAGCAACTGATATACCACAAATGGGTAAAGTATAAGCATACACAGACGGGCTGGTAAACACTTTTTGCAACCTAGTAATTTGTAGCAATATCTGAAAGTGCTTAATCATGAACAGAACACCTGCTGATAACTAAATTACCTATGCAAATAAGTATCTTTTCCTCTTCTATAAGGTTAAGCAGCAACTGATGCAGTTTCCTGACACACACTCTTGCAGCAGTTAATGTAATAATGCCTCATAATACTTTACAATAAACAATTTTAGAAACAGACTACCATCTTTTCTGCTACAATTCTGCAAAAAAATAAGTTAATAAGAATGTAGTTTTGCAAGGTGCATTTTATAATCAGACTGCCCACATGAGAACATTTCCAGATATTTTGACATCTTCATTCTAACACAACGATTTTGATGTTGCAAACACTTAAACGTGTAGGATAAATCACCTAAAATTTGACACACCTAGGGCAACAAACCAGTGGGTTGCCTAGCGGTAGAAATACCTCAGTTGTAAGTATGTGCTAGTAAGACAGAATTATACAAAATATCGTTTGTGTGTATTATTGCTATGTGTGCTTAGACAAGTGCCGGCCTCAGTTTTCCATTTAGAATAACAACTTTCACGGGGCTGTTATGAAAGCGGACCATCAAACCACTTGACCATTTAAAGAACCACCAGAAAGGACTACAAAAGCAAAGGCAGACCCCCCCCCGGAGTTGCATAGTTTTCCCCCCGAAATCCAATCCAATGTGCTTCAGGCAGCAAGACTGTGAAGGGCAACAAAACTAGGCCGTACAGGGAACGCGGGGCCTGGGGATCGAGGACACCACCACCACCACCGAACCCACGACCGAGCCCCGGCCTTGCCTGGGGTCCTTTCTCCAGCCGGAGCCCATTAGCTCCGCAGCCTCCCTCCCTCTCTGAAAAGCCGCCCGAAGGAAGCAGCCCCTCGCAGACGCCCGGCAACCGTCTGCCTCTGGGCACCGCGAGGGAGTGGCAACTTCGGTCCCCATCTCTCCCCCCAACTCACCGATGAGACGCCGCACCTCCTCCTGGCTCATATAGACACTCAGGCCGGGCCCGGCGGCGGGAAGGGGTGCCCCAGAAGGACCCAAGCTCGGCCCCCTCAGACTTTCGGAGCTCGCCGGCGGCAGCAACAACCACAGTGCGGAGAGTAGCGCGAGGACCAGGCTGCAGCGGCGGCCGTGCCGGGACAGCCTCGTTTCAGAGGCATCGCAGCTTCCACTCCCCCGGCCGCCCAGCACCATCGCTCGCTCCCGGCTCCCCCACTGGGGAGGGGACACGGCCCTCCCTCCCGGGCCCTCAAGCTCAGCAGCCGTTCATGCTCCGGCCGCGCGCATTCGCGCTACTTGGGCCGGGATCATAGAGCAGGCCTCCGGCGCGCCCCTTCCCCCGCCCCTCCAGCCAAGAAGCGAGCAAGGCCGAATCGCGCCGACTGAAACAATCCCCGCCTCCCCCGTGCCGAACACGCGTGCGCATTCGTGCTCCTTATCCTGCGCTTGCGTAAATGAGCCCAGCAATCATTTGCCCCGCTTTGCCAAAGCTGAGATTCTCCCAGTGCTGTGAAACGTTATGTTGCCCCTCCTATTTCAAAGCCGGCCCTTGCTGTGGTCGCTCTCGGTTTTTCTTGCTTTCTTTCTGTCTCTGCTGGCTGGGAAGGTGGTCTTGGAGCCCCATTTTGCAGCGGGATCCGGGCATTCTGAAAATGTTCAGCAGGGTTTTTTTACGTTGCAATTGTTAATAGGATATATTATATTGTTTTTATTTCATTGCTTTCTAATTCTGATATCTGCTTTACGACTCAATGGGCAAATTGAACTATATGAAACAAGTAAACAAAGAAACCAAAAAGACCTTAAAAAATTCTGAAAAGACACTAGAAGATGCTGGGAATAACTTTGGAAAACTGTTTTATTGTGGTGGATTATACATCTAATTACGTCTGAAGACATTGCAAAAAATCTTGAACCAAACACTGCCTGTTGGCAAGGCATGGTACATCAGGAGCCTTGAATGATAATGCCCTTCCAGAGACCCCAGAATGTTTGCAAAAGAATGGGACTTTGTTCCCAAGCTGTATGACACCAGTTGGAGTCTTGGCAAAACAATGCCAGTGAGACTTCAGTGAGCTGTGTCTGAATACATCAAGAGTCAGCAAGTCTATTGGACAGAGTGTAATATTTTTTTAAAAGGTGAAGGCATAATGATGGTAGGAACCAAGATGTTACATATGGATGCAAGGAGAGAATTAAAATTTTCATATGTAGTGAGAGTTATACAATGTTAATTAAAGTTTGCTCCACAATATACAGTGCCATCTAAGCAGTGTTACACCTTTCTAAACTCACTGAAAGTTAATGGACTTAGAAGGGGTGTATCTCTGCTTAGGATGGTATTGTCTCATATGGTATTCTTTGCAAAGTTTGCAATAGCGAGTATCACACTTTTATCTATTGCATTTTCATCTCTTTTTTCTGTTATAGAGCTGGGCAGTATACATAGGTTCCCTTCCCAGGAGGTATTCCATCCAAGCATTCACCCAACCACTACCTAGTTTCAGATTACCAGTCGTGTTGGTCTGCAGTGGAAGAGCAAGATTTGAGTCCAGAACACCTTAAAGACCAACAAAATTTCCAGGATATAAACTTTTGAGAGTCAAAGCTCCCTTCATCAAATACCTGACATAGGTAGCTTTGACCCTCAAAGGCTTATATCCTGGAAATTTTGTTGGTCTTTAAGATACTACTGGACTTGAATCTTGCTCTTTAATTACTACCAACTTAGCTTTAACGATACTCTGGGACCGTGATGTTCTGGTATGTTCTATGTCTGGGGAATCTGCAGAGAAAAGGGGACTGATTTCCTGTTCCAAGGATTGGAAGGAATCTAAAGTACATCCACTATGTCTTCTAAAAGTATGTCTTCTACTGCTACAAACAGACTAACACAGCTACCCATTTTGATCCAATTACAGACTGGGGCTTTATTATTTTGAATTCAGCTTAGTCTTGAAAGGGGGCAGTGAACAAGGGTCAGAATGGGGGAGGAAAGGAAGCTTGATGGGGCAGGGACACCTTGAGAGCTTATGGAATAGGGCTCTGATGGCCCAAACTGTTTGCTCCTTAGCACAAACCTTACTAGACTTAAACTTCCTCACATGTAAATATTCATTTTATAACTGTAGTTTAATTTTGCTTTGGGGATCTCAACATATCAAAGCGAGCAACTTAAATTGTCCCCTGAAACTAATAAAGAGCTACAGCAACTGCTGCAGCCTCAGTTTGTCATTTTCATGTCTCCCCCATCTCCAGAGCAAACCAGACTGTATGGCATTCTGCATTCAATGGAGCATGTGTGATGATGGTCGGCTCTCTACTTTTCAGGGGTGCTGCTAGCATTTCAAATGTGAAAGATACAAGATGCTCTAGTTGCGTCTTCGTGTTGTGGATCTGATCAGCGTGTAAGAATACTACCTTTCTTGAATCACTTTGATCTCCATTCAACATCATCTTTGTCTTGTCAGTTTTCAGAGGTGGGGTGGTAAGGAATACTCTACTGGGTCAATTTCAGACAGCCTATGTATTCCCTTTCAGGAACTGTTCGCACAAAGAAAGCAAAAGAAACTGAAACTTTATAAGTAATCTGAAATAACATATGATTGCCTGTATTGTTCTAATTGATTGAGATAAAGGATTACCCAAACTGATATAGTTAAACTGTTAAATTGCTGCAAAATATTTGCTTAAATCCTTTTTTGTTTTTGTTTTTGTTCTGTTTTCTCAACATACGTTTATACGTGATATACAACTGACAAAGAACATAACCTGAAGCTATATATCTTGACTATCTGTACTGTTTAAACTGATTAGTGAAAGTTATATATAATGGCTGTGTAATCTGAAATAATATATTTTGTTTACCTGTAATGTTTTAACTGATGGATGATAAAAGATATAGGGCAGTTTGAACCTTAGAGTGTATATTGCAGGGGAAAAATATAAGTAATGGGCTGCTTATCTAGAGAATGTGTAATGACTTAACTCTCTTAAGAGAAAAGTAGGGATGATACAGTGTAAGTAAAAGCTTTCTGGTATTGTAGGTTGAGAGCTGATACTCTGAAGAAAATACAGTCTTCTATGTTCAGGTGTGCAAGTAAAAGGGATTTTGAAAGCTAACTGCTAAAAATATGTAAGAATAACTTAAAGGCTCTAGAGTGTCAACATACAAGAAATATGTGCCTAATTTAGATTTGTCAAACTGTTAAGAAACATCTGTTTCTTTCCTTCTTTATTTTTAAGATATAAAACTGATTTATAATGGTATATCATAGATAAAATGAATATAGCAGATAGGATATAGAAAAATTAGTTGTTTCCTGGAATTAGATCTTTGGTTTAATGATGTATGGTGTGGAATACAAATTAAAACAAGGGGAAAATGGTAATATATATGTAAAAATGATGTTGTGAGCAAGACACTTGGCTAGATATGTTAAAATGTATTGCTCCTTTTTTATGTAATCTTTAAAAATAAAAAACCTTGCCCATTCTGGGCAAGTGGTAAAAAAAACCCGAACTGGTCACTAACGTTTTTTTCCTGTCATTTCAGACAGATCCATTTTAGTAACTGGTCCCTGATGGAATATATTTACCTGTTCAGACAAACACATTTCTGTCCCATTTGGGAAGCGTTCCTGAAGTACTGTTGACTCAAACTACTTTCCTCCAATCTTCAATTTTTCCTACCACTTCTGAAGCGCTATAGGGTGCTGTATAAAATGCCCCTCCACTTGCAGATTTAGCTGATTCCAAGTTCTGGCAAAAGGTGGAGATTATCTCACATGACCCATACTGATTCCAGAGTCTAGATAAACCTTGGCATTCAGAGGACATTTGGAAAATTAATCTATTTGTTGTGGTTTAATTATGGATGAGGGGGAAGAAAACATTCCTCCTGCCTTTGTTTCCCTTTCCTCCCAATGTTTTACTCCAGTACATGGGCTTGGAGCATGGAATTCTCCCTCCCCCCAACAACAATATCTCTTAGATTCTCTTTCTCCAACCTGCTCTACTTATCCCTGCTTCCAGGAATCAGCTGTCCCATGCTCAATACAAATGTTTATGTTAAAGCAGCCAACTCTCCTCAAGAAAGCTGGTCTTTTGAAAATAGTGGGAATGGGAAGGAATGGTGGTGGTGTCTTTGATTGTTCCTCTCCTGGTGTTCAGATTAGTTCCTGGCTCTCTTAGTCCCCTGCGCACTGTCCTAGCCTTATTTATCACTCTAGCTCCTCCTGTCATGTGTCTCTAATGTCACATGATTTCCTAGTACAAGCTTGCTGCTAAGTGGATCTCCTGTTATTGTCTGGCAGTTAAAGGTGATTCCCAGAACAGAAAATTTTTATTTTTATTTATTTCATTTATATGCCACTTTCCTACCCAATGGGGACTCGAAGATTACATCATTTCCCTCTCCATTTTAATCTCACAACAACCCTGTGAAGTAGGTCTGGGTAAGAGTGTGTGACTGACCCAAGGTCACCCAGTGAGTTTCCATGGCACAAGTAGGGATTTGAACCTGGGTCTCTCAGATTCTAACCACTACACCGTACTAGCTGTCAAGGTGGGCTGCTGCAGTGGCTCATGCTTTTTCCATTGCCTCTGCACCACTATGGATCTCCCATCTTCTTTTCTATGTTCAGCATCACCATTCCAAGCTCTCTCTTCCTTAGCAATTCCTGCAGTGTTGGAGTTTCAGACACAGATTGGCCATTCAGCATGGCTGGCTGGCTAGCTGTAACAGACTGGAAAAGCTAGAGTCAACTCCCCCATACTCCTCCAAATTCAGGGAGAGGAACTTTACATATGGTCATGGGGGCGTTTGGCTTCTTCCCCCCCACACACACACACTTACGAAGAATTTTGAAATTCTTGCAAAGAGGGGCGGGGAGAAAGGCTGCAAATAGTGTTTTAATGTTTTTATTTATTTACTTCATTTGTACCCACCTTTCTCCTTAATGGGGACCCAAAGTAGCTTACACTGTTCTCCTTGCCTCCATTTTATCCTCACAACAACCCTGTGAGGTAGGTTAGGGTGAGAAGGTATGACTACCGCAAGCTTCCATGGCACAAGTCAGGATTCAAACCACTACACTACACTGGCTCTCAATGTGTATTTGGAATTTCCCTAGGGGGTGGCAATGGGTCCACAAGCCATATATTATGCAGGCCTGCTTTAAGCAGAGCTCTCACTTTCTCTCAGTTGCCACTACAGAAAGCCTTTATAGTTGCCAGAGCCCTATGCCTTCAGGAGGTGGCTCAGGCTCCCTTAAGTCATAGCTCCCCGTACATCAGCAGCTCCTTCAGGGAACAACTAGTTTCTGGCCAAGTATGCAGCTGCCATACAGGACACAAAGTCCGTCTCCTAGAAGGGGCTTTCAACAACATACGCCTTTTACACCTTGGCTGTTGATTCTACTAATAGTCCATCACTTAGGAGGGTTTGCATTTTCATCCAAGACCCTATGAAACCAAAAGATATGTTATGTATTTGGAATGGTAAAGTTACAGGAGCATTGCTACCAGAGACTGGCTGAGCTTGGAGCATAGAACAATAGCTCACCAATGAAATAGCAATGCTATGTAAATAGCCTGTCGTTGGGAGTGGGGTGTGTTTGGGTGTGGCAATTGCATGCAATTTAACAGGGCTGTGGCCCTGGAGTCTCAGTCTTGTTCTTGCTGAAATCACGAATAAAGTAGAGCTGATCACTAGACTTGGGGTCTGTTCATCCATGGAACCCACTATTTAACAGGTGATGAGGATGGGATTCTGTTGAGCCAGTCCAGAGACTATCTGCACTGCACTATGCACCGAGCTCCAGTGCTACGCACATTGCACTACAACCGGACCATGGCTGCTGCTCCAGGACTACTTCCTGAATTCTACCCCACTCACCCAGAACAATGGGAGGCCTTGGCGGAATGCCTAAATTACTTCATGGAGTTCCAGGGCATTGGTGACGCAGCTAAGAAGAAGGCACTGCTGCTCAGCTCTTGTGGGATCGCCACCCTGGACCTAGCTCAGGGCCTCATTGCACCGACCACGTTGCAGCTCGCCACTTTCAACAGTCTCATCAAGGCGCTCACCAACCATTTTGTGCAGAGACTCTCAGGGGGCTATGCCCAGGGGGAGGGTCTCGTCTTAAGCTGGCCGTCATCATCCTCAAGAACTTTCAACAAAATGTGGTGCCCATAAAGTTCCGAATGAAGTACCAACAGTCCAATGGGTTGTTGGACTTATTAGTAATCGAGGATCGGCACACGAGTTTGTTTGGACTGGTGTGGTTTGCACCCTTAGGGTTTGGGGTAATGGGGGTGCACCACAACGAACCAAGGGATCTCTGGAGGGTCTGCAATGAGTTCTCATCCATCTTTGATGGAACGCTGAGCCATTACACTGGGCCCCTGGTCTGTCTCCAGCTCAACCCATAAGACTCAAGGCTCAGCATGTCCCTTTTGCACTTAAACCTAAGATTGAGGAGGAGTTAGATTGCTTGGTGGCCCAAGGGGTTTTGGAGCCGGTCCCCCACACACTCTGGGAGACTCCCATAGTCACTCCAATTAAACCCATTGGGGACATCTGCATTTGTGCAGACTACAAATGCATGACCAACAAGGCGCTGCAAGACCACGCCTACCCAGTGCCGGTCATCAGCCATGTCCTGGCCACGCTAGCTGGCATGAAAATATTTGGGAAACTGGACCTGGTGCAGGCCTACCAACAGTTGCTGGTAGACAATGCCACCACAGAGGTCCAAACCATAGTGACACAATGGGGTGTGTTCCGGGTGCAGTGTCTGCAGTTTGGGGTCAGCATGGACACCATCCTTAAAGGAATTCCCGGGGTCATGCCATTTTTCGACAATGTCCTGATCGCTGCTGTCATGGAAGAGGACTTCATTGACCATCTGCAGACTGTACTTCAATGTTTCCTGTCCACCAGGTTGAAAGTTAAGTGTGAAAAGTGTCTCCTGGGTGTCCACTGCTTCGGGTTTTTGGTGGATGCAGGGGGCATCCACCCAGCGCAAGACAAAGTCAAGGCCATCTGTGATGCCCTCACGTCAAAATCTACGGCCGAACTCCAGGCATTCCTTGGCCTATTGAACTTTTACCATGTCTTCCTGCCACACAAGGTGGCCATCATGGAACCCCTACACCAGCTCCTGGAGAAGAAGGCTCCCTGGGTCTGGGGCCATAGGCAAGCCGATGCTTTCCGGGTAGTCAAAGATCTGCTGATCTCCAATTCAGTCCTGGCCCACTTCAATGAACAGCTACCCGTTATCCTTGCCTGTGACGCCTCCCCATATGGAGTCAGGCAGGGAGGTCTCTGTAGCATACTACTCCCACACTTGTCATCAGCTGAGCGCAACTATGCCCAAATAGACAAGGAAGGCTTGGCGATTGTGGTGGGGGTGAAGAAGTTCCATGGCCAGCCCTTTACCATCGTGACAGACCACAAGCCACTGCTGGGCCTCTTCACTCCGGACCACCAAACTCCTCAAATGCTGCTGCTGAGGGTCTTGCGCTGGTTGACCTGCAGTACCAACCGGGGAAGGCGATAGGCCACGCCGATGCCCTCAGCCACCTGCCAGTGCATTCTGTGGACCCCAGCCCGGCTCCTGCAATCCAGATTCTCCTCATGGAAGAACTACCCAACTGACCTCTCCACGCTGCAGACATTGCCTGCTACTCCGCCAAGGACTGCGCCATCTCCCGCATCTTGGATTGGGTGTGGAGGGGATGGTGCAATAGCAGGATGGGCCTGGAATTTTCAGCTTTCTCCTCCCACCAACATGAACTCTTTGCACACAAGGCGTGCCTGCTCTGGGGAAGCATCAACCCCCCTGTGTCAGCGAGTTCTAGCGGCCCTACACGAGACTCATCTCAGGATCATTCAGATGACGGCTCTCATCTGCAGCTATGTGTGGTGGCCAGGGATTGACAGGGAGATTGAGGCCTGGGTCAAGCGCTGCCAGGCCTGCCAGGAGACTTGACCAGAGGGGCCCCCCCCGGGTGTCCGTGCAATAGTGGGAATCCACCCACACACCGTGGTCCTGGGTTCACTTGGACTTTGCTGGCCCCTTCCAAGGCCAGATATTCTTCATTTTAGTGGACTCTTACACCAAATGCTTGAAGGTCATTCCAGTCAGCTCCACCTCCTCCCAGGCAGCCACCTGGGCCCTCACCCAAATTTTCTGCACACATGGCCTGCCTGACATGGTCATGACTGACAATGGAACTGCTTTCATGTTGGGTGAGTTCCAGGAGATCATGGGCCGCTACCTGATCCAACACGTCCAGTCCACCCCATTCCATCTGGCCACCAATGGACAAGCAGAATGGGTGGTGCGGACCACCAAGGACTCTCAGGCAGCTCATCGAGGGCAACTGGGAACACAGGCTGGCAGCTTTCCTCTTAGGCCACTGGGCAATGCCAAGCTCCACTGCCAGCTGCAGCCCTGCAGAGCTCCTGATGGGCCGGTGCCTCACAACCAGGTTAGACTGGCTACACCCACACCGAGCATCAGAGAACCATCCAGCGCTGGAGATACAAGAGGCTTCTTCCCCAGTGACCCCAGTGACCCTGTCTACCCTCGAAACTACTCCAGCAGTCTTGCATGGGTCCCCACGAGAGTCATCCAATATCCTACCAGGTCTCCACAGATGATGAACAGGTCCTGCGCAGACACATCGATCAGCTTCACTGCCGTCTCCTGCCGGAAGTAGCTGACCAAATACCAGCCACAGCAGGGGCCAGTCATCTGAGGCTCCTACCATCACCAGCAGAGCACAGTGGGGTGGGAAACGTACTGCTGACCAGGGACTATTCTGACCACATGGAGTAGCCCACACCCATTCAGACAAGGCCGGAGCCCTAAGACTTCATTCTGGATGCGCCATCCTCCCCTAGTGCCACTGCAGAGAACCCAGATACAGTCCCCTTGGCTTCTCCAACACTGTCCAAGCCGAGACGCTTACACCGGGAGAGGCGTAGGCCAGCATACCTTGAAGACTGTGTTTGCTAAGGGGCTTTGGAATTTGCGGAGAGGGGTGTTATGTATTTGGAATGGTATAGTACAGGAGCATTTCTGCCAGAGACTGACTGAGCTTGGAGTATAGAACAATAGCTCACCAGGATCCTGGAGAGAACCACTGAAGTAGCAATGTTATGTAAATAGCCTATCGTTGGGAATGGGGTGTGTTTGGGTGTGGCAATTACATGCTATTTAACAGGGCTGTGGCCCTGTAGTCTCAGTCTTGTTCTTGCTGAAATCACAAATAATCACTAGATCACTAGACTTGGGGTCTGTTCATCCATGGAATCCACTATTTAACAACATACAAGATCCTTCCTCTGAGGCCAAGCAAGACATAAAAGAGGACAAGCATGATCTCTGCTGTTTTGCTTTACTTAAAAGCAGCTGAAGGGGTAGATAACTGGACTGAGGACACAGCCCAGCATGCTGAGGAAGGAGGTGTTCTACCACTTTCCTTCTGCACCCTTGCCGTGAATGAAACCATTCTAAGCAGAGTTATAGCTTTCTCAGTCCATTGAAGTGAATGCTTAGGATTACTGTGTAACCCCCCATGCCCTAGCTGACAATGTTATGGAAATGCTTTCTTTAAAGCATGAAATAGAGAGTGTGAGTTGCACATGCAAACACTGGTACAGTAGCAGCTCAAAAGACCAAATATGCAGAGACAAGCTCCTTGAATGAGCAGGCTGTTTCTATTTCTAGACAAGTTCACTATGCTGTTGCAGTTTGTGAAAACTAGCACAAAGGTTCCCAGGAGTGGTTTGTCACATGAAGAAGCTTCTGGAATATGTCAATGTTCCCTCTAATTTTTTTCTCCCAGCTGAGCAGAGCAGTTCACAGTCTAAGCAGAATATAACTGCTGTAATCTTAAAATGGGCAATGGGCAGATTGCTGCCACACAGGACTTCCTGTGTTAAGGAGCAGCTGCTCATGTGCACAGCTTTGGGCCTTCCCTGATTTTTTCCGGGGGGAGGGGGACTGAGCCTCCCCCAGCCAACCAGTGCATGACAATATTGAGTTTAAAACTTTCCTTTGGGCTCACTTTTTTCCTTCCAGGCCCACTTTCTTACAAATGCTAATTGAGCTAGCAGGATAGACAATGGGATTGTTAAAATTCCCTTTCTCCCCCCCCTTCTTCCAGGAGGGAGATGTCAAATGCTAGTCTGCCTTTACCTCAGTGGGGGGAAAAATTGATAACATTCCTTCCCACAGGAAGAAAAGGTCTCTTGTAGCTGGATCTATCTGGAGAGACAGACCTCTGGTCTGAGGTCTAAGCCCATCTCCATGAACAAGATGGGGGGGGGGAAGCAGATCAGACACCTTTTTAAATTTCCTTGTGCCTTGTGCAGAGCCCATAGAGAACATTGGCAAGGAATGTGCACCCTATACATGTTCACACTCTTCATTTTGCTGTTACTTAAAATGGTGTGCTACAGTTTCAAAGGGGCAACCAAATGGGATGTACTAAAAGGAATGATAGGATTACCCATTGGAAACAATGGGAGAGGCTTGAAGGCCCATTGGAAATAATGGGAGCCAGGAATGCCAATTGACTTGCACAGCTCTACTGAAATACATTGCAGCACAACAAAAGTTGCAAAGAAAATGCAGAATGGTTTTTCCATTAAGGCCTTTGGGCCCAGATAGGCTACTTGGGGACTGAAATGACAGCCCCAGAGTGGAAAGACAGTTCCTAGGAATAGAATCTCTGCTTTGGGACTAGAATGACAGCCCCCAGAGTGGAATGACGATCTCTAGCAATAGAATCTGTGCTCTGGAGCAGGAATGACAAATCACAGAGTGGAATAATGATTTCTAGCAATAGAATCTGTGCTCTGGGACTGGAATGACAGGTTGCAAAGTAGAACAACAGCCCCTGGGAATAGGCTCAGTGCTCTGGGACTGGAATGACAGCCCCCAGAGTGGAATGACGACCCCTGGGAGTAGCAGAGGTGTTCTGGGACTGGAATGACAGCCCTCAGAGTGGAATGATAGTCCCAAAATGCTTCTACAAGTCCCAGGGACTCCATTCTACTCTGGGGGCTGTCTTTCCAGACCCAGAACACTGAGGAGATTGCTACTATTCTAAACTCTGTACATTGTTGAGAAATAGAGTGCACAGCAACTGTTTTGTATTCTGCCCTGGCTCAAAGACTCCAGCCATTCATTTACCAAACAAAGGCATCTGTGATGCCACAATTTAATACATTTCAGTACAAAGTCACCCTTATGAATAAGGCAGAAACAAGACTCCTGTAAATGAATGTCCAGGAAAACTTTTAAAATGTTCCCCTACAGGATTTCTGTGTTGCCTTTCTTACTGACAAATTTGTGACCATTTGTTTGTCCTATGCACATGGTATGTATATTTGCAGATCTTAAAGTGACAATTCTAAAAGTGAATTTCAAAAACAGGACACAGAGATACTACTATAACCATGGACCAACTCCCACCTTTTCCTGGGTTTAGCCCAGCCCAGGGGCATTCCTGGGGGGGGGTGTTCCCAGCCCCCTCTAAATTTCTGGGGAGCTCTTCCCTAAATCCCACATGGCTCTACCTCCATAGATAGTGACAATGGCCTGTGATGTCACTGGCTCCTCCCTAAGATGTCACTGGGCCCCAGTTCTTTTAAGGGTCTAACATCGCAATGCCTCTGGCCCAGCCCCAGCCCCCCCCCCCTTGGGAAAATGGAAAGTCTACACACCCTTGGCTTAAAGGGAACACTGAATTACGGGTGTGTTGTCAAGGACTACTGGCTGTATACGTTAATCAAGCCTGACACTCAGTTTGTTGTGGAAAGTGATTTGTGTGCGTAAAGTGCCATCAAGTCACAGCAGACTTATAGCGACCGCAAGCAAGGGGCTTTCAAGGCAAGTGAGAAACAGAGGTGGTTTGGCATTGCCATCCTCTGCCATTTTCCCTGGAGTTCTCCATCCAAAGACTAACCAGGGCTGACCCAGTTTAGCTTCCAAGATCTGACAAGATCAGGCTGTACCATTCTACCTTCCCTCCACAGGAAGGTGATTTAGTAATGCATTAAAACTCCCTTTCGGTCCTTCTCATCAGAAGAAAACTCTTGAGGTCTTGTTTATAAGACTGTATTAGAAGACATTATGCTCAGGAGCCAGAAAGCCTTGGGGCAGAGGTACTTTTATTTTCAGTGAGCTAATTTATTTCCCCCAAATGTAGCCAAGATGTGGAGAAGAAGAGCTGAAATGCATTTTGCATTGTTAACATCTAACAGATCATAGACAAAGCATTCTAGGAACATTAGCCTAGGAAATTAACTGTAGCTATGACTGAATGAAATAAGCAGACGCATGTGGGCCGAGGCTGGAAAAGAGCAGAGCATCTGCACATTATTATAGCCTGTGGTTGGGAGCCTACATACCATTCTTTTGTTTGCCATATAAGGGGAGTGGTGTGTGGGGCAATGGTGCTAAGCATGAAATGATTTTTCTCCAGGATTTTACAGTTGGCCATAGCCTGTGTGCCTGTTTCTGTAAGAATCCGGAATCTTGGCCAGACTTCAGTGCAGGCTGAATATGAATTTATTCTACATTTCTGGAAAGTTGTCATGGTAAGTATATGACAAAGCCATTTCTTGTCCTGGTTGCAAGCTGAGCATTACATTTCCAATTACCCAGGATTCTGTTTTGTGTTTAGCAGACTGCCGCATACTTCTGTGGAAAATATGTCTCTTCCTTTCCCCAAAAGGAAAGGAGAGGAATCATGCAACATTCTGCCTCCCTTTTTGCCACGGAGTTACATTCCTTCCTTTACCTCTGTTACCTCCTAAGGTGAAAATGCCAAACCAAAGAGGCAGTGAATACACTATAACTGCATCCAGATTCCAGAATCATGGAGTTGGAAGGGGCCACGCAGGCTATCTAGTCGAACCCCCTGCTCAGTGCAGGATCATCTTTGTGTTCCCTCTCATTCATCCTCTTTCAGTTATGTTATGGATTACATAAATTGGATCCCCACTGTAAATGTGAGGTACAGGTTCTCAGTTCTTTTCTGGTGCTCAGCTGGGATTGCTGCCACGGCGTGAGTAGAAGAACTTTGGTCTTCTATCTCATGCAATTTTCCCCAACCTGAAATGAAGGGTGTGTGTGTGGGGGGGGACTGAGGCGCCGATCAACATCCTGTGCTATGTGTTTAATTAAGGAGAACCCATGACTCGTGTCTAATTATTACACAGGATGTAAAACTATTTCCCAACCTGTGTAATCCATAATGTGTGAATCAGCTACATGGGCATCTTCCAGCAGTAAGGTTGCTACTTGTTTTTTTTTGGCTGTGCTCCTTTGACTTTGACATTTGCATAAAATGCAGAAATTAAGCAGGGACCAGGTTTTTTTAAGCATGGAGAGAGATGGAAAAATTGCATCTGCTGTATTTTCAGCTCTCATTTGCCACAGCAGCCCTTCTAGAAGCAAGTTTATCCAGGGGCGAAATGGGAAGGGGGGTGCATCTCTGCTCTCTCCAAGCTCTCCCACCCCCAAGCATGCATGCATCTGAGTCAACACAATCTACAGCTGGAGTATAAACCAAGATGGATAAGGCGGGGAAGGGACCATAAAAAGGTTTAGGTGTCAGCACTCCCTCCTCGTGGTACTTCTCATATCATTATGTATAGTTAGGGCTGCCAACCTCCAGGTGGTGGCTGGAGATCCCCGGGGATTACAACTGATCTCCAGGCGACAGGGATCAGTCCGCCTGAAGAAAATGGCCACTTTGGAAGGTGGACTCCATGGCAGTATACTCCACTGAAGTCCCCTCCTCTGGCTCTACCCCCTAAGTCTCCAGGTATCTGCCAGACCAGAGCTGGCAGCACTGTAGCATAGGTTTGCACGACTGGGGTAGTTAAAATATATGCTTGGGATCTGAAAATACATATTATATATCATATTAAAAGAAAAAAACTGCTGTAAATAAAAATAGCTAGTGACAATTTGCATTCTTGAGAATTTCACCAGCCATCTCCTCTGCAGAAAGAGGCCCCTTTCACATTACCATTCTAAACCAGATGCTATCCACTGTTGGCCCGATTCCAGGTGAAGCGATATAGGAACAGGGCTTTCATACAGCAAATTTCATTCCATTAATGTACTGTCTCTGAAGTGATCTGGCCATTTCAAACAACGTTGCACTTTTTCCTGCCCTTTTCCACCTTTCACAAACTTAAAAGAAATGCTAGAAGAAGAAGAAGAAGAAGAAGAAGAAGAAGAAGAAGAAGAGGAGGAGGAGATTGGATTTATACTCTGCCCTTCACTTGGAGTCTCAGAGCGGCTTACAAACTCCTTTCCCTTCCCCTCCCCACAACAGACACCCTGTGAGGTAGGTGGGGCTGAGAGAGCTTTGACAGAAACTGCTCTTTCAGGAACAGCTGTGCCAGAGCTTGTGACTGACCCAAGGTCACATCAGCAGGTGCAAGTGGAGGAGTGGGGAATCAAACCCGGTTCTCCCAGATTAGAGTCCACACACTTAATCACTACACCAAACTGGCTCTCTAAGTTGAGCACTATAGCATGAGACCAATTTGGCACTTCGCAATGTATCTTAATGGTGCCGCTGTATGAAAAGGTAAATAAAATCCGTTAGCAGCCAGTTGCGAAAACAGTTGTGTCTGAAATGACACAAAAAACCCATTAGCAATCAGCTACCAAAACAGATTACAAAGGCTGTCTGAAAGGGGCCAAAGGCTCTATACCTCTAAAAGCTGGACATAAGGCCAAAATAGGTACCTTTCCACATGACTACACACTGCATCTCTATGCCAGGCTGATGGTGGGGGGCAAGGTTTACCTGTTGATAAAGGCACAGGGCATCCCACCTAAATAAAACAAGCCAATTTAAAACAGTAACAAGAATCTACCAAACCCCTCAAATTCTGCGCAAACTCTGTAATTTCCCTTATGCTTCTGTTCTTTAAACCACGGATGCACAATTCAAACAGTTACATGAACTATAGTGGATCTTCTCTGGAATGAAGTAGGTCACTCCTTGATGTAACTGGGGTCCACTGTGGTCCACAAAACTGTTTGGCAAGAGGTCACTCAGCGTTATGACCTCTAACATATGTCATGTGTACAGGAAATTTCTCCATTGGACGACTAGCCCTGCACAACATTATGTAGCATGACCAGCTCTCTAGACAAATGCTGGCATGTTTTTGTATGTGTACATTTCTGCTTAACTTTCTGTCAGGGCTGTTTGTCAGTTTGTTGGACATGTATTTGATTAATCATCTCAGTGTGGATTTGTTAAATGGGTATAATTTAACAAATAAAGGCTATCAGTTATATTTTGGTAGGGATGCCAACCTCCAGGTGGGACCTGGAGATTGCCTGGAATTATAGCTCCAAACCTCAGAGATAATTTCCCCAAGGGAAAACAGCTGCTTTTGAGGCTGGATTGTATGGCATTGTGCCCCACTGAGGTCCTCCTTCCTCAAACCCCACTCTTCCCAGCTCCACCCCCAAATCTCCAGGAATTTCCCAGCCTGGAGCCGGCAATCCTATTTTTAGAACAAAAGGCCATATTTAATATTTTCAAGTTTTATACCATATTAGAGCAACACACCAGAATTATAAAAAAATGATATTAAGAATCTTTGCCTTGTACCTCCACCAGTTAATTAATTATCAGTATAATCCTAAACCAAGTTACACCATTCTAACTCCATTGAAGGCAATGGGCTTAAAATGCTATAACTGTGATTAAGCTAACACTGTGACGCTTTCAAGATTATTAACATATTAATTAAACCAATTAAGTTTGCAGCTATAACTTTCTGCCATTTCTGTAATATTTTCTGATTAGTTAAATCAAGGTTACATTCAAAAGGGCTGTGAACATTTAGAATCATAAAATCATAGAGTTGGAAGGGACCTGCAGGGTCATCTAGTCCAAGCCCCTGCAAAATGCAGGAAATTCACATATACCTTGTAGCTGCCATATACTGAGTTAGATCATTAGTATATCAGGGTCAGTATTCCAAGTTTTCAGGTAGATGTCTGTCTTTTCTCTTTTTTGTATTTTTTTCTGTGTGCATGTGCCTGGGAGTCATGGTAACCTCTGGCAACTCCTATAGGGGCATGGAGGATGTTCAGAGAAGCGTCTGATATAGCCTGCCTCTACCTCCTGGCCCTGGCCCTTTGGAGGCCTCCTATCCAAATACCTGCCAGGATTGGCCCTGCTTGGCTTCCGAGATCTGACAAGATTGGGCTTGCCTGGGCTATCCAGGTCAGGGCCAGGTGGAAGTCTTTCATACCACCAGTGTTCCCTCTAAGCTGACTTAGTGTGAGCTAGCTCACAGTTTTTTAGGCTTCAGTTCACAGATTTTTGTCTTAGCTCAGGAAGGATGGCTCCAGAGCAAAATAATTTATGTAGTAGCCATATTGCTCACTCACAACTTTAATGCCAGTAGATAACAAAGTAGAATTTTTGCTCTCAAGACTCCACAGCTTAGAGGGAACATGATGCTTTTAGCTAGAGCCATCAGGCATTCTCCCAGGAACCTTCTCCATGCAAGGCAGTTGCTCTTGCACTGAGCTGCAACAGTGACAGAACACCAGTTTGGCATGCAGAAAGTCCCAGGTTCAGCCCTTTGCATCTCCAGTTAAAGGAGATCAATAGGTGCTGGGAAAGACCTTTCTCCGTTTGAGACCCTGGGGAGCTGCTGCCAGTTAGGGCAAACAATATTGGGATACCAATGCTCTGTCTTACTATAAGGCAGATTCATATATTGATATGATGGCCACAGCTGTGGTGGCAGTTCAACTAAAATAGCAGGAAGCAAACTTTCAGGACTAGTTTGCAACTCAAATGACACCTGGATTTCCCACAGTTTTGCATTAAAGTAAAAATATAGAGCTTTACAATACTGCCATCTGCTGTTGTTAATGAAACAGACAAAAAAATTGCAGGTGCTGGTCCATTGGAATAAAAATCCAAAGGCAAGAGTCACACATGTGTCTTATTATTCCTACTTATTCTGTGATAATGTTTTTCATACTAGTTCACAGAGATGCATTTATCACATGAGAAATGTGATAGTGTGAATCCACTCATCCATTTGTCATCAGCACCACTGAGGGTCTAATCAGATGATAAACTCCGAGTTATGTGCATGAAGTTCCCAACATTTTTAAAGTTCACATGTCTTTGGGGCTGCAATTTGGACTGGGACCATGGTGCAAGGGGAAGGAGCGTGTAACACTGCCATCCTAAACAGAATTACACTAATCAGATTCAATGGGCTAAGACTGCGTAACTTGGTTTAGGATTGTACTATATAACCCCCCCCCCCTGCATTATTTTCCTAATCCAAAATGGTCCCATGGACCTGCCATTTGCCTGATTAGGAAAGCATATGTGTACTGGTATTAAAAACAAAACAAAACAGGATTGTGGTGTAGGGCAGCCAAACACCAATGCATTCAGAAGAGTGTTTTCCATATGGGCATCTCAAAAAGACATGTGAACCCAGCTTTAGTCAATCCAACATCATTAAGTTCCCTTGGGAAATAAAAAGGTATACAGTTAACAGAGATGTTGACTTCTTGGGAAGCTGTGTCTCAAAACAACTCCCAGTACCATATCTGGACCCTATATACAGCTGAGCAGATACAAAATTCCATTGATTCATTTGGCAAGAATGTGGAAGCCACTCATGTCAGCTGGCATTGTGAGGCAAGATTGAAATTCAATAGCAGAAGAAAAATGAGGAAAGTAGAGACGATCAAGGCATGCTCTGGTACCACTAGGTGTCAGTGTTCCCTAAGGCCCTAATTTAATCATCCTGAAAGAAGAATACTTCGTTAAATTCTCCAGCTGCACAGTGCTAACAGTTACACAGCTGGAAGGTGGATGGATTGGCTCAGGCCTTTCTGTTTAAAAGAGAGTTCTTCATATATTCATTTCATGGCAGACAGCAGAAGAAGCTTCTTTTCTATTTGTTTTAACTAATGGGAAGCTGCTTAAAAGTTTCCCCTGTTAACTTGCCAGTGATTCCCCCCCCTTTCCTAAGAAAATAGTACAGGAAATATAATGATTCCAAAGAAAGAGGGATATGCTTGCAGATTCCCTGAGATACACAGTTCTGGTAATCTCATCTTTAAAAGGATTTGAAAGCCCTGGGAGTAATATGCGCATGGTTGCCCTCTCCTGGTGTGCAACTGATGCATCTCCCTTAAAGGTGAAGCATTTTGTACTTTGGCAAATAGGGAAGTTGGGTAATGCATTCATCACCTTTGTGAGTGCAGAGTGTGGTTGTCTGAATGCCGCAGACACTGATTTTGATGTAATTATTCATGAGCAACATATATTCTGCGGCTCTTATAAAACTTACCGAATGCAGCTGCACTATGAAGGCATTGCATTTATTTTGAATTTTTAAAAAATACACTGTGGTGCTGACAATATTCTCATTCACATTCCCAATAACCCCAAACATGGAATTTGCCATTTTCAAAGGTGTCTCATGCAGCGTTCCCTCTAAGCTGAGTTAGTGTGAGCTAGCTCACAGTTTTTTAGCCTCCAGCTCACACTTTTTTGTCTTAGCTCAGTAAGAATGGCTCCAGAGCAAACTAATTTATGCAGTAGCCAAATTGCTCACTCACAACTTTAATGCCAATAGATAACAAAGTAGAATTTTTGCTCACAAGACTCCACAGCTTAGAGGGAACATTTGATGTGTCTCCATTAAGCCACCCCCACTGCAACCTTTCCAGCATGGTTCAGACTCTACTTGTTTGCTGTTCTGTCATTTTCTCTCACAACCTGAGAGGTCCTTTGGGTGTTCTTTGCAGTCCTCATGTGTTTTCACCATTTTAAATGATTTGGTGGCATCCGCTAACCTTGCCATCTCACTACTCACTACTCAGATCCAGACTGTTTATCAAGCTGCTGTAGATACAGTGTAGAGAGGCAAGATGGTTCATTGAATTGGATCCTCCCAATCATTTTCTTGTGTGCAAGGAAGGAGCAGTTTTCATCGCCTTTCCCCTTTCCCATCGACCTCAGATTCTCTCCCTTTGTTCTGTTTGCAGGTATCCCGTATCCACTAGGAGCATTTGTGGAGGAGCTTTTGGCTGCAGCAGGAGGGGGAAGGCGAGGAAGTTAAGGGCAGGATCCAAGCCATTTGGGCAGGATCTAAGCCATTTTGGGCGAGACTCAAGCCATTGTAAAAAGTAAAATTAGTAACATTTTCGGGTTAATTTTTCACACTTCAAAATTTATCTTTATAGTGAGATAATCTGCAATAGTTTGATACAAGGAAGACAAGATGTATCAATATCTCTGAAGTGGACTACATCAGGATATACACCCAACCACTGGTGAGTGACCTTGGGGCAGCCACCAGGAGACCAAAGTGACCAGCAAGGCCCAGAAATACTAATATTGTGCTTGCACTGATGCATCCTTCCTCCAAGGAAGGGGTCAAATTAAAGAGCCAAATTATGTCAACATTCAGAGTAAGAGATCAACAAAGTTACTATATGGCTTAACATTATTGATAATGGACATGTTGATTAATAATCCATAATATTTCTGCAGCCCAAACACAGGCTGTTGTGAGTCTTTCATTAGGAAGTGGCACTCACGAGCAGTGTTCTCTCTAAGCTCAGTTAGTGTGAGCTAGCTCACAGTTTTTTAGCCTCCAGCTCACATATTTTTGCCTTAGCTCAGGAAGGAGGGCTCCAGAGCAAAGTAATTCATGCAGTAGCCAAATTGCTCACTCACAATTTTAATGCCAGTAGCTCACAAAGTAGAATTTTTGCTCACAAGACTCCACAGCTTAGAGGGAGCATTGCTCACGAGGACTCAATAAATAGTAAATATGGACAGGAGCACCCCGCCCAGTCATTTTAGTGCACTGACATAGATGTGCACAGGGTTCACTCTTGGATTACTGGCATGTCTCTTATATTCCTTTCCGTAAAGAGTCTCGAAGAAGCCCTATAAAGACCCTATACAAAGCTTTCCCGACCATTCTCTTTGGGTTATAACTTAACTTTAAGATTTCATATTCACTTTCAGAGTCATAGTTGTTTCCATACCAAGCCACATTTGGCTGTAGAGCCACAGGTTCCAGACCTTTGTCTGAAGCACCCAGAATCAGCCACTGTCAGAGAAAGACACTTTGCCAGCTGGACTGATGACTTGACGTAGGAAAGCTGCTTTCTGCTCTCCAGCTGTGCCATCATCCTTTCATTAATTATTCTTGCTGCTTGGTTTGATTCTGAAGTATGTGGCTACATCTGATAGACTGATGCGAAAATTCCAGAGTCTGGATGAAATGTCCTTATGGCTTGGAAGTAAAAAGTGAGTGAGAGAGAGAGAGAGAGAGAGAGAGAGAGAGAGAGAGAGAGAGAGAGAGAGAGAGAGAGAGAGAGAGAGAGAGAGGCGGATGAGCTTGTGGAGGCAAGAATTCCAGCAATTCCCTTTTGGTGGTATGTCATAAACATACCATTATTCTTTAGCATTCTCAGCACAAAAATTACATTTATGCTGACAGACCCCTACACGTTTTTTAATAGGGGATCCTCCACACTGGGAATAGGTAACACTTCTAACATTCTCCCCAAAGGGGATCTTGGCCAGCATTTCTGGGACCAACATCTGAAAGGAATGCGGCCTTTGGCATCAGGACAGGAACTAACATTCCAGTCCCATGTTCAAGAATGTGGACAGAGTGTTCGTTCCAGACTCCTGGCACATGAGTTCATTCACCTTCCTTGCTCTGTGGTGGGAGATGCAAACTGAGAGGGGAAATATGGTTTGCAAAATTGGTGGGCATGAAAGGATGCTTCTGGTCTCCAGGCAGAGATGTCTGCTTTTGTCCAGCTATAGACAAGCATTGGTTAACTGCCAGCTATCCAAATGCTTCCTCCATGTCTGGAGCAATTCAGCACTTCCCAAGTGTGGGTTACACATGTTGAGAAATTGCCTCCCAGACAGCTCTCCTCCGCCTATTCACCATTGCATAAAATCTCCATTGTGACAGCAGCCCTTGCTATGTGGAATGTAATGTTGGGAGGAAAAGCTTGAGGGCATTGGAACTTCTTTTAATGCAATTCAAGTCAGGGAAATTAGGAATCAATGTGTTTCCATGCCTCTCTGTTCTTCCATCAAGCACTCTAGAGAATCACTAGATTGTTGTAGCAGACCTTACCTTGGTTCAGACCTTTCCATTCCAGGATTTCATTCCATTTGGGGGTAACAACATCCTATAAAGAGTATGGGAGAGATTTCACCTGAGGCAGGCAAAGTCAACTCTCAACCTTGTGCTAAATCCTTTCTTGGGTCATCTTCAAATCCCACATCCATAGCTCATCTCTATTTCACCAATGTACCTTCTTTAGTAGTAGTTTATCAGCATTACACAGCCTAGTAAAAACACAGAAAACTTCTCCATGCTTTGAACATGCCCCTTTATAAGCAAGAAAGTATTATTTATGTAATTTGAAAATGTTTTGACCCACAACTTGGGCTGTGTCTGTACTGCTGGGCATTTCTGTTGAATCTGGTAAGATTTTGGTTCACAGCATTGTTTACTGCACATTTGCCTTCTTCTTCTCTGTTCTTTCTTGTATACTTGCACATACTGCACATTTCACAATTGTGAAATATAAACATTGCTGAAAGTCTGTCCAGCATTACATCTCCAGCTGGGGATAGTCAGAAATTCATAAGCAGCTGAAAGGCATCCTCAGTTGTTTGTCCCTAGAAGCTAGTATTCAAAGATAAACTGCCTCCAAACATGGAGGTTCCATTGAGGTAACATGGCAAATAACTTTTGATAAGACTTATTTTCCTTAAATTTTGTCTTATGATATAGATCATGGCTGACTAACTTATACCTGGGATGCCAGAAGCAGCCAAGGCAGGAGTTTGTTAAGGTTCTGGACAGAAAGATCCATGGACTTGCCTATCATATGAGAACACAAGTTGGAGTCCTAAATACCTCTCCCATATTGTGCTGTGGCCTGATGTCTGCTCAGTTGGCTAACGCATCAAAGTTGCTGCATAGGTACTGTGATGCACTCTAGAATGGCACTGTCTTAGATTTGGATCTCTTTTAAGGCTCATTCCCAGCACAGCACATGCTCACTACCATGGAGAGTCTTTTAACAAAAGGCAGGTACCTTCTCTATAGCCGCAAGCAGGTAGATGGTTCAGCTTTTGTGTAGAGGCTTGGACAAGAAGGACTTTATAACTCTGTGATTCTATGTTTGCTCTTCCTAACCCAAATTACTTTTTTTCCTAAATGCACCCCTGATGAAGCCCACTGACTCTGGATTGCAATGTCTGTAACAGATCAGATAAAATGCATATTTCCTTACCATTGTTCATTCTAAAGCGCCCCCCCTTTTGTCTTCCCATGATTTTGGTTCTCTGACATGTCTGGTATGATTCACTGTTTCTGTTGTAAATGTTGTGGAGCTGGATGTGTGAGACAGAAGAGATGTTAACTCCAGAGAAAGGGAAGCCCCTACGCTGTGCGGCTGAGCCCTGCAAATCAGACAGCAAGTCATTTGGCTGATTCCTGCATTTCCCAGCCTTAGCTCCAGCTGCAGATGACACACCCCATACTTTTCACAGGTTCCTCATTCCTCTCCCCTGATCAGCTCTATGAGGCAAAGGTTAACACTTTTGATTGAACTGGGCAGCTATGTGGTCATGTTTGTTTTATTGTTCTGGATGCTGGGATAAGGGTCACTAACATATAGCATGGCATCCTGAAGTCCCTGGTATGCAGGACAAAGAAATAATTATAATAAATTGTAGTAAAAGGAGCAAACAGGAACTTGCAGTACAGTACTTGAATGGGTTGCCAATTCAGGTGTTTCTCAACTGCAAACTTAAAAACTGGTTTAACAGACATCCTCTCCCTGAAGAATCTTGGAATTGTAGTACTGGGGTGTGTGTGTTTTAGATCTCTCTCAGAACCTAAACCAAGTTTCAATGGACAGAAGCCTTTGGCTGTATGCCATGACAGTGAAACTAGTGTAAAACTGATAAGTTTGTGGAATTGCCTTTACACCACATCCACACAGAAGTTTTTTTCTTTCTCAGCTCCAGAGGGTGGGCACTCTGGCATCACATCCTTGCTGGGCTCCTTCCCACCCACCCCAAACTCTTCCCTCCCCAGGCTCCACCCCCAAATATCCAGGAATTTACCAAGCCAGAGTTGGCAACCCTACGGAAAGGTTTGCATTTTTTTAAAGTTCCATCCACATCAATACCAGCTCTTCAGGGCTGCCATTTTCCCCGCTCTGCCACTACAGGCCTAGGTTTGTTTATTTTTTTAAAGGCAATTGCTAGTACGTATAAGGCAATAATGTTATAATGTTCAGGAAGCCAGCAGGTCTTTCATGGGACACCCCCTCCCCAATAAAAGGGCTCCCACTTCCCTTGACTTATGAAGATTCTTTTTTTGAGGTGGGACAGGGAAGAGAGCTGCAGCAGGAGAGGGAGCTGAAATGACAAGCCTGCCTGCTATTTTTCCAGCTTATTTCATTTTATCAGAATTTCCTCTCTTGGTTTCTATTTTATTTCCCAGATTCAACATTTTCTGACAGCTGGAAAAAATAACATGTTTCTATTGCCATGGCAATGCACTTCTAAACTTTGGATGGGCTCTGAGGAATGCCAAGAGCTTCAGGCCATCTAGCAACTATTCAAGGGGAAAAATATTAAAGTTTCCATAAAAGAAGATACAGCTTGGTAAATGGTTGTGGTGTCCATACTTCATGAATGCAGGTGGGTGGTGTGCACTGGGCATTAACACTGCCCCAAAACCACACCACATGGTGCATAGCATTACTTCATACTGGATTTTATGCAAAAGCATGGGAAAGATTGCGCATTGAGGCAATTAAAATATGGGTGGGTATATATTCTTCAGGATGTGTCACTTTCCACAGTCAGCATCTTAAATTTGTACTTATGTCCCAGATACCCAGCAGTCCTCAAGGATACCCAGCAGTCTTCCAGGATTTTTCGCCACTCATAGTTTTTAGTATACCCAGAAGGATTGTAATAGAAGCCACACTGATACAACATGGAAGCTCTTGCAGCAAGTGGTGCATCATTCCTACAGCTTAGTCCTTTAAATATCTCAGCATTCAGGGGCTGGAATATCTTAGGCAGCGTTGGCTCATGCATGAGCCCCCTGCCCTTTCAGGTGGGGCTTACAAATGGAGCCACCATTTTGGAGGCCATCAAAATGCGGGCCATACTCTCTCAAGAGGAATGATTCTCACAAGAGTTTGGAAAACCTTTTAGGACATGTCTGACTTGTCACACTGATAGTAAAAAGAGTTGGGGGAAACAAGAGGTAAGAAACATTGCTCTCCTCACCCCCTGAGCAGGGATCGGGGTTGCAAGGTAGGGGCAAGGGTAGCAATAGCAAAGCAGAGGGCAGTCTCATGCCAAGTGCCTTGAACTGCCACTAGATGCAAGTCCCATTGATTTTGGTGGAACTCACTTTCAGATAAAGATGCACAGAATGGGGCTATTGGAAAAACAACTCTGGAAGTTTAGCTTGGAGAATGAATCACTCCCATAGATGGCTTTAGTGGACAGGCCAAAATCTTATAGAATCCACTCCAGTGAACTGCATGGTGCCTTTCCCCTACATAAGAGTTAATAATGGGCACATTAACTTCCCCTTGCTTAACTACAGTGTCTTCTGCATAGAGCTGGTGCTCCTCCTTTCCTCTCCAGCTGCAGTGAGATTTTGTTGTTGTTGCTTCCACTCAACATCATACTCAATCCAAGCACAATAATGTGTGGGGCTCCTAGAGCTTTCACCTTTAAACTGGAGTATAAAGGAGGAACAACAGGGTGGCTGCCAGCTAGCATTTGTGCAGATGCTTGACCTGCAGAGTGTCTGAGAAGGGGGATGGAGCTGAGCACTATCTTCAAAATGGCAGAACTAAACTCTGCTTTTCTCTCTCTCCTCTTTCATCTTTTTAAGGGCTTTTTCAGTTTAGCAGCTGTTAAGGGTGGAGGGGGTTGCTGGGCAGCACAATTGCCGCCAATTAGCACATCTACACTGACAAAGTGAAGGGGAAGGGGTGGTGACAGCAGTAAAAGGCACAGGGATGGGGTAGCCAACCTCCAGGCAGGGCCAGGTGTTCTCCCAGAATTACAACTGGTCTCCAAACTACAGAGGTCAGTTCCCCTGGAGAAAATGGTGGCTTTGGAGGGCAAGCTCTACAGTACACCATAGATTCTAAGTGAACTGCTTCCCCAAATCCTCCCATAGGCACCATCCCCAAATCTCCAGGTATTTCCCAGGCTGGAGTTGGTAGCCTTAGCCAGCCTCTCTTTCCTGCTTCTACAGTGGGGATGACCTTTCCTGCTGTCATGTGACAGCTATCCACATCTTCTTTTCAAAACACATTTTATCCCTGGTATGGACACAATTAATGGAACAGTAAATATATAACAGAATGCTATATGGAATAATGGTTTGTGGAGGTTTCCTAGCCACCGATGTAGTCAGCTAGGGTTGAGAAGACTCAGGTGCAATTCTCCACCCAGCTATGAAACTCACTAGGTGACCTTGGGATTAGCATCCTCTGTCATCCTAACCTACTGCTGTGTACCAACTAAGGACTGCACACACAGTCGGGTTAGCATGTGGTCATGCAAAGAAGCAAAGCTTTGCATCCAGAGACAATAGCCAGCCCAGATCCTAGAAGGGACCTACCAGGTAGTCAGGATACTGAGGAATGACCTATGGGATTTGGGGGCACTGTAAATAATCCTATCATGGGTGTAGGTGTGTGTTTGGGTGTGGTTTGCAACGGGGATTTAAGCAGGCCTTCGGTTCTGCTTCATTCTCTCAGTTTTCTCTAACCAAATAAAACATGAGCTAATTCACTACCAACACGTCTTGAACCCAGTATATTATAGCTACTCTACAGGGTAGCTTCTGGCCTAAAAGAGGGGAAAGAAATCCCCTGTGTGCTGCCTTAAACTCCTTGCAAGGAAGATAAAATTGTGATAACTAAGCTAGGTAGTGCCCTACTATTGTTAGCCCCCGCCTGTACCAGTAGTGTTATATTCTGCTTCCACATAAAGTAGTAGCAGTGACCGTGTTGCAAAGAAGATAGCCGTGTTGCAAAGATGCATTTGCCATCTGTTTCAAATACAGAGGGACCAGTGCTAGAGAGGGGGAGCCCACAGCTACCACACAGCTTAAGAAAACAGCTGAAGGTAGATCATTGCTGTGGTTAAAGACAATGGTGGCTGGGGGAGGGAAGACGTACAGGGGTCATGCACTATTAATATGCAAAATAAATACAAAGTACCTATTGTCTCCACTTGTGTTTTTATACGCTGAGTTCATACTGTACAAGTATGTGGTTAATGTGCTGACTGATGCTAGGGTTGCCAGCTCCAGGCTGGGAAATTCCTAGAGATTTTGGGGGTGAAACTGGGGAGAGTAGGGTTGGGATTGGGAGCTCAACATGGTATAACATATAGAGTCTGCCCTTCAAAGTAGTCATCTTTCTCAGGGGGAACTGATCTCTGTCATCTGGTAATAGTTCCAGGCGGTCTCCAGACCCCACTGAAGAAGAAGAGATTGGATTTATACCCTGCCCTTCACTACCCAAAGGTGTCTCAGAGCGGCTTACAAACTCCTTTCCCTTCCCCTCCCCACAACAGACACCCTGTGAAGTAGGTGGGGCTGAGAGAGCTCTTAACAGAAACTGCTCTTTTTTCAAGAACAGCTCTTATCAGAACTATGGCTTGCCCAAGGTCATCCAGCCAGGTGCAAGTGGAGGAGTGGGGAATCAAACCCAGAGTCTGTGTACTTAACCACTACACCAAACCGAAGGTTGGCAAGCCTAGAGATCTAATGCTCAGAAGTACTAAACTGCTGCACAGGGTAAATGAGCAGATGTAGTGAGCTAGACTGTCTGATTAGGACCTGAGAGGCCAGGATTCAAATTCCCACTCAGCCATATACTCATGGAGCTGACTGCGGGGTACACCAGAGTTGTCATGGGGATAAAATGGAGCTGTAAAGAGCTGTGTGTGACACCCTGAGCTCCTTGGAGGGAGGCTGTGATAAAAATGGATAGCTAGAAGTGTGTGTCACTTTTCTTATTAGATGACCCTACAGGTTTGGTATAGAGGGAGTATTTAAGAAGTAAGATTTTAGCATTCATAGGTTTGCCAATCTCCAGGTGGTGGCTGGAGATTTCCAAGAATTACATCTGGTCTATAGATTACAGAGATCAGTTCCCCTGAAGAAAATGGCTACTTTGGAAGGCGGCCTCAACGGCATTGTATGGTATAACACCCAAGCCCAGCGTCTCCTCCTCTCCCACCTTGGTGGAGCCCTTCCTGCCCAGCCCTGCCCTGGCAGCCGAGGAGAGGCTGTCACTTCACATGCCTTTGCCCCTGCCCATCCTGCTGGCCTTGCCTGCTGTGCCACTCTTCCCACCTGGTGCACTCAAGTGAACCCCCCCCCAGTGCCAAGGTGCTGCTGGCCAAGAAGCCTGAGGTGCCGTGCAAGCTGAGCTGAGCTGATGAGGTGACCACACTGCTGGGGCTGGGCTGCGGATCAAGGGGGCGGCCAAAGGGGGCCGTTCATGTGCCAGCTGTGCAAAGAGACCTATGCCACCCCAGGCTCCCAGGGCCAGGGAGGGACTGGGGGGGGGGCTGGGTGAATTTGGGAGGGAGCATTACCCCACGAGCCCCCTGTGGCTATGGGCCTGAGGTCCCTCCCCAGACTCCAGCCCCCAAATCAACAGGAATTTTACAGTCCAGAGCAGATAACCCTAATCTGAAACAATTTACAAAATGGCAAGAGGCATCACCACATCACAAGCCATATCCAGCAGGTGCCCAAGATATTCATGCAACCTCCATCCACACAACTGTCACTGCTGCAATAGATATACTAGCTGTGCAGGAAATCATACTCTCCCAGCAACTAAAAATTGTTTCCTGCAGCAGAAATGGTACTAGGCTGAAAATGGCTGGATATAATTGCAGGTAATCAGTAATAAATTAAGCAAACTCCAGAGGACAGCGGACAACAGGAGGGCCTAGTGTGATGTGGCCCATGGGGTCACGAAGAGTCAGACTCAACTGTGCAACTGAACAACAATCAGTAACAACTGTGTATTTATTTTGTGTAGTGATTGTCTAGAAAATCCCTGATAAGCTGTTGATAGGCATCACCAGCGGGTTCCAGGGATATGACTAAACAGTTACAGAACCAAAGCCAGATGTACTGCCAGAATAATAGAAATAGGGTCAATCCAAACTGTGACTGCTGTCAGGCAGTAATATTGAATTTTCCAGATGTAATGTGATAAAGGGTGCGTTTAGACAGCGTGCTGGAGCGGTTTAAACTGCTCCGGCACGATGCGTTTTTTTTTTAAACTGGAGAATCGCGCTCAGACTCACCTCCTCCTTCCGAGCGCCCCGCCGTCCTCCTGCAGGTGGGAGGGGTTTCCCCCTCTCCTTTGAGCATGCGCACAGGCAGCCCTCTCCCGAACAGGAAGTTTGGCCGGTGCGAAGAAGAGCGAGCTCAACAGGTCCCTTTAAAGTTTAAAGGAAGAGTCCTTTTAAAAATGGCCTCCCCGAGATCCCGGACTCCTCTAAATGCCTAAACTAGGCACCAGTAAACCTTTTCTTTTTTTAACCTAAGTGCGGAGCTCCGCTCAAGCGCACACCGGTAAGGGGAAAAAAAAATGGAGTACTAAAACCGGAAGCTGGAGGCAGCTTCCCAGAGGGGAGGGGGGTTGAAGCACCCGGAAGTGGCTGGATGGAGCGATCAGACAGGGAAAGTGCGGCTTGAAACGGAGAATCATGGAAAACACCGCTTGGGTAAGTGGTGCCAAAATACTCCGTTTCAAAGGGGGTTTGCTCCAGAAAGCGACGGCTGGGGACGGTGGGCAGATGTTGGGCGTGTGAACGCGCAGGGAAAAGCCGTTTCTGAGCCGTGCTGAAAACGGCTCAAACGGCGCGTCTGAACGCACCCACTGACTAGCTGTTGGACCAGCAGTTTTTTGTACCATCATCTGCTGTACACAGTCCATATCACATCACAAGACCTGGCATCTTGCGATGCAAATGCATATGCTGATAAAGATTCTGCTCACGGTAGAAAGCAATGTGCAATATTTCCACACAGAGTGGCACAGGAGAAAGATTACAAAACAGAACCCTCCAGCAGCCTGCAGAGAAGCTGTGCTCTGCCCTTCACTAGGACTCCCTCTCAAAACTCCTGAGTGCACCTGTCTGGTTCAGCTGACTGGGTCATATCACCTACACCCCATGACTGTTTCACCCCATGAAACAGAGAAAAATGTTGTTTAGTAATCCCCAGCCACAGGTCACTGACCTGGAACAATGAAAATCTCAGTACTCTTCTCAGAAGAAAATGCAGACTGGTATACCTTCAGGAATCTATCTGCATATCTGCATATTTGTTTGTGAAACGTACCACTGTTCATTAAAAAAAAACAGATGAGGAGGAATGTGTACAGAATATGAAGTCAGGGTTCTATCTAAGGTTATGTAACAACTTTCTATTATAAACCCACTCCTGAATTGATCTAACTAGATGTGCAAGTCACTTCTGACTTATGGTCACTTATGAAGTAATGACCTCAAAAACATCCTATAATTAACAGCCTTGCTCGGGTCTTGCAAGCCAAGGCTGTGACTTCCTCAACTGAGTCAATCAGTCTCATGTTGGGTCTTCTTTTCCTGCGGCCTTCACCTTTTCCTAGCCTAGGGCTTTGTAAAACAGAATTTTCTCTACTACTGGATAGTGAATTACTCAAGATCTGCAGGAGTTTGCAGTCGGAATCCAAAAATTTATTTTGCTTTTTTTTAAAAAACACACCTTCTTGAAATTCCTTCTCACAAACGGTGTTGGCTTCCTGCTCCAGATTTGTCCTAAATTTCAACCTGTCATATTTTAAACAGGTTGGGCATTTAATCTGAGCTGTCTGCTGTGCTGCAGTTTCCTGTGGAGGGCGGGTAGTTAACCCTTTATAACACGCATTAATCTGATTTTCTGCTGAAGAACCTGTAGCCACCCTTGTTTTTGATGGAGAAAAAGCCACTGTAAATGTAATCGTTGTCCTGAAGCTGAAAGTGCACCACATGAATACCTATAACCTTCTCCAAAGCTTGCTTTACGCTTCCATTCCCTTAAGCCTGCCCCCAATAGTCATCAATATTCTAATTTTATCCCCCCCCCTTCCAGCTTGGTGTCAGTGTTTACTTCCTGTTATTAAAGGTACTGGGGCTCAAGGCTCCATAGAAACCACCCTCTCTGCTGGGGAGGAAAGAGCCTTTGTGGTTACTTAGTTCTGAAATTAGGCCAGGTGGGGCCTGGGGTTCTCCCAGAATGACAATGCCTCTCCAGATTATAGAGATCGGTTCCCATGCAGGGTATGGCTGCTTTGGAGAGTGGATTCTATTGTGCACCATAGAGATAATATCCCTGCTGAGCTCCTGCCCCAAACTCCACCATCCCTCCTAGGCAGTGCCCCCAAATCTCCAGCAGTTTCTCAACCCTAGCTGAAACAGGTGTGTTTGATCTGAACAGTGGCATTGCAGGAAGTGGTATTTAGCCCTTTCTGCGGACTATTTTCCCACTTTGAATGACCCTCGGAAACTCCTATTATGTTTACTATGGATATTGCACTGTATTTTGTTCACTGAGGGGCTAATAGCAACTTTGAGGGTTGATTTAGATCAAGCAAATCATGTGCATATGTGTCGGGGGGGGGGAGAGAATAGCATGTGTGATAGGGAATTATGAACTGTCTTCACCAGCATCAGCATCATTGGACCAAAAATGAAGCCCTCCCTCCATAGCTACTTTAAAGCTTTTTATTTATTTTTGTAAAGAAAGAAGCATAAGCATTAGGAAATCCAATTACATATCTACCATGTGGTATCTCTTTGGCCCTCCAGGACAATGGACACTGTCCTATGCCTAGTGATGCTATTACAAATGAGCTGTGGGATTGTACATAGGTTGTGAGACTGAAATGCAGCTCAGACAGAGCCCCACATGTATCGTTTTTTTTCACCCCAAACTCCTATAATGGGCTCACCCTCTGGCCTTTTGCTCAGTGCATACATCAGCTTTGATTCCACAGAAGAATTCTTCAAACATGTGGGTGCAAACTGGCCTCCCTCTGAAAATCTCCACCTCACCCCATGCTCTTCCCTGCATCTCCTGTTCCCCAAGCAGCAACATTTGGGGAGTATTTGGGGCCACAGCTGGAGAGGTGAAGGTTCAAAATTCCCAGAAATCCTCCACAGGATCTAAAACATGATCTTCTTGAGATTCCAGTCCCCAACACGTCTTGTATAGATCAGGTTTTGATGTGGAAAAATTGATATAGCAGCTGTGAAGCCTGCATGGCATTTATTGACCTTCTGCTGGTCTTCTAACAGACACGTTCTGAACCATTTTGTCCTCTTTGGCTTTTCATTTAAAATCAACTAAGTCAAGGAAAGAGGAAGTGATCTTCCCAGTCCCTCATAACCATGCAGTTCACCATGAGTTAAAACCTGTATGTTGTCAGTGAATATGCCCTTCTTCCATCAAGAGGAGGAGAAGGAACTTTTTTATATATAAACATTTTTATTGCTTTTTATCTCTACACACTACAGGGGATAAGGGGTCAGAGATATACTAAACTAAAATATAGGGTAGGCAAGGATCATATAATGTTCTATGCTTCGGTTTCCTGATGTTTCCCTATTAGATAGTTTTTACAAAGATGGAGATTAACTGTTTATATTTCTACATTAAACAAATACAGGCAAGATTAGCTATAATATGTGCATCTTAGTAAGTAAAAAAAAAGAGAACAGATTTTCAGAATCAAGTTACTTAGCGGCTTTCTTTCCTCTATACTTGTTTTTATCAAAGGTCAGCTTAACTTTAAGCGGCTTAGGAGCCGCTGCTCCTAGTTCTGATTCAGAGTCAAAGTCTTCTTCTGAAGAACTGTCTGAGGAACTTCTCAGTCCATGTTCGCTGTTAACTTCTGTAGCAACATTGTCCTCTGCTTTTCCTTTCGCTGGACTTTGGTGCTGTTCCAAAAACGCTTTTGCTTTTGTAACAGAGTCAATCTTTTCTTTTTCTCTTTGAAGCTGAAGATAAGTCCTTCTGGGACTATCCATCTGTAGGGGGTGGAATTTTTCTGTAAAAATAGTATCAGATTCCTGTTTTGCTTCCTCCTCTTTCTCACCTTGAATGGAACATCCTTTAAAACTTTCGCTTCTTTAGGGTTATCCCATTGGTCGCTTTCAATATCATGTCCCTTGTTGACCTTTTGGAGAATTTCACAAATACTTCACTGGGCAGGTTGTTTTTTTAAATAAATTCTGAATAGGTTTGATATACCATATCCATGTCACTTTGTAATGATTCCGCTTTACAATCTGCCACAGGAACTAAAGCTTCACTTAGGATCTCTTTCAGGTTCTCTCCTTTTGTTCTGGAATACCTTAAAATCTCAGGATGTATGATGATCTTTCCATCTGGAGTTGCAACAGCTGTTGTTTCTTGGAGGTCCTCTCTTTTTTCACTGCCTCCATTCTTTTATTCAATATGTTTGTCTTGTCATCAACCTTTTCCAGCTTTTTGGATGTCTTGTCTGTTCTTGTATTAGTTTTCTTCAGTTCCTTTTGTAAAGCCTCAAAGTTGTTGTTGAAGTTAGTCATCTGGTCCAGTAGAGGGCACAATGCTGCAGCAATCATCTTAGAAATATCTGTGGTTACTTCCAGTCTAGAGACCAGAGTTGTTGAGCTGGCAGTTCCTGAAGAAGGTTTCACTCTGGATGCCATGATCTGGACACAGTTCTTCTGTTAATGCATTCTAAGATTGCATTAACTTTCTTCACAGCCACATCACACTGCAGGCTCATGTTGAGCTTGTGATCAACCAGAATACCTAGATCCCTTTCACATGTGCTGCTGTCAAGCCAAGTCCCTCCCATTCCATATCTGTGCCTTTGATTTTTTTGTACCTAAGTGTAGGACTTTGCACTTATCTCTATTGAAATTCATATTATTTGTCTCAGCCCACTGTTCCAGCCTATCTAGATCATTTTGAATCCTGACTCTGTCTTCTTCAGAATTAGCAATCCCACCCAGCTTCGTGTCATCTGCAAATTTGATAAGCATCTCCTCTATGTCTTCCTCCAGGTCATTTATAAAAACATTAAACAACACCCGGGCCCAGGACCGAGCCCTGTGGCACTCCACTCGAGACTTCCCTCCACGTAGACACAGAGCCATTTACGAGCACTCGTTGGGTACGATTTTTCAAGCAACCATGAACCCATTCAATGGTTGCACCATCCAGCCCACACTTAACCAGCTTATCCTTGTACACTTGATTCTTAGAATACATGCATTGAGTAATTCTCATGTTATATCCTATGCACATAACAGTTCAATATGTGATTTAACTTATTATTTATCCAGGTACTGGTGCCCAGTTTCATTTCCGAAGTGAATGCAAGATTGCACTTTCTTACAAATAGACATATGCAAGTACATGCAAGATGTATGTACATTCACTGTAACCTGTGAACATGGCAACTGAGCCACTGTGGTGTAATCGTTAAAAGTGCTGGGCTAGATGTGAAAATGTGCCCTTCCCTCTGAAGCAGCAAGTGGTGAGGAAGTGCCTGGGAACTGTGTCCACCTGCTACCTCCCCATACCTCTTGTTGCTGTCACCTTCCTCTTTCCTCTTGTCATGTCCATGCAAAAGCAAGGACATAATGGTAATCATGCCAGCACGCATCCCCGCCCTTCCCTTGCAGCCCAGGAACCTCCTTTTTTCCTCTCCAGCTGAGCTGCAATGTAAAGCTGCACTACAGCTCAGCTGGGAAAAGGGAAAAAATCCCTTTTAAGGGCTAAAAGGTGGAAGAACATGGAGCTTAGACTTGCCATGTTGAAGATGGATCTTAGTTTAGCTTGTCCCCCTCCTACAGTTCATTTTCGGAGATGAATGAAATTAGATTTTTCTTTGATCTGGCTCAAAGGGGCAAAGCCCTGGAAGGCTCATGAATCATGCTCACAACAAGCAGCATGTCAGGTGGAAGCTTCCTTTAAATCCAAGGGTACACTGCTATCCATTGCGGGGGTGGGGATTATGTGGGTGCATCCCAGGACTCTGGAGCATGTCGTCCCTCTTGTTGCATGCACTTTCAATACACTTTCAATGCCAGTTCACACAGTAAAATCCAGTTGGAAAGTGCATTACTTAGTGTATGTGATCGCAGCCTCTGAGAACACAATCAGTGTGCCTATCTAACTATCTAGTCTCTCTTGCCACGAAGTCTAGAGGCTGAGGCAGGGATATTGCACCTGGAACTTCCAACAAGACCTGCCTATGAATTCCCACTCTGCCATGGAAGATTGTTGAGTCACTTTGGACCAGTCACTTGTTCTCAACCTAGCCTTCCCCACTAAGGTTGCCAAGACTTACTTTTGTTCCAGCGGGGGAGTCCCAGTCCCTCTCTGGGACATCCTCAGCTCACGTGCAAAGTGTGTGTGCTGCGATGACATCACCTGGAAGTGATGTCATTGCTTCAGGCGTGTTGGGGGCAGGGCCACTGTCATTTGAGGGGGAAACATAGAGTTTTCCCTCAAATGATAGAGCATCCCCTCTGCAACGTGCCCGGCAGGATGACATCAACTCTGGATGGCATCATTGCACTGGGCACATCACCACGATCCCAGCACTTTGGGGATGGGGTTCCCCCCCGGTGACCAGATCTTGGTCCATCAAGCAGGCAAATCCCTGCCCCCCAGGGGACCTGGCAACCCTATTCCTCACAGGGTTGTTGTGTGAGGATAAAACAGGGCAGTACAGAACAGTATGCTGCTCTGGGCACTTTGTAGAAATGCAATGAGACAGGATAACTGACATGTCAAGAGACTTGCAGAAAGTTCCGCTGCATGATTGGAGGCAGAATTTAAGTATGCCGATTCAATGCTTTTGATCTTTACTAACATAACAATACTGGTGGTGGTGGGGAAGCTGTCACATTATCTGGAAGTGACATCAACGCATTGCTGACATTGTGCGGCATCTGTTTGGGGGTGGGGTTTCCCCACCAGCCAGCTGGCCAGCATTCTGGATCCCCTACCCTGATCAGAAACCTGGCAAGCCTATCCCAAAAGGAGACCACCATGAACAGCAACAACTGTGTTGCATGGTCCCTCTCTTAGTATATCAGCTGCCCTATTTACATGTGAAAAATGAATGGGAGTGGGTAGTGTACATTATAAGGAGAGGGCCCTGCCATATCATCTGCAGCTACTTAGCTTATAAGTGTATTTTATATCAGGTTTTTTGCTGTCAAGTCACAGCCAACTTATGACGACTCTGTAGGGTTTTCAAGAAAAGAGATGTTCAAAGGTGGTTTGCCATTGCTTGCCTCTGTGTAGCAACCCTAGTATTCCATGGTGGTCTCCCATTCTAAATTTGGAGGGGTAGCAAATATGGTAGAAGACAGAGTCAGGATACAGGGTGATCCTGACAAGCTGGAAATCTGGGCTAAAACAAATAAAATAAATTTCAGTGCAGATAAATGTAAAGTTCTGCATTTAGGTAAGAAAAATCAAATGCATAATTATAGGATGGGAGACACTTGTCTTGGCAGTAGTATGTGCAAAAAGGATCTAGGGGTCTTAGTAGACCATCCAAAAGGTTTAGTTGTTCTTCATATTAAAATTGTTTTAATTGTCCAGAAGTGACATCATGGCGTGGGCAACAGTCTACTTTTGGGGCAAAACTCTATGGTTTGTAGAGCGTCTCCCTGATGTCACTGACATGATGACATCACTTACAGAAGTAGCATCAGTGTGTTGCTGACATCCCCACTTTTAGGCCTTGACCTCCTCCTCCCTTGGAAGGACGAGCCTGGTACCTATGTAAACAGGTGACAGAAGCAGCCTTCCCTCTTTTAGCATCTCACAGGGTCTCACCTCCGGAACACCCCCAAATCTCCCTGCTGGCAGGAGGAAGACACCTGGCAACCCTATTTTGGGAGGAAGCTGTTCTAATGTATAATAATAGAGTGAATGGGGGGGGTGTAATGGGAAAGTCATCAGGAAGGGAGGAGCCCTGTGGCTCAGTGGTGGATCATCTACCTGGCACACACGAAGTCCCCAGTTCAGTACAGTTAATCTCCAGTTAAAAGGATCAGGTAACAGGTGTAATATTATTGGGTCCATATTGGGTCCAGTAAGGAGGAATGGCTTAAAACAATTTTATGATGAAGAACAACTAAACCTTTTGTACACCAGGCTCTAAGCCTTGTTGTAGAGCTGAAGTAATCTTGGGGAAAGGCCTCCAACTGACAGGATCCCTAACACTGCTAACATAACAGAATGTCTCTAAATCATAAACTCTATCATAACAATAGGGGAAGTGAAAAATCTCTACCTGAGACTCTAGAGAGAGACACAGAGTAGATAGTACTGACCTTTATAGATCAATCATCTGACTCATCAAAAGACAACTTCATATGTGTCCTGGCAGCCATCTTAGCTTTCCAGTTGCTTCTCCATACTTATTTTATATCCTTTTTTCTTTTTTTTACCTGCCCATAGTCTTGTCTTTTCCCCTTTTCCTGTACCACTTGCTCAGCATTCCCTTCTTTCTCTTTTCCAACTGCTTGACAATCTTAGCTGTGTAGAAAGTGGATCTGAATCAGCCCTCCTAGAAGTAACCCTGAAATCATTAAACCCAACCATTAACAATATCCGTCTCTCCTCCCTTCTGCAACAGAAACCATTTTGTAATATATGTAGCGATTTTACCTGGAGAGAAGATTTTACCTGGATGGTGGGCAGGTAGCAAAACTCATAACTCAAAACACACTTAGCCATCATGTTCCATTTTAACCAGTTGCTCACACTAGGATACCTGCTCCAGGATTGTTTGCACTTGGAAAACCCCATGGCATGAAAATCTCCTTTATTTCTCCCTGTTATGTTGATGGCTACCCAGAGGAACATATAGAATCATAGAATCATAGAGCTGGAAGGGGCCTCTAGGGTTATCTAGTCGAACTCCCTAAGTCAAGTCATGATACTTTGAGGAAGAGCCTTGCTGTTTTTGGGTGACTTCCTAAACCACCCCATTCAGGATAAGGCCCAGTGTCTGTGCAAATACTGAAGAGCAGGTTCATTTTCCTTCCAGACAAGGTGAGGCTACATAAGCAGTCATTGCAGATTGCTCAACAGGCATCCAAGTATTCAAAATATTCCAACAATTTTTCCAGAGATTATACAAACAAAGAATAAATTTGGGCCAAGCCTATGTTAGCACCTGCTTTATGAACTGGAGACAGAGTGGCAGGATATTCTGAGAATGTTATCTCCAACCACCTGCAGGTCATACAGTGGGGAAAAGGCGTGGAAGAACTCCAGACAGGATTCTCAGGTCTGGAGACAAGTAGCTGGGGAGTGTTTGTAACAATATCAGGAAATAAGGGGAAGACCTGCTAGGACTTGCAGGGAATCCATTCCTCCCTTCCCCACCTAATGACTGCCAACATCAAGGTGGTGCTTAGGGCTCTGGGATTACAGCTGTTCTGCAGACTACAGACATCCATCTCCCTAGAGGAAATGGCAGTTTTGGAGGGCAGACTCCATGGCATCATATCCCTGCTTAGCTCTCTGCCCTCCAGGGGCACCCCCCAAAAAAAAATCTCCAGGAATTCCTCAAATCAGAGGTAGCAACCTTATCCCCCCCATCAGCCCATGGTTCCTCCTCTCTTGCTATGGCTCTGATCCTGTATATTTTCTCCAGCCACCCAGTTGGTCATTTCCACCTTAGAACCTTTCTCCCCTTTCACTGGGACATTGGATGTTACTTCTCCCCAGCATTTAAAAAAAAATTATCTTATTCCCACTTTCTGAGTGATGGTGGGAACCAGAGGGGAAGAAAGAGAAACAAGAAAGTCATCCATTTCATTATGCTGGACTGTCAGCCGATGCAGAAGGTGACAGGCACATAAGTAAAGAATTGCACTCTCACCCGGCAACAAATGGTGCTTTTTCATAGGGCATCAGCCTCCCAATTTAAGATGATATATTTTTCTGAATTTCATAAATATATCCCTCAGCCCTGGGTGGTTCCCTTGCAGATTTTTAACTACCTGGTAGAGTCACCCATGGGGATCAGATATGGCAAACCATCTCACAGTCAACCTATAAATGTTTCTGAATGGAAGTATAAATTCACAAAGTCAGCTTCCCAAAGCATGTAAGCCAGATGGTCAAGCAATGCCAATACTTGTGCGATAATGCAAGAGTTCTTAAATTCTTTTTGCAAACCAACCCCTTTTTCAAATTCCTTGAATGCTCCTTGAGATGACAATACACCAACTCATCCTACTATGAGTACATCTACTCTGGTCCTTTGTCCTTTGCCTCTGTGCTGCAACTGCCTGACCTTCCGGCTGGCTTGTGATGATGCAGTGGAACAGGCCAACACGGCTGCTTTCTACATGTACCTTTTTCTGTTCATGCCCTACTCTTCAGATTTCTCATCCCAACAGCAGAAGATCAGGCAGCCCACTTAAAGCAGCTCTACTTTATAGGACACAATGCAGGCTTTTGATTTCTGTATTCCACAGAAGCACATTCAAGTGCAGCTGGTTGTGGGTATCTCTGGTAATATGTACAGCTCAATCCTGTACATGCTGATTGGCAAGTAAGGGCTGTGGTCACATGAGTGAGATAATGTGGGGGGGGGGGAGTGAGGCTATTTGCTCTGTAGCAATTTGACCCGCATTTGCACGATCACACAGTCCCATTTCCCTAGTGAGTTTTCCGACACTGGGAAAATCAAGTACTTTCCAGGTATTTGTGCTCTGAATCCGTGATTTTGCCTATCTGGACAACCATCTCTCACAATGATTGTGATTAAGTCATCTGGATGTCCTTCTTCTGGTAGGTTTGTTTTTGCAACTTCATCATGCATATGCATGTGCATGCACATATGTGCACATATGCACATGTGCAAAGAATATTTTTTTAAAAATTGGGCAGCGCGGCTGCCTGCGGTCATACAGGGGAAAGTCTGTCTGTGGCCCATAGCAACCTGTTTGACAGTGGACTTTCCCCAGTGTCTTTTAACTCCGCTCTTGCGATGGAGCGAAACAGGTTGCCGACGGGTGCAGGGCACTGGCCAAATGTTCACGTCTGATCACGCCTGTTAAATCCACCTGACATTCGTGCCTATGGTGTGGCTAATTGTGCATGTGATCAGGACCAAAATCTACCAAGTTCAGTGAGGTTGACTCCAAAATAAGTGTGCATAGGGTAGCAGCCTCCAAATCACAGCCTTCAGGGATGTATCAAATTCCTCAACAATCATATTCCTGCAATTTTTTTTTTTAGTAACCTCCAATGGGCTATCACATCCTATCAGTAACAGGCAACTTCTGAAGACAGGAAATATGACCTGAGGGAAGAGAGATTCCAGCTTGGGTTGGAAAATACCTGGAGACTTTGGGGGTGGATCCAGAAGAGGGCAGGGTTTGTGGAGGGGAGGGGCCTCAGCATGGTACGATGCCATAGAGTCCACCCTTCAAAGCAGCCATTTTCTCCAGGGTAGCTGATCTCTGACAGCTAGAGATCAGTTGTAAAAGCAGGAGAACCTCAGGCCCCACCTGGAGGCTGGCAACCCTACCTGGTCCTTAGACTCATTGTGTGGCCTTCGATAAGGCATTTCTCTTTATGAGGCTGTATGAAAAATGAACACATTGGGTTTTCCAGTGTGGTCTTCCAGTGTTATTCCATGATATTTTTGACTCCCAGAAAGACAATGACTGAAGCTGTGTAATCTATTTGGATAAAAGGCCACAGGGGTCCAAGAATGTAGTGAGGAGGGGTGGGGGAATCAGATGAAATGCCCCACCATGGAGAAGTTGGAGTGAATTCGACTGATCCCCCCCTTCACTGCAACCCATTTTTGTCCATCTGGGTCTTATGAATCCAGACATCATCTTTGCAGGAGTTCAAAGGGACTTGCGGGGGGGGGGATCCATGTTTGCCAGTGCCTTCTGCTGGCAACTGATTGGATATGTCCTAAAAAAGTTTGTAAAATACTTTGCAATAAAAAAAAAATGTGATGCGAGTGAGAAGCACTATCAGCAATTGCACAGTTGGTTTAGAGTTAGTGATTCAGATGAAGAGTATTTGACATAGTATGTGCCACACCATATATTCACTGTATTAACATATTAAGCTAATAACCTCCCATTAACAAAAAGCTTGTTAGTCACTTTACCTTTCCAATAAATAGCTCTTGCTACATGTGCTTGAAAGATATGAGTTGTTGCATCAATGAAATATGCATGGAAGGTACTTGTGAGAGGCATGTAATTATGAATGACACCCCCCCCCCCAGTTTCCCACATGTGGGTGGCAAAGGAAAGTCAGTTGCTTCCTGTACTCCTCTTGCAATAATTCTACTGACCCTTTCCACCTAAGTGGGGTTAATACTGACAGCTACTTTTTCTGTAAGAAAGTATTTTATAATTCTAACCTACCCCATATATCATAACACTCCCCCCCCATGGCTTACAACAATAGAAGTACACATCCTACTTTGCAAAATCAAAACATCTGAAAACCAATGTATAAAACAGACACCCATCTCCTGTAACTGATATCAAGTGCATTTTCTTGGCAACTAGCAACAGAGTGACGACAACAAATTGAACGATATTCCTTTGGACGTAGCAGGACCAGATACTTGAATGACACCTGTATAAAGAAGAAATCTTTCTCATTTCCCTGAAAAAATAGGTAAGATCCTCTTCTCCTAACCAATCTCTCCACCTTGGCACTGACTACTGCCTTCCATCTGTGAGAAATCTGTGGTTGTGCCCCAAATGACCCATGCTACTCCTTTGCTCTGGGCAAAATTAAGAGCTGACTAATTTTCTAATTTGTTGAAAGTAAGACTGGCAGCTTTTCTGTTTTTGCTTTGCTTTCTTTCCTCCGCAATGGAGGCTGCTTATCTCTGCCCCTACAGGTAGAATTCCAACAGAACAATTTCCCTCATTGCTGCATCTCCATGCTAGGTAAGGCTTATGGGTTGAGCTTCTGATAGTCCTGGAGCTGTTTAAAGATGCAGAGTGTCTAATGAGATACTAATTACATGGTGGGAACTGGATTCTTGCAAGGTCCAGAATTCTGTAGTGTATGCAAACTGGCCACTTTTTTTTTTAACCTGGCCGTATGTCTCCAACAGCTGCCACCTAAAAGTAGGCAGGCAAAGCTTTACTCCCACCATTTCCCATTGCATTCAGAATCCCATCTGCTTAATTTCTGTGAGTCAGGTCGTTGTTAAAAGGCCCAGGAGAAGGGCTGGTTTGTGTGGTTTTTTTTAGAAGTGGTGACTTCAGCAAGTATGCCATAACTGTGCCCAGCATATTCTTATAGAATTGTTTGAATTTCAAAATTGGCCTTGCTGCTGTTCCTTTAACCTGTAGGAATGACACAGGTTCCTAGTCATGTTCTTTGCCTGCTTAATTTCTGTTTGTTGGTACGGCATAGGGAACAGGGTTTCTGAGCAAGGGTGGACTTTTGACATTGAAGAATGCTTTGTAAGATATTGGCAGTGTGATGGCTGCAGTCAGAATCCACGGTGTCATCAGATTCTCTCAGGTACATGGATTAATGCAGTCCTCTGGGTTTCAGCAGCCCCTCTGATACAGCTCCACTCAGTTCTTCTGCAGAAGTGGACTTTTCTGGAATGATCCATCAGCAAGAGCTGGCAAGAATCTGGTAGCCTCCTTGCAGTTCTTTCCTGGCAAACCCTTGTGGAATTTCAGTTTTGACATAACATTTTCCACATGTCTTTCTGCAGTGGAATAATTCCCAAACCACTGACTGTAGAATGACCACAGATGGAGCAGAGGGCAGGGCTCCCCTCCCTGAAGAGATGCACAAGAAGCGAGTTTTGGCAGATGGGAATTGCGATGCTATTAAATGCACATGGGAACCCCACCCTCCTTGGCATCTGGCCACCCTCAGCAGGCCATGGGTTGCCTGGATGAAACAGCTGCTTCATCTATGTTAAATTAGCCAGTTCAAAAACCTGAGAAGGCTTCTGTATCTTTTGGGAGCCACACCCAAGAGAAGTTTCCAACAGATCTGATTCTCCTGTTTCTATAGCATTTTGCTGGGAAAAGTTGCACTAGGTGAAATTCTCCTTTGTCTGCAGCTTTTAAAGATATAGGGGCCTTCCCAGGATCTGGTGCTGGCAACTGAAGAGCAAGAGGGTGGAACACTCTCTGGGAACTGCATTCATCACTTCTGACTCATACAGCTTGCAGTGTCTTGCATATGCTTGCCCTTCGTGCACAGTTGGAAAGCAGCAGAAGCTTCTACAGAGAACAGACTAGAGCTGCCTGTCTGCTGTATCTCTGTGAGATCTCCAGTGGAGAAAGAGGCCTACCTACACGCACTATGTTTTCCTCCCAGTTTTCCTCACACACTCCCCCAGTCTTCCCTAAGTCTGTATGATCAGGTATTTGTTGGGAGTTCCGTGTTACAAACAGGGATGTGCATTTGGTTCGGATGAACCGGGAAAAAAAGAATAATACCTATTTGGCATTATTCGGGCCTGCCTAAAGCCAAATCAGATATTCCCCGAATGGATGCCATATATTCGGCATCCATTCGGGCAATCCCTTTGCTGGGCAAGGTGAAGGCACAGGGAGCCAGGAAAGGCAGGGGGACTAGCTTGGGGGCATCAGGCTCCCTTCAATGAAGGGAAGGCAATTGCCTTCCCTTCAGTGATAGGAACCCCCCCTTCAAGAGGGGATTATTATACCCTATGGGGACAGTTCCCCATAGGGTATAATTGAGCTGAATTATTCAGCTTGTCTGATAATTCCTGCACCCCAGAATCATACCGATACTGAGTTTTGGGAATATCGGCAAATATCAAAAATTTTTGGGCTCGGTAGATCCGAACCCGAAAAATTCTGAATTTTTTTTGTGTGCACACCCCTAGTTACAAACTTAATTCCCAGGCACATGCTGGCCTGATTTATGTGATGGTTAAGGAGAGGGTACTTAAATGTTTTCCTTGCGCCATTTTCCAGACTCGGGAGGCACTGTTTGCTGCACTGGAGAAACCTTGCTGTATTGCATCAGTGCATGTAGATGCACCAATGAGGCAAGTACTGTCTGCTGGCTCCTTTGTAGATCAGGAAAATGACATGGGGTGGGGAAGGATTAAGCCTGCTGTCCCTGTGTGTCACAGCCCCATTCTGAATCAGGCCACTGTGTGCCTTAAGTTCCTAGCATGGAACTCAGAATCTTGTATTCTAATAGCAAAGTCGAAAAATCTTTGGATACTTAAATCCAGTGGCTGGAGCTGTGAACAGCAAGACAGATCTTTCTACAGACATAAGCTTTAAGCAATGGCTCCCCCTCAGTGGCTGTTGCTAAGCAACCAAAGGTTCCAAGTCTTGGTTCTGTCAGTAAAAGCAAGGGGGAGGGAGCAGAACCCTTTTGGCCTTTGAGGGAGGGCACCTGGCAGCCAGGCCTGCAAGGGTTGCCAGGTCCAGGTTGGGAAATTCCTGGATATTTTGTGGTGGAGTCTGAGGAGGGCAGGGTCTGGGGAGGGGAGAGGCCTCAGCTGAATATAATGCCATAGAGTCCACCCTTTAAAGCAGTTCTTTTTCCAGGGGGACAGATCTCTCTTTCAGATGGAGTTCAGTTGTAATTCTGGGAGAACCCTAGGCCTGGCAGCAACCTTGGGATTACTAGATACCACCCAGCTTCCATAACTCAACTAGGCATGGCTGCTTGCTGCTCTTCAACAGCAGCCACCCTATGAAAGCCAGTGTGGTATAGCAGTTAAAGATTCAGAGTAGGGTCTGGGAGACCCAGGTTCAAATCCCCAACTTGCTGTAGAAGCTCATTGGGTGATTTTAGACCAGTCACATACTTTCAGCCTAACTACCTCACAGGGCTGTTAGGCAGATAAAAAGGAGGAGAGGAGAATAATGTAAACTGCTTTGGTCCCCACTAGAGAGAGGTGAGGTATAAATGAAGTAAATAAACAATATATATAGCTGAAGATGGGGGGCAGATAAAAGGTATGTTGGTGAATGGCTCAGAAGGAGAAAATGAGGCAGGGAAAGGGGAGAGGATATGGGGGTTGCCAGGAGGAGGGAAAGTGGAAACAGTGTGGGGAGGGGGGTACAGGGGGAAGTGAGGTGACACCCCACGAGTACTTGAAGATTCTCTACCATGCAAGTGAGCCTGGCCCAGTGGCCAGCATCATAAAACTGGGCCACAGTTTTCCTAGGTAGAGGCTGCTGTGGGGGTGAAGCTTAAGATAGAAGGGCAGATAGTTAGGTTGTCTGTTGGTTAGGAAATTCCTAGAGATCTGGGGGGGGGATTCTGGGGAGGGTGGGGTTGGAAGAGGGGAAGGACCTCAGGGTGGTAACAATGACATAAAATCCACTCTCCAAAACAGCCATTTCTTCAAGGGGAGCTAGGGCTGACAAGCTGTAGGTAAGGGCTGGAGATTACAGCTGCTCTTCAGATGACAGAGAGCAGTTCCGCTGGAGAAAATGGTTACTGTGGAGGGTAGACTGTATGGCATACTGGCATTATACTCTGCTTAGCTTGCTTCCCTCCCCAACCTCACCCTCCCAAGGCTCTACCCCCAAATCTCCAGGAATTTCCAAATCTGAAGCTGGCAACCCTAACAGGCACACTGATCTCTGTAGTTGGGAGATCCATTGTGATTCCAGGAGATCTCCAGGCATCACCTGGAGCTTGGCACCCAAGTGGGGGCTGCCAGCATCTGAACTCCAAGCAGTAAAATCACCGCTTGGAGTTCAGGGAAGGCCTGCGACCACCCCCTCCCTCCCCCCCTGCTGCCCTACAAAATTTCCCCATGCTCCATCAACCTAAAATTTCTGGCTATGGGGCTGTATGTTCTGTTGATCAGCTGGAGGGCCCTTTAAATCTTTCAGGAGGGGAGGGAAAGGGGCTGTCGCCAATGACAGCTCCACTCACAAAAAGACCCTTTAAATGGTCTTTTTGTGAGTGAGGTGGGGGTTGCCATGTGCAGGGCCAGCAACAGCCCTTCTCCCTCCCCTCCCGAGAGATTTAAAGGGCCCTTCAGCTGATTGGCCACATGCTCCCCACTGATCAGATAAGTCCTTTAAGGATGGAGAGGGGTGGAGAGGATGGAGAGGAGTGGCCACAAGTGGCTGCTCTTGGGAGCAGGGCTTGGAGGCATCCCCACCCACCCCTGGAATGCCCCCCAAAATCCCTCCGCTGGAGGCACGAGGGGATCTGGCAGCCTTAAAGTCTTTGCAGGTTCCCACATGTACATCTCATATAGTTTGGCTCTGAGGTCCCCGATCTGTGCATTCTAATTGTCAACTTTTGAAACTGACCATCATAGTTATTCTGCCTTTAACAGCACCTCAATCTACAGACACTATCAGGCATTAATATTTTCCTCAGTGCTGATATTTGCTTGTGTCGCTCACTGTTATCTCCTCTTACTGGTAGCAGCCTAGGTAGGGAAAGAACTTGTGCCATACCTGTGATCCTTTAGGGGGGAAAAGAGGGACTGAACCTGGGACCTTCTGCATGCTAATCCTGTGCTCAATGACAGGGTCACAGTCCTTGAAATAGGGTTGCTAACTCTGGGTTGGAAAATGCCTGGAGATTTGGGCGTGGAACCTGGGAAAGGTGGGGTTTGAAGAGGGGAAGTTGCTCAGCAAGGATGTGCTGCCATAGCTTCTGCCCTCTGACACTGCCATTTCCTCCAGGGGAACTGATATCTATAGTCTGGAGAACTCCAGGCCCCACATGGAAGTTGGCACACCCTTCCTTGGAAAGATATTTTTAGGCTGTGGTTATAACGTGGGGAGGAAGTAACACTATTTGCTCCGTAGCAATTTGACATACATTTGCGTGATCACACGGTCCACGGGAGCCGCGGGGGCAGCCCACCATTGTGTGATCAGATACAAACCGTGGGTGAATCGGGGGGGGGGAGGGGTTGCTGCATGTTTCTGATGCACTTAAACAGGGGATCGAAGAATCGCATCTCCACACTGAGGGCTTCCTATAGCAGTACATGATGATGCACATACTAGGAAGGCAGAAAAAATGGCACAGAGTTGGGATGGCCTGATCAGACCATCCTGATGCCATGAGAGTGCGCTGGCATGATCACAAAAGGGAAAGTCTGTCCATGGCCCGTAGCAACCCGTTTGATAGTGGACTTTCCCTAGTGTCTTCTAACTCTGCTCTTGCGGCGGACCAAAATGGGTTGCTGATGGATGCGGGGTGCTGGCCAGATGTTCACATCTGATTGTGCCCGTTAAATCTGCCTGGCATTCGTGCCTATGGCGCGGCTAATTGTGCGTGTGATTGGCGCCTTAGTTTTCTTTATAAAGTATGATGGTTGGTGTTTTTAGAGTTACTTGACAGCCTGAATCCACTTGCACCAAAGCTGTCATCAGCCTGTTTTACCTTGACCCTCAAATACAGGTTTTTTTAAAAAAATGCCCTGCTTCTTGAGTTTCTGTGTGCCAGGCTTTCATTTGATTGTTTAGCTTGATGGGTTAAAAGAAATTAACTATCATTTGGGAAGTCTCCTATTCTTTTGCTATAACTCACTAGGTAGGATGTGTTCTGCAAGCTATTTTCCCAGCCTTCCTTCTCCATCTGCAGTCTAATACTGTCCTACAGTACTGAAATATTCATGGTGCCCTTTCATCATTACAAATGCCTTGTATAAATGCTCATTAACAGCAGCCTGGCATGCAAAAATTAAGCTGGTAAAGTTTTCTTCTGATAGAGAAGAAACCTGCTTTACTGATCTTTAAATTTTAAAAACACCTAAAAGCCCTAATACAAGGAGCAAGGATTCTTTGCAATCCACCTGCTCTTCTTCTAAACTCATTTTTGGCAGGATTGCATTGGTCATTACCTAAGGAGGTGGTGATCAGGTGATTGTTTTGTGGTAGATTTGAATGTATCTCATCACATGCAATAATCATTATATGCATTGAACAGACCGCTTGCAAAGATCACCCACTGCTCAGCAGCTCACAGTAAATAACATACCCAGCCTGTGTGTGTGTTGTCCTGCTCAAGGAATGCCTATGCATAGCTTTCAAAAGTAGCCTTCCATTATTCTTATTGTGTGTTAAGCTTATCTCATCAACCACTTGCATCTGTGAACATTTGCTGCACTGACTGTTTGGAACAGGTTGCTGGATTAAGGCACTGGCATCGTTCCACCTCCCAGTTAGCGCCAGTGCTTTTGGTGGGAATAGAATCATAGAATGTTAGAGTTGGGAGGGATCTTGGAGGTCATCTAGTCCAACCCCCTGCACACTGCAGGAGCATAGCCAAAAGATAGCCCTACATACCTACAACATACCCGAAAGATAGTCATCCAGCCTCCGCTTGAAAACGGCCAGTAAAGGAGCATCTACTACCTCCCAAGGCAGTCTGTTCCACTGCTCAACCTCTCTTACAGTTAGGAAGTTTCTCCTGATATTTAGCCGGTAACGACTCCCTTGTAATTTCCACCCATTAGATCTAGTCTTACAATCCAGAGCAAGAGAGAATAGATCTGCTCTAGCTTCTACATGACAGCCCTTCTAATACTGGAAGACTCCAATCATGTCCCCTCTAAGCCTTCTCTTTCCCAGGCTAAACATACCCAACTCTTTCAGCCTTTCCTCATAAGACTTGGATTCCAGCCCTCTCACCATCCTGGTTGCCCTCTTCTGAACATGCTCGAGCTTGTCAACATCCTTCCTAAAATGTGGTGCCCAAAACTGGACACAGTACTCCAGGTGAGGCCTGACTATAGCAGAATAGAGCGGAACTATCACCTCCCGTGATCTGGGCACAGTGCTTCTGTTAATCCATCCTAAGATTGCATTAGCTTTCTTCACAGCCACATCACACTGCAGGCTCATGTTGAGCTTGTGATCATCCAGAACACCTAGATCCCTTTCACATGTGCTGCTGTCAAGCCAAGTCCCTCCCATTCTATGTCTCTGCCTTTGATTTTTTGTGCCTAGGTGTAGGACTTTGCACTTATTTCTACTGAAATTCATTTTATTTGTCTCAGCCCACTGTTCCAGCCTATCTAGATCATTTTGAATCCTGACTCTGTCTTCTTCAGAATTAGCAGTCCCACCCAGCTTTGTGTCATCTGCAAATCTGATAAGCATCCCCTCTATGTCTTCCTACAGGTCATTTATAAAAACATTAAACAACACCGGGCCTAGGACCGAGTCCTGTGGCACTCCACTCAAGACTTCCCTCCACATAGATGCAGAGCCATTTATGAGCACTTGTTGGGTACGATTTTTCAACCAACTGTGAATCCATCCAATGGTTGCACCATTCAGCTCACACATAACCAGCTTATCCTCAAGGATATCATGAGAAACTTTGTCAAATGCTTTACTGAAATCTAGATACGCTATACCCACAGCATTGCCAGAGTCAACCATTTTAGTAACTCTGTCAAAAAAGGAGATAAGGTTGGTCTGGCATGACTTATTCTTGATAAACCCATGCTGGCTACAACCAATTAACTCATTCCGTTCAAGGTGCTCAAAGACAGAGCGTTTAATAATCTGCTTAGAATTTTCCCAGGTATTGATGTCAAACTGACAGGCCTGTAATTTCTGGGATCTGTCTTTTTTCTCTTTTTGAAGAGCGGGACAACATTCGCTCTTCTCCAGTCTTCCGGCACAACACCAGTACTCCAGGACATCTCAAAGATTAGAGCCAGGGGCTCTGAAATAACATCTGAAATTTCTTTTAGCACCCTGGGATGCAAGCCATCTGGCCCTGGAGATTTGAAAGTATTTAAGGCAGCTAGATGCTCTCTAACCATTTCCTTACTTATTCTGGACTGGCAGTTCCCCCTTCCTTCATATGCCCTGCATCCTTCAGTTTGTATACAGCTCACCTTACAGGTAAAGACTGACACAAAGTGAGAGTTGAGTAATTCCTCTTTGTCTTCATCCCTTGTTAAGGCTTGACCGTCTTCTCCTAGCAATGAGCTTACCCCATCACTGTTCTTCTTTTTGCTCTGAACATAGGCGTAGAAATTTTTCTTGTGATTTTTAGCATCCCTCACAAGCCTCAGCTCCATCTGCGCTTTAGCCTTTCTGATACCATCCCTACAGATTTGAGCCTGCTTCTTGTACTCACCCTCAGTAATCTGACCCTCCTTCCATTTCCTGTACATTTCTCTTTTTAGCTCTTCAGAGAGTTCCTTGTTCAGCCACCTTGGCTTCATTACTCATCTCCTACCTTTCTTTCTTACCGGAACAGTTTGCTTGTATGTAGTTGTGGGTTTGTGTGGAATTTAAATTCTAGGAATAATTGTGCTTAAGAAATGTTGCTATCCGTTGCAAATTCAAGCTAGAAATTGCACAACAGGCAAAGAGGGACAAACATGTTCACCTCTTGAAAAAGAGAGGTGACTGATTTCGGCATGACTTGCCCTGCCTTCTTAAGCTTGTAGACTTGCATGGGGCCTGCTAACATGGCTTAGAGGTGGCTCATGCTTGCTTGTGTTGCATATTGTCCAACCAGTTAGACCACACAGAACATCTCAGAAATGTTAATCGTCATCTCCTGTTGGCATAGCAAAGTTACATTGGGTTGATAGAGCCTCCAAAAAACAAAAAAAGAAAAGAGCAGATTCCCCAGCAAAATTTATGCAGTCACATTGACTGACACAAGGTTTTGTGAACTGGCAAACTGGATGACACTGCAGTAAGCTTTTGAAGACTGTTGCTTTACTGGTCTAAAAAGATGACCCAATTCACAAATGCTGTGGAACACTTTTGAGCCTCTCACCTGCTTTTGCTGTGCAGTTTTTAAACTGACAGTTGGTCATGAGGGCAGATGGATGTACAATCACATTTCAAACTTCCTGCTTGATTTTGTCACCTGAGAATAGATGCATTTCTCTCTGCATTGTAATTTAGTCTTCCACCTACCTTTTCCCCATAGACTTGTACATATTTGTGAATAGTCTTTTAAGAAAAACAAAACACTTCCCCCTATGCAGAGATACGTTCAGGCACTGTTTAGTTCCTCATCCAGTTCCTTCTTCTTTTCTGTGACTGTAGATGTTTGCAGCACAGCCATTTCCTTCATTGCCCCCCTCACTCTGATCTCCAGTGGCCTGTAGCCAGAAATTTTATTCTGAAGGAGCTTGAGGAGAGATAGGAAGCAAAAAAGCTTGAGAGTGATTTATTTTTCTGTGGAAAGATTTCCATTTCTAAACAATGTTTCATGAAATTGATACCAATGAACAGATGTCAATGCCAATACAATATTTAGGCAAGCTTGACAATTTCAAAGTTGTAATTAATTTTTATTAAAGGTAATTACCCCTAGAAATTTTGTGAAATGGTACATGTGTATTTTATTGATTTATGTGTGTGGGGGGGACCTACATGTACTTAGTAATCTAAATTAAAAAATCACCCATTTGGTCATGCATATCTGTCATGGCTCAGGTGGTGTGTCACCTGAAGCTGCCACCATTCTGGTTTTAGGATCTCTTGAGAAGGCCCAGGGCACCCTCCCAAGACCTTCAGACTTCCCTCATTTGGCCGAATAATAGGCGTGAGGACATAAGAACAGAAGAAGAAGAGAAGAGATTGGATTTATACCCCGCCCTTCACTGCCCAAAGGCGTCTCAGAGTGGCTTACAAACTCCTTTCCCTTCCCCTCCCCACAACAGACACCCTGTGAGGTAGGTGGGGCTGAGAGAACTCTAACACAAACTGTCCTTGAGAGAACAGCTGTGCCAGAGCTTGTGACTGACCCAAGGTCACATCAGCAGGTGCAAGTGGAGGAGTGGGGAATCAAACCCAGTTCTCTCAGATAAGAGTCCGTGCACTTAACCACTACACAAAACTTAACCACTACACCAAACTTAACCACTACACCAAACTGTCTCAAAAGAGAAGCCAATGTTGGATCAGGCCAATGGCCCATCCAGTCCAACACTCTGTCACACAGTGGCCAAAAATATCAGGTGCCATCAGGAGTTCCACCAGTGGAGCCAGGACACTATAAGCCCTCCCACTGTTCCCCCCCCCAAGCTCCAAGAATACAGAGCATCACTTGCCCCAGACTGAGAGTTCCTATCTATACCTTGTGGCTAATAGCCACTGATGGACCTCTGCTCCATATGCTTATCTAATTCCCTCTTGAAGCCGTCCATGCTTGCAGCTGCCACCACCTCCTGTGGCAGTGAATTCCATGTGTTAACCACTGTTTGGGTGAAGTACTACTTCCTTTTATCTGTTCTAACCCGACCACTCAGCAATTTCATTGAGTGCCCATGAGTTCTTGTATTGTGAGAAAGGGAGAAAAGTACTTCTTTCTCTATCTGCTCTATCCCATGCATAATCTTATAAACCTCGATCATGTCACCCCTCAGCTGTTGTTTCTCCAAGCTAAAGAGCCCCAAGCGCCTCAGCCTTTCCTCATAGGGAAAGTTCTCCAACCCTTTGATCATTCTAGTTGCCCTTTTCTGCACTTTTCCCAAGCAGAGTAGACAACAAATTAAAGGTTTATTTTACAGGAGATCAGTCAAATATGGGAAACAAACAAGGTGCAAGAACAATAGCAATAAGTGGGTGAAGAGAAAAGAAACCAAATGCCCTAATGTAACTAGACTCACAATCCCTAGCTCACTGTCCCAGTTGGGCCTGAGTCTACTCATCCTTTCTCTCAGGATGAGGGTCTCTCCAAGCAGGAGACTTCCTTCTGGCTCTGCTCTCTTGGAAGAAAGAACACTTCTTCTGTACCAGCTCTTTTATTATGTCCCCTTTCTCTGTGATTGGCTAAAATTGGGGCCAAACCCTCTCAGGGACTTCTGGCCCCCTCTCACTGCTAGTCAGGCTCCCTGGGCCTGCTAGGCCTTTGCTGGCACAGTCCAGATCATGACATCAAATGAAAATCAAAGCTAAAATACTAATGTATGGGTGCAGCGCAGACAGCATGCTGGAGCGGTATAAATTGCTCTGGTCCGATGCGTTTTTTTTTTTAACCTGGAGAATTGCAATCACACTGACCTCCTTGTTCCCAGCTCCCCGCCGTCCACACGCAGGTGGGGTTTTTTTGTCTCAGTTTGAGCATGCGCATAGACAGCTCTCTCTAGAGCTAAAATTTTCATGCATGCGCAGAACAGCGATTTCCACACATCCCTTTAAACTTTAAATGAAGACTTCTCTTTAAACCTTTACCCCGAAACTGGCCTCCCTGAGATCCCGGACTCGTCTAAATGCTTAAACTAGGCACCATTTAAGCTTTTCTTTTATTAACGTAGGAGTGGAGCTCTGCCCAAGCGCACACCGCCAAGGCATAAAAAAAAATGGCGGACGAAAAGCGGAAGCCTGAGGCAGCTTCCCAGAGGGGAGGGGGGTTGAAGCACACGGAAGTGGCTTGATGGAGCGATCAGACATCAGAAAAGTGTGGCTCGAAACCAGAGAATCAGGAAAACACCACTTGGTAAGTGGTATCAAAATACTCCGGTTTAAAGGGGGTTTGCTCCAAAAAGCCACAGCTGGGGACGGTGCGCAGATGTTGGGCATGTGAACGCTCACATAAAATCCGTTCCTGAGGCGTGCTGAAAGTGGTTCAAATGGTGCGTCTGAATGCACCCTATATCTGTCTCTTTAATGCTGGAAGGGGTATTGTAAGCACTGGTCTGATAATAAACTAACAAGTAACGCAACTGATGCTACTGAGAGTGACACTGAAATGGAGGTGACTCAGTTACCTGTGTGAAAGTGAGTTGAAATAGATGAACAGACAACAACGTCTGTTGCATATGATGCAGGGTTTTTTTGAGGTGAATCAAAATTAGAGCGTCAACAAATTTCAGTGCCTTTGGAGTTTTCCCCTTGAAATTTAAACCGGAGAATCAGGAAAATACCACTTGGGTAAGTGGTATCAAAATACTCCATTTTAAAGGGGGTTTGAGCTGGAAAGCAATGGCTGGGGACCGTGTGCAGAAGCTGGGTGTATGAACGTGCACATAAAATCCGTTACTGAAGCGTGCCGAAAGCGGTTCAAACAGAGTGTCTGAATGCACCCTAAAGGTAGCACATGCTATGTGGTCTTTAAATGTTACAAGTATTTTCCCAGTAAAAACAATTTCTACAAAAAGCATGTGATTAGTTTGAGAACAACATTAAAACCACTAATGATTTTTTTCATAATCAAATCTTTAAACTGTTGCTATTCTCTCCTTATAAATAATTATCTTTTGGTTTCGCAAGATTCCATGCGCTCCCATTGGCTGTAAAATGCCCTCCCTCAGCCATTGGCCCATCAGCCGCCACTCAAGAGTACTCGCATGCCATTGGCCAGGTGCTGGGTCTGCTCCTCTTCTTCCCCACCCACTCCCCCTGGCAGACAGCTCTCTCTCCTGAGGAAGACAGTTCTCTTGACTCCTGTGAGGGACTGTCCCCTCAGTGGCTGTTGGTAGGCAGCCAAGCTTGGTTCTGTGAGTAAAAAAACAAAGGACTTTCAGCATAACCCTCTCCCCCGCCCATAACCCCCTCCCCAATGGCCACTTTCCTGTCAGAATAAATGGAAAAAGGCTCTCTCTCCTGCTTAGCTTCAGCATGGCTGGCTGGCTAACGAGATGGGCCAACGACCATCAAATCATTTTCTTCAACTCCCCGCTGTGCGGCTGACTTTCCCCTAGGGCTGCCAATCTCCAGGTGGGACCTGGAGATCTCCCACTGTTACAATTGACCTCCAGATGACAGAGATCAGTTCTCCGAGAGAAAATGGTTGCTTTGGAGGGTAGACTCTATGGCATTATACCCTGCTGAGTCCTTCCACACACACCCCAAATGCTGCCCTCCACAGGATCCATCCCTCCAAATCTCCAGGTATTTCCCTAATCAAAGTTGGCACCTTCTCCTCTGTCAGTAAAAGGCCCTTTCCACACCTTTGTTGGCCTTTGGGAGAAAACTCATTGGGCCCAGTCCTGATCAGGTTGCCAACTCCAGGTGGGCAATTCCTGGAGATTTGAGGGATGGAGCCTGGAGAGGGTGAGGTTTGAAGACGGGTGGCACCTCAGACAGGTACGATGCCATAGACTCCACTTGCCAATCCAGCCATTCCCTGATGGGGAACCATTGTTGCCAATCTCCAGGTGGGGGCTGGAGATCACTCAAAATTACAACTGCTCTCTACGAGGGAGGGGGGAGGAGATGGAAAACTAAAGGTAGGTTGATGGTTGGCTGGGAGGGAGATAGGGTTGTCAACTCCAGGTTGGGAAATTCCTGGAGATTTGAGGGGTCGAACCTGGAGAGGGTGAGTGTTGAGGAGGGGTGGGACCTCAGACAGGTACAATGCCATAGACTCCACCCTCCAAACCAGCCACTCCCTCCTGGGGAACCACTGTTACCAATCTTGGGTGTGGGCTGGAGATGTCTCAAAATTACTACTGCTCTTCAGGTAGCAAAGATCAGTTCCTCTGGAGAAAATGGTGGACTCTGTCATTATACCGTGCTGAGATTGCCACAGCAAATTGTCACTGAGTGCCCAAAGCCAGGGCACTCTCCCAGAGCCTCTTTCTAGAGCCCATTGTATTTATTTCCACAACGGGCCTCATTCCTAGCCAGATATAAAATTAACATAGGACATTTAAAAATGTTTCCTGAATATAAATTGAAACAAATATGATAAAACAGATCAAGTTTTCTGGAAAAAATTCTACCCCCCCCAAAAAAACCCCCTTATATCACTGGGCATAACTATGCTGGGAGGGGGTAGAACTGTTAGGTCATCATCCCAAACCCTGATGCTCACTGGTCAGGGCCTGAGGATGTTATGAATGGCATCCATGGCATGGGATCTAGTGACATCATATTGTGTAGCAGTATGAGAGTGGTACTTCCACATACCACTAGGTATGTACCACATGGTATCTGTGTTTGGTCACAATCATGTGGCCCTGAAGAGCTGGACGATTTACCAGGAAAAGAAAATAACATGGAAATTAACAGTGTGCAAACTGTCAAATGTAAACTGTTACTGTCAGATTATTGCTTCCTTCCTCAGTCTGTATGTACAGTAGTTACCCCAAATAGGCATGTACAGAAGTCCTAGAAGAAGCCATATATGGCATACTATTAGGTATCCAGGTAAAAGCAATTTGCTTATAATCATACTACAAGTCCTTTGCTGATCTTATTAGTGTACTTACATTCTTCTCTCAAGAAACATTACAGGGCATATGGCTGAGTGGCAATATTCACAATTGCGCTGGGAAATCTGAGGGGTGGGGGGATGGCAGCGAATAATTGCTTTAATTATTGAGTGAGACAGGATGTTGGACTAGATGGACCACTTGTCTGATCCAGCAGGGCTCTTCTTATGTTCTTGCTGAAATGGGAGATTCCCAAGTTACACCAGCCTGTGAAATCACTGCCTCCATGAGAGAAATTATTTCCTAACACCATGTAGCTAGATACATGTGGTGATTGTGTAGTGAGGGGAAAACCAGTCTGCACTGAAGCAGAGAGTTTGGATTCTGGAGATTCAGAGAAGGGATTATTGTTGGCACAGATTTATTTGGAGTCAGCCCAAGACCTTATTTATCTGCTGCGAGAGGTGGCAGGACTTAAAGCTGGATGAATATTATGCCCCCTCCGCTCTTTGGCCTTCTCAATAAATAAGTTATTTTATGTACTAGTAAGATGTTCTGGAGTTTAAAGACTCCTTCTTCATTCCTTTAGCCTTAATGCCAGATTTCGGGGGAGGTGAGGAAAGGAGACTGACAATGGTTCTTCACTGATAGTAAAATAGCATTCCTTTCCTGCTCAGAGGCATGCATCTTTTCACTGCCAGGTTGCAGCAAGGTGGCCTGCAGTTATGATTATACAGATGCTATGCTGAGTGAAAATGGCCATTTGTTTTTCTGCTTTGGCCCCTCTTCCTAGTGCTCCACCTACTCTTGAGGCAAATTTTCCACTGCAAACAGAGGTGGCACTAGGGTTCCCAAGTACTTACTGCATGGGAGCGAGGGAAACATGCTCCCTGGCCAGACCATTCCTCCCTGTAACGCACCATGCCGTCGCCAGGAAGTGACACCAGGTGACGCTCTGGCAATGGGGCTGAAAACTCGATGGTACCATCGAGTTTCCAGCCACATTGCCAGAGTGTCGCCTAGCATCACTTCCTGGCGACGGCATCGTGCGGCGCGTCTTTCCTTCCCCCAGGGCGGGTCCTGCCAGGACGTATCCATCTCCCGCCAGCACGAGGTAAGTATTTGGGAAGCCTAGGTGGCACCAATGTAAATCTTATTATGTCCAATGTTCTCATTTGTCACTGTAGACATTAAAGCTGTGGAAAACACAAGCCCAGGAAGAAAAGGTATAATGAAGCTGGCTAATGAGGAGATAACTTGTTCAGCACCAGAAGTCTTGCAGATTCCTGTCCACATTTCCCTTCCCATGCAATCCTGTGGAAAACTGCTTGCACATTTCCCCTTATATATCCACAACAAAATGGCTTCAGACTTTTTAAAAATGAAAGCTAGGAATCTGGGGCAGAGGGTTTATTTCTGAGAGTGTATTTTGCCCATGTGCCCCCTGAAGCTATAGGTCTGTGACAAGGTATGGGGAAAGTTTCATACCATACTTACTCAAGCTTTTTTTTTAAATAGATGTACTATATGTGTGCTTAGCAGGGCTCTTTTTGTAGCAGAAACTCCTTTGCATATTAGTTGACACACCCCTAATGTAGCCAATCCTCCAAGAACTTACAGTAAGAAGAGCTCTGTAAACTCTTGGAGGATTGGCTACATTAGGGGTGTGTCGCCTAATACGCAAAGGAGATCCTGCTACAAAAAGAGCCCTGGTTAGGGTTGCCAGATTCCCCCCAGCCACTGGCGGGGGATGGGGGGGTAGGGTTGCCAGATCCAGTTGAGAAACGCCTGGAGATTTGGGGATGGATCCTGGAGAGGACAGGGACCTCAGTGGGGTACAGTGCCACAGAGTCCACCCTCCAAAGCATTCATTTTCCCCAGGGGAATGGATCTTTGTCGTCTGAAGATGAGCTGTAATTCCAGGGGATCCCCAAGTCTCACCTGGTGGTTGGTATCCTTCATGCTGAATCTGGGATACACAGTGGGAGTGAGTCTAAGAAGGTCTATTCAGAAGTAAGCACCATGTTGTTCAATGGAATTTACTCCCAGGAAAGTGTCTTTCATGTTGCAGCCATGCCTTTTGAAGAAGAAATCCCATTTCCCCTCAACCTTGGCCATTTCCATATGGGTTATGTGCCCTGGGTTCAATGCTGGGGGGGGGTTGCAAGTTTTTCCCTGCTTCCCCTCAACAGCGTGGTGGATTCATGCATCTCTTGAGTTTTCCCTGTCTTTTTTCTGATGTTTCCCAGATTTGCTTTGTTGCAAAGTTGTCAGTTTCATCTGGGGTGGGGGACAAGATGAGAAAAAAGGCTGTGTTAATGTGGCTAGCATGCAGGAAAAGAAGAATTGGTGGGAGAAGCTTTACAAAATGTCAGATCCCAGCCAGTGATGTTTTGATGGGATTGCACCCAAGTCTAGTCGCAGGGGAGAATGGACTACCATCTTTGGTAGGCAAGTGGACAATGTCTTTGTCTCCCATATCAGCTAGTGTTGCCAGCAGGTCTTGAGAAAAGGTCACATCCCTTCGATAAGAGCCTTAATGCATGGAAATGGGTAGCTGAAGATTTTCATGGTGTGGAACTATGTAGGGTCCTCATTATGTAAGATCAGCTCCAGTAGCACCTTAGAGACCAGCAATATTTTCAGGGTATCAGCTTTTGGGAGGAGCTTTGACCCTTGAAAGGTCACACCCTGAAAATCTTGTTGTTCTCTAAGATGCTACTAGACTCTTATCTAGCTGTTAACACTGCAGACCAACATGACTCACCCCTGAAATTATGCAAGGCGTGTAATGGAATCCAACTCATGTTCCACATTTGATTGGGACTCAGCCCCCCCCCACCCCGCAACTAGCTGAAGAGCACAGCACAGCAGCTGAATGGCCTTCGGCCTTCCCTCCCTTGTTGATTTTCAGCAGCAAAAAAATCACTAAACAGTCCAGCTGTTTATCCTGATTATATATAATCTACAGCATTTTTTTGTTGCCAAAAGCAGCATGGGAGGGAAAGGAGAAAAGGCTGAAGACCCTCCTGCCAGTACACCCTGCTCCACAGCTGATTCAAGACACACACTGCAATTTTTAAGGTGAGTCCTGATCAGATGTCTAGCAATAACCTAACATCACTGGGTAAATAACAGCCCCTTAAAGGGACAGGGCATTTTATTCTTCAGGTCGTTGGCAAGTGCCAGGGTTGCCAAGCCCCCTCTGGCCACTGGTGGAGGATAGGGGGTAGGATTGCCAGATCCAGGTTGGAAAACGCCTGGAGATTTGGGGATGGATCTCAGAGAGGACAGGGACCTCAGTGGGATACAGTGCCACAGAGTCCACCCACCAAAGCATCTATTTTCTCCATGGGAACTGATATCTGTAGCCAGGAGATGGTGTAATTCCAGGGGACCCCAGATCCCACTTGGAGGCTGGCATCCTTGGCAACTCTAGGTGCATGAGTTTTACAGGCTAGGGGGACGACGACCCATGCAATCCTTCTATGAGCCTGTAACCTGCCCCTCCTCCACCTTAGAAGCATGCAGAACCCCTACGCAGCACAGCCAGAGTTGTGTAGTGGGTTCGACGCATAAGGAGAACAGACGCTGAGTGATTAGCAGCTCATACTTTACTGTACACAACACAAGCACACACCAACGGGTCAAGTGACCAACTATATACAATCCCTGGGTGCCACCCACAGGCCCCGTTGGCAGGTTTGAATTTCCTGCCACAGTTCCCATAGGTGCTGTCTCGGAGTCTCAGGATCCTAGTCCCCCTTGTTCTCTTGGAGCTAAGCTCCATGTGTAAACTGCTGTGCCCTAGTGGCGGTCTGCAGACATAACACCCCTCCCCTGTAGTTTGAGCCCACCCTAGGTGACATAGTCCTTAAGATAGGCCGGGGGGCGATGCTCCCGCTGGAAATGCTTTGGAGCCGGGGCTGGAGTTTCAGGAGCCCTGCCCAGCGGACTCTCCAGTATGCTCGGCTGTGGCGGTGGAAGGGTCTTGTCCTGCGCTGGGGCGGAGGCAGGCGGCTCGTGGTTCTCCCATGTCTTGGGAACAGGAGCCGACTCCTGCAGACTGACCCCTGTTGTTTTGCGGTTGTGGTCTCTGGGCAGGTCCCTGCCTTCGGTACTGGGAGTGGGGTCAGTGTCCGATGCCAGGAGCGTGTACCGTCGCAGCTGGTCCACGTGCCACCTCAGGACTTGGCTGTCTTTGGTGGAGATCTCGTACAAAACAGGACCTGTGGTGCGGATTATGTGACCCAGAAGCTATGGTAGTTCCTGGTGTAGACCGTGTCATCGGGAAAGAACCTGTGGGGTGCCTCCCTCTGCTCCTCCAGACAGTGTGACTCCAGGGCCCTATCCAGATGTAGGTGGTCCAGAAGAATCACGGGTCGCTGGCCCATCAGGAGTTCTGCCAGGCAGCGGCTGGAGACTGGGCTGGGACTAGTCCTTTGCACTAGAAGAAACCGGGCCAGTCAGAACTCCCAGTCCTCCTCTGTAAGGCAGCTGAGGGTTTCTTTGGAGGTGTGCATCATGCATTCCGCCTGACCATTGGTGGCTGGGTGGAATGGGGCTGACCTCATGTGCTGGATCAGGTTGCCACGAAGGAATTCTTGGAACTCTTTGGAGGTGAACACTGACCCATTGTCTGAGATCATAGTGTCTGGCAGTCCGTAGGTCATGAAGATCTTGCGAAGGGCCCGGATGGTAGCCTTGGATGAGGTGGCAGAGACGGGACTTATCTCCAGCCACTTTGAGAAAGAGTCGACCGTGACCAGGAACAGCAACCCATGGAACGGCCCGGCGAAATTGATGTGGAGCCTTGACCACGGTGTCCAGGTAGACTCCCAGGCCTGAGTGGGCGCACTTGGCAGATTGGGCCAGATGGCTTGGTGCGTTTTACAGCACTTCACCCCATCCTCCACCTCCGCATCGATCCCTGGCCACCACACATAGCTCCTCACCAGGGCCTTCATGTGCATGATCCCAGGATGCGCTTCATGAAGGGCCGTCAAGACTCAGTGCTGTAGGGCGCTGGGGACTACCACCTGGTCCCCCCACAGTAGGCATCCCTTGTGTGCAGACAACTCATCCTTTCGAGTCCTGAAAGCTGTAAATTCTGGGCCCGCTGTGGCCGCGGGCCACCCCCTCAACACCCAGACCAAAACCCGGGAGATAACAGGATCCCCGGCCAAGTGCTGGGTGGCGTCCTCGGCCTGGAGGGGGGAGTCGGGGAGGTCCTCCATCTGGAGAACGTGGTGCACTGGGGCCGGGTCAGCATTGATGGATGGCAGGTGGCTGAAGGCATCGGCATGACCCATGGGTGATGCACCAGTGTGTAATTGTAGCCTGACAGGAAAATGGACCACTGGAGGACCCATGGGGAGAGAACTTGCGGTGTCCAGCGGTCTGCGGTGAAGAGGCCGAGAAGGGGACGGTGGTCTGTGTCAATGGTGAAGGGCTGGCCATAGACGAAGTCATGGAACTTCTTGACACCTGCCATGACTGCCATGCCCTCGCGGTCACTCTGGGCATAGTTCTGTTCTGCCGCCAACAGCATCCAGGAGTAATAGGTGATGGGCACCTCCCACCTGTTCAGGAGGTGGTGGGCCAGCACCCACGCCGTAAGGGGAGGCATCGCAAACCAGAACTACCAGCAGGGACTCGTCAAAATGGGCCAGGACCCAGATGGAGATCAGCAGCGCTTTGACCTCCTTGAACACTGTGGCCTGGTGGGGGCCCCAAGACCAAGGGGCCTGCTTGTCCAGGAGCTGGTGTAGGGCTCCGCCACCACCGCCTTGTGGGGGAGGAAGGTGTGGTAAAAGTTCAAGAGCCCTAAGAACGCATGGAGTTCTGCCTTCATGTTGGGCAGGGGAGCCTCAACAATAGCCTTTATTTTGTCCCTAGCTGCATGCAGGCCATCTGCATCGACAGTGAAGCCCAGGAAATAGATGGATGGCACCCCCAACAGGCACTTTTCCTGTTTAACTTTCAGTCCTGCATCCTGGAAGCGGCAGAGGACCGCATGCAGATAGTGGTTGAACTCCTCTGGTGTAGCCGCGGTGATCATCACATCATCGAAGAAAGGTGTGATGCCCGGAATCCCTTTTAAGAGAGAGTCCATCAGGTTTTGAAAGAGTCCAGGAGCCACACTCACCCCAAACTGTAGCTGCTTCACTAGAAAGGCCCCCCGTGAGTCACTATTATTCATGCAGCGGTGGTGGCCTCATCCACCGGGAGTTGTTGTTAAGCCTGGGCCAGATCAAGCTTGCCAAAGATCTTGGCACTGGGAGTGGTGGCACAGTGGGTAAATCCCCTGCATAACTATAACATCTGAACTGCCAAGCTTTGTCAGTTCTAGCCCCGTGCTGGTGTGAGCAACCAAGCCTTGTCCCTAGCTCATCATCTACCCAGCAATTCGAAAGCTTCGGCAAGTAGATAAATTGGGGACCACCCACTAGGGGTGGGCACACCAATCCCTTCGGGGAGGTGTTAGCTGCCGTTGAAGACGTCTGCTGTGCTGCGAGATCGGAAGGTAGAAAAATCTGTGTCGGCATTCCCTGCAGTGGAGCGAATCGGCCTGCATTGGAGCAAATCAGCCAGGTGGTGGCAGTGTGACAATGCGACATCGTGAGTCCTGATGTCATTAGCCAGCCGGCAAAGAACATGCTGTCGGATCACGTCTGATACAGCCTGCAGATGAACCCTCCTGAGCAGCTACAGTGTGTGATTAAATAATTGTATGTTGTCTCCCTATCCCCCACAAAAAATGGTTAGTCCATGTCTCTGAGTAACTATAAATCGCTCTGAGCCTGCGTGAGTGGGGAAAGCAATTAATAAATTGAAATTATTATTATTATTATTATTATTATTATTATTATTATTATTATTATTATTATTATTATTATTATTATTATTATTATTATATGGCTAGCATGTGGCTCACTACTGGGACCAGGTATGAGTGATCCTGGGGAGCCGTGTTAATCATGCACTTGTAGTCCGCACAGATACGGACATCCCCGTTCAGCTTCACGGGGGTGACTATGGGGGTCTCCCATGCCGTGTGGGAGACTGGTTCCAGGACTCCTTGCACCACCAAGCAATCCAGTTCTGCGTCAGTCTTAGGTTTCAGCATGAATGGAACAGTCCTGGAATGCATGTGGATGGGGGCCACTTTGGGGTCGAGCTGCAATGACACGGGAGGGTCCGTATATCGGCCCAGAGTCCCATCGAAGACAGCTGGGAACTCCTTGCAGACTTCGCCAAAGTCTTGGGGGGTGCAGAGCTTGACTCCCTCAATGGAAATTCCCAGCAGGCTGATCCATGCGTGGCCCAATAGGCTGACCAGGTTGCTCTGGACCACTATTAAGTCCAAGTAGTCATCAAACCGCTGGTACTGGACCCTGAAGCTCCCCACTCCCAGGACACGGAGGTGATTCCTTTGAAAGTCCGTCAGGGTCACCGGGGAAGGGTGTAGACCATGTCCCCCCTGCGGGCATAGGCTCTTAAGAGCCTCCTCTGAAATGACGGAGGCTGGGGAGCCAGAATCCAGCTCCATGGAACAGGGGGACCCCTCAATTTTAACCTGGACCTGGATTTTAGGGGCCGAGGTTTGGCTGGGAAGTTGCAGTACCTGCTCTGAAGACTCGCTCGCGAGGAGGTAGAGCTCTTCCTGGGATGCATCCTCCTTGTAGTGCGCGGTGGATCTGCAGTCCAGCATGGGTTGCAACAGCATGGCCCGGGACTCCTGGGAATGGCATGCCCTTCCAATATGGTTGTTATGGCCGCAGGTCCAGCAGATGGCATCCCAGAAATGACACATCTTTCAGTTGTGCTGGTCTCCGCAGCTGGCACAATCCTGGTGGCTGGACTCCTTGGCCTGTGTGGAGCGATGAGTGGAACCTGGGTTGTGCCCCCGGCTGGAGGCTTGGGTCCGGTGTACTGCGTCCTCCTCTCGGTCAGTTGAGTTCGCGCTCACCTTGAGTGTGGTGGTTGGCGCTGGATGTGACCTCTCCCAAGCTGTGACGATTATGATGGCCGATGCCAGAGTGCATTTTCGTCCTCCAGGATCCTGCGCCTCAGCTTCTTGTTGCTGAGGCCACAGACCAGCTTATCCCGGAGAGCCATGTCCAGATGCAGCCCGAATATGTGCACTCTGAGGTGAGCCAACGGAGCTCAGCCAGGTATGTGGCCAGTTTCCCTCGGTTGCTGTTGCCAGGAGTAGAAGGTCACATGGTGTGCGATCTCCGATGGCCAGGAAACAAAATGGCCTCATAGTTTCATTATGATGTCCTCGAAAGTGGATTCCGTGATTTTCTTTGGAGCCAGCAAGTTGCATGCTAGCTCCACGGTAGTGGGGCCGCATGAACCGATGAGGAGGCCCCTTTTCTTCCCATCATTGGTAATATTGTAGAATTCCAAGATGGACTTGAGTCCTTCGACCCAGGCGTCCCAGTGATGCAGTCTGTGCAAACAGAGGGACCAGTGCTGCTCCCGAAGCAACTGCCATCATGCTGCGTGGTGTTGGCGGGGAAGCGACGGGTTTGCCGTCGGTGCTCATGTGTTGGAGCGGCGGCAGTTCCTTGTTGTCCTCTGGCGCTCCAGCAGCCTGGCCAGCTCAGCGGGATCCCACCCTCATCGCCATTGTTGTGTAGTGGGTTCGACGCATAAGGAGAACAGACGCTGAGTGATTAGCAGCTCATACTTTACTGTACACAACACATCAATGGGTCAAGTGACCAACTATATACAATCCCTGGGTGCTGCCCACAGGTCCCATTGGCAGGTTTGAATTTCCCGCCACAGTTCCCATAGGTGCTGACTAGGAGTCTCAGGATCCTAGTCCCCATTGTTCTCTCAGAGCCAAGCTCCGTGTGTAAACCGCTGTGCCCTAGTGGCAGTCTGCAGAGATCACAGCCAGTGAGGAGCAAAACGGGGGTGGGGAGTAGAAGTTGCTCTTCTTCTTCAATGAGGAATCTGAAACAGCAGACATTCTCTCTGGATCACAGTTTGCCAGCTCAACAACTTTCCAAAGATAGTTTATTATTCCACTGAAGCAGTCCATTGCCCTGCATGTTAGGAAACACAGGGAAGTCCAGCAGAGTCTTTGTAGATATTTGCCTTTTGCCTTCAGAGGGATCAGGATAGATCCCTACATTAAAGCCTCATTCAGAACTGCTCCACTTGTTGCAGAATGATTACAAGGAAAATATGGCACAGGAATTGATTGTGTACAGATTTTGATCTGACACATGTGTGAACAGTTGCATGTCGGTGAACACAAATGTAGGGTCATTGCATGTAATGGTCTGCCCATGCTGTGGAGGAAAACATTCATTTCTGCTCAGGAATTCTGTGAAATGCAAAGCAGCCCTCAGGGATGGGTAGGTAAAATCAGCAATGCAGTGAATGTGGAGGGAGAGGGAGGAGGTCTTTATGGTGGCTTTCTTGCCTGTTTCTCAAGGTCGAGGAGGTGGTGGGAAAGAAAGAGTCAGGGAGCCTGACTCAAAAAACTGCTCCCCCCTTTTTGGCTTTTTAGAATTCTGGGAAGAGAAAAAATAGCCACAGTTATTCCAGGCATGTCAGGATAATAAGAGGCTGTTTACTGTTTATACGCAAGGAATGTCAGGCAGGCAGTACAGTTCAGGCAAGAGGGAGGGGGAATTTGGCAGGCTTGTTCAGACATACAAAATCTTCTGCTTATTCAGGCAAACAGAGAGGGCTGGAGGAAACTGGTGTTGTTCTATCTGGAACACACCTCAGCACTACATTCCCTTTGGGAGGGTCATCCACCTAGGCCCTGACTCACACTTGTCCGTCAGATTCAACAGACAGGACTACATAAAGGCAAGAGCTGCCAAACTCTACTCAAGAAAGACACCCCCAGGCCTCTTTATGTGGCTCTGAGAGGACCCGATCCTGTGTTCTGTTGTCAGCACCACAATCCATTCCCAGCCTGTGCCATCTCACACTCCTTTTTCCTTGCAGTCACACACAGTTTCTCCTTTCCCATTTCCTCATGAGCCATCGCATTACAACGCCCAAACTATCTTTCTTACACTTCCTCATATCCCAGACATCTTTTTTGTCACTGCTGATTGTGCTGACATTAAAAGGACATGTCCACCTGGGGTGGAGGAGAGGTTGAAGGGGAAGGGCTGGACATGCAGTCCACAACCAGTACCTTCAGCCTAGATGAGCTGCCCTCTACTTCTGCCCTCCACTACAATTGCCAGAATTTGTATTCTGGTGTCCTCAAATGAGTGCCCTTGAATATGTGAAAAGTGCCTTTTCTTTATGAAGGAAACTAGTATTTAGTTATTTTTAATGGAACTAAGTACATTGTACCTCTGAATATGTGCAGAATGCCTCTCTGTTCTGAAAAGAGGTTTTGTTGTTTTTACAAATCTGTGACTTTTATGGGGTTTATGGTTATTGGGAAAGATTGAAGGTCAAAGAAGAAGGGGACGGCAAAGGATGAGATGGTTAGACAGTGTCATCAATTTAACGAACATGAAATTGAGCAAACTGCAGAGGACAGCAGAAGACAGGAGGGCCTGGCGTGATCTGGTCCATGGGGTCCCGAAGAGTCGGACTCGATTGTGCAACTGAACAACAAAAAATGCTTATTTTTATCAAGTTTTTAATCATGTTTCATATATATTGCAAGCTGCCTGGAGTTCTGCAAGGGAGAAAGGCAGCTAACAAATGTTATAAATAAAATACAATGTAAGTATGTTTATTTTAAATAAATAAATAAAACCTGAGATTTTTAAAACGCTCTACATCTTCCTGGCCTGGCACCTGTACAGAATAAAATTTGGTCCAGGCTAGAAAAAAACAAAAAAAAACCCTGGCCATCCAGCCCTCTCACCCCCTTCTGTACTGCAGATGATAAAGTCTGGATGCTCAGGGCAAGTGGTACAACTGGCACAAAAAATAGCTATGCTTTCTGTTTGCAAAAAAGAAGCAGCAGCTATCATTTTAAATGCACCCCCTTCCTTTAATCCACATACCTAAGATACTAATAATAACAGTGTAGAAGACAGAATTTTAATGGGTAGGATTTGTCATGCGGGAGAGAGAGAAAATTTGATACCACCAAAATTCCCTCCTACCTTCCTATCAGAGATGCCCTGCCCTGTTCTTCTTTGCATCTGGTCACTTTACATTTCCTACATTTTTCAGTCAGTAATTTGGTATCCAGCTGAGACTGTGGGAAACTGCCACCTGGATACACCCAAAGGAAACCACCATAGGTTTGGTTCTGAGACAGGAATACTCATGGACTTGAATAATCTTGAGTTGTGTGCATGGCTGAAACTCAGATCTCATCCTGTTAGGAATCAGAGCATGTCTCAATGGCACCTTCCAGTGCTCCCAGTGTGGATGCTACAAGGCCCAGCTGGGAATTCAGGAAGTGTCTCAAGAAAGGCAGAAACTTTTCCTCAGAGGATGATTCAAAGCTATGAGCAAATCCGCCTTAGTTTTTCTAAGATAATTATCTTTTCAGGTCAGGAGAGTACCTTGCCAAAGTATATGCAGCAATATAAATCCATTGCTCTGACTCACATGATGTGGGAAACATAGGTGTGTGCCCAAGTTGTACCCTGTCATACATAAGTTCTGAAGCACAAGAATGGCCAGCAAATACATGGTGCTATGCTGCTTCAGTGTTAAAACTATGCTGGCTTCAGGCAATATGATGTGACCATCATTAACAGCAGCAGAGTAGGAGGTGGACGGATCAGTCCCTGGCAATAGGCTCTTCTGCACAAACTCATTTGCAGTAAGGGGTGCAATGCAAAGTAGACCTTTGCATAATTACCATTTGTTTCAAGGTGGTTTATATGGAAAATTTTCCAGTGAATAATTTCTCATGTAAATTATGGCTTGCCCCTGCAAAAGAAGAGCACGGATGTAATAAGTATCTGAAGAAGTGTGCACAGGGCCGGCTCGCTCACTATGCGAACTAGGCATTTGCCTAGAGCGCGCTGGCCCTTCGGGGTGCCAAAAGGCCCCCGCCCCCCGCCAAAAGCTCCGCCAACCCCCCCCACCCCTTCCCCTAGTTTGCTGGCGCACCCTGCAGCTGTGGGTCACACTGGCAAGCCGGTGCTCAGATGGAAGGGACGGGGGTTTAAACCCTCGCCCCTTCCCCTAGTTTGCCGGTGTGCCCCGGGGGCGGGTGAGAGGGGGGAGGGGGAGGAGGAGGGAAGCCCTCCCTCACCCCGGGGAGCCCCGGCAGTGGGCAGGGGGACACCAGAAGGTAGCCCCACCTAGGGCACAAAAAAACCTCGGAAAAACCTCGGGCCGACCCTGAGTGTGCATGCACAGGGAAGCTTATACCCAGAGTTAAACTCTGATGGTCTTAAAAGTGCCACTGGACTCAAACTTTGCTCTGGTGCTTCAGACCAACATGGCTACCCCACCTGAATATAAAAGGGTACACAGTTTTAAAATGTAAGCTAGTAGCCACTGAACCTTGCTCTTAGGATGGGTTCTTCTCAGACTTGAGCTCAAGATGAGATGGTTGAAAACAACTGTCTTTTGTTTGGGATGGAGCAGGAGCAGCCATCTCGGCCTCTGTGCCTTGTTGTTGGCCCTCCGGAGTAACTGATTGGCCACTGTGAAACAAGATGCTGGACTGGATGGACCACGGGTATGATCCTGCAGAGATATTTGGAGGGATAAGCAGTTTGGTCTAACCCATCATGTACTCCGCTGAATTTAAGAGACATTAATTTGATTAATTTGTATATTTCTTTGCTAAAAGACTTATATCAGGCCACTTTTCAGCAAGCAGTGCACACAATCAAATCAAGTCCCAGAAGTTTTTAAAAAATAAAAAGACAAGCAAACATAACCACAGTAAACTATTTACAAAATGATATAAGATAACGCAAGCAGCAGTTTAAAAATATGAACTTGAACAATCGGAATATTAAAAGCATCAATTGAAATGTGAATGAGAATTTATTCATATTCTTTTGCAATCTTTGAAAGGAAACAACTATGCTGATTTTCTAGGGAAAAGGTGCTCTGAAGATCTAGGGACAATACCAAAAAGGCTCAACTGCAGCACATAGAGGCCAAATCGCATCATGGTATTTGAAGCAGGGCCTCACTGGACAATCTCAAAGCAATGCAGGATGGGGGGGGGTGTCACTGTCTAAGTTGCCCCATATGCAATTGTTGAGGGTTTTTACAGCTAAAGCCAGCACGTTGAACTTAGCACCTTGGAATTTTCAAACATGAAAGAGGTTTTCAGAGCCTCACTCACAAGAATGACTTGAAACTCAAGAAGTAACATGGTAATTGTAGAAAACTATCCACCCAAAAGATGGATGATACAGGTTTCAAAGAAAAGCAAAGGCAGGGACAATAGAAAGCATGGCAGAGACAGGCCTGTAGCCAGGATTTTGTAATTCAGGGGGCCTTTAAATAAGTCAGGGGCACTGATGTCACAAAATTAAAAAAAACCTTTTAAAACTCTCTTTTGCGATGTTTGCACTCTGTTTGCCTACATGAGGAAGCAAGCCATACTTGGGGAAGGGGCAGTGCTGGGGAGTCTTCCAGGTGGCCCAGAGAGCCAGGGGGGCCTGGGGGCTGGATGGAAGTCAGGGGGCCTTGGCAGGAAGTCAGGGGGGCAGGTCCCCAAATGCCCCACTGTAGCTATGGGCCTGGGCAGAGAGACTCAGAGGAAGAACAAAAGAGTTTGCAGCAAGTTTTTTGTGTTGGTCCAAAACTCCCTCCCTCTGCTTCCAACCACATAATAATCTTTATTAAGACCAACATTTGATGAATTGCCGGTTGCTGCACGTTCAGTGGGAAGCTTCACATTTTTGGTTCTTCATCCCATCATTCCAGAGGCACAATCTCACACCGACTAGTGGTACCCTGTGACCACATAAGCATCCTACAGGCACCCTATGGGATGCAGATACATGGCCTGAACAATATTTTTTCCCTCATTTTTTGATCTGATGAATAGTTCTGGAGAACTGGAAACTATGCACACTATTTAGAGTCATTTGGGTCCATCTACATAAAAGTTATTGTATTGCATGGCTTTTGTTTCAGGAAGAAAGAGACATGTCTTCTTTCCAGCCAGTTCTTCACTTTACAGACCTATAAAATAATTATCAGAAGTGTTTTTTTAAAAAAATACCACACAGTTGTGTCATGACTCCTTGATGGCTGCCAGCATTTTACAACACATGAAGAAAGAAGTCACCCAGAAGTCTGATAGAACTGCTCCCTCCACATTTCATAAAGATTTAAACCAAAGGGAAGCAGATAAAACTTGTCCTCATGGGGATTCTGGCTGGTGGGCTCAGACAGGGATGGGGCTTGGGGGTGGGGAAGAAGCCAAGATCAAAAGAGGTAACAGTTTCTCCTTAATTTGTCTTCTTCCATTAGCACATCCTCCCTAATGTATGGGGAAATTTAATAGGTTGTTGTGTAAATCTCTTCTGCATTCTGTTCATACCACTGGCTCCCAACCATTTGGGAGTCCTAACAATCAATCTGTATAACAGGCTGAACATTCCAATCTTATATAAGAGATAATGAACACAGCAAGTCTCTCATTTAAACAGGGATTTTGGGGTCATTATCCTCCTGCTTTGGCTCTTCTGCATTTGTCCTCTCACATACAACTCTTGATTACAGAATCAGAGGGTTGAAAGGGACTCAGAGATTTTTAAGTCAGGTCACCCTGCCCTAAGAAAGGATTCTCCTGTCCTGGGAAATGCTGAGGGCTCATATTATTGCTAGTGGGTCTAACCTGATGCTTGGTAAAGTGACTTCAAGAAAAAGATTACAGTGTAGGACAGTAAGGAGTCAGACCTTCAAAACTGTTCAACAAGGAAACTGGTGCCAAGATTCTGATGTGTGTTGCCAAAATGTTCTGAAGGCTACACACCTATACATAGCTACTTGAAAGTAAATCTCATTCCAGGTAAAGGGGCATAGAATAGAGCTGGGTATAGACTCCTAAAATCCCCATCTACTGGAAACCATCCCCAGATCTTGCTTTGTTTTGGAGCTTTTGGACACATTACCACTGGATTTCTAAGGCTTTGCATTAAGGAAGTGGGGAATGACAGTTACATGAAGAATCTTAGATTTATAAAAAGCCATTATAACAGCTTTTTATACAAGCTGTGTTCCTTTTCTGTTACTCTTGACACAGGTGGCATCTAATACGTGGAGAGTGCACAAGAAGAAAATGGATGCAAGTCTGTAGTAAGCAACCAGATCACCACTTCCTTGCCAAGGAACTCACTTATGTCCTGTCTTTCCTCCATCATGGACTCCAAGACAGTGTCCAAGGGGTTCCCAGGAGGCCTTCCATTCAGACAGTGACCTGCTTAGGTTCAGCAAGGTAGCAGCATCATTTGCCCACCCTAGGCAATGGAATGGCCCTCCCCATTTCAGAGTCTTCTGGGGGCAATATTTCTAGCACCACCTTTAGTTGCAATATCAATGACTCGCTGCCTACAGTATGTCTGGCTTCTTCCATGCACCTACAGTTCTTAGAAAAGAAGTTCTGCTCCACCCTGTAATACACCCCTGGCCTTAGAAAGTCCTCATTTCAGGACTCAGTCATGCTTGGAATTCAGTTTAGTCAATGGAGTGAGTGGACTAGCAAGAATTTCCAAACAATCTGATAGGGTGAAATGAATAGAGAGAGTCTAGCACAGGGCCTCAGCAAAGGCCAGATCTCAATATCTTGGTATCAAAGGAACTTTCTGCTGGAAAGCCAACCACGGCCTCTTGCTCAAGAAAACTGATTTCCAAAGAACTTGGCACAGCATCTGCTGTCTATCGATGTGTGTTTGCATGGGAGTGTGGGAGTTGGTGGGTGTGTCCTCTGTCTGTTAGGAAGCATGAAAGTTTTCTGAATCACCTTTTCTTTCTCCCACCATCCTGTCTCAGTGGGATTCAGCAAAATCCCCACTGAACTCACTGCCCTTTGCTAGAAAGGAAGCTCTCCAGACCCACTTTCATGTTCATTGACAAGGGGAGATGGATCAGGGGGATGAGCAGGAGAGTGTTGCCTATGAAATAAACAGCTCTCTGATCTCTGTGCATGGGGCATAGGAAAACAAATTCCTGTCAGCTTTGGAATCATGCTGGGACATGCCAGCCAGTGCTCCAGACTGAAAAGGCAATGTTACACATCAGAAAGATTACTGGTTTTTCCTGTAGTTGTGGTAAGAGGCACGCTGCCCTGGCAGCCGTAAAACAGCAGCGTTTAAGTGGAGGGCTGTCACTGGTCACTGCCTGCCTCAGTGTCCAGGGAAGAACCCGACTGAACTCACAAAAGGCACAAAAGAGATATCCTGTACCTCATGCCACCTTCCATGCACTATCCAACCAGTACCTCAGTGGCTGCTTTTGGATGGTGGATTTCCCCCGGTTCAACTCATACGTGGTTTTCTTCTGTTTCCAAATGATGTCTTGCATTCATGCTCAAGTGGCAGGTAGCCCTTTTTTTCTTTAAAAGGAACACTAAAAAAAACCCCTGATGACCCGACCCCCCCCCCGCATTGCTGGGGCATTCTTTTCAATGTGTCCGGAATGAAAGGTATGCCTTTGGTTTCAATGAAAAGGAATGCCTCTTTCCCCCTTCCTCCAGCTATCCATTTTTTTTTTTTAATTCTCTTTACTTCACTGATGAGTAGCAACCACAGGGGAAGGGGGTGGCTGAATTTAGGCTTTTCGAAATATGCTATTTTCTTTTTTCTTTTTTTAAGTAATGCGGAACAGAGCAATTGCCCTGTGTCTGTTAGGTTGTATGGTTCTTGGCATTAGGAATAAAGAGGGGCAGGGGATTGTGGAGGAGAGACAGCAACGGAGAGAGGGGTGATGGTAACACAGGCTTGGTGTGAAAGGGAAAACACAGCTAATACCATATCACAGTGCCATGTGGAATCTCCATTGCAAGGGCGAATTGAGAAAATGTCACGCAACAACATGATGAGGACACTACAACTCTGCCTACATGTCTTGGGCTATGTGGTTGAAATATCAGCATTCCTCTAATTAATATTCTAACAAAGGCCCACATCGACTTCTTCTCTGCCACCATTAGCTGGCTAAGACATGCTTGACTGCAAAGGTCACTCACTCACATTTTTTCATCCTAATAAATCCTTGCAGCCTGGTAAGAGAGTCGAACTAGCCAGGAAACTAGAGAGGGAAGGAGGAGGGAGATTATCTGACAACTGGCCCTCTGTCCATTCACCTGTGCCATCTGAACTCACGTGCACAGTGCAGGTCTCCAGGATGGCTTATGTATTCACCATTGGCAAGTATGAGATTGTACTTTTGACTCAAGAAATGGAGATCAGAAGAACTGCTTAGCATTAACAACCAAGTAGGACCAATTCTACCTGTTGGTAATCTGAGTTCATGGAGTCGTATCTGGACAATCCTCACCTTCTTCACATTCCAAAGGGGTCAAAATGGACAATGCCCACATATATAAGATATGTTATCAGGAGAATATTTTATGGTAGATTTTCCAGTTTAGTTGTCCTGGACTCCTAAGAACATAACAAGAGCCCTGCTGGATCAGACCAATAGTCCATCTAGTCCAACATCCTGTCTCACACAGGGGCCAACCAGTTCCTCTATAAGGCCAACAACAGAACATAGATGCCGAGACCTTCCCCTAATGTTGTTTCCTGGCTCTGAGATTCAGAGGTTTAGTGCCTCTGAATGTGGAGGTTCCCCTCAGTCACTATGGCTAGCCATTGATAGACTTATCCTCCATGAATCTACCTAACCCCCTCTGAAAGCTGTTTATTCCTGTGGTCATAACTACATCATCTGGCAGCAAATTCCACATTTTAATCAGTCTCTGTGTAACATAGTATTTCCTTTTGTCCATTCTGAACCTACTGCCCACCAGCTTCATTGGATGCGCTTGAGTTCTAGTATTTTGGGAGAGGGAGAAAAATGTATCTTTGTCAACTCTTTCTTCCCCATGCATCCTTTTATAAACCTCTATCATGTCCCCTCTTAGTCGTCTCTTTTCTAAACTGAAAAGTTCCGGACTCTTCAGCCTTTCCTCATAGGGAAGGTGCTCCAACCTCCTAATCACCTTGGTTGCCCTCCTCTGCACTTTTTCCAGCTCTGCAATGTCCTTTTGGAGATACAGTGACCAGAACTATACACAGTATTCCAAATGAAACCACACCATACATCTATAAACTTAGATCTAGAATGTATAAACATAGATTTATAGATCTAAAAACATAAATCTAGAAACTTTTGTGTGACCAAGACAGCAGGCAAAATTAAATCTCCATTAGCTTTTCAGCTTTCTTTCTGATATCCCATCTTCATGGCAAATATAATGGCCTTTCAATCCCTCCCTTCTAGCTACTGCACATTTATCCACTCACTAACTGCTATCTGTGGATGTGAGGTTATTATCTGTTCTGAAGGGGGGGGGAATCCACAGCTGATTTGTAAATTACTTGTGAGACTAAGGGCAAATCTGCATCTAGCATTTGCTCTGCTGTTTTACCAAACTCACACTGGAACAGAAATTCCCATCTGCAGTGCACACCACTTTCACTTTGATTGATTGTCGAATTTTATGGCAGTGTCCAGACTGCATGCCACTTTCACTTTGTTTGATCTCTTGGTTTTATGGTAGATGTCTGCATAGATTTATGGCCATTTTATGTTCATTCAGGGGTAACTCTGCAGTCAGTATGGTGTTGGCCTGGGGTATTTGAAAGTGGGTTTGACCTGCATCTTTTTCTGTTCCAGTGTGGGTTTGGTACAACAGCGGAGCAAATGCTAGATGCAGATTGGGCCTTGGCTGAGTATTCCAGAAAACAATGAATACAATACTATCTTAAGCAAATTTACACCCTTCTAAGGCAACTGAAGTCAATACGCTTAGAAGGGTGTAATTCTGTTTTAGGATGGCACTGCTTATCTGAGAAATTATCTAGGTGGTATCAAGATGGGGATGGGCCGAAAGGGTGAGAGGAACCCTCTTTATGCTTTGCTTTTGTTGTCTCATTAGGCAACTTCTGGGTCATGTAGGCAACATCCTATGGGTGGGCTGGGCAGCTCACTGAGCCTAAGATCAAGGATGGCCACCAGGGACCTACTTTGGTCCCGGTTTCCTTGATGAATAGAGGAGGTGACTCCAGCATTGATGACATTAACATCAGTCTGTCTTGCTTTCAAGACTGAGCAATGTAAAGCAGATGAACTAGGATGCATAGATTTGAGTTTAGACCTTCACAGAAATTGACCTTGGACCAAGCATTCTTTCAACCTGGCCTACCTCACATAATTGTTGTGATACCTGAAGAAGTGAGCAGTGACTCACGAAAGCTCATACCTTGCCACATATTTTGTTAGTCTTTGGTGCTACGGCACCCTTGCTCTTTTCTACTGCTACAGACAGACTAACAAGCCTACACATCTTGATCTATAATTGTTGTAAGGATACCATGTATCAGGTGTCCTCAACCTGGTGCCTCTGGTGCCATGGTGCCTACTGACATCTTTCCTGATGTCCCCGCCCATGTTTTTAGAACATGGGTGGGGCCAGATGGTGCTCCTCTCAGGGCTTCTGATTGGCTGTGCAGATTAAACTAACATCGTTTCAGCAGCAGCTGCCACCACAGTGTTGGTTTTTCTCTGTCTCTCACTTCTCTTTCCCAGTGTATTTTTAAAAATTTACTCCACTTGTACCCTACACTTGGGGTGGAACGTAGCATGGTATAACCTGATCTCGCCAGATCTCGGAAGCTAAGCAAGGTCACTATGTGGCTGGGAGAGCACCAAGGAAGGCTCTACAGAGGAAGGCAATGGCAAACTACCTCTGTTCTCACTTACCTTGAAAACCCCTTACTGGGGTCCCCCTAAGTTGGTTTTGATTTGATGGCACTTATGTAAGTACATATCCTGCATGTGGGCTTCCTCTGTGTGCTTGCGTGGCTCCACCTCCCATGGTAGCCATTTTGTGGTTGCACACACACACCCCGCCGCCGCTCTCCAAATTCCAAAGGTGCCCACAGACTTAAAAAGTTTGGGGGCCCCTGCCATATATGTTGTTCTGCCATATGTGCTCTTTGGAAGAAGGACTGACAATGAAATAATAAAAATAGTATATGGAGAAAATCAGGATTGCGGAAAAGACTGACAGAAACATGCAAACAGTTGCTGCAGATTTTGGTCAGCCTTTTCAGCAGTCTTTATTTTCCCTTGTCTTTGTTATTTACCTTCTGTCAGATCTGCAGTGATCAGATTTATAACAGGAGGCAGAACGTAGCAAACAGTAACAGAGCCTGTTGGGGTAGGCAAGAGAGGAGCTGTCGGGACTAAAGTAAATAAGCTGCCACTCCGCAAGATGTAAGCTATGCCTGGAATGCAAGAAAGCCTTTGCTGGCAACTGCCTTGGAGTTTACAACAAGGAGTGCACAATGTACAGCTCATTTCTAGGAATGTGCAAGGCTTTGTGTGCACATAAGGCCTGCTTACAGTACTCTGTTGCTGTGTCTTCACAATATTTACTATAGTTCTCACCACTGGCCTGGAACAAGTCCCCTGGAAATGCGTTTTCTTCTTTTTATAAACTCTAGTTTGGGTGAGGAATTCTCCCTTTGGAAACAGGCTGGTGACATCCAATATCATTTCACAGTCAGGATTAGTCCTCCTTATGCTTGCCATGAATCACATGAGGTAAAAGTAAAGAAAAGTTTCTGAACATGTGCAGAGTGCACCTGCTTCAGTGCATGATCCAACATGCTTGAGATTAGGGATAAGCTCTTCCACGTTAGAAGGTGAGGCTTTCTGGATGACCTGAACCCCAGACATTTACCACTGTCTGGACCTGTACACAGTCATCTCTGTGGTTCCTCTTCCTTTCTAAGGTTAAGCAATAATCTTTCCACCATGAGTGGATTCCCTTCCTTGGTTGGGACATTTCTTAATGTCTGTGGGGTTATTTTTAACAAGGGAGGTTATGCATGGAAGTCAGGAGTGCTCTTTTGAGAAAATGGCCATGGATCCCAGGGCACATCTGCCTCATTCTGGAAACAGGACACATTTCTTGGCTCTCTGAAGCATGATGGTCAGCGCTTTAAATACATGTCTCGTTACTATAACTGAGTTCACTAGCACATACAGACACAGCCTACTTTCTATTTTCTACAGGATCTTCTACACTCCCCGACTCAGAGGTATGTTTATGACCCCACCTTATAGGGACATGGAATTACACATATCTTACCAAGGGAGAACTGAAGCTGAGGGAGAAAGGAATAAACAAGTATCATGGAGGGATTCACCAGCAGAAAGCTCGACCCTTTCCCCTTTCTTCCTGAGCTTTTGTTGTCACAAGATGAGAATTAATTTTTGTACTGTAAGAGATCTGAGTGCTCCGTTATGACAGTGACTGCAATTGTGAACTGCGACCTCCATTGACTTCTCACTGTCCGTAGCCATAGAATTAGGAAGTAGCCTTAGGCTAACCATCCCCTCTCTCAGAAACAGAGGACCTCTTCTCCTAGAACCTGGAAATTCCTTTCAGTGAAGGAAGGACACTGGTTCCTCTGAGCAGTAGCTGGCTCTTCACAAAGTTGTTTTCAAGTGCTACACCCACCCACCCTAGTTCTTTGGAGATCACTTTTACCGTGGTATTTTTCTGGAAGCCAATTTTGAGTTCCCTTTTTCCTTGTGCACAATGTTTATGTCAGGTTTCTTTATCCCACCCACTCTAACCCAATTCCAGCCCACTTTTCAATGATAGACTATCATCATCCTCAAACCACTCCCTCTCCTTCCCCCACCCTGAAGATGAGTGGTTTTGTTTTCAGTTTTAAAAAATAAAACCTGCATATTGATAGGAGCATGCAAAAAAACAAACAAAAAAACCCAGCAGGTTCTTTGAATTCCCAGCTTTATTTTTTTTAAAGTAGGTTTCTAGCCCTTTCTGTCATGGAAGTATGCCTTTTTTCTTATATCTCTGCAAGCAGGGCCTCCAACAGAGGGGGAGGGACAAAATTCAGGGGCCCCAGGTCATCTGTAGGGCCCTTGAAGCTGTATGTCTTTCCATTCATTTTTAATACAGCTCTGGCTATAGCCACCAGGGGCACAGGGAAGTCTGAGCACAGTACCAGCACTCTACTATCCACTAGATTTGCCTTTCTCCAAGATTGAAGCAAATTTGCCTAACAGATCTTGCTAAGCCCATCAACCAAGCCAGCACTGCAGCAAGACAAGACAGCATACTGACAACTGATACAGTAATTGTCAGCCTGTAGGTAATTTTCTCCAATAGTCTAGCCTTTCTCTCTTCCTTTCCTTGCATCCAGCTCCTTTCCTTGATTTCTCTTCCTCTTTTCCACACTATTCTCATTCATTTCTCTCTCCCTCCATTTTATTTTTCCATGCCTCTCCTCCTTTATTTTTAAGTCGAGGTCTCAAGACTTTCTTGTCCATATCCTGCTTGGTAACAGGATGCACTCAGTCAGTAGGTTGAGCATGTGGAAAAGTCGTAGTTTTCCTTCTGCCTCACTCAGTAATGGTGAAAGCTGTTGCTGGTCTTGGTCAGGAACAGCTTAGTCAGGCAGGGAGGTAGTTCAGGCCTGGAGATCAGTTGTAATCCCAGGAGATTGGCAACTATTTCTTCCTAAGTGAAGTAGGTTAGGCTGAGAGTATGTGACTGGCCCAAGGTCCCCCAGTGAGCTTCCCTGGCAGAATGGGGATTGGAATCTGAGCCTCTCAGATCCTAGTTTGGCACTAACCCCTGCATCTACACATGCTTAGTTTAACTGTTCTTGACAACTATACTCTGCAAAGAGGAATTTGCAAAACTACTATTGCCAGGGTTTCTTGGAAATGCCAGGATAGTTAAATTGGTATAAATCTGAGTGTAGATCAGTGGGATACGGTGATTCCTGGTTATAAATTATATCGGAAGGATAGGGGGAAAAGGGTTGGAGGTGGGGTGGCTCTGTATGTCAGAGAGGGTATACCGTCCAGTAAGATTGAGAGGGTAAGAGAATTGGATTCACTTCTGGAAATGCTATGGGTTGAAATAGTGGGTCCAAAAGGAGGCTTAACAGTGGGAGTTTGTTATCGCCCACCAGATCAAAAGATAGAGGAGGATTATAAAATGATGAATGAATTAAAGATAGCGGCTAAACGAAATAACTGTGTTGTAATAGGCGACTTTAACTACCCACACATTGATTGGGTCAATATGAGTTCTAGTCGGGAAAAAGAGATTGCGTTCTTAGACACTCTCAATGACTGTGCTGTGGAACAGATGGTCACAGATCCTACCAGGGGAGAGGCGATCCTGGATTTGGTCCTAAGTAACACCCAAGACCTGGTGAGAGATGTAAAAGTGATTGCACCACTTGGGAACAGTGACCATAATGTCATTGAGTTTAACATTTGTACAGATAGGGAGTTGCCCAAAAAGACTGATGCAACCACTTTTAACTTTAAAAGGGGTAACTTCTCTGGTATGAGGGGACATGTGAGGAAGAAATTGAAAGGAAGAGTGGAGAAGGTCAAAACCATTGGGGAAGCTTGGAGACTATTTAAAAAGACAATCCTAGAAGCTCAGAAAAAATATATCCCACAAGTTAGGAAAGGTACAAATAGGTATAGAAAAAAGCCTGCATGGTTAACAAATAAAGTAATGGAAGCTGTAAAAGGTAAGAAGGATTCCTTTAAGCGGTGGAAAGCTAGTCTTAGTGAGGTTGATAAAGGGAACACAGACTATGGCAAATAAAATGCAAGTCTGTGATCAGGCAAGCAAAAAGGGAATATGAGGAGCATATCGCAAAAAACATAAAGACCAACAATAAAACTTTCTTCAAATACATTAGAAGTAGGAAGCCAGCCAGGGAGGCAGTGGGGCCCTTGGATGACCAAGGGGTAAAAGGAGTAGTGAAGGATGATAGGGAAATGGCTGAGAAGCTGAATGCATTTTTTGCCTCTGTCTTCACTGTGGAAGAGGAGAAGTGTTTGCGCACTCCAGAAGCACCGATTTTGGGAGGGGGTTTGAAAGACCTGAATCAGATTGCGGTAACAAGAGAGGAAGTCCTCCGACTGATGGACAATTTAAAAACTAATAAATCACCAGGCCCAGATGGCATTCATCCGAGAGTTCTGAAAGAACTCAAATGTGAACTTGTGGATCTCCTGACAAAAATATGTAATCTTTCTTTAAAATCTGCCTCCATTCCTGAGGACTGGAAGGTAGCTAATGTCACTCCCATCTTTAAAAAGGGCTCCAGGGGAGACCCAGGAAATTACAGGCCAGTCAGTCTGACATCGATACCGGGTAAGTTGGTGGAAACTGTTATTAAGGAAAGAATTAGTAGGCACATTGATGAACAAAAACTATTGAGGCAGACTCAGCATGGGTTCTGTAAGGGAAGATCTTGTCTCACTAACCTGTTAGTGTTTTTTGAGGGAGTGAACAAACATGTGGACAAGGGGGACCCAATAGATATTATTTACCTTGACTTCCGGAAAGCTTTTGATACAGTTCCTCATCAAAGGCTCCTAAGTAAGCTCAATAGTCATGGGATAAAAGGACAAGTCCTCTTGTGGATCAAAAATTGGCTTATAAATAGGAAACAGAGAGTGAGTATAAATGGGAAACGTTCTCAGTGGAGGGTGGTAAGCAGTGGGGTACCACAGGGATCAGTACTCGGTCCGATGCTTTTTAACTTGTTTATTAACGATTTGGAATTGGGAGTAAGCAGTGATGTGGCTAAATTTGCAGATGACACAAAGTTGTTCAGGGTGGTGAAAACCAGGGAGGATTGTGAGGCACTCCAAAGGGATCTGTTGAGGATGGGTGAGTGGGCGTCAACGTGGCAAATGGGGTTCAATGTGGCCAAGTGCAAAGTGATGCACATTGGAGCCAAAAATCCTAAATATAAATACACGTTGATGGGGTCTGATCTGGCAGAGACGGACCAAGAGAGAGATCTTGGAGTCGTAGTGGATAACTCGCTGAAAATGTCTACACAATGTGTAGCTGCAATAAAGAAGGCCAACGCTATGCTGGGGATTATTAGGAAGGGAATTGATAACAAATCAGCCAGTATCATCATGCCCCTGTATAAATCATTGGTGCGACCTCATTTGGAATACTGTGTACAGTTCTGGTCACCACATCTCAAAAAGGATATTATAGCATTGGAAAAAGTGCAGAGAAGGGCAACTAGAATGATAAAAGGGTTCGAACACCTTCCCTATGAAGAAAGGTTAAAATGCTTGGGGCTCTTTAGCTTGGAGAAACGACGGCTGAGAGGTGACATGATCGAGGTTTATAAGATTATGAATGGGATTGAGCAGGTTGAGAAAGAAGTACTTTTCTCCCTTTCTCACAATACAAGAACTCGTGGGCACTCTATGAAATTGCTGAGCAGTCGGGTTAGAACAGATAAAAGGAAATACTTCTTCACCCAAAGAGTGATTAACATATGGAATTCACTGCCACAGGAGGTCGTGGCAGCTGCAAGCATGGACAGTTTCAAGAGGAAATTAGATAAACATATGGAGCAGAAGTCCACCAGTGGCTATTAGCCACAGGGTATAGATGGGAACTCTCAATCTGGGGCAGGTGATGCACTCTATTCTTGGTGCTGGAGGGGGCAGCAGTGGGAGGGCTTCTGGTGCCCTGGCCCCACTGCTGGACCTCCTGATGGCACCTGGTATATTTTGGCCGCTGTGTGACAGAGTGTTGGACTAGATGGGCCATTGGCCTGATTCAACATTGGCTTCTCTTATGTTCTTATGTTCTTATTTGCCCTTAAGGCCCATTATGCATGCACATCTTACTGCAGATTTGCAGAGCAGTAATCTTGACTTCAGATTCTGTGCCCGGCTTACACACCATTCTTTTTCCTCTGGTGTATTTATTCTATAACTATAATTAAAAAAAAAACTTTTGTAAATCAGGGTAGAACATCACTTGTAAGGTATGGGGGGTGGCGTCCAAAGTTTTGCTTTTAAATATACACAGTTGCCCCATCACAGCTGTGCAGTAGTGTACAGCAAGCACCTTACACTTAAATCTTGGTGGTTCAGGTTTTGCACATGCATTTTAGTGTTAGTTTCTTGAATGAAAGAGAACAGAAAGGAATAGGCAAAGGGAGAAAACCCACTGTTGAAACTGACCAGACTTTTTCTGAAACTGACAAGCAGCTGCAAAGCTTGCTTTTTCATATATCCTTGAGGATAAGCTGGTTGTGTGGGCTGGATGGTGCAACCGTTGGATGGATTCATGGTTGGTTGAAACATTGTACCCAACGAGTGCTCGTAAATGGCTCTGTGTCTACGTGGAGGGAAGTCTCGAGTGGAGTGCCACAGGACTCGGTCCTGGGCCCAGTATTGTTCAATGTCTTTATAAATGACCTGGAGGAAGATATAGAGGGGATGCTTATTAGATTTGCAGATGACACAAAGCTGGGTGGGATTGCTAATTCTGAAGAAGACAGAGTCAGGATTCAAAATGATCTAGATAGGCTGGAACAGTGGGCTGAGACAAATAAAATGAACTTCAGTAGAGATAAGTACAAAGTCCCACCAGTGGGGTAGCTGGATTTGTTAGGAGGATCAAAAGGGCTGACTAAGAATTTTTCCTCCCAGCAGAAATCAAACCAAATTTGTTTCCTGAGGACTGCAGGACATAGTTCTTCCTCCACTTTTCTTTCCTCTGAAGCCTTTGCCAGACCCCCCTGTCACTGTCCCATTAGTGGGTTGGGGGCTTCTATCCAGCTAACAAGGGTGAGCCTGTGGAGCCGATGTTCCCCTCCGCAGGGCAGGTCAACTGCAAGAGCAGGCAGCAAGGGCCATGGGCAGACTTAGAGGTAGCCCTGTATGGTTGCAATTTGGTGACAGCAGCAATGGGGCTGTTTCAGTTTCCTTCCTCAGGCAAAAACATTTGATTCTCTGGCTGTAGGAGATCACTGACTGAAGCTGCAGGGTGATGGAGCAATGTGTGCTTCCAGCCTCCAAGGAGTCCAGCATTCACTTGCAAGCACAGGGAGGAGGAGGAAGGGAGGTGGGGCTTTGCTATCCTAGCCCTAGATGGACTTTGCTGCCTTTTGGCACCGCTGTCACTAGCTATGACTCCCAGTCCCACTTCCCCCCCAGCCCTAAAAATATAGAATATGTAATATGTCCCTTATTTTCTTAGATTTTTTTTTACCAAACAGTCCATGGACATACCAAACTTTTCAGGACAATACTGGACACCTGGCAACCCTATGTAATGTAGTTCCAGGAAGCCTGGTATTAATGATAATATATTCCTGGGTATACAGAGACTTAATGCCTCTAGTGCATCAGTGTGTTTAAGTTGCCAAGGGAAGCAGGGAAGGGAAGAAAGATCCTCTGCCTCCTAACCCACATTTATTCCCTGCCTGCTGGCATGCACCTGAGAGGCACAAAGCTCCCATTGTACAGCTGAAAATAATTTTTTGTTTATTTTCATTAACAAACATAGTAACAAACATACATAAAACATATATTTGGGGGGACATTGTAGATAGATTTCATTTTTAGCTCCTTTTCCATACAGGTTTCAAATCAACTCTATACTATTGCTTCATATCCTTGTCTTGTTAGAGTAATAGTTCTCATACCATGCATAAAATCTTGCCCATGTATTTTCAAATGTATTTTCTGTACGGTCTTTCAAAAATAAAGTAAGTTTATCCATTTCCGCTGCTTCCAGTACTTTGTTAACAAATTCTTCTTTACTTGGCATTTCCAGGGTCTTCCAATATTTAGCATACAAAATTCTAGCAGATGTAGTCAGATACACTATAAGATAGGAATCATCTCTTTTCAAAAGAAATATTTCAGGAGTGATGGGTATATGACATTTCAACATTTTTTGCAATCCTTCATGAATCCATGCCTAATATTTCTTTGCTCTATCACATAACCACCACATGTGATAACCACCACTTTATTTTGACATTTCCAACATTTATTTGAACATTTTGCATCAAATTTGGCCAATTTCACTGGAGCTCCCATTGTACATCTAATACACAGTCCTGGTATTGTCTACCAAGAAACACGAGGCATTTGTAATGTGTAGTGCAGCAGTGTTGTGTGAAGTACTGGTTTACAAGTTCAGAATAGAAATTATTCCCTCCTGGTGCTCACACTCTTCCCACTTGGGGTTGCCAACCTCCAGGTGAGCCTTAGAGATCTCCTGGTGGTAGAAGAGATCTCCAGACTAGAGAGATCAGTTACCCTGGAGAAAATGGCTACTTTGGAGGATGGACTCTATTGCATGGTATTTTGTGGAAGTCCTTCCCTTCCAAAACCCCTGCTGTCCCCAGGCTCCACTCCCGTATCTCAAAGAATTTCCCAGTCTGGTAATGACAGCCCTATCCCTTCTTTCCTGCTCTTGCTCCAGGCCTCTGGAAGTTTGTTTGAGGGCACAAAAGTTGCATTCCAAACTAAGCTTGAGAAACAGCCATCACTACGATAATGCAGATAAGAAGAACTGGTTTTCAGAGAGATAAGAAAGTGAGGCAGGCATGAGTGTAAGTCCTGAGTCACCTAGTTAGTACAGCTGGCGCAGAAGAGCTACGCGGATTGGGCTGGGGAGCCCTTGGGTTTATTTCTGTTCAAGCCTTTATACCGTGGGGGATGTGTTTCACCCTCTCAAGTGCCAGCCTGTTCCAAGGCCTGTCTAGCTATCTGCCCAAGACACAGATGATGACGGCAAAGATGTAGAAAGAAGGTATAAGAGAGAAAGAATGATTACAGGAATTTGCAAACGTGTGGCTGGTCTCTGCACTGTAATCTGGAGAAGACGAGGTTGATGGGGGACAGGATTGCCCTCTTTTAAGTATTTGAAGGGCTGTCATTTAGAGGAGGGCAAGGAGCTGTTCCTGTTGGCAGCAATAATGGGTTTAAATTAAGTGTGGGAAGGTACTGGCTGGATATTAGGAAAAACTTTTTTACAGTTCAGCAGTGGAGTCAGCTGCCTAGGGAGGTGGTGAGCTCCCCTTCACTGGCAGTCTTTAAGCAGCGGCTGGACAAGCACTTGTCAGGGATGCTCTAGACCATGGGTGGCCAAACTGCGGGGCTCTTTTACACATACTGTGCAGCTCCCAGCAGGCTGGCATGCCTCCCCAGTCAGACTTCCCTTCCCCAGCCAGTGTTCCCCTCCTTGAGTAGGCTTGAGGTTGGGGGAGCACAGAAAGAAAGCAAAATTCTCAAAGCCGTCGTCCCCCCCAGCTTGGAGAAGGCATTTGTCTTGTGGCTCTCAAACATCTGACATTTATTCTATGTGGCTCTTACATTAAGCAAGTTTTTCCACCCCTGCTCTAGGCTGATCCTACATTGAGCAGAGGGCTGGACTAGATGGCCTGTATGGCCCCTGCCAACTCTGTGATTCTATGATTCTATGAATCTCTCTACAGCAGTGCCATCAAATCATGATCACCTTATGGCAACCCCAACTAGGGGCTTTCAAGCAGGGCTGGCCCCAGGTGTTTTTGCACACTAGGCAAGGACACCTTCTGGCGCCCCCCCTTCCGCGCTCTTTCCTTGGCAAGGGCCAAGGAAGGGAAAGAGGTTTAAACCCCCTTCCCTTTCATCTGAGCGCCGGCTTGCCAGGTGCCCCACAGCTGTGGGGCATGCCGGCAAGCCAGGGAAGAGGCGGGGGTTTAAACCCCATCTCTTCTGTCTGAGCGTCAGCTTGCCTGAGTGCCCCACAGCTGTGGGGTGCGCCGGCAAGCCAGGGAAGAGATGGGGGTTTAAACCCCCATCTCTTCTGTCTGCGTGCCGGCAAGCCAGGGAAGGGGTGGGGTGGGGGTTGGCGGGGCTTTTGGCGGGGGCTTTTGGTGCCCCAAGGGCCGGCGTGCTCTAGGCGAATGCCTAGTTCGCCTAGTGAGTGAGCCAGCCCTACTTTCAAGGCAAGTGAGAAGCAGAGGTGGTTGCCCACTGTCTCCCTCTGCAGAGTCTTCCTTGGTGGTCTCCCATCCAAATACTGACCCTGCTTAGCTTTGGAGATTTGACAAGATCAGAGCTATACCATACCATTTCACATCTGCATTGTCTTTAGCCACAATGAAATGACTGCTTTGTCATTCACTGAAGCTACTCAAGAAAGCAGAGATTCTTTTGTGCACCGAAAGCAGACTCCAGCACCATTGCCATCCCACTGTCTATTTACCATTTGGGAAGTACTGGTGTATCCCTTATCAGATCCAGTTCTAGTTCTCCATAGAAAAGATATTTACATGTAACTAGTTACAATAAAGGTAGAGATGTATGTCCAGTTAAAAGAAATTCATTGGGGATAAACAGCATGCCTCATTTTCATGCCTAAAATCCTGTTGAATATCATTTAGAAACATGGTGAAAACCTTTCTGACCAAGATGAATTTTTGGAAACAAGGAATAATCCAGGTGGGAAAGTTTAGGTTTCACTGTTGGGTATGATCCAGTTGCCTATTACGACCACCACACATGAACACACACATGAAACTGCCTTATACTGAATCAGACCATCAGTCTCTCAAGGGCAGTGTTGTCTACTCAGACTGGCAGCAGCTCTCCAGAGTCTCAGGCAGGGGTCTTCACATCACCTACTGCCTGGTCGTTTTAAACTGAAGATGCCAGGGGCTGAATTGAGGACCTTTTGCATACAGAGCAGAGGCTTCTCCACTGAGCCACAGCTCCTCCACCGGCTGTTTTTCCTAATGTGCTGTTCTTTGTGTAGGAGATTCCCATCACCAACATGCCCTCCCTGTGGCATCCCTCCAACATATGGAGCTGTGCACCCTGAAGGGCCTGGCTAACAACAAATTTAAGGGTGTGCTTCAAAGATGGACTGGATCAGCCTCTGTTTTAGCTATTTGACTGAATTTCAGTGGAATACCTGTTACCTGCTTAGAGCCTTTTGTGTTGGGTGGTCTGTACATGTGACTAAAGCAATATTGGGCAGTTAAAACATATGTCTGACTCAAAGGACAGTGGATGAAAGCTAAGCAGTATCTGTATCTTCTCAAGGTGGGTTTAGCCTTTTCCCCTTCACAGGGAATGTAAATATGGAAATGAGAAGCAGGAACATTCCTGCATCACCTAAAAGTAATGCAGAGCAGTCCACAAGATTCTTGTTAATCTCCTGGAAATGTGATTAATTAAAAATCTAAAGCAGTGCCCCGACTTGCCTGTGGTGTTCCTATGGCCAATCTGGGAGTGCTGCCCCACCACCTACCTGAAACAACAAATGTTCTTCCCTGCTTTAATGACCCAGGTTACCAGAGGCAGACAGAATGATGCTTTAGAGGATGGGTGGCCACCTTCTGTGTTCTGTGGGGCCACAGTTCTCCAGGGAGAGAGGCGATCAGGAGCTGGAAGTATGTTCTGCTGCACAGGGCAGCCCCCTCATGGGTAGCTGGGTTCTGTAATCATGTCAGCACCACCTAGCAGTGAGCACATGTATTTGGGTGGTGGTGTGAGGTCATGGATTGGGAGGGTGAGCTAAGGAATAAGTGTCCTACCCAAGGAATTCTCCCAAAGAGGCATATTGGCAATGGTCCTGGAATGTGTGTGTGACAGCAGTACAAACATATGTGAAATTCACTGGGTGATGCATTGAAGAGAGAGATTTAAGGTTAAATTATGATATTCCTCTGTACCTTATACTTTCGAAACAAAATTCTTAGAAAAAAGGGGAGGACTTTTGCTATCCTTTGATTAAAGTTCTGTAGGGGCACCAATTAGCCATACCTGGATTAACTTCTGTAGGGTCACCAGTTAGCTTTTCCTTGATTGACTGCAGTGCAGGAACCACTTACTATTCCTTGAGGAAATTCAGTAGGGTCACCACTTTGCTACCCCACCCCCTCTTCATAAATGGTTGAGGAATACACACTGGTATCCAGCCCAGGATCTTTGGTCAGGTATTTACACTATACCTGCTTATTAGCAGCCAGGATGAGTCATGGCTCAAGAGACAGAATATATACTTCCCATACACAGGGCTTAGGTTCAGTCCTTGGCGCCTCTAGTTATAGGTTCAGTGTTGGGAAACAGAGTGAGGATCCCTGCCTGAGACCCCTGAGAGCCACTGACAATCAAAGTAAACAAAATTGGTCTAGATTGATCAAGGGTATAGATTTGTATCTGTATACCCAGTTTCAATAGTACTTCTTTCCAGATAAGTGTGCACAGCATATTTACCAGAGAGTAACAACCTATCCCTATGCAAGTTCACTGTGGGGCTTTCTCCCATCTAACTGTGGCTAGGATTGTACCGCACATCTTGCTTAACTCTGTAGGTCTTCTCAGGCACAAAGTATATAAGATGTTAACAGATCCATCTGTTTAAGCTTTGGTGCCCCCCTAAGGTTGCCAGGACTGGGTTGGAACAGTCCAGGAGATTTGGGGGTGGAGCCTGGGGAGCGTGAGCTCTGGGAAGGGGTTCTAATGCAATAAATTCCACCCTTCAAGGCAGCCATTTTCCCAGGGGTAACTGATCTCTGTAGTCTGGAGATCAGTTGTAATTCTGGGAGGTCTCCAGACCTCACCTGGAAGTTGGCATACCTAGGTCCCCCAAGGGTTGAGATAAGTTTAAGAGCAAAGGGGGCCTATGGATGAGGAAAGCTTCATATACTCCTCAGCCCAAACAGTTTTCCTCCCTTCTTTCAGAAGTATCCCTTCAGGATGCTTTTGTCCCAGCAACACACATTTGCCAATTAAGATAGATCCAGGTAGTCAGCCATGTTGGTCTGAAGTAGTAGAACAAATTTAGTGTCCCGTGGCACCTTTAAGACCAACAAAGCTTTGTTCAAGGTATGAGCTTTCGTGTGCATGCAAACGAAAACTCATACCTTGAACAAAACTTTGTTGGTCTTAAAGGTGCCACTGGACTCTAAATTTGTTGATTAAGGCTGCGGTCACACACATTAAATAATCCACTTTCAATCCACTTTCAGTGCACTTTCCAGCTGGATTTTTACCGTGTGAACTGGCAAAATCCAGTTGGAAAGTGCATTGAAAGTAAATTGAAAGTGGATTATTTAGTGTGTGTGACAGTAGCTGGACCCCAATGCTGGACCTCCTAATGGCACCTGGTATTTTTGGCCACTGTGTGACAGAGTGTTGGACTAGATGGGCCATTGGCCTGATTCAACATTGGCTTCTCTTATATTCTTATGTTCTTACGTAGCCTGAGGTCACACTGCCGTTTTGATCGGGATTCACTGCTGTTTCCTTGTGCATGTCAGTTTCACGTTCACACGCACCAATCCGCCTCCCGCCCCGAAGCAGGCTCACTCGCGCAATGATGCTGGGTTTTCCTGACCCCTGGAAAATCAAGTGTTTTCCTGGCACTTCCGCTTTGAATGCGTGATTTCGCCTATCTGGACAGCCCATCTTTCGCAATGATTGCGATTAGGGTCGTCTGAACGCTCTTTGTGCTTTTTTAAAAAAAAAGCTTCTGGTTTGAGCGCTTGAGCAAACATGCGCTTAATAAATCCATTTAACGTTTAATAATGGATTTATTAAGCGCATGTTTAGTCAAGCGCTCAAACCGGAAGCTTTAAAAAAAAAATGCGCAATAGACGGCCCTGGAGGTGGGAACGAAAGGCGGGGGCTCCAGCAGCCTGGATGGGGCCGGCAAGGAGGATGGCGGAGACGGCGGAGCCTGTTTTCGTGGGGCAATGGTGGCGGCAGTGGCGGCCCCCCTCCCCAAGTTTCGGCAAAAGTAGCAGCCGCCCGAGCCTCCCCCGTGGCCAGCAGGATCGCCTGGAGGAATGGCACAGCAGCAGGCAAGCGGGTGCTGTAAGAGAGGGGCTGGCTGCATCTAGTCAGCCCAATGCAAAGAAAAATGTTCCCGATTTAAACAAAGCGGGAACAAAGTGCAATTACCTTTGCAGTGTGACCAGAGCCTAAGTCTCAGACTGTGGCTTGGTCTGAAATATCTTGCCATTAAGTATTTGGTTGCACTTGGTGTTTATTTATTTTGCTAATTTGTTTGGGGACTATGTGAGAAATCTTTGCTATCTTTGTCGATATGTGTTCATCTGAGGAGGGGAGAAAAGCTAACTGCATCAAAATCACTTTGCTTGTGTCTTAGAATAGCATATCCATTTCATTATAGAACTCTGGGCATCCTGTCTGTCATTGTTTATTTCTGAAAAGGAAGGGGAAAAAAGCACAGAAAGGTTGTCTGAAGCATTGCTTTCCTCTCTGTAATAACCTTGTTGGCTTCTTACTCAAATTCTTCAGGTTAATTACAGCACATACCAGGACCAAATGCATTGTTAATAGTTACAGATTAACCATCAAGGTCAGTGTCCACAGCATACAAACTGGGCTGTGGTGAAGCAGAAAATGTGAATGGATCTCAACAACAGGACGTTTAGGAAGCAAGTCATTCCCTAAAGTGGAATGTGACCAAAATGGATGTACATATGTGTGTTGCTGAGAGCACAATGGTTACTATCTCTACAGCTTAGTGGAATCTGCCTCACCCTGATTTAGAGTTGCCATGTGCACACCAAAGGTTTCCTTCCTAATCAGACCAGCTGAGTTCAGGACACAATGAGATTTTTGCAGGACAGCAGAGTGGACATAGCCTGCCAGCTCCTCAGCCCACCTTTATACCAGTGTTGAAACATTCTTGCTTGCTTAGGGTCACTTCTCACCCTCCCACACACACACTTTAATATGTTTTTAGGCCACTTTCAAACAGGGTTGTTGTTGTTTTGCTTCAGTTTCAGTCTAACCTGCAGTGGGGTTTTTTGTACCTTCCTCACACAAGTTGTCTAATCCACTTTCCTTCTGTGTGTTTTCAGTCCCCCCACCCCCCGCCCCAGTTTTCCAAACCACCTTTTATGCCTTTGATGGGATATATCTATTGGCTGACTGCCCTGACTGTTCCCATATATGGCATTGCCTCAGCAAACCTGAGCTCTCCTTGCAGAACTCATGTTCTACTAACAAATCAGCAGTGTGAAGGGCCACTTTGCCTCTGCAGGCTAAACTAGGAGTTTTGCAGTGGATTCCTTTTAACCAACTCCCCCTTTCCCCCTGCTTCTTTTAAATACTGTCTGCCTTCCCACTTGGATTCAGAGAAAGAAGCAGCAGCAAGGAAAACATTCAGCCAATGTTCTCCTAGCATGAGGGTATTATTATACCACTACAAAAACCTTAAGCCATGTGCTCTGCCGGCTTGGGGAGGGGAAAAAAGGAACCACCACTGACTAAAATGAAACACGCAAATAAGCAAGTATATAATGATATAAGCATAACAGCAAGTAATTATAAATCAAATAAATAGGCCAAAGTGCAATAGTAAGCATACAATAAGCATATAGGAAAAAGTACAATCTACAGTCTTTCTATGTATCTGCTTCAATATAGAAGCAATTATCAGAGTCCAGATTGAAGTGCAAGTCATCAGATTTTCTGAGCCATGAAGAGCCGATGCGTAATCCGGATGCCTGATGCCACAGCCAAGATTCCTAGGGGTTTAAGGATCCAAAAGGGCCCGACTCTTTTTGTTGAGTCTGATGAATTAAAAAAAAAGTGGATAGCTATTCTCAATAGATGTGCATTGGATTTAATGCTACTAATTATTGAAAAATCAATTGAGGAAACAGGAAAATTAGATTCTGAAATCAATAACTTGGAACAGAAAGTGAAGGAGAGTATGTCAAATATAGAGACATCAGGCATCCGGATTACACGTCAGCTCTTCATGGCTCAGAAAATCTGATGACTTGCACTTCAATTTGAACTCTGATAATTGCTTCTATGTTGAAGCAGATACATAGAAAGACTGTAGATTGTACTTTTTCCTATATGCTTATTGTATGCTTACTATTGCACTTTGGCCTATTTATTTGATTTATAATTACTTGCTGTTATGTTTATATCGTTATATACTTGCTTATTTGTGTGTTTCATTTTAGTCAGTGGTGATTTCTTTTTTGCTCTTGGACACTGACTCCCCGCCTTCTTTTTGCTGCGGCTTGGGGAGGGAGGGCAGAGGAACACTGCGTGTACATTATGGGTAGACCCAAACTGCATCCCCAGATCTCATGGTCATTATCCTGCCCTTCCTCCAAGGTGCTCAGTGAAGTGTACATGTTTCTCCCCTCCTCTTTTGCATTATCTTCTCAACAGCCTTTAAAATAGGTTAGGTTGAAAGACACTAACTGGGGGGTCACCCAATGAGCTATATGGCTATGGGAAGATTTGAACCCAGGTCTCTGTGATTTTAATTTGCTGTTCTAGCCTTTAGACCACCCCGACTATGAAAGCAAAAAATTTCCAGCTACTCTTCAGTCACCTTAAACTACCTCTCAGCTTCATATCTGTAATATAAAGTTCATTTGTTCGTATGTGTATTGCACCCAGAAAATGTTAATATCCTTTCTAATCAAATGCTATTCTCTTTATCACCGGTTCTGTGTTTATTCCCCAGGTTTATCCCTCAAGATACATCCCTTTGTCCAAATAACTGCCACTTCTGGAACATGCAAAAATACAACTTTCAATCATCAGTTGCTACATTTACCTGCTAGAATCTAGGTTTGAAGAAAACACTGAAACCATTGTCACACAGTTAGGGTTGCCAGGTCCAGGTCTGGAAATGCCTGGAGATTTGTGGGTGGAGCCTCAGAAGGTTGGTCTTGAGGAAGGTGAGGGATCTCAGTAGGGTATAATGCCAGAGAGTCCACCTTCCAAAGCAGCCATTTTCTCCAGGAGAAGTGGAATAAATGTTTTACATACATAAATAATAAATAGTAAGCTATCTATGTAGTCTGGAGATTAGCTGCAATTCTGGGAGATCACCAGCCCCCACCTGGAGGCTGGCAACCCTACATACATAACATTAAATTGCCCTTTGAATTTCTGTGTTCTTGTTTATAAGGCACATTAATGTTAATGATATGGGATAACATATGGAAAAGAAAGCGAAATGACATCAATGAGATTTCACATTCCTGTGACAGAACAATTTAAGAGAAAAGCCAATTCAGTCCTCATGTGTGAAAACTCCTTCAGAACCTAGCTGGATGTGTGAGCATCACACTATTGCCACCTTGCCTTCTGACTCGCATGGAAAGCTGCATGGTTTCATCAGCCTTCTTAAAGGCATCAAGAGCCTGGATGTTTTACTCCTTCAAAGGTAATGTTTTTCCTCCCAAAACTAAGCATCGTGTATGTTTAATGAGGCTGTGACAAGGAATTCTGTGGGAAGCATAATTGAATCAGGAGCACGTAAAATGTCACAAGGACTAACTTCACATAACATGCTTTATCCATCTTTCTCCTCAACCCGTTTTCTCATTAGTGTTCCCAATGTACACCATTCACCAGCCCTTTAGGTCACTTCATTCTGTTAACACCCCTCCTGCTAAGGTATGAAATCAGCAAAACTCACTGTGCAATAATCATCTACCATTAGGTGAGATTCTCCCTCCTAATCTATTATTCTCAGAAGTTGTGCATGTCTCTTTTCTAGAGCTGCTGAGTTTTATATATAAAAGAAATATAGGCTATGTTCCTGACAGAGTTGCCAAATGTGACTTGGGAACGGTGACTGGGAATCTCCCATTTTCTCCAGGGGAACTGGTCTCTGTAGTCTGGAAAACACTTATAATTCTGAGAGAACACCAGGCTGTACCTGGAGGTTGGTAACCCTGATATGAAATGAACTTTACTACCTCCCTCTATGGTGAGATGAGCTGTATACCTAGTGATACAGTATGGACCATGGATGTAAATAGGTGAGGAAAAACATATCTTCCTTCTCCAACCCCGGTATGGAAAACCCGCTCATCTCCTAAACCAGGCTGAGGGTTGCCAGCCCTGGGCTGGGAAATGCCTGGAGATTTGGGCTGAAGCCTGAGGAAGGCAAGGTTTGGGGAGGAAAGGGACGTTGGCAGAATATAACACCATACAGTCCAACCTACAAAGCACCCATTTTTCTTCAGAGGAACTGATCTATGTCATTTGGAGATCAGTTGCAATACTGGGGAATCTCTGGGCCTCATGTGGAGGCTGGCTACCCCAACACCAGCCCATTTTAGCTGTGCAGCCATAAAAAAACAACAGGTTATCTTGTTTAACTGCTCATCTGCCTTGAGGCAGGAAGTCCTTCACTGAAAACAGTGATTTCTGTTACATATTTATTTGATTTCTACTCTGCCTGTTGATCCCCAAAGATCCCCAGGACAGCTTATACAAAATGATAAAACACAATTTAAAAGGGGCTGTTTCTGTCCCCTCCAGCACACAGCACTTGCACTCCTTTGTTCCCTTCCCTCTGTGGATTGCAGGTACTATCAATAGCCCAGGACTGATGGGGGGTACAAGAGATGCAGCTGTTTTATTCTCCCCCTCCCCACCCAAATCTATGGGCCTTTATATTGTCCAGGACAGAGGAGGAGGAGCCAGGTCCATATCTAAAAAGAAGGCAGGAAGAATTTATGATGACATAAAACCAGGATTACTGAAAGCCGCCAAAGCTTCCCAGACTAAGACACCCTCTGGCTCTGCTCACACCACCCAGATTAAACTCAGTTATGTGAAAACAAATCATATGTTCTGCCCAGTAGACCTAAGGTGACTGAGGCCTTTATAATTAATAATCACACACACACCCTGAAGCAGCCTTCATGTAGTATCTCCACAGAAGCCATTGGCAAGAGACAGTTGATATTCCATGCAAATATTTCAAGGTATGCTGCATCACTTAACATAAATCCTGTGGCATGTATTAGTGGCACATTTCCCCACAATTAATTATTTTTCTGCTAAGTAGAAGGGAGGGAGGGAGGACCTATGCAAGGCACTGCATTTCTTCTTCCCTTGACAACCCTTAATTAACCACCTTTCTGCCTTTGAGGCCTTATTAGCTGCTACCCGCATGTTGCTATTATTACATCATTACTAATACTGTGAAGACTGCTACTACAACTAGAATGGGGGAAGGGGCATGTGATTAAGTTGTTGGGCAATAGATTCAAGATGGACAAAAGGAAATACTTCTTCAGTCAACAGATAAATTGTGGAATTTGCTGTCAATAAATGCATTATTTGTCATCCCACCCTTCCTTCAAGGAGCTCAGGGTAGCATACTTTGGTCTCCCCTCTCCATTTTACCTTCACAACAACCCTGTGAGGTAGATTGTGTTGAGATGGACTGGGCCAAGATCCCTGACCAAGTTTTACATGATAGCCACAAGGACAGATGGCTTTAGAAGCGGATTTGATAGATTCATGGAAGATAGGTCCATTAATGGCAACAGCTGGGGGGTGGTTGGCCTGTATGCTCTGTTTGTTAGCTCTCAAGGACAACTGGTTGGCTACAGTTTGATGAAGGAATGTTGGACTAGATGGACCACTGATCTGATCCATCCAGGCACCTTTTGTGATGAAAATAATTAGAAATCTGCAGATCTGAGACAGTTACAAGCTCTTCCCTGCTTGCCCTGGGACTTGAGTTCTAAATATATATATATATATTAGCAATTCAGTGTCCAATGAAGGAGCTTACAGAGTCAACAGGCTTTTTCAAATGAAGCTCAAGGTTAATGAAGCTTCCAAATGAAGCTTTTTTTTAGATAAAGAGAGACAAAAGTCAAAGGAAATTCTGTCCCCTGCAATTCAGATGAGTCCACCAGACTCTGATCAGAAGCACGTCCCACTGAGTTCAATGGAAATTACTTCCAGTAACTTCGTAAAGTATTTCAGCCACATTCTTAGTTCTCTTCCAAACTGTCAGGCAATGAAGAAGAATTGCTAGACCAGGTAAGTATCTCAGCTATTTTCAGTGAGGATGTTGCTGCTGCAGAGGCAATGACATAGCATATTGTATCATCCTGGCAACCAGCTCAAAAATCCTGTTTCAGTTTCATATCTTTCCAATGAATAATGCAGGCAGCTGAAATAATGCACCCGCTGTAATCATCACCCACTTCATTAACCTGGTTTTCAGAAGTGCACAATTACAAAAGAAAAAAAAGGGGTGCGGGAACACTATGCACAATGATTCTTTACCCTGGAGTCTAAACTCAAGCTTAAAATGAACAGATGTGAAGCCGCTGTATACTAAGTCAGTCCATCAAGGCCAGTCATGTCTACTCTGATTGGCAGTGGCTCTCCAGTGGTGGTTTTGCACATCACTTATTACTTAATCTGTTTAACTGTCCATGCTGGGAATTGAACTGGGACCTTTTGTGTGCAAAGCAGATATTATTTATTTAATTTATATCCTGCCCTCCTCACCAAGGCAGGCTCAGGGTGGCTTACAACAGATCATAAAATACAGTTAAATACAATTAAAAACCTATCATTGGTATAAATTACTTAAAATAACAATCATTTAGATATTCTACCACTGAGCCACAGCGTTCCCCGAAGATCTTGACAGATAATTCATTCATTTTGAATGAACCTTGAGACTGAGACTGAGACATTCTTCTTCATCATTCTCCCAATATATTTTGTGAAACTTAGTCTGGTCCACCCAAGCCTGCCCTAAATTAGTAAACGAAACCATAACTGACAAGACTTCGAGAAGACCCTCAGCCACAGGCACTGGCAAGTCTCCAAGGACAGGGCGTTCCTCATGCTCCCTCACATTTTGCATGAGTAGTGCTATTAAGATTTGTCTCTCAGAGAACATGATGCAGAAAGAGCCAGTATCTTCTTAAGTGGTGCTGCAAAGCCATTTAAGGAGGGAAGCTACCCAACTGCCCAGATAACAGGGAACCCAGTGCAAGGGGCTTCAGTTTTAGCATAATGTGAGCTTAGTTTCCCATTTCACAGTTTGCCAGATTTGTTTTCTGGCAAGGCTCTTGTGCCTTTAAATGAGGGATGGAAAATAAAAATTCAGCATGGAACGCTTCCTGGTATGCACACGAGGCAGCCTTCTGCTTGCCACACATCCCTTATTTAAGGCGCAGGAAATACCCATTCCTGACAATCTGCATGGGGAACTGTCTCCCTCCTGCCTCCCACACCATGACTGTCACTGACACATGTAATGCAATAAGAAGAACACATTAGGCTTGTTAGACAACATTAATTTTTTTATTAAAATATTGTTATACCAAGTGGAATGCTACAGCAATCTCGGTATAAGGTGGCATAATAAAACAGCCAGGTTTACATTTAAATACTTAAGATAACTTAAAACGCACCAAAAAACAAACAAAACACCCCTCATTGTCTTTGGCAGAAAAAAAAGTTCACAGCACAAAAATAGTTAAAAGGAATACCAATATTAATACGAAATATATTAAGATGTGTTTCTTTCTCTCTCTTTCATAACTTTTTGCTTTGTTTTTCACTTTGTAAACAATGCACGACTGAACACCTTTTTTTTTCTATGGAGGGGGATCCTTTTTTTTAAAAAAAAATGCAGTTGTCCAGCAAATGCATGTGTTCAACAGAGACAGGGAGCAAGAGGGGGTGTAGGAAAGTGTGTGGAAGCAGAAGCACCTGGGTTTGATGGAAAGAGAAATGCATTAACATCCACGTTTAGCTACTGTCAGAAGCCAGCTGCCAGCAGACAGGAGTGGAGAAGGCTCTTGTATGATCCTGACTTGCACATTCTGGAGTGGATCCAGAGAAAGAAAAAAGAGGTGTTTGTGTGTGCAATCAATACTTTCCCAGAAATAAAAAGACATAGTTGTGGTAGAAAGTTATTTTTGCATTTCCGTATTCACTCACATCATTCCCATAAATGCCCTTTATTTATTTAGCAAAAGACTAGCTGCAGGCCAGATTCCCCGCTTCACAAACATATCAACTCAACACAAACCCCCACACACATACCGCACCATCCTTCTCCCACTCTCTTGGAGTAAGTCCCGATTCACTTCTAAAGCACTGCTTCTCTGAATAATCACTATGCCCATCTGTAAGAGCCCAACCATGACCTTGACTTGGACTAGATGGTATTTTCTGCTGAGGGAAGGACCCCAGGATTATGCCAGCTGGGGATCAGGGCCATTCATCCCAATGCAGCTGTGCTGATCCACGCCACATGGGGATGTATCCAGTTTAAAGAAACAGCTTGGAAACTGCAACAGAAACACTTGGCTCGTGGCTGCTAGTCAAACAAAGAGCAGGGGAATTCCAGTCTGAAGCATCATGGGAAATTGCTTCAAAGGAAATGGAATCTGAAGGACTCTGAAGGCGGATATTTAACTCTGGACAAACAGGATATGAAATGGAGGAAAAGAAAAAAAGAAACACTAAAAGAAATATGAAAACAAGACAATAGAGGAGGGGAAAGCTTGATGGGGACCAAACAGAGAAATGAGGCAGACCCCCACTGCAAGCAGCAGGAAGAAACAAGGAAAGCCAAAACAGAGGGACTATGGCTGAGTGAAATGTTGATTACTATCGGGCTTGTTACAGAAGAAAACATATTTACAATAAAACGGGACCCATCTCTGATCCTCTGCCTCAGTACCTATGACAGGTCAGATGCTACCCTCCAGCCAAAAAGTAGCCAATTGCTTGCAGTCCCCTGTATCCACAGCAGTCCCCCTGCTCGGGAGGTGAGAGGTGGGACAAGGGGGGAGGCACAGGGTGCAGGGAATTAATTCTACCCACACCAGCACCAGACAAATACTCTTTGCTTAAGACAGCTTACACTTCAGGTCCAGGTACCTGCCAGGAACCCAGTGAATCAGACATACCGCACCTCTTTTGGTGCCGAATCCCAGCTTGCCACCCTCTATGGGGCTACATCCAGGCAGCACCAGAGTCCCACTCAGCTTCCCAGTTTTCCTTCCCAGATCTCAGGAAAGCCAGTGGCAAAGAAAGCATGGCACAACCACTTCTGTGCAAGCACCAGACTTGACATACTGAATGTCTGCTGTTTCTCAGTCCATTGGAAGAGGAGAGAAACCTTTCCGGATAGCTCAAAACATAAACGGAAGCCTGCTGCTGTTGTAGCTCTGCAATCCGAAATGCAACAGTCAATCCGCTTGGTATTCTCTACCAGCTTCCCTTGCAAAGTCTCTGTCTAGCCTCTGCAGGCCATCTGAATCATCAACGGGTTCTCCAGCCTGTGTGCTTTCAGTCAGTCACTGTCCTCGGATAAGGCAGAGTGGCCAGGTCTGCTCACTTGCATGGAGGAATCTCTGTTCCTCAGATGAGAATCTCCACCATATCAGACAGGTCCAGAGTTTTAGCAGCTGGCAAAGTCTCTGCAAGGAAAGCAGCTGACTGTTAACTATAAATATTTTGAGAAAGAGTTCAAAGCTCCCTCTTGGCACAAGGATGATGCAAATGATCAATGACCCTCACAGTCTTTGCAGCAGAACATTTACCTTAATGTTAAGCACCAAAATTAAAAACAGTAAGGCGTCTTCTTGCCATGTATTAGAAAATAACTTTGCAATCAAACAACCTCCCTTTTGAGAAATCTTCATGGGATAGCACCAAAACTTAAGTCCGCTTTTACCACTACATCCATAACCAAATGTGTGGTGCCCTGACACAGACCCCCTGTTATTAACTCAAACCACACGTGGTTGAAGTCAGCTCCCAGTATAAATTCTAAGCTGACCCTTCCCTCTGGGCTGTCTTTGTAAGCTTGTCCCAATCATTGTGCTAGTACTTTTGTGCTTCAGGATCTGGCTAAAGCCTAGGGTTACCGACAGACCCAGAGAAAAGGCATAATAGGATGTTAAGTATCAGGCAGTGCAATTTACCTCTGTACCATGAAAAGCTTCCACTATTCATTTAAATACAATAAGCCTCTTTTAAAAGGGATGCTTTTCTCCAGATCTGTTGGCAACCCTAGTTGAGCCCCCAAAGCACAGTATGAAGCAAATATTATCATCAGAGCGGGTGAGGGGAACAGAAGGCAGTGCCTCACACAACCTTTGGACTTGAATCACCTTTCAGAGCTTCAGCTCTTCTCCAAGATATTTAGGCTGTGAAACACTGGGAACATCTGGGCTTTATTGTGAAATGAGGTAGCCATGAAAACCACTAGGGAATGTAGGGAGCTTCAAGGTATATAGCCCTTTCACACAAGCTATTATTTAATCTCTCTCCTTCCCCCTCTGTCTTCCTTCCCTTCCCCCCTCAGTGCTCTTTTTCCTCAGCCCCACCTGCTCCTCGTGGATAAGTCTGCTCTGCATCACACGAAACTCATGATTAGTCACTATGGCAGGAATCTCAGCCCTGGCATTTAGCCTGCAAAAGGCAGCTCAATGTTCAACCTCCTAGTTATGTGAACCTTGTCAGGCATCCCTGGTAGGAGATGCCGGTTCACTGGGTTTATAGCTATTAGCCAAGTCCGTAAGAGAAGGTCAGGGGCTGGGCTAGTTCCACTGCCACACTCTGTGGGTTAGATCAACAGGTGTCTCTTACCTAATGAATCTGCTGGACCACTGCTGCTTTCTGGGTGGGGCTCAAGATCTTCACACTGAGGGGTCTCAGACAAGCCTTCCGTCTGCGTACTCCCGTCTTTGCTGCCATGTTTGGTGTGGGAGGGAAGAGGGCTCCAAGCTGCTGTGCTGGCAGCTTCTGCTGAGGCCTTGGGGGCTAAAGGAAGGAGAAAAGGAACCCGGTTTGATCAGCAACTTCAGATAATTTGGGATAGGCTTGCAGGGTTGGATGAAGAGGGGGAAATATTTACAACTGTGTGGTAATGCCCTCCCTGACCCTGAGTGCTGGCAAGAAAAGAAGACAGAGTATCACAGCCCACTCCCTAAACAGATTTAACAAGTCTGTAATTATAGCCCACATAGGAAGAAATTCCACAGATGGACTGTGGGGTTTTGGGTTTAATTCAGCAGGAAGGACTACACAGATAGCAAACATTCCACCCTGGGTCCCAAGTCAGTTTTTTAGTTAATTATGACGCTCAGTCCCTCCTCCCTCTTTATTGTTTATTCTTCCTTCCTTTCATAGATGGGGCGACTCTCATTTGTTGTGAAATTCAAATCAGGCAGCTGTGGTTTACAGCAAATGCAGCTCATCTCCAAACCATAATTTGCAGTAGTAACACTACTTTCCAAATTCGGACATCATGTCTATTTTTTCTCCTTGCCTTTCCTCCAAGTCACCCAGTGTACGTTGTTCTCCTTCCCCATTTTATATTCACAAGAACCCTCCGAGGTAGGTCAGGCTGAATGTGTGACTGGGCCAAGGTCACCCAGCAAGTTTCATGTCAAAGTGAGGATATGAACACAGGTCTCCTAGATCCTAGTCCCAAAACAGAACAACTACACAACACTGGCTGTCCTAGCAACCTATGGTTCCTCATGGCAAACTGTGATTATTCCAGGCTATGGAAGGGAAGGAGAATCCATGCACGAGAGGGGTAGAGTGAGGGAGAGGAGGAAATGTCTCATCCAGATATAGCCAGAGATTTTTCCTCACAGCGTGATTGCAAGCGGAAGCAAAATAATAGAGATATCATATGAAATACAACCACAGTCAAATGGAGGCTTAAGAGAAAGGGCATTGCATACATTCCAGCTACAGAATGCCTCCCTGTATTTCTCCACCTAGCAAAGCCTTTCTTACCCGCATTCCCTCGGGAGCCACCTTCACTGCCAGCCATGCCTGGCCAGAACTGGGTCCCAGAGGCTGCAAATATGGATGGCACAGATTTGGCAGGTCGCAGAGAGCCCTGAAGAGCCTTGCTAGGGTCCTTGCGAGAGCGCTGCTGCAAGACTTTGATGACTGCATCCTTCTCCAGTATTTGGGCATGCAGTGTTTTTAACCTGGGACATAAAGAAGGGAAGACTGTTATAAAAAGCAGCATCAACACCTGCATGCCCCAGAGTAAGCACCTCTGGGAGCATCCTCTAGGTTCCCCCCACAGCTGTTAAATGGCACCCTAAAGCACATTACTGAGGAGGGCAATCACCACCCTTTCCTTCCTGCAGTTTTGACATTAATGCTAATGGATTCATCAGGGATACTCGGATCACAAGGTTTCCTTTGGCGTGCTTTGGAGGCTGCCCAACAAACTAGATGGATTCTTTCCTTTATGTTGGGGGCAGGCCATTGGACAAGAAACCTCTGTTAAAAGGACAAACCTGTTCTCCATCTCCTGGTGCTTGTGATTGGCCAGCAAGAGGTCCTCATCAAAGCTGCTGTTGGGGGAATGGTGTGGGGAGTGGTTGATGATGGTGGTATCACGCTGTGCAGCAGCAGTGGCAGCAGCATCCATGGCGAACTGCCGCATGGTGCACTCTTCTAGGTACTTCTGTTCCCACTTAGTCATATCAGCCTCTAGGGCTAGAATCTTCTCTTCCTTCTCTCTCAGCTGTTCAGACAGTAAATGGGCATTCTGCTCAGAAGATCCTCCACTTGGTGCTACCATCTGTCTCTGGATTGGCAAATAGACACAAAAACCCATTATGATGGTGCATTTGATGCCTGAAATACCCTATTCATCTGTTAAGCACAGTGGACCTGGGGATCCTGAACCAAACTACTGAGGAATTTGAGCAATTCTGCTTTGGAAGAAGCTTGTATCAGTTATGCATACTGATTTTTTCAATAGGCTTTTTTAAAAAAATGGGATAATGTTCAATACAAGCCCCACATTTGCCATCCAAAGAGGAGGGAATTCCGCCTGCCTTACAATCAGATCACCCTTGGATGTTGGCATATCTCAGCTTAGGAAGAAGCTGCAATTGTAAATGCTCTTTGGAACAGCTCTGTTTCATAACTGTGTCAGAACCCCAGGACAGTTGATGCCCCTCTACCTCTTTGGGGAGGCCGTTCCACAAGTATGAGGCAGCCACTGAAAAGCTGGAGGCCAGACCATTGTAAGGCATGCCTTAGACAAAGGGGGTACTGCAAGGGGGGGGGGCAGCAACATAATGCTGGCTTCTAATTGCTCCCAACAGGACAACAAATGAATTGTTCAATGTCTGGTAGATAGGTGCTTTACTAATAGCCATGGATACTATTTCACATGTATAATTACTAGATAGTTTGAACAGATGTATAAAAAGATAAGACCACAAGAAAAGTCCTGCTGGGTTAGATCAAAGATCCATCTAGTTCAGAATACATTTCATAGTGGACAATCAGATGCCCCCAGGATGCCCACAAGCAGGGCCTGAAGGCCTCTTAGCAAGAAGGACATATTGTCTCATTCCTTTAACTACCATGGCTAACCACTATTAAGAGACCTATACTCTATGAATGTGTCTAACCCCCTTAAAAACCACATAACTAATCGCCAACAATCACATTCTGTGTCAGTAAATTCCACAGATTAATTATGCACTGGGCAAAGAAGTACTTTTGTCTGTCCTGAACTCCTACAATCCCATTATCATTGGATAAGCTCCAGCTCTAGTTTAGGCTGCTGGAGAGAACCAATTCTGAGATTCCAAAACTAGACTTGGATCCAGGGGAGCAGAAGGATTTCCACCTGCACAGCTTTCTCCCCTCCCCCTCCAGCTCTGTAGCCCAAAATGTCATTCCAAGGAAAGCATAAGGAGGGCATTTGGGGCTGCAGTGAGAAAATTGTGGCCAGCAGCCAAAAATTCTTGTCCATGGAAACACTCCACTGGATCCAAGCATTATTCTGGGTATGAATTGCAGGCTAATGTTTTATGGCCATTTTCCTTTCAATTCGAGCAATGTGAGATTGCTGAGCCACTCACAAGAATATGGGACCATATTTCATCTGAAGCTAGCTGTCCCAGATGCCCTCTGAGTTCTTAAGCGCACTGTTGTTTGTCCCACTCCTTTGGCAGTTGCCTGGCCTTCCCTCTCACCTGCTGAGCCCGCAGCATCTTCAGTTCCTGCTCCAGGCGAGTGCGTAGGCGCAGTTCCAGCTGCTCCCGCTTCTCACAGGCTGCCTGGAGCTGCCCCAGTGCCTGCTGCAGCCTCTCCACTTTCTCCACATAGGCCCGCTTCTTCCGCAGCTCATCCTCCATTTTGGCAGCTCGGGCCTGGGCATTGCTCAGAGCCTGTTCCAACAGCTCTGCCCGCCGGCGTTGGTCTTCACTGGCGCTACGCAAGATTGCAACCTCCTGTTCCTTTTCTTGCTGGTATTCTACAGGAAACACCAAGAGGCCAGGTTGTTAGTACAACTGGGAAAGCTCCACATACAGTCCCCTCCCCCGCCAGTCAGGAGACAAACCCTGGAACCCCTTGGTATCCACAGAAAGGCCTTTTGACTGCTTCTACTACAAGCTAAACCAGCCATTCCCCAAGTCAATAGAACAGAAATGGGTGTTGCCTGCATTCTTCACTGCCGCTGACTGTTCTCTGTTCTTATTCCATGGTGGGGTCATACTGAGTTGGTGACCAGAGAACTGAGAACCACAGGACAGAAAAAAAATGCAGATTTGTGCCAGAGTGCTTTGCTCTTATGATCTTCACTACTGATACCCAGGTTTGGGCATTTAGAATGGGAGCACAAAGGTGGCAACACGTGTGTCAGCACAATGAGAGTAAGGAAGAACCCATGAGAAACTGTTGAATGGCCAGAGCAGCTCTGCCAGTTTCTTTCAACCTCTCTATACATGTCTCAAATGGCTGGCTACACACTATCTCCTGCTTGCCAGTTCCAAAACCAGAAGGACATCACCACACTGACAGAGCTCTGAAAGTTTCACCCACAGGTCAGGGGAAACCTCCCAAAACATTTAACCTGTTCCCACGAACACTCAAGCAGTAAGGAATGGGGCTAGAGAGCTTTGGGGGGGGGGTATGAGGAAAGGAGCTCCTTTCTTCACTCCCCCACACCCAAACACTGGTCCTCCTATCTCAACTGATCATGTGAAAAAGCTGTTTGGTAAAGCAAAGGACTGGAGAGGGGGGGAAATCTCATCCATATGGTGCAGTTCTGTCATAATTTCTTTCAAGTGGCTCTAAGGATTAGTCTATAACAATGCAGTTGTGAGAGGACCATATCCTTTCATTCACAACTGCTGTATTGACCAGACCAGGAAGAAACGTGTTCTTTGGGGAGGGTGTAGGAGTGATCGTTGTGAAAGAGTAAAGGCAGTTTCTTGCTTTGGACACTGAAAGATAACCACTGTTGCCTTCCCTCCCAGTTCCCACCCATCTCCCAGGCCAGTTCTTATCCCTTGGCAACCATTTCTCCTTTTTCAGAATTCCAGAACAATAGCAAAGCAGGGACAACAACTTGGGCTTATGACTGAAACAGAGGGAGTGTAGCCTCTGTGCCGGAACAGCTGGAACAGCCACTGGAATGCAAAGAATCCAGGTCACACTGATGGCTCCGGTGATTAATGGCTCTACTCTAAGTGCCAAGAACAGCTTAGTGCTCTCTGGGGAATGGCAAAAAGCTTCCAAGAGAGGATCCGCCTCCTCTTCCATCTTAAAGGGACCATCAGCTTCCCTCCCAGCCCAGCCAGGCAACAAAAAGTGTCTGAGAAGAGAACTATCTACATTTGAAAGCACAGTCCAGCTGACTTGAACTACAGTTACACAGTGGCAGAAACGTTGAGAACACTTACTTTGCACAAGAAGTTTTGCCATAGTCCCTTGGTTAGCTTCTTGGTTTTCCTGTGCCCTGCTGGCCAGCTGCTTGTTTGCCGATTCCAAACGCTCTATGGTAGATGGAATGAAAAAAATGAGAAATGGTCTGTAAATTCATAAAAATGCACCTGAACTACTAGGAGGTAGTGCGTATTGACTTTCACTTGCCAGAGATGCCTGAGATACCATTACAGAGAGTCAGGAAAAGCGGCCTTCCAATGAAGACTGCTGGTTGGAAAAGAAAACCCTTTGCTCCTGATCTATTGAAGGAAGGCACACCAAGACTTTTTTCTTGCTTCAGAGCATCACACTCTCTTATTTTGTTTTGCTATTAATTTTTTTCTTGCTACAATGCCCAGGTCTAGAAACTTAACTTTTAGTAAACAAGAGAAATGGCTTTCAAGATCTTGCCAAACAAATGGTGCAAAGTTATACCCTTCTCAGTTCTTTGAAGTCAACTCCTGCCGGGAGTGATCGTGTGAAAAAGCTGTCTTTATGAAGCAAAGGACTGGGGGGGGGGGGGGGCTGATCTTATGCATTTGATGTAATTCTTTCATAATTTCATAATAGTGTGTTTATGGTTATGCTGCAAGTGCCTCTATTCAAATGATCCTCCAAACATGGTTGAATAAGTCACAGGCTTACACGCTCCCCCCCCCCCAATTTTTCCCTCCTCTATTGCCTGTTCAGCACTAATTAATTTGCCCTGATGGCCGAATCAGCAAACAATGGTTAGCACTTGCCTTCCAAATCAGAATCCACCTCAACAGGAGATGAAAGCGGTGTATGAAAGGGAAGGGAAGAGCATGCAAGTCTGTGGCAACCGATCATCTGAACTGAGCCCCTGGCTATGGATGTAGGCAGAGGAAGCAATCTGATTGCACCACTTGGCCCACTTGGCACCAGAAAAAGTCATACCATATCAGTGGCAACTAGGAGGTTTGAAATAGATTAACATCTCCTCTGGGTTGACATGAGGACTTCATGTTTGGGCTTCGCCATGCAACCTTACCTTTCAGATCCCTATTGAAGTCCTGCAACCTCCGTATCTCCCCATCCTTCTTGTTCCTCATGGCCTTCTCCAATGCCTCTCGTTTAGAAGATGCCTTCATTAGGTTTTCATAATCCTCTGAAATTCGCTGAATTTCAGTTTCCAACTAAAGGAGAGAACAACAAAAGACTTCAGTATGAGTAGACACCTGAATGCCCTCAGCAGACTGCTTAAAAGTGACTAGTAATATGTGTGTACAAAGTGCTGTCAACTCACAGCCAACTTATGGTGACCCCAGCAAGGGGCTTTCAAGGCAAGTGAGAAGCAAAGGTGGTTTGCCATTGCCTTCCTCATCAGAGTCTTCCTTGGTGGTCTCCCTTCCATGTACCCAGCTTAGCTTCCAAAATCTGACAAGATCAGGCTTTACCACACTGCCTTCCCTTCCCAACTGGGAATATAGGACATTAGTAAGGCTCTCAGTCTCCAGATCTTGGGTTTCAAAAAACCAGTTTGAAGTTTGTGGTCTACTTTGGCCCACTAAATGCTGCTCATGGGAGGTAAAAGACTGACAAAAAAAATGCCTGCTCCAAGCTGCTATTTGTGCAACATGTTCATATGGGAAACTGAGCCGGGGTTCGCCATCACTGCTCCTATTTTTAGGTATTTTATATTTTTGGGAGGTGGGGCTATATCTAAAATGATGTAACTATTGATCATGACTTTTTAAACAGGACATTTGGGAATTCTGGTTTAAAGGAGACAGAGAAACAACCTGTATAGAACTCCAACCATGTCAGTTAAATTGATTTAGCACACTTATAGGTAGATGTGATTTTTTTTTCTCTTCCATGAATATTTAGTTTCTTTTTAAATGCACACAACTTTCCTCCTCAGGTAGGTACAACTAAACCCTAGCCAAAAGCAAGCTTCAGCTAAAGATTTTGTTCATATAACAGAATTCTGCTCCAAGGTGAAGGAAATCCCATTCTGATTTCCCAACTGATTGTCCCTGGTTTCTGCCAGTTCACTGAACTATCCAGCCCACTGCTGAGAATGCAAGCCCAAGCCTACATTAAGCAGGGCTTAGCATTTCCTTGACAGCAAGCAGTAAAGATCATTGATCAAACCAACAGAGAGGGTGGTTGGCTGCAGCCCCTTCCCTCTCTGCTTTCTGGCACTGGAAGGTGAGGGCTGCCAACTCTATGAACCCCCAACATGGCTCACAAGACCTAGAAAACAGATTTAAAAGCTAATGTTTAGAACAAACAATTACATAATTTCTGCATGTCTCAGCATTAGAACACATGACAATTGCTTGAAAATGCTGCAGCCTTTCCTCCCTCCTTGGCTCTTCCCTCCCTCTCCCATTCAGTCCCGGCAGACAGGGTCCTGACATCCAATTACATATTCCATTTTTACCCCTTTCCTTTGCAGGCTTGGCACGTTCTCCCTGCATCCCCACCTCCGCAGCCCTGGCACGTGTCCCCCTACAGTCCCCAAATAACTCATTGGTTCAGGGTGAGTAGTCTTGCCCTTGGCTGAAGCTGGGTTAGAACAGGCCTCTCCTTGTGTGCCTCTACACAAAAGGCTTTCTGTGACTGGCCTACCACAGACCCCAAGAGGGAGGGCCCGATAGCGAGAGGGCACAACTGTTAACAGAGAGGGTGAATAGACTCTTTTCTGTCACCTCAACAACTGCTTCAGCTCAAAACCTGTTGTATACCGGGTGCTTGCGCTCCACAGCTGTTTAATGGGGGGGGGGAGGTATTAAAAAATTTAAGGAGATGCATTTTCATGACAGCTGTTTCTGAGAGACAAAGACAAAAAGCTGGAGAATTTCAGGAAATATTGCCAAAGACAAGACTGGGGCCGTGAGGAGCTTTGCTGAACTCTCTTCTCCCATAGGAGCATCATGACTACTCTCAGAAGCAATAGCTGCTTCACAATGGCCTTGACAAGTATGTTCTTCACAGCAAGGGGCTGCTGCACCCAGAGGAGTTACTGCTCGCCTAACCAAAGACTGCAAACATGGGAAGATGACCTTAGGCAATAGCAATTTTATCACCCAGCCATGGTTAGCCCAACCTTAGCTTCCCATTCTCTGCTGTAGGAACAAGCAGTTCTAACCAATGTACAGGCCACTCAGTGTACCACTCATTCCATGACACAACTTGATTTACTCCAAGACCTTTTGGTCAACTGTCATCACTGTCCCAATTCTCCTTATTAAAGATTTGTACTTCAGTGACCTCAGGGAATGTGCACTTGGGGTGGCACCAATATAAAACTGAGCTGCACAGCTCTTCAGTGAGGTTTACAAAACTCATCAGAAACTCAGAGAGTAATCCTATGCAGAGTTACTCAGGTATGCTAGAGCATTTTGAGTTCCCCATTTTGCTTAGGCCTGAGTAACTCTGCATGGGGTTGTATGATAAGATGGCTCCAGAATTTTTGTCCCTAGAAGAGCATTCCTGTGCCCTCAACAAGTGCATGACCACCACTGCTCAACTCATCCATGCCTCATAGCTATTAAAGACCCAGAAACATCCCTCTGGTGTTCAGTCCAGTATCCTCCTAGACCAAACTCCAGCAACCCCAATTTGGAACGCAAGTTAGCCAAAGGCAGTTTCTTGCAATCTCATTACCCTTCACACTGCCCAAGTTCATGAGTGTTGCTCAGGTACAATGAGCATTATTATCGCTTTGAAGACTAAAGTGAATATCCAAGCAAAGAAGAGAAAAAAATGCACAGGCTGTAAGCAAAGCAAGCTTCCGGCAGTCACAATCTGCAACACGTACTGGTGTCTCCCTCTTTCATTCTCTGCCATTTCCCCTAAATCTTACAGCAGGGGTCCCCAGCCTTTTCAAGCCTGAGAGCACCTTTGGAATTCTGACACTCTAGCAGTAACACAGTGAAGATCTTTGAGCTCTGATGGCAGCTGTTGCTGAAGGACTTCTAAAAAATCTCCATAGGCAATCATATGTTCAGTGGCCAATCGGAAGCCCTGCTGGCCCTGCCCACTTTTTCAAAAACACTTGGTAGGTGCCAGGAAAGGTGTTGGCAAGTGCCTGGGGACCCCAGTCTTACAGGGAACTGCAGATTGGCTCTTACAGCCATACTGCAGAGTGGAGAGACTAGGAAAGGGTGAACGAAGAAACCCCAAATTTAAGCCAAATGCCCTTAATCCTTTAACCAAGCATGAGAAGAAAGTCTAATCTGTCAAGCTCTCCCACCAACCAGGCAGCTAAAAGCCCTTCAAAGTCTTACAGCCAGCCATCAACGAAGCGGCAGCAAGCCAGTGGCCTTACAGTATTCATTTCTGACATTAAATATGTACTTAAACTCTCTGGGTCTGTTAAGGAGTGATTGACAGGCATTCCTTCCTTGTGGCAGCATCAGACTACATGCGGACACTGCATCTGTTGCATCTACTCTGGTCAAGCGGGCTCCTGAGAAAAGTCCAACTCTGCCTGCTCCTTTACCTTCTGGATTCGGTTGGCTTTTTCACTGTAGTTTTCCAGTTCCCGCCGCAGGAGCTCGTTTTCCCTCTGAAGCTTCTCGTTCTCTCTCAGCAGCTTCTCATTCTCCATCAACACTGCTTCCATTTGGGACAAGTGACTACTGGCAGAAGCTGCCTGGGCTGTCATCAGGGCCTCCACCCCAGCTGAAGTTAGCGATCCCAGGGGACTCTGGCACAGTGTGGCCTGCTGTGGCAGGAAAGCTTGGGCCATCTGAGCCTGCATCACCCTAAAGAAAGGAGATGGGAAAGAATTAAGGACAGGCATTTTGCAACAGGAAAGCATCAATACAGATCTTCTGATGGGTTGATTTGTGACTCCAGTACAGGTGCCTGATGCAATCAAATGGATATCTTACATCACTTGGCCTCAAGGATTTTACACCTTCAATTTCTGTTGTCTAGCACTTCATGGACTTTTCAAATTGTATGCTTTTGAAACTTTTCAATAAATCTTGAGGATCTGGAACTTTGGGAACAATTATAAAAATTTTCCAGACTGCTGTGTTCTATACTTTGATAAGTGACTCCCACGTTAGATTAGGAAGCAGGTCACTGAATTTGCTACTGAGACTCTTCATAATTATTTACCAGAATAATAATATTTAACAGTTACACAGTATTTTAGTGTACAAAGCACTTGGCATATATCAACTTGTTGCAATTGCTGCTGCATGGTTAAATGAGACAGAAGCCCAGTGGCATCTTAAAGAGTAACAATACTTATTCCAGCATGAGCTTTTGTGAGACAGTGCTCACTTCTTCAGATGCTTTGAAGAGGAAATCATTTTCTACATGTTTATAAGGAAAACTACAGAAGGGGAGGAGTGAAGGAAGGAATTGGGGACATAGACTGGCACGGTATGAATCCTGTCATAAATCTTTCAGGTGTGATTCTCTGTGTAAGAAACTGCAGACTCTTTCTCATGGGATGAGTGGGTATTATCACCTCCATGATGCAGATATTGGGGATAGTGGATAGAGAGGGGCTATTGAGTCATGACCAAGAGGTGATAGGCTAATTCTCTTGCCTACTGTGCTATACCAGCTCAGAAAAATCCTGGAATAAGTAAAAGATACTCTAAATATCTTTGGGTGGATTTTTGAGAAAGATGCAAACTCTTTTTCATAACACAAGAATTGCATGGTAATAATTAGTGTCATCTACTTGTCCAAAAAGCACTCCTCCTGGACCTAATCTTATTCACAAAGTAAGTGACTATCCCAACAAGCCCCTCAGAATGAGCTGGAACAGCACTGAGGTGACCACAACAACTTGCGTAAATCCAGGGCATGTTATTTTTGTGTATTTTGTGTCCTTGTGATCCCTTTCTTCTCAAAGTCTTCATAAACACTTTGCACATATTTAAAGCGCAGAGGAGCATAAATGGTACCCAAAAAGATGCAACAAATACATCACTTTGCCCAGTATTGAGCAAATTAGCCATCAGATACAGAAATAGATTGATCATAAAGTTTATGTCCACCTTAGAAGCATGTGGTATTTTGTTTACATTCATTCATCATTCAGCAGGTTCCTTTCTAAAATTCTTGATTAGCTATTCTACGCCATGCAGCTAAAATACACTGTTGATATGACTTGTAACCCAGATCCTAATTTACTTGGGACTATGTCCATTGATATCAATGGAAATCACTTCCAACTCTATATACTAATAATTGTAACAGCCTCAGGATTGGATCCAGCCAGCTCCTCAGCTTAAAAAGGAATGACCATTAAAAAATGCTGTGCTAGGGATCATGGGACTTCCATGGACAATATTCAAGTGGGATGGAGTCTGTGGTAAGGAGAGAAATTGGGAAGGACTGTGTGAAATTTGGCTGGATACAACTCTTAAGAGTATAATTCGAGACAGAGTTATACTCTTCTTAGTCCACTGAAGTAAATAGGCTTAGAATGGTGTAATTCTATTTGGGTTTACATTGAAGAAGAGTTGGATTTATACCTCATCTTCACTCAGAGACTCAGAGCAGCTTACAATCTCCTTCCTTTCCTCTCACTTCAACAGACACCTGTGAGGTAGGTGGGGCTGAGAGAGCTCTGAGAGAACTGCTCTTGAGACAACAGCTCTGAAAGAACTGTGACTGACCCAAGGTCACCCAGCTGACTGCCTGTGGAGAAGTGAGGAATCAAACCCGATTCTCCAGATTAGAGTCTGCTGCTCCTAACCACTACACTAAACTGACAGTATGGTAAGTTCAAATGGACAAAGCAAGTTAAAAAAAATGTGGATTTCACAAGAAGCATGAATGTGAATGCGAGCATTCACATTCTTGAAGTACAATCCACATGTGATAAGGGCAATTTAGGAATCAAAGGATAAAAATCTATTGTATGCAGAGCTCTAATTCATCAATCATTGTTAAAATGATTGCTAATAGTACACAAGCTTCATCCTTAATGAGAGCTTGAAATTCCTAGAATTCAACATGGTTACCAGCATGGAGCCTTGATTGGGAAGGAACTTCCTGAAAAGACATGGCCTCATCTGATTGAGGTTTGTCTGTTAGAGACTTATTCAGAAATTCTTGTGAAGTGATCTGGTGGTAAACAAAAAGAAACGCACATTCCTGTCAGCATATAGCCCCCACCCCTCCTTTTTGTTTCCCCACAAAAGAGTTTATTTCCTGACTCCAACATTATCTCTTCCTGTCAGCATTCACGAGGGTTTGCCTCACACCAAGATACTGCAGTTCAGTTCCCTGCTCCCCCTCCTCCTCTAAATCTATTGCTTGCCAGTAAACTGCAGCACACAAAGGCAGGCCATCCTGAAACTATTAAGCCACCTGTCAAGCTGTATCTGTCCTAAGCAAATAGCAAAGCCCTTTGTAGGATTTCAAAACTGTCAGAAGAGCAGGAAGATCAAACACCTGACACAGTTCAAGATCAGCCCTGTTGGATCCCCATCCATTGTTATCTGCCTAGCTCCTGGGAAGCCACAGGCAGGCTGAGATAAAATATTAATAAGGGGCTTAGCATTCTAAGAGCTCCGGCTGGTCACCTGAGTGCTTTCTCCTAAGCACTCATTGTCTGCCTTTCTCCAATCAGAAAAAGGACCTTTTGTATGTGACCACATGCAACATCTGCTGAGCAGAGCTCTGCTGCTGTCCTTTCCCTCTCATGTGCATTTGTTTCATATTTTACTTCACTGTCACCATTTTCCTTTGTTCTTAAAGAGGCCACAATAAGAAGTAGGCTCAGAGTCCTCTCTTGTTCTTGTGTCTGCCTTGTTTGGGTGAAAAGTGACGTCTTGACACACTTCTTCTAAAGGAGCACCCCAGGGACTTGCTTCCTCTTCATTAGTTCTGCTAATAGATGGGCCTGGATGTCTATGGGGCAGCCACACCATTCTTTAATGGGTTTAATTCCATCAAACATTCCCATGCCACTCTTTGCTTTCTGGTTTACCTGGGACCAGAGTGTGTCTTTCTAGCTGAGATGCCCCTTCAGTTCACACAAGTGCTCCTTTGCCACAGTGAAGTGAACCATACATTTAAAATGGCCCCCAAAGACAAAGAGTTCATCTCCATAAGTAAAAGCAACTTTGAAAAAAGTGTTTGATCTGCTCTTTGTTGAGCCAAATCAGTACACAATATTTCAATTCACTGCATCCAGATTTCATGATCATTCATTACCAGAACCCACTTCCCATTTTTGAAAGGAGGAAGGCGATTGCTGATCAGAGAAATGTGACAAACTTGATTGAAGCAAAAGCTTAATCCAGTGGCTGGATCAAGTTTCAAGATCCTCAAGGTCCTTGAGAATTCCAATCAGTAATAAGAATTCCAATCAGTAATAAGAGAATTCCAATCAGTAAGTTAGGAACCTATCCATGTGATAACTGAGTGCTTGCCTGAACACAGTTCATCACCCAAGCTGTTCTGCAGCCATCCTTCTGATTCAATGCTGGCCAATACATCTTATAATCACAGCAGAACCCCACTAGAATATGTAACAGCAATAGAATGGCTCACCTGATTTCAGGATGTTGAAATCCTGGACCTTCTCTATAGTGGTGCCCGGTGTCTGACAGGTAACTGCCTGCAACCTCCTGTGAGGGGATTATATAGGGGTATTCTGGAGGGGGACCACGGGGCTCCAGTTCCTCAGGGAGCTTGCCTCTGGAGACACAGAGCTGGTACTGCCTGGAAAGCTGTGGGTAGCTGTGAGAGGAGCTCATGTGGCTCTGTGTCTTGGCGCCATTCCTCTCAAGGGACATCTGCATGAGCCGCTCACTGAGCGACCGCACGTGCCCGTGTTTCAGCTCCTTCAGTGATTCATCCTGGTGCTTGCTGCTGGCATCAGAGACACAGGCCCTACGTTGCCCTCCCTCAGCACGTGCCCCAAAGATGGTGCCAGCTTGCTGTCCTCCTCCTCCTCCTCGTTGGGAGGCATAATACTGGGAATGAGCTTTGGCCTCCTCATAGGTGGGAAGCTCTTCTCCCTTGTGTGGAGGCTGGTAGAGCCGATACATGTTATTTTCCAGGTAAAGGTGGTCACAGTGGTGCTCCTGGCCCTGGGGCTCCTGGCGTGTGGATTGCTGCACCATCTGGCTCTCTTCCTGGGTGAGACTCTCCAGGGAGGATCGTGGGCTGCCACTGCTTCCACCTCCACGCAGTGCCTGCTGTTGTATCGCCAGGAGCGTTCGGTTCTCTGTGAGGTTGCCATACCTCAGTTGCTCCTGGATGAGGCGGTGAAGGACAGTTCCTGAGGAATCCTCTGCTGTCCTCATTCTCGAGGAATAGATCGCCAACCAGGATTTTCCAAAGACACGGAAAGCACAATCCCCGGAATCTAGCAGCCACTTTACAGCCAAAGGAGCCTGAAAGAGAAGAGATGAGGAATCAGAACAGCTCGGCCAACGGAGTCAGCAAGCAGCCTTCCACGTTTGGGGGGGCACTCAGTAGCAGAACTCTTAATTCAGGAAACCAGGGCTCCATTTAGAAGCCACAGTTCCCACAGGGAGGTCATCTAAACTACATCACAGGGTGATTACGGCAATATAAAAGAGAGGACTGCATGTACTTCCATGCTGAGCTCCTTGGAGGAACCATGAGATACAGTTGTGATAATGAACATCTAAGTTATATCTGTTGCAAGCTGCTCAGAGTTCTTGGAACTGGACAGGGAAGGAATGTAATAAGTAAATACATTGGTATGACTTGCATGGGCCATACTTCCATGTAAATATACTTAAGACTGCAACCTTACAGCATATTTTACTCTGCTGACTGCAGTGGGATTTACTGTGCATAGTCACTATGCATAGGGCTGTAATCCACCATGGGAAGTATGAGGGGTGCACATTTTTATCAGCCTTATTCTCACAACAGTCTTTGCAAAGTACACACATTTCAAAATGTTATTTGGGATTGGCCACTTTCTGCCAATGAATTATGGAAAGAATTTAAACCTACATTTCCCAATTCCTAGCCCAACACTTTGCCCATCTGACCACAGTAGGAGTGAGAGAGAATCAATGGCCTGAAATGGAATTGTCTGACAGTCCAGAAGATGCATGTTCATCCTCTCCCAATACTTTTATTTATTTAGTATGTTTTTATCTTGCCGTTCCTCCATGGAGCAGATGTTGGTTCTATAAGACGACCATCTTTTGGGTATGTTGTAGTTATGTAGGGCTATCTTTTGGCTATGCTCCTGCAGAGTTGGACTAGATGACCTGTAAGGTCCCTTCCAACTCTAACATTCAATGATTCTAAGAGGTCCTATCTCCTTTAGTCTTCAGGATGACAAAGATGGTCATTTGGACAATATACTAATTCAGCTGCTAGAAAGCCCTCCTCTCTTCCCACCCATTCACTGGAGCTTCTTAATCTTTCAATAAAATGGAGTCAGAAGTCCTTCTCTCAAACCTCATACATTTTATACTACCCAGAATGGGGGGGAAACAGAACACAAAGATGATATCTTGGTAAATTCTAGTTAAATGCACATTTCCCTTTTAAAAGAAGAAAATAAATCTCATAAAGAAGGCATTGTTAGTGCTCCAAACAGCCAGTAGCCGATTTCTACAATGAACGTTTCCACAGCTGGAAACCAGGCCTGCCTTTAGTCCTGAAAATGTTGGCATCTGATCCTATTTCTGAAAGGGCTGGCTCTGGTGAGGGAAAAGCATGCCAAACATGCCCAAAGTCACTTCTGGGTTTGCATGATACACACGGGAGCATAAGAAGGACAAAGTACACTCCAGTGGGGGGAGGGCATCTCTGGTGCCCTGGAGTGAGAGGATAAACAGGCCAGGTAACTTTGGCTGGGGGTCAATAGTAATGTGCACGTTTTGCATGCAGAAGGTCCCAGATTCAGCACTCAGGATCTTCCGTTAGAAGATCTTACACCGAAAATGTTGAGAAAGACAAAGCGTCTTCTTTGCTTGAGGTCCTGGAGATGCCCCGCCAGACACAGGAAACAATGCTGAGCTTACTTTATGGTCTGGCTCTGTATAATGCATGTTCATGTATGTTAACCGTGGGAGAGAGTGGCATCTTATAATATCATTGTAATGCTACGGAGCTTGAATCTTCTGCTGTAAAAGGTTTGGGGGCTAACGGCATGCAGTGTTTACACACTGAGCACTACATTTTGCAGGTATATTACTCCATTTTTTAAAAGTTCCTTGTTATCAAATGATTCTAAACAACTTTTCCACCTCTGAATTGCTCCAAAGTTTCCAGTCCAGTTCAGTTCTTTCTAAAAGTGATGTGGTCGGTTTCCACAGAGGGGTCTAAACCAAGCCTTCCAGCTTGAATGGCAGTAACACAACAGGCAGCTCACCATTGCCAACACTCATCAGGGGCATTGCTGGATAATCTGGGCAGAGTGGTCTCTGCAGAGCTGCTACAGCTTGGATCTGCTTGCTTTTGGCTGCCAGCAGCCATCCAAGGCAACAGCCCATCGGGAAATTTCCCCCGGAGTTAAATAGCCAGGCCGCCACTGTTGTGTGCTGCACTTTGCCACGTCCAAAGTTTATTGCTCCTCCTTATCTCGGCGGCAAAGGGTCGTGTGCCGCCTTAAAGACTGTGGAATTTATTGTGGCACACGTCGGTTCTTCGTTTGGCTGGCACAGAATAACACCGCCGCCCCTCTGGGGCTTATCTCAACAATGCTTCGCGATAAGTCAGCTCCCGTGAAGATCTCCCCGAGCAGAAGCAAGAGCTGGCACCCAGGACAGGATTCCCCCCCGCCCCCCCGCCATGCGCGCACACACACGCACCCCCCCCCCCCGTCCTCTCTCGCTAGCCTTCCAAATGTAATGGAGAGAGGGAGACCGATCGCCTGGAGCGCACTCAGCAGATTGCCATCTGCGCGGTATTTCGAGTCCCCCAGCCTGGCTGCTCGCTCTTTGTTTTCCAAATAGTTCTGCACTGACATCATAGGGGTTTGGATTGCAATTAACATTCCTTCTAAGTGAGAACGAGCGAGCTCGTGGCTCCGGAAAGCACAGGCCAGCGGGCAAGACAAAGCCGAGGCTGCAACTCGCGAATGGGATACCCCAGCACCTGCAACCCCCCCCCCCCCCAAAAAAAAACAACAACACCCCAGCTAATCCGAGAGCCCTCCCCTTCGCAAGCCGGCAATACCCAAGAATTTCCCTTCCCAAGACCTGGAAACTTTTCCTCCCCTACCTTGCAAACCTCGGAGCAACTGCAGGCAGGGAAGGGAAGGCGACTCATGCGGGATGACACGGAAAGGAACTGGGGGAGTCTCATCTCCCAGCCTCAATCCTGGCTGCAGGGCAGGGAAAATATACGAGAAATCCTGGCCCGTGTCCGCAAGCCAAGACCGCCGGCCACAAAACGCAACGGAGTGGAGCGCTGTTCAGTGCCCCACCGCTCCCAGAAGGGATGCTGCCTTTGGAATATCCGATCCACCGTCTGTATCAGACTAGACGCCACTGTGATGGGCGCAAGAAAGAAGCGGCGCCTCCAGCACAGCCCCGCATATGTCACAGGCCCTTCTGCTCTCCCTCCAGTCGCGAGTAGCGTCAAACTTACCAGACCATAGTCCCCCAAAGGGCTTCGCCGCGGCGGCTGAAATCCCCGGGAGCCCCCCGCAGCTCTTCTCCGGCCCTTGGAAAGCAGCAAAAAAACGAGCTCTAAAACCCCAGCTAAGCCCGCGGAGCTCCTGGCTGCGGCGGCCGGGTGCGCGCCCGCCTCCGCTCCTCTTGGAAGGAAGGCAACTGAGCGCAGCGCCTGCCTCCTCCAGCTGTAATGAGAGCCAGGGAGGCCGGGCTGCACAAGAGCCTGCTGCTATGCCAGGAATGCAAGAGTTTCAGGTCCCCCCCCCCCCCGCGGGATCAAAGCAGCTAACTACAAATAACCTCGCGGCTCCGCCTCCTCTTCCAGTGGCGATGAGTCCCAGATGCCGGTAGGGGGCGCTCCGCTACGATGTACGCGCCAGCTAGCTCCGCAAAGCGAAGGTCTGGCTTTTTACTCTACTTCGGTACGTAAAACCTCTCGGGGGACTATTGTATAGTAAAGTGCAGGAAAGCAAGGCCCAAGGGTGGTGATGGGGAGGCAAACCCTTTACCGGGGTTAGGGAGCCAGGTTGCAAGCCCATTGCTAGGATATTGTCCGTTTATGCCATTTTAGAAATAAAATAGCCCCCCCCCCTTGTGATGGCTCATGCTAGGAGTCTATTACCCTAACAAATAGAAAAGTGTCAGCCAGTCCCCTGATAGAATCAGGATGGAAAGCAAAAAAAACCCCAGGCCACCCACAGCCAAAGTAAGATCTTCTACATACTTGGGGAGCTCTCCAGATACCCAGGAAAAACGTCTTTGTCAGTTGAACAAAAGGGGTTACCTTGAGCCACAAGGAAAAGCAGTGTTAAAATATCTTAAATGAATAAATAAACCCAAGTGTCCTGGCAAAAGGAACTAGATACGATCTAGCAGGCACAGAACACTGAGAACAGCTTAACACAGGGGTGTCGAACTCATTTGTTATGAGGGCTGGATCTGACATAAATGAGACCTTGTTGGGCCGGGCCATGTGTGTCATAAAATGTGATGCCAGGTAGCAGAGATACAAACTTTATAAAGGACACAAAGATTTTTTAAAACTTAAAATAAAAACATGCTTAAAACATTAGCTCTGTAAGCTGCAAACCTACTTTTGATTTATTGACATTCACCTCAGAAAGCTCATGCGAAGAGTTCTGAGTCTAGGACCCAGGGGAAAACATGAAATGGCTGAGTGATTAAGAGAGTCTGGCGAAGCAAGCAATGATGCAGCAGCAGCAGAGCTGGAAGGAGGAGATGGCCAGTTCCCACTGGGGGCCTGATGGAAGCCCTCTGGGGGCCTGATCCGGCCCTGATCCGCATGTTTGACACCCCTGGCTTAACAGTTAGAGGAAAGGAGGGAAGAAGAGAAAATTAGCCTGTTCTTGGGTTTATAGAATGCTGGAGGGGGTGCCAGCACTGGTGACAGGATTTCCAAACAGTCCTCCTCCTTTCCTATGGTTGTTCATGCCCCCCCCCCCCCGTCTCTCTGATCTGGGAGCAGGTTTTTTAGTGCCCGAAGCAGGAGACCTACAGTGGGTTCCTTCCCCAGCAAGAGACTTTCTTCACCTGCAAAGACGTACTGCACTCTCACTTGATTATCCAGAGGCCACAATGCCCCAAAGCAGCAAGTAGCAGAGATGTCAAGGTCATGCTGGGGGTGCAGCTCAGTGGGCTCTTGAATATCTGTGGTGTCCCAGGGGGTCCAGTAGTGCCTAGAAATATTTCTTCCAGTTTCACCAGCTGTGTTGGATCTGACTATTATTTGGCTGTACGAGAATGCCCCATAGAAGGGAGCGTGTGCTTTAGGGATGGAGTTTTGTCAAAGAGTCAGTCGTGTGGATTATCAAATGCCCTGGAAGCTCAGGCTCGAGCAGCTTGAGTACAAGGTGGTTTACACCCAAACCTATATATACAGGATTAGGTTCTTAGCTGGTGGTAATAAATTTGAAATATACACCACATATTTGTGTGTGGGGTGTCATTACTTCAGGGGGGGATTGTGGAGACCTAGTACACTTGATCCAAAATGAGCTGTCTCCCGCTATTCCCTGAGTTTGCTCACCATGATGCCCCCGCCTTTCTGCAGATGCTGTGGTACTGCTCTCTGGTATTCACATCTGACCTCTTCCTTCAGCCAGTCCCCCCAATCTCCCTGTCCTCTCGAAGTCAAAGAAGTGTCTTTGATCCTGGGTAGCTTTCCCAATGGCTGGTTTAATGCTGCAGGGGAAGCATGGAGGAAAGATGCCCCATTGCAAGGAATTATCAAACTAGGCTGGAGGTTTGCACAACAGTTGCCCTCTTGGACTGTGCAGCTCATGCTGACCTTGTTAGTTCCCGTCCTTTGGACTATGCAGGACCAGCTTAGTTCCCCCTGTGGCTCCTGGGCATCATGCATGCTAAATCGGCACTTCTGACATTTAGAACAGTGGTCCACAGCCTTGGGGGGGGGATGACCCAGAAGTCCAAATTTACTTGGCATGGTGTCTCATTAAAAAACAAGCAAACAGGCAAACAAAAAAGTATGCACAAATCAATAACAATACAAAAGTCTGGGACTCATTCTTGGGACATGATCGACCAGTTGAGAAATGCTGACTTGACTAGAAAATGCCACACAACCTAGAAGCACTTCAGTGTACTGCCCTTCAGTCTTTTAATGCTCTGGACAAAGCAAGTGGCAGATAAGCAAAGCAACCAACAGAGGGCAATGAGCACAGCCTACTCTGCTAGCTTTGCCCTGACGCTAACATTTGCCATTATCGTTCCTACCTGCTTTTAATTTCTACCCATCAGGACTAACAGCAGCTGTTGTTATTAAAAGTGGTGTGAGGGTTAAACCTTCCCCTTGCCCAGTGACATAGCTCCAACCAGAACCAGGGCCCATGGAACTATTTTTCCCCTTGAACCATTAGTTATTATGTTGTGATAGCCACCGGACCATCCTGAGCAGTCACTAGGCTTAGAAGGCTATGCTCTGCCTAGGACAACAGTGTCAGCCATACATCTCCCAGACTCCCATCTGTAGTTGTAGTTGACTCTGGCACACCTGCACCTTGGCTGGACCACTTCACATTGTGGGGGGGGGGATGTACAATTGCATGTCCACAGAAAAAGAAATCTCTTCACACAGAAAACTAGCACATCCAGGGCCGGCTCACCCACTAGGCGAGCTAGGCGCTCGCCTAGGGCACCGGCCCTGCAGGGGCGCCAAAATGCCCCCCGCCTCCCATGAAAAGCCCCCTTTCCTGCCCACCGCCAGCAGCCCCGGCTTTCCTGGGCACCTCACGGCTGTGAGGCGCCCAGGAGAGCCGGCGCCGCCACTGGGAGGGAAGGGGCGGGCATTCTAACCTGGTGGGGCCTGGAGATGGCCCAGTGCCTTTGTCCTGGGCGCCTCGCAGCTGCAAGGTGCCCAGGAGAGCCAGCGCCACCGCTGGGAGGGAAGGGGCGAGGGTGCGAGGCGCCCAGGACAAAGGCGCTGGGCCATCTCCAGGCCCCACCAGGAGGTTGGCATCCCCGGTGGGGTGGGCACCCCAGGCTGTCCTGCCTAGGGCGCCCAGACACCTGGGGCCGGCCCTGAGCACATCAGGGAGAAGGCTTCTGTTATGAACATAAGAAAAGCCTTGCTTGATCAGACCAGTGGACCATCTAAGCCAGCATCCTGTTTCCAATAGGGGTCACCCAGATGCCCTGGAAGGAACACAGTCAGGAGATGGAGACCAAACCCTCCCCAAGTCTCCATTGTTGGCCTCTGGCAACTGGAACTGGTATACTGCCTCTGAACATGGAGGTTCCAATTAGCCATTAAGGCTAATAGCCACTGATGGACTGATCCTCTATGAAAAGGGCAGTCTCTCACAGGCCTGTAGCCAGGATTTTTTAAGTTGGGGGGCATTTACATTTCGTAGGGGGCACCTACTCCCGTCCTGAGCTGCTCTGCAGTTCCTCCCCCCCAGGCCTCTACCAAGCCACCTCCTCCTCGCAGCAGCCTCTCACTCTCCCATAGCTGGCCCCTAGTTCCAGACAGCACAGCGCAGCCTGCTAGCAACAAGTGCTTTCTGGGGGGAAATAGAAAGGTGCTGTCAGGCTCTGTGTGGCCACCATAGCTGGCCCTTCGCACCAGACAGCTTTGCAGAAATACCTGGCTCCTTCCCTCCACCCTCCGCCATTTGGAGGCCCTGGGCTGGATGGGAAGTTGTGGGGCCTTGCCAGTAAGTTGAGGGGGGCCTAGCCCCGAGATGCCCTACTGTAGCTACGGGCCTGGTCTCTCATCTCCATATTAAAATGTTTATCTGCACACAGAAAACTAACGTTTTCCTAGGTTTCTCCCTGACATGCTGGTTTTGTATGTATAGGGTTTTCCCCACCCCTAAAATGAAAGGGCCCTTAGGTGTATGCATCCCACTGCACTGTGAAGGTTCACAACATCACAGAGAACAAAGCTTTGACCTTCACACACGTATCATCCAACGTGGCATCCAGGGGTATTGGCCTCCCTTGGTGGTGGTGGGAGGTGCTGACAAGTTGCAGCCGACTTCGTGGCAACCCTGTAGGGTTTTCAAGGCAAGAGACATTCAGAGGTGGTTTGTCCTTGCTTGTTTCTTTGTAGTGACCCTGGACTTCCTTGGTGGCCTCCCAGCCAAATACTAGCCAGGGCTGACCTTGCTCAGCTTCTGAGATCTGACCAGATCAGACTAGCCTGGGCCATCCAAGGAAGGGCGTTGGCCTCCCTTACCCTTTCTGAACACAGAATGAAAACAGTTCCATTGCCCCAGAAGGAAGCTGGGATATTTCCCATAGTACACATACAAGCTGTATTCACAAGCAAGCTGGTTGGAGAAGCAATGAAAGAGTGCCTCTGAGCTTGTGCAGAGTTCTTTGACTTCCCTACTGAGTAGCTACTGTCTCAATACATTGAGGATTGTGTAACTGGAATTCCAGGTCAGCGGCCTTAGGTTCAAGGCGGGCATGAGCCCAGCAGGCACACAGTGCAAATGGAGATGTCCTAGCAATGTTGCCCTTGTGTGTGTTCCGAAAAAGGGACTGTCTTTGCTTGATAAGGGCTGTAGAGGTGGGGTGTCTAAGATTTTTTCAGAATGGGATCTAAGCTCTTCCTTCCACCCCTTTAAATTCCCCAATGATGCTGGAAATGCTGTTGTACAGGAAGGGTTTATTTTTTTGCGTCTTTGTTTATGAGAAATTGTCTGAACATTTAGTTGGTGCTGGCATATGGGAGGGGAAGGGGGGAGAGGCAAGAAGGTGCAGGGAAGTAACACTTGATAATGGTGTGCTTATATTTGTGTGCTTAAAGAGAGCAGCTTGTTGTCAGGGGAGGGGTATTTACTGACAGGGGATAAATGCTCTGCCTGCCAACTGCCTGTGTAAATAAATCTCCTTTAATCAAAGCTATGAGAAGATCTGTTGTCTTTAATGCCAAACAAGGCTGATAAAAAGAAAGGGGGGTGGAGGCCAGGCTCTACCATCTGCTCTTCCCTCCACATATCATCCCACAGTGGAGCTTCCCTACCCCCTCCCGGTCTACCCCCATTTGACAGGTGACGGCTGCTTGTAACTAACATAAAGGCACAACATCCTTTGACTTGCATGAACATTCTAGGGGGTGGCTTAGGAATCCTGCCCTCCTTTTTCTTTGCTTCCCTTCTCAGGGCAACTTTCCAAAGGATGCCCTGCTTATCCCAGCAGAGAAAGGAGATATCTTGGGTTTTGTGTCTGAGGATTAGATTGGTGACTGAAGGCAGCATTCAATTAGAGTATTGGTTTTAGAAGAATCTGCGTGACATAAAGAATTGTTAATTTAAATATCTGGGCCCATGGAGCCTCTGAGGACGTACACAGAGCCCTAAAACCAAAATGTAAAAACTTGTGTTGCTTAGCACTCATTACATCGCAGCCTCCCTCCCCGATAGGTGCTGGCAACACTCACACAACTGCATTCCACGCAGCAAGCACAACAGCAGTGAAAATTATACTTACCTAGATATAAGCTCTTGCATGGCTGAGTGCTTGGCAAACCAGGCATCAGAAACTGCAGGCCAGAGCAACACAGGACTGAGGAGAGTCACCAGGACCAGATACCCCAAAGGAAAAGCAAAAGTACAGGTTTTGTGCAATGAACACAGACAAGACTGTAGGCTCAAAAAGGAATCTTTATTGTATATTCAGTAAAACAAACAATAACTATTTACCTTCGTAGCTACTCCTAATGTGCAATCTTATGCATAGTTACTCCAGTATAAGACCACTGAAATCAATGGGTTTAGACTGGAGTATATGTGTATGTGTGCACTGGTAGACAATGGAAACGTACTTATTTTTTTGACTGTAATATGGAAAATGCTTTTTCCTGCCTCATCCTTCTTAGCTGATGTATAGAGAGCACTATCAAGAGGGCCTAAATATTTGCCTAGAAGTAAATATCATTACCCTTAAAGAGACTGCTTGCATGTCGATGCATTTAGGATTGCAATATGAGAAAAAGATTTATTGGTTAAATGTACCAGGCATGTGTTGTAGCTTCTGTGCCTTCTGCCCTATTCCTCCACCAATCCTGACCTGCCTGCTTAATGATCAGAAATCTAATTTTGCCCCCAAGCAGACTGGATGAAAATGGGAGGTAGGATTAGTGGAGAAATGTAGTAGGATAGGATCTGCAGTACCTGCTTAATGCATATAAAGGTATAGGCACAATCCCCAGGTAAGGATCTGGCAACCTTTAAGTATATGCACTATTTTTTTTACAAGCAGCAATTAGACACAATACTGGTGATCTTTCATATACTATTGAGGATATGGTCAGAGATTAACTGGGAAAAGGTCACACCCAGGCATGAAAGAGGTATTTTCTAGACAGTCCTTTTGAGCTTCAGGTGCCAGTCACTCCAGCTTTGAAATTATATCAGCAGTACATTGGGAAAAAACAAGGTTTTGAACTTGCTCATCATGGGCCATTTGTGGTTAATGTTATTGCCATACCAGGGAGCTGTGAAAAGGCAAAGAATGGGGTGGCACCAGGAACTAACCTGATTTACTGTGACATGAATTTGTGTAATCTGTTAAAGAATAATTTTATTGTGGCATGAATGTCCGTAGTAACATGAAATGGACCAAGGAAGACGTTGGTATGTTTGTACATGGGCTGCAATCAAAGGGTGTTTCCAAAGGCTGAAAAACTATTTAGATTTCACATATTGCTGAGATACTGTTACAAAGTCTGCATTTATAATATGAATGTCCGCACTGACTGTAATGTTTCCCTGCTTCTGGTACTAACTTTGTAGCAGTTGCCCCCAGAGAAGTGAAACATTTTAAGTAATTGGATATACATATCTGTTCAGTTTCCAAGTTGTGTCACTTCATTATTTAGGGACCTCTATCCTATATGGCCCAGGCTTATCATTTGATTTATTTGTACCTTATCATCTCTGTAAGGAGCTGAGGATGGCATATATCACATATATCCTCTTAATAACTGTCAGCACAGTCTTGTTGGGCCCTGACCTGGATAGGCCAGGCAAGCCCGATCTCGTTGGATTTCGGAAGCTAAACAGGGCAGACCCTGGCAAGTTTTTGGAAGGGTGACCTCCAAGGAATACCAGGGCCAGGATGCAGAGACAGGTTATCAAGCCACATCTCTGAAACATCCTAGCCCCACTAGGGGTCACCAGAAGTCACCATGACTTCCAGGCTCGCAAGCACAAGACCTAATGCAGCACTTGAATGCTCAAAATTACAGACTGGAGCCAGATGGATCACTGTTTTCAGTCTATCCAATTGTAAATTTGTACCCAATTGGAAATGTGTACCCAAATTTGTACTATTGTATATATTAAAGGCTAGAAGATTGGAGTGCTTTTATCATATTAGGCAAATAAGCCTAATCATCTAATTTTTGAAGTATTTTGAAGATCATCTAATAGGTTTTAAGATGCACCCTTTTTCACTCTGACCTGGATAGTCCAGGCAAGCCTGATCTTGTCAGATCTCAGACGCTAAGCAGGGCCAACTCTGGCAAGCACTTGGAAGGGAGACCTCCTTGGAATACCAGCAGGCGGGAGGCGGAGGCAGGCTTTATTCAGCCACCTCTCTGAATATCCTCCAGTCCCCCAGTAGGGTCAGTCACCAGAGGTCACCATGACTTCCAGGTGCGCACACACATGCATATATGAAAAAAATACAAAAACACACACCCAAAGATGCATCCTTTCCCCACCATGAATGTTTATGGAAGGAGGCTTTTAAACAGGGACTTTTCTTGGAGAGGCTGAAGTGGCACTCTCCATATGTTCATAGCACCAGGAGGCACTGCAAAACATCAGTGTAATACAGTAGAGTCTCTTTGCTGTCTCTGAACAGCTAATCAATGCTTGGAGAGTCATGAAAAAAATCATCATCTTTAAGGATTTTTAAAAAATCCCCTAGGAATATTTTTAAAATTCTTGCTTAGTCTTAAACAGCTCTATTCCCTCTAGTTTCTACTGATATCCCTGACCCTAAAAGAAAAGTACTGTGACAGTTACTATTCACACACATACATACTGGACACACAACTATAGCACAAGACTCTCTGCTTTCTCACACACAAAATAATGCACTTTCAATCCACTGTCAATGCACTTTGCAACTGGATTTTACTGAGTGAAATGGCAAAATCCACTTGCAAATGGTTGCTGAAGTGAATTGAAACTGCATTCTTGGGGGATTTGGGTGTGGAATAATTCTCATAAGGCTTCATAAGGCTTGAAGAGTGCAGTAAAACAACAGAACCCACTTCACTACACTGAAAGACTAACTACATTGTGATTTGACACTATTTGCATAACCTTGAAAACTGAAAAACAGTTTCTTAATGCAGGATATGACAAAACCAAAAGCATGGTGCATCCCAGAGTGTGGAGAGAATGGCAGCTTTTCCTTTGACCTGTGTATTACAGAGCAAGCTCCCACCTCTCTCCATCTGCTTGGCCTCCAGACCCAGAGGCAGCTGCAGATGTGTTGAAGACAATGTGCAATGCTGATTTATAGGAGGCAGCATGTTCCCTTATGTACTTCTGCCTAAGCACAATGATCTTTGCATAGTAAGAAGCCCCATTTGCCTTCCAGCTTTCCATTGTCCTGTATGGAAATGAGAGGGACCACTGAACAGATGTCATCTCAGGAACTCAACAGAGAGGTCATAGTTGAAGGGTTTTGGAATACCCTAATAACCATCAACCTCTGAGTGGACCAAGCTGTTGCCATCTTATTGGCATTCTCACTGATACAGTATTTCTCACTACACACTTTAGCAAGAAAAGAGCAAACTCTGTTAGCCAGTGCTGTGCTGTTACTTGCACCTGTGTTGTTTCCTTATGCAGCCTTCTACAACTGTCAGCAAGAGTGAGTACAACATGACTCCATATATTTTAATAGGCATTTCACTTTAGAAATATCAGGGTGACCATAAAATATACAGAAAGGGAAAAAAGAACAGGTTTATATGGACATTGGGGATATTACAAAACAAAAACAAAAACCCTTCACTTCAAATACTAGAGGTGATCAATATATTTTTATTTTTAAAAAAATACTAAGGACCTTTAGATTAACAAATGTAGCTACAGAGGATAACATACTGAAATGACTCAAGATTCGCAGCTGGATGGGCAGTCTGTCGGTCTATCAGAGCTGTATCCCACTTCTTTCAAGGAGTTCAGAGCAGACTTTAAGGGGCTTTCTCCCATGTTTTCCCCATAATGCTGTGAGGTACAGTTAGGTTGACAGACAGTATAAATGTCACAGCTGAGGTTTCCTAAAAAAAAAGACCCCTTTTTAAATGGGATGGATGTGTTGAATTGACTCTGGGCCTTCAGAAGTGGTTCCTTTTCCCCTTATCAAATGATCATCTCAGCTCATGTAGATTTGTAAGTGGGGTTGCCACATACAGGGTTGGGAAGTTCCTGGACATTTGGGGGTGCAGTCTGGGGAGGGTGGGGTTTGAGGCAGGGAGGGACCTAAGTGATGTGTGATACAGTCATTTTCTCCCCGGAAACTGGAGATCAGTTGTAATTCCAGGAGATCTCCAGGCCACTCCTGGAGGTTGGAGCCCTATCTGTAAGAATGACCCAAGAATATTATATCTTCTGCTGTTACAATGATTATTAGACAAAGGTTGCAGCTTTGTTAATATGACTGCCACATTTTATCTCTGCTCTTTTTTTTAGAACTTATGTATTCCATGTGGCACTGGAGATACATTTGATTAACTTTTTTAATATTTTCAATTCGATGCTCCAATTTTTCCTTTTTCTTCCCAAAAGTCCACTTGATATCAACTCTACCTCTAAACTATTCAAATCTGGCATTCTGCATCAGATGCAGACAAGAAGCCTTAAGATCAGGTCTTGAACTAGCCTTACCAGATTGCCTGCCAAAGCAGACAATCTCCTGGTCCTGGCTTCTAGCCCATACAACCATTCTTTACTCCAGTGGGAGCAAAAATGGGGTGGGCATAGGAAGTGACATCACAACACTCTAGAAATTTGCCAAATCTCTATAGTTTTTGCCATAGAGATAAGGAATTCCTAGTGTATTCTGATCTCACTTCTGGAAGTAACATTGTGCAACCTCACTCTGCCCCCATTTTTTGGTCCTGCTGGAGTGAAGAGGCCACTCAGCAACCCTAGTCTGAATTCTCTTTCCTTCCCCACCCTCAACTTTTAAACATACAGCCAGATGAGGAGTTCTGGCAGAACTCAAAAGCTTTCATACTGTTTTATGTTGTGTTGGTTGGTCCTGATAAAAAGGTATTATATAGCTGTTGTCTTTGGATTACTATTCATTAGCTTTCCGTAATAAATCCCAGACCATGACCGTCAGCTGATTAACCTAGATACTCATGATAAAAAAGTCTAAGCTTTCCATGGAAGCCACAATCAATATGTCCCTACCTGACCATATGCCAGGGCTGTGGTGTAATCCTTCCTGGGTTCTCCCTGTTTTCCAGAAGGCTATCATTCTAATCCTAAAGACATTCTGAGAAAATAAGCACATCCCAAGCCAAGGGCCACATGGCACTTACCATCAGCCTACACCTTCTCCCCTGCACAATGCTGTGGAGGGCTTTGATATCAGTGTGACAGGCACTATCTGCACAATAGCTTGCAGGCACTATCTGAACAATAGCTTGCAATATTCTTCCTGTTCACAGGGATGTTTATGCAGCCTAGTTTCACACAAAGCTACCTTATACTGAGCTAGGTTGCTGGTTTAGCAAGGTCAGTTTTGCCTATTCTGACTGGCAGCAGCTCTGCAGAGTCTCAGGTAAAGGTCTTTCACATCACCTACTATATGATCCTTTAAAAAAAAAAAAGTCTGCAGAGCCCAGGGATTGAACCGAGAACTATCTGCATGCAAAACAGGTACTCTACCACTGAGCTTTAGCCCCTCACTCTAAATGACTTAATTTTTCACACAGAACACTTAGAATCAGGAAGCTGAAGTTGGTTCCTTATTTCCAGTTTCTTATTCATTCCTTATTCATGATTTATTCATGAATTCAAACAAAAACACTGAGAAAAGTTTAAAAGCTCTGAACCCCAAAATTTGGTTTGGACTACCATAAATCATACACCTCCAAATCCAGGGGACCAGGCCCGTAGCCAGGATTTTTTAAAGTCAGGGGACATTTAAATTTCTTAGGGGGCACTGGCTAATTAATTTAATCCAGAGGAGATTAGGGCTAGATGGGAAGTCGGGGCCATGCCAGCAAGTCAGGGGGCCTAGCCCCGAGATGCCCCACTGTAGCTACAGGCCTGCAGGGGACTCTTCCCTTCAAGGCGACATATACTGTTTCCTGGTCCAAAGCCCGGTTTTTGTGCCAGTTGCTCCAAAGTGGGGAAGACCCCAGGATAATCACACATACGGATCCTGTGGCCAGGCTGCACCCCAAAACAATGTTTGGACCACCCCAAACAACATATCCCCACACTCCAGGGACTGTCCCCTGCAAGAGGACATACAGAGGTGTCCAGTCCTAACACTGGTACCGGCGCCACACGGTTTGGGTTGCATTGAAGAAGCCTGTATTTCAAAGAAGATTTGAATAAGGACCTGGAACAATTTCATGCCCCTTGCACGCCAAAATAAGGTTTGGACCAACACACATCATAAACCTCCAGGTTCAGGGGACTCTTCCCTTTGAGAGGATATATACTTAAGTTTTTTCTGGTCCAAAGTTCAGTTCTTGTGCCAGCTGCTCCAAAGTGTGGTGCCAGCCGGACAATTGCAAAAGAAGACACTGTGGCTGGGCTGCATCCCAAAACAATCTCTGGACCATCCCAAATGGCATAGCCCCATACACCAGAAACTGACCCCAGCAAGAAGATGTACAGTGGTGCCAGAACCAAACACTGATTCCAGCGCCACAAGCTTCTGTTTGGGTTTCCCTCTGGAAATCTGTATTTCAAAGAAGATTTGAAACTACCTGAGCCTCTAGAGGTGGTCTAAGAGGCGCTGTTGAGACCCAGGCCATTAGTTCTTGGGGAATTTAATATCTATATTGAGGCTGCCTTGTTGGGCATGGCTCAGAACTTCCTGATTTCGTTGACCTGTGACAGCCAAGGGGCTGGCCCAGAATATCTTACTTGTCACATCTAGAGCTGGTCATATGCTTGAGCCTTGATCTGGTTGCCTCCATTGGCCTTGACCTATATGATTTGGGTGTGCGGGATCTCCTTCTCTCTCACACACAGCTCACATAAATACTTCTTAATAGATGAACATCAAAACGACTGGGTTTTTGCAGCATTCCCATGCAGGTAGACAGAATCGTTTGCTCACAGCATGGAAAAATTTCCTTTGCTGTTTTGTGAGGTAGAAAGTGTTGCCATAATATTGTGAAAATACCTGAATCTGCCTTATGCTATGTGTAAACCCAGTCTCTGTAGGTATGTACACTACTATCATCTTAATGTTACTATCAAAGTAATTTGATTTCTTTAGGTTTCCAATGTTACCTATCAAGGTAAAATCCTTTTTTAAGGCTTCAGAGGGGCACTGAGAGAAGAGACAGGCATTCTTTTGTGCAGAGTAAGACACACACCAGTCTTCCTCCCCTCCCCCTCCCCTCTTCTGTTTACATTGACATGGTAATGTCTGGAATGCAGCTATTTCCTCTTCTGTTCCCAATACAATGCAAGGGGACAAAAGGCACCAATTTGCTCACCTCAGGTCAAAGACTACCATGCCTTTCCTTGAACACCAAGAATCCCTGCTGTATATTCTTTCTCACTAGCCCATTATCTCAGCAGGGGTTGGAAAGCACCATTCCTTTCTTCCTAGAGGCCAGCTCCAACATCAATCCCACAGGAACAGAAAAAGGCTCCCACACCTCCTCTCAAGCCTTTATGCTCATACAGATCCTTCTGCTCTATCACCTCTCAACAGAGGAAGACTGGTGATGTCCACTTCTGGTTTACAGGGAACTGGACAATTCATGCTGCATCATTTTACACATTTTCAGACCATTTAAAAAGTAACCTTGTTCATGGTGTAGCCAGGGATCCATAGGGAAAACTTTAGGAAGGTGGCTCTACAAGTCTGGATCACATAACTTTTTCTCAGGTGTAGACTTGCTGAAGTTGACTCCACCTGCTGCAGATTTTGGTGACAAGTGAAAATGCAAAAATTGGCACATTCTCAATATATTCTTCCAGATTCATATTGGAAGACTCACTGTGAAGACTCATGAAAAATCTGCTGAAAGACAATAACATTTCCATTTGGTGTACGATTTCTGTTGTTCCTCAACATTAAACATTCTCATAAGAACAAAAGAGAAACCAATGTTGGATCAGGCCAATGGCCCATCCAGTCCAACACTCTGTCACACAGTGGCCAAAAATACCAGCTACCATCAGGAGATTGAGCAGTGGGGCTAGGACAGTAGAAGCCCTCCCACTGTTGACCCCCGCCCCAAGCATCAAGAATACAGAGCATCACCTGCCCCAGAGTCCCTATCCATACCTTTTGGCTAATAGCTGCTGATGGACCTCTGCTCTATATGCTTATCTAATTCCCTCTTGAAGCTGTCCATGCTTGTAGCCACCACCACCTCCTGTGGCAGTGAATTCCATATGTTAATCACTCTTTGGGTGAAGAACTACTTCCTTTTATACGTTCTATCCCAACTGCTCAGCAATTTCATTGAGTGCCCACAAGTTCTGGTATTGTGAGAAAGGGAGAAAAGTACCTCTTTCTCAACCTGCTCTATCCCATGCATAATTTTATAAACCTCAATCATATCACCCCATAGCCGCCATTTCTCCAAGCTAAAGAGCCCCAAGCGCTTTAACCTTTCTTCATAGGGAAAGTGTTGGAAAAACGATGGCTGAGGGGTGACATGATCGAGGTTTATAAGATTATGTGTGGGATAGAGCAGGTTGAGAAAGAGGTACTTTTCCCTTTCTCACAATACAAGAACTCGTGGGCACTCAATGAAATTGCTGAGCAGTTGGGTTGGAATGGATAAAAAGTACTTCACCCAAAGAGTGATTAACACATGGAATTCGCTGCCATGGGAGGTGGTGGTGGCTACAAGCATGGACAACTTCAAGAGGGAATTAGATAAACACAAGTGGAGACCCGCATGAAACTTGCGGGATGGTCATCCCATTCCTCACACCTTTGCTTCTTCCCCTCTACCCTTACCTATCTCACACTCTTTCTCCCTTCTGGGAGTGGAGCCATAGACTCAACCCTCCAAAGCAGCCATTTTATCCAGGGGAACTGATCTCTGTCACCCGGACAACAGTTGTAATGCTGGGTGATCTCCAGCCCTCACCCAGAGGCTGGCAATGGTAGTTCTCATGGAGGAAATGGCTGGTTTGGAGGGTGGAGTCTATGGCATTATACTGGTCTGAAGTTCCTCCCTTCCTCAAACCCCACCATCCCCAGGATCCACCCCTTAAATGTCCAGGAATTTCCCAATCCAGAGTTGGCAACCCTATTTCCTTCCCACCCAACAGCCAACTTAACCTTTATCTGCCTTTATCTGTCTTCAGCTTTTCGTCTCCACCCCCTCCCCCACAACATCTACCAACGAAAATTATAGTCTTTCTCCACAGTGGGGACCAAAGCAGTTTACATTATTCTCACCTCCTTTTTATCTGCACAACAACCCTGTGAGGTTGGTTAGGCTGAAAGTATGTGACTGGTCCAAAATCACCCAGTCAGCTTCCACCGCAATATGGGGATCTGAACCTGGGTCTTGCAGACCCTACTCTGAGGCTCTAACTGCTGCACCACTGCTGGCTTTCATAGGGTGGCTGCTGAACAGCAGCAAGCAGCCAGGCCAAGTTGAGTCATGCAAATTAGGTGGTATCAAGTCACCCAGAGGGTGCTGCCTAGGGATGCCAGCCTCCAGGTGGGATCTGGGGATCCCCTGGAATTACTGCTCAGCTCCAGACTACTGAGATAATTTCCCCTGGAGAAAATGGATGCTTTGGAGGGTGGACTCTAGGGCATTGTATCCCACTGAGGTCCCTGTCCTCCCCAGGCTCCATCCCCAAATCTCCAGAAGTTTCCAGACCTGGAGCTGGCAACCCCACTACCCCCATCCCCTGCCAGTGCCCGTGGGGGACCTGGCAACCCTAGACTGCTGCCAGGCCTAGGGTTGGCAACCTCCAAGTGGGGCCTGCTGGAGGGTGAACTCCAGAGATCTGTGAACAACAGAGATCTGTCTCCCTGGATAAAATGGCTTCTTTGGAGGGTGGATTCTGTGGCATGATACCCAGCTGAGGCCTCTCCCTTCCCCAAATCCTGCCCTCCTTGCACTCCACCCCAAAACCTCTAGGAATCCCCCAGCCTGGCCCCAAGGCTCCCTCCCTCCCCCTCCCTCCAAGGCCGAAAGAGGCCTGGAAAGAAAGGGCCCTTCTCCCCCACCCCCTTTGACTGAAAGAGCCAGTCAGAAGCCTCCTCTCTCCCCCCCCCAACGTTCTAATCTCTCACCGTTGAGGCCTGGAGTTGGGTCCCTGCAGAGGCCATTTCAAAAGGTTTTGGGGGAATTCAACCGTCCCTGCAGGGATTTTCTCACTTTTCGGATTTTTCTACAAACCCAGGAATTCTACTGACTATGTAGGAAAAGCTGTTGGGGGAGAGTGAGGCCCCTGTTGGAGGGAATAGGTATCCGCACAGAAAAAAAAAGTCTGGAATTAGAATAAGGATATGGAGCAGAAGTCCATCAGTGGCTATTAGCCACCAGGTATAGATAGGAACTCTCAGTGTGGGGCAAGTGATGCTCTGTATTCTTGGTGCTTGGGGGGGTCAACAGTGGGAAGGCTTCTAGTGTCCTGGCCCCCCTGGGGGACCTCCTGATGGCACCTGGTATTTTTGGCCACTGTATAACAGAGTGTTGGACTAGATGGGCCATTGGCCTGATCCAACATTGGCTTCTCTTATGTTCTTATTTTCTTATTTGATCACTTCTGCAAGGTCAAGGCCCTGCAGACCCCTTTACCTCAACTGCAGACAATGACGGGGGAGGCCTGGCCTGTTGGCTTGGACCCACCGAAGGAGGAAGCAGGGGCACAAGATAAACCCAGGCTGCATTAAAACTGTGAGGGTGGCCAGAGGTCACAGCAGCCACCAGGATGGATGGCAGAGGGGATGACCTAGGTCTGAATATACCTCCTTCAGGAGCAGGAGCACACAGGTACAACGACAAGCATGCTGTGAGATCGGGAGGCCCTGCCCTGTCTGCCTCCAGTGTTATATCTGAGGAACCCAGAAGAGGCATGAGTTCACCAATCCCTCCTTCTCCATTATACCGTATTCTCTCACTGAGTCACACTGGGTCCAGAAGAAGGCTGGGAAGGCCTCCTCCTGACCCCTCCCCAGCCATGCATGCCTATGGAGGCTATGGACCTGCATTTGATACAGGTCAGGACATGGGTGACCAACTTGACTTGTAGTCAAACATGGAGAGAGGAACAGGGCTGGCTCCAGGTGTCTGGGCGCCCTAGGCAGGACAGCCTGGGGCGCCCCCCACTGGGGATGCCAATCTCCCGGTGGGGCCTGGAGACCGGGGGCGGCGGCGGGGCACTGGCTTTCCTGGAGGCTCCGCAGCTGCGGGACCCCCAGGAAAGCCAGGGAAGGGGCGGGGGTCCAGCCTCCGCCCCTCCCTCCCAGCACCGGCTTTTCTGGGGGCTCCGTGGCTGCGGGACCCCCAGGAAAGCCGGGAAGGGGGCGGGGGGGTCCAGCTTCCGCCCCCTCCCTCCCAGCGCCGGCTTTTCTGGGGGCTCCGCGGCTGTGGGACCCCCAGAAAAGCCGGGAAGGGGGCGGGGGGTCCAGCCTCCCCCCTCCTGGTGCTGGCTTTTCTGGGGGCTCCGTGGCTGCGGGACCCCCAGAAAAGCCGGGAAGGGGCGGGGGTGGTCCAGCCTCCGCCCCCTCCCTCCCGGCGCCGGCTTTTCTGGGGGCTCCGCAGCTGCAGGACCCCCAGAAAAGCCGGGAAGGGGGTGGGGGGATTCCAGCCTCCGCCCCTCCCTCCCGGCGCCGGCATTTCTGGGTGCTCCGCGGCTGCGGGACCCCCAGAAAAGCCGGGAAGGGGGCGGGGGGTCTAGCCTCCGCCCCTCCCTCCCAGCGCCAGCTTTTCTGGGGGCCCCGCAGCTGCTGGGAAGGGGGTGGGGGTCTGGCGGCGCCGGCGGGTGCCGGGTTAGGGTGGCGGGGGCACTTTTTTTGGGGGGAGTGGGGCGCCATTTGGCGCCCCTCAGGCCGGGGCGCCCTAGGCGGGCGTCTAGTTCGCCCTATGGGCGATCCAGCCCTGGAGAGGAATAATCTTTAAAAATGCCTTTGTCACCCTGAGAAGCTCCTAACACTGCAAGAGGGAAGGGTTTCATGCTTCCCTGTTAAGAGCCTGCACCAAAAGTGGAAGCAATCTTGTGGACAGCTTATCAGTTATAAAATACCAACCCTTGTGGCTGTTCAGTGTGGTTTCTGGTTTCTGTCAGGCCAATATGCAGATATTCGAATGGAAGGTGAAGGAAAGTCTCCCACTGTGAGAAGTCTTTCATCATAAACCAAAGCATCAAGACCTGATCATGGGACAAAACATAAGATTGAATTTACCAACTTACTGATTATAATACTCAAGAATTTTTCTTGGCCTTCTGTCCCTAGCAGTAAGGTAAGGGTTACTACTGAAAACCAATTACAGTAGGTTTTATCACTGTCAAGCAGCACCCCCCCACACCTGGTTTTTTTAATTCAAAACATTTGTTTGTGTGCTTGTTTGTTTGTTTACATCATTTATAGTACACTTTCTTACTTGGACCCAAGGCGGATGAATTAATTGGTAAGAATAAAGTGTGTTTTGAGTACAAACAGAAATCAATTCATCTCCCTTCTTCCAACTCCATTTACTTCTGTTTTCTAGTTAGAAGCATAAATCAAATAAAACTTTTAAAAGAGTATCTACTACCTGGCTGGCACTAAATCAATACAAATAATAGGTCATTAATTATATATCAAATTAAAACACAATGCCCTGTTATCTCATCTTATGAAAGCAGGACTTTGAGACAAAATGCCACTCAGCTCCTCAGTCTCCTCAGGTATCAAACCAGAGAAACTTCTAAGGGAACCACAGATCTCCAGATGCAAGCATGTATTTTCTTGATACTTTGAAGGCAATGGCCTCTTAAACTTTTCCTATGCTTCTCTGAGTGCATGCTTAAATGTGTCCTAAGTGCACACTTTGAGGGCTTGGGGATTCATCCTTTGATTGCCACTACTGCTTTTTGGATACAAGGCTGAAGTCGGTTCCTTATTCCCAGCTCCTTATGATGAAACTGAACACCAGTCCCTCTGGAAGAAGACAAGTAGGGTGGCAAAGCTTGGAGCATTGCCCTCCCAGAGTGTATTGTTGGCACCCAATGAAATTGGGACTGTTTATATGTAGGGTGGGGGGAATGTGTGGCTGGGGAAATGCTGCCTCAGCATAAGACACTGTATATCACCCTGGTGGCAAACCTATGGCCAAGGGCGTAGACTTTCCAATTTCCCAGGGGGGCTGGGGCTGGGCCAGAGGCATTGCTGTGCTAGGTCCTTAAAAGAACCCAGGCCCAGTGACATCATAGGGAGGAGCCAGTGACATCACAGGCCATTGTCACTATTTATGGAGGCGGAGCCATGTGGCATTCCTGGCTCCTATTATCTCCAGTGGGCCTTCAAGTCTCTCCCATTGTTTGTAATGGGCAATCCTGTCATTTCTTTTATACATCCCAGTTAGTTGTCCCTTTGAAACTGTACCACACATATAGAGTGTACATTCCTTGCCAATGTTCCTTCTGGACTGCACACAGGGCAAAAGGAAATTTTAAAAGGCCTCTGATCTGCATGCCAATCAAGGATAATGATGTGTGGCATAAACATGAATTAAGTGTTCTCCCTGGATGGTGTACATACCAAGAACATATCTGTTGCCATTTCCCTCTCTTCCTGCTCACCACTCAGGGAAACAAAAGCCCTGTTTACATATTACAGTGAACATATGTACATCTTGCATGGACATACATTGTTAGAAAGAGGTAATATACTTTTGTGTTACAAATAAAAGCAGCCCGCCTGCATCCTCCCCCCCCGCCCCAATGGCTCAGAAACAAAGCACGGCATGGGCAAAATCCTCTGCAAAGAACCCTGGAGAACCACTGCCAGTCTGAGCAGACAATGATGACACTGATGGTAGAGAGACCATGCTTAGCGTGCCAAAGGATAAAGGTTTAAACCGAGGAGGTCAAAGAGAATAGCTGTTGGAAAGGATCTTTCTCTGTCTGAGCCTGTAGAGCTCACCTGCATCAGAGCAGACCATGCTGAAGTAGATGGACCAATGGCATGAAGACCAGTGTGGATTGAAGAGACCCATGTTCAGATCTACATTTTGCATGATACTTACTCGGTGATACTGGGACAGTTAGATTTGAGTCCAGGAGCAGCTTAGAGACCAACAAGAGTTTCAGGGAATAAGCTTCCAAGAGTCAAAGCCCCTTCATCAGGCTGGGTGATATTGCCATTGTTGTGAGGTCAATATAAGGGAAGGGAGACTGGAGGAAGGGTGGAATAAAGAGGGGATTGACAGACAACATGTGAGCAGCAGAGTCCATTGGGATGGAAGAGGAGTTTACAGGAAAAAAATAGCACCAACTGATGTGACCAAGAACACAGATCTTCCCAAACTAAAACATCATAAATTATAGCCTGAACATGAACCTATATTGTAATGCATTAAGTGATGTAGTAGTGGTGACAAAACCTCTAGTGGCATTTAGTTGAACTTCCTGGACAGACAGATGTATTTTCGGTTGCCACTGGCCAAACTGGTCTGACTTTAGAGTGTTGGGACAAGCAGCAAGGCTTGAGGAAGGGGATGTAGATCCATGGTTATAGAAAAGAAGGGGGCTAGGAACTGAGAAAGCAAAGCAGTCCAAATGAAGCACAACACAAAAAGCTGTACATAGTTGAGAGGAATTAGAAAGGATTGGAGATGCACAGTTGGTGTGAAGTACATTTGAGAAATTATAGAAACAGCATGGAAGTTTCTTAGTTGGGGTTAGCTACAATGCTATTGCAAGGTCCACAGAAACCTGTATGACATTTTCAGACATTCTTTCTCATATATTTTAATTGCTTATCCCCTTCCTATAACAATTCCTCATCAGTCTAACAGAGGCATCCTACTGAGGTCTATCCAAGGGGGCTTCCTCCCAGGATTGGACTATAAAGAGCTCTACTCAAATCCTTAACCACTGAGCTTGCTAATACTTTCTCTTCTTTCAGTTCCTTAGATCAATTTGCCCAATCCCCCATCAAACTCAAATCTTATTGGCTCTTGCAACTATGAGTAAATTATTATTACACTTCTATCACATGGCTCTTTCCTAATGATTGTGGCTCCCAAGAATAGGTTGAAGATGATTGCCTGGGAAGCCCCCACACAGCACCATGCCATGGACCCAGATGGCTCAGGTTAGCCTGATCTCATCAGATTTTGGAAGCTAAGCAGAGTCAGCTCTGACTAGTATTTGGATGGGAGATCTCCAAGGAATACCAGGGACATGATGCACAGTCAGGCAATGGCAAATCATCTTTGAATGTCTGTTGCCTTGAAAATCCTACAGGGTTACCATGAGTTGGCTATGACTTGCTAGCATTTTACATCACACCAGGGCAAGTGCGCTTTAATGCCCAGAACCATTTGGGCAAGGTGTAATGTATAACTACTGTCAGTAGCATGAGATGGACCCACAGCTCAATTGGCTCTCATATCACTGCCATAGCATACAAAATAGTAAAACACTCAGTAGCACCTTTAGGACAAACAAACTGTATTGTAGCATAATTATTACGGTAACACAAGGGTTCTCAGAAAGCCACACACACTTTTCCAATCTCACCCCAGTGCCAGTTCCAGTCCTCAAACTCACAGAGAAACCCAAACACTCTCATTTTTGGTAGAATGACACCCCCCCCTCCTCCACCTGGGTGGTTTGGCACATGTAAGCCAATGCCAGAGGTTTGCATGCACCAAGTCACACAGCAGAACCAGAGCTTCCAATTTCAGCACTGGAGCTAGGGATGCCAGCCTCCAGGTGGGACCTGGGGATCCCCTGGAATTACAGCTCATTGCCAGTCTAAAGAGATCAGTTTCCCTGGGGGGGGAAATGATGTTCTGGAGGGTGGACTCTATGGCACTGTGCCCCACTGAGGTCCCTGTCCTCCCCAGACTCCATTCCCAAATCTCCAGGAGTTTCCTAACCTGGATTGGGCCACCCTCCCCTCATCCCCCAGAGGTGGCCAGGGGGTACCTGGCAATCCTAACTGGGGCTATTTTAGCAAGGGAGAGGGGGAAGCTGGGGGAAAAACATATAGATTGGGAGAGAGAAGTGAAAGACAGAGGGAAGGGAAGAAAGTCAGACTGCAAGGGAAGCAGCCTTGAGTGGGGGTGGGGGAGCTCACCAACGTTTCCAGCTCTCACACATCTCAAGGGAAAGGGAAAGAGAAACAGAAAGAGAGAGAGGGACAGAAAGCGCAGCCCCCCTTCCCCCCATTACAGGAGAAAGTGAGCCCAGGATTTTCTGTATCCTGGAGCAATGTGCTCCGTGCAGCACAAGGGTTCCTGGGTTTTGTTTTCTCCTGCAGCCTAGTTTAAACTGGACTGCAGGAGAAAGCAAGCCACTCACTGATGGCAGGGGCAACCAGAGGCCACAGAAGGGCCCCCCACCTTCCCCCTCCCTCCATTCTTGCCCAGCTCCCCTGCTTGGACTTGCAGGATGGCTGGGTGGCTGCAGCCCTGGGCTCCCACCCAACCCACCCCACCCCACCTGAAACAATCCCCCACCTACTTACCCTTCAGGCTGGTGGCTGCAGCAAGCAGAGGCAGCATGTGCTGCCTCGAAGCCAGCCTCCACGTGCTGCTCTCCAGGCGAGCTGCTGGGAACTGTGGGTGGAGCTTAGCTTCCAGGAGGAAGCAAGCCCCCACCCCCTTGACTTCCGTCCCATTCCTAGCCCAGCCAAACAGACTCAGAAAGCGGAGGGGAAAACCCTCCGCTTTCAAAATGGGGTGGGGGACGGGAGGGGGGTAGCAAGGCTCTGGCTGACACCAGTTGCCTCCGGGGGGGCTCAGTACTTTCGGGGGAGGCCTGAGCTCCCCAGCCCCCCTGAAGATGACGCCTATGCCTATGGCACGAGCCCTCTCTGTGGGCACGGGCGAGCAGGCGGCTGAGCCTCCTTATTGTGCTGCTGCAGCTGCTGCACCAGCCGGCCCTAGGCCAAACCCTGGGCCCTGGTTGGAAAGCAAATACCACACATGAGAGGAAAAGATGTGCAAACCCCCAGTGCAGGCACCCCGCTTGTTGACATGGGGGAGGGAGAAGAGGGAAATCGCTTTTCCTGCCGACTCCACCTTCCTCACAGCCTGACACCAACCCACAATCCCTGCCTACTCAAAGCCCAGGAGCTGCTCACTAAGGAATCCCCACAGCCTGACCCCACCTCCTTAGCCTGGGAAAGCGCGGCAACTCCCCTTCCTTTGCAAATGCGCGCTCCAATCCAAGCCCCTTCTGCCCCAGAGGAGTGAGGCTGAGCATTCCCAAGGATGCCCACGCAGGCTCGTTGCCAAAAGTTGCATCTGCGTGGGTGCGCCACTTCCAAACCTGCCTTCTTTGGGGAGGTGCGCTATTCCTTCTCCCCTCCTCCCTCTTTGGCTCTCTGCCTGGTCTCTCTCGCTATGCCCTCCAGCATCCTGTGCTGTAACCTGGAGTCCGAAAAACTTTAGTACCCACCCCCTTTGCTTCCTTTCGGGGCTGCCCCGCTGCTTTGGGTGGCATGTCTTGTGCGCCTGCTCAGAGGCTGTGATTAGAAGGTCTGTTCAAGGAGTTGGACATGGAGACTGTTTTGGAGCTGGTGCTGCAGGAGGGGGTGGCAGCCAGTGCTGTGGTGAGGTGGCTCAAGGCGAGCCAGAGCTCCCACCCTGTGGAGGTAAGGCGCAGCACCCCTCCCCCTAATTATAGCTTCCTGAGAGCTTCCAGGGAATCACACATAGGGCACCCCCCGTGATGAAAGACTGTCCCTGAACTTCAGAGCTCCCGATTCTCCAGCGATGAGCTGGGACGGAGGGACGAGGCAGAAATGAATAGCTGCTTCAAAAGCAGTACCCGATCTTGTGCATACTTATTCAAAATTAAGCACCACTGAGACAACCAAACTTGCTTTCAAGTATGAGAGCATAGGATTGCACCTTTAGTCACACTGTAAATTTGCTCTGGCTTTTCACACTCATGGGAATAACTAAAATGCCGTTTGGAGGAGCCGTGTAGGAGGGCGGATGTATGGGATGTACTAAAAGGAAGGACAGGATTGCCCATTGGAAACAATAGGAAACACTTGAAGGCCCACTGGAAATAATGGGAGACAGGAATGCCAATTGACTTGCATGGGCTTCATTGAAATACATTACAGTACAAGTAGAGTTGCAATAAAAATGCGAAATGGATTTTCCATTAGGGTCTCTGGGCCCAAATACACTACTCTGGGAATGGAATGAGAGACCACAGGGTGGAATGACAGCCCCAGGCTGTAGCAGGGTTTTCAAGAACTGGAATGACAGGTCCCAGAGTGGAATGACAGCCCCAGGGTGGAGCAGGAATGTTCAGGGACTGAGATGAGAGATCACAGAGTGGAATGACAGCCCCAGGGTGAGAAGGAGTGTTCTGGGACTGGAATGAGAGACCATGGAGTGGAATGATGGCCCCATGGTTTAGCAGGAGTGTTCTGTGACTGGAATGAGAGACCATGGAGTGAAATGACAGCCCCTGGGGGTAGCAGAAGTGTTCTGCTACACCCAGGGGCTGCCATTCCACTCTGGGGCCTCTCATTCCAGTTCCAGAACTCCTGCTACCCCCAGGGACTGTCATTCCACTCCGTGGTCTCTCATTCCATGCAACCTTGATATGCTTTGGGGGTGGGTCACCTGGTTGAAGTGCTCAAGTTGAAGTGCTTTATTTGTTCATCGGTCAAGATTTGCAGGATCAAAATTTAATTTACTTTGAATCAATCTAGAAGTGGCAGATTCCACTGAGTGTGCTGTTTTTCTGTCTCTTTCCCATGGAAGGGGGAAGAGGCCTGTCACTTTAGGTGTGAAAATGTGTAAGATCATGTTGAGAAAGACAGACCAGGTAAATAGGAAGGGTCCTGTCCTGTACTAACTGGAAGGAATTTGTGTGTATGACATCAAATGCAAACTTCATGCCAAATGCAAACTTTTACCTTTCAATAAAAAGCTGTTTGTATCATTGAAAGCTCTGTTATTGTGCTTTTCTTTTAAGACAAAAGATTTCAATGAATTGTTTTTTCTAAACTAAAACCTCAGTATTCAGGTTAAATTGCCGTGTTGGCACTTCGCAATAAATAAGTGGGATTTGGATTGCAGTTTGGGCATTCGGTCTCTAAAAGGTTCGCCATCACTGGTATATCACATCACCCTTGCTAGTGACACAGGTGGCCTGAATGAGAGAATCTGCTAGGGGGGCACTTGATGTACTAGGGATAAAATGGTGAACAATCAGTTGTGAAAATGGTGAAGCCAGGTAGGTCATTGGCTGGCAGCTAAAGTGTCTACCCTGTTAAAATGAAGAGTGAACTGTAAGTCTGTGAACAGGCTGAAGGAATCTATATGTAAATCTGCCTCCATTCCAGCTGCCTGGGCACACAGAATTTCATGCCCCCACCCTTCCTCGATGTAAGGCATCACCATTGAACCACTATCTTCTAGGCAGCAGCCCTTTCTGTGGCCTCTGAAGCAAGGTCCTGGGGCAGAACAGTTGGAATTCACTTCAGCCATGGGTGGTGTTGAGTGCTCCCCTTACCGGCAGGCAGGGCTGAATCCCCTTCCTGAACTAATCCCAGGTTTAGAAGGACCCACTGCTGGTCTGAATCCTGATGATTTCCATTTGTCACTGAGTGTGAATGTAAACAATCCTGTTTGCTCATCTGCATGGCGATCATTTCTATGATGCAGAGTGATATTCCAGGAACAGCAGAACAGAACTATCTGCAGCAGTGGACAGTGTATGAGCAACTGGCTCTTTTTGCAATAATCTTAGAAGGCCGAGGGAACTTTGTAACCTTGTTTCTCTTTAACATGGCAGGCCACGACTGGCTTATCTTGGCTTTCTGATCAATGAAACCACTGCCTACACCTTCTGGGTCAGGTTAACCCCAGTTCTGAATATTTGTGTGATCTTGGTTCTAAATTTCTTCAGATCATACTGCACCTGTCCTCATCTACACATGCCTGCTTCCAGTTCCTGCTAGCCTCTACATATTCTCAGGCTCTGCTTTCTCCAGATAAAAAACAGCAGCCTTCTCCTCTGTAAGGCTACAGTGCTGTTGTTTTTTTAAAAAGAAAATGCTTGGAGAAAAGTGGTCGTGGGAAAGAGCATAGCAAGCACCACCCACCCAAGAGCTCCAGTTTGGTAGGTGAAGCAGAGTAACACCTGTGTGTGGATGCAGCCAGAGAAAAAGAGAGTGAGTTATGATATATCAGAGAACAACATAAGCAAAGATACGACTTATACAAATGTTCTGCTCATGGAAACAGTGGAACAGTAGAATGGCAATCTCAAGCTAGATTGTCTGCTTCCTTCCGTGAACTGGAAAATTGCTTGTGGCATGCTCTTTTGCAGGACTAAGTCCAGGAAGTATAAAAATGGCAGCCTCAGAATGCTTCTTCACAGAACATGTACCTCAATTATTAGGCATTTCTAGAGGGGGGAAATTTTGGAATCAGCCACTGAGGAGACACAGAAAATGTGATCCCAGTTACTTGTAATCCACTTGACAACTATACCCTGAAGATAATTTCATTGCTTAAACTCATAATGAAACCCAAATACTGAGTGCATTATTTAGCAGTAAGCCCATCAGTTTCTGATAGATAGATAGATAGATAGATAGATAGATAGATAGATAGATAGATAGATAGATAGATAGATAGATAGAGTTTTAATGTTGAATAGCTGCTTCCTTGTATCTGAATGCGTAAGGACTGGCAAAATCGAGCACTCCTAGGACTAACAAAAGCTCCTGTATTTTGTGAATAGCCTACTGCAGAACAAAAGATGCCAAGAGACTGCTCAGATTACTTCTCATGGCATGAAAAACCTCTGGGCATGGAGGAATGTAGCTGGCACTCAACCCTCCTGCTGTTTTCAAGGGCACAGACAAATGAATTTTGAAATAAGCCCCTTCTTGTCTTTGGACTGCTCTCCCCGAGAGACACATGTGTGCAGAGCTGCCCAGACGTATAGCTGCTGCTGTCTGTATGGACTTTGAGACAGCAGATGGTCAGAGGATGACAGTGTGAGGCACAGAGAAAGAGAGACAGGCAGGTGCAGGCAAAATTGCTAATTAGATATGGAACATTAAGCTTCCATTCTCAAAAGCTGGTATTCAGCACCTTAAAAAAAAACAGCAACCCACAGAGGCCTTGGGATTTACTGGCAACTCCTCAATAAACCACATTCTCTGGAAGAGATTGTAGCTCTCCAAGTAAAAAGAGGATCGTACGTCTTGGGAGGAGGGAGAATTTTTTTTATCCACTGAAAGAGGAACTTTTTAAACTTCTCTGTTTTGAGCTAGAGACAAAGGAATCAGGTAGAAAGCAGCAAATGAATCACAAAGACTTGGGTGCTAATGAAAACCCTCTGGCCTAAAAATGACAGGGAGACTCAGAATATCAAGTCGAATTTGAATAGATCATTCTCATTTTTGTGGAAAGAGAGCTCTCAGTCTTGTTGCAGCAATTTCAACCATGCCATCAGAGGCAGGGAAGAAAAACATGACAACACAGATCCAGATGGTCAGCTGTTTTGGTCTGAAGCAGTGGAACAAATTTAGAGTCCAGTGACACCTGTAAGACCAACAAAGGTTCATTCAAGGTATGAGTTTTCACATGCAAGGCACATTTTTTCAAATACATTGGAATGGTAGAGGGGGTTCTAAACTTATAGATGGGGATTTAACAGCAAATGACAACACAACACCATCTTGCTTTCTGCAGAAGAGAAAAAGACTTTGTAATATACTTTTTGGTTAAGGTGATGGTCCTGCAAGTGGGAAAAGGTGAGATTTTTTTTATTCTGTCTGCATGACCCAATAAAATGCTGAATCACTGTGGGGTTGGTCCCTGACCTGCTGTTGCCCTCTTTCTCTGGGGTTGGTCCTCCAAGGGCAGTTCTGTGGCCAAGTAACCAAAGCAACTGTTTGAGGCAGCACAGTCAGGAGGGTGCTGCTGCACCACCAAGGCTTGGCTCACTCCTGGACATCAGGAAGTAGGGAGGAAGCTGTTGGTGGACATCATCTTCTGGAACTGCACCATTGGTAGCCAGGTCTAAGCCAAGCCCTGGCAGCATTGGCATAGGAGCTCAGCTCAGATTCAACTGGGGAGTGGCAGTGGGAGGGCTTCTAGTGTCCTGGCCCCACTGGTGGACCTCCTGATGGCACCTGGTATTTTTGGCCACTGTGTGACAGTGTTGGATTGGATGGACCATTGGCCTGATCCAACATTGGCTTCTCTTATGTTCTTAACTGGAGACACAGGAGGAGGCAACAGGTATACCTTGCTTGGGATGATAATGTCTCTTGAACAAGCCCAGGATCCTTCCAGGAGGTCTGCTCTGAAGAGATCCCACAGGCAGTCAGATATGGATGTGGCATGGCAAACTTACACTGATTATGTATATGATATTTTGGGCTGAACCTACATGCAGGAGTGGCCGTGAATCTAGCATACTTTTCATGGATCTCAGGGAAAATGATACAAACAGTCCATTCCAAAATGAGCTTGACACACATATAGAAAACAACAGAGTCCTGATGAAACAATGCACTCCATGATGGGCATCCAGGCCACCATAAAACACTAGTCTGTCAGAAGCCACAGATCCTTTGTGGTTTTGTTGCCAATGTCTGCTTGCTAGGCTTTTGGAAACTCTCCCATTGGTGTCCTCCTTATTTGCTGCTGGTATGCCATAAATCTACTTAACACACCTCAGCATTCCATACAACAAAAGTACAATTGTTTAGTGGACTTGCAAATGCTAGCTGTGGTCCATTCCAGTGTTCCTGTGTGCCCTTTGAGGTGCCATCTGTATTTGCCTGTGAAATCCTCTGGCATAGGCAACAAGGGTAGGAAATATGTTTCAAATTCTTTCCCCCTCCCCCACCCCCTGCCTTTCAACATCTGAGCAAGCAAATGGTGAGAAAATTAGCAGCTTGAGATCACAGGAGACCTTGAATGCCAATAGTGCCCCCTTTCTTGTCCCTCTGTGCTGGTTTTGAAAGCCACCACCTGCCCTTTCCCAGCCTGGCTTCCATCTCTGCACCTCAGCAGTCAGGCTGCCATTTGGCTTTCTAGAAAGAGTGAAATACTTTTGTAAACATGGTGTTTTATTCATGGGGCACTGTTTAATGCATAAACACCTGTACCTGTGTTTCTGTTGTTCGACTGCCCTTGACCTGCAGTGCAGACAGCCTCACATCTTACCAAAATGCAAAGAGGCCTTCCTGCTTTTTAATGAAACTGCTGCAAATGTCAAAGCCGAAGCAAAGCTTCTTCTTGGCAAGTAAATGTGAACCGAAAGTGACAAACTAGACAAGGTGCTGGAGATCCCTTTGCTCTGCTGTTTTTAGGGGGCACCCCTCTTGGTCCCCACTCAGGAACCAGAGCAGCTAAGACTTTTCCCTCCCCCTTTCCCAGGTGTTTTTAAAAACACTGTGGCAAGCAGCACATGCCCAGCAGGCTTCCCAAACTCTCACAAGGCATGAGTATTCTCCATGTGTCCACACAGCAGTTTCCCTCACACTTTGTTTGCTTCAGCCCCCCATGGCCACCATCCTCCCCTCCACTGGAGGGCTTCTTTGAAAAAGCAAATAATAAACTGCTAGGTCATTTTAGAATTACAACAATCTATTCCTATGATCTCCTAGTTCCACTTAAAAACAGAAAGTAAGTCTCTAGCCCTTTTTGTTGTGGAGCTTTAAGGGGAAATATGTAGCCTTTCCCTTCATAACTTTACAATGAAAAGGACTACAGACTTACTTTTTTTAAAAAATGAAATCTTGGAACTAGTAGACCATGGCAATAGATCTTGATAACATTATAATGCTGTAGTGATCTGTCAGTTACTGATTTAAAAAACACAAAAAGTGTTGGGGATGGAATAGCAGCCATTTAGGCAGAGGCAAGAAAAATGATGCAGATATGGGTTGGACCTAAAAAGATGTTCACGTGGCATCCAAAGGTGATTAGACTGTGATCTTCCAAAAAGATTGTACCAAACCAGGTTTAGGAAAGTCTGCAGCAAAATGGTGGGGAAACACAGAACAGAGGACATCATATGGATTTCTGTAAGAAATCCGCTGTTGGCCACACATGGCTTACTACAGTGTCTTTAGAGATGCCTGGGGTATCAGGAGGCAAGGAGCATTAGGTACTCTGGCTGGGTGGTGAGAGGCAACAACAGGTGACAGGAGGACAAGAAGCAGCAAGAAGGAGGCCAGGGGTTGCAGTAGGGATGCCAGCCTCCAGGTGGGATCTGGGGATCCCCCAGAATTACAGCTCATATCCAGGCTACAGAGATCAGTTCCCCTGGAGAAAAGGGATGCTTTGGAGGGTGGACTCTATGGCAATGTACCCCACTGAGCTCCCTGTCCTCCCCAGGTTCCACCTCCAAATCTCCAGGAGTTTCCCAACCTGGATCTAGCAACATTACCCCCCCCAATCGCCCACCAATGGCCAGGGGGGACCTGGCAACCCTAGGTGGCAGGCTTTGCCATTAAGCACACGCAATAACATTGGGCCACAGTTACCCTCTCTCGACCTCTCCTACCACACTGGGCTGTTGTGGGGCTGGGAAAGCCATGTGTATTGCCAAAAGCTCCCCAGAGCAAGGGTTGGAATGAAAATATAACAAATAAATGTATGGGAAAGGGAACATTAAAACTGGTCCTGAGAGCGGGAATGTCTCAGGAAGAAACAGCTGTTGCCATTGTGGGTTTTTAAGTGGCTTTTTAATTGTTTTAAAAAATGATTTCCAACAAAGTTGTAAAGTAGCCAGACGCTGTCATAAGGTGCTTCTGTGACAAACCACTTGACCACTCAAACCAGATTCCCCTATTGATCTACCCTCAGCATGACTGCGGCCAGACATTAGGTCAAGATGAGTCGATTAGTGAAATATTCGGGAACTGAATTCACCTTCATTTCTCAGTGCTGCTTTCTTTACAGGGTTCTCCATTATATAGTTTGTTCCCCCTTCCCCTAATATCTTAGTTCATTACATGAAATTAGCACTAGGGGGGGGCTTCATCTCCAGACTACAGAGATCAGTTCCCCTGGAGAGAATGGATGCTTTGGATGGTGAAGTCTGTGGCATTGTACCCCCCCCCTTGAGATCCCTGTCCTCCCCAAGCTCCATTCCCAAATCTCCAGGAGTTCCCCCACCTGGATCTGACAACCCTACCCCCCCCCCATCCCCTGCTGATGACCGGGGGGCCCTGGCAACCCTATGGCCAAGAGGCCTGTTTAAAAAGGCCCTGTCCCTTTAAGAGAAGCTTAATCAGTGGAAATGGGCAGCTGAAGCTTTTCATGGCATGGAACTAAATAACATAATTTGGTAAATAACATACCATTCCTCTGTTAAAGGGGCAGGACTTTTTTTCTCCAGGCAGTTTGCAACCAAGGACAGATTGGATTTTAGGGTAAGCAGAAACAACATTTTAAAAACTGCATTCCTGTTGGAGGGGGTAAATACAACTTCAGGGATGGAAAATATTCAGCTTGCACTATGTAACAGACATCTTTCATGGTTTAGCAACAATTTGGCTTGTAACTTTATCCACAATATCCATACGATATCACCCTGTGTAAAAAAATACCACAAGCCAATGAGATCATAAGGGGCTTTCAGCAGGAATTTTTATAGCAGCCTCATGCCATGATTTAATTTTTTCCTAGAAATGTTGGCACGTTGTGCTAGAAAGTGGATAAAAGTAGAAAAATAGAAGAGCAAGCCACCACTGAATAAAATAGGACATACATCTGAGTAGAGCTGCTTAGGCTTGCTCCCTAAGATCTAGAGGAAATTTTCATCCTGGCTTACAGCTAGGCTTGCAATCATAAGAGGGGTCACAGTCTGACCAGTATGTGACAAGAGGCTGTGACTAACCAATGCTAAATACTAATAAAAAACTATAAAACTAAGTATTCTGTATTCTTTTCTCAAAGACTTATCATAAGTATGTTCAATATGCCATTACAGGATCACACATACTATATCTCAATATTCCATCCAAGAATCATCACTATACAATTACAGAAATATGAAATTCTGTACAAAACTATTTAGCATTTGAAGGACACACTTCCATACATTTCAGACACATTAACATTCCACAGTGTAACGACTTCAAACTACTGAAATCTGAACATTAAGTCTATTATAGAAGAGGAGTGGTAGCATGGTGATTAATTGAGTATTGGATAATTGAGAGAGAGAGGTTTGCAGAGAAGTGAAAGAGATATTTACAGAGTCAACCATTAGTCGTAAGAGGAGTCCTTTTTCTGAAGAAGAACTCAAAATGAAGATTAAATCTGGAGTCTTTGCCTTGAATCAGTTCCTGGAGCTGGGACTAGCATTTGTGGACTGAAAAAAACCTGTGTTTGAAGTAGTTACACAGTGGAACATTAATGTGTCTCAAATGTATGGAAGTATGTCCTTCAGATGCTAAATAGTTTTGCACAGAATTTCATATTTCTGTAATTGTATAGTGGATGGAATATCAGATGGAATATTCCAATTTTAGTATATGTGCTGCACATGTACTAAAATTGGATGGAATATTCTTGGATGGAATATTGAGATATAATATGACAAGTGTGATCTTGTAATGGCATATTGAAAAATGCACTTATGATGAATCTTTGAGAAAAGAAAACAGAATACTTAATTTTATCAATCTTTATCATATTTAGTGTTGGTTAGTTACAGTTTCTTGATTTCATGTCACTTTCAGCTAGGCTGGCCAACAGCATGGAGCGGGGGAAATGTCCCGTTCCTTTAATAGCGGCTTAATATGCGGAAATGCTCCCTCATGGATCACTGCCTTGACATGATGAGGGGGCTTGTGTGGTTTGATGAGGCTATGGGCTATGCCGTGGAGGGCCACCCAGGACGGACAGGCCACAGCAGAGAACTCAGACCAAGTGTGATCCACTGGAGAAGGAAATGGCAACCCACTCCAGTATCTTTGCCAAGAAAACCCCATGGACAGTAACAAAAGGCTAAAAGATATGATGCTGGAAGATGAGCCCCTAAGGTTGGAAGGTATCCAATATGCTACTGGGGAAGAGCAGAGGGCAAGTACAAGTAACCCCAGAAAGAGTGAAGCGGCTGGGCCAAAGCTGAAAGGATGCTCAGCTGTGGATGTGTCTGATGGTGAAACGAAAGCAGCTGCAAGTGGAGGAGTCCCATGAAAGGGGCCGTAGTAAAAGAAAGGAATTGCATGGCCACACTGGAACAATTACAGGCAGCTACTTTCGAACACCTTAGGCCCAGGGCATTGCAGTGCCAGTTCAGTGCCAGCATGGCTGGCTGGTGTCCTGTGCTTGCTCCACAGAACAGAAAATGGGGAATAAAAACCTCACACCAAGGTGTGGAGAGCATAGCAATAGCAACCCCAGTTCAACCCGCCAACTACAGCATGGTGTGCCGGTAGCACTTCGGTAACAGGCAGACATGGAAGCCGTGAAACCAGTCAGTGCTTGCTGACATGTGCCTACTTCCCTGCTCCATGCCTGCCACTAGCCACATAGAGAACATAAAGGGGGGATTCCGGTTTAGCTACAAGAAAGATTGTAGTGTGTTCAGTCAGAGCTATGAAACACACAGCAAGGGCATCTGCAAATGCAGAATCGCATCCCTTCCCATAAGCATGTTATTCTTTATCAGGTACACACATACACACACACACCCTGTCAAGTACCAGAACCTGTATATCTCTGCAGCTCAGGCTGCAGAGGAAAGGAAATCCTGTCTAAGACCTTTCCTACATAAGATTTGGGGAGGGAGTATGCTAAGAGGGGTCTGCTAAGGAGCAGCAGTTTTTTGCCAGGCAATGCAGATGCAGACAGGGCAGAAACAAGAGAACACATAACTTCACATTCAAAGACAGCAGCTGACTGGGAATGAATGCCCAAGGGGCCAATGGGCTCACATAAGTCCAGATCCTACTGAGAGGATGCTGACAAGATGTTCAAAGCTCAGGTACTGACCTGCAACAGGCCAATCAGCAGCAAAACAGGTGGAAGAGGCTAGATCAGAATCCATACATGTTACATACTTGGGAGTGGTTCTTGAACCATTCACACCACTGGCCACATGAGAACAAGCAGACCTGCCACTGAGTCCAGCTATATGCAGAGTGGAGTCTAGAGGAAGATGTAGTGTGGTGATTGGGCACAGGTTACAGCATAGCCTGATTTCAGGTGGGCACAAGACTAGCTGCCAATCAGCCCTGGAAGGGGAGGTTTTGCACCACTCCAAATGCTATCACTCATCTAGATCGACTGCCCCTTACACCAATCATTGGAGCTGGTAATGCCCCATGTACCACCACCCCTGCTGCATGCAGGAGCTCATTGCCACTCCACGTGTGCTCCTGTTCTTCCCAGAAACCTTTGTGGACCATCCCTCACCACTCACCCCTTGTCACACTGGCTGCAAGGCATATAAAATACCACCAAAGACTCTGTGTGTGTGTGTGTGTGCGCACGCGCAACTAGAGGAGCCTCCCTCCACCCTTTTCTACAGCACAACTGTACAGACAATGGAGGAAGCCTCCAGCCCCTGCCCCTTGTGTGGAAGACGGCTAAGGCCAATGAGAAATATGGGGAGGAAACTGATCCCTATCTACTAAAGTCCAATGAAATAAAAACACACCTGTGCCACAATCCACCCATCTAGTTTGGCCTTTATTCACCGCTATAGTGCCAAAGCTTGGCTCCCAACAACATAACTGCCTGAAGGCTAGTTAACTATCCCAACTCCCTGATTCCTTTTTGCTCTAGTTATAGTATCTGCATAGCATGTGCAGATCCGTCAGCAGAAGGTGCTAAGCAACTGCAAATATTTTCATCATCATCATTATTAGCCACTATGAATGCATTTAATTGCCATTCTTTCTCAAGGAATTTAAGAAAATGTAGAAGAAGAAGAAGATGATGATGATGAAGAAGAGATTGGATTTATACCCCGCCCTTCACTCGGAGTCTCAGAGCAGCTTACAAACTCCTTTCCCTTTCCCTCCCTACAACAGACACCCAGTGAGGTGGGTGGGGCTGAGATAGCTTTCAAGAACTGCCCTTTCAAGGACAGCTCTTGTCAGAACTATGGCTTGCCCAAGGTCATCCAGCAGCTGCAAGTGGAGAAGTGGGGAATCAAATCTGGTTCTTCCAGATTAGAGTCCACACACTTAACCATTACACCAAACTGTTCATAATATTGTTAATAATCAAGCAAGGCAGATTATGATGCAAGAGTCATAGCTAAACCGGAATCTGAAACCTTTTTTCCCCTTGGACCAAGTACAACACTGCCCAGTAGTCCCTCTTCTCTCTGCTTGGGATGTTCATAATTTGCAAGTTGGGAGGGAAGCTGGCATTGTATAGCTTGATCTTGTCAGATCTCAGAAGCTAGGCAGGGGGGCCATCAAGAAAGGCTTTGTAGAGGCCCTAACCTGGATAGCCCAGGCAAACCTAATCCTGTCAGTTCTTGGAAGGTAAGCAGGGCTGACTCTGGCAAGTACTTGGGAGGGTGACCTCCAAGGAATACCAGAGGTGGGACACTGAGAAAGGCTAATCAAGCCACCTCTCTGAAAAATCTCCAAGCTCCCAGTAGAGGTTACCAGAAGTCAACCATAACTTCCAGAAACACACACACACCCTGTAGATAGATAGATAGACAGACAGACAGATAGATAGATGATAGATAGATAGATAGATAGATAGACAGATAGATAGATAGATAGATAGATACAGATGATACAGATGTAGATACAGATATAAGTGTCATGTTGTTGTTTTTGAAGTGTCCAATTTTGTAATGCATTTTTTCCAATTTTGTGCATTATTCATTCATTTTTGTTCATACTTGTTCCTACTAGGAATGATGACTCCTGTGCCACCTCCTCTGCCTTCATCTCCTCTCTGCTTGTTAGACCACAGGTGGAGAAAAAAATATATGTATTTTTGCCACACCTCCAACAATGTTAAAGCTGTTTCTGATGTCTCTTGTGCAGTGAAGCACTTTGAAGAAAGTGTTAGGGTGTCTGGAGGGAAGGGGAGGAGAAATGGAAAAGAAGAAAGATTACAGGGCATCCAAACATTGCTTTTCTCATTTGGCTTTGTTACTCAAATGAATAAAACACAGCCACATTTTTGACTATACAGCTTCATTAGGGTAGCTAGTTCCAAGATGGGAAATACCTGGAGATTCTGGGGATGGAGCCTGAGGATGGCGGGGGTTGGGAAGGGGAAGGACTTTAATGGCATATAATGCCACATAGAGTCTACCTTCCAAAGTGGCCATTTCCTCTAGGTCAATTGATCCCTGTCACTTGGAGATCAGTTGTAATAGTGGGAGATCTCCAGCCACCACCTGGAGGTTGGCAACCCCAAGTTTTATGCATACCATTTTAGCAGTGGCAGCTTGGCTAAAGTCTTCAAATATGGTACTGACCCTGACTAACTTCTCTATGAAAGCCAGTTAGCTACCCATCCTAGTACGGGTCACTTTGTCTATGGCATGTGTATGGTGCAGCAATTGGACTTTTTACTCCAGGGAAATCCATGGGGCAGCCCATACACACAGTTTATGAGAGACAAATCCTTTCCAACCCAGAAACTAATAAATGTGCAACATGAATGCTGGATTTGCCAGCATAAAATTACACCACTGTGTTCAGTATAAGAGGGATGTGCTACATTAACAGATTTGCATCACTTGTGGAATTTTATTTTTCTCAGGGGTAACTATCCTGCTATTATTTCCAAAGCCTTATCAGACCTCTCTTCCTGTTGTCCCTTAGCCAAATGATAGATATTCAATTCTCTGAATCTTTTTACAGAAGCCAACTGCAAATTCCAGTTTTAACACTAGCAATCTAAGTCCTCTCTGTGAATGCCACTTCTGCAAAACCAAACCGCTTACATAGCTGTAAGATGAGGCACAGGCCAACAGAGACAAGATCTTAATTGTTCCTGGTGTAAAATTACTCTGTCTGTAAGCTTTTTTCTTTTCTCAAAAAAAAAGAAAAAAATGCAGCCACAGTGGAATGAAGGCTTTGTGAGATACCTTAAGGTTCTCTCATACAATGAAGTGGTGTTATTCAGGTCTCAGGGGATTGGCCACAATCACAGAGGTCAGGAATGAAGCCATGGCTTGGATTTGGAAACTGAACACCAGTTGACCTCCTGGGTTTTTTTCCAGCCCTGCACTTCTATGACCCTGTCCAGCCTAGCATTCTGGGACAGGCAGACACCATAACATTTATGACTTGCCCCCATATGATTGGGTAGATAAAAAGAATGGTTAGGAATCCGGAGCCATATGGTATCAAGAAATGCACAGCATTTATTCTAGACTCAGAATGTTAACTTTCATGCCATAGAACATTAGCTTCTTAGGTGTAAAATAGCTCCTTCCCTCCCTCTCTCTCTCTCACACACACACACGTGCGCGCGCGCACACACAGAGAGAGAAAGAGCAGAATTTAAGTTCTGGGCATTAATAATTTAAACATGAGACAGGTTAAGGTGACACATGATTTCCATTTGTATGCCATGTATGGAACTCAGGAGTGGCTGAAGTGAGCTAAGAGAACACTGCAGAATGTGCCCCAAAATTCTCCATGACATTGCAAAGGATTCTGGGTTATGTTACAGGCATGCTTCAGTTAGCCTCCACCATAAGTTAAGTGTGAGTGCTGTGAACTTCTCAAAATGCTATTAGTATTCAAGTTCACCATGACTGAACTGTTACGTGTGATTCCAGCCCCTCACCAGAACACTTGGATGATTTTGCTCAAAGTTCAAAATCATTGGCATGTTGCGTACCTTTGAGCTGCACAGTTTGCGGCATTTAGCCTGGCATCTCTCTGGGCTGCTGGTTTTATAGGATTTCTTGCAGAAGTTACTTCATATGCTCACTCTACAGCCATAGGTAGGTTTGACAGTACATAAACTTCACTTTAACTTAGTGTGTTACAGTTTATGGTATTTATTTATAATTTTTATTCTATTTATTTATAGCCTGCCTTTCTTACAGAGATTCAAGATGGATTACAAAATATGATTTTAAAAAAACCATTCAAACAAACAGCAAAGATCTCTCATAAACCAAATAATGCAGTGGGTCTAGGACTGAAGAACTGGAAAACAATGCAAGTAAACAGGGAAAAAAACTGTCTAAGGCAACAAAACCGTCAATGTAGGAAGATAATCACGGTACCTTTTGCACCTGTGCTACTGGTGGACAGAAGTTTCCATATCACCACTGAAGTCACACATCCTCAGTCATGGATCAGGTCACGAGTGACCCACTTTTTATGCACAAATTACTCAGTTTGTCACCTCTTTATGCCTGCACAGTATAAATGCATCCTTTAAATGACCAAAAGAAAATCTTCTGAGCCATTCACAGAATTGGATTTACATTGCTACTAAAAGATTCATGTTTGAGAGAAACATCCTACCATTGTCGATTAACTGCTCAATAAGCCAGTTTATTAATTTATTTAACTTTCATCCAGTCTTTCTTCCAAGGAGTTTAGGGCAGTGTACATTTTATCCTCATAACAATACCATGAGGCAGGTTAGTATGAGAGACAGTAAGTGGTCCAAGGTAACTCAGGGAGATTCATGGCAGAGGGGTTATTTAAACCCAGCTTTCTCTCTTGAATATACCTTGAATAAAACTTTGTTGGTCTTAAAGGTGCCACTGGACTCAAACTTTGTTCTGCTGCTTCAGACCAACATGGTTACCCATCTGAAGCATTCCCTCTGACACTAACATAGTGTTGCCAGTTCCAGGCGAGGACTGGAGAGCTCCCAGAATTACAGCTGATCTCCAGATTTCAGTCATGTTAGTGTGAGGCTATCTTTGAAACAGACTTTGGGTCAGGTCCCAAGAAATACTTACAAAGATCACTCAGCACCCATTTGGGGATCACATTTCATCTTATCTGGTAGATTTATTTCCTTCCTGTTTTTTTCATTAGAATGGTTTGGGACAAACGGTGACCTGCGGGGCACATCTCAGAGACATAAAACACCAAAGCGGAAGTTTCTCTCCCCCCCTCCCCATCCAGCCAGAATATATCTAGGGAACTGGGCCTTATCACATCCTGCAGCTGGGCACCAGTCATCTGATAAGAGCAAAGACACCTGCAGGCATGTAATAGGGTCTCTGTGAAAAATCTTTGCTTTCACAGTTCACGCTTCTGAGATAAAGGGATCTGGCTAATTGAAAGTGGAGGGAAATACTGTTTCCTTGATTATTTCTCAAGGATCAGGCCAGACAAATAGGGCTCCATGATCTGTTCCTCTTGCCCATCTTCCATTGAGGAGTTTCTCTGAAATTACCATAAGCACATTCAAGATACAGAAAATCCTCTTGCTCAGGAATCCATACAGAGCCTATTTGGCATTGTGTAAGCAGGTAGCTCAGCAGTATTATCTCCCATGAGAAAGTTTTCTTTTGAAATCTCAACTTGGTGCATTTTCCAGTATAGCTCCAGAGAAGTGAGTGGTCCTCCCACACTTATTAATTTCTTTGTCATGAACATTCCCTCCTCCCTCTTTGTCACGAACATTCCCTCCTCCCGTAGAGACAAATTGTTAATCTATAGAGGATAAACTGGAGGGAAAACCATCTCTGGCCTCAATGGGATAGATGTTCTAGATTTGTGCAAAGTTCTAGATGAAGGCTTGTGCCAAAAAGTAAACAAAGCAGAATGACTCCATTTTAGTGATGTAATGACTGCTTTTGAATGGTCACCTCCAGCTCTTGAGGGCATGCTTTGAATGTAAAACCGTCTTTTTTAAATATCAAGTTGATGTCTTTAGATAGTTTTGGTGCTTTCATACGGTTTTGTTTATTGGTCATATTTTTGTAGTAATTACTGTATTTTTATATAGAATCCTATTCCTATTCCTACTTGCCATTTCACTCAACTGATAGCAGAGCCTTCCTCTGGCAAAAGAACTCTTCCACCAGAGGAAGAGCCTCTTCTTCTGGAGTAAAGGTCGGTGCAAAGCAGATTTGGAGTAATGGTGTGCAATTTACAGTTTGATGCTTTGAATTACAAAGAAAAGCAGGATATAAATGTTTAAACAAAAATATTAGACCTCAGCAAACTAATTTTCGAAGCTGTGCAAGTTCCTTCGTCAGAGATAACCCAGGGAGAACCATGATTCACAAGTTGGGTTGCCAGCCTCCAGGGGATGACTGGAGATATCCTGGAATTACAACTGATCTCCAGGTGACAGAGGTTGGTTCAGCAGGAGAAAAACCGCTGCTTTAGAAGGTGGACTCTATGGTATTATACCTCACGGAAGTCGTTCCACTTCCCATATCCTGCCTTCTTGAGGCTCTACCCCCAAACTTTCCAGGTACTTTCAAATTTGTAGCTGGTAACCCTATAATCCCACGAGATATGCTAAACAGGTAGCTCAGATTTAAAGTTTTGCAAGGACTGCTTGCAAAATCATAGAAAGGCCCATTTTTGTCAGAGACTGACGAAGGAGTGGATTGCTATATTCGGAGAATAGCTGCAGCAAAGGAATTTTTTTTCATCTCTTCCTGGCTTTTGCTTCATTCATTGATCGCCACCTTTTGACTAATATTCTAGGCAGTCTCCACAAAAATGCAATTGATAGCAAAGCTACCTAATATAATCCTGCGATACTGACATATCCCTCAGTTTATTGAAACCATTTTATTACTTTTATTTTATGTATTTAAAATTTATACCCTACTTTCTAGTAAATGGAAATGTCTGTGGTACATTATTATATAGAGCAAACTTTCCCACATCATCCTCTATTACTGTAAAGTTTATGCCATAGCTATCTCCACCTTTTCACTTCATAGAGCAGTAAGCTGAGGTCTTTGTAGGCAAATGGCAATTCATACCTTACAGAGGAGTGGAAAGAGAAAGTGGCTTACCTTTTCCGTTTCTCCTGTAACAACTGAAGTGAGATATGTCTCTCACCTGAGAGAGAAGACCTTGAGCTCCTAGGGTTGCCAACTCTGGATTGGGAAATATCTGGAAAATTTGGGGGTGGAGCCTGGGGAAGGTGGGATTTGGGGAAAGGAAGGATTTCAGCAGCATACAATGCTATAGATGAGTCCACCCTCAAAAGCAGTAACTAACGTTGCCAACCTCACCTGGAGACCTGCTATTATAACTGTTCTCTAGACAATCAAGAGCAGTTCTCTTGGAGAAAATGGCTGCTTTGGAAGGTGGATTCTATGACATTATGCCCTGCCAAGGCCCCTCCCCTCCCCAAATCCTGCCCTCCCCAGGCTCCACACACACTGCAAACCTTCAAATATTTCCAGCTCAGAGCTGGCAGCCCTAAAGGGGAACTGAGCTGTATTATCTGGAGATCAGTTGTAATAGCAAGAGGTCACCAGGCCCAATCAGGAGGTTGGCAGCCCTTTCCCTAGTAAAGCCAAAAGGATAGGGGGAAAGCCTCTCCACTGTGTCTTACTACATTTGTAACAATTTATTTATGGCAGCTTTGCTGCACTTTGCAACACTGGTAGGGTTGCCAATTCTGTATTTGGAAATTTCTGGAGATTTGGGGGTGAAGCTGGAGGAGTGTGTGTTTTGGGGTGGGGTCTCAGTGGGGTATAATGCCATAAGAACTCATCATCGGAAGCAGCCATTTCTCCATATGGACTGATCTCTCTAGTATGGAGATCAGTTGAATTTTTGGAGACTGGCAACCTTAGGAGACCCAGGCTATGTTCTGTTTTACCCAGTCCGCAGCAGTCCTCTAAAAACCAGATTGCAGTGGAAATAGGTGTGTTTTCACAGTCTAAAATGTGGCAGGATTCTGTTAATAGTTTCTGTGCTTAATAAATATTTTATCATTGTGCTGCACAAGAAGGATCCATTGTTGTGCTGACAACACATGGAAGTCATACTCACACTTCTGCTTTCCCTGCTTCTCTGTAAGTGAAACAAACTGGCTCTCAGTGTGAGAAAATGCATCTTCTGATTTGGAAATTACAGTTTATTATCATTGGATGCAGAGATATATTATCTCTTTCCTCTGATTGATATTTCTTTTGGATGTTTTCTGCTCCAGCCTTAGTTGACCTCAGACCCTCCCCTTGCCCCCAACTTGGCTTGGTTTTAATCCTCACTCCTTACACATTAGGGTGGGAAATAGGATACAAGACTGGCCTAATTATAGCTGATAACATATACAGCATTCCCTGGGGCCTCTGGCTTTCCTAGAGTGTCTGCCCATTCTTTAGAAGGAGTAAAGGTTGAGTTTGAGTTGTGATCTTTGGCTGCTACTTCCATACACACACCCTCCTTCCTTTCCAAGTCCTGCCCTCCTAAACTGAAGTAAGGAAAATGAACTGGACCAAAGTTTCCCTCCCAGTGCAGGAAGTCATGCCCTATCAAGAAACGCACTGCCTTGGAGTTATTTCCTCTCCGTTTCATGACCTGTCATTCCAAACTATTTGTTTCATATCCTGCTTTTTACAAGGCAGACACCCTTGGACACCCTGAAATGAAATTAACATAAATCAAGCAACACACCTTCATACCATTACCTTTGACCAGCCACTGTGCATGCTTAACAAGTCTATACGTGAGCACAGAGCACCAAACATTTTGAAACCATTTATCCGCTCATTAAAGCATATCAGTAGTACTGGGTGAATTTCCTCCATAAATGTTACAAATAGTACACATGAATAGACCACCTGAGTGAACTATTTATTAAATGTGCATCAGTGACTCAAGGTAGTACATGAACTAAGGACCAAACCACATGCAAGAGATCTGTGACTCGAATTCGAGTTGCATAATTTGACTATGAAAAGCAGCTATGGGAATCTGGACCGCTCATGGCACCAGAGAAAGAAAAGGGATGCACTCCCCATCCTGGACCATTTCTTGAATTAAAAAATGGGGCCTCTGCTTCAGGGTAACCCCCCCCCCCACACACACACCTTAAAGCTACCCATGGGGCTTATTTCCTGCCAAGGCAACCGAAGAGAGCTAAAACACATTTCCCCAGCTCCACAGCACTGATATGTATGGCCTCTTTCCCAAATCTGCTTTTCTAGTAAAAATTACATACATATATGCCATCAAGTTGCAACCAATTTATGGCAATCCCAGCAAGAATCTTTCAAGGCAAATGAGAAGCAGAGGTCATTCGCCATTGCCTTCCTCAGCAGAACCTTCCTTGCTGGCTTTCCATCCAAGATCTTTCCAAGATCTGACAAGATTGGGCTATGCCATGCCGCCTTCCATCTTCATGTGAAATTACACATCTGGAATTCCAGTCATGGAACTCCAGCAGCATTTGTGGTTTGATCATGATAGTCTGTTGGGGTTTTCAGGCTGCAGTCCTAACATTTAAGATACTGTGGCCACAATGCAGTGCTACTTACTTCCAAGTCAATGTACATAAGATCTGTCTGTATTATTTGTATCTCTATTTGCCCTATCACATCCACGCAATTTATTTTCCTGAGCAGACAACCGTCTTCTCTGAGTATCTTGTTAGGCTGAAGCCCAGCCAGTATTTTAATGAAAAGATACATCCTCTAAGGTTATTGGAAGGAGGGCTGACTTAACTCTTAAACAAAGTATGACATTTACTTAAGAGGATAAAACCGGTTTGTGCATTTGTAGAGCTAACTGTACATCCCTAGTTCAAATAGTTTAGGATTGCATTGTCAGGCATGTAACAGCAGCATTCACATGGGGTCTGGAGTTCTCCCAGAATTACAAATGATCTCCAGACTCCTCTGGAGGAAACGGCAGCTTCCAAAGGAGGACTCTATGGCATTACATCCCTGCTGAGCTATTTTCCCTCCCTAGAGTCCACCCCCCCCCATGCACCATTCCCAAATCTTAGAACTGGCAACCCGAATTCTGTGTGAGTTTAATCTGTCTGGAGTTTAATCTGGAGCTATAATTTACTTCATACTTTGTGCCTTTGGGTAGCTGGGATGCTAGGAGGACCACAACTCTGTGAATTTTAAACTGAGGGATTTTAAAGTTAACCTTCAGCCCTTCCTAACATTTTTTTCACTGAATCTGCTGTTTTTGAATGCAAGACGAGCATTCAGTAAGGTTAAGTAATGATTTATGTAACATTAAATACTGAAGTTTTGTGTATGTCGAAATTTAGTAAGCATCCATAGTGGAGTTGTCTTAGAACTGGTTTCTATGAAAAAAAAATGGTTCTTGTAGATCCTTTTTTTTGTCCAGCTCCATGAAGCTTCAGAAAATCAGAACATGTTGGAATATGGTACCCTCCCTTTAATTTTTGGGAGTTTTTGCAGCCTCCCCAATAAAGATAATTGACAGCCAACCACTATCATGCTGGAAACAATCTGATCACCCTATGCAGACTGCACCTGCATAGTTAAAATTCTCAATTTCCCTGTCATTCCTACTGAGAATGCAGAAGCATTTGCACTGGCAACATATCATCCACACAGAAGTTTTCTGTGTACTTTCCTTTGTCAGTCAGCATTTTCTCTGTATTTTTCCTCTGCCACGCCACCAGAGAGCTTTTTTCAGGCTTAAAAGATAATAACTGCTAGGTCCTTGTAGTGTACTAATGTTATAATGATCTATTATCATGAATGGGTGGCTGCAGGCCCGCAGCTACAGTGGGGCATTTGGGGGCCGGCCCCTCCTGACTTCCTGCCAAGGCCCCACAACTTCCATCCAGCCCCCAGCCCCCCCTGGTGCCCAGGTTGCCATGGCAGACCACATCATGATGTTGATGAGCCATGGTGTGAACGGGCTGCAGGGCTACCGGATGGGGGTGAATGGGGGTGAATACCTGCCTACTCCAACTGGTGAGCATGAGTTTTTAAATTTAAATTTTATTTTTTGTTTTGTGATGTCAGTGCCCCCTGATATATTTAAAGGCCCCCTGAATTACAAAAACCTGGCTATGGGCTTGGGTGGCTGCTCAGAATTTTCAGCTTTCATTTCGAAATTGTGGTCTCTAGCCCTTTTTTCTGGGGTAAAAACTCACCCATCTCTGCAACTAAAAGGGCTAGAGACTTAAAAAAAAATGAAAGCTGGGACTTCTGAGGTACTAGTAGATCAAGTCAATAGATTTTTATCATATTATTGTCCTGTAATGAAACAGAAACAATTGGTTTATTTTTTTTTAAGCCTCTAAAAAGCCTTCTGTTGGTACTGTGGGGAAAATGGTGGTAGTGGTGGTGGGGTGAGTCAAGAAAAAATTATGCTGTGGGCAGGACCGTCTAAAAACCTTCCAGATGGCTAATGTACTTGGTCAGCATTCTTTCTGGAAAGAGTCTACAAAACCAGATTTGAGAAAGAAGATACCAAAGATAGGTAAAGCCTAGGAAGTGCAATAGGATAATGTCATGAGGATGCTTCCAAAAATTACTGCTGCAGTGTGGAAGCCAATGTGGAGGAAAAACTCTGTGTAGATACAGTCAAAATACCCAAACCAAGTACTAGAAACAAAAATTACATCCCCATATTTTCATGCATCTTCATTTGTGAATACTACTGAATAGGAACACGGTACAGACTAGAATAAGAATATAGAATAAGAATTATGTTTACAGAAGAGGGGAATGAAAGCACAGCAAGAAGCCCACTTTGCAGATGGTAAAAAAAACTCTGCAGTTTGTTTCTCCAGCTCCCTTTTTAACTTTTCCCGCTTCCTCCATGAATTTATTAATTATGCTCCTCCACAGACTTATGCACATATGTGATCCAGCTTGTATTTAAATGAAGCAGAAACTTCCACTGGTTTTGATGAACTTGTTTTCATAGATTGGTTCTATGGTCTTGCTATAAGCCCTTCTAGTCCAAGAGTAGCCTCCGTGCTTCATGGCATTCAGCCAGTCTGGTGTAGTGGTTAAGTACGTGGACTCTAATCTGGGAGAACCGGGTTTGATTCATCACTTCTCCACTTGCACTTGGCTGGATGACCTTGGGCAAGCCGTAGTTCTGATAAGAGCTGTTCTTTGAAAAAGAACAGTTTCTGTCAAGAGCTCTCTCAGGAGTTTGTAAGCTGCTCTGAGACACCTTTGGGTAGTGAAGGGCGGGGTATAAATCCAATCTCCTCCTCCTCCTCCTCCTCCTCCTCCTCTTCTTCTTCTTCTTCTTCTTCTTCTTCTTCTTCTTCTTCTTCTTCTTCTTCTTCTTCTTCTTCTTCTTCTTCTTCTTCTTCTTCTTCTTCTTCTTCTTCTTCTTCTTCTTCTTCCATTGCAGAGGTAAAGATCATTCTGATTTGCCATTTATGGTGCTGCTCTATGCATCATCCTAACCCATTTAAGGGCTACTAAACCTGACTTTCGATCAGTTCTGAAAACATTGTGCCTTTCATTTGGAGTTGTCTCTGATTAGCATGCCATGCAGTTTGCCATTCACAAGCAAAGCATAGGCTGGAACCAACAACAAGGGCTGCTTCTCTCCCTTTTCGATAAGAATAAGCCTGCTTTGTCTGTCCAACATTCCAGAGCAGTAACCTGAATGTTAGAGATGCAGGGAATGTACCAAAGAGGCTGTTTACTCCCTCTGGACATGACCACTCCATGTTTGGGAAACATTCACACACGAGAAATGAGCTGTGAAGCCTCAAGAACACTGCGCTAAACAGAACAGCCGCTCCTGCCTGTGCGTGGTTTTCATCTGATACTCATCTGCTGGAGGCAAAGGGCACTGCTCTGTGGCACAAGCCCAGTGGCAAGCGTCCAGTATGTGGATCGTGTTTGTATGCTCGCTAGGGCTGTGTCAACCAATTAAAGAATCATTGGTTCAATGATCTATCTGCCCTTTTTACTGGTTAATTAAAGAACCAATTACATTTAAAAGACACTGAACTCCATAGGTATCCAAAAGTGGATACCGAGGAACTTGCTGTCTCTGACCATCGTGTTTTTGCACTCTCAAAGAGAGACGAAACTCCAGGGCAGCCTTTTAAAGGGTCAATTTCCCCTTGAATGAGAGAGCACTGGAGACCTGTAGTGTCTGTTGCAATAAAGATGCACCCAGATGCACATAATTTTACCAGTCAACCTACTTTGGAAGTGCACATACTGCATTTAGGCACCATCTGCTTCCCCAGACTGAGCATGAAAGAAACCAGTTCTTCTAGTTTGCAGCTGTAGGGTACATAGTGCTGACTGACTGGCCCCAGCATCAGCCATGAAGCCACTTCCTCCTTCTTAGATCTACTTTCTAACTAGATTACAGTCCATGTAATGTATAAGACGGTGAACTGGCTAGAGAGTTGGGAGGGAGCTCAAAGCTAACAAAGTGCCTGAAGCACGTGTTTTTTTTTAAAAAAAATAATCTGCCTTTGATTTGGAAGCTGTATGTGTGTTGTTTGTGGAACAACAGTGGGGGAAAACAAAGCTTGTATCAAAGTAGATGAATCCACATCCACTCCAGATTATAGGCACAGATGTATGTATCCTAAATTGTTTATTTAGAGGATGAGCAGGTAGGAATCAAGCAGGCACCTAGGCTGACAGAGCTCACCAAAAGCAACATGAATCCCCAAGACTTGATTCTGCTAAACAGCTTCCAAATAAAATAACTTTTTTTAAAAAAGAACTACATATAGTTTTTTACTCAAACTGAGGAAATGTGTTATGCAGCCTACCCCAGCAAAGCAGGTTGGGTTTCAGATCTCTTCCACAAGTGGGTTTTAGTTAAAAGACTAGCCTGGTGGACTGTTGAAATCCATTGTTCACCTCTCAGTTAGCAGTCACCCAAAGAACCTATGGAAAGAGGTCTATCTCTTCATTTGGAATGGCAGATTAGCATTGATCAAATCATTCATAATCCCTGGTCACAAAATCAGACTTTCCCATCACACTCTCATGCCTTTTCTTTGAATTTGTTTGAATTTCTTTGATGAAACTTGTAGCCCATGTTAATCCTTCCAGCCCTTTGAATTCTTCCTTTTGTGAATGTCACAGGCAATAATGAAAGCACTTCTTGGAAGAACGTGGGATGAATCAACACAAAACCATGAAAGGAGGTTCAGATAGGTGTGGAGAAATTAAGGCACAAAAGCTAGACTTCTTCGACACACAAAAATAAGGCGGGGGGGTGCATAAGCACATTAAAGATTGGTAGAGCCTCTGCTTCTCTCACCATCTAACTAGTGTATACCAGGCTTCAGATCTTTGTGCAAGACTCATATTGCTAAAAAATTCTTGATGGAATTCCTCAGTTCCAACCAAGAGTGTATGAGGGGGAAAGAGAAATAAACATGGGCTACAGCTGCTTTTGATCTTGGCTTCTGCTCCAGATTCAAGATTCTGCTAAATACAGTTTAAAAGCATGACAGCATTGTAGCTGCATTATACTTAACCAGACCACTGCATACCCAGACCACCAGCAACTCTCTAGGATCATAGGCAGAGGTCTTCCACATTACCTACTACCTGATCCTGTTAATTGCAGATGCTGGGGATTAAAACTGGGACCTGGATGCTGTACCACAGATTCTACAGCCAAAGAGTACACAGCTGCCTTGCCCAGTTGTGAAGAGTGGGTCCATCATTGATGAGGCTGGGTAACAGAAGGGATTGTTATTTTTTCTTTGGGCCTGAAGCAGGCCTTTCTTGCTGGTTCAGCCCTGAGGGAGACAGTGTGAGGGCAGACCAAAACAATGGAGAAAAAGCCAATGTGAAATGGGGGATTGTCTGGAATGGTTTCTTGGTTGGGGTCAGGAGTATAGCTTTCTTCCCTCTTTTCCACCCAGTTTTAGCTTGAACCATTAATGTGCCTTGCTCAGCTATCTTACCAGAAAGAGAGGTAGGCAGTCAAAAAGAAGGATGAGCAAAGTCCATCATTTCCAAGTGAAATTGACTAAAAAGATCCCCCCCAACTGCATTAATTCCGAATACCTAGGGCAGCCCCCCCAGGAGGTGAAGAACACCTGGTAGAAGGGTATAAAGTTACAGGAATGAATAAAACCTCCGGAAGGAGTAGCTATTCTCCTCTGACCTTCACCAAAACGTGGATGAGAGGAATGTCCACTGGCAGAGTATCTGTATTCACTCAGATTGGATTTATTGGCATGACTGCTCCCTTACCTGTCCCATCCTTCCAACCAGATTTGTGATGAGCTGCTGCTTTGTTCTAATGCTCTTTTTAGGAGAGGTTGGAGAGGTCTTGTTCTATTACCCCCTTTTAAGGCCAGTGTTGGATTAGTGTTGGATTAGCCACACATCTTTGGATAGCATAGTATAATCATGATCTCTGCATAGCTTGCTGTGAAACAGATGGTTGGTACTGAGTTTGAGAGGCCGAGAAGGCAGAACAAGTTTAGAAGGAGGGCCCAAGCCAAAAACATTTGAGAAACACTGCTTTAGAGCAACACTATATTTACATATTCCACCCCCTCCAAGTTTCTTATCTCCTCATTTTTTCCCTTTCCCCTTCTGTTCTTCCTTTGATCTCTTAACAGAGTCCTAAATTGTAGCCTTCCTCTGATATTCCCTTTCTTGTATCCTACTCTCAGCACCTCTACTTTATTTCACAAAGATCAAGCACTTACACTTCACTGCTTCCATCAGTGCTGCCCATACCTTACAAGCTCCCCTCCTCCAGCTACTAGGGATGGAGAAGAGGAAAGAGATGTTACCTCTTTAGGAGGAAGTGGTGTTAATTCTCCCCTCAGCCCAGCATCATTTTTGTGGTCTAAGTTGATCCCACAAGAGGTTTAGCTCCAGAAGGAAAAGCAGATGGACATGATACAGACATTTGTTTTGCCCCTCCTGCAATGGTAATAAATAGCTGTTTCAGGGGTATGTGTTTTAGATGCTCTCAGAATCTAACCTTCTACATTTTTAGTTTACATCATAAGGCTTGTAACTGAAAACCATGCTATTTTGCGTTCTAGGAAACACAAAATGCATGTTTTACACACTAGTGCCCAAACCCAGAAAGTTAACACTCTGACATGATTTTGAGGGTCCCTCCTTCCATCATACACATTTGTCACATAAAATTTAGATACTAGATAGACAATGGGATCATCTGTCTTTCAGTCCCAATAGATGACATCTCTTCACGTTTCTTTATCCCTAAATAGCTCAGAGGTTTAAACAATTACTAAAGCAAAAGGTAATCGCTAAAAGAAAACATTCAAAATGCACAAATTTAAATTAAATGTGACATATCAGCAAAATCAAACCTGAGGAGATACCTATGTTAATGTTCCACAGAGGTCAGCAAATAAGGACTTAGGGTTGCCAGCTCTGTGTTAGGAAATACCTGGAGATTTTGGGGGTGGGGCTTGAGGAAGGCAGGATTTGGGGAGGGGAGGGACTTCAGTGGGGTATAATGCCATAGAGTCCACCCTCCGCAGCAGTCATTTTCTCCAGGTGAACTGATCTCTGTCACCTGGAGATCAGTGTAATAGGGGAAGATCTCCAGCCATCAGCTGCAGGTTAACAAACAAGACAAAGTGACAACACAGTAGAAAAATAGAAAACCATGTATGTAATCTTATTACAAATGCCAACAACTAAAAGATGAATTAATAATCAAATATACAATGTGTTTATTAATAAGTAGAAGATAACTTTCACGGCTCCACTTATCAGCAATATTTTCAAAAACAGTCTATAGAAACTGGCTCAGCTATCAGCAATGTTTTCAAAAGCAGTCCATTTTCATTTTCAAAAGCACAGACAAACAATGGGGCCAGACTGTACCCCAATACAATCTTTGGACCACCCCAAAGGACACATCCCCACATTCTGGAGACTGTCCCTTGCAGGAAGACATAAAGTGGTGCCCAGTCCAAACACTGGTTCTGGTGCCACAAGCTTCTATTGGAGTGCCTTCAAGAGGCCTGTATTTCAGAGATTGATAACAAAAGGATATAGTTGCTAATTTTTTAAAATGCACAATTATTAGAAAGGTTTAAAGCAAATAAAAGATTGCATGGTTTTGAACAATCTGGCATTGTTATGTATAAGAATAAAGTTCCATGACTTTTATCTAGCTGTCTGTCCATCAGGGGTGCAGACTTTCCTTTTTCCTGGGGGGGGCTGGGGCTGGGCCAGAGGTGGCCCTGCTATGCTGGGTCCCTAAAAGAACTGGGGCCCAGTGACATCATAGGGAGGAACTAGGGACATCATAGCCCATTGTCACTATCTATGCAGGTGGAGCCATGTGGGATTTAGGGTGGAGCTCCCCCAAAATTTAGGGGGCCTGGGAACCCCCCCCACCAATGCCCCTGGGCTGGGCTAAACCCAGGAAAAGGTGGGAATTGGCTAGTGGTTATAGTGGTATCTCAGCAGTCTCTTGCTGTGTCCTGTTTTTGAAATTCACTTTTAGAATAGTCACTTTAAGCACTGCAAATATACATACCATGTGCATAAGACAAACAAATGGTCACAAATTTGACAGTAAGAAAGAAAAGTTTGTAGGGGGACATTTTAAAAGTTTTCCTGGACATTCATTTACAGGAGTCTTGTTTCTGCCTTATTTATAAGAGTGACTTTGTACTGAAATTATCATATCACAGATGCCTTTGTTTGGTAAATGTGTGGCTGGAGTCTCTGAGCCAGGGCAGAATACAAAACAGTTGCTGTGTACTCAATATTTGAGCAATGTACAGAGTTCAGAATAGTAGCAATCTTCTCAGGGCTCTGGGACTGGAATGACAGCCCCTGGTGTGGAATAACAGTCCCTGGGATTTGCAGAAGTGTTCTGGGACTGGAATGACAACACTTGGGACTTGCAGAAGCATTGTGGGACAATCATTCCACTCCGAGGGCTGTCTTTCCAGTCCCAGAACACCTCTGCTACTCCCAGGGGCCATCATTCCACTCTGGGGGCTATCATTCCAGTCCCAGAGCACTGAGCCTATTCCCAGGTGCTGTCATGCCACTTTGTAACCTGTCATTTCAGTCCCAGGGCACTGAGCCTATTCCCAGGGGCTGTCATTCCATTCTGTCATCTGTCATCCCAGTCCCAGACCACAGATTCCATTGCTAGAGATCATCATTCCACTCTGGGGAGCTGTCATTCCAGTACCAGAATGCTTCTGCTACTTCCAGGGGCTGTCATTCCAATCTATGACCTGTCATTCCAGTCCCAGAACACAGATTCTCTTCCTAGGGACTATCATTCCACTGTGTGCGTGTGTGTCATTCTTGTCCCAGAACACAGATTCTATTCCTAGGGATTTTCTTTCCACTCTGGGGGGCTGTCATTCCAGTCCCAGAGTAGGCTGTCGCAGCCCAAAGACCTTAATGGAAAACCTATTCTGCATTTTCTTTGAAACTTTTTTGTGCTGCAGTGTATTTCAGTGGAGCCCATGCAAGTCAATTGGCATTCCTCATTCCTTTTATCTCCAAGTCTCTCACTTTGTTTCCAATGGGCAATTCCTTTTAGTACATCCCAGTTGGTTGCCCCTTTGAAACTGTACCACACCATTTTAAGTAACAGCAACATAAAGAGGGTGAACATGTACAGAGTGCACATTCCTTACCAATGTTGTCTCTGGGCTGCTCCTCCCCAATCTTGTTCATGCAGTTGGGCTTACAATTTAAAAATGAAATGGGAACTGAAAGAAGAACTTCAGAGTAGCTGAAGCAGTCCTCCCCTTCAGTACCATGACAAAATAAAAACTGTTCTCAATCAAGGACATATAGACCCAAGTAAAATAAAACAGATACACATTTTCCCATGAAATGTAAATTGGAGCCAAGCAAGTACATTGGCCCAACAGAAGCTTCGCAATCTGACTGTGGGTAGAGCCAGCCAGGGCTAAGGACTATACTTTCTTTTCTGACGGACACCAAACTTTTTCAAGGATTGATATGTCTTGATATCAAAAACATTAGTTATTAATCTAGAGAGTACAAAGATACAACTGAAAACCCTTGCAGATCTTACTGTTTACAATATCATGTGCTCTTCAGCTTTCTATGCTAGCTGGATAGACAAAAATGGCCACCTTCCCTAGACCTTAGATCAGAGGTCTGTCTCTCCTGATAGATCCAGCTGCAAGAGACCTTCTCTTCTTGTGGCAAAGAATGTTATCAAATCTTTTCCCCCACTGAAGTAAAGGCAGAGATCTGTCTTCCTAAAGACTAGCATTTGACAGGAGGGGGGGATATTTAACAATTCCATTTTCTATCCTGCTAGCTCAGTTAGCATTTGTAAGAACGTGAGCCTGGAAGAAAAGAGTGAGCCCAAAGGAAAGTTTTAAACTCAATATTGCCAGGCATTGTTTGGCTGGGGGAAGCTCAGTCCCCAATGGAAAAATTCGGGGAAGGCACCATAGTTTATGCCTGTGCTGTCCATTAGTCCCATTAGTCCCAAAAGAAAAGCCTCTGGTTTCAACTGTATATTAGTCTTTAGAATCTTCTGGATTTATGAATATATTAGTATCCATTTTTTTTGGCTTTGTTACATGTCTACCAGAAATGATAGAATGTCCCTTAATTTTGTTCACATTTTTAAGCTACATTCAAAATATTTTAATACATTTTCACTAATTTCTCTGATGACATATACCATCAATACTTCATTTTATAAAAAATGTCTTTAAGTCTAGAGCTCAGCATAAATTTAAGACCCTTCATCCACATATTTTCTCATTGTTCCATTTGTATATTATATCCAAAGTTTTTGGCCCATTTTATCATAGATTCTTTCACTCATTCATTCTCTGTCTCAAATTTCAACAAGAGCTTATACATTTTAGCAATATGTCATTTATACATAAATCTGTTTCAAATTCAGTTTTAGATTGTTCAAAACCATGTGATCTTTTATCTGCTTTAAACCTTTCTAATAATTGTGCATTAAAAAATTGGCAAGTATATCCTTCTGTTATCAAATCTTCTCTTAATTTCATTTTACAATCCCCTTGAAAAAAATCCAATATGTCATGATATGGTAACCATTTATGCTTAGTTATCATTTGTAATCTATAGACTGCTTCTTGGGTAGATAGCCACAAGCTGAGCCCTATCCTCCTGCCCCCCCACCTGCCATGCTGCCCAGAGATTGGTCCCTGTTACCCATATGCTGATGTCACAATGCCAGCATCACAATGCTCCAGGGAGACAGAGACGTATCTACGTATCTATAGTCTTGAGCCTTGGCAGTTGGATTCACAGCTGTAAACTGATAAGTCTGAACTGAATTTCTCTTGACAGCTTGAAAAAGGCCCAGTGTTGAGCTAATGGTAAGTCATTAAGAAGGTCAATGGTGCATTTTAAAGTGGAAGTTGGTTGAGAGAAGGTTGGTTGGCAGGAGGTAGGAGGCAACTGAAGACAGTTTTTATTGAAGACAGCATTTGGCTGGTTTAGTTTTGAATGATTAGCAGTCCAAACTGGAGTTTTTCTTTGTGACTTTTAATGGTTTTTTTTAATAATTGTTGTGTTATTTGAATTGTTTCAAAGGCTCCAGAAACAGCAAGATTGGCAAAGGATGTGCCAAAGATGCAGTGATCTGGAGTTTCCCACTCCATCCCCTCCCCAGCTCACCAGAACCCCCTATTCCACTAACCCTCCTCCACTAACTCTGTTTCCTCTCTTTTGACCACCCCCACTGTGTCTTCTAAGTTAACCCATTACTTCTGTGTCTTCTAAACTATTATCTCCACCATCCCTGCTGTTGTTTCCTCTCTCTCACCACTCTTACTACTCTTTTTTCCCTTTCCTCCTCTGCCTTCACCATCTGTTCTTCCCTCCTCCACCCCCACCATCCCCACTTCCCTTCCCTCCACCCCCACTAACTCACCCCCACTAAGAACATAAGAGAAGCCAATGTTGGATCAAGCCAATGGCCCATCCAGTCCGCCACACAGTGGCCAAAAATACCAGGTGCCATCAGGAGGTCCAGCAGTGGGGCCAGGACACTAGAAGCCCTCTCACTGTTGCCCCCCAGCACCAAGAATACAGTGCATCACTTGCCCTAGGCTGAGAGTTCCTATCTATACCTTGTGACTAATAGCCACTGATGGAGTTCTGCTCCATATGTTTATCCAATTCCCTCTTGAAGCCGTTCATGCTTGTAGCCACCATCACATCCTGTGGCAGTGAATTCCGTATGTTAATCATATTTGGGTGAAGAAGAACTTCCTTTTATCCATTCTAATGCGACTGTTCAGAAATTTCATTGAGTGCCCAGTAACTTACCTGCCCCTGCCCCTATTGTACCTGTTTTCCTTCCCTCCACTAGTCCCACTATTCCTTATTCCATTCCCTCCACTGGATGGTAGAGGGAATGGAATAGGGAGTGGTGGGGGTGGTGAAGGAATGGGAAACAGGTACATGCCAGCTACAGACCTCCCATTCCATTGTTTCCCAAGAGGAACCAATGGATTGGGAGGCCTGTGGCTGACCCCATCCTTTCCTTACTCCCCCCCATCCCCAGGGAACTCCATAGTAGCTGCACCATGTGGCCCTTTGCTATAGAAGTCTTCCACTGGAGCCAGTGAGGTAAGCACTTTCCTTTGTACTGTGTTCAGCTCAGTTTCATAAGCACATTTGCACGATCCATTTCATTGCCTGGCAGTTCACCACCTGATATCGTGAATGCTCTTTTTAAATATATTTGTATTGAAACTAATATATATAGATAATAGGTTAGAAGACACAGAAGTAATGGGTTAACTTAGAAGACACAGTGGGGGTGGTCAAAAGAGAGGAAACAGAGTTAGTGGAGGAGGCTTCAAAGAACCAGAAACAATTTATTACTGAGACGGCAAAGTTATTTGCCCCTTGAAGAGCACATGAGATTGGCTCCTTGATGGTGCAGTGCCTTTGGGATTCTTCCTACTGAGGAAAGAAAGAAAGTGTGGAGGCCCCCCCACCTGAAACCAAAGCCAAACTTCAGGCTTTCCTTGGACTTCTTAATTTCTGCCTTATACTGGTCCATCAAAACCAGTATTGTCTACTCAGACTGGCAGCAACTCTCCAGGGTCGCAGGCAGAGGTTGTTCACATCACCTACTGCCAGAACTATTAACTGGAGATACTAGAGGTTGAACCTCCCATGCAGATGCTCTGCCACTGCTTGGTGCTAAACATGATACAGAGGGCCAAAGCAGATGAGCAGAGCCATGGCTGAAGCAGTAAGTCAGTTCTGCAGCCCCTTCAGGATTCATCATAGGCCCAGGACAGACTGGCAATTTGCCCCGGTATCGAGTCGCGGCAAAAAAAACCCGGATTAAACGATACCGGGTTTTCCCGTCCACACAGCGAGGGCCGTTGCCGGAAGATACGGGACGGAGGCGCGCGGGAGCGTTCAGACTGCCGCGCCGGAGGTGTGCTATATTCGCCGTTTCCCCATTAATTCGGCTGTGGGTGTATGGGTGTATGTGCGCATGAGCGCTCATGCGCTCAAGCGCTCATGCGCATAAGCGCATTTTGCCGGGTTTTTTTTTTTTTTGTCCTGCAATGCCGGCACCACATTGGGCAGTGGAGCGGAGCAGCTGCCTCGTGCCCAACGCGGGTTGCTCCCGGCTTTTCGCCTGCGCGTTCAGACTCCCCGGAAGCGGAGAAACGCGCGACGAACGCAGGCTTTTGGATTTGCGAAGGCTTTTATCAGGTGTTTTTTTAATCCGGCACTGAAGCGCGAGGGCTCCGGTAAGCTCCGGGTGGGGGACGCCAGGCAGATGTGCCTGTGTGAACATTCCATTTAATCCGATATTGAGTCACTGTCAGCCCGGGTCCCATCCCGCGGCAAATTGCCAGTCTGTCCTCGGCCATAATGGCTTCTGTGCAGGCTCACATTGTGTGTGTGTGCAGACCAGCCACAGAAAAGATTTCCAAGTCATTCTAGTGAAGAATAAACTATATTTAAAGAATAAGTGTGTCTTGGTTTCTGCTGTGTCATTATGGGTCAAAATGGGCCTCCTCACGATTGTACCAACTGTGGCTTTAAAAATGGTGCTGATAAAAACCCATTCTCTGTGCCTTCTTTCCAAACAGCCCAGAGTGCTGTGCTGGGATCTGGGAGACCCAGATTCAAATGCCATTCTGTCTGAAAACTTGCTTGGGACCTTGGGTCCACCACGTTCTCTCAACCCGACCTGTGTCACAGGATTCTGATGAGAATGGAATGGAAAAGTATTAAATGTTATAAGCCGTAAGATGGGGTACAGATACACTCTATACCCCTCTTCTTAAAGGACATCTCTTTTTAAAGAACAGCTGCCCCGTGTCACAAAGTCTTTGATGTGCAAACTCTAATTATTAGCTGATTTGATGGCTTCTACTACAGTCCTTTAGCAAACATATGCTGGATTCCATTGGTCACCGCTATTGCTGGCCTGCGTGGTAGAAATTAAGAAGTCCAAGGAAAGACTGAAGTTCGGCTTTGGTTTTAGGCGGGGGGGGGGCTTCCACCTTGTCCCGGGCTGGATGCAGGCCGTCTGCATCCATGGTAAAGCCCAAAAAGTCCGCTGAGGGCACCCCTAGCAGGCATTTCTCCCTTTTTACTTTGAGGCCAGCATCTTGGAAGCAGCAGAGGACTGTGTGGAGTTGGTCAGTGAATTTGGCCAGCGTGGCAGCGACAATCATTACATCATCAAAGAACGGGGTGATGCCGAGTATCCCTTTTAGAAGAAAATCCATTAGTTGTTGGAATATGCCGGGCGCCACGCTCACCCTGAACTGAAGTCTATTCACCCAGAAGGCCCCTCAGTGCATAACAATTTTCTATGCCTCGGTGGTTGCCTCATCTACTGGCAATTGCTGGTACGCTTGGGCAAGATCCAGTTTTCCAAAGATCTTTGCCCCCGTTAAGGTGGCCAGTACGTGGTTGACCACTGGGACTGGATAGGCATGGCCCTGCAGCACCTTATTAAGCGTACATTTGTTGTCCCCATTGGGCTTTATGGGTGTGACAATGAGGGTCTCCCAAGCCACATGGGAGACCGGTTCCAGGACCCCCTGGGCCACTAGGCGGTCCAGTTCCGTATCTATTTTAGGTTTCAATGCAAATGGTACTGTCCTGGAATGAATTCTAATGGGGGCCACCTTGGGGTCAAGTTGCAGCGAGATCGGGGGGGCCATGTAGCGTCCCAGCATCCTATTGAAAATGGCCGAGAATTTGCGGCAGACCTCTTGGAAGTTGTGGGCTGCACAAAACTGGACAACCTCGATCAAAATTCCTAGGGGCTCAAGCCAGGCCTGCCCCAGGAGGCTGACTAGGTCACCCTCAACAACGATCAAGTCCAATAGACCCTTAAAGCCTCGGTACTGTACCCAGAAACTCCTGACCCCCTTTATCGGCACATGATTCCTTTGAAAGTCCATGAGCATCATGGGAGATGGGTGCAAGCGGGCTCTCCCCTTAGGGCACAGACATTTGAGAGTGGCCTCAGATATTATGGAGGACTGGGGCCAGAATCGAGCTCCATGAGGCAGGGGGACCCCTCTATTTTAACCTGGACTTGTATTTTGGGGGTGGACGAATGTCCGAGGAGTCTCAGTACCTGCTCTGACAAAGTAGGTGCATTAGCTCCATATTCCTCGTAGTGTGCGTTGGCCTTGTGGTGGGGCTGCGGTTGTGGTGCTCAGGGTACCTTGGAGTGGCAGGCCCTGGCAATGTGACCTGTGCAGCCACAGTCTTGGCATTTGGCATCCCGGAACCTGCAGGTCTTCCTTTTGTGCTGCCTCCCACAGCTGACACTCTCTTGGTTTACTGCACTGCTTTGGTTGCTACCTTGTCTGCCGCGGCGTCTGATGGAGGCTTGAGTGAGATGGACGTCTTCCTCTCCTGGCAGATCCCCTGGCCCGATGCTTGCCACATGAGCAGAGACTGCAGTGGATGGATGAGAACTCTCCCACGCGGTGGCCATCGCGAGGGCCGAAGCCAGGGTAACCTTCTTGCCCTCCATGATGTGCCGTCTTAACTTCTCCTCCCATAGACTGCAGATGAAGCAGTCTCGAAGGGCCGTGTCGAGTTGGGACTCGAACGTACAGTCAGCTGCAAGGCGGCAGAGCTTGGCGATGAACTCTGTGGCAGTTTCACAGCCCTGCTGGCTCTTTTGATGAAACACCACATGGCACATCATCTCCGAGGGCTTCAGTGTGTAATGGATCTGGATGCCTGCACGATCTTGTTGAACGTGCTGTCTTCCAGTTTCTTTGGAGACAGGATGTATTGGGCCAGGTCCAAAATGGTGGGGCTGCAGGACCCCAGGAGGAGGCTCTTCTTCCTGGTCTTGTCTGTCACCTGGTAGAAGATGAGGACTTGTTTGAGGCCAGTGACCCAAGCTCCCCATTGCTGCGGACGGGTTGGGTCGAACGCCGGTACCAGACCAGATCCCGGAGCTAAAGCCATAGTGCTGATCGGTTGAGGCGACTGGATGGAAGCGTAGGTGGCGGTGCGTGGTCTTCCTTGGCACCCCGATAGGCAGGCTGGCTCAGCAGGATCCCATCCTCATCGCCACTGTTGTGTAGTGGGTTTGACGCATTAGAGATCACGAGACAGTGTGATGTGAAGCATAGTTATTTACTGGACACAACAAGAACACAGAATACCAGCCGGGTGGCCAACTATATACAGATTGGGGGAGACACCCCTAGGTTCCGTTGGCGGGTTTAAACTTCCTGCTACAGTTCCCCACAGGAAGGTTCAGGAGCCTAGTCCCTATTGTTATTTGGGACTCAAGCTCCGGCTCTGTCGCTGTCCCCCCAGTGGTGGTCAGCGGACACAACAGATGCCTAGAAAGGTTTCTAACAAGCACCTCTTCTCTGGTGTTGGCTTGACCCCTGTGTGGCTGGAGGTGCGCAACACAGACCAGAACCCCTCAACTCTGGTGGTGCAAATCACAATGGCCAGGGGGAAATGAAACCATTGTAACTGCCAGGAGGCTGAAGTTGGTTCCCAGTTCCTTATTTGTCACTTATTCATGAATTCAGCCAAAAAAACACTGAGGAGAGTTTAAAATCTCTAAACCCCAATATAAGGTTTGTACCACCATAAATCATATACACCCACATTCAGAGAACTCTCCCCTTTCAGGGGACATATGGTGTTTCCTGTTCCAAAGTGCAGTTCTCATGCCAGCTGCTCCAAAGTGGGGTGCACCCAGTACAATCACACAGGTGGACACTGGGGCCAGGTCGCACCCCAAATCAATATTTGGATCACCCCAAATGACACATCCCCACACTCCAGAGATTGTCCCCTGACAGACTGTCCCCTTCTTCCCACCCCAACAGCATAATGTGGAGGTGTATGATTTATGGAGATCAAAATCTTATTTTGGGATTCAGAGCTTTTAAAGTCTCCTCAATGATTTTTGGCTGAATTTATAAATAAGTAATGAATAAGGAACTGGGAACCAACTTTAGCCTCCTGAAATGTAGCTCATATCCTAGAAAAGGCCAATGTTTAAGGAGCAATGCAGGTGACTATGAAGTGCTGGAAAGACAGAAATAATTCAATATCATAAAATTGCCAGTACTTTTCCTGCCTTTCCTCCCCCCTGAGTTTAAATATCACACTCTCACACAGAAATTAAGCAGGCAAAGCCTTCCTCTTTCTTTTCTATTCTTGGTGAAAAAAACAGTATCTACTAAGTTCTACCTGGCTAGGTTTTGGACTAGTTGTTAAAACTGCACATCAATTCCCCCTTATATTCTGCCCCCCTGCTAAGAGTGTTACAGGCATCTTCCCAGAGCAAGTTTTGTTCTGGTATGAGATTCAGTCCTTCATTCTTAATTGGTCCCTTAAAAGAAAATTTTACTAGGTGAGTAGGAAGCTCTTGTTTTTACAGGCCTGTGTAAAACACACACACACAGTAGGAAATGCAAACATTCCAAACATACCAAAGGAACCATGGGATTATCATTCTCCAAACAGCCCAGAGTAAAATATTTCCTGCATATGGAAGCACTGAAAAATCAAGAATTTAAATGTCATATTAATGGTTGGCCATAAATGCTGGTAGGGTGAGCTTGAAGCAAATGTGAAAACTCACCAGGGAAGGAAAAGTGAGCCACATCCTTTCAATGCACAAAGAATTGGTGTTAGCTTCATATCAAGGTCCTACATTCTGCTAGCTAATTTGACGAGAATTTATATTGTCTCAGCTTCTTAGTGACTCAGTGGGTGGTCACTGTTGTGTGAGTACTAAGACTCTTCTGAGCCTACTGATATCAGCGAAAACAAAGTGGGCAGTAGTACTTGCTTTTGCCTTAAGACATTTCAATGGTGTACAGTTGATTTGTCATTCTTTATTTACTTTAGACATTTCTGGCCTGCTCTTCTATTAAATGGAACTCAGAGAGGCTTACAAAGCTAAAAGCAATACATTATAATCTTAAAGAGAAGTGCAGTCCTAAACAGAGTTACACCCTTCTATGTTCATTAAAGTCAATGGGTTTAGAAGGGTGTGACTCTGCCTAGGACTGAACTGCAAGAGAAACAGGGTGGAGCTGTTTCTTTTGTATTCAGTGTCACCTCCAATACAGAAAATGAAACCCTGGCAGGTGTTTGTGTGCATTTGTGTCTTTTGGACAACAGAATTTCACACATCTCCTGCAGAGTTGGCATGGCATTAACACCTTGTTTTCAGGTATAAGGGGCACTAACCTTTTTTAAAAAAATGTGGTACAGCTTTTGCACCTTTAACAGCTGACACACACAAGTTAAGCAGGCAAATATTTCCTCATTTCTACATTTGCACATCATGAAAAGGACTAATGATATTATGTCAATTGTCACAATCGACCCTGTCCACGAGGGGTGACATTTATCCTATCAGAAGAATGTGGCTGAATAACAAGCATTTTCTAGTCTGCTCAAAATGCTTTGAAAAATGGTCCTGGATTATATTAGAGAGGAGAGAGCACACACTAGTCAGAGAGAAAAAATACTTTAAGGTTCTTGAAATGGCAGGTCATTTGTATGGTAGAGTGGATAATCTTGCAGTGTATGTAGGGTTGCCAGGTCTGGGTTGAAAAATACCTGCAGACTTTGGGGGTGGATCCAAAAGAGAGCGGGTTTGGGGGAGGGGAAGGGCCTCAGCATGGTACAATGCCACAGAGTCCACCCTTCAAAGCAGCCATTTTCTCCAGGGGAGCTGTAAAAGTGGGAGATCTCCAGACCCCACCCGGAGGCTAGCAATCCTAATTGTATGTGGATGTGTGTGTTTTTAAGAGGACTACATGAATGCTGATGCAGCTATGGGACAGCCAACACAATGCAAAAATCAAGAACAAAATCCACACAATATCTTTTATTAGAAGCAACGACTGTGACACAAAACAATGTGCAAGCTTTAGAGTTAACCAGAATTCATCAAGCTGGTTGTTAGGGGGCAAAAATTAAATGTGTGTGTGTGTGCACCTCAGGTCACGATCTTAAGACCTAGTCTTATCAGCATCAGTGCAAACCGCTGAGCAGGCATGCAAGTTTAAAATGGTGCCCATGTTATGTCATACAATATGTTTTTAATAATCTGATAGATGGAAAGCATTATTCATCACCAGATTGTCAAAGATAGGTAAAGGTGACATCTATACACATTACCACTGCAAAAGGGCTGGGAGCTTGTTTCGGCATTTCCGAGGTACTGCCTACAACAAATCAGTTTGACCTCGGGGAATTTTTTTTAAAAAGAAACACATACATTGTGAGCAATAATGTTTCTATGATGTCAATCCCCTGTCCTGGAGGACCCAGGTCTAATAGATGCTGCCCTTTTCTGCCAGGCACGCGCCATTCTTGTGCCCCGAAAGTCTTTGTGGGTTGGGTGATGCAGTTTGAGTTCCTGTGATTGTTTGGCAAAGTTAGGTCTCTACCAAGACCCTCTACTATAATTTCTCACTTTTCACATTCAAATACTTGAGGTGAGAAATAGGTATGACACTGTTCCCTCTAAGCTGTGGAGTCTTTAGGGTTGCCAAGTCACCTACCTTTTGCAGCAGGGGAGACTTCATCCCATTCTGGGACATTTGTGTGCACCACAATTACATTACCCGGAAGTGACGCCATCACGCTGGGCATGTTGCCAGGCAACGCTCTGGTAATCGCCCTAAAACTCTATGGTACCATAGAGTTTTTAGGGCGATTGCTAGAGTGTCACTTGGCAACATGCCCAGTGTGATGGCGTCACTTCCAGGAGACGTCATGGCGCTGGGCATGTTGGCCTGATCTGGCCATTTTGGGGGTAGGGTTCCCCCCACTGGCTGGATCCAGACTGGCGGATTGGGGCCCCTTTAGCGGGGGAATCCCTGCCCCCTGGGGGGATTTGGCAGCCCTAGGAGTTTTGTGAGCATAAATTCTACTTTGTGAGCTACTAGTATTAAAGTTGTGAGTGAGTGTTTGGCTACTGCATAAATTAGTTTGCTCTCGAGTCATTCTTCCTGAGCTAAGACAAAAATCTGTGAGCTGGAGGCTAAAAAACTGTGAGCTAACTCAGCTCACACTAACTCAGCTTAGAGGGAACACTGCAGAGGACCATGAGGAATTGTGGACAGTTTGGGAAGGAATCCTCCAGGATTTTCTCAGGGTCTTGAACAGGCTGGGTTTCTTCTCCTCTCCTTTTTTTTCTTTTATCTATGCTTCACATTCCACCTCTGCAGTGCTGGAGTATTTTTAATCCTCAACAAGCTTTTTTAAAAAGATTTTTCTTTCTTTTAATTCACAAAATCTTATTTTCTTACATAACTAAGGAATCTCCCAAGTATGTAAAGACCTCTTTACATACTTTCACCATCCCTACAGGGGCCTGTTGGTTTACTATTAAATATAGTAATCACTCTGCCCACACAGATTGGTCCTCCTAAATAGAACCAAAGGATCTAAAAAAGTAGCTATATCTTTGAGGAATATTTATCTAGAGAATATCCAGAGCTCTACGGTATTTTTCATAGATGAATGTACTGTGTGAAACCACTCTTTTACAGGCGCCTTGAATCATGTGGCATGTCCTCACTATGGGCAGTAATATACAAACTGGGAGCTCCTTGTGAGGAAAGAACAACAGCAAGAACTTTGTGTCCCTTTTACAGTGCTTTACAGTCCCCAGCAGTAAGTGATTTTCCTAGTAGTGTTTCTGCCCCTATGTGTTCCTTGGACAGGCTTTTATTTTTCTTGATTTTTAAATGAGAACTTTTCTTGTTCCAGTGAGGCCTGGCTGGCAATGCTGAAATTCCTTTGCCTCTGTTTGTTGTTATCCTCGTGGCCAGTTTCCATGGCAACCCAGATTCCATGCGAGCTGGCAAAGGGCCTAACAAAACCCCATACCTCAAGGTCTCCTTGGAAAAGAACCTCCCCTTTGGCCAAAGAAAGTGTGTGTGTGTGGAGGGGGAGAGAATATGTGCATACCCTAATGCCTTCCCCCATAGCATACACACATGCTTTATCATTTTTTGTGCGCTGGAGGAAAGATAGTATGTTGAGGTTGTTCTGGTGTTTTAGGGCAACAAGTACCAACAGCTCACTCCCCCATTCCCTGGCATACACTCCAAAATTACCACATCATGCTAATATTTCAACATTAACAAATACTCCAGATGGTCCGCATTAAAATTCCAATACTGCCTCATTTGCTGACAACAGCTTGCTCCTTAAATTATCTCCCCAAATAATAAAAAACCTTAAGCATTAAGCAATGTTTGATTTGTGGGTATGTACTTTTGTGTGGTAGTAGTGGAAATCAGTGAGAGAAGAGAGGAGAAAGAAAAAAGCAGATCCTTTCCCATTTCCTTGCTTGAAATTCTCTTTTTTCTGTATTTGTGCAATGGATGGCATTGAAAGGCTGCCTGTTGCTAGTAGCAAGTTTCAGTGGGCGCAATTCAGAAAACATTAGGGCATCTAAGTGCCATGGGTGTTCATAGGCTTTATATATGACTAACATTCTCTGGAATGTCTGGTTTCGCACTATGTTGACGTGCTACATTATTGGCACATATCAAACTCTTACCCAGCACTGAAGAACAAATAAATGTATGGCAATATGTGAAAAATTGTTTCCTGATTGCAGAGGGGTGCATAGTTGAATATGAATGTAACAGTATTTCTTTGGTGGGGCATTTTTCATCTCCCAATGGAACTGGTTTGCTCATTTTGAGAATTCACTCCATACAATGAATCCCTTGTCCATCTAATGTAAAATAGGTTACCTGTTTTCTCTACTAAATGTTGGAGGATATGTAATATAATATCCCTCCACAGTTTATAATGAACAAAGAAAATATCTCTGAGTATTTGTTCAAATTATAGGACTTGATCATTAGGACCCTATGTGATGCAACTAATATAAAATACCTATGTTTCTAATTAAGCAGGAAAGTCAATTCCCCCTCCCCCTGTAGCTAACTGGTCTGTTTTGCTAGGTGTTCTGGTAGCTGGCAGTGATAGTTCCTTTGTCTCTTCATGAAGTTCTGTTGCTGTGATTAATGACCTGATGAACCACTGCTGAATCAAGGTGATACTGAGGAGTGAAGTAGCTCCTTAGCACCTGCAAACTCTAAAACCAAATAAATTGGGATCTTCTTCTAAACTTACAGTACTTTTTGAGACCTGCTTGCAAAGGAACTCATGTTACTGTCCCCCTCTCCAAGACTAAATGCAAGAATCTTACATTAATTAGCATGGAACAATTTTATATTGTATTTTTGATTTTAGTATTGTTATGTACTGAGATCGAGGCAGCGTTTCTAAACAGTGATTTCTTTATTCAGCTCAGAACACAGCAACAAGACTCAGAGAACGATGCAACTATATACATTTTGAACCAGTGAGGCAACACCCCCTAGCACAGTAATGACCAATTACAATTGAGAGCTTAGGACCAATGGGATTCGTTCCTGCCAAAGGTCAGAGTTTTCTGGATTGGTCTGTTACGCAGCAGTGACCAATCCAACTGCAGGGTTTAGAATACCTGAGAGTCAATGAAGCTTGTGCCTGAAGCTCTGGCCTAGGTTACACAGCATGACACATAAGCAAATACATAACAAGTATTTATAGCTTCATGGACATTTTCACATTATTCAAGTTTGCCATCAAGCTCCCCAGAATCTTCTCTTCTTCTATCTCAGCCTGTTTTATCTCTCCTCTTCTGGCCTCATGATCACTCTGCAAAAAAGTTATTAACTACTTTGGGGTCTTCCTGACCCACAGTTTGAGGATAACTGCTTTAAAGCATTTTCCGTAAGAGTTCCACAACACTCCTGTCTTCCTCTGACCCCCTGCCTCGTTTAACTGAATATCTAGGGCTCTCGAAATTCTGTGCTTCCTGGAACACATTCAGTCATCTGGTTGGAGGGTTTTCTTTTGGTTAATTTACAAAAAAAGTTTTCCTGCTCACCTGGGGAATAGCTTGAATATGCAGAAAGCTTTACCTTGTATATGGTTAGCGAGGTTTGGTTCCTTGAGTGATTGGCACTGGACATCCAGTTTCCTATTACACCCAAATTCTATTCAGAATTAGTAAACAGAATGACTTTTACAACTTTGTTACACTGTCCCAACTGGAAAAGAGCAGTGGGACCAGAGAAACATCAAGAACTCATTAAGTATTATCAAGTACTAGGTGCAAAGTTGTTTGAAGCTAGTGGCTGTGAGTCGGAATTGAACTATGAAGAGTCTCTCACTGTAACCACTACAGCCCTGCTCCCAAACCTCCCTTTGATATAAGAATGAATAGTCTTCACTTTTGAAATCTACAGTTATGAGGGAGAATGAAAATCCTGTAAAAGGGTTTTAAGAGCTGAAATATGGTATATCAAATACAACCCTGTAAATTAAACTCTGCTGTTTGCAGAGTCAGTATAGCCATACAGTAAACAAAGTATGGTCCCTCTCCTCACAATAGCCTCTACTGAGTTATGTATTTAACTTTAAATGTTCCTTTAATACTACCAGTATTCACCTCCTTGTATGATAATTGGAGTAATCAATAGGTATATAAAATCTCAGGAAGGGAAGAGTGCATAGTATAGTCTGGTCTTCTCTGATCTTGGAAGCTAAGTGGGTTTGATACTTGAATGGGAGACCACCCAGGAAGGCTCTGCAGAGGAAGGCAATGGCAAACTCCGTCTGCTTCTTACTTGCCTTGAAATACCCTTGCTGGGATCACCATAAGTTGATTGCGACAAGACAGCATTTATGTACATATGAATATCTCCCTGCTGGTAAATCAAAGTATAGAAACAGAAGCCAAAAGGACAGGTCCTTAATAACTGCAAACAACCCAAACTGCCAAAGGACCTTAAAACAGCATGTTTACAATGATTTAACATCATTGGTTTTAAGGTCCTTTGGTTGTTCTGGTTCCAAGACCATGGTCAGACATGGCATTAGATCTGACTCAGCTGTGAATGCCTGACAGATCTAAAGGGCACAATCAGACAGCAACATCTGGGAAATGTCTTGCAGCCATCAGCACACTGTGCTGTACCGCCATGGAAGCAGAGTTAAAAGACATTGGGGAAAGTCCGGTCCTAATGCTTGCTGATGTGCTATGGATGGACTTTCCCATCTGAGCGCTCAAGCACACTCTCAAGCCATCAGGATGGTTGGCCCATTCCGTCCTGACTCGGTACTATTTTCTCCTCCTCGCTTAGCAGTATGCACATAACTGCATACTCCATGGGGAACTCTCAGTGCGGAGGTGCGATTCCTCATTTATGCGCATGGGAAACAAAAGGCAACCCCCCACTCGGCTGAATGTGCCATCTGATTGGGCAGTGACGGGCTGAGCCCACAGCTATAAAGGATGTGTGATTGTGCAACGCTGTGTCAATTTCAACCAGGGGAAACAGGCTCACTTCCCCTCCGCATCAAGTGGCACATCTGACCACAGCCCAAAGTGCACTAGGCTTAGCATGCAGGATGTACACATACATCTATATGTGTTCCTTGGGGTATATCAAGTTAGGAAGATGGCACTGGGGGAAGCTTAGGCCTCCACTCTCTGCATGTTACAATATGAATCAGCTGCTACATGTCTGGGAACTGAGTTCTAAGCACAGAACTCAGAAGGATCTGAGAAGGAATATGTACAGCAAACTCTTGCTTACCGCAATAGATACCTGCATCAGGAAATCATGGCCAATCATAGCTCTTCTGTCCACAACGTTATGTTACATGCATGTTTTACATTCTGGGGTGTGCATGCAAAACATTTGTATGTGTACATATCAAAATGTAATGTGGCTTTCACTGGCATGTGGGAGCTGCTCAACAGAAGGATGAGGCAGAAACCACAAGAAAATATTTCCCTCCTCCTCTCTTGGCCATGAGCCTAGCTGCAGCTGAAAGGTGCTACCTGCCATTGCTACACTCCTGGGCTTGGAAGACCAAATGGCAAGGGAATACTGAGATGGCGGGGAGGTTCTTTCTTTCCCTCTCCCTCCAGTGATTAGGGTCCAGTTCTTTTGGACGAGTTTGTAGGGAACCTCACAATATATTGCTAAAGCTATCTTCCCCCTCCAAAAATATTTTAAGAGCTCCTTCCATTGTTAAGACTTTCCTACTCCCATCTTGGAAATGTCTTGGAAAGGAGGGGCTGTGGCTCAGTGGTAGAGCATCTGCTTGACATGCAGAAGTCCCAGGTTCAATCCCTGGTATTGGCAGTCAAAAGATCTGCCAGTAGCTGATCCGAAAGATCTCTTCCTGAGACAATGGGGAGCCACTGCCAGTCTGAAAATACTGACTTTGGAGGGAGGTGTCCAGTGGGTTCAGTTCTGGGCCTAGAACTTTTCAATATTTTTATAAATTATCAGGATGAGGGTGTGGAGAGGCTACTCATTAGCAACGTGTGTGACAAAGATCTTGCGGTATGGATGGACAGTAAGTTAAATATGAGCAGCCAATGTGATGCAGCAAAGGCTAATGTGATCTTGGGCTGTATCAACAGAGGCATAACATCCAAACAGCAAGATTTTATTTATTTATTTTGCTGATTTATACCCCACCCTCCCCATTGGAGCAGGCTCAAGGCAGCTTACACAGGGTAAAATACATAACAATCAGAATTCCATAAAACATTTAAAAACAGTTCATTAAAACAATACGATATTAAAGTGCTAGCTTTGTTATTTGATGTTATATCAATGTTACCACATGAGTGCATTCCACAAGTTAAGTATATAGCTCACTGATCTTCCTCAGATATGTCATAGTCCCGCTGTACACTGCATTGGTCAGGCCACACCTGGACTATTGTGTGCAGTTCTGGAGGCCTCACTTCAAAAAGGAGGTAGACAGAATGGAGCGGGTGCAGAGGAGAGCGACCAGGATGATCAGGGGCCTGGAGACCAAGCCCTTTCAGGAAAGCCTGAGGGACTTGGGAATGTTTAGTCTGGAGAAGAGGAGATTGAGGGGGGACATGATTCCTCTCTTTAAGTATCTGAAGTGCTGTCACTTAGAGGAGGGTGGGGAGCTGTTCTTGTTGGCAGCAGAGGATAGGACTTGTAATAATGGGTTTAAGTTAAGGGAGGGAAGGTACCGACTGGATCTTAGGAAAAACTTTTTTACAGTAAGAGTTGTGCAGCAGTGGAATCAGCTGCCTAGGGAGGTGGTGAGCTCCCCCTCACTCACACTCTTCAAGCAGCAGCTGGACAAACACTTGTCAGGGGATGTTCTAGGCTGATCCTGCATTGAGCAGGGAGTTGGACTAGATGGCCTGTATGGCCCCTTCCAACTCTGTGATTCTACGTAGCTTCATTCTATGATGGACCAAGGGTCTGATTCAATATAAGGCAGTTTCACGTGTTTAAGTAGCCAGGTGTCATTACGCAGATGAGTGTCTTTTAATGGGAAAGTAACTAGGCTGTGACACTCCTCTAGTCTAGGATCTTTTAAGCCATCCGTGAATTTCACTCAGTTCCCACATTTAAATAAGGAACCTCCTATGTGTGGTAGTTTTATAGTTATTCTGTGCTGAGTCAGAAAATATGCCAGAATAAATCTTTTCTTTGCACTAGGCCCAGCACTTTACCCACATTACTAGATAAGCACTAGGTAATTGGAGGCACAGCCTACTCACATCAATGAAATTGGACAACCTCAACCACAAATGGGCTGCTTTCAAATTCACAATGTAATCCTTTGAACCTCTAAAAGCATAACTCCTTAACAGTGTCTTTATACTGTCAGTGTTTGACTGTGATTTTAACAGATGCAGATTTAAAAGCCTGCATCTACACCAACTCCAAACACTTTCTGCAAATTGGAAAAAAGCTACCAACAGTTGCAACCACTTCGTACTGACACAAATGATTTTCATTTTGCAGTTACTGAAATACAGTTAGGCAGAAAATGGTTTGGGCCATGGGATTTCTTTTGAAAGAATACGTATAGAGGGATACATTAAGACAAATGTAAGAAATTTGGTAAAAGCTGAAGCTTACCAGCAGGTCTTTTCAGGAGACCCGTGGGAAATGTCCGGAAATCTGCCAATAAATGTCAGGGCCATCCAATGCCTTCAATAAATAACCAATTTATACACTAATTCCATTGAGGACACATTACAAATGTTCACAAGAATAGATACTTGTGGCCAGTGCTCCAAGCTGCAGAGTCTTGTGAGCAAAAATTAAAGTTGTGAGTGAGCGATTTGGCTACTGCATAAATTAGTTTGCTCTGGAGCCATCCTTCCTGAGCTTAGACAAAAATGTGTGAGCCAGAGACTAAAAAATTGTGAGTTAACTCACACTAACTCAGCTTGAAGGGGACACTGCTTGTTGGACAGGTGAGCCAGCTTGATACTTAAAATGCTAAACTGAGACCTTACTGGCAAGGAAATGCCTTAACGATAGGCCTTCTGGCCGAGTGTGTGAAATACCAGGCTCTGTGTATGTGTTGTTTTTTTAAAGAAAATTTTATTGAAATTTTATGTAATATTACAATAAAACATACTGAAACCATATAACTTCAGTTTTAAAACAACAGATACTGTGTGTGTGTGTGTTACCTACCAGATGTATGTATGGGCAAGTATGCCAGCCTGCAGCTTAAAACACCAGGCTGAGATGCTTAGTCCTTATTCTCCCAAATATGCTTGCAGATAGCTGCATGAAACATCTACTCTGCCTAGAACAGGACCTCAAGAAACAACTTCACTTTTAGCCCTTCTTAGCTCACTAAGTGGTTTCTAGATCACATCAAGCCCAAACTCTCCTTAGAAGCTAAAATGTCCAAACTGAGGCTATTGTACTTTGGTAAAATTATGAGAAGAGTTGCTGGAAAAGACAATGCTAGGAAAAATTGGATGGCAGCAGGAGAAGAGGAAGATCCAACATAAGATGGCTTGATCCAATAAAGGAAGCCAGAGCCCTCAGTCTGCAAGACCTGAGCAAGGTTGTTAATTATAGGACATTTTGGAGGTCATTAATTCATAGGTTCCTCATAAGTTGGAAGCAATTTGATGGCACTTACACAGAACACCTTACCTGTGGATATCTGGGACTGTTCCTTACCTTACCTGTTTCTTTGAGTCCTTCATACAAGTCCCCCCTGAAGGAAAAGGATTAAAGTTAAGGGGCTGCTTTTCTGCCTCACTTTTGACATTGTGCCATCCCCCCTTCCTTGCTATACAAAGGCTGAGTGGAGAACTTCTGAATTTCCCTGTTCTCCTCCCAAATAAATTTTGTCCTTCCATGAAGAAAGGGGCAGGTTGGACACAATATGAAGTTATAAGATACCCAGAATTTTTTTGTAAACTTAATGGAATTTATATCACTTAAATAAGGACTATCCTGTGAAGCCAGTGATTTTTGAAGACTATGCCCACACTTCAGTCCAACAAAGTACATATTAAAATTCTCCCATATTATATAAAGGGGAAAATATGTTGCATATTTAAAACACATAAACCACAAATCCAATGAGACCCATTAGGCATGTAGAAGGCTTGTGTATGCCCAGCAGAACTTGCAACTTTTTTCCTTGACAATGATTCCCCAGTGGTATATTTTAAAAGTTCTTCCGTCTTGGAAAAAAAAAAGTGTAATATCATGTTGAAAAACTGCTATTAGGAAGGAACACACACACACACACACACACACAAAACCTCTTGGCTGTATAAAACAGGTTGTGCGTTTTTACAGATGCACCCATAACTGCCAGTGTTTAGCATACTACACTGGGGACTTCCTGTGGAACTGCAGACAAAAATGTGATGGATTCTGCAACCACATTGCTTTCAAAAAGCTGAATTTGTGCAGTTGATGAGAAAAACAGACTACCCATAGAGAACAAAATGCTGAATCCTTGCAGACTACTAAATTGTCCAGGGAACTCAATGCATGAAGGCTACAAATCTAAACATTGCTGTCTTGCCCTTCCAACTGGAATGGGATTCCCAGAGTGACTTATAACAAAATTACCAAATGATAAAAAAATAATCCAGCAAGAATTGCAGCTTAAAAACCAGCCATCAGCCAAAACCAGCAACATTCAGTAGCCAATACAAAATAAAACCTCTTTAGATTCCATGATCTCTCTTTAAAAGGTTTGTTTTCAGCAGGTACTGAAACAATGGTAAGGAAGACTACAGGCAGACTGCCTTTGGTAGGACACTCAAAAATTGTAGTAATGTTGTACAGACTTACAAAATGTCCAACAGCCAAATATCCCCACAGGAGAAGTAAAACTTGGTGGTTCGACAGCAGATTTACACATTACATGTCAAGACTTGTAATAAAACTCCCAAAGCTGCTTTTAAGAGACTGCGGTGTTTTAGAAGGCACAACCAATAGCAGAAGAACTTAACTGATCTCCCACATGCCACTTCCCCTCTGCAGCTTCATAATCTCAAACCTGTTTATATCCCAATTATGTGGCATTCCAGATTCATCTAGAACTCCATCTGCAGAAAAGTAGAGAGGTTCCAAACTGCCATGGAAAAACAGTAGGCAGGAAAAGGGTTAAACAGTCCTTTCCTTTCTTCCCTGGTGCACAGTTCCTCCTTCTGAAGCTGCATTTCTGTAAAAGTAGCAGCTACTAGGATATCTTCTGAGACACACTGGGCATTTTCTGACTCTAAGGAACAAAATGCGAGGGGTTTCAATGTCTAACAGCAGGAGGGGGAAGCAGGAAAATCCTGCTTCACAAAGCATGCAGGTAGCTGAATATATTCCACTGGAGTGTAATACTCCTGTTTACTAAGGTCTTAGTGAGATCCTCCTTTGTTGGTGACCAAGACACACAACCTATTCAGTTGCAACACCCCAATTGTGGAATGCCTTCCCCTTGCTCTTTGCTTTGCATTTCTAACAACAAATGAGGATGAATTTGTTCACCTAGGCTTTTTGTTAAAATATTCTGCTTGTTTATTGTTCAGGTACTTTATTAGTCATTTAGTTAATTGTTCTGTTACTCCATTCATTTTATTATTCTGTGGTCTTATATGGATATACTTTTATTTTGGTTTAATTTGATTTTACTATGCTTTTTCAATACTTCTTTAATTTCTACTGTGCCTTTTGGGGTGGCGGTTATATCAGGAACCTTGGGGCTGACAAGCAAGATAAAAATGTTCAAAACAAATAACCTCTACCCTCTATCAGTCTTCTCATAGGGCTTTACCAAAGATGAACTTTCTGATTTCCCATCAAATTAAATTCACAATGAATGAGAATACAATTTAGCGCCCTTCCCACATATTGAAGAATAGATTTGCAATATTACAGTGCAAGTAGGTAGCCTCACAGCCAAGTCAACCGTTGTACTTTTGTGACCTCTGCTGGATAATCTAAGGAAGCACAGAGTCACTGACATGGCCAACTTGGAGCAATGCTTCCTAAATTCCCACCCACTCATATCTCTCTTGTACTTGAGATACATTGGTGACATTTTTATTGTCTGGACACGTGGTACAGAAGCCTTGGACATATTCCACCAGTCATTCAACAACTTTCACCCCACCATCAACCTGACAATGAACGAATCTATTCAAGAAATACATTTTCTGGACACTACTGTAAGAATACACAATGGACGCATAAACACCACCTTACATTGGAAACCTACTGACCAACAAACATACCTACATACCTCCAGCTACTATCTTAAACATACAAAACGATCCATTGTATACAGCCAGGCTCTGTGCTACAGCCACATCTCCTCCAATCCCACAGATAGAGATTCTCACTTGAGGAATCTACAACAAACCCTGTTGGAGCTAAAGTATCCATCTGATGAAGTCAAGAAACAAAGTCAGGATGATACCCAGAGAAAACGTGTTACAAGACAGGCCCATTTAATTCTTATCTCATTATACACCCTAAGTCATTCTGTTCTTACTTATACCTAGAAATTAAACTTTGTCAGTCTTATAGAGACCACTGGACTCAAACTTGGTTCTCACATCTATTAATTCCTTTATTATCTGTATGCCAACTTGCTGCTATTTATATGGTTTACCAAATGTGCTATTCCAATCTAAGCTATATTTATTGCTCAGTTACTTATGCATCGTGACTCTAATTTGCTCTTCCTGGCAACTAACTAATATTTGAGGAAATCTGTTTCAATGTATGTGAAATATGCACATGCTGGGTCTCTGTTCTCACTTGTACACAGGGCTGAGCTTGGTTTTTTTGGGGGGTGCTGCTGGACTCCCATTTCATTCTCACATCTCTTTGTTAACTCTTGCATTTATGTGCTAATTTGCTGCCATCCATTGATCCTACCATCTATTCCAATCTCAGCTCTGCATATACATCTGGGCTCTGAGTAGCCTCTCCTAATGGCTTATGCCCCCATCCTCTTCTTTCCTGTAACTAGCTTTTGAGATTTTATTCCAGTTTTGCCAGAAGAAGTGTGTTTTGCACACAAAAGCTTACACTTTAAATAAAACTTTAAGAACATAAGAGAAGCCAATGTTGGATCAGGCCAATGGCCCATCCAGTCCAACACTCTGTCACAAAGTAGCCAAAAATACCAGGTGCCATCAGGAGGTCCATCAGTGGGGCCAGGACACTAGAAGCCCTCCCACTGTTGACCCCCAAAACACCAATAATACAGAGTATCACTTGCCCCAGAGTCCTATCTATACCTTGTGGCTAATAGCCACCGATGGACCTCTGCTCCATATGCTTATCTAATTAGAAGTATTTCCTTTTATCCGTTCTAACCTGACCACTCAGCAATTTCATGAGTTCTTGTATTGTGAGAAAGGGAGAAGAGTACTTCTTTCTTGACCTGCTCTATCCCATGAATGGTCTCAAAGGTGCCACTTGACTCAAACTTTATTCTATTGCATAGGATAGTTACTCAGCGCCCCCTACCTCATTATAAGGGATACATCTGATTGAAAACATTTCTTTACTATTATTTATTGCTTACAGAACAACAGGTGAGCTAACAGAGACAATTTTTAGTCTGGTGCCTTCTTGGTCATGGCACCAAAGCTTTGGAATTGTCTCCCCAAGGAGACTCAATTGTCCTTTTCTGTTGCCATCTTCCACCAGGAAGTGAGGCCTTTCTTTCCTCTGGCATTCCCTCAATGATCCTTCCTTCTTTGCAAGTATTTTAACTCTCTTTTTAAACTCTTTTAAACATTGTTTTAAAGAGGTTATGTTGGGGGGTTAACTTTAATGGTTTTCTAAGGTAATTTTATCACATGTTTCAAATTGTTAGCCAACCCGGTGGTCTTTGCAAGGGCAGAAAAGTGGGATATAAATTTTGTAAATGAACAAACCTGGCAGTAGGCCCACTCAAATAACTAAAGAACTGCCAATTCCATTTGCACAGAGGATGGACCTGCAGAACACAGGGCTCAGCTGTTAGACTGACCCTTCTTTTCCAGGATTTCTAAGGCTTTGGGCACTGCATTCCCCCCCACCTTTACTCTGGCTTCGATCCACTGAGCATTTCTGCGGACCAAAGGGTTTCTGCCCACAGAGCACAACTCTTTCACCTCTCCCACTACAGCCCAAAATGTCCTTGAAATGCAGTTTCTGGGGGATAGAGGATCCCCAAGAAAAGCTTTTCCAGTTACATTCAGAGGGGGAAAAAATCATACTCCATGGACAGAAATCCTTCAATCTGCAGAGATGTCCTGATGGCTCCAATCTACCCCCTCTTTCACTTCAGACACGGATTACAAAGTTTAGGTGAAATGGGTCCCTAAGCAAATGCTGTTTTGTTGTTGTGATATTGTTCTACCTATTTGCTCCCAGGGGAAATCTCTGAATGACAGCCATTCCTTCCAAAGGGAAGAGTGTTATATTCCAAATGGATGTAGGTCTACCACTGTCAGTTTTCAGCTGTAGATGGTAGATGATGGACTGAGCAGTGGGGAAATAAAACCAGTCTCAGTATAAGATGTTTATGAGCCTGTCAGCATGGAATTCCCACCCCTTTGGCTTTTACCTGTCCCATCTTATTCTGCACAATTCCCTTCTGTTCAGACACTAAGAAGGCAAAAGTGAGATGCTTAAAGATCCCCCCCCAAAAAAAACAGATAAGGATCTTGGGTCAAAAACCTTGCCCACCTTACCTTACAATATAAAAGGCCTCACAACCAAGTGCCAAACAGAAAGACATATACCATTTACATTTTGCTGATGTTTATTACTACAGTGATAAGATTTCATATTAATGGTTCCTATTGCATAAAAACATACAAACCCTGGTATCTGGAAATCTATTTTTAGGAAATGTCAACAAACTGAAAGTTGTGTGGAGGTGTCAAGGCCAAAAGTTGGATCACTGACTCAGGAGCAAGAACTTTTCTTTCCATCTTAAGAGTGATGAAAAGTTGCCAGAAACATTTTCTAGAAAAAATACAATAGGAAGTATTACTGATAGACTAATTTCCTGTTGGAGGAATGTTCTCATGAAGATACTGCAATGCCAAGTCAGTCCATTTCATTTCTTGTTCTTTCACAGATTCTGTGGTGCCACCATTGTCTTGCTCTGGCTCAGGAAGCTCGTTCTGTGAATGGAACACAAACATTTTAAAACATAACACACAGAGAGAAATATTTAACACAGATGAACGTGGGAACCAATAAATGTGAAAGCAAGAAAAACAGGTATGCCAGCTAAACATGCCACTCCAAACATGGCTATACATGCCCTGGAATAATTTGTTCTTAGATGTATGGTGATCTTTCATGTCTGAAAGCAGGGACCAACTGAGGTCGCTTGGAGCAGAAAGCATACAGGGCAGGCTTATTGCTTCAAGCTTCCTTCATTTAGCCACTGACAGCCAGATGATGCATGGGGGCAGGGTGTCTGGGCTTGGAGCAAGAAGTAGGTCTCCAATGCTTTCCTCCCCAGGCCACTTTTTTGGTTCAATGGGCTACCCCAGCTTCAGCCAACAAGCAGCCACACGTAGCTTTGCTTTCTATCCTTTGAGGGAAAAGTCTGCTTAACTGCTATTTGTCCTGGGACTGCAGTTGGGAGAGAAAAGACACGGCAGCCAAATCCACACACGTGATCTGCCTTGGGGCTCAGTGCTTTTGGGAAGCAGTCGTCCCGTCCCCCCCCGCTTTCCCACAGCCTTGGGGTGTGTTTGTGAACTGCTGTTTTGCTTGAGGACACTCTAGCTCTGACTAAGATAGCCACAGAGGTGCTTTTTGGACCAGAACTGGAAGGTGTCCTAATTCAGCAGCTGTGCATTTGACACCAGACACATGACTCTCATCTGTAGAGGCCTCACAAACATCTTTGTCTTGTGTCTATTGATCTTGCTGCTTAACTTTCCTTTTCTTGGTCCAGTATTAACTTATTGGTTATCTTATTGTAATATTGTACCATGTGTACCTCATGTTTGTGTAATATTGTACCACATGTACCATGTGTACCATGTTTGACCTCTGAAGAAGGCCCCCAATAGGGCGGAAACACCTCAGATCATGTGTACTGGCCCTTGTGTTCAGGCCACTTGAATTTTTCAACAAGGCTTTCATTGGGCCCTTATTTGTTTTTAACTGCCTTTCTAATAAATACATGTATTGTTGTATATTATAAGTTTTAACTAGGTTTTTTATATTGGCCCTTTATTAGACTTCTTTCTTACCCTTGTGGTTGATTCAAGTTTTTGGGTCAAGTTTGTTTTCCCCTCCCTGTGTCTTACTGCATTTGTGAACCTACCAGGATTTTGCCAGCTTTTCTCCAGTCTTTTTCAAACCTGCTTTGCTGCGAAGTTTTAGCAAAAATTGCAGTAAAGCCTGAATGGCTGCCCTGTGGTTGGAAAAGTTCAGATTTTCCTGGCCACATAGTAGCCATTTTCCCTGACACTACCCCTGCAACAGCCATTTCCTCCCCACCACCACAAGGGGTCCTTTGGGTCTTCTTAAAATCAGCAATTGAATATTGTTACAGCAATATGTGTAACAGGCTCTCTGAATTCCCAGCATTCATTTTAAAAAGGATGTATTTAGTCTCTGCTTTTAAGGTATATCTCTGGAATGGAGGAGGGCAGAGTCTTTTGTAAATAATGAAAGCCGAGAATTCAGAGAACCTGATTGTTATAATGGTATATTAATATTACAATATTCAATTGCCAATGTTTTTAAAAAATTGAAAGCACCCCAATAGTCCAGGGAAGGAAGATGACCGCTGCAGGGGACTGGAGCAGAGAAACTGAGGGGAAACCTGTCATGTCACGCAGAAGCCCTGTTGCCACTGCACTGTCATGGCAACTGCAGCAACAACAGGGAAACCACAGAAGCCTGTACCTGTGTGGAAACCACATAGTATAACTAGTGACCGCAGAAAAATGGTTCTGGGTTTCAATCCTTTTGCCAACATTCCTTATTATACCAGGTATTAAGCATCAGTGATCTCCTGATCTGGCCATCTTGAGTCTCACCTAAAGCCAGAAGTTTCTAGACCTGAACATACATAAGAAGAGCCATACTGGATCAGACAAAGGCCCATCTAGTCCAGCATTCTGTTCACACAGTGGCCAACCAAGTACCTCTAGAAAGTTTTACTTGCTTGTAGAAAGGGCTGTATATTGTCCCCTTGCTTATTTAATTTATATGCAGAGTACATAATGTGAAATGCTGGCCTGGATGATTCAGAAGTCAGAATTAAGATTACTGGGAAAAACACCAACAAGCTCAGATATGCAGACGATAATGGCAGAAAGCGAAGAGGACCTCAAGAGCCTCTTGCTAAGAATGAAAGAGGAGAGCGCAAAGGTTGGCTTGAAACTCAACATCAAAAAACAAACATCATGGCATCTGGCCCCATCACTCCTTGGCAAACAGAAGGAGAAGTCGTGGAAGCAGAGACAGACTTTACGTTCCTGGGATCCAAGATCACTGCAGACGGTGACTGCGGCCATAAAATTAAAAGATGATTGCTCCTTGGGAGGAAAGCGATGGCAAACCTAGACAGCATAATAAAAAGTAGAGACATCACCCTGCCAACAAAAGTCCGTATGGTCAAAGCAATGGTATTCCCAGTAGTAATGTATGGCTGTGAGAGTTGGACTTATAAGGAAGGCTGAGCGCTGAAGAATAGATTTTTTTTTAATTATGGTGCTAGAGAAGACTCTTGAGAGTCCCTTGGACTGCAACAAGATCAAATCAGTCACTCCTAAAAGAAATCAACCCTGACTGTTCCCTTGAAGGCCAGATACTGAAGCTGAAGCTCAAATACTTTGGCCACCAAATGAGAAGGCAGCACTCACTGGAGAAGACCATGATGCTGGGAAAGAATGAAGGTCAAAGAAGAAGGGAACGGCAAAGGATGAGATGGTTAGACAGTGTTATTGAGGCAACGAACATGAAATTAAGCAAACTCCGGAGCACGACGGAAGATAGGAGTGCCTGACGTGATGTGGTCCATGGGGTTGCAAAGAGTCGGACTTGACTGTGCGACTGAACGACAACAACAAAGAAAGGGCTGATTGCCTGGATGCTGTCAGTAGAAAGCTTTAGGAATTATATTTGTATATAGTTTAGAAATTCATTTCTTATTTGTTACTTGACTGCTTTATAGATAAGCTGATCAAATGGAAGATAAAGAAAATTTAAAGCTTATCAGTTGTTGTAGATTTTCTGAGTTGCATGGCTGTGGTCTTGGCACTGTAGTACCTGACGTTTTGCCAGCAGCTGTGACTGGCATCCTCAGAGGTATAACACAGAAAGATGGAGTACTCTCTGTGTCAATGTGAGTTTCTGTGTTATACCTCTGAGGATGCCAGTCACAGCTGCTGGCAAAATGTCAGGTACTATAATGCCAAGACCACGGCCATACAGCTTGGAAAATCTACAACGACTAATGAAGTCCGGCCGTAAAAGCCTTCGACGACATATTAATTTAAAGCTTCTTTGTCTTTTCAATTTTAGCAAAGGGGCAGGGAAAATAAAAGAGCATAAAAGAGAACCTAGTTAACTAATCTGACACCACACCATTTGCAGTCAGCCAAGGTCATCATGATCCCATTCTGGAATGAACTACTGGCCACGTATTTTGCATATCTGCCCCAATAAGTCTAGAACTCCTTATATTTGTGGATGAATGTCTGTTTTCTTTTTTGAAGTGCTACAGTTGCAGAGTTTGGGCTGTGGACAACAGTTGCTGGATAAAACGGAGCTCCAGCCTGCTGTTTCTCCTAGTGACCGACAAATTGCCTCTGGGGCCTCACAAACAAAGCATGAAAACAATGGTCACGTCGGGTTTATCCACTTGGTACCAACAAGTATGGTGCCTCTGTACAGAGAAGTCCTGTTCTGTTGTAATAGCTATCAATCATTCATAGACTTGTCATACCAGAGGATTTCGTGTATAAAAAAATATAAAAACCACTGAAAGTGATTCAAAAAAACAATGTCAAATTCCTATCTCCATCTGATAAACTTTCAGGTTTAGATAACATTCAGGTTCAAAGATAAAAAAGCACAGAACTACACTAAATAAGACCAAAAACCAGTAACCCTTTCTTTTGACCTTTTAAAATATTGTTATGCCATAGTGAACAACAGCAAAAGAAAAAAAAAAGGATTTAAAGGTTGATGTCCATCCAAGGAGCAGATTAAAGAGTCCATGAAAGAGGTGAGATAAGAAAGCTACATGCCACACCCATAAATTATCTATATGATTATCCGCTTTCACTTTCACAAAGTCTCTATTGCTGTGTTATGATTAATAGGTTAGTTTTATTTGGTTTTCAATAAATTTACTTATGATCTTTATTCTGGTGAGACTTTTCAGGTCTAATGGCAGGATGAACATTTTTAATAAGTAAAAGAGAGTTAGAGGCAATGCTCCTTCTAAGCTGTGAAGCCTTGTGAGTGAAAATTCTACTTTGTGAGCTACTGGCATTAAAGTTGTGAGTGAGTAATTTGGCTACTGCATAAATTAGTTTGCTTTGGAGCCATCCTTCCTGAACTAAGACAAAAATGTGTGAGCTGGAGGCTAAAAAACTATGAGTTAGCTCATACTAACTCAACTGGGAGGGAACACTGGTTAGAGACACAGCAAAACCAATCCAGATTAATACTTCATATGCTCACTTACCAGTGGTATTGCCACATCTTCATATGGTAATTTATCTTCCCTCCATGCATCATCAATCAAATCCAGTATTCTCCCATCTCTCTGCACCTCACTGTCCATTACTGTACAATTTAGTAAGAGCTACATCTATGATATAGAGAAAAGAATTGCGTTTATCCTATGATCTCATGCCTAGTTCTCATACACAAATATTTCTGAGAAAATCCCATGGCTCCACCCCCAAACCTGGCTACCTACCTCTACCCATTACTTTATGGATAAACTTATAAATAAAGGTAGCAGCATTGATCCCCATGCAGATGCTTGAATTAAAGGTAAAGGTTTCCCTTGCTTGAAAGCCAGTCGAATCCGACTCTAGGAGGCAGTGCTCACTTCCATTTCCGAGCCGAAGAGCCAACGCTGTCCAAAGACATTTCCGTGGTCATGTGGCTGGCATGACTAAGTGCCAAGCAGTACCTATTTATCTACTTGCCATTTCTTGCTTTCGAACTGCTAGGTTGGTAGGAGCTGGGGCCAGAGACAGGAGCTCACTTGGTCATGCAGCACTTGGGTCTCGAACTGCCGAGCTACTGGACTTCCAGTCTGCAGCTAAGCATCTTAACCACTGAGCCACCGTGGCCCTCATGCTTGAATTACTGTATTGCAAAATTCCCTGCATTGCTAGATCAGCTTACTTTTATGTAGGGCTTTTTTTCTGGGGGTATGTGCCAGAATGGAGTTCCAGAACCTCTTTGAAATAATTCTTTAAAAAATATTTAAAAGTTCGTGAGTTTTCAGTATGCAGACTGAAAACATCATTTCCCTCTTGAGAGTTCCAGCACCTCTTCCTCTTCTTCAAAAAGCCTTGCTTCCTGTTGTTTAACAGTACAATCCTAAAAAGAGCTCGCCCTTCTGAATTTGTTTGTCAGTGGGTTTAGAAGAGTGTAACTCTGTTTAATCCATAAGAACACCCATCTGCTTATCCCATGGCTGCTAAACTTGCTGTGGAGCTTTCAATTTTTATTTATGTATATTATTTACACTCCACCTTTCTCACAGGGACTCAAGGTAGATTATACAGAGTGAATCAATAAAATCAACAAGTTGGGACATTCAATAAACAATCAAATAGGTTTTGGGTTGTAGATCCAAACAGATGTCTAAAATACAGAAGCAAAGCGTAAGTGTTAACATGACACATTAAACGATGAAAAATTACACAGTGGGAGCAAACGTACAGCGAACTATACACAATAGTACAGACTACAGTCCACAATAATTTATCCAAGTAACTTTGTGAAGTCTTTGGCACAGTGCTACCCTACTGTCTGTGGAGAAAAGCTCTCTTGAATAATTCAGTTTTTCATAGTTTGCAGATTAACGGTGGGATTTGTGACTAAAATTCCCGCACATCATTCATGGGAATGCTTTAGATTGCCTAGAGGTCCAGCTAAAATAGTTTTTCTGGGATTTTAAATTGTTTTACTTTTTGCCCAGTATCTTGTATGTTGTAATCTGCCCTGAGCCCACTTGCTGGATTGGACCAGATAAGAACAAAACAAGCAAGCAAACCAACAAATAAATAAAAACTAGGAGACGGTACCACTGCTTCTGCATCCTCATTTTCATTATGAACATTTTACTGGAAGTTTAAAGAGTGTTTTAAAAAATAAGAAATTATGTCAAGGTTGATCTTCCAAAAACTTCCATTACATTTAACTTATATTTGCTAATCTTTAACATTCTACTTTTAGGGTTGCCAACCTCCAGGTGGGACCTGTAGACCTCCCAGAATACAGTTGATCTCCATACTACAGAGATCAGTTCCCCTGGAGAAAATGGCTTGCTTTGGAGGGTCAACTCTATGGCATTATACCCAGCTCAGGTCCCTGCCCTCCCCAGGCTCCACCCTCCAAATCTCTAAGTATTTCCCAAGCCAGAGCTGGGCCAAGCAACTCTACCTCTATTAAGAAGAGATTGTAATAGCAACCACTGTGTTTAGCGATTTTAGTTAATGTTTAAGATTACTAAAACTGATAAAGACCACAAGTTTAGGGTGGGTTTTTTTAATTAACAACATCAGATTCTTGTATTTGATTAAAAATGAAGAAAGATATTACCTCTCCACTCCCAATCTGGCCAAAAGAAATCGGAAACGAACTGCAGATGCTAAAACACGCTTCCACTTTACCCTTGTTTTATCGTAACCAATTTTTCTTCCACAGCCTGACCTCGATTGTAGTACCCAAGGCAGGACCGCCCTTCTCTTTCACGCCGCACAAAGAGACCGGCCGCCTGCTCAAGCGCCCACTTTTCAGACGGCACCACACTCGGCCATCAGCCGTCCCTCTTCTCCCACTCTAGCGCCTCCGGTTGCCGCCGGGGGACGATTATTCTGCACTCCCCCACACACCGCCGCCAGCCCCTCCAGCAAACGCAGGATATGACGTCATAACCGGCTCGTCTAGGGGACGTAAACCATAGAGATGACCCTGAAGCGAAAGTAAAAAAAAGCGGATGGTTCAAGTCGTCTGAAAGCCCCGCGGGTCCGTCCGAGGCTGTGAGAGGCCACCTTTGAGTCCTAGCTGGAGAGGTAACGGTTGTAACTAGCGGCGAGAGCTCTGTCCTGATCGTGGCGTTTCTGAGGGAGTCCTCAGTGGGGGAGAGGAAGAATCAGACCTCTCGCTTTGTCGCCTTTTCCCGGCGGTGACTCTACGCCCCACCCGGGTAGCTCGGCGGCTGTGGACTCAGCTGCTGTCTTGAAGCATCTCTCGTCACGAACGTGGACGGTGTCTTTTATGAACGCTCCTGCTATGAAATAAAATGTTTTTGCTGGCGCTTCGTCACCGCTGATCCTCCTCACGCGTTTTATTCTGTGGCTCTTCGCGCGCTTGTATTGCCTTGCTTGTTCTGGCCAACTCGTCAGCCGGTCTCCTGGTAGCTGTACTTTCAGCTGCACTCAGTAGAGTTTCCAGCCTCCAGGTGGTAGCTGGAGATTCCGCACTATTACATCTCATTTCCAAGGAATAGAGATCAATTCACCTGGAGAAAATGGGTGCTTTGGGAGGTGGACTCTATGACATTATATCCCATTGAAGTGCTCCTCCTCCCCAAACCTTGCCGTCTTCAGGCTCCGCTCGGAGCTGGCAACCTTAAACTGCAGCCAGATTGAACAGCCGAAACTGGGTGGTGTGAAAAGTTTTGCATTCTAGTTCCCGCATTTCAAGCCTATGTTAAAAACAGCTGTGAGGGAGGGTGGAAAAGTTGGCATCTGTGGTCCTCTTTGCTGAGGTGTTGTGACCAACTACTGTGTTCGTTGGAAGACATGCATGTGTTATCCACGCTTATTTGGAAGTAACTGGAGTTTACTTCCTAGTAAATGTACTTAGGACCACAGCATTATATATTTCCTGTTTGTGTTGCTTATTCCGGATGTCTTTGTCAATTAATTAAAAATAAAGTACAGACACCCCTTATCGTTTGCATTTTTTGTTATTCAACTACTATGGCAAAAGGATCAACTTGAAGTATGTCCCTTCTCTGACATGATGCATTATTAGCATATTAAGTTTTTAATCAGAATGAGTCTACAGTTGATGACATAATTAATAAGACAGCATTTTTCTGATCTTTGTGTTATGAGCATTTATTTACTTAGTTGTTACAACTAAATAGAAAATGCTAATAGGCTGTTTAAAGTAGGTGTTGACTTAGTAGTATGCACACTTTAGAGGGAGGAAGTATGTCTTATTTTAAAATAGACATATTTAGGATTGAGCAACAAGGTGGTGAACCTAAGTATACTTGCATGGGAATAAATATGTGTACCTGGATGTTCGCATCAGTCCATAGTTGTCTTTATTATTGAGCCAAGTGAAAGAGGGAGACTTTGTGCAGTTCTCCATGAATTTTTCACCTAAGCTGCAGTTCCCTCATTGCACCTGTGCTGTTCCTGAGAGTTCCCTGATCCCCCAAAGCCAAATTTTCGCTTGGTGCAGGGACACTGAATACGGCATGGGGTGCTGGGAAAGTTCTGTTCAGTTAATCAAGCTCTGCTTGTGTTTTTATGTGTTGGTCGTGAGAGGAGTGAGGGAAGAGCAGTTTGTTTGGCACCAGTGATAGTAAGCCATGTTGGTCTAAAGCGGCAGAACAAAGTTTGAGTCCAGTGGCACCTTTAAGGCCAAGAAAGTTTTATTCAAGGTATAAGCTTTTGTGCGCGTGCACACATCTTGATATTTAGCTATTATCTGAAGAAGTGTGCTTGCAAATATGGTCTGCTGAATGTCCTTTCTGCCAGGGTGATGACTACATATATTTGCACATGCACAGTGTTATGCAATCAAAATTAGCAGCTTAACAGGAACGACTGATTTAGGTTGGGTTGGTAGCAAATCTTAATAAAATAGTTTTTGCTAAAAACTGGGTTTTGTTGGAAGCATGGGAAAAATAGCATGAACAATATATAAGTAAAAACATTGCAATAGCTATTGAACTTTTGAAAGAATGAGAACTTCCACCTGCTGTTATTTGCTGCTGTTGTTTTTTTTACATCAGAAATGAAAATTTTAGTAGTTAGTGTACCAGGAAAAAGTAACTGAAATGATGCATCTGTTTGGCCCATCTAAGTTTGAAAATGCTAGAAGGCTGCCTTAAGATCTTCTGTTCGTGGGTTACAATCAAGAAGTTAATGTTCAGACTTGAAAATTAATGACAGATTACATTCTAGTCCAGGATAGATTTGTATGCTCAGAGTTGAGCAATCGTCATGTAGGTCTGGACTCAAGTAGACTTGATTTGTTCAGTTCCCCATTTATTGTGGAGTAAGGGTTATATGAGTTGGGTGCCCGTTCTTGTAGGCCTTTGTGTGAAGGAAGTGAATCAAATGTTACTTTATACTGTGAGGAACAGTGTGCCTTGTCCTTTTAACATGAATGCCAGTGCTTAACTGGATGAGTGTCTAAACTGACCCTTAGATTTGTCAGTCCTAACAGATAGTGGTGAACTGTCCTTGTTACCCAAGATCTGTCATCCCTGTATGCATGCAGCAAAAATTGTTCTATCCAACTAAAGGAATGATTCTGCAAAAAGATATTTCATTAGGATGGGTTTTAATTTAAAAATACTCCTAAAATGTAGTGTATATTTATTTATTGCTTTATAGTCTAAATTAAACAGGCTATTAAGACATACACATGAAATAGAAAAACACATCAAAATATCTTGTATTAACTAGATTTCCCCCTAAAATGTTCCAGGGGAGGTTTGAAGCTCATTTACAGTAGTTCTGTCTCTGAAGGTAAGCACATCTGTGTTTGGATGGGCAATGCCTCATAACCCCATATCTTCTGCCCTGAGAAAGCGCTGGGCACAAATTCAAAATAAATGAAACAGACAGCATGCAACCTGTTCTAGTTATTTAAACCCTTGCTACTGGTAATCTAAAATGTTTAGATAGAAGAGATTATATCACTGTGCTATTCTGTCTTTTTGGTCAGAAACCATGAGAACACTGAACTAAAATGCTAGCAAAATCTGGTGTTAAAGTGAGTGGTAACTCTGGCTTCTTTTCCTGAGTTTTATTTATTATCTGTCGAACATTTGGCCTGAAAATTTATTGAAGTGACAACTATTTCCTTCATTCTTATTGTAAATTGTGTAATTCTTCACCTTTTCTTTCCCTTTCCCAATTGTCAGACACACATCACATGTTTTGCAGTCACCTGGAGAGGAATTGCTCTAACATAACCTTTGCTTTGTTTGATTTCTCAGCTGCCCAAAAGGATGTGATGTCAGAATGGAGGCTTTGTTAGAAAGAATGCAAAGGCAAGGACAAGGCAGGTATGTGTATACTTGTTTAATACATGGACTTCATGGTCCAGCTGCTTTTTTTCTGCAATCTTCTCACTGCACAGAAGGCAGGTGAGGAGGGGGATGTGTCTCAATGGTAGAACAACTGTTTGGCTTGCAAACCATTCCAGGTTCAGTCCCCAGCATCTCTTGTTAAATGGATTGGGTAGTAGTGATTTGAAAGACCTCCATCCAAGACCCTGGAGAGCCACTGCCAATCAAAGTAGACAGTACTGACCTTGGTGGACCAATGCTCTGATTCAGTATAAAGCAGCCTCATATCTGTGTTTATATGTAAAAGTGTGGTGTGCTGTTTCCACATTTATTGTGCCTATACCATTATGCAGGAGTGTTTTCTTCATATGTGCACATAAGAACATAAGAGAAGCCAATGTTGAATCAGGCCAATGGCCCATCTAGTCCAACACTCTGTCACACAGCGGCCAAAAATACCAGGTGCCATCAGGAGGTCCAGCAGTGGGGCCAGGACACTAGAAGCCCTCCCACTGCTGTCCCCTCCAGCACCAAGAATAGAGTGCATCACCTGCCCCAGACTGAGAGTTCCCGTCTATACCCTGTGGCTAATAGCCACTGATGGACTTCTGCTCCATATGTTTGTCTAATTCCGTCTTGAAACTGTCCATGCTTGTAGCTGCCACCACCTCCTGTGGCAGTGAATTCCATATGTTAATCATTCTTTGGGTGAAGAAGTACTTCCTTTTATCTGTTCTAACCCGACTGCTCAGCATGAAGTGCCCATGAGTTCTTGTATTGTGAGAAAGGGAGAAAAGTACTTCTTTCTCAACCTGCTCAATCCCATTCATAATCTTATAAACCTCGATCATGTCACCCCTCAGCCGTCGTTTCTCCAAGCTAAAGAGCCCCAAGCATTTTAACCTTTCTTCATAGGGAAGGTGTTCCAACCCTTTTATCATTCTAGTTGCCCTTCTCTGCACTTTTTCCAATGCTATAATAATAATGCACCCTCTCTGATGGACATTGCCAGTCAGATGGAAAATAAGGGCTGCAGTTTCCAGAGTGTACAGAGGAAGCTACTTTTACTTACGTGAAATCTGTCAGAGTTTAGAGTCCTCCCTTTAATAAGGTGCACTGATTACTTTGGTTAGACAAGGCATAGAACTGTACATGCTGAGTTTTCGAGAAATCTTGTTTGCCAAGTGCTTCTAATTCTTGCATATGAAGCTTTTGTTTAAAAGCATAGTTGCCAGTGTAGGTTGAAAAGCTGGCTATGTCTTATTGAGTAACTGTGAAGAACTGTTCAGGCTGGATTACTGGGAATGAAGTCTTGCATTCAATGGCACTTATTTCCAAGTAAATGTGTTTAAAACTGGACATTTTACAGACCAGATAACTTCAATTTAAATAAGACTGAAAAACAAAGTTATTACTCTACAGACTTCTTGAATTTATTTTGTCTAAAATGCATATTTGATACATTCTGGTATGATGAGGAGAAGGGAATGGGTTATCAAACATGTCCAGTGCATCCTGGAAAATATTTCAGAGCCTTGTGTATATGTTTACACCTTCTGTTCAAATGATCAGATTGCTGAGTTGGCAAGGAATACGTTTTGTCAACTTGAGCTAATATGCCAGTTGTAGCTCTGAGGGTAGAATTATTTGTCCACAGCTTCACTTGGCATAATATCAAGGTTCAGCTCCTGTAATACATTCTGTTTGGGGCTCCCTTTGAAAAGTGTTCAGAAAACAGAATGGGTTCAGAATATGACTCCAAGGGCCTGATGGGGGCATAAGAACACAGAAGGAGCCCTGCTGGGTTAGACCAATGGTCCATCTGGTTTCACACAGAGGCCAGCCAGTTGCTCTGGAGGGCCAACAAGCGTCCATTGCAGGGAGCACGTAAAGTCAGTGCTGTGTCAGTCTCATTACCAGTTTGTTTCTGGGTACAATTCAAAGTAATGGTGAAGACCTTTAAAGCCCTAAACAGCCTGTGAACAAGATACATGCCTCTGCCCTTCAGATCTATCTCTAGATCTTTTGTTGGGACTGTGTTTCATGTGCCCCGGAAGATGGAAACAGGAGTGGATAAGCAGGATAGGACTTTCTCAGACTTTGGAATTCCATTCCTAAGACTAAACAACTTAAACTAGTCAATCACACCTGATACGACACCTGGCCTCTTGTTGCTCAACTACAACCTTTTCTTCGTCCCATTCTGTAATTTTCTGGAAAAAATGAAGAAAATTGTTTTCTTTCTTTCTTTTGCATCTGAGGAAGTGAGCTCTGATTTACAAAAGGTCATGCTAGAATAAATATTGTTAGCCTTTAAGGTGCTACTGGACTTCTGTTTTATTTAGCTGCCAGCCTGACATTTGAAGGTGAAAAGGTGTTTCTACTTTGAAAGGCATTTGGAGGAAAGTGAGTTCTTGTTGAATTAGACTCTGCTGTGATGCTGCTATTCCCTTGTTTTACTGTTTTAATTGATTGGTGATGCTGCTGGGGTTTTAAAATTCTTTGTTTGCTTCTTCTGGGCACCATTTATTTAGTCCAGGGGTTCCCAATATGGTGCCCATGGGCCTTATGGTGCCTGCCAACACTTTTTCTGGTGCCCACCAAGTGTTTTTAGGAAGTGTGCGGGCCCAGATAGGGCTTTTGCCCAGCAAGGCTTCTGATTGACTAATGGAGATTGGATTGGTTGTGCAGATTTTTTTAAAAAATGTTGCTTTGGCAGCAGCTGCCACCACAGCACAAGGATTTACAATGCGTTACTGAAGTTAAGCTGTGGCAATCATTTTATGGCTGGCTCTGCCTCCTATAGCAGCCATTTTATTGCTTGGAATTCCAAGTGTGCCACAGGCTCAAAAAGGTTGGGGACTTTTAATTTAGTGTAATGGTAGGGGTACACGTGCTCTAAATAAATAGATGAATTTTTCTTCAACAGAATTTGTCAGTCTCAATTTGCATTATTTTTATTTATTATTTGTGTTTATATCCCTCCCATCCCACAAGCAGGCTCATGACGGGTAACATTATAATACACTTTCAATTTAAAACACGATAAAACATTATAACAATTAAAACAATGGGTACAACTTGAAACAGCATCAGTTGGCTATAAAGTTCTGGCCCGATGGTGCAGTGAGTTAAAGGCCAGTTGTTGGTGGTCAGTAAATGGATGGGTGACAGCAACCTCAGGGAGGCCATATATGGGCACCCATTGCCTCAACCAAAGGCCTTGTCAGCATTGGGCTCTGCTGATTGTCATGGTGACTCAGGTTTTCGTTTGTTTCCTTTGTAGTTTCCTTTCACTTCCAAGCCATCACGACCATTTGGTCTCACCCCTCTCTATAGCTCTTTGCCATAAAATTCCGAGGGATGGGAGGAGCAAGTGCAAATGCCATATATTTGTATGTATGTGTGAAGGAGTAGGTTAGCTTTGCTTGCAACAATTTCCCCATGAGAACGAGCGGCCAGCGGGAGCCTTTCATCCTTGGAGAAACATCTGGTACTGGATAATAAATTTTGGTACTGCTGAGTTGTATGAAGGTGGGGGAGTGAATGAAGGTGAGAAAGTGAATGCCCACTGCAGGACCATTGCATGATGGGATACTGACCTATTGCCTATACAATACCTACCCCTTGATCTGTCTCTTAGTCTGAACAAGAGATCTCTCTTGAGCGCATCTAAATCTCTGTTTCTAATAAAGCTTTTATAGAGTGGATTAACTCAAGGGTTTGACAGGCCTGGAGAAACAGCTCTGTCTTGCAGGCCCTGCAGAATTGAAGAAGATCTCGTAGCGCCCTGGTCTAAATAGGGAGCATGTTCCACCAGGCTGGGGCCAGGACAGAGAAAGCCCTGGCCCTGGTTGAGGCAAGACAGGTGTCTTTCGGGCCAGGGACCACCAGGAGGTGTTGATCTTTTGAGTGTAACGCTCTATGAGACATATATGGGAAGAGGCGGTCCCTTGTGTTGTGTTGTGTTGTGTTATGACCCATTCTTTTTTCATTATATGTTGGTTGTGTTTTCTGGAATACTTAGAAACTAAGCAAGTCTAACAATGATTTTCAGAAGAACAGAACACTGCTTAGCTTCACCCAGTCACTGACAATGCATGTTACGTCATTGTCCACTGCCAGAGAGACAGTGGTGTAGTGGACTCTAATCTGGAGAACTGGGGTTGATTCCCTACTCCTTCACATGCAGCCAGCTGGGTGACCTTGGGTCAGTCACAGTTCTCTCAGAGCGGTTCTCTCAAGAGCAGTTCTCTCAGAGCTCTCTCAGCCTCACCTACCTCACAGGGTGTCTGTTGTGGGGAGAGGAAGGGAAGGAGATTGTAAGCCATTCTGAGTGAAGGGCGGGGTATAAATCCTGCTCATCTTCTTTTTCCTCCTCCTCCTCTTCCCCTTCCCCTTCTTCCCCTCCTCACCGCAAACTTTTGGTCCTTAAAAACCCAGATCTTAAAGTCAGATTAAATTATTTGGAGTAGAGATGTGCAAATGACCACAATCTATGCCACTAAAATTTGATTTTATTATTTTAATGCGGAATAATTTAAACAGAAAATCAGTGAGGTAGGTTTTCCAGGAAAATTAGAATTGGGAAATTTTCCAAACAGTTGATCAATTCCCTAAGTAGAGCATGATCTGATTTAGCATGTTTGTTTTGACATATATTTAGTAACAAATCTCCAGAGTACTCCATGTTAATTGTATGTTCCAGTAGCAACAAATACTTAAACAAAAATGTTTCATCGGGAAAAAAAATTAATCTAGTTTGGTTTAAATGTGAACTCAAATACATTAAAATCAGTGTGTGGGGGTAGGTGTATACATATGCCCACATAAACACACAATGCAGTATGTTGTTTAAATGTAAGAAAAAGCCTAAGGCCATAAAAGCTGTTGACATGCTACTTTTAACACAGCCACAGAACTATGTATGATATGCTGTGGATGTGGCCCACTCATATATTGTAACACGATTAGCTGTCTTCCACAGAGGTCCCTGGGAAACCTCATTTCTTGCATTAGTTCATAATACCATGTCATATTGATGATGTTCGAATCCCGCCGCGGTCAGGGTGAGCGCCTGGCCCAAGTCCCAGCTCCCGTCTACCCAGCGGTTCGAAAGCTGTATAAAATAACAACAAAAGCGAGTAGATGAAATGGGTACCTGCCTTAGATGGGTACCTCTCGTGGGGATAGTGGAGTACTGGCAACGGTGGGCAGCAAGATGCCGAACATCAGGCGATGCAGAACTCCGGACGGCGGAAGGCAGAACCAGAACGGCGCAGGGGGCGCAGAGGCGCAGGCGCGGCGGAGTCAAAGGACAGAGCCGGAAGCCACGCTGACACAGAACCACGCGCCGGAGGGACCTACTGACACCAAGCCGATCCAGGATGGAAAAGAACACTCACTCCACGGGGTGCCGGTAGGGCAGTCCCTTCCCAAATGTCTATGTGGCCTTAGATAGGATTGAAAGAGTAACTGTAAGCCGCTCAGAGACCCCTTCGTGGATTCGAGCGGGATATAAGCTGAAGAAATAAATAAATAAATAAATTATAGTATCTCTTTTGTCATGTGAGAGGAGACATAGAACCAAGAATTTTAGCTTTGGTTTTGGTTTGACCTGTACAATCAATCAGATGAATTCTTAACTTGATTTTTTTATTTGACAGTGTATTTATGGTGTATTTCCCTCCCCTTCCCTTTTATTTCTTAAAGTTCTAGAAAAATTTTCATTCTGCCTCTCTGGTGAAAGTCATCAGCGTCCAGTGAAAAGTCTTTACTCTTAGTGAGGATAAGTGCAGTTGGTCCTCCAGTACAATCTGCAACATAAAAAATCCCACTCACTGTTAACCAGCTTGTTGAATCTGAGATAAAAGAGTGTATCTACAGCTTTGCATTATCTGTCTACAGTGTATGAAAATGATGGCCAAGTTCTCAGTATTGGTGATCTCCAAACTTGAATATGAATTATATAGTCATACTTAAGAGAAGGGTGAGCTGCTTAGTGGAGCATTCTTTCTGCCCCTGAGACACTTCATCTGCCCTGTTAGATTTCCCAGGCTGATCCAGTTCAAGACTATTTCATAGCATAGCTGAGATATGCCTCTGCATATACTTAGGAGAGTTGCTGTCAATCAGGGTTGACAAAACTTGGCTAAACAGGTTTGATTAGATATAAGGATGTAAGAAGTTAACTTCTTGTATCTTAAAGAAAAAAACCCTCTTTCTGAGTGTTGTTGTGGCTTTATTTCAAGTCATCTGGCACAGTAGACTGAACTTTCAAACTGTGAGGTTGGGGTTTGTAAGAAGTATTTTCCCCCCAATAGAAAAGCTGTCAAGTTGCAAAACTATGTGGAGACTCTGAGGAAAATGAGGAAATTTCAATCTCTTAACCTATTGATTTCCATTTCTTTTCAGTCTCTTGTATTTGACAGGCAAATTAAAAGGGTAAAAATCAGTGAGAAGTTCTCTCCTGGGCTCCATCTTGAAATTCTTAGTATTGTTTCTGGTCTAGCAACTTACAGAATCCCAAAGAAGTCAGCTGAGCAAGTTTAACTGATTACTGTACAGGAATGAAATCCCAGAATCTCTAGGGAGCTGATCCTTGCTAGTAGATTGCAAATGTCTTTTGTCTCATTACTGTGTTGTCAACCCTACTGCTGTACTTAACTTAAGGACTTGTCAGCGTCTGTAGCATACACCTCTGTTTGTAGTGCTGATAACTGGGCTTTACATTGTCTCTGGTGTATGGAAATGGGCATAAAAACTCTTTGCTAGAGAGCAAAACTTAAATTTGAGCATAACCTGCTCTGTTGGGTGTGTTCCCTCTCTTCTTCATACTCTTGTCTTTTATTCCCCTTTCTTCTGCCATGCCTGATTCTTGGCTGCCTTGGCCTACACTTGTGTAGGCTTATACTCCTAAGGATGTCTATGTAGCTGTTACATCCAAGGAGGCTAATACTGGCAGTCTTTGGCCATGATGACCCTTTAGGTGCCCTAGTGGTCCAATTGTTTTTTTCTTCCTCCTGGTAGCTAAAGTGCAGCCTCTCTTGGGGCTGTTACTTGGGTTTCCCTACTGCATATCCTGATCCAGGATACTGTGGGGTATGACACTGGGGTATTCAAAAGCACACATCTTAGGCTTTTAAGTCAGCAGAAAACCTTTTGTCCACTGTGACAGTGTCTGATTTAGGCCATTATTGCATATGGAATTACAGTGACTTGGGGTGTTCATTTAGATGTAAAATCTTGTATATGCATTAGTGATCCAGGGCTGTTCTTACATGTTATTGGATACTGTGTGATTATTAGACTATAGCAATCATTTGCAACTGGATTGTTTTTTCTACACAGGACAATCCAGTCATAAATGATTACTGCAGTGCAAAAATAATACAGTATCTAATGCTGTGTGGGTGCAGTTCTGGATGTGAAAAAAATTATGATGGGCCATTGAGGACTTGCTAGTAGGACTGTGCACTCTACCCTGACACTCCTCATCCTGAAAACATTGCACTTCTCTTTTGTGGTTGTGGAGGGGGGAGAGAATAAATACTGTTTTATTTTAAGGTTTAGTATGTTTTTTACTTCCCCAGAGCAGGGGCCTTATAAAAGTCTCATAAGCCTAAATGGGCTACCTTTCTTGCTTTTGACTAGTGAACACTCCCTTCTGTACATCTTTGTTTTAATGTAATTACATTATTTAGAATCTTCAGCAAGTTTTCTTTAACTATGGAGAGGCTTGCATCATGACCCAATGTATCATGCAGCGCACTAAAATTTTACTTCCATCTTTTTGTGTTTAGGATTGCTACCTTAATGCTACAGATGTTTATGGGATCATCATATCTTCTAATCAAAGTCTGTCAAACTATAATTGGATGAAGCCTTCTAGCTCATTATATATGCCTGTGACCCTGGCTTCTGATCAAGTTCCCTCTGTTCTGATCTTGTGTGTTGTGGGCAATCCACTATACACCCAAATTATGCCACACTGCCCATTATATACTGTCTTTGAATGCCCTTATAGCTTTACTGAAAATGTATCTCTTGCCATTGAAATCCTGCAAATTACAGGTAATTGGAATCCTTGCCCCTGCTGGGAATAATCATGGCATGTATGACAGGCAAAGAAAGCTTTGTGTACCTGCTGTCTCTATTTTAGTTTCTGCTGTTTGGTCATAACAAGCTGTTTTCTTGTTGGCAGTGGCTTCCTGACTTCATGTGAGGCTGAACTACAGGAGCTGATGAAGCAGATAGACATTATGGTGGCTCATAAGAGAGCTGAATGGGAAAGGAAAACACAAGCACTTGAGTCTTGCCTGGACATCCGAGAGCAGGAGCTATCCTCTCTTCGAAATCTGTTGGATATGAAGCACAAAGAGGTATTTTCTGTGGCTGTACTTTTCTTCACTTGTTTCAACTATATCTTCCTTTCTCTCTAAAATGCCACTATAGTAATTAACCATGTGTAAAGTTGTATCCTAAACTGCTGTATCAGCATATTACAAGAGATGAATCAAAGTTCCTGTATAAGTATGTTATAAAATAAATCCAACATGTCCACTGCAAATTACTTGTAAATAATATAGTTAAAAAGGAATGCAGCCTCCAGGATCTGCCCGAGAGTCTGAACCCTTTAGGGCCTGAAAGGTAAGAATCAGTACTTCAGGTTGTGCCAGGAAACAACTGGGCAGCTATTGTTGATCTATCAACTGAGGGGTGGTTAGGCACATGTATCTGGCCCTGACAATAACATGACTGCCACATTCTGGACTCGAAACTTCCAAACAGTCTTCAAAGGCAGCCCCATGTAGAGTGTGTTACAGTAGTTTAACCAGGTTGTGATTAGAGCATGGATCACCATAGAAAGATCACATTTTTTTTAAGGAATGGCTATAATTGATATATTAGTTAAAGCTGATGAAAGTTTTGTGCCACAGAGGAGGTCTGAGCCTCCAACTGTAGGGGAGGATCCAGCAGTATCCTAAATAATGAACCTACTACTTCAGGGAAGTGCAGCCTCCTCTGAGTCAAGCTGACTTCTTAGTGTTCAAGTGCTTTTTCTTTACCAGAAGAAGAGATGGGTGCATTCCAGTCCACTCCCCCTCCCCGGCCAGGGCTATTCCCCATGGACTTCCAAATTGTATTTGGAAAATAGGTAGCTGTGGCTTTGTAGTGGTATTTATATATATGTATGTGTGTGTGTGTGTGTGTGTGTGTGTAAATGATATTTTATATACATTCCCCATAGTTGGACTAATTACCTTTTTAATCTAGCAAAGAATTTTTACACTGGTGAGATTAGCTAATTTATGGGAATTAATTTTGTTTTCCTTTCCCCTTTTGACTAAGCTACCTGCTGTTTTTTAAAATTCAAGAAAAGCCTCAAAGCACATTCTACAACTGTGGAACTGTATCCCTCTCAACTAATCAACTCGATGAGTCTTTTTCTTTATTTCACTTAAGGCAAAGGATCATTGTGGCAAAATCCTACCACATTTTAATTTCACTCTTCTTCCAAGAAGCTCAGGGCAACATACATTCCACTTTATCCTCACAATAACCATATTAGGTAAGTTAGGGTGAGAATATGGGAGTGGTCCAAGGTCACGTGGCAAACTTCATGACACAATGAGGATTTGAAGCTGAGTTTTCTCCAGGCTTAGAATTTGGGTTAATGTTTAGGGGAAATAATGTGGGAATGTTCCTGTCTTATATAGGAAGAAATTAGGACTGTTGCATCTTCAGAATCTGTGCTTCTCTGAATTTTTCATTACCTAGTAATAGTTTTCCAGAATTCTTTTTTCCACCTTTGTGCTAATATGATCTGATCACCTCTTTTAGATTGAGAGAGTGTGCCAAAAACTGGAAGAGATGGAACAGCTCAGTCAGGATATGACTATGGAATATGAACAACAGTTAAAGAAAGTTCAGGAAGAGGTGAGCCTCCAAAAATAAAACTTTACTTTGCGATATTGAGTTGTTCATGCGCTGTCATGTGATTATTTAATATCTCTGCATCTATAACATGTCTTTTTTAAGACACCCCACAATAATGGCAGTACTAAAACAATAACCTGGTGGAGACAAAATAATGCACATTTTCAGCATTCATGAGTTTTCCCTAAGAACATTTTAACTTTTCTCCAAGATATTATAGAACTTCATTTTTAATGTTGAATAAATCTATTTGCACATTTAAGACTAGCTATTTTTGTATTTATAGCTTGCAGCTAACATTTCCACTGGCATCTAATGGAGTAGGTAATAGCCTATAGAAGCTCAAGCTCTGAGTAAGAAAAAAAGTCATTAGGTGCCACTGAATTTTCATGATGTTTTCTATAAAGATTAACACAGCCACATTTGAATCATTGTTAGATGTTTACAAATATTTTGAGGCCATTGTATGGCAGCAGGTACAGGGAAATGCAGAATATCATTCCTTTGCCACCTAAGCAGTTCTGAGGCTGAAGCCATCTTGGTGAGGGGCATGGGTGTATGTTTTTGCTAAAAAGCTGGTGTAATGGATAGTAAATGGCTAATGCTGTAACCCCATCTGAAAACCTTGAGTGGCAGGGGATTCAAGTGGAATTCTTCAGTTATGAGTGTCAGTTGGGAGTTGACAATTAACAGTGAGAGAGCAAAGCAGACTGTGAGGATCAAGAAGGATCCTGAGAAGGAAGTGGGATGTGTAGCTCATCCCTCTCAAGTTTGAGGGAAATAGCTAGAGATCCCTAGCCCATGGATAAGAAAGGAAACCTTTCTGCCTTCTGTCTTCACCCACTTTAGTGTTTGGGAGACCAAGAAGCTTGTGCTTGTTCATGTAAGCAGAGAATGCCAAGAAATCTCTCTCAAGTTTTAAAGACCTGTCTGAATAACAGAAACAGTTACTTGTTTATGACAAATTATCTGTTGTTTATTTTTATACAAAGTTACTTTATTCCTGTTACTTATTCATCTCATAGGTCCTAAACCTGATTCCTATCTGGCCATTTTGAAATAAAACAGTTTGTTAGTTTTGATTTGCCATCAGCCTCTTATGTGCCACTGTAAAACGAGAACAAAAAAACAAAACGGGTTGCTCGGCTAAGAACAATATAAAGGGAAACCCTGTGAGGGAGGGTGAAATCATCACAGCTGAATTGAAGTATTTAATAAAGAATGGTTCTGAAACAAAATTCTGCTAAACTTGAAGCTGAGTATTAAACTTGTGTAACTTGATGTGTACAATGGGAAAGTTACGGTAAAACCAAGATTAGAGCCTATGGGTAGTCTTCAGCTCTATAAGGATGAATAGCATTAGGTATTTCTGATGCAGGTAGTCAAAAGTGAATAGTTCATTCCATATAGGTTGTGTATTTGTTTCTCTGAAGAGAATGTACATACCTTGATATTTTCCTGCTTTTACTGTGTTAATGAAACAAAGGACTTCACCGCATAGAACAGTTGTTTGGTTCAGCTCAGACTTGGAATGTCAAATATCCAGTGTAGCTGTAAAAGATACAATGAGATTGTTCCTGTGTTAGGAATTAATGACAAAGAAATGTTCTCTAAACGCTTCAATACTTTTCTTATGGCCAAACTACATATGGAACAGGAGATCCGTAATTAGATCTCCCAATATTTCTTCCATTTAAAAACAGCCATGGGGAGCTCTGAATTGAATACAGGAAGCAATACTGTATGAAGGACCTGTTAACCCTTTCCCAATTCAAGCTCCACAAATGTAATAATGTAGCATTCTTCTTAAAACAATAGAAATTGAACTTGTGTATGCTTACTTAGAAGAAAGTCATGCTATGTCTGATGGAGCTTACATCCAAGAAAATGTGCATAGGATTACAGCCTAAATCTGTTTGTAAAAACTTGTTGTCAAGAAAAAAAAGAATTTAAAAAACTTGCTAGTCTAGTGTCACTGTTTACTATAAAAATTTGGGTGCTGAGATTTCCTGCAGGTGAAGTGACAGCATTTCATGTTCAACCTTCACTTTTTGTCTTTTTCTGTCCTCACTTGTCAACTGCTTGGAGTTAAATGCCATAAGAGAATGGTATGCATTAACCTTTTCTCTCTGGAGAATTGGTTCAAGTCCTGCTTACCTTAGGCCATAAATAAAATTAATTTTGTGGTCTTGCCTTTGCAAGCAGAACACATCTGTCCACATTTTTAAAAGTCTTTTCATTCCAACATAAGTAATTGTTCTTGTTTTTGGAGGAGCCCCTATGGGGATAGTAAGGATGCTGTCAAACACTGCTGAGGTGCTGTGGCAGATATTTGCAAAAATTGAAGATTGGAATGGCAGCATTACGGGGCTGAAGAATGTTAGCAATTGAAAAATATTGTAGCAGAGCGTGCTCTCCTAGTAGTGGCACTAGGAAGAGCTACTTACAGTGCAGTTCTAAGCAGACTTACACCCTTAAGCCTGTAGACTTCAATGGATGTAGAATAACTCTGCTTAAGATTGCACTGCTTGGATTTTCCTGCTCTAGTTTGACAATGTTTGAAATACCTACTTTAGAGTAGTAACACTGGTATTTATAACAAAATCTGATCATAGGTAAAATGTATATATCATAGTTTTGCCTTCCTCTCTTGCATCCTCCTCAAAGTCCAGAGAGAATGTGTCCCTTGATGGATATTGGATCCAAGTCCACTAACCTCACAATAAAAAACTGCAAGTGGTATGCTAGAGATTATTTAGAAAGGAATTGAAAATGGAAAGGCCACCACTGTAGTTCTTTTATATAAGTCTGTGGTAGAGGTGCGGTTGGAAGTCTGTATACTGTTCTTGCCATCCTGTTTCAGAAAGGACCTAGAGGATGAGAAAAAGTGCACAAAAAGGTGCCTGAACTGCCTAAAACCCTTGGGAACTTTTTAGTTAAGGAAAAAATATAGTAACATAATAGAGCCCTATAAAAGTATGCATGGTCAGGTCACCCAAATAAATTGATTGGTGGCAGATTCAAGCAAGAGAGTAGAAGCATCAATTTGCAAAATATATAATTAATGTTTGAAATCTGCTGCCACAGTATATGGTGAAGGGCGCAAAAGGGAAGTTGACAAATTCATGGAGGCACAGCCTCTTAAGTGCAATTAGCCAGTATAGCTAGATAGAACTTCCATGTTCTGAACCAGTATTTTTGTATGCGTGATTGTTATGCAAATAATTTCTACAGTAATAGTTACAAATCCTATAAGACCATTTGTGAAATGACAGCTCCTAAGTGAAGCTAAAAAGGCTATATGGAAATAAATGTTTCTACTGTTACTGAGTATAGGTTTTGTCCACAACTTTAGTTGACCGATTTTATGTAACTGCTCAATTAAATTTGCATCACTTAAGGCGTGTGAACAATTTTATGCACAATTAACTTGCAAGATTTTTTGGTAAATTTAGATTATTTAAAATATTTCTGTCCTGCCTTCTCCTCAGATTCAGTTCTGGATTTTAGTTTTCAGTAAACTAATATCACTCTATTTCAGAACTACATCATAGTGTCCAAAATTTACTGGTTTTCTTTCAGCTCATCAGACTGAAAAGAAGTTATGAGAAACTGCAGAAGAAACAGCTGAAAGAAGCTAGACAAGCTTCCAAAAGTCATGGGGAGGACATTGAGAAGTCTGAAGTAGGCATCCTGACCAGGAAATTAGAGGTGGGAAGATAAAATGCAACTGTGAGCACAATAATATAAACTTAACTAACTACTTGGCAGTACTGAGAAATCTGTGCATTTAGGAATCTAAAACATTTTGTTGTTGTTGTTCAGTCGCACAGTCGAGTCCGACTCTTCGCGACCCCATGGACCAGATTACACCAGGCCCTCCTGTCTTCTGCTGTCCGCTGAAGTCTGCTCAATTTCATGTTCGTTGCATCGATGACACTGTCTAACCATCTCATCTTTTGCCGTCCCCTTCTTCTTTGACCTTCAATCTTTCCCAGCATCAGAGTCTTCTTCAGTGAATGCTCCCTTCTCATTTGGTGGCCAAAGTATTTGAGCTTCAGCTTCGGGATCTGGCCTTCCAAGGAACAATCAGAGTTGATTTCTTTTAGGATTGACTGATTTGATCTCCTTGCAGTCCAAGGGACTCTCAAGAGTCTTCTCCAGCACCATAGTTCAAAAGAATCTATTCTTCGGTGCTCGGCCTTCCTTATAGTCCAACTCTCGCAGCCATACATTACTACGGGGAATACCATTGCTTTGACCATGCGGACTTTTGTTGGCAAGGTGATGTCTCTGCTTTTTATCATACTGTTTAGGTTTGCCATCGCTTTCCTCCCAAGGAGCAGGCGTCTTTTAATTTCATGGCTGCAGTCACCATCTGCAGTGATCTGGGATCCTAGGAACGTGAAGTCTGTCACTACTTCTACGACTTCCCCTTCTATTTGCCAAGGAGTGATGGGGCCAGATGCCATGATCTTAGTTTTTTTGATGTTGAGCTTCAAGCCCACTTTTGCGCTCTCCTCTTTCACCCTGAGCAAGAGGCTCTTTAGGTCCTCTTCACTTTCTGCCATCAGAGTGGTATCGTCTGCATATCTGAGGTTATTGATCTTTTCCCCAGCAATCTTAACTCCAGCTTGTGATTCATCCAGGCCAGCATTTCGCATGATGACATTTTACCAGTACTAATAATAGGCTAGTTTCAAAAGTTTCACTTACAGTTTACTAAAGCAGCTGCAAGACGACAAGTCCCCACTTCCAATTTTTTTTAAATTAAGTGCTTCCTGAACAAAGGTGTGGAGCAACCCATTCCTTAGGGCCAAGATGGCAGCACATCACCAGCAATAGTTAGTTGGTATCCTATGCTCTCTTGGAAGAGAAAATAAATGGCAAAAGACCCATTCTTAAGGAGCTGAGAGCACAGCAACTGCTTTGGAGTCCACAGGGATACCACCAACACCAAGCAACCATGGAACATCCTGCTGAGATTGTCCACATGTGAGCCATGTATGAAAGGAACCAACCAACAAATGGCAATACTGGTATGCCTCCATGATGTCATCCTGACCCCCCATCCACAGACTAAGTGAAGGCAAAAAGCAGCATAGCACACTCTACTGAGTGAAGGACTCTGGTATGTGAATTAGGAATCCTTTACCAGCCATACGCCTGGGAGCTCTACTGTGGAGTGTGGTGAAATAATACCTTAAAAAGCAGGATTTTGCAAGGCAGCTGGGACACAGACTGTAGTAGAAGTGAAAAAGAACATGCAACTTCACTTGCACAGGTTAAGCATGACTGAGGGAGTCCCTGGTTCAAACCCAGCTTAGAGCTAGCTACAGTACAGCCATGGAAAGAGTCCTAGGCTCAGCTGAGACTTCCTACCATCAGATTCAGTCATTAGAGTTGGATCATTTATACTGATTAGCAACCTCAGACTCCAGTAATTCTGATTAGCACGCTCCTATCTAGTCATTGCTCTGCTGGATTCATGTCATTAATTACCATTGCCTACTGCTGTTCATCTTAGCAGCTCCTGTTCTCCATCCCCTCTCCTGTCATATAGCCTGCATTTTTTTCCACACATCAGCACTGATTAGAGAGATGGTAAACATAGAAAAATTTGCCCCTTCCCCTTGTTACAGCACAACTATATAGATATTGGAGGAGCTCCACATCTCTCCTCCCAGTGTGAGTCCCATGCTGAAGAACCCAGTCTATCAAACTGCATTAGAAAGAGAGCTGTGAAATAATCTAAACATGTATCGAATAGCACAGCAGTAGAGTTCTGACTTCATGTTCCTGCTCCTTGGGAGGAAAACCATGGCAAACCTAGACAGCCTAATAAAAAGTAGAGACATCACCCTGCCAACAAAAGTCTGTATGGTCAAAGCAGTGGTATTCCTAGTAGTAATGTATGGCTGTGAGAGTTGGACCATAAGGAGGGCCGAGCGCTGAAGAATAGCTGTTTTTGAATTATGGTGCCTTGGACTGCAAGGAGATAAAATCAGTCGATCCTAAAAGAAATCAACCCTGACTGTTCCCTGGAAAGCCAGATACTGAAGCTGAAGCTCAAATATTTTGGCTACCAAATGAGAAGAGAGCACTCACTGGAGAACACCCTGATGTTGGGAAAGATAGAAGGTCAAAGAAGAAGGGGACAGCAAAGGATGAGATGGTTAGACAGTGTTATTGATGCAACAAACATGAAGTTAAGCAAACTCCGGAGGACAGGAGGGCCTGGTGTGATGTGGTCCATGGGGTTGCGACTGAAAAATAACAGAACTCTGAAAACCAGTCAAATGAATGGGGTTGCCAGTGTTTTTGGTCTGCTGAGACTCCTGTGCCTTTGATAGCTGCATGGACAGACTGCAGCATTACAGATCTGTCTTATCACTGCATGTGCATGAGAGTGGCAACTTGTCAAACATCTGCCTGTTAATAGTATCTGGAAAAGGAGCAGGAACCAGGCTCAAACAATAGAATGGCAACCTTTTGGCAGAACTGCTAGATTTACACTGGTCACTACAGTTGTTGGTCATGTTTGTAGACTTAGCAAATTGTTGGCACTGCACTGTGCATGCAGTCCATCCTAGTTCTTCCTCTGTTGGAGAGCTGCTTATAAAGAATCAAAAGAAATACAAGGCCAGTGATGAGTATTTTCAGCAGTAGCAACAAACAGTACAAAGGGAGAGGGGGCATTCCCCCACCTTTGCTTCCTTCCATCTCCTCCATCTCCCCCGTCTCCCCCTTTCTTTCTCTCCCCAAGCGAATCCCTTCTTCTTTTTCTTTCCAACCCTCCACCAAATCAATCCCTCTTCCTTTGTCTTTCTGTCTCTCCCCGCAAACCAACCCCCTTCTTTCTCTTCCCCCCAAGCTAATCCTCCCCTTCTTTCTTCCCTCCTTCTTTTCCCCTAACTTTGAGCCCAGCAGCGGTGGCAGTGCCTGGGAGGCCAAGCCAGTGCAGGCTCAGGCACAAAGCTATCCACCACTTTCCGTCCTTCTTCACTCCCGGCTTCTCAAGAGTAGAAAAGCTTGCAAAGGCCTCATCTCTAGGAAAGCTGTTGCTAAGGGCAGTCACATGCTCCAAACAGTCACTTTCCAAGGAGACAGAGGGAGGGGGGAGAGAAGGCTCCTTGTCCTCAGTAAGTCCATTCTCTGTGCATGAGCAGAAAAGGCTGTTGTACCTTTGGAGGGATTTAAGTATCCCCCGTATAGTTTTTTCGACATTTCAGATTTTTCCGCACACCAGGAGAGTGCCACAAGTGTGAAGGAAAATCTATTTACCCTCCATGTGCTCTTGATGTGCGAATTTAGGTATCCGCACAGAGGGGGCATGTTAGCTACTAGATATATAGATATGATCAGTGTGAGCCATGGATTTGAGACAGTGGTGTCACCTATACTGTACCTCCACATTTTCCCCCTTGGTAAGTGTAAAAGACACCAGTTTGGGAGACATGTAGTTGTTGGAGCAATATTTATCCATCCCTTCTTGAGAAAGAAATGGTTGTTGGAATAATACATAGGAGGTCAAAGTTGAGGTAGGTGATCTGTGGAGACACAGCTGTCAATGTTCAGAGCAGGGGATCCCCTTCCTTACTTACCTCCATGGGGTGCATTGTCCTTGCATCCCCGGTTGGAAGAGTGTAGGATCCTGATTTGTTTTTGTATCCTGTGGTAGATGACCTATGACTGTTTCATGGTTAGAAAGGCACTTTGCACAAATTTCCCACATGTGCTTGGCATAAGGTTACAGCCGTATAGCCCCCATAACCTATCACATGAGACATGGGTCTCCTAGCTGAGATTATGCAGTGCTGACGTGTGCTATGATCAGCTGCAGCTTGATTGTACGTATATGTGCTGGGGGAAGGGGGTCATTCCTATTCAGTGAAAGTGTTTATACTTATGCTAGCTATTTTGCAGTGTAACTCAGTGGGGGCAGGGTGTGGATTGCATGGGCTTGACATGCCAAATGAATTTTGCTCTTCCTTCAGCATGCACTTGGCATTGCCTGTTTTGGCTCCTGTGTCGGTTCAATCAAGCTTATGCAGGGTTTACAGCACAGTACTACACTGGTGTATCTCTATGTTGTAGCCGGTATAGGGACTGCATTGCCATCCTAAGCAGTTCCAGGATCTCATTAGGGTTGCAAGATTTCCCCCCATCCCAGCATGTTTTGCTTATATCATCAGCCATGGTTAAAGTGTGCATTTGGCTATATTGGGTGAAATTAGAAACAAGTTCCCAACCTGGGAGTAGTGCAAATAAAACATAGTGACTTTTAAGAAAGGTATTTTTGTTTTTTTTAAGAAATCCTTTGCAGTAAATGTCCAGTTAAGTAAATAATGTGGTTTAAAATAAAGTCTGAGTTTAGTACAAGTATTAAGCCTATTCTTATGGTCTGTTAAATGTGAACCAATTACTTTCTGTCAAATGCATTGAATTAAATCCTGTTTTCTATGTAAAAGACTTACAAAATGGGAAACTTGATTTAAATCTGTGATTTAAGTTGCTTTGTATTTATATCTGTATCCTGCCTGATGAGAGGGAAGATGGCATGGTATAGGTCAGTCTCATCAGAAGCTAAGGAGGGTGGATACTTGAAAGGGAGACCACCAAGAAAGAATCTGCAGAGGAACACAATGGCAGACCACCTCTGCTTCTCACTTGCCTTGAAAGTCCCTTGCTGTTTGATGGCACTTTATATGCACACATCCTGCCTGTGTTATAAAGTTTAAGAGAAGATGAAGTCTGGTATGCTATCCTGATTTCAAGATACTGGACATTCCACCCCCCCCCCCCAGGCTGTTTGTGATTAATGGAACTCTTGTTGTAAGACAACATGTATGCTTTTTTCTACAGTGACATTGGTAAGAGAGTGAATGGTGCTTTTGATCACTTATCTTGTGAAGACTCATTTTAAAAGGCTTGTTAAAATAAGCTGTAGATTGTTAATGAACACTGCTTAAAAGTGTGTTGATTTTGTTTATAATTAACTGGCTATATTAATGAGTTTCTTCTTCCAGAACAGATAACAAGTTTCAAGCAGCTTTTGAAACATTTGCCAATAACCAGTGCATTATTGCACCATTTAGCAGCGTGAGTGAGAGGAAGGGGGAAAAATGGTAAAAGTATCAGCAGGATAATTTGCATGGAGCGTTCTGCATGAAGGGTATCACTGCTGTAGCTCCTTGTCTAGTTTCATTAGCGTTTCATCACTTGTGTTGGTACTGAACTTTGTTTCTGGTGAACACTCGCAGCATATGATCCTGTGGTTTTTTTTAAACACAGAATTTGCACAAAACTCTTTTCTCAATACACATTAATATAACTTTGTACAAAAAATTGTATGCAACTAGGGTGGAGAAGGTAGGCTCCGGTGATAAAGGAGAAGAGACAGGAAAATGGCTGGATGAGGGATGTTGTGATGCCTGGTGTGTACATGCAGCACAATGCAATGCTAATGGGGTGGAAGAAGGCTGAGATTGTGGAATGGACAGGATTACATTTTTAAAGTTCCCCTGCACCAGTAATACCCTGTAAATAGGAAACTAGCACAACATGCAAAAAGCAAAGCTAGAACCTCTCTTGCTGATGTCAGTATATCTATACCCAAAATGCACATATTGGATATGATCAATAGAGCTGCGAAAATTCATTGATACAGTATATGAACTGAGGGCCGCTTGGCCGTCTTTGGATTGAGTCTCTGACAGCTTCAGCAGGCTCTCCTGAGCTAATGTTGACAGGAACCTGGGTGCTGTTAGGCCAACCACATGCCTCTTGGACCCATGACCCTCATGGCTGGTGGAAGCCGATGGTGAGAGGATATTGGGCCCTCTGGTGTATATTATAAAACTGTCCCTAGATTTGAGGGTCTACCCAGAGCGATTGAAGGAGGCTGTGGTTGTACTACTCTTGAAGAAGCCAACTTTGGTACCCCTTAATATGTGGGTTCCCCCAAGGGGCAATCCTTTCTCCAATGCTATTTAACATCTGTATGCACCCTCTTGCCCAACTGGTGTGGAGGTTCAGGCTGGGGTGTCATCAGTACACTGATGAGACACAGCATTATCTGTTGATGGACAGGTGGCCAGATACCACTGCAGAAAATCTTGTAGAGGGGTTGGAGGCTATGGTGGGATGGTTAAAACAGAGTCGGCTGAGACTGAATCCTTCTAAGACAGAGGTTTTGTGGCTGTGCCAGGAAGACTTCAGGTTGGGATGCCAAATTACAGCCCTTGATGGTGTGCCCTTGAGATCGGCACTTACCATCAGGAGTCTGGGTATGATCCTGGATGCCTCCTTGACAATGGAGGCCCAGGTCACAAATATTTTACCATCTGCGCCAGGCTAAGCAACTGGCCCCCTACTTGTCCCGCCCTGACCTAGCCACTGTAATCCATGCAATGGTCACCTCCAGATTGGATTACTGCAACACGCTGTATGTGGGCCTACCCTTGAGGCTGACCTGGATACTCCAACTGGTACAAAATGCAGCAGCATGAGTCCTTATGCGGATGCCTTGCACAGCACATATCCATCCAGTGCTGTGCAAGTTACATTGGCTTCTGGTAGAGTACCAGATCAGATTCGAGTTTATGGTGCTGACCTTTAAAGCCCTTAATGGTTAGGGACTTATATACCTCTGAGACCACCTCTTCTGGTATACCCCCAGAGCATTATGCTCAAAAGATCAGAACTTATTGGTGGTCCCTGGCCCAAGAGACATCCAGCTGTTCTCGACCAGAGCCAGGGCCTTCTCTGCCCTGGCTCCAACCTGGTGGAACTGTGTTGAATAACATCTGTGCTTTGTGGGGTATTTTAGAGTTCCACAGGGCGTGCAAGGCAGAGATGTTCCCCAGGCGTTTCATTGAGGACAGTGACGGTTCTCTCTTGGCATCCCCATTTCCCATTTGCCCCCCCCACCACTATTCCCCATGAGACAGCGGTACTGTTAGGTTTTAGTGCCATCTGTAGTTAATGTAGACAAGCAAGGATTTTAGCACCATCTGTAGTTAATGTAAACAAGCAAGGATTTTAGCGCCATCTGTAGTTAATGTAAACAAGCAAGGATTTTAGCGCCATCTGTAGTTAAGGTAGACAAGCAATGAATCAGACTATCATATTTTTATTGTCTTATGTAAATCTTAATTTGTTTTATTGATGTTTTATGCAATTATGTTGGACACCACCCTGAGCTTGGTTCAACTGAGGAGGGCGGTTGATAAATTCAGTAAATAAATAAAATGGACTGAGGGACAGACCAGGGGGATTTCTCTGTTAACCCAAAGAAAGTCACAAGATTTCAAATAAATAAATAAATCTGAAATCTAAAAAACAAAACAGGGGGCTTAACAGTCCCCCAAATAGTAAAAAACAATGCCTTTAGCTTTAAGAAAAGAATCATTGCAGAACACTCAGAGGCTGTTGGGAGTTGCTAGGAAACTATAACGATATTGCCAAGCCTTGGTTTCTCTAAAGCAAAGCTATGGGGATAGGAGAAGCAGGAATGAACTGGGCACCTGGAACAGCACTAGAAAATCCTTCCCCTTTCCTGACATGCCCCCGATGGAGGGGGAACTCACCAGGACAGGCTCAGCAGTGAATGCCGTAAACTCACTACCCACACAACTCTGCCTGGCCTAGCAGTGGCAGCTGGCACAGATCTCAGCCCAGCCTGTCCTGTCCCACTGCTGGCCACCATGCAGCCAAGTCAGACTTTTCCTGGGGAGAGGCTGTCAGAGATAGGGATGGAGAGAAAGCTGAGGACGCATGGGCAGCTAAGGTTAGGTTGGCTGGTGGGTGAGGAGGAAAGAAGGAAGCAGGTTGGGTCCGATGCTTGGAGGCCACTGCATCCCTGAGTGTGGCCTGGCTCTGGAGGCCACTGTGCACTTTGGCTAGACTTTTCCCAGGAAGAGTCTGCCAGGAGTAGAGAAGAAGGGAAAGTTGAAGATGACGGAAGATAAATGTAGGTTGGCTGGAGATTGGGAAGTAGAAAAAGAAGCAGGAAAAGGGAAGGGGCTATGGTGGCTACATGGGAAGGGAAAGAGGAAATAGTGGCAGTGAGGGATGCAGGAGACAATGAGATGCCCCCTGCAAGTTCTTGCGGGTTCCCCATTTGTGCTATTTTATTAGCAAGGTGTTTTTACATGAGGGAGCATTAAAAATGTGATCCTCCCCTGTTTGACTGCCTCATTCTGCTGCATTTATAGACATGGCCTGATATATTATCAGAGGTTGTTCAGATGAACCTAGTAAGGTCAGTACTACTTCATTTAAAGTACTAACATTCATGACAAGAAACCAAAAGAGCAATAGAAACCAATACATCACCTGAAGGGAAGTGCTGTGTTTTCCCAGGTATTTGCTTTGAACACTTGGAAAATGTTGTATGCGTACAACTCAGGCACTAGCTTGGATAATGATGTGTGCCTGTGTACAACAAATGGAAAATAAGTACACATTACAGAAACAGCTGATTGTATTGAAAGGCCCTTAGCGTTGGCTAGTGTTCATGGGCGTTCCTCCCATTCTTGGTGAGAGATCTCTGGATGAACGTTCTGGCTTTCAAGATCCCCTTTGCCTTTCTACCATGACAAATTCAGATGTGTTTCTAAGTGTTTGGTAATATCAGTAGTGTGTGGTTTCTTGATCCATTATTATTGCTTGATATTCTACTCTGCTTGCAAGCTATTTGTGTTTTGTCTAGCAGCCTCTTTAGAAAATGGAACATTTAATTCCTTGGCAGCAAATCTATCAAGGCAGTCCTGAATCTGTTAAGTGTTCAGCATCCATACAAGCAACAATTGACATCAGGATTTTAACCGTGGGGGGTGCGAACTAATATAAAAGCACAGTGATTCTTCTGAATGGTTGCATCAGATGGCTGGCTAAATGGGGTTCCTGCTGTGGGTAAAAGTATGTAAGGTTATGAAGAAGGAGAGAGGACGAGGAGAAAATAACATATACTACCCCTACATGGATAGTAAATTGCAATTGTTTTTACAGGAGTTCCGCCAGAAATCTCTAGATTGGGAGAAACAGCGTTTGCATTACCAGCAGCACGTGGCATCGCTGGAAACGCAAAGGAAGGCTTTGGCTGAGCAGTCTGAGCTCATTCAGGTACAGTTAATGGATGATGAGTTGTTTGCCTTGGAAGGCCGGAGAAAGGATTTATGGCAATCTGCTGAGCCTCAGTTCAGGTTGCTACGCAAATGACCTTGAATCTCGTGCTGGCATAACCCTGTCTTGTCCAATATGTACTCATAGCTGGGAGATAATCTGAAATCTGTTCAGATGCTGGAAGGTAAATACTCCCCTCTGTTTTTAGGTCCCCCCACAGGAAAGGCCATAGAAAGACTTTGCAGGGGGCAATTACATAGAGTGAAATTTTTAAAAATACTATTTTGTTCAAAGCTGTATGCCTTCAGATAGCCCAGGCATCATACTAGAAAGTATACATGAGTTTAAATTTGTGGGTTTTTTTAAAATAGCATTTTCTACAAAATGTTTATGTGGCAAGATAACTAGAGGAGTATAAATTCCTTGTTCTGCTGTTTATGTCTCATGGAACAAGAACACAAAGCCTCTGCTGTTCTAGGAAAATTAATCTGTTCATTAAGGTTAGTGCTGCTGTAGCTTAGTTTAGTTTAACCGATCAGGTGCCAGCTGTGAAGAAGCTTGCCTTGACACAGTCACAGCAGACACTGATAAGAAGCTCATGCTGGGAGCTTTGCACTTAATGGACTCCAGAGTTGCTATTGAATCGAAGTTCTGCCTGGCAGAAGTTGGCAGTGATGGGATTGAAGTTGACACTGATGGTAGCTTTGTGGTGGCAGATTTGTTTGGACAAAGTGTGAGCCTTTTGAGAGAAATGCCTTGTTGCAGCAGTGTGTGTATGTGCTTGATAGTTCAGCCTTCTGATGCAGACTTCCTTGGAGCCTTGGTTGGCATGTTGCTTTAATGAGAGGTCAGCAGAAAAATAAGAAAAAGGGTTTTAATTTCCAACGTAGTCTGAGTGTGCCTAGGGCTGTCATATGCACAACTAATTGAAAATAAGCCACATTGAAATCAAATAGTTGTTTGAAGGAACACATGTTTGTAGGATTGGTTGTAGGTCTTTAGATAAGTATCTGCAGTTAAAAACAGTGTGCACTTACATTGGCCTGCAAGCCTCAGCTGGAAAAAAGGGAAGAAGAGCCATCTGGCACAAAGGATCATATGTCTGCTTTTTATTTTCCTGTGATAGCTGATGGGGGCAAGGTCTGCAGATTCCATATATGCTCTTGCCCTATCCCATGTGTCAGTTATGGTGACCATCCCTACAGAGAAAGAGTGCTAGATTCCTTTGATAACCTTTGCTGCAATTGGAGAAGCTGCTCTTGCAAAGCCCTTGACACGCCTTTCCTCCAGAAGTAGTGTCATGCTCAACACGTACAAGTCAAGCAGACAAAAATAGAACTAAATACCTTTCATTTAAGCTCATTCACGTGCCTTAAGGAACATTTTCTTCCCTTGTTCCATCCTGTGAGGTTTCCCTACACATTATCACCAAAATGGTGGATGTTTGCCTTGTTGGCTGCCATAGCCACATCTGCTTTCTGTGCAGTGTCAGATTTTGACTACTTTCTCTGAAGCACAGAAATGTTGGCAATTTCAGCTTCCTTGTTAAGCTGATAGGTGAGCAGTGTGAGGAAAACTGAATTTATGAGATATCAGACAAATCAGGAACATAACGTGTAATATTCTCTTGTCTGTTATTATATACAGAATATCAATTTCAAAAAGTACTTCTAATTAAAGTATCAGTAACTTTTCTAATAGCAGGATGCTATTATGTATTAAAATTGGCACTCTTCTAGGAGTTAGTGAAATCTTCAGTCTGTGATATATTCAGGGTTCACAGATTTTGGCTGGCCATGGTATTCAGCCCCGCTCTTTGCTAGAAAAAAGGGTTATGCCATTGCCTATGGTGTCATACTGGGAATGCCTATGAAGCCCACCATAACTGTGTGAATGAGTCTTGTCTCTCCTTGGCTTGGAGTTGGGGAAGACGATAAGGTCTCACCCGTGTTGCATTCATTATTGGAGGTGCTTGGAGCACCTCTAAAAATCCAGTACTTAGAATTTTGGAAGCTGACAACATCATACATACCTGTGTTAAGAAAAATACAACCAAGGAGTACTATGACAGATGATGATGATGCCATTAATACACGTGGCATTTATAGAGTACAACAGTTTCCTTCTTTAAGGAACTTTCAGAGTAAAGTATGGTATAAGGAAGAAGGAGATGGAGCTGAAGATCAACAGAGAAAAATCCATTCATTTCCATTATGTTGCTTAAGCGCTAGTTGGAGACTGGTCAAGGCTTTTTGAGAATGTGGCAAAAAGAGGCATGTTTGAATTCCCGCTTTCCTTTTTTTTTTCTTTCTAAATGCAGCAGCATTCCTAGACCTCTGAGGATCCTTAGTGTGCAGCGCTGTTCAGTCTATTAACATTAGGATTCTGTCTCGCCTCAGAGGAAGGCTCTAGTGGGGGCTGTGTGGCTGCGTGCCAAGCAGACCCCCCTTGCCCTGGAGCCTTTGATTTAATTAGCTGGTGCCCCCCCCAGGCCCTCTCCCCCAAAATCCCTAGCAACGGGGCTGAACAGCAGAGGGGGCAACCAGAAGGCAGGAAGGGATAGGATTGTGGAAGCATGTGGAGGGGCTGGATCAGGTCATTTAGTTCATTGAGCAAAGTGGAGAAAAGAGGGAAGTATTGAAGGATAACATGGAGGAAGAAGGAGCTGGGTGAAAAATGATGAGAAGTCAGAATGGATAGTTGGAAAGTGGAGCAGGGGGAGGTGGTGGAGCCAGAGATACCTAGCTATTGTATACAAGGTATAGTAGCATTGTTTAAGTAGATAGTTAGAGATTGCAGGTCGCCACAGTGATCCAGAGGAGAGGAAAATCCTACAATATCTTTTATTAGGACCAGTCTATACAGTGTATGAACTTTCGGGTGCTCCAGTTTGTGTTTTTTATCCCACCATTCTTCAAGGAGTTCAGGATACCATACATAGACCAAGGACACCCAACGGGTTTCGTGGCAAGTGGGAATTTTATAGGCCTTAGTCCAGCACTTTAACTGCTATACAGTACTGGCTTCTCATCAGACTGGATGCTAAAAACGTGGTGGGGGGAGGAATGTTTCAGTTCACAATATCAAGGTCAGTCTACAATGTTAAGGCCTTTTGTCTGCATCTGTGTATAGATTAGGCAGAGCTGGTATCTGGGAAGAAGTGTCAGCCTCCAACTGAAAATAGAGAAACCAGTAGGTGATCAAGTATCTTTCACTAGAAGGAACATACAGATTCCTTAGAAGAATTACAGCAGAGGGAAAAACAGGGAGGTCATTATATTGACAAAACTGGTGATTAATTTACATGATATACTAGGTAACGTGTTAGTGGAAGCCAAACAGGATAGTAATACCCTGTAGGTAGATAATAAACCCTTATAAGCACAGTCCCATCCCAGATCAGCTCCAGCTAGGCAGACAACAAATGAGGAATTAAATCAAATCTTTTTCTCTTCCAGAGATATTCATCTTATGAGATCATGAACAGAACAAGCTGATGGAATGAATGAGCCAGGGCTAGGAGTGAGAGGGATGAATGGTGGACTGGGAGGTGGCCAAGTGAGTTAAGAACAGAGATAGTTGGAGACAGGTACTATAGTGTCTAAGATGTTAGCAGGTGTGATGGAAGAGAAAAGAAATGATAACTAAAAGGCAACAGATCATAGAAGGTGAACTGTGTGTAGGGTTGAAGACAATAAGATGATTGTTAACAAAGGATGTTCCACAACAGAGGTGTGAGTAGTTCTTAGTAATGGCGAGACCAAAATTGTGTTCAAGACAGTGCATAGGGGAGTTGTGTCAAAAGTGGAGACTGAAGGAAGAGATAGGAATGGAAGCAACTTGGTCACCAGGATTATGAACATGAATGTTGAAATTACCAGGAAGACAGCTAGGGCATTTTTAGAGAGGAAGAAAGTCTAAAATCACTTTTAGTAAGCCAAGGGTGGAGGGAGAGATATGGGATAGCAGTTTGAAGTTTCAGAGGTTAGTAGTGTCCTACAAATTAATCTTTGAAAGTCAAGAAGCTGTGGGATGGTGGTGGACCTGGAACTAGAAATTTATGGAAAGAAGGCTAACACTATCACTGTGGTCATCAGGGTGTGGTGTGTTGGAGAAGGCAAGGCATCCAATAAAAGAAGCAGTGATGGAGGCAAAAGGAGAGATCAGTGTTTTGATGAGGGCAGCTAGCTGGAGGGGTTGAGAGTAGGCATGACAATATAGGCTCATTGTCTTCTGGGTTATAGAGTGGCAGTTGTGGGGGGGTAAGGAAAGGGAAGCAGGAATGGGAAGAGTTAACAAATGGGACTGATATTTGGGGAGGGAGGGTAGTTGGTTGCCATAATGTTTGGGGGGAAAGTACCAAAAGTGGAAGGAAAAAACTGAAAGAGGTGGAATGGATAGAGAAGAGGATGTCATAATGTGCAAGTATTAGGAACTATGGACTGGTCCCCAGAGAGGTGATGCCCTTCAGGAGCCACCTTAGTGTCAGGTAACCCTGCCATGGCTGGAATGCGGGAGGCGCCCTTCTCTGGTACAGAAGTGCAGGAGTTGAGAGGGTCCTCCTTTCTTGCTGTGATTTACCATTGTCTGTTCTGTCTCTTATCAATTTGCCTGACCTTGGGTCTCAAGCTGCTAACACATAGCCGCTGCGAAATGTAACTGGTCTGGGATTGTTTTCCTAAGCTCGCCTGCTTGCCTTTTGCACTATGTAACCATTGTCTTAGCTGTGTGTGGGGGGGTAGTTTGAATGTGGTATAACTTAGCCACTTTTAGCTCCAAGTTATCACTGACACAGAGTATATACACGTGTCTCTAGCATTGCCTAAATAAATGCCATCTTCTGAAGAAGCCTGGTGTTTGAGGGACTTTCTGGGGAACCTGACACTTAGCTGTGTGCTCATGGTAATTTCCTGGATCCAGTTCTTATTTCAGACCACGGGGAATGCTGAGAAGATCATTAAGTTCTGGTGGAGGGAGTTATCATTTGGAAAAAAGATAGAACACATTAGTAGCTGAAGCTGTTTTGTGTGGAGTGTGGGAAGCATAGTAGCAAAAAACAAACAAGAAGGAAAAGCAGAAGGAAAATCAAACAGTACCTACTTGGTTGGAGATCTGGAGTTCCTTACTTGGCTGCTCATGTGCTGAGCATTCAGCCATGACTCTGCATCTCCACAGTGGAAACAAGTGGTAACCAAAAGTTACTTGTTACATCGTGTGGACAAGAATGACTTCATATTTGAGCCATGCTTTATGTTTAGTGTTGTAGTATGTTGCTTAGATTTAACATAACATTCTCTGTGTTTACAGTCTCAGCTTTGCAATCGGAAACAAATGTTTGAATCTGTAGAGCTGGCAAGCCAGTCTGAAATCCAGCATTTAAAGAGTAAACTGGAAAGAGCCAATGACACTATCTGTGCTAATGAATTGGAAATAGAGAGGTTGAATATGAGAGTGGATGATTTGAATGATGTCAACCGGAAGATACTGGAGGAACAACAAAGACTTCAAAATGAGCTGAGACTTTCCCAGAACTCACTGGAGGTGAGTGTGTGAATTCCTTGGGAATGGTAATATACAGTCTGTAAGAAATGGCAGTATGCTGAATGGACTTCCTCCCATTCTTCTGTGGGAGCCTTCTGAAACAGCGTTTGGTAGCAGGAGGGAAGGACAACCTCAGTCCAAAGGCAGGAGTTGAACTTGACACGTTACAGGCACAATACCTGTGCACCAATACACACCAATACCTAGTTTAAATCTGTAATCTTGACCCTGTTCATTATGTGTATGTATCAGTCATTTCCAACTTCTTTGAAGGTTTTACATGAGGAGAAGATGGAACTTAGGGCCACACTTCTGTCTCAGGAGGACTTTGTCAACACCTTTAAGATTCAACATGAGCAGTTTCAGGAGGAGATATCCAGGCTGACTGAAACCTTGCACAACAAAGAAGCTGTCATCAGGTATGGTCCTCGACATCTAAATGTAACCAAATCATTAGCCTTTGCCTATAATCTGTGATAGGTTCTCCTCCCCAGGGCAAGCATCTGGTTCTTTACTTTGGAGTCTGAATCTGTTTCCCCATTCCAAGTCCAAAAAAGACTGCCCACACCTTTCTAAATATGAAAAAACCCACTAGAATTAGGTTTGGATCCAACAACATGCAAACAAAAACATAAGCAGACTAGTCTCATATGCAGTCCATTTAAGAAGGTCTTAGCAGAGCATAAAATGTCTTTGAAACTGACAGCTTCTTCTATGGGAGGCCCATCTCTTCTGAGATAACTGATACACATTACATTGCACTCCATTAGAAGAATTAATGTTGGAATTCATGGTCTTGGCTGCAAGCCCAGTTTTTGTTTGCCACTGACCCCAAGCAGAAGGGGCAAAGTATCTGAGGTAATTCTGAGCTTCAGAGGAGACAAATTCCCAGGTTTGAAAGGAGAAAGATGAAGGTTTGTTCCTGTTGCTCTCAGCTTCATGCTTACCAAGGTAATTACTGAGCAAATTTCAGAGCCCTGGTTTGTTGGGCTTGAGCTGAGCACTGTCCAATAGCAGAAATTGTGTGGGAATAATACTGGGACTGAGCTTGCCTGCCTGCCTGCCTCCCTGCCTGCCTCCCTCCCTCCAGTTTGTAGGGACTGATCTGTGTTCCTGTACAGGTCACTGGAGGAGCATCTGCAGAACAGTGCGGGAGCACAAGAAATCTACCAGCGTGAGCCAGAGTTGGAGCGCGCATTCCTGCAGCTAGATCATGAACATAAGAACAAAGCCAATATACAAGCTGAGGTGACTCACCTTGAGGGCAGGTAGATGATAAACCCCAAAATTCTCATAGATAAGAAATATGTCATCTTTGGGAAGTAGTATTTAGAAAATAAGGTCTGCATCCTCAATGTCCCTGAATACTTTGGTTATTTAGAAATGCTCATTTGCACACTTTTGGAATTTTCTTGGGGTATGTTAGCTATAAAACAGTGTTCTTAAGGATAGCTGGCTGTTAAATTTATAATAAATATGCCCTAATACCATAAGTAATAGAAGACCCAGGCTGACTCTAGCCGAATACCACTTTTTTCATTATTATTTTTTTGCAGAGCTGGTATAATGAAGCTTACTTCTCTGCTAATGTTGTATCTGCAGTCACTGAACAGGGGTGCTTTCCAGTTAGTTAAAAACTGACTAAAAATCCTTCACAGGATCCCATGGGTATCATCAGTACTCTGCTATGACTTTTTTCCCAAAGCACTTTGTGGATACAGTATTTGCATCCACTCTAACTTGGATGTTACTTTGTTTGTATCTGAAATCCTTGAGGCACCCATTGATTACCATTGTATGGATATATTTCAGCCAGTTTCACCTGAGGATGCAGACTAGGTGCTTGGGGAAGTTTGTCTATTATTTACCCCCTCAACCCTTGTCCTTCACTGCTTGTGACATTGATCTGTAATGGATGGGCCAATTAGGTCAGCCAAGCAGTGGCTCCTTTTTTTGTTAGAGGGCTTTCTGTCAGCTGCTTTGAAAGAAACAGTTGTCAGACCCTGATTTCAAAACATTTCTGAATCCAGCTGAAATGAATATTTATAGACCACTGTAAAATTTACAATTTTGGAGCAAGATGATCAAATAGGTTGGACATCTCCAGGCATTCCTGGATCCTTGTGAGGGACTGGATGAGAGTGAATAATCTTAAATTCAATCCAGACAAAATGGAAATAATTATTTTGGGGGGACTTTGTAGACCAACTGGAAGGTATGAGACCTATCTTTTCTTGCAAAATCAGTTTGGAATGCTTCTGGACACTGCCTTATTCCTGGATGCTCTTTTGTCAGGTGTGGTGTGGAGCCATTTTTTTGAACTTGGGCTGGTTTTTTGGCTGCATCTGTTTCTAATAGAAACCTGGTCATTGCCATCCATGCCTTCATGATCTTTTAATTAGATTACTGTAATTCACTGTGTACGGGGCTGTCATGAAGGTAGTTTGGAAATGGAGGCATTCTATTTCAGCTACAGACAAATTAATCATGAGAGCTAACAAATACCATTACATTGTGGCTGTAATGAAACAGTTGCACTGGCTACCAAATACTTTTGGAACTCAATTCAAATTCTGTGTCTGGCTATAAACCCCTAAGTGGCATTGGATTACTGTATCTAAGGAGCGTTTTGGCCCATATAAGCCTTCTAAAAATTCAAGATCAGTAGGCGAGGCTATACTTCAGATACTGTATTATGTGGAGGCAGAGTTGACAGCCTCCTCTAAACTTTAGAATTTCCTACCTTGAGCAGCTCATCGGATATATCCTGCTGATGTTCTGAAGATAGGTTAAAAGTGATCTATTTCAATTGGTCTTTGGTAGGTCAGATTGTTTGTATTGCTGTTCCTAATTGTTGTTAGTGGTTTAACCCCTGCCTATCTGTTGTTTGATTTTCTCTTATGATAGGTAGTTTTATATTGATAGTTTAAAAGTTTGGTAATTTGGATGCTTTATGGTGCCATCCTGAGCAGAGTTGCACTCTTTCGAGTCCATTGCTATCAGTGGTCTTAGAAGGGTGCCACTCTATTCTGTATGGCACTGTTAGTCATTTAGAATTCTGACATACTTTTTATGGCTTCTGAGTGGTGCTTTAGAATAAGGCATTATAAAATACTATAAATAAATAGATGTAAGGTCCAAGAATCATGCATACTTGCTATACTGGCCAAAAATAGTAACTGTAGTTTCCTTCAGTTAAAATATTTGAGCTAATCATGAACTGTCCTGTCATTTGCCTGGGTCGGAGTGGGATTTGCATCAGATTGATTTGGGTTGCAAGTGAGGTTTAGGAGAGCAAAATAGCTGCCATATTCCTTGGGCCTGTGTTGTGCTCCTGCAGTAGCTTATGGATGGTTTTACTTAGCCTGTCTTCTGGACTCTAGTCTAGGATCCACAAATGCAAAGTGTACCCAGCTGAACGAAGAGTTGACTGAGAAGTGCCATGAGCTGCAGTTGACGGAAGAGCGCCTTTCTCAGGCCAAGGTGGAGATTAATAAGGTAAGGGCCTTGTAGTAGTGTTGCATTAAAATAGGTTTGAGCATTACTGGAATGTGTGAAAGTCAAATGTAGACTGTTGGAGTCAAGTATAGGCGCTGTTACTAGAAGATGATGATGTGTGAACAAAGTATAGATGTCAGTTGATACATTCTGTACCATGATTGCATTGCATTTAACCTTGTAGTACCCTATAGTCACTGTTTTTTCAAAATTTGAAACATATAAAAATATTTAGGAGATGCTCCTGTTTTATTCTTCTTATGTTAGTGTTGGTGCTACAAACCATAGATCCAAGTATTTTCTACAGATGGACTCTACTTTGTCACACCACAACTTTCACTGGCAGTGCATCCAGTGGAAGCCTCATAGGTGCAGGGGGGGGTGAGGCAGTGACTATTACAATAGCAGAACAGGAATGACACAGTTTACTAATCTATTTGCCAGTTTATCATGAATGAATCCCTGTTTTAGCTGAGTACGTCTTCTTCAGAACATAGGAAGTGATTGTGTATTATTACTATTACATTACATAATAAGACTGCAGTTGAGGATTCAAAACAAACAGTGAGCGGATTTAGGGATGGTGTGCTTCCAGTGAACTTTATGTTGTTCCATGCTGCAGTATCCCAAATCCATTGCTGATCATCCCTGCAATGCATCATTCTAAATTCGTATGCATTCCTGTCTAGTTAAAGGAGCAGTTGTCCCACATGGAGCAAAGTCACAGTGGCGAGTTGGAAGGAATGAAGCAGGAGGTCTCCCAGCTAACATGGGAGCTACACCAGCGTGACATCACGATTGCCTCAGCTAATGGTTCTTCCTTGAACTTGGATCAGCAGCTAAGACTGGAGATTGAAAAAGCAGAGCGAAAGGCAGTGGAGCACAGGGTACAATGGCTTGTCTGCTTACCAGTATTCAGATATATGCTGATAGAAATTCTGGATGCATGCTTGTTTCTGACCCTTTGGTGCTGTTGGCTAAATTTGAAAATGTAAATGTACAAAGGACTAAAATTTTTCCCAAGATGGGAGTTGGGATTTATGCATTCTAATAAGTTGCTGGGTTGAACAACAGTTAATTATCTTGGTGGGTGGCATGTACTGACAATTGGAAAAATCAAGTACTAACTTAAAAAAAAATCTCTTTCTGAAGGCTGTCCTGTCTCAGCTGGAAGCTCTCAGACAAGAAAATCACCATCTCTCAGAAATGCTGCAGAAGGTAGAGTATGAAGTGATGATGTGACATTTCCAGTGAAGTATACTTGTCGCCTCTGGATAGCACTTAGCTATTGTGTTTGTTGTGCAGCGAAGAATATCTTTCATATATTTACACAAAGCAGAAAGGTGATCTGATATTTTTCTCCTGACGTTGGGAGACATAGGCACAGAGAGTGTACAAGGACTCAGTGGAGCTTAAGAGAAATCAGTGGGACTAACTTTTGAGTAAACATGTTAAGGATTGGGATAAAAAGACATGGAATTCCTGGTACATGTATTTTATTTGTTATGCCCACTAGGGGTCAGTGTAAGTAGACTTAAGTGAAGATTTGTAAAGAAATCTGTAGCGGGAAATAGCTGTAAAAGGTGGCATTTACAGGCTGTTCGCATGATGTTTTGGTTGAACCGTAGATGTATAGTAACTATTTATTAGGCAGCACTTTTTAAATTATGATTGTTTACTGTCAAATTGTTTTCAGTTGATTTTATGTGATTTTAACTGTACTGTATTTATTACTGTAAGCTGCCCTGAGCCTGCTGTAAAGTGGGGAGGGCGGGGTATAAATTAGATAATAAATAAATAAATACATTATTTGAAACCAACCATATTGCCACTGGTCATAGATGTATGATCACAGTGCCCCATGTACATCACTTGTAGTCTCTTCTCAATAATAATGATGCTGTTGTGCATGATTACCCCTTGTCATATGTTGCTGGAATCGTAGGACTTGTTTCGTCTATATAGCTGCAGCAGGTTAGAATTGTTCCATATTAGTCACAGAATCAGGTTTGCCTATAGGAAATTACTTTTCTCCTTGGATGATCTCTGGAGAAGCCCATGGATACTGAGAATGTCACAAAAATGTGATCAGTGTTTCAGAAATGCCCACTTCTAGCTTGTCATATGAAGGTGCCAGGAGGACTTTTGCTTGTCATTCAAAATGAGCAGTCTTGTGAGAAAGAGCAGTATCTGGCATGGAAGCTACCTGGAAAGCTGCCAATCAGGCATGCTTTGCCCTGAATCATCATGGAATGTCTCCTGCACGTTAGATGTCATTCATCAGTCAGTGGCATATTCCCTCCTCCTTTTATTCTTTCCTTGGTGTCCAGATTCAGGACTCTTTTCTATCCTTTTTTTTTAAAGTTTCATGGAGGTGCACATCTCCATGGATAAAAGCCTTGACCAATTTCATTTTAAGGCCCTAGACTTGGGACTGTACTCCTCCAAATTAATAACATTAAATGCTCACCCAATGTATCCAAAATGAAAATGTCTTCCAGTGGCTAAAAGAACCTTGGTCAATTTTATTTTCAGTGCAGTGGGAGAGCAGCTCAGTGTGGTGTGTAGGGATGGTCACCAACCAGCTCAGGAACTAAAGTTCATGATTAATTTTTGCTGGTTCATGGTTCATGAACTAAAGTTTATGGCAAGTCAACCAACATGAACTTTCAATGAACTTTCAGACAGTTCCTGGAGGTTCCTGCTGGTTCCTGTCTGGTTTCCAGATAGACTGTGGGGAGGCTCAAAGAAAATGTTTACCAAACTTCAGGGGGCCCAGAATTCTCCAGGCTTGGAAACATTGTTGTCAGTTTCAAATTAGTCATGCCAGTTTCAAGAGGGTTTCCTCCCTTTGCCCAAGTTTTTTGTGTGTTTACTTACCACTTTCTTGCACAGACCTAGCAAAATCCCACCTACCCATCTCCACTTGGATTTGTGGTTCTGTATTTTGAAATCAGTTCTTTCAAGCTTGCAATCCTAGTGGCACTGGGTTCTGCTGGGCACTCTGTGATTGCACTGGTACTGCTGTGCACTTTGTACATTATACTGGTTCTGCTGGGCTTGCACAAATGCCCCTCCTTGTTTGGATTGTGCTGGAGCTGGCATTACCACATTAGCACTGGGTTCTGCTGGGCACTAGTACATTACACTGGTTCTGCTGGGCTTGCAAACCACCACTCCTTGCTTGGAGTACGATTCTGTGTCCTGTTGTGCTGGCATTGCTACATTGGCACTGGGTTCTCCTGGGCAGTCCGTACATTGCACTAGTATTGTTGGGCACTCTGTACATTGCACTGGTTCTTCTGGGCTTGCAAAAATGCCCCCCATCTTCAGTTTCTACAGCAGAGATTCTCCATCTCATCCTCCGAACAACCCTATAAAGACTAAGTATGTGTGACTGGCCCAAGGTCACTCAGTGAACTTCATGGATGAGCAGCTATTTGAATTTGTCTAGCAGGGAAAGGCTATATTAAACTAGCCCCAGACATGCTAGGAGACTGGAAATTTAGTATGCTGTATCCAACATTATACATTTTTAGACAAGCTATTTTTTGTGGGGTGAGGTGTCATTTCACCGCATGAATTTATCAGCATCTTGATCTGTTTGGCTCAGGGGGATGAGGATGACAAAACAAGAAAAACTATGAGGTTATATATTTCCACGTTAATTAAAGAAGGAAAATGTCACCTGAAAAATTAAGTTGAGATTTCAGTGTGTCCACAAGTGTTGAAACTGTTGCAAGTTCTTTATCATGCTTTGTGTGTTAACTAAATTACATAATTTTACTAATTTACTTATTAAATCCTGAGATGAAAAATCGGAAGAGGCATTCTAAAAATGATATTTTTTTTTACTCCAGGCTGTGGAGCTCGTATGTTCTGATTTGTGTTTGCAAGTGTGGTTGGTTTTGTTTGTAATAGGATCTTGGATTCATTGCTCTAGAGGAGTAAGTCCCAGCTGGTTATTTAAGCTTTTCTTTCCAGCCAGCAAATACACTAATCACATAGCAGTTTGAAACAAATGGAATGTCAGGAGGTTCAGAATACACCCAGCTCCAAGCAGGCAGTCCCATTGGCTTTGGGTGTAAAATGGTGAGCTGTACAGCTGGAACACATTTAATGTGACTGACGTTTAAGTGATCACAAATTGGTCTTGAAGTTCACACCCAATTGAGACGAATGAGGGAAGCTGGTACCTCTGTAGGTTTGATTAGTTCAGTCTGTCTAGATATAGACTGGGTCAGACAACCTGTGATTGATTTCACTCTAAAGAGATTTTTCCGCCCAGTAGAAGGCTTGGAATTTTTACTTCTTAAAATTGCATTGCTAACTTTAGGGAGACCTAGGCTTGTGAACAAAACCAGGCACCACTCAGTGAATTATTTTTGTCTTTGTAAGGTGAAAATCACAGCTCTGACAGAACTCCAGGAAAGTCATGCCAAGGCCCTAAATAGAGTGGAGGCTGAGAACCAGCAACTACAAAAGGAACTAGCAGAAACTCGAGCCAAACTGGAAGCTTCCTCTCAGGTCTCCCAGGAGAAATATGAGAGTATTTTGCAGCATTTGCAGCAACAAGTGACTGAAATCAAGAATACAGAGGCCAGGTAAAAATCTGCACAGCCTTAGGAAGTTTGAAATACTGCTGGTTTTAGCCAGCAGTAAAAGCTGAAGCCATTCTGAAATGCCTTTTTAGAGCCTCCAACCTTTTTCACAATGACTGTTTGATTGTGGGAGAGCTCTTGTTTATGCTTTCATTTTTTGCCACTGTTATCAAAGTAGGTTTGGAGAAACACTGAAAAAAGACATATGCATTCAACCAGTTGGAGTCCATCTGTTTGTCTTCTCCCCCATCCCTTGCAGGTCTTCTGATGGATCACTGATATAGAAAACACAGCTCTAGTATTGATCTATACATTGAGTATCACTAAGACTTACTGTACTGTTACACTTTGAATTCTCTACATGTTTTCTCTGCTCCAGGGATTTTTACCTGAAGCAGTGGAAACTGTTCCATAGGAACCCTAAGCAATTTTTGCGTAACATTTGAAGGTAAAAGGAGCTGACCAGGGCTTTCTCAGTGGCAGCTCCATTCTGGTGGAATGAGCTCCCAGAGGAGACCTTGTGCAGTTCCACAGGACCTGTAAAACGAAGCTCTTCCACCAGGCTTTTGAAGCTGCCACCACCATTAACCACCATTGTTAACCACTAACGTTAACAATTAACAACTGATAGCTGAAGGTGAGAGACCCCTTTGTTTTCCCGGAATTCTCAATAACAGCTTGAGTCAGTCACCAGAAAGACAATTAAAAGAAGATAAAAAACCAACTATGAGAAGTGTGGACTGAGTAATTATAGCCATTGGGAATTAATGCTACTAGCACTTTATTGAGTTGTATGGCCTAATGATTTTAGAATTGTTTTAACCTAAATTGACTTATATTTTATTGTAAATTATGTACTGATTTTATGTAAGCTGCCCTGAGCCGGCCTTGGCTGGGAGGGCGGGGTAAAAATCCAATAAATAAATAAATAAAGAAAATTTAAATTATTATTGCCAATTTATGTCCAGGAGAGTGGAGAAGCTGCAGTGCAAGCATGAAGAAGAAATGAGAGCCCTTCGGGTTAAGTTTGACTCAACTGTTCAGCGCTATGAAGAAGAAATCCAGAAAGCGGAGTGTTCATCATCTAGAAGGGTTCCAGCTGCATTATCCCCTAATGTCAGTAGGGGCACATCAACTGAAGCCTTGTCCTATGACACTCACCTGGGGTCAGATTCATTGCAACTTGGAAACAAGAAACTTACTGATGATATGTTGGAAAAGTGTGACATCAGTCATGAAAGGGAACTTCTGTCTTCGGTAAGTAGTAAGAATAAAAAATTATGAAGGCACTATGTGACACCAAAGTGAGAGTGCTGGGATTTGTCTCTCAGATTACCTGTTTGAAAAGTTTCACGCCCAAATGACACAAAAATGTCTTTCAATTGAAGCCTACCAGGAATTCTGATGGCGGTGAATTGCTCACAAAAACAGCATGGAAGTGGATGCTCTGAAGTTAAACTTGAGGCAGAAAGTGGTATGTTTCTTGCCTCCATGCATGTGGGAGAGTGATGCTGTCAGCTTTCATTGCAAGGCTGAACTCTTGCTTAATCAAATCTTGAGTTTTTCACGTTAGATGTGTGAAAACCTGGGAGAGCAGGGAGGGCTTGTTCATTGGTCTCCTTCAGTTCTGCCCAAACACAGGTGCTTTCTTTTGTGGAGGTCACTCACTCATGAGGTTGCCAGGTTCAGCACTAGCACGTGCCCCTGGTGCTCTGCAGCCAGTTCGCTGTGCTCTGAGGTTTTTGACAGCAGTTGTTTTAATGCAATTTTTTTTGTATTTTTGCATTTGTGTGTTTGTGTGCATTTGTGTGCCCGTACCTGGAAATCATGGTGACCTCTGGTGACTCCTACTGGGGCACACAGGACGTTCAGAGAAGTGACTTGATAGCCTGTCTCTGGCCTCCTGGCCCTTGTATTCTCTAGAGGTCTCCCATCCAAATACTTGCTAGGGTCGGCCTTGTTTAGCGTCTGATATCTGATGAGATCGGGCTTTCCTGGGCTATCCAGGTCAGGGTGTTTTTATGCATTTTAACAGCAAGTTTGCCTATTTTATAACCATTACTTAATTTATCTAAGCACAAATTTACTTAATGCACCTATTATGTGAAATTTGTTGAAATATTTATTACACTTACGTAAATTATTCACAGGAGTTTTTTATACAACTGTAAGAACACAACAGTCTGATTGCAGGTTATAGCTTCATGAGCTATAAAAATTATAGACATAGCAAAGGAATCTTGTTGAACCTTGAAGGCTACCCAATCTATTTATTCTTTGGCTACTTAAAATTTAATTAAAAAAACAAACAGCAGTAAGAATTAATGTGTCTCTTTCAAACCTGTCAGAATGCACAATGTATGTCTATGCAGAAGAAACCGAACAACGTTTGAGTCCAATGGCACCTTTAAGACCAACAAAGTTTTATTCAAGGTATAAGCTTTTGTGTGCAAGCACATTCCTGTGAATAACTCTTCTTCTTAAAGGTGCCACTGGACTCAAGCTTTGTTCTGCTCTTCAGACTAACACAGTTAACCACTTGAATCTGCTCAGAAGAAAGTAATTATATTCAGCAGGGCTTATTCCCAGGTAAATGGGCATAGGATTGCCTTGTAAATTGAATTAAATAGGAGTTATTTCAGAGGAGACATACAGAAATGGGGAGGGGGGCAGTTCTTCATCTGGCATACAGACCCAGGTTCCAACCCCTGCCACCCCATTAATTTCTTCTCTAAAATAGAGATTGAGAAAGCAAAGCATGGAAAAGAGGTTGGGGTTTACTTGGGTTGTTCCCTAATTAGTTCAAAGCTATCAAATTCTACACCTGAAGCTCCTCTCTTATAATACTGTTTTAGAATTGAAGAATGTCTCCCTTTCTGTCTGATATGCTTTTTAACTTCAGTGGAACATTTCTCCTTTTAGGAAACATATCTGTTTATTAAAATTAACCACCTTCTGTTTTCTTCTGATCATCTGCTCTGGCCAGTACATCCTGCCCAGAGTCCCAGACACATTCTGTCTCTATTAGTGGCTAGTTTGAGGGAGGGAATGAAGCTGGGATTTTAAGCTTGTGAGATACAGGCTTGGGAAACACATCAGAGAGATCCTTCTTGGATTGAAAAATAATATATAATGTGAGAGGAAGTTACAAGAAGATCATTCTGTTCCTCTATCGGTGCTATTACATTGATTGCAAACCTAACCCAGTGAAAAAGTGGATGTTGCTAGTCAGTAGCTCATGAATCAAAAGAGCAGACTCGTTAGAATCATGTACAAAGCACAAAGCTGTTCAGAAGGCTCTGGCAAAGCGGTTTCCGTGTCACATTGTGTATAATAGGAGCCAGGAATGTCAATTGACTTGCTTGGGCTCTATTGAAATACATTACAGCAAACAAAAGTTGCAACTAAATGTGGAATGGATTGAGAGAGAGACCAGCTCTGGGTCTGTAATGGCAGCCCCCAGAATTGAATGATGGCCCCTGGAATCAGATAAACTGCTCTTGGCATAGGATGACAGCTCCAAGTAGAATGGCAACCCCTGGGGACTGAAATCAGTACTCTAGTAGTGGAATGACAGCTCCCCAGAATGGAATGATGGCCCCTGGGAGTAGCATAAGTGTTCTGGGACTGGAATGACCACCCCCAGAGTGGACTGACTGCTCCCAGGCATAGCAGTGTTCTGTCATTCCAGTCCCAAAACACTTCTGCTATCTCAGGGATCATCATTCCCCACTCTGAGGGTTGCCATACTAGTCCTAGAACACTTATGCTATTCCCAGGGACCATCATTCCACTCTGAGAGCTGTCATTACCATCCTGGAACACTTGTATTTTACTCTCAAAACCATTAATTCACTCTGGGGACTTTCATTTTAGGCCCAGAGCAGTCTGTCTGGGCCCAGGGACCGTAATTCTACTTTGGGGGCTGTCATTCCAGGCCTATAGCTGGTTTCTTGAAAACTGTTCTGCATTTCTGTTGCAACTTTTGTGTGCTGTAATGTATTTTAATGGAGCCCATGCAAGGCAATTGGCATTATATTTGGTGGGCTTTCAGGCCTCACCCATTGTTACCAAAGGGCATTCCTGTCATTTGTTTCAGTACATCCTCACACAGCTTACTGTTGGCCATTCCCTCCCTCCCCCATTGCAGTGTTGAGCCACTGTCCCTGTCTTCTTTTTCCTATCAGTTGGCAAATGAAGGGGGATGGTAGCAAGCAGTTTTGCTGAAGCAGAAACTGCTACTTAATGTGTTTTGTGCTCACCCTGAAGTTCACCTTAACTATCTATTGAGAAAGAAAAGGAGGAGGAAATGGAGCTAGCTGCTGCTGAGTTGGGCAAGGAAGCATCCTGGTACACAGCTGCAGCCTCACTTGCTAGAGACAGCTGGCTGGCTGGTTGGCTGTGCCCCACCTTCTCCACTTTAGAGATTCAGTATGGGTTTGGCTGGGCACCAGGCAAGGAGGGGGAAACTGCTATAAGCCTACAGAAATCGGTGACACACTTCTATAGGCTGGGAAATGCTGTTCTGTGTCATTGACTGCAACAGCTTTTGGCCATATACAATAAATGCTGTTCAAAATCTGTATGCTATTATTGACCTGTGGCCCCCTATGCAGATACTTAAATCTCCTAATTGGGACCATGCAGACGCCAAGATGTTTCTGCAAACTCAGGGGACCCCCTATATTTGTAGAAAATCTGACTGTTTAAAAAGAAACAATGGGGAATTTAAATTTCCCCCCAAAGAATAATTTCCCTCAGGCCCAGCATCATCTGTGTGGCAGACTGGGAGCTTTGCTGGGCCCAGCGATAGAGGTGCAGCAGCCAGGAGCCACCCTGGACCTGGCAGCCTGCTATGGAAGACTCTGTTGGCCTGGGAGAGCTGTGTGTGTGTGTGGGGGGGGAGCTGCTCTGGGAAGGCTGCAGAAAATAGTGGGGGAGGGAAGAGTGCCAGCTCACCTGGAGCTGCTCTGGGCAAGCCACGGGTGGGGGAGACTCTGCCAGCTCGCTTGGAACTGCCCTGGGCAAGTTGCAAAGAGTGGCAGGGTATAGGGAGGGAAGACCTTGCTCTGGGTGAGTTGCAGAGAGTGGGGTGTGGGGTGAGGGAAGTCTCTGCTAGCTTGCCCAGAGCTGCTTCAGGCGAGCTGCATAGAATGCAGGGGGAACTGCTGGCTTGACCAGAGGAGTTCAATAGGAGCCACCGAGAGTGACTATGGGAGGAAGCCTTGACAGGAGAGGCAAACACAAAAAAAGAGAGCGTGATTGGGTATGGGGGGCAGAAAGAGAAAAAGAGAGTGATTGGGTAGGGGGGCAAAGAGCATGGCAGGCATGGGGGAGAAAGTTAGAGATGGGGTAACAGGATGGAGAAAGAGTAAGAGGCAGAGAGGAAGGGGGAGAGGGGAAGAAACAAAGGAGGGGAAATGCCCCCTCCCCGGCCTCCTGGTTGTTCTAGGGGCAGTTTACAATGTAGTTAAAAGGATAATTAACAACAATTTAAACAGTAAGAACATAAGAATACTATAATCTTTAAATGTCTTGCAGTAAAATTTGAAGAGAATAAACAGTTCAGATATAACCACCACAAAACCTTTCTGATTGCCAAATGCCTAGGGAGAATAAACACATCTTTGCCTAGCACTTAACGCTCAAACTGTGGACACCTGGCAAGTAGCAGTAGGGAGAGCATTCCGTAGGCAAGGTGCCAATACCAAGTGACCTTGTATGTTGTGCACACCTACCTCACAGCTGAGAATTAGAGCTCATGTAGCAGAACCTACAATAACAGTGTCAACATTTTGGTAGATTCATTCTTGTGGAAGGAATGCAATCCTTAAAGTACCCTGATCCCAGCCTACTTAGAACTTCAAGCACTCGCAATTTGAATCATGCTTGGACAGTGTTGGGTGCCAAATGTCCCTTACACAACCTGTACAAAGGACATCAGGTTACGCGAACTTTTCATAAGGTCTTGAAATTTTCAAACTTGATTTTTAACAAGTGTACTTTCTAAACCATATGGCTGCTGAGGTAGGCTTTTAAATGATGGGGGCAGTATGAAGAATCTGTATCCCAGTCCTGAGAATGTTTACTCAGAAGTAAGTCCCTTTTAGTTCATCAGGGCTTGAAACCCTTTGCAACATTAACATCTTAAAACCAAACTGAAAACTAACATAACTGTAAGTCCAAGATTTGCTTCCTGACCGCAAAGAAGTTGAAGTGTGATTTTAGGTGTTTGAGCAGGTTGTTCACTCTATTACTGGAAGACTGAGCTATAGAAATCCATTCACTTTGGATTGGATTGTGTTATAAGCTGGACTTTCTTTGTAACATTCATTCCTCTCCCTTCCATCTTTTTGTTGTGTATATAAATTGTCCTAAAGAATGTACCCCTCATACATCTAATGAAATGGACTCTGACTCATGAAAGCTTTTGTAGGAATCAACATTGTTAGTCTTTGTAGCACCTCTGGCTTATACTTTCCCCAGCTCCATTCAAATTACTGTAGTTATTCCTGGATTGGTAGCCTGATGAAACATTTACAAAATGATCCTCTTTGGACATGTCATCTATCTCCAGGTCATAACTTGTATGAAGCTAGATAGTATCAAATAAAGCAAGAGTACTGGCTTACTTCAGAAGAAATAAAATGTGTTAGACCAGTCCAGATATCATTAATGAAAACTGAGGACTTTGTGTCCTTAAGGAAATTTCAGATTCTTCACCACTTTAAAGGCAACAGCTCTATGAAAAACAAATTTGAAATGTGCTTAAGGTCATTTACAAGATGTGGATGTTGTTCTTAAAATGACTTGAGAGTGTTTTAATCAGTGCAGCTACCTTTCTGGTTACCTTGGTAATGAGGATTTCATTTGTATTTAAGATGAAGGGATGAAGCTTGTGGATTTCCATCTATACATTGTAAACTGATGTTTGTAGCGCAGTGCTTTCTCCATCACAGTTTCATGGCAAAATTTAGCATGTTGGTCCGAAGACTCCTTCTGTCCCAAAGTTCAACACTTGCATTTTCTTTTTAGAGCCCTCTACCTACTGCAAACATTGGTGTGATTGCTACGAAGTTCTTGGAAGAAGAGGAAGTACGATCTCAGTATATCTTGGAATGTTTAGATGCACATATTGAGGAGTTGAAAAGGGAGAGTGAAAAGACAGTGCAACAGTACACACAGCAGCAGTGACAAGGGGTATGGACTGGTGAGAGCTGGCTTAATGTGAGACAAATCCAGCAGCGGACAGAGGTGTCTGTGGTCCATGTTGGGCTGCTCAGCTGTGGTAAAACCAAAAAAATGAGTTTTATCTGAAGCAAAATTCCTTGTCTGATCACAGTACCTGAACTATTGGAAAAAACCTTCTAACTGCCGTATTGGTTCTTGTTGCCCTGCAGTATACAGTGATACAAAAACAATATACGGCTTCCTGAAGGAGGGAGTTGTGTAGCAGACTCTGTGGAAAGAACTTAACATAATTTTACGTATATATGTGAAGAAATATTAGGGTGTTTCTCATTTTATCATTATATAAATAAAGACCATCACAATGGCTGCTTAGAGTATCAGATAACAATCTGTTTTCATGAGCATTTGCTACATGTTATGAAACCGAGTAACCATGTAAAGGACCTGCAGTTTTGGTTCTTGTTCTCCTATGGTGTTGGTAAAAAACATTTCCTGTGTCTCATTGCTCTTGTCCTCACTTGCATACCAAATACTGAATTAATGATCAGCTGTTTCTGCTGGAATGTTCTTAAAAAAGGGAAGGTGTTCTACTGTATAAGGTAAGTTGGTTCAGAAGGTAGGCAGTAAACACCAATAAATGAGAGCAATTTTACTTATACAACAACTGCCTTATGGAGTGCATAGCAGCTGTTCACAGCCATGAGAGCAAATTTAGGAGCTTGGTCAGTGTGCCAGACAGCTTTTAAGAGGTGGTTTAGTTCCAGCAAGGAATGGAGCTCGTCCTTGGGAAAACCAATTATCATTTCCTACCTCCAACTCGTCCCGTCTGCCAGTTGCTCTTTGGGTAATCCTAGCTGAATTTCTAATAAGATTTCAAACCTCTGAATGACCAAACTTAAAATTTCATTTCCAGTAAAATTTCAAAATGTGAAGAGACAGTCAGGCTTTCCCTTCCAAATCCTTGAAACAAAATGTTCAGCTGAGCTCTAAATCTCTTTAATTTTTTCTATTCAGAATTTTCTTTTGATCTGTTATTTAGCCTGCCTTTATTTCTGCAAGTCAGAGAAGCCCATGGATGTGGCAGGGAAGATTTCTTTTCCTTTTTATAAATTTTAGATAGTTATACCCTGCTTTTGTCCTTAATGCGGACTCAAGAAAAGCTTGCAGCATCATTCTCCCTTCTACATTTTTATCCTCACAAGAACAACCTTGTGAGATAAGTTAGGCTTAGAGGGTGACTGGCCCAGCAAACTTCTATGGCAGAGTGGAGATTTGAACCTAGGTGTCCCAGATCCTAGTCTGATGCTCTGACCACTGTATCACACACCAGCTCTCATTTTATAATGTTTAGCTTCCGAAGTGTGGACTCCTGATGTGGAGTTGCTTACTTCCCATGATAATACTCATCTGCCCCTACTGTACGATGATCTTAATAATATCACACTGATAAAAAGTGTGAGATGCTTGTATTTCTAGATACAGTGAAACTTGATGCCAAAACCTGAGAAAAGTGGTGCTGGGCTTTACTAGCAACTCTTTAATCAGATCATGATTTGAGGAATTCTTGCTCTGTATCTGAAGAAGTGAGCAATGACTCACCAAAGCTCATACCCTACCACAAATTTTGTTAGTCTTTAAGGTGCTATGGATTCTTACTCTTTTCTACTGCTACAGACTGACTAACATGGCTACCCATCTTGATCTATGCTATGCTTGCTGAGTTTCTTTTTATGGCTTTACACCACTCTTTCCCAGCACCTGCACCCACAGTAGTTTGACACTGATGGATGACATAGAATCACACCCAACATGAAGACATGCCAAAACAATAACATTTTCTGATTTACTCAGTTCTGTAGGATGGTAAATAATGTCTGTCAAAATGCACAAAAAGCATTTCCTGTGGTTGAAACTGGTGGTTCTGTCCCAACGAAATGAATGTGCTCTGTCCTCCTTGTGCATGAGCCCTGTTTTCCTGTAAAGTAGCTTGGAGCACAGGAACATGTGCCTCTTGTCTCTAGCAGTTATCATTGTAGATTTACTCTCCAGATGGCTGAATATTTTCAAGGAGCTCTGCATCTTTTCTTGCACATGGAAATGAATTCCATGGGAATGGAGTTTTCTGCACATGCAAGTACTTCAGGATCCTTCCCAATGCAATTTCAGATAAAATTTATTAAGACAATGTAGTTATTTGTCATTCAGTTAGTTAGGTTCAATGTTAAAAATGGAGTAGAAAATAGAGACTGGTGATAAATGAGAAATACAGAAGAGGCCCATGCCTTTCCTTCCTAAATCTGAGAAAAATAACACTTGTGACTTGTAAGTCAAACTTGTTTCCACCTTAGGGCTAGAAAGGTGGGGTGTGTGGAGGGGGCGGACTAGCTGCCAGGATGGCAGTTCCACTCAAATTGTACAATATAGCCAGATAGAGTGAGTTTATTATTGATCTGTATTATTGCCACTGTAGCCCCGCCAACCTTGGGCTGCAAACTCTGCAAACTATGAGGACTTTGAGGTTTTCTGCAAGGCTATACCACTCGGGTTGAATCGCAGGAAATATACTCTGTCATTTGCATCACTTAATTTCCTGCACATTGCATAAGACAATTGCATTGGCTGGAGCAGCAGCCAATATAGCTTTAATGCTACAGCTATACAACTTCCCACCAGGAGGGGCTCCATTTGATACCTAACTGTATAGCTTTGTTTGCAAAGGTCCTGCAGTGTCATTTGTAAAACCCATTTTATGCCAGTAGGTACTCTTGCACTGTGCAATGACCACTGCTGTCATCTGCAGTGGATGGGGCAGGGTAAAATATGGAGGATATTATTGTGGGGTTGGGGGAAGAGAGACTTGACTTGAAGTAGATTGAAATGTAAGCTTCAAATGTGTGAGTGAATATATTCCAGGCATAAAAACAAGTGTGTGTGAACACAGCCTTAAATTTTCTGCTCCAATTAAATCTAAAGAGAAGGTGATATATGCAACAGTGTATTTCACATAGCTTTCTTTGGGGTTTCATAGGTCAGATGGTAGTGCCTAACTATCTCTCCTGCTAATTAATCTTGAAAAGATTCTTACATTTTGAAAACCATAACCTAGTTTGAGCCAGCTAAAGTGCATCCAAGAATGAGCCACCCAAATCTAAACTTTAAACGTTCAGAGTATTTTTTAAAAAATCCTTATACATAGTTGGGGTAATCTCTGACCCACAAAGGCTATGAACTATCAGAATTTCCTCCCATGCCTTGTGCCGCTTAATATATTTTCCTACAGCAATAGAGGTACTTTTGTTGGTTAATTCTAGGGAAACATTGATTTGTTCTTGGAAAGAGAGCTGGAATCACACAGGTGCCAAGAACCTGAGACAGTTCTGAACTTTGGCAGAGCAATCTGTCAGTCCCAAAATGAACACGTAATTTGAGATGAACCAATTGCACAATGAGGCTGACATTCTTGGTCCTTCCCTGCATATACAGGGGTACAAAAACTACTAGAAGGTGCCTGATAGTTCTGGATAAGTAAAAAGTTGGGGGTATATGCGTAACTCATGAGCAATATCCAAATGTCTCTTGAGTGGGCTTAATGTGTGTTGAGACTGTAAATATGCATGTTTTGGAGGAAGAGGAGGAAGTTTGTTTATCCTGGAGGGTGATGACAAAGCTAGTGCAGACTTCTGAGGTGCTTTTATCTGTGGCTGCAGGGTTTCCATGCCTTCCGAATGTTGAACATCCCTTAAGAATAATCAGTTAGCTTTAACGGTTTTATAATTAATGAAGCTGGAGGGGAGTTTTGTCTTTGAACTGAGACTTTTAAAAACACCAAAGAATTTCCTTTTAGTTTGTGAGGCTGAGCCAGATGTGTGCCTTCTACTTTACGTATTTAAAAATCTTTTGGAAATCTACTTGTACATTTGTGCATTTAATTGGTAATCTGTATTGTAAGAGTTCAAAGAGTATTTAAGGATTTTGCTTTGGCTAATATTTAGTATTTATTAGACACAGAAGATAGCAACCAACAGTTAGCTTGTCTGTCCATTAAAGATCTTCAGAGGTGATCAGGAACAATCTTTGTGCACATGTTTTATTTATTTACTTTATTTATTATTCACCTTGCTGAGATTCAAGGGCAATTATATAATTTAAAACATTGCAATAAGAACAGCATTATACACATAACAGTGCAAGGAAATGGAATTACAAAATTAGATAGCATTGCACTAAAAACCGTTTAGTACATACAATAAATAAGGATTACAAGATTTTATAAAGGACAGGGCAGGTCATCTACAGCCAGCACAGTGAACTGAGATTAAGTCCTGGTTTAGAATAATGGTTTACGGGAAGGAAAGACTCCAATCTGCCTGAATGCCTGTGCTCAAGGCAACGGAATTCACAAACCAAAATATTTTCAATCATGCTCAGTGTGCAAGCAGGAAAGCAAACTAAATTTGTGCCTGTTGCAAGAAAAGCAACAGAAACAGGTTTATTGTGACATGAATACAGCCATATTATCATTGAAGGGTATAATAGATGTCATATTTTGTCAACCTATATTGAAGAATGGCATAAAAATAGTTTTAAATTGTGCCCATCCTGAGGATTTTTTCTGTTTGAATTACTCAGAGGTGAGCGGGAGCCAAAGCCCTACCTACCGCCTTAGCTACTGGTTTTAGAAGGCTCCAGGGGGAGCATAAATTGCTTGTATCTACTTCTATTCAGTCCCTCCTAACCGGTTTTCTTGTGTAGATATCTCTATCCCTCTGTAGGCTATGTATCTGATGAAAGAGGGCAAACTGTGTGTGCTGTGCAGTAGTCATAGAATGAATGGACCAGACGACTTCCCAATGTTTGAGCTAAAAGCAAATCAGAGTATGGAGCCTTTGATACTTGCACAGAGATAGTGGGTGATTTAGTTCCCCCCTCTGTATGGTACTGCTCTTGCTCAGAAGCAACCCCTGAGCTTAAAGGAATTGATTATTTGGAAAAACCGTGTGGTCAGACAGTGCCCAAACCTCCCATAGTTGTCCAGTTTGGCCTCTTTTGCCTTGTTGACTGTATCCAAGCCAACTCATGTTACGACCTCAGGTGTGAGCTTAGTTTAGCCGTTTGTCTGGCCCCTGCCACACACACATGGTTTGACCAGGTACTAATCCTGTCTATCAGAACCTCCTACTGCTATCCTTTCCCCCAGTTCCAGCTGTCTTAGAGCCTACTACGCCCTCAGATAAGGCCAGCCTAATGGAAAGTGCCCCGATAACTGCTTTAAAAATTATCTTCTGTGTGAAGGCTGTCAGGATAAGAGAACCACGGAAGGCCCTACAGAGTAACAGCATACTGATGGTATGACCCTAGGAAGGATCTCAGTTTAGCCAATTTCTACCCCTCCCCCATACATGCTTGGTTTGGTCTGCCTGTTCTCTGGCTGTTGTTGGTAGGTACGGGCGAAGCCTGTCTCCCATCCTGTTGCCTTACCTGGTGCCCATCGTTTTTCTCTTCCCTACACCCATATTTGGACTTCCATGTACCCTGGACTTACATCATCCTTCACCAATGAAAAATTCAAACCCACCAGTAGGGTGCCAGATCTGTTTTTACCATAAATGAGGCCCAAAGCAGAACTCCACTGTTCAGAGCCCAGGTAAATCCAGGTGCAGAAAAGAGGCATCTCAAGCCCTCCGTTTGTACTTGATTTGACACCTGAACCTTCTTCCATTGTTGACATCACCAGACTCTACAGCGCTACTGGACTCCTCTTCAAAACAGGCAGAGTATGTTTTTCTTCTCCCCATCTTACTTTCCATCCTGAATGTAACCTTTTACATCTCTCTCCATGTTTCTTAGCTTAGCCGCCTTCCATCCTAGATCACAGTGCCTTGCCACTAGCCAGTGTCCCCCATTGAATCCCACTGTAACAAAGAAATAGCGGACCTAACTGATCTATACATTGTGAATATCAGGGACTCCTTCCTTTCCTTCTGAAATTCCTTCCCTTCTTGTTCCATCCACCACATTCTTGGATCCCTTTGGTGCAATCCCTTGCCTATCTGTGGATTGGTTCGCTATAGAGGAGACACGTGGGAGGACACATAATTTAAGCATTTAGCTTAAAATATGACTGAAAATTAGTGAACAGTTTTATTGGGTTGCCATTGTAAATTGCTGTGGGGGGGTTCTGGTTTTGGTGACCTGAATGGCAGATGTGTCCCCCTGGAGTTCCGGGAGATGCGATCCATGACTCAGCGGACAAGAGGGGGTCTGGAGGTTTCCGAAACCCCTCTGGGGCTCTTGCAGTGGGCTCCCAGCCATGGGGCTTGAGAGGTGCCTCTCCCAAGGCTGATTGCCAAGGGATTGAGGCTCCCCTTTGCCCCGACGGTCTTGCCGCCACAGAACCGGCAATGGTATTAGGGATGCACATCGGGACAAGTGAGCAGACGGTCAAGCAGTTTCCCTTACCTGATTGAAAGACGGCTGATGAAGCATGAGTGTCGAATTAGTTGAAACTCAGACAAATGTTTGAATGAATGTCCCTTTAAAAAGAAGCGGGGCGGGAAGAGCCCACCCCATGAAAGAAAAACTTTTAAAAGTAAAGCAAAGTTAAGGGACAAATTTAAGGCAAAGTGTAACCAAGAAAAAGCTACCTGTTTTTATAAAATACAGAGACTTTTTAATACCTTTCTTAAAAAGTAAACATCTACGCAGATGGCTGGGAAAAAAATCTCACAGAAAGTGAAACCTTCTACAGGAAATGCTAGTCTGGCAGGCCAGGTCACAAGACCAGAAGCAGCTACAGACTTTCCCAATATGATAGCAGACACACTGCACCCTCTGCTGGATCAAATGACTACACTGAACAAAAATTTTGAGACTCTCCAAAAACAGCAAAATGATACAACCATTAAAGCAGAGCAAACAGCAGAATCGTTGAAGAAGGTTGAGGCCCAGACAATTAAAATTTCTGAATGGCTGGAGACAGTGGAAAAGAAAAGAACTTCAAATGAACATCAACTGTTACAACTTCAAATGGAAAAGTCAACTTACATATTGAAATTTCAAGGGGTCCCTGAACATCAAGGAGAAAATCTGAAGAAAATTTTAAGCGGAGCTTTAGAAATGATTGCAGATATAAAAGTGGAGTACCTTCAAAATGATATGGATATGGTCTATAGAACATATCCAGAATATATATATATATAAAAAACTCTGCCTGGTGAAATTTTTGTGAAATTCTCCAAAAGACACATCAGAGATCTGATACTTAAAGTGACTAATGGGACTACCCTAAAAATTGAAGATCAAGAAATTAAAGTTCTGAAAGACATTCCATTTGAGATAAGAAAGAAGAGATACTATGAAAACCTGACTTTGTTTTTGCAAAAAAAGCCACACCCTACAGATGGATTATACCAGAAGGGCTTGTCTTCAAATTCAAGGGCAATAAAGAAAGAATTGCCTCCGTATTAAAAGCAAAAGCCTTTTTGGATCAGTTTCAGAAGGATGTTAAAGCAGCAAAAACAGCGGAGGACGACAAAGCAATGGAAGAAGATAAAGATGGGGAAGATAAAGAAGATTCAACATCTACACTAGCATCTACTGAAGAAGATGAATCCGAATCGGAATTAGGGGCAGCTGCCCCCAAAACTATTAAAACCAGATGCAGCTATGAACTTAGAAACAAGAAGAATAAGTGTTAAATAGCTGTTTCTGTATTTTGAACTTTAAAAGTGCTTAATTATACCAAAGCTATTGTAACTGAAACAGTATGTTAAGCAATTCTTTAAGCTAATGACTGCTGCTGCTTGGTCTTTTAGTGGTTTTCTTTTCTTTCTCCCACAGATGTTAGTTACCCTCCCTTTTGATTTCTCTGTAGTTTTTAGTATAAAGCAATGAAAAAGTATTAAAAATATGTAAGTTGCTGTAATATTACTACAGTTTGAACGGTTTAGCTTCACTGTCTGGTGCTTTCATCTCAACTCCTTCATTTTTATATTCTGTATCTTTTAGGGCAGTAAAGTTACTTGCTGGTTAAGTTTTGTTTCCTTTCTCTTATTCTCTGCTTGGTGACTTACTGTGGCAAACTGGGACCCATGTATACATTAAACAAAAATGTTCCCCTTTTGCCCTTGAACTTGTGTTTTAAGTTCTGTATATGTAGGATACTCTATATGTTACAGGCTTCTTATGAGGATTGATTTGGGTAACAGAAGCAAACAAAAGATCTGAATCCTGACTAATTAGGTTGGGGGTGGGAAGGGCAGAATTGCAACAAACAAACAGCTGACCTGAGAGATCTATGTCTTGTGAAGATCCAGAGTGGGGATGGAATGAAAATAATGAACAAATTTCTGAAAGTACCCTTCTGGAATTAAGGGGATGCCAAGAGAGCAATAGGTTTGTATGAAGGTTATTTTGTCATACTGTAGAGAAAGAAAGGTACAGAGACAAAACGGATCGATGGGAATTTCTTTTGGGTGAGTCCAGCATTGGAGGGTGCTTCCTTCTCCAGATGCCGTTTATCAGTGAACTTCAAAAATGATTAGGCGAGGTCTTAAAATCTCATCAATGATGATTAACTATAAAATTGAATCAGACTCTTGTATACCTCTAAATACTGACACTGCAAATAAACAGGAAGGCCTGGTGCGTGTGAGCATGAGACTGACCACTAGAGGAAACAGAATGCTGGACTACACTGTTTTTGGTCTGTTTCAGCAAGGGAGTTTTCATTGTTGTGAGCCCCTTTGAATTAAGAGGCTTTAGTTTTCACTGGCAGTGTTTTAAGGAACAGAAGATTTTATGATCTAGTATTTAAGAATGCTTGTCCAGAATAAAGAACACCTACTAACTAGGATGAGTAGGGAATGGATAGATGCAGCTTTACTGGAGGACAGAAGCAAACTTTGTAGGTGGACTCTGTGTCATAGTCAACATCACATATTGTCACATGGTATGTTGAACAGATTGTTATTAGGCTTACTTCCAAGCCAGTATTGACAGAAGATGCTTTGGTGGGTGAGGTTTCTTATTTTTATCCCACCATGTTTCACTTGTACCTTGCCTTTCCCCAAAGAAGTTCTGGGTGGATGGCATACATTTTGATACATTTTCGCTGTTAGAGGGTTACCTCACATTTTATAATAGAAGTGGGTCTATACTGGATTTAGCCATGCATCAGATTCCGAGTGAGTTGACAGTGCAATGACCGAAAGAAAGTGGAAACTCCAAACACAAATGCAGCGATTGTGGAAATCCTTTCTCCCAAATCCTTGTCATAAATAGATTGCTGGCACTGAGGTTCTCTCTGCCCTCATCCCCTGACCTGTGGGTAATCAAAACAAGGATTTTGAGCATCTCCAGATATTTATGAAGGGGATATTGTTTGGCTCAGAATGGGATTAGTGTGGTACTTCCAAGTGTGCTTCCCTACTTGTTTACTGATCTGATCTCTGGCTGCACCTACTGGGCACAAGGTAAACACTTGTATACTGGCAGGCAGTATCTCAGATGGGGGGGGGGAACTACCACACTTGCACTTAGGCATGTTTTCCAGGTGAATATACCTTCAACATCTGTGCCTTACCTGTAAGTTGAACTTAGAATCAGTTCATCTCCCTGTTTGCTGCCTGACTCAACCAGTACGTTTCCCAGCTTTGTGTAGCAGCCATGGTTTAGATTTCATTTCTTCATGCCATGTGGCTGGGTCTGCTTCTCCACATTAGGGGAAATCAGCCCGTCCCCTCAATAACGATTTGGACAGGTCATTAAAGAACAGCGGTTGGTGCTGGGGGGGCAGCAGTGGGAGGGCTTCTAGTGTCCTGGCCCCACTGCTGGACCTCCTAATGGCACCTGGTATTTTTGGCCACTGTGTGACAGAGTGTTGGACTAGATGGGCCGTTGGCCTAATCCAACATTGGCTTCTCTTATGTTCTTAACGCACATCACTCAGTTTGCCCCCTCTTTGTGTATGGCAAACTGCTCTTGCATCCAGACAGATCTATAGCCATTCATGTAGGTATGACTATTTAAAGGATGGTGTTACCCTCGCACAGACTTTTATCTCTGAGCAGCATAAATTTTCCCCAAATTTAATTCCATGCACTTATGTCCTGCTCTTCCTCCAAGGAGCTCAGGACAGTGTGCATGACAGCTTCCTGCTTCTCACATCAAAAGGAAAGATGAGAAGAAACATCTACTAAAAGATTCTACTCAAGAATGCTAAAGGGGTGTCATGCACCAGCAATGTTCCATCATCTTATGCGGTTTGTGCCACCAGCATTCCGCCTCTGATTTTTGGGTCCAATCTGTTGTCCCACAATAGCAAGTGCAGACAAACACAGAGTACAGCTTCAATAATTAATCTTATGAACACACAGCCTAATCCTATGCAGGATGCAGAATTTTCGGGGAATATGCATATCAAGTGTTAATCAAGGAAAACTGGTGGAATATACTTGCAATCCTGTACACAACAGTAGAGCCTGGACCATTAGGGCAAATGGGGTAATGCCCCACCAATTCAGCTCCTGCCAGTAAAGGGTGTGGTTGATGGCCAGCTAAGTCTGTCTTCAGCACTGCAATCAAGAAACTCTCTTACACCACCAGAAGGAATGGCAGTGGGAAGAGAGGGTGAACAGGATGACATCTCCTGCCATAATAGGAGACCTGACAATCTTTTTTTGGCAAGGAGCCATCCTTATGTCTCCTTCTGAGTGTCTGATTGGGCAATGGATCCATAAGAATTCATTGTCCAGGCTCATCAATCTTTCTTCTTTTGGGGGGAGGTGGAGGGAGAAGGAGAAAAATCCCATGTATGTCACCGTGACCACACTGGGTTACTGGCCTATTATTATTCTAAACTGAATTTCTCAATTGAAATCCCTGCAACTTGTGTAAAAGATTAAAGCACATTATTTTATTTATTCATTTACTAGGAATAAGGCCCGTTGTGGAAATAAATACAATGAGCTCTAGAAAGAGTCTCTGGGTGGATGCCTCAACCTTGGACACTCAGCGTCAATTTGCTGTGGTGACCTCAGCAGGTTATAATGACATGGAGTCCACCATTTTCTCCAGGGGAACTGATCTCTGCCATCTAAAGAGCAGTTGTAATTCTGAGTGATCTCCAGCCCTCACCTGGAGATTGGCAACAATGGTTCCCCAGGAGGAAACATACAGTCTTTCTCCACAGTGGAGACCAAAGCAGCTCACATCATTCTCCTCTCCCCATTTTGATCTGCACAACAACCCTGTGAGGTAGGTTAGGCTGAAAGTCTGTGAGTGGTCCGAAATCACTCAGCTTCCACAGCAAGAACCTAGGTCTCCCCCTGGAGAAAATAACTGCTTTGGAGGGTGGATTCTATGGCATTCTATTCAGCTGAGGCCTCTCCCATCCCCAAACTATGGCTTCTGTAGACTCCACCACAAAATCTCCAGGAATTTCCCAACCTGGAGCTGGTAATTCTAGTCAGGACTGGCCCCAGTGAGTTCCCCACAAAGGCCAAAGTAGGCCTGGAAAGGGACTCCTGCCTTTGCCTTCTTACTGACAGAACCAAGCTTGGCTTCCTAGCAACAGCCACTGAGGGGAAAGTGAGCCACACAGCAGTTTTGGCAGTTTATTCAGACAGGGAATGGCAGTGGGTGGGGGAGAAGAGTGCACCCAGCACACAGCCAATGGCACACGAGTGCTCTTGAGTGGTGGTTGACAGACCAATGGCTGATGAAGCACACAGCACAGCCAATTGGAGAGCTGGAAAGTGCCAATATGCTAGGCTTTTGTATATACAGGAGACGCTGCCTGTCTCCTCAGTAGGAACCTGATACAGTTTACATTACTTTCTCTCCTCTGTTTTATCCTTACAACAGTCCTTTGTTGGTAGGATAGGCTGAAAGTGGTTGACTCTCTCAAGGTCACCCAGCAAGCTTTCATGGCAGAGTGGGGATTTGAACCGGGGTCCAGTACTCTTAACCACACTGGCTTTCCTTCTCCTAGTTTGGGTCACTGACTATGACAGGGTGGTGCACTGTAGGTGTTGTCTGTCTGTCCCATTTTTATCCCTCTTTTTTCCCAAGGATCTTGGAGAACTGTACATAGTTCTATTCCATGCATTTGTGTGTGTGTGTAACATGCAGGCATATAGGGTTCCAACAACAGAGAAGTCTCCCTCTTTAAAAAAGGAGGTGCAGCCTATGGGGAGAGCTTTCCTTTGGCCTGTCCAATGAGAAAAAGCAGCCATGTTATCTTGGTTTTAGAAAACTGAGCAGGATTACCTACCTACCATCCAGGGTTTGGGGGTTTTTTGTATTGAAGACTTGGGCATTTGTTTCCAACTTTGTACACCATTCCTTTGGGAAGTATTACTTGGGGTCAGAGGTGACCCGTGTAAATATTCACATGCCATAAAAGTAATTGGAAAAGGTTGCTTATTGAGAATTTGAACGGTAAGAGTGATCTGACCTTCAGAGATGGCATCCAGCGGCTATGCAGTTTGTGCCACCTTTGATTTTTTGTTCTGGCAAAGACATCTGTGTTAATGATTTCTCTAGCCCGTGTTAACATCTAACAGCCAGCAAAGGAAAAAACTGACCAATCAGATAGAGAAATTTTATGGCTACCAATGCTCCAAGGAACTAGTGTACTCTCTCTTTAAAATCTCTCCTTCAGACTCAGTCTTATACAATAGAATAAATTGAGGGTGGTTAAAAAAAACCCACCCTTCACACTCAGGACATTTCACCCTCCCCTTTAAGCCTAGGAGGACACAGTCATTTTCTGCAATAAGAGAAATCCTGGAGAGGTGAATTCACACAGGTATGTGTCAGCAATGGCGCCTTAGTGCTCCAGAATGAAAAGAGAAGCATCTCTGTAGGGTGAGGGGGGAAATCTTTTGTCCTTCAGCCTTTTCCCTTGCCTGCAAAGCTGAAGAAGAAGTGTTATGGAACAATGTTTCTATTCAGTTGTTGAATTTATGTACTTAAGAAAAAAGCTGGACCTTCCTCCCATCTTGGAACATAAGCTTCCTTGCCCAAAGAAAAACAACCCTCTTTCAGGCTGCAATCCTACACACACTTGATGAGAATGAATTCTCTTGAATATTGAATGATTTTACTTTTGACTGCACCTGCATGGGATGGCACAATTAGTGATAATTAAAAGGCACAGCACATGTTCTCTGATCACTTTGTTACCAGAGTTTCTGAACAATGTTTTCTGTGAAAGTGTTGCCCACTGCACACCTTTTTGTTTAAGAAAACTTCCTTCCCTGATACTTATGCTTTAAAGAAAGTTCTTCACTGAACGAATGCTGCTGTGCTTTACAGCTCTGTCTACTCAGCTGTGGCATCTCCACAGGACCTGGCAGATTAGTGCAGGCAGTTGTTACCCAAGTTTCTTCCAGCGGTATGCACCCAGCATTGAATTTTACAGGAGGGAACGAGATTTGTGTGAACTGAGGCATGGAAGTCTTGTGATGGGGAGACAATACTCCTCTCCCCATGTCTATAACACAAGAGACTGTATATGTTGCTGCTATTATAGCCAAGCAACCTACTATGTGTTTGAGTTACAGGTCGCTTGATCCTCAGAATAAACTCTAAGCTGGTACCTGATATTTTTATCCTAGCAACAGAGCAGAAAGAATGGCCTGTTTGATAAGGGCTTCTCACAAAGTATGTACATTCCCATGAAATCAGATAAAACATGTTATTTTAATGGCATTCAGGAAAATTAATTACTGGGTGGGGGGTTGGCTGATGCAAAGAATTCATCCTATTCAATGAATGTATGAAGTGTGTAATCAAAAATTAATGTTGGAGCACTGGAAGACCTCCAGGGCCATCAAGCGCCTGCATGTTTAATTAGATCTAAGAAGTTCTTTTTTTAAAAAAAGTCTGAATCAGTACATGAGTTTCTTTAAAGAAATCCACCCATTTTAATTCAAACATCTTTCTCTAGATAGGGCACTGAGTTATGTTTTGATGTTGCATGTTCCATTCTGAACAAGGGTTGTCCTTGGTTGTCTCCACTGCATTCTACAGAGAAGCCATGCTTTAGCAAAGTGATAGTAGCATGAGATTGTCTTGGATCCAGTGGCTCTCTTCCACTAAGCGAGGAATCCGCTTCACAGGAAAGACTATTCCTCTAATAAAGGATTCCTCACTTAGTGTAAAGGAACCAATGGATCCAACCCAGGGATCTTTTATATGGACACAGTGACAAAATGGGTCAATGGAGGATCTACATGGGATCGTCCTTCGATTATCCACCTTCTGGTGTTTCCCTTGCTTTGCCCTATTGTTTCTCAAACCCACTTAACTATGACCTTTCCTAAAAGGTCATAGTCAAAGAAGATTTTGTTGTTGTTGTTGTGCGGATAGGAAAGTTCAGATTTTTGAGTTTCCCTGCCCACATCAGTGCCATTTCAAGGTCCCTGTCTCCTCGTGGCTGTCATTCACCTCCCCTCCATTACAGGGCTTTTGTTTTTTACAGTACTATACTAGTGCACAGAGCTGGGTTGGAAGCTGAGCAAGGCTGGGAAAGGATCTTCTCTTTCCCCTTCCCCTTGCTGGCTGTTCTGTGATCAGCATCTACAGGCTGGGAATTGCCCCCTTAACCTCTCCCTTTGGAACTCCTGCTGAAACTGCTTCTCTATTAGGCTCCAGTCCTGCCTCTGCTTCTGCCCACCCTCTTAACCATCTTCCTGTCCAGGCACAGAGCAACTGGAATCCAAGGGAGAAATGCTCTCAAAAGCAGCTCCAAGGAGAAGGGAGAAAAGGGGCAATTCCTAGCCTGTAAATGCTGATCTCTGTGCATCTTGTGGGGAGGGGTATCACAACTGATCTCCCAACCACAGCGATCAGTTCCCCCCTAAAGAAAATGGCAACTTCACAGGGCAGACCCAATACCATCGCAAACCCTGCTGAGCTCCCTCCCCCATACTCAGCCTTCCCCAAGTTCCACCCCCAGTTCTCCAGGAATTTTCCAGCCCAGAGTTGGCAACCCTAGTGGTGAGGAGGGACTGACAGCTGCAGGAAAAGTACAGAGGGAAGTCCAGTGTGGACTCTCCTTTGCCATCACAGTGAAAGAAGAATGAGGGAAGTATTGTAATGGAGAAGCAGCCATGATTACTCTTCCATTCAGAAACACTGGTTAGTTAAAAAGCAGCACAACCTAATGAGACCAAACTAGTATTTTTAATTGCATTTAAGAAGTGGTGTAAAAACATGTTTATTTCGCAGTTTCATTTATATTTGTAAGACAATGAAGTGCACAAGAAAACTTTCACTTAGATGATAGATCATCTTATAAGAGCATGTCCTGTTTGGACTCTGCAGCCACTTGCATTGATGCCACAAAGTTTATGTTCCTTCTCTCTCCCTAGCCCAAAATAAGTTGTAAAATTCCACCATCTTGCTCACAACAAAGTACTTGTTGAACAGTCCCATTAATAAACCAGCATTTATGTCTCATGGTGGTGTGGGGGAGAAATGCCTCTGTAACGCGGTATCATCATAGAATGCTGAACACTATATTGAAATTATCTATCTGGAAAGCCTCTTCTGAGTTTTCAAGGGCGAGGAATATACATTTCCTATGAACTTACCAACAGAAGATCAAAACTCTCTGGTGACCTACTTATATTGTTTTGCTGTTGCTTCACTGGCACAAGCAATGCCCTGTGATTTCTGAAGAACGTATGGATTCTTGGTATGTCCAAAGTCGCTGCTCAGTGGGCTGATCAGTGTGGCTTCTTATTGGGGCTCCACTTCATATTTCAAGATGTGAGAGTAAAACTTGTGGTTGGCATTTTCTAGCACCATCACAAACACCTCTGTGCACCCAGAAGTGCTGCATGATCCCTCCCAGTAACCCTCCTTACTTAGAGAGAGGGGGAAAGTTTTGTCACATTGAACAAATGCCTTGGCGATGTTATGAAGTTTGAGTTTGAATTTGATACTGTGGTTGGCTGTCAGAAGTCCAGCTAGTGGCTCCACGAGTTCAAAGCCTTCTGCCCACTTGTTGTAAGTCTGGGGAAACACTGGCCACTTGACATCGGCATTTGGGCAGGAAATGAGGTAGTTGAAGACGTAGTTATAATTGCCGGGATCTGACTTTTTTTTTGCAAAGATTTTCAGAGCAAAATTCCCTGCATGGGGGAGATGGATCTTAAGATCGACCTTGTTTCCTTGGCAGACTTGCAAGATATGCCGCCTGCTCGTGTCCTCGGTGAGGCTTTTGTTGTCAGAATGCAGTGAGGCTAAAACACTCAAGTCTTTACTGAGGATGAAGCTGAGATCACAGCGCCCATCATTGGTGTTGATAATTGGGCCTCGGTGTGAAGGCTTGAGGAACCCTTGCCTCTCGGTGAACCAGCTGTGTCCAACAGGTTGATGGAGTTCCTTTGGAAAGCAAACATTCCTGTCTATGGAGCTGCATTCAACAATGTATTCTAGGACACCGCTGTAGAGCTCCTCGGAGCCTTTGGACGACTTGGCATAGATCTGTAATTTATGGCTCCCTATCTTCTGTGGATAGAGCTCCAGATTCATACCACTCCTCTTCAGAGTCATCAAGCTATATTCCTTTGCCCCTTTCAACTCGAACATAAACAGCATCGGGGAATGGCTCTCCACTGCTATTGCTACTTTCCCATTTACTGTGACATGCAAATAAAAAAGCTGGTTAGAAAAGAGGCTGGCTAGGATGTTTCCTTCTATTTACTCAGAAAACACAAATCAATCAGAAACCCTGGGAGAAAATGACCTGGAGAATAGAATATCCCAAGAATTGTCAATCATTTTGGCAGTGAAAAGGGAGAATATTATGGTTGGCTGGTTAGAATTTGTCAAGCTTCTGTCAAATCCAAATTCAGAATAAATAACAAGAGGGTTGATTGGGAGGGAGTTTTGGTTTGGGGTACTTGTTTTCGTTCTATTTTATTATAGATGCAACACAAATGCTCATCATTCTGGAAGAAAAAGATGAAAGTGTCTGTGGCTTTCAGTTACAGCTCAAGCTGCCTGCAGTTTTGACTGCACCTCCTTAGAAGCTGTCAGCATTCAGAGAAAGCTGAGAGAGTTCAAAAGACAAGATTCCAAAATGAGGTTCTCCGTCCTGCAGTTAGGTTCCGAATGACACCAAAGGGAACAGCTGAGCACTTGATGCTTTTGAAACTCAGTGCGCTTACACATACACCCCAATAAAATGCTAAGCTTCAGATGCTCGTTTTCCTGAAACTTTCCTCCTTAGTTTTGAGCTAGAATACTGAAATAATGATTGGGACCCGTGCAATCTCATCTGTAATAGCATTTTGGATTTTGTAGAGATTGGAATCCTAAGGCTGATGGTGATTATGGCCAAGAATGGCTGCAGAATGCCGGAGCCCCAGGGTTTAGTCCCACAGAGCTAATCTTACAAAGTAATAAAGCACCAGCCTAGATCCTAATCTTTGCTACTTATCTTTTTCCCCAGCTACAAGCTGGAACTGTTCAGCATGTCAGCATGTGGCAAGAGCCCGTGTGACTGTACCTGTTTGAATAATTGGTGTTTCTGGGTGGGCTGCCAGCAATCCCATCTTGTAAAAGTCACTCTTGTATAACATGTTGCTCTCAAACTGTTTCAGTGTCACAGTTGGTTTGAGTAGCTGCCAGTTGCTGTTGTCTGGGAAATGATTATTAATAAATAGGGCAGGGTGGGTAAGGAAATAAAATTCGTTGTATCTGGAAGAAGAAAGAGGAAAGTGCAGCGTTGGCAATGTGAACATTTTCATCTGCATTTAGACTTGCACCAAAGTTAACCAAGGCTGCAATACTAAGCATATTTTTATTAAAGCAACTTTAGCCAAAATCAGTGAGATTTGCTTCTGAATACATGTGACAGGGAGTGGGCCATAAAGAAATCAACAGAATTCTTGACAGCAAAAGCAGAATTTGGGCTCCACTGACTTGGCTTGGGGTTAAAAGAGGCAGGATGCTGGCAGATTCAAGATCGAAGCCTCCCGTGGCTTAAAATACTGATGGAAGCGGTATAGGCCCCCCTCCCCTCGATGTGTGAGAGAAAGAAAGTTTAAAATTCTTTTTCTGTCATGTAGTTTTGTCAAGAGAAATTGCCCCCGGTGGTACTGGAACTCAATGGGAAAATTATGGCACCTTAGAAGAGTTGTGCAGCCATATTGAGGCTGTTTTCACATGAGTTATTTGACCCAGACTTGATGTCTTGGTAAGTGCTTCCCCCCCCTTGCTTCCGCACAGCATCATGGTGCATTTGTGCACCTCCTGGGTTTCCCTGGCCCTCCCCAAATCTTTCCCAAAAGCTGTTTTGCTGCAGTGTTTAGGAACAGATGGCTGCCATGGGGGTAGAAAAGTTCAGATTTTCCTGCACATGGATAGTGACATTTGTTTCAAAAGTTCAGGATTCAAGTGGGGAAGTCACTGATCCTTGTTGCTGGTGTATCCTCCTTACTGTTTATGGAGGAAGCGCCAAATGTAAATTGCATGGTCTCCAAATTAGTCTTCAGTTGGATCAAGGGAAGAGATGATTTTGAAGCCTTTAAATGTTTCATTCTGAAAAGAACTACTGGAAGCTTGTTAAATATTCGCCAACAGAAAATATATAGATAGATCCAGCTCTTGTCTGAAAAGGGATTGTTGCCTCTTTGTGTTTTAATCTTGAGGACTGAATAGTCAGGTAAATGGAATGATGGGTTGGATTCAGCCAACTTCTTAATTCAATCTTCCCCAATTCCCCTCCTTATTACCGTCCTGTCTCACGTGACTGTTATCCATGCGGGTCCCATAATCCCCAGCACAGATTTTTTTATTATCAAAAAGGAAGGTCTCTTTTCTTAACCAGTGGAAAAGTTGGTTAGATACAATCCTAGCAGCGCAATCCTTAAGCACAGTTACATCCTTCTAAGTCCTCAGATAGCAACTGGTTTAGAAAGGGGTAACTTATTATTTTTAAATCAGTGTCATGAATTAAAAATAGATATAACTATGTGAAACAATTGCATCAGTATTGTATGTTGTGAAACCAGAATTAAAAATAGGCATACGTATGTGAACAACTGCATCTACATGGCATGTTTTGAAGCCTGTTAAAGAAAACAAAGAGACTTGCTGCCTTTTCATGCCCGAGCCCCACATGCAGGGAAAGAAGAGAGCTGCACCTGAAGGTGAACTTGCTGAAGCAGTCATCGATAGAGCCACTCCCCCAAGTGCTATCCACCAAATGCCACCTTCCATCAAGGTAAACAGCATTCCAGGCATGATCATATTCTCCTGTAAAGGTCTGTCCAGTCCTGTAGCCATGGCCTTTAGAATGGCCAGATAAGTTCATGCACTGCACTCCTGCAATGCTGAGGGAAGGAAAGAAAAGAAGGGACTTAGGAAGCAATGGAATCATTTCTAAAGCATGGCATTTCTTTGTTCAGGATCTTACACAAACTGTTACTGTCTTATGTGCTTGTCATAGATTTTCATAATTCTGCAGCTATATCTCAATATTGCTGATTATATCTGTGATGCTGCTGCTGGTACTACTACTACTACTATTACCACCACCACCAAAGAGTAAGGTCAGATTTTACTTAATGTCCTTTCTGTCATGTCTTGTTTGGGGTTAAATGCAAATAAATGCTTTCCTTTCACCATAACAGACAATGAAATGTTTTGCAGTTTGGAGATATAACTAGAGAAGTAAAATGTTGTTTACCTAAGAAGACACTGCTAAAACTAGTCTTAGTTTCCTGAAGAACAAGGGCACTCCATGACATGTTTGGAGGTTCAGGCAAGAAAGAGGAAAAGATCTGCATTGCATTATGGTGGTGGCAACTAGTGTGCCCTGGGTTAGTGGCATCTCTTTCCTCCATCTGCTTACTTCCTTGAGTAACTCCCGCACATTAGCAAAATGGTTGATCAAAATTTGCCTTTTCCTACTCTCAAACCAAGGTCAGGCTGGACCGATTGAGAAATGTGGCCCTGCACAGCCTAAAACTGGTAATCCCAGGCAGATCAATGGTATGGTACCTCTGAGAGGACACAGGCTGTGGCCAGCTCTGCAATGAGCAAAGACAAGCAGGTTTAAAAGTACTGCCTATGGCACTGCAATGGACTAACCAGGTTCTTGCTTCTTATTGTTAACAACTCATCAGTTAGGAATCAGTGGGTAGCAATGGGATGCGAAGAGCTCCCTTGACACTTAACAAAGCCCGTAGCTTGAGCTGTGTGATGGTAGATAGAATTAAATTTGTGGTAACGTGGATTGAAAGAAACAATTGGAATTGATTGCAGACACTGATACAATCATTGCAGGCAGTTCAGCGAAGGCATCTGCTCAGTGCATGGAGATGATTAAAAGCAAATAAGATGTTAGCCTGTGTTTCAGAAGGGAATAGAAAAGAATCTAGAAAATGTTACAATGGTGTTATGCAAACGACATGACCTTCCCTTCAATACCACAGACAGACTTGGTCACTTCAAAGAGAAGAAAAGTAGTTGGGAGAAAGATAACAAGAATACTAATTGTCTAAGGGAAAGTGCATGAGAGAAGAAGAGCTATTTCTACTCAGCAGGCAAAGAAATGAGATCACTGCCTCCAATACTGTGTATGATTGGCAACGTGGTCATAGTCTATATAATTAACGAATGGTGCAAATGGCCAGTTGGTTGTTTGTTCTTTCCCATAATAGCCATAGCTGGGCCAGCACTAGGGGCAACAGTGATTTCTGATTTAAGCCTCTGAAATATAAACCTATCTGCACGCTGCTGCTTCCCTCTGCCAAGCTGATGTTTTGTTTGCTCAGTTAGAGCTGCCCTTAGTCAATTAACTTTGCTGTTGTAAACTGTGGGCTGCCAACTCAACCAGCTGCCCAAGTCAGTGAGGCTCTGCAATTTGGGGCAGGTTCTGCTTCAGCATGCCAAACTAGCAGCTAAGCATTATTTTTTTAAAAATGTATTTGTAGCTAATATGATTTATATCCACCACAGAGATTGCTGGTAAATTGCCGAAACCATTTGCTTCAGAGGCTGTTTTTTCTGTTAACAATTAGTGTTGCAAGGTGAGATTTTCTCACGTAAAGTTCCTTCAGAGTTCATCAGGCTCTGTGAATGCCCTTCTTCTCCGAGTCCTGTCACCAGAGCCACTGAAGGCCTGCCAAGCTAAGCAGCTGTCCGTGCAGAGACCCCCACCAGCTGTGTCAGCGATCTTGGACTCTACTCAAACATGGCTGATTTGAAAACCAGAACATGCTACAGAGCGCCAAAATTCTGGGCATGAGAGGCCTTGGTCATGGCCCAGTGTGGAAAATGCTTGCCATTGAAACACGCTGAATTAGAAATGCGATGCCCTCCACCCAAGATGATGGAAAAGCTAGGAAGTGTTATAGTTGCCTGAACATAAGGCAATCATCAACAGCCAAGAGGGGACTGTTTTGCTCCATCAAAATTTTCTCCCTCATCACGGAGAAAATTAATTAGAGCACCTACTGTAAGCCATTATCATGATTTGCTTGCTCTTGGCAGACCACAGGGAGTTCTTATTCTACAACCGCTGTAGGAAACAGCTCTTGAAAAGCTTTTATGAAACTGCCTTCTTCAGATCCAGGTGGGTAGCCGTGTTGGTCTGAAGTAGCAGAATAAAGCCTGAGTCCGGTGGCCCTTTTAAGACCAACAAAATTTTGCAAACGAGAGCTTACACCTTAAATAAAACTTTGTTGGTCTTAAAAGTGCTATTGGCCTTCTACAGAGTCAGGCTGATTGGCATCAGTCTTTTGTATCACCTGGTCCTTTTAACTAGAAATGTTGGGGACTGCACATGGGACCTTCCGAGTGAAAAACTGATGCTCTACCACTAAGCCATACCACCACCTCATGCTGCTGATCCTCCTGAGTAGAGTCTTGATTGCCAAATGTCACAGCATCCAGAAATTAATGATAATGATACTAGCACTTATTATGTTAGATGGTTAAATGGTTTTAGAATTGTTTTAATTGTTTTATTGTAATTTATGTGCTGATTCTTATGTAAGCCACCCTGAGCTGGCCTTGGCTGGGAGGGTGGGGTAGAAATTTGATAAATAAATAAATAAACCACCAACTAATTTAGCAAAACTTCTTCTTTCCAATAATCCAGTCTGGAAGTGACCACTGCATGGATCACTGTAGCTAAGTCTTGGGAGGAGAGATATGGGACCAACTGCCTGGTCTGCCTCAGACTGAAGAAGGCAGTCATGGTAGTGGCAGTGACCTGGGCCTCCATAGAGAGGGAGACATCCAGGAACACCCCCAGGCTCTTCACCCTCGATGCTGGGACCCGTGGAGCCCCATCAAAGACTGAGAGCCTAATCCCCTGTCCCAATCCCCTGTGACTCAGATACAGGACCTCCGTCTTGGATGCATTCAACTTCAGGCGGCTCTGACATAGCCATCCAGCCACAGCCTGTAACACCTCCTTCAGATCTCTCGGGGCCATATCTGGGTGGCTGTCCATCAGTAGGTAGAGCTGGGTGTTGTCTGCGTACTGATGACACCCCAGTCCATAACTCCGGATAATCTGGGTGAGGGGGCGCATGTAGATATTAAATAACATACGTGAGAGAATTGCTCCCTGCGGCACTCCACATTCCAGTGGGTGTCACTGGGACAACTCTCCCCCAAGCGCTACCCTCTGTCCCCGACCTTGAAGGAAGGAGGCTAGCCATTGTAAGGCAAGCCCCCATATCCCAGCGTTGGTAAGGCGGTGGGTTAACACATCATGGTCAATCATGTCGAATGCTGCCAACAGATCAAGACGTATCAGCAGTGCTGATCCGCCTCAATCCAGGTGTCTCCAAAGGTCATCCACCAGGGCGACCAACACCGTCTCCATCCCATGTGCTGGGCGAAAGCCAGACTGGAAGGGGTCCAGGATCTTAGCATCCTCCAAGAAAGTTTGGAACTGTGTCACTACTGCCCTCTCGATTGCTGGCAGAGAGCATGCTCAAGCTCTGCATGTGATGCTGCTCACCATATCTTACATGCAAAGAACTACATGGAATATTCTGTAGTCCACAGGCCTCTTCTTTTTTAACCTTCAGATCTTCAAGGAAAAAACACACAGCTTCTCCTAACTAAATTATCTCCGTATACTCATCTGCCATTATGTTAATGCAATGCGAGCCTCAGCAGATGGCACAAAGTAAATTATGGTGGGGGAAGGGCGGAGCAAAATTGACCTTTCTAGTGCTTGCTGCTATTGAACAGTCCAATTTCAACATTATGTTTCAAGTCGTGGTTGATGTCAGTGGAGGTAGGACTCATACAGGTTACAGTGAAACTGCAATATTTGTACCAAACATTTTTGATCTTAATGTACCTGCACATTTGTTCAAAGAGGCCAGCGTATCCCTCACAAATGCTCTTTCCACTCTGAAGGACATCCTTGGGCTTGAAAGACAGCTGATCTTTGTTATAGAAGCCCACAACATCGTATTCTGGCAAAACAAAGTGGAAATTTCAGCCAAATGGGTACAGCAAAACAAGCAATGGGAAGTTACAAAACCTGTTATGCCCCAACTACCCAGATCTGTCACAGGTCACACAGATCTGTGCTGAGTAACAAAGAACTGTTCATTTACAAAGAGGTATAGGAGATGTTTCCTCTATACATGTCTGCTTTCAGACCTTATTATATGCAATTCAGGAACTAACCTACAAAGCCTCAACTTCATGTTTGCATGCATAACTCCCATGTTTTTTCTATTGTCAGGGTCTTATGAGTAAAAATTATCCCTGAAGTTCTTCCAATCAAAATTTGTGGACGTTGGTTTTGTGTGCAATCAGATCCTAATTAGTCAGTAATCCTCAAGGACAGAGCAGGATTTCAGTTGAATTTTTCAGGAGTGACATGGCCAGGTTTACTATCAGAGGGAAATGTGATACAAATGTGGTGGTAGGGGATGGTGGTCACACCAAAATGCTATATGCCAGGGAGCTAGGCATATTTTTGACCCTCTAGTTTATTGCTTAGATTTTTCTGCTCCTGGATACACCTTTGCAGGCATACCTTCAAGCCCTGCTCTGCAACCATGAAGGCTAGAATGCCTTTTGTTAAGACCTGCTCCCCCTATCCTTGTACACTCGCAGTAAACTCCTTATTTTTAAAACGTAACCTAGGACTTTCATGTCCATGGCAAATTATATGTTTGTTTGTTTTTTGCTTGTTTGCTTGTTTGTTTTTTGCACATCTGGATCCAGCATGCTCAGTGCAGAGGGAGAGGGGACCTTGAGGAACAGAATTTTGGGGAGCATTTAGGGTTGCCTTGGGAGGGGAGAGCCAAAAAAAGTGCTCTGGGGACTTGTGGAAATGATGTGTTAGATCCAACCCAGAGTCTTGAAATTCATGTTTTTATTGCACACATCCTGCCTTCCTCTATTCATGGAGCTTAAAACAGCTTCCAGGGGATTCCTAGGAAATCACCCATCTGGGCCATGACCAGACCAGACCTGCTTAGCTTCAGCAGGGTGGCTACACAGTGTGCCTTCTAACCATGCCTCAGGACCAGATTTAAAGGCAAGGCCTGTAGCTACTTGGGGGCGGAAATGAAATGTGATAGGCATTTTGCATGTATCTATCTCCCAAGAGTTATTTTAGCCAGCAGCAGTATCAGGAGACTAAAAGTCTGAGAGGAGAAGGATTTTGCCATTCTTTCCCCTTTGGTCAGTTTCCTGTTCAAAGTCGCCCTCCTCCACAACTGTTTTCTTTCCACAACAGAAAAGATAGGAGTACCAATACCAGCAAAGGAACCTGAGCAGGTTCTCCAATTTGAACAATTTACTGTTGGCCATTTTTGAACAGTACTAACAAGCAATGTTCCCTCTAAGCTGTGGCATCTTTTGAGCAAAAATTCTACTTTGTGAGCTACTGGCATTAAAGTTGTGAGCAAGCGATTTGGCTACTGCATAAATCCGTTTACTTTGGAGCCATCTTTCCTGAGCTAAGACAAAAATGTGTGAGCCAGAGGCTGAAAATATGTGAGCTAGCTCACACCAACTCAGCTTAGAGGGAACACTGCTAACAAGCCTTCTGTGATGTTACAGGATCTTCACAGCGGGATCTTAAGCTGGGAGAATGGTTCAAATAAAGACAATAATTTAGATACATCTTTCCAGGGAACAGACAAATCTAAGGAAAAATTTTCTGGTTAGGACAGCTTTCCATCTTTTGTTTTTGAGGAGTTTTGGCTGGTAAAAATAGTAGAATGTACATTTCCCTGAATATCTTCATATGTTTCTAATCTATACTCCCTTCACAACTCCAGCTATAAACTGGAGTTTTAAGACCCACAGAGCAAGGCAAACAATGGTCCAACAGTATCCATAGCTTCTAGAGTAAGTGGCAGAGTTCTCTGCTTACCTATGTGGTGGCATATCCATGTCCAGATGGACCTGACTTTTTCGAGGTCAGTATGTGCAACACGGAGCAAGGTTTTTACCAGATCCTCTACACTACCCTTGGCAGTCACCTGTATTAGAAGGACCAAGCAGATCGTCACTTTCCAATTGGACTGTGTGATGCAGTTACATTCTGTCTTCATGCTAAATCCAAACAAGTCAATAGTGTGCATCTGATTTGGTTTTCCATTACCTGCCAGAACCTCTGGGTTGGTCAGTAACATTCTTATTGTATTTCATAGAAAGCATACTAGTTTACAGTTTGGCTCAGGACAGTTTTATGAGCCAACACTTTTAGTCTCAGAGCTTAACTTTTAAGCATTTGTTATTTATTAGAGATACCATGAACAGGGTTTTCATCCATGCTTCTTTTCACTGGCATAATGAGATCCTATTTAAACTGTTTCCTTTCACATGGTATGATTGTTGTCATTCAGGCGTCCTCAACCCTGAGGCCAAAGATGAGATTTCATTTTATTATCATTCAATGTCCTCTCTAAGGCATTTTGAAAGTGTGCTGTAGCTATTCTAAAGAACCACACACTTGAAGATGTGTCATCTTGGACTGCTAATAAGAAATGCACAGCAAGTTATTTGGTTAAAATTAGAGGTGCCACTGAATTTGTGCCTAAAGTTAAATTTGAAGCAAATTTTGGTGAAACCTTAGGAATTCCTTCAATTTTCATTGTCTGGTGAAGTTTTTCAGGTGGACTTGTTTGCATTAAATTTTGCCTAAAATGACATTCAAAGTGAATTTATAAATTCCATCTCGGGCAAACAGTGGAGAAATGTTGGGGGAAACCAAGACAGCTTCCATAAGATTAGGAAAAAAAATTCTCAGAGGAAATAGTTAAAAAATTAAGTTATCCATTGAGCAGGCTCCCTTCTATGGAAATCCAGTTTGTGTTTGATCTACAGTTCATGACTTGTACACAGGATGTTCTGATGGCCACTAGTGTTTAGACAGATTTAAAGGAACTAGACACTTCATGGAGGATAGACACATCAATGGCTATTAAGTGGAACCTCCATTTTCAGAGAGAATATACTGCTGAATTGTGGAAAGGGACAATAACAGGGCAATTAGCTTCTGTGCCCTGCTGATGGCCCTTCTAGGACAATCAAGCTGTCCATTGTGGGAAACAGGCATCTGGACTAGACCACCCATTAGTCTGATCTGGCAGGGCTCTTCTTATGTTCTTATATACCTTTGGATTGCCCAAAGCTATTTTATCACTAAAATGATTAAGGGAGAATATGTTCAACACAGAATCTAAGAAAAAACTCGATAGCACCTAATGATGCTTAAAGTAAAGATGGATTGTTTGTGTTGTATACTCTGTCCATGTAGATTGGGGTTGTCTGAAGGACTCAAATAAGCAATAGAATTTTGGCCACCCTCTGACTTCAGCAAATTCTATTTTATAACTTGCCTAAAAAGCTGCAGAATCCATTTTGCTCTTAGTTATCAATCAATAACTGAATTCCCAGGAAATCCATCACATGATGAATTTAATAAAGGCCAATTCATGCTATTTGGAAAAAAAAACCTAACGTAGTTTAAACTAACATGCCAACAAGTTGGTTCACTGCACACTTGGATTGCTACTAGTTGCTAAACTTTTACCACACATTGCTGTTGAGCATTCTAGCAATTTGGGAACATGGTAGAACCATACACAGAATGCTGAAAAGTTATCATAGTTTGGAATACGCATAACACCAGGCTGTGTGAATTGATATCACTGTTCATTCTTCAGTTACCCAGATTCACAAAGATTCCATCAAGTATAGTCATGAAATAGTCACTATCAAATGGAGTGGATTGTATACGGCTGGAGCAAAAGTTCCAGAAGAAACAGGAGCTCAGTTTGAGCTCACAATAGGATGATCTTTATGGTGTTTTACCTTTGTTGCATATGCATCCAATTTCTCAAATTGCTTCAGGTCTAAAGACATGGATTTCAAGCAGGACTTGTCCCATGGGTAAGCTGGAAACAAACATGCAATCAGGAACAATCATTCTAGAAAGGAAGAGAAATTGCCACGACATCTAAGCAAGGACCTAGTCAGGTGTTACACTTTCTGCTACATTGGGTTGCCAGTTCTAGATTGGGAAATTCCTAGCAATCTGGGGGTGAAGCCTGGGGAGGGTGGAGTTTTGGAGTGAGCTCAACAAAGTTTGTGATGCCAGTTTGGTGTAGTGGTTAATTGTACGGACTCTAATCTGGGAGAACCAGATTTGATTCCCCACTCCTCCACTTGCAGCTGCTGGATGACCTTGGGCAAGCGGTGCCATAGTACTGACAAGAACTGTCCTTGAAAGTGCAGTTCTGGAAAGAGCTCTCTCAGCCCCACCTACCTCACAGGGTGTCTGTTGTGTGGAGGGAAAGGGAAAGGAGTTTGTAAGCCGCTCTGAGACTCCGAGTGAAGGGCGGGATATAAATCCAATCTCTTCCTCCTCCTCTGCTCTTCTTCTTCTTTATTTGAGTCCACCCTCTGAAGTTGTCATTTTCTTCTGAGGAGCTGATCTCTGTAATTTGGAGAATTCTACCCTTTGCCTGGAGGTTGGGAACCCTGTTTCCACAAGTAAAATTATGGGTTTATGATGTTCTCAGGGTAGAAGGGGAGGGATCAAATGCTTGTAGTCAATGCTAAAGTACAGTTCTAAGGCTACTGATTTAGGAGACAGTAACAAGCATGCTCTAAATGGAAACGAATCCTAGGACAGCATTATGGTGATGCCAATAGGGTTGGGAGATTCCTGGAGATTTGGGGTTGGGGGCCTGACAATGGCAGGGTTTGGAAAGGGAGGGATCCCAGAGGGGGTATGCCATAGAGTGCATCCTCCAAAGTAGCCATTTTTCCCCAGGGTAATGGATCTCTGTACTCTGGAGACCAGTTGTAAATTCTAGAAGATCTCCATGTCCCACTTGGAGGTTGGCATCCCTAGTGCTCATTGGACATCTACTGCAGGTATGCATTGAAACAGATATGAGGAGAATGAACGGTATGGCTGAAAATACACACATGTGTAATTTGGGATACAAATTACTGGGGCAAACATGGGTGGCAAAGTAGGAAAAATGTAACATCTGGTCAGGACCTAATTCGGAGGTACACCAAAGGCATCTTGACATGAGATGCATAAAGTGGATGGAGTTTATATTGGTTTAAAATATGAATACAACAAAAAGTCTTGTGGCACCCTAAAGACTGACAAATATTTCATTTATTAGGTTTAAAAGCCCATAAGCCATACACCTTAAAAAGTTTACAGGTTTAAAATCACAGCAAAACAAAATTTCGCCACGTCTGTTATGCAGTTAAAACAGAAACTATTCAATAAGAGTCTCAGTCTTGTAGGTTCTGGGAAGGGTGAGAATTTCAGTACCCATTTCCTCAAAAATTTTCCTCTCCCATCTGTATGTTTAGGGCAATGAAAAAAAATGTGGGAGAAGGAGTCTACATCCCCCAGTGAACAGTCACAGAAACGCTGATTAACAGGAATGCCGTGGAAGCGGCCCTTCATTTGCGCAGAAGGAAACGCATTACAACAGGCCACCATATATGCTCTTCTTAATTTAGGGATTGTCAGCATATACAAATAGAGTGGTAGTTCAAATTTTGTTGAGTATTTAATCCCTAAGTATGATGGTGAACATTTCTGCTCAGTATCTTTTAAAAGTGAATTCCAATCTTGATCTGGAAGTTTCCTAATGAGCATCACTCTATTTTTTGGTGTTAATTTCCCAGTTCCGTTTAAGCCCAGTTGCTTTAGTTTAGTATCTACTGCATCTTTCCACTTCTGTCAGTAACATTCTTGTGCTGATAAGGTGGTAAAGATCGGAAGATTGGACTGACAAATACATTGTTAAGCCACCAGCTTTGTTAAGCCAGAGTCCTCTTCACTGGACGCATGAAGCGGGCTCCTAGGCACATAGGTAGATACAGAGAAAAAATGTTTACAAAGTAAGGCTAAGAGGCCAAGCAATGCACGAAATAGCAGCAGCTGTGTCACATGCAGACTAGATATTCTCACAAGATCCAATCAGATCTTGCAAACTTGGTAAACTTTTTTTCTCTTTTTCTTAAGTTACATATATGTATATTCCTGGCTATCCTGGAGACCTCTTCACATGACCAGCCTAAGGATGTACCATAGAGGCTCAAATCTGCAATTGCACTGGTTGTTCATGGTTTACAAATGCACACATCTCACCTATGCTGTGTTGTGAGTTATTTGTACTACACCTGACACACACCTGACACAGGCAATATGCATCCAGGTGTGGCCTAGCTGCATCACACCTTTCCTGATTTTTAAAACTGGGTATAAGTTCTTTTTCCACTTTATGCTATGTCAGAGCTACAGTAAGAAAACTGAAGTAACCTCTATGCCAAAAGCACATGTCACAGAAAGGCTTGATTCAGCCTCATTGACAGGTTGTGAGTGACTAGTGAAGGAGCAACTACAGACAAGGGCGGTGTGTATGTGTGTGTCACTGTCAGCTACTGTGCTGAACAGTCATCTATCTGTCTCAAACCAGCACTCAAGCACAAGGCATATGTCTCTTTAACAGGCTTGTTTGTTTATCTGGCCTTCCACTGAAGAGGGTTATTACAGTGACCTAAAGAGAGCTAAAGCAGATTTACGCACTTAAAAGGTTCCTGCTCTATACAGCTCAGAAAATTACTTTTTGCCATTTGGGAGCTGGGTAGTTTCTTCAAATTGGCGATCAGTTTTAGTCTTTGTCAGGCTATAACTGAAAAGGCTCCCTCAGCCACAAAATTCATAATAACTCATACAGTCATATGCTGTTACCTTGTAGAAGTTAGAATTGCGTACCGAGCCTCTGGCATGTTGTGAACACTGAAAGAGGGCCATATTTAAACACTTGTAACATTGGGCAGGCATTGACTGCCCTGCTCTCAGATGCTTAATCTAAGATGTACCTTAAAAGGGGCATGTGTCTGAAACACTTGCCCATTCCAAAGGGAATGTGCTTTCTAAATGATGCACACCACCTGACCAGTTAACAAATAGTAGGTTGCACCATAGTGCTGTTGTGTTTTATATCTTCATTGATTTATAAATGGCTATGTCTGTGATGCAGAATATTTTCAGCCAAGTAGAGTATTGCAGTTTATTCTAAGAGCAGTTTTTCTTTACACCCCAAATGGTCTACAGTTTGGCTACTTGAGATGGCAGGGCAGCAGCTTAAAGGAGAGGAAAGATTATGTTTTGGTCTGCCTCACGTATTCCAAGAAAAGAAGCTGATTTTGGCTATTTTCTGAAATAAATTTACAACTCAACTAGTTTACAGCATGGCTGAGGGCTGCTGAAGTAAGTTTGCCAACTTCCAGGTGGGGTCTGGAGATCCCCCTAAATTATAACCAATCCAGTTTGGTGTACTGGTGAAGTGCACAGACTCTAATCTGGGAGAACCAGGTTTGATTCCTCACTTCTCCACTTGCAGCTACTGGATGACCTTGGGCAAGCCATAGTTCTGTCAGAGCTGCTCTCTCAAGGACAGTTCTGGAAAGAGCTCTCTCAGCCCCGCCTACCTCACAGGGTGTCTGTTGAGGGGAGGGGAAGGGAAAGGAGTTTGTGAACTGCCCTGAGTGAAGGGTGGGGTATAAATTCAATCTCTTCTTTTCTTCTTCTTTTGACTTCAGAGTGAGAAAATTGCTGCCTTGCAGCATGGGATCCCTTCCCAGACTCCACTGCAGAAATTTCCCAACCTGGAGTTGGTAACTCTGCACTGAAGAATAATTTCTGGCAGCTGCTTTGTCACTTGCAATGTTTTGGATTTAATCCATAACTTTAATCTGAAGGGTAAACATGAACAGTGAGAAGAGGCAAGTGGTTTATTGCATTTGACTGCCCTCCTCCCGATCTTTGGAGGATCTTGGAGACACACCCAGCCTTCTAGGAATCTCCTTTACCAGCTCTTACTTCCATTCTTTTAGTCAGAGCGTGAGAACAGTAAGCAGTGTTCTCAGAGATGAAAACCAGGGCAAAATCTGTCTATCCCCTTTCTGGGGCATCTACCAAGCTTGGTATTTATCCCTTTATTCGCCAGTGCTATTCGTAGACCTTGGAAGACTGTGAAAATTGTGTCTTCTAATCTGCCATTAACTTAGTGATATATTCAAGCTACATGTGGTCTCTTAGAATTTGTAATGGATACCTAAATAAAATAATCAATCAAACAAGAGCTCCAGGCTTTGAGAGTCATTACACGGGTCTCTGGCCCTGAGCCAAGGATCTTTGTGTGCAGCATAGTTGCCATTACTGATTTTGAGGATCTCCTCAATACATAAATAATAAGTAGTAAGTAAGTACTCAGTAAGTGCTGTCAGTACATAGTAAGTGCAGAGGGAAGGGCAAAGGGGACACGTTCAGTTTCCCAGACCTCCATATGATCTGAGTTGGCAACACTAATCATCTGTTCAGCAGTAAACATATAGCAGGGAGCACCATGTGCTCTGCCTTTTGAGCTGGATGTGGGGAGGTCTTTCCCCAGAACCTCATGTGTGTGTGTGTGTGTGTGTGTGTGTGTGTGTGTGTGTGTGTGTGTGTGTGTGCAGCCAAGTAGGGAAGGGTGATCAGTGTGCAGACGTCCCTCTCCACGTATATAGATCTGTTTGTGCCTTTGTTTCCGACATTTAGAAATGGAAGGTTCCTTGGACAGAAAGCCACACTTCCTTTCTATAGCAGTTTCATGGCAGTCTTTGATATTATCTGATTGAGACCCTTATAGTTGCAGAATCCATTAGAGTTAGTACAGTTGTTATCCTATTGTTAAACATAAATATAAATTTGTAATATAAAAGTGTTTTTCCTTAAATAATACTTCCTGTTCAGAATATTTCAGGGTATTTTGTTCCTTCTGTGAAAACAGCAGTGTATATGTGGGACATAAGGCATAGAATAGCCCTGTAGTTACCATGCTGGTCTTTCCAACCAGGAGGGCGGAGTCTGCGTTTTCCATTCTCTTGAAAACCTACACAATTGTGAAAAGAATGTGAGAAAGATGGATAGGCTTGTGGACAGATAGATGGAAAATGAAAAAAGTAGACAGGAGAGAAGGAGAAAGTGAGTCTGGAACAGTCTCTAATCTTATTATCAAGAATCTGTTCATGAGATAATCACCTTAAATTTCCCCTCAGAGAGAGAATGTCTGCAGAAAGGGAAAAGGTTGTATGCTGTTCTGTCTCAGGTACAGTGCAAGTATTTATTTTGTCATTAGTACATTTGTGGAGCACTTATGTCCAAATCAATATTTTTATGTCACTCTCAGATACCCCAAACTTTTTTCTCATATATAAGGAACATTAGGTTATTTTCTTCCTTTTTTTAAAAAAAGTCAATTTGATAATAGAGAAAGACTGAGAAACTGGCTCCACAAAAGTAGGACAATTCCCCAACAATAAAACTGCCAAAGTTCTAGAAGATGGAATTTAAATGTTACTGAAAACAGAGGTGTGTCTGTGTGTCTCTGGTACATTGGGAGTGGTGGTGGGGGGAATTGGCTAACATGGAGAGTTGACAGTCAAACGTCTGACAACTGTTGTATCCCTCTGAAGCAGCCTTGACATCATTTTGATGTGCAATTTACTGTGTGATGCCAGTGATCAACCCTCCCCCCCAAAATGTAGGAAATCACATTCTGCTAAATGGCATCATGTGCATAGACCCGCATATTGGATGTGGGCTTTCCCCCTATGCAGTACCACTTACCACAAAACACATGGTCAAGTCTGTTAGCACTAACTGCCTGGGGAGTGCGGAGGGGAAGCTCTAGCTACTTGTTACAGAACTGGGGGCTGTCAAGGCACCATTTCTGATGAACAATTAGGTTATCAGGTTGACGGCGTACACCAGCTTCTTCATTGATCATGGAGATTCATGATCATGAAAATGGAGGTTCATTTATTCATTTTTGGTTTTTAAAAATCAATGATCCACCAAAAACTCTTCAAGATGGCTTTTGTGTAGCTGGATGCTTCATGCCAGGATCCTTGGTCAGGTGGCCGTCTATAAACAATGTTCGGTCTATTGTGCTCTAATCTGATATTATATTATCTGAGATGATCTATTGTTATAAACAATTCAAGTGAATTGAATTGCTATTATTTACCAAAACAGTTAGTTTTTTAAAAAACAAAAGAAAACAGCATACCTTTCCCAAAGGAAAGTTTCTTGAATAACTGTGGTGTGGAATTTCTAGCATGTACCTCTACTGTTACTTGAGTACCTAAAACCAACAGGAATTTCGGAAATGATCAAAACTGGGTACAGCAATTAAATTCATAAACATATACCCAACACAAAAGAACAGAAAAAACCTATTCCTTAAGTCACAACAACATCACTTCACAATACGACATGCTTTTTGTTAATCAGCTCAGAATTTCACTCTCTATTTCCTTCTGTGCCATCCTCCACCCTCATTTTTTATTCTTTTGCTCGTCTCATTTGTCTTGTATTTAACCAAATCATAGCTGCCCTTCATGAACTGATTCCACATATATCTAGCCTATTGTCATGCATGCTTTCAGTATAAGCTATTTAATTAATCTGAGTATCTATTTTATGACAGTTCACCATCGTTTGAGAAATATATTTAAAAAACCAATAGGGACTAGGTGGCTTCCTGAAGTCAAGATGCATTTTGACAACTGTGTTCCCCTTGCATTCAATGTTATCTCATCAAACAGGGTAATTGGCTGGGAGCCTCTGGGTACTTACAAATGTATGTTAAATTTTGTGTGGTAGTATATTTCCAGACAATGCAGACAAGTAATTGGTCTGTCATTCCTTGATTCTTCCAGCTTCCTGGAAGGTGTTCTTTGTTGAGTGTGTGTGTGTGTGTTTTAAATTCAGTCTTCTGTGGGATTCTTTCTAATCTTTGTCTGCCAGGTATGATTTACCATTTTGCTTCCAATACAATTTGTTTGAGAAAAAGATTTACAGCATAAAGCCATGGGATGGGGGAAGGCTTAAAGTTTTGCAGATTCATTAAGAAACAGGAAACAGAACAAAGGCTGATTGACGCATTTGGTTACTATGATTTTAAAAACCTACTAAAGAAGACTAGTAAACAATCTCCATCTTGGTTTGCATAGCAGGGGACAGGATGTTGTGGTGGCTGCATTCGGAGACAGAGTGCTAGGTTGAATCTGTATTTGCATTTTTAAATCAGTTTTGTGCTGCTGTGACCATCTTTCTCTATGCTTTTTGAAGAATTGTTTGGAGAAGATTCATTTAAAGCAGTGTGGAGGTGCAATGACAGTGGAGCTGCCACGACAGGGCGATAAACATATGCAGAGATGCAAAAGTATGCTAGCACTGTTGAAGTGTGAAAACGAAAGCAAATGTAGACAGCTTTTTTGAAGATGGAGTCAGAAGGCTGGGACACTGGTGGGAAAGACAAATGCAGATTCAACCCTAAACTAAATGAATCATCACTCTGCTCCATTAAGGCAAATCTTACATTCTCATCCAGGTGCAAAGGGGATACAGCAGTCACCAGAGACCAAATAATGCCTATTTATTTATTTATTTATTTATAGCCCGCCTTTCTGCCCTCACAAAGATCACTAAGGCAGCTAACAAATTTAAACACATATAGTACAATCACATTTTAAAACCGTTAAGCCAGACTACCCCCAACACATCATTAAAACAAACTGGAGTTAAAATATGCACAAAAACCATAAAAACAACAAATAAAACACTGAGCAGTAAGGAGGGATCACTAAGTGAATGGCAAATGTAAAAAAAAAAATATCTTCAACCACTGGTGGAAGATGGCAACAGAAGGAGATAGATAAGCAGCCCCGTAGCCAGGATTTTTCTTGGGGGGGGGGCACTGGGGGTGCCAGTTAAATCCCCATCCCTTTCTTCTCCAAGGTGGATTGAAATTCCTCAACCCCCCCCCCCCAGCATTTTCTGTGGAACCTGAAAGTTGCTGTGCTTGGCACAGCCACCCACTGCCAGGGCTCAGCCAGCCAGGAACTCAACCAGCTTCTAATGGGCGTAGCGTCTGAAGCGGGGATCAAAGTCTTGCTTTGCCTTCAGTTCCCACCAGAGCTTCCCCAAGCACTCAGCCTGGCAGGGAGCAGAGCATGGTGGCAATAGTGAACCAAGCCAGGGACCACAGGAAGTGACTTGCCCAAGAGCTCTTCCCAGCAGTAGACTTGACCCAGGCCCCTGGCACTGTGCAGTGCAGCCTGCCTCCCTTCCCACCATGAGAGCATCAGCACAAGGCAAGCAGGGGCTGCCTTTTTCCCCAGGGTGGGTGGGGAAAGATAGGAAGCAGCTGCTTGGCGGTTGGGAGAGAAGCAGCAACCGGCTGGATCTCACCAGGGACTGGTTTATTTGGGGTGCTGCAAATTTGATAGGGGCTTCTGGCTGAGTCTCCCTGAGGAAGATGGCAACAGAAGGAAACAGACAAGTCTCCCTGAAGAGAGAGTTTCAGAATTTTGGTGCCATTACTGGGAAAGTAGGGTTGCCAGGTCTGTCAGACCAGCCTGCAGGGAATGGGGGTAAACTTATTGGGAGTGGAGAGGGAAGAAGTCAGAAATGACATAGGCACGTTGGGGATATCGGGGGCAACACTCTGGTTTTGGGCAAAACCTCTATAGTTTTGCCCAAAAACCAGAGCATCACCCCCTGATATAACTAATGTGCCTATGTCACTTCCAGGTGACATAGACACATTGTGTTTATTTCCAGCTTCTTGCCTGTTTGGGGAAGTAATTCCCCCCTGCTGGCCTGGCTACTGGCAGAGAGGAACGCCGGAAACCACAGGACCCCCACCCCCACCAGGGGATCTGGTATCCCTGCTGAGAAGGCCCTCTCCTGCATTGCCATCTGCTCAACCTCAGAAGGTGGGGGCACTTGAAGATGACCATAGTGGTAAGGTGGTTCATAAGGGAGTAGGCAGTCTTTCAGGTATGTTGATCCCAAACCATACAGGCCTTTAAAGGTCAGCAGTAGCACCTCACATTGTGCCTTGAAGACAGATTGGGAAAATTGTGTAGATGGGCCAAGACTGGAGTGATATGTTCCCTACGAATCACTCCAGCCCACATTCTGGCAGCAATTTTCTGCACCAAACTGATGTTTCTAAACATTTCTCAAGGGCAACAATAGGACTGAAGGGAGGTTCTAGCAGTATTTGCCTAAAGGCCAAATTATATTTTTAGGTGAGTTTGGTCTCTGTTGTAATAACCTGTCTGTGTCTTCAAGATACCTTTATGTATAGATGACAATTTTACTCCTGCATGCAAAAGTATTTGTTTACTTATTTAGATTTTTATGTACCCTTTCTCCCCAATGAAGACTGTGGAGAAATGCCTAGTATCCTGAGACGTTGGCAGCCAGCAGGGCTTCACTGTGCATTTCCCCTATTTTTTTTCATTTGAGCTAGTAACAAGCAGGAGGGGGCAGGAAAGTAGCCCATGGCCTTCCAGAAACATCTCTTAAGAAATTATAATGGGTCTTGCGAGACACAATGAGATGGACCAGTTCACCCCGCCCCCAAGCAGGGAACGTAGAAGCTTGGAGGACTTTTTGCTTGACAGGTTACAGGAAGGGGCTTCTTGGAGACAACAGGAAAAGAAGCCTTGACCTGGGCTGACTGGGATCAAAGGGGAGGAAGCACAAATTTGTTAAACCTGCCTTGCAAGGGGAAGGAGGTCTCACTTTTCTTTGGGATGTACTGAGCTGAACAGACTTCTTGTCTGAGAATGGGAGTGGGCAGCCATTTTTGGACCATGCAGCTGACCTAAAGAGTTGGGAGCAATCGTTAAGGTAATGGAGAATCTTTAGAGAACTAGAACACCTAAGGTAAAACGTGTAGTTTGGGCATGTTTTAGAGAAAGGGACAGAAGATGTGCATTTTACCCATTTCTTTTGTTCTTCCTTGCTTCAATCTGTTGTGGTGCTAAAAATATGCTTGTAAACATTTTCTTTTTCATAAGGAAGTGGTTATCTGTTCCACATATACCCCCACTATTTTAGACATGATATTTCAAAGGGGAGCCCGGAGGGGAGGGGGAGGCAAGCAACTGGCAACTGGCTATTCCCTCAGGGGTGCACAAGACATTAATCTGTCCCCATGGTAGCCAAGCACTAGGCTAGTGGGAGATGCTGAGGCAAGGCCTCTGAGCTTGGATGGGGAGCTGAAGGTCCTGATCCCTTCAGTGGGAAATCCCTATATTGATCAGGTGGTGGTTACTGGAGAGTAAAAAGGAGAAGCCCCCCATGGAGTTCAGAATCCCGTAGGAGGGCAGGGCAGAATGGGGCTTGCAGGTCAGGGTTCTGCCATAGAGACCAAAGAGACTTACAACATTGTTTTCCTCTCCTCCATTTTATCCTCACAGCAACCACTTGAAGTGGGTTAAGATGAGAGTGTGTGGCTGGCCTAAAGTCACCCAGTGAGTTTGCATGATAAAGCAGGGCTTCAGACATGCGTCTCCTAGATCCCCGTACCAAGATCCCCGTACCACTGCTTTACACTAGTACACCAGCCAACTAACTTTACCTTATTCTAATTAAGGAACAGTAATCAGAAAAAGTGAACAATGATCATATCATGTAGTCATCACTATGGAAACCACTATGGCAACACCTCTAACATCAAGGCCAGGTTATGTGTTATAATTATGTGTTATAAATGTGACAAAGGCCACTGGAAACAGCCTCTGTCTGCAGGCTCTTTCATATAGCAACTGTAAAGTCACTTGCTATGGAATTTTTTTTAACAGTAACCATTGTTGAAATCTGTTTCAGATTTTTTCTGTCTTTATAAGCTGAATGGTTCCTTTTAGGAATTTAAATTCTATATTTTTAAATCTTTAAATCTTAAGCATTTATTATATTGACTGGTTGTATTTGAAAAATCAAGTTTAAAAATGTTCCTGAGATTGCATGGCAAAGCTAACAAACACTTGAGGAGCAAATATATTTCCCCTCGTATACACCTTGAAAATCTGCTTAGCCTATTGGTCCACAATCTACATCACTGTACCTATACAGAATACTGGCTACACTCCTCCCTTTCACACTGCAGTAGATTGAGTCTGCACAGACTTGCCTTGTCTGTAAGACTGAAAACAGCCACAGAGAAAAGAAATTATTCAATCCAATGGAAGCTGGATCCCAGACATGGATTTTATTGCATTTCTCTGAACTTCTGAGGCTTTTTAGTTTAGTGATGTCACAATGACTTTCCAAATAAGTTTTCTAAGTGCTTTATGGTTTTTATGATAATCTAGGAGAAATTTTCTTAAAGAACTTGCAATTTTGGCCTAGGAAGTGGTCATATCATTTATTAGTTTACCACGTACCTTCATCTGAGCAGGATGTAATGATTTGCTGCATCTGAATCTCATGGCCTGGTGACAGAAAGGAAGTATTGCATACACAAGAGTAGTACTTTAGTCATGGTATAGGAATTATAGTGATGGTTCCTGTCATTGCAAAAGCAGGTTATGTATCTATTTATAACGTTTTTATGCTGCCTTCCCACCCAATTTAGGACCCACAAGGTAATGAAGAAGAAAAACATCAAAACCAGCTTTAAAAACACATATATAATTGTCCTGACATGATGATGTGCTTCCTGCAGCTCACCCGCCACCGGCAGCCACCCCGTTGATGCCCAAAACACCTCCATGGGTGGTCCCACACCCACCTGGAGGCCTGGAAAGGCCGGGAGGGGCCAACAAAAGGGTCCCAACCCGGTGTGACAACACTGTGGCAACACAGCCAGCACCACCCCTGGGCTGTCCACTGCAGGGTGGGAGAGAAGCCACCACCAAGGGCGGAAATGGCTGCACCTCTGAGCCCAGAGTCCCAGGTGCAGTGCCACACCCCACCCTGGAAGAGACACCTGGGGCTGAGGCCCTGCCTGAGGCCCGGCGTTCCCAACTAAGTACAGGGGTGGGGCAGCAAAAGGAAGAGTGGGGGCGGGCTCAGGGGAAGACAGGGGAAGTGGGGATAAAAGGAGGGCAGCAGGAAGGGGCCAAGGAGAGAGACGGCTAGCGACCCAGGAAGAGTGGAAGGCAGGGTATGGTGACGTAACCCTCCCTGCCTGCTCCAGTGACTGAGGCCCCTGCTGCCCTTAGGGGACAAGACCACCATGGTGGCTGAGCTCTGAAGCTCCGGATCCTGTGACAGCAAGGGGGGTCCGCTGAGTTGTGCGGCAATAATAACAACAGTGAAACAAAACTCTTAAACAGGAAGGAAGGTCAGCGAGGGGATGCCAAACAAAACAGAAATTAATGAAATATAGACAGCAAATTTACAAAACATAAATTAAAAACAGACAATTCCATTTATAAATTTTAAGTTTCAGTGAAAACACTGAGTAGTTGGAATTTAATAAAACCTGAATTTCAGTCACAACATTTGAATTTTTGCACTGGAGCATATTAAAGTTCACTGAAATGGAACTCTTTAAAACTGCCAATGCAAATTTCATTAAAAATGCAGAAACATAAGAAAAGTTCTGCTGTAGCAGACCAATGGTCAGTCTAGTACAGGATTCTGTTTAAGTAGTTTAAGAGTTTAATTAGTTGACCAGGTGTCCTAGAATGCTCACAGCCGGGGCACAGAGGTAAAAGCTGATGCCCTCCAACAACTGGCATTTAGTGTTTTAGTGTTTGTAAATATGGAGTTCCCATTCAGACTTCATAGTTTGTAGCAGTTGGTTGACAGATTCAAAACTGTCTAATCCTCCTTTAAAACCACTTACACTATTGGCCATCACCACATCCTATGACAATAAGTTTCACAAGTTAATTATACATTGTATGAAGAAGCACTTTCTTTTACTTTTCCTGAACCTACTGCCCATCAATGTCATTGAGTATCCCTGAATTCTTATATGTTGGGAGAAGAGAAAATGTTCTCTCTATCCACTTCCTTCATACAATGATAATTATATAAACCTTTATGAAGTCCACCCATTTTGTCGCTCCTAAAAAGAAAACCTCAACCTCTTAAGCTTTTCCTAATACTGAAGATGTTCCAGTTCCTTGATCATTTTGGTTTCCCTTTTCTGCACTCCTTACATGTCCTTGATATCATTTTTGAGATGGGGAAGTCAGATTTGTATGCTGCATTACAAACATGGCTGTGCCATAGGAATGGCCTATACTTGAAGCAGAATGAGTTAGCAGAATGTTGAGAGAAGAGATTGTATTACCTCAGACTGAGGTAGGGGTATACTACATTTGAGTACTCTTCTGGATTAAGAGAAATTCCCACAAACAGCAGGGCTAAAACTTTTCTCACTCATATGCTAGTGCCTATTTGCAGACAGTTGATTACATAGGGGAACATTAAAAAATGATATCCCCCCATCTTGTAGCCAGTAGCAGTATAATCTGCTTTATCATCTCCATTCTCTTCTACCTCACAAGCCTAGACTTACTGTAAAGGTAATGGTTCCCTTGCTCGAAAGCCAGTCAAATCCGACTCTAGGGTTGCGGTGCTCATCTCTGTTTCAAAGCCGAAGAGCCAGCACTGTCCGAAGACGTTTCTGTTGTCATGTGGCTGGCACGACTAAACACCAAGGCGCACGGAACACTGTTACCTTCCCACCAAAGTGGTACCTATTTATCTACTTCCAATTTCTTGCTTTCGAACTGCTAGGTTGGCAGGAGCTGGAACTAGAGACGGAAGCTCACTCTGTCATGCGGCACCTGGTCTCAAACTGCTGAACTACTGACCTTCCACAACCTGCAGTTCAGCGTCTAAACCACTTGAGCCTGATAACAGGCTAATTGCCAGAAAGATCATTACTTCCTAAGAGTTTAAATATTGCTCAAGGCATACCTGACTGCCCTTTTTGGGATAGATTTACACTTTAATTCTAAATGGTAGTACCTCTAGCATTGGAGATGCACAGTCATTGGGTCAGACATCTAATTAATTTCTGCCAGGCCAGATAAATGTGATCAAGTCAATAACAATCTGTCATTTTTTCTACTTCCTTCTCATCATGTTTATTAAGGCCACTGGTTTTTGACTCAGGACCACTTCTTGTGACATCAGTGCATGATTACTGGTGGTGAAGGCCTGGTTTAGATGATTTTTAAAAAAGATCAACCAAATTCTATCAGTTGCAACTAGCCATGATGACACCAGAATGGAAGCTCCAGTTCAGAGAAAAAAAAGGCAATAAATGCTAATTACTGGGCCAGAGGAAACTATTGCTTTTGTGGCCTGCCTGTGGGTTTACCAGAACCATAAGGCTGTCCACTGTTGGAAACAATGTGCTAGACTAGATGGACCACGGTCTGATTCAGCAGGACTCTCCATAAGAATCTTTTATTTGGCTACTACCCTTCCTTTCAGATTCAGTTCCTAAAATGATAATCCATAGCTTCCATAATCTTCAGGTTCTTTCTTTCTGTACAAGGGCTCAGATTTGCCAGGAGGTCTCCAATCGGGGGGGGGGGCTAGGTGTGGTTATACGCTTATGAGAGAATGGCACTAGGCATGTGTTCAGAGGTACACATCTCAGAACTGAGCTCTGATTCAAATTAAACCCTGCTTGAAGCTAGACTACTGTCTATGATACAAAGTAGGCTCCCCTTGATGAATGTTCAAAGGTTGCTTTTTGCAAAATACATTGGCAGGAGCAAACTGGAAGTGCTAGCTTTTACCATTTAAAGTCTGCTTTGGCAGCCTTTAGGCCCTTTTGTCTACTTTTCTATTCTCCTACCACAGACTGCAAGAGCCAATGAGGCTGCCTGCTTAACTATAAATTATTGCCAAGGCCACATATGCAGGGGTCTTTGGGGGGGGGAGCGCACCGGAGCGCAGCTCCGGGAGCTCAGGAGCCAAGCCCCGCCCCCAGCCGGCGTCCTGGAGAGTCTTTCAGGCAGCCGAATGTCAGTTTCAGCTCCATTATATCCTATGGACCATTGAAGTCAATGGTGGAAACATAGGGTATATTCTGGGGGCTGGAGGGGAGGGTTTGAGGGAGAGACTCCAAACTCACAGGATAACTGATGGAGCCTCTCCCCAAGATACCCACCAAGTTTCAAGAACATTGGATCAGGGGTCCAATTCTATGGGCCCCTAAACAGGTTGCCCCTATTCCCTCCATTGTTCTCTATGGTGGGAAAAAATTAACTTTTTTCCCCACCATAGAGATCAATGGAGGGAATGGGGGCAACCTGTTTTGGGGCCCATAGAATTGGACCCCTGGTCCAATGTTCTTGAACCTTGATGGGTGTCTTTGGAAGAGGCTCCATCAGCTATCCTGTGAATTTGGAGTCTCTCCCTCAAACCCCCTCCCCTCCAGCCCCCAGAATATACCCTATGTTTTCACCATTGACTTCAATGACCCATAGGATATAATGGGGCTGAATTGCCACCAAATTTCTTTCATTCCCTCCTTTCCTTCTTTCTTTTTCCTCTTTCCCTCATTCTTCTCTTCTCTCTTTCTTTCTTTCCCACCTTCTTCTCTTTTCTTTTTTCCTCCTTTCCCTGTTTCCCTCCTTCTCCCCTCTCTTTCTTTCCCTCCCCTTTCCTTCTCTTTCTTTCCCTCTTTGTTTCCCTCTTTCCTTCTCTCTACTCTCTCTCTTTCCTTCCCTCTTTCCTCCTTCTGTGGCCCAACTCTCATGAGAAGGAGTTTAAACTTTAAACCCCTTCTCTCTTAGCTCCCCCACCCAGGCCAGCTGGGGAAGGAAAGGGGAGGCTTTTGAAGATGCCGCCCCCCCTTTTGCTTCCCCTTCTGACATCACTTCCGGTGATGTCAGGGGGCGTGGCATATGCTAATAGCCCAACAGCTCATTAGCATACCATATGCTAATGAGCTCCTGCAGCTGTTTTTCTACGAAAAGACCCCTGCACATATGTGAGGCATTTTTGAGGGCAATTCTATAGCCAAGGACTGCTTCTGGCTGGAAACATGCCAGAAAATTTTCATTTGATTACCAAATGCCGAGAAGAAGCAACAGCCTTTGGTTACAACCATCGTTTCCTGCTTGGGAGCTCAGTGACTGTCCTGACCGCTGTTGAGAATGTAGAGCAAAACTGATCTTTTGTCTAAACCAGCAAGGCAATGCTTATCTTTCAGAAACTGGTTTTCAGAGGACAGTGACTTGGGCTATATCATGTTATTTTAGCTTTGCAATTTGATATTGATGTATTACAGTTGCTGCCCACCCCAAGTCCTCATGATGGGTCAGGCTTTGTAAAGAAATGTTCGGCTGCATCCTTATTTTTCCAAAGATCTGTATCTTGACAGTCCCCAGAGAGAAGCGACAGCATTTCAAATATGCATTTGCCATTCTGGGTACCACATATCTTATGCCTGTCATGGCTCAGGCCCATGAATGATGAGATATTACTGCAATGTGGGAGATGGCCGTGTGTTTGTTTTAATATGGCTCAATCTGCAGTTACATCATAGCATTCAGAAATACTGTAGGAGCACTGGCTGCTTCATGGTGTCAGACTTCACAAGTACAGTAATCCAACCACAGTGTCTGAAATTGATTTGTTGACACCTCCATGCTGGTACAAGGAGATTTTTTTTGACAATTCATTATATGACTAGAGATCCTCAAGAGATAAACAAGAGATGGTGGACATTGCTGCAAATTCTTATTAGTTTCATTGAATTGTAAATTTTCCTTTTGTGTCCAGATTTCTGGTGATGCTGGGGATGAGGAACAAAATTTGTGGGGAGTGGTTATCCTGGGGCCCAAGAAGCCTATCACTGTGTTGCTGGTATATGGCTAGAAATTCTGCAACTTGGTGACTAACAGCCCTAGAGAAAACATGTCTTATTCTAACCATGCAATAGACGCTTAACAGAGTGATTTACCCCCGTGCCATGAAAAACTTCAGTTGCCCATTTCCACATATTAATCCTCTATTAAACTCTGTATGCAACTCTGTTGCATACTCTGTTGGCAACTCTGTTGCATCCTTTCAAATGAGGGGAGAAGAGGAGGAAGTGTGACCTTGGGCCAGTCACTTTCTCTGACCCTTACAGAGCTGTCGTGATTATAAAATGAGAAAGGCAGACCATGAGCAGCTTGAAGGAAGGAGGGGGTATAAATGTGAGGAGAGGGATGGGGGAAAATTTATATTGCACATTAAGAGATCCAGTTAATACATTCCTGCTACCAGGAAGTCATGTGATTTGTTTGCCTATGATTTAGGGATAGGTATGGGTGGTATTAACACATTAACACATGGAATTCACTACCACAGAGGTGGTGGCGGCTACAAGCATGGGCGGCTTCAAGAGGGAATTGGATAAGCATATGGAGCAGAGGTCCATCAGTGGTATTAGCCACAAGGTATAGATAGCAACTCTCAGTCTGGGGCAAGTGATGCACTGTATTCTTGGTGCTTGGGGGGGCAACAGTGGGAGGGTTTCTAGTGTCCTGGCCCCACTGATGGACCTCCTGATGGCACCTGGTATTTTTGGCCACTGTGTGACAGTGTTGGACTGGATGGGCCATTGGCCTGATCCAACACTGGCTTCTCTTATGTAGTTACGTTCTTATGTATGAGAGTCCCTGAGGGAATCCCTGGTTTGGGATTAGCCCAGGCTGGCTCTTAGCAGCCTTACAGATTTCTTGGGAAAAGTAAGAATTACTGCACTGGGACACCAGCTCTGTGACAGCTGGCACTGCATAAGAAGCAGCATGACTGTGCTTTGTCATTAGCACAATGGGGAGCGTTTGCCTGAGTAGCTGCACAAGGCCTAATGTCTGTTCGTGAAAATTGAAGTTGCTACTAATAACAATGCATTATGTTTGTCATTTTAAGTATTCAGGGAGTTGAGAGGGAGTGCTCACTTCCAACCTCACTACTCAATCCAACAAAGGCTATTATACCTATACCCTTTCCTGCCAGTCCTGCAAAATGCCATTGCTGCCTGCCCTCTGCCAAGTTTTTTGGGGGGAAATTATAAAGGTACCCAAAGGTACCAGTAATGTTGATGCTGGAATCAGGGCTAAATCATTAGCTATGGTTAACACAGATGTTGGAGTACTGATAAAGGGCAGCTAATAGTCAATTATTTAAATTAATATTACATTTTTACCACTTCGTAGGAGTACAGGCATCATTTGGGCATTCAGTTTCAGACAGCAACATATTTTGAGCCCTTAGATACAGGCAGAGGATAGTTAAACTCCCAAGAGTCTCTCTCCCTACACAATAAAGTTTCTTCTAATGAATATTAGTATGCAACATGACAGTGTATTTGTCACATGGATGGACATAGGGTGAGAGGAAGTGACATACCTTGAAGGTCATTTCCTTGGTATTGCTGCTGCCTGTTGTTTCTGTTCCCATCCTTTAGAAAGTCTATAACGGAAAGTTATAGCATGAGATTCTAAGAGCCCATTTGAGTGTGCAAAAACCACATGTGTGGTACATTCTGTGGAGAAATCTCCCCTCCCCACTCTGAGTTTTAAAAGTGTGGTTTTTTCCTCCTCTCTGGAAATGATAGGAAGCCAGTTCAATTGCCTCCTGGATTACATCTATACATATGCTAATTGCCCAGGCAGAAAAACCAACTAAGGAATTTGGTGCCAGGAAGTCTCCAGGCAATTCCTGGAGATTTCCCAGAGTGTCTCTGAGTGATGGTCAGTTCTGGTGGCCAACTTTTGCTGATCATGCGGTCACCCAGGTAATGGACTAGACGTGAGCCTTGTAATTTTTTAAGATCACTCGTGCGTGCCCTATTTCAACATCAGTAAAGTCATGTCTAGAAAAGGGGAAGAGGATTGCAAAATGGGAACCTGCAGTAGGAAAGGGAAATCAGCAGAAATTACCTGTTTTGAAAATGGAAATGCCATTCCACATGCCAGTTTTAATTAACCACAACATTCTGAATATTTTGGCAAAGAGAGAGGTGTTAGGAAGCAGAGAAAGAGGAAGAGCAGTTAAGAAACAGAAGTGAAGAAATGCTTCCATGACTAGGAAACACGGATTTCTCAAAGCTCTTTTGGGCTTTGCAACCATCTGCCATTAATGCATGCCAGTTTTGGGACTTTGTCCCATAATTATGTGAGCAATGAACATACTCTAAAACAACAACAACAAAATCTAAGAAAGCATGAAATTATGCAGTTTACTTAAGTTACATATGGTTTGCAGTATGAACAACCCTGCTATTATGTTGCCTTACCATGATATTTATATATTTGAGACGTGATTGGTTTGGCAAGTCACTGGCTAGGGACCTCAGTTTTCAGACCTCATCATGAAATAAAATGAATAATAATGACCAGAAAATAGATTCAGGTGGGTAGCCATGTTGGTCTGAAGCAGCAGAACAAAGTTTGGCGTTAAAGGTGCCACTGGACTCAAACTTTGTATTTGATGGCCAGGAAAGAAACACAGACAGTGAAAAATTCATTGTATTTAACTTTGTACATATAATCATGCCAGTAAAAAAAAAAATCAAATTGCAACATGCTATTCCATCATGAGAGCCAGTGTGGTGCAGTGCTTAAAGTGTTGGACTAGGATCTGGGAAATCCATGTTCAAATCCACACTCATGCCACGAAAGGTTGCTGGGTGACCTTGGGCCGGTCACATTACTCTCAGCCTAGCCCTCACCTGGATAACCCCAGGATAGTCTGATCTTGTCAGATCTCAGAAGCTAAGTAGATCTCAGAAGCTAAGTAAGGCCCATGTGGAGGCAGGCAATAGTAAACCACCTCCGAATGCCTCTTGTCTAAAGGGTCACCATAAGTCAGCTGTGATTTGATGGCAAAAAAATAATAGTTCCACCACACCCCTTGTGTTCTGAGCAGGCACTTGGGAGGGCTTATGTTCTCCATTCTGAAGCCCAAGAAATGACCATCCCAAATATCTACAAGGTGCTTTTGGGAACTAGAAGCCTGCCTTTGTATTAACTTTTACTAACACTAGCCAAAGCATCACAGAATAGTGATCACAAGCTTCACCAGACTGGATGTTAAGAAACACACTGCTGCCCAAAGGAAGTGCCCCCACCCTCCATTATTTCCAAAGGACCAAAGTCAAACTAGAGAATCTCTGCAGTAGAAATTGAAGGGGGGGGGGGGTTTGAACCCCAACAGAACCAGTGCAATGTACAGAGTACCCAGCATAATATTAACAAAGGTTTGCTACTATACTACTGTAAATACATTCTGTCACCAAGCAGGACAGGGATGAGAAGGTCTTGCGACAAAGAAGTGAAAATAAGGGGTGTGTGTGTGGGAGATAAAAAATTAGGTGAAGGGAGACAGAAATGAATGAGAAACATGTGAAAATAGGGAGAGAAATCAAGAGACAGAAAGATTGTTTTATCTTGCTGCAACACTCTATCTACTATTTTGCAAGATCTGGCTGAGCTGGGTGCAAGGGAAGGGAAAGAGAAAGAGAAAGGCTAGGCCAGGGGTGTTGAACTCATTTGTTATAAGGGCCGGATCTGACATAAATGAGACGTTGTTGGGCCAGGCCATGTGTGTCATAAAATGTAATGCCAGGTAGTGGAGATATAAAGTTTATAAAGGACACAAACACAAAGTGTTTTTTTTTACTTAAAATAAAAACAAGCTTAAAACATTAGCACTGTTGTAATATTTTGTGTATTTAACAGTGTCTGATAACGGACACCTCTTGCTCTGAATTATTGCATCAAAATGTCTGTGCTGTTGCCATCTTGAGTATGCTATTCAGGTGTGTATCTGTAAGCTGCAAACCTATGATGACGCCGCAGCAGCAGAACTGGAAGAAGAAGCAGAAGACAGCCAGTTCCACTGTGGACCTGATAGAAGCCCTCTGGGGGTCTGATCTGGCCCCCAGGCTGCATGTTTGACATCCTTGGGCTAGGCTATTGGAAAAAATGACCTGCATGCTGGCAATTACTGTAGCAACTGTCAGCAGGATCTGTTAAGGAAGTTTGGTTTAATCTAGGAGAAAAGGGAAGTTTGGCTGATCATAGAGCTTTTCACTATGCTCAGACTTCCCTGTGCCCCTAGTGGCCATAGCCAGAACTGCATTTTAAAAATAAAAGAAGACATTCAGTTGGAGGCAGCGGGACAATGCTGCCTGAGAGGGCCCCCTTCAGAAGTAGGGTTTCCAGGTCCCTCTCGCCTGCTGATGGGTGGATGGGGGCGGACGACGTTCCGGGAGTGGGAAGTGGCATTGCATGCAACATGCCTGCGTGAGCTGGAAGTGACGTCGGCATATTGGCAACATTGGGGGTGATGCTCTGGATTTTGGGCAAAACTCTATGGTAAAATCAGCATCAAACCACAAAGTTTTGCCCAAAAGCCTGAGCATCACCCCCGATGTTGCTGACATGCCATTGTCACTTCTGGGTGATACAGGCACATCACATGTGACATTGCTGCTTGAAGGGATTCCTTCCTGCGGGCCAGTTGGCCAGTGGCAAGCAAGAGCCCACAAAATCAGGGGATTCCCTGCCCCCACCAGGCAAGTGGCAACCCTACAAGCCTTCCTTAAGCTGTGCCCAGGGCAGACCGCCCCCTCCCCCAGTACTCCACTGGCTATGCTTCTTGTTTACTGTCAATGTAGCCGAACTCTCCCTTTCAGTTTTGAGATTTTTTCCTAACAATTGAAGGCCTGTTTTTGCAGCATTAAAGGCCCAATTCTAGAACTGTGTTTGCTAGGCTATATTTATGTAGCTGGAATTTGAATAATATACAAACCCTTAAAAATGAGTGAATGAACCAAAGGGCTGGCCAGAAACAAGCAAACAAAATTCTCCCAGAGTAACGTCTGGTTGGCTCAGAACCAAGGAACAATTTCCTTCCCTGTTTGATTCCCAACTCCATCCCCTTTACTCTTCCTTGTTTGGGAACATGTTTAGTCCACTCCACTGCATCAGACCAAGGAGCAATGAGTGGCCTGGCTGCTCCAGGGAAATCAAAATAGATTGATATTGCAAAGGAACCATTATAAATATATACCAACATCCAACACAGAATTGGGAGTGCCAGTTTGATGAAAATGACGCTCACTAGTTTCAGTGGGTTTTAAAAGACCCATTGCTGGGTTGTGGACATAGTATTTGCTTTACCTTTTTTTCCTTGTCTTTTTTTTTTTTTTAAAAAAAGCTTTTAAATGCCTGCACTTTCCAAATCTGCCCCAGTCATTGTGAGAAGGCAGAGGCACAAGGATCTAATGTAAAGAGCCAAAGGACTGTGGAATAGTGGTGCCAACTCTGCCTTGGGAGTTTCCTAGAGATTTGGGGGTAGTGCCTGGGGACAGCAGAGTTCGAGGAGAGGAGGGAGTTTAGTGGGGGTCAGATGCCACAGAGTTTGTACAAAGGTGCCCATTTCCTCCAGAGGAGCCGATCCCTGTAGTCTGGAGATCAGTTGTAATTCCAAGAGAATGTGTTTATATTAGAACTGCTCTGGAACAAATATTGCTTAGATTTCACTAGTGCATGCCAGTCATACGCATGTGCATTCAGAAGAAAATCTTACACAGATCAATGGGGTTTGCTCTGAAATGTGTCATCCTAGAGCTGCAAACTAAAAGCAGTTTACTACAGGAACTGTTCAGCAACTTTTTATCCTATACTACTGCTGCAAAAGCCAGTGAAGCTACTTAAATGGAAGCAAAAGAACAGAAATTTAACTAGCTTTCAGATCATGGTATTGTTTTCAATTTTAAAATACTGAAACTTTTTTCTGCTTTTATTTCATTACAGGCCCTCTGATTAGGTTTCGGAAGTTTAGTGTGCTGAGTGATTAGCAAGATAACAGAAATAAACAACAAACATTTCATGAGTACTAGAAGCACTGAAATGTGGTGAAATCCAGTGTCAATACTACTTAGGCATAGCTCTAAATCAGCATCAGCCAGATATCACCAGAGTGAGCTAGATCAGATTTATTTTAAATCAGGTGTTAGGGTAGCTGTTGATATAATTTATGTTGTGCTATACCCCTAAAAACAAATGCTGATAGATCTGCACTTGTTTCCTTATCTGTGTTACTACAGGTACTCACTGAAAATCAGTTGGAAAAAAGATTTAACGTCCCAAGGAATTTTTTTTTAAAAAAGAGTCCAATGCTACTTCATGCACAAAAGTTTATCCCGCAATAATACTGCAGTCCTCAGCAGAGGACTTTGTCCTTGTAAGTCTGCTGAAGTCCCTGTCAATGATTGCACTGTAAATTTACAGGATTGCACTATACATTTTTAAGGTGTGTTAGACTATTTGTTTTCTTCAGCAGGTTTATCTAGTTACCCCTCTAGAAGTTGTTAAAAAGCAGACTTTGGCTGCGATCACACGCACAATTAGCTGCGCCATAGGCTCGAATGCCAGGCGGATTTAACATGTGCCATCAGATGTGAACATCTGACCAGCACTGCAAGAGCGGAGTTAAAAGATACTAGGGAAAGTCCACTATCAAATGGGTTGCTACGGGCCATGAACAGACCTTCTCCTGTGTAATCGCGCCAGCGTGCTCTCATGGCATCGGGATGGTCTGATCAGGCCATCCGGACTCTGTGCCGTTCCCCCCCCCTTCCCAGTAAGCACATCATCGCATACTGCCATAGGAAGCCCTCAGCGTGGAGATGCGATTCATCGATCCCCCATTTAAGTGCATCGGAAACACGTGGCAAAAAAACCAAAAAAACATGATTCGCCCGCGGTTTGCATCTGATCACACAGTGGCTGGTTGCCCCCGCAGCTCCACGGACCGTGTAATCATGCAAATGCGGGTCAAATTGCTACGGAGCAAATAGCCTCACTTCCCCCCCCCGGTGTTATCTCATGCGTGTGACCACAACCTTTGTCTCTTTTTTGTAATATTGTAAAGCAACTAAACTGAGGCTATTGTACTTCAGTCACATTATGAGAAGACTAAGACTTACTGGAAAAGACAACAATGCTAAGAAATTTTGAAGGCAGCAGGAAAAGGGGAAGACCCGACATGAGATGGATTGACTCAGTCAGGGAAGCCAGGACCCCCAGTCTGCAAGACCTGAGAGAGGCTGTTAACAACAGGACGTTTTGGAGAACATTAATTCATAGGGTCGCCATAAGTCGAAAACAGCTTGACTGCACTTCACATGCACACATTCACAATAGAGCACCATAGTCACTGATGTTTTGTTTCTCAGTGCTTTGTATTGCTCAGTGCAAAGTACTCTGTGAATTGGTTGTGTAGTACACATTTACAGTATAGGCCCTTTTTTCCTCCCATAGCAACTGGATCTCTATAGTACGGATTAAGTTGTGCAAAATGTCTCTTTCTGCTTACTGCTAATTTGACCACACAGTGGCCACTTTAACAGGATCTTCCACATGCAGAAGAAATCCGGTACCAAAGTACTGATAATTTTGGCAGATGGGCTAGCTGACTCCGTTGCCATGAGAGTAACTGGAATTTTGTCCCAGAGAGCTAGTGTTGTTGAGCTGCTCTGCTCAGAGTGTAAACTGTGAGCCAGGTGGTCCCTCATTCAACTTTCCTCTCCATCATGAAGTCAGTTAGTGCCTTCCTAAGCAGTGTCACACCCTTCTAAGTCAACTGAAGTCAAAGGGCTTAGAAAGTTGTAGGATGGCACTAGCAGTGGCTTTATGCAAGCCACTATTATCTCACCCCTTAATCTGCAGTAGGGCTGCCAAGAGCCATCACCGGCCCCCCAAAGAAAGATTCCCTCTGGGAGCTCCACCACCACCGTGGCCCAGCTCAAGGATATAATATACATGACTTGCCTGGCTTCAGGGGCTCCCAGGGGACCAAGTCCCCCAGAATTTGCCCACCCCATTCCCCACCCTTTCAAGAGTCCTGAATATTGGTGACCTATTGGACTGTTAGAATACTTTCTGAAGCAATACAGATGAAGTTTTTTTTTAATATCAAGTAGTTCACCAAACAATGCGCTTTGCATACATTCTCTTAGAAATCTGCATAAAAATCCAGTAAGCTAGGCCATTGTTATATTGCAGATGAAGTACTGAGAAAACAGTGCCTTATCTAAGTCCACTAGTGTACCATTCAGACACGCTGTTATTATGATTAATTCATATTGCGTGGGATAGAGGTGGCATGCAAACCCAGTGTGCTTCAATGTGAATGAGAACCTGTTCGTCGTGAGTGCAGAGAGCCATTATGGGCAGTAGAAAAATGCAATTACCCCCAGAAGGATAATATCATACTCTGCCCTCCTTATCCTCATTGCTTTGTATCTTTTAATCACCTTCCCTGTGGCAAATGCAAATGCTTGTTTCACCAACTCCCAGGATCCGGATTTATCAACTGGGGTCTCCCCCCCTCCCCCAGGTCACTCATTTTATTTTATTTTCTGTACAGTGAAAGGAGGGTACTTAGATTACCATTAAATGATGCCCCCTGCAAAATGATGATTCAGATTTTGTATGCAACTGCAGCTGTAAGTGGATCATTCCAGTATTTAATCACACACATATGTATACAAACATATAAACACACACACCACTCAAGCATTTGTTCCCTTTGTTTATGATGGCAACAGACTGGAGATTGAATTACAGAATCATTGTGCTTCAGCCCACTCTGTGGCTTTGTCTGCAGACTGAGGGCATTTTCTGAATGACACTTGGTAGGTTTCTTGTACTGTAAAATCACACATTGAGGACACTGTTGACATATTACCCTTATAACAACCCTATGTGATGTGATTCTTTTCCACATTCCTTTACATGGGCTTCCCCCCCATGTATGCCACAGAGATGCCTTGTGTTGCTTTGTATACATGTATAAGATTCTCACCCCATGCCAACTTTTTTCACTTCAAGGTAGGTAAGAAGTAAGTTGAAAGTTTGCAAACAGAGCTAAGACAAAGGGATTTTCCATATTTTGTTAAGTGTGTGTGTGTGTGTGTGTGTGTGTGTGTGTGTGAAGTAAATTGCCTCTTTTCATCCAGCTTTTAGTTAATGCTTCTGACTGGGACTGCATGCACTGCCCACCCCTGCAAGCTGCCACATCAGTACAGATTTCTTTACCTTGGCTTTGGTGTGAAGCATGGCTCTCCGTCTGCTGGTTTAACTGCAGCCTCTGCACGGTCTTCCTCTTCTCAGGCTGGACTATGAGCAGCATTTCTAGACCTACTGCACTGAGGTCTTTTTGAAACTCCATAGTACCCATTGTGCCTCTCCTCCCTTCCTCGCAGAGTTCCTACTATTGCTGCTGCTGCGGCTGTCAGAGGCGGTGGGTATTTTCCACCCTTTGAGAAGCGAGTGCTCCCCTCACCCAAATTAAACACACATATACACACACACACAAACACATACACAGCTTTTGGCTGACCCTGCCAAAGACACCGTTAGTGAGTGTCCTGCAGAAATCTACCCTAATGAGTAGGTTACAAGTCACCTTTGAAAGGAAATCCCAGCAGGGATCCATTTCCTAAACCTGAGGAAGGAGACACATTTCAGGGAGAGAGAGGGAGAGAGAGTTCTAGTTTCAGAACATGTTCTCTTCAAACCCCCTCCCTTTCTGGCTGCCCTTTCAGCTTTAAGCCCTTGCCCACATGTAAATCCTGCTAACACCACTGTTGCTCTCGGAGAATTTGCTTTGTGAAGCTTGTACAGCCCCTACAAGGACTTCTCCTGGGTTCTTCTCTTCGCCAAACCCAATGTGGAAACCTAAAACAAAACTAAATAGGAGTACATAAAAACAGCAAAAAAGCACAGCACTCGTATTGCCTTTCCCTCCACCCAACTCACAAAGAGCTCAGGATAGCATACATTGCCCCAAATTTCATCTTCACAGCCCTGTGAGGGAGTCTAATCTGCGATATAGTGGCTGGCCCAAGGTCACCCACTAACCTTTGCTGCTGAGCAGGGATTTGAAGTAGGCCCCTCAGTCTCTCTAGTTGCACACTTCTCTGGCTTCCACTGTACCACACCACACCCTGACAGGGATTGCTGTTTGTGAATGAAATCTTTCGATATTAAGTCCTTGAGTATTTGAGGTAAAAAGGGCAATCCCAGTTATTTTCAGAAACAATACAGTTTCTTAAACATGTTTAACAACAGAAATACTAAGAAGAGAGACTTTTGCAGTGTTTCAGAAACTACACACTTTTGTGGCAAGATGCATGTTTCTCTAACCGTTGCTCAGTTCTTGTGTCAGAAACAAAGAACATGGAAACAATGGATATGTCCCAAATTCTGAGACTCTCCCAATCCAAAAATGAGAGTCCAAGAAGGAGCCCAAGAGACATGGTTTAGTAATTATAAGCGACCTAGTTTAGTCTGCCACTGTAATGGGGAATGAGCGCTGGCTTCAGAATCCTTTCTAAATATATCCTGGACCTCCATCCTGTCATAGTCCAAGCTGGCAGCTGAGTGATGTTTGGCCTGTGGTCTCAGAGGAACTGGAACACCTGTGCATTGAAGGGCTCTACTGCAGCAGAGCCACACAGTTTTATACTTTTGCAGAACTTGATCATCTCCTGAATGCCAGCCCCATGCCTCCAGATCATAAGCTGTAACTGGGTTTAATGCGACCGACTTCCTCAAAGCACCAATTGTTGGTGGCATTTGGGGAAATAATTGTACCCAAGCATATCAATACGCAGGGTAGTTTTGAGACAAATATGTTATTCTTGAAAACCATTATTTTGCATTTCCTTCATTGGTATTTGCATTGCCGTAATAAAAAAGCCACACCTGGAGGAGGGACCTGCTTCCTTTGCTACTCAGGCATACTGCTTGCTCCCAGCTTTTGTTGACATTACTCAGTTGGCATGGCAACAACTATCCCGAGATCTCCCCCTCCCCAATTCCTGATATGGTACAGCTTCCTTCTTTCCTTGACAGATGAACTAATAGAATCTGTGTATCAGATACAGACCCCTTATCGATGCATCATGAGATAGTATGGTTGCCAACCACCAGATGAGGCACAGAGTTCTCTTGGAATTACAATTGATCTGCGGACTACAGAGATCAGTTTCTCTGGAGGAAATGGCAGTTTGGGATGGCAGATTCTATGGCATATCTTCACTGAGCTCCCTCCTTTCTCTAGAATCCACCCTCCAAAGGCACCACCCTCAAATCTCCAGGAATTTACAAAGCTGAAGTTGGCAACCCTATGCATGTGGGATAGATTTAGAGCATTTTAATATCACCTTTCTGTCTCAAAGAGATGTTCAGGGTGATGAACAAATAATACAAATGCATAAGATCACATAACACACCTGCAATATAGGTTTAAATGCCTTACAAAAAATAATGGTTTCACCTCTTTTGGTAGGGTTAGTACCAATTATACTCCACGGAGAAGGAGTTCCATAATCCGAGAGTGAAAAAGCTCTCCCTTTAGCTCTTGTTAATCCAGTTTCAGTAATGGCTGGTTCCTGCAGGAAAACAGCCTGGTACAAATCAGCTGGAGGGCCCCTGGAGCAAGTGGCATACTGCAGTCATGGAATGCATTTATTTCAGGGGTCCTCAAACTACGGCCCGTGGGCCACATGCGGCCCGCCGAGTGGTTATGCCCGCCCCCACCCGGAGCCGCCTCCTCCTCGAGGAGCGCAGCAGCAGCGCCCCGCGGCCTCTTCTTCCTCCAGCAGCCCTGGGCGGCAAGAGCGCCCAGGAGCTGAGGAGGAGGAAGGGCGAGCAGGCTGGTCATGGGGGAGGGAGCCAACGTGGCGGCGGGGCGAGCAGGCTGGTGGGAGGGAGGGAGCCAATGTGGCGGCGGGGCGAGCAGGCTGGTGGGGGGAGGGAGCCAACGCGGCGGCGGGGCGAGCAGGCTGGTGGGGGGAGGGGGCGAACGCGGCGGCGGGGCGAGCAGGCTGGTCGTGGGGGGAGGGGCGAACGCGGCGGCAGGGGAGCAGGCTGGTGGGGGGGAGGGGCGAACGCAGTGGCCCTCCAACGGTCTGAGGGACAGTGAACTGGCCCCCTGTTTAAAAAGTTTGAGGACCCCTGATTTATTTTAACCTTCTAGTGCAGTTCCGCACAGCAGCCACTAGGGGCACAATGAAGGCAGAGTACAGTAACAGGAGTTCCGACTGTTGGCCAGGCCTTTCTGCATTGTATGCTAGGAGGCTGAGAGAAACCCTTGCTTCTGAGATCCTGTTAAAATTTAAGCCAGCATTGGAGCAAGACAAGACCAGCTAGGAGAAGTTTAAGCTTCCTTAAGCTAGTGATCAATATTGAGATTCCTAGCTGTATTTTCTGATGACTTATGCCTGCCACAAATGAACAGACAGATGGACATGTAGATTCTTTTATTATTATAGATGCATGGTAACAGCCAGACAAGTGATTTGTTCTGTTTGGATTAGGCTCATATGAGGGGTCCAAGTGGAGTCTTTGCCTGGGAGCCCAGGGTGGCTCTTGGCAACTCTGCTACCACCCTGGACGTTGCTGGAAAGGAGAGAGAGTTGTGTGTTGTCAGCATACTTACGACATTGTGCTCCAGATCTCCAGGTGATCTGTTCCAGCAGCTTCACATAGATAATTATTTCTTAGTGGGCAATTTAGAAACCTTTGGAGGCATTCAGAATGGGAGTAGGGTTGCCAGGTCCTCTTCCCGGGCCACCGGTGGAGGAAGCGAAAGTAGGGCTGTCAGATACAGGCTGGGAAACTCCTGGAGATCTGGGGATGGAGTCTGGGGAGGACAGTGACCTCAGTGGGGTGCAATGCCCTACAGTCCACTCTCCAAAGCAACCATTTTCTGCAGGGGAACTGATCTCTGTAGTCTGGAGATGAGCTATAACTCTAGGGAATCCCCAGGTCTCACCTGTAGGATGGCATCCCTAAATGGGAGGCAGCCCCTTCTGACAGTCCGTAGAGGACATTGGGAGGGTGTTCAGTGTGTATAGTACTCAAGTGTACTCAAGATCCTAGCAGAGTAGCACCAGGGAAGGAAAGTCCTGCCCAAAAGGCCTGTTTTGAATAATTTGCAGGATTTAAGAGCTTGATAAAACAGCAAGTGTCCAGGCAGTGGCACCTTAAAGACTAACACAATTTATGGCGGGGTATGAGCTTTTGTGAGTCACTGCTCACTTCTTCAGATAGTTTACAGTTTTCCAAGTATAGCCTGGATATTCTTGTGTCTGTGAGTTGTTTTGTGTACCAAGCCTGGATATATAGTGCTAGATATTAGTGGATCATGTACAATAGAAATATTTTGATGCTTTGTGCATCTTTGCTGATTAGTAATACAGATCAGTAATTTTCTTCAAGAAAAGACTTTGTTGTGAAGCAGAACTCTATGAAATTATACTCCCAGGTGATCTGGAATACCTCATGGAGGCTATGACCTACTCCTGTTCTCTTCTTGAATATACTCAATTGCTTTAGCACACGATGCACTCAATTTTTCCTTCCACATGAAGAATGATGCCTTTAAAGAGATGTGACAAATCCATATAATATCCATTTACTGTATGTGACTTCAGTGTTATTCCGGATTTCACTGTGAAACTCAGAGCAGATTTACTGTGTCCTCTAGGTAATTTTGTGTTTGGCCTCTGTAAAAGCCATTTGTGTGTATTAATTATGACTGTAATCTAAAGTATCATGGGTCAACATCCTTGTTCTGGCAATCATGCATACGGTAATTGATGTTTCCCCCAAGTTAATGAATCCTGGAAGGAAAAACTCAGCAGTAAACAGTGCTAAGGAAAAATGCTTAGATGACAAGACTATGAAAGCCAGTTTAGATATCTTCTAAAATGGAACAGTAGTGGAAACATTTGCTATTGGATGGGATGAACAGTCTTACAAACATGGATTTCAGATTGTTCCCAAATGGAACAGTCTGTTTTTCTTTATATAACCTACAGCATTTCTGGCTTTCTTGACAGTGGAGTGGAAGCTTACAGTGCAGAGTTATACCCTTCTAAGCCTATTGGCTAGGTGGGTGTAACTCTGCTTAGGACTGCACTGAAGATTTCCTCAAGAGAACTGGACATACTAGAGTGTTTCCCAGGAACTGTGATTAACCATAGAGTTTTGCCTAAATCCTAGCGTATCACCTTGATGCCACGCCAGAGACAGGACATCACTTGTTGTTTTCAGGGCTCTTTTTGTGGAAAAAGCCCAGCAGGAACTCATTAGCATAATAGGCCACACCCAACAGCAGAAACTCATTAGCATATTAGGCCACATCCCTGACAGCACAGCTCATTAGCATATTAGGCCAATATTCTCTCTGGGCTGCACATGGCAAAAAGAAATTTTAAAAGGACTCTGATCTGAATGCCCCCCCCATCTTGTTCATGCAGATTCACTTACCATTTTAAAACCAGACATCCTGTGAGGTAGGTGGGGCTGAGAGAGCTCTTTCGAGGACTGTTCTTGAGAAAACAGCTCTGAAAGAACTTGTGATTGACCCAAGGTCACACCACCAGCTGCTAGTAGATGAATGGGGAATCAAACCCGGTTCTCCCAGATTAGAGTCCATGCTCCTAACCACTACACCACACTGTAACTCAAAACCTTTAGAAGCAAGTATAAGAAACATAGAACACCCTCTCCACCACATCAGAGCCTTTAAGCAGATCATTTCCAAAACAGTACTTCAAAGCCTCATTACATGAACTAAGCAGCAAGCAAGATACACTGTTTTGAAAAGTATTTCCCTCATAAATACTCAGAGATCCTGTGGTCTCCCCAGCAGTGACATTCACAAGCAATGGACAACCTAGAAGACTAAAGATGCATCAAAGTCCTCAACATGATGCTTAAGCAATGGGGAGGGGGGAGAGAATGAGAAGGCACTTATGTAACCAAAAATACTGGGACACACTTTAGCACAGAGAAGGAAGAACTTGTAGCTGAATAAAACTTGGTCTTAAAGGTGACACTGGACTGTTTTGAATTGCTAGCTATTGGGGGGACACACGAGCAGATCTGCCCTCACAGAGGAGGGAGAGCTTGTAGCTGAATAAAAGTTGGTCTTAAAGGTGACATTAGACTATTTTGAATTGCTAGCAATGGGGGGGACGGACGGACATGAGCAGATCTGCCCTCACAGAGGAGGGAGAGCTTGTAGCTGAATAAAACTTGGTCTTAAAGGTGATACTGGACTTTTTTTTATTGCTAGCTATGGGGAGGGGGGAAATGCAGAGATCTGTGCAGAAAGAAAGAAACAAAGAAAAAGAAAGAACAAGAAAGAGGGAAAGAAAGAAAGAGAGAGAGAAGGAAAGGAGAGAAAGAAAGAAAGAAAGAGAGAGAGAGAGAGAAGGAAAGGAGGAAAAGAGAGAAAAAAAGAGAGAAGGAAAGGAAGGAAGGAAAGAGGGCAAAGAGAAGGGGGAGGGAGGGAGGCTCTCCCACCCCCATCAAGCCCCTGCCACACCCATCAAGCCCCCGCCACCCCCATGGATCTCTCACTCAGCCTGATCAAGCTCTTCAGGCGTGGGCCCAAGAAGGCTGGCGGGCGGGCTCTTCAGTCCTTCCCTGGGCCCCAGCACCTCAGTGTGGGCCCGGGAAGGCCAGTGGGTGGGTGCAGGCCCAGGAAGGCTGGCAGGTGGGCTCTTCGGGCCTTCCCCGGGACACAGCACTTTGGTGCAGGCCCAGGAAGGCCGGCAGGCAGGCTCTATGGGCCTTCCCTGAGCCCCAGCACCTTGGCCCGGGGCCAGGAAGGTGGGCGGGGGTTGGACTCTACAACTTACCTCCCTGCCTCTTGCTCCTGGTGGCCCGACTAAGGGCTGCTGGAAGCAGGGATGGGCTTGCTGCATGTGCCTGCCCCCTGGGCTCGGGAGGCAGCCGGAACACCATTCCGGTGCATACCGCCCCAAAAATAGCCCTGGTTGTTTTTAAAGATGATGGCACCAAATTTACACAGAACATAGTCCTTCCTCTAATATTCCTCTCCCAGTTTCAAGAAAATTGGACCAAGGGGTGCAGTTATGTAGGCCTCTGAAAAAGGTGCCCCAGCCATTGTACTTGCAAAACCATGGACTGGGAGGAAAAAAAATGGCTCTGGAAAAAGGAAGGAGGAGGAGAAGGAGCTATCTAGAACTGCAGCTCCTGCCATGATTCCCTATAGAGGATGGGGGGAGGGACTACAGTGCCTTTTCCCCAAAACAAATGACATCAAAATTTCAGGTGATTTGGTGCTTCCTGTCCACTAAACACCCACTAAGTTTCAATCAAAATTACACCAAGGGTTCAAGTTTTACAGGCCTCCAAACAAGGTACTCCCAGCCATCCCCACCACCACAAATGAGAGAGGGAACAAGAAGAGCCAGCAAGGCTTGCAGCTCTGCTGGGCCCTGCGCCTGGCTTGCACTGGCCAAGAGCTGCCTTCTCCAGGCCACTGCCTGGGAAATTTGGAGAATCAAAGAAAAACAAGACACCTGCATCATGAAGTTAATACAGTAAGCACCTAAACATCAAAAACTGCATGGTGATTTTCATAATGCTGAAGAATCCCAGATTTGTATAACTGTTTCAGAAAATCCTGGTGATCAAAACATAGATACCTTGCAGTTGAGACAACAGCTTGGAAGAACACCAGCAGGGTGAAAACAACTGCTGTCTGTCTGCCTTGCCTGTGCCCTGACTCACAGCCATTTTGACTTTTAAAAAAATCTGAAGAATATGCAGTCTGAGTTTTGGCCCAGTCCTCAACATGCCTATTTGGAAGAAGTAAGTTTCACTGAGTTCAGTGGGACTTACATTTTAATGATAACGCTTAGGATTGCAACCATGAGGCTCTGCAGTCATGACAAATTAATTTGTATGTATGAGATGTTGATTTGGTACTGAATTTTGCCCTTTGGAGATGGAGACTGAATTCTGAAGAAGGAATGTTAACATCCAGAAGAAGAGGGAGGAAAAGATTTTTGATGTTGCTCAGGGACTTGAAATTCCAAGTAATAAGACCCAGGGAGATGAATTAGTGAGTGAGAAAGACTGTCAGGGCACATGATAAATAAATGGATCGCAGATAGGTATTATCTCTACATCCTGTGGTCTGTGATGGGGGTGGGTGGGATTAAATTATTTAAATTCCAGTTGGAATGGAAGAAAGCTTTGAGGAGGGGGTGGGGTTCCAAGCAGAAAAAGGCCACTTTAGGCCTTCATTGTCAGACTAACTCCCGTGGTTTGCTATAATTCCATGGCACTCTAGTGAAGAAAGGGCCAATGTGATACTGTGATAAGAGTGCTGGAATTAGGTTGGGGAGACCTCGATTCAAGTCCATAGTTAGGTCACAAAGCTCATGGATGATTTGGGGTCATCAGGGGCTCAATGGCAGCACATCTGCTTGGCTTGCAGAAGATGCCAGGTTCAACCCATGTAACTGCCAGTTTTAAAAGGGGGATGTGAAAGACTAAGACCCTGAAGTGGTGCTGCCAGTAGACAATACTGACCTTGATAAACCAATGCCATAAGCCAGCATCATTTGTTCTTGAATACCTGTCCTGAATTCACTGTGACCCAGGTTGTAATTTTATGTATGTTCATGTTATCCTGTACATACTTTCAGTCTTTTTTCCAGATTGGGTCCTCAGAAATTAGACATTTTGAACCTCACCTGGAGAGCTCAGACCTGCTGACTCTTACTTTGAGTATATTATAACTCAGCCTAATCCTGAAAACTATTTCATTTTTGTCATCCACAGTTTCATTTTGCTATCTGATGAGTTTATTAGAGTCTTCTGTTTGCTTTGCCCACATATCCTGTCTTTTGCTCCCTTCTTTTATGGTGCAGTGAATGGATGCAATCGTTCTCCCTCTAAAGAACCTCCATCTGTGGAGTGCTAGCTGTCTGTCTATCTTGACACTGAGATGACTACTCATTTGGAAGCTTCTGCTGGGTCAATAATTCTGTCTCATGATTTAATGTGGCACCAGAACTTTTCGCTGAGTTATCAACCCATATATTCCAGTTCTTGTGATCGAGTAACCAATGTAAATTTGCAATAGTGCCTCTTCCTTTTCTGAATCTAGCTTGGACATCTAGGCTTTCTCATTCCATATATGGTAACAGTCTTTGTTGTAAGATATTGAGCATCAGTTTACTTGTATGAGAAATTAACACGATGGTCCAACAGTTGCTGTAGTCTTTAACAGCTCCTTTTTTCAGCATTAGATTGAATGGGCTGTGATGACTTGGTTGTTTTTGTGACTTTCCTTTTTGTGGTCCTTTCCCCCCTCCCCTTTGTGATTTCTTGTTATATGGGTGTTTGTGGCAGCTATGAAGTCTGGCTCCTAGTTCTCAGTTAATGAACATGTTTTCTTTCCACAGCAGTGTCCTGGTGTGTGAGATCTTTGGCCTTGTTCATATGGATGGGGTTACACGTAGTGTTGCCATGCTCATGCCCTGCCCCTGTCATGGTGTCTGTCCACCCCAGTTAGTGGGAAGTGAAAGGCCATATCTGCATTAGTCTTTCCCACCAGCGTCCCTGCGTTTTGACTCCGTCTTCAAAAAAGCTGTCCACATTTGGTGACATTTTCACACCACAAGAGTGCTAGCATAGTTGCAAATGTCCACATCTGTTTATCGCCCTCTTGGGGCAGCTCCACTGTCATTGCATCTCCGCATTGTTGTAAAAGAGTCTTCTCCAAACGTCTCTTCAAACAAGCATAGAGAAAGATGCTGTCACAGCAGCACGCAACTGATTTAAAATGCAAATGCAGGTACGTCCAAAGCTCTAGTGCAGCTTTGCTGGCCTGAGTTGCTGCTCTAATGTATAACCTCTATGATCCTGAATATCTGAAAGTGCCCTCACATACGAATTGCCACAGTGAGAGCTTTTGCAGCAGTGATGCAACACCTCTCCTGGAGCCAGTTTAAAAACATCACAGTCTGCGTGAGGAACTTGCCTGTCTCATTCACAGATAGGGATATCAGACAAAACCGAAACCTTCTCACTGTGGCCTAATCTGGTCAACAGGTGATATGGCAACATGATTACCAGCACTCAGGGCAACTTTCTAATTAATCGAATATGGTCTTCCTTTTGCTAGGTTTGTCTTCGATCAATAAGCCTATGACATATGATCCGAATAATAAGATATTCATTCTCTCAGCATCAGAAAGTGGTGTTCTATTTTACCACCACTTCATTTTTTGTACTGTGCTTGGTCACATGACAAAAACATGACAACCTGTTATGTGGTGAGCTTTTATTAGGCATCCAGAGGCCACTGAGCATGAAACATAACTTTTAATGCTTCATCATTTGATTCAAAGGAAAGAGAGTTGCTATTTGTATTTTGAGTTTGTCACTCTGGCTCATAATGCCATCTTTGCTCTATATCCGGGGAAATCAAAAGGCTGCAAACAAAAGCAGATACTTCCCTATGATAGACCTTTCCCTAGCACTGTGGATGTCTTTCTCTACCTAACATGACAATCCATGAACCCGTTCATTTAATGAGATCTCAACTGGTTTGTCTGTGTTCACCTGTAGGGATGTGAAAGGTGACACAGTGAGGCCAGGTTTTTTTTGCACACTAGACGAGGCTACCTTCTGGCACCCCCACCATGTGCCCACCAATTTTCAAACATGAATGCATTTTAGGAAGAATGAAAAACACAAAATTTGAAATTGCTAATTTATTTTTTTTTAATTGTGAGAACAAGTAATACAATCTCTGATTTTCTCTCTCAAACAGAAAAACACAAATCACAAAGCATTTTGAAAAATCCTGTTAAATGTGATGTTGAAATTTAAGTCTCTTTAATGTTTCTGTTTCAGGCACATCAGAATCTCATTTTGCATGCCTTTTCTTTAGCAAATTTTGTCACTACTTGCCACTGACATTGGAAGTGTGAGAAGGAGCCTTAGAGCAACAGAAACATCAGGCACACTATCCTGGAGTTTTTGTTGAAGTATGAAGAGAAATACTCTTTGTGGTAGCATAGACTTTGAGAGAGCTATGACTAACTCAAGGTCACCCAGCTGGTTGCATGTGGAAGAGTGGGGAATCAAACCTGGTTCTCCAGATTAGCGTCTGCTGCTCTTAACCACTACATATGACCAGACTTGCTTCCATGGCACACTAGGGACTTGAATCTGGGTGTCCCTGATCCTGGTTTGACATTCTAACTACTTCACTACACTGGTTCAACTGTCATTCAGCCACTGAACTCTTTGGATGATCTCTATCTAATCACTACCTCAAAGCAAGGGTTGGAGCTTTGCTGCAAGGACAAAATGCAGCTGAAGGAACCAAGTACGTCACACACTTCATCTCCCTGGAGAAAGACGTAGGGTTAACACACCCTCCAATAAAATACAAGATAATAATTGGTGTTCCCAGAACCAAGGGAGGCTGAATAGGTAGAAGGCAAGAAAAGAAATCCGTATGCCTACCTATGCCAATGCAATGGCCTGTCACTAGAAAGCTCACTGAGACCACTTATCAAAGCCACCAAAGGAAGGGCTCATGGCTCTAGCAGTAGAGCATCTACTTAACATGCCAAAGGTCCCAGGTCCAATCCCTGGCATCTCCAGCTCAAAAGTACAAGATAGGAGGTGAAGTGAAATATTTTGACACTAGACCCTGGAGAGCCACCGCCAGTCACAGCAGACAAGACTGACCTGAATTGGACCACTGACTCAGTAACCATGTTCACATGTTTCAGTACATTTGTTTGTAAGAAACAGCTAACACACATCCTCTTAGCTATTTAAGCTAAGTGTTCAGTTGTACATGGCACTGAATGTCACATGAGAATTACTCAACACATATAAAGAAAGATAAAGTATACATACACACAGATTGTATGTGTGTTCATGGTAGCTTATGAACACGGCTAGACTGCAGCAGCTGTACCAAACTTTGGGAGGCAGAAGTCCAACTTCACAGGCAGATCAAGCATTCGGGTCAATGACTCTAAATGCAGTAAAGACCACAGGGCACTTTGCATTTTACTCTAAGCACTTCAACCTGCACCAAGAGCCATGCCAAGAGCGGCAGACCCTAATCTGAAGAACTGGATTTGATTCCCCACTCCTCCACATGAAGCCTGCTGGATGACCTTGAGCCAGTCACAGTTCTCTCTGCCCCACCTGCCTCACAAGATGCCTGTTGTGGGGAGGGGAAGGGAAAGCCGCTTTGAGACTCCTTAAGGCAGAAAAAGTGGGGTATAAAAATCAACTCTTCATCGACACCAGCCAAAATTAAAGAAAGCTGAACCCAAAAGGTGTCTCGAGGCACTTGAAAGGCCAGCAGATGAATTAAAATACACACAAACTCAAGAAGGCGAAAAAACAGTAGCACATCCTCACAACCACCACCCTAGGATCTGGCCTTCAACAGTATACACATAAATCAGTCAGCTTGCCTTTAAGATGCCACAAGATCCATGTTTGGCTTAGGTTTAGATGCTAAAACGGCTTTTAAAATAAGTATTCCATTTTAAAAGGAAAAGCATTCCCCATCTCTCCAACTGCTTTTAAGCCCTTCGAGTACACTGCAGAGATACGAAAACAATCCTTAAAAGGTCTACTTAGAAATAAGTCCCATTTTACTGAATGGGGCTTACTGCCAGGAAAGACTTTTAAGGATTGCAATTTAAGTTTCCCAAAGCAGCCAGAAAGAGCACAAGCCCTCGTCTGCCCACCTGAGTGTTGACCTGCTCTTATGGACCTTCCTGGCTGGCACATTTGGTGCAGGAAGCAGCACCTGCCCTCGTGCAGCTGATTTTTACAGCCCCGCCCTGTCGAGGTCCAGTCCTGGCATGGAAAAGAGAACTCGTGGGGGCGCAATTAAGTGCAGGCCAACCTTAGAGAAATCAACGGGGACGCACCTACTTCCTCTGCCTCCCTCGGCTCCCGCTGCCTTCACAGACTCCGAGCCAAACCATCACCCTGGGGGGGGGAGGCGCACGCCAGATACATGTTTACAGGGTGGGGGAAAAGTTTCCAAAGCTGTTGCTCTCCTGCTGCCTGCCTCCTACTCCCCCATCCCGTACCCAGCTTGCAAGCCCCACTCACGCTCAAGGGGATTAGCCTGGATTGGGGGTTTAAGCGCACCAGGTGGCCAAGGGGCTCTGAGGGGAAACAGGCGTGCTGCAGTTCATGGTGTGTGATGTGGGGGGATTGCTGTGTGGCTCAGGGAGGGGGGAGGGAGGGAGGGAGGAAAGCAGACAGTTCTGTGCCCCTGTGAGGTCTCCGCCCATAGGCGGGCGCCTAATTTCACCTAGTGATAGCGCCAGCTCTGGATGTCAGATAAGTTCAACATTTTGTCATGGTACAGACTGTGGCTCACAAATGTTTTCCAAGCATCTGTCTCAGCATGCATCCGTGACATAAATCATTTAAGCAACTGACCCCCTTGCTACAAAACCAAAACAACCTTCCCTGTACCTGCTTTAGCTTGTCAAGTCCTCCATTCAAACTGGTCATCTGAATTCACCCTACATTCTACAAACTGGGGGACGCTCTGGAACCCTCTCACATCTTGTCTTTCTTATGACCAGTTCCTTTTGGATGTCTCATACCAAAGTTTTACTTTTAGAGAAGGATGATGTGTGAGAATGTAGACCTGCTACTTGAAAGTTGCTTATAGATGACATGTTAACTTTGAAATAAATCAGAGGTAGGCGGTACACAGCATTGATATGACATTGTCCAACAGTTTGTGGGCGCTGGATTAATTCTTCTGGAAGCCAATCATATGGCTGGCCTGTGTCTATAGTCTCCAAAACAAAATGTATGCTGAAAAACTGTGGACGTACATACCACCCATGATTGCCAGAAGATAGAAGGTCAGACACTTTCTGTAAATAGTATGAGATGGCACACTTTCATCACCATCCCATTTATTTTTGTTTCTAGGGGCTTAGTAATGGTGGTAGGTCATCTGTCCCAAGCAGGAAGCATGCTCTCTGTGACTTAACACAGGAAAAGAAAGCCCAGTATCCTGCTCTTGGTGGCCCTTCCTGTAAGCAATTTGCAGCATAATTTTCACTATGCATCCTTTCTCATAGTGACGGACAGGGCAATAAAACCTTAAAGCATTTCCACAAGGCAGCCAGTTCAAACAGAATTGTCTTGTTAAGTCGGCAGGTCACCAATTAGATGTGCTGGGAAGGGAAACCATTTCCCCCTCTGCTTTAAGATGCTGTCTAAATTAACTGCAGTTCACTCACTATGCTTTGACTGCACAAAGACTAGCTGAGGACACAGCAGTGTAATATGAGCCTGGGAGAGTCTATTAATGCAACTTTAACTCTGGTCTTCTGAGCAGCTTGACTTTCTTTCCTCTTTATGTATGCAAAAAGGGAGCTTCCAGACAACCCCCTGGAAGACTTCTGACATTCTTAAGAACTTGGCTGGTTTTCATCTTTTATTTCTTGGGCACTCACTATGAGTAGCCTGCCTTTCCTGGGCCTTTCCCACTTATGCCAATTCAGTGCAAATAAATGAGGTGTGTGGCCCTACCTTTCAAAATTCTGGACACATACAATTTGTGGAATCTCTCAATGTAAGAGTAAAAGGTTTAGGCTCAGTATCTGGGGGAGGGAGCCTTTTTTTTTTTTTTGCCTGTAATTTGTTTCACCCCCAGTGCTTTGCACTAGGACAATGTGGATAGGAATGTGTTGACTAAAGCTAGTGCCAATAAGTGTTGGCCAAGATGGAGGGGAGACCTCGTGTCCTTATGGGGGGGGGCAACAATGGAGACCAAGGACAGCTAGAGTCAGAACTAAGTGAGTGCAGGGCTGCTAGCAGCAGGCAAGGAGCAACTTGCAGTCTATTTCTGCTCCTTCCCTTTGCATTCCCTAGCTGCCATTGCTCACCCCTAGTGTGAAAGAACAAAGTCGGAGTCCCATGGCACCTTTAAGACCAACAAAGTTTTATTCAAGGTATAACCTTTTGGTAGAAGTGTGCATGCACACGAAAGCTTATACCTTGAATAAAACTTTGTTGGTCTTAAAGGTGCCAGTGGACTCGAACTTCAGCTGCTTCAGTCCAACATGGCTACCCACCTGGATCTATCCTAATGTCAAAGTTAGCATGGTTGTAACAGATGAACATGGTTATAACGGACGAAACCCTGACATTCTATTTACAGTACATGCTGTGTGTCTGCTTAAAAAGCCGTGCTGTGCTTTGCTACTGAGCAGAAAGAAAACAAAGTTCCATGCCCAAAGGCATGTTTAAACCAAAGCATCATGAGCAGCTGGAGCTCTCAACTTTGCCATTTGTTTACAGGGCATTTTCTGGCTTTTATGGGTGCATTTAGGGACACACATGGATGCAGCAAGAGACAACAGAATAACATTATTAGTAGCAGTTGTTGTTTCTAACCTAATTTAGATCAACTGTGCAATTATATTTACCTTACTCTGAATGCCAGTGCTAGGAAGCAACATCAGGAGAAGGCCTTAGCCTCTGTGCCCTGTTTGTTGGCTCTGCAGGGCAACTGGTCAGCCATTGTATAAAAGAGGATACTGGACAAGATAGGTCTTTGGTAGGGTTGCTAGGCAGTGCCTGTCAACTGGCTAGAGGGTTGAGGGGGGAGTCCTGGGAGAAAAATTAAAATGAAAAATAAGGGCTCAGTAGCTTACTGGAAGTTCTGACCATAGAGTTCCTGGCAATTTCTAGAATTATCCAAGTGACAAGAGTAGCTCTTGCAATTGCCAGAAACCCTAGGGCAAGATTACCATAGAGTTTCTGGTGATTGCTAGAGCTACCCTTACCGCCTCTGGTAGATCTAGGAATCATCAGGAACTCTACTTCTGGTAAGTAGCTGAGGCTTTATTTTTCATTTTAATTTTTCTCTCAAGTAGGATTGTGTTCCCCCCTTTGGCCCCGGTTTCTGCCTGTTGATCAACTGAGCATCAGCCAGCAAGAGCTACAATTGGCTGGAGGTCTCTTGACATAAGTGGGCAAATGGGAAACCTGATCATTGGTCTGATCCAGCAGGGCCCTTCTTATGTTCAGAATACCAAATATTCATTTTGAAGAGAGGATAGGGAAACTCAACAAAATGGTCAACTGGATCCAAATTTACAGATTGTGATGGAATTCTTCTAAGAACATTGAAATATTTAGAAGGAGGCATCACTTAAGGTTGCCAGTCAGTCAGAGATTTATGGGGGGTGGGAGATCACTAGCAAAGTTGCTGGTAGTGTGTTAACATCTCTTCTGGTGCAATCAAAAAATTAGATCATTGCAAAGCAGTGACACTGGAGCATCCTTTTCAAACTCTATGGTTTAACTATAACGTTTGGAGCAAATGCAAGAACTCCACTGACTGTAATAACATCACTTCTGAGTTGCACCAGAAGTGACATCATGGCACTGTTCCAATAGAGATCACACCTTCAATTTTCTCCCGCATTTCCCTCCTGCCTCCCAGCTGGGTGGCAGCAGGCAGAGCTGGCAGAGGGGCAGAAAGCCTCCCTAATTATTAGAAATTAGGGCAGAGTGGAAGAGGAGAGACACAGTAAACCATCCTAAGCTGGTCTAATTGAAACCGGATTGCCAACTTTGGGTTGGAAATTTTTTGAATATTTTGGGGTGGAGCCTGTGAGGGCAAAGTTTGAGAAGGGGAGGGACCCAGGTCACAATGCCTTACTGCTTGCCCTGCAAAGCAGCCATTTCCTCTAGTGAATGGATTGCTACAGTCTGGAGATTAGTTGTAATTCTGGGAGTGCTCCAGGACCCCCAGAGTCTGGAACCCTAACATCACTGGATGTACCTACATCACAAGTTTAAACTAGTTTAGTGGTTGTTTCCTCTTTTCAGAGAACTTTGCCCTGACCTGGATGGGCCAAGCTAGCCTGATTTCATCGGATCTTGGAAACCAAGCAGGGTTGGCCTTAGTTGGTATTTGGATGGGAGACCATCAAGGAGGGCCAGGATCACTATGCAGAGGCAGGCAATGCAAACCTCCTCTGAACATCTCTTGCCTTGAAAACCCTACTGGGCCGCCATAAGTCAGCTGTGACTTGATTGCACTTTTCACGTCCACCACCACCACCACCACAGCACCTTGGGTACTGTAATTCTCAGGGGCAGGGATATCTGTCAGCACTTTCATAGGACTGCTGATGTTTTATCTCTAAAATTCTGTTATCTGGGCTATGCCAAAAATAAAGCTTGAAGCAGATCAGGAGGCAGGGCCAGACTGGGAAGTGTCATGCGTGCAGTCCCCCTATCTATCCTGGTACATATTCTTATCATATGACTCTGCCATCACTAGTCCTGCATCTCTTGACTCAGCAGAGAAGCTACACGCAGGGTGCGTTCAGACGGGCCATTTAGTTCGCTTTCGGCACGCTTCAGTAATGGATTTTATATCCACGTTCACACACCTAACATCTGCGCACTGTCCCCAGCTGTCGCTTTCCGGCTCAACCCCCCTTTAAAATGGAGTATTTTGATACCAGGTCCCCAAGTGGTGTTTTCCTGATTCTCTGGTTCTAGCTGCACTTTTCTGACGTGTGATTGCTCCACTTCCAGTTTAAACCCCCTTCCCGTTCGAAAGCTGCCCAAGGCTTCTGCTTTTCACCTGCCATTTTTTTTAATGCGTTGGTGGTGTGCGCATAGGCAGAGCTCCGCCACCGAGTTTAGAAAACTGACATTTAAACGGTCACTTGTTTTAGCGTGGAGGCCATTTTCGGGTCAAACATTTAATGGGAAGTCTCTTGTTGGAGGGCTTGGATTGATCATCCTGGTGGTTCTGTGCATGCGCCATGATAGTTCCCTCCCTTCTACGAAGTGGCGCCTATGTGCATGCGCAAACTGAGGAAAAAATTTAAAAACCCGCCAACACATGCTCCCACATGTCAGTAGTGTAGATGCTGGGGAGCAATGTGACTGCACAGTGAGGTGGGATAAGGGAGGTGAGTGTGATTGCGATTATCCAGATCAAATATAATCCAGTTAGAACCAGAGCAGTTTAACCTGCTCTCAGCATGCGGTCTGACCGCACCCCCAGAGTGCTTTTTGCTGTGCTTTGCCTTCCATACACCCCTAGTGGCTGCTGTCAGAACTGCATTAGAATTTTTTAAAATGCATTTGATGAACTCAACACAGTGCTGGCTTTAGGGGCTCTCCAGCTGACTTGGGGCCCTGAACTTTTCCCCCTCAGTCTCCCTCTCTCTGCAGCTCTGGTATGTAGGAATCTGTGACTGTTTCAACATAGGATAAGTGTAGCGTACTTTAAGATGTAGAAAGTGGATAGATCTCAGTAGTGGTTTCAGTTCTATTCTTTCATGCCGTTCTATAGATGTTGCAAGACATCTCCTGAGCCCTGTTTTAATGAGCAAGAGATATTTGCCACTTAAAGCCTCTCTCCTTCCATTGACGTACAAGTGTGAAAGACAGAAATGCAATTTTAAATGCATTTGTACGAGTTTTTTAAAGAATCTGCAGGTATCTTTCAGATAGAAAGAATCTCTAGGTATCTTTTAGAGATAGAATACAGCATATGAATGGCCTAAATAAATATATAAATCAGCTTTCTTGCATCATTCTGTACTACCTGTTCTACCAAAGCACCTTGTTATTCCTCCAGCCATCATTTCCATAGAGTTGAACACATTCTGGAATGGCTTTTTTACATGTTAAAGTCTGCTCCATTTACAGAAATGTGTTTTTGATGAAGCATGGGTCCCTAAGGTGATTCCCTCTCCTACAAACAAACAAACAAACAAACAAACAAACAAACAAACAAACAAACAAACAGGAGAAGTTTTGGGAAAACATGCATGTCCTCCCCAATGCCTTTTTTGGGGGGGGCAGAGGCTTATTATGCAGTACCAGTGAAATTAAAACTTGGTCAGTTTCACTTGAGATGGTGGATGGCAAAAGAAATTGACTTGGCCAATCTGGTCACCTAGATCCATGCCACTGTAACACCTAGACTAAACTATTGTAATGCACTCCATATGGGTCTGCTCTTGAAATCAGCTTGGGGACTCCAGTTGGTACAAAATGCCATACCTTGGTGATTATCTGAAGCTAGGTAGAGCATATTACACCCATTTTGCAGTTACTCTGTTGGTCACCCATTAGTGGCCAGGTTCAATTCAAGGTATTGGCTATCACATTCAAAGCTCTACATCATCATTGTCATCATCATCATCTGGATTTATATCCCACCCTTCTTGCAAGTGGTCCCAGGGTGGGTCACAACAGTTAAAATGCAAACATGGTACTAAATCCAGATACAAGTACAAATTCCTAAAATCAGCAACAAATGGCAGAAGTGGGTGCCTCTAGTGCTGAGCATATGCAGACAAGAATAAGGACCCACTCAGCAGATGCCATGGCAATCTCTAGAAAGGGCAGTTCACCCAGGCAGTATAAGCAGGGGAGGCCAAAGTATTTAGATGTTCTCTGCCTCAACCAAAGGCCTGGTGAAACAGCTCCATTTTACATGCCCTGCAGAATGGCATTAAATCCCACAGGGCTCTGATCTCCAGTGGGAGCATGCCCCACCAGACTGGAGCCAGGGTAGAGAATACCCTGGCCCTGGCTGAGGATAAGCGGATGCCTTTCGAGCCAGGAACTACCAGGAGATGTTGCTTGGCAGAGAGCAAGGCTCTATGGGGCACATAGGGGAAGAGGCGGTCCCGCAAATATGTAAGCTTGGACTTGGACACTCATATTTACAGGACTGCCTCTCTTCCTATGATTTGCGGTGTCAGTTTCACTCATCTTATCAGGGCCATCTTGCAAATGCAAGATCAGCAACTGCTCATACAGGTGCTTGCTCTGTTTTGGCCCCTACTATATGAAAAGCCTTGCCTGGGGAGGTCAGGAGGGCTCCCATGCGCCTGTAATTCAGCCAACTATGCAAAACAGAATTGCAAAACAGAAGAAGACAGTAGGGCTATACTAAAATCAGAATGGTTCAGAACAAATATCATAAAGGGAAAGGGATGGTGGTGTTCAGCTTAGGGGCCCAACTTGCAGGTGCAGCTCCCCTTGGCTGAGGGTGGCAGCCGCTTCAGTCTGGCCAGGACACACCTGAAGCAGGCAGGGTGGGGCTCTAGTTTGCTTACTAAATGCCTCATTGATCACATCTGTTTACTCTGCGGAAGCTACCTTGAGTCACAATGAGAAGAATGGAGTATAAACATAGAAAAATACATAAAATAGGAAAGGTAATTTCATACTTAGACAAGTGAGTGACTGTCACTAACTGCAGAGTGTAGATGCAGGGCAGTATGGGCTAGTATTCAGACTATCCAGCTGAAGGTGGGAGAGGGGAATGTTTCCTCCTGCAAGTAGCTGTAGGGTGTACATCAACGTATAATGGGTGAAAATGCAAAATATAGGTACAGCAGTAAAGCACGTTAACTGAAGTGAAGAAAGTTTGCTGCACAATCATTAAAGCATTTGAAAATGCACATCTGATTTTGGCCCCAGCTCTTCCTTTTCACCCTGAGGCTTACAAAGAGCCTGATTGCATATTCTGTCTTTTCAGAAATGTGCCAAAATCCCAAATGTGCCGGGGGAGACCATCAGCTCCACTGCAGTGAGCCATACTGTGTGTTTAGTCCAAGATATGAAAAACTCTTTTCAACCTATCATAGTGTGCTGCTCAGAATGATGCATAACCTTTAGTGACTGTAGCATGCACACATTGTTTGGTGCCATGGTCACGAAACATGGCATGGGCAGTAATTTTGTATGCATGCAGCAAGACACTTTGCACTCCCCAGGTGGCATTTTTAAAATCATGTGAGACAGGAGGATTGGTGCTGACAGCTCCTGTCAGCCAAGTCATTATGACCATCTGCTCTCAGCTGCACCGAGCCAACGGCTTCTATAAAGAGAAGGTATGCCACAGGATGTTGGGGGCTCTGGCAGTAACTGGATCTCTGGAACTTTGCAGAGGAGCTGACTCTGTCTTTCTGGTGATGTGTTTTGGACATCTTAGCTAAATATCCAGATTAAAAAGCTTGGATAGAGAGACATTACACTTTTTTTTTTTTTCCATCAGAGCATCAATTCAATGTTCAAATGATACTGCTCCAACTTAGAGGTCACTAAAAATGGTTCTGCATGGCAGCAGCTTCTCATAGATTTAAGCGTGTGACATCTGTAACATCTTACAACATAGATCAGGTCATTCAGTTCTACTGCCATATTTTGTAGAAGGTACAAGTGTTATCCCCCTAGACATGGTGACCTGGCTGTATACCAGTCTCTTGATATCCTCTGGGATAGTTTCATACTTACAGAATAACTAGAAATACCAATTTGAGAGAGATATCTAGGAGCTATGGAAACATAAGTATTGTAGCAAACATTTCACAGGGATAGATTAAGCTTTCTGCAAGGGATGCGACAGATTAGGGCATCAGCAATACTGGGGCACTTGCTGTAGTATATTTAGGTAAGAACAACTCTCTGGAGAGGGGACCTATCAGGTTTTCTGCACTGGGCTCTTTGAAAAGTCTCTACAACTTGTAATACAGAAGCCATTGTGCCTTTCTCTCCTGAAATGAAAACAGCAGATATTTCCCCAGTTGCAGAGGATTCTTAGATTACGATTATCCTACTAGACATAAAGAATGTATTGCTTTTTAAATTATTTATATTTATGTCCAACTCTTAATGAAAAAATCCTTAAGAACCACCCTAATTCCACCATAGGAGATGTCAACCGTTAGGACCAGAGAAAGGTGTTTAGCCTGCTTTCTGTACAGCTATCTCTGAAAGTCCATGTGTGGAAAGGGAGAGGAAATAATGTGGGCTTATTGCTGATTTATATATTTGGGTGATAGAAGAATGTAAGATTTGTTGAGGTTTCGTTTTTGATTTTTAAGGTTGTACTCAGGGGTCTTTTTGGGGGGGAGAGCACCAGGGCGCAGCTCTGGGAGCTCAGGAGCCAAGCCCCGCCCCCAGCCAGCGTCCCAGGGAGTCTTTCAGGCAGCCCAATGTCAATTTCAGCTCCATTATATCTTATGGACCATTGAAGTCAATGGTGAAAACATTGGGTATATTCTGGGGGCTGGAGGGGAGGGGGTTTGAGGGAGAGGCTCCAAACTCACAGGGTAGCTGATGGAGCCTCTCCCCAAGATACCCACCAAGTTTCAAGAACATTGGATCAGGGGGTCCAATTCTATGGGCCCCCAAACAGGTTGCCCCTATTCCCTCCATTGTTCTCTATACTGGGGAAAAAGTAACTTTTGAAGATGCCTCCCCCCCTTGCTTCGCCTTCTGATATCACTTCTGGTGATGTCAGGGGGCATGGCATATGCTAATAGCCTAATAGCTCATTAGCATACCATATGCTAATGAGCTCCTGAAGCTGTTTTTCTACGAAAAGACCCCTGGTTGTACTTTTTGTGTGTCATCCTCAATATAATGAATGGGGCAGGATAACAGTTTCTAAATAAATAAAAAATGCAGATCATGGAACTGTGGGGGCTCAAAATACAGTTTATTAACAGGTCACACTACCACTCAGTAGTGCTGATTTAGAGTTGTTATTTGGATATGTCACTGGTGGCTGAAAGTACCATCAAGTTGCAGCCAAATTATGGTGACCCATTGGGGTTTTCAAGGCAAGAGACTTTAGAGAGGTGGTTTGCCTTTGCCTTCCTCCTCTGCATAGTGATCTTGGACTTCCTTGGTGGTCTCCTATCCAAATACTAGGCAGGGCTGCCCCTGCTTAGCTTCTGAGAGCCTAGGCCATCCAGGTCTGCATGGATGTGGTATTAGGTAATATTAATTAAAGAGAATAAGTGGAGGGCCTGTGTACTACAGGGTTCCCTCAGCAGGGAATGCAGCTCAGATCCATGTTTCTCCCCACCTCAGTGATAGGATAGATGCCAATATGTTTCGTGCCACATATAGGGAAAATTGTGAAGTTCAGAGGAAACAGGATAAAGACACTTTTCAAAGAAGAAAGACCCTCCCCATACACATATAATCACAAATGAGAAATGAACATGGGGACATAGCGATTGTTTGGTGTATTTGACCTTTTAAACCATTTAAGCAAAATATATTTGGAGATACATGTTTTTAATTTTAAAACTGTCTTCTGAAAAATCATAGATGAATGGGAAAAGAAATTAGGGAAAGTACAGAGCAGGAGATGCAAGCTGCAAAGTAAGAGTGCATACTGAGGTAATTCATACAGATTGAGGCTACAGTTGAAAGAATACTTTCCTTGGGAGTAAACCCCATTAAATACAATGGCGCTTACTTCTGACTTCTGAGTATACCTGCTTAGGATTGCTCCCTTAGAAAATGCACTATGTATATTGCCCTGAACACTTCGGAGGAATGGCAGGATATAAATGTGAACAATAGATGGAAAATAAATATGTAGCTTGTTGCATAAGTCACTCTACAAATATATACATGAAAAATATTATAAGTCAGACGTATGTAGTGGTACTCTTGAAAGAGAAAAATGGCTAATGTGAAGCCTGCATGCCCTAAAGTAGTGGATCCTGAATGTGGTCCCCGTGGATGCTATGCACCTGCTGATGTGCTTCTTGGTGCTTCCTTGCTTCTTCCTTAGAGCATCACCCCATTAAAGCCAAGAGTCATTTCTGACCCAGGACTTTTGTGGCTGCAAGGAGACAGGTGCTTCCACGATAGCAAGATATTGGGCTTAGAACCTCCCACATTTTGTGGTGGGCTCAGCTCCAATGGCAGGCATTTTGTGACAGTGCTCATTACCTGTTCTCAAATCTCCAAAGGTGCCCACAGATTAAAAAGAAAAAAGGTTGGGGACTCTGGCCTTAAAGGAACGGGTCGGGTGCAAAAACAGAGATCAAGAAATAGTAGAAAAAGAAGCCGTGTGGATGATGAGTGCTGCAGAACACAGCAAGTCCATAATATGCCTTTTGAATGTGCACTGCTTGAGTCTATAAATGAACAGATGCAATACAGAGAATGGTAAATACTATTAAATTTGAAAGCATGGGAAATAATGCAAAAGTACAAATACATTTTAAAGGGGTTAATCTCTTAGAAGTATTTTTAAAAGAATTCATACAAGTTCAGAACTGTGATTGCCCCTACTGCCACTGGAATGCGATCCTGAGCCATCCCCTAGGAGCTAGGGCAAGAAACAAGTGCATATTTCCACTGGCTTCCACCACATTCATAAAAGGGTGTCCATGCAGCCAGAAAGGACCTTCCCATCCTGATTCTAGAGTCTTTACAACAGATTCCATTAACCACTCCTTAAATGTAGTGTTGGGGTAAACATGAGAAGGTAGCCTGGGATGGACAACAACCCCACACATTCAATGAATGTGTGAGGAGTGAGAGTGGCCTCAAACACACTGGCCAAATCTCTGGTCATCTGCAGAGTGCAACCATGTGGAGGAAGTGGCCACGTGTATGCCCCATCCCCATGATCAGAGACACTGCTTTCAGAATGTTGCTGATCTTGGGGAGAGAGTGCGCGTGGCCCCTTCCTTTGCATGGCTGCCCCTGCAGATGATCAGGCAATTACATGGATGCAGGGCGGGGGGCAGCAGGCCCAAGCTGGCTTTCCCTCTCTGTGTGTTCAGTGAACATGCGTTGTATGTAGTAGGCTGCACTGTGTACCACTCAGTGGTTATAAGAACATGAGCAACAAGGCTAGATTTGACCAATGGTCACCCTGTTGATGCCCCCCTCGTACTGGTATTCAAGAGTTAATGCCTCTGAACATGGAAGTTTCAATTAGAAATTGTGGCTAGCAATTATTGATGGACCCGTCCTCCATGAATTTGTTGACCCTGCCATGTAAAGCTAACTGAACTAATGCCCATCACTATATCCTGTACTGACAAATTTCTCAAGTTGTTGAATCTTTCAGCAAAGAAGTAGTTCCTTTTGTCTGTCCTGAAGCTACTGCCCGTCAGCTTTGATGGGTTCCTGCAAGTTACAGTATTGAGAATAGGAGAAAAAGTTTGCTCTAGCCACATTCTCCAGCCCGACTCCTACATAATTTTATGAACCCCTTATCATGTCTCTCTTTAGTCATCTTTCCTTGTAAAGAAGGTGCTCCAAAGCCTTTCTTATTTCTGTTGCCCTTTTTGATACCTCTTCCAGTGCTACAATATTCTTTTTTGAAATACAGTTGTCACGGACTGATTCTGCAAAAGCAGTTGTTCCGCCCTCGGTCTCCCATTTTCCCTGGTTGTACTGCTCAATTTCCCACTATTTGCTGTGTGGCTGCATTTTGACATGCATCTCCCCCCAATTTCCCCCGTATCTTGGATCAAGAAGATGTGGGGGAAATTGGGGGGGAGATGCAGGTCAAAATGCAGCTGTGCAGCAAATTGTGGGAAATTTAGCAGTACAACTGGGGGAATCGGGAGACCAAGTGTGGAACAACTGCTTTTGATCATGATCTCTGTCTCATTGTGGGGCAAGATTAGCTGTCCTCCCTACTAGGTTTGACTGCGTGTGAGGCAAGGTCCGCACATGGCCAAGCAAAGAGTTCTAGCTTCGGACTAGAGACAATAGCCCAAGTGGATCCTGGCCCACACCTGTCAAAGGGCTACGATCTGAGGAGGACCTATGGAACTCTGGTCCACTGTAAATAATCCTATCACTGGTGTGGGGTGTGTGCTTGGGGTGTGGTTTGACCCAGAATATAAGCCGGCCTGCGAGCCAGTCTTCCCTTGTCTTGTTCTTCCCTGCCAATAAAGACATGAGCTGAAATCCCTGTACTCTGCTTCGGGCTCGGTACATTTTACTGGTGACGAGGATGGGATCTACATGAACGAAGATGATGCTGTACCGAGCACTGCACCGAGTACTGCTGACTTCGGGTCCAGCATTGCATTGTGCCTCACTTCACTGATTGCTGAGTCCTGCGCCCTGCCCCACTGACTCCAGGTCCAGCACTGCATTGCGCCCCATGTCCAGCCTCCTTCTGCCATGTGGAGACCACAACATAGCTGCCACTCAGGGTACCATCCCAGAATCCGATGCCATCCACCCTGAACAGTGGGAGACATGGCTGGAGCAGCTGGAGAATTACCTCGAATTCCGCAACATTATGGAGGCCGTCAAGAAAAGATCTTTGCTGATCAGCACTTGTTGCATCAACACGCTCAGAATCCTCAAAGATCCGATCGTGCCAAAGAAGACGAAGATGGAGACCTTCGAGGTTTTGGTAAAACTGCTTACCAATCATTTGGCGCCTAAACCAACAAGGATAGCCAAGTGTATCGATGTCTTTGTGTGTGTCCAGGCCCCTGATGAAACCGCCACTGACTTCCTAGTGGGGCTTCGTCGGGTGGCCACCCGCTGCAGGTTCCCCAGCCTCAGTGCCCCCACTTTAGGTAAAATCCAGCCCCCACCTGTGGATTGCTCGAAGCCAACCTCACAAGGTTGTAGCATGCCAGGAAGCTAGACAGATGAGTAAGGACTTGTGCAGAGTCTCTCAAGTCAAACAAACTTTATTTCTACAAGGCACAGCCCCAGTCTGTTGTGAAGGACAGAATCTATGTGCACTAAGGAAAATAAACAAAAACTAACTAAAGTACTTACAATCCATATTACATCTGATCTTTGGCAACTGCAGGATCCCTGCAACATCTATAGCATCATTCTCCTCCTTCAGGGTAAAACACATACTCCAAAAGTTTCCAAAGAAAGACCCTCCAAACAAAGAAACAGCCCTCCTTTTCAGACCCCACCCCACATGCACCCTGGGGCTTTCAGCCAATCTGGGGGCAAACCTTGGGACTTCAGCCTGCCAAACCTAGACCCTCCAATCAATAGCTGTTAACACCTCAGAGGGTAAGTCTGTTATCTAATCTGGGAGAACCGGGTTTGATTCCTCATTCCTCCACTTGCACCTGCTGGATGACCTTGGGCAAGCCATAGTTCTGGCACAGCTGTTCTTGAAAAAGAGCAGTTTCTGTCAGAGCTCTCTCAGCCCAACCTACCTCACAGGACGTCTGATGTGGGGAGGGGAAGGGAAAGGAGTTTGTAAACCGCTCTGAGAGTCCTTTGGGTAGTGAAGGGCGGGGTATAAATCCAATCCTCCTCCTCCTCTTCTCCTCTTCCTCCTCTTCCTCCCTAGCCACAGAGACACCTGGACCACTTTCCATCACCATAATTGTCAAGGCATCTCTTGCCCCCTGCCCCTCATGTCATCACACTGGTGACAAGAACAAATGCAGCTCATAAATCTATGAAAGAGTTTCACAATACCAGCCAATTTGTTTTCAATCACATTTCTCCTAATCCCTAGCATAAAATGTGGTTTTTTTCACCACTGCTGCAGACTGAGTAGAGATGTACATCTAACTATTGCCCATGACCCCAAAATCTCTTTCCTGGTTAGTCACTGCCTGTTCAGAACCCATCAGTTCATATATTTAAACTTAGGCCACAATACCTCATTTAGCAAGTTGTCACCCACTCACCCAGGTTAAAAAGTTCCTTTTGGAACTCTTCACAATCTGCTTTGGTTCTCATTATCATGAATAATTTTGTGCCATCTGCTTGCACCTGCAATGGAAAACACTGACCGTTCCTCGGGCTCTGCATTGCAGCATCTACACTAGCGAAGGCTGCCTCATTTTGCTGCTCAGCAGCTCTCGTTAGTAAGTATTATGTGGGAGCCCTTCCTTCAGTGGCAGCAGCCAAGCTGTGCACTTATCGCCTCCCCACCCTCCACTGCTGGTGCAGTAGCTCAGGGGACTAAGCCATTCATTCTAGAATCCTGCAAAATTAAAGGACACCATGACAGAGCCATAAGAAGCAAAGGAAAGTGTATGCAAATCTATTGTCCCTGAAGCCAATTAAAAGCAAATCAACAAATTATAAATAGGATAGGACAGAGCTCAGGTTTAAGGAAGGAAAGCAGGTCACCCTGATTCAGCTCTAATTAAAATAATAATTTCATTTTTGGTCTTTTTACTGACAAGCTACACAATGGACAAAATTGTCATTTTTTGTTTAGCAATATATATTACGTGAGAACAAATTCATTACACAAAAGTTATTAGCCTGTCCATCTTTTTTGAGTAGCCTGCTTGCATACCAGCGCTGTTCCTTGCTCTTTGCATCCAGAACCAGCGATTGCTTCCTCAAAAGTATCTGGATCCTGCTTTTACAGGCTAAGACAGTTAATAGACTGAATCTTGATGCAGATACGAGAGAAATGGTAATGATGAGCTCCCTATTTAACTCTGTGTAACTGACAGCACGTACCTTCCTCTTCTTCTAGGCACCTGGATGAGGCATACTCACTGGGCTCTGGCAATTATTGCATGGACAGGCCTCTAAGATAATTTGCTGCAATGTTACCAGATTAGTTTTGTGATTCATGGTTTAAATGCTGTGAACAACACCACTCTCTTCATAGCTCAGCCACTTCTTCAAGAGATGTCAACGTATTTAAAAATCACAGAAAGATCTTTGCCATGTTAGAGACTAATATATGATGCTTGAGTTTCAGAGACAAGAATCAACTTCATCCAATGAACGCTCTGTTGTCCTTGAAGAGACTAACTAAAGTGGTTGTTCTTCTGCAAAGAGTCTAACTCAGTAGCCTCAAATATCACAGGAACTGGAAGCAGATGGCTTTATTGGCCTTAATGGAAGAAATCTATTTCCATAAATGGAGAACACAAAGCAGGTAAATGCTATGCACACGAATGATGACAACAGAAATGAAAATTAGACTCACACAAACCATTAAAAAGACTTATGATAGAAAAAAGGGGACATTATGCTGTGGTCTTGACACACAAAGTATGGGGTCATTTAGCCTCTGAAAAGAGCACATCTTGATATATACAGAAGTCTAGATCTTGTTGCAGTTCTCATTTGGTCATCATGACTGTGAGAATATCTGTTGAGGAGGGGCAGCTGGTACAGGCAGAAAAGCTGAAGAGAGCTCCATATCGCTCCCTAGTGGCAAAGAAAAACAATGCCTGTGAACTTTTTGTCCCTTAAACTGTTGTGATGACAATTTTCAGAAAATGCAGAGAAAGATGATATAATAAGCCAACATTGTTGGACCATTTCAGAACAGAGTATAATTCCAACAAGTTAGCACTTGCTGATCTATCTAAGATAGGGTATCTGAGCAACAACTAGACAAAACTCCAAAAGAAAGCAATAAATGAGAGTGCACGTGGCATCAACAAAGTACCGAACCTCAGAACATAGCATCAGAATAATTTAAAGTTTGCTGGATCACACAAAAAAAATAATCTTTAATTACAATGCAAGCATGTGACTGAAGCTGTTAGAGTTTCAGTGACTTCTGCTTTATGACCATTCATGCATGGGCACAGTAGGTGGAATAAATTTTTCCTTACAGAGTCATGGTTGGGTCAGGTAATTAAATGATGATGGGTGGTGTGGTGGTGGTGATCACGGAAAACTACAACTCCCATGGGGCTGTGCAACAGTGCTCATGCACAAACTGCTGCAGATCCAGACAGACTAGCTGCTATTAAGGTTGATGTTCATCTGACAGATTCAGAAGAACATCAAACTAAGAATTCTCTTTTAAATGCACCGTGTTTCTTTATATATGACTGTTTTTCTGCATACTTTATTTGGACAATTGACAGCAAAGGGAGGCTGTGGTAACAGGAGGTGAGGCAATGTGTACTGTGTATGGCTGTATGCATGGAGGATAACCTGGCAACCAAGCTTAAGCTGCTCACAAGCATGCCCACCAACCCACTGGCTCCCTCTTTGTGAAGGGTAAGTTTCACATAAACCTAACTGGCAGATACTTGAGCCTCTACAGTTAGATCACATTTTTGTGCCCAACGTGGGGCAGTGGTGGTGGGGATACTGTAGTGCTGGAAAAAGTGCAGTAAAGTGCAACCAACATAAATAGCATCTGTATGAGGACAGATGAAAAAGTCTGAGGATTTTTACATGCAGATGAATAAGTGGAGAACATGGTAGAGATAAAATTATGTATGGGGTGGGAGAAGAAGATGCTGAGAATTTATCTCCTCCCATATTACTGGAAAATGGGAACATCTGATGAAGTTGATGGGCAATACAAAAGGATGCACTTCTTCATTCAAAGGGTGATTGGCTTGTGGAATAAGCCGCAGTGGGATGTGAAAATGGCCTGTAGCACAGTTGGGATCAGGTAAATTCTTTGAGGGTGTCTGTCTGTGGCCACAATGAATAAATGGAACCTCCATGTGCAGAACCCTCTAAATACCAGCCTCAGTGAAATCTTTTGAGGATATGGAGTACCGTGAGACTTCAGGCAGTGATATGATCCACTCTCAGGCTGGAGAATTCCTCCAGCCATCTTCCAGGACTACCATTCAACTGGTAGGTGTCAGGCATGGCTCCTCAAGGAGACCTCGTGGCTGGTCCTGTGCCTCTGGCATTCCCGTAGCTGCTGCTGTCCTGGTGCCAGCCAGCTTCTCCCCAGGAGGCAGCAGTGGGAGCAAAGGCATGTGGGCAGCTGGTGCTTCCCCCCACCCCCGGCCAATGATGTTGGTAAGTGCAGGAGTTGGCTCCCCAGCGCCATACACTCTTGTATGTGTTAAAGGCTACTGGGTGTTGGTGAAAAATGGGTCAAGTTATAAGGCCTGATAAAAGCAATTGCTGAGTAAATACATTCTTTCATGAAGGCATCATTGATCAACTCAGTTATTTAGTATCTAAGCTAAAAATGATGACAGCTTGTATTAGTTGGTCCTAGACAAGTCACCAAGATGTCTAACCTCTTGACTGCAAGGAATACATTTTAGTGTGCCACAGCAGGGAAGCGCTGGGAGAACTTTTGCGCCATTTACTTGCATTGTGCTTACTGAAAGCCCCTGCAATTAATCCTTTATCTTGGTAAACCCCTAATTAACTCCCATGCTTTTAGGAAAATGAAACAACACAGCAATCTGCCACCAGTGAACAATGAGATAATGCTGATGTCACCAGCTAATGTTTCAAACTGTAATGTCGCACTTAGGGTGTCCATTGTTTCTCCGCACAATGAATTTGTTATTGGAACCATTGATGACAATGTCACCCTCCCAAAGGTTGCCATCCTACCCTTCAGAGCAAATGGTCTTGCAAGAGCTGCAGTTACACACAGGAAAGTGGAAACATGGATTTTCATCTGATGTCCAAGTTCCAAGAAGCAACTTGCACAGTAACATCTTATAGATCTGATTCAGGTGGGTAGCCACATTACTCTGAAGCAGCAGAACAAAGTTTGAGTCCAGTGGCACCTTTAAGACCAACAAAGTTTTATTCTGGGTATCAGCTTTCATGTGTATGCACACTTCTTCAGATACACTGAAACAGAATCACCAACCATTGCTTACAGATAGTGGGTGAGGAGGATGTTGCCAGGAAGGGCCAATTAGAGCTAAGGTTTGATTAAGGCAATTGGTAAGACCTGTCAGTTGGTAAGACCTGCTATTCCTCACCTGCTGTTCCTCACCAGAATAAAACTTTGTTGGCCTTAAAGGTGCCACTGGAATCAGACTTTGTTCATCTTATAGACCTGCTCATCATCTAGTTTTACTAGAGGGTTGCTTTGGTCGTGAGTGCAGGTTAGATGCTAGAACTCTGTGGCTACTCCCTGGCAAGTCTCATGTCCATCACTGCTTCTCTTCCTTCTGCATTAGTAATTGTGGGGAGGAGTACAAGATGGTATTCTTTAGGGGCCAGATTTGGGGAAGGGACCTTCAGTTTCTGCTTGGGGAGGGACCATTCCTCAGTGGTACATCACATGCTTTACATACAGGAGGTTCCAATTTCTGGCATTGCCACTTAGAAGATCTCAGCCAGCTAGTGGAGAAAGATCTTTCTTGGACCAAGACCCTGGAGAGTCAGTCACAGTCTGTCAGAGCACACAGTACTGAATTAGATAGACCAATGAACTCACTAGTCCTGAGTGAGAACTGATGTGATACTGAACACAGAGTTTTGGCCTTGTGAGCTTTTACAGTGAAATCCTAAACTGAGTTACGCCCTTGTAAGCCTGTTGACAATTGATTTGGAAAAGTGCAACTCTCCTTAAAATTGTACTGTGAGTTCACATCCCTGTCCACTCATTAGACATTGTTACCAAACCTACCTAAACTCCTCAGGGTACTTTGGGAGTTGGATATATGTGTAACTACATGTACGTAAAAGGGGGATGTTATAGAAAAGTCTATTCATTTTTCCTATGACTTTCATCTTTATAGCTGGGCAAGGTTAGTACTTAATAAAGATAGTTGGTGGGGGTAATCAGAGGCAGTGGAGTCTGAATACAGCAGGCTTCAGCCTCTAAAGCTCTGAATAGTCTAGATCCAATGAATCACAAGGAGTGCCTGCTCCCATATGACCCTTCCTGAAATTTTAGATTAGCGGGGGAACCCCAGCTCTGGGGACCAACTCATTCAGACGCAAGACTGGCATCTCCAAGGAGAGGGACTTTTTTGAGCAGCTGCCCTAGAACGTTAGAATACCTCCCATGGCAGACTTTATTTGGCACTCTCTCTACTGACCTACTACAGATGGGTGAAATTGTTCCTTTTGGCTGGCTTTTTGGAAACTGGAACGCTGATCAGTTGCTTCTGTTTGATCTGTGCCCTTGATTGCTCTCATGTTCACTTTTTTTTGGTTATTTTTAAAAATGTTTTAAATGGTTTTTAAGATTCCACCATAATTTCATTATAGGTGCTCCTGGTAAAAATAGGAATATAAATTCTGCAAATTAATTGATCATAGTGAAGATGAAAATGGATGTGTTTTTGTTACTTCTCTTACCAGCAGCAACTGAATTCCCTTCTTCTTATTCATCTTGGTAGGTGATGTGCTCTTTGGGGTTGACACCATTTCTAAAATAGTAGAGTCTTGTCTGTCTGTGACAAGCTGGTGGTGGAGAGTGCCATCAAGTCACAGCTGACTTATGACGACCCCGTAAGGTTTTCAAGGCAAGAGACATTCAGAGGTGGTTTGCCATTGCCTGCCTCTGCATAATGACCCTGGTATTCCTTGGAGGTCTCCCATCCAAATACTGGCCAGGGATGACCCTGCTTAGCTTCTGAGATCTGACAAGATTGGGCTAGCCTGTACTATCCAGGTCAGGACTTTCTGTGACAAGACCATACCTTTAAATTCTTTAATGAAGTAGGGGACAAGGCAGTTGCTGTCCCTCCTTCACATCCTTTCCCTGTCCCTCAGCTCTGACTCCCTAGTTCTATGAGTAGATGACGAGTTTTATGTCCTAACCAGCATTATATCCTTCTCGCACATTGATTTCACTGGACTTAGATAAGTATAATTCTGCTTAGGATTCCACCATTTTCCTTGGGGTTCCCTTTGGGCATTCTGAGTAGTGACGCTAAGTTCAAAGTAGTGGAGAAAAATTGGGCAACTGCATTGTAGGGAAGAAGTGCAGGATGGTACCCATAGATGCCATCCTGCTCTTCCAGCCTGCTATCAGTTAAGAACTACATTCCCACTGATGCATCATTCCTACCCAGGTTTTTTGTGCTAGGTGCTTTTGTTGCAGCTATTTTAATTTTCATCTTTCACGTGATGTCCTTCCCCCCTTTTCACTTCCCACACATCTCTTGATAGACTGGGACAGAGAAGAAGAACCAAGAAGAGTAGCAGCATGAGCACTGCAAAAAGCAGTGATGCTCAAATACCTGCCAATTCAGTTCATATGCTGTTCGCTGGTTTCAAACAGGGTGCTGATTTTTCAATTATCAGTTCAACTGTTTGTTGAGCCATTTGCGGTTGTTTGGCTAGGTGATCAGCTTACATCTGACTAACACTTTCAAACACAGTAAATTCAATTGTCAAGTTTTTGGCAAAATTTGCAGCCCCTTTATCCCGGCTTGGGACTTGGGGAACCCCCCCCCCAGGCGGCAAAAGCCAAGGTCTACACGGCACCCGGCTCAAGGAAAGCCCCAACGCCGCGGCGCTGCGCCCGCAACCCCCCAAGAACCCTGCGACCTGCGAGGAGATCGTTGCGGGGCCCGCCGGCTTACCGGGAGCTCCCAAAGGTCCCGGACGGGCGAGGAGGCGGAGCTGCGCCCCGAGAGGCGCCAGGAGCAGCAGCACAAGCGACGGGAGCTGGAGAGCAGAGGCAAGACCGCAGAGCCGAGGCAAACAGGCGGGCTGTGGCGTCCCGGAAGCGGCCCCCGCCCAGGAGCAGCGACACACCCTGGCACCGGGGGACCTGCCCCGCAGACGCCCGAGATCCGATGAGGCCAATCAGGAGGCAGCCACACAGAGGGATGGGTCGGGACACCAATGGGGAGGGAGAAGGGTAGCTGAAAGGGTGGAGCACGGTCTAAAGGGGGAAATAAAAGGGGGAAGGCGGATGGAGGCCGGGGAGGAGTAGTCAACCTGGAGAGTGGGAAGGTTGGAAGGGACTCCGCTGCCAGAAAGAGAGAAAGGGGCGGAGGCGCCAACCCAAGACCCACAGGTCGACAGAGGCCTTGTCCTGATCGTGGTGAGGCAACCCGAGAGAGAAGGCAGGACTCCACTATCTGAGGCCTCCGGGACAAGAACCCTTTTACTCCCCAGTGAGAGGATCGTGCTCCTCCCCTCCCCTGAGGGAGTCAGACCGGCACAGGTGGGGAAAACGCCCTTGCGGGGCGCCACAACGTGGTGGAGAATGCGGGCACCCGGCGCCCGCTAACGCACCCGCCACCCCACCTCCCGACCCCACTTGGGTGGCGCCTGCCACCCCGACGACTCAACGCGCTGGAGTTTGGAGAGGACGGAGGCAGCCCGACCAATTCCAGTTCCACGGGGAGTCAGGACTCCGTGTTAATGCAGCCAGACCTCCCGGACCAGAGCCACGCCCCCATGGATCTGGCCCAGTTCGGACAGTGGCTAACGGACCACAACGCGCAGTTGTTACGGGAGGTGACGCAGCAGCAACAAGCCTCCCAGGCCGCGTTGGTGCGAGATCTCCAGCAGACCATCGCAGCAGGTGCTGGGGGCACTTCTCAAGGAGCCGGATGGCCAGGGCGAGGGTCGTGGGCCCCATTGACGAAGTTGGGTCCGGATGATGACGTGGAGGCCTACATAGAGACCTTTGAGAGGGTGGCGGAGGCCGCCCAGTGGCCAGCCGCTCAGTGGCCTTTCATATTGGGTCCCTATCTAACAGGGGAAGCCCAAGCAGCTGTAAAAGCTCTTACGAAGGAAGAGGCAACGGACTACACAAAAGTAAAAGCAGCCATTTTTGACCGCCTTGCAATTACCCCAGAATCGGCACGACGGAAATTTAGGACCATCACCTGGCAGAGTACAGACCGCCCGAGGGCAGTGTTGGCGGCCTTGAAAGACGCTGCCACTAGATGGCTACAACCCAAAACGGAAGAAGCCCGGAAGGTGGTGGAACAGGTGGTACTAGAGCAGTTGTTAAACATCCTTCCTCCCCGTGTTCGGCATTGGGTGGCGTGTTGGAAGCCTCAGACCCTGACATTGGCTTTGGAGTTATGGGAGAACTTCCTCGCGGCAGAAGGAGCGGCGGTTAGTCGGGACCAGAGCAAGAACCCGAGTCCAGGGCTTTCTGGGGCCACAAGGGCAGGCGTGGACGGAGGAGGAAGGAGTATAGAGGGGTCCCGAGGAGGACGTGCTCGCCCTCTGATGCAGCCTCGTCTGGGACCAGGCCCGGTCGGCTCACGTTGGAGAAGCCCAGTCCCCATGACCGGTCCTCCAATACGGGAACAGCGGATGGAGCGACCCAGTCCCGATAGCGGAGGAGCCGCCCCACGACCCCCGGGCCCTGTTATACTTGTGGACAATTGGGACATTACCGCCGGGATTGCCCTTTAATGGAATGCGACGCGGGATGGGAAACCTCGTACCAAGTGTCGGCCCCCGGCGTGGGACCCCCCCCATTCACTATCCCGGTAGAGGTGGGTGGCCATTTGGTGCTTGCACTCCTTGACAGTGGGAGTTCGATCTCCATGGTCCGCAGCGATTACATGCCGGAGAAGCTGCCCTGGGTGCGTGATACGGCCATATCTTGCTTTCACGGGCACGCTGAACGGTGCCCCGTCGTACGAGTTCCCATACGATACCAGGGACAGATGTACTGGGTCCCCATGGCCCGGGTCCGAGCCTTGCCATTCCCTGTGTTACTGGGACGAGATGCACCCAGCTTCGCTTCCCTTGTGAGTCACACGTCCCAGGAGGGAACCAAGAAACTGCAGGCTGCCAGAAGTCACGCCGCTGAGGAAGACCCCCCGTCTCAGAGTTCCGGGGAAAGAGCCGACCCTGAAAACCCCTCCGCTGAAGAGGCATCCTGGAGTCGCGATACCGAGTTCCAGACCGCTCAGGCAAGAGACCCGACGTTGGAAGCACTGCGAACCCGGACGGCGGTAAGCGAAGGGCAGGTGGTAGATATGTGATTGAATACCAGGCAAAGCCGCATTCTCCAAGAGGGGGGGGTATGGTTTCGTGAATGGCTTCCCCGGGGGAAGCCGGCCCAGCGCCAGCTGCTGGTTCCTGTATCATACCGGGCCCGAATTCTAGAGCAGGCCCATGATCATCCTTGTGCCGGCCACCAAGGGCACAAAAACACATTAAAGCGGGTGTTGGAGCGGTTCTTTTGGCCCTCGGTGTCCCGGGATGTTAAGCAGTACGTGAAGTCTTGTGTGGTTTGCCAACGGATGGCTCCCCAACGAGGGACCAGGGCCCCTTTGAGTCCCCTGCCCATCATAGGAGTCCCGTTTGAACGAATCGCTATGGACTTCATTGGGCCGTTGGCTCGGACACCGAGAGGAGCTCGATACGTTTTGGTGCTGATGGATTATGCCACCCGGTATCCAGAGGCCATTCCCCTTCCTAGTATGAAGAGCCCCGGGGTGGCTTGGGCTCTCATGCGATTTTTCGCCCAAATGGGATTACCGAAAGAGATCTTGACCGATCGAGGAACTCCTTTTACAGCCCACTTTATGCGACAGGTCTGTGCAGCATTACACATTAAACAATTATTCACAGCAGCCTATCATCCCCAGACCGATGGTCTGGTCGAACGCATGAACCAGACCATAAAAGGCATGCTACGGCGGATTTCTTACGAGCATACCCACGACTGGGATTTATACCTTGATCCCTTATTGCTGGCCCTGCGGGAAACCCCGCAGGCCTCGACGGGGTATTCACCCTTCGAGTTAGTGTATGGGAGAAAGCCCCGGGGTATCTTGAGCCTATTAGAAGAGCAATGGGTGACCCCATCCACCCCGGTCCCGGTTGGGGCAGGAGAGCATGTGCAGAAGCTGCAGGAACGCCTGGGCGAGGTGCGCCAGATCGCCCAACAGAACATGCAGCGAGCCCAAGAGGTGATGAAGCAGCGGTATGACCAGGGCACGAGGCAACACTCCTTCGCCATCGGGGATAAGGTCTTGGTGGCCCGACGCGTGATGGCTCGCAACACCGGAGCCCCGTGGGTTGGGCCCTTCCCCATCGTCCAAGTCCTAGGACCCTTGACATATCGGGTGCAGTGTGGGTCGTCTAGACGCCAGACTAAGACCCTCCATGTTAATGACTTGAAGGAATGGGTGCCCCGGGACGAGGAAGATAGTCGGAGGGACGGGACCTGTGCCCTGGCCCAGGAACCAGGGGAAATCGAGGCGTTTGGAAAGCCATGGGATGAGGGAGGAGACCAAGGGCAAGAGCCCCTCTTGGATCAGGAGCTGGCCCCAGAACAACAGCAGGACGTGCGACGGTTGTTACGCCACCTACCTCCAGTCTTCTCTACACAGCCAGGCTGCACCTCGCTGACGGAACACCGTATACCCACCCCGGAGGGGGTGGTCATCCGGTGCCGTTGGCGGCCGATACCTCACAAAAGGATAGCAGTGATTGAAAAAGAGGTGGACGAAATGTTACGCATGGGGGTGATTGAGCCCTCCCAAAGCCCCTGGCGTAGCCCCATTGTGCTAGTCCCGAAGCCGGACGGGAGCGTACGGTTCTGCATCGACTATCGGGAGGTAAATAACGTGGCTAACTTCGATGCATACCCCATGCCTCGGGCCGAACATCTCATCAACCAACTGGGACAAGCGCGCTTTCTGTCGGCCTTAGACCTCACAAAGGGGTATTGGCAGATCCCGGTGCGGCCCGAAGATCGCCCTAAAATGGCCTTCACCACCACCCGCGGGCTGTTTCAGTTTCGACGTATGCCGTTTGGGCTCCATGGGGCAGCCGCATCTTTCCAACGCCTTGTTAACCAGGTGTTGGCGCAGTGTGGGCACTTCGCCTGGGCTTACATCGATGACATCATTATCTGCAGCCCAGACTGGCCCACCCACCTGCAACACCTGGAAGCCGTGTTGCAAGCCCTAGCACGAGCCGGCCTGACCGCCAATCCCCGGAAAAGCCGGATTGGCTTTCAAGAACTGAAGTATCTCGGGTTCCAGGTAGGCCGGGGGTGGTTACAACCCCTCCCCGAGAAGGTAGCCGTCCTCGAACAGATGGCTCAACCAGTAACTAAGCGGCAGCTGCGCCGCTTCCTAGGATTCGTAGGGTATTACGGCCGCTTCATCCCACATTTTGCCTCGATAGCAGCCCCCCTCTCCGACTGCCTACACAAAACAGAGCCAAATAACATCAGGTGGGATCCCGCCCGACGCCGGGCCTTCGAGCTCCTCCGAAGAAGTCTCTCTCACGGTCCGATTCTTCGGAACCCCGATTTCACAAAACCCTTCATGCTGTTCACAGACGCTTCTGACACGGGTGTCGGGGCGGTGTTAGCCCAGGAGGTAGACCAGGAAGAACAACCCATCTTGTTCCTGAGCCGCAAACTGCACCCCGCAGAGCGGCGGTATTCTACTGTCGAGAAAGAAGCGCTGGCTCTGAAATGGGCCGTGGGAGCCTTGCAATTCTACCTGGCCGATAACCCGTTCGTGCTAGTCGTAGATCATGCCCCTTTATTGTGGTTGTCCCGTATGAAGGATCATAATGCCCGCATAATGCGCTGGTATGTGTCTTTACTTCCATACAGATTCATCGTACGGCACCGCGCTGGTTCCGCTCATGTCAACGCGGATTTTCTCTCCCGCCTACACGAAGAGTCCAGGGCAGCGACGATCGGCACGCCTGGTGGGGGGGTATGTCCCGGCTCGGGACTTGGGGAACCCCCCCCCGGGCGGCAAAAGCCAAGGTCTACAGGGCACCCGGCTCAAGGAAAGCCCCAACGCCGCGGCGCTGCACCCACAACCCCCAAGAACCCTGCGACCTGCGAGGAGATCGTTGCGGGGCCCGCCGGCTTACCAGGAGCTCCCAAAGGTCCCAGACGGGCGAGGAGGCGGAGCCGCGCCCCGAGAGGTGCCAGGAGCAGCAGCACAAGGGACGGGAGCCGGAGAGCAGAGGCAAGACCGCAGAGCCGAGGCAAACATGCGGGCTGTGGCGTCCCGGAAGCGGCCCCCGCCCAGGAGCAGCGACACACCCTGGCACCGGGGGACCTGCCCCGCAGACGCCCGAGATCCGATGAGGCCAATTAGGAGGCAGCCACACAGAGGGATGGGTCGGGACACCAATGGGGAGGGAGAAGGGTAGCTGAAAGGGTGGAGCACGGTCTAAAGGGGGAAATAAAAGGGGGAAGGCGGATGGAGGCCGGGGAGGAGTAGTCAACCTGGAGAGTGGGAAGGTTGGAAGGGACTCCGCTGCCAGAAAGAGAGAAAGGGGCGGAGGCGCCAACCCAAGACCCACAGGTCGACGGAGGCCCTGTCCTGATCGTGGTGAGGCAACCCGAGAGAGAAGGCAGGACTCCACTATCTGAGGCCTCCGGGACAAGAACCCTTTTACTCCCCAGTGAGAGGATCGTGCTCCTCCCCTCCCCTGAGGGAGTCAGACCGGCACAGGTGGGGAAAACGCCCTTGCGGGGCGCCACACCCTTAGAGAAAGGTTGGTGTTCTTCATTCCTTCTAACCACCACATGGCTCAGGATATCAACATTCCTTCAGTCTGAATCCCACATTGTAACTGACAGGCCTCAGGCTTTTTGGTGGATTGCATGTATAAATGGGTCATGTTAAATGTGAATACTATGGAGTGGAGCACTTCTAGGCCAGTCATACTTCCATTGGCATTCTGCTGGAAGCAAATGAGAGTAACATCAATGCTAGGAAGGTGAAGATGAAACAATCTTTTATTTGACCCCTTTCCATGCCAAGGGCATCACTATTACTTCTGTCTGGACTGCACCCTGTAGTGTAAGTGGGAGAATAAGAAGGCTGTGTGGCTCTGCAGCTCCTACTAATCTGGGCACATCCAAGGTGGGTCTATGTCTATGTCCATCAATTCACAGAAGGAAAAACAAATTTGTCTTAAAACCCTTTTTAAAGAAATCGTGCCACTACTGGTGATATAATTCATTGGGTCACAACTTTAATTGATTTATAATCTGTCAGCTGGGAAGCAGTGCTCTAAAAGCATCAAGTCACTAGATTTCTTTAAAAATGGGAAAGCAGGTCAATGGCAAGAGAATGAAGAGGCACAAACGATCACTCTGTCTAATGGTAGAGGGGCACTCCCCTGTGGATAATAAAAACCCACACAACCACAGGCAAGGCAAGGATCGCTATGTCCTTGGAGTCCAGTTTAGAGAGTCCTGAAGGGCAGTGACCTTCAACTCATGAGTCAGAACTCCCAAGTGCGTCATGGCGCCCTGCCTGCTGTGTTGCAGTCCCCTCTAGGTCTGCCATTTTTTGCTGCCTTTTGGAGGGGCTGCTCCTTGTGTGCCTGTAGAGCACCATGTTTCCCGCCTCCCATTGCACACATGCTGAGAGGAGTGGTGGGGATGATGAGTTGAGGTCACTCATCAGTGGAGAGGATTCCTTCAGGGCTTTGACCCTGGGCTTGTTCCTAGCTAGTGTGAGGATCCAGTATGTGTTCCTCTTGTTGTTTGGCTTGTGTTTCTTATCCATGGGTGTCCTGGTCTGATGCTCACAGTCCTATCCTTAACATAATAACTGTGGCTTCCCTCTCTGCTTGTCACAAGACTGATGTCACATGCCTGCAGCCCAGTGGTGGTATATATATATATTTATTTCATTCATATATATATATATATATATATATATATATATATATATATATATATGAAATAAATTATATACAAATATATATATATATATATATATATATATATATATTTAAAAAAAATATAAATGAATAATATATATAAATTTATACAATTTTAATTTTATATGGGATACAGAAAAAGAAAAGGGGTGTGAGGGGGAAAGAAAGATAAACATGAGGCACTTTTAAACAAATATTAAAGACAATATAAACATGAATGAATTAAGCGTAGGTAAATCATTATAAGATAATATTACCAATAACACTGTCCATAAAATACATTATTCACTATTCTCAGTCTGAAAGGAACTATGAAGAAAATTGTGTAAACAAATTCTCTCAACATTTTATATGAATTTAAAATAGCCAGAGAACCATTTAAAATGATTTATAACAACAACAAAATAACAAATATAGAAAATTCCATATAACTGCTGAAAATCATATGATTATGAAGAATTGGTAATCATTGATTAACCAAATAATCAAAACATAATACTGTATAGCTCTTACAGCTCTGTCTATAATACATATAAAAAACTTTCCATTTATTCTCAAATCACTCCTTGATCTGTTATTTAGATCACTCATCAATTTCGCCATAACAGCATATTCCTCCATCTTATCTTTCCATTCTCCAAGATTTGGGCAGAACTCCATTTTCCATTTAGTTGCAAACACTACTCGTGTCGCTGTTAACATATATTGAAATAGTTCATGTGTTGCTCTTTCAGTTCATGGGTATAATTCCCAATAACATAGTCTCTGGTTGCATGGAAAATTTTATGTTCAAATTTTTCTGAATTTCAGCATGTGGTTCTTTCCTGTGTTTAACTAGTCTTTTTACAGGACCACCACATGATAGAAGGTACCATCGATCTCTTTACACTTCCAGTACTTTCCAAAATAATTTTGTCCATTCGCTCTATGTCTTTTGGAGTGATATACCAATGAAAGAACCTTTTATACCAGTTTTTTCTAAGTGTCTGACTCACTGTAGATTTTATATCCTTCATCCAGATTTTCCCATTGTTGAAATGAGATCTCTTTATCAAAGTTCTGCATCCATTTCACCATACACATCTTGATTAGTTCTGTTCATGTGTCATATTGAAGTAACAGTTTATAAATGTGTCTTAGAAGATTATATTTTTTATTCAATACTATCTTTTCAAAGTTTGCTAGAAACTTAAGCCAGGTACTAATCTCCGTGTGTGTCCTGTAGGCAATCGTCCTACTTATATAACCGTCTTTGAACAGAGAGGTCTGACTGTGTGAGACAGTAGAAAATGCCCCATTCCCCATTTGGATGATCTTAGTAGGTGGTAAGGTTTTCGGGGCAGAGATTGTGTCTAAAGTAGCAGGACTTTGCTCTTGATCAGGTGCCATGTACACTGATGTAACAGATAGGTAGTAGCATCCATTTGAACAAGTCTAAAACCTCTGCTTGCTTTGAGACTAGTTCCACTTCAAAGTTGGCAGCAATACCAATTTTATTCTATCCCTTTCACTGTGAGCTGCAGCTGAGATTCCCTTTGAAACTGATGTGGCATAGCCTGGAGACACTTTTCAGAAGAAAAAAAAATGGGAGGGGAGTATTTTCCTTCTGTTGTGAGCAGGTTAAATGCAAAGTGGTTTCTTCTCTGCCACTGTAACTGGTGCCACTTTCAGCATGTCTGCTAGCAATTGGGGGGGGGCGTGTTATTCTGAACAACATACCTTCTTCTTGTGCCCATTGCTGTTACTAAGTGGTAAATTCAGAGTTTTCTGAGGCCCACTGCATGCTGAGATCTGCAGAACCCCTTAAGTGAGGAGGCTTTCTTTGTTCTTGTATCTCTTTTGCTAAGTTCCTGGACTTTCTGCTGGTACTTTCCCATTTGGCTAAAGATGCAGAGATGTAGCCTTGGGCTCCTAGCCAGTCTTGCTGCTTATCTGATCTTTGTTCTCAGGTTGCTAGTAGCACTAACTTATAAAAAGGGAAATGTGCCAATTGGTAATTGCTTAAAAACAACATGATCTTTGTGCTGCTATGAATATGCATCTAGGACAACATGTCTGTAGGAGCTAAAGTGAGCAAGTCAGTCTACCTTGGTCAGGTTTCTTATAGAGGTCTCCCTGATTTCTTCATTCTAAAAATGATTCTGATTTTTCAACCTACTCAACTGTTCTTCTTGAATGCAAGACTGAGGCAGCGTAGTGGATATATAAAATCATTAGTGTAATGCAAAGTATTCAAGGTGTTGCCTAAGACCTTACTGTGTTGGATGAGGCTAAGGGCCATGTAGAGAGTATGATGTAGTGGTTATAGTATGAGAATTCAAATGGAAAGATTTCCATTTAGCCGCAGCAGTCACTTGGTGGCCCTGGTCCACTCACTCTTGGCTTAGTTTGCTTCACTGGATTGTTGTAAGGATAAAACTGAGGAGGGAAGAACTATGTACAATGCCCTGAGGACATTGAAGGAAGGACAGGATAACTGATGGATGCATGGATGGATGGATGGTTGGATGGATGGATGGATGGAGTCCAGCATCCTGATTCCAAGTCCAGCCAGAGGCCTCTGAGAAATTCACAGGCAGAGCACGAAAGTTTCTACAGAAAGTGAATTCCAAATGAGTGGGTTCAATGCAGTTTGTGGTTCACATGTAACAGCAAACCCTAATTTGTCAATTAGTTCATGAGCCTTGTGTTGAAATTATGGTTTAATTGTAATTTCTAGTTCTGATTTATGACCAAACTGTGATTTGCTCTTATATGTACATAATCAGAAGGTGGAACATGGACAGTTATTGATCAGGCTTCCACCACCTAAATAAGGGAAACTGATTTGCCATGATTCGCTTTCTCCAGTGTTACACTGTTCAAGCCACCAACTTGTGAATGAAGCTTTTAACACTTAAAGGTAGCCTGCCCCCAAGGTTGAGTCCAAAATATAAAACAATGTCACAAGTACACTGGTATTGTTTGAGTCTGATTACCTTGGTTATTATGAATATGTTTGAGTCTGATTACCTTGGTTATTATGAATATATCTATCACTATGGTTTTTCCTAAAATGCCACTTAGTGAAGGGCAGGAATTTAACAAACGAATGTTAATGCTCCTTCTTATGTGGGAAGCCTTTCCTGAGTTTGGGAACGTGTTTTGGAAAAGTGACTCCCTCCAGCTTATAGAGAGAGTTTGAAAGTTCAAGTTCAGGTTGACAAACAGTGAAACACTTTGGAGTTCAAGGTCTTTCTTTGGGGATATGATGTAGAATTAACAGATCTGCTACCAGTTTTTAGGAATATGCTTGTTTCCAATAAACTCTGTTGGCATATTTGTAAATCATACAAATATTACAAGATACCAAATGTCTCCAGTAGCTTCTCTTCCAAAGGAAATCCCATGGTGCAGTGTTGTCCATGGATTTTCCATTGTTTGAGGAAGTGGAGAGAGCATGAAACAGTAACTGAACCCCCATCCCACCCCATGCCTGGAGTGATTCTGCCACTGAGGAAACAAACATAAATGCAATGCTGGAGAAGCAGGGGGAAATATAGACTTGACAATATATTATAACCAGGCCTGAAAAAATGCTCTTGAGAGGCATCAGACAGCTTCTTGTCAGACCTCCGGGCATAGCCACAGATACTCATATGTGCATGTGTGCATACAGGTTTACATATACAAACACACATGCCTGAGGAAGTACAGTATGATTCATCATTACTTTGAGTTCTTTTAAGCCCCATGATGACCTGACAGAGACCCCTAGAACAACCCAACTTTTCCAGCCCAGCAGGGATGCCCAGGAAAGGAGCTTGGCCTGGTGCCTTCAGTCTCCATGAGGATATACCAGTAAAGGATGAGAGAGCTGTGCTCTCATTGCTTATTTCTGCCAGACATGGGAGATTGTATAGGCCTCAAGGACCTCCCATTCCTGCCTGAAGTGATAAGGAAAGGAGAAGAGGCGGGGGTTGGGGAATGAGCTGACCAGAGTTCTCTTGCCACACAGTTGAACTTCTAGGATAAATAAATGGAAGTACAGCAAAGAGGGGTGTGCATATAACAACAAAGTCAAAAACTGTAACACTGTATCCGGCTGGGTTGAATCAGGGAACACTGAAAGGCTTTTAGTAGGATGTTTGGTTTTCTGTAGATTTAGAGCCTCTGTTATTCAAGCTGATTGGAATAGATATAGACTGATGTATACAGTCAAGAGAAATACGTAGAGCTTGGTGCTCCATCACTGGAGGTGGCCTGATGAAGTTCTGAAAGGTAATGGATGGGAACCTGGGCAGTCCATTGTCACATCTCCTAGCAACTGTGCTTTGTGGACATCTATCAACTGTTACTCCTCTTAGTTTTGTGGACATTTATTAACTGTTAGGCAGGGATCATTTCATAGAAAAAGAGGTGCAGGAGCTCATTAGCATAACACATTAGCATAACTTATTTGCATATGCCACACCCCCAGACATCACCGGAAGCTACCTTACAACAAGCATGAAAATACAGGTCAAGTTAGTACCAGTGTTCCCTCTAAGCTGAGTTAGTGTGAGCTAGCTCACAGTTTTTTAGCCTCCATCTCAGCTCAGGAAGGATGGCTCCAGAGAAAACTAATTTATGCAGCAGCCAAATTGCTTGCTCACAACTTTAATGCCAGTAGCTCACAAAGCAGAATTTTCACTCACAAGATTCCACAGCTTAGAGGGAACATTGGTTAGTACTGCTATTTATTTTTGTGATAGTTGCTATACAAAGCCTCCTGGGTTCAGTTTTTTAAAGTCCAGTTTCCTCAGAAGGGCAAATTGGCAGTGATCTTTGCTATATATGAGTGGGGTTGGTTTGTTTTGTAAAAGGAAGTTACGTTCTTATCACACCAATGTACCTGATTCATATAGTTACATGAAAAATACATTATTGCAAAAAACCTGTTCAAATAAATGGTCTACTTGTATGAATAGTGTGACATTAGAGAATGGGACTTGTGCAAGATCACAGCTTTTTTTATATGCTTAGCAAAAACTTTTAATAATGGAAGAAAAGCCACAATCTCATGCAAGTTTCTCTTTTAGTCACTTGCAAACACTCCAGCAAGTGGTACACATTCTGCATGTTCCATGTTTCACAGGGCTAGCAGATCTACTATCTGGAAAAGACATCCTCCCTTCTCTAGTAAATTATGAAAAACCTGACCCCTTGAGTGAGAGGTGTGCCTAAAACAGAGTTACACTCATGGCACATATAATAACATTAAATACCAAGTTGCCTTCTTCAAGTGAATACAAGCTAAGCTTTGCATGTTGCTGTGAGCAAGGTAATTCCCAGGGCTTTTTTTTCTGGGGGGACACATGCCAGAACAGAGTTCTGGAACCTCTTTGACAAAATTCTTTTTAAAAGACCCCTTGAAGATATCATTAACCTGACCCCCTTTGAAATGCAGTGATCATCCCAATTAAGTGGTACTTAAAGTGCCAGCATTCTGTTGTTGCCCTGGCCTGGATGGCCCTGGCTAGTCCAATCTTGTCAAACCTTCTGAAGCTAAGCAAGGTCAGCCCTGGTTAGTACTTGGTTTGGGAGACCACCAAGGAAGCCCAGGGTTGTGACACAGAGGAAGGCAATGGCAAACCACCTCTGAACATCTCAGGCCTTAAAAGTCACTACGAGGTCATCATTGGTCAGCTGTGACTTGATGGGACTTTCCACCAACAATTTTGTTCTTGTGTAAGAAAAAGGCCTGACAAAACCCTTGGGGCTGTGCACTTTGGACCTCTCTGGAACCTTGTCATGTTGCCCTCATTCAGCCTCACCTGGAGACAACAACCACATGGCTCCAGCCACAGAAAGTCACTTAAATCCACACAAAGAGGTCTGCATTTTACCATTGTCCAAATATTTCACACCAAAGGAAAGCAGAAGGAGAAAATAATACTGCCTGTCTTGTCTAACAAAGTTTGAGTCCAGTGGCACCTTTAAGACCAACAAAGTTTTAATCAAGGTATGAGCTTGAAACCCCCTGAAACAATACTGACCTTGATGGGCAAAGAAAGAAAGAGAGAGAAAGACAAATAAAGAGAGAGACACACAAAGAGGGACACAGAGAAAAGGAGGGACACAGAGAAACACACATAGAGGAACAGAGAGAGAAACACACACACAGAGGGATGGACACACACAGGGAAAGACACAGAGGGGCAAAGAGAGAGACACAAACAGAGAGGCAGAGAGGGGGGGCAGAGGGGCAGAGAGAGAGAGGGTCAGAGAGACAGAGGAGCAGAGAAGCATAAAGAGAGACACACACACAGAGGGACAAAGAAAGAGAGACAGGGGGGCAGAAACACACACACACACACAGAGGCAGAGAGAGAGAGACAAAAAGAGAGAGACACACACACACATAGAGGGGTAGGGAGAAATACAGAAGAACAGAGGTGCAGAGAGAGACATGAACAGGGGGAGAGAGAGACAATACAGAGAGGGGCAGAGAGACCCACAAAAACACACACACACACATACATAGAGAGGGGCAGAGAGAGACATGAACAGGGGGGGAGAGAGACAACACAGAGAGGGACAGAGAGAGACACAGAGGAACACAGAGACAGACACAAACAGACACACACACTCCCCACCCAAAGCAAGCCCCCCCACTCTAAACCTCCACCTTTTGTCTATGTGTTTGCATGTGCATCTTGCCTCACAAGGCAAGTGATCTGAAGAGACAACCAATTTTTACAATGCACACATACATTCCCAGGGAAGGCTGGGGGAGCCCTCAACAGGCCTTCTCCTGCCTGCCCGCTTCGGCGGATGGGTGGGGGAAGGCATGGGAAGGCATTTAAATGCCTCCCTGCTCTGTGAAAGGCCTTCCCCAGCCTGCCCACTTAGGCGGGTGGGCCAGGGAAGGCGGGGGCATGCAACTTACCTTGCTGCTTCCTGGTCCTCGTGACCGACTGAGGGCTGCTGGGGGCAGGGCTTGCTGGGCTTCTTACTGTCGGAGCACTGTCCCGGTGCGCTCCAGCAGGAAATTACCCCTGCTGTTAGGAATTTGTTGAACTGTATTGGACTATTTACCTTGGTGTCTTTGGAATGGATCTGAATGGTTATTTAGAGTACTACACTGTTAATATAAGAATGTTTTGAATCAAGTGTCAAGTATTTTTAGGTACAGTATTACAGTTTTTGACTGTGTTGTTATATGCAGAACACAGTTGAACTTCAGCAGACCTTGAAAGAACTTGTGCTCCTTGCCTTCACCCACAGGGATGATGTTGCAGGAGGGGTTCTAGAGTAGTAACTAGTGTTCCCTCTAAGCTGAGTTTGTGTGTGCTAGCTCACAGTTTTTTAGCCTCCAGCTCACACATGTATGTCTTTGCTCAGGAAGGATGGCTCCAAAGCAAACTTATTTATGCAGTAGCTCACAATGTAGAATTCTGGCTCACAAGACTCCACAGGTTAGGGGAGCATTAGGAACACACCTAGGTGCATACTGTTTTTTTTTTTTTTTTTTTTTATACATTTTATTAATAAATGCAAAAGGAATAGCAATAACAAAAGGTAAGTTGAGATACAGAGGTTAGAGTTACAAAAGTATTACATTTCAGTACAGTATCAGTTACATTTTCAAATCAAGGGTGTGCATACTGTTTTCAAGATCCTTCCATTAATCAAGAGTTGGTGATGGATCCTCCTGGGGTCCTAGCAGTTGCCCTATCATGCTGAACCCTGTTGCCAGCCCTGCTTCAACTCTTTTGTTCCTGTCCAGGTATTACACAGTCTCTTTCTTGTGCTGTTTGTGGCACTTGTTTCTCAGGTTGGCTACCATTTCCATTCAGCAATCTGCAACTAAGTTGCTAGCTTACTCAGTGGTATAGGGTTTTACAAGATGCTTTGAGATTCACAGTTATGGCAGAAAAGTAGTGCAGGTTAAAACAGGGCACAGTTTAGCATATAAATAGCCAAGCAAAATCTGACATCATACTCCTGTGTAGAAGCTATATTGTCTCCAGTTCATTAAGTTTGAGAATACTTTTCATTGTTCAAGGGCAGTAGAAACCTATTACCGAATGTCATGTCAAGTAGGTAGGCTTAGCAGAACAACTGTGGATAAAACAACACTATATCACTTCCTAGGAAGTTGGGGAATATGCCTTAATTCCTTGTTTAATAAAAATGCAGGTCTGTCAGAGGCTAAAGTATCATACTGAGCAATGTTCGAGTAACCTGATGAATTAAACCACAGCAAATTATCAGACTTGGATCTCATACACCTACACAGTTTCAAGGAGTAGCGGAAAGAGATCTCATTAAAACTAGCAGTTAGATTGATAAATGTTGTGTCTGGTTTTGATTCAAGAGGAACTAGAAGCAAAGGCAGTCTGTCTGCACAAACATGTACTTGCTTGGAGGTGGTAATAGTGTTAGGGAGGCCAACAGAGTGCCATAGAAGAGGTGTGCCCCAGGATTCCTTCCCATATTGCAGGGAATGTCATGGCACACCTCTTTCAGTGCTACTCAAGGTAGCAAAATGTCTTGAGCTGGCCAGTCATAGAATTATAGGATTGGAAGGGACCTCCAGGGTCATCTAGTCCAGTCCCCTGCACAATGCAGGAAATTCACAAATACCTTTTCCCCACCCTCAGTGACCCCTGTTCCATGCCCAAAAGATGATAACAACAACAACTCCAGGATCCCTGGCCAAACTGGCCTGGAGAAAAATTGTTTCCTGACCCCAAAGTGGCAATCACTGTTTCCCTGGGTGTGTATGAAAGGGCCACAGTCCCTGGCTCAAACTCCTTTGCAACCTTAGTTTAAAAGACTGATTTGACTATCAGTCTTTATATCTGTGATATTTAACAGCCATTTGTTGTAAAATGTAAGCATTTTGTTTGTCATATGGCTGCCTTGTCTGATGTCTGCAGTGTCTTTGAGAATCCCTCCCTCCCTGCATGCTTCTGATTGGTGGTTCATTTCAGCCTTTTCCCTTAAGCTCTTTATGTATGTATCTAATCAAATATTTGTTTGATGCCTTATTTTAAAAATAATAATTTTAAAGCCCTTGTTACGTTCCTTTGCTATTCAAAAACTGCTCTGAGAACAGGGGAGAGGTGGCTTTGTGACTGACACCAGGGCCAGCCAATCATTGCTGTGCAGATCTGTTACAGATCAAACTGTGTGTGTGTGTGGGGGGGGGGACAGGTTTCCTGCATGTTCTATCTGGGCTGGACCTAACATCTAAGGAGTGTGCTCACCATGAAATTTGCATATTCTCCCTAAAATCCTAGAAATGGCAGGTTTTCCTAATATATGGTTGCCAACCTTTGGGTGATGCCTGGAGATCTCCTAATTATCAGATTACTTCTGAGCATATAGGGTTGTCTCTCCTTACTGCTGTTGAAACTTAGCCAGGCCTTGTGTGTCTGGACTGAGAGGAAGGCTTTGAAAGTTAGACTTACGGGCTTCCGGTCTGGGATTCATGGCGTCCTAACATGTTCTGGCTTGCTCTCAGAGCTCCCAGAGCATACGGAGGGTCTTGACGACAGGGTGGGCTCCATATAGCCCACCGCAGATCCCCCCAGGCAGGGGGGTGACTGGCAGCGAGCCTGGCCCGAGAGGGAGTTGAGATCGGCTGATAGCGGGGCTTTAAAGAGCGTCGCGACCAGCCTTGATCCCCTCCCCCAGAGAAGGCACTTCGGAAATTCTCTACAAGACCCCACCGAGTTGGATTCTCAACATAAGAACGCATGACCCAGACCTCCAAGACATTCTACGGAAACTGACATCAAGGAAACACTGCTATAACAAGACACGGACTTTGAAGGTAACTTTTTAAAATTGCTCACCGGAGACGCGTTTTGGCCGAAAATAAACAACATCCGATGAAGCGCATGATCGTGCTGTATCTGTCGTACTAACACTGGAGCGGAAAAAGTGCATTTAAACAGCTTAAAAAGGCCAAAAAGCCGGATTGTTGATCATTCCTGCGGTTAGATTATTGACTTTAAAATAGAAACTAACAGCAACTCCGCGAGAATTACAGTGGAAAAGTACTGTAGCTGCTGCAGCAGAAACCGGCAAAACAGGAAGTGACTTCAGACCAGACAAGTAATTGCCCTAGAGAAGACCAAGGAGGCCGGAAGAAGGGAGGAAATCAGGAACAAGGGGGACCATCAAGACTGCCAGACAGGAAGTGAGTACCTGGAAGAACCATTTACCATAGAGAAATTGCGCCCACCATTTTGGGAAGGTCAGAAAAATTTTCTTTGATTTTAAACGAAAGACTCAATAGAAAAAAGTGGAACTAGTGCGTTTTAGGTGGGCACAAGAAGGACTTTGATTTAGAGTGGGTTGGAGGGAAAACTTTGAACAACGGCTAACGACCTGCGGCAACGACAGAGGGCAAATACCTGGTCCTCCCCGAAAATGGCTGGGAAAGAGGAAAAAAAGCTACAAGGCATGATGGAAGCTATGGAGAAACGAGTGATGGACGCGATTCTGAAGTTGGAAAAGACTGTAATAACAGAAGTAACAGAGCTGAAAAAAGAAATGTCTGGAATTACAAAAGAGATACAGACGTTGACTAAAAGAGCAGATGAGATGGATGTAAGGGTGAAGGGAGAAGCATCTAATATAGCTGAGGTCACTATAGAAACAGATAAAGTGAATGTGATGGTCCAATATAATGCAATGATTAACCACATGAGATTCAGGGGGATCCCTGAAGACAAGAATGAGGACATCCATTCAGTTATGGTAGATGCTGTTGCAGACTTTTTGAAAATGGAAGAGGAGAAAGTGGCGGCACAGATTGATGTGGTATACAGAGTCAACTCTGCGATTGCGCAAAGGAAAAAATTACCCAGAGATGTAATTGTCCAGTTTATATCTAAAAAGCTGAAGGAGGATTTGTTTAAGCAACAATTTCAGGAAGATTTCACAATTGACAACAAGAAAATCACGGTCCTAAAGGAACTACCCAGAGCAATGCTTCAGGATAGATGACTTTTCAAAGATCTGATTGACAAGCTGAAAACAGAGGGCATAAGATACAGATGGGAAATTCCTAAAGGCGTCAGTTTTTCGTTCAAGCAGAAGAGAGTCACCATCAAGTCAGTTGAGCAAATGTCCAGATTCATCAATGATAATTTTAAAGACTCTGATAAATAATCATAAAATCAACATGGAGAGTCAAATAATTTCATGGAATGTTAATGGACTGAACTCACCCCAAAAAAGGAAAAATGTCAGACTCTGGTTGGAAAAACAGAAATGTGATATTGTTTGCTTGCAAGAAACACATATTAAAAAATCAGATGCCAAATTTTTGATTCAAAAAAGACTAGGAGAGGAATTTTATTCATTCTCCTCCCAAAAGAAAAAAGGAGTTGTTACATATATTAAAAAGGAGTTGGAACCAAAAGAAATTTTTAAAGACAATGAAGGGAAATTTTTGGCGGTAGAAGTTGTGTTGCAGAATAAAAAGACATTAATTGTTAATCTCTATGCTCCCAATGGTGCGAAGGAAAACTTCTTTTAGGATTTGTGGGAACAGCTACGACAGTTGACCTATGAGCAAACGATTTTAATGGGTGATTTTAATGGTACTGTTGACAATGTTGTTGATAGAAAATCTAAAAAAGGAATTGATGCCATGGGCAAACTTCCTAAAGTCTTTTTTCAATTGACTAAACATGAACACTTGGCAGATGTTTGGAGAGTTAAAAACCCCAGAGATAGAGAGTACTCTTTTTATTCATCAAGACATGAATCTTTTTCAAGGATAGATATGATGTGGATGACAGAGAATTTAATCTTGCAAACACGCAAAATTGAGATATTACCTAGGACTCTTTCTGACCACAGTCCGATAAAATGGTCAACGTATGTTAAGAGAAAAAAATTTCGATGGCGACTTAATGAAGATTTGCTGGACAAGCAAAATATTGTGGATAAAATAAGGACAGAAACCCAAACATACTTTCAATTGAACTTAAATAAGAGTGTACAGACGCAAACGGTATGGGAAGCCTACAAGGCTGTGATGAGAGGACATCTGATTGCAATTAATAATAATGAAAGGAAACAACAAATGAAAATAGACAAAGAAATTATGGAAAATATTCGGAAAAAAGAAATAGAACTTAAGAAAAGGCCTGGCAAAAAGAAGATTTTGAGAGAATTGAGGATTTTAAGGGAGCAATATGAGGCAAGGTTGAACAAAGAAGTATTTTGGAACTTGAAAAAATTGCAACAGAAATCCTTTGAAGGTGCAAACAAACCTGGCAAATATTTAGCATGGCAACTGAAGAAAAGAAGAGAGAATAAAACAATCACTTGTTTGAAAGATGGAAATAAAGAGATCTCAGACCCAGGAGGAATCAGGAGGAAATTTTATAAATACTACGCAACTCTCTTTCAAGTGAAGCAAGCGGATCCTCAAAAAATGTTGAATTACCTATCCAAAGTTAATTTGATACAACCAAACCCTGAAATGAAAACATTTTTAAATGCTGTAATAACTAAAGAAGAAATCAGTAAAGCAATAGCTGAGGCAAAAATCTCTAAAGTTCCAGGCCCGGATGGCTTTTCAGCTAAATTTTATAAAAAATTTCATGAAGACTTGGTCCCGGTGTTGGAGATTCTTTTAAACAAAATTAGAAGGACAGGAAAGATTCCAGATTCCTGGAATGAAGCTGCAATCACCTTAATTCCTAAAGAAACGCAAGATTTAACAAATGTAAAAAACTACCGGCCCATTTCATTATTGAACAACGATTATAAGATATTTGCAAAAATATTGGCAGAGCGCCTTAAAAAGTTTTTGAAGGACACTATTGTTGAGGATCAAGCTGGTTTTTTACCAAATAGACAAATTAAAGACAATATGAGGGTTGTCCTGGACGCAATTGAGTATTATGATAAACACCCTGAAAAAGAAGTTGCTTTTTTATTTTTGGATGCAGAGAAGGCTTTTGATAATTTGAATTGGGAATTTTATGTTTAAAATGTTTGAGAAATCTTTGATGGGCGCAGAATTTATAAGAATGATTCAATCGATATATAAAGAACAAAAAGCTTCGGTGATTGTGAATGCAGAATCAACAGATGTGTTCCGGGTAAGAAAAGGTACTAGACAGGGCTGTCCCCTGTCACCATTGTTATTTATCTGGATTTTGGAGATTTTGCTACAAGCGGTTAGAGATGATAATAACATAAAAGGTTTGAATATTGGAGGTTTTTCATTTAAATTAAGAGCATTTGCGGATGATATCATGTTTATTATTGAAGATCCTGTTAATAATATGCCTAAGGTATTTGAAAAAGTGAAAGAGTTTGGCGATCTTGCAGGGTTTTATGTCAACAAAAATAAATCTAAGATATTGTGTAAAAATATGATAGGTTCAAAGCAACAAATGTTACAAAATGTGACAGAATGTGAAGTGGTTAAAAAGGTTAAATATTTGGGAGTCGAAATCACAATGAAAAACATAGATCTGTTTAAAAATAACTATGAAAAATTGTGGGGTTCGATAAAGAGTGATTTAGAAAAATGGGAAAGGTTAAGACTATCTCTTCTTGGAAAAATTGCCGTTGTTAAAATGAATGTATTGCCCAGGTTAATGTTTTTGTTTCAGACAATACCAATTGTGAAGGATGGGAAAGTCTTGGTCAAATGGCAAAGAGAAATCTTTAAGTTCATCTGGGCAGGAAAGAAGCCAAGAATTAAAATGAAGATAATGTATGACACTAAAGACAGAGGTGGCTTCCAAGTTCCGAATTTGCATTTGTATCATGAAGCTGTATGTATGTCTTGGTTATCCGATTGGATCCATTTGGAAAATAGAAAGCTGTTAGCTCTTGAGGGACACGATTGCAGATTTGGCTGGCATGCCTATCTTTGGTATGGGAAAAATAAAGTTGATTCTATGTTTAAGCATCATTATGTAAGGAGGACGTTGTTTGATGCATGGTCTAGGTACAAGGATACAATCTCGGACGAGAGGCCTTTGTGGATTGTACCAGCTGCTGTTATACATCGGTTTTCTGAACATAAAGGTCATGACTGGTTGAAATATCAGGAATTATTGCAAAAAGAAGGGAAAAAATATGTTTTAAAGCCAAACAATGATCTAGAATTCGAATACGGTTGGTTACAATATTGTCAAATAAGGGATATTTATAAAAAAGATTGTAAAGAATTTGGCTTTAGAGCCATATATGATGAATTTGAAAATTTATGGTTGAATAGAGAGCGGAAAATGATTTCAAAGATGTATAAAATTTTGTTGTTTGTATATACACTGGACGAGACTGTAAAAGAGCAAATGATAAAGTGGGCCATAAATATGAACAAAGAAATCTCTATGGAATCATGGGAATTTTTGTGGAAAAGATCTTTTAAAATGTCTACTTGTACCAATGTAAAAGAGAACTGTTATAAGATGATGTATAGATGGTACATGACACCAAAAAAGATTGCTAATATTAGTATGGATAAGAACTTGAGTAACAAATGCTGGAAATGTAAAAAAATAGAGGGTTCTTTTTACCATATGTGGTGGTCATGTACTAAAGCGAAAACATATTGGTCTAATATACATTGTGTGATGCAGAAAATATTAAAAATCCCAATTGAGAGAAAGCCAGAACTTCTTCTCCTCGGTTTGACAATGGAAAAAATTCCACAAGAAAAAAGGACACTGTTATGGTACATGATTACGTCGGCGAGAATGGCCTTTGCTCAGCAATGGAAAATGGAGAAGGTGCCAGATATACATGACTGGTTGAGAAAACTGCTATTCTTAGTGGAAATGGACAAAATGACTAAGAAGTTAAATGGACAAATGGCAGAACAGTATACAAAAGATTGGGAAGAACTGAAACTGTATCTAGAAACTGAATATAGAATGAAGGGGAAAATATATAACTTGGATACATATGGTTATTGAACGAGAAGTGAAATGAATTTGGAATTGTATTATACTGTTATTTGAGAATATGTTGCAATGGTAGAGGTTTTATATAATGTGTTACCTGGTTTGTCAATGCATATAAGTTTAAATTTGATTACCGTCTAACATATATTTTTGTTTGTTATTAGCAGTGTTGGAAGCCTATTAGGGGGGTGGGGGGAAGGGTTGGGAACTTTCTTTTTCTGAAATTGTATTGGTACCATTATTGAAAATGTTGATTGTTTTTTCCAATAAAAAAAATTTTGTTTAAAAAAAAAAAAAAGTTAGACTTACAACACAAAACAGCGTGCAAGCTTTCAGGTTCTCCAGAACTTTTTATTAGGTTGGATGTTGAAAAAATAAATGCTCCCCTTTTGTTAAAAGTTCCCTTCAAGGTGCAGTCTAGTGCTGCAGGAGAGGGCTGGTTAGAACTTCTCCATGCTCTCCTTGCAAGCAGTTTTATGGGTTAGCATTAGGGTTGGGCACAAACTGAGAAACGAACCGTGGTTTGAGCACAAACCAGGCCGGTGTAACAGACCGGATTCATCCCCCCGACCAGAGTAACCCCGGGGTTACTCTGGCCTAGCCTAGAATAACCCCTGCCGGGCCATGCCAGAGTAACCCCGGGGGTTAATCCAGACTAATCCCTGCCAGAAAAACCTATATTACCACTCTATATTGGGGATTATGAGACCCAGGTTCAGATAGTTTGGCATAGGCAACTTTATACCCGAGGGGTTACTTTGGCCCGGGGTTACAGGTTGTTGTGTTGTGCAGTTGGGGTTACTCTGGCGTGGCCCGGCAGAGGTTTGTCTGGCAGGGGTTCGTCTGGATTAACCTCTGGAGGGGTTACTCTGGCCTGGCCCAGCAGGGGTTACTCTGGCCAGGGGGTGAATCCGGCCTGTTACACCGGTTTGTTTTGAACGTTTGGTCATTTTGTTCCTGAATTAAAAAATGAACTGCCTTTTTTCTGTGGAGGTTTGTTTGGTTCATTAGAGCAGTCATTCTCCAGACATCCTGCCAATGATTCAATCAATTCCTAGACAACGCTGTAGGTGGACTTGTGGAGAGCCCTAGAAACATCCATAGCAGTTGTCCATAGCTTGATTGGCAGCTCTGGGAGCCAACTATGGAAGCCTATGAAAGCAGATTTTGTCTGTGCAGGTCCAGTCACACTGCTGTTTTGATCGGGATTTGCTGCTGTTTCCTTGCACATGTCTGTTTCACATTCACGCGGGCCAATCTGCCTCCCGCCCTGAAGCAGGCTCACTTGCGCAATGATGCTGGGTTTTCCTGCCTCCTGGAAAATCAAGTGTTTTCCTGGCACTTCCGCTTTGAATGCGTGATTTTGCCTATCCGGACAGCCCATCTTTCACAATGATTGCGATTAGGGCCGTCTGAATGCTCTTTGTGCTTTTTTTTTTTTAAAGCTTCCGGTTTGAGCGCTTGAGCAAACATGCGCTTAATAAATCCATTTAACGTTTAATAATGGATTTATTAAGCACATGTTTAGTCAAGTGCTCAAACCGGAAGCTCTTTTAAAAAACGCACAAAAGACGGCCCTGGAGGCAGGAATGAGAGGCGGGGGCTCCGGCAGCCTGGATGGGGCCGGCAAGGAGGATGGCAGAGACGGCGGAGCCTGTTTTTGTGGGGCAATGGCGGCGGCGGCGGCACTCCCCCCAAGTGTCGGCTGAAGCAGCAGCCGCCCAAGCCTCACCCGTGGCCAGCAGGATCGCCTGGAGGGACGGCGCAGCAGCAGGCGAGCAGGTGCTGTAAGAGAGGAGTTGGCTGCATCTAGTCAGCCCAATGCGAAGAAAAATGTTCCCGATTTAAACAAAGCAGGAACAAAGCGCAATTACCTTTGCAGTGTGACCAGAGCCTGTGTGTATATAATCTGCTCCCATAGAACACACCACACCCTGACTCAGCTGCTTTCACTTTGCAGCAGTAAGAGAGAGGAGTTAGTCATTGTATGACAATGAGTTAAGAAGAATTGCTTGCTGTGTGGCTGATTTAAGGGGAGGCTAGAGCTGAGCTTTCCTGGGGGCACCTGCATTTGGGGGGCTATAACTTAGACATCCCAAATCCCATATTCACCAAACTTGGTAGGCAGGTGGAGGAGAGCCTGCTGAAGACTTCCTGTGGATTTGGTGACTCTAACTCGTGAGGGGGGCATTCTACCACCTCCTGAACTCATGAACCAAACAAACCACGAACCTGTTTGGAAAATGGAAAAGTTTGTGAAATTTCATGGTTCATGTTATCCAACAAACCACGAACCAACATGAACCACCATTTTCCTTGTTAGTGCCCATCCTTAGTTAGCATTCATCAGTGGTATGCCCCATTCTGCTACCTCATTCAGCTGCATGTGTTGATCCAGCCTCATACAAAGAACCTCTGTATCTCTCCTTAATACAGTCATCATAGACAAGTAGCACTGTGTTTAAAAAACAAAATTGTTAGCTTATATTAGGCTCATATTACAGATGAAATAATCCCTTTTTCTACAGAGCTCCCTTTACTTCCTTTCCTACCAAGGGGAAACAGCTCAGGGAGGCTCTCAGTTTATTCATCTTCTAGTCTCTCTGCAGCAGCTGTTTCAAGGTGGAAACCACCTGCCAACCATATCCTTGCCAGCCAGGCAATGGCCTGCCCACTTTCTTTGAACATTGGACAGATGCCACATTGGGGAACTGCGCACAGAAGAGCCACAAGTAGCATTTTAAAGAGCCACATGTGTCTCCTGAACCACTGAGTGAGTAGCACTGTTCCAGGCAATTTATTTCCTCTGCAGCCATGGATGCTGCCTCCCTATCATGCAACTGTATTCTCTGTGGGCAGCTATTTAGGACAGGAAATAATTATATATATCCTCTTTTCTCCAAGAGGGTTGCCAGGTCAATCACAGAGACTGCACAAATGTGGGAAGCTAGGTTTTTTTAATTAAAAAAATATTCTGCAACACACTGGACTATTATATACAGAAGAAGAGAATGCTGAGATGGCTGAAGGATCATGGTGAAATCTTTGCCTAAACCAACCGTAACTCTGGGGATCCATCCTCTAGTAAAAATTCCATTTGTTCCAAGAAATAACAACTGCTCATCCTCACAGCACGGTCGAGCTAGAAATTATTGACAAGGTATAACCACCTGCAGTCTGGATTCATTATATAGCTGTAGATACAAGACAAATAAAGTATGAATAGATATTTTTGTGTGGGATTTAAATAAAACTACAGGCTTGAACTACAAACAAGATTACTCACAGAATTTTTTAAAATGTTAACTATACTCAGGACTAATGGCATTCCGTATATTAGACTTTTTGAGAGCAGATATTTGAAAGCAAAGTGAACAGGGACAAGATCTTATTTTTTAAAAATTCAGATATCACAAAATCATACTAGTTAATTCCTTTCCCCAAATAAAGGAGCCACTGAATGTATAGCCACGTACCAGTGGTGCCTTGCACAGCTCTCTGAGCCCCCAGAATTTTGTCCCCTTGGTCCCCCTCTGTTGGTAGACCTCCCCTCAAAATAGCTTCAGTATAGAATTTTGCATTCATTGTGAGGTTTATTTTTACTGAAAAATGAATATGAGTGAATGCCTGTCTCTGGTCATATTGAAGTTGAGTTTTATAACTGTAACCTACCCTGCAGGCATACATCAAAGAGGTAGGCATACTAGTTCATATGCTGAATACCATTCCTGTTGTCCTCAATCCTTGGAGCCCACTTAAGCCTGAGGTGAGTAAGAAAAGGTGGTTTAAAGCTATCTCAGTTCCCTTCCTTACCTCTCAGGCCTTGAGAAAACATTTAGAAGGTAGTAAACAAGACGTCCACTTCAGCAACAGCTCTGCCTTTGTTCAATGGATAGGGATTATAGCTGAGAGGCTCCTAAGAGGTACAGAATTCTACATTTCCTGTAAAAGGCACCAAATGAATGACAGACATATTTCTTCCCCAAAGAAGTGGAGAATCAGTACTGACACAAATTAGCTGAGCAAATTACAAAAAAAGCACCAGTTGCAAAAACTACACACAAAATATGCATTGCTTATTTTTAAACAGTAAACGATACAGCTGTTTGGATTGCTGTGCAGTTATCTTTCAGTAACTCCTCCTTTTGAAGACAATGTCATTTAATGTTCAGTTTATTAATTATTATACTCGTGCTAGTGTTACGAACAGTACAGTACACTTGAAAATTAACACTTTAAAGTGTAGTAAGTGGAGTGTTAAAAATGAGTTCTTTGTATCAGTGCAGGGGCAATATATTAAAACTTATGTGCAGTGCTATGCCAGTGTTATTTATGTACTTATCCTGAGGAAACTGGAGGCAGAAAGAGCAGCACATTGTGTGTCACAAAGCCTTGAGTGTGTGCATGTGGTATTGCTTCTGAAATATACATTCCAGGCTCCTGGCCCCAACCATGTGGATTCACTTTCCCTTAACATCATTAGTGTGTTGAAAAAGGGCCTGCAATAAAGAACTTCGGACCAGTACCCCCTAATAATTTTGGCTTATAGTTCAATTTTGTAAAATGGATGACACTTCTATTCATTTAAAAACATTCATAGACTTTTTGCAACTGGCTTTACAACACAAACTGATAAATGACAAAAGAGCTATACAGCTGCCATCTCTAAACTGTTAACAAGTGAGGATGATTTTGATGAAGGCACAAGAAATATCATGGTGTTTAGGGTTTTAGAATGCAATCCAGGGGCTAGTTGGTGTAGTGCTTAGAGATAATGTTAGCACAAATAAACTTATCAATATTATTTAACTGGCTGGTTCTTCCACATCTCTTTTCTCCTCTCTATGGCCTTTTAAAAAAAAACAATATAAGAAGTACGATATCTAGAGCTGTCCTGAAGTTCAGATGTTCCTGGCTTAAACTATATTGTGAGGGTTGAGCTTATGGTGGTGGTGGGGAATAAAAGATTGATGGGTAATTACTTCTAGGGTTCAGGCTGGATAACCTTTGTCCGCTTACCTCAGTGAGTCTTGAGGGCTGATTAACCAGAAATGCTCACTGGAAATGGTTGTTTAAATACTGAATGCTGGAATAGAGAGACCAAGGTTTAAACCCCCTTTGCCATGAAGCTCACTTGATGACCTCAGACCAGTCATTATTTCTTAATCTACCCTACCTCACAGAACCACATATAGCATGCTGTTCCTTGGAGGACGAGTAGGACAGAAATGTAATAAATTATTGATAAAAAAACCACATGTAGAAGAAATACTGTGCTTGTTATTTCTAAAGGTACAGTTCACAGTACACATGCTGTGCTTATATAACATACCTGTCCTTTATGTCTCCAGTTAAATAGTCTCAAATATCAAGGGAAGACCTCCATCTGAGTTAGATTTCAAAGAGCACCTGCTTGTACCAAGTCAGGTCATTGGTCTATCAAAGGTTAGTATTACCTGCTTTGACAGGCAGCAGCTCTTCAGGATCTCAGGTGGAGGGCATTCACATCACCATCTATCTGATCTTTTTAACTGAAGATGCCAAGGACTGGACCTGGGACCTTTTACATACAGAGCAACTGCTCCACTACTGAGCCATAGCCTCAAGGCTGACCTAAACACTTTTTACATATGCAGTGAATACATGAATGCATATATATGTGTGTGAGCTTGTTTGTGAGTCAGGATCATGCCTGTTGTCCCAACCCCAATTCTCCATGACCAGATCTCCAAGAGCCTACATCAAGGGTCCCTATACTTTTGAAACTGTGGATACCTTCAGACCTTTGAGGATGAGTGCCACCCCAAAATGGCTGCCAAAAAGGGGGAGCCAAACCCAAAATGGCCACTGCAGGAGGCAGAGACAAACACAATACCTCCTTCTTCACTTGGTTTCCAGTTGCCTGAGCGCTTCCTTGATGGTACGGACCATCCATTCGGCTTGTCCATTCATCACAGGGTGGAACGGGGCTGACCGGACATGGCGAATCCTTTAGTATGAGGTGAATTCCTGGAATTTGGTAGAGGTAAACGCCAACCCATTGTCCATGACCAGGATGTCCGGAATGTCCTGGGCACTGAATATTTTCCACATGGCACGAATGGCAGCCTGTGAGGACATGGAGGGCATGGATATGACTTCCAGCCATTTACTGTAGGCATCAACCAGGATGAAAAACAGCTCCCCTTGGAATGGCCCCACGAAGTCCAAATGTAACCAGGACCAAGGATGGTGTGAGGATTCCCAGGCATGAGTGGGGCCCCTAGGAGGTTCGGGCCATGCAGCTTTTGACCGTGTCCTCAATGTCCCTGTCCAGTCCCGGCCACCACACATAGCTGCAGGTGAGCGCCTTCATCCTGACCACCCTGGGATGTGTCTCATGTAGGGCCGTGAGGACCCGCATTTGTAAAGGGCCTGGGATTATGACCCGACCTCCCCACATCAGGCTGCCCTTATATGCCGATAGCTCGTTCTTCTGGGAGGAGAACAGCATGAATTCAGAGCCCCACTGACTGCTGGCCACCCCCTCACCACCCAGTCCAGGACCCGGCAGAGGATGCGATCCTTGGCAGTGAGGCGAGCCACCTCCCGGATGTGAACCAGCCGGTCAGGAAGAGCCTCCAGCAGTGCCACCTGGTGCACCGGAGCGGGGTCGGGGTTGGAGGTGGGCAGGGGAAGGCAGCTGAGGGCATCTGCATGGCCCATGGCCTTTCCAGGCCGATGAACAAGCGAGGAGGAGTACCCAGCTAAGAAAAACAGACCACTGGAGCACCCGGGGGGAGACCATCTAGGGTGTCTGACGATCTGGGGCCAGGAGTCCCAGGAGGGGTTTGTGGTCAGTCAATACCATGAAGGGCTGGCCATACAGATAATGGTAGAACTTTTTCACCCCCGCTACTATCGCCAGCGCCTCCTTGTTGATCTGCGCATAGTTGCACTCCACCGGCAACAAGGTCCTGGAATAGTATGCGACAGGGACTTCCTGCCCGTCAGCCAGATGGTGGCCCAGAACTGCCCTGATGCCATAGGGTGAGGCATCGCAGGCAAGGACCACTGGTAGGGCCTCGTTGAAATGGAATAGCACAGCACTGAAAGTCAGCAAGTCCTTGACTGCCCAAAAAGCGGCGGTGTGAGGGGGCCCCCAGGCCCATGGAGCATTCTTGTCTAGCAACCAGTGGAGTAGCTCCGCCACCACAGCCTTGAGGGGAAGGAAAAAATGATAAAAACTGAGCAGGACAAGGAAAGCCTGCAGCTCTGACATGGATGTGGGCGGAGGGGCTTTGTTGATTGCCTTATTTTGTTGTCCATGGGGTGGATGCCCTGGACATCCACTACAAAGCCCAAGAACTCCACACACGGCACACCCAGGAGACACTTCTCACGTTTGACCTACAGTCCGGCGTTGTCGAAGCGCTGGAGCACAGCCTGAAGACAGTTGGCGAAGGATCTTGCATCGGCTGCTGCAATCAGCACTTCATCTAAAAATGGCTGCACACCTGGAATTCCTTTGAGAAGAGAGTCCATGAAACTCTGGAATATCCCGGGCACCACGCTCACCACAAATTGCAACCAAGTGACCTTAAAAGCCCCTTTACGGGTCACAATCATTTAAGCCTTGGCTGTGGCAGCGTCAACCGGCAGCTGCTGATAAGCTTGCGCCAGGTCCAGTTTCCCCAAAATACAAGCACCTGCCAATGAAGCAAGGACATGACTGACCACCGGTACAGGGTAAGTGTGGTCTTGAAGTGCCTTATTCAGGGTGCATTTGTAGTCCGTGCAGATGCGGGCATCCCTGTTGGGCTTTACTGGGATAACAATCGGTGTCTCCCATCACGCGTGGGAGACGGAGTCTATCACCCCCTGTGCCACCAGGCGGTCCAGCTTGGCCTCAATTTTTGGCTTCATTGCTAGCTGGGAGGTGGGCCTTAATGCAGATGGGGCAGACGTTAGGGTCGAGCTCCAGCGAGATGGGGGCCCCAGTGTAGTGGCCCAGTGTGCCATCGAAAACCCGTGGGAACTCCTCACAAACCCCAGCGAAGTCTGGTCAGACCTGATTTACCCCTGTGACCATAAAGCCAAGCGGACCGAACCAAGAGAGTCCTAGTAGACTAGTGAGATGGCCCTCCACCACGAGCAGTTCCAGCCACCCTTTAAACCTGTTGTAGTGCACCTGGAACCTGCCCCAGCCCCGGATCGCCACAGGGTTCTTGTTAAAAGTCCTGTAAAGATAACCCATGCGGCTTTCGCAGGAGGGGTCTCTCCGTGGGCATAGCATGCGCAGCGTGGCCGCGGAGATGATGGAGAAGGATGAACCCATGTCCATCTCCATCCTACAGGGGGACCCTTCTATCAGGACCATAACATGCAGTTTATTTGGGCTATTGAGGGGCAGGTTACATACCAGGTGTGGCTGGTGGAGGGCCGTGAGGGTGTGAAGGTCTGACAACTCTTGGTGGATGGATGTCTTCTGGTGCTGCCCTTTTGAGTGGCACATGCGGGCAATGTGGCCTTGCTTGTTGCAAGTCCTGGAAACGATGTCCCGGAATTGGCAGGTCTGGTGCTCGTGGGCGTCCCTGCAGCTGGTGCAAAGGGTCACGGGAGCCAAAGGCTTGCTGACCGGGGCCCCAGACGCTCGGGGCTGTCGGTTCATTGGGCGGCGAAGCTGCAGGACCTCCTCCTCGTCCGAAAGGTCTGAAGCAGAGTCAGCATCGGTGCGATGGACCGTCTTGGCGCGTTGGTCTTGATTAGACTTTTCATATGTGGCGGCCTCCCTCAGCGCCTTGTCCAGGTCCAAGTCGTCTTCGCTTGTCAGTTTCCAAATGTAGCTTGGGCTCACGGAGGCCCACCAGGAACTGATTCAATACGGCATCTGCCAGGCTGGGAAACGCGCACCGCGTGACTGCTCTTCTGAGCCGCGCCAGGAAATTGGAGGCCGACTCATCCGGGCCCTGATTTCACACAAAGAACTCCATGTGCTCAACAAATTTCATTGGTTTGGGAGCTAGGTGATCTATTAGCACCTTCACCAGTACCTTGTAGGTCTCTTCCTTCATCTGCTGAGGTGCAATCAGGTCCTTCAACAACTGAAAGGCGTTGATGCCACACGAGCTTAGGAGCAGCTTACCAGCGGCCGTCACATCATGGTATGTGAAGTGGTTCTCCAAGGTCTCCAGCCAGGTCTGCCATTGTTTGGGCTGGGTGACACCGAAGGTGGTGATGTTACCGTACGTTGCAGCCATCTTGGGAACTCCACGAGGCAGAAGGGATCTGGAGGCAGTGGAGCGTGATGCTTTGTAGGACTTGTCCAAGTCGGATAGTGACATGCAGCGCTAGGAGCAGTGCAATCCACGGTGACTGGAGAAGTGGAGCAGGAAGCGTTGCTCTCGGCATCCGGGCGCGATGCAGTGCTCAGCTCATTGGTCATTGTTCAGGCAGGGACAGATCCCATCCTCATCACCACTGAAAGGTACTGAGATTGGAGACTCAGCATAGTGAATCAGCTCTTATTTATTAGGTTACATAAGGAACAAGGACAACTAGCTGGCTCACAGGCTGGCTTATATCCTAGAGCAAAACCCACTCTCAGAGCACACCCCACTCAAGTGATAGGCTATTTCTAGTGGCTGAGAGTTCCATAGGTCCCAGCCAGGATCCTAGCCCTCTGATTGGCATGGGTTAGGATCTGCTTGGGCCATTGTCTCCTGGAGCAAAGCTTGAAGGCTTCGCATGACTACATGGGGACCTAGCCTTGCACATGGACGGGTTTAGATATATTACAGGTTGGTCAAACTTAGTATTCTCTGTACCTTGGTTGGAGTCATTGTCCAGCCATAGGAGGAGAGCAAGCTTGGAGAAGGAGTGTGTGGGCTAGGGTTGCCAGGCATGGCCTGGTAACTAGTGGAAGACTTGCAGGATACATGGGGGGGGGGGCATCAGCAATGGTGTGACATCACTTCTGGGAAAACCCAGAAGTGATGACATGCCTCTTTAGGAATTGCTAGAAACTCTATGGTAAAACCATCCTGCAATTCCTAGAGCTACATGACATCTTTTCTACTTTTTGTCTGGAAGTGTTATCATGCTGTCATAGCAATCACACCCCTCATATCTCCACGACCTGTCTCCCACCGGGTTACCAGCTATCAGCTGGCAACCCTTGTCCTACTGATGTTGTGTGAAAAACAGGACAGTTTTTAAAATTTGAGTAAAGATTGAGTTACACTCATATTCCAGTCTTGCAGTGCTTTAAAGTGCATGTGTGATTTCAGTGTAAATTTATTCCAGAACCTCTGGAATCAAATGTGCTAAAAGTATTCCACTAAATGACTAAATGAATATGTGTGGCACCTTCCAGATGGCACAATTCTTTGTATAGGGAAATAGAGGGAAGCGTATTTCTTGCTGAAGGTGGATTATTTTGCCTTCTTCCCTTGGCTGACATCTGTGGGTGCGTTATATTCATAGAGAGGCTCCTCAACTCCCATTCTACCCCATCCTTCAGTAAATTTTAGACAATACAGAAATATGGGATTCCTTTGGACAGTAGAATATATATTTTAAAGCTCTGTGGCCTCCTGATTGTATTCTAAAATCTCACCTGCAGTCTTCAACCAATTATTACATTTTTTAGGTGTGGGAAGTAAAGCTGTATTTAATGGTCTACAATGAATATTCATAGGAAATCATCTGCATACATTGTTCATGCAGACTTATTTAAACTCCATCATGCTTCTTAAAGGAACTGGAGCAAAACAGCCGCTGGGAGATTCTGCCCTCATGGCAAACATTATTAAATTCGGAGTGAAGGTTGACAGCATTGAGCATAAATTTAGCACTGGTAAATAAAAGCAAGGAAGCAGAGGCACTTTCCTAAACTCTCTGCAAGGTGGGACAAATCTTTTGTTTTCCAAAAATCCAAATTAGTAGATTATAACCTAGTTAAGAGTCATTTTCATTCTGGGCACAGCTCAAGTGTCTTTGCTTCCTTTTTTCTTTGGATTACTGTGGATCTCTCTGCCTGGATAGACTCTTATCCTCAGAAAGAGAACCTTGTTGGACTTGTTTCTGTACATGGCTACACACGATTATAGCCAGTTGCATGTTCTTGCCTATCATCTCTTCTGCCTCCTCCCGAGTGGAGTAACTTGCAAAGTGCTCAAAAACTTGGAGTTACCAGTTCCTGATGTGGACTTCTAGTGCTAGATGTTACTACTGTAAATGTTTGATATTATTTTAACTAACCAAAATCGCCAATTTTCCCCTGCCATTGTTTGTACTCTTAAATGACAATTTTAAATAAATCTGTTTTAAAAGAGCCATTTTCTACGACCGTTTTTTAAAAATTCTATTTTTAGATTCAGAATGGAAGGTGTATAAAAATTAAGGCTGAGCCAAACCAGAGTGGCACATTTCACACATGCACACCCCCAAACCCAAGCCAAGCAAACAAAAAAACCCTTTGCAGTTTGCACTCCTGTGATATGTGCTTTTTGCTTTCAATTATCATTAAGAAGGGCCTGGAAAGGGGCTGAAAAGGTTCATGTCCCTGTCCCTGAAAACCCTTCTGTCCGTCCTTACTCTCAGCACCTTCCTGGAGGAATTGCTCCCAAGTAAGTCTGTTCATGGCCTAGGTTGGTTTCTGAACCTCCACTTTTAAAACTTTTAATATCTTCATTGTATCTGTTATTAAAAATCCCACAGTCACATTGCAAATAAGATCTAGTTGCATTCAGATGTTGCTGAGGGCAAATGGACCTAACACTAAGTAAAAGATGCCTTAACGTGCAAAAGGTCAGGGTACACCCCTCCAAGGGAAAGAATTTTAACTGGTGATTTATTATTTATTTTCACATTTGTGTTGTTGTTCAGTCGCACAGTCGAGTCCGACTCTTTGCGACCCCATGGACCAGATTACGCCAGGCCCTCCTGTCTTCCGCTGTCCACTGAAGTTTGCTCAATTTCATGTTCGTCGCATCGGTGACACTGTCTAACCATCTCATCCTTTTCCGTCCCCTTCTTCTTTGCCCTTCAATCTTTCCCAGCATCAGGGTCTTCGCCAGTGAATGCTCCCTTCTCATTTGGTGGCCAAAGTATTTGAGCTTCAGCTTCAGGATCTGGCCTTCCAAGGAACAATCAGGGTTGATTTCTTTTAGGATTGACTGATTTGATCTCCTTGCAGTCCAAGGGACTCTCAAGAGTCTTCTCCAGCACCATAGTTCAAAAGAATCTATTCTTCGGCACTCGGCCTTCCTTATTTGTATTCTACTCTTACTCCAAGGAGCACAGGGCAATGTTTCCAGGGTTATCCAATATTATGCTTATAATAAGACTGCATTAGATTGATAATGGCTGACAGATTGAGTTGACACAAATTAGGTTGACAGACAGTTTAGGTCTGGTTCACACAGACAAAACATGGGGATATACTAGTAAATGCACTGAGAGAAAATAGGACTGTGCATTTTGTCCTCACTTCCAGTCTTATGCATTCAGTGTCCTTTTGCAACTGTGAACACATACAGCTTATATACGTGTGCGTTATGTATGCATGATCTGGTACCCTCCATAATACAGGGTCCTCAGTTGTGCAGAGACTAACAGTGCAATCCTAAGCAGCCTTTATATGCTTTGAGACTCACTGATTTCAGTGGACTCAGAAGGGTGTAACTCTGCTTAGGACTGCACTGTGTAAATCTTCTACAAGCACAAACTCTGTTCTCAAAGGGATGCTGAATGGGTGGAGTTTGGAAACAAGGCAGCAAGCATGATCAGTCTCTCTCCATTCATGGATTTTGAATTTATGGAAATGACCAATGACTTGGTCAAGGTGGGCCACCCCATGAACTTAAGAGCCAAGCAAGGATTTGCACTCATCTTGCTGGGACAGGTCCTACATCTCACTGGGCCATCATATCTATGGACACTCAAATGCATGTAGAAAAAAGTACCAACATTAGATTTACACCTCCAGCAGTTTTTAGAGACATCTTTACGCCCTTTGACAATCCTTTCAGGAGTCCAATACCATCTATGGAAAAGCTTATAGATGTTTTCTTTATATGAAATTGCTCTTACAAATTTAACTGCCTTCCATATTCTTAGCCAGTCATCTATTTGGATATTGTGTCCTATATCACGCATCCATGCTATCATTGGAGTTTTTATAATCTCATCTTGCATGTAATCCTCTATAAGATAATTATATAACTTCTGTTTCAGTTTATTGTTGGTTGAAGGCCATAGCTTATCTAAGTCTGTTTTCTCTGTATGGAAGCCTATTTTTTTGGCCTTCGTAAATCTTGATTGGAGTTGTGTAGCTTCCCACCAGGAGAGGTTTATGTTGGTTAGTTTCAAATTTTCTTTTGTTCTTAAATTATTTGTTTGGTCTAGCAGACTATCATAGGTTCCTAACTTGTTTTCTGACATAAGTGATAGTTTCACGAATGCCTCTAAGGGCGATACCCATTTTGGAATTTTAGTATAGTATTTTCCTTTAATTTTTTTCCAGACCTTTTCCCAAATACATACATGTTTGTGGTCAGTTTCATAGATTCCTGTCACTGGTATTATTCTTTATCTGTGCTCTGATATGGATTTTCCACTGGGTTGATCGGGGCATTAATGCTAGTAAGGAGAGGAGACAAAATGAACACAAATGAAACACATATTCCCTAATAGTAGCCACTTTGAATTAAACTATGAGAATTTTCTCTTTGCCTTTTAATGTCATAGTGAACAACTACTGAATGATGGTAAGGTTTATGAAGATAAAAGTGATAACTAATCAGGTACTCCTGAATGTCCACAGTGCATTTTTCAGTAGAGTGTAGGTGATTAGGAGAATAACATTATTTATTTTCTACAAAGTCACAGCTGACTTAATGGTGACCCCATGGGGTTAAAAGACAGGAGACATTCAGAGGTGGTTTGCCATTGCCTGCCTCTGCATCGTGGCCATGGATTCCTTGGGGATTTCCCATCCAAGTGTGAACCAGGGCTGACCCTGCTTAGCTTCCAAGATCTGATGAGATCAGGCTATCCAGGGCTATCCAGGCCAGGGCAGGATCACTTATATCCTCCCCTTAAATAACTTTCTCACTGTATAATAGAATCTTTAAAACTGGACATTCAATCTACAAATTTACAATTGTGGATTTTACTCACACACTGATACTATGGACACCTCCCCCTTCAATAAAGGCATTCACATGCTTAGGGATTTGCCTGTATGCCTTTGTCTGGAAGCAAAAATTAAGCTTCCTCTTTATGTCCTGCCTTTTGCATACCTGTCAAAAGTCAAGGTTGCCACCTGGCTTGCTTGTAAACTGATTGCTCTTCTGGGTTTTCTCACTCCTGGTCAGCCTTTTTGCTTCATTTTTATTTCAGCCTTAATTCTAGTCCAATGTGCAATTTTGTAAGTTCATGCCTCCATTTAAATGCATCAAGATTCACATGAGAAATAGCCTTTCCATACCTCTGGGAAAGGTGGCACTGCAACAGCACTAACATTGCTGCTTTACTTGAAAATGAGGTTTCTTCTGAAAAAGAAGGGGGGGAATCCAGAAGTTCTTTATTAACTTTCCCACTGTTGACAGGAGAAAGTCCTTAGTGGCCTTAGGAAATCCATTGGCCAGCAGAGATATTTACACTTCTTGCCCCTTTCTGCCAAGTGCTGAAGTCAGACAAATGGCTCAGATTCATTCCAGATACAGCGGCTCGCTCTGGGATTAGCATGAATTGGGTTCAAACACACAGTGGAGAGTTACTGTGGTCTTTTGCCTCCTACCGCTCCGGTTACAGAATGCGGTTGATTAAGAAAATGATTACACATACAACCTTTGCTCCACTAGTAGTTCTGAAACCTGCATTCTATGTTACAAATGACCACTCTTTCACATATTCTGTCCTATGCTAACAAAAGTATTTATTTCTTTATCCAAAAGATTGACAATCAAGTGAAAACTTGAGAAAATAAAAATAATCTCCAAAGACTGCTCATTTTATTTATTTGTTTACTTAGGGAATTTTTATATTGCCTCTGCAGAGGGGTGGCTTACAAAAATAAAGCATAATAAAAGCATAAAGCATTACAAAAACAACAAACCAGTGCATAAAACAGAGATGAATCTTAAAATGAATACCAGTTTCCAGACCACAACACACTATTAAAATAGTGGTAAAACATCAACCTCTTAATTGAAAACCTGGATAACAGAAAGGTTTTGGCCTAGTGCTTCATGTAGGCAGCCTCAAGCATGCATGGATGGATTCAAGAGGGAATTGGATAAACATATGGAGCAGAGGTCCAACAGTGCCTATTAGCCACAAGGTACAGATAAGAACTCTCAATCTAGGGGCAAGTGATGCTCTGTATTCTTGATGCTTGGAGGGGGGAGCAACAGTGGGAGGGCTTCTAGTGTCCTGACTCCACTGGTAGACCTTCTGATGGCACCTGGTATTTTTGGCCACTGTGTGACAGAGTGTTGGACTGGATGGGCCATTGGTCTGATCCAACATTGGCTTCTCTTATGTTCTTATAAGTGTAAGGGCATTCCACAAGCAAGGTGCCACTACTGAACAAGTCCCATCTCTGTTTGGCAGCTGCCTCAGCCCTGAAGGCAGGGGCATGGAAAGCAGGCTTGTGAGGGAGACCTTAACTGGCAGGCTGGAGAATATGGAAGGAGGCAGTCCTTCAAGGACCCTAGCCTCATCCACTTGGGGCTTTATAGGCAAGAGCCAGCACTTTGAATTGAGCCCAGAAACAAATGGGCAGTCAATGTAGATCCTTCAATACTGTGGGGATACAAGCCAGTTTGGTGTAGTGGTTAGGTGCACAGACTCTAATCTGGGAGAACCAGGTTTGATTCCCCACTCCTTCACTTGAAGCTGCTGGATGACCTTGGGCAAGCCATAGTTCCAACAAGAGCTGTCCTTGAAAAGACAGTCCTTGAAAGAGCTCTCTCAGCCCCACCTACCTCACAGGGTGTCTGTTGTGGGGAGGGGAAGGGAAAGGAGTTTGTAAGCCGCTCTGAGACGCTGAGTGAAGGGTGAGGTATAAATCCAATCTCCTCCTCCTCCTCCTCCTCCTCCTCCTCCTCCTCCTCCTCCTCCTCCTCCTCCTCCTCCTCCTCCTCCTCCTCCTCCTCCTCCTCCTCCTCCTCCTCCTCTTCTTCTTCTTCTTCTTCTTCTTCTTCTTCTTCTTCTTCTTCTTCTTCTTCTTCTTCTTCTTCTTCTTCTTCTTCTTCTTCTTCTTCTTCTTCTTCTTCTTCTTCTATCCCTCCCCTGACATTAGCCTGGCTGCTACATTTTAAACCAGCAGGAGTCATTGGACTGTGTGTAAAGGCAGCCCCACATTGTGCACATTACAGTCAGCTAACCTGGATGTAATTATAGCATGAATCACTGTGGCTAGATTACCCTTGCCAAAATAATGTATGGACATATTCTAAGAGTGCCTACCCATGCTCACCTTAAGGATGCTTTCAGGGACAGCCTTACTATCGTCATAGTATAGCTCACCTTCTTAAGCTATAGATAAAGTAAGGATAAAAGGATAGTACGGTAAGGATAAAAGTGGTAGACAGACAGGCAGGCAGTCAGTCAGACAGACAGAAAGATAGATAATGTACTATGAACTTTGCATTCCCAAGAAGGTCAGCCATGTTCACATGAATAAACTCTACCTGACCTCATAATTTCCTGATTGGCCATAAGAGGTATCAAGGTGATAAAAAGTGATATCTCATCATGGAAGTACTGATTATAGCACATTCTCTCATTCAGATCATCTAGTGATAATCTGCCATTATTACATGAGTGGCATTATTGTGAAAGATCATAGTGACTTATGTATTCAGTTGTATAAATAGTTTTGCACGATGATCCGAAAAGGCTCAGAGAATCTCTGGGTTACAGTATAAGCAATGAACTTTGGTTTTTGTTTTCATCAGATAATTTAGACACAGTTTCCTTGGAGGAGGAAATAGATTGTTTTCACACTAAGACAACCTCCACCTTTTGCTGCTGTATTTCTTTTTTGCAATTAGCTGAAAGGAGAATTAAAAGGTGGCACCACACAGCACTGAAGTGGTGTGTTCCATTCAGCAAAGGTTCCACTTTTCCCTGACCCCTTAAAATTTACTCCATGTCTCAAGGAGTTTCTGTTTCTTGTCAAATATGTATGTGAAAAATAAAGCAAAAAAAAAAGTGACTGCTTTGACTGCAAAGAATAATGCAACGCCCACCACAAACACTGATTAATTAAGGGCTGATTCAGTAATGTTAGGGTCAACTAATGATGCAGCCCCAAGCAGAGTTACACCTGTAAGTTAATAGAAAGTTTCTACTTAGGTCAAGTAGCCAAAATTGTTTGCAAAAAGGAGAAAATTGTAATGGACATAAAAAGAAAGCCTCAACAGCATGTTACCTGCATTGAACCAATTGGCATTACAATTGCATTTTAAGTAAAAAGCAAACAAAAAACATCACCACTGATAGAGGCTGAAAAGATGGGAAAGCACTATAAGAAACACTGGAATACAACAGGTTAGCAACTAGTTTATCTGAATGCTCCATAAAAATGTAGTAAATCAAGGAGGATTATCCGAGACTAATCAATTAGTGTGGAAGCATTATTTGCTTTCGAGCTTGAGGTATGGGTTAGATGTTATCTAAAGTAATTTTTCCTCATGGTTGAATGCAGAGGAGAATATTTAGAAGGAATAAGGAAACAGGGAAAAATCCATGAGCAGGTTACTAATCTTCTGCTAGCAAATGTTTGTACATCTTTCCAGTAAAATCTGCTTTTTTCTTTTTTTCATTCCAATGTACAGTTTCCCTTGCTGGGGGGCGGAGCTTCAGAAAAGGACTGTAAGAGCACTGATCAGAGCAAGGCACTGATGAGGCAGAAACATTTTTAATGGAAGGCCCCATGGCTCCCTTGTGTCCTATCAGTGAATATGCCAGTCATGCTTAATTGTCTCCCAACTACACCATGGTTTTGTGTTACAGATAAATATCCATTAGGGGATAGACTGAGACCGCTCCATTAATTTCACTTGTGTCTGAAGCAACATTGAACGTGGGTCTCTAAAACTCAAAGGCTAATGCATTGGTCTGTTCTGCCACTATTCACTTCCTTACTCCCAAGACAGCCATTTATGTTTTATTTATGAAATTGTCTAAGTTGACTTGATTTATGAAGGCAAATTTACCGATACAGTTATCTCAAAAAAAGTAATGATAGAACACAGAAAAACCAATATCAAATACACAGGCCAGTCCTGAGATACCTTCTAATTGGCATAGCTTCATTGATTTCCAAAGAGCAAAGCCAAGTTGAATTAGACCTAGCTCTAAGAATTCTTTATAATTGATCTAAAATTCTGGAAAATTTCCAAAATGCTTCAGCTACCATATAACATCCTACACTCTATTTATTTTAACAACTTTGTTGATAGTAAAATGCTGTTGTTTTTATAGAAAGGTGTATTGTGTGTTCATCCTGATTACAAACAAGAATGGTTGCCCTGACAGATGTGAAATTTGTGTTTGGGGCAATAATTGTTACACTCAGATTTGGACTGGGATCTTTGGTAATATAAAACTTAGGCAGGATTGTGAAAGTGGTTGTGAAAAGACGGGTGTGGAGCAGGTATGCTAAACAGTTGCTTTTATGTACATGTGTATTAAGTCAGAAGCAGGTAACTATTGATATACATGTTTTGACATGTGTATGAAACGTCTCTGCCCTGACATGGATGGCCCAATCAGATCAGATCTCAGAAGCTAAGGATGGTCAGCCAGAGTTAGTCTTGGGTGGGAGACTATCAAAGAAGTCCATGGTTGCTACACAGAGGTGGGTAATGGCAAACCACCTCTCAATATCTCTGGCTTTGAAAATGCTATGTGGTCACTATAAGTTGGCTGTGACTTGGCAGCACTTTACACACATACACATGAAATATCTCTAGTATGACGATGATGATCTTCATTTATAGCCCACCTTTCTCACTGAGACTCAACATAGAATATACAATACGAAAGGCGATTCAATCAGATAGCAAAGATATCTAATACACTATGCAGTAGGACTAGGACAACAGAAACTGAAAACCAATATAAATAAAAGCCGCCTACGTCCAGGGACCCCAATGTGGCGCTTGAGGGATGTGCATCTACATCTTTCATGGTGCCTGCAAAGCATTTTTGCCCAGAAAAATTTGCTGTGCAGATTTTTTAAAAAAATGCTTCCGCAGCAGCTGCAACCATAGCTGATCATCACTACATGACTGTAGTGTGTGTAAGGAAGGAAATACTTTGCTGTGTGTAAGGAAGGAAATACTTTGTTGTGTGTAAGGAAGGAAATACTTTTAAACAACATGTTCATTTTTAAAAAGGCTTCTTGATAAGCAGCACTTCTTCCTGAAATGTTGAAGAGTTACTATAAGACTTGTGCAGAACTTCCCTCCCTGACATTTTGTGGTGTGCCTTGCTTCCTGTGGTAGCTATTTTGTGGTTGCACCCATCAGCCTGGCTGCAATCACACACACTAAATAATCCAGTTTCAGTCCACTTTCAATCCACTTTCCAACTGGGTTTTATTGCGTGAACTGGCAAAATCCAGTCAGAAAGTGGATTGAAAGTGGATTATTTAGTGTATGTGATTGCTTGCAGCCCCTGTGCCAGAATTCTAAATCTGCCTCTAGGTTCAAAAAGGTTGGGGAACCCTAGCCTAAGGCATCAACAACTGTCATAGGCAGTGATACTCACCCAGTGGCTCAGGAGCCACATATGGCTCTTTGTCATGCCAGCTGTGGCTCTTCTGAGCACCGTTCCCCTCTGTGGCACCTGCCTTATATTTCAGGAAAATAGGTAATGCCCTTGTCCAGAGGGGCTTATGGTTGGCAGTTGGGTCCCACCTTGAAACAGCCGTCACTGGGGGAATGGATAAACTGCGCGTCTGTGTGGTGCAGGCATCGTGCCAGGAATGTACTTCTTTTGGTTGATGGTAATTGTGAATGTGGTTCTCCATGAGCCATGGAATGAGTACCACTAGTCTAAGGCATGGCATACCATAAAGAAGAAAGGAGGTTACAAAGACAAAGGACTGTACAGTTAAGAAAGGGAGCTGATATGAACAATAAACTACAATATTATCCCTTGTAGAAGTGACCACTTGAGCTGTTCCATTATACTACCAGTCGAATCCCTTTTTAAAATGCCCTCCTGAACATTTCTGCTGTGCCAGTTCTGCTTGTGGAGGCCTTGACCACCTCATGTAAAAACTGGTATTGGATGGGCCTGTCAAAATATGGGTGACTTTAGGATAGGACAGTGTTGCTGGGTGAATTTAAGAACTCACCACTTTTTTCTTTGAACATCTCTTGGGGATTACCTCTCTATCCAATTATATTTACATTTAGAAACTGTTTTTATGATATCTAACAATAATTTGTAGCAATATAGTATAGAGTATTAATATGTGAGTGTGGGGGGAGAATATAATGATGAGATACAGAATATAACTGAGTGGAATTTATATGACAGTCTTATAAAATCTAAATTCATCTACAAAACTCAGTCTAAAATCAATTAAAGGGCAACATGCTGCAATCAAACACTAATAAAGATCGATTACATGTAGCAGTACAGATAAACGAAACATAATTTTAACCTTCTCTCACTGAACACCATATTATTGCCGCAATCCTGTTTCAGCTAAACAAAGGTAAAATGGGGTACAATCCTGTGAACAATTTTCTGGGAGCAAGCCCCACTTATTAACATGGGACTTACTTTCGAGTAGACCTCCCATAGGCTTGCTCTTATGGTCATGTTTAAATATGTGTACTTGGTATAAATATCCCATTAACCAAACATATCCCAACCAATTAAACACTGCAACTGTTTTCATAAAATTTTCTTCTAAGAATGAATAATGCAAATGCCTGCTTACACCCTACGAACTTTGTGCTGTGTGCAGGACCTCCCTGCCCTAGAGTTACAAAGCCTTTCCTCAAACTGCAGAGCACGTAGATTATCCCTGCCCTCTCCTTCCTCCTGTCCTTGTCTCTGCTTTAGAAGGAGCCAGGGTAGAATATGAAGTGCACAAGGAGGCTTATGCAGCAGCTGCCCAGACAAAGGCTGTGCTTGTCAGAGCAGTGCAAGTCTCATATGTTCCCCTGCAGCCGTAGTGTTGCCTAGATTGGCCAAGCACTGCTCAGAACTGTAAGGGGTATCCGGCCAGATGCAGTTCAGTGAAAGACTCACCAGTCACTTCACTGGGATATAATTATGTCTTTAATAATGAACAAAAAAAGGCTTAGTAGTTCTCCTGCAACCTCATCAGAAACAGTTATCACAGCCAACACATCACTAAACCACCTTTCATCCCTCCCAAAACCAAATAAGTACTTAAATACGATCTTCTTTTCCCATGCCAATAATTAACAAATGAATACATGGACCATTTATGATGTCTCTGGAACAGGATAAATTCCCATTGGGACTATATTTTTCACTCATGTGCAACCACAGAACAATTTTCTAAATAACCACCAAATAAAACTTGGGCTGCTATCCAGATATCTTTGACATGAACAACCCATCTGACTGCACCCATCATCCTGTAACATATTCACATTCCATAACATTTTTCAAGACACCACCAAACACACAGATTTTAAACATTACTTTTCTTAGAAAAACCATTACTATAATGAGCCAGTTATATTCAAGACGCACGACCTCCTACACACCACCTTCTATTCCCTATATTAGAACATTTAAATCTATTTTACTTTCCTTTAATCCACATATACACACACACAAGGCAGTCTTCAACATTCTAAAAGTGTCAGACTCATTAACTGCATTCTTTACTGATTACAGCTATAATGCAGACCTGTTCACATTTCCTATTGATTATTCTCAAGGCTGGACCCGGACTTTCAACCATTCAGGCAGGAGGCCCAGTGTCACAATCCTATATTCCTTTGTTGCCAAAGTCTGACTGGACTTGTCACAATGTCTAGGCTAGAGAGATCAGCACCTGTGGTTGCCTAGCAACTATATGCCTTCGTGCCCTTCATTCTGGAACTTGGCACAACAGCCTGCATCTACCCCAAAAGTAAGAAAGGCTCAGAGGTAGCCACAGCTGGTTGAGCTCCATTTTGCCCTCTGGCCAGGTTGGCCTTCCACATACTTTGTAAAAACCAAAGTTAATACATTGATACAGATCAAATAAGCCTCTAATTAGGATACATTGGCATGAAATGGTACACACGTGATCAAGAAAATTACTGTTCTCCTTTAGGAATAGTTTTATTCTGTACTTTGCTTTCCATATCTCAGTGAGTTTCCTGCTATGTGAACAGTTCCAGCCAAATGCTTTTGATAGCACCTGCTGTAACCTGTATCAGTTCTGACTGATTTGGTGGGGTGGGTGGGTTATGTCTGATCTTGCATAGGTAAGTCACCAGGCTATTCTGTGCAACAGAGGGGGGTTTCTACAACCCAGACCTTTAGTAGCCTTCTCGTAGTTTGCTTTTATTAATTCTTTTGGGAGATTACAAAGCTCTGGGATCTCTGCACCAGCAGAGTTTGAGACAGGGGAACAGATAAACTAGATGAGATGCTGAGAAAGTTGGATCTTTAAGTATTTTAAAAAGTCAAAGTACATGATCAGGTCCACATTGCAAGAGAGGAGGATTTAATCTTTCCTTGTGGTTTTACAAACTGAAACCCCCACCCTGAAGTGTTGGTCCTGAGAAGGAAAAAAAATCTTTGTAGTATACCTGATATTAGTCATTATGTAGTGTCCAAAGCTTATGAAATATTTTTTTCAGGCCTCTCCATACTTTCTTTATCCTTTTGTTGTGGATGAGAACAGTAGGGGTTGACCATAGAAGACACGGGTATAGCTTGATTTCATCTTGGCAAGGCCAAGGAACTTCAATCAAACCTTGGAAGAAATAATGTAAAATAAACTGCTGTCTCATGGGGTGGAAACTGTGAAACTCCTTGTCTTTGGACCCTATGAGGTGACCTAAAAGCTGACAGGCAGGATGATCAGTTCTGCATTCCAGTAAACATCACAAATTTCCAAATAATACTCAGCCATCAGATAGGGTGATCAAGCAGTCTACCTGAGTAGGTCACAATTCACATAGTCCCTAAAGGAACTCTTGGTAATCTCTACCCCTCTGCCAGTATCACATAACCAGGAAAGCATGCAAATTAGGTGCCGTTTTACCCCACAAGTGCAATCCACCACCATGACTCTTAGACAAAGCTAACACATGATTTAAAGTAACATATGATTTAACTCTCTTCCCTCATCTCCTTCTCCCCTGCTCTCCCCCTCTCTCCTGTGACTTCTTCTTCTCCTCCCTCCCAACTGATGCTCTGCTTTAAAGTTCCCTTTCCACATTGCCCCTCTTTTGGCACCTATCTGGCCTAGCCCAGATGCTACAAACTGCCCCACTATTCTTCTACTGATTCCATCTTCCAACCCAAAATCCTACCATTTTGAACCTGACCCCCCCCCCCCAATTTCTTGCTTTCACTGCTGTTCTCCAGCTTGTCCCTTTTCCTTCCCTGACTCCCTTCTCTGCAACCCTCTTCTCTTTCCTCCTTGGGGACACACTTCAGACAACCATACTCAGGTGGGTTCCACTGAACTATGTTGCCAGAGGCACTGCCTTTTATTCTTGGGTAGCCCCAAAACAGGGGTGCCCTACTTTCTAACCTGAAGTCCAAAAAGCTAGGCACTCTCAGCTTGACCACAGAGTCGGGCTGCAAGTGGTCTGCAAAAAGATTTCATATTCAGGTTTCATAAGGTGACCTCAGAGCAAGCCTCCAGTCTCTCCCACCCCACCCCACCCAACAGAGATTAAGTTTATGGAATAACAATGAGTTCCAGAGGTAAGTCTTTAGAAGCCACCTGGCACTCTCCAGCACCTCACCCAGCCTTTTGTGTCCTATGTGTAAATTCTTTGTCTTTTCTGCCTCTGTCCCTCAAGATACTGGGATAAACCAATCAATCATTCAAATGTTTAGCAATCCTTCCTGACGCTAATCAGGGATGGCTCCTACCTTTTGTCTACCCCAGGCCAGGACCATTAGTGAGTCAGATAATCCATTTAACTAGCTACCCAACACCTGGCTTCTATTGTTAAATCCAAACCCTGCCTCTCTGGAAGCTCATTGGTCATACCTAAGGTCTGCCCCTACTGGCATCACACACCCCTGGGACTCATCATTGGTCCAGGTAATCTATTGTTCTCACCTGAGACCCGCCCCCAGGGCCACCCGTTGGTTTGCATTCTTTGCCAGTGCCTGTATCCCAGCACTCACATGGCCTTAGAGTGTGTGTTTTCTGCCATGATCCAAAATGGCAGGCCACCCCTGAAGTCTTTGAGTTTAGGCCAGAATCCATGGACCTCTGCACATCTGGACAGGTTGTATCACCCCTCTATAACCCATCAATCACCTCTGCTTCCTTAGTGCTGTACTGTGTGAATATTGTGTGTATGTTTGAGAATATTTAGAAAAGAAATCTTTATTTATCCACCCAGTTTCTGTGTCTGTTTCTGGTTGCTTGGGAATTCTAACTCTGGTATACACAGGTCAGATCCTATAGATAAGCCAATTGCATATTGATAATTATAATTCCCCAACTTTATTAAATAATAGAGCAATTTGGCTAACAACTAGCTGTGAGTGGAACACATTTGGATACTGCAGCTGCTCGCACTAGGAGTTAGCTGTGTTTGAACAGCAGTTTAAATTTGCCTCTCTTTCTTGCCTTCTTCTATATCCTTTGTACCCAGTAAAAACAGATCCTATTAATAGCTTCTCTTAATTCTTTAAATCACTCACACACACACACACACACATATATATACACAAATACAGAAAAGGTCCAAAAAACAGGGTTGGGAGTGCACTTGTGAACAGCACCAATACATGTAACCCCTGTTCACTGGGTAACAGCTGCAACCTGAGAGAAAATAATCCCAAAATCTAAAGTTGGGTCTGTGTTGTTCTATGAATATGGAAATACAAAAAGTTCTCTGAACAGTAAACTCTGTAGCTTCTCAGCACATAATATGTGGGTGGCTTTCTGTGACTCAGAAATGTTTCTCTTTCTATTTATTTATTTAGAGGATTTATACCCCACCTTTCTGTTATAAATAATATATGGATGTTACAGAGGAAGAAACACAAAAACGAAATGCTAGGGTAACTCAAAAACTGAATGCAAAAATCTCAGTTAGGTCAGGATATCAAGAGTATTTGTTGAGATTTATGCTACGAAAATAAAACTGGCAATGTAGCCAATATTATCTTATGAAGGGATGTCTTAAAACCCAGTGGTTTATCAGTTTGCATTGTCCACACAAGAAAACACATGTATGTACAGTCACCATGAAGGAAGAGGACCACTGTAGCCCTGTACAGACAACCCATGGCATGCGGGGTACTGACTCACTATGCAGGGAGGGTAGGGTTGCCGACTCTGGGTAGGAAATTCCTGGAGATTTGGGGAGTGGAGCCTTGAGGAGGGTGGGGTTTGGAGGGGGGAGAGACCTCAGTGACGTATAATGCCATACAGCCCATTCTCCAAAGCATCCATTTTTTCCAAAGGAAATTATCTCTGTTATCTGGATCAGCCGTAATTCTAGGAGATCTCCAGACCCTACCTGGAGGCTGGCAACCCTAGGGGAAGTGGAGAAGGCATGAATGTGCTGGCCCCATCCCCTGTCTCTGTATGATCACAAGTCATTTGCACAGTGTAAACATGCAGAGGTGAGGGAGAGGCCAAGGGCACTCATGCCTGCTCTCTCTCTCCCCCCATATGGTGAGGTAACACACAGATGGGTCATCTGCACAGGGCTCTTCACCTCCTTGGGGCAGCTATTCATAAGACAATTGCATGGTGATGCCTCCTGTTTTTGGACTCCTTTATCAAGCACAGGTGTCCACCATTACACATCTGATGTTCCTGTTGTCAGTATAGCCTTCTTACATTGAGCCACTTGTTTGTTTTGGGACTAGGTCTTGCATCAATCAACAGTGCATTTTGTTTGGAAGTTATCATGGTCTGTTCCATTTTTATCCTCAGTTCAGGGGCAAAAATCCATAGAAGGACAATCTAGTTTTCGGTTGTCATACAATCTAGTTTATCAAACTGGTTTCCCAACTTGAACTATAAAACTAAGAAAACTAAGGAGGAAGGAAGGAAGGAAGAAAGGAAGGAAGAAAGAAAGAAAGCTATTTGGCACTCAGGATAGAATATGGTAGCACAGGAATTGATCATATTCATTCTGAATGGAGATGCAATAAAATATTTTGTAATTTATGACTTCTCAGCCCATCTAATTTTTTCCTGTTAGGGAACACCAGTTGTCCACAGGGATGAGAGTTGATTTGCTTTTTTCCTCCATATTCTTTTCTAGTCTGATTTTTTAAGGCCCTACAAGTAGTTCTGCTTCTCCCATGTCCAGATCCACAGTGGTTCCTCCCCATCCATGTAAGTAAATACGTTGCAAAGCAGCACTCTGCTGCAAAGCACACCATGCACTGCTGTCTTTCTCTGGATGAAAAACAACCTGACCCATACCATACCCTTCCACAAAGGGGAAAAGGAAAAATGGAAACACAGCCTAAAAAGAAGAATTTCCCTCTTGTTAAAACGTTGGACTTTCGGACGCTGAAGTGACAACGCTGAACTTTCTGGGGAGGATAAATTGTACCTCCATGTCTTCTGTTTAGGGACATAATACAGCATTTAAATGTAGTGAAACGTATCAGCAGATCCACCTTTCACCCTTGATCTCCTCTCTTAAAATGTCTGTTCCATGTGAACATATCCTGTACAACAGCTGATTGAGAAGGAAACAGGGCCAGAGCCAAATTTCATTTGGGCTAAATTTATATTAAAGAGATGTTGATGGATTGGCACAATTATTGTGATCAGTGATAGCCCTATTGTTGGTTAATCAAAGCCCCCTGCAGTCAGCACCAGGTAATGTTGAAGGCTTGTGGCTGTGAGGTCTAGAATGATAAACAGGTGCTTCACTTGCCGAGAGGCTAGGTTAGGAAAGGCACAAATAGGTATAAAAAAAAGCCTGCATGGTTAACAAATAAAGTAATGGAAACTGTAAAAGGTAAGAAGGATTCATTTAAGCAGTGGGAAGCTAGTCTCAGTGAGGTTGATAAAATGCAAATAAAATGCAAGTCTGTGATCAGGCAAGCAAAAAGGGAATATGAGGAACATATTGCAAAAAACATAAAGGCCAACAATAAAACTTTCTTCAAATACATTAGAAGTAGGAAGCCAGCCAGGGAGGCAGTGGGGCCCTTGGATGACCAAGGGATAAAAGGAGTAGTGAAGGATGATAGGGAAATGGCTGAGAAGCTGAATGCATTTTTTGCCTCTGTCTTCAGTGTGGAAGAGGAGAAGTGCTTGCCCACTCCAGAAGCACCGATTTTGGGAGGGGGTTTGAAAGACCTGAATCAGATTGAGGTGACAAGAGAGGAAGTCCTCCGACTGATGGACAATTTAAAAACTAATAAATCACCAGGCCTGGATGGCATTCATCCGAGAGTTCTGAAAGAACTCAAAGGTGAACTTGTGGATCTCCTGACAAAAATATGTAATCTTTCTTTAAAATCTGCCTCCATTCCCAAGGACTGGAAGGTAGCTAATGTCACTCCCATCTTTAAAAAGGGCTCCAGGGGAGATCCGGGAAATTACAGGCCAGTCAGTCTGACATCAATACCGGGTAAGTTGGCGGAAACTGTTATTAAGGAAAGAATTAGTAGGCACATTGATGAACAAAAACTATTGAGGCAGACTCAGCATGGGTTCTGTAAGGGAAGATCTTGTTTCACTAACCTGTTAGTGTTTTTTGAGGGAGTGAACAAACATGTGGACAAGGGGGACCCAATAGATATTATTTACCTTGACTTCCAGAAAGCTTTTGATAAAGTTCCTCATCAAAGGCTCTGAAGTAAGCTCAATAGTCATGGGATAAAAGGACAAGTCCTCTTGTGTATCAAAAACTGGCTTATAAATAGGAAACAAAGAGTGAGTATAAATGGGAAACTTTCTCAGTGGAGGGTGGTAAGCAGTGGGGTACCACAGGGATTGGTACTCGGTCCGATGCTTTTTAACTTGTTTATTAATGATTTGGAATTGGGAGTAAGCAGTGAAGTGGCTAAATTTGCAGATGACACGAAGTTGTTCAGGGTGGTGAAAACCAGGGAGGATTGTGAGGCACTCCAAAGGGATCTGTCGAGGATGAGTGAGTGGGCGTCAACGTGGCAAATGGGGTTCAATGTGGCCAAATGCAAAGTGATGCACATTGGAGCCAAAAATCCTAAATATAAATACACGTTGATGGGTCTGAACTGGCAGAGACTGACCAAGAGAGAGATCTTGGAGTCGTAGTGGATAACTCAATGAAAATGTCTAGACAGTGTGTAACTGCAATAAAGAAGGCCAACGCTATGCTGGGGATTATTAGGAAGGGACTTGAAAACAAATCAGCCAGTATCATAATGCCCCTGTATAAATCAATGGTGCAATCTCATTTGGAATACTGTGTACAGTTCTGGTCGACACATCTCAAGAAGGATATTATAGCATTGGAAAAAGCGCAGAAAAGGGCAACTAGACTGATAAAAGGGTTTGAACCCCTTCCCTATGAAGAAAGGTTAAAATGCTTGGGGCTCTTTAGCTTGGAGAAATGATGGCTGAGGGGTGACATGATCGAGGTTTATAAGATTATGAATGGGACTGAGCAGGTTGAGAAAGAAGTACTTTTCTCCCTTTCTCACAATACAAGAACTTGTGGGCACTCCATGAAATTGCTGAGCAGTCGGGTTAGAACAGATAAAAGGAAGTACTTCTTCACCCAAAGAGTGGTTAACATATGGAATTCACTGCCACAGGAGGTGGTGGCAGCTACAAGCATGGACAGTTTCAAGAGGGAATTAGATAAACACAAGTGGAGACCCGCAAGAAACTTGCGGGATGGTCATCCCATTCCTCACACCTTTGCTTCCTCCCCTCTACCCTTACCTATCTCACACTCTTTCTCCCTTCTGGGGGTGGAGCCATAGACTCAACTCTCCAAAGCAGCCATTTTATCCAGGGGAACTGATCTCTGTCACCCGGACAACAGTTGTAATTCTGGGTGATCTCCAGCCCTCACCCAGAGGCTGGCAATGGTAGTTCTCATGGAGGAAATGGCTGGTTTGGAGGGTGGAGTCTATGGCATTATACTGGTCTGAAGTTCCTCCCCTCCTCAAACCCCACCATCCCCAGGATCCACCCCTTAAATGTCCAGGAGTTTCCCAATCCAGAGTTGGCAACCCTATTTCCTTCCCACCCAACAGCCAATTTAACCTTTATCTGCCTTTATCTGTCTTCAGCTTTTTGTCTCCACCCCCTCCCCCACAGCTTCTACCAAGGAAAATTATAGTCTTTCTCCACAGTGTGGACCAAAGCAGCTTACATTATTCTCACCTCCTTTTTATCTGCACAACAACCCTGTGAGGTTGGTTAGGCTGAAAGTATGTGACTGGTCCAAAATCACCCAGTCAGCTTCCACCGCAATATGGGGATCTGAACCTGGGTCTTGCAGACCCTACTCTGAGGCTCTAACTGCTGCATCACTGCTGGCTTTCATAGGGTGGCTGCTGAACAGCAGCAAGCAGCCAGGCCAAGTTGAGTCATGCAAATTAGGTGGTATCAAGTCACCCAGAGGGTGCTGCCTAGGGATGCCAGCCTCCAGGTGGGATCTGGGGATCCCCTGGAATTACGGCTCAGCTCCAGACTACTGAGATAACTTCCCCTGGAGAAAATGGATGCTTTGGAGGGTGGACTCTAGGGTATTGTACCCCACTGAGGTCCCTGTCCTCCCCAGGCTCCATCCCCAAATCTCCAGGAGTTTCCAGACCTGGAGCTGGCAGCCCCACTACCCCATCCCCTGCCAGTGCCCGTGGGGGGACCTGGCAACCCTGCCAGGCCTAGGGTTGGCAACCTCCAAGTGGGGCCTGCTGGAGAGTGAACTCCAGAGATCTGTGAACAACAGAGATCTGTCTCCCTGGAGAAAATGGCTGCTTTGGAGGGTGGATTCTGTGGCATGATGCCCAGCTGAGGCCTCTCCCTTCCCCAAATCCTGCCCTCCTTGCACTCCACCCCAAAACCTCTAGGAATCCCCCAGCCTGGCCCCAAGGCGCCCTCCCCCCTCCCTCCCTCCAAGGCCGAAAGAGGCCTGGAAAGAAAGGGCCCTTCCCCCCACCCTTTGACTGACAGAGCCAGTCAGAAGCCTCTCCCCCCCCCCAACGTTCTAATCTCTCACCGTTGCTGCCTGGAGTCAGGTCCCTGCAGAGGCCATTTCAAAAGGCTTTTGGGGGGAATTCAACCGTCCCTGAAGGGATTTCCTCACTGTTTGGATTTTTCTACAAACCCAGGAAGTCTACTGACTATGTAGGAAAAGCTGTTGGGGGACAGTGAGGCCCCTGTTGGAGGGAATAGGTATCCGCACAGAAAAAAAAAAAGTCTGGGATTAGAATATAAAACAAGAGGCGGGACCCGCGATACTCGTGGGGGGGAGGGAGTATTCCGGCCGCCAAGCTTCCCCCTCCCTCCCCCCAGCAGCGGCGGCGAGGCCAGCCGGCCTGCCGAGATTCCCCCTCCCCAGCAGCAGCGGAGGGGCGGCGAGGCTGGCCGGCCCCTCAAGCCTCCCCCTCCCCCCAAGCAACAGGGCAGCGGCGACGGCGGGGGGGAGGCCGGCCGGCCGGCTGGCCCGCCAAGCCTCACCCTCCCTTTCAAGCAGCAGAGCGGCAGCGGCGACAGCGGTGAGGGGGGGAGGCCGGCCGGCGGGCCTGCCAAGCCTTCCCCTCCCTCCCAAGCAGCAGGGCGGCGGCGGCGGCGGGGGAGGCCAGCCGGCTGGCCCGCCAAGCTTCACCCTCCCTCCCCAGCGGTGAGGCCGCTGCCCGCCAAGCCTCCTCCTTCCTCCCTCCCCAGCGGCAGCGGCAGAGGCGAGGCCGGCTGGCCCGCCAAGCCTTCTCCCGCCCTCCCATCCCTTGACGGCACGGCGGCAACGGCCAGTTTGTAGAGCGTTCCCTGCCCATGCGCAGGGAACGCTCTTACTTTTGGGGGGATTTAGATATTCCCCTTACATTTTAAAAAACTTTTTAGATTTTTCTGCACACGTGGGGACTGCCCCACTTGCGCAGGAAAATCTCCCTGCCCCCCAGGTGCCCCCGATGTGCGGATTTAGATATCTGCACAGGGGGGGCAACTTGGGAATTAGATATATAGATATGGAGCAGAAGTCCATCAGTGGCTATTAGCCACAGGGTATAGATGGGAACTCTCAGTCTGGGGCAGGTGATGCACTCTATTCTTGGTGCTGGAGGGGGCAGCAGTGGGAGGGTTTCTAGTGTCCTGGCCCCACTGCTGGACCTCCTGATGGCACATGGTATTTTGGGCTGCTGTGTGACAGAGTGTTGGACTAGATGGGCCATTGGCCTGATTCAACATTGGCTTCTCTTATGTTCTTATGTTCTTATGAGGCTTCCTGCATTGCATGGGCCTGTGCAGCTGAGCAATAGCCGCAGATGGGTCCTATACAGACAAACTGCTTGGTTCTGAATTGCCACAGTTCACTTACTCATTTTTAGAGACAATCCAGATGATGTCACGGTCAACTTGTGGCATTCTTCTGTTTTCTGTGTTATTCCATGTTTTCCAGCCCAATTTTATGATGATGTTTTGACATAAAATGCATAAAATGTTTTGACAAATCTGCCCCTTTAACTCTCATCTTTCTTCTTTCTCTAAATAACTTCCTTCTTGATCTCTGCTGTTGGCCCTTTATGGTGCTCATGAATTTATACTGAATTGTCTTCTAGAATTATGGGGGGTGGGATGAGGACTGTTTTTCAACTTTTTATTAGCAGTGATTTTGCTTTGCTATAAAGTTTTTAAAAAGTGATTGAACTGCCTCACCTGCTGCCCAGGTAATAATTAAGATATTTATATCCTGTTTTTCTTTCCAATAGGGACCTAAGGCAGCTTACAACATTGTTCCTCCACCTTTTTATCCTCACAACAACCCTGTGAGAAAGGTCAGCCTGAAAGAAAATGACTGGCTCGAGGTCACCCAGCAAGCCTCCCATTGCACAGTAGGGATAAGAAGCTGCGACTCCCAGCTTTTAGTTCAGCACACTAACTGCTACACTTTGTTGGGTACACCATTATTCATGAATGCTGAGAGATACATCCAGCTGCAAGAGAGCAGGGAGCAATTAATTAGGCTAAAAACAAAGTAATGAAAGGAAAAATGCAGGGAGAGCAGGAACTTTGTAAATCAGATTTACTTCTGAAGTAGGTAGATAGCAGGATTTTGCCTTAGGAGGAAGAAGGCATGGTTAGATTTGTTTTATATAGCACTATATTAAATTCTGTGTAGACCCCTAGTTGCAATTCCCCCTTCTAACTAATTATAGAAGGGTACTCTTTTAATGGCACAAAGTAACTTTATGTCAATAGTCCTACAAAGAAATAAGAGAGACTCTTTCCTCATGGTTCCTATAGTCCGGGAATAGTCGTGTAGTGTGTAAAACAAATAGAAAAGGTGGTACACCTAAGGTAGTGACCAAAATGGTGTGCAGTCAAATATTATAAATGCAGACTAGTAAACTGGGCTGTTTCCACACACTGGATAATGTATACCATCCTTGCCTTCCCGGTGTTCACCCAGCCATCCCAAATGCATGTCTATTCCCCAAAGCCTTCTAGGTCATCTGATATTGCTCAACCACCACCAGGTGAACACAGCTGTAAGGACAAGTGGCCTAACAATCTTTTACTAAGGTTCAACCAGCTTGGCTTCCTTAATCTTTTTAAGAATGCTAGAACATTATAGCTAGTCTAGCTAGGTCAGCAAATGGTTGAGTGGAGTCACTGTGCAAATCTAATAAAAGGGCTCTGCCAATCCCTATTGAGATTTCCATTTCAGTTCCTTGTTGATGATCTCCATTATGATCTTGTTAGCTTTTTGATCCTCAGTGTGCCCACCCCTTTTAAGATTTCTGCATTTAGCCTGATACCAATTTCTTTTTAGACTCTGGTTCTGCTGGCTTCCCTAACTGAGCAATCCTATACAGAGATAATCCAGTTTAGAACTGCTGAAATCAATGGGTTTAGGCTGAATAACTCTGCATAAAGAAGGAAGGCAGTATGGTTTAACTCGATATCATCCAATCTCTGCAGCTAAGCAGGGTTGGTACTTGGAAGGAAGCTCACTGAAGAAGACTATGTTGAGGAAGGCAATGGCAATTGGCAAAGCACTGCTTCTCACTTGCCTTGAAAGCCCGTTGCTGGGGGGGGGGTCTCCACACACCCCCTCAGCATCATATTGCACGGTAAGATACCTGATTAGAGTAGGCTTACCATGTTCCCATTTATGACAGGAGATTTCCAACCCCCACCACCACTGCCTGCCACTACTTAGCTGGGTGGTGGGAGGACACTGGCTGGTGAAATGGTGGAGGCACAATTGTCATACCTGATGTGATGATGCAACTTCTGTCATGACACTTCTGTCATGACACAGAAGTGATGTTGTCATGCTCAAGGCCAACACTCTAGCACTGGTCTCAAACTCCATGGTTTAAGCATAGTGAGCTGAGCAAGGATGCGTTGCCATACAGCCTGCCCTCTGAAGCTGCCATTTCCTCTAGGGAACCTGATTTCTACAGTCTGAACATCAGTTGTAAGTCTCAGAGAACTCCAAGCCCCATGTTGAGGTTGGTAAGTCTACTGACCAGTGAGCCTGGTAGATTGACTCCTGAGGTAGCTTCCTCTTGCAATCAGATCTTCCTCCTAGTTCTTTGTCAGTGCTCTTGGGTGACTCAGTTAGTATGGGAGTTTACTCTGATCAATTTGTGCTGCTCAAATATTCATTCTAATCATGCAAGAAGATTAAAGTGAGAAAAAGAGTCAGCCCTTTTCTCCTCCTCCCCCACCCCCACCTTTTCCACCCTGCAGTGAGTCAAGGCTACGGGTAGAGCGGGGGTGATACATCACAGAGGAGAGAACCAGGCAAGAAAAGCACCTTACACAGAGCGTCTCATTAGTGCTATTAAAATGGAGGCTGCTAGCATACAGATGGGTTTTTAAGCAAGTGCCTCTGGCCTATATTTGTGGGTTTGTCCTTTTGAAATTACTTTCTTAAAGCTACTTGTGTTCTCATTAGGATTCTAGGCTTTCACTGCTGTATTCCTTGATATTTTCCCTCCTACAGAATCCAGCATCCCCCCCCATCATGCTGAACTTTTGATAAAAGCTCTGGCATAAGATATCACATCTGAATGGACAACTAATAAGAACAGATGAAGTTAAAAATAGCACAATATTTGGAAAACATACAATGGACCTCTGTTGGCTGGACTTTACTGACCTCTGGATTTTCAGAACAAGTGAGGTGGTTTTTATAAAATATTGACAGTATTGTTGAACCACAAATGAACAATACAGGTTAAATTTATATGGATCTGAGTTTTGGAATTCTGCAAAAAAATGTTCAAGCTCCTTTTGTAATACATATATGATATTGTTACATTCTCCTGTGAATTCTGATCCTTTCAGTAACTTCTGTCACTGGATATCTACTTTGCAAAAGTGTTTCTAACAAAGGATGAAAAATCAACTTCTGTATATTGGACTTCATTTTGCTCACCTGGACAGGACCAGTTCAGGTCCTCTGTCTCTCCTCCCCCCTTCTATATTGAACATTTTAAAACCAGGAGGGGAAAATAGGACAAAAAAGAAGAGTGTTTAGGGGTGTGTATTCTGGTATCTGCTAGCTGAAATTAAACCTGACATCAGCCATTTGGGGTTGGCTTGAGAATATCCAAAATTTCCCAGAATTCCAGGAATAACAAAAAGTTATCTCCTTGAATTCTGGGAGTCCTTGGGGTTTGTGGTAGCATGGAGGGAGAGAGCAATCTACCACAGCAAACAGATGTTAGGTAATATCTCATTCCTTTAAATTTTAAAGGGATGAGGTCTGATGCTGGGCAAGAAGACAAGCTCCATCATGAAGCTTGGTTGAAGTGCAGGTTTGGGAATTGCTGACTGGGCTTTTATTTATTTAATTATTAAATTTCTACCCCACCCTTCCCACTGTAGCAGGCTCAGGGTGGCTTACACAAACACTACACACAGCTAAAACACAGCTAAAACAGAACTAAATAAAATCATGACAATATAAATATAAAACATTACAAAGTGCTGGTGCTAAACAGTTCATATACAGCGGCAAGCATGAACAGCATTCAGCAAGCAGGCAGTGAGCTCCCATCGTGGTCTGGGTTATATCGGTTGATGTAGCTGTTAATATTGGGGTCAGGGCCTTGGTTGTGTGATGCAGCTCCCTAGTCGAAGGCCTGGTGGAAGAGCTCTGTCTTGCAGGCTCTGCAAAACTGTAAGAGGTCCCACAGGGCCCTGATGTCTTCTGGGAGCTCATTCCACCAGTGCGGAGCTGCCACTGAAAAGGCCCTGACCCTCATCATAGCCAGCCTGGCTTCTCTAGGGCCTGGCAGAGCCAGACAGTTTTGGGACCCTGATCGTAGAGCTCTTTGGGGAACATGTGGGGAAAGGCAGTCCCTTAAGTATGAAGGTCCCTGACCATATAAGGCTTTAAAAGTAAGAACCAGTACCTTGAACCATATTCAGTATGCTATAGGCAGCCAGTGCAGTGCTTTTAGTGCAGGTTGGATGTGCTCCCGCATAGGGAGGCCCAACAACAACCAGGGCCGGCCCCAGGTGTCTGGGCGCCCTAGGCAGGACAGCCTGGGGCGCCCACCCCACCGGGGATGCCAACCTCCCGGTGGGGCCTGGAGAGGGCCCAGACTTGTCCTGGGCGCCTCGCGCAGCTGCGAGGCCCCCGGGGAGAGCCGGGAAGGGGGCAGCGCCACTCTCCCGGGCCCCACGCAGCTGCGAGGCGCCCGGAGAGAGCTGGGGAAGGGGCGGTGCTGCTCTCCCGGGTCCCTCGCAGATGCGAGGCGCCCAGGGAGAGCTGGGAACGGGGCGGCGCAGCTCTCCCGGGCCCCTCGCAGATGCAAGGCGCCCGGAGAGAGCTGGGGAAGGGGCGGCGTGGCTCTCCCGGGCCCCTCGCAAGTGCAAGGCGCCCGAGGAGAGCTGGGAATGGGGCAGCGGGGCTCTCCCGGCCCCCTCACAGCTGCGAGGTGCCCGGAGAGAGCCGGGGAAGGGGCGGCGCGGCTCTCCCGGCCCCCTCGTAGCTGCGAGGTGCCCGGAGAGAGCCGGGAACGGGGCGGTGCAACTTTCCCGGCCCCCTCGCAGCTGCAAGGGGCCCGGGGAGAGCCGGGAACGGGCGGGCTTGGAACGCCTGCCCCTTCCCTCCCAGCGGCGGCGCGGCCGGGGGGGGAGAGACGCCGCTCCGCCGCCCCTGCCTCCTCTCCCCCTGGCTTTGGGGAGAGGGCGGGCAACCTCCGCTGCCGCCTGCCACCTCCTGAGCCCCGGCGGGGTGCTCGGGGAAGCGGGGGGGGGCTTTTCCTGGGAGGGGCCGGGCGCGGTTTGGGGACCCCAGGGAGGAGGGGGAGGGTGACTTGCGCCCTCGGTGGGCGCTTTCCGCGGCGGCGGCAGCAGGGGATCCTGCTGGCCACCGCCGGCCACTTCCTCCTCCTCCTCCTCCTCCTCCCCCCGGGCGCTTTTTGCGGCGGGGCGCCCAGTTAGGGCGGCGGCGGGGGGCTTTTGGGGGGGGAGCGGGGCACCATTTGGTGCCCCTGAGGCCAGCGCACCCTAGGCGAGCGCCTAGTTTGCCCAATGGGCGATCCAGCCATGACAACAACCTGGCCACTGTGTTCTGCACCAGCTGCAGCTTCCGGATCTGGGACAAGGGCAGCCCCACGTAGAGAGCATTACAGTAATCTAGTCTTGAGGTGACCATTGCATGGATCACTGTTGCCAGGTCATTGCGTTTGAGGAAGGGAAGCTGCCTAATCATCCGAAGATGATAAAAGGCTGACTTCGCAGTGGCTGCTACCTGTGCCTCCATTGTTAAGGAGGCATCTAGGAGAACTCCTAAGCTCCTAACCTCACCTAACCTAACCACTAGCACCAACAGCACCCCATCAAAGGTTGGGAGTGGGATCCCTACCCTTGGGCCACTCCGACTCCAGCACAGAACCTCCATCTTCATCAGATTCAATTTCAGTCGACACAGTCTAAGCCAATCAGCCATAGCTTTCAGTGCCATATCTAGATCTTCTGGTCTGGAGTCAGACTGGCCGCTTTGAGAGGCTATGGAAGGCACAGAGATTGTAGCTAGCAGGGCATGTCCTTGGCCCTTTCTTCAATTTTGAAAATTTAAAAGGCCATTGGGAGATATCTGGTTTTTGGAGGATGGGAGACTATCGGTTGTTAGTCAGGTATTATCCCTTTAAAATTTAAAAGGATCAGATGCCACCCAAGAGGTGTTTGCCCTGAAAGTTCGCTCTTCCCTCCTCACTTCCACCCTGGAAGGTGGAATTTCTTTTTTAATTCAAGTTTTGTCTTTTTTTACAGGCCAGACTTTTGTAGCTGAATAAATGGAGTTATTGGGCAAACCACCATGTTTGAAAAGGCCATGAAAGTGGATTTGAACATGAACATAAAGCACTCAGATCTAATGCTCTGCCTAGCTTGGGATCAGTGTTAAAATCCTGACCAGGGCAGGATTTTAACACTGCTCCCAAGTGTTAAGTACTGGGTTCGCCACATGGAGACTTTAAGTCCTGCACCGTCGAAATGGCTGAGGACTGCACAGAGACAGGAGGTGAAGTCCTCCGGAGTTGCTGTGGCAATGAGGACATCATTGAAAAATGGCATCACTCCAGGGATCCCTTTCAACAGAGAATCCATTAACTGTTGGAAAATCCCCAGGGCCACACTCACCCCAAACTGTAAACGCTTCAATTTTAACGCACCCCTATGTATAACTATGGTCTGGGCAGTTGCAGTGGCATCATCTACAGGCAGTTATTTGTATGCTTGCACAAGATCCAACTTGCTGAAGATTTTGGCCCCTGCCAAGGTGGCCAATAGGTGACTCACAACCGGGACTGGGTAGGAATGGTCGTGGAGGTCCTTGTTCAGTGTACATTTATAGTCCACGCAGATGTGGCCGTCGCCTTTGGGCTTTACGGGCGTTACAATGGGGGTCTCCCACGGCGCATGTGATACTGGTTCTAGGATCCCATGAGCCACCAAGCGGTCAAGCTCCGTGTCTATTTTGGGCTGTAAGGCTATTGGGACGTGGCGGAACCTCATGCATATAGGGGCCACCTGGGGGTCTAGCTGCAAGGAAACCAGGGGCCCTTTATAACATCTGAGAGCCCCATCAAAGACCCCTGGAAATTCCCCACACATATTGGTGTAATCCTGAGACACGCAGTGCTCACCCCCCTGATGGTGATACCCAATGGCGTGAACCATGCCCACCACAACAGACTGACCAAGTTGCCCTCTACCACAATCAAGTCCAGGAACGCCTTGAACCCCCGGTACTTCACCCAGAATGTCCCCACGCCCCAGATTGGAACCTGGTTCCTTTGAAAGTCCACGAGACTTAAAGGTGACAGGTGCAGGTGGGGGCCCACGTTCGGACAAAGTCTGTCTAGCATTTCCACCAAAATGATGGATGCCGCTGATCCAGAGTCGACCTCCATAGCACAGGGGGACCCTTCTATCTGGATCTGGATCTTGGGGGTTGCGGGCAGGTTGGGGAGGCAGAGTACCTGTAGTGAGTCCTGGCTGGTCAACAGGTAGAGGTTGTCCATTCCCATGGTGGTCTCATAGTGTGCAGAGGTCTGCTGGCATTGTTGGGTTTGGGGGTTTTCATTCTGGTTGCCCTTGGATCTGCAGATGCGGGTGATGTGTCCTTGCTTCCCGCACATGTGACATGTGGCATCACAGAACCAGCACAGCTTGTGCTCATGTGCCTCTCCACAGCTGGCGCACATGGCATGACTCGCTGGCACATGCGGGGTGCTGGCAACTCCTTATGGCTTCCTGCGGCTCAATGGGCGGACTAGGTGGACGTCTTCTTCATCTGAATTCTCCAGCACCGGGTCGGGGAGCACGAGGTGTGATGCTGGCTATGTCTTGTCTCGGTGGGAGGCCTCATAGGTGATCATGAGCTGATGGGCCTTGTCAACTTTTAGGTCAGTTGTGCCGATCATCTTGCAGCATTGACCCCCATACGAATTGGGTCAAGATGTTATCTTCCACCTTGGGGAAGGCACACTCCATGGCATGTTGGCACTACGTAGCCATATGCAGCTGTCTCTCCAGGTTTCTGGAGGCGCCTCTGGAACTCTATTCTCCTGGCTAGCATCGTTGGCTTGGGCGTTAGGTACCGAGTCAAGGCCTCGATTATTTCCTCGTGAGAGCACTAGAGGATGGCCTTAGGGGCCAGGAGGCTCTTGGCTAGCAGGATGGTGGCAGTACCACAGGAACTTAGGAGGAGGTTCCTTCTCTTGGCCAAGTCGGTCACTTCATGGTACGCGAGGTAACAGGTTAGCTGGTCTGTCCACGAATCCCAGAATTCAGGATGTGAGGAGTCGAAGACTTCAAGGTTTCCCTGAGCGGCAGCCATGCTTCTAGTGCATTGTGGTGAGCAGAGACGCGGGGAGCTGGGCACAATGCGGTGCTGCTCAGGAGCGGTGCGGGGTGCGGTGGCTTCCCCGGGGTCAGTACTCATTGCTGTGCTGGTTGGAGAGCAGGCCCGCTCATGGGATCCCATCCTCATCACCACTGTAAAGTACTGGGTTCGCTGCATGGAGGCTCAGACTATGACATGCGTTCAGACACATTTATTGTACTTCACATAACACACACTGCAAACCCTGCCCTGCAAGGGCCAACTTTATACACCCCACCTAGCATACCCTTAGTCCCATTGGTGGGTTTGAATTTCCCGCCAGGGTCTAATTGGTGGACTTGAGGTGGACTAGGATCCTAGGTCCTATTGTTTTTTTGTCCTAAGCTTCAGACTTATGTGGCGGACCCCTAGTGGCAGTCCACGTACACAACACCAAGCTAGACAGAATCTTTCTTGACAACTGGTAAATTGCATGGTGCACTTTTTGGAGGCATTTTGTTTACTATCCAACTGGAAATTCTCTGAGATTGTTCCCCTTTCTTACCAAAGCCACCCTGTCAGATTTCAGGTAAACAGGATAAGGGTTTCAATTTTGTAGGTAGTCCAAATGCATACTTGCAACTGAATAGAAAGAAATGTTTGATATACTCAGGAGTGAGTAGGTATAGGCTGAGAGATGTTGTCATTGGCCTGTCTTCATCTTGGCAAATGATATCACAGATCTCAAAAATAGAAAATCTGAGTGAATACTTGCATGTTAGGCAGAATGTACTTTACAATGGACCAGTGGGCTTCCATTCTTTTGAACCATAGCAAAGAATTGTGGGGATTTCTGATTTATACCATGTTACCCTGATAAACTTGGGGTTTTGAATGGAGACAGTTACATACCCTAACATTTTCTGAAACACAAACCTGTCTGGTTTGTTATTGAATTTCTAGCAAGCATCATGGGCTGAAAATCTCTCCTCTGTTTTATGCAAACGGCTTTGTCCATGAATCCCAATGATTACTTTTCCTGCTAAAGAAAACTCTGAATCCCTCATGTGACAATACATTTTGAATGAACAGGTATTTTGATTGGCTTATATCCAGGGTTTGTGAACATTTACTTGGTATTATTGTATGAACACACATTTGGCAAATGTAGAGATGGGTGGGATCTGCTTTGACTTTTCCAAGAAAGAAATCTACTATTATGCTTATTGATGCCTTCAGGATTGGGCCCTATGTTTGGGTGCAAGTGTTCAGGAGACACATTTCTGCCCTTGAATGCAATCATCCATGTAATTATTGTATGACTGATAGGAAAGGGGCAAAATCACATTATTGTTATGATAGCAAGCGCAAGGCCATTGATCAAGGTGACAACTGGAAATTAATCATAGAATGGAAGACAGGAGTCTTCCTCTGAATGAAAGGGGGAGACTTAATTGACTCCATTGCAGCCAATCAGAGCTAGCCTTCTTGTCATGGCACAATTGCCTTAGGAGGCTATCTGAAGCAAAAGTAGAAGTAGGCAACAAGGTGATCTCTGTTTTATTTTCCCACTCTCATTGCCTCTCTGGATATGATTCTTTTAAATGTATAGTTTTTATTAAGGGTAAGTATATGACTTGAAACTGAACCCGGCTGAATAGAGCTGAATGCTTTGCTTGATGATATTTTCCTGGGGTTGTTTGTTTCCCAGGCTTCAAAAGATATATTGTGTTTTGCTGCCAGATAAGGACTTTTCCAGAGAGAAAAGCATTTTTTTCCCAATCCTTCTGCTTTTGGAAAGAAGAAGGGCTTTTAGATTTTTTTTTTTTACTCTCCACTTCAAGTGTGTTTCTGTCGAACTGTTGCTTTCCTAATTTGGGAAACTCTGACTAGACGGAACCAACAAATTCCCCAACACCAAACGTTTCTGTCACTTTTTATTTCTAGCCTTTCTGTAAAATTTAATCTTAAAATTTATTTTTTATGTGAAGGAAATGAAAGTTGAAGCCAGATTAAGGCAGAAAGCCATCTGTCTTCAGAGGAAGTAAGTTTTACCTTTACAGCTGCTTTTGGTAATCCTTTATCTTCAAAGAGAACAAAAGATTTTACCTTTAGTGACAGGAAAAAAGCAAAACCCTGGCAGTCAGCAGCAGTGCAGTCAGCTGCAGAGTGGTATGATAACCATGTGACTGAGGCATCCAATTGGAACCTTTAGTCATTATGGAAAAAATGTCACTGGTTGCTAATTATAGAGTGAAGCTGCAATATATACTTTGGTTGATATAGAATGTTATCACTGTTTTGATTCTGAAGATAAGACTGTCCTGAAGTGAATGGCGTAATGAGTAGGTATAAAGATACCCTTTATTTAGGTCTGTCCACTGATTAATATTTTTGTGAGGTAACTAACCAGTCAATGCATAGATTTTTTAAAAAGACCCTCTATCTGTGATGTATAGTATTTACTCAAAACAAAGACAGCCCTGAATGTAAAACAATTATCCTAAAAAGTTTTTTAATTACTGTACATAGCTGTAACCTGTGTGTGAATTTTAGATGACCTCCTCTTTCTCTTGATAGCACATGTGTGTGTGGTGGTGGGGGGAAATGCCAAGCTTCCTTTCAGGTAAATAGGGTATTACAGGGTGTTTCTATTTGATTTTGGAGAAAAATTCCTCATGGCCTGAGGAAATCTGCTATTACTGTATACTCAGGAGGCTGGGGAGGTGAGAAGTAGGGATGGGCATGAACTGGGAAAATGTGGTTTGATTTGTGGTGCACCCATGGATTTTCAGAAACCTTTTGGTGCTAAACAAACTGGTTTGATTTGTGAGGTTCATGATGTGATAGAATGCCCCCCTCCAGTGTCCTAGAGACACCAAACTCACAGAGGATCTCTGGCCAACTCTCCTCTACCTGCCCTCCAAGTTTAGTGAGGATTAGATTTCTGAGGCCCAAGTTAAGGCTCCTCAAAGAAGGTGCCCAAAAGAAAATGCTTTATGGGAAAATGACAGACACAGGGTCAAGAGGTTCAGGAGTGTATAGAATGGATTCTGTGCAAGCTAGAGACATCAAGCTCACATGAAATCCCCAACTGACTCTCCTCTATATGCCCTCCAAGTTATGTGCAGATTGGACTTAGAGGGTCCAAGTTATGCCCCTCCAAAGAAGATGGCCCCAGGTAAAATATCAGGTGTAGGCTCAAAAGTGTATAGAATGGAACCCCTGCAAGCTACACACACCAAATGCACAGGGAACCTCACCCTTCTGCCTGCTTCTCTACAGTCTCTACAAGTTGAGGGCAGATTATATTTCTGGGGTCCTGGTTACAGATCCCCCTAAAAGAAGAAGAAGAAGAAGAGGAGGAGATTGGATTTATACCCTGCCCTTCACTACCCAAAGGTGTCTCAGAGTGGCTTACAAACTCCTTTCCCTTCCCCTCCCCACAACAGACACCCTGTGAGGTAGGTGGGGCTGAGAGACCTCTTGACAGAGACTGCTCTTTTTTCAAGAACAGCTGTGCCAGAGCTATGGCTTGCCTAAGGTCATCCAGCCAGGTGCAGGTGGAGGAGTGGGGAATCAAACCTGGTTCTCCCAGATTAGAGTCCGTGCACTTAACCACTACACCAAACTGGTGGGAGAATACCTGCTTGCTCTTGACACTGGTGGGAGGGCAGGAGAGGAGACTTATGACCATGCAAGAGAGGTCAACCCAGATGGCAGCCTTGCACAACCAGTACTCCAGGGGATCGGCATTGGTGGGTTCAGGGGATTCTGTGAGGTATCCCCTCACCATTACCTCTGCCAAATCCTCCACCATTGCATGCCTGGCATCCCTGCTGCTGGTGACCTCCCAGTTCACCACTGACAACCAGTAGTGAGGCTTCTCCCTGTTTGGGTTCCAGCAAGTGGGACTAGTGAGCCCTATACAAAAGAAAAGGGCTTCACTTGAACTGAAATGGAACTAGACTGCTGATTCTTGATATCAAAAAGATTGTATAGCAGCTTTTAATGAAATTCTTTCAGGAAAACTGTTAGGAACTAGTGAGCATCCAATGTGAGATGAGTTATCCCTAAGGAATGAGGGAGTATTTTTTCTGGGTTGAACAGGCTAGAACTTGACAATGAATGTATGAAAGGTAATGACATCCTCTAAAGAGAGAGAAAATAAGGAGGGGACAATGGCATGCATCCTACCACTGGATGGAGGAGGTTTCTAAGGATCCTTTCTCCAACTTAAGTGGGTGTTCCATTGGAGAAAGTGCTAATTAAGGTGGCAGCAGTCTTCTTAGCCTAGAGGAAGTCTTCAGATTTTGCTCAGTGGAGTGGCAGGATAGATGCTTAGTGACTACAAGTCCTGTTAAGCTCAATATTTATGCAAATGGAAAAGTTGCTCCTACAATCAACACATCCACACTTGTTGTCTAAAAGCAAAAAAGAAACAGAAAGGAGAAGTAGAGAGGATGAAGCCTTTTCAGGATGTTTGGAAGCTAAAGGTTTCATCCTAACTAGAGTTATGCCCTTCTAAGCCCATTGATTTCAATGGACACAGAAGAGTCCAACTGCTTAGAGTGGCACTGAATATCTACAATAATTGAAGCTTAGATAGAGGGTATACCATGCAGCTGGTAAGGGATTATCAAAACTTACCCCAGCATAGTTAACCTGTACAGTCAAGGAAACCACAAAAGAAGCCCTCCTTTTAAAAAGTAGAAATCTTATCCAAACGAGAACAAGAAGAAGCAGTTAGGGCTGCCAACTCTGGGCTGGGAAATTCCTGGAGATTTTGGTGGTGGAGCCTAGGGAGGGGAGGGACCTCAGTGGGATTATATGCCCTAGAGTCCACCCCTCCCCCAAGGCAGCCATTTTCTCCAGGGAATGATCTCTATAGTCTGGAGATCGGTGGTAATTCTGGGAGCTCTCCAGGCCCCAATTTTGTCAGGGCCAAAAAGAGCCCAGGCTCAATGCAAATAAGCTAAAAGGGTTATCAGACCTCTGTCCAAATCTACTTTGATCCAGCAGGATTTTTCCCGGTAGGTGAATGTGAGAGATGGAGAGAAAACCAGCAAAAATATCTTGATTTAGAAGTAATGTTTATTAAGCTCACACTAAGGAAATTCAAAAAGCATTCCGCTCAAACACACTCATACTCATGCTCAGGTGTGCCACCATATATATCAGAGAGCGATAGAAACAAAGCTGTGTGTGACACTATAATAATACTCAAAGCATTTACAAACTTATCACAAACAGACACACAAATTAATAAAGTTATCTAAGTTCAACCTTAGTACAGAATACAGGAACTAAAGAAGGTCCAAAATAATCTTTTCACGAAGTTTCGGTAATACTTTCGCTTCCAAGAACTTCATCTGAGAAGGACCAATTATCTCTCCTTATAAATATTTATCTTTTGGTTTTGCAAGATTCCATGTGCTCCCATTGGCTGTAAAATGCCCTCCCTCAGCCATTGGCCCATCAGCTGCCACTCAAGAGTACTCGCGTGCCATTGGCCGGGTGCTGGGCTGCTACTCTTCCCCACCCACTCCCCCTGGCAGACAGCTCTGTCTCCTGAGGAAGACAGTTCTCTTGACTCCTGTGAAGGACTGTCCCCTCAGTGACTGTTGGTAGGCAGCCAAGCTTGGTTCTGTAAGTAAAAAAACAAAGGGCTTTCAGCATAACCCCCTCCCCAATGACTACTTTCCTGTCAGAATAAATGGAAAAAGGCTTTCTCCTGCTTAGCTTCAGCATGGCTGGCTGGCTAACGAGGTGGGTTATCAACCATCAAACCATTTTCTTCAACTCCCCGCTGTGCGGCTGACTTTCCCCTAGGGCTGCCAATCTCCAGGTGGGACCTGGAGATCTCCCACTGTTACAATTGACCTCTAGATGACAGAGATCAGTTCCCCGGGAGAAAATGGTTGCTTTGGAGGGTAGATTCTATGGCATTATACCCTGCTGAGTCCTTTCACACACACCCCAAATGCTGCCTCCACAGGATCCACCCCCCCAAATCTCCAAGTATTTCCCTAATCAGAGTTGGCACCTGTACTTTCTCCTCTGTCAATAAAAGGCCCTTTCCACACCTATGTTGGCCTTTGGTGTAGTGGAGAGCCAGTTTGGTGTAGTGGTTAAGTGTGCGGACTCTTATCTGGGAGAACCAGGTTTGATTCCCCACTCCTCCACTTGCACCTGCTGATGTGACCTTGGGTCAGTCACAAGCTCTGGCACAGCTGTTCTCTCAAGGACAGTTTGTGTTAGAGTTCTCTCAGCCCCACCTACCTCACAGGGTGTCTGTTGTGGGGAGGGGAAGGGAAAAGAGTTTGTAAGCCGCTCTGAGATGCCTTTGGGCAGTGTAGGGCGGGGTATAAATCCAAACTCCTCCTCCTCCTCCTCCTTTGGGAGAAAACTCATTGGGCCCAGTCCTGATCAGGTTGCCAACTCCAGGTGGGCAATTCCTGGAGATTTGAGGGATGGAGCCTGGAGAGGGTGAGGTTTGAGGAGGGGTGGCACCTCAGACAGGTACTATGCCATAGACTCCACCCTCCAATCCAGCCATTCCCTGATGGGGAACCATTGTTGCCAATCTCCAGGTGGAGGCTGGAGATCATTCAAAATTACAACTGCTCTGTAGGAGGCATGGGGGAGGAGATGGAAAGCTAAAGGTAGGTTGATGTTTGGCTGGGAGGGAGATAGGGTTATCAAGTCCAGGTTGGGAAATTCCTGGAGATTTGAGGGGTTGAACCTGGAGAAGGTGAGTGTTGAGGAGGGGTGGGACCTCAGACAGGTACAATGCCATAGACTCCACCCTCCAAACCAGCCACTCCCTCCTGGGGAACCACTGTTACCAATCTTGGGGGTGGGCTGGAGATCACTCAAAATTACTACTGCTCTTCAGGTAGCAAAGATCAGTTCCTCTGGAGAAAATGGTGGACTCTGTCATTATACCGTGCTGAGATTGCCACAGCAAATTGTCACTGAGTGCCCAAAGCCGGGGCACTCTCCCAGAGCCTCTTTCTAGAGCTCGTTGTATTTATTTCCACAACGGGCCTTATTCCTAGTAACTGTATAAAACATTAATTCAGTAGTTACAAAGGGTTACAAATGATTACAAAATTAGCTATAAATATTTTTACCATTTTTAATATTTTTTACAATTTTAGCAAGAATTTTCAACATCTTTATCAATTTTTAATTTTCTGTTTTACAATTTTTATAAATGTTATACATTTTGTAAACAATGTTTTACCTGTACAATTGTTTTCTTTCCTAAAGTCTGTCAGGACTAGTCAAGCAAAGTTGGAAAATCTATAACAGACAAAGGTTACTTATACAAGAAATACAATAAATGAGCCGAAATATTCCAGAGAAAGCAAATTACTTAAATAAACTTATAATGAAGTCTTTCACTCACTCCATATTCTTCACCAAGCATATAGATATATAAGGCATATCTCAGAGTGAATGTTAGGTAAGTGTTCGTAACCTCAGCGTTTCATTGTAGCTTCCATGAAACTACATATCTAGGCCAGCTTTAAATGCAGGTGAATCAGTTTGAATTGGAGAATCCCAAACAGATGGTGAAGGAGATTCTGTTCCTCCCTTGCTCTTCGCTGGTTTTATACTACTTCTTGTTTCAGTCTCCCCCATGTGGTTTACACCTACCTCCTTCCATGGAAATCAGCTAGATCCAATGGTTCCACAGCTTTCTGGGGGAAATGACCTTCTGTCTGAGATAGCATGGTAAAAACTCCTCCTTTCCTTCTTATCAGAAGGTTCTGGTGGGCTGATTCTGGAGACTCGGTGAGGTTTGATCAGTATCTTGGCCAGAGGTATCCAAGATACCACTATAGAAAGACTGAGGTGGGAGAGGCAGTCATGCATACAATATCCCTTTGAGCTAGCCCTGCAAACTGGGAAAAGTACTTTCTGCTTTTGGAGTGTGGTATTTTCTGTAAACAATGGAATAGAGTGATCTGCTTGTTGTAGCTTGTTTTTGCACCACCTTCAAGTGGACACATTCACTCTCAGTCACCCTCACCCACACATTTAGGTCCTCAGCCTAGCATTTCATAAAGCAAGATTGGCCAAATAACACTAACATTGTAGGTAGGGGTCTTTTCGTAGAAAAACAGCTGCAGGAGCTCCTTAGCATATGGTATGCTAATGAGCTATTAGGCTATTAGCATATGCCACACACCTCGACATCACCGGAAGTGATGTCAGAAGGGGAAGCAAAAGGGGGGAAGAATCTTCAAAAGCCTCCCCTTCCCTTCCCCAGCTGGTCTGGGTGGGGCAGCTAAGAGAGAAGGGGTTTAAAGTTTAAACTCCTTCTCATGAGAGTTGGGCCACAGAAGGAGGAAAGAGGGAAGGAAAGAGAGAGAGTAGAGAGAAGGAAAGAAGAAAGGAAAGAGGGAAAGAAAGAGAAGGAAAGGGGAGGGAAAGAAAGAGAGGGAAGAAGGAGGGAAACAGGGAAAGGAGGAAAAAAGAGAAGAGAAGAAGGTGGGAAAGAAAGAAAGAGAGAAGAGAAGAAGGAGGAAAAGAGGGAAAAGAGAGAAGGAAAGGAGGAAATGAAAGAAATTTGGCGATAATTTGGCCCCATTATATCCTATGGGCCATTGAAGTCAATGGTGAAAACATAGGGTATATTCTGGGGGCTGGAGGGGAGGGGGTTTGAGAGAGAGGCCCCAAACTCACAGGATAGCTGATGGAGCCTCTCCCCAAGATACCACGAGTTTCAAGAACATTGGATCAGAAGGTTCAATTCTATGGGCCCCTAAACAGGTTGCCCCTATTCCCTCCATTGTTCTCTATGGTGGGAAAAAAGTTACTATGGGCTGTAGTGCAACCATTAAAAAGATACATTGAGGGTGGCATGGTGGTGTGGACACAATTTTCGCAGGGGTTACATGTGTTGCCTTGCATGTCTGCTTCTCTCTCTCTTTCCCTCCCTCCCCTCCCCCCACCGCCTCCCTTCCCGCCTCCCCTCTCCCTTTCCCCTCTCTTTTTCGACCTGGCACAACGCAACTACGCATGTGTAAAGCACGCCCATTTTCCAGTGGGTGGGTGCATTACAATGTAACCACACCCCTGATAAAAAAGAGGGGGAAGAGGGGGAGGGGGCACTAGATTCAGGGCAAGGCAACAAACCCTGGTCAGAGTTCCTTAATGCGGAACTCCCCCAACAGAATCAGGCGAATTAGACCCGAGGAGAATGGAGAGCATTAGTGTGGAATTGGCCTAAGTGATTTCCTGTCATCACAGATCGTTGAGCAGTGCCCCCAAAACCTTGTCATAAACAACATTTCCAAAGCATGAACATGACAGCTAGGGTACCTGGCAGTGCCTTCTTTAAAATAATCAGGCAGATAAGGAGACAATGGAGTGAGTCAGGCTGCATGAAACCACTGCACATTTCTGAATCCATAGAATTCCTCCTTCAGATAGCTTAGAGGAGATTAATGACTGCTTCATAGATAGCCCAGCAGTAAATATCAACCAAATGGATGGGGGACACCATCAATCAGATTGCACTGATGCATTGATAGGGTTAGTGTTCGCAACAGGACTGGGGCCCATCTCAGCAACTCTCTTTGCCTCCTTAGAGATGGAAGCTTCTTATTTTCAGATCATTGTCCAAAATATTCACCACAACAGATTTTTTTTTGGTCTTTGATCCACCATCTGTAAGAACAAATAGGAAAGATGTCCATCTACAGGGTGGTTCTCTGCATTGGCTTTTCCCTCCATTGTTTTACCAAACCACATGCCACTTTCACTTTCTTTGATCATTGGATTTTATGGTACCCTCTACACTGCATGCCACTTTCACTTTCTTTGATCATTTGGTTTTATGGTACCTTCTGCATAGATTTATAGCCATTCAGGGGTGACTTCGCAGACGGTACAGCAGTGCCCTAGGGTATTTGAATGTGGTTTTGAGCTGCAGCTTTGGTAAAACAATGGAGGGAAAAGCCAATGCAGAATCGTCCTACATTGCAGGCTGGCTGCCTCATGCCTGATATATTCTGTTTGTACAGGTCATGTCTTGGTGGCAGGCTGTACCCGACTGACTCCTGTTGATCAGAAATCTGGTATTGTTATGGCAGTACCTGGTTAATCACACAAATCAATCAACAATGCTTTCAATCTTAATGTTAGTGGGCCACTATCTGGTGGCCACATTGTGCATGCTTTCAGGCTTTGCAGATCAGCAGGCACTGGCTGTGATGGATCTGAGGTCACTTTTCTTTACTTCCTGTCTATCTGGACCTGCTCTTTGCCCAGAAAGGATTCTCTGTCTGCACTTTTCAGGGTTACATCACAAAACAGGATCTGAGAATAAATAGGCAGAGATATGAAATGTGAAACTTTTAAGTTAGTTATATAAAAGAATGGTTTTGGCTCAGCCGCTGTACTTTGTAGAGATATTCTTATCAATCAAAAGAGTGATTAATTCGTACTGAAGCACTGAAAGGACATTAAAGCTCTTATCCGCAGATCTCCTCTGCATCTGTACTCAGTCTCTCAAGCACATTGTTCAAGAGAAATGGACTCATAATTTATCTCTATTTTTTACTGAGAAATGAGCAAAGTCTCACAGTTATTGTTTCAATGTTGTCTTAGCCAAAGGAAATATTAGATTTTTCTCCATCCTAGACTTTTTCTTACTCCCAGGTTAGCTGCCAAATTAACCTTCATCTCACCTAGTTTTCTTTTGTGCTGCATTTCAGTTTTGTTTTCCAGTTGTTCAGGCACATGGGCAGTTGTGCATCTTGTAGCTGGACCTTTTGCCAAGAAAGGATGTGATCTTCTTCAGCAGTAGTTAGTAAGGCTAGTTCTGTTCTTCCCATATATCACCCCAAGGCTGTTTCTGTCTGGAGTTGCTCCAGCAATTAATAGACCAGCCTGTGAAACTACAAAGCCATCTTGGAAACACATTAAATTACTAGCACTAATTAGTATTAAAATAATAATTTATCACTTGATCTTTCAAATTTTGGCTTCTTCAAAATGACAGTCTAAAATAGTAAAAGGCCACCTGTGTTGAGAAAGTGTGTTGATTCAGGATACTTGCCACTCCCTGCCCTGTTTTCTTTAAGTCTTAAAGCAGTATTGTGAGATGACCCCCTGTATTGCCCCCTGTAGATCTAGACTCTGCTCCTGGAACTGTGTTCATGTCTGGTGAATTGTGCAAGATGCTTTTGTATGCTAACAATAAATGCTTACTAGTAATCATTTCACTAAACCTTCTAGTTTGTCCACTTCTAGTTCATCCACTTAGCTTGGCCACACTTCTCATAATTTTTATCCATTTATCCTTTCCAGCCTATTGCTTAAAAGAATCTTATCTGAAAAGGAACCTTATCTGCAACCCCTCAGTTGCCTAGATCCTTATATTATCTTCATCTAGAGGCAACAGGTTATGGAACAAAGCTTAAAATATTCTGGGTGAAAATGTTCAAGGTGCTGAAAATAAAACCCAGTGAATAATAGATTTCACTGATTTCTTCCCTGAGTGATGGGAAGCTAAAGTATGCTTGCCTACCTCTTCCATCCAACAGACTCCCTTCATCTCCAGACATCAACACTGGGCTTAATAGCTGGATTGGGTATATGTGCATATAGTTTGTATGGTTAACTCCCCAGTTTTATAAGGAAATTGTGCCTGTGTGTGCATGTACACCCACTTCAGACATTAAGCCCCTTTGGAGGAAGGACAGCCATGCAAGGTAGGAGAGTCAGGCACTGAAAGGAATGATCAGTGAAAATATCATGAGACCTGGTACACTGATGAAGGCCATGTATATTTATTTCATTTAGCATAGTGGTCTTCAGATATAGGACCCATGGAGTATGGAACCCAGTGAGCCATAAGGCTGAGACAAAAAATAATGAGTTAGAATTATGCAACAGGGACAGCTGGAGTCATGATTTCACTGGTGTCAAGAGCAACAGACCAAGAGACCTTTGGACAGGAAACACAAACTGAGTACCAAGAGAGCAAGCCATGGGTCTTCTCTCCCCTGCTGAGTGATCTTGCCCTCATCTTCCTGCTGCTCCTCTCAGTATTTACACAAAGGAAGGCAGGCAGCATGGTGCCCTTGTACTCCCTACATGCACACTAGCAGCAGGTCCTTTCAAAAGACGACAGACATGGCAGCTCTGGATGGTATCATGACCTCATATGTGGGGCTCTGAGACCGACCCAGTGGTTGAAGAAGACTATTGACTTAGCATATATAGGGTTGGCTACAGCTTTTAAAATTCTGTCCTACCTAAGCTCCTGTCCCACATGGCTTTTGTTTATTTAGGTCCCATCATCTTCAACACAGCCTTTTTGAATAAGACCTGTTTTTTTTAACCAGATATTTGGATCCAACCCACTATTAAAAACAGCAGAACAATTAATTTTGCTTGAACTTTATGGTCAATAGGGATATCTTTTCATTGTCTAAGAGACTGCCTCTCTGTAAAAATAGTTTTGGGATATCAAAAAAGAGACCTTTCTCTTTTTAAAACCAGATATTTGAATCCAACCCACTGTTACAAACAGCAGAGCAAACAATTAATTTTGCTTGTACTTTATGCTCAATAGGGGTATCTTTTCATTGTCTGAGAGACTGCATCTCTGTAAAAATAGTTTCAGCATATCAAGCCAACATGATGCCTAGAGGTGTGTGGTTTCATTTGTTCATAACCATCCCTTTTAAAACTTATATCTTTGATTCTTTCCCTCTGCTGTTACCCCTTCCTCTCAGCCCACTTTCTAAATTATAAAAGATCCTTGGGGCAAAGGCTTGGTTTGTGTCCTTACTACTTTCTAAAGCACTATGTATTTTTATGGTTAGGGATGGAAATGAACTGAACCATGTTTGTTGTTTGTGAACTGAAGTTTGTAACAGGTCCGCTGTCGGAAACTTCCATGAACTTTTAAAACAGTTTGTGATGGTTTGTGGCAGTTTGTGGATAGAGCAGACAGCAGGGGTTTAAAGGGACTCCAAGCCCCTTTAAACCCCTGCTTTCTGTTCCCCACAAAAGCCACAAAAACAGCTGAGCAGCATGGAGCAGCCTGCTTAGCTATTTTTGTGGCTTTTGTGGGGGACAGAAAGCAGGGGTTTAAAGGGGCTTGGGCTTTCTTGTGTAGTCTCTTTAAACTTTAAAAAGACAGCACAAGCTATTTTTCAGGCTTTCTGCAAACCCCGTTTAAAGGGACTGCAATCCCTTTCAATGAGGTTTGCAGGGCCATGAAGCAGTTCAGTTTGCAAATGAATCTCCCAGTTTGATTCATTTTGACCACAATACATAATAACAATAACAATAACAATAAAAATTAGGAAGTTGAACAATGCAGCAAATCTAACATTTGTTCTAAAAGACTTGCATATTTGAGAATTATTTGGGAATGGGAAGGAGGTAGGCATGATGATTACAGCTCTCTTATTTATGAAGTTCTGGGTCAGATAAATAGTGGTGGACTCAGGCCGAATTTATCATAAGTGGAACAGAAATTTCCTGTCCTCCACCCCCCACTGCAGGCAACTGATCTTTAGAAAATGATGCTCTTCTGGGTAGGGGACTCTGAGGAATGACATGAGAAGAGCTTGCAGCAGGAAAGGGGAATCAATAGAAATTTCCAGTTTAGTCTGGATCCAACCCAATAGTTCTACTACTGCCAAAAAGTATCCATAATATTTGAGAGCAGTAGAATAAGTAGCCAGTGAGTATCCACTGCAAAAGAAATGGTTGAAAGAAGTGTTCCTATGGGTGCAGGACTATTTTTATGCCTTCTTAATTCAGTTTGGTATTCCCTCTTTGAACAGAGAGAGTTGGGTTTACTGGGTAAAATCTCATATGCAGGAGATGTCTTGCAATGCTGAGGACAGGCAGAGAGGCTGAGGAGCTCACACCAATGTCACAAACCATATCATCATTGCCTGCAGGTAATTAAAATGGATTTTTAGGAGAACATGCTCTTTGCAGTGTGTGTTAACACTCCACATTTCCTTTCATTAGGACTCCATAGCTTAATCCTTCAGAAATGGCTTGGCATCACTTAAAACACCACCACACAGCAAGAGTAAATCTATTACGACAGAGCTGGTTTCAGCATTAAACCACCGCTGCCTTAATTTGCTGACCTTTGTTTAGATTTACAAACATATAGTCATAGCTACAATTTTGCCAGAAATACTGTGAATGGACAGTATTGTGGAGCCATTTTGGGAGTGTATCACTGAAAGACCTCAGGAACTATTCTCAGGATTACAGTGACATCCTTCTGTTGCCAAAGGACACTAGCCTTCAATTGCATTTTTATTACCAGACAGGAAGGAATCACTTGGAGCAGTTATCAAATGCTTTTCAGTTAGGCTTCCCCTCAGTGTTTCCAAGAGACTGACGAAACCATACAACATAGCACACACAGGCTTGAATCCTAACCTCTCTTTCTGTTTCTTTAGAGACTTCTGCTCGTAGAGGAAGGGGAAGATGATATCTGCTGATTCCCTCTCACTGCAGCCCTACCCCAGTTTAATCCCCTGTGGTGGTCCAGTAACCTGCAAGGGCACAGCTTTGAAGGTCAAAGAAGCAGACTGGGACTTTTTCCACACACTGGAGATACTTCTGATTTTCTTGGGAGCTGATCCGCAAGCACTGGAATCAGTTTGGGCAGGGTTCTTCTGCACATCTGTCCTCCCTGTGCATTTGTACAGTTGTAGAGTCTGTTTTCTTCCACAGGTGGCTTAAATAATGAGGATTTTTGAGGAAGGGTGCTGTCATCACTAGTGTCATTATTAATGCGCCCCATTTTTTAAAAGGCTCTAAAATATAGATATATTGTTGTTGTGTTGTGATGATTGTTTGAATTTTCAGCTTTCCAGAAGTCTCCAGTTGTTTCCATTGTGGAGATATGCCTTTTCCCTTATATCTCCATGAGGGAAGGAGCTAGAGACTTACTTTTTAAAAAAGTAAAGCTGTGAATTCAGAGAACCTGCTTAAACTATCATCACCACAACACTATAGCAATATATCAGTATTTAAGGCCTTTTAACAACCCCCCTGAAATAACATTTCTTTTTTTTGGGGGGGGGGAGTGTGTGGTTTAATGATGGCAAAAGTTCAGTAATTGAAAAGTGGGATGGAGGTTGGTGGGACAAAACAAACAAACAATAGCAACTTTATGCACTAGGAAAAAACTGACTCAAAATTAGCTCCCAGGAAAACCTTGGGGTAAAAGTGGTCTCAAAAGCTCAACAGCAAAAAAATCCAAGGGAAAAAGACACCCCCCCCCTAAACTAAGTGAAAACTAAAGGCACAAAATTGCATTCAGAAAACAGGGAACAAACCAAAGCAGTATGAGGCCAGAAACGATGAGAAAAACCCAGGCAGAAAAGCCCTGGAATGGGGGTGGGGGGTGGGAAAGGTACAATTTATGCTTATTATGCAGAACCAGTTTGTTGTTGAGGATCCAAGTCATGGTTTATACAATGCCTTATAAAATACATTTATTTATTTATTTGATTTATTAATTTAAATATTTTACCTTTTTATTTCTCACATTACAGGACTCAAAGCAGCTTACAATTTGAAACCAGGGCTGGCCCGAGGTTTTTTTGTGCCCTAGATGGGGCTACCTTCTGGCGCCCCCTGCGCCACAGGGGCCCCCCAGGGGGAGGGAGAGCTCCCCTCCTCCTCCTCCTTCCCCCTCTCGCCAACCCCTGGGGCATGCCGGCAAGCCAGTGAAGGGGCGGGGGTTTAAACCCCCGTCCAATGTTCCCTCTAAGCTGTGGAGTCTTGTGAGCAAAAATTCTACTTTGTGAGCTACTGACGTTGAACTTGTGAGCGAACAATGTGGCTACTACATAAATTAGTTTGCTCTGGAGCCCTCCTTCCTGAGCTAAGACAAAAATCGGTGAGCTGGAGGCTAAAAAACTGTGAGCTGCCTCACACTAACTCAGCTTAGAGGGAACACTGCCCCCATCCCTTCTGTCGGAGCTCCGGCAAACCAGGGGAAGGGGAGGGGGTGTTGGCAGGGCTTTTGGCATGCGGATGGGGGCCTTTTGGTGCCCCTAAGGGCCGGCGCACTCTAGGCGAATGCCCTGTTTGAAACAGAGATACCCCAAAAACAGCATCTCTGTTATCCCACAACTTAACAGGCTAACAACGACAACAATGTCTCAGGCAGCAGGACAGGTCTGATCCTTTCCCCAGAGAGAAGTTCTTAACTGTGCCTCAGGCAAAAGGGAGGATTGGGCCAAGTCTTATGTAGCCCTGGCTTCCCTGGAGGAGGCTCCCCATAGAATGGGGAGAAATATCTGGACCTTTAGACATTTAACCAGGTCTTTGCAGAGAGTTTTATGGGACACTCCAAACATTAGAAATCCAGAGCCAGAAATCTTAGACGGCTGCTGTCACTTAGAAGTGTGATCTTTTAATTTCCTGCTGGTTGCACTCTCTGTTTGAGAAATCATACTTGTCTGTTTCTCAAGCTTTGTTATGGTTTGCCAGCCTAGCTGGTAACATTTTGGAATACATTACTGTCAAGTTGTGACCAGCTCTTGCCTCATTCGTGCATTTCATCTCAGGTGTGACACATGCTCATTCATTATGCTTCGCAAGCACCTACCAAGCTGATAAGTCTGCCTGGTATTGGTTGAGGTACCCAGGGACATCTTTCAAGGCATCATTGAATCTGTAGAGTAAGGGAAGAGCTTAAGGAATGGCCACCCTTCCTTTTTTCTGCAATAAAAGACAGATTTCTGCTAACATTTGCACTGTGATTATTGACTGTATGACCAGGTCTCATTTGACAGGTAAAGTACCTTCTGTCTAGGGAAATCCACCTACTGAAGCTCCTTTGCATGTAGATTTCTATCCGTTTAACTCTAGCAAGTGTAATGTAGTATATACTGTCACTAAAACCTCATCACTTCGTAAAAAGAGTCTAACCAAGGCATTTTCAGAGATTGGAAAAAACCTCTTTCATAAATATTGACCTATGAAAAAGGGTGGTGGGGTTTCAGTTTATATATCTGGAAAGTAGGGATGGGCACATACCGTGTGATGAGATAAAACTTGTGCCAATTCTGGCCGGATCGAGGCTTGGGAAGTCTCCAAAGAAATCTCCAAGCTTTCGGATGTGGCTTTGGGTGGCTCGGGAAACTAAACATATCAGAAACTCTGGCACAAAAATGCTAGAGAACAGTGAGGGTGGTGTTTTCCAACCTTGGAAACACAAATAGGCACCTTCCAAAGCTTGACAGGCAGTGCTGCCTGCCAATAACAGAGTTCCCATTAGTTGCAATGGGATTCAGATCTATGTTGGTGTAAGACAAGCACACATTCCCTTTGTTGGTGTTGAGGTTTTGGATGAAGAGGGTGTACTTGTGATGGGATAAGGAGCTTTACTGCTGGGTGTGGTGGGGGGGATTGCTCAGCTAGCTTTCTCAGTCAGGGGCCAGAGTGCTTGGCTTTGCCCTGGGTTTCTCTGTGTTGTCATTCAGTTTTGTTTGTTTGTTTGCTGCAAAGAGTGGAAACATTGGGACTGAATTCCTCTTTCACATAGTATATTTGTTTAGTGGGATTTTCCTGCTGTCTGCTTCCATGGTGAATTCCCTTTTTCTTTTATTTCACACACCCCTTTGGGTTACAGTAAAATGAAGGATTTCTCTTTGGGGGTTTTTTTGGGGGGAGCTGCTTTGGGGAGGGAGCCTCAACTTAGTTCTCTGCCATTTTATCACACACGCATACACACACACACTCTGGCTGCTTTTTATTTTAGGGTGATCTGCATTTGTCAGCCTGCCTCCCTGCACCCACCCTGCCTTGGGGGACCTGTTCCAGAGCTTCTGAGGTGACTTCCCTTTACTCCCAATTCTCCGTTTGAAACCCCCCTACTGACCTGCTTCTTCTTAGGGGGTGATCTGCGTTTGTCAGCCTGCCTCCCTGTACCCACCCTGCCTTGGGGGACTTGTCCCAGAATAACTTGGGTGACTACTGTCATGCCCAGCTCTCCACTAGAAACCTCCCAAACACACACTGACCCACTTCTCCTTAGGATGATCTGTCACCCTGCCTCCTTTCCTCCTGCACCCACCTGAACTGTCCAGCTCTCCACTAGAACACCTCCCAAGCCACTTCTCCCTGGGGGTGATCTGCTTTGTCAGCCTTTCTGCTTTCCTCCTCCACCCACCCTGCCTTGGGGAAATTGTTCTAGAACAGTGTAACTGGGCGGATTACTAAATTTGCTGTCTATCTTTCCATTAGAAAACCCCCCCCCAACCCGCTTCTCCTTGGGGTGATCTGTCTTTGTCAGCCTGCCTCCTTTCCTCCTCCTCCCACCCTGCCTTGGGGGACTTGTTCCAGACCAGTGTAGCTGGGTTGGGTGACTACTAACTGTACCATCTACTCCAGCTCTCCATTGGCTTGGGTGCTTGTTTGGTCAGGTCTTTGACACCATGAGAGGGAGTGGAAGGGGTTCATGCTTGTGGCGGTGGGAGGATGCCATCACTTTTCCCTTGCCAAGTGATCATGGGCATCAAGCACAGCCTCACCCCCAGTGAAGGATGCCCCCAGCACATCATTGGGGGTCTCAGTACCCACTTCCCCTACTCCACCCACATCCACGGGGCTCTCAACTGCCACTTGAGAGTTTTCAGCATTCCTGCCTAAACTGCAGCACGAAACTCTGTTTGGAAAGGAGGATAGTGATGGCAGTGACTTGGAGGTCGGTGGTGGCGGTGGTGATGCATGCTGCCCTTGAACATCCCAAGATTTCCAACTCCCTGCTGCTCCTGCTTCCATTGGTACGCCCCTATCTAGCACTTCCCAGCCCAACACCAGGAAACTGCGGTGCCTCCCATCTGCTTCAACTATGGGCATGGGGACACAATTCCACTCTGCTGAATGAAAATACTTCTGCACTCTGGCAAGTGACACATGCATGGCAGAGTGCCAGGTGTGCTGCACCCAAGTCTGGAGGGGCTGGGACATGCAACACTTGGCCACCAATGTCTGCAGAGGCACCTGCAAAAGGCACAGCCCAGTTTGTCACTGCCAGAGGAAGGAGTGTTGGCCACTACTGGGGGATGGAAGAGGCGGGGAAGAGGAGGCCACTCAATGAAAGGTTTCAGGTGATGTGGTTGGGACTACAAGGCAAACCACCCTCCAAGAGGTCATGCTCACGGGGATGCTGCCAATACTGGGGAAAAGGGTAAGGGAAAGGGCTCAGGAAAGAATCACTTGCCTCATCAGCAAGATGATTGCTATGGATGGCCAACCATTCTCCCTCATGGAGGACATGGCCTTTCACTGGCTGATACACCACATGGCTGCCTGGTATACCACCTCCTCCAGGAGGAGGATGAGCCAGCAAGTGTTGTCTTCCATGCATTCTACCATGGTGGAGCTGGTCAAGGCCGAGCTTTCCAAAGCATGAAGCCAAACTGTCCATCTGACGGCAGACCTCTAGAGTGACTGGTACCATAGCTACCTCTCCCTCACTGCCCACTGGTGGCAACCAGAGGAACTCCAGAGGGGGACCATGCCACCAGCTGGGAGGGGAGAGCCCTGTTGCCACCTGGCTACAAGATGGTTCTCATCCATGCACGGCACAAATATTGCTGCAATGATACAGAGTAGCCTGAGGGAGTGGTTGGGCAGCAGACACATCAGCCATGGCTACCTGGTCATAGATGCCAGCACCAACATGCAGGCAGTGGTGAAGGGTGTGCTCCTGAAGAACATCATTTTTCACCTGGTAGTGAGGGATGCCCTGGGGCTGTGGAGCACTGCTGGGAGGGATGGGATGCCACCACCCTTGAGATTAGGGCCTTGCTGGAGAACTTCTGGCACCTGGTTGACCACTTCTCATGCAGCATCAAGATTGTGTGATTGCTCCAAGAGAGACAGGGGGAGAGGGAGGAGCACAAACACCAGCTTGTCCAGAACATGGCCACCCAGTGGAACTCCACCTTCACCATGATTGCATGTTTGGTGGAGCACAGAAGTGGGGTGCAGGATGTCATCTCCTCTGTGCCCATCCAGCATGGGGAAGTGGAGCTCAGCATCAACTCCAACAACTGGCTGACCCTCTCTCAAATGGAGTGGGTCCTATAGCCATTCCAGGACACCACTGACCCAATATGCTCTGCACCCACATGGCCAGCCTGGGACAAGTAATCCCCCTCATCTGAGGGCTGGAATGGGCGCTGGACTCCATGGTGCAGCTGGAACCCAAAGGGACGACAGTTCTCCTAAGGATCAGGGCCTTGGCAGGCAAATTATGAGCAGGCATCAATGAGAGGTTGCATCCTCTCTGTGAGGACCAGGAGTACAAGCTGGCCTGCATAAGCAACCCCTGCATCAAGGTCAGCATCATCCTCCATAACACGCAGCTTGTTCAGTGAAAGCGTGACCTCTGAAGAGAGGTGCATAGGTTCCAGAGCCGTGGACATGGCCAGAGGCTACAGCAGGCAAAAGAAGCAGGAGAGGAGCGGGAGGGGAGGATGAGGGAGGGGGAGGAGGGTAAGTGCCTCGATAAGAGATGGGCGAGCCAGAATCCCCAGTTCCGACTGTCGGTTGTGAAGTGGGAGGGTGAGAAGAAGCACGGGGTGTGTGTGTGTGCCAGGCGTGTGATGGCAGAGGATTCCATCGAGATGATGGTCAGGGAGTGCCTTGCAAAGTCTCCTGAGCCCTCCAATACTGACCCCCTTGAGTACTGGGTGCACAAGAGTATCATATGTTCAGACCTTGCTAGCATGGCCATCAATCTCCTTTCCTGCACTTCCACCAGAGTGGAGAGCAAGTGGGTGTTCTCCCACCTGGAAGACATCTTCAGCCCCCACTGCTACCACCTACACCTGGCCAGGGTGGATGAGTTGGCCTTCCTAAAGGTCAACCTCCCTCTTCTACGACCTGGTGAAGTAAGATCACGCCTTCCCGTCATCCTCCTGTGTCTCCCTCCCATTCCTTCTCATCTCTGGGTGATCCCAGCATGTGGCCCTGGTGCTTGGGTGGGAGAATGGCCACCTCTGCCGGGTGGGGTTGGGCTTGCCCCACAGCCAACCCAAACAACATCAACCTCATCCAGAAGAATCCTAGTACCTCCCAGAGCAACATCCTCCTTATAGCACTACCTCATGGTATTTGTCAGATGTGACTCGTTGTCATCACATTACTTGTTGAGGCTAATTTAGGGGTCTTCCAGTGATCCCAGGCCTGGCAGGTGGATCCTTCCTGGGAATGGGATGTTGGCAACTGGTTGTGTCTACTGAGACAGCAATGGCTGTTCTTGGAGTTCTCCTTAAGAGGGCACACTGTGGTTGAGTACCCATGGCCTGGGAATTCTGTGGCTGAGTCTGCCCAGAAAAGATTGTTGTGGAGCTATCCCCTTTCTCCCACAGTGCTGACAGCGTGATTCCAGGAAAGCCAGGCAGGCATAGCAGGCCAATGGAGTCCTCATAGTTCACAGGGCAATTTGTCTTCCTTCCCAGGCCACAGTTATGGCTCATCGCCATCACACCATGTAATGTTTCAGCAACCTGTGGGACTTCCACAGATCCCAGATCACAGCAATAGCCTGCATCTATCACCCTACAACCCAAAAAGTAGCTCCTTCCTGGGCATGGGACATGGGTTTATTATTTATTTATTTATTACATTTCTACCCCGCCCTCCCCACAAAAAGGCTCAGGGCGGTTCACAATTCAGGGCACCACGTGCCAAAATATATAAACATATAAAAACAAGATAGAACAACCATATCTTACAATTAAAGTGTCAAGTGATGTTAATCCTTCAATCAAATTAAAGATGACATGCTGAAGATGTAACACAGAGTCCCGATTCAGTGGTAACCAATCTATGGCAATGCTGGGGCTCGATCTTCATATTGGGCCAGCCCACTACCCCGATGTTACTAATAATACTAGTTGGGTGGCTCCTAATTAAAAGCCTGGCTGAAGAGCTCCGTCTTACAGGCCCTGTGGAACTTCTGCTTGCATACCAGGATGCTGATTTGTAGTGACTTTGCATATCTGAGGTCTATGATGTGTCCCTTTCCTTTGGGGATCTGGAGCTAGAAGAAGAAGAGATTGGATTTATACCCCGCCCTTCACTGCCCAAAGGCGTCTCAGAGCGGCTTACAAACTCCTTTCCCTCCCCCTCCCCACAACAGACACCCTGTGAGGTAGGTGGGGCTGAGAGAACTTCTGACAGAAACTGTCCTTGAGAGAACAGCTGTGCCAGAGCTTGTGACTGACCCAAGGTCATATCAGCAGGTGCAAGTGGAGGAGTGGGGGAATCAAACCCGGTTCTCCCAGATAAGAGTCCAAACTGGTGTACCTCTTTCAGCCACATCACAGCCAAGGTTATTCCAGGACCAGGGCAGGCACCGGCACAGCAGGCCCCAGGGCAACTTGTCATCCTTTTCATGGCTGCTTTCCCCACCCAGGCCACACAGTCCTCTCATATCCATCCCCTTTCACCCACACCGCTGGCAAGGTGACTGGTTGTGGGGTGTACCATGCGTCCCTCTCTCTCCATGTCTCTGGGATATGGATGTTTGCTTGTGTGGTGGTGCACTATGGGAAAGGGTCCAACTGCCCCCACTTTCATGGTGGTTGCTGCTGCTCCAGGGCCTTGTCCTGGAGTTTGGGTGTTCTTTCTGTTTCCCTTTCTTTCCCTCTTTGTCTCTTCACTCCCTTTGGGACCTGGAGCCAAGCCACCTCCCCTTACAACTCCTAGCCATCAGCCACCCCACCATTTGCAGGTGGGGTAATTACCAGTCCTGCACTATCAGTCCTCTGGCAAGCCATTCCATCCATGGGTGTGGGGTGCTATGGCATCCTCCTTGCCTGCAATAGCCAGGGTTTTCAAAGCAACACATCAATGCATGGTGCTTGCTTTGGCACTTGGTGGCCCCCCTACTTGTCCATATTCCCTGGGCCCTGGCCAACCACTCTCACACTCCCCATTGGCACAGTGGCTGCAGGAAAATTAGGGGACTTCTGGTAGTCCCAGGGTACTGGAAACTTGGAAACTTGGGAATGGGATGTTGGTTCCATTCACCAAGACATCCTGTGAGGATGTTGAGGTTCTGATGTTGGCGGCTCCCATCCCCTTTCTCCCAGATCACTGGCAGGGTAATTCTGGGGGCAGGCAAACACAGTAGGCCAACTGAGTCCTAGTTCCTTTTATTGCATGTGGGTTTCTCTTTCTATCCTTCTATGTTATATACTTCCCAGATGGTGCAGCTTAACCAGTTGTTATGGAAGCCGCTTGACCACAAAGGCTTATGAAGAAACTTGAACTCTGAACCAGAGCCACAGTGTTCTCCTTACTAGAGCAGTGCATGAAGCCCTTCTGTAGCAGCAGAATTTAAAATAATCAGTAATTATTTATATATAGTTCAAGGGCTGAAGTTTTGAAGGGAAACTTTGAAGTCTGATTTACATGTAGGGATGTTATCATGCCTATGTGGCTAGACTTTTGCTTTAAAAATCAGTTAGCTGTATATCCAGTCTGAACATATACCTCCCAAATATTTTATTGGTATTTTTCAGATATATTTGCATATGTGGAAGCAGTATTTGGGATTCTCACTGATACCTGAATCTGGGCCCTATATATTTCTGGAAATATTAGGGAATATCTGGAACCAGCATCTAAAAACCCCAGGTCGGTTTCCCCACCCGCCCTTTAATGGGTTTCCCCAGCTCTGTGGGGGCATGGGGAGGGAGCATGGTTTCTTTCTGCCCCAATTCTTGGCCTGCCCAAGGAAGGTGGCTCCTGACTGGCACAAGACAGGTACAGGACTCAGCAGAGCTGTGGAATTGGCTGGCTCCTTCTCCTTCCCTCCTTTCCTCCCTCTTTTGTGGGGTGTGTGGCCCTTTTCTAGGGTTATCTTTTCCTCCCGGCCCACCCCTTGCAAATAGGATGGGGGGCACCTTTTCAGGGGCCCATAGCACTAGATACTTCATGCCAATTTCATGGAGACTTGGGATGTCTTTAGTGGATGTGCATCAAAATTGCCCTGCAATTTAGGCGTCATTTGCTTGAAAAACAGCATCTCCAGCTACTCTCCCAAGTCCTCCAAATAATAAGAGCAGGGGTATCAAACATGTGGCCTGGGGTCCGCATTAGGCCCCCGGAGGGCTTCTATCAGGCCTACAGTGGAACTGGCTGTCTTCTGCTTCTTCTTCTAGTTCTGCTGCTGTTGTGTCATCGTAGGTTTGCAGCTTACAGATACACACCTGAACGGCATACTCAATATGGCAACCACACAGACATTTTGATGCAATAATTCAGAGCAAGAGGTGTCAGTTATCAGACACTGTTAAATAAACAAGCTATTGCAAGAGTGCTAATGTTTTAAGCATGTTTTTATTTTAAGTAAAAAAAAACCCCTTCTTGTTTGTGTCCTTTATAAAGTGTATATCTCTGCTACCTGGCATTCCATTTTATGACACACACATGGCCTGGCCCAACAAGGACTCATTTATGTCAGATCCGGCCCTCATAACAAATGAGTTCAACACCCCTGAATTAGAGTATCCTGGAAAACCCTGAACCTGAATCCAGAAACAGTGCTGGTGGGCCCAGGTACCATCAAATACTGATATTTATGCCCTTCCTAACATTCAAATCTCTGGGTGCACATCCCTAGCTATATTCATTTCTTCATTTATTATTTGTGCCTGTGGGACTGAAGTACATCTGTAGCCAGAAAACAAGAATTTCCATAATATACTTGATCTCTGCTGTGTTTCTGCTAACTGTATACAGGTCAGCTGGTGAGACCACTTCTATAAAGAGCACAAGCACAATACTAAGATGATACATGTCACATTCACTATAGTACATCAAGATGATGGGTAATTTAAATCCATATTTGCTATTATTCATGAAATAAACATGACAGAATTTTGTAGGGTAGAAAAATAGGCTTGTATATACACAGGGGGTTCAACATTTGCTGTTGACCTGTAGGAAAAATAAAGCTTCTCATAATCAGTTTGCTGTATCAGAAAGAAGATGTTGTATCTTGACAGTACATAGAAAATGCCTGAAGTCTCTATGGATGCAATCCCATGCATATTTACTTGGATGAATACTTGGGACTGACTGCCAAATAAACAGGTACAGGAGTATGTTGTTAATCTAGCCTATAACCCAGGGAAGCAATATGGGGACAATATTTATCCTGTGGGGCTATAACAAGGACTGTTGAGATAGTACATATGAAATTTTGAATGCTGAAAAGTTGTTATAGAAGCACTGAGAAGTGTCATTGTTTTGAGTGGTAGTAGTAGGATGGTGATGATAATGAAGGCTCACAGTAGCATGCACTCCTTGCAGGGGGCATACACAATTGGGAAATTCACCCCTTTCCCTTCCTAGGAAGCAGGGGGTTGTCTTCTCCCTCCCTGCCTTTGATTGATTCCCCAACTGCCCTCAACATTCTGGACCTCCAAGAAGGCAAGAAGCACTCTCAGACTGATTCTGCAAAAGCAGTTGTTCTGCCCTCTGTCTCCCATTTCCCCCAGTTGTACTGCTCAATTTCCCACTATTTGCTGTGCAGCCGCATTTTGACCTGCATCTCCCCCCCCCCCCATTTCCCCTAAAAAATAAGGATCAAGAAGATACGGGGGGAATCGGGGGGGGGGAGATGCAGGTCGAAATGCAGCCGCTCAGCAAATAGTGGGAAATTGAGCAGTACAACTAGGGGAAATGGGAGACAAAGGGTGGAACAACTACTTTTGCAGGATGTGCCTAGAGGGCAAAAAGTATGCTCAGTCTTCAGCAAGACATTTTAGCAGGTCTTTTAAAATTTACAATATTTTTGTGCAAACCTGAAAAGAATGCCTGGTTTATCTGAAGGTAGCCTTGTTTTACCTGTTTACTGACAAGCACTTGGCCATCATCTTTGCCACTGGAGGGAATGATTGCTTGGATTCAAACCGATCAAATGGTTTTGGCTTCCCCACACTGCAGATCTGACTTGTACGTGATGAGAAGAACCCAGCTTCCTAACATAATAGTTCTGAATTTTATTACCAAACTACTCAGCTAATTCAGCTATAGTGTCTTAACAGCTGTTTAATTTCCTAGGGAAAGTGTGAAATCCTTCTCTAGTGACAGATTTAATGTTCCTCCCATGTCATAGATGTTTGAAAAGGAGATTTGATTGCTTATTTAATTGTAAACATTGGCATATTTCAAAGGTTTATTTACAGTAAAAACTGAATCATTTTTGGGATGCAATCCTGTACAGAGTTGAGCATTCTGAACTCCCAGTGATTTTGCTGTCTTTTAGAGCACTCCCAACTGTGTACTGATTGCAACCATGGATGCCCATGTCCCCCCCTACCCCACCCTGGAAAGAAACATTTTAAATAAAAAGTAGAGCTCCGAGTTGCCAAATAATGAAGTTCCCTGGTTTTATGCAATGGTTGATTGGAAAGAGAAAGAGAGAGAGAGAGAGAGAGAGAGAGAGAGAGAGAGAGAATTCGCAGAATTAGAGAGAGCCTAGAGTCTTCCAGGGGTAAACGCTGTGATTTGGAGATGAATCATCCAACATCACACTACAATCAGGCTGTGATGGACAAAGAGTTGTTCAGCCCCTGAAGGGGAAACCAGCCACTCACTTGAGCCTATGCAGGTACTACTCCAGCACCCAAACACCTAGGCCAGAATGGATGGGATAAAAATCAATAAAATAAATAAATAAATAAATAAAATTTGGGGGTGTGTGGAATGTTGGAAGGAAACACAGCAGGAGTTCAGTTCAGTTTTGTCTCTGGGAGAGAGCAGCGAGAGTCCAGGCCTGGCTCAGGACAAGAGCGACAGAGCAAAAGGTGACTCTGCTTGGCGGTGTGGCAGCGTGGTTTGCCTCTACTTCTGACAGAGAATGGAGTACTCAGTTGTTAGGCCTGTCTCTGGCAATGGGCAGACCTTGAGCCATTTACTCTGACTCTTGAGAGAAGGTAGGCTGGTGTGGATGGGATTCCTTTGGAGTGTTAGGATCCAACTTAGTGGCTAATTGGTAAAAGCCTGTTTATGCTTGAAAGTATTAAAGAAAACTGAAACTACTCTCAAAATGGATGTGCCTCAGCCAGGTTCCTCTTTTGTCTATCTGGAGTCCTGTGCTGCTGATTTGTTCCTGGAGACCAGTCTTTAAATAAATAAATATTCTTTGTGGTTAATATACAATTCCTGCCCCAGTGACCTCCATATTCTACTTGTACACCACAAAATTTACCTCGCAGCAGCAAACCCAAAGCTTATACACTTGCTACTGTTTAGAACACCTGGTAACTGAGGGGAAGGTTTATAGTTTAAAATAAACCTGGTTCCCCCTGGTCTGATGAATATCATGTGGATATTGCCGCTGGTGAGGGGAAGGTAAACTGAGGCCGCCATCAGTTTGTTCAGTTGTCTAGCGCTGTTAGTTTTCGGATGCTAGGTAGAAGGTATATTTTAGTGTATTTTGACGCATTGTTTTATTGATTGAATGTTGTTAGCTGCCTTGAGCTGATTTTCGGCAAGGCGGGATATAAATGGAAAATAATAAATAAATAAATAAATACTAGGAAGCTATATGGGTCCCCTCAGTGATAGAAATGGCCTGTCACAGAAACCTCCTTATCTATACTGGTGTGATGCACAATCATTCTTGTTATGTATTGTAAATATATGTATGAGCTTGAGGTTTCAGAAGGTATCCTAAAAATAAGTAATCTGATTGGCTGCTCTGCATAGCAAGCCAATCAGATCAGCTAGAGTTGTTCTGGAGGGAATGAAATCTATTGGTTGTTATCTCTGTTTTGTTATTGGTTATTAATTTGTTTGAGGGTGTGGTTACCATAGCCCAGACAGTTTAAAAAGGGAGCCTGTTGCTCCACTGTTCTTTGTGTTGGCTTACTGTAAACTGAATAAACCTGAATCACTAGTTAAGATCGGACTTACATCTCATACTTAATTATTCTGATACAAGGTATCCCCAGACCAAAGAGCATCAGATTACTGAAGGGAGGAAAGCTAGCTAGCTGCATGCTGCTAGGAAAGACAATATGGACCCACAACCCCATTGAACCTGGGTGAAATTCTTATGAACCTCGAGAATGTGATTCATTTGACCCTGTACATAAAGAAAATCCATCCGTATACATTTTACACACTCACATCTAAGAATTTTCCAGTGATCCGCTTCTTCACTGAATGACAGTATTGGGATGCAGTGGTTGTCACTGGAGAAATGATGGTGGGAGGGAGATGCTTAATTCTCATCAGAACATAAGAGCTGTCCAGCTGCATCAGACTGGTAGTCCATTGAGTCCATCATCCTATTTCAAACAGTGCTTATTCAGTTGCCCAGGAGGGCCACAAACAAGGCATAGGTGTCAAACCTTCCCACTGATGTTGTCTTCTAGCACTGGTATTCTGAGGTGGAGGTTCCATTTATATTGCACAGCACACCTTTTCTAAGGCCCACCAAGAGCTTTGCAAATAATAATAGTATGCTTTCCCAGGCCTGTAAGTTTCTGCCCCTTTCACTGCAGCTCTCCTCCACCAGCCACTTTACCTCCTGTGGGGTTCTAGATGTGTGCTTAGCCTTGCAAGTTCATGTAACATCCTTGTCTTGAAGCCTTCCCATAAGAAATGTTACTGATGTAGCTACCATTCTACCTCTCTTAATTTATTAAACATCCAGGATACAGCTCTCAAAGGAGTCAATAGTGCCCTGTAACAATAAAAGGTGTTTCCAAAATTAGAGATGTTTGGATTTTAAAAGGGAATTAATAATAATAATGATCCTTCATTAAAAGTCTTTATATTATTAGAAAAATGCAATCTTTGTATAACAAGACTGGTTTGGATTAAAGTCAACAGTGGATTGCCTGCTGGATGTGTCAAAATATTTGTAAACATACATTCTGCTGTTTGTATCCTTACAAACTGATATGAAAATTATAGGGCCAGGACAACATATTATTATTAGTTCCATAGCTCTTGGTGGCCCTTAGATGGGATGTGTTGTGCAATCTAAATCTAAATGATTGTTTTTATTATCCCAGCTGCTACTCCAGGGCTAGGATGGCACCGTCATTATGATGTTCTAAAAAAAAAAATAATCTCACAAAATAACTGAGCTCCGTGGGTCAGAACTGCAGTCCCACATTTGTGTTAAATAGAGAATCATAAAAGAGCCTCTTTCTTCTGAAAAGAGAATTCTCAGTGAAAATTCTTTTTGTGAACTTTCTGCTAAAAGTTTAATTTCTTTTAAAACCAGAATTTATGGATAAAGCCTCCCGCAGTAACCCCTTGATCTTGTCATTCATGGGTCCTTAATCTCACCCTTTCTTGCACACAGCTCAGTTCTCTGAAAAGGATCGGAGCACTGGAGAACCTATTTTGTTCTGTACCTGTACCTGCTGGCATATTGACATAACCCCTGGGATCTCTGTGTGAACTGGAAACATGAATTATAATGGCTGTAGCAGGGAGGGATCAGTATTCAGAAGCAAGTTGGCCATCTTTTTCCCTCCACTTTTTTTTTGGACATCAAATCACGGGTGACTTATGATAACCTTGTGGTGTTTGTAAGGCAAGAGGTGATTTTCCATTGCCTACCTTATGTTGCAACCCTGGACTTCCTTGGTGGTCTGCCATCCAAATACTAACCAGGGCCAACCCTGTTTAGCTTCTGAAATCTGACGAGATTGGGCTAACCTGGGCTATCCGGGTCAGGGTTCCCCTTCTCCCCACACAGCAGTATGTAATAGGAAACTTATAAGGCCTCTTGATCAATCAGAGACCAGCCTCAGATGAACGCTTGAGACTGATTCTAAAGGCATTATCTGGCCAATTCTAAAATATATTGATGTTCCTAATCTCACAAGACAGTCAGTTTGCTGTTTTAAAGAGAACAAGATTTCTAGGGTAGAAGCTTTCAAGCATCAAAGCTCCCTTTATCAGTTAGAAACTGAAGAGAACATTTTAATCTTCCAGAACATTCCATTGCTGACTTAAGAGTGATGGTCATCAAACAGAGAAGCTTCAATGGGAGATTATAAGGTGAGAGTGCGGAATTTAATTCAAAAATTTAGAACAATGGACCCCCCAGGGCTGAATAGGCACATAGGATTCTTATCTTACCACAGATGCTCTAAGCATTTCTCCCCTGGACTAATCAAGCTGATCACATTTTGCGCTGTACCTTTGCATCCTGACCCTCTTCTTTGCAACACTCTTCCCACCTTCTGACTGGGATAGAAGGGCTCAGGGATCTCCATTCCTACTTGTATCTGAGATGAAGGCAGTTCTGACTCTTGAAAGCTTATATCCCAGAAATCTTGTTGGGCTGTAAGGTGCTTCTGGACTTGAATCTAGCTCTTCAAATGCAGACTGACATGGCTACACACCTGAAACCAGTTTGCTGTTTTGTATCCAGCCTTTTGAAAATCTTGCACATTTTATATTTGCTTGTTGCTTCGCTAATGTTTGAAGCATGCTACTTCTGCCACCCATAGTCATATTACCTTTGGCAAGGCATAGTGTTCTGTGAAGGTAGCCAGGTTTTTTTTTGAAAGAGGCATGTAACCTTCGTATTGAATAGTTACAAATGGCCAATATGGTTCCTGTTGACCCAGTATATGAAGATCCAATCTCATTGGTAGTTTTGGAGGATACTCAAGAGGGTCATCTTTTCAGGTATGAATGACAACTCTGCTGCAGTGTACCGTCTCTGTGCTTTATTTCAGATCTGCAACACACACAAAGCAAAATAATTAGACATTACCTATTATTACAAAATTAGCCATTAAGGAAAATAATAGCCCAGGCTTTCACAGAGACAGCTTTTTCCTCCCTCAAATCCTCCTACAGCTGAATTTGTGGGCAGAACCCTGATTTGATGTAAGTTGAATGTATTCTGAACATTTAAATACACACTAGATATTTCCCTGCATATATACTACATATGTAATTATATGCATGCAGCAGATACATAATTTTTGCATCCTGGGTTATACTCATTCATTAATAACAAAGCTAAAGTTGCTAATTTGTGCTCTTGGATGGTCAGCATGACCAAATTTGTATCTTCTACTTGCCAGGATTGATTTTTCTGGGGAGTTTTGTTTTTGTTTTGTTTTATGTGCATTTGTGTATGTGTGTGCGTGCATGTGTGCACTTACCTGGAAGTCATGGTGACCACTGGTGACTGACCCCTACTGGAGGCCTGGAAGATTTTCAGAAAGGTGGCTGAATAAAGCCTGCCCCCACCTCCTGCCTCTGGTATTTCAAGGAGGTCTCCCATCAAGTACTTGCCAGAGTCAACCCTGCTTAGCTTCTGAAATCTGATAAGATTGGACTTGCCTGGGCTATCCAGGTCAGGGTGCCAGGATTGATTTTTGAATCACTGACACCATGATTTTACATGGGACCCAGTATTCCCTCTAAGCTGGTGATGGCGAACCTATGGCACACGTGCCAGAGAGGGCATGCAGAGCCCTCTCTGTGGGCATGTGCTCCATTGCCCCAGCCATTGGAGCACCCATAAGGCACAGCACTCCACCTCCACTCCTCCCTGCTCTGGGCCTCCACCGCCTACCAGCCTGCTGCCCGCCCATCTCCCATCCCAGTCCCAGGGGCCCCTGGGAAGTCCTCTCTGACCCTCCCATCTTCACAGGGCCGCGCTAAAGTGTAGGCCCCTGGGAAGCCCTCCCCATCTTCGCAGGGCCGTGCTAAAGCATGGGCCCCCGGGAAGCCCTCCTTGCCCCATCTTTGCATGGCCATGCTAAAGCACGGGCCCCTGGGAAGCCCTCCCCGACCCCCCCATCTTCACAGGGCTGTGCTAAAGCACAGGCCCCTGGGAAGCCCTCCCAGGAGTGATTTCCCACAAGCTGCTGCTTTGCGCTCCCTCTTCCCTTCATGCCAATTTCACACCATGTGCTGGGTGGTGGCATTTTGCCCCGCAGCTTCGCCCAATTTCCCCAGTGTCTCAATCCTGTTTTTTGAGGATTGAGTAGACGCGGGGGGAATCGGGTGAAACAGCGAGGCAAAATGCAGCTGCCCAGCACATGGTGTGAAATTGACACAATCGGGGCGACGGGAAGAGGGAGCACAAAGCAATAGCTTGTGGGAAATTGCTCCAAGGCTTATTTAGGTAAAAGCTCTCTGTGATGGCAGATCTGCATGTCCCCCCCCCAAGCAAGTTTGGTGTAGTGGTTAAGTGCACGGACTCTAATCTGGGAGAACCGGGTTTGATTCCCCACTCCTCCACTTGCACCTGGCTGGATGACCTTGGGCAAGCCGTAGTTCTGATAAGAGCTGTTCTTGAAAAAGAGCAGTTTCTGTCAAGACCCCTCTCAGCCCCACCTACCTCACAGAGTGTCTGTTGTGGGGAGGGGAAGGGAAAGGAGTTTGTAAGCCACTCTGAAAGGGTAGTGAAAGGCGGGGTATAAATCTAATCTCTTCTTCTTCTTCTAAGCAATGCAAAAAGTTCAGTGGCACCTTTAAAAGAGAGAGAGAGAGAGAGATCTCCAGGCTGTCTTAAAACGCTGGGTTGGTTCTGTGTGTGTGTGCGAAAGATGGAGACCTTCCTCTTCTTCTTCTTTACAACCCCTTGGCTTAAACTGTATTTTCAAATGGCCATCCCTGTTAGAACTTTACACTTCAGAATCAGTGTGCTTATTAAATCTGTGTACTATTGATCAGTAACTACATTTGCTAGTGAGGCAACTTATCTCTTTTCCCCCCCCTGGCTTACCAACCTCATGTTTTTCTTTTAAGACAAAAGATGTTAATATATGAGTTGTTTTTTCTAAACTAAACCTCAGTATTCAGGTTAAATTGCCGTGTTGGCACTTTGTGGTACTTAAGTGGGCTTTGGGTTGCAGTTTGGGCTCTAAAAGGTTCGCCATCACTGCTCTAAGCTGTGTGCATGAGCAGCTGCTCACTGACGAAGGGAGCCCTGCTCAGCAGCAATCCAGAGCCACACAGAGTCCTGCACTGCCCATTGCCCGTTTTAAGATGTTTTAAGATTACAGCAGTTATATTCTGCTCAGGATGTGAACTGTTCTGTTCAATAAGGAAAAAAAATATTAGCGGGAACATTGGACCACACTTTGTTTCAAAATTTGCCCTCCGCCTAGATTTTTGTACAGAGACTTTCCTTGGTTTAAATCAATTGCACCCTGAAAATCAGGTTAGGATAACTGAACTGACCTTGACTGATAAGCACATGAACACACTATTTTACCTATACAGATTTGGTATGGCCTATATTGACCCTTCACCTAAGCAAAGGGGAAAGAACATTTTTATTCTGGGCTGTTTAGGTGCCATTATTGTCATATTACCTAAAACAAAAGTACAATTTGGGTGACAGATGTGTCATTGCCTTCATTTTTTGTTGCTTTTTTGCCTCACTATTTATGTCAACCCACATTCCACTCCCTAGACTCCGGGGCAGTAACTTCAAAATACCTCAAAAGTACATGGATTCTTCACATACAATCAGTTGCTCCAATAGAAACAATTGATGAATTCCCTAGCATTGGTCTGCATTCAACATGGAGAAAACCCAGCTTGTCTAGTGGGAATTGTTTCTCTAATGCACTAAGAAGTTTGTTGTATGTTAATAATCACCTTATTGGGCTGCAGACTTGTATGGCTTGATGCAAGGAGTGGGAATGTGCATGAAACTCTTTCTCTGAGCTGTGGGGCAGTCCTCCACTTTAGCCTGGTGGCTCTGCCCTCCATTCAGTGGGGCCTTGTGAGGCCCTTCCCACCCATCCAGCTGATTAGTGGTTGGAGAGGGGGGGAAACCCAGCTATCTCATAGGTGGTTGACAGCTGACCTGGAGGAGAACCCAGCTCACTCTTCATTTGTTTGGTGGTGACTTGTAGAGGGCCAAAGGCCAGGGTATAACTGAGCCAGTGGGCTAACTTCCTGATTTGGAAGTTCACCCAGGTCCAAGAAGTCCTGGCTGAGTTTGTTTCATAACAGAGGAAGGAGGCAGCTCTGACAATGTTAAGTCAATATTTGCTCCAAGCTGTGAAGCAGCAGGACTGGAGGGAGAAAGAAGTTAAGAGAGGCACAAAAATCCCTTCTATCTCCTAGCTGAGGCCTAGTGGGGTAGTGGAACACCTTGTGGGCCCAGTGGACAAGGAGGCAGATTTAGATCGTCATGATTATCATCTCCATTCTTATTTGTATTTGATGAAGAGAGTTTTGTGTCAAAAGTATCAAAGAAGTGTCATACTTCTTGTGTCAGAAGTGTCATATTTCCCTTTGTGTCAAAAAGTGTTATACTTGGATGCATGTCCCATCCCCCAACTTCCTTCCTTCCTTCCTTCCTTCCTTCCTTCCTTCCTTCCTTCCTTCCTTCCTTCCTTCCTTCCTTCTTTCCCTCCCTCCCTCCCTCCCTCCTTCCTTCCTTCCTTCCTTCCTTCCTTCCTTCCTTCCTTCCTTCCTTCCTTCCTTCCTTCCTTCCTTCCTTCCTTCCTTCCTTCCTTTCCGCCCTTCCTGCCGAAGCAGGCTCAGGGTAGCTTACAAGCCCACTGGCATAATAAAACATTAAAACAGTAAAACAAAATCCTGAAACATTTCATAAAGTGCTACATTTATACAATGGCAGAATAACTGTCCTAATGATCGTCCACAATGGGGAATCAAGTCAGCAATGAGGCTGGCATCCAGCTCTAATACATGTAGTTCTTTTTGGTCTACATTTTCAGTTTAAATAATTTGACTTCCTGTGATGGATAGTGTCATGTCATCTCTGTAGAAGTTGTAATTTGCATACTTATTGATTGCTTATAGTCCTTTTGTTTCATGTCTCTTTGTTTTCACTTTGTGTGTACTGAATTTTTCAAAATGCATTTTTGAGCTATTTTAGAATGTTTCAGTTTTGTCTGTGCAGTATGGCAGTAGCATATCCAGTAATGTTGTTTGTGCCATTTATCTAAGTATCTCACAATCTTTATTAAGGATGTCAAACACAGATGCACAGAATCTACATTTTCTATGTGAGATAAACCTTTTCATAGGATGCTGAAATGAATAGCAAAGCCCAGATCTATTAAAATCAGTGTGAACTTTGCAGTCGTGAACTATGGAATATGGAATGGATTGCACTTTTTGCGGAATTGCTGAGAAAACTTATAATTGACTTGTCCAGAAAAGACACAGTGGGGTGGATCCAACCATCATCCAAGGAACCTTCTTCCAGCGTAATGAACCTCCCTCCAACTTAAGTGGCTCTTCCTCTAATGAAAGAGTCACTTAAGTTGGAGAAAAGCTTCAGACTTAAGCTAAAGGAAAGGCGGGGTATAAATGTTTAAATAAATCTGCTTTGACCAGTGGAGTGTTAGGATCAGTGCCACTCAATAGTAGAATGAAGAGGTGTATGCCATTCTCCTTGTTCAAGATTGATACCATACTGTTTGGTATCCATTTCAGTTTGTGTTAATAATTTTATTTCATGCATGCACATTTTTTTGCACAGCTTTATGGAAGGCATAGTTCCCCTCCTGCATCATTTAATTACCTGACCTGGCCATCTGTGACCCTGGGTGAGTGGGTGGGAATCCATTTCATTTACTATGAAGACACAAAAGAGCCTGCAAGGCAAGGCCAAGAAATTCCATCACCACAAGGAAATAAAACTCCAGCTACTGTACAGCTGCAAAGCTGTTCAATAGATGTTCAGCTTGGATGACAGTGAACCAAACAGATCTGAGGCCCGGCTCACAGGTGATCACAGTTCTTGAACACATTATATTTGGCTACAGGACCTATTCTGGGCAAGGCTGGTGATATCCCTCATTATGCGTGGATTCTTCCCTTCCCCCCAACTCCTTTGTGCAGATGTACCCCAACAGAAGAATCAGACCTGAAGCAACATCCTTTCAAAGCCTGAAGCCTCTTTCTGGGGAAGATATGATCATGGCAGCTCACACTCTTTCTGGAAGCTGTTTGCTCACCAAGTACAGTTACTGACATTGCTAAAGCATCTCTATTATAACCCGTTATAGAACCAGAACTCCAGTTTCATTGTCATATCAGCCTCTACATCCCAGAATGAATTGCAGTAGCAAAGAAACAAAGGCCACAATCCAAAGTGCCATGTGATGAGACTCATGCACAAAGGAAGCTTCCAAGTTCTCTTTTGACAGTATTCCTCCTCAATATCTAAAAAACTGACTCTGAAATGCGATGCAGCTTCACAATCATCCTTAGTTGCAATGCTTGGAGCAGTTGTCAGAGGGAAACCGAGAAATCCTGATGAAGGCAGGCAAATATCTGCATGTGCTTAAAGGAGCTCCTGGACTGTGCCCAGCATCTCCATAGACCCAGCTGGGAAAGCAGAACCCTGAGGTGCTGTAGCAGATGCAAAATGACACCCAGCTTGTGGATCAGACACATCAGATTGATCAGAAAATGCCCACTGCAAGAAAAATGGTCTTACGCCCACACTGTTTTTAATCTCTGTACTGCTGTTCAGTTATGACAAAATGATTTTTGACTGAACCTAAAAGCTTTTCCTTTCAAACATGTGTCAGCCAAGAGACAAACTGTCAGACAGTAATTGGTTGTGGCATGAAGTGAAGAAATATACTGTATTAGAAATAGGATAATCTGTATTTTAATCTCGAATTTCTCTCGACCAAAGGGAAGCCATGATTTCTGTTCTGTAGAAAAGCATGAAAGCATCTCTTTGTTCATTGTGACCTGTTCCTGTCAGGCCAAACTGTGCCAGCAAGGACTGCCATTTGTTTGTGAAGGTCTTTCCCCTGATCAAAGCTCTCCAGTTTTACGGATAATATGTCTACTAAATTCCTTTCTTCCTTGCCAGATGATGGCCCATCAAGCCTTAAGTACTGCCTATTCATTTTCAGTCCCTGGCAGGTAACCTCCTATAGGGAGATGTGTCTATTTCTTGCTGCCTCATCTATCTCCATTATTGTACTACTATGAATAGCTAATTCTATTGGATATTGAAGTTATCTTTCTAGGGAAACTACTATGATTTGCTCACATTCATATGGTTAGGAAGAGGATAGCTTTCTCTGTCCAGAATCTCACCTGCATTAGTGATCATTCATTAATTTTCCCTCCCCTTCCCATTAATGCTCATTATCACTGTTCATACTTAAATATGCTCTTCCAATTTTAAATGTTGATACATGGCTCCTAGGTGGTGCAGAAGAAGTCATGCACTTATGCACCTGTCCATGTCACCCTGGACCTAGACTAAGATGGGGTTTCATCACAATGTGTTTGGGGGATAGACCCCTGTACTCCTCTTCTGTCCTTACAGGCCCATTCTCCCAACACCATTTAACGGGCCTGTGAAATCGACAATGTTGACTGGAATCCTTGTCAGTTCTATTAGAGCTCCTCTTATGCTGGTTTTAGGAAACTGACAAAGTCAGGAGAAGGCCTGGTGAAACTGATTATAGTGGGAATCAGGTGAGGGAGGTGAAAACTACACCTATTAATAGTGAACAGAAAGATACTTCCCTGTGGGAGGGAGAGCTTAATATCCACATGTATACAATTGTATGGAAATAATGGCAGATGGAAGGGAAAAATCAGCATCAGGTAGACACCTCTATTGACAGTTGACATGAAAAATACAGGAATGTTGATTGAAAAATCTATCTTTCTACATAGCCATCAATCAATTTAAAGAACATCATACAAGTGAATTCAGAATTGCATTTATGTCTTTCACAGATGTCCATGAACAGTGAGAGAAAGACTCACATGCTTCAAATGTCACGTGTGAAATGAGTCCAGATTACAGTTAGCATGCTGTATAAAAGGCAAAGTCTCAATCCTATTTCAGTATCTTCAGTTGTATAATAAAAAGCACCAGATTGATAAATTGCAGACAGGGTGGTGGTGGTGAGTCACTGGGAGATGTATTCGTCATTATTTTCTTACTGAAATTAAGATTTATAAAGCCAGTGCTTATTAACATCCAGAACACTTTTGTTCATTATTCTTAAATGCCTGCAACTTGCATTCTCTTGAATGACATTCTTGCTTTGGATTAAATATATTGAGTTCTTTCTGTGTCACCAAAAATCTTGTCTAAGGTGCTTAGCAAACCCTACAGTTTAGTTTTAAACAACCAAGACTGTAATTTTCATGAATAGGAGGCTGAGGTAGTAAGGAGGCATAACCATACATCTGCTAGATATCAGGTACAGGGATAGAGACTGCCTCTTATATTTTATAGTGTTAAAGAACGGGTAACTTGTGGACCTCCCTTAAGTGTTACCCGAAGAGGCAGTGTCCTAATTAGTTGGGGGAAATTAGCTTAAAGGAGACAAAGCGAGAGGGGGTAACTGGGATTCCCCACCAGTGTTTATGGGGATTTTTCCCTTAAGAAAACTCTCAAAATAAACCAGGCAGATGTTCCACTAGTATGGTTTTTATTAAAAGAGAAATAAAAGGGCAAAACACACAGAGAGACACACTTAAAGCATGTAAGCTAGCTAAGAGGAAATCAGGGAAGAGGGGGGAGAAAGCAATTTAGGTGAAGCCTATAGTGTTGCCAGTCTTGAAGAAAGAGGTCTGAGGAAGTAACAGTAAAACAACCAATGTTTCACAGATAAGAGAAAGCCCACACACAAGTGGGGGTGTATGTAAGAGTCTCAGAACGCACACACACTGACGTATTTGCCCCCAAAATAATAACTTGATGGGTTTTCCAGAGATGGACAATGATTTGGGAGGGGCTTGACGGGTTTTCCTGAGGCAGGCTATAGGTGTAAATGATGCTTGATGACTTACTAAGCTCTGGAGGGGGAAAGCTACCAGGTGTGGTGAATAGTGTTAAGTGTTGCTAAATTAAGGGTAAATGAGTAAGGGGGAAGTGAGTCAGTAGTTTCTTGGGAGACCTATTGTCTTAAATTATGCGTCTCTCTGGGGCAAGGAGGGGGCCATTAGTCAGTCAGCCGCTCTGACTCACCCTGAAAAATATTTTCCCAGGCTTGTCTCTGGCTGGCATCCATTTTGTGTCATTTTTGATCAGGCAGTGTCTTATGTTTATGGTTTTTGAGGTGATATTGTATGAAGGGTGTTTCTTTCTCTTTAACTGCTAAACTGCCCCTCTTTGAGAGGAGGGATCTCACGGCTAACAATTGATCACATGACCTTAGCATGTTCTAGAACAAGGCTCTGATAATGCTATAAAAGACATTTCAGTTGCTCTTTATGTTAAAGTTGTTTCAAGCCATTTCTCATTCTATTACACTCTCTTCGGACCCAGAAATATTACAGGGTATCAGAAATGGAGAACGGGCAAGTGCAGTAGATTTAAATTAAAGCCATTTCCTTGCAAGAATCAGAAGACAAAAGAACTGTGATATTCCTGGATCTGCATTTTCCAGTTTCCCACTTATACATTTTTTATCAGAGTGTTGCAGCGATATCATTCTTGGATTCGCAGTGCAGGGGTTAAATCTGCCGAAGCAAGTACAGTTTGTGATCTGGGTAAAGATATGATAGGGTTCATAGGCCTTAAAGAAGCCCAACATGCCAGTGACCACCATTAATCAACAGATGGTCACTGTACTCTGAAACTAATTTTTGGTTGCTTCAGTCTGGGGCAGCCATCCATTCCAAGGGCTCCTATAATATCTCACTGTTCTGCAAATGCAAATGCATTAGAAGCAACGAGATGGTTAGTGTCCTTTTCCTCCTCTGTGCACTAATACCCAAGGCTGGCTCACTCCCACTCTTCAAAATCACATAACGACAGGGATGTTCAAACACATAATTTAATGATGTTTCAAAATTATTGTTATTTCTCTGGATGGCCCAGAGGAGACAGTACAAGAGCAATCAAAGAATGAAATAACCAGGCGTCCTTCCTGCCTGTTGGCATTAAGGAAGTACTATCCCAACTCTTCCTGTGCCAATGTCTGGAGAGGAGCTCAACAGAGCTTTCCAAGGACACACCTTCTGATAGGGCTCAAACTGTCTTAAAAAATGGCTGCAGGCCTTGAGATTTTTGAGCCATTTGCCTGACAAGAGGAAGCTTTTCAGCCTTCCAGTGCGATTCTTGTACTGGCATTGGCCAGCCACCTGGATGCCATGCCTGTCCCTTTGTTTAGAAATGAAACTGTAGATGCCCTTCTGGAAGATAAATGAAATCTTTTGATGCCAAACAGATGGTCCTTGCTCTATGGCCACATGTATTGGCCCAGAATACTTTGCTTGGATTAGCTTCCCTTTCTGAGCAAGGAGGTCTAAGCAGACTGATGTCAAATGTGCTGGCAGTTGTCAGCCACAATAACGGCTTGCTGGGGAGCACTCTCTGCCTGGGTGGGGGAACCTTACATGGAGGACAGTTGCTGTGAGAAAAGAGATTGGCCAGGACCTCTTCTTAGTGGTTTTTGCTCTTAGTAAGAACACAACACATTCTCACTGAGAGATAAAGAAGCTACCAGCCTCGCAAGAGGAATCAGAGGCTAGTGGGCTGGTTTTGAAAAGGCCACACTGGTTTGGCCTGGTCTGTGTTCTGGGGGGAAAAACACAAGCTGGCTGGATAAGCAGGCAATGCATAGGGGCTGACTGATTCAACCCCTGCTAGTACTTCAGTGCACTTGGGACTCAGGAACTAGAGCACATTGTTCAGTTAGGCATTTGCGGTCCTGGTTGGAGAGACCTTTATGGGGATATGTGGGATGAGTGAGAGGTACAGGCCAAATGTCTGTTGAAGGAGTGGCCATTGTTGAGGAGCTGAGGGAATTATGGGCCTGAAATTTTCTTGACTTCATAATCCTCAAGTTATGAACAGTGTTAACAGCCTTGGTGGTTCTGACCTGCTCTGTTTTTGTTAGTGAAGTTCTGCTCTAACAACAGAAGGATAAAGCTTAATAAACCATACCAGAAAGGTAATAATACTTTATAAATGCACTGCAGCTTTTGCTTCATCTTGGAAATGCAAATGGTCGGCATTTTTACCCTTAAGTGCATGTTTTTGCTGGAGGGAATCTTGAAACATAGCGAGGATAATTACAGAATGTGACGGGCCTTCAAACAAGAGGCTCTCCTTCTATCTACAGCATACATGATGCCAGTCCATGTTCTCCCAACCAGTGTGTTTTCAGCGGGCTTTCATTACAACAAGGTCCCACGCTCATGGCAGCAAACAGTGCTGCTAGCATATTTTCCTAACAGAAGCTCTGCACCTGCAGCAGTGGGGGCAGCTTGTTTCAGCTTAGTTATGAAACAGTGGGGAAAGCTGTACCATTTGAGTTTCTGCCTGGCATATCAAGATAGAGCGTCTGTCTGGAAGAACAATGATAACCCTCCTGTCTGGTCTGTCCTCAGTCTTTAGAAATAATTTTGTTAATGAGGGTACATGGATTGGATCCAGACTAAATTTTCTGATAACAGAAGGGGATGTGTAATTTCTGTTGGTTCCCCATTCCTGCTGCAGGTCCCTGGTTGGCCCCTCATGCCATTCCTGATGGTCCCCTGTTCCCCAGAAGCAGCATTTTGGGGCAATCAATGGATTGCAATGGAGGGGGGAGGCAGGAAAGTACTTTCTATTAATAAAAAAATTAGTCTGGATCCAGCCCTATATGTCCATCTGGGGCATGCCTTTTTATCGTCATGTTGGTCATCAGCATAAGAGAATTTCTGCTAGACATCAATGTCATCAGGAACTGACTGACTACTGCTTGCAAGCTTACTCCAAAACACACCAACCCCCCCCAACCCACCTGTTTTCTCTACATCATATATGTGCATATGGAACCGTAAGAAGGCTGTGTTACATGGTGAACTGACACCATTAGTGTGTTGCAATGTGAACTGCCACCATTTCCTTCTTTGTAACCTGCTGTCCATAAAGCCTAACTGTTCATACTTGACAGTTCGGGAAATAAATTTAGGTTTACCGTGCTCCCAATGTCTCAATCACAGTCCTGAGCCTGGGATAAATCCAAGAAAGACAGGTGTACTTTCATGCTGGCCCTATGATCCTGCTATGCTGGGCGGCCAAAACCAGTGGTTTACTGGTTCAGCATAATCAAAGAATCAAAAACATAGGAATAGCAGTTGAAAAAAGAAACCCTAATACTGAAATAGGTGGTTCCACTGAGTGCATTGCTATTCCATTGCTGTCCTCCAGTCACAACAACACTTGCCAATAATGCCCCATATTAGAAGGCACAAATCAACATGTAGCAATTACAAGGACCCCTTGATATCATAATGGAACCCATTCTACATAAAAGCACAAGCATGCTTCCAGGAGGAAACTACAATGCCTCCTCTATCAGCGTTTCTCATGGTTCAGTGGTTAGGAGCACTACTTTAAGAATCCATAGGCAAGAGATTCTCTAGGAAGAGGGATTCCATGCAATATGTATGCTATGTTGAAAATGGTGTCTGTTTGGGGGAGGGCTATTTTTGAGAGAAACAGGAATCAGGTGGACAAGGAAGCACACATGCTAAAACCCCACCCTCACAGAAGGCAACACTATGGGTTGGCCAGTAGCCTCATGGGGAAGAACAATACATTGTAACAGGAGATGGGGGCTTGAATAATATGCCTGAATTCTTAAATGCAGCCTCTGCATCACCACAAACACACAGCACAGAAACCACAAAGATGAAATCATGAAGCCCATAATGGGGCTTTCAAAGGCCCATTATGCATTCACATCTTATTACAGATTTTCAGAGCAGTAAGCCTTTAATATTGATTTTGGATTCTGTGCCTGCCTAACACACCATTCTTTTCCCTCCAGTGTATTTATTCTGCAGCTACAAATTAAAAAGCACACTTTTCTACATTGGGATGGAATGTCACTTGTGATGTGTTGGAGGTGGCATCTAATTTTTTTTTTTTAAACCTACATAATTGCCCTATTGCAGCAGCACAGTAACATCCAGCAAGGACCTTCCATTTAAATCTTTGTGGTCAGGTTTTACACATGCATTTTAACATTAGTTCCTTGAATGAAAGGGAACAGAAAGGAATGCAGGCTGGGGGAAACCAATGTTGAAACTGACTAGACTTTTTTTTTTAAACTGACAAGTAGCTACAAAGGCCGGTTTTCCATATTGCTGAGCACTAGGGGATTCTCTGTAGTGATAGCATCCACTGTGAAAAATGGGAAAGAGTCACACAATTTCATAATATGGGGGCACATGTTGAGTGTACAGAATGTATGGTAGAAACCACTGACAGTGGCATTGCAAGCTGTGATCCTTGGCAATGTGTGTGCATTTGTGTGTGCACATGCCTGTTCAAAGTCGGCTGCAACTCCGCCATGCTTTGCACAGGACTGCAATTTTTAGGTGGGGGGGAGTCCTCTGGCAGAAGCTTTGGAGCAGGGGTGTCAAACATGGGGCCTGGGGGCTGGATCAGACCCCTGGAGGGCTTCTATCAGGCCTGCAGTGGAAGGGGCTGTCTCCTGCTTCTTTCAGTTCATTGTAGGTGTGTCATCATAACTTGCTTTGCTAGAGTCTCTCAGTCACTCAGGAGAGATATATGTCAGGTTCAAAAGCAAGTAGATCCAAGCATTCTTAAACAAGAAGGGCTTTATTGGAATACAGTGCTAAAACCCACAGTGAAGTGTCATTGTCAGGAATGGCGGGGGAAGCGGCGCAAGCAAGGTTATAGTGTGATGCAAAATGCTACTAGCAAATGAACTGTAAGCGCGAGCGCGGGAAACTCCCGGTGGGAGAGTTACTTAATGGGCGGGAGATGACTCCCTCCTCCCCTCGTCTTCACAGGACTGGAAAATTCTCATCAGCTCAAGAATAGCCCAAAGCCTACATTCAAGGCCACCGTGATAAGACTGAGTGGCATAGAAGAAGCTCCCACGTTACTGCCAGCATACCTACGCAAGCGCAATGCAGGGACGAGATAGGAAACACAGAACAATGGACTCAGTGTAAAATAGGAAACAGACATTTCTGACACTCTGCCCTTCCCAAAATACCTCCCACCCACCACTCAGGAAGGGGAAAATAAGGGGCCTCCGGTTTCACCGGGAAGCGGGAGTGAAAGTTCTTGAGGAGTTCAGGTGCAGTGATATCAGCTACTTTCACCCATTCTCGATGTTGGGGTCCAAAGTGAGCCCATTCAACCAAGTAATATAACTGTCCCCTTATAAGCTTAGAGTCCAGGATGTCAGCCAGTTCATAATGTTCCTCTCCATCTACCATCAGCGGGGGTGGGGTGCAGGATGCTCTGGATGCCACTTAGTCGGGGAAATGCTGGTTTGAGAAGGCTGAAATGGAAAATGGGATGAATTGTTTTAAGAGCTTTAGGCAGGTCCAACTGGAAAGTCACTTTATTGATACAACGAATAATCTTGAATGGGCCAATATATTTCCAAGCCAGTTTCCTGGATGCTTGGGAGAGACGTAAGTTTTTGGTAGATAGGTACACATAGTCCCCAGGCTGAAGATCCCATCCCTCCGCCCTTTTCTTGTCAGCCTGTTTCTTATATTGAGCTTTGGCCTCATTCAACGTTTCTACAATCACTGGCCACGAATCACGAAAAGTCTTACACCAATCTGTGGCTTTCCCCCCATTCCCTCAGGTTTCAAAAAAGGGAGAGGGGGCTATCATAGCCCAGAGCGGCTTTGAAGGGAGACATTCTGGAAGAAGCATGCCAATGGTAATAAATCCACCCAATTGTCTTGTTGATAGTTGGTGAAACAACGTAAATATTGTTCCAAAGTTTGGTTCACCCTTTCTGTTTGGCCATCGGTTTCCGGGTGGTATGCACTGCTCAAAGCATGTTCTATGCCCATGAGGGCCATTAATTCAGTCCATAATTTGGAAACAAACTGAACTCCGCGGTCGGATATTATTTTGATAGGCAAAGTGTGGAGCCGAACAATGTGTTGTAAAAAAGCCCTAGCCAGGACTTTAGCCGTTGGCAAGCCAGAAAACGGTATAAAGTGTGCTTGCTTAGAAAACAGGTCGACCACCACCCAAATCACAGTCATTTGTTTGCTAGGGGGAGGTCGGTAATAAAGGGCTTTATTGGAATACAGTGCTAAAACCCAGAGTGAAGGGTCATTGTCAGGAATGGCGGGGGGAAGCAGCGCAAGTAAGGTTATAGTGTGATGCAAAATGCTATTAGCAAATGAACTGTAAGCGCACACGCGGGAAACTCCCGGCAGGAGAGTTACTTAATGGGCGGGAGATGACTCCCTCCTCCCCTCGTCTTCACAGGACTGGAAAATTCTCATCAGCTCAAGAATAGCCCAAAGCCTACATTCAAGGCCACCATGATGACTGAGCGGCATAGAAGAAGCTCCCACATTACTGCCAGCATACCTACGCAAGCGCAATGCAGGGACGAGATAGGGAACACAGAACAATGGACTCAGTGTAAAATAGGAAACAGACATTTCTGACAATATATAGGCAAGCTTCTGTTCCCTGCACTGGCTGAGGCTCCTCCCACTCCCCCTAGGCTGCCTCAATCGCATAAGAGAGAAAGGCAAGCCTTTCTTCCCTTCCATTGGTAGAGGCTCCTCCCTGAAGGGAGGAAGGGAAGGAGGGAGAGCTTGCTTTGCTTGGCTGCCTCAATTGCATGGGAGAAATACAAAGCACCTTTAAGACCAACAAAGTTTTGTCTAAGGTATGAACTTTTGTGTGCCTTGCTACAGTGTGTGTGTTTTGTTGGGCTTGTTATGCTGTGACTCTCTTGGGTGCAACTGGGTTCCCTCCCCCTTTTCATTGCATTCATGCCCTCATGATCCAGTCTTGCTCAATAGGAAAGCAATGGGAATTATTTAGATGAGGAGTAACAAGCCAGTGAGGTGGATCAGGCTGAGTGTGTCCAGACCAAGTTCACCCAGCACATTTCATTTGGGGAGTTTGAACTTAGAATTCCCAGATGGTAGATTGATACTGACCACTGAGGAAGACTATAGTTTTGTAGACAAACACATAGCCCTCAGTCTGTGTCATGTTGCTTTCTCATGTTCTTGACCAGCACATGAAGCAATTTATGTACAAAAGCTTGCAAGCTCAGCCATTTAATGTTTTCCCCTAGGCCTAGAATTCTGAGCATGAGCTTTCTGTAGTGAATGTCAATAAATCAAAAGTTTGCAGCTTACAGACAGACACTTGAACAGCATACTCAAGATTGCAACAGCACAGAAATTTTGATGTGATCATTCAGAGCAAGAAGTGTCCGTTATCAGACGCTGTTAAATAAACAAAATATTGCAAGAATGTTAATGTTTTAAGCATCTTTTTAAGTTAAAAAAATCTCTGTGTTTGTGTCCTTTATGAAGTTTATATCTCCGTTACCTAGCATTACATTTTTTGACACATATGGCCCAGCCCAACAAGGTCTCATCTTTGTCAGATCCAGCCCTCATAACAAATGAGTTCGACACCTCTGCTCTGGAGTATGGTGGGGTATTTTCACTGATGCCCTAGGATAGCTGCATAGTAATGCTATTTTCCTGCCCTTCCTTGCAGATTTGTGTGGTTTTCTCTTTGTGATTCTCTAAGTTGATCCTACACACTGTTTGTGATCCTGGCAGTTTTTTAGCACCTGTCCTGTGCAGATTGCACTTTGTTCTCCAAATCGATCAGTCCCAAGCAATTCTTAATTGCAGTTTGCAGAGCCACCATTTTAATGTTAGGCTTCCAGAGACTGCCAAAATGGTTCCCCTCACAACTTCATTCACTAAAGCATGAAAGAGAAAAATGTTTTCAGAGCTTCTCATCCCAGTGTCTGTTTCTCTTTACATCTCATATCAATTTCATTCCACACTGACAATCCCCCCCTTTATTTTTTTTGCATGCAGAACTGAAATCCTTTAATTTTTGTGCACTGGGGATTCTCCCATTTGCCTCCTCTCCTTTCAGGTCAATACCAGCAGGGAACTAAACCTTGCACAGCTCCTTTTAAACTTTTCCCCTTTGTTTTAATTTTTTTTATTCAGCAATCTGAGACTAGTGATAGTCTCATCTTGCTAGACTCATGCCGATTGTAAAAAAAAATTAAAATGAGGAGGAAATGGAGCTTGTACAGTGCTGAAGGGGGAGGATGATGGAAGGTGCAGAGTGGGCGGGACAACCTCAATGTGGGTGGGGGGTGACCTTTGAGGGGTGGCAAAAGTGCAGGGGGAGGATTCCAAGGAAATCTGTATGCTTCTGAATTACTTTCAGCTTGGAAGCAAAACAAGGGAAGCCGGCACAAAAGCACTCTCAGAAAATCCAGAAAAACAGCGACCAGAAAGCAAACCAAGTGCTGAAGGGAGGGAAATCAATGTAGGACAACAATGCATGGTGAAAGGTTGACCCCCCTAGTGCCTGTGTGTGTGAACTGTCACTATTCAGCATGGGTCGTATGTCATTAATAATGTGTTGAACTGGCTTGAGCTGTGAGTTGTAGTTGACCACCTGTGATGTTCTGTTGTCATTTTCTTTGGGCTTGTCATGTAGCAAGCTGTCCCTGGGTATCATTCTGGCTTTTCTGATCATCTTTCTCACCATATCAGGAGGATACTGTAGTTGCAAAAATGCCTGTTGCAGATCCTTCCAGGGAGCATCTCTGTCTGAGGGTTTGGAGCAGATGCGATTATAACGTAGGGCTTGGCTATACACAATGGATTGTTTGATGTGGTTGGTGCGGTAGCTGGAAGCATGTAGATATGTTTGCCGATCTGTCAGTTCCTGGTACAATGTGGTACTTATGTGTCCCTTGTGTATCCATACAGTGGTGTTCAGGAGGCTTATTTCCTGTTTAGATTAATTCATAGTTAGATTGATGGTGGGGTAGAAGTTGTGGAAAACCTGGTGAAATCTCTCGAGGGCTTCTTTGCCATGGGTCCAGGCAATAAAAATGGCATCAATGGATCTTAAGTAGAGGTGCCAGTGGGTAGGAGTTCAGAAAACACTGTTCTAGATCTGCCATAAGAATGTTGGCATACTGTGGAGCCATGCGGATGCCCATGGCTGTGCCATTGATTTGGAGGTAAGTTATATAGATGGCCTATCCTGGAGAACAGCCAGTAATCTGAGAGTCTCTGTGGACTCCAACCAGAATGTTGTTTACTTTCACCTTCTAGTTTGCAGATATGTGGCAGGATATGAACTTTCGTGAGTCACTGCTCACTTCTTCAGATTCAGTGACTCACGAAAGCTCATAACCTGCCACATTATTTTATTAGTCTTTAAGGTGCTGCTGGACTCTTGCTCTTTTCTGTAGGTGTAATATTATACAATTGACGAGAGTAGAACTGAACTCTGAGAAAACATAAGATTCACAATAAGCCTTGTATTCCCTGCCACTCCCTCCACGCCTCTCATTTCCATCTTGAACTGGTGGTGATCCTCTGGCATTGCAGTCGTACCAGCCTAGAGTATCACTGCTGCAGTGGTATTGTTATGCCCGCATTAATGTGCTCTACTAGTGCAGCATTTTATTCTGCCAATGCAAAGTAGCAGCCCTAACCTGCCCAGGAGGCATGGATTGGATCAAACGGTTTGCATTAATTTAGATTATATTTCTTATGTTATTGTAAACTTTATGACCCATATTATTGCTTTTTCTTTAGACTGAAGCTGTAGCCTTAAGACTTATTTGTTTTGAAAATGTGAATCTCAGTTGACTTGCAGATCACTTCTTGCAATTCCCAGATCGATCTGGTCAGTCTCTAGTTATGAAATTTTTAGCTCAGTCTTGGCAAATTTGTCTTTATTATCTTAACTGCAGTTAACACTTGAGAAATCTCGATTACAGAAATGAATACTGGGTAGCAAAGACAAAAGCATGTTCACTGACAGGCAATGGCTGTGATGTTTGGGGTCAGGCTGGTGCCATTGCTGTGGCTCACTAGAAGAGCATCTTCCTCGCATGCAGAAGGTCCCAAGTTCAATGTCTGGTGTCTCCAGCTGAAAACAAGAATTAGGTAGCAGATGATGTGAAAGACTTCGATAGTCTGAGACCCTGGAGAGCCGTTATTAGTCAGAGTAGACAATACCGACCTTGATAGACCCATGTTTTGACAGGGTGTAAGGCAGCTTCATGCCCTCTTTCTTGGGGTTGTGGTCAGTTCCTTCCATAATTAGAATCTATCTGTATAATCCACCTGTGATGGGGTGAGATGGTTAATACAGGCATTGTAATACCTCACTTCACCTGGCAAACGGTCTGATTTTGCCTCACATCACTGCGGCCTCTTAACGTTTGCAGTCATGTAGGAAAAAAGATCATTCCTATCTACATAGAGAATAGGCACTTACCTCACGAAGACAACCATCACAGTCAGGAAGCACTGTACAGCATCCTTCCCCAGCCTTGCCCTACTACATCCTGGGCCAGTATGGCTTCACAGCCAGGGACTTGGAGTTATCCCTCTTGCTTTCTTAGCATGTGAAGGGCAGAGTGTCACTGCCTTCCAGCCACTGAGCTGCTATACTTTGCCATGCTCCCCAATGGCAGCCTGGCCAGTTCAGGTTCGCTACCAGGCAACTGAGAATAGTGGCATGCGGGAACATCCAAGTGGCACCACCAGGGGTGTGGGTGTGGCAGTCTGTTTAAAGGGCAGGCTATAAAGAAGGAAGGGCAATTGAGCAGGGGGAGTAGAATGAAGGCAAGTGGCCATGGGCTATGTTTAAACAGGATTACTGCCTTGAGTTACAGCTACTTCTGCTTTCAACTCTGACCCAAAGCCATTCTCTCAGTAAGACACTTCACTCAGATGGGTCCTCTCTCCTGACAGTGATGACGAGAAATGAGTAAGGAGACTAGAATAATGCTGGGATGGAGGAAAATACTGCTCTGGATGTATTTACATCAACTAGGGTGGAGCCAGAGGACACACATCTGAAATAACATTACAAGCTTACCCATACTTCTAAGTCCTCTGCAGAAGATACACTTCACATGATGCAGAAGCCCAGCAGATGTGCACTTAGGGAGAGTCATATAAATAGCTGCCACATTACGTTAAAAGGGCAACATGTGTTTTTCCTGGTTTGTGTGAATGAAAGCTGTACCCACATGGAAAAACCGCACATTGCTCAGTTCTCATGATATGGTGATAACATGTAACAGGTGCATCATGGGGACATGTGTGCTTATATGTGGCTGGTGGGTTCCCACATTTAATAAACCAGGATAACATCTGCAGAGGACTCACCTTGTGAGTATGGAAATATATATAAAACCTTCCCAACACAGAGAGACTCTGTTTGCATAAAGCTAAAATCCAGAGCGGTAACTGCAATGTGAAGGCATATTATTTACATGCCCTGGAGAAGTTAGCTTGGTAAGGGTGGAAGTCGACCTTTTGCTGTTTGCCCCCTTTTATTTATGCATTTTGATTGAACAGAAAACATCTAATGTCCCCCTATCACCATAAAACACATGTAGAGACATAAAATATCACCACGCTGTACAGTAGTAACTGATTTAGTGGCATTGTTTCACTTCCTCTCTTGGGAGGGGCATGAAAATCAAAGCACACAGGGCACCCATTAATAAGGCGGCTTGGCTCTGCCCAATGATCTGTCACTCTTGCTCTCCCATTTCCAGTCCAGCTATCCTCTGAAGAAAAGAAAATCCAGCTTTCTCATTTATGCAATGTTTGTTGAGCCAGTCCATTTTGTTCATGTTGCAAACAGCTGGGAATGAATTTTTTCCTCTCTGAGTTAATGGCAATGACGGCGTAGACAAGAGCATACATTTCTGTTCAGTTCTGCTTATGGAATGCAAGCCATCTGGGCCTGAAAGATCTTCTCCTGAAGGAAAAAGTAGTTCAGACCTGTAATTTCTTATTGTACTGTTTAGCTGTGCCTGGGCAGGACCCACAAAATACACAAAACTCTCTGAAGTTAGCCAAAAGGAAGAGATCCTCAGCAGTTACAGCTTAGGTGAGGTTGGTCTTGATTACAGAGAATGCTGATGCAGGTCCGTTCTTAGCACTGAAGCAAACTGTGTCATTTAGAGAAGGTCACTCTTACCTCATCAGGACTGGAGTTAGTAATGCCCATTGTCTGGACAGTCTGGTGAGCCTGAGGTTTAAGGAGCTGCTCCAACTAGGCAAGTGGACAGGCTCCTTCCTGATTCAGTCAAAGCTGGCAGAAATTATTAGTTATCCATCAATTACAAATCTAGTGGCTAATTTTTCAAGAAACAACAGCCAAAGGAGGTTTCTCCATCATTACCAGAGTGTTTGTGACAACTCCATTCCTTGATCCAGTCCAGTGTTTCAGAATGCCCTGGGTTTACCATGCTTACCCACACCAAGAGTTATAGTAATCTAGACAGATCGGAGGAGATTCTAGAGTCAAGTTAGTTCAGTTGTTGCTAGTCTCTACTTTAGACAGATAAGTAAGCTCACTGTTAAACTCTGCATCTGTTTAACCTTATGCTGTCCCTTGCCCCTTGATTCTCAAGAGTTCCTTGGCTTCTGGATACAATAATTACTACCACCAAGAGGATTCTTGGGTACCAAAGCTCATGTGTGGTACATTTCAGGTGCCAGTGGAGACACCTGCACAGCATAATGTTCAGGATGCTGAATTCAATCATAGCCAGAATTTGGGATTGTTCCAGAGTTTATTGTAAGTAGGCAGTCTCCATTCATTTGTTTTGTCCCTGGATGTAGTTTGCTAATTTGAGCTCCTTCAAGTTAACTGTTGAGTGTTTGTGTCAATATTGCTTAACCAAACATCAATAATACTAAAATAGAGTCATTTATCTAATTTCCTCCCCTTTTCTCAGCTGGCAAAGCATCCCACCTCACTGATGTCTACCAGGTAGCTTGGAAAGCTGAAAAAAGGAGGCCCTGCAATTTAAGATGCAGACACAAACCATAATTGTACTGCAGTTATGACACCCATACAGCTTTCTGTCCAGGTTCAGGCAGCAGCTTTGTTTATTGACAAAGTCAGGTTTGCACAGCACTGATTGGCCTATGCCTGTGTCAATTATAAAACAACTTTTCCTCACCCCTTCTCAGAATGCAGTGGCACAGAGTCTGATCAGCTGGCCCTTGCTTCATTCAGGAAGCCAATCTCTCTGATCCAAAGTGAGAAAAAAATCTTTTAAAAAGAATGTATCAGAGGATTATGTCAGATCCTTAAGAAAAACAAACCATAGTGGACAGCAGTGTTCCCTCTAAGCTGAGTTAGTGTGAGCCAGCTCACGGTTCTTTAGCCTCCAGCTCACACATTTTTGTCTTAGCTCAGGAAGGACGGCTCCAGAGCAAACTAATTTATGCAGCAGCCAAATTGCTTGCTCACAACTCTAATGCCAGGAGCTCGCAAAATAGAATTTTTGCTCACAAGGCTCCACAGCTTAGAGGGAGCATTGGTGGACAGCTGCCCTCCCCTCAGTCTTTCCCTCCACAGCCAGGTATGCTTGATATGGAAATGGGGAGACATAGAGATCACCCTGCAGCTCCCCCCCACCATGGTTCCTATTCCTATGTATATCTCTCTCTAGCCTTAGTTGCTGAGGACACTGTTTTTGAATATTATAATTAGAACTGAAAAGTTTAGAGTTGTCTAGAACATGACAAAAAACCCACAAACCCATCTTTTGGGACACTTCATATTTTCAGTTCCTCTTTTTTCTTGGAGGCAAGAACAGAATAGATGCTGAATTCAATTGTGCCAACTGCTGTGTACAGATTTTAATTTTTCCACATTGGAGGAGGAGGAGGAGGAGAGGAGATTGGATTTATACCCCGCCCTTCACTGCCCAAAGGCGTCTCAGAGCGGCTTACAAACTCCCTTCCCTTCCCCTCCCCACAACAGACACCCTGTGAGGTAGGTGGGGCTGAGAGAACTTCTGACAGAAACTGTCCTTGAGAGAACAGCTGTGCCAGAGCTTGTGACTGACCCAAGGTCACATCAGCAGGTGCAAGTGGAGGAGTGGGGAATCAAACCCGGTTCTCCCAGATAAGAGTCCGCGCACTTAACCACTACACCAAACATTGCAGAAATAGGCAGAAGGGGTCTTGGTGCAATTCATTATGGGCCACACATTTTGCAGTGAAGCCAACGGCAGGGATTGAGCAGGTTCTTTCTGCAACTGTTGCTTGGTTTCAGGCTTGTACTTGGGCGGGGTGTGTGTGTGTGTGTGTGTGAGAGAGAGAGGGGGGGGGGGCGCAGTTCATAGAAGCAAGTGACTTGCTCCCTAGCTACTGCTTGTCTTCTGGCAGTGATCAATCATTCCCAGTAGATCATTCAACCCACTTAAGTGCTTCCACCTGCACCATAGCTCAAGAACTTAGGGCCCAGAGTACGTTCCCTCCCCTTAATTAACAAAGTGAGTCTGGGCAGATTCCATACTATTAAGTGAATTTTAGATATATGCAGCCATAATGTACATAGCCTAAAGAAAATAAGATGAATGTAATTAGTTGAAATCAATGATTGACGGATGTTCTGACAAACACACGGAAACAGGTTAAGGTTGCCGACTTACCTGCTTGTCTTCTGGTGGTGCAAACCCCATTGAAAGCACTCAGATTTAGGGGATTAAGCTGTATTTTTTTTAAAAAATGAAAATCTTACCCTTCAGCTTTGAGGTCCCTTTTCCATGGACTTAATTTTCAAATAAAATGAGTCAATAAAACAAAGCCAAGTTCTTCATAGAATTGGGGACTTCTGCTTCTCTCATTTCAAAGACATTAGAATGGTTGTTATCCATCTTATTTGGAAGGCAAGACAGAGAAAAGAGAGAACATCTCCTTCTAGGGTAATCTGGTAAAGATGCAACACAAACTGGGTAGAAGAGATTATATCTACAGGTTGGACTCCTTTTTGTATTTTAGGAACTCGCACCCCTCCCCCCCCAAAGAGCTGAAGCACAGCCTACCAGCACAGGGAGGCAAGAAGAGAGGAAGGCCTCAGCCTCTAGGCCCCATTATTTGCTGGCCTGGCAGGGCAACTGGGTAGCCACTATGTGAGATGGCATGCTGGGCTAGATGGACCACTTGGTCTGGTCCAGCAGGGCTTTTCTAAGTTCTTATGCTTTTGAAATAGCACCTGGGGCTACAGGGGTGTCCACAACAGATGTTTAGAACTGATGAACCACAGAAAAGCTTGTCTGAGGAGCTGCTTGTTCCTACAGGTGGTGGGACTTTAGGTACTGGGGTTACACTCTACAATGGTAAAGAATAATCAGATGGAAGAAAACAGGACAAGAAGGACAGGAGTTCTTTGAAGCCAATATCAATAATTTTTAAAAGCATACAATTAAAATTCAACATATGGTTGCACTTTGATGTCACTCAGCATCTCTAGACATGCTGCACAGTTCATTAGAATCAAAGTTGTCATTTTGTGATTCAGCAGTACTAAAGTGGTCTGTGTGAAGCCCAAATGTAATTAGAATTTTTCTTTCCAAAAGGGCATTTGGTCCCAGGGGTTATTAGTGGGATTAAAACGGTCCATAGCTGGGAAGAGCTTTGTCAGCAACAGGAGCAGCAGGTACAGGAAAGCTCAGGGACCCTGGAGATCAGGATTAGGCCTACTCTTGCCTGACTGTACTTAGCACATCCGTTCTGTTTTCCGTTTATACTGTTGCTATTTCCCTCTTATCATTACGAAAAGAGAAATCTTTAAAGCAGGCAAGCTGGCAAGGAGACCCCAGAAGACAGGGGAGCGCGCTGTAAATAAAAGCAGGCTGTAGCCGAAGATAAAAATAGGCGGATTCTCGTTAGGAAAAAACGGGCTGGTTCTGCGCACAATGACCTGAATTAATGCTGTATCAGTGAAAATATGAGGCCTGTGTCCTCAAGTACCCACTAGGGGGAGCTCTTTCTCTTCCCTGCTCGATCCCTTCCTCGCCCTCGTCTTCTCCCCGTGGTTTACTGCAAAAGTTTTTCTAAAACTAACAATACCAGTGAAAGGAAGTGCTCGCCGGTGATTGGACGGGGGATTTTTGTAGGTTTGATTCCTTGATTGGACAGGAGCCGTTGGGGGTGGGAAGAGCGTTGATGTGCGCGGGGGGGGCACCTCTCTCTCCCCTCCCTTCAGCCTCAGTGGCTGATCTTGTTCTCACTGTACACTTTACTATCGCTTGCAATGTGACACTAAAATATAGACTCTCTCTCACACACGCACATCACACCCCATACACACACACACGCACGCATACAGCCACACGCACATACCGACACACGCTGGCACACACGCATGCACGCACGCATACACGGACCCACGCGGAGGACCGGGCAATCCAAAGTGGAGTTCTAGCGGAGATCTATATGCGTGTCTATATTTAACCAAGCAACGGGCAAGGAACTAAATCTGGTCCAACTCGGAACTATTTTTTTTTTTAAATCTCCGTCTCTGTTTCTCCTGCATCATGTTTGGGGCTCCCATGGCTTTGGATTTTGTAGTGCTTTTCTGCTTGGCATCTGCAATTGCCGCTGTGGAAGGTAAAATACGAACTGCGGGGGGGGGGGGGGAGCAAAACTTTTGTGTCCCCGGATCGCTCCGTTGTCGGTGCTGGAAGGTGCATGCCGGGTCCGCGTCTCCCTCTCGCCTCCCGGGGTCGGGCGACAGCGGGGACGGCTGGCGAGGAGAAGAGGCGCGGCGGGCTCCGGAGGGCGGGCAGGAGTCCTACACTGCGCGGCTGGCACCCTGGCGGCTTCCCTCGTTCGCCCCGGCTGCCGGGCACGCAGCTGCCCCTTTGAGACGGGGCTGCGAGGGGGGAAGCCCTTCCGGGGTTGGCGTTCAGGGGCCCGCGCCAACCTCCCCGCCGAGCTTCCTCGGGGCTCCGAGCCACCCCCCCCACCGGCACCTCCCGCTCCTCGCCCGGCGGGCGGACCGGGATGCCAGCCCCCCTCCGCCCGGGACTGGCTGGCTCTTCCGGGGTGCCTGCCTGCCTGCCTGCTGCGAGGGCGGGGAGGGAGGGGGGCCAGCAGAAGGGGGGCTCTCTCCGGTCTCCCTCCCGCCCCGGCACGGGGCGTCCCCGCCAGGGCAACCCGGGCCCCGCTTCTCTTCCCCTTTCAGCGTCTCCGCGAAGGACAGCCGGGGAGGGAGGCGGATTCTGGGCTTGCTTTGCGCGCCGAGAGATGCCCGCGGCGCCCCCGCAGCCTCCGTCGGATTCCGTCGCGCTCTTCTCCGTAGCCGGTCGCCCTCGGTCACTCGACTCGACGATCGCGGCGTCGTTTATCGTAGCCCATCGATCACCCTGATCGGAAGACCTCCCCCCCCCCTTTGCCGCCGCCCCGCCTCCTCCGCGTTGCCTGGGCGGGGGGGGGCCGCGCCAGATCTGTCCCAGCTCTCCCCCCCCCCCCGGAACGACTCACGCCTGACACCCACCCGGGGCTCTTCTGCTCTCGACAGAGGGGCTGCCGGGGAGTTCGGGCATTATTGCGTGCCGTCAGGAGACAGCCGGGCTCACGAAACTTTCCCGGCGGCACAAAGGGACGGGCTCCTTCCAGCAGTCCGCGAGGACGTGTGTGTGTGGGGGGGTAGCCTTTCCTCCCCAGAGGAGGGGGGGGGAATCCGTGACTCCGGCTCCCCGCAGCAGGTGCCGGTCCCTGTCCCGCAGGACCCGGCTAGGGCGGCCACGTCCACGGATGCCGGGGAGGCGAGCGGAGGGGGAGCGGGGCTGGCGTGATGGATGGCAAGACGTGACCGCGTCCGGAGAGATGCTCGCCTGGCTCGCCTGCCTGCTCCTCTCTGCCGAGCTGCTCCCTCCGTGCAACAGGGCGGCGGTGGGAAACTTTGGAGCAGCCGGAATCTCATCCCCACTTTTGAGTGCACAGAAGCGCCCTCCTCCTTAGGCATGGGGCCCTCTTCTTCTTTTTCGGTGAATCACACCGGGAGAGCCAGGATCCCGCGTCTTTTCCTTAAGGGCTGCTGCAGACGCCCCCGCCCCTCCTGGGGGGTGTGGGAGCCTTTCCCAGCTGGTCCCCTGTGCAAAGGCTGCCCCCTGGTTGTGGGGCTGCTCTCCTCCCAGCTGGTTGTCTCTGCAGGGCGAAAGGCAGGCGGAGGCTGCCCCCCCTAGTGCCTGATTCTTTTTTTATGGTTGACAGTGAGAGGGGCTGCCAGCACCACCTGCAACCCTCAGCTCTTGGTTTCAAGACTTTGGGGCCTTGAGAAAGAAGCCCAGCCAGGCCCTTCAGTGCTGGGGTGCTGGCAGCCTGCAGCGTTTTCCTGGAGAGAGGAGAGAGCCACATTTCCTTGGCGTGCAGGACATTAGCGGCTTCTTTTGGCTCACTTCCCTCACTTTTTTATTGCCGTTTTGAATTTAGGGGTTGTGAGACAGAGAGGCGGGTTGAGGGTACAGCCAGGCGGCTCCTTGCAGATAGAGCAAAAGAGTCTGATTGATGTGGCTGGGGGGGCCATTGGTTTCATTCCCTCTCTGACTCGTTCAGGAGGAGGAGACGTGCCTTTTTTGAAAACACTCTTTGTGAATGCAAGGCTACATTGAAAAACAAAACAGAAACACCCGGATCAGGCTGCTTGTGCGGGGAAAGCACATAAAGGACCCACGGAGGGTAATATCAGAAGCAGTCCTTTGAATTATTTTGCTCTGTGGTCCTCCGTAACACCGTCCATTGTATCCCCTGCCTTTCGCATTGTGTGCCAAATGCCTTCTGCACAGAGAAGTTTTTAAAAGCCAGGGAGGGATGTGCTCTGACCGCATTTGCAAATGTACAGTGATGTGCAGTGTGGACTCACTAATGGCCCAGAACGGTTAGGCATTGTCAGAGGGCTTCTTGAAAGTTGTGTTTCGGAAATGCAAACACTTTCATCCCAAAGGCCAAGCGGCTTGCCTCTTAGGCAGCGCCGGGCTTCTCCGGGCACCTGCCAAGTGCTTTGCCACAGGTGAAAGTGACCACAGACAAGGAGCCCTGCTGTCTACGGGGAGGGATGGCAAAGCGGAGCCCTGAGTCAGCCTGGGCTTCAGTACCAAAGAGTGATGGATATTGCAGCTTGCCCCCCCCACCTCCTCCCCACCTTCTTTTTGTTCTGGAAATCTCAGGAGTGCAGACACAAGCTAATCCCACGGCAAACAGCTTTGCTTGCCCAGCTAATTCCTCAGCAACCACAGTTAAAACGGCCCGAAATCTTGGCAAAGCAAAAAACTAACAATAGCTGGGAGTGGCAGGGGCTGGCAGGGCTGCCCGCCTGCCTGCACAATACCTGCACCGTTGCTTGGGATTAGGCTGCTGGCAGGGTGGATCCAAATGCAGGTCTGAGGAGTCCTGGGTTGGCAGGGGTTGGGGAGACAAGGGAAGTTAGCAAACACGGATCCTGGGTTTCATTGGCATGAGTTTGTGGCGGAAGAGTGCCTGCTGCTGTTTGTAGAAAACACAGGGGGAAAGGGGGGGGATGTGGTGCTCAGTTAATTTAGGAAGCCAGGTTGTGATGTCTTAGCACTCAGCAAGAGGACCTAGTCCATCCTAGTTGTGGTGGAGGGACTGTGACTACCTTCCTGCTTTCTTTGCAGGTGGGGTGAGGAGGGAGGAAAGGTGGGATGGGGTGTGGTTGAAGGCACAGCTGCTTTTTGTTTCTGCACCCATTGTTCAAGATTTTGGAACTACTAGTGGAACTTGGAAGGAGAATATTGTGACAAAAGTGTTCAGTCTTTTGAGATCACGTATTGGTTAAAAATAAACAAAACCCTTCAAGCCACCCCTTATAAAATGCACACATTAGGCCACAGTATGTAACACATTTACATTTTTCTACACTTAATTATGGAACATCTGAGCCTCTTTCATTCATTCAATGCATATTGCTTGTGTTTGATGTACACTCTTAAAGTGTGTGTGTGTATTCTTACAGCCCAGAGTTTTTCAAGCATTGATGCTTGATTACAAAATCAGAATGTTCAGCCACGAATGTACACAAATACGTGAAAAGCCCTTTGATGAGCAGCAGCCAAATTTGTGACCTATTCTACTGGAAAGTGTTTAATTGTGTATGTGGTGGGAATGCTTTATTATATCTGGGATTTTCAAGCATTATTGGCCAAAAATATCAACGGAGGTTTGCTGCCACTGGATCTAGCATTGATCATTCTCTTTCCTAGTATTAAGAAGGAGTTAATCTTTCCCGTCGTAATGGCAGCCACCTGCATGCAGGGTAGAAAACAGCATCTCAGACCAGGCCCCTCTTTGTTAATATGGTATAGGAAAACTTGGGACTTATTAATAGCAGGGGTGGTGGCGGGGGGATGCATACCAACTCAGCTGCATAGCTACTTGCACGGGCTTATTTTTATGAGATTTGCCAAACAGCCATTCGGAATGATTTCTGAATCTATAAAATATAAAACTTTTTTTTGTGAATTAGCAATTGATGATTTTGATTTGAAACCTCATTTCAGTCTTCCATATAACCCATGCTATCATCGTTGACATAATGATAGATACACTGGCAGTGTTTTTTTTAATTATGTGTTCATTTCCTGTGTTTGTATTTGTAAACTTCATTGTTTCTCTTTTTACTTAAAATAACTTCAGTGATACAACTTGGAGCCAAAAATGTTTCATATGAAAGGATAGAAAAGTTCTGTGTCTAGTGTGACGGCTGTGGTGGCCCACTCACAAATACAAGGTGCTGCTTGATGTTGCAGTTCCTGAATGATGAACATTCACATGTGAACCAGGCCACACAAATCATCCCACTCTCTGCTAAGGCAGGATATGTCTTACTTAGGGTGTCTCATTGAGATTTCTTTCCAGTTTTTCTTTGATTGATTGATTCAAACGTACTCTGTTTTCCTTCACAGTGGGGACCCAAAGTGGCCTACAACAGCTCCCCCCCTTCCATTTTATCTATACAACAACCCAGTGAGGCAGATTAAGCTGGCCCACAGTCATCCCGTGGGCTTCTGTGTCAGAGCAGGGATTCCAGGCTGGGTTTTGCAGATCCTAGTCTGACACTTTAACTATTACTCCATGCTGGGTTGAAGAGGGAGCTCTTCAGAAAGCTCTAAGGAAGAATCATGTGGGACAGCCTGTTCCATGGAATCCCTCTGCATCATTCAACATAGGCTAAAATTACCATCCACCCTTATAAATGATTCCTGTGTACTGTTAGGCTATTATGTGCTTGTGTCATATTGTACCAAGATCGGAACAGTTGGGCACTTAAGGCTGTGCTCTCAACTGTTAGAGCCTGCGTGCTTAGAGCAGAGGTCTAAGAGCAGGGCCTTGGGTGCCACAACTCCCACTGACACCTTTCCTGGTGCCCATCCAGTGTTGTTAGAAAGTAGGTGAGGCAAGATTGGGGACCTCCCCAACAGGGATTCTGATTGGCCACTGGAGAGCCAGTCGGCTGGCAGATTAAACTAATGTTGTTTCAGTGATAGCTGCCCCCTTAGTGTTGATTTCATTTTCTGTTACTTCTCTTTTCCAGTGTATTTTTAAAACTACTCCCCCCTTTTCCCCTGCACTTGGGCTTCCTCGGTGTGTGGCTCCACCTCCTGTGTGGCTCCACCTCCTTTTGTGGTTTGCTGCACCCCTTGTGGCAGCAATTTTGAGTTTGCACTCATCACTACCCTGTGTCGGAATTCCCAAGGTGCCTATGGCCTGAAAAAGGTTTGGGATCCCTGCCTTAGAGAATATAGTAATATCAATTTACCTAATTCTCAACATAGCTCCATCTGTAGATACTCCTATCTGCACATTAGGGCCACATAGAGACAAGGGAGATCTTTTCACATAACCCGGGGGATACCCAAGTTTGCAAAAAAAAAAATCCTCACAGTTAGTAAAAATGGTCAGGGGGTGAAGTCCCTCTGCTCTGGCCTGCAGTCCCTATTCTGCCCTGCCCTCCTAGGTGTTTCTCTACACCTGGAGAGGCTTTTCTTCCACTCTCAGGGTAGCCTGTCACCACCACCTGACTTTTTGCTGGAATTGCCCACTGGGAAGGTCACTCCCAGCTTCCATTCCAAGTTCTGAGGCTTTGCCTCTGTGTTTCCCACTGCCCAGTACCTGATCACCATGGGGACAGTTTACTGCCTTGCACACCCCTGGAGGAATAGCCACTTGCCAACTGCCTTCCCCCAGAATGCCTTTTAAAACAGCGTGTCTGAAACAGTGGAGGTCTATGTGGTACAGAGAACCACTCCCAGCATCCAAAGTTATAAAGTATTTATTAAAAAAGAGAATGTTTACAAGCATACTTTTAGCACAACACCAAACTGAGCAAAGAATACAAAGGGAATAGGAAAAATGTAAATCCTCTGTCCCTCTCTCTATACATACCCAATCAGATTTTAAAATATAGGACAGGCCCCTTTAGCTTGTTGTTGTTGTTCAGTCGCACAGTCGAGTCCGACTCTTCGCGACCCCATGGACCAGTTTACGCCAGGCCCTCCTGTCTTCCTGTCTACCCTTTAGCTTAGGTAGTTACAAATCCCTACAAAGTTACCATTACCTTGAAGCTTTCTCTAGCTCTCCAAGCAAGCACAGTGACATGGTCAGAATGGCTGCCTGCTCCAGAAGAGAGGTCTGTGTCCTCTCATGGATGCAGCAACTAAGGAAAAGAGAGCTCCTTCCTGCGGCAAGGAGCTTTTATCATCTCTGTTTCTCCATCCACCTGACCAGGTCAGAGAAGCAATTCCTGCTTCTTCCTGGAGATTATCTAGGATTCTATCCCTACAAATCTCTGTTCCCTGCTAAGGGGGAAGGGAAAGATCTATTAACATTTCTTAAGAGGTAGCTCAGGTGAGCTTGGAAAGCCATTGACAGACTTCCTCCTTCCCAACCTGTTCTCTTGCCGAAAGAGGGGGGGGCTGTTAAAATGCACAGTGGAGGCTTTGCTTATCTCAAACCTCCCAGGAGAAAAACTACATTTCTTCACACCCCTCAAGAGGAGAAGAAGAGATAGGATTTATACCCCAGCCTTCACTACCCAAAGGAGTCTCAGAATGGCTTACAATCTCCTTTCCCCTCCCCTCTCCACAACAGATACCCTGTGAGGTAGCTGGGGCTGAGAGAGCTCTTTCAAGAATTGCTTTTGAGAGAACAGCTTTGACAGAACTTGTGACTAACCAGCAGCTGCATGTGGAGGAGTGGGGAATCAAACCCGGTTCTCCCAGATTAGAGTCCATGCTCTTAACCACTACACCAAACTGGCTCTCTCTACACCTCTACAGAGGAGCATTGTCTGCATTTACATTGACTCACTTTGGGGGATGGAGGAGGAGCTACTGCCACTGTATATGGAATAAGATGGTGGTGCTGCAGATGGGCAAGGGAAGGAGGAGGGGGAAGCTGTCATTGCCCCTGCCACCACCATCATCGCTCCCCACAAAGTAGAAGGGAATAGGTGAGTGGACAGAGTGAGGAGGAGGAGGCAGTTGGCTAGGCAGTGGCAGTTAGGTATACGAGGGGGCAGAATGGCAGCGGAGCAGGAAGGAGGGCAGGAAGAGCTGTAGGGAGGGTTGAGTGAGGTGGGTGGGAAGAGTGGTGGGGAGAGGAGGGCGAGATGCCTCCTCCAACATATGTTTCTCATGGGTTGGGGGGGAGGAGTGGGAGCCCCAGAATGTGTGGGTGAGCATGCTTGGAGGGGGGAGGATGGTACCCCTATATGCAAGTCTTGTGGGACCCTGTTTGTATTTATCTAAATGCAAGGTCTGTCCATATAAAGCTGCCGCGGGGTTGCGCCGCCGTTTGCCCCGAGATTTTTAGTCAATTTCACACCCGAAGCCGCGGGGCTGCATTTTGACCCAGCGGCTTCGCCCGATTTCCCCGCAGTTTCGTAATCCTGTTTTTTGAGGATTACGAAACTGCGGGGAAATCGGGCGAAGCCGCGGGTCAAAATGCAGCCCCGCGGCTTCGGGTGTGAAATTGACTAAAAATCTCGGGGCAAACGGCAGCACAACCCCGCGGCAAGCTTTAGTGGGAAATCACCCAAAGGTTCAAATCCCCATTCAGCCTTGAAATTTACTGGATGACCTTGGTTACATTCTTTCTCAGCCTAACCTACGTCATACAGTTGTTCTGATAGCAAAATAGAGGAGCTGTTGCTCTCTGAACTCTTTGAAGAAAAGGCAGAATTAAAATTGTGATTGATTGATTGATTGATTGATTGGGTGTTAATGAATATTTTGATTCTTTGGGAGATGCTGGACAAATGTTAGCCCCCTTCAAAAGGAAGACTGGTCTCTTATTGGATTTTTCAGTAGCTGGAGCTTATCTTGATGCCAGCTTTGTGAGGTGGAGAATCAGTAACCAGCTCAAATCCAGACGGTGGGTTCCCCCCCTCTCATTTTTTTAAAAACTTTTGTTGAGTCAGCTAATCATAATCTGCTTCTGTGTAGTTCGGGTTTTGTCATTTAGAAGAAGATCATAAATGCTTGACTTGCTGCTTTGGAAACAAGGAGGGCTTCAACCACATTTTGAAAGTTGTCTAGCAGAATTTTATCCCATTTGAAAAAAAAAGTTGCAAGTGCAGACGCTAGGCAAAATGGAGAACAGTGGACGACTGAGATTATTTGTAATAAATTTGGGGCCTTTGGTGCTCTACTCTATGATGTGTGAAAGTCCTATTATCTTGTTTCAGAGCATTCAGATGAGCTAACTGTGCTGCCTGAAGAGGTATAGGCTTCTAAACCCATTGACTTCAGTGGATTTAGCAGGGTATAACTCTGTTTAGGATTGCATAGTAAGTCTGATCCTGCGCATATTCATTGCTAGGTTTGACAGATATGGCCTGACTCTGGAGATACAGAGCAGTTGCCCTTTTGTGAACTGGTGGGACAACTACTGCTGGACAGAAATTTGTTTGGATTATTTTTTTTGTAAAAAAAATTCGGATGTATCTGTAATTAGAACGCACGGGAATGAAATAAAAATGCAAGATACAAACAATAAGATCCCCTCATTGAGGCATGCTTTGAAGCCTATGATCTGATTCAGAAGTTGGTGACGAATTTAAGGAGCCTTGTGACAGAGCTGGAGCTCTGAAACTACTAACAGTGCAATCCTGTACGTGCTTAACTGGGATTGAGCCTCACTGAATACAGTGAGATTTACTTTTGAGTAGACATCCATAGATTGCACAATTAGAGTGCCTGCCTCAACAAGGGTGGTGGTGGTGGTAAGATAGCGTAGCTCTTCTGAATCAAAGAAATGGTCCAAGCAAAGTTTGAAATTCCATTGTTCCCTTAAACTTGAGAAATGCTGTTGGTGAAGAGCAACATTTGTCTTACTGGTAATGACAGAAATGAACATGTCAATCCATGCAATCAGTTGAAATATTGTAGGGTTCTCTGGTTATGATCTTTTTATGGGTTTTTTTTTGCATGTTGTTTAGCTTTTCTTTAATGTTCCCATATTTTTTCTGAAATACATTCATTAGTTGCCATGGTCTAGATTATGCCAGTTTTATTCAAGTTAATGAGCCCTTACTAAAACAAATAGCCCTATTGGCTTTAGAGGTGCTAGCTTCATCAATTAGAGCTCATCAAAGTAAGGAAGGGTTTTGCATGCTCCTCCTAGGAAGATGGGATCTAATTTGCACTTGCAGAGGCCATGCCCTTCATAAATACCCTCTAATGTTACTAAAAGAACCTGAAGTTGTATCCTACACGTCCTGCTTATTATTATAATGTATGTGTACAAAATGCCCACCATGTATTCCCCCCCAGAGTTATTAGTCACAGCTGCAGTTTTAAAGAGATGTACGTTGAATATTTATGTTCTTCCCAATAGGGACCCAAAGTGGTTTGCAACATTTTCTCCTTCTTCATTTTATTATCACAACAACCCTGTGATGTAGGCTAAGAAGGAATGACTGGTCCAGGGTCACCCAGCGAGCTTTCACGGCAGAGTGGGGACTCAAACCCAGGGCTCCGTGATCCTAGCCTGACACTCTCACCACTATAGGGATGCCTTGTAGCTTCCTAAAAGGGGGGGGGGGCACACATTGGGTGCAACTTTTCACAGGCAGGATAAAAATAAGGGGGGAAGTGTGCTTTATTTTTTTTTTAATCAGGATTATAAACTTTAAACAGTTCAGTTATATAGTCTCGTTTAAAAGATCTGAGTTTAACAGAAAATATAAAAAGTACTCTTAAAATGAGACCATGTCCTCTTATCTGACAGGTTGAATTAAAGCCTACTTTTGGTATAAACGAATGAATCAGGAAAATATCTGACTTCTCATACCAAAGTGAGCATTGTGAATATGATACAGACAGGCATGTACTGTATTTATTACCATGACTTCTATACTTGACCCATAGACCGGCATATCATAACAGGTGCTAGGATACAGGAGAATAGATCCTGTATTTCAAAATAAACATCCACTAACCTTGCCTGAGAGATCTTGTAAGTCTATCTTATGGCCTCTTGTGTCTTCAGTTGTCAAGTTCTGAACGTTTATTTATTCAAATATTTGTATCCTGCTTTTCTTTCTACTGGGAACCCAAAATGGCTCACAGAAGACCCACAAGTACAATTAAACAAAGAACTACCAACAAAGAGGATTCAGGCAGGCCCGTAGCCAGGATTTTTTAATTTAGGGGGCCTTTAAAGAAGTCAGGGGGCACCCCACACCCCCCAAGGAAGCACCACAAATAAACTAAAACATTTAAAGTTGGGGGGCCTGGGTGCTGCATGGAAGTCAGGGGGCCTTGGCAGTACGTTGGGGGGGGGGGCAGGCCCCCTAAGATGTCCCACTGTAGCTACAGGCCTGGATTCAGTAGACCTCCAGGGCTGGTCTGACATCTAACTGGGTTGGCTGGCTCCAGACCACAGGCTGTGAGGCATGAGCTAAGAGCCAAGGGCCAAGAGTATTTATGACTGTACTAACATTTATGACTCTGCTAAGCAAACACAAAGGAGGTTTATTTTTGGTCCTGTGGAGAAACAGTGTTCTGCTCAGTAACTAACAACTCTTTATTATAAACTAGCCATGTAGTATTCAAGTAAGTGATCTTTCTTAATGTCACAGTGTGTGTAGAGAGACCCAAAGAAAACCCATTTTATACACACAGTCACACACATCGGGGTCTAAATGGGTATACTTCTGTAGTGTAAGAGCTGAAGTGCAATCCTTTGTAAGTTCTGCAAAGCAAGTCCCATTATGGTCAGTGTGCATAGGATTGTAGCCATGAGCACAGCATGATCAAAGACAGTCCTAGGTAAAATAAAAAGCTCTGTTTAACTGCATACTAATATGCTTTTAATTGTTACAGCAACCAATTAGTATTCATGCTTGTTCAGGTAGTGTAAATTGTGGCATGTAACGTGATTTAAATTAATGATTTAAAATGGCCTTTTTTGTGGTGAGAATGACTATTTTTAAATTGCCTTGATTCAAACCAATTTTCTAGACCCCCTGCAATTATTCCAGTGGAGCTGTGTGGGAGTCTGCTGGTGGGCCATGACCCTGGATCACACAGGGAGTGAGTCTTCATGAGCCAGTCCAAGACTCCTCTCCCTTTCAGAGCTACAGATTACAGTGAGGCTGTCCCTGATAATAATTCTACAGAAACAAGGCCTGCGATAGGGCAGGGCAGATGCCTAGTGGGCAGCCTCCCCCCCCGCGCTTCTCCAGAGGATCCTTTCTTCATCCTCTTCCAATGTCAGGCTCAGTTCCAAAACAATGCAAAACTAAGTATTTGTTTCAGCTATGATCAGATGTTCATTCAGATCCTAGTTTCCCTTGATCATTGTTGGTTCAGTCACCCTTTGCTCTTTGCCTTCCTTCCGCTGCAGAGACCCAACTCATCTCAGCCCAAGAAATGCTTTGCAGTGCAGCTCTTGTCTCAGGACAAGGCTGTGTGATGGTGTAAGGGATGGGAAATCTCAAAAGCATTTATCTCCACCAAAGTGCCATTTTTCCCCCATCAGGTTAGTAGACAGTTTTTCTGAGAAATCATGGAAGGCAAAGTCCTGTAGTACTTGAACCTCCCAACCTTCTCAGTTCCCCCATACCTCTTCCTCCCACAATCCAGGCAAAGATAAAGGGGAATGGTATATCTTCATGATCTTTTGTTCTCAAGCCCCCTTCCACCCCCACACACCCAATTTTGCTTTCATTTCTCCTCCTCTCCTTGAACTTGAGATTGGCATGAATGTGGCAATTAGTGAATCAAGAGGACAATGTTGGGCCCAGGGACCAGTTGCTGCTAAACTAGTGTTGGAAGGGGTTAATTGGGTCATTTCCAACCCAATGCCCTAATGTATTGCATGTATAAAGCATCCTCCGCCCAAACATGTTTCCAGCATTCCCTTGAAAATTCCAACAATGGAGATTTCACAGGTGTCCAGGATGTCTCATTCCACTGCTAAATGGCTCTTAATGAGTAGTTGAAATTGGACTACACAAATAGCAGAAGGTGGTGTTATGCACTTGGCCACCGGGATTTCAAAGGGTTTTCAGCATTTTCAGGATGTTGTAGATTAGAAAAGCCTACTACCCAGGCTTTTGTCAAGCAGCACTGGCAAAAAGGAAAGGGGTTAAGGGCAGATGGATGAATCTTCAGCAGCAGCTGGGCTGTTTCTTTATAGCCAGAAGAAATAGTGGAGCAGCTCAGTTTGAGTGGAGTCATCAGACTCGCTTGGCTGCCATTGATTTCTGATAAAATTAGGCTCCCAAATGGTGTTTCTGTAGAGCTAAAGGCATTTAAGATTATAGCAGGATTCTGTGTTCCTGTGAACATTAGTGCAGTATTTCTCAAACTTTTGATAGCTGAGGCACATTTTTTCCTGGATTAGAATAGGAGAACCTCTTTCCTCTATAACACCCTCCCTGTACATTTTCTTGGATCAACTCCCAGAACTGTGTTCCTTGCAAACATAGATTAATGCTGGTTTCTAGTATCTCACCTTCTTTTTTGACCAGTTTGTTGGGCCTCAAGGGTGGGACAAGGCAGTAGTGATGCTATACCTCACCGCTGTAAATGATGGCCAGGACTGTGTCCATCAGGGAATAGTCATAGGCCATAGCTGGCTCTTAGGGTGGGATTGTTACCTTGACGAGGTTTGGTGACTTAACTGAGATAATACAACAACAAAATGAGATAGTGCTCTCATCTGATTTCATCAAAGCATGTGGATGTTTATTAGCTAATTACAAATTTAGTAGTTAACGTCCCAATAATCAATAGGAGTCCATATAGTCCCAACATCAGTAGGGCAGTTTCGGGTACTCACATTCCTGTCAGGATGATCAGTCCCATTTCAGAACCTCAGGTATAACTTTTCTTCCAGGCTTTAGAGTAAAGAGTAAAGACAGAAAGGCAGTCTGCCTCGGGAGGTGGTGGATGCTCCTTCCCTGGGTGTTTTCAAGCAGAGGCTGGACGACCATCTTTTGGGTATGTTGTAGGTATGTAGGGCTATCTTTTGGCTGTGCTCCTGCAGAGTGCAGGGGGTTGGACTAGATGACCTGCAAGGTCCCTTCCAACTCTAACATTCTATGATTCTATGAGAGTTCAGACTCTTCTAAACTACTGTATCTTACAAACTGGTGATAGCATAATTAGGACATTTTGTTGATAGTTTGTTAGCCCTCCCCTTAACATACTAAACTGCTTATTAAAGCATTTTGGGTTCACTAACTGTGTTGCGTATCAACCAGTATCTAACCTCTTGACCTTAGCTAGCAAAGCATCCTGCCTATTGTTGATCCTTAACTGGTTGCACATGTTAACAGTGTCTTCATGCTGGAGACTGGGGAGAGACTGTAAATTAGCTGCTCGAGCACAGCATGTTTTCATGTTCTGACTGCAGTGGCAGTTTCATTCTGTCTGGGACTTGAGTAAATGGTTGGCGAACATTTTCCATGGGGAACTTGATGCTTATGATAGATCAGGTTCCCCTTTTCCTGTAAGAGGCTGCTGCCCTTTGTTTCAGACTAATGGTTAACAGAGCAGAGCAAGATGGATTCTGGATTGTTTAAATTTGCCGCACTCCTGAGAAATGAAGGGGTAACTGCACGATCTTTAGTTATAGGGTTACATGCTCAGATCCTTGCGAATGATTGACATGAATAATTTGGGGACAGGGATATCCCTTGTGCAGAACAAAACAGGGAACAGGAAGGCTTTGATTGATATTCTCCTGGAAAACAGCATGGTTCTCTCACTCTGGTATGTTATCGAGAGAGCTTGGAATATGCTTGGGAGTGTTTTCTATGTCATACTGAGTGGAGAAGTTCCCAAGTAGTTCTCCTGGTCTAGTCTAAGTGCTGTGGCTAGACAGTCTTTCTCTGGACTCCGGGTATAGTTTTATAATTGTTCAACTTTTTGGTAGAAAGTATTTTAAAAGAAACAAATGACAGACTGATGCCAAATATAGAATGTATTATGTAGGAGGGGGGAACTTAATGGATGTTGATATTAGCCCTGTTGTAGTGGTTACAGTGTTAGACTAGGATCTGGGAGAGCCAAGTTCAAGTCTCCCTTCTGCCATGGAAACCTGTTGGGTGACCTTGGGATGGTCTCACACTCTCACAGGGTTGTTGTGAGGACAGATTGGAGGCGAGGAAAATGATATATGCTGCCCTGTGCTTCTTAGGGGAAGTGCAGGATAAAAATGTGGTAAAAATTTAAAAATATATTAATAAATTCAACTATGTACAGCCAAAGAAATGAGAAGGGAGGGGGACGGCATTTGTTGACCTTCGCCTTGATCTTCCTTGCGCACAGAGCATATGTTCATGGGCAGAGCCTATGTGCAGAAGCTCTGTGTTCAGTAAATGTGGAGGTAGGCAGGGTCTGCTGTTGAAATCCCACTGCCCTTTTATGTGCTGACTGTACTTAAGAACTAGGAGTAAGGCCCATTGTGGGAAGAAATACAACGAGCTCTAGAAAGAGGCTCCAGGTGAGTGTCCCAGCTGTGGTTGGTGGGGGCGGCAAAAGGAAGGGGAAATTAGAGGGAGGCAAGCCATATTTATTTTCTCCTTCTTAGCTATAAGGCAGGGCTGTCTCAAGTCATATTGCTGCCCCAAGTGGGTAGTATGGGAGGAAAGCCACCTGGTAGCCGGTATGGTTCCCTCTACCCCAGACCTATGTTGATTTGAGGGGTAGAGCCTGGGAAGGGCAGTGTTTGGGATGGGGAGGGATCTCAGCAGGGTATAATGTCACAGAATCCACTGCCCAAAGCAGCCGTTTTCTCTAGGAGAACTGATCTTGGTCATCTGGACATCAGTTGTAATAGCTGGAGATCTCCAGGTGCCACCTGGAGGCTGGCTTTTATGTGGAGGGACCTCAGCAGGATATAATGCCATAGAGTCCACTGCATACTGACGTGATGCTGAAGTCCTTGTCCCCCGCCCCCCCATGTTTCCCATTAGTGTGCCAGTGAGGGCTGGTAACCCTGTCCAGGTATGATTGGATATGTGTTCTGTAAACTTGGTGTAGTGCAAAACCACAATTGATGCTACATCTGTGGGCAATCAGACCCATGGGATCAAACTCTTTTTTTTTTTTTTTTGCCATCCGGTCACAGTTGATTTATATTTATGGCAACCATGTGGGGTTTTCAGGGCAAGAGATATTCAGATGTGGTTTGCCATTGCCTGCCTCTGTGTCACAACCTTGGTATTCCTTGGTGGTCTCCCTTCCAAATACTGACCAGGGCTGATCCTGCTTAACTCCTGAGATCTGACGAGATTGGGCTGGACTGGGCTATCCAGGTCAGGGCTCAAGCTCATTAGTGGGATTAAAATGGGCTAAGGCCAAATACTCTGGGTTAGTTGCTTTCAAAATTCGTCATGTACTGCCTTTCTCAGTAGCTCTGCCAATGACTGTACTTTTAAAAGACTCATCATTCAAGTAGTGATTCTATTGAACACTGCTAGCTGCTTTAACAACCTCTCTTTGTAGAGCATGCTACAATTCTTCATGCTCCATGTGAAACAGTTGTGCCTACTTTCTCTCTTCACCTGCTGTCTCCTTCGTCTAGGAGCCAGAGTCATGGGGCCTCTAAATTAGCTCCAAACACATCTTTATGCTTCCCTGCACTGTGCAGTCCCTGTTAGGATCTTGACAACTTTAATCATAACTTTCCCAAACTTGACAAAGAAGCGTGTTATTATTTCTAGTCTATTGAGGAAATTACATTGATAATAAAGTAATATCTGGGGAGATATTTCCAACTGAAAGGGAAATTTTGGATGAAGTATATCTGAAGTGTAGTAGAGCAATTTATTCCATCTGATTTGATGTGAAGTCAAAGTGAGTGCCTCCCTCCTAGGTCCTATAAAGAAAACACCTTTTATGACACTTCCTTAATTCTTTTAAATCTTCTCAGAGTCACTTAGGATATTTTCTCACTTGCTCAGTGAAGTATGTAGGAGGCTGTTTTCCAGGAGTCTCTTAGGAGTGCTTTGCGCATTCATTTTCTGTTCACTTTGATTCAGTGGGGCCCTTGTGGGAGTGGGGCCATTGAGTGCATTGGCCCACCTGGAGCACTGATTGGCCTTACCTATCAATTGTTTGAAAACTTGGCTTTTCAATATAGAACAATGTAGACTGGATTTTAATGAGTAAGAGCTTGTTTTTAGAATAGGAAGATTTCAGATTTTAAAAGGAGGCGTGTAGAACTGCATTCTCAAAAATGGCAGCATTCCAAACTCTGCCTACCTGACTTACTCAGCTTTGCTCACCCAGCATTTCCCCTCTCATTTTCATTTTCATTATGCCTAAATTATGCTGAAAACATACCCTATTTATCTACTAAGGTTTTGAACATGGCAAAAAATGCTTAAAGGAGACAAAAGGTAACTTAAGGAAGTTCTGATTTAATGAAGGTGTTCATTATAAATAAGCATAAATAAGTTTTGAAGCATAAAATCTGTTTTTATTCACATAACCATTCATAGACACTCAAATGCACACAAGCACGTGTTATTGGTCAGTGTCTTTCGGGGTTGTTGTTAAAAGAAGGAGCCAGTACTCATCGATTTCCACCCACTCTCCCCTCAGGACATCGGAGAGACTTGAAAAAAAGGTGCCGGTAGTCAGTACCTGTCAATACTATCAGACACACAAAAAAGCCCTGTTTGCCCAAACCAGAAAGTTCTGGAGGGAATCAGAGCATGTGAGAGGAAAGACGGAGGCAGAGGAGAGAATGTATGAGTCTGAATTCAGAACGTGGCCAACTTGAAATTATCTCTTAACTATTTAACTCAGGAGACTGAATATAGTAAATCTTTCACTAGAAAATGTCTTCCAGGCCTCAAATCATATATGCAGCTGGCTAGTCTTCCAGGAAGTGCTGTGGAAGCTGTGAGCTGTTACTGCTGTCCACATTTGCTAGAAGTAGCAGAACAGAGCTCTCCTTCCAGCTACTCCCAGCCATAATGGAGTAGTAACTTCTAAATGGAGTTGGAATAACACTATAGTTCTTCCTCCAGTTTGGAGAAAGCACTGGGATGAGAAGGAAAGGGCTTCCCCTTAGTAGTACCTGGCTATTTCCTCTGGCTAGAAGAGCTGGAAGCATGGATGAGTAGGAGGGGGAAGGGGAAGCAGATACAATTTGCCACTTTGCTCGCTCCCCCCCCCAAGCATAGAGAATACTTCCTCACAGGAGAAGGTGCAAATCATGTGTAGATTGTCACATGTGATTGGTGTATGTATCCCTGGACCAATATATGTGAACAGAGCAAAATGACATACATCTGATAATCATATGTGACAATCTGTACAAGGTTTAAGATATAAGAACATAACACAAGAAGAGCCCTGCTAGTTCAAACCAGTGGCCCACCTAGTCCAGCATCCTGTCTCAAACACTTGCCAACCAGTTACTCTGGAGAGCCAACAGGGCATAGAGTCTGAGGCCTTCCCATGATGTTGCTTTCTAGCACTGGTATTTAGACTTTTACTGTCTCTGAATGTGGAGATTCCCTTTAGTCATCATGGCTAGTAGCTGCTGACAGATTTATCTTCCATGAATCTATCTAATCCCCTATTAAAGCTAATGTACCTGTCCAATGTTCCCTCTAAGCTCCACAGTGTTGTGAGCAGAAATTGTACCTTATGAGTGAAAAAAGCTAGTAGCATTAAAGTTGTGAGCCCACCCCTTTCCACTATATTGATAGACCTGTCCTCTGGAGAACAGGTCTACCCACCCCTTTCCACTGTATTGGTAGACCTGGCCTCTGGAGAACACGTCTATCCAGTACCCACCCCATTTCCACTATATTGGTAGACCTGGCCTTGGACATAAACCTTGTGCTGAGCCTTAGAAAATATACCAGCATTATAGAGGAGAAACAATCATGGTCAGAACCCTGCCTAACTTAACAAACTGTAAGTTGCTTAAATTTTATCAACCTGTCCAAACTACTTATTTATTTATTTATTATCATATTTATACCTCGTCCTCCCAGCCAAGGCCAGCTCAGGGCGGCTTACGGAAAGAGTAAAACACACAGTAGGTAATTTAAATAGTCCTAAAACCGTATAAAACAATTTCAACATTAAAAGGTGCTAACCATTGGTGATGTTATTAAGTTATTAGAAGATTAAATTAAAGTTAACGTTAAAATTAAGATGGCAGTTGACCAGTATACCATCCTAGTGGTTGACCCAGATATAATATTGTGCAGCTGGCACAGGCTGTTTTGATGACGTCAGGGAGCATGGTTCTCCCTAGGGGTGGCCAGCATTTAAATATTAAATATTAAATTTAAATATTATTTAAACATTTATATCCTGCTATTCCCTGTGACTCAAAGTGCAATACTGAAAAGCACAATAGGGTTGTGCAAAAAAATAAATACTGGCTCCATTGTATCCTATGGGGACTTTTATAGTCAATAGGCCCCATAGGCTATATGGAGAATCAATCAAGGGATATCTGAGGCTCTGGGAGGGCTGTTTTTTTAAGACAGAGGCACTAGATTTGCAGCATAGCTGCTGGTGCCTCTCTTCAAAAAGTTTCAAAATGACTGGACCAAGGGGTCCAGTTCTATGGGCCCCAGAAGGTGGTACCCCCATCCTCCATTGTTTCCAATGGAGGGGGGAAACTTTGTGTGCAGAAGCCCCTGAGCTGGCATCTAAAATTTTGGGTGCCAGTGCCCCCTAGCATGGCTTAGAGGGAACTATGCCTGTGACCATCATGCCATCATCTGGCACTGAATTCCACATTTTAATCATCTGCTGAATAACAATGTATTTCCTTTTGTCCACTCTGAATCTACTGCCCATCAACTTCACTGGATGCCCTCAAGTTCTGCTATTTGGGGAGAGGGAGAAAAAGTTATCTCTGCCTACTTTTTGTACCTATGGTTGTCATTTGCCTGGTGGGGGTGAGGGAATCCCCTGATTTTGCAAGCTCCTGCCTACTGCCAGCCAATTGGCCAGTGAGAGGGAATCCCCCCAAACAGCAGTATTGCACACGATATGCCTGCAGCACCCAGAAGTGACATTGGCATGTCAACGACATCTGGGGGTGATGCTCTGGATTTTGGGCAAAACTTTATAGTTTGATGCCAGTTTTACCGTAGAGTTTTGCCCAAAATCCAGAGTGTTGCCCCCGATATTGCTGATGTGCTGATGTTGCTGACATGCTGACATCACTTTCAGGTGACACAGGCATGTTGTGTGCAACGTCACTGTTTTGGGAGGATGGGGTGACATTACTTCTCACTCCTGGAATGTATTCCCCATTGGCAACTCTATTTGTACCCCATGCATAATTTTATAAACCTCTATCATGCCTCCCTTAGTAATCTAAACTGAAAAGGCCCAGTCTCTTCCGTTTTTCCTCGCAGGGAGGTGCTCCAATCCTGTAATCATCTTGGGTGCCCTCTATTGTACTGCACACAGTATTCCAAATGAGGCCATGCCATAGATCAATACAGGAGCATTATATTGGCTGTTTTATTTTCAGTCCCTTTCCTAAGAATCCTCGGCACAGAGTTTTACCCTTTTACTGCTGCAGCACACTGGGCTGACATTTTCATTGAGCTATCCGCTATAACCCCAAGGCTTCTTGCCCTCTCGGTTTCAGCAAGCAGAGACCCCATTAGCATATACTTAAAGATGGGATTTTTTTGTTCCAGTGCTCATCACTTTATATTTACCTACATTGCACTTCATTTGCCACATTGTTGCCTACTCACCCTATTTGTGGACATCTTCTTGGAGCTCTTCATGGTCAGCCTTGTTTTTCACCTTCCTGAATAATTTTGTGTCATCTGCACACTTGGCCACTACACTGCTCACCCCCAATTCCACATCATTTATGAACAAATTAAATATCATCAGCCTCAGTACTGATCCTTGTGGGACTATACTGCTTACTTCCATCCACTGTAAGAACTGAGAACTGTCAATTTCTTCTTAGTATCTGCTTACTATCATTTAATTTTTCATCCATAAAAGGATCCAGACCTAGAGAAAATCGGCATACAGATGATCATATAATGTAACAATCTGCACAAGGCTTGCTTACCATCTATGTATAAGTGCCATCTGTGCAGGAAAAACGTATTTGAGCTGGCCATTAAATTAGAGTATGTTACATATATAATGGTACCTGATTAAACCAATGTAGAACTTTTAAGCTAACTAGAACATCTCAAGATTTCTTTTTATTTTTATCAGTGAAGACATTTTTCCAGCCACATTTAAGATTGTTTATCTTTCTCTGCTGTGTCATTTTATATTGTAAAAAGGTGGCAAAGATATTTTTATGAGGGTTTTTGGTTGATTACCATGAAACATTCCTTGTGTGTGTGTGTGTGTGCATGCTTTTTTAAAAAAAACATCAGAGTTCAGCGAATCAAAGGAGACCCTAACATAAAATGTTAGTGCAACATCTTTGGGGTGAGCGTGGCAGCTTCTACCATAATTAATTATAGTCACCCCTGCCTGAAAAACCCCCACCCTCCACTCTGCCAGATGTTGACCACCTCTTGAAATTGTAACCCCCCACACACACTTCTTGTAAACTTCAGAGGCTCTCTAATTTCACACGTTTCTCAGCATTAATCCCTGCATAGAAATGTGAATGCCCAGGGAGGGGGAATGGAGGGAAAAAACCATTTTTCCCTAATACATTTTTTCAGATTTTTCCAGTGGAAAAAAATTGAAATTTTCAGGACCACTGGAGGAAAAACTCCTATGAAATATGCAATTGGCTCTTCTTGGCAACATCCTCCTCCCCCGCTATCTATATGTAATAATTGGTGACTTCTGTTTCAATGTATCTGAAGAAGTGTGGGTGCACACAAAAGCTTATACCCAGAATAAAACTTTCTTGGTCTTAAAGGTGCCACTGGAGCAAAACTTTGTTCTTCTGCTTCAGACCAACACAGCTATCCACCTGCATCTATATTTTTTCCAAGACATTCACAAAATGTGTAGTATGAATATTTTTTTTAATGTAAGATAATTTAGGGCTTTAGAGAATGATAATTCCGGTGTATACTGTAATATGCAATATTTTCAGCATAGTCACTATTTAAATGTGACTATTTTTGTCCCCTGTGAATATGGTGTGAAGTGTACAATGATAATACAATACTGTTTTAAGTATTATAAAGTGTAATTCAGTATTCAGATATGCTGTGATTTCTATTGTGATTGTACGAGACTGTTTTTCTCCAAATCACACACTCTGTTTTGCTTATGACAAAATTTGTGTTTGTTTTCAACTTCTGTTTTTCCTACCTCTCTCAGATGGCAGAAACTAGGATACATGTGCTAAGGTGGCATACGGTGCAGCAGGTGGCAGCTCTCCCTCCCTCTCTTAATGGGTGTATTCACAGTTTTGCTTGTAGAAACTAACCATGCAATCCTGAACAGAGTCATTCCATTTTAAGCCCATTAGCTACAGTGAGCTTTGACAGATGTAACTGTGCTTAAGATTGCTCTTTATGCATTTTACATTAGTACTACAATTTCATATGCTAACAACATTTGAAATGATTCATTTTATGTTGATAAAGTAGTTGATAAGAAAGTATTACTTATATTTCAGTTTTCCTGCTCACCCCACAGTTTCTAGGAATTTTTCATCAGTATCCCTGCACCATGTCACACACAGCTTTTAGTAGGGGTGGTTCTGTTTTTGCCTTGCTAGTATTAAAGGTAACCAGTGCATCCGAATCAATGGTGGTTTACCTCTATTTGTAGCAAGTTAGCAAGATAAAAAGAGATCTGCCCAGCTTTGAAGTAAACACAAGGAGATCTCAAACTGCAGATTTATTTATTTTTATTTATTAATTAGATTCTAGGTGATACATCCAGGGCTTTAGGAAATAGCACAGCTGGCATCTCAAGTAATTCACTGTCTAAAAAAGCATCTCAATTGCTATTGTATACCAAGCCTAGGCTATTTATATTGTTTCCAGTTCCAACCTAACATCCTCGAGTATTGGAAGGGGGAGGGAGAATCCTGCACACTAGAATGTTGTGTGTGATAACATTTTATTTCAAGGTATAGGGAAGAAAGGAGGATGAAGCAGGCAAGAGATTTTACCTGGTACTTGAGTATGTGGGACAAGGGTATGCTCATATGCAATGATGTTGGTCTGTATGTTCTGGTATTAAGGAGGAACAATGCAAAGAAGGTACTTTTCTAGGCTGCAGATGACCCTGATGATTCATGCTGTTCAATGTTATTAAACACTGTAAAGACTGAAGAGGGGCTTTTTGTCTTGACATTCAGAAAACAAGACTCTGTCTGATGCAGGGGTGACCTTGATGCAGCCATCCCTGAAAGACTGGCACATTCATATGCAGATGTTTTGTTCACTCTGTGTTGCCATGCATGACTGACAGGGCTAGCTAATGCCAGCTGAAGTGCAGGTGTGTATTGTTCAGGCTCCTCCCTCCCCATGGCAATGCCTGATTGTGGGTATTGCTATTTCACCATGCCCAGTCAGTTCCGTCGGGGACTCAGCCAGCAATTGAATTCCCAAAGGTGACAGCTTAATTGAAATGTGGAGGTGCACTGGCACTCTTGGACACGTTGTGTGGGCACATTAAGGATTAATGCAAACCTCAGGTGTAATTGCTCTAAGGTCCCTCTTGCAAGATCATTGTGATTGACTTGACCTCACCTTCTCCCGATCTCTGTCATTGTTCCCTGCTCAGACTGCCAAATGACTGGAAATGCCTTAGCACAATGACACGGAAGAAAAGGGCAGATGCTGTGAGGACTGTAGAGCCTGTCAGCAGCTATCCTGGGTTAAGAACCTTGGAAAATCACTTCAGCCAATAATTGATTTCTGTGTTTATGTGGGGAAACAAAAGGATGAAGTGAGTGGGAAGGAAGGTACAGAGTCCTTGACTTACTCCTCTTTTATCCTAGAAGTGATTGCTTATCCCAAGTGAACATGTAAAAAACAACAGTGTTGATCCTTCAGATGAATGGGATTCACAATTCTTACACAAATGTCCTCTGAAGAATACCAAAGGGATGTGGCTGAAACAACCCAGAGTCCATGTACTCAGAAGCTGTCTAAGAGTAGCAAACCTGGGATACTGACTTAGGGAGAATGGGCTTTTATGAAGGTGAGAGAAATGGGAAAATTCTTTACTGTGTTTCTCTCCCACATTCATTTGGTGTCACCTTCAAAAGCGTCCCTTCACCTGCTATGCACAGGGTGCTTGTATTGTGCACTACCTGCTTGAACTGATTATTAGTCATGACAAGACCTGGTGTCAGATGTTACCTAAGCTGAGAACTCACTAGTGTGTTAAGCAAGCCAATATTCTCTCAGCCTCACTTTAAGCTGCGGGTATGTGAAAGGATAATGGATTTTTCTTTAAAAATGCACTGATGGAAAGAGAAGGAGTGGGGTGGAAGAGTAGCCTAGTTCCCTGTTATCCCCACCCCCTCCCCCGCTGCAAGTCTAGTGGGTGCAATTCTGTTCCCGTAATAGAGCCAGGAGGGTCAAAGTAATTCAGGTGACTCCATGAAACATTTTTTGTTTCTGTTCTGAAACCCACTTAAAGCTGGAGAAGAGGAGAGGGAATTGGCAGAGATGCTGCAAATGCACTAGGTCCCCACCCTGTAATATGGCTGGGGTGATAACCTGGTAAGGCCCTTCTGCATTCTTAAATTTGACAGTAGTGACCCTGCCCCAGTCAGTCACTTCCTTCCTTCTGTCTATTTAAATGTAGCGGTGGCTGCAGCAACACCTCAGCTGAAGTGTGATTAGCAGAGTATGCTCTTTGGCACTGCACTTCAGGAGTTGGATCAAGGCATAAGCAACTGGAGAAGGACTCTTAGCTTCACACAACAGTGTGGTTTGAATGAAGCTTTCCTTCCTGGAGCAACTGAAGTGAGCGGGAACTGAGGAGAGTACTTCTAAGCATTTTAGCAGAAATTACTGACAAAGATGTTCAAAAGAACTCTTTAATGTAATCAGTGAACAATTACTTTATACGTCTTGTGAGCAATTGAGATCCAACATGGTTTACAATTGGTATTTTTAAGTAGTCAACTGTAGCCGATAATTGAAGTTCAAAGTGTACTTTGATGTGTAGAAGGGACAATGTATGAAATTCGCAACAGCTGAAGTGCAATTGAGATACCAAGGGTTAAAGGGTGCTTGATAGAAAATGGACAAAAGTGTAATTGGTTAAAAGAGGCCGAGTGTGATGGTTACTCAAAGGCGAAAGTGTTAGAGCCTGGAAATAAGTTTTTGTAAAGAAAAACATTAGAAAGCTTTGGCTAGAGTATTGTATTCATTACTCCAGTAATGGAAGACAGTCCAGTGCTTAACCAAAATGGATGGAAGATCTTTTTAAAGAATACAGAGATAAAAGAATGAACGTGGAAAGCTTGAAAATCATCCCAGACCTTAGATATATGCAGCACCTAGCAGAAAATAAATTTGGGGAAAAGGGCATATTTTGAAATAACACCTGTCAACAAAGGAGAATAGACTATGCCAGCAGTACAGAAAACTGGAATATTGAAAAGAAAATACAGACATAATATCTTAATTCAGGCATCATAAGAAATTATATTTAACAAAAAAACAAGGGTGGGAGAAATTAAAGGCTGTTGCAGTTTCCTACTAATTCCAGATACAGAAGATAACAATAAGCAACTTCAATAAAAACAATAAAGGTACGATTATTTGAAGCAATAAGAAAGTTAAAAATGAATAATAAAGACATCTTATTATAAGACATTTTGGAAAATTCTTGCGACCTAATAAATGACTGCTTAAGTAGGAACGTCCCGAAATCCTGGAGGGAAGCCGAAAGAGTAATGATTACTTTAACCGAACAAGGATCCATTGTTAATTTCCTTGTTTAGGTCTGTTATCCCTGTTGATCCCAATTACAAAATATTTATTGGAATTGTGCTGATTGTGACGATCAGTATATGAAGTACTTTCCAAATATAGAGAGTAACCAGGCAGGATTTTTTAACCTAACTGAAAATTTAATGACAGTATTAATAAAATAAAAAACCTTATGAACCATGCAAAATATTAAAACAGAATTACAAATAATATTCCTGGATACTAAAAAAGCACTTGACAATGTAGAGTGCTCTCTCTCTCCTTCTCTCTCTCCCACATACATACTTTTATCCTTTCAGTATCCCCTTTTATCTCATTCTTTGTTTTAAATATATCACACATATCAAAAGTTAAAGGTATATATTCCCACCCTAAAGCAAGACTGATCTTTTCAGTTGTCATAAGAGGCTAGATAAAGCTTTCCTCTATCAGCATTATTTTATGCCTAGTGCTGCAAACTAAGCAAGCAATGATAAAAATATAAAGAGATTTAAGGTTATGGATAAAATATAAAAGCTAAGCCTTTATATGGATGATATACTATTACAGGCCCATTGAAATAAATTTATAATGCTAAGTATACAAGGCAAATCTATAACAAATAGAAATTTTTGGACACCGTTGGAAGAGCAGTGCTTAAAACTATTGGTGTAATGCTGAATTATATTTAAAATGGAGGAAAGCTTTATTGACAAAGTCTCAGATCTGGGAAACTGTGAAATAGGTACATTTGACCACATTTAGTGCAGACAACTAGTGCAAATGACTTCCGTGCTGAGTCATATATACCTCTTGGTCCCTTGCTGGTTTTCCCGGCAGCACTAAACATATGAAGGCAAGGCACAGAGGTGCTTATGATGTGACTACTGCTGCCAGAATCATCTGTGGAAAAGAGGGGAAGGAAAACCAAGTTCATGATACTGTGAAATGAGAGCACAAGCTACTTGACTATGCCATCAACGGCCAAACTGACGAAGTACTTAGGAGTGAAAGACAGAATTAATTATTTTGATTTTATTTATTATTATTCATAGGTAAAGTAGGAACATTGGTGCAACTAAAATTCTGTAAAGTTTCTGCTAAGAGCACATTGCGCTGCAGTGCTTCAATAGCATTTCATGTACTCCTACTTCGCAGTTAGTTAATGAATAAAAATAATTGTTATTTACATACTGCCTCATAGTCATAAGTGTCTTGAAGCAGTGCATAAGAATAAAATTACATGGTCACTGTATAAACAATCAAAACTAATAAAACAAACTTTCTTCTCACCCCCCCTTTGCTTACCACAAGGTTTTATACCCACAATTTACACAGCTCACAAAATTAGAAAATCTGGCTGTGTTTATATATTCTTGGTTGCTGATAAAATAAGAGTATGGGCTATAGGCAAGGTGGGCATTCAGTCATGTTTGACAGATACATTCAAGAATTCCTTGATCCAGTTATGTAATAATTTTGCAATCGGTTCCCCAAAATTTTGAAATCATGTGGGGGAAATCAGTCCTGGGTTGCAAAGTGATTTCTTTCTTCTTTTTCAAGACAAAAGCAAGCAAATATCACTATATTTTTTTACTGCTTTCATTGGCTGAGCTGTTCAGTGTCCTTGTTCTCTTTCTGCAGCACTGTATGTTGATGATGTAAACCTGTATTTATACTCAAGAGTATTGCTTTAACTTACTTGAATCTGAGCTGCCTTCAGTATGCTAGAAGGCAAGAATGTATGAATATTTTCAGCACATAGTTGCATTGCACTGGAAGCTCTGATTTGTGATCTGTGGAACCTTTCCATCTGACCCACAGCTAGCTGTGTCCTTTCAAAACTAGGTATCTGGGATTCAGCAAAGTATGCCCAAGCCTTAGTCAGATGGGGTGTGTGACTGAAAATGTCCTGAGTTAGGAACTATGGGTTGCATGTTATAGATGTTTTTGTGCAGGCATCATAATAAACTGGGGTTGATGGATAAAGGCCTGGAACCCCACAGACTGGGTTGAGGAGCATTCTAACACCCATCTACCCTGCATCAACGCTCCCTCTAAGCTATGGAGTCCTGTGAGCAAAAATTCTACTTTGTAAGCTACTGGCATTAAAGTTGTGAGCTGGTGATTTGGCTACTGCATAAATTAGTTTGCTCTGGAGCCGTCCTTCCTGAGCTAAGACAAAAATGTGTGAGCTGGAGGCTAAAAACCTGTGAGCTAGCTCACACTAACTTAGCTTAGAGGAAACACTGCTCTGCATTAAGCTGTGCAACAACTACAGATTATATTGACCATTCCATCTTTAAGAAATGTGATATCTGCTTTAAATTTTATGTGGCCTTTTTTTTTGTAGACACCCCAATTCTATGGAATACGGCCTTCTAAAGGAGGCCAGAAACTCACCTTTTTGTTAGTCTTTAGGAAATGGTGTAAGGCAATGTTCTTTAGAAGTACCGTTGGGGGAGTTAAATATTCTGCATTGGAGTTTGGGCTGGTGGGCCTGTTGGGCATGTATGAAGTTTTGGTATGTTGTGTTTTAAATGGTTTTATGAATGTTTATTATTCATATGCTAGTTTGGAATGTGTGTTCTGTAAGCACCTTGAGCCCCTTATGAGGAAGAAAAGTGGCATATAAATCTTTGAGTCAGCCACTCTTATCTGGCCCTGTAGTGTTAAAAACATTGGACCACCCTGAGCTTGAAACAAATCCTGCCCATAGGCAAGTAGTAATGTATTATTTCATATAAAAATTTCCTTCCTTCTATAGAATTCTGACCTCAGCAAAAGCCATCGGTTCCCCCAAACTGGTTAACAAACATAGGCATCCAATCCTGCTAGCAGAGAAATTGTTGGTAGTTCGTAGATATGACTGATTGCAACTTTCAGCACAACCAATTTCCCAAGAATACACATAATGAGAACTAGTAAGAAAAATTGGACAAGCAAGAAAGGGCCTAGCCTTTTTATTTTATATTTATGAATTATTAAGCAGCACTGGATAGAGATTAAATTCCCTTTGTTCAATATTTATTACTGTTTCATTTCCCTGAAAGTGGGACCACTGTGGAGGTTGACAGATCCTGCATTTTCATGAAGTCAATCCAAATATCACCCTGTCCTTGGCAAAAGAAAAGCTAATTTGTAATTTTCTATACAATATTGCCATTTTGTGAATACATTGGAATGTCATGATACACTAGAGACTAGGGTCTTCCATACCCCCACTTCTTTACATTTGTTTTTAATAGTAGGAGAATGCTCGAACTAGAAAATCATGACATCTGGAAACTGGTCATTTGTCCAGGCATTAAATTGTCAGTTGTCTGACAACAAAACTCTAAAAAGCATGTGAACTACATGAGTCTTTCCAACCCCATTTCTAATCTGAAGTGCTTCCATGTCCCTGGAATATGTCTCCCCCCTGAATGGGTGGCTAACAGTAGCTGTATTTCTTTAGTTGTAGAAACCATAATCCTGCTGTATCGGTAATTTTTTATCCCATTCTCCCTTCAAATGAGCTCAGAGCAAGATATGTGGCTCTCCCCTTTTGTTCTTGATCATTGCAACAACCCTGTGAGAAAGATTAGGCTTAGAGAGTGTGACTGGCCCAAGGTCACATAGACTGTTCCATGGCAAACAGGAGATTTGAACTGGGGTATCTCCAGCCCTAATTCATCTCTCTCTAACCACTATGCCACAAGTTGTGGGATGGGCATTCTGATTCAAGGTTTCCCAAAGTAGGAAGAGTTAAATAACCCTCTGAGCTAGGAGAGAAGGTGGTGGGGGCAGGAAGTACATAGGCACAAGCTGTTTTGTGCCCAAACTGTGATTTGTTAGGATGTTTGAAAGTTAGGCAAGAATCCCAGGACTGCCAGCAAACTCAGGGCTATTTTTGGGCAGGAACGCACAGGAATGGAGTTCCAGCTGGCTTCAGAGTTGGCCATGCCCACTACAGCCAAAACCTCTGTGTGCATGGCTACAGAGGGAAGGCCTGGAGAGCGACCCCCCCGGCAACTCCGAGATGAGTGGGCCAGGGGTGGCCCTGGAAGGATCGGGGAGGCATTTAAATGCCTCCCCGTGCCTTCCTCAGCCTGTCCAAGAGCCGGCTTGTCCAGGCTCCCCGCAGCCGCAGGGGACTTGGGCAAGCCAAGGGAAGACAGTTTAAAACTGCCTTCCCTTGGCTTGCCCTGGCACCTAAACTGCCTCCCCTCCCCTCCAAGGGCCGGGGCTTAAACTGCCTTCCCTTCCCTTCAAGCTATGCTGTAAGGGGTGTGCTGTGCTGTAAGGGGGTGTGCTGTAAGGGGTGTGACCTAGTATGCTAATGAGTTTCTGCTGCTGGGTGTGGCCTAATATGCTAATGGCCTAATATGCTATTTTTCTACAAAAAAAGCCCTGAGCAAACTGGTAGTGGTGATTTTGTATTTGGATCAGGCACAGCAGTTAGCACATTAATAAGAGTCACATTTCACAGGCAGAGATATGCAGGTGAAGGTTGTACTTTCCCCCCACAAAGAACCATTCCAAAAATCTTCTGGCACCTCTAATGGCTAGGAATAGACTATTGAAGTTATTTTTAACTGTCAGTTGGTTATAGGCATCACTATTGCCCCGACCACCACAGTGCCCAGAATAGAAGGAGCAAGATAGGGAATGGTTGCATGCCCTGTTTGACCTCTTGGCTGCTGTGCTAGAAGGTCACAGCTGCACTTGCCTCTGGATAGGTGCAAACTGTTCTCTCATCAGGAGCTACAAATAAAACAAGCAGGGATATATCAAGGGATGACTCTACCCATTGGAGCAGGGTAAATGCTGTGGCTGAGTGGCAGAGGACATCATACTTCACCTGGCAGAAGGTCCCAGCTTCAGTTTCGGCATGTCCAGTTCAAGGTAGCAGGCTTGGGAGAGACTCTTATCTGCCTGAGGCCCTAGAGAGCCCCTGCCAGTTAGATTAGATAATAACGGTCTAGATGGATCAATAGTTTGACTGAGTGTAAAGCAATGTCTGATGCACACAGGCGCCCTTTCTCTCACCTGGCAACTATAATGGGAACAAAACCAATTCAACCTGGAGCAAAGGCTTCAGAAAGTATTTGTGTGCAAAACCCCAAAGGCAAAATGTCTTTGTAAAATGAGGAAAGGGTGCAGTCTGCTGAGCTGGAGATCTTTCACATGCTGCTACTGCAGGTTTGTGTGGTGAGGTGCAGTGCCTGCCTGGCTGTTGTGGCCAGCTAAGGCTGGGAGTTTGTGAAGTGCTGCTGGGACCTGCAAGTCTCTGCTTAGGAGGCCTGTTTTTGCTGAAAGTAATATAATATTCATGGGAGTCTTGAGGCAAAATCTCTGTGCATCATAATGAAAACATGCCAGTTAGTGTCAATTTGCGCCTGCCAATAAAACACAAAGAGAAAAGCATCTGTTCAGCTGAAGAAAGGACTAATGATAAACAAAATTGTTATCCTTGCCTTGAATAATTGAACAAGAACACCATTCAATATTTCATTTTGATAATATTTGGTTAGCATGAGCCCCAACCTTCTTTCAAATGCAGGATAATCTGCATGACAGCGGGAGAAAACCCTCCGAAAAGAAGATAATTTTGCTGCAGCCTACCATGGATTTTTATTAATCAGTTGTTAGCTAAAATTGGTTAATGAGCTGAGCTCAATTAAGAAGCACAGGCACTGAAAGTTGATGTGGCTAAATAATTATAGCTTTTGTCTACTAAGCCTGTAACCCCAGGTGACCCAATTATTATGAGAATTCATGTGCTCTCTTCCTATTTTTATAATTTGGCTCAGAAAACTCTTTAGTAAAAGTCTCAGAGTGGGTGGTTATTTTTTGATAACAGCATATAGAGAGACATGGATTTCTTCTTTGTGAGATAATTGTTTGGAGCACATACAGTCCCCCCCCAATCTCTCTCTCTCTCTCTCTCTCTCTCTCTCTCTCTCTCTCTCTCTCTCTCTCTCTCTCTCTCTCTCTCTCTCTCTCTCTCTCACACACACACACACACACACACACACACACACACACACACACACACTTGGCTTCATCTGTTTGAAAAAAAATAAAGAAGCCATGTTTTTTCCAGGAAAAAAAGTGCCTAGAAATGTTGGAGAAAATAGAAATGTTTGCGATACTTGCTTACCAAGCCTAAACACATTTTACTGCTTTAACAGTATAAAATGCATAATCTATTGCCTAATTAGCATATAAAATGGTATTATTTGGCATATTAAAAATATAAATACATTCATTTTCTACAAGCAAAATTGCAAATATCTCCAGTAAGAGAGAGAGAGAATGCGCTCACTGTGAATTGTTACACTCTATGTTACCTGAGTACATTTATCTTAGTTTTCCCATCTGAGAGGCGGGGGGGGGGGGAGTAAAAAACAGAAAACACAAATTTTGTTGTAAAGTAGTGTTATTTCCCCAGAAAAAGCCTAATACAGTCACAATAGATATTGTGAGTGAATAAAGTCTGGTGTTAAAATAATTTCACTCTTTCCAAATAAGTGTTCTTTAAACCCCCCAGTGTTCTTTAAAATTTCCAATATTCTCCCTGGGAAAATACTGGGGGAAAAATACCAGAGGGGGAAAAATAGAACCCCCACAAATATTTTTTCCTCCACATTTTTGCAACACCCCCCCCCCGGTTATTGCATCTCTGGTAGGAACTCCATAATCATTGGGTGAATTAAAGTAATGGTTTAATTATGCATTTGACAGAAATACCATGGAAATGGAACAAAGTATACCTGTCATTCAAGAAGACTTTTCTATACAGACAAGAAGAGGAGGAGGAGGAGATTGGATTTATAACCCCCCCCTTCACTACCCAAAGGTGACTCAGAGTGGCTTACAAACTCCTTTCCCTTCCCCTCCCCACAACAGACACCCTGTGAGGTAGGTGGGGCTGAGAGAGCTCTTGACAGAAACTGCTCTTTTTCAAGGACAGCTGTGCCAGAACTATGGCTTGCTCAAGGTCATCCAGCAGGTGCAAGTGGAGGAGTGGGGAATCAAACCCAGTTCTCCCAGATTAGAGTCCGCGCACTTAACCACTATACCAAACTGGCTCTCAACAGGGCTGTACCATAACAGGGCTGTATTGTAACAAAATGGATCTGAAAGACACTTAGGGTCTGTGGTCTGTGCATATAGTTTGTAGTGTCTCTTGCTGTAAGTTGGATGCTACTATGTAATTTTTGCATTGTTTAATGGGTTGCATTAATACCTAAGCTTTGCTTCAGATCTGTTTCAGATTTCTGGTTTCCAAATCCTATTGCAGTGTTTATTAGATGTCCCATCTTGTTGACTGTATTGACTCCCTCTGTGTAATCCACCTTGAGTCCCAGTGAGGAAGGGGGACTATAAATAATGCAAACAAACAAATGAACAAACAAACAAATAAATACGTGACTGGTTTCAGCAGCTTGTACTGGTTTCAGCTGCTTCATCCAAGGCAGGCAGTAGCAAAAAGAGGTCTATTTAACCGTAAAGGTAGAGCTCACATCAGGTCAAGTTTACTGCCAGTTATTTCCAAGTGTAAAGGCTGAGAAAGTTATCTGAAATCCCAGGCAGCCACTGCACCTCAGAGGAGGTGGATGTAAGGACTGTTGGTAGGTTTGGATACAGATGCTAAAAATAATCAAAGTTTTAAAGTATTCCAAAACTTGAACAAATAAGTTGCATTGTATACATTGTATTGCCGGGAGGGCATGATATAAATTGAACAAAATAAATAAATCATTATGAATCTCTGTTTAATAGCTATGGAGTAGAGCTGTGCAATTCTATTGTGCTCACAATTCTGAATCTATTGCCTAATCCCTTGCTCTTTTGCAAAATACACATATCTTACAAAAGAAGTGCCTGACCCTAGTAGTAAGGTTTTTTTTCTTCAACAGAGAGGAATGTTGGATCTAACAAATTGTGTATGGACATTGTCTGCCATCTGCCAGTGAACCACACAAGCTTTAAAACTGTACAACCAATTGCTAGGGTGTCATACTAGGATCTGGGAGACCCATGTTGAAATCCCCACCCTGCCATTGTAGCTTGCTGGATGACTGTGGCCCAGTCACTGGCTGTCATGGGGTTATTGTTGTGAGAAGAAAATGGAATGGAAGAACAGTGTTGTAATCCCCTTTGAGTCCCCATTTGGGGAAAAGTGGGGTATAAACATCTAAATAAATAAACCTGACAAAGAGAGCTGTGACGCTTGTCAGCTTGCTTACTTTCCCCAGCTGAACTGGGTTAAGAAATGACTTCTCTGTCCCTCCTTTGAATCATCCGTGGAAGAGGAAGAAGAACAAAGTGGAACCACTTGGCGTTCTGCCAGCACAGATCCTTGCTAAGTTCCGCTGTGCCAGCCCCTGCCTGAGAATCAAAATAATTTTTCTTCAGTGAGCAGAAGTGTCATCCTTAATATGTATGCTCCTTTTGAAGACAGGTGGAGAGCTAAAAAAAGTGTGAAGGGAGGGGATGAGGAACAGTTTCAGATAATGACAGTAATTTGTTTATCTTCTTTGACAATCATACCCTTAATAAGCAGGTGGCTTCCTTTCAAAGATTTTTCTGGGAGGAAAAAAAAAGAGTATTAAATTTATTTTGCTTTTTTCCCTGATTGTAAAGCTGAATGCCAAATGGATGAGCAGCTCTGGTTTCAGTTGTCTGTTAGCTTGTTCTGTGCAGATAGTGTTTAATATCAGAGTAGCATCCAGGTGTTATTTCTGGCACCCAGAACTAACAGACTAAAGTATAGCACTAAAATCTCTCACTTTTTTTCCCTTCTGCTCTTTCTCCAAGGAGCTCAAGTGGCTTCCTCATTTCCCACTCCATCCTCACAACAGCTCTGTTAGGCAAGCTATGCTGAGAGAAGTGATTGGCTCACAGTAACCCAGTGACCTTTATGACCAGATTTGAACCCAGATATCTGTCGTCCACCTGGCTGTGTTGGGGGCTGCACAGCATGGGTTGCTGGTGTACAGCCCAAAGGACTTGATATGCCTCTTTCACAGTCCTTCAACTGTGGTTTATTTCCCAAAGAATTGCTTTGCAGGTGTAGCAGATATTTAGTGACGAGAAATATGTGGCATATCAGAATCACTGGATTACTTCTGGCTTCCTGTGATAGAATGCTTTGCGTCACGTATTGCCCTAACTCCAGTCACTGTTCTTCTGATAACTTTAAAAGTCTTTTTGCTCCATATTTTCATAGAAGAATCTTTTCCATTATGCTTCTCTCTAGATTTTTTCTTCTTCACTGTTTATTCCATCTTTCAGACAGTGATCAGAACAGAATACAGTATTCTGGTCAGTCTGTACCACTTGACGTATAAAATTCCCTGACACTGTTCTAGTTACAGTTGAGTAGGGGTTTCATCCCAATTTTTATAAATGATAGCACCCTGTCTCAAAGAACATTTACTTCTTGTTCTCCTTCTATAAAAGCTCATTGTCTTCTGAGTGTTCATTCGTTTCAGTACTCCATAAGATACACATGCTGTGGCTTGCAATTAAAGTATTCATAAATACTTCACATTTTCCCAGACTGAATACAATCCACCACCAGATTCTGCACTCAACTAAGCTCTTTGGGATCATAGGCAGCAATCGTTCTCAGTTCTGCTGCCTGAGATCATTTAGCTTGAGAGGCTGTGGACCAAAGCTGATGCCTCCAACATGTAAGAACAATTCTCTTCATTTTTTTTCTGATTACAAAGCAAAGAGGATCAGTGAATAAACAGACTTCAAAGAAAGTCAGTTTGCTGTGTTTTTGTGTCCTTATATGAATATAGGTGTGTCTTTGTGTGTTACTTTCAGAAGTGAAAAACTTTTGAATACTTTCCACTATAGCACCAGACCCAACTTGCCTATGCTGGGATGAATAAAGGACCTGTCTGTAGTAAATTTCGGCTGTTTGGTCAGGACTGGACAATGGTTTTTTCCCTTCTTCCACAAAGATTTGTGCTGCACCTTCTGGCTTTTCCACGGCTTTTCTGTGTCCTTTCCAAAACCTGCTATATGATTATCTTTTGGAAATATTGCAGCAAATGCAGGGTAGCTGCTGTGTGAACAGGAAAGTCCAGATCTTTCCTGGCCCTGCTCACATCAGCACCATTTGTTCCGTCACAGTCTCTTGTGGCAGCCATTCCCCCTTGCAGCACTGTGCAAGGGTTTTGAGGGTTTTTAAAATCAGCATTTTCTCCGGTGGTCCAGGAGTGGGGCAGTCCTTCGGACTCCTTAATCCTGGGAAGCTCCTCCTCGCTCCTGAGGCAGGGCTGGCAGACTCTTCAAGCTTGTCCCCTGGAAATCAGTCTCACTGGCCCTGCAGTTGAAACAGGGCATGGTAGACCATACTCCTGAAGAGCACAGAAAATAAGACAAGAAGGCATTGGAAGATTTTAGGAGAAAGGCAGCAGGTAGCTGATTAGCACACCTGTCTGCTCAACCCCTCCATTTTTTCTCCTCATCATCCCAGTCACAGAGAGACGAACTGCTGTTTTAAGGCAACAACGGACCTGGGCAACCCCCGCAGAACTGCAGAGCCACTGAGACTGCTGCTGCGCTTCCAGTCTGGAGGGGACTGGTGCATTATATCTCCGCTCTCTTCCCATAGGGAGCTTTAGGGACAAGCAGAGGGGTCTCCAATGACAGCGCAATGATCACTTCCATGAAAAGGCAGCTGTCCCTAATCACCTGCAGCTGTCCCTTTCCTGGCATCGACGTAGGAGGCCGAAGGAAGCACCTGGTCACGGTGCGGTAAGCGGGAGAAATCCCAAAACAGGGTTTTCCATTTTTACTGTCCTCATGACTGCCCCCCCCCGGGATTTAAGGGGAGATCAGAAAAGTGGCTGGGGCTCCTGCTGTGTGCTGAAGAAATGGGACTAAGTGTGGTTCTTTTTCCATTCACCCTTTTCTGTCCCCCTCCCTTTACCTTGCAGGAATGTGGGAGTGGGGGGGAATGCCTGTTGGGAATCCGGGTTGAACATTCACCCAGGACACCTAGGCATCGCTGATGGAGTGAAAAAAAGGGGGGGGAACTTGGTTTGTTTTTTACAGTTGGGTTTGAACTCATGCCTCTTAGCTTTTGCTTTCCTTTGTGTCTTTGGGAAGAAACATAACCTAGTCAGTGGGAGTTTTTTGGTGGTAAACGGCCATGTTGAGTGTTGGTGTTACTTTCACTTCAGGCAAAACGTAACATGGCTGCCAAGTCTTCCACCTCTCAGGAGATGGACACTGAGACATGTCCATTTACACTGGCGGAGTCTCCAAAATCTCCTTCCATCCAGACACAACCCCCCCCCTTTGGGTATAGGGAACCAAGGTGACTTACTCTCATAGTTGAAAACAGAAATGAAAAAGGATCTTAGGGCTATGTGCCAGGAGTCTCAAGAACAATCCCATACCCACCAGCACTGTAAGAGACACAATCCTGGGGATAGAGAGACTGAAGTTCTTGATAGGAAAAGAAAATAGACCAGAGTCTATAGGAGATTGCAGTCCTTTATTGGAGGAACAGGCCGCTAAATCTACTTCTGTTACCTCTGAGTCACCCAAAGAGGAGGGCGAACTTTCAGAAGAGGAGGAAGAAGTAGTTCCTACATCTCAATCCAGGCTCTTCCCTCAGGAACTATACAACAGGTTGCTTCCAAAAGTAATCAGAACACTGGAACTGGCCTATACTCCTAAAGAGGAAGAGGACTCAGTCTTCCCTGTAGGGTCAGATAGAACCATACCTAAGCCTAGCACAAAATCAGTAGGAGTCCCACTAGCTGCTTCTTTCTACAAAATAATGAAGACATAGTGGGAACACCCAGCCAGACCTAAAACAACTAGTCCAGTTTTTGGAAAGTTTTACTCTTTAATCCCTGAAGTGTCAGAAAAGCTAAAGTTACCTACAGTGGATGATCCAATCAATAGTCTGGCCTCTACATCGGTCCTTCCCATGGGGGCAGATGGTCTTCCAAAGGAGAATAGTGATAAGTGCATAGAACAAGCTCTATGAAAAGATTTTGAGGCATCTGCTAATTCACTGAGAGCTTCTGTTACAGGTTCCTTATTTGCCAGAGTGGCTTACGCGTGGTCATCTGATCTTGCCAAGGCAGACACCGGAATTCCTAAGGAACTGAAGGATGAGTTAAAAAAGATCACCCTTGCCACAGCCTTTGCTGCAGATGTGACACTGGATGCAGTACAACATCACTGCACGGAGGAATACTTGACTCAGAAGTTAGGATGTGGATCCTTCAGCACGGGCAAAAGTGGCAGCAGTCCCCTTCAAAGGTACCAAGCTGTTTGGAGAAGACCTGGACCATTACCTTATCAAAGATAAGGATAAAAAGAAAGTAGTCCCATCAAAAAAGAGGGAGGGAAAAGCAAGACGATACCAGCAATCCTTTTGTGACTCAAGAAAAGATTCTAAAGCTAGCAATAGCAGATCGTACAAAGGAAAATGGCAACCTAAATACAAGGATGGAAAACCCACCACCTTTCCTGCAAAATAGTCCATCAGTGGAAAGAACATTAAGAAAGGACTCCAGGGGGGACGACTTTAGAATTTTGCACCTGTTTGGCAACAGTCGATCATGGACAGATGGGCAAGGGATACCATAGTGAGAGGATTCTCCCTAGAATTCCGGTCCTTTCCTTCTTCACGCTTCTTGGAACTTCCACGAAACAGATCCAGTTTGAAACACAAACAGCTGGAGGGAGCCATAGACCACCTAATCGAGATAGGGGCAATAGAGACAGTCCCACCTTTAGAGAGATCCCAAGGAGACTACTCAGTGTTTTTCACCGTTCCAAAGAAGAATGGAGATGTGAGAGCAATACTGGATCTCAAGTGGCTCAACAAGAGAGTGATTACCAAAAAAGTCAAGATGGAGACGGTAAAATCCATATTAACATCCATACAGAAAGGAGACTTCATGGCATCAGTAGATCTTTTGGAGGTGTACATGCACATCTCAATACTGGAGTCTCATCGCAGGTTTCTGCCTTTCGCCTACCACAACAAACATTATCAGTACCGGGCAATTCCTTTTGCTCTAAAATCATCACCAAGGGTATTCACCAAGGTCTGGGTCTCACTGATAGCTTTGCTGAGGACCAAAGGGGTATCACTATACCCTTTCTAGATGATATTTTGTTCAAAGGCACAACATACGAGCTGACGGTTCAGTCATTGGAGACCACGATGACAGTACTCAGGGATCACGGCTTTGTGATCAATATAGAAAAGAGTTCACTGACACCAACTCAATCGTTGATCCACCTGGGAGTGCACATAGACACAGAGTATTCTTATCTCAAGAGAGGCAGGAACGACTGATACAGCTGACACAGGAAGTACAGAAAGTAGTGATTATGACACTAACAGAGCTACTGGGAATGCAGGTATCATGCCAGGATGTACTACAATGGGCCAGGTTTCACACGAGGCCCCTGCAATGCCTTCTCAGGCCCTTTCAGGACCTGATAACTCAGAAGAAAGTAAAAAAGATAACACTACCCCAGTTAGTTTGGTGGCTGGAACCAGACCGTTTTTTGGAGGGAATGCCACTCTGGGATACAGTTCAAGTGATCATCATGATGGATGCAAGCCTGTTCGGCTGGGGAGCCCATATGAAGGGACAGGTGGCACAGGGGACCTGGGAACAGTCAGAGAAGTCCAACAGTATGAATCTATTGGAACTAAGGGCAATCAGGCTAGTACTGATAGCCTTCCAGCAAGAGATAATGGACTGTCACATCTTGATTCAGATGGACAATGTAACGGCAAAGGCCTACATAAACAAACAAGGAGGCTTTCGCTTCAAGCGACTTCACAAGGAGGCGAGCCTTCTAATAACACGGGCAGAGACTGATATAAAGTCCATAAAGGCAATCCATGTGGCAGGAAGGGAGAACACGATAGCAGACTGGTTGAGCCGGCAGTAGGTTGACCAGGCGGAATGGATGCTAAACAGGACAGTGTTTACTCTAATATGCCACAGATTTGAATTTCTGGAAGTGGATCTCTTTGCCACACTACAGAATCGGCAAACAAAGCTTTTCATGTCAAGACTACAACATCCAATGGCACTGGGAACAGATGCTCTGCATCAAGACTGGCCGAGAGCACTGTTGTATGCTTTCCCACCACTACAGGTCATACAAAGGGTGGTTCAAAAGGTCATAGACCACAAAGCAGAACTCATACTGGTAACTCCTTACTGGACCAGAAGAGCCTGGTTCCAGGAACTCATGAAGTTGTCAGTGAGGGAGCCATGGTGATTACCAGTAGGGCCAGACCTCCTGACGCAGGGGGAGATTGTTCATTCTCAGCCAGAATCTCTAAGCCTTACAGCCGGGAGGTTGAGTGGGAACAACTCACAAGCTTAGGCTACCCTGAGGGAGTGGTCAAGACCATGTTAGCAGCCAGGAAAAGGTCCACCAATAAAGTTTAAAATAATACTTGGCAGGTGTTCCAGACATGGTGCAGAAGAAGAGGACAGGATCCTATGAGGGTTTCTGTAACAGAGGTTTTGTCTTTCCTTCAAGAGGTTTTGTCTTTCCTTGTCCTTTAAGACAAGGGACTTAGTACGAATACATTGAAGCAACAGGTGGTGGCTATATCAGCCGTCAGGGGAGTCAAGAAAGGTCATTCATTCTCTAGGCATCCTCACATCAAAAGGTTCCTTGGGTACATCTCTGTTGAATCCCCTGGTAGCACACAGGTTTCCCACCTGGCACCCTAACTTGGTCCTTAAGGCTCTGTGTAAGGCTCCCTTTGAGCCAATGGCTACTTGCCCATTGAAGGAGTTAACGTTCAAAACAGTGTTCCTTGTGAGCATCACTTCAGCAAGGCAGGTCTCAGAGTTGGGGGCCCTTTCCATAGATAAAGACCTATGCGTCTTTCATAGTGACAGAGTGGTGCTGCGCACTGATCCAACCTTTGTACCCAAGGTTAATTCAGCCTTTCACAGGTCTATGGATATTGTTCTCCCATCCTTCTGCCCCAGTCCCAAAACCGATAAAGAGAAGGAGTGGCACTGCCTGGACGTGCGAGGGGCACTCACTTTTTACCTGGAGAGGACCAAACATGTGAGGTTGACTGATTCCCTATTCGTGTCTTTTAGGAAGTTGCCCATAGGAAGGAAGGTTTCACCCTCCTCTCTGAGCAGGTAGATTAGGGGGTGCATATGTCTGGTGTACAAGGCTAGGGGTCTGGACCTCCCACAAGGGGTGACGGTGCATTTTCTTAGAGGGACGGCTACATCTACAGCCTACAGGGCTTTCCCTTCATTGGAGGTAGTGTGCAAGGCAGCTACCTGGAGGTTGGTGCACTCTTTTACGAGGCACTACAGGATAGACAAAGTAGCATCAGCGGAGGTGGTCTTTGGCCCTAGGGTCTTACAACACACTCTGTAGTTGGGGAAGCAGTTGGGCCTGCCCTGGAATAGTACTGCTTTTTCACATCCCAGGAGTAAAGAGTCCGAAGGACTGCCCCACTCCTGGACCACCGGAGAATGGGAGATTTGTCTCCACTTACTGTGAAGCTTCCTTTGCGGTGGTCCAGAGTGGGGCAGTCCTTCCCGCCTTTGTTTTTGGAAGCTGTTTCCCCAAGGGATGGGAGTGTTGTTGTTCACTGTCTGCACAGATATAGGTAGAGGGGGTGTTTCGCCTACCCAAAGGTCCTGGCTAGGTTGGTTGGTTTATGTTGTTGACCATTTAGCTCCCTGTTGGGAGTAGAATTGTTGTCAGTTATTTTTTCAGTGTGGGGAACAGTGGCTTGGAAATCGACTGGGTTCCAGGGGACAAGCCCTCCCCCTCCATGCCTGAAAAGTCTGCCGGCCCTGCCTTTGGAGGGGGGAGGAGCTTCCCAGGAGTAAGGAGTCCGAAGGACTGCCCCACTCTGGACCACCGAGAAGGAAGCTTCATGGTAAGTGGAGACAAATCTTCCATTCTACATAATTATATTATGATAATGATCTATCTATAGGCCCTCTAAATTACCATCTTTCATTTTTTTAAGAAAGTAAGTCTGTAGCCCCTTTCCTTGCAGATCTTGCAGATATGTAAAGGGGAAGGCATATTTCCGCAATGAAAAGGGCTAGAGACTGTTTCTTTAAAATGAACGTTAGGAATTCAGAGGACCTATTTGATTGAGATAATGAGAGCAGTCTGGTGATTGCTAACCCCCCCCCCCAAGATCCTTGGGCTGGCCGCCATAGGCTGCTGGGACAGGGAAAATGCAAGGAAACCTGCTATGTGGAAGTCCCATTGCTGCTGTGCTTAATTGGCAGGCGCTGCAGCTGTGAGAAAACCCTGGGGAATTGTTGCAGTGTAGAAGACCACTATGGTACACACAGATGCAGTTTGGGTGCAACTGGACAAGATGGTTGATCTGTGATTGTCTTTCCCATCTCTTTTACTTTTTGGTAAATGACAGCTGTGTGGAGCCTGGTACAGATGCTCCCCACATGTGTTGAATCACTGCACTGGGAGGGAGTGGGGGCACCCACCTCTCGCCACCATGCAATTGCCTTGTTATCTATGGACTGCTGCAGTTTGGAGGACGTGGATATATGCATAGTCCCTCCCTGTGATCAGCAGTCCTCTGAAAGCAACGTGGTCACTCTGCAGACTACCAGGAAATCAAATTGAAGCAGAAGGTGAGGCCAGCCTGCTCATACCCCCTCCCTCTCCTCATGGTGACTCATTGAGGGGGGGGGGCTAATCTGTTCCAGTCTTGTGTGTGTGTGTGTGTGGGGATATCGGATTGCCAATTCTAGGTTGGAGAATTCCTGGATAGTTGGTGGGGGAGCCTGGGTAAGGTGGGGTCTGGGGAGGGGAGGGACCTCAGTGGAGAACAATGCCACAGAGCCTACCCTTCAAAGCAGCAGTTTTCCTCAGGGGAACTGATCTCTGTACTGTGGAGATCAGTTGTATTTCTGGGAGGTCTCCAGGTCCCACCTGGAGGTTGACAGACTGGGGGGGGGACGGGACTGGATCAGGATTTAAATGCTGAAGTGCGAGTTTTAACCCTTCCCCAACATACCATTTTCCCAGTGTAGATCTCTGCTCCCCCCAACAGTTATTTGTCTTGGGAGGAAAATAACAAAATATGTTTTGCTTAACAGAATATATGGCTATAGTGCTAGGATCTGGAAGACCCAGATTCAAATCCCTGCTTTGCCATGGAAGCTTGCTGGGTGACCTTGGGCCAGTCACACAAGGGTTGCCAGGTCTGGTTGGAAAATACCTGGAGAATTTGGGGGTGGATCCAGGAGAGGGCAGGGTTTGGGGAGGGGAGTGTCCTCAGCATGGTTCAATGCCATAGAGTCCTCCCTTCAAAGCAGCCATTTTCACCAGGAGATGATCTTTGTCAGCTGGAGATCAGTTGTAAAAGTGGAAGATCTCCAGGCCCCACCACGCACTCTCAGCCTATCCTACCAGATGGGGTTGTTGTGAGGACAAAATGCAGAAGGAGAATGTTGTAAGCTGCTTTGAGGCCCCATTGGGGAGAAAGTGGAATATAAACAAAGTAAATAAATAAACATGGGGAAAATAGTATGGCAGTTGTGTTTTTGGGTTGGAAGCCCCTGTAGCTTCTGTTTATAGCCTGCTGAAGAGCTCTGAGTTCCAATCACAGGTCTCTAATGCCTCATCTCATTGCACCCTGAAAGATCTGATTCTGTGTGGAGAAGCTGCAAAAATCACCATCTGCTAATTAAGGGTATTTGCCTTGCTAATTGCAAGAGGGCAGGACACCCTCCAACAAAGAATATATTCAAGATCAAGATGGCCAACTGGCAGCCAGTAGGCTGCATCTGGTCCCTGCCCTAAACATTTTCACCCACCCACCCATTTCCTTGTGCCAGAATGGGACTGTGAGCCATACTGTAGTTTCTTACCTGATAAGCACCCTCTTGTTTCCCAGTGGTTCCTAACAGGTAAAGAGAGATACAATGGCTTGCGGTTGCAGTCATTGAGATGAACTTTCAGCACTGCATTTTCTGGACCTGATTCATGTTGCTCTGGATAAAGCAGGATTTGCATGTAATGATATCTCCACATGTGTTTCTGGAAGGTCTGGAAGACAAATTGCTGTACTGGGATAATAACTTGGTTCAGTTCTTGCTTCGGCCTCCTGGAGTAATCTTGGATATATGGTCTAGTTCTCCTTTGCTTCAGTTACTTGTGCCTTGCCTTAAGGCCAGATGTATGTTCATGCAAGCACACATATTGCTCAGAGAGAGCAACATAAAGCCATCACAGATCAAACACAGAAATGGCATCACAGATCAAACATCACAGACAAAGATTTTGCACCACCTGACATAAACCCAAATAACACAAATATCCAGTTGTGAATTAAGTGATGCATGATGGACTGCTTTACATCTGTGTATGAATCTGCACAGGCTCACTGTTGTTAGTTAGTCCCCCCCACCCCTTTACGGCCACCAAGAGAATAAGAATGCCTGTAATTCCCAAGGCAGTGGGCAGCACTTGTCTCATTTACATTAGAACTAAATTCCAGCTTGGATTCAGCTGAAACCCTAGAAGAGAAAGAAAAGGAGTTGCTTTGACTGAAAGCTGCAATCATTCATATGATCAGAAGCAGGGGACAGACTTCCTTTGATTATTAGAGGTCTGCACTGGCTTAAACCACTCTCTTGAAATGCTTAGCTGCAGGGTCTAAAATGCCTCATTATCATCCTCTCTGGAGCCCTGTTGATGCAAGGATAATTACTTTTGTTCAAAAGAATAAAATCATGGAAGATTTGGACTAGTGCAAATTACTTACCTCTCCATCCCCTTGCAAACAGAGAACTCAATGGAAGAGTTATAAATAAACCTGAGTGCTGAGGTTGGTGTGGCTGAAGGACTTGGAGCTGGCATGTTTTTTATTTTCTTTTACGAGCCCTTGAAGAAGAAGAGACAGATTGGATTTATACCCCACCCTTCACTACCTGAAGGAGACAGAGTGGTTTATAATTTCCTTTCTCTTCCCCTCCCCACAACAGGTGCCCTGTGAGGTAGGTGGGACTGAGAGAGTTCTCTGGAGAACTGCCCTTGAAAGAACAGCTCTGAAGGAACTTCTGACTGACCCAAGGTCACACCAGCAGCTGCATGTGGAGGAGTGGGGAATCAGACCGGGTTCTCCCAGATTAGAGTCTGCACTCTTAACCACTACACCAAACTTGCTCTGTACACCAAACTTGTCAGTTTACAGGCCTGTTTTTGGCACTTGTGTTTGAGTGATAGTCTCTGAAGTCTTCTGAGGATAGGCTTTGGTAGGTCCATGGTCCAGCTGCCAGCATCATTCTAGTTAGTTTTACCAGAACATGCTTGGCATAACGCACTAGAGTAATTGAGCAAGAACCCCAGGACTGGCTAGGAAGGAACAGGGAAGCAGGGGCTGTTTCTTGTATGGCTGCAGACTATCTGGTCCCTGGGGGCAGATTGTCACAGCCATTCCTTATACTGCTTTTGAGCTGCTAGTGTCATGCATAGATGGGGGCTTACATGTGCTGGCTGATAGTATTGACTTTTAGCATCCTACTGAGAGCCCCAGGCAAGCCATTTTTTGTGTGAAGTTAGAGTGCAAAAATCTGTGTCTGTTTGTCTGGTGAATGGGGAGTTGCATTTCTAGTTCAGTTCAGAGTGTTCAAAGCTACATGTGGGCCAACACATGTAACTTCAGGCAATAATCACATTTGCCCCGGCGCCACTCAGTGCATGCAGCATCTGTTCCCCCAAGGGCTGTCATGGAATTAATCTTGAGTGCTACTTCAGAGGCTCCAACTTTATGCACATTTCCTCAGAGTAAGCAAGCAGTGTGTCAGCTGTCACACATGACTGTCACACAGACGGGCATCCACCTTATACACACAAGTGAAGGCAATTTCAAAATCTCAACTTGTATACATTCACTGAAACAGTTGTGTGATCAACATGTAATAACCTATGTTTTGTTTTGCATGCAATTTCTGATACTACAAAGAGAAACCTTGATGGAAATATGCCCCCCCCCCCATGTATGTAGGTCCAGAGGACTGTGGAGGATAGGTGCTCCGATTCCAACCAGTTGTAGCCAACGTTGCCTCTAAGCTGTGGAGTCTTGTGAGCACAAATTCTGCTTTGTGAGCTGGCATTAAAGTTGTGAGCAAATAATTTAGCTACTGCATAAATTAGTTTGCTCTGGAGCCATCCTTCCTGAGCAAAGACAAAAATGCGTGGACTGGAGGCTAAAAAATGTGAGCTAGCTCACATTAACTCAGCGTAGAGGGAACACTGGTTGTAGCTGCTTTCTGCCTCCCTCATCAGCCTTGCAAAATGTAAAAAATCATGCAGTAGTCATGGAAAGCATCCCCAGAATGGTGAGGGGTCTCTAGCAGAGCAGAAGCAATAACAAAGCACTGCTGCAGTGGAGTCAACGTTTTCTGCTTTTGCCATTCTTGCAGCTGGAGGGATAGCTTGGCTGTCACCCTGGCAACTGAATTGCCTGCTTCCGCCTTTCCACCCTGCATTGCAGGAGTGAGCAGCCAACTCTTGTGTAGTTGTTAAGTTTGTGCAAGGGGGTGGGAAGCCCACTTGGAGAGAAAGAGGGTCCTATTGTAGGCAGCTCATAAGATAAGGCAAGACAGAAGAGGAAAAGCTTTCATTCTGGCCAAGGATGTTTTTAGAGTATAACACAAAACTTCACTTGTTAGTTCAGTTCGGTTAGGAATGGATATAGAAGTGCTGCCCTCAAAGGAAATGTGCAAATCTGCAACAGGCCCTCTGAAACCCATAGCTTATTCTTGTTAACGAAACAACCACCCAGATAGGGGTTGTGTGAGGAAACCTTCCTTGCATTGTTATTAAGGTTCTGAAGGGCAAAAGACTTCCTTTAGGAAAACAAGTCCACCCCCCCCTTGAAAGTGCTAATAATGGTGTCTGTGTGTTGAGGGATGTTTTGATTAGAGAAACTATGCAAGGGTTAATTCCCCCCTCCCCCCAGCCCTAACCCAGATTGAGGCCGTTTGCACTTACAAGTTGCCCTTTTACAGACAGATCCAGATCTGTGGTCTTCTTCATGTCTCCGTTGGCCACAGCTGCTCTGATTGTCTCCTCTTGTCATGTCACAGGGAATCTCGGCACAGGCAGCTGGCAGCCTTAAAGGCAATGGGGAAACCTTTGAGTGTGTGTCCAGAATCAACCTGTACTAAACTGGACAGCAAAAGATTTAGATTTATGCCAGTGGCTTTTGAGTGAGACTGTGGTCAGGCAGATGTGCGGATTGGTTTCATATCATTGCTTGTAAGGGAGCAAAGGTGACGGAATCTTTTTCCTAAGCAACACTGCCAGTATTGAGTGTATCTGTGGCATGTCAACATTCAGTGTATGTTTGTTCCCCTTTTGCTGTAATCCCAGAATGCTCTCCTGGGAGTAAGCCCCATTGAATAACATGGGACTTACTTCTGAGTAGACCTTCTCCCTTTCTGTTGCAGGACAGGCTGCAGTATGTTGATGGCTGAGCATAGCAGAACGTTTTGGGATCCTATCTCTGCTGCAGGCAGTCGTGGGCTGGTGGGTCTTCTGTACTTCTCAGAATACGTTCTCGTGGGACTGAAGGTGTATGGGAGACACAGTACACTATGCAGCCAGGTTTCAAAGCTCTCGCAATTCCTGTTTCAAGGGAGGTGAAACAAAATAAACATTCTGCAGAAGAAGTCAGCAGGCTCTGATTGCTGCCAGGTGCTGCTGCTTCATTATTTATTATTTATTATTTCTGAAAACATTGGAATCTCTGAGCAATGTAAGAACTAGTCAGCTATAAAGAGATTTCAATAGAAAAGACAGAAATCACAACACTGGGGGAGGGAATCAAACACTTGTATTATGTTGAGAATCCTAAAATGTAATAAATGACTTCCATCTTGCTTGGAAACTGTCCAGAGTTTGTCTGCCTTCACAAACCCTTACGCAATAAGTCAGATTAATTGTTTTGGCAACATCCCATATCTTGTAAAGCCATTTATTAATTCCTTGTTTCTTATTGTTCTTCCAATATTGAGCAGTTAAAACATTTCCTCCTCTCAGTAAATTTAATGTCAGTTCCTGTTGTTCCTTAGGAACAGCATCTTTAAGATAACTCAACAGTAGTATAATTGGGTCCCTTGGTAAATTAATTTCCATTATCCTATTTATAAAAAACAAGAGCTTTGTTCCAGAAATCAACAAGATTGCTACATCTGCAAAAAGCTCCCTGTCTAGCAGTAAAGTTTAGATTCCTGTGCTGTTTATGGATCTTAAGGGCAGAGGGAGCAATGAAAGAGGACTTTAAAATGGGCCTTTGCAGAATGAGAATGTAGTCTCTGCTGTCCAGATTTTAGATCCCTCCTCCTCAGATTCTTCCAGTGAAATCCTAAAAGCAATTTCCCTCAGGTAAGCTCCACTGAATAGAGTAGGATTCTGACTAGACTTGCTTAAGATTGCTGCCTGGCTCATCCAGATCCTTCTCTCTTTTTTCTTTGTCAGCTTTTCTTCAGAAAAGTCTCCTCATGTTGTATCATGGTTTTCTCTTATTTGTTCCTCATATACTAAGCCTTGGTATACCTCCCCTAAAATTACAGGTGAAACAATATCTTTTAACTAAAGTTTTGAGAAACCTCCTTTTGTCAATATTTGGCTTTGATTGTGCTGTTTCCCTATCTTGCCACATCTTTCTTCAGCCATGCAAAATGTTCCCAATCTCACTTCTGAATTAAAAATCTGGAGTAAACAAATGTGTGCTGTCAAAGGTGATTTCGTTTAACTGAAGGCTGCCTCAATAATGAGAGAATTGTAAAATTATTGGGAAATATACTTTGCCAGTTTTTCTTATTGGTTCATAATAGACAGTTCAGAGGTATCTTAACATCTCATTTACATTTTCTTTCATTTTCCCCCACTTAGGCATTTCAAAATGGCCATAAAGTGGGAGGAAATTACATTCCGAAGCTCTTTAATGATGTGCATATGGAGTGCAGACCTTCATATAAATGAGTGTCCCACTGCATACATGAGACAGATTGTCTTTTAAAATAAGTGCTGGTGTCAAAGGGCCTTCAAATGGGGTCTGTAGAGCTACTATCCACTCCAGAGTTTCAAAGAGGAGAAGAGGTAAACTTCTTTCCCTTGTACAGATCTTGAGAGATAAAAGGGTCCGGAGTGCAGTGCTTAGCAAGGCAAGTAAATATGCTTGTGATAGTCTTCCTTTCCCGTGTGGTAGCTTGTTTTGCTCTGATGGCATAATCTGTTACTGCAGATGAATTTTTGTCTGCATGGGGGCCAGTTTGCCTATCTACCACAATTTTATTGTTGATCTTGAATGCTTGTATTCACATTAGAAGAAGAGTTGGATTTATACCCTGCCCTTCACTCAAAGTCTCAAAGTGGCTTACAATCTCCTTTCTTTCTCTCCCCACAACAGACACGCTCTGAGGTAGGTGGGGCTGAGAGAGCTCTGAGAGAGCTGTGACTGACCCAAGGTCACCCAGCAGGCTGCATGTGGAGGAGTGGGGAATCAAACTCAGTTCTCCAGATTAGAGTCCGCCACTCTTAACCATTACACCAAACTGGGTTGCCAATTCCATGATGGGAAATTCCTGGACGTTTGGGGATGGAGTCTGAGAATGATAGGATTTGGGGAGGGGTATAATGCCATAGAGTTGACCCTCCAAAGCAGGAATTTTCTTCATGGGAACTGATCTCTGTTTGGAGATTAGTTGTAATTTTGGGGGATCTCCCTGCCCCATCTGAATGTTGGCAACCCTACTTCAAATTGCACATACAAGAATGGTTATAATGTCAGAGTCATCTTTTCGTAGAAGTCTGTTTATCACTGTTAAAGAGAAGCCAAGAATATCAACTCCTGAGCCACAGAGTGGTATAGATATATAGGATCTTCTGGGTTTTCCAGAACAAAAACCTCACTGTTCTGCTCTTCAGGCTTCCCCAGGCTCCTGTCTTGCATCCTCAGATAACTGAACTTGTAGCAGGTTATATTTTAATGAACTGAAAACAAACAAAACAACGGGTTGGTCTCCCAGGCTGCTGGAACACAAACTTTCAGTAAAGGTTATTTTCATAGTCATTTCTGCAGAAATCCAAAATATTGAAAAGGACTGACAGGAGGGGCTTGAAGAATTCTCTGCCGCCACCATGTAGCTTGATCAGATTGGTGGACGTTCAGGGCCTCTGTCTGCCAGGCCGACAGCTGAGTACTTATAGGGACACACTGTCTCCTAAAAATGATGGCACCTCTGCTCTGTGTTGTCAGATTCTTCTCCCTTTGGTGTTTACAGTCATGCTTTGCAGTTTTGTTTTGTTTTGAATCAAAATGCAGACCTGTGAGTAGGGACTATTCTGAGTCCCTTTGGAAGGCTACTGTATCAAGTATGGGACTTGTCAGGAAACAAAGTGTGAGTCAGTGACTTGTGGGAATAAAGAACTAGGGTTGTATCTTTCAATAGGTGCCTTTGTTTTCCTTAAAAGGGTGCCAGGTTCTTTGTATACAGTTCCATAGGCACCACTGCAAATTCTCAGGAAGGCTGCAGCACAAAATAATATAATCTTTGTATCCAAGCCATTGAGTACTTTTGCATAAAGGTGTTAATGAAGTTTTTAGCAGAGTATATTTCTGCTGCATCAAAAGTAACAAAATCATGTCAAAGAGCCTGAGGTAGCTTCAGCTTCCTATTCATTATTGTTAGATTGAAGGAGGGCTCACATCAATGCCATTTTTTTCTGTTGTAACTCATATCCAATATGAAGAACTTTCTGAAATATTGATCTAGAATATTGACTACTTAGTCAAGGATGTATATTAAAGAATTATGTCCAAGTGCTTTAGGTTTCCATTTCCAAATGTTTAACTTTTAAGTAAAACGGGTAGTTTTATATATTTAGCATTAGACAGAAATGAAGCTAGTACAAATTTTGCCATCAGTCATTTGAGTTTGCCCCATTGGGGAATGAGCTACCACAGCGATTGTCGCGCTTCAGTGACCCAAGGGTCTCCATTCTGATGTTAAAAATTTCACAGCCTCCTCCCAGCCTTCCTTTCCTCCCTCACCAGCAAACACCACATGCCAGATGACCCCTTTTTAAAGTGTGCATAGCATGTTGCCTGTATCCCATCCTGTTTCATTCGCAGAGCAATACAGTGAAATCCTGATCAGCTATACTTTAGAAGTAAGGTTAAGAAAATCTTTTTATTGTTTGTGAGGCCTGGGAGGTTAGGTCTTGGAGAGTAGCTGCTTTGTGGGATCCTGATCTAAGCTCTGATCAAATTCATCCCTTGACTGAAAGGGGATTAGAAGTCAGTGAGGCCAATGGGTTTCAGAAGGATGTAACTCTTAGAACTCTGCTGTAAGGAACTTGGTGCTGGAAAGTGCCATCAAGTTGCAGTTGAATTATGGCAAACCCTGTAGGGTTTTCAAAGCAAGAGACTAACACAGGTGGTTTGCCATAGCTTGGCTCTGCGTAGCAACCCTGGACTTCCTTGGTGGTCTCCCATCCAACTACTAACTGGGCTGATCCTGCTTAGCAGCCGAGATCTGACAAGATTAGGCTAGTTTGGGCCATCCATTTCAGGGTAGAAGGAATTTATTTATTGGTTAATAATTTTTAGCTTAACAGGGTTATCAGGGGCCTGGGAAAACATTCAGAACTTCTCATAGAAAGGGGCGGGGGGGAAACAGTGTCACCCAAATTATGATTTTCTGATATTTGCTTGAAAATTACCATTAGCTAATATTGTCTGTGGAAGCAGAACATCCACTCTTTCTCTATGCAGAAATCGTTTGCATTGGAAAGCTGCAGGGTAAACAAATTCAGTTTTATCTTGTAAGTAATGATGATGGCTACTTTATGATTGTCCCTCCTTGGTACCATTCAGTTAATTAGCATTACTAGGGCTGAGTTATTGGTTCTCAGCATGTTTTTGGAGGTGATCTGGAAATGCTGTGAACTGTGGGCAGCAACCACTCTTACAATCCTTTGGAAGAGGAAAAGTAAATTCTGTCCCCTTCTCTTGAGGTGGAGAGTCCCTGCCTCCAGTCCTAGAAAACTGAGAGGGCTCTTTCTTCATGTAAGCCAGATGGCTCAAGAAGGGCCTACCGCCCTCTGTTTTGACAAAGTACCCTCATAGGCCCAGGCTCAAGTCTAAGAATGTTGAGTTACCATAAATAAATTATTTTCCATTTGTGTTGATCATCTGATGGGTTGAAGGTTCTGGGAGTGTCAAAGAAATGAGTCCTGGACCCAGGCCAGCTGTCCAACAAGCACACCACCCAGATTATCTCCAGAGAGCTTCAGTTTTTATCATTGTTATCTTTAAAAAAAGAAAGGACTGTTGGATTTCTACAACTGTCTAGTAACATTTTAATGCAATAAATATAAATGTATTTTTGTAGCATATATTCATATTTATGTGATATATATGTCAAACTAGGGCATTTGAATTGACATGGCTTGTATTTTTGAGCATGTCTACCTCCACATACTTGGCTTAGGACCTAGGGCCTTTCCTCCAAAGAGTTCACTGCACCACCACTGGATGGGGCTACAGCTGCATCATGAGGGTGCATGTACTGCTTCTGCTCTTGCAAGCTTCCCCATGACCCCTTGTCTCTCTGCTTTCCTCAGCCACAATGTCCCACTTGCAGTTAGGGTTGCCACCCTCCAAATGAGGCCTGTAGTTCTCCCACTGTACAGAGATCAGTTCCCGTGAAGGAAATGGCAGCTTTGAAGTATGGACTCTGTGGCATCACAGCCCTGTTGCTGAGCTTCTCCTCCTCCCCAGATTCTGCCCTCCCTAAACTCTGTCCCTAAATCTGCAGGAATTTTCTAAGCTGCAGCTGGCCACCCTGTTCACAACTGATAAAAAGCTGGTTAGCTTCTCATGGATGGCGATGGTGAGGAGTCCCCCTCCCCAATTTTATTGCTTTAATTATTTTGAAATCAGCAATAGCTCTTCATTCTTAATTCACAAGGGCTGAATAAGTTGCTGTCTTTCCATAGTTCAAGAAAAGTTAATGGATTGACTTGGAAATACAACTTAGTATAGATGGAAAATGGAGGCATTTATGGATTACATATGAAAGAAGGCTTTCCCCAAGTTACATCCTGCCTCACAGAGTTATGTGAAATTATAGTCTCCTAAAACAGAGTCTTTAATATTTCTCTTAATCAACATGGCTCTGATCACAAATGTACTTTAAAAATAATGCTGAGCATAAGCAATAATTTTGATGTGGTGTCCATTTTGATGCCGGGACTCAAATAATCAATGGGTTTTAAGGTCAGAAGCACTGATGGTGAATTTGTGCACTAAAGAACACTTTTTTAAAAACAAAGCATAGGGATCTCCATGTGATGTACATACAAAGGAGTTAGTGCTAAGAACATAAAGAGAAGCCAATGTTAGATCAGGCCAATGGCCCATCTAGTCCAACACTCTGTGTCACACAGTGGCCAAAAATACCAGGTGCTATCAGGAGGTCCACCAGTGGGGCCCGGACACTAGAAGCCCTCCCACTGTTGACCCCCCCCCAAACACCAAGAATACAGAGCATCACTTGCCCCAAAGTCCCTATCTATACCTTGTGGCTAATAACCACTGATGGACCTCTGCTCTGTATCCTTATACTAATAGCCAAAATGTGTGGATACCTATTCCCACCAACAGGGGGCTCACTCTCCCCCAACAGCTTTTCCTACATATTCAGTAGACTTCCTGGGTTTGTAGAAAAATCCAAAAAGTGAAAAAATCCCTTCAGGAACGGTTGAATTCCCCAAAAATCCTTTTGAAATGGCCTCTTCAGGGACCTAACTCCAGGCATCAACGGTGAGAGATTAGAATGTTCCGGGAGGGGGCTTCTAACTGGCTCTGTCAGTAAAAGGGTGGGGGAAGGGCCCTTTCCAGGCCTCTTTTGGCCTTGGAGGGAGGGAGGGAGGGAGCCTTGGGGCCAGGCCTCACTAGAGTTGCCAGTGCCAGGCTGGGGGATTCCTAGAAATTTTGTGGTGGACTCTAAGGAGGGCTGGGTTTGGGAAGGGAGAGGCCTCAGCTGGGTATAATGCCACAGAGTCCACCCTCCAAAGCAGCCATTTTCTGCAGGGAGACAGACCTCTGCTGTCTAGAGTCCAGTTGTAATTCTGGGGGGTCTCCAGGGCCCATTTGAAGGTTGGCAACTCTAGGCCTGGCAATAGTCTAGGGTTGCCAGGTCCCCCCTGATTTGCATGACTCACCCAGCCTCGGCTGCTTGCTACCATTCATCAGCAGCCACCCTATGAAAGCCAGTGAGGTGCAGCAGTTAGAGCTTCAAAGTAGGGTCTGCAAGACCCAGGTTCAGATCCCCATCTTGCAGTGGAAGGTGACTGCATGATTTTGGACCAGTCACATATTTCAGCCTAACCAACCTCACAGGGTTGTTGTGCAGATAAAAAGGAGGAGGGAATAATGAAAGCTGCTTTGGCCCTCATTGTGGAGAAAGACTGTAATTTCCCTAGGTAGAGACTGGGGGGTGGAGATGGAAAGCAGAAGACAGAGAGGCAGATAAAGGTAGGTTGGCTGTTGGTTGGGAAGGAAATAGGGTTGCCAACTCCAGGTTGGGAAATCCCTGGACATTTGAGGGGTGAAGCCTGGAGAGGGTGGGATTTGAGGAGGGGAGGAACTTTGGTGTAATGCCATAGACTCCACCCTCCAGCCATTTCCTCCACAAGAACCACCATTGCTAGCCTCTGGGTGAGGACTGGAGATCACCCAGAATTACAACTATTGTCTAGGAGACAGAGATCAGTTCCCTTGGATAAAATGGCTGGCTGTTTTGGAGGGAATCATACCCTTCTGAGGCTGCTTGCCTCCCCAAGCCTCACTGTCCCAAGGCTCCACCCCCAAATCTCCAGGAATTTCCCAACCTGGAGCTGGCAGCCCTAAGGTGAATTGATCTCTGTAGCTGGGAGATCCGTTGTGATTCCCAGAGTGCTGCCACTGCTGCTGTAGGGGGAGAGGAAGCAGGCGGGTGGCTGGGAGCACTGCCACCACTGTTGCTGCTGCTCTGCGGAGTGGGGGAGGAAACAGGCAGGAGGCTGGGAGAGTGATGGGGGCAGAAAGAAAGAATGATGGGGTGGGGGGCAGAAAGAGAGAGAAAGAGTGATGTAGTGGGGAGGCAGAAAAACAAAGAGAAAGATGACAGATCAGAAAGAGAGAGGAAGTCACATGCATGGAGCAGAAATAGAGTAAGAAAAGGGGGGCAAAGGGGAGAAATAGTGTGAGAGAGGTAGGGGGTGAGCAGAGGAAACAAAGGTGTGACGAATGAGATAACCATCCTGCAAGTTTCTTGCGGGTCTCCACTTGTGCTTTTCTAATTCCCTCTTGAATCCCTCCATGCTTGTAGCTGCCACCACCTACTAGTAGCATGTCCTTCAATATCACATCAGTGAAAAACAGTCATGTCATCGGGAACACCATAAACGTTAAAAAAAATACTTTGGTACATAAGTGAATGTGGGAATTTAGCCATGTTTTCTACCATGAGGGCTAAGAACAGAGAAGAGTACTCATTTCATACTGCTGGTAGCATCTCAGAGTAGCTGCTTCTGCAACACATTCTCTCTGCTTTTATAAGATGACTTAATTCTGAGCAGAGGTCTGGAACCATAATGCACAGTAGTATTTAACAGAGTCTAAGTCCAAACCTTCTAAAAATTCATTCATTTTCTTTATTGTTGTATATTTAAAGTTCACCAGTTCACGATATATGATCAGTTCATTCAAATGAGTGCCCTGCATTGCAACTGGCTCAGTCTTCAGATGACAATGACAGACCGTGTTAAATTTGACACTCTCTCATAAAGTTTACCCTGAAGCTGATGGCAGCAGACTCTTTTGTCTAAACACAGCTTTGCCTCATAACATGTATAAGATATTTTATATATTTTATCCTGTCAGCAATCTTGTGAAGTAGGTTAGGTCAAGGGAGAATGCCTGTACCAAAGTCCCACAGTGAACTTCATGGCTGAGTGGAGATTTGAACCATCATCTTGGGGCTCTTTAGCTTGGAGAAACGACAGCTGAGGGGTGACATGATTGAGGTTTATAAGATTATGCATGGGATAGAGCAAGTAGAGAAAGAAGTACTTTTCTCCCTTTCTCACAGTACAAGAACTCGTGGGCACTCAATGAAATTGCTGAGCAGTCGGGTTAGAACAGATAAAAGGAAGTACTTCTTCACCCAAAGAGTGATTAACACATGGAATTCACTGCCACAAGAGGTAGTGGCGGCTACAAGCATGGACAGCTTCGAGAGGGAATTAGATAAGCATATGGAGCAGAAGTCCATCAGTGGCTATTAACCACAAGGTATAGATAGGAACTCTCAGGCTGGGGCAGGTGATGCTCTGTATTCTTGGTGCTTGGGGGGGGCAACAATGGGAGGGCTTCTAGTGTCCTGGCCCCACTGCTGGACCTCCTGATGGTTAAACAAATGGGCCTACTGCTGTCAGCTTTAGTGTGAAACTTGTGAGGTTGTCCTGTAACTTGTGCTGGAAGGATTTTCAGTAAGCCATAGAAAGTCCCCATCCTCTATTCATCCTGCTTATCTTTATACCCTAGAAAGCTTTCATGCTGCTTTGCCTTCTTTTAGTAAGGCAGCAGAGATGAACTAGGAGTGGTCATACCCAGGTAACAACCATTGCCGCTTTCAAATAAATGCACACTACTTGCAAGTTTTCCTAATTATATGATGTTCCCTTTGGACCATCAGAAGGTGATAAGTCTGTGATATAACTGTACACAAACAGGTTACAGCAAGCATCTCAGGAACAGAAACTTATATTTCCTGACAGTCTTCATGAAATAACTTAATGTATAAATTCCTCTATTCCATAATTAAAGGTAAATGAATAAAGACCCATCAAAGAATGTTTCTGAGTTACTTTCATAGGTTTGTTTTACATCTTGGGATCATTGGTCCAATTGCTTTGAGACGTGGGGGTGTATGTGGGGAGAGGCTCCTGAAGCTACCCTGAAAGTTTGGAGCCTCTCCCTCAAACCCCGTCCCCCCAGAGCTACTAACAGCACCGTGGGAAAATAGTAACTTTTTTCCCCACCATAGAGAACAATGGAGGGAATGGGGCAACCTGTTTGGGGGTCCATAGAATTGGACTCCGTGGTCCAATGTACTTGAAACTTGGTGGGTATCTTGGGGAGAGGCTCCATTAGCTACCCTGTGAGTTTGGAGCCTCTTCCTCAAACCCCCTCCCCTCCAGCCCCCAGAATAAACCCTATGTTTTCACCATTGACTTCAATGGCCCATAGGATATAATGGAGCTGAAATTGACATTCGGCTGCCTGAAAGCCTCTGGGGACGTCGGCTGGGGGAGGGGCTTGGCTCCTGAGCTGCTGGAGCTGTGCTCTGGTGTGCTCCCCCCACAAAAGACCCCTGGACGAGGGGATATTAGGGGTTAATGTTGTCCATTCCTCTCCCTAGTAATAGGCCAGTACTATTACTGAGGTAGACAAACATATGCAAACATTTTACTTACACTCCTGTGACCACAAGCAGTCATGTATATTGGGAAGGGGGTAGCATAAAATGTTGGCCCACAGGATCATTTGCTGTGCTATCTTAATACTTGAGCCCTGGAAGGGACAGCAGTAGTATTATTCTTTTGGAATACTTGTGCTTTTAGTCAATATTTAGGATTGAGACTGGTAACCTTAGGTAAAAACAATCATATTCAAACATGGAAGGGAGATTTGTAAAGTATTTTCTAGTCTTATTTTACACCTATCAGTAACTGTGAGGTCCTAATAGATCATAATGTAGTAACTGCAGCAATTGAGTTGGATGCAGCACTACATTATCAGAAGGGGCCAATGGCTGCTGCTCTCTCCCTGTTCCCTTCTCTGTGTCAGTCTTCTCTGACCCCAGAAAGTTTATTCCTGGGATTGTGAGACTGGCAGGGCTCTTTTTGTAGCAGGAACTCCTTTGCAACACACCCCTAATGTAGCCAATCCTCAAAGAGCTTACAGAAGAAGAACCCTCACCAGTACCTGAGGAGGAAGAGTCCCCAGCAGCTGCACAAGAGGTGCAGCCAGAAGGAGAGACCATTCCTGAGCCTGGACCAGCAACCCCATCTGCAGACACCCTGAGGCCAGACTCCCCGCCTAGTTCTCCTGAGTGCCCCAGACGTAGGGCATGTCAGAGGCTGACTATGCAGGAGTGAAGGAGGAGTGCCAGGCTGCAACTCCTGCAAAGGCAACGGGAAGAGTTGTAAGCCTTCACAGACTCAAATCCCAGGGGAGGAAGGATCTGTTCAAAATCCCTCAGTGCACCTGCTTCAGTGTGGCAGCAACTCTATGTAATCAGACCTGCTTCTGAGAGTGCAGCAGCCACTCCTTGCCCTTGGAAACCTGCAATCTTGAAACGACTCCCCGGCTATCTGACCTTTGGCTTTGTTACTGACCTTGTTTTTGGCTCGTTTCTCCAGCTTCTAGTGTATAGCCTCGGTGGCCACCAGCCAAGACAGCACATGGACAACCCCCTGGGCACTGTTTTCCCAGGGCCCCTCAAAACCAGCCTTGCATGAACTAACAGCTCTATGTGGGTTAAAAGGTTACGGACAGAAGGGGGGGGCAAATTGCCCTTTTTGCCAGAGGAGAGGGTAGTTTTGTTCCTTTCCACCTCTCCGCTGAAGCCACTGAGGGGCCAGAAACGGTACGGGGGGGGGGGATGGGAAAGATTTGCAATCCTTTCATCTCTGCTTCCAACCCATTACTCTCTCTCCCGCCCCTCTATTTTCAGCAGCATATGAAGGCTGTTACAAAATTAAACATTTCCAAGCCCCTTCGATTTCAGTTGTGAAATAGTTGTATATTCCTCTAGAATCCAGGGAGGTTTTAAAATACTTGAAAATAATAAAATGTTGACCAGATAATAATGTAAGGTTGGATTCAAAGAAGGAGTGTTACATAGAAAGGAGCTATGTTCAGAAATGAAGATTATTTTGTCTTTTGCTGGAGCAGTTCCTTCCATTGAAGCGACATGCTGATGTTCAGTTAGAAGTGGCTTGTCTCATTAGCATTGGAATATCTTTGGTTAAAAGTTAAAACAAATCAGTAGTGCAGCACACATGGCTTGTATGCACACATGCATAGACTTTCTTTGGACCTGTTCTCTTCTTCATAAAGAGAAAGCTTCAAAAGAAAGATAGGAGGAGGACAGGGAGCTGGATATTGAAAGAAAGCCTTTTATCTTGCTTCTGTTTGCCTCATCTGTATGAGTACATATGTTGTTGATTACAGAAAACAAAAATCTCTATTAAACATTATTTGTATACACACGTAATCTATGCAAACAAGTGTTTATTTAGTTGTCCAATTGATTAACTGATTCATTGTAAATTGGCTCTGAAGAGGCTGTAATTATTGTCCATATTTCCAGGAATTCTCTTCTCCTTGATCTTTGTGGGGCATGTATACAAGCAGCAAGTGTGTGTGTAAATATTTAGTTTCTAATGAAGCTTTCCAAGAAGTTGCATTGTTAGAAAATTGAAACCAGACGGCAGCTGTGTTGTTCAGACATTCCTTACAAGGCTGTGTCTCTTTGTGCCACCTTAAAGGTGACCTCAAAGGAAAATAAAATTGGATTTGTCCCTTTTTGTTTGTTTGTTTTCTTTATGATGTACATAAAAAGGGTTGCTTGTTCCTTTTTATAATAGAAATATACTGAAAGCCTGTACAGTGATTGGAAAGTTATTGCAAAATGTAGGCTCTACAGGTGCCAGGAAATTGAGCACAGGCAGAATACAAAGTGGATGGGAGCTTTAGAACATCTTCTGAATACATTTACTCCAGAGAGATTCTAAACAAGGTTGGGACTAGATGTTACGTTACACAGAGTGCTGCTGCTGGAAAGGTAGCCCTGCATCTTATTTGTTTATTATTTATTAATTTATTTATTTATTAGATTTTTACCCTGCCCTCCCAGCAAGGCCGGCTCAGGGTGGCTTACAACAATATAAAACAGAACAATCTGTTCTTATATATAAAAGCCAGTTGGGGTGGCAAGATTAGATGCGCAGCAAAATCAGTTGGCCGCATGAACTGCCACTCCAAACCTCTGCCAATTGCTGGGTGGCTGAGTGGTCTCAGTCCTGCCCACACAGCCGGCAGCTGGCATGTTGCCCTCAGTTCACACACAGCTGCCGAAGATGATGGACGCTCTGTGGCCAGGATGCTTGGGACACTGCGGCCGACCATGTTGGTGCCACACCACTCATCCATGTCTGCGGCAGGAGCTGGCTGGGCTGCAAGAGCAGGAAAGCGCTGCCCATCCTCTCACTCTCAGTGTCCTCTCGGGTGACAGCCAGGCCTAACAATCTGGAGGGCACATGGTATCTCCCCTCACCTCCTGAGGCCCCCACACCACCTTTCTTCACTTGCCCACTGCAGCGGATGGGCGGGGAAAGGCCTACTGAGGCCCTGCACCACCTTTCCTCACTCGCCCGCTGTGGTAGATGGGTGAGGAGAGGCCTACTGAGGCCTCCACGCCACCTTTCCCTGCTCAACCATTGTGGTGGTTGGGCAGGGAAAGGCCTTCTGAGGCCCCCATGCCACCTTTCCCCACTTGCCCATTGCAGCAGATGGACAGGGAAAGGCCTCCTGAGGCCCCTGTGCCACCTTTTCCCTCCTACTCGGGCCCCCACACCACCTTTCCCGGTCGCTCACTGAGGCGGATGTGTGGGGAAAGGCCTACTGAGAACCCCACTCCACCTTTCCCCGCTCGCCAGCCAAGCCGGGTAAGAGCTGGAGGGCCCCCCCTTCCCTGGCCTTCCCTCCCTCTGTCTCTTCCCAGCAGCTCTTGCTCTTCTCTTTCTCCCTCTTTCCCTCCCTCTTTTCCTTCCTTCCTTTGCCTTCTATCCCTCCCTCCCCCTTTCTCTTCTTTCTTTCCTTCCTCCCCATCTCTTTGCATTCTTCCCCTCCCTCCCTCCTCCCTCCTTTCTCTTCCTCCCTCCCTCTTTCTCCCTTCCTTCCACCTCATCTCTTTGACTTCTTTCCCTCCCTCTTTCATCCTCTTCCCTCCCCCCTCCCTCCCTCCCTCCCTCCCTCCCTCCCTTCCTTCCTTCCTTCCTTCCTTCCTTCCTGTCTGTCTGTCTGTCTCTCTCTCTTCCTCTCTTCCTCCCTTCCCTTTCTTTTCTTTTCGCTCTCTCTCCTTCCTTCCTTCCTTCCTTCCTTCCTTCCTTCCTTCCTTCCTTCCTTCCTTCCTTCCTTCCTTCCTTCCAGAGCTCATTGTATTGTGTCTACAACAGGCCTTATCCCTAGTAAATAATAAAACCCAATCTCTCTCCAGCCCCCATGCTTAGGCACACTTACTGGTGTGGCGATATCACCATTTTGTGCATTTTCCTGCCCCACTGTTAACAACCACTGATGTCAGGTGGGGCAAAGAAATGTGCCAAAACATTATAGGAAAAGCAGGTAGCATGGGGCTGCAGTTTTGGGGAGCGGCCCTGTATCAAATATAATGTCTAATTCCATGGTAAATTAGTCTGGTGTTATACACGGATTACTTAAATGAGACAGTTTTTCCAAGGCTGCGTATACATTTTCCTGTGAATTTGTTTATACGAACAGCTGTTTATCTTTGTTAATCTATTGAAAGCATTTGGAAAATTCAGCTAGAAAGCCAGTGTCAGCTACTATAGAAGTCTGAAATCTTCATTAATCCCTATGCATAGCTGGTGTCTAAAACTCTGATTCTGCCTTTTGGGATTTTGAAAACTCCATCCAGTCTATTGAATATTTTGTCTTAACACTCAGCAATGAAGTCAAGATAGGAAAAGAGTTGATCCCCCAAAGCATGAGCTACCTTGAATGAAACTAAACTGTGATAAATTATAATCATGGCTGTTGAAGGAAATACTTGAACAAATCTCAAGGCTGCCAGCAATCATCTCGGAGAAGTCTTGGAAGACAAATGAAGTTCTGGAAGATTTGTGAAGGGCAAACTCTCCTTGCTATCCAAAGGGGGAAGAGGAGGACCTGGGAATTTATAACTCCTTTAGCTAAACTGCTGTCCCTGGGAAATCACTAAAAATATTGAAACATCTATTTCTAAAGAGATTGGTTTATATTTTGGCATTAGCACTCTTTTTTTGCTCTAGTTCATCATGGCATTCTCATAACTAAATAGTCACTGGGCAAGTGGGTCAAGTGATTTCCCCCAGGTTCCAAGATGTTTCACATTTTTCAATAATGGCTTGCTGCCTCATCATAAGTAATCTCACTGTGTTTGAGGGGGTTCCTCTTAAGTAAGTGCACACAGGACTGCAGCCATGTAAGGTGAGCCTATACCACTTAGTAAATGGCACTTACTCTCAGGTAAATGTGCAGCAGGGTTGCAGCCTTAAGATGTTTTCACACTTGAGGCCTATGGTAGACGGCCAGTTTGAAAAGCAAACATATAACTACAATGGCTGGAATGGTTCTCTTCTGCATTACAGATGCTTTCTCTTCTGCCTTAACAAGGATCAGACTGAAATCACATTTCCATTGTGAAGGGCAGAAAGATTGGAATGATTGTAAATCACCTTCCAGCATGGTCATCAATCCACTGGAAATTCTGTACAAGAACGCTGAAAAATGCCCTTCTGTTTCTGTTTCGTACACATCTGAAACCTAGTAACTCCCATACTGAAAGCTGCCTTTCTGTGTTTTGCATAGGACAGCAAAGAGAGAACTAGTATGAGTGTCAGACCAAGATCTGGGAGACCCATGTCTGAATACCCATACTGCCATGGAAGCTTGCTGGGTGACCCTGGGCACGCTCTTAGAATAACCTACCTCACTGGGTTGTTTTGAGGATAAAATAGAGGAGAGTAGAATGATGTAAGCCACTTTGGGACCATACTGGGGAGAAAGGTGTCCTATAAATGACGTAAATAAATAAATGGAAAACAGAAAGAGAAAGTGCTGAAAAGTGCTCTCAACTGGCATGTGTGAACTTGGTCTGGGCGCACATAGCACAGAAAAAGCTAAAAGGGGTTTTGAACCCGTGTGACAATTTTTTTGCTTGGGGAAGTGAAAACTGCTCAGATTTGCAAATTACCTGGGGAGGTATACCAGATTGTAATCTGACATAACTGTGTGAGGCTGTATAAATATCATCTGGGACTGTGATAACTGAAGGGAATGTATTTACCTCTAAGGACTTGACTGGAAACATTATATCCAGAAGTAGCGCAAATGGAGGAGGATTCTCCAAAGAACAAAGGTAATTAAGAGTTTGAAATGCATAAAGTGCAAGGAAGGGCTGACTGCTAGATCATCATCAGGGCCAAATGACTCTTGAGCCTTTTCGATGCAGGGACAACCTTGTGTGGTTTCCCTGTTGCTCTCATGGATGCCAATGCAGGGCATCAGCAATGGGGCTTCCACGTGGCAGGTTTCTCTGCATTTTCTCTGCTCAGTCCTCTGTGGTGCCATCCCCCCAACCAAGGGACTTTGTTTTTAAAAACTGACATTTGATTTATCATTATGACAGTATAATAATATGTCAGTCAACCTACCTGAATTTCTGCAGGCGGCTGAGGCAGGGAAAATGGCACTGTTGTGGGTGGGAGCCAGAATATTTGGACTTTCTCATCCACCTGGGTGCCTTCTCAGTTTTGCAGTGATCTTTCCCAAAACCTCACAGCAAAGTAGTGATCTTTCTCAAATGCAGTGATCTTTCCCAAGACAGAAGTACATGGAGGCACAACGATTCTGATGGGAAGAAGGAAAACACCCCTATGACAGCATCTAAATCAGGGTAAACAACCCATGTGTAAGTAACCTTGAAGTCAGGCAGTCATGATCAGATCCCTGAGAGGAAATTTGGGTGCAAAAAAGAAAGAAAAGCCGGGGGGGGGGGGCTCATAAGATGAATCGGGGCTCTGGTGCTGAGGAAGCAGGGGGAGAATTTTTTTACCCATGCTTTTTCTTCAATAGAAAATTCTTCTTCCTTGGGTTGTTCTAAGCCTTCATAAGGGTGGGGGGAAAGACAGATGTCCGTATTGTACTTGTGTTTGGGGCACAAAAAGAATGCCCACCTTTTTTCCCTGCTGGGTCTTAGATCAGCCTTGGTGTATGTATGAGCCAGTACTGCAGCCCTTATTGGGTTCCCCATGACACTTAAATTACATGTCTCCAACAACACTTGGCAGCTTTCAGAGAGCCAAAGGAAACTAGGCTTTTACCAGAGCTGTGGGTGAATGGATAAGATGCTGTTCTCAAAGACTGTGGATGGAAAGGCAATACATTGCTTTGTGTCATAGCAGACAGTTTTAGGGGCAATATCCGGAAGACCTTCTACCTATAAGAACAGCAGGATAGTGTAATAAATTGCTCATGGTGGTTGTCAGTCTTCTCTGGTGGTTTCTGAGGGAAGAACTACACCTTAGTCTAGAGCCACCAGAAGGTTTCCACAGGGAGGATGAATTTCTGTCAATTCAGTATGGCTTCCCTGCCTCCTCCTTCCCATTGCAGTCCAAAATTCCTGCCCCCCCCCCAATGCTTAGGGACAGAGGGACTCCCAGGAAAAGCATGAACAAGGAGTCAGAGAAAGGGAGGGGGGAAATTAGATGGAACATCAACACACACCCCCCGCATGCACAGTGGAACCAAGCCATTACATGCTGTTCTGTAATTTTCCCCTCCAGAATACTTTCTTTTATCACGTAAAGCAGTTGCAGTTGAGTTGAGACCCAAGAGAGCTGGGGCTGGGGAACAGCAATTTCACCCTTTTTCTTTCGAGCTGTTTGCTCAAAATCAAATCTTTTATCCTTGGGGAAGCAGAGCTGTTGGTGGGTGACAGGGCAGGAAAGAGATTTGGGGGGAAGGGGGCCTGATGCATAGCTCAGTGAAAATGCCAACTCAGAGTGTGGCAATAGTGAAAGGGGAAAATTCTTGCTAGGGATTAATCGAAAAAGGACTGAAAACAAAACAGCCAGTATCGGAATGCCCTTGAATAGATCTATAGTGCAACTGCATTTGGAGTGCTGTGGTTGGCATATCTGAAAAAGAATACTGTTGCGTTGGACAAAGTGAACAAAAGGGCAGTGAAAATGATGAAGGGGTTGGAGCACCTTCCCCTATGAAGAACGGCTAAGGCATTTAGGGCTTTTCAGTTCAGAGAAAAGATGACTAAGAGGGGACATAATAGAGGTTTATAAAATTAAGCATGGGGTGGAAAAGTGGGTAGAGAGAATTTTTTTTCTTCCTCTCACACAATATTAGAATTTGCATATACCAATGGGCAGCAGATTTCAGAGCAGGCAAAGGGAAGTACTTTTTAAATGTGTAGTTTACTGCATAGGATGCAGAGATAGTCACTAACTGAACTGGCTTTAAAAGGGCATTTGACATATTCTCAACAAATAGACTCATCAATGGTTATTAGGCATGAGAACTCAATGGAACCTTCATGCTCAGAGGCAGTCACCTCCTGTATCAGTGCAGGAGGCAACAACAGGGTGATTCAGCCTGTGTATCTTTGCTTATGGGCCTTCCAGGGCTGCTGGTTGGCCAAGAGATGCTGGACTACGTAGACCATTGGCCTGATCCAGTGTGGTTGCTCTTATGAGTGGCATGACCAGTTCTGACTGGAAAAATGTCTGGAGGAGAGGGATTGAATAGCGCCCCCCCCCTTCTGAATTTACCAGCAACTGCTTCTTCACATGACATAAGATAGCCCTCAGGAGGCAGGAATTAAGAATTGCATACTTCATAATTTTGCATGTTTAGTAGTAGTGGATTAATGGTTAGGAAGCATGGGTCTAGGGAAATTTGGCATTTCAGAGGGATGGACTGGATAACCCTTAATCAAAGTACTTCCCAAGTCTATAATTCTAAGCTCTAGCTAATTTTATGCCAAGACAAGAGGAAGGTGATTTAGTAGGTGTAAAAGAAGATATTTGGCAACTTTATGTGCAGTGCTATGAAATCTGAAGGCAATTGGGGCACCCTCCATTCAGCTAAGTTTCTAGCTGCTCCATCTCAGTTAATCAGCTGGTTCCCTTCATCTCCACAACAGATGCATCACACAAGCGCTTTCCCCAACTCTCTGAGTGATGAATCATGAAAACATTTCGTTTTGTCAGCACTGATGGATGATTCACAGGGGCCATCCTGGGTTAGGTTTCTTCCCTTCCTGTAGCTAGAGCTGAAACGCCTTTCCCTTCAATTAATTGGTAGATATGTGCAATGCACATCTTCTGCTAGTGAAGCCTGTGCAGACTGGAGCTTAAATTCCTTATCTTAAACAATCAACACTAAAACATTTGGTCAAATGAGTGTACCTAACTGTACACCATAAAGAGACAATAGAAAGAAATTTTGCCAGCTTTTTGCTGGCAATTTACAGCAAGCGGGCCTGGCAGTGATGAAACCTGTTGAGTTTCAGTTTTGATTTCCTCATCAGTTTTCCAGATACCTGCCTGCTGGTTAGAAGGGCATTTGGGTGTGCAAAGAAGATCTCTAGTTTCCATAACCTGCTCCATCTAAAACCTGAAAAGTCCTACAGATTAGACTAGCCAGAATTATAAACCCGGGTCTTCTGTCTCTCTTGAAGTTTTATGCAAACAATGTTATTGTGGCTCATTTCAGATCAGCAAAATGAGAACAATTGTATTGGTGTGTGCAGATTAGGTGTGGGTGAAAACCTAAACACTGCACAAGCTGTATGCTGCAGAAGTGCAAAGTATTAATGTTCGCTTTTGTGGCTGAACAATATTCAGTTAGTCAACTGATGCATGGATGGATTGGTTGGTTTGTGCATTTCTGTAATGCAAACATGTGTGAAAAGGAGTTAGATGCAATTGTATGAAATTTATGCTGTCCCATATATTCTGACATCTTTAGTTCCTGTCCAACATCTGCAGCCCTGAAAGGGAGAAGGCAGCGGGACATGGCCATTACAAATGGGGCTGTTTAACTAGACTGGAGAGGAAGCCAGTTGAGTGAGATGCTTCAGATTGGATACAGTGGAAGATTTCTGCTAATGGAGGGGGGAGGGTAATTTTTGTCAACCACCTTCTGCTGCAGACCTCTGAATTATCCTGTCAAGCTGCACCTGCAGAGTCCTCTGTCTCCCCCAGAGCAACGTTTGAGGAACATTTTGGGCTGCAGCGGGGGGGGGGGATAAGGCAATCCCACTCCACTGATAGAAATCCCTTCTATTGGTGGAGATTTTCCCCTGGGATCCGAGCTTTCATTTTTACATGAGAAATGTTAGGATATGGTGTGCAAAGTGCAATAAAGCTCTTCTCCCAGAATCTATAGGGTTTCAGTTAGGGTTGGCAACTCTGGTTCGTGAAATTCCTGGAAATTTGGGGGGGGGAGTCTGGGGAGGGTGGGATTTGGGGAAGAGAGGGACTTCAGTAGAGTAGAATACCATAGAGTCCACCCTCCAAACAGCCATTTCCTCCCAAGGGGAACTGATCTCTGTAGTCTGGAGATCAGTTGTAATTCTGGAAGATTCTTCTGGTCCCACCTGCAGGTTGACAACCGTAGTTTCAATTCATTACTCTCGGAGCATTTATTTGATCTCATTTGTTGGTTGGTTTTTTTTTTTTGGAAAAGCTGTATAGTTGAGCAAAGTATAACTTCTTGTAATAGTGTTATATTTCTTGTGAAACCCTTTGATGAAACTAGATTTTTTTTAAAAAAACCCCACACAGTTTAAATGTTCATTAAACAACTTTATTTTTACAGATAATCACTGTTGTAAAACCAATGTGGTTATTTTGAGAAGCATATCCAATACTACAATTCTGGAACTAAGCTGAGATCTTTATTTTTTTTCAATATATTTCACGTTGAAAAATAATGATTAGTCTTTTGTAATTAAATGTCAACTATGTGAAAAATAATGTAGATTTTTGAAGTAATCCTTTAAAATGCAAATGCAACAATGATGCACTTAAAACTTTTTGCTAAAATGTTTCTCTAAAATCAATCTAGCCATTTTTATATTATCCTCAGACTCCTCTGATTCCAAGTACGCCATTTAGATTGGCTACTTTGAAAGTAAGGCAGTGCTCATGTTTTATTTTCTCACCTTGGAAATAGTCTGAATTTATTTAAGAGGCTCAAGAAGGGGACTGGAGATTGTCTGCTAGATTTAATATGTTTTTAGCAGTTGAAATTCAAAGCCATCTGGGTTTTTATAAAGCAAAATCTTTCAGATGAAGAATAGGCCAAGGTAAGTCACATGACTGGGGCCAACATGAAACAAAAGAATCCATTTATTATCCCGGCAGGAAATTTGTTCTTCTGGATGTTGTAGCTGCAGACATAATGATTTCATTTCCTTCAGTTTACTCAGATTAATAGTTGGTGCCTTTTTTTTCTTTTGGTTTGTGCATGCTCATGTTATTTCTGAGCATTTTCGAAGTAGGTGTACTTGTGAACACTTAAAAGGTAGGTGTGACAGGCACTGTGCACTTCTACTACTTTGAATATGTTTGTGTGATTTTTGGTAGTAGTCACCCTTTTGATAACTCTTACAATATGAAATGTGACCAGATATATGCCCCTACCTGAGAACCTGAAATCTGTTTGCTGAAGCGACTCTAGAGAAACCACTCAAAAACTTCAAGCCTAAACAAAACTGCAGTTCACTGATGCAAATGCATCTGAGTCAGTAGCAGGATATATTCTATAAAATAATTTTGAGTAGTTTTTAAGCCCTTGTGGAGGGGACTTGGGTTTATATCAGTGGAGGAGCCAGTCTTTATACACACCCAGGAATACATGTTTGGGTTGGCTCCAAAGGAATTATTGCTCTAGTCAATAATTGGTTAATATCTGTGGGCAATGATTAGTGGTTGGGATGGTATTTCATGTGCATCCCTCATGGCTTTGTCTTGCCTTAATAAATGATCCAAACATTTTCTTTCATAATAGAGGGTTACAATAATAAAGCCCTTAGTGCTGCTCTGAAACCTGTGGCTAGCCTATTCATTTGTAGTGAATCTCCTTGGCATAAATTTTGTTTCGTGGATCATTGTGGATTGGCTACCAAACATGCTGCTGCCACAAAGAGGATTATGGGATAGTGTTGATCTCATTAGATCTGCACAGTGGAAATGTGATCTATATCTTGATCTATATCAGTGGAAACTGAGACAGACATAAGACATAATGTGAGAGTGTGAACAGAGACACATTGGAGCAGGCGGTAACATTGTGGAATATCAGCTCCAAATCCCTCTTTACCAGGTTTTATGTAGTTTCTTTATTAGCATGCCCAGCCTTTGCTTTTATTGTGCTCAGACTAAATTTTCTTGCAGCTGCCCTGAATGTACAAAATTCTTTTCTGAATGAGTGTTTAAATTTCTCCACTCATTCCTAGTGCAGCAGAGGTAGAATGCAAGAACGCATGGTGTCCTTCCAGGGTAGTTCAATTCAATCTTACTCTCAGAGATAGGATGAAGCTGTAAAGAGGTTTTATGTTCTGTGCATTGTCTAGATAGTTTGATATATTTCTGATTTATGCAGGGAGTTAAAATATCTCCTGATTTAAAAAACAAAGCAAAACCATTCTGATATGCTAGCCAAATGAAGCGATTCCAAAGAAAGGCTGCCATTGATTGATTATTTAAGTAATTGGTTATTCTTGTGTATTCTAATTATTCATAGTAATTGCTTATAATGGTTTTAGGTAATTGAGATTTTTCTTTTTATAGGACATTAAATATGGTTAAATTCTGCTAGGAATTCTGGAGTGTTTCTGGGTTTTTTTGCATTTCAACAATGTCTCAGTCTGTTCCACTCTTCTTCAAATTATCCACTATGCCAGCAAGCACTGTGTGAGCTATTTCTGTTTTGTACTTCTATAGCCTTTTATTTTTCATTGTTAAATTCATGTAATCTGTTCCCTCTCTGTTACTAGCTTTTCCCCTACAATATCTGTTGTGATAAGAGGAGGAATGTCTTAAATTACAATCTATAATCTTAGTTTGCTTATAAAAATAACATTGTAAAGGCAGAAATGTGAGATGTAAATTTTGTAAATAAATAAACATTGAAGGCTGCAATTTATTATCTTATTTTTTTTTTGTCAAATGGTAGGTGCTTACAAGATTTTCCAGAAGCCAGACAGGATGCTAAAAGTGTAGTCCTAACCAGAGTCACCCTCTTCTGAAGTAAGCAGTCTTAGAAGGGTGTAACGATTCTTTGGACTGCGCTGTGATATGCCTTCCTGATCTCTATGGCAATTTAGGGGGCATCATCTTTCTTCACTGGGAGGGAATGCCACATTTCCATTGGGACTTCAAGGAATGAAAACCCTCTGAAAATTAATTTTTTTATAACCTTAACAGAATGCCAGATGGTCTATGTATATTTTTTGGTATATGAATTGTTAGTGTCAGAGAATATGTAAGCTGAATAAAAACAGTGATGTTTGAATTCAGAAGCTTTTACCTATGCATAGTAAGCACCATCCTTAAGATGCACACACACAATGTGTAACATGGCTAGGTTTGCAGAGGAGTTTATATAGGTTATATAAATGGAGCAGAGGTCCATCAGTGACTATTAGCCACAAGGTATAGATAGGAATTCTCGATCTGGTGTAAGTGATGCTCTGTATTCTTGGTGCTTGTGGAGGGGGCAACCGTGGAAGGCCTTCTAGTGTCCTCGCCCCACTGTTGGACCTCCTGATGGCACCTGTTATATTTGGCCACTGTGTGACAGTGTGTTGAACTGGATGGGTCATTGGCATGATCCAACATTGGCTTCTCTTATGTTCTTCTATTAACTTCCTCCTCCAGTTACAGCCTCTCCTTTGCATCCCATGACATTCCCCCAGCTCCCAGGAACAGCTTTTGAGAGGTTCAGGGTGCTTTGATGGGGAAGTGGCTGAGATCCCTTCTATCAACTGTTCATTCCTGGTTCAGTGTGGTGTAGTGGTTACAATGTTGGACTATGATATGGGAGAGCCAGGTTTGAATCCTTACTTTGCCATGTCAGCTTGCTGGATAACCTTGGTCCAGTCACATACTCTTAGACTACCATATCTCACAAGGTTGTTTTTGAGGATAAAATGGAGGAGAGGACAACAATGGAAGCCATTTGAGGTCCTCACTGGGGAGAATGGAGATGTATAAATGAAGTATTAAATAAATACATCAAATCCAGGCCATTGTCCTTAATGTCCATACAGTATAAGAGCTGTAAGTCTCAATTTTTCCTGGAATTAAAATTACAGAAAATTTATCAAAATTAAGTGTCACTTTCCTTTCCTTAAATGCAATGCCCTTCCCAGTTTGATAAGCACAGGTGAATTATTGAAAATGATTGTTGTCAACTGATCTACAGATAATGGTGGTTGTGCTGAATGGCAGGCAAAGGCCCCATAGAGCAGCCAAGCAATTTAAACATCTCCTCAAAGGCCATTATTTGCTGATAAATTCCTTGAAACACATTTGTGTTCTGTCTTTTGAAAATAACTCTGTAATCACAGAATTTTTTTTTTTCTTCAGTGGGAATTGTATATGGAACTGTTAGAAATCTGAACTAGTCATAGATAATAATACTTAGCCTTTGAACAACGTTTCCAGTGTTCAAAGTGTGTAACATACATTATCACAGCAGTCCTTAGAGCACCTCTATAAGGAAAACCAGTATTATTATCTCCATATTGTAGCTGGCAGGGGGAGGGAACATCTGAAGCTGACTTAGCTAAGGCCACCTAGGGAGATGGGGTTTGACCTTGGGCCTCCAGATCACCAGTAATTCTCTTTGCCACTGTACCTCAGACCACCTCCCGCAGATGGTATGGCAGTGATTATTTCATTGTTTCCTGTTTCATTTAGTATAGTGTCAGTGGTTGAAAAACTTATACATTCTTTGCACTGTTTCAGTTTTTGAATGATTTCCCTGCCCCCCCCCCCCCATGTTAAAACCTTCTGGGTTGGTTTATTTTCCATTGTTGAGCTCCTGTCATTTTTCATCTTTTTGAATTAGTCATCGAAATATCTTTCCAGCAGTGGTCATTTTTTAAATTAATTACCATAATGGTAGGTGGGGATGCATGCCTGGATCTAGAAGAGACTGATGAAGTCTGAAATTTATCACTGTGTACAGAATGCAGAGAGGCTTCTTACTTACATTAAGCCTTCTCAATGGCAGGCCAAGTAGAACCAGGATAAGGGAAGACAGTGATGGTGCCATGTGGTCTGCCAGTGATTACTTGATTTTTCTCCATAGGACTAAATAGGAGACACCCCTTGATATGGGAAAAAGAAAAGGACACTATTGATTTTATGTTGGGAGGGCAGCGGCGTAGAGGAGAGAACGTTTTGCATCTTCTCCTAGTGTCTTGTCAGTTGTAGCCCACTTCCTTTGTTTCATAGAATTTAATTAAATCCATTGAGAATGAGCCTGCTCTTATCCATAAAGTTTTCTATTCTTATTTGCATAGCTCTGTCTTGGCTTCAGTGTGTTGGTCACATTATAATGTGATAAAGAGACAAAGCAGTTATACGCATGATACATAGTATTAATATTATTATTATTATCTTGAGCTGTGTTATCTCAAGGAGAAAAATTTAGCTCCTTGCCAGAGCATCTGTGTTGTATCTCCTCAAACTAACAATGGCCACGTTGACACAATGACCAAGACAGTATTTCATTGGTTCATTGTTGGTTTAAATAATTATTTTCACCATTATCACATACATACACACAATACTATCACCTGAATCTTTTTTTCTCCTTATGTTCACAGGGCACACTGATTCTTTCCATCTTTATCAAGATTAACACATGTCATAATATCCATTTCTGTTTGAAGGCAGCTGACAGCTTCGTACAGTTCTGTGAAGCTGTGATGGCTACCTGTTGAAATTTAAATTATATAGCAATCATGTGCTACTTCCTTTGGCTGTTTTTACCTGGTGCAGCATGTTCCCAGTTCTTGAACGTTGAAATGATGATTGAATCTTTACAAATGCAGCACAAGGATGAGAAGAACATTTATCTGTTTTTATGTCTCATAAAAGTCTAGTGTTTATAAACATCCCCTACTTCCTTGAATTATCCTAACAAATGTCTCCCTCAGTGAAATTTTCATATCATTCTCCATGTTTAATTGTATTAATTTGTATGGTAATATATTATACTGCAGGTGCCAGGCATTCTGATGTAAAATATACTAAGTATGGCCTGTAGGTATGCAACATGTTTTGGTACATTTGAAGCACAATCCTATGAAGATTTACGGCAGTCAAAGGAAATGAAATGAAATTCATTATTTCAGTGTACTTAGAGTAGAGCCTGAGATAACAACCTTGACAACCTGTATGTGCAAGCCATGTGCTTGTACATACCATGTGCAGAATAGCTGAAGCAGGAACTGCCAGCAGGATTGGTAGCATTTGGGTTCCTGTTTGTTCTTTTTTGTTTTTAGGTAATTTTCAGTGTAATCCTAAACAGAGTTACATCCTTCAAATTCCATTTACATGAATGGGTTTAGAAGGATGTGACTCTGTTTAGGACAACTGTTCTGTTTGCTCTCTGTGTATGTGATTGTACTACCCCTCTTTACAGACTGTGGGAGGAAATTTAGTTTGGGCAACTGAGAGTAGTGATGAGCACCTGAAGCAGCCAGAACTGGGCTTGGTTTAGGACAAGGGCCAACATTGCCAGTTTTTGAGATGAGAGAGTTCAAGACAATGGAGGAGGAGGAGGAGGAGATTGGATTTATACCCTGCCATTCACTTGGAGTCTCAGAGTGGCTTACAAACTCCTTTCCCTTCCCCTTCCCACAGTAGACACCCTGTGAGGTAGGTGGGTCTGAGAGAGCTCTGCAAGAATTGCTCTTTCAAGGACAGCTCTGACAGACCTATAGCTTGCCCAAGGTCATCCAGCAGCTGCAAGTGGAGGAGTGGGGAATCAAACCTGGTTCTCCTGGATTAGAGTCCACACACTTAACCACTACACCAAACTGGCTCTGTCTTCTGTAATATGCTCTTCCGTTCAGATTCTTTTGAACTGTGGTGCTGGAGAAGACTCTTGAGAGTCCCTTGGACTGCAAGGAGATCGAATCAGTCAATCCTAAAAGAAATCAACCCTGACTGTTCCCTGGAAGGCCAGATCCTGAAGCTGAAGCTCAAATACTTTGGCCACCAAATGAGAAGGGAGCACTCACTGGAGAAGACCCTGATGCTGGGAAAGATTGAAGGTCAAAGAAGAAGGGGACGGCAAAGGATGAGATGGTTAGACAGTGTCATCGATGCAACAAACATGAAATTGAGCAAACTTCAGCGGACAGCGGAAGACAGGAGGGCCTGGCGTGTTCTGGTCCATGGGGTCGCGAAGAGTCGGACTCGACTGTGCGACTGAACAACAACACTTCCGTTCAGAATGCTATGCTAGATTGATGTTGATGATGAACAAAACTTTAGACAAGATTGGGGATTGTTCCTTTCTGACCACTGGCAGCAACTTAAGAGTTTTATAGTATCAATGAAAAACAACATTGATCATGTCAGAAAACTCAAATACATTTCAGTATAGTTAAACTGACTAGAAAATTGATGGTATCATGGTTTATATTGGATGGTTACAATGAGTTGCTTGCTATATTTATAGTATAATATTTACAATATCTTTAAATCTTTATTTCCTTACTTCATGTGCTGCCATAGGCAAATATATGGCTGTCACAAAGCAATAAAGTATTTGCTTAAAAAAAAAAGCAGAATAGTATTTTGAAGCTAGGCTCCAGTCTCATTTATTGGAGTAACTCAGATGACTGTGGATTTACACCAGTGTAACAGTAGAATCTGAACAGTGAGATTTTGGAGTGCTTTCTCAAATTATGTTTAAATCAGTTTTTGAGTTTCCCACATTGGTAAATCAAACAAACATAAGCATTTTTTTTATTGCTGGATGAGACCATCATCAATCTAGCATAGCATTCAGAATGGAAGAGCATATTATGGAAGATGGGGATAAGCCTGCCACTGAAAACAGCCTGCCTCATATCAATTTCCCCTTCCATAACTTGTAGTAACATAATTGGCAGCCAATGAGGTGGAGCAAATGTGCCATGTCATGATGTTAACCTGAGGGCGTGTGACACAGTGCAGAGGAGGCAAACTTGACAGGGGGCTGCCATTTTGGCAGAAACCCTTTGACTGCCATAACCTGTAGTTCTGCTCTCTGCCTCCCATGCTGGCCAGCCAAATGCCCTTGGAAACTCACAAGCAGATCTTAAAAGGGATGACCATTCCCTGAGCCCAGCATCTGAGCATAAGTAGCCATACTGATTAGAGGGTAGATGTACAATGACTATGTACACTCTCTCTATTATACCAACATATAAAACACTATCTGCAACATCAAGTCTTAAAACACTACTGATAGTTAGAGCCATTGGAAAGGGAATCTTTATGGAGTTGAGGTTCTTCCATTCAGCACAGATGGCCAGTGAAGATGACCAGGTTTTGGAATGGGGAACCTGCCTATAATTTCTCAGAAGATGATACTGTTTAACCCATAATGTTATACATAAAATGTCAGCAAGGGAAGCAGAACAAAGAGGAAGGATAGTAAACTGACAAGATCAGAACGTGGCTAAAAAAAGAAGACATGCTGCTGGGTCGATCATTAGATCTTGTTTTAAAAAGGAGCAGAGTCCTCAATGCATAACGCAGAATAATGCTAGCAGCAAGATTTTTCTCTTTCCAAACCATTGCTAATTTGTGTAGATCGTCGAGATCGGCAGGTCCAGGGGTCCATTAGCTCTGGTAATTGGGCTTGTAGATTGCAATAGAACAAGAGGTTTCATGTCTAATGGAGTTCTTCTTGCTGTAGCATAGAAAATCTTCATGTTGAAGGAATGGTTCCTCATGTGAAAGGAAATCTGCGCCAGTCTCCTGCCTTGAACTGACTAAGGAGTGTCCTTATTATTGTTTGAATATTTGAATGTATTCCAGACTTATCATTGGTTTAATTTTGAGAGAAATTCCATATAGCTTTTCTTTAAAGATAGTCCCCTGGCTAAATCTAACAATACAGGTGGAAATTTCAGGCTGTTTATTGCTGTTTTTAGTTAGACTTACAGCACAATGGGCAGGAAGGGTGTAACTCCATTTAGGATTGCACTGCAGATCTCTGGTCAGCAACTAACTTTACAGGCGGTTCACACTGAGGCAGAGATGGAGGGTGATGGGCCAGTTTCCTCCTCCCACAGTGCAATCCTACTTCGCTTGGTGGGGGCAGGACTAGAAGTTGCACTTTCAGTAATGTAAGCAGAAGTGACATCGCATGTTGCCATGACGCTAGAGCATCATGGCGGTATATAATCTCTCCCAGTTACATGACTGAAAGCGTCATTGCAGCCGGAAGGACATTTGGGGCATTCCAGGAATTGTTGGCATTCACTAATATTTACAGACGCTGTTAATTTTGTAGCAAACCTGCTATGCGGTTGAACTTACTGTGTTCAATTGTGTTGCTTGTCTGTGAGCTGATTACTGGGTCTTTTTGGTTCAACCCCAAACAACACAAATGCCTGCATTAAGTTTGCATTATTTTTTTATGACAATGTGCATGTGCTAAAATGATGCCAATCCAATCCAATTAGATGAACACTGAGCAATAGGATTATTTTTGAAAAACACAGTATTTATTTATGACTGATATGTTTTGCGACTAATTTAATTGTGTATTTAAATAGTTGGCTGCTGAGTGGAGCAGCACTACAGGGGAGGAGCAGAACTCCATCAGGCTTCATGTCCAAAATGCCAGTTGTGCTGGATTGGACTGTTAGGGAGGAGTAGTTGAAGCAGGGCCCTGCTAAACAGCAACAAATATGTAAATAAACAGGCAAACATTCTGTTGAAGAACTGGCTCCCTGTTTATGAGTAAGATGTGAGCTGAACTGATGTGTGTTCAAGCATCCCTTCCAATATTGCAGTTCACATCCAGTTAGGTACACTAAGGCTGTGGTGACACTGGAGGTTTGGCGCAATCTGGCTACACCTCTATTTGTGGCGGTTTAAATAGTTGCAGGAAGTTTTGATCAGACATCCCACCCTGAACCGGCTTATGCACACATAGTACCTGATCAAAAAAACAAACAAACCAAAGAAGGCAGAAACGGGAAGGAAGGTTCAGACTTCCCAAATGGCTTGTCTTCACAACAGTGGGGTTCAGACATTGGGAAATTTGGGGTGGAAGTGCTGGTATCCCTTAATACCAGACTTTCCCTGGTGCCTGATTACTCTGCTTCCAAAGGGGGGCAACACGGGGTGCCGACAACTGGAGCACAGAAGGCAGATGTTGACATCTAATCATGCTCTTTAAATTTACTATATCACAGCAAACTGCAAGCCTTAAGTTACTTGCATTCATATGTGACTGAGCCATTTCAAATGTGAACATTTTCCTCTGTACACCATGGTGCTTACTTACTCTGTTGCAGCACCCTAGCTATTCAACACCCTACCACAATGCATTTGCCTGACAATTACATAGGCATCCGGTTAGAGCTGTTTTGCTTGTTCATGTTTTTAGATGAACATAATTGTGCCACTTATTAGGCAGATGCTGTTCTGCTGCTAATTTTAAATGTCTTACTTTGCAGTTTATTCCTGCATTTCTTAAATCTGTTATCATTCTCATTGGAAAACATTTGATCCAAAGGTGGAGTAGAAATCTTTTGAATGAAGGAAGGAATAGTTAAATGTAAACATTTTTTTTAAAACCCTATAACTGTGAATGTGACATTCTCTGTATAGGTACATCTAGCAGGAATCTGGGATTGGCCCTGGCTTCTTGTGTACACATGGTGACAAGCTTGGGTTTGCCACTGCATAATGTGCAAAGGAACCCTTGAACATGAGTAACTAGGTGCAAGAAGACTGTATCTCCCAGCAGTTTAACATCTACAAAGGAAGCTCTTCTCACAAGAAGGAACTGCCTTGGCCTCTGTCCCAGCATGCAGATGGTTCTCCCCGTGCTTGCTCCTTTGGAGACTTTTCCCAGTGTGCGCTTGCACAGGCGCCGAGGCTGAAGGCAGGAGTGTGCTTTGCAGGAAAGGTGCCAAACATCAAGGCCTGCCAGCTTTTTCTTCCTAGTTCCCCAAAGATTATAGACAGGAAAGCCTGATAGGAAGCCAATGTGTGTGGAATAGAGAGAGGTGATTGTTTTTGTGTGTTGCAACAGGCATGGAGCCACTCATGTGATCAGAACCCTCACATTATTTTGTTAAAATTACTATGCCCAGGTAAGCTGCAATATGTTATAAGGTCCACATGCAGATGCTCATTTTTCCAAATTCTAATAAAAACTAGGATTCCACCCACATGGAAATTTAGCATGCTGGATTCTGAAAATGGTCTCAGTTTCTCTAACAAGTATCTTTTCTGTGTTCTGAAGAGCAAACCCCAAAAACTCAAACAGCAAATGGAGACATTCAAGATTTCTTCTTCAAGTGTCCCTATATATCTCTAGATTCAGTGATCAATTCTTGGCACCGCAAGAGGTGGAATTCTCTGGAAAGCAGTGACAGGGCAGGAGGAGTGCCCACCCACCACCTCAGAGTGTTTGTTTGCCTTGTGTATAAAGGCAAGGAGGGGAACTTTCTTCCTCTGTTCCTTTTCTTAACAATCAGTAGCATCACTCAGGAAACCTTGATCTTTCCAATTGGATAGGAAAGGCATTGTTAAACCAAGTACAGTTCTTTTTGTAGAACTTTTTAACAGGCATGTTGTTATGTAGCTCAGTGTGTTTTGTTACCACATAGGTTTTAGGTTCAAGTCAGAAATTTTAAAAGATAGCCTTAGAGCATTGCCTGGGCTAAACAAAAGAGAAACAATCTCTAAAACTCTATACTTCTAATGGTTGCAAACTGGCTCTGATTTCCAGGATGATACATTGCACAGAAACATTTGGATCTAGGTGATAAGACCACTGGCTCTGTGCTAGACCCCATTACTCTTGTGCTATGAGGCAAGGCCATTAGATACTTGGCTTCTGAAAATTGTATAGGTTTTTGGTCTTGCAGTCAGTTTGACCACTTAAAGCTCTGCCCTGAAAATGAAATAGAAGAAATGAAGTACAGGCTTTTAAGCTGAGGAGATTCTAGTATTTGTAAGGTATTTGGATTCCTTTCTAATAGAGTTTAGGAAATACAAATAGGTTTTTTTCTTTAAAAAAAAGAGTCTCTGGCTCATTATTTGGATTAACCATTTCTTGCATGGGGATCCCAGATTTCCCACATGCTCAAAGTGTTTGCAAAGTTAACCACATTTATTTGGGTTCATATGTTCCAGCTTGGACAGCGTGTTGTGAATGCTGTTAATGTAAAATTGCCAGATTCAAGACAAGACAGAATTACCATATAAAATGTTTTGTAAAGATAGCAGAATTTTTACAGGCATGATTCCTTCCATACTTCCGTATAACAATCTGCACCTTCTGACATTCTCCTTTCTGTGTAAATATGAGAAAGCATAGATGCTATATCTTGTACAATACTCCCCTTGGTTATCAAGGTATTGTATAATCTTTCCTGTACAAAGGTATAGGCTTACACATGCACGGTGCTCTGGTATACAGTCAGGTACTACGCAGGATCTCACACTTCTGAAAAAAACAGTGGATTAAAGCCACTGAAAAGGTATGCTAGTTAGGTCTCAATAACTACAACAAATGTTAATTGTAAACCACCCCAAATCCAGTTTACATGCAGACATAACTGGGTTTCTGCTGGTGGGAACTGTGATGAAGCCTTCCATAAACATAAATAAGGCTGTAATCCATCAAAACTTGAGCTGCTTGCCCTTCATCATGCTCCTTTAGAAGAGAGGAAGTAACCTTAGGAAGTACATGTTTCTCTTGAGCAGTAACAAGAAGCTGGAGGTTCGTGATTGTTTAGCCACTAAATGAAGACTTTTGGCCTTAACGAATGTCCTCATGCCTAGCTTCAGAAGGGGCAGGGAGATGGGAAATGGCTGCAATTGCATGCTTCGCAGAAGTTTCCTGTCCTTCCTAGGAGAGACACTGCTACATTCTGGCACTTTCAGTAAGCCTAAACTGGCAACAGCAATTATGAGGAATGGAGAAAACAGCTTGGCTCCTCAAGTCTTTGCTCTGGCTAGGGTTGCCAACCTGAGGTTGGGAAAAATCCTGGAGATCTGGGGGTAGAACCTGGCAAGAGGGCTCAAGCGGAAGATGTGATGTAGCTGTTTTCTCCAGGGGATCTGGTCCCTCCAGTCTGGAAATTAGTTCTAATTCTGGAAGAACTCCAGGCCCCACCTGGAAGTTGGCAAGACTGGCCCACCAACCAATCTAGTTTCATACCACTACTATAAATGCACGCGTAGTAAGGAATGTGAAAGAGGGAAAAGGAAGGCATAGGACCACTTGCTGCTCATAGCACAGTTCAAATTATATGTCAAAAGCTTGTAAACATGAAATTCAATTCCATTTCAGACTGCCATATTTCCACCAACAGCTATCAACTGCATCAACATACAGAAGACTATTGTAAGCTTCTTCACAATTCCATGGGTCTCACTGGCCCATCCCCATTCCCTGCAGAAGGACAATCCTCATCTATTGTGTCCTAGCTGGTTTATATTCTGTCACTGGCCTAAATGGAGGCCACAGGGGTTGATTGTACTGTCTGTGAGTGAAATACTTATTTGACAAATGGATCTGAAGATCATGAGTGGATGCTATAAGTACACCGAGTAAGGGAGAGCAGCAAAGCTGGGCCAATGGGTAGTACAGAGGCTGGAACTGACAAAACCTCTCCTTTAGGTCCTCCATAAACTGTAGCAAAGTACCCAATGGAAATACCTGCAATAATAAATAGGAGACATGGGAAATCTGCTCAGAATTGAAACATTGCTTATTTTATGTTACCATTAAATATAACTTCAAAATGGGTTTGCTGAGAGGAAAGTGTGATGTTTCCTAACAAGAGGCTTCATTTCAAAACACAGACACTAGCAAGAGATGTGTGTTGCCAGTAGTTTTGTTTCTAGAGTAGCTGCTATGCTTCCTGTTTGACTGTGCTTGATCTGAATCAGGTAAAAATACATTGCTGGATGAAGTGGTATCATCTGATACCCCGGGAGTGCCACTCAGTTTCACCAGCCTTTCCTTTAAAATTTTTAAAGGCTTTTATTTTGTTATGAAGATACCATATTCTCTCTCCCCCCCCCCCCAGTACAGGGATGCTCATCTACTTTTTTGCCCATTTTTTAAAAATGAAGGACCAATAAGCAGTATTATAGAAGCGAAGCACCCCTTGCCTTCAAACAAATGCCATCATCTGCCCACTATGGGCATATTGGTAGTAGTCACATAAAGGCAGAACCAGATGTGGTGGGGACAGACTTTAACTAATTGTGCTTGCATCTTCTGCTGGTTTGTACATAAATATGCAATGGGTAAGGTGGCCTATAGCATTTTAAAAGATACAACATATATCATTGGGTTCCACAACATATGGAAGTTTGAAAGCTCTCGTTGGAGGCTGTGATTGCTTACCCAACAACTCTATTTTAGTTTTTCTTGGCAGCATCATCTTCTGTGTTTTAAAACACACCTTTATTTTCCCTTTATTGTTGATATATTTTGTTTTGACTATGAGCACCAAGAGTTCTTGACACATGCATTATTTACTCAGTAAACCAGCTGTCCTACAAATGTATATGTAAAGAGTCTAAAGACTACTGAAATTGACAGTAAAATCTATAGCAAGTAGAACTGTAGTTTTGTTTAAAGACGATCCAATAATAATGTTTTCTTTTTCTGAACTGTACCTTGTGTCATGTTTTTGACATGTGTAAAACAGAAGCATTGAACTTATAAATCAATTGATGTAAGTTGTCTGGGGAGATATTTAATTCCCAGGCATGAGAATCCACTCATCCCTGCCAAAAGATACCAAAAATACAAAACAAACAAAATGCAAAAAGAAAACAAACAAAAATACCAATATCCCTTCCAAAATATATTATTTGGTTTGGTCTCATCCCTTGTCACCCCCCCCCCCCCCGGCCTTCTGCCCTATCAAAACTTGGAGAAAACAGGCAGCATATCTACCTGGGAACTGCAGTTCAGGCCCCCAAATGATCTGATGGAAAACTTACTTGGGGCCAGAGTTTTAAATTTGGTGGTCCATTTGTAAGGTTAAAAATCTGGGAATGGGTAGACTTTAATATATTATACACACCACTGTTGATAATGAATAATGCTTAATGGAAAATTGTGAACTTGAATGGGCTTTATTTCATTGACTATGATGCATAAGTAGATATCATACAAGGACCCACATGCAGGTACAGCCATAATATGGGCATAATTCACTTTAAACCAAGCAGGAGTGGTTTGGCCCTTGAATTTACCAAAATGTTATAATTGGGCCCTTGTCACTGGTGGTTTGGAGCAAGTTGAACAAAGTGTCTCCTGTTGTTCTGGCAGTATCATGAAGTCCACTTGGCACAGCCCTGAGCTGTGGCAATGGGTGTCAGTTCACCCAATGCCATCTCAGCCTGGATCAAACCAGCTAGACCCTGCAAAGCTGCTAGTATTGGTGAGGTCACTTGGCTTGCTGCTGGGCTGTTTTTAATGTTCCAGTCTGCTCCTATCTATCCAGTAAGAGATGATTTATCCAGTAAGAGATGAGCCAGGAGCTGTGTCACACTGAAGCCATCTCACTATTGTCTTTAATCTATTGAAGGCTGTCTAGGGGATCAATTGAAAGATAAACTAGAAATCTTTTACATAAATAATTACACTATCACTGTTCAAATAATCATACCAGCAGTGTTCAAACGATCCAAGTAATAAAAGGCTATGATTTATATAGAGAACTTCTTAATTTGTTTGGAGGCTTTCCCATGTTCTAATTCTACACCTTATACCTTTTATACTTCCCTGAATATTGAAAGCACACCATGCTTGGGTTGTGTGCAGCAAGGATAATTCATTAAATAATAGCAGATATAGATGCCAGCCTAGCAGATTGGCACAAATTATACAGATTAAGTGTGCTTTTGGTGAAACAGTTGTTTGAATACTCCATCCTGGCCAGAAACTGCCATTCAGCTTCTGCTTAGAAACAATTCTTAAATGAGACTCGTGTCACTGATTCTGCAATGTTGCTAATCTGACCCTGTGAGAATAGTCACTTCCATTCATTTCATTTATTTCCTTCATTTATAGTCTGCTTTTCCCATTGTCAAGTCAGATTACACAATTAAAAACAATGCAATAGGAACAGTCTAAAGCATACAACAGAGAATAAAACTAGATTACAAAACTAGAGAACAGTGCCCTAAACCGTAATGCAATGTAAATATTCTATTCCACTACATTACTTCTCCCTGGATCATCCAACCTAGTGACTCCTTAATAATGATTAAAAAATAATATTATCAAATGGGGTACTCCCACGTTAAACATTTTAATGCAGTTTTAATATATTTGATTTTTATTGTAATTTGTTACATGGTTGTTACTTCCTTTGGGTCCTGACAAATGGAAGAAATAAATTTCTCCCAAATATTTCTTCATTATATCACCCTGCCATTTTTCTCTAAAACCACAAGAAACTTCTAACAGTGCAGAGATATTCAGAATAATCTAACTAAGGCGACAACTGTTTTGCTGGCGTTTGACGTGGCAGCAGTTTCATTCGTGTGCCAGCACATCAGTACGGTAGCAGGAAGAAAAAGAGCAAATGGGGCAGTCCCTACAGAATCAACTGCACTGTCGTGCACCAATCATGGAATTGATCTTGACTATACCTGTGCTTGAAAGGCTTCAGCCAACACATCATGGCAGTGCAGACTCCATCAGACATCACCACCCATTCCACATGTCCTGGCTTATGCAGTGTACAAACAAGCTTCCAGGAAGAGGCCACAATACCTTCTCCATCACAGCTGGTCCCAAAGTGCTGGACAAGGGAGCAGCAACTGATGCCTGCAGCCACAGGCTCCTCCCTGAAGGAATATGACTCTTGCAGTTCAAAGAGCAGCAGACTTTAAACAACAGGAGAGTGGTTTCATATCAGGGCAAGGGAATGGTTTCATATCTCCTCCACTCCACCTTGCACTTTATGTAGCTCATGGTTTATGACATCATAGGCTGAGTTCAGACTGGCAATTTACCCCGCTGTTGTGTCCTGGGATCAGAAGGCAGAGCTGGTGAAATACAGCCAAGCTTCGCTCTCTGAGAACAATAGGGACTAGGTTCCTGAGCTCGCCAGTAGTGAACCAATGGCAGCATTGGCGGGTGATTCAAACCCGCCAATAGGAATATAGGGCCGTTCCCCCTAACTGTATATAGTTGGCCTCCGGCCGTTGCTGTGTGTTCTTTGTCTTGTGTGAAGTACGAATAAACGCGTCTTCTCTTATGTCGTCGTCCGAGTCATGAGGCCCGAAACCCAGTACTTTACAGTGGCGACGAGGATGGGATTTCAACGCCTTCCGTGACTCCATGAGCGACGAAAAGGACACCGCCGAGCGCCGCATCGCTGACCCCGAGAGCAGCACCGCACCGCTCGCCGAGCATCGCATCGCTGACCCCGAGAGCAGCACCGCACCGCTCGCCCCGGTGCACGCCTTCCCAGACAGAACCATGGCCGCTTCTCATGTAACACTGGAGCACTTCGATCCGTCGCAGCCAGAAACCTGGGACGCATGGGTCGACCAGCTCATCAGCTATTTGGAGCTCAACGAAATCCGCCACCCCGACCAGAAATGAGCGATCCTGCTGAACGCCTGCGGCACCCAAACCGTCCGCCTCGCCAAGAGCCTCTTGGTGCCCCGCACGGCCTTGGAGAGCTCGTTTGGGGAGATCCTGGATGTCCTCAACGCTTACTTCAGCCCCCGGCCGACCTTCCTGGCCAAGAGGATGGATTTCCAGAGGCGAGCCCAGGCCCAAGGGGAATCCATTGCCACCTTCCTGGCCGCGCTAAGGGCGCTCGCGGTGGACTGCGGATTCCCGAAGGTGGAGGGACAACCTGCTGACGCAGTTTGTGTGGGGCCTGGCGGACTCCAAGCTGCGGCGCAAGTTGGTTGGACACCGGAGACTCTCCTTAGACGAGGCCCTAGACGCCGCAACAGCCCACGAGGCCGCGGAAGGGGAACGCCCGGCCGCGGCCGCCCATGTGGTCGGAAGGAGTCCAAGCCCCGGGAATGTAGAAACGGAAGAGGTCTTCGCCCTCAGACCTCAACAACGCCGGCCGGCGCCGTTCCAGCAGGCCAACAGAGAGCCAGCCAAGCCTTCCGGCAACCGGACCGTCTGTGCCAGCTGTGGGGAAGGCCACGGAAGGAAATCCTGCAAGTTCCGGGATGCCGTTTGTCACGGGTGCGGAAAGCAGGGACACCTCGCACGGGTCTGCCGGTCCAAGGGCCCCAGATATGCGAGATCGTCGGTTCCACCGCACCGCACCGCGCATCGTCCACCGCCTACGAGACGACGGAAGAGGTCGCCGAGTTGTACCACCTCACCGACCAGCCACTGCAGGTACTTCGCCTCCCCAACCCCAACCTCTCCTCTGCCCCGAAGATCCAAGTAACCATGCGGATCGAGGGGTCCCCCTGTTGCATGGAAGTGGACTCGGGATCGGCGGCGTCCATCATTTCCCTAGACACTTTAAAAAGACTTTGCCCATTAGGGGACCCCTCTTCGTCCATCGCCACTAAGCTTGGTGGACTTTCAAAAGAACCCTGTCCCCATCCGGGGAGTCGGCACTTTCCGAGTGCAGTACAGGGACTTTGAGGGGAACTTGGACTTGGTGGTGGTAGAGGGAAATCTCGTGAGTCTCCTGGGGTGGGCGTGGTTCGAAGCCCTAGGCATAACGATTGGGGGAGTGAATAAGTGCGGGGTGCGGGACTGGGGGCGGTGTGCAAGGAATTCCCGGAGGTCTTTGACGGGAAACTGGGGTGTTATAAAGGGCCCCCGGTGTCGCTTCACTTAGACCCCACCGTGATGCCCGTCCGACGGCGCTTCCGCACCGTGCCCCTGGCCCTCCGCCTGAAAATAGAGGCTGAACTGGACCGGTTAGTGGCCCAGGGAGTCCTAGAGCCCGTCCCGAACGCTCGATGGGAGACCCCGATTGTGACACCCGTCAAGCCAAACGGGGAAATCCGCATCTGCGCGGATTATAAGTGCACCATTAACCAGGCACTTCAGGCGCACGCATACCCCGTACCCGTGGTCAGCCATGTCTTAGCCACACTGGCGGGGGCGCGCATATTTGGAAAGCTGGATCTCGCGCAGGCGTACCAGCAACTCCCGGTAGATGAGGCCACGGCCGAGGCGCAAACCATAGTGACGCACCGGGGGCCTTCCGGGTGAAGCGGCTGCAGTTCGGGGTCAGTGTGGCCCCAGGGATATTCCAAAATCTAATGGACGATTTGTTGAAAGGGATCCCTGGGGTGACGCCGTTCTTCGACGACGTCCTCATCGCCGCGACCACCCCAGAAAGCTTCGCCGCCCGCCTCCGAACTGTACTGGAACGCTTCCAAGCCGCGGGGCTGAAAGTGAAGCGGGAAAAGTGCCTCCTCGGGGTGCCGGAGGTGGAGTTCTTGGGATACCGGGTAGACGCAACAGGCCTGCATCCGGCGAGGGACAAGGTGAAGGCCATCGTGGAGGCCCCCGCCCCGAAGTCCAAGGCCGAGCTCCAGGCGTTCTTAGGCCTCCTGAACTTTTACCACGACTTTCTCCCCCACAAAGCCGCCGTGGCCGAACCCCTGCACAGGCTGCTGGATAAGGCGACACCTTGGGCATGGGGAGCGAGGGAGGCGGCGGCGTTTCGGGGGGTTAAAGTACTCTTGATTTCTAACGCGGTACTCGCCCACTTTGATGAAAAGCTCCCGGTAATCCTTGCGTGCGACGCATCACCGTATGGGGTCGGGGCAGTCTTGGCACACAAGCTACCGGATGGAAGGGAAGTCCCGGTGGCTTATTACTCCCGCACGCTGTCCCCCGCGGAGCGGAACTATGCACAAATCGACCGGGAGGGCTTGGCACTGGTGGCGGGGGTTAAAAGTTTCACAACTTTGTGTACGGGCGGCCCTTCATGCTCGTAACCGATCATAAGCTGCTCCTGGGTCTGTTCGCGGCGGACAAACAAACGCCGCAGGTTTTGTCGCCCCGGGTGTTGCGCTGATCCTTGTTTTTAGCGGGCTACCAGTACCAGTTGGAGCATTGGCCGGGCAAGGCGCTGGGTCATGCCGACGCCTTGAGCCGCCTGCCGCTGCCGCATACAGGGGAAGATCCGGCCCCGGCTCCCGCGGTCTTGTTAATGGAGGAGCTGCCAACCCCCCCTTCAGGCTGCAGACGTGGCCGCCCGCACGTCCCGAGATCCCATTCTCTCCCGGGTCCTAAACTGGGTGGTGAGGGGATGGCCAGCGGAACCGACAGGGCCAGAGTTCACGGCATACAAAGCCAGGCGGGAAGAGTTATCCGCCTTCAAAGGGTGCTTGTTATGGGGGGACAGGGTGGTCATCCCGGGCCCATGAGACAAGGGGTTCTAGAAACGCTACATGAGGCCCACCCCGGCATTGTACGCATGAAAGCTCTGGCAAGGAGCTACGTGTGGTGGCCCGGGATGGACGCCAACATTGAAACCTGGGTCCGAGGGTGCACACGGTGTCAGGAAGTCCGCCCCAATCCCCCGAGAGCGCCAACCCAAAGCTGGGAGTCTACCCACAAGCCGTGGTCACGCCTACACATAGATTTTGCGGGGCCGTTTCAGGGGCTCCAGTTCATGGTGACGGTAGACTCCTACTCGAAATGGGTGGAAATAAGCCCAGTGTCTACCACCTCTGCCAAAGCGGCAATAAGGGCCCTGCGGAAAATATTCGCGACGCACGGGTTACCAGACACAATCGTGTCGGACAACGGGGCAGCGTTCACATCTGCTGAGTTTCAAGCGTTCCTCGAAAGGAACCTAATCAGGCACATACGATCAGCGCCCTTCCACCCGGCAACCAATGGACAGGCGGAGAGAACGGTACGCACCGCCAAAGAAGCCCTGAGCCGCATAACGGAGGGGGACTGGGAGTTCCGGCTGGCCCGCTTTCTTCTGACATACCGCACCACCCCAAACCCCATCTCCGGGCATTGCCCCGCAGAACTATTAATGGGCCGCCGCCCTACCACTTTATTAGACAGACTCCACCCGGACCGAGCCCCAGAGAGAAAGCTGGTCGAGAACCGGGAGGCGCCCGAAGCTTCCTCCCGGGGGAACCTGTCTACTTCCGGAACTACGGGGCGGGGCCTCAGTGGGTGGCCGGGCGCATCCTAAAACCCACCGGGCCAGTGTCATACGAAGTCCTAACAGATGGGGACCGGGTCCTCCGTAAACACGTCGACCAGCTCCGGAGGCGGCAAGACCCCGACACAGAGATCCAGTTACCGGGAAATGCCGCGGCCGCCCCAGCATCCGATCGACCGCAAGCACCGACAGCGGAGCCAGCGCCGGAAAGTCCACGGAATCCGGAGGGGGCCCCGGTGACAGCTGAACCGCCGCCGCCGCTGCCGCCGCCGTTACAGCCGCCACCGTCACCGCCTCGGCTACTACCAGAGATCCAAGCTCCTTGTGCTGGCGGACCACCCGATAGGGGCCCCGCCAGTTCGGTACTGCCCCCCGACGTTCGCTAAGAGAACGGAGGGCACCAACATACTTAAAAGACTACGTCACCTGATAGGAGACGAACTATGGGGGAGGGGTGTTGTGTCCTGGGATCAGAAGGCAGAGCTGGCGAAATACAGCCAAGCTTCGCTCTCTGAGAACAATAGGGACTAGGTTCCTGAGCTCGCCAGTAGTGAACCAATGGCAGCATTGGCGGGCGATTCAAACCCGCCAATAGGAATATAGGGCCGTTCCCCCTAACTGTATATAGTTGACCTCCGGCCGTTGCTGTGTGTTCTTTGTCTTGTGTGAAGTACGAATAAACGCGTCTTCTCTTATGTCGTCGTCCGAGTCATGAGGCCCGAAACCCAGTACTTTACACCCGCTACAGCCACGTTTCAGCAACATTTTAAAAGTGGATTAAAGGGAGCGTTCACACAGGCACATCTGCCTGGTGTTCCCCACCCATAGGCAACCCGTGCTGTTCCACTTCACTCCTGTGTTTAATAGATACCTCATAAAAGTGGTAACAAATCTCCGGAGAGTGCCTTTATGCCGCATGTGGAAAAGCCGGGAGCAACCCACATTGCACATAAGGGAGCAGCGATATGATTGGTTGTGCTCCGCTCTACTGCCCAATGCAGTGCCAGCACAGCAGGATCCTCCCCAAATCGGCTGGATGCCTATGTGTGTATGGGCGCGTGACCGCTCATGCGCTCATGCACTCATACACACATAGGCATGCAGCCGATTTACCAGGAAAAAGCCATTTACAGCCGCACCTCCAGGCCAGCAGTCTGAACGCTCCTGCAAGCCTCCTCCTGGTATGCTCCCGCATCAGTCCGAGCTGTGTGAACAGTTTGTTCTAGGGCTTTTTTGCCAGGTCTGGCTCCCACTGCAAATTGCCAGTCTGTCCTCAGCCATACATAAGCAGTGTGTGCATGGGTAGGGGAGGAATGTCATGAAAATAGTGGGCTGTTGGAGCTGGCTCTCTCAGTCTTGCTGGTGCACTTCTGGCTACACAACAGACCTCCAGCTCTGGTCCTCTGTGGCTGCAGAGAGTCTACTGCTGCTCCCTTCACAGTCTGTGCACACCCCCCGCCAAGACTGCTGAGAGTGACACAGGGTGGTAATTCTCTGATTGCTTACTAGCCAATAACAGAAAATCAGACAAAGCAGTTAGAACTTCTTTTGAACAACATCAATAATAGTATGAACAAGAGGCGGGACCCGTGATACTCGTGGGGGGAGGGAGTATTCCGACCACCAAGCTTCCCCCTCCCTCCCCCCCAGCAGCGGCGGCGGCAGCGACGAGGCCAGCCAGCCCGCCAAGATTCCCCCTCCCCAGCAGCAGTGGGGGAGGGGGCGGCGAGGCTGGCCGGCCCACCAAGCTTCCCCTCCCTCCTTCCCAAGCAGCAGCAGCCGGGGTGGCGGTGGCGAGGCCGGCCACCAAGTTTCCCCCTTCCCAGCAGCAGTGGGGGTGGCGGCGGCAGCAAGACTGGCCAGCCTGCCAAGCCTCCCCGCCAAGCCTCCCCCTTCCTCCCTCCATCCCTCCCAAGCAGCAGTGTGGCAGTGGCGGAGGGGAGGCTGGCCGGTTGGCCCACCAAGCTTCACTCTCCCTCTCCAGCGGCAAGGCCGGCCGGCCCGCCAAGCCTCCCCCTTCTTCCCTCCCTCCCTCCCTTCCAAGCAGCAGGGCGGCGGTGGCGGGGAGGGCGGCCGGCTCCCCCTTCCTCTCTCCCCAGCAGCAGCAGCGGCGAGGCTGGCTGGCCCGCCAAGCCTTCTCCCGCTTTCCCGCCCCTTGTGGTGATGACGGCACAGCGGCGACGGCGAGGCAGTTTGCAGAGCGTTCCCTGCGCATGCGCAGGGAGGGCTCTTTTACTTTTTTGGGGATTTAAATATCCCCGTATACTATTTTAAACTTTTTAGATTTTTCTGCACATGTGGGGACTGCCCCACGTGCGCAGGAAAATATCCCTGCCCCCCGGGTGCCCCCAATGTGCGGATTTAGATATCCGCACACAGGGGGCCACTTGGGAATTAGATATATAGATTCTGTTGGCTGCAGAGAAATGGTTTTCCTTTTTATTTTGTTGTTGTTCCAGCAGTGTTCCTGTACTGTTGAAAGCTGTGTGACAGCAGTGTAGAATGCACAGCTTTCCTAATAACTGCTTCCCAAATGGTGGACATAGCTCTACCTGTTGGAATTCTCTTGTCAAAGTTAGACTCTTTTCCTTTTTTATGTGGTTGTGCATTCCAGGTGATGGAGTGGAGTTGAGTTTTCTAGTGGGTGTTTGTATCTGGAAGCTTGAGACAAGAATTCCTGTAAGAGTTACTATATTTGTCTTAGCCTTGGCTGTTTGTGTAAGGTGCTTTCTTTGTGCAGAGTGCCTTTTATCAAAGCTCATAACAACAAGGTTTCCTGTAGTATACTCATGGTTCTATAGACACTGGAACAGAGAGCTGCATGTCATGTGTCTTGATGTATGTGAACTGTATTCCTTAGCTGGGATTTATATGATCCTGCTTTCTTTTCTGTGACTGGCTCCTGAGTTAACATGTCGTTTTCTGTTATAACTTTATGCTGGCAGAAATGGTTGGAGCCCAGGAGAACGACTGGGGTGTCACTTTGGCTGCTGCTCCTATAATCTGCCCCACCAAACCTCCCAATTATTTTTTTGCCATTTTTTAGTGTCATTGTAACCAGAGTTATCTCCTTCTATGTCCATTGTAGCCAACATCATATCATGTATGATGGCCAAAAATTATGTCAGTATGATGATGTCACTATGGGTTGGTGGATTTGAAGAGACCTGGGCAGTATTCAGGTACCAACCCAGCTGGGAGTGGAGCCCAGTGGGTCAGGAAGCAGTATCCACTAAGAATTCTCTAACTCAATAGGGTTACAACTCAGAACTCAGGATAATTATGTTTGTTTCCATATCCAGTGTTGTAGTGGATACAGGTCCTTCATTTTGTCTTTCTTGTTAGCTTTTGCTTTATAGCTAAGGATGTCTCTTAGTTTAGAACACTTGTTGGCCTCATATGTGTTGCTTTGTAATTTCTTTGTTGCATTGCACCTTGTTTTGCGTTACGTTTTCCTTTCATCCATTTTGCAAGAGTTTATATATGTGTGTTGTGTGTGTTTGGTAAAGAATCTAGCTACAGGACCAAATTTATTTCAGAAAAACTACATACATAAATTTGGGTGGCCTCAGTTCGGATACAAACTCAGCAGCTCTACAGAATTTTGAGAGTAATGTCAAAGGATACAGGAACTGAGTATAAAATGGAGCAGTTAAATTTATCCCACTGGGTTAGGGGAGGCTGTAAATTAAAGTATCTCTCTATATTAAAATGGCTCCCAATTTAACCCCTGGGGGGAAATTAATGAATATTATGAGGCTAATTTATTTGTTATAGTGTCATAGGATTATATCTTTGTATTCATTGTAAACAAACTCAACAGAACTGAAAGCACACAACAACACGCAACTCATGCACCAGCCACTGGACTCAGCATCCCTCTCACTTTAGCAGGCATTGGTTCCAGATCCAAAAGATCAGAGGATTGTTTTTTGAGCTTCAAGGCTTTGAAGAAGAAATAACATTTGAAATGGGTGTATATCCAGAGCCCTGTCATTAGCCTTTGCTATCTTTGGGGAATCCCAGGGATTCTTGTACTGGACATTCTTCTTCAAGTGCAAGTCACAAGCATCAGAGAATCAGCAAGTTTGTTCATTGGACTTTCTATGTTGGTTGTTAACCGGACATAGTGTATCATTTTTATACCAATATTTAGATCTTTAGAGAAGCTTATGTGCTCATTGTACCTTATTTTTCAAGGTTTATTAGTATTATTGTAGTTTATTGGGTGTCAACAGGGGTCTTTTGGGGGGGGGAGTGCACCGGAGCACAGCTCCGGGAGCTTAGGAGCCAAGCCCTGCCCCCAGCCAGCGTCCCGGGGAGTCTTTCAGGCAGCAGAATGTCAATTTCAGCTCCATTATATCTGATGGGCCATTGAAGTCAATGGTGAAAACATAGGGTATATTCTGGGGGCTGAAGGGGAGGGGTTTGGAGGGAGAGGCTCCAAACTCACAGGGTAGCTGATGGAGCCTCTCCCAAAGATACCCACCAAGTTTCAAGAACATTGGATCAAGGGGTCCAATTCTGTGGGCCCCCAAACAGGTTGCCCCTATTCCCTCCATTGTTCTTCCCTTCTCTCTTTCCTTCTCTCTTCCTTCTCTCTTCTTCTCTCTTCTTTCTCTCTTCTCTCTTTCTTTCTTTCTTTCTTTCTTTCTTTCTTTCTTTCTTTCTTTCTTTCTTTCTTTCTTTCTTTCTTTCTTTCTTTCTTTCTTTCTTTCTTTCTTTCTCTCTCTCTCTCTCTCTCTCTCTCTCTCTCTCTCATTCATTCATTCATTCATTCCCACCTTCTTCTCTTCTCTTTTTTTCCTCCTTTCCCTGTTTCCCTCCTTCTTCCCTCTTTTTCTTTCCCTCCTTCTTTCCTTCTCTTTCTTTTCCCTCTTTCCTTCTCTCTACTCTCTCTCTTTCCTTCCCTCTTTCCTCCTTCTGTGGCCCAACTCTCATGAGAAGGAGTTTAAACTTTAAACCCCTTCTCTCTTAGCTCCCCCACCCAGACTAGCTGGGGAAGGAAAGAGGAGGCTTTTGAAGATGCCTTCCCCCTTTTGCTTCCTCTTCTGACATCACTTCTGGTGATGTCAGGGGGCGTGGCATATGCTAATAGCCTAATAGCTCATTAGCATATCATATGCTAATGAGCTCCTGCAGCTGTTTTTCTACGAAAAGACCCCTGGGTGTCAATATATTTGACAATTTGTTTCATGGTGTGTACTTTTCTGATTTCACTGAATAGAGAGCCACTTAGTGGCCCAGATGGCAAATGACATTGTCAGTTGCTTCTCTCCACCCTGATTACTATGTTATTGTAATTTCACTATGCTGTGGTAAATTTTGCAAGTGCAAGAAATTTACAGAACAGTCTGAAGCAGAGTTCTACCCTCCTAAACTCAATGGATTTAGCTCAATTTGAGATTGCACAGCTAGTTTTATATCATAACTTGAGGATAGGAATTGGATTGCAGAATAGATCAGCCATAACTGCTGGAAGTGAGTAACATGAGTCTCACATGTTAACTTCTTGCCTTTCCTAAAAAAAATCTCTCTTGCTATGTCATAGTGTCTACTTTCTCAGTTTAGTTAGGAAAAAATATCAAAAAGTAGTAGGGTTGCCAGGTCTGGGTTGGAAAATACCTGGAGACTTTGGGGGTGGATATAGGAGAGGGTGGAATTTGGGGTGCAATGCTGCAGAGCCCACCCTTCAAAGCAGCCATTTTCTCCAGGGGAGCTGATCTCTGTCAGCTGGAGATCAGTTGTAAAAGCGGGAGATCTCCAGGTCCCTCCTGGAGGCTGGCAAGCCTAAAAAGTAGCTTTAAATTCCACTTTGATTTTAGAAGTGATTTAAACAATATTGGAGAAACAGGAGCAATTCCTTTGCATTTAGAAGTAACTTTGGAAAGTTTCCCCTCCTTTAAAAAAGTATTTAATTTCAGAATATTTATGCTTTCTGGAAATTAGATGGGTAGAAATAGTAGTTTCTACTAAACCATAACCTCATCATTATTTCTAAGTTTCTGGTAAATTACCGGGCTTCCTTGTGCTTGAGGTATTGGTTTTTGTAGTGAAATTTTGCTTGACCTAATAGAGATATAGAACTGCTGATAACTGACACAAAAATATGTTTTGCAGTTTGCAGAAAACTATATTTTCAAGATGGCATTTTAAAATGATTGGGAAAGGTAAACATGAGGTTAAAGCAGATACTTATTTTGCCACTTGCTGCCATAATATAAAACGATAATCCTAATACTTTCACCTCTTAAATGAAATATTGGCATATATATTAGAAAGTTTAATTTGTCTTCCTGAAGGTCATCTTGTGAGGATTATTCAGTGTCATCATCAGCAATGTACAGCTGGTTGGCAGCACATTGGCTGTCCAGTGAGACATGATTGAGAGTGGTGCAATTGGAAGGATGGTGTGGGTTGGTTGTGTATTGGTTTCCATAAAAACATAAGAACATAAAATAAACCCTTCTGGATTAGACTAGTGGCCTGTTTCGTCCAGCATCTTGGCTCCTGCAATGGCCAACCAGTTATTCCGGAGGGCCAACAACAGAGCATAGAGGCCAAGGCCTTCCCCAATGTTGCCTCCTGGCACTGAGATTCAGATGTTTACTGTCTCTCAGTGTGGAGGTTCCCATTAGTCACCAAGGTTAATAGAAGAAGAGAGAAGATTGGATTTATACCCCACTCTTCACTACCCAAAGGAGTCTCAGAGTGGTTTACAATCTCCTTTGCCTTCCCCTCCCCACAACAGACACTCTGCAGTCCCTTAATAATTTTGGTTGCCCTATTCTGTACTTTTTGCAGCTTTGCCGTATCCTTTATGACCAGAACTGCACATGGTATTCCAAATGAGGCTGCACCATAGATCCATACAAGGGCATTATAATACTGGCTGTTTTACTTGCAGCCCCTTTCCTACTAATCCCCAACATGGACTTTGGCTTTCTCACTGATGCAGCAGCACACTGGGTTGACATTTTCATTGAGCTAACCACTATGATCCAAAAGTTCCTTTCCCTCTGTATCTCAGCAAATACAAACCCTATTAGCATATACCTGAAGCTGGGATTTTTTGTTCCAGTGTGCACCACCTTGCACTGAACTTCATTTGTGACATTGTTGCCCATTCAGCCAATTTATGGAGATCTCAGAGAGCTCTTCACAGTCAGCCTTAATTTTCCCCAACCTGAATTATTTTGTGTCGTCTGCAAACCTGGTCACTAGACTGCTCATCCCCAGTTCTATATCATTTCTGATCAAATTAAACAGCACCAGCCCTGATACTGATCCTTGTGGGACCCTACTGCTTACTTACTTCCATTGTGAAGACTTACCATTTATTCCTACTCTCTGTTTAGCCAGTTTTTAATCCACATGAGGACCCATCTTCTTACTCCATGACTGCTAGGCTTACACAGTAGTCTTTGGCAAGGTACCTTGTCAAAAGCCTTTTGAAAGTCCAGGTTATAATATCTACTGGGTCTCCGTTGTCTACATGTTCACTATTTCAAAGAAGGTTGGTGAGGCAGGACTTCCCTTTGCAAAAGCCATAGTGATTTTCCCTCAGTGGACTTTGTCCCTCAATATGACCAATAATTCTGTCTTTGAATACAGTTTCTACTATTTTGCTTGGGACAGACAGGCTGACTGGGACCCTGTTTTACAAATCAATGTAACATTTGCTACTCTCCAGTCTTTGGTTCAATAGCTGATTTTAGTGACAACTTACATATGCTGGTTAGTATATCCATACCAGTTTGCAACTGAGTCATCTGCTTCACACTGTAGTCTAATATATTTGCTGGTGCAACTGCTGTAGTAATATCTGTGTATGAATACAGGGCTGTGGCTGTTCTAAGAAATACAGCACACCTTACACTCTGACCTCTTCTTACGTGGTCATTCCAATCCCTACAGAGTAGGCGCTGCCTGAGGTATAGCTACCTTTCTCTTCTATTCTGTAAAGACCAGATGTGTGTGTGTGAATTGATCTCGGTAGGTTACAATGATGGTAAAAATAACAGTGTTTTATTGGAGAAGCACAGGGCTGCTGTCCCAGTTTGATCTCAAATTGTTCAGAAGCCTGTCCATCACCAATAAAATAGCACCATTTTTATTACAAAATACTCAAAATACTATAAACCTTTTCCTACTAGGGTGCTGCTGAGGTATTTATTGCTGTTCTTTCTCCTACTTTATTCCTGCTTTGGATGCAGCTGGTTTTCTTTGTTTAAAGGCTCATTTACTCTCCCCCCTCCAATTAATCCCCTGTTCTGCAGGTTTGTATTTGAGCTCAGCAGTCCTGGAATGTTAGGGAGAGAGCACTGAAGGCTCATGTTTCATTAGCCAGGCGTCAGGGAGAATTCCTTCACTTTGAACCTCTACAAACTTTCTCTTTCCCTCTTTGTTCCCTTCAGACACAGGTTATGCCTGTATTCTCCCTGCATCCCCACCACATTTTTGTTCTTTTTGTGAGCTCTCAGTTTCTTCTTCGGCACAATGCCACATTTCCTACTTTATTTGTTTGAACAACTCTGTATACAAAGAGGAGGTGCACAAAGCACCCTCTCCTTGTACAAATCTTTGAATTGGAAGGGGAAGTCTAGAAGGTCATCTAGGCCAACTCCTCTGCCTAGAGGTAAATCCCACCAACGCACTAGTCTCCTACAAATGAGCCCATGCAATCTGGATCACACTGTGTCACTGGCTGGTGGCAAGAGGTACTAAACAGTCACTCCAGGTGATTCATGAGAGCAAGCCAAGCCATGTGCTGAAAGGAAAGAAATCTCCCTGCCCATCAAGGTAGCTGGCCTGTTTGGTCTGGGAGTAAATGCAGTATCACAGTCAGAGATGTAGCTGTATGTAAAACTCATCAGTTGAATCACCCAAAGGGTACGACTCTATGCTATCTAATGCCCTTTCTTCAGTTAAATGTATGGGATGGTATCCAAATTTGCCAGAGTGTCTAATTATGTTCGCCAGTTCCAGGTTGGGCAATACCTGGAGATCTTGGAGGTGGAGCTTGAGGAGAGTGGGATTGGGGGTGGGACTTCAATGCCATAGAGTCCACCTTCCAGTGGCCATTTTCTCAAGGGTTTTCTAGGTGGACCGAAAGATTAATTCAGCCTTGTCCCTAATATTTGGGTACTGAGCAAGCCCTATGGGTAAGCCTCTTCCATGTGGTTTCTGATGTCTCTCTAAAAATGATGGGGGAAATTATAATAAAAAGCCAACTTTCGCAGAATGTCTTACAGTGCAATCCTGTGCTGAATCATTCCAGTTTAAGATCATTGAAATGAATGGGTGCAGGCTGGAGTAACTTTGTATAGGATTGCACTGCTAATCTCCTGAATCCAAGCCCAGTTTGTTCAACCCAGTAATCATACAAGAATTACAATGACTTTGCTTGCCATTTGCCCGCTGACAGCAGATTTCCCCTACCCCTACCTACAACTCCTCACTCTTGATGATTTGATGAGGAAAAAAATGGATGAAGGGGCGTAGTCTCAATGATGATGCCCTAGGAATTTCCTCTATCTTTGTGATACAGACCATCAAGATTCCGAGACCATTACCTGGAAGTGACACCCCATCCGCCATGCTGCTCTAAGAATTTCTCCAGTTGGTATGGTATTTGTCATAAAAAATAGGAGTTTCCTAGAGTCACAGAGGATATGTCACCACATATTTGAAACTCCACCTGACACTTACTGGTGGCAACCTTAACAATGACTGTCATAAAAACAGACCTGCCAGGGAACCTTCAGCTTGTGATACGAATCCCATACATACTGGCATCTGATCCAGAGAACAGGAAAATAGACACTGGCCATTTCCACAGATTATTTGTGCTGGATCACCCTGAGGAAACCTGCCATGCAGAAGCACTGTTGCCTTTGTGCTGTATTGTCACATGCAGAAGCACCAGGGAGATTGCACATGCCTGTCTCCTTGTGAAAAAGACCTCCATCATGCATGTTTTGAATATGTGCTCAAAGTGATCATGAGAGGGAGGAAATGGGGAAATGGGAAAAGCTTCCACAAGGACTATATGTCTTGTGTGTTGCATGGGACTGGCTGTTTCAAACAGCAGCTAATAAGCATCAGTGTCACCATGCTACCGGGACAGATTTATTTCTCATTGCCTCCCTTGCTCCTTGCCTCATTTGCACTCTCACACTTCCTCCATATGGCAAAGAGATTGGAAAGATGTTTGGAATGCTCACCAACTGTGGGGAGGGGGTTTGAAAAAGTGTATGTTGTATAGAGAAAAGGAGACAGGGAGCTTTCCCCCACAATCTGGATGAAACTGCATGATACTTTTTCCTGCTATTTCAATGTACCAGTTGCAATCTTTCTCAGTCCTGTTTCATAGTTTAAGCTATTCCTTTAATGCATGCATTATTCCATTATAGAATTAAGGGGAGGAGCTGGGGCTCAGTGTTAGAGCATCTGCATTGCAGGCAGAAGGTCCCAGTTTCAGTTACATGGCATCTTTGAGACCCTGGAGAACCACTGCCAGTCACAGTAGACAGCTCTTACCTTGATAGACCAATGGTCTGACTATGTCGTAGCCCTGTTCACTTGTTACAGAGTACATTTGATTTTTCTTTATACTTGCACTGAGTAATTCTCATGTTACATTCAACGCATGCATAAGAACATAAGAAAAGCCCTGCTGGATCTAGTCCAGCATCCTGTCTCACACAGTAGCCAACCAGTTCCTCTGGATAGCCAACAACAGGGCATAGAGGCCTTCCCTGTCAACTGCTATGCTTTTCCTTTTGTTATAACTCCCTGTATTATGTATTGAATTTTTAAAAATATTTGAATGGTCATATTTTAATGTATTTTGCACTGTATATAGGGACTGTTTTCAGTTGCACACTTTTTGCACTGTATATATTAATATTTGGTTTGCACGCAATCCAGTATATAGCCTTTTGTTTTGTGTGGCCTCTGGCATTCAGTACTCATTTTGATTTATCACAGAGGTCTCCCCCCTGCCTTTTTTTTTGTTTTTTCTCCCTTCCCCTGATGTTGCCTTCTGGCTCTGGGATTCAGCACTGCTGAACATGTGACTGAAGCCCCACATTTATCCAGAACGTTGGTTCTTTCTTAAAAACAGTGTATGCATGTGCAGGATGTATACATGTTTGGTGTAATGTATGAACAGGGCTAGTATAAAGCAGCATCATGTGTTCATGCAACTGCTTTCAGAAGGAATATGGACAGGAAAAGGTATTTAACTGGCATTAATTGCTTACTCTTTGAGCTGCTCCTTGTTAACAAAGTTTATATTGTTACATTAGTAGGAAAGGGGGCACTATGGGATTTCATAGAGATTCTCAAGCATTTTTGTAATAATTGTCTATCCACTAGTGCTTCCATCTCAGCCAGGGGTATTATCTTCTCTAGTTTGTAGAACATAATCTTTGTTTGGCAGCAGTTAAGAAGTACTTCCTTCCTAATTGCAGTTCTGCTACTCCTGGTAGACATAGTTCCCCTCTCTATGTTGTCAACAGTAAACACTTATCCTCACTGGTCTGCATTTCTTTCGCCATAATATTTTAAAGATTGCTGGGTTTACTGCAGAGCAGGGGCCACTTAATGTGATATAGCCTGATGACATGAGTCTTCTGATATTAAGTGCACGCTGCAGAAAGCTGTAGCCATTCTGTGGAGTTCCCTGAAGCATGCATGTATCAGTGTCAAATATGTATTTGAAAGCATATGTTTGGAAGCACTAGATATTTGATTGTTAGCATTTATGATAGCGATACGGGCTAGACCATATTTAAAAAGCAGCTGTAAGTGATTGAGACTCCAGAGTACCTAGATGGGATTTCTACAGAATAAGTGATTGTGACCCAAGGTATTAAGGCTGGAAAGGAATGCTTCATTTACTTGGGTAACATCAAAGGCAGCAGATTTTTCCCCAGGGCTGAACGTCGGAAAGGACCACTGTCATTATGTTGAAAAAGATTGGAGATGGAAGTGATCAGATCGCCTTTTTTGGTTTGAGTCTAAGAAAGTCATATGGCGGGAGATGAAAATTTAACGAGGACGTTAGAATGTTTCTGTTGACAATAAATCCCGAGTGCATGTTGCAGTTGTATTGATTTTAAATACTGCATGTACAGCAAATGCTTCATGCTCTATTAACACCAACTCTTGAGAGTCTTTTTGATCATTGTATTTACAAGTTTCTGGGGTCATATGGCATCACTGATGAAATTGCCAAATGCTGCTCTTATTATGAAGAGAAAACCAGCTGTGCACAACTTGCATCAAGAGAGTTCAAGAAAAGACAGGAACTATCAACAGGGAAGTGGCTAGATGCCGTATATCTCTGCAGCATTTGGAATATGGTGCATCTGCAGTCTTGCAAATATTGGTTTGTAGTGTTATTTTTCATTTTAGGCTGTGGTTGTAAACAGAGAGAAGGTAAAACAGCAAAAAGGAAAACAAGCCACTTAGTACCAAGTGGGAACCTACTCCTGTATGAATGTTCTCAAGCGTTTGAGATCTAGAACTCTAGAATCCCCTTCCTAGAGTCACTTGTTCCCTTGCTGATTTTTTGTGTTTGTTGCAGATGGCCTTTGGTGGATTAGACTGACCTATGCAACTGATTCTGTTTACTGTTAGTTGTCTTGAACCCTGCTAAGGTTGCCAGGTGGGGTTAAGGTTGCCAGATCCAGGTTGGGAAATTTGTGGAGATTTGGGGCTGGAGCCTGGGGAGGAGAGGGACCTCAGTGGGGTACAGTGCCATAGAGTCCACCCTCCAAAGCCTCCATTTTCTTCAGAGGAACTGACCTCTGTAGCCTGGAGATGAACTGTAATTCCAGGGGATCCCTGAGGGCTGGCATCCCTAATTCCTGAGAGGGTTTTTTTCTGGATGATCTTTTCCAATTTAAAACTGTTAGAAGAAATTGAGAGGGGAAAAAAAGAAATGAAGACATTTGCAGGCCTCAACAGGTTTGCTGAAGTTAGAAAAAAAATAAAGAATTGGTAGAGACAAATGTATAGATTGGATACTAAGGAGAGAGGAGTTGTAGAGAAGAGTCACATTATGAAGGAAATCTCTATGGATTCCAGACCAGATTCATGACTGTACATTTGGAAACAAATTGATTTATGGTTTATATAATCCACTGTTTATTATTTTAATTTCAGTGTTGTGTAGCTTTGGTGAGCACCTGGACAGGTACATGAGGTCATCACAAGAAAGCTTATCATCTTTATAGATGCAGCATATCAGAAAGGTGTGGGGAGAAAAGAGTTATTTCCATAGAGATTCCTAGAGATATAATGAAAAACTGAGAGAAGGAGCTAGAGATTTACTTTTTTAAAAATGACAGCTGGGAATTCAGAGGGCCTGTCTAGCCTATTGTTACAATCAGGGGTTGTTTGGGGCCAGAGCATGCCAGAGCACTGTTCCAGCAGCCCAGGAGCAGGCACAGATAGCGGTGGCAGCAAGCCCTGCCCCCAGCTCCCTGCCCCTGCCCCCACGCTCCTTCTTTCTAGAGTTGCACCGCAGCAATGGTGCGATCATTCTATTGTAGCAAAAAAGGGGGAGGCATCTTCAAAAGCCTCCCCTTCCCTTCCCCAGCAAAGAAGTTTAAACCCCTTCTCTCTGGAGTCGTGCCACAGTGCTGGTGCGATCTTTCCATTGTATTCTATGGCCCCATAGAATATAATGGAAAGATCACACCGCCGCTGCGGCACAACTCTAGAGAGAAGGGGTTTAAAGTTTAAACCCCTTCTCTCTTCACTTCCCCCCCAGCCCACCTTGGCAGGCCGGCTGGGGAAGGGAAGGGGAGGCTTTTGAAGATGCCCCCCCCCCTTTGCTTCCCCTTCTGACATCATTTCCAGTTATGCTAATAGCCTATTAGATATGCCAATGAGCTCCTGCAGCTCTTTTTCTACAAAATGACCCCTGGTTACAATGTTCCAGTGATATATCAATATTTTAGGGCTTTTTTAAAAATGGGGGGATGATGTGATGTCACTGATGTCACCGCCAGTGACAACAGCACCCTCTTTTGAAAATCCTTATTACTGAGGATACTGAACTGATACTACAACTTTGAAAATGCAGAGGGAGAGCAGATGTACAGAAAATCTGTGCCAAACTTATTCCAGTGCTTATGGATAGATGCCCAAGAAAATCAGGAGCGAGTTGAGCATATAAAAAAGCCCTTAGAATGGTCAGAGTAGTATTTTAAACATTCAGTTTCTTTAGCAATTAATCTCAGGAATTCTGAGCCAGAGAACACAAACTCCAAACATCAAGTTGGGCTTAGCTGCCCAGTGCCCCGACAAGTAGTAGAAGGATATTTCCAACAGTAACTGAAAGAACAGAGAAACATATTAAGTGGAGAAGCAAGTGAAAAGTATGTATGCTTGAACAACACCACAATTTGACGCACATCATGATTGCATGTGGTGATCATGGAGCTCCTTATTGGATAGATCACCCATGAGCATCTTGTGGCTGATCACTGAGTAGCTTTATGTGCATGCTCAGTCAGTGCCCTCTGTTTGTAAAATTGACTCTCCGTGTCTCTAGGGTTCTGTACACTGCTGTCAATAGTTTAAAGAAAGCATACAAACACACACAATGGAAAAATGGAAAGCACTTTACCAGTTAGTGTTTGTATGAGTCCATATGACAGCCATTTTAGTGGTTGCCAATCTATCCAGGTTCACACCTGCATGTTGTTGAGCACCCTCATGGGATTAATAATCCCTCCCACTTCATTAAAAACACAGTTTAATTTTTTTAACTCAACACAATTTATAAAGGAAATTTATGGTTTGTGGAGTTCTAAAGTTATTGCTTTGCTTAAGAACATAAGAGAAGCCAATGTTGGATCAGGCCAATGGCCCATCCAGTCCAACACTCTGTCACACAGTGGCCAAAAATACGGTGCCATCAGGAGGTCCAGCGGTGGGGTCAGGACACTAGAAGCCCTACCACTGTTGCCCTCCCCCCCAAGCACCAAGAATACAGAGCATCACTTGCCCCAGACTGAGAGTTCCTATCTATACCTTGAGGCTAATAGCCCCTGATTGACCCCTGCCTCATATGTTTATCTAATTCCCTCTTGAAGCCATCCATACTTGTAGCTGCCGCCACCTCCTGTGGCAGTGAACTCCATGTGTTAATCACTCTTTGGATGAAGTACTTCTTTTTATCTGTTCTAACCTGACTGCTCAGCAATTTCGTTGAGTGCCGACGAGTTCTTGTATTGTGAGAAAGGGAGAAAAGTACTTCTTTCTCAACCTGCTCAATCCCATTCATAATCTTGTAAACCTCGAATGGTTTGCTCTTAGTAAGCTCCTTTCCTTATGCAAAAGTTCATGTCCTGCTCATGACTTTAGATGATTCTTTGGTCATAAATGCCATCACTAGCAGGCAGGTGCCATATCCTATGTCCATCATTTATAGGATGCTTCCTACTGTTCAGCCACAAAGAACACACCAATGGGGTGCTCTGTGCTCTTTCATTATCTGACCCAACCATGGCCCTGGCAGAAAACTGTTTTTCCCATCTGTGCAAGTACAAAAGTGGCCACAAGACAGAAAGAAATGCAATTCATCTGCCACAGGTATTGCACATACATAAAGATGCCTGGTACGATGCACAGGCTGGGCAGGGAATAGTGAAGGCAAGAGAAGCTGAGCTGAGGCTTTACTTGCAAGATGCAACTGCAGTAGTTGGATGATGTTTGGTTGCCTAGTGGACATGGCTGCTGTGAATTGTCAGCTTGTGTAGTGGGAAGGGCACATCAAAAAGGAAGGCAGAACAGATACTGTGGCCCAGGAAGGTCCTTGAAAACAACCCAGCAGTTGCTGATTTATCACTTGTGATATGAGTGTGACCGGCTGAAAGGCAGCTCGCTTGAGTTGGTCAGTTTCTCCACTAAGAAGAGAGCAAAGCACAGAGGAAGATGGAAAGGTGCCAACAATGGAATGGCTGTGATCTTTCCAGGTAGCCTCAAAGAACAGCTGGGGAGATGAGATCAAAGACAAGCTATTGATCAGCCTTCCTGCTTTGACAGTCTAAAATGTAGGAGGTGGCAGAACTTTCAAACAGGGGCCTGGCAACTCTTGGGCCTGCTGGAAAGTGACTCTGGGAAGAAAGATAAGATGCTCTGTATTGATTTAGGGCATATAATCCTACCTGGCTCTTCCCTCTTTCTAAATCAATGTAGGTTTTCTTGACAGGGCAGAGAAATTGGATTGGATCCTCAGAGGTTTCTTATGACTCTGTGCTATATTTCTTAAAAGAGACTTTGGATAGGGATCTGATCCTCTGCTGGCTAAAACCAATGATGTTCTATGGAAGCGAGAGGAAGTTGTGTACTGTGTTACACCAGGACAGATGAGCTTCTTGAGGGGATCAAATAATAGTAAGTATGGAAATAAAAGACCACACATTGGTAGAAATGCATTTCTGTGTGGCGTTTTTTCTGTGTGTGTTCCTAGAAAAATTTTGTTAGTAAGAAAAATGTTGCTATGTATAAAAAAATGCACTGGCGATATTACCCTCCCCCTGTTATTGTAACTGAAAAATGAACAGACTGCAGCATTGTCTCCTGCTTTTTCCCCCTGTCTTTGTGTCTTTACTTCCTCCACCATTGCTGGTATGTTGTCTCTCTTTGTCTTCAGTGTTCAGTAAGAGTAGCTTTAAGTTAACAAAAAAGAGTGACTAGTGTTCATGCTTAAAGGTTTTCATAAAGGAGTCAAAATGTGCTCTCAGATTCCATGTAATTGTAACTATAGCAGCAAAAAACCAAAAAGGAGACTTGTGTCTCATTTGACATTGATTGAAACATACGCTTTCACACAGGTTTAACCCACTTTGTTGGATGTAGGAAATGGATTCTCAGCCAGTTGAATATATACCCAGCAGAGGGAAAGAAACAAATGTGAAATATTGTTTGTAACAAATTGCATGTGAAACTCCGTGCAAAAAACCCTGCAAAAATCAAAAGTATACCATATCCCTCCTTATAAATACTTATCTTTTGATTTCATAAGATTCCATGCACTCCCATTGGCTGTAAAATGCCCTCCCTCAGCCATTGGCCCATCAGCCGCCACTCAAGAGTACTCGCGTGCCATTGGCCGGGTGCTAGGTCTGCTCCTTTCCCCACCCACTCCCCCTTCAGACAGATTTGCTGGCAGACCAGCTCTCTCTCCTGTGAAAGACAGTTCTCATGACTCCTGTGAGGGACTGTCCCCTCAGTGGCTGTTCCTAGGCAGCCAAGCTTGGTTCTGTGAGTAAAAAAACAAAGGACTTTCAGCATAACCCCCTCCCCCGCCCATAACCCCCTCCCCAATGGCCACTTTCCTGTCAGAATAAATGGGAAAAGGCTCTTTCTCCTGCTTAGCTTCAGCATGGCTGGCTGGCCAGTGAGGTGGGCCAGTGACCATCAAACTATTTTCTTCAACTCCCCACTGTGCGGCTGACTTTCCCCTAGGGTTGCCAATCTCCAGGTCGGACCTGGAGATCTCCCACTGTTACAATTGACCTCCAGATGACAGAGATCAGTCCCCTGGGAGAAAATGGTTGCTTTGGAGGGTAGACTCTATGGCATTATACCCTGCTGAGTCCTTCCACACACACCCCAAATGCTGCCCTCCACAGGATCCACCCCCCCAAATCTCCAGGTATTTCCCTAATCACAGTTGGCACCTGTACTTTCTCCTCTGTCAGTAAAAGGCCCTTTCCACACCTCTGTTGGCCTTTGGGAGAAAACTCATTGGGCCCAGTCCTGATCAGGTTGCCAACTCCAGGTGGGCAATTCCTGGAGATTTGAGGGATGGAGCCTGGAGAGGGTGAGGTTTGAAGAGGGGTGGCACCTCAGACAGGTACGATGCCATAGACTCCACCCTCCAATCCAGGCATTCCCTGATGGGGAACCATTGTTGCCAATCTCCAGGTGGGGGCTGGAGATCACTCAAAATTACAACTGCTCTCTAGGAGGGAGGGGGAGGAGATGGAAAACTAAAGGTAGGTTGACGGTTGGCTGGGAGGGAGATAGGGTTATCAACTCCAGGTTGGGAAATTCCTGGAGATTTGAGGGGTCAAACCTGGAGAGAGTGAGTGTTGAGGAGGGGTGGGACCTCAGACAGGTACAATGCCATAGACTCCACCCTCCAAACCAGCCACTCCCTCCTGGGGAACCACTGTTACCAATCTTGGGAGTGGGCTGGAGATCACTCAAAATTACTACTGCTCTTCAGGTAGCAAAGATCAGTTCCTCTGGAGAAAATGGTGGACTCTGTCATTATACCCTGCTGAGATTGCCACAGCAAATTGTCACTGAGTGCCCAAAGCCGGGGCACTCTCCCAGAGCCTCTTTCTAGAGCCCGTTGTATTTATTTCCACAACGGGCCTTATTCCTAGTAGACAATATTTCTACCAGCTGTACTTGGTGATTAGCTAGCTGAATAATTTTAATAATGATGGCAGCTAAAGAAGGTGACAGCTCTGTCACACCCTTGTTTGATACAGCTAAATCTATGCATGAATTCTCATTCAATAGTTTCTCATTGGAGTTTCCCTTTGAAGTTCCGTTGTTGAAAAATGGTGACTTTCAGGTCAGCAATAGTGTGGCTTGGTAGTTTAAATGTCCCCAGTTTTCAGAATATTTCTGGTTTTATGACAAACCTGCGTCTGTGTATTCTGTTTGCTTAGGCTGTGTTCAGATGGGCAACTCATCCCACCATTGGCCCGGCTCTAATTTGATCTTGATCTTTTTAGTCTGGTGTTACATGACCAGACAGCTCCCCCGTGAATCCCCTTACCATGCGTGGACTCCGTGCTGGATTGTCTAGATTGCGTCCACCTGAAGGAGCCACGTGGTTGGGTTTGTTTTTTTTTTAAAAAAAACTGTTTGCGCATGCGCATCTGCACCTCAGCATGTACTCTTTTTCCTGTGCATGCACGGAATAGAATGGATAAAGCACCACCAGTGGTACCTCCCTAGGTACCATTTCATTTAACACAGTTCATAAATTTCACAGGCCATTCAGAAACATGAAATTCTCTGGAACGTTTGAGCGGAGCTCTGTGGCTGTCACGTGTTTATGCATTTATGCTCATATCGCTAAGAATTTTTCAAAATGGTGGCCATTCGGGATGGTCTGGAATCAGACCATCTCAATGGGAGGATTATGCGCTGGAATGATCAGACGGGGGAAAATCCGCCATTGGCCCGTTGGCAAGCATTAACCCTGGACTTTCACCGGTATCTTTAAAGTACGGCTCCCTTGCGGGGCTGAACAAGCTGATCACAGAAGTGGCACCTTTCCCAGATGTCGCTGTTTGATCGTTCCCTTTAAATCCACCAGGCACTCTTTCCTGGGTCGGATCTAAAGACCCATCTGGTCAGGACCTTAGAGACTGCTCTGTTTGTACTATGTAGACTGTACAATGGCATTGCTGATACAGTATTTCATATATCATACTGGAGGAAGAGATTTGGGGCAGGTGCCTGGGTGGTGTTTTAGGCAGGGAGGCAGCACAGCAGTGGATATGATACTATAGAGTCTACCCTTCAAAGCTGGCATTTTCTTCAGGGGAACTGATCTCTGTCGTCTAGAGATCAGTTGTAATTCTGGGAGAACTCCAGCTTCCTCCCAAAGGCTGGCAATCCTAGGGGCCACTTCTTTATGCATTTTGCTCCCACAAAGTGTAACTGGAATGGATATTCACTCCAATGATGTTAGTTGTGCTAAAAGGTTTCCATATTTCATTTATTTGTTTGTTTATATTTGAGACTTATAACCTACCCTACCCTGCAAGCGGGCTCAGGGCGGCTCACAACATAAAATCCAATAAAACCATACAATCATTCCTAAAATAATTAATTAAAGCAGCAATACAGATGACCAAGATTTACTCCACTAATTTCAGTAGTTACTAACAGCACAGCAGGCAATCTCTTCTTCTTCTTCTTCTTCTTCTTCTTCTTCTTCTTCTTCTTCTTCTTCTTCTTCTTCTTCTTCTTCTTCTTCTTCTTCTTCTTCTTCTTCTCCTCCTCCTCCTCCTCCTCCTCCTCCTCCTCCTCCTCCTCCTCCTCCTCCTCCTCCTCCTCCTCCTCCTCCTCCTCCTTTTGCTGCTGCTGCTGCTGCTGCGCTCATACCAGGGATGGTGGGGTGCATCCCAGATCACTAAGTCCATGTAGCCAAGATGTAACTAGAGTGGCAGGGTCTCCTGTGTTACACCTGTATTGCCTACTGTAAACTCACAAAATGTGAATGACAAGTGTGTATCATTTACCACCAAGGTATTTCCATTGTAGGAGGTGCGGTGGCTCGAGTGGTTAAGACGCTGAACTGCAGGCTGTGGAAGGTCAGTAGTTCAGCAGTTCAAGACCCGTGAGTGCCGCATGACGGGGTGAGCTCCCGTCTCTAGTTCCAGCTCCTGCCAACCTAGCAGTTCGAAAGCAAGAAATTGCAAGTAGATAAATAGGTACCGCTTTGGTGGGAAGGTAACAGCGTTCCGTGCGCCTTGGTGTTTAGTCATGCCGGCCACATGACCACGGAAATGTCTTCGGACAGCGCTGGCTCTTCGGCTTTGAAACGGAGATGAGCACCGCAACCCTAGAGTCGGATTCGACTGGCTTTCGAGCAAGGGAACCTTTACCTTTACCTTTATTTCCATTGTTGAACTATGAGCCAATTAGGGCCTCAGGCAGATGTACAGAGATCTTTCTAAGACACCAGTTCTGTCATCCATGCTACCTTTGCAAACACACTTTCTGTGAAAAACATGAAGTTGCTCCTTGATACAAAGATGTGCACTTCTGTTTATTTTCCAAAATGCTCTCTGTTTGGACTGAGGCAAGATATGCTGTAAAATCATTTCCCCCCCCTTTTACAGGACTGTTTTGTCCCCTTCCTGTTCTGTAGCTTCTATTTATGCTTTGTGTGTGTGTGTGTAGCAGACCTATTTCTGCAGAAAGTGTGAAGCTTTTCTAGAAAAGATGGTGCAAGAAAATGAATCATTTTGAATTGCTAAGTAAACTGTGAAATGTCGAGAATCTCGGGATAAATGTTTTGACATCACTGCGCTCCTCTCAGCCTTTTCTTTCCTGGCAGGAGCCAGAGGAGTGATGCTGGAAAACTGCTCATGTAACACAGAGAATAATAGACTGTGTGGTCTGGCGATGGGAGGCCCAGATTCATAACCCTGGAGCTCATTGGGTAGCCCTTGTGAGGCAATGTGCTTTACAAGATTGCAAGTGCTTCACAAGAGAAAGATAGCAATAGCAAACTTCCAGTGCCTCTAGATGTATACTGGCACATCAGGCTTGGAGGGGGGGCACACACAAAATACTAAGCAATTATCTCTAAATAATTGCATCTTTCCCCCTGTGATGGTGCTCTCTTAACCTTTTAGCTGGTCAAAAGGAGATGAAAATGTTTCTGTTCAAGCTCAGGTCAGAGAATGACAGTGCAATCTTAAACAGTGTTACTGCCTTCTAAATCCATTGAAATCAGAGGGCTTAGAAGGGTGTAATTCTATTTAGGATTGTACCGTAAATTAATTCCAGTGTCCTTACTGCTCCTTTGCCTATAGGCTTCCTGCAGTGTTCTTGAGCTTTCTAAAATGTATTTTTACTGGTATCTTTGCAGACTCAGACTCTCATTCTCAGGATTTCCTAACTGTTCATTCTTTTCCATCTTTCCGTAATGCCCCCCCCCCGCAAGTCTATTAATTAAGGGCCATGGCTTAGTGGTAGAGCACATGCTTGGCATGCAGAAGGTCCCAGGTTCAATCCCTGGCCTTTCTAGTTTAAAGGATCAGGTGGTAGGTGGTGTGAAAGATCTCTGCCTGAGACCCTGGAGAGCTGCTTTTGACTTTGATGGCTCAATGGTCTGATTCCATATAAGGCAGCTTCATGTGTTCATGTGATGTCTCTTCACCTGTTTCCCATGACTACAGAAAACACTATCAATCTATTATCTTCTGTAGTTTTGCAGTTGAGAAAGTAGCTATTAACTACACCTTTGTCTTTTCTGGGAGTTTATGGAGTATATTTGTTAACAGCTCAAGCTCTTAAGAGCTAGAAGGCCTTTGTTCAAATCTCAGCTCACACCAGGGCATTGGGCAAGACATGATCTTTCAGCCTAATCTTCTCCCCACCTTCCTTCTGCTGTAATACAAGCCTACCTTACATAACTGTTGTGAGGATTACCAAGGAGGCATATGAAGCTTTTCACAGAACACACTTGATAAATGTTAAATAATATATTTTTTCCCTGATGGCGAATGGTAAACACCTTTTAGATGTGAAGATCAAATGCACATCAGTATGTCTCCAGTATCTTTATCTGTTTTCTAGAGAGGGAACAAAGACACTGAAGTATACCTTTTAAAAATGAACCCTATATATATAATTGCTTTCAAACATCCTTGATAATGGGTGGCTTCTGATAAGGCCACAGAATAGCAGTAGTGTCAGACATGGCTGTCGTTTTGAGGTGGCTCTCTGATGATGTCTGGTAGAAATTAAAAGCCGTTACAAATCCTAAGGATCCAGAATCAACAGTTCTAAGTAGTGTTGCCAGGTGTCTTCCTCCAGGCGGGAGCAGGCCTGTAGCTAACAACTTTTTGCTCAGGGGGCCAATGTTTTTCTCAGGGGGCCAGTGGGGCCTGCCATTATATGTCTGTGCGGTACTGCCTCGTTCCCTGGCCCGCCACCACTCACCTGTGCAGTGCCTTCCCGACCCAGCACCCAGCCCGTCCCAGCAGAGGCCGACATTTCACACCTGCCCGAGCGCATGGGACGCAACTCATGTCCTTTACATCGACAACTAGTTTGCAGTTTCTTCTCCCCTCACCATTTGCTTCTTGGCAGAGAAGGATTCCTCCCCTTCGCCCCCAGCTGACATTGCCCTCAAAGTCACACACACACACACACATCCGAGCCAGTTCTGGGTCAGGCCCCATCTCCACCTTCTCCAAAGGGCTTGCCTTGCTGGAAATGCCCTGTTCACCACCACGGAGGATGCCACGCAGCGCTGTCCCTTTAAGGCACATGAGGGAGAGCGCACAAGAGAGAACACCCCTGCTGGCGCATCACTAACAATCCCTCCATTAACAATCACCACCTCGCTGCCTCCTCCGTGGCTAAAGGGCGTGTGGGTTGGTGCACGCTACACCGAGCTGGGGGAGGGGAGTTAATGAGGGAAGTGGGCAAGCTGAGCAACAGCCTGGAGCTCGCCGGCTACTAGGAAGACAAGGAGGAAAGCTTCAAGCAGCAGCAGTGGTTGGATGCTGGCAGCAGCCGGTCCCTGCACACCCAGCTTCTTCCGCAGAGTCTATGCATGCCCCAGGGCCAAACCCCGCCGCCTACTCACTTACTTGCCTGGGCTAACTTCACCTTGAGCCCAGCCGTCTAGAGCCGGGGAGAGGGGGGAGAAGTGATCGATTGGAGGAGGGTGCCTGCAAAAACCGTGGGGGGGCTGGGGCCCATGGTCCCCACGTTAGCTGTGGGCCTGGGTGGGGGCATTCCAGAGGTGGGCGGGGACATTGGCAATGCGCTGACATCACTACTGGTAGCAATGCCATTGTGTTGGTGACGTTGGGGCAATGCTCTATTTTTTGGGCAAAACTCTATGGTAAAAATAACAACAACAACAACAACAACAACAACAACAACAACAACAACAACAACAACAACAACAACTATTATTATTATTATTATTATTATTATTATTATTATTATTATTATTATTATTATTATTATTATTATTATTATTATTTAATTTGTATCCCACTCTCCCGGCCAAGGCAGGCTCAGGGCAGCTTACAGGCATAGAGTTTTGCTTAAAAAGTAGAGTTCTGCCTAAAAAGTAGAGTGTAGCCCCTGACAGGGCTGGCAGGATGACAACACTTCCCAGGCCCATAGCTTCAGTGAAGCATTTTGGGGCTCTGCTCCCTCAAATGTGAGGCATGCTCTACAACAGCTGCTGCCCTCTCCCCCTCCCCCCTCTTTCCCCTCCCTCTCCTTCTGTGACAATAAAAGGGCCCTCCAGTTGATCAGCAGGAACATGTGGCCCCCTGATCAGCTGGAGGGCCCTTTAAATTTTGCAGGAAGGGAGGGAAAGGGGTAGCCACACACTTTTGAAATCACCGCTTGGAGTTCAGGGAAGGTGTGCAGGCGTCCCTCCCCATCCCCCTCCTTTGCTGCCCCACAACGTTTCCCCATGCCCTAGCAACCCAAAATTTCTGGCTACGAGGCTGTCACTTCTAGAAGGCATCTGTTACATGAGGGCATCTGTTTGGGGGTGGGATTTCCCCCACTGGCCAGCTGGCTGATAGTGAGCCAGAGCCCTCAAAAATGGGGGATACCTGCACCCACCTGGGGACTGGCAAGCCTAGTTTTAAGACTTTATGTGGTTAATAGAGCTGCTGAGGTTAGGGCTGCCAGGTCCCCTGGGAGGGCGGAGGTTCCTCTGCTAAAAGAGTCCCCAATCTACCAGTCCAGAAAAGGCCGGCAGGGGAACCCCGCCCCCAAAGTGCCTGGTTTGGGCCGATGTGCCTGGCGTGATGATGTCACCCAGTGGTGACATCATCGCACTGGGCATGTCACCGGCTGACGCTCTAGCAATCAGCCTGAAAACTCTATGAAAGAATGTCCCAGGCAAGGAACAACTCTCTCCCACTATTAGCACTAAGTAACTTGGCAACCCTAGCTGAGGTAGTTTTATTTATCAAGATATACTCCCTTGTTTTCTGGGATGAACAATGGAATATTTAACCTTAAGTGCTTATATGTCCTTGGATATAGCTGTCTCCTCTTTACATAATATAGGTCTGAGAAACACATTGTGCTACTTATATGTTGGCAGGGAGTGATCCTAGATTGCTTTTCTTCATCTACCATAACTCTTTAACTTTGGATCTCCATGAAGGCTATCATTCTTCTTGTGCATTAGAAACAGAAAACCAACACATATCCAGAATTAATTTCACATTATAGCCCTTTTTGGACATGGCTCCAAAGGTAGAGCATTACTGAGTGCCTCAATGAAGATTTCTTTTAATCATTGCCTTGTCAGTTGCATTAGAAGAGACAGATTTATTAGTTTTTTGCAGGTAAGCCATACTGTCCATTAATGAAATTTGGAAAACTCCAGTCCTCTGTATTTCCTACACTATGAACAGTGTATCTCAGAATGGGGCCAATCAGACATTGCTTCGCTTTCTGTTGCTTTGTAATCACCCTGTAGAGGTTCCTCCAAAGGTTCCTTTGCCTTATAGATTTCTGAAAACAGTGAGCCTCTTTAGGTATAACTATGTCCACCTGATGGGGGAAAGTTCTGCTCCTGATATAAGAATTGAATACTGTTCTGTGAGATGTTCAGATGTTTGGGGTTTGAAATTGTCTTCTCCATTTCTCCTGCTTTAGTTTCTTGAACTATTCCTTGTCTGCCTTTATCTCCCAAGATGCTTTGTTTCTTTCTCAATTTTATTTCTTTCTGTTTTCCTCGTGCTCTCTTATCTTCCCCTCTCACCAACACATCTCTCTGTAATTTGTTTGCAGGCAGGTTGTCTCTTTGATTTACTGTGTCTTTTCTCAATAGGATTATGATAAATGGATTGCTTTGCTCAGCAAGAGCTGTACCAACACTATTTACTCAGGCTAGGTCAAGCCCATGCACACAGAACAGAGGAGCTCATCTCCTAGTCTCTCTCTTACATTCCATACCTGTAATTGCCCCCCACCAGTCCTACAATGAACTGAGCTCTCATTGCAATAAACTGTGACCCTTCAGCTGCCATTGTCAACAGAGTGCTAAACATCACACGAGACCGGTTTACATATGAAAAGCACTGTACAGATGCTGCACAGCTCATCTGTCTATGGGAAAAAAGGCAAACCTGTTCTGGTTCATAATAAATGTTTTATATGTTGGCACTAAATAATCTCCTGATCTAATAGATCTTGGTAAGGATTACTCATGGGAGGAGCAGTGCAGGAGGATTAGGTTTGACAAGGAAAAATTAAAGCCAGTGTACATCCAGAGAAGTGGGTTTCAATGTTGGCAGTCTGCAAGCAAGAACATAATCCATGTAGTATATTTTATTGACAAAAATGTATTAGTGTGCAGGTTTTTGAATTCGCCAGGATTCTTCATCAGGGTGCGTGTTCCAAAAATCTAAAGGGGATGGAAAGCAGGTATCTTAGGTCATGATCTGAAGAACTGGTCTTGCCAGCATTCTGTACAAAATGGTGAGCAGGATTTAAAAAGAGAGAGAGAATATATAGATGTATGTTTATTAGATTCAAGATCAGGCTGATTTCCAAATCAAGTTTGCAGTGTTGGTTTGTTGTCAGATCCTGGATAGGAGAAAGATTCCTGTCTGATGGCAATGCAGTCCTATGGTCCATCTGAGATATGGGCTGGTATTGCAGAACTTATGTCATCACAGCTATCCATCACAGCTATCTTCCAGCAGCAATATAAAGGATACAGCAAGGGCAGTAAAAAGAAAGGTGCAACACAGTCATTATAACAGTGATGCTTACAGCATCCCTAGCAATTCCACCACCAATCTTTCTGTCATAGTGTTGCTTCTAATTATGCCTTCCAACATCCACACATAATCATGTAGCGATGGCAAAAATGAAATGATGAAACACTGTCCACACAGAACACAGAGGAAGATCCTGGAGTGCTTCTTGTAGTGCAGCAGATGCCATAGCCCTATATCTAAGACAGCAAGAACTCATTCATATAGCTAAAAGCTCCAGGGTAGGGATGTGCATTCAGTTTGTCCAAACCTAATGCACTCCCGAAAATGGCCCATTTGGTCCTCTTTCAGCCTGCTCCGGGCCGATTCAGATTCTCTGATCTGAATCGGCTTGCTGCCAAATTGCTGCTGAGATTCGGTGGCAATTCGGCCCCATTATATCCTATGGGACATTGAAGTCAATGGCAAAAACATAGGATGTATTCTGGGGGCTGGAGGGGAGGGGGTTTGAGGGAGAGACTCCAAAATTGCAGAGTAGCTGCGGGGGCCTCTCCCCAAGATACTCACCAAGTTTCAAGAACATTGGGCCAGGGGGTCCAATTCTACCAGCCCCCAAACAGGTTGCCCATCCCCTCCATTGTTCTCTATGGTGGGAATAAAAGTTACTTTTTCCCCACAGTGCTGTTAGTGGCTCTGGAGGGGAGGAGGTTTGAGGGAGAGGCTCCAAATGTTCAGGGTAGCTTCGAGAGCCTCTCCCCACATAAACCCCCATGTCCCAAAGCAATTGGACCAGTGGGTCCCTGGTCCAATGTTCTTGAAACTTGGTGAGTATCTTGGGGAGAGGCCTCCACAGCTACTCTGCAATTTTGGAGTCTCTCCCTCAAATCCCCTCCCATCCAGCCCCCAAAATATAGCCTATGTTTTTGCCATTGACTTCAATGACCCATAGGAAATAATGGGGCTGGAATTGACATTCGGGTGGCCCAAAGACTCCCCAATCCTCCTACTGCTGAAATTGACATGCAGGAGTCTTTCTGTCTGCCAAAATGGATTCTGCCCCATTCGGCCGAATCCGAATCGGGACAAATTAATTTTTTTTGCACCCCCCTACTCCAGGGCTTACCTAAGGTAGGCCTCTTCATCCAGTGCAGACACACATCAGGTTCTTCTGTTTGCTACTATGTGTTGGTCATGTATCGAGGACACCTTTTTGTCAGTCTTCTCCCTCCACTTCCTAGCAGCAACAGTGCTGGGTTGATCACCCCAGCAGGAAGCATGGGGGAGAGGAAGAGTGGACCTGAAAAGTACTGAGACTTACTAGTGATTTCAGCTCTCACATACTTTATTAGATGAAGAACAAGACAACAGAGCCGGCTCGCAGGCCGGCTTTTATTCCCAAGTGACCCACACCCCAAACACACACACACCCGGTGATTCGCTATTTACATTGATTGGATTAACTCCTGCTCCTCCATTGGAGGGGAGTCAGGATCCACTAGTCCATTGTCCTTCGGGGCGAAGCTCAGGCCCTTCGCCTGGCCACATGGTGGACCGGTTAGAACCAGTCTAAGCACATGGCTGTCCAGAGCCCATGTTCTCCAGTGGATACATTACAGGACCATACTGAGCTGTTGAAGTTCATCTTTCCCACACAGCCATGCTGTTGTTCCAGTGACATGGTAATGGTGGGCAACCCCAGCAAGAGGCCAGTTCTGCTCTGTTCATTTTGTCTGTTCTCCCATCCTGAAGAAAGATGTATGAGTAACTAGTGTGGGTAGACTGAGGGTCACCTGGAATCATCATTAGAACAGAGATTACATTTTCAGTGGTGGATGGAGTCCTGACCACATTCGAGATCAGTGGGGTAACTCTGCTCCTTTTGTCCTGTGCCCAGGAGAGATCCATGGGAGAGTGACAGATAACAAGTGCACCTTTCATAATCATCGCCTCTCCATGCTGTGTCTGTTCCTTTATTATTCCTCATGTACTGGGTGGAAGGAATGGTTTAAGCTGGGAGGATGATTGAAGAAGGTTAACTCAGTGCAGTTATATTGGAAGTGTGTTGCCCTTTTCTGTTTGTTTTTCTTGATGTGCTCTGGCCTGTTTCTTGCAAGGGAAAATGACTGATAAATCTGTGGAGTGGAATGCCTGGTGTTCAGTCCTAAAGGAGGCTGTGCTCCTCATTACCTTAAATTGTGAGAACACAGCAAGTTTGTGACCACCAGGGGCACCCTTTCTGGTTAGTACATACTTTCCCTGTGTCCCTTCTGGGCAAGATATTTCTATAGCTTGTTGAGAAATGGAGTTTAGTTCCCAGTAATTGAAAGGGGAAAACACTTTAGGACCAGTTGTTTTTCTTGGATTTTTTTCAAGCTTTTAACAGTTTTTAATATGACACTGAAAAGAGAATAATATCAACACATCACTGAAGACAGCATTTTATAAATCAGGCATCACCACTGAAAAGCTCTCCTTCTGGTCACAACAGAACTTACTCCTGTGTATCTATAATTGTGCAGGCATAGGCAACTGAATACTTAAATTTTCAAGAGAGTGAAGGACTTCTGGTTTATCCCATCATTTAACCTGATAAACAGTTCAGTGAATCTGCTGGATTTATTTTCATTACTAATTTCATGCTAGAAACAGGAACATAGAACCTTGATTGGATCCAAGGTCACTATCATCTCTTGGATCACAGAAGAGTCAACTTTTCCCACTTTCAAACTAACACATAGACTTTCAATAGTAGCTCTTTCCCCAAAACATTGTCTCCATGAAATAAACACACTCGCAATCTGTGATTGGACATTGTACGGATAATTAGCTTTACAATAGTAAATGTCATTGTGTGTCAAGCCTAAATACAATACAATGTGTTCCCATTCAGGCCCAAGTCTTCTAGTAAGTTTGCTCAACTGCTGATAGGTTGGCAGATTCTTCAAAATGCATTGCAAAATTCCAGGTTTTTCATCCCCTGCAGGCCCAGCTAGTATAACTTTGCCTCAAAAGTTTGTCCTTCACCCAACGAAACTCTCGTATGGACTCTAGAAAGGTCTCAAATGCCTTAGGCCCTCTTGTAGGCAAAATGTCAAGAAGATTCATGGTTAGTGATCTTATTTCTTGTATGTGGTTCTCTGTTAGAATCCCTTCTTGGTAAATATACTGAACAACAAGGCCTTCTACCAGCAGTTCTGCACACAGCTCCAGGCACAGGGAGCAAAGAACTTGTTTGCTTTTGGCATCCATCAAAATTAAGTGCAGGTGGTCATTTTCCGAGCTTGAGTCACCATCTTTCTGGAAGCATATTTCTTGGAAATTTTTGAGGAGGGCTGCGAAGAAAAGCTATTTCAGGAGCTCCTGATGAGTAGCCATGCAGTGGTGGTGAGCAGAGAATGCTTAAACTTAAACTGTTTTACTACCTTCCACTTCTCCACTTTACCTCCAAGGAGATGTGGTGTTTAAAATGTAAATGTTTTTCACACATAGGAAGTTAGGGGAAATTTGGAGTGGGGAGAATTAAGGGTTTGTTCCCCTGCACCATCTCTACTATCAGTTGCCTTCCTGAAGTGGGGTTTTAAAAACAAAGATAAAAGGCTATTGGGCTATGGTTACATTGCATATGTAGTATGTCATTCTGTCCTCATAAATAGGTCATGGAGGTGATGGCCAGGTCTAGTTGTTTCCCCCTCCCCAGCATATGACACATTGCTTCTGAACATGGAGGCCTCATTTAGCTGTCATGGGTAATAGTCATTGATAAATTTTATCTTTCATGAATTTGTCTAATCTTTTTTTTTTTTTTTTAAGTCTAAGCTAGAATGTATATGTTTTATCACACTTTTCCAGCCAAACTTTGACTCCACCGATGACCCACAGGAATCTTACACAAATGAGAACTAAAATTCAATTTAAAACAATGTTCTTCATTAAGTAGGATTGCTTGAAGGAAGGTGTTCCAACAGTCTTTGATCATTTTTTTTGTACACTATGCATTATCCTTTCCCACCTCTCCCTCTTGGTGTGCTTTATATACTCTATGTATGCTCAGGTAAGTGAACGAGGTCTATAGTAATGGTGCCAGTGTCTTAATGACATGATCACTGCCTCTTCTGTTCTAGATCCACAATAAAATAAGGGGTGTTAGAGCAGGCTGTATTTTTTATATGTCAGCACAAAACCTTGTGATGGATTGTTGTGTTTAAAGCTTTTGCCACACTTTAAACTTGTTTGCTTATTCTGTGAATAATTCCTGATCATAATGAATCAGCAGGAGATTGATAGGGATTGCTCGTTATGTACTCAGAGTTGTTCTGTGGCAATTCCGGAGCAGCAAAATGCGCTATTAAAAGCAAAGAGCCGGGGGAATGATGGGCCATAATTAGTTGTTGCTGTAATAGTTTTGATTGAATGTGTATAGATATTGTAAGCGCCTCTTTGGGGAACTGATGCTCTTAGGGAACTGTTAAACAGAGTGGTGCTTAGCAAATGAAAAAGGGTCATCCTGTTCTTACCGGCCTGCCTCTCCAGAGCCATAATTAAAATGTCTGGCAGTTATGGGAGAGCTCTGGAAGACTCATGTCAAAGTGTTCGAAATATGCTATTCTTTAGGAGAGGCCAGTTCATTCAGAATGCAAAAGATGGGATGGTGAGAGTACAGCTGCACTCTTTCTTCCGCCAAATTAGGAATGGGAAGAAAAACACAATGATTTCAGTCAGGAATACACTTTTCGTAGGTCAAAGTTTTCCTTCTGGCTGTTTTGCCGCCCCTGTAGTGCTGCAGATGATAGATCTGCCTAGATATATTGATTTTTTCCCTTTAAAAAAGTATATGCAATCTTTCTTTGAATGATCCTAGAAAGCAGCACTCATCCAAAAGTGCCTCTTAGGTTACAGATAAGTCTCTGAATCTGAAGAGTTTAGTTCACATGGAGGCAAAGAAGACTTCTCCCGTCTCATTTTGAGGCTCAAGTAGAGTTGAGAAAAGTTTAGTTCCAATCAAGACCAGAATAAATTGTGATAATTTTTGATGTGAGGAAGGTTGAACATCACATTGTGTTCTGAACTAAAGAGCTATTTGGGCTCAGACTCTGTTTACAAGGATTTCATTGATTTGGAAGCCAAAGTTAAACTCATGCAAACTTTTTGGATGTACAAATCTTCCTGTGGTTAGTGTCAGCTTTTAATAAAACATACTCAGCCCTCTTTGGTCTTCCCATTGTGCCCTAGAACCTCTTATCTGACATTCCTTTGAACTTAAGATATGCATCATCAATCTGTTGTTTCCGTAATTAAAAAAGGAATGATAAGATTTTTTTTTAATGTGGGTTTTTAAACTTTGTAGTGTGTATTAAATGGGAAAAAATGCCATCAATGTTTTCTTCTACTGGAAATTGAAATACTTATTGTTTTTCCAGAGATGACATGTTCCTCGATTGTGGAAATAAGTACACTAGCAGCACATAATGCAAAAAGATATAATTCTCAGCATTGGACAAGCTGCCTCCCCCCCCGAATTGAAACCATAAGAGTTGACAGGCTTTTTTGTTAATAGTGTTTGCCCCATTTAAGTTATCAAAGGCTCACAGTCTCTGAACTCCCTATCTTTATTATTCATAAGCAGAACAATATTGCCAAAAATTAGTGTTAATTAGTATCAATCACATTTAGATGCTGCCAGCTGAAGTCACACAGAGTCACATTTCCTGCTCCCATTTGCTCCTTAAATTTACTCGGAGGCCTACAGCTCATTGCTGCTGCTGCTGCTGCTTTGCTTCCCCCTTTTTTTGGCTGCTTGGGGGTCTGTCATTTGTCAAGTTCCCAAAGTATTCGTGGCATGTCTTGCTCCATTATTCTCCCATCTGTAGATATTATCCATGCCTTTCCCGATAACTGGCAAACTCATTCTCAGCGAGGGAAGCCTGAAATACAGATTTAGATATCCTTTGGAGTGGATCACAGCTGAGTACAATTATCTCAGTTTCATGGAGCTTTAGTGGAGATTCCTCAAGGAGCTCATACATCCAAGCAGGAATGATAGCAAAGAAAGAGGGGAGGTAAAGCAGGCTTTGCTCTGGCCATTGTAGCCTATATTATCTGCACCCAACTGGCTTCGTTCTTCCTGTCACATTTTTTCTGCCTGCCTCCAGGAAGCTCAGGGTGATGGACATGACTGCTCCTCTTCTCCATTTTCTCCACATTTGGACCCTGCCTTCTTATTTTTGCTAATGTGCCTTTGGTGTATATCCTTTATGGTCCTCTCATTCTGACTGCTTCTGTGGTAAAGAATTTCACAAGACCTCATCCAGCCCCAGCAGAACCACGTTTCAAAGGAAGCTACCAACATGCAAGCTGTCTGGAAGCTGACTCCTTTTGGGAATGAACCAATTCCCCCTCCCTTCGCCACCCTTCCCTCCTTCCTCCCATACTGATTTGTGTCTGGAACGTGAGAAGAACATCACAGATGGATATTCTGCTCCTCAAAGAGTATGTTCGTGCATTTTAATTGCTGGCATCTTTACTTGTTACTGGTGTAATTGTGAGTAGACTTTGTTTTTGTATTGATAATTAGGGAGTAGAACAGATGGCGAAGGCTTAGTTTAAAGTAATGTGTCCATTAAAGGAAATCTACTGTATGCAGCTGATGAGTCTTCACTCTCGCAGAACCTGCTTGCTCTGAACAGTCCTTATATCTCCAGGAGAGTGGCTTAAGATTGGCCAAGGGTGGGATCCGCCTCTCCCCAGCAAATCGGATGAATGCTCTCTTGGGGCAAGCCATCCAGAATACAGGGAGCATGCATTTATCTCCCTCCCTGCATTTACATTAGGAATCTAACGCTTATGTAGCAGCTCAGATGCAAGTGGGCATCTGGGATGAGTCTCTTTAAAAGAAATTGTTTTATGGACCAGCTTGCTGCACATCCAGCCTCCGACTCCAATATGATGTGGGGAGGAGGAGCTTCAGCCCCTCTCATTTCTCTAAAACTACTCAGACTGGGACAGGCTGTACTGCAAGCTGCGCATTCAGTAACAAAACAGCCCTCAATGCTATAGTATAGATACAGACTGAAAGCTGATGGAACAGTAATCACCCCCTTATCATACTGAACCAGCTAAGCTAGGGGTCACCTCATACCATCCTTGCACTACCACAGTTTACCTTCCCAACCATTGTTTTGGAGAAGAAGAGATCTGAGCAAGTCCTCCAAGGCTCCCAATGATATGAAGTATGTAAAGCAGCTAGTCAATTCCCTAGCAAACTTCCTGGTTTTCCCAAGACCTATTTTGTAATGAGGCGCCAATGACAGTGAACGTGGAGAACATCTGCCTGAATGTTCCTGGTAAGTTGTCCATGCATTTTTCAACTGTGTGGTAGCATCCTCAAGGGTTGTTTGTTTGCCCGTTTGTCTTTTCTGACAGATTATTAAACCACAGGTGCTGCATCATTAGCACATTGTCATCTGTTGCACAGAATATCATATCTGGTGTTAGTCGGCGTTCAACAGTTTGTCATGATGGAGCAAGGTAGGAATTAAGCAGTTTCTGAAGTCTAATGTGCTGAGTGTGATGTTATATGCATGTTCTATTGTTTCCTGTCTTACTGAGACATGCAGCATAATGATAGAATTAAAGTGGTGAGATGGCCACCCTGCTTCCTTAGGCCAACAGGCTCTGTGTGGGGTTGTCCAGGGGAGGGAGTACATTTCCAAAGCTGATGCCCAGAGGAACATAGTATGAATGTTTAAGTTTGCATAGTCTTGTATTATGTGTATTGCCAACTTTACAGGACTTTGGTTTTGTCCTTAAACTTTAAATTTACAGCGGTAGAACACTAGGTTATTTTTTGTTCACTGCCTGTCTGTTCCACCAAATAAATCTTTATTGTTTTGATTTAACTATGCAAACAGATACTACAACAACTGTATTTGGTGGGTGACATCGGCTGTGATCACATGCGCCTTTAGATCCGACATAGCTGCGAATGCCTGACGGATCTAAAGGGTGCAATCAGACGGCAACATCTGGGAAGCGTCCCTCAGTCATCAGCAACCTGTTCTGCTCCACCATGGAAGCAGACTTAAAAGACACTGGGGAAAGTCTGGTAGTAAATAGGTTGCTACGGGCCACGGTTGGACTTTTCCCTGTCTGATCGCTTAAGCACGCTCTCATGCTATTAGGTTGGTTTGATCATTCCATCCCAGCTTGGTGCCGTTTCCCTCCCCCTTGCAGTATGCACATCATCACATACTCCATAGGGAGCCCTCAGTGTGGAGGTGCAATTCCTCGTTTATCTGTATGGGAAACAAATGACCAAAAAACCCCAATTCACCCACGGTTGTGTATGATCACACAGTGATGGACTGAGCCCACAGCTACAAAGGGATGTGTGATCTCGCACCTGCATATCAAAGTCCTCCAGAGGAAATAGCCTCGCTTCCCCTCCACTTAAACTGATGCTTGTGACCGCAGCCATATTGAACTTAATGAAACAAAGCAGCGAGTGAGAATCCAGACAGGCATCATGTCATAGGACTATATAAAACAAAGTTAGAATCCAGTGGTGCCTTTAAGACCAATGAAGTTTAATTCTGGGTATAAGCTTTTGTGTGCATAAGTACTTCTGTGATTACACTGCAGCCCCTCATTAAACCTGTGGTAAAAGACAAACAGACAACACTTGAGAATGTTACCACAGGGTTGATAAATGCATGCACGACTTAAAGGAACATTCAGGCAGATGTCCTCCAAGTTCACTGTCATTGGAGCCTCATCACAAAACAGTTCTTGGGAAAACACCTCACGATGAACAAAAGAATCTGGCTCATCGTCTTCAAAAGTGATGCTGTGTTCAGTCTCTTGGGCTTCACACTACCATCTCCTTTCCGGAATGCTGTGTAACTCCCTATAATGGGGACACATGGCTGGGGAATTCCCAAACTGTGCATTATGAGCTACCACTTGCTTGTACTCAAGGAGCAACATTTTTGTTTTTGTGCAGCATTCCTTATGGCCACACTTGGACATCTCCTCTGAAATCCTCTCATCACAGTTATAATTCCTGTGAGAGAATCGCAGGGCTTGCTGGGTTCTCTTCCCCCCCCAAAAATGCAAGGAGGTCAAGAGTTTCCTGCTCCTTCCAAGCTATCCACCTTGGGGGAAAAGTGGCACTGTTTGAAATGACAATAGCGCTTCAGAGATGGCTCATTAATGGAAGGAAATTCGCTGTATGAAACCCCCATCTCCATATTGCTTTACTCGAACTCAGGCCAACAATGAAGAACATCCCATTTAGAACGGTAATGTGAAAGTGGCCCTTGTCTTTGCTGGTGACCAGTAAGTGCCACAATGAAGATTTCTGAGGAAAGGGAGAGGGTATCTGGGCTCTCTGGAGTATCTGTGTCTTCTGCACATTGAAGAATGTTTCATGATGTGAAATTAGTGGTGCACTTTGTGTGTATTTATGAATATTATTAATGTGAGGTAGAAAGCACAAAGGACCTTTTAAAACTGAGTACTTACTCTGGGTATTGCAGGTTTGAGAGCCAGTTTGGTGTAGTGGTTAGGAGTGTGGACTCTAATCTGGGAGAACCAAGTTTGATTTCGCTCTCCTCCACATGCAGCTGGTGGTGTGACCTTGGGTCAGTTATAAGTTCTTTCAGAGCTGTTCTCTCAAGGACAGTTCTCTAGAGAGCTCTCTCAGCCCCACCTACTTCACAGAGTGCTTGTTATGGGGAGGGGAAGGGAAAGGGATTGTAAGCCATTCTGAGACTTCTTTGGGTAGTAAAGTGTGGGGTATAAATCCAATCTCCTCTTCCTCTTCATGCTGCACTGCAGATGCAGCAAGCAGAAATACCCCTTGCAGTGCTGTATGATGCAGCTCGTGGACTTTCCCCAAAGAAAAAAACAGACACATAAGAATAATCATGAGGGTTTCTTTTTTTTCTGGGCTGTGGAACTAGGAGGGACATGTGGGAGTCTTTGCGTGGGTGACTTGAGTAGGTGATGATGGAGGTTTGCTGAGAAGCTCAAAATATATTTCTGAACAGAATGTGGGTGATTCCTGCACAAATCTGTCTACTGATCATATATTTTAAAGTATGTGTATGGATCTTTTGTGTGTTCTCCTTTCTTCCCCGTGCTTTAAAATGTTTGTTAGTTTCAGGCCTGTAGCCAGGATTTTTAAAGTCGGGGGGCATTTTAATTTCCCGGGGTGCACTGGCTAATTTAATTATAGGTGATTGAATCAACTCCCTCTGCCCCACCCCCTAATGAAGGCTGAAAAGTTTCAAGTGTGCTTATTTCCCGGGTGGGGGGGAGGATTGTTTTGGTTTGGTTTTTTGCTGTGGAGGGATAAGGCAACTGGTGCTAAATATCTCCTAGGATCTTTCCTTGCCATGACCTCCCCCTGGCATGAGGCTGGCACCAGACATCCCCGTGCCCCTTCGAAACAGGCCAAGCAAGCGCTGACCTTCTCCAAGGAACTCTCCATGGCCAGAGGTTCCTTAGGCAGCTGTGGTGGCTCAAGGCTTCCCTTTTGTCTCCTCCGAGTGCTTCCGCCTTCACCCCGGCCAGCTCCATGCTGGCTACACTTAGGAAGTACCAGGCAGCTGAAGGAGGAGGAGTTTCAGATGCTCACCTAGGGGACTGGAAAAGCTGCTGTGACCTTCCCAGCTCCTGTAGGAGTGGAGGAATGTGCCAAAATGCACAGTGTGTGTGTGTGTGGGGGGGGGTGAGACAGAAGTTTGAGTCCAAGCCAGGAGCACCTTTAAGACCAACAAAGTTTTAGGGCTGATAAGATTTAAAACAGCAAAAAGGATTTAAATAGCAGGTTGTGCCTCTTTCAAAGGGTGGCTGTAGATGGTTCTCTCAGCTCCCCCCCCCTTTCTTAGAAGTGGAATGTTCCAAAAGGCTTTTTCTTCACCTGGAACAATATGATGGAGTCCTGCTCTGCATGGGAGGGGGGCGCTCCACAACATGCTCTGCTCAGAGGAGGTAGCTGCCGAAATGGCACTGCCCCTTCGGAGCTGCTCCCCAGCAGAAGGATCCCTGTGGCTGCCACCCACCTAAGAGGCGCCTCCATGCAACTGGGCACGTGCCGCCATGGAGTGTCGAGCAACAAGCACAACTTGGGGCAGGCTGGGAGTGCGAGTGGCAGGAGATGGGGGCGGAGAGCGTGGCCTAGGCTGCCTCTTTATTGGGGACAGAATCGGGAGGCGTTTGAAGGGGCTTTTGCTCTATGTTGGGGGAGGGGTGCCCCCAAATGCCCCACTGTAGCTACGGGCCTCTTTAGTTTTGACTTTGCAGAATGGACTAGCAATTTCTAATAACACCTCTTTGTTGGAAAGAGTGCTTCAAAGAGTTTGGCCAGAGAAATAACTCAGACTTTTTTGCTTGTTGGAAAATCAGATTTCCCCCTCCCCCATCTTTGCTTTCATTGTGTTTGTAGTCATAATAGAAAAGTGATCTCTGGTATTGCTTCAGCCTAGTAGGTACCAAATGGGTCAATCCTTTGGGGTAGCAGTTTGAAAATGTTAGGTCTCTCATGTCATTGCTTGGGGTTTTCCTAAGAGTTCCTTCTGTACTGACCTACCTGTGATCCTGGTTTTTTTTTTAATGTAGAAGCTCCGTGCTTATTCGGCTAAATATTTGATTTGGGTTGAACTAGCAAAACATCTTGTCTTCCAGTCATTTGGACATCTAGCTTATTCCCTACTCTCCAGTTGTATCTGTTTAACATTCACAGTGCAATTTAGCTTTCTTACTGAATATTCAAGTTGCTGGTGTCTACCTAATGTTGAACATTATCTGCCAAGTGCATCTATTGTCTGTTGTGAGGAAAGGATCTGCCAATGCTTTTCTAGTGGGCACTGCATTCTGAAATTTTGATAATTATGATTCCTGGGTGTGATGTATCAAATTGTCTAAGTGGGTATGCACATATCTTTTACTGCAGTAAAACCAAACATGTTAAAGGAAAAAGAAATTGAAACTGCTATTTATCGTATTTATACCCCGCCCTCCCCACGAACGGGCTCAGGGCGGCTTACAATGTCGGTACAATGTACCTAGTCTATATAAAACATTTAAAACATTTTAAAACAATTAAAACAATCATACATGTAAAATGCTTGCAGTACAAGTCGTTCATTCATTAAATTAGATGACGCGCTCTAATATCTGCTGTCAGAGTCCCCAATTCACCGATCTTCCGGCCTTCTGCGTAGATAGGACTCTGTCTCCACACCAGGGCCAGCCCTATACCACAGATGTTCAGATGGTGGTAGTTGGTGGTAGTAGTGGTGGGCGGCTCCTAACTGAAAGCCTGGTGGAAGAGCTCCATCTTGCAGGTCCTGCGGAACTGTAAAAGGTCCCACAGGACCCTGATATCTGATATTTAAGGTATTCCTATCCCTACCTGTCTCTTGAGCATTGTGTGTTGTCACAGATTATATCTTGGGCACATTCAGTAAATCCCCAGAACAGTGACATGTGCATTTCATACTGCAGTGTCAGTCATACTGCTTGCGACTAGTTTCAACATACTAGGACCCCCCCACACACACACACCTTTACATACATCCTTGGATTCTAAATTAACTGCTACCATAAAAGGAAAAAAAAGGATCTTGGAAAAGGATCCTTCTGAGAGTAGTGACACATTGCCGTCAACTCAGCAAAGCAGCAAATGGTTTTAGGGATTCTAATTAAAGGGTTAGAAAACAGACTGTTAGGAGGGACATATAAGAATAGATAGGATGGAAATTGAGATTGTGGGGAAGACGGCAGGAAAAAAGGGCGTGAAACTTCTGACAGCAGATGAAAGAGCTGCTGAGAATGAGACAGCAAGGCATAGAGGGGAATTGGAAAGATGGCTCTGAAGCTTCTTGCCTGATTAATGATGCTCAGGCTGTGATCCACTGTAATCCTCTCATTAGCAAGCTGAGAAAAGTAATTTTACACTGGCCCCTGACCACCTTTCCCTCTGCTGTCCTCCCCCCACTACTGGTGATTGATTGTCCTAGCCCTTTCTTTGTTGTCCAGATGGACACATGGCCAAGGTGGTGCATTAGTTGGTGCCAAATTTGATGTCCTTCCTGGAAAAGCACAAGGTTCAGATCAGCCAACTGACAACCATTCATAGCTTTGAAATGAGTTAATGTTTTGTAGCATGAAATTAGTGTTTAGGACCTACATCTGAATGGAAGAAGCTCACACATTCTTGGATAGCTACAGCTCCATGTAGTCTAATAAATCCATTTATTTTTTTCTAAGAAACAATTTCTTGAAGTTGAATCAAAAATTTGTGGAATTGGTAGGTAGCACTTATGTTTTTACAAAGAATTTGTAATCTGAAATATATTTTTATTAGGGAGCAAAGCCCGTTGTGGTGGAAGACAACGGGCCCTAGAAAGGAAGGAAGAGAGGTGGAAGGGAGAGAGGGTTGGAGAAAGGAAGGGAGGAAGGAAGGAAGAGGGGGAAGAGTGAAAGAAAGGAGAGACGAAGAAAGGAAAGGGGGAAAGGAAGGGAAGAGGGGCAGAAAAGGGCTTTTCTGGGCCCAGAGAAGGCCTTTCTGTCCCCCACACACCATCCCCTGGGCCTTCTATGGGGGCAGTAGGCAGTGTGTGGGGGAAAGGGCTTCTCTGGGCCTACTTCCCCCATAGAAGGCCCAGGGGATAGTGTGTGGGGGACGGAAAAGGGCTTCTCTGGGCCTACTGCCCCCATAGAAGGCCCAGGGGATGGCGTGTGGGGGACAGGAAAGGCCTTCTCTGGGCCTAGTGCCCCGTAGAAGGCCCAGGGGATGGCATGTGGGGGACGAAAAGGCCTTCTCTGGGCCTAGTGCCCCGTAGAAGGCCCAGGGGATGGCGTGTGGGGGACGGAAAAGGGCTTCTCTGGGCCTACTGCCCCCATAGAAGGCCCAGGGGATGGCGTGTGGGGGACGGAAAAGGGCTTCTCTGGGCCTAGTCCCCTCATAGAAGGCCCAGGGGATGGTGTGGGGTGGCGGAAAAGGGCTTCTCTCACTTGCCTCAGCCTTGAGGGCCTGTCCCTGCGCTCATACTCCAGACAGTCCTCTCTTGTCGGAGGACTGGAGCAGACTGAGCTGAAAACACTGACCGGGGCTGACGTGGGCGGGAGTTTGTGAAGCAGCCAGTAAATCCTGGCCAGTGTCTTCTGACTGCCAGTTCTTGAGCCGAATCAATTATGGCAAGCATAGAATGCTGTGGAACCAAAATTCAAATATATATAAGGACAGGATAGATAAAACACCACAATCTAATGATTGTTACAGGTACCAGGAGCTTTTAGGTATAGGAAGAGCTGCTGCCTTCATTCCAGGGAAAACTGCAGGTCCTTGTGCATATTCCCTTGTGTATACAGAGCTGCTGTTTCCGATGAACTGAGGCCATGCACCTCTTGTGCACAAGACTTTTTAGCTCTGTATTGACATGAAAACATGCAACTGGATTGTATCAACTATGCAAGTAGTTCAGCAACTCTCTGAATTCTGTCTTTGGTTCTTTCTAGATCTGGTTTAATGTCATTGTACAAGGTGCACAGTGATACAGTTTTGCCATAAAAATCAACTTTTAACCAAAGTGCTTGAGAAGGTGGTGCTTTAAGGACTAGATCTGCAATTCAATAGTGCTTTTAGGCCGGTCCTTGAGCATGGATCCCAAGGAGTATTCGTGGTTCAGATAATATTTCATCAACTTTGGTTCATGCTCTAGTTGCATCTCCTCATGGAAAGTGATAACTCTGCCATAGGTAGCCATGCAGTGGTAATATCCAAGTTGGATTCCTGCAAATAAATGGAGGTCTGCCTCTGAAGAGTATTCAGAAATTTCAGCTGGTCAAGTTGTTAACTAGGACCTGCTGTCTTGCTGATGCTTAAAGGTCTGCTTCCATTAATTTTGTAGATACAATTTAACATATTGGTTTTGACCTGAAAAGCTGCAAACAGTCTGTGACCCCAGAGTGTTTGAAGGAATGCCCTCTTATGTACGCACTCACTCATTCATCAATGTCATTATTTGAGGCCCTGATCCAAAGTATCTCCACCTTCAGAAGTTAGCCCAACAGGCTTGGAGAAAAATGTCTGGTCTCTTGTAATAGAGGCTTAATGTATAGAAATAGACAGGGGTGAAGCTTTCCATGGTATGGAGGTAAATAAGAATCCTGTCTACTTTGTTGTTGCTGTTGCTGTCCAATGTATTTTCAGATTTATTTAACGTTATTTTATTTTCTATTGTAAGCCGCCTTGAGGTCCTTGTGATGGAGTGACAAGGTATACATGACTTTGAGCTTGAACAAAAGTGGGTTAATTCTTGAAATACTTTAAAGGTGAAGCAACTTAAAAATTATAATGCATCTGCTCTGAATCCCATTTTGAAAACATCTAATTGCTGGACTCTGCATAAAAGATTAAATAGCAGAGGCTGTGGTCTCCACACCCTTGACCCCAACATTTCTCTTTTCAGAAATTCGTCTTTGCAAAGGGTGTGTTTAAATTTAAATCAGCCAACTTGAAAAAAAAAAACAACTTGCCTTGACCCTGTGACTTATCCACAGCCTGCCATTAAACAGATGATGTTTTTCTCATTTTTCTTATGCCAAGAAAAGCTTTACCACCTTGAATTCTGCATTTGGAACAGCTTTTTCAGAAGCAGAGTCAGTAAAAGAATTGGCAAACCTGTTTGGTAGCCCTTAAGGAAAAAGAGGGAGAGACTGAGAGAGAGACCATCTCTTCATTCACAATAAAGTTCAGTCATCAGGAGAGAAACTCTCAGCCTAATGCTCTGCAGATGTTTTCTATGGAGCAAAGGGCACTCTAATTGACCACAGGTGTGACCTGTGGCTAGGTAACATGCTCCCCTGCCTTGGAGAGACTTACCAGAGGTCAGGTTCTAATCCACTGTCTTCAGAAGCTTTTATCCATCATAAACGAGTGGGGCTGAGGAGGCTGAACAGACTAAAAGGAAGAAGAAAAGAGCAAACCATGCCGTAATAGAACCAAGCACTCATTTGTCATGTTAGAGCAAAGCTGTGTGACAAGCTCTGTCTGCTAACACTAATCCCCCTGTGTATTACAGTCATGCACTGCAGCACAGATAAGGAAGCTGAGCTCAGGGGAAGGCAACACCGACCTCCCCCTCCTTGGGTAGGGGATGATGGAAAAAACATATCTGTTCAATGGAGATATTTTTCCTTCAAACCCCGCCCCCCCACCACCTTGAACTGCACCAGACAACAGTTTCAAACAACACCCATTACTGCCAAGACTAGAGTATGCAAAGAGTTGTTTGCAGAGGAAGCACCTTGCTGGCTGGAGTTTATCAAAAGTACATTCCTGCATCAGTATGAAGCCAGAAAAAAAAAGTCCTCTGGGGAAGCCAGTCAGACACATGCTAGGCTGCTGGACAGGAAGGAAAGATGGAGGAGAGAAAGTCCTTTTGAAATAAACAACTCCCTTTGGTGTGTGTGTGTGGGGGGGGACACTGTCAGTTTAGTGATAGAGAGAAGGCTAGCCAAGGGAATGGGTAAACAAACAGATTCACTAGCATAGAAATCACAGACTGAGTTTGGAATTCTACCCCCTCTTGTCCTAGAAGTTTCTTGTATTTTGCCTGATGTAGATACAGTTCATCTGAATGTAGACAACAACCCAGGAATGATTTCTAAGTAACTGTATTGAGTAGAGGCATTGATTACTTAGAAGTATTTGCGGGGAAGATTCCTGACTGCCCTGTGAAGTTGGATCTCTCACACATGTACGCAGCCCCACTGGTGAGAAGGGCTGTAGTTGTGGCTTGAAAAGGCAATCTGGAATATTCATTGCTGGCAGATCCATGCACAAGCAGGTCCTGCCTGTTGCTTGACATGGCAGGCAAGACTGCTTGTCTCTGCCTATGGTTAAGCAAGCCAACTCCATACACTTTCCTGCTGTTTTAAGGAGAAACCTGGGCAAGGCACAGTGTTCCCCACAATGCACTGGGGAATCTTTGAAGAACCTAGAAGAACCCTAATCGGGGCACCAGTGGGATAAGGCACAAATTGCTCCGGCAGTTGCAGGGTCAGGGGGATACAGGGTGGTGTAGCAGAAGGAACACCGGCAGACACATATCTTGGTGAAAATATGGCCACAGCTTTTTATTGTATACAGCTGAAAGGAGCATAGGCACAGCCTGGGGATGGATCCCGTGCTGGGCAACTTGCCTGCTGCCTGATAACCAAACTCCCCCAGCCTGCATGCCAGGGGATGACACCAGGAGTGGCAAGACCCTAGGGTCCGTGTGGCTGCCAGCTGCTGCATGATCCCCTTTCCACTTTGTGGTGGAAGCCAGCTGGCAGCCCTCAACTGGGCAAGAGGCTCCACCCCCAAGACCCCTTAAGGGAGTCCCCAAACCAGGGAGGCAGACACACAGGCCCAGCCTCCCCCCCCAAATAATCCATCCCCAAGCCCAAACTGCCCAAGCTGTGACAGAAGAAATAAAATTACAAGATACAAAACATGACTTGTAACAACAGAAATGTAAAACACAGAGGGTGGGTAGGTGAAAAACTGCTGCAAGAAAACTGAGGGAGTGAGGTGGCTCTGGCTCGGGTATAAATAGCCACAGTGGGTGGCATTACCCTGCCTCCTGGGGTAGTGCTGGCTGATGAAGGTTGGCCAGCTCAGCTCCTGGCCTATCCAGTCTCCCCTTGACCCAGCAAGCAGCATCACACTGTCAGACATTCTTCTTCTGCCTCACCCTTCCCCCTGACCAGCAATTGGTTCCACTCAGGTAAGTCTCTACTGTGCTTCCCAGGATAAATCGAGAGTAAAATGGCTACTGACAGTAACTGCAAAAATGTAGCTGGTGTGAACTGTGTGGTGTAGTGGTTAGAATGCTGCCTGAGGACCAAGGAGACCTGGATTCAGATTCCCGCTCTGCCACATAGCTTGGTCACCTTGGGCTAGTCCCTGTCTCTCAGTGTTGCCTCCCTCCCAGGGCTGCTGTGAGTGTACAATGGAGGAAGTAGCTGCTTCCATACTAATATTTTCTTTGCAGGGAAAGCAGGAAACACCACAGTAAAAGGAATTATCCGGGTGATGTCATACCCAAGCTGTGCATGCCACATCAGCCTCTTCTTTTCTTCCCCTTTAGTCAGGAGAAAATATAAACTTCATGTTCTCTGAGTAAAGGGGGAAACTGCAGGGCAGGATGCAGGTGGAGTGTCCATCTGAATGCCCCAGTAGCCACCATGGGAAAGAGGTACCAGAACTGAGAAAAGTAATCTCCATACATCTCAAGGAAGGTATATTCTAATAACGTACTGGCTCGCAGTTCTGACATATGCACAATTTCCTTTCTATCTCACTGTGTTCCTTATTATAAAGCTCTTCAGGTGGGAAGCCACAGGGGGAGAAGGGAGTGAAGGTGTATGTTCTTTGAGGCCCCAGAGCTGTGTGTTTCCACAGATGTTTAGAAGGGGAATTGGGTGCTTTGCTTTAAAGTAAGAGATAATCACTTTGAAGTATGCATTCATTGGAGGGAAGGTGAAAATACTCTACATGGCCATGGAAGGAGCCTAAATAATTTTCTTTTCATAGTCACATTTGGTGGAATTACAGCAGAAACACAACTTAACCTGTTGAACTCAAATTAAAAAAAAATCAGGAGGAGTATTCCTCCTTACCCCCACCTGTCTCTCCATGTTTTTGTTGTTAGTTTTATCCTTAAAAGAGAAAAGCTGGGAGTAGGGAGACATTCCTGTGTTCAGGAAAAAAAGCCTCTCTTGAAGAGAAGAAAAAAAGGTGAGGGAACACATTCCAATAGTATTGTTTAATATTCATATTTCGATTTGGGGATCTAAAATGTATTAGTCATTTATGCAACAAATTAATACAGCCAACATGACAATGTAGGCAATAGAAAAAGAATAACACTGACTTGGCTCAAGAAACTATCGACTAAATCAGAGTCATGCTAATCACAGGGTACCTTCCTCCTCTTCACTGCTAGGCAAAACATTGCCATTTGTGAACAGAGGGGTAGCTGCTGGCATTTTTATATCCACTGTTCTGTTGTTGTCTTTGAAGTCATTGCACTTTTTTTGTATTTCATATATATATATATATGTATATATGTTAAAATGCTAGAGGTGTAGCAACAGAGATGCAAGCTTGAGATAATAGGTGATCCGAATCCTTGACCTGGATCTTGCTTTCAAAAGGTCGTTGGATGCATCTTACACTTTGCCTGCTCTGCTCTGGTGGAAATCTGACAGTTATTTAAGTGTCTAATGGCCCAATCCATAACCCTGTTACTCTTGAGTACTAGAATTTAAACTGATTTAGAGATATTGGTTTTAACAGGACTAAGGCTGCAGTCCTGTGCACACTTATCTTGGAGTTTCTTGGGCTTACTTTTGAGTACACTTGCATAATAGTGTGCTATATGCATCCTAAATCTATAGACATCAACTTCATATACCAAATCCATGCAACAAAGGCATGCTCAGGGTATATCTTACTTGCTGCACACTTGGGATCCATTTGTAAATGTGAACTAGCTGCTTCTGTTTTACTATGTAATCTCCCCCTGCATTTGGGACTGTGTGGAAGACTTTCATGTAAATGGCCAGCAAGTGCTGAAACAGCTGGAGTTATTGGTCAGGTGTCCAACAGATATTAAGTTTGTCCAGTGTCTTAATTTCCCCATGGGATGGATCCAGTGAATGAATCAATTTTATCTGGTCCCATCATGACCTTGGCAAAGAGTGATAAAAGATACTGTGTACAGTTTACTTTGCAAGGAGAAAAAGCAGTGACCTTCTGGTACATCTTAAGATCTAAATGTATATGTATTCTGAGAAGCCAAGGAACCACTGCCAATCTGTCCCTTGTGAATGATCTGTCTTAAAGCACAATGAATCTCCAGCCTCACTCCCTAGTCAATTGATTTTCTAAGGGGGGGACCCCAATGTTGTTGAGCCATTGGGCACTTTTGGACTTTTGTGGATGAGGAGTGTGTGCTACCACATAATGGCTGCAATGGGAGGCAGGGCCAATTTCAATCTGGCTGCCATGGAGTGTTTCAGCCAGTCACAAAATATGAGGAGATTATATGGCAAGCGTCGTCCTATAATGGAGGCAGCTGTTACTGAACGCATGCTCTCTTCAGACACAAAGGTGATGCCTCCTGGGTTCTCTTGAAACAGTCACTTTCTAAAGAGGTGGAGGAAAGCCAGGCAGGTACTTTGATTTGGGGGAGACCTGTTTTCACAAAGAAGCAAATGGGCACCAGGAAGCCCACTGGGGAACATTGCAGCACCCATGAGCACCATGTCGATTCATAATATTTGATGATTTGTGCCATATCTGCAGAACCATTAATTGAAAGTAATGTCACCATTATTATAGTGCCTGATAATCCTTAGTTCATGCCTGGATAACAGATTGGTCCTGAGATATACAGAAATCCTGATTGAAATGAAATGTATTTAGTGAGAGACACGTGATCCAATTTCTAAGCCACAGGAAGTTATTTTGTACTGACCTCCACTACCTAGGAGGAGCTGTGGTGGCTCAAGTGGTTAAGACGCTGAACTGCAGGCTGTGGAAGGTCAGTAGTTCAGCAGTTCGAGACCCGAGTGTGCCGCATGACGGAGTGAGCTCCCGTCTCTAGTTCCAGCTCCTGCCAACCTAGCAGTTCGAAAGCAAGACATTGCAAGTAGATAAATAGGTACCACTTCGGTGGGAAGGTAACAGCGTTCCGTGCGCCTTGGTGTTTAGTCATGCCGGCCACGTGACCACGGAAATGTCTTCGGACAGCGCTGGCTCTTCGGCTTTGAAACGGAGATGAGCACCGCAACCCTAGAGTCGGATTCGACTGGCTTTCGAGCAAGGGAACCTTTACCTTTACCTTTTACTACTACCTAGAATTTGTGTTGATCTTGATGGACACGTGGTATCCCAAGTATACCTTTGTAATGTTACCCATTTTGTTTAGATTTTTTTCCAATTTACCTCCAGTAATTTTTTTTCCAATTTACCCCCAGAAACCCTAATGGATACTCGGACAGCCACAGCTGAACTTGGCTGGACAGCAAATCCACCTTCAGGGGTAAGTGGATGTCTGTTGCTTGACATATCTTTGTATATTAATTGATTGGAGGTGGGAATGGGATGGCTGTTATTTCCACTTCCATCCAAATGACTAATAGAATTGTATGTGTGAGTGTGAAATCTGTCTTCCCTTGATTAACAGAATTACTAATTTCCCATTTTAGATGTCAGATCAAACAAAAGCAAAACTGACATATGTCATTCTATGCAAACACAAATCTGTGTCTTTTTTTCCTAACAGCAGGACTGCTTTAATGGGTGGAGTGTTTTTCAGTCAGTTATGAATTTTTTAAAAACAACCTTTCGATTTGGGGGTTGGGCATTTTTTTTTTTTAAATCTGGGGGTTGATGATAGTATTGCATTATTCCAAATCACAGATAAGAAGGAAACCTGATTCATGGCTCACAGTCATCAGGAGTGAAAATGTCATTTTCCCCTCATTGAAAAAAAGTTGAAAATGAAAAGAAATCCCACTTGCTGCATGAACTCCCAGTCTGTAATAAGTAATTCCTGTCACAGGTTCTCTGGTCGTGCCTAGCAGAGTGATACGGAATGAACCAAATGACACATTGATTTGCCAGCCTTTAGTACTGAGCCATGGCATTTCCTGAGAATGACTGTGCTTTGTGGTGGCAGGTGTGCCACCCCCTTTCCAGACCTACACCTTGACACAGTGGAGGCAGACTGGGCACTGTGAATGATGTTTTTTGATTAGCTCCAACACAGTGAACTTTCCCTGATGTGGAAAGTCAGCTGTTTTGTGTGGCTGTTTTGCCAACTCGTGCTCAGATGGCAGTGGCCCCCCACGGAGCCCACTTTCTGGTGACACACAGAGCGTAGTTGGGAAGGGGCTGGTGTTTGTAAACAGCAGCTTGAGAGAGAACGGGAACTCCTTGTCCATGCCACTGTTTGGATTTATACTTCTAATCACTTTGCACAGCAACAAGTCAGCCACCGCCTGTGTCTCAACTATGCTGCCTAATATACTTCATCGGAAAACATCACATGCTCATTGGGAGTTGGAAGTATTGTTTATGTGCCCAAGGGAATCCTTTTGCACCTGCTGCCTCCTGAAGGAATGCTGATTTACAGCTGGAAAAGACCTCTTGAAAGCTGGGAGGCAGCAGGATAGGAAGAGAGAAGAAATTGGGACAATGGGGAAAGTGAGAATGAGGACTGCTCTCAGGGTAGCAGCAGTAGGACTGAACATTGTGTGAAAGCTGAGAAGATGGGAAGATGAGGAAGTCTGGAGTGTGAAGAGGGAGGAAGGCAACAGTTTATGAAGCAAGGCTATCGGGAGTTCTGCACACCAAAGTAGATCCACTTCAAGCATGCATGTGTGAAGACATGTCTCAGTGCTCCATGTGTCTGCACTATCTCAAAATCATGTTGGCCTATGTGGTGTGGTGGAATCTTGCAGCTGATTGGTGACTGAGAGAGAAGGAATGGATTCTGTGCACTTACCGGAGAATGCTACTTTGCACGCAGATGACTGTTGGCCATCTGCACAGTAATGATACTGGAGAACTGGGCCATGGTACTGCTGATTAGCTCCACTAAGATGTTTGTTCAGTGCTCATTCTGTGTGTGGTGCCATCTTCTACGCACCCATGCTATCAAGGTGCTGTGCTCTTGGAACGACCATTATGGGGATATTTTAAGACTATTGCCTTTTTTGGGTTCTGGTGTGCAGATTTTAGAAAGTGAAATGAAACCTACACTCAAAGCTCTTGAGAGAAACAAATCACCAGGAAAAAATGTGATATTAATAGAGCTGTATCAAGCCACAGTAATGGAATCTATCAAAATCTAAACAAGAATATGCCAACAAATATCTAAAACAAAACAATGGCTCACAGATGGGAAACGTTCAATCTACATTCCAGTTCTGATAAAAGGAGATGACAAAGACTGTAGCAACTATTGGACCATTGCATTAATTTTTCATGTGAATGAAGTGAAGTTTAAAATCTTACAACAAAGACTGTCACCATATATGGAGTGAGAAATGCCAGATGTTCAAGATGGATTCGTAAAAAGAAGACGAGGCAGTAGAGCTAATAATGCAAATTTTCTTTGGTTACTGAAGCATACGAAAGAATTTCAAAAGAAAATCAGGTTGTGTTTCACAGATTACAGCAAAGCTTTTGACTGTGGATCATGAAAAGCTGTGGTTGGTTTTAAAAGAAACAGTTGTGCTACAACATCTTTTTATTTTTTTTTTGATGCTCAACCTGTACTCTGGACAAGAAGCTACTCTTAGGACAGAATATGGTGAAACAGAATGGTTTCATTGTCAGAGAAGGAGGTATTTTATCTCCCTGTCTGTTCAATCTGTATGCAGAATATATTATAAAGGAAACTGGATTAGATTTAGATGAGGGTGGAGTAAAAATTATTGGAAGGAACATTAACAATCTGAGATATGCAGATGATACCACATTACTAGCAGGAAACAGTAAAGACTTGAAACAACTGAAGGTTAAAGCAGAAAGAGCCAAAACAGGATTATAGCTGAATATCAAGAAGACAAAAGTAATGACTGCTGAGGAGTTACACAACTTTAAGGCTGACAATGAAGAAATTGGAAATTGTTCAATATTTTCTATTCATTGGCTGAATCATCAACCAAAAGGGAGACTATAACCAAGAAAGGGAGACTACAACCAAGGATGTTTGGGAGGTCATTAATTCATTGGGAAGGCTGCTAATGAAGGAACATTCTGGAGGTCATGAATTTATAGGGTTGCCATAAGTCGGAAGTGATTTGGCAGCACTTAACACACACACTGCTTTTTTTGGCTCTAGTATGCAGACTCATTCCTAGGGGAACAGATTCTTGGCAGGAATTAGAGATGCTAGGTTCCAGGTGGGACCTAGGGATCCCCTGGAATTACAACTCATCTCCCGAGAACATAGATCAGTTCCCCTGGAGAAAATGAATGCTTTGGAAGGTAGACACTATGGCATTGTACTCCACAGAGATCCCTGCCCTCCCCAGGTTGCATCCCCAAATATCCAGGGAGTTCACCAACTGTATCTAGTAACCCTACCCCATCCTCTTCTGGTGGGTCAGGAGACCTGGCAACCCTAGCAGGAATCTCCCTGCATCCTGCAGATGGTGCCTGGACAATGTCATCCAAGAAATCTAGAGGGTGTGTTTATATGATGGTGGGAAGTGCTGTCTAGTCACAGCTGACTTATGGTGACCCTATAGGGTTTTCATGCAAGAGATGCTCAGAGGTGGGTTGCCATTGCCTGCCTCCACATCATGAGCCTGGACTTCCTTGGTGGTCTCCCATCCAAATATTAGCCAGGACTGACCCTGCTTATGTGGTGAGGTCAGGCTAGCCTGAGCTATCCAGGTCAGGGTGAAAAAGGGAAGTGCTGTCAAATCACAGCAGCCCCAAAGGGTTTTCAAGGCAAGACATGTTCAGAGGTGGTTTGTCAATGCCTTCCTCCTCCTCGTGACCCTGGTATTCCTTGGAAGTCTCCAGTTCAAATACTAGCCAGGGCCGACCTGCTTAGCTTCCAAGATCTGATGTGATCTGGCTAACCTGGGCTATCCAAGTTAGGGCACATGCTTGTATTCCTGGAGGATATTCTTATAAGTAATTCTGATATTGTCAGTATGGCAGTCTGCCTATAAATCAAATTCATCCTTCCTGTGGCAGTAGAAAAGAGTAAGAGTCCAGTAGCACCTTAAAGGCTAACAAAATTTGTGGTAGGGCATGAGTTTTAGTGAATCACTGCTCATTTCTTCAGATACAGCTAGAATGTAAGTCCATCTGTCCTATATATTGGAGAGTGGAGTGATTTCAGATGCCAAATGATAATAGTAGGTGTGATTGGATTAGGTGTGATATGCAGAGAGGTAGTAAGTGTGGAGAAATCTGTACTGGTAATGAGACAGGAAACCTAGGTCTTGATTCAATCCAGGTGGATGCATTGTGTTGAACTTTGTTATCAGTTGTAGTTCAGCAGTCTCTCTCCCTAATCTCCCTCTGAAATTCCTTTGTAAGATAACTGCTACTTTTAGGTCAGCAACTGAATGTTCTGGAAGGTTAAAATGTTACCCCACTGTTTTTTTTTAATGTTGTGGTTTCTTATGTCAGACTTATGTCCATTAATTCTTTGTTGAAAGGACTGGCCTGTTTGTCCAATGTAGAGGGTGGAAGGGCACTGCTGACACGTGATGGCATAAATCACAGAGGATGAGCAGGAATATGAACCTGAGATGGTATGGCTGATGTTGCTGGGTCTGCTAGCATCTATATGAGAGCAAAGGTGGCATCTTGGTTTGTTGCAGGCCTTGGTACCAGAGCCCATGTGACAGTTAAGTAGTTTATCATTGTGGGTGAGAAGTGGTTTTAGGTTAGCAGGTCCACTAGTCTGTAAGCGAGAAAAGGTTAGTGCTCCTGCCCCCCCCCCCAGTGCCTGCATGAGGGAAGTGTCACTTTCCAGCAGTATTTTCTGTGGTGTCAATATGCCTTTGGCACAGTATATAGCAGGGTTGTCAAACTCATTTGTTATGAGGGCTGGATTTGACATAAATGGGATTTTGTTGGGTAGATATTAACTTTATAAAGGACACCAACAAACACAATTAAAGTTTTTTTAAACTTAAAATACAAACATGCTTAAAACAGTAACACTCTTGCAATATTTTGTTTATTTAACAGTCTTTGATAACTGACACTTCTTAAACCTTCCCCCTGCCCTTAAAAGATGCTTACCTAAAATAGAAAGGTGGGGGATAGTGGAATTTGGCAATGCAATTTTTAAAATAAAACATAAAGAAGATGCACAAGGATCACAGCAGAAACTAAAAATATAAAATGCTCTGAGCCTAGGAAAACATGAAATGGCTGGGCATTGCAAGCTCTCCCCCCCACTCCAATCTACTCAGAGTGGCAGTGGCTCTCTAGTGCAAAGTCCCCCTTTGACTGTGATTCCCAGGTTAGAGTACTCACTCAGGCATCCATTCTCAAGTCCAGTCAGCAGTGACATAGTAGCTCAAAACATCAGCCCTTTATTTGCAAGGAGACAACTTCCATGTGGCATACAAACACTGGAAACTGAAACTACTTGAGCTCCACTCCACTGAAATACATTGCACCTCAAAAAAAGTTGCAAAGAAAATGTAGACTGGATTTTCCATTAAGGTTTCTGTGCCCAGATAGACTACTCTGGGACTGGAATGACAGCTCCCAGAGGAGAATTCCATTCCCAGAATGCAGCTACTGCTCCCAGGGACTGTCATACCACTTTGGAGACTGTCATTCCAGTCCCAGAGTAGTCTATCTGTGCCCAGAGACCTTAAAGGAAAACCATTCTGCTTTTCCTTTGCAACTCTGTTTTTGTGCTTTAGCTCAAAGGAGCTTCCTGCTGAAGGAGAAACAGGCTGGGAAGTTTGGCAGCCCTGATCTCCCTTGGAAAGGTAAGGACAAGCAGGGGAGGGGGTGGGAGGGTAGAGAAGAGAGCCATGGGCTGGATTAAAGCCCTGAGTGGGCTGGTTCCAGTCCATGGACCATAGGTTTGACACCCCTGGTATACAGCATAGTACTCACTATATTAGTATCAGCTATACACTTTCAGTTGGTTCAGTATGTCAGTAACATTTCATAGACTTGTGTTCCTTGGAACTGGGCTTTCTCCCTCTCAACAGGCCAGCCCCATCCTCCTGGCTGCTGCCACCCATTAAGTGAACTATGTGTGCAGAAGTCAGCACCCCTTCTTCCCTCCTCCCTACCTAAAGATTTGTAATTAGGAAACATTAGCACGCTCAGAGCAGCTTTCGTACCTGAACACCATTCATAATTGCACTCAGCAGTGCTCTTCTCCGGCTATTAATGTCACTTCTATGAAGTAATGAGGAACAAACCACCTTCAGGCACTTAAAACATCTTCTTTGTACAATAGAAGTATTTGAGGAATGGGAGCATAAAATACCTTGACTCACATTCCCCTGACAGAGAAAGTGATCAACAAAGACAGGGACAGGTGCACGAGAAAAAGATCAGTTAGAAAGATGGTTGCTGGCTTAATAGGTTGGTTTAAACAGGTGATAGAGGGCTAGCTGGAGAGAGACGCTGCACCAGACATGATTGTCCTGTCAGGCAGTGGTGAGACTAGAGATGGATGGCTTTATCAAAGGAACGAAGATATAAGGACTGATAACTTCTGAAGCAAAAGGAAAATTTGATCTCTCCAGATCTCTCCCCTTCCTTTGGGGTCCCTTCCCTATTACTGCAGAGCTTTTCCTTTTCTCTGTATAGTTTGGAAGTGCCTAGGCTGCTGTGGTTGATTGTTAAAGCCTCAATATTTAATTGTTTTGTATCTGTTTTGGGTGTGACTTCTCTGCAGGAGTGGGAATTATTCTTGTGGAGAAACACGTGGGAAGAAAACAAAGCCGCTATCGAAGGCCCATGGAGATTTGAATGGGGAAAAAATCCATTAGAAGGATACCAGATTTTTCTTCACAATAGTTGCATCAGCTTGAGCCTGTTAATGAAAACCACTGTCTTGGAATCTACCCTCCATATATTAGGTAGACATATTGCTTCCTACCTGTCCATTTTATCACAACCTCCCTCCCGCATTTCCCATTTCTTACTTCACATTCAGTGTATATTGAAAGCTGCTTCTCGTGGAGGGCGATTTTATGAGAAGCATCAATCCCAGGTAGAGTTGCCAAGGCTCCCTTTGGCCCCAAGACTGGGATGTAGGGCTCTTCCTCAGGACAGCAGGTTGAGAACTCAGTACTGTCAGCTAGCCCTCTCCTCTCACTTGGCAGCTTCTTCTTTTGTGCAGGCCTACCTCTAATAGCTACTACACATGTAAATTAGAGACGGGACACCATAATCTGGTACTAACAGCTCTGCTCCATTTTTACTTCAGTGTAGTTAATTTCAGTGTTTTTTTAAAGGTTTTTTTTTTTGGAGAATAGTCTTTCTTTTCAAACCACACACCTGTGAGTAGACACATTCACAGATACCATCTAGTACAAAGCAAAAAGTGTACAAGCTGCTGAGAACATATGCCTGGGGGTGCCAGCTTGGAAAAGTAGCTGAGGGGAGGGGAAGGATTAAACACCTCTCCTCTGCTTGTTTCATCTCTGCTACATTTGTTCCCTCTATCACTTTTTAAAGAGATGTTCAGCAGAAACTCAGCTTCAGTTTCAATGAATGCTCTTTTTCCTTGTATGCTTTGGGCAACTATGATAACTTCCTGGTCCACTAGTTCTGGAGGGAAATACTATTAGTGACATGAAACAGCATTTGTTGTTGCTCAGAGAGAAAGAGAGGAGTTGTGAGGGAAAGATGTCATCAACTGGATAGCAATGAGATATGTGAATGAAGACAAAAAAAACACCCAGAGCAGGTGGATAGATAAATATGGTATCTAGCAGCAAACATATGGATAGGCAGACAGATACAATACACATTCAGAGGCTGTAGAGGAAAAGAAGAAAGACTGAGATAGAAAGCAGAAAAGAAAGGAAAGCAGATGGATGATATGAAAAGAGGGGACAGGTAGCAAAAAGTGGAAATAACAAGGAAAAGCAACTCCAAAAAACAAAAGGGACAGAGTGAAAATGGAGCACTTGTAGTCCTTCCTTTCTCCTGAATTGGTTTGCATACATCAATGTTACCAGTCTCATTGCTAGTGGTCAGCATTGTCAAGCATCTACAGTGGCCCATGCCAGTGATGTTGCTTCTTTTCTGCTCTGTGGCCTTTCCCATCACCTCCCCTTCCTTTCCATGTTTTTGCCAGCTCTGAGCATATAATATCTGCCACCTCCCCCATCATTCTCATCTCCAGTCTGTAAGAGGTGTCTGCTGCCACGCAAAGTTCTCTACATTGGCCAGTAAAGGACAAGAATTCAGCAGCTGTGGCTTGTGCACTTGGCCCTGATTGGTGCTGGGTAGGTAAGTGTGAGGCAGGCAGGGAGGGAAGAAGTAATGGCTGTTCTTCCCCAAATACTTTTCTAGCATGACATAGTATATTATTCCAGTGCTAATCTCCTTTCCCTATTCTGACTTTTCCAAAGGTTGCCATATTTGACTAGGGCCAATAAGGATGTTACCCTGAATTTTCTAGTTCTGGTGTTGAGGTTTGCTGCTACTTCAGTGGGCTCTGACCTGGACTGAGGAGGTTCAGAAGAATTCTGGCCCTCAAAGAGCAACAACCAGGGATTGGAGGGGGAGACTGCATTTAATTTATTCACCCTGGCTGGGACCAGGGCTGTTTTTGGGCAGGAACGCACAGGAATGGAGTTCCGGCTGGCTCCCGAGCAGGAACTCATTAGCATAACAGGACACAACCAAGAGCAGACACTTATTAGGATTGGCTACATTAGGGGTTTGTGGCCTGACATGCAAAGGAGTTCCTGCTCCAAAAAAACCCCTGGGTTTTGACAACAAACAAGGTAAACAGAATAAGAAGCAAAAGGTGGGTGTGGCTGGATGACCTCACTTCTGGTAACATGGGGGTGTAGCCTAATATGCTAATGAGCTGTGGTGTCGGGTGTGGCCTAATATGCTAATGAGTTTTTGCTGGTTTTTTTCTACAAAAATAGCCCTGGCGGGGACTATACAGGCAATTCCGGACAAAGCCTGGAAAAAAAAAATCTCAGGTAATACCTCATCCAATAGAGTGGCTTTCAGGGAAACTAAGGTCATAATTAGAAATCTCCAATTGTGCCATTTGTCTTAGCATGTTTCTTGCCTTACTTCAAAGCCATGCTCATTATTTGGAGCTAGCCATCTCCAATATGAATATACTTCTGAGCCCAAGAATTCCTTCCCCTTTAATATAGTTTAGACAACCAGGTCTCTGCCTGTAACCTCTTTGTACTCAAGCCCAGAAAGAGAAGAATCTTTTTCTGCTTGCCCTATAAAAAGGAACAGAATCCTTCCCCAAACTGTGCTTGTATTTGCCCTCCTGGATTACCTATGTCCTTGAGCTCCCTTCTGGCACACAGTGATTGGCATTGCTCCTTGAATATATTAGCTGTCCAGTCACCTGGATGTTCTCTATTAGTGCCGGGTTCTTTGTTACATTGCAGGAAGATTGGTATATCTCTCCCTCCTCCCTGCTATTCCACTTGAGTAAGATAATTTTGGTGCTTAAAATCACTCTGTAGTCCAGTTCAACTAATTTTTCCACCTTGATGCATTATATGACCCCCTTTAATAAAAATTAAACACATGAAGCTGTCTTATACTAAGTCAGACTGTTGATCTATCATGGTACGTATTGCCTACTCTCACTAACAGTGGCTCTCCAGAATCCTAACTAGAGGTCTTTCACATCATCTTCTATCTGATCTTTTAAAATGGAGATGCCAGGGATTGAACCTGGAACCTTCTGCAGACCAAACAGATGCTGTACCATGTAGCCATGGACCCTCACTGAAAGCTTATTTCTGATTTTTATGCTACTTAATGTACTTCTGTGATAGCACTTTATCACTCTGTCACATATCATTATTGCTGGTGAACTGTGCAGATGAACCGTCACAAACTTTTAAGAGCCAAATGAACTCGTTCAGTTCATGAGGTTCATGACATGGTAGAATGGCCTCCTGGTGTGCTAGAGACACAAAACTCACAGGGGATCTCCTGTTGACTCTCCTCTACCTGCCCTCCAAGTTTGGTGAGGGTTGGATAAGTTATGGACCCCTAAAGAAGGTCCCCCCATCCTCCATTGTTTCCTGTAGAGGGGGAAAAACAGCAAAAAAGCAAGGTCAATAGAAGCCCAGCAGAATAGAATCAAAATCCCAGAGAATCTCTGCAGTAGAAACTGAAGATGGGGCATTTTTGCAAGCCCAGCAGAACCAGTGCCATTGTGACAGTGCAAACCTAACAGGACTAAGTTCAAGTCAGAGAACGTGTGCAGCAGAAACTGAAGGGGGGCATTTTTGCAAGTCCAGCAGTACCAGTACAATCAAAGAGTGTCCAGCAGAATCCAGTGTGACTGTGGCAATGCTGGCTCAACAGGACTGATGTCTGAAACACAATCACAATCCAAGCAAGGGGGGGTTGCAAGCCCAGCAGAACCAGTGCAATTTACTAGTGCCTATCAGAGCCCAGTGCCATTGTGGCAATGCCAGCTCAACAGGACTGATATGAACCACAGATTCACTCTCCAAGCAAGGGTGGGTTCAAGCCCAGAAGAACCAGTGCAATGTTCCAGTGCCCATCAGAACCCAGTGCCATTGTGATAATGCCAGCTCAATAGGACTGGCGTGAAGTACAAAATCATGATCCAAACAAGGGGGGGGATTGCAAGCCGGGCACAACCAGTTTAATGTACAGAATGTGCAGCAGAACCCAGCATCACTGTAGCAATGCAAGTAAAAGAGCACTAAAGTCAAACTAGAGAATTCTTGTAGTACAAACTGAAGTGGGAGACATTTTTTCAAGCCCAGCGCAACCAGTTTGGTGTACAGAATGCCCAGAAGAACCCAGTACCACTGTGGTACTGCAAACTTAAAAGGACTTATCCCAAGAAATCCAAGCAAGGGGGAGGGGATTTTGCAAGCCCAGCACAAACAGTTACAATGTGCAGAATGCCGGTAGAACCCAGTGCCACTGGCATTGCAAGCTTAAAAAGACTGATCTCAAAGTAGAGAGTCACAAATCCAAGCAAGGATTGTGGAAATTTGCCAGCTCTGTGCGTGAAAATGGGAAGAGAACACAAAGGAAGGCAGGTCAAAGGGGGAAAAAATCCTCTTGAAACTGATATGACTAATTGAAACTGACTAGAGTGTTTCCAAGGCAGAAGAATTCTGCTCCCCCTTGTTGCTTTGAAGTTTGGTAAACATTTAGTGTGAGCAGACAGTCTGTCTGGAAATGTCTCCATTCACAAATAGGCTGTAACCTCCATGAACTGCTTGAAAGTTTGCGTCAGTTGACCTTCCATGAACTTCAGTTCACAAACTGGCCAAAATTTGTCGTGAACTTTGGTTTGTGAGCTAGTTTGTGCCTATCCCTACTCACACTTTTTTCAGTATTAACATTGAGGCAGCAGGTCTACAGTTAAGAACAGAGTGGCTATGGAGGAGGAATAGTTTCTGCACGCTTGGTTTCTAGCGCAGTTTTGTGGGTAGCAGTTCCAGATGGGAAGTGGACCCTTATTCACATGTCTCTGGCTGACCATATGTGGCAATAGGTATTATCATCAACTCATGAATAGTGTGAAACTCTGAGCACGGAATGATATGTTTTCACACAGGCTGCTGCTTTTACATCAACCTACTTTGTCATTCTTATGAGTTACCATATTGTATCACATCTTTCTCACATTGTCATTGTACAATTATTGGTTTAAATAGGAGTCAGGAGCCCAAGTTATCTGGATTTAAAATAGTCAAGCTGCTGAGTCCCTGATTTTCTATCAGTGGCCACAATGAGATACTGTGATTTTTTTCATTCTGTATGTGTGTGAGAGTGAGTGTGAATGTGAAGTAGCATATATATAAATATATCAAGTAAAAGTTGGGTAGTGTGTGGTGACTTTGAACCATTCAGAGTGACTTCAAGTTATTCTTTTAAAATGGGTTTACTCCTGCTAGCTCAACCGAACCAGTATGTGTGTGGGAGACTGAAACTGTGCATGGGTTTAAAATGCTAACCTCAGGGATACATTTTTAAAAATATTTTCTGTTATTACACATACCACAGATTCATCATGTTCATTATCTGATCATCTTAGTCTGGAGGGAATGGGTTGAGGTTAGGAGGGACGTGCATCCTATGGGATAATCTTATCTGAAGTAGCCTTTAATTATCTGGGAGAAGAAGGCCATCCTTTCCCTACATGGCATTAATGATAAAAAATGGTCTGGACTGCAAGACGAATCTAATTGGGCAGTAATGGCATGAGTAATGTTGCCCAGATAATGACTCAATAACCAGATCTGGTGTGTTCATAACAAGAAAGAAAATGATTTTTAAAAGCCATTAATCATTCAAAACAATTATTAATAATGTAGCCATGAGGGGCTCCAAAACAGGCTCCAAGACAGGACAGGTCTTTGTTGCTGACCATTGGACCCCAAAAGATGCAGAAGAACTTGGTTTTTTTAAAATTACAGTCCTGTCTCTATCTTCCTAACAAAGAATAACCAAATGGCATTGAAAGGAACAAAGGCAGTTTTGGACAGCATTCAGATGTGACACTAAGGGACACTGTCCATTTGTCAAATGACTTGCATGAGTGGATGACCACTAAAAAAAACAAAACAGAGGCTGAAGGCCAAACTAACTGTGATGCTGGAGTTCTATGAGTGGAACTCCATGACTGTAATTTGGCACCAAAAATAAGATGTGAAGAACTTTATTTGGTATAGGGGTTAAGAGTGGGGGACTCTAATCTGGAGAACCAGGTTTGATTTTCCACTCCTCCACATGTAGCTGCTGGGTGACCTTGGGTCAGTCACAAGTTCTCTCAGAGCTGTTCTCTCAAGAGTTGTTCTCTTAGAGATTTCTCAGCCTCACCTACCTTGCAGGGTGTCTGTTGTGGGGAGGGAAGTGAAGGAGACTGTAAGCTACTCTGAGACTCCAAGTGAAGGGCGGGGTATAAACCCAATCTCCTCTTCCTCCTCTTCCACCTCCTCCTCCTCTTCTTCCTATTCTTTTTCGTTGTGGCTGCAACACTTCCTCCATGCCATCTTCCTCACCTCCATGGACTACTTATAAACCTGGTGAGGAAAAAAAGACCTCTATTGTGCCTGCCTTTTCCCACTCCTGTTTTTCCCCATCAAGTCACAGATGATTTATGCTGACCCTCACAGGGTTTTCAAGGCAAGAGACGTTCAGAGATGGTTTACCATTGCCTGCCTCCATGACCCTGATATTTTGGAGGAATCTCATCTGAATACTAGCCAGAACAGATCCTGCTTATCTGCTGAAATCAGGCTGGCCTGAGCTATCCAAGTCAGGGGTCTTTTTCTACTACTAGGGCTTAAAATAGCTTTGGGGGAATACATTTCCAACCAGTGAAAAGAACTTGGTGGGGAAGGGCAAAACTTGCTTCCCCAGGGCTGAGGCTCCAATCCAGAGAGTATCCCTTCCTGCAATTGATCTTTGTGACCAGATTACTCATCTAATTGTTGTTGTTATTATTATTATTTGTATTTATAGCTGGCCTGTCGTGCAAGCAGGCTCATATTAGTAATACAATAAATACAATTAAAAATTTAAAACACAATAATAAACATTAAAACAGTAATCACAGTCCAACAGAATCAGCCGACTGTGAGGGTTGCCTAGGATATTATCTGGCTTGGTAGGTGGGTGACAACAACCTCAGGGAGGCCGTACACAGATGCCCGCTGCATCAGCCAAAATCCTGGTGGAACAGCTCTGTCTTGCAGGCCTTGCGGAATTGAAGATCCCGCAGGGCCATAATCTTGACAGGGAGCATGTTCCACCGGGCAGAGGCCAGGGCAGAAAAAGCCCTGGTCGAGGAAAGGTGGATGTCCTTCAGGCCAGGGACAACCAGGAGATGCTGGTCCATAGAGCATAATACTCTTTGGGGCATATATGGGAAGAGGCAGTCCCTCAGATATGTTGGTCCCAGGCCATGTAAGGCTTTAAAGATTATTACCAACACCTTGAAGTGAATCCAGAAGCCAACCAGCAACCAATGCAGTTGGTGGAGCACCTGCCAAACATGAGCCCACATAGGCGTAGATGTCAGGAGGTGTGCCACCGCATTTTACACCAGCTGTAATTTCCAGATCAGCCTCAAGGGTAAGCCTATATATGGCGAATTGCAGTAATCAAGCCTGGAAGTGACCATTGCGTGGATACTGTAACTAAGTCCTGGGGGGAGAGATAGGGTTTCAGTAACCTGTTCTGCTAAGATCTGGTGACTGCAGTAACCTGGGCCTCCATGGACAGGGAGGCATCCAGTGTTACTCCCAGGCTCCTCACTGTCTGGGCTGGCACCAAAGGTGCCCTTTCCAGCATGGGGAGCCTGATACCCAGCATCATGTGCAACTTTGCATAAATGAAGCGCTTGTTTTTCACTCATCCAAGAACATAATGTCAGTGGACAAAATGGGAAGGCAGGACAAGTTGAGATCTACCAGCCCTGTCTACAATTACATAGGGGGCAGGGGTAACTAGCTTAGGGGCTTTTAATTTGATGCAGTAGCTTGCAGGCCACATTGCACCATACTCTAGGCAGCATTGCATGTAGGCACTACAGTTTTATTCTTCCAGTTAAATACATGAGTCGTGATAGTAACTTACAAGTGATTTTAATAGTTTAGCTTACAAATAACCTTCAGATATAGAGTTAAACAAAATGTGCACTTCAGCATTCTCTCTCTGAGGATCCCCCCATCCCCTTTCTTGCTCCCCTTGCCTGAGAACTCCTAAGAGGTCATGGGAAATCTGCATGTATGTGAGAGGGCTTTGACTTCACCAATCTTCCTCTTTCTTCTTTGCATTGGGTAGGTCGCCACTACTCAAACTATGCCATATTCTGCTGCTCCCTGTAGCTTGAGGTGCTGACAGACGTTATATATGAGGTTGTGAGCTGCTAAACACCTTCTCTTCCCCTGCCTACTAACTAATGTTTGCTCAGTCAGGAGATTTTGGTCTATGCATGGACAAGCAGCCAGGTGACTTGAGTGAGATCTTTGAACACAGTCTGAGATCTTTAGAAGGAAAAACAATATTTTACCAAAATACATCTCTGTTCACTAGAGCACAGGAGCACTGAAAAACTATATCAAAATAGTACGGAGGTGTTACATAGCTAAGAAAAAGACACTAAGTGTGAGGGTAACTAAATTAAGTCACTGATTTTACCTTGGTATTTCATTCCAAGGAATGGGGAAAAGTGAGGTTGGTGATGGCAGACTTTACTCCGTTTCTTCCTGTTCCCTAGTCTGTGCCTCGCACACTTCCAAAGAATCTGATAAGTGTCTTAAAAACTCTTACTGTCCCAGCTGGAAGGGTTTCTCCCTGACTTATCCTGGAATAACATTTGAGTTCCCATATGTCCTGCTCTGCACCTTTCTTCAATCATATTAAGAACATAAGAACATAAGAGAAGCCAATGCTGAATCAGGCCAATGGCCCATCTAGTCCAACACTCTGTCACACAGCAGCCAAAATATACCACGTGCCATCAGGAGGTCCAGCAGTGGGGCTAGGACACTAGAAGCCCTCCCACTGCTGCCCCCTCCAGCACCAAGAATAGAGTGCATCACCTGCCCCAGACTGAGAGTTCCCATATATACCCTGTGGCTGATAGCCACTGATGGCTATAATTAGATAAATTATGTTTATCTAATTCCCTCTTGAAACTGTCCATGCTTTTAGCTGCCACAACCTCCTATGGCAGTGAATTCCATATGTTAATCACTCTTTGGGTGAAGAAGTACTTCCTTTTATCTGTTCTAACCCAACTGCTCAGCAATTTCATGGAGTGCTCACGAGTTCTTGTATTGTGAGAAAGGGAGAAAAGTACTTCTTTCTCTTCCTGCTCAATCTCATTCATAATCTTATAAACCTCGATCATGTCCCCCCTCAGCCGTCGTTTCTCCAAGCTAAAGAGCCCCAAGCGTTTTAACCTTTCTTCATAGGGAAGGTGTTCCAACCCTTTTATCATTCTAGTTGCCCTTCTCTGCACTTTTTCCAATGCTATAATATCCTTTTTGAGATGTGGCGACCAGAACTTTACACAGTATTCCAAATGAGGTCGCACCAATGATTTATACAGGGGCATTATGATACTGGCTGATTTGTTTTCAGTTCCCTTCCTAATAATCCCCAGCATAGCGTTGGCCTTCTTTATTGCAGCTACACACTGTCTAGACATTTTCATTGAGTTATCTACTATGACTCCAAGATCTCTCTCTTGGTCCATCTCTGCCAGTTCAGACCCCATCAACGTGTATTTATATTTAGGATTTTTGGCTCCAATGTGCATCACTTTGCACTTGGCCACATTGAACCCCATTTGCCACGTTGACGCTCACTCACCCATCCTCGACAGATCCCTTTGGAGTGCCTCACACTCCTCCCTGGTTTTCACCACCCTGAACAACTTCGTGTCATCTGCAAATTTAGCCACTTCACTGCTTACTCCCAATTCCAAATCGTTAATAAACAAGTTAAAAGCATCGGACTGAGTACTGATTCCTGTGGTACCCCACTGCTTACCACCCTCCACTGAGAAAGTTTCCTATTCTCACTCTCTGTCCACAAGAGGACAAAATGACTATTGAGCTTACTTAGGAGCCTTTGATGAGGAACTGTATCAAAAGCTTTCTGAAGGTCAAGGTAAATCTCTATTGGGTCCCCCTTGTCCACATGTTTGTTCACTCAAAAAACACTAACAGGTTAGTGAGACAAGATCTTCCCTTACAGAATCCATGCTAAGTTTGCCTCAATAGTTTTTGTTCATCAATGTGCCTACTAATTCTTTCCTTAATAACAGTTTCCACCAACTTACCCGGTATCGATGTCAGACTGACTGGCCTGTAATTTCCCGGATCTCCCCTGGAGCCCTTTTTAAAGATGGGTGTGACATTAGCTACCTTCCAGTCCTCAGGAATGGAGGCAGATTTTAAAGAAAGATTACATATTTTTGTCAGGAGATCCACAAGTTCACATCTGAGTTCTTTCAGAACTCTCGGATGAATGCCCGAAATCGGTGGTTCTGGAGTGGGCAAGCACTTCTCCTCTGCCACAGTGAAGACACAGGCAAAAAATGCATTCAGCTTCTCAGCCATTTCCCTATCATCCTTCACTACTTCTTTTACCCTTTGGTCATCCAAGGGCACCACTGCCTCCCTGGCTGGCTTCCTACTTCTAATGTATTTGAAGAAAGTTTTATTGTTGGCCAGAGGTAGTGAACAGAGGTGGTGGATGCTCCTATTGAACAGAGGTGGTGGATGCTCCTTCACTGGACGTTTTCAAGTGGAGGCTGGATGACCATCTTTCAGGTATGTTGTAGGGCTATCTTTCGGCTATGCTCCTGCAGAGTGCAGGGGTTGGACTAGATGACCTTCAATGTCCTTTCCAACTCTAACATTTTATGATTCTATGATTCTGTGATATCAAGGTGCACTTCCCCAACTTTTATTGTATCCAAAACAATGGTCTATATTGTTTCTTCCTGGCAGGTGGCAAATGCACCATGTCCATTTGTCTCCATAAAGAGAACCCATCTCCTCTCAGCCTGAAATTCATGGAGTTTAGGGCTTCATTGCCAGGAAAAAGAGTGAGCTATTTGGGAGCTCATATCTCTGGTGTGTTAATCAAGGTATCCTGCATTCCTCTATCATAACATTCTCCTCAAAGAGAGTTGGGTCCATGATCTGCAGATCAGATTATTGGGTACATCAAAAAGTCTTGGTAAGCAGCTGGAGAAAGTGGAATTCAAGCCATATCCAAGCAATATACCCTCATCCCTGTAGGGTTTGTCTTGAAAACCCCATTTCATCTTCATGACTCCTTTGGCTGAATCAAACTTGTCTTTACATTCACATCACTTCTGTTTCTTTATGTCAGAAATTTCCCGTTAAAATCCATGCATTGTTCAATGTTGTTTTTGCATCAATTGTATATAAATTCAGCTCAGCTCTAGAAAACATTCGCTGACATAATGAAAAAAATCAGGAGGGCACATACCTAAATGTCTAAATAGGTACCAAAGTATGAATAAAGTATTGGAAACACTGAAGGGATTTGTGGATGTGTGCTGATATTCAAACAAGGTAGACAAGTTTGGATCAATGTCTTAATCAAGTGTAGCTATAAAACAGGGAAATAGTAAGACAGTTTACCATATCCACTCTGCTATATAAGCAGGCAAGAATGTCACAACTATTAAGCTTAAACCAAACAAGGAAAGGGAACTAAAATATGAAACTTGTTAATAAGTAATGTTGATTTAAGGTTGCTAGAAAGTGCAAAAATGAAATGATGAATGAACAAAAGAGCAGTGTGGAATGAAGTTCATATACTACAGTCAAGCCTGACACTCGAAAGCCTTTTTAATGGTTTCATTTTAAAACTGCTGTGTAGTTCATTCTTGTTTATATGTACTCTGAAGAAAGTTTCACTGTATTCAGTAGGACTTACTCTCAGGCAAGTGTGTGTATAGGAATGCAGCCATAATTAATTATTTTGGATAGAGATCTACCATTTCCAGTTTATGCATGTTTTTTAAATTAAATACATGTTGTATTTCAAAGACTTTTAGTTATGCCCTTTGCTTTCTATAATACCATGCAAAATTAGTTCACATATTCAGCTTATGAAAATTTAACTGATAGAAATGGGATCATTAGAAAATTAAGTGAAGTCAAAAAGAGGATAAATGCAATTTGGACACTGACATTGGAACACTTGAGAAGTCTGGTAAGCAAAAAGGAGGGGGGGAATTATACTATGCCTTCCCTTTAGAAATAAATTTAAATTAAATGGACAAAATATATTTTATGGAACAAGCAAACCAAAATTAGCCTCCCAAGCCCTATGGATAAGGGAGAAAAGGAAATTTAGGTACTGGTACACAAAAGAAAGGTGGGAGAAATGTATCTAAACATTCAAAATAATAGAAAAATAGTAAAATATAATTAGAAATAATATAATTCCTGAGCCTCTATTTTTGAGAATTCTTGGCGCACAGCTGAGGTGCCAGAAGATTGGAGGTGGGCAAATGTTGTCCCCATCTTCAAGAAGGGGAAAAAGGAGGATCCAGGTAACTACCAACCCATCAGCTTGATGTCTATACCTGGGAAAGTTTTAGAACAAATCATCAAACAGACAGTCCTTGAGCTTTTAGAAAGGACAGCTGTGATTACTAAGAGCCAGCATGGGTTTCTCAAGAACAAGTCATGTCAGACTAACCTTATATTTTTTTTTCTGTTGAGAAAGTTACTACCTTGCTGGATCAAGGGAATGCTGTAGATATAGTTTAACTTGATTTCAGTAAGACTTTTGATAAGGTTCCACATAATATTCTTGTTGGCAAATTGGTTAAATGTGGTTTGGATCCTATGACTGTTAGGTGGATCTGTAACGTTGACAGATTGCACCCAAAGAGTGTTTGTGAATGATTCCTCATCCTTTTGGAGAGGAATGACATTGGAGTGTCTCAAGGATCTGTCTTAGGACCTGTTTTGTTTAACATCTTTATCCATGATTTGGATGAAGGAATAGACGGAATGCTTATTAAATTTGCGGATGATACTAAATTGGGAGGGGTAGCAAATATGGTAGAAGACAGAGTCAGGATATAGTATGATCTTGACAGGCTGGAAAACTGGGCTAAAACAAATAAGATGAATTTCAGTGGGGATGAATGTAAAGTTCTGCATTTCAGTAGGAAAAATCAAATGTATAATTATAGGATGGGGGAGACTTGTCTTGGTAGTAGTATGTGTAAAAAGGAACTAGGGGTCTAAATTGAGCATACACTGAACATGAGTCAGCAGTGTGATGCGGTAGCTAAAAAGGCAAATGCAATTTTGGGCTGTATCAACAGAAGTGTAGTGTCCAGATCACGCGAAGTGATAGTATTGCTTTATTCTGCTCCGGTTAGACCTCACCTGAAGTATTGTGTTCATTTTGGGGCACCACAATTTAAGAAGGATATAGATAAGCTGGAACATGTCCAGAGGAGGGTAACAGAGATGATGAGGGGTCTGGAGACCCAAGTTCTATGAGGAAAGGTTGAAGGAGCTGGGTATGTTTAGCCTGGAGAGGAAACGACTGAGAAGTGAGATGATATCACTTCAAGTACTTGAAGGGCTGTCATATAGAGGATGTTATGGAGTTGTTTTTTGTTGCCCCAGAAGGTTGGACCAGAACCAACAGGATGAAATTAAATCAGAAGAGTTTTTGGCTAAACATTAGGAAGAACTTCCCGACAGTTAGAGTGGTTCCTCAGTGGAACAGGCTTCCTTGGGAGCTGGTGGGCTCTCCTTCTTTGGAGGTTTTCAAGCAGAGGCTAGATGGCCATCTGACAGCAGTGCGAATTCTGTGAACTTAGAACATGAGAGGGAGGGCAGTAAGGGTTGCATCAGTACATAGTTCTTATGACCCTTTCTTACATGCCCAGGGAAATGCTGATTGCCACTTTGGGATCAGGAAACAATTTTTCTCCAGGCCAGTTTGGCTGGAGATCCTGGAGGCTTTTTGTCATCTTCTGAGCGTGGAATAGCAGGCATTGGGTGTGTGTGTGGGGGAGGTATTTGTGAATTCCCTGCCTTGTGCAGGGGGTGGACTACATGACCCTGGAGGTCCCTTCCAACTCTATGATTCTATAGTCCTAGAAAAGTATAAATATTCATAACCTAATTGTAATAGATCAAAGGTGGAGCCGCCAAAAGCAAGGGAGGAAAAGAGACTCCAGGGGGGAAAACCCTTTATTACAAAGCTCAGGAAATGTATTATTTTATGCTTGGAATGAGTGTGTTGAGGATGGCAATAATGACTGTTTTGGCTGCCAGCTGCATCAGACCAGTGGTGGCTACATGCTTCTGTAACCTCTAGGTTGGATCATTGTAATGTTCTGTATATGGGGCTTCCTTGAAGAAAACACAGATGATTCAACTAGTTCAAAATATGGCAGCCCACCTTTTCACTAGGGCTAGCCACTAGTAAGATGGAGTCCTGCAATGGTTGTGCTGATTGGTGATACCCATCAGGGCTGAATTCAAGGTGCTGGCTTTTGCTTTAAAGGCCCTTCATTTACCTGGGACTCACACATCTGAAGGACCATTTCTCCCTCTATGAATCCCCCCACATCAACTGTGCTCTTTCACAATAGACCTTGCTTATTATGATTGTGCTGTGGTCAGAGTGTTCTTTCATGGCTCATTCCACCTATGCTTTTTTTCAGTGTAGCACTGACTGTGTAGAATGGGTTTCTGGAAGTAGTATATCCATGTTGGCTTTAAGGAAGGTGTATAAAATAGTCTTATTTCAATAGGCTTTGAGTAGATAGCTTGGGGGGGGAGCAATATCTGTTATAATTCTTGTTGGATAACTGTTTTACCCTCCCATGCTTTTACCGTAATCTTGATATTACACAGTTTCTTGTTGTAATGGTTTTGGTTTTAATATCAATACATTTTGGAAGACACTTTGTTCTTAAACCTGAGCTTTGTGAGAGCCAGTGTGGTACAGTGGTTAGGAGTGGCACACTCTAATCTGGAGAACCAGGTTTGATTCCATACTCCTCCACATGAAGCCTGCTGGGTGCCTATGGGCCAGTCACAGTTCTCCTAGAGCTCTTTCAGCCCTGCCTACCTCACAAGGTGCTTGTTGTGGGGAGAGGAAGTAAAGGCAATTATAAGCCTCTTTGAGACTCCTGAGGGTAGAAAAAAGTGGAGTATAAAACCCAACTCTTTTAATGGAAAACTCTGGTACAAAATCTTATAAATAAATAAAGGCCACATTGTTTGCCCTGACAGCGTAGCAAGGTTTGAACTGTAAAGGTTTCTTATACAGAGTGATGAGTTCTATACAACTGAAACATGTCAAAACATAAACAGATTTGTCACATAATTAAGTTTGGATACTCACTGGCTGTCTTTCCTAAGGACTAATATTGTTAAGTCATCAGAAATATCCATGGCTAAGTAGGGAGCAAACACCCAACATGAACAGTACTGTAGGAAACCTCCTACCATTTCTGGAATACACGGGTAAATATATATAAATAACAGTGTGTTTGTTTGGGTGGCAAGATGCTGTTTAGAGCACTGCTATTAGGGAAGACACCCTCTAGTCCCCACTTGTCTTGTTTGTGCTCAGTCTATGAAGGACAGGAATGATTGACAGTGCTTATTTGACGGCTTAGATAATGACATGTATGAACTGCTGAAATAATGACAGCTGAATAGCATGGCTGATATTTCCATGGTTACCAGCCAAGCTTTTCCTCAATTCTTCTCTCCCTTCAGATTTGTGTGTATGTGTGTTATTGTTGAGTTGGCTTTTGGGATAGTGAGGGGGAGGGGAGCTAGGAGGTGGAACAGTCCATTATAGTCTTTTTAAATCTCCCAGCTGGAAGTGTTTTAAATCTCAACAGAGACAGAGAAAAACACTGTCTTAATCCCCAGCGCCCTGTGAATTATTTAAAGGGATCTTGTTGGAACAATGAATTTGTCACTGTTGCAGTGTCAACAGCAGAGGCAGCTGTTGGAATGGCTCTGGGGTTTTGCCACAGGTAGGAGCTGGTGCATTCGGGTGGGGAAAACATTTATAGGCCTTTCAGAAAGGAACTGTTGAGAAGATCCAGAGGGTTGTACTGATTGCTTCTTTAGAAACAAAAATACTCTGCGCCGGTGAAATGCTTTCCTTTGCACAGCATGGCTTACCACTCTCCTAGGGAGACTGAGGTTGTGTTGCCATCTGTGGCTGTGCCGACGCAGTCAAGGGAAGCAGTACCTCCTGGCAGAAAGTAACTGTTTAAAAGAAGAACAGTGTGGTGCAAGCAAACCCAGCACAGACGCTGTTCCTGATATATCACTCTGCTATTGGTGTTATGCTCATCTGGCTTCCAAATTGTGTGGCCTGGTTGTGTGTACAGTGCTTTGCACAATACAGGTTTCTTGGGAGAGAAGCACATTGATGCACATCTGGTATGTAACTGAGCTATGGATTTGTACTTAAGAATCAGCGTTGCCATCACTGCAAAATTTAAGAGACAATATGAAAAACCCAACCTTGTCCTTAATCCAGGTTTATCCTTTCTGCCTTTCTTTCCCTCTATTGTTTGATTTCCTTCCTTCCTTCCTTCCTTCCTTCCTTCCTTCCTTCCTTCCTTCCTTCCTTCCTTCCTTCCTTCCTTCCTTCCTTCCTTCCTAACATAAGAACATAAGAGAAGCCAATGTTGGATCAGGCCAATGGCCCATCTAGTCCAACACTCTGTCACACAGTGGTCAAAAATACCAGGTGCTATCAGAAGGTCCAGCAGCGGGGCCAGGACACTAGAAGCCCTCCCGCTGTTGCTTCCCTCCAAGCAACAAGAATACAGAGCATCACTTGCCCCAGCCCAAGAGTTCCTATCTATACCTTGTGGCTAATAGCCACTGATGGACTTCTGCTCCATATGCTTATCTAATTCCCTCTCGAAGCTGTCCATGCTTGAAGCTGCCACCACCTCCTGTGGCAGTGAATTCTCTGTGTTAATCACTCTTTGGGTGAAGAAGTACTTCCTTTTATCTGTTCTAACCCGACTGCTCAGCAATTTCATTGAGTGCCCACGAGTTCTTGTATTGTGAGAAAGGGATAAAAGTACTTATTTCTCAACCTGCTCTATCCCATGCATAATTTTATAAACCTCGATCATGTCATCCCTCAGCCGTCATTTCTCCAAGTTAAAGAGCCCCAGGCGTTTTAACCTTTCTTCATAGGGAAAGTATTCCAACCATTTTGTCATTCTGCACTTTTCCCAATGCTATAATATCTTTTTTGAGGTGTGGTGACCAGAACTGTACACCGTACTCCAAATGAGATTGCATCATTGATTTATATAGGGGCATTATGATACTGGCTGATTTGTTTTCAGTTCCCTTCCTAATAATCCCCAGCATAGCATTGCCTTTTTTATTGCAGTTGTACACTGTCTAGACATTTTCATTGAGTTATCTACTATGACTCCAAGATCTCTCTTGGTCAGTCTCTGCCAGTTCGGACCCCATCAATGTGCATTTATATTTAGGATTTTTGGCTCCAATGTGCTTCACTTTGCACTTGGCCAGACTGAACCCCATTTGCCACATTGATGCCCACTCTCCCATCCTCAACAGATCCCTTTGGAGTGCCTCATAATCCTCCCTTGTTCTCACCACTCTGAACAACTTCGTGTCATCTGCAAATTTAGTCTCTTCACTGCTTACTCCCATCTCCAAATCATTAACAAACAAGTTCAAAAGCATTGGATCGAGTACTGATCCCTGTGGTACCCCACTGCTTACCACCCTCCATTGAGAAAATTGCCCATTTATACTCACTCTCTGTTTCCTATTAATTAGCCAGTTTTTGATCCACAAGAGGACTTGTCCTTTTTTTTCTGTGATTATTGAATTTACTTAGGAGCCTTTGATGAGGAACTTTATGGAAAGCTTTCTGGAAGTCAAGATAAACAACATCTATTGGGTTGCTCTTGTCCACATGTTTGTTCACTCCCTCAAAGAACACTAACAGGTTAGTGAGACAAGATCTTCCCTTACAGAACCCATGCCGAGTCTGCCTCAATAGTTTTTGTTCATCAATGTGTCTGCTAATTCTTTCCTTAATAACAGTTTCCACCAACTTGCCCGGTATCAACATCAGACTGACTGGCCTGTAATTTCCCGGATCTCCTCGGAACACTTTTTAAAGATGGGTGTGACATTAGCTACCTTCCAGTCCTCAGGAATAGAGGCAGATTTTAATGAAAGATTATATATTTTTGTCAGGAGATTCAGAAGTTTCAGAACTCTCAGATGTATGCCATCCAGGGCTGGTGATTTATCAGTTTTTAAGTTGTCTATCAGTCGTAGGACCTCCTCTCTCATCACCTCAGTCTGACTCAGGTCTTCCGAAATCAGTGGTTCTGGAGTGGGCAAGCACTTCTCATCTTCCACAGTGAAGACAGAGGCAAAAAATGCATTCAGCTTCTCAGCCATTTCTCTATTATCTTTCAGTACTCTTTTTTACCCCTTGGTCATCCAAGGGCCCCTCTGCCTCCCTGGCTGGTTTCCTGCTTCTAATGTATTTGAAGAAAGTTTTATTGTTGGTCTTTATGTTTTTTGCAATATGCTCCTCATATTCCCTTTTTGCCTGCCTGTGTTCCCTTTTATCAACCTCACTTTGTTTGTTAACCATGCAGGCTTTTTTCTATACCTATTCATGCCTTTCCTAACCTGCAGTATATATTTTTTCTGAGCTTCTAGGACTCTAGTTTTAAATAGTCTCCAAGCTTCCCCAATAGTTTTGAACCTTTTTCCTTTTCCTTTCAGTTTCTTCCTCACACGTCCCCTCATATCAGAGAAGTTACCCCTTTTAAAGTTAAAAGTGGTTGTGTCAGTCTTTTTGGGCAACTCTCTGGCCGAGTTCAGACTGGCAGTTTGAAGCAGGAGTGAGTCATGGCAAAAAAGCCCTGGAACAAACTTTTCCGGGTTTTCCCGGTCACACTGCGCCGACCAATGCGGGAGCATACCGAGGAGGAGGCATGAGGGAGCTCTAAAGCATGGCTTTCTGTTTCACTAATCTGGAGATATGAGCATATGCGCATGAGCACACAATCAAAATAGCATATTTTAGCGTTCACACTGTGTTGGTGCGGGATATACGCGGGGTAGACACGCTTTCCAACGTTTGATACCACTTTTAACAGGTATCTTTTTAACTCGGGAACAAAGCATTACAAGATGGGTTGAGTACGGCTGGGGAACACCGGACAGATGTGCCTGTGTGAATGCCCCCTTTAATCTGCTTGTGAAACGTTGCTGAAGCGCGCCTCACTCAGGGCAAACTGCCAGTCTGAACTTGGCCCCTATTTATACAAATGTTGAACTCAATAACATTATGGTCACTGTTCCCAAGCAGTGCAATCACTTTTACATCTCTCACCAGGTCTTGGGCATTACTTAGGACCAAATCCGAGATCGCCTCTCCCCGGTAGGTTCTGTGACCATCTGCTCCATAGCACAGTCATTGAGAGTGTCTAGAAACTCAATCTCTTTTTCCTGACTTGAACACATATTGACCCAATCAATGTGGGTAGTTAAAATCACCTATTACAACAGTTATTTCGTCTAGCCGCTATCTTTAATTCATTCATCATTTCATAATCCTCCTTTATCTTTTGATCTGGTGGGTGATAACAAACTCCCAGTGTTAAGCTTCCTTTTGGGCCCACTATTTCAACTCATAGCATTTCCAGAAGCTAATCCAATTCACTTACCTTCTCAGTCTTACTGAACTGTATACCCTCTCTGACATACAGAGCCATCCCACCTCCAACCCTCCCTCCCCATCCTTCTGATATAATTTATAACCAAGAATTACCATATCCCACTGATTTTCCTCATCTCACCAAGTTTCTGAAATACCCACAATGTTTATTCCACCCCCCCAACACCAAGCATTCCAACTCCCTGATTTTACCTCGGACACTTCTAGCATTTGTATAGAAACACCTATAATTTCCCATGCATTTTAAGCCGGCAACCTTCCTCTTGCTATTTCGAGACCTTGTCAGGCAGTCCATATCACTGGCCAGAGTCTCAGTGGACAATTCCAATCCACCGCCCTGTAGAAAAGCAACAGCTATCCCTTCATCTCTTTGAGATGAGCCATCCCGAACCAGAGACTTTTAATCTCCTGTTGGCTTTCCCCCAATATTCAGTTTAAAAACTGCTCTGCCACCTTTTTGATTTTAAGCGCCAGCAGCCTGGTTCCTTCTTGAGACAAGTGGAGACCATCTCTTTTGTACAGCTCCCTCTTGTTGCAAAAAGCATCCCAGTGCCTGCCTTCCTTCCTTCCTTCCTTCCTTCCTTCCTTTTTCTCATCTTCTCTTCTGCTTTGGAAAGCAAAAATGTTTGCAGTGCTCCAGTCCTCTAAACCTAGCATTCAGGGGCAGATTAAGGCTCACTAGTGCCCTAAGCACTGCCCCCCACTTTTCCACACTGACCCAGTCCATTTTAGTTGTTGACCTGTCTGACCATGTATGCAATGCAGGTTGCAGCAATACAAAAATTTATTCATATGATAACACAATATACTGTACAAACTAAGCTAAGCTTTGGCTACATAAAGTTCTACAAAAATGCAATACAACATCTATTTTAATATTTCACATGTTAAATGTATCAAAGTTCCAATATTCATGACCTGAAAGGCATTTTTCTACATTTCATTTTCACAAAATCACTGATAACATCCTCAAAATTAATACTTCTCAGAATGTCTGTTTCAATTACACAGTGAGCTGAGTCTTTCTTGAAGCATAACTGATTTATTTGGGTTTTTTACACGTTTCAGTTGTGAGAAGGTCCTCTCTGTTGTGCAGTTGGTGACCATTAATGTCAAAAATATTCTTAAGGCAATTTCAACATTTGGAAAGGCACTCTCTAGTTTGTCTTCTGTAATTGTGTTGTAACACTCCATGTGAGTGAAAGATGTTTTCTTGGTTGTTTTAAACTTATGAAGAACGTATGAATGGAACTGCTGAAGCTCTGTAGACAAAGTGTTGTTCATGTCATCTGGATAAGCATCAATGAGTGTCTGACAAATCTTTGAGTACCTTTCAGTTTCTGATAATTGGGAATTAGCACCTTGTTGGGTGGCAGTAGGAACGTCTGTCAGACAAGAGAATCTGTCTGCTACTTCAGTGTACACCTTTCATCTCCTCCTCATTTCTGTTTCTAACTTTTCAACAATTACATAAAAAGTGGAGATACGGAATTTGTCTCTGGCACTGAGAATGACCTCTGCTGCATTTCCATCGTTGGGCATTCTCTTTTTTATACGCTTACGTGTTTGAGTTGCTTTGTATTCTATATCAGGGAGCATGTCCTTTGCAAGTGATTCAGATCTCTCAAACTCATCTCTTGATGTGTGCTACTGGTCTGCCAGTGATGAATACAAATCTGCACATGTTTGCAAGATCACATTTTCACTTTGAAGAAGTTGACTTATTCTATGAAACTTTTCTAAAATTCAGCATGAACACAAATTCCAGTTCTTGCACCTTGTTTGCAATATTCTTTGCCTCCCTTCTAGTGTCACGTTTTTGCAACTGGTCATCTGATAAATCTTCCAAAGCTTCAAGAATCTTGAAGAAAGAGTTGATAATTGCTGCAGTTGCCACAGCATGTGCTTCCCATCTCGTGTCTGAAAGTGATTTCAACACTTTTTCATTTCCAATGCAATCTTTGAGAATTCTCCACCGAGCAGTTGAGGCTGAAAAGAATGTGTAGAGCAGTTGTACAGTGGGAAAGAAATCTACTGCAACTTGACAGCAATCCACAGCACTTTGTCCAACTAAATTTAGTGAATGAGCTGCACAGGGTACATAAATGGCAAACTGATTTGCATCCAAAAGTTTTTGCTGCATGCCATTGTAACGTCCAGACATATTGGCAGCATTGCCATATGACTGCCCTCTGCATTTAGCAAAATCCAATTTACAATCATCACCTAAGTACTTCAACACCTGCTGTGCCATAGCTTCACCAGTGTGGTTTTGTAATTCCAAAATTGTGATAAATTGTTCAACTGGCTGTCCATCTTGCAAGTATCTGAGCACTATGCTCGGTTGGTCAACATGCAAAAGATCAGGCATTGAGTCCACACACAGACTGAAGTACCCAGAAACATTAATTTTGTCAATGATGACAGAGTGCACTTTCTTTGCCATTAACTCAATAAGTTCCTCACATATCGTTTTGGACAGGTACAAAGGGTTGCCTTTTCCAGCATTGCCATACTGTGATATGTGAGCAGCCAAGAATGGGTCAAACTGATTTATCAATTCAAGTAGCCCCAAATAATTCCCATTATTAAGAGACCCAAATTTTTCCACTTTTCCTCAGAATGCCAATCCTTGTTCAGCCAGTGTGCAAATGACTGCTACAACATGCCGAAGTACATTCTCCTAGTAATTGTACTCCTCTTCAATTTGTTTTTCCAGTGGCTGTGTCAAGCCTAAGCCTTGTTTCCGAGTTAAATATGTCAACATGGCATCTCGGTGAGTTGTACTTTTTCATGGTTGTCAATTACAGCAATGTTTTGCCAGTCACTGAATCCCTCATTTCTAGCAAAATGCATTGACCCTTTGGGTGCAAATAGTTTACAAACAAAACAATAAACTGATCCTTTTGAAGGAGAGTACAACAGCCATTTTCTCTTGTAGTGTTCACTATTGGCTTTTATTCCAAAAAATATCTTCTGTGAACAGTATCTCTTTGGATTCCCATTGATGAAATTGCAACACGATTTGTCATATGGCCCATTGTGGTGCTGACATTCACTGGTTCCACAAGCAACCCAATAAGTCACATCACCATAAAATTAATTCCACAACCCTGGGTCCTTAGCTTTGTTCATTTCATCCTTGATCAGTTCTCTAAACTCCCTGGACAGTTCAAAAGCATTTACACATCTTGTCATGGAAGTAGGTCCAGGTTGTGGCACTTCATCATGTGCAACGTCATCATGAAAATCTGGTCTTGCACCAACACTGCTTGTTTCTGATGAAGGAGATAGATTTGATTCACTTCCTGTCTCTGAGGACTGACACTGGTTTTGATCTGGATCATCTTTCTCTGCTTTCCTGTCTTGGCTACAACAGACAGATTCTTTTGCTCAATCTCTTTTGCATGTTTTCTCTTTTGCGCACCACTCAACTGAACACGCTTCATTTTTGAGGTTTACATGGGGCTGAAATTAAAAAGGGGCCGAGAGGGTCATTGAAATGAATGTCATTACAACTGAATTTGGCTCCATCATTTCACTTTTAAACACATGCATTTTACTTTTAAACATAGCATATGACACTGCACCTTGCCAACAAAAAACAGAAGAAAACTCTAGGGTGCACCATGATCAATTTGCACTAGTTTTATCATTTTTTTTTTTTTTACAAATCTTCATTCCTTTTTTTTTCCTTTTCACCCTTTCCCCAACTTTATGGTGCCCCCTTTGGTCCTGGCACCCTAAGCACGTGCTTAGTCTGCTTAATGGTTAATCTGCCACTGCTAGCATTTAGTTTCCTAGAATTCTGATCTGTTTCTTAAACAATCCATTCCATGCCCTGCCCCTCCAGAAGATGGCCTCCTATAATAGCAGGATGATTCTTGTTCCCAGATCGCTTCTTCCTTCACCTGGCATTTCTACCTTCAGCCTCTCTTGCCTTGATGACATCTCCTTCCACCTCTTTATCACCAACTAGGATTTTCAACATTTTTATCTGCCTTGCTTGTGTTCTTTAAAGTAGCCAGACACCCACAAATCAAACAGGTGAAAAATTCCTCATCCTTTCATTGCCATGCCCTGCAAAGCTTTAGCTGCCAGATTTTCTGGTGTCCGGTTGCTTTTCAGAGTACAGGTACAGGGCCAGAAAGAAACCCTGGCCATTTGTACTCTTGGTGAAACTCCCCACCACATCTTTCTGCCTCCCAACCACCATCCTTGTTTCTGTTCCTTCTTCTAGGTTGCACACTATCTCCTTTGGATCTTTTAAACTCCATACATGCCATTGCCTTTTCTGTCCTCGAGAACAGCTTCTCTTCTCCTCTAGCTATTACATGTCATCTCTTCCTCAAGTTCCTTAAATGAGTTGCCTGCACTTAGTATGTTGTTTTCTTTTTCTCTCTTTTCTTGAGTCACCCACTTCGGATTTTGTAATCTCTGTTATTTGTTTGTTCAGTAAATTTCTATACTGCCTCTTTAGAGAACTGCTTGGGATGGCTTCCAAAGCAAAACAAGATAAAATAATTAAAATGAACAAGCCCATAGCCTACAAACAGCATTAAAAACTGAGACCATATTGCTCTGGAAAAATTACTGATGACCTCTCTGTCACTCAGTTTGAGGGTCTCATTTTATAACACCAGATGGCAGCCTTTGTTAGACTTTTTCTTACCTCTTCAGCCTTTGCAGGGCCTTTTCCAGGTAGTCATAAAAGCACAGAGCTGGAAGGGATCCCAAGGATTGTCTAGTTCAGCCCCCTGCACAATGCAGGAAATTCACAGCTCCCCCCCAGTGACCTCTGCTCTATGTCCAGAGGAAGGCAAAAGACCTCCAAGATCCCTGGGCCACACTGGCCTGGAGGAAAATTCCTTCCTGACCCCAAACTGGCAATTGGCATTACCCTGGGCATATAAGAATGGGCCCCAAGAGCTGAGCACTGGCTTATCCCTTCCTGCCCTCCCTCTTACCATCTGCCTAAATTCATAGTGAACCATCTAGTCTCTGCTTAAAAACCTCCGAAGAAGGAGAGCCCACTATCTTCTGAGGAAACTTGTTCTACTGCGGAACCACTCTGACGGTCAGGAAGTTCTTCCAAATATTTAGTTGAAAACTCTTTTGATTTAATTTCAACCTGTTCAGTTCAGAGTTTGCTTCTGTTTTTTTCATGTTCTTGTTCTAGAGTCTAGGTTTAAAAGGCAAAAGCAAACCTGATACTCACTGCTACTTCTCAAGAATCATCAAATATTTTCAGCAAGTTACCCAGTGTCACCTAAACATCTATCAATTACTAGTGAATTGCTTTTCAGATTTTTTTGCACTATGATTTCTTTAATTAATTTTAGTTCAAAGTAAACTTTATCATCGCAAATCAGTACCTGTGGGTATGTTGAAAGAATAGTACTCCGTACTACTAGGAGGAGGAGGAGAAAGATGACAAGAGGTATAACAAAAGAGGTAAAGCAGGCTGGAATGCTTGCCCTAGGGTGGGGGCAGCTTCCTGTTTTTGAAATGTCAAGAGTTAAGTATGAGCCTTAACAAGGTAGTGATTTCAACAAGTGATTTCAGCTTTATTTAACAGCAAAACAGATGATCAGACAACACACACAAAACAGTGGAGCACAGCTCCCTTTTAAAATAGTCTGGGCTGTCAAAGCCACAGTTAACATCCAATCATAACATTGGGATAAAGGCCAATAAGGTCTGTTCCCTCCAACAAATATATACAGTTCAGGATTGGCTATTTACAGAGTTTCACAGAAACTAACCAATGGGAGTGTCGACTCTTACAATCCCTTCTGCTGACTCAAGCTTAACATAGAAAAGCATAGGATTGATTCAAGCTTCAGACATAATATCAAGTTGGAATTTTTCCTTGAGTAAACAGTAGTAGGGATCAATGTGCCAGTCTCCCCCTTGAAACGCTGTACTAGGGCAATTATTTAGTAGTAGATGTGTTTTGGGATAGTTCAGTTAGCTTTTATTGGCTGAACTCACACTAATTTTGGACTGATCATAATACACATGAACCTGATGCAGCTACTGGAAACCTATGACATTTGGATTTTTTAAAAAATTGTCATACTGTCCTATAGATAAGGTGGCTATCCCTTTCACAGATGCACTGGAGGCCCTCTATCTCCCATTTTAAAGGACTGTAGGTTAGACCAGATATGCATCCAATTGCTCATTCTGTTGTAGATGCAGTCAACATGGATATGTTTTCAAAGAAATGTGTTTGACACACTTCCAGATGCACATCCTGATGCACATTTAAGTCTGCATTCTTTTGAAAGCAATGTAGTGCATACAACACATCTATATTTGGCTGCACATTTAGATAAGCATCTAATTTACTTCTTGGTTCTTTGAACTATGGGGGACGTTTTCCTTCAAAGTTTAGAGTATCACTGGGGGGGGGGCTGTACTGGACTCTGAGAACTGACCCCCACCGCCTTTCCACCGTGTTTAGAGAAAGGATAGTCACTCTCCAATCTAAAGAGTTTATTTAAAATGGAAAAATCTGACCTTGCAGGAGACATACCCTAAGGTGCATTTCCTCCCAAGCTTTACTTAAAGGATTCTTGAAACTGTGGGGATGAGTCCCTTTCTAATTTTAAAGGGTGTGAGGGAGGGAACGACCCAATTTGTTGACCTCCAAAGAGCCTTCAAACTGTGAGTAGTTTAACTGTAACTGTTATGAGGGATCAGTTAATTGTGAAGAGGCTGGCCCTCATTTCTACCTCTTCCAGACTATCTTTCTTAAAACTAGAAGAAAAGCCTCAGCACAGTTTAAAAGTTAGGAAGGGAGGAGAATCAGCTGTGGAGAATACATATCAGTATTCATATTCCATCCCTCCATAGGATCCTTTAAATTGTGAGGGCATGTAATATTAGATTCACATCCAAATGCACATCTGGGTACAGCTGCAGTCTATCCAAATGCATTGTGTCCAGTCACATTCACACTCAGATGCTCACATAAATGCATTCTTTCTCATCCACACAAGGAGCTGCATTTGAAGAAGCACTGATGTATACATTCCATTGAAAGTATGGCAGCACAAATAAAAAGCTTCCACAACAGAATGTACATTTGGATGTACATCCAATTTAAGATCCCAGTTCCTGATCCAATAAAGCATGCAGAAGGTTGCTTCAGTTCATTAATCTTTTTAGTTGGATCAGGCTGTGAAGGACTGAGGATGCAGAGGAAGAATAAAATAATTTTTTTTTTTTGTACCTGGCTTTTTTGCATTCTTTTTCTTCTTTGGGTGGTGGGATATGTGTGTGTGAGAGAGAGAGAATGAGCAAAATACATGAATTGTTTTTTAAAAATGAGTCTTCTCTTGTCCTTGTTTACTTCAACTCTTGTGGCACTGAGTTAGGGTACAGAGTGAGGCAGTATTTCCTTCACACCACCTGGTGGTCCTTATGATTGAGCAGGGTTCTGAGCCCAGGCCTAAAGCTACGTCTAAACCAGCTATAAATGAAATCCAAGCTGTTATCAAAGGGATAAATTCAGACTATAAAAATGTCGCATCTTCCCGTTTTTCTTTATGATTTGAACAAAAACATGACCCAGCTCTGTCACAAGCTATACTGCAACAAAATATTCTCAAATTAGTGACCACTTTCTTGGCTTCGCCTCATAGTCTCCTGCTCTAGTGTTGCAGTCTGGATACACAATGGGTTTCCCTACAGCTGCTTTTTAAGGGTCAAGTAAGAGACTGGCAGTGCAGTCCTAAACAGAGTTTCACCCTCTATAAGTCCACTGCCGTCACTAGGTTGAGAAGGATGTAACTTTGCTTAGGATGTCACTGGTAAGAGTTCCTGTAATGGGACTGCAGCATTGCATACAGTGCTGCAAGAATGGACTGCTGTCTGAATGATGATGCAATTCATAAAATTGATGTTTGAGAGGAAACACTGAATTTTCCAAATTTATCTGTGATAGAGGAACATTCTCATTTTAGAGATGGATGATCAGCTTTAGTATTTGTACTAATAAATATGACTCTTGAAGTTCACATGGAAATTTTCTGAAATCTTGCTGACAATGGCTTCTACGTGTGAACTGCCTGTCCTTCATTGTACAGAGGTATAAATAGGAGTCCAGATGAGCTTCAGGAAGCTTGGAGACTATTTAAAACTACAATTCTAGAAGCTCAGATAAAATGTATACCACAGGTTAGGAAAGTTACAAATAGGTATTAAAAAGGCCTACATGGTTAATGAACAAAGTAATGGTATCAGTGAAAGGTAAGAAGGATTCCCTTAAGCGGTGGAAGGCTAGTCCGAGTGAGGTAAATAAAAAGGTGCATAGGATGTGGCAAATAAAATGCAAGTTAGTGATCAGACAGGCAGACAGGGACTATGAGGAACATATTACAAAATGCATAAAGACCAGTAATAAAAATTCCTTCAAATACAGTAGTAGCAGGAAACCAACCAGGGAGACAGTGGGGCCCTTGGATGACCAAGAGGCAAAGGATGATAGGATAATGGCAGAGAAGCTGAATGCTTTTTTTGCCTCTGTTTTCACTGTGGAAGATGGGAGGTGCTTGCACACTCCAGAACTGCTGATTTGGGAAGGGGTATTGAAAGACCTGAGTCAGATTGAGGTGATGAGAGATGAGGTCCTATGACTGGTGAACAAATTAAAAACTGATAAATCACCAGGCCTAGATAGCATATATTCAAGAGTTCTGAAAGAACTCAAAGGTGAACTTGTGGTTTGGTGAAGTGGTTAAGTGCACGGACTCTAATCTGAGAGAACCAGGTTTGATTCCCCACTCCTCCACTTGCAGCTGCTGGATGATCTTGGACAAGCCATAGTTCTGTCAGAGGTGTTATTGAAAAGAGCAGTTTCTGTCAGAGCTCTCTCAGACCTATCTACTTCACAGGGTGCCTGTTGTGGGGAGGGGAAGGGAAAGGAGTTTGTAGGCTGCTCTGAGACTCCAAGTGAAGGGTGGGGTATAAATCCAATCTCTCTTCCTCCTCGTCCTCCTTCTTTGCAGTCCCACATTGGGACTGCTCTTGCACAGACCAGCCAATGGAAGCTCTCTTTCAGCTATTTTGGTACATTTTTAACATTTTGAGGGGAGCCCTTCCCCTGTAGAGCTTGTTAGATGCCGTCTTCCTGCCTAATGGTCATGAGCTCTGCAGGGAGGAGCCCCCCCCTCCCTCAGTCCTTTCTTTGCTGCTGAGTTGTGAAGATATGTTCTCTTCAGTTCTGGTTGTAGTGAGTTTTTCTTGAAGTTTCTTTGCTTCTGGGGTCTCACACCTATTTGGGAAATGTTGCAGAAGGTTTTATTTAAGAAATGTATCCAATGCAATACAAAAATGACCATTCTCTGCCTTTTCTGCTTGGGTGAGGCCCATAACACAGCCATGCACAAAATTTGCCTCCAGTTTACCCCAAAAGCCCACTTAGATCAAGCAGTGCATTTAAAGGCAAGCTTATGGGAGAAAGCGCTCTCTTGCTCTGGTAGACAGGCAGCAAAATTATCTGCCTCAACAGAGCATAGTCAATCCTTGCCTTCAAAATCACCTTTTAGAACTGACTAATTCGCGAGCATCTTGGTTCTTTCGGTTCTGGGGACAGAACCGAAGTGTCACGTCCATTTGCCTATCTGTTCGGCTGAGTACTATGTGTCAGAGACCTTGCCCAAGAAAGCTTGTTCCAAATCTAAACACAAGGAGAAGCATCATTCCAGCTCCAAGACGCTCCCAGAACTGGTTAGCATTTCAGTTCCAGTCAGTCTTCAGTTCTGATTGAACAGAGGGAAGTCTCCCCACCACAAATGCCTTCTCTGCATGCCTCCCCAGCTCATTCATTCTCAGAAGGGAAACAGAGCCTGGCCAAGTTCCAGTAACTAGTCAACCACTGGAACCATCTTCCCCTGCACTGTTGCAGTTCCATGCCTCCACCTCCTTGGTATGCCTACCCTTCTCATTTTCTTTCATCTAGACCTCAAGAGTGGGGTGACTGGCAATTGCGAAAGGCACCTTCAGAACTGAGGCACCTGTCTTCACAAAACTGTAAAGCTGAAGGCCCACCAGTTTGGTATCCTTACCCCCTTATGGAGCATTTAGGTTCTGAGGAAGGACAGGTTTTGAGGGCTAACTCTCCCTCTGGTTCAGGCTCAGACTTACCATTGGACCCTGATCCAGTGTCATCTAATGAAGATCTGAAGCTCTACTCAGAGCAAATAATACAGATGTCTAAATCATTGAAAATAGAGGTGACCTCCAGCAATCCAAGACCTCAAGATAAGATCTTATGCAAACTCTATGCAGAGTCTCCTGGTGTAATCACCTTCCTTATTTTAGAGGGTATTGCTGACATCTCCAAGGTCCTCTGGCAAAAACCAGGTAGTATGGTGGCCACATCCAAGAAGGTGGAGAATTTATAGAGGGTGCAACAAGAAGGGCATGCCTATTTATTCTGCCATCCTCCAGCTTCATCCCTCATAGCCAAGGAGGTGCAGGTGAAACAGCGTACAGGTGCATGTTCCTCACCATCTGATAGAGAAGGGCAAAAAAATCAGTGCAGTTGGTAGAAAAGTTTACTCTTCTGCACTCAACTATAGAACAATTACAGGAAGATACTGGTTGTTCCTTTGGGAAAAGATGGCTGTTTATATAGAGCTTCTGCCTGAAGACAAGAAGCATCTGGCTAAACTTCTCCAAGCTGAAATATTACGCCTATCCAAGCAACAGATTAATGCAGACAGACACGCTGCTGACTCCTCCTCTAGGGCCATTGCTTGAGCATGTGTACTGAGAAGACGTGCTTGGCTGCACTCCACACCTCTTCCCCCTAACATGCGGCAAAAGGTGCTAGACCTTCCGTTTGAGGGAACAAACACTATTTGCTTTGTCAACTGGAGATCTTTTATCCCAAATTGAGAAGAAGAACCAGCAAACAGCTCATTCATTTGGCATCACAGCTGGCCACACCAATTTGTACAGGCCTCGGCAGATGTATGGCTTTCACCAATCACAGTCGCCATACTCTCAGCACTCGCACCAGCAGCCTCGCTCCTCACAGTATCCTACACAGCAGCCCTTTTCTGGGTCTATGACACAGAGCAGGTGCAAGTTCAACCATAGAGCTAGACATTTGGGCTCACAACATCAGCCACTTGCTAAAGAGCCACAACAGGCTCCAAAAGGTTCTTTATGACTAGGGCCTGTAGTAGATTAGCCACCTACCATCTTTAAAGACAAATGGCAGGAAATCACTCGTGACCAATGCTACCTCTAAGCTGTGGAGTCTTGTGAGCAAAAATTCTACTTTGTGAGCTGCCTCATTAAAGTTGTGAGCGTGATTTTGCTACTGCATAAATTAGTTTGCTCTGGAGCCATCCTTCTTGAGCTAAGACAAAATTCTGTGAGCCAGAGGCTAAAAAAACTGAACTAGCTCACACTAACTCAGCTTAGAGGGAATACAGCTCATGGCACTTGGGTTTTGTCAATTATTACTTTGGGTTATAGATTAGAGTTTTGGCAATGGCCACTCCTCCAGCATCCTGATCAGGCTCTGAATAACTCCATGCCTGAGCTGGAGCAGGAGCTGTCATCCCTTATCCAAAAGAGGGGCAGTACAGAGGGTTCCTGTCTCGGACCCCATCACAGGAACCTTTCATGTTTTTTCTTGGTGTCCAGGAAAGATGGAGGTTTTAGACCAATACTAGATCTGAGGGATCTGAATTTTTTCCTAAATGTTAGAAAGTTCAAAATGTTGTCTTTGGAGTTGCTCCTGCAACTGTTAACATTATACAGCTAGTTTTGTGTACTTGGTCTTCAGGATGCTTATCTCCATATAGCTACCCACCTCTGTTATCACAGATATCTATGCTTTAGATATAATTATATTTCTTACCAGTATATGACCCTTCCATTCTGGCTGGCAATGGCCCCAGGGGTATTTTCTAAATGTGTTGTTGTTGTGATAGCTCACCTAAGATCTAAAGGTTGTTCTATTTACCCATAGTTGGATAATTGGCTCAATACTGCGCCTTCCCATGAGGAACTGGAGTCGCAGGTTTCCCTGATTATACATACGTGCCAGGAATTGGGAAGAAATCATGCCTCCAATCTTCTCCCTTTATTGGGGCCCTTCTGGATGCCACAATGGCCAAAGCTTTCTTACCAGTAGATAGGGTCTTGCATATCTCCGACCAAGTATCCAATATCCTCCTTAATGCCCATAGACCTTCTTCTAAGAAGTCTTATATGAATAAACGGGTCCATTTTTCTATTTGGACCAGGATACACAGAGTTCACATAGAGGATTGTCCTATTGCCCTACTATTTTAATACCTACTGTCTCTTAAGGAATCTGGTCTGGCAGTTTCTTCCCTTAAGGTACATTTAGCTACTATATCTGCCTACCATGCCAAGGTCCAGGACAGGATGCTGTCTTTTTACCCAGCATCCAACAGTTTATTGAAGAGATTGTTTAATTTGTTTCCCTCATGGCCACCTATAGTGCCTCAGTGGTCCTTGACAGTTGTTCTCTCCCAGCTCATGTTAACCCAATTTGAACTACTAGGTTCCTATAACTGGCTGCTCCTGTCTTTCAAGGTCAAGTTTCTAGTGGCAATCACATCAGCCAGAAGAGTAGGGCAGTTGGCAGTTCTGAGAGCTGACCATCCATTTTTTTAAGTTCCAGGCTAGCTGTGTAGTTCTGACACTCAGTATATGGTTTTTATCTAAGCTGGTCTCTAATTTCCACCTTTCTCAGGACATTGTCCTTCCAGTATATTTTCCATCTCCTACCTCAGAGGCTGAAAAAAATACTACATTCCATAGATGTAAAAAGGTCTTTATTGTTTTACCTAGACAGAACAAAAGGTTTCAGGCAGTCCCCACACTTTTTTGTCTGCTACTCTGGTAGCTCAAGGGAGAGGCCAGCCTCAGCACAGACCATTTCTAGATGGATGGATAGTCTCAGCTATTCGGTTGGAGTATGAGCAGGCTAATTTACCGTGTCCTCTGGAGCTTTGGGCACATTCAACACGGGTGCAGGCAGTATGAGCAGTGTTCCAGACAGGCAGTCCCTTGGAGGACATCTGCCATGCAGTGATGTGGTCATCATCAGACATCTTTGTTAAGCACTATTTGGTGGACATGAATGTGAGAAGAGAGTCAGCAGTTGGCAGAGCCATGCCGCATTCCTTGTTCCAGTGAAACTTACCTCATCACCAAGGTAAGGAGCTCTCTATTCTCCCAATGTGGGGCTGCACAGAAGACTGAAGATGAAAACAGTGTTGCACTTACCTGTAACGGTTGTTCATCTAGATGTCTTCTGTACAGGCACACATTTCCTCCCTCCTGTCCCACTGTGAGTTTATAGGATGTAATTACATTCATGATGCTCATGGCAACTCAGGAGGACTGAAGGAGAGGGGGGGCTCCTTCCTGCAGAGCACATGACCATTAGCTGGGAAAGCAGCCTCTAATGAGCTCTGTAGGAGTGGATCTCTCCTTGAAGTGTTAGAATATACTGGAATAGCTGTAAGAGAGCTTCCAGTGGCTGGCCTCTGCAAGCACAGTCCCAATGTGTGCCTGCACAGAAGACACCTTGATGAACAACAGTTACTGATAAGTGCAACACTGTTATCTCCTGACAAAAATATGCAATCTATCACTAAAATCTGCCTCCATTCTGAGGACTGGAAGGTAGCTAATGCAACCCCCATCTTTAAAAAGGTTCCCAAGAAGATCTGCAAAATTATAGGCCAGTCAGCCTAACGTTGATACTGGATAAGTTGGTGGAATCTGTTATTGAAGATAGAATTAGTAGGCACATTGATGAACAAAAGCTATCGGGGAAGAATCAGCATAGCTTCTATAAGGGGAGTTCTTGTCTCACTAACCTTTTAGAGTTCTTTGAGAGGGTGAACAAGCATGTGGACAAGAGCAACCCAATAGATGTTGTTTACTTAAACTTCCAGAAAGCTTATACTAAAGTTCCTTATCAAAGCCTCCTAAGTAAACTCAGCAGTCATGGGATAAGAGGACAAGTCCTTTTGTGGGTTAATAACTGGTTAATTAACTGGAAACAGAGTGAGTATAAATGGGCAGTTTTCACAGTAGAAGGTGAAAGGAAGTAAGCAGTAGGGTACCTCAAGGCTTGGTACTAGGTCCAGTACTTTTTAACTTGTTCATTAACAGTTTGAAGTTGGGAGCAAACAGTGAAGTGGCTAAGTCTGCAAATGATGCTAAGTTGTTCAGGGTGGTGAAAACCAGGGAGGACTGTGAGGCAGTCCAGAGGGATCTGTTGAGGCTGGACAAATGGGCATCAGCATGACAAATGAGGTTCAATATGGACAAGTAGGAAGTAATGCACATTGGAGCCAAAAATCCCAACTATAAATACACATTGATGGTTTCTGAACTGGTGGTTAGTGACCAGAAGAGAGATCTTGAAGTCATGGTTGATAACTCACTGAAAATGTCAACTTAAGAGTATGACCGCAATAAAAAAGGCAAATGCTATGCTTTGGATTATTAGAAAGGGGATTGAAAACAAATCAACCACTATTGTAATGTCCCTATATAAATCTATGATGTGGCCTCATTTGAAATACTGTGTACAGTTCTGGTCATGGCACCTCAAAAAAGGTATTATAGCATTGGGAAAAGTGCAAAAAAGGGCAATTAAAATTATTAAGGGGGTGGAACACTTTCCTTATAAAGAGAGGTTAAAGAGGTTAGGGCTCTTTAGCTTGGCGAAACAATGACTGATGGGTGACATGACAGAGCTTTACAAAATTATGGATGGGATAGAGAAGGTAGAGAAAGAAGTACCTTTCTCCGTTTTTCACAATACAAGAACTCATGGGCACTCAATGAAATTGATAAGCAGTAGTTTTAGAACAGATAAAAGGAAGTGCTTCTTCACCCAGAGAGTAATTAACATATGGAATTCACTGTTGCAGGAAGTGGTGACAGCTAGAAACATAGACACCTTCAAGAGGGGATTAGATAAGCATATGGAGCAGAGGTCCATCAGTGGCTATTAGCCACAAGGTATAGATGGAACACTATGTCTGGGGCAGTGATGCTCTGTATTCTTGGTGTTTGGGGAGCACAGTGGGAGGGCTTCTGGAGTTCTGGCCCTACTGGTGGACCTTCTGACACCTGGGTTTTGTCTACTGTGTGACATAGAGTGTTGGACTGGATGGGCCATTGGCCTAATCCAGCATGGCTTCTCTTTGTGTTCTTATGAGCTGCTCTGTTTTCAGTGAGATTGAGAAGACAAAGTGATATCCATACAGAAACATTATTTCTATTATTCTTACAGGCTTTTTTATTTCAATGGGCCTTTATTGTCATTATTTTCATTATCTTTGATCTGTCACTTGGAAAGCTACAACTCCCTTTAAAAATATATAATAATTATAAGAGAGGCTTTGCCACATGGAAATTTTTAAAGACCAGATTTTGGTATTTAAAGAGGGGCCAGTGCAGAGCAGAACCAAGACAAAAAACAATGGCAGCAGGGGTGTTGTGGCTGCAGCATGATCTTTGCTATCTACTGTTTTTTCCCCTCCATGAATCAGACCAAGTTTGGAATATGGTGGTCCCTTCCATCAATTCCTATTGCATTCCCTATAAATTGGCTGAAAAATTGGATAATTTAATCTGAAAAAAATTGATTTTTTTTTTAAAGGTTATGAGTGTCATAAAATTTCAAAGTCAACTGAGTAAAATTTAGGAAGGCTTTTGGAAAGTTCTGTGCTCAAGATTGAAATGGTGAAGCTTTGGGACTCATTGACAAACGATAAATAAATAAGTTACCAGGTCCTGATGACATGCTTTCAATTGTTCCAGGAGATTGCACAGTGGCAAAAATTGCAAATTCCAAAATAGGAATTATTAGGAAAAAAATTATAAGTATTGGCCAGTATCTAAACTCCATTATATAACTGGGTGGGGCTTGCTACACTGAATACTGTGTACAGTTCTGGATGGCCAGTCTCAAAATTACAACTGGAATACGTGTAAAAACATAGCAATTGAAATGATCAAGGGGTTGGAGCATCTTCTTGTTAATCTAAAGTAGGGTGGGGAGGATGGTGGGGGGAAGATGAGGGAGAGAGAAACATGACAAAAGTTTATAAATTATGCCTGGTATGGAAGAAGTGGATAGAGAGACACTTTTCTCCTTCCTTTATAATACTAGAACTTGAGATCACCCAATGAAATAGATGGGCTGTGGAATCATGACAGACAAAAGAAAGCACTTTTCCATGTAAGTTTAAATTACTTCTGGAATTTGATGTTCACTCAATTGGATGACTTTTCAAGGGGATTATACGAAGTTATGAATAATAGGTAAATGAATGGCTCTTAACTATGGCAGTTAAATGGAACTTTCATGCTGAAGCACAGTGTACTACCAAGTGTCAAGTGCAGGGACACAAACTTCAGAAAGGGCTGTTGTCTTCATGCAGGGATGGTGATCCTTCCTACATTCCTCTTATTCCTTTCTGACCTGGAGCTGGGGACCTGCATGGGGACCTGCATGGAGACTGGGAAGGGGCAGGGGGCAAAATGATTCCTTTGTTTCTCATCCATTAGCAGAAGTGCGTTGATGGAAGAGGTAGAAAAAGCGACTTCGTTTCCTACCCTTTCTTATAAAGAACATAATAACGTAAGAGAAGCCAGTGTTGGATTAGGCAGTGTTGGATCAGGCCAGTGGCCCATCCAGTCCAACACTCTGTCACACAGTGGCCAAAAATACCAGGTGCCATCAGGAGGGCCAGCAGTGGGGCCAGGACACTAGAAGCCCTCCCACTGTTGCCCCCCCCCCAGCACCAAGAACACAGTGCATCACTTGCCCCAGACTGAGAGTCCCTATCTATACCTTGTGCCTAATAGCTACTGAAGACAGAGGCAGAAAATGCATTCAGCTTTTCAGCCATTTCCCTATCATCTCAATCTCTTTTTCCTGACTTGAGCACGTAAAGTACTGGGTTCACTGCACGGAGACTCGGACTACGCCATGTGTTCAGATGCGTTTATTGTACTTCACATAACACACACACACACACACACACACACACACACAAATGGCCCTTCAAGGGCCAACTATATACACCCTCACCCGGTACCCCCATAGTCCCATTGGTGGGTTTGAACTTCCTGCCAATGCCTCATTGATGGATTTCAGGTGGACTAGGATCCTAGATGGTGGTCCGTGTACACAACACACATTGACCCAACCAATGTGTGGGTCATTAAAGTCACCTATTACAACACAGTTATTTCATCTAGCTGCTATCTTTAATTCATTCATCATTTTATAATCCTCCTCTATCTTTGATCTGGTGGATGATAAACTCTCAGTGTTAAGCTTTCTTTTGGGCCCACTATTTCAACCCATAGCATTTCCAGAAGTGTATCCAATTCTCTTACCCTCTCAGTCTTACTGGATTGTACACCCTCTCTGACATACAGAGTCACCCCACCTCCAACCCTCCCCCCATCCTTCCAATATAATTTATAACTAGGAATCACCGTATCCCACTGATTTTCCTCATCCTACCAAGTTTCTGAGATACCCACAATGTCTATTTTCCCCCCAACACCAAACATTCAAACTCCCTAATTTTACCTCAGACACTTCTAGCATTGCAGCCTCCTGAACTTTTGGGCAGATTTCTGAACTTCACTGAAGTATTAGTCCACATGGGATCCATGAGCCCAGGAATAAACTTTCCCAGGGCTGGTGAGGACTGCTGAGGAGAGAAGGGAATGTGGGACAGATCCATTACCATCTGTGTCTTCCACTGAGAGATCATGGGATCCAGCCCTTAGTTGGCAAATATTTGACATGGTTTTTACTAAAATCCTACAGTTACTTCATGAAATGCATGCAAAGAAGACTGGAATAACTCCACCCTCCCTTATACCTTTACACTATGTAGTACAAATGAGAGCAACCAAAATCATTAGGGGGTTGGAGCACTTTCCCTGTGAGGAAAGGCTGAAGAGTCTTAGACTTTTCAGTTTAGAAAAGAGATGGATAAGGGGGGGAAATTATAGAAGTTTATAAAATTATGCATGAGATGAAGAGATTTGACAAAGACATTTTTCTCCCTGTCCCAAAATACTAGCACTCAGGGGCATCCAATGAAGCTGATGGGCAGTAGGTTCATGATGGACAAAAGGAAATACTACTTTACACAGAGATTGATTAAAAGGTGGAATTAGCTGCCAGAGGATGTAGTGATGGCCACTGGAATAAACAGCCTTAAAAGGGGATTTGATTGCCTTGACTTGGATAGCCCAGAGAAGCCCGATCTTGTCAGATCTCAGAAACTAAGCTGGGTCGACTGTGCTTAGTACTTGGATGGGGGATTTCCTTGGAATACCAAGTTGGGAGGACAGAGGCAGGTTTTATTCAGTCACCTCTCTGAATATCCTCCAGCCCCCCAGTAGGGGTTAGTCACCAGAGGTCAACATGACTTCCAGGTGCGCATGCACACGCGCACACACACACACAAAATACTAAAAAATAAAAATATATAAAAGGAGATTAGATAGATTCATGGAGGATAAGTCTATCAATGGCTACTAGCCATGGTGACTGAAGGGAACCTCTGCATTCAGAGTCACTAAGCCTCTGAATCCCAGAGCTAGGAGGCAACCAATGCTCCCTCTAAGCTGTGGAGTCTTGCGAGCAAAAATTCTACTTTGTGAGCAACTGGCATTAAAGTTGTGAGCAAGCCATTTGGCTGCTGCATAAATTAGTTTGCTCTGGAGCCATCCTTCCTGAGCGAAGACAGAAAAGTGTGAGCCGGAGGCTAAAAAACTGTGAGCTAGCTCACACTAACTCAGCTTAGAGGGAACACTGGAGGCAACATCAGGGGAAGGCCGTGGCCTCTCTGCCCTCTTGTTGGTCATCCAGAGGAGTTGGTTGGTCATTGTGTGAGACAGGACGCTGAACTCCACGGACCACTGGTCTGATTCAGCAGGGCTCTTCTTATCTTCTTACTTGACAAATAAATTATACCCCCCCCCCAGCCCCGATTCAAAAGACATGCTGATGCAAAAAGACAGGACGTGACATTTTAGTAGAGGGCAAATGACTCCGAGCATAACAGTTCCGCAGGGTATTCTGGGTTCTTTATTTTGAATACATGACATAACTGGGTATAAATAACTTATTAAAAGGGCTGGAATAATGGTTTTACAAGAGATGTACTTTTTGGAGAACCTAGCATAATAGTGTGTCTAAATGCCCCTGGGAATAAATTTCATATAGTTACCCAAATAAGCAGTGATGGCTGATGTTACTGTGATTGTTATCACCCAATGGAAGTAAACAATTCGTTGGTGGCAAAATATACAGTCTTGTAAAGCTTCTGCCACTGCTCAGCATCTTCGGCCAGAGCTGCAAAAGAGTGGTGAAATACTGGAGCAACCCTAGGTTGACTGTTTAAGTGGAGTAATAAGAACTTAATTTTTTTCAGAACCAACCTGAGGCTGCAGATGTATAGCACTCTGTAGTGTACACTAATCTCCTGCTGCCTTGCCACCACATTAACTTCAGTGGATGTACATGACAGCCCAACATTTTACACCGTACAGTTCTGCTTACATATGTAATACTCTCATCTCCATAAAAATATTAAAATCCTTCCTGATAACGTGCTATGATACAACCATTAATTCATGCTTCAGTGGCACTGGAGCACCTTGGAATTATGCATCACATCCAGAGCAGCATTTAAAGGCTGCTGTATGAATAATGCTGTTGCAAACAATCAGCCTGTAAACAGAGAGCAATTTGAATGGCTTATAAATTGGACTGTGATACTCTAATGTTGTTGCAAGCCCAGAAACACTTTGTGCCTGCCTCTTAATTGCCACAGTAGCCAATGTTACATTAATGCCCTTTCATTAATCTACCTGCATATCAGCACACCCTCTCATGTCAGTTTTGATGGATGTGGTGCTCATAAAAGTGAGGAATGGAGAGTCCTGCCTGGAGCAAGTTTTCTCATCTTCTTTTTCCCCATTCCCCAAACACCATGTGGACAGCAATTTAATTCACTCTTTCCACTTCCTACACGTGATGGCATAGGTGACCTTCCCTTTCACCCCAATTCAGGATTGCATAACACCTACTAAATAAGATCATTAGTTGAATCTTGTGATAGTTGAAACACATTGTGTTTTAGCATGTTAGCAGATGTAGGCAAGAAGGACACACCTTTTGTTGGCATGGTACTTAACAGAAAGGCCTTTCACAGTCCTGTTTGAAATTAGTTTGTTGTAGTTTAAAACCCTTAAGGTAAGCATTTCCCCCAAATAGCTATAACTTGCATAAAGTAGGTAATACCTTTTCCCTTTTGAAATATGCTGGTTTGGGTAACTTAACCTTCATTTGTAGCTGCAAAACTAGAATACTTTAAAAACACAGATTTATGATCACATAGTTTTTTATGGATGTGAACCTGATTTGTCAGAGATGTGTTATCTTCTTCTGACAGATATGTACCATTTTCAATTGAAAAAACACAGTTCACCATCTTCTTTTTAGAATCATTCAGAAAACAGTTTGTGAACGTTAAAAAAACAGCAAACAAATGTAAATATTTTTAAAACAGAGTAAAACAGCATGACACAGTAAATCTCATTAATTATCAAAAGCATGCTGAGACAAAGGCTCAGGTCACACTGCAACTGACTTGTGCTTTGTTCCCGGTTTATTTAAATTGGGAACATTTTTATTCGCATTGGGCTGTCTACATGCAGCCAGCCCCTCTTTCCCAGCACCCGCTTGCCTACTGCTGCGCCATCCTTCCAGGCGATCCTGCCGGCCACGGGGAGGCTTGGGCGGCTGCTGCTCCTGCCGACACTTTGGGGGGGGAGGGGTGCAGCTGCCGCCACTGCCACCATTGACCCACGAAAATAGGCTCCGTCGTCTCCACCATCCTCCTTGCTGGCCCCATCCAGGCTGCCATAGCCCCCACCTCTCGTTCCCGCCTCCAGGGCCGTCGTTGTGCGTTTTTTTTTAAAGCTTCTGGTTTGAGCGCTTGACTAAACGTGCGCTTAATAAATCCATTATTAAACTTTAAATGGATTTATTAAGTGCATGTTTGCTCAAGCGCTCAAACCGGAAGCTTTAAAAAACAAACAAACCCAAGAACGTTCAGACAGCCCTAATCGCAATCCTTGCGAGAGAGGGGCTGTCCACATAGGCGAAATCGCGCAATCAAAGCGGAAGTGCCAGGAAAACACTAGTTTCTCCAGGGGTCAGGAAAACCCGGAAGCATTGTGCGAGTAAGCCCGCTTCACGGCGGGAGGCGGATTGGCACGTGTGGACGTGAAACTGACATGCGCAAGTAAGCAGCAGCGAATCCTGATCAAAACGGCAGTGTGACCGCACCCAAAAAGGTTTTACTTGCCTTCACAAAGAGACTGAGGCAGAGGTGCAACAAAATTCCCAAGGAGTGATTGTGGTGGCCCAATTTTTGATGAATATATGAAGCTATCTTAAGAGATTTCCTAAGAAAAATTTAGAACTACATGTGGGTGGTGAATTTTGGAGCTAGTAGCACTGTGGTGAGCTTTCATGTTCTTCTGGATGAGTTTTGCAAATTGTGTGGTAGTGACTCATCTGGTGTGGTGGTTGCTGTCAGGCCTGGCCCTGATGATTCCTCCATCTGGTGCAAGGGGGAGGGGAGAAGCAGTGGCCTGTGAGGCCAAAACAATGCTGGAAAGGGTCAGGCCCCTCCCCCTGCCTTTTACTGACTGAAACCAAAGTTTGAAGGCTGGCACTATTTTTGCAGTTGCTTAGTATCCCACACAATAGCCACTGAGAGCTCAGAAAGTATCTGTTTCTTAAAGCTACAGGTGCTACTACTATCATTTTGAGGGTTAAGTCCCCAATGTATTTTTTTCAGATTTTTCTGCAAACCTGGATCTTTCTTTGTTCATGATCCCAAGCTCCAGAGTTAAGTATCTACAGATGGAGACATGTTGAGAATCTATTAAAATGATCCACCTCTGGAGCTAGATGGATCCGAATGGCTTTCTGAGAGCTCTAAGAAATTTCCCTAATGGCTGGTGCTTCTGTCAATGCCCTGGCTGAACTCTGGAATAAGGAATTTACCCTGGTGATTGCAAACAGGGTTTCACCTACCTGTAACCTACGTTCCCTTTAAGCTGCGCCAGGCTGCGCTGGTGCACCGATTTACCCTGCCCAGCACAGCAATTTTTACCGCAGTGCAGGAGTGGGAGGTTCCCTTTCCAATAGTCATGCTGCATGGATCTGTTTGGTGAGGCAGCAAAGAAACATGGTGGTATGATTTGTGTATCCTAATTTGGGCTGGCCTCACCTCCCCTCAGCAGGAATTTGCTTCCCCTATTAAAGGGGGTGCTGCTGCCCTGCCTGGCAGTCCTCTGCCTCATGCTGCTGGAGATACCCTGCCCAGAAGGAGGATTGCTGTGTTGCCTAGCTTCTGCCCTTCCTGAGGTGAGTCGCCTAGTTTTTTGTTTTGCTTTGGGGTGGGGGAAGGTCAGCTAGAGCACCAAGGCCAGGAGTGCGCCCTTCCTTTCAGCCTTGTGCTGTTTCTCTTCCCTTTTGGTGAGGGGGGGAGGAACTAGCAAGGTTAGTTGTCGTTGGGAGAAGGAGCGAGGAGCCATCCTCAGCAGCGTGCTGGAGACAGTCGGTGGCTTCTGCTGTTTTGCAAAGTGATTCTCTGTTGTCTTTGAGCCAAGGAGGTTAGTTGGAGTGGAGGGAGGGGGAGGAGCCGTCCTCAGCAGTGTGCTGGAGATGATCGGGTGGCTTCTGCTGCTTTGCAAAGTGACTCTGTGTTGTCTCTGAGCCAGCGAGGTTAGTTGGAGTGGAGGGAGGGGGAGGAGCTGGCCTCAGCAGCGTGCTGGAGATGATCGGGTGGCTTCTGCTGCTTTGCAAAGTGACTCTGTGTTGTCTCTGAGCCAGCGAGGTTAGTTGGAGTGGAGGGAGGGGGAGGAGCTGGCCTCAGCAGCGTGCTGGAGATGATCGGGTGGCTTCTGCTGCTTTGCAAAGTAATTCTGTGTTGTATAGCAGTTTAAGGGCATAAGATGGGTCACTTGCCCATCCAGTCCAATAGTCTGTGTCACACACAGTGGCCAAAACCCAGTTGCCATCAGAGTTCCACCAGTGGCTCCAGAACTACAGAACCCCCCCCCGTTCCCCCCTAATTTAAAGACTAACAAGGTTTTTAGGGCATAAGATTTTCTGACTCTTATAAGCTTACACCATGGAAATCTTGTCCAGGTGTTACTGGGGTCAAATCCTACTGCAAACAAGCTTGGCTATTCTTTGAAAATATTTTTAAAGTCAATCAGGCAATCCACACCATTGAATAAAAATGACACTGGCTTTCCTTACACGTCTGCTGTAGGGGTCACTTTGAAAATGTAAGTGAAGGACTTAAATGAGCTGTATAAAAGCCAGATTTTAACTCACAATATCAGTATTAACCAAAGAACAAATTTTGAGTCCAGTGGCACCTTTAAGACCAACAAAAGTGACTTTACTGGTTTCAGAGGGGTGTGTGTGTTGGTCTGCAGAAGAACAGCTAGATTCAGGTTCATTAGCAGTTCAGAGACCCACAGAATTATTGGGGTCTAAGAGGGAGGTTTTAGCTTGATGAATGCTATCAAAACTAGTATTAGAAATCGGCTAGATACAGATCACCTGGAGAACTTCATTAGAATTAAACTGCATGTGTCTACGGGGAATAATATTAATATTGACAGTGTTTTCAATCGCTGGAGAAAAGAGAAAGGAAGAGGAGAAAAGTTAAATTAAAACTTTTTTCTGTAATTAAACTTGATACAGTTTTCAGTTATAATGTTAAATCATTCTTAAAATACAGCTTAAAAGTTCATTCTGAGATTCTTACAAGGTTACGGTTATGTTTGTATGTTATATTTGTATGTTTTGTATGTTTGTAAACTGAAATTTAAAAAGTACAATGTTGGATTGCTCACAACTTTTATAGTTTGGCTCATAAAGACAAATTTTTGCACACAGAGCTTCAGAGCTTAGAGGGAACATTGCCTGTAACTGTTGTTCATTGAGTGGTCTTTTGTGTGGGCACACATTGGACCATGCATGTGCAGGCCAGCTGTGGAGACAAAGATTCTGAAGCTTCCTAGTGCTTTCTATATATATTGATGATTATCAGTAAAATCACAGTAACTGTTGTCATGGATGGGTCACTCTATTTCATGGCCTTTTGACCCTACCATCTGCATTTTTTTCTGTGTCTGCATTCACACTTGTTTCTGTCTTCCAAGGGAAGATTCCACTTCATGCATCTGATCAAGTGAAGTTGGGCCTGTCCATAAAATTTATGCTACAGTAAATCTGTACTTTAAAATGCCACAAGATGGTCTGCTTTTTGATTTTGCTCTTTTAATTAAACAAGTTGAGTTGTACTTTGTCTAGCGTGAGCCAGGGGTAGAATGTTGCACCAGACAATCTGTTGGTTATTTCAGTCAGTGAACTTCCAGTTTATTTCAATTTCTTTAAACAAATATAAAAGAATACTGTGTTGCCCACAATGCTCCCTCTAAGCTGTGGAGTCTTGTGAGCAAAAATTCTACTTTGTGAGCTACTGGCATTAAAGTTGTGAGCGAGCAATTTGGCTACTACATGAATTAGTTTGCTCTGGAGCCCTCCTTCCTGAGCTAAGACAAAAATGTGTGAGCCAGAGGCTAAAAAACTGTGAGCTAGCTCACACTAACTCAGCTTAGAGGGAACACTGGTTGCCACCCCCCATTTTCCCCTTCCATTTTCAAGTAATGAACCCCTTGCTCCTCATTTCTCCCAACCATAAGAACATAAGAACATAAGAGAAGCCAATGTTGGGTCAGGCCAATGGCCCATCTAGTCCAACACGCTTGTCACACAGTGGCCAAAAATACCAGGTTCATGCATATCATTCATGCATATGTGTTCAAACAGTGCAATCCTAACCAAAGTTATATCCTTATAAACTAGAGTTGCCAACCTGCATGTGGTGGCTGGAGATCTCCCACTATTACAACTGATCTCCAGGCAACAGGGATCAGTTCACCTGGAAAAAATGTAAGCTTCAGAAGGTGGGCTCTATGGCATTGTATTCCACTGAAGTCCCCCCCCCAGCTCTGCCATCCTCAAACTCCATCTCCAAAATCTCCAGGGTTCCTAACCAGCAGCTGGCAACTCTGTTCTAAGCCCATTAACTGCAGTGTATTTTGAAGGGCGTAACTCTGCTTAGGATAGCACAGAAAAACAATTCCCATCTCTTGAAAAGTGACTCCTATAAAGGCAGCTCCCTTTGTTGCAATATAATTTCCGTCTATCCTTCCTTGTTTGCCAAATAAACAGCAATTTGTAATTCTAAGTGAGGAGAACGTTTTCCTAATTCAGAAGTATCGCTTCCTATGAAAACCACCTGCAATTTTGGGTTACAGCTCCTTCCTTTTGTTTAAGAAATAAATATCATATAATTTCAAAAGAATGATTGAATCATCAACTAGATTTCAGTAATTTGTATTGGAACATTTGGTAATTTAATTTAATTCTGGCTCACAGTTCTGGTTTAAAAGGATATCTGCCAGCTCTGCATTCAAAAGAGTGTTTCTCAGGAAACTGCCAAATTTTAAAGAGGCTTTGCCAATTGAGGGGTTAAAACAGGTCAAGCTACCAGAAGAGCAGAAGTATGTTGATTTTAATGATCACTGCACAGAATCTTGAGGGCATGAGATGATTCAGAGCTACATCAAGACACTGATTATCATATGAGTGCAAAACATACTTGTGTGTGTGCGCGTCACCTGGCTGGTCCCAAACAAGTATTTTGTGTATGTATGAAATTGTGCCAAGAGCTTTGGTTTTATTTTTTGTTGGTTGATTCCATGCTTTTGAGCATTGTTACAGACCCTAGAATTAGAGATGTCTCTCACATTTGCAGAACTTGTAAAATAGAACACACTGATTTTCCAAGTCTATGTATCCTGCCAGCTTGCAGTGATTAATGACTCCATGGCTTAAAGTGTTTTTCCTGTGTTTCTTTATCTCTATCCTTTTTAATTGCTTGATCCCCCCCCTTTATTTGCTCCATACAGTGGGAAGAAGTCAGTGGCTATGATGAGAACCTCAACACAATCCGTACTTACCAGGTGTGCAATGTTTTTGAGCCCAACCAGAACAACTGGCTTCTCACCACTTTTATAAACCGACGGGGTGCACACCGCATTTACACAGAGATGCGCTTCACTGTACGGGACTGTAGCAGCCTTCCCAATGTCCCTGGCTCTTGTAAGGAAACATTCAACCTGTACTATTATGAAACAGACTCTGTCATTGCCACCAAGAAGTCGGCCTTCTGGACAGAGGCCCCCTACCTCAAAGTGGACACTATTGCTGCAGATGAGAGTTTCTCTCAGGTGGACTTTGGTGGTAGACTGATGAAAGTGAACACGGAGGTGAGGAGCTTTGGACCTCTCAATCGCAATGGCTTTTACCTTGCCTTTCAGGATTATGGGGCATGCATGTCACTGCTGTCAGTAAGGGTTTTCTTTAAGAAATGCCCTAGTGTGGTGCAAAATTTTGCCATCTTCCCAGAGACTATGACAGGAGCAGAAAGCACCTCTCTGGTGATTGCACGAGGTACATGCATTCCCAATGCTGAGGAGGTGGATGTGCCGATTAAATTGTACTGCAACGGAGATGGGGAATGGATGGTTCCCATTGGCCGCTGTACCTGCAAGGCTGGATACGAGCCTGAGAACAACGTGGCTTGCAAAGGTAAGGTAATGATTTACTCAAATGTTGTTTGATGGTGACTGCCCCTTTTCACCCAAAGGACTGTTCAGAAGCCGTCAGTATGGAAATGGACCAAGGTTGTTGTTTAAGGGCTGCCTTTAAACCAGTTTCTGCCAGTAACAAATTTAAAATGTTGAACAATCATTAACACAAACATGGTCACTTTATGGATTATTTGGGGATCTACAAGTTTACATGGTCATCTCTGACAGCTGGAGCTCCAGATTGTGTCCTTGATATCTGTTCCTGTTGTGACAAGGATTGCTAAAATATGGCTTCTAGTTATACGTGCCTCGACCCCAAAGCAGGTAGCCAATTGGGATCTTCCTTAACAAACAAATACAGAGAATAGATGAAGTATTCTGAGCAGGGCCTATGATTTTCTTGTGCTTGTTCTATGCTTGAATCCACCAAATGTATTTTGCCTGAGATTATTACTTCAGTGTAACAATGCTAAAGCAGAAAATCCCATTTGTTATATCGTTATCCCTTGGTGAAGTTCCTGATAAGGCCATCAATAACTTCAGCAAATACTAATTCTTTTGCCTGCATTCATGGATGATTCATGACTTATTGTGAAGCATCTGTAGTGAACACACAGTTGTGATTGTCATGTTTGCAGAATGGTTGTAGCTTAACTTATACTTCTTTTTCATTTTTGCTTGAGAAATACTTTGAAGGACCCACTTTATTAGCATCATATTTGTGAAAGAGCTTTGGGGGAAGAGAATGGAAGCATTACTGTATTCGTATGAACCAATATTTTTCTGTATCTATAGAGCTCAAACATGGTCCTTGGCCGGACCTATCCAGGGCTGAAATCGCTCAGTCACCATTTTGCTACATTTCCTGAATCTCACAAGGTCAGACTTAGAATGACACATATTGGACTGATCCACTGACATTGTTGTGACATATGAACATCCTGTTTTCAGGAAGGCTTTCCTGGCTGTTTGATATGCACAGCAGGACTGTGAAGAATTTGGTTAATCATTCTATAAGTATTCTTATGGTCTTTTGTTTCTTGCTCAGTGAAAATAGGAAGAGAGCCCATCTATCCCTCTCTCTAAATCTGGAACCCAGATAATAGGCCTGTGGATTGTAGTGAACTTTCCTTTATAAATGGTGTGTACTTTAGATAAGCTAAAATGAGTGATGATACATTGCTGTTCTGAATGGAGTGGCTCTGCCATGTTGCATGCATTGAACCTTGGATGCTGTTCAGAGAGTTGTCTTCTCCAGACTGAATAAGCAACCAAGAAGGGTAAGAGTGAAAGCTAAGTACTAAAGGTAGAACAAAACAGATATGCTTTCCTCCATTGGTGGCATTGCCAAGAAACTGCTCTACAGCGTGAGGGAGGCTGTAAAACATGGAATGCACCAGAAAAATTTCAATATCTTAGTACAATCAGGGGACCTGTCTTCTGCAGGTGCAATGCCACACAATAGGGAGTTTTCACTGAGAAATGAGGTGAAATGTGTATGGGTGCAACTATATTTCATGAAGACATCACTACAAATGTGCAGGAACATACAAATAGCAGCACATCCTTGGCTGCCCACCCAAGAGAGCATATGCTGAATGCTTATCGCAGGAACATTTGCACTAAAATTCTGAGAGAACCGCTTAGTAAATATTTCAAGAAATTGCAAAAGATATGTGGTTTTTTAAATGGAACATACTAAGTAGAAAGCTAATTTACCTTATTTTCTCATTCACAGTTCAAACGTCTCTGTAAAGTAAATCCTGAAAATACTGTCTAATGTCCATAAATAAGTTTTGCTTTAAATATGTTTTTAATGCTATTTAGTTGTTACATATAGATTTGTTAAAATGCAAATAGTACTGTGTCCAGTTTGGGGTACAGCAGTTTGAGACAGATGTGGATAAATTGGCACTGGTTCAGAGGAGGGTCACAAGGATGGTCAGGGGTCTGGAAAAGGTTGAAGAAACTGTATGTGCATAGCCTGAAGAAGAGAAGACTGGTGTGTGTGTGTCTTCAAAGCACTCTCATACCTGGCTGTTGCTTACAAAAAACAAAGATTAGTTCTCTGCTGCTGCAGAGGGCAAGACTAGATTTAATGGGTTCAAGTTACAGGAGGCTAGATTTCAGTAAACCTCTTGTAGAAGCTCCCTAACAATAAGCAGTTTGACACTGGAATTAGGCATGTATGGGAGACATAAGGTGTCCCTTGCTTAAAGGTCTCCAAGCAAAGACTGAATGGCAAATATTGGGAACTGCCTAGTTTTGGATTTCCTGCATTAATCAGGAAGGCCTCCTTCAACTCTTTGATTCTATGAAATTATATTGGAGGCACTTGAATCTAAAGCTAGCTACATTGCTCACTGCTTTCTAACAGAGTAAAGCTTGAGTTCATAAGGGCCACAGAAAGAACTGAATGTGCCTACTGACTTTTTCTGGCTAAATGTCCAGAGTAGCTGAAAATCACAATGGCCTCTTCATGAGCCTCCTTTAATTCTCACATATATTGTGGCAACATTTTTGTAAAATTGTAATAATTCAGGAATTGCCTTGTTAATCAGAATCCAGAGCCCTTCCAGTTTCGGCATAGTGACTTGGATCCCACAGTAAATCACCTCTAGCAGAAGATATCTCTCTCTGGGATATCGGGCTTTCTTGCTTCATCTCTCCCACTGCAGCCTTAAATGGTCTCTGAAATGGTGCTCCTGCAGACAGCCCCCCCCCCCGGGGAAAAGCATGAAGCGGCTTTGGAGGTCTAGAGCAGAAAGAGGGAATCAGCAAAAATTGTCCCCCTTCTATTAGCACGAATTCTTCACAGGATCCAAGGCTTTGCCTTCAACAGCAATCAGCCAAGTGTCCCTGGGAAGCTCATACAACAGGTCTGAATGGAGAGATCCATTCCTTATTAATTGTCCCCCATATCTGGTGATCAAAAAGCTGAACAGATTATATTTACATAGAACTTCAAGTTTTCTAAAGATGGGATATTTCCCCCAATTGCAGAGGTTCAAATTGCCCTTAACAAAAGTATTCCTATCTGATTTTATAAGAAAATGGAAGCTGTTTTATACTGCAGAAGCATCGGCCATGCTTTATTAGTATTTAATAATTGAAGTGCAAGATCCCTGGCAAGATAAAGTGCAGTGAATAAAACCCAGTAAAATAATAGTGACAACTCTCTCTATATCCTATGCAATGTAAAATGGCCATAAAAGACATAAGAGATAATTGATTGCCACATCATACTCACCATCTAGTGGCATCATGAGCAGGTGCTGAATTAAATTGAAAGCAAATTATAATATACAAAGATTAAATACGAATAATCAAAAGGAGCAAAACTTGAGGAAGAGATAAAGTATAGAAGGATTCTGAATGTAAAGCCTCAGTGCTTAAAATTGACCTTAATCAGTCCCTGTAGGCCTGGAAAAAAATGTTTCAAGCCTCCCCAGGCTTAGCAAAGTCCAATTGGCAGCTCTCTGTATTTCTGGTATGATGCTGTGATGCATAGCTAGAAGCATGGGGGAAATTGGTACCATTTCCTTAAGGACACTCCCATGCTAAGCAGCTCCCAACCATGAACTGGTCATGTATCCACCTTTGCTGGCCATGTTGACAGGTAGGATGTTGATGTGGAAAGAAGCCCTCCCTCTGTCTCAGTGCACAGAATTGAATGGCAAAATGAAAACCAGAAGGTGGATTCTAGAATAACTTCTGGTGCTCACACAAGGGCTGTATGAAATGATCCTAAGAAATAGCAGGAAAGATACCCTGGTATGAGAGCTGCTTCATAAATGTATGTCAAGATGACTACTGCATGTAGTCACAGAACTGAATGTTCTTGTGACATGTAAGTATATTGTGCATTTTCTAAAATGTGGATATAGTGTATCTAGATTTCAGTAAAGCATTTGACAGAGTTTCTCATGATATTCTTGAGGATAAGCTGGTTAAATATGGGCTGGATGGAGCAACCGTTGGATGGATTCATGGTTGGTTGAAAAATCGTACCCAACCAGTGCTCGTAAATGGCTGTGTCTACGTGGAGGGAAGTCTTGAGTGGAGTGCCACAGGGCTCGGTCCTGGGCCCGGTGTTGTTAAATGTTTTTATAAATGACCTGGAGGAAGACGTAGAGGGGATACTTATCAGATCTGCAGATGACACGAAGCTGGGTGGGATTGCTAATTCTGAAGAAGACAGAGTCAGGATTCAAAATGATCTAGATAGGCTGGAATAGTGGGCTGAGGCAAATAAAATGAAATTCAGTAGAAATAAGTGCAAAGTCCTACACCTGGGCACAAAAAATCAAAGGCACAGATATAGAATGGGAGGGACTTGGCTTGACAGCAGCACATGTGAAAGGGATCTAGGTGTTCTGGTAGATTACAAGCTCAACATGAGCCTGCAGTGCAATGTGGCTGTGAAGAAAGCTAATGCAATCTAAGGATGCATTAACAGAAGCATTGTGTCCAGATCATGGGAGGTGGTAGTTCTGCTCTATTCTGCTATGGTCAGGCCTCACCTGGAGTACTGTGTCCAGTTTTGGACACCACACTTTAGGAAGGATGTTGACAAGCTGGAGCATGTCCAGAAGAGGGCAACCAGGATAGTGAGAGGGTTTGAATCCAAGTCTTATGAGGAAAGGCTGAAAGCGTTGAGTATGTTTAGCCTGGGAAAGAGAAGACTTAGAGGTGACATGATTGCAGTCTTGAAGTATTTGAAGGGCTGTCATGTAAGAGATGGAGCAGATCTATTCTCTCTTGCTCCAGATTGCAAGACTAGATCTAATGGGTGGAAATTACAAGGGAGTCGATACCGGCTAGATATCAGGAGAAACTTCCTAACTGTAAGAGTGGTTGAGCAGTGGAACAGTCTGCCTTGGGAGGTAGTGGATGCTCCTTTCCTGAACGTTTTCAAGCGGAGGCTGGACAACCATCTTTTGGATATGTTGTAGGTATGTAGGGCTATCTTTCGGCTGTGCTCCTGCAGAGTGCAGGGGGTTGGACTAGATGATCTGCAAGGTCCCTTCCAACTCTAACATTCTATGATTCTATGAAATGCAAATGTTGCATTTTTAGTATTAATATGGGCCTACTGAAAATGTTTCTTATGCCCTGGCCCTCAGTTTCTTGTGTCAATCATTGGCATTCTATGTCCTTTGGTAAACTTTCTCACAATATTTCCCCTGGAAATGTTATATTTTGAGCTAACTTTTCTCATGAAATGATATTTTAAAATCCCATTTAATCCTCTCACTGGCAAATGATACAATAGAAATTGACTTCAGTCTGGCCTTACCTGAAACAAAAAAAGGACTGAGGATTATGCAGGGATCCTGCTTTAAAATTTCTGGGTAGGTGCCCACATGTTGTCCCCTTGATTGGTAATGCTGACAATCCACAGAATGGAAAGAACTTTGAGATCTTCTGTATTTAACTGATTAGAAGAGAACTGGCTCCCTGGAGCAAATTCACCAGGGGCAGGTGATGATCAGGATCCTAGCAGGAACAGGACCTGGAATGGACAGGCTAAGTAGGTGGTAATGGTATTGGCATGCAAGCTATTGGAACTCAAGCTAAGTTTAAATGATACAGTTCACCGAGTTCTCAGTTGTGAAGACTGGTATGAATACCTGCAGTGTGTGTTGCTTGTTGAAAACATTTATTGGTGCTGCATAGTGTACAGGCCCATAGCCAGAAAATTTTCAGTAGGGGGGCAAAGACCGGGAATGGGGAGTTCATCTAGGCCACCACTAATTAGATTAACTACTAATCAAATTAGTGGTTTTGAAGAAAGCTCTCGGAAGGGAAGAAGCCACCGAGGCTGCAAGAGAAAGAAGAGCCTATGGAGATGGGGAGATGGTCTGCAAGCCGTTTCCCAGCTTGCAGGAGATGCAACAGAAGCTTGCTGACAAGGCTGCAAAATGTCATCCCAGTTCGACTTTCTTACACTGCATTTTGGAGGACTCCCAAATTCTCCTCTCAGAAATTGAGAGCCACATGAGTGACTGAACACAGGAACTAGGCAGGGCAGGGGTGGTCAAGGCTGCAAGCAAGTTTGGCAGAGAATGGCCCACCCTGGTGCCTCCCTGTGCCTGAGCCAGCCTGCCAGAGCCAGGAGGAGATGAATGGCCAGCCCAGTTGGCACTCACAGTCTTCTGCAGCTGCTGTGGCCTCCTGCCACTCTGCTGGGGGACTTGTCTACTGCTGCAGAACTGCGCCTTGGCCCCTCATGTGGGCTGGAGCTTGCATTCAGGGAGGCAGGGGCTGCTCTGAACTGGGACTGGATGCCCGTGAGGAAGGCGCCCTCAACTGGCATCCCTCAGGGAGCTGTGAGGGCAGCAGGGGAGGAGCTCACTACTGGCGTCATTGCCACATTCTGGCTCTCTCCCACTTCCGGCCAATCATGAGGTGCACAGCCTGGCTGCAATAGGCTGCAGGCGAGCACGGTCATTGCCACTCGCCTCAGGCTTCCTCTGCCTGAGGGAAGGGGGGCTGGGAGAGGAGGGGGGACCAGGAGATGAGGGTGTAGGGCAAATTCAGGAGGGAGCATTGCTCCAAGGGCCCCCCATGGCTATGGGCCTGAGTGTAGATTTTTTAAAAGAAGACTTTTCCATCAGAAAGTTCCTCCCTTCAGTCTCCCAGAATTCCAAAGGATTTTTATCTCATACATCACCGCTAGATTTTTAAAAGGAGTGGTTACAGGCAATATTTTAGGAGAACAATAGGCACATATGACTGCAAAATCTTTATTCTCTCAGGCCATTTGGGATCAGACGTCTACAATGAAAGATACAAAGTCTTGTTCCCAGTGAAAATAACATTGAGAACAAATCATATAAAATAAATGTGGACTTCTTGAGGTGGATTCCTGAAGTGACAAGTTACTAATTCAACACACAAATGCACAAGGTGATTCTTCTAAGCAAGCATGTCACATGAAAATAGAAATTCCCCCATGTTAAATGTATCATTTAGACTAGTCAGGAACTGAGGGCCAAGCTGGTTGATCAGGTTTTTAACAAGTTGGATCCAGGTTATCTGGATTCCCTGCATGTGGAGAAGCAAAAATGGAGAAATAACACCCTCATCAGCATTGTTTCCACATGGGAAAATGGCTTGGGAGGGGGTTAGGCAAGAGCAAATTTGCAAACACAAAAATAAAACATAAGCTACAATCGACTACAGTCATCTAGGTCATACATAAGACCTAGACGATCATCTACAATCACCTTCAACTACAAGCATCTGCAATATCTAGATCGCATACAAAACATAAATGATAATAATCTATATCATACAATTATCAAACAAATCATCTATTTATTGAGAACTTACATATATTCCTGATTTTTCACTTTCATTTAAATATCTTTATTCTGTCTTTTCCAACTATCTTCATATTTAATTATTTATTATTGCAAGCACATGTTGCAGGACAAAAAGTCTGGTACATACTTGGTTTCTTGATCATATGGAGCAGAAGTCCACCAGTGGCTATTAGCCACAGGGTATAGATGGGAACTCTCAGTCTGGGGCAGGTGATGCACTCTATTCTTGGTGCTGGAGGGGGCAGCAGTGGGAGGGCTTCTGGTGCCCTGGCCCCACTGCTGGACCTCCTGATGGCACCTGGTATATTTTGGCCGCTGTGTGACAGAGTGTTGGACTAGATGGGCCGTTGGCCTGATCCAACATTGGCTTCTCTTATGTTCTTATGTTCTTATGTTGAAAGTAGGAAGCCCAAATATAGATGGGAAAATTTCAGCCTGGTAGTGTGAACTAATCCTTGGCTCTCAGCTCTTTAGTATGTTATAATCTCTGGATAACTATTTGTGAGGATACAAATCAATTTACAATGTTGTTATACTATTTCAATTGCATCATTTTAAGTTGTGTAATCTGCCTTGAATCTCATAGGAAAGGCAGACTATAAGTGAACTAAATGTAATAAATTAATGTGCCCCCATTTTATCTTCACAACAACCCTGTGAGGTAGGTTAGGCTGTGAATGAGTGACTGGCCCATGGTCACTCCATGGCAGAGGTGGGATTTGAACCTGAGTCTTTCAGATCCTAGTCTGACACTCCAACCGCTACACAAAGCTGCACTGTTAGTGTAAGTTTGAGCAATTTTCACATGCCTCTTCAGAAGGCTGTGCATTTCCCTTTCCTAGTTTCAAATCCATTGTGCCTACAGCCCTGCCTTGATTATTTGTTAATGCTAAGGAACAGGGGCTGCAGTGAAGGAAAATCAAGCAGCAGATCATGCTCTTGAAGGAGGCCATGCAACAGCTGCCACACAAACACAAAACTCTCCAAAGTGATGTTTGTGATTTCCTGGCTTCAAAGGGCTTATGCAGGGCTGCGCTGGCTGGCTGGGCCTCTTTCATCTTTCTCATTATATCCTGAGCAAAACTGCAGGAATCAGAACAAGCCTTGATTGGTTCTGATTTAAATGGAACTCCGGGAACGACACTCTGATTCTTTCTCTTAATTGGAACTTTTCTCTCTCTTGTTTTGGACTTTGCCATGCGTGCTGTCAATTTGATACTGCCTGCTGGAATCCTCAGAGGGGTTGGATTATAAATATGGAAATTATGTGCTTTCTTCTTTTCTGTCACTGCTTTCTTTTTATTAAAATTGCCCAAATTTTACTGTATGCCTACTAGCTTTACTTACATTTTCTATACTCTGAAATTGTATTTCAGTTTAAAGGGATCAGTCCAAAGTTTCTAGAATGCAAGGTAATGAGAATTTGAGAGTGTTGGACCTCATGATATTTGATAGAGTGTTGGACCTTGTGATAGAATTTGAGAGTGTTGGACCTCGTGATAGAAGAGAAGAGGAGAAGAGATTGGATTTATACCCTGCCCTTCACGGAGTCTCAAAGTGGTTTACAATCTCCTTTCCCTTCCCCTCCCCACAACAAACACCCTGTGAAGTAGATGGGGCTGAGAGAGCTCTTTTGAGGACTGCTCTTGAAAGAACAGCTTTGAGAGAACTTGTGACCGACCCAGGGTCACACCAGCAGCTGCATGTGGAAGAGTGGGGAATCAAACCCAGTTCTCCCAGATTAGAGTCCACACTCTTAACCACTACACCAAAATGGCTCTCTAACAATAACAATATCTTACCTGATACTATCTGAATTATATTATGAATACATCTAGGGTTGCCAGCCCCCAGGTCCCAGCAGAGGATCCCCCAATTTTGGGGGATTCTCCCCACCATGGACCAGCTGGTCAGTGGGGGAGACCTCGTCCCTAAACAGGAACGCCACTGTGCATCGGGGTTCAGAAGGGACATCATTGCATTGGGGACATCGCGTGGGGGACGCTTTGGTTTTTAGGCAAGCTCTATGGTTTAAGCCCAATTTTACCACAGAGTTTGCCCAAAACCAGAGTGTCCCCCATGTGATGTCCCCATCATTGCATCAAGGATGTCACACAACATCCCTGCCCTTCCCTAGAATGCCCCCCCAATCCCCCTGCTGAAGCAATTCTAAATACATCTAATTCTCAACATGGCAAATCTGTAGATACTTAAATACAAATATTGGAGTCATGAATAGACAAGACAGGTTTTTCTACAAACCTGAGAAAAAAGCTCCAGGCTTGTAGAAAAAAACTGAAATAAAAAATACACTGGGGAGTTAACCTCCACACACACAAATAACAGAAGTAGTGCCTGTAGCTTTAAGGAACAAATGCCCTCTGTGGCTGTTGCTAGGCAATTATAATAGTATTGCTAGTTGAAGCAATGGTTTCTGTCAGTAAAAGGCAAGAAGAGGAACAGGGCCTTTTCCAGGGTTGTTTTGGCCTCTAAGAGAAGATTACTCGGGGCCAGCCTGGCAGCAACCATGGGCAACTGATGGCACATGAGGTCCATGACTCACCCAGACCCAGCTCCTCACTGCTGTTCAACAGCAGCCACCACACAAAAGCTGCTGTTGTGTAGGGGTTAAAGTTTCAGATTAGCATCTGGGAGATGCTGGTTCAAATCACTATTTTGCTATGGAATCTTGCTGTGTCACCTTGGGCCAGTGACACACACTCAGACTAACCTGCCTCACAGGGTTGTGGTGAACATAAAATGGAAGAGAATGATGTAAGCCACTTTGGGTCCACATTGTGGAGAAAGTTAGGATATAACTGTAGCAAATAAATAATAAATATAGCTGAAGGTATGTAGGGGGAACAAAATGTAGGTTGGTTGATGGTTGGGGAGGAGTTAAGGAAGCAGAGAACAGTGAGAATATGTAGGCTGCCAGGAAGCGGGAAAGAGGAAATAGTGTGGAGAGCAGGATACAGAAGAAACTGAGATGCTCCTCACAAGTCATGTTAGGTTCCCCATTGGGCAACTGGGTCTCTTGGTTGACCCACTGGGCAACTATGCCCAGTGTCTAGCCCCATGTAACTGGGCCATAGTTCTCCCAGGTAGAGGCTGCCAGTGGGAGGAAAAGGGGGAAAGCTGAAGTGAGGGGGAAGATAAAGATGGGTTGGCTGTTGGGAAAGGAGAGAAGGAAGCAGGGAAAAGAAGAAAGGCTATTGGGGGCTTTCAAGGAACAGAAAGGGGGTAAGGAAATTATATGCCCCACCCCGCAAGTCCTTGTGGGTCCCCTGCTTTTATTAACCAATCTTAAAAATTGTGATTATACCACAATTATCTCTACCTTTAGAAAAAATGTTACCAAAATTGCTTCAAAATACAACTTTCTACTCCACCCCCTGTGAAGTGATGATTTTAAACATAATTATTTGGTCTGTTAAACTCTTGGGTAATCCAGTTTATTTTATATCATAAAACAGCATCACAGATATGAGAATAATACATTTCGTGTTTAATTTTTATCATTCAATTCTTGGAAGTTATAGGTATTTCAGAACAGTTGAGATTAGTGGTTGCAGTGTGCTCTGAATACTAGCAACTATTAGAAACAATTCATGAATGTTTCAATTATTGCAGTCGCTTGACTGTTACATCTTTGATCAAATACTGAATCCTCCCCCCCCCCCCGAGATATGGCTTTTTGTTTTCCAGCTACAGCTGAGCCCCTTGGCTACATTTCCATGAAACAGATCATGTTTTCAGTACTCAATTTAAGACAGATTTTTGTTGGCCACAAAAGATGTGGTTTCTGATATGTACTTGGTATAAATTACATTGCAGTATGATATTCAGTCACTAGATGTCTCTGTGCACTCTGTGGAGTTAGACAGAGGGTGTGTCTCGCAGTAGACAAAGAAGAGAGAGGCAGAGTTCAAGGTGTATGGAAACCTTTATTTTGTTTACAGGTAAAGCTGCCTTAAATACAAAGAATCCTATCCTTTATACAGTGGTCAATCTGAGACCTGGACAGACTGCTGCCTCTCTAACCTGTACACAAATAGAATCACACAAGTCTGCATTTTTTATTTAATGAAAGATGGAAGATCTCATCCGGTCTATTCAATTATAAAATCATAATACCAAACAAGTGTGATTCTCTGCCTATCTACATGTTTCCAAGATCTTCCAGTCTCCAGGGAACAAGGCAAGGCGTGAAAGTATAATCTTCTTAAAAGATTTATTTGTGTTTTGCAAAGAAGACTAAGGGCGTAAAGCTGACAAAAGGGCCCTATTCCAGGTCACACTCCGCAGTTCTTTCCATCTGTCTGTACTTTATCCTAATGTCAATTACCACACCGCCTCAGCATGCTGCTCACAGCCGTGCAATCACCCATTGCGGCATTTTTGCAGTTTAATCCAGTGCAAAAGGTTCTTCTAGTACCAGACAGAGAAAGCAAGGCTGAAATTGCTCTCCCAGTGCAAAATTACTGCTTTCAAATATAAATCATATATTAAATACACCAGTTTTCTATAGACCCTTCCCAAATTGGTGTTTTGTTCTCTGGAAGTTGTAGAAGCTTTCCCTTCATTGGTAAAAAGCTGAAAATCAGAAATAATTTGGGATTTATAACAAAAATTGGAAAAAAAATGTTAGTATTTCTTGGAAAGTCATAGATGTGTTAGAAAAAATACTTTCAATGAGAGAGTTCAGAATTTAGTTGCTCTGTCATATGCCTCCATGTTGAATGGTATATGGATTTAACCAAGCCTTTTTGCTTTGCTGAGGAGAGGGATATGCTTAGTTTAGTTGATACAAATAGGATAAAAGAATCTACAATTGCAAATTTTGCTTAGGGCATGATTTTCTTTCTTGTCTGACATCCTTTGGCACCAATTGCAAATGATAAATACAAGGGCCCTTTTCCAGCTTCCTTGAAAATACAGAAAACACAAATTGATGCAAGACATTGCGTTTGCTGTTGGTGAAGCCATGATGTGACCCGTACACAGAGCTGCACTGATCTCCTGTATCTTTCCAACATGATTGTTTTTGAACAGCTGGCAGTGTTGTGGCTGACATACTCATCAGCTGTCTCTATTTACTCAGAACCATCCTATTTACCATCCCTATTTTTCCTGTACCAGTCCCTGTTAAATCACTGTCTATGATTTTGCCTCTACTTTTGTCCTTTGTTGGATACCTTAATCTAATTGTGTTGGTGTGAATTCCTACAGTTGTTGCAGTTCACAGTTCAGCTCTCTCCCCTGGGTCTTTGGAAGTAAGGATGAATCTTGTGTGTGATACACATCTATGCAAATTCATTTGTAGTGCAACTGCATGGATACTATAGGATTGCCTACTGCAGTGATTGTGGTGTATTTTTAAGCTGAAAACATATTGTAGGACATGTGTATTTTCCCAAAGTGTAGGTTTAATGAAAAGAATCATCACCCTCTTGATTTCTAAATTATTGGAAGAGAGGTTGTTGGAGAAAAAGCAAAGACAGCATATAATAGACAGAGTACAGTAGAAGCCATATTTAATGGGGAGGGTGCTTGAGCAGTGATCCTAGGCATGAGGATCGGAGTGCTGTAAAAATGTCCATTTCATCTATTAATTGTTGGGCTGATCGGCTGCACTATGGTGTTGATAGTTAGTTGTGCCTTGTTCTCTCTAAAAATGCTGAACTACTTCCCAAGGGAGTCTTGTGCACAGATTTCCCTGGGCACTCAAGAAAATGTTTTGGTCATTGTCTGACTAAAGTTTAGTCACAAACAGCAAGAATGTGCAAACTGGGCACAGAACAATTAGAGCGTGGTGGCCTTTCCCCACTAAGCCATATTAAACACTGGGGATGCAAGAATTGAACTGATTCAAAGTTGCATAAAGGAGCTATTTTCAACAGAAAAACCCAAAGGGTGTACTTACCGGGTGCTCTCATAAAACCAGAGTGTCCTTTAAACATCTGTTCATGTTGGCAATATTCTACTTGCTCTTGTGGATTGTGTTTGTTGTTTGCCAGGACTTAGGAGTGAATTCAGAGGACACACAGTATGGGCTGTGAATCCTTATCCTTCTAGCAGGGACCATGGTAGGACGCAGTGGTGACAGCAGATGGGCCACACCTCGGATAATATTCCAGCCAAGAGCTTACACAGATGAATGCACCGTGTAACCTGTGCCCCCAAAAAGCTATTATTTCGTCCTGCTGACAAGCAGGTTCTTTTTTCCTGTTTATCTTGGATTTGGGAGTCATATGCACAAAATAAATGTTTAGCAAAGAGAACAATTATTGATTTCTTGAGATATTGCTCTCAGATGCATTGCAAACCCCCCCCAGTAACTTCAGTGATCATTTCATATGCTATTTCACCAAATCAGAAGCAAACTTCCCATATAGTGTGCTTTGTTGACTCGCTTGCATGTCTACAGGCCAGCCTAGGAATATGGAATGGCAACACTGACGTGCTAAAATATTGGTATTGGTATTTGCCCTGTCACTCTGTCAGGCATATTTGAAGTACTGTCCTTTCTTCTGTACTAACTGAGAACTCCTGAGCTAGACCACTTGTCTAGCAATAATAAAAATAAATATTTGTGGGGTAAAAGGTCAAGCCTCCTGAAAGCGCAATGAAATGAAAGCTGCACTTGTATTGCTGTGCTTTAGAAGTACATGATTTGAAGGTGGCTTTTATTATTTGTAGATATTTTGAGCTGTTGGCCATCCTCCAGCGGTGGGGAACTACAAACTCTGACTTCATATTGTACTGAATTGGCTCCTGCCACCTGATTCATTTTCTGTCTGTATTCACCCAAGATCATTTTGTGGTGACTAGAAAATACCCATTTCTGAATGGGAATCCTCTCCTGGTTTAACATATTGGCATGCAGATGGACCCTCTACCTGTGCAATTTTTAAATTGTTCCTTAGGATGGCCCGATTGCTGTAGTGTATGCACTGAACTTGGAGCATCGTATGTCATGGCAACTCATCAGGGTTCCTTAATCTTATAGCATTCCTCAGCACACCACAACACACCGTGGGACTGCTGTGTGTAATTGTTAATGGAAGCACATTGAATTTTTTTAAAAAAAAAACACTTTGAATTAAACACCGGCTTTGGATTTACTGTCTAAATGCATCACTGTCTTTCATAAAGGGTGCATTAGAAGGAACGTTCAGAGCTGCTGTTATCTATTGAAAAAACATGCAATTGTAGTAAGTTTATGAACATTAAAACATTATGGACATTAAAAATCAGCTTTAAAATTGTTCCAGAAAGGATCTTGGTCTGGGTATACTGAGGTGGATCTTGGTAGGTGTACCCCACAATAAAATTATGAAGAAAGAGAGTGAGAGAGTGATTGTAAATACAAATAAATAGCTTTGTTGTATAAAGAATAAGATAAAAAAGTGAAATGTAAAGAATCTACCATAAGCACCTGAAAACTAATTCCCTAAGTAATTGCACACAGGCGTGCGCACGCACGCACACACATGCACACACCAGCAAGAGGGTACACTTGATTAAAAGGAAAAGGGAGGAAATTGGGAAATTTTAGGGAAGAGTCACACAGCCTGGAATCCTGGGCTTGAGGTCTAGAGAGGAGCCTGCAACACAATTGCAGGGGTGTTCAAGTAGTAATGGGAAACCTGGCACACTTTTCACTGACCTGGAATGGTCTTTTTATGGGGAATGCTCCCATAGCTGGACATGGGAACCCACTTTCCCAGGAACCTGATTGGTCCAAGGTATAAAGTTTGAATCTCACTTGCTGGTTTAAAGTTAACTTTTGTCAAACTCTGGTGGGGAAAAGTGGAAAAATACTTTGATTAGGCCATTGTGAGCCAAATATGCATGGACACAAAGAGCCTGGGTGAGGCATCCTGATTAACATACTTTAATTAGCAGAACAAAGTTTGAGTCCAGTGGCACTTTTAAGAGCAGCAAAGTTTTATTCTGGCAAGTGTGCATGCACATGAAAGCTTATATCCTTATACTCAAACTTTGTTCTGCTGCTTCAGACCAACATGGCTACTCACCTGAATCTATACTTTAATTAGGTTGAAGTGAGCCAGATCTGCATTGACACAAAAGTTTTGGTGAGTCAAGATAGCTACTGAAACAGGATGGATTGTAAATTAATGACCTGAGTGCCCTTGTTGATTGGGTAAAAAAGGGGGAAAGAGGAACTGGGCACTGGTCAATGTAATAGCAACACCTCTGGGGTGTGCTTAGGATATTCCAGTGTTGAAACGTCTTTTGTTATTGAGAATGAAGTGAAGTCTTATTGTTATTGAGAACCCTGATCTGGGGGAGATTGCACTTAATCAGTTTGTGCTGCTGTTATTCCCTACTGCTTTCCTGGGCCTTCATGGCTGTACCCAAGTGCCTTTATGTTACTCTCCAGGTTTCAGGTCCCTCTGGCACTTAGTTGTTTTAATAGGTGCTCCCTTTTACAGCCTAAGTCCAAAATAAGATGGGGACCATCTAACCAAGGGGGTCTTAGCTGGAGGAGGGGGCGGAATCCTTACTCCATTGAACATGATAGGAATTTTCCCAGGGTAAGCATACATAGGATCAGACTACAGATACAAAGTAGACCTAAACTTTGTAATGTGCGTTCTACAATGTGCAGTGTGATGCTTGGTAAAGGTAAAGGTAAAGGTTCCCTTGCTCGAAAGCCAGTCGAATCCGACTCTAGGGTTGCGGTGCTCATCTCCGTTTCAAAGCCGAAGAGCCAGCGCTGTCCGAAGACGTTTCCGTGGTCATGTGGCCGGCATGACTAAACACCAAGGCGCACGGAACGCTGTTACCTTCCCACCAAAGTGGTACCTATTTATCTACTTGCAATTTCTTGCTTTCGAACTGCTAGGTTGGCAGGAGCTGGAACTAGAGACAGGAGCTCACCCTGTCATGCGGCACCCGGGTCTCGAACTGCTGAACTACTGACCTTCCAGAGCCTGCAGTTCAGCGTCTTAACCACTTGAGCCACCGCAGCTCCGTGATGCTTGGAGGAAGTACTAAAAACAGAATGAAGCTAACATTCCTACTGCTTATTGTTTCCTGTGAAGATGAGTGAAGTCAAATGTTGTGGCACATCCTCCATGATGTGCACATCATCACATTGCTCCTTGGGAATTGTTAGTTTCATGTTTTTGCACATGCACACTGGGAACTGTGGATCAGTTGCGGAAGTTCATGAAGCACAGTGTGTTAGCACTCCACTGTGATTGGCTGCATGTCTTCTCTTTGGATTATGCTAGTGGCTGTAATAATGCAGACAGTTAAAACAAGGTGTGAAAGTGGCTAGAAAGTTAACATGATTTAGGAAATAACAATCGCAACTTTATGATATGAAGTATGTGCATACCCAGCTCATTTCTTCTTCCTTAAACTGAGCTGCTAACGGCTTATAATGTGAGTTGGGGAGGCAGTATGAGTCAGGGAGGCATTAACCTTGCCATTAGTATCACTCTTTGAAATGCTGTGTTGCATCCCACATTGCTGGTCTATCAACTGTCTGCTCAGTGGCAGGATGGACTTATTGTTTTTCAAAGTTTCTAAAAGTTCCTGGCTGCTGAGTTTCACTTACTTCCATCCATTTTTTTGGCTATCAGGAAATATTTCACAATACTTGACCTTGACCAATGTCAATTTCTTTTACCAGCCTTCAGCTATAATTCCATGGATGCTGCCAGCAAAGCAGAACTCCCTCCTAACGTAGCTGCTGTGTCGGCCATGATTACAAACAGTGGAAATCCATATTCCAGTTCATTATGGGATTCAGGGCCATCACTAATTTATGCCTTTGACCCAGGATCTCTCAGACTTTGTAATCGGTAATCTTCAAGCCTGCCTAAGTGTAATTAATAGTTCTTTTATGTAATTTATGTATTTGCATCTGGTGAGATGAAAAACAGGTGACTGCTCTGTTGTTCCATCACTGATGATCAGCATATGGAGTGGGGTATAGTACAAGATGGTTTGGGGTGGGCTTATAGGTGGATTTTCCATTGACAACAACATATGTATACATTGAAGGGAAGGCTCATATTTCTCTGAGCACTTGCCCAGGTGTGTATCTGATTAGCATCTTCTAGCTTTTTCAGTTCAGTACTGTAAAGTACACTGATTGTTTGGGATGCCTTTTCCCTGAGGCCTCCCCTTCTCCATCAGTCACTGCAGCAAGCCAGCCATGTGAAGTACTGTTTTTAGCCAGCCACCTAGACCAGTGAGGGCTGTGTAGGGCAGCCAGAGTAGACTGGGGCATCCAGCACATGAGAACTGAGGAGATGGGAATTGCTGGATCACCCAGACCCTGAAAGTATAACAGCCAAACTCTAGAGAGACTCTTTACGTAAGCACTGCCATAGAATATGAAGGTAATTAAACCCTTGCATGCTTCAACTTGTTCTGCACTGATCTGCAAGAAACTAATGTGTAGGGCAAGGCATCTTGGGGTTAACAAATATGTAAGTCTTGCTCTCCTTTAATGCTGAGGGAGCAGAGCAGAGTTGGCAGGTTTGGTTTGTCACATGGGTTGTGAGGACTGCCTCAGAAGCACTCCTTTTTCATGGCAAGAGTGGAATCCACCTTGTGTAGTAAGTTGGAACATTCATCCTTCCCTTTTCTGCAGGCTCCCAGGAGGGACACACACACTCTGACATCTGTTCAGAGTCATTGTCAACCTGAGCAGCTGAGATGAGCCACTTAATAAGCCTTGGGGAATTGTCACTAAAAATTCCCGGTATATGAAGGCTGAGAAAATGGGCCTAATTCCAACTATTGGGGGAAAATAGGCCTGCATTGTTTAGTTCTTTCTCCCCCTGTCCTCCCCCACCTTAGAACAAAAGCAGCGGATATCATGGGTCTATTAGACCAGAGCGCTTCATGCTGACAACCAAACTCAGAGGGCACTTTGGGAGCCATTAATACCAGCTTTTATCGGCACTTAGCTGCTCACTCAGAGTCCCTAAGTGAAAGGCAAAGGCAGAGCACAATCTTCCTCAGAGGTATTTCAAGTTCCTAGGAGACCAGGAGTGTAATTTTGGGTCACAGTGACCAGGGCCATTACCACAGTGGCCCTGGAAGGAGAATGGTTGTGTTTTGGCATTTCCCACCATTCTTTGTATGTTCTGTATTTTTCGCTACCTGCAAAGGTGGCTGTTTTTTTAGATTTTATTACACAAGGACTCTTGGTAATTTTTTGCTTTCTCTGAATTTCATAGCTTGCAGATCCTGCCAGGGAGGAATCTGAAAAATGCTATGCTTGCTTTTGAAGCAAATAATACCCTGCAACTCTCCGAAATGGCAAACAAGGAAAGGATTGCAAAGGTTTCTGTATAGGGATCTTTGGGACTTCAGCAAGCCAGGATAGTGTTACCTGTTCATACGGTCACATAAACTAATGTCTCAATCAATGCCATTGTAAGAAAGGGCCGTGGCTCCGTGGAAGAGCCTCTGCTTTGCATGCAGGAGGTTCCAGGTTCCATTCCCAGCATCTCTAGTTAAAAGGATCAGGTAGTAGGTGATGTGAAATACCTCTGCCTGAGACCCTGGAGAGCTACTGCCAGCCTGAGTAGGCAATACTGACCTTGATGGACCAATGTTCTGATTCAGTATAAGGCAGCTTCATATGTGTGTGTGTGCCATTAGTTTCTGACTCACAGCCATTGTCCTGTGGATTATAATGTGAGAACAGGGCTTGAGTGGCTAAAAAATGGGTAAGCTAGGCAACATTAGGTAAATTATCACTAGAAGGAGACACTGAATTGAACTGAAAATCAAGGTTCACTTACTGCTAAATGGAAAATGAGAAATACAATCCAGGGAGCATTTCACACACTGCTTGCTGTGACGCAAGATTCATTGTCTTTTGCCTTGGAACTTACTGTGTCATCTTGAGTTTTGGAGTCAGCTTACCTTAGAAATTCATCAGCCACTTTGTATTGGTTGAAATTTAATTTGCCATTGAAAGGTTTTATTTTCAGTGTTTCAGTGCACTGTTTGCAAACTCATTTCATGGAATCTAAGCAATGTATGCCATCAGGGCCCAATCTGAAGTCACTTTAGCTGTATTGGCATGAAGAGAGGTAGGTGGCGAAAATGTAACCCTAAAACCAAGAAGAGGGAGAGAGCCCTCTGGGCCTGAAATGGCTCCCTAACCTGTAAGCTTACCTTTTAGTGTCGAAAAACTAGTGGTGGGAGAGAGCATGTTCTGTTGGCCTTTTTGCCTACTGGAGCTCACCCTTCATTATACTCAGAGTTCTCCAATTGTGGGACAAAATGTAGAATTTTGTTTATTAATTGGTCAGTGTTTTCTGTGAGTTTTTGTAAATTGTTCTTGCTCTGTGTTAGATACAATTCCTATTAAAAGTTTCCTTAGATCCAGTTTGCACCATACCCATCAGTGATGGGCTGCAGCAAAACGAGTGTCACCCTGGTGTTAGGGACAATGTGTATAAAGTATATGTGGGGAATATGTGACAGGATGGTAGGGTTACCAGCTCTGGGGTGGGAAATACCTGGAGATTTTTTGGGTGGGAGCCTGAGGAGGGCAGGGTTTGGGGTGGGGCTGGACTTTAGTGGGATATAATGCCAGAGAGTCCACCTTCCAAAGTGGACATTTTCTTGAGGTGAACTGATCTCTGTCACCCAGAGATCAGTTGTAATCCCAGAAGATCTCTAGCTACCACCTGGAGCCTGACAGCCCTACGTGATGGACGTGTGCTAGGAAAATGTGGTTCCCTAGTGCGTGTGTGTTGAATGTTTGGAGATATGCCTCTTTCACAGTTTATATACTTGCAGCAAACATTAACACTGTGTGATGCAATGTTCAGCTTTCCTGTTGGAAATGCAAAAAGGAATGGCAGAGAATAAGGGATGGTCTTATTAATTCTTATTGTAACCCAGGTAAGAAGTTTCAAATGATGCACTGCAGAGCAGAAGAGAGATTTTGTTTTCCAACACAGCTGGATTTTTAAATCAATGGGGCCAGTAAATTGAAAAAAAAAGTGTGATGCTACTATAGTTTGATTCAAGTAAGAACAAGCTGGCAATGATCTTGTTTTTCCTCTCTCTCTAAAGCTTGTGTTTTCCAGTGGCTTTGTCATCCATCCATCCATCCATCCATCCATCCATCCATCCATCCATCCTCTGTCTGTCTGTCTGTCTGTCTGTCTGTCTGTCTGTCTGTCTGTCTGTCTGTCTGTCTGTCTGTCTGTCTGTCTGTCTATCCATCCATCCATCCATCCATCCATCCATCCATCCATCCATCCATCCATCCATCCATCCATCCATCCAAGCACATTATGCTTTCTGGTATTATCTTTTCTTTTTGGAGAGATCTAACCAGACTTGATTCTTGTGGAAAACCCTTCTGTGGACCCCCAACCCCAGCTTACTTTTCACTTGAAACTCAAAATGACAGTAGGCAATTCTGCATTGGCTTTTCCTTCCATTGTTTTAGCAAACCCATGTTGGAACAGAAATTCCCCTTTGCATTGCATGCTGCTTTCACTTTCTTTGACCATCAAATTTTGTGGTACCCTCCACACTGCATGCCACTTTTGCTTTCTTTGATAATTGGATTTTATGGTACCTTCTGGTTAAATCTATGGCTGTTCAGAGGTGACTTTGCAGTCAGTACAGCATTGGCCCAGGGTATTTGAATGTGGTTTTGAGCTGCGCTATTTCCTTCCAGTTGAAAAAATGTGGAGCAAATGCTAGATGCAGAGCCATCCAGTATCACACTGTAGAAATGCTACTTATTTTCAGCTGTGCCGGGCCAGCAATAGTCTGGAACTAATGTGGTATTTTCAGGTTTTCCCTTTTAGTTTCTATACACCACAGCTTTTTAGCACCATTGAAGGCATGTGTGACCATTCTTGCATATCGGGATAGAAAGCTCATGTGCAAGGGGAACTATGGACAAATCTGTTAGAGTTCACCAAGACACAGTTCTGATTTGAAACATCCTTCTCCTTTTGCTGAGCTGAAGGGAGGGGCGGGAATACATCCTGAGGATAGTTACTGGGATTGCAGTGTGAGAAGAGCTATTGTGATATAACAGCCTGGAGTATCAGACTTAGGACCGGGGAGATGCAGGTTACAGTACCCACTCTGGCCTGAAGCTCACTGAGTGACCTTGGGCTGTCTCTTGGGTTCTCTCTGTCACTTTCAGCCTGACCTACCTCACAGGGTTTAGCTCCTTGGGAGATGAATAGAATAAAAATGTGATTGATATGTACTTGGAAGTTTGTTCTTATCCAGTCTCCCATTCCCTGGTAAAAACAGCATGGGCTGGTGCACCCCCTTAACATAGCAATGGGAAACAGAAGCTCATGTCATTATGCTTACCTTTGTCATTTCCCCTAACAGTGAGTCCCATTCTCTTCCATATATTCTGTAAATATGAACTCTTCCTCCCTTGAGCTTGGGTCTCCAAAGGTTTTCAACCTTCAGTGAGTAAAACAGGGGAAGCATAATATAACTGCCCCCTGGTCTATTTAACCATTCTCAAAGATATATGGTTGTGGTCACATGTGCCAGAAAAAATGGGGGGGGGGGGAGTGAGGGAATTGCACCTCTGCACCGAGGGCTCCCTATGGAGTTTGCAATGATGCACATACTGTGAAGGGGGAAAAATCAATGGCATGGAGTCGGGATGGCCTGATCAGACTATCCCGACGCCATGAGAGCATGCTGGAGCAATCAGACATGGGAAAGTCTGTCCGTGGCCTTTCACAACCCGTTTACTATCAGATTTCCCCCGGTGTCTTTTAATTCCGCTTCTGCGGCAGAGCAGAAGGGGTTGCTGACAGCTGGGGGGCACTTCCCAGATGTTGTTGTCTGATTGCACCCTTTAAATCCGCTCGGCATTCACACCTATGTCAGGTCTAATTGTGTGTGTGATCGCAACCATATCTGAGCTTTGTCTCATTGAATTTTAGTTGCTCTGGCTGGTTTTCCATTCCCTACTTCTTCAGTACTGATTGAGGTGTTCTTTGTTTCTAATTCATTTAGCTTCCCTGTTTAAGCTGTCTCCCCATCTGCATTTTTTGCCATGTTACTCTCTCACACACACCCCTCCCCAAATTCCCCCCACTGTCTTTGCTGTCTGTCAGCCATTCTCATTTGTCTTTCTCCCTAGCCTGTCTTTGGTTCACTCCCAAGGCCAGATTCATGAAAGGGATAAGGGACAACATTTTCCGTTGGTAGAATTTTAATGACAGGGTGGCCACATTCCTAGCCAATATCTCTTTTTCCCATTTGATTTCCTGCATTTATAGTGTGCAGGCAGATGGAAACAATACTATGGTTAATAGTTATAGAGTGACAGTTTGCGTTTGCTTTAGGAAAGATGGACATTCTGTAATTGCCAAGGGAGCAATTTGCTATCAGTCGAAAGGCGAGAATTATATCTTTGCTTCAGGATGCCAAGCATAAAATTCAAGGCTTCTTTCCTGAATTTTCCTTTTTGTGACTGTTTTCCATTTAAGTTCCATTTTAATGTGCTTTTGAGTTAGGCCTATGGTTCTGCATTCTTTTGAAATTTCCAAACCTCTTTTGAGAGGAGAGGAGGCGACTGAGAGGTGATATCATAACCATCCTCAAGTACTTGAAAGGCTGTCATATAGAGGACTAGCCTGATACCCGTGCTTCACTATGGTATTTCAGTTCCGTAAATCCAGTTATAATACTGATGATGTGAAATTTGAAATATGACATTTGTTGTAGAAATTCTAATGGAGAAGATTGTAGTGTAAGAAATGAAGTGAGACATATGTACTTTTCTCTTCTGAAGGACCTCTCTGTAGACCACATTGGTGGTTCTGCCCTCAGGTGCTAGGATCACCAGGCTGCTTGATGAGCTCACTCTGGAGCAGGCCACATAGAACTGGCCATTTAAGAAGCAGTCATCTGATAAGTCAACTCCTGCCACCTTCCATGAAAGTGATGGCCTCTCTACTTGTGTTCCTGGATTGTTTTGCTCATATGGAGACTGTGTTGTTCTGAGCACCTCAGGGTGATCTTGCTGGTCCTTGGCCTGTGCAGCTCAGTGCACTGCAGGAGTACTATGTGCAAATGTCTTTGCCACATTCCTAAGTTGCCTCTTCCTTGTAGTGTTGGTGTATCTGGCTCAACATTTGCCAGGAGCTTTCTTGGGGCAGTAAGAGGTGAGAGGTGAGAGGGGGAGTTGGTGTGAGGGAGTGGTGATGTGGTGGACATTTCTTCAGGTTCATGAGGGAGGCATGCATCGAAATGGTTCCTAGAAATGTCCCATAAACATTCATACTCTGGCCCTGCTCCTACACATGTCTGGTGTTGGGGGGAATTGTATTTAAAGGCATTGGGGAGGCAATCCTGCTGAGCAAACCTCCCTGGCAGCTGTAACCATCCCACCTCCTCTCCTACACCTGACAGGCAGCTTCCTGTCCAATGTAGGACGGGGAGGGGGGAGGAGTATTAGAAGCCACTGTGGAGGCAGGGCTGGCAGGATCACTAAGGCATTACTGCTGGGGCAGGCCCCCTCGTGGCTTTAAGCACCCTGCAACCACTGCTGCACCTGACAGACAACCGCCTGTTAAGTGTAGGAGGTGGGAGAGTGTGTTGGAAGCCATCAGAGAGGCTGGGCCAGCAGCATTGCTAAGGTGATCCTGCTGGGGAGGCATCCCTGTTGGATTAAAGTACCCTGGTCCTGCTCCTCCACCTGACAGACACCAGCCTGTCTGGTGTTGGGTGGGATTGCATTTAAAGGCATCAGGGAGGCTGGGCCAGTAGCAGTGCTAAGGCAGTTCTGCTGAGCAAACCTCCCTGGTGGCTGTAAGCATCCCACCTCCTCTCCTACACCTGACAGTGTCCAGTGTAGGAGGGAGAGGGGGAGGGGGAGGAGTATTAGAAGCCACGGTGGAGGTGGGGCTGGCAGTATCACTAAGGCATTACAGCTGGGGTGAGCTCTCTTGTGGCTTTAAGCACCCTGCAATGGCTGCTGCACCTGACAGACAACCGCCTGTTAGGTGTAGGAGGTGGGGGGAGTGTGTTGGAAGCCATCCCACCTCCTCTTCTACACCTGACAGGCAGCTGCCTATCCAGTTTCAAAGGGGGAGGGGGGAGGAGTATTAGAAGCCACTGTGGAGGTGGGGTTGTACCTGACAGACAACCAACTGTTAGGTGTAGGAGGTGGGGGGAGTGTGTTGGAAGCCATCAGAGAGGCTGGGCCAGCAGCTTTGCTTCACCTCGCAGATGGTTGTTGGCCACTCCTGATTTCCCCAACTATCATTACCTCTCTGCAGTCCCCTGTAACTGTTTTTTTTTTACCTCTGAACATTGAGCTCTGCAGCTGACCAATCAGAGCATGGTGGGTGCAGGGAGGCAGCTGCCTGGCAGCTGCTTAGGAATCAATGGGGGGAGCACATTTTATCCCTTTTGACCCACTTAAGGGTCAAATTTCTAAAAATCCCTTCTTAGCGAGCACCTACGCCATGGTAGGAGTCTCTCCTTGAATTTGGTGTTTCTAGGTCCAGCGGTTTGGCCTGGGCATTAATTTTACAGTGAAGGGACTTTCTTTTATATGTATAGATGATGCAGAGTTGTTTTCTGTTGCCTCAGAAGGTTGGACCAGAACCAGTGGGTTGAAATTAAATCAGAATAGTTTTCAGCTAAACATTAGGAAGAATTTCATAACAGAGTGGTTCCTCAGTGGAACAGGCTTCATTGGGAGGTGGTGGGCTCTCCTTCTTTGGAGGTTTTTAAATGGAGGCTAGATGGCCATCTGACAGCAATGCTGATTCTGTGAACTTAGGCAGATCATGAGATAGAGGGAATGCTTATTACATTTGCAGATGATACTAAATTGGGAGGGGTAGCAAATACAGCAGAAGACAGAGTCAGGATACAGTATGATCTTGACAAGCTGCAAAACTGGGCTAAAACAAATAAAGTTCAGTGGGGATAAATGTAAAGTTCTGCATTTAGATAGGAAAAATCAAATGCATAATTATAGGTTGGGGGAGACTTGCCTTGGCAGTAGTATGTGAAAAAGGATCTAGGGGTCTTAGTAGACCATACACTGAACATGAGTCAGCAGTGTGATGCAGTTGCTCAAAAGGCAAATGCAGTTTTGGGCTGTATCAACAGAAGTATAGTGTCCAGATCACGCGAAGTGATGGTACTGCTTTATTCTGCTCTGATTAGACCTCACCTAGAGTATTGTGTTCAGTTTTGGGCATCGCAGTTTAAGAAGGATATAGACAAGCTGGAACATGTCCAGAGGAGAGCAACAAAGATGGTGTGGGGTCTGGAGATAAAGTCCTATGAGGAAAGGTTGAAGGAGCTGGGTATGCTTAGCCTGGAGAGGGGATGACTGAGAGATGATATGATAACCATCTTTAAGTACTCGAAGGGCTGTCATATGGTATGGAGTTGTTTTCTGTTGCCCCAGAAGGATGGACCAGAACCAACAGGCTGAAATTAAATCAGAAGAGTTTTCAGCTAAACATTAGAAAGAACTTCCTGACAGAGTGGTTCCTCAGTGGAACAGGCTTTTTTGGGAGGTGAAAGGCTCTCCTTCTTTGGAGATTTTCAAATGGAGGCTAGATGGCCATCTGACAGCAATGCTGATTCTGTGAATTTAGGCAGATCATGAGAGGGAGGGCAGGAAGGGTTGCCTCAGTGCTTAGTTCTTGTGGCCCTTTCTTACACACCCAGGGAAATGCTGATTGCCACTTTGGGGTCAGGAAGCAATTTTTCTCCAGGCTAGTTTGGCCAGAGATCCTGAAGGTTTTTTGTCATCTTCTAGGTGTGGAACAGTGGTCACTGGGTGTGTGGAGGGGGGGGGGAGGTATTTGTGAATTTCCTACCTTGTGCAGGGGTTTGGACTAAATGACCCTGGAAGTCCTTTCCAACTCTATGATTCTATGAGAAGGAAGGCAGGAAGGGTTGCATCAGTGATAGTTTTCGTGGCCCTTTCTTATACACCTAGGGAAATGCTGACTGCCACTTTGGGGTTTTTTGGTAGTTTGGCCAAAGATCCTGGAGGGTTTTTTGTCATTTTCTGGGCATGGAGTAGGGGTCACTGTGTGTTTTTGTGTGGTGGGTATTTGTGAATTTCCTGCATTGTGCAGAGGGTTGGACTCGATGACTTTGGAGGTCTCTTCCAACTCTATGATTCTATGAGGAGTGGCATATGCTTCAGGATCATAAAAGTACAAGTGGGGACCCACAAGGAATCCCATTTCCCCCACCTCTGCTTCTTCTCCTCTCTCCCTACTTCCTCACACTCTTTCTCCTTCCTGCCACCCCTTTTCTTACTTTATCTCTCTTTCTCCTCCATGCCTGCCAGTTCCTTTCTGCCCCCATCCCATCGCTCTTTCTGCCCCTGTCACTCTCCCGGCCTCCCACCTACTTCCTCCCCCCCCAGCAGCAGAGGCAGCAGCCACTCTCCGGGAATCATTTAATCATTTAAATGTTAAATAGAATAAATGTGATGAATGATGGTGTTTGGGTACATGAAGATCCTAGCAAATGATCTCCAGGCCCATTTACAAAAGGTGGTGTTGGCAGCCCTTACTGTAAATCTGTGAACTCAGCTCATCAAAGTAACTGTTTTAATTGTGGGATCATTTTTATGGCTCTTTCAACTATCCACGCAATGACAATTTTTTTTAAAAAGCCCCCAGTTGTGGGTGAGAAAACAGATGCTGTGGCAATGAAGCCTTGGGAGATTCCAGGAGCTGACCAGTCATTTTCTGGCTGTTGGGTAGGCTCTGCTGCTTTGAATGCCAGCAGGAGAAACTTCCAGCAGGTACAATGCAGGCATGGCAAGTCTGGGGCTGCCACTCTCCTGGCCTCCCACCTTGTTCCTCCCCCCCCCACAGCAGCAGAGGCAGCAGCTGCTTTCCAGGAATCACCATGGATTGCCCAAATACAGAGATCTGTTCCTCTTGGGGTTGCCAGATCCATGTTGGGAAATTCCTGGAGATTTGGAGGTGGAGCTTTGGGAAGATGAGGTTTGAGCTTGGAAGTGACCTCAGCAGGGTATAATACCATACACTTCACCCTCCAGAGGAACTGATCTGTGTCATCTGGAGATCAGTCGTAATTCCAGGAGATCTCCAGCCCTCACCTGGAGGTTGGCAACACTAGTCCCCCTGGAGGAAATGACTGCTTTGGCGGGTGGAGTCTATGGTATTACATCTGTCTGAAGTCCATCCCCACCTCAATTCCCCAGCATCTTCAGGCTCCACCCCACAAATAACCAGGAATTTCCCAACATGGAGTTGGCATCCCTATCTCCTTCCCATCCAACAGCCAACCTACCTTTATGTGCCCCTCTGTCTTCAGCTTTCCATCTCCTTTCCCCCTGCAGCTTCTACTGAGGAAAACTATGGTATTTCTCCATGGTTGGGGCTCAAGCAGTTTACATTATTCTCTCCTCCTTTTTATCCACACAACAGCCCTATGAGGTAGGCTAGGATGAAATTATGTGACCGGCCTAAAATCACCCAGTGAGCTTCTACAGTAAGATAGGGATCTAAACCTGGGTCTTGCAAACCCTACTCTGAAGCTCTGACCATAATACTACACTGAATTTCATAGGGTGGCTGCTGTTGAACAGTAGAAAGCAGCCAGGCCTAGTTGAATCATGTGAGTCACCCAGAGGATGCTGCTAGGCCTAGGTTTGCCAGCATCTGGGTGGGACCTAGAGATCCCCCAAAATTACAACTGAACTCCAGACAACAGAGATTTGTCCCCCTGGAGAAAATGGGTGGACTGTGGCCTTATATCCAGCTGAGTCCTCTCCCCTCCCCAAACTCTGCACTCCTCAAACTTCACCAAAGAATCTCATGAATACCTCAACCTGGAACGGGTAATCCTAGTCCCAGGCCTGGCTCCAAATTCCCTGTTATTTAGCCACTCATACTTCAGAAGAATCCTTCCCAATCTGAGATCTAGTTCTGCTTTTTACTTCCCCCCCTCCCTGACTATCTTTCACTGTCAATGTGGCAGGGCCTGGAGTAGATCCCTGCAGAGGCCATTTCAAAAGGTATGGGAGGGGATTCAATCCTCCTTGAGTAGGGTTTTTTTTTTTAACTTTTTGGATTTTTCTGCATACCCAGAATGTCCTGAGTCTGTAGAAAAACCTGTTGCGGGAGAGTATGCCTCCTATCCATGGAAATAAGTATTCACACACAGAGGGAACTGTTGAGAATTAGATATATAGATGTCCTATGCTCTGCTATAGGTGGCTAGCATAGGCCTAGGTATCATTCAGGATGGACTTACATCCTTGTCAGTGCACTGTGCTTTACAGCATATTGTTCATTATTGTCTCCATATATTTGTATGTTTTTATGCCCCCTGGGATCCTTGCATATTATGCATTAGTAGACAGTACATATTAAATTCCTCTTCCTGTAGTAATTGTGCTGCTCTTTTCATTTGCAGATGGTGAGATTTTTGCTATTTTATTTCTAAGTATCCTCATTCAAGACATTTTTTCTACATGCTCAAGCCATGTGAGCATATTCTGTGGATTCTCCTTTTTTTTGGAAAAAAATATCCTAGAATTTGGCATAGCCAATCATGCATACAGAAACCTCTCCACGTATTTGTATTTTTACACTGCTCTATATCATGAGACCAGGGCTACTTATGCAATTTAGAACTGAAACCCAGTTTTCAAGTAGTTATTGCCACAAGTAAAAATGGATATAGGTAACCATGCCTAAAACATTGGGGTTGGTCCCCAAATCTATAAATTGTTTTGGGAGACTTGCTGAGAAGCTACCTAAATATTGATTGAGTGAATGAATGAAGCTAGAGGAAATAAAAAAAACAAAAACCCACCAAGATCAACTACCAAGAACAAAACAAGCAAACAAAAAGAAAAAAGAAAAGAAAACCGAGCCACCATGATCAAAGCTGTCATTAGGCAACTTAGATGGGTAGTTTTCTAAAAAAGATATGTGATCTATAACATGTTTGAAGAATCCACAAGAAAACAGTTGGGTTATTCTCAGATCATAATGCAGAGAATGGTGAATAAAAATGGAGAGGAACTACTAAGGGATCACTGCAGCAGTAGAAGAAAGGTGGCAAAAGAAGTACCATCTCCAGTTAGAGTAGTGTCAGTGTGTCTTTATAAGAGGTAAACAAGCACATGTGGACAACAGAGATATTTTAATGAGTCTCCGTAATGGGTCTGTGTCATGAAGATGCCACATAGTAAATATCAAAGCTGTGAAATTGATCTGTTCGCTGTTGCTTCAAGAGTTACTTTTGTGCTTTCCCTGGAAATGGTTGATACAGCCTTGACTGATATGTTCCTCTTTCCCATAATAAAGGCATGGATTTGGGTTTAGAATAGTTCAGTGTGTCAGGGATGACTATGTGACTATGACAGGGTATCATCATTTGATGGTTAGGTGGGTTTCAGAATACAATGTATCGTGATGATCTGCTAATAACTAAATGATGTTGGCTCTTTAGTAGGAGTGAGTACAAAAAAATTGGCATTTTTTCAGATTCAGGTGTAATGGAGCTGAAAAATGTTGGTATTTCTTGATATTCCCAAATTCCAATACTAGTATGGGCTTTGGGGGGACTCCTGATATTTTTTCAGCTCCATTATAGCCTATGGGGAACATTATGGCCAGTGATCCCCATAGAATACAATGGGGAATCTATTCTGGGCTATCCAGAGGTCTGCGGGGAAGTGTTTTTTTGAAGTAGAAGCACCAAATTTTCAGCATAGCTGTTGGTGCCTCTCCTCAGAAGAAACCCCAAGTTTCAAAAAGATTGGTCCAATTCTATGGGCCCCCAGAGAAGGTGGCCCCATCCTTCATTGTTCCCAATGGAGGGGGAAAAGCATTTAAAGTACTCATGATCCCTTTAAACACCTTCTGCAAGCTGCACATTCACCCCAAAGGCATTTAAAGGGTTTGTGATCCCTTTAAATTGCTTTTCTATGCTACTACTTCACCCCGAAGGCATTTCAAGGGATTGTAATCCCTTTAAATGCCCTTTATCTGCAGCTATTTAGTGTTTCCAGATAATTTTGAATATTTGGGGGATTTTTCCATATGGGCTCTGCCAGGTAGCCAAAATGATCCTAGCATGTATATTCAGCTGAATTTTTCAGCTCAGATATACCCGAATGCTCACCCCTACTCTTCAGTTGAGAGTGGAGCTTACTTTTTTTTTTTTAAGCGCCCCCAAAAGAGGCATTTTTATTATTTTTCCACCAAAGACATAACTACCACATTACACAACATAGTAGACAACACACCAACTACATAACAATACACACTACACACCAAAGACAACCACAACATTAAACATTCACGGGGGGGGGTACAATTCTCGTCCCATCGCATCCAGTTTTACCCCTCCCACCTTACCGATCTAAGTATTATACCATTGCTTCTGTATCCACTAAATTCTAACTTTCTAACTTATTCAATTCTAATTAGCATAAAGTTAGTAATATCCATTCCTCCTTATTTCTTTGAGAGTGGAGCTTACTTGACTACTTGCCCAAATCCCCAGTTCTGAATTTGGACAGGGCAAATAAAAAGAGGTCTTTTATTCCTTTAGTGGAATCCATTATCTAGAATTGGTCACCATATTCAATACTCCTGAATTGTTTTTTAGACCCTGATAATGATGGTTCCAGATTTAGTTTCTCACAAACACTTTCCTCCAGTCATTTGAAAGTAGATACTCTATGGCAGTGGTAAGCATCTAGTTTTTCTGAAGGACCAATTTGATAAGGGACTTGGCAGTCACAGGCATGCTACCAAGTCTCATTGACACAATTTTTTTTCCCATTCACACCCATGTTTTCTTTCTAGGATGGCAATTGCATGTCACTGGGTTTGGCCCAGACCCACCAGCGTTGTCTCCAAGCCTCTAGATACCAGACAGTAATTCATTAGAATGATGCAGCAATGCTGGCTTGCGAACTTGAATTGAATTGCATTGTTTCATGACTTAGGTGAGTAGCAGTCAGGCTCTTTATAAATCCCAAATACCAACCATTAATTGTGCAGGAAATGTCAAATAGTTCTGAAATTTATACTTATAGATAACCAAAAGCTGTTGCTAGTTGGACCTAGGATAGAGGACAAAAGTGCAGCTTTGGGGCATGTGAGGAATATAATCTGTGTGCAGAGAGCTACATGCTTGGTTCAGTGGATGATCTGGGCCTCTGCTTTTGTGCTGGTGACCCACTTATTCTTGGGCAGCTGGGAAACAACTCTGTTTCCAGGCTCTCTCACCACCACCCCGCTTTCATTCCTCCATTTCGATGCTTTCATGGCTTTTCATCTTCCTTCCTTTTTTTTGCTGTCTGAATGGGGTGCAGCCCACCACAGACTCACTGCCATCACTATGCTGTGATCTTTAGATAGACATTGTACATTATTTGCCAACAGGATGGCTCAGGCGCAAAGAAGGGCTTAAGAAGACACCATCTGCCTCCGTCTTTCACACACATTCTCTGCTCTTTCTCTCTCTCTCTTTTTGTGCGTGTGTGTGAACATCCATACAGAAAAGCAATTGCTAATTAGAGCGAAAGAAAGAGGGAGTAGAGAAGAGAAAGAGGGGATCTGGGAGTAATTCTGCCACTATGCAAATCAATCAGTCTTTAAAGGCGGGGAGGGGGGGAGAAGGCCTTTCTTCCAAAGGAGTGGGAGTGGGTTATTTTGACAAAACAAGTGACAAAGGTCTTTCTAATGTGAAAAGATGGCTTAAAAAAAACTTTTCACCATAAAAAGAAGGGGAAAGATAAAAAAAGACGCAAAAGAGAATGTTTCTTACAAACTCCCACTGCTGAACTCTCTCAATGGATGCATTCTGCAATTGTCTCTTTTAAAAGAACTGTAAAGTGTATCATTTTCACAAATGCTTGGTGTGTATATAGTACATGCGTGTGGATACTACCCCCTGCCTCCCAAGGCTGCCTGCAGATTTGAATACTGGAGGCTTTTCCTGATATCTTTGTAAAAGATGAAATATTAAGGGCTTCTAAGAATTTGATCTGCTAAGATGCCAAGAACTGGCCAAAGTCTCAAACATTGTTAAGCTGTTTCTAAATCTTATTTCCTTGAGTTTTCCCCGGTCCCTGGTGGTTCTTGCTTCATGTTTTAATCTTATAGTATTATTTGTATTTGACCTTGATCTACAGGTATCCAAAAATGCCTCCTGCCATTTGGCATTATGGTCTTAGCAGTAAACAGTAATGCTAGTATTATTTCAGTATGGCAGATTTGAAAACTTTGCTTCCAGAGTTCATATATTTCTAACAATAGCTATGAGGCATTGTGGCTTCCAATAGGGACCCTTAGAGACTTGTAGGGCTTCTTGATCCATCAAGGTCTGAGCATATTTTACCAACTCTCATCCCTGCATTCCAGAGAAAGTAATGGCTGTTTTTGCATTAACTGAGGTCTAAAATATCAGAATGTTGAAGGCCCTTTGAACTGGTATGAATGTGGTGGTTTATGTCTTGATATAATAAAATCAGTGAGAACACACAACATCAGAGCATTAGCAACAGCACTGACTCCCTGTTTCTTCCATATACAAATAGAGGTTTTAGCTTTACCTATGTGCCACTGTGATCACTTAGATTTGCAGAGAATAGCCTCTATGTTGTATACCACATTTAGATGGCATTAGGAGTCAAACATAGTTTGTTTACCAAAGAACCATAATTGTTTTAAATATCAGGTGGTAAAGTGTAGGTTGTAGTTGATTCACAGCCTCCTTACCCATCTGCCTGTCATCTTAATGGCTGTTAGTCTAGGGAATAAACTTCACTGGCTGGACTGCCATATTGTTTTCTGTTAAATAAATATATTGTTGGGTCAGTCTAGGGGCACTTTGTATGATTTATGATGCATGAAAACTCTTGCTGTTTGATAAATAAGGAAGAGCTGCTTAATGGGCTATGAGCCGCATTTTCCATAGTGGCTGCTGAGTACTAGTTGAGTAGCCAGCTGTATGATTTTAAACATGTACATCTTTTAGACATCACTGGGACAGCACAGTGCATCTCCCTGTTTTGTGAGGGGTGTAAAAGTTAACATCTCAGGCTGAATTCTGACAGATTTTTTATTAGGGAAATAAGAAAGAGGAGAGTCCTTTTGACCACCAACTTGTAGGGGGTCATGAGACCCTATGGACAAAGGGGTCCAGCATTGTGGTAAGGAAGGGAACTAGGCAAGATAGAGTGGGAAAGCTGGTAGGGTTCAACTTGTTGTTCCATGGGCAGGTGAAACAGACATGAACATCTGAAACATCCCAAAATTTGCTTAGCTGATGTCTGTATTGAACCTAAGAAGTAGTTAATGTCACTATATCTATATATATTTATCACTATATCTAGTAGTAAACTGTCTGGCCCTGGTGTGGATTATGAAAGCCCAAAACTGGACTACCTACAGACAAAAAAAGGGATATCTACAAGTCTCCAAGCATGCAGAAAAAAATCTTTAAGAATGTCCTAATGGGAACTGAGCATACTGAAGAAAGGACAGAAGGTTGAGTGCCAGTTGAAGGGCAAAAAGGTTGGTCATGAGAAAAACCAGCCTTACTCAAGCCCTTGACAGCTTAGATATCCTGGAGGGGGAGATTGGGGAGATTTCCAAATTGTTTTCCCCTCAGTTCTGTATAACCCACCAACTTTTAGTGCTTTATAATGTATAGTATTTACACTGCGGTGTACATTGTCTAGTTGAAATCCTTCCAACTATCTTGAAACAATTCTCCTATTTCCATTGGAGGCTGACATTGAGAAGTTAGTGTTTTACCTGAGACTACCAAGTTAGTTCATGGTAGAGCTAAAATTCAAACAGGGGCCTTAATGACTGAGCCACAGTGCTGTGCTATCCCAGAGATGATGATTAAACATCTACAAGTGGGCAAATTATACATATTTTATTCCAATGTAAACCTTCACTGAATTCTAAGTAAGTCCAAGTGATATTAATTATATACATTGATAGCTTGTTTATGTTCAAAAGTATATTAGTGAAAACCAGCACTGGCTTTTCTTAGTGTTAATTATTACATCTCTTTATCATTTGCAAATGTTGCATCCTTTTTGCTGTTTCCTGTATTCTCTGATAATCATGACTGACTGCTTTTTCTTGGCTGATCATTTTTACTTTATTTTCATGCAATTCTAGAAAAGGAGAGGAAATGTCCTAATTATCTCACTTTTGTTTTTCTTGGCATCCACCACTGCAAAATAGTTTAGCATGAAGAATGTTACTGATAGATTTCAAGGCACCTAGGAGAGTTCTTCCATTGTTCCTGTTGCTTTTTTTCCCTTACAATTTTTGCACATTTTCACCACTGGGTGGAACAGGCAGGCCACTTTTCTTGGTTGTCTCTCAAGTTTCAGTAAGATTTAGGTACTGGATGACTTTGAAACATCATGCTTATACACTCACACACACACACACACACACACACACACAAACCCAGATGTAATTTTTCTTAAATGATGCGTTAATGAACACATCCATTAACACTTGTAATAATTTCATGAGGAAAATGGCCAAGAAAACCTAGTTACCATTTTTACTAATGAGTACAGTGAGTTTTAATGGGGGCCTTAATTGGACATTATTAGCACAAATGTTACACCAGTGATTTGAGGCCTTTTCTCTTTGTGTTCCTGGAAATGTATAGTGAACACCTTGAAAGATTCAGTTGATGGAATGGAACTACGTGCTGCTGTCTTCATTAGTATGGCATTAGAAGGAAAGTATCCTCTCAGTATCACAGCTCTTGAGGCATGAGGATAGGAGTGAAGGAGGGTGAAGAAAGAAGGGATGCTGCATCAATTGCTTGTTTATCTGTACATTTATAGACTTTTAACACAATGTCCTCAAAAGGTAAGAGGTTCCAAGCAGAAAAATGATTACCATATTACCTTCATATTTTGGACTGGCTTATTTGGGAGGGCTATTCTATATTCCACAAAACTTACAGCTCCCAGAGAACAAGATGTGTGCTCCTTGGTTCAGAATGCTAGGTTCCAAAGAAAACCATAGCAGAGGCACAGAATGTCTCTCAGCTATCAACAATAACAAGAAAAATAGTGCATCTGGCACTGGCCACTCTTCATGCTAGGTCCGCCTATCTCTGACATCTTAGGAGGATACAGAATTGTGCCATTAAAATTATCTCAGTTTGTGATCAGGTATTTTTGTTGTTGTTGTTCAGTCACACAGTCGAGTCTGACTCTTTGCGACCCCAAGGACCACATCACGCCAGGCCCGCCTATCTTCTGTTGTCCTCCGGAGTTTGCTCAATTTCATGTTCATTGCATCAATAACACTGTCTAACCATCTCATCCTTTGCTGTCCACTTCTTCTTTTACCTTCAGTCTTTCCCAGCATCAGGGTCTTCTCCAGTGAGTGCTCCCTTCTCATTTGGTGGCCAAAGTATTTGAGCTTCGACTTCAGGATCTGGACTTCCAAGGAACAGTCAGGGTTGATTTCTTTTAGGACTGACTGATTTGATATCCTTGCAGTCCAAGGGACTCTCAAGAGTCTTCTCCAGCACCATAATTCAAAAGCATCTGTTCTTCGGCGCTCAGCCTTCCTTATAGTCCACCTCTCGCAGCCATACATTACCACTGGGAATACCATTGCTTTGACCATGCGGACATGCAGGGTGATGTCTCTACTTTTTATTATGCTGTCTAGGTTCGCCATAGCTTTCCTCCCAAGGTATGGATTCTGCAAATCTCAGTTTGCTAAGCAATAGCGTTAAGGAAACATGGCAGATTCAGGTATAAGAAAGCAGGAAGATCTGGGTAGATTTCCATAGCTATTTTGATTGTTCATAAAACTTCTTGTGCTTTGACTAGTACTGTCCACTATTGTACTGTATGCCTCCTTTCACTTTGGAGACAGTGGCCCGCAATCTCTCGCCAGGACTGATTCCACATGGAGGATTTCCCCCTTTTCAGCCACCTGATTCATGTGTCCCGCCCCCATTTTTTCATGACACCATCCTCCGGTCATGTTCAAACCATGAACAATCTGTCTTTTCCTCTGAAAATTCCACTTTGCTTTACTCCAGAAAAAAATCCTGTTCTCCTGACTTGATGTTTTCCATACAATTTATTTCTTGTGTCTACAAGGGAAGCTACACTTTGCATTTGGGAGAAAGGAAATGCCCCCTCCCCTCCTTTCCTCTGCATTTTGAACTGCTTGGTGTCCCTGCTGGCACTTCAGTGAAGCTGAATTTAATATTTTTGTGTGTTTACGTAACATTGTACTGACAGTACAATGACAACTACAGTGCCAGTACTCCGGGTAGTGGGGGTGGTTGCCCAGCAACTGGTAAAACCTCAGTCCTTCCTTGGGATTCATGCTGCTGCTAGTGGCTTGGATGACGCAGTGGCAGCAGTGAAGGTGGCAGTAACAGCTGCTGCTGAGGAGCTGGTGGTGGTGGTGGAAACCAAGGTGGGCAGCCCAAGGAGACAAGTCCCACCCCTGTTCCAAGAGAAGCACAAAGTGGCAGCTCAGCCCCACAAATATGACCTAGATGAGGAGAAGGCATCCCTGAATGTCTGCTACACAGTGACAGTCTCAGGATGAGCAGCCAGAGTAACTCCCTGTGCAACCTCAAGGCTGTGAGCAACTGCAACGTCCTCTTCCCTTGGAGGTTGAACACAAGTTTCCATTTCTAGCCTCACTCAAGGAAAGTGCAACAACACAGCTGAGGGCAGGTCTTTTAAAGGACTGGAATTTTGTGCTATTCCTACGCAGAGCTACACATGAAGCCCACAGCTTTTTAGAAAAGTGAGTGAAGAATCCTAAAGGTCAGGGGTCATTTTGTAGAAAAAGAGGTGCAGGAGCTCATTAGCATAACTCATTAGCATAACTTATTTGCATATGCCACACCCCATGATCTAAGAGATCTCTTAGATCCAAGTCCTGTCGCCCTTACCCCGGGCTCCCTCAGGCTTGGGAGGGGGAGAGACAAGGCTGGAAGGGGCTTGGATCTCTTAGCTCCAATCCCCTTTCAGCCTTCCAGTCAGCTCCCGCGGGCTGTGTGTGTGGGGGAGAGACAAGGCTGGAAGGGGCTTGAATCTCTTAGCTCCAAGCCCCTTTCTGCCTTGCCCTGGGCTCCCACGGGCTTGGGGGGGGAAGGGAGAGACAAGGAGGGCATGTCTGCCGGCTTTCCTTGCTGTCTCTGGCTGGAAGCAGTAAGGGGAGCCAGGCAGACGTGCCTGGTTTCCCTGTGCGATCTTCTCCGAGTGCTCTTCAGAGAAGATCGCACAGGGAAGCCAGGCATTTAATCCCCCTCCAGCCTCTCTGCAAAAGCGGAGAGGCTGGGGGCGGGGGAGGGCATGTCTGCCTGGCTTGCCTTCCTGTCTCCAGGGGGTGCATGCTCCATGGTGGCAACGGGGGGGGTGCTCCAGACTTCAAGGCTGAAAGGGGCTTGGATCTCTTAGCTCCAAGCCCCTTTCAGCCTTGCAGTCAGCTCCCGCAGGCTTGGGGGGAGAGACAAGGCTGAAAGGTGCTTGGATCTCTTAGCTCCAAGCCTTGCCCTGGGCTCCCACAGGCTCTTAGCCTTGCCCTGGGCTCCCACAGGCTTGGGGGGGTGGAGGGAGAGACAAGGAGGGCATGTCTGCCCGGCTTTCCTTCCTGTCTCTGGCTGGAAACAGTAAGGGGAGCCAGGCAGACATGCCTGGCTTCCCTGTGTGATCTTCTCTGAGTGATCCATGACAACCTCGCTGGGCAGGTAGAGAAAGGTGGCGGCGGGGGGGCATTCCAGAGGTCTTTCTCTGCCCATCCGCCTCAGCAGGACGGCAAAGAAAGGTGGTGGATGGGTGCTCCGGAGGTCTTTCTCTTCCCATCCACCTCGGCAGGCAGGCAGAAAAAGGCAGCGGGGGGGCACTCTGGAGGTCTTTCTCTGCCTGTCCGCCTCGGCGGGCCGGCAGAGAAAGGCGGCCGGGGGGGGCATTCCGGAGTTCTTTCTCTGCCTGTCCACCTCGGCGGGCAGGCAGAGAAAGGTGGCAGGGGGCGCTGCAGAGGTCTTTCTCTGCCCATCTGCCTCAGCAGGCAGCAGAGAAAGGCAGGGGGGCACTCCAGAGGAAGCCGGGGATGGGGCAGGAGGTCTTCCTGGGGCTGCCGCACCTTCGCATGGCCCAAGGAACCAGGGATAGGGCAGGAGGCAGGCAACTTACCTTCCTTCTTCTGCCTCCTCATGGCCTGAGTGCTGCTGGGAGTAGAGGGCGGGGCTTGGTCATGTGCCCACCCCCCGGGCACCTCACTCCTGGAGCGCTGCTCCTACTCACTCCGGCCCCAACCAAGGCCTGCTAAAGGTCATGTGACTGTGCAGCAGGGGAAGGTGGTGGGAAGAGAGGACACACATTTGGTGTGAAAGGTAAACCATGGGGAGAAAACAGATTGCCATGTGCAGTCTGAAATCTCTGTTGCAATTGCAGTTTGAATAATTGCAGTCATGTGGGAAAACTCACTGGTGTGGAAGTAGCCCAAGATGTATTTTGCTGTTGCCATGCAGAGCTTATCCCTGTTGTTTAGTTTTTTTCTTGCGTAACTTCCAGCATTTAGCATGCAGTGCAGTGTCCCTGAACTACATCTGGACACAAACCATAGCAGTGTAAGCGAACACTGCTATATGTAATCTCCTTCCATTGGATTCTCTTTCTCCTAGGGTTGCATGAGTAATAATATCTGGTTCTTAACCTCCCACCCTGGTCTCTGTCTTTTCCAGTATTTTAAAAGAGGTGTTCATGTTTGAAATGACTGAATATAGAACTCTCTGGTTGCTTAACACTGCAGATGGAGCTACACTGCTGCTGCAGAACAAGTGGCGTCCCTAAACTGCATTCTCTGTCTGCAACATATACAGTGCAATCATAAACCCTCCTACATCCATTGAAGTCAATGGTTAAAATGCACTGGTAGTCATATAGTGGTACCATGACTCTGTATATTATGTAGCATGTTAATAAAATATGAACTTTCCCCCTCAGATATCAGTCACTCCTGGTAAGGTAAAGTTAAAGGTTTCCCTTGCTTGAAAGCCAGTTGAATCTGACTCTAGGGATGCGGTGCTCATCTCCGTTTCCAAGCCGAAGAGCCGGTGCTGCCCAAAGACATTTCCATGGTCGTGGCCAGCATGACTAGACGCTGAGGTGCATGGAATGCCTAAAGGTCCTGGTATCTGCACTTAATTTGTTCTTTGTCTGAAGTGATCATTCTTGTGTCTTATCGCATCCCAGGAGGAGTTTGGAAATGTCTCTATAACTCTGTATTCAAGTCCAGGCCTATGATTCCAGACCAGGGTGTTTATGTGTTTTATGTGTGGTGTGGGGGAAGGGATACTCTTAGTTGCTCTCATCTGAAGACAGAAGCAAACAATCTAGACAGAATGATCTCTTTGATGCTGTGGAACTTAAAGGGGAATTCCACTCGACATCCAGTCCTTGGTGTGAAAGCATGTGCTTGAGTGGAAGAGATGCTGTAACATTGACACCTTTGATCATAAATGTGTCTGTCTGCTCTGACAAAGTAAAATCAATGGCAAGACTAGGGAAACAGAACAGTCTCAAAGTTTTTTGTTGTTTTTGCAAAAAATAACCCAACCCCACACAAACAAACCTTGGTCCCTGTAAGTCAAGAGGATGACCTGAAAGGTGGCTCTGCTACTTTTTTCTCCTCTGGTGCTCTTCTCAATGGCACTGGATACTGTAGGGGCTTTTCTCTTGTTTTAATGAGAACGTTTGAATGTCATATTGATTTCTAGCCTTAAAAAAGCTTGTATTGATTTTTTTTCCAGGGGACTTTTCACAAGCTTATTTAAAAATGGTGGGATAAAGCTGTTTCAAAATTGTTGACTTTGTTCTATTGCGTTAGCAGTCAATATAAACTTTTTTGGGGTAGTTTAAGTGGTTAAGGGGAACTTTCATCTCTTTTCTAACACATTTAAAGTTGTGGTTCAGGCCTTGGACAAAAGGGAACTGTATGCTGACATAAGCTAGTCATTGATGAAACTATCGAGAAAAACAGCCCTGTAAGTCCTGGCTGACTTTTCAGAATCTTTTCAAATACAAGATACTTAACACTTTGAGCCACCGATATCCATTTTTGTACCAGAACCTTTAAAATATAGGTCAGGAGAACATGTAAAGCAAGGAAGCACACATTTTGCTTCTTAACATGCCTGTTCAGATCTAGAACATTAGAACCCAAGAACCCAATCAAGAAAATCATCAGTAGCTGTGCTTTTATGTTCTGAAACTTGACATTTTGTTCCTAAAAAGAGAAACAAAATAACAAGCAGCTGCTTCCCCCACTTGACCCATAGGATTTTAAATTATCACAGAAAGGAAAAAACAAAGCCACATGAGCTTTTAAAATACCACAGAGGGAACAATCCTAAAGTAGATTATTCAGTGGGGCTTACTCCCAGAGTTATAATCCTTTGCAGCACATATTTAAAAGTGAGATTTTTAAAAACTATTTTATGGTCCCGGTCACACGAGTGGGATACTGCGCTGCTGAAGGGAGGCAAATTAGAGCCGGAGCAAAAAGATGCGTGGTAGCGCGATCAGACGGGTCCCTGAGATGCCGCGCAGATGCCAATAGCCGGTGATCACGCGATGTTGAAGCACATCAAAGGGTATCGCTCAATCCTGTTTTTTGAGGATTGAGTAGATGCAGGGAAAATCTCCTGAAGCTGCGGAGCAAAATGTGGCCACACAGCACTTAGTGTGAAATTGACACATACCATCAGGGCAAAAAGGAAGAGTGAATGCAGAGCAGCACTTGTGGGAAATTGGCCAAAGTCTTCCCCAGCTGGTGGAAGGCAATGATAGAGGGAAACAGATGACTCTCCCTGGGGCAGGAGTTCCAAAGTTTTGTCACTAAAACCATGATGGCCTTTTCTCAGATTGATATCCATCTAGCCTCAGATAACAGGGGCACCTGGAGCAAGGCCTCTGAAGATGTCCAGAGTGGTCAGGTTGTTCTTATATCTGCCTTTGTTGTGATACCTACTTACCTGAAGAGCTCCATTTCACTTAATTTTCCTTGCACTTTCCTTATAACAACATTCAACTGACAACATTCAATTGATTTTTCAGAGCCTATTGTACAGGGCTGTTCTACCAAATGAGATACTGGAATCCAAGGGGAAACAAAGCATTTTGAAGGGATGAGAATGTCAGGAGGCAGGGATGAGAATGCCAAGTTTCGCAGGGAAATTTAAACATAGGCCTACTTCTTGACCATTTGGTAGAATGGCGTTCTTAGGCCCTTTTTCTCAGCAATTACAGATATTTAAGTTGAGGCTTCCTTCAGTCATCCCATCTCATTTATGGCTGGAGTGCAAAGAACCAGCATTTCCAGCAGTGTTTAAGCAACATGAATGGTATATGAGTGGGTGCCTCATAATGGACTCTGCCACAGCTGATAAAAACACCAAGCAGAAGCACTTGGTGTTTATATTTTGATGTAGTCACGAAGTGTAACTGAACCAAAAACTCATGTTCTATTAGCATTATGTAAAGTACTGAGCAGGATGCATCGATAGTGACATCAGCTCATGCTTTATTGGAAGTGAAGATCAAGAGAGAGAATGCCGGCTTGCAGGCCGGCTTATATTCCGAAGGCAAACCACACCCAAACACACACCCTACACCCATGATAGGATTATTTACAGTGGCAAGAGTTCCATAGGGTCTTTCTTGAAGCCTAGCCCTCTGATAGGAATGGGCTAGGAACCGCTCTGGCTATTGTCTCTTGAAGCAAAGCTCGGGCTTTTCGCCTGACCATGTGCAGACCTGATCTCGCACGTGGCCGAACTCAGTACACAACAATTATTCCCATTATTCCAACTCTAATTGAGAAAAATTGACCCTTTGTATATTTCAAAACAACTGCCTAGTATCCTTCTGAATGAGAAATGATTCCTCATAGAGTGTTAGGGAGCAAGCTGTTGTTCCCATTTTAAAACATGTTTAAAGCTCCATTTTGGTTTTAGAAACATTTTGTGAGCATTATAGCTATGCAATTTTCATGGCAGATTGGAGGCATTTATATTTTATGATCTTTGACTGGTGTTTCCTCATCTCAGTGAAAATTCTTCCACTGGTTAGCTTGTACTCTTACAGGCCTTCCTCTGTTTTGTACTAATCATGGTCTTCAATGGTCTTCAAAGGCTGATGCTAGCCTTTCTTCAAACCAGCATTGGTTTCTTTTCTCTACTAAAATGCACCAGCAAGTATAACAAAAGCATATATAAAATGTGTTTAGCATGAAGGGTTTTTTACAGTACGATCCTAAGCATAGTTACACCTTTCATAATGCATTTAAGTCAATAGGTTTAGAAGGGTGTAGCTCTGTTTGGGATTGTGCTGCCCATTATACAAATTTTAAAAAATCTCAGAATGTGTTAGAATTCCAGAAGGAAGGAGTTCAAGAACTATGGGGGCATTGCCAAGTATAGTTCTATGTATGTAGTTGACGTAGTGGCAGCAAAACTCTTAGGATGCAAGTCTCAGATGGATTGTAGAGATTGCAACTGGATAGGAAACATTTTTTTAAGGTTTCTGCCAAGGTTTACAGATGAAGATGAGCACATTGATACAGTGGCATACCAAGGACGGGGTGGTAGAGGTAATCTGTCCTGGGTGCAGGTGATAAGGGGTGCAAGCTGGTCTGGACCCGTGGCCCACTGAGGGGTGGAGCTGGTGCAAGCAAATCCTGGTGCCCAACTACTGAGGAGGTGGCAGCAGCCAGCCCAGCCCAGCCCAGCACTCACTTGCTTCTGGGCTCCTCATGGGCTGATCTTGCGTTTCAGGGGCTCCTGTCCTTGGCCTGAAAGTGAGCCCAAGAGAGAGGAGCTGAGGTGGGGGCAATCCTCCCCTGGAAAGAATGCAGCCCCCCTTCACTCCCATCTGCAGTTTGCCTTCAGCAATTGGAAGGCCTGTTGACTGCACACACACCCAAATTCCCTAGAACCAAAACAGGTTCGGTCTCTCCATACTCCTTGGCATCCCTAGCTGGCTTCTCGGCTCCTGCCTGGTAGGAGCTTCCTTAGCAAATGCTTTTGTAGGATGATGTGGGAAGGAAAGGAGGAGAAAGAGGGAAGGGCCCGAGTTCAAAATGAGGAGACAGAGTGAAAGGGCAACAGGGGAAAAGCTAGACCAGATGTAGTCAAAGCAGCACTGGGGATTCCTGACAAAGATTGCTGTCAGGATGGGATGTGCTGCACAAGGAGTGCCAAAGCGCTGGGCATTTAGGCCACTTAAGCAAAGAGATTCCTCCACTGCTGGATGGAAAGGAGCCTGGGGAAGCAGGAGCAATGGACGGTTTTGCAGAGGAGCAGGCGATGAAGACTGATGTGATTCTGGCCCTCTGCCTACACTCTTGGAGGACAAGATGGGGGGGGGGGCAATGTTTTTGCTTTTCCACCAGCGGCATAGTTTGGCAACTCCTTCCATTTTCTTGGCTCACCTTGGAGGCGGCATTCCCAAACTTCTTTCACTGGGCTGCTGCTGGATTTGTGTCGCACCGGCTATTCTGTCAGACTGAAGTTCAAATGGGGCATTTTAGCAAGCACTGAGTGACCCTACTTCCTGTCCCTGGGTGTCATGCCAGAGATACTGATTTGCAGAATCATCATGGATAAGATGCCTGTAAGTTTAGTCAGGATCAGCACGTCCAGTGAGTTAAGCAAATGGGAGACAGCTGGGTCAAGGCAGCAATCTCTAATTAGTCTAGGACGGGGATTGGGGAAGTGAAAAATAAGAATCCGGTCCAAGAAGGCCAGAAAACCCAGAAGAACTGAGGGACTTGCCTGAACACGCACACATCTACGCATTTGGAGGAAGCTGTGAGACCGGAGGTTCTCGACAACTTGACGAATGCCAGGAATGCTGCACGTGGCCTTGAAGAGCCAGAGACTGTGGCGGGAATCTTCCTGAACTGCTCACCGTGAGGTATAGTCCGGGTGCAGGAGCTGCTCAGAAGACAGCCAGTGTCTGCAAGCAAGTGAGTCTTGGCAGTTCTGTGTAAACCCTGAAGCAAGTGGCTAAGCCAGAGGGAGCCGGACGTTCAGGGAGAAAGGATCAACAAACCATCTGTATATAGTAGCTAGATAGTTAGGGTTAGTTTTGTCTATTGTCCGTTTTATTCCACAACTCCCCCTTTATCCGTTTTTACTTTCTTGAATAAACCTTTATGTTTTATAAGCCGGGAGTCTGAACAAGTCTTTGGGCAGTAGAGACTGTTTATGTGCCTTCCTTGCTTCTCCTAAGCTGAGCCGGCTGGCTCTGTAAACGAAGGGGACTCAGGATAAGGGAAGCACGCTACCAGAGTGACCCTGAGCCCCAGTTTACATTGAGGCCCAGACCCAAGGGGTTGCCTGAGAGATATTGTGGTCAAACACCCACCTGGCACCCCAGGGCCCTGATAGACAAAGCATTTACATCACATGTATGTGATATGGTGGCAGATATATGACACTGGGGAAGGAGTTTGGTGCACAGCCTAGCAGTGCTATGGAATGCAGCCTGATTGTCAGTGCCAGTGGCTGATCTCAGCTCATTTCCTCTCATCTTGTATCCAAGTTGCCTTGTAATTTTTTAAAAGGAAGAGATGTAAAGATGAACAATCCTGTGCAGTAGGAGTATGCATTTGGCCTATGTTGAGCCAAAAAAAGTCTGAAAAATATTTTCTGGATATTTTTTCAGCTGTACATAGAGCTCAGTATTTATTTGGCTATCCAAAAATGGGCAACCCAAAAAATCACAAAAATATTTGGTTTAAACTGAGCTGCGAAGAGGAGCCAGCCCAGAAACGGATGAGGTGGTGCAGAGCTCTCAGGTCCAACGGCCCCGGCAGATCTTCTTGGGGGCTTTTTGTTCTTGGGTCCATTTGACCCAGAAAAATTTGGGAATCTCGAATATTTCCCAAATCCAAATACCATACTGGTATTGGGATTCAGGAATATTGGGAAATGCCAATATTTTCCAGGTTCAATATACCTGAACCCCCAAAATACTGGGTTGTGCGGGTTTTTTTGCGCACCCCTACTGTGCAGCCATATTACAATGCTGGTAAAGAGGGGCTGCATAAATATGTATACTCAAGAGGGGCTGCATAAATATGTATACTCAGAGGTTTAGTTGGAAGTAACTCCAATTTTATTCAATGGGGCATTCTCCCAGGAAAGAGTTCTTATATTGCAGCCTCAGTGAGAATGACCCAGCCCCAGAGTTAAGCATACCACCTTCCTAATTGATTTTAAAACTTGAGTGACTCTGTCTCTGTAGTCAATGGGAGTTTAGAGTTCTTTTGGTTTGCCTTGATTATGTCTGAGGTTGCCAGCTGGTCAAGAAAACAGAATTTCCTGTCTCTTTAACAGAGGTTTAACTAATGGCAATGGATAGTGGAAGTATTTCCATGGTATTCAGTTAAATAACATCTCCTGGTATTTGCTGCAGACCCAGCTGATATTAAATTGACAGCTAGAGGATCAATTTAAAAGTTGATAATGCTAATTATGTCCATGTTTAAGATTGAGTAGGAATGCTCAAAAACAGCTGGCTCCCCACTCAGCTGTTTGGTTTAAGTGGCTTGGAGCCATTTAAACTACCACTTTTTTTGTAGAAAAAGCCCAGCAGGAACTCATTAGCATAATAGGCCACACCCAACAGCAGAAACTCATTAGCATATTAGGTACACCCTGACATCACAGCTCATTAGCATATTATGCCACACCCCATGTCACCAGAAGTGTGGTCATCTAGCCACACCCACCTTTTGCTTCTTATTCTGTTTACCTTGTTTGTTGTCAAACCCCAGGTTCTTTTTTTGTAGCAGGAACACCTTTGCATGTTAGGTCACATACCCCTAATGTAGACAACCCTAATGAGTTTCTGTTGTTGGGTGTGGCCTATTATGCTAATGAGTTCCTGCTGGGCATGGCCAACTCAGGAACCAGCTGGAACATCATTCCTGTGCATTCCTGCCCAAAAATAGCCCTGCTAGTAGTCATAAAAATCATGGATATCCAATATATTTTAAAGTGTGCTTAGATTTCTGCATGTGTTTGCACTTCATACTGGGATTAAGTCATATAGAAAAGAAATGCAGTTCTGAAAACTTAACCTGTAATGCCACTATTCTGTTTCCCATGTAAAGCTTTCTAGTACAACAGAAGAAACTCATCAGGCTGAGGACTTGTACTCTTTTTCCCATAGCAAACCTTGTTTTCCAGTTGTCCTATAAATATGTGTATTTAATTCCAATAAAAGCCCTTATCCATTAGTAGGTTGCTTGCTATCAGCATAAATGTTGACTGTAAGAGGACAAACTCCTGAAAAAGGGGAGAGGAGTAAGCTTAGCTTATTAGATATTGCCATGCATGCTGGTGAGTGGAGGAAGGGAAAAAATAGCATCATTCCCTCCTGCTTCTGAACTAGGGATGGGTACATAGTGTCTGATGAACTAAAATTCATCATGGATTTTGGCTGGTTTGTGGTTTGCAAAGCAATGTTCGCAAACTGAAGAGCTGCCACTAACTTCCAAGAATTTTGATGCATTTTGTGGCATTTGTGAAGGGCCAAAAGCAGGGGTTTAAATGGCTTCTGCTCTTCACAAAAAACAGCTGGCTCCCCACTCAGCTGTTTGGTTTAAGTGGCTTGGAGCCATTTAAACTACCACTTTCTGCTCCCTCAAACATCACATGTGGGGAAAACCTGAAAGTGACTTAAGTCTATTCTAGGAACTGCAGGAAACAATGATTTGAACACAGAGTATCTGTTCATGGTTTGGTTTGTGGTTCAGCCACAAACCCCAAACTGAACTGCAAAAATGCTGTTTGTGCCCATCCCTATTCTGGACTGATACCAGTCCAGAAGAAGTGGGTGGGTGCTTCTTACAGTGGTGCTCAGCCCAGTTTCCTTCCCTGCTGGGAAGAGGACAAGCTCTGTGGATCTTTCTTGGACCTTTTCCTGAAGCATTCAGGCAGGGAGCTTTAGACAGTCCTATCCACAGCCAAGGCTTCCCCAATCAATATTGTTGTATAGAGGAGAGGGGTGTTAAAAAATGATCCACTCCAGGTGTTGAAGTATGCCACTGCCTTGCTATATACTTACAATGTTATAGGAAGTCATGGAACACAAATGCCATGTACACCAGGTGATCCATCTCAGTCAGGATATATGTAGTGCTCTAACCTAATTTTCAAGGAGTTCCCTACATAAAGATTGCTATAGTGGACAGATCTCCAGCATGAATGGTGGTTACCAGCACTGTGTTTAGTAGAAAGGACTGCAACCTTCTTTCTCGACATTATTCTTATCCTTTTTCTAGGTATTTGGTAGATCCTAGGGCAGGCATGGCTTGGAAACTAGTAGGAGTCTGGGGAGAGTGGAGACATGGGGGGCACTAGTGTGACATCACTTCTGGGAGAAACCTGGAAGTGATATCATACCTCTCTAGGAATTTCTGGGAACTCTGTGTTTAAACCACTGTTTCCTGCAGTTCCTAGAACAGACTGAAGTCACTTCCAGGTTTTTCCCAGATGTGACATTACACCATCAGTGATGGCTATTTTTTTAAAATACATTTTTCTTTTGCTGACCACAGGAGCAACAGCAGAAAACAGAAGCCAGGATAGGGAATTTTCTGCTCCTGGCAAGAACCTAGGAACCCTATTAGATCCTTTGGGAAAGTACCGTCATCATGAGAAGTGAGATGGGTCATTGTTAATTACAGGGATTCTGGAACAGCGAGTAGCCTCTTTATTATAGAATTCTCTCCTGATGAAATGTGTCAGATCCACCACTCAGAATTGTTTAGAAAATCTGTAAAAACCTTTGTTTTCACAGCCATTTGGACTTTTGCCTGTTTCAAGTTATGCTGCTAATCATTCTCCTTTTTGCTTTTAAATCATACTTTATTTTGTTTTAAAATATTGCATAGTACATTTTCAATGTTGTGAGCTGCTTTGGGGACTCCATAAATCAGTCCACAAATTTATTCCATATTTGGTTCCAGCCTGCTTCTAGAAATTGATAGATGGTGAAAAACAGTCTTAGCCACCACTTCAGACTATAGATACATGTACGCACATTGGTATATATAGCACTACCCCAAGACTTTAGTTCTGTTACTACATGCAGGTTTATAAATGACTGCAGTAGCTTCTAGAAATTGATAGATGGTGAAAAACACTTAGCCACCACTTCAGACTATAGATATAAGTACGCACATTGGTATATACAGCACTACCCCAAGACCTTAGTTCTGTTACTACACGCAAGTTCATAAATGACTGCATATGTGAAAGCACCATCAGAGATCCACCACAGAAAGAGGAGTTCACATACTTTTGAAGATATTTTTCAGTGTAGGCAGTTTATACATTCTGCTTTGAGTAATCAAGTGATGAAAGATCATTCAATGCATATGCATGTTTAAACTGACCCACTGTTCTTTTCCAGCATTTTATCTCCAAAATATGTAAGATTATAGAAGCCTAACCATGAGAGATTGCATGGTTCACAGCTGGTGGCTAAACACTATCCCTGCATGAACTCCTTTGAAGCTATCTGTATTTCCCCTGTGGAAAACATCTTCTGTAACTTACAGGAATCACAGAGATGGGTGAAATGGATAGTAGACATATCAAGTCTAATAGTGGATGTTCTTGGTTCCATAGGTCACTAGGCCTGCTTCAACCACTGGTATCTAGATTCAGCTTAAATTGCCTGCATCCAGGCCTCACCATAAGGGGTGGGAAACACTGATACAGTGTTCGTCTATCAGCCTTAAAGCCAGTGTGGCATAAACATGTAGCTCTTTTAGCACAGAGTCCAGTTGTCTTATCTTCAGTATTTGACTCATAATAGCCAATACTGAGATGAAGGGGGAGAAAAGTTCTATTGTTCATGATTTGTCCTGAGAAAACGCCAGCAAATTAGTTCAGGATCCATCTTATTGTAAAGAGACCGTAGTTCATACCAAAGTTACATTTCTACCAGATCAAAGAAGCACCACTGACTATAACCACAGAAGCTTGGGGATGTGGCGGGGGGGACGGGACACATGAGACTTTAGCTCAGGGAATTTATACTTTATTATGTAAGATATAATTAATGTCTTCTCCAGAAGGCAAATGTTTACCCTTGGCTCCAAGAGTGAAGGCACTAGAAACAAGGAACCTGCTTATCTGGTAGATATGTCCACAATTCCCATGAGAGTACAATTGAAGAGACAATAATTAGACAAAGGGATGTTGAATAGGGTGTAATACAAAGCAAATAACTGAACTGCATTGTTGAACACAGGACTTATCGTTCCACTTGGAGGTGGAGAACAATGTTTGCAATGTGTAAATACTTATTAGTTTATAATGCTTCTGTAGAAGTGCATTTGTGAGAGAGAATGAAGTGTTTTTAAAAGCCTGAGCATTTTTCTTAAAGAAAAAAATCTGACCCTGGGGGCAATGGCACACAGAGTAGCTTCAGTAACAAGTGATTGTTGATTGATTTCATTCATCATGTGTTGCTGATGTCAGCCAATTAGACGGAATTTCACTTTTCATCTATTTATTTCCCCTTCTGCAATTTGAAGGACATATTTAAAAATCAGTCAATAAGCATCCACTGAACACTGCTTTACTTTTGCTTTTTATGCCAGTCTGCATAAAAAGGAAATGTGCTTTAATGTGCCCAAGAACAGCATATCATGATTCTACAGCAGAGTGTTTCCCACAGTGGTGACAGGTTGCAACAGAATGTTTCTGCTTAAAATGCAACCTGCCAACTCGTGTTGCGGCAGGGGAGTTCAGTGTGATCTGATGGGGCCGGCTGCAAGGAGATGTCACGCTGCCATCTTATCTAAAAGACCATACCAGCATGCAATCTGATGGGCTTTGCTGGAAGGATATTTGTCATCATAAAATAACTTGATGAAACAGCTTGTTGCATGGCTTAAATCCATTTTAGTTTGTTAATGAATGCCAGTTTATTATGAAAGAAAGCGTTGCAGGTGAAGAGTAGCAAGCATGATTGTGCCACACAATAGCAAGAATATACAAGACTCTTATCACATGACCAGATTTTCTTCCACTGTAGAGGGATGCTGGAATGAAAAAAGAGTTCAACATGCTGGAACAGGACTATGAAACACAAAATAGCCCAGGACAAAGAAAGAGCATGGAGCTGATGCAGACTTGTTTCAGAATCCCCATTGCTAAGTAAACTTTTGTGTCCACCCAAGTTTGTTCTCCCTTCGATTATTTTCTCTTTGTTGTTGATGCTTTTTTTATTTGGAATCGTCCAGGGTGGTAGTGGTGGACAGAAGGCCACTGCCCTAGACTTCTCCAAATGTAAACCAGTGATACAATGGTGGCCAAGGGAGGTTGTTTTGCTATTTGGCATCTTCTCCATGCCCTCCACTGCCTCTTGCCCAGTCTCATGATAAGATGCCTGCCTGGCTGCTTGTTTTTCTTCCATTCCTCTACCCTCCTTGGGATGCAGCCCAAATTCAGTTATTTACTGGTTTTGTGCCCCAATTATTTACTCGACCCTTTGAATGCATCATTCTTTCTGTCTGTAGCAACACTGGGCATGGGGAAACTTGGAGGTATAGTTTTACTGTGAACTGGCTGGGGTTTTCTTTAGAAAACATGTAGTGGATCAGCTTTCTGTTGCTGAACCTTTTGGCAAGGTGGTCTGTACCAAGAAATTCCCAGGGGTTCTTTGTAACCTCTCTCTATGATTGCTGTACTCAAGCTGTGTTGGCATCAAACAGGCACAGCCCACCACTAGGTCCCACATCCTCAACCCGATGGGGAACCTGCACTATTCTACCATGCAATCGTATACAGCATATAATAATGCTGCTTGCAGGGAGTCTTTGCTTTACTTGCACGAAACTGTAATTGTGATTTGCAGGAAGTTGCTTGATATGCCACGCTTTGATCCTTTTTACCCCTTCCCAGTTTCAATTACTAAAGGAGAAATCTGATTCTGAAATCACTTTGAAAATGTTTGCTTTGTAGGTTATTTTTTTTAATTTCCCCTTTGTTATAATTTCTAGAGTTAAAAAGACAGCCAAATGCAGCACAACCAACTGCTGTGACAAAATACATGGGAGAAAAAAGGAACTGATTATATGTCGCATTTTATATAGACAATGAAACAAAGTGAGGAGAGATGTATGACACATGACTCACTTGGTTTTGTCCCTTTCGGCATCATAGAGTCTGATCAGATGGCTCTTTAGATCTGCATGAGGCACGATTGCCTCATGGATCTAAAGGTAATGTCCAGACACAAATATCTGGGAAATGTCCCTCTTCCGTGGGCGTCCCATTTTGCCGCGCTTCGGAGCTGTATTTAAAAGATACCACTTTAAATCTGGGGTTTTCGGTTACCTGTGGGACAACTGCGGACTTTCATCCATCTGATCGTTCCACCAGCACACAATCCTCCCGTCGGGGTGGTCTGATGTCAGACCATCCCGAGTGGGCGCCATTTTAAAAAATCTCTGCACATGCGCAGATCAACAAGGACATGCTGTCATGCCTATGCACATGCGCAAAAAGTTTTTTTTTTAAAAAAACCACCGCGCGCCTCCTTCAACAAGGACGCATTGTGATGCCTATGCGCATGCGTAAAAAGGGTTTTTAAAGAAAACCCCACTGCGCGTGCCTCCTTCAGTGGATGCCGTCTAGACAATCCACAATGGAGGCAGTGCGCAGTAAGGCGATTCCCCCGGGGGATATCTGGTCTTGAGATGATGGATTAAAAAGATCGGGATCAAATTTGAGCTGGCATAATGACGGGATTAGCTGCCTGTCTGAACGTACCCCTTGCCATCAAACAGTGGTGGTGAGGAAAGACCCTTACTTCCTGGGCCCAGGACCCCCTGCCTCAGAGGGTTTATGAGGCTGTGGCTGTTGTGATGTTGCTGCTACTCTTTACAAGGAGCTGTGCATTTACTGGTGAAACTCTGCAACAGCTTTGGAAACCAGGGCAATTCTCTCCCCCCCCTTGCATGCTATGCCCCCTTCAGCTTGGACTAGCAACCTCCTGCAAGCAATGTGCTCCCTGAATCATCTGTTCCACTTCCAACTTCCTAATGTGCTTTCACCACCCATGCAAAGTTATCCAGTGTCTGTGTCTGCTTCCCCTTCTAAACCCTTTTTTCCTTTGTTCACTTTCTTTTTGCTGTCCTGGAATGGTGGATGTGCTTCTCCTGAGTATCTCCTCCAAGTTCCCAGCTTCTGTCCAACCTTCTCTCTTCTACTGGTTTTCTGGAGCTCAGCCTCATAGGTCTTCTGGTTAGGGATGCTAGACCCCCCCTAGTGGGGGAGGGGTCTCCCACTTTCAGCCCCCACCTCTCTACTGTGGCCAGCTGGCCAATGGGGAAATTACCCCCTCCCAAATGGAGGAATGCTGGAAATTAATGTGATGTGTGCATATGACCCAGAAGTGATGTAGGCACATGAGGAACCTTGTGTGGGGGGGTGACACTTTGGTTTGGGGGCAAAACTCTGTGGTAGAAGCTAATTCTACCATAGAGTTTTGCCCCAAAACCAAAGCATCCCTCTGACATGCCTACATCACTTCGAATCACGTAGGCACATCACTTTAATTTCCAGCATTCCTCCCCACTCCTGGTAAGTGTACCCCCCATCCCCTGCTGACTGCTCCGAGAAACCTGGCAACCCTACTTCTGGTTATGGCTTTCTCGTCTTCTCTCCTACTCATGCAGGAAGGAGTCTCTCCTGAAGGCTTAGCCTCATACCACTCCTTGCACAGTTTTCAAATTGTGTTCCAGGGAACTCTGGCATTCTTCACAAGCTTCCCAGGGAGTCACTCACTGAAAAGATCAGTAATGACAGACTTCCCTGAAAGCCAGTGTGCCTGACACTATTCATCTTCCTTTGCAAAGCAGAGGATCCACAATAAATGTTGCATATGCTCCAGGACACATACATTCATTTCCTTTCTATCCTAAACAGAGGCATTTCCTTTTAAGCCCATTGACTTCAATGGAGTTAGTAGGTGGGTAACTGTTTAGGGATGCACTGTTGAAGTGGCAGTATAGCCCAGTATGTTTGCATGTTTGTGCACCCTGAACTACAATAATCCTCAAAATCCTCCATAGCATTTAGGAGTTAGCAGAACTGTAGCAGAGGTTCCTTAGGTAGACAAGTCAGCGTGGATCTCAAGACAGAATATTTGAAAACCATTCTTTGTCTCCAGTACCCATATCTGTATGGGGGGGGGGGTGTTCCTTATCTTGAGAATATTCTACCCTCCTCCCTCAAGCTTATTCTTGCAACCCAATTCGAAACCAAGTTAAACCAGAAAGCTCAGATTTAAACCAGTGTAATCCTGTAGACGTCAGTGAAACTAATGCATTTTAAATCCAAATACTCTGTCTTAATTGGCTTGTGGGGCAAGGCTGTAAGAATTCGTAACCAAGTGGTTTTTTTATTTAGTTCTTGGAGAGCAAACTCAAAATGCAAATTATATTTCACAACTAAGAATTGCTTCCAGAGCTGCCTGTGTGTACTAAATCCCCACAATCTCATATGGCTTTATCATATGTGCAGCAGATGATAAATGAGAGGGGATTTTTTTTTATTGCTAAGCAGAGACAGTTTGCTTTCCAATCCTCTTCACAAAGAACATGACTGGAAAAATTCAGGTACTTCTGTGCCTGATATTTGCACACTGGACAGGTCTATTACAGTCTGGTGTCCATGTTAAATATTAGAAAGGCCATCCATTCTTTATGCTGTTCCTGGAAGACCATGGTAAGAAATGACAATTGATAAGTTGTATATGAATAGGATGGGAATAGCATTAATGCAGGAAAAGTCATTCATAGTATGTTAAAAACTGAGAAAATGTTTTTACTTCTTCCGCAAACTTGCTTGCACACACAAACATAGGCTGAATTCAGACTGGCAGTTTGCCCCGGTAGGGACCCGGGCCAGTGACGATTCAATCCCGGAGTAAATTGGGCATTCACACAGGCACATCTGCCTGGTGTCCCCCACCTGTAGCCAACACGTGCTGTTTGCGCTTCATTGCCAGATCAAAAAGATACCTCATAAAACTGGTAGCAAATCCATAAGCCCGCTTTTGGGAAGTCTGAACGCGCAGCCGAAAAGCCGGGAGCAACCCGCGTTGGGCAGCAGCGATATGATTGGCTGTGCTCCGCTCTACTGCCCAATGCAGTGCCAGCGCTGTGGGGTCCTCCCCCAATCGGCAAAATGCGCTTATGCACTCATGGGCATCAGCGCATGAGCGCATAAGAGCTCATACACACATACACCCATACACCCACAGCTGAATTAATGGGGAAACGCTGAATACAGTGCGCCAGCCTGAACACTCCCACCCGGCTCTGCCCCGTATCTTCTGGCAGCAGCCCGGGCTGTGTGAACAGGAAAACCCGGTACAGTTTATTCCGGGGCTTTTTTGCCATGCCTGGCTACCGGAGCAAACTGCCAGTCTGAACTCAGCCATAAACACACATATATATATGGTGCTCTTGCAGCTATACCCATATGTGGATCTCAGCAGTTAAACATCAGCTATACAGCCACAAATATTTTCTTGCTGTCCTATCTTTAAATATACAAGCACATTTCTTCTGTGCAACATCTTTATTAATATTCAAAGCCCTTAATAAAGGAAGCCAAGGCCCTCAGTTTGCAAGCCCTAAGCATGTTAATGATAGGACGTTTTGGAGGACATTAATTTATAGGGTGTAGTCACCTGGCCTGTAAGGGGCTCCCAGAAGTGCCACTCCCCCTGGTGTGATGCCATCACCTGGAAGTGACACCATCACATTGGGGACATCAGGGCGACACTGCTTTTGGGGCAAAACTCTACGCCCTAAAACCCACAGAGTTTTGCCCACAAAGCAGAGCATCACCCCCTGGCTTCCCAATGTGATGACATCACCCAGAAATGACATCATCACCTCGGGGATGCACTTCCAGTTGGGGAGCGTGCATTTGCAGGCAGGGGAGAAGAAACCCACCAAATCAGGGGATTCCCTACCCCTACCAGTGGGCTGGGATCCCTATTGATTCATAGGGTTGCCATAAATTGGAAGTAATGTGATGGTACTTAACACAGAGAAAACTAGAGAGACATGATACTTGGGAAGGTTTTTTAAAGACAGCTTATTTTAAAGTATATCTTGAAATTCATTAAAAACAAAACAAAAATGAAACACATAAGTTAAAAAGATACCCCAGTCACACTTTTTTGGTAGAATGCATAAAGAAGTGGCTCTTCAACTTTGTCTATTTAGGACATTGTTACCTACATCTTAATAAACAATGCCCCCCAAGTATAGCCACTAAGAAAGCAAGCAAGCAAGCAAGCAAGCCATGGGGCATAAAACAACTTCTACAGAAAAAAATATTGGTTTTGATATTGGGGAGCTTCTTTGCCCCTCCCCTTTAACATACGTGAGATAAAAAGGTTCCTTTCATTTTTGCAAAAGAAAATTGATCCACAGAAACATTGACAAAAAGTTGGTGCAAATGTGGGCTTCATTGGAAGCAACTGGTGAGGCATGGTTATGTGCTTGGGATAGAAAAATCTGACAAATACCAAAAATATGTGTGTGTGAAGTGCTGTCAAGTCACTGATGACTTATAGCGTCCCAACAAGGGGCTTTCAAGGCAAGTAAGAAACAGAGGTAGTTTGCCTGCCCTGCAAAGCCTGCCCTGGTGGTCTACCATCCAAGTACCAACTCTGCTTAGCTTCTGAGATCTGGCTACACCATGCCACCTTACTGCCATAAAAATTGCTACTGCTTAATAATGATGGATGTTCCAATCAGGCTTTGGATGTTATGAGGAATGTTGACTTCTGCCCTCCCAAATATAGATTTTGTGTGTGTGCGACATTAGAAATTTGGCTTGCAGAAGCAAATAATCCCCAAATTTGTATGAATTTTCAATAGAATATGGTGAGCTCCTGCAGCACCATAGTTAATCTGAATATGCTAAGAGTATGCACATATTGTCAGATCAATAACTTTAAACTAGACAAGGCTGTATATCCCATAAAGGCTATGACTAAGAGAGACCCCAAGCACCTCATTATCAATAGAGTTTATTACCAATGAAACTTTAAAAAATCTGGATTTGGTGTGAATTACAGGATTCCTGGTCAGCAACTACTTTACCAGCAGGCCATTTTAAATGGGGCAGTGACTGGGGGAGCAGGTCCCAAACATCCATCCAGTGAAGCCTGATGAGAACAGCCCTGTAGCTAGGGAGTTTTTGGGGAGGGGGCCTGAGGGGGCCACCAGCCAATTAAACCAAAGTTAATTAAATCAACTTTGATTTAATTGGTGGAACTCCTCAGGCAGCCCTGCACACACACACCCAGGCTCTAGGGCAAGGCGGGGTAGAGCCCAGTGGCCACAGCTTCCCTTCCCTCCCCACCCCCCTGCAAGGGCAGGTCAGTCCCCTGGAACTCTAGCCCTACTACGAGAGAACCGGCGCTGAAACAGGTGACCCGTTATGTAGCCCATGGTGCTGCAGAGAAATCCAGGGGGCGGGCACGGATTCCACTTGTCTGCTGGTTGCCTTTCATCTCCCTTGAACAAACAGAGCCCGATTCTTCAGCCCTGACTCGGAATTCTGTTGCTTTGCACATCCCCAGTTTCTTATAAGGAAGGGACTCCTTAAGGTAGTTTCCTCACTGTGGGTGGATGCATTCATTTCCCAGGGACACATGGCTGTGGATCTCTTGTAAACATATGCCAGCATTTCTCAGCCCCCCAGCCCATGATTTTACTTGTTTGCTCTGTCTGATGTTGCCAGCGGGAGAGCCAAGTGAGGGGTCCCGAGACTGCCGCAAACTGGGCAGGCCTGGGCATGGAAGCCGCTGGCTGGGGAAGGGTTAACCCCCTGTGACTGTATGTTAATGAGCTCCATGGTAATCAAAGGAGGCCGGCTTTAGCAGGCAGGCAGGCAGGCAGGCTGCTGCCACTGTGGCAGATGGGGAAGAGATGAGCATGCAGTGCCGGCCTAGAGCCAGAGGAAGGAGTGCACGCTCACTGTGAGTGGGGGGAAAGCCAAGGATTGGGAAGGGGACCATAAAACCATGGGGGGGACCAGGCTCCGTGGGCCCCGTGGTAGCTACAGGCCTGGATGAGAAGCTTGTACACCTTTATTTCTACCTTATAAAATGTACAACGCAAAAATGGATCTAACTGCATTGCAAACCTGTCTCTGAAGAGCTCCCTTGAGCTAAAGTAAGCAGAACTATTTATTTATATGGGTGCCAAATAATATTATCTGTAGTATATGGAACCAGTCTCTTTAAGAGACGAGCTTAGGTCCTGAGTGGAACTCCTTCCTCTTTGCATGAATGGGTGTGTCTTCTGGGATATACTAGTTAGAACTGGGTTGTTGGCAGTTAGGACTCCAGCCATTGTTAAGTCTAAGTGGTTCCTTGCTTTGCTGTTCTGCACATTAAAGAAGGTTTTGAAGACATCCTGCCTGCTGCATCTTTCTGGCCTTAGGGCAGGCTTTTTACCCACCTCCACAGTGAGTACATTCTTACAGAGGAGACAAACACCACATTATCTTCAGCTCAGGGTTTCTCCTGATCTTCCCTGAAATCTTCCTGTGTATTAATTACAGTAGATTTCTTACCAGGACTTTTGTCTTATGTCTTTGGCCTGCATGCTTGTTTCTTTTCCACAGAAGGAAAGTAGACACTCTTACTCCTCCCTCTCTCAATTTTAGCAGAGTATCTGGAAAAAAAATTAGCAATTACTAAGCTTTCTCTTAACAGGTGTAGCTGAATTTTATCCCTTACTTGGAATGCAAGGTATAATTTTGAATTTAGGGCTCTCCAGGAAAACAATTATTTATTGAATTACTACATGTGCCAGTTGGAACATTTTAGAAGCTTAGTGCAATATGTGTTCTCGCACAGCTCTCATTCATTTTGATAAGGCATGGTCAGGAGAATTCCTGTGCATATTGTGCCCATATTCTATGTGGTATTCTCTTAGAGTCAACATTCTGCATTTCTACTGTAAAAGGGGAAAGTTATTGGGGTAGATCCATTCATCCTCTAAGAAGCCTTCCTCCAGCCTTAGGAGCCCTGCTTCAATTTACATGACTGTTCCTCCAACAGAAGAAAATTCAGCCAAAAGGAAAGGTGGAGTAAAAATATTTTAATAAATAAACAGTGAATAAACCTTGCTAAGTGGAGTGGTATGACAGGGGTAGGATCCATCCCATTATCCTATTGCTGAACTTGATATTATTGCAGCCAATGCAATGAGCGACAAATCCCAGCTGACTCCCCCACTCCATTTTGTATTACATTTCTCTTAATATTGTTGCCTTGTTAACTTGGCTAGTCTGTAATGTACCTGAACCAGCATTTATATGAATGTACAAAACCTGGTCTAGTTCTTCACTAGCTTCTCATTTTATTCCCTTACCTATGGTGACAGCGGATAGGCATATGCTAAGGAGCGTTGAGGCAGGTTGTATAGCAACTGCACCCTTAGTTTTGTAGGTTCTTTAAAGGTATAGACACCGTTTCTTCATGAGGACCTTGGAACCCGAACTAGAACTGATAGCTTAATTCACAAAAAAAATTATCCACCCCCTAACTTTTTGAGGGGGCACCACTGAACATTCTAGCTGGCACACATGACAAATAATCATCTGATTATGGCTTTTTCTGCATAATTCATCCTGGGCTTGCTGAAACTTGCCAAGAAATATATAGCAACTGGATGGCCATCTGTCTAGGGCTGACTTTTCAGTTGAGTGAATCATCATTTATGAAGCTATGAACATAAGGAGAATTAAACTGATGCTATTGACCTGAGGTGAAAAGTTATTGTAAAATCATGAAGATGCAGGTACTGGTAATTTGTTGTATAAATAGAGTTGCCAACCTCTAGGAGATCTCCTGAACATCTCCTGGTGTTACAATGGATCTTCAGATGACAGAGATAGTTCCCCTGGAGAAAATGACAACGTTAGCAGGTGGGCTCTGTGGCATTATATTCTGCTGAGGTGCCTCCTGTCCCCAAACTCCACCCTCCCCAGACTCCACCCCTCAAAATCTCTGGGTATTTTCCATCCCAGTGTTGGTAACCCTGTTTATAGAAAAGGTACATCAGAGCTGAAGGATAAAGAGTTTCAGGGCTGCACACAGTCTGAGGCCTGACCTGTACAATCACAGAATGAGATTTGTAAAGTGCTGAGTAGTAGCAACTACATACTGCTGCTCTCACACCTTTGAGATCTCCTCTGTGTTTCAAACTCCTCAGATAAAAAACTAGCACAATGGAGAGGGGGATTTCTAGAAGTTTAATCCCTGACATGCTAGTTTTTTATTTTCAGGAAGTTTTCTTTTAGTGTAGGGGAGCATTAAAGAATGGCATCTTCACCTGCAGCCTGAAATCAGCTCTGCAGGGTCACTTTGCTTCATGAAAGAAAAGGAGGAGGAAGCAGGATAGAAAACAGTGTGCCAAAAGCTAGAAAGCAAGATGGGATAGGCTTCCCGCCTGGAGAAAGGAAAAGCCCCTCTGGTCAGTCCCAAGTCTAGGGCTGCCAACTTCTATGGCAGATCTCCCAAAGACAAGCAAGGAGGTTTCCTGTGTGGCATGTGGAGGAAATTAAGGGCAGGGCAGGCAGATTGTGGATAATCTGCTTTGCAGAGAAAAGGAGAGATATTTATTGGTGCTGAGTGAAATGAATACCATCTACTGTAGTGAATGGGCAAAATAGCCTGAGGAAGAAAAAGCTGATTAAAGAACCCACAAGAGTTAATAATTAAAGATTAGGGAGCAACCAAGAATCTCTCTCTCTCCTTCCCCCCCTCCCTCATGAATGCTATTACTTGCCGAGCAATAATGTTCAAAGATCCATCCCTAAACTTGGACAGAGGCTGCCTGCCAGAGCAGTAAAATATATAATGAAATATAATGAAATATAGGAAGAGCAGCATGAATAAACTCAATTAAATGTGGTAACGCAAGGGTTTCTCTGAATAAGGGAAATGACCCTGTTCAAGGATCAAGTTAGCAGAGGCAGCTATGTACAGACTTGGCATTTTTGAAAATCCATCCACTAAGTTTGAAGCCAGAAAATAAAATGAGACACCCATATGTAGGTGTCCAAACTCAATAAAATTGAGTAAAGTCCTTTTTGGAAAATAAAACTGAAATATGGTTAAATTTCAGCTATGCCATTTGAGTGGAGTTGTTTATAGATGGCTTGTTTTTCTTTCCCTACAAAACATTTTCTTGCTTATGTTAGACAGGGCACCTCTGTGGTTTGACTCTTGTTTGTTATTTTCTACTTCATATTACCCTTCTATTTCTTTTTGGGGGTGGGGAGAATGAAAGATATATATTTAAAAAACTTTATTGATAGTAGGACCCAGCACTTCAGACTTTTTTAAAAAACCAGCATAGATTATAACTGCATCCCATGGGTGGAGAATTCCAAGGTCAGTGTACGCTTAAGCCATTTGTGTCAATTTTTTATGACTGCTTTAAAAGCAGGCATGCCATGACAACTTAGGGGTGGTGGTGGTAGCAAAAACAGCCTGCTCTTGTTTGCACATGTACCTTTGTTTGGGCTGTGGTAGTTAGTTGGGGACCTGTGTGAACTCAGGTCAGGGTGTATACAAGGAACAAGCATGCTGAGTGTGTATCTTTTTTGGATGTGTTGCCTGCACTGCAACCTTCTAGTTTTCCTTTTTAGTTCTGTAGAAGAAGTTTCAGAAGAAGCTTTGCAGTGACATGTATGCTGAAAGAGAAACTTCCTGGCTAGCTGGCTGATGTATCTCACATTACAATAATTACACTTACACACACAGACACACACACAGAGAAGTTAGTAAGGTGGAGGCTTGGCCAACAGCTTAATGGGAAAAGGTCCTTGGGAGTGAACTGTCTTGGCACTGAAATGTCTCTCAGCTGGCAAGAAACCGTGCTGCTGTTGCTTAATGTATCATCAAGGTGACTCAGTGGCAGTTTCCTGAAGGGCAGGGATAGGAGATGAGTTGGGCAGAATCCTAATTTAAGAACAGTCTCCTGTTAAATAGCTCTATGAATGGGTTTCCTCCTGTCCTTCTTTTCCCCACTTCATCTTTCTTCCCTGTTGAGTTTCTCCAGCTTTTGCTCTACTTGTCTCTCTTCTGTTTGAACTGGGCCCTCAGACTCATGTGAGATCCTGATTTTAATGATGATTTTCAGTGACATAACTTTGCTAAATGTTGGTGGGGGAGAGGCTAAAAATGTGTACCCACAGAGTCTGCCAATCACTTTTTCAGTCCTCAAGATGCATGTATTTCCTCCTTAAGAAGTATTGAAACAATAGATAATTAAATACACAGGACAATAGAAGTCCTGTAGTTGTGGGCTATTTTTAAAAAACAAAAGGAGGATCACGTATGGGTGTCCTCCTTACCTGCTTCCTCCATTTTTGGCAGCCATTTTCAAGAATCTGGAATCCAGCATTGAGTTTGTGGTGACCTGAAGGTTGCCAACTGCCCAGCTTTCTACTGCTAAGAATGCAGTTTTCTCTCTTCTGGCGAGTTGCAAGATGAGTCGTCCCCCCATATAATGGAAAGTATGTGTGGGTGTATAACTGTTTACCAACTGCTAAGCCAAATAAATTTGCTGTATAATTTTCATTTTTCAGATGAGTCTTTTCTGTGCCTCAAAAGCAGCTTCTCTGAGCAAGCAGTTGTCTTTAGTTACCTTTTCTATTTTAGTTTCCCCTCATCCTGATATTTCCTCAGTCACAGAAAAAGAGACCTGTGTACCTTAGGTGAATTAGTATTTGCTGTTGGCGCTGGTGCTTAACCATTTTGCTGCACCCTATGTCCCCACTGCTCCTGCATCTGTGTGGGTGGGCCTAACCGGCTCTACCCCTGGGTGACACCCCTTGCCAGTTTTGTGTCTTCCAAGTGTTGTCAGCTGTCAGTGACCCTGAGCATTCCAAAGATGTGCAGAGGACAGCAGCTGATAAAGTGAAGCGTCTCCGTTGTCTCTAAACCTGAAGTGATGCATCCTTCTGTCCCCCTCCCCTCCCTAATTGGTGCATTCATATTGCATCTTGGAAGCTGAACACCTGTCCAGCTTTGGCCTATTAGCTTACTTTCTCCTACTTGGGAGCACTTACAGGAAAGTGGCTGGTCTGGTTGCCATAAAGATGAGATAAAACTAAGTTATGGCAAGAATCCTAAAGGAGCACAAAGTGCTTTTTCGTATTCTGGCCAGAAAGAACTTTTAGCCAGGAATCTCTGAAAGAATGTTATTAACCTTGATAGAGGAGAATGGAGTGTGACAAATCCCAACCACTATAAAGGCAGGCTTGAAACACTTTAGTTTATAGGCCCTGATAAGGGGGAAGGAATGGAGCACTAAGAAGTCCATTTAGAGTGGAATGAAATTGGAAGCAGGTTCTGTGGTTGGGTTAACATGCATGCTAGGTCTTGTCACAACGGTACCACAATGACAATTTCTGTTAGGCTGAATATGCTTTCAAGTGCCCAGGCTGAATATACTTTCAAGTGCCCTTATTCTACTTGCCACAAGACAGAGGTACTTTGCTTGACAGTGTGCCAAGAGAGCGGTTGATATGTAAAATTGCAACAAAAAGCAAGTACCTCTGACCATGTGTAGAATGCCTTTTCAGTTACTATTATCTAACCAGTCCCAACTCTCACACATCTAGAACTAGGGGCTATAGCTTGATTACTGAACTCATGACATACTAGCAGGCAGGAGCCCCAGTACTGAAATCAAACACTTGGAAAAAATAGAAAGGGAATAACTAGAGTCCTGCCTAAATTGAAAAGCAAAATTAAGATGCTGTATAGGGCAGTGTTTTTCAACCTTTTTGTGCAAAGGCACACTTTTTTCATGAAAAAAATCACGAGGCACACCATTAGAAAATGTTAAAAAAATTTAACTCTGTGCCTATATTGACTATATATAAAGTAATTCTCTTGAATAGGAATCAAATAAACACAAAGAAATTATTTTATAATTACTTTATTATGAAATAATAATACTTTATTTTATAATTGTTCATATGTTACGGATGAAATTGGAATTTTTCCCACGGCACACCAGACAATATCTCACGGCACACTAGTGTGCCACGGCACAGTGGTTGAAAAACACTGGTATAGGGAGCCTGCATGGCTTTTTTTGCAAGGGACATAGGAGAGTGGGAATATCACTGGGGCTGGAGTTGGATGGGGCCTCAAGATATGGTTCTTCAGACACTTCTAGCAGTAGTGCTTTTGTTAGCTGTGCAGATATTCACATTAGACTTAGTTTGAAGACACGTGGAACAAAGGAGGGGAAGCGATATTTGCAAGGTCACAAAGCAAAATGTTGACTTGCCTATCAACACAGCACCCCCCCTTGATAAACTGCATATTAAAAGAAATGGCCTGCAAACAGGCTGTGGCTCAGAAATTAGTTACAAGCCAGGGTAGAATCTATGCTTGATGGAATTATAATGATTTATAATTATAGTGCTCTTACGTCTTCTTGCAGGGGTTGAGAAATGGGATTGGGAATCTTGCTGCTATGCTGATTGCTCAGAGAAAAAAAATATTGAGAAGACTATAAGGAGTCATATTGGATTGACTTAAAGACTATTCTGGTGTGTGCATGTGCTGTCTTTTCTTGTTTTATGGAAGGGTTCAGTGCCCCAGCAATAACATTGTTTTACCTGCTTTGGGTGTCTTCAGCCTTACTTGGATTGGGGAAGAAGATTTGGCAAGTATTGCAGTGGCCTCATACTGCTGGGCAGTTGTTGCAGTTCTCAGTAACCCCTGCAGCCCAGGTTTGCATGAATTACATACTTCAAGACCCCCAGTATTGCTTAGAATGGTGAAAATTTACTAATATTTATCAAGACCAATTAAAAAAATTGATGAAATGAGCTCTGATTTATGAAGACATGTGCTGGAATGAATTCTCTTAGTCTCTAAGATACCTCTGAACTCCTCTTTTGTTTTCTAATCTACCTTGGATGTCTTGACCATCAAACACATGTAGAAATTGGTAGTGGCTACTTAGTTGTGAGTAAAACATCCTCAGAAGCAGTCTCTCTCTTGTTAATTTTCAAATCGTGGGACAGAGCAGTAGTTTCAGAGCATATTCCAGGACAATATTGTGGTGAATCCTGACTAATAGTCAGCAACTGCTGAAGATGAAATGAAAAGTTGTCTCTTTATTGTGATTGGTCAATATTCTTCCAATATTACAATCCCATTGAAACTGAAGAGAAATACAGAAATATTTTTAAAGTAATTGCAGGCAAAGAATAAGAGGGGAGCAGATGCAGAGTCACAGAGATTAATTCTTTTTTAGATTATAGGAGAAGAGAAAAGATTGTGCAATCTAAAACCATTTACTGCCATAACTCTGCATAGGATTGTGCTGACAGTGTCCTAGTTATTAAAAATCTGATCATAATACTGATCCTACCTGTTTTCCTTAGTTCCTAGGTTTTTGGAAACACAAGGGCATACTGTGGCACCTTAAAGACTAAGATTTATTTTAATATAGACTTTTGTGAACTTGAATTTCATCAGGTGCATGGAGAATGTCCATCATCAGGTGCGTGGAGAATGTTAGAAGATAGATGTGAGGGACAAAAATTATGAACACTGAATGTTTCAGGGCTCCATTGTGCAGGAGATAAGCAGAGTGATCACTTACATTATCAGGTGATAACACAGCTTTCATAAACATGGAAATCTAATAATCTAATAAGTGGATAATGGACTCCCTAGGGCTGAATAGAGAAAAGGATTCTTGCCTCATAGTAGATTATAATTTTCTCCATTTCCCATCCCTATGCATATCTCCCAGCTAATCCAGCTGACTACAGCCTGACTCTAACTGGCTCTTCTTTATAACACTCTCCCACCTTCTGATCTGAGTACAAGGGTTAATGGATCTTCATTCTTTTTGTAACTGATGAAGTGATTTCATGGAAGCTGATTCTCTGAAAAAAACCCTAGTCTTTAAGGTGCTACTGGATTCAGATTCTGTTCTACTTCTAAAGGCTAACATGGCTTCCCACCTGAAGGAGTCCATTGTGTATATTAAGGCCTAAAGAGATGGTATAGAGCTGGTGATCGATGAACTCTAATTCACTAGTTTTATGCCAGAATCTCCCACTGAAGTACAGTTATTACTGCTGATGAAGAATGGTGACTTTTCAACTCGGTTCCACCATTTTCTGGAATACTGGACATGCTTTGCCCCTCTTTCTAAATGCTGCGGCTGAACAACAACAAGCTCCCCCCAACTGCTACTGGGTGATGGGGGGGGGTAGGGTTGCCAAGTCCAGTTTGTGAAACTCCTGGAAATATGGGGATGGAGCCTGGGGAGGACAGGGACCTCAGTGGGGTACAAGGCCACAGAGTCCATCCTCCAAAGCAACCATTTTCTCCAAGCAATCTGATCTCTGTAGTCTGGAGTTGAGCTGTAATTCCAGGGGATCACCAGATCTCACCTGGAGGCTGGCATCCCTATGCCATTATGATTATATATAGGCCATTGTTCTGATAAGAGATTTGCTAACATAAAAAAGACTCTTGTACCATCTCTTTTTAAATAAAGAATAAAAAAAATCATGATTAACAGACTGTCACATATGTGATATGTTATGTATCCCAAAAGAACAGATCTGATTTTTTAACTTTACATTTTTTTTCTTTTTAAAGCTAAAAGAAAGCAAGCAAGCATGTAGAAAGTAGAGAAAGAAGACGGAAGTTTCAGAAATTGCTTCTCTGTATTTCCAGGCTTTATTGGCACCTAACAGTTCCTGAGATTAAGGTTGATAATAGCTTCTCCATGGGAGTAACTAAAATCAATGGAAGTGGATGCCAGGCAAGATCCATTTAACTACTTAGGGGAGAATAGACGATGTTATTAAAAAAGGGACAAATTACACCAAATCTATATAAATGATGTTCGTATGTAGAAATAACAGGGAGAGAATAAATTGTATCCAGTTGGGTGAAATAAGGTGCTATTTTTCTCCAGAATTGTTGAAAATGAGATACCAATGCATACAGAAGATATTAAAGAGTTTATTATGTATCTCTTAAAAAAAAACAAAAAACCCACCTGCTTCATATTGTGGGCATGTAGGGAGACTTTATAATACTATGGGAGGGGTGTCAAATACAAAAAACAGGTAGGTTTGTATGTAAGAGAAAAAGACTATAAATCCCATAAAGTAAAATTTAAATTTCCAAGCAAGCTTCTTGGCTGGATGTATACACGTACAGGTTGGCTAGGCAGTATCAGCAAATGATATGATTCAGAAACTAAACAACAGCATTAGTGTTTTGTGAGATCTAATGAAGAAACCATGTTTAAGGAAATTTGGGAGAGCTAAACTGAAATGGAGTGGGACAGTGAGTGATTTTTGCACACTTTGAATAGCAGGCACCTCTGGTTATCGTTTCTTTAGGATGAGGGAAATATAGATTGACTAGACACAAACGTGCTTATGGGAGACTTCCACAGTGCAAAGCAACCAAATCTGATACTCTCCCTGTTATGTCTTTCTCAGCAGAAATATTTGTTCAATAGATACAAGTCAGCATTGCATGCGTAACTGTTGGAAACCCTTTAACAGCCACTGGGGCTGGCCTGTGAATGCCATTGTCCCAACTTCTTCTACACTCAAATGAGGCATGGGGCTTAATTGGCTGGCCAGCTAAGTGCCAAGCCCATGGGAAAGGCTGAGGGTCATGTCATATATGAACTCCCTGCCCTTCCCTTGCAGGCATTTGTCCTGTGCTGTTCCTGATGAGTGGAGAGCAACTTGAAGCAAGTGTGGCAGCTCTTCAAGTTTTTGTTTTTCCTTTAAAAAAGCAGAAAAGGGGAATGTGTGTTCTTGTGTCTGTGTGCATATGTGTTTGAAGGAGCGAGTGAACCTCTAGGTGCAGAGCTTTGGAGTTCACAGTCAATGCTAATGGATTTAATTTTATTCTGTTCAGAATTTTTGTACATTGAGTATGCTGGAACTTCAACTGTAAATTTTCTGTATAACTTTTCTGAGAACATATTGTTGGGTTTGTTTTATAATATTTCTTTATTATGTATATACAGATAGACAAACAAAAAATAAACATAAAAAACATGGGGTACTCATTTCACATCTTGTCTAAGAATTTTGCCTTGTTTTGTTTTGAGTTCCATGAGTATTCTGTCTGCTTTTTAAAAAAGTGAACAGAATTCATCTCTGGGGGCTGTGATTTAAAGAGGCAGACTGACATAAGAGATGGGCTGTTTCACTGTTTTTCTTCATGCCTTTCTACTGTTGATAATTGTTACCATCCAACCTGTATTTACCTGCTATTAGAAAAGCAATATTACCCAGCTTTGTCAAAATTTTACCCAGCTTTATCAAAATCAGCTGGAGGGGTGGCAATTTCTGGTAAGGAAAAGCAGGGTGGTTCTGTGCCCTAGGCAGGTGCAGATGCCAACCTTTGGTGGAGCCTGGAGATCCTTTTGCCCCCACCCCTGCCCCCTCGAGAGGGGAGGGGGAGGGCGGGAAAGCTCTGTTGCCGCCTCCTGCGCCCCTCTGGGGCACTCTTTGCTTGAAGCCAGCTGGTGCCTTCTTGTCCACGTGGCTGCAGTAGACGTTGTGGGGCACGTAGAGAGCCCGGAAGACCCTCTCGAAGGTCTGAAAGTCCTCGTGGACAGTGAGGATATAGGCGAGGGGGAAGGTGGCCTCCTTGGCCGAGAGCAACCGTGTGAGGTAGTGATTGTCCAGCAGGTACTCATGGCAGGTGGCCGAGCTGTTCCGGGAGGTCCACAGATGGGTGCCCCATACGAAGGCTTTCCCCTCGCAAGCCTGCTGGAGGAACCAGCTCTCTGGGGACCAAGGCAACAGCTACCGCTCCCACTCCGGGGCCACTGAGGACCAGCAGGGCGCTCAGGCCACTTATGAGGGCGATGGCCGCCAGGCAGGGTGCCTTCCGATGGAGCATCACAGTTGGCAGCCGGGAGCAGAAGCGGTGGCTCCCCTGGCGGCCCTTGGAGCAACTCATTCAGCCAGTTGAGAATGTCCACATGGCTCTCTTGCCTCCGCCCCAGGATCTCCAGGGATCACCTGTGGTTCAGCTGGCCCCCGCCTTCTCTCCCCCCCCTGAGGGGGGAGGGCAAGGGTGGGCAAGCTCTGCCACTGCCTCCTGCGCCCCACTGGGGCGCTCTTCACTGGTGGCACTGGCCGATGCCCTCACCTCCTCTCCCCACCCAAGGGGGGAGGGGGAGGGTGGGCAAGCTCCGCCACTGCCTTCTGCGCCCCACCGGGGGGCTTTTTGCTGGCGGTGGCGGGGAGGTCACGGTGGCTGGCAGCAGTGGCGGAGGGCTTTTCGCGGGGGGATGGGGTGCCAGTCTGAGTAGACAATACTGACTTTGATGGACTTGACAGTCTGATTCAGTAGAAGTCAGTTTGACGTGTTCATGAGACCCAAGTTAAGAAAGCAATAAAAGGCAAGAAAGCTTTAAAAAAAGAGTGAAAAGTTAACAGAAAGGCACACAGGGCCTGGCAGAACAAAGGGAAGTTAACAATAATGCCAGAAAAAGGAAAACTGAGGAGTGGACTGTTAAAACATTAAACAAAGTAAATGTTTTTTCCTCAAATATATCGGGTGCAGAAAACCAGTCAGTGAGGTAGTAGGGCTGTTGGATGACAAAGGATTACTTAAGGAAAAGATGGAAAGGGCAACAATGTGGGGCATGTGCCTACACCAGAGAGACAGTTTTGAGGCAGGGTATCCAAAGAACTGAGTCAAATTGAGATAACAAGAGATGCCTATGACTACTAGGGACATTGAAAATGAATCGGACTCCGGATCCAGATAGCACACAGCAAAGTGTTCTTAAGGAACTCAGAAATCTGTACTTGTTGATATACTAACAGGTATATGTAATGTATCACTAAAATCACCCTCCATGTCAGAGGACTGGAAATTAGCAGATTTTACATTGATTTTTTTTAAAGGGGGTCCAGGGGGATCCAGGAAATCACAGGCCAGTTAGCTTAACATCTGTTCTGGGCAAATTAGTAGGAACAAAACTGGTAAAGGAAAATCAGCATGACTTCTACAAAGGGAAGACCCAACTCACCAGTCTTTTAGAGTTCTTTGAGAAGCCTGACAAGCAAAAATACGATCTGGTAGTTATTATATAGTTAGATTATTTGAATTTCCAAAAACCTTTTAACAGGTTACCTGATCAAAAATCCTGAGTGAGTTTAACAGTCATGGGACAAGAAGGTGGGTCCTCATGGGTTAAAAACTGGTTAAATAACTAGAAGTAGAGACAGAAATAAATGGATGATCTTGCAATGAAGGGAAGCGAGCAGTGGGGTTCCACAAGGATTGGTATCAGGACTAATGCTATGTAAGTTGTTCATAAATAATTTGCAATTGGGGGTGAGCTGTGTGGTGGCATAGTTTGCGGATGGTACAACATTTTTTTCCAGGATAGTGAATACCAAGATGGATTTGTGAAGACCGACAGAAGGATCTCTCTAAATTGGGTGAGTTGGCAACAGCATGGCAAATGAAATTCAATGCAGGTATGTGGACAAAGAGAGATTTTTCTCTTTCCCAGAATACTGGAAGTCATGGTGTGACGGATTGCACAGAAAAGCAGGCTTTTTAAATGCTGTTTGTGTCAGAGAGTCAGGGAGTTCAAGAGTTAATCTTTCCTGGAGATTGGCTGCTCTGCTCACTCTGATTGACCAGCATCAGCTGAGAGAGGAAATAAAACAGCTGATCTGGATGGAAAAGATTAATTTGCCTTTTTTTGAGACACTTTTATATATTAAAATCTATTTTGAAAGTTAATGTTGCCTCACATCATTTCATGAGAATATTTTAAAACAAGACAGCTCCTGTATTCCCCCCAGTTCCTATGCTGGGCCACAATCCTAATCTAATATCTGTGGCAGGTGGGACAGTTAAAGCATATAAAATAAAATAAAGAAAAAATACACGCTACTGAAGGGTGGCTAAGTCACTGAGAGGAACTAAAACTATTTTTGATGGAAAAATCTGTTTGGGATTGGGGAAGCATCAAGGGTGTATCACACATGGTCACCCAGTTAAATTGATGGGCAATAGAATCAGGATGGACAAAAGGAAATACCTCTTTAATCAAGTTGTGTGAAAAGTACTGGGACTGGCAAGTGATTTCAGCTCTCATACTTTATTATAGGTGCAGAACAAGACAAGAAACACCGGCTTGCAGGCTGGCTTATATGCTTCGTGAACCCACTCCCCAGAACACACCCCAACTCAGTGATAGGCTATATACAGCGGCTGAGAGTTCCATAGGTCATGACCAGGAACCTAGCCCCCTGATTGGTGTGGGCCAGAATCCGTTCCAGCTATTGTCTCCCAGAGCGAAGCTCGGAGGGTTTCGCATGACCGCGTGGAGAACTCATCTTGCACGCAGTTGGGTTTCAATACATTACACCGTGGGACTCACTGCCACTGGATATTGTGGTGGCCATAAGCACAGATTGCTTTATGGTAGATTCATGGAAGACAGCTCTATCAATGGCTACTAGCCATAGTGACTTAAAGGCAGAAGACCTCTGAATACTAGTGCTAGAAGGCAACAGGGGAAGCCCTGGCCTCTATGTCCTGTTTGTTAGCTCCCCAGGGCAGTAGGTTGACTACTGAATGAAACAGGATTGGACTACTGGTCTAATTCAGCAGGGCTTTTTGTAAGTTCTTAGACAATGATGGGGAAGCTGACATCTGGAAGCATCTGAAAAAGTAACATGACTGGAGGAAGAGGAAGGGAGCAACTAAGAATTCTTTGTTTTCTGTTTTCACTTTTGGGATGTTGCCTGTTGTGAAAAAAAATGCTATATTTGTGTGATGCTTGCAAATACTGGGACTCGGTTCTGCAGTAATGAAACAGTGAATGGGATGGGCTTTAAGTAGTTAGAAAAATGCTGTAAATACTAACTTCTGTTATTAGCTGGGACTCGGCAAATTTAATTTTCCCCATAATCTCTCAAATTGCCAGCCAAGTCCTATAGAATTACTGCAGCTCTAGTTGCATTCTATACTTGGCAAAGGGATTAATGCTGTTCATTTAAAAGGGAAAGCAGGGTGAAGAGTTGCAGTAGCAAATGTGCTGCTAGAGGGATTAGGATGCCATTAGCCTAATCTTCACAAGTGCAACACAGATATCGTGCATCACTGTTATTAGAAACTGCAGTTGAACAAGGCTGCATCAACACCATTCTAACAATGCTTTAATTTTCACAAATAACACACTCAAAAACTGAAAGTAGCCTTTTTGCAGTGTCCATTTCTCTTGAGTGTCCATTTCTCTTCTCACATACGATTTGTTCACAATCATAAAGAAGTATTTTTTTCAAGTGGTTTTGCATTTTTGCAAAAAATGATAGTTCAATGTTTGTCTGCTAAAAGGGTTTCAAAACAGTTTCTTGACCTATGGAAAAGGGATTATCCTCCCCCCCAAACAGCTGAGTAAGGTTGTATTGACGTAGCTAGTTTTCTGGTGACTGAATGTCTTCAGCATGTTCCATAATCTGTGTCACCACACCCATTCTGATACTCCTCTTTCCCCTATTTGTACTCTGAGAGCTTTGTGTGAGATTATGCTACACAAAAGGGACAGTGGCCACTGCTGACAAAGTATCATCAACTTGCTCCATTGTTGTTATATGGAGATGGCATAACAATTCTTGCTCCCACCAAATATTTCCCACATTTCCTGCACAAAAGCGTACGTACCTACACAGGGCCACCAAGGGGGGGCCTGAGGCAGTTGGAGAGTCCTTGAAACCCTGCTTCATGCTGCTTTCAGAACACATCTGATTCAGTTTAATTCTTTTTTTTTAACCCCCGAAGGGATATTTTTTATTGCATTTCTATAAACTACAAATAAGGGAGGGTATCTGCAAACTATGGGAGAAAGGAAAGAAAACCACTAAAAAACCAAGAGGTGGTGGCCATTACAAAAGCTTCTATAAAGTTAGAAAGCTAAGTTATTAAAGAGCTTATTAATTACATTAAGTGAGAGCAATGTGTATATGCTAGTGTTGTCAATATCAATAAAAAGTCCACTGATCAAGAACAATCACAAAGAAACTGCTAATATCTCCTAAGGCAGACTTCAGAGCTATTCAGCATCTCATTCTTTTCCTCTTCTTTTCCTCAATTGATAGTCTCGTTTGAGGGCAGCCCCCTGTTGCAAATCAGAGTCTTCTTCAGAGGTTGTAGTATCAGAGACATTGTCGCTTCCTTTATCGTCGTCATCTTCTTCTTGCAGTCCTCTCCCATAGAACCAAGCTGCTGCTTCAGGCACTCCTGAGCTTTAGAGGCAGTGTTGATCCTTTCTTTCTTTTCATTTATCATTTCTCTTGAACAGGATGCCCTCAGGGACCAGCCATCTATAAGGGATGTTGTTTATTTGTAAAAACCTTGCCAAGCCTTTGAATTTCTTACTCTTCTTTCTAATTTCAAATGGAATATCTTTTAGAATCTGAATTTCCTTGCCTTCGATAGTTAGGGATGTTCCTGATGTTGCTTTCAGGATTAAATCCCTCACATGCCTTTTAGAGAATCTGACCACTATCTCCTCTGGCAGATTTTTCTTCTTTATATATTCTGAATATGATATGTAAACCACATCCATCTTGCTTTGAATATATTCTGCTTTTAAATCTGCAATCAGGGCCAAGGCAATGCTCAGCAGTTGTTTCAGGTTCTCCCCCTTGTTTTCAGGAAGTCCCTGGAATCTTAGGACAAAACTTGCTTTTTCCATTTGTAATTGGAGAACCTGTGATTCTCCAGTCGTTCCCTTCTTTTCCAATATCTGCACACGCTTTTTAATCTTTGTGGTCGTGGCATCCATCTCCTTCATCTCCGTGTCTCGGCTGTCTGCTCAGTCTTTTTATTAATTTCACGTAGTTGGAACTGCTGAGCTGCAAAATTCTGGTTTACAGTAGTCAGCTGCTGGTTTATATTTGTCATTTGTTCCAGCAGGGGGCGCAAAGAGTCTGCTAACATCTTTTTCAAAGTCTTAAAAGAAGATGCTGTTAAAGTGCTGCTCTCAATTTGCCAACAAATTTGGAAAACACAACAGTGGCCACAGGATTGGAAAAGGTCAGTTTACATTCCAATCCCAAAGAAGGGCAACGTCAAGGAATGTTCAAACTATCGCACAATTGCACTCATTTCACACGCTAGCAAGGTCATGCTCAAAATCCTACAAGCTAGGCTCCAACAGTACGTGGATAGAGAACTGCCAGAAGTACAAGCTGGGTTTCGAAGAGGTAGAGGAACTAGAGATCAAATTGCCAACATTCGCTGGATTATGGAGAAAGCAAGAGAGTACCAGAAAAACATCTACTTCTGCTTCATTGACTATGCTAAAGCCTTTGATTGTGTGGATCACAATAAATTATCGCAGGTTCTTAAAGAGATGGGAGTACCAGACCACCTCATATGTCTCCTGAGAAACCTGTATAAGGGTCAAGAAGCAACAGTTAGAACCGGATATGGAACAACTGATTGGTTTAGCATAGGGAAAGGAGTACGACAAGGATGTATATTGTCACCTTGCTTATTTAATTTATATGCAGAGTACATCATGCGAAATGCTGGCCTGGATGAATCACAAGCTGGAGTTAAGATTGCTGGGGAAAAGATCAATAACCTCAGATATGCAGACGATACCACTCTGATGGCAGAAAGTGAAGAGGACCTCAAGAGCCTCTTGCTAAGAGTGAAAGAGGAGAGTGCAAAAGTGGGCTTGAAGCTCAACATCAAAAAAACTAAGATCATGGCATCTGGCCCCATCACTCCTTGGCAAATAGAAGGGGAAGTCGTAGAAGTAGTGACAGACTTCACGTTCCTAGGATCCCAGATCACTGCAGATGGTGACTGCAGCCATGAAATTAAAAGACGCCTGCTCCTTGGGAGGAAAGCAATGGCAAACCTAAACAGCATGATAAAAAACAGAGACATCACCTTGCCAACAAAAGTCCGCATGGTCAAAGCAATGGTATTCCCCGTAGTAATGTATGGCTGTGAAAGTTGGACTATAAGGAAGGCTGAGCGCCGAAGAATAGATTCTTTTGAACTATGGTGCTGGAGAAGACTCTTGAGAGTCCCTTGGACTGCAAGGAGATCAAATCAGTCAATCCTAAAAGAAACCAACCCTGACTGTTCCCTGGAAGGCCAGATCCTGAAGCTGAAGCTCAAATACTTTGGCCACCAAATGAGAAGGGAGCATTCACTGGAGAAGACCCTGATGCTGGGAAAGATTGAAGGTCAAAGAAGAAGGGGACGGCAAAGGATGAGATGGTTAGACAGTGTCATTGATGCAACGAACATGAAATTGAGCAAACTTCAGCGGACAGCGGAAGACAGGAGGGCCTAGCGTGATCTGGTCCATGGGGTCGCGAAGAGTCGGACTCGACTGTGCGACTGAACAACAACAACAACACCATCTTTGAAATATCTGTGGTAGCATCCAGTCAGCTGACTGGACCAGCTGAGCTTGAACTTCCTGAAGAAGGTTTAGCTCTTGCTTGTTTATCCTTCTCAGTTCTTTTGCTCGCCATCTTTGAGGATGTTTACTTTTAAAATAGTTTGCCCAAAGTCTCTAAAGTTCACTCAAATGCTTATGAAGTTCTTGTGAAGTTCTTAAAACAGTTTCATTTTACTTTCAATGCCATCTCCCCCCTTTGAATATCTCAGTCTTTGCGTTTGGGGAGTTCCCTCCCCCGTTCGCTTATACCTCGGTGGGGGAGGGAAGCTTTCTGCTTTTAACTTCGTACTTTCGCTTTCACGGACTCACAGTCAGTGCCAGCCCAGGGATCCATCTCTGTCTGAGGACCTTGCTTCAGGTACGTTTTGTTCGCTTGATCTCCACTCGCTTGTCCCGGTCAGTGACTCAAGTTCTATTGTGTATGCACAGAGGTGGGACCGTCAAGGCAGAAGGGATCCTCAATTTTCTGGCTTCATGCCAGAGGAGAGGCAGATCATTAGTGCCCCATGACCCGGGACCCAACACAAGAGTCCCGTGTGTGTGTGTACAATCACACCCCCTCCCAACCACTGGTGCGCAGATTGCATCCTTGGGAGCTCTCCAGGGACATGTCTGCCATTGAGATGCTGAAAACTGGAAGTCTGATTCATTTTAATTCTAATGTAGTTCTGCACTGTAGCCACTAGGGGAGCAGGGAAGGCAGAGCCCAGTTAATAGCAGTTGCTCTGCTTTCTGCTTAGGGTGCCTCTCTGCAAAGTGTACTACAAGGAGACAAACGCTTGCATATCCTGCTAAACACAAGTCAGCATTGGAGCAAGGCAAGCCTCCTAACAAGATGGTTGTTTCCCTCTTCATTTCTTTCCACCCAGCTCCATATTTTTGCCAGTTCAACCAGATATTTCCTGTTGGGTGTTGTAGAAAATAAAACAACCTTTCCTCTTTTCTTAATTTTTCATTTCCCCTATAGTTTTCTCCATTTTGCTCTCTTCCTTTCATAATATGTGTTCATGTCTCTCTTCTCCATTCTAATCCCCACCTTGTTTCTCAATCTTGGTTAGGGTTACCAGGTCCACTTACCTGGCTGGCAGAGGGCTCCCAATGTCCTTCTGGGAGACTGGAAGTGATGTTGGGCAACTTCCAGTAAAACCAGAAGTGCAGGCCCTGACATGATGACATCACCTGGAAGTGATATTATCACATTGGGGGCGATGATCTGGTTTTTGGGCAAAACTGTATAATAAATTTGGCTTTTTAAATAGAGTTTTACCCACAAACCAGAGTGTCAGTCCCCCCCCCCATCCTCAATGAGATGATGTCACTCCTGGGTAACATCATCGCATTGGGGGCTGCACTTCCTGTTTTACCAGAAGTTGCGCAGGAAGGTCCATTGTGGATGGGGTTTCCCTTGCCCACACCAGGGGACTGGGAACCCTAATCTTGGTCTCAACGCCTCATCCCTATTCTTGCTGGCAATTTAGAAATATTTAATAGTAGCATAGCAACAAAACTTTGTTAATATTATGAACAGAAGCGGAAGGAGGATAATATTTCCCCATGGTCTATCAAAACAGTAAAAGTATGCTCTCCCCCACCTTTTATATGTATGGTAATCTGACTTAGTGGTTATATATGTGGAACAGAAGTTAGAACTCCTTCTCATCTCCCTACTAGTCCCCAACATGATAACATCGCCCGGTAGTGATGTCATAACATTGGGGATGTGGGAGGGGGGCGATGCTCTGGTTTGTTGGCAAAACTCTATAGTTTGAAGCCAAAATTACCATATAGTTTTGCCCCAAAACTCAATGCTCAGGCCATGGGCTATTTTTGTATTAATGGGACATCTAATATACCTTTGTATTGCTACTTTGCTGCTATAGACATTAAGCTTCATGTTATATTGCAAATGACAACAATATTTTTAGAAAATATATCAGCAAAGTCAGTCCCAGTGATCCCAGTTCTTCTCATCCAGCACCACTACATAATCAGTTTGTCCGTGCTTTTGTGCTAGGTAAAGGTACAGGGGTAAACTTAAATAGATTTTTTTACTGATTTACTTACTAAAGATTTATTGTTATATGAGGTTTTTGTGAACTAAAGCCCACTTAATCAGATGTAAGAAATGAGTTTTATATTGGTACATATACATATTTTTGTACATATACAACATTACAAAATTAGATACTGTTTGGATCAGGGTCACACAGGGGCCTCAGGTAGAATCTTTGTTCAGGGGCCTATGGTGGCTCTCAGCACTCCTGTACCCATGTATAAAAGTTTGTAGAATTCAGATGTTTAACTTCTTTCATAGCATCAACAAGGTCCCCATGCCTTTCCCCAATCTTGTGGTGTAAGGTAGGCAATGGAGATTTCCATTGGTGTTTCTCACAGTCTATTCTCCCATTGGAGTGTCTGCTTTATATCAGGCCAGCTGAGGTCATTTTATCTAATGAGCATTATGTTTGCTTGGAAGAGGCAGAAAATAGTTTTACAATAAAAGCACAGTGAGTGCATCTTCCTTAACTCAGAAAGGAAGGAATCTTTAGCACACTGACAGCCTTAAGGTGCCCATGCTGTGCACGGACTCCATCTAAAACTATTGGACACCTGCTGAGGAATGGCTCTACGGTTCCCCAGTCAGCCTTCCTTTTGTAGCCTCAGGCTGTGCATATGGTATAGGGGGTGCTACAGTAATAATGAGAAGCAGGGAGCTTTTCAACATTGGGATGTTTCTTGACTTTTCTTGGTCCTAAGCACTGCTGAACCCTCAAGTAGTTTTGTGGCAGGCGTGTTCAACAATACTGTGTTCAACTGGCCCTGCGCATGTTTGTTTGCATGATTTGGTGGTAAAAATGTCCATGCCAAGCTGAACGAGAGATTCCAGCAACTGTGGCAGTCTGTGATAAATGGACTACGCATGCAAGTGAATAAATTACAAAGCAATAATAATCATTCTGCTGCTCTGATCACTCGATTAGCTCAACATTCCTCCCCCTTCGCCGCTCCTCTTAGAAAAAATAAAGTTGTTCCATGTAATAACAATTATGGGTTTCTCCATTATTAATATTCATGGGGGAACATTTCTTAATTATTTTTAAATTAATTACATATACAGGGTCTTGTGGGGAGGGTGAAAAATGTGGGAGAATGATTATATCCCAGATGATTAGTTCCAGCCCTGGTGAATTAATCCTCTCCTTAAAATCCCCAGCAGCGTGCTGGCAATAAAGCCAGATACAGCAGCCCCATTGTCAGTGATATATGCAGATGGGGATAGAGAGAAAGAGAGGCAGCATCATGTTTAGAATTGCTGGATCTTGGACAAACCTTTCTTTCTAAATAGATTGGCACAGTGGTTGTGCCAATGGTTTGGTGCAGAGTGGCTTCCCTTAACTGGTCTGTTAAAGCCACTGTCAAATGCTCATCAGGCAGAGAAAGGGAAATTTGAATCCAGGTGAAGCACAGATCTTTGTTTTTAATTGATAAGATCAGGAGCAAGGAAGTTAAGCGCCTTCATCTATGCCCATTTGAGACCAAAAGAGCAGTCCCTGAGATGACTAGCCAAGAGAAGGCCAAGTTGAACACAGTCTCATTGAGGGTAATGGACTGTTTACAGTCTGTCAACCAAGCAATGCTGTTCAGTGGATTGAATGTTTGGTACCCTGCAGAGCATGCTATGCAGCAATGATTTTCCTTTTTGCTGCCCTTAATTTCCTTTTCTTTCTATCCTTGTTCTTTCTCTTTCTGTAGCAGCTTTAAAAAAAATCTTTTGCAGCATAGCCAGCTCTTTACTGAACAAGTTGTATGTATCTATGGAATCATAGTGTATCTTGCCAAGTCATGGCTGGATTCTTTGGGCACAGTAGGTGAATTGATGCATGAGAACTGAAACACCCAATGATGACTATTAGGAATGGGCATAGACCCGAACACTGAGCCAAAGTCCAGCTTGGACTTTGCCCGGTTTAGGGCTTGCAAGTTGAGATTTGGGGAAGGTGCCTTCTCTGGACACTCCTCCCAAGCTTTTCAGGCAGGCTCGGGAACGCTTTTGGCTTGACACGTGCCCGCCACTTCAGGGTGGCATGGAGCCCCAGCCCAGTGTGTTTGCAGTACCTTGAAATGACACAAGCACATCACCAATGCACTTATTTATTTATTTTATTCGATTTATACCCCGCCCTCCCTACCAAGGCAATGCATAAAAGTACAATTAAAATCCATCATAAAATTTATCATACCAAAAACAGGTTGGTTGTCCTAAATCTACTATCCTAAAGTGCTGGTACAGTGTTCAAATAAAGTGCATGAGCAGAAATTTCAGAATGAACCGTACTCCATGGGTGACAGTCATAATGATGTTCCCACATACTCCGTTGATCTCCCTATTTACCTAGTGAGGCGGGCTAGAGATGGTAAAGCTAGGGCACAGGGTCTCTTCTCGGATGTCACATGTGGCTCTTAATTGAACGCCTGGTGGAAGAGCTCCATCTTGCAGGCCATGCGGAACTGTAAAAGATCCCGCAGGGCCCTGATCTCTTCCGGGAGCTCATTCCACCAGTGCGAAGCCGCTACTGAGAAGGCCGTGGCCCTGGTTGTCGCCAACCTGATGTCTTTGGGACTTGGGAGGGCCAGCCTATTTTGGGACCCTGAACACAGTGCTCTCTGGGGAACATATGGGGAAAGGTGGTCCCTTAGGTATGCTGGACCCTGACCATAGAGGGCTTTAAAGGTCAAAAACAGCACCTTGAAGCGAATCTGGTATGCTATTGGCAGCCAGTGCAGTGCTTTCAGCATAGGCTGGATGTGTTCCGGCATGGAAAGACCCATTGACAGCCTGGCCGCAGCATTTTGAACTAGCTGCAATTTCCGGGTTTGAGACAAGGGCAGCCCTGTGTAGATAGCATTACAGTAGTCTAACCTCAAGGTGATGATCACATGGATCACTGTTGCCAAGTTGTTGCATTTGAGGAAGGGAACCAACTGCCTAATCAGCCGAAGGTGATAAAAGGCCGACTTGGCAGTGGCTGCTACCTGGGCCTCCATTGTTAGAGAGGCATCCAGGAGCACTCCCAAACTCCTAACCTCTGATGCTGGCACCAGCTGCGCCCCATCAAAAGTTGGGAGTGGGATCCCTATCCTCAGACTGCCCCGACGCAGGCACAGGACCTCCATCTTCGTTGGATTCAGTTTCAGTCGACTCATTCTAATCCAACCAGCCACAGCTTGTAACGGCCGGTCCAGATCTTCCAGGTTAGAGTCAGACTGACTGCCCAACAGCAGATAGAGCTGGGTGTCATCTGCATATTGGTGATACCCTAACCTATGCCTCCGTGCAATCTGGGCAAGGGGGCACATATAGATGTTGAACAGCATCAGGGAAAGTACTGCCCCCTGAGGCACTCCACATATCAGTGGGTGCCTACAGGACAGCTGTTCCCCTAGTGCCACCCTTTGTGCCCGACCTTGAAGGAAGGATGCAAGCCATTGCAAGGCAAGCCCCTGAAACCCCACGTCGGCGAGGCAGTGGATTAGTAGCTGATGGTCGACCTTATCGAATGCTGCCGACAGGTCTAACAGCAACAGCACTGCCAATCCGTCTTGATCCAGGTGCCTCCAGAGGTCATCCATGAGGGCGACCAGTGCAGTCTCCGTCCCATGGCCTGGGTGAAAACCAGACTGCAAGGGGTCTAAAATGGATTTAGAACTAAATGGGTTGCATCACTTCTGGAAAATGCAGGCATGCCGGGGGCCACCAAGCGCCTGTTGCTTCCAGATAATGCGGGCAGGGCCTGACGCCACCCAAACCAGTTCTGTTTGGGCAGGGGTTTGGGCTTGGGGGTTTAGTCTGGACTTTTGTTCCAAACCGAACCAGGATTTCCTGGTCTTTGTCCAACCTAATAATATGGTTGCAATCTTTAGTTAGCACACCTATTAAAGAGTAAACATAATAGAGTCAGGCATTTTTTCTTTTTGCATTTGTGTGTGTTTGTGTTTATGTGCCCATGCCTGGAAGTCATGGCAACCTCTGGCGACTCCGACTGGGGCATGGAGGATGTTCAGAGAAGTGGCTTGATAGTCTGCCTCTGCTTCCCAGCCCTGATATTCTTTGGAGGTCTCCCATCCAAATACTTGCCTGGGTCAGCCATGGTTAGTTTCCAAGATCTGACCAGATTGGGCTTGTCTGGGCTATCTAGAAGTGTTTTCTTTTGATGAAGCATGATTAGAGTTGCACTGCGTAGTGTTTGGGGAGAAATGGTTTTGTTTTTTTTTTGCATTCTAAATATTTCTGCTTGTTTTGTTTTTCAAGTAAGGTGAAGCTGGATCTTCATGTCTTTAAAGCAATGCTATATTTTAATTAATTAATTTAATCATGTTAGTGTACTAGTAGCCACCTAGATTTGTTAATTTTGAGAAATATTAACTGATTACACTTCAAGGACACAAATTTTGACATCCCAGACAAGAGTGTGTGTGTTTGTGTGTGTGAATGTAATCAGTGTTGAAATAATACAACAAATAATCAAGTAATAGCAGTTCCTTAAAATTGACCCAAATATGATAATATGGCATCTGTTGTTAAGTTGCCGCTTGAATAACCTATGTCATTGATATCCAAACAACCATGTCTCTTTTGTGTTAGATTTAAGTACAAAAATAAAGCCAAATGACTTTTTAAAACTTTGGAATCATATCTGCTAGGGGATGCGAGTTTCCAGGTGGGGTCTGGAGATATCTTGGAATTATAGGTCATCTCCAGACTTACAGAAATTAGTTCCCTTGGAGAAAATGGATGCTTTGGAGGGTGAACTTTATGGCAGTGTACCCCATTGAGGTTCCTGTCCTCCCTAGGCTCCATCCCCAAATCTCCAGGATAATCCCAACCTGGATCTGCCAACCCTACCTCCCCATCCTCCACCAGTGGTCAGGCAAGGCTTGGAAACCCTATCTGGATTTACACAGAACAATCCATGTAGCTTCATATGCCATTGCTTTGGGGTTTGGGGCACATATGTGTACATCTTGTAAGAATGTGCTTGGAACTCTACCCTTTTGGGCTGAGTTTGAGAATACTAAGGGTCCATTCCCCTGGTTTCAGTAGCATCTGTGTTTCTGCGCTACTCAACCCCAAACCCAGCACTGACATAACTACAGTTCTGGCACAGATTCATAGTTTAATGAAGTTGCACTGGTATAGTTATCCCTTGCTTACATGCCTACAATCCATCTTCTGCTCAGTTTTGTACTCTACTAGGGATACCAGCCTAGGGATGTTGTGGATTTCTGGTATCCTGTTCTGTTGTCTTTGGCCAATTTATATTTTATTTTTCTTGTCCATGACTGTAATAAATTATTGATTGATTTCATCTTTACCCTCACTGCCCTTGGCTTCATTTACTCTGCTGTTTAATCCAATTGGCCATAGTGACCAATGTCATTATAGTTGATGATGTCAGTTGTAACAATGATTTCATAGATGGTGTAAACTAAGCTGCATGGGATGGTAAAGCCAATCACATTAAACAGCAGTGTGAGTAAATGAAATCTAAGAACAGTGAGGTTGAAGAAGAATGTAAATGGCATACAGAAACCACAGTAGCCAAGAGAACAAAAGGTTGTTAAACAGCTTTGAAATAACATGCACATTTGGTTTGGGGGGTATTTTTTCTCAGTAACTTTTTTGGCTTCAATGACTATACTACATTCAGTGAGACTATTTGACACACTCTGATTATAAGATGAAGAGACAGATATGGTAGAAATTGGTAACTTCAGAATGATTCTCTCCATTTCATAATAAACATTGGAGCCCAGAAGGTAAGGCTTCTATATACTTGGTTTGTTGAAGGACGAAATAGCTTATATGAGCAACTATTCTGTGTATAAACTACCAACAAAGGGTGCAACCAGAGTTTCAAAAATGGGGGTTGCTTTCCATGATGTATACTTCATGTTGACCTTCAGGCTGAGAAAGACTTCCTGTGGAAGTAGCAATACAGGACCCAGTTCACCTGTTAATGAGCTTTTCTTTCTTATATTACTCTCCTGGTTGACCCTTACTGTTTACTGCAGCCTTGCATTGGTATGCCATGTTATTATGTATTTCTCCCCCCCCCTTTAGGGTAGTACTGAACACAAAGGCTTGATATCAGTGTATGCGTTTGCAGTTTTTCATTATTTTACTCTTTCAAAGAGAGTTCATTAAAATGCATTTGTGCTTGGAAAGCAAACAGATATATACAGAGAAAGCAATGTTTTGTTTTTTCATTCTGTGCAATTTCTGTGGCAAATTTACAAGGAAGAAGGTGTTACTTCCACTTGCCAGTGCTGCTAGCAGTTAGGAGTCTGACAGTTGTATGGTGTCCATACTGTAGTTATCAGTGCAGTTGTGGCTTAGGGTCACCAAATATCCCTTATCTGTAAAAGCATTCCTTATTTCAAGGGTGGTCTCCCTTCTTCTGGATATCTCAGCATCACATATCAGAAGGCATCACTCTTATTGCCACACTACCAGAGAATAAAATACATGTCTGTGATTTCTGACACCAAAGCTTTCACGGGTGATTCCACATGGCAAAACTGTCTCAAGGAAGCTCTCTGAAATAACCTCTATATGGCTGCTGCCCTAAACAACAAACTCTTCCAATGGAGCAGCCACAATGCAGCATGGCAAGTAAATTGATCCCAGCTACAGTCAAGAGCTCTGCTTGCCATTTTCTCTGGCCACGAGGCACTGAAGAATCTGATGTAGTGTAAAATCAAAAGAAAATATCAAATTAAGCTAGTGACTTACATTGCATAAGAAAAATGGAGTGGGTCTCGCCACTTTGCTTAAATAAAGTATTCTTCCAGTCTAAGGAGACTTCCTCCATTTTAAGTAGTTTCTCCATTGAAAGAGATTGTAGTGAAATGTAATGCTGAGATGCCCTGAAATAAGGGAGAAATAAGCTTCCCTGAGGTTCCCGCAACTTTCTCCATTGGTTGAACGAGAACACCCTCACACTGGCACCTTTCCACCTGCCCAGATGCTGCAGCCACACCCTGCATGCCAGTTTGGTGTAGTGGTTAAGTGCCCGGACTCTAATCTGGGAGAACCAGGTTTGATTCCCCATTCCTCCACTTGCACCTGGCTGGATGACCTTGGGCATGCTGTAGTTCTTATAAGAGCTGTTCTTGAAAAAGAGCAGTTTCTGTCAAGAGCTCCCTCAGCCCCACCTACCTCACAGGGTGTCTGTTGTGGGGAGGGGAAGGGAGTTTGTAAGCCACTCTGAGACACCTTTGGGTAGTGAATGGAGGGGTATAAATCCATTCTCTTCTCTTCTTCTTCTTAAGCCTCTAGACTCTTTTCCAATCAAGACATTTTTTTGAGGAAGCTGCAGGGAAGCTCATGTCTTGGGAGACTGGCTCTAGTGTTTTCCACCCACTCAAGTCTCCACTACAGGCTAATTTTTTTGTATTTTTGCATCTGTCTGTACATGTGTATGCCCGTGCCTAGAAGTCATGGCAACCTCTGACGACTCCTACTGGAGCATGGAGGATGTTCAGAGAAGTGGCTTAATAATCTACCTCGGCATCCTGAGGTCTCCCATCCAAATACTCCCAAGATCTCCCATCCAAACACTTGCCAGTGTGGCCCTGATTAGCTTCTGAGATCTGATGAGATTGAGCTGCAGGTTAATTTTTGAAGATGTTTGTTGTCCAGAGAATTTGTCTTCTTCCATATGGTGAATCTGTCATCAAGTTTGAGATTTTGATCTGGAAAATATTCCATTTGCCTGTTGAACAGGATGACAAACTCAGGAATAGCTACACAAAACTTTTTTTTCATCTATGTAAACTGTCCCATCCATCCCTGGGACTGTGCTCACATGAACCGTTACAGTACGTGACGTGGACTCTTAATAGATGTAGTCAACATCAGTTCCTGTGATTAGGGCTGCTGAGTATCATTCATACTGATGCACTTTTGAGGTGCACACTTCTGATGACACAGATTCTTTTTGATAATCTCTTATTTAAGTAGGTCTCTGTATCCCTCTGGCTTGTCAATTTTCAGTGCCACATTTTACTTACACCTGTATTCTGCCTACCCTTCTCTGCATCTCCTGCCTTGTGAGAGGTGATGATGTATGTCTGCTGCAGGGGGACTGCATGACCAGCTTTGCATATGCACACACAGGTTGTTAGCAATTCAGTCGATGATGTGCAAAGCACAGAGAAAATCTAAGCTCCGAGCCCTAGAGCTCAGCAGGGTCTGCAGTGCTGACAGGAGGAAAGGGGAGCCAAACCACGTATTTTGCACTAGTCAGCAGATCTGGCCAAATCCACAGAGGGAGTCAAGGTGAAGAGTATGACTCTACCAGCTGTGCAGGCCATCTTTCCTCAGACAAAAGCCACAATATACTCCTTTGGTTTCCACTTGAATGTTTTAAACCAATGTGACTAGTCTCCCCTCCATAAATGATAGTCTATAAACAACATGATTTCTACATGATGGTAGTCTATAAACAGCATCATTCCTACCATCACGTATATGTATTTACATATATTATCAAGTCTTTACTAGGTAAAACATAAAGAAGAACTTGCCTGCAGGCTTACAATCCAACTTAAAACCCAAGACAAAAGAAAAGGGAATGTGGAGGAAAGCTTTGCGTTTTCTGAGCAAAGCTAAAGGAAGGAAAGATCAGTCATAGCAAAGGGACAATGAAATAGAAAAATAATGTATTACATTGATGTGCATTTAAATGCATTAGCATATGAATTGAATTTGCAGGCGCTTTAATGAAGTAGCAAGGAGGCGAATGCAGTTGTGGTGCAGGTAAAACAGGTTAGTTCTGTGCCTGCTAACATACAGAAATACCAAACACTTCTACATCTCCCGTGTGCCAGCCAGTGGAAGAACTCAGAGACCCATGAATCCCTACTTCTTGTACTTGGCTAGACATGGCTATAGAAGTTCTCTCATCTTCTTTCTGCATTGTAGATGTGGGATTTTTCTGATCATGTAATCTGCTTTATTGCATATGCTTCCATCTTCAGCTGTGATTGCCATTGATGTATATTTTTAATACCAGAAGAATCCAGTACATACTCTTGTAAATTGCCTTCTAGATTTCCAACTCAATGGGATTTTTTTTTAAAAGCCAGCCATTTGTGCCTGGAGGCATAGAGATTTCCAGAAACCTCATTTTTCAAATGAAAATCAACATTTGCTTGCAATCATGTGCTGATATGAATTGAGGCTTTTAAAGTGGAAGGATTTCTCAAATTAGGAACATGAGAACTGAACAAAGGAGCATAATTTCCAGGAATCATCTTACAATACAGTATTGAAATTAAAAAAGGGTAGGGAGAAGTACGGAGCTTGGTTTTGACACCTTGTTTTGTCATAACAATGGTCTGAGTTTATTAATAATTTGCTAAGATTGATATAAAAATAAGGAGAGTCATTGCTACAGAAGCAGTTGATTGTAATTTGGGTAGGGAGACTGACATGCTGCCCAGATAATTATACTTCTCAAGTAGAACATTACTAATCTTCAAACCTGATAATTATTAAAGAGACACCTGGTGGTATCGCCCTGCTTCTCAGTAAAGGTTTAGTAAAAGAGTGCTGTGATGAGATCCCATGGTTCTAAAATGTATTCGCTTAACACATTAACTCCTGTGCTGTTTAAACTATAAGCTGCAGTTGTAAGGAGATCGCCAAAGTATTTTGGAATGTAGCACCCTTGATTTCTTTATTACTGAGGTTGTTTCCCCAAACGGGGAGATAGTTAATACATTTTCAGTGCTTTATGTGATAGGATTATGTGCATGCACTTGTTATTTGAAGTATCAGCACAAGCAACAGCTCTTAGTACTATAATACAAGATCCAGTTTTCAGTTGTTTGCACGCTTCCAATTGATTTGATTCAGTTTCAGAAATTATTCATAAAAAGGCAAATTTGAGCATGGCCTTGGCTGGGAGCTAGCTTTTGTTCTCCTCTTCTGGGAGATGTAGCCTGTACATAGCTGCATCATCCCCAATCCAGTGATCCTACTGCTTCACGCAACAACACACAAGGTGTGTCTGTAGCCTAAGGTCACAACATTCAAGAAGTGAATTCCAGGAATCCTAAAGATTTGGGGAGGACAAGAGTTTGGAGAGGGGAGTGAGCTCAGTAGGAATGTGATGCTTCACAACTGCCATTTCCTCCAGGGAACTGACCTCTGTCGTCTGACAATCTGTTTAAATTTTGGGAGGACCCCAGGCCCTACCTGAAATTTGGCAACCCTACTCAGAGCATGCCTAGAATGTTGCCTATTGGAGACTTTTGGTGTGCAAATTTTGAAGAGAGACTGTACACGAGCTGTTCCCCCCAGGTAGCTTTTTTTTGTTATTTTCCTACTATGATTATTTATTTATTTAACACCTTCAAAGTGCAAGACACTTCACAGAGTACAAGTCAATTCCATGCCCCAAGGAATTTAAAATCAAAACATTGCTGCAGGAGAGACAAAAGGGGAAGGGAGAGAGATAAACAAGGTAGAATGATGTGCTCATTCCAGTTACATATGCATAGGCTTTATGGGAGAAGCAAAGCTGTGTTTTTCCATAACCTTGAGATAGCAACTACAGGGCAAAGAAGCAGCCTAGTTGGCTTCATGTCTTATGTCCATCAGCCCCTGCTCCACCTGCGGAGATCCCTAAGTGGAGATCCCTAGGCAGCTGGCAGCTGGAGTGAAATGACTGGCATGCTGTACAGTTGTTTCCTTTGATATTTTCCTGCTTCTCAGGCTTGCCTCCACTGCAGAAAAGAAAGGCCTGGACTCCTTTGACAGATTGATATGGATAGAGTCAGCCGAGTGAAACTACAGCCAGGCACCCACCCAGTTAGCGATTAATAGTCACAGAAATTCCATAGGCGGATGCAGAGGGCCCCAGTGCTGAGGTGAAGACATACGGATGGACTGATTGATAGTGCTAGGAGATGTAGATTGATTGGGAAGCCGTGTAATAGACCAGTGAGCAATGACAGATTTATGGAGAGCTTTTAAGTAGATAGATGAATCACTGCCACCTGACAGAGGGAGAGCCACCGAGTTCTTCAGCCAATGTCTGCCAAAGCCACCATGCTACACAAAGGAAAGGCCAGCCTCATATAGCTGCTCTTTAGTCAGGCTTGGAGTATTAAAAAAGACCCCTCAGGCTCTACCTGCTGTCAAACACTCAGTGCAAAGAGACCTTCTTTCTGGTGCCCTTTCATCAGAGAGCTCCATCCAGGGCCAGCTCCAGGTGTCTGGGCGCCCTAGGCAGGACAGCCTGGGGCGCCCCCACTGGGGATGCCAACCTCCTGGTGGGGCCTGGAGACCGGGGGGCGGCGGCAGAGCGCTGGCTTTCCTGGAGGCTCCGCAGATGCGGGACCCCCAGGAAAGCCAGGGAAGGGGGCTGGGGGTCTAGCCGCCGCCCCCTCCCTCCCAGCGCTGGCTTTTGTGGGGTCTCTGCAGCTGCGGGACCCCCAGGAAAGCCGGGAAGGGGGCAGGGGGTCTAGCCGCCACCCCCTCCCTCCCAGTGCCGGCTTTTCTGGGGGCTCCGCAGCTGCGGGACCCCCAGGAAAGCCGGGAAGGGGGCGGGGGTCTAGCCGCTGCCCCCTCCATCCCAGCGCCGGCTTTCCTGGGGGCTCCGTGGCTGCAGGACCTCCAGGAAAGCCGGGAAGGGGCGGGGGTCTAGCTGCGGTGGCGGCGGGCAGCAGTGGGCGCTTTTCGGGGAGGGGAGTGGGCGCCATTTGGCGCCCCTGAGGCCAGCGCGCCCTAGGTGAGCGCCTAGTTCTCCCTATGGGCGATCTGGCCGTGGCTCCATCACCCTAATGTAAGCTGTTAGAAGACGTCTGATTGGCAAAAATGGCCATGAAGCAAGCTAGTGGAAAAACAGAAAGTAGAGAGGATGCTATTGTCCAGCTTGGGGGGGGGTGTTATGTACTGCGTAATGATTATTGGCCATGCATTCATGAAATACCCGAAGGACATAGTCTAGGACACCCAAGCTGCCCTCCTCCCCCAATACCATTGTGAGAAGCTGCCACTTGCCCTTCTTGCCCCCTGGTGGAGGGGCAAGGCTTCATCCACTCTGCTTATTCTCTATGGCAGGGTAGGAAGCTGCTGCCCACCTTGCTTCCCTTCTGCAAAGGTCAGGCAAGAAGAGGGGAGGGGCTGCAGGGTGGATGTAAGGAACAACAGGGCTGGGCTCAAGAGGGAGGGAAGGTGGGGAGCAGGTTCCCTGGCAGTTACCCACTGGGACCAAGGGCACCTCCCAGGGCAGACTCCATTGCTGCAGGCAGGCAGGGACTGGGGGCAGGCTAGTTTGTCCCTCCATCTCTGGCACCCTAGGCAATTGCTTAGGGCTGTCTAGTAGACTCTCCATCCCTGGCTGCATGTGGGTGGGACTTGGAAAACTGGAACTTTCCCCCTTACATGGTAGCCACCCAGGTTTTGCTGCAGTGTTTCCCAACAGTTTGCAGTAAAGTAGGTTTGGGAAAGATTGAAGAAATGCTGAAGAAATCCTTGGAGGTGCATGAATGTACCATGATACTGTAGGGAAGCAGGGAGAATACCCGTTCCCAACAGCATTGAACTTGGGACAGATAACCTGTGCAGAAATTGCTGAAGATAGTATTGTGCTCTGGAGGAACATGAAGAAGGAGGTTGCTGAAAGTGGCTCAGGGGCTGTCTAGTCCAGCATCCTGTTTCCTACAGTTGCAAACCAGATCCTTCCAGGAAGTCCACAAGTGAGCATCCAGGCAAATCCTCCTTCATTGCTGCCCCCATCAACTTGTGTTTACAGCCACACTGTCTCTAATGTGAAACTTCTTTGGCTAATCAGTCAGCCAAACCTATCACATCATGCTGAGTTCTTTGAAGGAAGGGTGGATAAAAAATATACCTGTTAGGTATTATAGATAGACCATGGATGTTTCATTTAGCCACCACAAAGGGTCCCTTCACCTTGCACCAGTTAACCTGCCCTCTTTTACCCACCACATCAGGCAGCTGATCAAAAACAAGGCCTGTGCACAATCAGTTCCAATAACCTGAATGATGATTCTTGGTCATCAGGTTTCTTGTCCCAGATTTAACAGAAGAAATGCAAAGCTCCCTCCCAGTCATGGCAAAAAAAAATGTGCACCCAGTCTCCCTCCTGCCTCTCTCTGTGTGTATGTTTATTTCGCAGCTGTGAAGGAAGGAGTGGGCAATGTCTTGTAAGCAGAAGGGGAATGGGTGGCCTTTTAATAATGATTTGCCACTGGATGATGCATATATAGTTAAGGACATCTGTGGTTAAACATGGTATACATCAAGTCTGCATATGCTGGTGCAGGACAACTGCAGCTGTAAAGAAGAGCTATGGGCAATACGAATGAAAGGAGAAGCTAATATAATGAAGCAAATTAGGACATCTTGGCTTTAATGTTGTTGTTAAAGTGCTGATGATACATTTGAGAAGAGAATAGCTCATATATTTGTTCGTACACCATTTTAATGTTCCCAAACAGTAAGTAATATCATAGGCAATGATCAAACAACTTGTCACTGCCAGATAACAAACTCATAGCCTTTTAGATATTAATCCATGTCTTGGATTAATCAACATTACCAATGTTATCAATGTTAGAAGTTGTGTTTGGGTAGCACTGTAATGCCCTTGCTGTGGTCATAGAGATCCTATAGCTTATTCATTCAACACAAGCTTTGCATGAATGAGGTCTTAGGTTTAATTCCTGACATCTCCAGTTAAAAAGATTTCAAGTAGCAAGACTGAGAAAGGCCTCTGAACCTGATTGTGGAAATATGTTGCCAGTTTAGAGTAGGCTTGGGAGATATATAATGTCTAGCTCCGTATAAAGCACAATCATATGGTCATAAAGTGAGGCATCTAGTTTAGAACACAGATCTCAGTCAGAATTAGTAAGGCCAGGATGATGATTTGAACTGGTTCAAATCAAGTGGGTTCAGGGCCGGATCACCCATTGGGCGATCTAGGCGCTTGCCTAGGGCGGCCCGGCCTCAGGGGCGCCAAATGGTGCCCCACTCTCCCCCAAAAAAGCGCCCCCCGCAGCCATAACCAGGTGCCCTCCGCAGCCCCTAGATCACCGCCCCCTTCCCGGCTTTCCTGGGGGTCCCGCAGCCGCGGAGCCCCGGGAAAGCCGGCTCTGGGAGGGAGGGGCGGCAGCTAGACCCCCCTGCCCCCTTTCCGGCTGTCCCGGGGGTCCCGCAGCCGTGGAGCCCCCAGGAAAGCCGGCTCTGGGAGGGAGGGGGCGGCAGCTAGACCCTCCGCCCCCTTCCCGGCTGTCCCGGGGGTCCCGCAGCTGCGGAGCCCCGAGGAAAGCCGGCTCTGGGAGGGAGGGGGCAGCGGCTAGACCCCCGCCCCCTTCCCGGCTGTCCTGGGGGTCCCCGCAGCTGCGGAGCTCCGAAGAAAGCCGGCTCTGGGAAGGAGGGGGCGGCAGCTAGACCCCCCCGCCCCCTTCCCAGCTCTCCCAGGGGTCCCCGCAGCCACGGAGCCCCCAGGACAGCCAGCGCTCTGCCGCCGCTGCCCCCGTCTCCAGGCCCCACCGGGAGGTTGGCATCCCCAGTGGGGGCGCTCCAGGCTTCCTGCCTAGGGCGCCCAGACACCTGGAGCCGGCCCTGAGTGGGCTTTGTGGTTCATTTCAGTTGAGGACTGGAACCAAAGCAGATATGACTCTGGAAGTTCTGTGGGTGGATCTTCCAGCTTTTTAAAAGGCCAGTGTATACCACACAGGACCCTGATTTACACTGGAGCTGTGGCATAGGGGGAGAACCAACACCAATTCTCATTTTGCCTACATCAATAACCAGAAAAAGGAAGAAGACAAGCAAGGAGATGGTATATTTCTTAAAACTTTTCTCCCCCTGTATTTTGGCCCTGATCTGGATCAAGATCCCACATGACTGCTGCTTAATCTTTTTAACATCTTAGGAAGATCTAGTCATGAACCTCCCACTATCTCATGTGTTGTGTCACTAAACTGGTATGTATATTGACATGGACTAGAATTAAGTAGTGCCTTAGCAGAGAACATGATGCCCTGGCTGACGTGCCTTTCTCATATTTGACATATGCAGTATATAGGAGAATATTGGAGAAAGGTGTCTGTGGGGTTGTGCTTCAGTTGGAAAATGCTGAGCATCATTGAATTTTTGTGAGCCAAGGATCCAGGAAGTTTACAGAGGTCTGGGCAGGGGTCTTATGTTCATGGCAGTGGAGAGTGGCATCCTGTCCATCGTTTCCTTAACAACCTCCCTAATAATCCAATTGATTCACAAACGTTCCTTGCCTTTAGGGTTTACTGCATGAGGCATTAAATATCTGCCTCTCTGTACAAGGTGTGAGTGAGCTTTTCCGTTTCAGTCTACCAAGGGAAATACCAGATGCTAGTAAATTTCCAGGGCCATGAAATAATAATAATGGTGAGCAAATGTTTCTTCCTCTAATCCAAAGGGGGGAAAGCTTTGCTTGCCTTTAGCATGACTAACGAATACACAGGAGAACAAACATTGAGCCTCCACTTGAAGTTTTATAGGCTTCTCTGCTATTATATTTTTGCTCAGTTCAGCTCCATGTGATCTTGGTGGCAGGCAGACTTGGGGAGAGGACATGGGCTGAGTCGAAATAAAGGCAGTTCAGACATTTCTAAAGAGAACAGTTGCATTAATATAAGTAGGTACTCCTTTCAGGTGGTAGCTGTAGAAAGTGACAAAGGAAGGCCCTCAGTCTTGCGAGCAGCTTTAAAGAGCAGGAGGGTTGCCAATGGGGCTTGGGGAGGGGAGGGGCCTTGGTAGGGTATGATGCCATCCAGTCCACCTTCCAAAGCAGCAATTTTCTCCCGGGGAAGTGGAATAAAAGTTTTAGATACATAAAAAGTAGGCAATCTATGTAGTCTGGAAATCAGTTGTACTTCTGGGAGATCTCCAGCCACCCTCTGGAGTTGGCAACTCTAAAAAGGACAGAAGACAACAAACAGGCAGGTTTGCTTGTGTTCCTCTACCCTTGGATGCGTGACTCTGCTGTCTAGGGATGTAGAACTATAGTACTGAGGGCCATTTTTATAATTTGATTCAGCAGAGCTGAGTCTTTGTATTAAAAGCATTTATGTAACAGTTATAACTGATTTTTTTTTCTTTTTAACCCATCCTCCATTAATCCTGCTTTTCTCTACAGTCTCTCCTGTTATCTGCCCCACTTCTGGTCTCCTTGACCCATTTTCTCTGTCAGCACTTTCTGTTGTTTGGTCTCCATTCTGCATTGCTCTCTGTACCTGCCCCCCACACACACACCTTCTCTCTGCACTACCACAAGTTTGACCCTTATCTATTAGCTTCCCTGCTCTTTCTATACCCCACAGGTCTGTCTGCACCTATGATGACCTCTTTCCCTCCCCTCTCTGTATACTCCATAATGCACTCGTCCTTCTCCAACCACATGTTTCTGGTAGAGCTGGTTCTAGGCTCGATATTTTAACATTTCCAGTTAAATCTTCACTAGCAGGTCTGGGAAAGATCCTGAAGAGTCTCTGCTGTTCTGAGTAGAGATAATACTGGACCAATAGTCTGATTCACTAAAAGGAGGTTTTTATGGCCTCACAGAAAAGAGAAGAAGAAACTGCATATATGAGGTGCTGATCTCAGTTCCTGACAGCTCCAGTTTAACACTCATCTAGATGGGCAAATTTATTTATTTATTTTTACCATTTTTCTCCGGATCAACAGGACTTAGAGTAGCTTACATCATTAAAATGTTCTGCCTCTGAGGCTGCTTCATAAGTTCATATGCTCTCTCTGTTACTCCTTTTCTCCATCTAAAGCACTTTCTCTTTACTCTGTGTACACAATCCTCTCTCTGTACTGCTGTATTTGTTAACCCCCACTTTCTTCTTATGTCTCCTGGTCCCTCTGCATACTCATCTCTCTGTTTCTGACTTTTTCTTCCTTTTTTGGCTGTTTACGTGAAACCCCCCGCCCCATCTCTTCTATTCCTTACCACCACCAGCATATGAGGCTTTCACTCTCCCACTAATTCAAACCTTAAAGGAGTCTTAGGACCAGGTGAAGCATGCAGTATGGCTGCCTGCTAAAAGAAGCTGGAATGATTGGCACTCATGAATCCCAGGAAACGAGTAGCAATGCGGATGGAGGGATGCTGGCATCTTCCCATTAATACTGCTTCTCCATTGGATTTGGATGGGGCTTAGTTCTCACAACAAAGTGGGAAAAGTCTGGGGGAGGAATGAAACCTTGAGGTTTACCCCATGGAGCTGCAATTACTGGCCAACTTTGTCTTATGTAGACCTGCTATGGGTTTATATGTAAGTTGCACAAGAAAGCAGCATGGATATCGGCAAACAGCATTAAAAGAAAACCCCAAGCACTCTCACCACTAAGTAGAGGTGAGCTTTGGCCCAGTGATGATGGGAAGGATGATGGGCACATCACCAAGGGGAGCATTATATGGAGCAATGGATTGTTTGTCATGGAATAACTGATCATGAATGTCCAGAGCTGTAAAAAAGGCTTAGATGAATAGCCTAACAATACTAGTTGGAGAAATGAAAAGCCTACAAAATAATTTGCATGACAATTGCGAAAATTACAGGGGGGGTGGGAATGATGCATGAACTGGAACAGGAGACACCAGTTTTTTTAGAAAAATCTTTGTAGGAAACAGAAGAATCCTCCACTTCTGTGAGTACAATCTCTCCCTACCTGTAGTTCAGGACATTTGCATTTTGCTCATTTGCTTTGTTTCAGTATGTTGCTTTCTATTCAGTGTACTGTGGGACTCTTTGAAAGTACTACACAGATTCTTGCTTTAAAAGTTCCAAGATACTGTATTTTCATCTTTAACTCAGAAAGTTGTATTCTCAAAATCGTTTCACTGGAAAAATATTTTCATCAGAAATTCTTTTAACTGCCCCTAATTGTGATGCACCTATAAAATTACAGTTCATCACTAGGGGGATCATTCATTATCAAAAAATCCCCTTTGCTATTTTAAAATGGGTTTTATCCAAGATTGCTACCCATCCTATTTGTCAGCAAGAATCCCCAGTATTGGCACTAATACCTTTTAAAAGATATCTCTAGCCCTTAGGGGTGCAAGGATAATCTTAAAAATGTGATTGCCTTGTTCCTGAATGGTTATGACCCAGAAACCAAATAAAAACAACTAACACTTCAAAACTGAACAGGAAAAGATCAGTCAACCAGCACAAGAAGTTATGTTCTGAACCATCCCTGAATAATGATACTGCTGTGCAAGTGTCTTGCAGTAACACCAGAGGCATGACCTACCTTTGGTCATTCACCTGTTTCAAATTCAGTGTACATCCTCCCCCTCCAGAGCTATTAATCACAGGCACACGATTGATTCATCACCTTCCAGGCCATTTAAACACAACTACATGCAGAGTAAACTATAGTTTTCTCAAAATTGCCTGCAACAGCAGTGGGTTTTCTTTTGCTGTGAGTGCTGGTGGATGAAGCATCAGATTTATGGGTTTTAATTATACAGAGCTGATGTGTACTATCTGCTTTCTCACTAGTTAGTTAATCATCTTCTAACTCTACATCACATCATGCTGTAGCTGTAACCGGGTGGTACAAAATCAGTCCAGTGCCTGTGATGATAATAGCAATAATGTATTTGGTGCAGCACTGAGGCAAATCCTGTTGAACTCGTGGCACTTCCTTCTGAAGAAGCACTTAGCATTGGGTTGCATGAATCTTATGAGTAACTGGATCACAGTGCACCATATGCATGAGTTTAACTGAGAATATGACAATCAGACTCACATTGTTTGGAGGCCTCAGTGACTCAGTAGGCCTTTAGTGTGTACAGATGTCTTCCAGGCAACATACACATGAGCCTGTAATTTCTCTTCACCAAATGGCTCTTAGAGTGCACTGTTCTTTGTCCACCAGCAGAGTGGCTATCTAACTCTCCAGCATCTTCTTTCCAGCACCATCCTGCCAACCATGAATGTGCAAGCACTCTGTGATATGCCACACAAAGATGTATGAGGAACAGCGTCCCAGATGGTGAAGGTCTGCAAAGGTTACACACCGAATACTGTTGTATCTGTACAGAGGCCTAAACCCTTTCTAGTTGTTAACATCTAGCAAAGCTTTGATAATGACTCCCTTCAGGCCTGTAGCTACAGTGGGGCATCTTGGGGCCCAGCCCCCTGACTTACTGCCAAGGCCCCCCAGCTTCCATTTTTTAAATTTTATTTGTGGCGGTTGTGTGTGGGGGGCCCTGTCTTATTTAAAGGCCCCCTGTAAGGCTCTTTGTAATTTTCCCCAACACTACTGTGTTGCCAGAAATAGGGGATAGGATCAGATGAGTTGCATACCTTTCTGCTGTATGCTGTCTGATGGGCCCTTGCTTTATCTCCCCATACAGAATGTTCACCAGATCTGCTAATGCTGTTTGATTATAGGGTCAATGTCTTGTATGCATTCTGTTGGATTCCTCTGCTCCATTAGCAGGGTCAAAGTTTCGAGGTGTGGAGTAGAGCCAGTGGTTGCACAGCTGTGCAGCTTGTGTACCGGGAGTAATTGGAGGGGGATCCTGCACATCTGGCAGAAGCTGTAGGGTTGAAGGTATGACCTCTGCAGATGTTTGGCCTTTCTTGCTTTTGTTCTGATTGCCTCTGCATAAAATACATAAAAATTAGAAGCCAGCAGCTGCAAGTTTGCACATGCTGTGGCTGATCAATTTTCCTTAGCACAGGGGCAGGCTTGAGTGCCAAAAGGTGTCGGTGTGCTGGCAAACAAAAGGCAGGAGGGTACAGATGAGAGTTATAAATGGCCCAACCTGACTGAGAGAAGCTGGCTGCTGCATGGGCCATGATGGGATGAGCGACCTTGGCAGTTATCTTCACTCCGCAGACCAGCAAGTTGATGGGCTTACCTTGACTGCTTGTATACAGAACAGCTAGACCTGCATGCAGAGCAAGATGGTCTGGCATGTGAGAGGTTTCCCACCTCATGCCTCAGCACTTTCTGTTTGGTGGGCGTGTACCTGCGTGTCAAGCATCAACAGTTATCTCTCAAGACGCAGACTGAAGAGAGATGCTGTTTGCGTCTTTACAATAAAGCTCTTCAGGCTTAAGCCAAGGATGTCATTTTGAGATTTCAGGTACACAAACATTCAAGGCCAGCACTGGCTTCATGCCTTGCTAGGCTGTGCACCTTCTTGTGTTGCAGGAGGAAAAAGGTAGCTGGATATCAAGAACAATGAAAGGTCAATTGGAAGCAGGATGAAGGGGGAGGCCTGTGTGAGGATGGAACGGGGAGGGGGGGATGCAGCTCTTCCCAAGATAATATATTCCACCTGTCTCTGTCTCTCCTGATGTTGCTCTGTGCTCTTCATTTAGCTTCCACAGAGTTCATAAAAGGAGATTAGGTGATCCTCAAGAGCTCATTCCTCATCCACCTCCTCTGCTCTGAATGCTGATCACCTATATCATATCGGCCCTTCACAGCTGCAATGAGCTATTGCTAAACTCCCTCGGTCAATATTTACCCAGCAGTCATTGTGCAGCGAATGAAGATGAAGTCATGGCAGGCAGATTTCCCTGCGTGATTGTTTTTACTGCAGTAACGGCACCACCACATCTCTCACCCATTACCTCTTGCCCCGCTCTTTCCACTAATATATCTCATCTGTTCCCTTTCATTTTATATACAGGTTCTTTGTGTGTGTCTCTTCCCCCCTGTGCGCTTTTTAACATTTTGTTTCCACATTTCCCACACGTAAAGTGTCCTCCTCCCTGTTGTATGACATTGCAGATATGTGGAGATAACAGATGCAGAGACTGTATCTGTGTCTCTCCTCCTGACACTCTATAGAAGACCAGAATTCCCCTCTGTGATGTCGCTGCCCACACTCAACTTCCTGTTCTGCAATCTCAGGACATAAAGGGGAAGAGGTTGCTGCAGACCCACCCTGGGAAAACTGCCTGCTTTAGGGGGATGCAGTTTGTTGCCTGTTACTTGCTTCTTTCAGGAGAAGTAATGAGCAGGAAATATTGTAAAGGGCTCCTGTTAGAGCTACTTTCCTGAAGGCTTGGTTCGGTGTGGCTTCCCTAGTCCAAAAAACAAAGGCTGCACAATCAAAATTATCCCTGTATTCTTTTATGTGAAAAGGGAGTGGGCACAGAAGGCACTACCCACTGATAAATGTCTGTACATTGTAAAGAAAAAGAAAAATGGTGTGTGGCTTTTGGAAATCTGGGCGTATTTCAGATAAATCCTAGACACTGCAGAAAACCAGCAATGTAAACAGTAGAGATGTCATAAAGCTGCTCCGGGATCCCATTTGCACATGAGAAAGTAGTTCTTCTGTGGGGGCAAGGAGAGGTACGCTCACTTCAGGACTTATCAGTGAAAATATAGTGTGATGGTGCTGTGCATTTTATGCCCTTTTTATTTCCCGTTTGGGACTTGTCTTGCTAAGCATGAAAATATAGGCTTTGTGATGGATGCGCCTTTGGTTGAGCAGGAAGTGCATTAGCTGGTAGGATCTCAGTTTCATTGTGCAGCCTTTTAAGACACCGCTGCTGATTATATACAGTCATTATTGTACACTGCACTTGAAATGCTATGTGCTTCAATGGCAATGTCATCTTGAGTAAATAGGCATGCACAGGTAAAACAGATCTCAAATGGGAGGCCTTGCTAGACATCAAAACCCATCATGCTGGCTTTTCTTGACCTTTCGCACCCTGCTGATTGACCGCTGTTATTACAGGATATCCTCTCTATTGAGATGAAGGAGTGCATTTCAACTACTGGCTCATCTGTGCTCAGTATGGCAAGTTTTTGATGACTGCCTCATCCTGCTGCCTGTGTGCATTGCATCAAAGGAGGTGTTCATTCTTAGCTTGATTGCAAGGCTTATTGCCAGCGATGAGCTGTGCCTCAGGTGTCTAGAAGCAGAAAATGAAAAGGATTTTTTTTTTTTTAAAAAAAAAAAGGGCTCCTTGCCCATGAAGGAGAATACTTTCACAGCAATTGGGTCAATAAGACTTGTTTCTTACATGTTCATCTGTCATCAGGGAAACTGAAACCCCTGATTGCTCTCATGCCGCAAATATGTGGGGATTTGATGAGTCTGTAGGATGTAGGTTAACACTTTTCTCTCTTGGAGGTATTTTCGTGTTCCAATTACTCAACTACTTTCTGCTGTCTTGGAATCTCTGTCTTTGTTTTAGATATGAAGCTTGTCCTGTCTGCTAGAGCAGGCTGGGATGCCTTTGACATTGTGCACCATAGGTTTTGTAGTCTTAAGACTGTAGTGCACCTTAAGATGCCAGTGTAATTTATCATGTCAGAGGAGGACTGGGTAAACTCACATTCAAATCCCGATTTAGCCATGAAATTCCCTGGATGAGCTTGGACTGGTCACTCCCTCTCAGCTGAGTCTACCTCACAGGTTGTTGTGGAATAAAATGGAGGATGCCAGAGTTCACATATGTTGTCCTGAGCTCCTTGGCCAAAGGGCAGATTAAAATAAACACATACATAAATATACCTCTTGGGCAAATATATTTTTTTATTAGTATAATAAGGATGTAGAGGTATGATAGGGCAAAACCATCACTGCAGTACACTGATAGGTTAGAAAGGTGTGCAAACATGGTTATAGTCCGTTCTTTTGTCAGGTAACCCACATTGTCATGCATATGATTCCCAGGAGGTTTACCACGCAGACACTGACAAGACCCAGACCTATTTGATTTAAGCAAGGTCGCTATATTGTGTGATTTTCCAAAGGGGGGTGGGGGGTGAAGCATCACAATAAGGTATATATCATACTAATCCACGATGCTAATTCATGCAAGCACTCCTATTATATTTCAGGTGGATCTGTTGAAAGCATAGTGGCTACCAGAATTTGGAAGCAAGAAAGAACAAAAAAATCCATGACAAGTATAGATTAAAACCTATCTTTCTATCAGCTTCAGGCTTCTTCCCAGAACCTGGACCAGATAAATGATCTTAAACACCTTCCAAAAGCAGTGTGCTTCTCTGTTTTCCTTTGCTGTGTTGACTTGTTTTGTTGATGGTAACCACATGGAACATGAAGAGGAAAAAGCTTCACATTGCATGTTCACATCATTTTATATACTTGTTGTGATACCTGAGTATAAATTACTTGCATTTTGTGTAAGTTCTGATGGGTATACATCTAAATAAATTTGAGCCAGTTTGGTGTAGTGGTTAAGTACACAGCCTCTAATCTGGGAGAACTATGTTTGATTCCCCACTCCTCCACTTGCACCTGCTGGATGACCTTGGGCAAGCCATAGTTCTGGAACAGCTGTTCTTGACAAAGAGCAGCTTCTGTCAGAGCTCTCTCAGCCCCACCTACCTACTGGGTGTCTGTTGTGGGGAGGGGAAGCGAAATGAGTTTGTAAGCCGCTCTGAGATTCCTTTGGGTAGTGAAGGGCGGGGTATAAATCCAATGCTTTCCTCCTCTTCCTCCTCCTCTTCCTTCTTTATATATCCAAGTGCAGTAAAAATATGGAGCTTTCAACAATGGATGCTCTGAAATTTCACAAAATTTCTGGTTCAGTTCAAATTGCCCCATTTTACTTTTGCTTCTTTATGCAAATCAAACTTGTAAGTTTTTATTGACTGTTTTCTTATACCAACCTTTTCCCATAAAATGTATGCATTTTTCAGAGTCATTTGTTAGTTAATCAGCACTATACATTATACACACACAAACAAGGTACGTTGTATGTATGAATTGCATGGCAAATGTATAAAGGAAGTGAATGAATCGTCAATACTAACGTTGAAGATGGGTGAATTAAGCCAACAGTGACAACATAGAGACTCAATATGAAAAAGGGCTTATTTGTCCATCCCTGGCTCCCACTCATGCATTCAGAAGACAAAAACTGTAATTTTCACCCCTTTTTTCACTGGTGCAGACTGTTATGTATTGCTATACATAAATGTAGGAGCTTGATTCCAGCTCCCATTAAAGCCTGGTATCCTGAAGCCTGAAATCTGATTGGACACTCTGCGCAGCTGTCCAATCAGGATACAAGATATGTGCAGGAGGGAAACGCTGTCATTGGACTTTATCTATATATTTTGATTGGTCCTTACTGCACAAATGGGTGTAGTTTAGCAAGCCCGGACTGTTTAAAAAGGAGCCTGTTGCTCCCCAGTTTTGCTGTCATCCTATCTTGTTCTCACTTTGTAAATAAAGCTGATTTCACTGTTCCACAAGCTGCCACCTGAGTCTCATATCTAACACAAACCATGAGCATTTGCTTCTTGGATCTTGGATGGTCTGAGTCCCTAATATGTTAAAAATGCCTCTGTGAAGGTATTCTCAGTGGTTGTTGAAGAGCCTAGGGTAATAGTGCAGGTTTGCCTGCCTGTGGAAATCAGGCCAGGCTTGTTTGAGACACGGGGAGATAGAGAGTGAGGCTAACAGAAATGTTAGCTGGAATATGGAATCAACCTTTCAGTACCGGAATGAGTGGGTCTGTCAAGATGGTCAGTCCACCAGGTTTTGAAGGATCTGTTTTCATTGTACTTATTAGGGGTGTAACCATTCACAGAACCACGTGATTGTGATTTCATATAATTGGGAATAGCCATTACAAGGTGGATAAGGACATACTATGTTGCTGAGCTGGGCTGATTAAGTATATATTGAATAATTAGAAGGTTAAGTATCCTGAAATCTTTTCTGAGAACTTCATCACTTGTCTTGTGTTGATTCAGATTAATAAACTTGGTCAGTGTTAGAGCAGTTAGCCCAAGCAGATGGTAATCATTGCTGTTGCTAAGCAGCAGCCATTTATTAAGCTAGGAGACAAGACTGTAGAATTACACTGAATTATATAGCATTTAATCAATGAAGCCGGGTGCAGTAAAGAGTCCAATGCCTCCCTGTTTTTTAAAATACTGTACGTGTGTGTGTATTGCTCCTTATGGAGCATGACTAAATGTGCAAACTAATAAAGACAGTGTCAGACATCAGCTCCATAGTTATTTCTGACTGAACTGGGTTAAAATGGCTTACTAACCAACTTGTATTAGTAAATTCAATAAAGCTGCAGTCTGTAAAGCATCTACTCCTGAACAGTCCTCTTGAACTGAATGAGAATGCTCCGGAGTAAGCAAGTGGCAGATTGCAGCCTAGCAGGTAGAGTTTACGGAGATAAGATCTGGCTGTTCTACTAGCATTTTTAGTTCTCCTCTATGGATATTTTCATGCAAGAGGTCTGATTAGTTCATTTATTTATTTGTTTAGGAAATCCATACTCCACCTTACCAGTATTGTTACAAAGCATTCAAAGCAAAGTAAAAATTACAATAAAATACAATACAGATGAAGAAACTGGGTCTGCAATGAGCCCAAATGTCTCTTTCTTCTACGGTCCTGATGGAGGACCACAGTGGGCATCCTTCAGATACTCCAGCAGCTTAAGGGTTGCCAACTTCCAGGTGGCATTTGGTGATCAATTCCCTGGGAGAAAATGGCTTCTTTGTAAGGTAGACTTTATGGCATTATACCCTGCTGAGGCTCCTCCCCTCTCCAAACTCCACCCTATATTGTTTCAGTTGTTGAATCAAAATGTGAATTTCAATATGCACCCACATTTGGGGTTATCATTTGTTGAACACATGATAGCGTTAGACCATTGGCTAATATTGCCAACTCTGACTGTTGGCTGCAGACCATTAGGCAAATGATGTGAAAACTGAAACAGTTTCACTATGTTTCATCTGACTCCTCCATGTAAAGCACTACTTACAGGGAGCAGTGCTGTAAACTGTAAAATGTTGACTGGTTTGCTTTGTGTTTGTTGAAAGCTCCAGGGACCTATGCAGTCCCTGGTCTTATCCATAAGGGCTAAGGATGTATTAAAGCTTCCTGAAGAATTTTGTTCCTTCTCCATCTTCAGCTGTAATCAAGAATGATTCAAATCTCACAAGCAAGGCATTAAAAAAAATCAAACTTACCTTGTTCCCAGTGTCCTTTTCCTCTCAAACACTTCATATGATCACACTGATGATTGATTCACAATTCAAAATGAGCAACATTTTGAGTAATTTTGCATCTGCACTGTGGCATCAGTTTGCTGAGAGTGGCTGAGTAGCCACTGCTGGCACATGCTCACAGTCTGGCTGCATGCTCAGCACTTACTGGATTGAACTACAGTTCCCAGGCAGCAGTGCAGAGAATGTGCAAAGAACTTTTTGCACGTGCACTGTCAGCAGTATTCATAAGTCACTGTTATTATTCTAGGGTTTCCAGAACCCCGCCAGAGTTTCCAGAACTCCTGCTTTGGGGTCCCTCCCCCTGCACAAATCAGCTGGCTGGCAGGGGGACTTACCGGCAGCAAACTGAGGCCTAGGCCTCTGTCACTGGCAGTGTCACTTCTGGCATGCACCGGAAGTGATGCCATCACATCACCACAACAGAGGCCTAGGTTGTCTTCCACCACCTGGCAACCCTGCAATTTTCAGGTGGCACTACAGGAATGTGCATGGCATTTCATATCAGTTAAGAAAATTATACTAATGCAAAAGTGCTTAGCTTTGGGAGTAAGATAATCAAACTGAACAAGACTGCAGTTTTAGGGGGGAAAGCCGCGCAGCCCCATCCCTCAGTGTTTGAGAAGGATGGAGACAACCAAGAAAAGTGGTGTCATCCAGACAGGTTATCTGCCCTGAGTTCAGTGCTTTTTGGGAAGCAGTTTTTTTCCTGTTTCCCCACACATCATTGTGCATTCATGCATCTTCAGAAATTTCCCTGGCTCTTCTCCAATCTTTCTCAAACCTGTTTTGCTTTAGGGTTGGCAGGTCCTACCTGAGATCCAGCAGAGGGCTCCCAGATCTTGCCCCGGATCTTCTGCCATGCGTGCAAAGCACATGGGGAACTATGTCGTTGTGTCACCGACGTTGGGAGGTGGCGTTCTAGTTTTTGGGCAAAACTATGGGGGTTTTTGCCTTCAAAACCATGAAGTTTGTCCAAAAACTAGAGTGTCACTCCTGACATTGGTGACATGATAATGTCAATTCTGGGTGATGTCATCGTGTCATCCCTGTTTGGGGGTGGGTCTTCCCCTACCAGCCAACTACGGTCACCAGCCTCCAGGTGGGGCCTGGGGATCTTCCGCTTTTACACCTGATCTCCAGCTGACAGAGATCAGCTCCCCTGGAGAAAATGACTGCTTTGGAGGGTGGACTCTATGGCATTGTGCCATGCTGAGGCCCCTCCCCCAAACCCTGCCCTCTCCTGGACCCACCCCCAAAGTCTCCAGGTATTTTGCAACACAGACCTGGCAACCCTACAGCCAACTAGCCGCCAGTGGATTGAAGCCCCCAAAATTGGGGGAAACCCCACCGGGACCAGGGGTCTGGCAGCCCTACTTTGCTCTGAAGTTGGATGTGTGTGAGGGAACTGCTGTAAAGCCAGCATGGCTGCTGCTGTGTGTGAAAATCTGGATTTTCTAGTTTACATGGCAGCCATTTTCTTGACCCTGGCCCTGTGGCAGCCATTTCCCCTTCCCACCATTGGAGGGCTTTTAATTTTTTTAAAAAAAATCTGCACTAGAATATCAATATATCATTATATCAGTAGTGTGCAGCAGGTTCTGTAAATTCCCAGCTTTCTCTAGATCTTTCCATTACAGAGTTACAAGGAAAAAGGTATATCTCCACAAGAGAAAGGGGTAGAGACTTACGTTTTTTAAACTGAAAGCTTGGAATTCAGAGAATTTGCTACACTTATTGTTATGCTATATTATAATATATTAATATAACAATATTCTAATGATTTTTTTAAATTGCAAAAGCCCTGTTGGGCCAGGGGATGGGGAGGTGGCTGCTGCTGGGGTATTGGGGCAGAGAAACTGTGGGGAAACCTGCCATGTAGAAGCCCAGTTACTGCTACACTTAATTTGCAGGCATACTAGCAGTGGAGAAACCGTGAACTCCTGTCCCTGTGTGGAAGACACCAGCAACTCTTTTTAAAGTGGATATGTATTTTTGTCAAGTGGGTTGGGTTCACGGGAGTGAGAGACAGAGGCAGCTGCCAGAATGTGCTGAAAGAACGTTCATCCGTAAAACTGTTGTGATACAATTTAAAACAATTTTTGAGCATTTTAAAATGTGAATGCTTTTTCTACTGTTTGAGGAGTTGCTCTCAGTTTGCGATTCAATTGTAATTTGAACAGAGGGTATTTGAGTCTAGTAAAAAAAAATTTCCCAGGCAGGGGGATGGCTGGTCACAGATTTCCTGGAGCTGCTTAGAGCTGGTTTCGCTCTAGGAAATACAGTCTGCACTTGCTCAGAAATCCTGGATTCAAAAATTTCCATCTTCCTTTGCAGCAGTTCTCCTGAAACTCATTCACACTGGGTATCTCCCATCTTAATTCCTTTAAAGGCACAAAGATGCCACCCTGGGGTTAAATTGCAGGAAAAGAAACCTCTTCCACCCTGTAGTTTGCTCTATTAAAAAACAAACCCAAAGAGTAAGATTAGTGGCATGAGAGAGAGTAAAGAAGAGTCTTGCAGGAGATAAAGTAATATTACCAAAATGTTTTCTAGAAAGACTTCTGTACCATTTAATAACTTACTTGAGGCACTAGTTGAACAGGGGCTTTGCGATTTGGTCTGAAAGAATGGTCTGAGCATTATTTAAAGCAATGGGTAGTGTTTCCTTCCCTCCTCATGCCACTATAAATACATATTGATTTTAATTTTAATTAGTGGTGGATGGAAATGCTTCAGACTTCCCTGAAGAGTTTTGCTTGGCTGATCAAAAAACTCTTTAAGCTTTCTTCAGAATTTCTTGAATGCTTCTCATGAGGATGGATGTTCAATTTTCTCTGGATTTACTTTTTAAGTGAAATTTTGAAGCAGCTCTAGTAAATGCCAAACTTGGGTGCTTTGGAAGGTAGACTCTGGCCCCGGTCACACGGGAGGATTTGCCCCGCGAAACAGACGGGTTGAGGATGCATCAAATGGGCGCGATCATATGGCAACATCTGGGAAGCGTAGCGCACCCATCACCAACCCATACCATCGGCCCGAAGAAGCAGATTTAAAAAGTACCAGCAAAAGGGTAGTAGCAACCGGAAAACGCAGGTCGCAGGTGAGCGTCGGATAGCGGAAGCGGAGTTAATCCAGCGCATCTGGCACGCAAATGCATCCCATCGTACCGGATGTGTTTTTTCCAAGCCTCCACAGTATGCAAAGAAATGTAAGATTGCGCATGCGCAAGAATGCGAAAGTAAATCCCTTTGATGTGCTTCAACATTGCCGTGTGATCGCCGGCTATCAGCGTCTGCACAGCATTTCGGGGACTCGTCTGATTGTGCTATCTTTTTGCTCCAGCTCTAATTTGCCTCCCTTCAGCGGCGCAGTATCCCGCTCGTGTGACTGGGACCTCTTAAGGCATTATAGTCATCCCCTCCCCAAACCCCTCCTCCCATGGGCCCAACCCTCAAATTGCCAGGGATTTCCCAACCCGAATTGGCAACCCTAATTGGAACCCAAAATTTGTACTTGAACTTCAGAAAATAACTGTGGCAGAATGCTAAGAATGTCTGGTACTTGGATGGGAGACCACCAAGGAAGACTCTGAAGAGGAAGGCAATGGCAAACAATCTAGGTTTCCCATTAGCCTTGGAAGCTCCTTGCTGGAGTTACCATAGGTTGGCTGTGACTTGATGGCACTTTACACACACACACACACACACACACACACACGGTAAGGAGAATACACATGCTAAGAATGTCTGGTACTTGGATGGGAGACCACCAAGGAAGACTCTGAAGAGGAAGGCAATGGCAAACAATCTAGGTTTCCCATTAGCCTTGGAAGCTCCTTGCTGGAGTTACCATAGGTTGGCTGTGACTTGATGGCACTTTACACACACACACACACACACACACACACACACGCGGTAAGGAGAATACACAGTGGAACACCAGTTCTGGGCAAGATAGTGTTCTTCTCTGCACCATTTCTCTGACTGGCAATGGCCTTTCTGGGCTGGCTAAAGCCCTAACGTGGGAAAAGGCACCCATAGTAGCTCTGTTCACAAGTTACAGTGAATACATAGGAACATAGAGTTGGAAGGAACCTCAAGGGTCATCTAGTCCAACCCCCTGTACAACACAGTCAATTCACGACTACTTCTCTCCCAGTGACCCCTGTTCCCATAAGAAGGCAAAATACTACCAGAATCCCTGGTCAATCTGGCCTGGAGGAAAATTCCTTCCTGACTCCAAAGTGGCCATCAGCATTACCCTGGGCATATAAGAAAGGGCCATGAGAGCCAAGCACTGACTCATCCCTTCCAGCCCTCCCTCTCATGATCTGCCTAAGTTCACATAACCAGCATTGCTGTCAGATGGCTATCTAGCTTCTGCTTAAAAACCCCCAAAGAAGGAGACCCCACCATCTCCCAAGGAACTGCTCGGTCAGGAAGTTCTTCCTAATGTTTAGCTGAAAATTCTTTTAATTTCAATCCATTGGTTCTGATCTGGCCTTCTAGGGCAACAGAAAAACAGCTCCACTCTATCCTCTATATGACAGCCCTTCAAATATTTGAAGATGGCTATCATATCACCTCTCAGTCGTTTCCTCTGTGGGCTAAACATACCCAGCTGCTTCAACCTTCCCTCATAGGACTTGGTCTCCAGACCCCTCACCATCTTTGTTGCCCTCCTCTGGACATGTTTCAGCTTGTCAACATCTTTCTTAAACTGCAGTGCCCAAAGCTGAACACAATACTCCAAGTGAGGTCTAACCAGGGAAGACTAAATTGATACCATCACTTTGTGTGATCTGGATTCTATGTTTCCTATTGATGCAGCCAAAAATCGCATTTGCCTTTTTAGCTACCGCATCACACTGCTGATTTATGTTCAGTGTGTGGTCTACTAAGACTCCTAGATCCTTTCCTCATGTACTACTGCCAAGACAAATCTCCCCCATCCTTTGATTTTTCCTACCTAAATGCAGAACTTTGCATTTATCTCTGTTGAAATTCATTTGTTAGTTTTAGCCCAGTTTTCCAGCCTGTCAAGATCACCCTGTATCTTGGCATGTAGTCTGTGTACAGTATCATTTGATTTTTAAAAAATATATGCAGTGAGTAATTTTCATGTTACATTCAACACATGTACTGTTGAATGTGTAACACAAACTTCACATTTATCTAGGTACTGGTCCCTGGTTTCAGTTGCAAAGGGAAAGCACATTGACTCTTACAAACAGATGTATACACATAAATACAGGATGTATTCAATGTGGCATGACTATGATTCTTTTATGTTTGCCTTTTTACCTCCAGGCATGGCCATAGTAGGGAGATTAGAGGGGCTGGGTGGGTGACCTGTTTACCAAGGGGCCCATGAAGTTGAGCAAGCTGAATGTTGAGGCTTAGCAGTACTACCTCCAGGGATTTTAAAAAAAACAAAAACATATGGGCATTTCCTGTCAGGAAAATGGTTGGGGGTGAGATAAGATCCACTTCCTCAGAGCATTTTGCAGCTAGTTGCTTGTCTTTGGATCAGACTTGGATCTCCAATTCCACATGTGGTCTGGCCCTTAGCTGCCCTCCTTTATATTCTGCTGTGAGTTACTTCAGAGGCTGCAAGCTGTCTGGAACCTTAATAATGACCCACTGTAGTTTACAGCACAGTTTCCTGTGAGCTGTAGTATTTTGTCTAGGTCTTGGACAGAAAATATAGCAACAATATCAAGGGAGGCATTAAAAAGACTTGGGAAACAGAGATGTTTTTGATAATAACAAAACCGTAAATGAATAGACAGTTTTGGCTCAGCTGAATTTGTTATGTGACAGTTGTTAATGCTGAACAGAATGAGAAGTAAATTGTACGTTGTAGCCAATATAGGCTACATTTACATTACAAACCAATTTTATACAAAGCTGAATTAGCCTTCAGTGTAAAACCTCTATATGATACTTGGAAATGGCTGCAAATATCTCCTTCAATGCAGATCTATTATTGACAAGTGCCAGGCTTCTCAACAACTTTTTTGTGTATCTCATGAAGATGGGTAAGTTTCAGTATGATCTGTGAAATGAAGAATGATCTTGACTGGCTTGCTGTATCCTCTCTCTTGCATTCTCAAGGATTTTTCTCCCCATCATAATCCCAGTGGCTTTGAATAATAACAACATTGGTGCATTCAGTGTCCAGAGCCCTCCAGAATCATAGTAATAATTACAACAGCCCTGTAAGGCAAGACTGCATTATTATTCCCAAATCGTAGATAGGGAAGGAGTCTGAAAGAAAGTGGCTTGCTGAAAGCCACCTGTTGACTTTGTGGCTGAAATTATGTTGGAACCAGTGATCTCACAGTTTATTCTCCTAGCTGCCTCAATTTCCTTAGAATTTTGATGGTCTTATCATTTTGCTATGGGAATTGCAAACACCCATGGTCTGAAAAAGAAACAGATTTTGATTTAATGTGTTTGGAGATAAAAATTGTTTTCTACAATTTTTTTACTGCAGAATTAGGGTATGATTCAAGCTGAGATTTCTTTTATCTTTAACTTTCCTCCCATTTGCTTTTTATTTGTGCTTATCAGATACATTGGAAATAGTATAATATATCCAAGAAGGGTTCTGAGTGAATGTGAATGAGTGCCTGAATTCCCAGTTGTGCTAAATATTGCACACTCTCCAGTACAGCCATTTGGCTGACATGTGACTTTGATTCTGAGTGGAGACATGGCTTTATATATGTTGTGGACTGAAACTATTGATTAAATCCAAGGCTGCCTCGTATCCACTGGCTGAAGCCCCTCCTCTCTAGCTCAGTTTTTCATGCTATTTTTCCTTCCTATTCTCCTGTAGTTTTTGGTGTATTATCTTAGGAGAATAGTAACTAAATAGTGTGAAATAGTAACTAAAGGCACTGATTACCTCTGATACTACCTCTCACTGTGTTGGTGCTATGTGCCTTGTAACAAAATGACACAAATCCAGTCAGTTCTCTGTTATCTGATAAAGTGAGCTTGGACTCATGAAAGCTTATACCTTGGAAAATTTTGTTGGTCTTTAAGGATTTGATTTTTTTATACTGCTACAGACTAACATGGCTACTCACCTGAAACAGCCAGATCTCTAGATTCTGTTCTGTGTTTCCTAGATCACCTCTCGCCATTATAGCTCCTAGCCTCCAAGTACTCTTATCAAGCTGTATAAGTTCTAGAAGGAACTTATGTTCATGGTTTTGTTCAGTAGTGACTTTTTTGGTTGTAATGATCTGAAGTATGGATGCATTCTAACAGCATAAAAACAGATAGGTGTTACATGATTGATTGAAGTAGGAAGCAAATTATATCACAAGACCCTCAAAATTAATTGAATAAATGGACTTTGGTAGGAAATATAGTTTATGATTTTGATTTCACTGCTTAAGGTAGTCCCTTTCTTTGCATAGTCAGCTAGTCCTGACTCCAGGATATTGGCAGCAAAGCATGAGCTCTGTTAACCTGGAAGAGGCAAAAAGAGCTGGTTACACTGGAACATTCCCAGGGATGGAAAGATATCCAGCCACGGAGCACGACTTTCTTGCCTCTGGCTCCTTCTATAGCCTCAAATCCCCCCCCCCGCCCAATGAAATGGTGTTTTGAGGGCAGGGGGTTTGGGGCTGCAGTGAGAGTAGGGAAGAAAGTTGTGAGAGAAAATCCTTCTGTCCACTGAAACTTTCCAGTGGATCCAGCTTCCTCTGATCTGCTTGGTGCTCTGTGCAATGCAAGGATGGTGGTACTATCGTGTACAACAAGCCCTTTGCTGGTCTGCTTATTATCATCTAGATCTGATGATTCTGATGTCAACTCAGATTTTTGACATGATGTGCATAAAGGAAAATCCATAAATCAAGGCAAATTATCTTCATACTTAATCATATCTGTATGTACATCTTTCAACGGGGGTCCCCATTGTGGTGCCCATGGGTGCCATGGTGATGGCCAGCATCTTTTCTCATCCCCTTAGAAAGGGGGGGGCCACCTGGGCTTATGCCAAACAGGGCTTCTAATCAGCCACTGGAAACCTGATTGGCTGCACAGATTAAAATAACCTTATTCCATTGACAGCTGCTGCCACTCTCACTCCTCTTTCCCAATATCTTTTAAAAATCGTCCCTTTTCTCCTCCTCACTTGGGCTTCCTTTATGCTTGTGGCTTTGCCTCCAGCAGTCATTTTGTGGTTGCGCCTACCACCCTTTGTCAGAACTCCAAAGGCTCAAAAATGAACAATCACTGACTTCCTTATATTCAGTAACGTAACACAAACATACACATCCATGTGAGCATTCAGCCCTGCCAGTGCTGAATGCTTTTTATTGACACTGAAGTTCAAGAGAATGGTAGGTGCTCAGTGCTGTGGCTGAGTCAGCGCATAACTCTTGATTTAAAGCCTTTTATAGTCTTACAAATTATACTACAGCACATTTACACATGTGCTATAGAAGCGTTATCATTAATAATTGAAATTGCTTTTGTCAAAATAAATGAACAATGAACTTTTCCCAGATGTAGTGGCTTAAAAATATGCAGACCGAAGAACTGTCGGGAGCTTGTAAACAGTGTTAGCATATTAGCTGCATTGTCTGCTCCCCCTTTTCCCCCATCCATGATTAAATGTTCCCTTCTGCCCCTCGCAAAATTGAACAAATAAGTGTTAACACAGCATCAACAAGATCTTAAGATGAAAAGCTTACAAATAATGAAATCCAGTTGGCTAAGGTTGGCATGATGTTAATTAATGGGTGATGAAAGTCCTTTCTATTTTAAAATTCTTTTTTTAATCTTTAGGCTGCTTTTTCCTTTTCCTGAGCTACTAATTCACTTCACTGGCTCTGTGCAGTCTTTTGTACAAGGTGTAGCAATGGTACCATCATAGAGGTACTGGGATCCTGCATTATTTCCCAGTAAACTATTGTGCTTGCATATGTGTATCTGGACAATCCAGATATTTTGAGTTTGGGTTGTTTATTTTGCCTTCACTGGTTTTAAGAGGATCCTTCTGTTCTTATGCTGTAACATCCTTAAAGCTTTTAATATCTTTATCAGATTTCTTTTTACTTTGCTGCTGTTCCCATTTTGTTTTGCTGTTTTATTTACATGGGTTTATCTTTTTTGTGAGACACCTTGTAGGGAGGTAGGGCAAAAAACATGTATAAATACATTAAAATAAATAGCTGGACTTTACATGTTAAGCTAAGAGTCCCAGGCTCTGACTCTTAACCACTGTTTTTTTCAGATGTTATGGCAACATGTATGGGGAGCCCGCCAGCCACATATAATGGGAGTGTGTGCTACCCATGATCCGCCCAATATGTGTGCTTGCTATGTTATGTGAATGTGACAGTGCATGTTTTTACCGTGCATATATAGCTTTGGTACATATGAACTGGGGGCTGTGGTGGCTCAAGTGGTTAAGACGCTGAACTGCAGGCTGTGGAAGGTCAGTAGTTCAGCAGTTCAAGACCCGAGAGTGCCGCATGACGGGGTGAGCTCCCGTCTCTAGTTCCAGCTCCTGCCAACCTAGCAGTTCGAAAGCAAGAAATTGCAAGTAGATAAATAGGGACCACTTCGGTGGGAAGGTAACAGCGTTCCGTGCGCCTTGGTGTTTAGTCATGCCGGCCACATGACCACGGAAATGTCTTCGGACAGCGCTGGCTCTTTGGCTTTGAAACGGAGATGAGCACCACAACCCTAGAGTCAGATTCGACTGGCTTTCGAGCAAGGGAACCTTTTACCTACATATGAACTGACTGAGAGTTTTTTTCAGGGTTTCCATTAATGTGCACCAAGGCTGTACATTCATGTTAAATATTTGTGTCACCTCTGTTTACACAACATAGTGATTACACATATCTAGAGGACTGCAGGTAGTGAGTGTTGTTGTTATACACAGTTGGTGGGCTCCTGGTTGGTGTGCATGGTTGTAATATCTGAAAAGCTGTGTCCACTGTAAATATTTGTTTAGATATTTAAAATATTTATCTCTTATCCTTTCCTCTTTAGTCCAATATGTTAGTACTCCCTAGTGAAGCCAGTGAGTAGGTGTTCTCTAATGAACATGGGGCACGTTAAGGCATGAGAAGTGGGACCTGGTAAACCAAGGTCTTTCAGTTGACTTCATCATCTAACACTGTTGCTTTGTGCTTTTCAAAATGCCACCCAAAAGCTTCTTAAATTAACGACACATGCTGGTAAATAAAGGAAATGTAGAAATTCTTGGTTGGACACTTCATGTTTTGCACATGAGCAAGTATTTGTGGTGGACCAAGTTGAGAAGCAATTTAATTTACTTATAACTCAAGGCAGATTGGATCCTGTTTTTCTAAGAGGGACAGGCTGATTTAATTAACCCACTACTGACACCAAGGGCAGGACCCCTTCTTCCTTTTTACATCTCTGATAAATATGTACCATAGCCTGTAGGGGACAAAGCCAGCTGCACTCAAATTCATGTTTATCTTATGCGTCTCTGTGTATATATTTTCAAAATATGGAAATAAAAAAGTGCCATGAATGAGCACTGTTTGCAATTATATGTAGGAATAGCTCTGGGTTCCAAACTTGTAAATAGCTCCTGGTAATCAGTTTAGCCTTAAAACAGCATGAATCACATCTAACACAGATGCAGTGCTAAGCTATATATTTCAAATTGCAAGTTTTCCATGACATAAAAATAGAATGTCACGTATAATGTGTTTTTAAACTGCTGTAGGTCTCAGGTGGCAGCTGTCCAAAGGACCACACATAGCAGGAAATCACTGCATGAAGTTGCCCAAATATAGGACTAGGGCTTCTTTCTTTACTTCATCATTATTTACGTGGAAGAGATATTTTAGGAGTGGATTTGTATGGTGGTCAGATTGCTAAGCTTAAATTGACCAGTGGACTCGTCAAAAGTACAGTTTCTTCTCTCTTTCACTCATGTACACAAATTCTCTTAGCTCATACATACACAAAGACATACCCCATCCACTCTTCTCCAATAGAGCCAGTTTGGTTTGTTCTTATGCAGAAGAAGTGCCAGCTGCTGCAAAAACAGAAAGGAACATTCTTCCTGAACAAAATTGCCTTTATTTCTCCCCCAGTTCCCCTTCTACCATACCTCTGTATCTGGGTGGCATCAGGGCTGCCAACAGGGGAGAACGGGGGGGATTTGGGCCCCCCAAGTCAGCTGGAGGGCCTCTGAAGCCAGTGTCATGCTCCATCCAGCCAAACATCTTTCCATTTATTTTAATGCAGTTCTGTCTGCAGCTACTAGGGGTGATTAATACATGGCATTCACTTCCACAGGAGGTGGTGGTGGCTACAAGCATGGATGGCTTCAAGAGGGAATTAGATAAGCATATGGAGCAGAAGTCCATCAGTGGCTGTTAGCCACAAGGTATAGATAGGAACTCTCAGTCTGGGGCAAGTGATGCACTGTATTCTTGGTGCTTGGGGGGGGGGCAACAGTAGGAGGGCTTCAAGTGTCCTGGCCCTACTGCTGGACCTCCTGATGGCACCTGGTATTTTTGGCCACTGTGTGACAGAGTGTTGGACTAGATGGGCCATTGTCCTGATGCAACATTGGCTTCTCTTATGTTCTTATGGGTGCAGGGAAATCTGAGCACAGTAGAAGTCACTCTGCTATTGGCTACACTTGCCTTTCATGCTAAGCCTATTAACCAAACTGGTACTGATGGCTACATGTCATTTTCTCCAACAGTCTAGCCTTTCTCTGTTCCTTTGTTTTCACCCAGTTCAACCAGATCTTGCAAAGCAGTACTTAGGATGTTGCAAAGCAGTACTTAGGATGTTGCAGCAAGATAAAACAACCTTTCCCTCTCTTTTCCTTATTTTCTCTCCATCTTTTCCACACTTTCCTCATTTTCTCTCTCCTTCCACTTAATTTTTCCATGACCCCCTCCCTATTTATTTTCAGATCCTGGTCTCAAGTCTTTCTCATCCTTATCCTGCTTGGCAACCAAATGTACTTATTAGTAACACAGTATAAAATATGTTAATTTTGCCATTGTCACATATTCATTTAGTTTATTCTTCCATTCCTTCAGGTCTGGGCACTTCACTGCCTTCCATTTGGTTGCAAATATTACTCTTAATGCCCAAACCTTTGTTAATATTATGAATAGAAGGGGTGGGTGAATAATATTTCCCCATGATCTAACAAAGTAGTAAAAGGATGCTCTCTCTCCACTCTTCACATGCATGGTAATAGAACATTGATCTGTTTTAGTGACTATATATGTGGAACAGAAGTTAGAACTCCCAGTTCAGGCCAGTTATTATTATTGTGTTGGTGGAAGACCTAAGAGCCCTTTGTAAAGGCCACTTCACTATATGACAAATACCCTACCCAGGCCCCGGTAACATGAGTGGGATAATCCGCAGGGAACGGGAGGCTTTTAGAGCCGGAGTGAAAAGACGCACGGTAGTGCAATCTCAACTTCCCCCGAGGCTCCCCGCCCAAGCCTCTGGCAGCCGATTACACCACGTGAGGCAACACAGCAGCAAGGCATATGTGCGCATGCTGGGACACTGACAGGTGCTGGCTGCGACGGGCTACCAGCACTTCCTGATCAGAAGCCCGCACGTGCCGTGCATTATCAGGAAAATAGTGCATGGTTCCCGGTAGCTTTTAAATCCACGTCTTCGGGCCGAAGCTGTGGGTTAGAGACGGGAGTGCGACGCTTCCCAGATGTTAAAGTATGATCGCACCAGTTTAATCTGCAGGCAAGCCATCCCTCTCGCGAGGAAAATTCTCCGTGTGTCCGGGGCCCCAGTCTTTCTTCCTGAAAGGGACCCAAAGCTGCATTGTTCTTTTGTCCTCCATTTTATCCTCACAACAACCATGTGAGGTAGGACTGGCTGTGAGTGTGTTGCCCAGCAAACTTCAATGGTGGTTTGGGGATTCTGAGTATTAGAGATGAATGACAGGTTGCTTAAAACTCTCTTCTTACATGATGCCTATCATGAAGATAATTTGGTTTTGGGTGTTCAAATTCCCTTCGGTTTTGGCAGTGCAACTTCCATCATCAGTCTGGGGTTAGTGGCCAGTTTTCAGACATGTAGCATTAGTTTTTGAGTTATGCCTGCCACAAACAGAGACCCTTCGTTTCCATTGCAAATAGTACAGTGTGGTGGTGGTTTGTAGTGGTGGGCCTGGATTTTCTCATGCTTTCAGTTTTGGCCCTGGAACTCCCACAGTCTTTCTGGAGCTTGTGGCCAGTTTTGAGTCTCCTGGCTTTATTCTCTGTTGAGTTATGCCTGCCAGTGTGGTGTAGTGGTTAAAGTGTCTCACTAGGGTCTGGGAAACCCAGGTTCAAAGCACCACTCTACTACAGAAGCTTCCTGGGTGATCTTGGGCCAGTCACACACACTCAGCCTAACCTACCTGGCAGGGTTGTTGTGAGCATAAAATGGAGGAGACAGAATGATGTAAGCTGCTTTGGTCCCCATTAGAATTGCCAACCTCCAGGTGTCATCTGGAGATCTCCCGCTATCACAGTTGATCTCCAGATGACCGAAATTATTTCCCCTGGAGAAAATGGTTGCTTTGGAGGGTGGACTCTATGGCATTATACCCTGCTGAGATTCCTCCCTTCTTCAAACCCCACCATCTCCAGGCTCCACCCCCAAAATCTCCAGGCATTTCCCAACCTGGAGCTGGCAATCCTATCCCCATTAGGGAGAAAGGCAGGATATAAATAAAATAAATAAGTAACAGAGAGAGTGACGGGCTGATTCTTTTATTACTATAGATTCATCGTCACAGCAAGCCAAATGATTTGTTTTGATATGGTATTTAATTTGGATCAGGGTCCTATGGGGCCCCCAAGTAGACTCTTTGCCTGGGGGCTCACGGTGGCTCTCGACAGCTTTAGGTGGCATGCTACAAATCCATAGTGGGGACAGAGAGTCAGGAGAGGATAATTTAGACATGTAGCTTGAAAGTCTTTCACATGCAATGACAGCAAAGCCAAAAAGGAACAAAACATTTCCAGAGCTCTGTAAAATTCATCCCAATATGAAGAGTTTAACAACTGCACACGATAGATATAACAGCAGGGTTATATCTTTTTATCAGAACCAACTAGACCATAAAGTAATAAGCAAGTTTTCAGGTTCACCTAAACTCTTTTTCAGGCCACCAGAAGTGGGGGAGGAAGAGATATCATGGGAAATAGTGAACAAGTTCCTGTCTGCAGTTTGTAAGATGGGATGGAAGATATTTTATGCAGAATTAATTATACTGTACTAGGTGTGCTCCACCTCACCCCCAAAATCTCAGTTTACACCAAAGGTTACTAGGAAGAACTATTCCCTTCTCTTAGCATGCCTTCTTCAGTACTATTGCTTTTCAAAAGGTAAAGTCTGCCGTGATCGAAAGCTAATCAAATCTGGCTCTAGGGGGCAATGTTTATCTCTGTTTCCAAGCCAAAGAGCCAGCTCTGTCCAAAGATGTTTCCATGTTCATGTGGCCAGCATGACTAAACAATGGGCACACGGAATGCTGTTACCTTCCCTCCAAAGTGGTACCTATTTATCTACTTGCAATTTCTTGCTTTCAGACTCCTGCCTACTGTTCATTGTCTAGATTTCTTTAATTGTGTGACAGGCTTCCTAAAATGCCAGCTTGACAGGATTGCTCTGAACAGAGGACTGTTTCAGAGGTGATTTATGGAGGTTTTGGCAGGGCTGCCTACTGCAACTGACATCTGACAAATCTTGCAGTCTTAGCCTTGTTATCTCCAGTAGCGGTGTGTGGTGCTGTGGTGCCGGATTTGGAGTAGGCAGGCAGTAGCTGGCTTGAAATGAAAGGGTATAAAATCATTAAAAAGTTGTTTTAAAATAAATGTAATTGTGAGAAATCAGAAGTGCCTTCCCAGAGTTCCAATTAAATCCTAACCAATCAGTACCCACACTTACTTCTCCTATTCTGTTGGAAAAATAATGAGAGAGATGAAAGAGGCCCAGGCGAGTGAAGTCCTTTGCTGCCCTTTGAAGATGGGGAAATGGCAAACATTGCCTGGGAGAGGCTGTACTTATCTGACAGCTGTTTCTGGCTCTTTAAGGTACCAGGAAGCTTGGCAGGAGGATCTAGTCTGCTTGCTTCAAGGACTCCCCAAAATAACAGCGGCCTCGGTAGCTTGAGTCTAGTGCATCTTAAGTCACAAAGTTATGTTGGTAGACAGAAAAACTCGAGCTATGTAAAGAGGAATAAATGAATAGCATTGGCTTGGCTGCACATAGCGCTTCTTACCTAATTGTGATGTCATCCTGAAAAGCTCTGATCCATTCTGTTGTCATCACAGGTACAGATTTAAAGGACAAAGGGAAGGAGGAAAAAAACTTGGAAACCAGGTGTGAGATGCTGTTATCCCAACAAAAGCATAGGATTCTTCACTCCTGATTTGTGTGCATGTATAAATGTTAAGGTGAGATAGGAAGTGGAAGAGAATAACTTTTAAGTGTACACTCCAGCCAGTTCATGGTCTACATATAATGGCAGGGAATGTTAAAAAAAGGAAGGGCGAGGAAGCCACTATTTTATTTCACACATAAGAAATAAATACATTCATTTTCAAGGGGATGGTTTTTTAATACTGCTATGTCTGAATTGCATCTTTGATATTTATTAAGGATTTAGCATTTCAAAATGTGTAAATGCAACCAGGGATCTTGACAGCAGAGGTGGGGGAGGAGATTGCTTGGCAAGAAATAATTAAAGTGAGGGAAAGTCAGCTTATCATTCTGACAGTGCAATGTATGTTTTTCAACATATGTTGTGCCATCAGGTAAATTTGCATGAATTAGAATGAAATTAATTTGGCCTCGAAGTTCTTTCAGATTTGTGTACAAGTTTCCCAAACTGATGTCAGTCATTTGTAATTAGCGGCCTTGCACTTTTAGCATTCGTGTCTTCCTAATGCATGAATTTGCTACATCACTTTGGGCAAATGTCCCATTCACTTAATTAAGGGTGAATGAATATTGCTAGGTATTAGAAAATGTATGTAAGCCTGTGGAAATTTTGCACTGGCTTTGTCAATGAAGCAAAGTAGGCAAGCAATCAGAAACTGATTGTACACACTTCTGAATGAATACAGTGATTTGAACAGGCTCCATTTCATAATACATACTGAAAAAGTTTTTCAGTAAATAAAAACATTCTTATTACCATTAATGTATTATCTAATATTTCTGAGATTGTATAAATTAATATACCATTCATCAACTACAAATTACATGAATTATTTTTAAAATCTTTTTAAAGTGTACTTTTGGAGCAACTACTAATTCCCTTAATTTTAGCTTCCAGAAATAGTGCAGAGAATCCTGCATGTCATAATGTACCAGAGAAAAAAGATCTATTAATTCTTATGTGCCTTGCTTTTTCCAGTTTAGGTAGCCCAATTCTGCAAACTGACTTTGAGCTGTGGCAACAAGCATAGTTTGCAAGGTAAAACTAAATCCGGCACTGGCAAATCAGATAAAGACATAATTTCTCATATTACTAGTGCTAGACTGTTTGGAAATAAAAGTATGGATTTCACCATTGCTTCCAATTTCACTCTTTGGCCATTCAGTCCTTTGAATTCTGCTTTCACCAATGTGTTCCCATCATAGTCCCATTCTGAAAGAACTCTTGATGCTCTGTGAGGCAAGGAGAAGGCTGCTGTAGGCTGATCCTTATGGTACAGAGGTTCATATGCTGCCGACCTTAGAAGCTACTACCCTGGAACAGAATCTGATAGGATGATGCTGTAAGACAGCAACTAGTTAAGACACTGGAGGTTCCTAGCTAGATCTCCAGATGTCTTAAAAATTCTTTAAAATCATTGTTTTTATCCATGCAGACACCAAAGGATAATCTTTGCAGATGTTCTCCACAGGGGAAGATCCATTTAGATCAGCTGGAAATGTTTAATGAGAATCATGATTAAGAACCATTTTTCTTCCTGGTAGAAATCTTAAGTTTCAACAATATGACTTGAGATTCTCACCATCCCACCCCAAATTTGTTCATAATATTTGTACTGTCTAAATATGTGCACAAGCCTTACTGCTTTCTTAGAAAAGGTTCTAATACTTCTGATAAGAAGCATTAGTAACGCTATTGGCACATTGGAGCTTAGGGGACTGAAGCTGAAAATAAGAACTCAACATTTAATTTGATAAGCAGATAAAAATGGGAAAGGAGGACCTTTTTTCAAAAAGGAAAGATGTGAAGTTTGTGGGGTTTTATGAAGATGGACATGCAACCCAAGCAAGACCAACCCATCTCATGCTTGCCACTGGTTCGCCTGTATGGCAGTCCTGACCAAAAATGCTTTTATCCTGATAGTAAATCCAAGATTTACAGAGCTGGCTGCTGAGGAAGGAACACACGGGAGGCTGTTACTCTAATCAGTGCTATGGGTTTTCTGTGAGACAGATGGTTTTACCATAGCAATCTGGCTTCCCTCTAGTATTTTGTGTTCAGAAGGCCATTACTCATGCCCCACCACTGTGATTTACCTGTTCACACTGCTGCAGTAAGTGACTGAGAGCATTACCTCAGCCCTCCAGCCATTGAACCACAATAACATTTGTCAGGCTCGGAAGGTGGGTGTGAGGGATAGAATTGGGAGGGCAGGGGGCACAGTTTTCTTTTCCTTGCAGGAATACGCAGCAGAAAAAAGTTAAAAAAGCAGTATTGTGTTTTATAACACCAGCAACTTCATTGTTACTTCATTGGGTATCTGATGAAGAGAGCTTTGACTCTCGAAATCTTGCTGGTCTGGAAGAAGAAGAAGAAGAAGAGAGAAGAGAGAAGAGAGAAGAGATTGGATTTATCCCTGCCCTTCACTACCCGAAGGAAGAGCGGCTTACAATCTTCTTTCCCTTTCCTTCCCCACAACAGATGCCCTGTGAGGGCGGTGGGGCTGAGAGAGCTCTTTTGAGAATTGCTCTTGAGAGAACAGCTCTGAGACAACTTGTGAATGACCCAAAGTCACACCAGCAGCTGCATGTTGAGGAGTGGGGAATCAAACCTGGTTCTCCCAGATCAGAGTCCATGCTCCTAACCACTACACCAAACTGGCTCTCTTCAAGTTCCTGAAGAAGTGAGCAGTGAAAGCTCATATCCTGCCACAAATTTTGTTAGTCTTTAAGGTGCTACTGGGCTCTTGCTCTTTTCTACTGCTACAGACAGATAGGAATGGGCACAAAATGAGAAAATGGGGTTTCGTTTGTGACATAACCATGAACTGAACTACAAACCGAATCAGTTTGTCCAGTTCGTGGTCCTGGAAACCCCATTGAAAAGGACCATAGTCCCTTTAAACGGGGTTTACAGAAAGCCCAAAAAACAGCTGAACCACAGGAAGCAGCTTATTCCTTGCCACTCAGCTGTTTGGGCTGTCTTCTGAAGTTCCTTTAGACTTTAAAGGGACTGCAGAAGATAGCCCAAAAGAGCTGCATGGAAGGGAGTGCCTCCCCACCGTTCAGCTGTTCTTTAGGCTGTCTTTTGCAGTCCCTTTAAATTTTAAAGGGGAGCGCCTCCCCACCATGCAGCTGTTTTTGAGGCTTTAGCAGGGAACAGAAAGCAGGGGTCTAAAGAGGCTTGGGAGTTCCCTTAAACCCCCACTTTCTGCCCCATCCAAAAACCACACAAACCACTCTAAAAATCTGTGGAAGTTCATGACAGTGAACCCGTCACAAACTTCTGTTCACGAACCATGAACAGGGCAAAATTTGTCATGAATTTTGCTTCGTGACTTGGTTCATGCCCATCCCTACAGACAGACTAACATGGCTATCCATCTTGACCTGTCTCAGTGGAGAGTGGAAGTGTCACATTTCTGGCCTTCAGATAGGAAGCGGCATGAAGGAGTTCAGATATTCTCAGACAAAGGATACTTCTATCCTAAGGAAAGCAGATCATGGACTCCCAAGTGGAAAAGATCTAGGAAGGAAGGAAGGAAGGAAGGAAGGAAGGAAGGAAGGAAGGAAGGAAGGAAGGAAGGAAGGAAGGAAGGAAGGAAGGAGTTGGTTTTTTACTCTGCTTTTCTCTACCCTAGGGAGTCTCAAAGCAGCTTACAGTCACTTTCCTTTCCTTGTGAGGTAGGTGGTGCTGAGAGAGTTGAGAGAGAACTGTGACTAGCCCAAGGTCACCCAGCAGGCTTCATGTTGGTCTGGAAGGAGTGGGGAATCAAACCTGGTTCTCCAGATCAGTGTCCACCGCCCTTAACCATTACACCACACTGGCTCTACCATCAGACCAGCACCAGGTATCAGGACTACAGATGGCACAAGTGAGCAACCTACCCTCCAGGGCTTCTATACTTCTTCCTAAGTCCACATATCCATTTTTTATCCTGCCTTTGCTCCAAAGAGCTCTGGGCTCTTCCCTTCTCATTTAATCCTTTCAACAACCTTATGAAGTAGGTTAAGGTGATAGAGCGTGTCTCAAGGTCACTCAGAGGTCTCCCAAACTGTAGACTGACGCTCTAGCCACCACAATAAACTGGCCCTCAAATAATTGGTGTCTGAGATATCAACAGACCTGTCTAGAAATAGTGGGGTGATTGCAGGCCTAAGAATGAACCATTTAAGCCCACTGTCACTAAATGGTGGGACTTGGAGCTATCATGAGGTCCCTCAGGCATAAGGTTCTATTTGTGCTGTAGCTCACTACACTAATGTGTCTGCTATCCGTGATATCTGTCCAAATCAAGAGGAGCTCCAGAGTCTACTGATTGGAGATCATAGCCTAGTTCTCACTGGAGTAATAAACTTGTATCTGGTCATTACCACTTCACACTGCTAAAAGGATTCACATTGTCCATGCAAAAATATTCATTGCAGATAGAAAACTAGATTTTAGGGAGACTGCTAGTCTATACCCCTTCTCCCTGATGTTTGATAGTCTATGTGGAAAGCATCTTTTGTATGGAATAGTATTTAAGTATCTGGGCTCCCAATTGCAGTCTGATATGGTACAGATAACACAGGTTTACCTACCCTGTAAGAACTGGGCTTATATCTCTCTCTGCACTCTCTCCTTGCATCTTCCTGGTGTTTGCCTGCCTACTCCTCATCTGTTCAGTTAAGCCTCAGTGACTGTGTCCCATATAAGAACAACCCAATTGGCTTAAACAGGAGAGGAAGAGGAAAAAAATGGATCAGAAATCAAAGAAGGTGTCTACAGTGAACAGCAGGGGCTCTTGTCATCTGTTTTACCCCTAGTGCTATAGCCAGAATTATTCAAATCAGTATGAAGTTACACATGGAAAAACCAGTGCATGTAGAAGGGGAGTTGGCACGAGCAGGCAAGAAGTGTTCACATGTAGGCTGCATCTCTGTGACTGGAAAAACAGCTCCCGGATCATGGGGATAGAATCTTTGTATTACAATGCCTCTGTACCCTAGGACTCCATGCTCCTGAGCTGGCAATCACACATGCACGGGGGTGTCCACTCCCTGTCTATATGCATTGATTACAGAGTATGTAATGGCATTTCTGGGAGGGCTTGTGATGGATCTAGAGGGCTTGAGTTCCTTCACTGACAATAAGTGTCATGAAAAGCAATGAAATACCACAAAAATCAATAGGAGATTGGTGCACACAGAACGGAAGCCCAACTCTTATTTCAGCTGTGATTTCTCACTAGGCTAAACATTACAAGTTAAGAAGGGTGTGTGTGTGTTTGTAAAGTTTAAATGACTAGTATTTTCAAGCCTTGGGAGAAAAACAAATGAGAATCTCCTACATATGAACTTCTGCCTCTGGTCAATGAAGAAGAGCCATGAACTGCCAGAGCAAGGAAACCAGAGCCCAGAGGGCTTTACTTCCCCTGTCTCTCTCCTGGACAAGCTTTGCTCTTGTCTTAAAAGAGAGCCTGAGCAAATCCTGGCATGAGCAAAAGGGTCAGGTAACAATATCCTTTCTGTAGTCCTTCCCCAACTTTTGTTTGTGGCAGTTAACAAGTGGCGATGCAAAGAAACTGGTAAATAACTACAGTTAATGTGCTTGATTTGCATAATTAGGAAACCTGGTAAAATATACTGGGCTCGAGATGCATATAATGATCAGCTCAGACAACTCTAGCAGGGCCAAAGCTCTGTTTATATGCATGCAAAACACTCCACCTCACAAACCCCCACTCCCCGTGATAGGCTATTTACAAAACATTACTACTTGATTGGTTTACTCCAGAGTCCTGGTCGGCTATTGTTCTTGTGCTCCAAGCTCAGTCAGTCTCCAGGGTGATTCAGTCAGGGATGATTCAATCCCAATACATAACACCTGGATTTGGTGGACTAGAATAAGGCAAACCTGTGCAGAACGAAGAAGATTCTTTAGAAGTTTTAGCAGCGACCCCACTGTGGAAAAACACTCATTAAGCCTGTGATACAAGTGCAGTCAGACTAAGGGGTCTGTTGGCTTGCTTGGAGGACAAGAAGCTGACTTTGTACAAGTTGTGCTGACTGGTTTCTCCTTGTGCCTCTCATGAAGCTTCCTCCCCCTCTCTCAGAGTGGACAGCAATGATTCCGTGGCCTTTGGATCATCAATGAGGCCTCGTCCTTCTTTGTCAGCATTCTGCAAAAAGTGCAGAACTTCAGTGCATTATTCAGGACAGCTTTTTTACACCGGTAACAGGACTGGATAGCTTAGGCTAGCCTGATCTCATAAGATCTTGAAAGCTAAGCAGGGTTGACTCTGGCTAGTATTTGGACGGGAGACCTCCAAGGAATACCAGGGTCATGATGCTATGACTATGTAATTCCCACACCATTTAATGTTAATGCTTACACTTTGTTTCAGCTCAGTTTCAGCTGTATTACCAAATTTCTGCTCATTTTCAGATTTCTTCAGTCCAATTGTATTGGACTCTGTTGTATTGTCTATTGGAATGTCCCATTCCTCTTCATTTAAATTGTCCTGTGCCTTGTAATCTGCCTTGAGTCTCAGTGAGAAAGGCAGACTATAATAATAATTAATGAATACTGATCATATGGCATTGTGTGTAAAATAGGCAGGAGATCCTATGATTGTCTGGCAGACAAAAGTTCTAGCTCTTTAATGTTATGTACCACTAGGTGGCAAGCTAGACTTATTTTTAAGGCAAGAAACATTTCAGAGGTGGTTTGCCATTGTCTGCCTCTGTGTCACAACCCTAGTATTCCTTGGAGGTCTCCCTTCCAAATATTAGTCGAGGCTGACCCTGCTTAGCTTCTGAGATCTGATGGGATCGGGCTAGCCTGGGCAGACTATAAATGACATAAATAAATGAATGTCCATTTAAAAACAAAAATAAAAAAGCCTAAAAACAATAAATAAGCTCCTTTTGATTGGGTATTCTGCAGATGTGTTGAAAGTAAAATTGAAAACAAAGTTGACAGCATGCCTGAAGTGGAGAGTGCAGCATTAGCTGATGGGTACCTTTGTCCTCTAGTAAGCCCACCATACCCCTTCCTCTTTCTCCATGTGTCTGAATGCAAACTGTTACTGGAGGCACATCAGATATCAGCAGAAGAAAGTTGCTTTGAGAGACTGTGTCAGTGGTCCACATTCCTGCAGGATTCAAAAAAATAAAAAATGCAACCATGGCTGACACTATGAAAATATTATAGAGCGGGGGTCCCCACAGTGGTGCCCTGGTGCACTAAAGCATCCGCTGACAATTTCTCTGGCACTTGCCAAGTGTCTTTTGAACGTGGATGGGGCCAGATAGGGCTTCTGCCCAGCAGGGCTTCTAATTGGCCATTGGAGACCGGATTGGCTGTGCAGATCTTAAGAGATGTTGCTTTGGCAGCAGCTGCCACCACAGCTGCATGAGTCACTGCAACGACTGCAGGTAATCTGTGAATATGCAAGAAAATATTTCAGAACAATATGTTAATTTTTAAAAGCATCCTGTTAAACAGAGCTTCTACCTGACATTTTCAAAAGTTACTATAAGAGTTATGCATAACCTCACTCTCTGACATTTTGCAGCATGCGGTGGTGGTGAGGGAATAGTTTTTGGGGAAACTCCGTCTTAATTCGGTTAGAAGAGAGGCTTGGTTGCGGGAGGGGGGGAGGCCCCAGTGAAGGAGGCGTGTCTTGCAAACTCTTCCAGCTAATGGCAGAGAAGCTGACCAGAGAGCTTGGGTGCAGTTCTTTTAATAGGTGGCAGGTCGAGAGAGCCGTTTTTGGAGATGGCAGGGACAGGCCAGGAGGCTAGTGATGGAAGAAGATGGTGGTGAAATGAGAAAAAAAACCCTGCTCTGATCCTTTGGACCATGCAGGGACGAAACCCAGTACGGGGAGCACTGCTCTGTCCTCCCCCCCCCCAAAAAAAACCCTTCGACCTCAACCTCAGCCACAAACTTCTGTCCCCATTTCCCATGCCGGGATGAGGGCGAAATGGGAGGCTTTGAAAGATGAGTGATACTGACTAACACTGCCAGTCTGCAGGGCTCAGCCATGGGAGGAAATTGACCAGAATTGAGATTGAAACTGACCCGGCTGGTCTGGGGAGGTGCACCCTGTGGGGGTCTCTCTTTTCCCAGCCCCAATGAACCCCTGAGGACGGCCCCCCGGACTCTGTGCACCCCTGCACACCCCCATGCTCTTTCTCCATGACCCTCCTTGGCTGCCAACTCCCTCCCACCCCTCCCCTCCGCCTCTAGACACCTCCCCGCTCGGCTGTCTTCAATGGGCACTTTGGAATCCCTCACTGGAGGAGCTGCCAACCTGACGACCGCTGCCCTCACCATGCTGAACAGGGCCGAGAGCCAATGTTTCACCAAGGAGCCTCCTGACCTGCAGGGGACGGCAACAGCCAAGGACCCTGCCAGTGAGTTGAAGGTGGGCATCCAACTGGAGCACTTCTACTTCCCCGAGCCTCACCTACAGGAGGGTGGCTGCTACTTGGGGCTGGTCTATGGCAGGCAGCTTGTCCAGGGTGGCTTTGGGGTGAGTGTCCCCTGGCTCCTGCAGGCAGGTTTCTGGCACCCGCCATGAACAGCTGCGCCTCCTACTGACCCCAGCCTTTGCCACCCAGCTCCTGTTTCGGCCGGCCCTCTGGGTACCCCCAGCTACCCGGTGCCCATGGGCAAGATCTACCCCAGCCCCGGGGACCCGTACCCCAGCACGCATGGTGGCAAGGGCTGTAACCCACCAGCGGTCCTGCACATGTTCCCATAGGGCCCACTCTACCCGATGCCCGGCTATCAGGTGCGCGCGTGCCCACAGAGAGGGCTCTGTGTGCCCCCTCTGGCACGCGTGCCATAGGTTCTCCACCACTGGTCTATTGTTTCAAGCTCTTTCCACAGAGAGGGCTCTGAGTGCCCCTTCTGGCATGCGTGCCATAGATTCGCCACCACTGTACTAGTTCATAGAGTATTAGGTTAACACCCTCCCCAATAGAAACAGCACATGTACCATTAAGAAATGGGTGACCTCTGAGATCTCAGTGGCCATTGCCACAACAATATTGCCAGCTGTCCCTATTCTCTATATTCTCCCTAAGGAGTGTTATAAAAAAGACACATGAGTGTAGGGAGTGTGTGTGTGTGCACTTCCCTGTGAGATTGACCAAGTAAACTTCCAAAACGTGGATCCTTTTTTGGGGGGGGAAATAGACTTATTGGGGATTTCACTTTTTTTGTCTAATACCCTGGAATCATAAATCCAATATGGAAACTTCCTTTCCAGGAATGGCTGGTGTGGTATAGTGGTATGCTGTAGTATAGTGGTTAGAGCTTGATTTGCATCAAGGAACCTGGGATAGTGGGGTTTGAATCCCTTGCTCACCAATGGAAGCCTGCCAGGTGACGTTGGGGCTGTCACAATCTCTCAGGACAAGCTGCCCCTTCAAAATTGTTGTTATGAGGATTAAGCGGAAGAGGCAGACTAATGTGACATGCCAAGTTGGGTTCCTGATCCGGGAGAAAAGAAATAACAAATAATAAATCAATAAGCACTAAAATCACACTCCGCTGCTGGCATCACCCTTCAGTCTGGCACACAAATGTCAGGTCATCCGATTACTCAAGTTTCAGGAACTAGCCTGGATGTCTTAGAACTGCACATTCCATTATTATTTTAATGAAACCCACCATGTTCTGTTTATAAGCCTCACTCCGAGAAATGTTTTTGAACTCTTGATTGTGTTTATACATGAAAAGAATTAGAGCATCTCTTCTGCTAGCTGTGCCATGAAAATGTTTAAAGTGGGGCAGAACATGGATGAAGGATCAGTGTGTATTGCAGCCAGCCATTGTAGGGTTTACATTCACATTATAAGATGGTTTATGGAAAAGCTGGTGTGGGTCTGGTATGTGAAGATGCCCTCTGTTTTGCTCTCTGAGCCATGTTGACTGACCATTGTAATAGCATACAATCAGCAAAGTTAAAACTACACTGTTTTTAATGCATCAGATAGTACATATAAAACCGTCATAACTTGAGATGCACAAAACAGCAGGAAAGCAGGCATGACTAGATGATTCTGCTGGATCCACAGCCATCTCTGTTTCTATTCAGATATCCTGCAGTCTCTTGCTGCCTGTTCTTACAGGTTGGCCCTATTCTCCCAAGTGATAGTGTGCCCTTTAAAAGGTTTTCAAGATGCAAAGTCAGAGACAAAGATCTAGCGTGGTAGACAAAATATATGTCTTTTATAATGTGAGAATGCCCATGGTCTTATTTTTGGATGTATTATATAATTTTTATAATGGGGTTGGCTTTCAGATGCATATGGCTGGGGAAAAAAGATGTTCATGTGCCATTCTTCTATTGCAAAGTCACGGTGTCTACATAGGCAGACGTGGATCTGAGTGCTGATACTAGAAGCCTTCATGCTGTCAGCTCAGGGCTTGAGACTACAAGTTCAAGAAGCATTATCAGCAGGGAAAATATATGATGTGGTCATAAGCGCTTGGGACGTTCAAAACAACCATGGTAGATGTTTGAACTTATCATAGTCAAGCTGCTCATTTACACATGAGTCAATCCCCTTGCCAGATCTCCTCAGTCTTTTTGTTTGAAGTGAAATCAAGTGCCATGTTGATGACAAGAGACCGTGGAGAACTTGGGTTCCTTGAACAGCTGCTGATTCAGCTCCTGTTAACCAGTCATAAATGAGGACCAAGTTTTTAAATAGACTGTTCCCTGTTCATCGGCCCATTTGTGGCTGATTGGCCAGTTGCTTCAGTGTATTCCTTCCTAAGAGTACAGGTACAGCACAGTCGACTTTTTGCACAAGCACATTCTCATACAATGCAATGGAGTTGGCTCCCCTTCACAGCCAATTGTACAATATTACAGTCATGAGTTATATAAATAATAAATAAATGCTGCATTTAAAAAAAATTCTGCCATCCAGTGCTTATCTGATAGTCCTTAATGACATTCATGGTTGCTCATCTGTTTGTTTTGGCATTGTTTTTATCTATGTGCAGTTCTGAAAAAAAACAATGCAACTCTATTTGGCAGATGCCTTAGTTACCGGTGCCCAAGTGAACAGACCCAGTAATTGGCTCACATCTGATCCTCACAGTTGAACACAGCAAGCTGGACCGCTGTACGAGTTTGCAGAAAAATTCATAGCATTCCTAGTAAGAACATGAATTTAATATGTGTGTTATATGCCATCAAGTCACTTCCAACTCATGGAGACCCTATGGATTAATGACCTCCAGAACATCCTATCTAGAACAGCCTTGCTCAGGTCTTGCAAACTGAGGGCCATGGCTTTCTTGGTCAAGTCAATCCATCTCATGTTGGGACTTCCTGTTATCCTACTGTCTTCAACTTTCCTAGCATTATTGTATTTCCCAGTGAGTCTTTTATAATGTGACCAAAGTACAATAGCCTCAGTTTGGGCATTTTTTCAGGCTTGGTTTTATCTAGAACCCACTAATTTGTCTTTTTGGTGGTCTGTGGTATCCATAAAACTCTCATCCAATACCACAAGTCAACTGAATCAATTTTCCTCCTGTCAGCTTCCTTCATTGTTCAACTTTCACATCCATTCATAGTAAATGTACTTAATAACCGCCATGTATGTAGTACTTTCAAGTGTTCTATGCAGTGGCAGATTAACCATTAAGCAGACTAAGCACATGCTTAGGGCACCAGGGCCAAAGGGGGCACCACAAAGTTGGGAAAAGGGTGAAAAGGGAAAAAAAGAATGAAGATTTGTAAAAAAAAAAAAAAAAAGACACAGTACAGTATATTGTGTTATCATCTGAATAAATTTTTGTATTGCTGTGCGCCCCGCAGCCTAGATGGCTCACTAGGGAGACAGATGCTCTGCCTGTCTGTCCCCGGCTGTGGGGCTCCCTTACTTTCCAAAGCACCAACTCTTGGCCCAGGGGAGCCCCCTCTCTGAATATTCTCCAGGCCCCCAGTGTGGGTCAGTCACCATGACTTCCAGGTGTGCACACACGCACAAACACACACATGAAAAATACCAAAAGAGAGAGAGAAACTGCACAGGGGTGGTCGAAAGAAGGCTGGCCCTGGAGCTCCGTCCATCCATCCGAGCTCCATCACAAGGAGATGGGCTGCCTTCTGTCCAGACCCTTCCCCAAGAGGCCTCCCTCACAGGGGAGGGGGGTTGCCCTTTTCACTGCTGTGATGGCCACCCCCCCGGGAGTGTGATTATTTGCAAACCAGCCGGGCTCCCCGCGAGCCCCTCTGTCCCTGCCGGTCCTGTTTCTTGGTGGCCACTGGAACAGGATGGGGGCAGCTGGCAGGTAGGGTGTCCAGTGTTGGGCGTGGGCAGGCAGCTGCCTGACGAGAGTCCCACCTTCTCCCACTGAGCACTGAACATAAGAACATAAGAACATAAGAGAAGCCAATGTTGAATCAGGCCAATGGCCCATCTAGTCCAACACTCTGTCACACAGCGGCCAAAATATACCAGGTGCCATCCGGAGGTCCAGCAGTGGGGCCAGGGCACCAGAAGCCCTCCCACTGCTGCCCCTCCAGCACCAAGAATAGAGTGCATCACCTGCCCCAGACTGAGAGTTCCCATCCATACCCTGTGGCTAATAGCCACTGGTGGACTTCTGCTCCATATGTTTATCTAATTTCCTCTTGAAACTGTCCATGCTTGCAGCTGCCACGACCTCCTGTGGCAGTGAATTCCATATGTTAATCACTCTTTGGGTGAAGAAGTATTTCCTTTTATCTGTTTTAACCCGACTGCTCAGCAATTTCATAGAGTGCCCACGAGTTCTTGTATTGTGAGAAAGGGAGAAAAGTACTTCTTTCTCAACCTGCTCAATCCCATTCATAATCTTATAAACCTCGATCATGTCACCCCTCAGCCGTCGTTTCTCCAAGCTAAAGAGCCCCAAGCATTTTAACCTTTCTTCATAGGGAAGGTGTTCCAACCCTTTTATCATTCTAGTTGCCCTTCTCTGCACTTTTTCCAATGCTATAATATCCTTTTTGAGTTGTGGTGACCAGAACTGTACACAGTATTCCAAATGAGGTCGCACCAATGATTTATACAGGGGCATGATGATACTGGCTGATTTGTTATCAATTCCCTTCCTAATAATCCCCAGCATAGCGTTGGCCTTCTTTATTGCAGCTACACATTGTGCAGACATTTTCAGCGAGTTATCCACTACGACTCCAAGATCTCTCTCTTGGTCACTGGCGCCCCATTCCTTACCGGCAGCAACCGAGGACCTCAAGACGAGGGCAGGAGGCCGGCGCTGAGTCCCCTCGAGCCCGGCCGTGGGGGGGCAGGTGGACATGTTCCCTGCTGCGGGGTGCCCGGCCGGCCTCGGGGGGAGCAGAGGGGGTGCCGTCTCCAAGGGCTTCACAGTGCGGCTGGGGGATGCTGGAGTAGGGGGAGTGTGTGTGTCCCCCTCCCCCTCAGCTAGCTGCTCCCTTTGCAGTGGCCCGGGAAGGAATGCTGCTCCCCCACTTACCTTGGTGGTGCCCAGCCAGGCCAGCACTCCCCCCTCGTGCTTGGGCTATTGGCAACACCCTCCCGCCCCAGCCAGGCGCACAGCAGCCAGGCACTTGGCGGGAGGGGGCGGCCCTGACCGTGTGCCGGACTCTCCTGCCCCACTGCTTGGGCTGCCTGTTCCCGGCTAGGTCAGGGAGATGCAGGGCTTTTGGCGGGGGTGCGGGGGCTTTTGGCAGGGGGGCTGGGTGCAGTTTGGCACCCTAAGGGCTGGCCCACCCTAGGCGAACACCTGGCCCTGCCTGCCAGTACACTTTACAGCAACACTTAAAGGACCTCAATAGTAGTGTCCCCATACTGCAGAGGAGGCAAAAGAAGAGGAGTGGCTTGCCTTTGGCCACCTCCTAAGTTTATGCCAGAAACAAAACATACCTGATTCCTAGCTCAGTCTCTTCACCCCTGTAGTACTCTAACTGAGTGAATGGTTTCTGTTGGTTTTGATCTTTCAAAGCCAGCTGTACGGGGAGTGGGAAGAGATAGGAGGTGGTGTCATGCACTTCATCTTTCCCTTGTTTCCATGAGTGGATGTATGAAATTGTTTTTAAAAGATGAGTTACCCCAGGAGTAAATTTTACCTGCAAGATTTCCCCTATGGCAGTCTAAGTAATTGCAATGCAAAGACCTCCTTGTGTATTTTAATAGTCTCTTGTATCCCAGGATTTATATAGACCTCACAACGCTGAATCACTGTGACAAATATTTCAGAGGGACTTGATTAGTTAAGGCTGGTGGCAAGTTAAAGAGGACATATCACTGCTTATTGGTTGTGGCTGCAGCTGGCTTCCATTATAAATCTTAATGCTGGTGAGAAAGTTCCTAGAGATGCTGAATTGTTCATCTCACTGTTGTTGGGGTTTCCCCCACAGGCATAGGTTGTTTAATAAATTAGCTAGATTTGCTGAAATGCAGGCACACCTAATGTCTCTGCCTTTTCTTATTAAGTGTAGTTTGTTATTTTGCTTCTTCTCTTGACACCTTCTTGGTGGCTCAAGTAAATTCCACAAGTTAGGACTTTATGAGAGATTCATGGGGGAAAGGGGTAGCTAGCCTCACAGGTTGGCTCACATTGTTTCTGAGTGGGCAGAATATGTCTGTGCTGTTATCTAGACTTTAAAATTCCCCTGCAATGCAGTGCTATTCCCTTATGATAAAGTATGAGCAGTGACTGTATTCCCAACTGCAAGAGAAAATTGGTATGCTGTTAGCCAGGCCATTTGAGAAATGGAATATCCTTTATTCACTAGAGCATATTGGAGACAGGACAGTATACAGGGAAACAAAGAGGACAGGGCCCTATGATGAGCTCACATTTTACATCATCCAACCATATTTGACATATAGACAAATATTTTTTTTCTTAGAGAGTGAAGTCTGATTGTGTTGCAGATAATTTATTTGCATTGAGATAGAAGTACTCCAAAATGTGAGACCAGCTGCCTTGGGTGCGAGGGCCAAAACACAGAGACTCAGATGAAGCCATCATCATCTACTGATCTCAGTTCAGGTAAATTGATTGTAGTTTGTTTGTTTTGATTTTTAAAAAATGTCTTTCCCCAGCAATACATTTACCTCTTCTCTCCCCCCCGCCACAAACCAGATTCTCTCTTCATCAGCCCAGTTAGATTTTATTATGAAATTGTATTTTATGACAGTTTTGAGCTACTTTGGGTGCTCTGATGAAAAAGTGGAATAGAAAAATTGGGAGTAAATGTTTTAAGGTTGTATGAGTTGGTACCAAAGGGCTGACATGTCATAGTGGTTGCCAGGAATATAAAGCTCTTTTCATTATAGTTGCACTTCATAGACCAAACACTAACTCGGCGACATAGTAGCTTTTCCATAATTTAGATACTCCTGCTGAACCAAATCAAATGTGTGGAGAGAGCATTGGCCTGGTGTGGAGGTAGCAGGTGGCCTCCAACCATGCCTGCCCTGCAACTTGACCCAGCAAGATGAAACTATGAACCATTCCCCCAGCTAAGATTAGCAACTACAGTATGCTTAAAAGCCTACTCTTAAGGAAAGGCCTGCTTTGGAGTGAGATCCTACACATGAGCTTGGGGTAGAGTAGGTAATCAGTGCATCTTGAAGATCTGTCTGTAGGAGTCAGAAGAAGGAAGAGACCAAGAGGAAGGATCTTCAGAGCCCCTCTTAGAACAAGCAAGAGGATGAAAGAAGGAGTACAGATCATAATTAACTGCTAGCCTCCTTTCTTCTCTGTGAAACCTTGGACAACCAGCTGGGGATTGGGGTGATCTGAAAGGAGTCTTGTTATTTTATTTATTTTTTTTATTTTACATATTTGTATCCCGCCCATCATGCGAATGGGCTCAGGGCTGGTCACATCATCTCAAATAATACAATAAAGTTTAAAACACAATAAAACATTACATTATAAACATTAAAAATCAAGTTATAGTTGCTGGTGCAAAGTCTGGCCCATTAGTACTGATTGTTATGGCCAGTTGCTGGCAAATGGTAGCCAGTAGGTGGGAGACAGCAACCTCGGGGAGGCCATATGTGGATGCCCACTGCCTCAACCAAAAGCCTGGCGGAACAGCTCCGTCTTGCAGGCCCCTGCGGAACTGAGTAAGATCCTGCAGGGCCCTGATCTTGATAGGTAGCATGTTCCACCAGGTGGGGGCCAGGGCAGAAAAGGCCCTAGTCCTGGACGAGGCTAAATGGATGTCTTATGATCCCACCATGGTTGGGATGTGAGGTGCACCACTTCTTAACATACATAATTGGGCTGATTTACTTCCATAGTAGCTTCCATAAGGGAGAGAAGAAGAGGAGGAGATTGAATTTATATCGCACCCTTCACTACCCAAGGGAGTCTCAGAGCGGCTTACAAACTCCTTTCCCTTCCCCTCCTCACAACAGACACCCTATAAGGTAGGTGGGGCTGAGAGAGCTCTGACAGAAACTGCTCTTTTTCAAGAACAGTTGTGCCAGAACTATGGCTTGCCCAAGGTCATCCAGCAGGTGCAAGTGGAGGAGTGAAGAATCAAACCCAGTTCTCCCAGATTAGAGTCCATGCACTTAGCCACTACACCAAGCCACTACAGAGAAATTCTACTGTATATCAGTGCTTATGGTTAAGTCTTCTTGACAAGTGAAATGCATTCAGAAAGTGTTGAGAGAATTAAAAAAAAATAACTTTCAAATAGCTCCCCTTTGAAATGTTGCAAGAGTGTTCTAATGCTTCTTTCTGTCTTCCTGTCTTGCAAAACAAAATCACATTATGCCACAGGATTTGGAGGAAGATAGATTCTGACACTAATTCATTCAAGAGGTAGTTTTCAAGGGCAGAAATGGTAAGATGTTTAGGAAATTGCCATTAGTTGAAAACTCGACACAATTTTTTATCATTGAAGCTGATGGAAAAGGGGAGAAACCACCATGCAATACAGAATTTGCATAAAGGTTCTCCAATCTAGTGAACAGTTGACAGTATTTGAGAATCCCTGACTCAAGGGTTCCAAAACTGGTAGTTTGTTTAGCCAGTCAGGATTCATTTGGCACTTCCTAAACTGAGTTTCTCAGAAAAAAACAATGACACAAAAAGGAAATTGTAGTTATAGTTCTTAAGCCTTAGGGCCAAACTAAATGTTACTCTTTTTAAAATGCTGGGTCAGGTGTTCAAATCTTTAAACTGGGATTTGAAACTGTAGTTCAGTCCCCGTTTAGCACCTGTTTGTGGACAAGAAACAAGATTCAACTTGTTGAAGCACTCAGATTTGAACATGACAACAGACTGTGGCTCCATGTGAAGGGAGGTGGGCAAGCCTAAGATTCCGGACTCCTTCATCCTTATGAACAAACTGTGATTGGCGTGTGGTATCTGAATGCAGACTTATTTTTATGAAATACTTTGCTTCCTATTAATGCCCAAACAGCATTGTTTTTTCTGTGTTTTAAACAGAAATAGCAATGGCTTCCTACATTTTTTATTATCTCACTTAGACATGTCAGCATTTATTTGGGCATGGTGAAATTTTACAGCACTAGGAATAAGGCCCATTGTGGGGGAAAAGTACAACGAGCTCTAGAAAGAGAGTGGGGTCAGTGATTTGTATCTTGCAGGCAGAGTAAACACAGAGTAGTGTTTTGCAGTGTAAAGAACTAATGTGGGAGTGAAGAACAGCATACCTTATGGTAGTAGAGAGTAATTGTTGTCTGTGGTCATACAATGTAAGGTTGCAGCGCCCATAATCACAGTGTTGGTGAATAGACTTTGGGATGCGTAGGGCTGGAAAAGCCATGACAGGGTGCAACATTCACTAAGTTTTGCATCTGTGCATTTTGCAAAGTAATCTGGTGTCTCTTTTGCAAGTCTGAGCAAATGGTCGTCGCATGTGCCCTGTAAGAGAACAGGTGTCAAGGGAAGTGGGGGGGGGCAAGGTCAGAGGTAATCGTAGAGGTTAGGACAGAAGTGATGTGAAAGTAGAAGAGGAATGTATTTTTGGCTGCTGTGTATTTTGGCCACTGTGTATTTGGCCATTTGGTATTTTTGGCCACTGTGTGACATAGAGTATTGGACTGGATGGGCCACTGACCTGATCCAACATTGGCTTTTCTTATATTCTCTTATGTTCTTAATGTGGCCATATGAGCATTTGTGCTAAAAAGAGTGCGAGTTGTTAACTGGCACCCAACAGAAGGCATAGTGGCAGTGTGTTGTTGGTGTTTGTTGTGGGCCAGGAGGTAGAGGCAGTAAAGGTATGCCTAAGCAGTGGATAGTGGCTGGATAGTGTACATGAATTCATAACATACTGGCCGCAATTAGAAGGACAGTTGTCATTGTGCACAAAGTAGCATGTTTTGGTGAAGAGTTATTACACAGAAGAGCATTAGTCCCTGCAGGCAGATCTACAGAGAAACAGTGAAATCACATTAGAAAATATCATGATAACTGAAGAACCTCTTTGTAGACATTTCTGGTGAAGACTTTGTCAGAATGGGGTAGTAGACTTCCTTCCTGGGGCCCATCAACAACATGAACTCTGAGATCCTGGAAGTGGCATACCCTTGTGTCATGATCTGTGCAGGATGGAGGCAGGGCCTAGAGGCCTAAGCTCTAGGAGGGGCCTGTCTGACAGTGAAAAAAAAGACAGCCTACAATCCCCATAATGCTTAGAGAGGGTTATAGCCAACCAGAGTGCAGAGATTCTGTGTACGCCTCTGGAGATCTGTACATGACCGGGAGAAAAGCCTGAGGCCTAGGGCCCAGGAGAGGCCTGTGTGGTAGTAGAAAGCAAGCTGCCTAGAATTCCCTCAGTGCCTAGAGCCACCTGCAACCAATGGGGATACTAGAAGTCTCTGAGGTGATGTGTTCTTATACTTGGTTTCAGTTTAACTGATGTTCTTTTTCTCTGTGGTCTGAGGAGACTGGTCTGGGACAAAGTTCCCTCACTTGGGAGAGTAAGTTGAGTAAGTTAGGCCTGGTAAGAGGGCTGTAGGCCTGAAGTAGTAACAGTTAAAGTGAAGTAGTTAGTCGTGTTAGTTTTGATTATTTTTGCTTTAAGCACTGTTATACCTTTTGAAGAACCGTGTCTCATTTTCAGTGCCCCATTATTGTATAAATAAACCATTTGTTTAAAAGTCCTCTGCCTGGTCATCATACCTAAGGTTTTCGGCTTGAAAAGGAGCATTTTGGATGGGCTTGAGAGGGTACCCTGGGCCTTCTCAAGGGACCGTAAATCCAGGGTGGTGGCGGTGGAAAGTGGCGACCCACTGGAGTCATGACACCTTGAGAAAGCCACATAAAGTTGTCCATGTGCAAAAACAGCTGTAAGTTTTTGTCTCTGGCCTGGAAGTTGCTTGTGATGGGAAACCATTGTGGTGATCTCAGACAATGATATAGTGGTGCCTTTCCTCTCTAAGGAAAGCTCAGAAGGGCTGTGGAGATTAGAAAGGTCAACAGTGTTGCAACTCATATAACTGCAGTGGAAGGTGTGTAACCCACCAAAGATGTGAAAGCTCTGTCAGTTTTAAGCCAAAATTGTTGGCTGAGTATAGGAATAATTGATAGATCACAGCTCTGTTCAATCTGTAATGTGTCAGGTGGTGAACACAGTGCAAGTGGTGGTTCACAGGAGCCCAATATGGACCCACAGGTATGTGTTTCAGGACAGTGGGATAGTGCAACAGATGGGTGAAGTGAATAAGAACGGCAGTTTTAAAGTGAGATAACAGAAAGAGCTGGAGGGCAACTGTGCTGTCTTGCAGAAGGGAGCTTGGGTGGAAAGCAGAAGATTGAAGGAGTGGAAAGAGGAGGGAGTAGAATCTCAGAATCTGGCCACTGGGTGTGTGTGGGGGGGGTGAGTTGCCAGATCCAGGTTGGGAAACGCCTGGAGATTTTGGGAATGGAGCCTGGGGAGGACAGGGACCTCAATGGGGTACAATCCTCCTGAGCCCACCCTCTAAAAGCATCCATTTTCTCCAGGGAAACTGTATTCTGGAGATGCGCTGTAATTCCAGGGGATCTCCAGGTCCTGGGTAAGGCTTGGAACTATACCATTTCAATGGGAGGAGGGCAGGAGTTTGGATAGTAGACACTGCTCAATTTTTTTTAAAAATCCCTCCATGCAGAAATCTATGAGTTGTTTTTTCTAAACTAAAACCTCAGTATTCAGGTTAAATTGTTGTGCTGGCACTTTACAATAAATAAGTGGGTTTTGGGTTGCAGTTTGGGCACTCAGTCTCTAAAAGGTTTGCCATCATTGCAATAGACCATGGAGAGATGAGGCAGGAAAAATGGAGGGAGGATTTGCTTGCCTCAACAATGGGCCCTTTTTGCCATCAAAATCAGACCTACCCATCCCCACATTTATATGAGCAAGCAAACCTACCAATAAGCAAGCATGGCTGCTGTTGTCACATCTAGTTTGACCTTCAGGACCACTTGAGAGTGAAATTGACATATAGCTAATTTATGAGTTTCTCATCTGCAGGCTCCATAAATGGGTTGCACATTGCTACATCCAGCTAGCCCACAGATTTATGTCCCTAGCCACCGTAAGAATCTATGTGAAAACTTTCCATCACTTCTAGATAGCATGTGTTAACCTGGACCTGTTACATTAATGTTAAAATCCACTCAACTGATTACCTCTGAGGAGTGTGCAGATTAAGCTGAAAAGTGGACAAAAGGCATCCCGATGAAACCATGCAAATTATTTAGACAGCTGCCACAGGGTTTTTATTTATTATTCAAACTAATTATACCCCCTACTCCCAGCACATGAGCTCCCAAGGCAGCTTCCCGTTTGCAGTGGCGGAAACCGAATCAAAAGGTCAAGGTGCCGTAAAATGATAAAGGATTGAGAGTAATCAAATCCATAAAATCAAGAATAAAAGAATCAAGAAATATCTTCACAAACACTTCTGTGATCTGGTCTAGATGTTGTTTTGCACTAAGCAAACTGATTTGCTCATTTGGGTAAATATTTGTATTGATCATTTCATTGTATTGATCTCTCCCCCCCCCCTTTATTTCTTAAATGCTGTTTACAGAAACTAGTTGCACATATTTAAATGTCTCCTTATTGTAGTCTGGTTTGCCAAAATAATCATTCGAAACAGCAAATGGTATTGCAGAAGGATTGTGCTGTGAGTGAGGCTGATTTAGCCTTTTGGTTACAGCACACTTTGTTTAAGGGATTAAAGGATTCCCCCTCCCCCTGAGTGCTAATAAAAATCTGCTGCCTTTGTTTGTGGTGAGAATATTTTCTACAAGTTAAACACCACAGATTCATTTGCATGATATATTTTGTCTCACAAAAGGAACATTCTCCTTGCAAAATAATATGTGGTAATTGTATGCAGGGCAGGGCTTTTCTCATGTTCCATCAGGTTTTCTAGTCTGAGCAGTTGTGTGACATTTTGTCATTATACAGAGGCGCTTTGCAGGGTGGCAGAGTGTTTCCATAGCATAGGCGATTATGCGATACTCATGGTCAAGTCGCAGCTGTCCCTCATGCTCAGACCATTTTGTTTGATGGTGTTTAGACTACTGCTTAACCTTCTGAGATGTCAGGGCTTTCTTTTGCTGTTTCCTTGTGTTTTAGCAGACTGGAGTTTCAGACAACACAGCAGTACATCTCAAAGTCTGCATCAAAGCCAACTCTTTATCTGTGTAATATTGATTTGGAAACGTTAGATAATATGTCTGCTTCTCATTTTAAATCTTTGGCTATTGAACAAGTTCTATTTCTGTGGCAGGCCAAGAATATCTTTAAGTATAATTAGCCACTCACAAGCTACTTTGTTGTCTGCACTGTGCAGTGGAAGTGCTCTGTCCCACTGACTGTAGAAACTCAGATAGAGAAGACAGAGAACAGTAGCTGAGAGAGGAGTAGCAGGAATAGAAGTAATGGCAAGTTCTGCAGACTGCACAGACATAAGCGTTCATGACTGTAGTGACAGAATGTACTGTTTAGAGAGGTTTACTTATATGTTAAGGAACTGGTAATTTGTGAATTTGCCCCAAGACCAGATGACCTTAGTATGTTCTAGAACTAGGGTTGCCAACCTCCAGGTGGTAGCTGGAGATATCCCAGGATTACAATTGATCTCCAGGCAACAGTAGGGTTGCCAGCTCCAGGTTGGGAAATACCTGGAGATTTAGGGGGTGGGGCCTCAGGAGGGTGGGGTTTGGAGTATAATGCCATAGAGTCCAACTTCCAAAGTGGCCATTTTCTTCAGGTGAGCTGATCTCTGTCATGTGGAGATCAGTCGTAATAGCGGGAGATCTCCAGCCACCCCCTGGAGGCTGGCAACCCTAGGCAACAGAGACCACTTCACCTGGAGAAAAAAGGACACTTTGGAAGGTGGACTGTATGGCATTATATCCCATTGAAATCCTTCCCCTCCCCAAACCCTGCCCCCTTCAGGCTCCACCCCCAAAATCTCTATGTATTTCCCAATCCAGAGCTAGCAACCCTATCTAGCACAAGCCTTAGGGCCAAACTAGATGTGATGGCATCTCCAGGGCTGCCATGAGGATGTTGCCACCACTTTAAAGTGAGTTAAAAATTCTGTGAGGGGCCATCTTGATCAGGTCTGCAGCATAGTGCTTGTTTCCCCCCTGCACGTTTTCAAGTGCCGAAAGTGCCTTTTCAAGTGCCCTGTGAGGAGGGCAGACATTTTGGCATTTGATATGTTGTGTGTGTCAGAAACAAAAGCACCTCAGCCAATTGGACTAGGGGCCCAATCAAAATGAAGCCCTCATGGCATTTTTTAAATCACCTTGGAATGGAAGCATGGTGGCCATGAGGACACTGTCACATCTACTTTTGCTGCACAGAGACTGCTGTACAAGATTTTCACTTGCTGCTTTTATTAAAGTTGTTTTAAGCTGTTCCACATTCTACTTCCAGTTTCATTTAACTGACTGAAATTCAAGAGGAATATGAGTGTCCACAGGTGGGCACATTAAATATCCATGAGGAACCAGTATAGAAAGTCCAAACCTCCAGAATGAGTGCTAAAGTTAAATTAGTGCATGATGAACACAGTGTAATCAATGATACTAAAATGAAGATCATTTTGCAACTTGGTGATATTTCCTTATATTTTACAGAGGTAAGCAACGATAATTTGTAGACTTGCCCTAGCATCATATGATTTAGAGAGAAGATGGATTATAGTTGCTGCTCATACTAGCAATGCTTGCAGACTTTTCTCAATCTGGTAGCGTTTATCTGTGGATCCAGAAATGCTACAGTGAGGGTCTTGGTTCTTAGAAGGCATTCAAAGAAGAGGGAGAGAGCTTAACGTATATAAGAGAACTGGAAGACTAATTCTACCTAGCTGGACATATATAAGAGAATTGGGAGGCTAATCCTAGCTAGCACATGGAATGATAAGGAAAAGGGGAGTCAAAAGGAGAAAATAGCTGGTGAATTTCTGGGGAAAAGAGAGAATGGTGCTTAATTTCAATGTGACACCATCTTCACAGTTATTCACAGGAAGAACATACCTGTGTGGTGTTGCATGTGTCTGAACACTGATTAAAACCACACCCTCATTTGCTTTGTAAGCAATGTTAACATGCCAGTACTGTTGTTATTGAGGCCACAGATCCATGGTCTGCTGGCAATGCCCATTTAGTAGTGGCTGGGGGCTCATTTTCAATCAGATGCTGGATGCATGTAAAGCAAGATGCTCCCCCATGCCATTTTTAAATCAGGCCTGAGAATAGCATGAGAAGACGTACGAATGCAGTCTAAAGGCTGTAACGATTAGCAAGTGAAGAGGAGAGAGGTCTTGTTCCTCTCAGTTGTCACGAGAGGAAAGCCTATTTGGGATTCGGCCTCCCACTGCCATTCAGCACTCCCTGCTGCCTCGGTAAGGCAGAGTACATGGCAGCCATGAGGACAGCAAGATGGAAGCAGCACAACTGCTGAAGGGGAAGCCATCCTTGTGACAAGTCTTCATTCTCAGTTCCATGTCAATGTCTGAGTCCGAGGATAAAACAAGCATGTTCTCATCTACAGAATTTGTTCAGGGAGGGGAAGACATTGGTTACAGGATTGATTCAAGGGCCAGCCATTCTGCGCTGTGCAGAACCCTGCTTTGAAAAGTGGGGGCGGGGGGGGGAGAGGAGAGGAAAGGTAATTTTTGAGTGACACTCAGGCCAGCCAGTCAGCACTGTCAAAATCCAGCTTCTGCTGAGAACTAGAAAAATAGCAATCCCCTGAGCCCAGTACAGGAAAGAAGCTTGTTGCACTGAGTATGCTGACACAGCTGGCTCATTACTGAAGCACTGTTACCTTTCTTCACCTATAATAACTCTCTTAACTTTGTTCCAGTGTTGGCATGAAATGTATGTGATAATAGAGCCACTGTAGCTTTGACCAGTTTCTTTTGTCTCTCCTCATCCTCATTTACAGGTTTTACAGCATTCTTACCGTGTGGTCATGTGACAGGTAAAAGGATGCACTTCTTAGTGCTAGACCACTCAGGGTGTGCGCCCGCTCAGCCCGTGGGAAGTGAGAGAAATATTACATCTTAATGGGAGTGTAATCTAAGAGCTTTGACATCCCTAAGCAGTGATGTCAAACAGTTCAGGACAGGAAGTGAAAGATGATGTATGCAACTGAAACTGTTGGGGAACGTAGGCAGACTGACTTGTAAGAGAGATGCTAATTTGTAATAATAGTGGAGACACATTGCAGATTGGAGAAATTTGCAAATTAGCAAGTTAAGTAGTAACAGAAACCCTTGCATGCACTGTTCCAAAATGCACTTTGTTCATTTGTTTTGACAAGAGTCATTCAGATTAATTGTCATTACAAATAAACAAGCATAATCCATTAACTGAGCCACCAAGTTGCCCATAAGGGGAACAGGATTGGCTTGCTGTACCCCTGCCATCCTCCCCACCTTCTTTCCCCCTTTCCGTGATTGTTTTTCATTGACCTTGACAAGTGGGAGAGTATAAAGAGCTTCACCCTGCTCCTCCCCCACAGCTTTGCTTCAAAAGTGCCAGGCCGTTTACTACCTTGAGGGTTTTGCATAGAAGAGTAGCTCAATTCTTTATGATGGAGCTTCAGAACAGGCTAGCAGGCAAATTGCTGCATGGTATTTAGTAACTTTCATAATGTAATCTGCACAATGAATGTCACAGGGAGGAGCTGTTATGTTGCAGTATTGCAGTGCTATAACGATGATAGAGTAAACTATTAAACCTTTTCCCTGGTTGAGGGAAGCATCAGTTATTTTTGCAAAGAAAGCAGTGGACTTAGTAGGTAAGGAGAGTAACACTGAATGTGAAGACAGGCTGAAATTACAGTTAAGGCAGAATGTGGATGGTGAGCCACAGGCTGCAGGCAAGTGGGCAGATTCCAGGGTGAGGCAAAGGACAAGGAACTTTTGCTCTGGAATTTCCTCCCCAAGGCAATTCCTGCTCCTTTATGACTTTTCCAAAATTTATAATGACAGTGTTTTTGTTCTGCCAAGTTTCCTGATTGGTTTATTTATTGAGAAAATAGCCTGCTGATTTGGTATAGCACTATATTTGCATTTGTGTTTGGTTTTCTGATGTTTAAGGGTTTTTGTTTAAAGTTTGAGGACTTTGTGGCAAAAAGATACTGTAAATAAATTTAAAAGGGGGGCAGGCAGGCAAGGAAGGGGAGTAACCAATCAGGAAGCAGTCTAGTCCTTGTGTAAGTTACAGTGCAATCCTCAACAGAGCTACGCCCTTCGAAATCCATGGTTTAGAAGGGTAGTTCTGCTTAGATGCTCAGTTGCTCAGATTGAAAAGGCCCAAGCAGCTTCTGGGAAATTATAGCACAAGATGAAATTTCATGGGTCCTTGTGTCACATGACACAAATTTGAAGAGGTGAGATTTACACTTTATTTCAATATAGCTAAAAGGGCAGGGGCTCTGAATCTGATGTGACTGCAAGTGGGAGGAGGGCATGCTTATGTTTTCCAATGTCAATGTTTTCCTAAACAAAATATCCCCTCCCCCAACAGAACAGAGCCAGTATGGTGCAATGGTTAAGAGTGGCAGGCTGTAAACTGGAGAACCAGGTTTGATTCCCCACTCCTCCACACAAAGCCTGCTGGGTGATCTTGGGCTAGTCACAGTTCTCTCAGAACTCCCTCAGCCTCACCTACCTCACAAAGTGCCTGTTGTGTGGAGAGGAAGGGAAGGCAATTGTAAGCCACGCTGAGACTCCTTCGGGTAGAGAAAAGTAGGTATAAAAACCAACTCTTCCTCCTCCCTGCCCCCAGCAAGAGGAAGAGCTTGGGGAGGATGGCTTTTGATTTGATGGTGGGAAAATGGTTAAGTCCCCCTCCCCCCCGATCAGCTTTGTGAGCAAAAGCAGCTACATTAAAGTAAACAATATCAAACCCCTGAAATATTTCTGACTTTACCTCTACTTTGACCTTTGGGTGGGGCATATCAGAGAACCACCTGCAGTACTTCCTTTTGGCCAACTGTTGTCAGTAGCACCCAAGACTATCAAAGACTTCCAAAGAGCAAACAACTGTTCTGCTGCTGCAAGGTGTGAATGACACACTGACAGCAGTGGTTCCCAACCTTTTTGGTGTGGTGACCCACAAGTCCAAATTTACTTTATATGGTGACCCATCCAGGGCTGGCCCAAGGTTTTTTGGCACTCATAGGAAAACTATGACCATAGCGTCCATCTAGTCCAGCATTCCACTTTCTACGGTGGCCAACTGGATGCTTTTGAGAAAGCAACAAACATTGCACAAAGGGCACAGCTACCCCTGAGCAAGTGGTTTTCCAAACTATACAGCCTTTTCTTACAGAGGTTACATTCCAGCTGTCTTCATCTCCATTATTCCCTCTAATTCTCCCTAAGATTCTAAGAAACTCAGTCTAGTAACTGTCAGGACACATTTTACTTAATGCTTATCAATCGATCTGCATCCTAGTTTACCTCTGAACTTAGAAGGGTAAATACTGTCATGCATGGGAGGGTAGATGCTACCCAACAGCTGTTTGTGCAAAACTACTTAGCACTGAGCATTATACCACCTTTACCCACCTCCATCAGTGATAAGAGGAAAGATTTAACCCACAGATTACTGATTGTCTGAATGTTAAAAGGTTTCCATTACAGTGACCAACCAAGTCCATCCATGCAGCATGTCACTTATGGGGGGAGGGGAGGAGCTACAACAAAGCCTTCTCTTCTTCTGAGTGACGAATTCACAAGGATCACGAGAATTCACAAGTACCTGAGAGTGGGGGGTCAGGGCCGGACCGCCCATAGGGCGAACTAGGCGCCCCCACTCCCCCCGAAAACTAGGCGGCCCCCACTCCCCCCCGAAAACTGCTCCCCCCGCGCCGTCCTAACCCGGTGCCCGCGGGCGCCGCCAGACCCCGCTCCCTTCCCAGCGGGAGCCCGCAGAAAAGCCGGCGCCGGGAGGGAGGGGCGGAGGCTAGACCCCCCGCCCCTTCCCGGCTTTTCTAGGGGTCCCGCAGCCGCGGGGCCCGCAGAAAAGCCGGCGCCTGGAGGGAGGGGGTGGAGGCTGGACCCCCCGCCCCCTTCCCGGCTTTTCTGGGGGTCCAGCAGCCGCGGGGCCCGCAGAAAAGCCGGCGCCGGGAGGGAGGGGGTGGAGGCTAGACCTCCCCGCGCCCCCTTCCCGGCTTTTCTGGGGGGCCCGCAGCCGCGGGGCCCGCAGAAAAGCCGGTGCCGGGAGGGAGGGGGCGGAGGCTAGACCTCCCCGCGCCCCCTTCCCGGCTTTTCTGGGGGGCCCGCAGCCGCGGGGCCCGCAGAAAAGCCGGCGCCGGGAGGGAGGGGGCGGAGGCTAGACCTCCCCGTGCCCCCTTCCTAGCTTTTCTGGGGGGCCCGCAGCCACGGGGCCCGCAGAAAGCCGGCGCCGGGAGGGAGGGGGCGGAGGCTAGACCTCCCCGCGCCCCCTTCCCGGCTTTCCTGGGGGTCCCGCAGCTGCGGAGCCTCCAGAAAAGCCAGCACCCCGCCGACGCCCCCGGTCTCCAGGTTCCACCGGGAGGTTGGCATCCCCAGTGGGGGGCGCCCCAGGCTGTCCTGCCTAGGGCGCCCAGACACCTGGAGCCGGCCCTGGGGGGGGTCTCTCTCTGCTGTCTACTTCTCTGCCAGTTGGGCCACAACAGAGTTTGAGGAAGCATGCTGAGAGGGCACCAGGTTGAGGAAATGTGTGAAGATGCAGCAGAGGGGATGGTAGTGAGGGGCTTGGTGCAGTACACCTGTCACAGCAGGCAGAGGGCAGTGAGGCACTGCAGTGGGCTGGGCACGAGATCAATTCTCTGAAGGAGCAGCACCAAGACAGAGCCTACTCACATACCTGCTTCTTCCTCTCTTCCTCTTGCTTTTCCATTTGATGAACAGCTCCAAACAACTCTCCAGCTTTTTCCCCTCCTTCCAGCTAGCTACTACTGTAAAGTTACTAGATGCCAGAGGGCTTCTCCCTCCCTGATTACTGTTGCAAAAGGAGTGGGGAGGCGAGAATGTGAGAAGTTTGCAAGGAGGAGGAGGAGAGAAAGCGAGTGATATAAAGAGCAGGGGCACTCCTTAGGGAGGGCTGGCCTGCAAGTCACTTCAAAAGCATTAGGGCACAGGAACAGCTGTACTAGTGATTCATCTCACAGACCAATAGTTCATCCATGTAGAGTTTAAAAATGGTTCCCAAAATGTCTGACAAGTGCAGACTTTGGTTAAAGACCTAAATATTAATTTACAGCCCTTGGGAGAAACAGTAGACTTTAAATGACCAAACGTACACAGTAAAGGACCTCTAAATGTTCCTCTGTCTGTATCCATCATTGCCATGAGTATGCAGTCCCTGTGGCCTGCCTGTGGGACAAATTACATCTAAGCTGGCCCTTATTTCCAGACACATGCACAGAAGCTAGCTAAATCCTAGATGGCTTAGCTGCTCTTGATTTCAAGAGAGCTATAGCAGCCCTACCTTCCTCAGACATTCACTAAGGAAGATAACAGTGCCAAGCCAGCTTTCTCCAGATGAGAAACCAGTAGGGGAGGCTGGCATTTTCCAGGCATTGGCATTAGTCTGCTGTCACTTTACTTCCACTACACCCATTGGAGTTTTCTGAAAGATTAGGTCAGTCCATGGAAGATTGGCATAGTCCTCTCTTTTGCTGGCGAGCCCATTCACATAGTAGAAAGCAACTGTGGTTAAAAACTGAGCCCAGTAGCCACAGCTGGCAAGCAGAGGAAATCAGCTTTGCCTTCAGAGCAGAAGTTTAGTTTAAAATAAACTAGCACATTCCAGATGCATGAAATAATTTTCTACCCTGTTTTATATTAACTCTCTAAAATAGCAGGATGGGTACCTTGTGTGCATTTGGGGCTAGAGGGCTGGGAGTGTTGTTGCCCTCCCCCCCATATATGCACCGTTGCTGGCTCATGAGCATGGAGCCTACATATGCAGGAAGTGTATACAAACAGACATGCTCCCCATGGATGGGACTATTTAAAAAGCAGCTTTCCCAACCACGGGGAGGAAACCTAGGTGTATATACTTCCTGTGCTTGTACATTGTCTGTGCTCTTTAGTCAGCGACTGCACATAGGGTGAGACCAGCATACTGATGCCCACTCCTCCTCTATGTGTGTGGAATTCAACATGCATAATGGTTAAATCTAAGCTGAATTTGGGCTGCACATTTTGCGAAAGAAACAGACAAGCTCTGCAGGACTCAAAAGATGGTCAGTAGGCTTGTTAAGAGTCTATCAGACACAAGACTATGAGAAGAAAATCACAAAAGCTTCTGTCTTTGGGAGGAAGAGGATAAGGCAGAATGCATAAGGAAAGGACGGCCCAGTGATAGCCTATACAGCTGTAGAAGCAAAAGGATATGGTCTTAAAATAGAGGAAGAGAAGCTGGGATAGATAGCAGAGAAGATAAATTACTTGCAAACACTTGAGTAGCTGATTAAATTAAACCTGGAGATTGGACAAACCATGTTATTGGGAGAGAGGTAGATAGGGTTTGTTGCTGGTAGGGAAACCCTTGTTTCAGCATGTGTCAGGGATTGCTTAAGTGTGACCAAGCAGAAAGGAAAATGAAAGGACAAACTTTTTTTTTAAAAAAAGGTAAATTATAGCCATGCACAATGCCAATTTGAATCGAGGCCACACAGGGAGGGAAGAGGTTTCAACTCCTTCACCCATTCCAGTTTTATTAATTTATCCATTCCCCTGTGCTGTTTGCCTTTTGAAGAAAAAAAGATCCCCCCCCATCTTTTGCCCATCTGCTTCCATTAAAGGGTTGTAACAGCATGGGGACCCCAGTTTTGATTTGCAAAACTAAGTGGTTTCATGAGTTAAAACCCCTGTCCTCTCCTCATGCAGCTCTCATCAAAAACTGGCTGTGTAGTCCGGGTTATGAAGGCATTGGGAAGATCTGATCATAGGTCTCCCCAGTGTCTTGTCTGCTTTGACTCAAAAGTTCAGCCAGGCTGCTTATCTGGAATAGAAAGGTTAAAGAACAAATGCTTGGGGAAAATTGTATGCAACAATCTCAAACATTTCTTTTTCCAAATGTCATGGGATATTTATGATCCATATTCAGATCTCCAGAGCTGAGCTTAGGGTTGCCAATGCGGGGTTGGGAAATTCCTGGGGATCTGGAGGGAGGGATTTGGGGAGGGAAGGGACCTCTTCAGGGTATAATGCCATAGAGTCCGCTGCCAAAGCAGCATTTTTTTCTGGGGGAATTGGTCTCTGTAGTCTGGAGATCTGTTGCTATTCTGGGGGATCTCCAGGCCCCACCTGGAGGTTGGCAACTTTAGAGCTGGGGGAAGCCCATGGTATGGGCCTAGTGTCATCCCTGGCAGTACTGGGACTCTCTCAGTTTGTATCAGCTCCTATGCACCAAGTGAGCCACATGCTAGATTTCATTTTTGGGATGGGATAAATGTGGATCTGGATGCCATTGAGGCCCTGGTCAGACCACTTTGTCCTGAAGGCTTGACTGAGTGTCCCAACTCCTCCCTGTTTAGGCAGCAAGTGAATTTATGCTTACCCATGGAGACTGATGGATCCAATTGGTTTCCAGAATGCTCTGCAGGATCCAATGCCCCCTGGTGACTTTTTATATGAGCTGGTAGAGGATGGGCACTGCCAACTCTCTGAAGCCATCAACAAAATTGCTCCCTGTTGCCCTGTTCACTCCTGCTCCAACTTAGCCCCTTAGTATACCATGGAGCTATGGAGGATGAAATAGCTAGAGTGAGTGTGGCAGCGTACTCATGATGAAGCTGCAAGAACATCTTATAGGACATTTATGAAAGCCTGTGAGATGGCAGTGAAGGCCACAAAGAAAGAATCCCATGTGTCCTCCATTGCATGCATCTGAAAGCTCTTGCCCAGCTCAATCATTTAGAATAATTAGGTCCTTAACTTCCCTCCCACAAGGGAACCAAAAAGTTAGTAAATTAGTAAAGAATTGCCAGCTACTATTGATGCAGTATATGAGCTGGAGGCCCCTTGGCCATCCTCAGGCCCAATATTGGACCACTTCAGTTGACTCCCCCAGGATGAGGTTGACAGGATCTTGGTGGCTGTGAAGCCCACCACTTGCCTCCTGGACCTGTGCCCTTTGTGGTTGGTGAAGACCAGTGGTGAGGGTATGCGGGTTACCCTGGAAAATATTATCAACTTATCCCTGAGTTCAGGGACTTTCCTGGGGTCTTTAAAGGAAGCAATGGTAAGACTGCTCTTGAAAAAAAATCCTTGGATCCTGTGGATCCAGCCAACTACCACCCATTGTTGAACCTCCTGTTTCTGGGTAAAATAGCTGAAAGAGCGATAGCGGAACAACTCCACGTTTTCCTGAATTACTCCTGTATCCTGGACCCATTTCAGTCCAGCTTCCACCCTGGCTATGGGACAGAGATGGCACTGGTCACCCTCAAGGTTGACCTCTGGAGACACCTGGATTGAGGTGGGTCAGCACTATTGTTGTTATTTGACTTAACAGCAGCATTTGACATAGTCATCTATGGCCTCATGACCCACTGCCTCGCCAACATGGGGATACTAGGGACTTCTTTGCAGTGGCTTGTCTCTTTTCTCCATGGTTGGGGACAGAGAATGGTGCTCGGGGAGAAGTTTTCACTGAGTTACCCTTTGGTATGCAGCATCCTCCAGGGGGCAATCCTCTCATCTATGTTATTTAACATCTATTTGTGCCCCCTCGCCCAGCTGGTCTGGGGGCTTGGGGTGGATTGTCACCAGTATGCTGATGACACTCAGCTTTATCTGCTGATAGAAGGCCGCCTGGACACCACCCCAGAGGTTCTGGCCGGGGCTTTGGAGGATGTGGCTGGCTAGTTGAGGCAGAGTTGACTGAAATTAAATCCATTTAAGATGAAGGTCCTGTGCCTGTGGGGGGGATGGAATTGGGGATCTGGCTCCCCACCCTCGATAGGACATTACTAATGCCGATGCTGATGGTGAGGAGTCTAGGCATGATCTTGGATGCTTCACTCTCTATGGAGACACAGGTCACAAATGTTGCCAGATCAGCTTTTTATCATCTTTGACTGGTCAGGCAACTGGTTCCCTATCTTTCCCCTTGTGACTTCGCCACAAGGATCCATGGAATGGTCACCTCCAGGCTGGATTACTGTAACTTGCTCTATGCAGGGCTGCCCTTGAGACTGACCCAGAAACTTCAGCTGGTTCAAAATGCAGCTGTGCATGTCCTCATGGGGATGCCCATACAAGCACATATACAACCACTGCTTCATTGGCATTGGCTGCCAGTCGAGTACCGGATCAAGTTAACCTTTGAAGCTCAGTGTGGTCTGGGACCAATATATCTGTAGGACCATCTCTCCCACTGTGTCCCCCAAAGTAAGTTTTTTGTTGGTGTGTTTGAGACCTAGGACAGAGATGCCATTTAGTGACTCTTAGAGCCAGGCTTCATGTGATCCTGAAGTTATGTGGCTGGACCTTCACATGCGTTGTTTAGCTCTGAACCTTCCAGTAGGGATTGGGGCTACAGCCCTTTGGAAAGAAATTTAAACACTTCCTTCTCCTCCTATTTCATGAGTCTGAAATGTCCCCCAGTGCTTTAAGTCTTATTAGAGAAAGAGAGAGGTACCTGTGTTGTGCCTGCCTGTTTTCCCTACCAAAGCCTTAAAGTAACTTGGGGCAGGGACATTTTCAGTTGAGGAAATGGCAGGGGAGGGGGGAGAGTGAAATCATTCCTTTCGTAGTGCTGTGGCCTTGATCCATATCAGGCTTCTCCAGCTGTTTTTTGTATTTCTGTTCAGATGTCTGGAGATATGAGCCTGGATCTGTAGCATCATATGTGGTTTGGCTGCTGAGAAGTAGTTTCCACTGAGTTCATCTGGACTTACTCCATAATTAGTGCGCTTAACATTGCATCCTAAGTCTATACCTGTGTTTCATTGTTTTGGCTGTTTCTACATGTATTTGTTGCGGTGACTTTTGGAAGGCTACATTCAGTGTTGGACATAAACGCATAGCACATATGTTAAAAGATAATTCAGAGCATATAGCAGTATAATTGTTGCAACTGTACAAAAGGGACTCATAAATCACTTGTCCCTGCAGTTCATAAGATACCACACTTTGTCTTTCGGGAACTGAATCTATAGATATTGAAAAGCAAAGGTTGGAACAGCCTGACAAGTAACCAATTGATTGCCCTGAATATCTTTATCGATTTCTCTAATCCCAACCCATTTGGCACAGCATTATGATGTTGCACTGTTCCTTTCCTGCCATTAGGAATAGCAGCCAAAATAAATAAATTTAATAACCACAGAAGAAAAATTCCAGAGTCAGAAAGGAAAAGAAAATGAATGGTTTTGGCTGGTATTTGACTTTTTGATTGCTAACAGAAGAGACAGTTGTAGGGAACCTAATGGCAGCTTTTTGCAAAATAGGGACTTTTGTTAACCCTTTGGCAGGTGCTTTGCTAGGAAAAGCTAGTGTTCATAATGTCTAGCAACCTAAAGGTTCTATAAAGTCAGTGTTTTATTTTGTTGGCTTTAGATGGAGTGGAGGAAATGGGAAAGGAAGAAACTAGTGATGTGTTCAGTCTCTGTGGATGTGTGGCAGGGACCTGCATTTTGCTTATGTTACTTTGTAAAGTGCCAGGAACACTGATGGTGTGCCATTATATTTTGAAATTATTATGATTACTGTAATAATGCAGCCACTGATTTAGTAGAGGCAAGTATAATTTGTGCATAGATTTGGTGCTTAACCAACCCCATATCCCTTAGAAGAATGTTGTAAAAAAAAAAAAAAGAGTTATAAGTCTTCTTTTCAGCTGAGCAGCAATGATTGTTTATTGCTGGATAAGGAAATTGTTTCTGATCATGGAATTGGTTCCAGAGTGACCTGACATGGGCACCTGAATCTGATTTTATGTTCTGTTTATCATAAGTGCACATGAGACAAAATAATGTTCAGATAAAAGCTTATGAGTGAGACCTGTTTTCAGAAGCCTAGAAGAAATGTATGTATCCATTAGCCATAGTTAATAGTAGGTGGTACAGCAGGTGCATTAGAGAAAAGCACAAAAGGAACATTTTAAGTCCTTTCCCTCAGTACTATGGCCCTGATCCAATTTGGGGTCTTCATTACTGCTTTTCATGTTAGTATTAGAATTTGAAATCACAGTGTCCTCCATAACACATAGTTTGACTTGTCCATCAAGCCATTATTCTCTCAGTCTGGCCCCCCCCATTCATACCGACTCACCAATGAGGGTTGTTTTAAGACTCACTGAGATATTGCATGCAGATTACTTTGGATGCTTGGAATGTGTTTCCTGGAGGAAAAAGGTTTATGCGTCAGGCATGTATGAAGCTAGTGAACTACCTTGTATACACTGCAGTTTCCAGAATGCCCATGTTCAAAAACAGTTGGTAGCGATAGCTCAATCTCCTGCCAGAGGACTCCCAATGGAGCTTGTGCCCATCACAAGGGGATTTCATTATAGATATTTTTGTGTCCTTTTTTACTATTTGAAATAACTGGAAGAACAAGAGACCCGTGTGTGTTTTGAATTATAGGTTAAAGGACTCCAATAAAGATTAGATGGTCCGCTATCTCCCGAGGAAATTGCATCAAAGTGGTTGCTCCAGCTTGCTCTTGTTAATTTCCTCCCCTTGGCTGTGAGGAGATGCCTCATATCCTGATGCAGCAGACAGGGGATAAGAGGCACTTTCCATTATCTCAATCACTGCACTGTTTATGAGACACTTAGTATGTTTCTTTAGGAAGTGATGTGGCTGTGGGAGATGGATTCCATGTGGGTGTGCATTCACACAAAGGGGCTAAAAATAAAACACGGATGGATCTTAAACTTACACAAATGGAAACCTGTGGGGGGAAAATGTGCCTATTTTTTAATTTTAGTAAATTCCTACTCCCATTTTTCTTATACGTTAAATATAACACTTTTAAAAGTTTTTATTTATTCCTTGCAAGATGTGCTGTGTTAAAACAAAACTGTAATGCATATTTTATGCTGAGAACACATTATTTGTTCTTTCTAGCAATTAATTTTTCAGCTTTCTTTTCTTAGTGTTTTCCATTTTTAAAAAAAATCCAAATCTAAAAGCCTTTCTTTTAAACATAAAAGACTTTTTTTTTTAACTTTTAAAAGTGAAGAATTTTTCAACTGGAAATAGACCTTTTTTCCTGTAAAAAATCAACCAACCTGTGAAGCTCCTGTAGTTCCTCTACTTGTTCCTTAATAAACTATGCAGAATTCTATCACATTCATGGATGCTTCATGATAATTGAATAGTAAGTCATCTGTCTGTGCATCTTTCCAGCACCAGGCTGCAAACCTTTCTTATCCTTTGCTTTATTGTCATTGTACTTGAAATATGCAACTTGCATGACCTCCATTTTATTGAAACAGTAGAATCAATCTATGGGTTCCTGGACCCTAGTTTAGGGTTTTTTTTCCTTTTTAAATTCTTGCCAATAATAATGCATTGGCTCCAGTTCTTCCACAAATGAAGCACATTCATGGAGGGGATTTTATCTGCCTTTTCCTTCCCTTATATCCACAGAAAATCCATGCCAGAAGGACCCTCAAGAACACCATGGTGTGGGACATGGTGACATGGTAGGGGAAGGGGTGGAAGCAAGAAGGGGGGGTTGTCAGAAATCTCCCTTCCCCCTTGCATTAACTTTTGCTCCCTTCTTTGTCAAGCAAAGGGAGGATATCTGCCAATTCCCCCTTCTTTCAACATTCCCTCCCTTTGCATCTCAGGCTGTTCTTAAAGGCCCTCAAACCCTCAGAGATGGTATTTGGGGAGGGCACAAGGAAGAGCTGGGAAGAGGAAAGAGACAGATTTGATCAGTTCAAGAAAGGGCTGAATCCAGCCCAGTGTCTTTTGCATCCATCTTCCTTGTGCATGTGAATAATTACATTTTTTTCTCATTTTCTCTTTTTCATGGTATTTTTGGACTTTATGATAAATTATTATCTATATTAATGCTTATCTATTTTTTTAAAAAATCCTGAAATGTATAGATTCTTAATGTTTTAGGAATTTCTTATTTTGAACCTACAAAACCTTAAGGTTATATTAACTAATGGCAGTCTGGTTCACCTGAAATGGAATTCTTAGGATTCACTAAATGGAATGCTTGCTACTCTTATTGCCCTTACCCCTTCTCTTCCCCTGCCCCCCAGTGTATAGGGAGGCTGAGAGAAATTCTCACTTTGCCCTCAATCTGTTCTTTGTAACTAGGGATGGGCACAAACCAGGAAAATGTGGTTCATTTCAGTTTGTGGTTCATAGTGTGACAGGTTCATCAGCCACAAATCATCACAAACTTTTAGGCACCAAATGAACCGGTTTGGTTCATTTGATTCATGATGCAGTAGAATGGTTCCTCAGCATGCTTGCATGGGATCTCTGGTTGACTGTCCTCTACTCACTCCCCAAGTTGAGTGAGGATTGGATTTATGGGGTCTGCATTATGCCCCCACAAAGAAAGTGCCACCAGGAAAGTGCTTTCTGGGGAAATGACATGTGTAGGTTCAGGAGTGTATAGAAAGGACCCTGTGCAAGCTAGAGACATCAAACTGGCAGGGGACCTCCCCCTGATGCTCCTGTACATGCCCTCCAAGTTGTATTGCTTTGAAGTTTGGTAAACAGTTTGATTGAGCAGAGACAGTCTATCTGGTAATGTATCCATTCACGAGCACCACAAACTGCTTGAAAGTTCATGGAAAGTTCATGCTGGTTGACCTGCCACACACTTCAGTTCATGGAGCACAAACTGGACAAAATTTGTCACAGACTTTCATTTGTGAGCCGGTTTGTGCCCATCCCTATTTCTAACTCTCCCCCTACTGGCTGTGATCTCTCTCCTGGTGTGGGTTTACATCCATGTACATACACAGCCCTCAGCTCTAATCCTCTAACTGCACATGTGCATACAAATCAATTTTTCCTAATTTCTGGCTTAATTTAACAACACAGTGCTTTCATCCTTGAAAAGCTCCGGAGTCCCTTTTGGCAGCAGGTACTTAGGGCCGCAGTCTTCCTCAGCTTGTATTAGTGCTTTGTGTGTCTGCAAACAAGACATCCTCTTTAATAATAGCGGGAATGCTAGGTACCAGTGCCAGTGCCAGGCTAGGAATGAATTCCCCAGGGAATCCAATGTTAGTGCATCACATCTACCCTTAGATTGGTGGTCTTCCACCCATAGGCAGGGACCCTTGGTTGGGTTGTGGAGTCCCATCTGCTGCCAAGCCTCTGTAGAGCTCAACCACGAATACACTGAGTGGCACTGGTTATGTCATCTCTGTATCAGGTGCTGCTTGCCTACATCATAATTATTCTAAGGGTTGTGGCGGTTGTAAGGTTGTGGAGTCCCATCTGCTGAGCCCCAAGCCCCTGTAGAGCTCAACCATGAATACACTGAGTAGCATTAGTTATTCCATCTCTATATTGGGTGCTACTTGCCTACGTCGTAATTGTTGTAAGGGTTACTGCCTGGCTTTTCAAATAGCAGGATGTGCCCCTCTGTGTGTTTTAGAGGCTGGAGAGCAGAGACTGCAGAAGCAAACCATACTTTCTGCTGACAGAAAATAAGTAATAGCTGGGGATTGTTCCTTCCTGGAAAATCCAGCTTTCACTTTTTCTACTTGCACTGTGTCCCAGTCCCCTCTGCAGATGCAGGGCAGTGAGAATAACGGAGTAGGACATGAGCAGGAATTCTGCCTGCAGCAAATTCTTAGTTCCAGCTGTCTAGATCAGTCTTTTCTTGGGGGCAAACTACACTTTACTCTCAAATGCCTATAAAAAGTCAGGGGTAGGTGGAAGCAGCTTGGGGAGGGGTGATTTTGAGTGGGAAAACAGAAGGAAAGTAACGTATCCTTCTCCCTCTGGTGCTTCTTTGTTCAAAATTACAGCTTCCCAAGTCTACTTTTCATTTTTTTTTTTAAAAAAAAGGTCTGGTCTTTTTAAAAGCATAGTTTAATATGAAGTGTGCTCTTTATTTCTACCTTCATATCCCCCCAGACCCTCCCTTGTTTTCCTGTTTGAGGTAACCCCTTCTCATTCCTATGCACCAGGCTCTCTTCCATGTGAGCATGCAGTGCTGGCCCCACTCCGGGCATGGAGTCAGCGACACCTAGTCTAGTTTCCTTGCTCCTTCTCAAGCCAAGCTCCATGGAGGGAAGTGGAGCTGGGCAAGAGAGTGATCGGGATGAAGGGAAAGTGGGAAAACACCCCTCAACAGAACTTCAGTATCTACAAATTCTGGTGCACAGTAGCATACTGCTTGCAAATAGTTGCATCTGTGCAGTCACCCACTAAACAGAGTGCTAGCTTTGGGTTATCCCCTCCTGTATAAGTTTAAATGGGGTAGGTGGTGGTAGAATTGGGAAAAATATAAGAAACACTAAGTTATTCAGGCTGGTGAGAACCAGATAAAGGAGGTACTTCTTCACCCTAAGAGTAATTAAAATGTGGAATTCACTGTCACAGGAAGCAGCTACAAGCATAGACAGCTTCAAGAGAATATTAAATAAACATATGGAGCAGAGGTCTATCAGTGGCCATTTGCTGTAAAGTATAGATGGATCAGTATGTCTGGGGCAGTGATACTTTATATTCTTGGTGCTTGGTTGGCACAGTGGGAGGGCTTCTGGAGTCTGGCCCCACTGGTAGGCCTCCTGGTGGCCACTGTGTGACACAGAGTGTTGGACTGGATGGGCCACTGGCCTGATCCAACATGGCTTTTCTTGTGTTCTTATTGAGATAAAGTATATGAAGTGCTCTTAGTTCAGAGTTACACATTCTACTCTGAGCAACTGTTCCGTATTCTTGGTTGACCACAATCTGGAAGCTGTTGAATCTGCCAGTAATTTCTATGATCAACTGCAGCTCATCCCAAATACGCTGGGAAGCCAAAATATGGTAAAAAAAACCCTGAAGCTATCAAATATAATGTCTGTCTACCTTGTCACCAGTTTCATCTCAATTACTAAAGCAGTTGTTGAGCTATTACCATGGGGGTGTCTCAAGTAAGCGTTTGGAGAACTGATATGCTTTCAGTCAGGCTGAATAAGGCCTGGCTTTTTCCTTCTCCCTGTCTCCTTTCCAGTTTGGATTTCCTGTTTTTTACTGTAACAAATGTATTGTCTGTTTTCTCTCTACATAATGATTCAGAAAGCTCAGCAGGGTCTTTTTCTCCTACTAGGACCTTTTCTGTTCCTCAGTGTTGCTGCTGTTTCCTGGCGAGTTGAATCCCCAGCTATTGCTCCAACTTTGTGACACCCCTTCTGCAAAAGGACATTTATCTGGGGGGATTTTTTCTTGAATTCAGATCCAATCCTCCCCATGTGTTCTGCACTTCCTTTGAAAAGGGGTTGTGTGACCATGTCATCATGTGCTTCATCAGCGACAGAACCTCCTTTTTGTGTGTGCATATGCAGTAGTGTTATCATAATATTGTAAAAAAAACAAAAAAAGCTGGCTGCATCGTGGGAAACAGTTTAAAGTTTAAACTCCTTCTCACTAGAGTTGGGTCACAGAAGGAGGAAAGAGGGAAGGAAAGAGAGAGAGTAGAGAGAAGGAAAGAGGGAAAGAGAGAAGGAAAGGAGGGAAAGAAAAAGAGGGAAGAAGGAGGGAAACAGGGAAAGGAGGAAAAAAGAGAAAAGAAGAAGGTGGGAAAGAAAGAAAGAGAGAAGAGAAGAAGGAGGGAAAGAGGAAATGGAGGGAATGAAAGAAATTTGGCGGCAATTCGGCCCCATTATATCCTATGGGCCATTGAAGTCAATGGTGAAAACATAGGATATATTCTGGGGGCTGGAGGGGAGGGGGTTTGAGGGAGAGGCTCCAAACTCACAGGGTAGCTGATGGAGCCTCTCCCCAAGATACCCACTAGGTTTCAAGAACATTGGACCAGGGGGTCCAATTCTATAGGCCCCAAACAGGTTGCCCCATTCCCTCCATTGTTCTCTATGTTGGGGGAAAAGTAACTTTTCTTCCCACCATAGAGAACAATGGAGGGCATGGGGGCAACCTGTTTGGGGGCCCACAGAATTGGACCCCCTGGTCCAATGTTCTTGAAACATGGTGGGTAGCTTGGGGAGAGGCTCCATTAGTTACCCGATGAGTTTGGAGCCTCTCCTCAAACCCTCCCCTCCAGCCCCCAGAATATACCTTATGTTTTCACCATTGACTTCAATGGCCCATAGGATATAATGGAGCTGAAATTGACATTCGGCTGCCTGAAAGACTCCCAGGACACCGGCTGGGGGTGGGGCTTGGCTCCTGAGCTGCCAAAGTGCACTCCCCCCAAAAAAGACCCCTGCTTCTGGGGATGTAAAAGTTGTGCAGAAAGTTTTACAAACTTCAATAATTTAAAAATGCTGATGCAGAAGTTTGCACTTGTGCAGAAATGGTCTGAATTATGCTGTCAGAATTTAGGGTCAGTTACCAAGCCAAATTCTAGAATCCCAGTCTGAATTTAGTCCAAAGGTCAGCTACCAAGAGACCAGAGTCCAGCTCAGAGCATTATACAGGAAGCAAGATCCAACAGTCCAAGGTCATTCACAAAGCATGGGGACTAGAGCCAGTCCAAGGGTTGCAGGAGCAGAGTTCAGAGCTGTAATCACTGAGTCAAGAAGTTGGTGAGTTTTTGCTTTTACAACCTGCAGGCTCTCAGTACTGGGTTTTGTAGGCACTTCCTAACAAGCCCTTGTTAGCAGCCAGCTGCTTGGGAGTACTGCTGCAACTACTCCAGGCTGTCATGAGCAAGCAGCTGGTGACAAGCCAAGAGGTGCACTCTGCCTCCTTGCTTGCAGCTCCCTTCTAAGCTTCTGTCTCCAGCACTCAAAGGGTGTGGGAGAGCTTGGTTGACTTGTCTTAATTGCCTGAGTCTAACTTGTTGCATTGGGGCTGGGTGGTGGCTCTGGATCAGCTGTTGGTGGTGAGTCTTGGTCAGCCTGCAGCTCATCAGCCTGTTTGCTGGCTTCTGCTGACTCAGAGTCAGCCATGTGTGGCTCCTTTTCCCCATGGAGTCCTCCTTCCCTGAGGACTTTGTGCTGAGCTCAGGCTAACCCATGACACATGCATGCTATCAGGAATGTAACCCTGAGATCCATTCTGCAGCAACTATGAAGTGTATTTTCAGAGAGTAACTAAAATTTGGGGGGGAGGGAGGAAGAGAGCCAGTTCAGCTTCGAACTACACATTTTGACACCCACATTGGAGCTAGCAATTCTTTGTTGATTGATGGGAGGGGGGGACATGTTCATATAGTCACAAGCCACAGAGAACTCATTGATTAATGAATCCTCACATTGGCAAGGATTAGAGCATTATTATACCTCTTGCTGGAGAAGGTTTCCTGTTTATGAATTAATTGGTAGCTTCTGGTTGAATAAGCTCTGAGGTGATGGCCTTGAAATGCATAAGCCTTGAATGGAGTTGATAAGGAGATAATCAAAAGACCCTTATGGATATTGTTGTCATTGGTATACTGGCATTCCAAATAAATGAGGAAAATGGATCTGAAAGCAACCAAAGGCTGAATCTAAGGAGCAGTCTCCAAGATGTTCTCTTGTCTCTTCTTTCTGTCCCTCTCCCCTTGCTATTTCTGCACCTACCTGTCATGACAGGGATTGGAAAATCTCATAAGCCATCCTGGTTGCTGTCACACAGCTTGGAATATTCTACATGCAAAAAGCACATTACCATGCAGTGATTATGCAAATCAGATACCCACAACCAATGAAAGGGAAAAGAACTATATAAGTGAGAGTAAGCTGTATGATTTTTCCTGTCCTTAATGGCGCATCATCCATCATTATGATTAGATGAGACAATTCCATGTCAAACTAATGCTTCTTAACTTTATTTTAGCTTTATAAATATATTTCAGCTTCTAAATTCCCCACCCTTATACTGCTGTATAGACAATCAGCTATTATGCAAAGATTTCACACTGGACTCATGTCAACAGCCCATTTCTGTTCACCCATCTCATTAAGACAAATATCCCAGCTGCCTCAACCCACTCTATATCATTGCACATTAGCATCTTGGAGTTTGAAACCTAGAGGCAGCTTCTTCAGAACACTGAATCCCAGTGGCTTGAAAAAGTTTTGCCTGCAAAAGAGTTGCTTATTTGTCAAAGGTGCCAATTAGACTGAAAATAGCAATGTCAGTTGTGATGCAGGCAGTGGACTAGGGTTGCCACTTGTGGTAGGCTACTAGAGTCATGATAGCGGGCCATAATTTCAAGTTATTGCTGGGCAGAGGTGGTCGACTATTGTGACACAAGCCTGATGTAACATGACATTTATATTTACATGTGTGTTGCATGTGCTTCTGTTTAGTACTTCTTCAGTCACTGGAGACTGAAAGTTTATGGTTGGTATTAGCAGTTTTACTTGGATATGGATCGCTGGCTCAAAAGCTTTCTGAATCTGCAGCGTGACAGATGATTCAACAACGACTTGCAGTTAGTGATGCTTTGTACAACTCCGCAGCTGTCTGTGGACAGCTTTCCATGGATCATCTTTATCAACCTGTAGATCAGTACCAAAAACATTTACCATTCCACAAAATATGTTTATTGGTCTGCCCAGCACCAGCCTGTCATAGGACGGCCCAAACGTTGAGTCTGGTAAGCAGCAGCAATAGTCTTAATTGCCTGAGTCTAAGAGTTACACTCTTCACAATGCATTGAAGTCAATAGGAGTTGAATGGTGTAACTCTGCTTAGGGTTGCAGAGTTAGGCAACCTGTGGTATGTAGAAAAGGTTCAGCAGGCCATACCAATATGTCACTGGGCATCTAGCAAGATACCAGAATGGGAATAATTAATTAGAAGTTTAAAGATTTTCTTTAAAAAGAATTCTTTCAAATTATTACTTTAAAAGATCATTGGAAAAAAATATTGCTGATAAGTACCCTGGTAGATCAGACCATTGGTTCATCTAGCCAAGTTTTCTGTTTCATACAATGGCCATTGCCTAGTAGGGCCAGCAATCAGGGCAAAGAGGTTAAGATCTTCCCCTGATATCACCTCTTAGCACTGGTATTTGGATATTGACTGCCTCTGAATGTGGAGGCTCCCTTTAGCCACTGTGGCTAGTAGCTGCTGATGGATCTAGGCATCTGTTTAATCCCTTTCTAAAGCAAACTATGCACATAAACATCACTACATCCTCTGGCGGTGACTCTCGCAATTTAATTAGTCATTGAATGAAAAAGTAATTCCTTTTCTCTGTCCTGACTCCTGAATCTACTGCCTCTTTATCTGCCTAAACTACATTGGGTGCCTTTGAGTTCGAGTATTATAGGAGAAGGATAAAAAGTCTTTTCTAGCTACTTTCTTTACCTTGTGCATAATTTTATAAATAGGGATGGGCATGAAACGGCTCACAAATGAAAGTTTGTGATAAAGTTTGGCCAGTTTGTGCTTCGTGAAGTCAAGTTGGTGATAGGTCAACCAGCAAAAACGTTCCACAAAATTTGAAGCTGTTTGTGGAGGTTCATTGGAGTTCATGAATGGATACATTTCCAGACAAACTGTCTCCACTCAATCAAGATGTTTACCAAACTTCAAAGTAAACTTCAAAGCAAAGAGGGGTGGGTGGAAGTTTCCTTGTGAGTTTAGTGTCATTGGCCTGTTCCTGAGCCTTTCTATAGACTCTTGTAACTGCAGCAATGCAAGCAAAAGAAGTCTAATGTCAAACCAGAGAATCCCTTTAGTATAAACTGAAGGGGGGAACATTTTTTCAACCCCAGTACAACCAGTGCAGTGTATAGAATGCCCAGCAGAGTTCAGCACCGCTGTGACAATGCAAGCTTAAAAGGACTAATCAATCTCAAAGCACAGTGACACAAAAGATCCAAGTGGGGGGGATTTTTCAAATTACTCCTTTGTGTTCCCATTTTCTTCCACCATGCACTGACATCCCCCGTTTGAGGTATCTTCTCTTTAAACTGAAAAGCTACACACACTTTAATCTTTCCACGTTGCAAAGGTGATTTAAACCTTTACTCATTTTGTTTGGACTTCTCCCAACTCTGCAGTGTCTCTTTTGATATATAGTCCAGAACTTCATACAGTATTCCAAAGGGGGATGCACCATAGAGCTACACAAGGGCCTTACAATATTGGCTGCTTTATTTTCAGTCCCTTTCCTTATAATCCCCAGCAAGGAGTTAACTTTCTCACCTCTGGTGCACACTGAGTCAGCATTGTTATTGAACTGTCTACTACAGCTCCAAGATCTCTTTCCCTCTCAGTTTTGTCCAGCTCTTATCAGCATATATTTAAAGTTAATGATTTTTGCACCACCATTCATCAACTTACAGTCATCTAGACTGAACTTCATTTGTTGTTCAGGAAGAAAGTTCTTCCTGGAGCTCTTCACGATCAGCTTTGCTCTTTCACTGCTTCAGTACAAAGGCCAGTGTTAATGACAACTTACATAAGCTGGCTAGAAGATCAACAGTTTCATGTATGAGTTCTTTACAGACTTTTGGGATAAGCCATCCAGACCTGAACTCTTATCAGTTTTTAATTTTCCCAGTAGTTCTAGAACTCTATTTCTTGTTGCATCAGTATTAGTCAGTTCTTCAGACACCGTGCCCAAACATTGTGGCTCCAGTGTGGGTACATATCCCACATTTTCACAGATTAAAAGGATTCATTCAATTTTTCTGATGTCTTTACATTTCCTTAACTGATCCTTTCACACCTTTGTTATCCCACAGTCAACCATCTCCATGTTTGGTTTTCGGATGGAGCTGAAAAAATGCTTATTATTTGTCTTAATGTTTTTAGCAATGTACTCATCTTTTTACTTGCCTTCTTGTCAGCTGATTTTTTGGCCAGAACAAGTATTCTCTCTGTTTACCTTGTTCAGGCAAGGTAACTAGTCCCTTCATTTTTGTAAAGTTCCTTCTTCTGAATCAAATGTGATTGTGTTGTTTGGGGGCAACTTTTCATGGACCTAAATGCTGAAATGGAAAGAAGAAGAAGAAGAAGAGGAGGAGGAGGAGGAAGAGGAGGAGGAGGAGGAGATTGGATTTATACCCCACCCTTCACTACCCAGAGGAGTCTCAGAGCAGCTTACAAACTCCTTCCCCTTCCCCTCCCCACAACAGACACCCTGTGTTGTAGGTGGGGCTGAGAGAGCTCTGACAGAAACTGCTCTTTTTCAAGGACAGCTCTGACAGAACTATGGCTTGCCCAAGGTCATCCAGCAGGTGCAAGTGGAGGAGTGGGGAATCAAACCCAGTTCTCCCCGATTAGAGTTTGCACACTAACCACATGAATGCTGCCATGTTAGAGTGAATGTGCATTGCAGCACAGCAATGCTTTGAGGGTCACTTTCTGGATGCTGATTATTAATGCTGGATGCATGTGCAGCCTCCATAGCACAGCTCTTTGCTAAACATAGTGCTAGGCTATGGAGGTTTTCATGGATTATTATGTCACTTCTCAAACTTGCTTTGTTCCAAAGTTTGGAAAAGATCACAATAATGCTTGGATAACTGCTATATGGGCAGGAAAACTGAGGTGTTCTGGCCCACATGGCAGCCATTTTCCCTGCCCCTGTGGCAGCCATTTCCCACCACCCTTGGGGACCTTTAAAAAAAATCTGCACTAGAATATTATTATATTGTTATACTGTTGCAATTATAAGTATTTTATATAATTATAAGAAAGAACCTAGAGACTTAATGGGGGGAAAGCCCTCATGGCGTATGGGATGGGAAGTGGGCATTTCTGGGGAACTGAGACAGGGGAGCTATGAGGAACCCTGCCATGTAGAAGCCCTGTTGCTACTATGTTTTATTTGTCGCTGTACCAGCAGTGCAGAAACCACATTTTGTGAGGCAGGTAATCTGCAAATGTAAGGGAACTTGTATAATGTGGTTAAAAATGCTATCCTACCCCCAGCCATCCAATTACTTTAACATTGGTCCACAGTTTGTTCATAAGTGTTCTGTCCTCTGGTTTTCTACGACTTGGCTGCAGTCACACAAACTAAATAATCCACTTCCAGTCCACTTTCAGTGAGTGTTCCAACTGGATTTTACTGGCAAAAGCTAGGAAAGTGCATTGAAAGTGGATTGGAAGTGGATTATATAGCATGTGTGATCATAGCCCTTGATAAACTTTGCATACAGAAGGATTCTAAATGCTATATTTTTGGTATAAAAGTATGTTGTCTTGATAAAATGTAACCAAATATGGCTTTTTCTCATCTTCTCTGTGTACTTTGATGAAGAATGAACACCTAACTGTTTTCTTTCCTTCTCTCATGATATTCCAGCATGCCCAGCAGGGATGTTCAAGGCAAACCAAGGTGCAGGTATCTGCACTCATTGTCCCCCCAACAGTCGTTCCACATCAGAAGCTGCTCCCATCTGCACTTGCCGCAATGGATATTACCGTGCTGATGTGGATCCACCAGAGATTGCATGCACCAGTGAGTAAACAAAATTTACTGCTGAAAATATTCATGCCTCAAACCCCTATTCTGAGTATCTGTACAGTGAAAGATCTCTAAATAGTGTTTGGTTTTACTTCAATGGATCCATTACTCTTCCTGTTAATTGGGCTTAGTAGATGACATTCAGAATTATCTGCTGTCCCTACATGATATGGCATAATCCCCTGTGACATGGTCACTTTTTGTTGTCATGGAGATTCCCAGGCATTCTTAATCCTTTGTCTCCAGATCAACATAAAAATGGCATTTACAGTAAGTATAGTTAAACTTGAGCAAAGGATGTGAAAATGCAAGGCCCCCTTGTGAGAGATCATCCTGTTCTTATTTAGTTGTTCAAGTTTCACCTTTACCATGATGATAGTCAGAAATCAATCTGAATAACAGAGATATGGCAACTGAGTCTGTTATTGACTATGGTTTTGATTGCATTGATGACATGTCGTGCTGGTGACCCCAGAACAGCTTTCGACCCATTTGTGGCCATGTGTTCCTATGAACTCATTTTCACGTGGACTCATGAGATATGACCACCATCTGTATAAAAATCATGTGACACTGATCATAACAGTAGAAAATCTTTGTGTTATGTGCTTAAGCCCTTGGATCTTGAGACTATGCCTTCAAGATTCTCATAGCTGCATTTTACCAAAAATATGAGGGGCTGAGAGCTAGGAAATGCATTGCCTCCCCGATAATGTTCAAGTTGACTGTGGGAAGTAGTGGCTGTATATGGATAAATCCTGCTGGAAGAGGAGGAGGAGGGGGAGGAAGAAGAAGAGGAGGAGGAGATTGGATTTATACCCCACCCTTCACTACCCAAAGGAGTCTCAGAGCAGCTTACAAACTCCTTTCCCTTCCCCTCCCCAGAACAGACACCCTGTGAGGTAGATAGCACTGAGAGAGCTCTGACAGAAACTGCTCTTTTTCAAGAATGGCTGTGCCAGAACTATGGCTTGCCCAAGGTCATCCAGCAGGTGCAAATGGAGGAGTGGGGAATCAAACCCAGTTCTCCCAGATTAGAGCCCATGCACTTAACCACTACAGCAAGCTGGAAAGGATTGAGTGGCCTTCTATACCTTTTCAGCCTTATGCGTCGATGGGGTAATGATGGACTCTCAACTTATCTAGTCTTTGTATATTATGATTACCTAAGAAATTGTGCTCAGTGTTTTATTTCTAACATGACCTTTTGGAACTTAATTTGGAAGAAAATGGGGGCAGTTTTTGAGCAGTACTTGGCTTAGTTCTGCTGAGTAACATTTTGCAAAATTGTATTATTCCTGTAGGGAGGCTACTGGAAGAGCAATCCTGAGCAGGTCTCCTCAGAATCCTACTTGGGTCTGCTTAATGGGGATTACTCCCAGGAAGTGTCCTTAGGCTTGCACTGTGGGTCTCTGTGCAGCTCAAAGGATAGAGGCTGATCTTTATTGCAGCTTGCCTCTCTAGAGTCCCACATCAGCATACTCCCTTCTGCAGTGATGCTTCTGTAGGTAACAATACACATATGGTTATGTGAGACGTCTAATGTGTTTCTGGAATACAGATTAATTTCCATATTCTGCCTGATCACTGATAGCGGGAAGTGCAGTAGTAAATAAATCTGTTTTTATTGCCTCTTGTTATATCTCTGATTTACAGTATGTCTCACTAGACGAGTACTGTATAAAAAAGTCCATTTGTTGATTTTTTATTTCTTCTCGTTAAAGCTTAATTTTAAAATGTTCTAATTTGAGGTGCCAGCTGTTCAATTTCCAAGTTGTTACGTGTCATAGGAGTAAATAAATTTAGTATTGTGTATTTGTGGGTGCTGCTGTTCTCTAGTGTAATAAAAACATGTCTTTGCCTTTTCAGGGTATTTCCTGATAGGTAGAGCTCTGCAGTGGAGTGTGAATGGCATTTCCATAGCTGGCTCAATCTGCACAGTTTTCTTTTCTCTTTCATGAATTTCACAGGCCAGCTACTGAAAAGTAGGGCAGTAGCAGCATCTCATTAGGGACCATTTTGCGTGAATTTGATGTGACTTTAGTTGATTTGCACATAGTGAGCTAGTCATGTGGATAACTCAACACTTATCTAGATAACTGACACAGCATGAAAAAAAATCTCTTAAAAGGGGAGTTGACCACGGATGCATAAAACCTATTTATAAGACCAGTTAAAAATATGCACATCCATTTTAAAAAATACCCCGACTTCTGTTGACTTTCATATGCTAAAAAGAGAATCAGATGGAGATTTGACTGCATGAATCCCAACTAAGCTATTTAAGGGTACTCTGCCTTGGGATGCTGTACATTTTTCTAAGCTATATAGTAAGAGCTGCCCAGTCATCTGTTCTTATTGATCTGACCAGGAAAACCACATTCCAACAGGTCACAACGTAGGGGTAAACTTAACAGCCAGACATCTCTCTCTCTCTCTCTCTCTCTCTCTCTCTCTCTCTCTCTCTCTCTCTCTCTCTCTCTCTCTCTCTCTCTCTCTCTTAAAATTGATCCTGTTTCTGATCTCACCAGACTGCTGTGATCTGGTTTTGCCTTGACACAGGGCTATGACAATTCCTGTATAGCTAACTGTAGAGAGGGAGTCTTGTCTTTAAATGTGAGGGCTGGAGATCAGCTACTGCTCAAATCAGGAGAAGGAAGGGCTACAAGAAGGAACAGGAGTGATGTAGGTGAGGTGACAGTGAAGAAAGTAAGTAGGGAGAAGTACCAAGGGGCCATGAGGAGAGCCACTTCCAAGGAGATTGCTCCAGAGACTGATAGAGGTTTGCAAGAATAGGCAGTTTTAAAATAAAGGTGTGGGATGGAAGAATAAGGGGTTGCTGAGTGCAGTTAGTAAAGAGATGGAAAGAGGGCACTCCACATGGCAGTTGTAGGACTGTGTCTATGTTTGTCATGTAGCAGTCTTGCACAGTTCCCCAAATGTGGAAACCTCTGGTGGGAGAAGAAGGATTAATCTCTTAAACTATTAGAATTTTCCACTGCAGGAATGGTTGAGTCAGGCAGAATCACTACAATTGGACCTTTTAAAGTGACTTTCATTAGAATGCAAATGTGAGATACGTTGAAACATAGATCCTGAGTAAATATTGTATTGAGCATTCATTTCCTGTGCAAAAGCAACAGTACCAAGTATATACTTGCAGGACTAGTCATGAAATGGCAGATTGTGTACTGCACAACACCTCAGTGGTTCATGTGTATGCATCTAGATGGCAAGTTAAATCTACTTCTCTCTCAATGGTTTAACTTCTAGGGGACCCTGAAGAGGCAGCTAAATCCTCAAGAATGACACCTCTAGCTACTTAAACTAATGACATTTTAGCAAGGCATTTCCTGAAAGGCAAAAATAGGGAGAAACAGGAACAGTGGTTTACCAGTGACGGGGACCAGAATATAGGGACTGTCTCGGGTAAATAGGGACAGATGGCACATCTGGCATATGGAGCACTGGAAAACCCACATCTGTGATCATTCCATGTTAAGAACTATGTGCAGGTCTCATACAGTTCCTATTTCGTGCAGGAACTTTTTAATGTACGAAGTGTTCCAACCCTGTCCTATTATTAGGATGAACAAAATGATTTGTTGTAGTCACTGCCTTGTATTTTTATGGCTTTCATTTTTCTCTCTCTCTTTTTAAAGATGTTTAGCAGAAAGACAAACAGGGTCCCAAGATTTAAAGCCTGCCATTAATGCTTTTTTATAAGACACTGGGGATTGTATGCTATACCTTCTGATCTGAAAGCCCATTCTTCTCCTAAGTGTGTGTCTTTGTTGCGTGTGTTGGGTTCTGGCTGTTTCATGACACAGGAAAAAGTGCATCATGGGATGCAACTATTTATTTAAAATATTTGTATCCCATGATCTCATCAAAGATACTTCTAAGGTGGCAACTTGTTCTTTAAGGATATGGTCTTGGTATTGAAAGCAGATTCCAACACCATGACCCTACTTGGGCTTAAATATCCTAAATATATCCTTGTTAGGAGGGGTTCAGTGATATTTAGGGATGACTCATCTGCCCCTAGCTATGCTTTAGCACAGTGCTTACACATGCTGGACAATATTACACCAGTAAATAAGGGGGGAACAATAAATGGGGGGAAGGGTAAATTGCTGAAAAAACCCACTGGAAAAACATCATGTCTGTTGTCTCTTTGCTGTGGTTCCAAGTGTGACTGCAGCAGCTCTATATAAGACAAGTAGTGTCAGAAATGCTGCTATAAATCACTTCCTCCCACCATACTCATATTATAATTCTGATTTTGAAGTTTGCTTTTAGATGGTTTAATGTGTGATTGTTCCATGTAAGAGAGAAGGATTTAAAAAACAGAATGAATTCCTTCTCTCTCACCCTTCATTGCCAATCATGGTATCCAGGCCTGTATCTCCTTGAAGTTATGGGCATTTTGTCATATTTTTCTTTTGGACTAGTCCAGCCCAGTGATGGACAAATGCCTTGTGGAGGGAAAGAATAACACATTCAGGACTTGTAGTCAGAGTCAGGGTGAAGGCCAGTAGTGTGGTTGTGGCAACAGCCCAAAGAGAGACTCTGGGGGGGAGGGGTCTACTAAGCAGACAGAGGACCTGGTCTCCCTTTAGTGACAATTTGCTTTGATTTAGAGGAGGCAGCAGTTCTGGGAGCTTTATATCCACCTCTTACAACAGATGGCTTGGCTTGAAGATTATGGGTTGTGGTGGGAAAGCCCAGCTGGAACAGTCTACAATACTCTCTTTTGACTGGCAGTCACAAAGACACAGAACTGTTTTGTACCATGCACAACATCTCCAGTGACTGAATGAATATTTATGAGCAGAGTGAGATTTCTCCTCCTCCTTCTCCTGCTGCACTCCAAAAATGCCTCCTGAAATGCTGTTCCTCAGGGACATGGGACCTCCAGGAGCATCATGAGAGGGGAGTTGGAGATCTGCCACAGGAGGGGAGAATCTACTAAAATTGCCCCTCTTCTGTTAGAAGAAATACTCTGCTGGATTCAACCCATAAGGAAGCTAAAATAAGTACCTGTAGGGCTCACCATTTCTGCCTGGCAGCACCTGAAAGCAGCCGAAGTTGTTCTTATCTCTCTTCTGGCTGCAGCATGGAAATATACATGATGTGACTTCCACTTACTAGCTAAAAAACTGAGCTACCTAATAATGATCAAAGTATACTTATACTTCAGATTAAGTTAAGAAAGGCAACGGAGCTCTAATGCCTATTCCTCAAAAGTGTGCCACCAGCCTCTCAAACCAGATGACAGAACACTCCGATCTATAGTTGATGGAATCACTTTTAATAATCCTGTTTCAGACTGAATCTTTGAAAGCAGGAAACAGAGGCCAAAGATATATACAATCCAGCTTTCATGATATTAGATGTAATGTTGCAATAGGAAGTGGCACAGCACAGCCAGCATCATCTTAGCCGTTTGCTAAGCAGCTGTGGAGTCACAGGGGCCCAGAGAAAGGCAAGCATAGAGATAAGGAAGCTGACTGAACAGTAATGGGGACTGAATATCATATATTTTAGATGTGAGGACCAAAAATGTCCTGATGAAGTACTGCTCTGAGGAAAGCAGTGGGACCTACAAAAGAAGGTAGCAAGAATTGGGGACTTGGAAGAAAGGGACTGGAGGCACGAGGGGGCTTGATTGTATTTGGACAGAACCTCAATACACTAATGTGTGTGCGATTGATGGTATGAGGTGCAAAGGCATGGAGGGCACCTGAATTTATAATAAACCAGTTAGAATAAAACCTTCTGCAAAATTCTCTGAGCTTCTGTGCACACATACAATAACAACAGTTTAAGCACTGCATTACTTTAGGACATCACGTTCGTTACATCACCTCTCTACTGTGTACACAGCAAAACCTTTTGCTGCTAGATAGCTCATGACAAACACTTTAACTGTGCTGACAGGAAAAAAATTAAATGAAATGGAATTTTCGTTAAAAGATAGCATTTTTCTAGCAATTTTAACAAAATGCTTTCATCTGCAGTAACCATGGCAACAGATCAGAGAAGCTCTCTCAAAGTGCCTTTCTGAATGTAATTATGAAGAAAAGGGGAGAGAGAGGGAAGAGGGGCGTTTGGAATGGGGACAACAGCCGAAAAACCCTCAAGGGCTCGAGCAGAGGTAGGTCGTTTCAGCAAAACCGCGTTGGATTCATTTTTTTCCAAGCGAAGTGCTGAAACGTTTGCCTCTTAATTATATTCCTTGATCTCAATAGACTGGTCAGCATGTTCAAGGAATGTGCTTTCCTCGAGGAACTCGACAACCTTGCTGGTTTGTCCTTACATTGAAATTCCTGGAGCTGTCGCACCACCTAAATGTTATGTTCAACCTATGATGGGAGGTTAAAATATTCGCTCACCAGCTTTAAAGATATTATTCTCTATGTCAGATATATGCCATTAAATAAGAGACCTGAGAAAAGACATCCTCAGACAGCTGATTTCAAGTGGTGTATGGTACACGAAATAGAGGAGCAGGAATTTGTTCAGAATTTGCTCAGAAATTTGACCTGAACAGGGACTGCAGTTTCTTCTCACATAATAAGGGTAGAGAGTAATATGGCTTTTGTACGTTAACCTTGCCATTAATAATCCTTTTTAGTGAACATCTCTTGAAGAGCTCCTGTATAAACATTCCACCAACTGATTCCCCCACCTTGCAGATCACGGTTCCATTAGCATCTCATCAAGTAGGTAATAGCCTACAAACACTTGCGCCCTGTAAATAAAAAAAATACATATTGTAAATGTTACCCTGATATTTTAAAAAAAATTATTGAGTCAGCTGTAATTTTACCATGTGTCAGTGTTCCAAGGTGCAGGACCTACTTTTTGCCATCCAAAAAGCAAAATTCCCAATTGCACAATCTCCCCTGGTTTCTCCATTTTCCACAGTCACTTCCCCTCTTTTCACAAAAGCTGTTTTTTAAAAGTTTGTTCATCTTTTTGCAAGACATTTACATTTTCTCTCAGTATTGTTCTCCATAGTTTGATTGATAGTCTTGAAGCTTTGAAATCGATCATTCTCACATGAACATGTATCATTTTGGCAGGAAAAGTGGTATCACACGATTTGGTGAAATTAGAGTTGAGGATATCATACAACAGTGTTAAGATCCTAAGAGAAATGTAGTTAGTTTGGAGCACATAGGTTAAATCATCACATAAAAGTAGATCATAAAGCAATATGCAGTGCACATTGAACTACATATGACAACAATGGAAAGGTTCAGGTTCCAGAAGGAGAAATTGGTTGAACACATGGTGGATTTCAATTTAGCCACCAGAATGTTAAGAGGAGGATTTAGACCAGATTCAATATTTTTGGCCTCAGTTATCCTTTTGAGAATTTTAGTGGCACCCTACTCAAGCTTGAATTCAGTCCTCCTGTTTAGGAAGCAGTAGTTCTGAGTAATCTGGATGCTTATTATGTTTGGTTAATAGACTTTAGACTGCTTTTCTATTTACTTTGCCACAAGCTTGACTTATTCTCTTTGTCATTCTGCATTGCCCTGAAATCTTCCCTGATGACACCAGGGCCACATTATGACTTTCGTGGGCCCTCCCACCATAATAATATCAATATTAAAATTATATAACTTTAAATACTTCAACATTTTATTATTTTCTGTTTTAGGGCAAATTTAATAATTTTTTGTGGGCCCATTTCATTTTTTTTATGAGAGAAATACTTTCTTCAACCCTAAAATTTCATTTTTTACTTCTGGTTTTAAAAGAAGTATCATGAGCCCTAGATACTGTGTCTACCATGCTTAATGGGTGAGTTGGCCCTGGATGGCACAACCGCCTGCTCAGCCGTCCCCTGTTGTATATGTGTGCATTTGATCACTCTTTCCAACTAGGGTTGCCTATCTTCAGGTGGGGGCCCGGTGATCTCCTGGAATTACAACTAATCTCCAGATGGCAGAAGTCAGTTCCCCCAGAGAAGATGGCTGCTTTGGAGGTTCTCTGCTAAAGTTCCCCCCAAACCTTGCCCTGCCCAGGCTCCACCCCCCAAATCTCCAGAAATTTCCCAACACTGAGTTGGCAATACTATTTCCAACATGATCTGCACTGGTTTTTTTGTTCATATTGAATCTCCATTAATTGATCTCAGCCCTATTTCCTCCATATATAAAAACGGTGTTGCACTTAACCTGCAAAGCACTTGCAGTCACTCGAGGATGCTGCTGCCTATGGATTTGATTTATATACTCTGAACTCCAGTGTCCAAATTGCTAATAAATAGTAACTGTATAGAGAACAGATGCAGAAGGAGACCCTTGAAGGACCCCACTAAATACCCATCCCTTCTGGCTGACACACTGAACTGTTAATAGCTGCTCTCTGTTTCTGACATTTTCTGCTAGTTCTGTATCTGTTGTGGGGGGGGGGTCCTCCACTTTAGTAATGATAATATTGCTTGGAATATTGTAAAATGTACACTATGTCACCTCTGTTTTGTTTGTCTAAAATGACATGATTCCTGCAGATTGGATTTGACTTTCAATGGAATGTGACTTTGTGTGGGAGATTTCCAACAGCCAAGTTTACACCTTGAATTCTCATCCTAGCATGTGGCATAGTGCTATCAACACAGATTGGCTGAGGATGGGTTGATGAGATGTCAACAGACCAGTTTTCTTCTGTCCGCATGATGTCAGATATGGACAGTACTTGGAAGCCCCAGCATTTAGTGGAAGTTAGCAGAGGAAAATGGCCAGTGGTAGAAAGAAATGGTAGGCTCCAACTGGTTAATATAGAAGAATAGGTATTGATAAAAAATAGAATTTAATAAGAAATGTGTTTTTAGTGAAATATATTGAGTTGATGGAAACAGAGGAGAGGTTAAGACAATCTTTATGCCTGGTGTTATACAGAGAAATATTTTAATACTTAGTGTTAGCATTCAGATACCCTTCAGGTTATTTTCATGCAATCAAGAGCTACAAGACACACTGTGCCCTTTCACATTACTGCTGCCTTTCCCTATAAATCTTTTCCACAGCTTTCTCCCATTCCCTGGCTTTAGTTTCATTTACTCTCACAACTGTCCCATGGTCAGAACCCACTGCCATTATTCCCGCACATTTTAGGACATAATGCAGGGCTTAATTTCTTTTTCTTTCAGCCATACTTTAGCCCCAGCATTTAACTGGAAGAGGAAATGGGTAGAAGGGCAGCTGTTGCATCCCACATACTCATTTCTCTCTCCCTTCCATTTCCTTCCTTTTAGGAAGGGTATTATAAGCCTTTACTTTTAATTGCATTCCTGTTTGGTTTCTGGAACTGCCCAGGAGCCACACCTTTGGTGCTAGGGTAGTTTATGGGTCTCATGAGCCATATTCTGGACAGCTCTGTGAAAATAAAGACGGGAATTATATGGTAAAGTCAGCAACATTTGGGGAATATGGAAATGTGAGCTGGGAGTATGGTTGTCAGACTGACTATTAAAAAGAATCAGGGACCTCACAGAGTTGGGAGGATTGTGTTGTGTGACTCGATGGCCTCTAGCAACTACAGCCAAATCCAACAGCCCATAAACCTTTAGTAAACTAGAGGGACCTGTAAAGCCAAGGAAGGAAAGACGTTAAAAATGGAACCGTGTGCAAGTTGCCTTTCACAGAGAGGGACAGAGGGGTGATATAATTTAGTAGAATCACAGCTTGAAGGGACAAATGACCATCTAGTTATAACTCCATGCTTTAAAGGCCAACTTAAATAATCCATACAAATGCAGAAAGCAGGTGCTGTGTGGCACTAAGGTCTTTGCAGAACAAATAGCTCTCTCTCAGTGATCCAAATAAGTGAGCCAAGACACAGAGGAAGGAAATATCCTTCCTATCCTATCTACATACATAATAATTAGCCTAACCAACCAAAAAATAAAATTTCAGATTTGGACATAATGCTATTTGCTGAGCAAATAGGCTCAGGGGAAAAAAATCCAGGCCACTTTATAGGAGAAGACAAAAACCTCCCTAGAATCGCTAGTCATTCTGACCTGTGGGAAAAGTCTTTCATTGCTTAGGTGATCACTCAAACTCTGTGTGACCTAAACCTGTCTGTCTAGTCTCTCCAGAGAATGCTGGGAGGAGGGTGCAAGTTCATGCCATAAAGAAACGTAAAAATTATACGCACAGGGGGAAATTTCCTTCACCCCAGTGATCTTCAAGAGAAACACTATACTAGACAATCGCAAGGGATGCTTCTAAATTTGTGGAGTCCATACTTTCTCATCTCAAACTCCAGCATTTCAGAAACATTACACATTTTATCATATCGAGACATTTGCTTGCATAAGCCTTTATCTGCAATTGCTTTTCAACAGGCGTTCCTTCAGGGCCTCGTAATGTGATCTCCATTGTCAATGAAACATCGATTATACTAGAATGGCATCCACCTCGGGAGACAGGCGGACGTGATGATGTGACCTACAACATTGTTTGCAAGAAGTGTCGCTCTGATCGCCGTAGCTGCTCCCGCTGTGATGATAATGTGGAGTTTGTGCCAAGGCAGCTGGGCCTCACAGAAACCCGGGTCTTCATCAGCAATCTATGGGCCCACACACCATATACCTTTGAGATCCAAGCGGTCAATGGAGTTTCCAACAAAAGCCCTTTCCCACCACAGCACGTTTCAGTGAACATCACCACCAACCAAGCTGGTAAGTCCCCCAGTAGTAGTTTCAGAGACCTTTCAAGTGGTTTGCTTCCTGGCATGGAGAAAGGAAAGCAGGAGAGCTTTAGGAAATTGCATTTGTCACTCTGATGTAAACATGTGGTTGATTCAGTACTACTAAAGATTTGCAAGTGTGTTACTGATCATTAAGTCCTAGTTGACTTATGGAGACCTTATAGAGTTTACAAGGCAAGAGACAAGGAGAGCTGGTTTGCCATTGCCTGCATAGCAGGCAAAATGTGTAGCAACCCTGGACTTCACTGGTGGTCTCCCATCCACATACTAACCAGGACTGATCCTGTTCAGCTTCCAAAATTTGGCTAGATCATGTCATCTAGGTCAGGGTGTTACTGACCATACCTCTTGCCAGGTTTTCTGTACCTAGATGCATTCACCCAAGTGATCATGAAGAAATGGATAGCCTGATATTGGGGAACTAATATAGTTTTTCCCTAAAGTAGTCAAAGTGCCTTCTATACATCATCTCAATAGTCTTTTTAGTAACCCAGTAAAGCATACCAGTATTATATCTTTATAGTGGGATGATGAAAAGAAGCAGACAGATAATTGCTTACTGAAGGATGCTCATTGAGTTTTTGGCTGAGGTGAGATTTGAATGGGTGATTCTGTGCTTATAGTTAATGCTATTAACCACTACATTATACCAGCTCCATTTAAGTGGGTATCTTGTCCAGGAATTCAGGTGCAGGTAAGACTATTTGGAAGGAGTGGGCAAATCCATATGAGTGGCACCAGTTTAAAAGCGTTACTTAATAGTAGCTTTTACTAAATGGGGAGCATCACCAGCAGTGATATCCATCGAATGCTCCTCCATTGCTGTAGTGTGCTCTTTGCACAAGGTAAATGAGTTTTCTAACAGCATGCTAATGCTAATCTTCTTTAAAGTTGGGGGTTTTTTTTCAGAAAAAGATGTGTGCTAAGCTTGCAGATAAAGTACAGCATTTAAAAAGGCGCTATTAGAATTAAATAGCCTCATAAATATGGACAGTGCTGGCATTTACCCTGCAGGCTTACAGTGAGAATAGAACTGTGGACAGGTTTGCTCTAGGCCTTTTCTTTGGTAGATTCATCTCTTCTAAGAATGTAGACTCAGGATTGATGTCAGGATCAATCTTATATTTTTAGTGTCATAAGATGATCCAGCCAAGCTAGGCTACTTAACCAGCTCTGCATAAATTAAAAGTGGAGGGGGAGAGGTTGTGCTAGTATCCCTAGTGATGGCACAAGCACTGTTCAGTAGGAGCTTGTGCCAATCACACAGCCGTGGCCATAGAATAACAACAGAAGTATTATTTGAAATGAGACAAAGGCTTGGATCTGGCAGTGTGCAAGCAAAAGTAGAAACAGACTGAGGCACTAGTCCAGTGGCACCTTTAAGACCAACAAAGCTTTATTCAAGGTATAAGCTTTCATGTGCATGAAGACTTCTTCAGATACATTGAAATGGAAGTTGCCAGTCCATACATGTAGGTAGAGGGTGAGCAGCAAATTAGCGTACAGTGTAATAAGGTTGTTTCACTACCCAGGGCTACCCACCTGGGACTAAAGCACTGTTCTGCTTGTGCAAGGTCTTCTGCAACAACTAGTGGGTTCTTTCTTATAGTGCCAAGAAATTGCTTGCACAACGTCTTGTGAAAGCATAAAAATGGCTTGGGTTACACTCTGTGCAAGGATCCAGTATGAGGATGCTTTATTTTCACACTTCTGCTCGCACAGGGATCCTAGCACATACAAAAATCTGCCAGAATGAGGTGCAGAACTTTACAACTATTGCACAAGTATCATATAGAAAGGCCCTTAATGTTGCTGCTGGGCTTGTGAATACTTTCACAAATAGTACTCTAGAGAATATTTATACCCCAAGCCAAATTCCAATGTGTCTTGAGGTGAAAAAAGTGTCCCATTAAAAAAAATCTGTGATGACAGAAGACACTGGGTTTCACAATATTTAAACATCTAAAGCCTGAAAGCATACATTCACATGAGGCAGAAAACATTTGGCATTTATAATTTGCTAACACACTTTTTGTTATTTTGACAGTGAAGTAAACATTTGCCAGGTTATCGGAAGGGTCACTGGGTTATCAGGAAGGGCTGTATCTCTCCAGACCATTTAAATTGCTTCCCTGGATCCTTGTTTTCTAAAAAAAAAAATACTAATACATTTTGGAGGCTGGGGTAAAAGAGTACCCCAGTGGCAAAACCAGTTGATTTCTGGGTGTGTTTTATACCCTAGGTGCTCTTTTTATTTACAGAAAGGAAACTGTAAATTGTTTAAGTGGCTGTATTTTGGTGGATGTAGTTTATTAACATACAGGTGACAGTGTCCTCAGTTCTAGAACCTCTTCTCTGTCTTCTGTCAAAAAAAGTGCAAACGGAGTGGAATCTCACTCCTGATGACATTTTAATCTCCTTGGAACCTTCTTTTTCTGCACAGGTTTATGTTTATTAACCAGGAGCAATCCTGGATAAATGGTTACTGAAATGGAGAGGTGATATAGTGGAGCTTGAGTGGGTAGGCCCGATGGCAATCGATTGGCAAATTGCAATGTACTGTATGTGTAGCTAGCAGGATAGTGGGGAAGTCCTAGCAACCAGGTGGTGACCCTGTCCTAAAACTTAATGAAAGGAAAAATTGACACGCAACAGCAACAATAGATGGCAATCTGTTTGGCTTGGCTACAGTAAGGAGATGGTAATTTCCGCTTTGTATGATACATACAAAAAGAGAAGTCTTTGTAAATTCCACTCCCCTGAGAAAATTCACAACAAAAACATGGCACAGATATTGAAGCATCTCATCTCCAAGGAATAAGAATTCTGTCAGGCTGTCATGTTAGGTTTGCACCTGGATGTCACTTCTGTCTCTAACCTAGTACAGTCCAACCTGCCACTTGTATCCATGCTCTTTTATATGTTCGGCATGCTTGCTTCTCCCTCCCTCTCTCTATTTAGTCATTTACCCACCTGCCCATCTGTTCCTCAATCCATCTGTGGCTGCCTCCCCTCAGGAAGCAAAGGACCTAGAAGTGGCCTCAACATGAACAGGTCAAACATCCCAATGGTCTATTGTCTAGGCTTGCATTCCCCAGAGCCCCATCTACTCCTACTCTTCCCCATTCTTGTGCCAGAGACCCTTTGCTTTGTTATTCTTTTAATGGTGTTTCAGAGGCTTCTTTTGTGCCTGGCTATCATTCATTCTGTTCTCCATCTGTCCATCCATACTCTTGTCTCCTTCCATGTTTCCATCATGAAGTCATGGCTATTAAATTTGATCTATTTGCACCATATTGGGAGATGCTCGGTGGTTATCCAGTGTACACTTTTGGTGCATTAAGATGCAAGTGTTATTTGAGAGAGCACAAAGATGAAATGAAATACTGGGTGGTTGATATAAGTGTTAACATTTAGTACTTGTTTAAGCAGATTGGGATGGGGTGCCGAGTGCTAGAGGCATTTAAAGGGAGGTTAATGAGAATGCACAGGCAGAATAGATCGTGCAGATTTGGCACTGCTTCGGTCACCAATGCTTAAGAGTTTCATTTTGTTGGCCTCTCTTTTTTGTTTTGCTGCTGACCTAAAAATGCAACATATCTCTGACTGCAAGAGCCACTGACTGGACAGACAATAACAGGGGAAAACATGTTATTACAGACAGCTGTATCGCCATAGAATGACTTTCAATGGGAGTGTGCATTCAAGAACTGCATGGGGCTTTATTAAAATCATATGAGAGAGAGAGAGCAGACAGCCTGTAATGACAAATGATGGAGAAAATTGTGTGCTCGAAGTTCATGGAAAAAATAGTATTTATGTCAATTCTCTTCTCTTTAATTAGCCTAATTAAGCATTTTTAACAGAAACAAACTTGGATGCCTTTCTCAGGTTCATAAGGATTGATCACTACCCTTATCTTAACCATCTGTCTGCCCATTCACCCAGCCATCCATCTCCACATTATTTTTTCCTTTCATCCCTCTGTAACAGCTATCTCCCCCATCTGTCCATCTTGCCATCCAAATACCTCTCCACCCATTGAATTTCTAGTTAATTGCTTGTACATTCAGTGCTTCTTTTAGTTCTTCATCTTTTGTGGATGTGCTGAGCCTGGGCACTTCTTCTAAAGGGTCCTGAGAACTTCTGCAACAATTACAAATTTGCCTACTTGCCTGGAAGGGTGTTGTTTTGTGAAATGGTGGTAACTGGGCCTATTCCCAGAATATATACAGCTATCAAAAGTATAACACCTAAAAAATTATGTACAAGCTTCTTGCAATTGTAGGTGTAAATGAACTCAGGTGGCCTTGGCTTGTTCTGTTTTTTTAAAACTCAGAGAGGTTAGTTTTGTCTGTTGGCCTGCTCACTGTGGAGGCTGCTCTCACTCATCCTGCAATGCCCGTTGGAAAAGGCATTCAAGCTGGAAAAGGTCATTTTTCTCACTGCCTTGATGTTTCACAATAATCTTCTGGGTGAATGGACATTTGTCACATTCCTTACCATTAAGACAATCCCTACTTTTGATTTTTGCTAAAAGGCTTCCAATGCATTTCATTACTTTTACATATCACTATTGCATAGATTGTGGATGGGATTTTCCAAGATGCTCAGCACTGACCTAATTCTGCCTTTGTGGCAGACATTTTTGTATTCACTGCGTGGGACGGCTCATCCATATCTTAAAACTCATCTAGTGCATAAGCTTTTGCCTTTTTCAGCTTTGAGGATGCATCCACACACTTCCCTCCCTCCCCCAACAGCATTATGTTGTCTGCTTGACATACCTCTTTGAGCAGGCAGGTTTCCAGCCCCACCCTCAAAAGGTGACAAAAGAAGAAGCTGCAATTCTCTTTTTGATCTAGGTGGAAAGAACACCATGAGCCAGCTTGGGAGGAGCATGAGCCTGACTTACTTGCAAATTTCACTTTTTTGCCCACCAAACCCATCTGCCATCAATTATTACTAGCACTATTGGAGCACACACACACTCAAAAACATGCTAGCAAATTCATCAGGTTATGAAAAGTCAAACAAATTATGCATCCACACAATATTAAACAGTTACAGTCATGCTGTAAGGTTACACACAATAGTCTGGAAGTAGTTTCTGGTTGTGGTGGTTTTAAGATTCATTACAATGGAGAGAAGTTCAGCCATGGAACATTTATAAGGAATTGTACTGATGTAGCTTCCCCAGGAGGCACAGGCTGGGGTCCAGCATGGCAGGTCACAGGCAAGGTTGCAGAGAGTAGTCAAAGTCCAGTCAAAAAGTCAGGGGTTCCAGAGAGCAAATTGACCAAAATCCAGTCTATGGTTAAGGAGTTCCAGGAAGCAAGTCCAGTCCAAGGTCAGGGGTTCTAGAAAAGCCATTTGTCAGGTCCAGTACCAACAAGATCCACAGCTTAGTAGCAAAGGGTGCTTATTACATCCACAAACTGCTGTTTCTTCCAGCTGAATTTATAGCCAAGTCCTAATGAGCTAAACTCCCAGCTAATTCCTTGGCAGTCATCCTGAAAAGACTCATTTGTCTCTTCAATTGACAGCTGACAACAGGCCATGAGTCTAGCACTTCTACTCCTTTCTTGCAACTCTAAGCATCTCTGACAGCATTGGTGCTGCAAGGGTGCGGGTAAGCTAGGTGGGCTGGGAGTGGCTGTTGAAGAGTTGTTTACTGCTTCAGAGCTACCAGGTGTAGGCTGTGACTCCTGATCAGCCAGTAACTTGATGTCTTGTTGCTCTCCTTCTGGCTCAGAGCCAGCCACAGCCAGCTGTTCAGTTACTGGCTCAGGGCTAGCAGGTAGCTCTTCATCTGAGAAATCTGAGCCATCACTCAGCACAGACTGACTTATGACAAGAACAATTATGTATGAAGTGAAGGTTATGGTGAGAGAATCCTGCCATTTCCAGGACTAGAAAAGAATAAAGAAGCATTGTGTTTGTATTTGACAAAAAATCAAACATAACTGTGGGCAGCCCAATTCTGTGGGCAGCTGTGGCAGTAGCTATCAGCTGCCAATGTAAGGGTGGTGGTGGTTGGATCCCTACGAACATTCAGGGGGGGGGGATAACATGGGCCCCTCTACAAGGTACAGGCAGCATAGTGAATTTGCCGGACTCCATAGCAATAACAGCAGCACCGAAGAAGAAGAAGAAGAGATTGGATTTGTACCCGCCCTTCACTACCCGAAGGAGTCTCAGAGCAGCTTACAATCCCTTTCCCTTCCCCTCCCCACAGCAGACACCCTGTGAGGTAGGTGGGGCTGAAAGAGCTCTCTCGCAAACTGCCCTTGAGATAACAGCTCTAAAAGAACTTATGAATGACCCAAAGTCACACCAGCAGCTGCATGTGGAGATCAGTGTCCATGCTGTTAATCACTACACCAAACTGGCTCCAGTGACATCCCTCTGAGTAACACACACAGGCACAGCTAACCACCTCCTGCCAGTGTGACCTCTACCCCCTTGCCACCACTCCCCCCACAGCACCTAAGGTAGGGAGGAAAGACCCAGTGACAGCACAGAGGCAAATGGCCTGAGTGTCCCTCCCCCAGACCAGGGGAAGGGCACCCCCATGATGGACAAGATGACCACCTGTTCTCTTGGCAAGGGTCCAACTGGCAGCAGAAGTGCTGCCTACACACAACCATCCTTGCCCCAAGCCACACAATCCTGTCTTCCCACCAAAAAAGAAAAAAAGAAAGAAAAGAAGGAAGGAAGGAAGGAAGGAAAAAAGGCTTGAATCCACAGTCCCCACACCCAAGACCAGCAACCTAACTAGTGGGCCAAGAAGGCTGATGCAAAGAAGCCAAACCATCAGGCATTTGGTACGCCACTGCAGAACTGGTGTCATCAACAGCCGTATGAATCCAGGCAGTGGAAAGGCACTGGGGTAGCATGGCCTGGTTTGGGGAAGGGCTGTTGCTCTGGTAGAGCATCTGCTTGGCATGCAGAAGGTCCTAGGTTCAATCCCTGGCATCTCCAGTTAAAAGGAATAAGGAGTAGGTGATGTGAAAGACTTCTACCTGGAGAGCCACCACCAGTCTGAGTAGACAGTACTTACCTTGATGGACTGATGATCTGATTCAATATGAGGCAGTCTCATGTGTTCATGTGTTTGATTCCCCATAAGGGGAGAGGCCAGAGGAAGGCAAATTTGTTGGAGATGACATTTTGCTCCCATAAACTGCAGAAAGGGAACAGGACAGCCCTGCTGATGGGCAGCCCCAGACATCTATCATTTTGGCTGAGGCACCCCATCACAATCCCTTCTTGCCTCAGCCTTGTGCCCCATTTACCCTGAGGCCCCCGCCCATGTGCCAGCACTGCTAACCTGCATAGTTTGTCATATGCCAACAGTGCTATGGGGGAGTGTGAGACCCAGAGGTCCCCACCCTTGGCAGAGCAGACACATCTCCCTTTGGACCACCCCAGCCCGTCTCCCCACAGAGTACGTGAGTGGGAAGGGAGCTGAGGACTGCAGAAGGGTAGCCATGGCAGTCTGTTGAAGAGCTCAGCCACAATGCATCAAAGCTTATAGTGAACATCAGTCTTTTAGGTGCCATGGGACTGTGTTATATTTGGCAGCTAAACAAAACAGAGGTCCAGTGGTACCATGAAGATGGAAAACACTGATCCCAGCATGAGTTTCCCTGAGGCAGAGCTCACTCACTCAGATGTGTGAAGGGGAGACCATTCTGGGAAGCATTATGAAGAAATCACTGATGGGGGCAGAGAGTGGCATGCTGTGAGGGGGTGGGAGGTAGAACCCCCTCATTGATCAACAAACGGACAGGGACAGAGTAGTAGATCACTTAAGCCTCTATCAGGAAACTAATAACAACACGGTACCAATAGTAACATATCCTCTGTGCCTCCTCAAGCTGCTCCGGAAGCCATGGGGAGATTGGGGCCCCAGTCTCACCATGCCCATGAGCAGGCAGGTCTTGCCAGACAGATGGCTGCCTAAGCTGAGATGCTTCAGGAGCTGGACTGGGAGCGGTACGATGGCAACCCCATGGCAGAGTGGCGGGATCCTCACTGGTCATTCCAGCCAGCCCATCTTGTACTGTTAATGTCATCCTTTCAGATCTCCTCCCTGTCAAATCATCATCTGCTCAGATGCTAAATGGAGACATATGCAATGATCACAAACGGCAGAGTGGCCTGGAGTCTGGACCACTGTACCATGCTGGTGGGGCCCCAGTGGGGTCTGTGATCCCCTCCCGAATGGAGGGGGACTCCATTTTTTGATATCCCACCCCCCACGGCTCATGGCAAAGCCATTTAAATGACCCTCATCTACTACATGGGTAGCACGTCAACTGTATCCACTCATTTGCTTCTGCTGTTGCGTAGAGCTCCAATAGGCAACAGGTGCCATGGCTGCTTGACCAGAAGATCCGCAGAGCACAGTTGTGTCCCATTCCCCTAACTGGTGTGTGTGGGTGGGTGTCCTGTGCTAACAGTCCAGTATGGAGCTGCCAGAATCCCCACCCCCCACCCTAACATCTTATTTGGCACTTCCAGGTGCACTTTCCTTTACTCACTTTTCAGTGCATGGTTGCTGCTTTGGTCTGCCTCCTCAGAGATGGGATATCTGTAAAGGTCGTGAACTGAGACATGTTAGTCACAGAGCAAGGAGATTCCCCCCTCTTGGGTGTAAGTGCTAAGTGCCCCCTCTGTGGTGCTAAGTGTCCTGTCTTGCATTCCTCAGCACCAGAGTGAAATGTGGAATGCTCTAGGTGTGCAAGGTGGAGACCTTAGAGACAGAGTCCCATGCTGCCCACCCTATCATCTGAGCTATGGGGCATCCTGACTCAGTTTTACGTAATTCAGGAGGGGGTTGTGATTGGTTGCGGGGAGGAGGTTTGACCACTGCTGGGAACAGTGTGATTGGTTGTGGAAGTAGTCTGCATCATGTGCTACACCAGGGCTCATGGCTGAGCCTACACCTGTGTGTGTGGGGCAGGGGGTGTTGTGCCTTTTCTGTGCTATGGATGCCTATGGCTTCACTGAATTTTTTGTTGCCTTAACTTTGCACCTGTTTGGGGGTGACTTAGGAAGCCGACTAACTCCTGCCATGTCCCTGTGGCCTGAGGAATATCAGTCTATTGGCCAACTTTGCTACTTGGCAGACTAGTATTTAAAATATCCCCATGATTAATGAATTGCTAAGGTTGCTACTCATTCTTGAAATGGTCCTCTCATTAGTCTGTTGACACAAATTGCTGCTGTGAGTCTGAAGGACAGGGCCTAGAATCCTATCTTATAATCAGCTAAAGATTTCTGTCCTCTTCCTGTGAAAGGCTCTGAGATTTAAACTGCAAGATGAAATTTCACCTGCCATATATGAGGAAGTTTAATTTCATGATATTCTAGAGGGGTAGCTGTGTTAGCCTCTTGTAGCCAAATTAGTAGGAGTCTTGTGGCACCATAGAGACTAGCAAAATTTTGTTCCAAAATAAGCTATTGTGGGCTAAGACCCACTTGTGAAATGGGCTATAGTCCACAAACACCTGTGCTGGAGTAACATTTTGTTAGTGTTTAAGGTGTTGCAAGGTTGGTGTTGAATTTTGCATACATCGTTCATGGCTATGCAGTTTGAAACCTAAGGTTTCTCCGTTCTAAGTACAAAGCAGTCTAGATCGAGTCTGATCTAGGCGCTCTATGACATCAGAAGCACTGAACTGACAACTAACTGCCAGCTTGGGGGAGGGGAGGTGGCATCAGAGGGCCATTACGCAGAGCCAAACAGTTCTTACTCTCTTGTAAATGTAACACAAGCACATAGTGACCATAGACTGGCATCAAGGCAGGCAGGCAGGCAGCAATTTAGGAGGAGATTAAAAGAAAGTGATTTACTTACTTCTAAGTAGTTGTGTTTAGGTCTGGGGCATAAATTGGCTTCTCCCGGAAGAGGGAACTGCAGGATCATCAATGATGCTCATGGCCCTGTCATACTGATGGGACTGTAGCTAATTATATGTACCCTCAATACATTGCAAAATCAGATAATCTTGAGTAGTTCCCTGAATAAGAAAAGTAGAACATCTGGTTTCAAGCCAGAAGTGCTGGGGAATAGGTTACTTTTAAGCTTTCTCTATGTCTAACTTACTGTAACAAATAGATTATAACAGCAATTGCCCATGGGAGTGATTTTTAAAGTTGTTTGTATGATTTAGAAGCTTAACAGCCCAGTCCTCAATGAAGTCAAACCACAGCACTTGGATTTGAGATGACATAGTCAGTTGGCTTCAGTTGGACTTCACTAAGATTAAATTGGCTTAAATCCAAGCGCTCTGATTTAAGTGAGTTTGCACACAGGGCTGCAGATCCCTTTGTATCAAGTGATGCATACCTTTAGGCAGAAACCCTGAAATACTGATTTTTGGAACTGTCAGTGGAGCATTCTAAAGCAGGGGAAGAGATGAGTAGGTGATCATGATAACGAATTTATGGCACTATGGCACCAAGGCTTATTGTACCAAAGGCGAAGGCAATAGTGTATGTGTCAGAGAGAGTTAGTTCTGGGTGCTGGCTTCTGTTCTGTATCTTGCATAGTCCAAAAAGGTGATGCTGTGAACAGAAGTCAGAGGTGATCTTGTTCTGCCAATGTTTCATGGAAGCTGGGACAGAAGCCCTGGTACATCAGTGCCAAAGCCATCTGCTGCATCAGGGCCAGAATCAGTTCCTGAGGGCAAGACAACAAAGGTGCTTGGACCCTATGCTAGGAAATACTTCACATCTTTAGGTATAAGCTTACAGTTCCATCTTCGGTAGGTCTACTCAGGTCTGTTCAATGGTGTTTACTCCCAGGAAAGTGTTCTTAAGATTGCACTGTAAGGCTGTTAACTGGAAAGCCACCAAAGTTGCCCCAAATTTCACTCATGTAGCAGTCTCTACTTGAGGTGTGCATGTGTTTTAAGGAAAGCAAGTGTTGTATGAAAATGCAGCAGTAGGGCACTGTGACAAAGGTTCCCAGAAAATATTGTTTGCCCCATCTTGCAGGATTCTTCACACAACCCCAGTGTTAGTATGATAAGGAAATGTCTGCCTCCTGATTCTTGTTTCTGACTGTGCATCTGTGCGGTTTTGAAAAGCCATTATCTGTTCAGTGTAATTCTTTTGCTCTGCGCAATGATGCTGGGCAATCCATCTGAATGAGCAAGGATGAGGAGGCCTCAGTACTACCGCCCGTCCACCTGTGCATCACTTTGATGCCGATCATCTTTGCAGCATTATCCATGTTAAACAGGCAGGAGCACCAGGGGGGGTTGTGAATGTGGCAATTAACAAAACAGCAATCAAGCTAAGTGTTTAATTTCAGAAAATTATCATCTTCTCTGAACGGATGTGGAAAGACTAAAAAAAAAATAAAAATCCAGGATTAAATGTGCTGTATAAACAAAGGCAGTGCTGGACTGTCAACATCACCCGCTGGAAAGAGGCAGCAGCATCTCACTAAGTGAATTCCTGAACACCTCCTGGCTGCCTGACCCAAAGCAGGCGGAGTGGCGTAACACTAAGATTCACCTCCACGGAAAGATTTTTGTCTGTCCCTTGCATAACACAATACAGTCATTTCAGATCTAGCATGAAACCATGGTTTACTTTAATTTAATAAACCATGGCTTATTTACGTGTGATTTCCTTGACAAGTGTTTTGCTTTGACAACTGCTGGTTTCATTGCCTGGGCTTCCCCCTTCCCATGCGGCTGCATTGTGATGAGGGCACCACTGGTGAACCAGCTAGGACACCCATGTTCCTGCATCACATGAAAATATACTTAGGACTAATTAGAGATGTGTGGGATAAGGAGGAGAGAGAAAAACCAGAGAAAAATTCAAGATTTCTCCTACCCCTGAACACTTTCCCCCCGTTAAATTGGAAATTCAGAGGAGCAATGAGGGGGGGCTTCCTGTGAAATATATTCTCTTTTGGAATATATTCTCTTTTGGAATGAGTAAAATGCTTTGAAGAAGAAGAAGAAGAAGAAGAAGAGGAAGGAGGAGGAGGAGGAGGAGGAGGAGGAGGAGGAAGAGACTGGATTTATACCCCGCCTTTCACTGCCCAAAGGCGTCTCAGAGCAGTTTACAAACTCCTTTCCCTTCCCCTCCCCACAACAGACACCTTGTGAGGTAGGTGGGGCTGAGAGAACTTCTGACCAAAACTGTTCTTTTTCAAGAACAGCTGTGCCAGAGCTTGTGACTGACCCAAGGTCACATCAGCAGGTGCAAGTGGAGGAGTGAGGAATCAAACCTGGTTCTCTCAGATTAGAGTTCCGTGCACTTAACCACTACACCAAAAGACTTTACTCATTCAAAATGTGTAGTATGCATATTTTTATGTAAGACAGTCTAGAGTATTAGAGAATGATAATTCCAATGTATGCTGTAGACATAAACAGTATTTTAAAGAATATAGTTATTAAAAGTGACTAATTTTGTCCACAGCAAAAAGAACCTATAATTTGTATAATTATAATAATACACTATTGAAGAGGAGTTTTTTTTCAGTATTACAAAGTTTAACTCAGTGTCCAAATATGCCATTAGTCCCATTGTGACAATATAAGATTTTTTTTTACAAAATTTGTGTTTTCTAATTTCAAATTATTTTTTCCAGCCAAAAACTATTTATTTCATTTATTTATTTAAAACATTGATTAGCTGCCTTTCTTCCTTACAGAGCTCAGGCCAGCTTACAAGATAGATAAAACACATAAAGTAAAATACATTAAAAACATAACCCTCCAAATTTAAAATTGCATCTCAGGACTGCTGGTAAACTTAACCAAAGATATGTGTTTTGGTAGCATAAGGCATAGCAGCTGGTAGCATGTTATCCCCCCCCCCCCGTATGTACGTTGCAGTTGTCTTATGGCAATCCCAGCAAGGTGCTTTCAAGGCAAGTGACAAGCAGAGCCATTGCCTTCCTTTGCATAGTCTTCCTTGGTGGTCTCCCAGCCAAGTATCAATCCTGCTTAGCTTCCAAGATCTGATGATCATGCCACCCCCACCCCCCCCGGTATTGTTTTGTCTGTAGAAAACAAAAGTGTTTATACCATTTGAATATACCAAATAGTGCAATTTTATTTGCTAATTCACAATGCCATACTAAATAGAATTATACCTTTCCAAGCCTATTGCTTTAGTGTGTAACTCTGATTAGAATTACTCCGTAAATTCTAAATAATGTATTGTATGTTGTTAAAAATAGTAAAAGTAGGATTGTTAGCAAGGTAAGTATAGCATATATTTCCAATTGACCTCAAAATTCCCTTTTGCACAAAACCCCGGGAAAAGAATGTGGTTTCCCCCATGGTTTCATATTTTCTGGAAATTTTCCATTACAACTAGCTGTGGTTAATTAACCAATTTGAAACCACAGTTTCAGATCCTGACTTGATGTATCCTAATTGTGCCGTGTTAGTGAGATGGATCCAATTCAGGCAACCACACTAACTATAATTAGTTTAATTAAACCATGGTTTCTTTGTGACATCTGACCCAAATCATACTTTAGATTACAAACTAATGAATTCAGTGTGACATAATGATAGAGTGGAGACATCTTGGAGACACCCATTGTCAGTATACTAGATCTGAAGACAGTTTAAAGAGAAGACAGAACCGCTATTGCCTGTGGGTGTACATACCCATTTCTTTTGTCCTTCTGTTGTCACTGGTAATATAGATTTTGCAGACTCTTGAAGTAATACACAAACTTCTGAAGCCTGTGGGCAGAGATGATATATTGCCATCACCAAACATGAGGTTTCTGGGGTGACCTTAATGTGTGTACTGATCTAGGCTCAGATTGATAATGGGGTGAAAGTTGTTGAAGCCCTAATGCAGGGGTCCCCAACATGGTGCCCATGGGCATTATGATGCCCACTGGTACCCTTCCTGGTGCCCAATAAGTGTTTTTAGGAAATTTCCAGGGCCAGGGGGGTTTGTTGCCCAGCAGGGCTTCTGAATGGCTACTGGAGATTTGATTGCCTGTGTAGATTTTTCAAAAGTTGCTTCGGCAGCAGCTGCCACCACAGCACAATATGTTCACTTTAAAAGGCATCCTGCTAAACAGAACTTCTGTCTGAAATGCTGAAAAATTACCTGTAGCCCTTTCCGGTTCCTGCTATTCTCCGGATTGGGAGAAAATTTCAGCTAGGGGGATGGGTGGAAATGGGTTCAAAACCCTCCTTCCAGTCATTGCTTCTGGGCTTGAAATCTCTCATCAGACCCTCTCCCCCTTTGTAAATGTTCAGTGCAAACCATGTAATGTGGGGGTCAAATCCTCAGTGTGTGTGATGGTTTTAGACCTTAAAGTTTTTTTTAATGCCTTCCCACCTAAATAACTGCATATGGTCAGTGGAATGGGAGCACAGCTAATATGCCGGCAGGCTTCATTTGTTTATGTAATGCAGTACCGCTCTCAGGTGTCTGCCCTCCATGCTTGAAGAAATCTTCCTGATGAAGATGAATCAGTCTTCATCATTTATTTGTTCTGTAACGTGTAATGGCAAAAGCAGGTTTAAAATTAAAGCGGGGGGGGGGGGCAGCATTTCTTCTAGAAAAGGCACATTCGAACCATTAAATTCAAACCAAATCAGACAGTTATCATTCACCAGCACCACCAGCAGCAGTAGTATTTCATCTGTAACAAGGCTGGCTCAAGAATCTTAGATCCATTTAGATCAGCGATTCCATTTGGAATCAGTCGTCAGCATCCCCTTCACTTGTACAGCATGTTGCTCTATAGTGGTGAAGAGGCAATTGACTGTCAGTAAGTAGCATTGTTCTGTGCACCATTAAATTAACAGGCTGGCACCAGTACTCACCAGGGACCCAGGAGATGGTGAGTTCCAAAGACACATGTGGAGTAGAGCGTTTAGGAAACTTGGAGGATTAGTCTCTGCAGAGCCCTTGCCACATGCTTCAGTGGGCTTTAAAATGCCACACTTTGATGTCTCAGGAGGACCAGACAGGAAATTAACTTGTTTAATGAAGCGCAAGTTATATTGCTTTGATTCTGTTTGGGCCCCCCAGCAGGGATTAAAAAAATAAATGCAGGCGGCAGATTCAGAGGTGACGTCAGTAATTCTCTAGGAGTCTGACTCAGAGCAAGACACAATCCATTCTAGTGGGCATGATAAGAACAGAGTTGGGCCATGTTGTCAGCTCAGATCAGACAGTAGTATCACATCCATTGTCTTCCGAAGAACCATTAGAGTCAGGAACAGAAACTAAAATTAAAACTTCAGGCATAACAGATCAGAGATCCCATAGTTTTCTGCTAATTGCACTTCTGAAGGATCAGGTTCCTTCGGCATCTTCCCTCAAAACAATCTCAGGAGCTGAGCAGGTTAATTAGGGTTGTCAGGTCTTTCCAGGCAACCGGCAGGGGACAGGGGGACCTATGAGGAGAAAAAGAAAGGCCTAGGGCTTCACAGGAAGTGACATAATCATGCAAGCAACGTCTGGGCGACACTCTGGTACTTGGGCAAAAACTCTGTGGTAAAACTGGCTTCTACCATAGAGTTTTTGCCAAAATACCAGAGCGTCAGCTGAATGTCGTTGGCATGATGATGTCACTTCCTCTGTAACACCAGTAACAAGGCCTAGACCTTCTCTTGATAAGTCCCCCCCATTGGCCAGCTGGTTGGTGGCTGGGGTTAGGGCCTGTCAGTGGGGGACCCCAGCCTCCACTGGGGGGTAACCCTAAGATTAATACTGGTGAAGGCAGTCAGGTGTTTTAAACTGCAGCTATTTGTTTAATCTGAGGGGGAGATAAATACACACACACCACAGATCAACAAGGCATCAGAGGTCCAAACCTGCAGTTTTAATTGGGCCTGGATACAAATGGAAAACCAGTTGATATAATGCTGGCCTTATACACAGCATTATGGTTGCCTTCATCACAATCCAGCACAGCACAAAGTATCATCAGGATTTTGACTGGTTAAAGTGTGTTAAACTTGGGAGAGTTTGTTGACCAGAAGTGGGCAGGAGAGATGGGAAATTCATGGGTCCTTATTTTGCTAATTTGCAAAAACTGGAGCTGGTCCAATAGATTACCTGCAAAGTGTGCTCAGATTTGTACCATCTTGGTGTAGCTTCCTTCTCCTTTTTTATATCTGCTGCTTCAATAACTCTCCTCTCACAGCTGACCCTGCCCATACATTCTCTGTGACACGTGTGCAGTTTTTTTGTATTGTCAGGCAAAGCTATTCCTCAGTAGAGGTACACATTTTGTAGGAATTTTGAAGCCACGAAGAAGGGAGTAGGTTTTAAAAAATGGAAAATGTGGTGGAAATTGAAATATGTGCTGTGTTTACTTTGTCAAACCTAAACTTATTTTACTGGTTTAAGGGCATAACATGTATAATTCATGATTTTGTTAGCATATAATATTGTACTAGCAAATTTAGGGAATTGAAATGCACACACACACAAACACACATAAATCTTAGTTTTTTTTCAAACAAAATTGTAAGTATACCCAACACTAGAAGGGGGGGGGCTGCACACTGCTGCTTCCTATGCTACCTAAGAACATCCCCCCTCACATATACACTCTTTTCCCCTTTTCCTAAGGGGCATACATGTTTAGGGAGTTCGTTGTAGTGATCTAAACAGTATGTACCTTTCCCAGTGTAGATTTGCAGTGAATTTTGAGTGTTACCAAGACAGCACGTCCTACATTAAACTAGCATTTACTCCTTTCCTATTTAGGGCCACTCCCTGCTCCCCTCCCCCCATACCAACCAGAACCAATCCAAATATCATAAAACAAGCCACATAAAATAAAGCTTGGCTCCAGGGATGCAGAGAGTGAGCAGGGCCTCTGAATTTAGTCCCTTTAATTCCTGCTGTCAGCAGCCCTTCTTCCATTTAGTACAAGTTGCTTCCTTTGAATCTTTTGGGGATCAGTTCAGACAACTGAATTGCCACGCATTAATTTAATAGATCTATGCAGAGACTGTCTCATAGTATAGTAGTCATATGGTGGCTTCCCCATGTGCCCATACAAGAACTCAATTCATTTTTGCTGTGCTGCTGAAAAGTTATTGAAAGTTATTATTGCATTAGGGAACAACATGTAGAGACTGAAGTATGAATTCAAGGTAAAGCAGTGATACATTACCCCAGCAAATGCCAAGCTGTCCACATGAATCCATTCACTCATCATTTTGGGTTGTGTGAATTGCCACAGCAAGTAAGCTGTAACTCTTATCTTATGAAGAATTGTATAGGGTAGCTAGGACTGGGTCCCTCTTTGTGGAACATTTTTGCCTCTACAAAATTAGGACCCTGTCTTGGCATTATTTCAAAAGCAGGCACACAAACATAAGTTAAAATGCAGTTTCTGCTTTGAAGGAGGCATCTGTTTGCTCCTCCCTGACAATATTGTGGGCAGTATGATCCCTTCTCTCTATTGGCTGTAGATTTTTTTTCCAAGAGAGAGGGAGGATTGTGTTGACCACAGTGCTGCAGATGACCTCCTTTAAACAACTGCAACAGCCATTTTACATGAGGCAGTCCATAGTACTGCACCCAATGCTATTCTCCCCATCTCTCTTGGAAAGCATTTTCTCAGGAGACGGGAAAGACCATGCTGCACTTTAGACTGTGAATAATCTCCTTTAAAGTGGTAACTGGCTTTGAAAAGAAGCAATCCACAGCATGATATCTAACATTTCCTCCCCCCCATCCCCACAAGAGCTTTGCCAAAGTTGGAGAAAGGATCACTATTTTGCAGCAAATATTAATTTTGTATAAGGGAGCAAAGAACTTTGTCCCCCGAAGGGCACTTCTCACTATGAAAGATGGTCTCTCTGAAACTTCAGCAGAGTTCTAAGGGAGTTGTTGTCCTCGTTCAAGAATCGCAGGATGGGATGCTCGGCTGTGTCACAGCCAGTGAAACTGTCTCTGAACTTGCTTATTCATTCTGCAGATGGGCCTGTATTGCTTCCTTTTGATAAAGAGTCCCCGGGAATGTTAAACTCTAATTAAAAAGAACTAGCTTTTAAAATATTAAAACTTTATTATTTACATACTGTTCCCATTTCATTCCTCTTGCTGCAATAATGTTCTTCAAACAGCAATTAAATAAGGGGAAGCTTCATCACCACAGCGAAGAGAGGGGTGCTTTGCTGTGAACACTGGCTCCACTGTAGCATGATGGATTGCTCCCTGCTAAATGGAGTTCCTATAGGGAAACAATTACTAATTCTTATGTCTTGTGATTTTCCTGCAACAGTGCTCAACCTTTTAGTGGCCGATGGCATTAAACTTGGGACAGGGTGTCAGAAATTAGAGATCCTGAGAACATTAACATGAACATGATTGCCTGCCGAAGTTACCTTGATTGAGCTCCCTCACTTAAATGTGAGGTGAACATCTGATTGGATTGCCTAGATATTTTCTATCAAAATTTGTTTCGAGCACTCTGCCAAGGAGCTTTGTGCCTACACAGTAGACAGGTGCACTACAAGACCCAGGTGTGCCTTGGTAAGAACTCACAAATTTGTGTTGCAATGTGCAAGTGCTTTTGCATTTGCCTAGTCATCGGACTAAATCTCCTGTTATCAGAGAAGAGTCATGTATCCCTTGTGGTCATAGTTGGCTCATTATTTGTCAAGGGTAGGATCACTCATTGTATGGCAGAGTTACACACAGGAAGCATATAATAATATAAAAGTAATACTTAACCAAGTAGTTTCAACAAGTATGCAGGCAGATTGGGCAATCCCCCTAAATACTAATAACTGAATTTTCAATTCACTCAATCGCAGCTGGGGAGAGTACATAAAGCTCTGTCATATTTCCCTGGAAAGCTCACTGCTCACATTCCTGTGACAGATGGAAAAGAGTTTGGTGGGCTGTACCACAATCACATTTGGGTCCAACTCCTGGTATTTTGCCCCATTTAAACAACAGGTCTGCACAACTGCCAAAGCCTCTTTGTATTCTATTGGCCGTCTTCCATGCTTTAAGTGGCAAGTCAAATCCTTCAGGCCTCTTGTTGGTGTTTATCAGGTTATGGATATTGGGTAGAATTGATTTCACCCATGTTCGCAACCATTCATTCCTTAAATCAAAATTGTGTGATTGCAGGATTTGTGCAGATCTTATTGCTGGGTGTCGGGCTTGGGACTTTAGTCTGGATAGGCCCACATCAGCCCTGTCTTTGTGGATAGGCAACTCTCTGTTTTCAGTAATCTTTCTGTATCCATGAAGAAGAGCATCTTGCTTTCAGAGATGTGGGGGAATGATGTGGAACAGCGTAGGTAGCCAATAGGTCAGAGTGGGTTTAATACATTTGCTGATGGTTCTCATTGTTGTATTGAGTTGGACATCAAGTTTGTGGGCATAGGGGCTGTTGAGCCACACTGAAGCACTGTATTCCTTTTACACTTGTGCAGCTGGATACATTATTTAGATGTAGATGATATTTATTTATTTATTTATTTATTTAAAACATTTATCATCCACTTTTCTGCCTACTGGAACTCAAGGCAGCTTACAGTGTAAACATATAAAATGCGTAAGAAACCACAAGTTGAAATCAACAATTTAAAACTGCCAGTAGGATACGTGTCCTGCTGTTTGTACCTGCAGAGTCATTGACATCTATTTTGAGTGATCTCAGGGACTGAAAACAAAATTAACTAGGCTCATTGGAGGACACATGGAACAGAAAATGCCCTGGTTGCTCTGATGGAGAAGCTGGAGATGCAGTTGGTCAATTCTCTACCGAAGCAGGGACTGAGGAGACAGCCTGTTGTGAGTGAGGGTCCACTCCAAAAAGATTGGGTTTACAGTGGGGATGCGAGTTTTCTACTAGAGAGTCTGGTCTTGTCTGTGACATGTTACACCTTTGGCCCAATTGGACTGATTTGATAGCTGTGGGCTTGGATTTAGACTAAATTTCCCACTAACGGAATTTCCATGAATTCCCCCTTTCTGCTGCAAATCCCCAGTTTGCCCCTCATGCTTTTTCTGAGGGCCTTCTGTCCCCAGGAGCAGCTTTTGGGGAGATGTGGGCTTCACTGAGTGCGGAGGCAGAGGTGTTTTGTTCCACTTACAGAAGTCCCTTGCATGACTGAAAAGTTTAGTTTGGATCTAATCTGTGGCCCTTCCTAAGACCTGTTCACAAGTTACAGTGAATTCACATACAGTCTGTTACAGTGCATACTTGATTTTTTCTTCTCAATATATATGTTGAGTAATTCATGTTACTTTCAGTGCTTGTAGAGCCGAATGTGTGGTTGAAATCTCACATTTATTCAGGTACTGATCCCTGGTTTCATTTGTAAAGCGAATACATGTTGGCTCTTTCTTACAGCTAGATATATGCACGTACAAGACAGGACGTACTTAAATTCATTGTAATTTGTGAAAAGGGCTTTTAAAAAAGATGATTCGACCACCGCTATTTGCACTTTAACATCTAAACTGCTATATTGCAAGTTGCTCAATATGTAGTTCAGTTCAGAAGCTTCAACTAATTCAAAATCAGTCAGCAAGATTATTACCGAGTGTTCGTTGTGACCAAGCTATTTGAAGGACCACATATTCCCATATGAACCTGCCTAATTACTGCGGGCATCTTATGAAGCCCTCCTCCATGTGCCACCATTATCTGAACAAAAATAGGTATGCGCTCAAGACAGGGCTTTTTCTGTGGTGGCATCTTGATTATACAATTCCCCATAGATGTTTGGCTGCTGTTAAGTGTGCTAACTTTTGTATGCCAGTGAAAGACATATTTGTTTACCAAGGTTTTCTATGGATTATGTTTTTTAAAGTGATTTTAATATGCCATTGTTGTTTGTATTGTTTTTAATTGTCTGTAAGCTGTCTCAAATATGTTTGCTGAATGAAGCAAGATAGAAATGATTAAACAAACATTATTTCTGAGGACTCAAACAGACAGACAAATATCATGTGTCTTGTTCCATTAATAAAGTGCAAATTGTAGTCTCATACATCCTCAGGTTGCCTCAGGGCCAGGCAGGGAATGGAGAGGGTGTTCAGCCTTTCAATGCCCATTCACTTTTGTTGTTTGAACTGGAATCCCTGGTTTGCTGTTAGAATTTTAAAGGGAATGGCTGTATTTCCCCCCCTTAAAATACTAATAACAAAGGAAACAGCCCAGTTTCAAATAGCAAAATAGACTGGAGAATGAAGGACTAATTATCCTCTTCTGTCTAGAGATGTAAAATTTCTGGAAATTTTGAAGCTAGGAAAAACCTCTGGGTTTTTTTCGGGCGAAAATGGAAAAAAATGCTACATTAGCACTTCTTTTTTCTTTTCAAGATTGAAAGTCATTCTGTTACTTTAGGAACATAAAATATGACTATGGACAATTTTACTTGGCATGAAATTATCACAACTAGCATATTAAAAATATAGTGTATCCAAACAATTATTACAAACAGAATTTACTTTTTAAATAATATTTATTTGTAATGGTAACAAATGGAGTAACAGTCTCCTGAACTGTTTATTAGTTTATGTGGAACAGACAAAAAAACCTTCACAAAACAATTTTTAAAAATCCAGAAGTAACAATTATTCATATTTCCTCTCTGCAGTATTAAATAAAACCAAAAAACCCATTCTCATAAAAAGAATTGAAGAGGGGGGAAGCGTATAGAAGGAAGTGTGGGATTAAGTTTCAATGAATGGGCATGAAATTTAATCAGAATCATTTTCTGGGCTGTAATTATTAGTATCAGTTTCAGTCTCTGCTTCTGCAGCTACTCTGTTGTGTCTGTCATTATCACATTCCATAATCATTTCTTTTCTTTTCTTTTCTTTTTTCAATGTTTCCAATTTGTTGGGGAAAAACCCAAAAAGACTTCAGGAAAAAAACAGAAAAAAGCCCCCCCCCCAAAAATAAATAATTCTTTTTTTCTGTTTTTTTTCCGGGCCTTCACATCTCTACTCCTGTCTGTTTATAGCTTTGAGGTAAATTGAGGCTACAAAACTGAAATTTGTATTTTATGGATGGAGTGAGATGTGTGATCTTCCTCTTGTGTGTTTGAGCCCTGAGTTTGCATTCTTAGACTCTCCAAACTTCACTTTGTAGCAGGTCTCACCCCCACAAGTTTATGAGAGGACAAAGGGTACAGCAAATAATGCAAGAAATACAAGTGATGAGCTCCACTGAACTAATGTTTAGGTTCTCCTCCTATGGGATGAGGGTTTGCTGTTTATAACTTAGGTTGTAAAAACAGTAAGAAGTAAAAGTATATAAGTAAAGGTGCCCCAGTGATCTCTGTGGATGAAAATTAAATTCTGATGAAATAAATGAATGGATACCCACATCCACAGCATATGATGCACTGTTCTTTGTGTGTACTAAAATTCACGTGTCAACACTTTTCAGTGCATTTTTTCCTCTCAAACTGAAGCAATATAAGGGGAGTGCATGCTATATTTTCTTTAAATGTTTACAAGTATTATTCTAATAAAAATAGCTTCCATGTAAAGCTTTGAATTTGTTTTAATATACTAATTAAAACATATGATTTTCCTCCAAATCTAATATTTCAAGATGGGTAGCAGTGTTAGTCTGTCTGTAGAAAAAAGAGTCCAATAGCACCTTAAAGACTAACCAAATTTGGAGTTTCGGTTTCAGTGCCTTGCAGACGGATGCATCCCATTGAGCTCCGATGGGTGTGTTTCGGATAGGGGTGGCAGGGAGGGAGATCAGACGTTCTGACCTTCCCCTGAGGCCCTTGTAGGGGGCTTCTAGCCTGGAGCACTGGAGGAGCTGCTCCCGAAGCTGTGGCTTGGGGATTGAGGCTTCTCTTAGCTCCATAAGGTCCCACCTCCCCGAAGCCAGCAATGGCGACGAGACGTTACTGGATCAGAGCGTGCTAGGACCAAATCAAAGTGACTCTTCCTATATGAAGATACCCAGCGGCAAAACATGAGTGAAGAAGGTTTGAAAATAAAGACAAATGCAAAGCGGGCATGGGAACTGGCAGGGAGATGGCAAAGCTAAACAGACAGAAAGGGAAGGAGGAACCTCTTGGAGGGGGAGGAGACACCCTACCCTAGATAAACCAGTGCTAAAAGCAACGGAATGAGAAGCTAAGCCGAAACTCTACTGTTAGAAACCCATCCAATTGACTGTGAACACAGTGGGCTGTAATACATAACATAGAAAAGAATCTTAGAACTTTTAAAAACTTTTACCTTAAAGTAGACAATGCCACAGTGAGGAGGGAAAATGGCGATCAGAGGCAAGGGGACAATGGGAACTGCCGGCATAGCATTACCGACCACAAGGTCAGAATCTACTTCCGATATTGCTGGTATGATTTCTGAACCCTTGCGCCCCCTGCTGGACCAGCTGATGAACCTCAACAAGAAATTTGATGATTTGCAACAAGAACTGAAAGAGACTAAAGTAACATCAAAGAAGACTGTCCAAAAGCTAAAAAAGGTTGAATGCAAGTCCAAAGAATTGGACCAAAGAATGGATGTATCAGATAAAGAAAGAGCTTCTGAAAAACAACAATTATTACAACTACAAATGGAAAGATCCCTATATGTTTTAAGATTTCAAGGGGTTCCAGAAAAAAAGATGAGAATTTAAGGCAGATCTTAAGTGAAGCACTGCCCCCCTGATCAACAGCAAACCTGAAATATTACAAGCGGATATGGATATGATTTACAGAACATATTCAGAGTTTATGGGGAAAAAAAAATCTTCCAGGGGAAATATTTGTTAAATTTGCAAAAAAGATCAACAAGAGACTTGATACTGAAAGCAACAATCGGGACAGTATTAAAAATCTCAGAGGAAGAAATAAAAGTTCTGAAAGATGTTCCATTTTAAATATGGAAGAAGCGGAAGCAATACAGAAATATTACAACATTTCTTCAAGGAGACAACACTTAGTATCAATTGATTTTACCAGAAGGACTTATTTTCAATTATAAAGGCAAAAAGGAAAAGATTGATTCTCTTACCAAAGCAGAATTGTTCCTGAAACAGCATCAGAATTCAAAAAAGAAAAATGAGAAAGCAAGGGAAGACAAGGCTGCAGAAGAAAAAAGCGAGCAACAGGAGACAACTAGCAACAGTTCCTCTTCTTCTGTAACTCTGGGTGCAATTTTTGACTCTAACTCTGACTCTGAACTGGGAGCGGCTGCCCCAGAGCATACAAGATTAAATTCCCCTGGCAAAAGAAGAAGCGCAAAGGGAAGAAAGCATCCAAATGAAGATCTAAGATTCCTCTACGCTAAGCTTTATAGAACATACACTGTTGCTCATATGTGTTAATACTTGTTCTTTCTATTTGAATACTTTATATTTGAAAGGCAATCAATACATTGTAAGCATAAATATATAGGGAAGCCTTTAAAGCGAAAGTTAGATTATTATTGAACCTTGCTATTCTGAATTTGTAGTGTGTAGATTGTAGATATAGTATAAAAGCAATAAAAAGTTATTTAAAAAAAAAGACTAACGAAATTTCTGGTAGGGTATGAGCTTTCGTGAGTCACTGCTCACTTCTTCAGATGCAGCTAGAATGACTTGATAGAGCTAGAATAATTCACTTCAAGTATTTGTTGCTATTGGACCATAAAATAAACATAGGGTATTTTGTTTACAAAATCTAAGGGAAAATAAACATATTAAGATAATTTTCTAGAAAATGTTCTGATTCTCTCCCCCCCCCCCGAAAACTCACATCACTGTATATAGAGGGAACACTAGCAGCAGAAAAAGTAGCTCCCGCTGCTCCAGTGTGGAGCAGTGTGGTGTAGTAATTAAGAGCGGTGGATTCTAATCTGGAAAACTGGGTTTGATTCCCCACTCCTCCACATGAAGCCTGCTGAGTGACCTTGGGCCAGTCATAGTTTTCTCAGAACTCTCTTAGCCTCTCCTACCTCATAAGGTGCCTGTTGTGGAGAGAGGAAGGGAAGGCAATTATAAGCTGCTTTGAGACTCCTTAGTGGGGTATAAAAGCCAATTCTTCTTCTTCTTTGCATGCTGTTTTACCATTTCTGGTGCAAACATATATGCACCTTTCAGGGATTCGTACTAAGAAGTTGACCCTAGTCATTCCCACTGTTATGGCCAGTCATAGTAATTCCTAACTGTTCTGGCTGTAATTGGCCAAAATATAGAGAAGTAGGATAGGCTCATTCAACATTTTGCAGCCAAGGGGAAATTCAGTATATCATTAAATGTTTCTGTGAGCCAGTACAGAAAACTGAAATCCATTACCATGCTTGGCTTTTCAGTATAAGTTGATGAGATACCGTGCACTATTTTGTTAGTAAAAGAAGAGGGGCAGAAGGCATAGAGAGAATGGTGAGAGAAAGGAAACGGGTGAGGTCCAGGGAGGAGGTCCAAATTGGGTCCAAAAAGTCTGGCACAATGGGAATGGAACCAATAATGCACTGAAAGGTGGAGTGGGAGAAGCTGCAAGGCATTGTGAGGACAGGCATTATTAGTGGCAAGGCATGAATACAGAGGATATGAGGGAAGGAGATGGAGGAGACATTCAACATAGAATAAGAGAAAGGACCATGAGAAGAAGAGGAAAATGAATCTGGACCTTGGAAAGTGGGGGGGGGTTGAAGGAGGCAGCAGTAGGAAAAGGGTTGGGGCAGCATTGCTGAATGTGGGCTGAGGAAAGAAAAGTGGGGGAAGCAGGAATGAGTGATAGAAAAGGGTCAGAAGTGAGCAATCTGGAGCAGAGTTTCTGAAAATATGTTCAGCTGCTATGAGAGATGATAGTTTAGCTGTGAAGAAAGCCTCCCTCAAACATGGCCTAGAAGGACACGGGTTTAACAAAGCAGTGGGAGGCAAGAGGAAACTAGGACATTTTTTAATCTTAAATTGAAAGTCAAAATAATTCTGGTCCCCTACTTCTTTTCTAGACTGGAGCTCATTTTTTAAAACACATACATTGAGATTGGAGGCAGGTAAATGACATGTGTCTAGAAACTGTTGTCTGAAGCAGTTATTATCCTTATTCTATTTCCCAGACTTTTTTTTGTGCGTGTGGATATCTATTCCCACCAACAGGGGCCTCACTCTCCCCCAACAGCTTTTCCTACATAGTCAGTAGACTTCCTGGGTTTGTAGAAAAATCCAAAAAGTGAGAAAATCCCTTCAGGGACATTTGAATTCCCCCCAAAACCTTTTGAAATGGCCTCTGCAGGGACCTAACTCCAGGCATCAATGGTGAGAGATTAGAACGTTGGGGGGAGGGGGGAGAGGCATCTGACTGGCTCTGCCATTAAAGGGTGGGGGAAGGGCCCTTTCTTTCCAGGCCTCTTTCGGCCTTGGAGGGAGGGAGGGAGGGCACCTTGGGGCCAGGCTGGGGGATTTCTAGTGGTTTTGTGGTGGAGTGCAAGGAGGGCAGGATTTGGGGAAGGGAGAGGCCTCAGCTGGGTATCATGCCACAGAATCCACCCTCCAAAGAAGCCATTTTTTCCAGGGAGATAGATCTCTGTTGTTCACAGATCTCTGGAGTTCACTCTCCAGGCCCCAGTTGGAGGTTGCCAACCCTAAGCCTGGCAGCAGTCTAGGGTTGCCAGGTCCCCCCATGGGCACTGGCAGGGGACGGGGGTAGTGGGGTTGCCAGCTCCAGGTCTGGAAACTCCTGGAGATTTGGGGATGGAGCCTGGGGAGGACAGGGACCTCAGTGGGGTACAATGCCCTAGAGTCCACCCTCCAAAGCATCCATTTTCTCCAGGGGAAGTTATCTCAGTAGTCTGGAGCTGAGCAGTAATTCCAGGGGATCCCCAGATCCCACCTGGAGGCTGGCATCCCTAGGCAGCACCCTCTGGGTGACTTGATACCACCTAATTTGCATGACTCAACTTGGCCTGGCTGCTTGCTGCTGTTCAGCAGCCACCCTATGAAAGCCAGCAGTGGTACAGCAGTTAGAGCTTTAGAGTAGGGTCTGCAAGACCCAGGTTCAGATCCCCATATTGCAGTGGAACCTGACTGGGTGATTTTGGACCAGTCACATACTTTCAGCCTAACCAACCTCACAGGGTTGTTGTGCAGATAAAAAGGAGGTGAGAATAATGTAAGCTGCTTTGGTCCCCACTGTGGAGAAAGACTATAATTTTCCTTGGTAGAAGCTGTGGGGGAGGGGGTGGAGACGAAAAGCTGAAGACAGATAAAGGCAGAAAAAGATTAAGTTGGCTGTTGGGTAGGAAGGAAATAGGGTTGCCAACTCTGGATTGGGAAACTCCTGGACATTTAAGGGGTGGATCCTGGGGATGGTGGGGTTTGAGGAGGGGAGGAACTTCAGACTGGTATAATGCCATAGACTCCACCCTCCAAACCAGCCGTTTCCTCCATGAGAACTATCATTGCCAGCCTCTGGGTGAGGGCTAGAGATCACCCAGAATTACAACTGTTGTCTGGGTGACAGAGATCAGTTCCCCTGGATAAAATGGCTGCTTTGGAGGGTTGAGTCTATGGCTCCACCCCCAGAAGGGAGAAAGAGTGTGAGATAGGTAAGGGAAGAGGGGAGGAAGCAAAGTTGTGAGGAATGGGATGACCATCCCGCAAGTTTCTTGCAGGTCTCCACTTGTCTATATACTAATAGCCAAGGCACCCCCTGCATGCGGATATCTAAATCTGCACATCGGGGGCACCTAGGGGGCAAAGATATTTTCCTGTACATTTGGGGCAATCCCCAGATGTGCAGAAAAATAAAATCTATAAAAAACTATAGGGGGGATACTTAAATCCCCCCCAAGTAAAAGAGCATTCCCTGTGCACATGCAGGGAACACTCTGAGAACTGCCTCACCACCGTCAGGGAGGGGGAGGGAGGGAGAAAGCTTGGCGGGCCAGCCAGGCCTCACTGCTGCTGCCAGAGGAGGATGGAGAAAGTTTGGCAAGCCGGCCAGGCCTCGCTGCCACTGGGAGGGGAGGGAGAAAGTTTGGAGGGCTGGCCAGGCCTTGCTGCTGCCGGGTGGGGAAGGAGAAAGCTTGGTGGGCTGGCCAGATCTTGCTGCCGCCGAGGGGAAGGAGAAAGTTTGGCAGGCAGGCCAGGTCTCGCCGCCACTAGGGGAGGGGGGAGGGAGAAAGCTTGGCGGGCCAGCCAGACCTCGCTGCCACCACCGGGAGGGAGGGAGAAAGCTTGGCAGGCTGGCCAGACCTTGCTGCCGCTGCTAAGGGAGGGGGAGGGAGAAAGCTTGGTGGGCCGAGCTCAGGCCTCACTGCTGGTGCTGGGGGGAGGAGGGAGAAAGTTTGGTGGGGTGTGGGCCTCACCATTGGTGCTGGGGGGTGGGCAGGGGAGAAGACTCACCTGCAGCTGCTTCCTTCTCCTCCTGTGGAGCTTCCCCCCACCGCGAATATCGCAGGTCCCCCTTCTTGTTCTTTCTAATAAGACCACTCCTTGTAGGAAGACTGAGAATAGAATCAGATAGGTTCTGTTGGGCCAGTGGAACTGTGTGTTGCTTGTTATAGATTTAAAACAACTAGCCATGGAAAGAAGCATTCCATGTGGAAAATCCAGCAGGAATGTATCCTGTGTAATTATTACTGAAACGAATGGAAGTTAAAGTATGTTCTTGTGCCACTGTGGTTCAGCTCAGCAGGACTTCTGTAGGAGACATTGCTGCCCAAAGTCCATTTAGGAGCTCTAACAATAACTACCACCTCATCCTTTCTACCAAATTCTTACTAGTCTGTGTTGTGGTAATTTCAGTTGTAGGTTTGGCACCAGTTTACAAGGAAGTATGAGCATTGTCTTATTGTAGTATGGAAATAAATCATCTTGTTTGTTGATACACTGTTGGCTGTTTTGTAGAGTTGTATTATTTTATGTAATATTCATTCTCCTCCCTCACCCTCACTGCCCCCTTCTTCCCCCTACTCCTATCCCAGTGTTTTATTTTAACCAGCGTATTCTTGCCCCTTCTTCCTGAGTTAATTTTCAATTTTCTTGCACTTCCTGTTCCCTCCTTTCTCCATAGCTCCCTCCACAGTTCCCATCATGCACCAGGTAAGTGCCACCATGAGGAGCATCACACTGTCGTGGCCTCAGCCGGAACAGCCCAATGGCATCATCCTGGACTATGAGATCCGTTACTATGAGAAGGTGAGCCGGATCTGCATACCCGAGATTAGCAGCACTATGGGCTCAAGACCAGCCACCGTAAGCCTGAATGTATTTGAGGGAATTGGGCTGGAGCATGACTTGGGAGTCTGAAGCTCATTGTGTTGTGGAATGCTTAGTACTGTCTTGATTCAAAACCTGGTTGAAGTCGATGGGGAGGCACCCAATGATTGCAATGAGATTTGAGCAAGGGACTTTCCTTAGCAGAGTCCAAATGTTTTTCCCCCAAAATCTATACCAATTACACTTGTAGCTTTCCTTTGAACACTGAGGTGGGTAAAATGGAGTTAGTTACTCTTTTTATTGACTTTCTCTGATTTCAGCTAAATTACATTGCCATACAGATTTATCACACCACAGGATTCTTCTTGTTCACTCTACAAGGCATTTTTTCCCCGTTGAGTATGCATTCTGTCAAAATAGAATACTTTTCAGATACTTTTCTCTCCTTTGGACTGGTTCATTCAGGGTTCTGTACCATCTAGCCATATGGTGGTGCCTGGAACAGAATTCCCTTGGAGATGTATTAATAACAGCCTTCAGTGGTGCTTAACTCTATGCATGTTACTATATTCTACTACTACTACCAGGGAACCCAGAGCCCCACTTTACGTGTCCCCCTTAGTCCCATTACTTTTTGAGTGCCTGGCTCATATAGTTGTGGCAGAGAGGGCCTTCCTGTGCCAAACTTCTCTGAACTTTTCTGCCATGTTGTTTTAGAAAATGTTGAAAATAACAGTTAACTGAAGCTAGGGACTCCCCATTGGTTCCTGCTTGCCTGCTGTGTGTACTTGTTTCATTTCCTCATATTTGTGTGTTATTGTTTCTGGCTGTCAATAGCTTACTAGGAGTGGCAGCCTGCAGACAGAGGTAGCTTTGGTGACATATAGCAAACATTTTGTCCACTCTGATCTACTCTCCTGTGTCAGTAATATCTTCCTAAAGCCAGAGATGACTCCTGTTTCATTATCTTGTAAGAGTCTGGTAGATTGAACCCAACATAGACTGCAGTAGCTGAGGCTAAGAGCTAGCTCTGCCCATGACTCCCTGGGGTACAGTGTGAGTGATAGCAAATGCCAAATTTCAAGAAGGAAGTGTCAATTGCAATGTGACTGTACAGACTTGTTGCCCATGCTTGGCATTGGTTATCACTGCAGATGTGTCTACGCAGATATGGGAGGCCAGCAGGAGGTACCTCTTTGTATTGTCACATTTGTATTAATCCTTAGTCTCTAGTATATCTGAATACTGTGGGTATACAGAGCATATGGACTATGGGAAGACCAACATACATATATTATAGCAAGAAATGCTAATGATAGCCAAAAAAGTTTGTGTTAAAAATGGATACATATGGGGAAATCATAGAATCAAAGAGTTGGAAGGGACTTCCAGGGTCATCTAGTCCAACCCCCTGCACAATGCAGGAAATTCACAAATACCCCCACCCCCACCCCCCAGTGACTGCTGTTTCATGCCCAGAAGATGACAAAAAACCTTCAGGATCTCCAGCCAAACTGGCCTGGAGAAAAATTGCTTCCTGACCCCAAAGTGGTGATCAGCATTTCCCTGGGCATGTAACAAGGGCCACAAGAACTCAGCACTGATGCAACCCTTTCTGCTGTCCCTCTCATGATCTGCCTAAGTTCACAGAATCAGCATTGTTGACAGATAGCCATCTAACCTCTGTTTGAAAACCTCCAAAGGAGGAGTGCCCACCACCTCCCGAGGAAGCCTGTTCCACTGAGGAACTGCTCCAACTGTTAGGAAGTTCTTCCTAATGTTTAGCTGAAAACTCTTTTGATTTAATTTCAACCCGTTGGTTCTGGGCAACAGAAAAAACTCCATACCATCTTCTACATGACAGCCCTTTAGGTACTTGAAGATGGTTATCATATCACCTCTCATTTTTCTCATCTCCAGGCTAAACATACCCAGGTCCTTCAACCTTTCCTCATAGGATTTGATCTCCAGTACTGCAGTTGCCTGTGGTTTGTGGGTACTCAGTGTGATGCTTGTCTACCCAGTAGGACTTAGACATCAGGGAGTCCTAAATTCAAGCAGTTGGTACTACAGTAACCTTGGGCAACTGATTGTTGCCTTCAGTTTTCTGGCTGTCAAACGATTGTCTGGGAATCGAAGTGTAAGAAATGGTATATGACAATCTGCAGGCCAAAAAAACTGGATAGAGTTGCATTGTTTCTTCAGGCTTCCTTGTTGTCACACAGACAATAGACCGTGATGGCTCATATGCCTGATGCAGCCTTCATTGTGTCAGAACATTGGAGTGGGCTGTTGTAACTGGAATTTTATTTATAGTTCCCCTCCCTTATCATAGTGGAGTTGAGGTGACGATCAGAGAATGAAAGGACAATTTGATGACATGTTAAATGTTGACGTTGAGTTTTTGAGTCAAAACCTGCATTTTCAGTAGCAAATCCTAGCAGCAAAATTGGCTAAAGGGCTTTTTGGTAGGCAGCTCATGGCACCATTTTCAAGAGAGGTACAGAACCTTTGCTAATGAAACGATAAACTATTTAGAACACAAATGCTCATGCGTACCCCCAATTAATATTTCAATTCTTGTACTGAAATAACCCCAGCCCCCTATCTCCTATTTTTATCATTGTATCTTGATATAGAGTGCAGTGTGGGCTGAATGAAAAATAAGGAATGTGAGAGTGCTATTGGGATGGCTGTATTTGCAGGCCACTGGGCCAATTCACACATGCATTTGATCTTGTCAATAATTCATCACTTGATGATCCACAGCCCAAAGTGTGAACTGCATCCTGTAAAAAATACCGTCTTGGGATGTTAGGTGATATGAAAGCTCTGTCTGCTGCATTTCATTTGTGATGGCTGTTTCACACACGCATGTCTTCACTTTGCATTGTATCTTCTCAAGTGGTAAACTTGTGTATGTGAATTCGTGTCCAGCTTTGCTTCTGCTGCCCTTTCGGAAAGGTGGTAGGCCAGCAAGAATCCATATGCCCTGAGTACTGAATTTGTTAGTCTGGAACTAAAAGCCTTTCTATACAGTCACATTTTTTGTATGCTAACAGCGTAATCCTGATCAGAGTCAGTGGGCTAAGCAGAGTGTAAGTCTGTTTAAGATTGTACTGTAAATGTACATGTGTTACTCCTTTGTTGTAGACAGTATACATTTTCACTCTAGGGGGCACTTTGGTTGCAGGGATATCACATTTTCTGAACACTCATGATGCAGTAGTCTGTATCATCCCCCAGCCAAAACATTCACTGCTGTTGCAAATATAATGCGGAATGTGGTTGTACAAGTGTCTCAGGCATCTGTTGGCAACCTTTAATGATACAGTCAAACAAATGTGACATGATTCTTTTCCTCAAAGGCTGCCACTATATTTGGTGAATTAATGTTTTTATTCTTCATTGCTGTTTGGAGAACTTTTGCTCCCCTATAGACCACCAGAACAAAAATGCTCATCCAGTTATTTTTTTTAATGTGGTATATAGCAGCAGGCCTAGCCATTTGCTGCTGTGTTCCTTTTTAGTGAAGCTTTTGATTTATCTGCATCTTATTTTTAATTGTTTGGGGACCAGAAGCTTCCCTTTGCATTCATTTATCCGTGTTTATTTTTGAAATTGAGGCTATCAACATGACTAGCTTCTTCTTTTTGATTACATGGGAAGGTTACATCATATGAATTGTTACCAGGAAAAAAGTTCTGGAGTATTGCAAATAGGTGAAAATATAGTTGAGGTGCTCTTTGATTCTGCATAAATGCCCCAACCGCACCAGCCCTTCCTCCCCTTTTGCCGATGAGGAATCTTTGCAGTACTGGCTAGGTAATGAAACAGTGTAGTTACCAGTCATCATGCCCCTCCATCTCATGCATCAAGCTAAACAGGAAGCTTGTGAAAAGAGCCTCACTTGCATGCTCCCTGAAAGGAACGCATCATTGTTCTGCATGGCCACTGCAACTTTAATGACTTGCCGACACAGAGTAGTGATGGAAGCAATGCTGTTTCCTTCCTTTTTATTAATATTTTGTCTTTCTTTGCTGTTCCCTGAAGGACCACAGTGAGTACAACTCCTCCATGGCCAAGAGCCAGACCAACACGGCACGGATCGATGGGCTGAGGCCAGGGATGGTGTATGTGGTACAGGTGCGGGCTCGGACGGTGGCTGGCTATGGGAAATACAGTGGGAAAATGTGCTTCCAAACTCTGACAGATGGTGAGTGTGAGAGAAAAGAGATGGAAGAGTGGGGGATGGAAGCTGATTGAGAGAAGGAAGGAGGTTGCACTTTTTCCTCAAACCTCCAAGCAGTAATTGGATTAAATCAACTTGTCTCTCCAAACCCTCACCTCCCAGTGGGGTAGCGTGGCGAGAGCCAGGTGATTTACAGAGATGTTTGATTAATTGCCAGCTGGAGCACTAATCTGGTTGAAATCTCCTATCTCTGTTTTCTCCCTGAGCATCTAAGTGATTATTTTAAAAATGTTTTGCTTTCTGCATATGAATGGGCTTTCAGTGTTTGTATGCAAACTGAGGAGATATGGAGGCTCAATGGACTCTCTGGTTCAGAATGGTCACCCATCAAGTCCAGACTCGAAGAATAGCTGCTACTGAATGGTACAGAGAATTCTTACGCAGGTGTAGTGTAGTGAACCATTCCCAACTTCTACTAAACTACAGCTTAGAAAGGCAAAGTCTTGTCGCTCTGCCATGACCTACCCGCCAATGATGACACAGTATGTGAACTGTAAGCCCCTTGGCCACCTTTGGACTCAGTATTTGATAACTTCAGCCAGTTTTCCTGTGCCAATGTAGACAGGATCTTGCATGCCGTTAGGCCAACCACATGCCAACCACCCTCTTCCCTAGCACTAACCTCTGTCCCTGACCAAAAAGAAATGAGGTAAGCCACTTCAAGGCTCCCCCACCAACTCCTACATCAGCAAGGCAATAGATCAAAAGATTGTGGTCAACCGCGTTGAACACTGCAGTGAGATCAAATAACAACAGCAGTGCTAACCTGCCTCGAGGCATGTGGCTGAAGTTATCAAATACTGAGTCCAAAGGTGGCCAAGGGGCTTCCAGTTCACATACTGTGTCATCATTGGCGGATAGGTCATGGCAGAGCGACAAGACATCATCAATTTTTTGAATGCTTTTCTTAATGTAGCTCACCAAGTTGACAATGTTTGTATTGCTGTTAAACATTTGAAAATTTTAATAAAAATAATAATTAAAAAATCAATCTGTCCCTGGAGTTGAGGGTCTACCCAGAAGGATTGAAAGAGGCTGTGGTGGTACTGTTCTTGAAAAAACCATTACTGGATCCTACAGATCCCTCCAGTGACCACCCAGTCTCGAATCTGTCATTTATGGGTAAGGTAATTGAGAGAGCGGTAGTCGAGCAGCTCCAGAGTTTCCTGAATGACACATCGGCACTGGACCCATTCCAGTTCAGTTTCCACCCTAGCCATGGGATGGAGATAGTGCTGGTCACCCTTGTGGATCTCTGCAGACAACTGGATCGAGGCGGGTTAGCACTGCTGTTGTTATTTGATCTCACTGCAGTGTTCAACGCGGTTGACCACAATCTTTTGACCTACTGCCTTGCTGATGTAGGAGTTGGTGGGGTAGCCTTGAAGTGGCTCACCTCATTTCTTTTTGGTCAGGGACAGAGGTTAGTGCTAGGGGAGAGGGTGTCAGCTAGTTATCCCTTAACATATGGGGTCTCTCAGGGGGCAGTCGTCTCTTCAATGTTGTTTAACATCTATATGTGCTCCCTTGCCTAGCTGGCATGGAGTTTTGGGCTGGGGTATCACCCCAGCTGTATGTGTTAATGGGTGGCTGGCCAGATACTGCCCCACATAACCTGGCTGAGGGTCTAACGGCCATGGTGGGATGGCTAAGAAAGAGCCAGCTGAGACTGAATCAAGTTAAAATGGAGGTTCTGTGGTGGGGAGGGGGATGAGATTCAGGACCGGGCACCAACTGTGTGCCATTGTTACTGGCACAAACGATCAGGAATTTGGGTGTGGTCTTGGATACCTCCTTATCTATGGAGGCCCAGATCGTGGACATTGCCAAGCTGCCATTTTTCCACCTGTGCCAAGTGTGGCAACTAGACCCTTTCGTGTCTCGCTTCGACCTAGCCACAGTAATCCACGCAATGGTCACCTCCAGACTGGATTACCGTAACTTGCTTTACACTGGCCTACTGATCCTGAAACTCCAACTGATCTAGAATTCGGCAGTGCGAGTCCTGTTGGGAATATCACAGGCAGCACACATACAACCTGTGCTGCATTAGCTACACTGGCTTCCAGTAGAGTACTGGATCAGATGCAAGATTTTGGTCTTGACTTTTAAGGGCTTGGGCAGCCTGAGACTCATGTATCTTGGGGACCGCCTCCTCTGGTATGTCCCCCATATGCTCTGGTGAGAAGATCTTATTGGTGATCCTCGGCCTAAAAGACATCCAGCTGTTTTTGACCAGAGTCAGGGCTTTCTCAGCCCCGACTCCCACCTGGTGGAACTCTCTGCCAAATAACATTCGTTCCCTGTGGGACCTCATGCAGTTCTGCAGGGCCTGCAAGGAAGAGATGTTCCACCAGGCTTTTGGTTGAGGAAAGCAATGGGCACCATCTTGCCTGGCATTCCTCCAACCCCCCCCTTTTGTGGTTTCTCCCTACTTCTCCCATGAGGTGATGAAATCAGATATACTAGCGCCATTTGAAAAATGGTTTTAACGAGTGTTTCATTATGATATGTGTTTTTATTATATGTATTTCTATTGTTGTTTATCACTCAGAGTTCTGAATACTCAGGGACTGGGCAATTCATAAATCCAGATTATAAATAGATAAGTAAATTCACTACTTGTGAAAATCCAGGGCCTTGTCATTGCTGCTAATCTCTCTATATAATAATTGAGTTTTTGTGTGAGTCTTTCCTGAACGTTCCACATGCTCCCACAGCATTTGGCTCCCTGATCTGTCACTCAGAGGGTGTCCCTAGCCACGGGCTGCATTGCCTGAGTCCCGCCCAGCCACCACTCAAGAGTACTCGTGTGCCATTGGCCAGGTGCTGGGTTTGCTCTTCTTTCCCACCCACTCCTTAAGCCACTGTGCCCTGTCAGAATTTCTGCCAAATTGCTTTCTCTCTTGATGAAGACACTTGCCTCCTGTGTGGGACTAATTTTTCCCTCAGTAGCTGTTGGTAGGTGTAACGAAATGGCAGTTACCTGTGTTTGTGAGATGGCTGTTGTCTGTGGTTGTTTCTTTAAAATGTTCCCCCATAAGGTTTAATTGAGCTGTAGTTCTAGAGAGGGGCCTGCAAGGGTATCACTCACTGGGTTGAATCGGGCTTCCTCATATCCTGGCCTACAGTTCCCAGCTGGCCCAAGGCCAAAAAGTGTGGGAAAAGAGGGGCCATCCCAAGGGGCAGGGCAGCATCAATATAGACTCCAGCTAGGCCACAAATCAGAGATGTCAGGGAACCCTGGGAGGCAGCAGAAATTCAGCCTTAGTTGGCGGGACTGGGGAATGAATGGAAGTTTCCCTGCTCTCTTGGGCAGGAGAGAGAGGCTGAAGCAGAGCCACTGGCCAGTCCAAGGAGAGATCCTATCCTGAGCCCACAACCTCCAGAGGTAGAGAGTACTGTGTGTAGGAAAAGGAGGATTGATTTATGCCCTGTTGGTTCATGGTGTGTGCTTACTCCTACAGTTTTGCCTTATTCATTTAGTGTGTGTGTGCTCTGTAATTGTGTAAATAGTTAAATAAATTCTTTTATTTGGGCTAATAATCTGTGTTGTGCTCTGACCACAGTCTTCCCCACTCTGTACAATACCAAAGGGAAAGAGTAGCCTGGGGAAACAAGAAAAGGCCAGACTCTTGGGTTGCCAACTTTCCAGGGATCCCCCAAAGATTGGAGATTCCATCTCCAAATAGTGAGATTCGGCCAGAGGGGTCTCAGTGTCCCTCTAAAAAGGCAGGGACGATTCAGTGAGTGATGGCAGTGAATTTAAGGAGTGAGGTACGCCCACGGGATGAGGGTGGGAGGTGAACAGCTGAGTTGTAAACTGAACCCTGTTTTGCCACAGTAGGCAACCAAACTTGGTTCAGATAAAGGAAGGAAACCCTTCACAGGCCTTTATGAGGAACTCATTGGGGCCAGTCATGGCTAGGGTTGCCAGCTCCAGGTAGGGAGATTCCTGAAGATTTTCTTGAAGAGTCTATGGAAGCCAGGGTTTGAGGAGAGGAGAGGCCTCAGCTGAACAGAAAGCCCACCTTCCAAAGCAGTTATTTTCTCTGGGGGGAGAGAGATCTGTTGCCTGGAGTTCAGTTTTGATGCCTGGTGACCTTCAGGCTCTACCTGGAGGTTGGCTACCCTGGGCGTCGCAGTCAGTGCTTCAGAGAAGGGTCTGCTAGATCCAGGTTCTTGCTGTAGAAGCTGAATGGGTGATTTTGGAACAGTCACAGACTTTCAGCCTAACCTACATCACAGGGTTGTTGTACAAGTCAAAAGGGGGAGAGGAGAATGATGTAAGCTGCTTTGGTCCCCATTGCAGAGAAAGACTACTTTTCCTCCTGGGAAACCATTGTTGCCAATCTCCAGGTGAGGGCTGGCGATCACTCAGAATTACAACTGTTCTCCAGATGGCAGAGATCAGTTCCCCTGGAGAACATGGTGGACTCTGTGTCCTTATACCCTACTGAGATGTCCCCCCCCATGACAGCCAATGTGATGTGGAAGTCAAGGTTTCAGAGCACCATAGAGGCTGCAAGTGGGGGAGGAGATGGAAAGCTGAAGAGGGGATAATAAAGGTAGGGTGATGCTTGGCTGGGAAGGAGATAGGTTTGCCAACTCCAGGTGGGAAATTCCTAGAGATTTGTGGGATGGAACCTGGAGAGGGTGAGGTTTGAGGAGGGGTGGAACCTCAGACAGGTACAGTGCCATAGACTCCACCCTCCCAACCAGCCATTCCCTCCTGGGGAACCATTGCTGCCAATCTCCAAGTGGGGGGTGGAGATCACTTAGAATTACAACTGATCTCCAGGTGGAGGGAGGAGGAGATGGAAAGCTGAGATCAGGGGCAGATAATGGCAGGTTGATACTTGTCTGGGAAGGAGATGGAGACAGGTACAATGCCATAGATTCCACCCTCCCAATCATCCATTTCCTCCCGGGGAACCATTGTTGCCAATCTCCAGGTGAGGGGTGGAGATCACTCAGAATTACAACTGATCTCCAGGAGGGAGGGCAGAAGTCAACTGCAGTCAGAGTGACAGATAATGGTAGGTTGATGGTTAGCTGGCAAGGAGATGGGGTTGCCATCTCCAGGTTGGGAAATTCCTGGGGATTTGAGGGTTGGAACCTGGAGAGGGTGGGGTTTGAGGAGGGGTTGGACTTAAGACAGGTACAATGCCATAGACTCCACCCTTCACTAGCCATTTCCTCCTGGGTAAAAATTGTTGCTAATCTCCAGGTGAGTGCTGGAGTTCACTCAAAATTACAACTGCTCTTCAGGTAGCAGAGATCAGTTCCTCCAGAGTAGATGGTGGACTCTGTGTCATTATACCCTGCCGAGGTCACCACAGCAAATTGACGCTGAGTGTCTAAGCCCTTGGCACTCTCCCAGAGCCTCTTTCTAGAGCTCATTGTATTTATTTCCACAATGGGCCTTATTCCTAGTTAGTTTATATGTAAGAACATTATTGTTCATGATTGCAACTTCACCTACAATTTTCTTTAATCCTGTGATCTTATGAGGGTGCTGATCTAGAGTTAAATGTATATCTTGCTTGAAATATGGTGCAGGGCTTGATCGAACACTAAGAAACTGGACATGCAAATGAACAAGCTGATGCAGGAATCTTGAGCCTAGTACAGGGGGAAAAATAGGCAGAGGATGGTCAGAGTTTGCCACATTCTTAATAAAATAGTATATTTCTAGACTTCTGTTATGTACTGAGCCTGAACTGTATTTACCAATGGATGCATAACAATAGCTGCCTAGGATCCTAGAATGGACCAGTAGGGAAACAAGGATCCTAGAGTAAACCAACTGATAAACAATGTAATGTACATAGCCTATTGTTGGGAGTGGGGTGTGTTTTGGGTATATCCTTTTGCATGCATAAATACCCAGCTTCTGCCGGGGTTTTTCAGTCTTCTTTCTACTGGCTGAATCACTAATAAACTATGAGCTGATCACTCTACACGTCTGAACCCAGTATATTTCACTGGTGATGAAGGTGGGATCCTGATGAGCAAGCCTGATCCAGATCCAGCCAGCACCTTGCCACACAATGAGCTCCAGTGCCCTGCTCCATGGATCATGGCTGCCGCTCCAGGACATCTACCAGAAATCGACCCCGCTCACCCAGAGCTGTGGGAAGCCTGGGTGGAGTGGCTCAAATACTTCATCCAGTTCCAGGACATCGAGGACGCCGAAAAAAGAAGGCCCTCCTGTTCAGAGCCTGCGGAATTGCCATTCTGCATCTTGGCCAGGGCCTCATCACACCAAGGACCCTAGAAGAGGCTTCATACGATGACCTCCTCAAAGTGCTCACTGGCCGTTTCGTGCCTTAACCAACCAAGATGGCGTGGCACATGGACTTCTCGCACCAACAAAAGACCAATGAGGCAGCCAACGACTTCATGGCTGACCTCCATCGGCTGGCCCTCAACTGCGGGTTCCCAGATCGCAAGGATGCCCTCCTCAACTGGTTTATCATGGGCGTCCGAGAGCAGAAACTCCACTGCAAACTCATTGGCCATGAGGAGCTCACCCTGGAGAAGGCACTTCACGAGGCCACAGCATTCAAGAAGTCTCATCGTGCCCGCCAGACCCACTCTGCACACTTGGCCTCTGCTCACTCGGCAGCGGAAGCTCCAGACGAAGAAGAGATGTATCAAGTTTATCAGCCAGCACACCGTGACTTGTGACCCGCTACTGCTGCCACACACCCCACGAAGACTGTCATAACCGGCTCCTTGTGCCAGCTGGAGAGATGGCCACGAGCAGCACTCCTGCCATTTCTATGATGCGACCTGTAGAGCCTGTGGCAAGACTGGCCACATCGTTTGTGTCCGTTGCTCCAAAAGCACTTGGAGATGCCCAGACGCCCACCAGGAATCAGCGGAGTTACACACAACTGCCGTCCACCGACATCAGGTACTGAATTTGTCCCAGAACACCTCCAATAAAATTTAAGTGACTTTGTTGATTGAGGGAAGGCCATGCGAGATGGAACTGGTCCTCCATCTCCATCATCTTGGAATAGACTCTACAGAGGCTCTGCCCACAGGGGGGTCCCCATCTTAGGCCCACCGGTTTCACCCTCAGGGATTTCCAGAAGAATGAGGTGGCCATCAAAGGGTGGGGCAAATTCCATGTCCAATACAAGAACTTTAAGGGACTGTTGGACTTGGTGTGGTGGAGGGGTGGCTCACCAGTTTACTGGGACTGTCATGGTTCACGCCCTTGTGTTTCAGAGTGATGGAAGTGCACCACATGCGGGCCTTGAACTTGAATAACATGTGCAACGAGTTCCCTGCCATCTTCAATGGAACTCACAGTCATTACACCAGCTCACCAGTCTCCCTACAGCTTAACCCACTGGTGCGTCCCATCCGGATGAAGGCCAGGCGAGTCTCGTTCGCCCTTAAGCCCAAGATTGACGGGGAGCTGGATCGACTCGTGGCCCAAGGGGGTTTGGAGCCCATGTCACACACCCTCTGGGAGACCCTAATTGTGACTCTGGTGAAGCCCAGTGGCAAGATCTGCATATGCGTGGACTACAAATGCATGATAAATAAGGCCTGCAGGACCATGCCTATCCAGTCCCAGTGGTCAGCCATGTCTTGGCATCCTTAGCGGGTGCCAAGATCTTTGATAAGCTGGACTTAGCTCAGGCTTACCAGCAGCTCCCGGTCAACGATACGACTGCAGAGGCGCAGGCAATCATGACATACCAGGGGGCATTCTGGGTGTGGCAGCTACAATTTGGGGTCAGCGTAGCCCCGGAAATTTTCCAGAACCTAATGGACTCTCTCCTTAAAGGGATTCCCAGGGTACAGCCCTTCTTCTATGATGTTTTAATTGCCGCACCCACAGCAGAGGGCTTCACCAAGAGACTGCACACTGTTCTGTAGCAGTTCCAAGCCGCCGGCCTCAAGGTGAAATGAGAAAAATGTCTCCTGGGGGTACCATGGGTCAAGTTCCTGGGGTTCTCTGTCGACGCTCAGGGAATTCATCCAACTCCCGACAAGGTCCGCGCCATCGTCAATACTCCAGTGCCAATATCCAAGCCAGAACTCCATGTCTTCTTGGACCTGCTGAACTTTTATCATTCCTTTCTGCCCCACAAAGCTGCAATTGCTGAATCCCTACACCACCTTGTAGATAAAAAAGCCCCCTGGGTCTGGGGACAGACGCAGGCCACCACATTCCAGGGGGTCAAGGAGCTTCTCATGTTGAATGCTATCCTTGCACACTTCGATGAGAAGCTGCCCATCGCTCTCACCTGTGACACTTCCCCATATGAGGTAGGGGCCATTCTAGGACACCAGCTGCCTGACGGCCAGGAGGTTCCTGTGGCCTATTACTCCCGCACCTTGTCCTTGGCCAAGCGCAGCTATGCACAGATCAACAAAGAGGCACTAGCAAAAGTGGCGGGGTCAAGAAATTTTATGACTACCTTTATGAGCATCCTTTCACCATCGTGACCGATCACAAGCCCCTGCTGGGTCTGTTGGCTCTGGATCACCAAATGCCACAGATGCTGTCTCCCTGGGTGCTGTGCTGGTCCATCTTCCTGGTGGGCTACCAGTATTTACTCATCCATCACCTGGGGAAGGCAATGGGAAATGCCAACGCCCTCAGCTGCCTGCCGCTGCCCTCCTGTGACCCGGACCCAGCTCCTGCACATCAGATCCTGCTCATCAAGGACCTGCTCGACCATCCTCTTCAGGTCTCAGACGTGTCACACCACTCCACCTGGGACCACATCCTCTCCCACATTCTGGACTGGATGGGGAGGGGATAGCCCACCAGCTGGGTGGGCCTGGAATTCGCTGCATTCTCCTCCCGCCGGGATGAACTTTCAGCCCATGAGGGCTGCCTGTTATGGGGGAGCCGGGTGGTCATACCCACACCATTGCAACAGTGAGTATTAGCAGCCCCTCACAAAATGTATCCAGGGATCATGCAGATGAAGGTGCTGGCCCGCAGCTACGTATGATGGCCCAGCATGGGCAGTGAAATTGAGGACTGTGTTAAGCGCTGTCAGACATGCCAAGAAACCCAGCTGGAGCCCCCCAGGGCACCAGTGCACCAGTGGGAGTCACCCACAAACCCTGGCCTTGGCTACATCTCAACTTTCTGGGGCCTTTCCAGGAGCAGATCTTCTTTATTTTGGTGGACTCCTACACCAAGTGGCTGGAAGTGGTACCGGTCCCTTCCACCTCATCCCTGCATGGACTCTAATCTGGGAGAACCGGGTTTGATTCCCCACTCCTCCACTTGCAGCTGCTGGATGACCTTGGGCAAGCCATAGTTCTGACAAAAGCTGTCTTTGAAAGGGCAGTTCTTGAAAGAGCTCTCTCAGCCCCACCTACCCCACAAGGTGTCTGTTGGGGGGAGGGAAAGGGAAAGAAGTTTGTAAGCTGCTCTGAAACTGCAAGTGAAGGGCGGGTTATAAATCCAATCTCTTCTTCTCTTCTTCTTTTTCTGTACCCACAGCATACCCGACACCATTGTAATGGACAATGGAACAGCCTTCACATCAGGCAAGTTCCAAGAATTCATGGGTTGCCACGCCATCCGGCACATTTGCTCTGCTCCCTTCCACCCTGCAACCAATGGCCAAGCAGAACAGTTGGTGAGAACTATGAAGGAGTCCCTCCGCAGGATCGTCCAAGGAGGCTGAGATCACCAGCTTGCAGCTTTCCTCTTTGGCCACTTTGTGACCCCAAACACCACCACTGGCCACAGCCCTGCAAAACTTATGGGCAGGCGCCTAACAACCCATCTAGACTGAATGCACCGCACTGCACTCCAGAACACAGCCTGGCCCCTGAAGGTCAAGCAGCACCCTGTGGGTTTTTCCCGGGTGACCCCGTCTATGCCCAGAATTTCTCGAGGTCCACAATGGGTTCTGGCCAAGGTCATCAGGTAAGCAGACCCCTGTCATATGAGGTGTCTACGGAGGATGGCCAGCTGCTTCAGAGGCACATCGACCAGCTCCACCACCGTCTCCTCCCAGCCGAGCCGGATCTGCCCTCAGCTCTTCCAGAAGACAGCAACGATGAGCTGCCAAGCCCCCAGAGCCAGAGAGGGACATGCCAGCAGTCAGTGAGCAGCCAGTGGCCCGCGAGCAGCCATCGGAAAATGTGGAGGGAACACCAGAACCAGCAGCCATGGGCGGTCCCGAGGTCGCATCTACGCCGCCACCATCCGCTAGTCCCTCAACGGAACCCTCTGACTCCATTCCAGGGACTCCGGCCCCATTGTCAGAGCCATGTTGCTCAAACTGCGAGCGACGCAGACCAGCATACTTAAAGGACTTTGTAGACGAGGCTCTGAACTTTGGGAGGAGGGGTGTTATGTACTGAGCCTGAACTGTACTTACCAACAGATGTAGCTTGGGGATGCATAACAATAGCTGGCTAGGATCCTAGAATGGACCAGTAGGGAAACAAGGATCCTAGAGTAAACCAACTGATAAACAATGTAATGTAAATGGCCTATCATTAGGAGTGGGGTGTTTTTTGGGGTGTATCCTTTTGCATGCATAAATACCCCGCTTCAGCCGAGGGTTTTCAGTCTTCTTTCTACTGGCTGAATCACTAATAAACTATGAGCTGATCACTCTATGCATCTGAACCCAGTATATTTCATCTTCTTTCAAACCATGCCTGACTCTAGGCTCATAAACATGAGGTAATTGTATACAGACAACTTCCATCAAGAGGGGAGCTGGACTGTGCCTGATATTCCTGCCCTTACTTAAGTATGTCCAGCCTACCACTGGCATACAGCCTGTATGTGCAGACCATATACAGCCCTATTTATGCAAGCAGTGACTGTAAAGTTATTCAAACTGGGCTGACCAAATTCAGATTAACCCAAATATGAAACAAGTCCCCCAAAGGGGCTATGTGAGTGGCTGTTAATTTGCTCTCCCAAATTCAAGTTATTTAATAGACCCCAGTTCAATTATTACTAAACTTACCAAAAAGGAAGAGTAGGTTTTTCCTCCAGATGTGCCATCAAGAAAAGAAAGTCATCTTACATAGGCATCCAAGTGTATACTGGAATAAAAAATCTTTTGTGTATAACATTTTATTATGGGGACCGTCTTACATTCAGGGTCATCTTCTCATCTTCCTTTCAGGTAAATATGGTATAAAATTAATCTGTATTAATTTCCTACACTAGTTTTGGTTTGATATCTCCCCCCCTCTTTCTGAGAGGCTTCTTCCATGGAACACTTTAACCAGGAGACTATGTCGAGGCCTAACAAAGATGATTTTTCAATACATTTCTCATCTAATGTCAAAGCATTGTAATTGAATAAGGAAATGGGAAGCGTGCATGCACAAGCACTGTATGACTGAATAGATGAATATTTTCAAAAAATGAATTTTCCTATTACTTACAATTAGACAGACCAGGAGAAAAACTCTGTCAGATACAAGTAGCTAATTGAAATCTAACAAGAATGGATACTGTGCATTATTAAATAATAATTGATTGTTGAATGAGAATTTTCTCAGGATTTAAGCGTCAGGGAGGAGATATAGCAAGTTACCAACAATTAGCTGCAAAAAGGGAACAAGAAAATTAAAAATAGGTGTGAGATAGTTCTATTTGTACGAATTTATTTTAAGCCTGTGGTGTGTGTGCTATGTGTAGCTGTTGGGCATTACTGGCAGAGTGTCAGAATGTTAATGAAATTATTTTTTTTAACTAATGCTGTCAACAGATGCATTGTCGCAGAAACTGTACATATACAAAGACAGAGAGTCCTATATCTGAACAGCTTATCAAGAAAACCAGAGAGTGCTCTGACTTGGATAGCCCAGACAGGCCTGATCTCATCAGATTTCAGAAGCTAAGCAGGGTCAACTCTGGTAACTACTTGGATGGAAGACTTCTTTGGAATACCAGAGGCAGGAGTTGGGGGCAGGCTTTATTCAGTTGCCTCTATGAATATCCTACAGGCCCTGAGTAGGATCAGTCACCAGAAGTCGCCATTACTTCCAGGTGCATGTGCACATACACATTAAAAAAAAACTAAGAAAAAGAAAACAGAGAGTGGCTTACAAAGATTTGAGGGTAGAGCAATTGATGACTGTTCCTTTGTCATGGACAGGACATTACCTGCTTGGGTTTAGACTTACAGAGATACCAAAACTCTGCAGAGGTGGGGGGGGGCTATTAAGATTATCTGCCCCCAGAGCCAGATAGATCCAAATGGCTTTCTAATGGCTCTAGGGGATTTCCTTGTTGATGTGGTCGATGCTGATGTCGATGCCCGGGTTGAATTCTGGAATGACAACCCCGGCAGTTGACACAATAATTCCTGGGCACCCTCTCTCAGATGTTAGCTTACTAAGTGTCTGTGGGTGATGAAAGACAAGGAAGATGACTAGAGTGGTAGTGGAGGAAACTCAGTCCAAATCTGATAGGACATGGGCAAAAGCTCACTTTAAAACATACTCTGTGGTGGTGATGGCAGCAAAGAAATAACATGTTTCTGCCACTGTTGCATCTATACAGTGTAGGCCAGCGGAGCTGTTCCAGGTGGTCAGAGGCCTGTTGGTATCTGGCCTGCAGGAGGAGGTGGACTGCTTGGTGGGTTGCTGTGATTCTTTCACATATGTTCCACCTTATCCTCGAGGTTAGCAGTGACAGGGTCAGATGCTGCCAGGGTGCCGAAGTTCCATTGTGTGGGATATTTTTCAGTTTATTCAGTCTGAGCATGTGGACAGCATCCTTGGAAGTTTGAGGCCTACAACCTGCTTGTATGACCCTTGCACCAGTTTGGTGTAGTGGTTAAGAGTGATGGACTCTAATCTGGAGAACCAGGTTTGATTCCCCACTTCTCCACACACAACCAGCTGGGTGACCTTGTGTCAGTCACAGTTCTCTCAGAGCTGTTCTTTCAAGATCAGTTCTCTCAGAGCTCTCTCATCTCCGCCTACTTCACAGGGTGTCTGTTGTGGGGAGAAGAAGGGAAGAACATTGTAAGCCACTCTGAGACTTCAAGTGAAGGGCAGGGTATAAATCCAATCTCCTTCCTCTTCTTCCTGATTACTTAAATTTTCCTCAGGGGGTGGGAGCACTAGTTGACTGGATTCAAGGAGTAGTTAATGATTCCTTAAGAGAAGGAGTGGTCACTCCAGCCTAGAAACAGGCTGTGGTACGTCCACTTCTAAGGAAGCCTACCAATGACCTAGGAGATCTCAGTAACTATTCATTCTAGAGCAAGGTGCTTGAATGCATGGTGACTGGACAACTCCAAGCCTTCCTGGATGAGGCAAGTTGTTTAGATCCTTTCCAGTCTGGTTTCAGGCTAATAAACTGAAGCTTAATCCTGACAAGATGGAAGTGCTACTGGTGAGTGGAAAGTCTGACCTGGGATTTATGGTGTCACCCATTCTGGAAGGGGTTGCATTCCTTTTGAAGAAACAGGTCCATAGTCCGGCACTGTTCTTGGACCTGGGCCTACTGCTGGATAAGCAGGTGCCAGCTGTGGCCTTTCCTGTACAGAAAAGATCTGGTCACTGTGGTGGGTGCCCTGATTACATCTAGATTAGATTACTGCAATGCGCTCTACATGGGGTTACCCTTGGGAATGTTAAGAAAGTTCAATTGGTACAGAACGCTACAATCAGGATGTTGACTGGAGTGGGCTATACAGACCATATCACTCCAGTCAGCCCACTTACACTGACTTCCCATTTGTTTCCAGGCACCATTCAAGTGCTGGTCTTGACCTTCAAAGCCCTATGTGGTCTGGGACCAACATACTGGAAAGACCGCCTAATCCCTTACGGTCATCTTTTGAGGCCCTGCTTTGGGTGCCTCAGCTTCTGAGATTAGGCAGGTGGCAACCCAGGAGAAGGCCTTCTAGATCATAGCACCAAAGCTCTGGAACTTTCTCCCTGGGTAGATTTGTCTGTCCCCTTCTATTGCCACTGTCTGACTGTGTGGAGACTTTTTTGTTTTGTGTATATTTTAATTGTTCTAGATGTATTTCAACTCTACTTTTGAACTCTTTTAAAAATTGTTTTAATGAGGTGTGTTTGGAAGGACAGTTGATTTTAATGATTTTATACTTTAATTTTATCTTCTGTGTTTTAAATTGTTAGCTGGCTTGGTGGCCCTTGTAAGGGCAGAAAGGCAGGATATAAATGTTATTATTGTTATTGTTATTATTAATAATTATAAATGTTAGGCATGCTCAAGTCCTCAATAAATAAATAAGGCTTTATTCCTTCTGTATAGTTCAGGGTCAAACTAGCCATTATGTGTGACACGAGTAAGACGCTAGCCTCCAGGTGGGATCTGTGGAATCCCCTGGAATTACGGCTCATCTCTAGACTACAGAGGTCAATTCCCTTGGAGAAAATGGATGCTTTGGAGGGTGGACTCTGTGGAATTGTACCCCACTGAGATCCCTGTCTTTCCCAGGATCCATCCTCAAATCTCCAGAAGTTTCCCAACCTGGATTTGGCAAGCTTATCCCCCATCCCCTGCCAGTGGCCAGGGGGGACTTGGACAACCCTAGACACGAACCAGGATGCCCATCCTGAACTGCTGTTGCATGGAAGAACTCTGAAGGCTTCCTTAAAATTGCTCCATTGTTCCACTGGGCTGTGGCATGCTGCAAGTGGAGAGGAAGAACATGTGGAGCCAGAGAAATGGACAAATAGGCCACTGGTCCCATGGCTATTTCTGTTGGCAAAAACAGCAATGAGAGAAAAGCCAGATGTCCGCTTCTCTCCTCACAGTGCTACACAGCCCATTGGACCAATTGCGTGATTTTAAGGTAACCTACACCGTTTTTAGGTGTGACAGCAAGTCAGGATGTATCCCCATGTCCCAATTTGTGTCACCTGTAACATCTAGTGCGGACCTCAGTCCCATTAACTTCTGCAGGACTCCAGCATTTCTCTGAATTCTCTGAATCTCTGGGATGAACTGATGATGTGGGTTAAACCACAAAGTTTCTAAAATGGTCTAGTGACTAATAATAATGAAGTAAAGTAACTGCAAAGTTCTTTCTAGAAATGGCAGAAACTGGCTGTAAGATGATGGAGTGTTGCCTTTGGACTAGGGAACCTGGATTTAAATCCCTGCTGCACCATGAAACTCACTGAGTGATTTGTGGAGGGGGCGGGGAATCACCATTTCTCAACTTAACTTGCTTCATCAGTGAAAAATTAAAAGCAGATAATCCAATATATGCCATTCTGAGCTTCTGGGAGGAATAATAGCGTGCAAATTTAGCAGATATAAGTATAGTAGAGATGTACAATTAGTGGTGGGAGCTGCTATAAGCGGCCCTGAGCCTGCTTTGGCAGGGAGGGTGGGGTATAAATCGAATAAATAAATAAATAAATAAATAAAAGCAGGAAGATTACAAAAAGTTATTGTTCTTTTCCAGATGACTATAAGTCAGAACTGAGAGAGCAACTGCCGTTGATTGCTGGGTCTGCAGCTGCAGGAGTTGTCTTTATTGTCTCCTTGGTGGCTATTTCAATTGTTTGCAGCAGGTACAATTTGGCACATTATATAATTAACATTTCCTTTTCATTTCAAAAAGTGGATTTTTTTCTGGTGAAGGCTATGGACATATTTATGGGGAGGAGCTGTGGGTGGCTCTGTGGTGAGGTGGGGTGTAAACTTTGCATGCAGAAAGTGCCCGGCTCACTCTCTGATATCTTCAATGAAAAAGTCACCAGTCAGCAAGTGTTAGGAAATACCTCCCCCTGCCTGAGACCCTGCCTAGCTGCCGACATCGGGATAAGACAGTATTGATGGACTCGATCGGTGTAAGGCTGCATCATAAGTACATGTTATACAGCTGTACGGCAGGGCTTTGCTGGATGAATTGAATTTACACCACAAGTGATCGATAGTGGCCACACGGAAAATGTCCAGAGAATTTGGTAGTTGAAATGTTCCAACTAGAAAACACCTTCTTGCACAATGTGAGGACAGAATCTTGTATGTGTTCTCCTTTTACAAAGGATGCCAGATCAAAAGGACAATGTGTAGTGAGATACTATGAAGTCAGTGAATTCAGCTCTTTTCCTAGAGAGCTGATCACAGTGTGTCTGATGCCTTCCAGTAGTAATAGCCTTTCTGAGCTAGTAGAAAAGAGCAAGAATCCAGTAGCACCTTAATGAGTCACTGCTCACTCATCCTCTGCCACAAATTTTGTTGGTCTTCAAGGTGCCACTGGACACTTGCTGTTTTCTAATGCTACAGACAGACTAACACGTATTCCCATCTTGATCTTTCTGAACTAGAATCACACAGATCGGCAAAAAGCATGCCCTCATGGGTTCCTTGCAGAGGAAGAAAGTACAGAGTATTTTATGCCATACAATATTCCATACTTGGCTATCCTGGTGCCATGAATAGTGCCAGATTGGCCTGTCTTTGAATTCTTTGCCCCTCCCACCACCTATTCCATTGACCTGTGTATCTGGGATATTTAAAACCAGATTAAAAGGTTGCATTTTGATTTCCCAGTTATCCCTGACACAGCTGCAGAAATCCACACCATACATATGCCCAGCAATGATTGTTTCAGTGTGGTAGCAGTTCTGCATTTCTTAGTGAGTTGTTTTGAACAGTGTCATAGGAAGGTGGCAGAAAACCAAAATTTGGCCACTGTAGTACAGAAAGGAAACAATGCTGGCAGATTCTGCAGAGCACCTTTCTGGCACAGGTTAACCAAATACAGAGTAATTTAATTCGTCATTAGAATTAGATAGAAAGGCTTTTGAACGAATACCATATCAGTTTATAATACCGTAGACAAACATTATGCTATTTCAGCAATAAGGTCTGTGTAAAAGTATATTATGTGGACACTGACTGAACTCATTTTTACTCTGTTTTCCCAGGAAGCGAGCTTACAGTAAAGAAGCAGTGTATAGTGATAAGCTACAGCACTATAGCACTGGTCGAGGTGAGTGCATAAGAAGCCTCTGGACAGTTGGGGACAGGCTGGGAAGGTTGATGAAACCTCACACAGATGTTTTCTGTTGAACTTGATTGGGAAATGGAATATTGTTTGCAGTCCAATGTGGAGAGGTCATGAAACAAAGAGACTGGATTCAGAGGCAGAAGTGAAAGAAATATGGGGAAAAGGCAGGGGAAATGGACAAGAAAAGTGAGATCTTTGGAGTGAGAGACAGGGTTTGATGCTGAGGAAGCTGTAGAAGGCTGCCTTGACTTTAGAAGTTTTAGCAAGAAGTATCTTGACCTGAAAAAGTGGAATATAGAGAATAGTGCTTATGAACATATCACCTGGGAGCTTAAAGCAAAAGCAAGCACCATTCTAGGAAAAGTTCAAGCTTATATCGGAATGGAGATTTCTTTCAGAGATGTTCAGTAGAGCAGATCAAGGACAGATCAAGAACCCCAGGAGAAAGGAAGGATTCAAAAAGCACTGGAGAAAATCCTCAGCCTCAGATAATTGGGTCTCCTGGCTTTTGTCTAGTTTGGGCATTTGAGCAACTTTGTGGAATTTAGTATTATTTTAAACCAATAAATAGTTCCAGAAGCCAGGCCATATGGAAGTTTTTGTCATCTGTGTTTAATCTACTTATTTACTTTACAGCCCTGTCAGTCTTTCTGCAAATGGCCCTCCCCAAAATGATTGAAAAGTAGACTTTAGCTCACCAGGGATGGAAATTCATCATAAATTACTATGGAGAGTAACTGCTTGGATGCCTACTATTGTTTGATTGACAGGCAAATACAGGGTCCTGGTGGGAATCCACAAACAACCCGTTTTATTTTCTTCAGTCTACAAATTGTCTTTTTAAAAAACTTCCACCTTTAAAAATGTATAGATTCATTAGTCACAGTGAAATATAAGCAGATGACTTTTCATCAGCTGCTTAGTAAACAGATCATATTCAGGTCCTTCCCAGAATGCAAACTGAGCTCTTGCAAAAAAAGCAGCAAACAAGCCTTTATAACCTGTATTAGGAAAGTTAATAGGATAATAAAATAGCAAGGCAGCAATCTTGGCCAGTGAGTAATCACTGCCCATCTACCCTCCTCTGCCTACACCTACATATACTTTACATGCTTACCGTGCATGCAGTACCAGCTGCAAACAATTATATTCGACAGTTCCCAGGTGTTTCAGGGGAAATCTCCAACACAAATGCACACGGCTCTTTAGGGCTCTTCAGATTACAGCCAGAAGCAATACCTAAGTAAACCACAGCCAAAGCAGGAAATGAGATAGGTGGAAGAAAACCAAATTGGGAGCAGCTGAAATCCAATTTGCACTTTTGAAGAGAAGCCTCCCAGACTTTCCCTTTCTTTAAAAAGAAAATGTGAGCCTAAGGTGCAGAAGAGAACATACTCATTGTAATTCAAATAGGTGGATCATGAACATGCAGTCATGGAATTAAAGATTAACCACAAGTATGGTGCAAAGGGGGGAAATTAAGGTGTCATGTTAAACATTTAGCTGTTGTTGCACTTCCTGGCTTTCAGAAGCCATGCTGTATCGCCCTGAGACTTTCATAATTTTAACTTTGGACAAAGAGAAGCAAATGTAACTGAAAATGCAGATATCAATGGAGTCATTTTTAAGACTAATGTAAATAATAGAGACGATGGGGTTTTTCATCCTAGACAGTTTCTAAGCTTTTGGGGGGTGTGGGTCAGAAAATAACTGTATACATTCCTCAGCCAGTTTTGAAAGAAGAATGTGATACTCAGACTTTGATTGGCTCACAGTGTAATGCTGTGTGGAGTTTCTCCAGCTGTTGACTGCAGTGGACTTAGACTGGAGTAACTCTGCATAGGATTGCACAGAGTCATGCCATGCTGCCATATTTGTACCAATTGATTATACCAAAGGATTGTTACAATTACAGAGAATTTACAGTTATAGGTATAAAGCTACACTAGTATCAGCTTTCTAAATAATAAAAAAACCCTGGTATTTCAGTGAAAGCTCACAAACTTCATTTACAGACCATAACTTTTTATTGGACACTTTTTTTTACTAAGCAGTAAGGGACAATATATGCTACAAATATGTATAAATGGAAATGTGAGAGAGTTTGGAATTCAATTCTGAAGGTCTGACAACTCTGAGGGTCTCATTTATTGTAACCATTGGAGCTGAGAGAAAGGAAATATGAACATGTGGTGGTAATATTGTACCAGCAATACCGGGAAGGCTCTGTGTAAGAAACATGTAGGCACAAAGGAGAGAGGGGACTGGTTACCCCAAATCTTCTGAGATATCAGGGTCCATGATATGTTGGAGATCAGGTGACATCACGCAGCACTTCACCGGAGGCAAGGCTGCCTCCCCCCATATGGCTTCTTTCTCTCTGCCTTGAGGCAATAAAAAGTCCACTCATCATGAGGGAAGGCAATAAAAAACAGCCTGACAACAGGCCATCCAATTGTAATCAGTCAGAGGAGTAAGACTTGATGAAAGGGCATGGAAACAGCCAGAAGGGCTTAAATGAGATAGCAGGAATTGTGTGGGATGTCACCCCAGCATGTTTGCTATGTTAGAGGAGATGGAAGCATCTCCAAATCAGTTGTATTTTATTATTCTGTGTAAGCCACCTTGGGGATTCTTCTGGATCAAAAGACTAGGTAGAAATCAATCTAAATAAATAAATAGATCCATAGCACTTCTGAGGAGTGTGACTATAGAATGTGAGGGGAGGAAACTCACCTCACAAATCCTTCACTGCAAAGATGTTCCTTGAGTCAAACAAGAAATCTTTGGTGAGGTTCAGAGCTACAGACAGTTTGCATTCTTGGTCATCATATGACCAGAACTGCACACAGTATTCTAAATGAGGCCACATCATAGATCTACATGGGAACATTATAATGTCAGCTGTTTTAATTTCAATCCCTTTCCTAATAATCCCCAGCACAGAGTTTGCCTTTTTCACTGCTGCAGTCCACTGGGTTAACATTCTCATTGAACCATTGCAACCCTAAAGTCTATTGCCCTCTCTGTCTGTCTCTTGCCCAAGTTCAGACCTCATTTGCATGTATTTACAGTTGGGATGGTTTGTTCTAGTGTGCATTACCTTACACTTACTGACATGGAACTTCACTTGCCACATTGCCTACTCACCCAATCTGTGGATATCTTCCTGAAGCTCTTCTCAGTTGGCCTTGTTTTTTAGCATCCAAAATAATTTTGTGTCATCTGCAAAACTGGTCAGTAGACTGTTCACCCCCAGTTCTATTTATGAATAAATTAAATAGCACCAGTACTGATCCTTGTGGCACCCCACTACTTACTTCCCTCCATGAAAGACCCATTCATTTATTTCTACTCTCAGATTTCTGTTGTTTAACCAGTTTTTAATCCATAAGAGGACCAGTTCTCTTATCCCATAATTGGTAAGCTTATGCAGGAGTGTTTGGTGGGATATCTTGTCAGAAGTCTTTTGAAAGTCCAAGTAAATCTACCAGGTCACCCTTATCTACATGTTTGTTCACTTTCTCAAAGAACACCACATAGTTGGTGAGGCAGGACTTCCTTTAGCAGAAGACATGCTGATTTCCTCTCTTTGGGCTTTGTTCGTCTATGTGCCTAAAAATTCTCTCTTTGATTACAGTTTCTACTAATCTGCCTGGGACAGGCATTAAGTTAACTGGACTGTAATTTCCTGGTTCCCCTTTGGGCCTCTTTTTAAAAATCAGTGTCACATTTGCCACTCTCCAGTCTTCTGGTACAATGGCTGATTTTAGTGGTAAGTTATATATACTGGTTAGTAGATCGGCAGTCTCACATTTGAGTTCCCTAAGAACCCTCAGGTATATGCCATCAGGACCTGGAGGCACTGATTTTTAATTTCCCCAGTAGGACTAGAATTTAATTTCTTGTCATCTCAGTTTGACTCAGTTCTTCAGGCTCCCTTTCTGAAAAATAGTGGCTGTGGCCTGGATACATGCTCCACACTTTCCACAGTGAACACAGGTGCAAAGAATTTATTGAGCTTCTCTGCCATCTCTCCAACTTTCTTTCACAAGCCTTTTATTCCTTGGTCATCCAAGGCCCAAATGCCTATCTGGCCATTTTCCTGCTTTGATTATATCAAAGTGCTCATTATTTGTCTTGATGCTTTTAGCAATCCACTCCTCAAATTCTCCTTTTGCATGCCTAATTATTAATTTTCACTTCTACTTACATTTTGAAGTTGTGAGTAGAAAATGTAGTGTTAGCAAAATGGCCCTGGGTCACACAATATGGACAAAGTTTACAAAGGGAACAATCCTATGTAGACGTATTCAGAGTAAATGCCTATCAGTTCAGTGGGATATATTCCCAGGTAAATGCTTTTAGGATTGCAGATGTAGATTGATAAAGTTGATCTAACTCATGAAGCAAATTCCCTAGCTCATCTTACAATTATTTTTTGCAATACAGGAATTGCATACTTGCCTCTTGAGATCCTGACAGTTAACAATTCATTCTCCCCCCCCAATAAGAAGTTAGTTCACTGTGTTTGAAAGATTTTGTCTAGGTACGCATCAGAGACTCTTCAATATGACTTTGCTACTCATATAGTTAGCAAATCTTTTAGCAAATATGCTTTCTGCTTTCCAAATAGAAAGTTTGTAGGTATAACACCTTTTTTGTTACTGCCACTGTACTCTTCTGTGGCATTTCTGCACTTTTAATGCTAATTAGCTATAGTCTTATTCACTGAACCATTAATGTACTCAGGCTTTGTTTTTGTTTTTTAAAGAGGTGTTGGAACTCTCAAGAGGGAAATTAAGTTTTCAGTCTGTATACTGAAAACTCATGAACTTTTAAACATTTTAAAAAGAATTATGACAGAGGTCCTGGAACTCTGTTCTGGCTCGTTCCCCCAGGAAAGAAAAGCCCTGAATGTGCTAATCTACCTATCTTTAGGCCTGTGATGGCTTCTCTTCTATGACAGTTCCTCACTAGTGGCACATTGCAACCCTGACCTGGATAGTCCAGGCAAGCATGATCTTGTCAGATCTCAGAAGCTAAGTATTATCACCCTAACAAGTATTTTGATGGGAGATCTCCAAAGAATACCAGGGCTGGGAGGCAGAGGTAAGCTAACAAGCCACTTCTCTGAATGTCCTCCATGCCCCAGTAGGAGTTGCGAGAAGTCACCATGATTTTCAGGCATAGGCACATGTGGACACACACACATACACAAATGCAAAAAAAACCAAAAACCCACAGCATCACATTGCCTCACTGGCAAACAGCACTTTTTTCATGGTAAGAACTATCCTGTCCTTATATATATTTGAATTTTGGTTCCACAACATTCTATGCTTGCCATAATTGATTTGGCTCAAGAACTGGCAGTCAGAAGACCCGCCCACATCAGCCCCAGTCAGTGTTTTCAGCTCAGTCTGCTCCAGTCCTCCGACAGGAGAGGATCGTCTGGAGTGTGAGCGCAGGGACAGGCTCTCAAGGCTGAGGCAAGTGAAAAAAGTCCTTTTCCACCCCCCCACCATCCCCTGGGCCTTCTATGAGGGGACTAGGCCCAGAGAAGGCCTTTTCCGTCCCTCACACACCATCCCCTGGGCCTTCTATGGGGCACTAGGCCCAGAGAAGGCCTTTTCCGCCCCCCACACACCATCCCCTGGGTCTTCTATGGGGGCAGTAGGCCCAGAGAAGGCCTTTTCCGCCCCCCCCACCATACCCTGGGCCCTCTATGAGGGGACTAGGCCCAGAGAAGGCCTTTTCCATCCCCCACACACCATCTCCTGGGCTTTCTATGGGGCACTAGGCCCAGAGAAGGCCTTTTTCGTCCCCCACATGCCATCCCCTGGGCCTTCTATGGGGCACTAGGCCCAGAGAAGGCCTTTTCCGCCCCCCCACACCATACCCTTGGCCTTCTATGGGCCACTAGGCCCAGAGAAGGCCTTTTCCGTCCCCCACACGCCATCCCCTGGGCCTTCTATGGGGGCAGTAGGCCCAGAGAAGCCATTTTCTGTCCCCCACACACCATCCCCTGGGCCTTCTATGGGGGCAGTAGGCCCAGAGAAGCCATTTTCTGTACCCCACACTTCATCCTCTGGGCCTTCTATGAGGACAGTAGGCCCAGAGAAGCCCTTTTTCCCCACACACTTCCTACTGCCCCCATAGAAGGCCCAGGGGATGGTGTGTGGGGGACAGAAAAGGCCTTCTCTGGGCCCAGAGAAGCCCTTTTCTGCCCCTCTTCCCTTCCTTTCCCCCTTTTCCTTTCTTCCTCTCTCCTTTCTTTCACTCTTCCCCCTATTCCTTCCTTCCTTCCTTCCTTCCTTCCTTCCTTCCTTCCTTCCTTCCTTCCTTCCTTCCTTCCTTCCTTCCTTTCTCCAACCCTCTCTCCCTTCCACCTCCCTGCCTTCCTTTCTAGGGCCCGTTGTCTTCCACCACAACGGGCTTTGCTCCCTAGTTTCTCATAAAGCAAAGGCAAACACACCATCCAGTGGCAGGACCCTTGTAAGGGCACCTCCATCAGGATAGATGAGAGACATCAGTTGTAAAGTGAACCCAAAATCATCCACACTAGGAGTACACATAGTTTCTGGCCTGCTTTGTGTAGAGTTTTAGAAATTACTAATGGGGAGTAGATCGATCCATTCTGCTTGAAACACAGTGAAGTTTTCTGTAGGCATCTTTTTCTGCAATCATCTACAATTTGCAAGCTAAATGACAACTCTCACATTAATCCTGCTAGCATATTGCCCTCTTCCTTTTAAAATATTGCCAGCTTCCTTTTAAGAATACTATAATTGAGACCAGATGAAACATTGCAGCCTCCATGTGGAACAGCTAGATTTGAGTCCAGCCGCACTTTAGAGACCAATGAGGTTTTCAGGGTACAAACTTGTGAGCCAATGCCCTCCTCACCAGAAGAGTATTCGATGAAGTGAGCTTTGACTCTTGGAAGCTTAAACCCCCAAAATCTTCTTAGTCTCGAAGGTGCTGCTGGACACAAAACAAGCTACACTACTGCAGGCAAACATAACTACCCTTGACAACAGCCTCTGTGTGGAAGCCACTGAGAAATGCTTACATGTGCTGAGATTAGGGTTGCCAGGTGAGGCTGACAAGCCAGCAGGGGAGGGAAGAAGCATGATGGAACTCCAAAGGGAGTTCTGGCTGTCACATTTAAAGGGACCACATTCCTTTTAAATGCCTTCCCTCCATTGGAAATAATGGAGGATGACCCACCTTCTTTTGGGGCTCATAGAATTGGACCCCCTGGTTCAATCTTTTTGAAACTTGGGGGTTTCTGAGGAGAGGCACCAGATGCTATGCTAAAAATTTGGTGCCTCTACCTGAAAAAAACAGGCCCCCCCAGAGCACCAGATACTCACAGTTCGATTCTCCATAGGGTATAATGGAGCACCCAGTGGACATCCCCCGTCCTGCTTTCTGATAACCCTGAAATGGGAGGAGGGCCCCCAAACCAGGGGGTCCCCTGTCTCCTATTGGCAACCCTAGCTGAGGTTCTAAAGGGCAGGAGTAACACTGAACAACCCTTTAACCCTCCATTCATCATCCCCAAAACATACTGGAGCTCCATGGCAGTGGTGCACATCCCAGGAGCTCCCTGGCATAGAGATACTATGCACACTGAAGCATTATGCACTTTTGACAGCCTCCATGCAGGCTATACTTGTACCAAAATGAAGGAAAATAATTCCTGAAGTTTGAGTTGTTTTTTTCTTCCCAATAGTTCTGAACATGGCCATGAGAGGAAAGAGGAAAAAATGCTGTTAAAGTTACAATGCTATTAATGCAAACCACATGCACACATATGTTAAAGAAAGTCACATAGGAGACTTGGAGAGAATGTGGAAACTGGAGCAAACAAGCAATCCAGTTAGATGAACAGCATAATCACTCCTAACTCCAGGTAGACCAACTGATTTGAATAATGCGAGGTCCAAGTGGGAAAATAATGGTCAAGAAATCCAGAATACAGAATGCAGAGCCCAGAGAAACAGTCATTCTCTCATAGTGTTACCCACAATGTCAGAACCCTTTTACCTATCACAGACCCATGAGGATTAAGTGAAACAAGGCAGAAGGAGAAAATGAAGAGTGAGACAAAGATTTCTTTTAAAAGCTGGAATTCTAAAAGAATCTTAGGGCAAGGACCAATCCTGCATACTTGTGGCCAGGAGGTACTCTTCCTCTCTACCTCTGCAAACTACTATAAAGAGCCCACCAGTCCAATCCAATTCCCTCTGTTTGGCTGATGGAGAGGAGAGTGAGAGCAAGCTTAAGAACACTGTTTTCCTTTCTGTTTCAGCACACTGTATAGCACATGGATCACTTGTAGCTGCAAAAGAACCAAAAACTCAACATCAAGGAGCCTGATTTGTTTCTTAATGAAGCAACAAGTGTTCAGCTAACTAGACTTTTAACTCCTCAAACTATCCTTTATGTATCCAGCACTGGCATCTAAGTAACTTGTAAATACTGAGCATCCACCCACAAAAACAGGCAGCTTCACCTGCTTTCCTATTTGGCAAATCAGTCACATGCCTTCCTGATTGCAAGTATGAAAACAAGATGTTAAGGACATGGGAGTTGCTGGCTGGATTATGTCAGGCTACAGCTAATCCATTATTTTGTTGTAGCAGTAGCCAGGCAGATGAGTGCTTAGGAGCATGTCAGGAAGGCAATGTACATCAGCTGTTGCCATCACTTGGCATCACGTGCAGAGGTATACTACCTCTGTACATGGAGGTTCATTAAGCGATTTCAGGCTACTAGCTATTAATGAACCTATCTTCCACTAATTTAGCTAATCCTTTTTAAAAGCCATCTCAGTTACTGGCTGTTAGCATCTTGTAGTTGTTTTTGTAAGTTAAAAGCACATTCTGTGGGCTAGTGAGAGCATTGTGTGTATGCAAATACCATCTCCCATATGCACATGGGCAGGGGATTTGTACTCGCTTTTTGTTGTCATACATAGTTCTGCTACTTTTTCTGATAAGAATCAGGACATTGACCCTGAAAACAATGAGAGACAGAATAGGTGAGATGTATCTTTTTTTTGTTTGTTTCATTGCTGGTGAGGCAAGAGCATGCAGCATTTGAGGTACAGAAAAGTTTTTGGGCTGTACCTTGATTCAAAGCAATCTGGACATGATTCAGAGTGCAGTGAGGCTTTTTGAATTGGAGAGATCCACATTACACACACCCCAGCTTCCGTGTGGACTTCAAACATTATTGCCATCACTGATCAGATGTGCTCTCTGTTCTGTTATCTTTACTCTTTCATGCCTGCTGTTCCAAATACATCAAACCATCTGGTTCTAGACTTTAGCAAATTCCCTCATGTTTGTAAAGAGCAATGAGCCATTTGTTAATACGGGAACACTTTCTGTCTGCTCCCTGGTATTCTCTATTGCTAAGCATCAAGAAGCCATGTTAGACCAGCCAAGGTTACAGTTATGAGGTGCAAGGTCATTGTGTCCCCCAGCTTGATCCTTCTGTGTTATATGTTTGTTTTGCTTTTCTAATCTGTAAACCAGCCTTGGTTATGATCTTGTAAATTCCTTTGTAATCCTGCTAGAGCATCAGCTGCACTTGTAAAAGAATTTATGGAACAGTTAAAGTGTATGTGATGGAGCCGTAAAAAGATTTATGAACTGGGCAAAGCACAGATGGCTTCCTTGCAGCTTCACCAATGGCAGTGAAAGACTAGAGCTTTGGTCCAGGGTGTGCCTAAGGCTGCATCTAGAAAAAGTTTCCTCCGTTTGTGGATTTACCGTTGTAGTGCCAAACTAGAAGCAGTAGACGGATACTGCAAGGAAGAGGTACCAAGTATTGTATGTGGGGTGGAGCTGATTGCACTGCAGTAGCTGCTTGTGGACAATGCCACCCACATTGATCTGCTAGACTTGGCCCACCATTAGGATAAGCAGCACTTGGTATGGGGATCTGCAAAGCTCCCATATGGTTTGTGGGTGTTAGGCGTGTTGAATCACTGCTCCTGACTCTCAGAACAAAACCACTCTCTCTGGAAATATCCTAAGAGAAAACGATAGTTCAGCATTCCTCTCCAGTCTTGGGATTTCCAAGAGTGAGATCTTCACGTATCACATGGCCTGGAGCTGTTAATTACATTAACTCTGTAGCTAATGAGCACTGTTTGTTTCTAATTAGCTGAATTATATAGAAATTAAAGCTGCAATCCTAAATACACTTACCTGGATGTAAGTCCCATTGACATTAGCTGGGCTTACTTCTGAGTTAATATGCTGAAGATTAGTAAGTAAGCAATTCTTACCTGGCTTATGGGCTAGACAGCCTTCTCCAATTACAGCAGTTGAAAATCTGAAATGGCACATGCAGTATATCAACACTGGAAACGTGTTTCTTCAGCACTAGTTGTGATGCATGCCTTCCATCATTCCTTGCTGAGGAATGTCAGGGGGTGGAACTGGTGGCATCATGTTGAACAGTAGTACTAATAGTAGTACTTTCATACCCGATTAGGAATTGTAATTTACAGTGTATTTAAATGTGTGTAGTCACTATCACATGACTGTGAATAGCGGCACAGTTCACCAATGCACAACATTTTTAAAAAACAACAACACAACCCACAATTAAAAGAGCATGGAAATAAACTGTTTGCTGAACATAAAATGTCATTGAACTCTTAAGTGCCAGATTATTGTCTTTCCTCTCCAGTGCACATGTCAATACTTGACACAAGCAGGCATGCACAGAAGTCTTAAAAGGAACCATCAATTGTCTGAGCTAGCTAATATCCCAGACATTTCCATCTGTTGCTCCGAGGCCCTGAAATTAAGGCCCAGAACTTGAGTTCAAGGGTCAGCACCTGAGGCCTGGCAACTCTACACTGTGTTAACACAAATCACAAGAAGCAGAAATAAATATGAAGATAGGGACTGAAACATTTCATTCTATATTTATAGGTCTCCTGGTCAAATAAGGCCTGCCTAATACTGTCTTTGGAGTTTTTTAAACAAAGGGTCTCTGGCATAAACACTGGTGGTGGTGGTGGTGGTGGTGGTGGTGGTGGTGGTGGTGGTGGTGGTGGGTGGAGATGCAGTAGAGGACTTCTGCTATTTAAAAGATATTCCAAACACAAGGAAGATGAGGAGGAACAAATCTGGGGTTGAAGGGGGAGGTGATGGAAGAAGTGGCCAACAGTCAGGGGTCTTTTTGGGGGGAGTGCACCGGAGCACAGCTCCGGGAGCTCAGGAGCCAAGCCCCACCCCCAGCCTGCATCCCGGGGAGTCTTTCAGGCAGCCGCATGTCAATTTCAGCTTCATTATATCCTATGGGCCATTGAAGTCAATGGTGAAAACATAGGGTATATTCTGGGGGCTGGAGGGAGGGTTTGAGGGAGAGGCTCCAAACTCACAGGATAGCTGATGGAGCCTCTCCCCAAGATACCCACCAAGTATCAAGAACATTGGATCAGGGTCCAATTCTATGGGCCCATAAACAGGTTGCCCCTATTCCCTCTATTGTTCTCTATGGTGGGGAAAAAGTAACTTTTTCCCCACCATATAGAACAATGGAGGGAATAGGGGCAACCTGTTTTGGGGCCCATAGAATTGGACCCCTTGGTCCAATGTTCTTGAAACTTGGTGGGTATCTTGGGGAGAGGCTCCATAAGCTACCCTGTGAGTTTGGAGCCTCTCCCTAAGAACCCCTCCCCTCCAGCCCCCAGAATATATCCTATGTTTTCACCATTGACTTCAATGGCCCATAGGATATAATAGGGCCGAATTGCCGCCGAATTTCTTTCATTCCCTCCTTTCTTTCTCTTTTTCCTCTTTCCCTCCTCCTTCTCTTCTTCCTTCCTTCCTTCCTTCCTTCCTTCCTTCCTTCTTCTCTTCTCTTTTTTCCTCCTTTCCCTGTTTCCCTCCTTCTTCCCTCTATCTTTCCCTCCTTCTTTCCTTCTCTTTCTTTCCCTCTTTCCTCCTTTCTGTGGCCCAACTCTCATGAGAAGGAGTTTAAACTTTAAACCCCTTTTCTCTTAGCTCCCCCACCCAGACCAGCTGGGGAAGGGAAGGGGAGGCTTTTGAAGATGCCTCCCTCACTTTTGCTTCCCCTTCTGACATCACTTCTGGTGATGTCAGGGGGTGTGGCATATGCTAATAGCCTAATAGCTCATTAGCATACCATATGCTAATGAGCTCCTTCAGCTGTTTTTCTACGAAAAGACCCCTGCCAACAGTGAATAATAAGAGGGGAACAGAGAGTGTGTGCTGTTGCTTCCAATATAGCTAGTATGTGAAAAAATAAATGTACAGTTTGTTCTATAGAGCTAATTACAGAGATCATCCACAATATTTTGGTCTTTTCAGTAACAAAATAATGATACCATTCTTCGGCTGAAGGTACACAACTGAACATTCCCTGAATTAGTTTATGGTACAAAGAGTAAGGTGGACATTAGATCAGTGGAAATATAGCTTCAGACAGGGGGGGAAATGCCTTATTTCTTTATCTGAACCTACTATGCAGAGAAGAGGAAAATCTCTGAACCAGAAGGCATTTGTTCCTACAGGAGTCAAGAATACAAGCTTGGTCTTCTGACTTCCAAGTCAACAATGAAGATATAATATAATGTATGCTTTATCTGGCTCGGGTCACTTTCCCTACCTGAGCTAGGCTGTATGTTCACAGGCATTAATACAAGCCCTCCATTCATGCTCAAAGGAATGGGGCCTACAGCTAAAATCTTGTGGGCTTTACAAACACAACTACATAAGCACGCTGCTGGGTGCTACAAGCAAGGTAACAGGACGTGACCCTTCAACAAAAGGCCCCAGAGGCATATGCCACATTTTGAGCAGTAGGAGAAGCTCTCATTTCTCTTGAATAGCACCTGGACACAAATCAGAAACATCCTTGACACCTTTATAACAGGTGGCGCCACAACATTTATCATGCTTAGGTTTACAGAGTTTAATCCCGAAAAGCACAATTGCATAGCATTTGAGTGGTCTTTGTTAGATTCATGAGTTCTCTGATTTTAATATACACCAGATGGGAGGAAGTGCTTCTACCAATACAATTTGAGTTCCTGAATGTGAGATTTCTCTTAAAATTTAATGAGTGAAATAACAAGGTTTCTACCAGAGTTAACTCCTACAGACAGCCCCCCAAATTCCCTCCAGCACCATACAAATTCCCAGCTATGTCTAGTAGAACTTTGGCAGCCTGCTGTAAGAGTCCTTGTAATACTTTTAGAAAGCTAAAGTAAAGCTGGAGTATTTATGATGGAGGCTGTATTTGATCATTAGGATGTTCACTTGTTTGTAATTGCTACATTCTGTCATTTTAGTAGCAGCTGCAAAGCTAAGGTGTGTTAATAATAATAAAAAAACCTCCTTAAATTATGCATGGACAGGAAGCATCATAAACTAGCTACTGTCATTGCCATAAAACCAGCAAAATAGTTCTGGTTTGTAACTTTGCTCTTGTGGTAGAATGTTCCGTCCAAAATACAGCTGCATGAGAGGAATTTAACTAGAGGCTACAGGGCTGGTCAGACCTGAATCAACTGGAAGACTCCTAGAATGTCAGACACCTGACAAATGGCTTTCTCCACTCTCTTAAGTCTTTCATCTATTTGTGTACGCCTCCTCTTTCTGAAGGGCACTGTGATGATCTCCTTTTACTCTGATTGAATCCTTTTGATTTTTTTTCTTTTTGTATTTCTGAGAAAACTTTCTCTGAAGTGATTTCCTTCTTTCTTCCCTCTCTGTCTTCCTGCTCCACTCCATTTCTCCTCCCAGCTTGCCGCTATTCTCTTTGTTTTATTTTATTTTTTGCTCTGCACTCCACTGCTATGCCACAGCTACTCAGTCTAACCCTTGCAATCAGACCTACGCAGAAAAGGTGTCAGATTGATAAATATTGATCTCTACCTGCAGTTCTTTCCTTGACTGTTCTGCTAATGGATTTGCTACTGCTTCAATAAATAACAGTGGGCACCCACTTTCTGGGTGCAACCTGTGGCCTGCTCCCAATCTGCCAGTTATAACTAATATGTCCTAAATCTCAAGGAGAACAGCAGGAGAAAAGTTAATGTAGGAGAAGTAGAGAACAATATAAGAAGCAGAATGAATCAAGAGTATGGAGTTTCTCTTATTCTGTTCCTTTACAGTTTGGAATATATGTTCTGTCCTATCATTTCTAAAATTAATTTCTAAAATTAATTCTGGAATTGGAACAGGCAGGTTGCTGGAGCTTTCCTTTCCTCCCACATTATCTGTGGGCTCATGTGCATTAATGAAACACTGCAAAAAAAGCAATGTTGATATGCTCAAATTTGTGAATGCATCAGTTTACCTGTACTCTGCATCTTGGTAGAAAACACACAGAATCTTAATATGTATAGTCACATAAAGATTGCTTTTTTGTAGTGTTTTATCAAAACACATGTGCATTGGTAATGTAGGGGCAGGAAGACATAAATCATCTGGGAACAGTGGCAAATTCAGAATCAGATAATCCAGAATTCCAAACTATCACGAAGAAATGCACATCTAGAAAATTTGGAAGCATCCCTAAATCAAAAGGATAGTGAACAGGGGAGCTACAAGGAAGATAATGGTGAAGATAGGCAGGGAAGGGAGAAGGGTTTACGGAGACATGCTGTTGATGCCTCCTCCCAGAGATGAATATGATTTTTTTCTTTCCCTCTGTTTGTCTGGCTCTTCTCTCAAATGAGAAGGCTCCCCAGGAATGAAGATCTACATTGACCCTTTTACCTACGAGGATCCCAATGAAGCTGTTCGTGAGTTTGCCAAGGAAATTGATGTGTCTTTCGTGAAGATTGAAGAAGTCATTGGAGCAGGTGTGACTCATTTCCCATTGGGAAGGTTTTCAGTGCCATTCTTCTCCTTCCTTCCATTTTCCTTCCCTTCCTCTTCCACTGTAAATTTTCAGGCTCATTTGGCTCAATTAACAATGGACTGGCACTTTTTGTCCTGAAAGCCTAACCAGATCTTCTGTGATTTAAGAGTCTGTTCTTAATTAATTGACTCACTTTAATACATTGTTGTGCACCCTGGTTTAATTAACAATAAATAGGTAGGGTAATAGCTCCCTATTTTATGGCATCTCTCTATCCACCATAGCCGGAATCTTACTTTCTCTGAGCAGTTAGCTGATTTTACTTGAAAAAAAGCCTGCATCTAAATTTCTAGCTATTCAAACTAATAAGCTGCATTAAACAACTGTACAGAATTCCAGCATTCAAGTTCAGTATGTTAATTTTACTTCAATCACTAGCCCCACATGTTCTCTTAACCAGGTTACAGTGATCCATGCCCACAGAGATCAATCCCCATCAAGAGAATCAGCTTTGTAGGTATTGCTCAATCACCATACAACACCAAATTGCCAGTAAATATATGTTAATAGCAGGCAATACTTAAAGAGATATGTTCTTTCTCTCTCCCCAGATGATCAGGGTTTGGTGATTATATTTAAAAACAAACAAAGAAACAAAGAACTGGGGATTGCAATCAACAATATGGAGGTATTCCAGAGTCAAACTTGTGAAACACAGGAAAAAAATATTAGGGGAAGATTCCACAGTATTGGATGTCTGCTGCAGACATGGTACAATCTAGAATCTGCTGGGATTTGCTAGAATCCCTGTTGTCTGCCAATGTGCATTAAATGTATAGAGCCAATGTGCACGCCCAAAATCTCTTCAGCACAAAGGCATGAACTGTCCTGAATACAGACATAAAGAGTGCCTTGGCACAGAATGCCAGGGTCCTCCCAGTACAGCTTTCTTTACACTAGGTGGTGGTCGAAGAGAGACTGGAAAATCTACCTTCTGCCCACCTCTTTTGTACACCAATTGTTATGTTATCTGGAGTCAGCATCAGAGGAGGGTGTTAGATAAACATCTGCTTGTTGCCCTGCCCTATTCCCAAGTATATTTTGCCTAAACCCTTCCTTTACCTATCTCTGCTTTTTTATTTCCTTCCAAGCCCTCTTCTAGTCAGTTGCATGTCTGTGACAGCCAACCCATTATTTGCATCCATTGCTTGTTGTTTGCCTTCAGCACTTCAGATCTGATTCTTTTTCTTCAAAGGGTGCTTCCAGATGGAACTGTTTGCAAGGATCAGGCATGCTGGATCGGTATGCTTATCATCTGCAAGCAGAGTCCTAATTCTGATAACTACAAGTTCAAAATGTACTAACAACATCAGCAAGGTGGCATCATTGCTTCAACCTTTCCAGTAGGAGGTGCCTATTCTTTGGGATGTTTCCTGTGTTGGCACAGCACTCATTGGAGGAGCTGCTATCTGGAAGCCTCTTTTGTTCCTCTTCTGCTTGTTCTGCCTTTGAGCACTCCACAGCCTTGCCTTTCTTACTATGTGAGAGAGGGTAGAAGAAGATGGTAGGTCACAAGGACTGGGAAGAAAAGCTTCAAGAGCAAGCTAACTGTTTTGCTGTGCTTTAAAAACAGGCTTACTCTTTTCTGTCATCTGTTTCTTTCTCTTTTGTCACCTTTCATTAAACTGGCAGAGTTAAATTTTTCATGCCTGCCTGGTCTAAAACAGGCGCAACCAGAAATAAGTCTCACTGAATTCGGTGGGCCTTACTTCCTCTTTATACACAAGATCACAGTGTTACCATGATGCCTTTTTTATGTAACAGATGACACCATCAAGTATAATGTTGTTTAATTAATTGCTGATTGAGTACAATGCAAGAGAAGACTAAGGAGATGAATGAGTTATCAAGGTGTGTGTGTGTGTGTGTGTGTGTGTGTAGACAAACAGAGCTGTGAGGGTAGCATCCTTGCCGTAAAGGCCTGTAATATTTTTGGTGTGGCAGCTTGGATGGGCAGAGGAGGCTGAAAGGAAGAGATTTTGTAGTTGTGCAGACCAGGGAAAATCAGCAAGTACAGTTTGTCACCTCATAGCACTAAAGAGGCAAGAAAACCTGAACCTGCCAAAATCACCCTCTTCTAGGCAGCTAATGAAGGCCCTAGGGACTTGTCCTCTGTTTCATCTGCTCACCTTACATAGGGGTGGGGGTGGGGGTGGGGGTGGGGGGGGTTAGATAGGCTTCCAGGATCATTTTAAATATTTTAGAAAGCAGCTTGCCATCACAGGCACCCAAGTGAATGGTTGGTTAGTTCATGACATTTCCCTTTAAAATGCTGGATTAGATGAAACTGGTTGTGACTGGTATCTATCCCATTACAGGGGAGTTTGGCGAAGTATATAAAGGGCGCCTGAAACTGCCTGGAAAGAGAGAAATCTACGTGGCTATAAAAACATTAAAGGCTGGCTACTCAGAGAAGCAGCGACGGGATTTCTTGAGTGAGGCCAGCATCATGGGTCAGTTCGATCATCCAAACATCATTCGGCTGGAGGGGGTGGTCACCAAAAGCCGACCAGTGATGATTATCACAGAATTTATGGAAAATGGAGCATTGGACTCCTTCCTGCGAGTAAGTGTTACTTTTTAAAAGAGGCAATATAATACAAAGGAATCACCTAATGAGACTAGCTCATATGATAGTGTTGCCTGTGGAAATCAGGCCCTATGTGCCAAAGCCCATACCATTTTACTTCTGTTCATGAATCCAAGACTATGGCCTGGGTCCTATGACATCATTCTCCTTGTGTTCCCATCCGCTGCAGAGGCTTTCCTCCACTTCAGAGCTCACTTTGTCTACTACTAACACTTTGGTGTGCATAAGGGCTCCTTGAGAAGCATTGATCTTGCTCTCACAGAAGTTCTAGTGGCAAAGGAAATGGGCACTGCAGCAGAGGAAAGCTTCCACAGCAGCCGTAGATAAATGCCAGTGGAATGATGTCAGATGATCCAAGCCAATTACACTGGGCTCCTGGGCTCACAATTGCTAACACTGATTAGAAGTCAAAACCCACCATAAACATACATTGAAAGATCGGAAAACTTCCAAATTTCTACTATATTGCAGCAACTGTGATTGTGAGCACAAAAGCTCTGCTCCCAGTATTGTTAGATCTCCTCCTATCCCTTTGCTGACTCCACTACAGAGTTTTTCCTGCTCTTGAACATATCCTCCTTTTCGTTGCCATTTCCTTTCTTCCTCTCCTTGTTTTCTCTGCCATTTATCTCAGGGCGGTTTCTCCTTGACCAGCGGTTTCTTCAGGTTCCTTCTTCCTCAACCTGTTGCGTCTTCTGACCTCTTCTTTCAGCCATGGCCTCCTAGGATCTTTCCTCAGCATCCCTATCTGATTGCCCTTCCTGTGTCAGATGGTTTGTGGTGGCAGCTTCTTCCTAGCCTGCATTCGTTGTTATCTCTGAATGTATATTGACTCTGGTGCTTTACTTTCACAAATGTAGCAAAATGACGGGCAGTTCACAGTCATCCAGTTAGTGGGGATGCTACGAGGGATTGCAGCTGGTATGAAGTACCTTGCAGAAATGAATTATGTCCACCGAGATCTCGCAGCCAGGAATATACTGGTCAACAGCAACTTGGTCTGTAAAGTGTCTGACTTCGGACTCTCACGCTACCTACAAGATGACACCTCAGACCCAACCTATACCAGTTCGTTGGTATGTACCAGTTCCCAATTCTGTGCATTTAATAACTGCTGTGGAGATAGGAGAGGTTGTGTAATTTCTAGCAGTTAGCATTCAGGCAGTGATATGAACTGCAGTGATATTACATTCTCACTCATTTTAGTTTTCATACAAAATGAGGTGACTTGAACATTCTTTTTAATGTTTATTACACAAAGGGGGGGTTAGTGAGGATGAGGGTCCAGTGGCATTCATATTATAAAAGACAGTCTTGGCCCCAAAGAAAATTAATTTTAAATATGTAAGACAAAAAAAAGGTAGAGAAGATAGAAAAAGTGTCTCTTCCAAGGAATTGTTGCCAGAAAACAGGTGACAATAGCAGATGGCAATTCAAAGGAACAGCAAAATAGTATGCATGATTAGAATGTGATAGGCTCATCATAGCAGCTACCTCACTGCCATTGAGCTAAAAATGAAATCATGCAGACTCTGGAAATGTGTTCTTTCTGGAACTCATGTTATTGTGAGGACAGCACTCCTCCTCTATCACATCTGAGCTTGCCAACAGCTCATTAAGTCCAGGTTCTCCCATTGCAGTGTATGTCACCTCTCAGTGGTATAATGACACAAGTTGGGAGCAGGATGTCACCACTTAAGTACACGAAAAACCTTTAATGTGTGATTCATACAGCAACTATAGCCTTTTAGAGAAGAGGTTAAATGCTCCATTCATATGAAAATCTTATCAGACAAGAGCAATCACACTTTTTGAGAGTTATAACAGCAAAACAGGATTTGGTAGCTCTGAATTTAAAATAAGATCAAAACAGATGATGTGGAAAGATCCATGATCCTATCTTTCCATTGTTGTTGTTTTTTAAAGTTAAATTGCCATTAATCAGGGTTAGGGATGCACACTTCAAAAAATGTCATGTTAGTTTCAGATCCAGATTTTGGAGATGGCACGCTTTTTGTTATCCTGAAGTTTCTGAACCCTCATTGCCATGCAGGGATTTTTCCCCAGGTCCTCCAAGTTTGAGACCATTTTTCCAATCCTCTCCCCGAGGCAGTAGGAGCTGGGAGGGAGAGAGAGGAAGATGGCTTCAGCAGACAGCTGTTAGTCAGCATCTCCATCTCTTACATTTTAAAGGGACTAGAAGCCCCACATAACACCTGATGACTGGGTAGACAGAGACCAGGTCTATTGCCATTGGAAATAAATGTCCCATTATTTCGTATGGGTAGACCTAACCTCACTAGTACCCATACATGATAACGGTCCAGTTATTGCCAAGGCCAGTAGACCTGGCCTCTGTCTACCTGACTATCAGCTATTAGACAGACTTCTAGTCTCTTTAACATTTAAATTCTTCTCTCTGTCTCTTCCTAGTTCTTTGTCTCCCTGAAACCAAAACAATCCTGAAATTCTGGGAGATAAATTTTCATTACTCACAGAATTTGGGGTCATTTCATATATCCCCAAGACAATCTGAAAAACCTAATTCTGGGTTTAATATCAACTCAGATATACTCAAATACACAATCCTAATCAAGGCTGCTGATTTGGCTTGGAGCTACAGTATGAGGGGAAGAGGGCTTTGCCCTTCCTACCCCATGTGGTTTTGCTTGTCAAAATGGATTCTCCTGGGATCTTATTAGCTCTGCATGGAAACAAAGACAGGCAGTCCAGTTTGGCTGTTACAATAAATTCTCTCATTTAGGGAGAAGCTTGTTTTTTTCTTGGCAGATTACTATAGCAAGTCAGTATGGACTTGGCTGACCTTGTGATCACAGTGTACCTTGCAGACTCTAGTTTCACAGTTAGCTCAAAGGGCTCTGACTGGTATCTTGCTGAGAGGTGGAGCTCTGTAGCTAGTTTCTGAAAATCCCGCAGTTTATCAGTGTTGATGACTAGTACCTTTTGGCCCTTAGCAGATTTTAAGCATTATCAGTACCAGAATTAAAGAAAAGGATCTGGTGGATCTGGTTTTAACATCTTAGTTCTAAGTCAAAATAATCTAGGCTTAAAGCACCTCTGATCAATACCTCTCTAACCTTCCTTGGGGGCAGGGGTAGAACCTCCCAAGGAAGCAGATTCTACAGTCTTCCCAGGAAGTTTATCCAGCACTGAATTGTCTTTGGGAAGAATGGTAGCTAGATCATAGAATTAGCATCCATATACCTTGTTGTTTCTTGATCTAGCATCATTATTAGATTCAGGTGGGTAGCCACATTGGTCTGAAGCAGCAGAACAAACTCTGAATCCATCAGCATCATTAGTAGTTTGTCTTTAAATATTCTACTGTGTCAACATCCTTCTGCATATAGCATTCAAAATTATTAGGATTGCCAACCCCCCAGTCTGAGTGGGGTTCCCCCCAATTCTTCAGGCTTCTGCCTGCTGCCAGCTAGCTGGCTGGTGGAGGAAGCCCCACCCCCAAACAGGGATGTCACACAGTGACACTCTGCTTTGGGGGCAAAACTCTATGGTTTTAGGCCCCGACGTGATGACATCACTTCTTTGTGACATTATCACACTGGGAACATAGCATGATGCCCCCATCCACCCCTGGAACGCCCCCCAAATCTCCCTGCCAGCAAGCCAAGGGGACCTGGCAACCCTACAAATGATGTCATAAAGTATGATATGGGAAGATACCCAGAAAAGTATCAAGTCCTTTTCCCTTGCCTGAAATCATGATTTCTGCCTCCTAAAGTGTCAAAGAAGATACTTGTGTAATACAAGTTTCATTTTGGTGGGTGATGTGCTCATGTAGGACCTGCATATTACAGAGACCCCTGTGGTCACAGGGTAGAGCACACTGAGGTTCACTGCACCACCGGCTGTTTTTCCTGTGATCTTTCAGCCTGGTCTACACAGAAGGAGGTGGTCATGAGGTGCAGAATGCTGATGTGGTAGAATGGATATACCACTGGAGACGACAGTGAACAGATTACATATTTTCAAAGTTTCTCTACATAATTCCGTGAAAATGACAGACTAACAGAGTCAAAGGCTACACTTAAGCCTTTCTCCTAGAATTGTTTATTTGCAGAGAATGGAGTACCATTAAAAATATTAACCACACCACTACCTGGAGTCTGAACTGATACAGCCCATTCTACTACTTTATTGTGTTGCATATCTAGATTAGGCCTCTGTGCAAGCAGACCATTCAGTAGTGGGGTCAAAGACCAGTTTAGTACTCCTCTGAACAATAGTGTCCCTATGAGCTACTTTCCCTCATTAGAGTACATGGCAGCCAGCATGGCAGGTGAAAGGAATAGGCTGTACTGGGGAACATTGTTCCCTCTAAGCTGTGGAGTCTTGTGAGCGAAAATTCTACTTTGTAAGCCAAAAGACCTGCTAGGATTAAAGTTGTGAGCAAGCCTAAATTTTATTTAAGAAGGAAGGAAGGAAGGAATGGGGAGGGAGGGGTGGAAAGAAAGCAGGTAGATGGGGAGAGAGGAGAGGGGAGGGAGGGAGGGAGAACGGGAGAGGTGGACAGAAAGAAAATAAATGGGGAGAGAGGAGTGGAAGGAAGAAAGGGAGGGAGGGGGGAAGAAGGGGAGAAGTGGAAAGAAAAAATCAATGGGGAGTAAGGAAGGAAGGAAGAAGGGGAGAGGTGCAAAGAAAGCAAATGTGGAGAGAGGAAAGAAAGAGAGAGAGAGAGAGAGAGAGAGAGAGAGAGAGAGAGAGAGAGAGAAGAAAGAAAGAAAGAAAGAAAGAAAGAAAGAAAGAAAGAAAGAAAGAAAGAAAGAAAGAAAGAAAGAAAGAAAGAAAGAAAGAGACAAAAATTTGTCCCTTGAAATCCCTTCTCCAAGCCAAGCCAGCCCACACAGTGGTGGGGGCTTTAGAACGCATTTAACTTTAGAGAGTCAAATGCCTTCTCCAAGCCAGGCTGGGGAAAAAATCTTGGGGTCATAATGGATAGCTCAAAGAAAGTGTCAACCCAGTATACTGCAGCATTGAAAAAGGCAAACTTTATGTTAGGAATTATTAGGAAAGGGAATAAAATGGCCAATATTGTAATGCCCTTGTGTAGATATATGGTGCAGCCTCATTTGGAATACTAGATACAGTTCTAGCCACCATAACTCAAAAAGGACATTACAGAGTCAGAAAAAGTACAGAGGAGGGCAACCCAGATGATTAGGGGGTTGGAGCACCTTCTCTATGAGGAAAAGCTGAAGAGTCTGGGACTTTTCAGTTTAGGAAAGAGACAACAAAGGGGAGATATGATACAGGTTCAGGGCCGGCCCCAGGTGTCTGGGTGCCCTAGGCAGGACAGCCTGGGGTGCCCACCCCACTGGGGATGCCAACCTCCTGGTGGGGCCTGGAGACCGGGGTGGCAGCGGCAGGGCTCTTTTTGTAGCAGGAACTCCTTTGTATATTAGGTTACACACCCCTAATGTAGCCAATCCTTCAAGAGCTTACAGTAGCCCCTGTAAGAAGAGCTCTGTAAGCTCTTGGAGGATTGGCTGCTTTAGGGGTGTGTTGCCTAATATGCAAAGGAGTTCCTGCTACAAAAAGAGCCCTGGGTGGCGGAGTGGGGGCTAGACAGCTCTAGCGGTGGCGGTGGCAGGGGGGTTTCACGGGGGCGGGGGGCATTTGACGCCCCTGCAGGCCGGCGCCCTAGGCAAGCACCTAGCTCGCCTAGTGGGTGAGCCATCCATGTACAGGTTTATAAAATTATGCATGGGTTAGAGAGAGTTGACAGAATTTTTTCTCCCTCTCCCAAAATACTAGAACTTGATGACATGTAATAAAACTGATGGGCAGTAGGTTCAGGACAGACAAAAGGAAATACTACTTCACACAGAGAGTGATTAAAATGTGGAATTCGCTGCCAGAGGATTTAGTGATGGCCATGGGAATAAACAGCTTTAAAAGTCGATTAGAAAGATTTGTGGAGGATAAGTCTATTAATGGCTACTAGCCAAGGCAGATGAGGGGAACCTCCACATTTAGAAGCACTAACTCTCTGAATCCCAGAGCCAGAATACAACATCAGGGGAAGACTTCAGCCTCTGTGCCCCATTATTGGCTGTCCAGAGGAACTGGTTGGCCACTGTGTGAGACAGGATGCTGGACTAGAGGGACTATTGGTCTGATCCAGCAGGGCTTTTCTTATGTGATTTACTACAGAGGATGGCAGAGTTCTCAGTTCAGTGAACATCCATGTTACAGGCTTAACAGTATACTTTTACCCAGCAGCAAATGACAGCAAGGTTTCAAGCTGCCAATGGAAGCCAAATGCTGGGAAGATGGAGAAGTCGTGTGTGTGTGTGTGTGACAGTTGATTTTATCTGTCAGTGGTTGGTTTTTGACCACTGAGGGTATTAGTTGGAGAATGCAGTGAAATGGTTAGCTGAATGGGATAGTGTGTTAAAGGCAGCATGAAAGACCAGATTAGTCATTTAATCCCATGCAATTGGGAGACAGGGTTGTTGAATTACAGCCATTTTTAAGTGTAACAATCTTGATTCTGAGTGTAACATAGTAGTATGCCTGCCATTTCTCCCTTTGGCTTGTAGGGGGTTCAAAGTTATACCTCCATATCTCCATGTTAATTATTAATATTCTTTCTCAGTTTGTGTTCTGATAAATAAATTTTGTTTCTGTTCCCTTTAAAACAGAAAGCTTTCTAGGCTTGTACAATTTGTACCTCATGCCATAAATAATGGCAGTTGATTGATCTGTTTTATATCACAGCCAGAATTCTGCACCCTCAGTTATGTTCCTTGCTGGAATTCCATTATGCAAAGGAGAAGCCAGGAAAGTTGGCACAGAACACACTTGGAGTGGTGTCTAGCCCTAGGAGACTGTCACAGCCAGTTTGAATCTCAGCAGCTCCTGTCACTAGCAGAATGGGATTTGAACCCAGGTCACTCTAGTCATAGTCCAGCATTCTAATGTATGTGGATAAAATGCAGTTGGAGTACCTTAATGGGTTCTGTCAGAGAACCTGTTAATCTGGGACACCTTTAGTATTATTAAAACTGTGATCTATAATAGTCCCAGAATTCCCTTCTTATCTTAAGTATTCAAATCTTTCATCTGCCTTCCTTTCAGGTGACCTACAAGACACACCTTTTAACTAGTTCAGTTAGCAGACAGGAATGGTCTCTGCTTCAAAGAATTTGGAGCTCTACTATGGTATTTATTCTTGGCATTGGCTAGATTGAAATGAAACACATGACTGATGTCAGCATGCACTTGGGAACTGAATGCCAGGTTGAAAGTCTGAGAGGGAAAAAAACAAGGAGAAGCCAGCTGGTGTGAATGATTTAAATTCCAGTGGCCCTGAAGAGTTGGTTCCCTCCTGGTGTTAATCAATAGAATAGTCGATAGAGCTAGATCACTCTACACCAAGTGAGAATCTGAGCAGCCATCCTTGAATCAGCCATCCATAGCTGAACTGGGAACTCTGTTGTTTTCTCCAGACTGCATACTGTGGTTCATTTAAGTAAATCAGTGTGAGTTTTGAAATGCCCAATGCAAGCTGCCTGGATTGGGCATAAAGTGGCCTTTCCCACCCCTGGAGAGAAAACAGATTCTCTTGTCTGTATTTCTACAGTTAATTTATGCCACAAATGGCCTTCCCAGCAGCTGGGAAATGATGCACTGCCTGCAATTACATCACTGCCTCACACGGCAGGTTCGTAGCTCACTCTGGGGAAAAGGTAGAAGAAAACAACCTTTGAGCAAATTTCTCCTTTTTCAGCTATTTAAAATAGATCTTTATTATAAAGACCAAATCTGTTTTGCCATGCATCATTTAAAAGCCACCGAAAAACAGAGCTAGTAGTTCCACCCAGAGTCAGTGTCACACTTCTTGTCAGTGTTTCCCTTCGTCTCCCCCATTAGTTTTAATTATGGTATGAATCATTTACATGGAAACAAGATCATTGTTTTCTAACAGTGCACATGCTCTGGCTGCTGCTTATTTCCTTCCTGGAATCTTCTCTCCTGCTATGTAACTTAACAGTACAGAGTAATGCCTTTTGTTGCAGAATAAGCAAGAACAGATGAACAGCTCAAATAAGATACACATTAACCCTAGAGATAAATGTCAGGTCCATTGACCAGATGTTTTGTCTGAAAAGATCTTTCAGGTTGAAAAGATTTCTCAGGATTGGGCGAGATACCATGCACCCTCCCCTAGTTAAACAGGTGGGATATCCTACTGGCCTGACTCTGGGTGAATTAAATTCAACCAGTTCCTTAGTAGTCTTGCTAATATGGCACAGTAATATAGGAAGAAGTTGACTACCCAGATAGCAATCCTAAACAGGTCTGTTCAAAGGGGCTTACTCCCAGGAAACTCTTTTTCTTTATTCTTAAGTTAGTATGATCAAAGGTCTGGAACATAAAACCAGTATAATACTACAGAGCAAAAGAAACAAATCCAGTGTTAGAAAACATGATAGAACAGACAGAAAGGCAAAGTAGCAAAACAATAAACTACATATATCTCATTAAAGTCTAAAACACATTGGATAAAATATAACAGTGGACTTATACAATTTCTCATAAGGTCAGCAGGATAATGCTCATTTTAGCAGCATTTAAAGGAAATTGCTATTGTCAACTATTTTGCAACAGATCAAGTTATTTCTGGATCAAAATCTGCTAACAATAGAGATACCACCCAGGATTCAACAGGAAGCTGGTATCTGGACAGAATAGGGGTAATCCAAAGAGCCCTGGGGACAGTCCATTGATCACAAAATAACAAAAGATGGTCTACAGTCTATATTGCACCAGATATACAATCACATAATCAGTCTGAAAATGGGATTTTAGCAAAACATCTTCTCAGTTCTGCAGTTGGCAGAATATTCAGTCTGGCAAGCACTGTGGCTAGAGACTGTAAGAAGTTTCCAATAGGAGGGAAGGGTCATAGAGGGAGGGATCCCAAATGCAAAAATACATGCCTTGCCCAGATTAGTGTACTGGCATGGTCAAGATCATTCACCCTCATCCTGATCAACATCAATGCTTCCTGATAATCTATATTCCTGAGCATTATGAGGGAAAGGCCAAAAGACCAAAGCCTATTATCTACACACCTCTCCCAAGCACTTCTGAAATTGTCTTCCTTCAGAAAGTACAAAAGTTCCCCCTAGGCATTAGGCACTGAAAAAAGGACCTTCAGCCTCAGATTAAAGGCAGCAAGGCAAACCCTGGACTGGAATGAGCACTGTGCAAACTCTGTTCTAAGTGCTGTTTGTGCGATACAGCTAGGCATTTCTGCCATCCAGCGCAGGAACTGAAGAAGTGTGTACTAAATACATAGTTAAATGGGTGGGATATCCTACTTTCCTGCTTCTGGGTGAGTTAAATTCAGTCAGTTCCTCAGTGTTCTTGCTAGTATGGCACAGCAACAGTAGGAAGAAGTTGACTACCCAGAAAGCTATCCTAAATAGGTCTATTCAATGGGGCTTTCTCCCAGGAAACAGCAGTTAGAGGTGTCCCTTCATTTCCACTGCTAATTTCTCCTTTATGGTGAAATTACAGCTTCCTCATCCTTGCACTTATTTTATTTCAAAAATTACATCCCACATTTCCATCGAAACAATTTTCCAAGGCTGCTTGGTGCTTGGGGGGAGGGGGGGTTAACAATGGGAGGGCTTCTAGTGTCCTGGCTCCATTGTTGGACCTCCTGATGGCACCTGGTATTTTTGGCCATTGTGTGACAGAGTGTTGGACTGGATGGGCCATTGGCCTGATCCAACATTGGCTTCTCTTATGTTCTTACAAAATTACTTAAAAACAAGTGGGTTTTCCAAAAGACTTGTGAGGGGGCATCTCATTTTCCCCTGTATCCCCTCCCCCACTATTCTTTCACTTCCCCAGCAGCCCCCATAGCCTCTCCTGTTTTCCTGCTTCCTTCTCTCCTTCCTATCCACCAGCCAACCTACTTTATCTGCCCGTGAGTCTCCAGCCTTCCCTCCTCTCCTCATCCTGGCAGCCTCTCCCCAGTCTCTCTCACCTTCCAGAAGGGTGGTCCTGCCCCTTTGGGCTTTGCTTTATAGAAACTAGGGCTTGGAAGGGTCAGTAAGATTTTTGTGGTTGCCTAACAAAAACCAGCCACTAAAACAGCCATTATGATCTGAGAACACAGTCTCATGGGAGTTCAGTGGGAATTTTTTTCCTTAAAGCTACAGATGCTACAGGTAGACCAGTAGAATTCCTAATATATCTTCTGTTCCTGGTATCAGTTAAAGACACAAATGTAAGTTTTAGATGGATTGAGATCCAAGAGGGGTATGGAGCTCCAACAAACTATAGCAATTCTACCTCTCTGACAACTGAGTTCATACTGATATTGTACTGAGAACCTGGAAAGTCATGGCTAGCGATGACCAACTCCACCATCTTGTCCAATTACGACGTGGTGATACACACCAGGTTGGCTTCCATGTCCAACATTTAAATGCGGATGGCTGCTGTTTTATTCTGGATTCAACATCAAAATCTGTAGGCTTGATGAAGTGGTCTGTCAGCCATTGTGTCCTAGAAATGGACTGTAAGGAAAAACAGCTTTCAGTTATATGAACCCACTTCTCCTTTTCCTGACATGTCATCATGCCACTTCCATGTCTTCCACTGCCTCAATGGAATAAGTTGGGCCACCCAGAACTCCCCCTTCCTGTAATACTAATTCTAATCATGGATGTGCACAAGCAACAGAAAAGTCCTAGACTGAACCCAAAAGTTTCAAAATGTAAGGCAAATTTAAGACACCTTCCTTCCTGCTCTTGCAGTACAGCTCCTTCAACTTCCATGTGATTATTAGGTTGTTCGGAATGCATAAAACCTGGTGTCATTCAAATGAGCATGAATGACACCATTGCCTTGAACTTATAATATCAGCCTCTGTGTGGATATAGATTTGCTCATAGAAACTAAAATTCACTGAGATGTCTGAAACTGAGGAAGGAAGCAAGAATATATATTTATACCAATGGAACATCAAGTCACCTGCAGTTGCCGTAGGAGTGAATGTAGCCTTGTAAGTGTGTTCTTCATCTTCTGTTTTTGAATAAGTTCCTGGCCATCATTCCATTTAGAAGAAGAAGAGATTAGATTTATACCCTGCCCTTCACTCAGAGTCTCAGAGTGGCTTACAATCTCCTTTCCTTCTTCTCCCCACAACAGACACTCTGTGAGGTAGGTGGGGCTGAGAGAGCTCTTCTGAGAGAACTGGTCTTGAGAGAACAGCTCTGAGAGAACAGCTCTGAGAGAACTTGTGATTGACCCAAGGTCACCCAGCAGCTGAATGTGGAGGAGTGGAGAATCAAACCTGGTTCTCTAGATTACAGTCCACCACTCTTAACCACTATGCCAAACTGGCTTATAGATATTCTTCCCTCTTGCCCAGCCATGTTCAAAAATACTCAATATGCATATCTGCAAACATGCTGTACAGTCTGTTGAAGGGGAACTCATATAAGATACCTGCCAGAATTGGAAGTTCATTAATTTTAGACTAAGTGACTGAAATGCCTGTTGCTCTGGTATGCTCACTCAACTCCTTACGCTGAGTTATCATCTCTGTGCCAAGGGCAACCCCACTTTCTCACCTTTTCCTTGCCATCTTCCTTGGGAAACGGGGCCTGGAGCAGGGGGAGATAGCATGTTTCCCAATACAAAACTGGCAAGGTGAGAAAGTGTCATGCAGGCCAAAACCCCGAAGACCATTCTTTCTGCTTTATATGCAAAGAAGTGCATGGAAGCAGCTGTTGTTGTCACTGCTTTGGGGCCTAGGAAGTGTGTGAGAGAGAAGCCTCTCTGGGAAACATATTGTCCTTTCTAAAACATTTGCCTGTTCATTGGCATTCATGGGAATGAGAGTTTGTTACTTTCACAACTGTTTACATTTAAAAAGCACAGCTGGAATAACTATCAGTGCTCATGCTCATTGTGTGAATAAGGCATGATCCTGCATGATTTGTAATCAGCTAACCAGTGTGATACAGTGGTTCAGGCATCAGGATAGGCAGGGGGAGGTCTGGGTTCAAATCCCAACTGAGCCATGAAGCTCACTGGATAACTTCATGCCAGTGACTTGCTCCTAATTGAACCTACCTCACAGAGTAACTTATAACTTGCTCTGTGGGAGAAAAGTATTCTGCTAACTCTGTGTTTCCCCTGAAAGAAGCATATAGTGGCTTTGATGGAGGGAGGAACGAGTCAGTAGCACACTTTTTTATCACCGAGAGCAAGGGTGCATGCTTGCACTTGTTAAGGAGGCAGAGGAGAGGCAGATCGGAAAGGATGCTGGTGCTGTGGTTTTCTCATTCAGAGCAAAGCTGTGTGCATGTGCGTGCACTCATCTTTCACATGGAGAAAGAGGAGAGAAGCTGATGATATAGCGTTAAAGGAAAGGATAAGAAAGTAATTTCAGTGGCAGTGCTGGAGGAGGGAAGGAGGGCTACTTTTAATTGCTTGGAGAGTAACGTCACTCTGAGTGACCTTCTGGCCATCCCTGAACTAGAGCATTAGACAGAAGTCTGTTCTGCAAACCTAAATTCAATTAATTGTCATACTTCATATAGCAGTGCTAAAACAGCTAATTTGGCTGAAAATATGATGTTAGTAATTTTTTTCTACTTGTTTTAACATCATCTGGATTTGCAGTGACCCCAAGGCATTAGGATAAGCCTAATGACAAAAAGCTATAAAAAATACGAATGGTTAAGATTAGAGATAGCCAATTCTTTGGCAAGGGGAGGGGCAGTATAGTCTCCAGATACTAGTGTAAGTGCAGTCCTAAACTGTTACACTGTTCTCAGTTCATTAAGTCAAATGGGTGAAATGCTTTTAAATATTTTATCTGAAGAACTGAGTCTCACAAAAGCTCATACTGGAATAAATGTTGTTAGTCTTTTAAGTGCTACTGGACTTCTGTTTTGTGTTACGTAAAATTTATACATTGAATCCTTTTGCATGAAGGTGTGATTTCATTGTTCATTATATTTGCTATATAAGGAGAACATCCTTTCTCTAATAGCATATGGCACAGGATATTAGTACTCTCTGTTGTGATATACTGCATTAGGGTATCTGTCAAAAATGTAGGGCTAGAAGATGAATTATGACATTGAATTGCCTGCTTGAATCCTTTTTGCAGTAGGTGTGATGGACAAGGCAGAAGCAATGAGAGCTTTGGGTTATGTGGTTTTGATCATGACTCAAGGGCCTTTAAATCTCTGTTTTCCTTGTAATACTGGTAAATTAATACTAAAGGCTGCTGACCTGGGTATTCATGCAAAGGAATTCAAGAAGGGCAGCTGTTGAAACATGAGCTATTATTTAAGGAACTGAGAGGTTATTGCCTTGGCAGGGTCTTCAGTTTCATATCACATGTTTTTAATTTGGTGTACATTAATGCATAAAAGTGTATAGTAATATGTGCATATGAAAGTTGTATGTCTACAGATATATGTACTATGTACGTTCATGCACCAAAAAGCCACAACGTAACATGTGAAGTATTCTTTTGGACATACCTCAGTGGCAGTTTCCCACCACATCATGCTGAACCAGAAGTGTAGAATGTAGAACTTGCAGAGCCAGATAGGTTGATATGTAACCTACATGTAATGGAGAGCAAGAACAAGGGTGAGAGTCTGCCTTATCTGCTTGGCTACTCAGGCCCATTCTGCATCTAGCATTTGCCCCATTTACCAAACCCACACTGGAACAGAAAAAGACTCAGAACCACATTCAGATACCCCGGGCCAATGCTGTACTCTCTGCAGAGTCACCCCTGAACGGCCATAAAACGTCCATAAATCTATGCAGACAGTACCATAATACCAACAGATCAAAGGAAGATCAAAGTGCAGTGTGGAGGCTATAATAAAATCTGACAATCAAAGAATGTGAAAGTGGCATGCGAAGTAGAGGGGAATTTCTGTTCTAATGTGGGTTTGGTAAAACAGTGGAGTGAATGCTAGATGCAGAATGGGCTTCAGTACACCTGCCACACTTCCGGTGCCACTAATCACCCAAATAGGAGCATAAAGTTCAGATTGGTTGTCCAAGTTGTCCAAGTTCAGATTCGTAGTTCCTAGATTTGGTCTGGGAAATGAACATGCAAGCTTAGACTGAGACAACATTTGCATGATCTTTCCTGCTTCCCACATCATCTTATCCAGTTTGTTTACTAAACTGTGTGGAATTTTGACAGCGAACTCTTGTTATGCCCTCTCTGGAATAGCAGATACTTGTGAAGACCCCTAGAATTCCTCTGGTGTTAGGACTTGTCAGACATTTGGAAATGCAAAGCAAGAATGGTCAAGGTTCTGTACCTGTTCCTTTTCTGCTAACAGGCTGTGCTGTGCCGGTCATACTGGGCTAGTGTTGATAACAGAAGACGCCTTTGAATATGTGTGGAAATTGCATGTGCTGCAGAAAGTCACGTACTTTGGACTAAGCAAAACCTTATTCAGGATGGGTGTTGGTGTACTTGGCCACTCAAAGTTAACATTTCTCTTTCCTTCTGTTTCAGGGTGGAAAGATTCCAGTGAGGTGGACCGCTCCAGAGGCTATTGCCTACCGCAAATTCACTTCTGCCAGCGATGTATGGAGTTATGGCATTGTCATGTGGGAAGTAATGTCCTTTGGGGAAAGACCTTATTGGGACATGTCTAATCAAGATGTGAGTGATGTGAATCTTGTGTTAGAATACAGCAATCATATATTTGCATTTTGGTGTGGAGGACAAAGACTCAAGTATTACAATTACATTTCCAGGAAGAGTCACTTGAATATCATTGCTAACTCCATTCTGAATTTCCTCCCCACTAAAATTGTCTGTATAAAAAAGGTCAAGTGCATGTATGTATTTCTTCTGGAATAATATTACCTTTCTGCTTAGGAGTGGTCTGATCTAGTAAATGGAAGATAGTTTTACAGTCCCACAGACACATGCACTTTATATGGTACTGTCCCTACTGATCTGGGGTCTCCCATCATAAAAGTACAAGGTAGTGTAAGATGAGCCCTGCTGTATCACACTGAGGATTCATCTAGAAGAAGAAGAAGAAAAATTGGATTTATACCCTGCCCTTCACTTGGAGTCTCAGGGTGGCTTACAATTTCCTTCCCTTCCTCTCCTCTGAGAGGGGCTGAGAGAGCTCTTAGAGAATTGCTCTTGAGAGAACACCTCTGAAAGAACTGTAACTGACCCAAGATCACCCAAATCAAACCCAGTTCTCCAGATTAGAGTCTACCGCTCTTGACCACTGCACCAAACTGGCTCTCTAGCATATTGTTCAAACAGCCAGTCAGATGCCTATGTTCAGCTCCAAAGTAATCAATGAAGGAAACAGCATTCCCTTGTTTTATATTTCTGGCATATAAACAACGATATATTTTGTTATTATTTATAACTTTTACTATGTGATTTTTGCCACATGTTCCCCTTTATGCCTCCTGTTCCTTACATTAGCATCTATCCTGTTCTCAGTCTGAGAGCATAGAATATTTCAATTGATTCTAAGATGATTCTTAGAAACTCTTTGATCCCCCCTGCCCCTATAAATAAATTTAAAAGTTGCTGTGTGAAGTTTTTGATTTGAAGTGGGATTTGAAGTGCTCAGTTTCCACATAACGTTTTCAGAGGGAAGTTTCCTGGTGGTGAAAAGTTTCACACACACCCTTGCTCTATTTCTGTAGACTGTTCAATGACTGTTTATACATGTGTCTTCTACCAATCTATAGCTTTAGTGTAACTTTAAATGGACTTCTTTCTGAGAATCCCAGCCAGTCAGGGATTCCATAGGCAGTCTGATCACATCATGTCATCACGCAACCAGTCAGATTTGTTTGTGTGACAGCATCATGAAGCCAAATCAGAGGAAAGGCAGGAACCATTTTCCTCATTTAGAGCAGGCTTCTTAATGATATCTTGTCAGTCTGATTTAGCTACACAATGAGAATGCTTTCTGCTAGATCATACTGAAAACAATACTTTCTAGTGTCTTTTCTGAATCAGCAAACCTTGTTGCCGCAATGAACAGGTTCCATCTAAAAGTCACTAAAAGGGAGGTGCTTCATGAGGGAAGAGAGATGAAGCTTTTCACAAAACACATCTCTCCACATTTAAATTCAGCCCAAATTTTGAGCAACAGAAGTCTAGTTCCATACTGGTTCAAGAGGAGACCATTAATTTTGTGCTGACTCAGATTCTTATGAAAAGTGCTTAGAAAGTCTAAAATCTTTCAGCATCACAGTTCTGCCTCTCTAGGGACTTTATCAGGTGTCGGGAAAGTTGGGGGTAAGAATGAAAGGGGCCTTGCCTGAAGTACCGGATACCAACTATGTTGTCTGAATGAGCAGTTTAAATCCGGGGGGGGGAAGCAACAACACTGGATCAAAACGTCTGTCTGACCGCACCCTAGGTGTGTGAAACAGACAGCATTTTTGAAGTTCTGGACTAAGTAGCAATAGAGATATATAGATATATTTTCCAGTGTTATTGGTGCCTATAACCATTTATTTCTTCCCTGTGCTGCCATTCTAACTAAACAACATGTGATGTCCATGTCCTTTGCAACAGACAGGCAACTGACCAAATGGTCCATCGCAAGCCTATTTCTCTAAGTTCCTAATGACTGAAAGTTCCACCATGCAATGAGGTCCTCAACTCTGTCCTCCCAATAGATATATTATTGGAGCTAGATGATACACAGGTATCACCTGAGTCCCCTAAGGCTTTGTTTCCAGCTTTCCAAGTATGATGTTGTCCTGCTCCAAGACTTTTGTTCTCCACAACACTGAGGAGTTTTCCTCACAGAAGTACTTTTCCCCTTCTACTTGTAAGTTTATTTTAGTATGTTGTTCTCTGCCTCTCTGACCTTCTTCAGAACAACCATATTAGCCTGCAAGGGAATTAATTTGTTTCCTGGAACTCAGGAACACATTTCACTTCATTTAGCATAGAGATAACTACACAGCACTCGGGGTTTCCCATATACTCCTGCACATATTTTTCTTTCTGTCACTCTATTATAAATTTGTTTCTGTTTGGTATAGATAAGTTTTGTTTGTTAATGTAGTAGACTGCTGTGAGGCTGAAGGCAAGTTGCGTGGATTCAGAATCTGCCTTTAGTCCTCTGGTCTGCTCTTTCCATAGTCAGATTCTAATATTACCTACTTAGCATGCTCTGGACTGACTCTTATGCTTTTGTTGTTGAAGCTTTCTGTTCAAAGATGAGTTCTTGCAGATAATCTTTAAATATAGGTTGGTTACTATATAGCCTCTCTGTCTGTGTCCTGTCACAGCCAATTATTTTAACTGAGCTTTTCTTCCAAAAAAGGAGCACAGTATTCCAATCCTAGGGATGTTCAGTACATATTCATATAGTGAGGGATTTCTTTGCTGTCCCTGTCTAACCAAGGATCTCCCTTCAGATTCTGAGGAGAATCCTGCTAATCTGCAGGCCATATATAGAATCAGGACAAACGCGACCTAATCACAAAACAAGTATAAAGCCAACAGTCATGAGAGTCTGACCCACAATTCAAACAGTCATCAAGACTTGCAAAGAAAATTCAGTGTATTCTAATCTAAAGCACTACAACATCATAAACATAAGAAAATCCTTAAACGAAGGTACATAATCAACGTTGTCTCCGGATTACATAACAACATTTCAATAATGGATCTTCTTCAGGAGATATTCTGTAGTGTACAAAAATACAGTTCTTTAGAATATATACTATGCAAACAACAAGAGACAATATAAAATCTTAGTGCAATCTTACATACAGGTGCAAAAGCTCTCTGTTTCATGAGTACTAGACAACAAGTCTTAAGAAATCTGTAATATAATAATGTTCCCTTTGTTACAAAAAATTACAAGGTATTTTAAATACAAAGTATTTAAATTTAAAATTAAGCCAACCCAGTAGTAACTTACATTATATTAAGATAGGATGCTGATCTCAACTAACATTCAGGCTACTGCATGTGAAGCAGAGACTCTTCCATTGAGTCACAGCCCCTCCCCAGTGTTGCAAAGTGATACTGGTATAATGAACACATGGAGCTGCCTTATATTGAGTCAGACCATTGGTTTGTCATGGTCAGTACTGCCTTCTCTAACAGGCAACATCTCCACAAAGTCGCAGGTCCTTCACATCATGAAATATACTGGGTTCGACATGCGAGTAGTGATCAGCTCATGCTTTATTCAGTGATTAGCTCAACTATAAGACAACTCTAGCAGGACCAGGACCAAAGCCCTACTTAAATCTGTGCACGACACCCCACCCCACACACACCCACTACCCGTGATAGGCTATTTACAGAGGTACTCCTGGTTGATAGGTTCCTACCAGGATCCTAGCAGTCTGTTGTTCTATGTTCCTAGCAAGTTCCTGGCGCAGTCCCGGGGGCGCCCCGCCCGTAGCTGTGACTCCAAGGTTCCAAGGCGGGGTGTCGGCCCTGGGGTCGAGGCCGGTGATAAGTTGGGGGTGGAGGTATGGGCCTCAGAACGGCCAGTCCTGGGGGTTAGCGTCACCCCCAGGTGTTCTCGGCCCCCGGTCCCAGGAGACTGCTCACTGAGGTGCCTTCTCTCTCGCGGGTTCCTCTGTAGTGAGTGAGTCCTTGGACCGAACTTCCTCCCCGTCCTTTATTTCCTTAGCCTCTCACACAGCGCCACCCTTCCACCCCGCTGGCTCCCACCCTCTCAGGCCCCGCCCCCTTTATCTTCTGGGATGCCCTCATTCCTCTGGGATGGCTGCCAGTGCGCCGTCGTCTGCGTTTTCCTGGTCCGCGGCCCCTCCTCCCGGCGCCGTCCACGATGCACGACTCCGGGGTCTTGCCTGCCCCGTCGCTGTCTTCGCCCCTGTGGGCGCTGCGGAGGGGCTCCTCCCGGCCCAGCCATCGCCTGCCAGTTGGTTCCCGCTGCTCCCGAGCTTGGCGGTGGGTAAGAATGGCGGGGGAGGTGCGGCTGGGTGTGGTGGCCCTCCCTCCAGGCCTGGAGAACCGGGACAGTTCCCAAGCTGGATCCATCAATGTCAGGCCCTGGACATAACACATCACCTGCTACCTAAACCTTTTAACTGGAGATTAAACCTGGGACTTTCTGCATGCAATTAAAAGGGCCAGAAAATGTTTGATGTGAAATTCCTCTACCTGAGATCCTGGAGAGCCACTTCCCATTTGAGTAGACATACTGATCTCGATGGACCCATGGTTTTATTCAGTATAAAGCAGCTTTATATGTAAAGTAGTTACTATCTTGATGAGCCATGGCCCCACCCCACATTCTTGAGTTAATGATACCTCAGAACCCCTTCTGCAGGGGTGAAAAAAGTGCTGAATAGGAAGGTGGGGCTTATCCTTTTCTTTCCAGTGGTTTAGAAAGGGAAGAGGATACTGTTGTCCACTCAGAGACACAGGACCAGCACAACCTCTTTCCCATTTGGCAGCATAGAAAAGAAGGGAGAACATCCATTACCACTTTCATACCAGACTGTACACCTGGGCTTGGAATAAAGAAGACATAAGAACAATGGCCCATCCAGTCCAACACTCTGTCTCAGAATAGCCAAAAATACCAGGTGTCATCAGGAGGTCCACCAATGGGGCCAGGACACTAGAAGCTCTCCCACTGTTGACCCCCGCAAGCATCAAGAATACAGAGCATCACTTGCCCCAGACCGAGAGTTCCTACTTACACTTTGTGTCTAATAGCCACTGATGGACCTCTGCTCCATATACTTAGCCAATTCCCTCTTGAAGCTGTCCATGCTTGTAGCCGCTGCCACCACCTCCTGTGGCAGTGAAAATCCATGTGTTAATCACTTTTTGGGTAAAGAAATACTTCCTTTTATCCATTGTAACCCAACTGCTCAGCAATTTCATGGAGTGCCCACCAGTTTTTCAATTTGTGAGAAAGGGAGAAAAGTACTTCTTTCTCTACCTGCTCTATCCCATGCATAATCTTGTAAACCTCGATCATGTCACTCCTCAGCCATCGTTTCTCCAAGCTAAAGTGCCCCAAGCACTTGAACCTTTCTTCATAGGGAAAGTGTTCCAACCCTTTTATCATTCTGGTTGCCCTTTTCTGCACTTTTTCCAATGCTATAATATCCTTTCTGAGGTGTGGTGACCAGAATTGCACACAGTATTCTAAATGAGGTCACACCATTGATTTATACAGGTGTTTACTAGCAGTGTAAGCAACGCAACTGGACACTGGATAAGCGAAGTACAGACAGCATGATATTTTCCCTTCCACACATATTTGCTTTATGAATTAGCATAAATATGTATTGTGTTTTTAAATTTTTGTTGGCTGCCTTGTGGATTCAATTAATTGAAAGTGGAGTATAACTATTTTAATAAATGAATAATCACCAAACAAGAGGAATTAATTGTTGAGCTATGCAAAAATAAAAAGTAACAATGGGTTTTGCCTGGTGTTGTGGTGAGGCAGGAATTTGCACAGGGAATCCCTAAGGCTATGGGAGAGAGGATAGTAGAGGCTAGGCTTTCTTTCTTTTTCATAACCTCAGAGCTGAGATGATGGGAGAGGCCAGAAAGAATTACCTGAGCCACTCTCACCTATGCAAGACAGAAGTGCTGGAGTTTGTGGACTCCAACTTCTCCTCCCCCTGGGAGCTCTAGAGAAAAGCTTGGAAATGCTAGCTGTGAGATGTAGAGTTGCCTTTTTTTATTTCAAACCTCTGCAGTAGGAAAGAGTTTCCAGCATGAAAGAAGGGGAGGAAATGGGAAGAGAAGCCAGTGTGCTGGTAATTGGGCACTAGGAATCTTGCAGGCCCTTTGAAAATGTTCAGAAGGATTATGAGCCAGGTGCAGTGACTTGAGCAAGTCTTGTACTCTGGCATGACAGGCAGAGATAATGAGAGTGGTGGCTGCCTAACAGAGAAGGGACTACCTTTGTCTTGAAGCATCTGCACTCTAATTAACCTCTGAGTGCCCTGCTTCCTTCAGAGCCAAGAACATTTCCTTTGCTTCTCATGCACACGATAGATGGCTTCCTTTATTCCTGCATCTAAGGCATTAGTGCGCAGAACATCAGAAAAAGGGATCCCCTTCTGAGAGTAAGGAGGGTAGGTGTGCGTACCAGCAGAGGAGCTCAAAAGATCCATTGGTTGAATTCAGTACTGAGTTCACCACATCCAAATGATTCAACAGCTTAAAATCCATATAATCTAAAAATAGAGATTTGTATGAAAACTTCTTTAAAAAATGTAAGTAGAGAGTAACAAGGGCACCTATTGCCTATAGAATGTGAAACAAATTAGGGAAAATGTCTCTAAGAAGTAAGCTTTATCATAAGCAGTAAGTGAGAAGAAATACTTCCTCATATCTGTAGTTAAGTTGTGAAATCAAACTCTTGGTATACTCTGCGTAAGCCAAAGAATAGTCAGTGGATAAAGAATGCCATATTTGTTCCAGTCTGAAAATGTTAGAATGTTTACGTGATAAATGAGTGCAGACACATACACTTTTGCTCAAAACTATTTTCTTTGGTAGAAGCTAAGTATGGACAGGCATAATAATACTGAGCACAGTGTCCTGGGTCAGAGCAGTCTCAGCCAAGAAAAAGGGGATGAGACAGAATCACTAACCAGACATGTAAATCAAGAGTTCAGTCTAAGAGTCATACACAAGGGAAGCCAGCCAAGGGCCCAGGAAACAGAGTTCAAGCAGATCTGAGAGGCATTGTCTAGCAGGTCCAGGGTCAAAGCCAAAGGTTCAGGAGTAGCAGCCAGAAACAGGTCCAAGAGGAGTGGTTGTACGTCTCCAGGAAGGTGACAAGTTGCTCCCACGTCTTCCCCCTCTGAAACCCCATCCTTTATCGGCAGCTCACAGCTGGGTCTCGTTGCTTGCGAGAGTGTTGTCCATTAACTCCAGGTGTTCCTCTTGATCTGGCAGTCACTGGGCAGCGTGGTGTGTGCCCGCCTCCTCTCGAGGAGCTTCAAGCATGCCTGCCTCCTCCTGCGTTCCCCTGGCTCTGGGGAAAGAGGAGGTAAGGCAGACTGAAATTTCCCCAAGATCTTGGGTTATTGAGATGCTGCCTGTCTGGGTTGTCTTTTCCGTGATCCCAGTGCTCATGGAGCTGGAGTGCCTGCTGTCTTCAGCAACTGGGGCACTAGGACCTGCCTCCACCATCTCAGGGTTGTTAGGAGCATCAGCTGGCTGAGTCTCAGAGGTGCTGACAGGGCTGTTATCAGCATCAGCTGAGTGCTCTTCAGTTAAAACAGACTGGCCCACGACACCTAGGAACAGATGCCTACCATCAATGGTGAATACATAGGTCTTGTACAGATGTGAGCGCTCTTACCATTGGTTCCAATGAAAAGGTTTATTTATGCCCACCAGGAATCTAGATGCTTTTTCTTCAACATAAAATATGATTTTGACCCTTCAAAAAAGAAAAGAAAAGAACACTTTAGCCCTGACCTGGATAGGCCGGGCAAGCCTGATCTCATCAGATCTTAGAAGCTAAGTAGGGCTGACCCTGGCAAGTACTTGGATGGGAGACTTCCAGAGAATACCAGGGCCGGGAGGCTGGTGGAAGGCTATCAAGCTGCTTCTCTGAATATCTTCTGTGCCCCAGTAGGAGTTGCCAGAGGTCTCTGTGACTTCCAGGCATGGATGCGCACACCCACATGCACACATGTGCAAAAATACCCCCCAAAAGGACACTTCCACAACCCTGCTAAATTGTTTTTCTGTGCATCTGTGTTTTTCTAACATGCAACATACATTTCTTTCTGTAGGTAATTAATGCAATTGAGCAAGACTATCGGCTCCCTCCTCCTATGGACTGCCCAGCTGCCCTCCATCAGCTAATGTTAGACTGCTGGCAGAAAGACCGCAACACACGGCCACGTTTTGCTGAAATAGTTAACACCCTAGATAAAATGATCCGAAACCCAGCAAGCCTAAAAACTGTGGCAACCATCACCGCTGTGTAAGTTTCCAGCTGATTTGCTTTGCTGCAGCTAAGCCCCTGAAGGCAGCATTGGACCTAGGGCTGCCAAACAGCCAAAAAGATGTCTGTGTGTGTGTGTTTAGCTGATTAATCATCTGTCTTTGGTTTTAACCAATTTATCAATCAAGTAAACTTGAATAGATTTGCATAGTACCAAATCATCATATAGGTGTCCCTTGAGATACTGGAGGAAGCAAGAGTTTACAGTTAACAAAAGCTACTAGTAACTGTTTGAAGGAGTGACTATCTTTAACTGTTTCTTTTTTTAAACTCATACTACAGAACACACCTGGACATTAGTATGCTTACATGCGCTCTTCTTGCCCTGCTAATTAAAATTGGACCTCATAATTTAATTAGCTAAAACTTAAAAAATTAATCTATCAGTTAATGTTATAACCTTAAATGCAGGCCATCTCTTATTTTTCTAACCCCAAGTGAAAAAGTAACACAGAAGCTTGGATTGTGTACATTTCATAATTTAATGAGTTTGGCCTTATTTACAGTTGGTTCCTAAGTTGCTGTCCCTGTCCCATCTCCCTATCTGACAAATTTCCCAGAAGGAAATAAGGTATGAGGACAGTCTAATTATGCTGTGTAGTCCACAGCCTACACTGCGAATCCACATTATACTGTTATACAATTATATATTGTAAAATTATGCATGATGTAGACAAAATTAACTTTTTCTCCCACTGCTCAAATACTAGAACTCAGGGGCATCCAGTGAAATTGATGGGCAGTATATTCAGGACAAACAAAAATAAATACTTCTTTTCACAATGATTGATTAAAATGTGCAATTCATTTCTAGAAGATGTAGTGATGGCCACAGGCATAGACAGCTATAGAAGGGGATTAGACAGATTCATGGAGGATAGGTCTATGTGCAGCTACTCCACATCCAAAGGCAGTAAACCACTGAATACCAGTGTCAGGGAAAGGTCTCAGCTTCTACACCCCATTGTTGGCCACAGTGTGAGATAGAATTTTGAACCAGATGGACCACCGATGTGATCCAGCAGGACCCTTCTTATGTTCTCCTGGGCACAGGAACTCAAATTCCCATTTTATTGTGTGGTACTGCAGATTCATTACAGCCTCCATGCTCAAGAGTGATACCTCCTGCCATATATACACAGCAGATGACTTCTCAGTGGGAACATCCATCTGCACCACTTCGGCTGTAGCCTACATAGATGTCTTGAATTCTTCCAGACTCATCTTCATGATGCCATATAACTGCATATTTGCTGGAGCATCCAAAGGCTCAGTGGCCACTGTGAATTGTGTGGCATGAAAGAGATTCTCTCCATCCCCAATTTGGAGCCTGACAGGGATGCCCTGATTTATATCATGCAGGCCACAACCCCTGTATCTCCCCGATATTTAAAGATACCAACTCCCCGGTATCTAAAGTCTCCATGCACATCCCAGCAAGCCTGTTGAGAATATCACTCTAGCTTGACATGCTTATTTTGAATTTTGGGGGGAAGTCCCCATCCCACATGTGGTAATAGCCCTCATCTGGCAATCTGAAATGATATGTTCCAGAAGCAGCAGCATGTAAGCCTGATAACTGAGTGTTTTGATTCAGTGAAGAGGGCAAGGAAATTTTAGAGTGTGATTGGTCTACCTGTGTTAATGGGAGAGGAAGGGAGGTTGAAGGAAGCTCTGCTGGAGTTAAGCTAGCCACACAATCAGTGAGAAGAGATGTGCAGTGCACAGTTACTCCAGTCCAAGGTCACTGATTTAAGTGGGCTTAGACTGGGGTAACTCTGCACTGCCAATTTACCCTTGTTTTGTTTGTATTGCATTTCTTTTTCTAATCTTGGTCCACAGCGAGCAGGTTCTCCTCCCTGACTCTGTGTTTACATCATACTCTAGGCCTTCTCAGCCACTGTTAGATCGCTCCATCCCAGATTTCACTGCCTTTACCTCAGTAGAAGATTGGCTCAGTGCCATCAAAATGAACCAGTACAGAGACAATTTTCTGACAGCTGGATTCACATCTCTTCAATTAGTTGCGCAAATGACATCAGAGTAAGTAGTGCATTTTGTCTGACCTCAGTCTCAGCTGATAGGCTGGTATTGGCTTTAGTGTTGGGAGGAGAGGGAACTGGACTTTTTGTAAAATTTCAGGATGTCACTTGTTTAATTTTGGGACAAAGTAGAACTTTAGTACTAGGAACATGTCAGAAAGGGAGGTAGTTCATATCTCCAATATGCTTGTAACACAAAATGTCCCTACTCCCCAAGTTATTTTGCCTCCACCCTTCTTGATGTTGGAAAAAAGGTGACTGTACACAGTCTCTAGGAACTTCTCATTGTGAGTAGTGGACCTGCCAGTGTATTTTGGAGCAGTTCCCTTTGCTTTGAGACATGTGTTACATCTCTCTTTTGCCTTGTCAGAACTTACAAACAGAAATTCCACACTCCTTTAACAACTTTTCAACACTCTGCATCCCACGATGTGCAAACTTCAAATGCCGTGCATATAAGCAATTCTGATGATTACAAGAACCATTTCTAGTTTGATAAACTTGTCTCTCATCAGCACCAACAACTTCTGAGTCTCCACTAACATCCACAAAACCTGATAGGTCCACTTGCTCCCAGAATTCACCAATACCCCAAAACTCCCACATGTTCCTTGTGCACAGCCCATCTTTGTCAAACTCGTGCACCCTGAAAGCCTGTTTGGCTAGCACCCTCTATTTCACAATATTCACCCACTGTTACCATAAGCCCTCAATATAACTAGTAAACTTTATTAAATCTAAATATTGTGGAATGTCTCCCATGAGAAAATCAAACAGTGGCTCAGTCTTGAATGTAGCAGCCTAGCCATGGGTTTATGGTTGATCATTCAGGTTATTACACTGGGAATTTTCTCCTTAAGATTTACTCTAATATCTGACAGGGTAATGTATCTTCTCAAGAGAACTGCAGTGTTAGTCACTTCAAGAAAAAGAAAAGAGGCTTCCTTGTCCTTTTGTACTCAAGTGTATATTTGCTGTGCCTTTTGGATCATATGCATAAACACATTCACTCCACATCTTTTAGCAATTCTGATTGCCCATCTTGGGTTAACAGCCTGCAGTTTCTGCTGCAACATTTTAATTTGCCATCACATGACTAAATAACCAAAGTGGATGTTCAGGATAAACCTCTTTGTAGCACTCGTAATACTGTCTCTTCTCTTTTGCAGAGATCTTCTAAGAATAGGGGTTACCTTGGCTGGACACCAGAAGAAGATCCTGAACAGTGTGCAGTCTATGAGGGTGCAGATGAGCCAGTCACCGACTTCAGTGGCATGACACCCTGTGTCTTCTTACAGCAATGTGGAAAAAGACAGTTGAACAGAGGGTTGGAAGTGGGAGGGGAGGGTAAGCTGACGACAGTGAGATGTTTGCAAAGGTTGGATTATTGTCTGGGAACTTTTGGAGCCACAGACAAAGTATACGAGGGGCTTGTTTCTAAGTGGCAACTTCCGTTTCTCACCAACAGAAGCACACTTACTGATGCCATGGGAACCTGTGTATAAATAGGTATAAATATGTATAAATCATATATTTAAAAAAACTGAAGACAAACCAATGTGTGCTGGGAGAAAAGAGACTTAAATCCCACCACCAGTGAGCAGTAGTCAAAGGGTCCAGTGGGGAGAACAGAGGTGCAGCCCAGAGCAACCATCTTCAGTGATCATATTCCTTCTCTTCTTTAGTTCTCCTTCCAGAGCCCTTCTCACACACCACTTCCCTTTTGTGTTCATAACCCATGGGGAATTTTCTTCAACAGCTACAGCTACCTACTACTATAATAAAGATGTTCCATCAGTTACCAAAGGACTTCACTGACCACTGCATGGGGGATCCAGAACAATGCAGCTAATGTCTTCATATTGAAGAGGAGATGTACCTTCAATAGAAAACCTTGTTTTTTTCTTTTGCTTGCATTTTTTTGCAAAAAGGAAAAAAAATCCTCATGGAAAAAAGGAAAAAGGCATTCCCGGGAGTGTGTGCGTGTGTGTCTGTATGTCGTCAACTTAACTCTGGAGTCACTCACTGCTTGTCCATAGCAGAAAAACAAGAAAGTGGGACTGGCAAATGATAAATCCATCACCTCCGTGGAAATCAAAGATTCAGTGGGAGACAGAAACGATATGCTTTGCTTTACTGTCTGGGTCAACTACACATGGAATGTGTAATGGGAAATGACAAAAGAAGGAAAATGAATTTGGTATTCATAGGAGGATGGAAGCAGAGGAGTGGAGTATGCAACAAGGGTTTCATGTTGAATTGTTATGGGATTCACAACTGTAGAGGCAACGGGACAGCTGAACACTTAGTCCTTCAGTGTACCAGTGAGCTGTACGCGATGGCTCGGGAATCTTTAGTTTCATTGTGTGGACCTCAGGATTTTCATATTTATTGGCTTTGGTGTCATGGCATCAGAGGTAGGTTCATGTCTTGCTTCTATACATTCATGTATCCACCATCCCCTTCCTTCCCAGTTGTGTGTCAAGCTGGCCTTTCTTTTTATATTTAATTTTACTGTTTATTTAACTACCAGTGCCATTACTTGTCTAAATTGGGAAATTTAAATTAGCATGTTCTTAAAACACCCTGATATAAATACAAAGAGATTAGTGTTTTGTGAAAGGACAGTAGTACTTTCCTGCAGTAGGAAATGTTAAAGAGTTAATGTAAATTAATTACTTGCCCCTCAGCAAAAATTTTAGACTGTCTGTTATTTAGAGCTTGGTAACTTAGCCAGCTGTCAAACTGTGACTCATACTAACAGTTTAAAGGATGGGTGCAACGGCCCATTCTTCCAAACATATCTGGAAAAGGCAGCCATCATCCAAAATCATATAGTCAGAAGACATCTAATGAGTCATATAGTGGCTACGTCCCCTATTTTAAAATAGAATCTCCCAAACTTAAAGTATCCCCAACTGATGTTTGACCCTTTTAAGACACCCCCTAACACCGGCCAAGAGGGATTATTATCCATGCTCTCACCTTGTTAACCTTCGCAAAACTGCAGCTGTGTTTTGAATACATTTGTAATGCCCTGGGAAAATAAGGCCTGGTCTGCACGATACATCTGACCACCTTCCAGTTGGTGATGTGAAGTCTGGCATGAGTGTTGATTATTAGTAACAATAATTTGCATCATGTAGTGCAAAGGGTTTTTTTAAAAAAAGAAACATTTTCTTAAAAGACATTGTGATGTGCGTCCCCCTCACCTTCTGTTGGAGTTCTGTTGCTTTCATATCCCATTTCTGAGTTTTCTAAAGGAAGCTGTAGAAGTCAGTACTTTGAAAAGACCATAGAGGTACACAGGGCTTTAAAAAAAAAATGCTCAGCAGGAACTTATTAGCATATTAGGCCACATCCCTTACAGCACACCCCCTTACAGCACAGCATACCCCTTACAACACAGCTTGAAGGGAAGGGAAGGCAGTTTAAGCCACGGCCCTTGGAGGGGAGGGGAGGGGAAGCAGTTTAGGAGCTTGGGCAAGCTAAGGGAAGGCAATTTAAACTGCCTTCCCTTGGCTTGCCTCGTTGCCCTGCGGCTGTGGGGAGCCTGGGCAAGCTGGCCCTTGGACAGGCAGGGGAAGGCATGGGGAGGCATTTAAATGCCTCCCCGATCCTTCCAGGGCTCCCCCTGGCCCCCCCACTTCGGAGTCGCCAGGGGGGTTGCTCTCCAGGCCTTCCCTCTGTACCAACGCACACAGAGGTTTTGGCTGTAGTGGGCATGGCCAACTCTGAAGCCAGCCAGAACTCCATTCCTGTGCATTCTTGCCCAAAAATAGCCCTGGATATACAGATGTAGAACTAGATAGTCTCCATTCTTTCATATGGTTTGGAATCAGAACCGACTGGTGGAAGATACTGAAAGCTTCATTCCCCAGGAGCAGAATTCAAATATCCCAATTGCTACACCTAAAAAGGCATGTTGCAATCATTATTGAACTGTAGAGGTGAATTTTTGAGATGACAACTTAACAACATGCAAATGCATATGATAAACAAACAAATACATAATGTGAAAACAGAAATCTCCACGTGATGTTTACTTCAGACACACATGTTCCCTTAATGGTGGATTTGTTCTCTCTCAAGGGAACTCCAGAGCACTTGTACCTGTCTTGCTTGCCATTATTATAATGCTATTTTTTGGGAGCACTGTGTGTGTGTCTGTGTATGTAAGTGTGTGTCCAATTATAGTCACTAATCACCAATGCAAATAGGATAAATATGTGGATAAGCAGTTTCTTTTGTACAGACAGAGAAAAGCTCCAAAAATAAGCTATTTTTTGGTATTTTTCATATGTGTGTGTGTACACCACAGTGACCTCTGGTGACTGACCCCTACTGGGAGCTTGGAGGATATTCAGAGAGGTGCCTGAATGGGGCCTGCCCCTGCCCCCAGTATTCTGAGGAGGTCTCCCATCCATGTACTTGCCAGAGTCGACCCTGCTTAGTTTCCGAGATCTGACAAGATCAGGCTTGCCTGGGCTATTCAAGTCAGGGCCCAAAAAGAAGCACCGACAGCCCATGATGATTTGGCAGAACAAAGAATCAGTACAGATCAAAGCTGAAGAGTTGTTTGTTTCTCCAAAGCCAAATTGGGGTCCATGTCCCCCACATCAACCATGCCTGTTACATCGGGGTCATCATTGCAGCTGAAGATTTTTGTCTGGCTGCACATACATCAAAATACAGGAGTGTTAGAAAGATGAAAAGTCATATACAGCTGTGTAAGATATCCTCCAAACATATGTTTTACACTTCTTACTTCAGAGTATTACATAGTGTTTTTCTCAGTATCATAGCCTTCTCATATGGCAGTAACTGTGATTACTGCCATTTCAGCCTCAGTGTGGGGACACAGTGAATCAAGTATTTTGAAACAGAACTGAGTAACTTTATGAAAGTTATCTTAATATTTTTTTTTATCCTGGTGTTTCAACATTGGCCCAGTTGGCATCCCCTTCTGATCTTGAGTCCCAGAATATTGGGTGGTATGGATATGTGTCCAGTAAAATGATGGTGGCAGTATTTGGGGTGGAAGAGAGGCTAGAAAATAGTGTTTAAAAACATTGGAACAGTTTTGAGACAGGGAAAGCAAGAAGGGTCTCAGAAGGTCCCAGTTTTAGTCCTTGGCATATCCAGTTTAAAGCATCTTAGGCACCTTCTCAGGTGCTGCCTGCCAAGGAGGCAATATTGTACTGTATGGGCCAATGGCTGAAAGTGAACTGAATACGTTAACAATTTATTTAGGCAGACTCACTGGTTATCATTAAATAACATTCTTGGATTGAACTATCACCATATTTGGAGATGGAAAGGATTTTACCTCTCAACTTGAGAAATCTTCCTTCCTTCCTTCCTTCCTTCCTTCCTTCCTTCCTTCCTTCCTTCCTTCCTTCCTTCCTTCCTTCCTTCCTTCCTTCCTTCCTTCCTTCCTTCCTTCCTTCCTTCCTTCCTTCCTTTCTCTTCCTTTCTTTCTTTCTTTCTTTCTTTCTTTCTTTCTTTCTTTCTTTCTTTCTTTCTTTCTTTCTTTCTTTCTTTCTTTCTTTCTTTCCAGGCAACTGGGACCCAAGGCCAATATAAAAGTCTGAGTGACTGAGGCTGTTTGACCCCTCTAGCTTTGTAAAATCTGTTTTGACTGGCAGCCATTCTCCAAAGTGCTTTTCCCAAATCTGAAACTTTTTGCATGGAGTTCATACTTCCTTCCACTGAGTGATGGTCCCTTCCCAAAGGAATGACCCTGCAGAAAGGAAAGAACGTGTAGGCCTTGCTTTTCCCTGTAATATGTGGTCTTATCTTCCCTTTCTTGAATCATTTGGAGTTTATTTCCTTTGCAAATAACTCACTGTGTAGTCCCAGGACTCAGGTTGTGGCACATACTAGCTGAATTGGTCTGCATTGAACTGGGAGGGGTTAATGAATGGATAGTGGTAACCTATGGAAAGAGATTGCGCTGGATGGCTTTTCAGGCCTGGTACAATGGTTTGGGACTTAGAAAAGTCATGTTCTGGACAGGAGGAGGAGAATGTATGCCTAAAAAGGGGGGAGGGAGAGTGATGGGTCATCAGCCAGGCCCTGGGAAATTACCAGAAGGAAGGCAGGAACTGGCATTTGGTTGAATTAGGTGAGTTCCTGAAGCCCAAGTTAGAAGTTGTTGCTAACAAGATGCAAAGGAATTACGTTTAATCTTGCAGAACCACCCATAGAGATGGCGGAAGAGGGGGGAAATGCCCCTTGTTTTACAGCACAGGGGAGTGTTCTTAGCTCTGTCTGATAAGTCATGAATCCCTTTTGGAGTATTCAGCACAGAAATCTGTATTCAGATATGTTGTCAAACCAAATGCAACATGCATAGAAAAGGTGTATTCTGAATATTAATCATTTATACCAGTCCATTGATATTCACGGAAGGTGGGTTGAAGGAGCTTTTGTGTTCATTTTTTATTACTTTAGCTTTTATTAGGAGAAATCCAAAGGCATGAAAAGTGCAGCAGTGATGACTCAGACTATCAATATGGCATTCTACTCCCGGCAGCCCTGCTGTTGATTTCACGGAATATGGAATGGATGTCTGTAGTTCTAAAGGCTGATTTGGTATCACTAGTGGCGTCCAGAAATTCTGCATAAGTGCATTGGTGGGGGGGCTGCCTTTAGCAGCATGTGGCAGCCACTGGAAAACAGCCTGCTCTCAGCTCATGGTGTGCCAGTTGTGTGGATCTCTGGCAGCACACAAGTTGCAAATTTCACTAGACTTTGGGAAGCATCACTTCCCCACCACTTCTCACTGAAGGCTGAAGAAAAATCCTGTACGTGCTGATGGTTTAAATGTGTTTTACATTTTTAAACTTATGTGTATCCAAGTACTTTTCTACTGACAGTTTTTGCAGTGCTTTGTAATATTTCTGAGAAGTCTTGTTATGTTATTTGCATACATGTAATATATTTTGTGGTGTACTCCTTTTGGTCATTATGACCTAAAGTGAAAACAACACATACATAAACCATCAACCTCATAGCCCCACTGAAATGGTACAAGGAATAAGCCACATTGTTTGCAGGAAGGCATGCGGGTTCTGCTCTGCCTTTCTGAATTAGACAGTGGCTGGACTAAAGAAGCACTCCCATGCCTTCCAACATTGCTGTTGTTCCATGGGGCTCAGCTACACTAATTACCTAATTTGTATTTTCCTCTGATAGATGACTTTTGCACTCTTTCCCATCTGTGTTGCATATCATGCTGTGAGCACCACTCATGTGCCTAGCTTCCCCAGATGGGAAGGAAAGTGAGCCCAGAATGACTACCAGGGTTTGTGCCAAAATGTCCCCAAATATATGACTCAGCACTCCGAGCTGCAGGACACCCAGTGACTATCATTTGGGTCTTCTGTCTCCATATGTAACAAAAGGAAAGACACGTCTCTGACAGTCTTTGTTAACCTCCCTCTATATCTCTGCTCCCTCCTCAGCTTTCTGTGTACATCTATCCAATGAAATTAACCCTTATCCAATGAAAATGGGTATCCATGATATGTCTAACAGATGGAAATGTGGTATGTACCAAGTAGAGCTGCAAGTGGGAAAGCACTCACTGAACCACCAAGCCAGTCAGTTCAAATGCTCTTAAGCCACATCATTTACATGCTAAGAGTTACCATGTGCATTGACCCTAATGTGTCCGTTCTGACAAAAACCTCTGAAAAGCCTGTCTGCTGACAAAATTGCTCTTCTGGCTTTGGATACACACTGCTGCAGGTAGATCTCAGTTTATGCATATGCCCAAATGACCAGCCTGAGGCTGCAAAACCAGGGAATTGATGAAGGAACAAAAGGGTGCTCAGCTAGTGAGGGGGCCATGTGTTTGATGTTCCTTAGAGCTTTAGAAAGTATTGTTGAGATTTTTTTTGTTGGGTTTGTGGTGGATATAGAGATATTCCATATTGTTGTAAATCTTTAATTTGGCCTCCAAATGCATACTGTGAAAACCTTATTACCATAAATATGCATCAGAAATGACTTGAAGAGGCAACTAGCAGTGTCTTGGAGAAGGATGGGGTTTAAACATAATTAACAGAGCAGACTCCTCCTTTACCGTATCTACAGAAGTACACATTTTGTATTACTTCTGCTATTTCTGGATTTTCACCCTTCAAAATAATCTCCATTAAGATTTTATTGTGCAGGTTGGACAGTAAGCTGAATTTTTCAATTTATATTGGCTTCTGATTTCACTGCTAGAAGATGCAATCTGTCAGGGCTAACTGGCTAGAACAATTGCATAGAAAATATTTATCTAACCAAACACTAAGTGTTATTATGGGGGGAAAGTCTCATGTCTTCTGTGTCCTGCTCATACTGCTCTACATTTTAAAATTCAGCATGTCATGGAACATTCTGGAGAAAGGGGTCCTTGGATGGTCACCCATTTTCTGTGTGTCCTAAGGAGGTGTGCCTTTTTTATGTTTGGAAACATTTTTATTTTTTCTGATTCTCAGTGTGCCTCTGGGGAGAAAGGGCACTGGAATACATACTCTTTCCAGCCTAGTTCATTGAGCTGGTATTTCTTTCCTGTCTGAAAGGTTTTCTTATATTTATGATTTATCCACAGTCTCATTATCCAGTCTCAGTAAGGGGGCAACTAAACTCAGGTGGCTTGGTAAGAGGGAACTAATCCCATTCATTCTTGCTATCCATGGCTGTGGTCACACATGCAAGATAACACGGGTGGGTGGGGGGAAGCAAGGCTATTTGCTCTGTAGCAATTTCACCTGCATTTGCGTGATCACACAGCCCATGGGAGCTGCAGGGGCAGCCTGCCACTGCGTGATCAGACGCAAACCACAGGTGAATCGGGTTTGTTTTTGTTTTTTTTGCTGCGTGTTTCCGATGTGCTTAAACAGGGGACCAATGAATCACATCTCCACACTGAGGGCTTCCTATTGGCAGTATGTGATGATGTGCATATTGGGAAGGGGGGGGAATGGCACAGAGTCAGGATGGCCTGATCAGACCATCCCAACACCATGAGAGCGCGCTGGCGTGATCATACAGGGGAAAGTCCGTCCGTGGCCTGTAGCAACCTTTTTGATAGTGGACTTTCCCTAGTGTTGTTTAACTCCGCTCTTGCGGCAGAGCTAAACAGGTTGCCAATGGGTGGGACTGGCCAGATGTTCACGTCTGATCATGCCCGTTAAATCCACCCGGCATTCACGCCTATGGCACGGCTAGCTGTGTGTGTGATCGCAGCCCATGTCACTCAAAACTGTGGAGATGGGATTGCTACATGCCATGTCTAGTCCTCACAGCTAGTAAGAGAAGTTGATGGTAAGGTAATTTTTTTTTTGCTGTTGCCACTTGTGTGTATTACTTTTCTACTCCAAGAGGCATTCAGTAATGTAATAGCAACATAAACACCTATCAAACAGTGACAATAAAGCAGCAGCATTAAATACACCAAATATATAGAGAGATATATAACAGAGCTAAATGCCTGTCCCTTTAACTATCAAAAGTTTGTGAATAGGACAGATTTTCTCCACAAAAGATTACAGAAATGGCGCCATGATAACCATCCCTCAGCAGAAAGTTCATAAGTGTGGGACAAGCACAGAAAAGGCCTTTCTTATCCAAAAGGCATTCTCTTTTTGTTCAGTAGCATGTGAAGAATAGCCTTCAATTACAATCTCAAATGATAAGCAGGTAGGGTTGCAGGTGGTAGCTGGAGATCTCCTGCTACTGCAACTGATCTCCAGGTGGCAGAGATCAGTTCACCTGGAGAAAATGGCTGCTTTGGAAGGTGGACTCTCTGGCATTATACCCCAGTGAAGTCCTTCCCCTCCCTAAACCCCACCCTCTTCAGGCTCCAGCCCTCAAATCTCCAGGTATTTCCCAACCTGGAGCACGTTCAGAAGGGTGAAGGTGTTGCCCTACTTTCTCCTTAAAGTATACTATTAGTATTTCTCTTCTCCCCTGATTTCTACAGCTAAGCCTGTTTCTTTCTCTGGCTGGATCTTTCCCCACTCTCTGTTTACTTCTTATGTCTGTTGATCAATTTATTTGTCTATCTTGTCTTTCTCTTTATTTCCTTTGACTGAATCTGTCTTGTTCTCCCTTGTTCTCAGTCATGTCTTTAAATCTATGAAATGCTTTTCAATTATCAGTTTCATTTCTGCATTTCTATGGCAACAGCAAATTCCCATCCTACTCTTCTCTCTCCACCCCCAGCCTTGCCTGTCCTTCATCCCATGTCGTGGATATGCTGTAAGAATGCTGACAAGCTGTAACGCCAGGTAATTTATCTCATAAAACAGACAGCTGTGGCCAAAGAGGAAGAGCAAAGGGGGCAGGGGATGGCCATGAGGGGGTTGCACCGTGGGGGGGGGGGCAGAAGGGTGGTCACGGATGGAAGGCTTGCTTGGGCAGATAGTTATGTAAAGGTAAGAAGAAAATCCCCTCTGTGTGGCTAAGAAAGGTGCTAAAACGGCCCTTGCAGATATGGACAGATGGTGTGGTGTTTGTTAAATGCCTGTTTACAATTCCACTGAGCAGTGCAAAGCCATAACTGCAGCTCAGGAGCAGAGACAAACCTGGCAGGCTAGGTGGATTGTAACAGAGCTGTGGTAAACTGGAAGAAAGCACTAAACCATGTTAAGGGCTGGCACACCAGATACCTTTCCCATCTGGTGACTGGGACTCAACTGAGTTCCAAGATTCCTCTCTCTTTCAGTGTTCCTCTGGCAAATGTGTAGATTGTTCCCAGTGTTTTCTGCTTCTCTGTATTTATTATCTTTATGCGCTGCAATCCAGGCAAGGCCAAGCGATGGAAGGGTTAGAGAGGGGCTGCTTTGTGATAACAGTAATTCAAATGGGATGATAGAGTGCGTAGCTGGTCGCCAAGGGAAGTCAGTCGCTTTCATATCGGAGATAACAAATGCTGCAGGAACCAGGAGAGGAGTCCATATGTATAGCATTATTGTGTGCCTCTTTATAAATAAAAGAAATATATTTTATGCTCTTTAATGACCTTCAAATTAACAGCTCTTTGAAAGCACTTATGTATATTTAATTTGAAATGGTGCTGAAAGCCTGAGTGGGGATCCCAGCGAAAGCAGCAGGCAGCCGGTTTTTAAATAAGAGTAAACTCAGGCCATTATTTCTCAGCCTGTCAGCTTTCCCTGGATTTAATGTACCAATTTTTAAACGAGAAAACCTTTTCTTTCCTTTTTTGTGCTTTAAAGCTCTCCAGGATCCTTCTTTGTAGACAGCAGCAGCAGCAGCAACAACAACCGTGTATTGTATTTAATTGTTTTCCTTTTGTGCTTTGTGTCACATCTCTAGAGTAACAGCTTTTGCTGATGGGTCACTCTTAGGACTACAAAGAATTAGGCTCTGTGACCTGGATAGTGTGCTAGCTTGTGAGGACTGATGGGGAATCATCACGGGATTATTTTCTGCAACAAGGTGTACAGCTAGGCTGGTATGTGACATCCATGGCTCGGAGGCCTCAAGGCATTTTGAACTGTCAACTTTTTTGAATCATTATGCCCAGATAGACAAAGGCGATTATCCAGAGCCTCATACAAGCAGGGACTTTCATTTTTCGCCTATGAAAGGAAATTCTCCGCATTTTTTTTGTCCACAGACTCTTTCCTCCCATGCACAATAATATAAGCTTTCACACACAAGGCTCTGGATCATGAACTGAAAAATGAAACAAAAATTAAGAGTATCTAGGAATACCAATGTGGAGAACAATGGTATATTGTTATGCAAAGGTAAACTTTTCATCTTTTGAAATGACAAATTTATTTAACATGTGTATTTGCATTTTATAGATATAGGGCCAAGAATTTCTATTTATTTTTGCAGAACGTCTCTCTCAGTGCAGACATATAGACAAAAATAAAATTTCATTTTCAGTTTCATTGCCAGTTTACAGATACCAGGGTCTCAAAATGGTTTTTGTGGTCCCACAAGATCAGGCCCTGAATCATATTCAAGTAAACAGAAAACTACATGGTGAAAGCTTTGCAAGGAGGAAAACCCTGAAGCAAAGCTTCTTTCTAGCAATGCATGGAATGGATTCCACCAAGTTACTGGTGGTATTTTGTTCTTGTGGTGGTATTTTGAGAGGTGCTTTCTACTGACACACTTGTTTTCTCATTATATATCCCCGTACTTTTCTACTTTCTCTGCCTATTCTGTCTTCTCCTCCTCCTTCTCCTTTCACTACATACCCTGCTGTTTTCCTACCTTCTTTCAAGCCCACATCTTTCCAGACCATTCCCTCATATCACTCTCTGCCTTAGCTAAGCCCCCTGATTCCTTTGGCCATCTGCCCCCTGCTTCCTCTGTGCCTCTTTCAGTAGGCTCCATTTTGGCATCAGAACACACTCAGCTGTACTTTCTAAGGCTTTAACAAGTTGAAAGACTTCACTGCTAGCGTATTAATACACTTGGTCTTCCAGGTGTACTTTGAGAGAATTGCCTTTCCTTTGGCACTCCAAGGGCTGTAGGTACAGACCTGTTGGTGTAACTGACACCCAACACTTTTGGAGCTGTAGACAGATTATAGGCATGGATACTTGGGAATAATTTTCCTGGTCTAGCTAGCACTAGCTATGATGACTGATACTTCCCTTCCATTTCTTTGTACCTTTTAACAAAAATAGATGTCATTATGATTCCACAAGAACCCTGTGCTGCTTCCATTTTGAAAGAAACTAACCCTGAAAGTGCTGTTGCCGTTTATTGGGAAGGAGGAACAAAGCAGTAATTCAGATTTCGGTGGCTCCTTGGGCAAAGGCACTTAAAATCCCAAGCAGTTTTCTTACAGGATCATCTACAGCAAACCAATGCATGACCTGACCATTTCCTGTTGTCATAAAGTGTAATCCAGCAGATTTCCCATCATGTAGGAACAATGTTTGTAATACAATGAGCTGGCAGAGAAACTGGGGGCTGTAGTTGATTCTGATGCTGTAGGAGTTTTCCAGCTGGCAGAGCCAGAGAAACAGAGCATCATTTATGCATTATGGTTTGGGGCGAATTACTATGATTACTGCTGCTGATTTGCAACTACAGACTACACATTTGCAATTCTAGAATGCAAGGTAGATTCTCCCTTTGATCTGTAAATGTTTCTAATAAGTTTTAACTACAATGTGTTCACTTGGAAAGCTGTCAAATCATTGGGTTTTCTTTTTAACATTCATTTTCAGAGTGTAGCAAATGAATCTTAATATGAACAGGCTCCCCACTCTGGGCCTATTTGTGTGTTTCAGTAGCAAGCAAATCAATTTGCAAACTGTAAAAGCTTTGCTTTTCTGATCAGAGGTTAAATCTGACTCACACACTTCAACAAGGCATTTTGCATCTGGTTCCCCTTTAAAGGTTGGAGTGAGCAAAAGAAGATGATCTTCGGAAATGTTATTCATTTGCATGTCATAATCTGATTTTGGGGCTCTCTTTCATAAGATCTTTCTGAGATGGATACTTTCCAGTTACAGATTGGCATGTTGAAGACTGGCAAATTATGTTGAAGAACAGGTGAAAACCAACAGAATACTTCCTGGACCTTGAAAGAGAAAGCATTTTAAAATGTTCAAAGATAGGAAGATCAGTCCCTGGCCCCACTCCTTATTTCAATGTCAGTCAGAGACCTGGGCTCTCTGCTGGGAGGGAAAGAATCTAAACATGAGAGAGGTTCTATCAATCAATAATGAAAGTCAATAAATAAGGAATAACCAAGGCAATGTACAGAAATAATCACTAATCATTCATCAAGCTACAGCAATGATCACCAATTACTTATACGGTAATAAACAACATATAATAATAAATTGTCTGGAAAGTATAAAATCACAGTATAAAGAATCACACAGTTCATTTACTGCTGGCATTGAAGAAGTCCTGTTCCTTGTGTCTGAAGGGTGATTTCTTAGTTTTAAACAAATATTTGTTTTTTGCATTTATTCACATAGTACTGAGACATTATATTTCAATTATATGCTTTCATACAAAGTGATAGATCATATATCACTACATTGCTCCCACTAACAGTCATGGTGGCTGGGAAGTAATGCAACATTCCTTCTTGTCCAGAAGCCACAAACTGGTTCTGAGATGCTAATAGGAGAAGGAAAAGAATGAAATCATCTAGCATATCAGGAAATGGGCTCCAAAATCCTGGACATATTTGGGGTTAGCTGTGAATATTGGGACTCAGTATTTGAAGGTTCCCAGGACTGTTTTTTCCCATTCCCCCAAGTGTCTGTAAGTTGGTATCAACTTACAATGTTGGTTTCACTTTGAATCTGCCCTTTTAAAATGGTTTTGTTGTATGTACAATATTTTATTCTTTGCACAAGTTGGTTTGTGTTGGATTTCTGGTTTGCAGTGGCTTCTTGGGTTCAGCATTGCCTTGATTCTTGTGTTGTAATTTGGGACAAATTCTCTGGTTTTACATTTGTTAAGATTGCAACAATGTCCCTATTCCAATTGGCTTGGATGATTCTCTGGTATGACATTGGAGTGGATTCTCATATGTTGTGTTAGGCTTGTCACATTGTCCCACAGTTCTGCCACAGTTCCCTGATTCATTGGCTTGTTGGTTCTATCTGCTCTGAGAGGGTTTTTTTGCCAAGGGTTGCTTTGCTTGATGTTGTGTCTCTGGCTATTCTTTGCCTTGGAAAAAGTATGCTACCGCCCCCCCCCAGCAAGCAATGAAGGATGGTTGGAGGCACCTTGTTCAAGGGGCTATAGAATTTAGCAGTTATTTAAAGGACAGACACCAGCAGCTCTGCTGCAATTTTGGTGTGATTTGATCAAAAACAGTCCCTCCAAAAGGATTCCCCATAGAATAATGGAACCAAATAATATTGGAGTCCCCACAAAAGCCTGGAGTTTGTATTTGGAACCTGGAAAACTGGAAATTCCAATATTTTTTGCTCCTTAATGTCCAGATCTGAACAATGCTGATTTTTTTTAGCTGCACATCCCTAGTTCATAGCCATCTGGAAATCCCCCATAAAGCTTCAGTCACCCAAAAGGAACAGAGGGGTTTAGAACTGAATTGGGGGTGGGGACAGCAACCATACCAAATATTTGCAAGTGACAATCTAGAATATTGACCTAAATAGAGAAAATAATACCCAATGAAAGACTGCTTGGTTGCATTGCCTGATAATGTAGTTCACAGAAATCAATGAGAGATGCACTGAAAGTAAAGAACTTGAGCTCATGACCTGTAAAGATACTGGATTTCGATGCTGGGTCTGCTGAATGCACATGCTCAGAATCTCATTTTACATTTTGACTGAGAGAAGAGCAGCTGGAGAAGTGGGATTCTGTAAAGCCAAATATGTACCCTGTGCTTGTTTTCAGTTAGTGTATGTATGTGGGGGGGGGGTTAGGGGGAGATTTCTGCCAGTTCCTGCTTCCCACTGCAAGCCCTCGCCTCATATCCTGCACTGCTCTTGGGGTGCCTCTGAGCCCTGAGGGCAGTGTTTTAGGGCCTACAGTAGGAAGAGAAGCAGGAAAGTTTCATTCTGCCAGTGGAGCTCAGGTTATAGATCATTGGAACAAATTCTGTAATGCTGGGCAAATTTGTATCCTGAGTCAAGTAATTAAGGACTGTCAGTAGAATACAATGCAGGTCATCAGCTAGAAAATATCCATGCCAGATCCAATAGAAGTGTAAGTGAGCTCCTGACTACATATTACATTCACCTTGTGAGAAGGAGGCGTGCCGTGAATGTCCAGAGAAAGCCTTAGGATTTTTAGCAATCCCAACCCATCTACTTTCTACAAAGTGAGAGTAATATACAGTGACTCTCAATTTCTGTTGCGAAGTTAAACATACATTTGAAAAAGAATTAACATCACTGTACGTCTTACAGAACACGAGCTCTTGCATTTTGTCTAATCCTTTCAAAGCCAGATGTGTTGTCTGCAATCAGTTAGAGAAACCAGTCCCGAGTACTCGGAAAATGAACAAATTGTAACAGCCAGAAGGCATGTTTTAATTTGTACCATGCAGAGCATGGTTTCTTCTGATCTGACTTGAACTCTGAACATCAGACGTCAAGAGCAGAGAGACTTCTTCTCCAAGAGTGTGAGACCCTGAACGAGTTTGGGACCATGATGCTGAGAAAGCAAGTGCTTTTTTTTTTTCTACCTATGCTATTTTCCTAACCCAAAACAGCCTGGTAGGTTATTTGCTCCATGGGGGGCTGTGCATGTACAGAGGAGCTGCACCCCCTCCCCCCGCACCATGGTCACAGACAGAATCAGGGCTCCACATGCTAGGAAATCAAGTTCCTTGCTCCTGACATCTGACTGTCAAAGTCAAGCCAGGGGCCCCCAGATACTACATGATACAAATTGTAATGTGTAGTTTCAGTTTAAGAAATATGAGTAATGAATCATTTAGTGGGTTCAAATAGTGGTCCAGTGACCAATATAATGGTAGAACTATAGAGAGACTCCAAATATCCCATCTGCAGCCCATACTCCTGCATGCAATGCCAAACTACCTCATGTGTCGGCTTTACAATATAGTTTTCCCCTTATGTCTTTAATTTTCATTTTCTCTCTCACACACAATGTGCTTATGACTTTGCTTCCCTTGCAACTATTCCACTCTGGGAGTAATAGCATTAAAGTTAGTAGGGCTACACCATGAATGAATTTGCTACTTTGCCTTTCTGATTATCCTCAGGGGTCTTATTAGGGAACTGAACCCTTGTTTTGAAGGTGGGGAGAAGGGATGAAAATGATGGTTAACATCAGTGCAATTCTCCATGCTAATTAGCAACGAGTGGGACTGACAGCGTGAAATGCAGCCCATGCCAAGAGCTGCGTGGCAAGAGGAGGATGCCTGGAGAGCATCTTATCTAAAATGTAAATTTTGCTTGCCAAAAGCCTATCAGGAAGATGCAAAATTTGTTCAAGACACCCCCACTTCACCCTCAGATTAATAACAGTACACTCAGGATTGTTGTGAAGAGCCTTGCATTAATATTTTAGGATGAGGCTCATACAGAGACAGTTTGTTTCTGGGCATGTTTTATCCCAATTTGTCCCTGTAGGGAAACAACACTGATTTAGTCTGAAGAGAGGGCAAAAAATCCAAATGCTAGGTATTAACAAGGAGACAGATCATCCCATCATCCACATACTGTGCTTTGGAATATGCTCCTGACACAATTGGGTTAGCGAGAGAGTGTGCTCTAATGAATATTTCCCTCCTTTCCCATATGGTCTGAGTTTGGGAACTGGCTAACAGCCTACAGCAAGGCCACCTGCCCAGTCTAGCTCAGACTTCGTGTGTGCTGAAGCATTCACTGGCTAGTTCTGTTCAGGCCATTCTCCAAATCGGCTTTATCCTGCACATTGCAGTGCTGCTTCTGATGCTTCTCTGATGGCTCTGCCACTCTTCTTAACCCCTGTCCTGGTTCCTAGGCTCTCACTCTCTCTTCTGTTCCACTTTGAGCCCCTGTGTACACAGCCAGGTGTTGACTGAATGTCAGGTTTCCCAGATAGTCATTCAAACACCAGGCTTCTTCAGAAGATAGTGTTTATTAAGACAAAACTGGAGATACAGGAACAAGCTCTTTGTCAGTGATACTGGGAAACAGAAAGCATCCTAAATTATACCCCATTCAAACTACCCCCCCAACACCTAGCCAATGGATACATTGCATGCGTGGGAACAAGCTTAAGAAAACAACCCAAACTAGATACATTCTCAGCGCCTTTGTGACAGCAGCTTGAGACCCAAGGTCAGGCAAAGTGATAAGAAGCAGAACATACAACAGTAAATCAGTGTGAGACCAGAGGCCCCCTAGACTCCCGCATTCCACCAGCTGAAAGGATGCCTCCCTCCATCCCATAACGGCAGGGTTTCCTAACATCTTGCCCTCCTGAAAAATGCTCTCCCCCCCCCCAGGCTTTTCCAGGTAACGTCGATGAAGGATGCCTCCCTCCATCCCATAATGGCAGGGTTACCTGACACTGAAGTGCCATGCAGTGCTTTGCTTGTCTTCCCATGGATTTCCACCAGCTGGAAAAGGGCTATACTAGTGACAAAGGTCTGGACACAATTAGAGTATCTTCTGCTTTCATTATTGATCTGATGGGGGGAGGGGCACAAAGGCATTTCCCAAGGTGCTATGCAGCAAAGATAAAGAGTATTGCCATTGAGACTATCTGTGCTTTCGTGCCCTTTCATAGGCTATATCTATTATTAAGAGGCATGGCCTGTGTCCAAAGGGAGAGGGGGACCAAAGGTTTAGCTACAGATGTCTCTGCATGCTCCCACTGCCCACTTTATTTCTTGTATTTGATTTCCTGTTTAAAAAGCAGTTCATTTCTAAGATAACAAATTGTGATATTTCAGTGAGCTTAGACTGGAGTAAGTCTGAATTGGATTACACTATTCGTATCTTTGAGCATAATCCAGAGAGATGCACGTTTATTAATTTGTTTATGCCACATTTCTACCTCTTCCAGGTACCAAAGAAGCTCACTGTCCAAAAAACATTAAAAAATTATGTATCATTCAGGCTGTAATTAAACATTATACAATGTCAATCAAAACCATCTCAGAGAATACTAACAATCAGGGTTTTTTTGGTAGAAAAAGTCTAGCAGGAACTCATTAGCATAATAGGCCACACCCAACAGCAGAATTTCATTAGCCTATTAGGTCACACACCTGACAGCACAGTTGATTAGCATATTAGGCCACACCCCCATGCCTTCCCTTGGCTTGCCCAGGCATCCCACAGCTGCGGGGAGCCCGGGGAAGCCCCCCCTTGCAGGGAAGGGAAGGCAGTTTAAACTGTCTTCCCTTGGTTTGCCTGAGCACCCTGCAGTTGCCGGGAGCCCAGGCAAGCCGGCCCTTGGAGGGGAGGGGAGGCAGTTTAAACTGCCTTCCCTTGGTGTGCCTGGACACCCCGTGGCTGCGGGTAGCCCGGGCAAGCCCCCCCCGGACAGGCCAGGGAAGACATGGGGAGGCATTTAAATGCCTCCCTGATCCTTCCAGGGTGCCCCTGGCCCGCCCGCCTTGGATTCGCCAGGGGGGTTGCTCTCCAGGCCTCTGTAGCCACGCACAGAGAAGTTTTGGCTGTAGTGGGTGTGGCCAACTCTGAAGCCAGCTGGAACTCCATTCCTTTGCATTCCTGCCCCAAAATAGCCCTGCTAACAATCATGATGCCATCCAGCCATTTGAAGGCATTACCAGAAGACAGAGGTCTTCAGCTTTCTCTGGAAGGATTTTTAGAACTTGGAACTGGGTCCTACTAAATAAAGTAGCTATTTATTTATTTAATTGATCTCACCTGCCCTCCAAAAAGGTCAGGGTGATGTACATGGTCTCCCCCATATGCACTCTTTAGCCTCACAACAACCCTACATGATAAGTAAGGCAGAGACAGATAAACTAGCAAATGGCTGAACAGAGATCTGAACTCATGTTTCCCTGGTCATACTGCTAGTAACTACTACATTGCATAGCTTATTTCTGAAAATGTGTTACAAGATCAGGCTGTAAATCCCACATAATTTATGACCAATCCATAAGATATTGAGGTCCCATTTGTTTCACGTGGCTCACACCTAAACCTGGGACTGATTCATTCAAATAGATTTTAAGCATCTTTAACTTAGTCTGTGTTGCTTCCTTAGCCTGGAGTGCCAGTTTGTAACATATTGGTATTATCCACTAAGAACTACACTGCCTGCCCCACTACAGGGGATCCTCAAAACACAACATTCATTTATATGATACCTGCATTTCCGATGGGCCTAGTTAATTCACTTGGATTTCCCAGGTTTTGCTGAAAGCAGCCCCATTGTCTGTTTAATCCCTTGTTCAGTCCATAATCAGTTCAATAGCTATTCAACCATGGAAAGTTTGTGTCTCCTTAGAACCTGGAGAAGCTGTGTTTTGTGTTTTGTTTTTTTAATAAAATATAACAGGAATAATTTAACCATCCTTCATCATATCTTTCATGAAGTAGTTAAACCTCCAAGACTCTCCAAACATTAAGGAATCTGAAGTACCAAGAACTCATCAAATTTAGAGTGGTTGTTGACTTATTAAAATTGGCAGAGAAATGCAGAGGAAAAACCGGGTTACCAGACCTTAGGGATTCACCATTGATTGCTGGCTTCTTTAGTAATCCTGAGTTGTATCATTCTCTGAAACTAAGATTATGCTGCCTCTGGATAATTTGGGGAGAGGAATTGCAGGGTTGCTTGGTTTGTTGTTGAGTCACACAGTCGAGTCTGACTCTTGGTTGGTTTAGTGAATTCTAAATGCTTGATAAGATGTATGTGACTTGTTTAGAAGAGAAATCCAACCATAGGCTACTGTATTGTGGTGGTTTCATGAGGGAAATATTGGGAATGACTCAAGAACTGAGGGTTGAATTGCAGGTTCTTCATGCCTTCAAAAACTAGACATGGATTCTCCTTTTCCTGGGTTCCAAACCTAGCCATTGCCTCTCCCAGGAGACTGTGGATTTGCAGCACAGAATCAGGGGCAGGATAAGGATACTCAGACCTTTCCCTCCTCTATGAGTTTTCCCCACAGACTTCCTTTTACTCAGTTTTTCTCCCACAAGGGGTCCCAGATTAGTGTTTGGGACTTGGGCTGGGAGAAAAGGGGCTGATGGGGCATGGAGTTGCTGGGATGAACAAGTGTGGAAGAAGACGATGAGTTCACCTGCTTGAGATCCACCATGATTCAGCAGCTAGACAGCTGGGATTTCCCCCCTGGATCTGGAAAACCTGGATTCAAGAGCCACCTCTACTTTGGTTTCATTGTTTAGCTTTGAGCAGGCCATTTTCTGACTGTGAAATGGGAATAATAGCAGCCTATATGAAGGGAAGGCAAGTGCAATAAAGCATTGGAAATGCTTGGGGGGGAAGTAAGATATGCCCATGATCAGAACAAGTTGTACTGTTTCCTTTTAAATGATGGGGCAGGACATTTCTGTAGTTTTCATGGATCATGTACTACAGTACAAAAGAAGACTTCTTGTTTTCATGGGAAGGATTAAGAGTCATTTGGCTATGTAGGATAATTTGTGCCAGATAAAGAGGTCTTAAGAAAAGGTTTTTGTTTCTGAATTTTGCTGTGGACCTGCAACTCTTTCCTGTACCATACTGCTGTTCCTGTTCTTCCAGGCCTCTGGAATGTGTTCATCATGGCTTACTTTCTTGAACAGAAATTACCCAACAGCCTGCCAAATACATGTTCAGCAACTCCCAGAATTTTGCTCAGCACCCTTTATACCAAAAGCAGAGGGGATCCTGAACCTGGGAGTTACATTCCTTGCTCTGGTTTCTTTTGTGCCTGTGTTGTCTCTTGAGACCCTTTACTTTGTTTTCCCACTCTCAAGTGCTTCTGGAAATTAACAAGCTCTGCTTGGTGCACCTGGCAGGGGAGCCATGTTAACAATATGTTTTAACTTTTAACTACATGATGGCCTCCCTTCAGAGAATCAAAGCCCCATTTGAGTTAATTGTGACTGTCAAATTACCCTTCCCATTAAGTGTGAAACTACACTCTGCTGACAATTTGGATTCCCCGAGGAGATGACATTGTTAGGGCAACTAGTCCAGGAGTGCCTGTGTGAACAATTAGATAAGAGAGGTGGCTGCTGTGCCTTCCTCCTGCCCCTGCTCCTTGAGCTTCCCTTGGCTTCTCTGGGACTTGTCCATATTTGCACTTTTTGAATCCACACTGCCTCTCTTACCATTCTTCCACTGTCATTTATCATGGCACTGAAGCCTCTGCACTTACTGTATATTGGAACCGAATAGCAAAGCATCCGTGCACCGTTCTGCAAAGCTGCTTTTAATACATGGATTTGAAGCGAAAGATGCTGACTGCATTAGATGTGTTAACAGTGTTCTTTTGTTGGGCCTTTTAATCTCAAATAGATCTTAGTAATGTGGTTTTGCCACTATTAGCTATATTGCAGTCTTTCCCAGGATAATGTCCAGGCATCAGGTTTAGACTCAAAATAAGATTACACCCATCTGATGCTGCTATCAGCAAGAAATCTTCTTAGAAGCTTGAGAATATATTTTCACTGTGTGTATAGGATCCACTTCTTAGATATAATATATGCATTTAAAGGCAGAGAGGGGCTGGTTAAGTTGTCATTGGCTCCCACTGCAAAGCAAAACAGTTTAGAGTCCAAGAGAGAGTTGTGGGGCCAGGGGAGAGACCACTTGTGTAGTCCAGATGCTGGAATCACTAGAAGCAGAGCGGTGGGTTTAGCCTCCATGAAAGCAGAGTCCCAGAATGCTACCCCTTGGTTCTCTCCCCACCTTCATAAAAGAATGGCTGCAATCAGGGCCCATGATCATTTCCTTCAGCTTGGTATACACTTGTATCTCCAGGAACACATGATCCTATGCTATACATAACATCTCACAAGTCATGAAAGGAAAGTGTCTTTTTTTTTGGCTAACACTATAAAGAGACCTTAGCACGGTAATAGACTTGCAACTTAAATGGGTCCCTCTTGGACTTTGGGCCCCGATAAATGGGCACATGTCCACTCCATTCTTGGGACCCTGGCTTCATTCAGGCACCATTATGCCCCCTAAAATCTATCCCCTTGGCTATGATGCTAGATGATAAGAATCAGCATATTTTTTCCTCTCTGCACAGGGTACCCTAAGATAGGTGGCACCCATTAGGAATTCCTGCATTATACAGTTCCTAGTGATGGACATTTCATGAACACTTTTAAAACTCAGTTTCTAGGTCTTCCCATGTCCTATTTCTCCACCATTCCTGTTTGTAAATTCTACCTGGTAACCTTCTTGTCTTCCTTTCACCCTGATCATAAACACATTTTCTTGGAAGTAAATCAAATTGATTTTACTTGAGCTGTCATCTATATTAAGGAGTGAAGCTTCATCTGCATAACTCAGTAATACGCATGTTTCATTTCCTATCAGATAATTCCCATTTTTGCTTCCTTCTTCCTTGCATTTTGCTCAGGCTGGTTTCTATCCTTGCCTTCTTTTGCTTTCTTTTACCCCCTTGCCCTTTCCCACCTTCTGGGGGTTTTTTTTTGGGGGGGGGATTTTTTTGGGTGAACTCCAGATTACTAAATAAAACTTTTATTACTACCTAGGTTTGCAAAAATGATTTGATTCCAAAAGATGATGAGTTTTAACAGAAGCAAAATGTCAGGCACAGCAGGGACATTTTAAAGCTTCCGTAAGTTAGGATGGTGGAACACAAGCCCCAGTATAATTGTGTTGGCAGTCCCTAGTTATCAGTTGCTAGGCAAGAGGACACAGCGGTCAATTGCTTTGCTATTTAATGTGGTGGCGGTATGTTTCCAAGGTGCAATTGTATATTAGAAGCATCTTTGCCCCCCTGACGGGGCTAAATAATGGAATTTTGCTGCAGGGCTGCACTTCTCTCTTACAGCATGGGTAACAGGCACTCCCTGTGCTGCTCTTTTCAGAACAGAATACCTCCTTACTAGTTTCCACTGCAAATGGATGCAGTGCCATTTCTCACTTTAAGAGACAGCCTTGGTCAGCACAGGAAGCTCCTAAAGAGGGACACCTGTTCAGTATTTGAACAGCACTTTAGTCTAATTCTTCACGTAGCTTCTCCTAGCTGCTGAAATGTGGGATAACGATTCAGCTGCATTTCTTCCTGCAGAGTACTGGATAGTGGTGCAGAACACATCAGTCATTCTGGACTCTATGTGCCCAGGAACTTGACTGCCAATCAGGCCTGTAGCCGGGATTTTGTAATTCAGGGGGCCTTCAAATAAGTCAGGGGGCTCTGACATCATTTTGGGGAGCAAGCTATGCTTGGAGAAGGGATAACGGCAGCAGAGGGCTAGATGGAAGTTGTGGTGTCTTGGCTGAAAGTCAGGGGGCCAGGCCCCCAAATGCCCCACTGTAGCTACGGGCCTGCTGCCAATAGTCCAGGTAGGATAATGCGGTGCAACTACAGGAGCTCAGAAGATTATTGGTGCTCTGAGGATTCAGATGGCTTGAAGCTGGCACAAGGCAGTGGCTAGGGCATGTATTTGCACAGTGGAGAGCTGAATTCCAACTTTATGCACCATCTTCAGTCATTGTGTGTCCAAGAACAAATCTCTGCCTCTCATCTGCTGGCTTTCAGTGCACCTATTCTGGGTGGCAGCTAGTCCAGATCAGATGACATGGCTTAAAATGGTGTGGGCTTGTGAATGTAGCATGAAAGAGCTGGGGAAGGGAGGATTCTGTTTGGGAAACTTCCACTCACTTGTCCTCTGTATGGTCCCAAGATGTCTCCTTGCAGTGTCTGTTTGTAGAAGGATGAAGTGTATGTTAGCCCTGAAAAGCAGCTTCCACTCAGACATGCACAACTTGTGATCTGCCAAGCAAAACACAGCACATCAGCCAGATGGTGGCCTGCCACATGCCTGACCCATTTTAATAGGTGGCACAGGTTGCTGCTTTTTATACATACCTGTAAGTTCAGCCCATCTCAGCAAACAGTGGCTCCCTGTGGCTAGTTCTGGTAAGAAAAATGGCATGGAGGAAAATATGTTAAGTCCCGCTGTTTGGTCCCAATTCAAAATGGGCTTCATGCAGTGTTAAACTGTGTTAAAATTGCAGGGAACTGAGAACACAGAATACCAAGCACATATCTAGCTTGGCCCTTAAGCAGACAGCCAGTGCAGGAGACTTGCCAAATTGCTGTTGGGCTGCCATCCATGGCTACATTCAGCTTGATGGGTCAGAAGTTGTGCAGGGTTGCTGTGGCTGATTCTTGTGCTGCTGTTAGTACATGTCTTCTGTCTCTGCTCTTGCCTGTTTCAGAATGAAGTGAATCCTGTGGGATTGCCCAGGATTTCCAAAACCAATGGAAACTTGTGGTTGCATTTCCTACACCATTTCTTATTTTTACTCTTGGGCCAACCCCACCCTCATGAGTTGTGGGAAGAGGGTGGGTAGCAATGAAGGCTCTGCAGGGCTTTTGGTAAAATGCAGGCACTTCTGAACCATTGTGGGAGAATTGCAGAGAGGAAGGAGGCAACCTTTGGACAGGGGTTATTACTGCTGCAACATTAAGCAAGCCCTGCTTTATTAAAGTTATGGCTCATGCTGGCATTAGGGCAATAGAGGTGTCAATTCTCCTGTTATTAAGTCTCCTGCCTGGGGGCACAGATTTCAGCTAACACATCCGAGAACGGGAGCTAATCTCTAGTGCAGAGTGGAGACCAAGGGTAATTACCTTGGCTGAACATAAAGCCAGAGGAGGGGCAGTCAAGCAAAACTATAGTATTTTGATAGAGAAAAAAGCAAGGAGGCAGAAGTACGAATGGCAAAGAATGTCTGCCTATCAGATTTCCCGGAATTGAAACATAAAAGACGTCAGCTTAGCCAAGGGGTGGGCATGTTACTGTGGGAATGTTATTTGCCCTTTACAGATTGTTCTCACAGCACCAGCAGTGAGAAATCATTCAGAGTAGGTAAGGATGGCATTGATCTGGTTTAAGTATTGTGGATCACCAAGCATAGAACAGGGAGAAGGCTGGACGGGGTGGGGGAGAGAAGCCATCATAGGATTCTCCTCCTCCTACATGAGCAGCTTGTCTTGGCTTCAGGTCTCATTGCAATAGCAAACATTCCAGATCTGGGCTTAAGGGGTAATTTTTCAGGGCATTTGAATCGGAGTGGGGTTTTTTGTTTTTTTTTAAGGAAAGCTTGAAAGCATTAACTAATTAGTGGACAGCATTAGTAAAGGTAAAGGTAAAGGTTCCCTTGCTCGAAAGCCAGTCGAATCCGACTCTAGGGTTGCGGTGCTCATCTCCGTTTCAAAGCCGAAGAGCCAGCGCTGTCCGAAGACATTTCCGTGGTCATGTGGCCGGCATGACTAAACACCAAGGTGCACGGAACGCTGTTACCTTCCCACCGAAGTGGTACCTATTTATCTACTTGCAATTTCTTGCTTTCGAACTGCTAGGTTGGCAGGAGCTGGAACTAGAGACAGGAGCTCACCCCGTCATGCGGCACCCGGGTCTCGAACTGCTGAACTACTGACCTTCCACAGCCTGCAGTTCAGCGTCTTAACCACTTGTGCCACCACAGCTCCTTACAGCATTAGTACTGCCATGCAAAATGAAGGAGTAGCCTCGAGTGGAGCAGATATACTCAGATAGGTGGACAGGGTATTATCTGAAGGTATCAGTTTTAAATGTGTGTGTATCTATACATAATCTCTAATGTGCTTATTTGTTGGCCAGGATTATTGCCCATTAATTGGGTAGTTGTGGGGAGGGGCAGTGCCTGGGATTTTCCTTGAAACTCAAATAGTTCTGATCTCTCAGTGTGCTATTTCTAGAATTGAAATGGTTATTCAAATAAAGAAATCTACATCAATTAATTGTATGTTTACTAATTAATTTGCATATGACTACATCTTGTTAAGGGGAAATGCCTACTTTGTTTTTTCTCCTGTGCAAGAGAAGGGAATACTTATTCGAAGATGGCATCTGTGTGCCACGTTCAGTTCTTTGTGTTTGTATACTACCCAGGTTTCCCTGGTCATTGTCTGATACTCTAGCTTCTACCCTATATTGTCCCTGTATATAATGCTTTGTTGAAATCAATAACTTTTAGTCAATGGAAAGATTCCATGTGATGGGCAGTCTAGAACCTTGTCTAGCAATGAAATCTTGTGCAAAGCTATTTCAATCTAAAACCATTGATTCACCCACTTCCTCCTCTTATGTCCCAAAATGTGGCTTTATCAATGATCATGACATATATGTGTGCATGATTTTACAAACAAATTAATTTTACTTTGGTTTCTGTCTCTCTCCCCTTTCCCTTTTTAGGGGCACTTTTATGCCACTTTGTGATGTCAGCAGGACATGGAACGAAGCCAGTCCTGACAGTCAAGCTTCCCACTGCAAAGCCCTCCTCCTTTTCCACTGGCAGAAGAGCCACCACCTCCGGGGAGGGAGGCCAGGCTCTTCCTTGAGGAGCAGAAGCAATAGGAGGCCTCCTGCAGTAGCCTGCACTGTCCCAGCCAACAGAGGCCCTGCCATGTACATAGCCAATGAGATGTCTGTAAAGGATTTGCACCCTCTTGTACATTCCCCCCCTTGCCCTTACAACTTGTTGATTGTGTCAGAATTGTCAGAGTTTGTAACAGTAACTTTCAGAAAATATTGTACTAAAAAGAAAATTGCACTCAATAAAAAATATGAAATAACTTTGTGGAGTTTTTTAAAGCTTTGCTACCTGAGAATGAAGGATATTACCAACAGAGATGGGGGCAGGTCTATGAACTGGATGTGTTAGGGACATATTATCAGCTGATATGCACCTGCATGAGCAGGAACTACAGCCAGAGCCACAGGAGGACCCTAATTCTGTTTTAAAAAAACACCAAAACATATTCTGGGCCCTCTCCTTCACCTTTCACTATAAATAAAGTAACAGTACAATCCTAAATAGCGTTACACCCTTCTAAGTCCATTGGTGTCAGTGGGCTTAGAACAGTGTAACTCTGTTTAGGATTGCACTATAAATATCTAACCCTTGTATTTGAGGAAGGGAAAGTATGGAGACTGAACTTTACCCAGTTGTTCGTTGTTTTGCCATCAAGTTACAGATCACTTACGGCAACCCCCATAGGGTTTTTAAGACAAGATGCTTTCAGAGGTGGTTTGCCATTGCCTGCCTCCCCTTCAGGACCCTGGCACTCCTTGGTGATCTCCCATCCAAATACTAGCCTGAGATCTGACAAGCTTGAGCTATCCAGGTCAGTCGAGTCAGTAGTTTAGTCAGAAGTAAACCTGCTCCGTCCTCTCAGTGTTTTGTCCAAGGGTAATTGTCAAACAGTGGGTAGTTATTTAATTTTTTTAAATCAAATGTTATGTTACTAAATGCAGTTTAACTTATCAGGTTGTCAGTATACAGATTCTGTGTATTTGGCCTAGCTCCCTGATATACCCCTTGATATACATTTCTGGCTACAGGTCTGGTAAAACTATCAAAATGTCTAAGGGCTGGTTCTCATGCAATATTTTACATCTAGTGCCCCTTAGTTATTTATAATCCTATGCTTTTAAGAACACCCGTGCTTAGTTTGCATCACATGCCCTCCATGAAGTATCAATGAAACCTGGGAGTCAATTAGCTGAGTCATGTTAGGCCATGGCCATCTTTGGCATCACTCTGGGACAAAGTGGGCCAATTCTGAAAGAGGTATAAAAGAGGGTTTTTCCCCCCTCTCAAGTCAGGAGGGGGCACTCTGGACTTATAAGAAAGAACACCACAATCAGGGTTGTTACATTTTGATGATGTCACAGGAAGGGGCTTCCCTCAATGATCCCCAGTCCAGCGAAAAGGCAGCAGACCACAGACCTTGTTCTTGTTAACAGAGTGAGATGACTCCATTTTTTAATTTCACTGTCTTTTTCTCATTTCTGAATATGGCAGGACCTCAGACATGGGTGGTTTCAGACTGAGGGAACTCCTCTCCCTGCCTCTGTAGTGGTAGTTCTTTGATTCACACAAGCTACGTACTGGGTTGTAATAAATCCATAGCTCTGGCTGTGTGGTACATTTGCAAATGCCAAATGCCTGGAGTGGGGGGACTAGTAGTAAAGGGCCTAGAAGGGCCCTGGCCCCCTTTGAGATACACTAGGATCCCTTCAGAAATGTTCAGCTTTTATTGACTAAGTCTTGGGACCTCTTAAATGTAAGGGGGCATGTGCAGGCAGTATTCCATCCTATTGCCTTGCTGAGAATGGGAACCTGGCCAGGGCTACTGCAGCCTGCTTATAACTGACTGAGCTCATTCTCATCTGTTCCATCCATGTTACTTCCCTTCTTTCTTTTGCCTCTCTCCTTAATGTGAGAGCATTGGACAGAACATCTGAAGGAGGTCTATACTCCTTTGGAGTTGCCTTGTCAGTTTATGGTGGAGAAGTTGACTCTAGAAGGTGGACTATGGGGAAGGGGGTACCCCATCTTACTTGGTCTGTACCTGTTTCTAATCACTCATTGCACACCACCTTGCTGCAACTTCTCTATGTGACAAAATGATGGTGTCTGAGTATATGCAGAATACCTTGTCAAGTCCCTACACTTACCTCCTCCAAAATCTAGGATTTGAGCTGGAGAACTGAGCAGGGAATACTAGTAAGGGGCTTAAACCTTCTACCCTCCCATTACAAAAAAAGATAAAAACCAAACATGAAACATGAAACATGCATTGCACAGGGCCAGAGTGGGCATAATATCCAAGCAGCCTGAAGCCCCACCACCTCTCACTATAAAAGAAGAATGTGGGGTGGGGGCTTGTGATGGAATGTCAAGGGTTAATGTCTGACAGAGTCTGAGAACCTTTTGATTGACAGGCTGTTCAAATGGATTTTTGCAGAGAGAATCAGTTAAGAAATGGCAGTTGGAAAGTGATGGTTGAAGAAGAGACAGTTAAGCACTGACTGTGGTCTGGGAAGGAGGCAAAAGGAGTGAGAGGATCAGAGAGGAACCCATTCAAGCTGAAACAGGAAATTGCTTCTAATTAAGAGAAGTAATCCATGACCAGTGAAAAGGGAGATAACTCTTAAAAGAGGAGTGATCCCTGGACTGTGTATATAGAAGGATTTTGGGAATTTTGTTACATGTTCCTGCCTTCTAGACTTTAAGAGCTGGTAAAACTCAGAAACCTATGCTTAAATGTTTAAGCAGAAACTAAAAAGAAAGTCTCCTTGAAGTTTTAAAATACCTTTTTGAATAGCAGAAACACTTACTTGTTGGCAACAAATTATCTGAAGTTAGTGTGATTATGAAGTTACCTCAGTTTTATTATCAGTTCACCTCATACATCCTACCCCTGATTCCACCTGACCTTGTGTCCTCTAAGTTAAATAAAACATTTTGTTTATAGGGGCTGCTCATCAATAAAAGAAGAAGAAAAGGGAAATCCTGCATGTGAGTGAGGTAAGATTGTGAAATTGCCATAGGGCTAAATAAAACTGAGTTAAGGAAGAGTGTCAGGGCTGCAAACGAGTACTGCTATTTGTGTCCAAGTTTCCTTAACAATGCAGAAACCACAGGCTGGTGAGAATAGCATGCAGGCCAGTAGAACATTGGCATCTCTCATTCCCACCTTCCCAACCACTCCCTTTTTAATCTGACCCCCCACAAGCACCACTGGTTTATAGCCTACCCATCCCTTGGGGGAAAAAACAAACAAATCCTATAAATGTTATTAGTTAAATATCCAAGACACATGGTTTATAAGCAAATCATATTTACTAGGCAGCTGAAGATATGTCATGTTACTTGCCAAAACACAAACACTAAACTTCCAGAATTTAAAACTAAATCGTTAGCAAAATGAGTGATCCCATTCCAAAGAAAAAGAAGCAGGATTTTAAAGACATAAGAAGTTGGATGATCTGCAATACCACATTTCTCTCTGGCACTGCTATCGTCATCTCCTTTCCCCCTCCACTTACTGAGAAGCCAAGTTTTCAGATGCTGCTTTTGAAAAGGAATGCAGAATGACATGTGTCCACAGCTGCAATTTTGTAATTCCATCAACTCTTTAGAGGTCTCAGTTGTCCACCGCTTTGGTTGATGAGATGTCATCCCTGATACTAATAAAACTGTGATTGAATTTTTTGTGAGTGCAAAAATGGTTTAACCAGGTAATGCTACGTTGGACTTGGATCCAGCAGAGGCTTATATCCAATGGAGCATTTCCACCCATGGAAGAAAGCATGACTTTCTTGCCTCCCCTGCCTCACTGCAGCAAAATATCCTTCCCCATGAAATGCTGCTCCCAGGGACAGGATTCCCCCAGGAACAGGATCGGAAGGTGCATTTTGCCCTGCAGAAGGGAGGGGACTGAAAGAAAGTGGGCCAGGAGAATGCTCTGTTGGATCCAAGCCATAATCTCCTCTAAATAGAATATCATCAAAATGTCACCATAGAATTTAGGGTCTGGATGACCACTAAAACATCTGGCCCTTAAATACACTTCAATTAAAATTATTAAATTAAGAATATCTTGTTTCCTCCCTGTACATTCCCTGCATGTGTAAAAAGGTCACTAGAAACAAATTTTAAGTCTTGTTTGCTAACTCCCCTCTTCGCTGTTCCTGTCAACCCACCAAAGTGGCAATAGTGCCTTTGGTATGCCACACCTGCAGGCCAAGTCATGTCTGGCCCTGAAAGTAGAACTCATTGATAAAATAACTGATAAAATCACACTGCGGGTATGCTTATTTGTATGCATACCATATTAGGCCAAATAGCAGTTATCCAGGGCTATTAGAAATCCAAAATACTGGGCCGAGGTTTAAACCCACCTGTCTCTTGTAATACAGTCCCAACTGGGGCCACACATACCTGATCATCACATTTAGAACACACTGGCTTCTCCTGTCACAGAATTCCCAGCACCTCATCTGGTTTGGCCCTCATTGAGGACGGCAATCAGGAGTGATCCTTCCTTGGAGAGATAACGTACTTCAACACTCCAGAAGACCAAGGAGGTCCTCTTGCCGTTTCCTGAGAAAATGAAATTCACATTATCATAACATTTCATTCCAGGATGTGGCAGCAGAGTATTCTTCCCTTTCTCAATTCTAATGTTTTATGGTAGCCAGGAATAGACAGCTTGAATCCCTGGGAGAGCCACTCTTTCATCACCTGCCAAGTGCTACACCTTTCTATCTGTTCTACTATTGTATCCCTTGGTTGTCTTAAAAGTCATAAGTGGCCAAGCTTGGTTATTTGGGGGGAGGGGTATGCAGTTGATTCTCTATTGGGCATATCTGTTTAGGTGCTCAGTGTCCCTCCTCCTTCAGATAGAATTTCTAAATTGACTCTGCTTCATGTCTATGAAGGAAAGGCTTCACAGAAATCCAAGAATACCCTCCTATCATGTTCTGGAATGAAACTGTATGGTAAGTTGATTTTTATTATATTAGTCGTTACTGCAACCAAATACAATCTGGAAAACTGTACTTCTGGGAACTACAGCTACTGAAATGCAAACCTGGCAAACAGAAAGCAGAGTCAGGAGGACTTTAAGACAAAAACAAGATTGGTAGGGAGGTAAAAGATGTACTTTCTAGTACAATATTTTAAAATGTGCCCTACTTCCCCAAACGTGGAGAAGTTCCAGGGGCAGTGCTTACCTGGAAGAGGGAGTACTTGAGGCATTTTTGCAACACAGTATTTGATTTTATTAACAAATCTATGAGTAGAACACAGGTGGAGGCAAAGAGGCACTCCTAGTGGGCAGCAGAGTGCCACTAGGCCACATGAGGTACCGAGGGAGGGAGAGAGGGAGAATGAATCCTCCATCCTAAGATGCTTCAAACCAACTTGCAGCTGTCTGCTTCTTTATCTGTCTCTTCCAGTATCAAAACTGCTCTTTCTTCATGCACATCTGAACCCTCCCTTCAGCTGGGTGGTAGTACTCAAGTGCTGATGGGTGCTTGGACAAGCCATTTCCTAAGAATTAAGACCCAATGAGGAGACATCTACACTCATTAAGAAGCTTTACTATTCCTTTTGTCATGGTTTTTGGTTCCTCCAAACACTAGGCCAAGCACATTTTAGAACAACTGTCTGTAAATTCACAACATCGAACTATGAGCAACATATTTTCAGCATATATTCTATGACAGCGGGACACAACACTGTCTGGCTTTCTTCCATGATTTTCTGATTCATTGAGCCTCAGGACACTGAAGTGGTGGCACCTCAGTCCTGAGGAACCAGGCCTGGGATGCTCCTAAGCATCCCCTATGTGGCAGAACAGGCCTGCTCTGACCTGCAGGCCCTGTCCCACCTTGCCCACCAAGGTTTTCCCAACAGCTGAAGAGGCTTTTCTCTCTCTGGTAACTTGCCACCACCACCTAAACTTTGTAGGAATTGCCCATTGGGAGGGTCAGGACTCCTAGCTTTTCTTCCAAGTTCTGAGGCCTTACCTCTGTGCAGGGGGCATTTCATAGAAAAAGAGGTGCAGGAGCTCATTAGCATAATTTATTTGCATGTGCCACACCCCCTGACATCACTGGAAGTGTGTCAGAAGGCAACACCCACTGCTCAGGCTCCACCCCTGGGTATGTCTTTCCATTCTGGGGGCTGTCATTCCAGTCCCAGAGTAGCTTATCTGGATCCAAAGACCTTAATGGAAAAACCATTCCACATTTTCTTTGCAGTTTTTTTTTTGTGCTGCAATGTATTTCACTGGAGCCCATGCAAGTTAATTGGCATTCCTAGCTCCCATTATCTCCAATGGGCCTTCAAGCCTCTCCCATTGTTTCCAATGGGCAATCCTGTCATTCCTTTTACACATTCCAGTTAATTGTCCCTTTGAAACTTTACCACACCATTTTAAGTAACAGCAAAATGAAGAGCATGAACATCTACAGAGTGCACATTTCTTGCCAGTGTTCTCTCTGGGCTGCACATGGCAAAAGGAAATTTTAAAAGGACTCTGATCTGAATGTCCCCCCCCCAATCTTGTTCATGCAGATCGGCTTACCATTTAAAAACAGACACCCTGTGAGGTAGGTGGGGCTGAGAGAGCTCTTTCGAGGACTGCTCTTGAGAGAACAGCTCTGAAAGAACTTGTGATTGACCCAAGGTTACACCACCAGCTGCAAGTAGAGGAATGGGTAATCAAACCTGGTTCTCCCAGATTAGAGTTCATCCTCCTAACCACTACACCAGACTGTAACTCAAAATGTTTAGAAGCAAGTGTAAGAAACATAGGACACCCTCTCCACCACATCAGATCCTTTACGCAGATCATTTCCAAAACAGTCCTTCACAGTCTAATTAAATGAACTAAGCAGCAAGCAAGATACACTGTTTTGAAAAGTATTTCCCTCATAGATACTCAGAGATCCTGTGGTCTCCCAGCAGTGACATTCACAAGCAACGGACAACCCAGAAGACTAAAGATGCACCAGAGTCCTCAACATGATGCTTAAGCAATAGGGAGGGGGGAGAGAATGAGAAGGCACTTATGTAAACCAAAAACACTGGGACACACTTCAGCTTAGTAAGCTGCCAAGCACATAAAAGATCAGACAGGTCATTTAACTTGTGGTCATTATTGGAAAAAGTTGATTTATCTACTTTATGATCCCTGCATGCACCTACACACACCCCGCCTTCCTCCCCAGACCAGGGCTGGTGGAGGAAGGCGGGGTGTGTGTAGGTGCATGCAGGGATCATAAAGTGTTTTTGCACACTAGGTGAGGCTACCTTCTGGCACACACACCCCTCCGTGCGCCCACCAATTTTCAAACATAAACTGCATTTTAGGAAGAATAAAAACACAAAAATTGAAATTGCTAATTTCTTTTTTAAAAAATTGTGAGAACAAGTAATACAATCTCTGATTTTCTCTCAAACAGAAAAACACAAATCACAAAGCATTTTGAATAATCCTGTTGATTGTGCTGTTGAAATTCAAGTCTCTTTAATGTTTCATGTGTAGTGAGATAAGAACTCAATATCACTGTTAATCAGAAAGCAGCTGATCTATAGTATCACAGCTCAAAAAGCCCTGACCCAAGTTCTAAACAATCTCATCCTTTAATTAGAAGGGACTTGCTCAAGAGACAGAAAGGCACTTATATAGAAGCCAGCTAAACTGTTTTGGGGAAGGGGCCTGGAGAAATGTCAGAGTGACTAATAGAAATGCATAAAGACCAGCATCACTCAGAATCTGACCATCACTGGGACGTTCACCAGCGTAAAGTACTGGGCTACTCAAGAACAAAATTAGCAGAAGAACCATAGAGATAACAGCCACTCCTGCCGAAATTCCACATAAACACACACCCTTCACAGCATCCCTCCCTGTCAAACCAGATTTGAGAAAGATCATAACAAAGCAGAGGGAAACACAGAAGTAGGATGAACAGAGGATATGCTCCCTGGTGCTCTATGAGTGAGCCACATCCCCTTCCTGAACATCCCTCTCTTTGGATTTGTCCTTTGGAAGATGGATCTCCCCCTGCATTGTCCCCCCCAACCACAACAGCAAGGTTCTTGTAATGTATTCATCTATGACCACGTGCGAAGCGAGGTCTCCACGCAGTCCAGTGAAGTGCCCGAGCTTCGCTCCCAGAGACAATGGCCAAGCGGCTACTAGCCCCTAGCCACTCAGAGGGCTGGGCTCCTGGCCGTAAGCCTATAGAACTCTCAGCCACTGTTATAGCCTGTCACAAGCGTGGGGTGTGTTTGGGGTATGGGGTTTAATGCACATATAAGTTGGCCTGTGAGCCGGGTAGTTTGTCTTGTTCTTCACCTAATAAAAGTATGAGAGCTGAAATCACTAGTAAGTCTCAGTACTTTTCACTGGTGATGAGGATGGGATTCTACCTCCCATGAACAACGACCTGGAAGAAGGTTTGAGCGTCGCATCGAGTGCCAGTACCAAGGCATGCCGCTCAGCATCAGCCCCAGTTTCACTGGTCCCCGCTCACCACACCGCTGACTCCGAGCGCAGCACCGCACCGCTCCATGCTTCCGCAATCGCTGCCACCACTCCCAAGCAACACCCTCCACGTGGAGTCGCTACGACGGCCATTCCCCAGGAGAGCATCACTGCTTTCAACATCTCCCGCCCTGCACAGTGGGAAACGTGGCTCGAGATTCTGGAAAGCTACTTCTCATGCCATGACATTGTGGACCCGGGTAAGAAGAAAGCCCACCTCCTCTGGGCCTGTGGGATGGATACCATCCTACTGCTGAAGGACCTGATTGCGCCTAAGCAGACCAAGAATGAAACCTATGGGGAGCTGGTGAAGGCCCTTTCCACCCACCTCTCACCAAAGCCCACAAAGTTTGCTGAGCACATGGACTTCTTTGTGCCAGTCCAGGGTCCAGACGAGATGGCTTCTGACTTCTTGGCTGGATTCCAGCGGGTGGCCACAAGGTGCTCTTTTCCCGACCTGGTGGAGGAAATTGGTTAGCCAGGATGACCTGGACCTGGATATCAGTTGATGCTGCCACCACCGAAGCTCAAACCATAGCGACCCATAAGGGGGCCTTTAAATTGCACCGTCTTCAGTTTGGGGTGTCAGTCGTACCGGGCATTTTTCAATCTTTTATGGATTCTCTTCTGAAAGGGATCCCCGGAGTTCAGCTGTTTCTAGATGATGTGCTCATCACGGGTCCGGACGCCTCGATCTTCACGGAACGGCTCTGGGTGGTGCTTCAACAGTTTGACACAGCGGGCTTGAAAGTCAAACGGGAAAAATGTCTTCTCAGAGTGCCCCGGGTGGAGTTCCTGGGATTTGCCGTGGATAGTGCAGGCATACACCCCACTGACAACCAGATGAAGGCGATCACTCAGGCTCCCCCACCCTCTTCAAAGACTGAACTGCAGGCCTTCCTCGGCCTATTACATTTTTATCATTCTTTCCTCCCTCTCAAGGCAGCCGTGGTGGAGCCTGCTCAACAAAAACGCCCCGTGGGCTTGGAGGCCGGAGTATGCTGCCATGTTCCAGGCTGTGAAGGACCTCCTGGTTTTAAACTCCGTCTTTTCACACTTCAACGAGGATCTGCCGGAGGTCCTCGCCTGTGACACATCTCCATATGGGGTTGGGGCGGTCCTGGGCCATCAGCTAATGGATGGCCGGGAGGTCCCAGTCACCTATTATTCAAGGACCTTGTCGACTGCAGAGCACAACTATGCACAGATCGACAAGGAGGTGCTGGCTATGGTAGCGGGGGTGATAAATTTTCACCACTATCTGTATGGCAGGCCCTTTACGATCCTCACAGTCCATAAGCTACTTCTCGGCCTCCTGGCCCCACTTGTTGTGGCAAGTGCTCTAGTGGTCTGTTTTCTTGGCAGGGTACTCGTATTCGCTCATCCACTGGCCCAGGAAGGCGATGGGCCACGTGGATGCTTTGAGTCAGCTCCCGCTACCAGCTTCGTATCTGGATCCAGCACCAGCTCATCAGGTCACACTCCTGGAGGCTCGCCCCAGCCAGCCCATGCACGTTCGGGAGGTGGCGCGTCACACTGCTAAGGACAAGATCCTCTGTCGTGTCTTGGACTGGGTGAGAAGGGGGTAGCCCCCGGGCTAGGAGGGCAGACTTAACGTGTTCACCTCCCACAAAGATGAGCTGTCGGCCCACAAAGGCTGCTTGATGTGGGGAGGCAGGGTGGTGATCCCGACCCCCTTGAGGGAATGGGTTCTTCCAGATCTCCACAAGACACATCAGGGGGTGGTCTGGATGAAGCGCTGGCCAGGAGCTATGTCTGGTGGCCAGGGCTAGATCGGGACATTGAGGACGTGGTCAAGAGATGCCAACCCTGCCAGGAATCCCGACCCAAACCTCCCAGGGCCCTCGCCCGAGCCTGGGAGTCATCCCACAGGCCCTGGTCCAGACTACACTTGGACTTCACCGGCCCATTCCAGGGTCAGCTGTTCTTCATTCTGGTGGACACATACTGCAAGTGGCTGGAAGTGGTCCCAGTGCTGTCCACCTCCACAAAAGCAGCAATAAGCACCACGTGGAGGATCTTCAGTGCCCAGGCCATTCCCAACACCCTGGTCATGGACAATGGCACAGCCTTCACCTCTAGCGAGTTCCAGGACTTTACCCAATACTACAGGCCCCCTTCCACCCTGCAACCAACGGACCAGCCAAACGCATGGTCCAGATGGCCAAGGAAGCACTCTGCCACCTGGACAGTAAGGACTGGGACTACAAGTTGGCCGCCTTTCTCTTTGGCCAGTGAACAATGCCCCACACCACGATGGGCCACAGCCCAGCAGAGCTCCTCCTGGGCAGACGCCTGACAACCCAGCTGGATTGTCTTCACCCCAATCGAGCACTGGAAGAGGAGCCAGACACTGTGTCACTGGAGGCGGCCAGAGGATTCTGTGCATGCCAGGAACTATGCGCAGAGCCCGCCATGGATTCTGGCCCAGGTGGTGAGAGTTACGGGTCCCCAATTGTACGAGGTCTCCAGTGAGGATTGCCAGATACTCCGCCACCACATTGACCAGCTGCATTGGCGGGTGCTGCCTTATGACCCAGAGGATGTCGAGGATCCAGGCTCCCCAGAGGCTATGGTGTCCCCAAAGCTACCAGAGACTCCTGTTTCTTCCGACCCAGCGCTCGACCTATCACTGCCCCCGTGGGCCCCAGACAGCATGGCCACACTGGAAGGGACATCACAGACCGATCCACCGCAGCTGACGCCGGCCAGCCCTCAGCCGAGTACACCGGCCCCCGTCAGTGCGCCTATGCTCCATCGCTCCATGAGATCACGGAAGGCGCCCACTAATCTCCAGGACTTTGTCTGTGGGTGTTTTTTGGACCAAGGGGGGAGGGGTGTAATGTATCCATCCAGGGGTCTTTTGGGGGAGAGCATGCTGGAGTGCAGCTCTGGCAGCTCAGGAGCCACAACAAATGGGGGTGGTGGCAAGCCCCGCCCCCAGCCAGCGTCCCCGGTAGGGGTGTGCAAAATAATAATAATAATTTGGCCCAATTCGGTTCGGCCAAATCGGGCACCAGCAGTTTCAGAGGGCAAAAAGGCTCCCACATGTCACACACCTCAAAAAGAATATTTATAGTACTGGGGAAAAAATGCAGAAAAGGGCAACTGCAATAATAAGAGGAGGACGCTTTCCCTATGAAGAAAGGTTATCACGTTTGGGGATCTTAGCTTTGAGAAACAATGACTGAGGGGTGACATGGCAAGAGGTTTACAAGACTATGCATGGGATAGAGCAGGTAGAGAAAGAAGTACTTTTCACCTTTTCTCACAAGACAAGAACTCGTGGGCACTCAATGAAATTGCTGAGCAGTCAGGTTAGAAGTTAGAACAGATAAAAGGTTTTTTGGTTCTTACAGGTTTACAACTTTAAAAAGTTCTGCTGGTTGCTGTATATTCTGGGGGCTGGTGGGGGGTCGGTTTGGTTTTTTTTCCTGTCTGCTCCAGCCTCCATTCGTTTGTCAAATTCCATCTGGAAGCTGTTCATGCCAGCCACCACCACCACCTCCTGTAGCAGTGAATTCCATGTGTTAATCACTGTTTGGGTGAAGAAGTCCTTCCTTTGTTGGACAGAGTGTGCCTTGACTATCCAAGCCTGCCCCTTTAGGACTTCCCAGCCTCCAGCCTCTCACCTGCTTGCACTGTAGATCCAGCACTAGGAGCCCCTTATAGTAACCACACTAAAGCAGTCCAGTGGTACACTATATACAAGGGTTTTATTCACAGTATTCACAAGCAAAGTGCTATGCCAGACATCCACTATACAGAAGAAGAGATACATGGCAACTGTACAAAGACTTATATACAAAGCTCCACCAATCAGTGTACTGCTGAGTTCAGTGCTGATCAGAACAAGTTGGGACTTGTCCTCTCTATACATCAATTAACACCAGCTGACAGGTAGCTGTCAACTTAGATCCTAATGATCTATCTACTGGAGATTAACATACAACATCCTTTCTTCTGCAGTTGCCCTTTTCTGCATTTTTCCCAGTGCTATAAATATTCTTTTTGAGGTGTGTGTGGTGTGAGTGGTCCAATGAGGTTGCACCATCAATTTATACATGTATAAATGTTGTTCCTTTTGGTCTTTTAGGGTTTCTGTGTGGCACTGTGGCATGCTTGCACTGCCACAGTGCCACTTGTTCTGGAGTGTGCCACTTCTTCTCATGGCAAACAAGCACCTCCCAAGACAGTTCACTTTCCCTGAGATTCTCTGGGAGAGTCTGACTGCTGGTGCTACCTGCTTCCCTGCCATAAGTACTGCTGGCTGGGTTTCCCCATTGGAAACAATGGAGGTAATGGGGGTAACCTGTTTGGGTGCCCCTAGAATTAGGCCCATTGGTCCCATTGCTTTGAGACATGGGGGTGTATGTGGCGAGAGACTCTCAAAGCTACCCTGAAAATTTGGATTCTCTCCCTCAAACCCCCTCCCCCTGGAAAAAATGTGATGTCATTGTATTAACATTCCCCAACAGAACAGAAAAGATGAGGGTCAGAAGTAGTTGTGCATTTCCTCATATCATGTAGCTTGTGTCACCTTTCAACCCTGAAAGATTCCTGTCAGTGAGGTGGAAGGAAAGCATGCTGTACTACAGTGTTGCTCCCAAGTACAGTGTTCACTTTTCCCCCATGGGTATGGATGGCATTCATTCATTTGGGGCGGAGAAAGCAGAGGCCTGCACTAGGGTTTGGGTTAAACCTGCTCCTTGCCACTGGTGATCCCAGGCATTAAGAAGCAAGCCTGCTTCTGTTTGTATAGCCCCTTCAAGGGGTTCTTGCTGTGAACTGGAAGAGATTACTCCCTTGACATCAGAGAGGGAAAAATTCAGATACCCAAAAAAGCTAATCAACTGTCTCCTAGTTTTCAGCTGGAAATCTGTGCTGTACCACTTCAGACTGTGGGTGGGGGGCTGCCTTGACAGAATGATTCTTCATGCAGAATGAAAACCCTTTGTGCAATCCCCTAACCCAGCATGTCAAGAAAAAAGGTTCAAGCCTCATTGTCTCCCTGATATGCCACTTGTCTGTGTTCTGGAATCATTCCCCCCCCATCACATTCCATCATGGCACATTCCATCAAGCAAGCAGTATGAAGTGATACAGACCAACCCAAGTTTACCACTTCAGTGAGAACTTACCCTGCTAGTGCTAACCCTTCCTTCCTTCCTTCCTTCCTTCCTTCCTTCCTTCCTTCCTTCCTTCCTTCCTTCCTTCCTTCCTTCCTTCCTTCCTTCCTTCCTTCCTTCCTTCCTTCCTTCCTCTTCTGCGCCTGTCACATCAGTAACTGTAAAGCAATACACATCATTTCGCAATTTGTACTTAACATACTGCTTGTACTGTATTTCTTGGCAAAGGCCACTTGGGAAGAGCTGTGGCTTTAAAAACTGGTGAAACATTTGCACATCAAATCCCCTGGCTTTGCTTTTCAGAGTATTACTTTGAAATAACATCCCTCAATTGCAGTGCCAGATTTAAGGTTACTCTTTACAAAACAGAACACGCTGCCTTGACGTTCGGCTTCTCTTTGCACCCTCTGACCCACTGTCTTCTCTCTTGTGTCATTTCTACCTACTGATTTGTGCAGACCTCTGAGTCTCCCCTCCCAAGTGGTGTTTACTCCCACAAAGAAGCCTTGAAACTGGATAGACTGTCAGAATGACTTGATGTTGCATGTTGGATAAAACCTCTTTGGAAGCTCAACCATTAATTGTCAAATCAGTAATAACCTAATGGAAACCCCAGCCCTCTGGATGCAGCATAACAACCCCCTGATTTTCTAAAAAGCATCACCTTCAAGAAAAACACAGACCTGATGAACTCCTCAGGTCAGGTCAGGTCAGCCATTAATGCAAAACCATGGCTTATTTTAGCTCTGGTTAGTCAGTAAAAGGAGGACTGGGCCAACAGGAATTGAGTGGATCCTCGGTTGTCATGACAAATCCTGACTTCAGCACCCTGTCTCTTTCCCCCAGTTCCCTGCCATTAATTATAGTTAATCTATCAACTTCATAAGACCTTAAGACCTTGGTTTGAGATACCTGAGCTAGCCAATAGCATGGTGACACAGGTTCTGAAAACAAATTGCCTATGGTTAGTTTAATAAATCTATGGGTTTGCATTACATTTGAACTGGCCCATTAAATTAAGGGTAGGGAATCGGTGAGGAAATAGCTTGAGTTTTGGGTTGCAGGAAGTGATATGTAATCATTGGAAGAGTTTAGTTACTTCCATAACAATTTTGCCAGGCTGCTGGTGATCATAGAGATTTGGTTTAGGACTTAAACTGCACAGTCTGCAAATGTGTATATAAATAAGGGGGGGGGATTGTCCATGTAACTGCTAAAAGGCCAAGGGCAAATAGTCCTGCCACTCTGGTGTCAATTTATTAAAATGAGTCTGAGCATGCTCACTGAAGCAGAACTGGTGAGTTCCAAGTTAGGAAAGGGACTCAATGTGTTAAATAACATTGACAGTTCTACCAAGTTCCCATAGCCAGATCCAAGGACAAGAAACGTCAAAGGTCCTCAAAAAGCAGGTCCAGGAGTGGGGGATAAAGCACTCTGTCCAATCCATTACTGTTCACTCAGCTCTCCAACGTGTGACTGAAAAGAACCAGAAGTGTAGGTGCATGCAGAGCATAACCCAGCTGGCAAGAAGAACCTAAAATCAACAAATACTGTGCTACAGACAATTACAAAATACCTCAAGTAATTTGTATATTTATTCATTTTTATATATTTTTAATTTTTTCCTATTTTTCTATATTTCCTATAAATTATTCACCATTATATTAATTACCACATAAACATTAACACATAGAAAATCATATATCCAAAATTTTTGTATCGTCTTTTTATATAACAAAAGATATTGCTCAACCTCTTTATTAATACCAGTCCTCCTTGTACAAAACCCTCCTTCTTAAAACTGAAGGTGGGGAGCATTTTGCAAGCCCAGTAGAACCAATGCAATGTGCCCAGCACAACTAGTGTCACTATGGCACTGCAAACCCAACAGAACTAAGGTCAAGCCAGGAAAGTGCTTTTGGGGGAGATATCAGGCACAGGTTCAAAAGTGTATAGAATGGACCCCCCACAAGCTACACACACCAAATGCACAGGGAACCTCACCCTGGCACCCGCTCCTCTACAATCTCTCCAAGTTGGGGGTCAATTACATTTTTGGGGTCCCTGTTATGGACCCCCCCAAAAAAGATCTCCCCAGTCCTCTCCCTGGAAAAGATAGCTGCAGTTACAGCTCTAGAACAAGCCAGTGGCACCAAACACACAGGGAAATTTCACCTGGGCAGACCTCCCCCAGCCAGACACTCGAAGCAAGGCAAGCATCCCCAATACACTCACAGCCCCCCCCCCAAGCCTCCAAAGCAGGTTCTAAAGGATAGAAATACAGAATCCACCAAAATAACCCATGGCAGCTTGATGGGCACCCTAGCCCCACCAGACAAGCAAAGGAAGCATGCCCACAAATCTCACAGACCTCCCCCTGCCCAGGGCTGAAGCATTATGGTGTATTCCTCTGCTTTTCAGAGGAAAGACTTGTCAGGCTCGTTGGGCCACCCACAATTCTCCAAAGGCGGATTTGAAAGGACAGAAAGGCAGACATGACAAGACTTTTGACAGGGGCTTCCCAAAGTAACCCCATGTGTGGCGCCCCTGTAGGGCGTCTCTCTCCCTGGTGCCTTGCCAACTCTCCCGGGGCGCCCAGGTAGGCAGAGCACGACTCCGGTGGGTGGGAACACAGGGCCTGTTGACCCGGAGGCCTCAGATGGGGGAGTCCTGCTGTACCTCTGGTTGCCTCACCGGGCTCAGGGCAGGGTCCTCCCCTTGTTGACTTGTGGGTCTCTGGCTAGCGTCTCCGCCCTTTTCTCTCTCTCTGGGACACGGAGTCTCAGCCAACCTGCCCACTCTCTCAGCCAACGACTCCTCCTCGGCCTCCATCCACTTTCCCCCTTTTATTCCCCCACCTCATTGTGCTCCACCTTCTACCACCCACCCCATGTCTTCATTAGTGCCCCAACCCATCCTTCTGCAACTCGGGCTCCAGTTGGCTCTCTCAGGGCTGCGAGGACCCGCCTCCGTATCCCGGGTGTTCCGCGGCTTCTGGGCGGGGTTCACTTCCCTCTGCGTGTTGTGAGGGTGACATTGAGTGCAAAGGGTGCAAAGGGTGCTTGTTGTGGGGGGAAGAAGTCCTCCATCCCCTGCATGCCACAAGCCCATAACCTCAGGCACTAAACCCATCCTGCCAGCCTAGTAGAGCCTGGCCCTATCAGGGCATCACCAGGGATCTCAGAGCCTCCTTACCCTGATTTGTTCCTGGGGCTGTCCGCAGAGGGAAAACAGTTGTTAACACTGCCCAGAGACACCAGCAGTTACTGCTAACACTCTTTGGAGAAGAGGACTCTCCAAAGCAGGGATTCAGAAGGTGGGAGGGAAACCCAAAGTTTGGAAACATTCCCGCACCCTCCCCAGTGACCCCTGTGTGACAAAGTGCCAGGTGTGCCACAGCTATGTTCAAAGAGGTGCAAACCCCAGCACTTGTCCTTCTCCATCCTCCACAGGTACCTTCAAAGGGTGTATCCCAGTATGTTGCTGCCAAAGGAAAGAGTGGCAGTCAATGGGAGGAAGAACAGGCCCACTCCCTCTCAGCAGGGAGAAGCAGAGGGGGAATAGGAGGCCACTCCAAGTAAGGTTCCCCACACTTGGCCTGTCGTGGGTGGGACATTCAAGGCCAACTGGGATGTTGCCCCCCTTGAAATGCAGTCCTTGCTTGAGACCTTCTGATGTCTTGTTACCCACTTCTGGCACAGCAGCAAGTCTGCCCATCTGCTGAGTGAGAGACAGGGGGAGGGGGAGGGGGAATTCCACCTATGCCATGATTGCATGTTTGGCAAAGCAGAGGAGGGCAGTGCAGGATGTCATCTCCTCCATGACCATCCTGCATAGGCATGAGCTCCAATGACTGGCTGGCCCTCTCCCAAATGTTGCGGGTCCTCATGCCCTTCCAGGACACCACTTATATGCTGTGCACTCATATGGCCAGCCTGGAGCAAGTCATCTCCCTGATTTGAGGGTTATACCAGGTGCTGGCTTCTGCATTGGAGCTGGATGTTCTCCCATGGGCAGAGAGGTTGAAGGTGGGCATCACCACCAGGTTGCATCCTCTCTGCAATAAAGGGAAGTACAAGCTGGCCTGTGCCTGTGTCATCCCCCCCCGATAAAAGGCAGGGTTGCTCTCCTGAAAGCAGAGTTCTTGCAATGGAAGTGTGAGCTCTGAAAAGACTGAGGAGGCTACAGGCCAAAAGACATGGCTAGAGGAAACAGCAGGTGGAAGAGGAGGAGGAGCAGCAGCAGCCCAGCACCTCTGCCTCAAACAGCCCAACCAGGGAGAAGGAGGAGGAGGAGGAGGAGATGATGAAGAAGAGAGAAGAAGAGATTGGATTTATACCCTGCCCTTCACTACCTGAAGGAGTCTCAGAGCTTACAATCTCCTTTCCCTTCCCCTCCCCACAACATATACCCTGTGAGGTAGGTGGGGCTGAGGGAGCTCTGAGTGAACTGCTCATGAGAGAACAGCTCTGAGAGAACTTATGACTGACCTAAGGTCACACCAGCAGCTGCACGTGGAGGAGTAATCAAGCCTGGTTCCCACAGATTTGGGTCCATGCTCCTAACCACTACACCAAACTGGCTGTCCCCACTACTGCTTGTCAGTGAAGAACTGAGAGGTCAGCAGTGACAGAGATATCAGGTGTGCAATGGTGGAGGATTTGGCAGAGGTGATGGTGATGGAGTACCTTACCAAGTCCCCTAAGCCTGCTAACACTGATTCCCTGGAGTACTGGTCACACAAGGCTGTCATCTGGCCTGACCTCTCTTGTGTGGCCATGAGCCCTGAGTCTACCTTACACCCAAATGCCAGCAGGGGAGAGGCATTCACAATCAGGAGGGTATTAAATGTGGGTTCTCAGCCAAGGCACTCAGTAGCTAAGTGCCACTGCTCTGCGTGAGCAGAGAGATGGGGTGGCTGAGAGCCCTGATTCCACCAAACCCCAGCAGGGAAGCAAAATTCACAATCAAAATGTGGGTTCTCAGCTGAGGCATCCAGTAGCTAAGCCCCTGTGCTTGGTGTGAGCAGAGAGACGGGATGACTCAGAAGTCTGAGTCCACCTAACACCAAAATCCCAGCAGGGGGAGAGGAGTTCACAATCAGGAGGGAACGTTCTCTGCTAGCCCGCTTTTAAAAAGTTCCCTGCCTCTCCGTGTAACTGCCAACAGCCAACAGAGGAGAGGATATGGATCTGAGCTGAATGTATTTATAGTATTCTGATCCCATAGAGCAGATTGGGAGCTCTGTTATTGGCAGCCAACAGTTCCTGTTAAGCTTTGGAGGGCTCCTATTGGTGTTTCCAAGGCTGGAGAATTCTGCTCCCTATCGTCTTGGAGTTTTGTAAACAGTTTAATTAAGTAGAGACAATTTGTCTGGAAATGCATCTATTTACAAACCTCCACGAACAGCACTAAAGTTTGTGAAATGTTGGTGCTGGTCACCCGTCCATGAACATCACCTCATGAACCACAAACCGGCTAAAATTCATGATGAACTTTACTTCGTGAGCCCATCCTTAACTAAAAAGGTAGTTTTGAATACACTTATATCAGGCTTCTGAATTGAATGGCCCGTTAGGGAGGTTGATTCCCAAATTGCATTTTGACCTCCCTGTGCATTACAATACAGGTGTGATTTCCCCTAAGAGAAGGGAGGGATATTTGGTTTGATTTCTGCCTGACCCTGAATCATAGATGCAAGATGGAACACCTGAAATCATTGCTAAGTCACAAAACAAATAAGGAACAATATGCTTGTGTTACCTTCTAGCCTTGAACACCTACACAATAGCAGCTGACACATTTTATATTCTAATCCCAGACTTTTTTTTTTCTGTGCGGATACCTATTCCCTCCAACAGGGGCCTCACTGTCCCCCAACAGCTTTTCCTACATAGTCAGTAGACTTCCTGGGTTTGTAGAAAAATCCGAAAAGTAAGGAAATCCCTTCAGGGACGGTTGAATTCCCCCCCAAAAGCCTTTTGAAATGGCCTCTGCAGGGACCTGACTCCAGGCAGCAACGGTGAGAGATTAGAACGTTGGAGGGGGGGGAGGGAGAGGCTTCTGACTGGCTCTGTCAGTCAAAGGGTGGGGGAAGGGCCCTTTCTTTCCAGGCCTCTTTCGGCCTTGGAGGGAGGGAGGGGGAGGGCGCCTTGGGGCCAGGCTGGGGGATTCCTAGAGGTTTTGGGGTGGAGTGCAAGGAGGGCAGGATTTGGGGAAGGGAGAGGCCTCAGCTGGGTATCATGCCACAGAATCCACCCTCCAAAGCAGCCATTTTCTCCAGGGAGACAGATCTCTGTTGTTCACAGATCTCTGGAGTTCACTCTCCAGCAGGCCCCACTTGGAGGTTGCCAACCCTAGGCCTGGCAGGGTTGCCAGGTCCCCCCACGGGCACTGGCAGGGGACGGGGTAGTGGGGCTGCCAGCTCCAGGTCTGGAAACTCCTGGAGATTTGGGGATGGAGCCTGGGGAGGACAGGGACCTCAGTGGGGTACAATACCCTAGAGTCCACCCTCCAAAGCATCCATTTTCTCCAGGGGAAGTTATCTCAGTAGTCTGGAGCTGAGCAGTAATTCCAGGGGATCCCCAGATCCCACCTGGAGGCTGGCATCCCTAGGCAGCACCCTCTGGGTGACTTGATGCCACCTAATTTGCATGACTCAACTTGGCCTGGCTGCTTGCTGCTGTTCAGCAGCCACCCTATGAAAGCCAGCAGTGATGCAGCAGTTAGAGCCTCAGAGTAGGGTCTGCAAGACCCAGGTTCAGATCCCCATATTGTGGTGGAAGCTGACTGGGTGATTTTGGACCAGTCACATACTTTCAGCCTAACCAACCTCACAGGGTTGTTGTGCAGATAAAAAGGAGGTGAGAATAATGTAAGCTGCTTTGGTCCCCACTGTGGAGAAAGACTGTAATTTTCCTTGGTAGAAGCTGTGGGGGAGGGGGTGGAGACAAAAAGCTGAAGACAGACAAAGGCAGATAAAGGTTAAGTTGGCTGTTGGGTGGGAAGGAAATAGGGTTGCCAACTCTGGATTGGGAAACTCCTGGACATTTAAGGGGTGGATCCTGGGGATGGTGGGGTTTGAGAAGGGGAGGAACTTCAGACCAGTATAATGCCACAGACTCCACCCTCCAAACCAGCCATTTCCTCCATGAGAACTACCATTGCCAGCCTCTGGGTGAGGGCTGGAGATCACCCAGAATTACAACTGTTGTCCGGGTGACAGAGATCAGTTCCCCTGGATAAAATGGGTGCTTTGGAGGGTTGAGTCCATGGCTCCACCCCCAGAAGGGAGAAGGAGTGTGAGATAGGTAAGGGTAGAGGGGAGGAAGCAAAGGTGTGAGGAATGGGATGACCATCCCGCAAGTTTCTTGCGGGTCTCCATTTGTCTATACTGTAATCGAATGGTAGCATAAATATTACAAGGGCTGCTTTCAAGGCAAGCAGGCTGTAGTTATTTCCATATTAGCCAGTTTATTCTTCCCAGTCAGGCAACAAAATATGCAGACAGAAAAAGCCTTGCACTGAAGCCTGAAATACTCATAGAAAGAGGTCGAGGAGAATTCAGTGCTAAGTGGTTTGGCTTTGTGAAGTCTTTCTAGGAAGGTTCAGCCCATAGACAGAGCATCAGTAGTGCACAGCAGTGTCAGCCCAATACCAAGTTGATAGTGTTGCATTAATCAGAGAAAGGGGTTTCTGTGCCCCACAGAGTCTTTGTCTCTATCGGTGACTTGCCAAAGCAAATTGCCTTATGCAAAATATTTTAAAAAATGGAATAGGATACAGAAAATTAAAGAAACCATGCATATTTGTACAATTCATTTAGGTTGCAGTAATCTGCTATTGTTTGCATAGAATTTGGCTGATCTTGGTGCAGCATTTTGATTTCAGCTGATATACACTCCTGAACACAGCTAGATAAATACAGCTGTCTTAAGTTGTCATAGATTCAGGTGGGTAGCCATGTTGGTCTAAAGCAGCAGAACAAAGTTTGAGTCCAGTGGCACCTTTAAGTCCAACAAAGTTTTATTCAATGTGTAAGCTTTCAAATGCAAGCAGACTTCTTCAGATATAATGAAATAGAAATGTAGACTTATCATCACATCCTCATTTTCTAAAACTGTATATGCCATTAAATGCCAACAATGTCCTTTGGTTCTCTACATAGGGCAAACAGGTCAAACCCTACGCCAAAGGATAAATGGACATATGTCTGACATCAAGAACCACAAATCTGAGAAACCTGTAGGAAAACACATCACCCTTCCATGACACTCAGTGGGTGACCTCAAAGTAGCTGTTTTATTACAAAGGAACTTCAGGAACCAACTGGAAAGGGAAATTGCTGAGTTGCAAGTTATTACAACACTCAGAACAATGGAATCTCCAGGACTTAACAGGGATATTGATTTCTTATCTCACCACATATGCTCACTTCATTCAGCCCTTACATCTGTATTCTCACCAATCCCACAAAAGGCCATACATTATTTTATTTTATTTCTTATTTGGAATAATAGATTAGAATGGTAGACTGTAATGTAATCAGGGCTCTTTTTGTAGCAGGAATTCCTTTGCATATTAGGCAACACACCCCTAATGTAACCAATCCTCCAAGAGCTTACAGAGCTCTTCTTACAGGGGCTACTGTAAGCTCTTGAAGGATTGGCTACATTAGGGGTGTGTTGCCTAATATGCAAAGGAGTTCCTGCTACAAAAAGAACCCTGAATGTAATGAATAGTAGAATATAATGTAATTGAAAATGGTAGATTGGAATGTATTTTTCTGATCTGGAGACAGGGGAGAAAAGTCTACACAGCCAATCACCTCGCTTTAAAGAAGATGCTATAAGGTTGCCTCCATGCTTGCGAGGAGACAGATGGAGTGTACCAATAGGGTCTCAGTTAATTACTTTCAGCATGCTACAATTAAGGATATGTCTGCCCATCAGTCTCCAATTTTGACATATTTATTTCCTTCACTATGACCCCCCCCCAAATTAAACCCAAAGAAATGGTAACCAGTCATTATGCTGTATATTCATTATATACCTATATGTATGGGCAGGTAATTTCCATTTTATTGTATCTGAAGAAGTGTGCATGCACATGAAAGCTTATACCTTGAATAAAACCTTGTTGGTCTTTGTTGGTCTTAAAGGTGCCACCTGCCTCAAACTTTGTCAAGTTGCCATAGTCTGCCAATTCACAACCAGCGTAGGGGTTCCCAAGCTGAGTTTCAGCACTGCAGCAGATTAACAGGGAGGGTGATCAACTTGCTTGTGGCAACATGTTTGGAAAAACCAAAGCTGCAAAATCTGAGTTGTTAAATGAGCAGAAGTTCTCTGGAGGCCAGGAACTGCAAACCTCATAGATGGCCCTAATCACTTTACTTTGCTTTGTGTGTGAATGTATGTGTGTGTGTTTTAACAATTTAGTCTTGCCTTGGTGACTTAGCTTCAGGGAAAACCCATTCATGGCTTGGAGAACACTCTTAGGAATGGACAGAGGCCAGTTCGTTTTGAGAATTAAATGAGTGAAAACCATCTGTGAGTTTAGAGGAAGCTTAGCTAGAATTGCCCATAATCCTTTCTCCATTCAGATGTTTGGCTCTGTTACATTTGCCCAACAGTCAGGCCGTTCTACAAAAAAATGATAATGAAAAGAAGCAAGCAGATTCTGGGTGAGATAAAATATTTACAGTAAAATCCTCTTTCCCTCTCACCATATCAACCACATACACAAGCATGCCCAGTAGCACCATCAGCTAGATTATAATTAGAACAAAATGGCCCAATGGCAAAATTATACGGCAATTTGCATCAAAGGAAAGCATCTGCTTGGATTATTTGAGGTGTTTCTCTACTAATTACTAGAGGCATACCATCAGAAATGAACTGATCTGTATTTTTTCATATATATATGGATCATATTATATATATATATATATGAATTATATATTATATATATAATATAACTAATCCAATTGCTTTAAAAAGGAAGATACCTGATCACCTATTTATTCTTGCATCTCACGGTTTGACACAGAAGATAATATTTAAGGACATTTTCTAACTGGAAAAGTTAGCAGTTGTTCCCACCCAATCACTTGCCTGTCCCCACTGACTCTTTTTTTTAAAAAAAATGCAGATGGATTACAAAATGTGATAAAAGCTATTTAGTCAAACAGCAAATATCTCTAATAAACAAAACAATGCAGCAGGGTTAGGACTGAAGAACTGGAAAACAATTGGTTTATTTATTTACACAGGGGTCTTTTCGTAGAAAAGCAGCTGCAGGAGCTCATTAGCATATGGTATGCTAATGAGCGGTTAGGCTATTAGCATATGCCATGCCCCCTGACATCACCGGAAGTGATGTCAGAAGGGGAAGCAAAAGGGGGGGGAGGCATCTTCAAAAGCCTCCCCTTCCCTTCCCCAGCTGGCCTGGGTGGGGGAGCTAAGAGAGAAGGGGTTTAAAGTTTAAACTCCTTCTCATGAGAGTTGGGCCACAGAAGGAGGAAAGAAGGAAAGAAAGAGAAGGAAAGAAGGAGGGAAAGAAAGAGAGGGAAGAAGGAGGGAAACAGGGAAAGGAGGAAAAAAGAGAAGAGAAGAAGGTGGGAAAGAAAGAAAGAGAGAAGAGAAGAAGGATGGAAAGAGGAAAAAGAGAGAAGGAAAGGAGGGAATGAAAGAAATTCGCCGGCAATTCGGCCCCATTATATCCTATGGGCCATTGAAGTCAATGGTGAAAACATAGGGTATATTCTGGGGGCTGGAGGAGGGGGTTTGAAGGAGAGGCTCCAAACTCACCGTATATCTGTTGGAGCCTCTCCCCAAGATACCCACCAAGTTTCAAGAACATTGGATCAGGGGGTCCAATTCTATGGGCCCCCAAACAGGTTGCCCCTATTCCCTCCATTGTTCTCTGTGGTGGGAAAAAGGTTACTTTTTTCCCACCATAGAGAACAATGGAGGGAATAGGGCGACCAGTTTAGGGGCCCATAGAATTGGACCCCCTGACCCAATGTTCTTGAAACTTGGTGGGTATCTTGGGGAGAGGCTCCGTCAGCTACCCTGTGAGTTTGGAGCCTCTCCCTCAAACCCGCTCCCCTCCAGCCCCCAGAATATACCCTTTGTTTTCACCATTGACTTCAATGGCCCATAGGATATAATGGAGCTGAAATTGACATTCGGCTGCCTGAAAGACTCCCCGGGACGCCGGCTGGGGGCGGGGCTTGGCTCCTGAGCTCCCTGAGCTGCACTCCGGTGCGCTCCCCCCCACCAAAGACCCCTGTATTTACATCATTTTAAAACAATTCTCCCTCTTGGATCACTGCCTTGTCATGGCGAGGGGGCTTGCATGGTTCGATGAGGCTGTGGGCTATGCCGTGGAGGGCCACCCAGGATGGACAGGCCACAGCAGAGAACTCAGACCAAGCGTGATCCCCTGGAGAAGGAAATGGCAACCCACTCCAGTATCTTTGCCAAGAAAACCCCATGGACAGTAACAAAAGGCTAAAAGATATGACGCCGGAAGTTAAGCCCCTCAGGTCGGAAGGTGTCTAATATGCTACCGGGGAAGAGCAGAGGGCAAGTACGAGTAACCCCAGAAAGAGTGAAGCGGCTGGGCCAAAGCCGAAAGGACGCTCAGTTGTGGATGTGTCTGACGGTGAAAGGAAAGTTCGATGCAGCAAAGAACAATACTGCATAGGAACCTGGAATGTAAGATCTATGAATCAAGGTAAGCTTGATGTGGTCAAAAATGAGATGGCAAGAATGAACATCGACAGCTTGGGAATCAGCGAACTAAAGTGGACAGGAATGGGCGAATTTAACTCAAAAGACCATTATATCTACTACTGTGGCCAGGAATCCCGTAGAAAAAATGGTGTGGCCTTTACAGTCAACAAGAGAGTGAGAAAGGCTGTATTGGGATACAATCTCAAAAATGACAGGATGTTCTCGGTCCAAATCCAAGGCAAACCATTCAACATCATAGTAATCCAAGTCTATGCCCCAACCACTGCTGCAGAAGAGGCTGAAGTGGACCAGTTCTATGAAGACCTACAACAGCTCATAGAACTAACACCAAAAAATGATGTCCTCATCATCATAGGGGACTGGAATGCTAAAGTAGGAAATCAAAAGGTAACCGGAATAACAGACAAATTTGGCCTTGGAGAACAAAATGAAGCAGGGCAAAGGCTAACAGAGTTTTGTCAAGAGAACACACTGGTCATAGCAAACACCCTTTTCCAACAGCCTAAGAGGCATCTCTACACATGGACATCCATGGCCAGATCGCCCACTGGGCAAACTAGGCGCTCGCCTAGGGCGCGCTGGCCTCAGGGGTGCCAAATGGCACCCCGCTCCCCCCCAAAAAAGCGCCCCCCCGCCACCCTAAGGGCACCCACTACCGCTGCCGAAAAGCACCTGGCTAGGGCGCAAGTTGCCCTCCCCTCCTCCCTGAGGGGGAGGAGGAGAAGGAGGAGGAGGAGGTGGCCGGCAGTGGCCAGCGGGATCTCCCCGCTGCCGCCGCCGCCACCAAGCGCCCAATTAGGGCGCAAGTCACCTTCCCCCTCCTCTGGGGGGGAGGAGGAGGAGGAGGAGGTGGCCAGTGGCGGCCAGCGGGATTTCCCCACTGCCACCACCACGCGCCCAAGTAGGGCGCAAGTTGCCCTCCCCCTCCTCCCTGGGGGGGAAGGAGGAGGACACTCCCTGCCGCCGCCACTGTAGAGTGCCTAGCCGGGGCACAGCTTGCCGGCCCTCCCCCTCCTCCCTGGGGGGGAAGCATGGCTGGGTCTCCAGGCCCAACTGGAAGGTTGGGATCTGCACCCGCCTAGGGCGCAGAAATTCCTGGAGCCGGCCCTGTGGACATCACCAGATGGGCAACACCGAAATCAGATTGACTATATAATTTGCAGTCAAAGATGGAGAAGCTCTATCCAGTCAGTAAAAACAAGACCTGGAGCTGACTGTGGCTCAGATCATGAGCTACTCATTGCAAAATTCAGACTTATATTGAAGAAAGTTGGGAAAACCACAAGGCCATTCAGATTTGACCTAGATCGCATCCCCGATGAATATACAGTAGAGGTGAAGAATAGGTTTAAGGGACTAGATTTGATAGACAGAGTGCCTGAAGAACTATGGACAGAGGTCCGTGACATTGTAAAGGAGGCAGCAATCACCGCCATCCCAAAGAAAAAGAAATGCAAGAAAGCAAAGTGGCTGTCTGATGAGGCTTTACACATAGCAGAGGAAAGAAGGAAAGCTAAAGGCAACAGTGAAAAGGAAAGATTTGCCCAACTGAATTCAGATTTCCAGAGAACAGCAAGGAGAGATAAGGAGGCTTTCCTGAATGAACAATGCAAAGTAATAGAGGAAAACAATAGATTGGGAAGGACTAGCGATCTCTTCAAGAAAATTGGAGAAATCAAGGGAACATTCCATGCAAAGCTGGCCATGATAAAGGACAAAAACGGTAGGGACCTAACAGAAGCAGAAGAGATTAGGAAAAGATAGCAAGAATACACAAAGAACTATACAAGAAGGACCTTGATGTCCTTGCCAACCACGACGGTATAATCAGTGACCTCGAGCCAGACATCCTGGAAAGCGAAGTTAAATGGGCCTTAGAAAGCATTACTAACAACAAAGCTAGTGGAGATGATGGTATCCCAGCTGAGTTATTCAAAGTCTTAAAAGAAGATGCAGTTAAAGTGCTGCACTCAATTTGCCAACAAATTTGGAAAACACAACAGTGGCCACAGGATTGGAAAAGGTCAGTTTACATTCCAATCCCAAAGAAGGGCAATGTCAAGGAATGTTCAAACTATCGCACAATTGCACTCATTTCACACGCTAGCAAGGTCATGCTCAAGATCCTACAAGCTAGGCTCCAACAGTACATGGATAGAGAACTGCCAGAAGTACAAGCTGGGTTTCGAAGAGGTAGAGGAACTAGAGATCAAATTGCCAACATTCGCTGGATTATGGAGAAAGCAAGAGAGTACCAGAAAAACATCTACTTCTGCTTCATTGACTATGCTAAAGCCTTTGATTGTGTGGATCACAATAAACTATGGCAGGTTCTTAAAGAGATGAGAGTACCAGATCACCTCACATGTCTTCTGAGAAACCTGTATAAGTGTCAGGAAGCAACAGTTAGAACCGGATATGGAACAACTGATTGGTTTAGCATAGGAAAAGGAGTACGACAAGGATGTATATTGTCACCTTGCTTATTTAATTTATATGCAGAGTACATCATGCGAAATGCTGGCCTGGATGAATCACAAGCTGGAGTTAAGATTGCTGGGGAAAAGATCAATAACCTCAGATATGCCGACGATACCACTCTGATGGCAGAAAGTGAAGAGGACCTAAAGAGCCTCTTGCTCAGAGTGAAAGAGGAGAGCGCAAAAGTGGGCTTGAAGCTCAACATCAAAAAAACTAAGATCATGGCATCTGGCCCCATCACTCCTTGGCAAATAGAAGGGGAAGTCGTAGAAGTAGTGACAGACTTCACATTCCTGGGATCCCAGATCACTGCAGATGGTGACTGCAGTCATGAAATTAAAAGATTTCTGCTTCTTGGGAGGAAAGCGATGGCAAACCTAAACAGCATGATAAAAAGCAGAGACATCACCCTGCCAACAAAAGTCCGCATGGTCAAAGCAATGGTATTCCCCGTAGTAATGTATGGCTGCGAGAGTTGGACTATAAGGAAGGCCGAGCGCCGAAGAACAGATTCTTTTGAACTATGGTGCTGGAGAAGACTCTTGAGAGTCCCTTGGATTGCAAGGAGATCAAATCATTCAATCCTAAAAGAAATCAACCCTGACTGTTCCCTGGAAGGCCAGATCCTGAAGTTGAAGCTCAAATACTTTGGCCACCAAATGAGAAGGGAGCATTCACTGGAGAAGACCCTGATGCTGGGAAAGATTGAAGGTCAAAGAAGAAGGGGACGGCAAAGGATGAGATTTTTAGAGAGTGTCATCGATGCAACGAACATGAAATTGAGCAAACTTCACCGGACAGCGGAAGACAGGAGGGCCTGGCTTGATCTGGTCCATGGGGTCGCGAAGAGTTGGACTCGACTGTGTGATTGAACAACAACAACAAAAACAATTTATTTACATTATTTATAGTCCATCTTTTTCACAGAGCCTCAAGGTGGATTATACACAGTGAGTCAGTACAGTCAACAAAATGGGGCATTCAATATCCAAATGCATCAGGAATTTAGAAATCTGGAACCACCAGAAAAAACTGAAGTATAGCATAAGTGTTCACATGACACATTAAGCAGTAAAGAAATGACATAATAGGATCTGACTTAAAATAAGCTATGCACAGCAGTATAGACCAAAGTCCTTAATTATTTATCCAAACAAGTTTGTAAAACCATTTTGGGGAGTGTAACCCAATTACCTATGCAAAAAAGCACTTTTCAGTTTTGCAGTTTGTGGAAAGCCAGGAGGTCAGCTTTCCTGACCTCCTGGGGCAGGTCCTTCCCCAAGGCAGGAGCCACCATGGAGAAAGGGCAGGTGTACGGGCAGGTGTTGACTTTGCCCATTTGCAGGTTAGTACCCACAGAACCCCCTGCTGACATGAAGTTATCATGGTGACACATGGGGAGAGAAGTGGTCCCACAAATAAGAGAGGCCAAGGCCGTGAAGGGCCTTGTATGTAATAACCAGCACCTTAAACTGAGCCCAGTAACAGATGGGCAGCTGCCTGAGAGAATGGGAGTAATATGCAAGCTCTGTCTAGCTCTCATAAATGGATGAGCTGCAGCATTCTGGGCCTGTTGGACTTGCCAAGTTGATTTTGAGGAGACACCAATGTATAATGCATTACAGCAATCTAATATGGATGTTACTGTGGCATGGATCCATCTTACAGGCTAGGCTGTTGGTAGAAAGCATTTTTCGCATTAACTTGTTTCTCTAGTAATAAAGCTGGATCCAGTATGACCCCAAGGCTTTTAACTGAGCAAGGGTCAGCTGAACTCCATCAAAAGTGGGGAGAACAATGTCCTTCAGGACCTCCTCCTTCCCCACTGACATACCTCTGCCATTTCAGGGTTTCGTTTCAATTTGTTCACTTTTAGCCAGTTAACCACCACATGGTAGGGCAGCAATTCAGGACCTCTACTGCATCACCATGAAATTTGGATAAGGATATACAGAGCTGAGTATCATCAGCATATTGAAGACAACCAACAGCAAAACTATGAATGTCTTATCTTGAGGATTTTACATAGAGCTTGAAAAGCATGGGGGGATAGAATTGCACCCTGTGGAACCCCACAAAATAGGTCCCACATCAGTGACAACTGGTTTCTTATAGCAACCCTTTGAGTCTGATCCATGAGGAACAACTTAAACCAGTTCAACACACATCTCCTGATACCTTCTGCCTTCAGGCACCTCAACATGATGGCATGATCTTCTGTATCAAAGGCTGCAGATAAATCCAATAAGACTAACAGAGAATCTTGCCCTTTCAGACAGAGGTGATCAACTAAGCTAGCAAAACTGTCTATGTCCCATAGTTTGGCCTGAAGCAAGGCTGAAAAGAGTTTAGGGGAGAGAAGACTTGGAGTTGGTTTGCTACTGTTCACTACTCAATCACCTTGCCCAGGAACAAAAATTCTGTGTAAGGCACCAAAACAGTCAGTGTAGAAAAAGAACTGTCCAAGGTAACAAAACTGTCTAAAGTTTGACATAACCGTACTGAAGGGAAGTACAAAGGTAGAAGACACCAAATTGCAGTAAAAGGATGTATGTGTGTGACACAAAACATTCAAAAAAATAAATGCACATTAGGTTAAAAAATAAATGGACAGAGGCTAAAAAAATACAAACAGTGACTTTGTTTTAAAAGACATGAACTGATATCAACATTAAAGCAGGAATTCATAAATACAGCAAACTGCCATTTCCCTGAAAATATTAACTCTGCTTCACCTGCTCTCATACATGAATATATTCAGATATTTTAATCATGTTGGCTGCATGCCATCATTTGATGAGCCATTCTTTCAATAAAGGTGAGAAAACTTGAGGCCAAGCTTTGGCAATCAGTATTCTGGCAGCAGTTACCAGATTCCAAATGAGTTTATAATATTACTACAGTTCTTCCAAAGACTTCAATGATATTTAGATTATTGGTTCCTTTATACAAAAAATATTGAGGGGGTTAACCGCCTCCCAACAATAGAAACAGTGCCTGTAGCTTTAAGAAGCAAAGGCCCTCAGTGGCCCTCACTAGGCAACTATGATTCTATTGCCAAAGTTCAAGCCTTGGTTTCTGTTAGTAAAAGGCAGTAAAATAAATGGCCAATTTGGAGGGGGGCCCTTTCCAGGGCTGTTTTGGCCTTTGAGGGAGGACTCAAGCAGTCCAGGCCCACCAGCAACCACCAAACAACTGGCTACCATACAAGTTCTGTGACTTACTCAGGCTCAGCTGGTCACGGCTGTTCAACAGCAGCTACCACACAAGACCCAGCATGGCATACTGGTCAGAGTTTCAGACAAGGATCTGGAAAGTCAGGTTCGAATCCCCACTCTGCCAAGGAAGCTTGCTGGGTGACCTTGGGCCAGTCACACACTTTGATCCTAACCTACCTCAGAGGGCTGTTGTGAACATAAAATGAAAGAGAATGATATAAGCTGCTTTGGATCCACATTGTAGAGAAAGGCAGGGTATAAATGTAATAAAAATAATAAATATCTCTGAACATGGGGGGGGGCAGATAAAGTATAGATTCATTGGTGGGTGGGAAGGAGAGAAAGAAGCTGGGAAAGGTGAGAATATGGGCACTGCCAGGAGGAGGAATTGTTACCAGAGTGTAGATCTGCAGTAAAAGGAAGCACAAGCTGTTTAAAGAATTAAGTTGATTAAGAAGAGAACAAACTTTATAAGAAAGCGAATAGAGAAAGAAAAATCTAACTAGTTAGGAGTAACGAACATTTCTCAGCAAGAGTGGGGAAAATCCTAACTGAGCCAATCAGGAGACAGGAAGGACTATTTGAAAATAGTAGGAAGTCCCTAATCTTACTATGCTAACTAGTTGTCCCCTCCGGTGCCCCCTGCAGGATATTATTGTCATTTTCTTTATCTATGCATGATAGATCTTGCTATTCCAACACAAATAGAGGAAATAATGTGGGGAGGGGGATAAAACAGAAACTGAGGTGCCCCTCACAAGTCCCCACCATGCAACTGAGTATGGCTGGGGGCTGACATTGAGCAACTAGATCATAGTTTTCCCAGGAATTAGGAAAGGAAAGGAAACTGAACATGTCAGGGAGGTAGGCTGGTGTGTAGGAGTGAAGGAGTCATGAAAAGGAGAGAGGTTTGAGGGTTTTCATGGAAGGGAGAGAGGAAATAGTGGGGGAGGGAGAATGAGACACCCCCTGCAAGTCCTTGCAAGTCCCCCATTTGTTCTTTCTATTTTGGAAGTCAGTTTTCAAAAGCTCAGGCAGAGCTTTTCCCCAAACCTGCCTCCAGAGATATTTCTCACTAGAGATGTCAAGAATTCTTATTTCAGGGAGTCTCCAACAGGCTGTAGCTTGGCAGCTGCTGCAAAACAGCTAATGCATCCCCTAGAAGACCTAGGACAAGTTTGTAAATATATATATATATATATTAAAACTTATATTGCATAGCATTTCCCCCTCTATACTGCTTAGCTGATAGTTCCACTTCTGGTGCTCTTTCTAGTCCATGTTCTGTTTTCAGGACAGAACAAAACTTGGTAATATGCACAAGGAGGGAGAAAGCTGCTTGGGATATTTTTTCATTACTCAGAAATAATTCTCTTTAAAGAACAGGTTGGCAGTCCCTGCCTTAGAGTGTTGAGCATATGGTCTATAGATGAACTATAGCCCGTCATGAAGCAATACTGGTTCTTCCATATGACCATCACCTTTCCTATAAACTATTATCTGTCTTTCCAGAATCTGGCAGACAGCTGATGGGCACAGTGGTTCTGAATGTGATTGATCTGAGAGACAAAACACATTTCCCTTGCATTCTACCAAGGCTTCAGATTGATTCCACACATACCTAAAATCTGAACTCCTTCTGGTGTAATCCTATGCACATGTACTTGGAAGCCATGCAGATCACTGGATCTTACTCTCAAGTAAGTGTGTACAAGCTTGCAACCATTCTGGATCTGATCTCTTCTGTTGAGTGTCACCTGGGCAGAAGACATTCTTCACAGTCTCCAACTGCTTATGAGAAGGGAACTTTGGGATACGGCTATTCTATCCTTGGAATGAGCAGTGCCCTCTGAGAGATTCTACGTAGCCAAGTGGTTATATTGACACCATTGTTGTGAGCTGCTTTTCAATTACAGCCTTAATGAAAAGGATGCCCAGGTGACCTGCTGCAGTTTGGCTGCCCCCATAGTCAACAGCTGCTTTCAGAGTCTGCAGACCCAAGGGGCTTATTTGCTTGCCTCAGGTGGAACACCTTGATCCAATTACTTCCTCTCTCATCACAGAACTGGAGGCTGGCACGGCAGCAGCCGGTATTTGATCAGCACTCCCAGTGTTATATCCTCCCCTTGGCATTAAACAGGATAAGCGCGCACACACACCTATATACAATCCTGCAATAGCTGCTTCCTCTTGTAAAGCATCTTATTTTCTGACAGAATGATGTCTCTAGGCACTTTAGTGGAAAATGTACACTCGCACAATAACACCATACTAACAAGGGAAAGCAAGCAATAAGGAGGAATATTCTGTCTTTCATTTTATTTCATTTCCACAGGAGAAAATAGAGTGTTTTTTAGCTGCCATTCAACTATTGCCTTAATCAAAGAAGGTCTTGGCTTGGCATGCATTTTATCTCCTCAGCCTGGCCAACAAATGCCCATTGGTCTAGTAGTGGGCAATTGACATGGACATCTAGGCATCTGGATGTTTTCCTTTGATGGCCTATATGGTTGCTCTACCTGCTGCTTCTGGTTGCTTCAAGCTATGGGCATTGGTTCCCTAACTTCAGTGGCAGAAATGGAAATGCCTGAAGAGACAAATGGAGAGATAGCCAGGAGCCAAATGGCCTTGGGCATGAACATTCTGACTGTAATATAACAGCTTCATTTGAAGGAAACCATTACAATCCTGTATGATTCTGGAAATCTATCACTTCTACACATGTTCACCCCATCCTTCCTCCAAGATGCTCAGGGTAGCATGTGTGGCTCTTCCCTCCTCCACCTGATTCTTACAAGAGCTCTACAAAATAAGTTAGGCTGAGAGAGACTGACTGGCCTATGGTCATCCAGTGAGGTTTGTGGCAGAGGAGGGATTTGAACTCAGAGTCTCCAAAGTCCTAGTTTAACACTCTATCCCCTCCCACAACATTGACTCTCTCTGTTAATAATGCCCTTAAATCTTGAGGTGGGGATGAGATGGAGAGACAACTCTGAGGCAGCACAGACTTGGATAGTGCAGATGCTCAAAAGCTAGATTGCACCTGTAGTGAATGTGCTGGGTGTCACTGTAGGTGATGTGCTAATATAGATTGTGAAACTCAGGGTGGTTCACTCATCAGTACATGTCTACAGTGCAACTGATCTGTGGGTTAGTGCTAATTAAGTCCTAAGCTAAAGGATGGGTTGAATGTTCTCTGAAGGACTCCCTTTCCCTTTTCTTCTAGGAACATTAATGTTGCAAAAGAAAGTGTTATGTTATGCTGCAGGAAAATGCCTTGGTTGCATGGAGCTCACCATTATAGAGAGGGCAAAACCATCTTAGAGAACACCTTAACCAGTCCATGATATGCAGATATAAAGCTCTAATAAGAAGGTAGTCAGCTGTGTGAGTGGATGCTATGGGGGATAGTGAAAATGTGAATATTCAAACTGCAGCTGGGCTGTTATGGACAGGTGATGGCCATTGGCTTGCCCTTGTGTCTTTTTGCCAGGTGGCTTATTCTTAGTGACCTCTTCACAGTGAGCAGCAAACAATAGCTTCAGAGCTGTGTTCACTTCGCTGAGATCCTGCCAGAAAATGGACAGCATGGCACAGGTTTTTTTCCCTTCTTCTTAGAGTCATACTGACAGCCTTCCAACTGGAAGGGAGGGGGAGACACTCCCTTCTGCACTTACAAAACTGTATTTTTAGAAGCAGTTTTTATTACTAGCTGCAAGTAGAGAAGCCATCTTCATCTGATAATGAGAACCTTTGGAAGGAGCTTTCCTCCCACTGGCCAGCCCACCCTTTTGTCTGTTCGTCCTCCTCTTGTGTCTTGTCACAGTGAGAGATTCACAGCTCTTTGGGGGCACAGCTTTTCTCCATCACTTTTGTGTAAGCACCACATGGGACGGGTTCCATTGCCAGCACAACACAGGATACAGCATGGCAGATGTGCCACTGCAGCAGAGTTTAAGGCCAAAAGCTAAATCTAATGTCTTGGCTATGGCCTTTTGAGGTCAGGAAAGAAATTTTCTCACCCAAGATTTTTGGCCCTCTTCTTCCTTTCATCCTCATAGTCCCCAAATTGTCTTAACTAGCCCAATGAGTCTGTAGGTGGCTAATACACCCAATCCATGCCCAAAGTGTTCTACTTCGAGTATGGCTCATGCCTCAAAAATATCCTGGCATTCCTTTCTGGTCTTCTGGCTTGGGCTGCCTGAGTGACAGCATCATCATTAGCAAAGAGGAGTCTCAATGGATAGCCAAGACAAGCAGCAATTACTGCACTGCCAAAATAAAAAAAGTGGGAGCTGTTTTGCAAACATTTTTGAAGTCCTGCTACCGCGGGAGAAGTAGGTGTAATTACATAGGAAAATGTATCTTCCTTAATAGTCTTTTAATTATCTACTCAGGTGAACTATAATTTGAGGGAGGATATATTAAATTTAGTCTTTTAATAAAAGCATGGATGGTGAAGGATGTGATTTTATATAATCGAGTGATGGCAGGATGCAGTGAGATTCCTGCAATGTGTCACGGAACTTCCTGGCTGACTAGAGATGACAGGGTCTACAGTGGGTCCTTGGGTGAACCATTTGAGCTCATTCCTATGCTTCTCTCTATCTTGCTTGGTTCATCTGAAATCTCTTTTCATGATAGGCTTGTAAAACTGAACAATACAGTCATTTGTGCACAGGTTATCTACAGCCTCCATTGAAATTAATGGGGTGACCCACATGGGCTAGAGTTCAATGCACAGATGGTGTTCACTGCATATGAGGCTCTCTGAACTGGGATGTTTACTTCAAGCAGGAGAAACTGAAAAGCTGGGAACAGAAAAGCAGGTTATAAGAAGTGCAGCAAAAATAGGAAATGGGGAAAAAACAATCAATGAATGAGAGCATGGAAGTAAAAATATGTAAGTAAGGGATGGGAAAAGAGTCTGGGTTGAAAGGGGTGGTTTGGGTAGTGGAGTATTTGGAGAGGAGAAAGGTAGCAAAGAAGGCAGCAGGGAGTAGGGGTGCCACAAACTTCATGGAAAACATATTTGATAGCTGAACATACAGCACTTGTCAGCCAACTCACCCAAGAGCTGAACTTGTGTTCTGTTCACCTGGTCTGCCTTGAACAGCTTTGCAGGCACACAGTAGCTGTGGTGGTAGGATTCTATTTGCTTGCCTTTCGGGGGCTTAGATTTGCTTAATAGGTGAGATGGTTCTACTGAAGATCATGGATGCTGGACCAGGTAATTAAATGTTGTGGGAGGGAACTATTCTGTCCTTAAATGTGCATGTGTGACTTAAATGAACACCAAACGGTAAAACAGACTTAAATGAACACTAAACGGTACGACTTAAAAAAAACCCCATAGTGTTTAATCACTGGTTGGCTGTTTGATTCACTCACTATTTATTATGTTTGGCATTCAAGAGGCATGCAGCAACAACAGGACTATGGGGGAGAGGGAAGTAGGACTCTCATCAGGCTGTGTAAGAAATTGCATGGAAGAAACCCTGTTGGTTGTACTGTAATTTATTGTGCTGTTTGACTATGTGAAAAGTAACCCAATAAAAAGGCTCAAAGAGTTTGTGAACAGCCAAACTGATTGATGAAAATCAGCTCCCAGTTCACAGTCAGCAAACAGACTGAGAACTGGACAGGCAGGTGTTTGAGCATCCTTACCAGATAAAACGGCCTAGGATTTGCAGGGGCATCTGAGGAATAGTCTGTACAGGATCTAGACTCTCTGCCCACAGGTCCAGAGAGTCCAGACGCTGCCAACAAGCACTGGGTTCCTGTTTCTTGCACCCCCCTCCAGGAGTGAGAGAACGAGCCAACCCCTCATGCTTTGTACGAGCACTGAAAATCAGTGTTCTGCCACCAGGACCTATTTTTAAGAACGTTCCCAACCAGCCAGGAGAATAGGTCCCCCCCTCCTTCCTGGTTCTTGGAACTTAACAACTTATCAGCTCTGGGGTAGAGCTGCAAATGATTTAACACACACTAGTAGCTTTCAGACAAGCAGGTAAGGCTCTGGAATTTAGCCTTAGAGTTCAGGTACAATATTGATCCAAACCAGATCAGATTACTCTATATAAGATCTTTATTCAATACAACAACTATAAGACATGAGACTTACTCAGGTGAAAATAATAAACCGTCCTAGAGCTTTATAGTGCTCTAACTAAAACATACAAAAAAGCATCATAGTTACCAATCCTTGGTGCAGATAACAGTTCAAGTGAAGTCCCTTCTCCAAGGGATTTTAAAGATGAAATCCATGCTTGCAATGGCAATCAAAGTCAGCGTGTTGCCCCCCTTGCAAAATTCAGTCTTGCCAGAGTGTAATCCAAACAGAGACTAACTCTTAGAAAGGGGCCCTCTTTCCAAGAGAGTTCTGGGTGCCTTTTGATAGGCCAAAGACAACTCTCCTCCTCCTTTGTCATAATTAAGCATGGCCAGTACCCAATTATGCCAAAGCAGAAAGGCGTGTCTACTTTGCAAGTCCCACCATAGCTTACGTGCGATGGGTCATGTAGGCTAGGCTTTGAAGTTTGGGACAGAGACTGAATGTCTACACTGTCCCTGTAAGGTGTCAAAGTGTCCTTTGAAATGTAGAACCAGGCTTGCCATTTGTGCTTGCCATCTGGTCAGGTGTGAAAGTCATAGGGATCTGTTCCCAGCTCAACCATTTGAGTTTAATCAATGAATCAGAGAAATATTTTTTCTATACATAGTCAGTGACAAAATACCCAGTGGCCAGTCTGCAAACAACCTTTCCACTGAGAGTACCTAGCTGTGTCCACACTTTGAGTTCTTGGTGGAGGGAGGTAAGTAGCCTGCCTGCCCATAAGGCATAGGGAGAGAGTGCCTTCTGAGCTGGGCAATGCACAGTCCTGTCAATGCTGCTGTAGAGGGTCCTGTGCCAGGTCTATGACACAGTAAAGGCAGAGGACAGTGAGTCATGCTCTGCTCCTAGGGCATGCATCAGATCCAGATCCTGGGTCTGCCACGTCCCCTTTGCACTTTGTATTCCATGTACCAATGATGGGGGAAGGAACATGCTTACTAATATGAATTCACTTGCCTCCATCTACAACACCCTCTCCAGAGTCTCCCGTGGACACTGCTGGACCTAGAAGACCAGGAAGAACCCCATGGCAGCCACAAACTCACTCGGTGAGTCTCCATTGTTTGGGCTTATCTCCCCCCACTATGTACACACAGTTACATGAAAATTATAGTGACCCACTTCAAAAGCTGTTCTGGCAACAAGATAAAAGACTGTGAAGCAGTCTTTGCACTTTAAAAAGCTCTCCATATGTTATAATTAATAAGAAGAAATTATCACAGTTTATCCCACCTCTCTCCCGTGTGCATCAGGTGCTTTCAGTTGCCACCCACCTCTTTCAGTTACACTAATATCGATGATGCTTCAGCCTACTCCCACTGCACTTGCTTTGTGCATGTTACGGTATTTTGGGTGAACTGGAATAAGAGGCTTTTTTCCAGTTCGTAAAGAAAAATTCACAAGTGCCAACCTTTGATAATCATCCAGGTTTTCAGCTGCCTGTTTTAAGATTTTCTCTTTGTTTTGCATGAGTTTACTTTCCCCTAACTTTATTTTATCCTTGTTTTTCTCTAAACTTTTCCACTTCATCTTATTAGCTTCTTTTCTCTTCTCAAATATGAAATGGAATTTTGAAAAAGCATGGATTCCCCCTATCAAATCAACACTATCTGCATCATTATCTGTAGGAAAATCTGTCAAATGTTATATGAGTTCCAAAACCTGGTATTAATTATAGATTTTAGCTTTTCCATGTGAAAGGTGGAATTTGGGTACATTTGTATTTATGTGCCTTACTTAAAAGGATACACACACACACACACACACACACCCTAATGCTAAAAATCTGAATATAGGTATTTCAGACACTCAGACACTTCCAGTGTGACAAATATTCTGGCACTTCAGTGGTTTTATTTTCCTGGGCAGTGACAAGTGAGACCAGCAGAGAGGAAAAATATGTATCTGATGGGTTAATCCAACCAGAAGAGTTAATTCATCTTCCCTTCAATCAGGATTGTTCTGATTCACGTATCTGCACATTTTGTGCCAATCTTTGTACTCTCTTACTGGCTTTGGGAGGGATTTCTGATTCTAGATAGGCACATATCCTATATTTGTATATTTAATTATCTCATGCTATACCTACCACTTGCCATACAGGGGTAAAGGTTTTTCTTGCTCACACTGTAAGGCAAGTGAAGGATGGGGGGAGCAAATTTTTTTAAAACAACCAAAATATGACTGGGGTTTTTTTTACACCTTCCTAATTCTTACTGGATTGCCAGCAGTGAATCAACATTTGGCCTGCACATTACCAGCCATAACCTTACAGGTGCACTGTGGTTAGGGTGAAAGTAGGCAGCAGCAACAACCAACCTAAAGTTACCTTCTTCCATTGTGATTTGCTTTTGTAATTTGTTCCTTCATTTTGTGAAGTCATTTTTCATGGCTCACTTTGCAAGTACCATATCACGATTCCCCCCCAATATTCCAGTTAACAGGCATGTGAATTGACCTAGCAAAGTAGTTAAGAAACAGCGTCCAGAAACAGAATCCCAGTGTGAATGAAGAAACAGCCCTTCTTCGGGCTTGATAAGATATAATTTGAGAATCATGGCCTAGACTTTCCATAGGAAAATGGATGAACTCATATTGTTGGAACCCCAGAAACCACCCACTGCCAACATTTTTTAAACTTATGAAATGAAGCTCATTCACTGAATGATAGCTCAGAGGGTGGTATATAACTGAGCACATTTTAAATTACTATCCTCTGCAAGTAAAATAAACTACTACTACCTTGGACAAATTAAATACACTACTGATTATTTTGAACTGTAGAGAATTTTTCTAACAAAAGCCAGAGCTGTCAAGAAAGCATCTGGGATGTCTAGAGAGGAAGAAGATGAAACTGCAAAGCAGAAAGTAGCTTGTGTGACTCCAGAGCACAAGAAAGTAAATAGGACCAAAAGCATACAAAACTGATTCATCTTACCCAAGGATAATGTTTCCTTAATCACACAAAGGTGTTCTATAAAACAGGAACTTCTCCTATTGGGCACCGTTGGGAGACCACTGTATTAATAACTGCAACATTAATGCAAACAAATGTTCATATATTTGAACACAAGATGAAGGCTGGTACTTTCGTCAACACAAATGACGCAGGGGCTAGGAGTGAGAGACCTGTGTGTGTGGCATTTTTCTGCACATGGCTATATAACACATTTCTCTGCTGTTAGTTGTGAACATGCTGGTAAGATCCTCCTCTCATGCAGAGAGAAGCTGCACAGGATCAGACCCCTCTGCCTAGCTCTTTTGTCAGAGTTCCCCATCTCTCCTTCTTCCTGATACTCAGAAGTCTCATTATTCAGCCAAAAGGAGTTATAAAATATATGATGCTGTCAAAAACAATAGCTCAATGCTTCAGTGTGTTGTTGCTGGAAGCACATAATAGATGAGGAGGTTGGCTGTCATTATCTGCATGTTGGAAGGATAATGTATTTACTTCACCAACCTTGTTGTGATGGTGGAAAAATGGACTTCACAGTAACTAGAACAGGGGAAAGAGACATCCAGTTACTGGAACAGTGATGGCTTTAGATGTTACTTCTCATGATACACTTTTTGATCCTGCTCCTCCTCTGAGGAGCTTAAGATGTCATATATAGGTCTCCCTCTTCTCTGAAAGGGAGATTAGACTGACCGATGATGTCTGGCCCAAGGTCATCCCTCGAGCTTCATCGGCTGCACTCAGATGGGCAGTTTGGCCTGATATTGTTCTTTTCCCTAATGGATTAAACTGGCTGGTTCACACAGCCACATCTGGCAGCCATCCCCCAGTCGTACTCACCCCATCATAAGACAAGTTGGAGATGGAGGAAATAGACAGTAGTTGAATTCTGGAGCTACTGGATCCCCACACATTCATCCCACATTTCCAGATGTCTGAACTCCCCTTTTGCAAAGTCAAGCCTCTTGTGAAATTAAATCTGAACCTTCCCTTCCATTTCTGCCTCCTTTTTTAAAAAATCAGGTAGCGATATTCACATAAACACATAATCACCCCTGGCATTGTCAATCACCGTGACCAGGTAGACATTCTGCATCGGGAGTCCCTGGGGGAGTTATTTTCAAGTGACTAATCCCCCCCACACCCCTCTCTCCTGTTTCTGTGTCAGAGTCTGAGCACATCCCGTGACTTGACACAAGGGTAAATGTATTGAAGTCAATAGGAATTCCATGAAAGAGAGGCAAAGGGAAGTCAACAGGAATTCCATGGAAGAGAGGCAAAGGGAAGGAGGCTGAGAGGGGCTGGAGTACTTGCCAGAGAGGTTGTGGAGCTGTCAAAAAGGAACTGACGCTTCGGATACATGCTTATGTGCATGAGTGAAAGGCAAACAAACAAAAAGGTATGCTGTAACAATCTGAATGATTGACTATGGGGTGAGTGTGCAATGAAGCCAGTTTAGGATGGGATGACTGATCAAAACTTCCCACAATTATTTAAACCTCCACAAATAGAGGTGGCACCATATTGTTCCAAGCTACCAGTCTGTCTGCAGCCATGGTTGAGTAGGAATTTGAACATGTGTTTCTGCATTCCTACTCTGATACGCTAACCACTGGAAATGCTGCCACTCAGTATTCTAAACCACATCCATGGATGGAGACATCTGGGAAACATTATGACCTTGTCGCCAACCTGCCAATCCTCCTCTCTGCCTTCCTATCCCTGTATTCCCATTATTTTTGGAAATGTGTGGTTGGGAGCTCCACATGTGCCAATAAAACATCTAGCTGGCCACTAGAGAGAGTGGCATTGGCATGCTCTCAGTCCTCATAATATATTTGTACACATCAAGAAAGAAGGTTGCAATTCACTTCTGTGCATTTCTTTTAAAGGATGGACTGATAATAAAACTGTGGCCTTTATCCACTATCTGAGCAGTTTATATACTTTCTAGAAGTATATCAATGCATGCCAATTTAAAATACTACTATTAGTTCATTTTAGCTAGGAATGTGCTGTCCCAATGCTACTAATCAGGGTCAGACCAGCACCATGTTCCATTTATAAATATTGGTAATGCTCTGAATCTGAACAAAAATATTTCCAACATTTGGAAGTGGGTGAAAGCCTCTATATTTGGGGGTTATTTGAATGCTTTCTTTTCCCTATGACCCAGGAGACTGCAGATCATTCCCAGAGATATGTTTGGGTGATCTGATCCCTATGATCTTATTCTCAGGGCCGGAGCTACCATTAGGCCAATGTAGGCAACCACCTAGAGTGCAGACAACAGAGGAGCGCAGAACTGATGCCATAGCGAAAGGCACCATAGCAACATGTTCCTTGGCACCCCCAGCTCAGGAGAAGCTCACCTTCCCCGCTGTGGTGGTGGTGAGTGCTGCAGCCACCCACCGCCGAGCTTGGCCAGACACTCTGGCATCTTATCCTCTCCTGCCCAGCTGCAGGCTACCCCCTGTGCACCGCAGCAGCATCCCCGCTAGAGAGGGAGAGGGCACATTGCTGGGCAGCTCTCTCCTGGCTGGGTGAGCTCTCTCTTGCTCCCAATCTCTCTTGGCCAGCCACCACACTGTGCCAGCTGCACGCGGAATGGGGTGGGTGGGGGGCAGTTTAAACAGCGAATGTGGTGAGGAGGAATGAGGCACTCTCTCTGCAGCTGGTGCGCATCAGAGCTGGGCAGAAGGCAATTAAGCCCTGGTGAAAGGCAGTGGCTGGATCCCATTTCAAAACAGAGCAGGAAGGAGGGGGAGAAGGAGCAAGTGGGGAGAGAAAGAGAGAGAGATGCGCTTTCAGGTTTGGGTGGTTTTTTTTTTGGTAAGTTTAATTCATTTCCAGAAGGATCCTCCTCTCCAACCTTTGATGCAATCCCCAAGCATCTTGGAGGGGGTGGAAACCTGTTCCACTGGCTGGCCCCCAGCATTTGTTCAAAGTCCAAGGAAAGCAGGAATGATGGCAGCAGCCTGAAGTCTTTTGCCATCCAGAGCTTTTCTTTTTTTTTGCTGTCAAGTCACTGCTGGGTAAATCTGTGTTTTCACCGGTGTCGGCACATTTGATTGTGTGTGCAAGGGAGAGGGGGGTAGATAAACAGGATAGTCTACAAATCTGATCTCTTCTTTCCTTTGAATCATAATTCTATGAAAACTAAGTTTCTCAAGCCAGCATATAAAAGCAGTTTTAAATATCAAATTGTGTTTAATTTTTTAAAAAAAGAAAGCATTGACTAGCAGCCAGCAAAGCTTAAACATAAAAATATAATAATGACACAATTGCAGATGTTATAAGAAAACCAGTCGCAATGGACTGGTGCTTCCATTTTAACAAAAATACATATTCTCTCAGCAAGTACATGTAATTCCAATCAATGTTAATGGCAGTTACATAAGTGCATTAATGTACCCCCTTGTTGGTGACAAGCTTTCAAAGTAACTAGGGCTTCCCATAGGAAGTGAAGGGGCCTTCCATTGGCAACTATTTCAATTGAACACTTGACCTGAAGGAATTGGTGACAAATTTGCTAAAGAAAAGGCATGCAAAATTAGATTCTGATGTGCCTGAAATGAAAACATTACAGAGACTTAAATTTCAACATCACAATTAATAGGTTTTTCCAAAATGTTTTGTGATTTGTGTTTTTCTGTTTGAGAGAGAAAATCAGAGATTGTATTACTTGTTCTCACAATAATAAAAAAAGAAATTAGCAATTTCAAATTTTGTGTTTTTCATTCTTCCTAAAATGCATTTATGTTTGAAAATTGGTGGGCGTATGGGGGGAGGGGGCATCAGAAGATAGCCTCGCCTAGTGTACAAAAAAACCTGACACCGGCCCTGCTTATTCTCATCTCACTCTGGATACGCTACACTACTTAGTAATGGACCTATCCTCCTATCCTCCAGGCTTTCATTCAGGTTCCTTCACGCTCTGTTCATTCAATGAACAGTGTTTAAATGACAGTTGCATCGTAAACAGTGGTGTATGGCAGCACTTAAAAACAATTCCATAATTCTTGAAAATATAGTAAGAGACTACACCTATTTTATTGATTTAGTTAATTATTTTACTCCGCTGAAAGAGATTCACAGCTTGAATTAGGAGCCCACAGGGTCTAGAACTCTGTTAACTATAGGCCATGATTGTGAGCTCTGTCATTTGGACACAAAAAGGAAAATGGGTGAGCAACATCAGCTGCTTTGACTGGCAAACAAAATGATGCTTTTGGATTGGCCAATTATTGAGATGGTCAAGAGAATAGAGCATCCTGCCTGCTACAGTTACATCCACACATTATTGGATCTTGTGCCATCATTGCCCTACAGCGATCACTAGTAACTGGACTCTCTATTTACACCAGGAAAATCTAGTTGCATATCATTGCTATAACTTAAGATAGGAGGGTATCAAGCTACATGTGGATGCAGCTCTAGTATCTGTTCAGCCCTCCTCTCTTTCAGCTCTAGCTTAATCCTCCAGCTTCAACTCCAGAATGGAGAACACCTACTCCAGGCCTTTTTTAGAACTGCCTGAAACTCCATCCCTGTCCAACCCTATCCCAGTGACAGAAAAGTCTTGAAAAAAATCTAAATATCATAGAACAAAATAGTTTAATATCACAATCAAGACCCCACAAACACACCAATAAATGATTAAATAGCTTTAAAAGTGGTTGATACCAGTGAAGGATGATTTAGCCTTGCCCTAAAAGTTATGAGAATGGTATCTTTCAGAGGTAGGAATCTTCATGGATCTTATTCCCTAAAACTGAAACTGAATTACCAACTGTGCTTATGGCTTAGCCTTAGACAATATCCATTCTTTCATTTGGGGTATCAGTAGAGAAAAAAGGTCTTGTCTCCTGCCCCAGTAGGTCTAGCTTATTTTATTTTGGAGACATCAACCCAGGCCCCACCCATGGAACTTAATAAGTAAGAGGGGTCATACAATCTACATTTACTCTAAGAGAGAATACAGACAAATAAGACAGGCCAGAGCAAAAATTAATCAAGTAAAAAAAAATCACCCAAGATTGCCACCGAGGTCACTGGCAAAACTAATCTCCTGGTTTCCACATTGCCTCCCTTCCTTTACAAACAACCCAAACAAGCTACAGAAGACAGAACACAGGCAGGGTTACAAATGCTTTCCACATCAGGAAAAGGGGGTCTCTATCTGCAAATCTTCTGCAATAATGAAAGCCAAGTGCTTTGCAAATAGACAAGTTAAATGTCAGATCTAGTCCTGACAAGTCTCTGCTGTAAATTGAATTATCGGCCATGCTCTTGTCTTGTACTGTTCTCATTCTCTCAAATGATAAACAGCATCCATCATATCATCATGTCTGGAAGCTAAACCAGAACCTCCTTTTCATTGCCTAGCCAAGGAAAAATGCATCTGCTGAGTTTTCTGCATGCCTTAAACTTTCTTGGGCCTGATTCCTAAAGGAGGTAAACTAACTAGTCTTGTTTCAGTGGAACCTATGCCAGTTCTCCAAATGTTTTAAATTAGCAGTAATCCACACAAATGAAGAACTCGCTGTCAAAACTGAATTTCTTCTGTTTTGCTAGGTTAAATATTAACACAAAATAGAGGGGTCTGACGCATTTTTCGGCCACTCTATTTGAACTAACCATTGTCTTTTAAAGCTCCTTTGGTTCTCTATTCCTTCAAAATTTCCAAGTGTGCACATCCTCATTTCTTAAATGTCCCAAAGTGGTCTGCAGACTTCCTGTTCTATATTTCTGTTGCTATTTTTGCGCTCTCTCTCTCTCTCTCTCTCTCTCTCTCTCTCTCTCTCTCTGGCTTCCATCTGACTTGATACAGCCCTTACTCTTCTGTGTGTGTGATCCATGGGCTGTCCTGGTTCTTGTAGAATGCATTCAATTTAGGAATATCTGAAGTTCTTCAGTAATCAGAGTATAACTTTGCCAGAGACTATCAAGAGACCTGACAATGCTAGGTAAAGCCCCCCCACACACCTATTATTCTTACAGAATAATTTCCAGAATGCTACAATTCCCCAGCTCTATACAGATTTGTTACACTTGGACCCAGTTTTGCTATCTCTATTTCCTCTCAACTTGGAGTGTAAGGGTTTGATTCTTTTGTGCCACATGATAGAGGTGAGAGAACTGACGAAGAAAAAATTCTCCCTCTCCCAAAATACTAGAACTTGAGGGTAACCAATTAATCTGATGGGTAGTAAATTCAGGACAGACAAAAGGAAACACTTTACACAGAGAGTGGTTAAAATGTAGAATTTGCTGCCAGAGGATGTGGTGATGGCTACAGGAATAAACAGCTTTAGAAGGGGATTAGATAGATTAGATAGAGGATAAGTCTATCAATGGTTACTAGTCGAGGTGACTAAGGGGAACCTTCACATTCAGAGGTACTAATCCTTAGGGATAGGAACGAACCAGGAAAATGCAGTTCAGTTCATGGTTCATGGCATGCCTGGTTTGTGAACCATGATCACAAACTTTTACCTGTCATTCAGTTTGTGAGGTTTATGGCCTGGTAGAACAGCCCCCCCAGCATGCTAGAGACACCAAACTTGCAGGGGATCTCTGGCCAACTCTTCTCTACCTACATTCAACATTTTGTGAGGATTGGATTTACAGGGTCTGAGTTACAGCCCCCTAAAGGAGGTACTCCCAGGAAAGTGCTTTCTGGGGAAATCAGGCAGTCATTTTGACAGATACATGTTCAGGAGTTTCAAGAGTATATAGAATGGATCCTGTACAAGTTAGAGACATCAAAGTCACAGGGGACCTCCACTAGATGCTCTTCTACATGCTCTCCAAGTTCCACCCCCCCTGTGGCTTTCAAGTTTGGTAAACATTTTAAATTGAACAGAGACAGTCTTTCGGGAAATGCATCCATTCCTGAACTCACACAAACCTCCACAAATAGCTTGAACATTTGTGGAAAGTTTGTGCTGGTTGATCTGCCATGAATTTCACTTCATGAACCATGAACCACCAAAATTCATCACAAACTTTAGTACATGAGCTGGTTCATGCCCATCTCTACTAATACTCTGAATTCCACAGCCAGGAGGCAATATCAGGGGAAGGCCAGCCAATTCCTCTTGACCAATTCCTCTGCCCTGTTGTTGGCCATCAAGAGGAACTGGTTGGCCACTGTGTGAGACAGAATACTATTAGTTTCATCCAGCAGGGCTCTTCTTATGCTCTTATAGAATTGAATTCAGCTTGTGGTAACTCCTACTGTAATTCACTTTTCTTAAAGAACCTGCTTTTGCAAAAGCTCTGCACAGCCTGGACACCTGTTATATGGAACCACATTTCTACAAGGAACTATTTCCTTGGATGAAGATTATGAGACATCTGTTTCAAGGTAAATTTACACCATGAAAATAAGCCAGTTTCTGTAAGGGAATATTCAGTTTCCCTTCCAGCAGGTTGCCCTTGCTTGAAAGCCAACCACAAAGTGCAATGTATCTGCAAGCAAGGTTGTGAGGGGAGACATTTTTTTCCTGCATGGCTAATAAGCTACACTTTGCTTTCAATATCCACTGAACTCTTCACCCAAAATGTTCTCACTGCACATGTGTATGATGAATGTCAATGAGTGTTCTGTCCTGACTGAATGTGAGAGAATCAAATTGTCTGGGAACAGAAGGGTTGATTTAGGGGCTGGACTCAATCTGAATTTTTTTCTCCTCCAGTATACTTACTTCAGTAGGTAGCGTTTTGATTGGCCTGTTTGTGTGTGTGTGTGTGTGTGTGTGTGTGTATATTTTCAGACCCAAGTGCTGCTGTTTTGTTCGCTGTTGCAAATTGACAGCAGTCATGTTCGCCCTCCATATAACCTGGGGGATTCAGGACTGGGTGCTTTTTTTTTTTTTTTGGTTTCTGTTAGCATAATTGCTCTTCCCACAGTGCCTGCTGCCGTTTGTAAGCTCATTTTTGTGCTCGACTGTGGGGATTAGTGATAACACTCTTTATTGTACAGTACGTCTTATTATTTAAAAAACAAATGAGAAAAAAGGCTGTTTGGTCCCTCTTCTGTACATTGTGGACGGAATAGTATTTCTTGAGAATAGTTGCCATAGCCCTACCCTGTCTGTACACTGGTTATTGGGTCCCTTGGTTTCATGTGGCTAATGAAGCGCATAGTCAATTGATCACAATAATTTCTGTTTAACAAATTTAATCTGATCCTTATGGCTGTGATATCAAGGTGTTTAAGAAATAGAGGTATTCCTCCACCTCTGACCACAGGACAATGGAGTTATGTCATCTGGTAGAATATTACCCCAGCAACATTCTTTTGGTGTTACAAGGGAGATTGATTTAGTCTAGAAACAAGAGCAGATTAACCACATTTTTCATGCCAGGATATCTTTCAGTTATGTCAAAAAGGACAGCCTTGTGCTTTAAAGCATCATTTTGCCCAGCCTGAATTAAGCTTTGCTGAACTGTAGGCATACATACCGTTGGTTTCAAAGGATTTTCTGTGGAAAACACTTGCTGGACATGGTCAGTGGGTAGGGAAAAGAAAGGTGATAAAACTCAGAGGAGCAAGGAGGAAGGGCTTTTTTTGGTGCAGAGTCCATCAAAACAATCAGAATTCTTAACTGAGGTCTGGAGAAGGCAGTCATTAATCATGTGCTGGCCTGAAGAGCTGGAGGAAGCTGCAAGGTCATGGTAATTCTGCAGAGATCTGTAACTTCCTAAGCTAAGAAGCCTGTCCTATATTTTAACATCTGATATGGCATGTATAGAGAGAGGGATAGAAAAGCTGGTGCTATGCTAAAAATATGCTTGTGAACATTTTCTTTTTAATAAATACCTTATAACTTTTGATGATGGTAGTGGTCCACCATCCTGGACACACTATTTTAAAAGGAGGGAGAAGGCAGTCCGTTGGCAAGTGGCTATCCCTCCAGGGGCACATGAGGCAGTAAATGGTCCCTGTAGTGACCAGACACTTCGCAGCAGGAGACAGGGAGGCAAGGACTCAGAACTTGGAAGGGAAACTGGGAGTCCTTTCCCTTCCAGCAGGCAATTCATTACCAAGGTCAGGTGGTGGCAATGGTTACCTGAGAAAGAAGGAGAAGCCTCTCCAGCTGTTAGGAAAACCTTGGAGGGGAGGGGAGGCACATTCTGCCACATAGACCAAGACCTGTGATGTTTCATTGGTAACCTAATTCCTGTCTTCATTCCCCATACAGAAACTATAAGAATCAGGGCATCTGAAGCAAACTGGATGTTAAACTGAAGGGACTATTTTTAATCTCAGGGCCTGTGACTGGGAGGAAATTTTGACTGCAGCATCTGTGCAATGCTATTGTGGTGTTGCTCATTTCACTCTTGAAAAGGAAGGCCTGGAGTGTGACCTCAAGCTGTCCTCTCCTGATCTCAAATCCTCTGTGCTCTCTGTTGGTCCATGCTGCTGGGTATTGAAACCAACAAATAAGTGATAAGGGACACCCAAACTGTAGTCTGACATAACAAAAATATATACATGGTGATTCTCAATAGATGATTCTATTGACAGTTCCTAGTTGCCATTGTGGCAAACCCCGGTTCTTTCCAAAAAGACAACACAATTCTGAAAGTGATCTAAGAGACATCTGAAAGCATTTGCTGTTCTATTCAAATTCAGGATTCTTAAGAGGGAGAGAGGAAAGGCATAGTTATCATTCTTGCCATGGAGCTGCACTATCCCCAGAGCCTTCTGCTGAAGCATATGCCCTCTTTATCACCCTCCTACTTTCCTAATCTGTCTCAAGCGGCATCATTCAACAATACTTCATCTTCACACCTGATTTCTGCCCCACTGGCCAACGAATGTCCAATATGGCCTACTGTGCTCTACTGAGGCAATAATGGGCCAGTATGCATCATTAAAAGGATCTTTTAGCTTAAGTCTAATGCCTCCCCCACTCCACACTTTAATCCTAATATGGGAAGGATCACAGCAAAAGAGGAGGGGCGAGTTGGGGGGGAAGACAGAACTCTGAATACACAAAAGCTAGAGGAATGGCAAGCGGCAGTAACCTAGCAACAGTGTCTCAGGATTTGAATGTAATTATCCCTCCAACGTGATAAATACTCTGAAGGACTCCTTATGCGTAGATCATACTAAACAAGTCTTTGAAATTACCCTCATCAAATATTGATCGAGGGAGAGGTTTCGAAAGAAAGACAGAAAGAAAGACAGAAAGAAAGACAGACAGAAAGAAAGACCCAGAAAAACCGGGACAGCTCATGCACTACCGGTTAATGGGACAAAGCTGATTGATTAACATACAACAATTGTACCAATAGCCTCAGCTGGCAACAAAAGGATCAGTCAAAAGCAGTTATCAGGAAAGGCCATTGTATTGATTCTCCTTTTGTTTTATGTCCTGCATACATAGCAGCAATCACAATAAGCAGGATTTATTTTATCCAGCTGAACTGATGAAAGTTTAATTGTTACAGAAGGTGAAAGGGTATTTCCCAGAGGACAGTAGAAGTAGGAGAGGCTAGGCTGAGAGAGCATCTTTACTCATTAATAATCTGAAGAATTGCCTCCACATGGAAGCATGAGGAGGTCTGTATGTTCGCTCTCACAATTTCCTCAACTATCCATCATCAGAGCATACCCAACTGGAAAAAAGCTGATTCTACTTGATTAGGAGGGAGAAGGTGGGTTGCTTTTATGTATCTCTATAGAAGAACCATTTTGTCATGCTACAAAATCACACACATAAGTGACCAAGGAGTCCCGCAGTGAATTCAATTCCAAGACTAAACATTAAGCACATGTTAACAACAGTTAGGCGCACTTATGTTCAAGTTAAAGTAATTGGACTAAAGACCCATTCCAATGCTCTCACAGTAGTATGGTAATTACCCCCCTGAGTTAATTTCCCATGCTGCTCTAGTAAAGGAAAAATGGGAGTGATCACATGGGAAGGGATGATGAAATGGTTATGTTTTTATATGGTCTTTCCTTTGAGAAGCTCAGGGTGGCATATATGTTTCTCCCTTCTTCCGTTTTATGCTCATGACAACTCTGTGAGGTAGGTTAGGCTGAATGATATTAACTGGGCTAAGGTCACCCAATAGGCCTTTTGGCCAAATGGTAACTGGAACCCAGATCTCCAAAGCTCTAGTTCAGCACTCAAACTACCAAGCACCACATCACATTGGCTCTTTTGGTGATATCAGTCTCCCCACCCCACGACTCCAGTAACGTAAGAATTGTCCCTGTGTTTGCAAAGACTGCATGGCCAGACTAAAGCCTAATGTGGGTAATTAAAAATGTCACAGGGGCCATGCTTCCCAACAGCTATCTTGGCACTTGTAAAGTTGCTGGGGAGGGGGAGGGGGACCAAGAGCATCTCTTTCTGCAGCATTCCTCGCAGCATTTTAAAATTACTCCAAATATGCTTTAAAATGGCAGTGGTGTCCCCAGGTCAGACCTGGGAATGCCGTCATATTTAGTTTGGTCCACAGATATCAGTTAGATGTTTCCAATTCACTGGATTACACACAAGGACCATGAGAATTTATTTATTTATTTATATTATTGGATCTATGAATCACCCACCCTGCAAGTAGGCTCTGTGCGATTTACAACCTTATAAACATTTAAAATACAATTATCGACAGTAGAACAATAAATTAAAACCAATCCAACATGGCATAGTAATCCTCCTTTGCCAGCCATACCACTGTACCACACGGCAGAGCAGGGCAGGGTCCCATGGGGGCCATAGAAGAGAAAGAGAGAGAGGGTGCCAGTCTTAATCTCCTGTTGCTGTCCTCAACTAAAAGCCTGGTGGAATATCTCTGCCTCAAGGGACCTGCATAATTGCGTCAGATCCCTCAGGGCCCTGATGTTATTCGGCAGAGAGTACCACCAGGTCAGGGCCAGGAGTTGAAAGCAGTTGACATTTAGAGGTGGGACAGCCAACACAGGGTGAGTTTTCCATATGGTAAAATGGTCTTGTGAAAGCATACCCAACCCATTTATGGATCTACGACTGATTCCACCATACATATACATCACTCAGTGTTTCATAAGACAATATTATTAAATTTTTATTTTGGACTTTTTGACACACAAAAGGCCTTCTAGGTGGCACAAAATTAAAATCAGGAAGTAATTCAACATTAAGCAGGGAGTTGGACTAGATGGCCTGTATGGACCCTTCCAACTCTGTGATTCTATGATTCTAAGAACCATCTGTAAAACAGCATAATAAGGGCTGAGAACAGCAATAAAAATAACACATCAGAATTATTCAGCCCTCAGTGATTGGCTTGTGGCTTTCCTCTACTGAAAGGCAGAATTTCTGAAATGATACCAAGTGATATGGAAGCACAGAAATCTTTGCTTTCACTTTTACCCATGCATGTCATTAATTTTCAAGAGATAAACATGTGTTAATTCATGCTAAGAATCATTTCAGGGTGACTAGTAAATTCGTTAGTCTTTAAGATACACAAGACTCATTGTCAAGGGATCCCCTTGGAATCAGGCTGACTAGATGCTTAAGGGGATAAGAAGCTAAGGTGTTACTGACACCAGTGACACCCAGGATTGGATTCAGTTATTTTATCTGCAAAATCTAATGTGTTATATTGGCCAAATAAAGCTAGTTTCTTGATGATCTCTTAGAAACATACAATATTTCCTCAGCATATCAGAGTTTTCTGTCCCTCAGTGCTTACTCCTATGATTTCAAAACTCAGGATAAACTACCCTCAATTTGCAGGCGGTTCCCTATCCTCTTCCAGGAGGCTGGCAACCCTAGGCTGGCCATTGTGCAAAACAGTATGCTGCTGTACTGGTCTGATCCAGCAGGAGATTTTACAAGCCAGATGCAACTCAGTCATTGGCTCTTCATAAGTAAGGTGTGTTCATCAAGAACTGAGCCCTTAAGGTGAGATGCTTTAGTCCCTGGGTTTTTGCTAATTTGTAAATACTGTTTGGCCCCCAAGACATCAGCCTAGGAGCCTTGAGACCCAAGGCCAATGACTTGCAAGAATTCTTTTGGTGCTAAGCCCATTGGCAACAAAAGGAAGGTAAGTTCACAGCTAGTCCTAAAGTTTTAGTAATGATGTAAGACTATGATTTGAAAAAGTGACCTCATTCCCTTTGGGCCAGCGAGAAGGAAATGTTAACTCAGATTCAAAAAGTGATTAAATCTCATCTTGGGGGAAGTATAGAAAATGTTGGGCTGAATATTGAGGCAGAGAGAGATGATCCCATAACCCTGAGTAAAACTCAGATCCCCAGGAATATGCTTGGAATTGAACTGAGTGTTTTTAAAAGGTTAGTTTTCATTTCAAAAGCTGATGAATCCTGCTTCACTCAGAGGCTCTTATTGGGGTTAGCTTTTTTGAGAAGATGATAAAATGTGTCCTAATTAATTTCTCTACAAGCCTGATATTGTCTCCTAATGCAGAGGCACAGAGAGGGAACACTTCTGGAGCAAGTGCTAACCTGTATTCCACCTCCTCCTGCTCCAAGGTGGCAGAGTAAAAGAGCTCCTGCAGTAATCTTTCTCTAAGAGTTGCATTGTTAAAGCCATCCTTAGGGAAATTCAAGCAGCATAATTGCTCTAGTCTGACTCTGCGTGCTAAGCTGCTTGAATTAAGTGGGTGTTTTGGAATCCTGAGCAAAGCCTTCTGGGAAATGACCTTTGACCCAGGCAGTTGCACTTCTCAACCTGCCACTAATTAGGATGGAGAGAGTCCCCCTTTGTTTTCAAATACTAGTTTACCTCTGTCTTAACTTTCTGCTGGGAGCTGACCGCAATGACTTAATGCATAATGAACAGGGCACAGCAGATGGTAACACACCAGCACACCACTGCCAGGAAACAAAACTTTCAGTTAGTTGCTGTAGATTTTCCGGGTTGTGTGGCTGTGGTCTTGGCATTGTAGGACCTGACATTTCACCAGTAGGTCACAGCTACTGGCGAAATGTCAGGTCCTACAATGCCAAGACCACGGCCACACAACCCGGAAAATCTACAGCAACTAATGAATTCCGGCGGTGAAAGCCTTTGACAACATATAAAACTTTCAGTGTCGCAGTGCAAAGAGGCCAGGCTTTGAGTTGTTTGTTGAGCCTCAGCACAGTGATGGTATTTGTTAGCCACCTAGCTCTCAGCCTTGGAGGTCATGTCTTAGAGTGGGGCTTTCTTAGAAAAAATTCTCCTCCCAGTTCAGTATTGCCAAACTTCTCCTGTGGGAGGTCTAGAAAGGAAAATGAATTTGGAAGGAGAGGAGAGACTTGTTCCATACAACGATGGAATTTCTCAAAGACTACAGTGCTGAGTTGGGCCTGAACAATTTATGTTAGGTGAAATGGAAGAACAGAGTCAGTCCTACTCAGTCTCATCATTCTGATCCATGTCAACAAGTGTCAGTGCTTTAAAGACAGCAAAAATGTATTGCTGTAACTCAGCAGCATGGATCAGGTGTAGTGGCCATATCATGGCCTGGTACTGCATGAGCGAACCCAGTGCTTGTCTGCATCCCTTTCTCTGTGGCATCTGAGTCTGACATTTACTAGTCTATTGTTATCTTTTAGGTATACGCGGCTCCCACAGCAGCCTACAAAAACTAGGGAAGCTAGCTGGATGAAGCTAAACACAGGGATTTTTTTTTTTAAATGCATAGAATATATAATAAGCCAGGACAAGGTAAAACCAAAAAGGATCTCACTAAATTATCCCAATAAATAATATTTCCCTCCCACTTGAGTGCAAACCATGGTTTTCTGGTTGCATCCAAAACATCAGACTATGCTTTGTGCTTCCATGTTCTAAACTAGAATTGCAAATCATAGTTTGTTTGTGTTTTTAAATTATGGCTTGGATTGTTTGGTAGTTCAGATGTGATACCAAAATATGTTTTATGTAAAGTAGCAATCCTTAAAGGTAAACTTAAACTCCTGCCAACCTAGCAGTTCAAAAGCAAGAAACTGCAAGTAGACAAATAGGTATCTCTTAGGTGGGATGGTAACAGCATTCTGTGTGCCTCGGTGTTTAGTCATGCCGATCAAATGATCATGGAAATGTCTTCGGACAGTGCTGGCTCTCCAGCTTGGAAATGGAGATGAGCACCGCCCCCTAGAGTCAGATTCGACTGGCTTTCGAGCAAGGGAAACCTTTACCTTTAGGGCCACAGTGGCTCAGAGATTAAGATGCTGAGCTGCAGACCAGAAGGTCTGTAGCTTGGCAGTTCAAGACCCTAGTGCCGTGTGACGGAGTGAGCTCCTGTCTCTATCCCGAGCTCCTGCCAGCCTAGCAGTTCAAGAGCAAGAAGTGGATAAATAGGTACCACTTCAGTGGGAAGGTAACAGCATTCTGTGCATCTTGGCATTTAGTTATGCCAGCCACATGACCACAGAGAAATCTTCAGACAGCGCTGGCTCTTTGGCTTGAAAATGGAGATGAGCACACCCCCCCCCCAAGAGTCAGATTCCACTGGCTTTCGAGAAAGGGAAACCTGTACATTTACCTTCAGAAATCCTTGGTTCTGAGCATGAGAACAAGAGCTCTGAACCATCCCAGTGTGAAACCGCAAAAAGCAAAATACAGAACAGTCTCACGTGTTTCAATTCAATAAATTCAGTTCAATTCAATAAAATAAAAAAGTGCTTAGGCAGTGCTAATCAATCATCCCAGTATTCACTATTAAGAATAATAGAAACTGAACAGATTTAATTGTAACTGGACAATTGGATAGAATTTCCATGCACGTTTTTCTAGTTAAAAAAAAAAGTGTTAGGGATTTACATTTTAAAAATGAAATCTCTGTGTGGAATCAGCCTGGATTTCCCCATTCCTAAAGGTGTGACCCTGCTTGACGAACAGAAACCTGCAATAATTTCCTCTCGCTGTTGCTAGCATGCAGGAGACAAGACACTACTGGATAGAGGGAAGTTCTGATAGTCACTTATTCCTAGGGCTGGCCTTACCATGAGGCAAAGAGCCTTAGACAGTAAATTAGGTAGGTAGTAAAGTCACATTCACTTTATTTTTTTAAAAAGCAAAATGAACAGGAAGTAGACCATTCAATTTCCCTGCCTCCAAAGCCAAAACATTTTGGGCAAGCCTTGGCTACTCCCAAGTTGATGGTCATTTAGGTAGCTTTCAAGATGGAAGATAAGCATTATTTATATCCTTTTAAATTGAATTTTATTATCTGCAACATGTTCTGAAAATGCTCTCAGGTTGCATATGAACAATCAAGCTGCAATTCTTTTAAAATTCAGTATATGAAAATTGTTCCACAAATTAAAACAGCAAGCACAAAAATACAAGCAGTATTATAATAATCTAAAGTCATCAACATTCCCAAGAGGTATTTGGAGCATGCTCATGTAACCCATGCAGTTTTGTAGCGGTTAACAGCATACAGGGATCAGGCACACCTGCTTTTGCCAATAGGTGGGGTGGCAATTAAGTCCCTTTCCCCCCTCCTATACTTAGTTAATGAGCATGCTCAGTGCCTTCCCTAAAGGAGGCTGGGTATTCCCAGCAGCTAGCTGTTCAGTCTGGCCCAGGAAGAGGCAACATCATCAGAAGGGTGGGGAGAGGCCTGTATAGACTTTGCTGTGTTAAGGCCTGCCTTGAATTATTGTAGGTAAATCCTGAATTCAACTGAGAAGAGCTGCAGCTACCCAAGTACAGCCTGGAAACCTCATATACTGTTCCAGTATCTGTGAGCTTACATTATAGGGACCTACAATATATCTATGTGCTTAGTATTCTTTTTGTTCTGTGCATCCTTGTGATATCTGTAACTAGTAATATTTTGCAGATTCATTGCTATGAAGTAATAGCAACCAACCAGGAATGAATGAGGATTTATATGAAAACCTCCATGCTTTGTTTATATAAAGAGTTTATTTTAAATGTTAAAGTGCATTGTTTGTATTGCCTCTTTTATGTCTGTGTTTAAGTCTATGTGTAGTTGCAGCAGTTACACATTCTTAATAACCATAGGTGGGAGTTCTGCTGTCAAAACCGGCTGAACCTGCCCACTCTCCCTGCAGATATTAGGACCTTAGTGGGTTACACTCAGAAGAAACCAGCAGCATCTGGTTTTAAAAATTATACCTTGATCCTTCTATAAGATTTCCACAATAGTCCTCTCCTTCTACTCTCACTTTTTTGGGGAAATGAAGGCTTGGTGGGAGGGAGAGTGGTATGGAATTTTTATCCCATACTAAGCAATTCAGAGTTTGGTCTCCAGTTTAGGCAACTTTGGGCCCAGCTCATATGTGCTTTCTATTTTCCAAACTAGGAGAGCTCATTTCTGAATTCTCCCACTTCTGAATTTTGGCACCATCTATAGCTGGAATTAAATGGCCTTTACAACTTTAAAGATAACAACTGAGCAGAAATTCCACAATATGGGCACCACTGTGGTAAAGTACAGGGTTCGCCGTATGGAAGACTCGGACAACGACATGCAGTGTGACGTGTTTGTTGGTACTTCACAACAACAACACAAACTGGCCCTGCAAGGCCAACTATATACATACCCACCCAGCACACCCAGAGTCCCATTGGAGGTTTTGAATTTCCCGCCAAAGTTGCTATTGGTGAATGTGGGGGGGGGGGACTAGGATCCTAAGTTCTATTGTTCCAAGGAGTGAAGCTCCACACTGTAGCCATGGACCCCAATGGCGGCCTGTGTACATAACAACTGTGACAAAGGCTCTCGTGCTAGCTAACTGAAATCCACACACACAATCCTCCTGAGATGTGCAGTCACCATTTTGTGTGAACAGGGCAATGTGTGTATTGTCCAGCTTTGGTATGTGTGATTGGGAACCGGGTTTTTTGTGGGTGGAGCCCTGGGGTCAAATTTTCAAGTGCAATCAGATTTTCAAGTGCAATCAAGGACTTTCTCATGCAATATGCAGTGCATGTTCATAGCAAATAGATTTAGCTCTTGCTTCTGAGAACCATTTTATCAGTGTTGAAAAATTATAGGTACAATCATATACATGCAGCAGGCATAGCTTCAAAATGCTACAGCTCAATGCATTAATTCATCATAGGCCAGGTAATCTATTTTAAACATGACAATGCCTCAGATTTAGCTATCTCCATTCTCTTCATCTTTTTCATGTAAGAAAACATGGCCCATGGGAGACTATTGCTCTGTCCCCAAGAAAAATAGTAAGATACCAGACTTCAAACATGGAGAGTTACAGAAGACACACACTCTGCAAAAGGCTTCTTCTGAGGAACATGCAAAGAAACTAAATCTCAATCTAATGTTCTCCACAAATGAGTTCAGAGGATGAACCCAGCAATTCACAGGCCTCAGTCTCAATGCAAGGTGAAAATTGTAGTCTGCTGAATTGTTTTCTGGTTTGGATGGTACAGCCTGCCCACACCCCTGGCTCTCACTTCTTTCCCCCTCCCCCTCTTCCTTCTATCTTACTGATTACTTGGGAGGCAGATAGTGGCCAGCCAGCTTGAAGTTTTCCTGCCTATGCCTGGGAAATGACTTTTCTCAGAATGGACCAAGGGGGAAGAAGCAGGAGGAGGTAGGTGGGGAGACTGCTTACTCATTCCGTCTGTCTGTCCTACCAGCTCACTATTTCCACCAGTCTGTGTCGCAGGTAAATTGTGTTGGGGTGAGAACTTTGGGAACTCCCATGCTGTTACGTGGAAGCGACCGGACAAATGTCAAGCAGGAAAGACTTCACACGGGAAGATCAGTCTAAGGCTAGTTTATTGAAACATAGTTGCAAATACGGGGAGGCACGGGCGGGCAGTCCACCTCAATACCTTCCAAAGTCTGTGACGCAGTACAGCAGAATTTAAACAAGCCCCCCCCCACCTCTCTGGCTGGGCCCCCCATAAAGGGGGTGGTTCCCCCTCACAGTCTAGCTACCAAATACCCTCCCCTAAACCTGGTGACCAAGCAGCCCCCCCCCTTCTCTCCCCCTTTCTCCTCTCTTGTGTGTGTGTGTGTCTTTATCTTTGGTTGTTAGTGAGTCCTTTGTTCTCCATAACCTTGGCTGCTTAGCTAGTCCCAAGCAAGTGAAGTTTCCAAACTGTTTTCTATTATGCTTGCACAAGCTTTTCTGCTAATATATTTTGATAGTTCAGAACATTGATTCTCCCCCTTTCAATGCCACTCACCATTACATATTTGGGAGCACCATGGTGCCCTGAGCATTGCGTACAACTGGAATTGCGCTCAGGATATCCCAATTTATTTCCTGATTTCACTGTCAGATAAAATTGTCTATCTGATCAAGATTACAAAGCAAATGGGGATGGGGATCTCCCATTTCTAACAGAAACTTTAAATCAAGCAACTGCTTTGCTCACATCTATGGCTGTATCAGCAATGGTGAAGACACCACTGCCGTAATACAGTGTATGTTTACATATACAGTAAAAGCTACTTTCCTCCTGATTGAGATCAGTATTCTTCATACTGCAGATCAAGCTAGATGGAATACTGGGAGATCTCTGAATAGATGCATCTTCTGTTTTTTACTGAAATAGAACCCACATGGGGACTGCTTTGTATCAGAGCCGTGGCACAGAGGGGTGGAATCTAACCCTTTCCTCTAGGCTTGTCATTTGCCTGCTGCAATTTGCTACCCAGGAGAAAAAAATGAACTCTATAACAACCCTCTAGGAATTTTCAAATGTTTTTATGGTCTTTATAAAGTTTAGAGGAAATTTCTAGAGCATCACATGGAAGTGATGTCACATCCTCCCCAATCTTTACCCTTCCCATACACCATCCTCAAAATCTCCCAGCATTTGGGAAGGAGTGATGGCAACTCTCCTATTCCCCCATGATGTTTTTTTTGTGAACTTATTTACTGCTATTTACCCTGCTGGTGGAAACATACTGGCTCCTTCATCAGCTGCCTGGAGCAAATAAGTTCAGGAAGATGTCTGAGATTGCAAAAATGGGAAAAGGTTAACTCCCTTCCCCTTGAACTGCAGTCCCAACCTAAATTGGAGACTCCAGAGGTGTAATTCATTAATAGCAAGGGGAGAATCCTTGGGATATTTCTGCATCTCACAGCCCTGCTGCTTTGATTTCAAAATCCCATTTTCATTTTCACTTCTCTCTTGAAGAACATGAACTCATGAGTTTTTGTTTTCATACCATTTTCTGTTTCCTTATGCTGATTTTCATCATTAGATTTATGCAAATTTTAATATTTTTGGGTCAATTGCATACAAATGGCATCATGCACATATAAATTGCATATAATGTGTATAGAATAGCATAACATACTGTAAAATAAACACAGAGATGCAAAAATATTTGAAAGAAAAAGGGCTCAGTGAAAATCCCCATTCGAATACAAAGAAGATCCATTTCTGTATCTTTCAGTGTCCTTTCTAGTTCATAGAAATATAGAGAAAAATATATAAAGGTCATTCTCTTTAACATACTGTATTTATTTTCTTTATTGCAATTATTATGGCTTTTTTTTTAGCTACCCCAAAAAGGGGTAGATTTTTATTAAAGATTTTCCAAAAACATACAAACATTAAAGACAAACCAACATAAAATGGGGGTAATTCTTCTCAGATAATCCAATTCTTATGCCACCCTTTATCCTAATACATGTTCAAATGATATGAGTAACTGAAGCTTTCTAATAAACTGGGCTATGTATACAGATCTATTTCTCCGTATAATTGCAGCTATCTGCCTTTGTAACTATTATACCAAGTATAAAATCTAGACCAAGTGTTCTGGAATGTAGAGTCTGGAAATCCTTTCATCAATAAAGTCAATTTATCCAGTTCAGCCGCTTCCAACAGTTTATCTATATATTCTTGTTTTGTAGGGACCTCAGTTGATTTCCAGTACTTTGCATATAAAATCCTTGCAGTTGTAGTAAAATAATTAATCAAATAGTGGTCATCTTTTCTAGATCCATCTGGCAAGATTGTTCTGGGTTCAAATCAGTTTTTCTGTAAAGCTCTTTATAAAATTCTTCTACAATATTTTTCATCTCCTGAATTTTACAAGTTTCTGTCCCATCTCCTTTCTTTAAAGCCTTTATATAAGATTTTTGTTTTCATATTTTATATGCTAGCCACCTTGTTGGTTTGTTAGTGTTGTCAAAAAAGTTTTGTTTAGCAAACAACAGGTTTTTTTAGCTAATTCTTGTGAAAGCAAGCAATTCATTTTATGTTGTAATAATTTGAGTTTACTTTTCGTATTCAAAGATGTTGGATCCTCCATCAACTTTCCGTCTTGATTCTGAACTTCTTTCTTGAGGTTAGCATATTCTTGTTTCCTTTGTTTGTTCACTCTAGCTGCTTCTTTTATTATGCAGCCTCTGGAAAAGGCTTTACTGGTGTCCCAGATCAAATGTATAGATATATTTGGATGTAAATTTTCTACAAAAATCAATTTAAGCTCTTCATTTTGCTGACAAATTTTCCATTTTTCAAGAGTGACATATTTAAAATCCATCTATTTCTAGACTTAGCTTCTTGTAATTCCACAGTTATAGGTTTATGATCTGCATAAGTTCCAGTTTCAGTCTCTGCTTCCAGTAAATCGTTAAGGACCCTAGTAGACATCCAACACATATCTATCCTGGACCTGGAAAGAAAGTATATTGCTGTTTCGTGGGGTTTCCTACCCTCCAAATATCCACCAACCCTAACTCTTTGAAGAGTTGATGCAATGCGGGGGGAAATCGTTCCCGCCTTTCTTCTTTCCTTTCTTTTTTTTTTTTTAAACCAAATTTATTTTCCTGTCTTCCTTTTGTCAAAAATCGCATTAAAGTCTCCTATGATACAAATCTCTTGGAAATCTTGTTTGATGATCACATTTTGTAATCTCCTATAAATTTTTTCTTGATGTTGATTTGGAGAATATATGTTTACTATCAGCATTCTTTCCATTTGTCTTTGTACTGAAATCATCAAAATTCTTCCATCCTGTGATTTATAAATTTGTTCCAGTTGCAAATGCTCCTTTACAAATGTAGCTACCCCTCTTTTCTTCTTCTCTTTGTCCGATGATACAAATACTTTGCCTAAACCTTTAACTTGTATATATTTCTCATCCCTTTTTAAAATATGTGTTTCTTGATGACATGTGATATCTGAGTTTTGTTTTCTAAGTTGATGGAATATCCTCCTCCTTTTCTGGGGACCATTTAAACCATTCACATTCACTGAAACAATTTTCATTTTCCCTTTATCCATCTTGATTCTGTTTCTGTTGCTCCTGTTTTCCTTTTGTGTATTGTCTCGTGGTGACTGGGGTTGTTCTTGTCATTCCTAGTTTCCTTGGAGGTCTCTAAGATTTAACAAATGGAGCAGCCACTCCTCTTACATCATCTTCTCTCTCTTCTTCTTCTCCGTTCCTTTTCTTCATGTTCTGTTGATAACTCATCTCCATAGGTTTTTAGGAAGTCTTCTGCCTTAAAGATTGATGTTATCCTATGTCTCTTGCCTTTATAGGTAAAGATCAGACCTTCAGGTAGCAGCCACCTATAGTTTATAGTATTATCTCTTAACAGTGTTGTCAGGTTCATGTATTCTCTCCTCTTCTCTCTAACTCTCCAGGGAATTTCCTTTAGTACATTGATTTCGGTCTCCTTCATTCTCAGTGGTACTGCATGTACTTATCTTAAGATCTTATCCCTGACTGCCCTTTTATAAAAACGTACATGTACTTCTCCTGGTACTTGAAATCTCCTCACATAGGTTGAGTTCATTCTAAAAACAGCATCATTTTCTTGATTGATATTATCTTCGTCATCTGTGTTCATATGTTTGGCTAAAATCTTTGTCATTTTTGTGAATAAGTCTTCATTCTGTTCCTCAGGTATATTTTGAAATCTCAGCACAAATGCCATTTTCTCAATTTGAAGTCTCATAACATCTTGCTCCAGAGTAAACTGCCTCACATCTGTATCTCTAATCTTGGTCTCCATCTCCTTTGTCTTAATTTCTGTTTTTTCTGTAGTTTTGTTCAATTCACTAATCCTTTGAGTATTATCTGTTATTTGTTTCTGAAGTGCTTGTAAGCTTGTGGAGAACTTTTCAGTTATCTCCTTCATCACAATTTTAATGGGATCCACTGCCTCAGTGATTGAGTTTTGTACCTCTTTCATCGTGGTTTTAATTGGATCGACCACTTTGGTTATTGAATTCTGGATTGTTGTCTATACCAACGCCTGCATCTCCTTCTGTGTGGTTGCTGAAAGTTTTGCACTAGCAGAGCCAGACACACCTGGTGAAGAGCTCGGCATTTTAACTGGTTTCATCTGACTTGCCTGACCTGTTTTCTCCATCCTGACTTGACCAAAGCATTATCCAAAAATTCTCCAATTTTGGCAAGATGCCAAAAAATTTTCTGCCACTTTAGCTTCACTCTTTATTTATTTTCCTCTTCCAGGGGTTGTTTAGGAACACCAGGAAGCTCTGTCTTCTCAGATTTTATTTTTATCAACTAAGTTGTTGTTTGGGTTTATCTTGCCCAGCTGTAGTTTAAAAGCTTAACCACAAAAATGTGCCTCAGGGTCACTTTATAGTTCTCGTCTCCTCCCTTAAAATTGCCTTGCCACCCTCCAGTCCTCTTACCGTCCAAATTTCTAAATGAAAATGGGTGTGTGTGTCAGCAGAACAATGTTCTCTTTACTTATAAATTTGTTACAGTCTCATGATGGTTAGATTGTCTCCTCTAATATTCTTAAATAGGATTATTATTCTTTTTGAGACCCAAAAAGGATTTATAGAGGGTGTGCTAATGCTCCATACCCTGCCCCTGCTGGGGTAAAAATTGAGATCACTGAAAGGGGTCTCTATCCTCTGTGAACAAGCAGTTTAAATCCCAAAAACAATCAGTTACACAACCTGCTTTATGTTCAAGCCTTGCCCTGACTTGGAAAGTGAAAGTAGGCTCCTTCTCCGTCTCCTCTCACTTGCCGCTTACCCCTGGGGGGAAATTTGCCACCTTTATTAAGGTAATTTTCAGGCAACGTTTACATAGTCTTTTTCTTTAAATGCCCAAAGAGATGTTAACTACTCACATCAGTCCACACACTTCTCTGGCTTGGTTTCTAACCCTCCTGGTGCAGGAAGTGACAGCTCTGCCCACTTGAGATGGGCACCTCTTCAGGGTCGTCGATGGAGGTGATCCAATGGTACACCCCACAAGTAGGTGCTACACGGGGGTCTGAATCAAGCCTCTGCAACCTACCTTCCCTTCTCTGGGGGAGTGGTAGGTCTCTGCTCCTGCGAAAGACCCTTTAAACCTGTAACTGGCCAGAGCGCTCAGAAGAGCGTCTGTCTTGCTGTGCTGCAGCCTGCATCTCTGCAATTATTATGGCTTTTTGTCTTCTTCCCCCCTATTTTGTATCCATTTTCTCTGATTTCATTGGGAGACACATTTTCCCCTATAACTGCTTTTGTTTATCAGCCAACTGCAATCAAGGAGTACCTAGGCTTGCAAACATCTGCATGGGGCTTGGTGTTTTCCTGGATTTGGAACTGATCTCCAGGGTTAGTTCCCCTGGAGAAATGAGGCAACTTTGGAGCATAGACGCTATACCATCCCATTTCCATTGAACCTGAGCTCTGCCATCCCCAGGCATTAGAAAAGAGTAAAAGTCCAGTAGCACCTTAAAGACTAACAAAATTTGTGGTAGGGTATGAGTTTTCGTGAGTCACTGCTCACTTCTGAAGATGGCTACCCATCCTGATCTATCCCCAGGCATGTCCCTTAAATCTCCAGGAATTTCCCAAACCAGGGTTGGCCAACCTAGTTGTATTCCTAATCTCCTTTTGGAGCAAAGAGCTATTATATCAAATAAATAGATAAATTTGAACAGATGCAAAACCTATATTATTATCCCAGCCAGATTTCAGGTGGATAGGAGACAGTACCTCCATTTTGGAGGCAATGCTAATGCCCCAGCTACTTTTAGAAATAAAAATAAATACACTGAGAGATTAGACATTTTCATTCAGCAGTTATCTCTTTCACAGTGATCTGATTCTTTCTTTTGACTGGTCTCTTGGGTATCATCTAGTTTGATATATGGTGTGTTTACTTTGGGAAGGAAAGCCTGGTTTATGTCTCTGATGTCCCCCATGGCAGTCTGAAAAGCTGCTAGGGTATCTAATTGCAAAGGGAAGGGCAAAATCTTTACTTTTGCCACTTCCCCATGCTGTTTGTTCAGAATACATTGCCTGCCAGCCAGCTAGTAGAAGCAAGGCATTTGCTTCTGCCTGCTCCTGCAGGGCAGAGGAACTACCTATTCCAGGGTGAAATCCTAGTCTCTGCCTCTGTCTCTCCTAGTGTGCAAAGTACAGGAATGGTCTGTCATGGGAGAGCGTGGCTTTAGCCTATCCCCCTAAGTCTGCACAACCTTTCCTACCTGCCAGCAAGTTCAAGAAAAACAAGTTCCTCTGTAAGTGGATGTGTGTTGCTGATTGCCAGTATTTTTTGCATTCTGCTTCTGTCACCAAAATTACATAGCCCTGCCTGCCTATGAACTGGTACAAAACAAAGCTTTTCCACTGCCTATAAGCTGCATTCTTAGATAACTAAAAGGCAAACAAGTCTAATCCTTAGGCTATATCCAAATACCCTTTCAAAGCCAATGAGATGGTGTAATGAATGAATGGCAAAAACTGGAAATAATCCCACCTTGGGAGAACATTAGGAATCTCTTCTGGTGGGATGACATCTGTCAGGTTTATATCTGTTGAGTCTCTCCTTTTGCTTCACTTTCTCCTGTTTGATTAATGGAAACTGTGCAATGAGATGCCATAATAATGATCAGATCAAAATGTTTCCTATTGTTACTAAACACCAGAAGTTATTGCAGTAAAATCATTTATATTAAAGAATAGATGTGATTCAGGTTAGATCTTGATTAATTATTTTTTAACTATACATCCATGCTAGTCTGACCTAAATCTTTGGATGTGATAAAGATGCTGGATGAAATGTTTTTGTGTGTGAGAAGATGTGTGCAAATTGCATTCTGGATATCACAAAGATATGTTGAGAACAAGAAGTACTCATAAATCCTGTTCATCCTGCATCTCTAAATATCAGAAGCCATAGTTATTCCCAACTGCTTACCCATGCAAGGTTCCGTCCGACACTGGTTTTTAACTAAGAACTGATCTACAAGCTCAGAAAAAATCAACGGGATACAGCCCTCATGGGACAGTACCACTTCAGAATCATTAGACATTGAATGCATAATAGATTTTCACTTACTTCTCCCCTTCCCATTGCTAAAGGAATGGCAGTGATTATGACAGTGGATCCACAATGGCAGTTTTGCATACACTATGGTTATGAGATAATAGCTACAGTGATCACTGGATAAACAAGCTCAACAACGTTCCTTTATTAAGGTTCAGTTTATTGAGAAGATACTTAGGTCATCAGTGGACACGATCTATGTCAGGAATGAGGGGTTAGGCGGGAAGTCAGACAGTTATACTCTTTCAATACAGGTCCCCCTTGATAGATATAAGCCAATAAGCATAAGCAGACAAGTGCGCAAAAAGAAACGGTCCAGCGCTTCCAGCGGGAAGCAGTGGGATGGCTAAGCAAGTCTCCAAGGCCATGGCAGAGATAATGGGAAGAAACCTGAAGCGCTGAAGCATATTCCAGTAGCAGGAGTGGGGGGAGTGGGGACAATACATCAAGCCCATGGCGGCATCAGCCAACAATGATAATGCACCCCAATGCTGGGGCTGTGAATTGCAAAGCTGCAGTCTTCCATTGGCCTATAACTTCCATTGGCCTATTGACAAAAGGCAAGACTCTCTGTAGCTTGTAAACAGCCTTTTCAGATTATGAACATTCCAGATGTTATTCTCTGTGCTAGCCTTAGTTCTACGTCAGGGACCGAATGTTCCATCTATGAGCTTTATGTAGCCTTGCTCTGTATATATGGGGGGAGGGGGGTAAAGTCATTTTCTGTTGTTTTTTTTAAAGAGGTCAGTTAGGCTAGATATGCACTGCAGAGCTGCAGAGGAGAAGCTATGTTTCAAATACATAATAAAGTAAAGGAGTATGCAGGAACTTGTTGCCTTCCCCCACTTTAGGGGGTTCCTGTCAATATGATCCATGATAAAGGAGAGAACCACGTTCCCTTTCTGTGTGTCACCAGGTAGGAGAGGCCATTCCCTTATTTTTTCCCTTTCTTCTTCTTCCCTACTGACAGAAACTATGCAGTAGGAAGGCTCTGCCATCTTTCATTCACACCAATCTACCTTTATTTTATGCTATCTGAGAAATAGCTTTTCAGACCCAGATCCCACCTTGTTGTGAATGAGATGGCAGATGTTCTGTAACTGTTATGGAGATGGATGAATTGGGATGGGAACCCAAAGCAGAGTCTGGGAATTGATCCACTCCACCGGATAGAGAAGGTTTTAACATCCCAAAGGGAAAACATGCCATCTCTTTGATTTGTTAATGTCTATTTATTGGAGAGGCCATGTTCTGGTGGACTTGAGCCCCAGTACCTGGCACCCAGATTGGCTAATGCCCTGTGAGCCTATTTGGAAAAGGTCTGAAATGGAACTGTTCTGGCTTCCAGTTTGGTGATCTAATGGTGGACACATCTCTCGGGAGTTCCTGAGGATGTGATTTATGAGCTGGTAGATGGGGAAGGGGTGCGACTGTATGCGCCCCCTGGAGACCCGTGCGATTGGTCCTTAGCCATGGGGTGCTAAGAATCGCCTCTCCACTGGCACGCTGCCGGTGGATTGAGGCAGTTCCATGCCCCGATGGTCTCACCGCTGTGTTCCAGTACTGGACTCAGAGATGCGCACCGAAACAAGCGAGTGGAGGTCGAGCGTACTACATGACTCATGGCAAGATCTACTAGATCTACATTGAAAGTGAGTGCTGGTTGAAACGAGCACCAGAGACTTTGGCTGAGAGTTCCCTCTAAAGCAAGCGAGGGGGGGTGGGACCCCCCCTGATAACGAAAATGGGATTAAAGCATGAGGGGGTACGGATTTGAAACCAAAATGAGACTTTAGTAAGGACTTTCCCAAGAGACTTACAAGTGATTTGTAGACTCTAGAGGCTTTTGGTAATTTTCTTTAAACATAAACATCCTCAAAGATATTGCTGAGAAAGGCAGAGAAAGATAAGCAAATGAAACCTAAGCCTCCTTCAGAAAGTGCTAGCCCAGCGGGTTTCGGTTTCGGTGTCGCGAATGGCGGCCGCTTCTCGGGACGCTCCCGGAGGCGGTTAGCCCACGCGCAGTTAGGGGGGGTCTTCGCATGTGCGAAAGACCCTAGTGAGCCTTAGGTAAAGGCTCCGAACCGGGGGCGCTTGGGGAGTAGCCTCTTTGCCGGCAGACAGCCGGGAAATTGAGGCTTTCTCCCCACCCCAATCGGCCCCGCTGCGGCGTGCCCGTAATGGGACTTAGCGGCGCCACCGAATTCCAGGAGTGAAGACAGCGCTATGGCTTAAAATAAAAAGAAGTAGCATCGAATCGTGAGTTGGAGATCTATTTTGAAGCGTAAATCGGAGCCCCCTGCATGCGTATAAGCGTTGGGAGGAGGGAGGAGTTCCCACCCCCTTTGAGAAGCAAGATCCACAAAGGGAGCGCGAAGGGGGCTGAGAGAAGAAAAAGTGTTGGTGAAAGTACCGTTGGGGTTGCATGGAAGATTTTGATTATCTTAGCTTCCTGGGGGATGTGGCACGAACAAAAAAACAAAATGTCGATACTGGAAAAAGTCCTGCAGACACCGGAAGAGAAGAGAGGAGGGACTTCCGGTCCAGACAGCCCCCCCCAAGAGCTTGCTGTCAATCAACAGGAAAAGGAGATGCTGTGCCCCCTGCTGGAACAATTGCAGAAAATCAACGAAACTCTGTCTAAAATGGATAGTGTTCTCATCAGTCGACAGAAACAGATATCGGAAACAACTAGAAAGATGATGGAGATTGAACAGAAATCGAATTTGATTCTAGGTTTCCAGGGCGTTAAAGAAGAAGAGAAAGAAGATCTCGGATTTACCTTGACAAATGTCTTGGCACCCCTAACTGGCAGTGAAGCGATAAAATTAAAAGAAGAGGTGGATGAGGCTCCCAAAGCCTATTCCGCTTTTATAAAAGAGAATACTCTGCCAGTAGAAGGGGATGTTGAGCATAGCAAGCGACAAACTGGAGATCTAATTTCATCTGAAGAGTTTGTGGAGCCCAGGAAGCCTGAAAGCCAGAAGTTTAAGGAAAAAGAGAAAAGAAAGAAGAAGGATTTCATCTTTAAAGTACAGAAACTTCTGAAGAGACACGCCAGCAGGGAGGAAGATGCAGTATTCCAAACTGGGACAAGCGAAGAAGACAGCAGCCCAGGGGAAAGTGGTGATGGAACGGAAGACTTCAAAGTTAAAATGGACTCAATCCATAACTGGAAGAGATTTAAAAAGAAGATATTTTGAGGACTGTTCGTGTAACATCTGGAAGGAGCTGTTTAATTACTAACCCCAATGGACTTTACTAACTGCATTAACAGAGTGATTTTGGACTTCGCAATAGTTAAAAAGAAGATCTTCTAACCACGATAGATGCCAAAACTGGTATTGGTTATTAACCTAAACTAACCCTCACTAACAGGAAAATTTCACTCCATCTTTTTCTTTCTCCATCTGTCTACCCTTCCTGTTTCTTATAAAAAGAATAAAATTCTCTCTTTTTTAAGAGAGTTTTACAAAAAAAAAAGAAAGTGCTAGCCCAGCGAGTGTGGTCACGAGACCGGACATAACCATAGACTTCTCTAAGATGCTAACAGATGCTTTGTGACTCCTACTGGAGCAAATGACAACACTTAATCAAAATTTTGCTGCACAGCAACTCCAGTTAAATGAGACCATGAAAAAAACATTCGTCTTGCATAGTCTACTAATGTTTTTATTATGCCTCTTTTTTGCCAAGGGTGATGATTGGAGTTTTTGTGTAAATAACGGTCTGTGTGAGTTGGTTTTCTGTAGACCATGTGACCTAATTGAAGGTTTGCTTTGTGGATGACCATGATATATAGAAATGGGAGTTTTCCCTCAACATCTTTTTCCATGGTGAATCTTATGTTGGGGTGGATATTGTTGAGGTGGTCTAAAAACTCCATCAATTCTACTTCTCCATGACTCCATATGATAAAGGTATCATCTATGTACTGGAACCAGACTGTTGGTTTGTGGGGTGCAGATTCTAAAGCTGTTTTTACTCTTCAAATTTAACGAAAAGAGGGAAAAGATTGACTCTATTATGAAAGCATGGGAGTTCCTGCAGCAACGACTTGGACCAACGGGAGAAGAAGATGACGAGGAGAGCAGCAAGGGAAGTGATGATGGAGCACCTCCTGGAGAAGACTTGGACTTGGAACATGGGGCGGCTGCCCCCAAGGAAGGATATCGATTGAGGGAAAGAAGAGGCAAATGAGTTGCCAACTCTCTCTGAAGTCTATTTTTCTTTTTATACTTAAACATTCTTGGTATTGTTCTTTACTAAGTCAGATTATCTGGACTTGAAGTATATAAGCAGTTTTTATGATCATTTTTAATGTAACAAATTACTCTTTTTTATCATTTAAAGCTTTATATTGTAACTATTATATGACCACCACCTCTTGGGTTTTTAGTGGTTATATTTACTTTCTCCTGTAGTTTATAGTTCCCCTTCCTTATTTTCTTGTAGTTTTGGAAAATAATTAAAAAAAAATGAAATGGAGCTGTTCCTCTATATGGGAATTGGATGGGGGGAAGAGATGAAAGTGTAACAGAATGGAAGAGATTGACAAGATCAGGGAAGAAATGTTGCTTGTTGTAGGTGTGGCTGGGTGGGTGCATGATGTATTCAGCAGCTAGCCTCCTGCTGAGGCTGGATCAGATGTTCAATTATTGTAAATTCACTTAGCTAGTGATTTTCCCTCCATGTTCTTTTACTTACCTAGCTGTACATAGCACTGTCCTGTAGTTACTCCATGAATTTGTGCCTTGTAGTAATAAAGCTAACTATGGAGGCTTGCACATATTCCTACCCACAACCAAGACTGCTCACCAGTGCTACTGTAAAATCCCCTTTGGGTGTCATGCCTCTGGGCAGCACCAGGTGTTAATGATAAATTAATGAAACAGAGGGGGGTAACAAGCTACTGGAGATGGGTTCCAACTTCCCAGCTAACAGGAGTTTGGGTGGGGGGATGGGTCCCTTCTGTCCCAGCCTCCTAACAGGGCTGAGTGGTGGTGAGTGGATCTCACTGGGAAGTTGGAGAAGAAAATACCAAGGCTCTACATACCTGCAACATGGAATTTACTTGTAATGTCTTTGAACCTCCATATATCCATTTTTCTCTTCTGTTTGGTGACCAAAAGCAAAGGAGGTTGTACTTGTTAATGGTTCCCCCCACCCCGGTGTTGCCTCCCCCCAGCAGTAATCTTCAGAAGTGATTGTCTTCAGAGTCAACATGGAGGTTCCATTGAGTCATCAGGACTAACAGAATATATTCTCCATGAATCTGTCTAATCCCCTTTTAAAGCCAATTAAACTAGGGGCCATCACTGCATCCTGTGGAAGTAAATTCCATGTTAATTACTCTTTGAATGGAGAACTACTTCCTTTTGCCTGTTCTAAATTGATGTCTTTGGGTGCCCTCAGGTTCAGGTATATGCATGCAAGCTTTGGTCACACAATGGGGGATGCTGCAAAAAAGCAGGGTCTGAGCATGTGCAAAACCTCTGTATGTGTACTTACATTGGCTTCCTGCAGACATTTGTCTGTAAACCTGTATGTCCATGGGTAGAATCATTGGGTGTGATCCTGCTTCTCTCTAATGTGCATAGAATGGCTGAACACGGCTATTGTGTCACAGTTGTATCTGTTTATACTCTGAGAGAGATCTTTGGCTTCTTATAACAAATACATAATGTATGAAATGCTGGAAGGTAAGCAGGGATACAAGCCCATTTCCTATGTGTTACGGACCACAATCAAATTTCCTTTTCTCTGTTTTCATTTACCCTGTTCTTTAAACAATGAACACCTTTGCCTAGCTCAGTGGGATATGGTTTCTCGCCTAATGACAAACTGAGAACGCAATTCTGTAGAGGGGAAACTGAGGATTTTCAGCCATATCAGATTTTTCGCTGCTGCTGCTGCTGCTGCTCCTTTAATAAGAACTAACATAAATTCAAATGAGAGAATAATCAATTAGGGGCAGAGGCAGGAAAAGCAGTTAGCGAGGTACTCGGCTAGCATGACAACTGGGAAAAACCCACTAAGAATGCCTGAGTAAACCCCTGATTGTACTGGCTAGGAAAGAAAAACAGCCAGGCCTTAATCTGTGGCTAGCAGTCAGTACACGCTGCCGATTAAATATCCATCCATTTGCACATCACACTCTCTGCTTGTGTACCCAGAGCCAGCAGTGCACTGAATTACAGCGCAGCAGGTTTACCAAATGGGTGCTGTCAACTGACAGGCCAAGGGGCCCTAGAGCAATTTCACTCACTTTTGATTCATGACTTGTCAGAACGCTAACCAAATATTCCATTTTCACCCTCAGGCTGCTTTCTGACTGCTGACTTGCATTGCCAAGTAGAACTCCGCTCTTGCTTCTTGGAAGGATGTGTTTGGCTCCTCATTCCCTAGAGGCCAATCTCGAGGGAGGAGAGATTCTTAAATAACGATCTGAATTTCTGCAGAGAAATAGTTCAAAGATGGAGGGGGCAATGTGATTGCAACTTGCGGAACATATTATCATGGGAATTTTTTATTCTCTCTTTTGGATGATTTTTTTCACCTAAACTCAGGGGATCTAAATTTGAATCCAGGCTGAGGGAAGGTAGATAGCTTTGCACTGACCTCCTTGTTGCAGTTTTATATTAAAAGAGACGAAGAGGCATCTTGACTCTTGCAAACATCTCCCCACCCTCTCCCCTATGGGTTCCCTTCTGGCTCAGGAATTGACTTTAAGGAAGTACTTCCATGGGCATTTGGGCAGAGGCACTCTTGCCAGCCTAGCAGTTCGAAAGCAAGAAATTGCAAGTAGATAAATAGGTACCGCTTCGGTGGGAAGGTAACAGCATTCCATGTGCCTCAGAGTTTAGTCATGGTGGCCACATGACCACGGAGAAGTCTTTGGGCAACACTGGCTCTTCGGCTTGGAAACGGAGATGAGCACCACCCCCTAGAGTTGGGTTCAACTAGCTTTCGAGTGAGGGAAGCCTTTACCTTTTACTCCTGCCTAAATGGGCTTGCAAACAGTGTACAAACACTGGACCCTCCCCGCACCCTTACAGAAGGAATGCACAAGCCCATCCTGTTTCATTTCTTGCAGCTTTCACATTATCGTTGTGTGCTGCTGCATTGTGCCTTATTTATTGCTAGTATTCTTGAGTCATATGTTTCTTCTATGGCATTTTACACCATTTTAACACCACTTATAACATTCACAATTGGTACAAAAATTAGTACTGAAAATGGCAGAAATGTAATGGGATGAATCCAGTAGGATTCCTGGTAGGAGAGGAAGTTGAGAAGAGCTTGCTAGCAGCAGCTGAACAGAACTGAGTTTGTTTTCTCCTCTGTTTGCAGGTAGGGATGGGCACAAACTGGCTCGAATTTTGGGCTGTTTGTGGTTTGAGTAACAATGTTCACAGTGGCTCTTCCACTGTAAACTCTCCAAAACAGTCATTTTCTCCAGGGGGACAGATCTCTGTTGTCTGGAGTTCAGTTGTAATTGTGGGATATTTCCAGGTCCCACCTGGATTCTGGCAACCACAGGCCTGACAGCAACCTCTTAGTGACTTGATAACATCTGATTTGCATGACGTACCTAGGCTTGGCTGCTTGCTGCCAGTGAAAGTCAGTGCGGTGTAGCAGTTAGAGCTTCAGAGAAGGGTCTGGGAGACCCAGGTTTGAATCCCCATCTTGCTGTGGGAGCTCACTTGGTGATTTTGGATCAGTCATGTACTTTCAGCCTAACATACTTCACAGGATTGTTGTGTGGATAAAAAGGAGGAGAAAAGAATAATGTAAGCTGCTTTGGTCCCCACTATGGTGAAAGGTGGGGGTATAAATGAAGTAAATAAAGATTAAATATAGCTGAGATATGAGGCAGATAACAGGTAGGTTGGTGAATAGCTGAGAAGGAGAGAATGAGGCAGGGAAAGGATATGGGGATTGCCAAGAGGAGAGAAAGAGGAAATAGTGTAGAGAGGAGGAAAGTGAGATATGATCAAGCCCATAGCTACAGTGAGGCCTCCCAAGTCCTGGCCTTCCAACTCCCTGCTAAGACCCCCCAACTTTCTTGGCAGCCCGGAAGACTTGCTGCTGCCACTGCCCTTTCCCTGCCTGCCAGCCAGCAGCCCCGCAGGCCTCTCCTCACCTTCCTCCATGGCCTTGTCATCCGAGGAACAGCTGCTGATGGAAGAGGAGGTGTATGGCAGCAGCGGCGGCAGCTGCTTTCTGGGCCTGACTGCTTGGGTAGGCGATCTTGGCCACTGCTGCCTCCTTCCCCTTGTCATAGCTCCTGCTGAATTCAAGCCCATGGCTCCAGCGGAAGAGCTAAGTGCTGCTGGGGATGAGCTCCTGAGGCCAGACAATCCCACACCTGATAGCGCGGAGAGTTAGGAGGCTGCCCCAGCGAGAGCTGAGGCAGATTCCTGCCTAGTCAGTGAGAACAGTGCCGATGGGACATGGCAGCCCAGCGGCGAGAGGCACACATGTGCCACAGATGTTCGTTCAGCCCTGAGTACTAGAAGGAGCCGGGACGTGCTTGGGGCACACTAATTGCCAGCAGCTTGGTGAGCTATTTAGCCCTTGCCCTCACGTCGGCAAGTCGTGCCAGCAACTAGTACCTTGATGAAGCTCTGCACCACCTCGCTCGTGTTCCTGATCCCAGGCTCCTGTCTTGACGTCCCTAGCTCCTTGACCTTGGCTTGCACCTCGAACCTCTGACTCCCAGACTCTTGACCCTCGGCAACTTTGGCTTACGGGCAACTCTGATGGTTGGTGTTTTGGACTTGGTTTCCCTGGTTGGTTTGTGACCCCGGACTGCACCTTGACCATCCTGCTTTGCCCTACATTTTGAACTTTGTTTCCCTGGTTGGTTTGTCTGCCTGGCTCTCAGCCTCGGACTGCGCCTTGACCACCCCACTCTGCCTCACGTTTTGGACATGGTTTTCCCAGTTGTTTAGTTTGTCTGACTCTTGACCCCAGACTGTGCCTTGACTTCCTCGCTCCTGTCTATCCCCGCACTTCAGCCCGTGACACCCCTCAGCCTCCAGCTGTGGCCCTGCCAGGACAATTACCTTGGCCCCTCCTGATAGAGAATCATTGGTGGCAGTGGCATCAGGAGCAGCTTTGGCTCCTCGGTCCCATCCATGGCTGGGCTGTCAGCAACTTTTTCTCCCACCCCCCGACACCCAATGTGATCGCCAGCCCATGAGGCTGCCTCCTCCTCTTGCCATCTTTCTCTTCTCACATTCTCGGTGAGGCAGCCTTGAGAAAAGGACAGGGTGCTGAGGGAATGAGCGCAGCCCGAGCTGCCTTGTGAGGTGCGGTGGGGGAGGAGGAGTCATCAGGTGTATCTGAGGAGGCCTTCCCCTTCTCCTAACAAGCCGGGCAGGCCAGGAGTGAGCAGAGGAGGCTGCAGGAGAGCGGAGACTGCCTTCTTTCCCCACCTGGCTCCTGTAAAGGGGAGAGCAGTCGGTGGTTGGCTGGGGGCTCTACAAGTGAGCAAGCACACTGGTGCACTCTTCCACCGCCTTTCCTTCCTGCCTGCATTGCCTACAGAGTGAGTGACTCAGCGGGGAGTAGAGGACCAGGCTGGGGAAGTCCCTTCTGGGGGTGGGGAGAGGAACGGCTGGGCAAAAAGTGGTGGGCACTTAATTTAACTAACTTTTATTGGGGAACAGAGTGAGGGATACAGCAAGAGAATATGCATGTCCAGCACTTGTCAATCTTGTCCATTTGTATGGGGGCACCCCTAGAAGGTCCTACTCAGTTGACTGATGCTGTCATGGCAGAGCACAGAAGAGATGGTCCAAGCAATATGAAGGTCCAAGGCCATGGAAAGCTTTGTATGTGATAGCCAATACTGGGAGTGCAAAGGTCCCCATGATGCACTCAGTACATGTAATCTGTGTGTTATCTAATCCACACTACTGATCAAGTGTATGCGGTACATCATGAGGACCATGCACTCCCGGTACGTGTCCTTGGGAGGCTCCCAGTTGAATGAATACTATACCTGAGGAGTACTTAGGAGCATAGGTGTCAGAATGGATTGGCTGTGATGGGTTTTTTTCAGGACAGGGAAAGACAGAGACAATCCAGTAATGCAGGAAGGGCCCTGTTTTGAAAGTTGCCGCTGTATCTTAAACTTCTTCAGAAGCAGTATGGGAAGATGGCTGAGAAATCTTAAGCTGCATGTCTTCCTAGCTGGGCATGATGGCCCTTTTGTGGTTAAGGAAGGGCTGAAAGGAATGTGCAGATATAAAGCAAGATCAGAATCATTCAAGGGAAGCTTTACTTTCTGTCCAGCATACTCCTTATTGCCTCCACTATAAGCTTCACTCTTTGTTGCTGACAGCAGTGAAGCTGGCTGCTGCCTTCAGTGTCCCCATTGACAGCTGGCAACTTCCTCCTCTGCCTGATGCAAAACAAGCCTCTGTTTTCCTGTAAGCCAGCACAATTCTCAGCGACCCTAGCTGTGGTATGGCAGACAGGCAGGAATCCCTGCTTTGTTGTTGTTGTTGTTTTGTAGACAGGCGACTCAGATATCTAGGGTGCTTTTTGATGGCTTTGCTAAAAACCACGGCAACTACTAAACCAGAAAACAGGCTGTGTTAAAAACCACAGCAGCAGGAAGAGAGTCCTTGAAACTGGAAGTATCACTTTAATGAAGATGTTTTCTGCTTCCACTGCTGTTTATTCTTGCTGGATAGCCCTCAATCTACGCCAGTCCAGGCAGTCCATGAGGACTAGCATTGATGGAAGCAGGCAGGGCACTTCTTCTACTGGCACGCACAATTTGTGGGCAACCAGCACTCCAAATCAGCTTTTGTGAGTGTATTTATTTATAGAATGCATATTCTGCCTCTCAGCCTAAAAAGGGCTTTAAGGTGGTTTACATTAGTGATTTTAAATATAACTAAACATCAATTGAACACTATACAAATGCCAATCTTAACCATTAAAGTTTTCAAAAGAACAGTTTAATGAAATCCCTAAAACACAAATCTGGTAAAGCATAAGAATGTGGAGGAAATTCACAAGGTATTAAAAGTGTACCCAGTTCACATATAAAACAAAAGACCAAAATAAAACTGATAAGGAAAATTCAATAAATTCAAAACAAGCAACACAAAATAAGGCTACACAATTAAGCAAAAGCAAGAGTCTGGTTAAGCAGAAACATTTTATCTATGCCATGTAACCTGACTCTCAGGTATCTTCATGTGTTCATGACTACTCTACATGGGTTACTATCAGGATCTTGACTCTCTAGAATTTACTGGAACTTTTTGCTGAGCCCCCCCCCCCCGGTCTTGGCAAGCTCTCATAATCCTTAAAAGTTTTGACCTACCCATCAAGCAAGTGCTGTTCCTTCAATGTCAACAACTTTGATTTTACCAACTGTCTGGGGTTGGAGATGGTTCTCCACTGTGGGAGGAGAACTCAGGCTGACCCCAACCCCTGCCTGAATGAGGTTCTGTTGCCCAGACTTAGCCAGGCTGAGCCCAACTTACCTGGTCATGAGAGAGAGCCAGCAGGAACATGGATGGAGGTTACAGTGACAGGGCACTGTGAGACTTGGCCTCAACCCCGAAGGAACTGTGAGCAGCAGTGATGTCAGGAAGGCATCAGCGGGCTATACTGATGCCGGAAGAGCTCCAGATGGCAGCAGCACCCCTAAGGGAGCAGCAGTGATTAGCGACGGTACAGTAGGGGAGCAGTAGTGATTAGCATGGAAGCCAGAGGAGCCCGGGCTGGCAGCAGCAGCCAAGACACTCCCAGTGTCCCTGCTGGCTCCTGAATTACCAGGCAGAGCAACCATCCAGGCAGGGCCCAAGAAGAGAGAGCCTGTCTCTGAGCCAGCTGTATCAGGGAAGAGGGGGTGGGACTTCCCAAGGGCAAAGTCAAGTTGAATGGGAGCCAGGACTCCCTGGCTCTGCATCAGCCACAGCTGTGTCTCATGGCAGGGAGGGCTCGGCCAACTGGGAGGAGGAAGAAGCCTGGAGAGGGTTTTGATAAATGGCCTCTGGGAGCGCTCCCAGTCAGATGCACAGGAGGAAGACCCAATGGAAGGACATAGAGAGGGAGGGGTAGGGAGGGGAAGAATGTAAAAGGGAGCTCCTGACAACAAGCTGGTGGGAGTAGAAGTCAGCAATCTAGGCTGTGTAAGGAGGCTTGGCTGGCCAGGAGGAGGAGGAGGACAAGGGCAGTCCAACCCCCCCCCCCATTCTGAGGGCTGGGAGCTTCCCAATGGTGGAAGGCAGCATTACTCCAGGGGCAGGTGCTAGTCATGATACCAAGGATGGTGACACCATCTCCTTGTACTGATTCTGGTAACTACTGAAGACAGTAAGTACATTAGTCAGAGAGGACATAAGTAAGAGGTTATCTTCATCAAGGAAGAATGCAAGAAACCCACAAGCTGCCTTCTACTCAGACTTCTTCATCAAGAGAATGCCAGGACTGAATGTAGTAGTGAGAAGGAAAACTCTGTCCACTGGTCCTCAAAAAGCTTGGGGAGTGCAAGAAGGGAACAGTGGTTGGCTTCTGCAATGTCCTGAATTTCTCTGGATCTGAGTCCTGATGTATGGAAACACATACTCAGCCCTGTAAGCAGCTTGAACATATATTCAACTTCACAGACTGAGTTATTTGTATATGTCCAAGATTTGATCAGTGGATTCCACACCAGATCTTCAGAAGAGAGACAGAAGATTCTGGGTTGGAAGAGAGTCCAAAAACCTGCCTTTATCAGTGTATGGCTCCTGCATGGCTGATTGCCCATTTTAAGATTACAGCAGTTATATTCTGCTCAGGATGTGAATTGTTCTAGACAACAGGGGAAAAGATTATAGGGAACATTGCATCATCTGTGTTCACAGATGTTCTATCTGTGACCAGGGAGGATACATGCATGAAAATACGTCTAGCTGCTTTGCAGTGCATCCAGCACTCCTCTTGCACCATGGCTACAGAGTTCACTGGCACCTAGAAAGTATTGCTTTTCATCTCCCAATCTTGTAATGACATAAGAACATAAGAGAAGCTAATGTTGCATAAGGCCAATGGCACATCCAGTCAAACACTCTGTCACACAGTGGTAAAAAATACCCAGTGCCATCAGGAGGTCTAGCAGTGAGGCCAGGACACTAGTAGCCCTCCCACTCTTGCCCCCCGCCCAGCACCAAGAATACTGTGCATCACTTGCCCCAGCCTGAGAGTCCCTATCCATACCTTGTGGCTAATAGCCACTGATGGACATCTGCTCCATATGTTTATCTAATTCCCTCTTGAAGCCGTTCATGCTTGTAGCGACCACCACCTCCTGTGGCAGTGAATTTCATGTGTTAATCACTCTTTGGGTGAAGAAGTACTTCCTTTTATCCGTTCTAACCCATCAGCTCAGCAATTTCATTGAGCGCCCACAAGTTTTTGCATTGTGAGAAAGGGAGAAAAAAACTTCTTTCTTGACCTGCTCTATCCCATGCATAATATTATAAACCTCGATCATGTCACCCCTCAGCCGTCATTTCTCCAGGCTAAAGAGCCCCAAGAATTTTAACCTTTCTTTATAGGGAAAGTGTTCCAACACTTTTATCATTCTAGTTGCCCTTTTCTGCACTTTTTCTAAAGCTATAATATTCTTTTTGAGGTATGGTGGCCAGAACAGTACAGAGTATTCCAAATGGGGTCGCACCATTGATTTATACGGGGCACTATAATACTGGCTGATTTGTTTTCAATTCCCTTCCTAATAATCCCCAGCATAGTGTTGGCCTTTTTTATTGCAGTCGCACACTGTCTCGACATTTTCAGTGAGTTATCTACTACGACTCCAAGATCTCTCTCTCGGTCAGTCTCTGCCAGTTCAGACTCCATCAACGTGCATTTATAGTTAGGATTTTTGGTTCCAATGTGCATCACTTTGCACTTGGCCACATTGAACCCCATTTGCCACACTGACGCCCGCTCTCCCATCCTCGACAGATACCTTTGGAGTGCCTCACAATCCTCCCTGGTTTTCACCACCCTGAACAACTTCATGTCATCTGCAAATTTAGCCACTTCACTACTTACTCCCAACTCCAAATTATTAATTAACAAGTTAAAAAGCATCGGACCCAGTACTGATCCCTGTGGTTCCCCACTGCTTACCACCCTCCACTGAGAAAATTGCCCATTTATACACTCTGTTTCCTATTAATTAGCCAGTTTTTGATCCACGAGAGGACTTGTCCTTTTATCACATGACTATTGAGCTTACTTAGGAGCCTTTGATGAGGAACTTTATCAAAAGCTTTCTGGAAGTCAAATTAAACAACATCTATTGGGTCCCTCTTGTCCACATGTTTGTTCACTCCCTCAAAGAACACTAACAGGTTAGTGAGACAAGATCTTCCCTTGCAGAATCCATGCTGAGTCTGCCTTAATAGGTTTTGTTCATCAATGTGCCTACTAATTCTTTCCTTAATAACAGTTTCCACCAATTTACCCAGTATCGACGTCAGACTGACTGGCCTGTAATTTCCAGGATCTCCTCTGGAACTCTTTTTAAAGATGGGAGTGACATTAGCTACCTTCCAGTCCTCAGGAATGGAGGCAGATTTTAATGAAAGATTACATACTTTTGTCAGGAGATCCACAAGTTAACATTTGAGTTCTCAGGTCTTTCAACACCCCCCCTGAAATCAGTGGTTCTGGAGTGGGCAAGCACTTCTCATCTTCCACAATGAAGACAGAGGCAAAAATGCATTCAGCTTCTCAGCCATTTCCCTGTCATCCTTTAGTACTCCTTTTACCCCTTGGTCATCCAAGGGCCCTACTGCCTCCCTGGCTGGTTTCCTGGTTCTAATGTATTTGAAGAAAGTTTTATGACTTTCACTATTACATAAATTTTGTTGATTCTGGTTCAGTCCACAGTGCCTTAGGGACACAGCACCAATGTATCTTCAGTCAGAGGCTCATGTACTCACTCATAACTTCTCTTGCAGGGAATGGGTATGCAGTCAGTTTTTTTGCATCTCCATAAGTGTGCAGGAGGAGGCCACCAACTTTGTCTGCCAGTTTCATTGGACTTGCATATTGCTTTTCTCATAGAAAAAACATGTGATGTCTCAACAGGTGTCAAGGCTGACAGACAGAGTGCTTTAGTGCTTTCAGTGTGATAGGATTGTTCCAAATGTTTTTGAAGTATCTCAGTTCTGTAAATAGTCCCATATCCTTTTGTACACTTGAGTAATCTCTGAAAATAATAGGAAACTTGAAACATGTTCTACATTGAATATAGTGTTTGTCATTTTGATGAAAATGTTCAAAGGTGTTGTCTAATTTGGAAGCTGGTTTCATAACAACCTTCTGACCTGACACTCCACCACCAGACGTAATTGGCTTAGATGTATTGCTTTCAGCATCTCTAACAACAGCGTGAGTGTCCCCAATTTCTTCCTCATTATTGGCAGATGAAGGGGCATATGAGAACATGCCTTGTGCAGCAGTAAGTGTATTTGGATCAGTAAACACTAGAGGTTCGTCAGCAGGTGCAGATGAGAGTGTAGTTGTGAAAGAAGTGCCAGCAAGTGGTGCACGATGTGTGTTAGCTAGCAAAGGTGGCATCCAGCTAGCCATTTTCTCCAGGTGAACTGATCTCTGTCTCCTGGAGATCAGTTGTAATAGTGGGAGATCTTCAGCCACCACCTGGAAGTTGGTAACCTTACAGTGAACACCTCAATGCAGAACAGGTCTACTATATTTCCGTCTAGATCACTGGTTCCCAAAGTGGTCCATACTGCCCCCTGGGGGGCGCTGGAACAATCCAGAGGGGCGGTAGGAGCCTTGGGTGAAATTGGAGAGCGTTGAATAAAAATAAAGGGGTGGTGGAAGCATAAAGAAAGAAAAGTCCAGAACCTATCTAAAGCATCCTTTTCCTGCCTTCTCCTGGTCTTCCCTGGGATCCGGGAGGGAGGGGGAGGGGGTCCCCACAGCCAATCACAGCCATGCATTTGCAAATTGCAAATGTATGTGCACCCTTGTGAGGCTGTGGTGGCTGCTGCTGGCCTCTGGCTTCAGGCCTTCAGCTGCTGCTGCTCTCTCCCTGCCTTGGCCTGTCTGCCTGCATGGGTCATGGTGGACTCTACCTGGACTGAAGAAGACATCTAAAAAGTAAGATTTGGGGAAAATACATATTATTTTTAAAGGGGGATATTAGTAAAAGGACCTTTTAAATTAGTGTCCCTTTACTTTAGGTTATGTGGCCTGCTTGGGGTGGCTTTGAGTTACAGTTCTGTTGGGTGTGGGGTGGGGGTTGGCTAAGCCTTACTCTTTTTGCAGTTAATAATTTTGAGGGAAAGTTTTAAAAGTTTGGTTTGCATTTAAAAGTATTTCTGTTGGATTGTTTTCTAAAAGTAATTGTGGTAATTGCTTGTTGGTGTGGTGATGGGGGGGTTGCTCAATGTTTTAAATTTTGTGATTCAACTTTTGTTATTGGTTGTTTAAATATTGTAATTTTCTGGTTGGTTTTTAAATATATTTCTTGAGACTGTACTGCTGTATGCCTCAAAGAATTCCAAATTCTTCGTAGTCTGCAGAAGTTATGCAAACGGAGCACATTTAATGGGAAAAGCCAAGGATTGCAAATTCTGACTCCCTTGCACTTGGGTTTGTGAGATTCACTGAGACTTGGTTGCATGCTTTGAAGCAGGACTTTACAGCTGGGAAGCCAGAAGATAAAATGGAAGTTCTTGAGAAGCTTCTCTTTGTGTTTGGGACAGCCATCTGGTCAGTATGGTACAGTGTTTAAGTGTCAGACAAGTGTCTGGGAGATCTGGGTTTGAATTCCTGCTCTGCCACTGATAAGTAATGATTTCAAGATTAAAGAAATTGGGGTATTGGATTGCTCTTTGGATTGCACTATGTAGACTGCCTTACACCTAGTGTGGGGTGCAAGACAGTAATGATTTCCAGATATTTCAAAGCTGGCTTTCCCCCAAAAATTCATGTGTGTGGGTGTGGGTGTTATTCCCCAGTGATGGGAAGAACTATCATTCATGCCCACTGCCAGTAATATTAATTAATTGTTTTATAAATAAACACAGAAATTTTACTTTTTTACAGATAATATCATGGCTGAACCTAAGAAAAAATGTAGACAATATAGTATCCAGTATTTGAACTATGGCTTTATTCAGCTGCCTACAAACAGTACATTACCAGTGTGCCTGATTTGCCAAAAACTTTTATCAAATGAAGCTATGAAGCCTTCAAGACTACAAGAACATTTGACAAAAGTTCATGCTGATAAGAAAGATAAGGATTTATCTTATTTTCAAGCACTTAAAGAAAACTTTTTGAGACAGCAGACATTGGCAAAACTCTTTTCAATAGCATCCAAACAAGATGACAATGAGCTGCGTGTTTCTTACAACATTTTGTTACTGATTGCTAAATCGGGAAAACTGCATTCTGTTGGTGAAGAACTAATTCTACAAGTTATAAATGAGGTAATATGCACCATGCTACACAAGCCAGCATCTGATATTACCAAGAAAATTTCTTTAAGCAATAATACAGGGCAACGAAGAATTGATGAAATGGCTCAAGATGTTGAAAACTCATTATGTGAGTATTTAAAAACATCTCAGTTCTCTATACAGCTTCATGAGTCAACTTTGCCAGGAAATGAAGCTTTGCTTTTAGCATACATGCGATTCAAAAAAGAAGGAAAAATTTGCCAAGAATTATTATTTGCTAAAAATTTGCAAACTGATACCAAAGGAGAATCAATATTTCATGCACTGGAAGAGGTTTTTTAAAGAAAAAGAAATTCCCCTGAGTAATATATTGTCAGTTGCTACGGATGGTGCTCCAGCGATGATGGGGCGCTACAGGGGGTTTCTTGCATATTTAAAAAAAGTGGTTCCAAATGTATTCACTATACACTGTGTCATTCATCGTCAACATCTAGTTGACAAAAATCTGAGTGAACGCCTACATAAGTCATTATATCATGTCATTAAAGTGGTCAACAAAATCAGAAGCAATTCACTGAATGACAGATGGTTTGGACAACTTTGTATTGAAAATGATGAAGAATTCAGTCGCTTGTTGCTTCATACAGAAGTTTGTTGGCTATCAAAAGGTGCCTGTTTGGATCGGTTTTATAAACTCTTTGACTCAGTGCTAGAGTTCGTAGAAAACAAAGATGATGCTTTATGAGCCAACTTGATTGATTCCAAAAAAGACATAGTTTATTTGATAGACTTGTTTAATAAATTTAATGAAACAAATCTACAGCTCCAAGGCGATAGGCTGAATTTAATCAAAACAAAAACTGTCATTTCTGCATTTGTGGCAAACCTTCTTCTGTACAAATGAAATTTAGGATGAGGGGAATTCAGCCAGTTTCCAAATTTATCAACAGTAGGAAAACATGATGAAGACTTGCTTACCTATTGTCAGCACTTGTCAGCACTTTCTATTCTGACTTTAATCAACGATTTGAAGATATTCTTAAAATGAACATACCCGACTGGGTTTTGGACCCTTTTTCAAGGACAGATGCAGAAGAATCTCCAGAATTACAAGAAGAATTTATAGAAGTAACAACAAATGAGGAATCGAAATTTAAATTCAAAGATAGCTACCAACAGTTCTGGCTGCAAAAGCAGATACCTCCACTTTATCCTGGATTATGGGCTATAGTACAAAAGTTTCTAATTGCATTTCCTTCAACATATTTAGTGGAACGTGGGTTCAGTGCGGTCATAAATCTGTTGACTAAAAAAAGAAGCCGACTGCAAATAGCTAATCATGGTGATTTAAGATTGCTGCTGACAAAAATAGAGCCAAACATTAGTAAACTGATAGCAGTGCATCAGGTTTATCCTTCTCATTAGGATTATTTTAATGTCATTTGTGATTTTATTTTAATATTATCCTTTGTTATCTTAATTTTCTGTGTGTATGCAAATGTTACTATGGTTGATTTTATAAAATACTTTATGATTTCAAGCTTCAAAGTGTTTTATTTACAACAACATCTTTGTTTACTGTGTGCAAATTTGTCACTGCATCTTTTTGTCCACTTCTTGAAGACAGATTTCCAAGGAGGCGCTGAGTAATTTTTTTTTCTGAAAAGGGGGCGGTAGGCCAAATAAGTTTGGGAACCACTGGTCTAGATTCAGGTAGGTAGGTGTGTTGATCTGAAACAGTGGAACAAAGTTTGAGTCCATTTATGTGTTAATTTGCTGCCGTTCATTGATCTTGCTACCTGGATTCAATCTCAGCTTCACTTATACATCTTAACTCTGATTGGTCCTTCCTGATGCTTCCACCACCACCCATCTTCCTGTATGAAAGTCTTCAAGAAATTTTGTTTCAGTGTGTCCGAGGAAGTGTGCTTGCACATGAACGCTTACACCGTAAATAAAACTTTGATGGTCTTAAAGGTGCCATTGGACTCCAACTTTGTTCTTATATTTCTAGCTGTTTGTATAGATGCCTTGTACTCTACCTCCAACTTTTACTCTACTATCTTCTCTCAAGTACAACAGCAGGGACAACAGTATAGGTCACAGGTCTCTACTCTGTCATGCTACAATTCCTAAGCTCCTTTGCAGCTTCATTATTCGTGTTTGTCAGTATCACCTCCTTCAGAATTCTCACATCACCAACTGGGATTCGACATCTCTCAAAGAGATGGAGATTAGGTCTCAGCCCAGCCAGTCCCAGCCAAGCCCAGCAGACTGCCAGGCCTGTAACAATATATGTGGAACTGAGTGAATCAGGAAAGTAGGTAGTGTCTCTTGCTTGCCCAGTGCCTGGCAACCATGGGGACAGTCTACTGCTTTGGGTGTCCTTGGAGGAATAGCCGCTTGCCAATTCCCCTGAAGCCCCTTTTAAAATAGCATGTCCAAAACAGTGGAAGGCTGTGTGGTATAGAGAAACACTCCCAATGTCAAAAGCTTAACATATTTATTAAAAAGAAAATGTTTACACGGATACTTTTAGCATAGCACCAGATTTGAACAAAGAAGACAAATTAAATTGGTGAAGTGCACATCCTCTGTCCCTTCTTTATATATACCCTAAGCTCCTTAGCTTAGCTGTTCTAGTTCCCCTACAGAGATGTCATTACCTTGAAGCTTGTTGCCAGTCTCCCAGGTGAGCACATGGTCAACATGGCTACCTCAGGAGTTAAGAGTCCTGTGTCCTCTCATCACCTGAACATCCCAAAGAAAGAGAGCTATTTCCTGTTGCCTCAAGGTTTTATCTGTTTCCCCTCGACCCCAGTCAGCCCAGATCAAGACATCTTCTCAAATTGTCTCCAATTGGAAGTCCCTTCCTGTACCCTGTCTAGCAATTAACACTGCCACCTCTATTCCCTGCTAGATCCATTAGCATTTCTTAAGAGATGTGTCCAGAAGGCCATGGGCTAATTTCCTACTTGTTCTTAGCTCAGAGGAAAAAAATTGTTAAAATACACAATGGAACCCTATTTGTTGCCAATCTCCTAGGAGAAAAGACATTTCTCCACAGTTATATTGTTAAATAAATACATAGAGAGGACCAATGTCACTTCCTGGGAAACCGTCCCCACCCTCTTGTTTCCTACGAGTTGCCTGGCCAGGTCTGGTAAACCTCACTTTTCTCATTCTGTGTACATGCATCTTGGAATATTTGCCCTTACTGTGGCATTCTTGTACTATAAGTGTGCTAGATATTATTCTTACAGCATATAGTGTACAATATATTTCACTCAATAAATTATCCCTGTTTTCCAGATCTCAGCTTTCAGTCATTTTTCTAAACTTGTTCAGGAGCCCTTTCAGTCATAGATCCCTAAAACAGGGTTTGGTAATCTAAGTCCACATTTGTATAATTATCTCCAGCCCAATGTTGGGACCTTAATCCATGGCTCCTGCTCAGGCAACAGTGAGGGTCTGTGGAAGTTTCTTTCCTATACTTCGCAATTTTTGTGTGACCCGGGGTTCAGTTTGAGAGGTAACCAGGCCCATTTACACAAAACATGTATCTAATATGTGCATGTACAGACCCCGTACAGTAACAATACTGTTTCTGAGGAGACCATAACAACCTGTCAAATACTAAATATAATACATAACCATAGATTTGAGCACTTCCAAAGCTGTGTACACCAGTAGAGTTGTACAGCCTCAAGGTGCATCCAGTGGGCTTTTATGTATGTTAGACCCAAGCAATCTCCACCACGCTGTGAAGTTGCCTTTCAGTATTTTATGTCTGTGCTGCCAACAATGTGACCTGTTGTGTTGGTCGCCACACCAGCTCACATTGTCTGCAGCACAGACATAAAACACTGAAAGGCAACTTCACAGCGTGGTGGAGATTGCTTGGGTACAATGCACACAAAAGCCTGTTACAGGATATATCAGAAACAGAAAATGCTGACACATCTACAGGAGCAGCCTTAAATATTATGTTGTCCTAGAAAGGTGCCTGGTGGCCATTTTATCTGCCCAGGTGTTGTGACCCCTGGAGCCACTACCAATTTCTGTACCGACCATCTTTGCACCCTGTTATTTTCAATGTATTTGTACAATGACCACTTTATAAAAAGCCATAGAAAACATGGCAACAGCCGGGATGCAGCAAGGTGAATGGGGAGCAGAAATAGCAGCAGCAAGCAAAGACAAGGAGTTATGCCATGTCTTGTCTTTCTCTAAGCAGAGGAATCCCTAGTTCAGGAAGGCAAATAGAGAAAGAACACATATACTTTGCTTGCCTTATTAGTTAACTCTTATTAGTTAAAAATCCTGCCACTGATCAGTTTGGGGAATTCAAACTGTACTGTGCAGAAGCTGTCAAAGAAGGTTCAGTATTAAAATGCTGCTCCTCACCAGTTCTTTGTGAATCTGTTTTAATTGCATTATGGGTGAGGAAAAGCCTGAGGCCTAATTTATGGATCCCAACCTGGACTATCTGAAACGCTGATGATGGTGAATGCTCGAGGCATTCAACACACATGAGGGAAGACAACAAACTTACCCCCAAGGCATTGTATCTAGATTGTTTAAAAGAACGTATATTCCCAGCCCCTTCCTCACAACTGTGCTGAGCTGGGTTCTGCTCAGTGGATTCAGGGGGTCTGCAAGTCTCTGAAATGACTGCTTCTGTATACACAAAAGATTGCATGCCGTCTCCTTCACATTAATTCTGATTTAATTAAAACTGGAAGCACAATTGAAAACATACGAAATGTCACAAAATCAAAAACATGCAGCAGATGATCTGGATCCCACAAAAAGTTTATCTCTAGCAACAATTCTGTCCCCCCACCCCCGAATGTGAACAGTGTCTGCACCCATTCTCTTAACCACCTCCCTTTTCCCATAGACATTCATTATTTAATGTGGTTGATAAATAGGCTGTCTATTAGTATCTACCCTATTGTAGGCATGGTAAGGGGATAAAGAAGAGAGAGTTGTAGGATCAGGGTAAGGGCATGGCTTGGTCCTTTGTGTGCATGAGATATGGCAAAGGTTTGTACTGAACAAGTCAAACCATCTCAAGTACTTTGCCAAACCATTTAAGCTTGCTTTATTTCTTGTTCTGAAGAACTGGTTATCATTTTGTGCCATTTCTAGTCTAGCAATAATTCATTTCCCCATAAAAAACAGTAGATAAAGAGATCATAGCTGATATACTGTTTTGTCTCCTGAGGGAAAAAAAATTAAATTCTTAATTATATTTTCCTTTTGCTTTGCTAAATAATTACATGTATGCAGCAGTTAACAACAGGACTAATATTTTTAAAGTCTTTTCATTAAATAACTTATGAATTATGGGCATTTTACTGCTGCTTGCTGAACAGCATAGGAGGTATTGAGCAGCTACTATACTCTCTCTCCTCTTCTTGTAGCTTAACAGAATGTGGGATGTAGTATTATTGTTCCATGCATTGCCCTGTCCCTGCAACCAAGAGTGAATGCGGTGAGGCTAGGACAGGTCAATGTTCAGTGAGCTGACATCACTTCATGCATAGAAGTTGGGTTGGCTCCAGCCAGGTTTTCTGCTGATGAAAATGATAGGAAAGGGTCCCATTTAAAGGGAATGCAGGGGTCATGGGATGTGCGTGAACAAAAGTCATGTGGAATGGGGGCTCTAATAAGGAGGAGAATTGGGTCAGATGAGACTCCAAAAGCTGGCTGGATCCAACTCATGATGAAGATGGGTGTGGGGGAAAGATGTTCCCAGCTATAACCACAAAACTGTAAAGAAAAAAGGACAACATTAGGTCATGGAAATACAAATACAGCCTGGAAATAAAGCAGGAGGTTGTATTGTTATACAAGAGTGTAGAGAAAGCTTCCATCACAGTGCTTCACCAGTTTGCTGTACCAGTAGTGCTACACCAGTTTGGTGTAGTGGTTAAGAGCAGTGGACTCTAATCTGGAGAAAAGGTTTGATTCCCCACTTCTCCACATGTAGCTGCTGGGTGACTTTGGGTCAGTTACAGTTCTCTCAAAGCTGTTTTCTGAAGAACAGTTCTCTCAGAGCTCTCTCAGCCCCACCTACCTCACAGGGTGTCTGTTGTGAGAAGAGGAAGGTAAAGGAGATTGTAAGCTGCTCTGAGACTCCAAGTGAAGGGTGGGGTATAAATACAATCTCCTCCTCTTCCTCCTCCTCCTCCTCCTCCTCCTCCTTCTGACTGTGGGTGAGATGACTACAGCCACCTTATCCTTTCGTGTGGCATTTTTAGAATGTGGGCAGCTGTAGGAATCCTCATGGTGATGCTGTGTTTCCGTTCAGCTGTTGACACACTTCCATGGCGCCACGATGCTTTGCCAAAATGCCACCTGGGTCAGTGTGTTGGCTGCTTGCTTTGTTTGCCTCCCAGATGCTGTTGAAAGATACTGAGGCTTGGTTAGAAGCGCCGACTTGGCAATTTTTGATATTGCTGTAACATAATCAGCTTTTGCTTCTGCAGCAATTAGCATATTATTACCCATAATGTTTTGCATGGCAATTTTGTTGTAAACATTTGTACTAATTCACCATAACCTAATTATTTTTATGATGCATAATTATGGAATATTTTCCAAGAAGGAATATTTCTATTTTGTAGCAATGGAGAAAAGTCAGATACTTCTAGTTCTGCCCTCCCTCTAATTCCCTTCCTTCAAATCTGTCTTTGCTTGGGTTAGAACAACAGCTCATCAAAGTCCCTGAATGCTAGATGCTCGGGAAGAGATTCTACTCCTGTCAAACTTTGAATGTATGTTGCCAGTGAAACTAGACCCAATACAGTCCAGCAGTTGTTGAAGGCTTTCATGGCCAGAGTTCATTAGTTGTTGTAGATTTTCCAGGTTGTGTGGCCGTGGTCTTGGCATTGTAGGACCTGATGTTTCGCCAGTTTTGTCACAGCTACTGGCGAAACATCAGGTCCTACAATGCCAAGACCATGGCCACACAACTCGGAAAATCTACAGCAAATAATCTTTCAGAACTCTCGGATGTATGCCATCCGGGCCTGGTGATTCATCAGTTTTTAAGTTGTCTACCAGTAGTAGGACCTCCTCTCTCATTAGACTCCCCTCTCTTCTCGTCAGACTCTCCTCTCTTCTCCTGGGCTTACCAGACTCATTGCTCAACCTTCCAGGCACAGACAGGGGGAGAGATGTGAATAAATGGCTATGGTAAGTTTATCTGCAAGGCTGTACCAGGCCATGGACTTGCTGGTGAGCACAGACTTGCTAACCTCCAGGTGGGGCATAGTGTTCTCCTGCAATTACAGATGAACTCCAGACAACAGGCTTCAGTTCCTCTGGAGAAAATGGCACTTTGGGACGGTGAACTTTATGGCATCATTTCCCTGCTAAGAGCCCTCCCCTACTCAGACTCTGCCCTTTTCATGCTTTGCCCTCAGATCTCCAGGAATTTCCCAACCTGGAGATGGCAATAGGTTTGTTAGGCATGGCATGGCAACCTGCAGGAGATGGGGTGGGCATGGACATGGGGGTTGGCTGGCAGTGATGGCATGACGCCTCTCTTGGAATCATCAGTTTCATGATGATTCCTAGAAAGGCATGTGACATCATGTCTGGGTTTCCAGTGACATTGCACTGTTGGCTGATGGCCACTTGTGGGAAATGAAAGCCACTGGTGGGCCATTGGTGGGAAGCAAACACACACACGCACACACAGAGTAAGTGAGTGAAAAAAAGATTTCCACCATTTCCAAGTGGTTCTTTTTCTGAGTGCTTTGATGGCTGTGGCTTTCCATTTCCTCTGCCACAATCTGAAAATGTTTTAAGGTTTATACTCATACTGCATGGTACTCTTGAATGAATGCACTGTTCTTTCAAGATATAGATGCATTCCTGGTAATACTTCACACAGTTACACTATGAGGGTGAAACATATTCTGCTCCCTACAGTCCCATATTTGGCCTAGTCCTGCATCCTGTCTGGACTCGACTCTCCTAATGGAAGGAAATGGCCAGAGCCTCCCTGACTTTGAAAGCGCCTGGTCATGCCCTCCAGCCTTTCAGAGGAAGGAAAAGAAATGAATCCTAGTAACAATTGCAACAATAAAACCACACAATCTTTCTGGCCAGGTGTGCATAGAGGAAATCCCTCCCCAGTGTTCCCAGGTGATCAACTTACACAGTGAAGCATGAAGTTTGATTAGCCCTGCAACGTTTTATAAGCTTGCATAGCTGCAAATGTTATTAATGCCCATAAAGTTATCCAAGCCTTTAAAACCATTTTGGGCCACAGTTCAGGTCTCCATGGCTTCTTGGGGCAGTGCATTCCACAGAATGGCCCATTCTGTTTTGTTTGTCTGAAGGGAGATGCCTGTGACAGCAAATGCCTGATGCCTTTTCACTGTAGCTTGCTATGTTTATACTATTACTGGGATTTTTAAAAGGAGTGAATCAAGAACTCAGGATTTTGTTAGATTTTTTTAATCTTCCCAGCCTCTGAGGGCCACTTTACACATTGAGGGGTGGTGGTGGAAACACCTCCTTCCCCCCATGAAAGTACATTCTGCTGAGAACCTTGGCCAATCATAATTTTCTCTGCAGTAGGCACCTGCATTAAAAGTACTTTCACCATGTATTTAAAAACTTCAAATATGAGGATACAGGTATATACATTGTAACATATACAGCAGCCAAGACTGTACAGGAAACAGACTGAAATGTTAAGGGGTATCACATGATAACAAGTTCATAGAAACAAACCCAGATGTGTTCATAGTCTTAAAAAAGCAGAAAGACAGTCGTCGTCCCCCCTTTTGGTATTTTTGCATGTGTATGTGTGTGCATGCACACACACATGCCCATGCCTGGAAGTCAAGGCGACCTCTGACAACTCCTACTAGGGCATGGAGGACGTTCAGAGAAGTGACTTGATAGCCTGCCTCTGCCTCCTGGCCCTAGTGTTCTTTGGAGGTCTCACAGCCAAATACTTGCCAGGGTTGGCACTGCTTAGCTTCTGAGATCTGACTATCCAGGTCAGGGCAAAGACAGTCTTAAAACACAGATCTCATGCATTAAATCAGAAAGAAGATGGTGCCACTCCAGTTTTAACAGCAGAGGTTTCAGTCACAAATACATGTCCTTGAAGAATGTGAGTTTTGCTAAACATCATGATCCCATGAATTCTGCTTAGGTGGGATTTCCAATTACATCTTGGGAATTCCTGGACATTTGTGGTGGTCCCTGTGGAGGGCAGAATTTGGAGAGGGGAAAGAGAGCTCAGTGGGAATGTGATGCCATAAAGTCTGCCCTCTGAAACTGTAATTTTCTCCGGGTGAAGGGATCTCTGGTGTCTGGAGATCAGTTCTAATTCCCAGCCTTTTGTCCACTCCTGCTTCAGGTCAGCATAGAGTTTCATGTTTACCTTACAAGGTGCTGAGAGGTAGCCCAAAAGCCCCTGAGATAATGTTTGTATTGGACTGATGTCACATAATCTTCATCCAGCTCTCATCCAGATCAATAAAGTTACAGTACGTGACAGGCATTGGTGTAATATATGTAGTGTGATATGGATTTAATGGTAGTCATCACCTCCAGGCTATCTGTGGTTAAACTTCAGCTGATACAAGTGATCAATTGAATTTGTGTCATGCTGGTATTATAAGCCTTTTATTTATTTTGGTTATTATTCAGGAAAATATCTTAGCCACTCTGTAGCCATACAGGAGACATAAGAAGCAATAAAACAAACAACTTTTATTTGTTTTCCTGGAAAGGGTTAAAAGCTTAGTAAGATTTCTCAGGCGTGAAGATATTGACAAATATAACTCACAGCTTCAGCTGGGCAGGAGACATAAGAGTTACAGATATAACAATCTGTTCTGACAGTAGTGAGTGACTAGCAGCAGCCAATCTGTGCTCTGAGAGAAAAATTCTGAATAAATGGACACCGGACCACTGAATCCCAGACTTGAGCTACTAAAATGCTTATATGTGAAACCACAACATGTCCCTTTACCTTTCCTCAGCTTTGGAAAACTAAAGTGGGAGGGCTTCTGGTGCCCTGGCCCCACTGCTGGACCTCCTGATGGCACCTGGTATATTTTGGCCGCTGTGTGACAGAGTGTTGGACTAGATGGGCCATTGGCCTGATTCAACATTGGCTTCTCTTATGTTCTTATGTTCTTATGCTCTTAAAGAAGGTTATGTAAACAATAACTCTTAAGTCTTTTCTGGATATTACACTTTACTGGCCTGCTTCCCCTGAAGACAGATTCTAGCTAGGTGCCGATGACAGCCCTGAAAAGTCATGGTCACTTTCTTTGTGCAGTTGCCCCTGCAGACAACAGGGCAATCACTCCCAGTCTCTCTTCCCACACATTCAGTGAACATGCACGGTTGTTGTGCATCATGGATGCCAAACTCCAGGCGAGCCTGGAGATCTCCCAGAATCACAACTGATCTCCAGACTGCAAAGATCAGTTTTCCTGGAGAAAATGGCTGCTTTGGAGGGAGGGCTTTATACCCCTAATGTCTCCCCTCTGCAAACTCCACACTCCTCAGGTTCCACTCCCAAATCTCCAGAAATCCCCCAACCTGGAGTTGGCAACCTTTTAATGTGCAAACTGGGCTCCTGTCTGCTGAGACCAGAGATTCCCTGACTTGCCACACTGCTGATTAGATGCTACAAGAAGCAGGACCCATGATAATTGCGGTGGGGGGAGTATTCCATACAGCTCCTGGACTGCAGAAGCAGGAGGAGGTCCTCACCGAGGAAGAAGAGGAGAAGGCAGCGGCTGCAGGTGAGCCCAGCACAGCAGCAATGGCAGCAAGCCCTGCCTGGGTCCCAGCTGCCTGCCCATGCTTCTCCCCCCACAGCCAGCAGCAATGGTGGCGAGCCCTACATGGCTCCCTGCCACCCACCCACCAAGGCTTCTCTCACCCCCACCAGCAGCAACAGCAGCGAGCCCTGTGCGGCTCCCAGCTGCTTACCCACCAAGGCTCCCCCGGCTCCCTTGCAGCTGCCAGGAGCAAGCTCCACCACCGTTCCAAATGGCAAGTCCATTCTCCATGCATGCGCAAGAATGCAGTTTCATTTTGGGGAGGATTTAAGTATCCCTGTATATTTTTTTAAACATGTCAGATTTTTCTGCACACCTAAGAATGTCTCAAGTGTGCAGGAATTTCTGTTGAGCCTCCATGTGCCCCCAATTTGCAGAAATATCCACATGCACTGGGGACCCTTGGCTATTAGTATATAGACAAGAAAGGGGACCTGCGATACTCGTGGGGGAAAGAAGAAGCTCCCTATAAGCTGTGGAGTCTTGTGAGCAAAAATTCTACCTTGTGTACTGGCATTAAAGTGGTGAGCAAGCAATTTGGCTACTGCATATATTAGTTTCCTCTGGAGCCATCCTTCCTGAGCTAAGACTAAAATCTGTGAGCTGGAGGCTAAAAAACTGTGAGTTAGCTCACACTAACTCAGCTTAGAGGGAACACTGGTCACAGGTGAGCCTTCTCCCCTGCCCTCCGGCACCAACAACGAGGCCCGTGCCCCACCAAACTTTCTCCTTCTTCCCCCCCAGCACTGATGGCGAGGCCTTAGCTTGGCCCGCCAAGCTTTCTCCCACCCCCTCCCCTAGTGGTGGCAAGGCCTGGCCGGCCTGCCAAGCTTTCTCCCTCCTCCCTGACAGCAGCAAGGCTGCTTTCTCCCTCCCCCTCCCCCCCAGCAGCAGTGGCAGCACCTGGCCAGCCCACCAAACTTTCTCCCCCACCCTCTAGTGGTAGCGAGGCCTGGCCAGCCCAGTAAGCTTTCTCCCTCCCCCCCAGCAGCAGTGGCCACAGTGACAGCAGTGGTGGCAGTGGTGAGGCCTGGGCAGCCGGCCAAGCTTTCTCCCTCCCGCCTCCTCCTCCTCCTCCCTGGCAGCGGTGAGGCAGTTCTCAGAGTGTTCCCTGTGCATGCACAGAGAATGCTGTTTTACTTTTTGGGGGATTTAAATATCCCCCCTATAGGTTTTTTTAATAGATTTTAGATTTTTATGCAAATCTGGGGATTGCCCCAAATGTGCAGGAAAATAACTTTGCCCCCTAGGTTCCCCCCGATGTGCGGATTTAGATATCCACATGCAGGGAGTGCTTTGGCTATTAGTATATAGACAAAAGGTGGGACCCGCAATACTTGCGGGGGGAGTATTCCCTGCAGCTCCTGGCCAGCCAGCCACTGAAGCAGCAGGAGATCTGCATGGAGGAGGAGGCAGCCGCAGGTGAGCCCAGTGGGTGGTCCGCCAGGCTTCCCCCCAGTCTGCCAAAAGCAGCAGCAGCCACAGCTCCCAGCTGCCGGCCCGCCAAGGCTTCCCCCCACTGCCACTGCCACCACTGACAGCAGCAACAGCGGCGAGCCCTGCGAGTTCCCAGCTGCCTGCCTGCCAGGCTTCTCCCCCCGCAGCAATGGCAGCGAGCCCAGGCTTCTTCCCCTCCACTGCAGCAACGGCCGTGGCTTCCAGCCACCGGCCACCAAGGCTTCACTGCTACTGCCAGAAGCAATGGCAGCAAGCCCTGTGTGGATATGCCACAGTTCGCAGTGGTAAGTGTGCATGCGCAGGGGACTCTTTTACTTTTTTGGGGGGGTTAAATATCCCCCCGATAGTTTTTTATAGATTTCAGATTTTTCTGCACATCTGGGGATTGCCTCAAATGTGCAGGAAAATCTCTTTGCATCCCAAGTGCCCCTGATGTGGAGATTTAGATATCCGCATGCAGGGGGCGCCTTGGCTATTAGATATATAGACAAGTGGAGACCCGCAAGAAACTTGCGGGATGGTCATCCAATTCCTCACACCTTTGCTTCCTCCCCTCTACCCTTACCTATCTCACACTCCTTCTCCCTTCTGGGGGTGGAGCCATGGACTCAACCCTCCAAAGCACCCATTTTATCCAGGGGAACTGATCTCTGTCACCTGGACAACAGTTGTAATGCTGGGTGATCTCCAGCCCTCACCCAGAGGCTGGCAATGGTAGTTCTCATGGAGGAAATGGCTGGTTTGGAGGGTGGAGTCTGTGGCATTATACTGGTCTGAAGTTCCTCCCCTTCTCAAACCCCACCATCCCCAGGATCCACCCCTTAAATGTCCAGGAGTTTCCCAATCCAGAGTTGGCAACCCTATTTCCTTCCCACCCAACAGCCAACTTAACCTTTATCTGCCTTTGTCTGTCTTCAGCTTTTTGTCTCCACCCCCTCCCCCACAGCTTCTACCAAGGAAAATTACAGTCTTTCTCCACAGTGGGGACCAAAGCAGCTTACATTATTCTCACCTCCTTTTTATCTGCACAACAACCCTGTGAGGTTGGTTAGGCTGAAAGTATGTGACTGGTCCAAAATCACCCAGTCAGCTTCCACCGCAATATGGGGATCTGAACCTGGGTCTTGCAGACCCTACTCTGAGGCTCTAACTGCTGCATCACTGCTGGCTTTCATAGGGTGGCTGCTGAACAGCAGCAAGCAGCCAGGCCAAGTTGAGTCATGCAAATTAGGTGGCAACAAGTCACCCAGAGGGTGCTGCCTAGGGATGCCAGCCTCCAGGTGGGATCTGGGGATCCCCTGGAATTACTGCTCAGCTCCAGACTACTGAGATAACTTCCCCTGGAGAAAATGGATGCTTTGGAGGGTGGACTCTAGGGCATTGTACCCCACTGAGGTCCCTGTCCTCCCCAGGCTCCATCCCCAAATCTCCAGGAGTTTCCAGACCTGGAGCTGGCAGCCCCACTACCCCCATCCCCTGCCAGTGCCCGTGGGGGGACCTGGCAACCCTAGACTGCTGCCAGGCCTAGGGTTGGCAACCTCCAAGTGGGGCCTGCTGGAGAGTGAACTCCAGAGATCTGTGAACAACAGAGATCTGTCTCCCTGGAGAAAATGGCTGCTTTGGAGGGTGGATTCTGTGGCATGATGCCCAGCTGAGGCCTCTCCCTTCCCCAAATCCTGCCCTCCTTGCACTCCACCCCAAAACCTCTAGGAATCCCCCAGCCTGGCCCCAAGGCTCCCTCCCCCCTCCCTCCCTCCAAGGCCGAAAGAGGCCTGGAAAGGAAGGACCCTTCTCCCCACCCCTTTGACTGACAGAGCCAGTTAGAAGCCTCTCTCTCCCCCCCCCCCAACGTTCTAATCTCTCACCGTTGCTGCCTGGAGTCAGGTCCCTGCAGAGGCCATTTCAAAAGGCTTTTGGGGGGGAATTCAACCGTCCCTGAAGGGATTTCCTTACTTTTCGGATTTTTCTACAAACCCAGGAAGTCTACTGACTATGTAGGAAAAGCTGTTGGGGGACAGTGAGGCCCCTGTTGGAGGGAATAGGTATCCGCACAGAAAAAAAAAAAGTCTGGGATTAGAATATAAGATATTAAGGAAACAGTTTTTGCTCCACCTATCTCCTCCTATCTGCTCTGTCAAGGTTCCAGGGGCCCTGATTGGCTGTTATTGAATCAGTGAACATTCCATTCAGCTTTAAAAGGGATCAATAGCTTTCATACTGTGTCACACACTGCAGCAAGGCAGCTAGTTCTGGCTCAGTTCTTGCTATCAGTTCAGTTTCCTCTATCATTTTCAAGGTGTGTAGTATGGGCTCTGGGTCTCATGCATGAAGGGCCCCCATCAGTATTGACAAACAAAAGATTTGGATCCTATAAACTGCACACTCAGGCTGCAGTCAGAGGGGCAGTTTGATCCAATGTGGCCCTGCATCTAATTGATCCAGGGTTTTTTTTTGTAACTGAGAATTTTGACCAGACTTGCTCCGCTTAACCCTCTTCAAGGCATTTTTCCCCCATGGTTGATTGATAATATGTGGCAGCCATGGAATGGAGTGATCAGGCAGGGTTTTTTACTATTTGTCTTTTGAGCATACACATAAGTGCTTATAGGAAGCAGCACTTCAAACTTCTCGGAGAATGGTGGCAGGTGGTGGCTAACGGAATTGCTGGAGGAGGCTGCTGGGATATGTAGTCCAGCATGGGAGGAAGTGTTTTTGAAATTGTTCCTTTGGAAGAATCCAACCTTTCAAGCATTTCAAAGTCTGTGGAGAGAATAAAAGAGAGAAGCCCTTTGTGTCCTATGTGGTGGTGTTTTTATTTAAAAGCTTGGAGTGGAGCTGGAGTCACGGGCATCATTCTCAGACTGGCTCCGCCCCTCTCTGAAAAAGGAATCTTTTCAATTGACTCCTTCCCTATCCTGTGTGCTGCAAAGATGTTGGCAGAAAAATGCTTAAACACACTTTCTTTGGAAGTTTTAAAAAGGAAAACACAGCTTTGTGAAGCTCCTGAGTGAGAGAGATGTCTGTAAATTGTCTGTAAAAGCTAAATGCACAACTTATATACATATCGCTAGCTGCCTCAAAAAAATGGCAACAAACCAGAAGGGGAATGTTCAGACTTCTGAAAGGGCTTGAGAGCACAATGGATATATCAGACTTCTAGAAATGCAGGGTGAAAGTGCTGACATCCATAAGGACCAGACTTGTACTGGTGCCTAATAACTCTGATTCAGCTGGGTAGGAGACATAAGCAATGATATCGGATCAAAGAACAAGTCTGCAGCCTCAAAGAACTTATGGTGGATCTTCCCAGGACCCTCCCAGTAGAATTCTCTACTGCACAGAGAGGTAATTGTACAAAGCATGCCACTGCATGTGTATGCTTGTGCATGTATGTGCACACACATAGAGAACGTGCTTCCAGTTTTTTAATAAAGAAAGAATAGATATGGGGGTTGTATGTGTGTAACCTCTGGTTCTATAAACCAAATGTGTGATATTATGCTCCACATGACCTCTCTGTTCAGCAGCATCACAAAGAGTGATTTTGTTCTCCTTATTTGAGAAGTGCTAAACTGGCCCATGTTCATTAAGTTGCATTTATTTCAAACCTTCCTGTCTGGCTCATTTAGCATTGTGGTATTAAAATGGAGGTGGAGAAAAATGTACAGTTAAGTAAAGAGAGAGAGAGAGAGAGAGAGAGAGAGAGAGAGAGAGAGAGAGAGAGAGAGAGAGAGAGAGAGAGAGAGAGAGAGAGAGAGATCCCACCTAACAATGGTGTTTTGTTCAAAAGTCCTCATGTTGTCCTAGTCCAACTAGTCTCTGGGTCTGCCATTTGGATTAGTCGTAATCAGCATAGGGATTGGCACAGAACCTGTATGGTTTCTGGATGTCAGGAGTGCTGCTTCGCTGTGCTGAAGACTTGCCAAGCTCACCATCTGGAAGCATTCTCAAAGATCACACTAGTGGGGGGTTGGAAGGGCAGCACAGACAAAGAGAAAAGATATGAAGATTCATATCTGCCAGCTACGTAGTCTCTGCCTCACATCCTGAGGTACTGCCTAAGATGGCACCAATCCAAAGGGAACACCTAGGTGAGTTACTGAACCAAATTGGAGTTGAAATGCTGCTTCCTGGGTTTCCTCAGGCCTGTTTAGCTCCCAAGTTTTGTTTTTAAATAGTAGGAGCATGCATATATGCCACGACGTTATCTGATACGCAGCTGAGCTCTTAGGAGAGACTGGTGCCTAGCCAGTCAGGCCTGAGGATGTGGGAGCCGCATCAGGTCTATGCAGGCCCCTTTCTCCTACCTCTTTGGAACCTTTGCATTAGTATGAATTAATAGCCCCTAACACACAACCAAAAACATGCCAGTGTTAATAATAAAGGCAGCCATTCAGAGAACAGCAGGTAGAGAGGTGACTGGGGCTCTCTCCAGCAGCGGTCTCACTACCTTGCCTGCTGCAACAGCTTTGTAAAATGAGAATTTCACATGGTCCAGCCTTTTGCTCTGAGCTGTGAAGTCTACTCATTCCAAAACCTGCTCTATGGTCCTGGGGGGATGCTCCAGTTTATGAAAACAGCCACCCGCCATGCCCTAGATTACTAAACCAAATGCAGAGTGCTGGAGTCTATATTTCACTTACCAGCCCTTCTCATCTGGATTAAGCTGCCAAGCTCTCCCTATTTCCCACATGGCATCTTCTCATGCTGGTAAGAGCAGAGAGCTGGATTCATCAAAGAGAAGGCAGCTTTACTTTTTGAATGACAATGCCGATGAGATGCTCCAGTTTGTACTCTGTTTGTTTTGGAATATCTGCAAATAGTCCTAGTGGTATACAATGCACTGCCATGGAAAGCAGAGCTGGAGTCAGTTCAGGCAGCATGGTTTGATTGCCAGGTTAATAAAACCACCAGCCTTGTTTAGGACTGATCAATCCTCAGCATTGCATAGATGTAACATCCATGCATGCTTTTTCAGGCCAGCAATTGCATAATAATTATTCTTTGGTTGCTTTCACTAACATTGTCAGATCATACTGAATTGCCATTAGTGCTGTAACATTAATGACAGCCCAGTTCAGTATTCGATTAATTGCAGTTGCTCAATGGACATTAATGAGCAAGCCTAGATCCAAACATCTGTAAGCAGTCGATTGAAAGGGGTGGTATAGTGTGGAGAGTTATCATTATACATGTTTCTTCCTGTAGGTGTGAGCATGGCCGTGTCATTGATGATGGGGGGAGGGGGTTTGACCAGTCATTTAGTTATACATCCACTTTCCAAGGTGAGCCTGAAAGAGGTTTTTACCTGACCAGGCAGAGGACAGCATTCCTGTATTTTTAGTAGCTGTGAGGATGGTCATGCAGAGGTGAGAAAAGCTGCACTTAGAACATTTATTCTGCTATGTGACAGGAAGTACAAAGGTACAAATGTCTTCCTTCTGGGCTCTCACCTTAAAAATACAGCTCAACAGCAGAAGCTGGAGATTTGGCTGGCAAAGAGCAAATTTAGATTCTGGGAGACAGGATGAATGCAGTAGTGTAACCAATGCGGCTTTGCTTTTCTGGGTGCTTGCTGTTGCAGCATTGCAATGCCTGCTCAACCTGGGGGCAGGGGAGGTATTTTTAATTTTAAAAAACTGCACTAGACTATTGTCTATCAATGTAATGTGTACTGGTACATATGCATCACCAGTTTCTCTGAATTCCCATCTTTCATTGTTCTAAAAAAGTAAGGTCCTAGTCACTTTCATTGCAGATATATAGAGGGAAATTTGTGTCTCTTTAATAGAAAGGGCTAGAGCCTTTTTTAAAACAATGAAAGCTGGGAATTTAGAGAACTTGATACACATGTTGGTAGAACATTACATCAGCTTAGCAATATTCTAGTGCCAATTAAAAAACCTGTAAAAGCTGCAGTAGGCCAGGGCAGGAGATGTGTGGCCATTATGACAGGACTGGGACAGGTACACTGTGGAGAAACCTGCCAGATGGGTAGGTCACAGGAGGGAGAGTTGGCAGAGGGTTAACCATGGTCCATTATGCACTGACAGCTTACTCCAGAGAATCTGAGCAGTCAAACCTTTAAGCTTGACTTCAGATTTGTGTGCCTGCCATATGCACCATTCTTTTTTCTCCAGAGTATTTCTGTGTATTTATTCTGCATCTGCAACTAAAAACCACATTTTTTTCTGAATTAGGGTAGGAATACCAATTGGAACATGTTGGGGGTGGCATCTAAAGGTTTTTTTTTTTTTTAATGCAGTTGTCCCATTGCAGCTTCACAGTGGCCAGCAACCACTTTCCATTTAAATCCTGGTGGTTCAGGTTTTGCACATGCCTTTTAGCATTAGTTCATTGAATGAAGGGGAACCGAAAGGGACACAGGCAAAAGGGGGGAAATCCACTCTTGAAAAGATTTCAAATGCAAATGCAGAAAACAGAATGGTGCTAGTGAAGATGAAGCCGATGCTCCTCTGCCCAGATCCACTATTGCTTAGGGTTTTCATCTTTTAATTTTTATTTTTTTTTAGTAAAAAGGAAGGAAGGGAGTGAGTGAGCTAACAAGCAGCCAGGCGTGAATTGTGCTGCTGGCACCCCCTACCCAGCATGTGAACAGCTTCCTGAGCATGTCCCCCTTGCCAGCCCCATGGTGTGGCTCTGGAAACTTGGTAGCCGCCCACCCTTGGTCTGGGCTCCCTCTTGGTGCTGATGGCTGGGCGATGGTGGGGGAGCTTTCCAGAGTTACTGCAGGCAGGCAGGTTCAGTAGTGGAGCATGAGGAGGCTTGGGGCCAGGACACAGAGGATGAAAGTCACATTTGAGTGCAAGCATCCCAGCTTTAGAACATTGAACTAATTCAAATAAACACAACAACAAAACTGGAAATAACATTCCCTCAAATGGCTCCATGTGTACTCTTGTGTCTAGGGTTGCAGAAAATCATGTGATGCAAGTGTCTTCACCTCACCCCCCCACTCAAGATCTGATTCAGTCACTCCACACAAAAGCAGCCCCTCATTGTTGCCACAAACCGGCCTTTCATACTAGAGCCTCCCATCCTTCCTCCACTCCAGTTGCCTCCCAATGAATGCCTAAGCCTGTCCCCCTCACCAGCCCTATGCTGGTGGCCAGGCAGGTGGGTTTGCTAGCAGAGCACGAGGAGGCTCAGGGCGCTGGTGGCCAGGTGGCAGGGGGAGGCTTTCTAGATGCTCGATACACATTGGCCCTGATAAGGTGTTTCACACCTAGACATTTTGGGCCAAAATTGGAAGGCACACAAGAGCCAGTTTGGTGTAGGGGTTAAGTGCATGGACTCTAATTTAGGAGAACCAGGTTTGATTCCCCACTCCTCCACTTGCACCTGGCTGGATGACCTTGGGGAAGCCATAGTTCTGGCACAGCTGTTCTTGAAAAAGAGCAGTTTCTGTCAGAGCTCTCTCAGCCCCGCCTACCTCACTCGTGTCTGTTGTGGGGAGGGGAAGGGAAAGGAGTTTGTAAGCCGCTCTGAGGATCCTTTGGGTAGTGAAGGGCGGGGTATAAATCCAATCTCTTCTCTTCTTGCATATCATTCAACATGTGCACATCTCCATTTGACACAAAGCTAGATCCTAGGAGGCCTTACATGAAATATTTTTCTTGTGTCTTTTGATTTCTTTTTTGAACACTCCTGTTTTGGTCTTATATCTACTTGTGTATTGTCTGAAGAAGGCCCAATTGGGCAAAATATGTTAGGTCACTATTGTTTTCTCTTGGACACATGTTACTTTTTACTATATCATGAGGCTTGTGTTGGGCCCTGATATGCTTTTAAATGTCTTTGTGATAAATACATGTATTTTTATGTACAACTAGTTAATATTTCATTTTAGATTTTGGCTCTTCTTTTGCTTTCTAACTTACCTTTCAGGTACATGATTCAATTTTGTTGGGTTAAGGTTTTTTCCCTCTCTCTTTTTTTAATCAGTCTTTAAGGTGCCAGTGGACATTTTTAATTTGCTGCAACAGACTATCATGGCTATCTCTTTTCAGTGGCTCCTTAGTGTGATTCTGGGTAAATGGGAAACTGAAGCCAGGTCTTCCCTTTACTAATATAACACATTTGCTTTATAGATGGCAGATAAAACACTGCCAACTAACAATATTTTAAAAAGTCTGTAATGGGGTGTAGCCAGAACAGGTGAATGTCACAAAAGCATACCTCACATTTGATACATAACAGGATTTAATATTGTTTACTATCTTCTCTTTGTGTGTATGAGGCCAATTTAGGTGGTTCACACAGGTTCCCCAGTTTTACTCCTTTCTTCCCTTAGATCTGGATTCTAGTGTTTGCAAGTAAAAATTTCTATTTGTGCACTGATTTAGGGTTATAGTCGAAATAAAATTAGTAATGCTAATTGCTGTAATTAGACTTCTTTAGGCTCCATATGAATTTTACAGCTCTTATCACATACAGGACAGAAGAAAGGCTTTCCCAAGAGAGATGGAATTAACTGGTAAAGCAATAAAATCCCTTGCTTATTAGCAGGTGAGGGAAGAATGTGCTAGCATAGCATCTCTGTCACCATCTGGCTGGTATATTTTCAAAAGATGCAACCCAGAAATTATTGGGGGGAGGGCCTGCCCTGTGAAATTTCACAGAAAATGTGACTGAGCCAAGGGGGCACATAGCAGCTCTGTGGGGATGTTTCAAGACAGGAAAATGGCAAGGAGGGGGGTTTAAACTCTCCTTTGCCTGCACCACATTTCCTGGTCTGTACTGAGGTTCCTCACAGCTGCCATTTAAAAGGACAAAAAAAAAATTACTTGAGAGCTCATTTACAGAACCCCCAGAGTAATTTAAGATTTGGCCCTCAGCTTTTGAGTTATATAAAATCTTATCATGGTGAATGGAAAGGTCTGTTCCATTTGGCAGCTGCTCTCCAGGATTCCACTGTTGTGAGTTTGGTTGCCAGTGCAACACAGTGACAACAGAACTTCCACAAGTTTGGTTTCCTCACATTTTCCCTGCTTCAGTGACTGTGGCAGCTTGGGGTGTATATGCTTTTTCTGGGAGTTTTTAAAACTCACAAGTTACATGTCAATGTACCATATTATACCAGTATTATACCAATATACCATTATATCAGTATATTGATATGTCAATTACCATTTGGGGGAAAACACATTCAAAAAGCCTCCTCTGGTGGCAGGAGATGAAAGGCTACCACAAGGATTAGGGCAGGGAAAATGGGGCCATTATGGACAGGACCAGGATAATCTAGATTTTCCTGCCATCACAGCAGCCATTCTAGCTTTTCTTTTTTTATTATTATTATTTGCATTTATATCCCGCCCATCTCGCAGATGGGCTCGGGGCAGGTAACATCATTATAATAAATGCAATTTCAGTTTAAAACATGATAAAACATTATAACAATGAATACAATAGGTACAGCTTGAAACAGCATCAGTTGGCTATAAAGTTATGGCCTGATGGTGCAGTGAGTTAAAAGCCAGTTGTCAGTGGTCAATAAATAGGTGGGTGACAGCAACTTCAAGGAGGCCATATACTGGTGCCCATTGCCTCAACCTTATGTGATCTTTCCCAGAACATAGCAGCTAAGCAGATTTGGAAAGAGCACCAAGAAGATTGGGAAACTTCCAGAGGTGCATGACAACACCATGATGCTGTGGGAAAGCATGAGCCTTGCTTCCCAATTCCCAGGTTCTAATTCTTCAAGGGGCTCAGCTACCGCCTGTCTCCATGTGATCGTGGAACCATGAGCATGGTGCCTATGTACAGAGGAAGCATATACACATATACTCCTTGCCCAGTGATCAGGAACACTTGGAAAGCAGCATCTGCGAAGGGAACACACTGGCTAAAGTTCCTTCTACATGCAGGTGCTATGCTTAGGAGCTGGCAATCATGCACAGGAAAGGGGTGAATTCAGCATGCTTGTTGCCTGAAAGCAGAGAAATGTTGTGTGTAAAAGGCTAGTATAAGGAAGCTTCATGTGTTTGCATGCTCTCCATGGCCAGAAATAATACTGAAACCACTGATTGAAGATCACTTTGTCCATGAAGAGGAAAGCAGACTGTTCAAAAGTGTAGAAGTAAGTATTTGGAATGTAGAGAATGCCATTAGCAGCTGGGTAGCTGCCCAGCTGAGTGCTAAGACTGGCAACATAGAAGTAGTTTCTGGAACTCATTGTTGTGAAGAGAGATTTTAAAATATGATGGCCATAAATATGGAAGGGATCAGCTTCCACAAGGTACAGGAAAGAAAAGCACACATTCCTTGTGGTTTTAAAATGTAACAGCTTAAAACCAGAGTCATGGTTTTGATGAGGCTGACTCAAGGGATACCTTTACCTATTTTGTAATTAATGAGCTAGCTCACCTAATGGGATGTAACAGTGTCATACACTGTGCAAAGGTAAGGATGCCTTCCTTCCCAATTATGCACTAAGATCTCTTTCTTTCATGTGGTGGAAACAATTGAATAGCAACAGGTAAATGCAGAGGCAGGATTTTTATAAAATCACTTAAAAATTTAACTTTAAATTTTTCATAAATTTAGAATGGCTGCTCCCATCATGTGAGAATTCTAATTTAAGGCTGGCTGTAGGAGAAAGGTAGATAACCTTGACATGTGGTGAGAAAGGAAGGAAAGGAAAGATAAGGTTTTAAAAAATAGGACAGACTAGAGAGAGAGAGAGCTGGCTCTGGCAGACAATTTCCATATCAGTGGAGACAGAGCACAAATGAGAAAAACCAAGTTTGCAAACTTTCTAAAAAGTGAAGTCTTAAAAGGAAAAAAAATAGGTCTAAGGGGGAAGCTTAATGAATGAACGGCTCTTTAAAAACGGCCTTCCTTCTCATGCAATGGATTATTTTTAACTATGTGGCAATTTGCATGCTAGTCAATTTGCATAGATTAACCCAAGCCTTCCTCCTCCTCCTTCTGTGCTGTACCCCTTTCTTTGCAAGTCACATCTCTTTTCAGGTCTTGTGGGACTAGGCAAATAATTGCTCTGGAGGCTACATTAATTTATCCAACACATGCTGTGCGGTGGTCTCTTTTTTATCACTTGCTGCATATTGGACACCCAGTATGTTTGAAGTTGCTAGTTTGCCTCAGTCTTGTGTTCCACCTCTCCAAGCAGCAGAAGTGGGGGATGGGGGGATGACAAAGGGAAGGTTAAAATTATGCACAATGAGTAGAAGTAGGGCTAATTTGGACAGGCCGGCAGAGGTTCAGGAAATGTAAAGGAATCAGCCATATGCATACCACTGCCCTTTGGTTTGCATAAGCTTTTCAGTTTTTTTGAGCCCTTGACTTCCCTGAGAAGTTTCAGCATAATGTTACAAGGATGGTTTCCTTGTGAGCAAGGGCAGCTTTGCTGTTACAGGCCTTTTGATCAAATGGCTGCTGAGAGTCACCATAAACCTCTACTCCAAGATTCTCTATGAATTCTACTCACACCATCCAGTCCCAATCCCAATATGATATAAAAACAAGTCACATGATTTGAGCCCTCAGAATCTGGCAACCCAGTTCCTTCCCATTTCACTTATCCTGCCTAATCAAAGGGATGAAAGGCCATTTGCATCACCCTGTTCCTCTGGTCCTTCAAACTAATCTAATGCTCAAACTCAAAACTGATAGCCAAGCATGGAGGTCTAATCTAATGCTGCCAAGTAACTTCTGGGAACATAGCTAAACAGGTCCTTTCCACCGATTGGATCCATATTCTGGCAGTTCAAGCTTTCCCCATAGAATCCTGAGACACTTATTGGCTACCTGTTAACTACCATTCCTCCTCCTCCCCCAAAGGCAAACACAATTGCCAGCTCTTGGGTTGGAAGAAAAGAGCCCAACACTTGCTTCTTGGAATTGATGGTGTGGGTGGGACTTTATGCCTCTGTGCAGTCTAAAGAGTGGAGGCAATCTGAATGGTCATGTGTTTCAGTCAGATGCCCCTGCCTGCATAATAAACTATGCATTTGTTTATATACATCATGAATACCCCCATTATTTCTTCCTAAATGGGAACCCAAAGCAGTTTATCCCCAATGACAACTCTATGAGGTAGGTGAGGGTGAGAATTTGTGACTGGACCAAGGTCACCCAGCAAGCTTCCATGGCAGAGTGGGGATTCAAACCTGGGTCTTCCAGCTCCTGGTCTGACACTCTAACCACTACATTGAACTATACTAGTCCTCCAGATTATTTCCTGTCTGCACCTGGATCTTGCTCCCCTGCCCTGTGCTGTACACCTTAGCATTCAGACCCCTAGTTCTTCCATTAGTAAAAAAATAAGATAATTTCCCTCAACTTCCAGTGCTCCTGTGATTCAGTTAATCAGTCATTTGTTATTTAAATGGATGCCTCAGCAGAGCGGGATATTAGTTTGCAATGAGTCATTTGTGTGGGTGTGTGTCCGGGGGAAGTAGTGTGAGACTCTTGAGTGTAAAGTAAGGGGTTCATACAGCCATCCACCCTCCAGACAGCAAACCAGATTGTGGTTTCTCAGCATGGCAAACAAAGGTTTCATTCTGCACTTGCTTTGCATTGTCTGGCTTCCTTGTGGGTCTGTCTGAGGAACAATTGGCAAGTGAATCTGAGAGATGAAACAAGTGTGAAGTCTTAAACCTGTCTGAATGCTACATTGACTGTCATGCTATTCCCCTTCTTCCAAGACATGGAAGATGTTCTCCCTAATGCCTAAAATGTGGAGGTAGGTTGTGATTACACCCTGCTGAGATTTACTTAGCATATGGTCAGAAGTGATTTGGTTTTTGAAAAGTTAAATGGGTGTGGTTTTTTTCAGCCCTTTCTTCAAAATTGCATGCAACCAGAATTAAGCATTCTCTGACATGTGGTATGGCTTAATTTTGAAATATGAGATGATGGGGACCATCGTTGTCAGTAAAATATGTTCATGTCCTTTCACGTGCATATCCTTCTACCATCCGTGGATGTGGAGAGAATAGTTGATGTTTCTTAGTGCAGAGACCTTGGCAATCTGTATAAGGTTAAATGATCATTGGTCTCTAAGGTGCTGCTGGGCCAACTAGCCATTGTAGTGCAGACTAAAACGTTCCCACTCTGAACATGTACACGCTTACTGTTACTTCTGTAAATGCTATACACAGAACCTACCAGGGGAGAGGCGATCCTGGATTTGGTCCTAAGTAATGCCCAAGACCTGGTGAGAGATGTAAAAGTGATTGCACCACTTGGGAACAATGACCATAATGTTATTGAGTTCAACATCTGTATGAATAGGGAATTGGCCAAAAAGACTGTCACAACCACTTTTAACTTTAAAAGAGGTAACTTCTCTGATATGAGGGAACATGTGAGGTGGAAACTGAAAGGAAAAGTAGGAAGGGTCAAAACCATTGGGGAAGCTTGGAGACTATTTAAAAATACAGTCCAAAAAGCTCAGAAAAAAATATATCCAGCAAGTTAGGAAAGGCACAAATAGGTATAGAAAAAGGCCTGCATGGTTAACAAACAAAGTAATGGACGTTGTAAGAGGTAAAAAGGATTCCTTTAAGTGGTGGAAAGCTAGTCTCAGTGAGGCTGATAAAAGGGAACACAGGCTGTGGCAAATAAAATGCAAAAGGGAATATGAGGAGCATATAGCGAAAAGCCAGTGGCAGATTAACCACTAAGCAGACTAAGCACGTCCTTAGTGCAGCAGGACCAAAGAGGGCACCACAAAGTTGGGAAAACGGTGAAAAGGAAAAAAAAAAGCTAATGAAGATTTGTAAAAAAAAGATAAATAATAGAACTAGTGCAAATTGATCGTGGTGCACCTTAGGGTTATCTTCTATTTTTGTTGGTGAGGTGCAGTTTCATAGGCTATGTTTAAAAGTAAAATGCATGTGTTTAAAAGTAAAATGATGGAGCCAAATTCAGTTGTCATGACAGTCATTTCAATGACCTTCTCTGCCCCTTTTTAATTTCATTTTTGTAGAACTTTATGTAGCCAAAGCTTGGCTTAGTTTGTACAGTATATTGTGTTATCATATGAATAAATTTTTGTATTGCTGCAACCTGCATTGTATATCTGGTCAGACAGGTCAACAACTAAAATGGACTGGGTCAGTGTGGAAAGGAGGGGGCACCAAGACTGGTCAGTGCTTAGGGCACCAGTGAGCCTTAATCTGCCCCTGCGAAAAGCATAAAGACCAGCAATAAAACTTTCTTCAAATACATTAGAAGCAGGAAACTAGCCAGGGAGGCAGTGGGGCCCTTGGATGACCAAGGGGTAAAAGGAGTACTAAAGGATGATAGGGAAATAGCTGAGAAGCTGAATGCATTTTTTGCTTCTGTCTTCACTGTGGAAGATGAGAAGTGCTTCCCCACTCCAGAACCGCTGATTTCGGGAGGGGTGTTGTAAGACCTGAGTTAGATTGAGGTGACAAGAGAGGAGGTCCTATGACTGATAGGCAACTTAAAAACTGATAAATAACCAGGCTCGGATGGCATACATCCAAGAGTTCTGAAAGAACTCAAATGTGAACTTATGGATCTCCTGACAAAAATATGTAATCTTTCATTAAAATTTGCCTCCATTCCTGAGGACTGGAAGGTAGCTAACACCACTCCCATCTTTAAAAAGGGTTCCAGAGGAGATCCTGGAAATTACAGGCCAGTCAGTCTGACGTTGATACCAGGTAAATTGGTGGAAATTGTTATAAAGGAAAGAATTAGTAGGCACATTGATGAACAAAACCTATTGAGGCAGACTCAGCATGGGTTCTGTAAGGGAAGATCTTGTCTCACTAACCTGTTAGTGTTCTTTGAGGGAATGAACCCTCAATAGACCCAATAGATGTTGTTTATCTTGACTTCCAGAAAGCTTTCAATAAAGTTCCTCATCAAAGGCTCCTAAGTAAGCTCAATAGTCATGCGATAAAAGGACAAGTCCTCTCGTGGATCAAAAACTGGCTAATGAATAGGAAACAGAGAGTGAGTATAAATGGACAGTTTTCTCAGTGTAGGGTGGTAAGCAGTAGGGTACTGCAGGGATCAGTACTGGATCCAGTGCTTTTTAACTTATTAATTAATGATTTGGAGTTTGGAGTAAGCAGTGAATTGGCTAAATTTGCGGATGATACAAAGTTGTTCAGTGTGGTGAAAACCAGGGAGAACTGTGAAGCACTCCAAAGGGATCTGTTGAGGATGGGTGAGTGGGCGTCAGCATGGCAAATGGGGTTCAGTGTGGCAGAGACTGACCAAGAGAGAGATCTTGGAGTCGTAGTAGATAACTCACTGAAGATGTCGAGACAGTGTGCGACTGCAATAAAAAAGGCCAACGCTAAGCTGGGGATTATTAGGAAGGGAATTGAAAACAAATCAATGACTTGAGATATGGTGTATTTGCCTCACTTTTTGCATTCCTTATGTACCTGGGCACAGAACCTAGCCACCTGTCTTGATGTATGATGATTCCAATCCCACAACAGGCATTCTAATTTAATTTTGTTTGATCCTCCTGGGAACCTTTTCAGCAGCGGGCTGATGACTTCCTTTCAGCTTGCTGTATGGAAAGAGCAATTGAAAAATATATGCTCCAGAGAGTCTATTTCAGTCCGGGAACAAGTGCAGAGCCTGAGCACATAAGGGATCCATTTGTATTGTCCCTCTATTACTGTGGATGGCAACAGCATTGGAAAAGGTGTAGAAAAGGGCAACTAGAATGATACACTTTCCCTATGAAGAAAGGTTAAAATGCTTGGGGCTCTTTAACTTGGAGAAACAATGACTGAGGGGTGACATGGTTGAGGTTTACAAGATTATGCATGGGACCGAGCAGGTAGAGAAAGAAGTACTTTTTTCCCTTTCTCACAAATTGAAGAACTCGTGGGCACTCAATGAAATTGTTGAGCAGTCAGGTTAGAACAGATAAAAGGAAGTACTTTTTCACCCAAAGAGTGATTAGCACATGGAATTCACTGCCACAGGAGGTGGTGGTGGCTACAAGCATGGATGGTTTCAAGAGGGAATTAGGTAAGCATATGGAGCAGAGGTCCATCAATGGCTATTAGCCACAAGGTATAAATAGGAACTCTCAGTCTGGGGCAAGTGCTGCACTGTATTCTTGGTGCTGGGGAGGGCAACAGTGGGAGGGCTTCTAGTGTCCTGGCCCCACTGCTGGACCTCCTGGTGGCACCTGGTATTTTTGGCCACTGTGTGACAAGAGTGTTGGACTGGATGGGCCATTGGCCTGATCCAACATTGGCTTCTCTTATGTTCTTATGCAAGTCCTGATGTGGGAAAGATGCATTTTTTTTTTTGCTTTTATCTAGCCCAAAAGGCACCAATTGTCATTGCTTGTGAGGAAAATATACTGGAGATTTGTGATTTTTCAGTAATAAGAATACTTACGATTTTTTGATATTCATAGCGCATCACTTATGTGTAGATTTTTCAATAAATGTGCATGCCAGTATTAAGATTTTCCCTGCCATTCAGATGGTAGGGGTGGGGTTAAGGCTGAGAGAAACATGTTTTGTCTAAGACTGAACACAAACAAGAGACCATATGCTGGCTTACCTTGTAGGGAATTGGCAGAGAAGCCTTCTTTTGAGAGAAGGTGGTCCCAATTGTGTTGAAGGAAACTGCAGTAAGTCTACTTCTGAGGAATCTGTGCCTGAACCCAATTATCTTCTGATGGCAAATATTGCCATCTTGAACAAGGTGCTCAAATAGGTGCCAGCCATACAGCTTTAGAGCCTTCTGGTAAAACTGATGATCTCAACCCATTTCAAACCAGTGTTTTGCCCAAACATTGGGCAAAGGGGATCAAAAGTTATGGGACCAAAGCTGCTCTAGTCACCATAATGGGTTATTTGTATCAAGGAAGAAAGGAGAAGTGTTACCTTGTTGCTTCTCTTGGATCTCCCAGTGGCTGCTGATAACACCAACAGCATTATTGTTATCATTCATCCATCAGGTTTAAGAACTGGAAGCAACTAATCAGGCAGATTCCAGAATGTGGTGCTGGGGGATCATTTCATATGATGGTATTTAGGCTGCGGGATGCCTTAGATATCAATTTGGCTCATCTCCTATCTACAAGAACTTCCTAGGTAAGAGCATCTTGGGATTCAGAATGAGCTATCAGGAATCTGCAGGTGACACTTTAGACACCTCTGTCTAAAAGGTGTTACAGTTGGTACATCAGATGAAGCTGGTGAAAGGCAGTCCATGCCACAGATAATACCATAAAGTTAAGCCTAGACCCAACTTGTTTTTTTAAAAATGATATGTAATTTGGCCTTTAACAAATTGTAAACTCTGGGATTGCAAAGTTCAAAGTTTATGGAGTTGCAGGGAAAAAAAATCTGCTCTAAGTCCCAAACTGGCAACCACATTAAATAAAGAGCCTTCCAGAGTATGCCTCAGTCCAATCATTGGGTTCCATAGAGTATGGAATGGAATCTACAAGCGTAACAAGTGACTATGGGAGGGAAGGAAAGATGGAGGAAGAAAAGCAATGAGGGGAAGAATTAAGTTTTAATAGTATATTGGTGTGTGAAATTGTTGACTTATGAGATGAGACTTCTGAAGGACCCAGTAATAATCATCCTAATAGCTTCATCCTGAGCTGTTGTCTCCATCTTCATCTTGTATTCCTTCTCTTCCATCTCAAAACTGCAGCATGCACGGTATAACATTTCCCCAAATGTCAGGACCTTTCATTTAGATTGCACAGGAAAGCTTTTACCATATTTACCTTTGATCTCTCTTTAAGGTAAAATTGCAGACTTTCAGTTTTATCTGAGATACACAATGCTTTGCAGGTGCTTTTGTTTAACAAATAATATTTGGAAAATGTCAGGTTTAAGGGTTTTTTTTTAATTGAATTTTGTTTCCTATCCAGATGGAACTTGGCACACACTGCAAGTATAAAAAAATTAACAAGGAAGAAACATATTTCCATGCATATCCAAAGCATGCAGAAATGAAGGGTATGAATAAATGTATATTAGGCTGTATAGCTGCTTTATGAAATGAGGAGAATTTACACTCACACCTTTTTGTTAGCCAAACCAACAAGCAAACAAACAACCCATCATTGCTGTGTACATTTTTTTTTTTTAAGAAATGGATCAAGTAAGAGAAGGATTTTAAGAAAGGATTCATTTTAGTCATTTTGCTGTTTTTTAAATATTATTCTCCCAGTTGAATGGAAAATAATCTCACAGCTTCATTCTTTGAAGCAGCTCACAGGATTGGGTATAGAGGTCAGTTTCTGAAGACAATTCATCTCTTTGTGCTAGTTATTGAGCTCCGCCTCAGCCCCACCATTGACAGGGTAGCACACCTTCTGCTCTATGTGTTATTTATTTATTTATTTATTCAGTTTATGCCCCGCCCTCTTGCTGTAGATGCCCCACAGGCTGCTGCCCTCTTGCCAGTGCTGATTCACCAAGGGGTGGTTGTGAAACTGTGGCCGAGTTCAGACTGGCAGTTTGAAGCGCGAGGGAGTCATGACAAAAAAGATCTGGAACAACATGTTCTGGGTTTTCCTGGTCACACTGCACTGAGTGATGTCGGAGCATTCTGGGGAGGAGCCGCAAGGGAGTGTTCACACTGTTGGCCCGCCCCTGGTGGAGGCGCAGCTGTAAGCGTCTTTTTGTAATGGAATCTGACGATATGCGCATAAGAGCATTCCTACCGGATCAGCTTGTTCGCATTCACACTTCTGGGAAGCGGGATGAACGTGGGATGAATGCACTCCCCAGGGTTTGCTACCGCTTTCAACTGGCATCTTTCAAACTCAGGAGGGAAGCGTTATAAGACGGGTTGTGTACGGCTGGGGAACGCCTGACAGATGTGCCCATGTGAACCAGCCCTTTAATCCGTTTGTGAAACATTTCTGAAATGTGCCTATCTCGGGCCAAACTGCCAGTCTGAACTCAGCCTGGGTCTTTGAAGATTGCCTGGCTACAGAGGAGCTGGTAAATGACGTTTCTGGGCCCATGGATAGAACTCATTTCCAGCATGAGAACAATGCCCCTTCTTCCAGCCAAAAACCATTTATTATTACCCTCAACATTTCATTCGGTATGCGTCTTTAGGGAGGAAAAGAAGCAAAGGGAAATATATATCTTTTCTTTTTACTGCATGCCCATGACTGTGCTGTCACATAATGTAATAATTATCCCAGCTTGTGGGCTGAAAGGAAGGGATGTGTGGAAGAAATGCCAGTTCCATGCTCCAAACTAAATGGTTGTGAATTTCTAGTGTCGTCCCCCCCCAAATAAAATGGGCAATTAATTCATAAGGAAAGTTAATTGTTAATTGTTGATTCCCTCCTTGCTTTCTCTCCCCCTCTGTTTATGTTAAACACAGAGAAGCATGAGACACAGGGATTGTGACTGTTCTGTCTGACTCATAAAACAGATTCTTGTCATCTTTATTGCCATTCTGCCTGCCTCTTCCCTTCTGCCTCTCTTGGACTTTTGAGGTCAGAGGTGTTTCCTAGTTCACTCCTTTTGCCCTGAATATAAACTATTAGCGCCAGAGCCTACACTAGTGTAAATCAGGATGACACATTGATTTATCCCACGTGGAGCTTGGTTTTTGCTTTCTCACACCCTTTAAGATGCCAAAGAATAGAAATAGAGAAGCAGGCCCTAAAAGCCCTTTGGGAAGAAAAAAAAGGGCTATTCTAGGAAAAAGTGTTGGCATTGTTGCTGGTAATGGCTAATAGTGCTGACGAGAATCCTGGAGCCTTACTTACACTTACACTTCCTACATGTACCTCTCAAATTTCCACAGAATGAAGCTGCAGATGAAAGCAAGAAAAATAAATCCTGTTATCCCTCAATATGATTGCTCTTAGAAGTGAAACCCCACAAGCAGCTATGTGAGGGAAGGGCTGCTGCTCAGCAACATAGCTGACTATTAGCCATCTTGAGGCCCCAAGATTTTATTCCTGGCACATCCTCCGAAATGGATCTCTGGTAGCAAACCTGAAAAAGATAGTGTTGCCAACTCCAATGTGAAAAACTACAACCTGAAAAAGATTTGGGGTGGAAACTGGGGAGGGTGGAGCTTGCAGAGGATTGAGCTCAGCAGGGTTGTGATTTCATAGATTTTGCCCTCCAAGTCTATTTCCTACAGGGGAATTGATCTCTGAAGTTTGGAAAGCAGTAACTCTGGGAGAACTCCAGCCCTGACCTGGAGATTGGGAACCCTATCTGGTACTGAAACTGGAATGTTGCATGATGCCATTATCAAAAGGGCAGAAATCAGACTCAGCACTCCTCCAAAACAACAAGACTAGAAGAGCAGCAGATTGGAGCAGAGGAGGGTCGTAGTTCTGCTCATAAGAATATAAAAAGAACCCTGCTGGATCACACCAATGGTCCATCTACATAAGAACATAAGAAAAGCAAATGTTGGAACAGACCAATGGCCCATCCAATCCAATCCTCTGTCACACAGTGGCCAAAAATACCAGGTGCCATCAGGAGGTCCACCAGTGGGGCCAGGACACTAGAAGCCCTCCCACTATTTCCCGCCCCCCAAGCACCAAGAATACAGAGCATCACCTGCTGCAGAGTCCCTATCCATACCATGTGACTAATAGCCACTGATGAACCTCTGCTCCATATGCTTATCTAATTCCCTGTGGAAGCCGTCCATGCTTGTAGCGGCCACCACCTCCTGTGGCAGTGAATTCCATGTGTTAATCACTCTTTGGGTGAAGAAGAACTTCCTTTTATCCATTATAACCTGACCACTCAGCATTTTCATTGAGTGCCCACGAGTTCTTGTATTATGAGAAAGGGAGAAAAGTACCTCTTTCTCTACCTGCTCTATCCCATGCATAATCTTATAAACCTTGATCATGTCTCCTCTCAGCCATTGTTTCTCCAAGCTAAAGAGCCCCAAATGCTTTAACCTTTCTTCATAAGGAAAGTGTTCCAACCCTTTTATCATTCTAGTTGCCCTTTTCTGCACTTTTCCCAAAGCTATAGTATCCTATTTAAGGTTTGGTGACCAGAACAGTACACAGTATTCCACAGGTGGCACCATTGATTTATACAGGGGCATTATGATATTGGCTGATCTGTTTTCAATACCCTTTCTAATAATCCCCAGCATAGCATCGGCCTTTTTTTATTGTAGTCACACACTGTCTCGACATCTTCAGTGAGTTATCTACTATGACTCCAAGATCTCTCTCTTGGTCAGTTTCTGCCAGTTCGAACCCCATCAACATGTATTTATAGTTAGGGTTTTTGGCTCCAATGTGCATCACTTTGCACTTGGCCACATTGAACCCCATTTGCCATGTTGATGCCCACTCTCCCATCCTCAACAGACCCCTTTGGAGTGCCTCACAATCCTCCCTGGTTTTCACCACATTGAACAACTTCATATCATCCACAAATTTAGCCACTTCACCACTTACTCCCAACTCCAAATCATTAACTAACAAATTAAAAAGCATTGGATCCAGTACAGATCCATGTGGTACCCCACTGCTTACCACCCTACACTGAGAAAATTGCCCATTTATACTCACTTTCTGTTTCCTATTAATTAGCCAGTTTTTGATCCACGAGAGGACTTGTCCTTTTATCACATGACTATTGAGCTAACTTAGGAGCCTTTGATGAGGAACTTTATTGAAAGCTTTCTGGAAGTCAAGATAAACAATATCTATTGGGTCCCTCTTGTCCACATGTTTGTTCACTCCCTCAAAGAACACTGACAGGTTAGTGAGACAAGATCTTCCCTTACAGAACCCATGCTGAGTCTGCCTCAATAGGTTTTGTTCATCAATGTGCTTACTAATTCTTATTTTATAACAGTTTCCACCAATTTACCCGGTATCGACGTCAGACTGACTGGCCTGTAATTTCCAGGATCTCCTCTGGAATCCTTTTTAAAGATGGGAGTGACATTAGCTACCTTCCAGTCCTCAAGAATGGAGGCAGATTTTAATGAAAGATTACATATTTTTGTCAGGTAATCCACAAATTCACATTTGAGTTCTGAAATGCCATCTTGGCCTGGTGATTTATCAGTTTTTAAGTTGCCTATCAGTAATAGGACCTCCTCTCTTGTCACCTCAATCTGACTCAGGTCTTTCAACACCCCTCCCAAAATCAGCGGTTCTGGAGTGGGGAAGCACTTCTCATCTTCCACAGTGAAGACAGAGGCAAAAAATGCATCCTTTTACCCCTTGGTCATCCAAGGGCCCCACTGCCTCCCTGGCTGGTTTCCTGCTTCTAATGTATTTGAAGGAAGTTTTATTGCTGGTCTTTATGGTTTTTGCTATATGCTCCTCATATTCCCTTTTTGCCTGCCTGATCACAGACTTGCATTTTATTTGCCACAGCCTTTGTTCCCTTTTATCAGCCTCACTGAGACTAGCTTTCCACCACTTAAAGGAATCCTTTTTACCTTTTACAGCTTCCATTACTTTGTTAGCCATGCAGACCTTTTTCTATACCTATTTGTGCCTTTCCTAACCTGCTGGATATATTTTTTTCCTGAGCTTCTAGGATTGTATTTTTAAATAGTCTCTAAGCTTCCCCAATGTTTTGACCCTTTCTCCTTTTCCTTTCAGTGTCCTCTTCACATGTCCCCTCATATCAGAGAAGTTACCTCTTTTAAAGCTAAAAGTGGTTGTGACAGTCTTTTTGGGCAACTCACTATTTATGCAGATGTTGAACTAATAACATTATGGTCACTGTTCCCAAGTGGTGCAATCACTTTTACATCTCTCACCAGGTCTTGGGTGTTACTTAGGACGAAATCCAGGATTGCCTCTACCCTGGTAGGTTCCGTCCCTAGACTAAGAGTCACAAGCAAAGAGCCCTTTGGCTCTGGCAAGGTGCTGCCTTAAAGAGAGGCCTCCCCCAGGAGAAGGTGGGGCAGCAGCTATTCAAATTTACTCAGGCACTCAATTACATTCAAACAATGACCCTTTCTCATCCTATCTCAAGCAGCCAGGACTCTGCAACAACTCTAACCCTTTCCACACACTCCCAAACACAGTCCTCCTGCACAATACCCTCAGCTAAATGCCCTCAGCTGAAAGCAAGTAAAAACACTCAGCCCTCTAGCAGCTCTGTCTCCTGCTGCTTCTCAGAGCTCAGCTGGGTCAGCTCTGCCTCTGGCAAGGTTCTGCCTTAAATAGAGGCCTCCTCCAACAGAGGGCAAGGCAGCAGCTGTTCAAATTCACCCAGGCACTCAGTTACATTCAAACAATGACCCTTTCTCACCCTATCTCAAGCAGCCAGGACTGTGCAACAACTCTAATCCCTTCCACACACTCCCAAACACAGTCCTTCCACCCAATACCCTCAGCTAAATCCCTCAGCTGAAAGCAAGTAAAAAACACACACACTCTAGCAGCTTTGTCTCCTGCTCCTTCTCAGAGCTCAGCTGGGTCCAGTCCAGCATCCTGTCTCACACAGTGGTCAACCAGTTCACCTGGAAGGCTGACAATAGGGCATAGAGTCTGAGGCCTTTCCCTGATGTTGCCTCCTGGCTCTGGGATTCAGGGGATTAGTACATCTGAATGTGGAAGTTCCCCTCAGTCACCACAGCTTGTAGCCATTGATATACTTATCCTCCACTCTATCTAATCTCCTTTTAAAAGTGTTTATTCCCACCACCATCACTACATCATCCGGCAGCAAATTCCACATTTTAATCACTCTCTGTGTAAAGTAGTATTTCCATTTGTCTGTCCTGAACCTACTGCCCATCAGTTTCCTTGGATGCCCTCAAGTTCTAGTATTTTGGGAGAAGGAAAAAATTTCTCTTTGTCACCTCTCTCCACTCCATGCAAACCTGTATCATTTCCTCCCTTTGTCGTCTCTATTCTAAACTGAAAAGTCCCATACTCTTCAGCCTTTCCTCATAGGGAAGGTGCTCCAATGCCCTAATCATCTTGCCTTCCTCTGTATTTTTTCCAGTTCTGCAATGTCTTTTCTGAGATACAGGGACCAGACCTGTACACATTATTCCAAATGAGGCTGCACCATAGATCTACACAAGGGCATTACAATATTTGCCATTTTATTCTCAGTCTCTTTCCTGATAATCTCTAACATAGAGTTTGTCTTTTTCACCACTGGAGCAAACTGGGTTGACACTTTCATTGAGCTATTCACAATGACCCCAAGATCTTTTTCTCTCTCAGTCCTAGCAAGTTCAGACCTGCTGGATATTCAGCAGAGCTAGTAACATAGCAGAATAAAGTAACACAGTACACTTCTGTATTTAGCTTTAAGAAAAGTTTACTAGAAAATAAAGGAATAAAATAACAATATCCTTACTAACTAGTTCTAAGCTCTGTTTTGGTTACTGTTCCTCTTCGATCTGAGAGTAGAACAAAGGAAACGGAAGTTCCTCCCAAGGTTCTCTACCTCCTGCGTATGTGCCAAACTGCATGTAGTATTTTCCAAAATATTGACCGGCCAATAGTGATCTTAAGGTCACCTCTCTCTCTAGTGGGAAAAACTCTCTCTCTGGCAGGAAAAAATTGTGTAACACCTAATTGGTCCTAAGCTAATGAGGAGGAGGAGATTGGATTTATACCCCTCCCTTCACAACTTGAAGGAGTTTCAGAGTGGCTTACAATCTCCTTTCCCTTCCCCTCCCCACAACAGACACCCTGTGAGGTAGATGAGGCTGAGACAACTCTTTTGAGAATTGCTCATGAGATAACAGCTCTGAAAGATCTTGAACCCAAAGTCACATCAGCAGCTGCATGTGAAAGAGTAGGGAAATCAAACCTGGTTTTCCCAGATTAGAGTCCACGCTCCTAACCACAACATCAAACTGGCTCAAACTAGCATACATAAACAACAGTTTAACTCCTTCATGACAGAAGGGTTGACACTTGCATATCCCAACAAGTCCCCATTAGCCCATACTTGAAGTTGGGATTTTTTGTCCCAATCTGTATCACTATACACTTACTAACATTGAACATTTGCCCATTGTTGCCCACTTACCTTGGTTTTCACCATCCTCAATAATTTTGTGTCATCTGCGAATGTGGCTACTACACTACTCACCTCCAGTTCCAGATCATTGATGAATAAATTAAATAGTGCTGTCCCCAATACCAATCCTTGTGGGACCCCATTGCTTACTTCCCTCCATTGTGAGAACTGTATGTTGATTTCTACTCTTTGTTTCCTGTCATTTGACTAGTTTTTAATCCATTTTATTTTAATCAATAAGAGAACATGTCCTCTTATCCCATGACTGCTAAGTTTATTCAAGAGTCTTTGGTGAGGTACCTTGCTCATCATGCCCCTGTATAATGCCCTGGCTTCTGGTGCCCTGGCCCCACTGCTGGACCTCCTGATGGCACCTGGTATATTTTGGTCGCTGTGTGACAGAGTGTTGGACTAGATGGGCCATTGGCCTGATTCAACATTGGTGTCAGGGTCCTTAGTTAGTCAGCCAAACACCAGGCCTTGTTCATTGAAGCAAGAATAGTGTTTATTTAAGCTGCAAGACTAGGTCACTAAAACAGAAGCATTGTTAAGAATACTTTGGTTACATGAAGCACAGAGATATACCCTGGAGAGGGGGGAAGGGCGCCCACCCTTCTACCAATGGATGAACCTCGCGCGCGCGGGAAGCCCAGAAGCTGTAAATAATAGTTCCCCCTCCACCCCACCTTTCCCAGCCTAGCTGTTGTCTTTAGAAAGCGATAGGAGACAGTCAGCCTGGCATTCAAGGCCATTTGTCCTGGGATCTTAAGATACGACCTGGTTGCCCAGGCAGCATCGGCAGCTCCCCACATTCCATCCCACCAGTCCCAAAGCATCAATCAACACCATACAGTCCCATTCTCCCTCCCTTCTCCATACAGTCCCATCCTCCCTCCCTTCTCCATCCCTTATGGCAGGCAATACCTGACATTCCGCCCTCCTGATAACAAATCTATCCCTTCGGCTTCAAAGGGTACAATTTATGGAATGCCCGGAGCAACTTCGGCGCAAGAACATGTTCCGCCCGCACCCACTCCCTCTGTTCAGGCCCAAAGTCCACCCATTCCACCAGATAATACAGTCGATTTCGAGACAGCTTTGAATCCAAGATCTGCGCAACTTCAAAATGCGGTTCCCCCCCCCCCCACCATGAGCGGCGGCGGGGCGGGGCGACGAGGTCTCCATGCATTCCCCGCAGGCGCACGTCGCAGGAGCCTTACATGAAAGACAAGACGAATAGACTTTAGCGACTTAGGCAAGTCAAGTTCAACAGTGACATTATTAATTGCACGTATAATTTCAAAAGGTCCAACATATTTCCAGCCAAGTTTGCGGCTCGGCTGCACGCCCCGCAGGTTTTGTGTGGAAAGGTAAACAAAGTCACCACACTTTGGGGTCCATGACAAGTCACGCTTTTTGTCAGCCTGTACTTTATAGGATTTCTTAGCATTCTCAAGAGTCTGTGTTAACAAAGGCCAAGCCGTTTGTAGGCGTTTACACCAGTCACCCGCATCTCCCGCCGGGAGGTCGGGAGATGACAAAAATGGCAGAGGCGGGGCCTCATATCCGTGCACAGCCATAAACGGTGACATTCCCGTCGACGTGTGCTGAGTGTTATTGTAGCAGAACTCAGCTAGAGGTAAGAGGGAATGCCAATCGTCCTGTTGGAAATTTGTAAAACACCTGAGATATTGCTCCAGGGTTTGGTTGACCCTCTCAGTTTGTCCATCCGTCTCTGGGTGGTACGCACTGCTGAGGCCCCTCTCTACCCCGAGCAGTGACATCAACTCTCCCCAGAATTTGGAGACGAACTGCACCCCCCTATCTGAGACCACTTTAGAAGGTAAAGTGTGAAGTCTCACAACGTGTTGCAAGAACGCTGAGGCAAGCTTCTTAGCCGAGGGGATTGAAGCAAACGGAACAAAGTGAGCCTGCTTGGTAAATAAATCGACCACAACCCAAATAACGGTCTTCCCCCCACTGGGTGGTAAATCGGTAATAAAATCCATTGAAATCACCTCCCATGGCCGACTCGGGGTGGGCAAGGGTTGTAAAGCTCCGGGGGGCTTCCCCGGCCGGGGTTTACTCATTAAGCAAGTTTGACAGCCATTGGTAAACAGAGATAGATCTTTACGCAGTCCAGGCCACCAAAATTGCCGTTGTAAAAGCTGAAGCGATTTTACAAACCCGGTGTGTCCCGCAAGTTTGGAGCTGTGAGCCCAGCCCATCACCTCCCCCCTTAGGGAAAGTGGGACAAAAAGTTTTCCATTTTTCCGCCAACAGTTCTGTGCGTCTCGCGAAACCCCCTCTTCCCCATCTAGTGCCTCATGATCTGCAGGAGTCATTGCAGAAGAGAACTTCGACTCCCAGTCAGAAGGCGGGGAGGGGGGAGTGTTCATCGCCTGCTTGCGTGTAGTAACCGCCCCCCCCAGCTGGGAGGGGGTAAAAACAGAGTCCCGGATCTCCTCCCTTTTGCTGTCGTGTTGCGGGAGGCGGGATAAGGCGTCGGCTAGCGAGTTCGATTTCCCAGGGAAATGGTGTAAAGTGAAGTTGAATTTCGAGAAGAAATCAGCCCAGCGCAACTGCTTGGCGTTCAGGGAGCGGGGTGAGCGAAGGAGCTCCAGATTTTTATGATCAGTCCATACCTCAAATGGAACCCGCGCCCCCTCCAGCCAGTGATGCCATGTTGCTAGCGCTAAGCGGATCGATCCCGCTTCTTTTTCCCACACGGACCAGTTCCGTTCAGTTTCATTGAATTTTTTAGACACATATGCAAGGGGGTGAAGCTTGCCATCCTCCCCCTCTTGGAGGATCACCCCCCCATGGCGACATCGGATGCATCGACTTGGACAATGAATTTTTTAAGTTCATTGGGGTGGGCCAGCACAGGCTCCGAAGTAAAGAGAGCTTTCAGGCGCTCAAATGCAAGTTGGCACTCCGGAGACCAGTCTAAACGTGCGCCTGGCCGTGTGCAATCAGGGGCTTTCCCCTTGGTTTTCAGTAAGTCAGTAAGGGGAAGGGCCACCTGAGCAAAGTTCGATAAGAATGATCTGTAAAAATTGGTGAATCCGAGAAATGCTTGGAGTTGCCTCCTCGTCTTGGGGGGCTCCCACCCCACCACATCTTTCACTTTGTCAGGGTCCATCTCAATCCCCTTTTGAGATATGCGGTAGCCCAAAAAGGGGATCTCAGATTTGTGAAACTCGCATTTAGACAGTTTTGCATACAGTTTGTGCTTGTGCAACGTTTGGAGGACTTCTCTCACCAATTTCACATGTGATTTTAGGTCGGGGGAGTACAGAAGTATATCATCAAGGTAAACAAGGACCCCTTTGAACAAATACTTGTGTAACACCTCATTAATCAGGTTCATGAATACTCCTGGTGCTCCTTGAAGTCCGAAAGGCATAACCAAGTATTCAAATTGACCCAGGGGGGTATTAAACACAGTTTTAAATTCGTCCCCCTCCCTGATCTGCACTCGGAAGTACGCATCTCTCAAATCCAGTTTGGAGAATACTTTTCCCCCAGCCACTGCTGCCAAGAGGTCTTTGATTAGTGGCATGGGGTATGCGTTAGTACTAGACACTGCATTCAGCCCCCTATAGTCCGTGCAAAGTCGCAGGCCCCCGTCTTTCTTTTTCCGGAACAGGACGGGTGCGGCAAAAGGGGAAGAGGCAGGTCTGATAAACCCTCTCTCCAAGTTTTTGTCAATGAATTTCCTCAGCTCCACCTTCTCAGATGGGCTCATGGAATACAGTTTACCTTTAGGCAGTTTTTGATTCGGCAGTATCTCAATAGCACAGTCACAGTTTCTGTGGGGGGGCAACTCATCTGCTTCTTCTTCCCCAAAGACAGCAGCCAAGTCCCGATATTCCCTGGGAATCGCCTCCAGTTCGGCTTCTGCCACCCCCACCGTCACTGGGTCGTTTCCCGCACTCAGGGATTCCCAGTCTCTTTGCCAAATGTGGGATCTACACTTCTCGGAGATAAAGTTAACTTTCCCGTCCCCCCACAAGATGTGCGGGTCATGGTCGAAGAACCACGCACTGCCTAGGACCAGGGGGAAGCGGGCCGCAGGGGTAATTATGAAGGGTCTCACTTCCCAGTGGCTCCCTATCCCCACGCGCAACGGGACAGTTTCATATTTGCACGGCTCTTTCATCGTGGAGCCGTCCATCTGCGTAAAGACTAGGGGCTCTGTTAGCTTTACCACTTTCGCACCAAGGCCCGTCACCAATGAGGGGTTAATGAGGTCTTTCCCACACCCCGAGTCAATGAGAGCCCGTACTCTCACATGGGTCTGTAGACCCGGGTCCATTAGGGTCACGGTAAGGAAGAAAAGAGAAGGGGGTCTGCTCACCGGGATTTGCGCTTGTGAGTCCAGGACCTGCTGTTCAGCGCTATTTACAGCAGGTCCTTCTCGTTTCCCGCCTTCGTTGCTTCTTCATCTGACGAGTCCGAAGTCTCGCTTAGAGGGGTGATTTGCAGAGCTCTGGCCCCCCTTGGTTTTGCTACTGGCTTGAGCGTGGAGGTCTCAAACTTTTTCTTGGTTCCCTTCGCCCCCCCGGGTGGCGTGGATGTTCCGGGGCAGCTCGCGGCGAAGTGGCCCGCCTCTCCACATTTCAGACAGAGCCCTTGCTTCATCCTGGATTCTCTCGTGCCGTCCTTGGGTCTCGGGTTGGGCGGCTGGTTCTTCCCCCTTTGGGTCGGTGGTGGGCCCGATTGGCCCCCTTTCCCCAGCGCTTCTGCATCATCCAGACAGATGGTTCTCAGGCAGGTCTCCATGGTGACCGCTGACTGCATCCACCCCGCCAGTGTGTCGGGGTCGTTTCCGCGTGTCACAGTGCGGTGGATTTCGGAGTTGAGTCCCAGCGGAACTGCTCCGCTAAGACTCCGTCGGGCCATCCCCGTATTTTCGTGGTGAGCCGCCGGAATTCCGCTATGTATTCGCGAACTGACCAGGAGCCTTGCTTGAGAGCGCGTAGGGCCGCTCGGGCTGTCTTGTTCGCGTTGACATCTTCAAACTGCTCCTTCATGGCCCACATAAATGCATCGATCTCTCGTAACTCCCTCCCGTCCGCTTGGTGCAGGGCTACATACCAGTCAGCCGCTGCTTCCTTCAGGTGCGACGCGATGGCATCCACCATGCGGTCTTCACTCTGGAACAGGTGACCCCAGTTCTCTATGAACTTTTCCGTTCTCACCAGGAAAAACGAGAACTTCTCCAGGGTCCCATCGAAGTCTGCATCGAGGAGTTCGGCCGGCTTCGGCGGGAGGAAACCCCAGGGTCGCTGCAGTCTCGGCGCTGGCGGCTCTTGTACTGGGGGTCCCGCTGGTTGGTCCGGCGGCCCTGCTGGTTGCATGGGCGGGCCCACCGGTACGATGTGCTGGTCAGGGGCCGGTTGCCCCGGGGGCGCCTCTCGTTGCCTCCGGTCCATCTCCTCTCGGATGCCATCCGAAATCATCTTAGGGATGCGGGAAAGGGATTCATCTAGTATTCGGATTAGGCGGTCGTGACTCGGGTCGCCGCTCCACCTCCGACTCCCTCCGATTCCCTCCTCACCTCTGGACTCTCTGGTCAGGTCTTCCATCCCTTCTGCTGCGCTCAGCCGGTGTATCGCTCGCTCATAGCGACTCTCTCTCACCGAAGCACGCGGGGTGTAGAACCACGTCTCATGCGTCTCGGCCAGGGGCTTCACCCAATCCCTCCGTTGCTTGGGCCGGGTTGTCACGCCACCTTAAGCCGCTCCATAGGGGTCCCCATAGGGTCCCCCCAGGTCATAGTCCGGGCCCCAGGTCACCGGAGCGTAGGTGATGGGCCCTTCCGTGGGGACGACCGTGGTAGTGACTGGCACTGTCGTCACGGGAGGTTTCTTCTCCTCCCGCTGGTCGTCTTGCCGATCGTGATCCTTGTCGGTCGGGAGAGTGTCTTCTTCACCGTCACTCATTTTGGAGCGATGGGTTTCAAACCAGTCCCGACTCAAAGGTGATTCTTAACAAACTGTCAGGGTCCTTAGTTAGTCAGCCAAACACCAGGCCTTGTTCATTGAAGCAAGAATAGTGTTTATTTAAGCTGCAAGACTAGGTTACTAAAACAGAAGCAATGTTAAGAATACTTTGGTTACATGAAGCACAGAGATATACCCTGGAGAGGGGGGAAGGGCCCCCACCCTTCTACCAATGGACGAACCTCGTGCACGCGGGAGGCCCAGAAGCTGTAAATAATAGTTCCCCCTCCACTCCACCTTTCCCAGCCTAGCTGTTGTCTTTAGAAAGCGATAGGAGACAATCAGCCTGGCATTCAAGGCCATTTGTCCTGGGATCTTAAGATACGACCCGGTTGCCCAGGCAGCATCGGCAGCTCCCCACATTCCATCCCACCAGTCCCAAAGCATCAATCAACACCATACAGTCCCATTCTCCCTCCCTTCTCCATACAGTCCCATCCTCCCTCCCTTCTCCATCCCTTATGGCAGGCAATACCTGACAATTGGCTTCTCTTATGCTCTTATGTTCTTATGTTCTTGCTCAGAAGAGTAAGGTGATCTCATTGCTAGAACTTTTTTAGCATGAGTAGAAAACAGGCAGTGGATTCTCACACCTTGTAATCCAGGAGTGATTCTCCGACCTTGCAGTCCAAAGAAAAGAGCAGACTGGGGTAGCCTATTGTAAGGGACTAACCTCTCCAGGCAGGCACAACAAGAGAGTGCGGAGGAGCCAACAGTTGCTGTGTTAGTAGCAAAAGCCTTCCAATAGAGATTAAGCTGACCAATGATGAGGTGATTCTTATTAGGGATGGGCACAAACTGGCTCATGAATGTTAGTTTGTGATGAATTTTGGCTGGTTTGTGGTTCGCAGACCAAAGTTCACAAACTGAAAAGCTGCCATGAACATCCAGGAATTTTAAGGCAGTTCATGGAGGTTCATGAAGAGAAGAAAGCAGGGGGTTAAATGGCTTGGAGCCATTTCTGTTCTTCACAAAAACAGCTGTGCTGTTTTCCATTTTCTGTGCCATTTAAGCCTCTGCTTTCTGCTCCCCATTGCTGTTCATGGTGAAAGCTCTGCTTTCTGCTCCTCACAAAAAACAGCAGAGCGGTGGGGGACAGAAAGCAAGGGTTGAAATGGCTTGGAGCCTTTCGTTATTACCACTTTTGTTATTACCTAGTTATTACTCCACCCCAGAGTACAATGAAGCTGTTCTCCTATATTCTTAATAATCAAAAGCCTGAGAGGTTCTACTGTGGAGCAGAGTAACACAGCAATGGCCCTTACTCAAGCCTTTCCTTATGACTTTATGCTGATACTAGGCATGACTTATTTAAGCAGCGTTCCCACAGATACCTTAAACCACCAAGGCCCCCGTTTTAAATCTAACCTGTGTGAGAGATACAGCAAACTACTCAAATGTTATTCATAAAGGGAACTTAAAATGATATGGTGTCACTATATTTAACATGTTTCAGTGTAATGTTTTTTTTTAAAAAAAACATTATTTTTCAATAATAATGGCAATGTGCCATGTCTTGGTGAAGTAAAGTAGTACTAGGTGGGTGGTATATACCAGTATTGTCAGGCACTGGGGGGAAAAAAGCATTTACAAGGAAATCATGGGCCAGAAGTAGAGCTCCAGTTCTCCTATGAATTGGTTTTCTCATATGGGGTTCAGCCTCCAACACTCCGGTGCTCATAAAACTTAGCACTGCACCACTGGAGAAAGACTTGCTTATTGAGGTGACATTGGCCAGACAATCGCACATCTCCCATTAGATTTATTGTCCGCCCATTGGTTTATAACACTTCCTTTCTCAGCTCTAATGGGCTACACAGGAATTTAATAGTCTCACTTCCCATTAAAGCCAATTGCAGCCACATGAGAATCCCCACACCAGTTTGGAAAGTTTGGCGGCTTTGTGAAAGATTATGAGAGCTGGAAAGAAACCTTCCATCTGGAGCAAGAATAGCTTTCTTTTTCAACCTTTCTCAAAGAACAGAAGCCTCAAGAGACTCTTGTTTATAAAACTGTTTTAAAGGATTCCCTCACCTTGTGTCATGCTGCAACAGGGCACTTTGCTGGGTTAAAGAAGACAGGAATTGTGCTGTTTTTAAAATGGGCCTTTCTCTTTGATTAAAAACAGGCTCGTGCATTCACCTCTGTCTCCTCCCTATCTGTGGGCTCCTTTTTAGCCTAGCACAACAACACTGAATCGCTGAAGTATGAGTGCTCCTCCATTCAGGTTGGTTGCTTGCATGTTGATAGGCATTCAGATGCCTAACAATAGTAAGAATAATAGCATTTATTTAGCACGTTTCAAGTGCTATATAGTTCTTATGTGCATTGCCTTAGTTACAGTTCCTTTCTTATCTTTACCCCGTGAGTGATTAAATTGTGGAATTCACTGCCAGTGGAGGTAGTGATGGCCGAAGTACAGAAGGCCTTATTTATTTATTCACATTATTTAGAGTAGAATCTCACAGGGATTCAGGGCAGATTACACATAGTGAATCAATACAATCAACAAAACGGGACATTCAATAAACAATGAATTAGGATTGTAGAAGTCTGGAACCAACCAGAAAGAACTGAAGCATACCATAAGTATTAACATGACCCATTAAGCAGTGGAAAAATTACATAATAGGATCCTACTTACAGTAAGCTATAGACAGAGATATAGATTACAGTCTCTAATCATTTATCCAAGTAAGTTTAAAAACCATTTTGTACAGTGCAGCCCTATTACCTGTGTGGAAAAGCCCTCTTGAATCATTTCATTTTGCATAGTTTATGAAAAGTCAGGAGCGTGGGATCCTTCCTGACCTTGGACAGACCATTCCATAATGTGAGAGCCACAATGGAGAAAGCAGTTGTTGATTTAACCCATTTGCAGTTTGGAGTAGGAGTTGATTTTATACCCTGCTCTTCACTACCCAAAGGAGTGTCAGAGTGGCTTACAATCACCTTCCCTTCCTCCCCCCTGTGAGGTAGGTGGGGCTGAGACAGCTCTGAGAGAACTGTGACTGGCCCAAGGTCACCCAGCTGATTTCATGTGGAGGAATGGGGAATCAAACCCAGTTCTCCAGATTAGAGTCTGCCGTTCTTAACCACTACACCAAGCTGGCTCTCTTTAAAAGAGGTTTGGGCAGATTCATGGGGAAGAGGTCCATCAATGGCTTACTAGCCATGGTTGGTGAAGGGTAAAAGGAACCTCCATGTGCAGAGAGAAGTGAACTCTGAATATCAATACTGTTAGGCAACAGCAAGAGATGTTTGTTGGCTAATCCACAGCCACTTTGTGGAACAGGATGCTGGACCAGATGGGTAGCTAGACTGATCCAGCAGGGATAACTCTGCATTAACAATAGGGAATTGAAGCTAAGACAGCAGGGGCTTGCTTAAGCCACCTGAGGATTTCCCAGCTTGTGTACTGCACAACCTCTGATAAAAGTTAATTGTGATTGATTCTAAGCAGAGTAACACTTTTCAAAGTTCACCAGCTTCCATGGACTTAGAAAGGTGTCACTGTCTTTAGGATGACAGTATGGCATTTGGAGTATCCCCTCCAAATGCCATATCAGAGTAACCCCTAATCCACCTAAGATCTGAGATCACTGTCACACATGCCTTGGCACTGTCTAGATCATTTATTTATTTGATTTATATCCTGCCCTCCCTGCAAGCAAGCTTAGGGTGGTTTATGAGGTCACATAGAATATTGTGACAGAGAAGCAATATATAAATTTCAAACAGTTAAATTTTAAAAATTTAAAAATTTAAAAGTTCCATTAGGTTAGATTAGAGTCACTTGTGATGCTGTCATTAGTAGTATGTCAAAATGTTTCAAAATATTCTGTTTTGCAGTTTTATTATCGCCTTTGATTGTTACCCACCTCAAAATGGCATGTATGGAGGGAAAGACAGGATAAAAAAAATACAAATAAACAATGAACTAGTCTCCTCCCATACAGGTTGTTCTAGGACTTAAGCATTCCTTCAAGATGTAGCCTCTGACCTGGAAACCTTTCTCTCAAATGCGTGAATGAGCACTGAGTGAAGAAAGGACACTTGGCACATGCTCAGATGTACTCCATTCTATATTATTGTTTCACTTGTTCAGACAGAAAGCAGGTTCTAAGACTAAGCCATGAATCAAATGATGCCAAGGTATACCTATCAGTGTAATGGCTTTACTGACATTGGAGAAGCGACCATGTGCCTGTATAACAAATGACTATCACAAAATGGTGTATAAGGGTAAGTTTAGGTGGGATTTTAGGCAATGTATGCCACTTGGACACCAGTGTGGTATAGAGTTTTGAGTGCTGAACTATGATCTGGGATACCAGTTCAAATCCCTGCTTGCTGGATGACCTTGGGCAAGTCAGTCTTTCTCAGTCTCAGGTACCTTACAAGACTACCGTGATGAGAATAAAATGAAGGACAGGAGAATGCTGTTGTGAGCCACTTTGGGTTCCCTTGGGGAGAAAAGCAGGTAATAAAATAAAATAGATAAATCATGATCAAGGGCTATTTCAAACAACCCAGAATTGTCCCAGGCCACACAAACTAGCACAGTGTGGTTTATTGCATAACAAATGGATTATCCAACTGCGTTTTCAGCCTGCAGTGAGAAGACTATGTTCACTTCTGTGCAGCAAATAGAGCTGGCCATACAATAAAAGAAGCAGAAAGACTTTTCAGTCCGCAGCTAGCTGGAAATCATACTGACCTCACCACCTGCCTGGGGTTGATTTTCAATTATTTCACTTGACCCTGATTCGGATTATGAAAAATAAAGTTTTGATGTACTCATTGATTCAAAGAACTGGATAAAAAGTCAGGAACAAAAGCTACTGTTACTTCTGGAACCTGAGCTGAAAAGATGTTAAACCTTTTCGGAAGTTCAATGAAGTTAGCATTTGTGGGAAAATCCTATTTTAAAAAGTGCATGGTCTTGCATTTCCTCATTCAGGCTGTGTCCAGAAGCCAGAACATTGCAATCTTGCACTATCAGCTCTTCTTGAGGAATTCCTGACCCACTGGAAACCTAAAAGTGCTTTAAATCTTATGATTAAAAACTATGGTCTTGTATGATTCCCAGCCTCATTTTGAGGGGGGAAAAATAAGGCCTGTTTCATCATCCAAACTCAACCCTCAGCATTTCTTCTATACAGCATTTCATCTTTCAGCTCCCAGGCTAGCTTCCTAGAGGCTCCTTTACTTTAGACTGAAAACTGTATTTTCCTGTCTAAATTGCAAATGTGTTTGAATTAACAGAAAGCAGCCTTAATTTTCTCTTACCTCTCATACCTGCTTCTTGTTCCTGTCTAAGCCTCATCTGTGCCATGCATGGCATCCTGCAACTTTGTCACAAAACGGCCCTAACAAACAACCAAATTAACAGTGCATGCAGAAAACCACATCTGGGCAACATCTCTTGTCCTGTTGGGTAGCATACTTGTCCTTGCAAGAATAACTTTATCGTACATCTGTAGTGTTGCCAGCTCTGGGCTGGGAAATACCTGGAGATTTTGATTGTGGAGCCTAGAGAGGGTGTAGTTTGGGGAGGGGAGGGGCCTCAGCAGGGTATAATGCCACAGAGTCCACCCTCCAAAGCAGCCATTTTCTCCAGGGGAACTGATCTTGGTCATCTGGAGAACAGTTGAAAAAGCAGGAGATCTCCAGGTGCCACCTGGAGATTGGCAAGTGTATACACAAGAGCATATGTATGGGGGAATGTCTGTATCTACCTTATATTATCCTCAGCCTCTGGTTTTGAGCCCACAGTGCTGGGAAAGTCACTGACTTCCTGCTGGCTTCATAACCTAAGTCACTCAATAATTACAATTATAGCTCTTAGTCTCATGACTGGTACCAGGGTTTGGCATCATCAGATGCTGGGGTCCCAGTTCCCCCTGTGGGCCTGACATTGACCCCCATCAATCCATCTCTACCACTGTCTGGGGAAGGCTGCTGCCATCTGCCTTCTCCTTTTCAGTAGTGGCAAGGATTGAATCCTTAGGGATGATTGAACTACCACCTCCTCCCCTCCCAGGCCATGCATCTCACATAGGAAATGGCAGCTCCTCCTTTCCTAGTGGGACAGGGCCAGAATAGACAACTGCCATGTACCACCTGATCAGTTGCCCCCTCCTGAGTGGCAGAACATGATCCTCACCCAGGACAGTCATTAGTGCCTGATCCTTGCACCCAGCCCCCCACGTGCTCTTCCCATGGCTTTCCCCCATCATCTCAAGGATGGGTGTTTTGCACCCTGCCATTTCTGGCTGCAGCACCAGCTACCTCCTGTCACTCCCCTGCTCTTAGCCTCTCTGGACTGAGCAGGCAGCCATCTTGTTGGTGGTAGCAGCAGCAACACGTAGTAGCTGATGGCAATCAACACTTGCACTGGGCTGGTCAGGCAGGCACAGTTGCCTAATGGAGGTTGAGTGGGGGTGTGGGAGGCATAGACTTTTTGCTAACACACCTCTACAGCTGGCTCTGGCCCTTGCTGGAAGGCTACAGGAAAGGCATGAGGTCATAGCTCTCCATTATGGTTTGCTCCCCCCCACCCAGCAATTGCAATCCAGATACTAGCTGCCACGGAACTTGGAAGTTGCATTTACTATCATGTCTATTGGTCAGTGATAGACCTATCCTCCATGAATTGTTTGAAAGTTATCTGAGCCAATGCCCACGTCTTTGGTGTGACCGTGTTGTACCAAATATCCCAACTGGGACTCTTACATTTGCAAAGTGCTTGAAATCTATTGTTTGGTGATACAGTAGCCTAGGGCCTGGGGATCTCTTGGAATTACAGCAGAACTTCAGACTGCAGAGATCAGTTTTCCTGGAGGCAATGGCTATTTGGGAGGGTGGACTCTATGGAATTATACCATGCTGAGAGCCCTCTCATTGCCAAACTCTACTCCTCCCAGGCTCCACCTCCAAATCTCCAGGAACTTTCCAGACTCATATTGGCAACCCTACAACAACCAGATTAGAGAGTTTGCCATTATTACCATGTTTTTTACCTAGGCGGAAGGGGAGACCGGTGTTTGCTCAAGGCCCAAAATGGACACTACAGCACAGATGTTGATGCTAGGTCTCCCATTCTTGCTGGAGCACACTGACTTTTTCTGTTACAGTTGCCACTTGTTCTCCATATTTGTTTTTCTCTAATTCTGGCAGTGATCCTTCCCCTCAGGGCTAAGACATCATGGGAACTAATTCTCTCTACAGCTTTTATTCTCTTTTTCAGTTCCTTCTGTCCAGATCAGCAGAACTGCATCCCTTCTTGATTCTCAGTCATTTGCTCCAGACTAAACGTTTGCTGTGAGGACAAAAAGCAGATCTCTGAAATGGAAAGGAACATTTGATGCTTATCAATAAGTGACTGTAGGGAGGCTTTAGCTAATTCTAACCCTTCGTCAGAAAGCAGATTTCCTCTGTTTCTGTCTCTGCCTTCTCAATGCCATCTTCTAACAAGAACTTAACCGGCTTTGGCTTGATACAAAAAAGATACATTCAGCCAATTAAAATATATAATAATGGAAAGAGGGAAAGGAGCATGGTGCTTCCTGTGTGAAAGGAGTTCATTCTTATGCTGCTGCAGGGATTAAAATGCACAGGGGAGGTCTGTGTCAGACTTAATGTTAAGCTCCTGAGCTGCAGTTACATTCATCAGAGCACAGAGACAATAATTCATTACTGATGAAGAGGGAAGGATTACTACTTTAATTTGCTTATTGATTTGTATCTCTCTCATTGGTGTGCACAAACACATGCACCTGCACTTCACTGCATTCACAGTAGAAATTCAGTCCCAAGAGACACTGGCTCAGATGCAGAGGCAAAAGGTGAGCAGTAATAAAGAACATATCTACACAATGGACAACCACATTTAACTGATTTTCTCCCTCTGCCTGAATGAACTCTGGGAACTGTAGTTCTTGGGGAGGGGTTATAAGGGGCTGTGGCTCTTTGACAGAATTCTCAGAACCTTCATGAGACTACACTTCCCAGGGTTCTTTGGAGAGAAAAGCCATGATAATGAAACTGGTATAAAACAATTTTATAATGTGGTTATGTTCACAATATAACTGTGCAGAAAATAAACAAGGAAACATGCGCGCGCACACACACACACATAAAACAGGACCAAAGAAACACCATACATTTCTTACCAGTAGCATAGGAAGGATGGAATATAAATCAAATAAATAAATAAATAAAACACCCACCCACCCCCAAGACCAAAGATAGCATACAGTCTAGCCACAGAAACTGCAACCAGTCATCCTCTACAGTTCTAAAAATGTGAAATAGGTTTGGGATTTTTCCCAAAGTAAGGAAGGATTTTCCATGTTGAGATATTGCAGGCTGCAGGGTCAGGCACTATAATGATCGTTGGCATTTTAATGTCATGTGTTATTCAGAACATAATAATAGCAGAAAGATTTTTTAAAAAATCCCCTTGGCATCTTCTACTCCTTGAATCCCCAGGATGAATGCCCCCTGGAATTCTCCCCCTATACCTCTCCCAGTTTGGTGTCATGGTTAAGTGCACAGACTCTAATCTGGGAGAACTAGGTTTGATTCCCCACTCCTCCACTTGCACCTGCTGGATGACCTTGGGCAAGTTGTAGTTCTGATAAGAGCTGTTCTTGAAAAAAGAGCAGTTTCTGTCAAGAGCTCTCTCAGCCCCACCTACCTCACAGGGGGTCTGTTGTGGGGAGGGGAAGGGAAAGGAGTTTGTAAGCCATTCTGAGACACCTTTGGGTAGTGAAGGGCGGGGTATAAATCCAATCTCTTCTTCTCTTCTTCCCAGTCAAGAGAGGCATTAGCAAGTTTCCTTCGCAAGAACAATGCCTAGTAAATCTTTTTACTTGCAGTCAGGGCAATTTTAAAGGCTTTGCAAACATGTAATACTATCACTTACAAGAATGATTTGCCATATAGCCCATGCAGCATTCAGCATCCTCTCCCTTAAATTTTAGTTTTGAGAAAAATCAAGAAAGCAATTACTTGGCTGAGTCATTAATTACTGGCTACTGGACAATTTTGAACAGAGTGCATGGAAAGCCTGAGGCAGCTATTAAAAGTAGCTCTAATGCTATTGATCTATTTGTGTTTATCATTAAATTTCTCTTGCTTTTATGACATTTTATTGAGCATGTTGTGAGGTGAATGGAGGCAGAGCATGGCACCCTTTGCCCTCTCTTCCAGAACTAGATTCTGTTCTGGGAGTTAAGCATATTGAGATAGACTTGTTGGTGCTCCAGACATTGCAATGGCATCTTCTGACACAACAAACCTGCCCTGGATTCTAGATGCTGTCAAAGAAGATGGAGTGGGCTCTTATCTCTTTTGTAATGAGGGAGTGACATTCTGCACTTGGTCAGAGCAAGCTTCAGGTCAATCTGGAGGGAAAAGACATTCTGAGCTCCAGATAATACATTTGCTTGTTCACTGAAGATAGTATTGCACTGCACTTTCAACAGGATTCCTGAGGAAGTTTACAGTTTAGAAAATTAAAAGAATGATCAATAAAACAATACATGTTTTAAAAGAGATACAATAAATGCACAAAAAGGAGTGCAATAAATATACAAAAAGGAGTACAGAGCTAAAAGCATTAATAAAAACAAAAGCAGGGAAGATTGCTGTTGGGTCCTACCATCTGCCTCATGGTGTCACAGAACTGGCACTTTACGCAGAACTTTATTTTATTGTCTGTTTTCTGAATCTCCCTTAGATGTCAGTTTTGCATAATTTTTTTTTAATTGGAATATGAAAGGTCTGTTGTGCATAGATAGAGAAGATGACAAGAACATCCTGAAGAGGGCAGCAGAAGGAACAACTAGTTAGCATAGTGAGATTAGGGACTTCCTGCTATTTTCAAATAGTCTCCTTCCTGTCTCCTGATTGGTTCAGTTAGAATTTTCCTGCTCCTACTGAGAGCTGCTTTTCTCCTGACTCCCTGCTAGACAGACAGTTAGATTTCCTTTTCTCTCTCCTCTTTCTTACAAAGTTTGTTCCCTTCTTAATAATTTTATTCTTTAAACAGCGTGTGCTCCACTTTAGTGCATATCTAAACTCTGCCAACAATTACTTGTTACCACTTTGTACCATGGCAGTCTACAGCCCATAAGAGAAGGTACTTGTAACATATCACGTGCTGGATGTGGAAATCAAACTCTCTGCCAAGAAATCATATGCCAAAATTATCAGTTATTGTGTGGGTCTTGTATATTCACTGTACGTAGTTTTTTTCTTTGTATTATACCGCTTAATGTGTCATATTAATACTTATGCTTCAGTTCTCTGAAATTCGGATGTAGTTTTTTTGAATATGTCTTATTGAATACATTATTGAATTTTTATTTTGTTGATTGTACTGACTCACTATGTGCAATTTGCCTTGAGTCCATGTGAGATAGGGGACTCTAAATAATGTAAATAAAAATATTATCAGGGGTCATGAAAATTCTCCATGCCAGAGGAGTGATCTTAGTTTTTCTATCTTGGTTTTATATATCACACAGCAGTGACAGAAGACCAAACAGGTCAGGCATCCTCTGTGTTTCCTGTGTAACATGAATCCATGGCTGTAGTGTAGTGGTTAGAGTGGCTCATTAGGATCGGGGAAGGTCTGAGTGCCATCCTGCCATGGAAGCTCTCTGGGTCACTCTGCGCCAGTCGCTCTCCCTCATCCTAAACTCACAACGTGACTGTTCAAGAAGAAAATGGAGGAGGGGATCGATGTTGTAAACTGCTTTAGGTTCCCACTTGGGAGAAAGGTAAAGTAAAGGTAAAGGTTCCCTTGCTCGAAAGCCAGTCGAATCCGACTCTAGGGTTGTGATGCTCATCTCCGTTTCAAAGCCGAAGAGCCAGCGCTGTCCGAAGAAGTTTCTGTGGTCATGTGGCCGGCATGACTAAACACCAAGGTGCACGGAACGCTGTTACCTTCCCACCGAAGTGGTACCTATTTATCTACTTGCAATTTCTTGCTTTTGAACTGCTAGGTTGGCAGGAGCTGGAACTAGAGACAGGAGCTCACCCCGTCATGCGGCATCCAGGTCTTGAACTGCTGAACTACTGACCTTCCACAGCCTGCAGTTCAGTGTTTTAACCACTAAGAAAGAAAGAAAGAAAAATAGCACCTCAAGCATCTCCCACATGATCTGATGCATGAGACCCATAAGGGAGAAATGTGAATTCCTCCATTGCCTGTTGTATAAATAGTGCAAACAGGCAAGAATCATTTGCACTTCTGCAGTTTCAGCACCGGGGCAGGCAAAAGACTCTTCCTTCTGTTGAGGCTTTTTCTTTCTTATCATCAGTCACGTGGTAATATAAGCAAAAGGTAGGTCAATGATGTTACAATACAAATGGTCATGCTGGCACATAACTGGCAACAGAAACTGAACATGGAAGGAAAACATGCAAAGAGTATACGTGGCAAAAAGTATAGATATGGATGTAGATTCTTTAACACCATGATGACTGGTGAAATGTTTCCAAAATTAACGTAAGGGAGCTGTGCAGGGATAGCACAACCATCAAGAATGATTGGAACAAACTGATTTGAGAGGCCCCGTGTATCAAAATTTGCCTCTATCATCATAAACTCTCTATGCAGCCTTGGACAAGCCACTGTCTCAACCCCTTGATCTTCAATAAAGGAACAATAATATTGTCCTACCTTACACGGCTGTTGTAAGAACTGCAATAATGTACATTAGCCCTGACCTGGATAGTTCAGGCTAGCCTGATCTCATCAGATCTTGCTAAGCTAAGCAGGGTCAGCCCTGGTCAGCTTCTCCACATGCAGCCAGCTGGATGACCTTGGGTCAGTCACAGTTCTCTCAGAGCTCTCTCAGACCCACCTACCTCACAGGGTGTCTGTTGTGGGGAGAAGAAGGGAAGGAGATTATAAGCCACTGTGAGACTCCTCCAGGCAGTGAAAAGCAGAGTATAAAACCTCTTCTTCTTCATCATCATCATCATCATCATCTTCATCTTCATCTTCTTTGTCTCCTCCTCCTCCTCCACCACCACCACTACCATGGAATACCAGGGTCACAATGAAAATAATAAAAAACAAAACATTTGAAGATATTAAAATATATGCTTGTTCCCAAAGTTGGTTTTGCTTTCAACAGAGAAGCCCTTTGATGGGAGTAGTATGTAAACTGCCTACAAAACTTGTTATCCTGCTGCCTTTCTAAATGGTCTTCATTCTGTCAAGTGAGTTCAGAGAGGTGCTGCAAGTCTGTAGGTCAGGGTGGGAAAGGTCGGATTACACCATCTTCCTCTTGTGTTCTGACAGCTGAAGAGAAAGGGAACATAATTTAATGGGGCAGAAAGGACATAGCTGTTCAATAACCCTGTTACATTCCTGCCCTTCTCCCTGGCCCACAGCATCCAACATCTCTCTTGCCCCTTAGCCAAGCAGAGAGGCAGCCTTTAGATCATAAGGCAACTGCTGAAGATGCTGGAGAGAATGAAACCTTGATGAGCCAAGTTCTGAATCATTGCCATGAGGGAAGGCTCACCAGTGCTCTCCTGGGTAGCTGTGAAGTCATGTGTGTTGTGTTTTCATGCAGAACAGCTCCACGTAAAGGGCAGAGGGTGATATGGATTCTGCTGCGAGTCTGTGTGCTACTCTTTTTAAAGTATGGTACTCAGAAGATTTGCCAAGATGAACAGAAATCCACTCAATTTTTCAGCAGTCCAAAGACCCGCAACTGTGCGGGGTGGGGGGAGCCAACATGCTTTGAAGCAAATTTTAAAAGCCCCTGGTGTTCTTTAGTTTGCCTCTACAACTTGGGATTTCTCAGTGAATTTAAGATTATTATTTTTTGCTCATTTTTGGGTGGTTGGCTGGGAAAGGAGGATTTTGCTTTCAGCTCTGTTCTCTTAGTGCTGCTTAACCATGCTGCAGGATGGCAGGTCATTTGGGGACAGACTGTGCTGGTCAGTCTGAGAGGGGAAGAAGAGGAGCACACCTAGAGATCTGTGTACATGCAGCCTAGCTGATTCTTCCCCTGTGGCTCATCCATACCAATCTATGTGGAAAGTGGCATGGAACCAGCATGAGCCTGCAGTCCAAGCCTATGCCATCTGGATGTGTCCTAGGAACCCCTCCTTCCCTTCTGCCTGGGTTACTGAGACTGGCCATAATTACTTCTCCCTGCCTGTTTGATGGAGCAGAAAAGGCAGTTAGAATGAGGAGGGTCCAGAGAAGGGGGAAATCTTGATCTGCTGAGAAGTCAGATCCATTCTGTACCAGAGACAACAGAGGTTTGCTTTCATTACATGAACTATGACAGATATGCAAGCTTTACATCACCTTATACTCTGAACCATGGCTTTTGTTCTCACAATCAGGGCAGATGAAAAATGATGAACAGATGGATTCCCCCCCCCCAGTGTCTGCTTCTGGGGAGAAGGGATTCTGAGCTGTAGTATTTGTGGAGAGTAGCCCTGGGTGTGGCTGTTCCTGCAGTTGGTTGAACTGAAGGAGAAGCACAGTCACTTCAAGAACGAACATGGACTGAAATGCAACAGTCTTTTTTGCGTCCTTCTTTTTGACAAGAGTTTGGTAATCTTCTCAGGCAGTTCCTTTTCCATCTAGTGCCTCCTGTGCTACTAGTATAAAATTGATAAACTCTACATCTGGGTAGTGTGTGGGGAGAGATTAAATTTTAGCATCAAGGTTATTGATAAGGGCAGTAATTATGGTGCAGACCCATTATCTCCGGTTGTTAAAAAATCAATTCACATTCCTAACTTTAATCTGAACACACAGCCTCCCTCTATCCTATTGTTCCTTGATTTGTGTATTTTTCCCATGATGGTGATCTTTACTGTACACATTCCTTTGCAAAGGAGGGTGGTAATGATTCCCCCCCCCCCGCTCCTAGTTGCGTGCCCCTGCACCTTATTCTAGCAGAAAAGAAACCCACCCTCCACTTCTGAGCTCGACAAATCATCCTGTTCCCACAGGCATCCCTGTGAGAAAGGCAGATCAAACAGAACAATTAATTCAGCAAACAATGCAATTAAGCCATGATCCCAGCATAGTTTCCAGCCTGAAACTAAACAAATAGCCCTGGCAGCATGGATAAATAAGATCACAGATGGAGGGATTTCACAAGCAGCTAACTTTTCCTGCTCTGAGATTTTGAGAACATAAAAAATGTTGAGCACAAAGACCTTTCCCCCAGATCCTCTCAGCCCTTCGGCACAGAGCTTGTGAGCCTGCAGAGAGACACCATATTGGATTCAGGCCCTCCTGGGATCCTCCAGTCACCAGCTCCAAGGGGATAATTATGCAAGGAAAACACATGCAAAACAACTGGTGCTACAGCAGAATTTCCAGCTTCTCCCACTGGGCTGGCCCTTGTCACCATCTTGACACAAAGTACAAAATGATAAAGCTGTGTTAAAGAAACCTGGTTCACACCCGGCTAGGCTTGCTTGCTGTTTTGGAAATTTATTATTTCCCCCCCCTAAAAATCCCAATTCTGGCTCAGTAGAAACATACCTGCTTCTTAGCAGCAAAGTGAATGGCATGTGGAATCATGAGGCAAGATGCTGTCACCTGAGAGGCCTCCTTCTCCTTCTCCCAGGAGTTCATTCAAACAGGGTGGGACTCAGTTGAGTGACCTCAGCTTCAGTAGTTACAAAATCCTTGAAAACACGGGATTCTGATTGTGGGTTCTGAACTTGGAAACTATATGGATTTCCTTTATTTACATCAGTTAGTGAGAAAGCCACAGGCAGTACACTCTCCCCTTGTGGATCACCATAATTGTTATGATTAGGCCTATTCTTGTTATGTGTCCTGTCCTCTTGTTTTTGGGTATGTAATGGACTTGCCTCTTTCAATGAAGGTGAACTTGAAAAATATGGAACAGGCATAGGGTTACCAACCCCCAGGTGGTAGCTGGTATCTCCTGCTATTATAACCAGTGTTCCCTCTGAGCTGAGTTAGTGTGAACTAGCTCACAGTTTTTTAGCCTCCAACTCACACATTTTTGTCTTAGCTCAGAAAGGAGCAGACTAATTTATGCAGTAGCCAAATTGCTTGTTCACAACTTTAATGCCAGCAGCTCACAAAGTAGAATTTTTGCTCACAAGACTCCACAGCTTAGAAGGAGCATTTATTATAACTGATCTCCAGGTGACAGAGATCAGTTCACCTGGAGAAAATGGCCACTTTGGAAGGTGGGACTGTACGAATTATACCCCACTGAAGTTCCTCCCCTCCTCAACCCCTGCCCCCCCAAGCCCCCCCCCCAAATCTCCAGATACTTCTCAGTCCAGAGCTGGCAACCTTAAACAGGCATTACAGTTAAGATACAAGTGATCTAGGCCTCATCTGAGTGTCTTCAATAAAACAGCAATAATCATGTTAATAATTCTTTGTTAAAATTCTTATAGTAAGTGTTCAATCTCCATGTACATTACCTAAGCAATCCTTTTTAAAACGTTTGCAAGAAAGCTAATCTAACATAGGCAATACGTGCCCAGGCCTACAAGGAGTAGTAGAAGAGAGTAGTAGTTGGATTTATACCCTGCCCATTTGGAGGCTCAGAATGGCTTACAATCTCCTTCCCTTCCTCTCCCCACAACAGACACTCTGTGAGGTAGGTGGGGCTGAGAAAGCTCTGAGAGAATTGCCCTTGAGAGAACAGCTGTGAGAGAACTGTGACTCACCCAAGGTCACCCAGCTGGTTGCATGTGGAGATGTGAGAATCAAACCCAGTTCTCCAGATTAGAGTCCACCGCTCTTAACTACTACACCAAACTGGCCGGAAAGAGGAAGGGGAGAAATTTGGAAATCCCCCCCACATTCCACAGGGTCCCTGTTTGGGATTCAGTAAGCTTGCAGGGAGTTGAACTAGCCAATTGTCACTCCCCCCACCAAGCTGACTCTCAGCTGCTCTCATCATTCAGTCCTGGAGCATATCCAGGCCTCACCAGGCTAGTAGGGGTTTTTTTTTTTGCTCCCCCCCTGCTTTTCAGAGTCATATTTTTCTGCGTACTTGGAGTCTCTTCCCTCCCTGTCTCCGCAAGTTGGTAGAAACTCCTACTCTCTGTGTGGGTGGCCTGGCTTCACATCTTTTGTTATTTATATTTGGGGCCAGCCAGTTAACTATTAAACATAATAATATACAATAGTCCCAAATGGGGCTCAATACAATCTTTGTCTCATAAAGTATACTGTAGCTATAGAGAAGTTGCCTTGCATTCTCTTATGGTTTAGTTACATTCTAATAAATGCCAAAAGGATGCCTCTCATCCCAAAAAAGCAAGTCTGATAGACTTTTTATACACTTTTATAATGTGTAATTCATTACCATAATATGTGTTTTTAAACTCATTCTTCAATGGAAAGAAGTTTCTGTTTTCTTCCCCAAATCTCACTTTAAGAAGCCCAACAACAGCAGCCACAGCATCAGGTCCAGTGGCAACACATTCCCTGAAGTGTTTAATCTAATCCCTAACAGTTTTCCATGCACCTGATATGTTTATTTGCTTCATTTAGAACCCGTCTTTCCCCCCAATGGCTAAAGTGGCTTACATCCTCCTTCTCTTCCCCTACATAATCTGTCCTTGGATGATGACAGTGACAACATTTGGAATTGCTTGTGTTCCATTCTTTTGGTTTCAGCCAGAGGGAAGGAGACAGTTCCTTCTTCTCTCAGGGTAGTAATTCAGTTCTTCTCCTTTACACATAACAGAGTACACAGGTTGAGTTCAAGGTCCCCCCCCCCATACTGTGTCCCATGTAACAGATGTGACTTGTGAGTTCTGCTCAGTTTATGTATATGTGCTGCCCAGTTCAGTATGACTGTGGCACATGTGGAGAAAGGCCTTCATTTTCCTCTGCTGCACCATTTTCCCACCCTGAAATGTTTCTGGGAAGGAACTATTTGGCTCATTGGAGAAACCCACATGGCCACATATGGGTTTCCCCAAAGGACAAGATTCCCAGCCATGCCCACTTCTTGCCTACTTTACCTGGCTCATGGGTAGAATTTCATTCTTCCCAGCCCTACTCATGAGTAGGTTATTGTTCATAAGAAGGGCTTTCTCCTGCTCATGGACACTGTCCAAGAATAGGAACCAACTGCCCACCACCTCCACAGAAGGGTTGTCGCTCCCCACTTGCCCTCTATCTTCTGTTCTCTTCCCCTGTATCTGAGGGCTTTGGTGAGATGGGGAAGTCTAGAGTTTAAAAACTGTGTCTGTGATCCAATCTTCTTCCATTTTTAATTGCATTTTGGTAGATTTGTACCTTGGCTGATTGCTACCTATGAGTTCCGGTCACATGTGCCAGATAACGCGGGGGGGAAGCAAGGCTATTTGGCCCGTAGTAATTTGATGCACCACTGCACAATCAGATGCAATTCTTTGCCACATGTTTCCAGTGCACTTCAACGAGGGATCACTGACACAATGAGAGCGCAATGGTGCGATCACACAAAGACGTCCATCTGTGGTCCGTCTTTTCCAGGTATTTTTTAACCCCACTACTTCGGAGGGGTGAGATGGGTTGGTGACGGGTGCAGGACACTTGCCAGATATTCCCATGTTATCATGCCCATAAAATCCACCCGGCATTCGTCCCTCTTATGTTGCTAATTCTGTGTGTGATCGGAGCCATGGGCTGCTATTAATGTAGGCTATCCGTCTCTAGTCATATTATACTCAGGTAGGTATTGGAAGGTAGCTAGCCAGTGCTGTGGCACTCTGATGTGTCTGCCGGACAGGCCTTGATTTACAGGCAGGACTTCTTCCTGCCTTCCAGTCTCTATTTCCAGCTCCCTCACAGAAATCCACCTTTAACACAAAACAAACCTTTTGTTTGGGAAGGACTAGCTTGCCAAGAGGTTTCTCCTTCATGCCCTAAAATGTACTAAGCACATTGCTCCCCCCATCCCACCCCCCGGTTTTTGTACGAAACATCCAACTAGACAAAAAGTTTGCTCCTTTTTTAAAAAAATATGTTGTTTGGTCATAACTCATAAGAAACTATCACATGATAGTTGAAGTGCTGGAGAGGCATCTAACTGCTGATTTTTATACTACCAGTACGAGTGGCCTTTTTAAAAAAGCTTCTTGAAACCTGTCCTGCACCCAGTGCCATCCAATCCAGTGAAACTTGTAGCACATCCAGCGTTCCACTGTACAGTTCTTTTGAATCAGGACTAACGGCTTCTCCATCGTCTTCTTTTCTCCCTTCTCCCTTTTATTTGGTACTGAATATCCAACCTGATGAAGAATTATAGAGGACTTAAAAATCTTGCTTGCTATTTTGTAATTTTTTTGTTGGTTCTAATATAAAGATATTGGGGGGAGGGGCGCATTTTGCCAGATTCTCACTGCCCTTCCCTCCCAGTCTGTCTCCACAATGATCCTTTTTGCTCATTTCAGCCACCCTTCTCCTGCTACCCAGCCACCCCCCCCCCCGTCCTTCCTTTCCCTCTGTCTTTTTTCCTCATTTGCTTTCCATTGCCAAGACACTTCACCCCCTCCCTCTCTAATTATCTCACATGCCCTCCTTTCCCTGTTCTTCACACACACTTTTGGGTCCTCCCCTCCTCCCCCTCTTTTTTATATTCCTTTTTCTATTATATATTTAAGCCCATGCAGAAACAAATTATTTATGAAGAAGTATAATTTACGATGCGTTCTTAATGTCTTGGAAGACACAGATAATTTATTTAATGAGTAAGGACACGATAATTCACAGAAGATGATTCCAGTCAGAAAATTAGTTTCATTAATTTGCTGTAAATTCTTTGCCTTGATTTAGTACAGCAGGAGCTCCTGTAGCCAATGCACATCATCGCCAGAGTGTTTTTTGTCATCCCAGAATATGAGCGCAGGTGTTCGTTTCATCTTTCTCCCCCCCCCTTTCCTTTATACATGCAGCATGCCATCAGATCCAAGCATCTTGCTGTTTTCTACCCAGTGGCATCCTGAAATCAAAGGGGTCTTCTTTGTCCAGAGAGTGGCTTGGGTTAGGTTTCCCAGATGGTTGTACCCAGTAGGGCTGTAAGTTAAATCATAAAGTGTGAGTACACTCTTCTGTGAAAAGGAACACTGTTCAATGGGTCAGAGCCAGACCAAACATCCCAATGGCAGAATGGAACTTTCCTGCCTCCCCCTCCCAGTGCAACCCTCTGATCTTCAAGAAATGCTGCTCCTGGGGAATAAGGACCATGAGGAATGACATGAAGGGAGCTCTGCAGTAGGAAAGGGGAACTGGTGGAAACTGTCATTAGCCTGGATCCAGTCCATTAGGATGTTTTGCAGGAAGAGGTCAGCACCAGGACAGACTGGATCTCAAAACTCACTTTGGAAAATCAGGCAGGGTGAGCAATGGGGGCAAACATAGATATGTTATCCTCCTGGCAATGGAACATCCTGTTAGTGGGATGTGACCTCATGGCCATGGGTAGAAGCCAGTTATTATTTAGAATGGCAGGAAATCAGTGTCTATTCCATAGGTCCTTTGGATTCCACACTAGGCACCATTGATTACCCTTCCCTGCCCCAAGGAAACCCATTACATGGCACTTGAATACTGACCCTGGAATGGAATTAAGACTTACTGGAGGGCTATTGGAATTTTCTGACAGCTTTTGCATTCACATGCCCATAACTTTAGCCTCTTATAGGTCTTATGATGTAGAGATTCCTACCTTCCATATCAGTTTCAGGGCTGGTTCCAGGTTTTGGTGGCCTCCAGGTAAAGAGTGTATAGGGCCCCATCCCCTCCTAAGCCTGATGCTGTACTCCCATCTCTCACACTTCCCTTTCCTGCCCTCCTGCCCATGTGACCCTCCTGCATGACCCACCTCTGCATCCTTCTTCCATTCACTTGTGAACCGTCCCATTACATGTGCTTCTAGCTGTGCATACCACTTGCATGACTTTTCCTCAAGCTGGTGCATGCATCTGGAAGTGTCTCCATTGATAATGCCACCACCATATACCACCCGCATGCCCTTCCCTGGTGGTGCTGGGCAACCAGGAGTGCAGGTGGTAGGAGGACCTGCAAGTGAGCAAGTAGATGGAGGAATGGTGCATGGGCAGGAGCCATGGGGTTCACAGGCTTGGGGCATTGACAGTGGACCTTGCCATAAGCTCTTGGCAGCTGCCTCTTCTTGTGGTATGCTGATGCCAGCCCTGACCATGGCCCCGGTCATACAGGCCAGAAAACGCGGGGGGGGGGGAGGCCCGGAGCAAAATAAGGCACGGTAGCTCGATCACATTTGCCACCGGGTTGCCATGCTCCGGTGCTGAGCGCTGATCACACAGCGCTGCTACAGCGTGGCAAAAAAGCAGTGCAGCAGAGCACGCAAGCTGCGCTGTAGCAAAGGACGCATGTGCCTTGGGGGGGGCACTGTTGGTGTCTTGCATGTGTGCATGCGTCATTCAGCATTGGTGCGCATCCCATGGAAACTTACAACATCTGGAAACCCCGGGACATGGGCGGGCATCAGAAGCCGCGGGATACTGGTGCTCCTGCGATCAGACATCAGCCTTTGCCCCGGGGTTTCTGGAAACTAGTACTAGTATGTTTTCCACAGGAAGCCGCGGGTTGGCCATGGGAGTGCTATGCCTCCCAGATGTGCTGGTATGATTGCGCACGGAAAGTCCACAGGGCTACCGTGCCTTCAGTGGGGCAAATGCTCCGTGTGAATGGGGCCCATGAGAGCTTATTATGCATGAACCTCTTGAAATGTATAGTTACTGCTTTATGTGAATAGGGCAACGTGTGTATGTCCCAATTATATTACATGTGATCAGAAAGCTGGATTTTTGAGGGTACACATTGTGTGTATCAAAGCAGGAAAATGTATGTGAGATGTTGCCTTATTCACAAAAAATGGTGAACGTGTATTGAGAGGATCACAGGTGGAGAGCTTTCCCACTGTACAAGGTAGGAGTAACAGAACTGTAATTACTTTGAAAGTTCTATAATGTCAGTATTTTCTGCTACTAATTTTCATCTGATGTTTGTTGATTTGATGTTTGTTGATCGTTTTATGGCTGCAGTAATACAACATATAAAGGTTTTAAAAATGTTCAGCTGCCTTGTGGTTTTCATAAATTAAAAGGCAGAGTACAAAACGTTTAAAAATATATTTATGCAATAAAGTTCAAATATAAGGGTAATGTTCTATGAGTTCACATTTTTGTAAAATTAAATGTTAGTGTTCTGAAATCTTTCACAAAACTATCCACTTTGCATGTTTTTCAGCCAGCTGTTAAGTTTCAAGTTAAAGCAAACATTTCTCCTTTAATTAGTAGTTAACTGGTAGCTCTTTAGCAGTTTACTGGAAGGTTGAACCAAACACTGGCAAAACGTAACCTTGGGGGCCTCTGTCAGCTCCTGTCAGTCTGAGGGAGTTGGGATGGGTGTCGGTTAGGCATAGGAGGAGGAACATCCTCCTTCCAAAGCTGGCCAAGACATTGTCTACAGTTCCGGTTGTGTAGTGTTTATCTTCGTGGTGCACCAAAGTTCAAACCTCCCTCCTATTCAAATATTTCCTTCTTGCAGATTATCTTCATTCTGCTGCGATTTAGATTGGGTGAGACAGCTCCCCTCACAAGGGTGAGACTAACCCGACATCCTGTGCCTGCTGGATGCTCTTCTGGACTTGAAGGGGAGATGTGGGAGCTGCAGCTAAGAAAGCCAGGAAATGATGACTCTGCCAACAGCAGAGCCTTTGCTCTTCAGCTCTAAAACTCTGTTCAGACAACCCAGGGCGATCTACTTGGCATGCTGCTTCAGGGCTTTATAGACTGTGGCAATGCTGACAATACGAGGCAGATATGGGATGAACCAGAATTCACACTAGGTAACATTTTCATGACATCCCAGAGAAGAGGCAAGTGAGAAGCAACAAAGCTTGTAATCTGAACATTCAGGGCTGTTGCTCTCACACAGTCTGGAAATCTTTGTTCTGCAACCCCTGCGTGCCTGCCGTCAGGCTTCATAACAGTAGCATTTTCCTTTCTGCTGCAGTGCAACTGTGGGCCTTGCAAGTGAATCTGTATCACGGAAGACGGTCAGTGGAGGAACACTTGCTTTGCACACACAAGGTTGTCAGCTTGACTTCCCAAGAGGCCCACATAAAGGGTGTCAGCTGGCAGTGCTGGAAAAGATCTGGTAACAGTCAAAACAGACCCTGTGGGGCTTTCTCCCTAATATGGTTTTACAGTGGCTTATTATATGTGTATGCGTGTATGCATGTTTGTGTATAAAGCGCCATCAAATTGCAGGCAACTCCTGGTGGCCCCTGATGGGCTTTTTGGGGCAAGAGATGAACAGAGGTGGTTTCTGCCATTGCCTCTCTCTGGGCGTGGTCAGGCGGTGTGTCAGGAGCGGTTTAAATTGCTCCAGTCCCTATGTTGTTGTTTTTTAACCTGGAGAATCGCAATCATACTCACCTCCTTGTTCCAGATCACTTAGCAGCCACATCACTCCCCGCCGTCCACATGCAGAAGCGTGCATTGGTGGGTTTTTTCCCCTCTCAGTTTGGGCATGCACACAGGCGGCCATCTGTAGAATTAAAATTTTCGCCTGTGCACAGAACAGCGATTCCCACTTCAACCCAACTGTGGTAACACCTCCCTTTAAACTTTTACCCCAAAGCTGGCCTCCATGCAGCCCTGTAGCTAGGGATTTTGGGAGGAGGGCGGCCGGCAGCTAACCCAGCCCAGGGCATCTTGCAATCCGTGCTGGAAGAAGGTGCAAGCACCTTGGGTCTCCTCTCCTCTTCAAGCCTGACCTCCACGTCACTCAGCTGCGGTGCATATGTATGCAGGGAACTTGGGGAAAATGTTTTGCATGCTCTCTTTCTCTCACACATGCACATTGGGGAGGGGGCACATCTTCACGGGTGTGTGTGGCAGCTCCCTAACAAAGGCAATCAAGGGATTATTTCTGAAGCCCCACAAGGACTCCCTGGCAGCCGGTACATCCACCCACTCAACTCCCTCCCGGCTTTCCCCAGAGGGACCATTGTTTTGCAAGTGCCCGGCAGTCTGAGCGTGTCCCAGAGTGGCATCCTAAGGAGCTGGCAGACTGGGCTCCATTGTCAGGGTGGGAGGGGGTGTGGCAGGGAGCAAGGGGGCTAGGGTTTTGGGGGAGGGCAACTCAGGCCCCCCTCTCTGGGTCTTGCAGAAACACCTCCCAGGCAGGTAATGCTCCGGCCACAGCAAGAGGCATGGAAAGTCTTTCTGGAGGTACGCCACGCTTCCCTCAAGCTTGTTTAATGCCCGGCAGTGCCAGCAGCTCCTTTCGTGGTGGAACTTGAACTCTTTGCAATCCCCCCCAGCAGGGCAGCCCTAAGCGTAGCTGGCATGACCAGAAAGCCAGCAAGGCGTGGCTGCTAGAGAGCCTCCATGTTCAAAGGGAGAAAGCAGGGTGCCTCCTCCTCCTCTTCGTGGGAGAGGCCGGCCATAGCAAGGAGAGAGGCAGGCAGGCACCCAGGAGGGAGGTGTGGTGGTGTGTGGCAGGTGTCCCCACTCAGCAGCCCTCCCCTCTAACCTCCCGGCAGCAGCAAGGACAGCTGGGGAAGCAGCAGACAGCGTGGTGTCACCAGCTGCTGGGCTGAGGGTAGCAACAATGTGGGGGGAAGCCAAGGATGGGGAGGGGCCCGTACAAATTGCGGGGGTGGGGGCGGGCCCCATGGGCCCTATGGCAGCTACAGGCCTGCCTCCGTGAGATCCCGAACTCATCTATCCAACAAAACTAGGCACTGTTTAAACACTGTTTTTAATAACGCAGGAGTGGAGCTCCGCCTGTGCACGTACCGCCGACACTAAAATAAAGTGGTGGGCGAAGAGCGGAAGCCTCGGACTTCCGAGCAGAAGTGGCTCATCACTGCAAGAGGGATCAGATGTCAGAAAAGTTTGGCTAGAACTGGAAAATCAGGAAAACACCAATTGGGGACTTGGTAACAAAATACTCCTTTTTAAAGGGGGTTTGAGCCAGAAAGCGATGGCTGGGGATGGTGCACAGATGTTGGGTGTGTGAACATGGATATAAAATCTGTTACTGAAGTGTGCCGAAAGCAGACTAAATGGCCCGTCTGAATGCACCCTCTGTGTACCAACTCTGCACTTCCTTGGTGGTCTCCCATCCAAGTACTAACCAGGGCTCCCCCCGCTTATCTTCCCATACTTGATGAGGTTGTGCTAACCATTCAAGTCATCTCTCTTTCGCTCTCTCGCTCTCGCTCTTATATCACTATGTGTATATTATCAATATACACACACAAGCTCCCATCTCTGATTCCAGCTCCTGCCAACCTAGCAGTTCGAAAGCAAGAAATTGCAAGTAGATAAATGTGTACTGCTTCGGTGGGAAGGTAACAGTGTTACGTGCGCCTCGGCGTCTAGTCATGCTGGCCATGTGACCACAGAAATGTCTTTGGACAGCACTGGCTCTTTGGCTTGGAAACAGAGATGAGCACCAAAGCCCTAGAGCCGGATTTGATTGGCTTTCGAACAAGGGAAACCTATATAGCAATACATTATCAATCTATCAAAAATGGGCTGACTTAGTACAAGGCAGCTTTAAACATTCATAAGATTTAAAATAAGAGACTTCAAAGAAAACAGTGACATAGAAAAGCATGGAATTTTTATTGTAAAAAAAAAAACCCCGAGTTGTTGCCTCATGTGTACCTTTCATGGGCAAGGAGGAAAAGGTTAGCAAGGATATATAGTATTGGAGTAGATCGACACCTCCCAAGTAGTAACAGTTCTTTGAAGGTTAACTGAAACTGTTCTGTAGATGAAGAGAGGACAGACAGAGGACACAGGACAACTCCCCTGAAGTTTTCCACAGCATTTTCCTCTGAATACCTCCACTTCCAAATGAACCACAGCTCTTCAGCAAAGATTGATGATGGCTGGAGATTTGAGGGGAGGGAGTGTGTGTATCATTATGCCCCCTGGTGGCTTCTGACTTAACAGCAGCTCTAACACAGAATCTGGCTCAGGTCTGTTCAGTGGGGCTTACTTCCAGGAAAGTGTTCTTAGGCTTGCGCTGTGTGTCCTCACTCACTTTGGGAGCTGTTTGAAATCCAGAGATCAGCTTTCTTCCTCACCTGTACTCAGGATCTGGCAGAGATTTCAGAGCAGCAAAGCAGAGGGTGTAGCACCATGTTTTGACAGTTCAAATACCGCTTGTTACCAACTGCTCTGAGTACTTCAGGCTGCCAATCTGTAGCCCTGGGAAAGCTAAATTCCTATTTCCCTGCCTCTCTGCTGCCTTGCCACACTCCCAACAAATTGCTTCCTGGTGGCGGTTAATCTCTGCCAGCAAACCCAAACATTTATATGAACTCTGTTGCAGTTGCTCACATCCCCGATGCCTTCTTTGTTCAGTCAGCGACAAGAGCTGGCAAAGCCCACTTATATTCATTGTGGTTTCACTGCTCCAGACATAATGAGGTAAAATGAAAACAACTCCTCCCGCCACAGCTATGTGAGCTGGGAACTCATAAAGGCTAAAAAGCTTTTAATTACGCGCTTGTTCCGATTATGCCCAACCTCTCTGTTTCCTCCCAAAGAGCAGACAAGCACTCAGGGGTCAAGATGAACTTCAATTACTAAACTTCTGGCAAAGGCAGCTTGGAAACCTGGAGCGTTTCTCCTTCCTTCAAGCAGACACCTGGACTGTGTGATCTAGCGCTCCCCAAGGTCCCATTCTCTTGGCTGTAACTTTGCTGAAAGCAGAACAAACACATTCACTTTTTTGTTTCCTGAGCTGAAATACGGCATTTTCTTCTGTCTCTCTCCTTGCTCCCCCCTTCTTCTCATGCTCTGCTGCCGCTTAGGGTCCCCCTGGCTCCTGCTGCAGCTGCTGGTTCACGGGGCCTCTTTCGCAAAGCGAGGGGCCTCCCGAATCAGAGCCGCAGACTGCCACTTGCTGCGCGCTGGGGATCAGGTTTCCTATTTGCTAAACAAAACCAAAGGGTAAAATTTTAATTTCAGGTTTCCCAGGCAAAAACAAACTCTGCCTCCAGGCACTACTCAAGAAGAGCTTTTCCATGTCAATGTGCACTAGGGGTGCCAGCTTCCAGGTGGGGCCTGGAGATCTCCCGCTTTTACAACTGATCTCCAGCTGGCAGAGATCAGCTTCCCTGGAGAAAATGGATGCTTTGGAGGGTGGACTCTGTGGCATTGTAACATGCTGAAGCCCCTCCCCTCCCCAAACCCCACCCTCTCCCTGATCCACCCCCAAAGTCACCAGGCATTTTCCAACCCAGACCTGGCAACCCGTTGTGAATGGCAGATAGACAGTGCCACTGTATCTGCAGGCTCGCTGGGATCCCACCAGCAGTAAAGTTGCCAACTTCTGGGTGGGGTCTGGGGATTTTCTGAAATTACAGCTGATCTCCGGACTACAGAGATGAGTTCCCCAGGAGAAAAGGGCTGTTTTGGAGGGTGGACTCTATGGAATTATACCCCATGGAGATCCTTCTATTCCTTAAACCCCACTGTCCCCCCAGGCTCCACGCCCAAATCTCCAGGAATTTCCCAGTCTGGAGTTGACAGCCCTAATGGGTAGTAACCTTCCTTCCTGTATTTCCAGTGGTCTTCAGCAGAGTTATATCTTCTGAGGCTATTGACCTCATTGCACTTTTTCTCTGCTGTGAAGGAGGGCAGTTCTTCAGCTGCCTGTTTTGTCATGCCAAAGGAATTCTGAAGTTTCCTGGAAACACGGCACTCCTTAGCAGGCCCATAGCTACAGTGGGGCCTCCCTGGCCTGGGCCCCCTGACAGCGATACTGCCACTAAGCAGAGGGTGGAGTACGTGGAGGGGAGCGGAGAGGAGGTGGCTGCAGCAGTGCTCCTTCCCAAGCCAGCCACTGGTCTAAATATATAGAATGCAAACGGGAGGATGAGGCTCACACAGCAGTGGCGGCAATGGCTATCCAGGCCTGACCTGCTGCTTCTTGAGGAGGGAGTGGGGAGATGGCAGCTCTGCTGTTGTGGAGCAGAGGGCGGAGCACATGGAGGAGAGTGGTGATGAGATGAGGTGGCTGCAGCCTGCAGCAGTGCTCCCTCCTGGGCCAGCCGCACTTGGCCTTGGTTGGCTAAAAGGTCTCCTAGCAGGCGAGCGCATCAGCACACTCCTCCACCGCCTCACCTTCCCATCTGCCTCCCCCCCCCCCCGGCCTCTGTAAAAGGGAGAGCAGCCGGTGGCTGGCTGGGGGCTCTCCAAGTGAGCGAGTGCACCTGCACACTCCTCCACCGCTTTCCCGCCTGTCTGCCTTGCCTACAGGGTGAGTGAGTTGGGGTGTGTGTGGGGCTCCAGCCTGGGGAAGCCCCCTCTGTGGGGGGAGGAGAGGAGGAGGCCATCAGATGCAGCTGGGTGAAAGGGGCACTTAATTTAACTTACTTTAACCAAATCAATTAGGTGCTCCCCGAGAAATTTAAAGGCCCCCCGACACAAGAAATCCTGGCTACGGGCCTGCTCCTTAGTAGAGCTGAAAGTGGCTGGGGAGGAGCTAGGGAAGATCTAGCTAGTTAGCAGCGGCTGAGTAACATATCATTGCATTTGCTTTCCTCTCTGTACACAGGGTGTTTAGCCTTGCCTTGCCCTGGATAGCCCAGGCTAGCCTGATCTTGCCAGATCTTGGAAGCTAAGCAGGGTTGGCCCTGGCTAGTATTTGGATGGGAGACCACCAAAGAAGTCCAGGGTTTCTACACAGAAGCAGGCAGGCCACCTCTGTTTGTCTTTCCTTGAAAACCCTATGGGGCTGGGATTTGACAGAACTTCCCAACACGAATTAAGGCCTAGGCATGCCCAGAGGTGTGAGTTTTAGGGGCACAAACGAAAGGGCAAGAATGAAAGGGCTCTTGTTCTTTGGTTCTTGGTCTATGAGTCAGAGCCTAGAGCTAGGCAGAAGGTGGTGGAGAGAGAAAACCCACTTAACGATTGGAAACTCCCTCTACCCATTGTTTGTTGTTGTATTTGTTCTCTCTGTGTATTGTTAGCCTCTTTGGGTCTTAATTGGGGAGAAAAACAGCATATAAGTATACTATTTTTTTGTAAAAAATAAGATAACATAGCAGTCTCACTATCTCCTGCTGCCTTACATTTTTGACAGGCCTGAGTGGATCCCAGACTCGACAAAACCACGAAGGAAGCAAAAGATCACCTAAACCCAATCACAAGGAATGAGTAAGAGAAAAAACAGAAAACAACTTCACTGTTAATTTTGAGCGGGAAAGGCTACCCCTGCCAAGATTTCATAGCAGCCTGTCAATGGATTCAATACTATACTTCTTATCAGGAAGTTGGAAGGTTTCAGCATATGTTGTGTACTGAGTTCGACCACATCCGAGGTCAAGTCCACACGTGGTCAGGCGAAGAGAAAATAGCCAGAGCAGATCATAGCCCACTCCTATCAGAGGGCTAGGAGCCTAGAAAGGCCCTATGGAACTCTTGCCACTGTAAATAATCCTACCATGGGTGTGGGGTGTGTGTTTGGGTGTGGTTTGCCTTTGGAATATAAGCCGGCCTGCGAGCCGGCATTCTCTCTCTTGTTCTTCACTTCCAATAAAGTCTGAGCTGATATCACTACCAATGCATCCTGCTCAGTACTTTACACTGGTGTCGAAGGTGGGATTCGAATGAACGAGCAAGACGCAGCACTGCACACCGCACCATGCCCTGATGCACAGAGCACTACGCACCACACTGCTGACCCCGGTTCCAGCACCGCATCATGCCCCGCTTTTCCGATGCCACAGAGCACTGCGCCCCGCACCGCTGACCCCGATTCCAGCACCGCATCGCACGCCGCTTCTCTGATCCCTGAAATGAGCACCATTCCATTGCCACGTGGAGTCGACCAGATGGCCACCACCCAAGGTATCATCCCCAAATTTGATGTCACCCGACCCGAGCAGTGGGAGACCTGGCTCGAACGACTGGAAAATCACCTCAATTTCCATGACATCACAGAGGCTGGCAAGAAAAGATCCCTGTTGCTGGGCACCTGTAGAATCGATGTGCTATGGTTGCTCAAGGACCTGATTGCCCCGAAAAAGATGAAGGAGGAAACTTTTGAGGTCTTGGTGAAGGCACTTAATGATCACTTTACGCCCAAACTGACGAAAATTGCAGAGCGCATCAACTTCTTTGCGCGTGTCCAGGGCCCGGATGAATCCGCCACCGACTTCCTGGCGGGGCTTTGCTGTCCGGCCACCCATTGTGAGTTCCCCAGCCTCAGTGATACCCTGATGAACCAATTCATCGTGGGCCTCAGGGAACCCAAACTGTGCCGCAAGCTAGCCAGCCATGAGGACTTGACCCTGGACAAGGCTTTGAGGGAAGCGGCAGTGTACAAAAAAGCGCACCAAGGGACCAGTGGCCAGGTGGTGCACCTCACCAATGCAGCCTGGGGTTCCAACATCTCAGATGAGGAGGAGATCCTGCAGGTGCACCACCTGTCTCGATGTGCCCCACAATTGCAAGCATTGGCAGCCGTTCCATCAGAGAAGGCCTCCACGCCCTGCACCAGCTGCAGAGATCTGCCATTTTCAGAATGTTGTCTGCCAGACCTGCAGCAAGCAAGAGCACATTGCCTGGGTCTGCTGGTCTCAGGGACTGCACAGGAAGTCATCCACTCACCAGGAGTCCACAGATCTGCACACCCTCACGGCCCACCACCAGAAGCACCAGGTAATGAACTTGCCCCCTGACAGCCCCAACAAGATGCACGCCATGGTTCCGATAGAGGGGTCCCCATGTAGAATGGAGCTGGACATTGGGTCATCGTTCTCTATTATTTCGGCGGCCACCCTACATACACTGTGCCCCTGGGAGGGACCCCTCCTGCAAAAGCCACGGGATTTGTCACTGTGGGACTTTCAAAAAAACCCTGGTGGCCATTAAGAGCTGGGGCAAGTTCCGGGTGCAGTACAAGGATTTTGACGGACTGTTGGACTTGCTGGTGGTGGAGGGACAGCTCATGAGTTTGTTGGGGCTTCTTAAGCCTAGATTTGCACAAACCAGATTTGTTGCTGTATTCATGTGTGCACCTTGTTCCTTCCATCTTCCCCTCCCCTGCATCAAGAATCTTTGTTAGCAAGCTGCCTGTGAGGGACAAATGGAGATGCATGGGTTAACCAGAGTTAAATCCTTCTGCCCAACTCTAGGATTCTAAGCCTATATTAAGCAGGTTTGTATAGAAGGGAGAAATAAACTCTGGCTGATCCACTCACCTATGCTCATACTTCGTAGCTGGATAGAGTTACAGTGTAATCCTAAGCAGAGTTATATCTTTCTGTGTCTGAAAAGTACTGAGCCTGACGCATCGTTGAGTGGTTTCAGCTCATACTTTTGCTGAGTGATTTCAGAAGATACAGACATACAGGGCAAGCCCGCGGGCTGCTTAAATGTAGAACTCCACCCACACACACCCATGATTGGCTATTTACATAATCCCATCTCTGATTGGGTTCCTTTAGGATCCTGGGCAGCTGATAGGCTGTTACCAGGATCCTGTGTGTCCATTGTTTGCTAGATCAAAGCTCTGGTCACCTCGCTGACCGTGTGTGCAGGAAAGCCATGTGCTCTGGTCACCTCGCTGACCGTGTGTGCAGGAAAGCCATGGTATACAACAATGTCCACTGATTTTCACTGACTTAGAAGGGTGTGGCTCTGCTTAAAATGACAATGATAGTTTCTAAAGAAATTTTTCTATGCAAGAGAAAGGAGTGAAGTGTGTGCTTGATTACAGCAACAAGCTGAGTTCATGCATATCCAGGCTTAGTGTCAGGTTAAAGTGATGTCTGAATGCAGCTTCTGTGCATGTGTGTGCATGCACAGAATTAAAGTCATCATTAGTACTTTATTAATAACCTATTGTTACCTACTATGCTGGCAGCAAGAAATTACCATGATACATATTTACTGGCTTTCCTAGATCACTGAATTTTTCTACAACGTATTTCAGTGTACAAATTGTTTTATAATTCTTATGTCATTTATCCTTATAATCCTGTAAAATAGCTTTGTCCAGGTGGCACTGGGTGGCAAGGCTCTTTCATGGCTGAGCATGGATTTGACCCTGAATCTCTCTCTCTCTCTCTCTCTCTCTCTCTCTCTCTCTTTCTCTCTCTCTCATCCAAAGCCCACTGTATTTCAATGGTATCACAGTGCCTTTTGATTGTTATTGAATAACAATACATATTGCAAATACACTTTCCAAAGCTCATATTCCAAAAGCTCATGAGAGTTAAAAAAAGAGGAACACTTAAATCAGAGAATGTGAACATGACAGCATCCGCAAATCGTTTCTATGAAACCACTCCCCAGTTAATCTTAAATAATCACACGTAATTTACCTGTACATTTCTGTTGTGTGCATTTGGGACATTTCTTTATATTTAGAAAGCAATTGGAAAGAGTGTCAACACTGGAGCCCCTTGAGAAATACCCTGGAGGTCTAAACATTGATTCTTGGTTTGATTTCTTTGTTATGGGAAAAGAAAACAAAGAAGTGAAAAGTTGGCAATATGCTAGTATATTTTCATTCTTTTTTAAAAAATAACATAGTAGCAAGTGGATATTTCCTTGTAAAAGTGTCCAGAGGCTATTTTGTTAGCATTTTGATCAGAAACCATCTCTTTTTGAAGACAGAACAACAATGAAGGTTGCAACGAAAGGAGATAATACCCTGATTTTTGTCTGTTATCCTCTAACATCCCCCCTTCTACCCTTTCCAAGTTTTCATCATTCAAAAGCCCCTCTGATTTAATTAAAAAAAGGAAAAAATTCGGCCTTTCAGCTTTGTGGAACATGCAGACAAATAAATTAAAAAGTGGGAGAAGTGGAACTAACCCAATAATCCGTGAAAACCTAATTTCCCTTACCAGCGTTGCTGACGCAAGCCTGTCCCCTCTCCCTTCCCCATCTCCAGTTCTGGGGCAGTGATTGGAGAAATTGGCTAACAAGATCAGAAAATTTAATTACAGTTATGCTTCCCCTTCTCCAGAAATTGGATGTCACACTTCCTTGTTGCCTGTTTTAAAGATGTGCTATAGTTGATTTTCATATAGCTTGATTTCTCGTGTCTTTCAGCATTGCAAATGAGGGTTCAAGTTCAGCCTTAGGGTTGCAAAGTAGAGGTCAGGGAGCCAATTCACAGGCCATGAAAGGAGACACACTCCTGACCTCCCTGTGTATTATTGTTTGACCTTTCTTGTTCCAAAACCCTTAATTTAATAGCCATGGCCTCGAATTACTTAAACTCTCTCTCTCTCTCTCTCTCTCTCTCTCTCTCTCTCTCTCTCTCTCTCTCTCTCTCTCTCTCTGTGTGTGTGTGTGTGTGTGTGTGTGTGTGTGTGTGTGTGTGTGTGTAAAGGGAAAAAGATCACCCATAATTTTCATTATGACCAAATCAAGTTCAGGACCAGGAGTTTCAGGGCATTGGAATATTCATAGTGAGGCTTATTAATTTGAAAGTATAACAAAAGCTGAGGGGGGGAATACCCATGGTTAGTAACAGACAGCAGGAAAAGTATTAGATCCACCTTAGAAATGCTACTAAAAATCCTATCCCTGAGCTGGCTTCTCCCTCTCCACTTGTTGTGCTTACCATTTTGACAGCATCACTGTAAGTTTCCCTGCTCCCACATCATATCATGGGCTGTTGCTGATACAGGCTCAGAAGCTCATGGCACTGTGGCCATGTGGTGAACATTTGGTGAATGTTCCTGAATCTTACAGGGGGGTGGAGAAAGAATCTGGCATTACCCCAGGGATGCTTTTCCAGCAGCACTTTCATTGCATGCCTGCCTACAGTAAAAACCAACCAATCAAATGATCTTAAATTCCTAGGTTCAGTCCTATGACGTCCAAGGCTGTGTTGGTTGTGTACCCAGCTCTGTATGCATCACGGCTGGAGCAGGAACAGGCCCGCTGGGGTGGAAGCCATGGTTTCCTCTGTAGGGGACCCAGAATCTTTCTTGCCTTCAACAGAAACTTTCTTCCTTGTCTGCTTTTCTTTCTCTGTTTTGCCTTTGCCATCTGCCGTTGCCAGGATGAACTGAATGAGGCACTTGCAGACTCTTAAGACTTCTGTACCCAGCTCAGGATGCAGAAACAAGTGACTTTAGAAGAGAGGACAAATGATACAGATGTGAATATCACACAAAGACTTTCCCTTCAGCTGTAAAAGAGGCTGGAGATCAACTACAGTGACAAAAAGAAATCAAAGCCAAAAATATAGGCCTAAATCACCTGTGCCTTGTAAAGCCCAGAAAAGCTGAAGTGCAGTTGGAAATCAACTTTCCTCTGTGAGCATCAATCAATTCAGACACCTGATACAAGCATATTTAAAGATGCTTTTCTGTTTTTCACACATCCAAAACCTGATACTTGCACACTGAACACTGCTTTTCTGGGGCGTTGTTTTTTACGTGTGCACCAACAGTGAACAAGGGCAGGAAAGTACAAGTAAGTGGCATGTGTGAACTTGGAATTGGTTTCAGTTTCTGACTGTGAATGTTAGATCATGATATTTTCAAAAAGTGGTTTCCTTCCCTCCCCTTCCCCCTCCCCCTGCTTCCATACCTTTTATTAAACAAGCTGTTGTTTGTTTTCCAGGTTACATACATATATGGCCCTCTGCTATTCTGCAAGATTAGGAAATTGAACTTGTTTAGCAGACAACACCACTTAATGTAGATTTCATTTTATTTGGATGGAAGTAAGTTTTCCCAAAGCTAGGGTGGACTGGGAGGTTCACATGGCTCAGGAACCAGCCAGGCTGAGTGGCCCTTGTGCCACTGTGAGCCAGGACCATGAGGGTCACTCAGCTCAGAGCCACCCACCTGAGAATGGGCATCAGCTCACCTTTTACCTCCTCCTCCCTCACTGCTGCCAACTGATCATTGTCACTGCTGAAGTGTAGGAATCAAGTAGCCGCTGCAGCACTGACAGAATGGCTGGGACTTGAGTTTTGCTTGCCCAAGGCAACCAGCTCTCTAAGGCAGTGACCTACCAGGAACCTTCCCAGTAACTTAAATGGCCAGACGGCCCTTGCCTGGATTGTAAGTCCCACCCCTTGTGAGGCAAAAGTCTCTTTAATTCCCTCATCAGTGTGGACAAGAATGGAGACTTTGGCAAAGGCATCCCCATTTATATACTTCAGCCACACCCTCTGAGGTGCAAGCAATGGGAACTTTAACCCTCTCATAGGCAATGTGAATGACAGAAGCTCTTCTCCCCTCATGCACCTTAGGTACTTAGACCCATGGATGGTGAGACAAGACATAGATGAATGGGACTGAGCATCTGAGGTGCAGAAGGGGTGGACTTTGCCAAAACCTCTTTTGGTATTAATAAAGGGGAGAGGAGCCCCTTGCTTGTATCTGAAACTCATGTCAGCATGAGTCAAAGAGCTGAGCCAAGATTGCAATTCCTCCTGTACAGATTGCCCCAGTAAAAAAAATTAAAAACTCACTTGCTAACCAGGGACTGCTTCAGTTGGAGAGAAAATAATGCAAAATTTGTGGTGTCCTGGCTTCTTCTGTCCTTTGTCTCTTCTATGTGGGATTCTATAAAACCATCCTTTCTTTTCGCAGCTGGGATGCCAGCAGCATTGCTTGACCAGCTAAGTCTTAGGCATGGCTGGGCCATTTACTGTACCTGGTCATTTATATTCTCCTCATGCTGCTTTCCCCATAACTGTAAGCCGCACTTAAAATGCAGCACAGGCATCATATCAGATAAAGAAGAATGATTTATTGAACATATTGGTAAACAGCACAGATAAGAGAGAAATGCACTTCAGAAATGCAAAAACAGTTATAGGAACATATTCCGAGTGGCTGCAGTCAGCTTCTTTCCATTGGCTTTCTTACCACAAAGGAGAAAAAAACCCACATTTCCCCTCCTGAGCTGGTACTCACAGGCACCAAATGCAAGGGTTTGTACTTGCCTAGAATGTTTGCCTAGGGGTATGTTGTACTCTTAAAATAATTAATATACCTTTGCTATTAAAATGATGCATTTAGCCAGAAGCTGTTTGAAAATGGAGAGGGGAAAGCAACCCAAGACAATCCTGGGGTAGTCCAATAACCCCAATACTGTCTTCTTGGACTGGACTGCTATCAGAGATCCTTTAATGGGGTCAAACCTGAAACTTCCTGTGAACAACATAGGTACTTACAATGGCCCCAGGTCCCCTGTGTCAGGAATTTGAATCAGAGACTTCCTGACTGCAAAATATATTCTCTGCCATTAAGTTGTGGTCCCTTCCTCAAATACATGATCGCTCATCTTCTCATATATGTTGAAGTATATCTGATTGAGTATAAAGCAAAAGAGCAATGTTACCCACAAGGTTCCACAAGAATACCTTCTTACCCATTTGTGATGGCACATTATTCTCTGCAACTATGGATTTTATTCCTGTTTAGAATTATAATCCAGCCTATAAGCCCACTGACTTCAGTAACATTTCTGAGGCCACACCAATCCTTTCCATTCAGATATCTGTAATATACTTGTACCTTCAGATCTCTGTAATGTAATGTAATACATGATGTCAAGGGGGGGGAATCATCTATCCACGTGTGCTGCCACAGTAATTTATTGATTTAAAATCCCCCACAAGGAACAGTCAGTGCCACTGCATCTTAACGCTACTTCTTGTGCTATTATTTCCCTTCTGCCTTTGTAAAATATGTGCCAGGGAACAGGTAGAATAGTACCGGCTGTCCTTTTTACTAACATGCTCATGCCATCCTCTTATGCTCTGAGTATTACAAAGATGGCCATCTTCAGCCATTTTCTGTCTGCTTTTGTTCTGGTGTAATTGAAAACGGGACAAGGACACTAGAAGAAACTCTTTACAGCATACATCATGAGCTAGCCATGGTGCTGAATGCCAGTCTTTTCATGCAACCGCCCGGATATGAACAGTGGGCCTCAGTGTTCTAAAGTCTGCACTTCTTCAGGTTAGACCCAGGTCAATCATATTACACTATCATAACTGTAAAACTTGGGCCTAGTGAGCCACTTCCAGCCAAGGGCTGGGATTGTGGACAACTCAACTAGTGGTGGGTGAATTCCATTCCAGCTCACTTTGGAATTTGCCTCTGAAAAAAATGAGATAGCTTCTTGCCTCCAATTGACAGATGGCTTGATTTATTGAATCTACTTCTAAGCACTACAGTGACATCATTTGGGGTGCTATAGGGCTCAAAAACTTCTCCCAAGCCTTTCCTGAGAGCATCTGTACCTGTCTTCCTTCCTTAGCCTGGTAGTGGCAGGAATGCAGCAGTGGCAGGCATTAATCTGGGTCCCATTTGCCTCAGTGGGCCATATCGAGGCAGCAAGGAATACAAAGACTCAATAGTTTAACCAAAATGAATTAAATCATTTTTTGAGGCACAATGATCAACATTCCATCAAATAGACCAAAACACACAACAGAAGGGAAGGAAGAGAATGAAAAGGGGGAAAGCTTATGTCCACTGTTGTTATTGTTGGTGCTATATATATATATATATATATATATATATATATATATATATATATCCAATGCAATTCAAACATAAATTTCTTCAGACATGGTAAGTATCTAGTGCCAAATATTATAAGCCAAAGTTAAAATTAAGATTGTGACAAACCTAAACACAGTTGGAAATTACATTTAAATGGGTGTGAATGGTTTCCAAATAAATGCACTCCAGAGCAGGGCATTTGGTACCCAGTCTAATTCTGAGAGCTATCCTCCTTCCATTGCAGGATCCACTGTGGGCTTGTTATCTTTGATAAGCAAAGTATTTAAAAGTAGGCAGAAATAAGAATGTGGGCACTTAAGTAGGATGCAGAAGCCCAACGTTATATCTCTGAGATTGAAGAATATAATCCCCACCTCTTCCAGATCTGCAGCCTTGCCTGGTTGCTCACATACCAGATAATTCCAGCATTCAGAATCAGATTTTACTGCAAAAGGAGAGAGCATAGGAAGAGCAAGCCTTACTGTCACGTTTGCATTGGAAAGATTAAGGCAGAATCTAATGAGCTCATTAATTTCATTTCATTAACCAAACAGCGCAGTGGAGAACTGCAAATATTTAAAGAAGCCCAGCAGGGTCAGAGATGCATTTAATTAATATTGTCACATGATGTCGAGAACTTAAAAGAAAAATTGCCCTGTTGCTACATTGTTAAAATGTAATCCTTATGTCAGGGTGACATCTCCTTTATTGTTGAAAGGTTACATAGTTTGAGAAGAATTGCCTGGAGATGGTGAACCTACTGTGCTATCAAATGCATTTATTGTTGCATTTCCACCCAGAGTAATTGCTCTCTGTCATGTTCTCTGTTTAGGGTAATTTTTTTAAAGGAAAATAAAAGACAAACTGCCCTAAATGTTGTAATGAATATGATATCTTGGCACAGCATTTGGATACTTGGCAGTCACTGGATTTCTGATATGCCTGCAAATGTGCTGTCAGTGTTTGCAAAATGCTTCCATGCTGCGACAATGCAATCCTAAACAGAGTTGCACCCTTCAAAGTCCATTGAAGTCAATGGGCTTAGAAGGTTGTAATTCTGCATGGGATGGCACTGTTAAAGCTTTTTTTTTTTTTCCTTCACAGTAGTTTACTTGCACATGGCCATTGTGTCATTTTGGCTGGACTTCCATTTTTACATTTTTCTTTGGATCACACAACTCCCTGGATCTTTGTTCTTCTCTTCACTTATCAGTACTTCTCTTCCTGCCACTAAATGACTTATCTTTGTAAAAAACAAACAACAAAAAACCCACTGTAGAATATGGTAAGATCTACATGTAGATTTACATAAAGGTGTACTAAAACTTTTGCATAAATCAATCTGGATAATGCATCTTAAACATGTTGGATGGTTTTCTTGGTGCAGGGTGTGGAAGTCTGGTGCAAAGGGATAAACCTTCTGGTATATGACTGCATTTTGCATTATGGTGGCTTTAGAGAAGACAGTTTATATACAATGTGAAGTAAGTCTTTGCTCAAATAGTTCACAATTTATGCAGGGGAATGCACATCAAATGGTTGTCACAAGCAAGCACAGTTAAGAGCATGACTGTTAGAATTGGTGCAATAAACAGTCATTACATTATAGCAGCTGCTTAATTACTATCAGATGCTTTATAGGCAGTATAGTACAGGTGGGCTTTCAGGAAGGAGTTTAAACACCCAGACATTTACCACAGAAATGAATACACAACCCAGTGATTTGATTGTCAAGTATTTGAGGAGGAGATTTTCCATACAGGCTTTGCCTGGTCTAGGTCTGCCAGGTTGGAGTAATATTGACACTCACTAATATCACTGCTGCAGTCTTTACCAATCACATGTTTGGAAATCAAATTCAGCCTGTTAGCAATGCCTGTTTTCTTCTGAGTCAGGAATTCAGAGGTTTGCATTGATTTTAAATGATCATCATTTCATGTATATTTTGTGCCTGTGCAGTTGGTACTATTCATTTTCACCTGGTCAGCTGGTTGGTGGCTGCAGCTGCTACACCATCATGGTACATGGATTGCTGGGTTTAGATGGGAATTGTAGTTTTCTCAGCCTTTGGAGTCAGCTCAGGAGGGCACAAAAACTACAACTCTCATCAGCCTTGGCAAGAACTCTTGCAACAGTCTATGGGTTTTAGTAAAAAAAAAATTAAAACACAACAACCAGATTCAGACTAGAGGCAGTATGAAGGACTAAATATATGTTACACTTCAATCAGATCTCATGGCTTCTTCTCCCCTGCAAAATGCTCTTGAAAGATGGTGAATGGGAATATGGGAAATAGGATGAAGACAATGGTCTACCATCTCCCTGCTACTCACATTGTCAGTTAAACTCTTCACTTCCCAGTTGCCTTTACCACCACAGGGTTCCAGACCCATTCTTGTAAGGCAAACAATGGTGGGGTAAAAGCAGTGGAGTCAGGGGGTCTTCAGGGCAAATCAGCCAGAAGGGGAAAGATTAAGTAACTTTTCCCATTTGCTTCTTTTATAATGCAAATCAGTCCTGCTTGAGGGCATTTTACAGTGGAGACAAGGCTGGTAAGGCTCCATTGCGGTGTTGCCAGAAAGTTCCCTTTTTGGTTTGTCTTTTTTCCATCTTGATACTTAAGACCGGATCCTCTCTGTGTGTCATGTGGTGCCAATAAGATTGTTTCTGGTCATTTTCATGACAGAAAACACAGGAACAGCAGGGTCACATCTCAGTCATACTAATCAAGGCAGATTAAAGTTGACTCCTCCAGAAGAGGCATCTCCCCACTTTGTCTGAATTTCCCTTACTGTCATTGTGGTCATTGCTCAGATTGAAGGGATTCCTTTATCTGGTCATAAAACCTAAACCAGCAGCTTTAAGGAGTGAGAAGCAGCTGAAGGAGCATTTTCTTCCTTATATTCAGGCTAGCTGAGCGTAGAATTGGGGCTCAGACTGGACAGTGGGCCACATTTTATACTGAAATGTGTCTAGGGTATTTTCTGACCACACATGATAACAGTAGTAGAACAGTAGTAGTTTGCCCCTTCAACTGACTCCAGTTTAAATCTTGCTGTTGTATTTTAGTTTACACCTGAAATCACAAGTTATAGCCTACTAAAATTGTATTCTATGGTATGATAAAAGAAAGCTGTGCTTTTAGCAGCTTGTTCAGCAGGAGACTGAGTGCTCCCCGAGTGTCCAGGCTATGAAATTGCAGAATTGATCAAAGGCCATATTTTTTTCAGAAACCATACAGATTAGAGCAGAATCTCCCTATTGTTTCCCTTCTCCCCACAAAGCACATTTACACCTGGGATCCAATATGATGATCAGTGACCTGGAAATACCACCAACAGGGGCTTTGGTGAGTGCTGGGTACAGAGAAGAGGTGTGGGGATGTTGAAACTCAAAAAGCTTTTTACTTAATAAGAGAGATCTGTCTGAAAGGGCAGGAAAAAGCCCTCACTGGACTAAAGTTATTTTAGTGAATCTATAATAGCATACAGTAGTCAATTTGGGTCAAATGCTAGTGAGAGAGCTTGCAGGTATGCAGTTTCTACTTCATGATATTCTGAGTAGCTCAGAATGCTTCCATATGGATCTGTGCTTCCAGCTTTATTTTACACACAAAAGGGAAACATGGAACATAGAATCTGGAGAGGAAACTGTGAAGAAACTGTTATTCACAGTGGCTGTGGACAGACTGGAAGGTCAGCGCATTTTGGGCATGCCCCTAATTACTCTGTCACATTTTGTGATGGGGATTTTCGGGGAGACTCCCACCCTGATTCAGCCACACTGCACACTTCTTCTGTGGTTGACCATTAGTTGACCCATGGAGTATACAACCTGGTCTTTAAAAAAACCAACAACCACAAAGTTGACCCTTTTTTTGAAAACATTTCTTGGGTGCACATGTGCAGCCATGCACCCATACGCTACCATTTAAAAAAAACCAAAACAGAATGGTGAGACCGGAACTAAAGGTTCACACTTCCAAACCAGTTTGAGCATGCACTGGGGGAGTTCAGGTATCTAGAAATGCGAGATGAATGCACAGGGATCCATTAGCACCAGAATTCAACTACTGTCTAATTACTCTGTATCCAACTCATCTTACGATGGGGTGAATATGACTGGGGAATGGCTGCCAGATGTGGCTGTGTGAACCAGCCAGTTTAATTCATTAGGGAAAAGCAACTATATCGGGCCAAACTGCCCATCTGACTGCAGTCAGTGAGCATGTGTGAGTACTTCTATATACATGGGAAATGTTGCATACCAATGTGTTGCAATGATTTAGAATGCATGATCTTCTGCAAGTTTCTTAATTTTAATCGACATAATATATGAACATGTAAAAATGGAGAGGGAGAAGCATTAGACCAGACAATATCCTAGCCCCCCCCCCAAGGCATAATCTGTTTTCCTTTACAATTTTATGCTGTGATGTGCAGCAATTTATATAGGCAAGGATTGGTTCACACACTGAAATTTACAAAAAGTAAAAAAAAAATACTGAATCCTTCTGAATCCTGGTATTTCTGGAGGTCATTCTAAAATCTGCCATGCTAACATGATCAGGCTTCTTTCTAGCACACAAGACATGTAGGAACACTTTTCTAGACTCCTCCTACTCCTCTAAATTCATAGTTGGAGAAAGTTTTTAAGGGTAGGCAAATCCACAGTTTCAGGCATATCATTGGAGGCACATCACAGTCAGAAGCATAGCTAGATGGACTATTGCTCTGTCTGACCTCATAGGGCCAGGCTTATATTTTAAAGCAGTTCTATAGCTTAGTAGCTGGATAAGGATGACATCATGTTTTGTTATTTTAGACTGTCCATTCTGTAACTAGGGATATATAAACATGTGGTACTGTCTTTCATACGTGGGCAGCAGGTTCTCCCATAGGGCCTAATTCCCTTTTGGTATCTGTCAGCTTGGGCTCACTTCTGATGGAAGCTGCACCTGTGCACCCACGGGAACATGCCAAAGAAGAATGCTAAGCCACTCCTTGATTAATGCATCCATTTCTCTGGCAGTTCAGTGCATCGGCTCCCCTAGACCCTTCTCTCCCTGGTAAGTGGTGTCTTCATTTAGCAGTACAGAATGTTTCTCATGCTATTTATTATTTATTCACTGTTTAATAATTAAGAATGGTAAATCATTAAATCAAATGGTCTGTAACAACAGGCTTTTGAAAAACCAGAGTCCCAGGGTCAGTGTCAAGACAACAAACCTGGCAAGAGATTTATAAAGTGAAAAGGGGCCAAATGGCAGGCAACAAGTTAAAAATCTTTCATTTCTGGCACAGTGTGGAAACATCTATTTGTTTGTGTATATGTACACTGGCAGTGCTTTGCAGCAGCACACCTTTTCTGAATTAATTAAATGTCATGGGATTCCAGTTATAATAAGATTCTGTTTGCCAGAGAGATGAAAACATGAATGCTAAGTACCCCATGCTTTGCTATTGGCATGATGTTACGTTTACCATCAGTTGGCAACATGTGAATGGGGGGAAACATTGCAAAAATGTTCATGCTAAAAATAAAATTAAACACAAACAGTCCAATGATGCCAAATCAAGGGTTTATAGCTTTCCCCCATGGTTCAATGTCACATTTACTCATCTGTGCATTTTAATGGTTTAGGAACGGACGTGGTATTGGTATTGGACATGGCAGCTGAACACAAGGTTTAGGTTGGAACAGATACATTTTACCTTCTGTACCCAAGGCGATAGAGCTAGCCTCTTGCATCATTTGGAAAGATACTTATGCTTCATTACCATCTGAAATCGGTGGGCTTATCATAAAGTCTTGACATTGTTTGTCTGCCATACAAAGATAACCAAGCCCTAACTACCACGAATAGTTATATTTAAGAACATAAGAACATAAGAGAAGCCATGTTGGATCAGGCCAAAGGCCAATTCAGTCCAATACTCTGTGTTACACAGTGGCCCAAAACCAGGTGCCATCAGGAGATCCACCAGCAGGATCAGAACTCCAGAAGCCCTCCCACTGTTGCCCCCAGGCACCAAAAATACAAGCACTACTGCCCTGGACATAGTGTTCCATCTGTGCCTTGTGGCTAATAGCCACTGATGGATCTCTGCTCCATATGTTTACCTAATCCTCTCTTGAAGCTGCCTATGTTTGTAGCTGCAACCATGTCCTGCAGCAGTGAATTCCACATGTTAATTAAGAACATAAGAACATAAGAGAAGCCAATGCTGGATCAGGCCAATGGCCCATCCAGTCCAACACTCTGTCACACAGTGGCCAAAAATACCAGGTGCCATCAGGAGGTCCAGCAGTGGGGCCAGGACACTAGAAGCCCTCCCACTGTTGTCCCCCCCCAAGCACCAAGAATACAGAGCATCACTTGCCCCAGACTGAGAGTTCCTATCTATACTTTGTGGCTAATAGCCACTGATAGACCTCTGCTCCATATGCTTATCTGATTCCCTCTTGAAGCTGTCCATGCTTGTAGCCGCCACCCCCTGTGGCAGTGAATTCCATGTGTTAATCACTCTTTGGGTGAAGAAGTACTTCCTTTTATCTGTTCTAACCCGATTGCTCAGCAATTATTTATTTATTTATTTATTTATTTATTTATTTCCTTTGATTTTTATTCCGCCCTCCTCGCCAAGGCAGGCTCAGGGCAGCTTGCAGCATATTTGTAATATGATAAAACAAACAGTATTTAAAAAAAGATAAAACAGTTAAAAACCATCACAATTTCAAAGTGCTATCAAGTACAGGTAATAAACAATGGTGGCATTCTTTTGGCATCCAGATGACAACAACCATCGTTGTCCAGGTTGTTGGACAATAGCCAGGCTATTAGGTGTTAATTTAGCAATGATGTTGGTACTAGTATTGGTATTGGGGCAGGGCCATGGCATTAGCGGCAGCACCCTAATCGAAAGCCTGGTGGAAGAGCTCCATTTTACAGGCCCTGCAGAACTGTAAAAGGTCCTGCAGGGCCCTGATGTCATCTGGAAGCTCATTCCACCAGTACGGGGCCACCACAGAAAAGGCCCTGGCTCTCATCATAGCTAGCCTGGCTTCTTTAGGACCTGGAAGGGCCAAACGATGTTGGGACCCCGATCTTAGTGCTCTCTGTGGAATATGTGGGGAAAGGTGGTCCCTTAGGTAAGTAGGTCCCTGACCATATAGGGCTTTAAAGATAAGAACCAGCACCTTGAACTGAATCCAGTATGCTATAGGCAGCCAGTGCAGTGCTTTTAGGGCAGGCTGGATGTGCTCCCGCATAGAAAGACACAACAACAGCCTCATGGCTGCATTATGCACCAGCTGCAGCTTCCAGATTTGGGACAAGGGCAGCCCCATGTAGAGAGCATTGCAGTAATCCAATCTTGATTGCATGGATCATTGTTGCCAGGTCCTTGCGTTCAAGGAAGGGAACCAACTGCTTAATCAGCTGCAGATGGTAAAAGGCAGACTTCGCAGTGGCTGCTACCTGGGCCTTCATTTTTAAGGAGGTGTCCAGGAGCACTCCCAAACTCTAACCTCTGGTGCTGGCACCAATGGTGCCCCATCGAAGGTCGGGAGAGGGATCCCTAACCTTGCCCTGCTCTGACTCAGGCACCTCTGTCTTCATCGGATTCAGTCTCAATCAACTCAGTCTAAGCCAACCAGCCATGGCTTTCAATGCCAGGTCCAGATCTCCTGGGCTAGAGTCTGACTGGCCGTCCAACAACAGATAGAGCTGAGTGTCATCCACATACTGGTGACAACCCAACCCATGCCTCCAGGCAATCTGGGCAAGGGGGTGCATATAGATGTTAAATAACATCAGGGAGAGTACTCCCCCTTGTGGCACTCTGCAAGCTAGCGGGTGCCTTTGGGACAGCTGTTCCCCCAGTGCCACCCTTTGTCCCTGACCCTGAAGGAACGAGGAGAGCCACTGCAAGGCAAACCCCTGAATCCCAGTGTCAGTGAGGTGGTGGGTCAGTAGTTGATGGTTGACTGTGTTGGACACCGCCAACAGGTCTAATGACAACAACCCTGCCTTACTGCCTCGATCCAGGTGTCTCCAAAGGTCATCTGTAAGGACGACCAGGACCGTCTCTGTCCCGTGGCTTGGTCAGAAACTGGACTGAAAGGGATCTAGTGTGGAGGTGTCATCCAAAAAACTCTGCAGCTGAGTTACCACTGCTCTCTCAATCAATTTGCCCAGATATGGCAGGTTGGATACTGGCCGATAGTTGGCTAATTCAGCCGGGTCCAAAGATGTTTTTTTCAGGAGAGGGCGGACTACTGCTTCCTTTAGTGCACCAGGGAACAGTCCCTCATTGAGTGCCCACGAGTTCTTGTGAGAAAGGGAGAAAAGTACTTCTTTCTCTACCTGCTCTATCCCATACGTAATCTTATAAACCTCGATCATGTCACCCTTCAGCTGTCATTTCTCCAAGCTAAAGAGCCCCAAGCGTTTTAACCTTTCGTCATAGAGAAAGTGTTCCAACCTTTTTATCATTCTAGTTGCCCTTCTCTGCACTTTTCCCAATGCTATAATATCTTTTTTGATATTTTTCCAATGCTATAATATCTTTTAAAACTACTATTGGTGTAAAATGTTGTTCTTCAAGTTTTAACCAGGATAGGCTAACCCAAGCATATAACATTGACATTATAAGAATTAATGGATGGCCTATTTCTTTTCAGGTGCATCTCTGGGCACTAGTTTCTAATCTATAAACCTGAGACTCATATACTTGAAAGACTGCCTTACATATTAAGGCAAGCACAACATGTGGTGTGCTCTTCTTAAAACACCATAGATCCCTTCTTACTGAAAGAGGTGCAACTATAGTAGTGCCATTGCCAAGCCCTAACAATGGCAGACTGAAGCACATGTCCAGTTATGATGTGGAGTATGTTATTGTTTGCAATGCATTGCTATATAGAAAGGGTTCCCATGCAGGAAGCAGCAATGTCAGCCTTTCTGTAGAATGACACGTGGATCTCACATGATTTATGTATAGAAAAACTGTAATATTTTAAGTGGCCCTGGGAAGCTGCATTTCTCAGGGCCCAGTATGTGGTGCTGGAAACTATCTGTGAGACAGAAAGTCCCTTAGATCAGGCAGCATAACCTCGGTTCCTGCGGGAGCTGTGCCCTGCTTTCTTCTCATTTAAAATAATTAAATCAGTTGGTATGATGAAAAAACCCGCCCTCTAACAATGGAGAGAAAATGTCAGACAGCTCTCCTTGGGTGGGCTTCTTGCTACTTTTGCCTCTTCACACAATGCAGCCTTTGAAAAATCACCCTTTTTTGTTTTATTTATGAATAAATAATTGCCTTTGTGAAGAATACATCAAATTGCTCTCAGTGAGGTGACACTTTAAGTGAGCTTGTTACTTCTTTCTTTATCCAGCTTTGATTGATGTTTGTTAGAGTTTCCAGCTCATTCCTCCTCTTTCCCCCCCTTTTCTCTCCTCACATTGTTCTCCACAGTGACTGGCTGCAGTTTCTGACTTTCTTTGAATTCCTTCCTTTCAGATGGAGTTCAGACCACACATGTCTGGAACATCAGCCAAGAGTTGGGAAAGGATGAGTATGAGAAACAGTTTTAAACTTTTAATGCTGGCTTGAGGCTGGATTCTATGGAAGACCCCTGTCCTCTGCATGGCAAGCGTCTCTGCCTCCTGTTGACAAAATCTCATTGGCCTGATATTTACATGCACAGTCCAGGACTACAGCTACCTTTACTTATGGATCCCTCTAGTTCTCAGGGACTGGATAAACCCAGACAAGTTGTAAGTGGCCTACAGACTAAATGCTAGGCTATAATTTCTTTCCTGAAGGGCATATAAAACACCAGCTCCTTTGAGAATGTGCAGAAAGAAATAGCACTTGGGAAGTTTTCTGAACTTGACTTCACACTATTTTTGTGCAAACTATCCCGTTTTGCATTTTGGCTCAGAAGAAAAATACCCAGTATTAGTGGAGGAAAGGAGGTATTGCTTACTTTCAAATTAAAGGTTCATAGTTGTTTTTTTTAAAGAAAATTTCCAGCATTCAGTTTCTAAAATGTTATTGGAAAATGAAGATTGAATTTGAATCTTGATATGTTTTGACACAAATCGGCCAAGCTTAACTGAAAATATTACACAATGCAAAATTTCTCATCTGTGGAATATTTAACAGGGAAACAGCAATTTTTTGTCATGAACAGTTGCTTCCCTCTTCTCTGCAGCTGTCCCCATTGTTGAGGTTGTACAGTGACAGGGAGGAAATTGGATATTTTGTTATGCAGCTATACAATCTATGAAGAAGAGGCCTATTTCTGTGGAATGGGTCTTTACATTGGGCGAGAACACTCTCTTTGAGCAGATGGGTGGATGGATTCAGTCACAGGGAAACTATGGCTTTCCAGGGGGGATATCTTCAAGAGCCTGACCACAGTGAAACTATCACTCCATATTCTACCTGGTTTCTTTGGAGCCAAAAATGCTCTAAAAGTGCCTAATAAGAATTCCATGCAAAGCCAGTTGGGGCGTTACCCCTACCTGGATACAGGCAAGCAACATTACAGAGAGAACACTAGGGAAGCCCCCATGCACTCCTCTGAACTCCTGGAACGAGGAGCAGGATACAAACGTAAAAGCAAATACCAGGTTGGTGGTGGTGGGGGGTGTCTGTCATAGCAAAATAATATCAGAGTCTAGGGGCACCTTAAAGACTAACAGCATTTATTTCAGTAGGAGGTTTTGTGAGTCATAGCTCACTCCTTCAGATATGTAAAAGGAAGGTCACACTGGGACTTCTTCATATGGGGAACATTACAGGGAGAGGAGGTGAAGTTGAGAGAGGGAGGAGAGCCTGGAGTAGTGAGAATCTAATCTGGGGACAGGAGTTTTAAGCCTAAAAACCACATGTAATAAATTTCACATGACAAAGAGCCCCAAGACATGAAGCCAGTGCCGTGCACCATCACTTTCCCCTTCCCATCCTGTTTCCTGGTTACCTCTTCTTCTCACACTGACCTCTGTCCCAGCTCCACCTAATCCTCCCTCCACGTGCACACATACTGGAATGCTGATGGTTCCGTCTCTCTCTGAGACCTGGTTTACTCTTGCTGCTCTGAGATTGATTTAGCTTGCCTTTCTCATAGCCAAGTGACATAAACAATTTCTACATTCCAGGTAGGAATGCTGGACACTTTAGGTCCATTCTTCTGTGGAGAGTAGAGAAAAGGCTACATCAATTTTATTTGATCAGTGAAGGTGATAGGATTGCCAACTCTGGGTTGGGAAATCCTTGAAGATTTGGGGGATGGAGCCTGGGGGAAGGAAGTGCTTTGGGAAGGGGAGGGACCTCAGTGGGGTATAAAACAGTTGTTTTCTCCAGGAGTCTGGAGATCAACTGCAATTCCGAGTGATCTACAAGCCTAACCTGGAGGCTGGTAAGTTTAGGAGGAGACCTATAACTCTGTAGGATTTCCCCTGTATAGGGGTCTGTTGACATATGTTTATCATCTTCCACCTTGTGCCCAGTGGGGAAAAAGGCCTGGCAGTATGTCATCTAATACTGAGTCAGACTACTGATACATCTAGCTTGGTGTTGTCTACTCTGACTGGCAGCATCTCTCCAGGTCTTCGGCAGAAAAAAAGATCTTTCACCACACTTGCTACCTGAGATCTCAAGTCTCCAATGACTGAATCTCTTTATATGAACAGGGATGCTAACTGCTTGGAAGGGGGAAAGTCCCATTCTTTTAATAGAGGGACAGAACATTTACTAGATAATGTTTTCCTCCCCATGGCATGATAAGCTTTGGCTGCCCATTTCCACAGATTAAGCCTCTATTAAAGGGCCAGGACAGTTTGCTGCTGGTTGGTTGGCAAGTGTCTTGTGCATGCCTGTCTTTCTTTGCTGTCTTAGCCCTGTTTCATTTCGGAGAAGGCAGGGAGAAAACAGGGCTGAGCTGTACAGGCTCAGCAAGATATCAGACAAAAGTGGTCTTTTTGTTTGATGGGGAAATCAGTACTTTAGGGGGTCAACTGATAAAAGGATTGATGGTGAGAAGTTCTGGACAGATAATGGAGGGGAACTGATGGGGTAACCTGCGTGGGGAAATGACTGGCTTGCATTCTCTGAAATGGGTGTTGAACTACAGTAGCAAATGTGGGGGTAAGAGATGGTTTGGTGCTTTGGGCTGAGATTGCATTTCTACTTTTTATTCAGTTTGTGGCTTTAGACAACCTTACCCTCATTGCGCAGCAGTCTGTGTGGGCAGACAAATGGCTCTGGGAAACTCAGAAGCAGCTGGGCATGAGGACCACAGTGGTCCCCTGTTTTTGATCCCCAAATCTGTTTTGAGAAAGAGCAGATGTGTGTGTTTGTATGTTAGTTATATGTGCTTGTCTAGCATCCATTTGTGTGCATGAGACAGAGAAAGAGAGAAAAGCTGGAGTCTTTTGACATCTCTCTGATTTGGTATCAGATACCACTTTAAAATGGGCAAATGATTTCTGTGAAAGTCTTTCTATATGCATAATACTTACTTCTGCCGCCCACCCCCCCAATCTCTGGCTGCTGCTTAGCTAGTCTGAGGTGATGTGGTCACAACCCAGGAAGGCAGGGTTGCATGTCAGAAAATGATTTGCTGTTGTTTCTGAGTGCTGCCTCCAGAAGGCAAGGGTGTGTAATTCATCCTGTTAGTGTTCTCATGTCTCCCCAGAGGTAGTGTGATGGGAATTAGATCTGTGATCCATAAGCATCCAGTGACCATGAAAATCCCTTGTGGTGCTTTGGAAAGCCAGAAAGGTGCTTGAAATATGGCTGATCTAAATCAAACTCTGAGTGGAACAGTGACAGCTTGTTTGTTGCAGTAAAACTGTTATATTGCTGATCTCCTTGGCACCTGAATGTAGCACACTAACATGTTGATTATGACTTAAAGCCAGCATGTAACTCTCTTTTCTAGCTAATAGCACAGAATTTCCACCCATGCTGTAGGTCAGGGCAATACTCCTTGTGGCTTTGTAAATGGTAGAATATCTTGCCCTGTTCTCAAAAATTAACCATTAGATTATCAGCATAATTCATACCATGATATTTCCCACTACTGTGTATGGATACGTAAACTGGGCAATGAAGAAAGCTGACAGGAAGAAAATTGATTCATTGTAATGTAGTGTTGGAGAAGAGTTTTACAGATACCGTGGACTCTCAAATAGACAAATAAGTGGGTTGTAGATCAAATAATGCCTGAACACTCTACAGAAGCTGAAATGACCAAACTGAGGCTATTGTACTTTGGTCATATTTTGAGAAGACAAGAGTCACTGGAAAAGACAATAACGCTAGGAAAGTTGAAGGCAGTAGAATAAGAAGCCCCAACATGAGATGCATCGACTCAATAAAGGAAGCCGTGGTCTTCAGTTTGCACGATCTGGGCAAGGCTGTTTACAATAGGATGTTTTGGAGGTTATTAATTCATAGGGTCACCATAAGTCACAAGTGACTTTATAGCACATAATGCACACATACAACCACTAAATTGTACCAGTCTTTGTTATTGAGTAATAATAAACTTTTAAGAGAAGGGAAAAGTAAAGAAATGACCTTTTGTCAGCCTCATCATTTCCAAGGCATGCAGTGTTGACTGACTTCCATAGGAATAAAATCAGGTTGTGACTGAATTCTGGAATGTGTTTTGAACATTGGAGAGGTGGATTACATGGACAGGATATTTACTTCTTGAATGTTTTGCCAGGAATCTATGCATGCCTATGAACATACTGGCTCACAGGGCACATCATTATATTTTAGCCTTTTAGCCTCAGTTTCTCAGTCTGTAAAATGAGAATTAAAGCATGTGTGTAATGTAGCCCACAGAAGTATGCCTTAGAGAGCAACCAAATTTTGAGGGGTGTAAGCTTTTAAGACTCAAAGCTCCCTTTGTTAGACAAGTGCACCAGACCAGGTGTGAAAGCCAGGGCAGGAAACAGGTGGTGATGTCAGACAGAGGAGGCAAGACAAAGGGCTGGTATTAAACACAGGCCGTGTCCCTTTCTGATAGACTGGGGGAACAGGGAACTAGATAGAAGAGCTTCACTTGGCTATCAGTCAGGAAGCTAAAAGTACAAAGCAGCTGCTCAGCTGAATGGAGGAGGAACAGCCAGCCCCAATTTCTAGGCTGACCACAATTTTACTGGCTCCATGCCTGATGAACAGGCCTGAAGTCAGTGTGGGCAGGCGATGAGGGCAGGGATCCCTTTCAGATTTGCAGCACCCCCATGACTTGCCCCCTGTGGCTTTCTCCTGGTCATGTGCACCCGCTCCTTAGCCTTGGCTCACCACAGCCTCTCAGAGGTTGCTGAGTGGCCTCCTTGTCTGGGCTGTGCTCGGTGCTACCGCTTCCTCATCTCGTAGCTGCAGACTCTTCTGAGGGAGAAAGGCAGGTGGAGCATGAGAATAACCAAGCAGGCTACGGGAGCCCCTGGGCAAGAAGAGGAAGCACTTCCCCAGTAAGCTGAGGCTTCAGTAGCACTGGAGAAGGGGCCATGGCACTCCGGGCTTCCCCGATGAAGAGAAGAACAAAGCCCCACCTAAGGAGTCCCACCTTCAGAAGCAAGCTTGATTGCAATGCTTTGCTCCTCCCCACCTCCAAAAGAATGGGGTCTCACTGTGGGGATTCAGATTTATAGTTGTAAATTAGGGGATGAGAGAAAGAGTTGTTTGGGGAGCTGACTGTGATTTCCCCAGTTGCCCCAGAGTGCACATTATATTTAATTTACTTAGTGGCCCCAGGTGCCCGGACCTCCCCTCCCCGAAAAATCCTGGGTATGTAGCTGCTGATGAAGGAACACCCAGGTAAGGAAATGGGATCTTGATCACTCCAGCCCAGTTGAAGGGAACTGAATTTTCAATTAATCAATTCATGAGTTAAGTTTATAAGACTGCAGGACTAAAGATCCTGGGAAGAGGAACATATGTGTTTGGTGGTTAGAGCCTTCGACTAGGACTGGGGAGATGAAGGTTTGGATCTCTGCTTACCCTGGGACTGTGTGCGTGACCTTGGGCCAGGCACTCTCAGCTTTACTTACCTTATAGGATTGTTGTGAAGAAAAAATGGAGGCAGAAGAAACATCCTCTTCCATGGGGTCCATAGAGGAAGGGTGGCATAAAAGGTGTTCAAAATACCAGTAAATTGAGTTGGGTCTACTATATTTTGTTTTCTGTTCAAAGTACCTTTGCTTTCCTGGTATGTGGAATCCTATTAGCCCTTTTTGCTCAACAGAATTTGCAAGAGAGATCTGCCAGCTGATGTCTCTTGCTCGAGGGAGTGCTTGGGATGCTATGGCACACATGCTATAGTAATGATTAAAAGAAAAGATTGCCTAAATATACTAAATGTAAGGTGGTTTTTATTGCAGATCTTTTTCGCAGATAAGTCTTGTGTTGTTAGGAAAAAGAAGAAGCAAAAGGGCTGGCTAGAAGCCTAATCTGGTAGAGATTAGATTAATAATTAATCTGTAATTCAAGTAATTATTCCATTATATTGACTGATGATTTTATTATTCGGATAATCCCCATTTGAATGGAAACAGTGGTCTCTAAACATTTGATAGAAAAATGTTGTATTAACCATTGTAAATATTAGCCTGAGCAGTTAGAAACTTGGTATTTTTAAAAGGTGACTGAATTTCCAAATATGTAGATAAAATTGATACAGCTGATTGTATCAGGTTTAGCACAAAAGGGGTTTGATGATGTGATATAATTGGCTATAAAGGTTTCACAACTTACTTTTCCTCTACTGAGGTTGGACTGTCAGAATCTGACCATGTTTTCCACTCTGTGTAATCCCTTTGCTTTCATTCTTTTTAGTCTGTAGAATTGCTTACCAGTGCTGCTTAGGTGGAAGAGAGTCCTTGTTTGCCAAATGCCAAATAAAATGTTTTTAAAATGGGCCAATGCTGTCATGCTGATGGTTTGTGATGAGTGTCAGACAGATGGTTCCTGGAGACCAATGGTTTGCCATTGTCTACTAGAAAGCAGGTATATTGTAGGGATTTGTTAAAAGTCAGAAATGATAACTAGTTATGCAGGAAGTGTTGGGGAAATACAGGGCCTTTGTATGCAGAGGCCAAATTGTCCTAGTGGACAAAATTCACATACTACTTCAGTTCTCACCAGTGTTGTAGTTTATTAGAGGATGGAAAGGAAGGTGCTGGTCTTGCCATCCTGTTCAACAGCTGGCTTGGAGAGTGAATGATGTGTGTTGTTATTATGTATAGTATTTTGCTGATCTCCTTTCTGCATTTAATGCAAGGTATAAAGTTAAGAATTCAAATAACAACAGTGGTATTAACAATGAAATAGCAAGCAGCAGGGATGGAATCCGTTTTTAAGAGCACAGCCAAATAAGACAGTGGTGTCAAACTTATTTGTTACAAGTGCCGTGTCTGACATAAATGTCACTTTGTCGGGCCAGGCTATGTGTGCCATAAAATGTAATGCCTGGTACCAGAGGTAGAAACTGTATAAAGGACAGCAGCTGGTAAGCTCCAAGTTGGTGTATCTTTACTCCAAGGCCCCATGGGCTGGGAGGGGGGTACAGAGGAAAACCCATATAGGCGGACTGGAGAGGCAGCAGTGCAGCACTGGGCAGATGCTCCCACGCTGCTTGACTGCTGCAGAAGAGGTTGTTCTGCCGTGCTGAAGCCACAGTGGAGTGGCTCCACCCACTCTCCCCCAGCACTCCCTCCTTTGCACCAGTTGCTCGTGGGCCGCATAAGAGCCTTAGATGGGCTGGTTCTTGCCCCCAAGCCTTATGTGAATGTGAAATAATACATATCCACTCTGCACATGAACACAGTAATGAAGTAGCTTGGCAGGTCCTCCTGGAAAGCTGCAGGGCCACCACAGAAAATGTCTTGTCCTACCTCTGCTCCAAGACTTCACCTCATGGAATGACAGAACTTGGATCAACTTCCTTCTGGAAAATCTGAAAGAACTAGCATTGCCAGGTTTCCCTCGGCAACAGGCAGTGGGATTTACTTGGGGGGGGGGAGGCCAGGCCAGTGGTGCAGACACAGTGAGGTCGCTTTCAGTACATGGCAGATTGTTCTGGTATTTGTGTTCAAAATACCAGAGCATCCTCAGCATTGCCAGTGATGCACTACCATGACTTACAGGCACACAGAGAGTGACATCAGCATGTCAGGTTGCAGCTAGTATCTCCCCCTGTTTTTACCCCATTCCCCCCTGTCAGCCAGTTGATTGGCAGTGGGGGCAGCAGCTTGGGTGTGGGATATCCACTGTCCCTGACTTGGGAGCTGGCAGTCCTAGGAAGAACCAGGGTGGGAGGATCATATGGGAGGAGACACTGCTGCAGAACAGGGTTGACAGTCTCTGGGGCTGGGGGTGGAGATCTGAAGTTAAAACTGATCTCCAGGCCACAGAAACCAGTCCCTTTGGAGAAAATAGTAGTTTTAGAAGGCAGACTCTATGGTATACCATAGATCGTAAGTGAAAATATGCAAACGTACGAACACAACACTACTGAGGAGGAGAGGCACAGGCACCTTTCACCCACAGACATTTTCTGTGCCCTTTTATTCCCCATTCCTACAGCACCTTTGACTTAACATTCTGCTTCTAGCCCTGCAAGTGGTTTCCCTGTGACGAGGTGTGTTCAACAACCTATGGCTAGTGGATCATGAGCAAAGATGTTGCATTGCCATGTAACATGCAACCAGTATGCATAATGAGTTCACCCTCAGTCCCTGTAGAGGCCTCAGACTGGGAGGGGGTTTAATCTTTATCATGGTCCTCCACCTCCCTCCCATGTCCTACTTGGCTCTGGGCTGGAGGAGCTTAAATAGCTCCTCACAGTCCTTGCAAGCCCATCACTCCTCCTCTGGTTTGTGGGGAGCTATCAGATCTGATGTGTGGCCTCCTATCCATGTAAAAGGCATGGGAATGGTCTGTGCCCCCTTGTGGCTAACTTTTCTCTGGCCTCTTCCTTGGCCTGACTCCATCAGGCTGCTGTTGAGCCACAGAGGCTCTTTGGCTTCTGGCCTGCTAGGGCTTAAAACCATCTGCTTCTGCTGCCCCAAGGAAGCCTGGTCCCACAGCCACACTGACCACTGACCTTGCCTCTGGGGCCATAGGTAAGGCCCATGTTCCCTTCTTGCCCCTACTGAGCCCTGCCCAGCCCTCTTGGTCTGCCTTTGTGGTGGTGATAGAGCTGGCATTGGAACTCCCATCCAGGTTCACTTCCCAATGGGATAAGTGAGGTAACCTGTACCATCCATCTTCTAACAGGTGTGGGCTGGAGGGACCCTATAGCTCAAATCTTCCAACAATTTCAATTTGTTCCGGAGCCCAATTTAAAGTGCTGTTTTTGATCCATAAGGCCCTAACAGTCTGGGTCCATAGTACTCAAGGGAACATCTCCTGTGCATAACCTCTTGTGTATTAAGATCTGACAATGAGGCCCTAATCAGGATGCCATTGCAGGTAGGTGCTGTATTGGTATCCACGGGGAGCTGTAGTCATCCCAGCATGGTGGCCCTCCCTCCCTTTGGAGGAACATACAGCCAGTTCATTGTTTTCTTTTCCTCTAGGCTTTTAGGATAGAATTTGAGTCTCCATTTCTTGATGGCCATCCTTGTCAGAAAATGTTCTTCTAGCTTGCAATTGGATACTTGCTCTGCTACCATGTCTCAGTAATCTATACACCATCTTTATAGGGGAGATACTCAAACTTTGCATTTCAAACCACACAGGAAATTGTGGCTGCAAACCAAGAACACTTCATTTCATACACAGAGAATGAAACCGAAGTAGTGTGATGTGGGAAGAGTTATGATTCTTTATTCCAAATCTTGGTAATCTCCTCTGTGTTCTGAGGTTGCCACACTTCATCTAACAGTGTGAACTCTGAGCCAGATGCTGATATAGTCAGAATTCATCTAAACCACAAACTCACAGGGTGGCCTTAAGTAAGTTATTATTTCTTCAGCCTCAGTGTCCCTCTGCCTGCTACATATGGAGATGATATATTAGCCTACCTTAGAGTGCTGTTGTATGGGTTACTGAGATAATGTATAGGATGTTCCTTGAGCACTTGAGATGTGCCATGTGCTTTGTAAATGCTAATGATTATGAACCCAGCCTTCCTTAGCAGAATTAAAGAGCTCAGCCTTCACAATGGATGGCATTGATTTAATAACACAAATAAAGCTACAGTTCATATCTCTATCATCACAAAGTTCACTGCTTTCTCAGTTTTTAAAATGATGACCTTATTGGACCACTGACCCCTTTACAAGCATTCAGAATGTATCAGAATGTGTTGTGTTTTTTTAAAAAAGGGATGGTATTTCCACATATTAATACTGTCTACAGATTATTTGGTGTTACTTAATTGTAAAACATAATAGTGAACCATTACAATGTGATTAAAATACTTTTGCAAGAGTAAAATATAATGAGGGACAAGTAGCAGTTTTCAGGACATGATATATGAAAGTCACTCACCCCCGTTATCTTGGTTCAGAAGTGCTTTAAAGAGGGAGGGGACTGCAAGGGATAGTAACACAGGGCAATGTGGTATAGTGGCTAGAGTGTTGGAGTAGGAGAATGGGGAGAGACCAGTATTCAGATCTCTGCTCCGCCGTGAAGCTCTTATGGTGACCTTACGCCAATCACTATATCTTATAGGATTCTTTGCAGGATTCTTGTGAACATAAAATGGGGCATTTGTGTATCAACTTCCTGAGCTCATGAGAGGAAGAGCAGGCTTTTAAAAGGAAACTTATCCATGATATATGGCAATGGCAGCAGGCGAGACTGTTGTTTTTCTTGTGGACCTCCTTTCTTCACTTCCAAAGAGGCTCTGAGTGCCCCTCTTTCTGTTCTGAGAAGGAAATGCTGCATCCAGGAATATGCACTTCCTGGCAAGAGCCAGTCTTTTTATGCCTATTAAGGAAGACTGATCACATCCTGCATTCAGAAGAGACAGTGTTGTGTAGAGGTTAGAGTGTAAGACTAGGATCTGGGCATACTAGGTTCAAATTCCCACTCCCACAGAAGTTTACTGGATTACCTTGGACCATCACTCTCTCAGCCTTACATATCTCAGAGGGCTGCTGTTGGGGGAGGAAGAGAGGGAAATGGTATTGTAAACTGCTTTGGGTCCCCATTGGCAAGAAAGGCAAGATATTAATGAATGCATGCATGTAAATAAATATATAGCCTGAAGCAGGCATGAAACAAATATTATTTCAGGAGATCCTTATTTATCCAGAAGAGTACCAGAAGCAAAGGAGCTTAACAATAATAATGCTTCTTTCTCCCATGCTTGCTAATTCCACCAATTCATTTGAATCCCAGATATAGGCCAAGGACAGACTGGCAGTTTGCTCCGGTAGCCAGTCGTAGCAAAAAAAACCCGGATTAAACTATACCGAGTTTTCCCGTTCACACTGCGGGGGCCTCTGCTGGAAGATATGGGACAGAGGCGCGCGGGAGTGTTCAGATTGCCGTGCTGTAGGCATGCTATATTTGCTGTTTCCCCATTAATTTGGCTGTGGGTGTATGGGTGTATGTGCGCATGAGCGCTCATGCGCATAAGCGCATTTTGCCGATTTTTTTTTTTTGGCCCTGCAATGCCAGCACTGCATTGGGCAGTGGAGCGGAGCACAGCCAATCACACCGCTGCTGCCTTGTGCCCAATGCGGTTTCCGCCTGGCTTTTCGCCTGCACGTTCAGACTCCCTGGAAGCGGAGAAACGCGCGACAAACGCGGGCTTTCGGATTTGCAACAGCTTTTATCAGGTGTTTTTTTAATCCGGCAGTGAAGCGCAACAGCACCGGTAGGTTACGGATGGGGGACGCCAGGCAGATTTGCCTGTGTGAACGTCCCATTTACTCCGGTATTGAATCGTTGTCGGCCCGGGTCCCTTCCCGGGGCAAATTGCCAGTCTGTCCTCGGCCATAGATAGGGTATTTCAGAAACATGGTGAAATGGAGAAAATCAATGGGATACAGTCATCTCTGTATCTATAGATGGGTCAGGGAGCAATGTGTTGGGGGTGTTGCTGTGGTGACTAAAGGGAACATTCACATTTGGAAGCAGTAAATATCTGAATACCAGCACCAGGAGGCAACATTAGGATAAGGCCTTGGCCTCTTTGCCTTCCTGAGGAACTGGCTGGCCACTCTGTGATGCTGGACTAGATGGACCACTGATCTATCCAGCATAGCTCTTGTTATATTGTCTTCAAATATTTGCTTCCAGTATTTCAGAATGCCTGGGAAGGAAGTCAGCAGCACAGATGTTCAGAGACAAGAAGTCAAGGTCAACATCAGGCAGTTTTCAGGGAGATCAGACAGAACATGCATAGTCATAAGTAAGTATGGTCAAGTTCAGGTCTCCAGGAAATCAATAGGTTGATTGGGATAAGCAAATAGGACCTTTGACTGGGTTAGCAGGTCTGTCCCAGATGGAAGAGATGATCCTTTGTGTCCTGTGAGAAGGACAAATCAGGTAACATTGCAAGCCAAAAGTAGGATTACCAACTGCATGAATGAAAAAAAAAAATGTCCCTTTAATATGTGGAAACAGGCAGTTGAATCTGTGTATGGAATACAAGTAACAAGCATCACTGGGCAAATAATACATGAAGCCTCCATCAAAGGGACAAGACATCTTGAGGTTTAGGGCATAAGGTGTTGGGACCTGTCTTGTAAAAGATGCAGCTCATATCTTACACTGCTGCTTTACACAATACCAAAATTGTTAACTGGGGCTGACTCACAGTTCTTCTATAACTTGTTTATTGGCTCTTTTCTTTTTGAAGGGTGGTGACACAGTGATATTCCCAAATCCACGGTTGTAAATAGCCTCCCTCACTTTGTGGAGCTGCTATGAGTAATCCGAACAGAAACATCTCAACTCTTTTGACATCTCCAAGCAGCTTTGTGTGGCATTTGGTGTTAGGGCTGCCAAGACTATCAAGGGTGGGCCCTGCCCCCACTGCTGATCAACTAGCTGGCAGAGGAGTTACTGGCATTAGGGGGAGGCCTAGTTCTTCGTTGCAGTGATGTTGACAGGAGCACAGCAGCATAACTTCCAATGCATACTAGAAGTGTCATCCTTGCATTACTGGCAATGTGGGATGTCCTGGTATTTGGGCAAAAACAGCTTTTTACCATAGAGTTTTTGCCCAAATACCAGAGTGTCCCAATGTTGCTGGCGATGTGATGATGTCACTTCCCATGCATGCTGGAAGCAACATCATCGTGTCACTGACATGTAGCTGTGATGCTGGCCTATGTCTCCTCCCCGCTGCTGATAAGTCCTTGTATCCCCCACCAGTTAATTGAACTTGCACATTTCTGACACTAACCTTTCATAGACATTAAATTAACTTTTAAGAACAATGCTATTTTTACTCTCATAGCAGCTAAAGGGGAATTTCAAGCATAATTTGCACAAAATTCACCTTAAGCCAGGCAAACATGGCATGAGCAAAGTGGAGCCTATCAGGTGGCTGGAACAGTACTAGGATTGCCAACTCTGGCTTGGGAAATTCCTGGAGATTTGGGGGGGGAGCTAAGGAGTGCAAACTTTGGGGAGGAGAGGGAACTCTGCAGGAATGTGACATCACTCTAGAGCTTCGGTTTCTCCTAAACTCTACATTATACCATACAGTTCATCTATGAAACTAACATTTCCTCCAGGGGAACTTATCCCTGCAGTCTGGATATCAGTTGTACTCCTGGGAGAACTCCAGTTACTTCCTCCAGGCTAGTAACATTGGGAGCATTTTTAACCAGAAATATTCCTAAAAACACTTCATTCCTTAAACAGAAACTGTCATGTCACAAACTACAAAAAAGCTGTTTTTCCCCTCCAAAAACTTAAGAGAAAATGGTCCCACCATTCACACCTTGTCCAATGTCTCCAATGAAAAGACCAGCTTATCCCTCAGACCTGACAGTTTCAAATCCATTCCTTCTCTCTCTCCTTAGGCCCACATTATGGATGAAAGGCGATTCCTCCAGTCTACTTGCTGAGGGGGGACTCATGCAGCTGGCTCTTTTATTTAACTGTGAACCCCATTTTTCTGCCTGAAAGGGTCTCAGACCAGTTCAATCAACAGAATAAATGAACAGCATAATAATCAGATGAAGGTTAATACGTTCTTGAAGTTTAGGTTACCAGCATTTTGGTGGCTTTATTGCCACTCTCCTCAGAGAACAAAAGATTACTTTGGCCAATGCAGTTGTATTGCTTTTTGTGAAACACCCTTGCTAAGGAAGAAAAGGAGAGCAATACCTAACCATAGAGTTATTATATTTGCTTTATCACAGTGTCCTTAAAGGGCTGATACCAGAGTCCAAAACCATTTCTCAAGGCCAAACAGGATGGCCAGGCTGTGCGTTTAATTTACGGTGCTCTGGCAACAAAAGGAATAAATCTTGGTCTTGTTGTTTAATTAACAGCCCGTACAGTAGTCATTGGATGTAACAAATGGAATCCCCAGCCCCATCAAATACATCCTGGCTTCTAAATTTATGTTTTGTCAGAGGGTTTGGCCTCAGACACTTAATCCAGGTTTAATAGCCTCTACACTTGCTTATACTCTCACTACTTTTTCCCATGAGCAGAAAGACTCAAGACACTTTGAAGAGACTGGCAATGGGGAAGTAATCCTTGAAATGGATGATGCTTATCCAAATGGCTGCTTGAAATAATTTCCAAATGACAGGACTCTTAACATTATCCTGGATACGATCTCGGTTTTCTTTTTCATTTACTCCCCTGGATCCCACGTCTTATTCAGCCCTTTCTTCATCTGTTACTACCAGAAGTCACACCCCACCAAGATATGTATATGTTTAGGAAAATGGAAGATCTTCAAAGGATTAGAATGTTAAAAATTGGTTACTATTCAGGTGTAACTCCTCTGTAGGGTGCCAGGTCTGTGCTGGAAAATACCTGGAGACTTTGGGGATGGATCTGGGAGAGGGTGGATTTGGGGAGGGGAGGGGCCTCAGCATGGTACAATGCTATAGAGTCCACCCTTCAAAGCAGCCATTTTCTCCAGGGGACCTGATCTCTGTCAGCTGGAGATCAGTTGTAAAAGCAGGAGATCTCCAGGCCCCACCTGGAGGCTGGCAATCCTACTTTTCTGGTATAGCACCAGAGAATAGAAACCCTGATAGTTATTAGTAAGGATAAGTGAATGCTCCTTTATATTTCACCCTCATTTATATTTTTATCAACTTCTAGTATCAGAGCTGATTTGGGAGAAAAATGTTTCTAGCACATATGGTCTAGGTAGGGAAGGGGTTCAGTCCAATTGCCCAAACATTTTATTCCTCTATGAAAGGAGGCCCCAAACTCCACTTATTTTCCATGTGTGTAAATGGACAAAGATACCCCATTGGATCTAGTTTTCCTTTAGTTTCATAGAACTAATAGAACTAAAAAAAGTTTGGCTTCACAAACTTTTTCTCTTCTGGGTCTAATAGCAGCTGTGTGCATTTACAATCAGCAAATCAGTATGGAAAGAAAGAGTTAATTCTCCTTTCCCGGGTCCCAGTCCATATTTTAAGGGAAATTAGAGATATTAAGAGATTTCAGGTTATCATTGATGCTTCCTCACACCTTATCTAATTTGTTTTATTTATTTAGGCATTTATACTTCTCCGCCCCCTCTGGGGAGTCAAAGCAGCTTATAAAAAACAATCAGACAAAAACATATCCAATACAATGTTCTAACATCCTGAACTGATTATGGTTTCAGTAGTTTGGCTCATTCATAGCATGTCAGCCTACCAATAATCCTGGGCTAACAGAAGCCATAACACAGGGTAAATTCCAGTAACAGAGGAAGCATAGAAGCTCAGTCCTATGGCAGCCAGGCTGCCTGTTTTGGCAATCTTTTGCCCTTGGCCTCTCTCCCCTGCCACCCCTTGATAGGGTGTGAGTGGGGGAAATGTGTGTGGGGGAAAATGGTATTCTGCAATGCCACAAAGTAAAGTCTGTCTGCATAACTGAAAGTGATGATACCACATTGCAGGATATTCTAGTATCCACCTGAAACTCTAATATTTAACATATCATTTCAGGGACATATTAGAGTGTCCCACAATGCAGTGATGTCACTTCTGGTTATGCAGCCAGAAGTGATGTGGCACCACAGGATGCCAATTCAGTACATCTCTGCCCTCCCAGTCTACTCAGCTCAGATCTTCTTCAGTTTTTCTGGCTGTACAGTTTCCCCTCTTTCTGGCATTTCTGCATGATGTTTTTGCTGTAGTTCAACTTCCTAACTGCATTGATCTTCCTTCCTAGCTTACACACAGTGTCATTTTTTGGCTGTTGCTTTTCAGATTTCCCCTCAAGTTATATCACTGTAGAAAACCCACTGAATAAGTTCTACTGACTTCAGTGAGGCTTACTTACTTTCAAGTAAGTATTTACAGGCTATATTAACAAATGCAAAGTACTTTAACAACTTCTTGATCTTTCCCCTGTGGACAGAGGCAGCCTCTCTGTTGTGTCCTGGGATCAGAAGGCAGAGCTGGCAAAATACAGCCAAGCTTCGCTCTCTGAGAACAATAGGGACTAGGTTCCTGAGCTCGCCAGTAGAGAACCAATGGCAGCATTGGCGGGCGATTCAAACCCGCCAATAGGAATATGGGGCCGTCCCCCCCTAACTGTATATAGTTGGCCTCCGGCCGTTACTGTTTGTTCTTGTCTTGTGTGAAGTACGAATAAACGTGTCTTCTCTTATGTCGTCGTCCGAGTCATGAGGCCCGAAACCCAGTACTTTACACTCTCCAATGCCATTGTTAACAAACCTTCTAGTGATATGTCACACCAAACCAATGAACCCCCACGGTATTCCATCATGTCGATATAAGTATCAATGAAAGTACCAAGTGTGTAAGAGAAGGCCCAAGACACACACAAAGCAAAGATGAATTGGAGAAAGGGTTCCATGAGGAAGCACAGTTGTTGGTGCAGTTCAGCTGGAAGCAGGGCAACAACTGAGAAACGCTAGAATGGTGTTTTTGTCTGGACATAGCCAATCTCTACCGCCACCCACTCATTGTAGTGCACTCACATTACTGAAAGATGAGACAGACTGTAGCACTTGACTCTCTCTCTCTCTGTCTCTCTCTCTCTGACTCCAGGTCTGTGGCACTGCCTGCTGATATGGCAGAACATTTTCCCCTGTGGCCAGCAGGCACAGCACCAGAAAGAATAGAGCAGCAAGCAAAGAGGAGACAATCCTTGTATAGGCTCAAAGCTCTTCCACAAGCTATTGAGCTAGCAACAGGATTGGTATAAACAGCCTTCTAGACAAATTTAGAGTCCAGTGGCACCTTTATTCAAGGTATGCGCTTTCATGTGCAAGGCACACTTCTTCAAAAACATTAGAATGGTAGACATATTTGAAAAAGTGTGCCGCTCCATGTCTGATGCTATTGAAGCTGATTACATGTTGGAGACTGGTGTCCGATTTTGTATAGAATTGTTACTGTTCCCAATGCATGTCAGTAAAAGTATGAAAACCACAGCAGCTTAAAGGGAACACCCTGAAGGATGAACTTTGAAACATTGTAATCAAACATCGGGACACAACATCAAATTATTTAGTAGTTCTCCCTTGTTTATACATTGTAGTAGAAACCAGTTCTCTATTATTTACATTTTGTACTTTTTCACTGTAGCTACTTTGTATACATTATTCTCTATTACATGTACTTCCGCTTTTTGGCAAGTTGTAATTGGTGAGTCTGTTAACTAAACTTGTGTTTTTGCCTTCTATTACCATTTTATCATATAATAGTGTAGTGAATATCATTGAAAGCTCAATGAAAGTGTCAGCTCAGTATGGGGAATGCATGAATAAGGGGAATTCCAAACATGAGTTATTAGGAAAGGATTTGAAAATAAAATGGCTAGTATTGTAATACTCTTGCATACATCATGCAGTTGCATGTGGAATACAATGTACTGTTTTGGTTTTCCCGTATCAAAAATGATATCACAGAGCTGGGAAAGGTTGAGGGAGTTACAGCACCTTCCTTACATGAAAATTCTAAGAAATTATTATTTTTTGTTTAGAAATAAAACAAGTAAGAGGTGTTGTAAGCATGGTGTAGAGGAAATGGTTAGAGAGAGCTTTCCTCCATAAAACACTAGAACTCTGAGTGAGCCATGAAACTGATGGACAGTAGATTCAGGAGAGACTGAAGGAAGTATTTAATGCAGTGCATAATTGAACTTCTGGAATTCATTGCTTCAAGATGTTGTGATAACCTAGTCCAGCATTCTTTTCCCCACAATGGCTGATCTATTGCACCAGAAAGCTCACAGAAGGAGCAGAGAGGTCAAAGCTTTTGTTGTGTCCTGGGATCAGAGGGCTGAGCTGGCGAAACACTGCCAAGCTTCGCTCTCTGAGAACAATAGGGACTAGGTTCCTGAGCTCGCCAGTAGTGATCCAATGGCAGCATTGGCGGGCGATTCAAACCCGCCAATAGGAATATAGGGCCGTCCCCCCCTAACTGTATATAGTTGGCCTCCGGCCGTTACTGTGTGTTCTTGTCTTATGTGAAGTACGAATAAACGCGTCTTCTCTTATGTCGTCGTCCGAGTCATGAGGCCTGAAACCCAGTACTTTACAGTGGCGACGAGGATGGGATTCTAACGCCCTCAGTGACTCCATGAACGACGAAACGGACACCGCCGAGCAACGCATCGCTGACCCCGAGAGCAGCACCGCACCGCTCGCCGAGCATCGCATCGCTGACCCCGAGAGCAGCACCGCACCGCTCGCCCCGGCGCGCGCCGTTCCTGACAGAACCATGGCCGCTTACCACGTAACATTGGAGCACTTCGACCAGTCGCAGCCAGAAACCTGGGACGCATGGGTCGACCAGCTCATCAGCTACTTGGAGCTCAACGAAATCCGCCACCCCGACCAGAAACGAGCGATTCTCCTGAACGCCTGCGGCACCCAAACCGTCCGCCTCGCCAAGAGCCTCTTGGTGCCCCGCACGGCCTTGGAGAGCTCGTTTGGAGAAATCCTGGACGTCCTAAATGGCTACTTCAGCCCCCGGCCGACCTTCCTGGCCAAGAGGATGGATTTCCAGAGGCGAGTCCAGACCCGAGGGGAATCCATCGCCAACTTCCTAGCCGCGCTAAGGGCGCTAGCCGTGGACTGCGGGTTTCCGAAGGTGGAGGACAACCTGCTGACTCAGTTCGTGTGGGGCCTGGCGGACTCCAAGCTGCGGCGTAAGTTGGTGGGACACCGGAAGCTCACCTTGGACGAGGCCCTCGACGCCGCCACTGCCCACGAGGCCGCAGAAGGGGATCGCCCGGTCGCGGCCGCGCAGGTGGTTGGAAGGAGCCCAAGCCCCGGAAACGAAGAGACGGACGAGGTCTTCGCCCTCAAACCCCAACAACGCCGGCCGGCGCCGTTCCAGCAGCCCAACCGGGAGCAAGCCAAGTATTCCGGCAACCGAGCCGTCTGTGCCAGCTGCGGGGAGGCCCACGGACGGAAATCCTGCAAGTTCCGGGATGCTGTCTGTCACGGGTGTGGAAAGCAGGGACACCTCGCACGGGTCTGCCGGTCCAAGGGCCCCCGGAATTCGAGATCGTCGGTCCCCCAGTACCGCGCATCGTCCACCGCACACGAGACAACGGAAGAGGTCGCCGAGCTGTACCACCTCACCGACCAACCACTGCAGGTACTTCGCCTCCCCAACCCCAACCTCTCCTCTGCCCCGAAGATCCAAGTAACCGTGCGGATCGAGGGGTCCCCCTGTTGCATGGAAGTGGACTCGGGATCGGCGGCGTCCATCATTTCCCTGGACACTTTAAAAAGACTTTGCCCACTAGGGGGACCCCCTCTACGTCCATCACCACTAAGCTTGGTGGATTTTCAAAAGAACCCTGTCCCCATCCGGGGAGTCGGCACTTTCCGAGTGCGGTACCGAGACTTTGAGGGGAACTTGGACTTGGTGGTGGTAGAGGGTAATCTCGCGAGTCTCCTGGGGCGGGCGTGGTTCGAGGCCTTAGGCATATCGATTGGGGGAGTAAATAAATGTGGGGTGCGGGACTGGGGGCTGTGTGCAAGGAATTCCCGGAGGTTTTTGACGGGAAACTGGGTTGTTACAAAGGGCCCCCGGTGTCGCTCCACTTAGACCCCACCGTGACGCCCATCCGTCGGCGCTTCCGCACCGTGCCCCTGGCCCTCCGCCCTAAAATAGAGACCGAATTAGACCGGCTGGTGGCACAGGGAGTCTTAGAGCCCGTCCCGAACGCTAGATGGGAGACACCGATAGTGACACCCGTCAAGCCAAACGGGGAGATCCGCATCTGCGCGGATTATAAGTGCACTATTAACCAGGCACTTCAGGCGCACGCATACCCCGTACCAGTGGTCAGCCATGTCCTAGCAACACTGGCAGGGGCGCGCATATTCGGAAAGCTGGATCTCGCGCAGGCGTACCAGCAACTCCCGGTAGATGAGGCCACGGCCGAGGCACAAACCATAGTGACCCACCGGGGGGCCTTCCGGGTGAAGCGGCTGCAGTTCGGGGTCAGTGTGGCCCCAGGGATCTTCCAAAATCTAATGGACGATCTGTTAAAAGGGATCCCTGGAGTGACGCCGTTCTTCGACGACGTCCTCATCGCCGCGACCACCCCGGAAAGCTTCGCCGCCCGCCTCCGAACTGTATTGGAACGCTTCCAAGCCGCGGGGCTGAAAGTGAAGCGAGAAAAGTGCCTCCTCGGGGTGCCGGAGGTAGAGTTCTTGGGATACCGGGTAGACGCATCAGGCCTGCATCCGGCGAGGGACAAAGTGAAGGCCATCGTGGAGGCCCCCGCCCCGAAGTCCAAGGCCGAGCTCCAGGCGTTCTTAGGCCTCCTGAACTTTTATCATTCATTTCTCCCCCACAAAGCCGCCGTGGCCGAACCCCTACACAGGCTGCTGGACAAGGCGACACCTTGGGCATGGGGAGCGAGGGAGGAGGCGGCGTTTCGGGGGGTGAAAGTCCTCTTGATTTCAAACGCAGTACTCGCGCACTTTGACGAAAAGCTCCCGGTCATCCTGGCGTGCGACGCCTCACCGTATGGGGTCGGGGCAGTCTTGGCACACAAGCTACCGGATGGGAGGGAGGTCCCGGTGGCTTATTACTCCCGCACGTTGTCCCCCGCGGAGCGGAACTACGCCCAAATCGACAGGGAGGGCTTGGCACTGGTGGCGGGGGTAAAAAAATTCCACAATTTTGTGTACGGGCGGCCCTTCACGCTCGTAACAGATCATAAGCCGCTCCTGGGACTGTTCGCGGCGGACAAACAAACGCCGCAAGTTTTGTCGCCCGGGTGTTGCGCTGGTCCTTATTTTTGGCAGGGTACCAATACCGACTGGAGCATCGGCCGGGCAAGGCGCTGGGTCATGCTGACGCCTTGAGCCGCCTACCGCTGCCGCAGACAGGGGAGGATCCGGCCCCAGCCCCCGCTGTCTTGCTGATGGAGGAACTGCCAAACCCCCCTTCAGGCTGCAGATGTGGCCGCCCGCACGTCCCGAGATCCCATTCTCTCCCGGGTCCTAAACTGGGTGGTGAGGGGGTGGCCAGCGGAACAGACTGGGCCAGAGTTCACAGCATACAAGGCCAGGCGGGAAGAGCTGTCCGCATTGAAGGGGTGTTTACTATGGGGAGATAGGGTGATCATTCCGGGGCCCATGAGACAAGGGGTGCTAGAAACGCTGCACGAGGCCCACCCGGGCATCGTACGAATGAAAGCTCTGGCAAGGAGCTACGTGTGGTGGCCCGGGTGGACGCAGAAATTGAATCTTGGGTCAGAGGGTGCACACGATGTCAGGAGGTCCGCCCCAATCCACCGAGAGCGCCAACCCAAAGCTGGGAGTCTACCCACAAGCCGTGGTCACGCCTGCACATAGACTTTGCGGGGCCGTTCCAGGGGCTCCAGTTCATGGTAACGGTAGACTCTTATTCAAAATGGGTAGAAATAAGCCCAGTGTCTACCACCTCTACCAAGGCGGCAATAAGGGCCCTGCGGAAGATATTTGCAACGCACGGGTTACCCGACACAATCGTGTCGGACAACGGGGCAGCATTCACATCTGCGGAGTTTCAAGCGTTCCTCGAAAGGAACCTCATCAGGCACATACGTTCCGCGCCCTTCCACCCGGCAACTAATGGACAGGCGGAGAGGACGGTACGCACCGCCAAAGAGGCCCTGAGCCGCATAACGGGGGGGGACTGGGAGTTCCGGCTGGCCCGATTCCTTCTCACATACCGCACCACCCCAAACCCCATCTCAGGACACTGCCCCGCAGAACTATTAATGGGCCGCCGCCCTACCACTTTATTAGACAGACTCCACCCGGACCGAGCTCCCGAGAGAAAGCTGGTCGAGAACAGGGAGGCGCCCCGAAGCTTCCTACCGGGAGACCCTGTCTACTTCCGGAACTACGGAGCGGGGCCGCAGTGGGTGGCAGGGCGCATCCTAAAACCCACCGGGCCGGTGTCATACGAGGTCCTAACCGATGGGGACCGGGTTCTCCGCAAACACATCGACCAGCTCCGGAGGCGACAAGACCCCGATAGAGAGATCGAGTTACCCGGAAATGCCGCCCCCGCCCCATCATCCGATCGACCGCAAGCACCGACAGCGGAGCCAGTGCCAGAGAGTCCACGGAATCCGGAGGGAGCCCCGGTAGCCGCTGAACCGCCGCCGCCGCTGCCGCCACCGTTGGCCCCGGTAGCAACTGAACCACCGCCGCCGATGCCGCCACCGTTACAGCCGCCGCCGTCACCACCTCGGCTACTTCCAGAGGCCCAAGCTCCTTGTGCGGGTGGACCAACCGACAGGGGCCCCGCCAGTCCGGTACCGGCCCCCGACGTTCGCTAAGGGAAAGGAGGCCACCAGCATACTTAAGGACTACGTCACCTGATAGGAGACGAACCATGGGGGGAGGGGTGTTGTGTCCTGGGATCAGAGGGCTGAGCTGGCGAAACACTGCCAAGCTTCGCTCTCTGAGAACAATAGGGACTAGGTTCCTGAGCTCGCCAGTAGTGATCCAATGGCAGCATTGGCGGGCGATTCAAACCCGCCAATAGGAATATAGGGCCGTCCCCCCTAACTGTATATAGTTGGCCTCCGGCCGTTACTGTGTGTTCTTGTCTTATGTGAAGTACGAATAAACGCGTCTTCTCTTATGTCGTCGTCCGAGTCATGAGGCCTGAAACCCAGTACTTTACAGCTTTCCCCTGCTACTACGCCATAGCTGACACTTAGAGATGTAGTATCTCCAGACATTCAGCCATCAAAGCTAACCACCATAGAGAGGCATATACTTCCTGGATTGACTGAATCCCTTTTTAAATTACCTTAAATAGCTACCATCACCACATTCCATGTAGAAAACAAGCAGGAACTCACAGTAAACATGAAACAAGTAGGAAACACCTGTGTGGAAAGGACAGTAGAGACTACTTGGTGTCTAAAGCATACAAATTATAATATAACTAGGAATAAAGCCCATTGTGGAAATAAATACAATGAGCTCTAGAAAGAGGCTCTGGGAGAGTGCCCCGGCTTTGGGCACTCAGTGACAATTTGCTGTGGCAATCTCAGCAGGGTATAATGACAGAGTCCACCATTTTCTCCAGAGGAATTGATCTTTGCTACCTGAAGAGCAGTAGTAATTTTGATTGATCTCCAGCCCACCCCCAAGTTTGGTAACAGTGGTTACCCAGGAGGGAGTGGCTGGTTTGGAGGGTGGAGTCTATGCCATTGTACCTGTCTGAGGTCCCACCCCTCCTCAACACTCACCCTCTCCAGGTTCGACCCCTCAAATCTCCAGGAATTTCCCAACCTGGAGTTGATAACCCTATCTCCCTCCCAGCCAACCATCAACCTACCTTTAGTTTTCCATCTCCTCCCCCCTCCTTCCTAGAGAGCAGTTGTAATTTTGAGTGATCTCCAGCCCCCGCCTGGAGATTGGCAACAATGGTTCCCCATCAGGGAATGGCTGGATTGGACGGTGGAGTCTATGGCATCGTACCTGTCTGAGGTGCCACCCCTCCTCAAACCTCACCCTCTCCAGGCTCTATCCCTCAAATCTCCAGGAATTGCCCACCTGGTGTTGGCAACCTGATCAGGACTGGGCCCAATGAGTTTTCTCCCAAAGGCCTACATAGGTGTGGAAAGGGCCTTTTACTGACAGAGGAGAAAGTACAGGTGCCAACTCTGATTAGAGAAATACCTGGAGATTTGGGGGGGGGTAGATCCTGTGGAGGGCAGCATTTGGGGTGTGTGTGGAAGGACTCAGCAGGGTATAATGCCATAGAGTCTACCCTCCAAAGCAACCATTTTCTCCCGATCTCTGTCATCTGGAGGTCAATTGTAACAGTGGGAGATCTCCAGGTCCCACCTGGAGACTGGCAACCCTAGGGAAAAGTCAGCCACACAGCGAAGAGTTGAAGAAAATGGTTTGATGGTCGCTGGCCCACCTCATTAGTCAGCCAGCCATGCTGAAGCTAAGCAGGAGAGAGAGCCTTTTTCCATTTATTCTGACAGGAAAGTGGCCATTGGGGAGGGGGTTATGGGCGGGGGAGGGGTTATGCTGAAAGTCCTTTGTTTTTTTACTCACAGAACCAAGCTTGGCTGCCTACCAACAGCCATTGAGGGGACAGTCCCTCACAGGAGTCAAGAGAACTGTCTTCCTCAGGAGACAGAGCTGTCTGCCAGGCGGTGTGGGTGGGGAAGAGGAGCAGACCCAGCACCCGGCCAATGGCACGCGAGTACTCTTGAGTGGCGGCTGATGGGACAATGGCTGAGGGAGGGCATTTTACAGCCAATGGGAGCACATGGAATCTTGCGAAACCAAAAGATAAATATTTATAAGGAGAGATATTCTTGAAACAAAGATATTCATGAAGATAAACAAAGATATCGATTTTTGTAATTATAATTTGCATGCTTTAGACACGAAGTAGTCTCTAGTGTCCTTTCCACACAGATGTTTCCTACTTGTTTCATCACCACATTCCATGGCAGCAAGTTCCACAGGTAAATTGCACATTGTGGGGAAAAGGATTTTCATTTGTCTGTCTTAACTATCAGTTTCGATAACTAAAGGGAAATGGACTAGGTGAAAATTAATCCTTCATCCCATCATCCCTTCATCCCAGAACTGATCCATTCTGAGGAAGCACCTTTCAAATATGGAACAGGTAACTGCTTTTTCAAAGGGTAGTTCAAACTGCCAGAATAAGCTTTGGTGATGATGATTGTGAACAAGTTGCAGAGGAAGCCATGCTGTCTAGATCAGCTGTGAGATAATCCTGATTTCCTAGAAAGATGGCCTTTTCTTGCTGACAGACAATTTTTCCACTGTAAAAATATGTTGTATTCAAAGACTGTAGGATTGATTTATGCCAGTGGTCTACTAAGAGTTAATCAATAGAATAACCGTTACCTCCTTATTGCAAAGAACTAGCTGATTAGAAACTTGATGAATGAGGTAATTTTTCATGGCTATAATTAAAACACTAGATAGCTTCTCATATAATTGATCTTTAATGCTTTCACGGAAAACTAGCCATCTCCAGAAAACATTTCCCCCCCATGTATTCATCTGAAGCTTCAGAGGGTTGCTGGTACTGGGAAGACCAGCCAAGAGTTCCTGGAAAAGAAAAAGGCATGGGAGAAAGGTTGGAAACAAATGACTGTCAAAGGTGATTTTGCTCATACACAATGAAATCATAAATCTATGAGTCCCTTGATTTTAGGGCCCTAGCAGAGGGTGAAACAGTGAAACAATTGACTTGTAATACAAATTTTCCCTGCTCATGGTTCTCAATTTTGTTACATCAATAGTCTTCACCCTCAAATTATTTTGAGTTTTTGTGCTGCATTGGTGCTTGTGTGGTTGTCATAACTTGGGGGTCAAGGCTGATAGTTCCTATTGGAGCATGCTGTTTATGCATTCTCAACTGCATTAACTTCTGATCTTTTGATAATGTTTGCAGAAGTGGCTCAATGTTGCAATTTTGAGCCAGCGTGAGTTTTCCCATCACTTCATCCATCACCAGAACCATAAAAATTCAGGTATACTAATTGTCCTTTGTCCTTCTGACATCTACTAACCTTAGTTGGTTGATCCTTGACCTTGGTTGCTTGTTCCTTGAGTTCAAGTCCTCTACCTCCCTACTCAGAAACAGCAGAGATCATGAAAGTTTCAATTTAGTTCCCCATGTATCTTTTGATTATTTGATTTATATTTCATGATGAAAGACTATAGGAATTACTTTCAATATAAGGTCAGCCACCTTGTATTTGGGATTAGTGGTTCCAAATAGTAGTAACTATTTTTAAATGACTTTTATTATGAAATTTGAATTTACAAACTAATAAGAATTATGAATCACAGTGTAAAATGGAGGATTAAAAAACTCTGTTCCACAACATGTGAATATAATCTGTGAGGCTTTTCCATTCTGGTAACCAGTGTCTTCTGCATTTTTTTATATCTTAGAACCAGTGTGGTTTAGTGGTTAGTGTCAGACTAGGATCTGGGAGGCCCAAGTCTGAACCTCTCCTCTGCCATGAAAGCTTGCTGGGTGACCTTGGACCAGTCACTTACTCTAACCTACCCCACAGGATTGTTGTGAGGATAAAATGGAGAACTTGGGGTCCCCATTGGGGAGAAAGGTGGGGTAAAAACAAAGCAAATAAATAATTTTTGAAAGTGTTCTTGTAATGGTTTTTTTTAATATAAGGGAAGTTACAGGAACCTTTGTAAACATATGATGCCAGACATCACAAGGCATTATTTTGTTAGCCACTGAACTTTAAAATAATTCCCTTTATGATTTTTCAATTCATCATATATTTTGGATAGCAGTTCTTTTGTGGTGCAGTCTTAAAGAGAAGAATCCCTTCTAGATCTATTAAACAGTGACATTTTTTATTTTATTTATTTATTTATTCCATTTATACCCTGCCCTCCCCGTGAACTCAGGGCGGCTTATGTTAGTCGGTATCCAATACCATAAAAGTTAAAACATTTTAAACATTTAGAACAATCAAATAATAAAAGTGCTAGTGATAATAATCGTCTTTCAGTAATTAAGATGGCATACTATATAGTATACAAGCAATTGTTTCCAAGTCAGTGTTCTTTCGGCATCACACAATGGAATGGCTCAATCTCCAGGCTAGGGCTGACCCATAACCACAGTTGTTGGTGGTAGTGGTTTGGTGGCTCCTAATTGAAAGTCTGGTGGAAGAGCTCCATCTTGCAAGCCCTGCAGAACTGTAAAAGATCCCACAGGGCCCTGATCTCTTCTGGGAGCTCATTACACCAGTATGGAGCCGCCGCTGAAAAGGCCCTGGCCCTGGTGGCAGCAAGCCTGGCGTCCTTAGGGGCCAGGATGGTCAGTCAATGTTGTGACCCTGACCGTAGTGCTCTCTGGGGTATATATGGGGAAAGGCAGTCCCTCAGGTATGTCAGACCCTGGCCATATAGGTCTCTAAAGGTAAGCACCAGTACCTTGAAGTGGATTCAATATGCTATTGGCAGCCAGTGCAGTGTCCAGCACAGGCCGGATATGCTCCCATTTAGGAAGGCCCATCAGAAGCCTGGCCACGGCATTCTGCACTAGCTGCAGCTTCCGGATTTGTGACAAGGGCAGCCCCATGTAAAGAGCATTACAGCAGTCTAGTCTCGAGGTGACCATCGCATGGATCACTGTAGCCAGGTCATCATGGCCAAGGAAGGGAACCAACTGCCGAATCAGCCGAAGATGGTAAAAGGCTGCCTTATCAGTGACTGCTACTTGGGCCTCCATTGTTAAGGAGGTATCCAGGAGCACTCCCAAACTCCTAACCTCCAGCGCTGGCACCAAAGGCCGGGGGTGGGATCCCTACCCCCAAACTGCCCCAACTCAGGCACAGGACCTCCATCTTCACTGGGTTCAGCTTCAGCCGGTTCAGTTTAAGCCAACCAGCCATGGCTTGCAATGCTCGGTCCAGATCTTCCAGTCTGGAGTCTGACTGGCCAGTTAGAGCTGGGTGTCATCAGTATACTGGGGATGGGGATGGTCTAACTAGGGATGGGCATGAACTGGCTCACGAAGTAAAGTTCCTCATGAATTTTAGCCATTCTGTGGTTTATGAAACCATGTCCGTTGAAGGGTGCCCAGCATGAACATTCCATGAACTCTGCTATTCATAGTGTCTGCATTTCCAGACAGACTGTCGCTGCTCAATTAAACTGTTCACAAAACCCCAAGGCAACAGGGGGAGGAATTTCAAAGCAACAGGGGGAGGAATTTCTTTTCCCCCCTGTGTCTTGGGTTTTTATTGGCTTCCCAGCTTCTCTTGTCAGTTTCAAGAGATTTCCTATCCCTTTAGGAACCCCTTTAGGTACCCCTTTAGGCACCTTCTTTAGGGGGCTGTAATTCAAACCCCATAAAACCAGTCTCCACATAACTTGGAGGACAAACAGAGGAGAGTCAGTTGGAGGTTCTCTGCAAGCTTGGTGTCTTTAGCATGCTGGATCACAAACTGCATCACAAACTTCATGAACTGCTCCAGTTTGAAGCCTTTTTAATTCATGACAGTTTGTGGTTTGGTTTGTGAGTCTTCCATGAACCAAACCACATTTTCCCAGTTTGTGCTCATCCCTAGGTCTCACTCTGTTTGAGATTACACTGATTCTTATTGGAAGTCAAAATGTTTTGAACTCTATCAAGCTTGTTCTTAACACCCTATTTCTTATATTAACTGTAATTCCTTAAATGAAAGTATTGATCAAAAATAAAAGAAGTTAACAATAACTTTCTAGTTTTCAAGAACTTCTTATATTTGCCCCAAGTTCTCAAAATTGCATTAATTAGGACATTTCACTGCAGGACAGGACATTATTCATATGACTTGGAATATTACCAAGGTAAATGTTCTATGGGAATCCTTGATGAATATTCCTCAGTGATTCCCCATGGAGCATCTTTATCCTGCAAAAGCCAAGTGCCAATAGATTTCAAAGAACTTGTCTAATAATAGAAAGCTATATTAGACACAAACAAGTCTTCTTACTTATAAGGTGTTTGTAATACATATTTTTAAATGTCAGGTTTTTTCTCAGTCCAAATTATTAAAAAACTGCTACAAATTCCAGATGCTATAAGAAATTAGTATAGGAATATTTTCAGTTTAAAGGACACAAGGATGAATACTCTTTTTAATTATTGAGATTCTTCCCAGTCAAGAGGTTTTTAATTTGGCTGAGGTATTTTAAATCTGTTGTAATGTTCTTCACCATTGGGACATAATTATTGACAGATGATCTAAATTTGAAGGAATATTTTGCTGTCTTCTTAGAGAAATTTAAGTAATAATTTCTGATTCTACTGCACTTATAAGATTTAAACCAATTAAATTAGTCTTGTTCCTATTAATTTATTTCCTGAATTTCCCCCATAAAAATCAATATACTTCAGCTATTTTTAAATAGAGCCATGAGGCATTGATCCATCGGTTTGTTCATTCAGACATTCTAATTGCTTTATATGCTTTTAATGTATTTTTATATGTTTTATCTATGCTGTACACCGCCTTGAGTTTTGTAGGAAAGAAAGACAGTTAATCAATGTTTTAAATAAACAAATAAAAATAAATAATTATCCTATATCCTTCTGATATTTACTATCCTAGTTGGTTGACAACCAGTGGAAGTTTGGGGTGCCAGGGTAATGGACGAGGTGCCATTGGGTGATGGCATGGTGCCGCTTCTGTGGAAAACCTGGAAGCAACACCTATTTAGGAACTGGTAAAACCATAGGTTTTCTCACTGGACTGACATCATTTCCAGGGTTTTCCTGGAAGTGACATCATGTGATTGCCCATTGGTGATTTTTTAAAAACATTATTTATTTAAAATTGCTGATTTTTTAAACATTATTTTTCTCCCAACATTATTTTTCTCCCGCAGCAGTGGGAAACAGGCTGCTCCGTCAGTTCTGGTCCTCTGCCTTCCTACTCAGAAACAACAGAGATCATGAAAGGCTTCACTTAGTTCCTATTTGTCTTTTGATTACTCAATTTATAATCAGTTATGGGAGCCTGTAGGAAACACCTTTAATTAGCATTTTTAAGAAAGGAAGTCATCCCAGCTATATTAGATGAGTGGTTCCAAATGTTAGTAGTGATATATAGACAAGTGGGTTCCATGTAGCCAATCATATCTCAGCAGCAATTAAGTAACCTACATCATGTTTGAAGCATCCCTGTTATTCCACCATGCAAGCAGGATGGTATCTGCATACAGCTTCATTAGTTCCTTCACTCTCCTCCATCTTCTTTGCAAAGTCTGGATGCTTAGGGTACCTACAAACAGAGGCAGATGTTCCACTGCAAGTGTAGGATGTGGAAAAATCAGAAATGTCACTTGTACCTTTTTAAAAATGTGCTTTTCTTCTGCAAGTAATGCAGACTGTGCTCAGGTGAGCAGGAAATATTAAATTGTTTTTATTGCATCTTTTTTTTTTGGAATTACAAAAGACAGGTTCAGTGCAAGGAATCTACAAACACAATAAAAATAGCTACAAACAGATATGGTGGCACTGAGGGAAGACTCTGAATGCCCTATGCTTCTCAACAGTAATGATTTAGAAATTCTCATCCCTACTGTTCAACCCACAAATCCCCATTTCGATTTTCTTTCTCTCTTGTGCAAGTGAAGCCATAATTAGTTATTTTCATGCTATGTTTTGTTTCCTCATATTGAACATTTCCTGCAAACATATGCATTTTGTAGCATTTTTTTACATCAATCAGCATTAAAAATATAGTATATGTATAAATGGAGTATCTTGTTTAGAGGCACCACACAAACTGCATGTGAAAACTATGTAATGTGCATATAAAATATGGATGTATCTAGGAAACCAACAGAGAAAAGCCAAGAATAAAACATGTTCATAAAAATATGAACAAATGTTTTGGAAACTGAAATAGAGAATATTGACCCATCCGTGCTTCTATGGATGTGTTCCACTTTGTCATACTATATTGGATCCCATAACTCCCTTCTGCTGATTGAGGAATTTTCCATTAGAGGAAAACTTTTTCCATTCTTCAGAGAAAGAAGCCTTCCTCCAATGGATGATTCCACTCTAAGCAGAAAGGGAACCACCATGCATATTGCCACAGTTTATTGGGAAAATGGGAGGAAAGTAGAACTAAGGATCCTGAGAATTCTGCAAAAAAAGTCAGTTGACATTTGAACTTGCTGTCATTGAACTGGCCATTTACCCAGGAGTCATCCTTTATCAGATCACCCTGATGACTTGCACAACATTTGAATCAGATGCCAAGTTAAGCAGCTTTGTGCCTGCAAAGTAATCTCTTTTACAGGTTTTTCTGCAGAAGTTGCTTTGTATTCTACTGACTCTTGGACATGTCATGCTTTGGTAAATAAACCACATTTGTAACTTACCTGTTGGAGCTTCTGCTGTTAATGCACAGAACCTTCTTGATCACCACTGATCACCATAACCCTTCAGGGGTCATGGGTCAGGGCAAGCATATATCACTGGTCAGGGCAAGCATATATCACCCACAGTTTGCCTCCCTTTTATATCCGCACAGTCATGATCCATCATTTGAATGGGGAGTGGTCATCCCAAAAAGTACAGCTCCCATAAGGCTGTGCAAGAATGTATATGTGGTAACTGTTCCAGATTCAGTTTGCTTACTTTTGCTACAAAAAGAGCCAGGCAGCCATAGGAGACACAGGGAGGCACCTTGTATCTATATGTCAGTAACTGTGAAATGTTAATGTTCTGTTAATTTTTAAAGAAACTGATGAACACTGACAGGGCAGTGGTGGCAGCTGGGGGGAAGTTGTGGAAAACCAATATGAGCATGTGCATGTGGTATCAGCTTTTTTTGCACAATAAATCATATGCAAACTGTTTGAACATGGGCAAACAGTCTGTCATATAGTTGACTGTGCTGACTGCAGTTTGCAGACAAATCTCAAACCAGCCAGCAAGTGATCAAGCATCATTAAATAGAATCTAAATTCCTTGCATTTAGGAATGCACAATATTGGTTCTAGATCTATGCAAGCACTTTTTAAAGCTGACAGCCTGAAGCATTTGAATGAGTCGGCAAAAAAGGAGAAGATTTTATCTTGTCTATAATACATGCATTGTTCTCAATGAATGTGGACCAAATCTGAAAGAGCCAAAAAAACAAAAACAAAAAAACCCCACCCTCCAAACAAAACAAAACAACACAGCCTTTCTGTATACTAACCACATGATTTCTGAATCCACACATCTGAATCAGCAGCAAGGCTGGCATACTTGGCTCTCTCAAAATATAGTATCATGCTCTAAGTTTACTTTGTTTGTCCATCATTAATATAAATAGCATTATATGCCTAGACCAAAAAGCCCATTCCTGCCTTCAAGCTGCTTTTAAGATATGAAATACATTTTAAAAAAGTAAATGGAGGTTTGGACTTATTACTGCCTTCAGTCAAAGGTGTTTGAGAACTCTGAGGATCAATGTTCTGTTGCTGAAGGAAGTGTGTTTGCTCTGTCATGGGTGCATGCTGTAATAATTCCATAATTCTCTGGAGGACAATGAATTGTGGCATTTGCTCCTGTTCAGAATCTATGTAGGCTGTCCCTTTATTAATTATTCAACACCATATGGACCTTCCCAGATCATACAACAAATATTTGTTAAAACCTATGACATCATGGTTGACAAATAACACTCCTCTTTACCCCCAGAGTCTGAGCTTTTAGCTAGGCCTTTAAAAATATAAATGCACGTTCAGAAGTTGTGTGCTTGCTCACTCCTGAATGCTATGTCCTTGTGGTGCCATAGCTCAGCTATCAGATAAAAATGGATACTGATCTGCCATTCAGAAACATGGATAAAGTTGAGAAGAAAAGTATGCTAGGTGATGTTGGTGACAAGGATACTTTCAGGAGGAAGTTTGCAGCTTCTGAGTAATCCCTCTCCTGCAAGGACACTCCCCACTCTACCTAATCTGTGAGGACATCACATTACAAACAGAGCAAGAGGCTCACACGAACATGACTGGCCAAATCTGCTTTTTAATCACCTGGAAAGACCCTACAATGTTCTGAGGAATCAAGCCTTGACATTTGACATGAACTATAAACAAAAACTGGAATGGAAGGCATCTTTGGTTAATCCAATCTGATGTGATGTGAACTTCTCAAGTGAAGTTTTATGGACCATGTGCGAATGACATAGTCAGGATTTATTGCATTTATGTAGCCAGGAGTCCACTCTGATAGCATGAAGTCTGCCCCTTAACTAATCATATTAGTATCGTTGATGGATACATGGTAATTTTTAATTAGGTTTGTAAGTTTATTAACTTCAGTGAACTGACAGTATTAGCAGCTGTGAAATGCCCATTTTGAAGGGACCAGATATTTACTCATATCCATTAAAATGGGTCAGGGTCTCCCATTACAGGTTTGTTTTTTTGCAGCATGCTTTGTGTGGTTAATTAAGAACATTCCACAAGGCAAAAGCCAGGATTTTAGGCACAGCTGTGTATAAAAAGTTCCACTTTTGAACTGTGTCATGTGTTCCTGGGAACCTCCTGCCAACAAAGAGTGCATTCAGTGGCAGACAGGCCCCTGTGCTTTTCTCTGACAATATTCTCTCTGTGGTCCTTGCTTCTGACATGACCCCAAACTTTGCATCTTGTTCTCAGTGTTTGTTTACGTCAATAGTCATCCAAGTGTGAGGTGGTTCCTCTACAGAAGTGCAGGATGTTGCTAGGGAAAGCAAGAGCAAAGGTCAAGAAAAAAGAGGGAAAGAAGCAGGGATGGACTGCAATGGAAGCAAAAACAACAACAGAAGGGAAAGAAAGTCTGCAGGCAATCCAATAGTACTTAAAAATTCACTAGGAGACTTCTTATATAAAGAGCCCAGAGGATGATTTGACATTCCCTTCAAACAATATGTAACATGATTTTTGGAAGATAAACTTGCATGTATGGTACATTCCCATCAGGGTTTTTCAGTAAAAATGAACAGTCGCTTCTTCTGTATTGGTTTTATTTAAGAACTTGATTGTGATAAAAAAATGCAAATTTTGTGTCATTTTATTTTAGATATGCTAGTGGGCATGGGAGAAGAGACTGTTTCGCCTTAATTTACTGGCACCACAATTGTAAACACATGTATCAGCATGCAAGTCCAATTGTTTTAAAATGAACTTACTTCCAAGGAAATATGTTTTAGGATTGCAGTCAAACCCCACCAGCTCACCACCCCTTCCCCCATAATAAAGTAGACAAATTAATGGAAATCATATCTCCAATATATGTACCCAGGTCATAGCACATTCACTGTGACCCTGTGAACATACATATGAAGACTGGGAACCAATATTTGAGGTGAGAGGCAGCTTAACAATCCCTAAACAAGCAACACCATAAATAAATAAAATCAAACTCTTCTCTCCTTTCCCCTTTGCTTGCGTTTTCATTGTGTTAGAAAGGGGAAAGGAAGGAGATGCCATACATTTTTAGTTTCTGGAAATATTAGAATCACATTTCAAAATCAAAGTGTTATGTGAGAACAGAACAAGGAAATTGGATAGCAGAAGAGCTGATGGAAAAATAAGAATGATTTACCAAAGAAGCCTGAGACTAAATGCAACAGGAACAGAAAAACACATGGACTCCTTTGTTGTTGCAGAAGCAGTAGGAAACTGTCACTGCAATCCTGTGCTGATTTACTCAAAAGTAAGTCCCGCTATGTTTATGTTGTTTTATTCCCAGGTATGTGTGCATAGCACTGCCCCTCCATCCTCTTTATATTCTACACTATCTCACTCACCTCCTGTAATTCATATAAACACAAGAATAGTCAACAGAGGAGAATCTTGGCAATTCATGATTCTTCCAAGCAAATTTCTAAGCAGCAGATTTCTGGTGTCTGTGGCCAATTTCAGTTGTGGGACAGAAGCCTTCAACCTCCACAGTTTTACTAACTATGCTGTAGTTAAAGTAAAAAGAGACAGGATGGAACTCATTTTTTTCCCTTTAAAAAACTAATATCAGTAGCATGGTACTGGTTTCAATTAACAATCCCATTGTGGAGTAGAAAGGTTCAAATTTCACTCCCCTTAGAACATAGCCACTGTCCAACTTTAGTCACATGCTTGAACTTAAACTTCAAAAGCCTAGGAAGATCTACAATTTCTGTCTCATATTGTTTGACCCTTAGTCTTCAGGGACATTCCCATTTCATGCTATTCACGAGGCTAGGTAAAAAAAATATCTTCCCTCAACTGAGCCTTGCTGCCTATAACTTTGGAAGCAATGATAGGTGTAGCTATATCTGTAGGTAGATTTAAACAGCATTCGAGGAACCTGGCAGAAGAATCCAAGCCCTAGTTTCAAGCTGATGTTTCTGCTGCAGTCCTTTCTCATGCTGGCAACTTGGGCTGAGGGCATAAGAGATGACAAAGCCCTCACAGCCACTTTTCTTTTTTCCGAAACACCCATTTCCTTAAATGCTTCTAAATTAGCCTCTCTTATTGCATTTATTCTCCCTCTCAATGTTGTTATTATCCTGTTTACCCAACGTCACTCTGCGAGCATCTCCAGGCTCCTTCCAGCCAGCACACACAATACGTTACAATTATATAATTACGCCATTGTAATCAAATAATTAAGATACATGTTAAACACATATTAGAGCCTACAAAGAAAAATGAGCCACAGACACAGGCAAGGCACGAGCAAGAAAGATGGAGGCTGGAAGTAGGCCGTACTTCTAGTCAGCCAGGGACTCTGAGCTTTGGTGTTGAACTAAATGCAAGCAGAGACAGCTAAACAAAATAGGACAATTGTGACTTGGAAACAAAGCAAGCACATCTTATCAAAAGAGCTTTCTGAGAGCTTGCTAATGGCTGCTCATGCTGTTATAAAGACCCTACTGGTTTGTTGACTATGGCATTGGTTTATTATCTCAGGAAGATGGTACGGCATGGGAAGGCTCAGTTGGTGCTTTGAAGAGGTGACTCATTTTCTCTGGTATTTCTCAGGTCTTATGACTTGCGCAAGTCTCCAACACAATGAATTTAGAGATTTCTTGTAATGAAATGGCTCATTTTGGCTGAGGTGATGATTAAACATATTGTGTGAGTCTAAGGATGTAGTCCTCTACACATTTGAATGATGAGTACAGAGGCATAGGTTTGTGAACGAAGGCTGTAATCCCACACACACTAAAATACCACTAAAGTCAGTGGACATGAGTGAAAAATGATTATTGTACCCTAAGTAATCTGGTATAATCCATCCCCCCTTGAAAATACAGAATACACAATGAAAATCCTTGCAATGTTTTCACTCTACCCATCACTAATACTCAAAATACTTTTGTAATCTGGTTATAGGCCTTTGCAGAAACAAACCCAGCATCCCCTCACATCTCTTAGACACTATACCTTCAGGTCTTTTGATGAATTAGGATGTCACTTCTCATAACATATAGGCAGCCCTTTATACCTATCACACTGTTCCCTCAGTTTACCTCCTTCCTCTAATTCAATCCATTGCACTCTCACTTAAGCCATGTACAAAAAATCCTTTCACAGGTTGAATGGGCATGAGCATGCTGGCCCTACCCCCCCCCCACCTGTAATAACCGCTGATGAGCACAGCACCTATGAGTGGAGAAAGTGTCTGCATGTAAGCTCTCTCCTGGTGACTGAAGGCACTGCTGTCCTAACACTGCTGATCCTAGGGAGGAAATTTAGAATTGCCATCTCTGGGTTTGGAAATTCCTGGATATCTGGGGGTAGAGCATGGGAAGAACGTGGTTTGGGGAGGGGAGAGGACACAGCTGAGTATAATGCTATTGAGTCACCTTTCAAAGGAGCCATTTTCTCCAGGGGAACTGATATCTGTCATCTGGAGAGCAATTGTAATTCTGGAAGATCCACAGGTCCCAGGACCCTGGCAACCCTAGGAGGGCGCATACCCATGGAAATTGCCCCTTACATAAGTGTTGTGCTCACAAGCCAGTGATCTTGCAAAAAGGCAGGGGGCAGTGTGTACATGCCCACTCTTCTTCTCCATTCAGTCAGTGCATGGGAGGATCATGTCTACAGGGCTCCTAAGTATGCCCTGTTCAGTGCAGTGAGAGACATTCTTCTCAGCTGGGATGGGTTCCTGGGGTACTTCAGATATAGTGGAGAGTGTGTGGTATGTGGTTATAAAGGGAATATTCCTTCTGTCCCCTTTTTGTCATTATCCAAGGAATCTTGAAACTGTGGTATCTAGTGGCAGTGTTGTCTGATGATACATTCTTTGCATCCCCTTTGTTTAGCTCAGTAGGGCTTACATCCAAGTAAACATACCTAAAACCAGGCTGCATATCTCATTGTTTATTTATTTAGGTATTCATATCCTACTTTTCTCTCCAATGAGGATTCAAGGGCCCTGACGACATTGCTCTCTCCCTCCAGTGTTCTCACAACCATCCTGCAAGGTCAGTTGAGCTGAGAGAGAGACTGGCCCACAGTCACCCAATGAACTTCCATGGCAAGTGAGGATTCAAACCCGGGTCTTTCAGATCCTAGTGCTCCAACACTCTAACGGCCACACAGTGCTATCTCACTCTAGTCAAAAAGAGCCATATTTCCAAATTTTACAAGGAAGATAAAAGTGACTTGGAAAAGTATTTGGCTCTCAGAAAGCTATTAAATTATTTGAAAGCTTAAGAAGATCAATTCAAGGCTTTCAGGGTAAAAGAAAATGACACAGACCAGTGAACCCTTCTGTAATCATCACCTTGGGGTCCCCTGTGATCAAGATTACAGGGACTGGAGCAGTTTACCATGCTGTGGCTTTCACAAATCTCTGTCATATCCCCAGGGATGTGCTTTTAGCAGCTCAATCAACACCCTGATGGTAATAAATCTTATCCAAAATTACTTGGTTAACCAAGGTCCTTAGGGGCATGGCAGGAAACCTTCTAGGACTGCATTTTAAATGGAGTCACTCCGCTGGTCATTCTTAAGTGAATGTGTTTTCTCACTTTCTTCTCATGTACATTTTCCATGCCTCCTTGCATGCAGCAACTAACCCAGTGGTTATTTTATATTCTTATTTTTAATAGGCTCTGGACTAGATGATGCTAGCTCTTGAAAGGAAGAATCTGACTATGTCCTAGAGCAGAATACTGTGATATGGGTTCTTTTGCATAACATGTCCCAGAGGTTTAATACAGTATGCAAAAGCAAAACAGTTTTGCTTTAACAGCACTTTACATCCACTGCTGCCTGGGGAGCAAATCCTATGCAATTACAGACATCGCAGCGCTGTAAAACACAAATTGTGTTTGGTCAAGGCAAGAAAATAAGCTACAGGGAAGAACCAACCTATCATCACATTAGCTCTATGTATTGTATTCTGTGTAGTAGGTCTGATGCTTGCTGCTAGATCTTTTCTGACCATCATGGAAAGAGGTATATCCTCCTTAAAACACTCATAGATCTTAGTACTGTTTAACTACTGGAGTCAACTATGGAAATTTATTTTATATATTTTTAATCTCACCCTTCCACTAAAGAGCTCCAAGTGATGCATGAGGTTCTCACACCCTACAGTTTATCCTCACAACAATTCCATGAGACTGAGAGAGAATGACTGGCCCGAGGCTGCTCAGTAAACTTCATATATTTAATATATATCAAAAGATGATAGTGGAAAGTAGTGGTTGCTATAATTTACTTCCTATAATTTAGTTTCCATTCTCTCTGCTAAACAAGATCAGGGGCTGATTGTGGTACTGGCCATGAATTGTTAATATCGAAAATTAGAATAAAGCTGAAGAAAAACATCAAAACATTCATAATGCCAAAATACAATCTAAACAACATTCCTGAAGAGTTTAAAGACCATGTAAAGAACAGATTTGCATTACTAAGTTCAAGTGAACATGAACCAGAAGAACTATGGCTTGTGCAAAGACTACTCCTGTAGCCAAAATAAATGAAAAGCCTCAATGGCTGACTGGTGAAACTCTTAAAATTGCTAATGTTAGATGAGAAGCAAAAATAAAAGGTGACAAACATAATCAGAAGTCTGGATGCAGGATTCCAGTGACTGGCATGTAGAGACAAAGAGAACTATTATAATAACCAATATAAAGACATAGAACAATAAAAAGGAAGATCTGTTCCACAGAATCCAAAGGGAAATTTAAAGCACAGTTAGTCATCAGAAACAGAATCTGAACAAGAATATGCTAACAAATATGGAAAATAAAACAATGCCCACAGACTGGAAACAGTCAATCTACATTCCAATTCCAAAAAAAGAGAAAGAGATGTCAAAGATGGCAGCAACTATCAGACCATCACATTAATATCTCGTGCAGGTAAAGTGATGCTTAAACTCTTACAATAAAGTCTGTTACCATAAATGAAAAGAGAAATGCCAGATGTTCAATCTGCATTCATAAAAAGACGGGGCGTTGAGATCATATTGCAAATTTACATTGGTTACTGGAGCATATAAGAGAATTTCAGAAGAAAATCAGCTTGTGTTTCATAGATTACAGAACAGCTTTTGACTGTGGATGGTTTTAAAAGAAATGGGTGTTTCATAACATTTGATTGTTTTGATACATAATCTATATTCTGAACAAGAGGCTACTGTTAGGACAGTATATGGAGAAACAGAATGGTTTCCAAAGGGATCAGACAAGGATGTATTTTATCTACCTAGCTCTTCAATCTATATGCAGAACATATCTCAAGAAAAACTGGATTAGATTTAGATTAAGGTAGAATTAAAATTAGTGGAAGGATCATTAACAATTTGAGATATATGAATGACACCACATTATTGGCAGAAAATAGTGAAGAGTTGAAATGACTACCAATGAAGATTATGGCAGTAATTCAGCTAAAGCTACAGCTGAATTACAGCTGAACATAAAGAAAACAAAAGTAATGACTACTGAGGAAAGATACAACTTTAAGGCTGATAACAAAGAAATTGAAATGGTTAAAAATTTTCTGTTTGTCAACCAAAATGGAGACTGCAACCAAGAAATCAGAAAGAGACTGAGACTGAAAAGGGCGGCAATGAAGGATCTAGAAAAGATCCTCAGGTTTAATGATGTGTCACTGGTGACCAAGATGAAGATAATGCATACTATAGTATTCCCCATTACTAAAGTATGGATGTGAATGTTGAACAGTGAAGAAAGCTGAGAGGAGGAAGGTTGATTCATTTGAAATGTAGTGTTGGAGGAAAGTTTTACAGATACCATGGACCATCAAAAAGACAAACAGATTGGTTCTAGATCAAATCAAGCCTGAACTCTCTATAGAAGCTAAAACAATCAAACTGAGATTATTGTAATTTGGTCACATTCTGAGAACAAGACTCACTGGAAAAGACAATAATGTTAGGAAATGCTGAAGGCAGCAGGAAAAGAGGAAGTCCCAGTAAGAGATGGATCAACTCAATAAAGGAAGCCATGGCCTTCGGTTTGCAAGACCTGAGCAAGGCTGTTTATGATAGAACATTTTGGAGGTCATTGATACATAGGGTTGCCATGTCAGAAGTGACTTGATGATGCTTTACACACAAAACCACCAGATTTGACCAGTCTTTATTACTGTGTAATAATAAACTTTTAAGAAAAGGGACGTAAAGAAATGATATTTTATCAACCTCATCATTTCCAAGGCATGCAATGTTGACTGGTTTCCATAGGAATAAAATCTGGTTGTGATTGAATTCTGGAATGTGTGTTAAAGATGGGAAAGGTCGATTGTATGGACAGGATATTGGATTTACTTCTTGAATGTTTGGCCTGACATCTCTGCAACATGGCCCTCAATTTGCAAGACCTGACCAAGGCTGTTAACAATAGGATGTTTTCAAGGTCATTAATTAATAGGGTCTTGATGGTACTTAACATACACAGACAAGAAACACTGAGAATGACAGTTCCTTCCAGCACTCCAGCAGGCTATTCTCACTCCACGCTCAGGCAAAAGGCCCTCAAACAACCAAGAGAGATGCAGTCTTGCTCAGAGGCTGGAACAGAAGTCATCTGCCCACCTCAGCTAAGCTCTATCATAGGCTCCTGGCAACCAGCGAGGGGTCAGGAGGCTTCCAAATGTTGGGGCCCTCAATGGTAATGTTCTGATGTCACCGGCAGCTGTGCGTCAGAACTGATGTCAGCACATTGCTGGGAGATGCAGGGGACACTCTGGCATTTGGGCAAAACACAGAGCATCCTCAGCAATGTGCTGATGTCACTTCCAGGTGCATAGGGAGTGATGCTAGTACATCAGGGTGCTGCTGATGTCCCCTTCCCCATTTTGGCACCATTTTCCTCTGCCAGCCAGCTGAGCAGCAGGGGATATCTGCCCCCAGTCAGGGTCTGGCAACCCTACTCCCTCAGGAATGTAAAATGGGGTTTGGATCCTTCCTTTGGGTAGCATACCACCAAAGTTTACAGAAGTTCCTTGCTGGCTAGAAGAGAGCAGCTGCAAGCTGCAAAATTTAGAGAGCAGTTAGCCAAGAAAACATAATGTTTGCTAATAAACGATTAAATTTCCTTTTCCTCTGGTATATCCCTCATATGATCAAATCCCTAACTTAACATGTGTGTGTGTGTGTGGGGGGGTGATTTGAGATGAAATAGAGCTACTATACTTATTACCTAACCTGAGCAAAGGAACATGAACAAGGATATTATTTCAGATAGTTTATCTTGTGTATATCATTGGTGACAAGATCCTTATCAAAAGGAGAGTCGCCAGCTTCTTGTAATGTCACTTGTATGATGGCAGAGAGAGAATCGCCACTAAAAATGTTATCTAGCCTTTATTATTTCGGTTTTGAGGGGCTAACAAGAGTGTTATCAGGATATTTACAATCACAACACATATGGCTCAAGCGATAAAAGGGAGTACAGGCATCTGATCTCCAAGGATATGAAGACAATGCAGCCTTGAAGAGGAAGAGATGGATCTTATTATTGAAAGCGGTTTGGCAGGCTGGGAATGGGCAAACACGCCTGGGCAATTGTTCAAATTGTAAGCTCAGGAGGAGAGAAAAAGACAAAATGAAAAGGTGATCATATCAACCACAGTCTCCACTGAAAAAGAAATTTGTTTCAATAAATCCTTTATGACTGTTTTTCCTTTTACACTTGAAGATGAAATGTAGCAGGATGCCAGTGACTGATGGGTCAGGCACATTCCTGCAAGTACGCAAGAACTCCAGGGAGATTTGGGCCAAGATGCACACAAAGGCAATTTAAGGAGCAGCGTGGACTTAAAAGACTGTTGGTGCACGTGCTGCAGGAAGAGAGCTCAGAAAGCCATTATGCAAACCGAGGCTCATTAGACTGGCAGCAATGCCTAGGATGGGGGTTCTTTTCTTTGTGATCTCATGCGATAGAACACAATAGAATATGATGCAGGCCAAGTATTCCACCAATGGCTTTGCAGTTTAGACCACAGTGGCTCCAATTTCACTACCATCTTGGGTCCTTGGTGTGCAGGTTTAATAGCATGTGTCATTAAGTGTATATTACAATAGTATATTTTGAAAGAATAACACAGTAGGACACCATCCTTCAGAGTTTGTTTGTCTTTATCTTGCCTTTCTCCCCAATGGAGACCCGAGGAGGCTTATATCATTTTCCTCTCCTCTGTTTTATCCTCACAACAACTGTGTGAGGTAGGTTAGTGTTAAGTATGAGACTCAACAAAGGATTCAGCTTCAAGTGATTTCAGCTTTATTAAACAGCAACTGTAAGTCAGGAACACATGACAACAAGGGGAGCACAGCTCCTTCTTTTAAACTCTCCCGGGCTGTCAAAGCCACGCCCATTACAAGTTAAAGATCAATCAGAATACAGGGATAAAGGTCAATCAGGACCATTCCCTCTTTGCAACAATATCACTCAGTGATTGGGTAATTACACAGGTTTCGCAGAAACCGACCAATAGCAATGCGACATCTGAAGAGCCACATTCAGACTCAAGCTTAACATGTGAATAGATAGGAGTGATTCACATTCAGTACATAACAGTTAGGCTGAGAGTGTGTGCCTGGCCCAAGATCACCCAATGAGCTTCCATGGCAGAGTGGGGACTCCAGCCTGGCTTTTCCAGATCATAGTCCAACTCTTTAACCACTACACCACACTGGCTTAATTTATCTTGTAGTTCTCAGTGACTCTTCCCTGTCTTTCAGACCTTTTGCAGTTCCTCCTCTCACACTACATTTGGGATGTTGCAAACTTTGCAGCAGGCAAACTTGGCAGGCAAGCATCCCATGGAATGAACCTCCCACCTCCCTGGTGAATTTCTGAAGAACGAAAAGAATCGGTTTTTACATCCTGCTTTTCTCTACCTTAGAGAGTTTCAAAATGGCTTACAATTGCCTTCCCTTCCTCTCCCCACAACAGGCACCTTGTGAGGCAGGTGGGGCTGAGAGAGTTCTGAGAGAGCTATGACTGGCCCAAGGTCACCCAGCAGGCTTCATGGGGAATCAAATCCAGCTCTCCAGAAAAATGTCCACTGCGCATAACCACCACACCACTCTGGCTGTTGGTACAAAATTATTAACTCTGCAGACAAATTCCATAGGGTTAGCCATATTAGTCTGTTGCACTGAAACCAAAAAGGTGTTGCCTTAAATATCAAAAAGTATATTGCAGCATAAGTATCATAGCTAGAGCCTGTTTCACCAGAAGCATGACGTGAATCCTGAGACAGAATATAAAGCTGCACACATTGATATAGAAGGGGAAAGCACAGCAACTTTCTGGTTGCTGTTTCCCTGGGTTTTCTGAGAGTCGTTTTATGCCAATTTTTCTCTTGCTTCACTTTCTGAGCCAAAGATAATTCCTTCAGATTTTCCTCCCCCCTTTGCTGCCCCTTGAAGGTCACTCCCCCACCCACATGGAGATCATTCTCCCCACTCTGCCTCTTCCACTGTTCATTGGTGTGCAAGATCCACTTTTACCCTTGTTGATTTGCATCAAAAATTTTTTTACAAGAAGTTTGAATCTAGTGAAATGAGATTATCGCTGGACCCAGATCGCTGGGGGGAAAATGACAGGGAAAAAAACATGCAATGCTGACATCTACAGGAAACAGCAGCCGGTCTTTCCCTCTTCCCTCCTGACTTTCAGAGAAGCACTTTTTTTCTCTGTCATTTTTTCCCAGTGGTCTTAGTAGTCAGAATCTTGCAGGATCCAGAACATATTGGAGGGCAAGGAGGCTTTATTTATGTTGTATAATGTACTTGAAGTCTGTCATTTTAAAAAACACTTCTGGCATAATGGAGCATGTCTACAGGAAACAGCAGCCAGTCTTCGCCTCCCCCTTTCAAAGAAACACATTCCCCCCCCCTTCATTTCTTCCCAGTGATCTGAGTCCAGTGATAATCTCATTTTGTTAGACTCATGCCACTTGTAATTTTTTTACAAGCGAAAAAGTGGGATCTTGCACACCAATAAGTGGTGGAAGAGCCAGAGTGGGTGGAATAACCTCCATTTGGGTGGGGGAGTGACCTTGGAGAGGCAGCAAAGGAAGGAAAACCTGACAGCAGCTGCTCTCTAGTCAGTTTAAAAAAATACTTTGGTCAATTTCAGGATTTTTCAAAAATATTGCCTGCATTCCATGTTGTCCCTTTCATTCAAGAAACTGCACTGTGAGGATTTAAATGGAAGGTAGTTGCTGTCCACTACTCTGCGGCTGTGATAGGGCAATTGTGTAAATTCTTTAAAGACCCTTTGAATGCCACCCCCAACATGTCACAAGTGACATTCCTACCCCAACTAAGAAAACTGTGTTTTTTTGGTTGCAGCAGCAGAATAAATACATAGACTACACAATAAATACACTGGAGGAAAAAAAGAATGGTGCTTACGGTAGGCACACAAACCTGAAGTCAAGCTTAAAGGTCTGACTGCTCAGATTCTCTGCAGTAAGCTGTCAGTGCATAATGGGCCAAAGAAAGTGACAATAGCACAAAACTCCCAGGTTGGTTTGCATCTCTTTATTTGTTTCCCAAATGCACAAACTTCCACTTTAGTGCTAAAGCTGTTGCAGGAACCTGCTTTTGGAATACCATTTAAATTGACAATCATTAGACACATATATTTAAAATCACTCACTACTTTGATTGATGTGAGGATTAATTTTATTAAGCTGTTTTCATCAATCAACCCATCGTGGCCTCTTGGCCTAATATACACATGCACTTAGTTGCACTCATCTCCTCTTTTGGAATGTAAAAACTATGCTTTAGCATATGTCCCAGAAAAACCAACAGCCTGACAAGAGTCATCAAAAGGACACTTCCCAGAAGGCAAACCAATTCAAGAGCAAAGGTCATGATTGAAAGAGGTACTTCCAAGGATGCAAAGGTCAGTTTGATGTGCACAACATTGTCTTTTGTGATCCCTGGATGCAATAGTGACTGTTCCAAGCTTTGGCTGGTGATTTCCTTTTTGTTATCAGTGTCACTGAGACCTACCCACCTCCAACCTACCAAAATGAATTCAAAATCATTTTGGATTGGTTGTTTCTCCTATTCTTAGTTTGTGGGAAACCAGCAGGAAGCATTCTGGTGCTGCTTATTGAACATAATCTGTGATCATAGCAACCACACGCTTCTTTTTAATTGAACCTGTACACAAGTTAGTCCCCGGGGCAACTCTGTGGCTGACCTCAGGCACATTTCTTATAATCCTTCTCCTGGCCTTCATTTCCTGCTCTCATATGCATCTAATAAATTTTTGTGTTGCTGAAACATACGGAACTCATTATTCAGCACAAAAATGGTCTTTGCAGCATCACCTTTAATTAACCATCCTTGGTTTTATTTTCTTTTGCTTATCCTCTTGGAATCTAAACATACTGAGACTATCCGACAGCCCTCTTGCCTTCATCAGTGCCTGCCAGGCAGCCAACCATGACCAGATAAGAAGAAATGGAATTCCTTATCTCTTACAAAAACACATGCACACACACAAAAGGTCAAGGTTAGTGTAGGAATCGAGAAGGCCCTCCAAAACAGCAACAACAAAAAATTCTTCTCCAAATCTCCATGGCAACAACATGGTGCATCATGGGAGGCCAGAGGGCAAGAGGGTTATTCTGTTCTTGCAGCAGCCTTTCCACTTCATTACCCTCTTTATCAAGTATCTCTGCATTGGGCTGAGTGTATATATGTGTCACAGAGCAGTGCAGGTGATTCAAATAAACATTGACCTTTTCAGTAGGATCTGGAGTTCCCTGTGGGAGTTGCAGAGCCTCTCGTTGCTCTCACTCCCTTCTCATCTCCTCTGTGCATGACCTCAGTCTCCCAGGTCTTCACATTAAAATTGTGTAACTGGTGAGCTATGAAGGGTGGGTGAAAACTCATGGAAAAATCTTCTTTAGCAATGTTATGGAAGCTGAGACCCCACCTGTCTGAGATGGGTGCCTATGACGAAGATTAATGACTATCTTAATAGAAGATAAAATAAAATACAGTAAAAATAGAATAGGGATAAAAAGGACATAGACAGACGAATCATCCTGACTTTGATCTTGTTTAACTGTCAGAATATTTCCTATTCCAAGGTTAGTCCAAGGAAGAAGAAGAAGAAGAAGAAGAAGAAGAAGAAGAAGAAGAAGAAGAAGAAGAAGAAGAAGTAGAAGAAGAAGAAATTATACCCCGCGGCTTACAAACTCCTTTCCCTTCCCCTCCCCACAACAGACACCCTGTGAGGTAGGTGGGGCTGAGAGAGCTCTTGACAGAAACTGCTCTTTCAGGAACAGCTGTGCCAGAGCTTGTGACTGACCCGAGGTCACATCAGCAGGTGCAAGTGGAGGAGTGGGGAATCAAACCCGGTTCTCCCAGATTAGAGTCCGCACACTTAACCACTACAAAACAAGAAAGGTTACATTTGGTATTCTGACTTGGATGGGTGGAGAAGGTTTTTGTTGTTGTTCAGTCGCACAGTTGAGTCTGACTCTTCGCGACCCCATGGACCAGATTATGCCAGGCCCTCCTGTCTTCCGCTGTCCGCTGAAGTTTGCTCAAACTTCAAACTTCAGCGGAGAAGGTTAGAAAGATATAAAAAGAAATGGTAAAATAAATAAATATTTCATTATGCCAATAATAATGGGTTATCATTTGGAAATATGCCTAGCAGACAATATAAGAATGAACTGAAAAATGTTAGGCTCAGTTCCTCACTTCCTCAGTTCCTCAAAGGCCAGTTGGTAAATTGCTTAGAATGGCAATTAAGTCCTATGTTGGTGTAACTTGGAGATATGCCTGCTGATGATGCCCAGGTGTAAGGTGTGGGATGGCTGGAGGAGCCAGAAATGGGCAGCTCCAAGGAGGAACATGGCTTAGTAAGTATCCTATCTGTGCTGCCTCTGATGCTGGCATAATGTTACATGGTCAAGAAGTCCCACACTAGACAAAGAGAAAGTCCCCCTGCCTGACTACCAACGTGTGCACACTACTATGTTGTAGTTTAAGACACTAATAGTATTCTACTAAGTAGAGTTATATTGATTTCATAGAAGCATGAGACTCTATTTAGGATTGCACTATGAGTCCGTAACTAATCACAGAGCTATATAAAACTCTGCCAGGACGTACATCTCTCAGATAATGGCATCTTTCTGGTTTGATGTTGTGCATAGTTACAACAATTACTTTGGTTATAGTGACTGTAGAAAAAGAGCACTTAGCACAAATAACTAGGGATGGGCATGAACTGCATTTTTTGTGGTTCACTTCGTTTTGTGGTTCGTAGCTGAACCACGAACCTGTCAAGCTCAGGTCTTGCTTGTCACAGAATGTTGTCTAGCCAAACTCATGCTCTGTTGCATTAGGGGTTAACTACTTTCTCAGTCATGCTTATTCCACTGTTTTCATCTAAACGTATCTCAGGTCAAATACTTCAGTGCTGTTTATCTTCTCTGCTAGGATGGGGGGGGGAGTGGATATGTGTGTGTGTGAATGTCTGCTTAGCTTGCATAGTGCCAGCTTGTAGTTGTCTGCGAGCTTCTAGTCTGTGAGTACTTGGTGGCAGCCACAAGAGTAGAATTAGATAATTGGCAGGCTGAACGCGAATATTGATTGGGTGGTTGATATAGGGAGATGTCCTGCTTTTCGTATAAGGTCAGACCTGGCATCTGGAGGCCAGTTCCAACACAGAATCTGTGTATGCTTGGAATCTCTCTACCTCTCAATAAACAAATCTTTCTGCTACAAGAGTGTTGTGGGAGTGATTGCATCCAGGACTTGGCAGAACTGATAGGCCGTTTCACAAACTGGACTGATTCATATTGGTTCATGAGCCATTTGAAGTTTAAATACCTGCTTTCTGCTCCCTGCTGCTTTTCATGGGAGGTAGAAAACAGGGGTTTAAATGGCTCTGAGCCATTTCACCCCCAGCTTTCTGCTCACTGTGGTTTTTGGCAGTGAACAAAAAGCAGAGAGTGAAATGGCTGAGAGGCATTTCACCCTCTGCTTTCTGCTAGCCATGGCTTTTCATGGGGAGCAGAAAGCAGGGGTGAAATGCCTCCCACTCATTTCACCCCTTGCTTTCTGCTCACCACCAAAAGCTGTGGTGAGCAGAAAGCTTGGGGTGAAATGGCTTGGAGCCATTTAATCTCCCGCTTTCTGTTCCCTGTGGCTTTTTGTGAGGAGCAGAAAGCACTGGTTTAAATGGCTTGGAGCTGAGCTAAGCTGTTTTCTGCTTTTCACAAACCACCATGAACTGCCGCAAAGTACATCAAAATTCATAGACGTTTGTGGTGGTTCTTCAGTTCATGAACATCATTCCATGAACAACGAACCAGCCAAAATTAATTATGAACTTTAGTTTGCCAGCCAGTTTGTGCCCATTCATACATATAACCAAGGAGAAGGGTGGCCTGGCTGGTGTGTGTGGGGGTGACAGGGGCTTGATCGGGTGGGGTGTGTGAGAGGCACGGGCCACGCCCCCTCCCTCCCTTCCACTCCTCTCTCCCTATTTACTTTCTTTCTCCTTCCTTCCTTCCTCCCCATCTCTTTGCCTTCTTTCTTTCTTTCTTTCTTTCTTTCTTTCTTTCTTTCTTTCTTTCTTTCTTTCTTTCTTTCTTTCTTTCTTTCTTTCTTTCTTTCTTTCTTTCTTTCTTTCTTTCTTTCTTTCTTTCTTTCTTTCTTTCTTTCTTTCTTTCTCTTCTTTCTCTGTGTTGGGAAATACCTGCAGATTTTTGGGGTGAAGCCTGACTGGTACTTGTTACCTTCTAACACACTTTTGGTGATGTCATGGGGTGTGGCATATTTAAGTTATGCTAATGAGCTATGCTAATGAGTTCCTGCACCTCTTTTTCTATGAAATGACCCCTGCCTATAACAAAAAGATAACACCGGAAGCCTAACTCCCCTAATATCACAATTGTAGGAGGGGAAAAATAAGAAATAGAGTTTGGATCGTAAACTTTGCAATCCCAGGAGACAGCAGAATAGTTCACAAAATACCCAAACTTACTAACAGAGTTAGAGCACCTCTGGGAGAAGGTTACCAGCATGCCAGTTGTTATTGGAGCCTTTGAAGGCCTATTATGCATGGGTGTTTTTCCTCGCTTTCACCACGCATGTCCGTCAGGTTCTCTTTGTCATTCTGCATCAATTTTCCTCCCTTCAGTGCTCAGTTCACTGTCTGGTTGCTGTTTCCCTGGGTTTTCTGAGAACCCACCCCCTTTGCCATCACTTGAAGCTTACTCCCCTGCCCACATCAAGATTGGTCCACCCACTCTGCAGCTTCTCCGTCCTCCCCCTTCATCAGTGTACAAGCTCCATTGATTACTTTTCCCTCTGTTGTTTTAAATTTTTGATTTTTTAAACAAGTGGCATGAGTCTAGCAATATGAGACTATTGCTAGTCTCAAATTGCTGAATAAAAATATTAAAATGACAAGGGAGATTTTAAAAGGCACTGCATGAGTTTTAATTCCCTGCTGCTATTGACTTGAAAAGGGTGATCAGAGAAAAGGCAAATGGCAGCATCCCCAGTACAAAATAAAAAGGGTTTAAGTGCTGCATGCAAAAAAAAAGGCGGGGGCAAATCAGTGCAGAATGAAAGTGACATGAGATGGAGAGAGAGAGAGAGAGAGAGAGAGAGAGAGAGAGAGAGAGAGAGAGAGAGAGAGAGAGAGAGAGAGAGAGAGAGAGATGGGAAGCTTAAAGCTTAAAAAAATTGCCTTAATGCTTTCGTAAACAAATTTGGGAGGGGGGGCATTTTGGCAGTCTCTGGAAGCCTAATGTAGAAGCCTGGACCTTCTGCAAACTGCCAAACTTAAGAATTGTTTGGGATAGATCCATTTGGAGGAAAGAGTACAATTGGCATAAGAGAGTCTTTAAAGAACTTCCAAAATCCTGTCCAGAGTGCAGGATCAAATTAGAGAATCACAAAAAGAAAACCACACAATTTTGCAAGGAAGGGCAGGAAATCAGCTGCACAAGGGCATCTGTGAAAATACTATTTTTTCAATTTAGTGGCACAGGCCAGAAAAGCTCTCCAGAGCTTCTGCCAGGGGTCTCCTCCCTCATACAAATTCCAGCCCTGTGAACAGTGGCAGCTGACTTTGCAAAGCATGGTGGAGTTGCAGATGACTTTGCACAGGCACATGTGCACACATACACATATATTGCCAATGATCAAACCTTGCAATGTCAGTGGGTTCTACTGTGCATTCTGTACACTTAATGTGTTCCCCATATTATGAGATCATGTGACTCTTTCCCATTTTTCACAGTGGTCAATAATACCACAGAGAATCCCCTACTGCTTGGTAATATGGAAAACAGCTTCACAGCTGCCTGTCAGTTTCAAAAAAAGGTCTTGTCAGTTTCAACACCAGTTTTCCCCATTTTCCTGCCTTCTTTTCTGTTCCTTTCATTCAGTGAACTAACACTAAAATGCATGTGCAAAACCTGAATGGAAGGTACTTGCTGGACACTACTGTGCAGCTGTGATGGGCAACTGCATAAATTTGAAAAAAACTTAGGACACCCCCCCACATCACAAGTGACATTCCCACCCTATTTAGAAAAGTGTGTGTTTTTAATTGTAGCTTCAGAATGAATACACTGGAGGAAAAAGAATGGTACGTAAGGCGGGCACAGAATCTGAAGTCAAGCTTAAAGGTTTATTGCTCAGAAAATCTGCAGTAAGATGTGTGTGCGCAATGGGCTGAAGTCTCAAGGAACACCTGGACATTCTGGGCATTGAACAAATAACACCAGTTCAGCTCTACAAGACACTGTTGCCAAGATACATCTGCAATTCCCAAGAACTTGGCTAGATCTTGAATAGCAGAACACCATCTACCAGTCCAATATCTGACTGTGATATTTATCATCATAATAATGATGTAGAAGACTAAAATAAACCTGCTAATGAAATAAATAGCATACCTATTATATGTAAATAATCAAATGCTAATCAGAATGAACAATATTTAAATATAAAACCATCCACGTTCACTTCAGGAGAAACAGAACAAACTTTGATTGTAGAGTGGGAAATGGTGAGACATATTTGAAATTGCATCAGCACTTGCTGTGAACCTGCAGAGTCAGAGTAGAGGTCTGTGCATGCAGCTTCACATTAGAAGCGAAATGTCATTTTAGCCCTGGGCTGCAGTTAGCTACATATCCTGGATCCAGAGACAATGAACAGTGCTGAATTGTGTGATCAAAGGAATATGTTCCCCATATTGTGATCACAGTAAAAGCTATTTACACCTATATTGGAACTCAGTGGGCAACAAGTTGGGGTTGGGTCCTCCATACTTTTATGTCTACCATGTTATTTATCATGTTAATAACACCTTGCTGTTTTAGTCCCACCATGGTATTTTATTAGGGAGCTTGGTGGTATCTTCCATGCTGTGCTTGTCGGTGTCACATTATTTCTCTATGGGGAAAGCACAGGAAGGAAAGAAAATGGTGATGGAGAGACAGAACAGGAGTCCTGTCTAATATCTCATCTCATCTCTCCCTGTGGTATTTTTCACAGGTCAGAAATCAATTAAGAACATATTTCACCAGGAACACTTTAAACAATGTAATATTTCATTAAATATTATTGCAAGCTCCATTAGACCTGCAGTCCAAGTGTGAATTATAAAATTACCTTGATTCTTTTAATAAGTTTCTCTGAGCTTATCGGCACCATAATATGGGATGCTCATTGTGTGGCTAATCCCCTGGGAGAGTGTGCTTATTGAAACTAATATTTATTTGTGTCTATATACTGCCCCGTTTTATACTATCATTTCCCCCATGCAATATCCACCAATTTAAACACTGTGGATCTCTTTGTGACACCATGGATTAAGGAAATGAAAGGTGAATAGGTGAAGTAATTTCCCTTAACGACTACTCTTAAGAGCTCATTCAATATTGCCTACAACCTTAATATGATATGAAATGTAAAACACTGCCTTTAATGATGGAGCTGGACAATAAATTAAAGTGTTGTGCAATCAGGAATGTGCCACCACCCCAGAAGCCACAAAGGCCCGCTAAGGTAGGCCAGGCCAGATTGTTCCAAGGAAGATCACCCCTTCCCAGCCTTGAGCCGCAAAGGCCTGAAAGCTGTTCCTGGAGGACCCTTTATTTCTTTTATAACAATGCCCTTGTGCTCACCATTTCCTTCCTGATTGTGCTACCCCGCCACAGCAAAGGTCAAGCCTCTGCTTAGGCCTTGGCCCCCACCATGCGATCCAGCGCCGCCAGGACCCCTCGCTTCAGATCTGAAAGAAAAATGTTGTTGCCCTTGTTAGAAAGGTGCACCCCATCCCCCCTATAGAGGTCAGGGAACTCGACCCATATATCAGGGTGCAACAGAAAGATGCCCAAACTGCCCTCCATGGCATTCTTAAGCTGTCGGTTGGCATTCCGCCTCACCTAGTCCAAACACCTAGGATCCCCTAGGCTGCACCACACCTGATGTGGTAACATCGCTGACAGGACCAGTTGCACCCCAGGCCAACAGTCCACAATGCCAGCCAAATCCGTCTTGGCCTGAATGACTAGGGCCTTACCTTTCATGAGACCCAAATCATTACAACCAAGGTGTATCAGCAGCACATCAGGTGGAGGGCCACGTCTCTCCCCAAACAGTAGCGGCATCAACTTAGGCCAGCACATGCCTCTTCGGCTAAGCCACTCGACCTCTGCCCACTCACTGCATCCCAACTGGGATCAGATGGTCATTCTCTTGGCCTGGTACGCAGCCCAGAACACCATACTGTGGCCACAGATAAGCATCTGGCTCCTCTGCTGGCCACCAACAGCATCTGAAACAGAAACTAGGTTAACCATAACAAGACAAGAGCACTAAGGCTCAAAAACAGCATGCTCCATTCTTGTTATAACAAAACTGAATGAGCAGCTCAGACTTTGCAGGTCCGGACATATGTCTTGTAACGTGCTGACAGCCAGCTGCCAATTCTTTGGATGTCAGGTCCCTGATATCCCATAGCTGCAGCAGTGGAAGCCGCCCTAATTCTGAAAGAGTGTGTACCAAATTGGAAACTACCAAGGCCCAAAGCAACCAGAGCCCTCTTGGTAATTGACCAAAATTGAAACCTGGTCAAGGGCAATCCATCTTTGTGTGTAAACAGGAGACCTGCACTACTCCCCCTCAATGCTAAATATGAACTGAGGGCCACAACTGGACACAGGTCAGAATCAAAACAAGGGCCCACTGAAATCATAGTACCTGTACCCAATTGGTCCGTCTTAGAACACCTGACTATAATTTGTAGGCTGTCCTCACTTAACCGGACATCCCCTATGCCTAATGCATAGCCTGACATCCTGTTGTGATCGAGCCACCAGCTCACTGATTCTCAGGGCCCCAAAGAATGCAACCAAGGCAGCTGCATGGAACAAGGCAGTCTCGTATGCATCCGTACATAAGGGTTTCATTGGGGTTTCAGTCCGTACATTGGGGTTTCAGTCCCTTAAGTACAGCAGGGGGGAAAAGGTTCCCTTGTGTCCCGAGGAGCACCATCCTCTCGGGCCCAGCCATCCAGCATTTTCCGAATACAGAAATCCCCAGTGTCATCCCTGAAACCCCCGGACTTACCTGCAAAGGCAAGGGCTGATAGCTTGCCCCGAATGGAATGGACAGACAGACCTTTACCTTTCATAGACATGCAGAATTGGATCAGATGTGACACTGGGATAGGCCAGAGCTGCTGAAGGCCCACTGTACAGGTTTCTTGAACCCTCTCACCTCCAGTCCAGGAGATAAGAAAGGTCCAAGTCCTGATACTATGCCAGCACGTGCAGAATCTCACATCTCTCCCAAGCCCCTCCAGGAATGAGAGATACCACAGACCCACATGCTTCAGGAACACTTAAATCAGTATTCTGCCACCAGGACCTATTTAAGGACATTCCCAACTCAGACAGGAGCATAGGTCCCACCTCCTGCCAGGTTTCTGGGAATTAACAACTTATCAGCTCTGGGCCAGAGCAATTAATTAACACACAGTGGTAGACCTCAGCTGAGCAGCCCCAGGCCATGAGGTTTAGCCTTAGAGATCCAGTTGCTATACAGAACTCAAAATCAGATGAGATTAATCTATATAAGATCTTTATTAAGCAAAGCAGTTATATGACAAGAGACTAGCAGAGGTAGAAAACAAAGAATCTAATCTTGTCCAGCTCTGACTACACATAGAGATATGTTATAATTACCACTCTTTCAAAGTCCATGGTCCAGGTAGTACAAAGTCCATTGTCCAGGGGATCTTAAGAAGGAACCACATGCTTGCAGTAGGCAATTACGGCCAGCTTGTTGCCCACTAGCAAAATTCAGTGTTGCTGGTTTGTAATCCAACAGAGACTCTTAGAAAGAAGCTAACTTTTCAAGAGAGCTCTGTCTCAGTTTTCATAGGGTGATCACAACTCCCTCCCTCTTCCGTCACAATTGAATATGGCCATTTATCCAATCGCAAGGAAATTAAGAGGTGTGGCCAGCAGACATTGCCTATGCTACTGAAGGCATGTTTGCTGAGCTTTGAAATGTAAATCTCTTGGGTCAAGCTCTTCCCATGTGTGGGAAGGAGCCTGAATGTCTCCTAAAGGTGACAATATTGGTATGAAGCTTGGCCATCTGTGCAGGCCATCTGCTCAGATGTCAAAAGTCACAGGGACATGTTATCAGCTAGGCTATTTGGGCTTAGTATGACTGAACCAGGAAAGTCTTTTCCTATACAGCCCACTTTCCGCCTAAAAGCCACAAACTGTTGGCCGGCCTGTATATAAGCCCGGTGTGTGCTGGGTGCAAGAGCTAAGCCCATTGCCCTCTCAGCTTCAGCCCTCCAATCTGCCACAGGTCTTCGGGCATTCTTACCACTACTTGGTCGGCGTCTGGAGCCAACTGACGAAACCTCTCCATCTGTTTCCGAAACAGAGCATCAGCGACCCCGTTACTGACTCCTGGCACATGCCTGGCCTTAAACAATATACTGTAGCACAAGCATTGGAAGTAAAAGCTCGGACAAGCACCATTACTCTGGGGAACCTAGATGTTAAGGGGTTGATGACCTGTACTGTCACCATGTTATCACACCAAAAGTGGATAGCCAGGTCATCAGCCCATATGTACACAGCTACCACTATGGGGAAAAAACTCCAGAAACGTCAGGTCACGCATCCACCCAGCCTGAATCCACTCAGATGGCCAGTCCTCAGCACACCAGTGACCGAAACCCAAAGATCCTGCTGCATCAGAGGTGACCTGCAGTTCAGCCTCAAGTTGGAGATCGTTCCTCCAAAAGGACACCCTGTTATATGAGGCCAAGAAGTCCCGCCAAACTAAGAGGTCGTCTCTAATCCCTTGGGTAACCCTGGTCCTATGATGTGGATGTTTTAAGCCTATCATTGAGTTGCACAGTCTATGCAGGAATGCTCTCCCTGGGGCCACCACTTTACATGCAAAATTAAGGTACCCAATTAGCTGTTGCAACTCCTTGAGTGTCAATTTAGTTTTGGTACACACTTCCTCAACTAACTGAAAAAGGTTAGCCAATTTATCAGGAGGCAAGCGTGAAACCTGCTGCACAGTATCCAACTCAACACGAAGAAAAGTCAAAACCTCACTAGGGCCTTCCATTTTCTCAATGGCTAATGGAACTCCAAGTTCCATAGCCATTTGCTCAAAATTGGACAATAACAGTGTGCAAACTCCAGATCCAGCAGGGCCGGCAAATAAAAAATCACCCAAATAATGGGCAGCACTGGACAAGCCTGTGCGTGCATGCAAAGCCCATTCCAAAAAGGAGCTGAACCTTTCAAATGCAGCACAGGACACTGAGCATCCCATAGGGAGGGCTCTGTCCATATAGTACTGCCCATCAAAGGAGAATCCCAGAAGGACAAAGTCATCTGGATGGACTGGCAGAATATGAAAGGCCGACTTGATATCACATTTAGCCAACTCGCCCCCCCCACCCACAGCTACGGACAATAACGACTGCCTCATCAAAAGAAGTGTACCTAACTGAGCAGATATGGTGTCATTCACTGAGCTGCCATAAGGATGAGACAAGTGGTGAATGAGGCAATACTCCCCCGGTGCCTTTTTTGGTAGTACACCTAAGGGTGATACCCGCAGGTTAGGCACCCAAGGAAAGGAAAAAAGCCCAACCACCCTGCTTTCCAAACATTCTTTTAGAATCTTGGCTCTCACCACTTGCTCCATGCCCCGGACTGAGGGCAAATTAGGAGCCGAAAATGAACACCTCTCACCCACGTAGGGAATGTGAAACCCAAACTTAAACCCATCCAACAAATACTGCCTATCGGCAAACTTTGGGTAAAGGTGCAACAAGCGCTCTAATACAGGGACCTTAATTGGACTGGGTCCCTTTGTCAGGTAAGGCCTGACCCCCCCCGATGTCTGCTATCTTTGCCATCCTTGCCAGCAGGTCTGGGTTTTGCTTTGGGGCAAGATGGAAAAGCTTGGGGGCCGGCACATGCAGAAAGGAACGAGGTTTCCTACTGCAATTCCCTTGCGAGGAAAACTCATAACACAGGGAGCACCTTTGGATTACTTGGCCACCTGGGGAACGCAGAACTTCTGCATAGGCCTCATTGGCCCTTTTCACAACATGACCACTGTTTGAATGCTCCCCAAGCATAGGCCTGGCAGGGGACATCATCTGTATCCAGATATGCGGATGGATTAGGTCCCAGTGGAGTGCCGGGTACATAGCTGCCTTCATACGGAAGGCCCTATCATATTCCATCCAGGCAGACCCGACAAAGTCCAAATAACATTCATGGATTATATCCATATACTGGAGCAGCAATGAAGCTCTTTTCTGGCCTTGCCCTAACAATCACCCCGGCATAAATCAAGAAGCTGGGGTACCAATTAGCATAGACTTTGTCTACGCTCGGCGCTTCAAGTGCTCCTTATCCCGTTTGTCCAATTCCTCCCTATCCTTCTTATTCAACTCCTTATATAACAAGGAGAAGACATCTATGTAATCTCCTCGCAGTATCTTCTCCCTGGTAGCCGCAGTGAGGTGGTCACCTAATGGCATAGCTAGCTCCCCAGATGGCAACTCCTTTGCTGGCACCATCTCGTAAGTCTGATTATCAGGATCTGGGGGAGCGCATCCAGTCCACACCCCATCCTGCAGTTGCTGACCTGGGCAGGATGGGGGAGTAGTGCCCACTGGGGCTGATGAAGATCCACCAGTCAGTGACATCAATGAACCCTCACCAACAGGAGGATCCACCAAAGTGCCACCCGATGTTACCCCATCAGCCGTAGTCTGAGCATGTATAGTCCCAACAGAACCAGATGGAACAGGCATACTGATCACCCTAGGCAAAGGCTCCCTTCCCAGCCTGAACACAGGCAACCCGGCAGAAGCCTGCAAACCCACTGGGCCCTATGGCCATGTGATGTCAAGTGTTTGTGTTGCAATAGGCCTACCTGACACCTGTGATGAGGTACCTCGAATAACCACCTGCTGTTCCTTGTCCCGTCTTTCCACCGCACCAACTTCCATCAGGCCTCAAGCACCCAGCAGCACAGCCCTCGTGAACATAGCTGAGCTCTCCAATGGACTGGTAAGGTAGGGGGCAGGAGCCAAGCCTATATAGGCTGGCTCTGCCTCCTGTCGGTATCTTCTCCTTTATGCCTCTCACGGAGGCAAATCAGTCCCCCCCACCAGCACAGGCTCGGCGGGGGTTGGGGCTCGTATTAGCTATTTTCTTCTTATCTGCAGACATATGGATGTCCCACTATGTCAATTTATTGTATTTTGATCTGGCTTAGCCCAGGAACCTGAGAGGAGGAGCAAGATCACCCTCTTTACTTAAACTTCTGAATATGGCACATGATACGGCTCTTTTAGCCAAAGTCTTAACTCTGATCACAAAGAGAGAAGGGGGGGAGAGCTCACTCCACTCTCAAAAGTTTTAAATTTTATGCTGGGTTGCTAAAAGGTAGGATGCCAGCGTCCTGGTGATATATGGGTCCTTGTCTTTTAAAAGAAAAGAAAGGCTCTGATTAATATTTGTGAGCTCATTCTTCTCAAGTATTGGGGTAATCCATCTCTCTCGCTCCTGACTGAATTTGGGACATTTGATAACTAAGTGAGCCAAGGTATTATCTTCCCCATATTGCAGAAACACCAGCATTTTGAAAAGGGAACTCCCCCAAAATAGCCTTTCATTTCTGCAGTTAATACAGCATTCAATTTAGCAGCCAATAATAATAATAATCACAATATCGGGGAATTGTCATGGACTTTAAATATGCCGGTATGGTAGCTAGAGGTTCAAGTTCATTGTAGGCAAGGGAACACACCCTTCTTGGTCACTAATTTGTGCTCCTGAAATCTAGCATCAGCAGCTGCTTTTCGACCCTTTGGAATTTTTCTCACTTTCCATCGAGAATAGTAAAGCTGGTGTAAAGCCCAGTTGATCCAGTCTCTGATCAACCAGTCTCTTCCATTTATTCTGAAAGGGATCTTCTCCTAGGGTCCAGTCACACTGCCATTTTAATCGGGATTTGCTGCTGTTTCCTTGCGCATGTCAGTTTCACATTCACACGCGCCAATCTGCCTCCCACCCCAAAACAGGCTTACTCGCGCAATGTTTCCGGGTTTTCCTGACCCCTGGAAAATCTAGTGTTTTCCTGGCACTTCCGCTTTGATTGTGCGATTTCGCCTATGTGGACAGCCCATCTCTCGTAAGGATTGTGATTAGGGCCGTCTGAACGCTCCTTGTGCTTTTTTTTTTTTAAAGCTTCCGGTTTGAGTGCTTGAGCAAACATGTGCTTAATAAATCCATTTAACGCTTAATAATGGATTTATTAAGCGCATGTTTAGTCAAGTGCTCAAACCAGAAGCTTTTTTTTTTTTAAAAAAAACGCACAAATATGGCCCTGGGGCTCCGGCAACCTGGATGGGGCTGGCAAGGAGGATGGCGGAGATGGCGGAGCCTATTTTCATGGGGCAATGGTGGCAGTGGTGGCGGCAGCACCCCCCAAGTGTCGGCAGGAGCTGCAGCTGCCCGAGCCTCCCCGTGGCCAGCAGGATCGCCTGGAAGGACGGCGCAGCAGCAGGCAAGCGGGTGCTGGGAAAGAGGGGCTGGATGCATGTAGACAGCCCAATGCGAATAAAAATGTTCCCGATTTAAATAAACTGGGAACAAAGCACATGTCATTTGCAGTGTGACCAGAGCTCTAGTCTAAAAAGGACTTTAGATCTATAGCTAATCAATCAAATGGGCTAAAACCAGGCAGTGGCCAACCACATAGAATCCTTGGTGGAACCCACCTTGTTCCTCACTCAGAATTTTTGACTCCTCCATCCAGTCTTTCAATCTTATGCTTAAATAAGCTTTGTATAGTTTCCCAATAATTGAGATGAGGGTAATTGGGCCATAGTTCTACGGGTCCTGCTTTTTCCCTTTAATCTTTAAAAAAAGTACCACCAAAGCTTTCTTCCAGGTAGAAGGAATACACCCTGAGTTATTTATCATGGAGAAGAGAGGGGTCAAAACTGCCCACTGCTTTGGGTTTGATTGTAATAAATCCATCCATTCCTGGTGCTTTTCTTGATTTTCTGTTCTTTATTGGGTATTCAATGGTTTCAACTGACACTGGTGGCCAGTGTTCCAGTTCCACAATCTCAATCAATTTTTTCTCTTCTATATGTCCCTGTTGTGTACTAAAGATGAGTCATCCCTAAACTAGCCCTGGGGTTGGGTTGAGCTTGTGTCCAGAAAACAATAGTTGGCTAGGATCCTATAGAATAGAGAAACAATGGCTGCGGTCACACGTACCAGATAACGCGGGGGGGAGGCGAGGCTATTTGCGCCGTTGCAATTTGACATGCCACTACGGCGATCAGACTCAACAGTGTCGAGCCTGGGGATTTTTCTGTTGGCATGTTTCACCGCACTTCAAGGAGGAGGCAGTAGGAGCGCGCTGAAGTGATCAGATGGAGACAGCCCATCTGCGGTCCATTGTAAACAATTTGCTACTACACTTTCAGAGGTACTTTTTTACTCCACAGCTTCAGCCGAGCGGTACAGGTTGGGGGCAGGGGTGCAACGCTTGCCAGATGTATCCGTGTGATTGCGCCTGTTAAATCCGCCTGGCATTCATCCCCCTCATGCGGCTAATTGTGCGTAATGTAATGTAATGTAAATAGCCTATCCTTGGGAGTGGGAGTGTTTTGGGTGTAGTTTTTTGCATACTTAAAAAACAGGCTTCTGCCTGGGATTTTGTCTTCCTTCTCCTTGCTGAAATCACTAATCAAGTAGAGCTGATCACTGTACTTGGGGTCTATTCATCCATGGAATCCACTATTTAAGAGTACCTGTGATATAAATAGCTGAAAAAAGTAAACCATATATCCTAAGAGATGCAAAAGGGAATAAAAAGGAAAAAAAAAATTCTTGAAATGGTTGTTCACAATATGCCAGAACTGCTTATTGTTTCCATCATGAGTAGTGGATACCAGAGCTCTCTATTTTTTCATTTAAGTTGCCCTTTTCTTAATGATTACTAGTTGTTTCCAGCTCTCCGTAACCATCTTAAGTCTGATTAAGGTATATTCTGATCTCTTCAATCTAAACTCCTTATAATAAGCTCTCACTTTTCTTAGGAGGGTCTGGCATTCATAATCAAAACAATCATTTTCCCTTTGTTTTAGTTGGTTTAAGCAAGGTAGCTGGTATATAGATTTACATAAATCTATGATCCAGCTCAAAATATCATGATATGATGGCATATCAACTGCTGAAGCACATTTGTTGTACAAGAAGTAGCATTCTTCTGAGTGGATTATAGAACTAATTTCTTGTGATATCAATGGGGTCCATTTCCTTATTTTTATTTTCTGGTTGATCAGTTCCCCATGTGGAGTTGGAGATGGTGGCTTAACTGTTTGTTTAACCACAGTTAAGTTAGCATAAGAGGAAGATGGTTTTCCCCAAGGAAGTCACTCACTTTAAAATCACTGATCTTAGATAACACCTTTTCTGGTACCACACAGGAATCTACTGTGCTGGTACCTTTATGGGCAAAACAAGTAAGCACCTGTCCCGATCCCAGCCCAGAACGCTTACCAGGGGGGCAGATCTGGAGGCTGAGAGGAGCTGGGGCCGTCCTGACCACTGGCGAGGGAGCCCAGTAGCCAGGCAAAAGAGAGCCCCACTGCAGCAGTCGCCAGCAGTCCGAGAGAAGAGGGGAGTGCCGGACGAGCTTGGCTCCAAAGCCACAGCCCCAAAGCCACAGCCCCTGAGGAACCTGGGAGAGGGGCGGCAGGGCAGCTCCTGCCCGAGAAGAGCCAGAGGCGGGAATGCATGTTCAAAAGGCCCAAGATGGTGGCGGCAGTGGCAGTGTGGCCCTCGGGCTGGCAAGACTGCCACCGGCATAGCAGCAACCACTCCCAGGGCGCTGGGAGAGCATCCACACTTATCAAGAGGGGTGGGGCCTAGCATGGGGAGGAGGCAGCAGGGAAGATGGGCGGTGCTGGGGGTGGGACAAGAGGTATAAAGAGAGGCAGAGACTGAGAAGCTGGGGAGGATATTCGAGTCATGGATGGGGCACTTGCTGAGAGAGAGACGAAGGGCAGGCAAGGAGTCAGACTCAAGGACGCGGGGGCAGAGGGACACACGCCTCCCAAACCCCATGGTAAAGTCAAAAAGGAGTGGATCTGGATGGCATCCTGCAAATCCATCGGGTGCTGCCAAATGGTAACCCCATTGTACCCCACCAAGAACTGGAGCCAAATGCCTAAATCCTCCTTCGTGCGCTTGGTCACCTATACCTGGTGATGAGGTGCCCTGACTCCAGCTGTCGCTCTGGCCAGCCTCGTGCAGAAGGCCCTGCCTGGTGAAATGACCTGGCAAGCGAAGTTCAAGTGCCCCACCATGGACTACAGTTCCCTCAATGTGCACTTAGGCCGAGCCCTAACCAAGGAAATGAGAGCCTGGAGGGCCAAGGGTTTGTCCTCCGGCAACCTGGATGCCCCAGCCACCGAGTCCAATTGGATACCCAGATAGGTTAAACTAGTCACCAGTCCTTCGGTCTTGTCTGTTGCCAATGGGATGCCAAGCTCTTCAGCGAGCCCTTGAAAGGCTCGTAGAGACCCTGCGCAAGCTTCGTCGGCCCTGGAGCTGATGAAAAAGAAGTCAGTAATGAGTAATGAGTAGGTAATGAGTAATCCTTGTGGAACCGGTCCTCACCTTCGCCACCCATTCGAGAAAGGTACTAAACGTTTCGAAGGCTGTGCAGGCCACCACGCAACCCATAAGCATGGCCTTGTCGACGTACCATGCCCCTTGGAATTTGAAACCTAGTAATGGGCTTACTGAGAGCAACTGGAATGCCGACTGAATGTCGCATTTGGCCATGAGCGCCCCCTGCCCGCAAGCCCTAACTAGTCTAACCACATGATCGAATGAAGTGCATTTGACAGAGCAAAGCTCTGGGGGGATCATGTCATTCACTGAAGATTCCTTTGGGTACGAGAGATGCTGAATCAGGCGATACTCACCTGGTGTTTTCTTTGGCACCATCCCCAGAGGGGATACCTGCAGGTGTTCTATAGGGGGCGTGCTGAATAGGCCTGCAATGTGTCCTGCCACCAATTCCTTCTGCAACTTTGCAGCAACCACCTCGGTCATCTCCTTGGCTGACTTCAGTGTAGCAGGAACTCCTTTGCATATTAGGCGACACACCCCTAATGTAGCCAGTCCTCCAAGAGCTTGACCCACACTGACCCACAGAGCTTTCAAGAGTTTCTAAGCCTCTTTGAGACAATTCCCTGGCAGGCTAGTTGCAGGGGTGATAACTCAGCTATTAAATATAAATTAAAACTTTAAAGCTATAACAAGAGCTTGAAAAGAGAGGAAAAATTAAAAGTTAAACTCTTAAATTAGAGGGGAGGAATACAAAGAAAAGGTGTCTCCTGTACAAGGCAGCGTTACCCTCCCAATCCAGGCTTTATAGACAACTTTCCAGGCAAGAGACTTCAGCATTCATATTAGCATCTGCCTTGTTCAAGCCTACTTTAAGGAGAATTTATGGAGCCAAAACAGCAAGTATTAGTTACAAACTCCCTTCATAACAATGTGGCTACCAGCCAGCAAAACACCTGACAAAACAAAGATACTAAAACTAAAAATAAGATAAAACAAAACACTCCGGGAAGTGGAGAACAGCCACAGCACTGTTTTACTCAACGCAGAGGGCAAAAGGTCAAGTGAAATCAGGGGTAATATGTCTGAGGTAAATCAATAAGAAATCTGAGGTAACTTAATATTTCCACAAACTACAGTTCATACTTTTCCAGCAATTGAGAGTTTTAAAGCTTTTCACACAGTCTTAGAATTTTTGAGATGAGGGGCTTTTATTTCAGTGTTTCCTAAACAATTCAGTTCACTTTCTTGAGTTCCACTGACTTTTCAGGTTTCAGAAGGCAGGGATACACTACCAAGCATCTAAATTCTTTCTCTGAACAAACCAGGGATTACTCCACTCTTCAGAACTATCTTTCTTTCAACTTGGCAGGGAATATCTTCTCTAACTAGAAGATCTATCCCTTTTCCTAGCCCAAATGGGGGTCTTCACTGATCTGCCCACTCCTCCTTGCCAACTTTCTCAGTGCTCAGTATAAAACAGTTTTCAGTCAAAGCGAGACACTCCTCAGTCAGAGTTAAACTTTCCACAGTCAGGGCTAAACTCAAAACTGAGTTCTCTTCAGCAGTCAGTTCCCAAATCTTTCTGCTCAGCTGATGCTAACCAATCAAATTGTTTTGAGCAGCCTGTCACTCAAGGATCTCTGGCTTTGTGAGGCATTAACCCTTCACGGTACAGGGCTCTTTTTGTAGCAGGAACTCTTTTGCATATTAGGCAACACACCCCTAATGTAGCCAATCCTCAAAGAGCTGACAGTAGCCCCTGTAAGAAGAGCTCTGTAAGCTCTTGGAGAATTGGCTACATTAGAGTTGTGTTCCCTAATATGCAAAGGAATTCCTGCTACAAAAAGAGCCCTGGTCCTTCACATGTTTACACATTGTTTTTGAGCTTTTACAGCACTGTCCATCACATCTGTGCATACTTTCCTGGAAGTAAGTCCTATTGTATTCAGTGGGATTTACTTTGAGTAGACCTGCTTAGACTTGCTCCCTATGTTTCTTACCTACAGACCAATATTTAAAAGCAGGATTAAACCATGGTTTAGAATCCCAGTTTGTGGGAAATAAGCAATTTCCGATGCATCCAGTTAAAGGTTTCCCTTGCTCAATAGCTAATCGGATCCAATTCTAGGGGGCAGTGCTCATCTGCATTTCCAAGCCGAAGAGACAACGCTGTCCTAAGATGTTTCTGTGGTCATGTGGCCAGCATGACTAGACACCGAGGTACATGGAATGCTGTTACCTTCCCACTGAAGTGGTACCTATTTATCTACTTGCAATTTCTTGCTTGGTCTCAAAATGTCACACTAAAGACCTTCCGTTCTGCAGCTCAGCGTCTTAACCTCTGAGCCTCCGTGGCTCAGTTACCCACATTTAAATATCTTGACAGCTAGATTAGTGACTTCCCATATAAGAATTTTTGTTCTCTGTGTGAGGAGAGATGGAAGGAGGGTGTGTAGTAGCATGGCAAGCCAAGTTTGTGCACATAATAAACAAATCTCTGCTTGTTTGTGACATCTGAACAGAAAGACTATGTTTAGTTTAAAAATTAGGACCATTGACCACCTTCAGTATTAAATAGTCTGGATCTATCAAAAAAGGGCACTTAGAGCTGTATAGTTTATGTACAACTTACTGAACACATTTTTTTCTTATGGGTAAAGACCATTCTGTACCTTTGATATAGTAAAAAAAATAAGCATAATTCATTTCATGTTGATGTTTTCAGATTATTATTTCACATTACTCAACCTACCCTCCAACTCTTCTGTCTATCACTTATGTCTCTCCCCCTGCCCCCCCATTCTATGTGGAGAGTAAGTTGCTGGTAAATAAAAAACCTTTCAAAGATTAAAGTAACCTCTGAATGCCATTAGGATTTCAGTTTTCAAAAGCAACAATAATACTTACACTTCATATCCATAAGTCCTCAAATCACTTCACATGCCTAATCACAGCAAGCCTTAAAATGCCTTATATGATAAACCAACATTATCTTCCATATTACAGATGTGGTCTGGAAGCTGGGAGATGGTAGATTCCCAAGACTACTCAGGCCGATTCCACACAATCATTTGCCCCGGTGTCACCCCCCAATAAAATTCGGGGAAATTGATCAGTTCCACACGTGTTGGTCAGGATCGGCAACTGACCCGAATCTAATGGCTTTTCTCCCCGGATTTTCCATCTCCACTATTTTCAGGATCTTTTTTTTACTGCGGGGTTGAAGTCGGTGTTGCAGTACACTATTTGTACAAAAGTAGTGCCATTGTTAAAAAGATGCATGAAGGGTCACATGGAGGTGTGGACAAAATTTTTCATGGGGCTAACCTATGGGCTGTAGTGCAACTGTTAAAAAGATGCATTGAAGGTGGCATGGTGGTGTGGACACAATTTTCACGGGGGTTACATGTGTTGCCTAGCATGTCTGCTTCTCTCCCTCCCCCTCCCTTCCTGCCTCCCCTCTCCCTTTCCCCTCCCTTTTTCAACCTGGCACAATGCAACTACACATGCATAAAGCGCATCTGTTTTACAGTGGGTGGGTGCATTACAACACAATCACACCCCGATCGGAAAAAAAAAAGAGGGGGAAGAGAGGGGAGGGGTTCTAGATTTGGGGCAAGAAACCCAGGTCAGAGTTCCTTAATGTGGAATTCCCCCAAAGAATCGGGCCAATTAGACCCGAGGAGAACGGAGAGCAAAGCATTAGTGCGGAATCGGCCCCAGTGGGTACATGGTGGGACTGAGATTTGAGCAAGGGCTTTGTAGTTCATGCCCATAACTGGTTTGCTATGCTTCATCAACATTTATTTATTTTATTTTTATTCCAGCATTTTTCAAGGAGCTGAGGGTGGTATACATAGTTCTCCTCTCTTTCATTTTATCGTTACAATACCCTTATAAAGTAGGCTGGGCTGAGAGACTTGGGTGTGGCACAGAATTTCTGCTTGTTCTACACCTCTTGTGCAAGTAGAAACTCAAGAAAAAGAGTTCAATATCCACTTGTGAAAAGTTAAACTTATTGTATTCCCACTCCTTGTGCAATATCTTGTGAAACCAGTTTCTTGGCACTACAATATATATGGAAGAAAGTGGTAAGTGTTGCACTAGGAAGCAGAACTGTGCCAAGTCCATTTATGTTTCTTCTTGCACATCACTGGATCCAAGTCAGAGAGTGATGGGCCCAAGGTCACCTCATAGACTTCATGGCTGAATTTATTTATTTATTTATCATTAAATTTCTACCCTGCCCTCCTCGAAAGCAGGCTCAGGGCAGCTCACAAATAGAGCACAAATGCCAATACATGTCAACATTAAAAACAAGATAAAAGAATAATTTTCAACATTACAAATGCTCTAGATGTTTCAGAATCAGTCTTCAGTAAGAGGGTGGTTCAGTGCTATTAGCTCCACGCCGCGCTGTGCTTTGCTTTTCACAGGGCCATCTCCACACCTCGCTGTTGCCCAAACCAGTTGTTGTTGGTGATGATGGCAGTGGTAATGATGGTAATAGTAGAGGTAGTGGCAGCTTCTACTCAAAAGCCTGGCAGAAGAGCTCTGTCTTGCAGGCTCTGCGGAATTGCGTAAGGTCCTGCAGGACCCGGATCTCCTCTGGGAGCTCATTCCACCAGGTAGAAGCTGCCACTGAAAAAGCCCTGGCCCTGGTTGCGGCAAGCCTGGCCTTCTTGGGGCCTGGGGTCACCAGCAGATGTTGTGTCCTCAACTGTAGTGCCCTGTGGGGTACATATGGGGAAAGGCAGTCCTTTAGGTATGTCAGACCCCAGCCATATAGGGCTTTAAAGGTAAGAACCAGCACTTTGAAGCGAATCCGATACACTATTGACAGCCAGTGCAGCGCTTTCAGCACAGGCTGGATGTGCTCCCGCCCAGGGAGACCCACCAAGAGCCTGGCCACAGCATTCTGCACCAGCAGCAGCTTCTGGATTTGCAACAGAGGCAGCCCCATGTAGAGAGCGTTACAGTAGTCTAACCTCGAGGTGACTGTCGCATGGATCACTGTGGCCAAGTCATCGCAGTCAAGGAAGGGAACCAACTGCCGAGCCAACCGAAGATGGTAAAAGGCCGACCTGGCAGTGGCTGCCACCTGGGCCTCCATAGTTAGAGAGGAGTCTGGGAACACTCCCAAACTCCTAACCACCGATGCTGGCACCAAAGGTGCCCCATCATCGGGAGAGGGATCCCCAACCCCAAACCGGCCCAACTCAGGCCCAGGACCTCTGTCTTCACCAGGTTTAGTTTCAGTCGACTCAATCTGAGCCAACCAGCCACAGTATACAACACCGGGTGAAGATCTTCTGGGCTGGAGTCCGACTGGCCACCCAACATCAGATAGAGCTGGGTGTCATCTGCATATTGATGACACCCAAGCCCATACCTCCGGGCAATCTGGGCAAGGGGACACATATAGATGTTAAATAACATCGTGGAAAGCACCCCACATTCAAGGGGATGTCTCTGGGATTGCTGTTCCCCTATTGCCACCCTTTGTCCCTGACCTTGGAGAAAACAGGCAAGCCATTGAAGGGCCAGCCCCTGAATCCCCGCGTCAGTGAGGTGGTGGATCAGCAGCTGGTGGTCGACTGTGTCAAACGTGGCCAACAAATCTAACAGCAACAGTGCCGCCACACCGCCTCGATCCAGATACCTTCGGAGGTCATCCGTAAGAGCGACCAGCACTGTCTCCATCCCATGTCCCAGGCAGAAACTGGACTGGAAAGGATCTAGGATGGAAGCATCATCCAGAAAGCTCTGTAGCTGCAGCACCACCGCCCTCTCAATAAGTTTGCCCAAATAGGGCAAATTGGATACCATTGGAATGGAGAAAGGGACTGCTATGCAAAATAGTAGATTCTCCAACTGGACAGAAAATTTTGTCAGATCTCAGAAGCTAACCAGGTTCAGTACTTGGAAGGGAGACCATCAAGGAAGACTTTGTAGAGGAAGGCAATGGCAAACTACCTCTGCCTCTCACTTCCCTTGAAAGCCGCTTGCTGGAGTCACCATAAGTTGGCTAAGGCTTCATGGTGCCCCCCGCCCCTCACACACACACACACCTTAAATTTTAGGCTTGAAAAAGATATAAGGGAGAGGCAACACAGAGTCGGTGGTGGCTGCCGTGTGTGTGCTGTGCCAGCAGCATCCTCCAAACTTGAACAAGGAATGGAAACACTGCCTATCTCACCCATACAGTGAATAAGGTAGCAGCTCTTTAGGAGGACCTCTCTGAAGGGACTTGGATTTATGTCTTTTCGGAATTCTGAGTTCTGTCTTCAGTTTGCATGATTAAACAAACTGGCTTTTTAAAAGTAAACTTTGTTGTGAGACTAAATGTACTGATTATTTTTCTTTGATTGAGCTTTTCTGTTACTAAATGTGTTGCTATGTATTGACAATTTCTGTGTGATCTTCACTGCTACACTTATATAACCCTAGTAGGGATGCCGGCCTCCAGATGAGACCTGGAGAGCCATAGGAATTACAGGTCATCTTCAGACCACAGATATTTATTTTTATTTTATTTTGACTTATATCCCAGCCTCCTCACATGGCAGGCTCAGGGTGGGTTACATCAAATTTGATAAAAATACAATATACACAATTAAAACACTAGTAAAATACCACAATTCCTATAAAGAAAATGGATGCTTTGGAGGGTGGACTTTGGCATTGTACTACACTGAGGTCCCTGTTCACCCCAGCCTCCATCCCCAAATCTCCAAGTGTTTCCCAACCTGGATCTGGCATCTCTATCCCCATCCCCTGCTGGGGGGACCTGGCAACCCTTCTTTATGGTCTTGACCCAGTGTTGGAGTTGGGGGGGGGAATATGTTGTCCCTGTGAGGGAGTTGGGGGGGGCCTAAGAGGATAGGTTTCTGAGGGAAATGAAGGATTTTCATGAGGAGAAAGGGAGATGGAAGCCATTTGAGGAGAAGGAATGTCCTGTGCAGAGAACAGCTTGACTGAGTGAGGAGCCTAAAACAGATCTGCAGCCTCTGAAGATCTGCAGCAGCCCTTAGCATCCCAAAACAGCAGCAACGCCACAAAAAACAGCAACACAGCAGCAAAAACTGCAGGCCAGACAGGGAAGATAAAGGAACATTGAGCATCTAAAGGACAACTTGTAATCTGGGAAAGTCAGCACAGATTTGTCCCCAACAGGTCCTGCCAAGCCAGCCTCATTTCCTTCTTTGATCAAGTGATGAGCTTACTGGATCGAGGAAATGCTGTTGTCTATCTGGATTTCAGTAAAGCTTTTGACAGGGTTCCCCATGATGTTCTGATGGGTAAACGACTGTAGACAGGACTGTAGGATAGTTAGGTGGATAGGGAACTGGTTGGAGAACTGCACTTAGAGAGTAGTTGTCAATGGCATTTCATCTGAATGGAGGGAGGTGGCCAGTGGGGTGCTGCAGGGCTTGGTTCTGGGCCCAGTACTTTTCAATATTTTTGTAAATGATCTGGATGAGGGTGTGAAGGGGCTACTCATTAAATTTGCAGATGACACCAAATGGGAGGAGTAGCAAACACACCAGAAGACAGAGATAGAATTCAATGAGATCTGAATATGCTGGAAAAGTGGGCAGATGTGAACAAGATGCAATTTAACAAGGATAAGTGCCAAGCTCTACATCTGGGTAACAAAAATGTGGAACATGCATACATGTTTGGGTAGCAGTGTGTATGAACAAGATCTTGGAGTACAGGTGGACTGTAAGTTAAATATAAGCAGCTAGTGTGATGCAGCAACAAAAAAGGCTAATGGTGATCTTGGGGTATATAAACAGAGGCATAACATCCAAATCACAAGATGTGATAGTCCCACTTTACATTGCATTTGTCAGGCTGCACTTGGAGTACTGTGTGCAGTTCTGGAGGCCTCACTTCAAATGATGTGGACAGAATGGAGTAGGTGCAGAGGAGAGCGATGAGGATGATCAGGGGCCTGGAGACCAAGTCCTGTGAGGAAAGGCTGAGAGACTTCGGGAAGTTGAGTCTGTTTAGGGGGTTGAGGGGGGACATAATTGTTCTCTTTAAGTATTTGAAGCGCTGTCACATAGAGGACAGCAGGGAGCTGTTCCTATTGGCAGCAGAAGATAGGACTTGCAATAGTGGGTTTAAATTAAAGTCAGGAAAGCACTGGCTGGATATTAGGAAAACCTTTTTTTACACTAAAGTTATTCAACAGAGAAACCAGCTACCTAGAGAGGAGGTGAGCTCCCCCTCACTGGCAGTCTTTAAGCAGCATCTGGACAAACACTTGTCAGGGATGCTCTAGGCTGATCCTGCATTGAGCAGGGGGTTGGACTAAGTAGCCTTTATGGCCCCTTCCAACTCTGTGATTCTATGATTCTATGAAAGCAGGGCCAGCTCCAGGTTTTTTTGTACAGTAGGCGAGGCTACCTTCTGGCGCCCCCCGTGCACCCACCAATTTTCTGGCAACCCCCCATGCGCCCCCTGCCCCAGCACGACAGCCCCAAGGAAGAAGAAGAGGGAAGAAGGGAGTGGGCACTGACGGGGGTGGCCTTTCCTCTGTGCAAACTCTGCATGCCCTAGGCCATCACCCTAATTGGCCTATTGAAAGAGCCAGCCCTGGCTGCTGGCACTTAAAATCAAAAAGGTAGCAGAGCAGTTTTTAAACTGAATATTGGGGAAAAGCCAACAGGAGATGAAAAATCTCTGGTTTAGGATGGCTCATCTCAAAGAGATGAAGGGGTAGCTGTTACTTCTCTACAAGGAAAAGGATTAAAATTGTCTACTGAGACTGTGGCTAATGATATGGACTGCCTGGCAAGGTCTCAGGGCAGCAAGTGGAAGGTTGAGGGCTTAACATGTATGGGAAATTATAGATGTTTATATACAAATGCTAGAAATGTCCGAGGTAAAATCAGGGTGTTGGGATGCTTGGTGTTGAGGGGAAAAATAGACATTGTGGGTATTTCAGAAACTCGGTGGGGTGAGGAAAATCAGTGGGATACAGTGATTCCTAGTTACAAATTATATCGGAAGGATGGGGGGACGGGTTGGAGGTGGGGTGGCTCTGTGTGTCAGAGAGGGTATACAGTCCAGTAAGATTGGGAGGGTAAGAGAATTGGATTCACTTCTGGAAATGCTAGGGGTTGAAATAGTGGGCCCAAAAGGAAGCTTAACACTGGGAGTTTGTTATCGCCCACCAGATCAAAAGATAGAGGAGGATTATAAAATGTTGAATGAATTAAAGATAGTGGCTAGATGAAAAAAACTGTGTCATAACTACTCACACATTGACTGGGTCAATATATGTTCGAGTCGGGAAAAAGCGACTGAGTTTCTAGATACTCTCAATGACTGTGCTATGGAGCAGATGGTCACAGAACCTACCAGGGGAGAGATGATTCTGGATTTGGTCCTAAGTAATGCCCAAGACCTGGTGAGAGATGTAAAAGTGACTGCACCACTTGGGAACAGTGACCATAATGTTATTGAGTTCAACATTTGTATAAATAGGGAGTTGCCCAAAAAAGACTGAAAGAACCACTTTTAACTTTAAAAGGGGTAACTTCTCTGGTATGAGGGGACATGTGAGGAAGAAAGGAAAAGTAGAAAGGGACAAAACCATTGGGGAAGCTTGGAAACTATTTAAAACTACAGTCCTAGAAGCTCAGAAAAAAATATGCCACAGGTTAGGAAAGGCACAAATAGATACAGAAAAAAGCCTGCATGGTTAGCAAACAAAGTAATGGAAGCTGTAAAAGGTAAGAAGGATTCCTTTAAGTGGTGGAAACCTAGTCTCAATGAGGCTGATAAAAGGGAACACAGGCTGTAGCAAATAAAATGCAAGTGTGTGATTGGGCAGGCAAAAGGGGAATATGAGGAACGTATAGCAAAAAACATAAAGACCGACAATAAAACTTTCTTCAAATACATTAGAAGCAGGAAACCAGCCAGGGAGGCAGTGGGGCCCTTGGATGACCAAGGGGTAAAAGGAGTACTAAAGGATGATAGGGAAATGGCTGAGAAGCTGAATGCATTTTTTTGCCTCTGTCTTCACTGTGGAAGATGAGAAGTGCTTCCCCATTCCAGAACCGCTGATTTCGGGAGGGGTGTTGAAAGACCTGAGTCAGATTGAGGTGACAAGAGAGGAGGTCCTACGATTGATAAGACGACTTAAAAACTGATAAATCACCACGCCCGGATGGCATACATCCAAGAGTTCTGAAAGAATTCAAATGTTAACTTGTGGATCTCCTGACAAAAATATGTAATCTTTCATTAAAATCTGCCTCCATTCCTGAGGACTGGAAGGTAATTAATATCACTCTCATCTTTAAAAAGGGTTCCAGAGGAGATCCAGGAAATTACAGGCCAGTCAGTCTGACATCAATACCTGGTAAGTTGGTGGAAACTGTTATTAAGGAAAGAATTAGTAGGCACATTGATGAACAAAACCTATTGAGGCAGACTCAGCATGGGTTCTGTAAGGGAAGGTCTTGTCTCACTAATCTGTTAATGTTCTTTGAGGGAGTGAACAAACATGTGGACAAGGGGGACCCAATAGATGCTGTTTACCTTGACTTTCAGAAAGCTTTTAATAAAGTTCCTCATCAAAGGCTCCTAAGTAAGCTCAATAGTCACAGGATAAAAGGACAAGTCCTCTTGTGGATCAAAAACTGGCTAATTAATAGGAAACAGAAAGTGAGTATAAATGGGCAATTTTCTCAGTAGAGGGTGGTAAGCAGTGGGGTGCCTCAGGGATCAGTACTTGGTCCCATGCTTTTTAACTTGTTCATTAATGATTTGGAGTTGGGAGTAAGTAGTGGAGTGGCTAAATTTGCAGATGACATGAAGTTGTTCAGGGTGGTGAAAACCAGGGAGGATTGTGAGGCACGCCAAAGGGATTTGTCGAGGATGGGTGAGTGGGCATCAGCATGCCAAATAGGGTTCATTGTGGCCAAGTGCAAAGTGATGCACATTGGAACAAAAAATCCTAACTATAAATACACGTTGATGGGGTCTGAACTGGCAGAGACTGACCAAGAGAGAGATCTTGGAGTCATAGATAACTCACTGAAAATGTCTAGACAGTGTGTAACTGCAATAAAAAGGGCCAACACTATGCTGGGGAATATTAGGAAGGGAATTGAAAGCAAATCAGCCAGTATCATGCCCCTGTATAAATCAATAGTATGACCTCATTTGGAATACTGTGTACCGTTTTGGTCACCACACCTCAAAAAGGATATTGTAGCATTGGAAAAAGTACAGAAAAGGGCAACTAGAATGATAAAAGGGTTGGAACACTTTCCCTATGAAGAAAGGTTAAAGCGCTTGGGGCTCTTTAGCTTGGAGAAACAATGGCTGAGGGGTGACATGACTGAGGTTCACAAGTTATGCATGGGATGAAGTAGGTAGAGAAAGAAGTACATTTCTCCCTTTCTCCCAATACAAGAACTCATGGGCACTCCATGAAATTGCTGAGCAGTCGGGTTAGAACAGAGAAAAGGAAGTACTTCTTCACCCAAAGAGTGATTAATATATGGAATTCACCGCCGCAGGAGGTGGTGGTGGCTACAAGCATGGAGAGCTTCAAGAGGGAATTAGATAAGCATATGGAACAGAGGCCCATCAGTGGCTATTAGCCACAATGTATAGATAGGAACTCTCAGGCTGGGGCAAGTGATGCTCTGTATTCTTGATGCTTGGGGGGTCAACAGTGGGAGGGCTTCTAGTGTCCTGGCCCCACTGGTGGACCTCCTGATGGCACCTGGTGTTTTTGGCCACTGTGTGACAGAATGTTGGACTGGATGGGCCATTGGCCTGATCCAACATTGGCTTCTCTTATGTTCTTATGTTCTTCCTGCCAGCAGTTTGACATGCAGCTTCCCATAAGTGTTTATGCACATGTTCAGAAGACAAATAATGAAAAAGTTGCCTGACCAGCCCACTCCAGGGCTGCCACATCTGATTGATCAACCATGGGGTAAGTGTGCATTGAAGAAGGTTAAGGGTGGGATGTCTGATCAAAACTCTCAGTTACAAAAATCCCTGGATTAATTAGAAGTGGGGCCAGAATGCCCTGAGCCTGTTATCTAAGCCCAGCACAGGAAGAATGGAAGCCAGTATGTTGGAGGCACCACTACTTTCTCTTTTTTGTTAACCAACCCAAGTCCCATACTTTCTTCCCTCAGCTGGGGTTGATGGAGAAACTGGGGTTACACTTAATTAATTGATTGACTCTGAATCTTGCCAATAAATTTAATGCTTGAACCATATTGTTTCATTCTGATTAAACTTATGGTGTATGGACACTCACTGACCGAGCTCTAATGAATTGATTTCTACCAACTGAGTTTTGCCACTGTACTGAATACCCTGATTCCTTCTGAATTAAGATTATAGTATACTTAATGTAGTGATGCTGCCCAATCAAGTACTGATGATGGGATGATATTGGGAAGACCTGAGCCAGCTGAGTAAGACCAAGGGTGAACATCTGCCCTGCTCTTTTTGGAGCTGCTTCAGAACTAAACTTGTCCAGAGACATAGGTCATTGGTGTAAGCTGAAGAGCTCTAGGGCCTAGTGTGAGCTGTGCTGCAGAACCAAATCCAGCACCAGCCTAAGTCATTAACAGGGCTTAATATCTGTTTGAAAGTTGTACTGGGAGTCTGTACAGTTGTCTACTTTTGTTTAAATTGTATTGTTATAGGTTTATTTCTCTTTGTACACAGTTTTGAGTATCCAGTGTGGGACTAAATTTAGGTAAAATGTTTAGATAAATAAATAAAAATAATCAGCACTTTCAGATTGAAGCCTGCTGCTATATTCAATGAATTCTCTTTGATAAGTTGGATGGCTAGACCTAATGCTTTCATGTTTTTTTAATTGAACTTTGCAACTATATCTCATGAGTTAACTCTTTAGCTGAGTCTTGCAATTAGATTTAATGAACTGATTTTTCTGAAGTAAATTTTGCCATACATCTAACGAACTGTTTTTCTTTAACTGATAGGAGCTTATTCTCTTTCACTGTTGCTGCTAGGTTTAGGTAAATGACTTTTTCCTGACTGAACCTTGTTAGATCTAATAAACTTTATTCTTCTTAATGAAATGAGGGTGGGCGACCTAATGGACTGATTTTCTTTGATTCAGTGTTGTTATTGGTTCTAGTGATGTTATTCTACTTGATTGAGTCTTGTTAAATCCAATTGACTTAAATTTTGAATTACTCAAGAGTATTATAATAAAAGTGTTGGTTCCTAATACTGGAAATAAATATTCATTTGAGAAAAATTAACAAAAATTTCCATCTTTAAATTAAATTTTAAGAAATCATATGGAACTCATTAAATTGTGAAAACCTTTTAAAAGGTTTTATATATGATATTACAGAGACCATAAAGAAAGCAACCCCCCCCCCCATAAACACTAACCTCGAAGAACTGGAAGAAAGATATGGAAAAAGGATTTAGAAAAAAGAATGCAAGAGTTTTGATGGAAAGATGAGAAGAAGGTAATCTAAAACATTATTTGGCATATCTTTTAACAGGTTGGATGTTTTTATATGGACAAAAACTCAATTATCTAGAATCATGGCTTTTTAATAGAACAGACATTTACTGAAGTTTATTAGATAGTTCATCCAGATAGTTTCTCTTACACTAGTAAAGGTAAAGGTTCCCTTGCTCGAAAGCCAGTTGATTCCAACTCTAGGGTTCCGATGCTCATCTCCATTTCCAAGCTGAAAAGCCAGCGCTGTCTGGAGATGTTTCTGTGGTCATGTGCCTTGGCATGACTACATGCCAAGGTGCACAGAATGCTGTTACCTTCCCACTGAAGCAGTACCTATTTATCTACTTGCAATTTCTTGCTTTCGAACTGCTAGGTTGGCAGGAGCTGGAACCAGAGACGGGAGCTCACTTTGTCATGCGGCACTCGGGTCTCGAACTGCTGAACTACAGACCTTCCAGCCTACAGTTCAGTGTCTTAACCACTAGATACAATCTTTTTACATAATGTTGTGTTTTCTGAAAACAGTTTAAGACATTTAACAGTCCTTGAGTGTATATTTATCTATTGCCCAGTTTGCAAGATGAGAGATACTATAACAGAATCAGAAAACAGGTATGAACCACATCTTTTAGTACAATTTTCTGATTCCTAGTGAAAATATATTTCTCAGGTTCCACAAAAGATCTTATTAGATGTCACTTCTTGAGGAGGTTTTAAAGATCTTATACAGAGGTATTGTACCCTGAAGACCTTAAAAATATTTAAGGCCCAAAATGTCCTGGGTTGGTGCTTTGGGAGAGCCTTTTTCTTTTCAGAACTGGTGGCAGGGTATGGTATACAGGGCTTCTGGACCAATCTGTTACTCAGATTCTAGGCTTCGGATCTCTTTAGATTCAATAGTGTATCTTCTCAAATACAGGAGACAACCAGTGAAGAAAATTACAGTTATTTTTCAACATGTTGACTCTTGGAAGAAAAGATCTTAATTATACAATTTAGAAACAAGAATGTTTATATTATATGAAATTACTAGAATATGATGTTAACAAATAAGCTGACTTTATATATATTTATATATGGTTTTGGGGTGGGAAAATGTTTGCAAGTGCTCAGTTTAGGAGGTAATAGTATCCTTCATTTCATATACATTGGAGTAAGACAATGGAAAGAGCTAATGTTGGGAGGCAGATTTTATCCTTGGTTTAATATTATTTTTTCCTGTATATCTTACATAAGGTAGTTGGCAGTTCTCCCCCCCCCTCCCCCTTTTAGGAAAGTACAACATTCCAGATTTGTAATCCAGGATTTTTATTGTTGTCCTTTTTAAACTTTCTTGTAAAGCTGTTTCATATAGGTTATATTTATTGTTTGTATACTTATTTTATTGTATAAAATGAAAGATATAGTGTGTATATATAAAAAACAAAAGTTGGGGAAGTATCAAGATTGCCCCTGTGGGACACTGTTAGCTAAGAAAGCCTGGATAGGTGATTAAATACAGGTAGCCAAACTTGTAGAATTTCTGAGAATGCAGATTTGTTTGAGAGCACTCAAAGAAAGATCTGGAAGCAAAGCAAAATTTCTAGGAAAGAGAAAGATTACATTTATTTGTAGATTTTATTTCACCCATTCCTGAAGGAGCTCAGGGTAACAGCAACTTATGCTAAGAAAGATTGATCCAAGGTAACCCAAGTAAACTTCCTGGGACAGTTGGGGTTTGAACCCAAATCTCCCAGTCTGAATCCAAATCTCTCCAGTTATAGTACGATACCTTTAAGTACTAGACCGTGTTTGGTCTTGTGCTTTACAGAGAGGGTTACAATTATCATGGCTTTTATTAAGAATAGTTGTAAGAACACAAGAAGGGCCTTACTGAGTCTGAGCAAAGGTCTGTCTAGATGTCAGGGATGGGCAGGACCAACACATCCTCTAGAATTCCTTTTGGAAGCCTGAACAATCTTAAGACAAGAGAGGGGAAGGGGTTAACAGTACCATAGATATTGCTGCTATCTTTCTACTGCCCTCCTCTGTAGCCAGTTAGCCTGTCCTCCCAGACCTGTGTCCTTGGCTTTTATGAGGGAGATTCCCAGCATATGCCAATCCTTTCCTCTTCCTGGCCCCCTCAGGGTTGCCACACCCTCCTGGATTGATTGGCTGGAGATTTAGAAATCAAGTGTCACTGAGCCAGGCCAGCCTCCAGCCTCGTCCTCTACTTCCCTTAAATGACTGCCACACCTCCCTCCAGCCAGCTGGTGCAGGTACATTAAGGCACAGGGCCATCCCATGTGGCAACCGTTCCTCCCTTGCATGACTGTACTGAGTCAGGTTTGACACTGGCCTCTTGGGTAAGCTCAGCTTCAATGGTTCTACCACCTGGAGGGCAGTCTGTTGTCCAACAGGGGTGGGGCTGAATTCTGCTGTATGCAGGTAATTGCCAGGCAGGCTGATCCAGCTGGCCCATTCCTTTTCACCTCTGGTAAGTATGGGGTTGCAGAGCCAACCTCCAGAGACTAGTTCAGGAGTCTGTTTCCACCAATCTGTTGGGACTTTGGGAAGCACGTGCTAAACCAGAATGCTTGGTTCAATGACCATGCAGGATACAAACAAGAAGAAATGAACCACAGCTCAGAGTGTCCACAGGAGCTGTGCAAGAAACTACTGTGAGAGAAAGTCTTTATATCCCCTCTGGGGTTCAACAACTGCTATCCTACAGCTCTGCACAAGGCAGAAAGGTACAGGCAGTGAGACCAAAGCAGTGACTTGGTGAAGATGGGTGCAGGAAGACCAAGGCAGGGTTTTATTTTTGATAGGATGCTGTTAGAATACTTGTTCAGGGTTTTTACTGACCATCTTATTGCTGCTTTATATGACTGAAAAGTCTTGGCTTATACTCTGTTCTTCAAACTGAGCTTGCAGGATCCTGTGATTGTTAAGTCCACATAACTAATTTATCCCTTTGAGCTCACTGGCTTTCATCTGCTAGCTGTATAGATCTCCTGCCATATTCCTGACTACATAGTGTATTAGGGTTGCCAGGTCTCCTACCTCTTTCCAGTGGAGGGAGAAGCTCTAGCATTGCATTAGGTACATCGCTGGGGGATGCTCTAGCATTTAGCCTGAAAACTCTATGAGTTTTCAGGCCGAATGCTAGAGTGTCCCCCTGGTGATTTGCTCAGTGCAATGACATCACCTCTGCGTGACATCATCGCACTGGGCACTTCGGCCTGATCCAGGCACTTTGGGGGCAGGGTTGCCATCTTTTAATTGTTTACTGGTTTTAGCTGTTTTAAGAACTATCTATACTGTTTTTTAAAAAAAGAATTATCTATCTTGTTTATGTACACTGATGTTATCCACCCTCAGCCTGTTTGGAGAAGGGTGAGATATAAATTTAACTAATAAATAAATACATAAAAGTTTTCTGTTTGTTTTTGCTTCCAAGTCTGCCCAGTTGTAGGGGCAGAGGAACATTTGTCATGGTGATCCAACACCAACATTGACGTCAATGAAATTAGAAGTTGATATCTGTGGCCAGTGTGCATGTGGGATGAGGGTTAGAGGAACCCACTAAAATAGTTGATAATATATACAATAATTTAAGGTAGTGGCACATAAATCAAGGCTTTTATTCTCAAATAAAGCAGAATAGGATTAAAAATTTCTCTTAAAATCTAACAGTTCATTGTTGAATAACTTTTTTTCCATGCAGTGGTTCTCTGCCCACCGTACTCCACATGATCTTTTCTGAGCATATGCAGTGTCAGAAGTTTTGAAGCCTGCCAGGATCATTTGAAGATGCCAGTTAGAAGAAGCAGGATGTCCACAGATTACCTAGATAGTGGTAGCTTAGAAAGTACTACTGCTGCTATCACAGGAAAGGAATCAGGATAGCTGTGAATAACCTACTGATATGAAAACTGACACATATGAACGGCACCAAATTTGGACCCAGTTATGCTTTGTTCTAGCTAGTTTCCTTGAGCATTCATGTCTACAACTGTGTATGAACCTACACTTAGCCTTGAATACATGTATGCTCGTTACAGGTACATCATCCAGCTTTGAATGACTGACTACATAGAAACTTAACTGTTCTACCAATGAATATTGAGATGTACTCAAGTGCCATTTAGTTCCATTTAGGGACAGGTTACTTGGCTCTTTCTGAAGACCTAAAATCCCATCCTTCCAATGGGGTCAGTGGCACAAAAAAATCAAGACAGACATGCTGCTACCTTTCCCCCATTCATAAGCATTAGCTCTCACTAAAAGTTGACACTTTCACTATCCATTTGCTAAACAATAAATCTATTTTATGCACAGCCTGATTATTGATTTCCTTTTTACCATTGTCTATCTCACTAGGGTGCAGCACTCTACTTCTGATAGCTGTCCACTGCCTAAGGTGATGTCCCTGAACCTTTTCTAGATACAAAAGGTACTTTGGGACACTACAGTAATGTAAAATCATCATAAAAGCCATCATCCACAGCTGTCTTAAACTGTTATTGCTATTATGGCAGTTGGAATGATGCCAAGAAGCTGGAACATACTGAGGAATACATCTTATAGGGACAATATGTGGGGTAGCGGCAGGATGGCTGGCAACAGAAACCTTGAAGAACCACTTTGGCAGAGCTTTCCAGTCCAGACAGACACCATGGCTTAACAGCATCATGTAATGCTGTTCCATAGCCCAGAAATGCTTGGAGATGGGATGGGGCAAGTCAGCAGCAGGATTAGGCCAACTAACTAAAACATCATTCTGCTTTTAGTGTAAGGACACACATTGTATTTTTTAAATGGTGAGGTTGCACTGGAAGCTTCTGTACCATGTACAGTTCAAAACATACCTATTATTCAACTCCAGGACTGAACTCTGAGAAAACAGGCACTGAAAGCTTTAGGCAGAAGTTGGCTTTGCACTGTGCTGGTTGAATGACTCTTGTGATGTCCCAAAAAGGTCCCCCCCCCAATCCCTGAAGCAGTTCTCTATTTTTAAAATGTTTCTTTTTTAAAATTAATAAAGCCTTGTGTGACTGGAAACATGTAAACAAACTAAGTGTTTCCTTCTTTTATTATCACCATTTATTTACAATTTCCAAACTGCCTTGTGCTGTCATTTGTTAGTTTACCATTTCCTCAGACTGGGTGACCAATGGTTAACTGCTTCGCAGGTGCATCCCTGTTTTATTAACACACACTGAGATCTGGAGCTGGTGGAGATAATTAAAAAGATTTAATTAGATAGCAAATTTAGATATGTCAGCTTTGTTCTGACATCTTCTCACAATACTCAGACGACTGCCCCTTTGTTCTTTGCTGATTCCAGACCTGTATAACAAAGAACTGCTGCTTTACTACCACAGAGGTGGCATTTGGAAATTGGAGGAAAGATTTTCATTGTGCTTGGAGGCAAGTGGGTGAGTGGGGCTTGTGGATGCTTTCTTATTTTAGGTCTTCTCGTGGGCCCTGTTGAGGTTTAACATTTATGACTTGGGTAGAATGAGTTTGCTAATGTTTAAGACAACAATCTGTTTAAAGTGGTGTCCTAACATTATATCAATCAATCAACCTTTACTGGTATAACCTACAGACCATACAACTCAGTTTGCAAAGAATACTGAACATCTTCTTAATTCTACTGTTACATGCTGGCTGTTCCTCATCTAAGACTTCCACTCAGTAGCTGGACAACCAAGAGGGTGGGCAGCGTGAGAAAGAGTTCACATGGATTCACTGACTCAAAAGAAACATTTTAATAAGGAATGAAGAGTGTAAAAACAGATATTTCCAGGGACATTTTAAAGTGAAGGATTACCTTTCTCCATTCACAGTGCATATATGGCATCCTATGTTATTTAGTTTATTTATTTATTACAATATTTTACCCCACCTTTCCTCTTGCTCAAGGCAGCTATTACTGGATATTCTCTAGTACAATGGCCATTTATCATTGTTTAGATGTAAAATCTAGTAACAGAGAAGTCTGTCTGCTTCTCAGAGCATATCTGTTTATTTCTCCCTTGTTATTACAAACTCTTCTCAGCCCCTAGGAAGACAAACCCAGGCTCTCAGTTCTGACAAACTTCAGCTCAAAGCCTTCTTCAAATTCCTCTGGGATCCTGCTGAAAACTACTAAAAGCTGCTGATGTTCAAAGATAATGAAGGTATAATTAGAGCTGCAGCATAAATGGAATTTCTCTTATAAAAGTGAAATTCCAATCTTTTAATTGGAATTTTCATTGTAAATAAGGAGCTGCCATTTTTTTGCTTTATGTGAAATGTGGTGGTGATGTCTGAGTTGGTTTCCCCTATATACACTATCCATCACGCCCCTTCCATCCGTTGATACTGCAGTTCATTTTTTTAAAAAATGTATGTGATGTTCCCTTTTTCTTGTATATCAGGAATAGAGTACTCTGGTTCCTGCTCTTAGGTTCACACAGCAGAGATGAGTGTGCTCAAAACAACATCCATTTATTAACAAGAAGATACAGGAATGGGAACATGCTTTTATTTATTTATCTATTTATAATGTACACAGCACGCCCTCTGCCCACAGGGGACTCAAAGCACCTTACAACATTTAAAATACAATACATACAAATACAATTCAAATAGATACAGTAAGTATAAAACACTAAAAATGTGTTGCTTTCAAGACAAGGGAGATTATGAAGTCTACAATTCTAATTAACAAATGAAACTAACTGAACCTCATGAGGCTAAACCAAAACACACAGATATCTAAGGGGAGAAACAGACTGTTGCATCGTAGTGCATACAATATTCTACAGTAACACCTTAAATGGCCTATGGATTAACAAGCAAGTGGTAAGTGGCACAATTGCTTCCATTTGATGGTGTGGGCTGGCAGTAGTACACAACCCAAGAAAAATTCTTATTCAATAGCAGAAGGTTCTTGTTTATGAAATTGATTCTGAAATGTGTCTTTTTGATTCCTGAGGTACTGTCAAAAGGATTAAGAATTAGTGTACATTATATTCCAGAAATGTTACTGAATTCAGAAGAACGTACAGGTTATTACACTTTATTTAACCACAATGACAAGGTTAATATTTGCTAAAAAATGGAAGCAAGACTGGATTCATAAAGGTAGAGAAATTTGTATATGAAAATGGTTAGTGAGGGATTAAATTTATTGTGGGATGCAGTGTTAGTTCATATGGATAGTGCCCTGCTGGAATAAAGTCAGGTCAATTGTGTTTTTATATATTAGGTTATGAATCCATGATATTGTTTTCTCACCTCTGTGTCTGGTACATCCATGAGTGGGGCACAGGCTTTTAGGCTCCCTCCCTACCCTATCCCTTCACCCTTTCAGTAATAGTCAAACCAGGAATTTTTTGTTATTTGATGTGGGCTCTTCATGAATGTGGATATTGCTTATCTTCTCTTGTGTCTCTGGCTCAGATCATGAGGGTAGTGAAAAGTCTAGCAGACAGGACTCACAAACAAAGGGAGGGGCCATGACTCAATGGTAGAGCATTTGCTTTGCATGCAGAAGGTCCCAGGTTCAATCCCTGGCATCTCCAGTTGAAAGGATCAGCTAGTAGGTGATGTGAAAGACCTCAGCGTGAGATCCTGGAGGGGTGCTGCTGGTGTTCCACTGGCTGGTTACTAAGACTACAGCCCTCTAAAAAATTAGTTCTTTTGCTGATGTGGCTGCTCCTGTTGTATCTGTAGTTTCCACTGCCATGTCCCACTGGGAGAGTGGGCCAAGAAGCAAAGTTAACCAGAGTCTTGCAAAATTACGTTGCATTGCGAGAGTACAAACAATCAATTGCTGATCACTGAAAAAGGTAACCTTCTGGTTTTCAGGGGTTTTCTTTCCCTGCATCAGATTGGAATGGGTTCTTATGCTGAGAATGAACGAAGGTGTCCAGTATGTGCGGTGTGTGCAAAGGAATGCTGAGGGTGCACTGCACTATGACCTTCTCAGACTCTGAGGAGAAGCTGATGAGTTTCCTTTAGACTGTGTCTTGACAACCATCATGTTATTAATAGAGCAAAAGACGAAGCAGTGCTTGGGTTGTCTCCACCCTTACATCAACTTAAAGGCCAAATAATTGAAAATGAAGGACGGCAATAGCACTTGGAAGCTGTTCACTTTATTTTTATCAATATTTGCACCATTTTCTTTGATGCTTATGCTATGTGTCAGCAAGATGTATACGCTATGCTGGGAAAGATGTGCTTGGTGTTCAGAGTTCCCTCTCCCACTTTCTGTTAAAAATATCACAAACTAAAGACAAGAGTTATAATAGTGTTCCCCCCTTCCGGCTTTTAAAAAAATCCTATAGAATTCACTATCTTAGAGGGCAAAGAGTCAAATACTCTTATGGAAGGATTTTAGAAAGGGCTACATAATTTTATGGGCAATAATAATATTTGTAATTATACATGCTACTGTAAGATGAAGGTAATCAATTCTTATGTTTCAGGTCAAGGGCTGATTGCTACAAGGGTCAGGAAAAAGATTGTTCCTTCCATTTATGGAATTCTTTAATTGGTCAGATGCATTAAGATTTCTTTCTCTCTCTTTTTTTACTGTCCTCTGAGTTATGTGACACTGTCCTTATCTGAATCAGGCTTTAAGGCTTCCCCCAGAGGGCCAATCCTTTTGATTGTGGAACCTGATTTTTTAAATAGAATGTTCATAAGCTGTTTTGTTCTACCAGAAGTAAAATCCAGCTTTTAAGAAATGAAAACAAAGGAAAGATGGCTTAGATAGTTTTAACCATTTGGGAAAGATGTCATGAAAAGAATTCCACAGGAGTTTATTTTTCCTTCTCGAAATGGAAGCAGTTGATGAACAAGCACCAAAAAAAGTGATTTAAGGGTTCCCTTCCCAGTATTATTGTTTATGATAACCTATATTTCAGAAAATTGCTCATACATTAATAGCAGAAATATTCTGAACAGAATCAAATATGAAACAACTGGGTTCATATGCCCAGTCATCAGAAACCTATTATGGACGAACTGGATAGTCCGAGATATAGCTGTTATTGAAGGCTCTGTATGAAACAAACTGAAACATCTTAATTCTTTGTTAGAGGATGGTTTGACAGCTGGGTGTTTAAACCAGTATGATATGGCACAAAGAGGATATTTGGGTTCTCAGACAGATTACAATTAGAGATGCTGTGAACTTCTCTGTGAAACTGTTCAGTGGCCAAACATACCATGTTCAGTACTCACAATGGAGTTGTGAGTTGATCAGTGTTGTGTTCAGCTTGCATTCAGCAACTCAAATAGCTGATGAACAAGTCTGCAGCTGTCTTCTGGCCAGAGATTGACTCATGGGAGGGGTGTGTCAGCTGAGAGTCCAGTTCTGATCTCACAGCACTTCACTGTACCTTTGTTGTGCTGGAACACAGGAAGGCTTTAGGGGGGAAACCAGAAGCTGACTCACAGCTTATGGAGGATCCAGCCCACCTCTGAAAAATTGCTATATAGAGCAATTTGGATATCAGCTTCTGATCTCCCCATTGTAAAAAGGGCAGGAGAAGCAGGTCATTTCTCTTCTGTCCCTTCCAAGCCATGGGGAGGTGAAATATACCAGATTCAGATGTGTTCAAGTGATCAGCTCATATTTTATTAGTGATTCAGCAAGAGAAAGAAGACTGAAAATCCCTGGCCGTTGCAGGACGACATGCAGCCTCTCGGCGAAGGTCTTGGCTGTGAGTGCAGTGATCAAAACATCATCAAAGAATGGCTGGATGCCAGGGATACCTTTAAGGAGACAGTCCATTAGATTTTGAAAGATCCCCAGGGCCATGCTGACCCCAAATTGCAACTGCTGCACCCAGAATGCATCCCTGTGCGTCACGATCGTCTGGGCCTCTGCGGTGGCATCGTCTACAGGGAGCTGCTGGTTTGCCTGGACCAAGTCCACCTTTGCACCCACCAAGGACGCCAAAACATGGCTGACTACTGGAACAGGATAAGTGTGGTTCTGTAGAGCCTTGTTTATGGTGCACTTATAGTCCACACAGATATGGATGTCCCCATTTGGCTTAACTGGGGTGACGATGGGGGTTTCCCAGAGGACATGTGGCACTGCCTCTAGAATCCCCTGCACTATCAGGAGGTCCAGCACTTCATCTATCTTGGGCTGCAATGCAAATGGGACATGCCTGGCCTTCATATGGATGGGTTGAGGTCTAGGGAGACTGGCGGACTGGTGTAGCAACCAAGCGTCCCATAGAAAATGGCCGGGAACTTGTCACACACGTTACTGAAGTCTGTAGATCACATGTGATGCACCTCTGTCACCCCAAACCCCAGGGGAGCAAACCACGACAGACCCAATAAACTAGTAGGCTGCCCTTCCACCACCACCAAATCCAAAAGTCCTCCAAAGTTCTTATACTGCACATGGAACTTTAATGGCCAGCGGGTTCTTTTGGAAGTCTCTGAGGGTAAAGTCAGTGGGTTTTAGGCGGGGACCCCCTCGTGGGCAGAGGCTTCTGAGAGTCCCTTTGAAGATGATGGAGATGGAGGACTCCATGTCCAACTCCATTTCACAAGGGGCCCCCTCTATTAACATGGTTACTTTAATTTTGTTAGGGGTGTCCCGGGGCAAGTGAAATACCTGGTGTTGGTGGACGTTTGTATTGTGGAGCTCTGCGGATTCCTGGTGAGTGGTTGGATGCCGCCAGTTTCCTTGGGAATGGTAGGCGTGTGTGATGTGGCCTTGTTTTCCACAGGATTGGCAGACTGCAGCAGATCGCAGCAGGAACAGTGTTCATGCTCTTCACTGCAGCCGGTGCAAGGTGCCTGAGCGATGGTCTTTGCAGGCTGTGGGGTGGTTGTGAACAGTGGGCGTGAGTCCCAGCAAGCCAGGTGGCATACCTGGAATATTTCTTCCTCGTCCAAGGCATCAGAGACTGGGGATGTGGAGGCCTGATGCATGGAGGGGGCCTGGCAATCCCATTGTGACTTTTCAAAAGCTGTGGCCATGCGTAGTGCCTTGTCCAGTCTGAGTTCGTTGGTACCGATGAGTTTGTGGCAGAGTCTCTGTTCTTGGATGCCCCAGACAAATTGGGTTAAGAGGGCATCCTCAAGATCCTGGAACCTGCAGTTGATGGCCAGCCTGCGGAGATCAACCATGAAGTCGGTGGCCACTTCATGGGACTTTTGGTGGTGCATCAAGAAGTCCATGCGCTTCACCATCTTAGTTGGTTGAGGCGTGAAATGGCCTGTGAGGGCCTTGATAAGTTCATCGTACGTGGCTTCTTCAAGGGTTTTAGGAGCGATGAGGCCCTGGCCTAGGCGTAGCATGGTGATGCCGCATGTGCTGAGCAGGAGCGATTTTTTCTTGTCAATGTCGTGTATGCCTTGGAACTGAATGAAGTACTTCAGCTGCTCCACCCACGCTTCCCAAAGCTCAGGGTGAGCAGGGTTGAATGCAGGAATGATCCCCGGAGCGGCAGCCATGATCCATGGAGTGATGCGAGGCACGGAGTCCTGGAGTTGCATGGTGTGGTGCTGGATGCTGGGTCAGGATCGCTCATCGGGATCCCACCTTCATCACCAGTGAAATATACTGGGTTCAGACACGTTCAAGTGATCAGCTCATATTTTATTAGTGATTCAGCAAGAGAAAGAAGACCGAAAATTCCTGGCCGGAGCCAGGTATTTATGCCTGAAAAAGCTTACACCCAAAACACACCTCACTCCCAATGATAGGCTATTTGCACTCTATTGTTTCCCAGTTGGTTTACTCCAGGATCCCTGTCTCCCTCCTGGCCCATTCTAGGATCCTAGCAATCTATTGTCATGCATTCCAAGCTAAGTCCTTTTGCCAGTACAGTTCAAGCTCAATACATAACAGGGGGGTAGAAAAAAGCTATATTTTTGAGCTCCCTATTCAAAAGAGATAAGAAAAAGATATAGTTTCCTTCCTTTTCTCTGTAGTCCAAGCAGACAGCTTAGGGTGGGGACAAGAGAAGCAGTCTGTTTCCCCTCGAAACAGAGAGCTTCAGACATGGATAACAATCTTCTCCTTTTCTCTATAGTCCAACCTGTCATCCACCCCACATATGCTGCATCTCAACAAGTGTGGGAGGCAGCAAAGTTTCCAAGAAAGATTATTAGAAGAACTCAACTTCAAGATAATTCCCACAATCAGTTGAGAGTTGGCTTTTGATCCCCTCCCCACAAAGGTTGCTTGGGTACAGAGCAGGTGATCAAAAGCCAATTCTCATCTGATCCCTCATCAACTGAGGATTGGCTTCTGATAGCTGCAATTAACTGGCTCTTGGAGATAGACATGAAGAAGTTGTGAACATATGAACAGCCAAACAGCCTGCTGATTCATTGACTGCCTGATCTCCCCTGGCAAAGTGAACTTGCAGATGCTCAAGCATCCTAACTAGAATTTACTAACTTCTAACTACTGCGCCTTGGTGTTTAGTCATGCCGGCCACATGACCACGGAAACGTCTTCGGACAGCGCTGGCTCTTCGGCTTTGAAACGGAGATGAGCACCGCAACCCTAGAGTTGGATTCGACTGGCTTTCGAGCAAGGGAACCTTTACCTTTTTAACTACTGATTAGACTATGCAAAATCAAGACATCAAGATTGGCTAGGGGCATATGAGGTTAAATGGTAAAATATGAAGCACAAATTTAAAATGCTAGTGATTCTTTTGGCAATCACAAGTTTAGTGTTTTGTCAAAGCTTTTATTTAATTGCCAAATAGCTGCTAGTCTGTTCAGAGTCACTGATTATGACAGAGGAAAGGGCTGTACCATGCCCAACCAGTTTCCCACTGGGAAATTACATTTTAAAAACTGCATTTTCTGTGGTGGCCTTGACTCTGGGGTGTCATTGTGTACAGGGAGAGGAGATCCCATCAAATTGCGATGAGAAAATATACAATTTTAACTCTGACTGATTTGTTAGTAGTTGCTAATGTCCCACCAATGGATGCTATGTTGATCTGTTCATGAGATCATGTTATTTTGATGCTACCAGAATGATGCAGGAACCAGTCATGTCACATCAGTAAATATGAATTGAGCCTCCAGCTATGCTTGTATGAAACATCATATCTCTTCTGCTGATAGGTTTCAAATATTTAATACATTTTCCTGTTCTGAAAGAGATGCTTTTTGTTTTAGAATACGATGGTAATTTCCTCAGGTGGGTAGCCGTGTTGGTCTGAAGCAGCAGAACAAAGTTGGAGTCCAGTGAAACCTTTCAGACCAACAAAACTTTATTCTGGGTATAAGCTTTCATGTGCACATGATGTGTGTGTGGGCACATGAAAGCTTATACCCAGAGTAAAACTTTGTTGGTCTTAAAGATGCCCCTGGACTCAAACTTTCCTGATGACCTAATCAGAATTAGGAACCCCAGGAACAGCCCAGAGCACTCCAATCCATGCAGCATTTTGGGGGGGCTAGAATCTCCCCTTCCCACAGATCCCTTTCAGCTATGGTAGAACAGATTAGCCATGGCACTGGCAATGTTATGGTGGAATAAATTTAATTCCTCTTTGTGTTCAACCAAACACCTGCTTGCTGGTTTCTGCTTTTCACTGATCCAGTCAAAAGTGAAAATAATCTGCTGGACTGGATCCTGCTAATAGGTCTAAAACTCTGTTCATTAATTCACATGTGGTTAACATAGCCAGTTCCATTTTGATTGGTCACATATTTCATAGGTGCTTTTTCTCATCTTGGACAAGATAAGACTCCTGTTTGATTATACCTGCATTTGTGAATTCAGAGATATCCTGAAATGGTCTCTCAATGGCTCATTCCTGACAGACTGATAGAGGAGATTGAATAAATTAAGCAATTTCAAGCCATTTCCCTTGGGACATCATTCCTCAGACTCATAAATATCACTGTCAGGTGGTTTTTCTCCCTTCCTGAGATTCAGTGTAAATTTTCCCTTGCCTAATGTCATCACATTAATCCTAATTACACAGCCTTCTACACCCCTTTTCAACAATCCCTCCCTCTCCTGGGTACTAAATCCTTAGACACTCAAAGGTATAATATCATGTCCATTAGCCTTTGTTAAGCCATCCTGTGCATAGACATTTAGGCTGAAAATGTTGATGGAGCAAAAGGGACTGTGGTATCCAGTCCCCATTGCTAGTCTGCCTTTTCCAGTAGGTGCAATTTGGCCAGCACTTTGCAGGGGAGGTAAACTGTCAGTACTTTCTTGGTGCTCATTCGGATCCAGAATAGTGGGAGTAAAGGAAAAATGATTTTGTAGGGAAATGAGGAAGAGTCAGGCAATAGGCATATGCCTCTAGGATACAGTTAGTGGGAGTCTGGGGTAAGGTACAAATGGTGGAGTCTCAGTTACCATTCAGGACTGAGGACCAGAAATCACCATGAGATGTAGAGAAGAGGGACCATGCTATGGATATTGAGCAGCTATGGCGATGAATGGATCACTAATTGAGCTTAGCACTCCAGGGCGTGAAAAGAGGGTCTGTCTAGCCCAGGAGCTTCAAAAAGGTAGAGAGAGGGCCTTGGGACAAACAGCACTTTGAACAGTGCCTTCTGTCTGTGCTCCCTGAGAATGTCAGAAAGGCTGCAATCATATGCACAATTAGATCCAACATAGGTGTGACTGCTAGATGGATTTAAAGGGCGTAATCAGACAACAACATCTGGGAGGTGCCCCGCAGCCGTCAGCAACCTGTTCTGCTCCACCACAGAAGTGGAGTTAAAAGACACCGGGGAAAATCTGGTAGTTAACGGGTTGCGATGGGCCATGGACGGACTTTCCCATGTCTGATCACTCCATCGTGCTCTCATGGCATCAGGATGGTCTGATCAGGCCATCCCAACTCTGTGCCATTGTTCCCCCCACCCCCCCTTCACAGTATGCACATCATCGCAATCTCCATAGGGAGCCCTCGGTGTGGAGGTGTGATTCATTGATTCCTTGGTTAAGCGCATGGGGGGGGGGGAAGTCACCAAAGAAAAAAGACTCACCTGCAGTTGTGTCTGATCACACACTGATGGACTGTGCCCGCAGCTTCAAAGGGAGGTGTGATCGTGCACTGCGGGTCAAATTCCTCCAGAAGAAATAGCCTCGCTCCCCCCCCGTTTTTTCTGGCATTTGTGACCGCAACCAAAGTCTCCCTTAACAATGTTTTACCTCAAATAATCTTTGAGTTCTTTTCTTGTTCTGTTGACATTAATATCTCATTGTTCTTAACACAAAAGACACAGTAGAGAGGAGGCATTTGTAATATAAATGGGCATTCTGGTCAATTTAAGTATTAACGTTCACATGACAATCTGACTGAAGTTAAGAATCTCTTAAATGAAGTGCCCTGAACTCAACTGTCTTTAAGAGTGCCTTCTCATTTTGTGAATGAGATTCTCTGTATAACCCAGATGAGCCACAAAAAAGTTATGTGAATATCTGTATGCAATTCTTCTATTATTCAGTACTCCATTTTTCAAAATAGTGGTTGCCATGCAATGGATGAAAACACTCATGTTGGGAATAAAATTATTCAGGCTTATATTATTTTAGTGTCTAGAATATTATACTTTTGTGTGAAATGCTGTCTCTTGCAATGGAAGCCTGACCTATATAAATGGCAAAGACTCCGTGCTCTGAAAGCTACATGTCTGAAAATGTTAATCAAAATCTATTTTTACATGAAATTATTGATTACAGTAAAGTATTCGAATTTCTCAACTGGAAAAATCAAATTGAAAAAAAATGTTGCCTTGAATGGTCATCTTGGAATTCATTGACATCTAATTTAATGTTTCAAAAGGTCCATCGGCTCAGAACATTTGATTCAATATCTTTTTCCTGCTTGCTAACATGTGGATGGCTTCAAATAATTCAGTTTGATCTGTGTTTTTCAATTAATCCCCAAACAATGGTATGATTTGGAACGTATGAAGCTGCTGTTTATACTGAGAAGGAGGAGGAGGAGAGATTGGATTTATACTGCACTCTTCACTACCTGAAGGAGTCTCAGAGCAGCTTACAACCCCTTCCCCCCCCCACAACAGACACCTCTGAGGTAGGTGGGGCTGAGAGAGCTCACCCAAGAACTGCTCTTGAGAGAACAGCTCTGAAAGAACTTATGACTGACCCAAGGTCACACCAGCAAGGTCAAACCCAGTTCTCCCAGATCAGAGTCCATGCTCTTAACCACTCCACCAAACTGGCTCTCCATTGGTCCATCTACTCTAGGGATGCTGTGAATTAAATCACAAATGTGTTTGACAGTCACCCTTACCATTTAAAAGCTGGCAGTCAGATGTGATTTGATCATCCAGTCTTTTTGGTTTATACTGAACAGCCACAAATTCCTGCCGAACTGGTTAGCATTGGGTTTTCACAAAACTGCACGTGTGCAAAGATGCTGCTGATTCAGACTGATTGGTGGCCATTACTATAGCTAAGGACTACTTAGATGAATACCAAAGAGCAGGATTTTACTGTAACACAGAATTTATTTATAAATGATTCATATGATTTGTGAAAGTTCTAATTGTCCATTTCAGCGATTGCCAGCTGAAGTACACAGTCAGGCTGAGGTGTGTGTGTAGATCTCAATTGAGCTGTATAAAAACACATGCACAAAAAGCCAAGTCTGCTGTACTGCATGGTTAGTAAGGAATACAGTGAAGGAATATCCGTTGAACACCAACAGACAGATGACAAACTGTGGAATGGAGCATAGGAAGATCAGACTTATGTTTATGGCTGCAGGACAAGAGGCAAGCTGCATTAGTGGTGCTGGAGCATCCCTAATCTACTCCACCTGGAAGTCGCTCTGCAAGGACTTGGGCCAAGATCTTTCCAAGTTATGTTGCCTGAAAGCTGGCCACTGCCAGCCCAGCATGGGGCTGCAACATTTCTAGTGAAGCCATATCTTCCCTAGGCAATTTGCACATGGGAGGTAGGTTGCCCTGTAGCCAGGATTGTTTCTTGGGGGTGGTGGTGGTGTTGGGGCACTGGGGGCACTAATTAAATTTAAATGGGCACCAGAGCCTCAGGCTTTACAGGCTGACGAGCAGTTACACATGACTATTCACAACACAAGAATATGTACCCGGGGGCAACTGGGGAAATCTGAATCCCTACAGTGAGACCCCATTCTGTTGGAGGTAGGGAGGAAAAAAGCATTGCAACTGAAGTGTTAAAACAAATTTGGAGATCGAGCTTGCTTCTGAAGAGCCAGAGTTTGGCGTCAGAGAGCCAGTTTGGTGTAGTGGTTAAGTGCACGGACGCAGATCTGGAAGAACCAGGTCTGATTCCTCACTCCTCCATTTGCAGCTGCTGGATGACCTCGGGCAAACCATAGTTCTGTCAGAGCTGTCTTTGAAAGAGCAGTTCTTGAAAGAACTCTCTCAGCCCCACCTCCCTCACAGGGTGTCTATTCTGGGGAGAGGAAGGGAAAGGAGTTTGTAAGCCATTCTGAGACTCCAAGTGAAGGGCAGGGTATAAATCCACTCTCTTCTTCTCCTTAGGTGGGGCTTTGTTCTTCTCTTCATCAGGGAAGCCTGAAGTGCTGCAGCCCCTTCTCCAGCATCACTGAAGCACCATTGAAGCCTTGGCTTATTGGGGAAGTGCTTCCTGTTTGAGGAAGTGCTTCCTGTTCCTTTTCAGGGGCTCCCGCCAGGCACACTTGCACTGGCCTGTTCAGTCAGCCTTGTGCTCCACCTGCCTTTCTCCCTCGGGTGCTGGGACAGCAAGCCCTGAGTGGCTGCAGCAAGCAGAGGCTAAGGAGCGAGTGCATGTGGCCAGTGGGGGCACTGCAAATTTGGCTATGAGCCTGAAGAGAGGGTGTGGAGACAGTATCAGAGGGGTCAGCCCCCATTCTGAAGAAGCTAGTCACTTCTTGGTTGGTTAAATTACTGCTGTTTGGCTAAGCTACTCCTGATGCTCTGTAAGGGTCTTACCATGTTCAGTCAGAGGAGCTTGTAGTTTAATTTTGTATTCTAAAAACAAACCTCCATTGTTAGATATGAGACTTAGGCAGCAGCTCGTTGAACAGTGAAAACAGCTTTATTTACAGAGTGAGAAAGGACGACAGCAAAACTAGGGAGCAACAGGCTCCTTTTTAAACAGTCTGGGCTTGCAAAACCACACCCAATAGTTCAGTAAGGACCAATCACAATATGTACATAAAGTCCAATCACATTGTTTCCCTCCTGCACATATCTTGTATCCTGATTGGACAGCTGCGCAGAGTGTCCAATCAGATGGCATAGTTTTGGATACCAGGCTTTCAATGGGAGCTGGAATCAAGCTCCTATGTTTATGTATAGCAATACAAAATCTATACATAATTCAGCTCCTCCCTAAGATGGAACAATCAGGGAACACTCATAATCTTTTAAGTAGGAGGGAGGCCGTCATGTTCTCTGCGACCGTCTTACCAGTTCAGGCTGGGGAGCTGGGTCAGGGTCCCTGTCTCTCTGTTCTCTGCTGGGACCTGAGGGACTGTGGTCAGGAGTTGGGTTCTGCCCTGATTCTGGTTTGGCAACTGGCTCAATGCCCCAGCTGTCAACACCAACCTCAGCCATTAGAGGTTCCACAGGTGCTGCTGTGGGGTTTCGGACCAGGCTAGGCTCAGGCTTGTCCTCAGTGTGTGAGTTGGCCCATCGCTGCCTAAGCTGGTCTACATGGCACCTCAACTGTCATCCGTTTGCAGTCTGCACCACATACGATAAGGTGCCAGTCACCACAGAGACTACCGCTGGTACCCAAAGATGTCCCTTGCCGTAATTATGGGCAAAGACAGCGTCCCCTTGCTTGAACAACCTGGGCGATGGTATGGTTTCTCACTGTGGTGGCTTGGCTGATGTCAAATTAGGGTGGAGACTGTCTAGCAGTGACGTCAGCCTGTGCCTCATTAGAAACTCGGCAGGGCTCCTTCCTGTCACTGAATGGGCAGTTATATGCTGGTAAAGCATAAAAGAAGCAAGTCATTGGCTCCAGTCCCCATGTGTAAGCGGCTTGAGGGCTTCCTTCATGGTCCGCACCATCCTTTCAGCCTGGCCATTCATTGCTGGGTTGAATGGTGTGGACGTTATGTGCCTCATTAAGTTGTTCCTCAGGAACTCCTGGAACTCTTCGGATGTAAACTGAGTTCCATTGTCTGAAACTAGAGTGTCAGGCAACCTGTGGGTGGCAAACAGCTTCCGTAAAACATTTATTACAGCGGTTGATGTCATGCAGGACATTACCGCTACCTCCAACCATTTGGAGTAAGCATCGATGACCAAAAGGAAGACTTTCCCCTGAAACGGCCCTGCAAAGTCCATATGAAGCCTCGACCAGGGCCTATGTGGAGTCTTCCAATGATGAGTAGGAGCTTGTGGGGGATCAAGTCTGGTCTCCTGAAAGGGCTGGCACATTTTAACCCACTCTTCAATGTCCCAATCAATGTGGGGCCACCATACATAGCTCTGGACCAGAGCTTTCATTCGAACAATGCCCGGATGCCCTTCATGTAATGCCAGCAAAACTCTTTTTTGCAAATTGGGGGGCACCACCACCCAGTTTCCCCAAATTAAACAACCCTTGTGAACAGACAGCTCTTTTTGTCTGGATGAGTAAGGTTGGAATTCACTAGGTAACAGATCCGCCAGCCACCCCCTCCACACCCAGTTCAAAACCCTGGCGATAGTGGAGTCTTTCGCTGAGCCAGCTGTGATGTTCGAGGCGTGCACGGGCAGCTGAGGCAGTTCTTCTATAGCCAACACCTCGGATGCAGGAGCAGGGTCAAGAGCTGCCCCCCCGATAGGACACCGTTTCAGGGCATCAGCATGTCCAGTAGCCCTACCCAGCCAGTGGACCAGTTCAAAGTCATATGCTGCCCAAAACACTGTCCATCTCAGTATTCAGGGTGACAGAATTTGAGGGGTCTGGCGACTTGGTGCAAACAGTCCAAGTAATGGCTTATGGTCTGTGACCATGAGGAACTTACGCCCATACAAGAAATCATGGAATTTCTTGACTCCAGCAACCAAAGCAAGTCCCTCTTTGTCTATTTGGGCATAGTTCCTCTTGGCAGCAGTCAGTGTTCGTGAATAGTACATCACAGGTGCTTCCCGCCCGTCCGCCATTACATGACTTAAAACGGCACCAATGCCAAAGGGGGAGGTGTCTGGCAAGAACCAGAGGCTTCTGCTCAACATAATGAGTCAATACAGTAGCAGACGTTAGCAATTTCTTTACATCATTGAAAGCTGAGACCCATTTTATGCCTTTTATTAACAAGCGATGTAGAGGCTCCACAATTGTAGCTTTATGAAGCAAAAAGGTGTTATAGAAATTCAGAATTCCTAAAAATGATTGCAGCTCTTTTTTGGTCTGAGGCCGCGGTGCTTTCTGTATGGCAGCAACCTTGCCCTCTGTAGGGTGAACCCCATGCTCATCTATGAGGAATCCTAAGAATTCCACTCTGGGCACCCCAAAATGACATTTACTCTTTTTTAACTTTTAAACCAGCCTTTTGGAATTTGCCCAGTACCACTCAGATTCGATCTGCCAGTTCCGTTTCGTTAGCCCCCGCAATCAAGACATCGTCAAAATATGGAACCACACCTGGCAGATCCCTTAAAAGGCCTTCCATCAGCCCTTGGAAAATACCTGGGGCCACTTTCACCCTGAATTGTAACCTGTTTACCTTGAATGCACCCCTGTGGGTCACAGTTGTCTGTGCTTTGGCTGCACATTGATCTACTGGTAGCTGTTGGTAAGCCTGTGCAAGATCTAATTTTGTGAATACCTTGCCCCCTGCAAGGGACGCCAATACATGACTGATGATTGGTACTGGATATGAGTGTTGTTGCAATGCCTTATTGATCGTACACTTATAATTGGCACAAATCCTGATAGACCCATCAGGCTTAACAAGTGTAACAATAGGAGTTTCCAATTTTGCATGTGATACTGGTTCAAGTACCCCTTGAGTGACCAGTTTGTCCAACTCCACCTCAATTTGCGGTTTGAGCAAAATAGGCACCCTTCTGTATTTCAAATGGATAGGCTTTACTGTGGGGTCTAAATCAAATGAAATTTACGAGCCCGTATATTTCTCCAGTGACCCGTTGAATACCTCAGGGAACTCTGCATAGATAGAACTCAATTTATTCACACATATTTGGTTGACCCCTGTGACAGCAATACCAAGGGCCTCAAACCAGTCTAAACCCAACAAACTGGTTCTGTGCCCTTCAGCCACCAAGAGACTCAGTATCTCCCTAAACCCTTTAAATTGTACCTTGAACTCAGCCTCTCCTGACACAGGAATACACTGCCCCTGAAAATTGGAGAGGAGCACCCGGCTGGGCACCAAACGGCGGTGGCTCCTTCTGGGGAAAAGACGCTGTCGGGTTTCCAATGAGATGATGCTCTTAGCCGATCCTGAGTTGACCTCCATCTCGCACAGCATCCCGTCCAGCAAAACGGTCATGTAGATTTTCTTCCTGGCCCTGGATCCGGTGCTCAAGATGGTCATGGGGCAGGAACAGTAGGTGGTCTCGTTGCAGTCTGCAGGTCCAGAACCACTGACACCTCTCGCCTTATGACTCTGCCGTGGTGAAGACGGGGGCAACTTTTTCTTCCCATTTGCTCGACACACTTTGGCGATGTCACCCCACTTGTCACATGCTCAACAATGGAGGTCACGTGCCCAGCATTGATACCACTCATGGGCTGCATCACAACCGGCACAGGCTTGCTTGGGCGCTGCTTTTGCTGAGGTTGGCCAAGGCCTCGTTGCCTGAGTTTTGTGGACTGCCTCGTGCTCACCTTCGGAATCGGTCTCAGAGTCATGATGGACAGCTTTCTCCATCTGCAGTCAGGGTGGACTGCCAGCCTGTCTCACCGCCTTTGTTGACCTCTCCACGGCTTCATTGGCTATGGCCTCAGCGCAGGCCGTGGCATAGGTCAGCTCAGTCTTTGTGAAAAGTCTCTGCTGCAGCTTTTCGCTTCATAGGCCACACACCAACCTATCTAGCAATGCCGCTTCCAGGTCAGGAAAATTACAGGTTCAGGCCGCTTTTCTCAGCGCAGTGACATATTCAGCTATCGTCTCACTCGGCCCCTGGTCCCATTTGTAGAAGGCATGCTGGCAGGCGATCCATGATGGCTTGGGCGCAAAGTGATTCTTAAGCTTGCTCAGCTAGAGAAACAGACTGGATATCTGTCAGGGCTACCAGGGACCTGGCCACATCGAGCACAGCTCAACCACAAGAACTGAGCAGCAGCACCATCTTTGTGGCCTCCACCTTGATTTGGTTAGCCTGTAAGAGGAACTCGAATTGTGATATATACGAGTCCCAATCCTCCAGCTCTGGTTCGAACGCCTCAAACTTAGTGCTGGCTGCCATCCCTCTCACTGGTTCTGCTGGTGGGTTGGCAGAGTGTCATCCTTCATCCCCGGGAGGGTTCGCTTCATCTGACGTGGTGGCAGTGGTTCAACGGGGCTGCCTACCCGTTATGATGATCCCATCCTCGTCACCAGTTGTTAAATATGAGACTCAAGTGCAGCTCGTTGAACAGTGAAAACAGCTTTATTTACAGTGTGAGAATAAGATAGGATGACAGCAAAACTAGGGAGCAACAGGCTCCTTTTTAAACAGTCCAGGCTTGCAAAACCATGCCCAATAGTTCAGTAAGGACCGATCACAATATGTACATAAAGTCCAATCACATCATTTCCCTCCTGCATATATCTTGTATCCTGATTGGACAGCTGCGCAGAGTGTCCAATCAGATGGCATAGTTTTGGGTACCAGGCTTTCAATGGGAGCTGGAATCAAGCTCCTATATTTATGTATAGCAATACATAACACCCATTCTTTAAATGAAAGTGATCATGATCCAAATTAAAAGATTTTTTTAAAGAGTCTTCAGTGAAAGGTCCTCTTAGATGGGACAAAATGATGTTCCAGTGGGGTGGGGCACTGGAGATGCCTGAGGGTGAACCAGGAACATTCTAAATACAAAGCATGTACTTTGCCATGAACTATGGTTTCTATCTGGTTCATTTTAAAATAGAATACTTAAAATGATACAGGACACATGAACTGGCTTGGTGTCCTCAGGGGCTGCACTGAGTTGAATATTTTTCTTTGCAAACTTTATTCTAGTGAAAGAAAATGGTATAGAACCATGTATGGTAGATTGTAACCTTCTGAAGGATAAAGACAAGGCTCTTATGAAAGATTGCACAATGGAATAAGTAGTTATTTTGTGTTCAGTTTTGTCTGTGCAAATGAGAATATGTTATACAGATTAATGGGAATTATTGCTAATACTAGTTGTAAACGTTCCACAAAGAGCAATGCATTTTTCACTTCTATAATCATTTATTTGCTTCAGTCAGTTATACATGGGAAGTCAATATCCTCACTTATGCAGTACCTAGACTCTAGCACAACTATAGATTCATTGGCTTACACTTGTTGCTCAAAAATTGATCCCCCTTTATTGGAAATTATTGAAAATATAACAAAATTGTAGGGAAAACTGCATCTATGGAACAGTCGGACTCGACTGTGCGACTGAATAACAACAACAAAAGGACAGGATGGGTAGCTATGTCAGTCTGTCTGTAATAGTAGAAAACAGCAAGAATCCACTAGTATCTTAAAGCTCATACCCTGCCACAAATTTTGTTGGTCTTTAAGGTGCTACTGGACTTTTACTCTTTTCTTCTACCCTGGTAGGAGATAGCAGGGTCTGAGCAAGCAGGAAGCGCTTTTAATATGGGTTTGATTTTTTTCCCCCTCCCAGAGAGAAATAAGATCAGAATTTCAGATCTTGGAACATAAGGATTTACCAGATAGTTAGTTCTTATGGTTGCCAACTTCCAGATGGGTCCTGGAGAGTTCCCAGAATTATAAATGATCACCAGACAATAGAAATCAATTCCCCTGGAGGAAATGGTAGCTTTTCAGGCCAGTCTGTGGTATCACATTTCTGCTGAGGGCCCTCCATCCACCTGGCCCAATCACCACCCACAGATCTCCAGGAACTTCCCAAACCAGAGTTGAAGACTGGAGCAGCCCTTGCATTTTAATTTCCCAGCATATCCCTGCATATGTGCATGTACCGGATGAGGCCAGGCATTTTCATCAAAGGAGGGGAAATTGTGGAAAAACGGCTGCCAGCTACTAAAGATCTAGGCTGTGCTTTTGTTTTCCTCCGGTTGCAACCTGGGCATGGCCACAGGCATGAGAAGGGCTACACCTGAAGGGGTCTGGTTCTTGGCTCTTAATGAATGGCTCACAGCCTAGCTCAGTTCAGGATATTTAGTGTATGCTTAGTTTTTCCTATTTGTTTATTTAAATTATATTAGTATTTTTGTGAGTCACTTTGAGTCTCCATGGGGAAGAAAACTGGGATAAGAAATGTCCTAAATAAATTTTAGCAGTAGACTAATTCCCTCTCTTTATTTTTTTTAAAGGCTGGCCCTGACCTGGATAGCCCAGGCAAGCCCAGTCTCATAAGATCTCAGAAGCTAAGCAGGGCCGACCCTGGCAAGTACTTGGTTGGGAGACCTCCAGAGAATAGCAGGGCCAGGACACAGAGGCAGGCAATAGTAAGCCACCTCTCTGAAATATTCAGGCCCCACTGGGGGTTGCCACAGATCAACCATGACTTTCAGGCACACACACACACACACACACACACACAAATATTCTCCCACACCCAAAAAGTTGGATTATGTGTGCTTCATGTGTGCACATGAGAAAAGAAACAGAACTGAGACCAACTAGTCTTTCAGAAAAGTCTGGAAGAGATACCTTCGCAGCAGACTACCACTGATGTTAAAACCCTATTATAATATGGGTGAGGAGAGATTGTACTGTTAGTCATCAGTGATGTCACAGGCTCAAGTAGCTCCTTAGGACACTTTTATAACCACATTCCAGATTACAGTTGTCCTGCTAGCTGGAGGAAGAATGACATTTTCTCAGCAATGATACATCAGTGCTTAAGTGCGAAGAAAATATGATATTCCTGAAAGAGGAGACTTCCTTTCCAGAAGATGTAGTGTGCTATACCTGCTATGAGATGGCTAACATTGCAGTCCTAAGTCAAATTACACCCTTCTAATGACACTGAAGTCAATGGGTTCAGACAGGTGTGCCTCTGCTTAGGATTGCTTGCTGTAGTGTAGTGCCATCTTCAGGAATGCTAGTTTGGCAGCACAATTAATGAGTAAAGGACTAAAGTCTAGCTGGCATTGTTTTTGGTTGGATATGCATTAGGCCTTGCATATTTCTAGTACTGGGAACTCTTGAACATTCCTTTGCGTCTTGGCACAGACTGATTTGTCTCATTTGTAGCATTGGTCCAGGGAAGGAAATTCCTGGCACTGATAAGAATAGCTCACTCAGGAGTCTCCTCATTTCTGTTCAGAAACCTTTTTATCAGGATCACCTTAGAAACAATCAGTCAGTACATGGCCTGCAAGCATTAGGTATATGAGGCTGCCCTTGGGTGATGGTGATCTCAGGTATGTGTGTGCTGAAAACAATTAGCAGAAGGTTTTGCTAAAATGTCATTGACTGCCAAATTTTCGTTCAGTTAAAACATACCATCTGAAGTAGATGATCTCTTCATTGGTTTTGGGGGAAAAGTTGTTAGGAACACCACTGACTCAAAAGCCAAGGAAGTCGTAGGTCAGTCAAGCTGGCCCAGTAGAGAAAGAAACATCGATATGCTTAAAACAGCGACAGCAGGCTGGGGATTCCTGAGCTGTGTGTTCATTTGGATTTCAAGGGAAGATATTTTTTTTAACTGAATGAGGACCTTTCCTGTAAAAGGTACCATGAGCAAGGATAGCAGTTTTAAAATAAACCGGAGGTGGCCGTATTGCTGAATAGCAAGGAGGCACCAGCTATGTAAGTGGGAGACAAAGTGGCAAATGAAGTTCACTGTTGGTAAGTGTAAGGTGATACACATTGGGGAAAAAAAATCCCAACTTCAAGTATAGGCTAATGGGGTCTGAACTTGCAAAGACTGAGAAGGGAAAAGATTTTGGGGTCATAGGGATGTGCAAAAAAAAAAACACACCCTAGCATTTTTTGGGTTCAGGTATATGGAACCTGAAAAATCATCAGCATTTCCCAATATTCCCAAATCCCAGTACTGGTATGGTATGTGGATCTGGTAAATATTCAGGATTGCCAAATTTTTCCAGCTCCATTATACCTTCTGGGGACCATTATAGTCAATTGTCCCCATAGACTATAAAGGAGAATCGATCAGGAGGTATCTGAGGTTCTGTGGGGATGTTTTTTGAGGTAGAGGCACCAAATTTGCAGCATAGCGACTGGTGCCATGTTTTGTTGTTATTTTTGGCCACAACACAACAGAAAGCTTTCTGCTATACCACCAACTTGAACAACTTGACTTATACACACGGGTGTAAGGATAAAAATGTGATTTATTAAATTGCTTGATTGAATCTTAGGTCACAGTTAAGGCTTTCTAATTCAGGGCATCTCACAGGCAAGGCTGATCTCTGCTTTAAACGTATGGCCAAAGACCTTATGATGCTTGAGGCAGAAAATCCAAATGGTTTATTTCCCCCAGCAGTAAAAACATAACAATTCATGAAATAATTGATTTGCTGCTCTTTAATGGTACCTAGAATCTTACTCTGCCTAATAATTATACTTGGTATTTATGTTGTACATTCATATGCATAAGTAATCCTTACTAGAGCTGTCACAGGTAGAGTAATGTTGCTATCTCCACTTTGCAGGTGAGGGACTGAGGCTGACAGGACATGGCTTGCCTAAGGCCACCTTGTGACTACACTGAGATTTGAACTGAAGACTCCCTGGCTCAGGGCTCATACTACATGAGCTCTCTAGTGCTGACCCTGCTCAGTGATTGTTCTTCCACTTATGAAAAAGCTTTACCACTGTAGGCAGTTTAATTTGAGACCTATAATAAATAGCCTGTTCTCCAGCTTTTGGTAGAGAGGTCAATGTCATTGTCTGAAAGACACATGGCTTTGAAGATAAATGGAAGAAGAAGCGTCTTGAGAATGAGCTTGATAATGACATTAATCTTGTTAAGCAGAAACAAAAAGCAGGAAGCCATATAACAAAGCTGTGTCATCGTCTCAAAACTCCCCCTGGAAGAGCCAGCTTCCATTTGCAGTCACCAGCTCATTCTAAAGTGGCATGCTGTCCTGTGCCTTCATTTCTAGTTAATCTTCCAGTTCTTGCTTTCATTTGAAAGAAAACCATTGCCATTGCAGTGTAGGCAGCTTGTCAAGCTTAGAAGGCTGCTCTGGTACTCATTCCCACAGTTTGATGGTATTCACAGTTATCATGATTGGAAGTAGCATGGAAAAAGCCTGAGTTATGGCTGTTGAGCATCTGGCTCATAGATTTGGTCTAGTTAGGGCAAGAAAGAGTGAGGATGTGATCATAGGGTTGCCAGGGTGATCATAATGTGTGTGTGTGTGTGTGTGTGTAAAAACAAATCAAGGGATCAGTGACAATCCACCTAGATCTGACTTTTATTTTTATACCTTTTATAGAAAGAATACTTTATCTAGAAATATGGTGAGGGAAAGGATATTTTCTTTTTGCTTTGCTGTTCTACTGTGATCAAAGATGTGTGTGAGTCCCACTATCCCTCCAGAAGTAGTACACAAAGGCTGTAATCCTAAACACACACAGGCCATGATCACACAGGCAGTTTGGCCTGACACAGCCACTCCTCCCCTCTAGATCAAATGGGTGCAGTCAGACAGCCACATCTGTCAGGCGTTCCTCAGCCATACTTATCCTGTCATAGGACAACTTGAAGCCGAGTTAAAAAGGCACCACATCACAAGTGCTGTTTTTGGTTCCCCATGCAGTCATTGCACATGGCCAGAGGTCTGAACACAGGGGGGAGTGCACACAGAATGGATTTGGCAGTCTGAAGCCAAGAAAGAAACACAAAACATAGAAGCACAGAAACATAGAACTGGAAGGTACCCCAAGGGTCATCTAGTCCATCCTCCTCCACAATGCAAAAAATTTACAGCTACCTCCCTCCACTCCCCCAGTGACCCTTGCTCTATGCCCAGGGGAAGGCACAACACCCTCCAGGATCCCTGGGCCAATCTGACCTGGTGGAAAATTCCTTCCTGACCACAAAATGGTGATCTGCATTACTCTAGGCACATATGAAAGGGCCAGAAGATCCAAGCACTGGGTCATCCCTGCCCTCCTTCTCACTATTTGCCTAAATTCACAGTGAGTCATAGAATCAGCATTTCTGGAAGAAGAAGAAGAAGAAGAAGAAGAAGAAGAAGAAGAAGAAGAAGAAGAAGAAGAGGAGGAGGAGGAGGAGGAGGAGGAGGAGGAGGAGGAGGAGGAGGAGGAGGAGGAGGAGGAGGAGGAGGAGGAGGAGGAGATTGGATTTATACCCTGCCCTTCACTTGGAATCTCAGAGTGGCTTACAAACTCCTTTCCCTTTCCCTCCCCACAACAGACACCCTGTGAGGTAGGTGGGGCTGGAAGAGCTCTTTCAAGAACTGCCCTTTCAAAGACAGCTCTTGTCAGAACTATGGCTTGCCCAAGGTCATCCAGCAGGTGCAAGTGGAGGAGTGGGGAATCAAACCCAGTTCTCCCAGATTAGAGTCTGTGCACTTAACCACTACACCAAACTGGCCTCTGCTTAAAAACCTCAAAAGAAGGAAAACCCACCACCTCCTGAAGAAGCCTGTTCCACTGAGGAACTTCAACTGTTCTAACTGGCAGGAAGCTAAGAAAGTTAATACTATTTTTCTTGTCCTATAATCAGGGTCAGAAACTTTCTCCAGATTGTCCCCCCCCCCAAGAATTTGATTCTTGTTGAGTGCACTTTTGATTGGCTCCATACCACTTGTGTGTGAGTGTGGCTGCACAGAATCCTATTCACACATTTATTTATTTATTTAAAATTTTTATGCCACCTTCTCACCTGATCAGGCAGCAAAAATGAAAACATGAAAATATTTGTACAATTAAAAACACCCAAAATTATAAAATAATTCAAGAAAAACACATAAACCAGTACCAGGGAAGAGATCAATAACTGTTATTGGGGGCATGCCAAATAAAACAAAAAAAAGTCTTCACCTGCTGGTGGGAGACACCAGTAGAGGGAGATAGGCAGAAGACACTAATCGAGGGAGACAAGCAAATCTCCCTGTGAGATTTTGAAGCTCCTCCCCAGAGATGTGTGCTTGTTTTGCTTCCACTTTTGAGTGATTTACTGCCTTGATGCTTGGAGTGCAATCCTGAACTGAGCTATATGTTGAAGTAATTGGCTTCAGACGGGTGCAACTGTGCTAGGACTGCACTGTTAACACTTTTTCATTCTCTAGTATTCTGTTTCTTTGGCCACTTGTCACCCATCTTGAGTGGAGTAATTTTATTAATGTATTATTAATTTTATTTACTTATTAAAGCACTTATATCCTGCCTTTCCCAATAACTCATATGGCTTGCAAAAACATAATTAAAACCATAAAACCTCCAATTTCTCCCCAACCTAATAAAAACGAATAAAATGCCTGCAACCTAGATTTATTTTATTAAAACACTAAGGTGTCTCATGGATCTTTTACTAGTATAGATAACAGGATTTGAGGTTGCCTTTACACTGGATATAGAAATTAAGCTACCAGTGACTTTAGTGTGGATTTGGACTTGAATTGGAAAGTTATCTGTTGGCATTACACAGCTCTTTAGAACACACCCAAAAATTGGGTTGTTTTTTTTCCAAAATAGACCTCATTCTCTCACATCCTCTTTCTCTTGCTATGCCACAAGCAATTATATATTCCTAATATTTATAGAATAATCACTCTAAGGATACTGTCTTTGTTCATAAGAAAAATGTAAACAGAAGCATCTTGTGTACTGTTTCATTTTCAGACAATAATGATTGTAAGGCCTACACTGATATCACAGATACCCTCAGGCAAGCTCCAGGTAATGGTGGCATAACTTGTGTGTTAGTACATCAGTTGTGTTAAATTCCTCTAAAACAAGTAGTGGAATGTAATATGTAACCAGTGCTAGTTCCAGATTTTTGTAGGCCCTAGGTGAGAGAGTAAAACCAGGCCCCCTTCCCTGTTGGAAAGAAAGACAGGGTACAAATGAAGTAAATATAGAAAAGAACCCTGAGAGGTAGGTTAGAAAAAACTGTAGTGATTTGTTCAGGATTACACAGTGAGCCTAGATTAAGGCTGAGTGATGAATTTTTAAAACCTAGCCTCAAAGGAGAGAGCTGACAACCCTACTGGTTCTCACCTGTACACAGTCCTAAATTAAATGCTGAAGATTAGAAGATGAGGAAGACATCTAAAACTTATGAATAATGTAAAACTAGCTAAAAAATTAAGTGCCTGATAGTGGCAAACCTACTGGAAAGCAACCAGTCACTAATGCTGCACCAGTAAGGATTTGCTTGGATTATTTTAATGGGACACTCCCAATCTTTTTAAGCATAACCATAGAGCAGGGCTATTTTGGGGCAGGAACGCACAGGAATGGAGTTCAGCTCCTGAGTTGGCCATGCCCAGCAGGAACTCATTAGCATAATAGGCCATACCCGACAGCAGAAACTCATTAGCATAATAGGCCACACCCAACAGTAGAAACTCATTAGGATTGGCTTCATTAGGGGTGTGTGGCCTAACATGGAAAGGAGTTCCTGCTACAAAAAAAGCCCTAGGTTTTGACAACAAACAAGGTAAACAGAATAAGAAGCAAAAGGTGGGTGTGGCTGGATGGCCACACTTCTGGGAAATGGGGGTGTGCTCTGATAGGCTAATGAGCTGTGCTGCCAGGGGTGTGGCCTAATGTGCTAATGAGCTCCTGCTTTTGGGTGTGGCCTGTTATGCTAATGAGTTCCTGCTGGGCTTTTTCTACAAAAAGAGCCCTGCTATAGAGTATTGGTAGGCCTCTTTTCAGGACTACTGACTAAATGGAAACAGGGAAGAGCTCCCTGTCTTACTCTTAACAATACTTGGCACGTAGGTGGCCTTTTGCACAATAAAAGCATTTTGTGCTTTCTTCAGCTAGCATTATTGACATGGTCTTAGAGGAAGATGGGAAGAAATTGAGGCTGGTTTTGGGGAAAGGTTAAGAAAGTGAGAAGCATTAACTTTGCTCAGAGCAAGCTGCTCTGATATGATTGTGCGTCCACGAATAGTAAGAGAGATGCTCAGTTTCAATTCTTACCGCAGAGAGCATCTTGATTTCCAAAGGAGCTTTCATGAATGCACAAACTTCATAATGAAGCTGGAGCTAGGGAATTTCTCATTCCTGCTGGTTGGACTCAGAAATCCCTGTTTCAGTTTCACTTCTGTCTTGGGCAAATTGGGCATTTGAGTCTTTAGTTTCATACCATTTTGTTTGTGCCAGATTTTTCACTGTTAAAATTAATTTTATTTTAACTTTATTTACTTTATTTATAGCCTACCTTTCTTGCTAGGACTCAGGCAGATTACACAATATAAGCAATATCATCAGATTTTATTAAGACATACAAGGCTGCCAGGTCCCTCTGGGCAGGTGGTGGGGATGGGGTTCCAGTGTTCCACATTCCAACAATGCACCTGCATGACTTCCAACATGGCCCAGAAGTGACGTAGGCACATCAGGGATGTCAGGGTGATGTTCTGGTCTTTGGGCAAAACTCTATGGTAGAAGTGCCTACATCACTTCCAGGTCATGTTGGAGTCACATAGGCTCATCATTGAAATGTTGGGTGTTCCTCCCTTTTTGGGGGGTGTCCCCCCCACCAACCAGCTGATTGGTGGTGGAGAGGTGGTACCTAGCAGTAGGGGACTCCCGTCTCCTCCAGGGGGTCTGACATCCCTAAAGACATCGGCTAACAATGCAATAGGACTGGGATTATAAATATAAGAAAAAATAGTGCAAAAGAAAAAGATATTAGCTATGATATATCCTAAACAATTCAGAAAATGGAAAGGAGAAGACAATGCAGCATGGGTGGGATAAATGTGCAATAAACACTGGAATGGACTACAACCTATTCCTTTTTATAAAGAACCATCCTCCTGTACTGTTCCTTTATATTAAAGCCCTAGTCCTCTTATAAAAATGCCCTCTGGAACAATTCCATTTTATACAGTCTACAGAATGACAGAAGTGTGAAAGCCTTGATATTTTTGGGCTAATAGCATATAAATAACATATAGAGAGACAGTGTGATATACTGGTTAGAGTGCTGGACTAGAATCTAGAATCTGGGCAAATCAAGGTTCAGATTCCCACTCTGCTGTGGAAGCTTGCTGGGTGACATTGGGTACTCTGACCATTACGAAGCTTCTTCTGGTGTTCAGCTCAAAACTACCATCCTGTAACTAAAGCCCCTTAGATCTAAATCTGTCCTCTGGAGCAATAAGGAGGAAGTCTTTGCTGTCTCCAATATGGCAACTCTTTAGAAAAGTTGAAATCCTCATACAAAATTGAAAAGATATGTGAAACTTTATGAGTGCAACTGTGGGCATTTCCTTAGTAAGCTTTCCAAGGGCCAGGTAAAATTGCTTTGGAGGCTGGATTCAGCTCACAGGCCATCCTTTTTGTTGCTTGTTTGTTTTCTTCATTGACAGTCTTCCTTTCTCTCCAAAGGAGAGGACACCCAAAGCAGCTTACGTTGTTCTACTCTTCTCCATTTTATCCACACAACAACCCCATGAGGTATGTTAAACTGAGCGAAACTGACTGGCCCAATATCACCTAGCGAGCTTTCATGGCAGAGAGGGAAATTCAAACCTGGGTCCCTAGTTGTGTACTCTAACCACTACATTACACTTGGCCATCCTAGAACTACAGAAAAACTTGCAGAGGACTTTCCTGTGTTCTTGGTTTGACACATTTAGTATACAGGAAGGAGTGCTCAAAAGATAAATGTACAATATTGTAATATTGTTCAGGTAACTTCACTGTTTTCTCTGTATGGATTTGTGTTGCCCCATAGATGGATACTAAGTGTTTCCAGGCTTACTTACATGGTCGTAGAGGGTGCTTTGGGAGATCAGTTGTCCTGAGCCCAGTCTGCCAAAATTCTCCAAGCAGAAACATCCTAATAATATCAATGTGACTTAACCTCTTAAAGAAATTTGCCTTTCCCTTCAAACTGTCTGGTATTCCAATGGACAGGAGAAGAGCCCTTTATAAAAGTCAAGTGCTAGTAAAATCTGCCTGGAATTCCTCTGATTTGCACCACAAGAATCCAATACAGTAATAAAAGGACAGGCTGAAGGTAAGTATTGCACATTATTCTTACATTGCCTCTCTGGCAGTGCCTGTGTGCAGTTAACATAATTTGCTTATAATTTTTATGGGAGTAGCCAATGCCAAATGACATTAAGTGGATTGGTTGCATTTACATTGCAATATTTGTATTCCAAAATTGTTACTGTCAAATGTGGGGGGAAACTCAAGAAACACATAATGATGGACAAACAGAAGAACTGGGCAAGTATCCCTCGCCTCTTTTTTTTTTTTTTTGCTCCAACACCACTTAGCAATTGTTCTAGTACATTTTCAAACTTAACTTTTCAGATATGTGAGGCTGGAGCTGGGTAAGGGCCATGCAGAAGGTCCCAGGTTCAAGAAGCAGCACTTCCATTAAAAGCATCAGGTAGTAGCAGGTGACGTAATAGACCTATTTGCTGACTCCTTAGAGAGCTGCTGCCACTTAGAATACACAGTAGTGACTGTGATCAGCTGATGTTCTGATTCAGGACGAGGCAGCTTCATGTGAAGTTTTAAAATAATGGCAGCTGAGATGATCTGGACCAAAGCCTACAGAGCACACATACACATGTCATTTTTGCTCTTGATGGTCTAGACAAGATTTAATTTGTTTTTCATTTGTCTCTGTCTTGCTGTGGCCATATTTTGCAGGCTCTCTGAAGTGTTCTAAATCTTAACATCCTCCATATGACATTCTTGGCAATTCAAGCCAGATAGCTAGTAAAAATGGGATTTCCATCTATCTCCAGATATTGAGTGAAACTAAATAAACACCATGTACATCTGACACCAATTAAACCTAGCCCCCTCCCCCAGCAAACGGGGGAGGGAAAGTTATTCAGGTGTTCAGGAGTTAAATTCCATTGTTGATATAGACAGGCTGGAAAGTTACATTATGTTGCTGTGGAAACTAACTTTGAAAACCACAGTGATGTATAGTAAAGCTTTGGGTCAGTGGATAATAAATTCTGTTTAAAATCCCCCCCCCCCATCTCCTGATCTAAACATCATTATGAGAAATGACGTCTGGGAGATGGAATTTTTATATATCCATTTTCAAACAAAGAAAATAGCCCTTCTGGGGTGGGGGTAGGGATAAAAAAACAGCTAAAAAGGAGAAAAAAAAACCTTGGAAATCCAAGTGCGCTGTTATGTATTGAGCCTAAGCCTTTCCTCTAGCTGTGCCTAGAATGGGCTGAGCTTGCTTCTCTAGAACAATAGCTCACCTGGATCCAGGAACTAACCTATAGATAAGCAGTGTAATGTAAATAGCCTATCACTGGGAGTGTGTGTGTGTTGGGTGTGGTGTTTTGCATGCATATAAGCAGGGCTTATATGGTTCCGATTGTTGTAGCTACTTTTCTGGTTGAAATATAGCCCTGGCATGGTGCACAACCACTACAGGCAGCTCCACTGCTTAGCTGGCTATGAGCTGTGAATTACAAGCAAGTGCCCCTGTTGGGCCTTGCCTGTTTCTCTCCACAGTTAGGGCAAAAGAAAAATGCTGGACCACTCTGCTAGAATGCAGTCAGAGCTACTAGTGAAGTGACAGAAGGGATGGATTTAGCTCCTTTTGTTGAAACATCTGCCTTTTCATGGGATGATCCAAGTTTTTCTTTAAAAAATGGCTAAGGAATGCTGTCGGTCGAAGTCACATTTGCCAAATGCGTGGCTATAACACCATTTGGTCCCACCTACACTTCCAATGAATGAATTTACTGCAGCATGTCTGAGGCACTCTGGGGTCACTGTAATATTCACAGCAGCTATGAAATTGCTGGCTGGCATAGGTTACAGGGAACACAGTTTGCTAGTATTAAAAGAGCTTTGCTGGCTATTATCACTCAAGCACTACATAATCTGGGACAAGGATACTTAAAGGAGCACATGCTCCTATACAATCTGTCCAGTGGTCATGATCTTTTGGAAAGACCCTTCTGTTCATGTCCTTTTTTGTAGAGGTGAAATGGATGCCTACCAGGGACAGGACCTTTTCACTAGCGACACCATAGGTCTGGAACTCTGCCCCTACAGAGACAGGGAAAGCCCTGAATCCATTTACTTTTAGGTGTCAGCTAAAAATATTTTTCTCCCAGGTCTTTTAGGTGTTTGTTTGTTTTTCCAGTGCCCATTCAATTATTTTTGTCGTCTTTGCCATTTCATTATCTTTTAGATCACAGTATCTGAGTTTTAGGCTGCTGCTGCTGCTGCTTCTTCTTCTATTATTATTATTGTTGTTGTTGTTGTTGTTATTTTCTTACAATACAAGTCTTACAATGAATTCTAAGTCTATGGATTTAATTAATTTCTATGTAACTCTTTTTAGGACTACAGAACCCATTTAGTATTGCAGTGTTAGTGTTCATTTATCATATTGGGTGTGGTTTTATACTGTATTAATTTTGTACTTCTAAGCTAAGTGATGTTGGAGCTTTTTTTTTTTTTTAAATAAAAAGTAAATAACTATGCCCTCTCTTGGTGGATTTGGTAGCATTTTCATGTTGGAAACTATTACTACGGTCTCCTTGGCTGACTGTATTGAAGCAGAGATGGTAGAAGACAGCACAAATAGTTGTACTTGGAATAGCATGTGTATCTAATCCATTGGCAGGCACAAGAAGTACTGAAATTGTTTTGGGGGCACATCAAACTGCCTTATATTGAGTCATATCACTGCTCTGTTAAAGTAAGTATTGTCTGCTCTGACTGGAGGCAGCAGCTCTCTGGGGTCTTTCATATCACCTACTACCTGATCCTTTTAACTGGAGATGCCAGGTATTGAATTTGGAGCCTTCTGTATACAGAGCAGATAGTTTACCAGTTGGCCACAGCCTGCCCCTTTTACTTTTCTGTTTTTTCTTACCTTTTTAAAAATGTCTATAAAGAATAGCTGCTTTTGCATCCTGGGTAAGCAACCAAGTTAGTGCCTTCTCATATTTTACCTCTATAAAGCTATGAAGCAATGTGGTAAACCTGGATTCCCACTGAAACTGTTATAAAACTCTAACAGACAGGTCTCGCAGATTGCTGAACCACAGAAGTCATCATTGGTGAGAAAGGCGCTGTGGGAAGCCGCATGTGTCATGCTTCTGCATAGCGATACAGATTTTAAAGTGACCAAAATTCTCTGTGAAACTGAGGGTGGTAACAGATTGTTTAAAAGCTACGTCTGGACAGCTATGCCTATAGGCAATACTGATTTAGCTGAGGAAACACCTTAGCAAAAAGGAGGAGATGTACATCTGGGATGTGTGAAGATGCACATTTTACCCCTGCAGGGGAAATTTTCTTTGGACAAGACCCAAAATTATTGTGAGTAGAACTGGAAAAGTCTTGTATTTCAAGTTTGCCACATTTTTGGAATATAAAAAGTGGTTTTTAATCTGGTCCACTGCTGGTCTGCTATAGTGTTGATTAATACTGACAGGTAGTATCTTTCGGTGGTTTCAGTAATTCCACAGGGAAAGCCATGTAAGTCTGTTGCAGCAAATAATGCCTGCATAGTGAGGATCTACCCACTGTATCTAAAGAAGTAGGAGCTAATCCACAAAAACATCCTGGAATAAAATATTTCTAGTCTGTAAAATGTACCAAGACTCCAATTAATTTTCCAGGATATCAAGTAATGTTTTTTCCCTAAGAACTTTAGAACAGCCCAGCTTGATCAGACCAGTAGTCCATCTAGTCCAGCATCCTGTTTTATACAGTGGCCACCCAGTTTTTGTGGCCTACTGTCCAGAGCGCGGTTATCGGGAGACAACTTCCCTGCATCAGATCCTCAATTATGTGCTTTGTTATCTGCCTCCAGTTCAAGTGCTGCTTCTTGTTATTTCACTGTTTGGGGATTTATCCAGATGATCAGCGAAACTGTGTGTCCCAGTAATGGTTTGGCCTTTAGAAAGTTCCTGTAAGTTCTCATTCAAAGACTAGAGCAAGACCTTTAATGGTCCAAAGGGACTGTACAGTGCTTGGGAGGACTTGAGTTCTCATTTGTGATTCACCATCCCCACTTCTTCATTCTCCCCCCAACCCAACTGCATTGAGGTCAGTTATATAAATGTCTATGCCAAACTGGTCAGAAAAACTAGGAGCAGAGAATATTGTTACTGTGCAAGCTGAGCCAAAGTGCTGTGAATGAGCCATTGGTAGCATGCACATAGGTGTCACTGTGATTTATGTGGTAATTAATACACAATTAAAGTGCCTCAGAGCATGATTCAACATTTCATTTCAGTTCCCTAGTATGAACATATCCAGCTTTTGCATGAAACAAGATTCCAGGTGGAAAGATGGAGTTCATGCCACAAAATGACTGCCAGCTTGTTGCTCTCATTCTTCGGGGTCTTACTGAAGCTGCTTCTGCATTTAGAAAGCCCCTTGAATGGAAACTGCATTGAATCCTCATAGGCTGCTCTGATTTATTTCTTGTTTTCCTCATTTGTGCTAGAAATAACAATGGACACCTCCTTGGGTGCCATTTGGAATTGGGCTGGATTAAATGGAGCTATTTTCTAACAATTTGATTTTACCATGCAAAGTTCTGAGTTTGGAATTAAGCCCAGAAGTCCATGGTACTCCCAAAAATGTCATTAGGAGAACCAATGAATTCCAAAAGTATTCCTTCACCTACACCTTCTCTTAACCAAACAAGTGCAAGGATCAACAGTGACAAGTGGCAGTGCCCAGAATGTCAACTGATGGAAGTAAGAGTTCCCTTGTGTGTGTGTGTTGCTTTTCTCCTACTCCATCCCAGTGCCTTGGATGCTATTTTTGCATTGTCTAAGGCATCAATGAATCATGAGCAATTTAGTTCTTGATACAAGGCATCTTTTTTTTTTTCTCAAGAGCCAGTTTGGTATAGTGCTTAAGAGCAATGGACTCTAATCTGGAGAACTGGGTTTTATTCCTCACTTCTCCACATGCAGCCAACTGGGTGACCTTAGGTTAATCACAGTTCTCTCAGAACTCTCTCAGCCCCACCTACCTCATGGGGTGTTTGTTTCAGGGAGAGGAAGGGAAGGAGATTGTAAGCCACTCTGAGATGCCAAGGGAATGGTGGGGTATAAATCCAACTCTTCTTCTTTTTCTTCTTCTTCTTCTTCCTCCTCCTCCTTGTCCTCCTCTGTAACTGCAGGTAAGTTGAAGTGGGGGGTGGCACTTCTTTAGTTCAATTGGGTAAGTATTTGATGGTGCCATGCTCGCTATATTTGTATTAAAGGTGAGCCTTACACTATGTGGAGGTTTGTATTTTGAGCATATGGAATAAGAGTGTTGATGACACCCCTAACTGGAAAGCCTTATAAGGCCAATCTAAGAAGCTCAATGCTTAACTCAATTCTCCTCCTGCTCTCAGAAGCAGTGTCCAAGACTGCCTTCACACCAGCAGGCTTGAATGTCTAAGGAGCAGTCCTTCCTAACCAGTCTAAGCAGTCTAAGGAGCAATCCTTCCTAACCAAAATGAATAGAAAAGCTAGGTGTCACCCAGCTTTGACTTCTTTTAAATAAGTGCATTGCAGTTTGAAAAAAGTGTGAATTAATCTACTTTGAAGTTGAGTCACAACTACTTTAGCATGAAGTCATGTTCCCCACCTTTCCCCATATACATGTTAAGCCATATTGCCTTGGACAGCCTGGTTTATAATACTATTAATCCAGAGAATGTAGAACATTTCATTCTGACACTGGCTTTGTTCAGCACCATTTTGTATTTGCAAACCTGATAAACATTCTATACACTGTGTTTTGTAAAACTACAGGTCGTGCTTTTACTATTGGGGGAGGGGTTAAACCCCAAATGCATTTTTAAAGGATTTCAGAGGTTGCCACAGACCTGAGGTTTTGTTTGTAGAAAGAGCTAGGGATGGGCATGAACCAGGATAATGCCGTTTGGTTCATGGTTTGTGGCATGCCCAGTTTGTGAAACACAAAATGTAATGAACTTTTAGCTGCCAAACTAAGTGGTTTGGTTTGTGAGGTTCATGATGTGGTAGAATGGCCCCCTGGCAAGCTAGAGTCACCAAACTAACCAGGGATCTCAGGTTGACTCTCCTCTATCTGCTCTCCAAGTTTGGTAAGGATTAGATTTACAGTGTCTGAGGTATGACCCCACAAAGAAGGTACCCCCAGGAAAGTGCTTTCTGGGGATATGATGGGGGCAGGTTCAGAGGGTTTAGTAGTGTATAGAATGGATTCTGTGAAATCTAGAGAGATCAAAGATGCAGGGTACCTCCCCCGGCTGCCCCTCTACATGTCCTCCAAGTTCCACCCCCTGTTGCTTTGAAGTTTGGCAAATATTTAGATTGAGTGGATACAGTCTGTCTGGAAATGTATCCATTCACGAACTATCAGGAACCCCTTGAAAGTCTGTGGAAAGCTCATGCAGGTTGACCTGCCATGAACTTTACTCTGTGAACGATGAATCACTGTCTTTTCTTTTCATATCTTCAGTCACAGGTTTGGTCATGTTGAGAATTAGATATATTGGTGATGCACATATACAAATCCCAGATATAACTATGTTGGTTTGTTGCAGCAAAAACAAAAGGAGGAGGAGGAGGAGGAGGAGGAGGAGGAGGAGATTGGATTTATACCCCACCCTTCACTTGGAGTCTCAGAGTGGCTTACAAACTCCTTCCCTTTCCCAAAACAGACACCCTCTGAGGTAGGTGGTACTGAGAGAGCACTTTTGAGAACTGGTCTTTCAAGAACAGCTCTGACAGAACTATGGCTTGCCCAAGGTCATCCAGCAGCTGCAAGCAGAGGACTGGGGAATCAAACCCAGTTCTCCCAGATTAGAGCCCGCACACTTAATCACTACACCAAGTTGGCTTGTGACACCTGATAGGGAGGCTAACAGATTTATGATAGCATAAGCTTTTGTAGGCTGGAACATATTTATTTGTGTTTGTTACTTTAAGGAGCCATAAGATCCTTCTTTTGTTTTTGCATGTACAGGAAAATTGTTCCTAAGAGGCTGCAGGGGCCACAAACAGAATAATGTACAATTAAACCAAGTCTCTGTGCTTAGACCTGGTGTGAATGGGCTAATAATTACATTGTGGGGGATCACTTGCATTTTGCAAATAGCTATAAGAGCTCTGATGAATTCAAATCTTTCATTATCTAAAGTCCCATTGAAGAAAATTAACCTTTTCCTCTCCAAATGCAGGCCCTTATGACAGGTGGGATGTCACAGCAGCAACCTTGGTGCTGAAAGGAAACAGGCTTACCTCCAATCTTGAAGTATATGAGGTAGCCTGAGCATGCTTCATTAACTCTCAGCTCGACCTACTTTGGAGGGTTGTTATGAAGATAAAACTGGTTATGTTCATGTATGTTTTCCCGAGTAACTTGGAAAAAAGTTCAAGTTAAAAAATGTGGCAATAAACAAATGCATTTTCCAACCCAGCTGACTTTGCACAGATGCATGTACATGCGTGCACACACATGTTGCCAATGATCAAAGCTTGCCCACCCACATAGAGGTTGTTCTGCCCACTCTGCACCTTCTGTGATCCTCCCCTTTTCATTGGTGTACAAACTCCATTGATTACTTTTCTCCTTATTGTTTATTTATTTATTTTTTTAAAAAAAATTACAAGTGGCATGAGTCTAGGGGATAGGAGAGGAGTCAAATGGCAGCATCCCCAGTGCAAAAAAAAAGAAGGGATTTCAGTGCTGCATGCAAACAAAATAAAGAAGGGGGATTGTCAGCACAGAATGAAATTGACATGAGATGTAAAGATGGGATGGGATGCCTTTGAAAACATCTTTTCCTTTAATGCTTTAGTGAACAAAGCTGGGGGTGGGAGCATTTTGGCAGTCTCTGGAAGCGTAACATTGAAGTGGTGGCTGAGCCACATGGATCTTCTGCAAACCACTGAAGAATCACTTGAGATTGATCCATTTGGAGGAAAGACTGCAATCAGCACAGGAGAGGCTTTAAAAAACTGCCAAGTTAATGTCCAGTGTGCAGCATAAAATTAGAGAATCGCAAAGAGAAAAACCACCCAATTTTTCAAGGAAGAGCAAAAAAATAGCATTACTGTGCTGTGCTAAAGCATCAGTGAAAATACCATTTTTTCAATGTAGTGGCACAAGACTAAAAAAGCTCTCCAGAGCTTCTGCCAGAGGACTCCTCCCCCATACAAACTGCAGCCCTGTGAATAGAGGCAGCTGACTTTGTACAGGTGCATGTGCATGTGCACACACACATGTTGCCATTGATCAAAGCTTGCAAAGCCAGTGTTATTGGGTTCTACCATGCATTCTGTACACTCAATGTGTTTTCCCAAATTATGAGATTGTTTGACTGTTTCCTATTTTTCATAGTGGCCAATAACAGAACAGAGACTCCCCTAGTGCTTGGCAATATGGAAAACAGGGCTTTGGGGCTGCTTGTCAGTTTCAAAACTAGTCTTGTCAGTTTCAACATTAGTTTCCCCCCTTTGCCTGCCTTTCTTTGTGTTCCTTTTCATTCAATGAACTAACTCTAAAGTGAATGCACAAAAACTGAACCATGGGAATTGAAATGGAAGGCACTTGCTGGACACTACTGTGTAGCAGTGATAGGGCAATTGCATATATTTTAAAAAAAACACAACCAACTTTGGAAAAAACCCCCCCCACATCACAAGTGACAGTCCCACACTGATTTAGAAAAGTGCATTTTTTAAAAACGTGGCTGCAGAGTAAATATACCGGAGGAAAAAGTATGGTGCATAAGGTGGGCACAGAATCCAAAGTCAAGCTTAAAGGTTTACTGCTTGGAAAATCTGCAGTAAGCTGTGTGTGTGTGATAGGCCATAGTCACTCTTTGGGATAAGTTTGGTTTGAGAAGAAGAGAACTGGAAAGTTTTGAAGGACTTGCTTGCTTGTACATATGGAAAAGCCACGGTGGATCAGAATAATGGGCCATTTAGCCCAGTATCCTGTTTCCAACAGTGGCCAGTCCAGTGATATAGAGAAGCCAACAAGCTGGGCCTGATGGCAACAGTCCTTACCTGCTGAGTGCTCTCCAACAGCTGCCAATTAGAAGCATTCTGCCTCTGAAACAGGAGCTTCAATTTGGCTGTTATGGCTAATAACCAGCAATAGATCTATCCACCATAAATTTGTCCACTCACTTTTTTAAACCTTCCAAGCCAGGGACCATCCCCAGTCTCTTAGCAGTGGATTTCTTCTGGAATTAATTTGACAGTGAGTGACTCCTTGTGCCAGCGGGTAAGTGACCCTTTGTGACTTTGGAGGAGCCCTTCTTACAATTGTGAGGAGCTGGCAATGTGGAAAACCCAGGATTCTGATTTCTTTCCATATGAAGCACACTGCTTAACTGAATATAATCCAGAGCTGTGGAGGCTGAGGAATGCAATTAGTGTGAATGATGCAATATGGATCACTTACAAAAAACAATAGCAAGGAGAGCAACATTCAGAAGGGAAAATGTTTTGATATTGAAGAATGATAAAGCAGCTTTTGAACTGCAGTGGGGATAATTGTAATACTTTAATAACCCACCTGATTGCTTGCAAAGTGGTGGTTTGTGCTCTGTTACTAGGCATCAGTATTTCTGTAGGAAAAAGGCAGGCCCATGGTGACACTCAGCTAATAAAATGGGCATCTGCGTTGCCAGTCTACTCCTTATTGAAGGTCTCCTGAGAAGGAGAGTGAGATAATAACCTTGTCTAGAGCACATTAGAAATAAAAGCAATCTGTATTGTGACATTAACTACACTGAAGTCATCAGACAAAAGACTGAAAGTAAGACCTCTTAACATGAGACCAGAATTTCTAATTGCTCATTGGGTATGGATATGCATCCCATACTTTGATTTTATAAACTTCATTCGTTTCCCACTTTATTAATCACATTGAACTTGTTCATTTTTGTTAGTACATTCCTTTTGATTTCCATATGTTTCAATAGAAAGGAAGCACCTATTGATCATGACTGCAATAGTGGCTATAGTTAGTAGTGCCTTCTAGGGTTGTCAGGTCCCTCCAGTCACCGGCAGGGGAAGGAGGAGAGGAATCCAGGTAGAAAACTGATGGAGATTTGGGGGTGGAGTCTAGGGAGGACAGGGATCTCAGTGGGATACAATGCCATACAGTCCACCTCTCAAAGCATCCATTTTCTCTGGAAATGGGCTGCAATTCTGGGGGGAAACCCAGGTCCCACCTGGGGGCTGTCATCCCTAGTGCTTTCTGCAGGTCAGGCTATGCAGTGTGTGGCTAGTCATTCAGTAACTGTATCCCATGGATTTAGCAGGTCTGCTGCCTCTGTTACCTCTCCCTATCAGGACATCACAGCTGATAAATGTTTGGCAGAGGCATAGCTGGCTCAGCAACAAGAGCAAATGGCATTCATTTATTCATTGCTACCCCCATGCATTTTGGTTACCCTACCAAACCTTGCTAATGGTGCTTTTTCAGGTCAGATGTTAACATGTTTCCAAATGAATGTACATGACCTGAGTTAATATTCTTACTGGCTCCTCACAAGAAATGACCTGAGTTATATTAACATTGTGGGGTATCCTGATAGGACAGTTCCAAATATAGAGTTATCTGTCACATAAAGCAAATTAATCTAGAATGCATGATAGACTGATTAATCCAGGGGTGGCCAAACTGTGGCTCGAGAGCCACATGCGGCTCTTTCACACATATTCTGTGGCTTCCAGCAGGGCAGCTGGGGAAGCAAAGGGGAGGCATGCCTCCCCTCCCCAATCGGTCTTCCCCTCCCCAGCCAGGCTTCCCCTTCCTGGGTAGGCTTGAGGTGGGGGGGAGAGCATAGAAAGAAAACAACTTTAAATGCATTCTCAAAGCTCCCCCACCCCCAAAGCCTACAAATATAATTGGACAAATAAATATCATTATCAATATCTATTTTTACCCCTTTTGTTTTTATTTTTGGCAGTCTCATTTAATGTTAATGAAAAGCAAATTTGCATATTTTCCAATAAAAATGTGAGTAATCTTGCAACTCTCAAACATCTGACATTTATTCTATGTGGCTCTTACGTTAAGCAAGTTTGGCCACCCATGGATTAATCTAAGTATTCCATGTGGGGGGGGGCACCTACATCTAGTGTAGAGCTTGAAAGATACCATCATCACAACTCTTGGTATCATTCCACCCCACCCAGCCCAGTCCACTCTGCAGTGTTCCCCCCTCCATGGATGCGACTGACAATTGGTTTGGCTCCTACAGGACCGGTGTTCAAGGATCTGGGAATGAAGATCCATCCACCTCTTGGGCAGAGCTCCAGACACCACCCCCACCACACCTGGGATTGAGCTCTGGTCCCCAGATTTACATTGTATCAAATCATTATAAATTGTTTATATTGGGAGTTCTCTGAGGTCAGGTATGAAATCAGAAAAACTGGTCTAAACTGCTATTGTGTCTGTGGACACAATACAGTGGGATATTAAATAAATGTAACTCCAAAGAGGGTGAAATCTGGAGCGAGGTAGGTGGACATGTCTGGCAAAACACCAGCCCTTCTTCTGGCTTCAAGGCAACAGAGTTTAACAAGGAAGGCTATGACAGGCAATGGCTAAGTTCAAAACATTGCTAAGCTCAGAGAATTTGTGTGTTACTTCAGTGAACTCAGGTTAACATTGGTGCTCAGCACAAAACCCTCCTCCCTTTGGCAGCTGTGTTTTCTAGTCAGCCCCTGCCAGCTTCCATCCTTATTGTGATGGGCTGAGCCCATCATATACAGGTCAATAAAATATGCTAGTTCAATTTAAGGTGTGTTCAGAGGAGTTCCATGGAATTACAAGGGAAGCTAAAAGAGTCTGAACAAAGCTAGAGGGGAGAAGGGGAGAAGGGGGGTGAGAGGTGAGAAGGGGATTCTTACATCCTTTGGCTGAGATAGATAATTGTAAAAAACAAAGTTCCAGTAGAATTTGGAGATTCCTGTCAAGCAAAATATCTGACAGATCTTTGGGGAGCTTGATCATTATTTCCAGTTTCAGCTCTTTTCTTCAGCTTCTGATCAAAGATCCTATGAGGCAACTAAACCTGCAAAAAATGACAAATGGTAAATACAAGTGCTGGACTAGCAGAGAAGGGTATGGCTGTGTGAGGCTTGTCAGCAAGTGCTTTGGGGTGAAATGAGATCTGGGACTAACTTGTTAAGTGGAATCGCTAGCCAATAGCCAGAGATCAAGCAACTGGACCTGAAAAGGCAGAGGGTCATAAAGGGCCTGAGAAATGAAGGTGTGAAGCCCACCCCTGGGCTATTGACCTGCTTGGCAGAAAGTTTCACAGTTTCTTTTGCTCCTGTATTATCTTATCCCTTCCTTCATAAAGTAGCCACTAAAGGCCTCCATAAATCAACATCAACAGGTTCTACAGCTGAGAACTGGCATAGGATAGAAATTTCACACTTTGTCATAGATTAATAAAAGCAAAACAGAGACTGAGACTCACTGGGTAGCTTAAAATTAATGATGGAACAAAACAAGAAAGTATGCTGATGGAAAATCTTGGTCTTCTGAGAGCAGTCTTGGCTGTATGAGCAGAGCAGAGTTGAACACTTGCCAAATTAATCTAATTTCCTGGTCAGTCCCAAAATTGTTTTGGGGTCCCACTTTATTGTTTGGTGTTTCATATAAAGTATAGTACCCTATTTTCTGTATGAAAGTGGAGTCTGAATATATCACAATGTGAAACTTTTTTGAAGTCGAAAAAATGAATAACAATCCCATGTAAATATACTTTGCCAGAAATTTGGAAATGGTATAAAATCCATGTTTAAGATATAAATATGTTAACTTGATATGAGATATTTTCATTTGAACAGGAAATTAGATTAATCTGCTCAGGCCCTGCTTGTGCAGTCAAAGCTGCTCACTAAAGGTACTTGGCTGCATTCTGTTTTTCTAGACATATTGTATGTAAAGGTGAAAATGCCTCTCTGTCTGTCTGTCTGTCTCTGGTCAAAATGTTTTGCAGTATGAAGAGCTTTAATGAACCCTTTATTTTATGGAATTATCCTTGAATATGGTATCCCAGAGTACAATCTACCAACTTTGCCAATATTAAACAGGTCTGGGGTGATCAATGTCTGGATAGGAGCTGCCATAGGAATCCTATGTAAGACACCTTGACAGAAGAAATGTGGGATTGAAATTAACAATATGTAGTTGGGATCCCACACAAAATCTCTACTGAAACTCCTGTGCCTCTGCTGTTCTACAGCACCCCCAAAGGCCCCCAAAATGGGAACAGAGGATTCCTGGGAGCAGCAGCAAGTGAAGGCATAAACCACCCTTGGAAGAAGAGAAAAGGTGAAAATCATCTCCCTTTCCATCAGTGGGACATTTTCCATTGGCTCTAATGCATCGATTTTACCATGATGAATGCAATCTGACATGAATTGGGCATATGGATATATCCATTTTAGACCATAGAAATTCTGTCAGACTGATCAAAAAGTAACAAAGTCTTGGGCTGAAAGCTTAAAAATGATGGGGCATCCATTTCTATTTTTGGTTCTGTAAAGGTATTCACAGGTCTTGACTTCATTCTACATTTGCAGTGTGAAAGGAAGACATTCTTTACCCAGATGCACTCTCAGGCTCTGGTCACACTGCAACTGACATGCGCTTTGTTCCCGGTTTATTTAAACCGGGAACATTTTTATTTGCATTGGACTGTCTACATGCAGCCAGCTCCTATTTCCCAGCACCTGCTTGCCTGCTGCTGCGCCATCCTTCCAGGCGATCCTGCCGGCCATGGGGAGGCTTGGGCGGCTACTGCTCCTGCCGACACTTTGGGGGGGGGGTGTGCTGCCGCTGCCGCTGCCGCCATTGACCCACGAAAATAGGCTCTGCCGTCTCCACCATCCTCCTTGCCGGCCCCATCCAGGCTGCCGTAGCCCCCATCTCTCGTTCCTGCCTCCAGGGCCGTCGTTGTGCGTTTTTTTTTTTAAAAGCTTCTTGTTTGAGCGCTTGACTAAACATGCGCTTAATAAATCCATTATTAAACTTTAAATGGATTTATTAAGCGCATGTTTGCTCAAGCGCTCAAACCGGAAGCTTTTTTTAAAAAAACAAACAAACAAACCCAAGAATGTTCAGACAGCCCTAATCGCAATCCTTGCGAGAGAGGGGCTGTCCACATAGGCGAAATCACGCAATCAAAGCGGAAGTGCCAGGAAAACACTAGTTTTTCCAGGGGTCAGGAAAACCCGGAAGCATTGCGCGAGTAAGCCCGCTTCGGGGCGGGAGGCGGATTGGCGCGTGTGAACGTGAAACTGACATGCGCAAGTAAACAGCAGCGAATCCTGATCAAAACGGCAGTGTGACCAGACCCTCAGTAACTGTCTGATTCAATTGTGTGGTTCAATAGTATCCTTCTGCTAAAATGTCATATTGGAATATTCATACTCATGACCATCCTCACATCTCCTTCATTACTGTAAAAAATCACGACTTTCTTACTTTTTCCATGATAAAAGAGCACATAGCATGAAAGGCAAAATCAGTCAGTACAGTTGTTTTGTGACCCCTGCAGAAAAGCAGGGCCCAGGACCATGAACTTTACTTATTCTGCTACACATCTTGTTTATGATGCATTTACCAAAGGATTAATGTCGGTAGTTACCAGACACTGCTCATATCCCCCCCCGTTTCCCCACCTATTCTGAGACCTTGGCTCACAGTAATTGCATTACAGTCACAATTAGCAATAAATGTAACACTAGTTTAGGGAAACCACATTTTAACTTTGTTTTTTTAATTGAAAACCTATTTCTAAAATGTAACAAGCTGCAGCAAACATTCAGCACAAGAACAGGGTGGGAAAAGCAAAGCATCATTGGTGAATAAGGGGTCCCAGTTCCCTGGGTCAAGTTAGTCTTGATCTACTGGTCTGACTAACAAACCCTTCACCATCTAATTGATGCTTCAGGATGCTCAGCAAACCTGACTGATCATATTTTAACAACTTTACTCATACTGCTTTAGCAGACTGTAACCAGTGAATGACCTAGTTAAAGCAACTGATGAGACATGCTAAGCCCATGATAGGTCCCCCACCCTACCTGCAGGCAGTATGGAGTATGAGGGGGGAAATCCCAAGCCCCTATATGAAACAGCAGGTCAAAAAAGTCCTACTTGGCCCTCAGCTGACAATGCAAAAAACCTGCCTTGTATTGCTGGGTAGATGGATGGAAAATATGCCCTGGGGAAAGAAGCTGAAGGTGGCATAGGACCAGTGTTCCATCTAAGCTGTTTATGTGAGCTAGCTCACAGTTTTTTAGCCTCCAGCTCACACATTTTTGTCTTAGCTCAGGAAGGATGGCTCCAGAGCCAACTAATATGCAGTAGCCAAATCTCTTGCTCACAACTTTAATGCCACAAAGTAGAATTTTTGCTCACAAGACTCCATAGCTTAGAGGGAGCATTGCCTCCACAATCGGAATGAAGAGACGGACACCAATATGGATTTAACAAGGGCCACTTTATTAATTATTTATAATCAAACAACTGGCGAGGGGCTGCTAAAAATGTACTGAGGAATATGACAGGTGTCAAACTCCTGACCACCTTCATCTCCTTATGGGCAATGCACCTTCCCCGATCTTGAGCCACGCAATGTGGCTCTCGACCAGTGGTTTGGCATGTTTAGGAGAACCCCTGACCCACCCTCCCAGAAGCCGCAAAGGCCTGCTAAGATAGGCTGGGCCAGATTGTTCTAAGGAAGATCACCCCTTCCTGGCCTTGAGCCGCAAAGTCCCAAAAGCCATTCATGGAGGACCCTTTAATTCCTTTATAACAATGCCCAGGTGCTCACTGATTTCAACTTCCTGATCGCGCTACCCTGCCTGACCACAAAGTGACCATCCTATTTAGCAAAAGCTGGGCCCCCAAAGCCAATTTCCAAACACCACCATCTTCAGTGCAAGGTAGGCAAAAACACCCCTACTTTTGAAGCCAAATAGAAAAAGGGGTGAAAAACTCCTACCTGGTCCCATTAAAAAGGCAACCGGTTGAAACCTGCACTAAAACAGGGTGGGAGGGTTGGCTGAGCACGTTGAAGAACTGCCTGGGGCAGAGGACAGGAGCCGAGCCTAAATAGGCTGGCTCTGCCCCCTGCTTGATGTCCTCTTCTTCCTGCCTCACGAGGAGGCAAATCAGCCCCCTCCTGCCAGCGTGGGCTCGGCGGGAGTTGGGGCTCACATTGCATAGGACTGACCTTTAACTAACCCATGGCTGTATCTGGATGGCTCACCTGCATGAGAGATTGCCCATCAATTAAATGGCCCTCTACCTCTGAGCCTAGTGTGCAAGTCCATCCCTGACTCTAGCCTCATGCATGAGGATGAAATCAAGGTGCAACAGCCAAGTTTTTAAGTAAACAAGTTTGGAGAAATAGAGTGGAAGTGAGAGATATAGACAATAAAAGTAATAATAATTAAAAGGGAATGAATTAGACACAAATGAGGTCATTGCAGGCCTTGCCTATGTGGAGTGGGACCAAGACTCAGTGGCAGATATGTGGAGTGGGACCGGGCTCAGTGGCAGAGCATCTGCTTGCATCTCCACTTGAAAGGAACCAGTAATGTGAAAGACTTCTACCTGAGAGATGTTGCCAGTCAGAGTAGACAATACTGACCCAGGATCTGACTCAGTATAAGGTAGCTTCATGCGTTCCTTATAGAGAAGCTTCAACTGCTAGATGGTGGTCTTACAAAGGGTTTGATCTGCAACCACCATTCACTTCAGTGGGGTTTTCATGGAATCTGATTTAGAGATTTGCTTTCATGGTGAGAATAGATAAAGCTATGAACAGTACTCCTCTCCCTGCTGCAACCCAAATACAGCTGCAAATTAAATCAATGATGTTTCCCCATGATCTTTCTATCAAAGATGCATCATTTTTAGCACTGGAGTTGCTCTGCCATGAAAAAGATAGAGATTGTTCTCAAATGTTGCATATATTTTTTGAGGCAATGATGACAGGATCTCAATTCTGCAAGCCAATAGAGATGTCTAAAGATTCAAAATCTGTTTTACATACTCTTGTGGGTAAGCAGTTGAAGGAGTAACTCAGCCACTAGATCAGGAATGCAACAGGTTGCAAAACATCCTGAAAGATACATTCATCTGAGAATCTATGTATCAGAATACTATTGTGATTTTGACACTTTCTCCAGCAAGTGAATTTGTAGGACATCCTATGTTGAATGCTAGTAGAAATCAGATATTATGTCTAATGCATATCATCCTTTTAACATTGCTCTTTTGTATAGCTAATACCCAGAGCATTGCCAAACAGAGATTTAACATGCCACCAACCTTAAAATGCAGCTGCTATTTCTTCCCTTCTCCTTTTAATCCTCCTCCCCTTTACAGTAATGCAATGCTTATTTAGGAGCAGCAGCCATCTGTGAATGTTGTGGCTGGCACTGCTAAATTTGCTATTGCTTTCTTCCCATGGTTAGATGAGACTCATGGTGCATGGAGAATTTCCCAGGACAGCAGAAGCTTTCTTTGATTACCTTTTTGATTTTCTCAGAAAGAGATTTTTCACACTGCTCTTTCTGCCCTGCCAAAAGGCCTCTTGGTTTAACATGCTTCGAAGGCTCATTAGACAGTATTCTGGTCATGCATGAAATAAAACAAAGGTTCAGGCAGATACCCACCAGCTGCATGAATAGTTAGACCTGCTGATCTTCATGCAGTTTGTATCTGGAAATAGTATGGTTTTGGCTTCACAGTCATATGAGGTTAGCTTACATTGTGTCAGGTGGCTCATCTGTCTAGGCTTGGCTTGCCTGCTCCGGGTTGGGAAATTCCTGGAGATTTGGGAGTGGAATCTGGGGAGGGTAGGAAGGGAGGGTCTACCCTTTAAAGCATCTGTTTTCTGCAGAAGAACTGATCTCTATCACCTGGAGATCAAATTGTAATTCCAGGGGATCTCCAAGCTGCATCTGGTGGTTGGCAACCCTAATCTAGACCAGTATTGTCTGCTGCCTGGTAGAAGTTGTCCAAGGGCCCAGAAAGAGTTTCCCCTCAGCCCTGCTTATCTTTTCACTGGAGATGCAACTGTACAAGAGACCTTCTGAGTCCAAGACATGTGTTCAGTCACTGAGCACATTCCTGTGAAGGTCTCCATTACATATCCTGACCAAAGTAATGCTTTACTGGTAGGTTTCTTGAAAGTTAGCACATCCACTCATGAGCTACTTTTATCTTTTTTTAAAAAATGTTTCAACTTACATATTATCACCGTTCTTATTTCACTGTATATTACTTAAATTGGCATAAACTCTTTATTTCAAATGTCATTAGTGGATCAAGATAATTACATTTCACAGGGAAGATCTCCCTTATAGTGAGTGTTGCGTTGAATAATTTAAAAAAGAGAGATAACAGATATCACTAAAAGCTGCTTACTGTCTTCTCACCTTCTTGAAGTATTTATTTGATGGGTTAACCACAAGTAACACTTTCCAGGTTATTTCAACCAGTCTAACAGAGGAACCATTAGTCCCCTGCTTCCCTGCTTTAACATCCCTTGTGTGTCACAGTCCCACAAAGCTGTTTTCAGGTCCTATTTCTACATTTTTGCAAACTGCTTTAAACTTGTTGATGTTAGGGTTGCCAGCCTCCAGGTGGGGCCTGGGGATCTCCCGCTTTTACAGCTGATCTTCAGCTGACAGAGATCAGCTCCCCTGGAGGAAATGGCTGCTTTGAAGGGTTGACTCTATGGCGTTATACCATGCTGAGGCCCCTCCCCTCCCCAAACCCTGCCCTTTCCCAGATCCACCCCCAAAGTCTCCAGGTATTTTCCAACCCAGACCTGGCAACCCTACTTGATGTACAAAGAACTTGTATAATTCAGCATTATTTTTCTTTTTAAATAATCATAGCCCACAACCTCAAAAAGATTGAATGTTAAGAACGAGAAGATCCTCTTCTGAAAATTATCTATTGAAAATGTATTAATTTCTCAGGTGTTTGCTGGATATCTGAAAATTAATCCTGACTGAGATATGGATTGGGTCCATAGACCCCTGGGCATGCCAGTGATACCACCCCCCATCATTTAATGTAATGTTTGGAGTGTGTTTTGAAGTTTTTGGTAAATGATCTTTGATCTCATCTACATAGCATTTACTTTATATGGACACCTAGTATCTATCGATCATATTTTCTAGTACCATATCCTGAGATCCTAATTAGTATATATATTATTATGTATCACAATGAAAATATTTCAGTGTTAAAGTGATCATGCAGATTACTTGATCATGAAGACATATCAATGGGTTAATCTAGAGCTGTCTTCTCATGACTGCTATGCCAAAAGATGCAGGAATATATGAGTTAACGAATGCAAAAAATAGCACAACAGCGGTAGGGAAACCTTACGAATAAAGTTTATAACAAAGCTAGGATACTGTAACCCTACTTAAATACCACTAAAGTTACTGTAGTCTTTTAATTAGCAGGATGTTTTGTGAGCCATTAAAGGCCCTTTATAGAGCAACGAAGATGCATTATAATTATCCTTTGTTTGCTGTTATGTATTCCTATCCATTGCTTTGCGTCGAAGAGGTAAATGCTTTGGCTAAACAGAAGTTTAAGAACATGGACACTAAATACACCCATTGTCTGTTAAACTGCTTTTGCCTTTACATTTATCACAGTCTATTATCCTTCCTATGTTGGATAAAATGCTAATCTGGAATTCTAGTCCTTAAAACTCTGCTAATTAAAGTGTCAGAAGTTTGCATTTGATTTTTGCTGTGCACTTTGCCCAGCTTTGGTACCTGGAAATCACCTGGAATTACAACTGATCTCCAGGTGACAAAGATTGGTTATCCTGGAGAAAATGGCTGCTTTGGAGAGACACTGTAGTATTGTACCCTGCTGAGGTCCCTCCCCTCCCCAAACCCCACCTCCCCAGGCTCCACCCCCAAATTGCCAGGAACTTCCCAACCCAGAGTTGACAACCCTAGTTGTGACTCAGTGGTAGAGCATCAACTTGACATGCAGAAGGTACCAACTTGTTCAGTTAAAAAGGTTGGGTAGTAGGTGATGAAAAAGACCTCCACCTGAGACCCTGAAGAGCCAATGGCAGTCTGAGTAGACAATACTGTCCTTGATGGAACTGTGGTTTAATTCCATATGAGGCAGCTTTATGTGTTCCTGTGTATTGCGGCTTATTCCATCATGCTATCTTTAGGCAACCCATTTGACATTGCATCCAACAGCGTGAGCTATAGCCTATGAGAACTCATGTCACAATTAATATATTAAGTTTAATTTAGAAGTGCTGCTGTGCATGCAAAAAGGCTAACCCATATGTGGTTCCATGCCGCCAATGTCACACTTAAACTGGGTCACTGTTTCCTATGCATGTAGCATTAGGACACCAGGGAATGTTGCAGTGACATGCTAATGCTGTACACATAAGAACTAATTTCAATTTAAACTCATTTCTAATCATGTAACTTCTCAAGGGTGAGTTTTCTTGCATACCCAGCATAACTTTTAATCAGGCTTAATCTTTAAGTGCCACATAAAACTGGCACTGAATTTCATCATGAAACTACATCTGCAGAAATTTTAAAGGTGCCAAAAGGATTTCAGTAGGGTTAGTGAAATGTCTTAGAAAGGTTAGTTACTGCCAAATTAAACTTAATGCAAAATTTTAGGCAACTTTGGATGCTCTTGTTTGGCAGAACATCTGTAGGAATTTCAAGAGAACTTAAAAGTATTTCAGCAGTACTAGCAACATTTTCTCAGGAGAATTTTGTACATCTATAATGCCACACAAAGGTAACACAAAGAGAATTCATCCAGCAAAGTGACATCACAAGGCTTGCCCTTGGCACTTGTAGGGCCAAAGTTTCCAAGTGGGGCTTCAAGACTGCTGCTACCAAACTCCCCAGAGACCCTGGAGGGGAGCACATAATCTGCTTCAGACACATCTGCACCATGGCACACGTGGAACTCTGCAGTTGTCACCATGATTAAATGACATTATGTTTCATTTCCTGCTTTATCAAATACCAATTATGTTTATGATAATTCTAAGAGGCGCAGTTGCTTTTGGATCATTCGTTCTTCTCCCTGGGGACACAATGGAGGAAATCTTTTCTTCCTCATCCCTGCAATCCCATTTTAATTGCTTCTCTTCAGCATTCACGTGCAGCTTTGCACTCCAAGAGGGTCGGTGTATCGATCCTGCTCTCTGATAAGGTCAGCAGAGTTAGTGAGGGAGGGTGACATTTAGAAACGATTGCTTCTCTCTGGACAAGCATATGCATCAAAGTTGTGTCTGTGGGGAATGGGGGAGGGAACAGGATGAGGGAACTGAAGACTGGTGCCTATGTTTATTCATCAAGCCATATTACACCCCTAGAGATTACTCTCCATGTCTACAAGGGCCCCTGACCCTAGGTGCTCTCCGTGAGAACATAAGACTGAAATTGTTGCTCCAGTTGCACATATTAGCCATCATAAATCTGCTGATTTAAATGCAGACTCCACAATCCTGATCTTATGCAGCCTGACAACAGTCATCTTAAAGAGATTTATTGATATTCCCATTTTGCAGGAGCAGAACTGAGCCTGAAGGAGTACAATGTGTTGTAGGTCACCCAGTGGAGGGCCTTAGATAAAACCAAATTCTGATTTCCCAAGACCAGCTGTAGCATTCTAGCTGCTGACTCTCCAGTGCCCATCTATGTCACTCTCCAGATCATTACTCAGCAGAGCCCTCTTTAGGAGCTGGGTGCCTCTCTACTGTTTGCAATGAACTTGCCCATGTTAGAATTGCCCATTTTGTTGGGGTCTTTTCATCCTATCAGCATTTCAAGGCAAACAGTTAAATCATGCCCAAGTGGAAGTCCTAAATCAAAGAAAGGCAAAACAAACCAACCAACCAACCAGAGTCTTCTGCTCCAAATTCCCATCTCAAAGATGCTTGAGGTTTTAGAAAAAGGAAATGTCAGAGAAGAAATGAATATGGCTATGAGTCATATGGAGTCTGAATCTCAGGGAGCAGTAAAAGAGAATGCATTGCAACAAAAGACATAGATTCAAACTAGATAGTAACTTTTTCAATGAGTTTGGTTAGGAGAACCTGACTAATTAAAAAAGTAGCATCTAGTTTGCCCCTCAGGCTCAGGTGGTTATGGTATATGTTTTATACTCTTCTGCAAAACACAGAGCCTCCCAATATATTTGACTGATCATATGCTGTAACCAGGGGAGTCTTGGAGCTTGTGAGGTCATGGGCAAAAGTTGAGGATGAGGTCCCAGAATCACTGAAGCAGCATGAATGGAGGGCAGTCCCTTTGTGTTTGTCATGAGTCTCAGAAAGTGCAGGGGATCAGCTGTAAGAAGGTATTCCATCTGGCCACCCTACAGCTGATAACCCCCCCCCCCGCATTACCTGAGTTTTGAACAAGGCGGGGATCATTTGTAGGCCAGTAAGGTGCCCCATCCCCCACTGCATTACTGTCAGGAGCTGAGCCAAGGGTGGCGAGGCCATCAGAGTATGGAACAAATAAGGCAAGGGCACCAACTCAAACAGTGTAGTCAAGGTCCAGTCCAAGGTCAAAGCACAGAGTCAAGAATCATCAGTAGTATGGTCTGAGGATTAGTCCGTACACCAGGGTCTGGAAGTCCATTAACTAAGAGCGGGTTCAAGGCAAAGATGAAGGCAAAGTCAGGGTACAGACTGAAGAGTCACAGGAACAAGGCAGGATGCAATGCAGTGGTTGCAGGGTTGGAGGGATTTCAACTTGCTTCCACGCTTAATAGCCTCCCTTATAGCCATATGCTGAAGGGTCATGCTTGCAGTCAGCTGCTCAAGAGTAATCCTGCAGCTACTCAACTTTGCTATTAGTAAGCAGCTGGTGTCAGGCCAGGAGGCATGCACTTTGTTGTCTTTCCTGCAGCTCTATTCTTAGCCTCCATCTGCGGCACTCTAAGGGTGTGCGTGATACTGGAGGGCTGGAAATGACCAGCTAGGTTCCACTTGTTGAATTGGGGCTGGAGGGTGTCAGTGGCTCTGCACCCGCTGTTGGCTGTGAACCCTGACAAGCCTGCGGTTCATTTTCCTGCTTGCTGGCTTCTGTTGATTCAGAGCTTGCTGCATGAGGCTCCTCTTCACCTGAGGCTCCTCTTTTCCTGAGGAGGCCTTGCTATTGCTGAGCCCTGGCATTTTTTACACTACAGTCTTCTCCATTAGAATTCCTACAACAAATGTTACATTTCAAACTTCACATCATCAGTATTATAACTGGATTTACAGAACTTAAATACTGTAACAAAGCACAGGTATCAGGCTAGTCTTGGATAAAACTTTGTTGGTCTTAAAGGTGCCACTGGATTCTAACTTTGTTCAACTCAGAGTGAGGAGGAATGAAGTCTACTCAGGCCTCAATGTTTCCTAGTGATGGTTGGATGCTTGGGGACAATCCTGGCTAGGAAAAGACACCTGCATTTAATCAACAGAGCCTTCTGAACAGCCCCAAGGAACTTATTGCTGTAATCTAAATAATTTTCTTTCCGAAAATTTTGTTTTTACAGCAGCTTTACCTGATGCTTCCATGGTAGTAGAGGTAAGACTCACCATACACGAGCCACTTAAAATACCAAATGGTCCTTTTATGCCCTGAGTAGGCTGGCCTCTTTCTGAATCCCAGAGGAGTATTTCACCCATAACTGGGGGAAATGGCACAGAGTAACTGAAATTCACACCATTAGAAGAAGTGTTTGCCTATCTCAAAGGAAAGGTTTACTATGGCAATAAACCCTTTATTATAGCAGCTCATTACGGATCCCATCAAACTGGGCTGGGGTGAGGGCCATAGGCGGCTGGTCCTTGCTGGATCGATAGAAGATCATTGCAACAAGCAGAAGCACTTAATAGCTCTCCATTCTGCAAAGGGGGAAAAAAATCCTAGCAAAGATACAGGGGTTGCCTGCTGGGTGCCAACCCTTTCCTGATGCAAAAGGCATTAATGAATTCATTAATCAGTTAATGGCAAGGAAAGCCTTTGGGGACCAGCAAGGCTGTTAACGACTCCCGGAGGGAAGACTCTGGTTGTCATTGATCTAACGGTCCACAGCCATTGATTCACAGTTGGCTACCCTTGCTGTTGATCTCCTGGGAATGAAGAAGGTTTTCAAAGCATTAAGCACAGTTGCTAATATTATAGTGGTGTATACTAGCCCATCCCTATCCAGAGGGTGATGGATGCTGTTTATAGAGGTATGCCAAAGCCCCAGACTGAGAGGAGGGATCATTCATCACATTTTACAGATGAGCAGTTGAGGCCCAAAGAGATCATAGGATTTCAGAAGCTCACATCTAAAACCCATGCTAGAGCACTGAACTCACTTGTCCTGTAGTCTATCTCCTCTACAGGTTCATATTGTTTCTGATCTTATTGTCTGCTCTTTTTATGGTATACAGAGCCAGGCACTTTTTAGATGCTTCAGAAATATTTACTGGTCATTATTTCATTTTCCCTTTGGTAGTCATCTTCTTAGAAGACAGCTATTTCCTGAAGATAACGATCACAGATCCTGCAGGCAACTATTATCCTTTCCTCTTCATGGACCAGGTTAGGGCTATTATTACAACTCCCAGCTTCACATAGGAAGAATGAAGGCTGGAGAAGCTAAAACTGCAGTTCAACTCATAAACGGACAGGACAAATTAAAAGCTGAAAGGCTGATCTGTGACTATTAACCAGGATGGCTGGTATTCTCATTTTCAAGATAAGTCTCAACAAAGGATTGCTGCTATTTAGGACTGGATGTCACTGTCACTTCCTCAGAAATATCTAGTGATGAGCCTTGGCAGGAACAGGTCATTGGGTTAGAGGGAGCATTTGTTGGGTGCAATTCAGCCTGCCAGCAACTAGCTTCTTAAAATGCATGTAATGCAGGCACGATGCAAGAGAGTTTACGGGGAAGGAAGGCAGATCCAGATAAAGGCTGACATTACAGAATAAAGGAGGGATGGACATGGCAATAAACATCAAGATGTAGGGAAAGTGTATGGCAAGTTCCATCAAACAGTGTGATTGATACAAATAGCAAGCAGTTCCATGAATTGTCCTTACTTAGATGGTGGTATAGGACCAGAGAAAGCAGGCAATTTCTCTGAAGTAAGCCTGTCAAAATAAAGAGAATCACAGATTGATATTGGACTTCTCTGTCACTTGGCCAGCTGAAATACTGAGGTTTGCTCATAGATGCATTCTTTGGGCTTCCCCCTCACTCCTGATATGCTTGGCCCAGTTTATACATGTAGCAGAATGAAGCAATAGTAGAGGAGTCCCCAATCTTGTTGAGCTGATGGGTACTTCTGGACTTTTGAAGAAGGGTAGTGGTTGCCACTGCAAAATGGCTGCCAAAAAAGCTATCATACAATGACTACCATGAATCTCTATGAAGAAATATTGTTTGGTTTCAGTTACCAAAATTGTGAGTGTGGCAGTTTTGAGAGCACATGACTGTGATGCACATGCCTTGCTGAGCTCAGCACTTTTACAGTCAGCTAGTAGGAATAACAAGAAGCATCTTTTCTTTTCTTTTTCCTTTTCCTGTTCCATTAGTGATCATGGTGTCTCCCTGTTCCATTCAAGGCCCTTTGGATTTCATCCTAAGATTCAAGAAGCAACTGGGTGTCAGGAAACACATTGATTGGTGCCATAGCCCCCCATGGTCAGTGCTATGGGGACCGCGAACCAAAAAGATTAGTTACAAACCAAGTACAGGGCCAATTACTAAAAACTGCAACCTAAGTAATAACCTAAGTAATATCAAAAATACATGTATTTATTGTCAAAGGATTAAAAACATTTATGGGCCCAACTGTAGCCTCATTACAGAATAAAAATACAATATACACAAGTGGGAACTATTGCGACTAGACTCGTTTCGGCCCTAATAGGCCTTCCTCGGTGGTCAAGCAATATTTGTACATAAAGGCTCATGATACAATAGTGAAACAATTCACAAGTTGATGTGAGACCAAAAAAAGGAGTTTTATAATAAAGATCAATTTACACAATTTTGAGAATGTTTATGAGGCCTCCTGGAGTCTAGCCTTGTGCCATAGTCAGATGCACACATGCTGAGTAATGTTGCTTTTGTATGCCTTTCAATTTTGGTTCAGAAAATACAGGTCCAAACAACTGGTATGCAGTCACCATTTATGGTACATGGGCACTGATCAGTTTTATTTTCTGTATTTATACATGCCTTGTGTAAATTGGTATAACTTAGGTCATATATATTGTTTTTAGTAATTGGCCCTATACTTGGTTTGTAACTAACTTTTTTGGTTCATGTTCCAAATTTTTGTAGATTAAGTTCCCTTCCCTTTCTTTCCACTACCATGGGGACTACTGTGATGGAGGCTCAACATTGTTGTATGGACTATTCCATTTCAGAATCAAGCAAATGATTCCATTTTAAATGTTGCCAATTTTTTTTTAAAAAAACCCCTCCAAGTGTGTAGAAAAATATCACAGTAATGGAAAAGAATTCCTCCACCCCATTTCCATGTAATTGCACTATGTTGAGGTCTTCTCTTTCTCTTTCTCTTTCTCTTTCTCTTTCTCTTTCTCTTTCTCTTTCTCTTTCTCTTTCTCTTTCTCTTTCTCTCTCTCTCTCTCTCTTCTCTCTCTCTCTCTCTCTTTCTCTCTTTCTCTCTTTCTTTCTCTCTTTCTTTCTCTCTTTCTTTCTTTCTCTCTTTCTTTCTTTCTCTCTTTCTTTCTCTCTTTCTTTCTTTCTCTCTTTCTTTCTTTCTTTCTTTCTTTCTTTCTTTCTTTCTTTCTTTCTTTCTTTCTTTCTTTCTTTCTTTCTTTCTTTCTTTCTTTCTTTCTTTCTTTCTTTCTTTCTTTCTTTCTTTCTTTCTCTGCAAGTGTGAGAAGCTGGAAAACCAAGTTCCTACAGATAATGGTACATTTTCCCCAATGCTTTCTGGACAGGTTGATCTTTGTTGCCTCCAGTTTTGACATGATCTACTCTATGAAGTGGAGGGATTGGTGGAAAAACAGCACAAGATGGAATCACTTGCATCCTTCAAAATTGCCATCTGGACATATTTCCGGTTTAATCTGATTATTGACCCATATGATACCCATATGATAGAATGTATGGTCATTTGATGCTTGAAAAAATCAAATCCACTTTGAAAGAGGAGATAGGTTACAGAAGCATACACCAGAGAAGGCAGGCTTATGTTTTGGGGAAAGCCCTGGTGAGATCTCATGCTGCTCTACAATCCAAAGAGCAGGAAGGTCTTCATTAATCCTGCTGAACGTGGAAAGAGGGCTTTGGTAAATTAGAAAACAATGCACTCAAGGTCTCTGCTTCACAAATTTCACCAGAGGGTCCTTTTATACTCTAGACACAGAGCCAGCTAATGATAGCCACCTTTTTTTTGGTCCAAACATTCAAAACATTTATTATTCTAAATTGCCTTCTGCACATTTTACAATAATTGAGACTAGCATTTGCCTTGTTATCTCCACAGTTACTAACAAGAACGCCATCATTATCCTGGTCATTAGCAGAATTGATGAGGTTGTCCGGAGTTGCCGGCTGTAGGCCGGCTTGTGGTACAGTTTACGTACAATTAATCCTGACTCTCCTTGTGCTCCATAAAGGCATATTGTTCCACTCCATCAGCTGGACCCATAGTGGGGAGAAGGGAAAAAGCTGCTTAGGTGAAGGAGGCTGGAGACAGGATTGGTGCAAAAACAAAAACAATAACCCAACCATTTGGAGCCAGTATTATACATCGAATGGCCCAGAAAAGTTTGAAAAGCAGCATTAGTGTAGCTGTTAATGAGAAAATAATGTGACCTTGCTCATAGAATCATTAGAAAAGACTGGTGTTTTTAAAAAAGAAATCCTGAAATGATCATCTTTTCAGTCACAAACAAGGAGGTCTGCCATAATTTACTCACAACACCTTGCATAATCTCTTTGATCACTCGTCTTCTGCTGGTGGGCTGGTATACACAAATGGGTCACATCCCAATCTGAGATGGGCTGCATCTGTGGTACCATCACTTTTTGGTTCATTTGTTCAGATCTCTTTTTCAATAAAAGGGAGGGGGCAACAGAGAGATGGGTGAGCAAGAGACATTGTTGGATGCATAAGAGGACAGATTCTTTTAACTTTAATTTTTTTCTGTAGAAGAAAATGTTAGCAGAGTTCAGGAAATAATCCAGTCCATGCTTTGGAGTTTGTTTTAAATAAATTTACTGCAACAGGATTTTGCAAAACACAATACCTGACTGCAGGCCATTAATGCAACAGGGAGGCCTTCAGAGCACAAGCACTAACACATGGCAGAGAAAGAAAAACAACGAGAGATAGGCTGAACTACAAGAGATAACATTCAATAAACCCTAAACACTAGAGAATGCTCCTAGGGTACAAGTGGACTAAACTACTCTTTTGGTATTATTTAAAGTAACTAGACCCTTAGCAGATTGTCGCTTCTCCAACACCTCTTCTCAACAGCATGTGTACTATTCCACCATGTTTAATTTTGCTAGAAAGGTCCAGGGGCGGTCTCCAGGCAATGGTTTTGTGAGAGCATCAGCAGTTTTGCGCCCTTATGGCAATTTGGTGAGTGTCAAAGTCTTATTCCTGTGAAGATTGTATCTCTTCTGTTGTTGCCTCTCTCCATTTTCTGGCTTCACTTTTAGGCAATTTGGAGATATCTTCCCAAGACAAGGGCTCAGGTATTTTCTCAGTTTGGGCTATATAGAATAGTCTGCAGGGTGGTATGCTTTTAGTTGCTCGGGTTGAGCATCTGAGGGTTGTAACTTTGCTTGGTCCCATTTCTTCTTCAAGTCTATGCTGAATTCCACCTCTACTTTACTTGGTCTTGCTGTCTCTTGCTCACTTGTTAATGAATTTACTTTAACCTCTGTGAGTTGCTTCAGATTTAGTCCTGGGGTCTCATCAAAGTATAGGTAAAAGGTAAAGGATTCCCTTGCTCAAAAGCCAGTCAAATCTGACTCTAGGGATGCAGTGCTTATCTCTGTTTCCAAGCCGAAGAGCCAGCACTGCCCAAAAACATTTCTGTGGTTGTGTAGCTGGCATGACTAGATACCAAGGTGCATGGAACGCTGTTACCTTCCTACCGAAGCAGTACCTATTTATCTACTTGCAATTTCTTGCTAGGTTGGCAGGAGCTGGGACTAGAGACGTGAGCTCACTCCATCATGCGACACTCGGGTCTCGAACTGCTGAACTACCGACTTTTCACTCTGCAGTTCAGCATCTTAACCATTTGAGCCACTGCAGACCTTCTCATCAAAGTATACTATACCACATATTGCTACTTTGTCTGTCTTCAGGAATAGAATTCTGTACCCTTTAGAGCAATCACTGTAACACACTACTATTCGTTCTGTGGCTCTATTGTCCAGCTTTGAGCATTTTTCACTGGGAATGAATGCATAGGCTTTGCATCCAAACACTCTGACATGCTTGACACTTGGCTTGACACCATGCTATAATTCGTATGGAGTGCTGTCAATTGCTGTTGATGGTAATCTATTTTGTAGATATGTTGCTGTCATAATTCCTTTGCCCTAATACTTATTTAGCAATCCAGGATCCAGAAGCATGCATCTGACCATTTCAACTAAGGTGTAGTTCTTCCTTTCTGCTGTTCCATTTTGTTCAGGCTTGTATGACATGGTTGTCTGGTGCTCTGTACACTGTTCCTTTAGGTACTGCTCCACTTCTTTACTTGTATACCCCCCCATTGTCTGTGCAGAGTGTTTGTGCTTCCTTTGGAACTTATTGCTGGCTGCTGCCACAAACTCTTGGAGTTTCCTAAGCATTTCACTCTTTTGTTTCAGGACATACATGACAGTGTACCTGGAATAGTCATCAATGAAAGACATCAGGTATTTGTTTCCTCCTGGTGTAAAAGTTCTCATGAATCCACAAATGTAACTATGCACTATCTGTAGGGGATGTGTAGACTTGCTTTCACTGCCTTTAGAGAGTGAACCACGTGTAGCTTTTTTTATCCTGCTCTTTTGCAGCAGTAACACATTCTGGTTTCTTCCGCATGCTTTATTGCCTCATTTATCTTGAGAGCTGTTTCTGTTTTTTCAGTGTCTTCACTTGCTTGTAGTTCTTTTCTGTGATTATACTCATCTATTAATTTGCCCTTGGCATATTCAGGTGTTACATCTGTGAAAAGTACTGAGAATGATAAGTCCATAGAGTGAAATCAGCTCATACTTTTATTTGAAGATCAGGGACAAGACAACTTTACCCGGCTCGCAGGCCGGTTTATATCCCCTGAAAACCCCACACACAAAACACATCCCCACACTCGTGATAGGATATTTACAGTGGCTGAGAGTCCCATAGGCTCTCGGCCGTGAGCCTAACTCTCTGATTGGAGTGGGCTAGAATCCGCTGAGTCCTTTGTTCAGGTGAGCGAAGCTCGGACATTTTGCCTGACTGTGTGGCTTCCTTGACTCGCACGCGGTGAGGTCTGATTGCATTATGTCTGATTGCATTAGGTCTGATTGAATTAGGTCTGAGTATATTACAATCTGCTTCTGGTCTAGTCCTAAGGGCATTGATGAGTGTACCATAGGACTCTGGAAGGCTGCACAGTAATAATGCCACTATCTGATTGTCTTTCATTTCTTCTCCATGCCCGCGCAGCTGTTCCACAAGTCTCATGTTATACATTTTACACAGTAGATATAGGTTGCTGTTTAGATTTGAATGCTCATGCACTTTCTGGAGTGCATTCCACATACCTTTAGCTGTTTCTTCTTTCCTTATGTGGATCAGCTGATAATCTTCCACTAACAGGCTCATAGTTTCCTTTGCTTGCCTGGTTTTCTTGTCCCATTCTGCAGGATCATTGGCTGATCTGTCAGTGTTCAAAACATCCCAGAGGTCATCTTTGCATAGCAGCATTTCCAGTTTGAACTTTCACAACTGATAATTGCTACTTTGGCCACTGCAAACTTAATATCTACACTGTTTGCCATCTTCCTCTGGATAGAGTGTGCCCCTTCTTTCTCTTATTGACTCACAGTAAAGTACAGGCCTTCTTGCAATTTATCCTTGAGTCTGGGCCTATGACCTGTTGGCAAAGTTCAGGAAATAATGCAATCCACACTTTGGAGTTGGCTTTCAATGAATTTATGGCAACAGGATTTTGCAAAACACAATACCTGACTGCAGGCCATTAACAGAACAGAGAGACTTTCAGAGCACAAGCACTAACACATACTACTACACCACAGAGATAGGAAAACAACAAGAGGTAGGCTGAACTGCAAGAGAAAACATTCAATAAGCCCTAAACACTAAGGAATGCTCCACAGCTCCCCCTAGGGTACAAGTGGACTAAACTACTCTTTCAGTATTATTTAAAGTAACTAGACTCTTACCAGGCTGTTGCATCTCCAACAGAAAATACCTTAGCAGCTGCTTTTTTAGCACTGCAGTGCAAACTGTGCTTGTAACAGCTACCTGACCATAAAACTAATATATAGAAGTCCTGGGCACTTTTACCTCCAGTCATCCTAGAGACAGGAGGTTTTCAAATGGAACATTTTCATGACAGGGCATTTTCAGGGCTCTATGCTGAAGTTTTGGATTAAAAATAACTCCTGATGCTGAGAAGCTTGAAGAATTTTGACTTGGCTTCTTTATGGGTCACTGGGTTTCTCCATGAACTGGTTCACCCATACATGTACAACATTTGAGATATAATCATTTGATTATTCAGTGCTTGACTTGATCACTTGATATATACCCATTTGTTTGACTGTGGCTCTGAAGGTGGTTTAAACAGCTCAGCAGTACCTCCCTTCCCCATTAATTTAAAGCTTGTAAAACCAAATACTTTTCACCATGCTCTGGAAAGGTAATAAACAGGTAAATCTCCCTAGCCAGGGCATTCCAGTGGATGTGGGTCTGCATAGCAATGATTAATCTCACAAGAGTATGTGAACCGACTCCACTGAAAAGATTTGTGTTTGAGATAGAGATGTGAAAAGTCTATCTTGTGGTGTTTGATCTGTAACAGTTTGTTCAGTCAGAGGTGGCCTGACCATTTAAATTACAGGTCCTAGAGGACCATTGGCCACCAGAAGCAAGCAGAGCCAAGCCTCAGCAGTTCTGCCAGTGCCTCAGGCCACTTGACTTGGATGGTTTGTGGGAGGAGGCAATGGCTGAGCCAATGCCCACGGTTGGTGCTGCTGAGTTGAGCAGCTCCTGCGGAACTGGCTTGTAGTGCTTTCCTTCTAGGCCTACTGCAGGACATAAAAACCATGCTGAGTCTGATGAAACTCAGCTTTTATTGAAATCCTTATAGTTATAAATGAAAACATTTGGGAAAGCTGAAGGCAAATCCCTGTTAAAATGTTTGAAACCAGAAAAGCCTGAACTAGTTTTGCATGTATATGTGTGAAGTAACACAAGTAGAATGTTCATCACGACATCACAATGCTGTCATTCACACTTTTGGATGCTAGCCATGAAGGTCTGGTTCAGAAGTACCCTGACTCAATGGGTACTTTCACACATGCTAAGCAATGCAGTTTCGATCCACTTCAGTGACCGTTTGCAAGTGGATTTTGCCATTTTACACAGTAAAATCCAGCTGCAAAGGGCATTGAAAGTGGATTGAAAGTGTGTTATTTAGCCCTGACCTGGATAGCCCAGCCAAGCCTGATCTTGTCAGATCTTGGAGGCTAAACAGGGCCGACCCTGGCAAGTATTTGGATGGGAGTCCTCCAAAGAATACCAGGGTCAAGAGGCAGAGGCAGGCTATCAAGCTACTTCTCTGGATATCCTCCATTCCCCAGGAGGAGTCACCATGACTTCCAGGCACAGGCACACACAAACACAAACAAATGTACACACACAAAAGAAAAGAAAGAAAAAAGAAAGTGTGTGTGTGAAAGTGCCCAGTGTGTGATAGGAAAAAAAATTGAGTCAGTGCACACCAAATGGCATGATACAGCAACACATGGATGCTGTCAGTTTTGAAGGTGGCATTGGTGTGATTGTGTGGACTGGAAGGAACACCCCCCACCACTTTCCAATCCCCACCACCTCTAGAACTGGTGTATTGTTGGAACTTGTCCCAAGTGTACAATATTCAAGTCTAAAGAAAACAAGTGATGTACGTATATTTGTCAATCAATATCGAGAGAACCACATGTATGAAAAGGAAATATTATACAGGGAATTGCTGAAATTCAGTTCCTTGGAAACAAAGGTACAGGCCTTCTGAACTGCAGGTGGGTGTCTTGTTCACAAGGAAAATTGTCTTCCTAAGGTCTGAGTCTCATAAGTCATGCATGAATTGTTTTCAGCTTTCTATCATGAAAAGCACCCCCCTTTCAGCATTAACTCAAAAATCTACACAGGCCCTGGCCACACGGGCCAGATAATGTGGGGGGGAGGCGTGGCTTTTTGCGATTGCGCAATTAAATGCGCAAGAATGTATCAAACCCTGCCGTGGCAACATCGGGGTTTCTTTGTCCGGGAGTGCCTTTGATGCGTGGCAAGGAGTGCACTTGCGCGATCACACATAAGTATCCCCTCAACGGCCCGTAGCAAACCGTTTGCTAGTAGGCTGTCCCTGGGGTTTTTTTACTCCGGATTTTTGGGTGGCTGCTACGGGTCGTCGACGGTTCCTGTGGTCCTGTGATCATGCCCTGAAACTCCGCATCACTTTTGTATCTCTCCCGCTGCAAATTCTCTGTGTGACTGGGGCCTTAGTAATTTTTTATTTGGTTCTAATACATTCACTATGTTATCAATGCCATTTACATGGGGTGTGTGTGTGTGCTTGTTTTTGTTTTTTGGAAAAGTGAATTTAGCCATCCAGAATGGGAGTCCTAGATCTGGAGGAAGATGAAAAGACTCATCTATGAGAGAAAAAACAAAATACCTTCCATCCACTAGATCATGTTACCTACTGTGGCATCTCTGGACTAGGGATGTGCACACAAAAGAGAGAGAGAGAGAGAGAGAGAGAGAGAGAGAGAGAGAGAGAGAGAGAGAGAGAGAGAGAGAGAGAGAGAGAGAGAGAGAGAGAGAGAGAGGTATTTTTCAGCTCTGGATACCAGGGATTTAAAAATACTGTTTTTCCTGGTTAACTGGAGGGTGGGGGTGTCAATATTATTGGACTCTAATCTGGGGAACTGGGTTTGATTCCCCGCTCCTCCCCATGCAGACAGCTAGGTGTAGTGGTTAAGTGCACGGACTCTTATCTGGGAGAACCGGGTTTGATTCCCCACTCCTCCACTTGCACCTGCTGATGTGACCTTGGGTCAGTCACAAGCTCTGGCACAGCTGTTCCTGAAAGAGCAGTTTGTCTTAGAGTTCTCTCAGCCCCACCTACCTCACAGGGTGTCTGTTGTGGGGAGGGGAAGGGAAAGGAGTTTGTAAGCCGCTCTGAGGTGCCTTTGAGCAGTGAAGGGCGGGGTATAAATCCAAACTCTTCTTCTTCTTCTAGGTGACCTAGGGCCAGTCACAGTTCTCTCAGCACTCTCTCAGCCCTACCTATCTCACAGGGTGTCTGTTGTGAGGAGAGGAAGGGAAGGCGATTATGAGCCACTTTGAGACTCCTGAGGGTAGATAAAAGTGGGGTATAAAAACTTACCCTTCTTCCTTCTCTGGGGCAAAAAAATAGCCAAAGGCACAAGAGCAAGCAAAGCAACCCCTGGCCAAAAGCCCTTCAAAACATACAGAACCAACGAGTCCAAATAAGCAGTGCAGAACCAGGAAATCCCAGCAGAACTATGGGACAATGTGGCAAAGCTAACACAACAAATGTATAACCTGAGAATCCTACCCAATGTCAAACAAGAGAATTGTACAAGCCAAACTGAACAGGAATGCCATCACAAGCCCTACAATTGTAAAATTACAGAATCTGGGCCAATGTACAACCCAAGAATCAACAACAATAGGCCTGAAAATCCACCACAAACTTGACACAAAGCAACTCACGCAAAGCATAAAACATTGCAAAGCCAACAAAACCAATTTAAAAGGACAGAATAAAAGTCAAACCAACATACCAAGCTGATACCAAGCCCCAGGAAGACACAAATGCACAGAAAAAAATAAAGAGAAAACAGTCCTAGGAACCTCAAAATGCTGGCTACCAAGATTTCCAGTTACTGCTGAATACTTCCAGGATTTTTTAGAATCCATTTCCTGGTATCCCAGAAAATACTGGATATATCTGGATAATACCAATAAGGTATTTTTTGATATATATTTAAATCACATATATCCAAATGCTCCTCCAATGAACCCTATTCTTAGTCTACCCTCTAAAATGTCCAACTTTGCTATTAAGGACCACTGTACTTTTCTTTCATAGAATCATAGAATGTTAGAGTTGGAAGGGATCTTGAAGGTCATCTAGTCCAACCACCTGCATTCTGCAGGAGCATAGCCAAAAGATAGCCCTACAACATGCCCAAAGATGGTCGTCCAGCCTCCGCTTGAAAATGTCCAATGTCAAACTTCTGTCCTCTGCTTGCAAGATATCTCTGTTTTCAGATTAGTGCTAGAGGCAGATCCAAATTGCTGGCTTTTATGTTTGCAAAAGGAGAGCCACCCTTGTTCCTTCACCTGGGAATTCCTTGCTGGAAGGTGAGATCTTTTTGCACCAGGCACACTCTAACATAATTAAGTCAAGAAAACAACTTCTCCATTCCATCATAAGAACAGTGTAAACTGCACTCTTGGGCTTTACATTCTGCTTAGCAACAATTTCCATCCCCCCTCTTCTTCCCCCTTGTGTGTGCATGTTTTGTTTAACATCAAGCCCCAAGAAGCTGTCTTGTGAACTCAAAAGCTTACTCACTTCTTTGTGAGTTTGTAGTTGATCCTAACAAAGGTGTTATGTTGCTGTTTGGGTGCTTTTGTAACAGACCAACATGGCTGCCTGTATTTTTTTCTCTGCCTCTTGCACTGGAATTCTTTGAACAGGAGATTGTAGACTTTCGACTCCACAGATCTGAATGGGCTCAGCATGTTAATTATTAATCACTTTATGAAATGGCCCCGCATCCTATCTGTGAAGCCGTTAACAACTGCATCTCTCCCTCCCCACGGACACGAAGCTGCTGCTGTCGGTTTCCTCTCAGCAGCTAAGGCCCCGGCATGAGTGCAAGGCCCAGAGACTATTTTCCAGATGAGTGGCTTTTAATGGGCTCTCCAGATTCGCTCTGTGCATCCTGTGAGTGACTAGATAGGAGGAGGAGAGGAAGAAAGGGAGACGATGCAGTTGCTTCCTGCTGTATGAAGAATTATGAGGTTGACCTAAGAGGAGCTGCTGCAGTTAAAGCTGCTATAAAGTCTGTTGCATTATTAGTCTAGCTTCCAAACCAAAAGTGTACATTAATTGCATGCCAGTAAAGGAACAACTAAGGCCTGGTTCTCATGTTAAATATGGGGGACTAGATCCTTCAGTGATGTGGTAATTCTGCATATATCATTATGCTCATAAAAATCTCCTCCACAATATTTCATGAAAAATATCCTCATTTTGTGTCGGTATTCAAGGAAGGAGAGGATTGCAGAGAAGTTTGCCAGAATGGCCTCCTGGAGAACCATCTTCCCTTTTAAAAATCACCAATGAAACAGGAGGCAGTACTTGCCACTGAGTGGCAGTCAAGAGGGAGGGGCCCACAGTGTATTCCTGGCCTGGCAGCTAAGGTAGGGGGAGGTTGTGTCAGCATCAAGCTATAAAAGTATCCAGGTGGTCAATAGCCAGCATGCTCTTTGTGACCTGCTACAGACAGTGTCCTATCAGGAGCTGGATGAAGTAGGCATATTACTCCCATCCCGCAGTCACTACTCTGGCTGCCCATCACTTATTGGGCTCAATTTAAGGTATTGGCTATCACATACAAAGCTCTTCATGGCCCTGGACCCTCATATCTGCGAGGCTGCCTCTCTCACTATATTCCACCATGACAGATTTGCTCATCTGAGCAAGTGCCAACCTGCAAATGGGCAAAATCAACAACTGCCTTCTCTGTTGTGGCCCCCAACCTTATGGAATGGCCTGTCTGAGGACGTCAGGAGGGCTCCCTCTCTCCTGGCTTTTCACAAACTATGCAAAACTGAATTGTTCACAAGGGTTTTTCCATGTAGGCAGGAGAATTGCACTGTACTAAATTATTCACACAGTTACTTGGATAACTCATTAGGGACTATGGCCTTTATTACTGTGTAGACCTTGCCGAAACTAGAATTCTACTATCTAATTTTTGCATCAATTAATGTGTCATCTTGACACTTATGCTTTGCTTCCATTCTGTTTTTCAATTTTTTGTTGGTTGTACAACCCTAGTAATGTTGTATTGATAATTGAATGACCCATCCTGTCGATGTATTGACTCACTCTGTGTAATCCACCTTGAATCCATGTGAGAACAACAGACTATAAATAGCATAAATTAAAAAAATAAATTTAGAAATATGATTGCTTTGTACATGGCAAAGGCTGGGTGGAGGTGCAGCAGGATCAATAATGTGTCTTGCTCCAGGACCTCCAGTTCCCAGCTGTATCACTGGATTGGGTCAGCGCTGATCTTTTGACCACATAGATGCACACTGGAAAGAAAGGAGACCCTTTAGGGTGGAAAGTGATCTGGAAAAGAAGTAATATATCAAAGGAATATATCAGTGAGGGGAAGTCATATATCAAAGGAAGGGAGTGCTGCACACAGTACTCCATGATCTGGAAGAGTAGATATTAAGGAGGAAATATGGATGCAACGCATTTCCACCCACAAAAGAGGGCTAATAAAGAAACAGCTTGTGAAAAAGCATTCTGACATTCAACTGAGAAATATGGCAACAGTGAAAGCCTTGTTTCAAGTGTAAGGTGAGAAACAGCCCTTAATTTATCCATCCATTGGGACTTTTTCTAAAAGCCGATTTGGCAATAATGCAAAATTACTTGGTGCCAGAGGCTCAACTCAGCATCTGTTTTCAACTTCAGAGCATTCCCACACACAAGGTATTAGGGGTAGGGTCTTTCAGAACAGAGTGCAGTATTTCCAGACAGACCTGGGCCCTGCCAATTTTGTGTCAAGCCCTACAGGACATGATGTCAGACGATGAGGGATCAGATCACCTGTATTTTTTTTTAAAAAAAAAAAATGTTACAGTCACCTGCAGGGGATGTGTGAATTGGATCTGGGCTGTCGCACTAAAGGAGATGGAAGTTAACTTTTCCTCTTACATAGCATTCCAAATTTAAGTCATGCACCTGAAACTGCTCTTGATAAGCCCTAAGTTTTCCCCTTGTAGCCAGAGCTGCCCAGAACCACCATAGGCTTCTGCAAAAAAGTTCCTTCTGAGTGAGCCCTTCATACAATTAAAGAAACAGAACACCACAGAGACATGAAAGATAACTCACCAATCCTTAATGAAACAGAGGTAAAGAAGCCTGTCTAGGAATCTGTTTATCTTAACCCGTTGCTTGCAGTAAGAGCAAAAGGTTAAATGGACAAATAGGGTTCCTAGAGATGCTTCTAGGTGTTTCTGTACCCTGAGATTACAGGCTTTGTACCAACTGAAAGTGAAATGGGTCAATGGGACTGTCTGGCTTCTTCCTCCTGCAGCAATCAAGGCTAGGGCTATTTTGTTACCCCCCTCCCCGAGTCCCGTCTTCAGGACAAACAGTAGCCTTGGTAAGAGGATGGAGATTTTTGCTCACAAGACTCCACAGCTTAGAGGGAGCATTGGCTGGCACAGTGGAAAATGTTAAAACCCCCTCCCCCAGTAGCCGCCCCCTCCTTCACAGGTACTATTAACAGATTTTAAAACTGGGGAAGAACTGATCAATGATCTCATACGATCATTTCTACTTTAGCCCTAATAGCTATGCTCTGGTGTTCTCATGCAAATGGCTATTGAAAAGAAAATCCTATGAGCATTTGGGAGATTTTTCTGCATTATGCTCTTCTTACAACCCATTTGTTTTCAAACACCTAAAACACTTAGTCAAGTGTGATCTATTAAATAGCCTGTAAGAATTTAATTCCTTCACAAATGTAGCAGTTTCCTAATTGCAGTGTGACAAAGCAAAACAGAGCTCACGGTATAGCTGGAATATCTTCCTTCCCCCCAACATACTTGGAGAAAGAAAAATGCTGTACCCTAACAGACAAGCAGGTAAGAGAAGCCACGGGGAACCGAATGCAGCTTCCTGAATAAGAAAAGGAAACATGGAAGGATCCTGAAGTAGAAGCAGCAGTGAGTGGGCATCATTCTAATAATTTATTTTTAATACCACATTGTCTTTAACTGTGCAGCTCCCTCCAGGGTGTTTGCTTTGAGATTGCAAGATAATTACATCTCAGAAACCAGGCTAATTACAGTTAACAGCCTGAACAGTGGAGGTGCCCATTTCCCCCTCCCACTTTTTTTTCCACCAGAATTCTTCATGATTGCTTGTTAAAAATGTGCAGCATCAATTAGGAAACCAATTCGGCAGAAGTGATGAGGTGTAGTCTTTCCTCCTCAATTCACATGCTGATGGGCACTGGGTGGAGACATCCAGCCCCCCTGCTGGGACTGAAATGCAGAACGGATTAATGGAAAGAGCATATTACTTAGGCAAATAGCTAAAGAGCCAGAAGACTTGCTGAAGGTGAACAGTAACAGCTTCAGTGTTTCATTCACCTGGGCTTGCTAGTGGGATGGGATATGGTGGGTTCTACTTACTGGACAATTCTTTCTTACAGCTCCCTTGGTTTAGAAGAATATGCCAATTCCTCATAATCTTGTGTATTCTAAGCCAGGATTCATTAGCAGAAGAGCCACAGAATTCTATCTAAAGAAAGATTCCAAGTCTGAGTTCAGACTGGCAGTTTGAAGCGGGAGCCAGTCGTGGCAAAAAAGCCTCAGAACAAACTGTTCCAGGTTTTCCCAGTCATACTGTGCTGACTGATGCGGGAGCATACTGGGAGGAGGCGCGTGGGAGCGTTCAGACTGCTGGCCCAGAGGCGTGGCTGTAAATGGATTTTCCCTGGTAATTTGGCTATGTGCGCATGTGTGCATGAGCACATCCGGCCAATTTGGGGAGGATCCCATTGCACTGGAACCACATTGGGCAGTAGGGCGGAGCACAGCCAATCATATCGCTGCTGCCTTATGCGTAACACAGGTTGCTCCCGGCTTTTCGGGTTAGTGTTCACACTTCCCGGCAGCAGAATGAAGCTGGATAAACAGGCTCTCAGGGATTTGCTACCACTTTCACCAGGTATCTTTTAAACACAGGAGCGAAGCGGAACAGCACGGGTTGACTATGGGTGGGTATGTGCCTGTGTGAATGCCTCCTTTAACCCGTTTGTGAAATGTGGCTGAAACGTGGCTATAGTGGGGCAAACTGCCAGTCTGAACTCAGCCCAAATGAATTGGAAGGGACTTGCATAGGGTTGCCATTTGTCTGGTGGGGCAGGGATCCTCTAAATTTGTGGGCTCCTGCCTGCCATTGGCCAGCTGGCCAGCAGGAGGGAATCCCCCCCAACATTGACATTGCATGTGATGTGCCTGTGTCACCCGGAAGTGACATGGGGGAGTGATGCTCTGGATTTTGGATAAAATCCTATGGTTTGCCCCAAATCCAAAGCATCACCCCCAATGTTGCTGACGTGCTGATGTCACTGCTGGGTGATGCATGCATGTTGTGGGCAACATCACTGTTTTTTGGGGAGATGGGGGCAACGTCATTTCCCACTCCCAGAACATTCCCCCGCTGGCGGGTGAAAAGGAACTGGCAACTCTTATCTTGTACCACATGAATTTTAAAGGCATATAAACCCATTTCAATAAGATTAACAAAACTCCATGAAGGGTTTCACACATATAACTCTTTTTAACACTAGCAAAATGTGCAGTGATATAAAAGGCCCTGGATAATGATGATAGAACAGGTATCATGTTCAGTATTGAGGGAAGTTAAGCATTTCATGAAGAATGGCAACATTTCTCCAAGGTAGCATGCATTCCTTTGGGTTCTGAATAAGGATGAATATCTGCTGTTTCAGCTTATGGGTCTGTTCACCTGTTGTGAACAGGGAGCCTTTTTTCATTGATCAGTTTGACTGTTCGCAGACAGTGCATTGGGTTACTTTTCCTGTAGTCAGACAGTACAGTATAGTGCAATTGTTTCATGCATGCACATTCTCAGCCAACCTCATGGCTCTTTCTTTCCGCCTCCCCCACAGACATACTGTAGCTGCGTACCTTTGGGCAGTCAATGGTAAACAAACAGTGAGCAAATCTGTCACACTGTAAAGAAACACTGAATTTTTAAGTCTTACAACTTGATGTTCATATCCATGTAATCAATATTATTTGAGCATGCACCTTTTCACACATCCTTGTGAGTGGCATAGCTCCCCCTTTCACATTACTTAATTACCTGACCATACCATCCATGACCTTTTGTAGTATTATCTCATATAAGCCCTTGCAGTCCAAGGCAGGTGGATGGCCAACAGGAACACACTGGAAATCCAGTTCAAGTGATCATAGCCATCAAACACAGTATGTCAATCTATTGAACATGTCCAATGTGATGTCTGCAGCATCCCTAGCTTAGAGCATCCAGACTGCTTTCATTTTATGCCCTTTGTCTCATGTATAGTACTTGTACTTTTAGACACTTCATGCAGTTTGGGGGCTCTATTTCACTCATTGCATGAGAATATCTCTTACAGCCTAAGGTTACAATTCTGCGAAAATTTACCTGGGAGTCAGTCCCATTGAACTTAATAAGATTTCCTTCAGAGAAAACATGAATAAAATTGGTCTATTAGTTTCATAATGAGGATTCACCAATTATGTTTAATGTGTGTTTTCACATGGTCTGATCCACGAATAATGGCAAACACTTTTTCATGTTTGTTCATTTTGTTCAGACCTTTTGTTTTAGCTTGGGCTTTATTACTTAGCCTTTTTACTAAGCATGTTTCCCTAAGAAAATATGGATTACTAAGTGTAAGTAGTCAAAGAGAACTTATACCCAGAACCCAGATGTTTAAAAACTGTGGGTCATGCCTCAGTGGCGGAACATGTGGTCTGCATGCAGAAAGTCCCAGGATCAGTTCCAGATATCTCCAGTTAAACGATTTCAGGTAGCAAATATTGGAAAAGACCTTCTGCTTTCCACACATCTGTCTACTGAAACATGACAGGGCTGCAGAGACCTAGGGAAAACATAGTCTCAGGTCCCATCCTATCTGACATGCTTTATAGACACAGTATATTGAAGTACATAGGCTGTATTAGATAGTTTAATATACCATATTTAATGATAAATTAATTAATGACTATCAGTGCCAACTTATGAGACAGACAAACCTAATTTAATAGCATGCAAAAGGAATAATTTACATTCTCAAGAAATTATGAATCATCATAGCAGGTTGGATCCAAAAGTGCTCTTCCACTGGCATAATGGCAATGATGCTGCTGACATGGCCCTTGTTGGAAGAGGAGGGGGAGGGCAGTTCTCACTGATGTCTCATATTGCACCAGTCCCATTTCACAAAACAATAGCTGGTTGGGGATCCTATGTTGTTTCATTCACAGTCTGGATGGGGTTTCTGATGACCAGGAATTCTTGAGTGTTCTCTGTCCTCATTTCTTGTGACCCCCTCAGTTTAAAATTATTCACCTGCAGTTGCTTGCAGCAAGAGTGAATGTTTCTTTGACTTTGCTTGCAGCAGGGCCCCTTTAAGAATGACAAGTAAAACTATAAAGAACAATACAAAGGCTCACTTTCTGACAGCTTTAGATCTTCTCTGACAGCAAACACCTACCCTCACTGCTTCTATTTTTACTGGCTTTGAGAGGCTTGCTTATAATCCTTGCTTTTTTGAAGAATATATTTTCCTTCAGGGAGTCTGGATCAGGGACTAATTTAATGAAGGATTTTTTTCCCCACATGATCAAGCCAATAGTTATAAATTGTTAACAAGTTCTGGTGGAAATCTTATCCCTGAAGACTTTGTTATGCTGAGCAAAATAACACAGAGGAGAGGGAATTAGCAGTCTGTGTCGAGTGGCTTGTCTGCAAAGCACAGCTGTTCTAGGCACTGAAGCCCATTTCGTGCAGTGCCATGGGCAGACCTGGAGGTGGACTCAGTCTGAGAGGGTAAGAGAATTGGATTCGCTTCTGGAAATGCTATGGGTTGAAATAGTGGGTCCAAAAGGAGGCTTAACAGTGGGAGTTTGTTATCGCCCACCAGATCAAAAGATAGAGGAGGATTATAAAATGATGAATGAATTAAAGATAGCGGCTAGACGAAATAACTGTGTTGTAATAGGCGACTTTAACTACCCACACATTGATTGGGTCAATATGAGTTCTAGTCGGGAAAAAGAGATTGAGTTTTTAGACACTCTCAATGACTGTGCTGTGGAACAGATGGTCACAGATCCTACCAGGGGAGAGGAGATCCTGGATTTGGTCCTAAGTAACACCCAAGACCTGGTGAGAGATGTAAAAGTGATTGCACCGCTTGGGAACAGTGACCATAATGTCATTGAGTTTAACATTTGTACAGATAGGGAGTTGCCCAAAAAGACTGACACAACCACTTTTAACTTTAAAAGGGGTAACTTCTCTGGTATGAGGGGACATGTGAGGAAGAAATTGAAAGGAAGAGTGGAGAAGGTCAAAACCACTGGGGAAGCTTGGAGACTATTTAAAAAGACAATCCTAGAAGCTTAGAAAAAATATACCGCAGGTTAGGAAAGGTACAAATAGGTATAGAAAAAAGCCTGCATGGTTAACAAATAAAGTAATGGAAGCTGTAAAAGGTAAGAAGGATTCCTTTAAGTGGTGGAAAGCTAGTCTTAGTGAGGTTGATAAAAGGGAACACAGACTATGGCAAACAAAATGCAAGTCTGTGATCAGGCAAGCAAAAAGGGAATATGAGGAGCATATCGCAAAAAACATAAAGACCAACAATAAAACTTTCTTCAAATACATTAGAAGTAGGAAGCCAGCCAGGGAGGCAGTGGGGCCCTTGGATGACCAAGGGGTAAAACGAGTACTGAAGGAGGATAGGGAAATGGCTGAGAAGCTGAATGCATTTTTTGCCTCTGTCTTCACTGTGGAAGAGGAGAAGTGTTTGCCCACTCCAGAAGCACCGATTTTGGGAGGGGGTTTGAAAGACCTGAATCAGATTGCGGTGACAAGAGAGGAAGTCCTCCGACTGATGGACAATTTAAAAACTAATAAATCACCAGGCCCGGATGGCATTCATCCGAGAGTTCTGAAAGAACTCAAATGTGAACTTGTGGATCTCCTGACAAAAATATGTAACCTTTCTTTAAAATCTGCCTCCATTCCTGAGGACTGGAATGTCACTCCCATCTTTAAAAAGGGCTCCAGGGGAGATCCGGGAAATTACAGGCCAGTCAGTCTGACACTGATACCGGGTAAGTTGGTGGAAACTGTTATTAAGGAAAGAATTAGTAGGCACATTGATGAACAAAAACTATTGAGGCAGACTCAGCATGGGTTCTGTAAGGGAAGATCTTGTCTCACTAACCTGTTAGTGTTTTTGAGGGAGTGAACAAACGTGGACAAGGGGGATCCAATAGATATTATTTACCTTGACTTCCGGAAAGCTTTTGATACAGTTCCTCATCAAAGGCTCCTAAGTAAGCTCAATGGTCATGGGATAAAAGGACAAGTCCTCTCGTGGATCAAAAACTGGCTTATAAATAGAAAACAGAGAGTGAGTATAAATGGGAAACTTTCTCAGTTGAGGGTGGTAAGCAGTGGGGTACCACAGGGATCAGTACTCGGTCCGATGCTTTTTAACTTGTTTATTAATGATTTGGAATTGGGAGTAAGCAGTGACACGAAGTTGTTCAGGGTGGTGAAAACCAGGGAGGAACATGAGGCACTCCAAGGGGATCTGTTGAGGATGGGTGATGCACATTGGAGCCAAAAATCCTAAATATAAATACACGTTGATGAGGTCTGAACTGGCAGAGACGGACCAAGAGAGAGATCTTGGAGTCGTAGTGGATAACTCGATGAAAATGTCTAGACGGTGTGTAGCTGCAATAAAGAAGGCCAATGCTATGCTGGGGATTATTAGGAAGGGAATTGAAAACAAATCAGCCAGTATCATCATGCCCCTGTATAAATCATTGGTGCGACCTCATTTGGAATACTGTGTACAGTTCTGGTCACCACATCTCAAAAAGGATATTATAGCATTGGAAAAAGTGCAAAGAAGGGCAACTAGAATGATAAAAGGGTTGGAACACCTTCCCTATGAAGAAAGGTTAAAATGCTTGGGGCTCTTTAGCTTGGAGAAACAACGGCTGAGGGGTGACATGATCGAGGTTTATAAGATTATGCATGGGATAGAGCAGGTTGAGAAAGAAGTACTTTTCTCCCTTTCTCACAATACAGGAACTCGTGGGCACTCTATGAAATTGCTGAGCAGTCGGGTTAGAACAGATAAAAGGAAATACTTCTTCACCCAAAGAGTGATTAACATATGGAATTCACTGCCACAGGAGGTGGTGGCAGCTGCAAGCATGGACAGTTTCAAGAGGGAATTAGATAAACATATGGAGCAGAAGTCCATCAGTGGCTATTAGCCACAGGGTATAGATGGGAAGTCTCAGTCTGGGGCAGGTGATGCACTCTATCCTTGGTGCTGGAGGGGGCAGCAGTGGGAGGGCTTCTGGTGCCCTGGCCCCACTGCTGGACCTCCTGATGGCACCTGGTATATTTTGGCTGCTGTGTGACAGAGTGTTGGACTAGATGGGCCATTGGCCTGATTCAACATTGGCTTCTCTTATGTTCTTATGTGTAACTGTAGGGTGCTGGCTGGCAAGCAGTGGGTGCAAAGAGAACATCAGGTTGGAACTCCAAAGGATACAGAATCTATATAGGGAAACAGTGCAGCAAGTAATACTGCCCACACTCCCTCCTACCCCTAAACTCACCACCCACCTACAATAAGGACCATACTAATGGAGTGTTTATGTACCCTTACTAAGACTTATGTGTAAAATAATCGTCTCTATAATCACCCCAAATTCCATAGAAATACTCTAATAGAATCATAGAATCATAGAATGTTAGAGTTGGAAGGGACCTTGCAGGTCATCTAGTCCAACCCCTGCACTCTGCAGAAGCATAGCCGAAAGATAGCCCTACAACATACCCGAAAGACGGTCGTCCAGCCTCTGCTTGAAAACATCCAGCGGAGCATCCACCACCTCCCGAGGCAGTCTGTTCCACTGCTCAACCACTCTTACAGTTAGGAAGTTTCTCCTGATATTTAGCCAGTAACAACTGCCTTGTAATTTCTGCCCATTAGATCTAGTCTTGCAATCCGGAGCAAGAGAGAATAGATCCGCTCCATTTTCTACATGACAGCCCTTAAAATACTTGTAGACTGCAATCCTGTCCCCTATAAGCCTTCTCTTTCCTAGGCTAAACATACCCAACTCTTTCAGCCTTTCCTCGTAAGACTTGGATTCCAACCCCCTCACCATCCTGATAGCCCTCTTCTGGACACGCTCAAGCTTGTTGACATTCTTCCTAAAATATGGTGCCCAAAACTGGACACAGAACTCCAGGTGAGGCCTAACCATAGCAGAATAGAGTGCAACTACCACCTCCCATGATCTGGACAATGCTTCTGTTAATGCATACTAATATTGCATTAGCTTTCTTCGCAGTCACATTGCACTGCAGGTGCATGTTTAGCTTGTGGGGATTATCCCATTGGTTGCTTAGCCTCTATGCTTTTGTTCTTTGCTTTACTTGAATGAGACCCACCAGAAAGAAGGAATGCATGCATACTTGCTGAGGCAGCTATGATTTCACTCGGCATATCTCAGGAGCAAAGTACATACATTGCAACTGCAAGTATAAACTTCCTAAATTCAATCTCTGACTAAAAAGGATAGCAGTTTTTTGAACAAGAATATGAATAACCACTGTCTGTATTGGGCTGTCCAACCAAAGGTTTAACTGACTATGAGTCAATGAGCTTCCTTCCTTTTCTCCTCTTTTTATGTGCCCACCAATGTACACACATTTTTTTCAGAGTAATAGAAACAGATATCTGCTCCAAAATGCTTACAGTCTTAATACTGGCATCAGCAGAGACCACAAAGGAAGGAGAGGGAAGGGAGAAATGGGAGTGACATGGAGAAGAAGGGGTACATTTGTCAATGTTATGGTATGCTTCATTCATTATTCTTGTATATGCAACATGGCAATGTGTGCATATCTAGCAGCAAAATTCCAGGATTTAAAGGGAATTGCATTCAGCTAATCATGAACATCAAGCACCATGCAGCTGGACTAAGCCTCAGGTTCCTAAATGTCAGCTAGTGGGGTGACTGGATGAAACTGTAGGGATGACATAACAGTCTGCAGGGAAGAGAGGAACACTAAGCTCTTTCTATATGGTAGAACAGCACTCAAGAAATGTCTAGGGGGAAATGAAGGAGTCCAAGCAATGCTTGTTAATTTCCCCAAATGTGGGAACTCCAGACACATGAATGAAAAACAAAACCTGGTCCAGCTCCCTGAATGCAGCAGAGGTTCCTTTTATGAAGGGAGGTGGTGCTATCGAATACCAATAAGGCGGATACTATGGCAGGACCAAGAGGCAGCTGAAGCAACTCTCTAGCAACTCCAGCTGATGTCAGGGACAAAGATTGATTTCAGGGGCTGGCCAGAAATCAACAAGAGATCCTGTCTGGTGGAAACAGAGTCTTTCTGTTTCCTGATCTAAGCCCCTCAAACACAAAACAGATGTAAGGGCCTAGTGAAGACCAGGGAATCCTTTGTGTGAGGGGACGGGGAAGCAGCAACCCTTCTTGCTTTCTTTCGAGGCTGAACACTTGATGCAAAGAAAAACTATAAGTCTTTGAGAAGGAGGGCCCTGGATTGGGAAACATTTCTGTTGGATAGCTCTCAGCCCCTGAGAGGGCCCAGGTTTTTGTGATAACAAGCAATGTAGTGGACAACTGGACAACTAAAATGTATTTTAATAGCTATAAAAACTGTCACGTGTTGGGTTTGTAAGGGCAGGATTATAGCTGTTTTGTCTCATCATCCCCTCTTTCTGCCATTGGCCAGGTGCTGGGTCTGCCCCGCCCACTCCCCCTTCAGCCACGGTGCCCTGTCAGAATTACTGGCAAAGGGCTTTCTCTCTTGATGAAGATGCTTTTCCTGCTTCCTCTGGTGTGGGACTAACTGTCCCCTCAGTGGATGTTGGTAGGTGTAATGAAATGGCAGTTCCCTGTGTTCGTAAGATGGCTGTGGTTCTTTGTTTAAAATGTTCCCCTATAAGGTTTAATTGAGCTGTAGTTCTAGAGAGGGGCCTGCAGGGGTATTACTCACTGGGTTGAATGGGGCTTCCTCATCTGCTGGACTACACTTCCCAGCAGCCCCAAGGCTAAAAAGGGTGGGAAAACAGGGACTGTCCCAAGGCAGTCTTCATCCCTGGGAGGCAGCAGAAATTCAGCCACTCCACAGTCGGCTGGACTGGGGAATGAATGGAAGTTTCCCTGCTCTCTTAGGCAAGAGAGAGAGGCTGAAGTACAGCCAGCGGCCGGTCCGAGAGATCCTGTCCTGAGGTAGAGAGTATTGGTGTAGGGAAAGAGGATTGCATTTAACCCCTGTTGATTTATGCCATGTTGGTTCATAGTGTATGCTTACTCCTACAGTGTGTGTGTGTGTGCTCCAGAACTGTGTACATACTTAAATAAATTCTTTAATTTGGGCTAATAATCTGTGTTGTGCTCTGACCACATAGTCTCCCCTGTTCTGCACAATACCAAAGGGAGGGGGTAGCCCAGGGAAGCAAGGAAAGGCCAGACCCTCGGGTTGCCAACTTTCCAGGGATCCCCCAAAGGTTGAGATTCCATCCCCAAATAGGGAGATTCGGCCAGAGGGTGTCTCAGTGATGATTCCATGATGATTCCGTGAATCATGGCAGCGAATTTAAGGAGAGAGATATGTGCATGGGATGAGGATGGGACGAAAACAGCTGAGTGGTAAACTGGAGCCTGTTTTGCCACTGTAGGCAACCAAGCTTGGTTCAGACAAAGGAAGGAAACCCTTTGCAGGCCTTTGTGAGGAACTCATTGGGGCCAGTCCTTAGTCTAGGGTTGCCAGCTCCAGGTAGGGAGATTCCTTGAGATTTTCTGGAAGAGTCTATGGAAGCCAGGGTTTGGGGAGGGGAGAGGCCTCAGCTGAACAGAATGCCATACAGCCCACCTTCTAAAGCAGTTATTTTCTCGGGGGGGGAGATCTGTTGTCTGTAGTTCAGTTGTGATACCTGGTGATCTTCAGGCTCCACCTGGAGGTTGGCTGCCCTAGGCGTAGCAGTCAGTGCTTCAGAGCAGGGTCTGCTAGATCCAGGTTGTAGAAGCTGAGTGAGTGATTTTGGACGGGTCACAGACTTTCAGACTAACCTACCTCACAGGGTTGTTGTGCAAGTCAAAAGGGGGAGAGGAGAATGATGTAAGCTGCTTTGGTCCCCATTGCAGAGAAAGACTACTTTTCCTCCTGGGAACCATTGTTGCCAATCTCTAGGTGAGGGCTGGAGATTACTCAGAATTACAACTGCTCTCCAGATGGCAGAGATCAGTTCCCCTGGAGAAAATGGTGGACTCTGTGGCAGTTAGGGCTTCAGAGCATGGAAGAGGCTGCTGGTGTGTGTGTGGGGGGAGATGGAAAGCTGAAGAGAGAGGGGGAAATAAAGGTAGGTTGATGATTGGCTGGGAAGGAGATATGGTTGCCAACTCCAGGTGGGAAATTCCTGGAGAGTTGAGGGATGGAACCTGGAGAGGGTGAGGTTTGAGGAGGGGTGGGACCTCAGACAGGTGCAATGCCATAAACTCCACACTCCCGATCAGCCATTCCCTTCTGGGGAACCACTGTTCCCAATCTCAGGAGAGGGGTGGAAATCACTCAGAATTACAACTGATCTCCAGGAGGGAGGGGGGAGGAGATGCAAAGCTGAAATCAGAGGGGCAGATAATGGCAGGTTGATGTTTGGCTCCGAAAGAGATAGGGTTGCCAACTCCAGGTGGGAAGTTCATGGAGATTTGAGGGGTGGAGCCTGGAGAGGGTGAGGTTTGAGAAGGGGTGGGACCTCAGACAGGTACAATGCCATAGACCCCACCCTCCAAAGCAGCCATTTCCTCCTTGGTAAAAATTGTTGCCAATCTCCAGGTGAGGGCTGGAGATCACTGAAAATTACAACTGCTCTTCAGGTAGCAGAGATCAGTTCCTCTGGAGAAAATGGTGGACTCTGTGTCATTATACCCTGCTGAGGTCACCACAGCACATTGACACTGAGTGCCCAAGGCCTTGGCACTCTTCCACAGCCTCTTTCTACAGGTTCCACAATGGGCCTTATTCCTAGTCTTGTAAATGGCTAATTAAGGCAGTGGTCATCTGATTCATTTTATGCCACTGACGTATAACATGGCATCAGCTATCTTTAAAAATGTTGGACCAGTGAAATAACATTGGACCCATTGTCTCCAGGATCTTTATAGTATCTCTCACAGAGCTGTTCCATGAAGAATATGCTATACAGAGAGGTTGTGGCCTGGATATAAGTGAATCTGGCCTGCGGGAACCTGCTTGGTGTGATTCTAGGGACAAATGCTAAGAAGGGAGAGATGATTCAGGTTCTCTTTTATTCCATAGCTCAGATCCCTGCGCTGCTTTATATGAAACTGGGGAAGACTTGGGCTTAAACAAGTGGGTTTCCAGCACATCTAGTTTGGCACATCTTCTTGTTCCAGCACATCTAGTTTGGCACTGAGTTAACTATAATTTCTGAAAAGTCAGGCCTCTGTGCAGACTTCTGCTAAAATATTTGGCTTTGTCATTTAGGTATCAAACTCTTAGGGTCTTTCTCTTAAGGTCAAGAAAGAAAAGATGTGAGGAGATCCATGACTGGGTCCTCCCACTGTTTCTTTAAAGCCTAAGAAAAGTATGACCCACCTTTGGCTGATGCTGTGTGATACATGTTCTTCTCTGTTCCCTACTGATGGGGAGATGTACAGCACACACATTTCAATGAAGTTGCTGATCATGCTGAAGAATAAAATTATGTAGATAAGACTTAGATGATCTGGGTGCCATGGAGATCCTGAACATTAATACACATGTGTTCCTTCATTAGACACACTCAGGCCTCTTATTAATCTCTAGGCCTGCAAATGGGTTGAAGTGACCAAATGGGAAATAACTGGCTGTTGATATTGAAAAGTTTGCAAATCAACCTTGTGACCTTTGGATAACAATTCAGGTACAGGGACAAAACATTTGTTTTCCAGGACAGGACTTGGTGCCAATACATCCTTCAATTGGTGCTATGATCTATACTACACAAGAGGTGGGTTAGATTGCAGATAACCCCCCTATCCCATCATAAAATGGCCCCCTCCTGGGCCATCTGTTATAACAGGTTCATGTCAACATAACTTCAATGGCCCCAGCACACTCAGATCTTAGGCCTTAAAAAGTTTAGTTTTCTGTTCTTTGTTCATAGCTATCCACAGTTTTCATGAGGTATGATGAGTTAACCTTGGAAGAGACCAGGCTCTTGCCTGGCAAGATGCTCTCTGGACAGAGAGATATGGATTGCTGTCTGACTTCAATTCAGAAGGGTAACATCTGGTAACTTTGAATTAATGTCATACTGCGCAGTTAAACTCTTAAATGTAGCTTCTTTGTTTTAGTCCTCACTGCTAATGCTCTTTTGAAATATTCTTGCACACTTTAATAAATTTCCTTTGATTATACTTGGTTTGTTTTGTGCTTCAGATGCCTCAAGCCTTTTACAGTATCTTAGACCTTAAAAGCTCACCTATCAGGTTAATTGTTGTTGAAACTCATTTTGCAAGTGGTCTAGCTTGCAGGGCTGACTTCTTTTTTTTATTATTAACTCTCCTAAAAAGGAGAGAATTTTATTGCTTGTAATATAAGAAAAGGGAGGGTATATAGATGGATAAGAATAGTAGTGAGTGAAGATAAATTTAGTATATTAATCTTTTGTTAGTATAAGTAAGTTCTTTGGCTTCTTCTGTGTTTGACCGATCGCCCTTCATTATGCTGTAAATAATAAACATGTTAGCTGTTTTAGTAAAGTCCTTTTGGGTTATTATTAGTAAAATCCGTTAATGTGCATTACGAACATATCTTCATATTTTGGGTTGTCTCCTTTTTAAGTCTCTCAGATTATAAGATGGGCCTTTAACAGCTCCTCCATCTTCTGGTTCTTTGTCTCCCCCTTCCGATGCACTGTCATCTTCACTGCTTAGAATCATCCATTTGGCGAGTTCTGCTTCTTCCTCTGAACTGGCGTGTCTCTTCAAAAAGTCTTGAGCTTTAAAGATGGAGTCAATCTTCTCCCACTTATCTTTAAATTTAAAGACAAGTCCTTCTGGATTCAACCATCTATAATTAGTTTGGTGGTTTTGCAAGAATATGGTCAATCCTTTACAAGCCTTCTGTTTCATACGAATTTCAAATGGCACATCTTTTAAAATCCTTATATTCTGCTTTCCGATCTTCAAGGGCATTGATGACATCACTCTTAAGATTTGATCTCTAGTACTTTGCTTAGTAAACTTAACCACCACTTCCGCTGGCAAATTGTTTTTCTTTGTATAGTTGGAGTAAGCTCTATAGGCCAAATCCATCTCTTCGCTTAATCTTCCCGCTTCATTGCCAGTCAGTGGTGCCAAAGCCATCGTCAAAATACTTCTGAGATCCTCTTTTTCTTCTTCCTTTATGCCTTGGAATCAGAGAGTTAGGTTTGATTTTTCCATCTGTAACATCAATAATTTTTTGTCTTGTGCTTCCTGATGTTTTTCCATTTTAATGACCTTCTTCTTGATTTTTTGTGTGTCTTCTGTTGAAACCAGACATTTCTGTGCGATCTCCTCCATCTTCTTAGCTGTATCTGTCAATTGTTTCTGCTGATTGCTGAGAACACTTTCCATGCTGGACAACGTTTGGTTGATTTTCTGCATGTGATCCAGCAGAGGGTGCAGCAGCTCGCTTTCTTGTTGAGTGACAGCTGGCTCCAAGGGATGGGAGGTAGAGCCGGAAGTTCCTCCCTGCTTCTTCAGCTTATCTGGGAACTTCTTTTGCCCCGACATCTTTATTTTATTGTTTACTTTTTAAGAGTTCGTGCTGCGCGGCTAAGGAAAGGATCTTTCCTCTTCGAGTTTGCTGCCAATTGTTTCCTTTTCATTTATTCAGTCGCTTCTTCGCTCCTGGAAGTCGGTGACGTTGCTAAGTCCCATCAGGGCACATCACAGCGGGGCCTCTGGGGCATGGGGAAAGCCTCAATTTTCCGACCATCAGGTCGGTAAAGAAGCTACTCCCCAGTGCACCCCCTGGTCCGGAGCCTTTATCTAAGGCTCACTAGGGTCTCCGCTTGTGCGGAGTCCCCCCCAACCGTGTGTGGGCTGATCACCTCCAGGAGAGTCCAGAGAGAGTGACCGCCATTCGTGTCGCCGAAACCGAAAGTCCGCAGGGCTGACTTCTTGATTAATCTCAGTAAGGTTAGAAAGTTTCCCCTTAGCTTCTGACTGTGTGGCTAGTCCAAAGAGCTCATAGTCCAAAGGGCATACTCATGAGTATGTGGACATACACTCCAAGGTTTTTGTAATTTTTTACTCTGCTGACCAGTAGCAAGAATCCCTTGGATTGGGGATTCTTGACATCAATTTCAGTGGAAATGGAGACTTCCTTGGAGATCAGATTGGCCTGATATGTTGATGCTCCAAGTACAGGAATACAGGGGACTCTTTTATGCTAAAAACAACTAGAGGATTAAGATGGTGCATTATGGATGGGGTTACATGTTGCAAAAAGAGGGGAAAGCCAGATACACAATTGTTGCACTCAGGCCACTACATTCTGATACAGGCTTGGATCCTGCCTTACATATCTCTGTACTGGAGGATTTCTGTCTACGAGGTTTAACTTCCCTGCCTGTACCTCCCACTGCAGCCCCAAATGCCCCCTGCAGTGCTGCTTCTGGGAGGGACCCCAGGAATAGGTTGGGAGAACTGGAGGTCTACTGCAGGATGGGGAAATCAGTGACAAATCACCCCTTCCATCTGTAGAACCTTGTGGTGGGATCCAAGACAAGTTTTGAAGGTCATTCATTCACAGGGTCACCATAAATTGGAAGCAACTTAATGGCACTTAACACATACACACATACCCCAAGCCATAATGTGCCAAAAGTGAGGTCAGGCTATATTCTCCATGGGGTGATGCATGAACTGCATATCTGTCTGGAACTCATGATCCTTTCTGTGGTGAGATGCACTCTTTCACCCTTTTTGTGTACGAGCATTGGAAAGCTTAAGTGTCCTTGCACAACCAACTGTACAGTATACCTTCTGTATTACCCTGGGACCACCCAGAACTGTGTACATCATCCTATACCAGTGTGGAAGTAAAAGTTGTCTCATTGGTGGTTCAAGCTCAGGCAGACTGCGAGTGTGAAATGTTCTGACCTACTTCTTGTGCCAGGGGAATATATGTGTGTTTTATATACATTTGTGTATTTGCCTTTCCTTTCAAATTGCCAGGCTTGTGCCTGGCTAAGCGACAAATCCATCTTTTTAGAGATCAATTACAGTGTCTGGCCGCAAACCTTCGAAATCCAATTAACTCCAAAATAAATAAAAAATGAAAAAAATATATAAGAAGCAAATGCATTAATCAACTGGAAAATGGTCCCAACATTCAAATAAACAAGGAAGAATTTGAACTCCATTTGTCTTCTCCCCCTCCACCTCTGTCACTGATTTATTTTACTGCTTTGGTATCATTCCTGCTTTGTCTTTGCTGTGCTTCAGAATAACCTGATCTCTTTGAATGGGGCTTGTGGTTCTAATTTCCTCTGCTAGCAACCTGAGCAAGCCTGTGGCCGTGACAGGGATTAGCCCAGCTTCATGACTGCATCACACTCTGGTCTTAATCTCCATACAGTCATGGAACCTCTCCACAGAGTGGAAAGCTGCCATTCCCTTATGAGCAGGATTTCAGCTGTGTCCCATTCCCAAAGTGCTCAAAGAAATGTTAAACCTTTTCATTTAATTCTTCTAGAGTGGTGCTGAATTGTTCATTGTGTCTGAGTGGCGTTCTGCACAGATGTTCCAATTCCACTGTGTGGGCAGGGGGGGAGGTCTCCTACAAAACCATGAGTGCTTGGAGTTCTAATTCTTTTAGCAATTACCTTTGGCCTGCTACCCACCCTGGGAAAAGGCCTGTTCTGGCTCTCACAGTGAAGTCTTTTAAAATTATATGTGTGTGACCCATTTCACGATCCTCTCTGTGCCTCTGTCAAAATTCTTTATTGAACCATATCCAGTGGTTCGAGAAGACTACTGATGCTGGCAACCTCATATGTGTGTTGGGGTAGTGAATAAAGCTAATTCTCAGCAGAAAAAGCCTTTAAAGCTATCATCAGAGATTTGAAGGAGCAACTCTTATTTATGAACAACTACTGTAATGCAATGTGCAATCATTTTTATCACCTTCTGAGCCTATTGGGCAACTACTCACATTCATATCTTGATAATTTAAGGAAGTAAAAAATAAATATGAGTTGTCCTTATTCTGTCATGTATGCCTCCGTAAATACACAATGTGACTTCCTTGAATGGGGAAAAGGAGAAGAGGGACAAGAAGAAAGTGGCCCAAAGTAATTTTCAGGTTACTGGATATGATATAACAAAAGAGTGCCCCAACCATTGGATTTAAATATATATATATATGATTGTAGGAGAGAGGGAAAGGATGTGCAATTGCCAGGCAATGTAAACCCAGGGGGATTTCAGCCGTGATCCGCAAATGAGTTCAGCTGGAGTATTTGGATTTAAGCAGCTTAGCCCAGTGACTTAACAGAGAACAATCTTGTTTAACTCAAATATTCTGGTTGTAGTTGTTGATTGAGTGAAAGTGAGGAAGAAACATCTCCCCTGGAGTTTCAGATCCCTATACTTTACAGCAGTGGCTGTCAGCCTCTCCAGATCCCAGATGCATTCATCCACATCTTTTGCTTTCTCCCCAATCAATCTTTCTTTCCTGACTTCTTTCCTTCTTATTTTCAAAATATGGCTGTGCTGTTACTATGTATGGCCTATCATAGGTAAGGACATTCATTTGAGGGTTATGACTCATGAAGATCAGTGTTTTAAAGGCATGCCCAGGTTCCTAAATCAGGATGACACTAGGATGTGATGTTACCACAAAATGAAGCTGATTTGCTCTGTATTGTGCTGAGATTATTGCTTGTCTTCTGCTTGGCTGTATTTTCTCATGTGTCTGATGGAGGAAGCACTGTCTCTCTCACTCAGAACATATTGGCTGCTGATTGGCTGCATAGCATGTCTTCCTGTGTACCATGTGATCCCTGATTTGCTTGGATGGTTCATTGAGTGTTTCAGATGGCACCCAAATTAGCAGTATGGGAACAATGACACCAAGAGGGCGAATAAAGATGAATATTCTCACCGTCAATGGTCTTTTCCCCAAAGGAATACTTAATAGCTCTCCCTTTCACTAGTTTTGGCCCCAAACATAAATTGAAGAATACTCTGGAGAGTCCTTCATTTTTCTGACATCATCACATGAATACAACACTTCTGTTTTCTGCTAGTTAGAGGGAGAACATGCCAGATGGTTTATGCCAGATGCTGGCTGCTTATCTAGTCCGTACTTTTGTCAATTAGCTTCTTCTCCTGCTGGAACACCCAACAGGAGTACATTGATAGTGATAGTGCACTAGCCGACACAGAACCACAAATTGTTTCATGTACATTAAAAATAGTGCACTGCCATTTAACACAATAAGCCTGGAGACCAGGAAAAATATTGCTGTGAGAATATTATAAGTGCACATTCTCAAACCATTATGAACTTCTACCAGTATTAATCCCATCAAATAATGATGGAATCTGGTACCCAGCAAAGGAAAGTCAGTGTTTACTAGTCATGTGACTTGTAATAGAGTTTGATTCTAATAATTCCTTGAGATTGCATTTCAGTAGCAGCCCTAGCTGAAGATGTGCATAGTTACCCAATGCACAGCATGATGCTAAGCATGCTTATTTAGAAGGAAATCCCAGGGTATTCAATGGTTTCAATACCTATGATATGCTCCTGTTTGTATTTCCAGGGATAGTTGGAGTCTCTTCTTCATGTCTCTCTCTGTGGATCCCACTGTTAGGTTTTCAAGGGCTCTTCAGCCTGGCAGTGAATCCTGGCTTCCAAAACTGGTTCATTCCATCTTGGTTCATTTCAGTATGCCAGTGATGCTGACAGGGTATCATAAACTTGCCCCTGTACTACTTTATTGCTGATTTAATGATTTGGAGGATGAACTTGCCTGTTTATTAAAACATTAAACTGTAAAGTTTAACAACAGACAATAAAATTTTCCTTCTGATTTTTGAAAGCCACATTGCTCTGGACTGGAGAAAGAGTTCTGTCTAATTCCTGTCATTAGATATGCACTTTTTAGTGCCAGGTATGGGGGAGTTTTCAAGGTATTGCTTCCACCGGCAGAGAGATAAGATAGGGCAGTGACATGGAGAGCTCAGAGACTGCTTTGAAAGGAGAAAATGTTGACTTTAAATGTAGCCTGTGCTTCCTGGGTTTTTTGGAGGGCTGCTGGAGCTTGGGAGCCCCAGAGGAAGCAGCTTCATATGAGCCAGGCATACAAGTTCATAACTTTTTCAGTTGGATATAATTTCTAATTTTCTAACAGTTCTTTAAGTTGTTCCATCCACCCTCAATGAGATTCTGCTCTTCCCTGTGTATTTATTAATACATATATATTGATTTAGTGGATTCCTATGCTGCCTTTCCATTTAAGATGTCTAAGGCAGTTTGCAAGTGATAAAACATAAAATGCAACAACAGTTAATAAACAATACATCAGGAAAAAATATAGAAAGGTAAAACTTCAGGCATGACCCTAAGTTTTCTGTAATGGCCTCTGCAATAAACAAGCATTCAGACAGTGCCAGGAGGCTCATGATGGTGCTAATTACACATCCTGGGGAAGAGACTTACACAGTCTGAGGGCGGGAGGCGAGAAGGTCCTCCCATGGATTCCTGCCAGCCAAACTTCTGAAAGCTCTGGTTCGTGCAGTAAGGACTCACCACCTGATCTCCGAATCTGAGCCAGTTCATACAGTCATTAAGGGTTTTAAATGTCAAAAACAGCACTTTTGAATCAGGTCCAGAATCAAAATGGGAGCCAGTATAGTTGAGACAGTAGTGTTTTAATCTGTTTATTGCAGCAGATCCCATTAACATTCTGACTGAAGCACCTGGTACAGGTTAAGGTTTCCAGACTGTCTTCAAAAGCAGTAGTTGACACTGGATGACTGAGCTTACTGGCATCAAAAAGTTGGAAAGAGAGCAGATACTGTTCCCATCCCAAATCCAAACTTGGCACCAAAGAAAGATGCATGTTTAACACAAATAGTATAACACACTCTGCAAGTTTTTCTGTTTGCATGAATATACTCATGCACGTGCAGGGGTGACTTCATTTCCCCCGTATCTCCTTCCCCACACTACTTCCTCTTTTGCTCCTCCTGGCAGCTCTATATCCTCTCCATTTTCTCTACTCCCTTCTTTCCTTAACACTCATGAACCAATTTTATTTTATTTATATCCCATTTCCCCCCCCACCCCCAGTAGGGATACAAAGCAGTTTATACCAGTCTCCTTACCTCCATTTTATCCTCACTGCTGAAAGAGTGTGATGGGCCCAAGGTCACCAAGGAAGCTTTCCTTTGACCAAGTGGGGAACCTGGGTCTTCCAGGCCCTAGTCTGACACTCTAACACTGGTTCTCAGCTTTCCCTCCTTCCCTCCCCTGGCAGCCTCTCCCTGGGAAAAGTCTGACCAACTTGCAAGTGTCATGCAGTAGTAAGCTGTTCAGGTGAGCTGTACGGTGGCCATTTCCGGGCACGGCCAAGTTGAGCAAGTTGTGGAGAGGCTGCCACTAGGCCCAGGTGAGTCATGTAGCAACCAGTAGCTACCATTGCGCCTGGGTGAGTCATGCAGGTTGCATAGCAGCAAGTTGCCTAGGGTCAGCTACTAGTGCTAGCCCCAGTGAGTCCTCACTATAGGGCAGAATGAAAGTGAGCAGGATCAACTGGGAGCCCAAAAAACCCTGAAAAGGGCACTCTACCTACAACAGAAACCAGGTTTAAATACTGTTGTGGTTGCCTAGGTAAAGGTAAAGGTTTCCTTTGCTCAAAAGCCAATCGAATCTGACTCTAGGGTTGCGGTGCTCATCTTCGTTTCCAAGCTGAAGAGCCAGCGCTGTCCAAAGACATTTCTGTGGTCATGTGGCCGGCATGACTAGATGCCGAGGCACATGGAACACTGTTACCTTCCCACCGAAGTGGTACCTATTTATCTACTTGCAATTTCATGCTTTCGAACTGCTAGGTTGGCAGGAGTGTGGTTGCCTAGCAACCCACATAATGTCCACTGATTTTCTTAAAGGTACAGGCCACTGACATTCTTAAAGGTACATTTATTATTGAGGGGGGAACAGGCTTACTTGAGAGGTAGTGGGATCTCGTTCTTTGGAGGTTTTTAAGCAGAGGCTAGATGGCCATCTGACAGCAATGCTGTTTCTGTGAAATTAGGCAAATCATGAGAGGGAAGGCAGGGAGGTATGAGTTAGTGCTTGGCTCTTGTGGCCCTTTCTTACATGTTCAGGGTAATGCCGATCATCACTTTGGAGTCAGGAAGGAATTTTCCTCCAGGCCAGATTGTCCCAGGGATCCTGGAAGTTTTTTTGCCTCCCTTTGGGCATACAGCAGGGATCATTGGGGGTGTGTGGAGAGGAAGTTGTGAATTCCCAGCATTGTGCATGGCATTGGATTAGATGACCCTTGGAGTCTCTTCCAGCTCTATGTTTCTAGACCAGAGAGGCCCAGCCAGATTTGAACTTCTGCTCAGCCGTAAAGATCACGTGGTTGATGATGCATTCTCCACTTAATCTATTGCACAGTGTGGTAAAATGCAAAGGAAGGAACTCTACATGTTGCTTTGGGCTCCTTGGAGCAAGTGTGCGATTTAGGGAAAAAAGTAATACACACATAATTTTTGCTGTTAAAGTGCTGAGCCTCCAAATAATTTTCTGAGCAGATTTGGGGGTTGAACCTTGGATTTCTGGCCAGATTTAGAATATGGGACCCCCAATGTGTTATATTGCAGCAAGGGTTGAGAAGGCAGAGAAAGAGAAGAGGCATGAAGTTAAGGAACAGGATGAGCAATAAGGAAACCATAGAACTGGAAACCATAGATGAGCACTGGACCCCTTGGTACAGCATGCCTTGCCCAAGGCCTTCTTCAGGCTTTGCTGCTTTCACAGATATTGCCAACATATTTATAACATTGTTTTTGCAAAGTGTTGAATAGCTGGTTTCAATTTCAGTTACGAAACTATGTTTCAAGGCTTTGCTATGCATGGAATCCCCAAAGTCCTATGTAACTGAAGCAACGGTCTGGATTTTACCCATAGACTGAAGCCCATTATTTTTTTACAGAGACCTTACTGGAGGGCAGCCAAAAGTGCTCTCCAGTGTGGCTAGGGTTTCCAGCTACCCATGCAGGGAGGGGGAACTCCCACTTCTGTTGCCCGCCCTTGCTCTGGTCAGGAGAGGGAGGGAAATGGAGGGGAGAGCAAAGCTACTGACATTTTGGTACCACTTGGAAGACCTGGAAGTATAGTTATACATCCCTGCATGCACAATGTTCCAGGAACAGACCAAATCTGTATGGCATCAGTGATGCTTTTCAGTCCCAGGTCTTTCCCCCAAACAGCTCCTTGGGAGCATGGATACAGGTCTGGCCTAGGTGCAGCATATGCCTATTACAATTGACTCTGCTGGTTACAATACTGAAGGTAAATGGCCAAGGTTGTTCAGCTTCACTATGGCTCTAGTAACCCATGTCTGCACTAGGTGAAAAAGCACATTTATGCCATGTTCTGTGCATCTTGCATTGTGCTCTTCACACCCTTTTTCCTTTGCTGCCCTGATACTTTGAACTGCCTTCCAGAACTCCTGCACAATGCTACCACCTCTTCTACTTCAAGTGTGTCCCTCCTCAACTCCCTTCCTTCCTAACATCTAACCCTAAGGATAACTGTGTCTGCCAATTTGTTGAATGCTACCGATAAACAACATTGACTGAATAGGTGGAACATTCAAAATGGTTGATACATTAATTCAGTAAATCTGGAAATTCTAGTTATGCTCAAACACTTCCTGTTTGGCTCAACTGTTATAAGCAAGGAGCTGATTGTTTGGCAAGGTTTCCAGATGTATCTAACTGATACAATTAAAAAGTTTACAGAGCTCCACCCAGCATTTGTCTGCCACTGCTGCTTCAATTTTTAAAAGGCATATAATAAAAAAAGTCCTGTTTGATATTTCTGAGTCAAGGAGCCTTATTACTGAGGTGTCTCTATCTGTGTTTGGTACCTGCTTATGAACCTAGCTAATCTTGCAGTGAGTTCTAGTGAGCAAATCTGAAAATGATGCTGCTGACTATACAGGTACAGGTACAAATGATCTGATATCAGTCCTTTAAAGGATGCATGACTGCACAGATGTGAAGGGGAATCAAATGACTTGAGATTCCTTGCTTTGCAGAAATCCGGTGGGTGGTGACTCGTGAACAAATGCACCCCATCGAGCTCTAATGGGTGCAATTTGGATCAAGGTGGCAGGGAGGGTTCAGCTGGCTCTGATCCCCCCACGAAGCTCTTGGAGGGAGCTTCTAGTCTGGAGCACTGAAGGAGCCACTCCCGAAGTCCTGGCTTGTGGAAGTGAGCTCTCTTTTGCTCCACAAGGTCCCGCTGCAATGAGGCCAGCAATGGTGACCAGAGACATTACCGGACCAGAGCATACAAGAAAGGATAAAAGGATTCTCTCTACGTGGTGATTCAGTGATTCAGCGATTAAAGAAAAAGTGAGTTAAGTTTCAAAAAGAAACATGAGGGTCACGATTGCAGATTTGGCTGGCATGCCTATCTTTGCTATGGGAAAAATAAAGTAGACTCAATGTTTAAGCATCATTATGTAAGGAGAACATTGTTTGATGCATGGACCAGATACAAGAATACAGTTCCTGATGAGAGGCCTTTATGGATTGTTCCTGCTGCAGTTATTCATCCTTTTTCAGAATATAAAGGTAATGATTGGTTGAAATACCAAGAGTTGCTTCAAAAGGAAGGGAAAAAATATGTTTTAAAACCAAATAATGAATTAGAATTTGAGTATGGATGGTTACAATATTGCCAAATACAGGACATTTACAAAAAAGACTGTAAAGAGGTTGGTTTTAGAGCTAAGAACGATGAGTTTGAAGATATATGGTTGAAAAAAGAGCAAAAAATGATATCTAAGTTGTATAAAACCTTGTTGACTGTATATACTCTGGATGAAACTGTTAAAGAGCAAATGATAAAATGGGCCATAAATATGAACAAGGAAATTTCTATGGAAGCATGGGAATTTTTGTGGAAAAAAGCTTTTAAAATGTCAACCTGTGTTAATATAAAAGAAAATTGTTATAAGATGATGTACAGGTGGTATATGACACCAAAAAAGATTGCTAATATTAGTATGGATAAGAACTTGAGCAATAAGTGTTGGAAATGTAAAAAAACAGAGGGTTCTTTTTACCATATGTGGTGGTCATGTGATAAAGCAAAGGTACACTGGTCAAATGTACATTGTGAGATGCAGAAGATATTAAAAATTCCTATTAGGAAAAGTCTGGAGCTTCTTCTCTTAGGTTTGACAATGGAAAAAATTCCACAAGAAAAAAGGACATTACTATGGTATATGATCACATCGGCGAGAATGGCTTTTGCTCTACAATGGAAAGCGGAGAAGGTGCCAGATATACAAGACTGGTTAAGGAAACTGCTGTTCCTAGCCGAAATGGACAAAATGACGAAAAAACTAAATGGACAAATGGCAGAACAATATCTAAAAGACTGGGAAGGCCTGAAATTCCACATGGAAACTGAATATAGAATGAAAGGGAAAATGTACAATCTTGATTCGTATTGACATTGAATGAGAAAGGAAACAAATACCAGATTGTACTGTACCTTTTGGAAACTAGGTTTGAAAGAGTCAGGTTTTTACATATTAGAATTGTGTTACCTGGTTTGTTGATTGATATAAGATTAAACTTGATTACCTTTTAATTCTTTTTTTTTTTGTTATTAGCAGTGTTGGAAGCCTATTGGGGTGGGTGGGGGGATGGGATGTAATTTTTTAAACTGTATTGGTAACGATGTTTAACAATGTTGAATGTACTCCAATAAAACTTTGTTTAAAAAAAAAAAGTTTCAAAAAGAAACATGAATGTAACGAGGGTGAAGGAGTAAATAGTACAGCGAAGCAGCACAGCTCCATAGAGAAAGGGGAGGGGGGAACCCTCGGAGGAATAACCCTACCCAGCATCAAAACAGCAGCGTAAATGAGAAGCATGCCGAGAATAAGCAGTTAAACCTCACCTTACTCAAGCGGAACGCATCGGGTCCAAATATCCACATCATAGAAAAATCTTTGAACTTTTTGCGAACTCTTATCTAAGTATAAACAATGTCCCAGCGTGGTGGAAAAATGGCATCCAGAGGCAGAGGCACCACAGGAAATGCCAGCATGGCATCACCGGTCACAAGACAGGAAAATACCAGCAATATTGCCTCTACAATTTCTGAAGCCCTGCGCCCCCTGCTGGACCAGATGATGAATCTCAACCAGAAATTTGACAAGTTGCAGAAAGAGCTTAAATAGATGACAGCTAAATCAGAGAAGATGGATAAAAGGATAAAAAAGTTGAAGCCAAGTCCAAAGAAATAGATCAAAGAATGGACACTGCTGATAAAGAAAGAGCATCTGGAAACCAACAGTTAATACAGCTTCAAGTGGAAAGATCTTTGTATGTCTTAAGATTTCAAGGGGTTCCAGAGAAACAGGATGAGAATCTAAGAGAAATTTTAAGTGAAGCATTGCCCCCCTTAATCAATAGCAAACCTGAAGTAATACAAGCAGATATTGACATGATTTACAGAACTTACACAGAGTTTGTAAAAAAAAAATTAATCTCCCAGGGGAAATTTTTGTAAAATTTACAAAAAGATCAACAAGAGATTTAATACTTAAAGCATTTACTGTGACAACAGTTAAAATCCATGAGGAGGAGATTAAAATTTTAAAAGATGTTCTATATGAAACATGTAAAAAAAGAAGACAATACAGAAATATTACAGCTTTTCTTCAAAAGAACAATGTCCAATACAGATGGATTTTACCAGAAGGACTCATTTTTAATTTCCGAGAGAAGAAGGAAAAGATTGACTCTTTATTAAAAGCAGAATTATTCCTGAAGTATCATCAAACTTCGACTAAGAAAAAGAATGGAGCAGAGGATGAAAAGGCAACAGAAAAAAACAGCAAACAACGGAAGACTGATATGGATAGTTCATCTTCTACTGATACTTCGGTATCCCTAGGTGAAATATTTGACTCTGACACTAACTCTGATTTGGGTGCAGCTGCGCCCAAACCCATGAAGGTTAAACTTCCCTGGCAAAAGAAGAAGAAACATAAAGATAAGAAGACATCCAAATGAAGACCTGAGATCTTCTATGCTCAATACTGTCCAGATGTGATATAATATCTAACAATTTCTTTTTGTTTTTTATATTTGAAAATACTAATAATAGAATGTGAATCATGTAGAGGAAGATCTAAAGCGTATTGATAGATCATCATGCTACCTGGTTACTCTCTTAGTAGTTCTGTAGTTTTGTAGTATATAGTGGAAAATAATAAAAAATATTATATATATAAAAAAGAGATTCCTTGCTTTGCAATATATTGGTCAGTTTAATGACCTGACAAAGACCATGGGGTATATTGCTCTTTTCTGTAAAATGAGATGATTTAGTTCTCAGACTGGGTAAAAGCAGCCACAATGCATAATTATAGAATAAGAGAGACTTGTCTTGGCAGTAGTATGTGCAAAAAGGATCTAGGAGTCTTAGTAGACCATACACATGAACATGAGTCAGCAGTGTGATGCAGTAGCTAAAAAGGCAAATGCAATTTTGGGCTGTATCAACAGAAGTATAGTGTCTAGATCACACAAAGTGATGGTACCACTTTACCCTACTCTGGTTAGACCTCACCTAGAGTATTGTGTTCAGTTTTGGGCAGCACAATTTAAGAAGGGTATAGACAAGCTGAAATGTGTCCAGACAAGGGCAACAAAGGGGTCTGGAGACCAAGTCCTATGAGGAAAGTTTGAAGGAGCTAGGTACGTTCTGCCTGGAGAGGAGACGACTGAGAGGTGATATAACAACCATCTTCAAGTACTTGAACGGCTGTCATATAGATGATGGTACAGAGTTGTTTTCTGTTGCTCCAGAACCAATGGGTTGAAATTAAATCAGAAGAGTTTTCAGCTAAACATGAGGAAGAACTTCCTGACAGATAGAGTGGTTCCTCAGTGGAACAGGCTTCTTTAGAAGGTAGTGGGATCTCCTTTTTTGAAGGTTTTCAAACACAGGCTAGATGGCCATCTGTGAACTTAGGCAGATCATGAGAGGGAGGGCAGGAAGGGTTGCCGCAGTGCTTAGTTCTTGTGGTCATTTCTTACACACTCAGGGAAATGCTGATTGCCATGTGGGGGCCAAGAAGCAGTTTTCCTCCAGGCCAGTTTTGCCAGGGATCCTGGAGGTTTTTTGTTATCTTCTGGGTGTGGAACAGCAGTCACTTGGGGAGTTGGGAGTATTTGTGAATTTCCTGCATTGTGCAGGGGGGTTGGACTAGTTGATCCTGGAGGTCCCTTCCAACTCTACGATTCTAACCTTACTCTGCAGCACAGTAGCTACTGTGCCTGTACAAAGTTGCTTAGCAAGAACTGTGTTCAAGGTGAACTTTGACAGGAAACATCAAGGCAATCCAGTCAGGAGCTTGCCTTGTGTGTAATCAAGAGAGCTGGTGACCCTGTTCATGCTGAAGCTCTCAGCAAGCCCAGTAAATTGTGAGTGTGCTCCAGCTGTGGGTAGTAGCCAGAGGCCACACTGAATGCTGCCCTGGTGCAGCTACAAAACCATTCTGAAACCCTGCTTTTTAATAGCTGTGAACAAACCATCAATGCCATCCTATGAGATATTCAATACAAGAAGAAATTGGCATTAGGAGCAAGGCAGACTTAATTTCTCAATGTCTTAGCTACCTGTCTGTCTGCCATATCCAGGATCAGAAAAGCTGATCTGGTCCCTGGCCAAGATAGCCAATTCTTGTCCTATCCAGAAGAATTTTTATATGGGCCATAAAGCCCAAAACAGTCCCCTCCCCAACTGATATCAGCAAGCACAATTGTATGCACCATCCTTACCTGCCAGGCAGTCTTTTCCCTGATGATGGTGGTCTGAATAATGTTACGCATACACACAGAGAGCTCTGTTTATATGCATTTAGACTGATATGCATATATAGAGAAAGATCTGGAAGTCACTGTCATGAGCTTTGCTTGAATGCCAACATCAAATTTAGGGGAAAGCTAACCCAATACCGTAGTTCCGTCTTCTGGAACCAGCATTCTGTCTATTAGGGATGTTTGCCTGAAGCCTTCCCACTTTGAGCTGCTAATGTATTGATTCCGTTAGCAGCACCTCACATTGTATTATTTATAAGAAACAATATTCTCTTCTCCCTTGACAGTGTTTTCTGGCTGTAGGAACTGTCTCAGCAAGAAAGGTGCTGGAATGATTTTGGTTATGTTTCCATAGCTACCTTGCTACTAAATGTGGTTTGCTCCACTTTAAAGTCAACTAGTATGCATATGTGCACACATACTTTAGCAGATGAAGTATCTGCAAGCTCTTCTCTGGCCTGCCTATTACTGTCTGATTTTATGCAATTTGCATGTTTATGAAAAGGACATTTGCTGCATCCCAGTTACAGGAAATTTTTCATTTGTGTGTATGTCTGTGTGCACAGAGGCTAGAGGTGGAGATAAGATGCTTGGGGTGGGAGTAAGGGAGCATCCAGGCCAGGTTTCTTCCCTTGTGGTTTGTGTGTTCCAGTCAGCATTTATAATATCATAGATATTTTTTTCAGATTGCTTTTTTAAAAAAAGGAAGTTTGAGGTAGAATGGTGCCCCCTAGTGGCAGTTAAGGACTTTACACTGTAAAATCCATACATCAAATGCAACCGGAAGAGAAAACAAGAATCCCACCCTCCCCATCATCTAGCAGTATCCGTAAAGTGTAATTATTATTTTATGTTATTTTTAGATTGATTTTTGCTACAAAATTTCATCTTGGAAAAAATCATCCTGTGCATACAGATAAAATCCACCGAGTTGAATAACAAATCATTTGACATACTTGCTATTGAATATTCCTTTGAATATTACTGTCGTCTGTTTAATTCCAGACCTGCCCCCAGTGGGGGAGGTTGAAACTGTCTCTAAATGAGGCAAGAGGGCATTTAACAAAAGGTTCAGGTCCCAGGGGGATGCTACTTGTGTTTGGTTATTATGTCTAGGTTTTTACAAATGCCAAGCCTTGACAAAGAATGTGTTCTTCTTCATCTCCAGAGTCATTCCTCCCCCTTCCAAACTTGAGATGACCATTGCGAGGAGGCATATGAGCCAAAGTCAGGGTACCATTTCTGTGTAGGGCTGCACATGACAAGGAGTCTCCATTTCTCTGTTACCACCACGACAAATGCAAAGGCATTGTTGGTAAGGGAGGAATCAACTTCCATTCACTCACAAGACAACTGCTGGGCAGAAGCGGGGTAGATTTGCACCTTGAGCTGTGGTTTCTTCCCGCAGCCAACACATTTATCTCCTCCACTGCTTCCTGGTGAGGACTTCCACCTCTGCACTTCTCTCTACCTACAGTGTGCTGAACCTTCAGTGAATCTCCACTGCAGTCAGTTCAATGGCAACAAGATAACATCTGATAACTATTAAATCACATGGAGTCTTGTTATGTATGAATTATTCAAGTCTTCTGCAAAAGAACCAGTGGAGCATCTTACAGAGTATATGCAGCACCATATTGTCTAAAGGGCATCCAGTTCCAGTATCAGAACTAAAAATGCAACCATTTTCTCCTTCCCATCTGTGTTGGTGCAATCCACTCCTGGGTGCAATCCACTATACCAGCTTATACCAGATATAAGAGTTGGTGTGGTTCACATAGAGTTTCCAGATTGGTTGGAGCCTTTGTTTTCCTTTAAAGATGTCTCATGATACTCCAGGCAGTATGTGACCAGACTTTGGTTAGGATTCTATGGCAAATCTCCACTGATGGAAAGTATTTCCATTGGGGAAGAGAACTTCCTCACTATCACCCCTCTTGCAGCAGCACAAAATGACTCCTGAAATGTTGCTCTTGAGGGACAAGGGACCCCCTGGAAAAACATGAAGAGGGAGTCAGAGGTCTGTAGCAAGAAGAAGGCATTTGTACAAATCACTGCTTCCTCCATTAGCTGAATTTTTCTGCAGAATCCAACCCATTGCATGGAATATCAGGACAGCTTTTCAAGACAGTTTCATCTTCTCCCTTGTCTTCCACAGCAGGTAGATCTTCTGTAGCCCTGTAATACTAGGCAGTAGGTTTTTTTAAAAAAGGACAATGCAAGCTGCCAATCAAATAATCTACTTTTCACCAAACCATCTACTACAGAGAGACAGAGACAGCAACATATCACCAACTCCAAGCTGAAAAGTACCAGTTCTCATGGCTTGGCTACTGATCTAGAGCCATTGTCCACTCAGTTAAAGTCCTTTGAAATGTCTGAGAAATGAAGCTACAGTCACTGCTGGATGGTTCAACAACTACTATCAGGCAAGGCTATGCAATCTTGGTTGTTTTCTGTTGTATACTTTGCCCTGTTGGCAAGTAGCTTATTTAGTCCTCATGGACAGCAATCCCAAGCAGATCTACTCAGAAGTAAATCCAATTTGATTTAATGGGCAAAAGCAAGAGTTCTTAGGACTGTAGCCATGGTGTTTTTAATTTTCTCTGACCTGTACTTTATCTTTTTTAGTATTTTTTTCTTTCCTACAATTCCTTCCTTTCACTCTTTGTTTCTTCTGCTGCTGTATTCCTTCCTACCACAGCAGCCAACTGCTCTCTCCTTATTTTTAGTGAACTCCCCATCTCCCCTCTTCTCCCATCCCAATGGCCATTTTTGAATCTCAGCATTCTTCCCTATCCTTACGGAATGTTGAGGCTCACTCATTCTGATTTCTTATAGCCTTTGCCAACATGCCAGTTAAGGACAGCTCTGTTCCAGTGGCCACAGAAAAAAATAATAACTTGAATCCATTTGAACAGGAGCTGTTCCAGTCAACAGACTGATGCTAGGTTACTTTCTGGTAAATTCTGTATTTCCCCCCAAGGACTTCCCCCCATTTATCCAGTGGCAAAACTAGCCATTTTGTGGGGCACTAATACAAAGCCTATGAAATATTTTATCTTTTGGAATGAAACACTTTTTAAGACAAGGGTATTTGTTAATTACATGGAATGTGGAATACGAAGATCACTATGTAAGGATATACAGTACGGGATAATAATTTCTGTTTAAACTGTAGACGTATACAATGTTCAAGGACACAGTTACTGTTTGTATGTGAGTAGCTTTGTCCTCAATAAATATGCTATAATGTTATGATAATGCACTACTGAAGAATTCAATGTTTTCATTGTTATAAAGCTTACCTTGATCTCCAAATAGCCTTGTTATCACCATATGAGATTGCTTATGACAAAATAACACATTTTATTTTTTAAACTATATATTTCTGTTTTCTGTTTTCAACTACTATTTTCCCACCTTTCAGATGAAAAAAAAAACTAAGATATTTTTCTTTATTATTATTTTTTATCACTTTTCTTTATTATTTACTTATTTATTTAAAATGCTTGCATGCCTTCTTTCAGTCCAATTAGGGCCTCCAAGGTGGTGAACACATAACAAGATATTAAAACCAGCTCACAAGGTACATATTGAAAATGAGCAATAGAAGCAAACATAAAAGCAACTTCTATAAGAGTCAGTTTGGTGTAGTGGTTAGGAGTGTGGACTCTGATCTGGGAGAACCAGGTTTGATTCCCCACTCCTCCACATGCAGCTGCTGGTGTGACCTTGGGTCAGCCACAAGTTGTCTCAGAGCTGTTCTTTCACGAGCAGTTCTCTTGGAAAAGCTCTCTCAGGCCCACCTACTTCATAGGGTGTCTTTTGTGAGGAGGGGAAGGGAAAGGAGATTGTAAGCCACTCTGAGACTCCATCGGGTAGTAAAAGGTGGGATATAAATCCAATCTCCTCCTCTTCCTCCTCCTTCTATAAAAATGCACACACATAACACACACATACCAAAAATTAAAACCAAACAAGAAAAACAAGAAGGCTCTTTCTTGGGTTCACCTGTCTAGCCTTAGATAATGGGGGCACCTGAAGCAAGGCTCCTGAAGATTATTGTAATGTTCAGGTAGGTTCGTGTGGGAGTAGGTGGTCCTTAAGGCATGCAAGTCCCAGGCTGTATAAGGGGTACTGAATTCATTTGTTATGAGGTCTCAATCTGACATAATTTTTACTTTGTCTGGCTGCGCCATAAAATGTCAGACACTGGAGATATAACCTTTATAAGTGACACAGGCAAACCCAATTAACTTTTTTTTTTTGCTCAAAATGTAAAGAAAAGCAATTGATTCCTAGCAGTGAAAGCAATTGATTCACTGGGGAACCCACAAAAGACCCAATAAATGTATTTAATCATATACAAGATGTTTCCCCCCCCCGGGGGGGTATCTTACAAATTACTACTTTTTGTATATGTTGCACTTTTAGGAGATGAGTCATCATCCTTGCAAGTAAATAAAGTAGTTTTTCAGCACCTCCCCGTACACCTGGCCTCAGCAGCTGAGCACAGCTACAATCCATCTCTTGCTCTTTGTTTCTTCTCTTCCCCCATCCTACCTCTGAGGGTCTTGAGGATGCACACCGGACTCCCCGCTCTACCACCCCTCCCCACCACCATGACCAACAACCCTGTGAGATGGGCCAGGCTGAGCGATCAACCTCGAGTGACTCCAGTGATGGGGTCCTGGCCCAGGAGAGAGGAAGCTGAGCCAGGATCTTCCAGATCCCCCAACCCCAGTTATCATCCCTTCCCCATTTCCTACAGAAAGTCTGAGGGAAGACCTGATGGAAAGTCCGTTTCCAAAACCTTCAGGGGGTGCTTTTTGTCCACCCATGACCCCTTTTCCCTCATGGGTTGAGAACCGGTGGGGGGAGAAGGCAGATCGCCATCCCCCACCCACCCCAACACTCACTTTACCTCCCAGTTCTGCAACTGTTCAGATGCGTGGTGGCAACATCAGTGCCCCTTTTCTGTTTGTTCCTCCACTCGCTTCCGAGGCTGGGAGGTCTTTTCCCCTCAGAGTGGCATGCACAAGACAGTTGTCTCCCAATCTATGTGCCAGACGTCCACCTCCTCTCTTCCCCACTGGGCCTGTCCCTTTGTCAGCTAACTGCCACTCTGTGTGCCCATTCTTACCAACCCCCCTTATGGTTGCCACTTGGAAAGAACCCCCAAAGCCGATTGGTGCATTGGTGGCAGTGTTGGCAGCTCAACTCCACCCCCACCCCCCATGTAGTGGCTTCTCTAATCCTCAATGATCTGTGGTTAGAGGAGGCAGAAGGGGGGGAAACCTCATATTTCTCTGCCTTCGTTTCCATTCCCCCACATGAATTTAACTTAGCCTCTTTGCCCCACCCCTAGACATTTCTTTTCTATTTCTTGACAGCTTTGACCACACACACACGTACCTCACACACATCCCCCACCCGAAGCAGCCTCCTGCCTTCTCTCACACCAGTTGCTCGCAGGCAAGGTAAGAGCCTTGGATGGGCCAGTTTGAATTGGGCCAGTAAGCAGACTGGAAGCCAGTGTAGATGAAACCAGATTAGAGGTATACGGTCCCTACAACACACTCCAGACAGCATTCTCATGTCAGCATTCTCTACCAACTGCAGTTTCAAGACATTCTCCAAAGGCAGCCCCACAAAGAGAATGCATGTGGTAAGGTAGTGTAAGGTACCACAGTTTTCAGTTTATTTATTTATTTATAATTTGAAGTTATAAACCACCTTTCCCTGAGTACACAGGGCTCAGGGTGGTGGACAACAAAGATTAAAAACAATAAGACAATTTAAATGATTAATAAATAATAGATAAAACAGATAAAACATTTAGATGATGCATCATTCCACCTGTGTGTCTGCCTCTGAGGTGGGGGGGCAGAGAAGCAGGGAAAATGGGAGGAAAAAGGGTGTGCCAGTAAGATGGTACCCGTCACTGTCATCAACATCTCTGCCTTGCAAGCCCTGTGGAACTGCATTAAGTCTCTCAGGGTGTAGTTGTTATTCAGCAGGGAGTTCCACTAGGTGGGAGCCAGGGCAGAAAAGGCCCTGGCTCTGGTTGAGGACAGTTGGACATTTAGTATTGGATGTAATTGCAGTTTTGCTTATAGAGAACTACTAAGGCATTTATAGGGTTAAATTTCATAAATATGCCAAATAATTGTATGTGCTAATTAAGTTAGAAATGATTAATTTTGTGTTGCTCAAATGGCAAAATAAGTTCAGGTTTAATATGCATATGTTTCAATACCTTACATATTTTCTATTTTCCCCCTGAAGATAGTTGAGGGGAAAACTCCCCCCCCCCCATGGGTTCAGAATTTCTATAAATTTTTCATCTCTGGTTATAGCAAGGTTGTCTCAAGATAGCTGGCCCCTCCTCATCCAAGACAGAATTAATTTGTGAGTTCACATGCCCCACCATGACAGCATGAGAGCACATCTTTAAATCCTCTGAATGTCACTGCAACTTAACGTGCTTAACTGTTGAGCCCGGAGAAACTCAAAAAGACAGAACCAATGTTGTGTTGTGGATACATTGTTGGACAAGGGTTTGGATCCTGCGTAGAATTCTGCTGATCCCCCTGCTCCTTTGATCTCCCACAGACAATCCCCCCCCCAGCACCAGCATTTTAGGGTGATTTTGGGCTACCAGTGGAGGTAGCATAGGCAAAGATAGCCCCTCCTCCCTGTGCCCGAAGAAATTCTAGAGGGAATCTGCACCTAGACTGGGGAGAGTGGAGCTCAAATCCCTCTTATGCATGAAGTGCAGTGGGTGATCTTGGGCCACTCACTCTCAGCCCATCCTGCCTCCCAATGCAAATAAAACAAAGACCACCTGCACAGCCTTTGAACTGAGGACCAATGGCTACTACTTCTCTAGCCCTTACCCCATCCTTCAGCAAACCATCAACTTTGGGCTTTCTTCACAAACACATTGTACACATTTAAATGTTTGCGTAGGAATTTATTTTATGTCATTTTTTTACAGTTGAAAATTGCTTCATGAAGAGGGGAGGAGAGATGGTTGCTTCTTGAATGACAGAAGGACAGGTCAATCAGTATTGTGCACAGCCCATTATGCTGCAAACCAGAAGAGCATTTTTTCCTGATGATGGCTGTGCTTAAAGTGTCATGAGTATATTTCAGCAGTAGGTTCAATTGTAGAGGGCTGGTGTGGTGAGGTGGATAGAGTGGCAAGATCCCGGAAGACCCAGGTTAGAATCCTCAGTTCGACCAGGGAAGCCTGCTCTCAGCCTGGCCTGTCTCACAGGGCTCTTGTGAGAAAATGGAGGAGGGGAGAATGGATGTTCTATGCTGCTTTCAGTCCCAACTGGGGACAAAAGTAGTATATAAATAAAGGCAAATGCATACCCTGTTGCAGTCACAGCTGGGCACACACTTCCTGGAACTTATAGCACCTCATTGGCTTCCATTTAATTTGGAAGTCCCTGTTAAATGGTCTAAGTAGATAGAGGAAGCAGGGAAAGCTCCTTTTACCACTTTAGGATGTACAGAGAGAATAAAAAAGTAGCCACAGCTGTAATAGTCAACAGAATCTGTGCTCAGGATTAAGGAGAGTCTCCTTTTTTATTTTAATCAGTTCAGTGTTTTACAATGGGCATGCAAATAGAAGCTTAAGAGCTTAAATGGGATGTACCAGCATGAAATGGTTTCCTCGCATGCTGCTGGATGTGTGCCGTATAGGGCAGAGTTCTCTTGTCTGGCAACTCATCTTTGATTCACAGAGAAACATCTGTGTCATCAGTGACAAAGAATAATGCAGCTAAGTAGCCTTGGTCAGGTAGTTAACAGGCATTTGATAATGGTCAGGAGTCAGGATCTTTGTTAAGATGATGCAAGAGAGCTCTTCCAAAGTGCGCAGTACGATGAGGCAAGAAAACAGCACAAAAACAGGCGTTCCATTCTCAAAAAAGGACAAGTGAAATCAAAATAAGGTATATATATATATATATTTAGTTGAACCACCAGGGATAAGAAATTTGAGAGCATCCCTAAGAAAGTCTCACACAGCAGGATCTGAGCAGGTCTACAGTTGCTGGATTACCTCTGATCAGAGCATTCACACACAGTCCTTAACCCCAGCACAGATGCAAACCTGGGCCCACTATGCACTGAGGAACAGGCAGTAGATAGGTAAGTATGATCACCATGCAGCATGATGATGAAGTGGGCACCTCAGACAGGAAGAGCAGAGGTCTTTAGTAGCGGGCTTGGCTGAAACACCAGTGGGGGACTGAAAGTAAGGGCACTCAGAGCCAAACTACACATTTGTGTTTTTGAACAGTTATATCTGGGTTTCCTGGATCCCAACACAGGTTCTCTGCAGCCACAGCCCTGCAGCTGTGGGGAATGGCTTTTAAAACATAAAAGAGAGGCCAAAGGAGTCTGAAATGCCACTGGGGAGGGTTGAAGCACAAGCAACTTTCCTTCATGAAAATAGCACTGGGGCAGGTTTCGCTACTCCAGGTGGAGTATTCTATGCACCTGGAGGAACAAAAATGGGCTAAGAACCCCCTCCCCCCCGGTACCATTTTCATGTTGGAAAAGGGGCTGAAGGAGGTAGGAGCCCTTCCTCCCCTCATGGTGGTGCTCTGATCCCGTTTGGCCCTCAGTAACAGTGATCATGCTCTGAACAGACTCTTGAAGAGAGCAAGAAAGCCATATTATACATTTAACTCTAGCAGGGGAAGCTTCTCTCAAATGAGGGGGCTTGGGAAGAAGAAACTGAAAGGAAAGGTAAAGAGGGTCAAATGCCTTTGGGAAGCTTGAAGACTATTTAAATCTACAATACTGGAAACTCAGATACAAAGTATACTGCAGATTAGAAAAGATACAAATAGGTATAACATTATTTATTTATTTATTTATTATTTATTGTATGGCAGAATTACGCACAGGAAGTCTATAATAATATAAAATATGTAGCCAAGCTGATACAGTGGGTATGCAGACCGGCTGGGCAATTCCCCCTAAATGTTAATATCAAGATTTTCAATCTAGATTTTCAAGTTTTATTCAAAGTATAAGCTTTCATGTGCAAAACCCACTTCTCCAGACAAATGGGATAAAATCTCCTCAAGGGTTACTTACAGGAAAAAAGAGGGTGGGGGGCAGTTGTTAGGAGGGGCTATTCAGAGCCAAGATGCATATGCAGAGCTGAAATTGGATCAGGTGACTGGTAAGATCAATGGACAGCAGCAAATTAGCACATAAATGCAAGAGTTAACAAAAAGATGTGAGAATGATGCTAGAGTCCAGCAATACACCCCCAAGACAAACCAAGCTCAACCCTGCGTACAGTGAGGCTCTGTATTCTTGGTGCAACAGTGGGAGGTCTTCTGGAGTTCTGGTCCTGCTGGTGGACCTCCTGATGGCACCTGGGTTTGGGCCACTGTATGACACAGAATGTTGAACTGGATGGGCCATTGGCCTGATCCAGCATGTCTTCTCTTATGTTCTTAAGAAGAGAAAGAACAGACCTTCCAGGTTCAGCAGCTGCAGGTCAGTAAGCAAGGAAGAAAGTGGGCTCTGGGTAGACCTGGGACAACAAATAGAAGGAAGTGCAGCTTACAAATATAAATGTGTTTTGTGTGCCTCTTGATAAGCAAAAATTACTACTGCTATCATGGTGAACCAGAGGCCAGGCCAGTTAAAAGCCACAAATAGGGGACAGTGCCAAGAATTGCCAATATGATGAGGAAATATAAGACTAGATTTTAAAACAGATGAAATTCAAAATGCTATGACAGTATTGGATCACTGGAGATGGAATATCAGCCCTATATTTAGTATCACCAACTGTGAGATTTTTTGTTAATATAGATAACACATTGTGGTGTATGTACTAGTCTTTGTGTGACTGTGTAAAAGTTCCCTTGCTCAAAAGCTAGTTGAATCTGACTCTAGGGTTGCAGTGTTCATCTCCATTCCCAAGCCGAAGAGCCAGCATTGTCTGAAGATGTTTCTGTGGTCATGTGACTGGCATGACTAAATGCCAAAGCGCACAGAACACTGTTACCTTCCCACCAAAGTGGTACCTATTTATCTACTTGCAATTTCTTGCTTTCGAACGGCTAGGTTGGCAGGAGCTGGAACCAGAGATGGGAGCTCACTCTGTCATGCAGCTCATACTCATTGTATGAATTTATTGGTATGGGGGGGGTGTCTCCTTTGTCATCAAACCCACCCACCCCCACATACACGGCTGATGGTCACTGATACTGATACCTTTTTTACTTTGAAGGCATAATCTTTGTTTCCATCCCAAAGGCTTTCAGAAATAATATCATTTTGATCAACTTTCCTTGGATTGGTATTCTGATGCCAAGAGGAATTTGGAGGCATAAGATCTGAGTCTCTGGACTTGCAAGGAGCACCCTGCTATGGTGAGGGCACTTACCATCCTCCTGCCCTATGGTCATACTCAATGAGGAGCCCCCAGAATGCACTGTGATTGAAAACTTCAGCCCAGCCAAGAAGCATTGCCTGGAAATAACTTGTTGATAAGTAGAAAGAACTCTGTAAATCCCAGTTACTGTGCAGCATCTGCTGGCGGCCACGGCCTGCCTCTCTGCTTCAATGCTCCTGCATCCCAATGAGTCCCTCACACTCCCACACTCCTGTCTTGGTCTTCTTTGGGCACTCTCCGTCACTCTTGACTGCTCCTTGTCTTTCTTCATCTGTCTTAGCAGCTTGCTTTCTCGCTCTCTCGCTCTTTTTCATTTTCTCTTTGCCAGCACGTCCCATGCAGAGCAACTTTCAAACTCAATAAACTCCTTAATCTTCACCTTCTCAAAAGAGATAGTGAAACAGATGGAATTTGACAAAGGAGTATCAGAAAACACAGAGAGACAAGCGCTTTATGGGGGGGGGAGTCTCTTTGGTTCTCCTCCTATGGAGAACTAGGTTTCAGCGGAGTAAAGTAGCCTGCAAGAGTGAGCCCATTTCCATGCTTTCAAGCCATGCACTGCACAGCAGCAGTCAGAAGAGGGGAGGGGGGAGAGGAATCAACTCCACTTGAGATCTAAATGCACTGCACATGGTTGAACATGAGTATATATTAGGGTCTGTTCATGCAAAAACTATTCCAGTTATCTCATCACCTGAAGGATCTTCCTGATAATGCTCCTCATTTAGATCAATTTAATCTTATATTGCTTTTCCCCTCTGCTATTAAAGCTAGAAGGAAGCCACATGGAGACCACACTATTTTTTCACATATTTTACCCTGCTTCTTCAAACATACGAAGTGGCATGCAAAATATGCTTACATTAAAATAATATACACAGGATATACTATACCATAAATACCTCCCTGTTCTCCGAACTTTAAAGAAGTCTGGTTTGGCTATCCAGAAGATTCTTGACCAGGCCTTGCATGGACCTGTATATGGTGATGAGAGAATTAAGCTTCCTTTACCGAGAATGTGATGGACAAGGAAGGGAATTTCTAGGAAAACAATCAGTTATGCTGATCTTCCAAGAGAAAATGATTTTTAAAATCAAATAAGCAGATGAATTTTGTCAATTCTACTAAGCATGGGAGGGGTTTCCTCTGATCCTTTGATAAGGGGGATTAAAAGACCAGAGTGGAGTGAGATGGTCAGAGTTTCCTCTCTGGATTTCTCAAGCTTTATTCAACAACGTTCTTTCCCTCTTTTCTCCCTCCCTTCTTCCCTCATGCTATCTTAGCAGTAGTGTCTCTTTTTTCACTTTAAACCCCAGGTCCCTCTTTCACTGTGGTTTCCCCCCCCTTTCATTTTTTCACATTATTTCTCTAACTTTTTAATCCAAAGCCTCTGGACAGGTTGCTATGAATTGCTTGGAACTCTGAATAATTCAGAAGGCTTAACGTACTTTGTAACTAGATGGACCGGAGGTGATTAGGGAGATAAAATATTGTACTTCTTATGTACTATTTTCTATTTGTCTTTATCATTTATTTTCACTGTTCATGTGTTGTATTTGATTTCATTCATGTATGATGCTCTATGATTAATTAATTGACTGAGCCAGCTGGGCTGGGAGAAGGAACTCAGGAGAGATGGGCTTCACTTGAACCAAAAGGGAACCAGGCTGCTGGTGATTAATGTCAACAAGATGGCAGAGCAGCTTTTAAACTAATCCTGGGGTGGGGGGGGGAGTCAACAGGAGCTGTGGAGCCTCTAGTTGGGGACAAGTTGGTCCAAAAGCATGATTACGTAAACAATCAGGGCAGGGCTCTTTTTGTAGAAAAAGCCCAGCAGGAACTCATTATCATAACAGGCCACACCCAACAGCAGAAACTCATTAGGATAGTAGGCCACTCCCCTGACAGCACAGCCCGTTAGCATATTAGGCCACACCCCATGTTACCAGACGTGTGGTCACAGATCTGCCCTTACAGAGGAGGGAGAGCTTGTGCCTGAATAAACCTTGGTCTTAAAAGTGCCACTGGACTCTTCTGGATTGGTACTGAGGTGGGTACTACAAAATATATTCATAAATGAATATTGATAAACGATCTGGAACTAGGAGTGAGTAGTGTAGTGCCCAACTTTGCAGATAACACCAAATTGTTCAGGATAGTGAAAATCAAGGCTGAATGTGAAGAACTCTGAGAGTATCTCCACAAACTGAATGAGTGGGTGACAATGTGGCAAATGAAGTTCATTGCTGGAAAGTGTAAGGTGATGCACACTGGAAGAAAGCCCCCCAACTTCAAGTATAGGCTAGTGGGGTCTAAACTTGCTGAGTCTGAGAGGGGGAAAGATCTTGGAGTCATAGTGGACAGCTCAATGAAAGTGTCAACCCAGTGTACTGCAGCAGTGAGAAAGGCAAACTCTATGCTAGCGATTATTAGGAAAGGGATTGAGAATAAAAATGGACAATATTGTAATGCCCCTGTATATATCTATATTGCATCCTCATTTGGAATACAAAGACATTGCAGAACTGTAAAAAATACAGAGGAGGGCAACCAAGATAACAAGGGGGTTGGAGTACCTTCCCTGTGAGGAAAGGCTGGAGTCTGGGACTGTTCAGTTTAGAAAGAGACAACCGGGGGGGGGGGGGCAATGATAGAGGTTTATGAAATTATGCATGGGGTGGAAAGAGTTGACAAAGAGATTTTTTTTCTCCCTCTCCCCAAACACTAGAACTTAAGGGCATCCAATGAAGCTAATAGGCAGTAGGTTCAGGACAGATAAAAGGAAATATCACTTTACGCAGAGAGTGATTAAAATGTGGAATTCGGTGACAGAGGATACAGTGATGGGTATGGGAATAAACAACTTTAAAAGGGGATTAGATAGATTCATGGAGGATAAGTCTATCAATGACTACTAGCTGTGGTGACTGAGGGGAACTTACACATTCAGAGGTACTAAGCCTCTGAGTCCCAGAACCAGGAGGCAATGTTGGGAGAAGGCCTCAGTCTCTATGCCCTGTTGTTGGCTGTCCAGAGGAACTGATTGGCCACTGTGAGAGATGGGATGCTGGAGCAGATGGACCCTTGGTTAGATCCAGCAGGGCTCTTCTTATGTTCTCATTGAGTATTCTTGAGGAAGGTGCAGTATAAATGTCATAAAACATGACTATATGTTGTTTTATTTGCTTAGTGGTTTCATTCACCTATGATTTATATTGTGCTGAAGAAAACTTTTTAGTTTACTCAAGTCAGACTACCAAGTCGGGGTGTATTCCTTACTGGTCATGTTCACTTGCTGGGGTAAAATAGGACCCAGATATTCAGGTTTAGGGAATCAGGCAGACAGGACCAAAGCTGGAATGCTAGAGAGATAGAGAGACAAGCCATGCAGCTTCCCACTGCTCTCTAATAGGTGGAGTTCAGACTGGCAATTAGCCCCGCAAGAGCCATGTTACAGCCCCGTTTCCCAAGCAGATTAAAGGGGGCATTCACACAGGCACATCTGCCTGGCAACCCGCGCCGTTCCGCTTATCCCCCGCATTAAAAAGATACCTCAGTAAAGTGGTGGCAAATCCTGAAGAGTGCCTTTATCCCGCTGCATTCCGCTTCCCCGATGTGCGACCGCTCAGCTGATAAGCTGGGAGCAAGCCGGAACAGCAACAGCGGTTTGATTGGCCCTGCTCCGCTTTACCGCCCAATGTGGTGCCAGGATCCTCCCCCAATCGGCGAAGTGCGAATGGGAAAAGCCAGCGGTCTGAATGCTCCGGGGTGCCTCGTCCCAGTACACTCCCGCATCAGACAGCCTCGTGTGACAGGGGAACCCCGGAACAGTTTGTTCTGGGGCTTTTGTGCAACGACTGGCTCCCGCTGTAAAATGCCAGTCTGAACTCAGTCATAGAGTACCTATTTCTAAGGGTTTTTTTTTCTGGCAGGCACATTGATTGGATTGGTGTGGGTGAGGCAGGGACAGCCACAGGCAAGAACAGGCATGAGCAAGGCATTTGCAATACAGATCAGAACAATTTTAAAGTGTTTATTAAAAAGCAAAGTGTTTCTGGAGCATTTGAGGGTGCTGTTCTCAATGTGCAATCCAGTTAGGATTTGAACAGAAGTATGTTTGTCTATAACTATTTCTAATGTGGACGCTGGCAGCTCCCAACATTTAAATTCTGAAATTTCACCATTTGTCAATTTCCCCATTTTGTTTCATTAAAAAGCCAGATCTTTAAAGGCAAAAATCAAATGAAAAATTGAATCAACACTTGCCAGCTCTTTCATTTCAAATCCGTTTCTGATTTAGCCATGTTTGTGAAAGCTTGTTATGCTCCAGCTGCTATCCTTGATTGTCCATTCCTTCTTTTCTTTGCTCAATCCCTGCACAAAGCAGCATCTCTTGAACTTCAACTCTGTTTATTTTCCCTTGTTTTAGGCCATGTTATTCTCCTGAATACTTTTCAAATTCAAATTGTATGTGCAGAGACCACAAAATACAATGCAGAGTATCATTAGCCTCCTTTTGGTCTTGCAATATTTCCCCTGGAAACCACATCACATGAACCCACAGATGCGAAATATATCCCCCTTTCTGTTTAATTTTGCTCTCTGTGCTTCAACAAAGATCCAAACATTGCCATTCAATCATTGTTAAAATCAATCAGTAATCAAATATGCAGATATTTCTGTTTTCATCTTCCAGCTGGTAGATGTTCGCAATGCATATGCAAACAATAATAATAATATTAATAAAAAATCCAAACTAGATTTTATACAGCTGATGGAAATACTAAAGCTATGTAGATTTCAAGCAGATGGAGATCTTCCCACTGGTATTTTATGGTTTGATGTTAATATTTTGGTGAATTAAGTGTTGCTCCACAACTTTTTGAGTCATACAAAATCAAGGCTCTTTATTTATAAATGGACAAAACTCATCCATACCAAGAGATTGGTTAGGAGTAGTCAGCCACTAGCACCCTAACTCTTTCCTTTAGCCTGTGTAATACATATAGTTCACATAGCTCTACTGAAAAAACAAAAGCACACTGACATAGGATCCACTGTGATACAATGGATACAGATGGACCTAAAGCCAATCTCAAGTATGTGGTCTTAAGCAAGTTGCTTCTCTCTTAGTCCTTGATGAAAATGAATGTTAGCATTTATAGGTGTACTAGGAATAAGGCCTGTTGTGGAAATAAATACAATGAGCTCTAGAAAGAGGCTTTGGGAGAGTTCCAAGGCCTTGGGCACTCAGCATCAATGTGCTGTGACGACCTCAGCAGGGTATAATAACTCAGAGTCCACCATTTTCTCCAGAGGAACTGATCTCTGCTACCTGAAGAGCAGTTGTAATTTTCAGTGATCCCCAGCCCTCACCTGGAGATTGGCAACAATTTTACCAAGGAGGAAATGGCTGCTTTGTAGGGTGGAGTCTATGGCATTGTACCTGTCTGAGGTCCCACCCCTTCTCAAACCTCACCCTCTCCAGGTTCCACCCCTCAAATCTACAGGAATGTCCCACCTGCAGGGCTAGGACTGGTAGACCACCTCCCAAAAAGAGAGAAAAGAGATTAAAATGGCACGAAAAGAGACTGAAAAGAGACTAAAGAGACCAAGTCACCAGGTGCTCCATATGGTTCAAATGTTTGATGCTCACATGTTTTCGCACTAAACATTCTGATAAATAAAATACATATATTTTTCAATAATATATATTAATCAATAAAAGGCCGGTGTCAGTACCTGGGTTTTGTTGTGTGGAGTGCGGAGAGGACAGTCGCTCCAGGACGATTATTCTCAGAGGATTCTAGTCACAGGATGAGCCTCAGTGGTGACAAAGGAAGGGGGGAGGTTACTTCTGACCTTCGTCCCCCTCTTCCCTGTCTCCCACTTCCCCTCTTTTGACCCTCCAGGTCTCTGCACGTGGAGTCAAGTGGGTGCATCCTCCTCGGCTTCCCTCTTAAATAATCAATTCCTAGGCTTCCCCTCCCCTCACCCACCAATCACTGAGAACTCATTCTGGGTATGTTTCTGCCTTTCTGCCCAGGTGGATCTTGTCTACAAGACATCGAGGTAGCATCTTCATCTCTGCGGGGCTCAATCTCTCTTTCTCTTCATCTTGCTTCCTTTGGGCTTTGGAGCATCTCCAGTTCTCAAAGCTCTGTCAGTCCAGCCCTCTTTGGAGAATACTTCCTGGTCTTCTCGTCTGCTGTATCCCTCCTTGTCTTCCACTCCCCCACTCCCCAGCTCTTCTCCAGCTTGATGGTGGTCTCCTTGCTTGGAGATGGGAGGTAACTCCTGTCTTCCCCGTTGGGCAGAGAGTCCAAACTCGGACAGCCGGTTGAGACCAGAAACAAATTTATACACATTTTGTGTAACTACAAAATGATAAAGAATATAATTTTTCTCTCAAAACTGGAGTGGGATGTAAAATTACTTCAACAGTCACACTAAAAAAACTGAAAAAGTTCTTTAGCTTGGCATCAAATGGATTATCATTTATGATAATATCTACCTAGTGGTTTTCTTCCCATTTAAATTTTTCAGTTTGTTAATCAAGCTATTTTTAATTCCAAAACTTCCAAAAAATATGTAGTGCATCATACAGTAGAATATATTGTGTGTGTGTATATATGCATATATATTCATGCACAGTATATCACTTGGTATTTAAGGCTAAGCTTGTTTCTGGTCCTGATGAGTATGATTAGGATTTTTTTTATTAAATGGAATGCTAATTCAAATAAAAACAAATCAAGAATTTTTAGGTTTTTACCAAATAAAGCAGTGATCAAACTATTTTTTCTTTTCTCTATAGTTTTTTTAAGAGTTTCCAGTTCTTTAAGTTTTTGCCACTCAGTTCCATGCATAGCAACATAGCCTTCCAACATACCCTGTGCAACACTAACTTCCAGCATATTTCCTTTCTGTATTGCACTCTTCAATCATTCATTGGCTTCTTTGAACAGATGATCAGATGCTTCAGAAGTTGCCTCATGGTCCTTTTTTGTCAGTGATATGTTATTTTCTATCTCAGCAATTTTTTCCCTAGACTCTTCTGCTTGTTTAGCCTTTTCTTCCATCTCTTTAGTTAAATATATTTCCTCCTCTTTCTTTTTTTCTCCCTCCTCTTTCAATCTTTATTGAATGTATTACTTTATTATGTATTGCTTATGTGCACTTTGTCTCATAGCAATAAGTTTTGATGTCATGGGAACCAGTTCAGGTTTATTTCCATAGGTTTTCAACGTATCTTTGATCAACAAAATTGCATTCAATGTTCATTCACAAGTGAAAGCCTTGTCCTCAGTCAAAGCCCATCTTGACACAGAAAAACATCTCTCAATGTCTGCATTTCCATGTGATAGAAACAATGCAGTCTTGATAACTTTTTCCAACTCTTGATATTTCCGCCCCAAGCTACATTAGTTTTCTTTAAAATTTTATCCCCAAAACTATCAATTCTTCCTTCAAAAGCTGGGCAGTCTGTCTCCATCTGCAACATTTTCCATTCATCAATGAGAACATCTTCTTTTGTATTGATAGGGAGTTCTCTGGCAACTGAAACTACATCTTGACAGCTTTTTTGGGTTTTCACAAGAGAAGGGTTTAAACATCTCAAAGCTTTCAGCAAACCACAACCTTTCATTACCTTTTCAATCAAGCATTTGCATCCAGCAACATAATGCTCTTTAGCATTTTTCATAAACACCAAGAAATCTTTTTCTGGAAGATGTGAAAGTTCCTTTTTAACTTCCCATGAAACAACAACATCTCTCATGGGTAACATGTTTTTCAAATCAAATAACTTATTCATATCATAGTTATCTTCAGAAACAGACTTGCAAACACATCTAGCCAGTTTCCCTAACAGTTCTTGTAGCTGAGGGTACAGGATATGAATTAAAGGTTCATCTTGTTGGAATCTTTTGGTGACGCTAGTGAAAAGTTCTGCAGAAGATATAGTGAAATACAATTCTGCTCTGATAGTTGAACAATGTAAAAGATTGGTGATCTTTCCATATGAACTAGACTGTAGCACAGCCTGATTCTTTGTTGATGGAATGAATTTAAGAAAGCAATGATTTACTCCTTCCCACTGTTCGAGCAGTCTCTCGGTAGCAGAGGAAATGTAAGCCACCTGGAAGGAGAATGTTTGAGGAATTTCTTTTGAGGTAATCTGAGAACTTCTTGTAACTTTTCATATTCCTCTACCCTCGTTGGCCACACCTCAAAGTAGTGGTAAACAGCAATAGTTAATTCAGATGCACCTTCACCAAAACTCTGCAAGGCTTTTAGATGTGAGTTGTGAAGGGGGCAGGTCCCAATATCAACTAATCCACATGACCTCATTTCAATCAAATTTTTATTGAAAAGTCTGTGAACTTTCTTATTCACATTAGGACCATCTGAACCAATCATCATCAGCTTGTGAATGGGCAGGTTTGCCCTACTGATGGCAGTGTGAATTTTTTCATGAAGAGTTTGTGCATCAGCTTTCCCAATGAAGAATCTCTGCAAATATCTTGAAACTACTTCACCTCTATCCTCTGACTAATATCTCACCAATATCTGGAGCTCCTTTTTGTCTTCAACATTGGCTGTTTCATCAAAACAGACTGAATAAAAGGAGATTCCCACATCATCTGAGATAATCCGTTGAAAATATGGTCCCAACCCATCAGCTATTAAATATCGCATCTTTTTAGGGCTTAAAGAAAAATCAGTTAAACAACCCCTGGAAACATTGCATCAAATGTTACCTTTATGCCACTGCAAGAAGATGCCGAAAAGTTGCAACACACTGACTTCATAACCCAAATGAGTTCAGATACTGTTGCCACATTCTTCGAACTAGAGAGTTTAATAAGAGGTGCTGAAGAACTATGGCTTGATCTGGGATATTCACTCTGGATTGTTTCAGAAGAATCACCAGGATTAGATGCAACTAAAACCATCTGTTTAGCTCCTAGAACATCAGAGGCTAATTTTTTATGTTTAGCATAGTCCGAGTGTTGAAGTAGAGCATGAAGACCTTTGTTCTGAAAATCTACTGTACATGCACAAAGTTTGCAAAACACTTCAGTTTCACTGTGTCTTGATGCCCATGCTGACATCAAATGTCCATTATGGTCTTTTTAAAGAAGCCAATAGGCTCTAAATTTGTACTTTCCCATCATTAACACTTAAGTTCACAGATCAGCAGCCAACCATTTCAACATGAATCCTGAAAAGAAGGAAAAAAGAATTAGAAAATGAAAAAAGTAAAGCATTAAAGTAAAACACTAATACTAAAAAAACTAAACAAAATAAGATACTAATAGAAGAAAACTTAACACTGTAATAAAATGCAACATACCTAATATACTAATGAAATGTAACATTTTCAAGGGGTGGGGCTGAAAAAGGGCTACACAGGAAAATGATACAAGTTAGCTTCTTCAGAGCATCATAACTCACACATACAAGATTTGTGTGCATTATGAGCAAATTCTCATCATAAGAAACTTATAGAAAAGAAATATTGACGGTACATTTAATAAGACAAATCACATACTTTTATTGCATTTGAAGACCAGCACATCCCACAGTCCTGTTCCACAATTTTAATTTCTTGAGTACTTGAAGGCACAAAAAAGGAGAGAAGAGACTTATCCTGAAAAAAAGAGACTTTAAGAGACTAACCCAGAAATAAGAGACTAAAAGCTAAAAAGGAGGCCCGCTCCTTGGCCTGCACCTGGAGTTGGCAACCCTCTCCTTCCAGCTAATCATCAACCTACCTTTATTTCCCCCTCTCTCTTCAGCTTTCCACTCCCCCCCCCACACCTGCAGCCTCTCTCATGCTCTGAAGCACTGACTTGCACAGAGTCCACCATTTTCTCCAGGTGAACTGATCTCTGCCATCTGGAGAGCAGTTGTAATTATGAGTGATCTCCAGCCCTCACCTAGAGATTGGCAACAATGGTTCCCAGGAGGAAAAGTAGTCTTTCTCTGCAATGGGGACCAAAGCAGCTTACATCATTCTCCTCTCCCCCTTTTGACTTGCACAACAACCCTGTGAGTTAGGTTAGGCTGAAAGTCTGTGACCCATCCAAAATCACCCACTCAGCTTCTAAAGCAAGAACCTGGATCTAGCAGACCCTGCTCTGAAGCACTGACTGCTACGCCTAGGGTAGCCAACCTCCAGGTGGAGCCTGAAGATCACCAGGCAACTGATCTCCAGACAACAGATCTCCCCCCCCCGAGAAAATAACTGCTTTAGAAGGTGGGCTGTATGGCATTCTGTTCAGCTGAGGCCTCTCCTCTCCCCAAACCCTGGCTTCCATAGTCTCTTCCAGAAAATCTCAAGGAATCTCCCTACCTGGAGCTGGCAACCCTAGACTCAGGACTGGCCCCAATGAGTTCCTCACAAAGGCCTGCAAAGGGTTTTCTTCCTTTGTCTGAACCAAGCTTGGTTGCCTACAGTGGCAAAATGGGCTCCAGTTTACCACTCAGCTGTTTGCCTCCCACCCTCATCCTGTGCATGTACCTCACTCCTTAAATTCACTGACACGATTCACGGAATCATCACTGCCTTTTTAGAGGGACAGTGAGACCCCTCTGGCCGAATCTCCCTATTTGGGGATGGAATCCTCAATCTTCGGGGGAGCCCTGGAAAGTTGGCAACCGAAGGGTCTGGCCTTTCCTTGCTTCCCTGGGCTACCCCCTCTCTTTGGTATTGTGCAGAGTGGGGGAGACTATGTGGTCAGAGCACAACACAGATTATTAGCCCAAAATAAAGATTTTAAATATTTATACAATTATGGACCACACACACACTGTAGGAGTAAGCATACACTATGAACCAACATGGCATAAATCAACAGGGGTTAAATACAATCCTCTTTCCCTACACCAATACTCTCTACCTCAAGACAGGATCTCTCAGACCAGCCACTGGCTGTACTTCAGCCTCTCTCTCTTGCCCAAGAGAGCAGGGAAACTTCTATTCATTCCCCAGTCCAGCCGACTGTGGAGTGGCTGAATTTCTGCTGCCTCCCAGGGATGAAGACTGCCTTGGGACAGTCCCTGTTTTCCCACCCTTTTTGGCCTTGGGGCTGCTGGGAAGTGTAGTCCAGCAGATGGGGAAGCCCCATTCAACCCAGTGAGTAATACCCCTGCAGACCCCTCTCTAGAACTACAGCTCAATTAAACCTTATGGGGGAACATTTTAAACAAAAAACCACAGCCATCTTACAAACACAGGGAACTGCCATTTCATTACACCTACCAACATCCACTGAGGGGACAGTTAGTCCTACACTGGAAGCAAGCAGGAGAAGTATCTTCATCAAGAGAGAAAACCGTTTGCCAGTAATTCTGACAAGGCACAGGGGGCTGAAGGGGAAGAGGAGCAGACCCAGCACCCGGCCAATGGCACATGAGTACTCTTGAGTGGTGGCTGACGGGCCAATGGCTGAGGGAGTGCATGGAATCTTACCACCCCAAATGAGAATTATATTATAGAGAGATTCCTGCATTTTAATAAGCTCTCCACCTGAGGCACTTGAGGGAGCTTACAAACAGAAAACCATAAAAAGTTAATGCCAGCAGAAAATAATAAACTATTAAAGAAAGGAAAATATACATCACTTATACTAAAGTAATAGCAATAACTGAACATCTCTTTGCAACCTCCGAACAATAGCATCAGCACTAAGAATTCTTTTTTAAACAACCACAAAACCCCAGAAAGCCTGAGTGAACACATACATCTATAACTGTGCTGGAAACCAAGCATACTTGGTACCAGCCCCAAAAGTTCACTGCTTCTGTGGCCACCATCCGTTTCATTGACTGGTAGCACATTAAGCTGACTTTCATGCAGGTTCATATAGTTGGACAACTCCAGTAGAAATGGCGGTGGGAATTCAAACCCGCCAATGGCACCAGGGGGCGTTCCCCTTAGCTTGTATATAGTTGGCCACCTGGCCAGGTAACTTTGTCTTGTGTTGTATAACAGCGAACCATGCTGATCACTACATCGTTGTCCATGGTTTCATTATGCGTCTTACCCACTATACAACAGAAATGCTGCAGCATCTTCACTTGTGAATTTTACCCCATCCATCACCACCACCCACCAGCGAGGGCCCTGGTGATTCTTAATCTGATCTCCCTCTTTAATTTTCAAGGCATTTGGAGGAAACCTTAAACATTTGCAGCAGACAGGGCTGAGCAATATGAACCACTGGCAGCTCCCCCCTCCATAGTTTCCTTTACCAGATTAAATATTTAAATCAATACCACATCCAATGCTGTAGTCATTTTGTTATTTATGTTAATATTTAATTCAATAAAAGCCCACATTTTAGAAAGCTTTTCAATTTATTCTATGCCGCAACTGCAGCTGTAATTTTTGTACGGCACAGATAAGGTTGCCAGATGTCCTTTGTCTTAAGGGACTTTCCTTCTTTTAAAGAACCACTGCTTGTCTGAGATCATTACAGCTGTACAGAGTGCAATGGAATGTCTTTATTTCAGACCTGGCATCCCCAGCAGATCCCCTGTCCCCAACACTTTCATCTGGCTATCCTAAGCAGCCAGCTGAGCAATGCAATTCAGGGAACATGACAATCATTGTGTGTGGAGAAAGTATTACATTCAGTTAAGAAGTGTGGTAGCAGGGCTGGATTACCATGGTTTATTTCCTCATTCCCAGGAAGAAAAATCCGTTTGTTTTAGGACTGTCTGCTTCCTTCACACTTGGAGAACCATGGTTCTGCTGTCTTCTTTTTTAAAAGTACAACATCCTGCCATTTTGAGTGCAGTGGATAAAAACAACGAGTATTCATATTACACAAGAGCAGAAACACATGCTTCCTCTTTTCAAACCTTCACTCTTCTATGGGAAAGAGGAATCATGCAGTGAGAAACATGGACACCAGATGAGGGGACATCACATCTTTTCCTCTCTCCAGAAAGGCAACGAACAACTCTTTTTGTTGTGTATTTGAATGGAAGGAAGTTGTACCAGTCACTCTCTGCTGGCTCCTCACCTTCCATTTCCCCATCTATTGTCCAAGAAATTATAACTATAGATTAGTATGCAAAGCTAACCAGAAGCTACAACACCTTAAAGACTACTGCAACACAAGCATTTGTAGGCAAAGATGTATTTCCTCTTTCTGTTTCTCTCTCTCTCACACACACACACACAGAGAGAGAGAGAGAGAGAGAGAGAGAGAGAGAGAGAGAGAGAGAGAGAGAATAGATTTTACAAGAGTAAGACTGAAAGACAGGTACAGTCCTTGTGATTGTTTTAGTTAGGGATGCATAGCACTGCTTGGTACTACTCCAAAATGTTTGGTATCAATTCTGTTCTGTCAAAACTCTGGCATTGATAGTTGACCTATGAGCAAATGATTTTAATGGGCGACTTTAATGGTACTGTTGACAATGTTGTTGATAGAAAATCAAAAAAAGGAATTGAGGCCATGGGCAAACTTCCTAAAGTCTTTTTCCAATTGATTAAACATGAACATTTGGCAGACGTTTGGAGAACTAAACATCCCAGAGACAGTGAGTACTCTTTTTATTCATCAAGACACGAGTCTTTTTCCAGGATAGATATGATGTGGATGACAGAGAACCTAATCTTGCAAACACGCAAAATTGAGATACTACCTAGGACTCTTTCTGACCACAGTCCGATAAAATGGTCAACGTATGTTAAGAGAAAAAAATTTCGATGGCGACTCAATGAAGATTTGCTGGACAAGCAAAATATTGTGGATAAAATTAGGACAGAAACCCAAACATACTTTCAACTGAACTTAAATAAAAGTGTACAGACGCAGACGGTATGGGAAGCCTACAAGGCTGTGATGAGAGGACATCTGATTGCAATTAATAATAATGAAAGGAAACAACAAATGAAAATAGACAAAGAAATTATGGAAAATATTCGGAAAAAAGAAACAGAACTTAAGAAAAGGCCTGGTAAAAAGAAGATTTTGAGAGAATTGAGGATCCTAAGGGAGCAATATGCGGCAAGGTTGAACAAAGAAGTATTTTGGAACTTGAAAAAATTGCAACAGAAATCCTTTGAAGGTGCAAATAAACCTGGCAAATATTTAGCATGGCAATTAAAGAAAAGAAGAGAGAATAAAACAATCACTTGTTTGAAAGATGGAAATAAAGAGATTTTGGACCCAGGAGGAATTAAAAGGGAATTTTTCAAATACTATGCGACTCTCTTTCAATCGAAACAAGCAGATCCTCAAAAAATGTTGGATTACCTATCCAAAGTTAATTTGATACAACCAAATCCAGAAATGAAAACACTCCTAAATGCTGCAATAACTAAGGACGAAATTAGTAAAGCAATAGCCGAGGCAAAAATCTCCAAAGTCCCAGGCCCGGATGGCTTTTCAGCTAAATTTTATAAAAAATTTCATGAAGATTTGGTTCCGGTGCTGGAGATTCTTTTAAATGAAATTAGAAAGACAGGAAAGATCCCTGACTCCTGGAATGAAGCTGCAATCACCTTAATTCCTAAAGAAATGCAAGATTTAACAAATGTTAAAAACTATCGGCCCATTTCATTATTGAACAACGATTATAAAATATTTGCAAAAATATTGGCAGAGCGCCTTAAAAAGTTTTTGAAAGATACTATTGTGGAAGATCAAGCTGGTTTTTTACCAAATAGACAAATTAAAGACAATATGAGGGTTGTATTGGACGCAATTGAGTATTATGACAAACATCCTGAAAAAGAAGTCGCTTTTTTATTTTTGGACGCAGAGAAGGCCTTTGATAATTTAAATTGGGAATTTATGTTTAAAGTGCTTGAGAAATCTATGATGGGCGTAGAATTTACAAGAATGATCCAATCGATATATAAAGAACAAAAAGCTTCGGTGATTGTTAATGCAGAATCAACAGATATGTTCCGGGTAAGAAAAGGTACTAGACAAGGTTGTCCCCTGTCACCATTGTTATTTATCTGGATTTTGGAGATTTTGCTACAAGCGGTCAGAGATGATGTTAATATAAAAGGGTTGAATATTGGAGGTTTTTCATTTAAATTAAGAGCATTTGCGGATGATATTATGTTTATTGTTGAAGATCCTGTTAATAATATGCCTAAGGTATTTGAAAAAGTAAGAGAGTTTGGTGATCTTGCAGGGTTTTATGTCAACAAAAATAAATCTAAGATACTGTGTAAAAATATGATTGGTACAAAGCAACAAATGTTACAAAATGTGACAGAATGTGAAGTGGTTAAAAGGGTTAAGTATCTGGGAGTTGAAATTACAATGAAAAATATAGATTTGTTCAAGAATAATTATGAAAAATTGTGGGGTTCGATAAAGAGTGATTTAGAAAAATGGGAAAAACTAAGGTTATCTCTTCTTGGAAAAATTGCCGTTATTAAAATGAATGTACTGCCCAGGTTAATGTTTTTGTTTCAGACAATACCAATTGTGAAAGATGGAAAAGTGTTGGTAAAATGGCAAAGAGAAATCTTTAAGTTTATCTGGGCAGGGAAGAAGCCAAGAATTAAAATGAAGATAATGTATGATACTAAGGACAGAGGTGGCTTCCAAGTCCCGAATTTGCGTTTGTATCATGAAGCAGTATGTATGTCTTGGTTATCTGAATGGGTAAATTTGGAAAATAGAAAACTTTTAGCTCTTGAGGGGCACGATTGCAGATTTGGCTGGCATGCCTATCTTTGGTATGGGAAAAACAAAGCTGACTCTATGTTTAAGCATCATTATGTAAGGAGGACATTGTTTGATGCATGGACCAGGTATAAGGATACAATATCGGATGAAAGGCCTCTGTGGATTGTTCCAGCTGCAGTTATACATTTGTTTTCAGAATATAGAGGCAATGATTGGTTGAAGTATCAGGAATTGTTGCAAAGAGAAGGGAAAAAATATGTTTTAAAACCAAATAATGAATTAGAATTTGAGTATGGTTGGCTACAATATTGTCAAATAAGGGACATTTATAAAAAGATTGTAAAGAGTTTGGTTTTAGGGCTATGAATGATGATTTTGAGAATATATGGTTGAAAAAAGAACGGAAAATGATATCAAAAATGTATAAAACTTTGTTGACTGTATATACTTTGGATGAAACCGTTAAAGAACAAATGATAAAGTGGGCCATAAATATGAACAAAGAAATTTCTATGGAATCATGGGAATTTTTGTGGAAAAGATCTTTTAAAATGTCCACTTGTATTAACGTAAAAGAAAATTGCTATAAGATGATGTATAGATGGTATATGACACCAAAAAAGATTGCTAATATTAGCATGGATAAGAACTTGAGTAATAAATGTTGGAAATGTAAAAAAGTAGAGGGTTCTTTTTACCATATGTGGTGGTCATGTGATAAAGCGAAAGCATACTGGTCTAGTATACATTGTGTGATGCAGAAAATATTGAAAACCCCAATTGAGAGAAAGCCTGAACTTTTTCTCCTCGGTTTGACAATGGAAAAAATTCCACAAGAGAAAAGGACACTGTTATGGTACATGATTACGTCGGCGAGAATGGCCTTTGCTCAGCATTGGAAAATGGAGAAGGTACCAGATATACATGACTGGTTGAGAAAATTGTTATTTTTAGCAGAAATGGACAAAATGACAAAGAAATTAAATGGACAAATTGCAGAACAGTACTTAAAAGACTGGGAAGGATTGAAATTGTATCTAGAAACTGAATATAGAATGAAGGGGAGAATATATAATTTGGATACGTACGGATATTGAATGAGAAGTGAAATGAATTTTGAACTGTATGTACTGTTATACATAATATGCTGAAATTGTAGAGGTTATATATAATTTAAATGTGTTACCTGGTTTGTCGAGGTATTTAAGTCTAAACTTGATTGCCTTATAATTTTTTCTGTTTGTTATTAGCAGTGTTGGAAGCCTATTAGGGGGTGGGGGGATTGGGATCTTACTTTTTTGGAAACTGTATTGGTAACGTGATTGGAAATGTTGAATATATCCCAATAAAAATTTTGTTTCAAAAAAAAAACTCTGGCATTGATTGCAAAACCTGATATAGATCCTGCTGTCCATCTGAGTTATGTGTCTCCTTATTTATGTATTCATTACATTCATATTCTGCCTTTCTTTCATCATGAAATTCAGGGTGGCACATCCAAGCACTGAGCAGACCCAGTGCTGTTTTCAGCAAGGTTCTTGAATCACGGACTCTTGAACCATATCCTGAACCCATGCTTATGTTTAAGTTGTTAATTTAGTTATTTCACACCTTTCTCCCTGATGGGGACCCAAAGTAGCTTACTTTGTTCTCTTTTCTTCCATTTTATTCTCATAACAATCCTGTGAGTTAGGTTAAGCTGAGAGTGGCTGACTGGCCCTAGATCATCCATGGCAGAACTGGGATTCAAACATGGAGTCTCCCAAATCCCAGTCCACAGGGCATTTTTTCTGGGGGAATGCGCTGGAACAGCGTTCCAGAACCTCTTTGACAAAAATGTTTAAAAGTTAATGAGTTTTCAGAATACTGATTGAAAACTTTATTTCCGTCTTGAGAGTTCTAGCACCTCTTTTTTAAAAAAACAAACAACAACAACAAAACACCCCACCCCTGCTAGTCTGACACTCTAACCACTGCACAGCACTGGCTTTTTGAGATATGGTCACAAAGTGATTTCCTGCATCACATTTGTTTGGTCCTCAGTTCTTATGAGAAAAAGTGGCATGATTAAACAGAACCCTGTCCTAAGAATTCTGAAAAGGGTAAACTTTCATGAAAAAGAGTCTAAGGGCCTTGATATAATCACATCTATGGGTTGTTTAGAGCAGGTTTCTTACAGAATATGAAATTCACTATCTAATGTGATCAGCTACGTGCCACTAACACAACACACCTACAAGCAGGTCTCTTTTTGTAGCAGGAACTCCTTTGCATATTAGGCGATTGAAAAGTACTGAGAGTGATGAGTCCGTAGAGTGAAATCAGCTCACACTTTTATTTGAAGATCAGGAACAAGACAACTTTACCCGGCTCGCAGGCCAGTTTATATCCCCTGAAAACCCCACACCCCCAGCACCCTCCCACACTCGTGATAGGATGTTTACAGTGGCTGAGAGTCCCATAGGCTCTCGGCCGGGAGCATAACCCTCTGATTGGAGCGGGCTAGGATCCGCTGAGTCCTTTGTTCTGGTGAGCGAAACTCGGACGTTTTGCCTGACTGCGTGGCTTCCTTGCCTCACACGCAGTCAGGTCTGATTGCATTAGGTCTGAGTACATTACAGTGACACACCCCTAATGTAGCCAATCCTTCAAGAGTTTATGGAGCTCTTCTTACATGGGCTAATGTAAGCCGTATAAGGAGTCAAAAACCTTCACCTACCAAGATGAGTATTGTCTAGTCCCACCAGCAGCACTACTTCAGGATCTTAGGTGGAGGTCTTTCACATTTTCTTCTGCCTGATTCTTTTAACCGGAGATGCCAGGGATAGAATCTGGGATCTTCAGCATACAAAGCAGATGCTCTGCCACTGAGCCATAGCCCCATCCCTACCCCTTAGCACAATCAGATGCAAGTCTATTCAGAAGTAAATTTCATTATGTTCAATGGGATTACTCTCAGGTAAGTGTTAGGGGATTCTCAAACACCCATATATTTGGCTCATGTCCTGTTCACTGACTGTGAACACAGAGGTGATTTTTCAATGATTGGTTCAACCGTTCATTGACTCGACTGTTCAGCATATTGCTTCACTGTATTCCTTCCTAACAGTGCAGTGCAGCACAAAGGACTGTTCTTGCAGCTGTGGCCACCATCTTCTCTGCTGTGTCACCAGAGGACTTTTCCAGGGCTAAAAAACAAACAAACAAAATTGGCAATTGCTATTGCAAAAGTGTGCTCTAATGTTTTAACCCAACTTTTAGGGTCCCCCCCTCCAAGTAAGTATCTAGCCCTTTTCCTTGCAGAGTTATAACTTACTACATGCATACAAAACCTATAGTCATAGGAATAGTTCAATAGTCGTGTGAATGTGCAGAGGTGAGGAGTGAGGCTTAATCCTGCTCCCCCCCCCAAACAGGTATTCATTTGCATGGTTTCACTTGCCTGAGCAAGGCCAATATATGTGGGTACTGTGCTCTAAGTAGGCTAAATGTGCATAGGTTGCAGGGGGGAGGCTTGTTGTCACAATCTATATGCATTTATTTACTTATCTATGTTTATCTGACAAGGGCTAAAGTTTATTCGTAGATGGCTTGTGTTCACAAATCTGCTAGTAATGTTGGATAAATGCATGAAGGTCGAGGTAGGGCCAACAGGCTCATTCCTGATCCTGCCCCACATGCAAATTCATTCTACAACAGGGTTGTGTGTGTGTTAAGTGCTGTCAAGTTGCTTCTGACTTATGCCAACCCTATGAATTAATGACCTCCAAAACCTCCTATCATTAACAGCCTTGCTCAGGTCCTGCAAACTGAGGGTCGTGGCTTCCTTGATCAAATCAATCCATCTCGTGTTGGGTCTTCCACTTTTCCCGCTGCCTTCAACTTTTTGTATCATTATTGTCTTTTCCAGGAATTCTTGTCTTCTCATAATGTTACCAAAGTACAATAGCCACAGTTTGGTCATTGTTATGTATGGGGACTGAAATATTGCAGGACTATGCTGCCAGAGACAGGGTGAGCTTGGAGTCGAATAGCAATGGACCAACAGGATTCTGGCAGTAACAAATTAAGATGTAAAGTTTTGTAAATAGCCTATCGTTGGGAGTGGGGTGTGCTGGGGTGTGGTCATTGCAGGCAATATAACTGAGCTGAGGCTCTGGTCTACAGTCTTGTTCTTGCTGAAATCACTGAATAAAGTAGAGCTGATCACTAGACTGGGAGTCTGTTCACCCATGGAACCCACTATTTAACAGTCATGTTAGCTTCTGGGGAGAGTTCAGGCTTTATTCATTCTAGAACTTACTTATTTCTCTTTTTGGCAGCCTACGGTACTCCTAAACCAGTTTGGTGTAGTGGTTAAGTGTGCGGACTCTAATCTGGGAGAACCGGGTTCAATTCCCCACTCCTCCACTTGCACCTGCTGATGTGACCTTGGGTCAGTCACAAGCTCTGGCACAGCTGTTCTCTCAAGGACAGTTTGTGTTAGAGTTCTCTCAGCCCCACCTACCTCACAGGGTGTCTGTTGTAGGGAGGGGAAGGGAAAGGAGTTTGTAAGCCGCTCTGAGACGCCTTTGGGCAGTGAAGGGCGGGGTATAAATCCAAACTCCTCCTCCTCCTCCTCCTCCTCCTCCTCCTCCTCCTCCTCCTCTTCTTCTTCTTCTTCTTCTTCTTCTTCTTCTTCTTCTTCTTCTTCTTCTTCTTCTTCTTCTTCTTCTTCTTCTTCTTCTTCTTCTTCTTCTTCTTCTTCTTCTTCTTCTTCTAAAACTCTCCTCCAGCATCACATTTCAAATGTATCAACTTTCTTCCATGCAGCTTTCTTCATTGTCCAGCTTTCACACCCATAACGTATCAATGGGGAATACTGTGGCATCTATTAACTTGATCGAGGTCACAAGCGACACATCCTTATATTTAAGGATCTTTTCTAGCTCCTTCACAGCTGCCCTTCCCAGTCTCAATCTCCTTCTGATTTCTTGTCTGCAGTCTCTCTTTTGGTTGGTGATGGAGCCAAGGAATAGAATATCTTGAACAATTTCAATTTCTTCATTGCCAGCCTTAAAGATGCGTAACGTTAGGGCTACAGAGAGATAAAAAGCAAAAGGAAGAACAGCCATCTCCCAGGCAGTGTTCCCTCTAAGCTGAGTTAGTGTGAGCTAACTCACAGTTTTTTAGCCTCCAGCTCATACATTTTTGTCTTACCTCAGGAAGGACGGCTCCAGAGCAAACTAATTTATGCAGCAGCCAAATGGCTCACTCACAACTTTAATGCCAGTTGCTCACAAAGTAGAATTTTTGCTCATAAGACTCCACAGCTTAGAAGGAGCATTGCTCCCAGGCTGGCTTCACCTGGGGTTATGGGCCACTTAATAGCAAGGAGTAAAATGCAATAAACTCTAAAAATTTGCTCAGTTTCAAACTTCTCTAAACTTATCTTGAACCTTCTGGGACCTAATTAGAAGATGAAAGAAAAATAACACTGTGAAAATAATAATTTTTATATTTAAAAAGCTTTCCTTATAATCTGGATGATGTTTAAAAAGGAATTCACTAGCCCTGTGTAGGAGGGATGACATGGGACTAATAAACTGTGTCTCAGCTGCTAATGAATCCTATTAGCATTCTATTACCTCAAAAATATCGTATGTAGATTCAGTATTTATAAGACATTTCCTTTTATCCAAAGATAAAGAAGCCAGAATGAAGAGCTAGCACAGGGTTAATACATTTGGTCTCTTCTGCACTCCTGCCATTTGGGGGTCTGGTTTGCATTGTACTGGGGGATACAATCCACCAGTCAGTGCTTAAAATGAGATGGCTTCATTTCAAATTAGGCCAGAGACAGTTTTAGTCATGCTCCATTCATCACCATCTTTAGGTACATAACATAGAGAAGTAACACATTTCGCTGCAACCATGTTTGACCATCAAACTTATCAAGTTTAAAGATACAAGTTAGATGTGAACTGATCACCCAACCTGTTTGGTTCATGCCAAACAACCACAAATGCCTGCTAAACAGGTGCATGCACAAAGATGCTACTGATTTGATCAAATCTATTGTCATTAATGTCACAACAGACTATTCAAACACATTATTCATTTATAATTTGTAGGGGAGATTAACGATATGGCACACCAGTCTTGATCTCACTACGTCCTGCCTCTGTTAACATAAGGTAGATCAGTGACTTGGTATACTAATTCTGACCTTTGCCTATCTTGTCCATGCAGGCCTTTTAGGTGCCAGGAGTAGCTCATTATCACTAGTAATTATGCTATGCAAACATTCCAGGCATTCTGCCTGAGCTTCTGGTTTCCCTTTGTTTCATGCATTGTGTAAGCCACAGCCTCATTTTACGTTGAGAGCTGAATGTATAAAATAAACTGCCCGCTGCCTCAAACAGCAAACCAGTGCTTCAACCCCCAAAGACCGTGTTTCGTGTGAGTCCTTCAATAATTAATATATATTATTTTTGGCCCATATAATTGTCTGTTTAAACAACTGTCTGCTGATCAGAGCACTTATGCAGCAAGGAAAGGGGGTAGTAGAACTCAGCTGGGTGGTGTGAGAATATGCACGCACAAAATCCCAATTGCACTGTAGTGCATGGTTAGGAAGGAAAACAGTGAAGCAACATGCTGAACAGACATGAACTAGTCAAACTGATAATAAAAAATCAGCTCCCTGCTTGAATCCATCATAGACCCACATGGCAAACTATCCACTGCAATTTTAGTACAAATTCTACCTTACGCTAGCAGTTAGGGTTGTATTCTGGCTGTTATTTTATTGGTCTGAACAGTAAAACTCTAAAAACCAGTCCCGGGATCTGAAAAGTTGGAAAAAATTTAATGGCAGCCTAACAAAGATTTGTTGTTATTGCCACACTCTCAGTCCTGCAGATTCTGCACTTGCTTCACTCCTGTCCCACCAGATTACATTGTGTCTGTCCTTTGGTGGAGAAGGCATTTTTAAAATATGAAGTGGTGGCTTGACCAATGGATCCACAGCCAATTTGACATAATATATGTTACAGTTAAGAGTAGCTACAATGAGGAAGTTGTAAGCTATCACCATCCTGGAATACAAACTATACCAGAGCTGATCTAGACCCAGCCAATTCGCAAGGCTGCTGTACCTGATATTGGGTGGAACAGTTCAATCAACCATAGCACTGGATCTGTATGTTTAAGAAACATAAGATGAGCAACTGATGGCTGCTGTAAAATTGGCTGCATTTTTAGAAAGATATCACAGCCTAGAAGAGAGTTATGCATATTTAAGCTGCATTGACTTCGCTGGGATTTCAGTGTACATAACTATCTGGATGTGGCCAGATCTTTACAAACCAAGCAAGTGCCAATGTTTTAAAACAAGTTCACAGTCCATCAAGAATTCCAAACCTTCAGGTAAAATATGTAAATCTTTACTGTAGAATAAGCAATTATTTATCAAGGGGAGAAAAGAAATATGCAGTCCTCCTTAATGAGATGTTTGTTTCTGTTTTTAAACAATCTTGACACTTTTTTTCCCTTTCTCCACATCAACATCAACTCTAGGCTGGTCAGTGAAAAAGGAAGGGGATTTTTGTTTTGGATATATGTCTCTCAGAATCGGAGATCAGAATGATTGGATCAGAGTTGGAGCAGGTTCTAGCTATGTATGAAATATCATAAAGATACAGTGAACATGTTCAGGTCTAGAAGATCATGCCTATGACAAATTGCTGGGGGAGGGGGAAAAAGAGATATTTCTATGTTATCTTGTAGGGACTGTGTAGTTCTGGAACAGGTGCATCGAACTCATTTGTTATGGAGGGCCAGATTTGACATAAATGGGACTTTGTCAGGCTGGGCCACGTGTGTCATAAAATGTAATGCCAGGTAGCGGATATATAAACTTTATAAAGGATGCAAACGCAAAGTTCTTTTAACTTAATATAAAAACATGCCTGAAATATTAGCCTTCTTGGAATATTTTGTTTATTTAATAGTCTCTGATAACTGACACTTCTTTCTCTGAATTATTGCATCAAAATGTCTGTGCTGTAGCAATCTGGGAGGGGGAGGAGCCTCAGCCCAGTGCAGGGAGCAGAAGCTTACTTATCTATCTCTCCTGAGTGACTGAGAGAGTCTGGGAAAGCAAGCTATGATGCAGCAGCAACAGAACTGGAGGAAGAAGCAGGAGACAGCCAGTTCCTTGCGGTCCTGATAGAAGCCCTCTGGGGGCCTGATCTGGCCTCTGGGCCCCTATTCTAGAAGGTCACCTATCCTAACCTGCTGGGGGATGAGGGGGAAAAAGGACAGATGTATATTATTTTGTAGGGACTGCAGCTCTGAGCAAGACCCAAAGTGAAGACAGACATTGTATTTATGCTAGTGCTATTTCCCACACCAGTGCTCAACTCAGAAAGCTTAGTAGCAGAAGCATCTGTTGTATGTGGCCAAAAGCCATTACAATCAGTCATACAGACATGAGTAGAACATAAAATATGAATAATAAATAGCATTAAAAAAACAACCCTCCGAAAGCTTCATGATCAGGTAAGGATAGTTTGAATGAAGCTTTCCTGCCTTTAGAAAGTAGAAGTATGAACAGACAATGATGTCCCTCTAATGGCATACTTTCTTAAGGCTTATTACTTCATAGTCTCATTAATTGCACCAATTTATGTCCATCCCTCCAAGCCAACAGAAACAGGATTCAGTCCCAGCTTTATATACCTAGCTCAAACCCCATAAGGCCCAGGAAGAGCATGTATCACTGAGCAGTTTAGGAGTAAAGTGAATGGAATAAGGTTAAGTTGATGGTGTACCAGAAAGCTTTCTGCTGCATTTGGGCTCAAAAACAATACAGCAAAAATAGGACATGTAGTTCATTAGGAGGAGCTACTGGTGTCCATGCCCAATGACTTGGCAACCATTAATGAGCGACAGCTTTGAGTTTCAGGGCAGGGTCTGGATACAGATTTTGTGAACCGGCATGGAAATATGCAAGGCCTATTGTGCATAGATAAAGAAAATGACAAGAACATCCTGCAGGGGAGGGACTCCCTCCTAGCTAGTTAAACAGTTAGACGTCTATTTCTCTCTCCTCTTTCTTACAAAGTCTACTCTCTTCTTAATAAAACAACTTAATTCTTTAGAGAGCTTGTGCTTCCTTTTACTGCCTATCTACACTCTGCCAACAAATACTTCCTGCCTGTAGAGCTTCTACTTTGATGTGGTGGAAACTGATCTGATCTGCCTGCTGGTCCTGCTCCCAGCAGCACAAAGAGAGTAAAGGAGCACAACATGGTAGGTGATGCCAGCCATGCTCTAATTCTGGTAGTTCAAGGGCACTACCAGACACTACACCTATGCTGATCTGCCAGACCTTCCACTTCTGCAGGAGACCTCCCATCCTTTGCTGACTCTTTTTGCCACTGCTCAGCTAGGAAGTGGGGGTGGGGGAATGGGGGTGTGGGGCATAATCAGTTGCAGGGGTCTTTTCCTCCTTTCCTTCTCTCTCTTTCTTTCTCTTTTCCTCCTTTCCTTCTCTCTCTCTCTTTCCCTCCTTTCCTTCTCCCTTTCTTTTCCTCCTTTCCTTCTCTCCTTTTTCTATTTCCCTCCTTCTTCCCTTCTTTCTTTCTTTTCTTCCTTCTTGCCTTCTCTTTCTTTCCCTCTTTCCTCCTACATCCCGACTCTAATGAGAAGGGGTTTAACTCTGTATGGAGGGAACAATGGAGGGAATAGGGGCAACCTGTTTGGGGGCCCATAGAATTGGACCCCCTGGTCCAATGTTCTTGAAACTTGGTGGGTATCTTGGGGAGAGGCTCTATCAGCTACCCTGTGAATTTGGAGCATCTCCCTCAAACCCCCTCCCCTGCAGCCCCCAGAATATACCCTATGTTTTCACCATTGACTTCAATGGCCCATAGGATATAATGGGGCCGAATTGCTGCTGAATTTCTTTCATTCCCTCCTTTCCTTCTCTCTTTTTCCTCTTTCCCTCCTTCTTCTCTTCTCTCTTTCTTTCTTTCCCACCTTCTTCTCTTCTCTTTTTTCCTCCTTTCCCTGTTTCCCTCCTTCTTCCCTCTCTTTCTTTCCCTCCTTCTTTCCTTCTCTTTCTTTCCCTCTTTCCTTCCTTCTTTCCTTCTCTACTCTCTCTCTTTCCTTCCCTCTTTCCTCCTTCTGTGGCCCAACTCTCATGAGAAGGAGTTTAAACTTTAAACCCCTTCTCTCTTAGCTCCCCCACCCAGACTAGCTGGGGAAGGGAAGGGGAGGTTTTTGAAGATGCCTCCCCCCCTTTTGCTTCCCCTTCTGACATCACTTCCGGTGATGTTAGGGGGCGTGGCATATGCTAATAGCCTAATAGCTCATTGGCATACCATATGCTAATGAGCTCCTGCAGCTGTTTTTCTATGAAAAGACCCCTGCAGATGACTCTCCCTGGGAAGGGAGTTATGCTGACTTATTCTGCAGTTAAATCACAAGTAAATGATACCATGTATTCTCATATATCCTTTTCCTGAAGTTAAGCATGAGAAAACTATTCTAAGTGTTCTGAATAATATCACTTTTTTCCATTAAAAAAAGGTAACTGGAATATACATTGGACCGCACAGCATTGCCTACACAAAAGAAAGCATAGTTACAGGAGAATAACAAGGGAAATCAAACAACATGGTGATTTTTACCAGTTCAAATATCTGTGTTTTTTTAACTTTCTTCCCCCCCTTCCTTTTACTCTTTAGGCCACCATCCTCTGTAGGATTAAATGATTTTCTCTTCTAGCAGCTCAGAGCTTTGCAGAGATTTCTATCTTGCTGACCTTAGAATCCTTTAAAACTATTTATGTTCAAATTGCCATCAGCTTTCTAAGCTATTTTAGTGGAATCAGTTGCAAGCATAACAAACAATTCTGAAAAGAACCAAGGTCAAAACTACCCTTTGTGGACTTGAACACACTCCTCAGCATGCAACCACATTCTTAACCATGTCCATGAAGTTAAATTTAGCTTCACAGATGTTAAGGGGGTCTGTTTTGTAAGTATACATGGTTAAAGCTGCAATATGGAGGGGATGATCTGGAACTAAACCAAGACCAGCAGAGAGATGAGTGACACCTTCTTTTTCTTCTCCTTAATAGTAGGTGATCCCATAGTGTCAATTTGGATATAATGTGCTCGGCAGGGAGGAAGAGCCTAATAGATTCAGCTGATTTAATCTGGGCTGACTTTGACTTTCTTCTCCCTCTCCAGGTACTTAAGTCTAGGTGTGGTTAGAGGTGTTAGTCATTGAGTGCCAGTTAAATGGTAAGAGTCTAAGGGCTAGCATTCAAGGCCCAAGGCTCACAGCTTTGGGCCTTGAATTCTAGCCCAGTGAATAAGGACACCCCCCAAAATATATGTTTGTTTTGTTTGTTTGTTTTGCTTGCTTAAACTGTATGGTTAATCTGGTATGGGAATTTCTGTAAACCATTCTGAGTCCCTTTGGAGAGAAAAGTGGCACTGAAACACCCCAACAATAAATAAACGAACAGACAAATAAATATTTTGTGGATATATATATTTAATCAATTAATTGACAAATATATAATTAAAATTTCTAATCAAATTGCAGACATGTCTAAATACTGTATGTGAACATGCAGCCATAAACATGAAAGAGGGAGATTTCCAAAGACAAACTGAAAATAATTTGTTTTAGATCTGACCTCCTAAAAATCTTAGATATGTACCAGTGGCCCCTACTGGGCAAGAATGTTGAATAAAGGCCACGGAACTTACTGGGTGAATCTGGCAAATCAGTTGGCCTTCAGCCCTGGATACACTGCAGAATATAGGATTTTTTAAAAAAGTTGCTCACTACCTGAACACTCAATGAAAATATCAGAGCATCTTCCCTCCTTTGGATCAGCCACTGAGCCAGTATTTGCACTTGGCAAAAGGTGATAAACTGACCAGTTGACCCATTGCAAGACTGCCAGGCTGACAGAAGCATACTGTTTCAGCAGTCATATTTCTAGGGCTGTCACAAGCCAGGAATTTCCCCCTTTGGACAACTTAAAAGAATGGGGTGCCAGTTCAAAACTCTTGCCACAGAAAGGTTTAATGAATTAACTTTCATTTTAGGATACCAGGATATTTTTCATGGCCCCTCAAAATGGTAGAGTGAACAAACTGCGAGCTGAGTGCACTGAGTATGTGATAGCTGTCAGACTGGGGAGATACTCCATTGATCCACCCTCCACTGGGTTTACAGGAGACTGTGAGAGATGGCAAAGGTTTGACATCTGTATGTTTATTTCTCTCTTTCCCCTCTGATCTGAAATGGGGACATGATGTGTCCATGTCCATAAAGTGGAGTGTTGGGCTTTACTGCAAACTCAAAACAGGACAGGCCTGATCTGTCATAATAAACACATGGATCCGTCAGTAACACTGGCTAGGTATTTTATCATCTTTGTTGGAAGGGAAACACCTAGAGGCGTCTGTGCAGAGTAAAAGATTACCAATCAGACACTGCAGGCTGACCAGTTCAAATGCCTGGGGAAGAAAATCTCTTCATTAGGGCTCTGAGCCAAGAACTATTTCATTACAGTTTTGGATCCAGGGTTGGGAGGTACATGTGGAATTTTTACTGTAATTGCTACATTTCTGGTAGGACATTACCAGGTTGGGTTAGAGAGCCCTATGGTGTTTTTGAGTTCCAGATTTTGGGACCATTCTTTTCAAATGACAACCAATTTGTGGGTCAGGGGCAGCAGGCATTGGAGATAATGCCACCAAATTTGCTCTGATTGCAGTCCTCCCTCTTCCTTCAACACCCCCCCGCCCAATTTCAAGCACATGCAACAAAGGGCTCTGTTTTTCTGGACCCTGAAATTTTTGTGCACATGCACTGCATACACTATTCTTTTCAATGGACAGACAATTCCAGGGTCTGGGGCTGCAGTTATTAAACAGAATATCACCAAAATCACTCTGAACACAGCTCTCCCTCTCCTCTCAAGACCCACTGAATTTCAGGCATGTGCAACAAAGGGGTTCTCTTTTACTAGACCTCAAAGTAGGTGAGTTTCCATACATGCACACTGCAGACGTTGTTCTTATTAATTGAATGCCAATTCCAACATCCAGGACAGCAGTCACTGAAAATAATGCCAACAAAGCAATCTGTAGTCCTCTCTTGTGAGGATCTGATTGGAAGGAAAGGATATCTTTGGGACACCCAGGAACCAGTGGGAGCAAAGAACAACATAACAGTGCATGGACATGCTGCTGCTAGCTTGGTAAGCACCTGAAGTAAATGGATTTCTTCAGAGAGAGTGGTTTCATTTCACTAAGAATCCTGGATAACTAATACTGTCCCCCAAGACGGAGGTGGAATTCAGCGCGACAGGAATGGTCATACCGGGAAGAGCTCCCAGGTGCTGGCCGGATCACCGGCTCCTTTAGGAGGGTTCGGGGGCTCCCAAACTCAAATGAGCTTCCCATAGAGAAGCTCATTGCAAGGGGCTTGATTTGGATCCCTCTCATAAGCAGCAGCAAGCGGGCACGGGGTTTGAATGTGCCCCGATGCAGGAGCCGGCTGAGAGTGCCCATGTTAGACATGGGCATGCAGTTGTGACTGCCCAGTAGGAAGAGACAAGCTGGAACCTCATCCATACCATCAATGAAGTGTAACACCATGAGTACATTGTAAAGCAACATCAGAGAGTCTACCATCTATTGTGAAGTTTAAAGTTTAAAAAGACATTGGAATGGAGGGGTGAAGAATTCATTTCCTTCCCCTGTCCTTTTTTTCCAGCAGCTACAAAAAGAATTCAAAGCAACTTCTCAAATAGCCTCTTGGGCAAAGAAAATAAAGAGAAAGATCTTGTCTAAGACTGTATTTTGTGGAATATAAAATTGGAGAAAAACCAGTTGAATTTGACTCTGATTCTTAGTGAACAGAAACAAAATCCCCCCCCCTTTTTCTTGTCTGGAAATAAAAAGAAAGCAGCTGGATGAAACAACATGAAGATCTTCCAAAGCATTTAACCAAAGCTGCTGAAATAAGGACTAAAGCTGATTATATTTTAAATAAATGGAATATAAAGACTTGATCTCTTAAGGGGAAAAAGAAAATTGGACCTTACTCTGGCCAAGTTCAGACTAGCAGTTTGGCCCGAGATAGGCACGTTTCAGAAATGTTTCACAAATGGATTAAAGGGCCGATTCACACAGGCACATCTGCCAGGTGTTCCCCGACCATACTCAACCCATCTTGTAATGATTCCATCCCAAGTTTAAAAGATACCAGTTGAAAGTGATAGCAAACCCTGGAGAGTGCATTCATCCCACGTTCATCCCACTTCCCAGAAGTGTGAACGTGAACAAGTTGATCCGGTAGGGATGCTCTTATGCGCATGAGCGCTTAGGTGCATGAGCGTATAAGTGCATATTGTCAGATTCCGTTACAAAAAGCTGCTTACAGTTGCACCTCCACCAGGGGCAGGCCAACAATGTGAATGCTCCCTTGCGCATCCTCCCCAGAATGCTCTTACATCAGTTGGTGCAGTGTGACTGGGAAAATCCAGAACATGTTGTTCCGGGTCTTTTTTGCCACGACTCCCTTGCACTTCAAACTGCCAGTCTGAACTCGGCCACTGATTTTTTCATTTATTACATTCCCATAACAATTTAATGTTTTCCTTTACTGAAACTACAAATCTCCATTTTGTTCTGACTGCAATGTCTTGAAATGTAAATAATAGATAATATTCCCAACTTATGTTGATATTGTCTTTGTGTTTAATATAACTAGAACATTGGTGATATATGCTTATTAGGCATGGTGCTATTGTAAAACTTTGTTGGAAAATATTTCTAGAGATTCTTTGGTTTTAACATGTTGAAAAAATGGATGGCACAGACTTCCAGTTTTGGTGACCTGCATCGTGGACACATCCCTTTGGAGCTCCAGGGGACGTGATCCATGACCTGGTGGATGGGAGGGGGTGCGATTGTCTGCACCACCCCGGGGCCCTTGTAGGGAGCCCCCAGCCATGGGGTGTGAGAGGCGCCGCTCCCAAGGCACGCTGCCAAGGGATTGAGGCACCTCTGAGCTCCAACAGTCTTGCTGCTGCAGATCCAGCAATAGCATTCAGGGCACACACTGGGACAAGCGAATGGTGATAGAGCAAAATTCTTACCCCAGCATATGATCCACAATGAAGTGTGAGTTTTTCTTGTTAAAGCAAAACATCCAGACAAGCAGATAAGTGAAGATACCCCCCAAAAAAGAAAAGTGGTGTGGAGGTTTTACCCCGTAGATAAGTAAAAGCTGATTCCAGAGCATTTTAAAGGGGGGCAGGAATACAAGTAAATAACAACTGATATAAAGAACACTGGAGAGAAAACATTATAATCTCTCAAGCAATAGAGACTTTTAAAACTTTTCTGAAAAGTAAACAACTAAAAGATGGCTGGGAGGAAAGTTGCATCAAAAACAAAACCTCCTTCAGGAAATGGCAGCCCATCCGCCCCATTCATGAGACTGGAAGTGGCTACAGACTTTCCTGGTATGATTGCAGCAGCATTGCGACCCCTGCTGGATCAAATGACAACTCTCAACCAGAATTTTGCAACTCTACAAAGTCAACTGAATGATACTAAGCAAACAGCAGAGCAAACAGCAATAGCAGTCAAGGAAGTTGATGCCAAAACTATAAAGCTTCAAAAACGTGTAGAGAAAAGGGGGAAAAGAGAACCCCCAATGAACGCCAATTGTTACAGCTTCAAATCAAACTATGTTTTGAGATTTCAAACTATGTTTTGAGATTTCAGGGCGTTCCAGAGACAAAAGGAGAAGACCTCAAAAAGACTTTAAGTGATGCCTTGGGACTGGTTGCAGATTTGAAAATGAATTTTCTTCAAAGCGAGATGGATATGGCCTACAGGACATATTCAGAATACATTAAGAAAAATAATCTGCTGGTGAAATCTATGTGAAATTCTCCAAAAGGCATATCAGAGACCAGATACTGATAGTGACTAATGGAACTACCTTGAAAATCAACAACAGAGAAATTAAAGTATTAAAAGACATTCCCTTTGAAATAAGAAAGAAGAGAAGGAAATATAAAGACTTAGTCTCATTTCTACGAAAGACTTCTGTCCCCTACAAATGGATTATTCCAGAAGACATTTTCTTCAAATACAATGATAAGAAAGAAAGGATTGACTCTGTCACAAAGGCTAAAGACTTTTTGGAACAGTTGCAAAAGCCAGAAAAGCCAACAAAGCCTCGGGAGGATGACAATGAAGAGAATAGCAACCAGAGAAGTCATAGAGAAATTTCATCATCATCTACTGAAGAAGAACCTGACTCAGAATTAGGGGCAGCGGCCCCAAAACTCCTAAAGCCAACTGAGACTATAATCTCAGATAAAAGAAAGATAAACATTAACTTTTATCTCTAGAGCTTGAACCTAATCTATTTTTAGCAGGTTCTCAGATGTTCTTTTTATAGTTAATGGTTCTGGATGTATTTACTAACTTTTTTCATTTATACTGCACTTATATAGTATTAAGGCATAAAAAACGATTGTAAACATTATATTATCACCGCTTCTTGGGGTTTTAGTGGTTATCTTTACTTTCTCCCATAGTTTGTAGTTGACCCTTCCCTTGATTTCTGTGTAGTTTTTTAGAACAGCAATAAAAAATGTTCAGAAAAAATGGATGGCACAGATGGACTTCAAATGGTGCCAGAGGCTTTATTCTCAGATGCAATGGAACTTATAAGCATTGAATTATTACAGGTCTCCTTAAAAGACTTGCATAGTTTAATTCATAACACAGTCATGGTAGCTGTAAAAAGGGCAGTCAAAGAAATTTTTTACTTTACACAAGAGGAAACAGAAATGCCGATGCAACAAACTAAGAAGGAAATAGTTCAGATAGCCTGGAAAGAGGAGGAAAAAAGGCCTGACTGTGTAGAGGATATTGAGGAAACCTACAATCAAGATCACTGCCGGCTCGCCCACTAGGCGAGCTAGGTGCTCGCTTAGGGTGCTGGGGCCCACAGGGGCACCAAAGCACCCCCGCCCCACCCCCCGTGAAGCCGGCACTAGGAGGGAAGGGCGCCTGTTCAAATGGGCACCCCTTCCCTGGCGCCCCACCCCCCCGTCTCCAGCCGGCGCTGGGGCTGGGAGGGAAGGGGCGCGAGCCGGCGATTCCCCCCCCCCATCTCCAGCCGGCGCTGGGGCTGGGAGGGAAGGGGTGCAAGCCAAAGCTTCCCCCCCCCCGTCTCCCGCCGGCCCTGGGGCTGGGAGGGAAGGGGCGCAAGCCGGCGCTCCCCCCCCCGTCTCCAGCCGGCGCTGGGGCTGGGAGGGAAGGGGCGCGAGCCGGTGATTCCCCCCCATCTCCAGCCGGCGCTGGGGCTGGGAGGGAAGGGGCACAAGCCGGAGCTTCCCCCCCCGTCTCCAGCCGGCGCTGGGGCTGGGAGGGAAGGGGTGCAAGCTGGCGCTTTCTCCCCCGTCTCCAGCCGGCGCTGGGGCTGGGAGGGAAGGGGCGCGAGCCGGCGATTCCCCCCCGTCTCCAGCCGGCGCTGGGGCTGGGAGGGAAGGGGCGTAAGCCGGAGCTTCCCCCCCCCGTCTCCAGCTGGTGCCCCTTCCCTGGCTTTCCTGAGCATGCCGCTACTGTGTCTTCCCCCCCCCGTCTTCCCAGCCGGCCCTGGGGCTGGGAAGGGCGACCATTCAAATGGCCACCCCTTCCCTGGCTTTCCTGAGCACGCCACTAGTGCGGCGTGCTCAGGAAAGCCGGTGCTCCACCCCCACCCCAGTCTTCAGGCCCCACCGGGAGGTTGGCATCCCCGTGTGGTGGGCGCCCCAGGCTGTCTTGCCTAGGGCGCCCAGACACCTGGGGCTGGCCCTGATCAAGATGACATGATCCACAGAATGGACTTTGCACCTATAAAGAGAAACAAAACTTCCACAAATGTGCATCAGAGACTTTATAAAAGAACCATCGGTGATGAAATTGCCAAAATAAGGAGTCACATGTCACCTCAGAGAGACAAAAGAAACCAACACTTGGATCCACAAAGTATTCTAAAGATGGAGTACAGATCTTTATACTCAGAAGACTTCTACACTTAAAAGGGAAAAAGACGCAGAATTAAGACTTTAAAACTTAAGAGGAGAAATCAGAAAATCAAGAAGAAGAGGAAAGCCACAAAAGGGATGGGAAATTTCTGAGATTGATAATGGAGTAAGACAGTTGCATTAATATCCAGAAGAAAATAAAGAATTATGCCTTTTTATATATCCAAAGAAAGAATTTAACAATATATTTAGACAAAATCTGTATTAGCAGAATAAAAGAAACTGTATACCTATATATTTGCAAATATTATACGATAACAGTAGGTGTAAAATGATATGGATTCAGTTAATGTATGAGGTAGTTTAACAGAGGAAAAGACAGACTGAAATGTTGTACTCCAATTTTATGTTTGTTATGAAAATAAAAAAAATTGTTTAACACTACCGTCCCCCAAAACAACTGAAACAGTGATTTTTATATATATATTTAGCTCAAGAATTCCATTATGCACACCCTTAATATCCATGTTGAGATTCAACACTGACAAGTGTGAGGAATGGTTTTGATGAACAACATCACTTGGCCCAGGTTTGCTGTGGGGTCAAGGAAAAGCAAGGGAAAGTTTGGAGTCAGGGTGGTGGTGGAAAGTGCCACCTAATCACAGCTGATTTATGGTGACCCTGTCGGACTTTCAAGGAAAGAGATGAGCAGAGGTGCTTGCCTCTGAGTAGCAACCCTGGACTTCCTTGGTGGTCTCCCATCCAAGTATTAACCAGGGTCAACTCTGCTAAGCTTCTGAGATCAGATGAGATTGGGCTAGCCTAGGCCACTCAGGTCAGGAGGCTGGGTGAGTCTTTCCAAATGCTGATGAATCTGTTGGGAAGCCATTCAGAAGGCTTGCATGAGTACATGAAATTAAACTTAATCTTTTAGTTTTCAGTAAAACCTTAGCTTAACCCTTAACATAGTCTGTCAGAAAGAGTATGAGCATCAGAAAGGGCTTCTTGTTGCTGGGTACTAGTATTTTGGCGCTTATAAGGTTCTGGCCCTCCCAGTTCAAACCATTCAGTAATCCTCTGCACCGTCTCTTTAGGAGTATAGGCAGCACAGCAGTCTGGTAATGAACTGAGACTCTGGTAAATAACCTTTTCATTAGGTCTGGATTGCATTCTCATATAATGAACAAGGATTTTGAGCAGGAAGCTGGTGTGCAGTGAAACTCATTCTGTCTCCTTGCTACAGTTTAATCCACTTATCACGATCAGATTCTTGTTCCTAAATAAAGTCCCTCCCCATGGCTTCAGGCTGGATGTGTGGGAAGGTGTGCTGTGGTGATAAGGTTATTCTTCTAAGAAAGGGCTTCTGATGGCTGAAACTATAGTCCAAGCAGACATTTTTTTGTGTGATGTGTCAAAAGGAGAGCGTTTTTCCTATCACGGCACTAACCCGCATGTTTGCAATTCTCACTGCAGCCTCCAATATTACAGGAGGCTGAGCAACTCATCTCAGAACCCCACGTCCAAAGACCCCCCCCCTCCCCCGGTGAGCTACCAGGGCCAAAGGAGTTCTTCAGAAGCAGTGGGAATCCCGGTCCCCTGGCTTTGGCAACCCCAGGTTGACATGCTTAACCTTTCATGGTGTACAAAGAACAAACACTGTCTGAAGACAATGGAAATGCAGACCCACCCAGCTGCTAAGGCCAGCTCTTGTTTGCTTGCAACTTCCAGTAGACAGGATCAGATCAGCAGCAGAAAAGGGTTTCCCTTTTTTTCTGCTCCTTTATCCCATTTTATAAAATGATGCCATAAAAGGATAGATAATCTCTTGAGATCACACCTGAGCCTCGATGCCTCTCTTGATGGCTCTGCTGTCTGCATCCGGCCTCTGGATTACCCCAGGCTACAAGCTGAATGGATCAGCGTCCCTCAGCAAAGGACAGAGGGCCATAAATCACATCAGCCTCAGAAAACATTTTAATTAAAAAATGACATAACAGCAGCTTTAGTGAACATAAAAGAAAACAGCTGCGATGCTACCCTTTGCCTCTCCCCCAGCCCCATCTCAGGTCTTTCTCTTCAAAACCTATTCCAACACAAAGCTTTCATCCGATCTCTCAAAGCACCACTGGCAGTTTTCATCTGAAGCCCTGCCACATCGCAGGCCGGGGAGATAGGTGTATGTAGGTCACACTGGCAGATTTGGAAAGTACACTATTTGAGAAACAAACAACTCTGACACCAGAAAAAAATAGTATGGAAACAGATTCCAAGAGCAAAGGAAGCACAACAGAAACTGCTTTTATCTCCAGGAGGGTATATATTCTGTCGCAAGTACTGTAATGAGAATAATGCAGTCTCATATGCTCAGCTGCAGCATTCCTGGAAAAAAGCGTGCTTGATTTTTTGAATCGGACACACAGAGAGACATCCCAGACTTTGACACTTACTGGCCTGAAGGGAGTGGTCAGTCTCTCACAGAAGCAACCCAGAGTAGCAAGTTGAAGGCTTACTGAGTGTACAGAAAATGGACCTGCATCTGGTGCAAACATTTCTGTGGGGATGGAGTGAGTTCTTCCTAAAGTCAACTGTCAGGAAAATATATGGGTGTTGCATTGAACTTATGGCACCTGTCTATCTGCTTTGCTTGTCTAGTTCATTGTCTTTGTACTTCATCCAGCTTGACTAAGGGTCCTGAGTGGGTAATAATAATTTTATACCAAAAAGACAGGGAGGATTCACAATCTATTGGTAACAGACTAAACATTGTGAGGAATGGAGAAAAAAGAACGGAAAAGCATTTCCTTTGACAAGGGAATAAAACATGACTATAGGTTGATAACATAAAGTGAGATCCAACCAGCCTTAAGCACTTCAGTTCTCTTCTAGTGAAATCAAAAGGGCAACCCCTCACTTATCATTAGCCTGATCATTCCAAATATGTCTGTGACAGAAAAAGTCTCACTCCTTGAACTTCTAGGAGGAATTGTGGATGGCTCTCACAAGAGGGCTCCCTTCAAAGACCATCAGCACCTATTCAAACTAGAGTAAAGTTTTTCAGAATAAAAGGGGAGATTGGGTAGACTGGGGTGGGGGTGTTGACGATTCAATAGGGGGTGCCACCCACAGTGCCCCCTGCTGTTTAAGGGCCTGCCAGCAGGCAGAACCCAGTTGGACTCAGCATGGGAGCCAGACAGGCTGCAGCAAGGCACCTAGCTGAAGGAACGGTAACTTGCTGTACCTTGGAGCCAGGTGACTCCCAGGAGGCTCACGAGGGAGAGAGCACCCAGGGAGCAGTGGTGGGGCAGACCAGTTCAGCAGCTGGCAGGCCCACCCCAGGGCACAGGGAACTGAGCATGCCGGGAGGAAGTCCAGGGGGTGGAACTAGGTTTGCCAACCTCCAGGTGGCTCTGCCTTGACCTGGATAGCCCAGGCAAGCCCGATCTCGTCAGATCTTGGATGCTAAACAGAGCCGACCCTGGCAAGTATTTGGATGGAAGACCTCCAAGGAATACCACAGTCAGGAGCAATGTTCCCTCTAAGCCTTGTGAGCAAAAATTCTACTTTGTGAGCGACTGGCATTGAAGCTGTGAGCAGGCTGCTGCATAAATTGGTTTGCTCTGGAGCCATCCTTCTTGAGCTAAGACAAAAATATGTGATTTGAGGCTAGAAAATGGTGAGCTACCTCATACTAACTCAGCTTAGGGGGAACACTGGTCAGGAGGCAGAGGAAGGCTGTCAAGCCACTTCTCTGAACATCCTCCATGCACCAGAAGGAGTCTCCAGAGGTTATCACAACTTCCAGTCATGGACACACACATGCCCACACATACACAAATGCAAAAATACAAAAAAAAAAAAAAAAAAAGGTTGGGGACCTTGTTCTATTATATCCTTGGTTAGTGGTGGCCTGATGGACCAGAATCAGCGGTGGAGGGAAAGCAGCCTATGCCTCACTGTAATGGTGCCCCTTTCCCAATTGCTGCACTTAGCTTTTCACCATAGGAATAAATGGCAAACATTTACCTGTGGGGAAAAAATGAGTGCAATGTGACCAGGGATGCGAAGAGTCTTGCCACAAATGTCTTTGGCTATTGAATGTACTATGTTCAAAGGCATTGGTCAGACATAAACTGATCAGCCAGCTTATTCTGTTCATGCCAACCAGCTGCAAATGCCTGCTGAACTGTGTATGCATCAAACCAATTGGCAACCAATTAGCATCATTAGTCACTACTTGAACAAACATGGAATGGTAGGGTTTTATTAAAACACAGTTATTTATTTATCACTGTTTTGTATGATTTGTGGCTGATCATATAAGTCCATAATAAACAATTGCAGAAGAACTGAACAGAAGGTTGGGAGGCAGTAGAGGTCAATTGGGTGGTGTGAGAATGTGCATGGGCAAAAAAACAATTATGCATGGTTAGGAAGAAATAAAGAGAAGCAGCCTTGTGAACAGCCAGTTGAACCAGTCATTGAAAAATCAGCTTCCTGTTCATGACCAGCAAATAAGGCATGAGCTGAGCTGATGGGTGTTTGAACATTCCTAACTATGATGCAGGAACACTATTGTGTGTGTGTGTGTGGGATAAGAGTGTTTCCAGTCGCCTGCAACCCCATGATTCCAAGCAAGAGTCTCTTTTGCACAGCCCTGCCTCTTCAACTAGATTACAATTTCTTAGGCATGTTGCAATGTGATGAAATAGTAGGATTTAGGGCACCTATGATAATTTATACATTTTTAGAATGTAAAACACTTATAGATCCCAGAAGATTGCACCAAGACTCATCCCTGTACTTCAGTGGCTGGAAGGCTAATGCTTCATTCAAAACTCAATTGAGGAGCATAGGACATGAGTCTGGGGCTAGAACTGTAATAGGCAAGGCATCCTTCTTATATCCAAGAAACAGGTGTTTTTGGGGATGCTAAACTGTGGATTAAAGTCTTCAAAAATAAAGGTGGAAAACAACAAAACCAAAGTTGCAACAGCAGGCAGATTCTGTTTTTCAAACAAATCAGAATTTGTTGAGCTAATGATAATGTCAAGCTAAAACTCATGCAAGACTTCCAAGTGTCAGGCCAATCCAGGCTGCTTCTAGGTAAAGGATTCTTTCTCAGAATGTTATCACTGTATTCTTCCTTAGTCTTGCTGGCCAGCTGCAGTGATGCTCTTTTCCTACAGTGATATCCTGGTCCACATGTTAATGGAAGAAAGTGAGGATAATCCTGCTTCCAAGGACAGATTTGCTGGGGCAGGAACATCACTGTCTTCCATTCCAAATCAATTTCAGGGGCTTGTACACAGCTTGGATAGCTACAATTGTCCCATACCTGGAAGATGCAGAATCTCAAATAGATTTTTCTTGATATATCTTGGATATGTAGACTGTCAGAATCCTAGAGTGTCGCTAGTAATTGTTCCTAGATGCTACTGAGCCAACACAAAACCACACAGAAGTAATAATTGAGTAGGGGGTAGGGATCTCATCTCATCACAAGTACACCTGTATTAGAGATGAAAGTTTGACATATAACTCCAACTAGAAATATTCCAGTTGCACACCTTTAAATAGTTACTGAAATTGTGGCACTTTTAAACACAATATCCTTTTAACTACTTTCATTTTTTCATGTCTCTCTGCCCAAATAACTTTTAGTTTTTGTTATAAACCTGTAGGATACATGATCTTCAGTGCTGGAGAAGGGGGAACATCCATAAGAAAATGAAAAGGGGGGGCTATAATTGAAAATGGCACAGGGAAGGGATTTGTGTCACCTCACAATTATGATTACATGTCTATGAAACACAGCCTCCCTCACATACAATTGTCACACTTGATGTGGCCAAGACTCACTGAGAACTAGCAGCATGGCCAGCCTGTTGGGGTGCTGAGGAGTTGCAACTAGAGGGAATACTTACTGGGGTGATATCAAGAATCTGTTCAAGCCACAACTCAGCAGAGTCCTGAGTAAATCACACAGTGTTGGTCTAACCCCCAAATGAGTTATGCAAGTAGAATGACAGAAACCAGAAATTGGTGTAGAGGCATACAGGCCACTTTTTTAATTATTTTTTTAACATACTAAAGCAAAGTTTATCCATGACCAAACCCAAGTTTGGAATCCAAGCTTGGATCCCTGGTTTGGAATGATGACATTAACAAATGGGGAAGAACTAAAAAGTGTCACAGAAACATTGCTATGGATATATATATATATATATATATATATTAAAAAGGTTAAGATTAAAAAATGACCCCAAAAGCTCGAAATCTTATGCGTGTGCTAGGGCTCGTCCTTTTGCAAGGTGACACATGCTTCCAAAGTACACAGAACCAAATTTACAGATCTGTATTGAGACAGATGATGAGATTCTAAGCAGTTAAGCATACTTGTGAGTGGTATCATGAGCAAGGTAATAGGCAAAAATCAGTCGAAGTAAGAACAGATCCTCAGCGGTTGCCAGGGATATGACAGAAACCATTCTCTTCTGTTCCGAAGAGGCAGGTATACTGCCAACCTAGATAAGTTATCGATGTATGAAATCTGCAATGAATACACAAAACAGAATGCAAAGGAACCACTGGGAACCTATAAAGCGCAGATTGCCCTTGCACTTGTTCCAAGGTCAGAGCCAGCACCTGAATTAAACTGTGCACGTTGTCTCTGTACAGTGGTCTCCTTCAGTGCATAGACCTGGTACATAGTAGTTACACAACTGATTGAGCAGCAACGCTATAATGTTTTGTGAATAATCTCTTCAGTTAATAAAAGTCCACAGTCCACAGGAGACTCACTTTATACTTGCATTGCAGTAACAGTTCTAGTACTCCCTTAGTTCCAGTACTGTTCAATTATTGACCCCATTTCTGGTATCTGGGAGGGGAGGCAAAGAAATTGGGTAGGGAGAGATTTGTATCAAGGTACAGAGGCTTGCTTTTCAATATATCCAAGATTAAACAACAACCACAATAACAAAACCAGTATGTGGAAGTCTGCAGCCAATAACTGGCTGGAGAGTTCAAATGAGCCTATGAAATTCAGAGTGCATTCCATATGAGCAATAAGCCTGCTGTGGGTTCAGATTTTTGGTGCAGATACAATCTGATCTTAAGGATCGAGCTCAGGAAAAACCAATTTTTTCTTGTTTGTAACCAAACACAGCTGTACATAGTGCTGATTGGCTCATTTGGTACTGCATCTGTGCAGTAGGGGACATCAGTCCTCCAGGGTCATGGATGGGATGTTGTAAAAGTGCAAAGATCATGCCATTTCCCCTGTTGTCAGCATACATTAAATGCTACCAGTCCAACCAGATCAGCAACCATTAACACTGATAGTTAAATGAACACTTTTCTTTTAAAATCACAGTAGCATGTATCCATCCACCCAGTTCCTCCAAATAAATGGAAGTATGGCAGATATTGTGCCTTCCATGTTGGAGCTCCTTAGTCATCAGGGCTGGGGAGGGTAGAATCATAGAATGTTAGAGTTGGAAGGGACCTTGCAGGTCATCTAGTGCAACCCCCTGCACTCTGCAGGAGCATAGCTGAAAGATAGCCCTACAACATAACCGAAAGATGGTCGTCCAGCCTCCACTTGAAAACGTCCAGTGAAGGAGCATCCACCACCTCCCGAGACAGTCTGTTCCACTGCTCAACCACTCTTACAGTTAGGAAGCTTCTCCTGATATTTAGCCAGTAATGACTGCCTTGTAATTTCCACCCATTAGGTCTAGTCTTACGATCCAGAGCAAGAGAGAATAGATCTGCTCCATCTTCTACATGACAGCCCTTCATATACTTGAAGACTGCAATCATGTCCCCTCTAAGCCTTCTCTTTCCCAGGCTAAACATACCCAACTCTTTCAGCCTTTCCTTGTAAGACTTGGATTCCAACCCTCTCACTATCCTGGTTGCCCTCTTCTGGACACACTCAACCTTGTCGACATCCTTCCTAAAATGTGGTGCCCAAAACTGGACACAGTACTCCAGGTGAGGCCTGACCATAGCAGAATAGAGTGGAACTACCACCTCCCCTGATCTGGACACAATGCTTCTGTTAATGTATCCTAAGATTGCATTAGCTTTCTTCACAGTCACATCACACTGCAGCTTGTGATCATCCAGAACACCTAGATCCCTTTCACATGTGCTGCTGTCAAGCCAAGTCCCTCCCATTCTATATCTGTGCCTATGATTTTTTGTACCTAAGTGTAAGACTTTGCACTTATCTCTATTGAAATTCATTTTATTTGCCTCAGCCCAGTGTTCCAGCCTTTCTAGATCATTTTGAATCCTGACTCTGTCTTCTTCAGAATTAGCAAACCCACCCAGCTTCGTGTCATCTGCAAATTTGATAAGTATCCCCTCTATGTCTTCCTCCAGGTCATTTATAAAAACATTGAACAAAACCGGACCTAGGACCGAGCCCTGTGGCACTTCACTTGAGACTTCCCTCCATGTAGACACAGAGCCATTTATGAGCACTGATAGGGTATGATTTTTCAACCAACCATGGATCCATCCAACGGTTGCACCATCCAGCCCACACTTAACCAGCTTATCCTCAAGGATATCATGAGAAACTTAGTCAAATGCTTTACTGAAATCTAGATACACTATATCCACAGCATTGCCAGAGTCAACCATTTTAGTAACTCTGTCAAAAAAGGAGATAAGGTTGGTCTGGCATGACTTATTCTTGATAAATCCATGCTGGCTACTACCAATTAACTCATTCCATTCAACATGCTCACAGATAGAGCATTTAATAATCTGCTCTAGACTTTTTCCAGGTATTGATGTCAAACTGACAGGTCTGTAATTTCCCAGGTCCGTCTTTTTTCCCCTTCTTGAAGATTGGGACAACATTCGCTCTTCTCCAGTCTTCCAGCACTCCAGTCTTCTGGCACTCCAGGACATCTCAAAGATTAGAGCCAGAGGCTCTGAAATAACATCTGCAATTTTTTTTAGCACCCTGGGATGCAAGCCATTTGGCCCTGGAGATTTACCCACACACTTTCAACAGGGCAACTCTCAAAATTCTGAATTTCAGTGCAAGTGTATTCGTTCTTTAGTGCCACCCTGCCTCCTTTTTTGTTTATTCTGTTCCTTTCGAACAAGGTATATCCTTCAATCGCTGTGCTCCATATATGAGACTCATCCCACCAAGTCTCAGTGATACCTATCAGATCATACTTACTTTCCAGTATTTGAAGTTCAAGTGCTTCCTGTTTATTTCCCATACTCTGGATTAGTATAAAGACATCTCAGATTACAAACATCCTTTCCTACTAAAAATCCCTTTGAATTTACCTGAAAATTACTGAATTTACCTCTCTCCCACTCACTTATTCTCTGGTCACTCCCTCTATTGAACTTAGTGTTGGGGATGCCGCACAACATCAGGCTTTTTCTTCCCACCCCCGATGGCTTCAGTTTAAAGCCCTCTTTATCAGGTTCACAAGTCTTCCAGCAAAAACATTCCTCCCATTCTTTGTAAGGTGCACCCCATCCATCACCAACAGTCCTTCATGTTGGAAGTACATATCATAGTCCAGGAAGCCAAATCCCTCTCAATGGCACCATCTACATAACCAGCCATTCACCTCCAGTATCCTGTTCTCCCTCCCCTCAAAAGGTAAAATGGAGGACAACACCACCTGTGCCTCCAGATCTTTCACCTTCTTGCCCAGAGCCTCGTAGTCTTTGGAGATCTGTTCAAGGTTTCTTCGGTCCATATCATTTGTTCCCACATGGATCAGCAGGAGCGGGTAGTGATCAGAGGTTTTGACCAGTCTTGGAATTCTCTCAGTCACATCTTGGATACATGCTCCAGGAAGACAACAAACCCCTCAAGATTCCTTGTCTGGTCTGTGCACAACTTCTTCCGTCCCTCTCAGTAGGGAGTCACTAACCACCACTACTCATCTCTTCCTTCGTGGGATAGCTTGGTTCATATGCATAATCTTTGGGGGGGGGGCTGGGAGCTCACACCTCCCCCAAAGGTACTGAGCCCCCCCTGGAGGCAACCGGTGTCAGACAGAGCCTTACTACCCCTCACCCCCCACCTCATTTTGAAAGCAGAGGGTTTTTCCCCTCCGCTTTCCGAGACTAAGTTTGGCTGGGCTGGGAGTGGGACGGAAGTCAGGGCAGGGGGCTTGCTTCCTCCTGGATGCTAAGCTCCACCCCCAGCAGCCCTTAGTTCAGCTTGGAGTGGAGCTGGAGGGCTGCATGTGGAGACTGGCTTAGAGGCAGCACGTGCTGCCTCTGCTTGCCACCACTGCCACTGCAGCCACCAGCCTGAAGGGTAAGTAGGTGTGGGTGTAAGGAGTGGGGGCTTGTTTCAGGTGGGGTGGGGTGGGGTGGGAGCCCAGGGCTGCACCCACCCAGCCATCCTGCAAGTCCAATCAGGGGAGGTAGGAAAGCCGGCATGAAAATCTGCCTGGCTGCCACTTAGTGGGGAGGATGGAGGTTGGGGAGGGGAGCTGGGCAAGAATGGAGGGAGGGGGGCCTTCTATGGCCTCTGGTTGCCAAGCCATCATCAAGTGGCTTGCTTTCTCCTGCTTAAACTGGGCTGCAGGAGAAAGCGAGCCTCAGGAACCCTTGTGCTGCACGGAGCACATTGCTCCAGAATACAGAAAATCGTGGGCTCACTTTCTCCTGTAATCAGTGCGGGGGGGGGGGGGGGACTGTGCTTTCTGTTCCTCTCTCTCTTTCTGTTTCTCTCTCCCTTTCTGTTGAGGTTTGTGAGAGCTGGAAACAAGGAGAGGCTGCGGAGCTGCTCCACCCCACTCCAGGCTGCTTCCCTTGCAGTCTGACTTTCTTTCTTTCCTTCCCTTCTTTCTGTCTTTCATTTCTCTCTCCCAATCTATTTGCTCCCCCCCACCAGCTTTCCCCCTCTCCTTTGCTAAAATAGCCCCAGTTAGGATTTTCAGGTACCCACTGGCCACCTCTGCAGGATGAGGGGAGGGGTGGCCCAATCCAGGTTAGGAAACTCCTGGAGATTTGGGAATGGAGTCTGGGGAGGACAGGGACCTCAGTGGGGCACAATGCCATAGAGTCCACCCTCCAGAACATCAGGTTTTTTTCCAGGGAAACTGATCTCTTTAGACTGGAAATGAGCTGTAATTCCAGGGATCCCCAGGTCCCACCTGGAGGCTGGCATCCCTAGCTCCAGTGCTGAAATTGGAAGCTCTGGTTCTGCTGCATGACTTGGTACATGCAAACCACTGGCATTGGCTTATATTTGCCAAACCACCCTGATTTGTATAGGATGCACAACAGCCAGGTGGAGGAGGGGAGGGGTGTCATTCTACCAAAAATGAGAGTGTTTGGCCAGTGGCAACCCAAAATACATCTGTCTGTCCAGGAAGTTCAACTAAATGCCACTAGAGGTTTTGTCACCACTGCTACATCACTTAATGCATTACAATATAGGTTCATGTTCAGGCTATAATTTATGATGTTTTAGTTTGGGAAGATCTGTTTTCTTGGTCACATCAGTTGGTGCTATTTTTTTCCTGTAAACTCCTCTTCCATCCCAACAGACTCTGCTGCTCACATGTTATCTGTCAATCCCTTCTTTATCCCACCCTTCCTCCAGTCTCCCTTCCCTTATATTGACCTCACAACAATGGCAATATCACCCAGCCTGATGAAGGGAGCTTTGACTCTTGGAAGCTTAAACTCTTGTTGGTCTCTAATCTGCTACTGGACTCGAATCTAACTTGTCCCAGTATCACCGAATAGGCATCATGTAAAATGTAGATATGGACATGGGTCTCCTCAATCCACACTGGTCTTCATGCCATTGGTCCATCCACTTCAGCATGGTCTGCTCTGATGTAGGTGAGCTTTAGAGACTCAGACAGAGAAAGATCCTTCCCGATACCTGTTCTCTTAGACCTCCTCGGTTTAAACCTTTATCCTTTGGCACACAAAGCATGGTTTCTCTACCATCAGTCCATCAGTGTCATCATTGTCTACTCAGACTGGCAGTGGTTCTCCAGGGTTTTTTGTTGAGGATTTTGCCCATGCCGTGCTTTGTTTCTGAGCCGTTGGGGCTGGGGGAAGGATGCAGGCAGGCTGCTTTTATGTGTAATACAAAAGTATATTACCTCTTTCTGACAACATATGTCCATGCAAGATGTACATATGTTCACGGTAATATGTGAACAGGGCTTCTGTTTCCCTGGGTGGTGAGCAGGAAGAGAGAAAAATGGCAACAGGTATGTTCTTGATATGTACACCATCCAGGGAGAACACTTAACACTTAACTCATGTTTATGCCTCATGTTTATGCCACACAGCATTTTCTGATTGGCATGCAGATCAGAGGCCTTTTAAAATTTCCTTTTGCCCTATGTGCAGCTCAGAAAGAACATTGGCAAGAAACATTGGCAGTTTCAAAGGGACAACTGACTGGGATGTATAAAAGGAATGACAGGATTGCCCGTTGCAAACAGTGGGAGAGGCTTGAAGGCCCACTGGAGATAATAGGAGCCAGGAATGCCACAGGGCTTCGCCTCCATAAATAGTGACAATGGCCTGTGATGTCACTGGCTCCTCCCTATGATGTCACTGGGTCTCGGTTCTTTTCAGGACCTAGCACAGCAATGCCTCTGGCCCAGCCCCAGCCGCCCCCCTGGGAAATTGGAAAGTCTATGCCTTTGGCTTGGTTCCTTCTCTGCCTATGTGTTTGCGTGTCAGTCACATCTTTTTGATCTTGGACTGTGTTATTCTGATCTTCTACCATCAGAAGTGGCTGGTAGGATGCCAGCTCAGCACCACAGGTCCTTCCTTTCCTCCCCTGGAAAAGCACTCTGCCTTTCTTTCCAGCATTGTGCTGATTCCTTCCTCCCTGACCTATCTGGGCCTGTTCTGGCCTGTTTCCATGGCTCAGATGCCCTTCTTCAGTCATTTGCTGGCTGGCTCTTGTAGATTAGCTTGTCTGCCTTAGGCTGGCAGGTTGTTCCCTGTTGCATTTCCTTCCTTTTGATGGCCATGGACCAGGTAAGTATCCTGGCTCCAAGGCCTTAGTGTGTGTTTGTGTGTGTGTGTGGGGGGGGGTTGAGTCTGGGTGCAGGCCCATGTCTGGACAGTCATTTTACCCCCTATGTTGGTCATGAGGGTCTACAAGAACAAGGTATTGAGGGGTTTAGTGTGTTGCAGGAGGAGGGAGAAGCAGCAAAGTCCCACTCTATGAAGTCCATGGATGGTGAGATAGTAACCTGCAAACAGGCTCAAACTGCTCATGGGTAGCCAATTTGCAGCCCCCCCAAAAAAGTGGTTCCACGTTTGCAATGGGTGAACAGAATGTGAGCAGAACTGATGGGTGCTTGGATATCCTTAGTTGTAATGGTCACTACAGATTGCAGGTAAGCATTACGAACCACCAACATTCATACACACAACTAAGTAAATAAAACGTTTAGTAGCATTGCTGCTCTTCACCCTCCCTTCATTCACCTTCAGCCACTGTCCCTTAGCATTTTGACATCCTGAGACACCTTCTTGGTCCATACCTGGTCTGTGCATAAACTTTTGATATGAGATGGACAAATTTCCTTTATCTCACAGAACTTGGACTATAATTTATTTGGTTCTCTGAGCAATCGACTATTCTGTGCCACTACAGCTACTCTACTAATCAGTGTTGGAGGCTTCATAGGCACAACAGGGTCCAGCTTACCTAAGGGACCACCTTTCCCCATATGTTCCCCCAAGAGCACTATGGTCTGGGGCACAACACCTTTTGGTTGTCCCAGGCCCCAAGGACATCAAATTTGTTGTGACCAGGGCCAGGGCTTTTTCCGTGGTGGCTCCTACCTAGTGGAATGAGCTCCCGGGGGAGATTGGAAGATCTTTGGACCCCATCTTGGTTTCAATAACAACTGTATTCGAGCACCAATATTTTAATGTTAATGGATGGAGTATCTTATTTGGATTTAATTGTTTTAGCATGGCATATACCTCTTGTTAGCTGCCCTGAGCCTATGAGGAGGGCGGGATATAAATATGAAGAATAAATAAATAAATAAATATAAACAGAAGATAGATTTATTATGATTATTTTTCTTATACTTCATAATAACCTAGTATAGGTGCTGGAGGAATAATCAGATCTGGTCCACCCTATTTTTTTTTTCCTTTTACAATATTTATACCCTGCCTTTCTGCCTTCATAAGGCCACCAAGACAGCTAACAAAAAATTAAAAATACATAAAATCACAACTTGGTGCCATCAAATTCTTAGACAAGACACCACAAAACTGAAAAAAAGTTGTTTTCAACTACAAATAAAATAGCAAGTAGTAGCAGTAGTAGTTGCAGCAGCAGCAGCAGTAAGTCACTGGGTTTCTTTGGACATTGCTTTTCTTATTACTGCTACTACAACAGATTTTTTATGGACTTTGAAAAAATGGAAAATCATTGCAAGGAGAATGCAGGTTGCCAGAATTTATACCCTGCCTTTCAGCCCTCATAAGACCACAAACACAGCTAATAAATTACAATATTCTTTCCATTCCCTTGGACTTTGCATAGACTTTACATTCCCCTCCTGAAGGAATCTAGAAAGGCTGGATGCTTCTAGATATGCTTACTTGAAGAATGCAGTGAATATCCAAACTAAGCAGCTGCATCTGAAGGCTGAACTGAAAATGTGAAAACTGATTACCAAGCCCTCTAAAACTGCATGTCTCATGGGAGATCTTTTCCCCCTCACCATGGCTAGTAGCAGCTTCAAAGGGGTTTGTGTGGGAATGAATAGGGAATGAATGAGGTTATCCTTCCCCTATAGCACCATGGCCTCAAACCACTACCACCACCATCCAATCAGCTCTCTGCCACTGGCAAGCAAGTCTGTATTTGCCACCCAACAACCTGTCCAGTGGCCACCAGAGAAGAGAATGAAGGCAGAAGAGCAGAATGGACTAGAGAAAAAGCCAGTCTGATTCGCCAAGGGTCATTTCATAGCTGGCTCTCTGCTGATTGCTGTTTAATCAACTATTTAAAATCCTGCTCTGAGAATTTCATCAATGCCCAGATCCCAGAGAATGAAAGGAAAGAAATTAAAGTGGAAAGAGAAATCTCTGCAGAGTCTGAGGTATGTGTAAATGTGACCTAGTTACGTGGCTGTGGTCCCACTACAAGGCAATGTGGGACACGGTGCCTGCACCACCCCCCTGATGCAAGCGGCAGAAGAGGGTGGGAGGTGGGAGGGGGAGAAATTGTTCCTCTCCTATGATTTGATGAAGTTCTTTTATTTTTGGCATCCTCTCACATCACAGGCAGAGCAGGAGCCAGAGCTCCAAAGGGATTAGTAAAGATTTATTTTTCTTTTTCCGGAGTGAGATGAAAGAGGAAGGGGAGTGGGGGGGGCAAAATGAAGAGTAAGGAGTTCTAGCAAAAGAACCTCATTATTCTTTATCTTTTTCAATGACCTTGTTTGTTTTATTCTTGCTTGAAAGTGGCTACTTCTGATGTAAAAGTTTAAAGACATCTGGAGTCCCAAGCAAGCAAGGAAGGAGGAGGAAAGGAATGAAAGTAAAGATTAGACAAAGAGGGGAAAAAAATCTGCCTCTGTACTGTTTTTTTTTTAATTACACACCCACACACATACACACATGTACTTTGCTGTAGCCTGTGGCATAGCTTGCTTTCTTGATCTACTGCTTTGCAGACACAATGCAGCCCAATCCCATGCATGTTTACTCAGGAGCAAGGATCAGTGTGTTCAGTTGCTTTGCTCCCAAGCAAGTATGCATAGGAATACTGCCTCAATGCCGTCCTTTTACTCTCCACTAGTGGCCTCTCTAAGGTGATATGTTGAGAACTGTGACTGGACTAGATTTGAGGCAGAGTCTTCCAGTCTACTTCTATTCAGCCTCAATGGTAGGCAATGGACAATTCTAAAGTTGTTCTTATATAGCAGACAATCTAGTTTTTTAAAAATGGCAAAATTTGTATGCTGCCTTTCTCCCAATTAAGGCCACCAAGGTGACTAACCATTAAAACAAAATATTATCAAAGCATATAATAAAAACAATTCATAAAAACAATTAAAACCAGAACTAAAACACACATTAATAGCACATAAACCAGTAATTAAAACACAGAACAGGAAAGATGGATCAAGGGAATGGCAGAGGAAACAAAAAGTCCTCACCTGGTGGCAGAAGACAGTGACAGAAGGAGACAGACAACCATCCCTGGGTAGTGAGTTCCATAGTTTTGGTGCCATGGCTGAGAAGACTGTCTCTTGGATTGCCACCCACATAATTTTAGAAGGCAGGAACACCTAAATCAGAATATGACCTTAGCAGTTGGATGGGTTTGTATAAGAGAAGGTAGTGCTTCAGGTATACTGAAGTCTGCCCTCCAAAGCTGCCATATCCTCCAGGAAATGGATCTTTATAGCCTGGAAGTGAGTTTATTCATTTATTTAAAATATTTTATTCTTTCTTTCCACCCAATTAGGTACCTCAAGGTGGAGAAACGTTAAAAAAAATAAAACCATCTTTTAAAACAATATAACAAACAATCAAAAACATAATCAGGAAGGATGGCCAAATGAAACAAAAAGTTCATCACCCACTTGTAGAATATAGTGGAAGTGAGTGACAGACAAATCTCCCTGGAGAAGAAATTTTTGGTGCCATGACCTAGAAGGTCCTTTATTGGGTTGCTAGCTTCAGATTGCTGGGGCACCCAAAACAAGACTGAAGATGATAATGATTGGGTAAATTCATAAGAGAGTAGGCAATCCTTAAGATATGCAGGTCCTGCATTGGACCTTTGAATTGGCCCCAGAAGCAAACTGGAAGCCAATGTAGATGAAAGAAGACTGGAGTGTTATGATCCCTACAACTTGCTCCAGTCAACATTTTTACCACAAGATCCTGTACCAACAGTACCAGTTTCTGGACATTCTTCAAAGGGGGTGGGGCATGTAGAACATACTACAGTAATGAGATCTAGATGGTACCAGGGCATGTAATGCAATGGCAAGATTTTTTAAAATATCCACTGTAGCAGGCAACAGGTTCCGGCTACCGTTGCCACATGCTTAACCCCACTGGAGGGCTGGATCCAAAAGCACCCCAAAACTGTGAACCTGGTTTGTTAGGGGGAGTGCAATCTCATCTTGTTTTAGACTAGTCCTTCTGTCCATCAACAGCACCTCTATCTTTTTGGGATTAAGCTTCAGTTTATTAGTTGTACCTCTAGGCCTTGACCTGGATATCCCACACAAATCCAATTTTGTCAGATCTTGGAAGCTAAGCAGGGCCGACCCTGACAAGTATTTGAATGGGAGACCTCCCGAGAATACCAGGGCTGAGAGGTCAGAGGCAGGCTATCAAGTCTGAACATCCTCCATGCCCCAGTAGGAGTTGCCAGAGGTCGCCATGACTTCCAGACACATGGGCACATCCGAACACAATTGCAAAAAATACAAAACAAGTATTTATAATTCCAGATGAAATCTGGGCTCCACCTTGAGGTTGTTAAGGACCATCTACTCCCATATGAACATTCCTGACCATTATGGTCATCTTCAGAGGCCCTAATTTGGGCACCCCTTGCCATCTGAAGTTAGAGGGGCAGCAACTCAAGAAAGGACCTTTTTGGTCATGGAACCAAAACCGCTGAATTCTCTCCCTAGGAAGATTCAACTGTCCCCTTCTTCCACTGTCTTCTGCCAATAGGCAAAGACTTTTCTAAGGGGTCTTTTTGTGTGTACTCTCACTGATTCTCATTGATCCCCCCATTGATGTGTCTATATTTGTTTTATTGTTTTATGTACTGGCTTGCAGGCTCCACGTGTCAGGTGCCAGAAATCAGGCAAGGCAGGGTTGTTAAGTCCAAGGTCAGTAGGTCCAGAAGTCAGGCAAGCTGAGTTGTTCAGTCCAGAAGTCAGGCAAGGTAGAGGTTGTGGCTTAACATCTATAGTACATGTTGCATTCACACTTATCAGCTTCTCTTCACTGGTTTTTATAGCCCCATGCCTAAGGGTCATGCATGCAACCGGCTGCTCAGAAGCAATCCTGCAACCACTCATCTTATTATCAGCAAGCAGCTGGCATTGGGCCAGGAGGCATGCACTTTGCTGTCTCATTTGTAGCTCTGTTTTCAGCCTGTGTCTGTGGTGCTCTAAGGGTGTGGGTGATACTGGTGGGCTGGGAATGGCCAATTGAGGTTCACCTGCCGAATCAGGGCAGAAGGGTATCAGTGGCTCTGGATAGTGGCTGTGAATTCTGACAAGCCTGCAGCTCATTTTTCTGCTGGTGAGCTTCTCTTGTCAACTCAAGGCTGGCTAAATGGGGCTCCTCTTCTCCTGAGAAGTCTTCACAATCGCTGAGCCCTGGCTGACCCACGACATTTTAATTGTTTCACATATATCTATATGTGTTTTTAACTTGTTTTAATGTTTTTGTTTTTATTGCATTGGGGATCCTAAGCTGGTGGAAAGGCGACCTGAGAATATTTTAAATAAATTAATGAATCATTGTACCTCCTTCTAATGGACTGCTGACAATAAATGAATATGGAAGATTGTTTGTTTAAAAGTTCCCCACTTTCTCTACAAGTGGAAAGTTTACATTTTAGGAAGAAAGAAACTTTAATTTGTTAGGTTTTCCATGTGCATAGTCATTTTTTGAAAAGAAAATTGGTTTCAAACACGTGATCATGATGTTGAAATGATACATCGCCAAGCCAAGAAATTACATCCTTGAAATGGTAAGACTTTATTTATACTTAATAACAGTTATGTACTTGCTGCTATCCTATGTTTACTCTGTTGTCACTCTTGAAACTAACTGCAACTTTCAACCACATCATTAGAATTGATCTTATGATTATGTACCATGTAATAGGGACCCTGAATTGGGCTGAAAGGCAGCATAGAAATTATTTAAATAAATAAAATAAACAAATAATGGACAGCTATCCATTGAGAGAATATATTGCTTGTGTGATACACAATCATGCCATTGTCACGCTCGGCCTGCAACCTTGGCCCTGGTCCCCCAGTGGCCATGGTGCCTAGCAACTCAGCCGGAGAGGCAGTCCCGACAGCGGAGGGTACTCAACAAGGGGGGGGGGAGGAAATGAGGAGCCTCAGACCGGCTGGGGACGGGGTTAACGCCACCCCACAAGTCCTCCTGTCAGCGTGCATAAGATCTCCCTCATGCTTCTCTCTCTGCTTCTCCTTCTCTCTCTACCGATAACTCCTTTCTGCATGCTACTCCTCCCTGGCCACTCTTCCTCCTCACCTTTTCTCTCCCCGCCCCGCCCCGCTCCCAGCACCCCCGTCAGTCCTGCTGTGTCCACCTCCTTGGCCCCACCTCCCTTTATCAGTTGGGACGCTGAGTTAACTTGTTGGATGGGGCAGCTGTTGCACTGGTGGTGGCTCTGGCGGCCTCAGGACTGCACTGCCGGTGCTGACATGCAGCTGTGCCGGCCTGGGAGGGCCCATCCATGGCCTGCCCAGGGCTCCACTTGCACCACTGATTCCAGCCATCTCTCGGGAGGCCCAGTTCTGCCATTGCACCCTGCTGGCACCCTCTCCTCCTCGGGGGCTGGTGTTGGCTGCCTCCGCTTTGGCCCAGTTGCTGTGCCTCACCTCAGCTGCCTGACCTTTCTTCATCTCCTCTCAGACCGGAGGCCCTTCTGGTGAGCGGCAGGGTTGGGGGTGCTCTGATGGGTTGTTCGGGGGGGTTGCCCATGTCCCGAGACCACGGGGATGGGACACCCCCCTCCTCACGTTGGACATCCCTGGATTTTCCTCGAAGAGCCTGGACAGGTAGTCCACCACGCGATGGTCTGCTCCCGGTTGATGAGGAACTGAAAACAAAAATGGAGTAGTGAAAGGTACCAGTGGAGGATCCAGGGGTTGGAGTCCTTCATCCTGGCCAGCCATAAAAGGGGGGCATGGTCTACGACCAACTGGAACAGGTTATTAGCTAGGTAGTATTGCAATGCTGCCACCGCCCACTTGACTGTTAGCTCTTTTTTCACTATGGTTGAGTACTTGTCCTCAGCCAGCTGCAGTTTCTGACTGATAAAGAGCACTGGGCGATCTGCCCTGGTGTCCTCCTGTGCCAGCATTGCTTCCAGCCCAGTACCAGAGGCGTCCATGTGGAGTATAAAGGGGTGTTGGAATTCAGGATTTCTCAATATGGGGTCTCTGGACAGACAGGTGCACAGGACCTCAAACACCTTCTCCTCTGCCAGGCCCCAGGCAAGTCAGGTCAGATGGGCCTTCTGTAGGCAGTCAGTGAGAGGGGCCACAATGGAGGCAAACCTAGGGATGAACCGGCTGTGATAGCCGACAAACCCCAAGAATCACCTGAGTTGCAGCTTTGTGCTGGGGCGTGGCTGGCTCTCCAGAGTGATGACCTTGTCTGGGGGAGGTTTTATAGCCCCTCAGCCTACCAGATACCCAAAGTATTTCAACTCTTGGAAGCCTAGCCTACTTTTGGTCAGGTTGGCTGTTAGACCTACTTCCTGAAGGGCCCGGAGCACATGTTAGAGGTGCAACAGGTGAGTATCCCAGTCCTCGCTGCAGATGATGATATCATTGAGATACGCCTGCGCAAAGTCTCGGCACTGGGAGAGCACCCTGTCCACTAACCACTGCCGATTCCGGCTGTCTCTCGGGAGGCCCAGTTCTGCTGTTGCACCCTCCCAGGGCTGTCTTCTCCTCAGGGCTGGCGTTGGCCACCTCTGCATTGGCCCGGTCACTGCGCCTTGCCTCAGCCTCCTGACCTGTCTTCATCTCCTCTCAGACCGGAGGCCCTTCTGGTGAGCAGCAGGGTTGGGGGTGCTCTGGTGGGTCGTTCAGGGGTGGCCCACGTCCCAAGACCACGGGGCCGGGATAGTCATAGACACTAATCATTACAAGGAGAAATTTCAGACTTTACTGAGACTAGCATGATTAGGCCATAACTAGAGGAGAGCAGAAACTATGCCTCTCCAGGTGAAGTATGAAATAGGCCTAAGTGTATTTATAACCTGCTGGTAGTGTCAAGATTTTACCATTCTTCAGGCTCTCAATCTTCTCAGAAAGCACTTGCTATTTAGACTATAGTTAATCTTTGCAGTAAGTTGGTAAAGTCTGACATTTAACCTGAAGATATAAAAAAAATAACAATCCAAGTCCCCAAAAGGTGAACTAGCAGAATACAAAGGAGATATTACTAAAAAAAAAAAAAAAATCCAATGCACGTTCTCTGCCGGAATCTTATAATGATCTACTAGCCCCATGGTTACTCATAAATACTTATGAAAGTGCTTCAAGAGCCACAATTTGCATAGCTATAACATCTCATAAATAATTCTAAGTGCTAGTGTTTAATGATCTGACCTATATTGTGGAAAGATTTCACTTCTCACATATGGAAATGAGAGTCTATCAGAATCAAGGCAATGGTTATCCTCAGCTGCTGAGCTACAGGCCGAATAGGTGTTGGATAGCTTATCAGTGTTGGTAATCAATAATTATTAGGAAGCCTAAATCCAGTAAAAAAATGTCCACTTGGTGTTCACGTTTTCTAAAACTACAGTAGGCTAAGAATGTGATTTGCATTCTTTTTTTCCTACAGATCAATTCTGTCTCCCAAATTTGAGGTAGTGGCTTTAAGGGTTGAAAACTGTGGTTCTGTCAACAATGAATAATAATTCAAAAAGAATTCTGACAACGTTACCTAAATCTGGAGTGCTTTGTTAAATTTACTTCACATTCAGGCAGGTGGTTTTCAGTGTATTATTTCCACTAAAACAATGATTTCTATGTATTGCAGCAGTATTTTAAAATGTGTTTATGACAAACCATCTTCCGAAATAGTAGATCCTGTGACACCTCATTTGATTGTATGCTTGAATGCATAAACAATTGTAAATACAAAGATACCATGTTGCAGTGCAATTCCAGTCTAGTATGCATGCACAGCAAATATGCATACAGGTTCTTGTGTGTGTGTGTGTGTAATCTTTGGGGAAATTAATCACAGCAGCCCCATTATAAGTGCTGCTGTGCAGCTTCTCCCTACTGTCCCAATCACTGTTCCAATCACTGCACAACTGTAAAAATGCCAAGAACTGTAGAAGACAACAGGAACACATTAGCAAGTAGTTAAAATCTCAAGTATATGTAAGACACTTGATAGCAAAAATGACCAATTTTATTTTTTTAAAAACCCAAAGAATTTAAAAAAAAACAATTAATGTAGTTAGTCATCTTATTTGAATATTGATAGGATATTTCTTAAGTGGTTTATTAGGCTATCATACTTGAATCACTGTATATAGCCTGGCGACTGCAGTACTTTGCTGATAGCAACTCGTGGGTGGGAGGAGGGAGCTGAGGACATGTTTCCAATTAAAACTGGATCAGAATGATTGACTAAACCTAGGGAAATTGTCATATCTGAGTGAAAATTGCCAGCATTATCCTGTGTTTTACTGATGTGTGTGAGTGATGAACAGAATAAACGTGGAGACAGCATTATTCTTCATTTCCCAAGATAATAGCCCTATGGGCAAAAAGTTATGGATCATTTTATAAAATTTTGTAGGACAGCCATGTATTCCAGAATTATTAAGCTGATGAACTACAAATGCATACCATAAGACATTTAGCTCTCTAGCACATAGTTTAGATTATATGAAATGTTTGGCATTTGCCCATATAAGCTATACTGAGAAATCAATGTGATAAAGCAAATTTGTATAACCCATAGGAGAAGATTATTAGGAACTATATGGGGTAGGAGATGAAGTAGATGACATTGGCTTAGATCCTGCCTAAAATGTCTGCAGACTGAAGGATTTCTGTCTGAGAGGGCTCCCCCAGAAATAGCTTGAAGGGAGTTGGAGGTATGCCCTGAGAGGGGGAAATTTGGGGCAGGATCCAACTCATTCTACACAGCAGCATTTGCATGGCATTCTTGAGACCTTCCACATACCCCTTTCTTGGACTGAGCTAGATTCGAACCCATTAGCACCTTGGTAGTGGAAAGTGCCAGAGAGTCACAGCCAACTTATGGCAACCCTGTAGGGTTTTCAAGGCAAGAGACATTCAGAGGTGGCTTGCCATTGCTTGCCTCTGCATAGTGACCCTGGACTTCCTTGGTGGTCTCCCATCCAAATACTAACGAGGGCTGACCCTACTTAGAGACCAACAAGATTTTTTGGGTATAAACTTTCAAGAGTCAAAGCTCCCCCCTCCAGTGGCCATCTCAAGACTCTGCTTAGCAACTCCTCCTCATCCCCTCACACTCCAGGGTGGGCAAAAACAAACTGCGAAGCTACCTACTACCACCAATGACTCTGAGAGTATCTCCTTCCAGATGGAGGCATATGTCTAGCATTCTTTAGCTGCATTGCCATTTAGAGGCTCTGCCTAATTGCCTTGCTTCCTGCTATACTTCTACAAGCAAGTGCTGGGTGATACATCACAACTCTGCAATGTAGAGCTATCGTGCTCCAAGGATGGCAAGCTTCTCCACTGCACCTCCCTGTTATCACAGTTCTTATAGTAAGACCAAATAGGTGTGATGAGTTTTCAGCTATCAGACAGACCATCAAAAATGTAAGAAAGTTTAATAAATGAATACAAGAATACACATGTGCTGTTCAAGCTTTGGGGCTGAACAAGGGAACAAAGAAAAGGGGAAAACACACAGTCCTCTCTCCCTACACTAGGTTCTTTCCAAATGATGTTTCATTTAACATGGGCAAGCTTTACTCAAAACTGCAAGAGTTTTACAGTTCATCATTCTCTTAGCTCTCATGGTTGGGTCTTCTCTCTGTTGTCCCTGATACATGGACATGACAGAGTCTTTAGATAAAAGAGCAGTCCATCATTGCTTGTGCCCATCCAAAATGCTGTCCAAAATTCCTTGTATTCTTAGAATTTATATTTTATTATGTTGAGCCCATCCTGCCTGGGGGTCATCTGGATCTTCCTGCCCCAAATGGAAGAGTTTTCTTTCTAGCTATTTGGTGCTTAGCAGCCTATGTCCCTTCTAGGTGTGATCTGGCAGCAGGGTGTTGAGTGGTTAAGTGTGCGGACTCTAATCTAGGAGAACTGGGTTTGATTCCCCACTCCTCCACTTGCAGCTGCTGGATGACCTTGGGCAAGCCATAGTTTTGTCAGAACTGTTCTCTCAAGGGCTATTCTAGAAAGAGCTTTCTCAGCCCCACCTACCTCACAGGGTGTCTGTTGTGGGGAGGGGAAGGGAAAGGAGTTTGTAAGCCGCTCTGAGACTCCAAGTGAAGGGCAGGGTATAAATCCAATCTCCTCCTCCTCCTCCTCCTCCTTCATTGCCATTGTCTAGCTATAGCCAATGCTATTAGCATAACTAAGAACTTGAGTGCTCTGTTCTGGTAGACTGGTGCCTCCTCTCTTCAGCCCCTCCTATTCGAGCTGCAGTTGGGCCTCCTGTACACGGACAGAGAGAAGTCACTATTGAAATAATGGGGTTCTGGACTGGCATCAGCATACCCTGAAGCGGGGCACAGCTTCTGGTGGGTCCACTGCTGAGGACTCCCACCCATGCATCTCTTGATTCTTTCCCTTGTGCCCTTCCCCTGCCTGCTTGACAGTACTTTATCAGTTTATCACCCATGCTCCTGGCTGCATATGCTGCCTAGCAGTGTTGGGGAAGGGCATGTGGCTGGTGCATATAGCAGCAGTGCTCCTGGGGACTAGGGCAAAAGCACTCCCAGTTGCACCCACTTCACAGCAACATCAAGGAAAGGGTGGGCAAATGGTGTGAGCATGCAGGTGGGTGGGGAAGAATGTGAGCCTGATAGTGGGCCTTGAGCCCCAAAACCTGGAACTGACCTTGCTGGTGTGAATTCTTGGGTGGAGGACATTTCTCCATATGGGCCATTTTGGAGAGTCCACGTGTTTCATCTGGGCTGTGTAAACAAGTGTCTGAGATGATTTTGTGAATGTCCATAATACGCTCCTGTATACAATTGGTAGCTAGTGTGGTATAGTGATTAGAGGGTCAGACTAGTATCTGGGAGACCCAGGCTCAAATCCCCATTCGACCATGGAACTTGCCAGGTGACCTTGGGCCCATCACACCTCTCAACCCAACATACCTCACAGGGTTGTTGCTAGGATAAAATGGAGGCAGGGAGAATGTTATAAGCCAGTTTGGGTCCCCATGGGGGAGAAAAGTTGGCTAAGGTATAAAATTCAGAGGTGTTGAACTCATTTGTTATGAGGGCTGGATCTGATATAAATGTCACTTTGCCGGGCCGGACCATGCGTACCATAAAATGCAACATGATGTACCAGAGATATAAACTTTATAAAGGTGATTTCAGAAGCTGAATGGCAATAGGTTTGATTGGATTAGGTGTGATATGCAGAAGGGTAGTAGGCGTGGAGATATCATCACTGGTAATGAGACAGGAAACATAGGTCTCAGTTTGGTCCAGGAGGATTCAGTCCATGAGGATGCAAATAATAAATGGATAGAAGTCTGAAGAAGTCTGAAGAAGTGAGCAGTGATTCACGAAAGCTCATACCTTGCCACAAATTTTGCTACTGGACTGTTACTCTTTCTAAAGCTATAAAAAGCCACAACATTCAAAAAACAGTGGGGGGACATTTTAACCTTCCAGGGCATTCAGTTGCTGACCTAAGAGAAAGGAATTTCAAATGAAGATTAGAAAGAGAGACTAGTAAATTGCAACTGATAATGAAGCTCAATGCATCCTCCTGGGCTGAACTGAGACCTAGCTTTCTTCTCTCATGATCAAGGGCTGCTATTGTTATTTGGCATCTGCAGGGGTCTTTTCGTAGAAGAACAGCTGCAGGAGCTCATTAGCATATGGTATGCTAATGAGCTATTAGGCTATTAGCATATGCCACACCCCCTGACATCACCGGAAGTGATGTCAGAAGGGGAAGCAAAAGGGGGGAGCATCTTCAAAAGCCTCCCTTCCCTTCCCCAGCTGGTCTGGGTGGGGGAGCTAAGAGAGAAGGGGTTTAAAGTTTAAACTCCTTCTCATGAGAGTTGGGCCACAGAAGGAGGAAAGAGGGAAGGAAAGAGAGAGAGTAGAGAGAAGGAAAGAAGGAAGGAAAGAGAGAAAGAAAGAGAGGGAAATTGACTTCAATGGCCCATAGGATATAATGGGGCTGAAATTGACATTCTGGCTGCCTGAAAGATCGCGGGACGCCGGCTGGGGTGCAGGGGCTTTGGTTCCCTGAGCTCCCGGAGCTGCGCTCCGTGTGCTCCCCCCGAAAAAGACCCCGCATCTGAAATCACTTCACTCTCCAAGATACAAGGACAAATGGACTCACATCCTAGCTGTATCTGAAGAAGTGAGCAGTGACTCCTGAAAGCTCATGCCCTGCCACAAATTTTGTTAGTCATTAAGGTGCTACTGGACTCTTGCTTCCTTCTACTAACAAAGATTGCAAGCTGTGCGGTTAGGTTTATCATTATGTTTTCATCTGTTAGAACTGGAAAGGGGATCACTCCAAGTGAAATAATGTGTTGCTTTCAGACTGGATAAAAGCCACTCACTACTAGTGATGATAATAAAAAGTTTAAAAAGCAGGGGCGGGGGGGGGGGCGGGGTTAATGTGAAGAAAGACAGCCAGTGAGGTGGGAAAGGAGAGAGAGAGACCACATGCTGAATGGGAATATATGGAACTATAAATGTATTTTTAAATACTTAGCCATCTCATTCCATGGAATCCAATCCACGTGTTGTAATTCCTAACCAGGGTCTTTTTTTAAAGAAAATCCCAGATAGGCGAAGTGAAATCTAATCTTTTTTTTTTTTTTAAACCTTTTCAGAATAACCCAAAATAACTTCCCCTTAATTGCCATTATTTCAGATGCCCCCCTTTTTTCCCTAACATTAGTGTGTGAGCCATCAGGTCTCACAGTAAATGGCAGAGCAGGCTTGTCAGAAGAATCTCTCTCTTCCCCCCTCCCCCTCCCCCCTCTCCCCCCTCTTCCTTTCATTATGCATGCATAGGAAAGCTTACACCTGGAATAAAACTTTGTTGGTCTTGAAGGTGTCATAGAACTCCCTCTCCAAATGAGGGAAGAGAGGCTAGGCAACACAGCAGCAGCCCCAGAGAAGGAAGAAGGAGGAAGCTTTTCTATGCTGCCCGTGCGCTTTCTTTTTCCTTCCTCCTCTCTTCCCTAAAGGAGGAAGAGAGGCTAGGCATCGCAGCAGCAGCCCCAGAGAAGGAAACAGGAGGGAGCTACTTTTTTCCCCCTCCTGTTGCACGCATGTGCACACTCTTTTTTCTTCCCCCTTACTTCCCTAAGGAGGAAGAGAGGCTTTGGCAATGCAACAGCAGTAATGGCTGCGAAATGCAAGCACTTGTTCGCAGGCCATATACCAGCCCAGCATAGGCCAGATCCAGCCTGCGGGCTGCATGATTGACAACCCTAGTATAAATAAATGAAATAGCTGAAATATTTTGCACTAGGCTTCTGTGCTAATAAGAAAGTAGCCCATATCTCTCACACCTTTACTAGATTGTATACATTTGAAAGAGGGTGTATATTAAAGGCATATAATCATATAGACCAAATGCGAACACAAAAGTTACTTTTCCAGTGGGCTGGAACCCACAAATTCATTCTGCTCATAGCAGTGATTCTCCTTGGTACATGGAGCCTTCCCTTGATGGAGGTGATTCTTCCACTAGCAGAAGAAGCTCTTGTACCAGCAAAAGTCTCCTTGTGCTGGGCAAAAGCACCATAACTAGCATAATGGATCTGCAGGAGTCTATCCAATATCTCCAGTGCCTAAATCCCACAAATTGCTGCTCTTTCCTAACAAGCATTTGGACAGCATTTCCTCCCCTTCCCTGAAAGCATAAACATCATGACAGCAATTTCACAGAGCAGACTTTTTGATAGCATACTCTTTCCAGTTTCTAGTTGGGGTAACATATTGCAAACCAGGGGTTAACATACTGCAACCATAAATCAATAGCTAAAACTGTCCATTGAATTTATCAAGCAAACCAGCAGTAATAAAACCATCAATAATACTGACAACAATATCATCTATAGAAACAAGAAAAACAACGACAATTAACAAAAAAGTCATATAAAATGCAGCAAGTTTTTTGCCAGATGAATTGTTGAAGAGAGGGAATCCTACAGCTGGGGTGCCATCAATGGAAAAGACCTGTGGCTCATCCCTTACCATTGCTCTGAGGGAAAGGGTACACAGACTGGAGTTTTTCTCCTTGATGGGCAGGTTGCTATGTACAACAGTGAGCAAATCACTGATTATAAGGTGAATTATATAATCCAGTCCAGTATTCCACATGTAGAATCAACATCCAAATATCTTAATTGTTGCTACCAAAATTATCATTCAGTTCTATCACATTGGCTTTCTGCATCAATGAGCAACAACAAAGGAGGAGATGAAATTATTAATTGCTTTTTGAATGCTATCTTTTTAACTGCTCACCTTTTGCCTTTCTGATGGAATAAGAGGAATAAAGAAGGACTCATTTGTCCTCCTGTCTTCCCACTTGGCTGCAGTTCTGCCAAATCCTCTGCAGAGAAGCCTGGCTAAAGGAGAGAAGGAACAGTTCTTCTGTGGCTTGCAATACATTATGATCTGGATCATTTATTTCTTTATTTAATGCATTTCTATGCCGCCTCTCCAGGGAACATGCCTAAGGTGGCTTATAGAACAAAGTGTAACAAAAAACCTTAATACACCATAACAGCTGTTAATTAAAACCGAGCATTAAAACCTCAGCCAGCACATAAAAGCAGAAAAATGTAAAGCAGCTTGAAGTGGATTTCCATACTAAAAGTAGACTAAAAATGCCATTTTTACCCTTAATTAAAAACCTGGTCAAAAACAGACATGTTGGTCTGGCACCTGAAAAAGAGTAACATAGGCATCGGGGAACTGTGTTCCACAAGTGAGGTGCCAATACTGAAAAATCCCTGTGCCTTGTTACCACCATCCTCATTTCTGAAGGAGAGGGCACAAAGAGCAGGGCTTAGAAGAAAGACCCTAACTGGTGGGCTGGACATTGCAGGAGGAGGGGGTCCTTTAAGCACCCTGGATCTAAGTCATTCTGCACTCTGAATTGTGCCCAGCAACAAATGGATAGCCAGTACACTGGAGTGATATGAGCCTTCTGTTTCACCCCTGACGATATCCCAGCTGCTGCATTTTGGACCATCTTAAGTTTCTGGACAATTTTCAAAGGTAGCAGCATGTAGAACACACTGCTTCTGGGCTACTGGTTGACATGGGCAGAGAGGTTGTTAGGCACCTGGCTGCACTGGATGAGTTCAAATTCCCTGGGCCAGATGGTATGCACCTGAGAGTGCTCAAAGAACTTTCTAGAGAGCTTAAAGGGCCTTGGTCCATCAAGACCTCTGGGAGGATAGGAAATGTATCACAAGACTGGAGGAAGTAAAATATCCCAGTCTTCAAAAACAGAAGGAAGGATGTCCCAGGAAACTACAGGCCAGTCAGTCTGACTTCTGTCCCAGGGAAGATACTGGAGAAGATTTTAAGGGGTCAGTCTGCAAGCATCTGAAGGACAACTTGGTGATCTGGGGGAACTTAGCATGGATTCCCCAATAGGTCTTGTCAGACCAACCTCATTTCCTTCTTTGACTGAGTGAGGAGCTTATGGGATCATGGAAACACCATCAGTGTCGTTAACCAGAATTTCAATAAAGCTTTTGACAAGGTTTCTCATGATGTTCTGATGGGCAAACTGAAGGACTGCAGACTAGACTGTAGGATAGTTAGGTGGACAGGGAACTGGTTGGAGAACTGCACCTAAAGAGTAGTTGTCAATGTCATTTCATCTGATTGGAGAGAGGTGCACCAGTGAGGAGCCACAGAGCTCAGTTCTGGGCCCAGTCCTTTTTAAAAAAGGCTAATGTGGTCTTGGGGGGTATCAACAGAGAAATAACATCCAAATTACAAGATATCATAGTCCTGCTGTATACCTCATTTGTCAGGCCACTTCTGGAGTATTGTATGAGTTTGGAAGTGTCATTTCCAAAAGGATATGGATGGAATAGTGTGGGTGCAGAACATAAGAACATAAGAACATAAGAGAAGCCAATGTTGAATCAGGCCAATGGCCCATCCAGTCCAACACTCTGTCACACAGCGGCCAAAATATACCAGGTGCCATCAGGAGGTCCAGCAGTGGGGCCAGGACACCAGAAGCCCTCCCACTGCTGCCCCCTCCAGCACCAAGAATAGAGTGCATCACCTGCCCCAGACTGAGAGTTCCCATCTATACCCTGTGGCTAATAGCCACTGGTGGACTTCTGCTCCATATGTTTATCTAATTTCCTCTTGAAACTGTCCATGCTTGCAGCTGCCACGACCTCCTGTGGCAGTGAATTCCATATGTTAATTACTCTTTGGGTGAAGAAGTATTTCCTTTTATCTGTTCTAACCTGACTGCTCAGCAATTTCATAGAGTGCCCACGAGTTCTTGTATTGTGAGAAAGGGAGAAAAGGACTTCTTTCTCAACCTGCTCAATCCCATTCATAATCTTATAAACCTCAATCATGTCACCTCTCAGCCGTCGTTTCTCCAAGCTAAAGAGCCCCAAGCATTTTAACCTTTCTTCATAGGGAAGGTGTTCCAACCTTTTATCATTCTAGTTGCCCTTCTCTGCACTTTTTCCAATGCTATAATATCCTTTTTGAGATGTGGTGACCAGAACTGTACACAGTATTCCAAATGAGGTCGCACCAATGATTTATACAGGGGCATGATGATACTGGCTGATTTGTTATCAATTCCCTTCCTAATAATCCCCAGCATAGCGTTGGCCTTCTTTATTGCAGCTACACATTGTGTAAACATTTTCAGCGAGTTATCCACTACGACTCCAAGATCTCTCTCTTGGTCCGTCTCTGCCAGATCAGACCCCATCAACGTGTATTTATATTTAGGATTTTTGGCTCCAATGTGCATCACTTTGCACTTGGCCACATTGAACCCCATTTGCCACGTTGACGCCCACTCACCCATCCTCAACAGATCCCTTTGGAGTGCCTCACAATCCTCCCTGGTTTTCACCACCCTGAACAACTTCGTGTCATCTGCAAATTTAGCCACATCACTGCTTACTCCCAATTCCAAATCATTAATAAACAAATTAAAAAGCATCGGACCGAGTACTGATCCCTGTGGTACCCCACTGCTTACCAGCCTCCACTGAGAAAGTTTCCCATTTATACTCACTCTCTGTTTCCTATTTATAAGCCAGTTTTTGATCCACAAGAGGACTTGTCCTTTTATCCCATGACTATTGAGCTTACTTAGGAGCCTTTGATGAGGAACTGTATCAAAAGCTTTCCGGAAGTCAAGGTAAATAATATCTATTGGGTCCCCCTTGTCCACATGTTTGTTCACTCCCTCAAAAAACACTAACAGGTTAGTGAGACAAGATCTTCCCTTACAGAACCCATGCTGAGTCTGCCTCAATAGTTTTTGTTCATCAATGTGCCTACTAATTCTTTCCTTAATAACAGTTTCCACCAACTTACCCGGTATCGATGTCAGACTGACTGGCCTGTAATTTCCTGGATCTCCCCTGGAGCCCTTTTTAAAGATGGGAGTGACATTAGCTACCTTCCAGTCCTCAGGAATGGAGGCAGATTTTAAAGAAAGATTACATATTTTTGTCAGGAGATCCACAAGTTCACATTTGAGTTCTTTCAGAACTCTCGGATGAATGCCATCCGGGCCTGGTGATTTATTAGTTTTTAAATTGTCCATCAGTCGGAGGACTTCCTCTCTTGTCACTGCAATCTGATTCAGGTCTTTCAAACCCCCTCCCAAAATCAGTGCTTCTGGAGTGGGCAAACACTTCTCCTCTTCCACAGTGAAGACAGAGGCAAAAAATGCATTCAGCTTCTCAGCCATTTCCCTATCATCCTTCACTACTCCTTTTACCCCTTGGTCATCCAAGGGCCCCACTGCCTCCCTGGCTGGCTTCCTACTTCTAATGTATTTGAAGAAAGTTTTATTGTTGGTCTTTATGTTTTTTGTGATATGCTCCTCATATTCCCTTTTTGCTTGCCTGATCACAGACTTGCATTTTATTTGCCATAGTCTGTGTTCCCTTTTATCAACCTCACTAAGACTAGCTTTCCACCGCTTAAAGGAATCCTTCTTACCTTTTACAGCTTCCATTACTTTATTTGTTAACCATGCAGGCTTTTTTCTATACCTATTTGCACCCTTTCCTAACCTGTGGTATATATTTTTTCTGAGCTTCTAGGATTGTCTTTTTAAATAGTCTCCAAGCTTCCCCAATGGTTTTGACCTTCTCCACTCTTCCTTTCAATTTCTTCCTCACATGTCCCCTCATACCAGAGAAGTTACCCCTTTTAAAGTTAAAAGTGGTTGCGTCAGTCTTTTTGGGCAACTCCCTATCTGTACAAATGTTAAACTCAATGACATTATGGTCACTGTTCCCAAGTGGTGCAATCACTTTTACATCTCTCACCAGGTCTTGGGTGTTACTTAGGACCAAATCCAGGATCGCCTCTCCCCTGGTAGGATCTGTGACCATCTGTTCCACAGCACAGTCATTGAGAGTGTCTAAGAACGCAATCTCTTTTTCCCGACTAGAACTCATATTGACCCAATCAATGTGTGGGTAGTTAAAGTCGCCTATTACAACACAGTTATTTCGTCTAGCCGCTATCTTTAATTCATTCATCATTTTATAATCCTCCTCTATCTTTTGATCTGGTGGGCAATAACAAACTTCCACTGTTAAGCCTCCTTTCGGACCCACTATTTCAACCCATAGCAACAAAGATTATCAGGGTCCTGGAGACCAAGCAGTAGGAGGAAAGCTGAGGGGAATGTTCAGCCTGGAGAAGAGGAGGTTGAAGGAGACATGATTGCTCTATTTAAGTATTTGAAAGGCTGTCCCTTAGAGGAGTGCAGGGAGCTGTTGCTATTGGCTAAATCTGCAGATGATATGAAGTTGTTCAAGATGGTGAAAACCAGGGAAGATTGTGAGGCACTCCAAAGGGATCTGGTGAGGATGGGCAAGTGGACATCAACGTGGCAAATGGGGTTCAATGTGGCCAAGTGCAAGGTGATGCACATTGGAGCCTAAAATCCTAACTATAAATACACATTGATGGGGTCTGAACTGGCAGAGACTGACCAAGAGGGAGATCTTGGAATCATAGTAGATAACTCACTGAAAATGTCAAGACAGTGTGTGACTGCAATAAAAAAGGTCAATGCTATGCTGGAGATTATTAGGAAGGATATTATAATGCCCCTATATAAATCAATGGTGCGACCTCATTTGGAATACTGTGTACAGTTCTGGTCACCATACCTTAAAAAGGATATTATAGCTTTGGAAAAAGTTCAGAAAAGGGCAACTAGGGTTGGAACACTTTCCCAAAAAGGGTTGGAACACTTTCCCTATGAAGAAAGGTTAAAGCACTTGGGGCTCTTTAGCTTGGAGAAATGATGGCTGAGGGGTGATCTTATAAACATGATCGAGGTTTATAAGATTATGCATGGGATAGAACAGATAGAGAAAGAGGTACTTTTCTCCCTTTCTCACAATACAAGAACTCATGGGAACTCAATGAAATTGCTGAGCGGTTGGGTTAGAATGGATAAAAGGAAGTACTTCTTCACCCAAAGAGTGATTAACACATGGAATTCACTGCCGCAGGAGGTGGTGTCAGCTACAAGCATGGATGGCTTCAAGAGGAAATTAGATAAACATATGGAGCAGAAGTCCGTCAGTGGCTATTAGCCACAAGGTATAGATAGGGACCCTGGGGCAAGTGATGCTCTGTATTCTTGGTGCTTAGGAGGGTCAACAGTGGGAGGACTTCTAGTGTCCTGGCTCCACTGGTGCACCTCCTGATGGCACCTGGTATTTTTGGCTACTGTGTGACAGAGTGTTGGACTGGATGGGCTATTGGCTTGATCCAACATTGGCTTCTCTTATGTTCTTATGACTCACAGTAATAGGTTTAAATTATGAGCTGAAAGATACCAGCTGAATATTAAGAATTTAGCAGCGGAATCAATTGCCTAGGGAGTTGGTGAGCTCCCCTTCTGAAGACTGCCTGAAGCTGTGTGGCCACCACCCACTCAAACACTATGCCCATAAAAGGAACACTGGCCACTGTGTGGTAGTTGTTTAGGTCATTAGGATATAGGGACACCTTTCTCAGGAGGGGGTCTAACTACTAGTGTTCCCTTTACGCTAAGTTAGTGTGAGCTAGCTCACAGGTTTTTGCCTCTGGCTCACACATTTTTGTCTTAGCTCAGGAAGATGGCTCCAGAGCAAACTAGTTTATGCAGTAGCCAAATCACTCACTCACAACTTTTTTTTGGGGGGGGGGGGCCGAAGGGGATTTTTTATTGCTTTTTTATAGTTGACAACTAATAACTACAACGAAAAAAGGGAAGGGGACTACATCTAGGGAGAAAGTAAAGAAAACCCACACTAGACTAAAACCCCGAGAGAGGGAGATCTTTACCCCAGTCTATGTTAATACTAAATTGTTAGGAAGCAATGTATATTGTCAGTTACAACCTATCTCTGCTATATAATTAGTTAGTTACTTATTATGGGAGACTTTCAGAGCATCACCCAAGCTCGCTTCATAAAGGCCATTTTCAGAGTCCTTCTGCCTTTACTTAGGCTTTCTATCTCTAAAAGCATAAGTTGGTCTGCGGGCTGCAGCGCCTTCTTCCGTGGCCAAGTCTTCGTCCATCTCCGAGGCTGTGGAGCCGCTCGAACCAGTTTCACCATCCTCTTTGGCTCCCAGTTGGCATTTCAAAAATTCTTTAGCCTTGTGTACAGAGTCAATCTTCTCTCTCTTGTCATGTAACTTAAAGATGACCCCTTCTGGAAATGCCCATTTGGTTGGTTTGGAGAAAAAGGGTTAGATCCTTATAATTCTTCCATTTTTGTCGAATTTCAAAGGGAATGTTTTTTAGGACCTTGATTATAACATTCCCAAGCTTCAATGGAGTTGCTGATGTGGCTTTTAAAATTGCATCTCTAGTTTGTCTTCTTGAAAAGTTAACTGAAATTTCCCCAGGTAGGCTATTCTTTTGGGTGTAGTTTGAATACACCCTATACGCTGATTCTATATCATGCAGTATTTCTTCCACTTTTAAGCCTACAGCTGGTACGATGAGATCACTAAGGAGCTTCTTCAAATCTTCTTTCGACGATTCAGGAACTCCCTAGAACCTGAGAACCATGTTTGCTTTCTCCATTTGAAGAAACAAGAGTCTATTTTCTTATTGATTTTGCTTGTTTATTATTTGTTCCACCTTTTTCTTCAAAGTCTTGTTTTCGGTGTTCATCTCTTTCACCATCTCTATCGATTGCTCCGTCTGTTTAACATTTTCTGCCAGCTGGAGCTGTTGAGTTGCGATCATCTGGTTTAAGACGGTCAACTGCTGGTTAATACCAGCGAGCTGCTCCATCACCGGCTTGAGAAATCACTCACACACAACTTTAATGCCAATAGCTCACAAAGTAGAATTTTTGCTCATAAGACTCCACAGCTTACAGGAAGTATTAAGGTCATTGGAATGACACCCTTCTGCAGAGAGGTGTTTATTACTTTCTGGACCCAACCAACCAATCCATCTTAGTTCAACACCAACAGCCACGAAGGGCAAGGGCTGAGTGTAAATATGGTAAACTAACATTTCTAAACAGCACATCCACTTTATCAGGCCTCTGCAATTGAAAGTTATCCATATAACTAGGACCAGACCTCCAACAGCATGCTGAGACTGAACTGCAACAACTGTGGAATTGCTCCAAGCTCCTCAATAAACCAATTTGCATTTTGGGTTCTGCATAAGGAAAGTGGGCCTTCTAGAGCAATTGTGTACACAGCCTGGGTCATTTGTGCATTCCATAGACTAATCAGGGCTGTGACAGAAGCATCAACCTTGCTGATCAGAAAACCTCCAAGAGACATCTGGAAGCCATCTAGATCCATCAGCTTCCTGAAAGCTGGCCACCTTAACTGACTCCTCCACCCATGGGGAAGCTCCCAGTATCCATGAGCATCATACCTTCATGTTGAAGGTGAATGTTATTTTACTCTTTTTCTTGAACTTGTTGAAGAAAAACAATGACAGATTTTAAACCTTTCAATACCTTATTTACCCCTCCTTTGGGGGGATTGCTCAAGCCCCTGATATCTCTTTTTAAAAAGTTAGTTTCTCTGTTATCTTTAGTTCAGTTCTATTGTCACACCCCAATCCAGCTGATGTGACAGAAACAAAACAATTCCTCAAGAACAAAGATATAGGCTGCTATGAACAATTCATTCTTGTCCTACATAATGGTTAAATAAAATCTTTCAAATTAAGTATCAAAGACTCTTCTATTTCCTTCAACTAACTCTGCTTTTCTACAAATAGAAGATATTACCAAATCCTAAAGCCAACAACGCCCATCTAGCGGGATACCAGAGGGTGGGGACATGGGGGGAAGTGTCGGTTGGCAAAAACATCACATCACTTCTGGGGAAAACCCATAGAGTTTCCAGCAATTCCAAGAGATGACTGATATTGCTTTACTTATCAGAATTTATCTTTTATAAAACAAAAAGTCTGTGGCCTCCTGTTTGCTTACAATAACTCTCAGGTCATGCTGAAAGTCTTTTCCAAGTTAAATATAACTGTCAATTTTTACATATATTTTCTTTCTTCTGTTTGTTGGTTATAAATCTTTTATCTTCTTTTGCTCAGTGGGATAAGAAGAGAAAGTTAACATTTCTATCAACTGATTCCAAAAGACACATGCCATCATAGTTCTGAAGACCCAATCATGGAACTTCATTAAAATATTCACAGGCAGCTTTTCATTCCTGGTTTGAGTGCCATTCATTTGAGAAGCTCTATCAATTTTTATCTGGTTATTAGCATTTGATCCAGCAGCATCGCTCATGAACGAATGCGAAGCAAAGCACCCTAATTTCCCTTAAGGGTTAACATGAATGTTGGAAGGTCTAGTTTTACTTACAGCTGTTCATGATTTCAGCATTCCTGCAACTACCATGGTTATCTCCTTCAAGGCTGGAGGCAGGAAAGTAGTAATTATGAAAGTAGGCTCAATTGTGAGAACCTGTGCTCAGCTGTATAATGGATGGGAGGGAGAAATTAGGAGCAGTTGCCAACAGCCTCTGGAAAGTTCTTGGAAAAAAGAGTTCTGATTGGACCTGAAAGACCACCTGATGCCATAGGGTAGAAAACTATATAAGGGTACAGGCCAAAGAGAGTTATGTGTATGCCATGCTAATATGCTTAGATATGTTATGCTTCATCACGATGGACTACAATGTATAGAATGCTTTTATGCTATTGCTCAGATTTTATGCTACAAGAGATCTGCTATCTAATACCAAGGTATTCAATGTATTAGAAAAGTTAGCTTCTTTATTTCCTTGTTGCTAAGCTATAGAGATTGTACTGCCAGTGAATTCTTTTAAATGATTTAATAAGCCTTTGTACATTTTTACAAGGACTGGTTTTCTTGTGTGCATTCAACCTTGAGGACCCACAGGACTGAAAAGCTGTTCAGGGGTTCCAGCAAGGATCCAGAAGCAACAACCCAGGGGACCCAACTGGGGTCTCTGACAACAGATTTCCCAAATATGTTATTATATCCATATCAGCTCCTTCTAGTCCCCCAACCTTAAGTTCTTTATTTTTTGGGGGGGGTTAAGAACATAAGCCAATGTTAGATCAGGCCAATGGCCCATCTAGTCCAACACTCTGTCACACAGTGGCCAAAAATACCAGGTGCCATCAGGAGGTCCACCAATGGAGTCAGGACACCAGAAGCCCTCCCACTGTTGCCCCCCCCCAAGCACCAAGAATACAGAGCATCACTTGCCCCAGACTGAGATTTCCTATCTATACCTTGTGGCTAATAGCGACTGGTGGACTTCTGCTCCATTGTTGTTGTTCAGTCGCACAGTCGAGTCCGACTCTTCGCGACCCCATGGACCAGATTACGCCAGGCCCATATGCTTATCTGCTCCATATGCTTATCTAATTCCCTCTTGAAGCTGTCCATGTTTGTAGCTGCCACCACCTCCTGTGGCAGTGAATTCCATGTGTTAATCACTCTTTGGAGGAAGAAGTACTTCTTTTTATCCATTCTAACCTGACTGCTCAGCAATTTCATGGCGTGCCCACGAGTTCTTGTATTGTTAGATGGATTTTCAGTAGAATGTTTTCATGAAAGAGGGGATGGAGGAGGGGATTTTCTGGGATTTTATTATTTGTTTTAAATGGTGATATTTGAATTTTGGTTTATAAACCACCTTGAAACATGATTGGAAAATACCTGGAGACTTTGGGGGTGGATCCAGGAGAGGGTGGGGTTTGGGCAGGGGCGGGGTCTCAGCATGGTACAGTGCCATAGAGTCCACCCTTCAAAGCAGCCATTTTCTCCAGGAGAGCTGATCTCTGTCAGCTGGAGATCAGTTGTAAAAGCAGGAGATCCCCAGGTCTCACCTGGAGGCTAACAACCCTAAAACACGAGGAAATAAAGTGAGAAAGGGAGGGAGGAAGAAAGAGAGTCAGTCAGATAAGAAAATGTGTTACTTCACAGTTATTATTCTAACATAGGGTTGTCAGGCCCACCCCCGCCACTGGTGGGGGATGGGGGAGTAGAGTTGCCAGGTCCAGGCTGGGAAATTCCTAGAGATTTGGTAGTGGAGCCTGGGGAGACTAGAGATTACAGTGAGGACAAAGCAGTAAAAAGCAACGAAGGACCTGCAGATGGTCCAGTTAACTCTACCCTTTATATTTCCTTGTCCCATCAGTTTCCTACACTCAATATTTCAAATAAACTGTATAAGAAATTAACACTTTTGCTGAATACTCATCTGGTATTATCCCCCTGTGCCACCTTTAGAACTCTATTGCAGAGAGAAGATGGTAGGGTCTCCTTTCATGATTAAAGGGACAAATTTCCTGGCACCTGCCAAGAGCTTTTTAACAAGTAAAGAGGACAATGTGGGGCTTTTGTCCAGAAGAGTTTATGATTTACATTGGAAATTTGGTGGGCTGTACAGATTTAAAAACAAAACAGAAAACATTGCTTCAGTAGCAGCTGCTGCCACTGCTCAAGGATCTTCACTGTGTGAGTGAAGGTGAGCTGTATATGCAAGAAAATATTTTTAAATAATATGTTCATTGTAAAAGGAATCTTGTTAAACAGACCCTCTGTATGAAATGTTGAATAATTACTATCAGAGTTATGTATAACCTCAATCCTTGACATTTTGTGGTTTGATAATGATGATGATGATGATTTATTCAAAACATTTCTATGCTGCCTTTCCACCCTATTCAGGGTCCCCAAGGTGGTAAACATTAAAACATTAACACATTCCAAACACTGAAAAGCATATTTAAAATGCAAACATATATATATAAAACAATTAAATAAAACATAATAAAAATACACAGACATGAAAATATGAACATATGAAACATGCCAACAGGAGGGCTAATAAGAGTTAGTGAAGGGATGCCAAACAAAACTAAGAAGTCTTCACCTACTGGTGAAAGATAAGGATAGCAGGAGAAAGACAAATCTCCCTTGGGGAGCGTGTTCCAAAATTTTGGCACCACAACTGAATAGATCTTTTCTCATATTACTACCCGTCTAGCCTCAGTCGGCAGGTGCACTCAAAGCAGGACTTCTGAAGTTGACTGGAGTGGACAGGGAGTTTCATATTGGAGTAGGTGGTCCTTCAGGTGGTTGGCTCCACCTCCTGTAGCAGCCACGGTGTGGTTGTACTCACTGTCCTGTGTCAGAATTCCAAAGGAGACCCACAAACTAGGCTTTCATAGTAGTGTAAGTAACAGCTTGGATGAATAACATACAACTTTGGGCACAGATTTGCCTATGAGTTTTGCAGCATTTTGCACTCTCTTTGATTGTGTAGATTGTGTATTGTACCCCTAAAATAATTGAGACTAATAACACTCAAGCATTTGGCCTCTTTAAGAGCATGTGTGGAGAAATATCCTGAAACCTATTGATCACACTTATATTTCATCAACTGTCCACCTGATGAGTGACAATGGAGAGAAGCCCCGACTCTGACAACTAAGACAATGATGGACTTTTAAATGTTGCAACTACAAGAATTACTAGCCTATCCTAGTTAAACATTGTTTAGGATAGACACCAAGTGCAGGGGAAGATGACTGCTTGTTTTCACATTTTCTTGTATCTTTGCTCAGCCTGATGCTTGAACAGACCATGTGTACTCTTTTTGTTTTTGTTTATTAATTTTTTAAACATTTTGAGTGCTCTAAGCCTGATTTCTGTAATCACACCTCACCTATTCAGTCTTGGTATCCAAAGTGCAGTAAAGGGCAGGAGCAGTGGGGGAGCTCACCATCCCTTGAGTGCAATAGCTTGAAATTGTGAAGGCGCAATAGATTGTCCCCATGCTAGCAAGTAGGAGTGAAGTGAGGAATACGCAACTAGGTGGAGCCTCTAAAGAGCAATGCAGATAGAAAATGCTAGATGTGCAAATCCTTCTGTCAGGCGATATTCTCAGATTTGCTGGTAGCAGTGATAACCAATGTTCCCCCTAAGCTGTGAAGTCTTGTGAGCATAAATTCTACTTTGTGAGCTACTGGCATTGAAGCTGTGAGCGAGCGATTTGGCTGCTGCATAAATTAGCTTGATCTGGAGCCATTCTTCCTGAGCTAAGACAAAAATTTGTGAGCTGGAGGCTAAAAAACTGTCAGCTAGCTCACACTAACTCAGTTTACAGGGAACACTGGACTGATAACTACTCTTTGAGAAGTTTGAAACTCCCTGCAATAAGGGAAGGGGACATCAGCATAAGGAGGAGATTTGGTGTGGCCAAAGGGTTTTTCAACACCCCAGGATCTGAAGGAATGGGACTTGTGAGTCCATTCCATCACAACATGCTAATATTTTAATCACAAAATCACTGATTATATGAGTAGCAACTGAGAGCTGCAAGACTATTTTTCTGATCCAGTGAGCTGTCCTTATTTGGACATACAGAGCTCCCTGCCATAGAATAGACTCCTCATAGGAATTTCTGCATATGGATCAGTGCCTGTAAGTCCATATAAGCAACCCCCTCAGGTGGCCCTGTACAGTTCATGTTGGAATAAGACATTTGAAGAAGTGAGACAAGCCTGTAGCCAGAAATTGTATAGTGAGGAGGCATAAATATACACTGGGGGATAGTCTCCCATCATCTCAAACCTGGAACTCACTGTGTGGAGACTGATGAAATGATATATGGAGTCCAGTTATGTCACGTCTTGTAGCAGTATTAATGGTAATACTTCCACATACCAATAGATCCTTGTGAATGTCTGTGGACATAATCATGTGACTTTGAAGAGAGAAACTATTTATTAGACTAAAAAAATAAGGAAGTGGAAATCAGCTATATGCTAAATGTAAAATGTAGTTGAGCAGTTAGTGTCAGATTACTGCTTCCCCTTTCCAGTTTCTTTGGGGCATAGTTGCCACAAGGAGAAACATGCAGAGTCTTAGAAGAAGTCATCCAGTGGGCGGGCTAGGAGCAGCGCCTGAGATATCAACCTGTCACCCTGAGAATGAGCATGCAAATCTATGATTACAGCCTACCTTTCTGGGGGCTCAGAAGGGAGCCCCAAAACCTGAGTTTTGCAGGGTTTTTTTTTTTTTTGGGGGGGGGACTATTATAAGTTATAATGAAACACTGACATTTAAATATGATATGCTGAAAGATGCCTTGGTTTATCAATTTAACTTTATTGGACTAGCATCTGGGGAACCTGGGTTTGATTCCCCATGGAAGCTTGCTGGGTTACCTTTTGCCAGTTATACTCTTACAATGTAACATACTTCATGGGGTTGTTGTGAGAATAAAATGGAGAAGAGAATGTTGTAAGCTGCCTTGGGTCCCCACTGGGGAGAAAGACGAGGTTCAAATGATGCCCAAGTGTTTGGTCCTAATATTCCAGGTTGATCATAACTGCTATTCTGATCATATGACTAGGGTAGCTAGCCCCCAGGTCCGGATGGGGATTCCCCTGCTTTCGGAGGCTCTAATCCACCCCTGGCCAGTGGGCCGGCAGAGGAAGCCCCAGCCCCAAGCATCACCACCCACCTGGCCACGACTCTCCCTCCCCTCCTGCCAGATTTAAAGGGCTTCAGCTGGTCAGTGGGGACAACATGGCCTGCCCATCAGCTGGAGGGTGGTCACACTTGGGGGTGGGGCTTGGGGCATCCCCCCCAGAACACCCCCCAAATCCCCCTGCTGGAGCAAGGAGAGGATCTGGCAATCCTACACATGATTGTCCCATGTAGCATTTTGTGATTAAAACAATGGCTATATTTTGCAGGTATAAAACCTTAAGTTCATTAGTGGCAGTAATAATGTTTCATCCAGCTATGTAAAAAAAACAACCTCTAAACAATTTAAGGAATGACAATAATGTGAAAAATAGAAATGTGTCATTCTGAAGTCCTTCTCAAAAGGAGTCATCTGAGGTTTTATTGTCCAGATGTAATTTATTTAGTCTGTAAAATGTTGTACGCTTTTTTGAGGGACTTAATTTCTGCTAGACCAAATTTAGAGTCCAGTGGCACCTTTAAGACCAACAAAGTTTTATTCAAGGTATGGGCTTTCGTGTGCATGCACACTTTTTCAAATACAAATGTATTTTTTGAAAGTACTTGAAAAAGTGTGCACGCACATGAAAGCTGATACTTTGAGTAAAACTTTGTTGGTCTTAAAAGAACCACTGGACTCTAAATTTGTTCTAGCAGAAATTAAGTCCCTCAAAAAAGCATACAATAGTTTACAGACTAAATAAATTATATCTGGACAATATTAGTTAGTACTACACTGCTCCCCGGCCATCCTTCTTCTCCCTTCCCCATTCCTAACTAAAACCTCAGATGACTCCCTTTGAGAAGGACTACTGCTTCAGACCAACACAGCTGACCATCTGGAGCTATTGTCATTTCTGCTAGTGATTTCTTAATTTTTTTTTAAATTCTCAGAAGTTAGCATTTGTATAGCAGGTCAGAACTCTGAAGTCACGGAATCTGAAGCTAAAATATCTGTTATATGGCATACCATCAGCTATTTAAGGGAAAGTTGATTTGCTTGTAATTATTTCATGAATCAGCCATTGATGCAATTAGTGTACCTATATTCTTCTCTCAGGAAATATTGCCAGGCATAAGGCTGGGTGGTAGGATTCAAAACTGCACTGGGGAAGCTAAGGGTTGAGGGAGATGGCAATGAATCAGTACCTTAATTAGTGAAATGGCATATTCCCAAGTAACACTTACCAGCAAATCACTCCCTCCAACCTCCTTTTCTTAATACCAGGTAGGTAGATGCAGTGTTATGATGCAGAAAGGGAAGGCACTCACAGGTCCAGAGTGTTTGCAGTGTTGGTGTCCAGATGAGGGATTACTCCTGGTTCAAGTTTATTTAGCCTCCCCCCAATCTTATTTTTCTGTAACAAGAGGCGGTACACTTAAGACTTTCTGCATGGTATACCCCCTCAGCCCCTGTATACTGATGTTCTTGTTTTTGTGTAGTGAGATGTTCTGGGATTTAAATCCATGCTTCAGCCTTAATGCTAGACTGGGACAGGAGCTTTACAGTAGTTATTCATTGGTGACTAAAAGGCATTCTGTGCACACGCAGGGGCATATGTTCATTCTTTCACCTAGGAGCGCTGCAGCAAGGTACCTTGCAATTAATGATTACAGACAGATACCAGTCTGAGTGACATTGCATGTTCATCTTTCTGCTCCTGCCTCACATACTCCTGAGGGAAGTTCTCCACAGCACATAGAAAAGGCAACTCCAAAATAGTAGAAATTGAACTCACATTTTTTGCCTAATGTTCTGCCCACTTGCCACTGTCAATCGAGAGAACAGATTAATTATGGAACAGAGAAAATAAGAATGAATTTAGTCTGGAAGGAGTTAACTGACCAAGGTCCAGCCTCCTTGCAGCTTCCCCTCCCCTATGCCTTCCATGAGAAGAAGAAGAAGAAGAAGAAGAAGAAGAAGAAGAAGAAGAAGAAGAAGAAGAAGAAGAAGAAGAAGAAGAGATTGAATTTATACCCCACCCTTCACTTGGAGTCTCAGAGCCGCTTACAAACTCCTCTCCCCACAACAAACACCCTGTGAGGTAGGTGGGGCTGAGAGAGCTCTTTCCAGAACTGTCCTTGAGAGAACAACTCTGAGAGAACTATGGCTCTGAGAACAGCTGTGACAGAACCTGTTTCACATTTTCTTTTATAGTTCTATAACAAAAAAGGATAGAGGCTTCCTTTTAAAAAAACTATGCATTCATGGAGGGGCATGGCATCTTTATAAGGGGGCACTGCCGCCATTTGCTCCTTGTAGCTACAGGGCTGGGGAAGGCATTACTGCATAGCTTGTAGCAATGACTCCGTCTTCTGTTACAACATTAAATGCAAGAATGTAGGCCAAGTTCCTGAACTAAGCTCAATAACACAAGCTAATAACAAAATTTAATTAATAAAAGGGAACGAAAGAGGAAGCATGGTGGTTAAACTAGCAGCAATAGTTGGTGAGCTGGTCCTCTGGTTGGAACAAGTTGCAAACCCTTTAGGCCGATCAAGACAACAAGAAGAAATCCTGTCCTTACTGAAATCTACTGAGATAGCAATGGAGGCATGGAATATCTCAGTTAGCACTGTTCAAACACACAGTTGCCTAGAATACCTGCTGGTATCAGCAATCCATACTAAATGTTGCCAGCTGGTCAGTACTTGTACCACATGGAATGAAATGTCTCCCCTGCCATCTATTAATGTTTATGGATAAAGGCGGGCTTTCTTTTCCCCTCTTGATGGTGGTGGAAGGTGATTACTGTCCAAGAACTACATCACTACCCACAATTAAAAGCCATTAGCTTGTATCCTTCCGCTTGATTTGGTAATGATTGGCTTCTTCCTTTACCAGCAGTGGCTGCTCTACCAAGGGAATGCCAGTTTGGTTGGATGTAGGCTTCTTAGTCTAAAGGAAGGCTTCAAACATTGCTGAGTGAGCCTGTAGGATACCAGGCATGAAATTAAAATTTCACAATGATAATTACAAGGGCTGAACTATATGTTCTCAACCTAAATAAGATGATGTTGGGTTTGGATTTAGGATGAGGTCTTTTCAGTCACCATTACAGTTCAAAGCCATTGACGGAGGTCTGGTCATACAGGTGGTGCTGAGAAGCAGGCGGCGCTGAGATCTCACACAAGTGTCACAAGAATGAGACTGCGATACCCGGTTAATTCCATGCTTAAGAACCCCTCCTCTGTTGGTTGGAATAGGCCTGATGGGTGGCATAATTCAAAAATCTTCCCATTATTTTAGTTGTCCTCCCCTCACCCCAAAATGCCAAATGACTCTGAAATATCTTGAGCTCTGCAGGCTGGGAGTTAATGAATAATATCCTTGACCTTTACTGCCACTACGATTAAAGATTAGAGGGAAAAGTGGGGCAAGAAAGAAAAAGCCCTTCTGGATGCTGCTGCCAAGCTTGTTATGAATCTGCAACAATGATTAGACAGATCACAGAGGCTGTGCGGGGAGGCTGGTGTATCTCAGCCAATTAGCAAGCTGAGCAGGAATAGTAATTAAGGCGGCTTTTGTGTTCTCCTGTGTTGGGCCACCCCTCCTGTTTACAAGCAGTTCCGCATCCCTTTTCTTTTGTGGCGCTGCTAGGCTTTGGCACCCCGCTGTCAGCAGAGAAGATGTTTTGATGCTGTGTTGGCTCCTTTTAAATAAATAAATAAATAAATACCATGTTTTACAAAATATAATTGTAATGATTGTGAAGGAGGGATGGAAACAAGGACGTAATTATAAGGATCGGTGGGCATGCTGGGAACTGAGAGGTGGGGCCCTTTGCACCTTTTAACAACCCCAGAAAGGGTGCTGGCTATTGACTTCTGCAAAGGATCACCAGTGGGGGAAGATATACACTCCCCCTTTTCCTGTCCCATGCTGGGCCTGCATCTAATGGCTCTGCTTTATGACCAGATGGGAGAAATATAAAGATCCCTCTCCCAAACCATACAAATTATCCTTAATCAGACTGTGATTATTCATGTCATGATTATGTTTCAGGAGCGGAGCAGTGGGAAGTGATTTCTTTCAGATGTTTGAGATGGCTGGTATAGCAGAATGGAGCAACAACAAACACCCAGTTTCCTTAGGTTTGTTAAGTTGGGTTCTTTGTTAACAATGAAAGTTTAGGGCACATCCCTTGGCTTGAACAAAGAAATATAACTCTTTCTGGTCTCCTAGGCCAGGATTGTTCTAGCCTGATTCTGAATAGTTTCTGTAAACCAGCATTCCTGCAGGTTACTAACAGGGAACTGAAACTGTGGTCTATCCTATTCTTCTGCTTGCACTAAACATATCTGGGTTAGTGTCTTAAAGACCTAGTATATAACAGCTAGAAACAGGAGGCATTCTTTCCTTGGAACCTGGCACATAGCGCCACATCTTGGGCCTTATTTTTTCCCCTATTCTTGAATACATTCTTGTTCATTTCCTAATCCCATACAATAATAAATAATCCCACTTTGCATGCTCAGCATGGCCATTTTGCATGCTACATATTTGCTGTTTTATCAAGTATCTTGTTGCTAAGTTAGATGTATATAGTTTTTTCCATTTCATCTCAATCAATCACTCCTTATGGCTCCCAATAATTTCTCTGCATCTCTCAGTTTCCATCAATTTGTCAGTTTCTTTCTGGATGATAGAGAACTGTCCAGGACGGAAGGCAACAGGGCTGAGGCAGCAGATTGGTGACAGGTGCAGCATGCCAAGGGGCAGATCTTCATCGCCTGAGATGTGACTCTTTGGCTCCAACAGCCTCCCAATTGCATTTCTCATGGCTTTTTTTATGGAGGTGGGAGGAGAGAAAAGGGGAAGGCAACTGTTTATGCTGTTATCCATCATTGTCATATAATCATTATAATGTGGAAAGAGTACTATGACAATCTGGGAAACTACAACATTAAAAAAAAAAGTTATTGCCAGTGGAGCTGGATCTATTTGTTGCCTTTGCCATTTCCTGCTTGTAGTTCTTGAAAAGGACTGCTCTTTTATATGGCTGAAGCTTGGTCTCTTTTAAGACTGTGAAATTGAGGGATGGACTGACATTTTTGTTTCCTTTTGATTTTGCCCACTGCCCCTGTCATCTGTTCATCTTCACCACACTTCTGTGGTATTGTTGACAAATTTGTTTTGTTCTTTCACTTCTTGGATGATATTTGTATTTCATTGGTACACCATTCCTATGCAATTGACAACAAAACATAACAGAGAAACTGGCTCAAAAATGAAGATTCACAAGTTAATTTCTCATGAGAGAACAACAAAGTTGGAATAGGAATATTTGAGCTGAACCATACAGCTTGAAATTCAGTCTCTTCCCTAGCTAGAATGCAAATCAACCAGGCACTTGAAAATTATGGTTTATTCCCCCTCCCCAAATGGCTCAATATTCTATAGTATTGATTGCTGGAATGTTGTTATAAAAAGTGAAATAAGATGGGCAAATGAAAGTGGAAAGAAAATTTGTGTGATGGGGTAACTTATTTTGCCTCACATGGAGAGCCTGAGGCAGAAAGAGTCTATACAGATGTGCATCAGCATAAGTTTGCTTCAGTGGTCTTGCATTCACCACACTGGTCCAAGGCTCCGCTGAGGGAGTGCACTTCATGGGGCACTTCAAGGAAGAGAATGATACCTGATTCTCTCCCCTCAGGCTAGGAACTTAGGCTGCCATTCTAAGAATACTTTCTTGGGAATAAGTCCCACTGAATAAAATTGGGCTTACTTCAGAGTAGACCTACTTAGAATTTCACCTTCAGGCTCCTGAAGTAAAGAACTGGGATCTATAGCTCTGCTTCCTGCTCTCCAACACCATTCATTCCCCTGTAAGTTCTAGGTTAAGAAAACAAAAGTCACACCAAAGGTTGGGGCTCCAAGCCAGGACATTGTCCCTTCAACTTCCTGTCAGCTCTCAAATGAAGGCTGGCATGAAATAATGCTAAGAAAGACAGTGTGAGAAAAGAGTGATTATTTAATGAGTGGGTATACTCTAGGATGGGAAAACAATGCTAACTAAGCATGGCTAAAGGTGTGGTGACAAGACCAATGTCACCTATGTATTTTGTCTACTTCCACACCACTGCTTTAAACTTCTTGGGCAGACTAAAGTGGTAACAAATAAATATTGCATGTTGTGACTGGCATCTGGACAGCTTCCTTTGTCTTAATGGAAAACTAGGATGCTCATGAGACACATGGCCTTGCTTAAATCACTACATCCTGGTGACTCTTGGAAGCTTAGTTCTTGTCTTCCACCTGCTTTCCTATGTATGTGAGATCTCAAAGTTGACCAGATCTTGAAACTGGAGGCCAGAATATCTGAATTCCTTACTGTTATCTTCTAGCATCAGCCCAGGGCTGAAAACAAGGCTTAAGGCATAGTGTCATAGGGTCCATTTTCTTCACCTCCAGCATGCAATCCCTGTTCAGATTAACAGTGGCACAAAAAGACAAAATGAATTGTCAAGACTCATGCACTGAAAGCAAAGAGATCTTATGACAGAAATCATTATCGGGAAAGATCACTTCTTTCAGGGAAGATATTATTCCAACAGTCTGCTGAGCATTATTTAAAAAGCTGGATGTTGAAGGCTCCCTGTTATTAGAAACTCAATTGCTCCTCGTGTTGAGTCAACAAGTTTTCTGTGTGATTTCCCCTGTGTTGCATTAATGTTTTCCATTCTAATGCGTAGTCCCTTTGGATATTTTGGGAATGCAAGCATCAGTCCCAGAGGACAAGACAGTTAATTGTTTCAAATGGATCAATACATTGATTGATTTATCAGATGATAAACAGTGGCTGCTTTCTTTGGGGCTATGAATATTAATTGATTTGACAAAATAAACCATAGTAAAACAACAAGCAGGGGGCATCAGGGCATCACTGTATTAATTAGCCATGCTGGAGCAGCCTTTAACTGCTCATGAAGTTTAATCAATATACTACATTTGAGTCCCAAAAGGCTTATAAAAACAGACTTTGAAATCCTTTAAATTGCTGCCTCAATGAGGTGTTAGATGTTTCATGTATTCTTGCACTTTTGGGTTGTCTTTTGCTTTCTGAAATCAATACTGGCCCAGATAGCTGTGTGGTTTATTTTTTATTTGTATTGCACACAGGGAATAAAAAACTATTTTTGGTCTATAATACTAATCAGAATCCTATATATTCCTGATTGGCTTTTTGCCTTCTGTCTATTTCTATGTACAGTAAATTATTTGTGGATGGCTATGTCACTTAAATCATATTACTCTGTAGGCACACATGTCAGCCAGTCTTTAATTTAATACCTGATGAAGTTTAAGAATGTTACAGCATTTTAACAACCAGGGCATTAGCAAAGAGGAAGCTGGTCAGGAGAGAAACTCAAAGATAATGTAGATCAAACAAATCCAAAGACAGTGATGATTGCTGACCTGCCTTTGAAGTAATAATTCCAGGAATAATGCCATGCTACTCAGAGGGCAATAAGCAAAAGAGGAAACATGAGAAAGAAAAAGGCACACAGAGCAAATGGGCACTCATTATAAGTAGGGATGTCTAAATACTCACCACTTCAGCACACATCCTATTCGCCAATTGCAAACAGGGAACTTTTTTTAATGATAGGTTCAACTGTCCATCAATCCGTTCCTAACTGTTCAGCAGCTTGATTCACCATATTCTTTCCTAAACATGCAGTAAAGTGCAATTGTCTTTTCGTGCATGCACATTCTCACTCTGCTGCTATCTTCCCCATCCTTGTTGCATAACTGTAGGCAGTTGTTGCAACAGACAATTAACAGTAGATAATAGGAAAAAATCATGGTGAATAATGGCTGCTCAATTTACACTGAATATGGTTGAATGCATGTGTTGAATAGACCCAGCACAAATCACATATCATAATGAATCATTTTATATGCAACAATTACAAATGTAAACTCCCAAATAACAAGCCAGTTACAACACTGACAAAATTTCAACTGATAATAATAAACATATGAGAAATTCCAACCTGTGTCAAAATCTTACAACAAACTCAAACAAAGTGTCAGCTTGTTCCGACTTGTGACAAACAAACTCTTGCAGCAGACATAAGCATCAACTTGAGGAGCACCTAGGTTTCCACTCACTTCATAATATGTCTTCCTCAGAAGAGGATCAACTCCAAAGGTATTTTCATTACAGTCTCTTGCATGGAATTGTCTGAAACCAATCTTCAAATTTCAAAATTCATATACAGAATAAGCCAATCACCAAATTATCTTTATTAGGAACAAGAGCCTTCTTAACATCGTTGGAACTACCCTCAGTGTTCGCCTAAGTAGTCCCTACTGATTAAATTGGCAGCATCTTTGCACAAGTGCAGTTTTTCAAAAAGTCAATGAAAACCTGTTCAGCACAAATTGAACAGACTGGGTGATCAACTCATGTGTGACTGGCATCTCTGAACATGGTAAGTGTGACTGGTGAATATGTTCACAGTGAAATTTTCAGCATCTATTATGATACGCTAACTAAATCATAGCCTGCTGTACAGGAGAGTCATTTGTTCATACCCTCCTAACTTTCTTCAGCTCATTATGTATTGTATAGGCTCGTGTGGTTTCCAAAACTTGTCCCCAGGCATGAGGGGAGGAAGAGAAATTTTGATCCCTCAGAATGGTTATGTTTATGGGGAGGGACCAATCAGATGGATTAAATTTATGACAGTAGTGAAGGAAGGAGCTGGCTACTGCAGAAAGGAAAGCACATCATTCTGCCTTATGTTGTAGAAATGTAGTTATACTCTATTGGTTATACTCTAATTATACTCTATTGGCACATGATATCTAAAGTTATTACTATTGGAATTGGCCATGCAATTCACTGTATGACAGAAAACCTTATTGTTAAACTATGTTCCAATGATCCTGTAAGGACTTGGTGGGGAGGGATCTAATTTTCATTTCCCCCACTATTTCCTTTTTCCCTTCCCTGGCAGGCCCCATAGCTTCTCCCCTTTTCCTCCATAACAACATAACAAGAGCCCTGCTGGATCAGACCATTGGTCCATCTAATCCAGCATCCTGTCTCACACAGTGGCCAGCCAGTTCCTCCGAATGGCCAACAACAGGACATAGAGGCCAAGGTATTCCCCTGATGTTGCCTCCTGGCTCTGGGATCCAGAGGATTAGTGCCCACCCACCAGCCAGCCTACCTTTGTCTGACCCCCATCTTCAGTTTTCCCTTCTTTCCTCCCACTGGCAGCCTCTCCTTGGAAAAACTCTGGCAGAGTTATGTGATGCTTGCTGACCTGGGCCCATTTGTGTGGTAGAAAACCTTCAAGGTCTTGCAGGGGGCACTTCACTTTCCCCTGTGTTTCTTCCCCACACTATTTCCTCTTCCTTCCTTCCTGGCAATCCCCATATTCTTGCCTTTCCCTGATTCATTCTTTGTTTCCTTTCTACCCCCACACCAACCTACCCATTGAGTCATCCCTCAAAGGCCAAACAGCCAATGGAAGACCTAAAAGCGTGCAACCACTTGCGCATCCTGAAGCAAGGCAGGTGAACTGTATGTGAATACTCAGACGAGTTCAAGCACTACGCTGCCAAGATCCAAGGATGGCCAGATGGGGTGATGGCCGAGCAGTACTGACTGGGGCTGCACCCCAACATCAGAGAGACCATCCTACGCACAGTGCATCCAACCTCACTCCTGGTGTGGACGTGGGAGGCGGCTGACATGGAGAGCTGACTGCAGATAATACAGATCAACAACGCAGGGGGTGGCCCCTCTGGAAGAGACTGTGCAAGCATGCTTGGTTCAGGAGGAGCTTGCCGCTATCCCCCCAGAGTATAGAGACTTGGCCCGGGTATTTGGGGAGGATTAAGCAGATGAACTGCTCCCCCACCGCAACTCGGACTGTGCTATTGAGTTGCTCCCGGGTCAGAAACTCCCTAAGGACAAACTGTATGCAATGAGTCCTGAGGAGAAGGAGGAGCTGCGGAAGTTCATCTACAAGAATTTAGCCCGTGGGTTTATTTGACTGGCTTTGTCCCCTTTTGCCTCCCCATCCTCTTCTGGAAGAAGTAGGATGGGTTTTTAAGGTTATATACTGATTACAGATGCTTGAATGCAGTGTCTGCCACAAATGCCTACCTGCTGCCTTTGATCAAAGACCTCTTGGCCAAGGCTGCCAAGGGGAAGATTTTTACAAAGCTGGATTTAAGAGATGCATACTTTTGGGTGCCTATAAAGGAGGGGGATGAGTATAAGATAGCATTCAACACCCTCCTGGGGCAGTTTGAGTACTGAGTAATGCCGTTTAGGCTCCAAGGGGCCCTGGGGTCTTCATAAATCTTATCAATGAAGTGTTGCTCAAGCACCTGTTTAGGGGGGCCCTTGTTTACTTAGATGACATTTTACTGTACTCCCCCAACAAAATAATCACATGTTAAATTGGTGAGGGAGGTACTCCAAACCCTGTACAATCACAAGCTATTTGCCAAGCTGTCCAAGTGTGAATTCCACCAGCCTGAGGTGCATTTCATGGGCTACCATATTTCTCCTCATGGTTTGGAAATGGATCCTGCAAAAGTGCAAGCAGTTCTGGGGTGGGAAGCCCTTCACACCCGCCGCCAACTCCAATCCTCCTTAGGATTTGCCAATTTTTACAGAACCTTTCTAGCCAATTTTGCTCAGGTCAGCCTACCTCTGACTGACTTATTGAAAACAAAGGGAAAGGGACCAGAGAGCACTAAGCCCGGGGCCCGGTTAGCATGGACAGCAGAGTGTCAAACTGCATTCGATAACCTCAAAAAACTGTTCACGTCTGAACCAGTACTAGCTCACCTCGATGAGAACCAGAAATTTATAGTACAAGTAGATGTGTCAGATGTGGCCATGGGGGGGGGGGGACAATCCTGCAGGAGGGCCCGGATGGAAAGTTGCACCCCCTAGACTATGTGTCCTGAAAATTTAACACCATTGAGAGGAATTGGTCGGTGTGGGACAAGGAGGTGGGAACCATCAGACTAGCACTGTCAATTTGGAGACATTGGCTGGAGGGGTCCAGGGGGCCCTTCAAGGTATGGACTGACCACAAAAATCTCGAGGTCCTATGCACACCTCGAAACCTTAACGCCAAACAACTTCAGTGAACTGATTTCTTTTCCAAGTTCAGTTTCACTTTACACCACCTCCTGGGTAAGTCCAACTTCCTAGCAGATGCGCTCTCCCGCCTCCCCCAGCATGATAGTCAGAGGGAGGAGGTTCTGGACTCTATGTTTACTCCATCCCAGTAGGGCAGGGCTGTCACCACTCAAAGCCAAGTGGCCACCCAAAAGGAGGTGCGAGGAGATGGCTGGGAGTTGGTTCAAAGAGGCTTTTTCTGACAAAGACAAACAGGAAGTCAAGCTGAACGGGGGGTTGGAGCAGTGGGACAATGGCTGCTGGTATGCGGGGTCTCGGTTATTCATCCCAACTTCCCTGTGGTGGAAGGTAATGCAGACTGGGCATGGCTCCTTTCTGGGGGGCCACTCCGGTTATGTGAAAACCCTACAATTACTGCAATGCCAGTTCTGGTGGCCGGGCATGTGAAAAGAAATTTCATTGTTCATTCAATCCTGTCAAACCTGTATCATGTGTAAACCCCACCCAGGAAAGCCCCCTGGTTTCCTGCAGCCGCTGCTGACCCCACCTAGACCTTTGGAAGTGATTTCCATGGATTTCATCACTGATCTCCCCCCTAGCAAGGGGAAGACTGTTATATGGGTGGTTGTAGACCTATTTTCAAAGCAAGCCCATTTCGTGCCCTTTCGCTCAGTGCCTACGGCGTGATGCCTGGCTAAAGCCTACATGCACCACATTATTTGGTTCCATCCCCCCCCCCAGAAGATTATATCAGACAGAGGTTTTCAGTTCATTTGAAGTTTTGGGGGAAATTATTGAAAGTTCTGGGAGTGGAATGGGGACTTAGCAGTGCCTACCACCCCAAAACTGATGGCTAAATGGAACGAGTTAATCAAATGTTAGAACAGTTCTTAAGATGCTTCTCCAATTACCAGCAAGATGACTGGGTGGACTTATTGCCTTTTGTGGAATACTGCTACAACACCCCCCTCCATTCCTCCACAGGGGGTCTCCCCTTTTAAGACTGTGTTTGGGTATGAGGGGGCTCCTCTCCTTTTCTTGGATGATGGGGGGAGGTGGAAGGCGAAGTAAAGGAATGGTGTGAAAAGGTGTGGGCCATCTGGCCAGATGTAACCAAAGCCCTCGATAAGGCAAAGACTGCTTATAAAGCACAATCTGATAAAAAATGCAGTGAGGGGTGGGATCTAAATCCTGGTGATACTGTTTATGTGTCCACTAAAAACATTAAGGGTTTACAATCTAGTCGAAAGTTGGGTTGGAAGTACAATGGGACCTTTACTGTTATGTGTAAAATCAATGATGTCACCTTTCAACTGGACCTCCCCAAGAACCTTAAATATTTGCACCCTGTGTTTCATTCAAGTCTCTTAAAAAAAGACCCAGGACCAAACATCTGGCACTCCCAGTGGGCTCTGCCACCCCCCCCCGATGGTGAATGGTGAGCAACATTTTGAAGTCTCTCGGATCCTGAATTCAAAGTGGAAGAGGGGTCGTCTGTATTACCTTATTGAGTTGGTGGATTTTGGGCCCCAACATCAGGAGTGAGTGGTGGCCCATCATGTCAATGCCCGTCGCTTACTCCAAGCTTTCCACTTTGCACATCCTGACAAGGCAGGAGGGGAGGGGGTCTTGGGGGGGCAGGATGTCAGCTAGCTGCCATGAATTGGAATGTGGGGGATGCTTTGCTGCTTGCTCCCTTTCTCTGCTTCTCCGGCTTATTGGCCAGTGGCCTTGAAGCTCTACTCTGCCTGCTCTTGCCTTCCTACTAATCTTTCCTGGAAATGTGAAACTGTTGTTTTGCCCGCGCACCCAGGTGCCAGCTTATTGGCCTCAGTGTATCAGTGGGTCCTGTTTGAAGGGGGTATTTCTTTCTTGCTGTGCCTGAACCCGCCATTCCTGACATGAGAGCTCATGGTGTCTAATACAAATCTCAATAAACTGAACTTCATGAAGAATCGTTGTTGAGTGATTTGATTGGGACTCCTGACACAAATTAAGCCAGGAATAACAGGCATTTTGATGTCCTTCCTTCCTTCCTTCCTTCCTTCCTTCCTTCCTTCCTTCCTTCCTTCCTTCCTTCCTTCCTTCCTTCCTTCCTTCCTTCCTTCCTTCCTTCCTTCCTTCCTCTGACTTCTAGGTTTTAAGTAGTATTTGTCAAATGTATCTGGGAATATGAGGAAGAAAGGAATAATTCAGGTCAGAGAGGTTAATACATAAGCTACAAAACAGTTGCTGATATTGTTGTGGTATTTTTCTGCAGATGATGATGATGATGATGATGATGATTACTATTATTATTATTATCATCTTGATTTTAAAATGTTCAAAAATATACATAGAAAAGTTAACTGAGTCACTCAAATTTATTTATCTTTTTAAACTGGACAACAGAGAAGTACTGACTACTTCCTGCTCAGCTCCTGAGAAACGAACAGATTTCTAGTTGTGAAAGGAAGGTGCTAAAGAGTGTACCATTTATGGATCCAATTACACATTTGTATTTCTAAAGAGCTGGGCCTGTCTTCCCCTTTTGGCATGTCCATTTGTGAAGATTTCACTCTGAGAATAATGCTTTTGCGTTCAGAGTCTAATGATAGGTATTGTCTTTACTCAGTTACAAAATGTTCAAGAGAGGTATATTATAGGATGTCATGGATTGTTCTGTATGGAGAATTAAGGTACTGGGAATGGGAGTGGTGGTAAAAAGTTCACCTGGCTTATAATCAAACAAGAGCATATAGTCAAAAGTTGAAATATCAGTTTAATAAATAAATACTAAGAAACAGATGCAAGGGGCCAGATGTGCTTCTTGGTAGCCATGATGCTCAGCTTCTGGAGAACTAATGTCCCCTTAAGGAAAAATAATCTGCTTGTGCTGTAGCTACTTCAAAATTTGTGTAAGCAAGTTGACAGTCTCAGTTTGTAACTTTTCTACTAGACTGCAATACCCCATATCTCCTGCTGTTAAACTGGAATCTGAAAAAAGCACAACGTATTATGTGAATACCAGTCTTCTTTTTCATATTTGCTACCCTCTTCAGACATCAACCTATGTATATTAATACCCTGGTTTACCATGTTCATGGATCCTTGATTAAGAATATTTAGATTACATTTTATTATTTGCTGAATGGTTTAAACAGCCTTGTAAACTTATCATAAAAATTTACCATCCCAGGCAGAAAATCTGTGCTAACTCAATTCTTTGTTATGTTATTGGAAAAACTATAAGGAAATTTCACTTCCTTGGTCAAACAATGGTGACTAATCCAACTCAACAATCATTTTTTATTGCTGATTTAGTGAAGTTCTTTTCCTTTGCATCTTGGATATAAATTTCAATGAATTGATACAATTTCCACCTTTTGGGGTTTCCGGTTAATCCTATCCACAACTCCCTTTTAAATCTAGACTATTTTCAGCTGCTTCTTTAGCCAGAAGGAGCTATGTTTTAAGGTTCTGAGATTGTACATGGCAACCATCTCATGGCAAGCAGCTGAAAGGGTGTCTGAATTAAAGCTCACCTCTATCTGCATCTTGGCCCTTGTTACCTGTAGGTGGTAATGAAGGCTCCTTGCAACTATCTTAATGAACACCTATTATCATTCCAAGCATAGCTGTTCCAACAGTACATCATCTGTGGTTTCATATGTAGGTTAATTATTATTGATAGCTACAAAGATTCAAGATTATACTCCTCCATTAGCCAAACATGACTCCTGCGCTGTCTTCAAACACAGTAAATGAATTAATACCATATCTTTAGTCCCAACCCCACTCTTCCCAGCATTCCTCCTCCTCCAGCAACAGCAATTAACCAAACAGATAAAAAGAAATTGTTCATCAGCTTTTTATTTAGGAAAGCACGCTTACAAACAGGGAGTTATTAGAACTAATATTCGTTTGTTATTACCTCGATCCTTCTCAGTTAATCGGGCCCAATCAACTGTCCCAAATAGCATTTCCTTTTTTTCAGTCAGTTAGTTGCAACCACCCAGCAAAAGCTATTCCATCTCTGAGAAAAAAACTGATTTTTTCCTGATGAGATGGCTCCTTTCACTTTCAAATGGCTGAGGTCTGATGATGGTGTAACACCTGAATCATCGTATACTGATTGCCAAATGTCTGAGTGACAAAAAGCATGAGTAACTCTGTCAACACCCATCTACCACTATCTGATATCCCTCAGTTCTCTGGTCCTTTTTTGGCTAGCACAATAGAAATGTTGTTGATATTAACATTCACCATTGCACTGGGAAAGGTCTGCATCATTTTCCTCTTTCAAATTTGTTATGACCTCATGGATAATTTCATAAAATATGATGGACCCACAATTCAAATGTTCTTTGCAGCCAGTGGGACAAATCTGTCCCAAGTGCCAATTTTATGTGACCCGTACAACCCTATGTGTACACACGTAAAGTGCCTTTGTGTCGAGTTGACTTATGGTGACCCCATAGGGTTTTCAAGACAAGAGACATTTAGAGGTGGTTGGCCACTGCCTGCCTCTGTATAGCAAACCTGGAAGTTCTTGATGATTTCCTTTCCAAATAGTAACCAGGGCTGACCCAGTTTAGCTTCCAAAATCTGAGGAGATCAGGCTAGCCTGGACCTTCCAGGTCAGGGCCCATGTAATCTACCAGTTTTTAATTAAGTTGGAATAAAAAGTTCTGCAATTTCACCAATCAGATAAAGTGATTTATTTTCTGAAGTTGTTATAGATAGAGATTTCATAATGACATATCTCATATATCTCTTTTTGTATGACTGACTATAATGTTCCAATGATGCTTGAATGCTATAAAGTGCTATAAAGTCCTGTTGGTAGGTGGCACTAAACATTGTAGAGAGTGACCGCCTGAAGCAAAATAGACTTCAGTCCCCAGGAACATGATCTGGAGAACAGAGTGATTATTGAGAATGTTGTTCATCCTTTCTGTAAAGGCTTAGTAGCCTATCTAGCACCAGTTTCCTTTTCTAGGAGAAGATCCCTGGTTCTCATAATATAGCCTATGGCACACTTTTGCTTGTTCTTCAGAGCAAACCATTGGACAAAAGATTCAGGTGGGTTTGTCTGATAACAACTCTGTATTAATTAGGAACTATGTTTATGCAGAAACATTTTGATTAGATCCTGGGGTGAACAACAGACAATGGACATCACTGTTACGGCTGCTTGACAACTGTGCTCACATATTTGTTGGTGGGATACTGTAGGAGACAATGCTGAAAGAGACAAAATGCTAGGCTGCGCCAATATCACAGCTCTCATATTCCATCTTCTGTAGAGCAGGATTAGGGCTGCTTTCTCCCTTTATTTTATTCTGAGCAAACATCTCCTACACCATCTGCTCCTAATTTTTGCAAATGACTGAATGTTCTATCGATCCATGCAAATATGGTTGCTTGTTCTCATTCCTGATGCATTGCTATTCACAATTTGTTTCACAGCTATCTCACTTTCCAAATATTGTGTTTTGTTCCCCCTTATGTGATTAAATTTTAAGATATTAGTAATCAATGGCAAAGCTCTCTGTTGAATCAACTTCTCAACTGCTGTAATGATGGACTCTTAGGAAGCCTATGGATTTTACATTTTTTATGTTTTATCATCCATTTTTCCCCTCTCAGATTGTTGGTAAAATCACAGTGAAGTACATGCCTAGTTTTATGATAAACGCTAGCAATTTTAATGATAATAACTTTTACTAAACCAAAGGCTTGGTTGTCATTTTGTGTATGAAACTGTATTTCTGTACAGCTATGTTGTCATGCTCTCTTGAAAGGAATCCAAAATATTTATATTGCTAGGCATTCTCAAAATTGCAGTGTTTTATACTTTCTCAAAACCAATTTTCATCTCTTAGTTTTTCTCTTCTCTCTTAGTTTTTCTCCTCATCTTCAGCTACTTTCTTTTCTTTAAAAATTGCTTCTTACAGATTCCTAGCAGTCTGAATCAGAGCATTTCCTTACATTGTATTTCCCCATGTTTCTTAAAGAGCATTGGTATCACCTGAAATTACACATCTAATATGCTGAAAATCAACTGTTTTTGTTTATTTACCCTTCACTAATGCTAAGCTTTCCACCTACATCAATTGGCTGAACTGTCATTATGTCACAGAATGATACTGAACATTTGAACTGCTAATTTAGATGGTTCAGTCACAGAACATCGCAACTTCATACAGCTGCTGCCTCTTTAGGGTCAGATGAAAATGAGAGGTACATGCAGGGCTCTTTTTGTAGCAGGAACTCCTTTGCATATTAGGCGACACACCCCTAATGTAGCCAATCCTCCAAGAGCTTACAGAGCTCTTCTTACAGTGGCTACTGGAAGCTCTTGGAGGATTGGCTACATTAGGGGTGTGTCACCTAATATGCAAAGGAGTTCCTGCTACAAAAAGAGCCCTGGGTACATGTGCAGCCCAAATCATCTGATGGACACTCCCAGATATAGATATCTGTACCAGATGTACATATTTCAAAAAGCATAGGGGATAAGATGGAACCTTGCATGACACCATATGACAAAGGCCAGGAGGAAGACCAGCATTGTCAAAACACAGCCTTATGAAGCATGAAATCCCAGAAGGGTGAGAATTACTGTATAATAACCCCAATCCAAATTCAGAAAGGCAGTATAGAATAATACTATGGTTAAGGGTGTTGGAAGCCACTGAATAGCCCAAAAGATCAACAGGTACACTATCCTCCTATCTGGGTCAAGCAAGGTAACCAGATTTAAAATGATCCAGATAACCCATTTAGTCCAAGAAAACTTGGAATAGTCTGGGTACCACACAAGAATGGAATATTAGTGCCTATTGATGTTATATTTTCCCCAGTACTTCCTTGGCTCCCCTGTATACACCCTGAAATAATTGAGAAAGTGGGAAGCAGAAAATGGGAAAGAAAGAAAGACACAGAGAGGTTGCAATCACATGCACAATTAGCCATAGGTGTGAATGCCAGGTGGATTTAAAGGGCGCAATCAGACACAAACATCTGGGAAGCGCCCCGTATCCATCGGCAACCTGTTTTGCTCTGCCACAGAAGTGGAGTAAAAAGACACTAGAGAAAGTCCAGTAGCAAATGGGTTGCTAGGGCCATGGACGGTCTTTCCCCTCTGTGATCGCTCCAGCGCACTCCCATGGCATCAGGATGGTCTGATCAGGCCATCCCAACTCCGTGCCGTTGTCCCCCCCCCTTTCTGGGTATACACATCATCACGCACTGCATAGGGAGCCCTTTTGTGCAGAGATGCGAATCATCGATCCTTCATTGAAGCATACTGAAAACACATGGGGGGGGAAAAACCAGACTCACTCGCAGTTACATGTGATCATGCAGTGGCACGCTGTGCCCTCAGCTTCCAAGGATTGTGTGATCGCGCAACTGTGAGTCAAATTCCTATGGAGCAAATAGCCTCACTCCCCCCCACCCCCGGCTTTATCTTGTGTGTGTGACCGCCACCAGAGATACAAATAAGGAGGCTTTGCTTCATCTCTTTCGAAGAAGCTCTTTTCCTTCCTTTCCTTTTTTTGATGAGTCATTTCAGCCAACTTGGGCTCAGGGAATTAATCCTGGTCTGGACATCCCAATTTGGATCTCATTGCATGTCTAAGGCTTGATTTAAATGTGGCATTGGCTGAGGCGAAAACCCTCGCCTGTAGAATTTGCATTCGCACACTGTCTGAATTTGAAAGGACAAATTATTCTTCCCGATAAATAAATGCTTGAAATGATACATTCCATCCTTACTATGGTGCTGATGACACGAAAATAATGTTATCAAGCTTTATGTACAGAAATGAAGTATGCAGTGCATAGAAACATTGTTCTATGAACTTATCCTCAGCCTTGATTCCTTTCTGACGTTGATGGTTCCCTTTCTATTCTCTCTACCTATTTCGGGGCTTTGATATCACTCAGATCTTGTTGAAACACAGTTGAACACAGACAAAATATGAAAATTTTGTACTGCAAAGAGAGAGCAAGGGCTTTTTCCCTATAGAGCTGGGGCAGTATATAGCCTGCAGACCTCTCTCACCAAGAGTATGATGAGAAAAAGCTGCAAATAAGCCCATGCATATGAGGTATGTGTTGACTGTTTACACTTGTTTCAGGGACAGAAAAAGTCAGAAATAAAGTTTAAGTTGATGTCAGTGCAGTCCTCCATAGCTGACCCTCATAGCCTCCTGCTTGGATCTCTCCACCATGTTTCTCTGTGGCTATGTGCCTGGCTGAGGGGCTCAATTGGATCTCCAGCTCTGTATTCCCTTTTCTACTTATCCAGTTCCATCTAGAACTATCCAACTAGAACTACATCACAGGGTGTCTGTTGTGGGGAGGGGAAGGGAAAGGAGTTTGTAAACTGCTCTGAGACCCCAAGAGAAGGGCGGAGTATAAATCCAGTCTCCTCCTCCTCCTCCTCCTCCTCCTCCTCCTCCTTCATGTTATGACCCCAGGGAGGATCTTAGTTTAGCCATCAGCCCACTTTCTTAGGCTTCTCCTTCACGCATCAAAACCTCTTTCAGTGCCACCTCCATGAGCCCCGTTAGCTGAGGGCAGCCTAGCAGACATTGCCTCAGTAACTATTCTAAAACTTCCCTTCTGACTGGGACAGTCTGTGGACTCAAGAGAATCCTGATGACTGGGGGAGTAGTGCTCAAAATGCCATCAGGGGAATGAGCAGGACATGCTAAAGATGCATGAACTACAGTTTTTCCTTTTAAATTCTCAGAAATGGCAAGACCCTGCTTGGAAGTATTCTAAAGGAAAAAAATAATCAGAATCCATGTCCATATTGCTAGCCCATTTCTGAGGTTAGATGTGAACATCCTGTCTGAGCACAAAAGCAGCAGCTGGTCCTACAGATGGACAAGATTCTTCAGCATTGCTGTCCAGTAGACTGGGAATTGTCTGCCTAATGGCAAACAGAACATCTGTTGTTAATCTATTGTGGCAAATCTCCTTTTTGGATCCCAGTGCCTTGTGTAAGACAGAAACAGAAGACAGGTTTGTCCATTAGCTTCAAAGCCATGGCATTGGGTGGCATATGGATGGTAGTTTCATGCCAGCCAGCTCACATCAGTCTAGTTTTTCTTTGCATCTTTCCCAGCCATTGCCTTTCCATTCATCCAATCCGCCGAGTCCAGTCCATTCATATTGCTAATAAATGAGTCATCATTATTTGGCCACAAGTGTGAGAAGGGAGGCTTTCACATTCTCAGGGGGGAGGCACTGGAGCAGGCTATGTGTCGTCGTCCCCCCCCCACACACACACACTGCTGATCCATCTCTTTGTGAAGAAAGCCCCTTGCTGGGGGGTGGAAAAAAAAAACAGTACAAGTTGCATGTCATCATTAGTCTGGAAATTATAAAAGAAACCTTCCATCAGTATCGGCACAATTACCTTCCCATTTCCCTGCTCCACCTCATTAAAAGGAAAATGTTACAATTATGGCAGAGACGGGAGGAGCAGATTAATGTTCTGTTTCTAATGCATTGATGAATTGGCACTTAGTCAAAGAGATCCTTTTTTATTTTAAATGAAAGGTTGTCTTATTTGCAAAAAGCCGAGTTATAAATAAAATAAAAATAGGGAGATTACTCTGGACTACCCTCCCCCAGGCTTTATCTACATTTTCTTGCTTAGCGCTTGCAGATAAACTGGAAGGAGTGAGGAACTTGTCAAAAGGCACTGTTTGTTAAGGAAGAACTTCTAGAGATAAAGTGGGCAGTTCCTTCCAATATGGACTCATTGCAGAGGCATCCACTGGTTCTTCTTCCTACCTTTTAAAAATGACCTCTTTGTGAGTCAATAGAGGTTGAATTTGGTGAGTTAGTACCTGAACTCACAGGCCTGAGAGCCAGTATGGTGTTTTGGGTAGAGTATGGGACTAGGGTTGGGGAGACCATGAAGTGCATTGGATGAACTGGGGACTGTCACAGTCCATGAAAACAAGTCAACACTGGCCCCACTGAAGTGGCTGAACATATAAAGTCACTTTATACCAAGTCATACCATTGGTCCAGCTGTCCTGTCTGGCAGTGGCTCTTTGGGAACTAAGGCAGAAAAAGGTTTCCTGCTTCTCAAGACCTGTTAACTGAAAATTATTTGAGACCGTTTGATAGCCTTTTTAATGTTATCACAAGGCTATGGATGACACCACAAAAAACAGTTCTCAGTGTGCCAAAGTGATGTTTAAGGGGCCTAACCACTGACCTCTAACCAAAAAACAAATAAATTTCCCCCAGTACAGTAGGACAAAGGGGGCTATAACCCATGCCATTTCACTGTAGAGATCTCTTGCTGTTAATGAGATAATAATTTGAGGTCAGTTTACTTCTTTATTAATGCTGAATCAATTTGGGGAGCTAATGACGGAGAATGAGTTCACTTGATACGTTTCTTGCTCCCAGCTCAGCGCTACCTCTGCAGGGAGCCATTTCAAGCCTTTGCACTTCACAAGCTGTAAATTTCCTTAAAGGGAATCAGAGACAATTACAGTTTTATTTTTGCTTTTAGACCCCATTGAAATAGATTTAGATAGTTACATTTCATTCTTTGTTCCTTCATTTTTTATTTTATCAGAGGATGTCCATGGCAGGCTGTTAGCCTATAATGTTGAAATCACTTTCTTTATGGGAGTTACTCTGGGATATGTGGTTTGAAAATTACAGCATTGGGTCACAGGCCTGCAAGCAATCACATTTGCTTTCAGGACTGGTGGTCACTGTAAATTTGCCAGATTCAAAATGGTTTCATACATTTCATGCTAACCAGTTACCGTGGCCAAGAAACAGCACTTATTACATTTTTCTACTTTCAGCAACTTTTGACGGCTTCAAAATAACAGGAAACTGTCACTCATGGGAAACATTTTAAAGTCCCATGGGAAACATTTAATTTATACAATTATTTTTATACTCTTGACCTTCATATCTTCAGATGTTCTCGTTTTAACTTTATCTTTTTTGTTGGAGTGCAATAGTGAAAAGAAAGCAGTACTCCACTGGGCAAAAGGTTACAGCAGCTTTCTAAATATGTGCAGCAAACACCGTTAGAATCCTTTAATGCTTGGTATAATTGCTCAGCATTAATTCTGTGGGTGAAGCGCTGAAGTGACCTACTGAGGCACTGAGAGATCTAATTCCTGTGTTGCTGAAAGAAGCATGACTTATATGGTACTCCTATTAATTATGGCATGCTTACATGGTGGCCTTCACTGTGGGCAATGTGGATATTCAAAGCATCCACTGGTGCTTAGAAAGCTGTTTCTGTGCAATCTGACTGGTGAAATTGTATGGTGTATAAAATCTTACTGGACAGATTTTTCTTTTGCACTTCAGTTTATTTGTTGCTACAGACCCCCCCCCCCCATACACACAGATGCAATAGCAGCGATCAAGAAGAGAAGGGAGGGAAAAAATTGAATTTCTTTTGAAATTGTGTCAAGTTCTGGAGTTCAGGCAGAGGGAAGTCCGAGTTCATTCTGAGGTCTGGAGCCAAAAAGGTGAAGCAGGAGCTGAGAGTGAAAGTCCAGAGCACAAGCCAGAAGCAAGGTCATTCAAGCCAGAGTCAGAAGCTGGAGGAGGTTAGCAGGAGCCAAGAGCAACAGTCCAAACCACAAACCAGGAGCAGGGTCGATAGAGCCAGGGTCAGAAGCCAGAAGTAGATAGCAGGAACTGGTCTCAGAACCAGCGGGTGGAAAGCAGCAAGGTGTCACGGAGTAATGACGAGTTTGCATCCACAAACAAAGCTGGTTTTGCCTGAAACCAAATAGCCCTCTGCTGCTGTTTCCAGTTGGCACAGCAGCACCAGCAGCTCAGCATCTGTTAATACTCAGGACTGATAGCTCGCCTGTTTCTCAGCTGAGCTGAATGTCGCCTTGCTGCTAAGTCTTGCCGGAGTTTATTTCACAAGTGAGCTATCCTTGGGGGCGAATCAGGAGGGCTGTCTATCTGTGTCTGCTGTTTGTCAGCCATCTTTGAGCCAGGTGCCAGTGCAGGCTGTGATGGTAAATTGCTGATCTCTGCAGCTTCAGAGGGACCAGCTGTGGGTTCAGCTGGAGCTGGCAACGGCCCTTCCTCCACACCCATGACAAATTGGTGTTTTTGTTCCAGGGTATATTCTAACCCCGCCTCCAAATCTGCTGCACAACTTTACACACCCCAGCTCTCTTAGACTCAAGATATATTTCTTAATATTCCTTTATATTACCTAGGGAAGTTTTAAAATAGTTGCTCTAGGTCAGGGGTGGCCAAACTGTGGCTTGGGAGCCACATGTGGCTCTTCCCACACATATTGTGGTGGCTCCTGGAAGGGCAGCCGGGGAAGTGAAGGGGAGGCATGTCTCCTCAATCGGTCTTCCCTTCCACAGCCAGTGTTCCCCTCCCTGGGTAGGCTTGAGGTGTGGGGGGGAGCAGAGAAAGAAAGGAACTTTAAATGCATTCTCAAAGACCTCCCCCACTGGCTTCAAGAAGACATGTCTCTAAATCCCTTCTCCAAAGCCAAGCTAGCTGGTGTGGGTGTGGGGGGCTGGAGAACACATTTAAAGTTAAAGTTGCTTTTTTTTCACCTCTCCCTTCCTCTCTCCCTCCCTCCCCCATCCATTTGCTTTCTTTCCACCTCTTAGACAAATATCATTAACAAAAAAATATCATTGGACAAATAAATAGTGTCAATAACTGTTTTTACCCTTTTTGTTTTTATTTTTGGCAGTCTCATTTAATGTTGATAAAAAACAAATTTGCATATTTTTTCAGTAAAAACGTGTGTGTAATATTTGTTCATGTCTTGCGGCTCTCAAACATATGATGTTTATTCCATGTGGCTCTTATGTTAAGCAAGTTTGGCCACCCCTGCTCTAGGTCAAGCAATAAGTCTTCCCTTGGACATCAGTTTGCATGTATGTAAAAGTCAGAGTAGATGTTCCATTTTTTAACTCTCTTCCCAAGCAGTCACGCAGCAGATATGGGGAGTTCTCATTTGAGCTGTGAACTACAATGTGGGGAGGAAGGGCTCTTGCTTTTCCTTCTGCACCCTTTCCTTACCTGAAACAATACTCTTGGGAGAGTTATTTCCCTCTTTTGGGTTGATACACATATAGGAAGGGGAACTGGAACTCAGCTTTTTAATGTCTAGTTTGGCTCTAAGGTAAGAAAGAACTCCCCACCTTTCTTTTCTCTGGTCTATCACGTAGGTGTGTTCAAACTATAGAGTTTCCAGCAATTCCTAGAGCTATCCTTTGTCATTTCTGGGTTGTACTGGGAGTGATGTAGCTCTCACCACCACTCCGAGAGGCAGTGGACAACTGAACTTGCCAGGGGGAGGAGAAGCCTGGCAAGCCTACTGCAAAGCAGTGGTAAAAAGAAATGAAGGCAGACCAAAGGGAAGGAGTGAGAAGGCAAAATAAAAAGAGATAAAGGAAAGCCTGAGGGGAAAATGGGGAATAAAATCTGAGGAAGAAGGGAGGATACAGGAAAAAAATCCTGAATGGGGAATGTTATGTATCGTAATAGAACTGCATGGGCGCTTGGGGATTGCTGTGGACACGCGAATATGTGGCTATGCAAACTGGCACAGCTTGGAGCGGAACAAAAATAGAAGGCTAGGATCCTAGACCGCACCAATAGATTGATCCAGATCCTAGTCAGAGCCAATGGGTAAACAATACCTTGTAAATAGCCTATCGGGGAATGTGGGGTGTGTATTGGGTGTGGTGTGTTGCAGGAATATAAGCAGGGCCCAGACCCTGCAAGTTTGTCTTAGTTGATAGCTGAAACCACTAAATAAATATGAGCTGATCACTCTACGTGTCTGAACCCAGTATATTTCACTGGCGATGAAGGTGGGATCCCAATGAGTGAGCCAGACCTCTGGTAACGACTCCAGCACCAGCACGGTGTGAGCAACCACACTCCACACCCCACATCGCTCCCAGAGTCATGGCTGCCGCTCCAGGACATCTTCCTGAGTTTGACCCCACTCAACCGAAGTTATGGGAAAACTGGGTCAAGCACCTGAAATTCTTTGTCCGGTTCCAGGGCATAGCTGACACCGACAAAAAGAAGTCGCTCCTGCTCAGTACATGTGGCATCGCCACCCTACGCCTCATCGAGGACCTCATCGCACCCAAGACCTTAGATGAGGCAACCCATGATGAGCTGGTAAAAGCCCTCACCAGCCATTTCGCGCCTCAATCCACCAAGATGGTGAGGTACATGGACTTCTTTGCACACCAACAGAAGTCCGAAGAAGCAGTCACCGACTTCATGGCTGAGCTCTGCAGGTTAGCCCTTCACTGTGGATTCCCTGATCTAGGAGATGCCCTCCTAAAACAACTCATCGCTGGTGTCAGGGAACCGAAGCTCCACCATAAGCTCATCAGCCATGTGGAGTTGACTCTCGAAAAAGCAATGCAAGAGGCCACTGCTTTTGAAAAATATCAACATGACTGCCGGACACACATCACGCATCAGGCTTCAGCATCCCTGGTTTCCGATGCCTCTGACAAGGACGAAGAGCACCAGGTTCATCGCCCAGTCTCGCAGCTGTCCTCCACCACCCACAGGGTGCGGCTGGGGTGGACCAACACCCATGCACCCATGCGTTCCAGTGCCCAAGTGCCCTGCGCCAGCTGCGGTGAGGACTACGAATGATGCTCATGCCGATTCTGTGATGCAACCTGCAGGACTTGCGGCAAAACTGGCCACATGGCGTGTGCCTGCCACTCCTGGAGGGACAGACGTCACTCCATGGTACACCAGGAAGCAGAAGATCTACACACAACAACCATCCACCAACACCAGGTATTTAACTTGCCCTGGGACACCCCCAACAAAATTAAAGTGAATGTGCATATTGAGGGGGCGCCCTGCGAGATGGAATTGGACATGGGGTCCTCTTTCTCCATTATCTCTGAAGAGACCCTCCGGAGGCTCTGCCTGTGGGGGGGGGGCACTTGAGACCCACCGGGTTCACCCTCAGAGACTTCCAGAAGAACCCGGTGGCCATTAAGGGGTGGGGCAAGTTCCACATGCAATACAAAGACTTTGATGGACTTTTGGAGTTACTGGTAGTTGAGAGATGGCTCACTAATTTTCTGGGACTTTCCTGGTTTCTGTCCCTGGGACTTGGGGTGATGGGGGTGCATCACATGTGGCCTGTAGACTTTCACAATGTCTGCGATGAGTTCCTGAGGGATTTTGATGGACCACTGGACTTCTCCACTGGTCCGTCCGTTTCTCTGACTCTCGACCCATTCGTCTGCCTCATCCGCAAATGAAGGCTAGGCATGTCCCGTTTGTACTTAAGCCAAAGATAGACAAGGAACTGGATCGCCTGGTAGCCCAGGGAGTTTTGGACCCCATGCTGCATGCCCTCTGTGAGACCCCCATATTTATTCCTGCGAAACCCAATGGGGATATCCGTATTTGTGCACACTACAAGTGCACCATTAACAAAGGCTTGCAAGACCACGCTTATGCCATTCCAGTGGTCGGCCATGTCCTGGCATCCTTGGCTGGTGCCAAGGTTTTTGGAAAACTGGACTTGGCCCAGGCTTATCAGCAGCTCCTAGTAGACGATGCTACCACTGAGACTCAAACAATTGTGACTCACAGGGGCACTTTCTGGGTGTAGTGACTACATTTTGGGGTCAGTGTGGCCCCGTTGATCTTTCAGAATCTCATGGACTGTCTTCTTAAAGATATGCCCGGGGGGGGGAGCCATTCTTCGATGATGTTCTGATTGCCACCCCCTCTGCTGAGACCTTTGCCGAGAGACTGCGGGCTGTCTTACAACTCTTCCACTCTACCAGCCTTAAGGTGAAATGAGAGAAATGTCTTCTGGGGGTTCTGTGGGTCAAGATCCTGGGATTTGCAGTCACCGTGCAAGGCATCCACCCAACACCCAAAAAGGTCCACGCTATAGTCGATGCCCCAACACTGTAGTCTAAGTCAGGACTCCAGGCTTTCTTGGGGCTGCTAAATTTCTACCATTCATTCTTACCCCACAGTGTGGCTGTCACAGAGCCCTCGCACCACCTGCTGGACAAAAAAGCTCCCTGAGTCTGGGGCCAGAAGCAGGGCTTGGCTTTTTGGGCCATCAAAGACCTGCTGAACTCCAATACCGTCTCGTGCACTTTGATGAGCCTCTCCCCATTGTCCTCACCTGCAATGCTTCTCCGTATGGGGTTAGAGCTGGGTCACCAGCTGCCTGACGGCCAGGAGGTCCCCATGGCCTATTATTCCCAGACTCTGTCCTCGGCTGAGCGCAACTATGCACAGATTGACAAGGAGGGTCGGGTGATTGTGGTGGGGGTGAAGGCTTGGTGGCCCCGGATTGCCAGACGTCACAGATGCTGTCACCCAGGGTCACCCATCTTCTTGGCCAGCTACCAGTATGTGCTAATTTACTGACCCGGAAAAGCGATGGGTCACACCGACGCTCTCAGCTGCTCGGGCTGCCCTCCTGTGACCCAGATCCAGCTCCTGCCCACCAGCTCATGCTCCTGGAGGATCTGCCTGACCGTCCCATTCAGGTAGCTGATGTGTCCCGCCACACTGTGCAGGACTGCCTTCTCTCTCAGGGCTGCCTGCTGTGGGAAGCTGGGTTGTCATGCCTGCCCCACTACCCCAGTGAGTCCTAACAGCCTTGCACGATGCACACCCTGGGATTGTGTGAATGAAAGAGCTGGCCCGCAACCACGTTTGGTGGGCAGGCATGGACAGCAAGACAGAGGACTGTGTCAAATACTGTCAGACATGCCAGGAGTCCTGACTGGAGCCACCCCAGGCCCCAGTGCAACTGTGGGAATTCTCCCACAAACCCTGGGCCCGGCTGCACCTCAACTTAGTGGGCCCCTTCCAGGGCCAGATATTCTTCATCCTGGTGGATTCGTACACAAAGTGGTTAGAAGTGATCCCAGTTCCCTCCACGTCATCCCGATCAATGATCTGCGCCTTATGGCGGGTCTTTAGCACACACGGCATACCAGATATATTGGTCACAGACAATGGGACAGAATTCCAGGAATTCATGGGATACTACATCATCTGGCACATCTGCTCCACGCCCTTTCACCCGGCAACCAATGGCCAGGCCGAGTGGATGGTGAGGACAACAAAGGAGTCCCTCCACTGGATCATACAAGGGGACTGGGACCATCGACTGGCAGCCTTCCTCTTTGGGCAGCGGGTAACCCCGAACACCTCCACCAGCTGCAGCCCTGCAGAATTGCTCATGGGTTGGTGCCTCACAATCTGCCTTGACCGCCTGCACCCAGACTGGGCCCCAGAGCACAGTGCGGCCCCGGAAACCCATCTGGCGCCATTAGGATTCTTCCCAGGTGACCCTGTGTATGCCAAAAACTTTTCAAGAGGCCCGACATGGGTTCCAGCCAAGGTTGTCAGGGTGACCGGGCCTTTGTCCTATGAAGTAACTACAGAAGAGGGCCAGCTAATTCGTCGGCACACTGACCAACTCTGCAGCTGTCTCCTTCCTACAGAGCCCCAGCCAAACATGTCACCACCTGCAAGGAAGACCTGCCAAGTTCTGAGCCCCCGGGTCCAGAGGAGAACACGCCAACAGTCATGTGCAAAATAACTGTCCAGATCCTCTACTAATTTGCAGCCATGGAAAATCCTTTCCTTTGAATGAGGACAGTAAATAACAAGACCTGCCTTACAATGACATTGTCCACTTTTGACATGCTTGGAGGGTGCCACAGGAAGTACTGGAGGGTGCCCTGGGTGCATTTTAATGGCTTGTTTTTGATAGCATTTTAAAAAATATACTGTGTTTTTTATTGTCAGCTGATGAGCTTCCTTTTGCAACTTGCAGTGTTAATTCTTTCTTCCCTGTGTGACTATTGCTCATGGGAGGGGCTTTGGCTCAGTAGTAGAGCATCTTCTTGGCATGCAGGAGATCCCAGGCTCAATCCCCAGCACCTCCCAATTAAAAGGTGGTAGGTTATGCAGGATACCCTCGTCTGAGGCCCTGAAGAGCTACTGCCAACCAGAGTGGACAATACTGACCTTGATAGACCAGTAGTTTCATTCAGTAGCCCTGTTCACATGTTATAGTGAATGCATGTACGTCCTGCATGCCAGTGGGCAGCCAATAGACATTCACTGCTCAATTGAAACTAGAGAACATTACCTGGATAAATGTGAGGTTTGCATTACTTATTACACATACATTAAGTATAATGAGAGATTTACTTAATGTGCTTTTTAAAAAAAGTCTACACTGTGTACAGATTGTAGCTATATTTCCTGTTACTTGTGAACAGGTCTCTGTATAAGACAGCTTTTCCAGAAGGGCTATGCAAACATATGGCATGCAGGTATTTCATGGATTGGATTCACCCAAGTGTTTCTGAGGTTGGAAAGATTTCCTCCCATGAAGTGTAACTTTCTCACCTCCCCACTACTCCTGAAGCCCCAAATGCCCTCTGAAGTACTTGCTGCTTGGGCTACAGTGGGAGGGGAAGATGAACTGCTGCAATACTTCCAGCCATGGAAACACTCAGATGGATCCAACCCTTTGTCTGGAATGAGAGACTCTTGGGGAGCCTGTTGCTTGTGGGTTATTTGCTTGCTGCTGCCAGATGTGTTTGGACTACAAGGGGACTCAGGCTGCAGTCTTAAGCACACTTAGAGACTAAGTGCCATTAAACCTAATAGGGTTTACCTCTAACTCTCCCAGTTTAGAATTTTACTACCAGATTCCTTTCTGCAGGTTGCTATCTCTTTAACAGATAGGCTATGGATTCTGTGATAGGGGAGACACTGTGGGCTCTTCTTAGCAGCATGCTCAAATATTGTATGTAAGAGGAGGTGTGGATTGGCTTCTATATCAACTCCATGGCATCCCTGCATGATGATTAATGCCTTCTCTTCACAGGTATAGAGGGATCATTATCAATGCAGTACATTGCGACTGATGGGTAATAGCAGAGTTGTCAAGGATGCTCTGGGGAATTCTGTTGGTGTTGCTATGCCATCTCTCATTTCCATTCATACTGTTTTACTTGCCATTTTGCTGCTATTCCTGCTGCCTACAATTTGCCTCAATTGGCATTTCCCGCTAAGAGCCAAAACAGATATGAAGCAGTGCAAATCTGATCAGAAGTTTAAGCATTCTGCCTGCACTGTTTCCCTGACATGAAAGAACCCTGAGGAGCTTCTAGAACAAGGATACAGGCCCTATATTCAGCATCAATATGTTTTCCACAGAGGGGCAAATAGGAGTGCTGTTGGACTGCTTCAGATTGGGCAACCAGTATGGGCCTTGGGGTGACTTCAGCCTCCAACCCCATACCACATTCCCTGTCTGAATTGGGGTCCTGGGCAGTATTCCCTCTGAGCTGAGTTAGTGTGAGCTAGCTCACAGTTTTTTAGTCTCTGGCTCATACATTTTTGTCTTTGCTCAGGAAGGATGGCCCCAGAGCAAACTAATTTATGCAGCAGCCAAATCACTTGCTCACAACTTTAATGTTAGTAGCTCACAAAGTAGAATTTTTGCTCACAAGACTCTATAGCTTAGAGAGAACATTGGTCCTGGGTGCCTTTTTAAGAAAAATGCTTGGGGAGAACTAACCCTGGGATCATGTCTATTTTGGCCCTAAGAAGGAATGTTGTAGGACTGAACAGTGGATTTCTATGGGACTTATATTAGGAGAGTCCTGTATTTTTGAGAGTCCAGCCCAATGCTCTTATAGGTTTAGCAGAGTGGCATTGTCACAACTCAGGCTTCTGTCAAAGTGAGTTTGTCCCTTCTTCAGTATCATGCAGAAAATACCTAGAATGAACCAGGGGTTCCATTGGAATGTTTTGGCATGCAGAGACCAAGTATGCACAATCAGCCTCCCTCCCAGTTCTGAGGAAGAACAATCTCTTGAACTGCCTGCCCCCCCCCCCGATACTGGGTGTTTTACTTATTCATTGATTTATTTGTATGCTGTTTATCTCCTCCTCCAAGGGACCCACTGCAGCTTATAGCGGGGACGACGACGACAGATAAATAAACTAATAAACAGCAAACAAATAATGCCTCCAACAACTAAATCTTGGGTTCTTCCTGGCCTGATTAGCTGACTGGTTTAAATATAGGCTATGAATCATAGGGTAAGCACCAAAGGGCCCTTCCCTCCCTTCCTTAGGGGAAGAACACCCAGTTCACACTAGATATTGCCTGTGCAGTGGACCAGAGGGGGCTCAGCTGTCTCCTTGAGCATGTGCACAATGGCACCTCCCAAGCACATGTATAACCCAGAGCTTTGTGAAAGCTGTTACTCATGCTGAACTTCCGATCTGCACACCCTGCAGCTAGACTTTAGTCAGCAGTGAGTGAAATATGATTTGAGTGGTCTTTCAAAGTCATTTTGTTCTTAGAGTGGTCAAGAATGGCAGCCCTGCCATTTAGAATGGAGCACAGCTTGAAAGAAAATTCGGGGAATGTTTCTTTAATATTTGGGGCTCTTCTCAACCGACAGGAAAGAATCTTTAATTATTGTTCTACAAGGAAGTGTCATCAGTCAGAAGTGTACAAAGACATGCCTGTACATTGCTCACTGACATATATATATATATATATATATATATATATATATATATATATATATAAAATACAAATACACATACAAGTAGAAATCCTTCTAGTGAGACCATATAATTACACTGCTATTAGGTCTACTTAGCTGACATATTGGGAGCTGAGGGGAAAAGGCACATGAATCTTGTTCCAGTGCTCATATTTGCAATCTTATAAATAAATAAATAAATAAATAAATAAATAAATAAATAAATAAATAAATAAATAAATAAATAAATAAATAAATAAATAAATAAATAAATATCTGCATACAGACCTTAACACATCGAAGCTATAAGTCAGAGGTGTCAAACTTATTTGTTATGAGGGCTGGATCTGACATAAATATCACTTTGTCGGGCCAGGCCATGTGTGCCATAAAACGTAATGCCAGGTACCGGAGACAGAAACTGTATAAAGGACAGCAGCTATTAAGCTCTGAGCTGGAGTATCCTCACTGCAAGGCCCCCTGGGCTGGGAGGGGGGTGCAGAGGAAAACCCACATGGGTAGACTGGAGAGGCAGCAGTGCAACACTGGGTAGATGCTCCCACAATGCTTGACTGCTGCAGATGAGGTTGTTCTGCTGTGTTGAAGCCACAATGGAGTGGCTCCACCCACGCCCTCCGCCCATTCCCTCCCTTGCATCAGTTGCTCACGGGCCACATAAGAGCCCTGGATAGGATGGATCTGGCCCCTGGGCCTTATGTTGACACCCCTGCTATAAGCAAATAAATGGAAATCAGCAGAAAAGCACAAACTGACTAGTGCAGCCCTTAAGTCCAGTGGGTTTTTTTCACAGCAGTGTAGAAGGGGAAGACTAGCAAACAAGTCTGAAATGCATTTGCAAAAATGAATTTCAATTCATAGTTTCTCATGCCACAAAACAGCACAACAAAGAAACCCTAAAATGTATGTGCAGAAAGTATATTTTAGGGTGTTGAACTTTCCTACGAAATACTTAATTTTTATAGCATCCAAAGCCATCATGGAACCCATAGGGAAATTCTCTGCATTCAAATGTGAGAAAATTGTCTCATGTTGAGGGTTGTCAAATATTTGTTTCAAGTCTTCCACCAAACATGTGATGCCATCCCATTCTTGGTATAGTCTAAGGCATACTTCTTTTTTATAATACCACAAAGGATGCACAGTGAGTAGGGTTACCAGCCTCCAGGTGGCACCTGGAGATTTCCTGCTATTACAATTTATTTCCAGGTGACTAAGATCAGTTGCCCTGAAGAAAATAGCTACTTTGGAGGGTTGACTTAATGGCACTCTATCCTTTTGAGGTCCCTCTCCAGCTCCACCCCCCCAATCTCCAGGTATTTCCCAACCCAGAGCTGGCAACTCTAGTAGTGAGAGTAGTTCAGAAGCCACTTGTGGCTCTTTTGAGCACTCTTCCCCAATGTGGGACCTGCTACATGCTTCAGGAAAGTGGCCAAGGCTTTTGTCTGGTGGGGCTTGTATCTGGTAGGCAGTTTTCATCTTAAAACAGCTGCCACAGGAGGAATGGGTAAGCTGTGGGGGCCCCTGAACTGCAGGCCTCATGCTAAGGATGAAAGTGGTTCTTTTGGTTGATAGTGGTAGTTGTGAATGTAGTCCTCTGCAAGCCACAGAGTACCACTGGACCAGATGGTAATTTCTTTCTTTCTTTCTTTCTTTCTTTCTTTCTTTCTTTCTTTCTTTCTTTCTTTCTTTCTTTCTTTCTTTCTTTCTTTCTTTCTTTCTTTCTTTCTTTCTTTCTTTCTTTCTTTCTTTCTTTCTTTCTTATTTTGATTTATAGCCCGCCCGCCCCGCAAGCGGGCTCAGGGCCGCTTACAAATAGGGCATATGGCAATACATAAATAAGTTAAAACAAAATAAAAACAATCATTTACACTATTAAGTGCTCTAGATGTTTTGGTCTTCAAAAAAAGATGGCATCTTAAAGATGGTACTCCCAGTTCAGTGGTGTCAGCTCCACACAGCACTGTCATTCACTCCTCACAGGGCCAGTTAGTAATGATGGTAAAGATAGTGATGGTAAAAGTAGTGGTGGCTCCTACTCAAAAGACTGGTGGAAAAGCTCTATCTTGCAGGCCCTGTGGAACTGTGCAAGGTCCCGCAGGACCCGGATCTCCTCCGGGAGCTCATTCCACCAGGTAGGAGCCACCACTGAAAAGGCCCTGGCCCTGGTTGCAGTAAGCCTGGCCTCCTGGGTATAGTTCTAGAGTCTCTCCTCCTGGCACTGGGTGTAGTTCTAGAGTCTCTCCTCCACCCATTCCAAAGCCCAGGACAACTGTACTGAATCTTCACTCTTTTCCTTGTCTGCAAATGAGTTTATTCATGTGGGTCTTGTACCTGGTACAAATGTTTCATAAACAGGGAGGTTTGACCCTTTAACTTACCAGGAAAGTTCCTGGTGGATTGCTATCCTGTGAGCTTCTGGAGTCCAGAAGCCAGCCAAGCCCTAGCAGTGCAGGCTGTATCACAGGGGTTACTCATTTTGGACTTGGCTAGCACCAGTGCTGAAGAATGCAGGCAGGTGTTGCTTGGCTAGAGGTGATAGATAAGCTTGCACTTGTCTTCCTCACTTCCACTGTTAGGTCTGAGCTAAGCATCCCTACTAAGGCTGTTTGGATCAGCTTGCTTCTGGGCCATTTTAAAAGTCCAAACCCACCCCCATCCATATATTCAAAGGATAGATGACCTTTGTCTTTTTTCTGGCCCTCCCATCTATTCATCATCCTTTCCTTACTGGTGTTATCCCAGGTTTTATTTATACCCACTGGGAATGGTAACTCAGCTCTTTACAGGAGACAATATGGTAGGTATACCTATAAGAAACAATAATGGGCATTCCCTCAGAATTCCAGACTAGTGCTAATTTAAAGTCAGCTTATGTGATTTGACTTTTTCATGCTAAACTGTACCTATTATTTGATCGCTCATTTGTGTGGAGCTTTTGTAACAGACCTGCTATCACAAATCATCAAAACCTGAAGACAAAGAATGGTCTCTGATAGCAGAGCAATAATAACAGTGCAAACAAATAAGCAATCAAGGGATAACTTTGGTTTGTCCTTTGGGATGCTGTTAGCTTTGTGTGATAATATTATCATTAATTGGTCTTGAAACTCTAAATAAAATGCCCTAATGAGCTGATAAGGTTTGCAAGATGTTAGATAAATATAATATTGTGATTGCCTTGGAAAGGATAACCCTGTCATTCTCAGTGCAGATGGCAGCCCTCCCCCCAAAAGTGCAGTTAGAACAACACAGAGTTGTTGATGAATTCTGAATTTGGATGCTTGGAGCCTTTTGTAAATTGTATAGAGGGTTCTGCCTGGATCTGAGCAGGGTCTGTTTTTATATCATGACCACTAGGTCTGCCCAGAAACTTACAGACTCTGTCACGCACCATTGAAATCACCAGCATGCCCCAGGGACACACTTGGTGTTCCATATCTAATAACAGACACAGTATGGACTTTATAGCCCTAGATGCTCCAGCATGGTCATCAGGAGAGGAGACAAGAGACATTTATTTTGTGCAGGTTGAAGCAGATTCAGTGAACCTGATGTTCACCAATACCATATCTCCTAGATACTACACTAGCATATCCTGCAGAATCTTTTGCAGTTTGTGGAGATTTTTCAGAAAGTAGAAATTTGAGAATGCATTCATATATCCTAGCTTGAACTTTGTAGTTACACTAGGGGGCAACATCCATGGCCGTAGAGAAAGGAATTGACCCAAGCTCTAATAGTTCCTGAGAACTTCACAGAAGCGGAAGCAGCCCTGGCACTATGGGAGACAGGTCTACAAGTGCCATCTTATAAGGGGAGGGAGAGAGTTGGGGCTTGCTCTTTTATTTTTGGTTGTAGCTGGGGATGTCTTAACTATTATTGTAAGCCATCATGAACCATGAGGAAAGGAAGGATTTATATCATTTATTAAATGCTAAATTAATAAATGGAGATTTAAATGTGGAGGACCTTCCCAACAAAGAAGTGAAATGGGGCAACCTGAGCTTGTCCAGTGTGAGAGCTAGAATCCCTCCACCACAACTCCAATCTAGAAATGTCTTCCTGTTGTCACTGACAAAGACAAGTGTCTGCATGATGTCACATAGGAAAGAAATAAGCTAAAGTGAAGTTCTAAAGTTAGCATTGTTGTCCTGCCCAGCCTAGCAATTGCGGTTTTAGAGTCTAAATACCACGGTAGCATTGGACAGAGAATAATAATGATGTGGTACATGCCACATAAGAAGCTACATACCTTCAAAAATATACAACAAAGCCAGACAATTGTAGCATGTGGAAAGCCCCAGGCAGAAACTCTGCACTGAAGCCAAACTTTAGAGGCAACGACATTTCCTTTACTGAATAACGCAGCATGTTCAAATGCTAGGAAGAAGTACCCCCTTCCTGTGATTCTTTGGTGTTTGTCCCACAACACCTTATTACAGCAAAACTGAAGTTCACAGCCTAATACAGCAATTGCTGTGCTTTTGTGTGATAAGAAACAGAGGTTTGAGGGCATGGAATTCACCAAGGTGAAGCAGATGGACTCAGCATTTGTGAAGAGAAACAAGCAAGAGGGCAACTCCTGGAACAGCATGAAGGAGGGAATTCTGACAGCTCTGCCCAGCTACCTCATCTGAAAAGCAGGACCAGTTTTCCGTCAAGGAAGCTACAGAAAAAGAGAACAAGGGGAAGTTAATGGACTTGACGGAACTAGGTTGAAAAACAGGAAATTGCTGAGGCAGCTCCGTTCTGTGTCTTTGAACATTAGACTTTGAAAAGAGGTGGTTAAAATCCTAAGGAATTAACAAGGACTATTGGGAAAATACTTAGCAGGAACTTGTAGTGCTGTTGACTTTGACAAACTTTATATAGAGAGATGTCCATGTGCACATGTACATACTGCAACTGTGGGATTTCTTCTGAGTTTTACAAATACGGGGTTATTTATTCCCCTATATACTTGGAAAAATGTAATGTGAGAAACTGTGAACAGAGCAGTAAAATCTCCATGCTTGCACTGGTTTTGATTACTGGGAGTAAGGATTATTGTTATTATTATTATTATTCAGAACAGTGCTTTCTATTTTTATGTGCATTTTATGTATTTTTTATTGCATAGTTGTTAGGATTCACATTTGTGACGATGCCCAAAATTGAAATAAATAGCATGGATACTGTAAATACTGTACAGAGCACATGAACCTGATCAGGAATTAATTTATTTGCACATTGCCTTTTTAATATGGATATGTGAATGCATGACTGACTCACATGTATGGAAACCCAGAGAAAATAATGCCTGAATGAATCTTACATTGTTGGACTTAATGCTCTTGAAGTTTACTCAGGACATTTCTACACCATCAGATTTTTGTGGGACAAATGTATATTTATTTCTCAATTTATTGCACCCAGCCCATCTATTCAGGAGGAATAAGAGAATTCCTACCATTCCATCAGCTCCGATCACCTATTGCCCTTCATGGCAGACTGGGGATTTGAATCCAGGTTTCCCAGGCTATAGTCCAATACTCTGATCACTGTAATTACTGTTGTTGTAGGTGTTGTTCAGTCACGCAGTCGAGTCCAACTCTTCACGACCCTGTGGACCACATCACACCAGGCCCTCCTGTCTTCCACCGTCCTCCAAAGTTTGCTTAATTTCATATTTGTTGCATCGATAGCACTATCTAACCATCTCATCCTTTGCTGTCCCCTTTTTCTTTTACCTTCAATCTTTCCCAGCAACAGGGTCTTCTCCAGTGAGTGCTCCCTTCTCATTTGGTGGCCAAAGTATTTGAGCTTCAGCTTCAGTATCTGGCCTTCCAGGGAAGAGTCAGGGTCGATTTCTTTTAGGACTGACTGACTTGATCTCCTTGCAGTCCAAGGGACTCTCAAGAGTCTTCTCCAGCATCATAATGCAAAAGAATCTATTCTTCAGCACTCGGCCTTCCTTATAGCCCAACTCTTGCAGCCATATATTACTACTGGGAATACTGTCACTTCGACCATACAGACTTTTGTTGGCAGGGTGATGTCTCTACTTTTTATTATGCTGTCTAGGTTTGCCATAGTTTTCCTCCCCAGGAGCAGGCGTCTTTTAATTTCATGGCTGCAGTCACTGTCTGCAGTGATCTTGGATCCCAGAATCATGAAGTCTGTCACTGCTTCCATGACTTCTCCTTCTATTTGCCAAGGAGTGATGGTGCCAGATGCTATGATCTTAGTTTTTTTTTATGTTAAGTTTCAAGCAAACTTTTGCACTGTCCTCTTTCACCCTCAGCAATTACATAGGCTCTCAAAATTATGGGTGGAGATCATTGGCAAAATTGATAGAGAAAGATGTGAGATTCTCCTGAAATTAAAACCAGTGTGAGCCTGGAAATAGTTTGGACTCTAGTTTCAGCAACACATACAGACCAATAAATAGAGCCACACTGCCTGTTTGGGGAAAGCTGTGTGGAACATTCATGAAATAATAACTGTATTAAATCTTTTTAACCCCTTCTTGCTTAATGGAAGGCCAAAGCATAAAGCTAACAGGTAGGACTGACAGGGCTTTGCCCATATCTGCAGCTGTGTTTTCTGACACAAAATGGAAATATGCTCTCTAGAAAGCAACAACCTTCACTCGAAAGAAACAGAGGCCAATGTTTTTCATAAAGGGGCCCAAGTGTTACATGCTTATGTCTACATTTTGACATCTAAATAAGTGCCTCATTTCCACAAAAGCTGAGTGCCTGTCAGACACTGTTTTCTTTAACTGCGGTGATCAATACTTGTGTAAATGGGGCCATTTCCTTGCGTGTCTAGGTAAGGATTTAAAAGCTTCAATTTAGCTAGCAATTTCTGAAAACTTTCCTTTCCGGTTTTAAAGTTATTCTAGTGACAGTACTCATGTGTACTTTTCTGCTAAATAAATTCGATGTCTAATCAGCATCCCCTGCAGTCTCAAAACAAGTTGGTCCCCCCCCCCCAAGCTTGATCTTGGTTACAGCATGTTACATAGATGGTAATGAGTTTTGCCCAGCACAGTGTTGCCCTGAGGCAAGTAAAATTCAAATTATCCAGGGGATATGGCACTGCTGAAAATAATACAAATAATTCTGAGCTGGTATTCCTTTATTTATTGGATTTTGTAATTGGGTAGAATAAGATTGGGCGGTAGGAATAAGAATAATTGATAGTTCTTGTCCAGTAGAAAATGATTTTCTACTGATCACCAGTGCAAGTGGGTAGCATTAAAAATGAAATGAACAAGAAAATGAAAAAAAGAATGCTTTCTAAAGGCTATGAAATTGTATACACTTGATTTTCTGTCTGGAGTCACGTATCTAATGGAGCAATTTTAAGTAATCAAATTTCTCTCCATGGTATTATATTATTTTAGAAATAGAAATGCTTGGATTATACCCAAACTCAGAGTTAAATCCCCATTCAAGGCAGCACTTCCTCTGATTCTTAGCTTTAATATAATATCATTTTTAAGGGTGGGGGGGGGAGAATACGCTTACTTCTAAATGAAAGGAGCCTTAGTCACAGACTTGTGGTCATGCTCAGGTTATTGCAAAAGTACTGAAGAGGAAATCACTGTGGGGTAACTTTTCCACATTTGTGAGCCACATCATTTGTTACTATCACTGCAAGGAACCAGCTTTAAACACCCTCTGAATGGTGCACATAGGGTGGCCATAATCGGTAGAATAGTCGATTATGTGGATTGTACCCATTTTGTGGAGACTTTTAGCATCAGGATAATCTGACAGGATGGCATTGAATGTCTCCACACAATGAGAGCAATCCATCAGGCTGCTTCCATGGAATGGTTAGAAGTTGTAGACTGAACCTTATCTATATATCTAAGTCAAAGTCAGTTCTGGATATTGACTATGTCTGTACAATGGGAAACGGTTTATCAAATTAGATCACAGTGTCTCTTTTCAGATGTTCTAAGGAGAAAACTGAACTTTTGCAGCGGGATGAGTGAGCTTGCAGAGGCAAGCTCCATTGCAACCAGTGGACACCTGAGAATTGACAAATGTATGTTTCTCTCCATGCAGTGGAGGACTCATGATCACATGGAGAGGGCCTTTCACTTTATTCTGTTATTTCTACTTAAACACTTCCCTGAAGAAACTTCCCTACTGGATTTCTGTATCATACTTTATGTGGGGTTTTAGAAGCTTCAATTGATTTATATTCATTTATTAATAAAAATATTTATATCCTGTGTTTCTCCTTGGCTCAAGACAGTTTACAAGTAATAATCAAAACATAAATCCAAAACAAAAATAGCCCCTAAATGCTGCCCACCAAAGATGCCTGGTGTTCATATACCATCAAAATCCCAAGCAAACAAATAAGCCTTGTGGAGTCTACCAAATATATCCTTCACTTCTTCAGGGAGCCCATTCCACAGAGTGAGGGCCGTGCTAGAAAAGGTCTGGGCTCTGGTTGATGCCACCCTAAGCCAGCAGATGGTAACCTGAAGGCTGAAGTTGTTGCACAGGAACATATGGTAAGAGACAGTCCTTCAGTGATGTGGGTCTCAGGCCATAAAGGGCTTTAAAAGTCATAACCAGCACCTTGAATTAGACATTAAAAACAACTGGCAGCCTGTATGTGTTTCAGAATGGGCAGCATATATTTCATCCATTACCTAGCTCCAAACAATAGTTGGTCTGCAGTTTCTGTGTTGTCTTGAACAGAAGCCAAACATACAGCATGTTACAGTAATCCAACCATGGGGTTACAAAAGCATGAATTATTGTGGCCAAATTGGCTTGGTCTAAAGATGGGCATGAACCAGAAAAATGTGGTTTGGTTTGTGTTTGGCAAAACCACAAATCAAAATGAACCAGAAGGCCTGTTTGTGAACCAAACTGGTTTGTGGTTTGTGGCCCTGCAAACCCCATTGAAGAGGACTGAAGTCCTTTTAAATTTGCTTGCTCCCCGCCACTCAGCTGTTTTGGGCTGTCTTGTGCAGAACCTTTAAACTTTAAAAGGACTGCAAAGGACAGCCCATAAAACAGCTGAGCCAGCAGAGAGCAGTCTTCCCACTGGTCAGTTATTTTGGGCTCTCTTATGCAGTCCCTTTAGATGAGTGCATTTAAAGGGGATGCACAAGGGAACCCAATACAACGAACCTGTGGAAATAAGTCTTCCTGCTGGCCCAGCTTCAGACTCTCTTCTGAAGCCCTGTTTAAAGGGGTTGCACAAGGGAGCCCAATACAGCTGAGCCTGCTGGGAGAATTCTCCTCCCCAGCCCAGCTTTGGGCGCTCTCTCTTGTGCAGCCCCATATAAAGGGGCTGTGCAAGGGTGCCCAAGACAATTGAGCCTGCAGAGAGAAGCCTCCCACTAGCCCAGCTTCAGGCTCTCTTGTGCAGCCCTGTTTAAAGATTCCAAAGCTGGGCTGGTGGGGAGACTTCTGCCTGCAGACTGAGCTCTATTAGGCTCTCATACACAGCTCCCATGCACAGCCCCATGGGCTCAGTCCTATGGGGCTCCCTTGTACAACTTCATTTAAAGATCCTGAAGCTGGGCCAGTAGGTAGGCTTCTCCCTATGGGCTCAGCTCTATTGGGCTCCCTCGCACAGCCCCTTTAAAAGGGGAGGCACATGAAAGCCCAAAATAGCTGCCTGGTGCAGAGACTGCTCCCTGCCAGCTCAGCTGGTTGTTTTTTTTTTTGGGGGGGGGGGTGGGCTGTCTTCTGCAGTCTTTTAAAAGTTTGTGGCTTTCTCAGAGAACAGAAGGGGAAGTCGTAGAAGTTGTGACAGACTTCACATTCCTGGGATCCCAGATCACTGCAGATGGTGACTGCAGCCATGAAATTAAAAGACGCCTGCTCCTTGGGAGGAAAGCGATGGCAAACCTAAACAGCATGATAAAAAGCAGAGACATCACCCTGCCAACAAAAGTTCGCATGGTCAAAGCAATGGTATTCCCCGTAGTAATGTATGGCTGCGAGAGTTGGACTATAAGGAAGGCCGAGCGCCAAAGAATGGATTATTTTGAACTATGGTGCTGGAGAAGACTCTTGAGAGTCCCTTGGACTGCAAGGAGATCAAATCATTCAATCCTAAAAGAAATCAACCCTGACTGTTCCCTGGAAGGCCAGATCCTGAAGTTGAAGCTGAAATACTTTGGCCACCAAATGAGAAGGGAGCATTCACTGGAGAAGACCATGTTGCTGGGAAAGATTGAAGGTCAAAGAAGAAGGGGACGGGAAAGAATGAGATGGTTAGACAGTGTCATCGATGCAACGAACGTGAAATTGAGCAAACTTCAGCGGACAGTGGAAGACAGGAGGGCCTGGCGTGATCTGGTCCATGGGGTCGCAAAGAGTCGGACTCGACTGTGTGACTGAACAACAACAGAGAACAGAAAGCAGCCATTTAAGGGGACTAAGAGTCGTTTTAAACCCCTGCTTTCTGCTCCATCCACAAACCACCATGAACCACCACAAACTGCTTTAAAAGGTAGACCAGTCACAAACTTCACAAACTACAAACAGGGCAAAATTTGTGAAAAATTTTTCTTCATGGTTCAGTTCATGTCCATCCCTCACTGTGTCTAAGAAAAGATAGAGCTGGTAACCCAGATACGGATGATAGCCCTCTTGGCTACTGTTCCAACCTGCTTTTCAAACAGCAATACTGGGTCCATGAGGATCCCTAAGTTCTTTACCTCCTGTACATAAAACAACTCTACTCCATCTAGAAAAAGTGTACCCAGTCCCTCTAGAATATCAACATTACCTCCAGTGTTCCCTCTAAGCTGAGTTAGTGTGAGCTAGCTCACAGTTTTTTAGCCTCCAGCTCACACATTTTTGTCTTAGCTCAGGAAGGACGGCTCCAGAGACAACTAATTTATGCAGTAGCCAAATTGCTCACTCACAACTTTAATACCAGTAGCTCACAAAGTAGAATTTTTGCTCACAAGACTCCACAGCTTAGAGGGAGCATTGATTACCTCTGTCTGCTCTTGATTCAGCTTCAGCTTCTTCTGCCTTAGCCATCTGACTATGACAAAGCACAGGTTGAGAGAAGATGGATGCATGTGGAACCTTGGAAGGGGGGTGGAGACACAGGAAAATGATATTGCCCAGTGCTGTAACATCACTTCTGGGTATGTACCCAGAATACACATACCCACAAACTAAAGAGCATGAATGAGAGGACAGGGCCCCAAGGAACTCCGCAGGACAAATTCCACCCATTGGATTGTGCTCCTCTAGTGGAAATTTTTTGTATCCAGTCAGACAGGAAAGACTACAACCACCAAAGGGCTAGTCCTTAACAATGATCCTGTCAGATCTCAGAAGGTAAGCAGAGTTGGCCTTGGCTAGTATTTGGAAGGGCAACCTCCCAGGAATATCAGGGTTGTGACACAGAGGCAAGCAACGACAAACCACCTCTGAAATGTCTCTTGTCTTAAAAACAAGTCTAGCCCACCACGTAGTGGTGTGTAACATTAAAAGAACTAGAACTTATGGCTGCCAGACAAATTTAGGATCTCCTGGTTATTCTACACACAATGCCATTTGATAATTATTATTATATATGGAAACTTTGTACTTATTTACAAGAGGAAGATCCTTGAGCCATTTTATCCAAACCTAATACAACTTAATTGCCCCCCATTTTACTTCTGGGCTAAGGCTGCCAGGAAGAACAAGGAAGTTAACTGGGTTAGTGCTATGGTTTTCTTGTGATTTCCTGAGCTACTGTATGTTATGTCTGGGTTTTCCCTGGAAGTGATGTAGTACCACAGATAATGATGCAGTCCCCTACATCCCAGGGCCCAACCCTCCTGCTGATTGCCATGACTTAGCAACCCCTATTCTGGGCTTCATTCAAAGTGCTGATCATTTGCATATGCCACACACCCTGACATCACCAGAAGTGTGTCAGAAGGCAACATCCACCGCTCAGGCTCCACCCCAAAAATCTCCAGGTATTTCGCAACTCAGAGCTGGCGAGCCTACCTGGAGAAAAACTGCTTCAAAACCACAAAAGCACAAAGAAAATTTGTGACAGGGGACCAGCTTTTGTGAGCCACTGCTCTCTTCTACAGATACGTCATAGCTGAAGAAGTGACCAGTGACCCAGTTATGAAGAGAGGCTACAGTTCCTGCATTTGCAGAAGTCTACAGATATGGGCAACATCCTCCTCACTTGCTACCTACATATAATGGTTGGCGACTCTGTTTCAATGTATCTGAAAATGACTGCATGAACATGAAAGCTTATACCCAGAATTAAACTTTGTTGGTCTTAAAGGTGCCACTGGACACAAACTTTGTTCTATTGCTTCAGAACAACATGGCTACCCACCTGAATCTATGCAAACCAGAATTATTCAAGAGGGCTCTTCTACACAGGCAATAGGGTTGCACTGTACAAAAGACTTCACAAAGTTGCTTGAACAAATTATTAGGGTACACCCAACACCTCCTGTCCAAACATGCTTAAGGTAGGATAGCAGCTCAATGTTTCATTAGCAGTGGTACTTAAGAATATCTGTTCCAGTTCAACAGAACAAAGTTTGAGTTCAGTGGCACCTTTAAGACCAACAAAGTTTATTCACATGAAAGCTTAGACCCAGAATTAAACTCTGTTGGCCTCAAAGGTGCCACTGGACTCAAGCTTTGTTTGGCACATTTTGTGTTTATTGACTGTTAATCTTTATTTCAGCTGGTTATAGCCTAACTCAGGGGTGGCCAAACTGTGGTTCAGGAGCCACATGCGGCTCTTTCACACATATTGTGCAGCTCCCAGCAGGGTTGCTGGGGAAGCTAAATATCACTAGCAAACAAATATCTTTGGACAAATAAATATCATTATCGATATCTGCTTTCACCGCTTTTGTTATTATTTTTGGCAGTCTCATTTAATGCTAATGAAAAACAAATCTGCATATTTCCCGATAAAAACATGTAATATTTATCCATGTCTTGCGGCTCTCAAACATCTGACATTTATTCTATGTGGCTCTTACATCAAGCAAGTTTGGCCACCCCTGGCCTAACTCATTAGCTGAGAGAGAGAGAAGGAAAGGAAAGGAAAGGAAAGGAAAGGAAAGGAAAGGAAAGGAAAGGAAAGGAAAGGAAAGGAAAGGAAAGGAAAGGAAAGGAAAGGAAAGGAAAGGAAAGGAAAGGAAATGGGGGAAAGGGAAAGAAAGAAATGGGGGAAAGGAAAAGAAAGGGAGCAAAGAACTGGAAAGAAAGGGGAAGAAAAAAATGGAAAGAAAGGGAAAGAAAATGAAAGCCTCTGTGTATGTTTGCTTTCCCTAAGTTCTAAATTCCCCCATCAGCAGTTAAAAAGGAGCTTGAAGGCTTACATTTGAAATGCCCCCTTCAGCTGTGAGTTCCCAGGCTAGAGTACTCACTCAGCCACCCATTCTCAGGTCCATTCAGCATATAAAAGCAAAAGTGAAATAAGAGCTCCAAGAGGACCAAACTAAATCACACAGATATTAAGGGAAGAGCAGACTGTTCCATTACACATAGCTTTGCCATGGGCTCCCATGGGCTTGGGTGGGGGGAGAGACAAGGCTGAAAGGGGCTTGGATCTCTTAGATTCAAGCCCCTTTCAGCTTTGCCATCGGCTCCTGCGGGCTTGGGGTGGGGTGGGAGAAGGCTGAAAGGGGCTTGGATCTCTTAGAGAGACAAGCCTGAAAGGGGCTTGGATCATGGATTGAAGAGGAGGCGGGGAGACATGCCTGGCTTGGCTGCTTGGTCTCTTCCAGGTGTCCCACAGCTGCAGGGCACCTGGAGGAGTTCAGGCAGGGAAGCCAGGGATTTAAATCCCCCTGCAGCAAGCTCACTGGAGAAGGAAGAGGAGGTGGGGATTCATGCCTGCCTTGCCTGCTCGGTCTCCTCCAGGTGCCCTGCAGGTGCATTTCCAGCCATGCCAGGCTGGCTGGAAATGGGGAGGGCATGGAGGCAGTCATGCCTGTCTTCCCTGCCCCAGCTTCTCTAGGCTGTGGGGCACTTGAAGGAGCTTGGGCAGGGAAGCCGGGGATTTAAAAAAATCAGGGGAGGAGGAAGGAGTGTGGGGCAGGGAGCTGGGGGTGGGGCTTGCTGCCACCTGGGCTGCCTAGGGGTGCTCAGGTGTGCTCAGGCCCAAAATGACCCCTGCCTACCTGCATTTTTAAGTCATGGAGCGGATCTCTTATGTGTTTCCTAGGTTCATGAGACAGGGCCTTGTGCTGACAGTACTAAATGTGGAACTCTCTCCTCATCCAGTTTGGTGTAGTGGTTAAGTGCACAGACTCTAACCTGGGATAACTGGGTTTAATTCCCCACTCCTCCACTTGCAGCTGCTGGATGACCTTGGGCAAGCCATAGTTCTGTCAGAGCTGTTCTTGAAAGAGCAGTTCTTGAAAGAGCTCTCTTAACCCCACCTACTTCACAGGGTATTAGTTGTGGGGAGGAGAAGGGAAAGCCACTCTGAGACTCCGAGTGAAACCAGTCTCCTCCTGCTCCTGCTCCTCCTCCTCTTCTTCCCTTCCAGCTTTTGAAGAAAAGGGCGAAACAATTATTTTCTAGTGAAATGCTGGGTTAACGATTACTGCTGTCTTTTTGAGCTAATATCAGATGCTTGTTTGTGTGATATTATTATCTGTTGCTAGATTATCTCTCTCTGCTAGTTTCATTATCTGTTGTGATTTTATTGTGTTTAATTGAATATTTTATTGCAAGCCACTCAGGGAGTCCTAAGACAAAAGAGTGGTGTAAAAAATTAAATAAGACTAGGGACTTTTGGTCATGTGGAGATTTTTCTCTCCTCATATCTTGTGCCATTTTACCTATGATTTTAAACCAGCAAGGGACATAGACTTCTCAATTTCTTTGGTGGGGGAGTATGGGGCCCTGTCCTGGGGCCATTCTTACTGATCTACTTTAAGTTATTTCAATATGTAATCATTTATATTTCGAAAAACCACATGCCATCAACAATTAATCATGTGGTGCGCTCTCTCTCTGTATGGACCAGCCCCATAGACAGCTTACAACAGGTACCTCTCTATACTCTTAAGTCATAGACACACGCACACTCATACACACACTTCACTGAGACAATTAGAGTACATATTTCATTTGTGTATGAAAGGACATACCCCCTTTTTTTCTTCACAGCTACCCTGTAAGGCTGAAAGTGTGTGACTGGCCCAAAGTCACATAGGCCCCGGTCATACGGGCCAGAAAACGTGGGGGGGAGGCGTGGCAGTTCGCCCCGGAGCAAAATAAGGCACGGTAGCCCGATCACACGGGCCACTGGGTTGCTACGCTCCATCTCCAAGTGCCGATCACACCATGCTGCTGCAGCATGGCAAAAAAGCGGCGCAGCAGACCACGCAAGCTGCGCTTTTGCGAAGTGCACATGTGCCATTGGGGGAGGGGCGGGCCGCTGCTGGTGTCTTGCATATGCACATGCCCCATTCAGTGTTGGTGCGCATCCCATGGAAACTTACAACATCTGGAAACCCCAGGACATGGGCTGGCATCGGAAGCTGCGAGATACTGGCGCTCCCAGGATCAGATGCCGGCCTTTGACCCGGGGTTTCCAGAAACTAGTACTTCGACTCTAGTAGTTTTTTACTCCGCGTTTTCGTAGGGAATCCGCGGGTTGGCCATGGGAGTGCTACGCCTCCCAGATGTGCTCATATGATCATGCATGGAAAGTCCGCGGGGCTCCCGTGTCTTCAGTGGGGCAAATGCTCCATGTGAACGGGGCCATAGTGTATCTCTTGGTTAAGTGGGGATTAGAACTCTGCTCTTCCCAGTGTTAGACCAGCACTCTAACAACTACACTGCTCACCTACTGGATACTCAGTATGAATCTCCATGTGAATCTCAGAATCCATACTGGCTTCTCAGGCACCTTGGCTTGAAAATATGGGGGCATTTGGTTGGTTGAGGTAGGGTCCAGGATAGCAGAATCATCTCACTTTCCATATTTGGGGAACCAGCAAAAATGGCTAGAGACAGAAATAGTCCCATCTCCTTCATTTCTTTTTCTTTAAAGCAAGCCCCAGGATACCAAAATCAACTTACACTACTTAGGCCACAGGCCTCTGTTTCCCACTCCCAGCACACAAGTTCCAAAATTTGAGCAAAATTTGAGCAGGCTTTTGAACACACACACCCAAACACACCAATTTAAATTCAACATGGAAATGGAAAAGAAATATTTCTTTATTTGACGGAGGGCCTAGGTAGGTGAATAACCTTGCTACCTTTGAGGAACCAGTTTTTTCTATGGTTACCACCTGTGCTCCCTTTCACATATATCCTATGCCCAATTTAAAGGACTTCAGCTGACTGGTGGGGACCACATCCCCCCCATCCCCAGAATGCCCCCCCCCATTTCCCTGGCGGAGCAATGAAAGGACCTGGCAACCCTAATTAGGAGAGAAAATGAAAGAGAGTCAAGTCTCTGGCTGAATGAAAATTCTGTACCACAGAACAGCTGGGAGGAAGAGTGGGAGAGAGTGATTTAAAGAAAAGGAGATGAGAGTTTTTAAGAGAAAAGGAATGAACAGAGAGAAGGTGTTTACCTGATCTCTGTCTGCTGGGCTGGGTAGAGCACCTTGTCTGTTTTGATAATCTACAGATTGAGAATAGGGGCTTTAGGCAGACCTTCCAATGGCCCCAAGGGAAAAAAAAGAAGGTGGTAAGGCAGGGAAGGAACAGTCCTGTGTGGCAAAGAAATGTCCCAGAGTCCCAGAGAAAGAAAAGCAGAGATGCAATCCTCAGCACAAGGGGGTAGGATGGGACTGCACAGTTTTGGCTGGCAAAGCAGCAATCGTTATAGGAGTCAGCACAAAAGAATATTGAAGAAATAATTGTAAAGTAAAGGGATTCAGGGTGAGTCCAGGATGAAAATCTAGAAGAAGAGATTGGATTTATTCCCTGCCCTTCACTACCCAAAGGAGTCTCAGAGCGGTTTACAAACTCCTTCCTCTTCCCCTCCCCACAACAGACACGCTGTGAGGTAGGTGGGGCTGAGACAGCTCTTTTTTTTTTTTTTTTTAAACCATTTTATTATAGGATATGTTTCACATATTTAAAATTCCATTTTATAGATATCACATACCTTTTTTTTCTTTTCTCCCCACTCCCCCCAGTACAAGGCTTCCCGCAATGCTCTTACCCCCTTATAAACTCTATAATCTAATTACCATTCACAAAATATGTCATTTCCATTATCAAATTAGGTAACATTTTAGCAATCTTATCGTTCTTTTTCTTATTTTCTCCTTAATAACTGTCAAAGCAAATCAATCTATTTTTAACATCCCAATTTTTCTCAAGATAGTCTTTAAAATCTTTCCATTCTTCAAAAAATGCTTCATCTTCTTCGTTATTAAGCTTTCTTCTCATTTTGTTCATTTCAGCCATAAAAAGCATCTTCTTAATCCATTCCCATGTTTCAGGAATCTTTTCTTGTTTCCAAAATTGAGCATAAGTCATTCTAGCTGTTGTGACCAAGTACCATAACAATGTTCTTTTGGTTACATTTAATTCTTCCAATTTAAGACCTAACAACACGATTTGTGGATCTTTCTTAAAAGTACATTTCAGAATCTTCTGTATTTCATTATAAATCTCTGACCAATAACTCATGGCTTTATCACAAGTCCACCACATATGGTAAAATGAGCCCTCTTTCTTTCTACATTTCCAACATTTGCTGGACATACTCTCATTTATATTAGCAATTTTCTTTGGAGTCATATACCATCTATACATCATTTTATAACAATTCTCTTTAACATTAATACAAGTTCAAATTTTCATTGACTTTTCCCACAAATATTCCCATGATGCCATAGTTATTTCATTATTTACATTTACCACCCATTTTATCATTTGTTCTTTTACAATTTCATCTTCTGTATACCACTTCAGTAAAACCTTATATATTTTTGAGATCATTTTTTTCCCTTTTCCACCCATATAGTCTCAATTTCATTATTTTTTGCCCTAAAGCCATATTTTCTCTTATCAGTTTTAAACAAATCATAGATCTGTCTATAATTCAACCAATCATAATCAAATTCCACATCATCTCTGTCTCTCATAACAAAACTTTTCCCATCAGATTTTAAAAGATTTCTATACGGTAACCAATCTAATCCTTCATGTCTTGAATATGCTTTGATCACTTCTGCCGGCACTATCCAAAGTGGTCATTCTTCATAAAAGAATTTTTTGTATCTCATCCAAGTCTCGAACAGTGATCACCTAATAAAGTGGTGTTTAAAAAATTTGTCGATTTTTGATTTTTCGTACCATAAATACGCATGCCATCCAAACTTGTTATCATGACCTTCTAACGCCAACAACTTCATGTTTTCAAGGTTAATCCATTGTTCTATCCACGTTAAGCAGATAGCATCGTAATAAAGTCTAAGATTTGGTAGTTGAAGTCCTCCTCTTTCCTTAGTGTCACATAAAATTTTCATTTTGATTCTTGGTTTCCTTCCTGCCCACACAAATTTTGATATTTCTTTCTGCCATCCATCCAGTATCTTACTTTGTCGTAGTATTGGGATAGTCTGAAACAAAAACATTAACCGAGGCAAAATATTCATTTTGACTGTTGCAATCCTTCCCATTAGTGATAAATTCAAAGTGTCCCATTTCTTCATATCTTGTTGAATCTTATACCAAATTTTTTCATAATTATTTCTAAATAGATCTATATTTTTCATAGTCAATTCAATCCCTAAATACTTTGTCTTTGTAACCACTTCACACTGGATTTTCTCTTGAAGTTCCATTTGCTTCTGTTTCGTCATATTTTTACACATCACCTTTATTTTACTTTTGTTGACATAAAAACCGGCCAAGTCTCCAAAATCTTTAATTTTTTGCATCAGTCGTGGTATATTCTCTATTGGGTCTTGAATCATAAACATTATATCATCTGCAAAAGCTCTATATTTATATGTAAAGCCTCTCATTGTCAGTCCTTTAATATTCTTGCCTTCTTTTATTTTCCCCAATAATACTCCCAATATCCAAATAAACAATAGTGGAGATAGGGGGCAGCCTTGTTTGGTCCCTTTTCGCACTTTAAAATATTCCGTTTTTTCTTTATTTACGTTCAATGCCGCTTTTTGGTCGGAATAAATTGCAGTAATCATGTTTAAAAAAGATTGACCTATTTCCATTTTCTCTATCACTTGCAGCATAAAGTCCCAGTTCAAATTATCAAAAGCTTTTTCTGCATCCAAAAAGAGGAATCCAACTTCTTTTTCAGGGTGTTTATCACAATATTCAATTGCATCTATCACCACTCTTAAATTGTCTCTGATTTGCCTATTCGGTAGAAAACCAGCTTGTTCTTCTGTTATAACATCTTTCAGATAATTTTTCAACCTTTCAGAAATTACTTTAGCAAACAATTTGCAATCATTATTCAGGAGGGATATTGGTCTATAGTTCTTCACATTAGTTAAGTCTAAACCTTCTTTGGGTATAAGCGAAATATTTGTTTCTTTCCATGACTCTGGAATCCGTTTTGTCTCTCTTATTTCATTTGACAAAAGTACAAAAATTGGGGTTAGCTCATCCTTTAATTTTTTGTAAAATTTTGCAGTAAATCCATCTGGACCTGGAGCTTTCCCCAATTTTGCTTCTTCTATCGCACTAACAATTTCTTCATTTTTAATTGGACCATTAAGCACTTCTTTCATTTGTTGTCCCAATGTTGGTATTTCAATATTCTCCAAATATTTCTTAAGTTTTTGTGAATCAATACAAAACTGTTTCTTTTGAAACAGTTTGGCGTAAAAATTCAAAAAGACTCTCTTTAGGCCATTCGAGTCCACAATATCCTTCCCGTCTTCTATTATTTTGTTTATAAAATTTCTTTCACGTCTATTTTCAGTTGCCATGCTAAGAACTTTCCAGGTTTATTAGCACCCTCAAACGATTTCTGCTGTAACTTCTTTAAATTCCAATACAATTCTCGATTTGACAATACATTTAACTGGTCTTGTAACATGTGAATTTCTCTTATAATCTTTTTCTTCCCTGGTTCTTTCTTTAACTCTTTTTCTTTCTGTCGGATCTTTTCCTGTAAATCATTTTGTTGTTGCAGTCTTTGCTTTCTATCTTTAGTGTTTAATGAAATGAGCAGTCCCCTTATGACCGCTTTATATGCGTCCCACACGATTTGTAATTCTGTACCTTTGTTCAAATTTGTTTCAAAAAAGTTCTGTGTTTCCCTACGCAATGTCTCATTAACTGTTTTTCTGTCTAATAAGTCCTCATTAATTTTCCAGTATAATTGTTTAGATTTTTCTCTCGACATCCAAAGTAAGGGGCTGTGATCAGAATTATTTTTTGTTAAGATTTCAATCTTTTGAGTCTTCGATGCCAACTCCTCCGACATCCAAATCATATCAATCCTGGAGAAAGAGTCATGTCTATTGGAGTAAAAAGTATAGTCTTTTGCTTTGGGATTCCATTTTCTCCAAACATCTTCCAGTTTCTCTTGTCTCATCAGTTTAAAGAAAATTTTTGGTAATTTCCCTGCCACATCTCCAGCTTTTTTTGAACGTCTGTCCAGTAAGTTGTTCACTGTACCATTAAAATTTCCTGCGAAGATAACCTGATCATAAGTTAATTGTTCCATCTCATTTGTCAAATCTTTGAAAAAAATTTCTTTAGCTTCATTGGATGCATACAAATTTACAATCAGTCTTTTTCCTGTGTATCATTATTTCTACTCCAATATACCTCCCATCATTGTCCACAAAAATTTGCTTGGGTTCCAATTCTTTTTTGATGTAGATCACTGTTCCTTTATTCTTTTTTTGTCGCTAGTGAAAAAAATTCTTCTCCCAATTTCTTATTTATCACATATTTATAGTCCTGTTTTCTGATATGAGTTTCCTGCAAACAAATTATATTGCTCTTTTGTTTTTCCAGCCAATGATTTACTAATTTTCTTTTGTTAGGTGAATTAAGTCCGTTTACATTCCAAGATAGCAATTTGTAATCCATGGTGTCTTGATTTATATATCCAAAAACTCTTCAAAATTATTTTCTTTAAACCTATACAGGTCTCCTTCTGATTTGATTGTAAATCTCACTGAGTTGTATGTAAATGACAATCCTTGAGGTATTTCCCATCTGAATCTAATTCCCATTGCCTTTAATTTGTCAACCAATTTTTTGTATTTCTTTCTGTCTTGCAACATCACCCTTGGGATTTCTCTTAATATTATTATCTTTTTGCTGTCAATTTCCAACGATTGTGTGAATTGCTTCTTGAAAATATCCTCTTTCATTTTTCTTGTCACAAACTGCACAATGACATCTCTGAGTAATTTTTTCCTCTGAGCATACGTTGAATTTACTCTGTAAATTAAGTCGAAATCTGAGTCTAGATCTCCTTGATCTTCACCAATATATGCCGTCAATGTTGTTATTACCAACGCGCGTATATCTTGGTCTTCTGCCTCCTCAATTCCTCTTAGCCTCAGGTGATTTTGTGTAGCTCTGTACTCCATCATAGATTCTAACCTTGTGTTCTCCTGGAGGGTATTTTTGATTTTTTGTTCTAGCTCTGTCGACTTAGCTGCTAAACCTTGGACTTCTTTTTTAACTTCTTCTGTATCTTTTTTAAACTCTGCCACTTCTGCTAGGACCAGTTCTTTCATATCTGCCATAATCTTCTCTTGTACTTGCACTTGTACTTGTTCTATTTGCTCCAATTGCTTTTCCATTTGTTGTTTCATCTGTAATTCCATTTGTTTAGTCTGTAATTCCATTTGTTTTCCAAGATTCTGCAATGCCTCCATCATCCTCTGCTCCATAGCCTCTATTGCTGCCTGCCATTCTTTTTTGTCCTTTGCTGCCATTCTGGGACTTGATGTAGAGGCAGCCCTTTGTCTTGGCCTCAAATCCATTTTGAAAACTTTTAAATGTCCTCAGATCTCTTTACTTCTAAGTATTCCGTCAAATCGCCGCCTTTGTATGTTTCTTCTCTTTAATTTTATAATTCAAATTCAATTTTAAAAAATTAGTCCTCCTCAAAATGGCGGGTGCAATTTCTCTATGGTTTCTTGGCAAGAGTAGGCTATTTTGTAACTTCCGGTTTAATGTCCGTCCCGAAAATCCAACTTCCTGTGCAGCGCACAGACTCTTCCTACTCATTCCGGTTACTCAGTCTTTTGAAATGCCTCTCTTGCCCCAAGCTCGTCTTTCCTCATCCGGAACTTGTTTTTGGTAGCATAGATTCACATCAGTTTCGTTTTTACAACTTGCCGTTAATCTCTAACTGACCACAGGAATGCAAAACAAAAGTTTCTTTTTCGCTATTTTCACGTTCTAGAAAGCTTCTTTCAGTTCCAAACAAAATGGATTACATCAGAAATGCTTTTGTACGCTAAGCTGCTTGATTCAAATTTCTCTATGTCTTCAAACCTGTAAGCAAAAGTTCTTTGTTACCTTACAGTTCGATCTCGGGGTTTTGCATTGCTTTTTCTTAACTTAATGTTGACTTTGATGGTAAAGAAGTCGGTAGATGATGGGTTTATGCTGAATTGTCAGCCCGATTAGCTCCTGTAGTGTTGTCTCGCAACTGCCCACTTCATGGGAGGGGATCAAAGCATAAACAGACTTCCTCCGAAGCCTGCCCACGCCAATCTCAACTCCCGCTTGGACTTGGCTGCTTGCTTGCCACCCCCCTGCCTGGGGAGTGCTGCGTTGGACCAGAAAAAGGTCCAAACTGTCAAAAGGAGCTATCATCCACCCTGCACAGTTCGCAGAGTGCGTCAACTCACCATTTTAACTCCGACCGGAAGCCCGGGCTGAGAGAGCTCTTGACAGAAACTGCTCTTTTTCAAGAGCTACCGGATAGGGCGGGGTATAAATCCCAAAATAAATAAATAAATAAGGAAAGAAAGAACAGCTCTTATCAGAACTACGGCTTGCCCAAGGTCATCCAGCAGGTGCAAGTGGAGGAGTGGGGAATCAAACCTGGTTCTCCCAGATTAGAGTCCACATAGTTATCTATGGATTTCCTGGCTCTGAGTTAAGGAGGGGGACTTCCCAGAAAAGTAATAAAAGATGTTGGCATCGAGGCAGGGTGGACAAAAGGGCCGGCAGAGTGGAGGCTTCACCTGTGCCTGAGGCTGGCTGGTATGGCTGGTAGGATATTCAGGCAAGGTCAGTAAAAGGAAATCAAGCTCACCTGGCTGCTTGATATGAGTTAGATTTTGCACTCAGGAAGACTTGCATTTGCTGTTGAAATTATATTGGTGCATGGCTTTGCAAGCCCTTGTGGAGACTGGGTAGGCATGCAGATGTCCCAGCAATGAATCAGTCTCCCACCAAAGGTTTTGGCCACTTGTTTCCACAGCCAAAGGAGAGCATTGGACACATCTGCTCCAAAGTGAGGCATTGCTAGCTCCTAAAATGGGTTTCTTTACAGACAGTATTATCCACTGAAGGTCCCCACCCCTCTGCTCTTAGAAACAACAACAACAACAGATAAAACCAGTCCTGTGCCTCCTATGAACATGTTAAATTGCTACTAAGAAAAACAGGACTGACTGAACTTGAGAACTTGACAGCCTACGCAACTTCATCATGCTACATGGCAGCTTGGGAAGGGCATTTCCCCCATAGAAATACTGGAGGGCCTGGCAGCCCTGGGGGGGGCATTGCCCCCACTGCCTCACAAAATTTATTCCCCTGAAACCAGCCCCTTTATTTCTTTATGTCTCTCTGCCTCCTTGTTATTCTTCCTCTCCCCTTTGTGTAACGTAAACCCCACACCCTCATTTCTTTCTCTGCCTCCAGAAACGGAAAAGTATGTCTGGGGCATATCTCACAAGACCACAAAATGAACAAAGCAACAAGCAGCAGGCTGTTCTTTAGGCAGGGGGTGTGAATAAGGGGGAGCAGGTAATTTCTCCTCTCCACAAGGCATTCTCAATTCTCATGACAGTCAGTGCTTGCTTTCAGGCCATGGATGAAAAGAGAAAACATTTCATTTGCTCCTTGGGCATTGAAGCCATAGATCATGGCCATGTTCCCTTGGAGACTGGAAATGGGCTTTTGTGTGGGAACTGAGGCTGTCCTTCAAAGAAGCTACTCTTTCTCTTGCTTTTAATCAGGAGAACGCTATCAAAGATTTCTTCCAACACCAGATAAATCCAATGTAGCTAGGCCTCTTTCAACCCTTCTTGAGGCCTATTGGGTAGTATGAAATAAGGTTAAGGTAATGTTGCTCTGTTTCTGACATAAAGTAGATACTAGACTTTTTAGTGTCACTATGGATCAGCAGTGACGTGTGAAATCAGCCATTGATCAAACAAGGGTTCCTACATTCTGAGTAATTCATGCAGTTTTATATCTTTCAAACAATTCATCTTGCGAGAAACAGATTAGACTTTTTCCTATAAAATGGTTACATTATTCAAAGTGCTGCCCTGCCATCCCCACCCCTGTTACACTGATGCAGTGACTAAGATGGAGAAGGGGGCAACTACTCTGGACAATTCGGGGTGAGAAGAAGACAGACATCGCATTCTTAACAGTGGATCCCCATTAACGTTGCCAGCCTCCAGAGGGGCCTGGAAATCTTCTGGGATTACAAGTGATCTCCAGACCACAGAGATCAGTTCCCCTAGAGAAAATGCTGCTCTGGAGAGTGAACTCTGTGGGTTATATATAGTGCTGCTGAGGTCCTTCTGCTCCCCAAACCCTTGCCCTTCCTTTCCCAGGCTCCAGCTCCAAATTTCCAGGAATTTCCAAAGTAGGTTCTTCACCTGTCCCATGAAGCCTGCCTTGCAACTCGCCTTACACATATTCTAATTGAATGCTGGATCTGTTCTCAGTCTTCCCTCCTCTTTTGCTTCTGTCTTTTTAGGGAAAATAAAAGCAGCAAAAATGCATTTATAAGCTGAGGGGGGAGCCCCAGAAATGGAACAAGCCACATGCACAGGGGTTTCTTCAACTTGGGAGGACTTTTTCCATGTGCTTTTCACAAACTCTTATTTTGTCAACACATTTGTCTTACCAGTGCCTTATGGGGTGTCTGGAGCCTCCTGCAAGATACATCAGTGAGGAATCCCTTCAGCCATCAAGGGAAGCTCCCACAAAGTTAAGTCCCCACCCTTCCATGCCTTCCCTCACTGCTGCAGCTGTAACTGTGCAAGGAAGGCTCATGCTCACAGTCATGTTTTCTTTCCATCACCCAGGCATCCCTGTCTCCCTTTTATCCCCAGGCAGGTGCAGGGGGTCTTCTGCCCAGACAATGGCAGTGGCACACAAGTTCCAGCACAGGTCTGTCAACTTCTTGTCAAGCTGAGGGTAGTGTGGTGATGCTGATGATGCCCAGTCCTGCAGGGCTCACCTGGCCTCCTTCCTTCTATGAAAAAAGAGACAATATTTTAAAAACAATTATGGTATTGCTCTTGGAAAAGGTGGGGGAGGAGGAGGAAGAAGAAGAGTTGGAAGAGGAGGTGGAGGAGGAGGAGACACCCTGCCCTTCACTCGGAGTCTCAGAGTGGCTTAGAAACTCCTTCCCTTCCTCTCCCCACAGCAGACACCCTGTGAGGTAGGTGGGGCTGAGAGACCTCTGAGAGAACTGCTCTTGAGAGAACAGCTCTGAGACAGCTGTGATTGACCCAAGGTCACCCCGCTGGCTGCATGTAGAGAAGTGGGGAATCAAACCCGATTCTCCAGCTTAGAGTCTGCTGTTCTTAATCACTATACCAAACTGTAGGAGGATATGATGATGAAATGGATGCTAGCCAAATACTCACCTATCATGGTTGGCTTTTTTCAGCATGCTTGAAATGGTCAGAACTGAAACTCCCCCCCCAAAAAAAAGACATTATGTGTTTTCAAAGCAGCAAAGGGGTTTTCAGACTACATTCACTATGCTTAAAGCTTAAAGCACTGAATCCTACAGTGTCTGTGCAGAGGACAGATTCAGGTGGGTAGCCTAGCCTGTGATATATTGATGACCTCTTTATTGTCTGAACACATGGTAAAGAAGTTCTGGGCAAATTCCACCAGGCATTAAATGACTTTCACCGCACCATCAAACTGACAATGAACCAATCTATGCAAGAATACATTTTCTGGACACTACTGTACGAATACACAATGGGCGCATAGACACTATCTTATACCAGAAACCTACTGACCAACAAACTCTATGGTAAAACTCTATATGCCTTCAGCTACCATCCTAAACATACCAAACAATCCATTGTATACTGGCAGGCTCTACACTACAGCTGTATCTGTTCCAATCCTAAAGACAGAGATTCTCATCTGAGGGATCTACAACAAACCTATTTGGAACTAAAATATCCTCCTGATGAAGTCAAGAAATGGATTAACAAAGCCAGAATGGTACCCAGAGATAACCTGTTGCAAGATAGGCCCTAAAGAGACAATAACAAAACACCACTAGTCATCACAGACAGCTCTCAACTTTAAAAACTTCAGCGCATCATCAGCAATTTACAACCTCTACTGGACAATGACAATTTTTTTTCACAGGTACTGGGGGCAAAACTTTTCTTGCCCACAGGCAGCTCCCCAATCTCAAACAACTCCTCACCCACAATAATACAACATCTAACATGAACAACCAGAGCTTGCAATAAACCCAGATGCCAACTTTGCTGCCACATACACCCAGGCAACACAATCACTGGACCTAACATCATCAACTACACCATCTCAGGCTCATTTACTTACTCATCTTCTAACATTGTGTATGCCATTAAATGCCAACAATGCCCTTCAGTTCTCTACATAGGACAAATAGTTCAAACTCTACACTAAAGGATAAATGGACACAAATCTGACATCAAGAATCATAAACCTGAGAAACCTATAGGAAAACACTTCAGCCTTTCAGGATATTCAGTGGGTGACTTCAAAGTAGCTGATTTATTGAAAAGGAACTTCAGAAACAGACTAGAATGGGAGATTGCTGAGTTACAAGTTATTACAACACTCAGGATAATGGAACCTCCAGGGCTTAACAGAGATATTGGTTTCTTATCTCACTACACATGCTAAGGCCATTCAGTTCTCCCGTCTGTTTGTAAACTCCTTTATTATGCTGTATGCTAATATACAGCTAGTCACAGGTCTTGCCAATCACCTTCATCTAGTCTTAGCTATATTTACTGCTCAGTTACTTATGCATTAGGACTCTAATTGGCCTTTCCTGGCAACATCCTCCTCACCCACTACCTATATGTAATTGCTGGTGATTTCTGTTTCAATGTATCTGAAGAAGTGTGCATGCACATGGAAGTTTATACCCAGAATAAAACTTTGTTGGTCTTAAAGGTGCCACTGGACTTAAATTTTGCTCTGTGCAGAGGATGAACACTGAACATGCTGATACTAGAAACATCTATCTGAAAATGTTTCTCTGATTTTCAAATCAAATGGCATGGATTGCCTTGCTATCTACATTCAACAATCTATTTGTATCAGAAGAGTACCTGAAATCAGTGTGGCTGCTTCATTCACAGTATGTAATTCTTGGGTAGCAGCTTTAAAACTGTAGCAGACTGGGGCTGCTTGGAATGTAACAACTCTCAATCAAACTACATCTGAACCTTGGTGAAGGCATACATCTATCTGATTTGTATCCCATTGTTTCTCCAAGGAACTCTGAGCACTGTGTAGGTTTCTGATGAACCCTACCAGCTGATATGGATTTGAACTTGGCTTGCTGAAAACTTTATGTGAACACAACCAACATGTGAACTTACCTTGATCACATTCCCTTGTTTATAGATGAGGTGAACTCTTGCTTGGGTTGCCTCAACCCTTCCTGCCAAAGTTCATCTTGAGAACAGCACCACAGCTTTACTTTTCTGCAGTAGCCTCTTGTGCTGCAGGGCCAGGTCATGCCTTGGTAAGTCAGTAAAAATAAGTTGAAGCTTGACACTTCTGCCAAGTCAATAAAATAAATAATGTTATTTATCACAGAAAAGAAAGATATCCTCCAATCATAGTTGAGTTGTTAAACTGACTTACTGGTAAAACAGTATTTCTTGAAGTTCCTTTTCTCATAGCATCTGCAATGTCAAGGCATCCTTTAAATGGCAAATATTAAATACATTGTCTTGCCTGATTTTTATGTCTGCACAGTCAGTGGCATGCATTTATGAAATGACTGTAAAACCTAATCACAAGATTAGCTAGGTTCATGGGCAGACACTGGAGGCACATGTAAACATGTAAACAGTAAGTCCCAACAATATAAAATGGATTATTTTTATTTTAACAGAATTTTGTATTGTATTGGAGCATCAGCGGTAGATGGAGGGGGGGGCAGCTGGGAGCAATGTGATATCACTATAGCCTATACCTCTCTACGGAAGCTGGCAATAAGGAAAAGCATTACAGTAAACAGATTCCTTCCAACTTTGACAGCATCTCAGCTCAAGAACTTTTGAGCAGAAATACATACATATGAAGCTGCCTTATAGTGAATCTGTCCATTAGTCCACCAAGATCAGTATTATATATTCAGACTGGTAGCAGCTCTCCAGGGTTACAGGTCTTGGACATCACATACCAGCAGATCCTTGGAGATGCTGGGGATTGAACTTGGCTCTTCTACATGTCAAGCAGGTGCTTTACCACTGAACCAGGCCTCCTCTCCAGCACAGGTTCCTTTGATATCAACACAGGTTCCTTTGATAGCTCCTTGAGCTCCTCATCCTTTTTTGCTCATATAAAATGGCCTAGGTATTCAAGATAAAATAATCGTAACCCCTTTTGTTTCTCACTTGCTAATGCAGTTCCCAACAAAGCAATGCTCTTCCCAAAAAAACCATTTGCCTGTCTCCAGGATTTCATCAAGCCAAAACTTAACACCTGCCCCAGGTGGTCATCTCACAAACATTCAGGTACACCTTCCCCTATAGATAAGCTCAGTTAGCCACTCACAGCCTGGATCCTGAACCCTACACCATTAGGGTCTCTGACTGTCACTTGTACCACTCAGACAGCCGTGGGCAGCCTAGTGTTAACACCCTTCACCAATGGGATTTCAACAGCTAGTTTTGCACCCAGTTTGACCAATGGCTAGGCTTTACCATTGAAGCCAAGAAAACACAGGTCCAAAAGAAGAGCACACCATGCCTCTCAAACTTTGTAAATGGTCTCATCTAGCCATCTTCCGCTACTATAAGAGAAGAACATCACCTTTTCAGGACAGGAGAAACATGACTTGTTCTCTGCCATGTTACTTCCCTTCCCTAGTCTAACCTATTTGGTCTTTTTACCCTGAATACCTTTTTCTTAGCTTCTCCTTGCCAATTTCAGGAGGACTGGTCAGACTTCCAGCCAGGCAATCTCTCCCCATAGGCACCTGGTCAGGAATCCTTCCCTTCTTACCAAACCTCCATCCCACTTTCCTCACTGCACGTTTGGTTCTATCTTTGGGGAACCCATGACCTATCTCCTTTCTCTGTGCTGAAATGTTCTGCGCTAGCCAGAATGGAGGAACATAATTCATTAAGTAACATTAATTGGGTATTTTTCATCTACAAAGTAACACAGATGCACACTAAAATTGGTCATATTATATTGCTCATTTCCTTGGTTTTCCTTATGATTTCTTAGCTTAATTTGCATCTTGTTAGGATAATAAAGTTAGTTGCTGGTTGAGTGCTTTGTCTCCCTTCCATTCTTTTCTTGTCTAGAAAGATCTATAGCATGGATCTGGGAGTTGTGTAGACACTGGACTGCACAATTTCAATTTTGGCCCTGGTGTTTTGTCCTCTGACTGTGCATGTGTAAGGGGATGCTCTGGCATGACGAAGGTCTTAAAGGCTGATTTGTATAACAGTCATAATGCAAACAGACACATCTAGATTTGTCTGAATGCATCCAAACAACTAGGTGAATGACTGACTACTTGAGTGCAGCCAGTGAGCAGGGTGTGACCTGAACTGCTAGATGATTGAGCATAAGTAATTTGAACCTGAGTTTGCCACAGTCAGACCCAGTGTACTAGCCATTATACATCACTGACTCTTACCGCTTAGATATTTCCACAGTGCGCTCAAAATTTCGAGTAATCTCCCTTCCCTTCTTTTTTTTTAAAAAAAATTGCAGGGAACAGGAAACTGGATATAGAAAAATGTCATGCTTCTGGAATATACCACCTGAAGCAGAAGCGGTGTCATCTTCACTCATAGTAAGGTCAGCCAGCTTATTGACTCTCCACTAGAAGTCTGAATTCCATCAGTAATGTGATTGCTTTTTCTGAACTTGTGGTGAGCAGACTAATGCAGTCTTGGTTAAACCTTAGCTTCATCTGCCATCATATAAACCTGCATCAAACTGGACAAAATGGTAACAAAACTGCTAGTTACTATGGGACTCTAGGGGCTGTCTTTCCAATCCTAGAACATTTATCTGGGTCTAGGGGCAGTCATTCGACTCCTAGGGACCGTCATTCCATTCTGAAGGCTTTCATTCCATACCCAGGATAGGTTTCTTGTAATCCATTCTACATTTTCATTATAACTTTTGTGTGCTATAACATATTTCAATGGAGCCTATGCAAGTCAACTGGCATTGCTGGCTCCCATGATATTCAATGGGCCTTCCAGTCATTCGAGTACATCCTGGTAATGGTAAATCAACAGAAAGGGATGGGTGAGATCTGCAAGTAAGCCACTTTTATTTGTGGAAGGAAACAAACAGGCCACAACAAAGAAGGATGGCAAATGCAGAGTTTTCAGTGGAAAGGTAAGAAATTTTTATTGTCAGTTACTTTAAGAGTAGGAAAATGCAGTTTTTTTTTTTTTTTAATGCTGTGACCAGTAGGAGTTCTCCTGCTAGGCTGCTGCTTCATGACCAGTAGGAGTTCTCCTGCTAGGCTGCTGCTTCACCTCTATGGAGCACTGGATCAGATTCAAGGTTTTGGTTTCGACCTTGAAGGCCCTTAGCGGTCAGGGACCTACGTATCTCCAGGACTGCCTCTCCCAATATGCCCCTGGAAGAGCCCTGTGCTCAGGAAATAAGAACTTCCTGATGGTCCCTGGCCTGAGAGAAGTCCGGCTGTCCTTGCCCAGGGCCAGTGCTCTTTCAGCCCTTGCCCCTGCCTGGTGGAACTCTCTTCTGGAAGACATCTGTGCCCTGTGGGAGTTGTTACCTTTCTGCAGGGCATGCAAGGCAGAGATGTTCCACTGGGCCTTCAGTTGAGGACAGTGATGGGGGCATCCTTTGGCACTCTTATACAAGTCCTTATCCCTTGTAACCCCTCCCTCTAGGGAGGCTGGGGAGTTGGAATCCTTTCCACCATCTTGTAGATGCTGTCTTTTCCCATCTCATATATGTTGCTTTTATGAATTGATATTTATTTGGCTGTTTTAATTTAGTTTTAATCTGAGATTTGTATATTATTTTGTTGTAAAGCTACCTAAGACCTACTTGTAGGGAAGGGCAGCCTAGCAAATATAAATAAATAAATAAATAAATACTTTAGGAATCAGTGAAGAGAATCGAGTCTGCACCAAGAGATGTATAAATCAGGGATCTGTAAAACTGCCCCTGATCCAATTCAGTTGAAACTTGGCTGGTCTTTAGATTAGAGGGAGGAGTGTGTTCTGTGCAAATTACTTCTAATGTTTGTGGTCTTCTTTGCCCTACTGCATTATCTGTTGGATGTTTCATGCTATTTAACCACATCGTCTTACAACAAGGTATAATCCTCCTTGAGTTTCATCAACAAAGGCTGCCTATAAATGAAGTAAATAAAAATAATAAATTAATAAATAATCAATCTCCCTGGAGGTCTAGTGTCACAGTGGCCTCTGGAGCAATCTTCTGTTTTCTGGTTTAGGAGACTTGAGGGAACATAGCAATAACACTCTGACTTCTTCATCAACCCTGGAGAGCATGGGAGTGAGAATTCCATCTGTAGGGCAGATATAGGGGAGGAAAGAGGAAAGGCACTGCACTTAATGTGCGGGGAGGAATTATATTGAAAGCAGCATAGGGATTAGGGAATTTTTGGATTAGGTAATACCATTTTCTAAAATGTTGTAAACAATCTCAGCTAATATTCTGTCAGAGTGTACCTTGGGAAACAGTCTCAACAGATGGCAGTCAGTTCAATTTTGGTAACAGTGTATGCAAATCCATTCCCTGCAGAAAAGTCCATTCCACAGTTTTTTTCTTTTCCTTCCAACTTTGCTATTCAGCCTAGCTGTGGAGTGAGTTTTTTTAAAGCATATTTTATTGTTTGTCACCTGCAGCACTTGAAAAAAATTACACAAATCCATCAAAGTAATGAATCTCCTCAGAAGCAACAAATAGACAAAGACAGACAGGCTCTCATCTGAAACAAGGCATCTTTAAAAATTAATGGCAAATAAATGGCTGTCCCTGTGCTTTACCTCACTACAAGGAGACACGTGTGCCCCCAGAGAAGGGGAATAACTTGGGGAAAAGGGAATTCTTCTCAGACATGTCATGCTAGTGCTTGCTATCAACTATTAATAGTTTGGTGACATCAGTAAGGGGTTTTACTTATCTAATTGCTTTAACTTTATCAAACCATGAAAAGGAAGGAGATCTCAGTGGTTAGTGCATTTGCTTTGAATACAAAAGGTCCCAGGTTCAGTCCCTGGTATCTCCAGTGAAAGTGATCAGGTGTGTAAGACCTTACCCTGAGACCTTGAAGAGCTGCTGCCAGTCAGACTACACTGTACTGACTGTAATATGCGTTCCTTGTAGTTGCCACCTTGTGGCCATGTGGCAGATACTTTTGTTTGACTGGTCATAAAAAAAGAGAGCCCTGCTGGATCAGACCAGTGCTCCAAGTAGTCCGGCATCCTGTCTTGCACAATGGCCAACCAGTTCCTCTGGAGGGCCAACAACAGGGCATAGTGGCTGAGACCTTCCCCTGATGTTGCCTGCTGGTTTACTGCCTCTGAATTAAGTTTGGGTTCAGTGGCACTTTTAAGACCAACAAAAATATATTCAAGGTATAAACTGAAGAAGTGTGCTTGCACTAAAAAGCTTATACCTCAAATAAAATTTTGTTGGTCCTAAAGGTGCCACTGGACTCAGACTTTGTCCTGCTGCTTCAGACCAACATGGCTACCCTTTTTTTTTCTTGGGTTTTGTCAATATGGCTACCCACCTGAAGCTTTCCCTCTGAATTTGTGAAGGTTTCCTTTAGTCACCATGGCTAATAGTAGCTGATAGACCTATCCTCCTTGAATCTCTCTAATCCCCTTTTAAAGCCAGCTATTCCTGTGGCCATCACTACATCCTGACACCTCAGTCCACATTTTAATCACTTGTTGAGTGAAGCAGTATTTCCTTTTGTCTGTTCTGAATCTACTGCCCATCAGCTTCATTGGATGCCCTCCAGTTCTGGTATTTTGGGAAAGGCAGAAAAATTCTCTTTCTCAACTCTCTCCACCCCATGCATAATTGTATAAACCTCTATCATGTCCTCCCTTAACCGTCTCTTTTCTAAACAGAAAAATCCCACTCTTCAGCCTTTCTCATAGAAAAGGAGCTCCAACCCCTTAAATCATCTTGGTTGCCCTTCTTCTGGACTTTTTCCAGCTCCACAAAGTCCTTTTTGAGATATAGTGACAAGAACAGCACAGTCAGATCAGGCCATGCTCCACAGGAAAGGCAGGGCTTGTGTAGTTTTCTTAAGATGGATGCCTGGCCGAACCACTATATGCTGTGACATAAATAAAGCAGAATTATACCCTTAGCTTGGTGGTGTGGACTCCAAACATTAGACTGTCCTTGACAGACCATTGGCCTTACTTGGTCTAAGACAGTATCATGTATTTATTTATTCGTTGGCTAAAACTTTTGATTAGGATTCAGGAGTAAATATCACTGCTGCAGTGGCAACTCTTGCAGATATGGAACAATGATGTAAGCAAGCAGCTAATGCTAATGGGAATGTGGCCTCTCTATGTGCGATGTAGGGCAAAGGCAGGAATGAGTTCATGAGGGCTGAGAGGCATTTACTTGTGCAAGGCTACACTAGAAGTGAGACCTGATTCTAGGTCTCCAAGACCCAAGTCTGTGTTCAGATCACTGCATCAGATCAAGGCTCTTTTTGGAATGTGACACACATGTGCATTTTAGGGTTGCAAGGTGCCCTCCTCTCACTGGCAGAGGGATTTGGGAGGCATTCCAGGGGTGGGTGGGAATGGCAGTGGTGCACTGACCTCACTTTTGGAAGTGATGTCATTTTGTCAGTGACGTCAGGGCAATGCTCTAATTTTTGGACAAAACTCTATGGTAAAAATGGCTACAGACCATAGAGTTTTGCCCCAAAAGTAGAGTGTCACCCCCGATGTCACCGATACAATGATGTGACTTCCAGAACTGATGTCAGTGCGTTGCTGACATTGCACAGGGATTCCCCACCCTGACTGAGAACCTGGCAAGCCTAGTGCATATCTGAGCTGAGAACTACATCAAACTGCACATAACATCATTTCAGAATCTGAAGTTAATTTTAGAAATTTTCTGAGTTACACTGAAGATGGATGGAATGGAACCAGGGGCAGGGTGAAAGCAGGGAACTTAGCAAAACAAAATGCTGGAATTCCACTTATCTCTAATGGTGGCTTCCCAAGAAGAGTTACACCTTTCTAAGTTCATTGAAATAAGTGGACTTAGAAGGGTGTAACTGCTCAGGACGGCATTGTTAATCTGTTATCCATTGGCCTGGTATAGGAGGTGATGTTCTCCTGTCTATGTGATACATATAGTCATGAACTCCTACCGGGAACACTGAGTGGCAGTAGATTTTCCAGATGATGGGGGTGATCCCTGTGGAAAACTATCATATACTGACCTCTGAGGATAGATCAGGATCATCTGAAGAAAAGATCCCATGGCAAGAAATCCATCACTTCCCAATGGGGCTCTCCTCCCTCTTTCTCTAGTTACCTTGCCATTATGCTTCTTTTAAAAACATCCATTCTCACAGTAAGGTTGCCAACCTCCTGGTGGGGGCTGGCGATCCCTGGAATCACAACTAATCTCCAGACTACATTAATTGCGTATTTACTTGAAACGTTTATTCCACTTCTCTTGGAGAAAGGGGCTGCTCTGGAAGGTGAACTAGATGGCATCATACCCTACCAAGCACCCTCCCCCCCAAACCCTACTCTCCCAGGTTCCACCCTCAGATCTCCCAGGTATTTCTAAACCTTGGGTTGTCAAGCCTATCTCACAGGCAGGGTTTTTTTCCTGGGGGAACGCACCGGAATGGAGTTCTGGAACTGACAAAATTCTTTTAAAAATGTTTAAAAATTCATGAGTTTTCAGTATACAGATTGAAAACTTCATTTCCTTTTGGAGAGTTCCAGCACCTCTTTTTTTTTTTTTAAAGAGCTCTGCTCACAGGTATGATACAATGTGTGATGTCCACCACACTGAGAAAGCATTAGGAGAGCAAGTTAGGTAATATCAGTCTTATTTTGGGCACATTAAATGTTGCCAGGAAAAGATCCTGAACCAGAACAATTACACATTCATCACTCCACAGTGGTTTTTAAAGTAAATAGCAACCCCAAGGTGAATCCAGAAAACAGGAAGAGAATGTCTTTTCTCCTTTGTCTGTCTTTTCTATCCATCAGTGGCAGTTCCAGGTATTGGGAATCTTTGGTCAAAATAACCTCGATGCCCTCTTCCTGAGTGTGCCTACTGCCTCATGGCTGTGCCCTCCTTTGCCGACTTTCCATGGGTCCAATTTGCACTGCCATCCACAGTGAGAACATAGTGTAACCACCAGTGATAACTGCTGCATCTTCTTGATTGTCTCATGACCTGCTTGCTCTAGAGGCCACATTGGATGTTATAATGGGATTTCTAAAAATGAGCTCCCAAGTAGGTTTTTATATTTTGAAAAGACAGGCATGCAAGAGGAGCCCATCTCAGACTGGAACCCTGATGTGGGAGAGAAAGTTAAGCCTTCCTTCCCTTCCATTTTCCATTCCTGAAATAACCCTGCAGAGCTGTTCTTTGTCATATTGGTGCAATGCAAACTAGGGTTGTGTTATGTCCTGGACCCAGCATTGGCAGACCTAGCTTGATACCGAGAACAATAGTTAGGTAGGATCCTGGAAGGAACCTATAGACCAGGAGCTACACTGTAAACAGTCTATCATGGGTAGTGTGTGTTTGTGGGGTGGGGTGTTGAGCACAGATTTAAGCAGGGCTTCAGTCCTGCTGAGTTGTCTTTAGTTTTGAGCTGATTCACAATAAAGCATGAGATCTAATCGTGTGTCAAACCCAGTATATTTCACTGACGACGAAGGTGGGATCCTGATGGGCAAGCCCGTTCATGACAGCACTGCACCGCGCAACAAGCTCCTGAGCCCTGTGCCTCGCACTGCTCCAGAGACCATGGCTGCCACATCAGGACATCTACCAGAGTTCGATCCCACACACCCAGAACTGTGGGAAACCTGGGTGGAATCGTTGAAATACTTCATCTTGTTCCAGGGCATCAATGATGCTGACAAGAAGAAGGCCCTCCTGCTCAGTGCCTGTGGAATCGCCACCCTACGGCTGGTCTAGGGCCTAGTTGTGCCTAACACCATAAGGCATCCACTTACGAGGACCTCCTAAAGGCACTCACCAGCCATTTTGTGCCACAGCCCACCAAGATGGTGCACCACGTGGACTTCTTTTCACACCAACAGAAACCCAACGAAGTGGCCACCGACTTCATTGCCGACCTTTGCCAGCTGGCCCTCCACTGCAGGTTATCGAACCTGGATGAGACTCTACTCAACCGATTCATCATGGGTATTTGAAAACCAAAGCTACACTGCAAGCTCATCGGCCACGAGGAGCTCACCCTGGTGACAGTGCTATGCAAGGCCACCACCTTCGAGAAGGCCCAAAGGGACTGCCAGCTCTCCAACACGCACCAGGCCTCTGTCCCATTGGCTTTGGATGTGTCAGATGAGGAGATGTATCAGGTCCGCTGCCCAATTTTCCGTGAGCCTCATCTGTCCACAGCCCCTGCACATCCAGCAAAGATGGCTGCACCACCTCCCTGCACCAGCTGCAGGGATGATCACGAATGCCATTCCTGCCATTTCCATGATGCAACTTGCCGGACCTGTGGCAAGACCGGCCAAATTACACATGCCTGCCACTCCAAGGATGCCCAGAGACACACAGCGATGCACCTAGAGTCCGCAGAGCTACACACTACTGCCATCCACCAACATAAGGTACTGAACTTGCCCTGGGACACCCCCCATAAAATCAAAGTAACTGTGCTAATAGAGGGAGTGCCTTGCAAGATGGAATTAGACACTGGGTCATCACTCCATCTCTATAAAATCAGAAGAGACTCTCCAGAGGCTATGTTCACAGGGGGGTCCCTGCCTAAAACCCGCTGGCTTCACGCTAGCAAGGTCATGCTCAAAATCCTACAAGCTAGGCTTCAACAGTACGTGGATAGAGAACTGCCAGAAGTACAAGCTGGGTTTCGAAGAGGTAGAGGAACTAGAGATCAAATTGCCAACATTCGCTGGATTATGGAGAAAGCAAGAGAGTACCAGAAAAACATCTACTTCTGTTTCATTGACTATGCTAAAGCCTTTGATTGTGTGGATCACAATAAATTATGGCAGGTTCTTAAAGAGATGGGAGTACCGGACCACCTCACATGTCTCCTGAGAAACCTGTATAAGGGTCAAGAAGCAACAGTTAGAACCGGATATGGAACAAGTGATTGGTTTAGCATAGGAAAAGGAGTACGACAAGGATGTATATTGTCACCTTGCTTATTTAATTTATATGCCGAGTACATCATGCGAAATGCTGGCCTGGATGAATCACAAGCTGGAGTTAAGATTGCTGGGGAAAAGATCAATAACCTCAGATATGCAGACGATACCATTCTGATGGCAGAAAGTGAGGAGGACCTAAAGAGCCTCTTGCTCAGGGTGAAAGAGGAGAGCGCAAAAGTGGGCTTGAAGCTCAACATCAAAAAACTAAGATCATGGCATCTGGCCCCATCACTCCTTGGCAAATAGAAGGGGAAGTCGTAGAAGTAGTGACAGACTTCACATTCCTAGGATCCCAGATCACTGCAGATGGTGACTGCAGCCATGAAATTAAAAGACGCCTGCTCCTTGGGAGGAAAGCGATGGCAAACCTAAACAGTATGATAAAAAGCAGAGACATCACCTTGCCAACAAAAGTCCGCATGGTCAAAGCAATGGTATTCCCCGTAGTAATGTATGGTTGCGAGAGTTGGACTATAAGGAAGGCCGAGTGCCGAAGAATAGATTCTTTTGAACTATGGTGCTGGAGAAGACTCTTGAGAGTCCCTTGGACTGCAAGGAGATCAAATCAGTCAATCCTAAAAGAAATCAACCCTGATTGTTCCTTGGAAGGCCAGATCCTGAAGCTGAAGCTCAAATACTTTGGCCACCAAATGAGAAGGGAGCATTCACTGGAGAAGACTCTGATGCTGGGAAAGATTGAAGGTCAAAGAAGAAGGGGACGGCAAAGGATGAGATGGTTAGACAGTGTCATTGATGCAACGAACATGAAATTGAGCAAACTTCAGCGGACAGCGGAAGACAGGAGGGCCTGGCGTAATTTGGTCCATGGGGTCGCGAAGAGTCGGACTCGACTGTGCGACTGAACAACAACAACAAATCACCCTCAGGGACTTCCAAAAGAATGAGGTGGCCATCAAATACTGGGGCAAATTCCATGCCAAATACTGCTGATTTGAGGGATTGTTGGACTTGTTAGTGGTGGAAGGGCAGCTCACCAGCTTATTGGGACTATCGTGGTTTGAAGTTATGGGAGTACACCATGTGGCCTCCACGGAATTTCAGAAAGTGTGTGACAAGTTCCCAGCGGTCTTTGATGGGATGTCGGTTGCTACACCGGACCTCTGGTCTCCTTTCAGCTCAATCCGGAGGTGCGGCCAATCTGGCTGAAGGCCAGGCATGTCCCCTTTGCTCTTAAGCCGAAGATAGACAGGGAACTGGATCGGTTCGTGGCCCAATGGGTTCTAGAACCAGTACCACACGCTTTATGGGAAACCCCCATCGTGACCCTGGTCAAGCCCAACGGGGACATCTGCATCTGCGCAGACTATAAATGTACAATAAACAAGGTGCTACAGGATCACTCATACCTGGTCCCCATAGTCAGTTACGTCCTGGCCTTTCTAATGGGTGCTAAAGTTTTCAGGAAACTGGACTTGGCACAGGCCTATCAACAGCTCCCAGTAGACAATGCAACCACAGAGGCCCAGACAATTGTTACGCACAGGGGTGTGTTCTGGGTCCGGTGGCTACAGTTTGGGGTCAGTGTAGCCCCAGGAGTCTTCCAAAATTTAATGGATTCTCTCCTTAAAGGAATTTCCGGGGTCCAGACATTTTTTGATGATGTTCTAATCACTGCACTCACAGACAAGGAATTTGCCAATCATCTGCATGCCACCCTACAATGGTTCCACAATGCTGGCCTTAAAGTAAAGAGGGAAAAGTGCCTCCTGGGGGTCCCATGGGCCGAGTTCCTGGGGTTCTCCATAGACACCCAGGGCATCCACCCTGCTGCTGACAAGATCCATGCCATTGTCAATGCCCCAACACCCACATCCAAGCAGGAACTCCAAGCCTTCCTGGGCCTGTTGAACTTCTGTCATTCATTCCTGCCTCACAAAGCTGCGATTGCGAAGCCACTGCACCAGCTTCTTGACAAATGGGCCCCCTGGATCTGGTGTCAGAAGCAGACTGCTGTATTCTGGGCAGTCAAGGAGCTGCTCATGTCGAACACCATCCTGGCATACTTTGATGAAGCGCTGGCCATTATTCTTGTCTGTGACACATCCCCGTACAGGATAGGAACTGTCCTGGGACACCAGTTACCAAACAGCAGAGAGGCTCCCATGGCTTATTACTCCCGCACTTTGTCATCCGCTGAATGCAATTATGCTCAGATAGACAAGGAGGCATTGGCAATTATGGCGGGAGTTAAGAAGTTCCATGATTACCTCTATGGGCAGCTCTTCACCATTGTTACAGGTCATAACCCCTTACTGGACATGCTGGCCCTGGATTGCCAAATGCTGCAACTGCTGTCTCCTAGAGTGCTGTGCTGGTCCATCTTCCTAGCAGGCTACCAGTAAGCTCTCCTCCACCACCCTGGGAAGGCGATGGGACATGCCGACGCCCTCAGTCGCCTGCCACTGCCCCCCTGTGACCCAGACCCTGTTCCAGCCCTCCAGATGATGCTACTCAAGGACCTTCCTGACCGCCCTCTCCAAGTATTGGATGTGTCCCACCACACCACCAGGGACCATGTCCTCTCCTTCATTTTGGATGGCTGCTCCATTGGGATCAGAGCCCAAATCTCTGGCCCTGCTGACAGAACCACGTCGCTCAAACCGAGAATGACGCAGACTGGCATATTTGAGAGATGTTTGTCAGGGGGTCCTGAACTTTGGGGGGAGGGGTGTTATGTCCCGGGTCCGGCATCAGTGGACCTAGCTTGATACTGAGAACAATAGTTAGCTAGGATCCTGGAAGGAACCTATAGACCAGGAGCCGCACTGTAAATAGCCTATCACGAGTAGTGTGTGTGTGTGGGGGGGTCAGGTGTTGAGCACGGATTTAAGCAGGGCTTCGGTCCTGCTGGTTTGTCTTTAGTTTTGAGCTGATTCACAATAAAGCATGAGCTGATCACTAATCGCATGTCAAACCCAGTATATTTCAGGTTGCCAGTCCTCAGTTGGGAGCAGGGGATCCCCCAGCTTTGCGAGTTTCTGTCCGCTGGCAGCCAGCTGGCTGGTGGGAGGAAATCCCCCCCAGCAGTGATGTGGATGTGCCTACATCACCCAGAAGTGGCATAGGCATGTCAGTGATGCTGCAGTGGGAAGGACTTTGGGCAAAACTATGATTTGAGGCCAATTTTACCATAGAGTTTTGTCCAAAACCCAGAGCATAGTCCCTAACGTGCCTACATCACTTTCAGGTGACATAGGCACAGCATGCAGTGTCACTTCCAGTGATGTCAGCATGATGGGGGTGACACTTCCAGCTCCCGGAGTGTCCCCCCACCCCCCTGCTGGTGTCTGGAAGGGACCTGGCAACTTTAGTGCAAACATGTAGGTCTTGATCAGCAGCTGTTGTACAGATGAGGAAAAGTAAGTCTAGTTCTGGGCAGTTGACCTCCCATCTTGGTTTGGCTCTTGCTAGGGGCCTGATTATGCCAACAGCTAATAATGGCACTGCCCTTTGCCATAAATTTCTCACTGCAAATGGATGGCAAACGGCTATGCACAGCTAATGATTTCCCCCCCTTTGGTACAATCTTGAGGCTTTTTTATTTATTAGCCAAATAAAAAGGCCAAGGCGCCCGAGGACTACAGAGCCATCTCTTGACCATGATCCAGTGCTGTGTTCTGGAGGCAAGAGACAAGGGCAAATCTAACAAAGGCCTTGGTAGGCCGAGACAGAGTGTAGGAAGGAAGACAAATTGTTCTGGAATTGTTTCTAATTTATGGGCCTCCATGATTCCTGCTGCCATATGTCTCTGAGAAATGACACCACCTCTTCACTGAACAGAGATTAATGTGTGCCTGCGTGAGAAGGATGAAATAAATCATCTAAGGGCAGGGGTCTCATTTGATTCCTGTTAGGAAAAGCACCACAATGAATGGGGTTTGTTAAATGTAAGAGCCAAGGGTCTGCCCAAACATATAAAACTCAAGGCTGTCTTTAGTTTCAGGTTTGTCAACAGCCACAAATGAAAAAAGGAAAGAACTAAAAATCCATAGAAACGTCTCCCTGTGATCAGCACATGCTCTAGCACTTTCTGTCAAGTTGAAGGCTGGCCTTGTTTGGGATACCCCAACATCTGAATACCTTATATAGATCTTTGGTACAGCTGGCCACTTTTAGAATACTGCATTCATGTCTAGTCTCTGTACCTTTAAAAAAGATACTGAAGAGCTGGAAAAAATGCAGACAAGAAAGAAATCAAGGTGGTTTAAGAGTTTGGGGAACCTTTGCTATGTGGAGGGTGGCAAACTGCCAGGCAGCAGCAAGCAATCCTCCACCTCTGCAGCACCCAATTAATTGCCTACCACTGATCAGTATGGTGCAGGCAGAAAAAGAGGGGGAAGGTGTGGGGGGAAAAGGTGTTAGGAGAGTCATGACATCATTTTTGGGCAAACCCTGGAAGTGATGTCACAGACTGCTGTGATACTCTAGGAATTTCACCTATCTCTAGAGATTTGTGGGAGTGTTGTGTGCGTTACATAACTTCTGGGTTTTCATCTGGAAATGATGTCACAAAGTTGGCAATGGTGTTTTCCAAGCTGGCCACGTCCTCACCTGGGAGACAATTCTATTTAAGGCAGGAAGTTTGCCAGAAGCAGAGCTGACCCAGCTGAGCTCTGAGAAGGAGCAAGGTGTTTGAGCTGCCAGAGGGGTGAGTGGTATTTTTATTTATTTACTTTCAGCTGAGGTGCTTTAGCTGAGAAGGTACTGTGTCAGGGACTGTATTTGGGAGTGTGTGGGTGAGTTGTAACGGACTCCTGACTGCTGGAGTTAGGGTGTGAAAGGGTCATTGTTTGCCTGTAATTAAGTGCTTGGGTGAAATTGAATAGCAGACTCCTGGCTGCTGGAGTTGGGGTGTGAAAGGGGCTTTGTTTGACCGTCATTAAGTGCCTTGGGTGATTTTGAGTAGCTGCTGGCCACGTCCCTCTCCTGGGAGACAATTCCATTTAAGGCAGGAAGTTTGCAAGAGGCACGAGCCTCTGGCACGAGCCGAAGGGCGAGGCTCTTTGCCTGTGGCTCTTTGCCTAGGGGCTCTGTAAGAAGCCCAGGAAGAGCCAGAAAGCCAGGACCTTGGCTCCTTGGTAAGGTAAGTAGACTCCTACAACAGGAGCCATATAAATACAAAGGGTTTTAAAAGGGGGTTATAGAAAAGTATTTGTTTAAAAACAATTATGAAGCCAGAATGCCAGCAGGGGGTTGGGGGCTATCCAGTGTTTTGCATGGAGTGTCACATGTATGACTATCTGCCCACTGGTCAGAAGTCTTGGGTGTGTGCTCGGTGCAAGGAGCTCCTGGTTCTCAGGGAGCGAGTTTGCTCCCTTGAGGCCAAGGTGGCTGACCTGGAGAAGCAGGGACAGTCAGTTAGGTGCACGGGGAAGACTCTCGGGGACTTGTTAGATATGTCCCACTCTGGATCTGGCAGCCCGGCTGCTGCCAGGGAGCATGAGGGCCAAGGGGAAAAGGGGCACCATGCTGAGGATAAGGGGAATGTGCCCTCAGAAGGGACCTCTTCTTCAGCTGGTGAACGGGTATCCTTTCGTACCAAGGAACCGTCCCTGGGAAGGGTGGGAGGGGGCTCTTGGTAGTTGGTGATTCGATCCTTAGGCAGGTAGACAGCTGGGTGGCGAACCCACGTACTGACCGTATGGTGACTTGCCTGCCTGGTGCGAAGGTAGCGGACATTACGCGTGTTTTAGATAGGCTGGTAGATAGTGCTGGGGAGGAGCCAGTGGTCGTGGTGCACGTCGGCACCAACGATGTGGGGAAATGCAGTCGTGAGGTCCTGGAGGAGAAATTTAGGCTGCTGGGCAGGAAACTCAAGGCCAGGACCTCCAAGGTAGCCTTCTCGGAAGTGCTACCTGTTCCACGCGCAGGGCCGGAGAGACAGGCACAGATCAGGAGTCTCAATGCGTGGATGAGACGGTGGTGTAGGGGGAAGGGTTCAAGTTTGTTAGGCACTGGGATGCTTTTTGGGACAAGAGGGAGCTGTACAAAAGGGACGGTCTCCACTTGTCCCGAGAAGGAACCAGGCTGCTGGCGCTCAAAATCAAAAAGGTGGCAGAGCAGTTTTTAAACTGAATAATGGGGGAAAGCCGACAGGAGATGAAAAGTCTCTGGTTCGGGATGGCTCATCTCAAAGAGATGAAGGGGTAGCTATTACTTTTGTACAAGGAAATGGATTACAATTGTCCACTGAGACTGTGGCTAATGATAGGAACTGCCTGGCAAGGTCTCAAGGCAGCAAGAGGAAGGCTGTGGGCTTAACAAACGTGGGAAACTATAAGTGTTTATACACAAATGCTAGAAGTCTCCGAAGTAAAATCGGGGAGTTGGAATGCTTGGTGTTGGGGGGGAAATAGACTTTGTGGGTATTTCAGAAACTTGGTGGGATGAGGAAAATCAGTGGGATACGGTGATTCCTGGTTATAAATTATATCGGAAGGATAGGGGGAAAAGGGTTGGAGGTGGGGTGGCTCTGTATGTCAGAGAGGGTATACCGTCCAGTAAGATTGAGAGGGTAAGAGAATTGGATTCACTTCTGGAAATGCTATGGGTTGAAATATTGGGTCCAAAAGGAGGCTTAACAGTGGGAGTTTGTTATCGCCCACCAGATCAAAAGATAGAGGAGGATTATAAAATGATGAATGAATTAAAGATAGCGGCTATACGAAATAACTGTGTTGTAATAGGCGACTTTAACTACCCACACATTGATTGGGTCAATATGAGTTCTAGTCGGGAAAAAGAGATTGCGTTCTTAGACACTCTCAATGACTGTGCTGTGGAACAGATGGTCACAGATCCTACCAGGGGAGAGGCGATCCTGGATTTGGTCCTAAGTAACACCCAAGACCTGGTGAGAGATGTAAAAGTGATTGCACCACTTGGGAACAGTGACCATAATGTCATTGAGTTTAACATTTGTACAGATAGGGAGTTGCCCAAAAAGACTGATGCAACCACTTTTAACTTTAAAAGGGGTAACTTCTCTGGTATGAGGGGACATGTGAGGAAGAAATTGAAAGGAAGAGTGGAGAAGGTCAAAACCATTGGGGAAGCTTGGAGACTATTTAAAAAGACAATCCTAGAAGCTCAGAAAAAATATATACCACAAGTTAGGAAAGGTACAAATAGGTATAGAAAAAAGCCTGCATGGTTAACAAATAAAGTAATGGAAGCTGTAAAAGGTAAGAAGGATTCCTTTAAGCGGTGGAAAGCTAGTCTTAGTGAGGTTGATAAAAGGGAACACAGACTATGGCAAATAAAATGCAAGTCTGTGATCAGGCAAGCAAAAAGGGAATATGAGGAGCATATCGCAAAAAACATAAAGACCAACAATAAAACTTTCTTCAAATACATTAGAAGTAGGAAGCCAGCCAGGGAGGCAGTGGGGCCCTTGGATGACCAAGGGGTAAAAGGAGTAGTGAAGGATGATAGGGAAATGGCTGAGAAGCTGAATGCATTTTTTGCCTCTGTCTTCACTGTGGAAGAGGAGAAGTGTTTGCCCACTCCAGAAGCACCGATTTCGGGAGGGGGTTTGAAAGACCTGAATCAGATTGCGGTGACAAGAGAGGAAGTCCTCCGACTGATGGACAATTTAAAAACTAATAAATCACCAGGCCCGGATGGCATTCATCCGAGAGTTCTGAAAGAACTCAAATGTGAACTTGTGGATCTCCTGACAAAAATATGTAATCTTTCTTTAAAATCTGCCTCCATTCCTGAGGACTGGAAGGTAGCTAATGTCACTCCCATCTTTAAAAAGGGCTCCAGGGGAGATCCAGGAAATTACAGGCCAGTCAGTCTGACATCGATACCGGGTAAGTTGGTGGAAACTGTTATTAAGGAAAGAATTAGTAGGCACATTGATGAACAAAAACTATTGAGGCAGACTCAGCATGGGTTCTGTAAGGGAAGATCTTGTCTCACTAACCTGTTAGTGTTTTTTGAGGGAGTGAACAAACATGTGGACAAGGGGGACCCAATAGATATTATTTACCTTGACTTCCGGAAAGCTTTTGATACAGTTCCTCATCAAAGGCTCCTAAGTAAGCTCAATAGTCATGGGATAAAAGGACAAGTCCTCTTGTGGATCAAAAATTGGCTTATAAATAGGAAACAGAGAGTGAGTATAAATGGGAAACTTTCTCAGTGGAGGCTGGTAAGCAGTGGGGTACCACAGGGATCAGTACTCGGTCCGATGCTTTTAAACTTGTTTATTAACGATTTGGAATTGGGAGTAAGCAGTGATGTGGCTAAATTTGCAGATGACACGAAGTTGTTCAGGGTGGTGAAAACCAGGGAGGATTGTGAGGCACTCCAAAGGGATCTGTTGAGGATGGGTGAGTGGGCGTCAACGTGGCAAATGGGGTTCAATGTGGCCAAGTGCAAAGTGATGCACATTGGAGCCAAAAATCCTAAATATAAATACACGTTGATGGGGTCTGATCTGGCAGAGACGGACCGAGAGAGAGATCTTGGAGTGGTAGTGGATAACTCGCTGAAAATGTCTACACAATGTGTAGCTGCAATAAAGAAGGCCAACGCTATGCTGGGGATTATTAGGAAGGGAATTGATAACAAATCAGCCAGTATCATCATGCCCCTGTATAAATCATTGGTGCGACCTCATTTGGAATACTGTGTACAGTTCTGGTCACCACATCTCAAAAAGGATATTATAGCATTGGAAAAAGTGCAGAGAAGGGCAACTAGAATGATAAAAGGGTTCGAACACCTTCCCTATGAAGAAAGGTTAAAATGCTTGGGGCTCTTTAGCTTGGAGAAACGACGGCTGAGAGGTGACATGATCGAGGTTTATAAGATTATGAATGGGATTGAGCAGGTTGAGAAAGAAGTACTTTTCTCCCTTTCTCACAATACAAGAACTCGTGGGCACTCTATGAAATTGCTGAGCAGTCGGGTTAGAACAGATAAAAGGAAATACTTCTTCACCCAAAGAGTGATTAACATATGGAATTCACTGCCACAGGAGGTCGTGGCAGCTGCAAGCATGGACAGTTTCAAGAGGAAATTAGATAAACATATGGAGCAGAAGTCCACCAGTGGCTATTAGCCACAGGGTATAGATGGGAACTCTCAGTCTGGGGCAGGTGATGCACTCTATTCTTGGTGCTGGAGGGGGCAGCAGTGGGAGGGCTTCTGGTGCCCTGGCCCCACTGCTGGACCTCCTGATGGCACCTGGTATATTTTGGCCGCTGTGTGACAGAGTGTTGGACTAGATGGGCCATTGGCCTGATTCAACATTGGCTTCTCTTATGTTCTTATGTCACCCCTGGAAAGCCACTGGGTGTTGCCAGTGATGGGCTGCAACCCTAGCTATGTGGGAGAAAAAAGACTGCTGAAGGGGGACATGATAGAGGTTTATAACAATTATGCATGGGGTAAAGAAAGTGGATAGAGAGAAATGCTCTCCCTTTCCCATACTAGAACTCAAGAGCCTCCAGTGAACTTGACAGATACTAAATTCAGGATGAGCAAAGGAATTACTGCTTTACTCACTGAGTAATGAAATTATGGAATTCACTGCCAGAGGATGTAGTGATGCCCAAGTGCATGGATGGCTTTAGAAAGGGATTAAACAGAATCACAGATCCATCAGTGGCTTCTAGCCATAATGACTAAGGGAAACTTCAGCATTCTAGGATTTCCAACTTCCAGGTGGAGTTTAGAGATCTCCTGAAATTACAACAACAAAAAGAGATTCAATTTATTTATTTATTTATCATTTTGATTTATCGCCCGCCCTCCCCGCAAGTGGGCTCAGGGCGGCTCACAAATAGGGCACATGCCAGCACATAAAACAGGTTAAAAACAACATAAAACAATAAATTACAGTATTAAGTGCTCTAGATGTTACAATCGTCAGTAAAAAGATGGCATCTTCCAGATGGTACTCCCAGTTCCGTGGTGTCAGCACCACGCAGCGCTGTCGTTCGCTCCTCAAGGACCAATTAGCAGTGATGGTAAAGAATGGTGGTAAAGATAGTGGCGGCTCCTACTCAAAAGCCTGGTGGAAGAGCTCCATCTTGCAGGCCCTGCGGAACTGCACAAGGTCCCACAGGGCCAGGATCTCCTCTAGGAGCTCATTCCACCAGGTAGGAGCTGCCACCGAAAACACCCTGGCCCTGGTTGCAGCAAGCCTGGCCTCCTTGGGGCCTGGAACCACCAGGAGATGTTGCGTCCCCAACCGTAGTGCCTGTTGGGGAACATATGGGAAAAGGTGGTCCCTTAGGTATGTCGGACCCCGGCCTTATAGGGCTTTAAAGATAAGAACCAGCACTTTGAAGCGAATCCGGTACACTATTGGCAGCCAGTGCAGTACTTTGTTTTATTTATTTATTTAGATTTCTACCCCACCCTCCCCACGAGCAGGCTCAGGGCAGCTAACAAACAGGGGCACCAAGTGCCAATGTATAAAACCAGATAAAAACAGTATAAACCAGAATAAATTACCCAAAAATTACATACAGTACTCGATGTTGTTACTCTCACATAAACCAAGATGGGGACCAATAGATGTTACCTCATCCCTGTACCACGCCACTGGAGTGTGATCATCACAAGGCCACTCCATTGGTGGTAGTGGCGGCCCCTAGTTGAAAGCCTGGTGGAAGAGCTCCGTCTTATGCCCCGCCCTTCACTTGGAGTCTCAGAGCAGTTTAAAAATCCTTTCCCTTCCCCTCCTCACAACAGACACCCTGTCAGGTAGGTGGGCCTGAGAGAGCTCTTTCAAGAAATGCTTTTTCAAGAACAGCTTTGATAGAACTATGGCTTTCCCAAGGTCATCCAGCAGCTGCAAATGGAGGAATGGGGAATCAAACCTGGTTCTCCCAGGTTAGAGTCCGCACACTTAACCACTACACCAAACTGGCTCTCTAGATAACAGAGACCAGTTCCCCTGGTGAAAACAATGGCTTTGGAGAGTAGACTGTATAGCATTATACGTGCCTTGCCCAGGCTTGGCCCCCAGAATCTCCAGGAATTTTCTAACCCAAAACTGGCAACCCTACCACATTCAGAGGCAGTAACCCTCTGAATGCCAGTGCCAGTGGATAAACATATGGAGCAGAGGTCCATCAGTGGCTATTAGCCGCAAGGTATAGATAGGAACTCTCAGGCTGGGGCAAGTGATGCACTGTATTCTTGGTGCTTGAGGTGGTGGTGCAACAATGGGAGGGCTTCTAGTGTCCTGGCCCCACTGCCGGACCTCCTAATGACACCTGGTATTTTTGGCCACTGTGTGACAGTGTTGGACTGGATGGGCCATTGGCCTGATCCAACACTGGCTTCTCTTATGTTCTTAAGAGGCAAAAGCAGGGATAAACCTTGGCCTCTGTGTCCTACTTGTTGGCCTTCCATGGCAACTGGTTGCTCACTGTTTGAAACAGGATGCTAAACCAGATAGACCACTGGTCTGTTCCAGCAGGGATCTTATATTTTTTGATCAAGTTGCTACTTTCTGCCAACCCTTTGTGTGATAGAATTGTTGGGCTCCCCTTTTTCATGGATCCTTCTTTTCCCTTACCCATTGCTTCTTCCCTCCCCCTCACTGCTCTGAGTACACACATGACACACAGGAAAGATCTTCCTACAGTAAGGAATTTGTTTTAACTCTGTTTCCCCCCCCCTCTGGTTTTGCAACTTTGAAGAATTAGATTTAGCAAGGTGGTGGTGGAGCAAGGCAGAGAGCTCAACAAAGAGTCTTATAGTACTTTAAATGCTAACAAATGTGGCATGAGCTTTTGTGAGCCAGAGCCCACTTGGTCTAATGCATTGCATTCAGTCAGTACTTCATGCATTAGACAAAATGGGCTCTGGCTCACTATAATAAATTTGTTAGTCTTTAAAGTGTCACAAGATTCTTATTCTTCTGGCAGCTGTAGACTAAACACAGTTAACCCTCTGGTTTTTGTCACCAATCGTTTTCAAGAAAGAACTAGGCCTTTGTTCTCTGTTTTCCTAACAGACCCTTCCAGTCCTGGGAAATTTATTCTGAAGACTATGGTTGTTTTACTAACATTTGGTTTTCTTGATAATTAGCAGACTCTTGGGGCACTTAACGAGACAAAAATGTACACTTAGCACAATGCAGATCTGTGGGATTGTCAAATATGATGGCCTTTGATTGGGTTACCAGTTTAAAAATCCCCCACAAACCCCAGAAAACTGCATTCCATGTAGGATTTCTGAAACAGCCTACAGTGCCACAGAAACTTGCACCTTCATGAACAGTGCAATCACCAGATCATTTTATATAGCAAATTTTGCCTAGGTACAGTGTTTAACACCTTTGATAATAAAAGGAACATAAATGCTGAGCATCAGAAAGAAGTATATTTGGTTACTCCATTTCATGCATACCTCTTTATGAATTGGTTTCTCTCTGGAGAGTTTCAGATTGCAACTTTTATATTTTCTTGACTGTTTAGAATTTGTCCCTGGAATTAAACAAAGGTTGAGAGTCTACACTAAGTACTATATTTACACTAAAAGAAATGCAAACCAAGAAGGGAGGATATAAAATAATTCCTTGAGCAGGATAGGGTTCCCAGTTCCAGGTTAGGAAATTCCTGGAGATTTGAGGATGGAACCTGGGGAGGGACCTCAGCAGAGTTCAGTGCCTTCAAGTCCACCCTCCAAAGTAGCTATTTTCTCCTGGGCAACTGATTTTTATTGTCTGGAAATCAGTTGTAATAGCAGGAGACTGGCAACCCTAGTGCAGGATCATCAGTATTCTGATGGCACCCAATTCCTCATTTGTTTTCTTCCTGGTCCAGAAGCAATACTTAGGTCTCTAAGTACCTGAACTGTCTTTAAGGCTGGGTGAAGGATAAATTGTGGTTGAGTCCTGAGTAACTTGTGTGATGTGTAATTGCTGAGAGTTTTACTGTTCCTGGAGCACACAAGAATTAAAGGAGGAGATTCTAAACCTGAGAAACTCCATGGTCCTGGCTTTGCTCCTCTTGTGTGTCCAAAAATGGCCAGGAAGAGCTTTCTGAAGTTTCAGTTGAGATACTGATTACAACTTTTCATCGAGGGTAAAATCTTTGCCATCCTCCTTCATTAAGATTGCCAGGTCTTACCTGGTTGCCGGCAGGGGGCTCCCGCATTGTCCCCTGGACACTGCAATGACATCACCCAGAAGTAACATCATTGCACAGGGCACATGTTCAGGGGGACACTCTGTTGTTTGAGAAAAAACTCTATGATAACTGGGCATGTTGGCACAGATGGGGATCTTTGGGGGTGGGGTTTCCTCTTCCAGCCGGATTAGGGCCAGCGGATCAGGGCCCCCAAAAGCAGGTGACCCCCCCACCCCCATCAGGGGAATGGCAACGCTATCCTCCATGCTTTGGTGACCTTACAGAGTTTTGATTACAGACTGTTTGAAATTTACATCTGGTGCAATACAGGAATGTGCACTTCAAGAATTTTCATTTTATTTTGGTATTTCAGGTATTCCCTGTTATCCTAAAATTTTGGGATTATTGATAGCATTTCAGAAATCCATTTTGGTTATTGGTGTCCCTCCTGGAATAGTGGGTAGTGGTAGAGCTGGCCTCTCTGTAAAGGCCAGCTCTGTCACCACTGTTTTCAATCATAAAAAGATTCTAAAACCTTGGAATATAAATTTCAAGAATCCCAAAATTTTGGGAATGCCTTCTGCTGTTTCAAATATCTCCGGAGCAAAATAAAACATCAACATTTGATATAATTTTGGCTTAGAAATATCAAAATGCATATCCTTCGTGCAAAACACAACTGCTTATCTGATGACTGGGGCTGGGCATGAAGAACCTATGCTGTATTCTCACCCAGCTGCAGGGCCATACACCTCTCAAGCAGCTGCTTTGGGCATCACATTGAGAGAGGGTGGAATATGGGACAAGTGGTGGTGGTTGTGGCTTGCACCCATCATTGCCATCTAGACTTTGCTGTTGCAGCCTGGGGTCCCAGGTGGGGAGCAGCATGCTTCTTCAAGCTGTTTTGAAGCTGTGGAGAACATCATGGGAGGAGAACCCTTGGGTTGCAGAATGCATTGATCTATTTCTACTAATCTCTGCTAATAATTAGCAGTTTGACTCTGGCCATGATTCAGGGTGCTGATTCTTGTCAATAACCATACCTTAGATCAGGGGTCTTTTCGTAGAAAAACAGCTGCAGGAGCTCATTAGCATATGGTATGCTAATGAGCTATTAGGCTATTAGCATATGCCACGCCCCCTGACATCACCAGAAGTGATGTCAGAAGGGGAAGCAAAAGGGGGAGGCATCTTCAAAAACCTCCCCTTCCCTTCCCCAGCTGGTCTGGGTGGGGGAGCTAAGAGAGAAGGGGTTTAAAATTTAAACTCCTTCTCATGAGAGTTGGGCCACAGAAGGAGGAAAGAGGGAAGGAAAGAGAGAGAATAGAGAGAAGGAAAGAAGGAAGGAAAGAGGAAAAGAAAGAGAAGGAAAGTGGAGGGAAAGAAATAGAGGGAAGAAGGAGGGAAACAGGGAAAGGAGGAAAAAGAGAAGAGAAGAAGGTGGGAAAGAAAGAAAGAGAGAAGAGAAGAAGGAGGGAAAGAGGAAAAAGAGAGAAGGAAAGGAGGGAATGAAAGAAATTTGGCGGCAATTTGGCCCTATTATATCCTATGGGCCATTGAAGTCAATGGTGAAAACATAGGGTATATTCTGGGAGCTGGAGGGAGGGGTTTGAGGGAGAGGCTCCAAACTCACAGAAGAGCTGATGGAGCATCTCCCCAAGATACCCACCAAGTTTCAAGAACATTGGACCAGGGGGTCCGATTCTATGGGACTCCAAACAGGTTGCCCCATTCCCTCCATTGTTCTCTATGGTGAGAAAAAAAGTTTTTTTTCCCACCATAGAGAACAATGGAGGGAATAGGGGCAACCTGTTTAGGGGCCCATAAGATTGGACCCCTGATCCAATGTTCTTGAAACTTGGTGGGTATCTTGGGGAGAGGCTCCATCAGGTACCCTGTGAGTTTAGAGCCTCTCCCTCAAACCCCTCCCTTCCAGCCCCAGAATATACCCTATGTTTTCACCATTGACTTCAATGGCCCATAGGATATAATGGAGCTGAAATTGACATTCGGCTGCCTGAAAGACTCCCCGGGACGCCGGCTGGGGGCGGGGCTTGGCTCCTGAGCTCCCGGAGCTGCGCTCCGGTGCGCTCCCCCCCCAAAAAAGACCCCTGCCTTAGATAATATTTGACCCCCCCACACCTGCCAAGATCAACAACGGAAGCTCTGCTTTAGTTCTGACTCCCATGTGAAGCTTAAATTAATGAGTGGCTGGGCAAGGCCTTTTGTGCTGGGGCACTGTTGCAATTGTGGAATTCATTCTGTAAGAAATTTCCCAAAGAAACATTATTTTGTAGTTTTAAATGTCAAGGGAAGATATTTCTGTTTATCAGATCTTCTGTTTGATAAAACTGAACATACAAAAGTGCATATTGTTTCAATCAAAGCCAGTATTGCCTACTTTGACTAGCAGTGGCCCTCCAGGGTTTCAAGTAGAGATCGTACACATCACCTGAGTCTTTTGACTGGAGATGCCAGGTGTTGAACCTGGGACTTTCAGAATGCTAAGTCACTTAGCCACATCCTCATCAAATGTATGCTAAGGAGATGATCTGCTACTGCTACTATATTCATATCTAACTATGTATCTAACAGTTACTTGTAGCCCCCATCTGCAGCTATCTAAATCTGCAGATCAGGACCACAACAATGCTAAACAGATTTTAATGAAAACTTGGGGGATGCTCCAGGTTTGCAGAAAAATCTGAAATCACACACACACAAAAATAACATGGGGGGGGGGTAAATTCCTGCCAAATAAAACATTCTTGCCAAAAGAACTAGTGGTGGCCAGTGCAAGGAGGAGCTCTGAGCTTGGTGGCGGTGGACAGCAGAGGGGCTCGACTAGCCACAGTGGCAGCAGATGGATGCCTGGCACTGCCCCAGCCCAGCTGTTGCAGCAGAGGGCATCAGGAGAGGCTTCACACCTGACTGCAGCAGTGGAGGATGCCAGAAGCAACTCTGGGCTTAGAGCAGCTCCGAGGCACCACTGCAGCTTGGCTCAAAAGTGGGTGGTGGGAACTGGAGCCACAACAGGCTCAGCAGTATGGGGGGACAGGCTTTCCCACATGAATCTTGCAGTGCCCCCCACTTGTATCTATCTATATTTATTTATTTATTTAGATTTTTACCCCACCCTCCTAGCAAGGCTGGCTCAGGGCAGCTTACAAATATAAAATAATACAATATAACAGTAAATCTGATCAAAACATATTTAGAACCATAACTATACAACTATCAAAGTGCTAGCATTTGATTCCTCAGTGTAACAGTCAGCCTCTATGTCTCCTTCTGATGTCCTTCAGATGAGGAGTCGAAATCTCTAAGTCTCGTTCAGATGTCCCAGGCACTCGGGTCAACTATACTTGGGGGACCCAGGGGTCGGGCTTGCTCTCCATAGACTGTCAGATGTTGGTGGTGGCAGTGGTGGTAGCGGCTCCAAAGTCCTGGTGGAAGAGCTCCGTTTTACAGGCCCTGCGGAACTGTAGCAGATCCCTGTATATATCTGTGGTAGATGAGATGTGTTTTTTAAATGTTGTCTGATTATTTTACTTTATTGAGATTATAACCAAGAATGTGCACTGTCAAAGGAAAATACTCCAAAATATAGAAATACTCCAAAACACATAAATAACATGAAACCATTGTACAGAAGAAGAAAAGACTTCTCACAATGACACCAGCATAGTCCCTCTATCTAGAACAGGGCAAAACCACACTGCTAAGGAGACATCATTATTTTTAGCAGAGATAGGACAGTGAGAAAAATATACAAAGCTACAATAGGAACTATAGTGAAACAACCCATTTGGACATGTAGGTACAATTTTCCTTAACAAGCCACATAGCTATAGCTTAGTGGTAGATATGCTGAAATCTGTGGTTCAGTCCCAAATTACATGAAAGCAGGCACTGACGATGATATTTCTTTTCTGCTGGAAATCTTGGAGAGCTTCTGCTCATCCATGCAAACAGTGTCTTGCTATAAAACAACTTAAAATTGTGGGAGAGCTTTCTATGGGTGATAGGTGAGAACTTCAAAGCCATTAGAAGGTTTGCATAATCTGTTTATTTACCATTTGTATCTTGTCCTTCCTCTATATAACTCACAATGACATACACATAGAAACTCATTTTATCCTCATAACACTCTTGAGATGTAAATGAAGCTGAGACATGAATGGCCCAAGGTGAGTTTCATTACTGAACAGGAATTGAAGCCAAGTTTCCTTGGTTCAAGAGTAAGTTGATCCATTATTCCACAATGCCTCTCTTAAGAACTTCCTAGTAATGTGTAAATTTGAAACTGAGAGAAAGGACAAGGGGGACAAAATTCCAGGGGCAAGTAATTTGATTTGTTTCCATATGATGTTTGGATGGTCTGGGTGGTATGAGGTCAGAAGGGAACCTTTGTCTTGGTGCCTGTGGCAGTTTTCAGCAGCTGTGTTTGAAACTGTCATCTCTTCTCCCCAGCAGATTGGGGGCTATGAAAGTGGGCAAATCCTCGCTCTCATCAGGGAAATGGGAACCCTAGACCATGCCTCTAATTCCATATGTTTTTTTGTGTTCTGGAGATAAATGTTCAGACTTCTTCCCTTTTACCTGCTTCATTGCACGCTCACTCTGTGGGTAAGCATCCAGATCATACCGCCGGAGGAACACTGTCACATGACTTTGACTCTAGTTCCAGATGAGGAAAATGGCCCCTGAAATGCAAGCCTGACTAAGGACTATTTTTAAAGCTGTCCAACCCCCAGAAACAAGAGAAAGTTTCCCGCTGACAACCACCCCCCAGGAGCTCCAGATCCCAAAAAGGTACTGCAGAGCAAGAGCGCACAGGTGTTAATTTAAATCCCAGGAGTGTTTATGCACTTATATGCATATCACGAAGTGGGAGAAAAAATGGCACTGAAACAGAAGGGACAGTTTCCTTCAATAGCAGCTTGATTACACAGGAGAAAGTTCAGACATCCGGAACTGCATTGTGAATCTGTAAACCTCGGACTTTTCCAGGTTCTGAAAATAATGCGCCAGGAAAGTAGTGAGTACAGGAGGCCAACGACTGAGGTACAAGACACAGATGTGGATGTCTGAATCTGGAGCCCCAGGAAAGTAATGAGTACGAGAGGCCAGCGACTGAGGTACCAGACACAGATGTGGATGTCTGAACATACATTTTAAATCCATGGGGCTCCAGCTATGACAATGGAGCAAATAGCATGTCTGATGGCACCCTTTGTCAAGAAAAATGTCCCTACTACCTGCGCTTCTTATGGTACAAAAGCTACTGCACCCACAAAACATGACATTTTTTTGTTCTGCTATGGAATAGGATGTTCTAGATCCATAAAGAATCAGCTAATTAGGCTCCAATAATTAAGAACCAGCCTTGTAATAGCAGCAGACAAAGCATACAAAATGAACCTGCTAGACATAAAATGTGACACACACACAACATAATGCACATGGCCTCAATAATGATGGCTATAATTTATTTGTCTCTCGCCTGCTTCCTCCGTTTCATTTAGAGTGGCATCAATAATGTTGATTGCAGCTTTTAGTGTTTTAGAGTTGGTTTTCCCACCTGTGCCGATAATGGCTAGCTGGAGATGAAGGAAGGCATTATTAGAGTAGACGCTGGTTTTAATGTGTATTCAGCGATGAGTAATAAAATGAAAGATTTCTTCCTGAATCCCTGATGATTCTGTATTCAGAGGATGAGGGTGGCATCTGGAAAACTCTGTTGCTTACCTTGGGAGCAATCCTAAGCAATAGTCAGAAGTAAGTCCCATTTTACTCAGTGGGCCATGTTTTAAAAGCTCTTTTTCACAGTAGATAAGGCCATATCTATCCCTGCTGCGTAGGGCTGCCATGTCTCTTGAAGCTCAGCTTTTGTGACTCAGGAGGCAGAGCCTGAGGGCAGGTTCCATTGAGTAGGGTGCTTAGAAACATAAACCCCCCCCCAACAACAGCCTCTTCTTCCAACTGAGGTCCCATGCAAGATTATTGGGCACTCTCTGTCATGGGTTTTCAAAGAAAAATATTGACATCTATCACTCTCACCTATAAAAAGAGAGAAATATATTAAGAACGAAAAAATATGTGTGAAATGGGGCAGTAATTTAGAATTTTAGCTTATCTGGCTCAGGCACATATACTGTAAGTGAGGTTTTCTTAGAGTTGCCAGGTTTGGGTAGAAAATATCTGGGGACTTTGGGGGTGGATCCAGGAGAGGGTGGGGTTTGTGGAAGGGAGGGGCCTCAGCATGGTACAGTGCCATAGAGTCCACCCTTTAAAGCAGCCATTTTCTCCAGGGAGCTGATCTCTGTCATCCGGAGATCAGTTGTAAAAGCGGGAGATCTCCAGCCCCACCTGGAGACTGGCAACCCTAGGTTTTTCTAGGTGCTACAGTTGGTTTCTGCCCAAGAACTGCAGCTGTATATCAGTTGAGCAGGAGGATTAACTTTGAGCCAAAACAGACAATGCAAATGCTTTATGTGTACACCAATGGATGTGGAGCTCTAAGGCTAGCTCATCACCATACCCCCACTTCTGGGACCAGCAGGTGTGGAATAGTGTCTGAGTTGCACAAAGGCCAGGAGAGAGATTCTTGGGCCCAGCACCTCCATAGGGGTATTAAGAATTATTCAATCCTTAAAGAAACCTATTTCAATCTTTAAAATAGTGTCCGTTCTAAAGGAATAATTGGCATTTTTAAGTAAGTTCCCATAGAAAAAGGATGATCTTGTCAAATTTTTGTTGTACCCATGTAATGACAGTTGTAGATGTGTTTGTCCCTTATATAAGTACAACATAATACTATTATTGGACATGTCTGCAGTTGGTTATCATGATTATCTTCTGCATGTTTACTTTTATGTAAAATTTCACTGATGTGTTGTGATATTAGCATTCCAGACATTATACAATTTTCACTTAATTTTGGGATCCTGTGTCTTTGTTTTTGGGATCCTGTGTCTTTGTTTTATTGCTGGATGATGTGTGTATGACTTGGCCAAATCCAGTATAGGTAGGCTCCATACCCTTGGAAGAAATAACAGATTAAATGTAGCATTTCAACCATGCACAGGGAGTATTTGTCCAATGGATTTGGCCCTCTCTCATGGATCACTGCCTTGATGTGGCAAGGGGGATTGCATGGTTCGATGAGGCTGTGGGCTATGCCATGGAGGAACACCCAGGATGGACAGGCCACAGAGAACTCAGACAAAATGTGATCCACTGGAGAAGGAAATGGCAACCCACTGCAGTATCTTTGTCAAGAAAACCCCACGGACAGAAACAAAAAGCTAAAAGATATGATGCCAGAAGATGAGCCCCTCAGGTCGGAAGGTGTCCAATATGCTACTGGGGAAGAGCAGAGGGCAAGTACAAGTAATCCCAGAAAGAATGAAGCAGCTGAGCCAAAGCCAAAAGGATGCTCAGTTGTGGATGTATCTGATGGTGAAAGGAAAGTCCGATGCTGCAAAGAACAATACTGCATAGGAACCTGGAATGTAAGATCTATGAATCAAGGTAAGCTTGATGTGGTCAAAAATGAGATGGCAAGACTGAACATCGACATCTTGGGAATCAGTGAACTAAAGTGGATGGGAATGGGCAAATTTAACTCAGAAGACCATTATATCTACTACTGTGGCCAAGAATTCCCCCCCCAAAAAAATGGTGTGGCCTTTATAGTCAACAAGAGAGTGTGAAAGGCAGTAATGGGATCCAGTCTCAAAAATGACAGAATGACCATGGTCCAATTCTAAGGCAAACCATTCAACATCACAGTAATCCAAGTGTATACCCCAACCACTGATGCAGAAGAGGCTGAAGTGGACCAGTTCTATGAAGACCTCCAACACCTCCTAGAACAAACACCAAAAAAAGATGTCCTCCTCATCATAGGGGACTGGAATGCTAAAGTGGAAAGTCAAAAGGTAACCGGGATAACAGACAAGTTTGGTCTTGGAGAACAAAATGAAGCCGGGCAAAGACTAACAGAATTTTGTCAAGAGAAGATGATGGTCATAGTGAACACCTTCTTCCAACAATCTATGAGGTGACTCTACACATGGACATCACCAGATGAGCAACACCGAAATCAGATAGATTATATCATTTGCAGTCAAAGATGGAGAAGATCTATACAGTCAGTAAAAACAAGACCTGGAGCTGATTGTGGCTCAGATCATGAGCTACTCAGTGCAAAATTCAGACTTAAACTAAAGAAAGTTGGGAAAACCATTGGGCAATTCAGATTTGACCTAGATCACATCCCTTATGAATATACAGTAGAAGTGAAAAATAGATTTAAGGGACTAGATTTGATAGACAGAGTGCCTGAAGAACTACGGATGGAGGTTGTGATATTGTACAGGAGGCAGCAATCAGCACCATCTCAAAGAAACAGAAATGCAAGAAAGCAAAGTGGCTGTCTGATGAGGCATTACAAATAGCAGAAGAAAGAAGGAAAGTGAAAGGCAAGGGTGAAAAGGAAAGATTTATTCAACTGAATGCAGATTTCCAGAGAACAGCAAGGAGAGATAAGGAGGCTTTCCTGAATGAACACTGCAAAGTAATAGAGGAAGACAATAGAATGGGAAGGACTAGAGATCTCTTCAAGAAAATTTGAGAAATCAAGGGAACATTCTGTGCAAAGCTGGCCATGATAAGGGACAAAAACTGTAGGGACCTAACAGAAACAGAAATTAGGAAAGGATGGCAAGAATACACAGAAGAACTATACAAGAAGGACCTCAATGTCCTTGATAACTATGATGGTGTGACCACTGACCTTGAGCTAGACATCCTGGAGTGCGAAGTCAAATGGGCCTTAGAAAGCATTACTAACAACAAAGCTAGCGGAGGTGATGGTGTCCCAGCTGAGCTATTCAAAGTCTTAAAAGATGATGCTGTTAAAGTACTGTACTCAATATGCCATCAAATTTGGAAAACGCAACAGTGGCCACAGGATTGGAAAAGGTCAGTGTACTTTCCAATCCTGAAGAAGGGCAATGCCAAGGAATGTTCAAACTATCACACAATTGCACTCATTTCACATGCTAGCAAGGTCATGCTCAATATCCTACAAGCTAGGCTTCAGTAGTATGTGGATAGAGAACTGCCAGAAGTACAAGCTGGGTTTTGAAGAGGTAGAGGAACTAGAGATCAAATTGCCAACATTCGCTGGATTATGGAGAAAGCAAGAGAGTACCAGAAAAACATCTACTTCTGCTTCATTGACTATGCTAAAGCCTTTGATTGTGTGGATCATGACAAACTATGGAAAGTCCTTAAAGAGATGGGAGTACCAGACCACCTCACGTGTCTCTTGAAAAACCTGTATAAGGGTCAAGAAGCAACGGTTTGAACAGGATATGGAACAACAGATCGGTTTAGCATAGGAAAAGGAGTACAACAAGGATGTATATTGTCACCTTGCTTATTTAATTTATATGCCAAGTACATCATGCAAAATGCCAGCCTGGATGAATCACAAGCCAGAATTAAGATTGCTGGGAAAAGATCAACAACCTCAGATATGCAGATGATACCACCCTAATGGCAGAAAGTGAAGAGGACCCAAAGAGCTTCTTGCTAATGGTGAAAGAGGAGAGTGCAAAAGTGGGCTTGAAACTCAACATAAAAAAAAAACTAAGATCATGGCATCCGGCCCCATCACTCCTTGGCAAACAGAAGGGGAAGTCATGGAAGCAGTGACAGGCTTCATGTTTCTGGGATCCAAGATCACAGCAGACGGTGACTGTAGCCATGAAATTAAAAGATGCCTGCTCCTGGAGAGGGAAGCTATAGCAAACCTAGATAGCATAATAAAAAGTAGAGACGTCACTGAAGCTGAAGCTCAAATACTTTGGCCACCAAATGAGAAGGGAGCACTCACTGGAGAAGACCGTGATGCTGGGAAAGATTGAAGGTAAAAGAAGAAGGGGGCAAAGGATGAGATGGTTAGACAGTGTTATCGATGTAATGAACATGAAATTAAGCAAACTCCGGAGCATGACGGAAGACAGGAGGGCCTGGCATGATGTGGTCCATGGATTCGCGAAGAGTCGGACTTGATGGTGCGACTGAACAACAGCAAATATATTAGACCACCGCACAGACAATCATCTACTAGCATCAGAGGTGGAGCTGGCATACTGAGTGAGCAGGGAGGTAGTGGGTGTCCCAGAAGTACATCTGATATATTGGCTGAGCTGGGTCTCTAAGTGGATGCTGTATCCTGGGAGTTGACATTCCATTACTGCAAGATAAGAGCACAGAAGGGTCTTCCTTAAATGGATGTTGCATGTGGCTTATTATCAAATAGATTGAAGAGCAATCCTGATTTAAAAAAAAAAAAAAAAACACCACCACCATACAACCAAATTTGAAATGTGCAGTTTCCCAAGAGAGTATCTGTGCAGTTCAAAAATCCATGTCAAGCAAACATTGCATGTTACTAAAACACTGATGTAAAAACTGAGTGATAACAATCTGAAAAGGGAGTAATCAAGGCTTCTCTAGAACCCCAGACCAAAAATGCCCATCTCTCCTCTCCCTGCTAAAGACACCTTTCATAGAATCCACAGCAATGCTCCACAAAATTTCACCAGTGTTTTGAAGATGAAGGAAAGCATCCTAGAACATGGGGAGACAGGAAGCACAGATAGCCTACTCTTTGCTCCCTCCATTATCCCTGGCAACTGTGCAGTTGAGTTTGTGTTTCCCTTGGCCCTGCACTTCCCAGAATGACCACTGTAGTGTCAGTGCCAAGCCGGGAAGCGGGACTACTTCTCTGGTTGCATTGAGTGGAGGCAGTGGCCCTCCCTTGGCGGATTGGGAGCTGGTCCTCCATCTGTGTTGACTCCATAAGGCAATCTTAACCACATTTACATGTGACTAAGCCCCACAACACAGTGGGTAGATATAAATATGATTGTACTGTAGGAGCCTTGTATTAGGCTGAGCAGCACAGTATAAAGGCAGGGGCACTATGATGTTTTTTCCCAGACCTCTTTAGCTTTTCAGCTTGTCCCTGGTAGCAGCTTCAGGTGAGGACAGATTTTCTTCATTTCCTAGAAAGACTGGCTTACAATGAAATAAACAGCCAGGACTACACACCCAATGGTCCATCTCTCAATTTAGTTAGAAATCGTTAAAACTTTTGCAGTGACATACACTAGGAGCTGGTAGAATGTGGTGGGATGCTCCTTTGGGACTACCAAAAAATCACCACTTAACTTAAGCCCAAAATGTACTTTGTGAATTGTATTTGGAAAAGGTAATAGGGCAGAAAATGAAAGCTGCAGTCTTGAATCAAGCAAAGTTGCACTAGATTAATCAGTGGGGTTTAAGTTGGAATGTTACCAGTTAATGGCACAAATGTTGTTTTTGAGGTTATGTGGTTCTCTTATATTAATGTACTGGGGAATGTAAAAGAAAATACCATAGAAGGCATTCTATGGTACCAATAATGTCTTTCATTATTAAACTGTGTGTTGTCTTGCACCTTCTTCCATATCTCAAAAAGGCCCCAGATTTGTATTACCTTATTGTTTTTTTAAAGGGTATACAGAAGATGGCTGCACATATTGTGGCTGCAATCCTATGCATACTTACCCATTTAATTCAGTATGGCTTACTTCCAAGTAAATATTCATAGGACTGGGCACTGTGTCCCACAGTAATACATTGTTCTCACCATGTGTTTGTGCTTTAAATGCAAAGCCATCCTGCTTCAGGAGTCTTTCAATTGTAAATGCCTGCTGCCCTTAGCAACATTTTTTTACACCTGGGTTAATCTTGATACTCAGCATCCAGACAACGCTAGTTACCCATGAAAACACCTTGGAGTAAACATTATTTTCTTTCTCTTCTGCACAATTTACTACTGCCCCCAATATGTAATGAAGCTCAGCAGCTCATATTTTTGTATGCAGCCTCGTTTCACACCTATTAGAAGCTGGCCTGGTTAAACCAAAGCCTGTTAGGATGCCAGCAGTCACTTCACTGCAGGGGGTGGCTTGCTGCTTTCATGTGCCTGAATGAATATTTAGGTGTTCAGGCTGGCTTCTCCAATAACATCATATATATTCAAGAAGATCCCGCTCCTGCTAGTTTATATTGAAAAGAAAATCATGTTAGAATTTTCTGAGCTGAGGAGGCTGAAACTATTGGACAGTTTCTTCGCTACTTCTAAGAACTGGAGAATTCCTTTCCTTGCCATACAACATACATCCCTTGGAACTGACTGCCGCTGGATGTGGTCACTGCAGGATGGCTGCTTAGTAATTTTCATAACAGATAGAAATGCATGCAGAAAACAAGAGGCCCTAGGATTTACAGTTGTAAATATTAACAAGTAAGTCAAAGAAATATGAATTAATCTTTAGTGTTTGAGCCAGCATCTTAGAATGGGACACCATTTTTTTTTTTGCCTTTCTTCTGGAGAATGGAGCTCACTTGGATTGCTGCAACCATTTGGAGTCCTTTCCTTTGTGAATCTTCTGCCAGTGGATCATTGCATAATCCAGACAGTCAAGTGGATTTTGGTAGGCAGAAAGAGGAAGGTGACCGTGGCTTTTTTAGCAAAGGACATTTTTGTTTTCCCCAACTCTGTGATTATACACAGCTAATCTATAACTATCTACCGTGAGGCTTATCTGGAAGTCTGAGGTTTCCCCCCCTGTGTTATGAAGGATTCTGAAATAACATTTTATCTACTCTTGCAAGAACAATCTTTCTTATGGAATCGGATGTATCACTAATCTCCTGCCACATTTCTGGGACCTAGGGCTCTCCTGCTGCATGTTTGTTGCCTGCAGTCACATCACGCAGAGTTCTGGAGCAGGGCTGGTCTCACACCAGAACCTGTCTGGTTCACAAATAGGCTAAAGTTGAACAGTGTGCATACATGAGAGGAGACCCAAGCCTGCAATAGATGAGGTAGTATAACATGACATGTTGAAGGCCATATAAAATGGCGTGAGCTAATCCAAGGCAGGGAGTGTGAATTCTAACAACCAGATTTGTATACCTTGAAAAGGAACTAATGGTGGTGTTATGGTGAGAATGAGAGGTGTGCATCTGGGCACATCACCAAAATTATACCCGAAGTTACCTGTTTTGCCTCAGGGATACTTGGAATGGGCTAAAGTACCCCCCAAATTCTGGGACTTACAAAAATTTCTCTCCTGGAATTTCAGGAGTGTTTCAGAGTTTCAGGGAAATGCAAGAGTGCAAAAGAAAAGAGGCAATTAGCTGCAAAAGAAGTTATTAATTGGTATCGTTCAAAGGAAGGGAGTTGCTAATGAACAGCTGATAGATTTGGCCACACCCCTGGCCTTTTGAATTTTAAAAAGGAAAGGACTGGCCTGGCCTTGGGCTTACTGTGCTGTTGTCTCTGCAGAAAGCTTCTCCCTGCTACCAATATTGGTAGTGGCAGAAGCTGCCTCCACAGCTGGAAAATGTCAGGTGTGCTGGTGGACTCCCAGATTCCTGTGATGCTGTCAGGTTAGCCATTACCTCTGCCCATCACAAGTCCAGGGGCTCAAGCTTGCCAAAACACGGACACTCCAGCCAAGAGGTTTTACCAGAGCTAGCATGTTTTCCCTGTTTGTTGTAAAGGATGCTTTCTATTTGGGAGAAGAGCATCTTTCCTGCACTCTCCCAATCACAGAGATGCCAGTGTGCCCTTCCATTACCATAAATGTCACAGATCTCTTGCACAGATCTCTTCTCATCCACAACAGGCTTCTTCCTGAGTCTTGATACATCCTGCCCCACCCCCCTGACCTCCTCTAAAGGAGCTTGCCTTCAGCCCACTCAGGCTTGATGAGGCTGGGATTCCTCTCCCCCTTTCCACTCCACAAGGTGCTCTTCCCTGAATCTGGCTTCTTTGTCTGGACCTGCCCCATAGACCAACTATGAATCCTCTGTTGTTGCCACATCCCTGGGATCAGGCCCATAGCCAGGATGGTGCAAAAGGGGGCAGTGCCCCATCAATCATTTGTCATGCTCCTCCAATGAGCATTAAGGGTTAATATGAAATCTGTTTGTTCTGAAGATTAAAAGTTTCTGGGAAAGGAAACTTGTGGGTGCCTCAGAGATCATGCCACTGTTGCTAGACCCTATATTTTTTCACTTAGGAAAGAGTCCTACTCACAGCCTGATCCTGAGCTTTCTTTCTTTCTTTCTTTCTTTCTTTCTTTCTTTCTTTCTTTCTTTCTTTCTTTCTTTCTTTCTTTCTTTCTTTCTTTCTTTCTTTCTTTCTTTCTTTCTTTCTTTCTTTCTTTCTTTCTTTCCTCTCTCTCTCTCTCTCTCTCATATACTTTTCTCACTGAAACTCAAAATAGATTACAGAGTGTAAGTCAATGCAATAATTCCCATGAGAAATCTAATAAACAATGCAATAAGACTAGGATTACAGCAATTTGAAACAGAGCAAAAATAATTACATGTGCTATATCAAACAATGCAGAAAATGATATTACAAAGGTAGAAAGCAATGCAGTAAGAGCAGGATAATACTTATAGGAAACAGGTAATACATAATGCTTAAGCAGTTGTAATTATATTTTATTGTATTTACTGTTTTAGTGCTTTTAATGTTGTTAGCCACCTTGAGCCAATTCTGTGGCAAGGTGGGATACAAATTGAAATAATAAATACATACATACATACATACATAAAATACCATGAATCAAAGTGCCCTCTAAACTGCACTAGGGGGTGCTGGTGCACAAAAATTTAGCTGGCAGTTCAGCCCACCAGTGAACTGGAGAAGACATTTTTTCCCTCCTTTGGATGGGGCCCACAGAATTGGACCCTCTGGTCCAATCTTTTTGAATCTTGCAAATTTGAATTACTGCAAATTTGGTGCCTCTACCTCAAAAAAACAACCCCCTTCAGATACCCCTGGATCAATTCTCCATTATAGCCTATGGGGCCTATTGACTATAATGATCCCCATAGGCTATAAATGAGCCAGGAAAAAATGATTTTTTTTTTTGCACACCCCTATTATGCTTTTCAGTGTGATTTGTAAACTGCTTTGAGTCACAAGGGAAAGTGGGATATAAATATTTGAATAACTAAGTATTTGGGGCAGGTTGATAACATTTAAGCAACTTCCTGTTTGCTAGATTAGGAAGAGTTCTGACAGTGATTGTTCCAGCTCTGTTATACTTGACCTGTAACACTAGTTGTCATATTTCACTAAAAAAAACCCAAAGTTGACTGCAAGAGTCCCCTCCCAAGAGTCCTCCCCCACGTTTTCTAAGGCTCAACAAAGGGCGATGGTCCAAGGCCAGGTCTACCAATATAGTGGACTGGAGTTGGTAGATCTGTTCTCCAGAGGCCAGGTCTACCAATATAGTGGAAAGGGGAAGGTAGGCCTGTTCTCCAGAGGCCAGCTCTACCCCCATAAAGAACAACATTTTCTGTAATGAAATCTTACTTGATTCTGTTTTCTCTTATGATGTTTAAATTATTCTTAAAATATAGTTTAAATATTGTTTAAAAGAATTCATTCTGAGATTTTTACAAGGTTATGGAAATGATCTTCTAAAAAATTAATTTATATGATAGTCAAATGTAGATTCATTTACAACTTTAATGCTACTGCTATTTTCACTCATGAAGTAGAATTTTTGCTCACAACACTGTGGAGCTTAGAGGGAACGTTGACCATGATACAGTCCACAGTCCTGTTCATTATATGAAAGCTCCTTCCTGAACCATTCCATTATCCTATAGTCCTATTATCTTTATTAAAATGCCCTCTTGAACCATTCTGTTTTACATAGTTGGCAGAATGACAGAAATGTGGAAGCTTTCCTGACTCCCTCAGAAAGGCCATTCCACAAATGGGAGCCACAACCGAAACTATGTGTGTATGGGAAGTTGCTGACCTTTCCCATTTGTTAGGTGGCACCATTAGAAGCCTTAAATTAGTGATTTCCAGAGAAAAGAAGGTTGAATCTACAGTTTCAGACTTCAGTAACTGGAAGAAGGCTCTCACACTTCTTTAATTCTGCAAACTATGTAAAACAGTTGCTTGGGAGGGCATTTTTATAAAGCTTATACTGAACAGGACGGTAGTCTGTGCCACAGTGTATGCTGTATATTATTGATTTGTTGTATGTTCTATCATGCTCTTACAGCATTGTCTTTATTTTTGTAACTCCATTTTCTGCATTGCTTGACATAGCATGTTTGATTTTATTTTTGCATTTCTGTAATTTTTATAAGCCTAGTCATATTGCATTGTTAGATCTCAAATGCTGTTTGATTACAATGTTCTATACCATGTAATCCACCTTGAGTAGAAAACTGGTAAATAACTATATAAAATATAAATAAATAAAAAAAATTAAAAGTAAATAAGGATGGGCTGACCACCCACCATACTCATAATTTTCTCTCTCTCGTTATGGGCCTGTCTGGGACCCACTGGGGCTTCCTGCCAGCTTCTGCAGTGCTCTCCTTGCTGCTGCTGACCCTTGGCTGCCTCTGACTGAGTGACTAAATTTGGGGGCATCACCTCTGGACAGGAATTTTTTGAGACGCACACCCTTCTTGAGAATCATGCCTTTGTTAGTGCACTGTGGGGAGAGGAGTTCTCTTTGCTCAGACAAGATCCTGCAGACTGGAAAGGCCCTGTGGCTGCCTGCTGCCATGAACAGAAGGGCTGGCTACAGCCTTTGTGTTGTATGCAAGCAGAGCTTTGCCTCCTCCACTGAATAGAATTACAGACCTGATGGTTGTTTTAACTTCATTATCCCAGCCTTGCAAGCTAGCTACTCATTTGCACATTAGACATTACTTACATCTTGCAGAGCTGATTAAAGGAAAATTTGGACTTAGCCCAAAAGATGGGAGTCTGATTTCAACATGACTAAGATGGGCTGGCATGAAGGGTGGGGTGGTAAGCGCTGATCATTTAGTTAATGCTGCTTTTATTGATCAGTAAAAAGCCTCTAAATTTGCAGATCATTCTTTATTGGGTAATAAACTTTATAGTTGTGGTTGTCCTGTGGGAATGGCTTTTATGGGTCTTCACTTCTATTGCAGAGGTCGTTACTAGCACTCAAAAGCAGGGTCGGCTGTAGTTACATCACTGTGTTTCCTTTGAATTAAGTGGTCCCACCAGGCTTTGTCAGAATAAACACAAAGACAGCCTCCCTTCTTCTCTGTATATTTGAGATTAAATTCTTGGGGGGAGGGAAAGTTAGTAAAGGCCTGCTTTGTTTTTTCCCCATTCATTTAAAAATAGATTTGTAATTTTATAATTGGATCCAGAGAATCCTGAGGGTAGCACAGATTGATTCCCCCCCCCACCCTACCCTTTCATAGCTTGTCTTGATGTGTCTGCAAACTCTAGCCAGAAAGTCTAATAAAGGTGTGGAGTTAAACCACATGGCAGTTGCCAGCTGAAGCATACAGTGAGCCAGTCAGTACACATGTTTTGTGGTTGTTCAGTCGCACAGTCGAGTCCGACTCTTCGCGACCCCATGGACCACATTACGCCAGGCCCTCCTGTCTTCCGCTGTCCGCTGAAGTTTGCTCAATTTCATGTTCGTTGCATCGATGACACTGTCTAACCATCTCATTCTTTGCCGTCCCCTTCTTCTTTGACCTTCAATCTTTCCCAGCATCAGGTTCTTCTCCAGGGAGTGCTCCCTTCTCATTTGGTGGCCAAAGTATTTGAGCTTCAGCTTCAGGATCTGGCCTTCCAGGGAACAGTCAGGGTTGATTTCTTTTAGGATTGACTGATTTGATCTCCTTGCAGTCCAAGGGACTCTCAAGAGTCTTCTCCAGCACCATAGTTCAAAAGAATCTATTCTTCGGCGCTCGGCCTTCCTTATAGTCCAACTCTCACAGCCATACATTACTACGGGGAATACCATTGCTTTGACCATGCGGACTTTTGTTGGCAAGGTGATGTCTCTGCTTTTTATCATGCTGTTTAGGTTTGCCATCGCTTTCCTCCCAAGGAGCAGGCGTCTTTTAATTTCATGGCTGCAGTCACCATCTGCAGTGATCTGGGATCCTAGGAACGTGAAGTCTGTCACTACTTCTACGACTTCCCCTTCTATTTGCCAAGGAGTGATGGGGCCAGATGCCATGATCTTAGTTTTTTTGATGTTGAGCTTCAAGCCCACTTTTGCACTCTCCTCTTTCACCCTGAGCAAGAGGCTCTTTAGGTCCTCTTCACTTTCTGCCATCAGAGTGGTATCGTCTGCATATCTGAGGTTATTGATCTTTTCCCCAGCAATCTTAACTCCAGCTTGTGATTCATCCAGGCCAGCATTTCGCATGATGTACTCTGCATATAAATTAAATAAGCAAGGTGACAATATACATCCTTGTCGTACTCCTTTTCCTATGCTAAACCAATCAGTTGTTCCATATCCGGTTCTAACTGTTGCTTCTTGACCCTTATATAGGTTTCTCAGGAGACATATGAGGTGGTCTGGTACTCCCATCTCTTTAAGAACCTGCCATAATTTATTGTGATCCACACAATCAAAGGCTTTAGCATAGTCAATGAAGCAGAAGTAGATGTTTTTCTGGTACTCTCTTGCTTTCTCCATAATCCAGCGAATGTTGGCAATTTGATCTCTAGTTCCTCTACCTCTTCGAAACCCAGCTTGTACTTCTGGCAGTTCTCTATCCACGTACTGTTGGAGCCTAGCTTGTAGGATTTTGTGCATGACCTTGCTAGCGTTTGAAATGAGTGCAATTGTGCGATAGTTTGAACATTCCTTGACGTTGCCCTTCTTTGGGATTGGAATGTAAACTGACCTTTTCCAGTCCTGTGGCCACTGTTGTGTTTTCCAAATTTGTTGGCAAATTGAGTGCAGCACTTTAACAGCATCTTCTTTTAAGACTTTGAATAACTCAGCTGGGATACCATCACCTCCACTAGCTTTGTTGTTAGTAATGCTTTCTAAGGCATTATTTAACTTCGCTTTCCAGGATGTCTGGCTTAAGTTCAGTGATTATACCATCGTGGTTGTCAAGGACATCGAGGTCCTTCTTGTATAGTTCTTCTGTGTATTCTTGCCATCTTTTCCTAATCTCTTCTGCTTCTGTTAGGTCCCTACCGTTTTTGTCCTTTATCATGGCCAGCTTTGCATGGAACGTTCCCTTGATTTCTCCAATTTTCTTGAAGAGATCTCTAGTCCTTCCCAATCTATTGTTTTCCTCTATTACTTTGCATTGTTCATTCAGGAAAGCCTCCTTATCTCTCCTTGCTGTTCTCTGGAAATCTGCATTCAGTTGGGCAAATCTTTCCTTTTCACCCTTACCTTTAGCTTTCCTTCTTTCCTCTGCTATGTGTAAAGCCTCATCAGACAGCCACTTTGCTTTCTTGCATTTCTTTTTCTTTTGGATGGCGGTGAGTGCTGCCTCCTTTACAATGTCACGGACCTCTGTCCATAGTTCTTCAGGCACTCTGTCTATCAAATCTAGTCCCTTAAACCTATTCTTCACCTCTACTGTATATTCATCGGGGATGCGATCTAGGTCAAATCTGAATGGCCTTGTGGTTTTCCCAACTTTCTTCAATTTAAGTCTGAATTTTGCAATGAGTAGCTCATGATCTGAGCCACAGTCAGCTCCAGGTCTTGTTTTTACTGACTGGATAGAGCTTCTCCATCTTTGACTGCAAATTATATAGTCAATCTGATTTCGGTGTTGCCCATCTGGTGATGTCCATGTGTAGAGACGCCTCTTAGGTTGTTGGAAAAGGGTGTTTGCTATGACCAGCGTGTTCTCTTGACAAAACTCTGTTAGCCTTTGCCCTGCTTCATTTTGTTCTCCAAGGCCAAACTTGTCTGTTATTCCGGTTACCTTTCGATTTCCTACTTTAGCATTCCAGTCCCCTATGATGATGAGGACATCATTTTTTGGTGTTAGTTCTACGAGCTGTTGTAGGTCTTCGTAGAACTGGTCCACTTCAGCCTCTTCTGCAGCAGTGGTTGGGGCATAGACTTGGATTATTGTGATATTGAATGGTTTGCCTTGGATTCGGACCGAGATCATTCTGTCATTTTTGAGATTGTATCCCAATACTGCCTTTCTCACTCTCTTGTTGACTATAAAGGCCACACCATTTTTTCTGGATTCCTGGCCACAGTAGTAGATATAATGGTCTTCTGAGTTAAATTCGCCCATTCCTGTCCACTTTAGTTCACTGATTCCCAAGATGTTGATGTTCATTCTTGCCATCTCATTTTTGACCACGTCAAGCTTACCTTGATTCATAGATCTTACATTCCAGGTTCCTATGCAGTATTGTTCTTTGCAGCATCGAACTTTCCTTTCACCGTCAGACACATCCACAACTGAGCATCCTTTCGGCTTTGGCCCAGCCGCTTCACTCTTTCTGGGGTTACTCGTACTTGCCCTCTGCTCTTCCCCAGTAGCATATTGGACACCTTCCGACCTGAGGGGCTCATCTTCCGGCGTCATATCTTTTAGCCTTTTGTTACTGTCCATGGGGTTTTCTTGGCAAAGATACTGGAGTGGGTTGCCATTTCCTTCTCCAGGGGATCACGCTTGGTCTGAGTTCTCTGCTGTGGCCTGTCCGTCCTGGGTGGCCCTCCACGGCATAGCCCACAGCCTCATCGAACCACGCAAGCCCCCTCGCCACGACAAGGCAGTGATCCATGAGGGAGCAGTACACATGAGTGCTGTCTGAATGGGGTAGCCATGTGATGACCCCACCCCATCCTCCAGCTGAGAATTAGGGTCCCTCTTTTATTTTGGCCTTAGTTGTTTCAATGAGCACCCCCTTTTAGAGCCTAAGTAGCAGGGGATCTGAAACTTGGGGAGTCTTATAAAGGCACCTGGCTTCAGCCATGACATCGGAAAATCCCAGGAAAAAAAAAAAGAAGGGTGTGCTGGAATTAGAAACTGGTTAAGTGCAATCTCACCCAGCTCAGTGGCATATCCTTCCCAAAGGCAAAAGACTTTCCAACACTGGAGACATCACCAAATATTCTAACATACTCCAGAAGTGTCTGCCCAGCCTAAGGAAGTTGCTGTGTCATTAACTAACTCCCAATTTCTTTTCCCCCTTTTTTTACTCAATCAAGGCTTTTGTGTTCATGCAAACTCAATCTAGAAAGCACTCAAAATCATTAATTTGCCTTCCATCCTGTTTCAGGAGTTACGTTGTCTCACACAGGCTCTTTGTGCCCATGCAGAGTTGGCTCACAGTGGCCTAATCAAGGTATTTCCCCCCCACTTTTTTCTGCCAAAGTTTGACAGCAGTTAACTTTAATCTAGCCAGTGAGATTCCAACATTATATCTTGAACCAATCCAAAGCCAAACAGCCAAAACTCTACCTACCCTGGAGATCTTCTGTCCATATAAGAAGGACCCATGCCCAAGCAAGTTGTTCCTCAAATCCCCAGTCCAGAACTCTGCTGGTCAGAACTTTAGCTTTCTTCTGAGACCCCTGCTATAGTCCGCAGGCTCCCCCACCCTCTCCTCCTTTCTCTGTTCCTTGGACCTCAGCTGCATCTGCCGCTGGACCTCTCCATAACTGAAGCCCCCCCCCCCGATTTAAGATTGTATGTCCCTTCCCTAAAACTTCCCAATTTCACCTTCTTCTTCTTCTCTCTCTCTCTTCATAATTTTATTCTGGGATACCCCTACTGAGATCCACCTTGGTATACATAGAATACACAGAAGGGTATTCCTTCTCAAACCCTTCTCAAACCCTTTTTAATTTCCCCTTCTCTGGGTCCAGTTTGGGTAAAAGCCATTCGGCCAGGAGGCTTCTAGTAGAGTTGTATAGCTCCCCCCTCCCTGGGAAATGTTCTTGATCTTCAAAAAAAGCCTTTCAGCTTCCTTTGGAATTTCTCCGGGCTTTTGTCTGAGCAAGAACTCCCAATGCAATATGAATCTGTTTTAGCTGAAATCTGGTGATGATTGAGGGATGTGGGAGAACCAGTCTGGCACAGTGGTTAGACTGAGGGCCCTCTAACTATTGGGACCCCAGTACATATGGACAGGGGCCTAAGCTTCCCCTGGAACCATTTTTGCAAGTGGAAATGTTCTGGGGAAAACACCATTTGTCCCATTAGGAAATATTACCTGTAGTACATGGGCAGCCCACCAGAATTCCCAGATCTCTTCGGCTGACTGGCCCTGGGAAAAGTGTAATATTGGCTACAGGAGAGGGGAGACTCGGGCACAAATCCCCCCTCATCCACAAAACTCATTAAGTGTTTTTGGGCCAGTCACACTCTCTGAACAGCCCAATCTACTTCATAAAGTTGTTGTAAGGATAAAAGGGAAGAAGGAAGAACTACTTATTTTACTCTGAGCTCCATGGAGATAGGTTAGGATATAAATGCAGTGGATAGATCAATCTTGGTCTTTTCAGTCTATGTATGTCCAGAGTGACTCCTTCTTTCCAACTGCTTAAAGTCTGGGTGCCTCTAAGAAAGGCTCAAACATGTCATAAGCCTTGCCAGAATGGCTTTTTCAAGTGATCCTTAGGCCAACTCCTACACATAAGACACAAACACAGCCCCCCCCCTTTGATTTTACCAAGGCAGGAAAAAGAAACTTTAACCCAAGTTTATAGTGTAGTAGAGGCCCTAAAAGAAGACCAGACTTTTTATTTTATTTTATTATTTTAAAAGACTGTAGCAACATCACAGACAACGAACAGGCCCCAATATATTGTATGTACTCTCTTGATAAGTGCAATTTAGTTTGTAGTTTTTTACTTAATTGGGCCTTACTCTGTGCAGTGTTTTTACTTTACTAATAGATTGTTATGATGTCTGGTGCCCTTGCAACTTGTTGGTGCACTACAAACTGCCTTGAGTCCAAGGAAATAAGGCAGGATATAAACACTGTAGATCAATCTAGAGTTTGCAATGACACTTCAGGGGAGGATAGGGATTTTCAGTGAATATGGGCTCCAGCCATGGCCGTCTTTCCCAATGCAAAATTTGGCTTACAGTGCCATAAGCTTACATTTCCATTTGGAATTTGAAAATTCCATCAGGTATCCTCCTTGGATCATGTAGTTATTTCTTTTAAAATGGCATATAGACCCATAGTCATGGCAAGAGGCCATGGAAAAAAAGTGCCAATGCTTGAACATTTCCAAATTAAGCACTGAACAAAACAGTGCCATTGGAAAAAGGTTGATTCTCAATAGAGCAATTGGGGAAATGCAAGAGGAAGGTTTTCTTTCTTGCCCCTTCCCATCCACCCCCCACCCCTTGTTTGCTTCCTTTCAACTACAGAGCCCTTGCTAATGCACAGACAGAGCTCAGTTCCCTAGTCTTGTGTCTTGGAGCTCATTTGTCAAAGAGATAGATCTCTATGAAAGGCTGTTAGCAGGGCATTTACTGCCCATTTTTCATCCTGAGATGTCATCATCATCCAAGATTAATTAAGGAAAAAGAAAAGACGTCTTGTCTCCCCTTTGTTTTCCCTTTCCCCATCGTTTTACAGCCTTTTTCTCCCCTTTCCATTCATGTATTGAATACTTCTCTGAACAAGGCAACATACAATCTAGGCTTGTTTGCTTTCCTCACTATGGGATCGTACATCATGCTATTGGAAGTAGGTGGGAGAGCTCGTTTATGAGCAAAATCCATCTAGAAAACACTAGCAAAAATGCTGCTTATAGAATTACAGCTTCAGTTTCCCAGAGCAGAGTCCTGGTAACTTGAAGGCTTCATAATAAAACTTACATTTGGAAAAAAAAACCCCCACCTCAATAAGCAGCGTTATTTAGTTACTTGTTTAAGTTAATTTTTCCTCAAGGAGCAGGGCATTTCAGTGCCTGTGTGGTCATTGTCAAACCAAGATGAGGATAAGGGAAAGGGGGAAAGGGGGCCAATTGTCCCAGGACTTACTCATTCAAGTTGGGAAGGGGACTGTGAAAAGGAGCAATGTCAATAGGTCAAAGAAACCAGGCAAGGTAAATCCAGGTGGGCAGCCATGTTGGTCTGAAGTAGCAGAACAATTTTTGAGTCCAGTAGCATCTTTAAGACCAACAAAGTTTTATTCATGGTATGAGCTTTTATGTGCACGCACACTTCTTGAGACACATTGAAATGGAAGCTAACAGTTCAAATATATAGGCAGATGCCTTTACATAGGTGAAGGTAAACTTAAGTATGATGTTAAAACAAGTTCTCTGCTGCTGGGTAGAGGATCTTGGATAGTCTGTAACTAACAAGGAATTAATTAGTGTGTGGGGGGAGACTAGGGAAACAACTTTGATCAACTTTTGGAAGAGTTCTGTTACAAAGGTAGATACCTGGGGAAAAGTCAGTGTGCATTTTAATCTTCTTTCTAATTGCTTAAGAGTAGCCTACTTGCTATGCTGTTATGCAGTTCTGTTTGGAGATGATGCAGTGAACTAAAGCATGCTGTGATGGCCTTTTCTTTAAAATAATTGCTTTTTTCCAGTTCACACTGGTTAGTTTTTCTTTTGTTTACATTGCAGGCCCATTATTTTACTGCTTCTGGTCCATGACTATTTTTCTTGCTGCTTCTTTATTAATATTGATCTAGAGGGAAGGAGAGATCAAAATGGTAATCCATTAGCAATGTGGGAGGGGGGTATCAAGAATGCATCCACTGAACATCAAGGGAAAAGAAAATATAAACAATGTGTGTTTTCTATCTATTGTCTGCCTTCGAGGCACCAGAGGAGTCTTCAAGTGGCAGCCTTGTTTTCTTCCACAATTTTTTCTCTTACGCTGGCTGGATTTGGAAGCAAACTGGTTCTAAACACCTCATTCATAGGTTTCAGAGGTTAGGGCCTGAACTGGAGAGTGGTTGGGATGCAATTGTACAAGATTAATGCTAACTGACCAGCCAACAGGCCCAGAGCTCTGAATGGGGGGAAAAAAACAGGCTTGAGAATGAGTACCGGTAAAGAGCATAAATGAAACACAGTCATCTTGCAGTATTAATGTGATGAGGATACATTGTTTTAAAATGTGATTTCCTCCATTACTCTCATGTCAGCTGATTGTAAAGGGGTTTAAGGCAGGGCAGGCTTCCTGCTGCAGAAGGGAGAGAATGCAAACTTGATTTAGGTTATGATCCACAGCTCATAATGTAGCATTTATTTAAATTTGCTTTTTCTTTTTAAATTTGCTTTTCGTTTATAGATGAAGCATTTCATCATAAACTATAAAAAGTGATACACAATAAGGACCAGTCAACAGTAATAGTCCAAGAAGGCTATGAGGCCTACATGGGGAGAGGCTGTTTTTCACTTGATCAAACAGGGTTAGCTTTACTCTGTCCAGTCTAGGTAATTCATTCCTCTCAAAAAGCACTTGCCTTCCCAAACAGCAATGTCTCTGCCTTTTCTGGCTTTCATGGCCAGAGTTCATTCATTGCTGTAGATTTTCCGGATTGTGTGGCTGTGGTCTTGGCATTGTAGGACCTGACATTTCGCCAGTAGCTGTGACTGGCATCCTCAGCGGTATAACAAGAAAGATGGAGTACTCTCTGTGTCAAGGTGAACAGAAAAATGGTAGGCAGGTAATTTATATCTACCCTGGAAGGTGGGGTAGGGCTAAGTCACTATCTTGTAGTAGTTCTCCAGGCTATGAACATGCTAATGGAGGACCTTTCCTGAGGAGGTTCTTTTTTCTATGGATTGTTTCCTGAGGAGGTTTCCTGTTTCTTGAGGAGGTTCTTTTGTGTGTGGAATGGCTATTGAAATTCTAATCTTATCTGTAGTGCTATCGTCAGCTGCAGAGCATTTTGTGTTTTTCAGAACAGAAAACCATGCCCTATTTATTTTTAAACCCTCTTCTTTCCTGTTGAAATTGCGTTTATGATTATGAATTTCAATGCCTTCCCTATGTAATCTGACATAGTAATTGGAAGTGTTGTCTACTCTTTCAGTGTCTTGGAACAAAATGCTGTGTCCTGTTTGGGTTAGGCTATGTTCAGCCACTGCTGATTTTTCAGGCTAGCCTTTCATGTTCTTTTATTCTTGTCTGAATGCTACACTGTGTGGTCCCAATGTAAACTTGTCCACAACTGCATGGTATGCGGTATACTCCTGCAGAAGTGAGGGGGTCTCTTCTGTCTTTTGCCGATCGTAGCATCTGTTGTATTTTTCTGGTGGGTCTGAATACTGTTTGTAGGTTGTGTTTTTTCAAAAGTTTTCCCATGTGATCAGTGATTCCTTTGATATATGCCAAAAACACTTTTCATAGCCTGTTCATAGCCTGGAGAACTACTACAAGATAATGACTCAGCCCTACCCCATCTCCAGGGTAGGTATAAATTACCTGCCTACTATTTTTCTGCTCACCTTGACACAGAGACTACTCCATCTTTCTGTGTTATACCACTGAGGATGCCAGTCACAGCTACTGGCGAAACGTCAGGTCCTACAATGCCAAGACCATGGCCACACAACCCAGAAAATCCAGAGCAACTAAAGTTTCATTTTTGTTTCTCCTTATTCACCTGATCACAGCTTCAAAGGACTGATTCATCTGGAAACTCTGGTAAAGTGATATATGGTTGGTTGCAAGAGTGCTCCTTACTATAAGAGTGGTTGAGCAGTGAAACAGACTGCCTCAGGAGGTGGCGGATGCTCCTTCGCTGGACATTTTCAAGCAGAAGCTGGACGACCATCTTTCAGGTATGTTGTAGGGCTATCTTTTGGCTATGCTCCTGCAGAGTGCAGGGGGTTGGACTAGATGACCTGCAAGTTCCCTTCCAACTCTAACATTCTATGATTCTAAGCATATTAGATGGCAGCAACGTCCAAAATTCTGGATGAATTCACTGGAAGGTCTCATCTAGGTATTGAAGACCACAGTAGAATGCATGGGGCCTTAAAGAATGGCACAGGTCAGTTCACAAGGTGCTGAAACATCCACTCATTGAATGATCCAAAATCCAAATAACAGTGAGTGGAGCCAGTCACTCCAAAGGCTTGCCCTAGCAAGTGCAGATATTTAGTATGGTCCACTGAGTGAAATGAGGCAGAAGGATCTAAAAAAATAAACATGGATGCATGGCTTCTCTCCATAAGCAGCCAGAGATCATCGCCCAGTGCTCCTAAAATAGACCCTGTCCAATAATCCGGCTGAAAGCTGGAACCAAAAGGGTCACAGGAAGAGCTATCATTCAGGTAAATTAGCAGTGGCTCTGCCACCATACTTTTTATCATCTTGTCAAAAAGTGGAAAATATAATATGGGTCTAAAGTTTGAAAATCATATTTCTCAAGAGGGGGCATTTTTCAATAAAGGCACCACAATTGCACTCTGGTACTGCTCTAGAGTGGCACTTCATATATATGTTCTTGCTGCAATCTTAACAACAACCATGTATGGGAGATCAGTTTTCCTATGCCTCAGGTTGCAGATAGGGGGCTGAGAGACTGGCTTACATGAGGCTATCCAATAAGATCAAAGCAGAGGCATGTTTCAGTTTAGGGACTTCCTGATTAATAGAACAGTTTCTTGGTTGCTATGCTACGCCAGCTGTTGGACATCATAGACATGCTGTTCTGTTATTCAAAGTGTCTTCCTCCTTAGAACTGGTATGGGCTGGTGGAGGAAAATCAGTATTTAGCTATACCAGAAGGGGGTTGGATCCAGCAGAAAATTTCTTCTGGCAGTTTTTGCTGATTCCCCCTTTTGTGCTGTTTCGGGGGGGGGGCATGTCCACAGGAGCAACATTGGAGGGGAATTTTTTGGTGCACCAGGAGGGGAAAGATGAAGCAATCCTGGCCCACTGACAAAATTCCTTAATCTAGTGATGATTCTATGCAAGATCCAGTCCAGGATCTAGAAACGCAATTATACCAAACACTTGTTGGTAGGAGATAAAAACCAATTGAGCTTTGACTTGACAGATAAAGGATGTATTACAAGAGATCTGAAAAGTAGATTATTTAAATCTGATTTCTAGTTCAGCCAGAATTACTATGAAGTCTTAATCTGGGGAATTACATTTAGGATCGTCTGAATTTATTTTGGGACTAACACTGCTCAATTTATACCCAAACACATTACCACATAAGTATGGCAAGTCATCAGTACTCTCTCTTTTACACACCCCTCCCACGTCCAGAAAAGATTGACAAAAAATTCCTACCATGCATGCAATGGCTGAGGATGTGTTGTGTGATGTCATGAAACAAAATAAAGGAAAGGAAACAATGAGAATATTCAAGAAAGAAGAACAATAGAAACTTAATCTCTAGTCAGTTCTCAGGGATATTCCCAGGGCTTTGAGATCAAATTGAAGATTGGCTGCCACCCTTAGGTAATCACGGCAAGAATTATAAAGCTTATTGTATTATAGTTCACCAGCAAGGTATGATTTTAATGGGTATACATTACAGATCTGTATTTTGTATCTAGTAAAACCATAAAGCAGGAAGTGCATATGCATATTTTTAACACTGCATACATGCAGAAATATGTCATATATATTGTGCAGTAAGGGGATTTAAAAGGTGCACTTATTTGCTTCCCTCCACTTGCAATGGATGTATATCATTCATTCTAAAAATATGGTTTTTTGCTATGTTACAGGTATAAAAGGAAACCATCACGAAAATTCTGAAAAATGTGTTTGTATATTGTGCATATTGCTGAATTGCACAGGTGTATATGGACTGCAGTAAGTGATGGGGGCAAAGCTTCTAATTAAGGCATACAGAGTCACACTTCATGAATGAAGAATCTCTAAAGTCCATTCCTCAGCAGTTCCAGCCCAACTCAGAGTGGTCCATAATGGACCCTCTGCCATGATCCCTACCCACCACTGCCATCTCTTCCCTTGTCCACCTACAGGAAAAGCATCAGTAGTTCAGAGTAGTGCCCTTGCACTATCATGTTTGCAGCATGCATCATCAATCATGGCACCCACCCCAGATATTATGTGTCTTTCTTTCAGTTGGATCTTGTCAAAAGGGAGAAGCACGGTGTTCTTCAAGATCTCAGCCTTACTCACTGGCAGTACTGCTGTCTTGTCAGGATTCAGTTTCATCTTGTTCACTTGTTGCCATTTAACCATGGCAGTAAGACACTTGTTCAGGGCCCATTCAACATCGCCAGGCAGTTTGGATAAAGAAACATAGAGCTGGTTACCATCAGAATGTTGATGACAGCCTAGCCAAAGCTATGAATGATTTTTTCCTAAGTGCTTTACATTGAGATTGAACAGCAACTGGGATAAGAGTGAGCCTTGTGGAACCCCACAAGATTAATCCCACACGGTTAAAAACTAAGTCAACTGGACTTTGGATATGTTTGTAAGTAATGTGGTTTGATTTCAAGCATCCAAAGATCACTCAACAAAGTTAGCCACTTTGGGTCCTGTTGATCAGGAGAAAGCAGGATCTATCTATAAATCAAACTTAAAAATAAAGTAAATCATTTTACCAGTCCATTCCAAAACTAAAATGTTGTGGATTGAGGTTAGTGATTTACCCACTCAATTCACAACACTTAAGGAAATCTTTAGCTCCCTAAGTGTGGAAAACGGCATGGAACCATTAGCATGTGCTCGGAGGGAAGAGGAATGGTTAGTGATAGGCTTCTAAAGAGAAATCTGAATCAGATATATGCAGCTTGACTTTTCTTCAGAAACCTGACGTGCTCTCTTGCAATTCATTCTTGTTTTCCATTCCCCACAGACACTGTCCCTTCACCAATGGAAGTAAATTTCCTGCTTCATTGGTTCTGACTTCCAGCAGAAGATCAAAACCTGTCACTCTAGACAAAATTGCAAAAAAAAAAAAAAGAGTTCAGTACAGCATGGAAAGTCTATTCTGGCTTATGCAGAGTAGTTTATACATTGGCCAGTCATTTAAAAGGGATATGTTGCAACTTTGTGAATCCAGAAAAAAAATAATCTCACCACACAGCCATCCACCTTGAGCCACAGTAGTATTCATTTTGCCTTAGGAACAAATCTCATTGAACCCACTCAGACTTATTTCTGATTATAAATACATAGAATCAGGCTGCTGGTGGACTTCAAAAACTTTCCTGACTATCAGGGGCATTTTTTATATTATGGCCGAGGACAGACTGGCAATTTGCCCCGGGATGGGACCCGGGCTGACAACGACTCAATATCGGATTAAATGGAATGTTCACACAGGCACATCTGCCTGGCGTCCCCCACCCGGAGCTTACCGGAGCCCTCGCGCTTCAGTGCCGGATTAAACAAACACCTGATAAAAGCCTTCGCAAATACAAAAGCCTGCGTTCGTCGCGCGTTTCTCCGCTTCCGGGGAGTCTGAACGCGCAGGCGAAAAGCCGGGAGCAACCCGCGTTGGGCACGAGGCAGCAGCACTGTGATTGGCTGCGCTCCCCTCCACTGCCCAATGTGGTGCCGGCATTGCAAAAAAAAAATATCGGCAAAATGCGCTTATGCGCATGAGCGCATGAGTGCTCATGCGCACATACACCCATACACCCACAGCCGAATTAATGGGGAAATGGCGAATATAGCACACCTATGACGCGGCAGTCTGAACGCTCCCACGCGCCTCCGTCCTGTATCTTCTGGCAGCGGCCCTCGCTGTGTGGACGGGAAAACCCGGTATAGTTTAATCCGGGGTTTTTTTTGCCGCGACTGGCTACCGGGGCAAATTGCCAGTCTGTCCTGGGCCTATGTTTTGTATGTAAGTACCATTATCTGAGTACAAAATACATGCACAGGACTCTAATTTTCAATGGCAAATGCATGTTGAAATTGACCTTTTCCTCTTTACAGTATATTTGAATGGGAATCTTATCTTCTCTTGTTTGATCCTTGTGCACTTTAAAGAGGAATGAGGCAGTTTCTGTGCACCTGCCAAAATGATACTCCACACATGTATATTAATATCTATACCTATGAAGTGTAGTGTAAGAGGTGTTGCTCAAGAAGAGATAAATCTCATTACATTATTATTATGGCGCACATTATATGCTCTCTCAGGTGCACACCGACAGTTTCTTTGTATTTGCTTTGGTTTGTTTCTTAAAAAAAAGAAAAGAAATGCTTTCATTTATTTTCTTTATTACAGGTGTTCATTTGTTTATTCTTTTCTTTATTCATTTACTTTTCACTGAAAACATATTTCAGGCTATAACATTTTTTGTTTCAATTCATTTGGGATGTCATTGGCATATGAGATTCTTGCTGCCAATTTTGAGGCAGGAAGGAGGGCACATCTTAATGCTACTGGCAATTAAAGACAGAGCACATTTCTAGATGTTCCTTTTATTTCCCAGTCCAATTGAGATGAAAGTCTAAGGGATTGTTCCCTTCACTCACAAGATGCTCAGTGGAAAAAAAAAAACCAGACAGGCCAATATTTTATAAGCAATTAACATTTCACTTGCAGGGAAACATTTGGCAGCCCTGCAATGTCAGAATGGCAGGGTATGCACAGGGAGGGGTATAGAAGGCAGGAAGGCAGACTTTTGGCACCCCAAGAAAACAGACAGCTCTGTAGACTGGGCATATCTGACCCTTGGGAGCCCAGGCATTTATAACAGGTTTGGAGACCCTCTTGAGTTTACCATTAGGGTTGCCAGCCTCCAGGTGGAACCTGGGGATGCCCCGGAATAGTCAGTCCCTCTGGAGGAAATGAAGGCTGTGGAGGGTAGACTCTGTGGCATTATACCCCACTGAGGTCCTGGTCCTCCCCAGTCTCCACCTCCAAATCTCTAGGAGTTCCCCAACCTGGATCTGGCAACCCTAACCCTCCCATCTCTCGCGGGTGGCCAGGTGGGTCCTGGCAACCTTATATGCCCCCATTCATTGAGATGGCCCTAAGGGACAAGGCCTTTTCTCTGGTGGCAGGTGGAATGCAAATGCCTGATACCTTCTTTGTTAATATTTAGGCACTAAGTACTGTAAACTCACTTCTATTATTTTAAGCTTTTAGTATTCTTTTTTTTTTTAAATTGAGGCTGGTTCTGTCTCTCACACACTGATGGCTCTCTTAATGAACTTTAAAGCTACTCAGTGGATTTTATATGCTACTGAACTGGAATGTTACAATTGTTAATGATTGCTTTTTATTCTTTTAGTTTTGGTTAGCTTTGTTTTTACTGTATCACTTGCAAATTAATTTAACTTTATTTTGAGTATATAAATGAGTTACAGAAACATTTTTTTTTTAAAAAATCAATAAATCTTCTTCAGAGCCACTCAACTGATTCATCAACGTGCCTCTCTTTTATATTACCTTCTGACTCTCTCTCACCTGTGCAGAATACAGCATTGAAATACAAACAATTAAAGACTCTTCTGGGTAGTTCCTGAAAATTATCAGTTTTTGAATTTGGATTCAGCCTTATAACTGTATTAAAAACAGGGTGTGTTTGAGTTCAGTTTGTTACTATCTCACTACACATCCCTACTATTCCATGAATGGAGAACATTTTAGTTGTAGTGTTATAAGTCTAATATTTCTATTAGTGGATGATTTATAATACCAACCTCTAGGGAACAAGTAGGAATCAAAAATACCCTGAAAAGTATATTGGTTTGTTTCAAATATAGTAAAAATGGTTTATGATAACTATGGTTAACTTGTAAAAATAAGAATCAGCTTCTAGACAATCATTCAGATTTTGGTTTGTAATGAGAAATTTTGATTTAATTGGTCAGGGAGACTGCTAGAAATAGTGGTTAAACTGAGAGAAGTTTGAATTTTGAGCCATTCTGGGCGCGTATGAGAAATGAATGATGGTAACACTGGGAAACAAGAAGAAGAAGAGATTTGATTTATATCACTTGGAGTCTCAAAGTGGCCTACAACCTCGTTTCCCTTCTCCTCCCCACAAGAGACATCCTGTGAGCAATGCTCACTCTAAGCTGTGCAGTCTCCTGAGCAAAAATTCTACTTTGTGAGCTACTGGCATTAAAGTTGTGAGCAAGCAATTTGGCGACTGCATAAATTAGTTTGCTCTGGAGCCATCCTTCCTGAGCTAAGACAAAAATATGTGAGCCAGAGACTAAAAAACTGTGAGCTAGCTCACACTCACTCAGCTTAGAGGAAATATTGTCTGTGAGGGAGGTGGGGCTGAGAGAGCTCTTCTGAGAACTGCTCTTGAGAGAACAGCTCTGAGAGAACTGTAACTGACCCAAGGTCACTGCAGCAGCTGCATGTGGAGGAGTGGGGAATCAAACCCAGTTCTCCCAGATTAGAGTCCATGCTACTAACTACTACATCCAGATAAACCAGAATGCCTGTGTTTATGCATCGTGGAAAACCCTAAGTAGAGTAGCTGTGGTTAATAAGACAACTTCAGACCAGGGGTTTAGATCTTGATCTGACATAGCTGGCTTGTGTCTGGACAATCATATGGACAAAAGTTTATTTTAAAAAATATTGTGTTTCCACATGGTGTCTGAACCACACGTCTGAAATGAATACATTTTAAATCTCACACTGAGATGAATGCCAAATTAGAATGTGTCACCATGTGTTAATTGGATACAGTATTGCATGGAGACATCATCATCAATACATCTAATTCTCACCATGGCCAAATCTGTGCGTACTTAAACGAAGAGGCTGGGACCATGAACAAACTGGACAGATCTTTCTACAACCTGAAAAAAGTCCCATGTTCAAAGAAAAATATGATTTAAAATACATTGGTGGCGTTACCTCCCCATGATAAAAGGATCACCTGTAGCTTTAAGAAATGTATGCCCTCAGCAGCTATTGCTAGGCAACCATAACAATACTGCTAGCCTTCAAGCCTTGGTTTCTGTCTGTAAAAGGCAAGGGAAAGGGCCGTTTCCAGTGTTGTTATGGCTTTTGAAGAAGGACTTGTAGTCATGCCTGGCAGCAGCCCCCAGGCAACTTGCTACCAAGCAACTTGCATGACTCATCCAGGCCTGGCTGCTTGCTACTGTTCAACAGCATCCACCCCATGGAAGCCAGTATGGGGTATTTTTTAGTGTTTCATAGTGGGATCTGGGAGGCTCAGGTTCAAATCCCCAATTTGCTGTGAAAGCTCACTGGGCGACTTTGGGCCAGACACACACTTTGGACCAGTCAGCCTAATCTACCTTACAGGGCTGATATAAAGATAAAATGGAGAAGAAAATGCTGTAAGCTGTTTTGGTCCCCATTGTGGAGAAAGATGGGATATAAATGAACAATATAATTAGTAAATATAGCTGAAGATGGAGGGGCAGATAAAAGGTAGGTTGCTTGGTGGATGTAAAGGAGAAAAGGAAGCAAGGAAAGGTGAAGTTATGGGGGCTGTCAGGAGAAGGGAAAAGGCAATAGTGTGGAGAATGGATACAGGGGAAAGTGAAGTATCCCCCCCCCCATCAAGTCCTTGCAGGCTTTCTGCCATGCAACTGGGCCTGGTTCAGCTGGCACCACATAATTTTGCCAGAATTTTTCCAGGAAGAGGCAGCTGGGGGAAGGTAAGAGGGAGGTAAAGCTGAAGACAAGGCAGCAAATAAGGTTAGGTTAGCTAGGAGGTGGAAAGGAGAGAAGAAAGCAGGGAAAAGAAAATGGCTATTGAGGCTATCATTAAAGGGAAAGAAGAAACAGCATGAGAGAGAGAAATGAGAAGCCCCAAGTCTTTGCACATTAATCTTCATCTGAGGTCTGTAATGATGTTAGGAACCATGTAGCAATGTGTGAAAACTTCCTCAAGTCATTGAAATCATCAAAATTATTTTTTGGTTCTTTCTCAACAAAGATTCTCCAGATGTAGAGTTTCCTCTAGATCCTCCAAATTCAACATCAACATTTTTTGCTTAAGAATTTGAACAATTGACTCAGGTTCCTTGGAAGCGAAATTCAGCAGCATTTGTATGTGTTAATATGTGCATGTCTGTGAATAAATTATGCTGATTATGTAACAAGGTTTCCTCTTGAAATACCTTATGTTGAATGTGTTTCCCATCTCTGTAATAGCTTTTGACCCCAAATACATGATAAGATACTGTTTGGAAACTGACCCATACTAGCTGAACCTTGCCTGAGACAATTTTTTACTGCTCCCTCATAGTGTGCAGCCTTTGACAGAGCACTTCCCAACCACATCATTAAATCACTCCAGTCATTCAGTGCCTTTGCTTTTCAGGGCTTGCTGTTTTGTTTTGCTGTATTCCTCTTTGCCCTGGATACTGACCACAGGTATGTTGCAAGGAAAGAAGGCAATGCAATGTGTTACAAAATAAATAAAGCAAACTAGGAATGCCAGCACACATTTGCAGCAAACATTGTTCCAGTTTTTACATGGATATGTATAAAAATGTGTACATGTCTGCCATTTTGCCACTGTCTCTTTCACCAAGGCCACACACCGAGTACTGGCTCTTTAAGATTGAGCTAAGTCTTGGCCATCGTTTGAGTGCTCCTGTTCCCCTAACATGCCCTGTTGGTGCTCCCCATCACACCTGTCTCCTTGCCTCCCATTGGTGAAAGCTGTGACATTGGGGTTCCAACAAGCCCAACTCTCTTCTCAGTCCTCCTCCACCTGGCACATCCCTGTCAGCATTGACCTGGCTGCCTCCTCTGACAGCTACATTTCCAAGTTCTTCTGTTGGCTCCAGCACTTCTTGCCTTGTCTGCTACAAGACTGGCAAGTGGACAGGCTCCTACTGTCATCCATCAGCTTCCTTCCTTCTGGTCACTCTCTTCCCTTCTTCCACCATCTTTTGATGGTCCCACCAGCTGGAGCACACCCAAGCACGGGGGGGGTTTGCAAGCCCAGCAGAAGCATTGAAATGTACTATTGCCCAGCAGAACCCAGTGCCAATGTGGCAATGCAAGCTCAATCACAATCCAAGCAGGAGGAACACAGTGCCCAGCAGTATCAGTACACTGTCATTGCAAGCGTAAAAAGATGTATCACAAAGCACAAAGTCAGAAATCCAAGCGAGGGTGGGGTGGGATTTTGCAAACTCTATGCCAGAGAATGGGAAGTGGACACAAAGGAATGCAGCAATGGAGAGGGGGAGCTCTTTTGAAACAGACATGACTAGTCTGAAACTGACAACACTGTTTCCAAGGCTGGAGAATCCTCCCCCCCCCCAGTCTGTCTGGAATGGGCAGGAATTCTTGAAAGTTCATGGAAAGTTCATGCTGGTTGACCTGGCACAAACTTCAGCTTGTGAACCATGAACTGGCCAAAATTCATAATGAACTTCAGTTTATGAGTCAGTTGATGCCCATCCCTAGTCAGCTGCCAAGGTGGAAAAATCCACAAGCTCTGACAGAAAACCTTTCAGATTCATCAGACACCACACCTGTGGAGGAAGGAAGAAGCAGTAAGTCTGAACTCTACCAGATAATGATCTGTCCATGACAAGGGAGTAAGCCTCCACCTCCAGATCACCATTTCAATCAAGGAACAAGCAATTCTTTCTTTTTACCTGTAAATGAAGTGCATTTGTATATCTAAACTGAAGCATTAATTTAAAAATCTGCTGAGCCCTAAAATAAGCAATTAGGCAGTCAGTTTCTAACAGGGCAAAGCTCATAATATGTCCAGGCAGTGGTCTAGTACAGTGAAACTTCATTGGTTCACAAATTTGTTCCTGAGCACAATTAAAGGTGCTTCTAATCTTTAAAATCCTTCATGTTCTGGGATGCAGATATCTGACAGACCAGCTTTAGCTATATAGACTCCACTCCACTTATATAAGAACATAAGAGCCTTGCTGGATCAGACCAATGGTTCATCTAGTCCAGCATCCTGTCTCACATGGTGGACAGCTAGTTCCTCTGGAGGGCCAACAACAGGGCATAGAGGCTGAGACCTTTCCTTGATGTTGGCTCCTGGCTCTGGGATTCAGAGGTTTAATGCCTCTGATAGCAACACCCTGAGGGCACTAAGGCTCTTTGACTTGTGTGGCTAGCCGATAAACCACATAGTAAAACAATTTATCCAGACAGTAAAGGGTAACAAAAGAATTTATTTGAATAAAGGAACACCTCACAGCTCATAGATGTTCAATGTGTTACAGCTGGGAGCTTGCTTATATGCTCTTCTTGCTCCTCCTCACTTTACATCATCACTGACATCATTTAGATATGTTCAGTTTAGATTACTTTGTCTGGTAAGTCATGAATCACATATTTGACAAACAGGATGTTACTTAGCTGTGTCCCAACTCTACAATGCAGGAGCTTGTCTCGTTATGTTGATTTATATATCTGTTCATTTTCTTTTGGCTGTCTACCTAGATTCCTTTCACCTTTGAATGAATTCTCAGACTGAGTTCATTTTTAGCACAAAACTTAGATGTTTTCATTACAAAATGGCTCTTTTACATTAATACATGCATATGAAAGTATAACAATATTTTAAAAGCATTTTATAAGCTTATTTTCACTAAAGGTATACAAAATATGAAAAATATAAAAAACATATATTATTATAATGACTTTCTAAAGAATTAAACCCTTTACATGTATTATTGTAGTGTTTCAAAGTAGCCTGTGGCATAAAGCTCTTGTAGATACACTGAATCTATCAGTTCTTATTTTGATCCATCAGAATATTTTTGTTAATTTTACAAAGCTTCTTTTGTTTAGATTGAAACTTCTAATTTGTAAAATATACTATCTTACTTTAGCCAGCAGGGGGTTCCCTTGTATGATACAAATTCTGTACCTTTTAATTGACTTCCAGGTGTGCATGATTTATTATTTTGTTTTCTTAAACCTTTTGGAAAGTCTCCCAACTTTCTGCTTATTAGTAGCTCTCAAACACAGTTCCTTAAAAACTTAACTCGTTTTCTCTTTTTCAATAAACATTCAAAAACATTTTATCCATAAGCTTTCAATCTCAGCTATAAATATTCAGCTATAAACATTTACCTTTTAAGAATTATTCTTTGCTATAAAAGCACCATTAAAAACTTGGATCCATTTTGCATGGAAAATACAATTGAACTTTATTTAACCCTATTAATTTTGACACCCTTTAACTGAGCTTGTGAATCCTTGCCACATCAGTTTTAAGTCTATAAAAACATCTTGACCAATTATATTCTAGTTCCTGTGGAATAAAAGATGGAATCATCAATTTTTAGCTTTGACAACCGATTATCATGGTGCTTTCTGTTATTCCAATTAAAAATATGAAGTCTTTTCTTCTTTAATAGATATATCAGAAGCTGAAATGAACTTCTGAGCTCACTCTTTGAAGTAGAGAGGCTCTCATAAATCTTCACTTATGATAGTTAGAAAGTACGTCCTAATTGAAAATCGGCTAAGTTGCCTGGGACAGAAACACCTGCAGTTTGCTCACAATTAAAATTCCTTTTCTTTGAAGCAAGGGCTGGAACATGTCAATTAAGTTTGACTTAAAACACCTGTGTTCTTTACAACTGTGCTTAGTGATTTAAACTGTTTGTTAATTCTCCAGGAGAGCCCCAAAGAATTTCTCCCCAATGGTTCCTGGAAATCAACAATAATCAATAGAAAATCACTTGAACCTTTGAATTGTCCTCTACACCTCTGAATGTGGCAGTTCCCCTCAGTCACCATGGCTAGCAGCCATTGATAGACATCATCCATGTATCTATCCAATCCCACTTTAAAGCTGTTTATTCCTGTGGCCATCATCACTATATCCCCTGTCACAGAATTCCACATTTTAATCACTCTCTGTGTAAAGTGGTATTTCCTTTTGTTCATCCTGAACCTACTGCCAATCAGCTTCATTGGATGCTCTCGAGTTCTAGCATTTTGGGAGAGGGAGAAAAAAAAATCTCTTTGTCAACTCTTTCCACCCCATGCATAATTCTATAAACCTCTATCATGTCCCTCTTAGTAGTCTCTTCTAAACTGAAAAGTCCCAGACTCTTCAGCCTTTCCTCATAGGAAAGGTGCTCCATCCCCCTAAACATCTTGGATGCCCTCCTCTGTACTTCGTTCAGCTCTGCAATGTCCTTTTTGAGATATGGTAACCAGAAATGTACACAGTATTCCAAAAGAGGCTGCATCATACATCTGTACAGGGGCATTACAATATCAGTCATTTTATGTTCAGTCCCTATTTTAAAAATTGTGGTAACATTTGCTACTTCCCAGTCTTCTGGTACAGTGGTTGAATTTAGTGATAGGTCATATACATGGGTTAGGAGATCAATTATCTCATATCTGAGTCTCTTAAGAACTCTCAGGTATATGCCATCAGGATATGCCCAATAACTATGTTTGAAAATGCTTTCCTTCTGTGAGGTTCATTTGGTGTCTGCTTGTTCCTTGGTCTCCTCAGTGGTACCCATTCTGTGCAAGAGCCCACCATAGGAGGTGCATAGAGTGTCTGTTTTTTTGGTAAGGTGCCATAAACCACACAGAGCTATTTTATTTCAGTGAGCTTCTCATTACCTTGGAGTCTTTGTCTGGGCAGCCATCCTTCTTTCTGCTTCAAGTGGCAATGGTGCCCATCAAGGTGGAGCCAGATGTGAAAGTTCCTTCCTCCAGATTAAATCTTCCAAAAATGGACCCTTCACCCTCTGTGCCAAAGGATTTTATATTTTCTGTCTGTCCACCCTCTCTGTGGGTCCAATTGCTCTATCCTGAGGCTGCCAGGAAGATCCTGCTTAGCTTCCTACATCTCTCCATCCTGGGTTTGCCAGGAAGATCCTGTCTAGCTTCCTGCACAGCAAGCCTCTATTACCCTCTGTGTTTGAGATTCCAGCCCAAGTGTGAGCTGGGCATTTCATTCTCTTTGGTAAGGAGGGCTGTTTGCATTTCCAAAACTTTGATGGTTAGGTATTTGTCAGAGCCATTGACCTGATGGGTGATACCTGGAAGCAACTGACCCCCCCCTTTGTCAGATTCTCTGGTTTGGTATAGCCAGGTATCTTTAGAAATTTAGCAGCATGCACAAAGGCATCTCCAGCCTGTCTGTGTGTGCTGACAAGAAAGAAAATTACATGGAACCTCTTTTATATTTGCAAACTAATATAAGTTCCTTTATTTATAGGACTCCATTCTAAACAGGATAGAGTAGAGACAGGATAGTAGTATAATCTAACTAGGATGGATACAGATGCAGGATGCATGTCCTGCATCTATGATGCCAAGATGGAGAGTTTTTTGCAAAGTGCGTGTGTGCTGGAGGAGGCATCAGAATGGAAGGAAGGAAGTCTTTTCCCTAAGAGTAGCATTCTACTTCAAAGGGATAGTATCAGAGAGAGGAAAACAAAATATGGTCAGTTTCCTGAGCCCACCTGTCTCTCTGACTCTATTGTAGCCCCCTCTGAATGCTGAGGCTAAGAGACAGTGTACAGTCCTTGACTTCTAACACTTTTGTCTGTCTACTGCTCAGAGATTAAAAATGTTTAAAAACCAATTCTAGGGTTTGGGCAGAGCCCAAGTCTCAAAATAAAATGCATGACTCCACAGGCTACATGCTGGATGTCCTTTGAGCATGATCAGAAGTGTGCTGTTCCCTCCAATATGAAACAGTACGGATAAAATTAGAAATCATTTAAAAGAAGAAATTTGGTAGAAATTTGTCCTTCTGTATATCTGGTTGGCTCTGGGACTTTTCCCCAAGTAGTTTAGTTGGTGTGTTGCTTCCTGTTTCCATGTGGCAAGCTACTTTTTCATCTCGGTGCATAGGACACTTGCACATCTTCACCCAGCCCTATTCTTTCCTCTCCACTGTATGAAGGATTGGTGCATTTGTCTGCACAGTGATATAAGCAGAAGGCAAGGCTGCTCAAGCAAGGATATTGAAACCCCAATGTACTTTATCCACAATCACACTGAGATGTCTTCCCTCTTCACACCTCTTATACACTCAAGGCTGACTTCATTGATACTCTTTTTACAGTTAACTGATCTGCAATATAATGGAAGTTTGCTGGAGGGTTTCCCAAGCCTTTGGATATTGGTCTGAGACAGCTGTCATGAAATGTTGGCAATAATACAGAAGATAGTTGTGTGCCTGTTTCATAGTAGTAGAGCATATCACTTCTGGGACTCCTGTTTTGGTTTCTGAATTCATAATATGCATTAGAGTGGGCAATGAGAACTTGTAACATGCCAGATTTGTACAACGGGGGAGGAACACAGAATATCCGAGACATGGAAGTGGCATGGAACTTGTATGCCAAGCTGCCCTTCCTTATTCTGTTCCTTCATTGTTCTCTGAGAGTTCATTCTTTCTGAACTATACACTTTCTGACTTCCAGCTTACTAAGACAGGTTCTAAAATTAATTTGGGAATTGGTGCACAGCCTGCATTACCGTCTGTTCATCTGCATTTTCCCCACACATATTATCATACGTGCACATTGATAAAATAGTGTTAAAAACCCCTGATGTGTTCATATGTATTTCTGCATCAAAATGCTTTTTATGGCAGTGAATATGGACTCTGGAACATTGCAAAAATGAAGAAGAGCAATCTTGATATTAGAGATTTTAGGCACAGAGGTGCATGTGAGTAAAGTGATGTTAACTTGTTCTTTGGTTTGATTGTTAGGTTTTCAACTTGTAATATGTGGATCTTAGAATTGTAATATGTTGATCTTATTGTACATTTAGTTGTTGAAAGCCACCGTTAGCCCTGCTTGGCAGAGAAAGCAGTGGGATATAAGTTAAATGAATAAATTAAAGTTGCTCTACTGCCTGCAGCTGTGCTGTCAAGGCACAACCAGCTTATGGCAACCCCAGCAAGGGCCTTTAAAGCAAGTGTGAATAGGGTTGCCAGGTCTTACCTCCAGGAGTGGGGGGCAGGGTGACATTGCTGCACAGAGTTTTGCCCAAAATACCAGAGGATCCCTCTGGTGTGATGACATCACTTCTGCATGATGTCATCAGGTTGGGAACATCATTCCAGGTCATGGCTGTTGGGGGTGGGGCTTTCCCTGCTGGCCAGCTGGCCAGTGGCAGGCAGGAGCCTGTGAAATTGGGGGATCCCCTGCTTCCACCTGGGGGATGGCAACCCTAAGTGAGAAGCAGAGGTGATTGGCCACTGCCTTCTCTGTAGAGTCTTCTTTGGTGGTATCCCTTCCAAGTATGACCAAGCTTAGCATCTGAGATCTGACAATATCTGGCTATACCATGCCACCTTCCCACAGTGCAGCTACATATAGGAGGAGATTTTTGCAAAGGGGCCAAGAAAAATGAGGTATGACACTTGATGAATGGGCACATGCAAAGAGAATTTTTGTGCAGCCTAGTCATTCAGAATAGTGGGGCTTTGTATCCAGGCACTTACCACCCATAGACATTATTGGCACTGTTTGCAATGTGGTAGCCTACCCTGCCAACAGGTATAGTGACAGTTCAGGATTCACTGGTCACCAAGGGGCAGAGCATAACTTGCTTGGGCTTCCAGGTTCTGATTGGCTATGGTAATGATCTGTGTGTGTGTGTTTTGTCTGCATTGCACTGTAGGGGAGCATAGAAGGTTCAAATTGGCATTGTAAATTTATTTATCAAAATGTGGGGCTGATTAGGCCCTACCTAGATTCCACAGAGCAGGCAGGAACAGTGTGGGTTTGAGTGGGAAAACTTCAGGTACAACAGTGAGAACGCTAAGGCATCAGGATAGTGAAAAGGGGTTATTACAGGGTTTCACACTTTTTTGAACCTATGGGCCCTTTTGGAATTTTAAAAACGAGCAGTTAGCACCACAACAAAATGGTTGCCACAGGGGTGGGACCAGTTGCAAGACACAGGGAGGTTCCACAAAATGGTAAGAGATTCCAAGTCAAGCATCATCTTATGTTGGAGGCAGTGGAGGAAAGCTAGGATTAGCTTTTTGCTTTGAGGAAAAAGCAAGTGGACACCAGAAAACACAGGCTCCATGTTGGGGATCACTGGATTATCCAGACCGGCTAATCCCAAATCATGTGACCCCAATATTACAGCAATTACACTGGTTTACAATTCACTCTTGAACACAGTTTAAGGTGTTGATTTTGACCATTAAAACCCTACATAGGTTGGGACTGGGGTATCTGAAGGACAGTCTTCTCCCATACATTCCTCTCTGGGAACTAAAATCACAGAAGATTGTTCCATTGACCAAAGAAGCTCATCTGGTGGGTACAGAAGAGGGGGCCTTTTCAGTGGTAGTCTCAGGTTTATGGAACAATCTCTTTTGCCTCCCGTTTTTAACCTGCTTTGTCTGAAGCAAATCTGAGAAGCATAGATTGCTCCATGCCCTCTTGCACAGTAGATCTTCCAAGACAATATCACACTGATAGGATAAATCTTAATGTTATAAAGAATAGAATGTTCATGGTTGAAACAAAGGATATGACACAATTTAACTGTAGAGCTATTTCTGTGCTCCTATAAATATGCAAATAGCTGTTGCTTTCCAGCTCTGTTGGAATGAGCCATTGTCAATGAACAAGTCTTTCACATCTGTTTTATGTTGACAAATATCTTGGCTTGGACAATGTTGTAATAGGGGACCTATAGATTTTATGGTATTTCTGTGTTGGTTGTATAGTGCTATATCAGGATTATAGATTTCCAAGTCCCTTAGTTATAGACATGAGAATGGTGCTCAGCTAAAACAACACATAAACATCCCAGTTTAAATTCCATCCAGAAAAACCATGAATGCCCCTTAAAAGAGAAGACTGTTTTTAGTCTTCCTCTGGACTGAAATGATTCAGCAGATGGTGGCAATGATCTGCTTAAAATAAATATCTCCTCTGCAGTGCAGCACCAAAAGTGGCATGAAGATGTATCCCTCCCACATCAGAGCCCACAATAAGCAGTGAGCAGAGCTCCAACAGGTGAGGAGATTTGGAATACTGTGTACAATTCTGGTCACCACAACTCAAAAAGGATATTATAGCATTGGGAAAAGTGCAGAAAAGGGCAATTAGAATGATAAAAGGGTTGGAACACTTTCCCTATGAAGAAAGGTTAAAGTGCTTGGGGCTCTTTGGCTTGGAGAAATGACAGCTGAGGGGTGACATGATCAAGGTTTATAAAATAATGCATGGGATAGAGCAGGTTGAGAAAGAAGTACTTTTCTCCCTTTCTCATAATACAAGAACTCATGAGCACTCAATGAAATTGCTGAGTGGTCGGGTTGAAACAGATAAAAGGAAGTACTTCTTCACCCAAAGAGTGATTAACACATGGAATTCACTGCCACAGGAGGTGGAGGCAGCTACAAGCATGGACAGCTTCAAGAGGGAATTAGATAAACATATGGCGCAGAGGTCCATCAGTGGCTATTAGCCACAAGGTATAGATAGGAACTCTCAGTCTGGGTCAAGTGATGCTCTATATTCTTGGTGCTTTGGGGGGGGGGCAACAGTGAGAGGGCTTCTAGTGTCCTGGCCCCACTGATGGACCTTCTGATGGCACCTGGTATTTTTGGCCAATGTCTGATAGAGTATTGGACTGGATGGGCCATTGGCCTGATCCAAGATTGGCTTCTCTTATGTTCTTATGAGATACATTGACGTATAACCACAGGACCAGAAAGTTATAGTCTGGTGTCATTAAAAAATAGAATCAGAGCTGCAAAGAAAAAAAAAACTTACAATGAACTCACCCTGTTTTAATCAAATCCCAGCCACTGAGCGTATCCCCCTCCATAAGGACAGTATAACATCCCTCCTCCCTTTCCTCCTTCAGCTGTACGGAGTGGCTACAGCTTCAGCCTCTGCAAGCCAGACATTTGTTAAGTGATGATGTCACCGGAGCTTCAGGAAGCTTCTGTCTGCAGGGAGTGACAGACTGTGCCTCACTGCACCCACCTGCCATGTCCTTCTCCCTCTACCTATCTGGCCAGCACTATGCAATTGACATGCTCATTATTCTAGCGGAGCTCAAGTGAATCAAAGTGACAATCAAAGTGGCTTGGCTGAATGAATTAAAACATAAAAAAGAAGGAAGGGTAAAACCAAATGTGAGGGCAGAGGGAGATCTTTGTAAAGGATGTGGAATGGATACAGGGAAATGTGGCTCCCTTTTGGTTCTTGAATTATTCTGCCTACTGCTCTTCTCCCCCACCCCCATTGTTCACTGTTTATTAGATTCCCATAGTTTTGCTTATTTGTTTTCTCACAATGCACTTCTCCACCTGGTGGCAAACATTCTCCCAAGCTCTCCAAAATAAATAGAGTGTGGTCTATGCAACATATGCTGCACAAGTCTAAATTGATAAACACCACAAAGAAGGTTTGAATGCCCCCAGCGCAACAAACAGAAACCTCAGTTGACAGTCCAGAAAGCTGTGGCAGCAATCTTTTGGTAGCTAATGTACATCATTCATGATTTCATCAGATACAGGCAAAAGGACAACACTACATCAGATTTGGCTGTGAACCAAAAAGAGCTGTTGTTCGTGGGAAGCTGGAAACTGATTTGTGTCTGTGGGAAGGGCTGTGTGTAACATTCCACACAAAGCTACACACCACTAAATAGACTTCGATCCAAGCAATTGAAAAATTACATGTTGGGCAGCCCTCATTAATCCTCGGCCTTTCAGAAGCTTGTGCATTTTCTCTGCACAATTAAACATGCTTATCTCATGGCACTGCATGCCGACAATACTAACTTCACAATGCAGAGTCACAGCAACAGGTTGCCTTGGGCAGACAAAGAGCCTGAGGCAGAGAACCATATGGCCAGAATACAGAAACCAAAAAGATTTCCCCCTAAACATTTACACAAGGAGGAGGCATGGAACAGGCTTCTGAAAATTAGGTACTTTAGCTGGAAAGAGTTTAGCTCAAGGGCAACAGAGAATGCTGATCCCAGAAAGGAAAGATTGAACTAAAATCATGCAGAAAGGAGTTTGCTAACTAAACCCATGATTTCATTCTGATCTCAGGACATAAGTATGGTAGCCCATTTGGCATTGAGCAGAGACCATACTTTTCCTGTTGTAGTTCCAGGTGTAGCCAGAAAATTTTAGGTGGTGGGGTATTGGGAAATCCCATGGAGCAGGGGAGTCGGGGGGGGGCGAGCAAACAAGCAAGCGGTGAAAGGTGAGCTGTGAGCCCATCTGCAGCAAAGGTAGCAGTGGCCTCACTGCACCTACACCAACCCAGCCATGTAACCCGCCATCAGGTGATCCAGGCTGGCTCAGCTGGTACAGGCACAGTGAGGCCACTGCCACCAAGTTAAGTACTCTTCCTCTGCTGGGGGCGGGGGCTCACCACTCATGGCTTGAGTGGCATTTAAAAGGGGGATTTGAGCCCTCTTCTGTGTTTAAAAGGGGTAGCCGAGCCCTCTTCCTCATCAATTTGCTTCCTTGTCTACATAAGTCAGGGAGGGGAGAATCTCCAACTCTCTCTCATTTGCATTTTTCTTTTTGCTTTTATGTTTTGCAATTTTATTTTATTTTATTTTGCATTTTTTTTTAAAAAAAACTATTTATTCTTCAGCCCAGAAAAAAGAAAATGAGGCTGAAGCTTCCCTGACTGTGCCTGGGGTCATTTTCGAAACCCCACATGCATCTTACATTTTTATTTTTATTTTAATTTTCCCATGGGGACAGCGCTTATCTGTGGGGGGCATTGCCCCCAGATTGCCCCCCGTGGCTATGGGCCTGTGTTGTTCTCATTTGTGGAACTGGCTCCCTGAGGAAATGAGGGGGCATCATCTTGAAATGTTTATTTTTCAGAATGGGCTTGCAAGGCCATTTTGTTTGCCAGGGCTTAGAATGGAGTATGAACTGTAGGCATCTTTTTAGGAAGGAAATTGGGATTTTATATCGTTATTATGCTCTTAATTGTGATTTGTAAGCTACCTTGAGCCACAAAGAAAGGCAGGATATATTTTAATAAATAATACAATGATATTAATAACCCAGGCCTGCACAATATATACACCACTGACAGAATGAAGCTTCCCTTTTGTCAGTGTGTAGCCTGCTAGTTCTCATCCCCTTTACGTGCCAGGTGTGGATTACGGAATGGCTCATCTGTCAAAACACCAGCATCTGAGGGAATCAACCACAGGAGCTCCTAAGACAGCACACAAGGAGGAGGGGTACAACTTCTGGTTCATACTTGAGAGCTGCTTTCCTTGCTAAATTGGTGGGGGGAGCAGAAGAGAACAGCAGTGTATATGTTTGTGAGATCAATCTGAGAACCCTTTCAGGTGTTATACTGCTTTCATACTTCTTTTATCACTGAAAGGGAATTTGCACATCTCACAAAGGCAGAGGTGAGCACTGTCCTTGTATTGGAAGGAAGGACATCTCACCTTGGGGAATGTCTGCATTCAAGCTTCGTATTCATTTGCTGCCTTTTCCATGAGCACATTCAAGGAAATTAACAGAATCAAGGTTGCATAAAAGAATTACCAAATCAACACAAAATACAGTATTTTGGGGTGGCCTCTGCTTCTTATGTTGGCAATTGATCACTGCAGGGATGACAAGGAGTGCACGTCTCCCTCTGTTGTGGCCGATGATATTCCCTGAGCCAAGGGCAGTAATGGAAAATGGAAGGCAGTTATGATGGATCCCTGTGCAGCTCAAAACCATATTCAAATACCTCAGGGAATGCCATACTAACTGCAAAGTCACCCCTGAATGGCCATAAATCTATGCAAAAGGTACCCTAAAACCCGATGATCAAAGAAAGCGAAAGCAGCATGCAGTGTGGAAGGTACCATAAAATCTGATGATCAAAGGAGGTGAAAGCAGCATGCAATGCAGAGGGGAATTTCTGTTCCAAAGTGGGTTTCGTAAAACAATGGATGGAAAAGCCAATGCAGAATTGCCCTCTGTCTACAGAATATAATCTGGCTTTTAGCCCAGCCCAAGGAATTTATTTCTCTTAGTGTGAAATGCTGGCCATTTGTGCTTCCTTCTACACAGATGTCTGCATACCTAGACAGGTAATATAACCCCTATAACTGCTCCTTAAACATCTCTATCATCACCTCTTTATTTCTTAATTCTGGATTGTGTGTATATTTTGATTGCTTAGTGTGATTTTATGCAGGGATATTCTCTAATAAAACTATTGAACATTCTTTAAATCTGGAACCTTCATACTGAACTGGACCTTGGTATATAGTTAAGTTAAGTAGCCTTTATTAGCATAGAAAAAAATGATGCAAGTTAATACAGTTTAAAAGGTAAGTTAAAACCGCAACATACATATACATCAGTGTAAATATAAGATTATTTCTGTGAGATCCCTTGGCATACCTTTATAGCAGAGTAAAGAAACTTAGCCACCTTCTCAGTGACATTAGATGAGAAATCATGCAAAAGTCTATAACCCTTAAATGCATCAGAACAGTCCCTCATCCTAACTAGAACAGAATGTAAATGCATATAACCTAAAATTTGTATACAGGTGATAATAGAGAAGAACGTGAATGATTGACTCAACATATTTTTGATTACAAGGGCAGTATCTGGCTGAGTAGGCTATCTTATTGAATCTGCCATAAAAAATAGCAGAAGGCATGGCATTACATCTGGCGAGGGAAAATGTTCTGCGCTGCTGTGGCACCTGCAAAGAAAATAGATATGGGGCCATTTTCCCAGTAACGAGGGGAATCTCAAAACTCAGCAGGGAGCAGGTTTTGTTGGCCTGACTAAATAACTGCTGGCATTCAATGTCTAGTATTCTATTTTTAATTTGATGAAATGCAGCAGTGAAAGTCAGCATAGACAGTGATTCTATACATAAACCTGTTGTTTTAATTTTCCCCTCAATATATGCTGACCAGTTTGACATAATGGATTCAGAGAGCATTTGAGAGATAAAGCTCCCAGGTTCCAGGTTGTAATGCAAGTGTAGCCAGAATCTGACAGTCATAAGCCATGCACTCGTTTCAATTAGAGACATGCCAGTTTCCAAGCAGAATTCCTCGGAATGACCTTGGTATATAAAGGTGTGCAATCTCTTGTAACCTTCTGGCCTTTTGTGTCCCATAGCTAATTTCCCTTAATATTGAGACAGGCCACTTGTGGTAACACATGTTCCCTCCCACCTCCCACCTGTTCCCTCGGGAAGGCACTTCACCCCTTCCATTTAAACCCTCCTTTCTGTTCACTACGGCTTTCCCAGGAAGCAGAAAGCAGGGCCATTTAAATCCCTGTCTTCTGGGAGCAGAAGAAAAGCACAGGGAACAGAAAGCAGTGGTGGTTTAAATGGCTCCTAGCTCCCGCGGGGAGCTCTGAGGCATTTAAACTGAGTAGCTGAGCAGCAGGGAGCTCCCAGCCGCTCAGCTGTTTCTCATGAAGTGCAGAAAGCAGGGTAAGCAATTTGAGCTTTGACTGCCCTGTGTGCCCATTTTATATTAGGTCAACAGTAACATGAAGAAAACAAACCAAAACCAGGGATGCTGCAAATTTTGCAGCAAATGTGTTTGACAGTTGAATGTACTGAAAATATGACAAGAGCCAATCACTGGGTCTGTTCAGTTTGGCACTGATCAGCTTCAGTGCTTGATGAACAGGTGTGTATCAGGTTTTTGCTAAACCACACAAATGAAAAAAAAAATGCTGCCAATCCAAACAGATCGTCAGCCATTAATGTTGCTAAGGACTACTGAGACAAAAATTGAATGGCTGACTTTCTTAAACACAATGTTTATTTATGACTGTTTTATATGATTTGTGACTGATTTAACTGTCTATTTAAACACATTCTTGCCAAGCAAAGTGCAGCCAGGACAGGAGGAAGCAGAACGCTATCAGACTGTGAGAGAATGCACAGGTGCAAAAAGACAATTGTACTGTACTGTACTGTAGGGGAGGGGCTGTGGGTCAATGGTAAAGCATCTGTTTGTCATGCAGAAGGTCCCAGGTTCAATCCCTGGTACCTCCAATTAAAAGGACCGGGCAGTAGCCAGTTTCTGGCTAGGTGGGATATAAATCAAAAGTAATAAATAAATAAATAAATAAATAAATAAATAAATAAATAAATAAATAAAAAGACCACTGCTTGAGACACTGCCAGTCTGAGTAGACAGTACTGACTTCGATGGACCAAGGGTCTGATTCAGTATAAGTCAGGGTCATGTGTCCATGTGTACTGTTAAGAAGAAATATGTTGAAACAATTGGTTGAACAAGAAATTGGTTGACAAATAGTCTGTTAAAAACTGTCTTCCTGTTTGTAACTGTTGGACACCAACAGTGGGTGTTCAAGTATCCCTACCTGAAAAATCTGCACTGAAAATATATAATCAGTCCAAAATTCTCCATTCATACTGACTCAACCACTATTGGCTGAGTGTGCACCGAAACACTGTCTCTTTGAGGTTCTTTCTTGACTTGCCTCCTTTCCCACCATTCTCTATGACAAAAATATGATGCATAGATCCATGGAAGCCTATTTGCCTCTTGATTCATGGTTGATTGCTGTTGTGGATTAGCTTTTTTGCAATTGCACACTCCTGCCAGGCAAATTGGTTACTAGCACTCTGCCTCAATATATTAGGATTCTTGCATTTCTTCCAATATCTATTTTATTTAAATGGATGACCTAGGAAGGTGACAGAGCATCAAATCCCATCTACATTTCTCCAGGAGCATCTTTCCCTCCCACAGTATGAATTATATTGATATGGGGGGGGATGTAGGTCATTAGCTGTTATAAGTAATTAAAGGCAAATGGGAACGAAGCAGTGAAGTGCATCACAATTAAGTATGGTAAACTGCAGTGCAAGACTTACTCAGGGTGAGAACGTATTACAGAAGGAGGGCATCATCATTGGTAATTAACACAGAAGTATTGTCTGTTAGAGTTTATTCAAGGTCTGGCTACCATTCTGTGTATATATGAGGATTCTCCCCATGCCAGCACATACGCGATCCCTTATGAGTCACTCTTTTGAACAGCATGCAGGAGGATTGAAATAAGGTTGATACTTCTTAGCTTTTACTCATTGGCAGCAGAGAAATAACCAAAGCTGAAATGGCAATGAGATAACGGTGGTAGAACAGTGAGAGGGCAAAGCAGTTATTAAAGAGCTTATCCCAACATATGTGGGGACTTGGAAAAGAAGGGAGTTAGGCAGATAGTGTTCAGTTATAAGCTCGCCTGCTCTCAAGTGCATAAAACTATCCCTGCTGAGATAAGTACCCCATATTAAAACTGTCAGACAGCCACTGTGGTTTTGCTGCATGGAAAGATGACCATACTTTCTCCTGAACATCAGCTTCTCTAAGCTTTAATTAACCCACAGGAACCCGAGGTGAAACTATGAGTTAAGAGGAAGCAAGCAATGCTTCTTCACAAAGTTACCTGCTGTGGAGCAGTGGAGGGATAAGGGGGAGGATGGAAGAAAAGAGATCAGTAAGGAAGATAGGGTGAGTTGCAGCAGGCACAATAGATTCAAATAATCTTCCAGGGCTGTTTAAACTGTGAAGTCTAGATAGCAGCCTGCAAATTTAGTAATCCAGGCTGCTTGCTATAAAGTAAATGTAAGCCTATAGCTGATAGTGGATTGTCAACAAGGAGTTACCAAGAACCCAAAGTAGGAGGGAACATACAAGAACCCAAAGTAGGAGAGAGCATACAAAGAGTTATATAGGCTGAGTTCAGACTGGCAGTTTGAAGCAGGAGCCAGTTGTAGCAAAAAAGCCGTGGAACAAACTGTTCTGGGTTTTCCCGGTCACATGGGGCTGACTGATGTGGGAGCATACTGGGAGGATGTGCGCAGGAGCGTTCAGACTGCTGGCCCGGAGGCGCGGCTGTAAACAGCTTTTTCCTGGTAAATTGGCTGGATGCCTATGTGTGCATGAGTGTATTCAGCAGATTTGGGAAGGATCCCATTGTGCTGGCACTGCATTGGGTGGTAGAGCAGAGCACAGTCAATCATATGCGCCAGGAGCAATGCAGATTGCTCCCAGCTTTTCGGCTGAGTGTTCACACTTCCGGGAAGCGGAATGCAGCGGGATAAAGGCACTCTCCAGAATTTGCTACCACTTTCAACAGGTATCTTTCATTCCGGGAGCGAAGCACAACAGCACGGATTGCCTACAGGTGGGGACGCCAGGCAGATGTGCCTGTGTGAATGCCCCCTTTAATCTGCTTGGGAAACGTGGCCGAAATGCGGCTCTAGTGGGGCAAATTGCCAGTCTGAACTCAGCCATAGTTTAGGGCAGAACTAAGTATAAAGCATACAGCATCTTATATTTTCTGCTGCTATATTTTCAGAGGTTACATATAACTGATTAACGAATGTTGACAGCAAACAACTGTGACTTGATGAAGAGCAATCTCCATCAAGCCTTGCTTCCTGAGGTCATCTTGATGAGCATTATTGGAGAAAAGAATGCTGGAGTAGATGTATATTTGGTCTGATAAAGGAGGGCAATTCTTAGGCTCCTATATTGCACCTGCCCATGTTGTTATACTCACAGATGAATCCCAAACAATGTTTGTGCCAGAAGACTGACTCTGCTCAATCAATCTGAACAATAACCTGTCCTTATACCTCAGCTATTCTACACATTATTTATACATGATTATGCATGACTTGTCCAGGATGATCCTTGGGCATATGTAAAGCCAGTAATTGTAAGCATACATCAACAAAAGCTACCTGGCCACCTGCCATGCTCAAACACCACCACTGTGAAGATGCAAAATTACCCAAATACATTTGAACTGCGAGCAGATCATCACAGTGATCATTTGAGTTGCTTGGCTAGACAGACAATGGACTTTGCAAACAAGGTAAATATGTATTTTAAATGCCATATTAGTGAACAAGTCACCCCTGCTTCATATGTCCTGCTATCAATAATTCTAATTGAAATACCCCTCAGCAAACAGCACCTTCTTAGCAGTCTTCTTATCAACCACATACCCTGGACAGGAGACAATGGTCCTTTCTGGAATGTCCACATCAGATCCTGATTCTGCTTCACATGAGATCACTAGAGGATCTTGGAGCATGTGGGGTACTAGAGGGAGCAGAACACTGACTCTTTTGCACTTCCATTTATTATTCATTTGTTCATGACATTTATTTATGACATTTATAGTCTTCATTTCTTACTGAGACCTAAGGCAGATTACACAGCATAAGTCAATGCAATTGATAGGATAAGACATCTGATAAAACAATGTAATAGGACAGGGATTACAGAAACAAAGAATAAGGGTTGGACATGACATGTTAAAAACCATGCAAAAAATGGGGTTACAAGAGTAGAAAACAATACAATGAGAGCAAGGCAATACATACCCTGGAAGCATCAACAGAGGCAAGAGGAGAACACCCTATATGAGGCCTCAAGGAGTTCAAGTGGGCTGAAAGGTTTGGCCTTAGGAGCAGGGCTCGAGTTGGACACCCAATCAGCTGGTACCATTGCACTTCCAAGGCTCTGCAATTGATCTCCTTCATTGTCATGCTTGGTCCAGGTCTGGGTTATGATATAACTGACAGACCAGGATACTATGAAAGATTTTGCACAATAACATGCTGGTTTTATGAATTTATAACTGCATTTCATAGTGGTTTTTTGTTTTAAATAAAGGATGCCAGATTCTCTCTCATTCATTAGGTTGCATAGGAATGGTCACGTTTCCTGCTTTTTGTAAACAGGAACTTTAGGATTGTCCCTGTCTATAAAAAGCCTTTCTGTAGTTCTGCATAAGTATAGTAGATAAATGAGGGTAGATATTGGTTCTGAGGGAAGCTGATGTATAGGCTGAACCCAGCAAGTGGTGATTTCATTCCTCCTCACACCTTCTAGCTGGTTGTCAATGTGGGCAGTGTTGAAAGAGTGTTAATTTCCAGCTATGTAAAACACTTGCCTGAATAATTTATTGGTTATTTATTCTGCCTGAGAGGAAGGTCAGAATATGCATTTAAATGGAAATGCTTTTCACAAATACTACAGAAAGGACCTAGTAATTATCACTGCTTCTCAGCTGGACCCCGTTTGAAACAAGCTGGTCAGGGAGATCAGGGAGCCCATACTTAATCCTCAAGCATTTATCACGCACTATCGCTGCTGTTTTACACACACAGGGTTCTCCAGAATGTGTTTGAGCTCAAAGTTCCTGTCCTTGGACACGATGAAGGCAGCACTGTTCCATTTTCTTTTCTTCTCACTCTGAACAGCCAACCTCAGAGAAGATTGTACAGGGCAAAGGAAGACCATGGACATCCCAGACTTCAAGGCTCAGACCATGAGGATTGCAGACCAGGATGGAGAAAATTTTCAGCTGGATTTCTTTCTTTATTTTATTAAAACATTTCTACCCTACCTTTCCTCATCGCTCATGGCAGCTTATAATAATAGTTTTAAAAATCAGTTAAAACCAAAAATGGCACAACAAAACAAAGCCCCCTCCCTATTAAAATATGTCTGCCGTTCAAACCCCTTCAATAGCCCTAGCAAAGAGGCAGGCCCTGCAGCACCTCCAAGCTCTCCTGAAAATCTCCCATCCCTGTCTCCTTTCCAAGGAATACATTCAACAGAGCCAGAACCACAACAAAAAAGGCCCAGCTCTAGTCAATGCCTGATGGACCAACCTAAGTAGTGGGATAGCCAACAGATGGCTGCCTGATGGATAGTTCCATACAGTGGTAGCACAAGTAAAATAGTAACATGTTCTCTCCTCATCCTCCCAGGATTGCCAAGTAACACGGACTCTTCCACTTCTACATGTGACACCAGTTTCTCTTTGAGCCTCCCAATGAGCCCTGACCTCTTAAAAACTAAAGGCTTCCTGCTACTATCAGTTCTTCCCAGGGGTCATTTCATAGAAAAAGAGCTGCAGGAGCTCATTAGCATACTGTATGCTAATGAGCTATTAGGCTATTAGCATAATAGCTCATTAGCATATGCCACAGCCCCTGACATCATCAGAAGTGATGTCAGAAGGGGCAGAAAAAGGGGGGGGAGCATCTTCAAAAGCCTACCCTTCCCTTCCCAGCCAGCCTGCCAAGGTTGGGGGGGGGGAGTGAAGAGAGAAGGGGTTTAAACTTTAAACCCCTTCTCACTAGAGCTGGGATGCAGGAGGAAAGAGGGAAAGAAAGAGAAGGAAAGAAGGAAGAAAAGAAAGAAGGGAAGAAGGAGGGAGAGAGGAAAAGGAGAGAAGGAAAGGAGGGAAAGAAAGGGAGAAGGAAAGGAGGGAAAGAGGGGAAAAAAGAGAGAGAAGGAAAGGAGGAAAAGAGACAGAAAGAAAAGCAGGTAAGGAGGGAAAGAAAGAGGGCAAAGAGATGGGGGCTCTAGGGGGCTCCCCCACCCCCCCATCAAGCCCCCCGCCACCCCAACACTTACCACAATCAAGCTTCCACCGGCGGGGGGCCTCTTTGGACATCCCTCGGGCCACAGCATTTCTGCGCAAGCCTGGAGATACCAGCGGGGGCTCTTTGGGCATCTCCCGGGCTGCAGTGCTTCTGCGTGGCCCTGGGACCTCAGTGGGGGCCCTCTTCAGGCATCCCCTGGTCCACAGCGCTTCTGTGCAGCCTGGGGACACTGGCAGGGGGCCTCTTCAGGTATCTCACGGGCCGCAGCGTTTCGGCGGGGTGCTGGGTATGCTGGCGGGGGGCTCTTCGGATGTCTCCTGGGCCACAGCACTTCGGTGTGGGCTGGGGATGCTGGTGTGGGGGGGGGCTCTTTGGGTGTCTCCTGGGCCGCAGCACTTTGGCATGGGCCAGGGATGCCGGCTGGGGGCGGGCTTGCCACCACCGGCATTTTTGGTGGCTCCTGAGCTGCCAGAGTGGTGCTCCGGCCCCAAAAGACCCCTGGTTCTCCCTGTCTTGTAGACTAACAGACTGTTTATAGGCATTCTCATCAGCAGGCTTATTGTCCGCTATCAGAAGAATGTCAGATTCTTTCTTGCCTCCTGACCTGGAGAAACATGTAAACCAATAGGATCCGCTACCCTAGATTTACACTTAAGTCACCAATGATGACCAGCTGTGTTTCAGTGCTAAGATATAATAAAGAATACCAACTATTAGGATGAAAAAAAGTTTTACTACCTGAGTAAAGTGCTTGGGTGGTGCCTAGAACAGGCCTGGTGATGGAGCCAGAGGAAGAAGCTGGATGGTTTTTGTCAGATCTGGGGGAAGCGAAAAATATTGACTGGTCAAGGGGGAAGAAAAAAGAAAAACATTCAGCTTTTACCCAGTTAGTTACTGCATCTTCCAAATGCGCATTTTTATGCAGCAAAATGGATGAGTAAAGCAAGGTGTTGCCATATTCAAACTGCCCAGATCCATACATGATAAATGAAGTTAGTAAATAAATGTATTTTGCATATTATGCAAATCATTCGCTAATTATGTAAATCAAGCAAATTATTTGTATTATTTACCAGTTTCTTTGCATCTCCACTTGTCAACTGCCACAAACAAAAGTTGGGGAAGGACCACAGAAAGGATATTGTTACCTGACCCTTTTGCTCATGCCAGGATTTGCTCAGGCTCTCTTCTAAGACAAGAGCAAAGCTTGTCCAGAAGAGAGACGGGGGAAGTAAAGCCCTCTGGGCTCTGGTTTCCTTGCTCTGGCAGTTCATGGCTCTTCTTCATTGACCAGAGGCAGAAGTTCATATGTAGGAGGTTCTTGTTTGTTTTTCTCCCAAGGCTTGAAAATACTAGTCACTTAAACACTAATGTACCCCCCCTTAACTTGTAAGGTTTAGTCTTAGTGAGAAGTAATGAAAGTCTTCACAGCTGAAATAAGGATTGGGCTTCTGTTCTGTGCCCAGCAATCTCCTATTGATTTCTGTGGAGTTTCATTGGTTTTCATGAAACTTTGTCAATGAATAGCACCACAGCCTCAGAGTCTAATCCTAATGTATTCAGAAATCAATCCTATCCATTGAAATGGAAATAGCTTCCAAACAGCAATGCATTATATTGCAGCTCTAAACATCTCTAGTATCTCCAACATCATGCAGTAATATGGGTCTAAGAGTTTCTCTGCAGAAGCATTTAAGAAATTGACTACCATGTTAATATATCAGTTTATAATCTCAGCCAGTTAACCTGAGCCCAGAGAAGTGCTGTCATAGATTACTTGCCAATGGTAGGTTATATACTGCTGCTCCACTCCCATTCCAAGTTTACAGAATTAGAATGGGGGGGGGATAGCAATAAATCATATGCTGAAGAGCAGGTATGCACGTTGCCGAAGTCACACAAAATGCCAACTGCACATATCAGGATTGCAGTTAGTGGGTGCACTGATAAAAGGGCTTTAAATCAATATTTGCCACAAATAACAATCATGTACACTGTACATGGTGTCATGGGTTAGAGCACAAAGGTTTCAAGCAAAGCATCTTAGATAAAAGGAGTGGCTTGTGATTGAGCCTTGAATTGTCTCTGAGCTTCCATTGAGTCTTATTTAATCAGTGGCACAACTAAATATTTTGAATTGTAGGAAATGATACAGCCAAAAAGGGGTGAGGAGAAGCAGAGTGGGAAATGTCAGTTTAGTCTTTACCTTAAAATACTCTCCCTTTTCTTCCCAGGGTTTATGCTGTGATGTCAAACTATTGTGCCTCACACAGAAGAGAGCAAGAAGAGGGTGCATCCTTTCAGATTATCACTTTGTCAGATTATCAGTTTCAGATTATCACTGCAGATTCCACAGTTTGGCTGTGATTCATTCTTCCTGCTTTTATCTGTCCCAGTTCCACTTTATCTGCCCAAGTACCCCTGCCTTCTCTCTCCCCTTATCACTCCCAGAGTCCTTCCTATGCCACAGGGGAGTGGGAAAAGGGTGGCCATTCTTTTGCTGGTGACCTGGCATCATTTCCATCTAGGGTTGCCAGCTATGTGCTCATGGCAGGCAAACTCTTGCCAGTGCCACTGCCCTCAATTGCCCAGTCTCAGTCAAATGAGCAGCAGGAGAAAAAAATGTCAGAGAGGCATGGATGTTAGGAGGACAATCCCACTATAGTGAGAACCTCCCCCCCCCGGTGTCCACTGCTGCTCAGTGCAGCAGTGCAGTGAATCAGCAGCAGAAAATGGCAGAGAAGCAATGCTGCAGCATCACTTCTGGTCACATGTCATGGCGATGCTCTAGCAAACCCCAAAATGTCTATGGTTTTACATCACTTCTGCCTAGCCCTTCGTCCCAAAGCTCCCAGTGGTTGCCCTTGACTGGGAACCCCTAGCAGATGCTGAGATGTCACTTCTGGTGATTACTGAGAAGGAGACATGACAGGATCCACAACCTCTTCCAAGCCTCTGCTCCCCAAAGCTCGTGGATGTGAGCCTGGAAGCCCTGCTTCCATCCTCACTGTGTTTATGTCCAGCTGTTCATGACATACAACTGCCACCTGACTGTTGGCTGACCCTCACTGCACCTGGATTATTATGCACATTCATTATAACATTCATACATAGCACTACTACCTTCACATTTTTTATTATTTAGGAAAAGACAAAATACAGTATTTTCACCATTGTGTATATGTACATAGTAAACACACTAGACATTTTAAATAATATAATAAATCTCTTTTTAAACAATTGTTTACACATCATAGTACCTCATTTTTATAATGTAACAAATTTCTTTCCCCAGATTTAACCTTTTAAAGCTGTTTTAACATTTTGCCTTTTGCCAAAAAGGCCTACAGTGCAATCCTAAACAGAATTACACCTTTCCTAGCCCAATGGTAGAGATTTCATTTTTTTTAAAAAAATGATAGGAATCTGGGCCAGTTCATGAGTCAAACATATGCTGAGTGGGATGACCAGACAGAAGGTAAACAACTAGATGAAATTGATGGGTGTTCTATCTGAGAGCACTTGAGTGAGCAGGTTGAGATTTGGTGTACATATTGAGGTGTGTACTTACACATACACTGGGATTCATATCTGAGTTTTAACATTTATCAGGCCCATGCATGCCAGTGATTCATCTCTACAATTCATAGTCTTTTAACTTTTGCCAGCACCATGTGTAAATAAGCACACATTTAGTTTTGTATTATATGGACTGTTACCCAGAAATAAAATGAATTAATGGGAGGACAAAGAGCTTAAAAGCAGCCTGCCCTTGACTCACTCTGTTTTACAAGAGATCCATAAAAAGTGCAGAGAATTAACTCAACCATGAACAGTTATAGTCGTAAGTGGGGGTTTGTTGAATTTATTATGAAAGATCTTTCAAACAATGCTTGTCGAAGAAGGATTCCATACACTTCTGGGGAAATATGGAATATTTTACAAACTTTCTGGCCAGTTCTGGTGACTGCTGCTTTTGGTCCTCCCATTGCTGTCTCTGGCCTGGGTAAAACAATTGCAGTAATTCAGGATGAAAATCTGGTGCACAAGGTAATGAGTTTTCCCATTTTTCCAGGGTCTAGCATCAGTGACAGCAATGAGTGGAGCAAATGGGGGACAGCAATGGAGGTTCCCATATGATGAGATTATCACCATATGAATGGGTTTGTTAAAGAGAGTTGTCCGTTTTAAAAAAAATATAATAAATTAGTGTTGATGAGAGTGGCAAGCCAGGCAGAACTTTGCCAGTTCCCTGGGAATTCATAGGATCAGTGCACAGTCCATTGCTAAACAAATCCCTTGTACTGGTTGGAACATATGAAGTTGGATTAGACTGTTGGTTTCTCTAGTTCAGTGTGGCCTAGTCTGATTGCCCCCCAAGAGGTGGACATGAGCCAATCCTAACGAGCTTCTGCTGTTGGGTGTGACCTATTATGCTAATGAGTTCCTGCTGGATTTGGCCAACTCAGGAGCCAGCCGGAACTCCGTTCCTGTGCATTCCTGCCCCAAAATAGCCCTGCATATGCTACACAGTTAATGAGGGTGAACCCTGCAGTATGGTTCCCTACCACACTCAGGAGAGATAAATGGGACTGCGGAAAAATGACCAAGCTGCAAGACCCTGCAGCAGACATTTCAAACATGTGGCCCAGGGGTTGGAACCAGCCCCAGCCCATTCAGGGCTCTTATCCGGCCCATAAGCAACTGGGGGGGGGGCAGTCCAAATGTGGACCAGAAGGGCCTGTAGTGGGTTATTATACCCCTGCAGAGGTCCCTCCCTCCCCCAAATGCCAGCCTTCCCTAGGGTCTTCCCCCAGATTTCCAGGGATTGCCCAACCCAGAGTTGGCAACCATTAGGGGCAAGGAGGGCTGGTTTGGCTTGAGCTTTGCTGAGGAGGCGTATGAGTCATGCTCAGTGGTAAAATATTTCTGGTACCTGGCATTACATTTTATGGCACCCATGGCCTGGCCCAACAATCTATGTCAGATCCAGCCCTCTTAACAAATGAGTTTGACACCTCTGCCTTACAGTCTGTCCCTGTGTCTTATCCCCCTTTTCCAGACCTCGTTCTCCCCCATCCTGTATATGAGACTTCTACACGGGAGACAGAAGTGGTTGTGCTTTTTTAATATAGGTTCTCTGATCCATGCAACACATTTTCAAGGTATGTGCTTTAAGGACTGGCAAGTCCACTGACGTTTTCATTTCTAAAAGGCCTGAAACTGTTTTTTTTTTTTCTTTCTTTCTTTGCTACTAGAAATTTGTCATGGCTCTTCAAACAATTTCAGCTGCTGACACATGAAGCAGAAAATTTTCCATTAAGACTCTGTGAGACAAGGATAGAAGTTTATTTTGAGAGAGTGTTCATTTACTTTTGGAAAAAGAAAAATGGTTTTAAATGAAATTTGAATTTGTTTGAGGGAAGAAAAACAACAACACCTCATTTATGCCCAGCTGCATGTTAAACACTTGGAAAGCTACATCAATTCAGTCCCAGAAGTTGATGTATAGATGTGTGGAGCCTTGGTTTTAACTGAGGGAGAATCCATTTCCTTAGTGGGGCAGAATGGGGGAAGGGGAAAGGTTGCAGCAGCATCACTGTCAGAGAGAGTTCCAGCCCTGGGCTGGCTCAGCATTTGCTTCACTGGAACTCTTTAGAGATGTTCATTCAGACATTCATTTTTTAAAAAAAACAAAAACCCAACAACCTTAAAACTGGAAATATCCTATTCTTTAATACAGCTGATGTACATAATTCATATTAGAAACAATGACAGTTTATAATATTTTGAAAAAGGTTTTAATATTAAGCACTTGGTAGTTGCCTAGCTGGCTGGTAGTCCAATGAGGGGAGAGGGAGAGAAGGGAGAGAAGGAATCAGCAGGCAAAACAACAGGACTGTTTTCCAGCCAGAAAAATTACACATTTTGACATTGAAGAGGAGAGCACTGATAAGTTTCCGTGCACAGCATTTCCAGCTGTGGTGGCACTGTTTCACTAGTGTGGGAAGGGCTTTCAGGATTTTGTGTTAACAGGAGTAAGCACTTTTTTCACTGAAAGGGGCATTTTTTTCTGTGGCTTACTTTGCTATTAGCAGTTGCTGCCATGCGACTTAGTTGTGGGAGACAGAGTGTGATTCGCTATAAAGAGTGTGATTTGCTATAGTGTGTAAGAGTGTTTGAGATTTTCTTCTTCTTTTCCTTGAGGGTCACTGGCTAGCCATCTATACATGGAAGTTCTCATGTGTTCCTCTCCATTCTTGCAGCCCTTTCTAACCCCTACATAAATAATTCCTGGAGTTGTAAAATCTTTGCAGAGGAACATCCATGCAGGTTGGTGAAGAGTGACCAGGCAATGAAATCAACCCCTTTCCTCAGCAGAGCTGCCCTTGCAGAAGAGGAAAGCGGAGCAATGCCACCCCCTCACCCTTCCTCTTTCCAGTTTCCTACCCCAACCTGTGTGGATGTCCCTCCACCACAAGCCCAGCAGCTCTGGAAACAATATTTCTAGGGGTCATAAGTAGCAGCTGGAGCAGAAAGAACCACAGTAAAACTCCATTCTTAATGTATTTATTAAAATATTTATACTCTTCCCTTTTTCTTGGCTCATTTTTCCTTCATGCACAGAGTGGTAAGATAATGCCCGTAGATGCATGTAGATGCATGTTAATTGCAATGCAGACAAATCAAACAGTGAAATCTAGTTGTGAGTTATTCAAAGTACACTCACATTATACATGTTGCACAAACACTTTGAGTGAAAGAAAAGTGCATTCTCATACTGTCCAAACAATTTGAAGCCTCTTTTCCCATTGTGCCATTCTGCCTACTTTCTTAGGATGCCAAAAACCTGCCTGTGCATGTTCTGTCTGGGTTGTTATTATGCGCATGAGCATTTTTAATTGACTATAAGACTGGGGCCTTCTTCTCTCTGCTTGACATTATGCAGACAGGATCCCAGAGATGAGATATACTTCTTTTGAATATTTGATCCTCATTGGATGCATTCAGACGGACCGTTTAGTCCGCTTTCAGCATGCTTCAGTAATGGATTTTATGTGCATGTTCACACACCCAACATCTGTGCACTGTCCCCAGTCATCGCTTTCTGGCTCAAAATGGAGTATTTTGCTACCAGTTCTGGTGTTTTCCAGAATCTCTGGTTTCGAGCCACACTTTTCTGACGTCTGATCGTTCCTGCGGTGTCGAGCCACTTCTGGCTTAAACCCCCTCCCTGCTCGAAAGCTGCCTGAGGCTTCCACTTTTCACCTGCCATTTTTTAAATGCATTGGTGGTGTGTGCATAGGTGGAGCTCCGCCACCACGTGTAGAAAACCAACATTTAAATGGTCACTTGTTTTAGCATTTAGATGAGTTCAGGATCTCACAGAGGCCATTTTCGGGGCAAACATTTAAAGGGAAGTCTTTTGTTGGAGGGGTTGGATTGATTCACACAGGTGGTTCTGTGCATGCACCATGATAGTTTCCCCCCCTTTTACAGAGGGGCACCTATGCGCGTGCACAAACTGAGAAAAAAAATTAGAAACTGCCAACGCATGCTCCCGTGTGTCGGTAGTGTAGACAGCAGGGAGCGCAGTGGCTGCGTGGTAAAGCGGGATAAGGGAGGTAAGTGTGATCGCGATTGTCCAGATCAAATATAATGTGGTAAGAAATGGAGCAATTTAAACTGCTCTCAGCATGCCGTCTGACCGCATCCCTAGAGTTGGAAAAAAATTACAGCCAGAACTATGATTCCTGCTGAAGTTAGTGAATATGAAAACAGAATATAACAAAAACAACATTTGTAAAATGAACAAAAAAACTGGGACTGCACCAAGAGGTCTCCCACATATTCCTTCTTCTCAGTTATTCCTTATGCCTTGTTGTACCCGAAATCAGATACCATGCACACCATAACCATTCCTTTTTCTTATTGAATCACTACTACGATTCATTATTTTATTAATCAAGCTCTTCATTGACAGGCTCACAATTTCCCCCTTAAATTAATTCCCTTACACACTATAAATACTGCCATTTTGAGTGTTTGTCCTTATCATACATCTAATAGTCATGGGAATCAAACCCCCCCCCCAATGATTAAAAAAAATCTATAAGGGACGACAACCCAGGGGTAAGTATGAGTTTCTGCAAAACATAGGTAACCCCTAGGTTTGTAGGAAAATATGAAAAGTTTTTTTTAAAGATTAAATAAAGCTGGAAAAGTTTAAAAGTACCAAAATCTTACCTTGCAAAATCTCATCTGCCATTTTGAGTTGCCTAGGCAACCTTAATAAAGATAAACAGAGACCCAGAGAAAGAAGGGAAGAAGCAAGAGTTGATGGTACAGCAAAATTTTCCTTCCTGCATGCATCTTTGTGGGTCTCCTCCAGTTTTTATACTAAAACAAAAGAGGAAGATATTATACAAAACAGGATCAGAGAAGTAGCTGTAAGGAAGTGAGTCTTCAGATTAAAGCCACTGTAATTATTTCTTTGAGCATAATGTTATTTCTCTCTCCCTGACATCCAAATAGAAAAAAAACTCTAGAAAATGTCAAGAGTTGAATTGTTCTTTGAAGAAAGAGAACTGACAGAACTTTCAATATCTTCTTTGTGGAGGAGAGAGGCTGATCTTGGGCTCTTTCTTGGGGTGTTAGTCTTTTGTGAGCATACTCCATATTTATGACTTCCGTTCCCTACTTGCTTAATGAAATATTCTTTATGCAACTGTTCAGTTATCAAACATGACTATTAGGGAGTTGAGCCTCATTATTAGCAGAGTTATTGTCCTTTGAAGATAGAGTTACTGTCCATTTGTCATTCTTGATGCAATTAATAACTACCCCATGAGGCTCTGAATAGGTTACACTTAGTGAGATAGTGTTATGCTCTTTCATCAGCACAGACTGCTGTGTGCAGCCTTTATCTCTTGGTTTAACATCAGTAGGGTTCCAATCAGTTTTTCTCTCTCACTTTGTTCAGTCTTTTGAAACAGGCATTGAGTGATGCTCCTTACAAAAAAGATGAACAAGGAAGCTCAATACAGTGATAGCCAAGACTTTAGTGCAAGCACTATATAATAGAACACTAGCAGTTCTGAAGTTAATTTTGGAAGTAGCCTTCATGGATCACTGGGAGGATTGCCAGCTCTAACTCAGCAAACACCAGGAGATTTTGAGGGTGGTACCTGGGGAGGGTGGAGTCTGGGGAAAATGAGACGTCACTTCTGGGTGACACCTGAGGAATTTTCCCTAATCTTTATGGACATGCAAAAGTTCCTAGAATGTCACAATGGAGGGCATTTTCTGTACATTTTTTCTCCCACTTCTCAGCTTGGGAACTCATGGGACATCCTTGAAGTGGGTTGTCTCATTTCTTCAAGGTTGGGGACAGAGGGTGGTGTTAGGGGAGAGGGTTTCACCACGATACTCTTTGGTGTGTGGTGTCCTCCAAGGGGCAATCCTCTCCCCAATGCCCTCTCATCCAATTGGTATGGTGTTTTGGGCAGGGTTGTCACCAGTAAGCAGATGACACACAGCTGCATCTATTGATGAGCAGCTGGCTGAATACTGCCCCAGATATTTTGGCCAAGGGTTTGGAGGCTGTGGTTGGTTGGTCGAAAAAGAGTCAGCTGAAATTAAATCCATCTAAGACAGAGGTTCTGTGGCTGGACTGAGGTAATTTGTGGTTAGGTGCCAACTCCCAGCTCTTGACAGTGTGCCTTTAACACCAGTGCCAACTGTCAGAAGTCTGGGTGTGATTCTAGATGCCTCCCTTTCAATGGAGACCCAAGTCACAAATGTAGCCAGACTGGCTTTTTTCCACTGGTGCCAGGTTAGGCAATTGGTCCCCTTCCTGTCTCGTCCTGACCTAGCCACAGTGATCGATGCAACAGACACCTCCAGATTAGATTACTGTCACTCATTCTACACAGGGCTACCCTTGAGACTGACTCAGAAACTCCAACTGGTACAGAATGTGGTGGCACAGGTTTTCACAGGAACCCCATTCAGAGCCCACATCTAACCAGTGCTCCGCCAGCTGCACTGGCTTCCAGGCTGAGTACCAAATCAGGCACAAGGTTTGGTACTAACCTTTAAAGCCCTAAATGGTCTGGGACCAGCATATCTCTGGGACTGCCTTTCCCCCCGAAAGCATTGCGCTCACTGGATGACAACTTACTGGAGATCCCTGGCCCGAAAAGCATCCAGCTCTCCTCAAGCAGAACCAGGGCTTTTTTGGCCCTGGGTCTGACCTGGTGGAACACTTTACTGAGTGAGATCCGGGCCCTGTGGGATTTGATGCAGTTCTGCAGTGCCTGCAAAACAGAGATGTTCTGCCAGGCTTATGCTTGAGGACACTGACTGTACTCATTCTAGACCGGCTCTCCTTCCTTCCCCTTTCCCCTGCTCCTCTCTCCTCCCCCTTTTTTGTGTTTTGTGTTATTCCCTATTTGCTTAACTGTAGGATAACTTATTCATCCCCTCTGGATAAGGGGCACCAAGTTGTACTTCACTTTCACGCTCCATCTTATTAGCTATCAGTAATGTTGTGAGAATTGTTTTAATAGTTCAGTTTTACATATACTGTTTTATGAATATTGTTGTTACCTGCTCTGAGTCCTGTTGTACAGGGGAGGGAGGGCTATAAATCCTATATATAAATAAATATAAATAAGGGTGGAGGATTGGGGCCGATGATGGGGATTTACCCACTGCAGATGAGTATATGCCAGATCTAGTCAGTGGAGGTTAAGGACCTACATGTCATGAGATATGACACTATTTCAATCATTAAATGATCAAAATGGTATGATATTCCACCCCACCCGCCCCAGCTCTTTTCCTTCTGGTTGTGGCTACATTTGCTATCTAAGTGCTGGGTGCCATTTTTGTGCAGATATTAATAACATAAGAACCATGTTGGATCAGACCAATGGTCCATCTAGTCCAGCATCCTGTCTCACACAGTGGCCAACCAGTTCTTCTGGAGGGCCAACAACATGGTACGGAGGCAGAGGTCTTCCCCTGATGTTGCCTCCTGGCTCTGGGATTCAGAGGCTTAGTGCTTCTGAATGTGAAGGTTCCCCTCAGTCACCATGGCTAGTAGCCACTGATAGACTCATCCTCAATTAATCTATCTAATCCCCCTTTAAAGCTGTTTATTCCTACGGCCATCACTACATCCTCTGGCAGTTAATTCCACATTTTAATCACTCTCTGTGTAAAGCAGCATTTGCTTTTGTCCATCCTGAATAATATAAGATATCGTTCTTAAATTTGGAGTATTTTCCCTTTTTTGTTTTTCCCTAAACAAAAAAGTTCTATGGACTTGGAGATTCTCCTAGATTTGCGGAAACATCTGTCATAGCATAGATAGGCCTTGTTATATAGATTGATCTTCATGAGGGCCATCTCTGGACTATTAGTTATAAGGATACATTCTATTGAAAATATAATATAGAAAAATAATGTTCTTTATGTTTTGTCCATGGATGGACCATTCCTCAGGATGTTATTCTGTCTGCCACCAGATCCTTTATTCATGGTTTGTAACAGGAACCATCTGCAGAATAATGTGTAAGCATTTTTGATTCACTGCCCTGATTCCTCACTCTGCCAGGGTATGTTCCTGGATAAGGTAGCTCACACATACACACACAAACACACAAACTTTAGGTTTGAAGGACTTTCCAGTCTTCCTTTATACTCATTCCACTGATACTGCAGAGTAGCTTGGTCCATTAGTAGGGTTTTGGAACTGACAAATGCACACCAATTTATTTTATTTTTCCATTTATTTCTCCCAATCTTTGCAATTGCCCATGCTTGCTAATTTTTCCTACTGGCATATATTCACAATTTTAGATGGCCAGAAATCCCTCAGGAATGGGTGAGTACTTGCCATAAATACCCAAGTCTTAATCAGAGGGAGGTCTGTGAAGTGGGAAGGAGGAGGAGTTAGCCTTTGGGACACTGAACTGATTTAATATGCTAATTTTTGCCTCAGCCGATGCTAACAAGACTCCCATGAATCAGGTGAATTAAGAGTATTTCCTTTGAAGCAAGATACCACTTAACAGCTGAAAAGATTCTCCATCCATTAAAGAATCTAGCCTTGCAGATTTTACCACTTCAAAGATATGGATGGACTATTAAGATAAGGAAAGGGTAATGGTCTTGTCTAGGGTTAGTCTTTTTGCAGTTGATTAGCACCTCAACCCAAATAATTTCCATACCAAAGTACATTAGGGAATTACTTTGAAACACATGTTTCCTGGGAGCAATACCCTGGGTTCATGATTTCATCAGGCTGTCTTAATGGAGTCAGCTTGGACTTTATAGAGGACTTCACTTTTCATTTAAAAAGAGAAAATTTGATCAAAAAGGGTCTTCTATGCCACCATGGGAGTCCTTTTCTTGTTTATTGACATGCTGACCTCCACTCCACTTTTCTGAACTGCTACAGGTGTGCTACAGTGTCAAAGATTTCGACCTCAAACAAGAGAAGCTTTCATTGGCCTAACATCCAGTTATAGTTAGTACAAGAAGTCATGTACTTCTGAAATAACATTGGTTTCCAAACTCCAAGTGCCCTTCTAGATTGGCTGGGTGGAGAGAGTGGCACTTTCTTTTACAGCATCAATATTCAAGGGGAAGGAAAAAGCAGAGCTCTGCATCACTGCGGCTGTGAGCGGCTGTGAGTAACAGTGATGGACTCACTGAAATGTGACAAGATTTATTACTTTCTCCGAAAGAACAATTGCCTGCTTGGTGTCCTCAGTAAATAATGTTCACCCGGTGTGCCATCTGGGGACATCATTAGTCCAAAAGACAGTGACACTAGAGTTAACCCTTAAATGATTTTTTTCCATCCACAGTGTATGGGACCTTACCTCATGAGTAATCCTTATTGACGCTAGTGAGGAAATTCTCACTGAGGATCACAGATGAATTGTCCTCTTTTCAGAATGGAGTAATACCATATGAGAGGAGGAGGAAATAGTGGATGAGCAGCTTTACTACATGGATTTTGAATGGAGTGCGAAGAATGGGATAGGAATTCCAGAGAAAGGTTTCTGCTAAAGGTTCTGCAAATTTTGGGGCAAGCAGGTTCAACAACTGAACACCCTGTGTGCCCTAGTGCTGAAGGAACTATGAACCAAGCCTTGAATTTCCCTACCTCACCATGGTTGGCCTGAAGAAGTTGCTGAAAGGTGAGTGGTAGCAGCAGGGGAGGGAAGTGTGGAGGGGCCCACTCAGGTCTGTAGCTATGGGGGGGCATTTTGGAGGCCTGCCTCTTAATTCAAAGCCCTGCCCCACAAATTGCCATGACAAAAACTTTATTTTTGAAAAGAGACCCCTGTTGCCTGCTGCTGGTAGCAGCCAGGGTAAAAGCACTGCAGCTTGCCCTCGGGCTTCCCTCTCCCTCCCACTGTGGAATTGGGGGGGGGGGATTATGGGACCTGGGGAAAGACAACTCAGAAGGCATTTAAATGCCTTTTGAATTCTCTTCCACAGGGCAGGAAAGAAAACTTAGAAGTTTTGCAAAGGTGCATGAGAATGCTTTTGAAAGACTCACCATGACCTAGGTGGTATACAGCAGAACTGGGGTAACAGAATGGGGGATTATTGGAGATGTACTGAAGGTACCACTCTTGGGTACCCTTCTAAGCTTTCTTGCTCTGTGGAAGGGAACTCAAAATACATTTAGATGCCTTCTGAAGGCAATTAAATGCCCTCTGAGCTGGTTTCCCCCCCCTCAGAACTGACACACTCGCTGCCCTGTCCCTTGAAGGGAAGGGCTAGAAACAGGCTCAGAGCCTTCCCCTTTAAAGATAGGCATTCAGATTAATGTAATTAATTGTAATTTAACTGTCCCCTTAAAAATTTAAATGCCTCCCCCAAACAAACAAAAAATCCTGACTATGGTTCTGGGCCCACTCTGTGGTGGCATTGAAGGAAGGGGAAGGCATTGGAGAGCCTGCTGCCCCCATACCTCTCCCTTCCCAGCCACCACTTAACAGATCCCTTAAATTCAGCACCCAGGCTATAAGGGATGGGGAGGTACCAGGGGGAAACTGAGGGGCCTAAGCCTATTGTCCTTGAATCTGGGGAGTGGCCCAATGAACAGGACAGGGCCCCTTGTGAGCAACTATACAGACTGTTGAGGAGTCAGGTCCCTGCTTGGAATGAGTGGGCAGGAAGTGAGGCAAGTGGCATTTGTTTAACCATCCCTAATTCCTGCAGCTCTCCTTACTGGTTGGCTGATGCTTGGAGAACCAAACCTGAAGACCAGCTCTTATCACTGACAGAGCAACATATACGTTTGTTCCATCACTCAGCTTTAAGAAGAGAAAAATCAAGTGATGGTGGATTGATTGTCCTTGCCCTGTAGCATGGGCATGGATGGGGTATAACTGGTAAAATGGGCAGAAGCAGAAGATGGTTGGAAACAATAGAAGACTGAAAGGGGCATTTTCAAACTAAGTTTTTCCAAGGACCCTGCTTTGTACTTTGCTTATTAATGAGTGGCAACAGCACTATGGATTATGTTCACTGTAGCTTTCAAAATGTTTTTAATGGTTGAAAACACACTTGGCAGAGGTGGCTGCTACTTTTGCCACTTCAGAAGCAAAGGATATGAGGTCAAATTGTAAAGTAGCCAAGGGCTCCGATCACACACAGAATTAGCAGCATGAGAGGGTCAAATGCGGGGCGGATTTTATGGGTGCGACCAGACGGGAACATCTAGCAAGCATCCTGCACCCATCGCCAAGCTATCACGCCCCTCTGAAGAAGTGGAGTTAAAAATACCTGGCAAAGTGCAGTAGCAAACAGGTTTGCAATGGGCCACAGACGGATGTCTCCATGTGATCGTACTGGTGCGCTCTAATTGCATCAGTGATCTCTTATTGAAGCACACCGGAAACATGTGGCAAAGAATTACATCTGATTGTGCAGTGGTGAGTCAAATTACTATGGGGCAAATAGCCTCACTTCCCCCCCCCCGCGTTATCTGGCACGTGTGATTGGGACCAAGATTAAGCAACTTGTTTGTGGCACAATAGGGTAAAGGTAAAGGTTTCCCTTGCTCGAAAGCCAGTCATATCTGACTCTAGGGTTGCAGTGCTCATCTCTGTTTCCAAGCTGAAGAGCCAGTGCTGTCTGAAGATGTTTCTGTGGTCATTTGGCCAGCATGACTAGACGCTGAGGCTCATGGAAAGAAATATGCCAAGATTGCGATGGAGGAAGGTTTGTTGCTGTTGTGAGAGGTGATGTGCTTCATCCATGATCCTGCATAATTTAGGACTCGTCAAAGTGTTCAGTCACTAAGGTTGTTCAATCATGTGGAAAGACTGGACCTACTGCCTCAACTGATGGGATTTAAGGCTCCATTTTAAAATCAAAGTTACTTGTCCAGGATTCTACCCAGCCAACATCACATTTCAATCAGATCACCATTTTCCAGGCATACAGCATTTGCCCATCTGGGATCCAGGTGTAAATGCTGTACACTCAGGAATCAGCATGAGCCAGTTTTGACAGCCTTTAGAGAATGATGCATATGCCTTGGAACACAAGGAATATCTGAAAGAAAAGAAGGTTAAAGCAACAGAACCAGGCTTTAAATGAGGCCATACTGCAGATATATTATATCACCATCCCTGCTTGATTCTTCCTGAAAGGAGATGTTGTTGCCTCCCTTTTCCATGTGTTCAAAGGAAGTATACCTCTGAATGATAGTTGTTGATGATGGTCAATGACAGGGGGAAGCTCTGGCCTCCATGCCTCTGCTTGTGAGCCTTCTAGGGCATCTGGTTAGCTATAGCTGGACACTGGGTGCTGAACTAGGTGGACCGGTATATTTTTGGTAACTTGGTTTATTTATACTTGCACTTTAATTGCTGGTGACACCTATAAGATCCAACCATTCTTCTTAGGAGAATGAGAAACTGCAATACTGGAGGGGGTAGATAAGCAACTTGATGAGAAGAAATGGGCTAGCACATGACCTCTAGGTGAAGGAAACAAAGCAGGTCCTCTTATGATTAATGGAGAATATCATTAGTGGACACAGAGGCAAACCTGGCCCCTAATGATCCCTTAGTTGCTATACCAGTGTTCAGACTGCTCTTATGTTTTATATAGAGAACAATATGGGACTTTACAGAATTCCACAGCAAAATATTACCAAGCTAAACAGCACTCCTCCAGCATCATCTTTTAATCAGGCACACAGGATCAGAGCCACTATGGTATGTTGCTCCCGCTGTCCATCTCAGTCAACTTGAGCAGAAGGATACCATGGCTGATGGTACTGAATGTCACTGACAATGAAGATCAATAGGGTCACACTTCCTCCATCTCTGTACCACTGAAGGTCTTCCATCAAGGTAACCAAGGCAGTTTCCAAAGCAGGCAGAAAACAGGGCTGAAATGGGTACAGATAATGTATCAAATCTAGGAATACAATGGCAAACATGCTTCTTTCAGTGTCTGCTATAATCTTCACTTAGACAAACTGCACCATTATAAATGTTGTTCTGTGAGCCACTTAAAGTGCAGCCCTATGTAGATTTATTCTAAGTTCACTGAAGTCGCTCTGCACAGTTAGATGCCCTTATGGGACCTAAGCCACTGGTGTCTATTTTATACTGTCAGTTCATTGAGAACCAGTGTGATATAGTGGTTAAGAGTAACAGACTCTAATCTGGAGAACCGGGTTCAATTCTGCACTCTTTCACTTGAAGGCAGCTAGGTGACCCAAGGTCAGTCATAGCTCTTTCAGATTTCTCTCTCAGCTCAAAAAATAAGTCTAGCTCACTAGAGTTGTATAACGTTAAGGGTTAGAACTTAAGACTGCCAGACAATCTTGGGATCTCCTGGCTACACTACACACATTGCTATATGGTAATTATTATGTCAGCTCATTGCATTCGAGTGGCCAAAGGGACAGGAAAATTAGGTATGTTGCAGGAACAACTTGATCTCATATTTATTCTCAGCTAAGCTACTTTCAGAATAATCTTTCTACAAAATGTACCTTTAGTTAGTCTTTTATGAATACTTTAATTTGACATTGAAAGGAAAGTAAAAACATTTAGATTTTGCATTAGGGAAGTATTCTATATTTTGATTCACTTAGTTCTTTAAATCACTAAGAAACTGTCTTTTGCCTCTTTCTGTGGTGGGAGAAAAATACAGAGACTATTTCAGTGCTTGAAAGTTGGTTTCCTTCCTTAGTGTTAACAGCTCTCACAGCCCTCACAGATCACTCAGGGTCTTCCATAGCTCCCCTTGGGAGAAACCAAGCCATAACTCTATTTTTTAAATAATTCCTGCTATGTCTGTACCTGCCTCTGTGGAATTCCTGGCACTGGTGTCAGAGGGAAAAGGCATCAGTAGTCCTACAATGCCCCACAGTATCTCTTTGGCATTTACCTTCCTGGTTCACAGAAAAGGGTTCAAGGAGTTCCACACTCTGTGTTTTGCTCTAACTTCCAGGCCTCTACAATGAGTGTGTAAGAGTCAAAGCTCACAAACATGGGTTTATGTATATCTGACATATTACCTTACCATAAAAATGGAAAGTACTCACTCTTGCAAGGTCTAATAAAGCAGGCCTGCATCTCTGTAATCTCTCAGCATTGCTTTTGCTGTACCAGCTCTGCAAGCAAAGGGGCCTACTGATTATTATAATTCAATCTATCACACCACACCACCCCTCTTTTTTTTTAACCAAGACAGCAAGTGCCCTCCTTTTCAGGTTACTGACTGATCAATACTCCTGCCTGGGGCAGGGAGATGCAGCTCTCAACCATTCTGGCACTTCAATTCCACACATGTCAAAACAGCAGAGACAACTGGGTTTCGGAGAAGAGACCCAGAGCAGAGAGGAGAAGTAGGAACCTCTGCTATTTTTAAATGGGATGTTGATACTTTTGTTGCATACAGACTGTTGTGGCTCTGTTTTATATATATTTAATCTCACTTTGCTTCCCAAAAGGGACCCCAAATGCCTTAAAACAAGAGGGGAAAACCCCATAAAATATAAATCAATAAAGAAAACAAACTGTTGTCCAGTCGTATCCAGTCCTGGTTACATTGGCTGGCTCATTTGAAGGCAGAGGCTGAGAACCATGGGCTAAACCCAGAACCTTTGGCTTATGCCCAAGGGATCTCATCTCTGGTCATACCTGGCCCTGATACCCACAGACAGGATACACCCTCCCAAATAAAACCACCCACAACTGAGATGACAGTTCCTTTCCCTGCCTCCTCTCCTGATCCCATTTTAATTCTGTTGCCTTTATCCAAATCCCATTCTTTTAAAAAGTACAAGTTCCATACAGAAACCAGATGTTAAGGCAAGTCAGGTCTCACTGGTTGATTAGAATTCTTCAGTGGTGTCAAATCACACAAATAAGGATAGATTCATCACTTACTATACTTTAGTTGGATTTCTGGTTAAATTGCTTCTCAGATACTGTAAGAAAACCATCCATACATTTATAATTGGCATTTGATTGTTCAGGTCTTTAGCTCCTTCACAGAACCACAGACCTCCAAGTTCATTGACTGGAAGCTATGACAGTTAAACAGTCTTAAAATTAGTTTAAATGTTAAGTACAGACATGCCCCTAGACTCAGATTAAAATTGTATCACTTTCGCCTTTCAGTTTTATCTCGTGGCTACCAAGAAGAAAGATTGAATATGTTTCTATTTTAGATTAATTTAGTTAATAGCAAACACTTCTGGGACCATAGAACCACTCTCTCATCTTTTAGAACCTACATTAAATTGGCTCCTTCAGTGCTATAAATTGAATGTTTTTTGTTTTTGTTTTTTTAAAAAAACCCTGCTTGGTACAACAGTCTCATTTTGAAGAGGACTCATTCCACCATAGTACTGGGATACTTCAAATAGAATGCAATGTTTTTGAATCCCATTTTCCAATTGTTTCTGAATAAATGACACAGGGGTGGTAGTAAAGATTACAAACAAATGAAAAGGAGGACAGGTATTTTAAACAGTTATTCTCTGCACTGATAGAGATGATCCTAGATTTCAGCCAAGACTTTAGCAACACAAAAGATAATCAAGAGTGCATTCAGATGGGCAGCTAAATCCACCATTGGCCCAGCTCTAATTTGATCCAGATCTTTTTTATTTGGTATTGCATGACCAGACAGTTCCCCTTACCATGCACATACTCCACAGTGGATTGTCTAGACAGCATCCACCTGAAGGAGCCGCATGGTCAGGGTTTTTTTTTTTTTTTAATAATAATTCTGTTTGTGCATGTGCATCTGCACGTCAACGTATACTTGTTTTTCCACGTATGCGCATAATTGAATGGTTAAAGCACCACCAATGGTACCTCCTTCTAGGTGCCTTTTTAATTAATGCAGTTCATAAAATTCACGGGCCATTCAGAAACATGAAATTATCCAGAACGTTTGAGCAGAGCTCTGCGGTTGTCGCGCATTTACGCATTTATGCACATATAGCTTAGAATTTTTTTAAACGGTGGCTGCTCAGGATGGTCTGATGTCAGACCATCCTGATGGGAGGATTGTGCACTGGAATGATCAGATGAGGGAAAGTTCACAATTGGCTCGTCAGGAACCGAAAACTCCAGATTTTAACCAGTATCTTTTAAGTACAGTTCCGAAGTGTGGCAAAACAGGATGCTCACGGAAGAGGCACATTTCCCAGGTGTTGCTGTCTGGTCACTACCTTTAAATCCACCAGGCACTCGTGCCTGGTGCGGATCTAAAGAGCAGTCTGATCAGGACCCAAGAACGGCTATGTTTTGTTGTCATGGTAAATCCAATCAGCTTCCTCAGGCTGACCAGCAGCGGAAGTGTGGCCTCATTTTGAATGCTGTAAGCAGTTCCAATCATCATATCTCAAAAAGGACATTGCAAAGCTGGAAAAAGTACAATGGAGGGCAATCAAGATGATTAGGGAATTGAAGCACCTTTCCAATGAGGTTGGAGAGTCTGGAACTTCTTGGTCTTGAAAAGAAGACTACTTATATGATTATGTATGGGATAGAGAAAATGGATAGAGAGAGCTTTTTCTTTCTTTCCCATAATAATAGAACTTGCAGCACCCAATGAACTTGATGGGAAATAGGCTCAGGACAGACATCAGAAAGTACTTCATTGCCCAATAAATAATTAAATTTTTGAGATACATTGCCAGTGGACATATTGATGGCCATGAGAGCAGATGGTTTTAAAAGGGGATCAGAGAGATTCATGGAAGATTCATGGCTACTTACTGTTGTGAGTAAAAGGAATTTCCATGTTCAGAGGCAGTAAACCTGCTAGGAGGCAGCATCAGTGGACGGCCTCTATGCCCTGTTGCTGACCCTCCAGAGTAACTAGTTGGCCACTGTGTAAGAAAGGATGCTGGTCTGATCTAGCAGGCCTCTTCATATGTTCTTATATACTAAGCACATTTCTATGACATTTCATGGTTTTAACCCTATATGTGTGGATTTTGCTAGGGAGATGGTCTCAGTAACCAATTTAAGCTTCACTTGACCCCTTCCCCATGGAAGAATCAGAACTGCATTCCTTGCATTGGCAGTAGTACAGATCAGGGAGTTCTCCATCTCTTTTCCCCTTGCTTCTGCATTCTTATGCTCTTGCATCTTTTAAATATCTCTGGTTGCTGAATATTTATTTATTTATTTATGAGATTTCTATCCTGCCCTCCCCCACAAGTGGGCTCAGGGCGGGTTACAATAGATCAATAAAACAAATAAAACAGATTCTATATAATTCCAGTTAAAAACCTAAAAAACAGTCGTTAATTAATATGTGATGGTGAACCGGTAAAAGCTGAAGGAGAAGGCCCCAAATGTATACTGTATATGGGCCCAGAGCAGGCTAGCATGTTAAATGGGTGGATCCAGAAATCACTGCCTATGGCACAAGCTGATATGATGCACAACACAGGCAAATCAAGGCAGGGTTGAATTTAGAACCATTCTTTTCAGCTCTCTGTCTGGAAGAGACACAGATCTATCAGAGAAGGCATTGTAGAAGTTTCTTCCCTGCATACTACAGGATGCATGCCTTTCACTCCTTATTTCACTTCTTTCAGCCAAACTTTGCACTGAACAGCTAAGCAGTTGTAAGTTGCTTCTGGTTCATGCTGCAAATAGGTGATGTGATTCAAATCAGAACAGGAAAGTGTAAGGGCAACAAGACAGAGGAAGCTGGCTTCTTGTTCTCTACCCTTTCCATCCCCCCCAGTCCTCTTTCTGCTTATAAAAACTCCAGAGATTTATTCAGTTGCCACTTCTATTTATAAACTTGAGCACCTGAAATCAAAGGAGAGAAAGGAACACACACAGGTGACCATTCATGCAGCACAAATAGTGAATTGAACACAGGATACATGTGGAGTGGATAATCAATATGCGAGTGTTGTTCCTCACAAAGAATCCCCATAATGGCTATGCATGGCAGATACATTGTTGGAATACATATTTTGCCTGTGGCTAATCTGCTGAACAACAGGAAGCATAAATGCCCAGAATGTGTGATTTGATGTAATTGTTTGGCCACTTCTAGTAATGACATGAAAGCCTATGTCTTTCTTCACTCCTCCTAACAACAGAAGGAAGAAATGAATAGCACACTAATTTAATGTGATGCTGCAGGTTAGGGTGGGGGTTGAAGGGACTGGTCTCTAAAACAATCAAAGCAAAGGTAGTCTTTAATGGTCAGTCTACGCATTCTGCAGCATGAGAAAGTAGACCAGCAGTGCAATTCTGAATTGTAGCATTGAAGGTGGGAGAAAGTTGTATTTTTTGTGAAAGAAAACCCCCCCACACAAACGGATCAGGTTGCTAGTTGGTCAAGGAAAAAAGCCTTGTCCCTTTAACAGAGGGTTAATTAGTGAATTAATATTATTTATAGTCCACCTTTCTCTCTGAGGCTCAAGGCAGATTACACAGTGTAAGTCAATGTAACCAATATGATAAGACATCTAGTAAGTAATGTGATAGGACTGGAATAACAGAAATCAGAACAAAGCATAAGTATTAAGCAGTGCATAATATTACATAGGCAGAAAAACAATGCACTAAAAATGAGATAAAGCATATAGCAACAGTAAGTCCACAGACCTGCTCCCTTCCTTGAAACATCTCCTGAACCATTTTCTAACAATATAGCCCGATCCCCTGTACATATGTAGAATGCCCCCCCTGAATATTCTGTTTCACACAGCTTGCAGAATGCCAGAAGTGTGGAAGCCTTCCTGACCTCCAAAATGTAAAGCTTTTCATTACATGCAGTTAATCACATCACTTCATAATTGTTCTCAGATCAAACTAATATTAAAGAGATTAGTTTGGGGACAAAGCTGCAAGTTAGTGGTAGAGCATTTGCTTTGCATGCAGAAGCTCCTAGGTTCAGTTCCAGTAATCTCCAGTTAAAAAGGCTCAGGGAGTAAGAAAGGCCTATAACTGAGACCCTGGAGAGCTGCTGCCAGTCAAAGTAGACAATATTGACCTTGACAGGCAAATAGTCTGACTCACTATAAGGCAGCTGCATGTGGTCAGGTAAAAGTTGTCAGCCCTAGGAATGGAGTGGGCATTCAAAGAATTAGAGTACTGTCTTTGACAAGATTTACAAGTTCACAAAATGGAGGGTGTGTTGAAGGGGTATGTATATACGTCATCATTGTTTTGCTACTTGTACAAACAACTCCCATCACCCCAGCAGTGAATATCATATCTGAAGGAAGTGCAACATTTTCCCCCAAGTGCAAAACATTGACTCTGTGCTCTTTTTAAAGAAAATGTGATTTCCACACAAAAGAAGAATGAGGGATATTGAGCAGACCACTTGAAACACATAAGCAATAAATACAAATCTTGTTCACAATAAACCAATGGAGATGAAAGGACTTGCTTGCAGTGGTGGCCAGTGTGGTCATTTGCTGGAAGATACCTAGCTTCTGCCTCTGAAGTTGGCTTCACTTTTGAGGCAGTCTGAGTCTGGGCAAAAGGGAAAGTTTTCCCAGAGTGTTTTTAGACTGGTTACTTTAATATAATTTAAATGTATTGTTTACTGTTTCAATACTTGGTTGAGGAAGAACAAACTGACTATATAACAGACTATATAATAGGTTGAATGACTTTTTGCATTGATTGTTTCCCCTACCCCATCCCCCAGGTCTTGAACTCTCAGCAGAAAAGCAGACATATCATATTTAAAATAAATGAATAAAATTACTGATCTGCACTTCATTCTGCTATGTTCTCAGTTCCCGTACTGGGCTGGTTACCTTAACTTGATGTCTCCCAGTAAGAGGATTAGAGCTCCTTTCCCATTCAGCAGCACTAAGATTCAGAATTCTCTTCAAACCACCATGCAAGCTGCCAGTGTCTGCTTGTTAGCTAATATTCAAAAGCTATAGATGTAAGGAGGTTTAATAGTAAGGAAATACCTTTCATAAGGCCATACTGGGTCACACGTTAGCTCTTCAAACCCTCTGCCTATAGTTTGGCTGCAATCATACACACAATTAGACCCGACATAGGTGTGAATGCCAGGCAGATTTAAAGGGCACGATCAGACAACAATGTCTGGGAAGTGCCCTGCAGCCATTGGCAACCCATTCTGTTCCACTGCAGAAGTGGAGTTAAAAGACACCGGGGGGAAATCCAGTAGTAAATGGGTTGCAATGGGCCACGGATGGACTTTCCCCTGTCTGATCACTCCAGCGTTCTCTCATGGTGTCGGGATGGTCTGATCAGGTCATCCCGACTCCATACCATCGTCCCCCCCGCTTTGCAGTATGTAAATAATAGCAAACTCCATAGGGAGCCTTCGGTGCGGATGTGCGATTCATTGATCCCTCAGTTAAACACATGGGGGGAAAAGGGCACCCAAAAAAATGATGTACCCGCAGTTGCATCTGATCATGCACTGATGGACTGCACCTGCAGCTTCAAAAGTAGGTGTGATCATGCACCTGTGGGTCAAATTCCTCTGGAGGAAATAGCCTCACTCCCCCCCCCATTTTTTCTGGCGCATGTGACCTCAACCTTTGTTTCTATAATAATGATCAGTTGTATCAGATTAAGTCTGTACATCCTAGTTTGATAAAGGGAGTAAGAATATAAAGCTCTGTTTATTTTTAAGTAGTTCTCAAAAGAGTTCTCAATTATTGGCAAACGGTTACTAGAAACACCATTACAGAAAGGGGGAGGGATCAAATTGTACCAAAATAACTGATCCATAGATGTTTCAGGACTTGAAGAAGCTATTATCTTTGGCAATGGAACTGAGCAACCTGAACTAAAAACACTACTACGTCTCATATCACAAACCATGAAAAATGCCATAAAACTGAGAGCTTAGCCCAGGTGGAGAAGTAAATGTGAAAGAATACTATGATGATAACATTAAAATCAATATGAAACTATTGAAAGCCTTTGTAGCAATAGGAAGCTAGTACAGTAGTTAAATAAGAGAAGGGTATCACCCTAGCTACAATGGTTTTGCTCTTCCCTCAGTGATAGGGAGATGCAGTAGAAAACGTTTCCTGGAAAGCAGCAAATTCTCTTAATTGTTCTTTACCCAATTTCTCTCTTGAATCCAACAAATCAGTTATTTCCCTATTTTTAAGAAATTTGGAGTCTGTTTCTAGTCAATTCTGTTTAGATCAAAAGAGAAATTCAAAGAGAGGAGGGGCAGGAGCAGGAGCAGAGATTCTGCTAAATTTCAGAATTTCATTCTGCAGATGCTCAGAGGCAACCAGTGTCTTCCCAAACTTTCCTGTCTGCCTCCTAGAGCACCACTCTGTGGTATGAAACAAAAACTGACTGCAAGGACTGAACATACCAAAGGATGTAGTGGTTTCTCTAAAAAGAGAAATCAGAAAAATGAAGGACAATCTCCCTTTGAAAAGAGAAAAAAAAGAGAGAGAGAGGAATCAATGACTTATGTTTTAAAAAGTGAATTTTGGAAAAAGAAATTCCCTTCCCCATAACAACACCACTAGAAAGAAAACAAAAGGACATGACTGATACAAGGAACAAGTTCTATTGTGTCAGTTAAGACCACATTTCTACTAGATGATTACATGGAGAATAATAACAGGAGAATGCACGGAATGGCGAAACCCACTCATTATTAACTTCACAGATTTTCAGAAATCATTGTCAGCTGCTTCCATCATAATTCATTATAGATCATCTTGAAGTGTTGGGGTACGCCAGCAAAACTAATTAATGTCCTTGAGGAAGAGCCTGCAGACATGACTGAATGTTCTGATTATATATTGGCATGAAAATAAATATGCATTTTCCACTTTCCTTTGTGGTATCATTCCCACCAATGTCCTGAACATTGTGCAAAGCACGAAGGTAAGACCTATTGCTTGGAAACCCATAGAGACAGGCCTCAAGGTTCAACTGGATGGACCACTTTCTAATGCAGCAGGACTCTTCCTCTGTTCCAGAAGCTATAATAACTTTTTTGGTTATTGGAAGGCAGTCAACAAATACTTGCTCAGGTCTAAACCCCTTTTCTGTCATAAAACCTGGGAAAGAAATATGGCAATGCTGCCAGTCATCTCCATATGATCCCCTGTCTCCCCCCCCCTCTAGTGAATAAGAGTGAGCTGTGCAAAGGAAGGGAAAAATTCTTTCAGGCTCAGTACAGAGTTCAACCTACTGTGCACCTACCATGTACAACTCTCATTCTGCTCCATTAACTCTGTCTAGTATGTTTGGAATTATCTAAGTTCAAAATACCATTATCTGAGCACCCTTGGGCAGCTCTGAAATCATAGTCTATGTTTAGAAATAAATTATTAATAAAGTAATTTTGCCAAGATGTTTGTTTCCAGTATGACACCAGCATCTTGGATGAAATTAAGCACAGCTGACTGGACTAATGCACCCTATCCTGCTAGCTAAGCCAGCAGGAAAGTAGAGGGGCAACATGTCCATTTCCACCTACCTATCAACCAAAAAGTGCAGTCTTTTGATATAACATCTTCTCTCCTGCAGGCTCAGCCCCAATGTGGATAAAAGGGAATAAGCCAAATTGCCATGGTTTAGCACAAAACAATTTCTATAGCATTTACTATTTAGCCTCATTGATGAGTGGGATTCATGCCAGCCAATATCCATCCACTTTATCAACCACAAATTGAATTCCCTGAGCAATTATCTTCACTTTTAAGAGATAAAAGGTCACTTATCCACCCACCCCCATGGCCTTTCTCCAACCCTATGTTCTGGAAGCATCATTTAGAAGAGAGGGAAGGAAAATTCTCAGGAACTCAAAATGTCACACCAGATTTCATGGTTATCTACTCCAGTAGTATACATGTCAGTGTGTGAACAGAGGCATAAGGAATAAGATGCCTCCCTCCATAATGAGAAGGTGGGAGGTAATAATTAGTGACACATGTACCCAAACACAAAAACATACAAGTTTTCACAAACTTATTGAACATATTCAGGGGAAGTTAAAGGTATGTTTCCATGAATTGGGGAGGCAATGGAGATTAGGACCTATGAGAATATGAGAAGGAAAGGGCCCTGTGTATTAGAAATTTTGTGGAAGAGGTGCCCTCTTTTCCAGAGGAAGGGTTTCTAGAGCCCAAGAGTTTAGCCTGGTATTAAGGTTGAGAAATTTCTTGAGATTTGGTGTGATGGAGCCTGGGGAGGGGAGGGACTTTAGCAGGGTACAATGCCACCGAGTTCACCCTCCAAAGCAATCTGTAACCAGGAGATCACTGGTAATTCCAGGGAATCCTCAGGACCTACTTGGAGGTCCTGAGGCAATCCTACCAGATACCCTTCTCAGATATCCCCTGAATGGTATGGTACACTGAATAATTCTCTGGGAGTGGAAAAAAGACAGTTCTAAGCTGAATACAGCTGAATAACATAAAAGCCAGTGTGAGAGAACTTGGAGGGAGAGAGTTTGGCAGGAATATATTTGCATGCATGATTAAATTCCTAGCAGGTGACAAATGTGTTTTAGAACAGGATGCAGATATTCCATGACCTGGGAGGACTCTGACTCTTGCTAGGTCCACCTCATGTACTCAGTTTTTGCATATGCTCAGAGTGGATTATGAATTATGGTGTCTATTCTGGATGTGACAATCCAGAGTTTTGACAGAGTGGAATATTAATCATTCCATTCAGCAGAAAAGTTTTGGGACAAAACCCAATGGTTCTGCTCATCCCTAAATGTTGCCATGGAGATTCTACATAATGGGGGTGAAACATGCATTTCAGCCACTGTGTACAATGCATGTTTCAAACAACTTCCAGATGCAATATACAATATGCAAACAAGGCCTAAATTACTTCTCTCTCTCTCTCTCTCTCTCTCTCTCTCTCTCTCTCTCTCTCTCTCTCTCTCTCTCTCTCTCTCTCTCTCTCTCTCTCTCTCTCTGTAAGATCCTAGCTAAATGCCTGTGTTTTATTGAGGGCCAAACTTTAATGAGTTTTTAAAAATGAAAACAAGCATTTAAGAAACTTCAGCCAGAAGCAGAACAGCAGTTTGTGTGTGCAGAGTGTTAGCCCAGCCGCCTTTATTCGGGCTATTTCTGGACTGTTTTTATGCTGTTATGAACCTGAGAGTGTTCCAGCCAAGAGACTGTAATAAAGCACCATGGGGAGAAGCCCAGAGAAGGAACAGAGGCCAGGCAAGGACTATGAGATGCTGGCTAAAATCACTTCAGAGGGTCCCCATAGCTTGCTTACCGGGTGTCACATACTACAGTCACAGGTTTACACTCAAACAAAAGACTCTCGCAGACAGGCCAAACTCGCTGTCTCCAGTATAAAGGGATTAAACCCTCCTATGTGCCAAAGTACAAGGTCCTCATGGAGGATCCAAGTGAAGAGTCATTCTTCTTTGTTCCAACTTCCTCCTTTCCAGCACCCAGGTGACCACTGGTCAAGATAGCCACTAGCATTTGAAATTGACCCTAAACAACCAATCCCTAGCCAACAGGGAGTTTCTTCAGGTTTAAGCCGCCTGGCTTTCCACGCCCATTGCTCGAGAGGTTTTAAAAACACACACACGCTTCTCAGAGCTCTCTCTCTGCCTCGCCTACCCCCCCCACCAACGACCTCTCTATACCTGCTTTACCTCTTACGTCCAGCTTACTCTCCCCAACCCCTACCTCGCTTTAAGGCTCCAGTCTGCAGCTGGAGTAACGCACGTGTGCTTAGCCGGCCTAATACGCGTGCTCCCCATTTTCTTTCCATATTCTTTCCCGCCCCTTTACCTCCCTCTGGAAGATTTCAGGAGCTGCACATCAGAGGTAATTATTGCCCTCATCAATACCTGCTCATGCAAATGTGCTATTTATTTCTTGCCTGCTTTTATTTAGTCTCTTGTATGCCAGTGTGTGTGTGATTGTATGTATTCTGCTGAATATTATTATACAGTAAACAAAAGATTGATTTTACTCCTGTCTCTCGTCTCTTTACTGGGAAATAGTGTGGCAGCCCATCCTCCGTATACACAGACCAAAGAATCCCAATATTAAAAACTGTCCCAAATGCTCTATTAATTATAGATCAGAGCATTTCGGCTAACAAGAGATGAGAATGTAACTCTTCCTTTCCTTATTTCCCACACTTACAATCTGCTCCACCTGCTCTACATCCCATGGGAGAAAATATATGGGTCTTTGCAGAAAGCCAGTCACAGGGAAAGAGATTAAGCAGTCCTTGTTCTTCTGCTCTTTCAAGATAAATCAGGAAACCGCTGGACTCAGAGACTGTGAGGGTACAAGTGCCTGAGAGTCAAAGTTCCCTTCATCAGATACCTTGACTCTCAAAAGCTCATACCCGGAACATCTTCTTGGTCCCTAAAGTGCGACTGACCCCAGATCTAGTTCTTCTATTGCAGACCAACACAGCTGGCCTCTGAAACAATTTTCACTGGCACATTAGAGACTCTTGTTTTATTTTGATTCTGTAGACTAATAAGGATATACATCTGGAATTTTGCTCTTCCAAGAATTTTACACACATCTAAATGTCATTATATTTTCACTCAGGGGCAAAAAGTTCATACAATTATACCTCCTATAAAGCTGTTCCATTTAGCACTCATCATCTTGGGTAGATTTTTTTTTTATAAATTGGGGGTGGTGGGGAGTCACGGCTCTGCAGCGTGATTGGCATGTCCTGAAATAAATCCATCTAGGCTGCAAGTGACCTGGGCCTGTGATGGTAGGATGGCCACCTCCTAAATATGCTGGAGCTGCATGGCTGAGGAATGAGACCTCAGTTGGAGTTGCAGGGCTGACAGAGAGGGCAACTACAGCTCTCCCGAGGAGAAGTCTTGGCATGGAAGGTGGACCCAAGAGGCTTCCCAGGATGCTCGACCACAAGTACCTAACAGGCAGTCAGCTGCTGGTTGCCACCTTCTCCATTCACTGCTTTATACGTAAGAAATGGAGATATGTATGGAAGTACCTATTATATTTAGATTATTTTCTGGTATTTGTGTTGCAACCTAAAATTGCTAGTTGCTTCAGTGATCCAGGCCCTTCTAAGGGAGGGGAGTGAGGCTTGGGTGTTTTCGTCCTGATTAGGTTCAGTTGGGTACAACAATTAATTAGGTGGTTCTGAGCAATCCAGCAGGCAACCCCCAAGGAACTCATCCCCTGGGAGCAAAATTTGCTGCAGTGTTTTTTCTGAGGAGGAAACTAGATGTATCTGCCATCAGCGGATATACTGACTGAAGTATGTGAGAAACTCTGTTAAATAAACTTTTGTTGGACTTTGATATGAAAGCACAAAGTTGTGTTGTTTGTGAATTTTCTCTCTGTTCTTGGAGACTGATTGGAGAATGGAGAGATAAGCTGGGAGCCTTGTAAATTAAGGGAGCTGTGTTCTGATGACTTCACACCCAGGAGGTAGCCAACTCCCCCCCTCCCTTCTTGCACACAGGACTCAAGTATGAAGGGAAGAGATACACTATTATGTAGAAATTAATTCATGCTTTACACAACAGCAAATAAAGATGTACCACACCCAACTCTTAGAGTTTTTTTTCATATCCAGTGTATCCTATTGTAAACTACATGTAGGTGACATTGGAGAGAGATGAATGTAAGTGGTCTGCAATGAATGTTGTTTCAGCAAAGGGCTTTGATTTCTTCATCCATTTTAAATACTGATGAGGGCTTCTTCCTCATGAGGGAAGCTAATCTGAGGGTATGTGACTGGCCCAGGGTCACCCCTCAAACTTCCATGGCAGAGTGAGGATTCAGACTTGGGTCTCTCAAATTCTAGTCCACCAATCTAACCACTACCTAACACTGGCTCTAATGAGCCACACAGTGTCCCACGGAAGCCCATGAAACACTCATGCCCCAACCTTGGACAATTAGCAATGTATGGAAAGTCCTGCTGAGTTTCAGATTGCACCGTGTTATGACCCAGCTTTGCTTTTACAGCATTTAAAGAGAGGAAGAGTCATTTTGACTCAGACTTATCAGGAGGTGGCTCATGTATGGCAGTGTTGGTATCAGTTTCTTTGGCTCTGTTCTCCCACTTCTGTTCACTTGGGCCAGTCTTCACAGTTCAATTCACCTAGACAGTTGGAAAGAACTCCCTGAAAATGTTAAACTAATCCAAATTGTTGGTCCTCTGAAATCAAAGATGAAACTTTCATGGTGAGAAGGATTCTTAATTTTTTTTAAAAGGGGTCTAATAGCTAGTCCGATTTTCCCAGTCTTTCCTAAAAATTTAAGGAGAAAGCCCTGAAACCAAATTCATTCAACAAATGAATGGAAAAAACTATTGCCACTAAAATTTAGAATAGTTTGAGTTTATACTTAAAGGCTGATTCCCATTTACAAATGGGAATCCAATCACCTGTGGTCTTTTTTGCTTCCCCTTTCTGCTGTAGCCCACTGACACCCCCCATTTTGTTCCTGGAGGCCAGCAGACCCTGAAAAACAGCATAGGGGGGTAGGGTTTCTAACCCCCCATTGTGGGCAGGTGTGCCCAGGTGGCATTTGAGCAGCAGCAGGGGGGGGAAAGCTTAAAAGGCTGACAGTTTTAATTTTTTTTTTTTTTTTTAAAAAAGGCTAAGTTCCAAGTAAATTCAAAAGTGATGTCATGCCTCTCTAGGAATTAGCCAAAAATCTATGCTAAAGCCCATGTCTCTATCCCCTTCAGTCTGCAGCTGGTTGCCAGGCTGGGTCTGGCAACTCTAGGGTGTGATGTGGAAATCCATAGCTGGAAGGGGGTACTGCTGGAAATCATCCTTTCCAGTAGTGGAAAAGTTATTCTGCTGGATGAGCTTCATGGCTGGATACATGCCCCTGCTAACTGTTGGCAGAGTATAGATATGCTGTAAAGTAGAACACGAGCTGTTTAAAGAATGAAGTCAGTTTATTAAGAAGACAACAAACTTTGTAAGAAAGAAAAGGAGAAGTCTAACTAGCTAGGAGAGAGTCAGTAACGAACTGTTCTCAGCAGGAGCAGGAAAAACCCCAACTGAGCCAATCAGGAGACAGGAAAGAGACTATTTGAAAATAGTAGGAAGTCCCTAATCTCACTATAATAACTAGTGCAGAAAAGGGCGACTAGAATGATAAAAGGGTTGGAACACCTTCCCTATGAAGAAAGGTTAAAACACTCGGGGCTCTTTAGCTTGGAGAAATGACTGCTGAGGGGTGACATGATTGAGGTTTATAAGATTATGAATGGGACTGAGCAGGTTGAGAAAGAAGTAGTTTTCTCCCTTTCTCACAATACAAGAACTCGTGGGCACTCCATGAAATTGCTGAGCAGTCGGGTTAGAACAGATAAAAGGAAGTACTTCTTCACCCAAAGAGTGATTAACATATGGAATTCACTGCCACAGGAGGTGGTGGCAGCTACAAGCATGGGCAGCTTCAAGAGGGAATTAGATAAACATATAGAGCAAAGTCCATCAGTGGCTATTAGCCACAAGGTATAGACAGGAAATCTCAGTCTGGGGCAGGTGATGCACTCTATTCTTGGTGCTGGAGGGGGCAGCAGTGGGAGGGCTTCTGGTGCCCTGGCCCCACTGCTGGACCTCCTGATGGCACCTGGTATTTTGGCCGCTGTGTGACAGAGTGTTGGACTAGATGGGCCATTGGCCTGATTCAACATTGGCTTTTCTTATGTTCTTTGTTGTTCACTCTGCTGCTCCCTGCAGGATGTTCTTGTCATCTTCTTTATCTATAAGAACGTAAGAGAAGCCAATGTTGGATCAGGCCTATGGCCCATTCGGTCCAACACTGTCATTCATGGCCAAAAACACCAGGTGCCATCAGGAGATCCATCAGTGGGGCCAGGACACTAGAAGCCCTCCCACTGCTGCCCCCCCAAGCACCAAGAATACAGAGCATCACTTGCCCCAGAGTTCCTATCTATATCTTGTGGCTAATAGCCACTGATGGATCTTTGCTCCATATGTTTATCTAATTCCCTCTTGAAGCCATCCATGCTTGTAGCCGCCACCTCCTGTGGCAGTGAATTCCATGTGTTAATCACTCTTTGGGCGAAGAAGTACTTCCTTTTATCTGTTCTAACCTAACTGCTCAGCAATCTATACATGATAGACCTTCCAACATTAACAGTGGCATGAGAGTTGCTTCAGTGTTATTTCCCTGAGCTCATGTAGCTCTTTCATACTAAAGTTACTACGGCAATGTGGGAAGGTGTAATGAGGAAGTGGTTCTTAAACACCTTCTGGCAAGACAAAACCAGCCTGTGAGATGTTGCACCAAAGATGCAGTCACTTCAAGTACTAATTAGGTTGTTTTGGGGTGCACTTACATAGAAATTGTTAATTTGGTTTGAATCCTGATGATCTCATCTAATGTCTGCATCTTTTCAACTGATGAAGTGTGCTTAAAATGAGTCTTTAGATGTCATAGGGTTGTTTTATGGGTGTCAAAGTAGAATAGAATTTAATCCATTTTTTTCTGTACATATTTTATATTTTATTGAAATGTCTTTTTTCACTGAAAAAAAATCTGTTTTAAAGATGTTCTTTGAAAAATTCCCTGTCAAGGATTTCAGTGGAGGTTACTGTCAAGTTAGCTGTAACAGACTTTCAGGCAGGATCTTATAATATTAGAAATAATCTATTCCCAAAGCCTGGCCCTTTCTCCTGTTTCACCCCATAGTTATACATTCTTCTGTATGAATAAGGCACTCTTGCTAATGGGGGATGTGGAATTTTTGTGTGTGAGTCTTGATCTAGACCTCAGATTCTGAAATCACTGTCTTCAGCAGGAAATGCCTTCATGATGAACTGTTTTGTCTACACAACAGACAGCTAGGCCTATAAACAAAGTGTTTACAAGGTGGTGGCCTTCGTGGTTGAGATTCTAAAAGCATATTTTCATTTTGCAGTGACTAGTTGTATAATTTTGGCAGCAAAGAAGGCATGGCTAAGGTAGCTGATGACAAATACCCTTTCATGAAGTACTTTCATGCTACAAAATGTGGACCAAATGTTTTCCTCCTAATTTATCCTTCCCTAATTTGCTCCCCCTAATTCATCCATGCTCTGAAATGTAAGATCTGGGAAGAGGAGGGCACTGTTCCTGGTTCCTGCTTTTCTCCTCTCACAACTCTTACGGTATCCTATTTCCACATGCAGCAGCTTATATAGTGAGTGATCCGCCATTGGGATGCTCCTAGAAATTGTACATCTTGTCATTCTCTTAGATCCACCTGCTTTAAAAAGGAAGGTTCCCAGTGGCATAGCACAGCTGTTTACTCTGGGTAGCTAACAATGCCAGTGCCCTGACCTGGATAGCCCAGGCTAGCCTGGATCTCATAAGATCTCAGAAGCTAAGCAGGGTTGGCTCTAATTAATATTTGGATGAGAGACTACCAAGAAAGTCCAGAGTCATGACACAGAGGCAGGCAGTGGCAAGCCTCCTCTGAAGTATCTTGTCTTGAAAACCCCATGGGGTTGCCATAAGTCAGTTGTGATTCTACAGCAAAAAGAAAAATAAAAGAAATGCCAGCAAACTCCTATCTGTATTTTTCCCATTTAGGGCCAAATTCGCAGAGTAGGAAACAGAACACCATCAACTACCAGCTGTATTCCAGTGGAAATTGTAGAGATGGTAGCCAGATTGCATAAAGGTAATTGGTCCATTTTTACCAAAGGCTCCGACATGTGTTCACAAGGAGTGCTTCTATCACAATGAATACAAGCTCAACCAACTGCAGATAACAAAATATACTCAGTTGCCATTTCTGTACATTAGTTCCTTGGAAGATTTCACTGCCCTGGAGGAAGCCTCATGTCATCCCCTTCAAAGGAGAAGGCTGTGTATGAGAATTACCTCCAGTTACTTGCATGACTCTCAGATTCTTTACTGTTTACTTCAGCTAAAGACACAAAGACATTGTATTCTGCTTTCTGCAGAGAGGACTGAGTTCCTCTGTCCAGTTCCGTCTGCCCCTACTTCCAGCTCAGAGGACTTTTGCCTTGGAATTCAGAATCCCAGCAGGGGAGGGATTGAACATATTTAAGTGGCCAAGGGCAGCCCAGGGCTATTGACTGGACTGTGAAATCTGGTGGCAGGGCTGTCTTGTTGGTCCCCAGGCAGCCAATCAATGCTAATTCCCTGCTGATCCTTGCAGCTGCCAGCCCATTGCTTAAGTGAGAGTGCTGCCCTGCTGAGCAATGATTTCTGGGATATAATTGGCTTAATGCTTGGCTTGGTCGTTTAGTGTTACTAAACGACATAACATCAGCTGCCTTCCAGCATCACCAGGAATAAATCTCTGCAGGCAAGTGAAACTTAGGGCAACTTGCTAAGTTTTCTTTCAAAGGACAAACAAAGACATTTTTAAACCATGGAGGTCTAGGTTTAGCCATTACCCCCAAGTGTTCAATGCTCACTCACTGCCCAGAAAAGCCCTTTATAATAATTCTTTATCCTAAACATATGCATTCAAAAATATTTTCTTGGGATAATCTCGCTCCCTAGAAGTCTATTTCCCCTTTGCCAATTTTCCCACCCTGTTTACATAGGCAGAGCTTGTCATGCTTTACAATTGTGTCATTTCTTCAGAATATTTATATAGTATAAATGGTCACATATATGATTACTGGAGCAAAAAAATGTAAGGGATTTGAGCTCATGTTAAATTATTGCAAAATGATACTCCTTCACTCATACTCCTTGTAGACTTGTTTACCATGTAAGTATGAAAGGAAACTTAAAGCAAAGCCAGGGTGATTAAGATTTTTGTTTTTTTTTTAAAAAAAACCTCTACACTTGTGGTTTCTGTTCTGTCATTTGCCTGGCAAAATTTTTGTTCACAGTGCACCAACAATATCTGTGTCTTTTTGTGGTAACTTTGCTGTTCTCATGTATTACTCTTCCTATCCCACTTTTTTTTTTTTTTTGCAGAACTGTCATATCTCAATAGTCACTGGTCAGATCTTGAAATCTGGTGGCTGATAAATACCTCCAGAAAACTGAGCAGCACTTTGGCACCTACAGGCCCCATGGCTATTAGCATCAGAAGACTGAAAGACACTTTCAGAAGAGAATGTGCTAAAGCTGTTTCATGCTATGACTTGAGTACTGTGGCTTTATTCTTGCCTATGCAAAGTAGTTCTTGGCTCACACTGTGGGAGATTCATACCTAGGGATGGGCATGAACTGGCTGACAAACTAAAATTCATCACAAATTTTGGCCAGTTCATGGTTCATGAAACAATGTTCGCGAACTGAAGAGTCACCACAAACTTTCACAATTTTTTGATGTATTCCTGCTCTTCACAAAAACCAGCTGAGTGGTGGGGAGTTCCCTGTCACTCAGCTATTTGGTTTAAATGGCTCAGAGCCATTTAAACCCCTGCTTTCTGCTCCTTGTGAAATGCTGTGGGGAGCAGAGAGCTCACAAACTGATACAAAGTGGGTCAGTTCACAAACCAGCCTCCTAGTTTGTATCGGTTCATGGTTCAGTTTGTGGTTCAACCATAAACTGAACTGCAAAAAATGTAGTTTGTGTCCATCCATATTCATACCATCATGGAAATGCAATGCTTTGTTTCATGTCTACTAAAGGATGGTTTAGGGCAGAATTTCATCAGCCTTTGAGGAGCTAGAAGACAACTTCAGGCTAAACAGCAAATCATCTTTTTCTTCATATTTGTGGAACAATCCAAATTAGTAGGTAAGAAAAATTGAGGCTGAAGGGGCATAACACCACCCAGGCCATTCTGCGCCATACATGTGATAAAAGAGTAGTTAGGCAAAGCCTCGATGAATAACCAATACTGACCTATTGGGTTAAGAAGTAAAATTGTTGTCTAACTGTGTTGCTTAAAAGCCAAAAATAATAATACATTGTACACTGGGCTCAAGTGGTTAAGACGCTGAACTGCAGGCTGGAAGGTCGGTAGCTCAGCAGTTCGAGACCCAAGTGCCCCATGATGGAGTTAGCTCCTGTCTCTGGTTCCAGCTCCTGCCAACCTAGCAGTTCGAAAGCAAGAAATTGCAAGTAGATAAATAGGTACTGCTTTGTTGGGAAGGTAACAGCATTCTGTGCGACTTGGCATTTAGTCATGCTGGCCACATGACCACAGATACAGCGCTGGCTCTTTGGCTTGGAAACAGAGATGAGCACTGCAACCCTACAGTCGGATTCAACTGGCTTTTGAGCAAGGGAACCTTTACCTTTATCTATACAGAAACAGAGTTAAAGGAATAATATTATTTTTGGAGTCTGAATGTTCTTTAAGAAAACAGTGGGGAGTTATAAGGAAAGGGCATGCAGTTTACAAATATGCATCTTCTCTTTTTAAGAAAGGTTTGAATGGCAGGCACCTTTTAAGGGGGGAGAGATTTGGGGCTTGCTATTTTATCCTTGGTTTTAGCTGGAAATGTTTTAACTTGGTTCCTCTTGAACCAAGGGGAAAAGCAGGATATAAATGCTCAAATAAATAAATAAATAAAGCTACTTGTGACAATCTTTAATTAAAAATTTTGGGCTTTTAGGTCAAGCCATTTGTGCGTAATGAACTGGAAGAAAATAATATATGAACCCATCTTATATGATGTCAGACCATCTAGCTCAGTGTTGACTGCTCAGACTAACACTGGCTCTCAAAGGACCTTGGGGAAAAAATGGTGTTTCCCAACATACCAATGTGTGTAGTAGTTAGAGTGTCAGACTAGGATCTAGGAGACCCAGGTTTGAATCCCCACTCTGCTATGGACACTTACTGGGAGAAATGCTGGAAATGGTGAAGAAATAATATAAGCTATGTTGGGGAGAAAGGCAGGTACACTAGAAATCAAGTAAATAATTAAATAGGAAAATATAATATACCCCTAACCCCTCCCTCCAAAGAGACCTCAGATGTGAGGGGAGGCATTCAGTCTACATCCACTTTCTCCTCCTCCATGAGTTTGTTGTTGATGATGCTGGACATTCAAGCATTGACTTCTCCCACCCATCTTCAAATATCATGTGTTACGTTGTATATGCCTAATTAGATCTCTTGTCCTCTTAGAGGACACCTGGCACTTACGTGGGGGGCAGTCACATTCCCTTTGCCAGGGCAATGAAGCCATAATGACTCTCTGGCCCTAGGCTCTGTGCCAGCAGACAGGCTACTCTGGTTGCCTTGGACACTGGTACAGGCTCAGTGGCAGCTCTCCTTGCTTCCACTGCTTTTGGCAGTCAATCTTTGGGTCTACCTTGACAGGAGAAGTTAAAGCAACTGGACTACTGGCAACTGTACAAGCTGATAGGCATGGACATGTCAACAATGAGAGATCCATCTTTGATGAAACAAAGACATTTCCGTGGAAATTATTGTAGTAGCAGAAGGAATAAATTGATCAGAAAATCATTCACTCTGGTTGCTAATGTGAAGTGAAGAGGAACATGACTACAGAGAGGCAGCCTCACAGTCCAACACAATGATGACATCATGCAAAGAGCAGGTTGGGCTGCCCCACTAAAATGAAACCCATCTACCAATAGCATCCACTGACAGTCTGTTGTAAATCACATCTCATCACCCCAACCTTGGGACGACCCTGATGGAAACATAGATTCAGTCTACAGTTAAAGACTCCTTATAAACTTTTCATCATCATGTGAACAAGGAAGACCAAAGGAAGCCATTTTAATACTCATTAAGCCAGACTGGAATACGGGAAGTATTCTGCAGACCATGAGACAGGCACTTTCCTTGAAGAGCAGGACAGCATCACTTTGATGTTAAAACAACAAAGGCTCCAATGAACAGAGAAAGGTAATACAGGGGTGTTAAAAACAGCAGGCTGTATTTCAAAAGAAAACATCAAGAGATTTTGGGGGAAAGAATCATCTGGGAAATAAATCACACTCCCTGCCTAGTAGCCAATAAACATACCTTGTAAAAATGAACACCCTTAGATGATCTCTAGTTTATTCACCTACTGAATACCACAGTTCTCCATTAGAGCAAAGCAACCAGCATAAGAGGCTGATCTACACGGGACAGTGGCAGTTCCAGAACTATCTGAAATATCTGTCTAAAGGAGTGAGCTGTGACTCATGAAAGCTCATATTGACATAAATATTATTAGTCTTTAAAGTGGCACTGGACTTTTATTTTGTTCCAGAACTGCCTTCAATCACATAGTTAGAGGGGGGAGTCTGATTTTCACTGCATCAGGGGTGAACTGGTAAGGGTCACCAGACTTCCTGTGCCTGCTGCTTATCTCAGCATATTTCCTCTCTCTTCAAGTGTCAGCTTTCTTCTCCACATCTCTAGAAATTGAACATCTGTGTGCATGTGTGTGTGTACACGCACATGCACACCCATTGTTTGGGGGGGGGAGAATTGTCTAGGGTGAATGCAGGCATATAGACACAAAACACCAGCACATTGCTTCTCTTCCACCGATACTTCATTTTATTGTTTCAGACAGTTATATCCCAAACTGTCTTTGTAAATGTGTAACGTTTTCTTTAAAATAATAAAAAACATAGAAAACTGATTACATAAAACTACTAAAAACAGCATCATCAAGAAAAAATATTTAAAAAACTGACCTGAAGTAATGAAAACAGCAGATATAAAATAGTCCAGACAATACATATAAACACATCAAAGACTAAAAAGCTCCATAACCACTACTCCACAGCCATTTATCCTGATAGCAAATACATAGTAGATGGCCTTAAAGAGTAGGTCCTGTCTCCTTCAAAGAATTCCAACTCCCAAGTGAACCCTTCTGTGATTTAAAATCAGTTGAAGAGGTCCTGTGATATACGTGCATGGCCGGATCGCCCATTGGTGCCCCGCCCCCAAATGGTGCCCCGCCCCCCAAAAAAGACCCCCCACTGCCCTAACTGGGCACCCACCGCCGCCGCGGAAAAGCACCTGGCTAGGACGCAAGTCGCCCACCCCCTCCTCGGAGGGGGGGAGGAGGAGGAGGTGGCCAGCGGTGGCCAGCAGGATCTCCCTGCTGCTGCCGCTGCTGCCAAGCGCCCACCTAGGCTCGTCACCCTCCTCCTCCCTGGGGGGGGAGGAGGAGGGGGGCAGCGGCCAGCAGGATCTCCCTGCTGCCGCCGCTGCCAGAAAGTGCCCACCTAGGGCACAAGTCGCCCTTCCCCTCCTCCCTGGGGGGGAAGGAGGAGGTGGCCGGCGGCGGCCAGCAGGATCTCCCTGCTGCCGCCACTGCCGCCGGAAAGCGCCCACCTAGGGCGCAAGTCGCCCTCCCCCTCCTGGGGGGGGAGAAGGAGGAGGAGGCGGCCGGTGGCGGCCAGCAGGATCTCCCTGCTGCCACCGCTGCCGCCAGAAAGTGCCCACCTAGGGCGCAAGTCGCCCTCCTCCCCCTCCCTCCACTGCCGCCGCTGCAGAGCACCCAGCCAGGGCACAGCTTGCCCGCCCTCCTCCTCCTCCCTGGGGGGGAGAGGAGGGGGGAGAGGAGGGGGGGCTGGGTCTCCAGGCCCAACTGGGAGGTTGGGATCTGCACTCACCTAGGGCGCAGAAATACCTGGAGCTGGCCCTGTATACGTGGTAGTTGTAGCTCCATGTTTTTGAGTATTTCTCATTATAATGTTCTTGGTGTGAGTTGCAAGAGTTGTTGTTCTTCACAGTTCTCTTTCTCTCTTTCTTCATTCACTTTCTCCCAGGCTCAATAATTAAATCTCTGGGTCAGTGGGATACATCATCCTTCTAGTGCGCATGTAAGGAAATGCATGTGCATGAGCAATAGCACCCAATGTGGTGCATACCCTGCCATTTCACACATTGCAGTTGGTCGGGTTTATTTTGAACTGTTGATAACCACAGAGTGCATGACAATTAGGTTTTTCTATGAGCATATTTTAGCTAAAAGAACAAACTCCCAGTTTGCTTTTAAATCGGGCTACCGCAAAATAAATTAATGCAGCATATAGATGAAGAACTGCCAGCATCAAGTAATGATGGGTGGGGGGCTTGGCCAGTGGTCCTTGGTATGAGAAAAGAGGTGTTACAAGGGTGCTCTGTTTTCATCTGTGAAATGCTGGAGAGCATTTAATATACAACATTCTGTTTCCAGCAAAGCCAGCCAGATGCTCTGAAGCAGGTCAAAAATATGGCAGCTTTCCTCATTGTTTGTCACAAGCATCTGGACTTCAGGGGTAGGATTGATCTCTCGTTCTGACCAGGCTGTTATGCATGACAGGCGAGAATTCAAAAGCCTTCATTTTTCATGGCATAAGGAAACAGCAGTGATGAAGAAAGTTGCACTTGACGAATTTCTACCTGTCAATTAAAGATACAAGCATCCAACCAGAAGAAAAGTTGGCCAGTTGGAAAAATGGGCACTTTGGGCACTAAAGTCAGGGAACACATTGACCAAGAAAGAACCTCTTCCTGAATTAACTAGATCTTCATGCTAGGCACAAACTGCATTTGTTGAATTTCTACCTTGACATGCAGCTGATGAAAGCACAGAGGATGTGGTGAGGGAGAATTGTAGCAATCTTGCTGACATTCTTGGAGAGAAAGGAGTCAGAAAGCCCACATGGCAGCCTACAAGTGAACCTGTCTGTCATTTTGCAGCAGTCATTGAAAAGTACCGCCTTCCTTTAGCCAGACCATTCCACCAGTTGCACAAAGCAGCTTTAAAAATACCATTAATATGTTATATCCTGTTTAAAACATCTATGCTTGAAGGCTGCAAGCTGGTCTGTGCTGGAATAAATCTACTGAAAAAAGATTGCAGAGAGTTATTTGACATACACAGCTATTTTCCTAATCAATTTTCTGAGCTGGAAATTTGTCCTATCAGTCTTCTTTCTTTTATACTGCCAAAGTTCTGGTGTTTATTTCTATGTAACCTTACCATGCATTTATTGATGATATCCGAGGGGTTGCCATGACAACAGAGCCCAGTGTCACAAGACACTACTCTTGAGGTCATATGCAAGCAAAGCGGGAACTAGAGACTGATAAGAGGACAATCCAGATCCATCTAATTTATTAAAAATGCTACAAATAGCTGTATATTTTTATTATTGTGCTTTGCAATCTTACACATACTTCTACCCCTTTGCCTGCTGCAGGTTTTTTAAAAAGTCTGTCAGTTCTTCTGTCACTTCTTTGCTAGAAAAAAGGTAGCGCCACAGGCATTGCCTCATATTTAATAAGCATGGGGCAACCTGAACACAAGGCTGGGTTCGCAATAGGTCTCCTGGTGCAATAATGTGTGCTAATTTACTATGGGCTGTTCTACAAGCAAAGAAAATCAGCATCAAAATTATTGCTCCAAGTCCAAGGTCATTCTTTGGGCTGTTTTTGTTTGATCTCTGAGCAGAAACTGGCAGGGAGGCAAGAGCTCATTTACTTGCTGTAACATGAAGAGAAGAAATCTTAAGGGATTATTAAAGTGCTAAGAAGCCATTCTCTGTTTAGATCACTAGTTCAAATCCAGTTTATGGGAAGTTATTATCACCCAGTGGCTGTTCTATGGCCTCAGTGAACTGCATTGGTTTCATCCAGTCCAGTCCTCAAGCTTTGTTTCAGGAAAGCATTCTCACAGCAGGGTTTATTTTTTGGCAAGATCGTCAAGAGACACAGGCATTATTTTTAAATGATTTTGCTTTTTTAAGGTGGCATTAGGTCAAACCTATGAAATTCATGCTTTTTGTTTCATTTTAATCAAAACTGGAATGCAAAGCAGAAATTTCATTCTGAAGATAGAGCATCTGTAGGATGGGTGGGCTCTCCCCAAATATCAGTGAAGCATTCATCACATTTAAATGCCAGCCCTCCTCCAAAGACTTCAGGGTATGTAGATGCCATCCCCCCCTTCCTAACAACTCTGAGAAAGAATGGCTGGACTTCTGAAGCATTATGTGTCTGTACTGTCCCTGCTTAACTTTCATGATCTGACACTATTGGGCTATACTGTGTCATTCTACATCCCCTGAAGCATTATATTCCCAGCCAAGTTTCTCTCTCTCTCTCTCTCTCTCTCTCTCTCTCTCTCTCTCTCTCTCTCTCTCTCTCTCTCTCTCTCTCTCACACACACACACACACACACACACACACACCCTTCACTTGATTGCCTCTTCTACTGTATTTTAGTTCCTTCTTTGCACAGTTAGAATTGGGTTACAGATGAAGGAACAGTCAATTAGCTGCTGTAGATTTTCCGGGTTGTTTGGCCGTGGTCTTGGCATTGTAGGACCTGACGTTTCACCAGTAGCTGTGACTGGCATCCTCAGAGGCCATAAAGATGGAGTACTCTCTGCGCCTTCAACAACATATTGAACAGTCAATTGTTGCATTGTCAGGGAATTACCAAGGATGAGGAGGCAGGTTCCAGAAAATGTGCTCATCCTATTGGACAAATGCTGTTGCTATGGCTGGTGGAACTGACAGTTCATATGGCATGCCCGTGATGTAAATGGACATAATCCCATCTAACCACCACAACAATAAATCTTGTTCTGCAGCGGCGACTGTAGGCATGTGCAAAAACAAGCCTGAAAAATGTCTCTAGTCATATCCAGCTTTTCAAGCTTCCTTTGAAATTCCTTTGGTGTTTTGTCTCAGTTTGAACCTTCAAATTCACTTTGAATGTTGCACTATAACTTAATTCTAACTCTAGATGAAATAATTATTGGAGCTGAGGAAGCAGCCAGGCACTCCTCTGTCAAGCTGTGGGTCTTTCTCCCCAGCTGTCATTTTTTTTATAAAACTCTCCTAAAGAGGAGAGAATTTTATTGCTTTTTTATATAGAAAAAGGGGGGGGGATATACAGATGGATAAAGAAAAGAGGTGAGTGAATTCTCTGTTAAAGTGTTAGTCTTTTTGTTAGTACAAATAAAGTTTTTGGCTTCTACCGTGGTTGAAAGATCTTCTTTTCATCTTACCAAAAGTCCAAAATACACCTGTTAGATAGATTAGTAAAGCCCTTTGGGGTTAATTATTAATCAGCTCCATTCTGTCGTCTCACAAACACCTATTATATCTTGGGGTATCTTCTTTTTAAGTCTCTCAGATTGTACGATGGGCCCTCTTTTGCTTTTTCGTCTTCCGCTCTTGCGCCTCCCTCTTCCGGGCCACGGTCTTCCTCGCTGCTTAGCACTATCCAATTAGCGACTTCTGCATCATCCTCTGAACTGGCGTGTCTCTTCAGGAATTCTTGAGCTTTGAAAACGGAGTCAATCTTCTCTCTCTTGTCATTAAACTTAAACACCAGTCCCTTGGGAATCCACCATTTGTAGGTAATTTGACGTCTTTGTAGAAACAAGGTCAGTCCTTTATATGCTTTCCTTTTCATACGAATTTCATATGGAACATCTTTTAAAGTTCTGATGGTCTGCTCACCAATCTTCAAGAGCATTGCTGAAGTCGCTCGTAAAATTTGATCTCTGGTACACTGCTTGATAAATCTGACAACCACTTCCACTGGCAAATTATTTTTCTTTGTAAAGTTGGAATAGGCTCTATAGGCCACATCCATCTCCTCGTTTAGTTTTTGCGCTTCTCTGCCAGTTAGTGGTGCCAAGGCATTCGCCAAAATGCTTCTGAGATCTTCTTTCTCTTCTTCCTTTATGCCCTGAAATCGGAGAGTTAAGTTTGATTTTTCCATCTGAAGCATTAAAATTCTTTTTTCTTGCATGTCTTGATGTTTTTCTAATTTGTTGACCTTTTTCTTGATTTTCTTGGTGTCTTCCGTCGAGATCAAACATTTCTGTGCTATCTCCTCCATCTTCTTAGCTGTATCTGTTAATTGCTTCTGTTGACTACTGAGCACACTTTCCATGTTGCAAAGGGTTTCTTGATTTTCTGCATTTGACCCAGCAGAGGGCGCAGTGACTCACTTTTCTGTTGATTGACAGCTGGCTCCAGGGGGAGGCTGCCAGAACCGGAAGTCCCTCCCATCTTCTTTGCCGGCTTGTCTGGGACCTTCTTCTGCCCCGACATTTTTATTGTTTATTTTTACAAAGTCCATGCCGCGACACTCAGGAGACAGGTCAATTTCCTTAGCTTAAATAAAGCCCTCAAAGGTATCTTTGCCAATCCGCTTTTTCACTTCGCCTCCCTTCTCTCCTTTTTTTACCAGTCCCGATTTCTAGGGGGGGGATTCCTCCCTCCTCCCATGCGCTTATACGATTATGGGGGGGGGTGCACATTTATACCGCTTCCCAGCAGATCTCCAACTCACAATTTGCTGCTGATTCTTCCTTTGTTAATTCATCTTCCGCTGCTTCACTCCAGGAAGTCGGTGGCATTGCTGCGTCCCATACGGGCACAACACAGCGGGGCCGTTGGGGCAGGGGCAAAGCGCCCCCTAGTTCGGAGCCTTTAACTAAGGCTCACTAGGGTCCTTCGCTTGTGCGAAGACCCCCCCGACTGTGCGTGGGCTGATCGCCTTCGGGAGTGTCCCGAGAGGCGACCACCATTTGCTCTGCTGAAACCGAAAGTCCCCAGCTGTCATTGTTGAGGGCAACAGAAGGCATTCATTGTTGAGGAATCTCTCAATCTCTATGTAAAGCCCTTAGGAGAAATCATCCATACTTTTGCAAATGGGTGTCATCACAATGTCGTCAACATAGTGATGATACCCAGCTCTATATCTTTCTATCTAGATAGACTAAACACACTGAAAACAAATCCTGATAAAATGGAGGTAATGGTGGCTGAGTAGGCTGAGGTCCACAAAGAGATTGTACTTTCCACTTTCAGTGACTTTCAGTTAACCCTTGCAGACTTGGTTAAAGATCCTAAAAGTTATATTGGGCCCAGCATTACTTCTGGATAAGCAAATTAATGCAGCTGCAAAAAAAAATAAAATCTTCCAACTAAGTCTAGCCTGGAAGATTGCCCCTTGCTTTGATTCACCTGGCTACCTGGATCTATGCCATGGTAACACTGAGACTATCATAATGGGTCTGCTCTTGAAACCAGCTTAGAGATTCTACTTGGTACAGAATGCCACAGCCTGGTTATTACCAGGAGCCAGACAGAGCGTGCCTATTACACCCATTCTGCAATTACTCCATTAGCTGCCCATCAGTTACTGGGATCAATTCAAAGTACTAATTACATGTGAAGTCCTACATGTAATGTTGCCAGATCCCCAGTGGGGGTCACCAGTGGGGTATGGGGGGGTAGGACTGCCAGGCTAGGAAACTCCTGGAGATTTGAGAGTGGAGCCTGGGGAGGACAGGGACCTCAGTGGAGTACAATGCCACAGAGTCCATCCTCCAAAGCATCCATTTTCTCCAGGGAAACTGATCTCTGTAGTCTGGAGATGAGCTGTAGTTCCAGGAGATCCCCAGGTCCCACCTAGAGGCTAGCATCCCTACCTGCATGACCTTGGGCTCTCATATCTGCAGCACCACATCTCCTCCTATGTTCTGCCACAACAATTCCACTCATCTGACCAGGGTCTTCTGCAAGTGCCACCCTGAAAATGGGCAAAATCAACAACCACCTGTACACATGCATTCTCTGTTGGGGCTCTTGAAGAAGTCAAGAAGGTTTTCATACATCTGTCACTCCACAAACTATGTAAAACAGAATAGTTCATGCAAGCATTTCTACAAAGATAATAGGGCTATCCTATAACACAGTGGTTCTGAAAGTGGCTTATAACAGGGAAAGGACTATAGACTATATCACTGTGAATAGGATGTATTTATCTGTTTGCTGCATGCATTATCCTGCTGTCACTGTATTATTTTCTACCACTTTCTACTATTATTTCACATTATATAATTACAAATGGGGAGCCATGACTGTCACAGCCGAATCCCCCCCATTTGCTGCCAGTTCCTCTTGGGAGGAGATTCTCAGTGGGGAGGAGACTCACAGAGGGATCCCATACCCCTGCAGCATTAAGCCTGGCACAGCTCCTGAGTCCAGCATCCTCTGCCAATGCTGCTGGGCCCAGCACAGCTGCCAGGCATCCTCTACCACTGTGAGCTAGAGGGGAGAATCCCATATTCCCCCCACGGCCAAGCCTGGTGTGGCTCCTGTGCCTGGCATCCTCCTCCACCACCACTGGGCCTAGCTCCTGTGCTGCCGCACCATCACTGCCAAGCCAAGTGTGGCTCCTGGCCTGCCATGCTTCCACCACCAAGCCCAGTACAACTTCTGGCCTGCTGGGCCACCGATGTCAGGTCCAGTGTGGCTCAAGACCTGCTGCGCTGCCTGAGGTAGCTGCATTCTCTGTTCATGCACAGGAAGTGCTTTTTTTATTGGAGGGGGGAGTTTAAACACCACTGTTTTTTGTCAGCTTTTTCTGCAAACCTGGGGGGCCTCCAAGTTTGCAGAAACAACTGGTTAGTGCTTGTGTGGTCCCAATCTGTGGATTTAGATATCTGCAAATGGGGGACACAGGTCACTAAGAGCATATAGATGTAATATCATTTTTCTGCATTGTATCTGCATACTGAATCATATCTAATATTCTATTCCAGGTGTCCCCAACCTTTTCAGGCCTGCAGACACCTCTGAAATTCTGACACTTCATGGTAGATGCAGTTGGAAAATGGCTGCCACAAGAGACAGAACCAACTGCAAAATCCCGAGGAGTGAAGTCATGCATAACTCTAATAGCAACTCTTCAACATTTCAGGCAGAAACTGTTTAACAGGGTGCCTTTTTTAAATGAACAGATTTTTACAAAATATTTTCTTGCATACATACAGATTATCTTCAGTCAGGCAGAGAAGACACTTGTGCTGCTGTGGAAGCTACTGCCAAAGCACCTTTTTAAAAAACCCTGCACAGCCCATCAGCTCTCCAATGGCCAATCAGAAGCCCTGATGGGCAAAAGCCCCACCAGGCCCCACTCATTTTCTAGAAAAACTTGATAGGTGACCAGAAAGGTGTCTTCAGGTGCCATGGCACCCATGGGCACCATGCTGGGAGCCCTTTTCTATTCTATTGTTTCAGATCTCTGTAATCCTTGCCTTAGTAAAGGTAAAGGTTCCCTTGCTCGAAAGCCAGTCGAATCCGACTCTAGGGTTGCGGTGCTCATCTCCGTTTCAAAGCCGAAGAGCCAGCGCTGTCCGAAGACGTTTCCATGGTCATGTGGCCGGCATGACTAAACACCAAGGTGCACGGAACGCTGTTACCTTCCCACCGAAGTGGTACCTATTTATCTACTTGCAATTTCTAGCTTTCGAACTGCTAGGTTGGCAGGAGCTGGAACTAGAGACAGGAGCTCACCCTGTCATGCGGCACCCGGGTCTCGAACTGCTGAACTACTGACCTTCCACAGCCTGCAGTTCAGCGTCTTAACCACTTGAGCCACCGCAGCTCCACTATCCTTGCCTTAGTGCATTGCTTATTAGGTGCCTCATCCTATTGATCACATTGACTTACATTGTGTAATCCACCATGAGTCTCAGTGAGAAAGATGGACTATAAAAATAGTAGAAATAAATAAATAAAATGCTACCTGTACTGCAACTGATTAGAGGAATGCTTGGGCACTGAATGTCTGCAGTTTGTGTGAGTTTCAGACCCATTTTTGTCAACTGAATCTTAATTTCACAGTATTTTCCACCGAAAATGTTGACATTTCTCCCTACCCTCATTTTTTAATTTTTAGTTTTGCTGTAAAAGCTGCTGTAATCACATGGAATCTGCATCCCTCCCTGTTCTCTATGAATAGGCAGATTATTATGTTGATGAGATACTTTGGGTCTTAAGGATTCACTGCTTTGCGTTAAGTGCCTATGATTGGTACATGATGTGGGAGGAGGGCGTGCTTGTTGTCCTCCAACAGCTTTAATTGTGCTTGGACAGCCATTTTTTTCAAGCCAAGTGCACCACCTTGTAAATTAGCAAACACAACATAACGCCCTTCCTTCCACACGCTGGAGCGGATCAAAACCTTTCTGCTTCCATTGTGTTGAATGAGTTGCATATTAAAGGCTATGATTCACTATGGGATAACTATGGTTAACCGTTATTTCTGGGTTGGCCCTAGGAAGCATAATGGCTCTTAAAACTAAACTGACTTTTCTGTAGGACTCCATTGAACTCAACAGGAAAGACTGATTTTCAATTAAGGACTTGGCTTGCAAAGTAATAAAATTATAGGGCAGTTTGCAGAGTGGAGAAAAGCTGAGAGATTCTTCAAGTCCTCCCTAGGTCAGAATGAGGCTTTTGGGGCTGGAGTCCTTTCTAACATTGCTTTACCACCCCCACTTTTTTTTCTTGGCAGGGCTGCCATTATTTTTAACAAGCTCAACAAAAGAACAGATGGAAAGGGTAAATGTTCTTTTAAAGTAGTATTTCTCAAACTTTTTTAAAAAAATTCAGGCACTCTTATCTAAACTTTATATACCCCCAAAGATCTCCCCCCCATCCAGTCTGGTAGGGGAGATTTTATGGAGACCCTCACACCCAACTGAATCCTTTCCATTGTTGCACTTGAAAATCCTTTGGGTGGTGGGGGGGCAAAGAATGTATATGAAGGATGGATTTGGCATGAAAGCTTCCCATTCTCCCCAGTCTCTTGCTTGATTCTAAACTAACATGGACAAACACTAAATTGCTTATTCTTTCAGGTATTGCTGATATAATTTCTGCTCAGTGTCCCTTTACCAGAAGGAAGAACACTTCTTGATGAAGAACTATCTGACAAAGTGAGCAGTGATTCATGAAAGCCCATACCCTGCCACAAATTTTGTTAGTCTTTAAAGTGCTACTGGACCCTTGCTCGTTTCTACTGCTATGGACAGACTAATACGGCTACCCATCTTGATCCAACTCCTTGCTGCTTCTGTTCTTCTAGCAAAGGACCACTCCCCAGGTCCTAGCACTCACAGTCCCTTTACCACATACTTTTCTTAGGACTCTAGGTTTCAAAATATATATTCTGATAAGGATACGTTCATGCACCCTGATGCAAACAATGTTTATTCAAATGAAAATCTCATTTTCTTTGCAAGTATGCTTATAATTTATAGTTTGCCAGATGGCACATGTAACTCCAGTTAGATAAAGTATTCACTGCTGTTTCAGTAGGTCTTTGGGATAGTTCATACATTCAGTGCATGTGACAAATGATATGTGATAGGTCCTCACTCCCAACTTGTATAAATAGAATAATCACATGAACCAAATGAAAACAGAATCACAAATTGAGCATTAATCCATTGATGGTATGTGCATTTATCACATGAAGAACAGATGCTAGTAACTTCTTCAAAATGGCTTTGAAGTATAAATCATGTTTGGGACTGTGAGTACAGAACTAGTTAGCTGTCATTATTCTAAGTGAATGAGCCCAGAGTTAATAACAACAAAAAAGTCTGATATTTGTATCCCCGTATAAAGTTCTTAATTCTGTCTGCCAAAATTCACTACTGGTTTGGTGAATAGTGATTGCCATGTTGGTCAAAAAAAGCTGGTAGGTACAAAACAGATAAAATGCTATATTATAACCAGGATAGCTATGTACAAATACATGCTAGTTTTTGGATCTCACAAAAGTCTTTATCACCCAGAATGATAAAAGTGTTCATCTTGAATACTCATCTTGAATAGGCCCTGCATTATTCTCTGTTGGTCCATAAAATACATTGCTTTACCTTTTTGATATCAGCACCAGGCTTGTGGATGTGTGCTACTTTGGAAGTTGAAGCTCATTTGGTCATCTCTCCAGGAGCTGTCTAGCTTATCCCATGTCTGCTGATGTTCTGGAATTAAAATTAATGAGTTGTCAGGAGCTGGTTTTACTGGAGGTTCTTCCCATTTGTCTCTAACTAGACACTTATACTTTAATGGAAGAAGAGGTTTTTTTCTGACGCTTTAAAAAATTACTACTCCTTGTGACCCTTTTTGTTTCACTCTGCCCTGTCTTCCCCCATAATAAGCACTTCTGAAATGTCCCTTTCCTTGTCAGTTTAATCAGACCCTGAGAGAATTAAACCAACTGAGGCATAAATGCTTAAAAGGAGGTGCTGCCAATTTTGCTATTTTGACTGACCCCTTTCAGGAAACTATCTTCTGAAGACTGAACATTTGGAAGAAGGATGGCATTTAATGAAGAGTTGTTAGTGTATCCTTCTTGGTGCTCCATATCCAACCAGTCATTGTTTTGCAGGGAGGTGAGACAATGTGTGAGGAATGGCTGCACTCAGTGAGAGCAGAGGTGTGCATTGTGCTAGGAATGGCTTATGGGATGGGGAAAAAGAGCTCTGTGCTGGCCAAATGCATGTTCTGCACCTTCTGAGGTCAGATGCTCCAGCTACTTAAATGACTACTTTTGTTCTATGGAAGCAGTATAAAATGAATCATGAAGTTGTTGGGAGGGAGCAAAACAAAATATACTTCTGCCGTCTACCAATCAACCAAACTCTGCTCACATTTCAACCCACAGAATCTAGACATAAGGTTGCCAACTTCTTATCTGACCATTGTAGCCATGCCTAACTGCTCAACCTGCAGATGTTAACTTGTGATTATGTTTACATTACTGCTGCGATTAGCTATGTGTGTTGATTTGTGTACCACAAAACAGGTTCAACAACGCCAAAGGACTCTCAGTTAAAGAAGCCATGGAATATACTCTGCGGGAAGGCCAGCTTCCTCCACCAGGCTTGATGTGGCCAAACAAAATACAAAAAAAAATATTTCCCAACTCCAAACGGATCAGATCAGTTCCTTAGAATAATCAAAATCCAACTGCTTATTATTCACAAGGAGTATTTTTAGGGGGCAAGTTCCATTCTATTTAAAATTCAGTCTCAAAGTGTGATAGTTCTTGATATTCTGGAGGTCAGGATTGGTCTGATATTCCAGTGGACAGGAAAAGTCTACATGAACAGCCATAATTCTTGTGAATGTGTACAGGTAGGGATGCTAGCCTCCAAGTGGGACCTGGGGATCCCCTGGAATTACAGCTTATCTCCAGGACTACAAAGAGCAGTTCCCCTAAAGAAAAGGGATGCTTTGGAAAGTGAACTCTGTGGCATTTGTACCCTGGTGAGGTCCCTGTCCTCCCCAGGCTCCATCCCCAATTCTCCAAGAGTTTCCCAACCTGAATCTGGCAACCCTACCCCCCATCCCCTGCCAGTGGCCAGGTGGGACTTGGCAACCCTATGTACAGGTCACACGTTTATTTGTTTGTTTATTTAAACTAATTATATGCCAACTTGTTTCCTTAGAGCACCTAACAACATTATAGCAGTCCAGACTGGCAGTTACAGTTGCATGGCACAATGCGGTTAGGTCTGCAGAGCCTAAGTAAGGAGCCAGCTGATGAGCCAGATGCAATTGAAAGATGGCGCTCCTAGCAACAGTCCCAAACTCTTTATTTATCAACAAGGCAGAGTTCAAGGGCAGGCTGTCTTATGAGACAACAGCACTTCTCTGGAAGAGAGAAAGAGGGAGCAATGTTTTGTGCCCTTTGATCTCTTGTGTGTTTTTCCCCCCTCCAACAGTTTCTATTTGTACATTGGTTCCATTAATGGGGAAGAAGAATCTCCCAAATCTTGAACCTTTGAGAGTTAAATACTAAACATATACACACACACCTCTTAGTTTCTAGTATTTAGCCTTAGTTGAAGTAAAATCTGGGTTTCTCTTCTATGGGTTTCTCTTTGAATGAGTGTGAGTACAACTGCAGCCTTATAGTAAAGGTAAAGGTTTCCCTTTCTCGAAAGCCAGTCGAATTTGATTCTAGGGTTGCAGTGCTCATCTCCATTTCCATACAGAAGAGCCAGCGCTGTCTGAAGATATTTCTGTGGTCATTTGGCCAGCATGACTAAACACCAAAGCACACGGAATGCTGTTACCTTCCCACTGAAGCAGTACCTATTTATCTACTTGCAATTTCTTGCTTTCGAACTGCTAGGTTGGCAGGAGCTGGAACCAGAGACGGGAGCTCACTCCGTCATGTGGCACTCGGGTTTCGAACTGCTGAACTACTGACCTTCCAGCCTGCAGTTCAGCATCTTAACTCATTAATTTATTCAGTAAAATCCTATATATTTAAATGGGTCTCACTTCCAAAGAAGTATGCATAACTTTCCAGTCCCAAACATCGAGAATATCTCCCAACAACATGTAGTAATATTCAGTACAAGAGTTTTTTTCTGCACAAACAATAAAAATACCCTGATTGCAAAACTGAAGATTACTATAGTAGTCCCATCATAACCTCTGCCAGTTAACTGAATCTAAGAAGAGGTGGCACAGATTCCTTGCCAACAGCAGGCTACACTGGTGCTACACCCTGCCTGAATTTTGTACAATTTAAACATGCTCTTCATTGGCTCATCAACTAAAGTATATGTTGAAGGCAAGTATATGGAAGCTCATTTATTCATCAGTTACAATATTTATATCCCACCTTTTCTCTTGACTCTAGCAACCTTACAGGCAATAATTAAAACATTACAGAATAAAACCAGATAAAATAAAACTCCTAAATACCTCCAACACTGAATGATGTCTGAGTCAATGAAGTGAGGCCTTTGTTTTCCTTAATAGGCTTGCCAATCTCCATGTGGGGCCTGGAGATATCCTGGAATTATAACTGATCTCCAGACTATAGATATCAGCTCCACTGAAGAAAATGGCTGCTTCGGAGCTTATGCCCAGCTGAGGTCCCTCCCCAACCCCACCCGGCCCAGTTTCTGCACTCAAATGTCCAAGAACTCCCCGACCTGGAGCTGGCAATGCTAAAACACAATGAGGGATTCCCTTCACCTCTTGGGGAGCTTGTTCCACAGAGTGGGAACTGTGATGGAAAAGCTCTGGGCTCCAATGCCTGGCAAGCCACTCTGACTGAGGCAATCTGAAGACCATAGCTGGTGCACAGAAATATGTGGGAGGAGACAGTCCTTCACCAGGCCATAGGGAAAATATTGTTTCTTCATTTAAAAGGAATAGAGTCCTACTGTGTGTAAACTTCAGTCTTGACTTCAAAGTTTTTGTGGTCATTCAAATTGTTACTGAATCCTGGCCAGAAAAAAATAAAAATAAAAGAAATGAAATTTTGCTGGGTAAAAAGAAAAATATTAAAAGCCAGTCACTTTTATTTAGTTGTTTAGGTAAGCCACATTTTCCCCAATCTTTACAGATTTTAAAGATAAATATCAGTTTTAAAATATTTGAATTTAAAATAAAGGAAATGGATTATCTAAGTATGTGCTGCCCCTACAAATCTGGGACTAATTACCTGCCCTCCACCCAAAGAATAATGCTACTCAGTTTGGCTCCTTATGAAGAAGAAGAATATTGAATGTGCGCAAGTTTTTAGATAGCATGAAGCACTTTCAGGCATTGACTGTGGAAATGCCTTGAAGCTGTCTGTGTAGTAAATTCTTCCTTTCCTGAAATTTCTTTCTATAGAGTCTCTTCTGTATAGGGAAAGAGATGGGCATCTCACTTCCATACCTCTGAATGGCAACTGAAAGACTATGTAACCATTAATACAGCAATCAATGAAAAATGACCACCTTGGTTGCACTTCCTTTTGGCAGACTGCACAGAGAAATTGGCCTATAATGTTGTCCTTTTTTGGATGTTGTTGTCACCTGCATATTAGTAAACAATGCCCCTAAAGTACAGCCAATTATGTGTTATGTTTCCCTTTTGTAAACATAAAAGAACCTGGGGCAGAAGAAAATCCTGCTCTCATTAATTTGACATTTTTCACAGAGATACCGAAAGGGTTCAATGATTGTTAGATTGCCTTTCAGCGTATTGCTTCCAGGATAACTTACAAAACAACACAGTATCAACAAGAACATTCCAACTCTGCCTGGCCATGGCAACCCTTGCAGTGATCATGGCCAGGAGCCGCCTTTGTCCCCCCGAAGGTGGAAAAGATGTGGAGAGTGGCACACTGCCTCCTGAAGACATAGCAGGCGGGTGGAGCCAACAGACTTATAAGGGTGGCTCCACCCCCGCCTTCCTCAGTCTTGACCAAATGCTTGGCCTGGAAGGAGCTCTGTTGATTAGCCCCCTGGGCTAGGCCGTGGCTTCCTTGCACTGTTGTCATTGGTAGCAGTAGCGAAAGGGCATTGACTGTGGGCCTCGGTGGTGGACCTTCCATGGCAGTAGTGGCTACGCTAAGACAGCTTTTGGCTCCCTCACAGGTTCCAGTCCTTGGTGGTGGTAGACCTTCCCAGCAGCAGCTAAGCTGCAAGGCTCCTGACCCCTTATCAGGTTTAGTAGCCCATTCTTGGTCCAGATTGGGGATGGGGGTGGATGTGGGTAGGCGCTGCTGCCTTAGGTGTGTGGGGGGGAACAAGTTTGTAGTGTAAGGGATGTCAATCATTTGTGGCTTGCCTGTGTGCGAAACCCTGTGCCGGTCCCAAGGATCAATTCAGTGGAAAATGACCAGGTGGGAGGGGGTGTTAACCATCCCCCTGGTAAAGGGGCCCAGCCCAATTAAACTACAGGCACTGGAGAAATGGCTACACTTCTACCCTAAGAGAGCGGACAGTTTATATTTGTGGCATGGTTTCAGTTATGGTTTTTGCATCCCATGTCAGGGCCGTAGGTCCCCATTTATGGCTGACATCTTGCATTCGGTCAAAGGTATGGAACATGTGGTTTGGATAAAAATTGCTAAGGAGGGGTTAGAAGGTAGGGCTTTGTGCCCTCATCCTGCCCCTTCAGTTCCCAGCCTGCATGTTTCCCACCTTGGGGTTGTGCCTAAGAAGGCCCAAGGGGAATATTGTTTAATTCACCACCTTTCCTACCCATGCAGAGAGCTGGTGAACAATGTGATTCCCAAGAACCTGTGTTCAGTCAAGCTGTTTGCATGGTGCAGTGCTGTGATGTGGGGGTGGAAATGGCAAAATGCAACACTGAGTCTGCCTTTCACCTTCTCCCAGTCCATCCTGTAGACTTTGAGTTGTTGGGTTTTTCATTCGATGGCCAGTTCTATATGGATAGAGCCTTGCCTATGGGATGTTCTGTCTCATGCACAGCTTTTGAGCACTTTAGTTCATTCCTGGAGTGGGCACTTCTCACCACTGTATAGGTTTAGTTGATACCACCCATTATATAGATAATTTTCTGTTTTCGGGCCTTGGAGATCTGGGCAGTGCACCAAGTTGTTAGCTAGTTTCATGATCTTGGCAGGTGAGCTCAGCATGCCATTAGCTCACAAAAAGACAGAGGGGCTGACCTCTGTTTTGACCTTCTTGGAGGTGAAGTTGGACACAGTGACTCAACCATCACGGCTGCCAGGTGACAAAATTGCAGATTAGCGTGCCAGGATTGAAGACATTAAGGGCAGGAAGATGGTCACTATGGGGGAGTTATAGCAGTTGGTAGGACACCTCAACTTGCAAGGCTGTGGTATCATGTTGTGCCTTCCTGCGTAGGTTTTGTGATGCCATGATGGGACAGAGGCTGCCTCACCACAGGGTTCTCGTTAGCAGCAGCATGAAGTGTGGAAAGAATTTTTGTGTTCCTTCCAGGGGTCATTTCATAGAAAAAGAGCTGCAGGAACTCATTAGCATAACTTATTTGCATATACCACACCCCCTGACATCACTGGAAGTGTGTCAGAAGGCAACATCCACCACTCAGGCTCCACCCCAAAAATCTCCAGGTATTTCCCAACTCAGAGCTGGTGAGCCTAGCTGGAAAAAGCTTCAAAAGCACAAAGTGCTAATCCTCCTTCCTAAACCAGCAGAGGCAATGCATCTGTCCATTAGGTGCTTGTAGCATGAAGGAACACTTGCCAGATGTTACACCAAGTATGAGGAATTCAAACTTTCTGAAGGAGGAGCATCTGCTGTATGGTTATAGTTACACAATTTGGACAAGGCAGCCACCATAGATGCAAAGGCCTTCTCCAGTCAGTTAGGGCTGACACTTTGCTAAAGAAGCAGATCTTGAGGTGGAATTTAGCACTGGTTTTGCAAGAGGTCTGGGCATGCACAACTTACAATTCATCAAGCCAGACAATAGAATGTTCTTGCAGGTGTTATAGCTGCATTTTCCTCTATCAGCTCCCAGTGCCCCACTACTGCCACAATTTATTATTTTGCTAACAATTAAGTTTGAAAGTAGAGACGGTAGTCTGAAAGAATGAAAGGGCAAATCAGGGGATGGAAAGAATGCTGTGGCCAGAATTTTGACTGGAGTGAGTCCAATAAACCATATCACTCCAGTTCTGTTCTGTCTAGGTTGGCTCCCAATTTGCTTCTGGACCCAATTCAAGGTGCTGGAATGGCAGCATGGAAATGTTTTAAATAAATAAATGTGAAGAAATAAGTTGAGGACATTTGGAGAGCTTGAGAGGGAAGCTCAGATAGGATATGTGATCAGCAGTTCCAACTCATCTCCCAAATGTAACATTTTCAGGTCACTCAATTCGTAATTTGTATAATTTTCATGGGCAGAGAGTAGGCTTGCCAGGTCCTTCAGGCCACCAGCAAGGGGTGTGGTAGCCAGATCCAGGTTGGGAAACTCCTGGAGATTTGGGTTTTGGAGCGTGGGGAGGACAGGGACCTCAATGGGGTACAATGCCACAGATTCCACCCTCCAAAGTATCCATTTTCTCCAGAGGAAATTATCTCTGTAGTCTGGAGATGAGTTGTAATTCCACAGGATCCCCAGGTCCCATCTGGAGGCTGGCATCCCGAGCAGAGAGGATTCCAGGTACAACTAGTACATGTACACATGTAAGGATTCTCTGCCCTGCCGGGCAGCAGCTCTCCAGATCCTTAAGCAGAAAAAGGTCTTCTCTTTTCCTGAGGTCTTTAACCAGAATGGAACAATTTTCTGCTTCTCAGCATATTTGAAAGCTAATCTGGCATAGTGGTTAGAGTCCAAATCCCCGGTCTGCCATTGAAGCAGGCTGAGTAACCTTGAGCCAGTCACACAAGCCTATCCTACCTCACAGGGTTGTTGTGAGGATAAAATGGAGGTGAGGACAATGGTGTAAGACTCTTTGGGTCCCTACTGAGGAGAAAGGTGGGGAATGAATTAAGTAGGCAAATAAATAAAGCATATAAACAAAGTCCAAGATCTGAGGAACCCATGAACTTTATGAACTGGTTGACCCAAATCATTGAAGAATTAATCTGCTACACAAAAATTCTTTTAACAGCAATATGCTTCATTCCTTGCATTGTAGCTTTTACCTTTGAGCAGCTTTTAGCTCTAAACAAATACCTTTATAGTTAAAGAGCAAGCAAATCTTCCACTAGATATTCTCATAACCAGGACCAGAACATGCACCTTCACTTCCTTTGAATATGCACCATCCTGTGCTCTCCTCTCACATCTGACCTCTACCCAAACCTCTTGCCTGAACAAGAAGGATGTTACATCATCAAAAATATATCCATCCTTAGCTGGAGCGAAGGATGGCAACTTTCAGATGCAGCCTGGAGTTCCCTGACCCCACTGGTGGACCTCCTGATGTTGTTGTTGTTGTTCAGTCGCACAGTCGAGTCCGACTCTTCGCGACCCCATGGACCAGATTACGCCAGGCCCTCCTGTCTTCCTCTGTCCGCTGAAGTCTGCTCAATTTCATGTTCGTTGCATCGATGACACTGTCTAACCATCTCATCCTTTGCCGTCCCCTTCTTCTTTGACCTTCAATCTTTCCCAGCATCAGGGTCTTCTCCAGTGAATGCTCCCTTCTCATTTGGTGGCCAAAGTATTTGAGCTTCAGCTTCAGGATCTGGCCTTCAAGGGAACAGTCAGGGTTGATTTCTTTTAGGATTGACTGATTTGATCTCCTTGCAGTCCAAGGGACTCTCAAGAGTCTTCTCCAGCACCATAGTTCAAAAGAATCTATTCTTCGGCGCTCAGCCTTCCTTATAGTCCAACTCTCGCAGCCATACATTACTACGGGGAATACCATTGCTTTGACCATGCGGACTTTTGTTGGCAAGATGATGTCTCTGCTTTTTATCATGCTGTTTAGGTTTGCCATCGCTTTCCTCCCAAGGAGCAGGCGTCTTTTAATTTCATGGCTGCAGTCACCATCTGCAGTGATCTGGGATCCTAGGAACGTGAAGTCTGTCACTACTTCTACGACTTTCCCTTCTATTTGCCAAGGAGTGATGGGGCCAGATGCCATGATCTTAGTTTTTTTGATGTTGAGCTTCAAGCCCACTTTTGCACTCTCCTCTTTCACCCTGAGCAAGAGGCTCTTTAGGTCCTCTTCACTTTCTGCCATCAGAGTGGTATCGTCTGCATATCTGAGGTTATTGATCTTTTCCCCAGCAATCTTAACTCCAGCTTGTGATTCATCCAGGCCAGCATTTCGCATGATGTACTCTGCATATAAATTAAATAAGCCAGGTGACAATATACATCCTTGTCGTACTCCTTTTCCTATGCTAAACCAATCAGTTGTTCCATATCCGGTTCTAACTGTTGCTTCTTGACCCTTATACAGGTTTCTCAGGAGACAGGTGAGGTGGTCTGGTACTCCCATCTCTTTAAGAACCTGCCATAATTTATTGTGATCCACACAATCAAAGGCTTTAGCATAGTCAATGAAGCAGAAGTAGATGTTTTTCTGGTACTCTCTTGCTTTCTCCATAATCCAGCGAATGTTGGCAATTTGATCTCTAGTTCCTCTACCTCTTCGAAACCCAGCTTGTACTTCTGGCAGTTCTCTATCCACGTACTGTTGGAGCCTAGCTTGTAGGATTTTGAGCATGACCTTGCTAGCGTGTGAAATGAGTGCAATTGTGCGATAGTTTGAACATTCTTTGACGTTGCCCTTCTTTGGGATTGGAATGTAAACTGACCTTTTCCAATCCTGTGGCCACTGTTGTGTTTTCCAAATTTGTTGGCAAATTGAGTGCAGCACTTTAACAGCATCTTCTTTTAAGACTTTGAATAACTCAGCTGGGATACCATCACCTCCACTAGCTTTGTTGTTAGTAATGCTTTCTAAGGCCCATTTAACTTCGCTTTCCAGGATGTCTGGCTCGAGGTCAGTGATTATACCATCGTGGTTGTCAAGGACATCGAGGTCCTTCTTGTATAGTTCTTCTGTGTATTCTTGCCATCTTTTCCTAATCTCTTCAGCTTCTGTTAGGTCCCTACCGTTTTTGTCCTTTATTATGGCCAGCTTTGCATGGAACGTTCCCTTGATTTCTCCAATTTTCTTGAAGAGATCTCTAGTCCTTCCCAATCTATTGTTTTCCTCTATTATTCTGCATTGTTCATTCAGGAAAGCCTCCTTATCTCTCCTTGCTGTTCTCTGGAAATCTGCATTAAATTGGGCAAATCTTTCCTTATCCCCATTGCCTTTAGCTTTCCTTCTTTCCTCTGCTATGTGTAAAGCCTCATCAGACAGCCACTTTGCTTTTTTGCATTTCTTTTTCTTTGGGATGGCGGTGAGTGCTGCCTCCTTTACAATGTCACGGACCTCTGTCCATAGTTCTTCAGGCACTCTGACTATCAAATCTAGTCTCTTAAACCTATTCTTCACCTCTACTGTATATTCATCGGGGATGTGATCTAGGTCAAATCTGAATGGCCTTGTGGTCTTCCCAACTTTCTTCAATTTAAGTCTGAATTTTGCAATGAGTAGCTCATGATCTGAGCCACAGTCAGCTCCAGGTCTTGTTTTTACTGACTGGATAGAGCTTCTCCATCTTTGACTGCAAATTATATAGTCAATCTGATTTCGGTGTTGCCCATCTGGTGATGTCCATGTGTAGAGACGCCTCTTAGGTTGTTGGAAAAGGGTGTTTGCTAGGACCAGCGTGTTCTCTTGACAAAACTCTGTTAGCCTTTGCCCTGCTTCATTTTGTTCTCCAAGGCCAAATTTGTCTGTTATTCCGGTTACCTTTTGATTTCCTACTTTAGCATTCCAGTCCCCTATGATGATGAGGACATCATTTTTTGGTGTTAGTTCTATGAGCTGTTGTAGGTCTTCATAGAACTGGTCCACTTCAGCCTCTTCTGCAGCAGTGGTTGGGGCATAGACTTGGATTACTGTGATATTGAATGGTTTGCCTTGGATTCGGACCGAGATCATTCTGTCATTTTTGAGATTGTATCCCAATACTGCCTTTCTCACTCTCTTGTTGACTATAAAGGCCACACCATTTTTTCTACGGGATTCCTGGCCACAGTAGTAGATATAATGGTCTTCTGATTTAAATTCGCCCATTCCTGTCCACTTTAGTTCACTGATTCCCAAGATGTCAATGTTCATTCTTGCCATCTCATTTTTGACCACGTCAAGCTTACCTTGATTCATAGATCTTACATTCCAGGTTCCTATGCAGTATTGTTCTTTGCAGCATCGAACTTTCCTTTCACCGTCAGACACATCCACAACTGAGCGTCCTTTTGGCTTTGGCCCAGCCGCTTCACTCTTTCTGGGGTTACTCGTACTTGCCCTCTGCTCTTCCTCAGTAGCATATTGGACACCTTCCGACCTGAGGGGCTCATCTTCCGGCGTCATATCTTTTAGCCTTTTGTTACTGTCCATGGGGTTTTCTTGGCAAAGATACTGGAGTGGGTTGCCATTTCCTTCTCCAGGGGATCACGCTTGGTCTGAGTTCTCTGCTGTGGCCTGTCCGTCCTGGGTGGCCCTCCACAGCATAGCCCACAGCCTCATCGAACCACGCAAGCTCCCTCGCCACGACAAGGCAGTGATCCATGAGGGAGGGACCTCCTGATGGCACCTGGTATTTTTGGCCACTGTGTGACAGAGTGTTGGACTGGATGGGCCTTTGGCCTGATCCAACATTGGTTTCTCTTATGTTCTTATGAATTTCAACTTGGCTTCTATTTCCTGTTTGTTGGCCCTCCAGGGTAACTGGTTGGCCACTATATGAAACAGGTTGCTGGACTAGGTGAACAACTGATCTTATGTTCTTATAAAAGCAATACCAACAACAATAACTGAATACTGATAAATGCTGTATTCTGCATTTATCCTCTATCTGCAGTTCTGCAGTGATAGCAAAATGTGCACTTGGTGGATTTTTTTCCTTCTTAATGAGTGTTTTTTCTTAATGATTCTTAAAGTATAAAGTACATTCTGACTATTTCAACCAAACAACTCTGGCTGAGGGCAAGGACTGTAGTCAGGCATCACAACAAACATCTACTTATGACAGCCATGTACATGGCTTATTTCATGCTTACATGCTACTTCTCCTCCACCACCACCTAGAATGGCGTGAGAAGCTTTGAACGTTCCACTATTACTAGAATTAAATTTATATCCAGTGGCACCTTTAAGGTGGGTGCTGGGCACTCCGGAGGGCTTTCTCTGCCCATCCACCTTGACAGGTGAGCAGAGAAAGGCGGTGTGTGTGCTCCGGACAGCTTTCTTTGCTTGTCCGCCTAGGTGGATGAGCACAGAAAGGTAGGGGGTACTCCAGAGGGCTTTCTCTGCCCATCCACCTAGGTGGGCTAGCAGAAAGGGGGGGTGCTCTGGGGGGCTTTCTCTGCCTGTCTGCCTAGGTGGGTGAGCAGAGAAAGGCAGGGGGTGCTCCGGAGGACTTTCTCTGCCTGTCCACCTAGGCAGGTGAGCGGAGAAAGGCAGGGGGTGCTCCAAAGGGCTTCCTCTGCCCATCCACCTCGGCGGGTGAGCAGAGAAAGGCGGGGAGGAGCTCTAGAGGAAGCTGGGGATGGGGTGGGAGGCTTTCCTGGGGCCACCGTGCCTCCACGCAGCCCGAGGAACTGGGGATGGGGTGGGAGGCAGGCAATTTATCTTCCTTTTTCTGCCTCCTCATGACTCGACTCCTTGTGGCTCCTCGTGCTCCCTGCTGGGAGCAGAGGGCAGGGCTTGGTCATGTGCCCGCCCCCCAGGCTCTTCTCTCCCAGAGCACCACTCCTGACTGCTCCGGCCCCAACCAAGGCCTGGTTCCTTCAGCGGGGTATTCTTTTGGAAGAACAACATGAGAATCAAGGCAGAACCACAGGTAACATCTAATGTGGCCAGGTCCCAAGCTTCAGAGTCTGCTTTCATGGACATTGGTGCACTTAGGTTTGTCCAGAGCAATGGCTGTGGCTGGCCTCACTAGGGACCACTAGGGTTCATGTCATTCCCTCACATCAAAATCTTCCCATGCTATGGCATTGGTGTGTGCCTTCACCTTGTGGTGTCTCTGTCTTAATATACTCTTCTTGGCCAGGCATGTGCCAGGGATTAGTAACAGGATGGCTGATGCACTGTCTCAAAAACAGATGGAGAAGTTTTGTCAGCAGGCCCTGGAAGCCAATCCACAGCTAGCCTGAATGCCTCCAGAACTATGGCAGCTTGGAGGTTGTCCACCAATTTGAGTATTTTAGGCAAGAGGTAGGTCTTCGGAAAGTTTGGCCAATCCCAGCGAAGCATGTGATGCAATCCTGTGTTAACTGGAAAGGCAAGGACTTGACTGTTAGATCCATCTGGGACCAGTTTCTGCTCTGTATTTATTAGCAAGGCTCAGGGGCTAACCGAAATCACAGGGGACTTCTGTATCTGAAAGATGTTGGAGGGCTGGTCTAGGGAGGTTCTTGTGCAAAGCAATGATAGATGATCCATTTATCCCAATGGTCCTTAAGTGCCTTAGGGTAGTTTGGGGGGAAGTGTGTTCCTCTAGTTTTTAAGTTTCACTCTTTCATGTGGCAGCACTGGTCACCTTTTGGGGGGCTCTTCATATTAGTGAGTTGATTTCTCACTCCCATTGTAATAGATCTGGCCAGGCTTTGATGGAACAAGATATTCGTTTTGTTGAAGGCAATGTCCTTATTAGGGTTAGGTGATCGAAGACCAAACAGGGTGAGAAAGGGGTCAAGACTAAGCTTTGGCTTTCCTCTGAGTGTGATTTATGCCTGGTGACCACCCTCCATCAGTACTTGGCAGCCTGGAGGAGATGCAGGCATACTTTTTCATCTCATGGACTCTAGTCCTTTGACTAAGTATTAATTTTGGGCAGTTACTACCCATGCCCTGGATAGGCTAGGGCTGGGAAGGGGGGTTAGGTTTCACATTCATTTCTTTAAAATAGACACCACCTCTATGGCTGTGGATATGGGTTATCTTGCCCTGGCCATTCAGTGACTAGGATGGTGGCAACTGGGCTCCTATAGGTTGTATGTGCACCCTCTATGTTGTGAAATCTATTGTTCTGTGGTTAATTGTGTTCTCTTTCTAGGTTTTGTGTCCTGCCATGGGTGGCAAGGAGTCACAATTTGCACATAGTGTTCTGTGTGGCTAATTGCGCCAGAAGAGCGTCCATTGGTTTGCAGCTGGGGCTCAGTGAGATGGCCATAGTGGAGTGGCTGAGGTGGTGGGGTTTGAGGTGGCCAGACCTCATGCCTTTTCTGTCTGAGGGGAGGTTCGATCCTCTGCCTCATGTGTTGGTCATTATGATGGACCCCCTGTTATTCTCCCCATTCTGGGGCAGATTTTTCCTGCCAAAATTCAAAGTTCCCTTCAGGTACTGAGCTAGTCCCCACTAGCATGATAGTAGCATGATAGTATCTGAGGTTTTATAAATCTGAATGTCCCACCCTTTGACAGAATCTATTTTGGCTTTTGCCTAGCCCAGGATCTCATCAGGAGAAAACAGGAGTCCTCTTTTTAGATCCCTTGAAATGGCACTGGAGACTGTATTTAATAGGCAAGGATGGTATGGGTAGTCAAGAATTGGAAAGGCTGAGGTAAACATTGTTGGTAAAACAGTATATTTTTCAGCTGACAGACAAGAATTTTACAAATTCTTGGTTCTTATCAGAGAGAGATGGTTGACTGAGTACTTAAGTTTCAGTTACAATGTTTCTGCATATAGTTTCCTAATAACTGTTAGGTTTTCTGGAAAGGTCACTCTTAGGGTGTGTTCAGGCATGCTGTTTGATCTGGTGTTGTGACTGTTCAACAATGGATTTTATGTGCATGATCACACAGTCAACATCTGTCTCCCATCCCGATCCTGCTCAAAACTCCTTTAACTCGGAGTATTTTGTTACCAGGTCCCAAGTGGTGGTTTCTCAGTTCTCCAGTTTAAAGCTGCATTTTCCCCCTGTGTGATTGCTCCTCTGGTGTCAAGCCACTTCCAGTGGTTTAAACCCCCTCCCCATTCAAAAACTGCTGCAGAAGCCCAAGGCTTCTGCTTTTCGCCTGCCATTTTTTTTTAGCATCTGTGGTATGCACATAGGTGGAGCTCCGCTCCCACATTAATAAAACCAAAGTTTAAATAGTGACTCGTTTTAGCATTTAGAAGAGTTCAGGATCTCATGGAGGCCACTTTTGGGTCAAAAGTTTAAAGGGAAGTGTTCTGTTACAGTGGTTGGAGACAGCTCAGGGCATGCTTTTGGTGGGAAACTAGTTCTGCACATGCGCAAACATTCCAATGCTATGGATGACAGCCTATGTGCATGTGCAAACTGAAAAAAAAAACAAAACACTGACACACGCTCCCATGCATTGGTAGTGTAGATTGCGGGGAGCAATGTGACTGCATGGTGAGCTGGGATAAGGAGGTGAGTGTGATCGTGATTATCCAGATTAAAAAAAAAATCGCATTGAGATGGGACCAATTTAAACAGTGGTCACCATGTCATCTGACCGCACCCCAAGTGTATCAAATTCTTTCCCCTTTTCTGAAATCACAATGTGTCTTCTTTCCCCTGAGTAGTCTATAACAGTTTCCTTTCACAACAGACCAGGGAACTGCCTCAGTGCCAATCCCCTTTTTAATTGGACAGGATTTATATTTCTTCCTTGAAAATATAATCCTATTCCTTTTGGCCTGATTGGGAGTTTCAGCCTGCTACCTGGTCACTCTTTGCCAAAATCTCAAATCCCAGTTCCTGGTGTCTGTATGAGAACGTACTTCAGCTTCAGCTGACACTAGACTTTAAATTCTTAGATGGAATTCTTTCTCATGTTTTGCTGAACACAGCTAAGACCAGGAGTTTCTCCCTTTATTCAGAAGGTGAACCTATCTGGCAGACATTTAGTCAGACTCTTCAGACATCCACTCCTGTAGCTGAAATTTTACTTGACTGAACAGCAACTGCTGCTGAGCTCAAAATGAACTAACTCTCCACACAGCAAACAGCTAATCTTGTATTTCCCTCAGCTGGTGCTGGCCAGTCAGAGAAAAGGAACACTCTACCACTCAAGCTCAACATTCTAGATCAGAGTTAATGATTCACCTCCCTCCTCTGGTATTGCTGCATTCAGAAACAGCATTTTAAATACAATCTGTCACAGTCATCCACTTGGGTGGTAATGACCTGGGCCTGGTAAAGGGAAAGGCCTTTGTGATTCAGGTTAAGGCCAACCTGAGGCTTATACAGAGCAGGTGGCCTGAGGTGTGGATTATCTGGTCCACTATGTTGCCATGGCTGGTGTGACATGAGGCGGGAGACCTGCAGTGTTTCAACAGAGCTCAACGTAAGGTGAACAGAGAGCTTAAGAAAGCTCTTGAGGGTGGGTTAGGTCAGTATTTGCCTTACCCTGGGATATGCACCAAATATGGAGATCTGTACAGGGGAGATGGCATGCACCTGTCAGAAAAGGATAGTGCCATATCTCTAGAGGACCTGTGGCCAGGGCTGCAGGCAGCTTTGGGCTGCCCAGTGGGTACAAGGTCTTAAACAAAGACTTGACCTTGGCAGTGGCAAGATAATATGGGAGAGTGATAAGCAGATTGGTGAGCACCATTTGGCATCCTCACATTTGGGGGACATAGGCGTCTGTCAGGATCAGCCTCTGAGTTGTGGGGCTCAGGGCTGGGAATGCGGACTCCCTGTGGTACTGGCTTGGATAGGTCCTCCTCTTATGCAGCTTGGGGGGCTGGAGCTCCAGGGTGGTAGCCTGCTATGCCAGCCAGGTGGGAACAACATAGTGATGGCTCAAGCCAGGGCAAGAAAAGGTCTGGGGAGACCCCTGGCCTTGGTCTATTCTGCACCATTAAGTTGACCCTTGCCACTTGCAGCATGTAAATAGTATAAGGTGGCCCTTAGTTCACTCCAACCTGATGTCCATCTCTTTCTTCCAGCTAGGGGGAGCAATAAATATATAGCATCATCATAAATATTTCCACTATCAATTAATGAATCTACCCCAAAAATATCCTCTGTATTTGTGAAGCTTCTAGTTTTATTCTAGGCACTAGGATCATTATTTAGTGTTAATTATACATTTATCTGACAATGGGATGTTACTGTTACGGGGGGGGGTGTTCTAAAGGAGAGATGATTTGCTGTTAGTTGCCACTTCACAGCTATCTGTGAGATGTCTAAATGGAAATGACAGTAATGGTTCCAGAAATGAGAGAGAGGCAAAACTCTTAACTGACCTCATTAAGAGTATTATTAAACTATACTATTTCTGATTAAACTGTACTGTTTCTGACAAAGTAAATGCATTAATCTCTGTTTCTGAACTCTTAAACAGAAATATTTGGCATTTCAACTCTGGGATATCACCCATGTTAAGGAAACATATTCATAAGGCAGTCTAAAAGGAGCCACATTTCTGTCTCTCTAGACTAAAATGTGGGAGGGAAGGCAGTATGGTATAGCCTGATCTAAGGAAGAGAAGAAGGGTTGGTACTTGGAAGGAGGCCACTGAAGAAGACTCTGCATAGGAAGACAATAGCAAACCACTTTTGCTTCTCACTTGTCTTGAAAGCCCCTTCCCGGAGTCACCAGAAGTCAGCTGTGACTTAACGGCACTTTACATACACAGAATAGAATATTGTGGAAGGCTCTCTGTTTTAATGAGTGATGTTTCATGATTGTTCAGAAAAGTATGATATCTTGCAAGCAATGTCTACCAGAGGCAGAAACAAAAATTTGAGTAAAAGTTTATATGGTCAGAAGATAGCCTAACTTTTGATGAAGAGCTAGCTACATACTGCACAAGTACATATAACTGAGCCATGACAACATTTTAAAAGAAAAAGTTGGTTTAGGAGAAGACTTAGAACAATTAAGCAGGGTAGAGTTTTGGTGTTGTTGTTTTTTTTTGTTTAACTTACTGAAGCCAGTTCTAGCTCATCTTTCTCTTAAAAAGGACTCTGGTTGAATAGTACAGCCCTTGCTATTTCTCTGTCAAAGATTCTCCCATCTGCCTACCTGCCTGCCTGCCTCTCTGTTTGTCTATCAGTCATTGTAGTCAGTGCCTAACTTGAAGTTTTAGAGTTGTTACACATAGAATCATAGAGTTAGAAGGGGCCATACAGGGCATCTAATCCAACCCCCTACTCAATGCACGATCAGCCTAAAGCACCCCTGACAAGTGTTTGTCCAACCACTGCTTGAAGACAGCCAGTGAGGGAGAGCTCACCACCTCCCTAGGCAGCTGATTCCACTGCTGAACTAGTCTTACTATAAATTTTCCCCTTAATATCCAGCCAGTATATTTCCACCTGTAGTTTAAACCCATTATTGTGAGTCCTGTCCTCTGCTGCCAAAAGGAACAGCTCCTTGTCCTCCTCTAAGCGACAGCCTTTCAAATACTTAAAGAGAGCAATCCTGTCTCCCCTCAACTTCCTCTTCTCCAGACTGAATATTCCCAAGTCCCTCAGCCTTTCCTCTTAGGGCTTGGTCTCTTCTGCACCTGCTCCATTCTGTCCACATCTTCAATGAAGTAAGGGTTCCAGAACTGCACACAATACTCTAGGTGCGGCCTGACCAATGTGGTGTGCAGCAGGACTATTACCCATTATCTGATCCTTTTTCGTTGGAGATGCTAGGGATTGAACCTAGAAGAGTTTGCATCCAAAGCAGTCTCCAGGTTCCTCTGCCTCTATCACTGTACCACAGAGCCTTTCCTGGTTGGTTTATCTTCATATGCAGCCATCATTTTACTGTAGTGGAAATACACATAGTGAGGATTTTGCATAATTTTTATTTTACAGAATGCAATCCTGAGCACTGCAATCTGGAGAAGCCACCATGGAACAAGATGGGCTGTTTAATAACTCTTTCCACTAATGTGGTTTTCTCACTGAAGAATCACCCACTAAGCAATATGATTTTATCCACACTGGTGAAAAAATTACAAGTACCCAAAATGTTTTCCCATCGTAAGTAAAAACTGTATAAAGGTGGTGACTGGGAGGGGGGAGATGACACGAATTATAGGGTGTGCTCTGAGAAAAATTTCATTATAATTTTGGATCTGGGATTCAGGGAAGACATCCAGCAAAATCATGTAAATTGGTCATTACTAATCTTATTGACAAGCTTCCTCCTACCTCCTTCATGCACCTCTTATACAGTCTCCCCCCCTTTGTATCTCTTTCCTTCTCCTCTCTCCACAACACATCCTTCTCCCCTGCTTAACTATTGGACCAGAAACTTACCAGAAACTGTTGCTGCCACTTTCCAGTCCCCTGGCCACCTGCTCACTCACTTGGCTTATATGGGGGACAGTGACAGTTCCCTCTCTCCCACTCATAGAATCATAGAATGTTAGAGTTGGAAGGGATCTTGCAGGTCATCTAGTCCACCCCCCTGCACTCTGCAGGAGCATAGCCAAAAGATAGCCCTACATACCTACAGCATACCCAAAAGATGGTCATCCAGCCGCCGCTTGAAAACATCCAGGGAAGGAGCATCCACCAACTCCCGAGGCAGACTGTTCCACTGCTCAACCACTCTTACAGTTAGGAAGTCTCTCCTGCTATCTAGCCAGTATCGAGTCTCTCATAATTTCCACACATTAGATCTAGTCTTGCAATCCAGAGCAAGAGAGAAGAGATCTGCTCCATCTTTTACATGACAGCCCTTCAAATCAAGTATTTGATTGCAAGACTGCAATCGTGTCCCCTCTAAGTCTTCTCTTTCCCAGGCTAAATATACTCTTTCAGCCTTTCCTCATAAGACTTGGATTCAAACCTTCTCACCATCCTGATTGCCCTCTTCTGGACACACTCAAGCTTGTCAACATCCTTCCTAGAGTATGGTGCCCAAAACTGGACACAGTACTCCAGGTGAGGCCTGACCATAGCAGAACAGAGCGGAACTACCACCTCCCATGATCTGGACACAATGCTTCTGTTAATGCATCCTAAGATTGCTCCTACTCTTAAAAAAATCTGTTGTAATATTACATATAATATTGACGATCAAACAGAATGAAATCAGTAAAAAACAAAAAAGAAAAATTAAATAAAAGTAAAAAAATAACAGCAGCTCTGCAACCACAGAACTTCTACTTGAAAGTGTCCACTCCATTAACACCAGATTCCTCAGGCAGGCAGCAGTAGACATATCTGATCTAAAAATTCTTTCTCTAGGACTTGTCTCCAATGGTGATTCGTAGGAGTGCTTTCCTAATGTCTTGCAAGAATCTGATTGGAAGGGCGAAATGACACGTCCAGAGATAATCAGGAGAATCAAAGAAAAACCATACAACTGTGGCTGCTGATGACAGTAAGCACCAGAAGACAAAAAAAAAAATCAAAATAAAATGCCGGGTCTTTTTGGAGGGGGGGGTTGTAATGCTTAAGAATTACAGATTTATATTTAACATTCCAGAAATTATGTTAATGACCTAAAACAGCATTTTTAAAATATATTTTCAGTTTGGAAGCTTTGGGGCACACACCTCTAATGCATTAAATTGCTCTTCTGCCCCCCACCCCAATTGCAGCTTCAACTGCTGTATTTTGTCTGAAACAACAGTTGGAGAAAAGAATCCATCCTAACATCTTCAGGCCTAAAGTATTTCCATTATTCTACAATCACTTTCAAAACTGGCTCTAGGGCATAGTGACATGTAATTGGCATATAATGTGTAGCCACTGGCCAGTTCCTGATTGGTTTACATGGCAATTGGAGGATAAGGAGAATTGACAGAGAAGCTCTCTGCAAATCAGAAGCCCTTCAGTACCTTCTCTTTCAAAAGATCATGTGAAATATGACTGAGCAATGTCATGGTTTTATCAAGGATAGGGAATACTGAGCTCCCCAAAGACAGACATTTTTTTTTAATCCAGTCTGAGTAGGGGTGAACATTGTAGCAAGCCCTGTCACTGACATTTGTGCTGAGTTTACTGATGTATAAACTGCTACACAGGCTTATCTATATGGTTGGTTTCCAAACCACATGGAACCAACACTCAAGACACGAGCACAAATCTGTAGGAATGGTGTCAGAAAAGCTAAAGCACAGATGGAGCTGAGGCTTGCAAGGGATGCAAAAAATAACAAGAAAAATTTCTATGCCTATGTTCGGAGCAAAAAGAGGAACAGGGATGGAGTAAGCTCATTGCTAGGGGAAGATGGTCAAGCCTTAACAAGGGATGAAGACAAAGCGGAATTACTCAACTCTCACTTTGCGTCGGTCTTTAACCGTAAAGTGAGCTGTATACAAACTGAAGAATGCAGGGCATATGAAGGAAAGGGGAACTGCCAGTTCAGAATAAGTAATGAAATGGTTAGAGAACATCTAGCTGCCTTAAATACTTTCAAATCTCCAGGGCCAGATGGCTTGCATCCGAGGGTGCTAAAAGAAATTGCAGATGTTATTTCAGAGCCTCTGGCTCTAATCTTTGAGAGGTCCTGGAGTACGGGTGTTGTGCCAGAAGACTGGAGAAGAGCGAATGTTGTCCCAATCTTCAAGAAGGGGAAAAAGATGGACCCGGGAAATTATAGGCCTGTCAGTTTGACATCAATACCTGGGAAAATTCTGGAGCAGATTATTAAACACTCTGTCTGTGAACACCTTGAACAAAATGAGTTAATTGGTAATAGCCAGCATGGCTTTATGAAGAATAAGTCATGCCAGACTAACCTTATCTCCTTTTTTGACAGAGTTACTAAAATGGTTGACTCTGGCAATGCCGTGGATATAGTGTATCTAGATTTCAGTAAAGCATTTGACAAAGTTTCTCATGATATCCTTGAGGATAAGCTGGTTAAGTGTGGGCTGGATGGCGCAACCATTGGGTGGATTCATGGTTGGTTGAAAAATCGTACCCAACGAGTGCTCGTAAATGGCTCTGCGTCTACGTGGAGGGAAGTCTCGAGTGGAGTACCACAGGGCTCGGTCCTAGGCCCGGTGTTATTCAATGTGTTTATAAATGACCTGGATGAAGACATAGAGGGGATGCTTATCAAATTTGCAGATGACATGAAGCTGGGTGGGATTGCTAATTCTGAAAAAGACAGTGTCAGGATTCAGAAGGATCTTGATAGGCTGGAACAGTGGGCTGAGACAAATAAAATGAATTTCAGTAGAGATAAGTGCAAAGTCCTACACTTAGGTACAAAAAATCAAAGGCACAGATATAGAATGGGAGGGACTTGGCTTGACAGCAGCACATGTGAAAGGGATCTAGGTGTTATGGTTGATCACAAGCTAAACATGAGCCTGCAGTGTGATACGGCTGTGAAGAAAGCTAATGCAATCTTAGGATGCATTAGCAGAAGCATTGTGTCCAGATCACGGGAGGTGGTAGTTCTGCTGTATTCTGCTATGGTCAGGCCCCACCTGGAGTACTGTGTCCAGTTTTGGGCACCACATTTTCGGAAGGATGTTGACAAACTCGAGCGGGTCCAGAGGAGGGCAACCAGGATGGTGAGAGGGTTGGAGTCCAAGTCTTATGAGGAAAGGCTGAGGGAGTTGTGTATGTTTAGCCTGGGAAAGAGAAGGTTTAGAGGGGGCATGATTGCAGTCTTCAATTCTTTGAAGGGCTGTCATGTAGAAGATGGAGTGGATCTATTCTCTCTTGCTCCGGATTGCAAGACTAGATCTAATGGGTGGAAATTACAAGGGAGTTGTTACCGGCTTAATATCAGGAGAAACTTCCTGACTGTAAGAGTGGTTGAGCAGTGGAACAGACTGCCTAGGGAGGTGGTGGATGCTCCCTCGCTGGACGTTTTCAAGAGGAGACTGGACAACCATCTTTTGGATATGTTGTAGGTATGTAGGGGTTTCGGCTGTGTTCCTGCAGAGTGCAGGGGGTTGGACTAGATGGCCTGCAAGGTCCCTTCCAACTCTAACATTCTATGATTCTATGATTCTAAGAAAGTTTATACATTTTGCAAATACTCCAACTTTCCCTATCTACCTCACATGGTTCCTGTGTTGGTTTTTGTCTCTGATAGATCACTTACCTTGTTTTTTTATCTCTGCTTTGTATTGTGGGGACATTAAACTGTTTTAGTGCATGTGATACATTGCAGCTGTAATTCTGCAAGATTTAGCTGACTCCTAGATTTTTCAGAAATTAAGAGTGCCAGTCTTAAGCACAGTTACACCCTTCCCTGTCCACTGAAGTCAGTGGGTTTAGGAGGGAGAACTTTGCTTAGGGCTGCACTGCAAATCTTAGAGTGGGGGAGCAGATCAACATTGTTTTTAAAAGCATGCCCCACAAAAATTGTATGTGCACAAACACAGTGTTGTGCATTACATGCAATTTCAAACATTGCAGCTGTTGTGACATATTTTGAACTGTGGTTGACCGACTGAAGATAGATTATGTGGGGTTTTACTATATTATTAAAATTAAACACACTTCTGGTTTTCAAATCAGTGAAGGGGGAACTATTTGTAGATAACATGAATAGAATATGCAGAAGGTGGGATGGAGCCTTCAGCAATGTGTAATAGATGGAGGGAAAGAGCTGAAGCAATATTCATTTGTATGAGAATTTGTTGTGAGCATGCCCCTGTTTGGAGAGTATGGTGTGGTCTATTCGCATAATAAACTGAATACAGATGGGGGAGACTGTGGTACTGTGATTATGATCTGTAGTTATATTTAGACTATTCATATTAAATGCATGTAAAGGGCTACAGTAACTGTAGTTGATCTGAGGGACACAGGAAATAGAAGACTGGAAATATCCTGGAATCTGTTGTCTGAAGAGAAGTTCTTATCTTGGGATGGGAACCCATAATTATCTATTTTTGTACTGTTGTGTAAACACAATTCAGGGCTTAATTACATGAAACATAGTCTTCATACCCCCCCCTTCCCAATGCTCCCATGGGTTATGTCTACCAGTCATGAGCTGGCAGTTCTGTGCTTGTAATTGAATTCCCAGGTGTGTGAGATTTATTTGGATTGGAGCTGCAGCTTGCATGAAGATGAGGCTTCAGACTTTCCCCCATGTTGTTTTCCCAACATGAAACTGCTCTGGAGAACTGCTATTTACCCTACCACTATGTGCCTAGGAATTAAGATCTGAATGCAGAAATTCCAGCACTGTCTGGTAATCAGGAGTCAAGGCAGACATAGTGGTGTCCACACACACACAATGTAGTTAGGTCCTCAGAAGACAGGTGGATGGTAAGAGACACCTGATTATATTCCCTCCACCTAAGTGTTTGTCCCCAGAAAACCATATGAATTGTGCCAATAAATACATAATTCCTCCTGCATCACTCCAGCTGTTGACAAAAACAAATAAATAAGCAAGCGCTGGGAGGAAAATTTAACATGACTGAATTTCGGGGGGGGGGAATGAGTTGCTGGAATCAGAATTATTTAGAGGAGAGATCTAGAGTTCAAGGATGTATAGAACAGAGTAGAAAAAGCTTCATTCCTTTGTGTGTTTATTTGCTTCTTTTATACCCCACCTTTCTCCCCAAAGCGGCTTACATCATTCTTCTCTCCTCCATTTTATCTCCACAGTAGTCCTGTGATGTACATTAGGCTGAGAGGGAGGGACCGGCCCAAGGTCACCCAGTGAGCTTCCATGACAAAGTGGGGATATGAATCTGGATCTACCAGATCCTAGTCTGACGTTCTCACCAGTACATCATAATGGCTATATGCCTATATGTATAATTTTAGATGCTGATTGGAAAGTTAGTTTCAAGTCAGGGAAGAGATTCTGGGATTTTTGGAATAGCTGAAAACAGTGTACAAATATACTCATATTTTAATGTGTAGGTGGGATGACGTTTTCAGTCAGAAAATTACAAAGTGTTTTACTCAGGAAATGATACAAAGGAACAGAGTTGCTGTAATAGTGAGGCAACATGTAGCACAAGCAGTCAGGGGCTATAATGCAAAGTCTGACTGAATAATATCCATCAGTTTTCCTGGGAAGCCTATCAACATAACCATTATTCAAGTTTATACCCCAACTACAGATTTTGATAACAAAGAAATTGAAAGCATTTATACAAACATCCAGAAAGAAGTTGATCACACACACCTAAACAAGATGTGTTGATAATCATAGGTGTCTGGAATGCAAAAGTGGGATACGAAGCAGAATCAAAATTGTTGGAAGATCTGGGCTGGGGACATGAGATGAAGCAGGAGAGCAACTCATAGTATTTTGTGCAGACAAAAATCTATTAATTGCAAACACATGCTTCAGGCAACCAAACAGACAATTTTATATGTGGACATCACCAGATGGCCAATATAGAAATCAAATGATTACATCATTGTGTTGCTCTGCAAGGAGTTTACAATGCTCTTATGGCTCTTATGAGCCATAACTTATAGCTGGACTGTGTAATAAATGTGCCAGAGAAATGGACTGTGGGGTGACCATAAGCTGATGCCAACTGCTTGGACTGTGAACACACAGCCAGATGAGGGAAGCCTCCTCCTGAGATGATGTGCCAGACCAAGGATGGATCCATGGGTTACCTGCCACCTGAAATGCAGCAGAGATGAGCCAAACACCCTGATGACAGACAGCACACAGATATCAGTAAAAGCACGCTGCAGAGGAATGCCATGCCATGGAAAGGGAAACCTGAACTCCACAGAGACTCCATGAACTGAAACCTTTGTTAGCATGCAGGCACACACACGCACACACACACCTTCGTCAGATACTGCACGTATGCTGCCCAGGATGACAAAAGATCTGCTTGCATAAAGGGATTAGCCAGCTGACTCATTGGCCAGAACGATCATCAAGCCATCAGCATTAATGACCCTGGCTACTGCTGCTACTGTCTTCTACAGGTGTCACTGTTACTAATAAAAGAATCAATATTGCCCAACCCTTAAGCCCCACCATCCTACTGCAACTAGTTTTTGCTAAGCAAGTTCCTGGACACGAGGGACGTGACAGGGGAAATGGCCAGTGTAGCCTATCCCCAAGTCCAGATAGTGTATAAAAAGAGCAGGACCAGCCATGCTTTCTCTCTCTCTCTCTCTCCTCTACCTCTAGACCCACCCTATCTCCATGACTTTCGGTTTTAGCGCTGCCAGAATCTACCATGCATTCTGCCAGTTCAGAATATGACCTTTATTCCCCCATAGTCTCCCTTATTTTTCTGTGGATCGCTTTGCCTCTTCAGGACAGGTATGTATCACCCCTCAATGATTCTCCTGCTAATGTGAATGTCGCTATCTCTTTCTATCTACATTTCCTAGGTCTGAATAATTGTGTGTATGACTGTATTTTCATTGTGTGCTTGTGAATATTCCTCAGTAAAGAATCCATTTCTTTAAGACTTGGCTTCTGTGTTTATGTGTGGTTAATGGAAAATACGGGACTTCTGTATACATAGGCTATTGCTCCCTTAGAAGTGAATTACATATTAATAATTATAATTCCCCACAGTTATTAATCCATCAGAGCAGTTTGGCTAACAAGTGGAAACAGAGTATGGAGAAGCTCTATTCTGTCTGCTAAAACAAGACCAGGAGCCAATTGTGGTTTAGATAATGAATTGTTAATATCAAAAATTAGAATAAATCTGAAGAAAAACACCAAAACAGTCATAGAATCATAGAATCACAGAGTTGGAAGGGGCCATACAGGCCTTCTAGTCCAACCCCCTGTTCAATGCAGAATCAGCCTAGAGCATCCCTGACAAGTGTTTGTCCAGAGGCTGCTTAAAGACTCCCAGTGAGGGGGAGCTCACCACCTCCCTAGGCAGCTGATTCCACTGTTGCACCATTACTGTAAAATAGTTTTTCCTAAGATCCAGCTGGTAGCTTCCCACCCTTATTTTCAACCCATTATTGCGAGTCCTATCCTGTGCTGCCAGCAGGAACAGCTCCCTACCCTCCTCTAAGTGACAGCCCTTCAAATACTTAAAGAGAACAATCCTGTCGCCCCTCAATCTCCTCTTATCCAGACTAAACATTCCCAAGTCCCTCAGCCTTTCCCCATAGGCCTTGGTCTCCAGGCCCCCAATCATCCTTGTCGCTCTCCTCTGCACATGTTCCATTCTGTTCGCATCCTTTTTAAAGTGAGTCCTCCAGAACTGTGCACAATACCCCAGGTGTGGCCTGACCAATGAAGTGTACAGTGGGACTATGGCATCTTGTGATTTGTACGTTATGCCTCTGTTGATATAACCCAAGATTGCATTAGCCTTTTTTGTCATCACATCACACTGGCTGCTCATATTTAACTTTCAGTCCACTCTTACCCCAAGATCTTGTTCATACACACTGCTACTCAAAAGTGTATTCCCCCATCCAGTATGCATGTTCCTCATTTTTGTTACCCAGATGTAGAACTCGGCACTTAAAGGGCCCTGCAGGATTTTCTACAGTTCCTCAGGGCCTGCAAGATGGAGCTCTGGTGTTATGTATGCAGACCATCACCAGGGGTCTGTGGTTAAAGTAAAGAGCTTGGGTCCCAAACACAATGGGACCTCAGATCCTAGACCACCTAGTGTCTGCCATCTGGTGGGAAATTCAAACCCTCCAATGGGACCGTGGGCGTACTGGCTGGGGTGTATATAGTTGGCTCTTGCAGGACCGGTTTTTCAATCTTGTGTGTGAAATACAATAAACACATCTGAATGCATGTCTTAGTCTGAGTCTCCATGTGGTGAAACCAGTACTTTACAGTGGTGATAAGGATGGGATCTCGATGAGTGGGCCTGACTCTCCAACCAGTGCAGTACAGAGCACCGATCCAGAAGAAGCCACTGCACCCCACACCACTCCCAAGCAGCACTGCATTGCACCCGGCTCTCCCTGACTCCACTTCCCTCACCATGCTAGAGTCATGGCAGCTGGTTCACTTCAAAGTCTTTGACCCCACACATCCCAAGTTCTGGGATTTGTGGATGGACCAGCTGACCTGCTACCTCACCTACCATGAGGTGACCAACGTTGGCAAGAGAAGGACCCTCCTCCTCAGTTCCTGTGGTATGGCCACCATCTGGCTCACAAAGAGCCTCCTGGCCCCTAAGGCAACCCTGGAATGCCCATACAAGGAGATAGTCGAAGCCTTGACCAGGTATTTCATGCCCAAGCCAATGACAATGGCTAGGTGGATGGAGTTCCAGGGGCACATCCAGAAGCCCGGCAAAATGGCCACAGCTTTTATGGCCGTGCTGCGCCAACATGCCATGGAGTGTGCTTTCACCAAAGTGGAAGAAAACATCTTGACCCAGTTTGTCTGGGAATCAGCAATATGAAGCTCCACCACAAGATGATCAGCACCACTGATCTCAAAATCGATGATGCCCTCCAGCTCACCATCGCCTATGAGGCCTCTCACCAAGACAGGCCACAAACTGTGTCCCACCTCGTGTTCCCCGACTCGGTGCTTGAGCACTCCGACATCTGCCTTGTCTGCCCCTCCAGCTGCAGGAAGCCATCGGGAGCCACCGGCGCCTCAGGACACCCTGGGAAAACAGTGGGGCATGACATGTGTGCCAGCTGCGGAGAGGCATGTGAGCGTAAGTTGTGCCGGTTCCGTGACGCCAGCTGCCATGTGTGGAAAACAGGGACACCTTGCCCATATTTGCAGATCCAGGGGCAACTGGAACCACCCACCACAGCTGTAGCTGCGCAGACAGACCTCCGTGAACTACAAGGCCACTGCGGAATTTAATGACCTCTATCCCTTGACCAGCCAACCCTCGTTACAGGTACTATGTCTCCCCATCCTGCCTACAGCCCCAAAGATCCAGGTCCAAGTCCAGATAGAGGGGTCCTCCTGCACAATGGAAGTGGACTCTGGGTCAGCAGCCTCCATCATATCAGTGGAAACGCGGAACAGACTTTGTCCAAATAGGGGGGCCCACCTGTGCCCAGCACCCTTGAACCTAGTGGACTTCCAATGGAACCGAGTCCCAATTCAGGGCATGGGGACCTTCCGGATGAAGTACAGGGGGTTTGAGGGTTCACTGGACTTGATAGTGGTCAAGGGCAACTTGGTTAGTCTCTTGGGGTGGGCATGTTTCGTGCCACTGGGCATCACCATTGGGGGGGTGAGGCTATACTCACAAAGGGATTTTGCCAAGGTTTGCGGGGAATTCCCCAGGGTTTTCGATGGGGCTCTGGGTTGCTATAAGGGACCCCCAGTTGAACTGCAGCTAGACCCCATGGTTGCCCTCATCCGCATGTGGTTCTGCCGTGCCTCGATAGCATTGCAGCCAAAAATAGATGTGGAACTAGACCGTTTGGTGGCACAAGGGGTCCTTGGACCCATCTCACACGCGCTGTGGGAGACTCCTATAGTAACCCCGTAAAGGCCAATGATGATGTCCGCATCTGTGTGGTCCCGGTCGTGAGTCATGTGTTAGCATCCTTAGCTGGGGCCAAGATATTCAGGAAGTTGGATCTTGCACAAGCATACCAACAACTGCCTGTGGATGAGGCCACAGCCACTGCTCAGACCATCGTGACACAACAGGGGCATTCAAAGTCAAGTGGCTACAGTTCAGGATTAGTGTGGCCCCAGGGATATTCCAACAGCTAATGGACACTCTGTTAAAAGGGATCTCTGGAGTGATGCCCTTCTTTGATGACGTACTCATTGCCACGGCCACCCCAGATGACTTCGCCTCCTGTCTCCATGCTGTCTTGCACTGCTTCGACTTTACGGGCCTGAAGATCAAGAGGCAGAAGTGCCTTCTTGGGCTCTTGGAGGTGGATTTCTTGGGGTTCCAGGTTGACACAACGGGCCTTCATCTGGTGAGGGACAAAGTCAAGGCTATCGTGGAGGCAGAACTGCAGGCATTTTTAGGGCTTCTGAACTTCTACCACACCTTTTTCCCCCACAAGGTGGTGGTAGCTGAGCACCTGCACCAGTTTTTAGACAAGTCAGCACCGTGGTCCTGGGGTCCCCAGGAGATGGCGATGTTCAGGGGTGTAAAGACCCTCCTGATCTTGAACAAGGTGCTGGCTCATTTTGACAAGTCCCTGCTGGTGGTCCTTGCGTGTGACGCCTCCCCTTACAACGTGGACGTGATCTTGGGTCACGTTCTCCCTGACAGCTGAGAGGTCCCAGTAGCCTACTATTCCCAGACCTTGTCGGCTGCCAAGTGGAATTATGCCCAGATTGACTGGGAGGGCTTGGTGGTTGTGGCTGGGGTGAAGAAATTCCATGATTATGTGTATGGGCACCCCTTCACGATTGTTATGGACCATAAGCTGCTCCTCAGCCTCTTTGCGGCAGACAAGCAGACCCTTCAGGTACTCTCCCCCCAGGTCCTCCACTGGTCCCTCTTCCTGGTGGGTTACACCTACCACCTGGAGCATCGTCTGGGGAAGGCTATGGGTCATGCTGATGCCCTCAGCCACCTTCCACTTCCAGACATGGATGCTGATCCTGCTCCTGCCCCTGGGGTTCAGATCTGCCCCTGCAGCCTGCTGACATTGCCCACTGCTCAGCCCATGACCCCATCCTCTCCCGGGTCTTGGACTGGGTGGTGAGGGGGTGGCCCGCGGCTTTTGCCACTCATAGGGATGAATTGTCAGCTCTTAAGGGATGTGTCCTGTGGGGGGAGAGGGTAGTTATCCCTAGTGCCCTGTGGCAGCAGGTCCTCAGCACACTACACGAAGTCCACCCAGGAATCATCCAAATGAAGACGATGGCCCGGAGCTATGTGTAATGGCCAGGGATCGAAGCAGAGATCGAGTCATGGGTGCAGGTGTGCCTGACATGTCAGGCAGTCCACCCAAATCCACCGAGTGCACCCACCCAGCTGTGGGAGTCTACACATAAGCCATGGTCCTGGATCCATATAGACTTTGCTGGGCCATTCCAAGGACTAATTTTCTTGGTCACGGTGGACTTCTATTCCAAATGGTTGGAGGTCAGCCTGGTAACTACTACATTGACAAAGGCTGTCATCCGGGTGCTGCGCTGGATCTATGCAACTCATGGACTGCCGGACTCCATCATCTCTGACAGCGGAGCAGCATTTACATCGGTGGAGTTCCAGGACTTCCTGCAGAGGAACCTCATCCACCAAGTGAGGTTGGCACCTTTCCACCCCATGATCAATGGGCAAGCAGAGTGAATGGTGTGCACTGCAAAAGAAGCCCTCAGCTGGATCTCAGACAGAGACTGGGAGTTTTGTCTCACATGCTTCCTCCTGACCCAGTGGACAACACCCAACCTCATCAGTGGCTGATGCTCCACAGAACTCTTGATGGGTTGCTGCCCCACCATCCTGTTGGACTGGCTACACCTGGACTGGGCACCAGAATCCAGGAAGGTGACAGAACTATGGGAAGCTCCTAGGGGGTTCTTCCCAGAAGACCCCATCTACATAAGGCTGGCGGGAAGAGTCATATGAGCTACCAGCCCCATGCCATACGAAGTGTCTACAGAGGACGGTCAACTCCTAATGTAACACATCAACCAACTGCGGAGGTGACAACTTCCGGCAGCAGAGGAACAACCCCCGCAGCTCATGGGGCCCAATGTTGGGCGAAATGCTCTCTAGGGGTTAAGCACTTCGCCACAAGCAACCTTGGGATCTTTTGGTCTATGTTTACGAGGAATGGGCTGCCACGGGACCTTCCCAATGAAGAAGCGAGAGGCAAGACTCAGAATAATGTTTTGTTTACTTAATAACAGTTTCAATCAACAGACACAATTCACACACACATTCATCTCAAGATCTAGGAAATACAGATAGATTAAGCACAGTTGCATGAGCAGGTATACGTTGGTTCGTTGAGGGCAATATTTACCTCCAAGGCGCGGCTCCTAAAAACTTCCAGCAAGTGGGGTCAGGGAGGGTAGAAAGTATGAAAGAAGGGACACGTGATCTAGACCAGCTAACACACACGTGTATAATTCCAGCGGCCGACTGGAACAAAGCGAGGCAAGGGTTCGGGTACAGGATGGGGGCTTAAGAGGGTAAAAGCAGACAGACAGAGGTCATGGTTTGAGAGCGTTGGTTTAGGAGGAGGGCAGCAAGCAAGCGATGGTTCTCTCTTAAGCCACACGGGCTGACCCAGAGATCGCGTTTTTATAGCGTCTTGGGTGCTGGGCGGGGAAGGCCAGGCGGTTTACACCTACTGACCCACCCAGCTGGCTATGTCAGTGACAATTTCAAATTTTATTGGTTACACTGTCCGTTGGATACCTGAGGGCTGGGCAGAGGAGGTGGGCTAGCAGGATGATGATTCTTCCATTGTGTTGTGTATGACTCATATGTATGTCTGGGGTGGGGAAGGTACTTAATCCCATCATGCAGGCGACTGGCAGACGGCAAGTCCTTTGTCTGCTGTATGGCCCTTAATCTGTGTATGTGACATGCAGCAGGTATGCAATGGAGTCCCTCAGAGTAAAAAGACAGCTTTTTCCTTCCTTCTGGGCTTCTCCCTTGGCATCCATTTTATAGTCTAACAAGCACACAGACCATATGGCAACAGTAAGCAGTCCATAGCAAAACCCCATAATGGCATCGGGGCTAACACCAAGCCCATCAATCCCGAGCCGTGTAGAACCACCGGTCACAACACCGGGACCAGTGGAACTGCCACCACCCCCGCAGCAACCAGAACCGACCAGTCAACCTGATGCGGTCACGAGCAACCCTGTACCTGCGCCCGGCTTTCCCTGTGAGAGCACAGAGCACCAGCCTATTTGCAGGACTATGTCACATAGGTTGGGTCAGAACTATGGGGGGAGGGGTGTTATGTATGCAGACCACCACCAGGGGTCCATGGCTAAATTAAGGAGCTCGGGTCCCAAACACAATGGGACCTCAGATCCTAGACCACCTAGTGTTCACCAACAGGCCATCTGGTGGGAAATTCAAACCCTCCAATGGGACTGTGGGTGTACTGGGTGGGGTGTATATAGTTGGCCCTTGCAGGGCCGGTTTTTCAGTCTTGTGTGTGAAGTACAATAAACACATCTGAATGCATGTCATAGTCTGAGTCTCCATGTGGCGAACCCAGTACTTTACATCTTCAAACAGGCTTTCAACTAAGAAGCCGCCCTCATTATTACCATCAATGAGCATGGCCCTCAGCCTTAACATCTGGCTTTTCCATCGAGTGTCTCGGGATGACCACTAAGCTGGAACTGCCAGCCGTAAACATCCTTTGTACGCCATCACAAGCAACAAACTGAATGATCACTAGCACTTTATGTTTTTATGAGTTTTATCTGTATCGTTTTGTTTTAAAATGACTTTATATGGTTTTATTGGTATTTGTGCCAACATTGTAAACTGCTCTGAGCCCACTCATGTGGAGGGCGGGGTATAAATTGAATGAATAAATAAATAAAATATCTTTGTTAAATTGCATCTTGTTCACACCCGCCCACTTTTCCAGTGTGCTCAGATCTCATTGAATTCTGTCTCTATCTTCTGGTGTGTTCAGTGCTGCTCCCAATTCAGTGTCATCTGCAGATTTAATGAGTACCCCCTCCATACTCTCATCCATTTATAAAAGATATTGAAAAGTACTGGGCCCAAAACCAAGCCCTGTGGCACCCCACTGGACACCTCCCTCCATTCAGATGAAATGCCATTGACAACTACTCTCTGAGTGCAGTTCTCCAACTAGTTCCCTATCCACCGAATTATCCTACAGTCCAGTCCACAGTCTTTTAGTTTACCCATCAGGACATCATGGGGAACCCTGTCAAAAGCTTTACTGAAATCCAGGTAGACAACATCAACAGCATTCCCTTGATCCTGTAAGCTTGTCACTTGATCAAAGAAAGAAATTAGGTTGGTTTTGCAGGACCTGTTGGGGACAAACCCGTGCTGACTTCCCCAGATCACCAAGTTGTCCTTTAGATGCTTGCAGATTGATCCCTTTAAATCTGCTCCAGTAGCTTCCCTAGGACAGAGGTCAGACTGACTGGCCTGGAGTTTCCTGGGTCACCCCTCCTCCCTTTCTTGAAAATTGGGATAACATATGCCTTCCTCCAGTCTTGTGGCACATCTCCCGTCTTCCTAGAAGTCTGGAAGATGATGGACAAAGGCTCTGCAAACTCCCTAGAAAGTTCTTTAAGCACTCTTGGGTGCATACCTACTACCATCTCTAGAAGAGCCTGTTTTCTTCTTCAGTGAAAAGACTGAGGCAAAATAGGCATTGGGCCTTTCTGCTTTCTCTCTGAGCCCTTTCAAAGTTTCTACATTTTCACCCAGCAGTGGGCCCCATGCCTTTTTTATCTTGCATTTACTGGTCATATATCTGAAGAATAGTTTCTAGTTGTAGTGATCCTCTCTGGCCAGCATTAGCTCACTGTGAGCTTTGGCGTCTCTGATGGCTGACCTACAGTGCCTAGAATCCCGCAGATACTCTTCTTTAGGAGTATGTTGTTGCCTCCATTTCTTGAACATTTCTTTTTTCTCCCTTAGCACATCACGCAGTTCTCTGTTCATCCACATTGGCTTCTTGGATCCCCTACCATGTTTCTTTCTTCTTGGAATAGCGACAGCTTGAGCTTGCAAGAGGTCTTGTTTTAGGAGAACCCACCCTTCACTTGTTCCTTTCCCTTCCAGCAGTCTTGCCCATGGAATGATTCTCATCATACCTCTGAGTTTATTAAAGTTTGCCTTACTGAAATCTAACTTACATGTGTGGTTACAAACGTCCTTGGTCACCCACAGCAAAAGGAATTCCAACAGGACATAGTCACTTCCCCCTAAAGTCCCCACCACTTTCACTCCATCTACCATCTCTTGCTTGTTGGTCAATATTGAGTATGGCTGAGCCCCTCGTAGCTTCCTCCACGATTTGATGAAAGAAGTCATTGTCCAGACAGGTCAGAAAGTTGTGTGACTGTGGACACTTTGCAGAGTTTGTCTCCTAGCACACATCAGGGAAGTTGAAGTCACCCATAACTACCAGATCATGTTGTTTGGATACCCTGTCAAGCTGTCCAACGAGGGCAGCATCCACCTCTTCATCCTGGTCAGGAGGTCTGTAGCAGACTCCAGCCACAATACTGTTTGTCCTTCCTTCCCTTAACCTCACCCAGATACTTTCCATTGGGCTGTCACCCTCCTCTTGCAGTATTTCCTGATGAACATAAAAACATAAGAATGTAAGAAAAGCCAATGTTGGATCAAGCCAATGGCCCATCTAGTCCAACACTCTGTCACAAAGTGGCCAACAATACCAGGTGCCAACAGGAGGTCCAGCAGTGGGGCCAGGACACTAGAAGCCCTCTCACTGTTGCCCCCCCAGGCACCAAGAATACAGTACATCACTTGCCCCAGCCTGAGAGTTTCTATCTATACCTTGTGGCTAATAGCCACTGATGGACTTCTGCTCCATATGCTTATCTAATTCCCTCTTGAAGCTATCCATGTTTGTAGCTGCTGCCACCTCCTGTGGCAGTGAATTCCATGTGTTAATCACATTTTGGATGAAGAAGTACTGCTCATTCAGTGTCCACGAGTTCTTGTATTGTGAGAAAGGGAGAAAAGTACTTCTTTCTCAACCTGTTCTATCCCATACATAATCTTATAAATCTCAATCATGTCACCCCTCAGCCATCGTTTCTCCAAGCTAAAGAGCCCCAAATGCTTTCTTCATAGGGAAAGTCTTCCAACCCTTCTGTCATTCTAGTTGCCCTTTTCTGCATTTTTTCCAAAGCTATATTTTCCTTTTTAAGGTCTGGTGACTAGAACTGTACACAGTACTCCAAATGAGGTTGCACCATTAATTTATACAGGGGCATTATGCTACTGGCTGATTTGTTTTCAATTCCCTTCCTAATAATCCCCAGCATAGTATTGGCCTTTTTTATTGCAATCGCACACTATCTAGACATTTTCATTGAGTTATCTACTATGACTCCAAGATCTCTCTCTTGATCAGTCTCTGCTAATTCAGACCCCATCTTGGTAAATACAGTTTATTATTGGATATATCACATGTTCATACAGTTTAAACCTACCTACATATCCATTTTTCTAATTTCCCTTCTCCCCCCCCAAACAAGGCTTCCCGCACTGCTCCAACCCCATTAATGTCTCTCTTATTCTGTTACAATTACTTCTAAACTTATTTTCTCTTACAAACGGTAACAATTCAAAAATCTAATTCTATTTCATTTTCTTCTTAATAACTATCAAAGCAAATCAAACCACGTTTAATGTCCCAATTTTTCAACAAGTATTTTTGAAAGTCTTTCCAGTCTTCAAAGAAAGTTTCATCTTCTTCGTTGTTTAACTTTCTTGTTAGTTTGTCCATTTCTGCCAAAAACAACGTCTTTTTAATCCATTCCCATGTTTCAGGTACTTTATCTTGTTTCCAACATTGAGCAAAAATCAGTCTGGCTGCTGTAATCAAGTACCATAGTAGTGTTCTCTTGGCTACATTTATTTCTTCCATTTTAAGACCTAACAATAACATCTGTGGGTCTTTCTTAAAAGTACATTTCAAAATTTTTTGTATCTCATTGTGGATCTCAGTCCAATACTTTACTGCTTTATCACATGTCCACCACATATGGTAAAAAGACCCTTCATGTTTTTTACATTTCCAACATTTGTTGGACATACTTTCATTTATAATAGCAATTTTTTTAGGCGTCATATACCATCTGTACATCATTTTATAACAATTCTCTTTAACATTTACACAAGTTGAAATTTTCATTGACTTTTTCCACAAATATTCCCAGGATGTCATTAATATCTCATTATTAACATTTACAGCCCATTTTATCATTTGCTCTTTTACAGTTTCATCCTCAGTGTACCATTTCAATAAAACCTTGTACAGTTTAGAAATCATTTTTTTACCTTTCTCAAGCCATACAGTTTCAATTTCAATATTCTTTTCTCTGAAACCATGTTCTCTATTATCGGTCTTAAATAAATCATAAATCTGTCTGTATTTCAACCAATCATATTCAAATTCAAGATCAAATCTATCTTGTAACACAAAATTTTTCCCTTCTAATTTTAAAAATTTTTTGTAAGGTAGCCAATCTAACCCTTGATTTCTTGAATGTGGGTTAATCACTTCAGCTGGTACTATCCAAAGTGGTCTTTCTTCTGAGAAGAATTTTCTATATCTCATCCATGTCTCGAACAGTGATTGCCTTACAAAGTGGTGTTTAAAAAATTTGTCCATTTTTACTTTTCCATACCATAAATATGCATGCCATCCAAATTTATTATCATGCCCTTCTAAAGCTAATAACTTCTTATTCTCAAGATTAATCCACTGTTCCAACCATGTTAGACAGACGGCATCATAATACAGTCTTAAATTTGGTAATTGTAGGCCTCCTCTCTCTCTTGCGTCGCATAAAATTTTCATTTTAATCCTTGGCTTTCTTCCTGCCCATACGAATTTGGATAATTCTTTCTGCCACGAATCCAATACTTTCCTTTGTTTTAGTATTGGAATGGTCTGAAATAAAAACATCAAACGCGGTAAAATATTCATTTTTTACAGTTGTGATTCTTCCCATCAATGATAAATTCAAAGTGTCCCATTTCTTCATATCTTGCTGAATTCTGTGCCACACCTTTTCATAATTGTTTTTAAACAGGTCAATATTTTTCATGGTTAATTCAATTCCAAGATATTTAGTCTTTGTAACTACATCACATTGGATTTTCTCTTGAAGTTCTATTTGTCTTTGCTTCGTCATATTTTTACACATCACCTTAGTTTTGTTTTTATTAACGTAAAAACCCGCAACTGAGCCAAATTCTTCAATTTTCTCCATCAGATGTGGTATTTTCTCAATAGGATCCTGAATCATAAACATCACATCATCTGCAAATGCCCTATATTTGTATACGAATCCTTTCACTGAAAGTCCTTCAATACTATTATCTTTTCTTATTGCTGTCAATAATATTTCCAACATCCAAATAAACAGCAACGGGGACAACGGGCAGCCTTGACGTGTTCCCTTTTGAACTTGGAAAAAATCCGTCCTTTCTTTGTTTATATTCAAAGCCGCTTTTTGTTCTGAGTATATTGCCACAATCATGTTTAAAAAGAACTGTCCAATGTCCAATTTTTCAATAACTTGCAGCATAAACTCCCAATTTAAGTTGTCAAAAGCTTTTTCCGCATCTAGGAAGAGGAATCCAACTTCTTTTTCAGGATGCTTGTCATAGTATTCAATTGCGTCTATCACCACTCTTAAATTGTCTCTGATTTGTCTGTTTGGTAAAAATCCAGCTTGTTCTTCCGCTATAGTATCTTTCAGATATTTTTTCAATCTCTCCGAAATTATTTTTGCAAATAATTTGTAATCATTATTTAATAGCGATATTGGTCTATAATTCTTTACTTGAGTCAAATCCAAACCTTCTTTAGGTATCAATGAAATATTTGCTTCTTTCCATGAATCTGGGATCCGTTTGGTCTTTCTTATCTCATTTGACAGAAGTACTAAAATGGGGGTTAGCTCCTCTTTAAATTTCTTGTAGAACTTTGCTGTGAAGCCATCTGGTCCTGGAGCTTTGCCCAACTTTGCATCTTCTATCGCCATTGTCACTTCTTCTTTCGTTACTAAACCATTTAATGATTCCTTAATTTGTTTTCCCAGCTCTGGAACTTCAATAGTCTCCAAATATTTCTTAATTCTCTGTTGATCAATTCCTTTCTTTTTGAATAATTTGGCGTAATATTTGAAGAAAGCTCTTTTTATACCATTCAAATTCATAACATCCTTTCCATCTTCAATAATCTTGGATATAAAGTTCCTTTCTTTTCTATTTTTCAATTGCCACGCTAAAAACTTTCCTGGTTTGTTTGCACCCTCAAATGCTTTTTGCTGTAATTTCTTCAAATTCCAATATAATTCTCTGTTCAATAAAACATTCAGTTGATCTTGCAGAAAGTGGATCTCTTTAATAATCTTTTTCTTCCCTGGTCTTTTCTTTAATTCCTTTTCTTTTTGTCGAATTTTTTCATGAAGATCTTTCTGTTGTTGGATCTTTTGCTTTTTGTCCTTGGAGTTCAGAGAGATAAGCATCCCTCTCATTACCGCTTTGTACGCATCCCATACAACTTGTATATCCGTACCTTTGTTTAAATTCAATTCAAAAAAAAATTTCGTTTCTTTTTTAAGGTTTCATTGATTAATTTTTGATCTAATAAGTCCTCATTAATTCTCCAATATAATTGTTTAGTTTTTTCTTTAGATATCCAGAGTAAGGGATTATGATCAGAATTAATTTTCGGTAAAATTTGTATTTTATAAGTTTTTTGCGCCATCTCCTCTGACATCCAAATCATGTCAATTCGGGAGAAGGAATTATGTCTATTAGAGTAAAAAGTGTAGTCCTTAGTCTTGGGATTCCACTTCCTCCAAACATCTTCCAGTTTCTCTTGCTTCATCAATTGAAAAATTTTTTTTGGTAACTTTCCAATTGTCTCTCCACTTGCTTTGGATTTTCTGTCCAATATGTTATTCACTGTACCATTAAAGTCTCCAGCTAGGACTATTTGATCATAATTTAAACAGTCCAACTCTTTAGTCAAGTCATTGAAGAAAGTCTCTTTTGCACCATTGGGCGCATATATATTTACAAGCAATGTCTTTTTTCTGTTCATCAATATTTCCACGCCAACATATCTTCCTTCTTTATCTAAGAAGATTTTTTTAGGGTCCAATTCTTTTGAAACATAAATCATTGTTCCTTTTTTCTTATTAGTTGCTGAGGAATGAAATTCTTCTCCCAATTTTTTATTAATCAGGTATTTATTATCTTGTTTTCTTATATGTGTTTCTTGTAAACAAATTATGTTACATTTTTGTTTCTCCAGCCAATGATTCACTAATCTTCTTTTACTCGGTGAATTTAGTCCATTTACGTTCCAAGATAAAAATTTGTAATCCATAATTGTGTTGAATTAAATATCTTTAAAATCATCAAAATTGTTCTCTTTAAATCTGTATAAGTCTCCTTCAGATTTAAGAGTAGATCTCACCGAATTGTACACGAATGAAAGTCCATATGGAATCTCCCATCTGAACCTAATATTCATTTCTTTTAGTCTGTCTGTCAATTTCTTGAATTTCTTTCTGTCTTGTAAGATCGATCTCGGAATTTCTCTCAGAATTATTATTTTTTTTCCATTAATTTCCAACGGTTGTGTGAATTGTTTCTTGAAAACATCTTCCTTCATTTTTGTTGTCACGAATTGAACAATCACATCTCTGGGTAATTGCTTTCTCTTGGCATAAGCTGAGTTTACTCTGTAAATCAAGTCAAAGTCTGGATCCAAATCTCCAACATCTTCCCCTACATAAGTTGTCAATGTATTGATTACTAGAGCTCGTAAGTCCTGATCTTCCTCCTCTTCTATCCCTCTCAATCTCAGATGATTCTGAGTAGCTCTATATTCCATCATAGACTCCAGCCTTGTATTTTCTAACAGGGATTTTTTAACCTTCTGTTCCATTTCTTCAGATTTTGTCACCAGACTTTTGACCTCTTTCTTGACTTCTTCTGTATCTTTTTTAATCCCTGACACTTCTGTTAGTACCAGTTCTTTCAGTTCTTCCATATTTTTTTTCTGTACTTGGACTTGCACTTGTTCTATTTGCTCCAGTTGTATTTGCAGCTGTTGTTGCAATTGTTGTTGCAGCTGTGATTCTATTTGTTTTCCAAGATTCTGCACCACTTCGGTCATCCGTTTTTCCATCGCTTCCATAGCCGCTTGCCACTCTTTTTTTTTCCTTTGCAGTCATTCTTGGACTAGGTGATGACGCAGCTCTAGGTCTTGACCTCAAATCCGTTTTGGAAGCGACTTCAGTACTAATCAATCTTTATATTAGCAATCTTCAAGCCAAATCGCCACCTTTATAACTTGTATCAGCGCTTTTTCTGCTTAAAAATAACTTTTTAAAATTTAGTCCTCCTCAAAATGTCGGGCTCAATTTCTCTATGGTTTTCCGGCTAGAGTAGGCTCCTTCCAAACTTCCTGTTTATCTGTCCGTCTCTGTAATCCAACTTCCGGTAAAGGTGGTGTCACACAATCAAACGTCCGTCTGTTTCCGGCACAGCAACCTCTAAAACGTCCACTCTAGCCTACTTCCTGTATCATAGAGTCACAGTTAGTTTTGTTTCTGCTACGTAAAGTTTAGACTTGATTGACCACAGGAATGCAAAACAAAGTCACTTTTCAGCCGTTTTCTCTAAAGGAAAGCTTTCATTTTACTTTTAAATCAAGCGGAATAGTTCATTAAAGGCTTCTACGCTTATCCGCACGTTTCAATTTCGCGTTCTTCTTTAAACCGGTAAGCGCTTATTCGTTTGTTACCTTGCTTGTAATCTCGGGGTTTCGCGGTGCTTCTTCTGTAATCGATGTTAAACTTGATGTTAAAGAGGTCGGTAGATGACGAATTTATGCTGAATTCTCAGCCCAGCTGGTATCTGTAGTGCTGAATTGCAACTGCCCTCTTCACGGAAGGAGATCAAAGTGTAAACAAGCTTCCTCCGAAGCTTATCCACACCGATCTCAACTCCCCCTCAGGCTTGGCTGCTTGCTTGCCACCCCCCCGCCTGGGGAGTGCTGCGCTGGGCCAGATAAAGCCCAGACTGTCGTCAGATACCGCAGTACACTCTGCACAACTCGCAAAGTGTGTCAATTCGCCATTTTACTCCGACCGGAAGCCTCTGCTAATTCAGACCCCATCAACGTGTATTTATAATTAGGATTTTTGGCTCCAATGTGCATCACTTTGCACTCGGCCGCATTGATCCCCATTTGCCACATTGATGCCCACTCACCCATCCTCGACAGATCCTTTTGGAGTGCCTCATAATTCTCCCTGGTTCACACTACCCTGAACAACTTCGTGTCATCTGCATATTTAATCACTTTGCCAACTCCAAATCATTAACGAACAAGTTAAAAAGCAGCGGACCGAGTATTGATCCTTGAGGTACCCCACTGCTTACCACGCTCCACTCTGCTTCCTATTAATTAGCCAGTTTTTGATCCACAAGAGGACTTGTCCTTTTATTCTGTGGCTATTGAGCTTACTTAGGAGCCTTTGATGAGGAACTTTATCAAAAGCTTTTTGGAAATCAAGGTAAACAACATCTTTTGGGTCCCCCTTGTCCAAATGTTTGTTCACTCCTCAAAGAACACTAACAAGTTGATGAGACAAGATCTTCCCTTACAGAACCCATGCTGAGTCTGCCTCAATAGTTTTTGTTCATCAATGTGCCTACTAATTCTTTCCTTAATAACAGTTTCCACCAACTTACCTGGTATTGACATCAGACTGACTGGTGTGTAATTTTCCTGGAAGCAGATTTTTTTTTTTTTTTGTAGTAAAACTCTCCTAAAGAGGAGAGAATTTTATTATTTTTATAAGAAAAGGGTAGGGTAGACAGCTGGAGAAAGAAAAAGGATGGAGTGAAATTTTTCTGTTAATAAAGGTTAGTTTTAATTAGTATTATTTTTAGCATCCATCACGGTTAGAAGATCTTCTTTTTAACAATCCGAAGTCCAAAATAACTCTGTTAATGAAGTTAGTAAAGTCCATTGGAGTTAGTTATTGAAAAGCTCCTTCCAGATGTTACACGAACAGTCACTGCTCAAAGTGTCTTCTTAGGTCTCATCAACTAAGAGTTGAGTCCTTTTAATCTTAATGACTCTCGTTCCGTCACCCCTTTCCCCTGGGCTGCTGTCTTCTTCGCTACTTGCATTGATCCAGGTCTTGAGAACTGCTTCCTCCATGCTGGCGTGTCTCTTCAGAAGTTTTGTTGCTTTAAGAATGGATTCCATCTTCTCTCGCTTTTCTTTTTCCTTATATTTCCGACCATCAATTTTTACGGGCTCCATACTCACTACAGATGAAATTAGATCTCTGATGTATTGCCTGCTCGGCTCGGCAACCCCTTCTCCTGGCAGATTATTTTCCTTTATAAAAGCGGAGTAGGCTTTGGGAGCCATATCCACTTCTTCTTTTAAATCATTCGCTTCACTGCCAGTTAGTGGTGCCAAGTCATTCGTCAAGGTAAAACTGAGATCTTCTTTCTCTTCTTCTTTCTCGCCCAAAAAGATTAGCGTCAGATTAGCCTTCCTTGTTGTTTCCGAGATTTGTTTTTGCTGACTGATGAGAACACTTTCCACTTTAAGCAAAGTTTCGTTGATTTTCTGCATTTGCTCCAGCAGGGGCCGCAGTAGCTCATTTTCCTGTTGATTGACAGCAAGCTCTTGGGGGGGGTTACCCGGACCGGAAGTCCCTCCCCTCTTCTCTTCCGGTTTGTGCAGGACCATTTTCAGCGTTGACATTTTCTTTTTTATTTACTTTTTCAAAGTTCGTGCCGCATCCCCCAGGAAGCTAACAATGTCGTAATCGCCTGCAAAGCCCCAATGGTACCTTCACCAACACTTTTTTCTCTTTACCCCCCTCTTCGCACTCCCTTTATAGATCTCGCTTCTCAAAAGGGGTGGGGACTCCTCCCTCCTCCCTTACGCTTATACGCTTGCGGGGGGGTTTAAATTCTCGCTTCAAATTAGATCTTCAACTCACGATTCGATGCAATTCTTCTTTTTATTTTAATTCATGCCGCTTTCTTCACTCCTGGTGGAATTCGGAGGCGCTGCTAAGTCCCATTACGGGCACGACACAGCGGGGCCGATTGGGGCAGGGAGAAAGCCTCAATTTCCCAGCTGTCTGCCGACAAAGAGGCTACTCCCCAAAGCGCCCCCGGTTCGGAGCTCACTAGGGTCTTGCATACATGCAAAGACCCCCCCCAAACTGCGCGTGGGCTAGCCACCTTCGGGAGCGTCCCGAAAGGTGGCCACCATTCGCAACGCCGAAACCGAAACCCTCCTGGAAGCAGATTTTAATGAAAGATTACATATTTTTGTAAGGAGATCCACAAGTTCACATTTGAGTTCTTTCAGAACTCTCGGATGTATGCCATCCGGGCCCAGTGATTTATCAATTTTTAAGTCGTCTATCAGTCGTAGGACCTCCTCTCTTGTCACCTCAATCTGACTCAGGTCTTTCAACACCCATCCCAAAATCAGCAGTTCTGGAGTGGGCAAGCACTTCTCATCTTCCACAGTAAAGACAGAGGCAAAAAATGCATTCAGCTTCTCAGCCATTTCCCTGTCATCCTTCACTACTCCTTTTACCCCTTGGTCATCCAAGGGCCCCACTGCCTCCCTGGCTGGTTTCCTGCTTCTAATGTATTTGAAGAAAGTTTATTGTTGGTCTTTATGCTTTTTTGCTATATGCTATATTTATGTTTTTTCTATATTCTTTCTCTTCACATACAGTGCCACTCTGTCTCCTCTTTGACCCTTCTGTTTTTTCTTGAACAATTCATATTCATCCACTACTACATTCTAGTCATGTTAATCATCTCACCAAGTCACTGTAATGCCTACTAAATCATATCCCTCTGTCTGCATTAGAAGCTTAAGCTCTTCCTTCTTATTACCCAAGCTTTGAGCATTGGTACATAGGCATCTGAAGCCCCAGACCTTCGACTCCATTAGACCTGGCCCTCCCAGATGGGCCTCTGTTGTTTGCTCCCCTTCATTTAAATCCTTATGTTGGTTGTCTCCTTCCCCTTGTGGTGTCAGTTTAAAGCCCTCTTGATGAATCTCTCCAGGTTTCTGCCAAACACTTTCTTCCCTGACCTTGACAATTTTGTAATGCCAAAATACAATTTAAACAACATTCCTGAAGAGTTTAAAAATTGTGTAGACAACAGGTTTGCATTACTAAGTTCAAATGAATGTGAACCAGAAAGAACTATGGGTTGAAACCAGAGATATTATCAAGGAAGAATGTGCAGCAAGACTATTCCTATAGTCAAAAAAAACAAAAGCTTCAATGGATGCCTGATTAAGCTCTTTAAATTGCTAAAGATAGATGAGAAGCAAAAGTAAAAGGTGACAGACACAGAATCAAAAGTCTAAATGTAGCACTCCAGAGACTCACACATATAGACAAAGAGAACTATTATAATGACCAGTGTAAAGAAATAGGAAGAACAAGAGAACTGTTCCACAAAATCCAAGAAATTAAGAGGAAATTTAAAACATGGTCAGGCATGCTGAAAGATCAACACAGAAATACATTAAGTAAACAGGACAAAATAAAGAACAGATGCTAAAATTACACTGAAAACACACAAAAGAGACAAAAGGATGACAGATTGCTTCGAAGAATCATCTTTTGAAAAAGAACCTATAATTTTAGAAAGTGAAGTGTGACCTGCACTGAGAGCAATTGGGAGAAACAAGTCACCAGGAGTAGATGAGGTATCAATAGCGCTATTCTAAGCCACAGAAACTGAGTGCATTAGAAAAAAGATTGTGTCAACAAATATGGAAAACAAAACAATGACCCACAGACTGGAAATACTCAATTTACATCTCAATTCCAAAAAAAGGAGACATCAAAGAAAGCAGCAACTATCGGACCATTGCATTGATTTCTCACACAAGCAAAGTGATGCTCAAAGTCTTACAACAAAGACTGTTACCATATATGGAACAAGAAATGCCAGATGTTCAAGCTGGATTCAGAAAAGGAAGAGGTACTAGAGATCATATTGCAAAGTTACATTGGTCACTGGAGCATACGAAAGAATTTCAGAAGAAAATCAGCTTGTGTTTCATAGATTACAGCAAAGTTTTTAATTGTTTGGATCATGAAAAGCTATGGTTGCCTTGAAAGGAAATGGATGTGCCACAATATTTGATTGTTTTGATGCACAATATATACTTTGGACAGAGGTCGCTGTTAACAGAATATGGAGAAAAAGAATAGTTTCCAATTGGCAAAGGTGTCAGACAAGGATACATTTTATCTCCCTATCTCTTCAATCTCTATGCAGAACACATTGTAAGGAAATTGGATTAGATTTAGATAAAGGTAGAGTGAAAATTGGTGGAAATAATATTAACAATTGAGATATGCAGATGATATCAAAAACAATGAAGACTTGAAATGACTACTGATGAAGGTCATAGCAGAACATGCCAAAGCAGAATTATAGCTGAACATCAAGAAGACAAAAGTAATGACTACTGGGGAATTACACAATTTTAAGGTTGGCAATGAAGAAATTGCAGCTGTTTAAGATTTTCTATTCCTTGGCTCTATCATCAACCAAAAGGGAGACTGTACCCAAGAAGTGAGAAAGAGATTGAAACTGGGAAAAACAGCCATGAAGAAGCTAGAAAAGATCCTTAAATGGCAACTAAGATAATTCACGCCATGAAAGCTGGACAATGAAGAAAGCTGGCAGGAAGGAAGTTGAGCCATTTGAAATGTGGTGTTGGGAGACAGTTTTATGGATACCATGGACTGCCAAAAAGACAAATAAGTGGGTCCTAGACCAAATCAAGCCTGAACTCTCCCTAGAAGCTAACTGAGGCTATTGTACATTGGTCACATTATGAAAAGACAAAAGTCAGTGGAAAAGACAATAATGCTAGGAAAAGTTGAAGGCAGCAGGAAAAGAGGAAGACCCAACATGGGATGGATGGACTCAATCAAGGAAGCCATGGCCTTCAGTTTGCAAGAGCTGAGAATGGTTGCTAATGGAAGGATGTTTTAGAGAATGTTAATTCATAGGGTCTCCATAACTTGGAAGCGACTTGATGGCACTTAACACACACAGAGGTGAGAAGAGCATCTGCAAAAACATTATTCCTTAGACATCCATGCAAAAAAAATGATGACCACATTATCTATGAATGGAGACCATAGTAGCTGATGGCATAAACACATACAGAGACTTGTCCTGTCATTAATTTAATTCACTGTGTTCTGATTACAGGTGAAATTTTGCTCCTTTATTAGCCATCAGATGAAGATTTTTTGTGATTTCTGAAAGTTTGCAGTCTTGTACACCAGCCAAAGTCAGTCCAGCATTAGGGATCCTATCATTTTATGTATTTTACTTCTCCTGTCCTTTCAGACACAACTGCTACCTTCTGGGGAAAAAAAAGATGCAGTCTGGCACGGCAAGTGTGTATTTCCTGTTATAACATCATTGCTGTACAATCAGCACACTCCATTTCACTCCCTTTTTCATCCCTGTCACTAATGAAGCTGATGGGAAGTGAAGAGTAATTGCATTTGCAGCTGACAGGATCTAGAAGAAGTGCATTGCTAGGAAACGAGGGCTTGGCACAGGCTCCTGTTTGGAGGTGAGAAAGGGCAGCCAAGTGTAGAAACCAAGGCAAAATGGACCTGTCAAAACAAGTTTGTGCTACTCATCCCAGAGCCATGAAGAGCACACACAGTGCAAGCATGGGGAACATGATTGGGAACAGCAAGGCTTTGTAATTTATTCTGGCAGCTCTTCCTGGCCCAATCAGCCATAACTTTTTGAGCCCAAAGAGAACCTTCTTTATCCCCATGTTTTCAGTTCTACAACTAGCTTGCCAGCTCCTGTGGGAATCCCCCCATCCCACCATACTACTGAACACTTGCTTTGTGGTTTCAACCTAAACTTCACATTTGGCCTCCACCCTACGTTCTTGGGATGTATCTCACTGAGGATTTCTGTGGAAAGAACGGATTTCCATTCACAGAATGCCCATTTCCCACCTTCCCCTTCTCACTGTAACCCCAAATTCTCCCTTAAATGTTGTTTCAGGAATGCAGAAAACCCCAAGAAATAGCTGGAGTGGCTGGATATTTGCAGCAGTGAAGGAAAACTGGCAAAATGCCTACTGCTTCTGCACACAGAAATCCTCTGTGATCTAAACCCTTGTTTGTATCCCTTTACTGAAGCTTCTGGGAGCCCTTGGTCTCTCCTAACATAAAGTCATATTATCCCTGACTGGTAAAGCCTTGTATACGTCCTACCAGTGTTCCCTCTAAGCTGAGTTTGTGTGAGCTAGCTTACAGTTTGTTGGCCTCCTACTCACACATTTTTGCCTTAGCTCAGGAAGGATGGCTCCAGAGCAAACTAATCTATGCAGTAGCCAACTTGCTCACTCACAACTTTAATGCCAGTGGCTCACAAAGTAGAATTTTTGCTCTCAAGACTCCACAGCTTAGAGGGAGCATTGCTTCCTACTTGTAATGTCTGTCACCATTTCAGTTCTGGCTGCTGTGATTCCTTATAAGGCTGCATATAAGGACTGTTTCCTTATCATATCGGGTGTGTTTCCTTAGGGCACTGAACAAATACTGCCTATGTGAGGAAAATCTGGAGGAAACAGCAGCTGGGAATGGGGCATCAGTAAGCACTGCAAATTGTAGCAGCTGTGATGGAGGCAAGAACAAGAAGTGACAAAAAGGCAGAGCCTCAGTCGGCCAGCTGGAGAAGCTTGATGGGGCTGATATCACCCATGAACAGCTTAATGATTGGGAATAAAAGCATATCCCCTTCAAGTCCTTTTTACTTCTTTATGAAGACACATGTAGCAGCCAGGCAGAACTGGGAAAGCCAAGTGTGAGTCCCTCACATGACCCCTCATGATGCTTCCTGGAATGTGCAAAATTCCCCTTATTTGCAATATAACAAGTGAACCTAGCACACATGGGGGTGGAATATGAGATCCTCTTTCAGAAATTCCTGTTGAAGCACAAAAATTGGATGTGTGGGACTTTTGGTTTCAGCGGAGCGAATGGCAGCCACCTTTCGGGATGCTCCCGGAGGTGGTTAGCCCACGCGCAGATTGGGGGGGTCTTCGCTTGTGCAAAAGACCCTAGTGAGACTTAGGCAAAGGCTCCGAACCGGGGGCGCTTGGGGAGTAGCCTCTTTGCCGGCAAACAGCCGGGAAATTGAGGCTTTCTCCCCGCCCCAATCGGCCCCGCTGCGTCGTGCCCGTAATGGGACTTAGCAACGCCACCGACTTCCAGGAGTGAATACAGCGATCGAGTTGAAGTTAAATGGAAAGACTTGGCATCGAACCGTGAGTTGGAGATCTATTTTGAAGCGAAATTGAAACCCCCCGCAAGCGTATAAGCGGATGGGAGGAGGGAGGAATCCCAACCCCCTTGAGAAACGGGACTTATAAAAGAAAAGCGGAGGGGGGTGAGGTGGAAAAAAGTGTTGGTGAAGATACCTTTGGGGAAATACTGAAGATTAAGAGCTGGCTAGTCTCCTGAGTGGCGCGGCACGAACTTTGTTAAAGTAAACAATTAAAAAGATGTCCGCATTGAAAAAGGTCCCGCAGAAGCCGGAAAAGAAGGGGGGAGGGACTTCCGGTCTGAGCACCCCCCCACCGGAGATAGCTGTCAATCAACAGAAAAGTGAGTCACTGTGCCCTCTGCTGGATCAAATGCAGAAAATCAGCGAAACTCTGTGTAACATGGAAAGTGTTCTCAACAGTCAACAAAAACAACTAACAGAAACATCAAAGAAGATGGAGGAGATTGCACAGAAGTGTTTGGTCTCGACGGAAGACACCAAGAAAATAAAGAAAAAGGTCAATAAATTAGAAAAGCATCAGGATATGCAAGAAAAAAGAATTTTAATGTTACAGATGGAAAAATCAAATCGGACTCTCCACTTTCAGGGCATCAAGGAAGAGGAAAAAGAGGATCTCAGAACTATATTGGCGAATGCCTTGGCACCTCTAACTGGCAGAGAAGTGTTGGAATTGAAAGAAGAGATGGATATGGCCTACAGAGCCTATTCAACCTTTACAAAGAAAAATAATCTGCCAGCAGAAGTGGTTGTCAAGTTCACAAAGCAGCGTACCAGAGATCAAATTTTGCACTCAGTTTCAGCGGTGCCCTTGAAAATTGGGGAGCAGACCATTAGAACTCTGAAAGATGTTCCCTATGAAATCCGTATGAAAAGAAAAGCATATAAGGATTGACCATGTTTTTACAAAGACATCAGACAATTTACAGATGGTGCATTCCCGAAGGACTAATTTTTAAATATAACAACAAAAGAGAGAAGATTGACTCTGTCTTCAAAGCACAAGAATTTCTGAAGAGACACGCCAGTACAGAGGAAGATGCAGCACTCGCAATTTGGACAGATTCAAGCGGTGAGGAAGACAGCGATCCAGAAGAGGGAGGAGCTGGAGCGGGAGACAAGAAGCCTAAAGAGGGCCCATCGTACAATCTGAGAGATGTAAAAGGAAGATATCCAAAGAAGTAGTTCGTGGAACGTCAGAAAGGAGCTGATTAATAATTAACCCCAATGGACTTTACTAACTTTACTAACAAAGTTATCTTGGACTTTTGTAAGATGAAAAGAAGATCTTCCAACCGTGGTGGTTGCCAAAATTTGTACTAATACAAACTAAACTAATTTTTTTAACAGGAAAAATTCACTCCACTCTTTCTCTTCATCCTTCTATATACCTTCCCCCTTTCTTCTTATAAAAAGTAATAAAATTCTCTCCTTTTTAGGAGAGTTTATTCATAAAAAAAAAAAAAAATTGGATGTGTGAATCACTTGTGCACCTGCTCCTCAACATTTAATGTAAAAAAAAATTCACTCTTCTTTACCAATGTTTGTAACAAGGTCTTGTCGATTTCAGCCCCAAGTTGTTGGAATTTCACAAGGGAAAGCAGTATTTGTAGAATGAACAACTAAACATCTGCTTCATTCTTTAATTTGCCTAATATCTATTTCTTTTAAGGTGTAGGATTTTCTTCTGGTGTTTAGAGGGCCCTGCCAAAGGCACTTTTGGCTACCCATAGCCTTATTTCCTGGGGGTTACTGTGCCTTGGCCCATAAAATCGGGATTAACATTTCCCTTCAACTCAGTCCTGGTACTGTACTATACTGGAGGCAATTTGGCACCTTGTGTTTATGAAGAAATTGATAATTGTGTAACAGAGTATAACTTCACTTATCTAAATAGCCTGAGGGAAATTCAAAACATGGAGATAATTAAATTCTCAGAAAACAGAATGCTCTTTACACAGAAGTATATAAGGGTATGACAACAAGGGGCAACAAACACACAATGAATCGAGATAACAAGAAGCTTTAGTTAACTAAGGATTTCCTGATCCAGGCTCCACAGTGTACAGTTCTAATACAACCAGGAGATCTTATTTTTGACCTTTTGCGTAGCACAAACCTTTGTACAAAACCTGCTTTAAACCAGGTTATTTTCCTACTGGAACTGAGATAAGCAGCCCATGGCCTATGAGCCGAGAGTTCCAGGTGGAAAATAATATACACAGCATTTACAGCCACAAACTATCCTCTCCCAGCAATTGTGACATGCCTCAGTCGAAACAAGTTGGACCCCATGGAAGAACTCACAGTAGGTAACAGATATTCAATTTTACCCTGCATGGTGATCTCCCACAAGCAGAGAGGGCAGACAGGCAAAGGGCAATATCATGGTTCTGCACACCATTATGTTTCAGTGCACCTGCCTACAATGCCAGTGGCTGCCCTGTCCTGTGCACCTATGTATAGCACCCACATAGAGTCATTAAAATGGAAAAGGAAGCAAGAGGCCATGGTATGAAAAGTAGCTATGTGAGGCTGGCTGCTGTGACTGATAGTGTCCATCAGGAATCAACCAGTTAAAGCTTGATTGTTGATGAACACTATCAGTCTCAGGAGTCAACCATGCAGTGCTAATAACCATCAGTTTATTGATCCTGATAGCATTAATACTGAATGTCAACTATCAAAGGCTGGATATCAAATATTAAAATGTGTTCTCCAAATGACAAGCAACTATCAGAAGGATCCTGGGGCAACCTATTTCGGCAGGATGGGTGCTACCTGAAGGTAGTATTTTCTCTGCATAGCATCAAATCCCTCTTGTTTCCTGTCCTGTGTTGTTCTGCTGATGCATTCATGACATGTCCTGTGGCAAGAAAAATACACAGCAAGAGAGGATAAGCATATTTACTAGGGCAGGATGGATAGAAGGCAGCACCACACAAAGGTCTCTTCACTATAGAATAATCCTACCTGCTGAACCACCACCACACGTAAGGGGGTGAAAAATAAGATGCCAGTACAAAGCCACCCCAATATGAGCCAATTGCCCGTTAGTGAGGAACAATCAGTAAAACTGACTTTCTAGATATGAAAAGTATCTTATTAATTGAGATCCAAATTTAAAATCAGCAACTTTGAAAGAAAGGGAGACCTTTGTTCCTTCCCTCCTTCCTCTGCTAAGCCTGGTGGGTGAGCTGCACCAATTAAAAACACCTTGGAAAGATTAACAGTGTTTTAAATAGCCACAGGGGGGACTTTTTCAACCTACAGTGACTAAAAGGGTTGGGAAGGAGCAGCCCCACTCATTAGCCGCAGAGTGGAACTGACTGCTTCCACCTGCCAGCTTCACAGACACTCTTGGAAATGTATGTGTGTAAAGAGAGTGCCTTCACTAGCTATACCTTAGCTGGGGGAAAAAGCCTCTTCCTCCCTGGAACAATAAGGAGCTTGCAAGATAAGTGACCTCTGGGGCATTGGAAATGGAACATTCCAACTAATGAGGCAGAATGACATCCTGGCAGGCTCTGGAAATGCACAGTGTACTGATCCAGGGGCTGTTAAATGCTGCATTGTTTCTTTCTTTGCTCTTAGCAGCTCAGTCTGCAGCTTCCCTCCTGCTGAAATACAGTGCTGTCATTCCCAGAGTCTCAAAAGAGACACTCACATTCCTAAGTATCAGGAGACTGCTTTAAATACACACATTTTTTAAAAAAATTAGCTGTTTTCTGGTTGACTTCCAACTTCCAAGTCTTTACAGGGCACAAAATTTTCTATTTCAGTTGCTACCTGTAACCAGTCATGGTGCCAGTTTGGTGTAGTGGTTAAGTGCGCGGACTCTAATCTGGGAGAACCGGGTTTGATTCCCCACTCCTCCACTTGCACCTGCTGATGTGACCTTGGGTCAGTCACAAGCTCTGGCACTGCTGTTCTCTCAAGGACAGTTTCTGTCAGAAGTTCTCTCAGCCCCACCTACCTCACAGGGTGTCTGTTGTGGGGAGGAAGGAAAGGAGTTTGTCAGCCGCTCTGAGACACCTTTGGGCAGTGAAGGGCGGGTATAAATCCAAACTCTTCTTCTTCTTCTTCTTCATGAGCAGGGTTCTCAAGGTCTCTTTGATCCCAGTCACACCAGTGGGATACTGTGCCGCTGAAGGGAGACAAATTAGAGCCAGAGCAAAAAGATGCACGGTAGCGTAATCAGACGGATCCCTGAGATGCGGTACAGACGCCAATAGCTGGCGATCACAAGGCGATGTTGAAGCACATCAAAGGGTCTTGCGCATGTGCACTCTTACATTTCTTCACATACTGTGGAGGCTTGGAAAAAACACATCCGGTGCAATGGGACACATGTGTGTGCCGGATGTGCTGGATTAACTCCACTTCCGCAATCCGATGCTCACCTGCGACCCGCGTTTTCAGTTGCTACTACCCTTTTGCTGGTACTTTTTAATTCCGCTTCTTTGGGCCAATGGTACGGGTTGGTGACAGGTGTGCTACACTTCCCAGAGGTTGCTGTATGATCACACCCATTTGATGCACCCTCAACCTGTCCATTTCCCAGGGCAAATCCTCCCATGTGACCAGGGCCACTGTTTGTTTTTCCCTGATTGGACTCCTGTGCTGTTAATATGGTGGGTTTGGTTTTCCAAGCATGGTGATGGTATGATAGAGAGCATTACCCTTCTGCATTAATTTGCTCAGCAATTTCCTGTCCTGCACTGGCTTCTGAAGAGGGCATTAGTACAGTGACCATAAGAAAGCACCTTTAAAAAAAAGACTTTACCTTGTTTAGTAGAACCTTGATCTCACATCAGATATGATGGTTGTACTTTTATCGAACTAGGAATAAGGCCCGTTGTGGGAATAAATACAACCAGATCCAGAAAGAGGGTCTGGAAGAGTACCCTGGCTGTGGGCACTCAGTGTAAATTCATGGTGGTGACCTAAGCACGTTATAATGACACAGAATCCAGGATTGTCTCCAAGGCAAGTGTAGTGTGGAATGTGGCACCGGTAGGATTAGATGGTGCAGAGCCGGGTAATACAGGGAGCCAGTACTGTTAAGACAGCTCCAGATTGTCATTGGAGAAGCGGGTAGTGGAGAGTAGGCATGAAGGCTGATAGGTCAGGAAAGGAATTGGGATTGAAGTGAGTCTCATAGGTCAGGTCCCACTTTCCATCTTTCAGTTTCCTGTGTTCCACTACCAGGGCTCTCTTTGGGGTTGATAGCTATGGGTATGTGTGGGGGGGGAACACACAGATCTGGCCTCACAGAGGAGGGAGTGCTTGTACTTGATTAGAACTTGGTCCTAAAGATGCCGTTGGACTGTTTTGGTAGCTGGGGGGGGGGAACGGACATGCAGATCTGCCATCACAGAGGAGGGGGAGGGTGTATGTGAAAAAACCTTGGTCTTTAAAGGTGCCACTGGATTGTTTTGGCTTGGTAGGTATGGGGGGGGACCACAGATCTGTGAAGAAAGAAAGAAGGAGAGAGGGAGAGCGGGAGAAAGAAGAAAAGGAGAGCGAGAGAGAAGGAGAGCAGGAGAAAGAGAGAGGAAGGAAGGAAGGAAGGAAGGAGAGAGAGAGAATGAAAGAAGGAAAGGAGAGAGAGAGAGAAAGAAGGAAAGAGAGAGAGAAGGAAAGAAGGAAGGAAAGAGAGAAGGAAAGAGGGAAGGCAAAGAGATAGGGTGAGGCTCTCCCACCCCCAATCGACACTCACCCCCCCATAGGCCAGCCCCCCATTAAGGCCCCAGTGCCGGCACCCCACAGCAGCAGTTACTGGGAGTCAGGAGAGCAGAGAAGGAGGTGCGGCGAATGCTGAATGGGTGCTGGGGAGCCGCCTGGAGAGATCTTCAGCAGCCAGGAATGGAGGCCCCATCCTGGGTAGACAGGGCAGAGCCTCTCGGCCGCATCCGAGCAGTCGCTTGGGATGTGCCCAAGCCAGAGCATGGCTGGATCAGTGGGGGTGTGAACGGAGCTGGCAGCAGCAGGCACGGGAGGTGGGGAGGCAGGGCTGGAGGGTGAGCAGGCGGGAATGACACCAGTGGCCATGGGAGCTGGCCCCATGGCAAGGTGGGAGGCCTCAGTGGGAGGGGCAGGGCAAAATAGCTGTGTTCCCCACTCAGCAAGACAACGGGCTCCAGGAAGCTCCCCCCCCCCAGGCCCCCGACCTTCTCCCCTCCTGTCAGCGCTGCCTGCCCATCCTGTCATCCACATCCCCGACCGGTGTGCTCTTTATCTGGGGTGGTCATGGTGTTGCCACTGGCCACCTCCCTCCATCCTGCCTGCCCAGTGCCCCTCCCCACGTTCCTTCACCTCAGATTCCTCCCACTGGTGCTGTTGTCATAGCCAGGGCGAGTGGAGGTGGCAAGCACGGCAGAGGGAGGGGTGAGCAGGCAGTTTACAGAGGCTAGCAAGGGAAAAGGTGATGTCGGTGGTGCCAGTCTGGCCAGCTCAGGCCAGGACTGGAGGGAGTGAGCAGGTCATGGCGAGGCCAGCCAGGACCGTCCTTCTGCCTCCCTGCAGGAGCAGCCACTGGAGCGTCCATGCTGGTGGACAGCTCCCTGGAGAGTGAGGGCAAGAGTGTGGCTGGAGGCTGTGTGGGCAGGACTGAGGGAAGCAGGCAGCCAATGGACACAGACTCGGGGTAAGTGGCATAGCAGGGAGCCAACTGATTTTGCCGCTCATCGAATCTTGCCACTCCAAGTGACAATTATATATAAGGAGAGATTAGTTGCAGCTTAATCATATTCAGCAACATTTAAATATCTGGAGAGGTGGTTAATGAAGGAGGATGGAAGGGAAGCAGGACATTGGCATTTTCTTTTTTTCCCCCCATTTTAATTTTCGTTTTTTAACATACACAACCTTCCAGTATCGCATTTTACATATAACATGAAGTCTTATACACCTGTTAAATTTTCTATCTAGTTATACACTCTTAACCATCTTTTCTTATGTACATTGGCATTTTCTGTGTATCACATGCAGGTGCTCTAGAGATTCAGTGTGGCACAGTGGTTATCATACTGGACTGGGACCTTGGAAGCCCAAGTTCAAATTCCTGTGCAGTATGAAACTCACAGGTCCGATCAACCTCTCAAATCCAATCTCCCTCACAGGAATGTTACAAGGCTAAAACAAAGTAAAGGAGACAATTATGCATATTGCCCTAAACTCCTTGGAGAAATAGCAGTGCAAACATACTAAATAAAATAAAGTCAGTGTTATAAATCTGGTATACATAAATAATCAGAGCTTGAATCTCACTCCTATCTAGGCCTGGTATCAAAAAGAACAAACTCTGATTGGCTACTCTGTGTAGCAGGCCAATCAGGATAATAGAAGGTTATAGAGGGAGATGAAGTTATTGGATGTTATGTTACTGTTGTGATTGGTTCTTTCAGGAACAAGGGGCATGGCTTTGCCAGCCCGGATAGTTTAAAAGACGGCCTGTTGCTCTCCTGTTTTTGTGTTGTTTCCTACCTTTGTAAATAAAGCTGAATCACTGTTCATGAGCTGCTGCCTTAAGTCTCATACTTAACAGTCAAGATGCTGCCACTTGTTGTATTCCATTGGATTTTTTCTTTTATCGGTTTTAATTTCTTGCTATTTCTGTTTTATTTTCTTAGATGTGTATTTTTGCTGTCTGCTATTTTGAAAAATTAATCTCTGTCATTTTTAAAAGTTAACTTTTAGGGTTGTGGAGGAAGTTGAAGCCAGAAGAATGGTATCCCCCACTGTGCAGTCTATGGTTGCCAGCCTTCAGGTGGTGGCTGGAGATCTCTTGGGATTTCATTTTACCTGGAGAAAATGGCTCCTTTGGAGGGTGGACTCTATGGCATTGTATCCTACTGAGGTCCCTCTTTTCCCTAGGCTCCACCCCTAAATCTCCAGGCATTTCTCAACCCAGAGCTGGCGTTCCTAGTGCAGTCTTTGGGAAAGTGTCCTCACAAGCCCTAGAACATGGAGCTGGATCCAATGGGCACAAGGCCTCACAGCAGGAACAGCCAGGGCAGGGGTTCCATTCCATGAGCAAAGCACCATTTACAGTATCTTGGATCCAGCCAAAGGACAAAAATGGGCAAAGGACAGAAATCGGAAAATAAGTGAAATGGGACAATGGTACCAAATCATTTTCTAAAATATGTTGCTTATCAGTCAGGAAACAACTTTTTCCTCCCTGAGATAAGTATGTATTTATTTTTGCCTGCTTCCAAATATTGAAGCAAATCCCAAGATGTAATACATCTACTCAGGTGGCAGAACCAGAGGCCTCAATGACCACTGAAGTACATCAAGGAACCCTGTCAATTTTTTGCTTTCATCGTATCCCTACAAGCAGATGTTTAGCTAACAAAGCTTTTCTCCATCTCAAAGGCAGGAAAATTTAATTTAGGTGCATGTGCCTCTGATGGCTGTAAAAAACACATACTAATCACAGGGAGGGGATGTGGCATTCCTTCAATGTGGTAGTCACTTGAAATGCTTAGAGGCTGCTCCCACCAGCAAGCTCTGTATATGAAGTTGGTTGCCATGAGATTTCCCAGTTTTTCCCAGGGCACTTAGGAGAACTGAGTGTCAGTCTGTTTCACCTCAAAGTTTTATGTACCGCCATGACACTGTTGCACATGTGATATGGGCCTGTCGCAGGATCTGGGCAGTGAAGGTATATTGAACTATCCTCTATCTCATCAACAGCCTCACAAAACAGCACATTTACACTTGCTTTATTTTGGAGACCCATTAACTTCTTGCTTCCTGTACTCATTGGCAGGGCTGGCTTTTCCATTAGGCATAGTAGGCATAGTGCCTAGGGACCACAGTAATGAAAATCTATTAAATTTTGCCTAAATAAATAAATGAATAAATGTTGACATATTTAAACTTATATAAAAAATATTTTTAATATTGGTATTATTATGGTAGGAGGGGCCAACAAAGTGCCTTGGCCCCACAAAAGTCATAATGCAGCCCTGCTCATTGGGAAGCTGGCAGATTTTGCCCTTTACTGGATGCAGATTCACCTGCTGTCTGCTCACTGGCCGTTTGACTTTGTCCCTTCCAGCTGTCTCTTCCTCTTCCTCTTGCTCCTTCTCCCAAGCCTCTGCCTGTCTTGCTCTTCTTTTCTTCTTTGTTTCTTATTACTCCTATTGCTGCCCATCAAAGTGTGTGCTAGGCAGTAACCCTGATCCTCATGCACCCAACAGAATACTGTAAACTGTGTACCTCCTGTGTCTGCAGGAGATGGAGTTACCAGATTTCAGAACTGTTGACTGTTTCCTACAGAATAGTCTTAAAGAGAAAGAGGCGAGCAGGATGAATGGGTGTATGATGACCTTGCCCTCTTCTGTTAGCAGTTAGACCCCTCCTCTTGCAGAGTGGCAGTTTATAGCTAGAATAACCATAAACACTCTTCTTAAAATATCACCCCAAAATCCATAAGCGCAGGACACTGTCAGACCCAAAATGAAACAAAATGGATGCCAGGAACAAGCCTGGGCAAGTAGTTTAGAAGTGTGAGGAAGAACAGCTGATTGTCTGCTGTCTCCTCCACACCCTGGAGAGATGCATAAGTTAGAATAATGGGTTTCCCAGAATCTATTTACACACCCTTGGAACTATTCCCATGAACATCTAACCTTACTTCCCCTGCACCCACTTACCTTAATTAAGTGGCAGTTAATCAATGCTTAATTCTATTCCCCTAACCCGCTAGCCCTTCCTGCCCAGTACTTGCAGGGTCATCAAACCTCTCCCACACCATTGTCCACCTCAAAAAAGCCCATTAAGTTATTGTTTTTCTGGCAAATACATCAACCTGCCCCAGAGTATGTTCCCAGTAGTGTGTGTGTGTTCCTGATACCAAAAGCATACACACACTTCTACTGCATGGGCTTCTTCTTCTCTTCACACAATGCAGAGAGCCAGTTTGGTGTAGTGGTTAAGTGTGCGGACTCTAATCTGGGAGAACCAGCTTTGATTCCCCACTCCTCCACTTGCACCTGCTGATGTGACCTTGGGTCAGTCACAAGCTCTGGCACAGCTGTTCCTGAAAGAGCAGTTTGTGTTAGAGTTCTCTCAGCCCCACCTACCTCACAGGGTGTCTGTTGTGGGGAGGAGAAGGGAAAGGAGTTTGTAAGCCACCCTGAGACTCCAAGTGAAGGGTGGGGTATAAATCCAACCTCCTCCTCCTCCTCCTCTTCTTCTTCTTCTTCTTCTTCTTCTGTGGGCCTTCTTCAAGACAAGTAATTATGACCCTTCTCTAAAATCACTCACCCCTTTCCTCCCTGTGCTTCTTTTGGCTAGGTCTCTCTGTGTTTTTATTGTGTGCATTTTGATTTTGATTCTTTTCTTTTAAATAAAAACCTTTCTGGTTGAACATCTGCCTGGTTTATTTTGAGAGTTCTTTTATGGGAAAAATCCTTGTATACAGAGGTGGAAAATCCCAGTTACCCCTTCTCGCTCTTTAAGCTAATTCCCCCGACTAATTAGGAGACTGCCTCTTTGGGTAACACTTCCCTCCCTCAGATGCAGGATTTTCTCTCTGTTTTTTTCTTTCTTTCTGACTGAGTAGCCCCTTTGTCTATTTTTTTCTTTCCTGAAGATCTATGGCTGTCCCACCCTGTCACATTATTGTATTTTTACACTGGCTCAGCCCAGGAACTTGAGGGAAGATACAAGATCACCCTCTTAACTTAAACTTCTGAAATGGCACATAAAAGGCTTTATATTCAAAAATAAAACAAACATTTTATTCAATATAGAGGAGAAAAGGTCAGGTGAAATCTGAGGAAAATCAATAAGAATGCTGAAGCACCTTATTATTTTCAGAAACTACAGTTCATACATTTCCAGCAACTGAGAGTTTTAAAGTTTTTCACGCAGTCTTAGAATCTTTGAGATGAGAGGCTTTTGTTTCAGTGTTTCCTAAAAACTCCAGTTCACTTTCTTGAGTTTACCTGACTCTTCAGGTTTCAGAACACAGGGATACTCTAACAAGCTCCCAAATTCCTCCTCTGAGCACATCAGGGATCACTCCACTCTTCAGAGCTATCTGTCTTTCAACTGGATGGGGTATCTCTTATCTAACTAGAAGATCTATACTTCTTCCTGGCCCAAATAGAGCCTTCACTGACCCACCCACTCCTCCTTGCCAACCTTCCCAGTCCTCAGTCAGTATGAAACTCTCCTCAATCAGAGTTACACTTTCCACAGTCAGGGCTAAATTCAAATTGAGTTCTCTTCAGCAGTAAGTTTCCAAGTCTTTCTGCTCAACTGATGCTAACCAATCAAATTCCATTGAGCAGCCTGTCACTCAAGGCTCTCTGGCTCAGTAAGGCATTAACCCTATACAGTCCTTCACATATTTACACAGCATTTACACAGTTACACAGGATGGAATTTAAAAGCTCCAAAAACTGCAATAATTTGAATCTTAAAGTTAGCTTTTGATGAGAGATCTTATGGTGAAGATGGACGTACAATTTTAGAGCAGTCACAACAGGTTTTTTTCATGTTTCATCACAGTGAGTAGCTTTACAATTTCCCTTTCATAATGCAGCCCACCAAGTCAAATACTAAACATTGATCCTGTCAATCCTGTCCTCTGTGTGTGTGCATGTGTAAAGTGCCATCAAGTCACAGCTGACTTATGATGACCCCAACAAAAGCTTTAAAGGAAAGTGAGAAGCAGAGGTGGTTTGGCATTGTTTCCCTTTGTCTTTGATGGTCTTCCTTCCAAGTACTGCTAAGAGCTGCTGAGAGCTGCTGAGATCAGGCTGTACCATGCTGCCTTTCCCATCCTAAGTCCTGTCCTACACCTTATTATAACGAAGTTGCCCCTCCTCATTATAATAATGCTTATGCTGTATTTATGTGTTTATAGCATTTGTAAAGTGATTAACAAACATTATGTTGATGATATCACTGGTGTTATTTTCCTCAGTTCATTCAGAATTGCCTATAGTCTTACAAAACCATTTGTTTTCCACAGAGCTCACACAGGAGGACAGAAATATATATACATATGTATGTATGTATGTATCTGTATGTATGTATGTATGTCTTCCTTTATTCTGTTCTCTGTGACCTACTGTAACTGCACAGAACTATTGTAATGGGGAAGGTGACATTTTTATTCAGTGATTTAGAAATACTTTGTGTAAAGTACTGGGTTCAGACGTGTGATTTCAGTTTATGGTTTATTTTCAGCTCAACTCAAAGACAAACTAGCTGGTCCTGAGGCCGGCTTATATCCATGCAGCATACCACACCCACACACACCCCACTCCCCGTGATAGGCTATTTACAGTGTCCGTGTTCCCTACAAGTCTGCTCTAGGATCCAGGCAAACCAATTGGTCTGCCTCAGGATCCTCCGTGGCTACTGTTTTCCCTCCGGAAGGTGCACTAGACCACATGGTCTTGCTAGCACAGATGTGCTCCTTAATAGTAGTCCATATTGATGTGCTCCTTAGTGGTAGTCCATATCGATACACAACACTTTTTTACATGTTAGCAAATAATGTTGCAATTTATTATTTCTGTGTGTACACTTCATGTGTACACTTTGAAGCCTATCTAGAAGTTATTCAATAGGATATTACCAAGCAACATTGAAACATAGCAATCCTGGGTGATACATACTCAACAAAAGAAATTCCAAAAGAATGTGCTCTTCAGCAGCTGGAAGGAAGCCAGATACATGGTTGCACCGACAGACCTGTCCTTGGCAGCCTATGCAAGTGATGCTTAATGGGGAGGAGGGAGACACTCATCTGCAGAGCAGCATTGGGGGCTGATAGCTGCTGTACCCACAGTAGGGATGGGGTCCGGTCCCAGTGCTGTCATGAGGGTCCTTGGTCCCACATACTATGACATCCGAGTTCTGCAAACTGGCTCCTAAGATCTAACCGCTAGAATCTTCCCTAGCCAGAAATGGGTGAATGCAAGTTTCCATGCTGAGCTTTAGCCTCAGCAGAAAACTGCGAGGTTGAACGATCCATTTTGCAAATGATTAATAGCATGCCAGTTCCCAGGCGAATTCAGCTGTGTCTCGCCACTGCCATGGGGGAGTGTAGGAAACAGTATTTACTTTTCAGAAAATCAGAGAGAGGAGGGCTGTTAGCTTTGCTATGGTTTTGGTTAGCAAATAGACGCCTGCAAATTGACAGGCCTGTGCCAAGAGCATTCAGCTGAAGTGCTTGTATGCCATATTGGAGGCTTGCTTTCTGGTATTTATACTCAGCCTTCTGGTTTTTATAGTGCATGTGTCCATGAAAACAAATGAACTAAGTGCATTTTAAATATTCATACAGGCATTTCAATATCTGTTATACCTGTACACAAGCCAGAGTATCTTTGCCACACTGCATGTACCTGGCTCAGTGCAGATTGGCCATTAAAGCCACTGGGAAGAGTCCCAGTGGGCCAATGGCCTAGAAGGCAACCCCTCCGTATTGCCCCCCACACTGTTTGTCAGGAGTGTAACTGACCAGAAGTGGTAGGGCAGCTTCTCTTTTTTTCCCCAGCTTCCCCACCCTGCCTTCTCTCTCTCTCTCTCCTTCCCCGCTCTCCCCCCCAAGGTGATGGGGAGGCTGGGGAAGGAAAGGGAAGCTGTCCTGCTGCTTCTGGTCAATTTCACTCCCCTCCCATCATCTGTTAAACCTAAAACAGCTGATTGGTGGGGAGTGAAACTGATCAGAAGTGCAGGGCAGCTTCCCTTTCCTTCCCCAGCCTCCCTGCTGATGTGGGGGAGAGGCGCACTAGGGATGAGGGGTCTGGCATCCTCTTGGGGTGGGGCAGGGCTCCCAGGGTGGGGCAGGGCTCATCTGTGGTGAGTATCTGCCCACAAATGCCTCACCATGGCTACAGGCATGCCACAACCCCTTTCCTTTGAGGGTATTACGAGCTACAGCTGGCAACTCTACCATGAAACCATGAAATACCAAGAGCAGCCAGCTCTCCCATGTGGCTTCCACACAATTTACCTTCCAGATTATTTCTGAACTGCCCATTTTATAGTTATCTTCCTTTAGCCATTGAAAAGTAGGGTGGCCTGATCCCAAAATCAGAGAGCGAGCCTCTGTGTTTGTCTTGGAAAGGGAGGGCATGGGTGTGCAATTGATTGTAGTTGCATTGAAAGGTGAGAAATCCTTTCATTCCCTTTGTATTTTAAGCTTCGTGGCCGCCTGGCAACACAGGGTCCCCCAAAGTGCTGAAGCTACAATATCCTGCTTCTCACGCATTTCACACGAAGACTTATTGGATGGTGATCTCTGCCATCTCTTTGTCCTTCACTCCTTGACATCATCCTCTACTGAACTGAGGAAGTGAGGAAACTGTCCTTCACAGATAGCCTCAGCTATCAGCATGTTAGCAGAGGTGGGATGGTGTGCATGGTAGTGGTCTGTGGGCATGGCTGATAAAAACAGCAAACCCAAGGAGTTTATGCTTATTGTTACCAGTGCTGGATTTAAGCAGCATTCTCCTTCTCTGTCTACATTTTGCCAGCTATCCCAGATGGGATTTTATCTTATTTATTTTTATTTATGCCACCTTTCCACCCAAAGAGGATTCCCAATGTGGTGAACATCAAAACATTAAAATGTTTAAAAATTAAAACATCAAGACCTTAAAACAGTGTTTAAAATACGTGTATATAAAATATTTAAGCAATTTTATAAAAGCATATAAGCATTCAACAAAACTCTGAAAACTTCTGAATCCAAAAGTTTGGGTGCTTATAGAACAGTTGGGGGGGCGGAGCTGGCCCAGATTACTACATTTGCTGGCAGACAGAAGGCAGTTTTCTGATTTCCACAGTCATCATTGTCCCCCCTTTTTTGTGAGCTTGAGCAGTTCAAAAGAATGTGGGCTCCTTTCGAAAGCATAACAGAATTGCAGAATGGATGCATTGTAGGACAAGAATATCTCTCTTCCCAGGAATGGTGCTATGATGAGTATGAAGCCATTAAAAAAAATGGAAAGTACATTTCTTAAAATGGGAAGAAATGCAACACCAAATGAAAAATCCCTGGCAGCTGCCTGATTGGCTGGATGGTTGGCATGGTGACAGTTTGCCAAGATGCTGGGGTACCCCAGTTAAGGAGCAGAGAAGTCATTTCATGCAAAGACACGCTGTGTCTAAGAATAAGGGCAGTGGGGTACAGGCTATTGGAAATGGATCCCTTTTACTCACATAGCTTTTTAATATTCTCCAGGGATATTTAAAAAGAAGGTCATTGTCTAACAAGTCAGGCAACCCCCCCCCCCGCATCGTTTCTTTTGCCAGCAGTTCAGCAATCTCTAGATAAAGTTAATAAAATGCAGGGGCTGCCGGAGGGAGGAAGCCTGTCGTAAGGCATTACCATTGACTTTGCCAACATGATAATATTGTCCTTCATCAGCAAGAGGATTAGGAGCAGGAAGGACTGTGTGGTGCAGTGGATTAATGCACTTACCTTCCAAGGTCAAACACAAAGCTTCGCAAGGCTGTCGCTCCTCTTCTGGAGGAGCACAACAGAAAAAAGAAAGAAAAACCTACAACATGTAAAGGAACGAAATAGGAAGGGTATGGAGATCCCCACAAGTAGTAACTTCCTTTTTCTAATGTTACTGAAACAGTTGCCGGTTTTCCTTTGTCTTCTCCAGATGTTTTGCTATGGCTGCACCAAAATACAGACACAGTAGCTCCTGGGGGGAGGGGGTCCAACTAGAGGAAGACTTTTGGCCAAATAATTGACAATGTGAAAGAACCATGACCAGCATTTCCAACTTTAATATTAACTCAAAGCAGCCGTGGGAAGAAAACCAGATTGCTACTGGGAGGAGGGTTGACACTTCTCGCCATGCCATTTTCCTGAGCTAAATCGTATGCACACACCTGGGCCGCTGCATTTTCTGGGATGCTAACATAACACATACAGTACTATCCTAAGCAGAGTTACACGCCTCTAAGCTAAACAGGTTTAGAAGAGTATAACTGAACTTAGGATAGCTCTTTTAGATACTGAATGGTGTGTCTCCCTAAATCATCCAGGCCTTGCACCCTACTGTAGCACTTTTATTTATTTATTTGCATTATTTAGATTTCTCCTGTCACTCAGGGACTCAAGGTGGATTACCAGAGTGAATCAGCACAATCAACAAAATGGGACATCTGATATCCAAATGCACTAGGAATCTAGAAGTCTGAAACCACCAGAAAGAACTGAAGCATAGCATAAGTATTCACATGACACATTAAGTGTCACGGAAAAGAAATGACACAACAGGATCGTACTTACAATAAGCTATACACAGCAGTATAGACCACTGTCTATATATAGTCTTTTAAGTTCTGTGGTCTCAAGACAGGGGAAAAGGGGACTGAGATTCTCCACTGGAGTAATGAAGAAACATCAGCTACGAGATATAGAAGTACACAGCAGAGACTGACTTGCCATGGTTTCTTTATCTACAATGTTCCCTGGACCTCTGCTTTATCTTCTAGAATCCATCTAAGATTTTGGGAGATGGGTTCAGTAGTCAAATATATCAAAACTGCTGAACTCCAAGTGGTTGGACTGGCATGTCCTCACCTTATGCCAGTCCATATGCTATGCCAAATTCTACTGCATCACAGAATCTTCCACAACCATATCTTTGTTCCCTAATTATTTTTTATGCATTTCTGCCATGCATAAGAAGCCAATTCAGAATGCCAGCAAATCATGATTTGCTGGCATTCTGAATTGGCTTTTTTAACAATACCAGAAACTGAACAGGATTGAACCATAACCTGCATCATGAGTGGGTTTAGGTGTGCACCAGTCGACCAGTGAGAGCTGCCAGTGGGCCCACTCACAGTGGTGGCCTTTGCAAATGAGGGAGGAAGTCTGAAGGAATCAAGTGAAAGGGGGTACATGGAGGGTTTGTCTCCTCCCCAGCTCCCATCCTTTCCCCAGCTTTCCCCTGCAGTCTGCTGTTGGCACATAGCATTTGCTTCTGCGCACCTGGGAAGATTTTGTGTGCTAGAGCATCCCCTGCACAATGTGCCTGGTGCAATGACATCACTTCCAGGTGATATCATCATGGCATGTGTGCAAAGCACACACACAAGAAAATCCCAGGGAGCAGCATAGAGCCCCCCTCCAGCAGACAGTAAGCACCTGGCAATCCCAGGAGTAGCTGACGTGTTCTGGGACTGGAATGACCACCCCTAGAATAGAATAATGCCCCCTGTGATTGAAATCACTGTAAGGTATTTCATTCCACTGTAAGCTTTGTGATTATTTATTTATTTGTTAGTTAGATTTATACCCTGCCCTTCCTGCCAAGGTGGGCTCATATGCAGAACAGTTATTAACTCTAGGATCTGTCGTTCCAGGCCCAAAACACTTATCCTACTCCCAGGAGTTGCCATTGCACTCTGGGACCTGGCATGCCCAGTCTTGTGCTGGTAAAGACCAGGAATTCAGGTACCCCTAGCTATACCTTGGATAATGAAGAACTGACACAGATCTGAGATGGCCTGGTGCTATTTGGTGAAGTGCTAAGATTTGTACACACACAAAAAAAAGACTGAGATTTTCTGACACATTGTATGTTTTAGGATTACCAAAACCAGGGGTCTTTGGGGGGGGGGAGCGCACCGGAGCGCAGCTCCGGGAGCTCAGGAGCCAAGCCCCGCCCTCAGCCAGCGTCCCGGAGAGTCTTTCAGGCAGCCGAGTGTCAATTTCAGCTCTATTATATCCTATGGGCCATTGAAGTCAATGGTGAAAACTTAGGGTATATTCTGGGGGCTGGAGGGAGGGGTTTGAGGGAGAGGCTCCAAACTCACAGGGTAGCTGATGGAGCCTCTCCCCAAGATACCCACCAAGTTTCAAGAACATTGGATGAGGGGGTCCAATTCTATGGGCCCCTAAACAGGTTGCCCCTATTCCCTCCATTGTTCTTTATGGTGGGAAAAAATTAACTTTTATTCCCACCATAGAGAACAATGGAGGGAATGGGGGGAACCTGTTTGGGGGCCCATAGAATTGGACCCCCTGGTCCAATGTTCTTGAAACTTGGTGGGTATCTTTGGAAGAGGCTCCAACAGCTATCCTGTGAGTTTGGAGCCTCTCTCTCAAACCCCCTCCCCTCTAGCCCCCAGAATATACCCTATGTTTTCACCATTGACTTCAATGGCCCATAGGATATAATGGGGCTGAATTGCCGCCAAATTTCTTTCATTCCCTCCTTTCCTTCTTTCTTTTTCCTCTTTCCCTCATTCTTCTCTTCTCTCTTTCTTTCTTTCCCACCTTCTTCTCTTCTCTTTTTTCCTCCTTTCCCTGTTTCCCTCCTTCTTCCCTCTCTTTCTTTCCCTCCCCTTTCCTTCTCTTTCTTTCCCTCTTTCTTTCACTCTTTCCTTCTCTCTACTCTCTCTCTCTCTTTCCTTCCCTCTTTCCTCCTTCTGTGGCCCAACTCTCATGAGAAGGAGTTTAAAATTTAAACCCCTTCTCTCTTAACTCCCCCACCCAGGCCAGCTGGGGAAGGGAAGGGGAGGCTTTTGAAGATGCCGCCCCCCTTTTGTTTCTCCTTCTTACATCACTTCCGGTGATGTCAGGGGGCGTGGCATATGCTAATAGCCTAATAGCTCATTAGCATACCATATGCTAATGAGCTCCTGCAGCTGTTCTTCTACGAAAAGACCCCTGACCAAAACCTAAGATTTCAATCGGAGGTAATTTTAAATTGCAGGTCTATGATCAAAACCTGAGGAAATTAATGTTTAAAATAAGATTCAAAATCTAGCCATGACTTTTAGTCCTAACAATGCTAGTGCTATTCTAGCTCATCTCCTCATGATGCACCCTAGATAACACTAAAGATCTAGAACTTCTGGCTGTCATCATAGGATCTCCTGGCTACACTACACACATGGAAACAATCAACCAAGCGAACAGTCCTTCTCAGGACTACTTGACAAGGGGTATAGGAGACTGCATGTGCATCTGCCAAATGAATATTGAGGGTAGAAGTAAGTCTAAATGCCAATACTTGTTGCAGATCTCACTGGCCAATAAATTAGATTTAGTTTTTGTTCAAGAAACTCATCTTGATAGGAAAAATCAAGCCCACCACAGAGCAAAAATTGTCAGCTATGATGCTATTGGCATGACATACCATCCTACCTATAGCATAGTGACTTATGTCCGAAGCAACATTGAAAATGTGAAGCTGGCATTGACCAACTTCCACAATGACATCCACACCATCGTAGTAAAAGTTGGGGAAGTATATGTTGTTCATGCTTACAAACCTCATGGCCAGCAAATGTCCTGTCAACCTACCCTCATTCTTCTGTATATAGAATCATAGAATGTTAGAGTTGGAAGGGACCTTGCAGGTCATCTAGTCCAACCCCCTGCACTCTGCAGGAGCATCACCAAAAGATAGCCCTACATACCTACAACATACCCAAAAGATGGTCATCCAGTCTCCGCTTGAAAACGTCCAGAGAAGGAGCATCCGCCACCTCCCAAGGCAGTCTGTTCCACTGCTCAACTACTCGTACAGTAAGGAAGTTTCTCCTGATATTTAGCCGGTAATGACTCCCTTGTAATTTCCACCCATTAGATCTAGTCTTGCAATCCGGAGCAAGAGAGAATAGATCTGCTCCATCTTCTACATGACAGCCCTTCAAAGAATTGAAGACTGCGATCATGTCCCCTCTAAGCCTTCTCTTTCCCAGGCCAAACATATCCAACTCTTTCTGCCTTTCCTCATAAGACTTAGATTCCAACCCTCTCACCATCCTGGTTGCCCTCTCCTGGACACACTCCAGCTTGTCAACATCCTTCCTAGAGTGTGGTGCCCAAAACTGGACACAGTAATCCAGGTGAGGCCTGACCATAGCAGAATAGAGTGGAACTACCACCTCCCATGATCTGGACACAATGCTTGTGTTAATGCATCCTAAGATTGCATTAGCTTTCTTCACAGCCACATCACACTGCAGGCTCATGTTGAGCTTGTGATCAACCATAACACCTAGATCCCTTTCACATGTGCTGCTGTCAAGCCAAGTCCCTCCCATTCTGTATCTGTGCCTTTGATTTTTTTGTACCTAAGTGTAGGACTTTGCACTTACCTCTATTGAAATTCATTTTGTCTCAGCCCCCTGTTCCAGCCTATCTAGATCATTTTGAATCCTGATCTTGAATCTTCTTCAGAATTAGCAATCCCACCCAGCTTCGTGTCATCTGCAAATATGATAAGTATCCCCTCTATGTCTTCCTCCAGGTCATTTATAAAAACATTAACACTGGGCCTAGAACTGAGCCCTGTGGCACTCCGCTCGAGATTTCCCTCCATGTAGACACAGGGCCATTTACAAGCACTCATTGGGTACGATTTTTCAACCAACCATGAATCCATCCAATGGTTGCACCATCCAGCCCACACTTAACCAGCTTATCCTCAAGGATATCATGAGAAACTTTGTCAAATGCTTTACTGAAATCTAGATACACTATATCCACAGCATTGCCAGAGTCAACCATTTTAGTAACTTTGTCAAAAAAGGAGCTAAGGTTGGTCTGGCATGACTTATTCTTGATAAACCCATGCTGGCTACTACCAATTAACTCATTCCGTTCAAGGTGCTCACAGATAGAGCATTTCTGCTCTAGAATTTTCCCGGGCATTAATGTCAAATTGACAGGCCTGCAATTTCCCAGGTCCGTCCTTCTTCTCTTCTTGAAGATCAGGACAACATTCGCTCTTCTCCAGTTTTCTGGCATAACACCAGAACTCCAGAACATCTCAAAGATTAGAGCTAGAGTCTCTGAAATAACATCTGCAATTTCTTTTAGCACCCTGGGATGCAAGCCATCCGGCTCTGGAGATTTGAAAGTATTTAAGGCAACTAGATGCTCTCTAACTATTTCCTTACTTATTCTGGACTGGCAGTTCCCCCTTCCTTCATATGCCCTGCATTCTTTAGTTTCTATACAGCTCACCTTATGGTTAAAGACTGACACAAAGTGAGAGTTGAGTAATTCTGCTTTGTCTTCATCCCTTGTTAAGGCTTGACTGTCTTCCCCTAGCAATGAGCTTATCCCATCCCTGTTCATCTTTTTGCTCCGAACATAGGCATAGAAATTTTTCTTGTTATTTTTAGCATCCCTCACAAATCTCAGCTCCATCTGCGCTTTAGCCTTTCTGACATGATCCCTACAGATTCGAGCCTGCTTCTTGTACTCACCCTCAGTAATCTGACTCTCCTTCTGTTTCCTGTACATTTCCCTTTTTAGTCTCAGCTCTTCAGAGAGTTCCTTGTTCAGCCACCTTAGCTTCATTACCTGTCTCCCACCTTTCTTTCTTAATGGAACAGTTTGTGATTGTGCCTTAAGCACTTCATTTTTCAGCATCACCCATCCTTCCTGTGCAGATTTCCCCCTCAGTATTTCCAGCCACGGGATCCTACCTATTATTTCTCTGATTTTTTTTTTTTTAAATCAGCTTTCCTGAAGTCCGGGATACGAGTCCTACTATGTCCTGGTTTCACATCCTTCTCTATGTCAAATTCCAAACTGACATGGTCACTATTCCCCAAGGATCCCACAACATTCACTTCATCAATCAGTTCTTCCTTGTTAGTCAGGATTAAATCTAGGATAGCAGATCCTCTGGTTCCCACCTTCACCTTCTGAGAGATGAAGTTGTCTGCAAGACTATTCAAGAATCTGTGGGATGCCTCATGTCTAGCAGAGTTAGATTTCCAGCAAATATCTGGATAGTTGAAATCTCCCATAACCACAACATCCTGTCTCTGTGAAAGTTTAGCAAGTTGTTGTACAAATGCATCATCCAGTCCCACCAGTTGGTTTGGAGGTCTGTAGTATACCCCCACAACAATATCCCCTTCTTTTTTCCCCTCGCTCTATCCTTATCCACACACTTTCAACAGGGCAACTCTCAAAATCCCACCATAGAAATGGGAGATACAGGGTTAATGATAAGAATGGAAAGGTACTCATCAACTTGGCTGAAGAACATGGCTTGCATCTTATTTTTAACGCTAAAGGCAGAGGCACCTTCAGATCAGTGGCATGCAATAGGGTGTCCAACCCTGATTTAACATTTGTTTCATCTGACTGGAAAAGTTAGCCCTTGCCTACATTCAGACATGTTCTTGAGGCTTTCCCAAACAGTCAGCATTGACCTGCAATCCTTGACCTAGGAATCCAAATACCAGTTATTAGGTCTTTTCCAAAACCATGATGGAACTTGAAGAGGGCAAATTGGAAAGGTTTAAGTGAAGATCTGGATAGGTGTCTTGGATCGGTCCCCCCAACCCATAATTCATTATATCTGTAGCCAAAAGGCACATTCCTCAAGGATATCGTAAAGACTATATTCCAGGTTTGACTGGTCAAAGCAAAAGGCTGTATCAAGATTTCTTGACAGAAAAAAATGAGAAGTAGCAGATGAACTACTCTATGAACTCGACATGTAGACAAAAATGGACTGAAGCAACTGAGAATTTGGATTTCAGGCATTTCTGTAGGAAAGCTTAGAACCTGTTGAAAAAACCAGGTGCAAACACACCTGTGCTCTGAGGAAATCCAGAGGTAACAAACCAGATAGCTGCCCAACTGGTATCTCTAGCCAGAGCTTCAAAGGATCAAGATTTTACAACCAGAATAAAAAAAAGAACTCCAGACTTTGAAACACACCTGCCATGAAGACTGTGAGCTGTCAGAGAATTTCACTGCTGATGAGGTTTCCAAGTTATTGAAGGACATCAAGAGTGGAAAGGCTTTGACTGCATTCAAAATGAGCTCCTGATTAACAATGGCACGTTCACTAAGAAGTGGCTCACAAAGTTTCTTAGTGACATCATGAGAACAGGAAGACTCCCAGGGGAATTCAAGAAATCAAGGACAGTTGCTATTCTGAAACCTGGAAAACCAAAACATCTGGTGGAAAGTTACAGATGTATTTCCCTTCTGAGCTCCTGTTATAAACTCTTCAAGAGGCTAATCCTGAACAGAATCTGTGAGAGAATTAACAAGCATGGCCCTATACAGCAAGCAAGATTTAGACCACATTGTAGCTGTGAAGACCAGGTTCTCAGCTTAACAACTTTCATTGAGGCAGGGTATCAGAAGTGTCTTATGACATCAAAAGTTTTAATTGATCTGACTGTCACTTATGACACAGTCTGGAGGGATGGTCTGTTGTACAAGTTTTTACAAGTTTCCCCCTGCAGAACATTATTTTTGACTCCTAAATAACATGCTGAGTGAGAACTTTCCAAGTAATTATAGGTCAGTCAATCAGCAAGCAGAAGAAACTGAATAACTGTCTAACCTAGTACTTGGTCTTCACTCCAGTTCTTTTCAATCTACACATCTCTGATGTTCCTGAGACAATATCTAGGAAGTTTGCTTATGTCGATGACATGGAAATTGCAGTAAGGCACAAATCAGTTGTAAGGACTGAGGAAATACTGACTAGGAACCTTAAAAATTTGGCTGACTACTACCATAAATGGTGGCTTATCCCAAGTCCAGGAAAAACAGAATGCTCCAATTTCCATCTCAATAACAGTCTTGCCAACTGTGAACTGAATGTCTACCTTAATGGCACCTGACAAGTATCTTGGCATTACCCCAGACAAGACCTTGAGCTATAAGCACCATCTTACCAGTGTAGCAGCTAAAATACATACATGAAATAACATTCTCCAAAAATTATGTGGTACAACTTGGGGTGTGTCTGCTACAACACTTAGATGCCCAGCCTTGGAGCTGGTTTATAATGCTGTGGAATATGGTACTTCAGTGTGGCTCCACAAACTTGATGTCCAACTCAATACAACGGTGAGAACCATCAAAAGATGTATTAAACTCACTCCAATTTGTTGGCTACCCACATTGTGCCACATCACTCCCCTGCATCTATGAAGATAAGATGCTCTTTGTGAATATAGAAAGATAACTGAAAACAGAGGGTTGCCCATCCACAAAGAAATGGCTGATACAGACTAAGACGCTGAAACCCAGCAATAAGATCTGCACAAATCCAGCAATCACAAAATTTTGATCTAGGGAATGAATGATTGCAAACATGGATTCAGTCAGTTCCTCACAATATCCATCACTTGATAAACACCCACAAGAGGCCCACAGGATTTGACTTGCCGCATAAAGTATGGAAGATGGTTAATCGAATACAAACAGGCTTTGGTAGTTGTGCAGACCTGTTGTTTAAGTGAAGCAAGATACCAAGGCCCAAATGCAATTGTGGTGCAGGCTGCCAAACTGTTTCCCATCTGTCACAGAAATGTGAATATTGTGCTTTCCAGGGTGATGTGAGGGAGCTCCTAGAACTCTTACCAGCTGTGATGAGTGGGTTGAAAAATTAGATATTAGTATTTAGGGGAATTGCCCAATTGATCTGCATACCCATTGTATCAACTTGGTTACGTATTTTATATTATTATATGCTTCCAGTGTGTAAATAAATAAATAAATAAATGATCCTAATAAATTGAACATTTTTCTGTTGCTTCTATTTAATTTTTTAATTAACCAGCATTGTTCATGAGATTTAATTTTTACATTCTAAATATAACCAAAACATCATGCAATCACATTCTTTTCCCATGTTGTAACAAAACACTGTCTTGTAATTACAAGCCTTTTCACTTGTTTACCTAAAGCATATGCTTTGCACACATAGTCAGAAGAAAAGAGACCAACTCAGGTATTTGGTATAAACTAAAGGACAGCTTTACTTAATGCTGCGATCACATGTGCCAGGAGATCCAACATAGGTGCAAATGCCCGATGGATCAAAAGGGCGCGATCAGACAGCAACATCTGGGAAGCACCCTGCAGCCTTCAGCAACCCACGCTGCTCCACCACAGAAACGAGGTAAAAAGACAGCAGAGAAAATCTGGTAGGAAACAGGCTACGATGGGCCACGGACAGACTTTCCCCTGTTTGATCATACAAGCACACTTCCGAGCTGTTGGGATGGTGTGATCAGGCCATCCCGGCTTGGTGCCGTTCCCCACCACCACAGCTCTTTGCAGTATGCACAGCATCACATACCCATAGGGGCCCCTCGGTGTGGAGGTGTGATTCCTTGTTTGTATGCATGGGAAACAAACAGCAGAAAGAAAGAAAGAAAGAAAGAAAGAAAGAAAGAAAGAAAGAAAGAAAGAAAGAAAGAAAGAAAGAAAGAAAGAAAGAAAGAAAGAAAGAAAGAAAGAAAGAAAGAAAGAAAGAAAGAAAGAAAGAAAGAAAGAAAGAGAAAAAACTGACTCACCCATAGTTGTGTCTGATCACACGGTAAAGGGCTGTGTGCACCCGCAGCAACTAAGGGCTGTATGATGTCGCAACTGCAGGTCAAATTCCTCCAGAGGCAATAGCCTCGCTTCTCCTCCACTTCAACTGGCACGTGTGACTGCAACCTAACTTTCATATTAGCTTGAATTCAACGGTAACTAGCAAGGGCCGCAACTCATCAGGCAAAAGGATCCCCTGATCCCTTTCCTGATCTTAAACGGGGTGAGCCCCTGAGCCCCTGGAGCAAGCCAGCCTTAGCACGGCTGTTGCCAGGCGGCAGACATGCCAACAACCCCAAAGTGAACCAGCTAGTTCTAGCTGCAGAACTTGAGAGGAGACCCACTCCAGAGTGTGTCACAGGCGACTATCAGACGTCACCTGAAGCCCATGCCAAGGTATGGTTTGTGCTGAGCATGCCAATCCCCCAATCAAGGAGGGGTCTGTCAGTTGGTGCTCCCCCTTATCAACAAAACCAGGCCAGATTCCTGCCACTGTATTATTATATGCTTCCTGTGTGTAACTCTGCCATACAATAAATAAATAAATAAATAAATGGTCCTAATAAATTGAACATTTTTCTGTTGCTTCTGTTTAATTTTCTAAAATGAACTAGCATTGCTCATGAGATTTAATTTTTACATTCTAAATATAACCAAAACACCATGCAATCACATTCTTTTCCCATGTTGTAACAAAATACTGCCCAGTAATTACCAGCCTTTGCACTTGTTTACCTAAAGCATGCACTTTATTGGAACTGAAAAGTGATTAGTGAGAACCACTTTATGATAGTGTTAGACACTGACCTTTGAGGCTAGGTTTTAAAAATTCATCACTCAGCTTTAATCTAGGTTTACTTGTGTAATCCTGACCAAACCACTATAGCTTTTTCTAACCTACTCTTCAGGTCGTTTTTTTCATTTCTGTCTTTTGAGATATTTGTTTATTTACTTTATTTGTACCTTGTCATTCTTCCCAGCAGGGACTCCAAGCGGGAAAAGGGGCATGTTTATATGCTCTAATCCAGGGCCTACAAAAATCTGGTCCCAGTGAACTAATACAAAATAATAAATCCAAAGGAAATGGTACTGTACAGCCATATCTATGTCCTTAGTTTTGCACTAACACTAGAGTGCATGTTAACATAACTGTACTGCAACAAATTGGATGGCCTAGGGTAGTCAGGTCTCATCAGATTTGGGAAGCTAAACATGGTTGGCCTTGGTTAGTGCCTGGATTAGGTTTGGCAGGTCCTTACCAGCTACCGGTGGGGGGGCTGCAGAATCTTCTCTGGGACATTCTTGCATGCATGTGAAGGGTGAGTACTGTGATGATGTCACCCAGAAGTGACATCATCATATTGGGGGTGATGCTCTAGTTTTTAGACAAAACTCTATGGTTTTTTGCATTCAAAACCATAGAGTTTACCCAAAAACTAGAGCATCACCCCTGACATCTCTGACACAATGATGTCACTTCCAGGTGACATCATCATGTTGGGGATGATTTCCATGTTCGGGGGTGGGGCTTCCCCCACTGGCCAGCTGGCTGGTGGTAGATTGAAGCCCTGAAAATTGGGGGAACCCCCACCTGGATGGGGAGGCTGGCAACCCTAGCTTGGATGGGAGATCTCCAAGGAAGCCCAAAGTTACTATGCAGAGGCAGGCAATGGCAAACCACCTCTGTTCATCTCTGAAAACCCTACAAGGTTGCCATAGGTCAACTGTGAATTGACCGCACTTTTTACCACATTGCAACAATATCATCCATTGATTTAGGGACTGCATTTGATAATAGCCCATTTACTGCTAGTTACTGCTGCTTAACATTCAAGGTTATATATACTTTATGTGCTAGAACAAGGTCGGGTGTGAGTAAACTATAAGCCTGAGCCTTGTACTATGATAGTGTAATTTTTAATAAACTAAATAAGCTCTTTATGCTTCTATTACCATTTATGCTGTAAGAAAAACTATAATAGTCTGGAGAGTAAAGTTTTAAATGAGAAGACAGATTCATATGATTTAGACAGCTGTCAGTAAAGTATAATAACTTAGTGAAAACATTGTTTAGAAATACTAGGATGATTGTGAATATTTTGTATACTTATTGACAACAAGGCAATTTTACCATTATGTAATGCAGATTGGTGCCACAGATCTATAAAAGAATGAAACTGTAAGCTGAAAGCACACAATATCCCTTTCCAGCCTCATTCTTTTGTTACAAGTATGAGACGGTTATTAATTATATACCCATCCAACTCTTCTTCAAAGGACTTCAGTAGCTGTTTACCTATGTAACAATCCTATAAGGCAACTTAATACAACAGATGGTGATGACTTGTTCAGGTCTGTACAAGAAGCTTCACTGTTGAATAGGGATTTGAACTTAGGTTCCAATACACCACTGAGTCTTTATAGTTGCCTTGCTGTGCATTGTGGTGGCTGGAAACCAGCCTGGGCTGGCTTTTTCTTTTGGCCACCATGGATGGAGATGGTCATATATACAGGGAGGCTCTAAATCCCATTAATTCCAATGAAGTTTACTTCTAAGGAAATGTGATGTGGGTCTTGTGAGATGCTTTAATCTTCACTAAAGACACTGAAGAGATTGCCAAAAGAAATAATAAGCAATAACAACAATAATCATTTTTTTTTAATTTCCAAGTTTCAACTCATTGTCTAAGTCACAGGCTCCTGGCTGGGTGGCCTTGCATTTCCCTTTATTCTCTTCCCTCTACCCCACCTGAATGTGTTAGCAAAGACTAGTGTTTGGTTATATTGCTGTGTAAGGCCCTTTGACCACTAAATATAATAATAATGAATAATTCCTGTGGAAAGGTCTAAAAAGTGCAATCCTAAGAATCCTTTCCTGGGAGTGAGCCCCATTAAATAGACCTCGGTAGGTTTCTGAGTAGATCTGCTTAGTATTCCTCTGCAGGATATGTCTTTCAGGGAAAGGTTCAGACATGTTTGATCCCGGCTTGAGAGTTTTAGTACTATTCTTGGCTGAGAATTACAAAGCCATTTAACGGACACTCAGTTGTTACTAAATTAAATGGGAATAAGGTGTCTGAATCCCTCAGGCACTTTGCAAATGCCTGTCAAGACATTTTCCTTTCCTTTTTGTGCAAAATGAAGATGGGCATATTTGGCTGCAACAATAACTGAGCTGTCTCCTGATCAAGACAGAAGGGAAGATCTGAGTGAGATTTATAGGCTGTCTAAGCCAGCTCTGCTTTCAACATGTCTTTGAGTTGGTTTGGTCACATTTCCCACCAAGAGACTAAGCTTCTGTGTAGTGTATTTATATACATGCTTTAGAGGGGCATGGAATAAGGTGGTTCCTCAGATATTTACAGTGCAGTCCTATGAAGAGTTACACCCTTTGTTACATCTCAGTGGCTTTAGACAGATGCAGCTCTGCTTAGGACTGCACTTTTACTCTGATAAAGACTTCTGTAAACCTTTCTATACAAAACTGTGCAAAAAGTTTTATAAGAACTGATTCTAGAAGCAAGCACAAATATTTTGCCTTCATACACTCACCATTCCCATATACCAGTATGCTGACAAGACATAGATAGTTGCCAAGGGAGATATGCCATCACACTATGCCCTTGCTAAGTCTCTGGATGTCCTGTTTGCAGGATTCTAGTCTTCTTGCTTTGACAGCTTGCATATGAGAAAGAAAAGAAGTTACCACTAGATAATACAACTTTTATTTTGTGTTTTAACAAGTCACTGTTACTCAAATATGTGATGAATCTGAATAGGTGATGAACATCCGCATAACTAACCAGGATCTAGAACTGAAAGCTTGTCTCTTTAATTTACTCAGAAATTCTGCATCAGTTATATTGTAGTTCGGTGTAGTGGTTAAGAGTGGCAGACTCTAATTTGAAGATCTGGGTTTGATTCTCCACTCCTCCACATACAGCCAGCTGGGTGACCTTTGGTCAGTCACAGTTCTCTCAGAGCTGTTTTCTCGAGCAGTTCTCTCAACCCCACCTACCTCACAGGGTGTCTGTTGTGGGGAAAAGGGGAAGGAGATTGTAAGCCACTCTGAGTGAAGGGTGGGGTATAAATCCAACTCCTCTTCCTCTTCCTCTGTTATGGGCTGGGGACAAAGAAACTCCTGGTCATATTCCATGGGATTCAGACATCTTTCAGACATCTTGGACCCATTATTTTCTCCCAATGAGTGTATCAGGTATGGCATAGAATGTAACCATCATAAGCACCTGTAGGATAGTGCATGTGATACTACTGTTGATGTGAAGCAGCTTTTCATATGTGTGCCATTTAGGGTACTTTTGAAAAGTTTTATTAGCTTATTTATATTTAAAGTTCTTTAAAGGTTAAATAGTTCTTGTGTTATTTAGTTATTTCAGTTTTGTGAACTGCCCTCTGCACTGCAGTGTACTTCTTCACAGATCTTTTTTTTTGGGGGGGCAGGAATAAAACCAACATCTCTGAGTGCAGTTATCTTCTGTACCAAGTCTTTCTTCCCCAACCATTCTCCAGGTACAGGGTATCATATTGCCAGTGCCAGAACAGGACTTGCACAAATGCCATTCTAAGTATAAAATTTCTGTCTCTAATTGTTACAGCTTTAAAGATAACAAGAGCAGTAGAATGCTCCCCAGTTCTTTTCCCTCAGGAATGAAGTATAGGATTGACATGTCTCTTTGTCTCCATATCCTGAAATGACTCAATAAATGCATTAAATTAAGGTTTATCATGTTCAAAGCTCAAATGTGCAATCATTTAAATCTTCTTTTTAGTGTAGGTTTCCTAAAAGACATCCTGACTAAGGATTGCTAGCACAACTCTACTCTGTCTCCAAACTTGGCCCAGTAAAACTGCCTGGCCTTGCTTTCCTTGCTGAGGTACATACCTGTCCTGAAAGTTGCTGTCCATCACCACTATTCCTCTGATAATGGTCAGTGCAAAGGTTCAAATGATGATGCCCAGCACTGAGGCAGTTCTCTCTCTGGACCTGGTCAATCATGAGTGGCTGACTTGGATATCTCCCCTCATCCTTAAATGCTTCAGATCTTGAAAAAACTTCCAGTACATAGTCTGCACTAATCCCCCCATACCCTCTAGTTAGGGCCTAACGAGTCCTACAGGCTCAGGATGCTATAAATATCCAGTCCTTCAGGAATAGTGTGAAGCAGCTGAAAAAGGATCCTGCTCAGAGCCAATTAGAGACAGCTTCTCCCCCCCCCCCGATTCTGCTTGACCACAAACTGAACAGCTAATGCCATGTTGTTCTTCTGAAGGGAAGGGAAGGGAGGGGAGGGGGGGCAAGGCAGGGCAGGCATCTTTGCAGCCAAAAAAAAGGCCTGACTCGGAGGGGCCTGCAAGCTACAAATAGTCCTTACAGCATTTTCAGCTGGCCAGGCCACACAAGACAGCCTTCCTCTTTCCTGCCCACTGTGGTTCCCTCATTCTTATTTCCCATGGAAGTGGAGCCAAAAACAGCTCTCAGTCCTAATATGATGAGAAGTGGGCTTCTTATATTTATATCCCAAAATTTAGACTGCTGATGAGGCAGAGGTGGCTATGTTCAATATCACACTGCTGTCCTTGGGAGTGGGAGTAGGATCAAATTATAGCAGTCTCCATGTTTCCTTCTGCATCTCTTTCAGGATCCTGGCCATTATGCTTCAGGCTAGAGCTCCCGCTAAAATTTAGGAGTTTTAAAAATTAGGAACAATTCATTTAAGCTGACTTGTTAAGTTCCCTTCATCATCTTCTTACTCTCTTTCTGTGTACTTGCTGCTTCTTATGTTCTCCCGTCAAGCCATTCTGCCTGCTCAAATCCCTTCTCAGACTTCATCTGCACAACCTTTCACAGACCACTGTAGAGTCGCCTGCTTTGTGAACGGAATGCTTTGTGCACTTACACCTTTCTTCCACTAGCTCTTGCCTATGTCAATCTTGCTCTTCCTTCATCAAGCCTTTACATCAGGCTTTGCTTTTGATCTGTCCATGGTTCTCAGATCCTCTAGGCAGGGACTGTTATTAGATTTGGTCCCTACAGCCTCTAATGATATGAGCAGTCATTTTACTTAGGGCTGTCTCAGTGAAATAAATGCGGCAAAACATGTTCCTGACCTGATTCACAGTACAGTCCTATGCAGAGTTCCTCCAATCTAAGCTTATTGAAATCAGTGGTTTTATAATGGCATAATTATAAAGGATTGCACTGGCAGTCTTCCACTGTATCTCGTTGAGGGCAAGCAGGGTCAGACTCAGAACTTTTCAGTCCCTGTTGTAGCAACAATGCCTTTCCTCACTTAAAAACCATGAGAAATCACTGAAGGCCCTCCTCTCTGCTACATACAACTGAGATGTGAACTATGGAGAGGACATTCAAGGCATTAACTCACTATTCCATGAATCAGATTTGCACACACTCTAAAAAGCAATAATGTTGCATAATGTTCCTTCTCTCCATAATACATAATATCTGGAACTCCATGCAATTGACCACAGATATTGGGATGCATTGCAATTTACTGCAGTACAAGCCAATCGTGAAACTAAGAATTAGGCCTGAAGTGCCAGATTCTTACATTGGTGTCTCATTTGTTGGGTGAGTCTACAGTGACAGTGAATTACAGTGACAATTTCCTATAAATCTCATTGGTGTTGTAGCACTTAGGAGTTTTCTTGTTTATTTTTTCATAGGCCATGTTCTGATATATACAGAAATTACCCCATCAGCCTATGGCCAACTTTTCTAATTACCTTTGCCAGAAGTGGATGCAGATTAGTCATGTAGAGGTATCTCCTATCCCATGAACCCCCCCCCCCGAGTTCCCCTGTCACGTTAAATGTCCTTTTCCAATTGAGTGTACAAAATAAATCTTACAGCACAAGTTAGTTTATAGAGAGAGAAAGCCCCTGGGCACATGACAAAATTGTCCCTTTATATAGCTGAATGCTCTGCATGCTGCACTTTAGCTTTCACATATTTATATGATCAAGAGAATGTATGTATCAAAACACATCTGAAAATAAAAAAAACAACAACAACCATAATTGAAACAAGGAGGCCAAGATTAATTTGTGTTATCAGGTGTGGTTACCAAAGCAGTAAATCATTGTTGGACATAAGCACTTATCTATATTTCCATATCAGTGCACAGAGCTGACCAAGTCTGTACATAATAACTATACAACTGGAAGGCTAAAATAAATGGGAAGGTCCTTTAGTCCAACTGCCCTGCATTGAGAAAAGAGTATTTCAGTGCGGGGTGTCTTGACAAGCAAAGCAATATTATGTAATTATAGAATTATCAGTTCCATGATGCTCCCACACTTTACCTGTAGTATGGTTCACAATATAATCCTGGGCTGCATTACTGCAGTATGAACCCATTGGTTTCATTGAGCTTCAACTGGCATAATTCTTCATAGGATTGTACTATCAGGATTGCACTGTTCCATTTGTGTTCATGCATGAAGAACAGATGGGGGGGGGGTTATTCTCAGTTGATGCTTCAGTTGATGATTATGACCCAAACATATTTCAGGAGTTTTCTGTATGCCCCCATCATGTTTGAGATTTTACAGGACTGCAAAAGTAGGCTGAGGTGTCTCAGATGTCCACAGACTGGATCATTAGAAGGGAATGATCTGGTGCCTCAATGCCCTTGATCTCAGCCTTCATCAATAGCCATGAATGTAGCAATTAGCTGTTGAGAGTTTTGAGGATCTTAGTATTTTCTTTCATCCTTTTTCATTTCACAGCTGAAATATATGTTGTGGGCCAGCTTGACCAGCCTGAGTCCAATGTGGCTGAAGACTCCTCAGGGGTCAAGGAGACACATGCAACCAGCTCTAAACCAGCTAAAATTAGTGAATTAGAGTTACAGGAGCCTCAAGATTCATTGCCAAGAGCTGACCCTGACCCACCCACGTACAGCTCTGAAGTAGCCCACAAAGCACAGCTGCAGGAAAGTAGCCCACCAGGCTCCCCCTCATTAACTGAACAGTGAAGGGAAAGGCTCTGAGAAGACTTAAGGACATGCAGACAGAGTACTCGCCTCTTGGCTTGGTGCCAGCTGCTTAATGATAGCAGTTCTGAGTAAGTGTAGGAGCACCTCTGAGCAGATGACTGTCAATCAGGCTTGTTAAGAAATGCATATATAAATCAGACATGGACAGCTGCAGTTTAGGGAAACAACTGCTTGCCTCCTGCTTGGACTGACCCTTGACTCTGCTTTTTGGACTGGTCTGAACCTTGCCGATCAATGACCTTGGACTGCCTTGACTCTGCTTTCCTGAACAACCCATGAACTCTGACTGCTGCTAAACCAGTACTTGATCTCTAGACTGGACTCTTGACTGTGATCTAGCTCTGTTGCCTTGCTCTGTGGCCTAGCTCTGTTGACCTACTCTGCCTGTATTCTAGGACAATATAACACTCTTGTTGACCACTAGACTGGTGGGGGGCATGTGCTGGTGATGGGTAAACTCCCCTTGGCTCAGTTTGTAATAAGTCTGACATTTATAAGCTTTCTTAGAGAAAAATAACCTCTGTCCTGACTCACTGTATTGTTAAATGCATGCTGAGGATACCCCATATATGCACATTGTGATATTGCCTCATGGTACCTGCAGTTTGATCTCATCTGCCCCACAGAATTTCAACTGCTCCCTCTCAAAAAGTATACATACCTGGGACAAGAATGGGTCTTACATCTGGATAGAATTATTAGGTACATAGAGAAATAGGATTGTTAGACACATAGAGGGACAAAGCCTGCTGAGGGAAAATCAGCATGGCTTCTGCAAAGTGAAATTCTGCCTCACCAGTTTTTTGGTGTTCTTTAAGAAAGCGAACAAGCATGGAGACAATGGTGATCCAGTTGACATTTATATACCTGGACATTCAAAAGGCTTTTGACAAGGTACCTCACCAAGTAAGAGAAAGGGTTTTATTATGGATTAAAAAGTGGTTAAATGACACAGGAAGCAAAGAGTAGGAATAAATGGACAGTTCTCACAATGGAAGGAAGTAAGCAGTGGGGTCCTACAAGCATCATTATTGGGGTGGGTACTGTTTAATCATAAATGATCTGGAGCTAGGGTTGAGTAGTGTAGTGGCCAAGTTTGTAGATGACACTAAATTATTAAGAATGGTAAAAACCAAGACTGAAAGAGAAGAGCTCCAAGTGGACCTCCACAAACTGGATGAGTGAGCAATAATGTGGCAAATGAAGTTCAATGTTGGTAAGTGTAAGGTGATGCACATGGGGGGCAAAAAAATCCCAGCTACAAATCTAGGCTAACAGGGTCTGAACCTGCTGAGATTGAGAGGGGACAAGATCTCAGGGTCATAGTGGATAACTCAATGAAAGTGTCAACCCAGTGTGCTGCAGCAGTGAAAAAGGCAAACTCTTATTTTAGTGATTACTAGGAAAGGGATTGATAGTAAGACAGCCAATGTTGTAATGCCACTGTATAGATCTATGGTGCAGCCTCATTTGGAATATTGTGTACAGTTTTGGTCACCATACCTCAAAAAGAACATTGCGGAGCTGGGAAAAGTACAGAGGAGGGCGACCAAGATTATTAGGGGGTTGGAGCACCTTCTCTATGAGAAGGCTGAAGTCTGGGACTTTTCAGTTTAGAAAAGAGATGACTAAGGGGGGACATGATAGATGTTTATAAAATTATTCATGGGGTGGACAGAGTTGCAAAGAGATTTTTTTTCTCCCTCTCCCAAAATACTAGAACTTGAGGGCATTCAGTGAAGCTGATGGGCAGTAGGTTCAGGATGGATGAAAGGAAATACTACTTTACACAGACAGTGATTAAAATATGGAATTCGCTGCCAGAGGATGTAATGATGGCTACAGGAATAAAAAGCTTTAAAATGGGATTAAACAGATTCATGGAGGATGAGTTTATCAATGGCTACCAACCATGGTGATTGATGAGAACCTCCACATTCAGAGGCACTAAACCTCTGGATCCCAGAGCCAGAAGGCAACATCAGGAGAAGGCCTCGGCCTTTATGCCCTGTTGTTGGCCATCCAGAGGAACTGATTGGCCACTATGTGAGACAAGATGCTGGACTAGATGGACCATTGGTCTGTTCCAGTAGGGCTCTTCTTATGTTCTTATGGGAGACAACTATACAAACCATTTGCAAGTCAAAAAGAATGGACAGAAATAGAAAATAAACCCTTCAAACAAAAGGCTGCTTCATTGCACATTCTACTAACATAGTTCATAGCAATCAATTAAGATTTTATTAAAAGTCAGCATCCTTTGGGCAACTGATCTACTAAATAGTGACTGTGCGTGCAGTAAGCCTTAGTTTGAAAAGGACTTGAGTGTGTGGGGATGCAAGGGATGGTGTTTTGCTTGTACTATACCTGAGCCTTATGCCAAACTAATATAGTGAAATGGGTAATTGCCCATTTAGGCAAAAAACTAGTCAAATGGCAGCCTGAGGAAAGGTCTTCTTGATCTTGGCAACAAAACATTGGAGCTCCCTCCCCAGGGAGATTTGTCTGTCTCCTTCTATTGGTGTCATTCGCCAGCAGGTGAAGACTTTTTTTCTTTCATCTGGCATACATCATTAATGTTTACCAGCCCTCCTTCTGATGTTGTTTGTTTATGTGTTTTAATTTATTTATTTTATAATTTAACTGTATTTTTAATTACTTAAATGTTTTTAAATGTTTTAAATAAAATAAATAAAAATTGCTATTCAGCCTTTCCAAGGACAGCATTAACTTTGGGTTGGCTTTGTAAACAAAACACCATTATCGAGATGAACCAGATCCATGTACAGAGGGTTGGGGGCACTGCTGGACTGTAGCTTCATTCTCACATCTTTTTGTTAACTCTTGCATTTATGTGCTAATTTGCTGCTATCCATTGATCTTACTGGCCACCTGATTCAATTGCAGCTTTGCATATACATCTTGGCTCTGAGTGGCCCCTCATAATGGCTGCCCTGCACCCTCTTTTTTCCTGTAAGTAACCATTGAGGAGATTTTGTTCCAATTTGTCTGAAGAACTATGCTTTGCACATGAAACCTTACATTTTGAATAAAACTTTGTTGGCCTTGAAGGTGCCACTGGACTAAAACTTTTTTCTACAGATCCAGTTTTGTATTTTTCCCAATGGGGTATACTATTTTAGCCAAACAGAACCAAATACAGCACAACCCATTAGAAGATAGGACATCTTTGCTAAGGTTCTTATATTGTCATGGAGTAAGAATCTTGATACACAGTGACACTTAGTACTTCACTTCAGCTGCCATACGGAATGGATGAGGGTGAGAGATGTGGCCTAAGCCCCTGCTAGTATCAGCCAGCACATCTCTGGGGCGGCAGCCTCATGCTGTGATGTCTAGACCTGTTTACCTGGCTCAGTGCTGACAGAATCCAGACCCTCGCTTCCCCAGTGGCATCACTCAGAGGCTCCTGCTTTAGGAACAAGTCCCTCTAATGCCTTTCCTTCAGACTTCTATTGTGAATCATCCTCAGTAGAGGAGACTCAACATGAAGAGATTTCAACAGAATGCAAAGTGGCACCTAAAATTATGCTATTCTGTATCCCCTGGAGGAAGCATAGGGGAAATGAGTAAGTTCCTGACTGTTGCAATTCATGCATATTCTATAGTACCTTACTGGTCTCTTAATGATTCATGCATGCATGACTATGAAGAATATTACCATGTGTTCTCAAAATTAACAGAAAAGTGATTTTATTGGTCAGCCAGTTGTGCCTCTGCATAAAATACTGAATGAGATTCAGCGGGGCTATGTTTACAGTGGAGAACTTCTTGTTGCGTTTCGATTGTATACATATAGGTTGGGGTGAGGCCTGCCACCTACCCGTCTACCTGGGACTGACAGATTGCTTGCTATGGTGGACAGCCTCCCCCCACAACTGTCTATGCTCCTGTGGGAGTAAAATGGGGGAGGGACAAAAATCAGTGTCAGCAGTGCCCTGATATCACTTCTGGTTTCAGACTGGTAGTGGCATCATGGGGCTCATAATGTCCTCTAGGAACTTCCCAAGTCTCAGAGGTATAGGATATTCTTAGTATCATGCAACACTGATTTTGAAGTGTCTTGCCCCCATTTTGTTCCCAGGGGATTGCCAGCCTGGGACTGGCAACCCTTCTGCTCCACCACACATGTTTTCTGCATGTTGCATGAAGGTATAAAGACAGCTTTTCGCACACAGTAATGGGTGAGTATATCTATGTATATACTTCATTAGCACAATATTCCTTTCTCCTTCTGAGAGTGAAGAAAAGCAATGTTTGAAAGAAAATGTGTATCATCCATGTCACATCCAGGAGGGATATGCACACTTCTCCAATACACTCAGAATTCTTGGCATTGTGAATCAGCCTGCATCTTCGCAGACTAGCTACCCTTCCTAATGAGTGAAAAGCTGTCTGTTATGGTTGTTTTAGAAAAGCCTTTTTCAAGAGATAGGGAGTCCACGAGGGCGGAGATGAGGTACCCAGGCATGCAGTCAGGCATAGCTATGATTTGCAGCTCTGACTGAAGCCCCTACAGAGTGTAGTTTGGGCTTTATAAAATAAAAACTAATAAGAACCATAACAATATTGTTTTCTGTCTGCAGCCTGCAGCCAGCCCAACACAACATGGGAATTGACGAATAAAGGCCATCAACGTCTCCTGGCTCTGCCAGCCCATTGCCTCCCACTACCTGCGTTCTCCTCCTGCTCCAAATTGTTTTGAAAACATTGCATCTCCCATACCTATTTCATTTCAGCAATGAAGTCATCAAACATGATGACAGGGACTTTCCAAGAGTGAAATCAATCAGCAGCTTTCCCTTTTTTCCTTTTTTTTCCTGCCCAGAGAGGAAATAGGTGAATAAATTCTAGATGAGACAAAGGGACAGCAAAGGCATGATCGACATGATTGGGCTCTGTATGGCACAGTACGCAAAATGGAGAGGCCAAATGAAGCCCCCATCCCACCTCAAGTTGTCACTCGACCTGGAATCCTAAGGGTCATCTGCATCATTTTGATGCCATTCCACAATGAAAGTAGGATTTAAACTTTTTCAGATATAATGAGCCAAAAGGGATCAAGTAGTCTCCGCTCATTTAGTATGGCTTGAACAAAGATTTTTTTAAAATTCAGTACAATTCAATGCAGGATTTCTCCAGCCTAAGCCAATTTCTAACTCTGCATAGGATTGCATGGCCTGTCAGACTGCATAAAATCCAAATATGTTTGGGCACTAAATGACTGTACAATGCACATTAACACACCAGAGGGACAGGACTGGCCCCATGTGTTTGGCATCATGCAATTAATGAAATGGTTTTGGTAGAATACACTTCTTGGTTAAATACCTGGACCTGGGATCTCTGAGTAAGACTTGGTTTTGGCACAGAAAACTGATGGGATGGGGCTTGTAATGTGGTGTTGACACAGCTGATCCTATTCAGGGGGAGAGGTGGCAAAAAGCTGTCAGGGTTCCATCCCTTTGCAATGATAGCCAGGCATGTGCTGAACTTTAGTAAACAAGGACACACTAGAGATTTTCTTAATGTACTTGTCTACCTAATGGAGCCCATGATAGATGTGGTGTTGGAAATTTTGTTTGTGTTTCATGCATTTCCTTTTATTAGTAACTATTGCTACCCTCCCAAAGCCCCTGGGGAGCCATGGGATAGAAATTTAGTCAATCAGCTTGCTAACTAAGGCAAGTAAATATGGGATTTAATAATGTGACTATTACATGAATAGAAATTGGATTCTTTTAGAAAGCAGCAAGTGGAAAATGAAACAGATTAAAGTGAAAAATTCTGTGATAATTATGGAAATGGTGAGGACATTTGCCTAGAAATACCCAGTGTGATCCCAAAGAGAGCTATGCCTTCTAAACCCATTGACATAAATGGGCTTTGAAGGGTATAACTCTGTTTAGGGTTGCAAAGCAAACATCTGTGAGCCTTCTCCCTGCCCCGATAGATGCCCGAGCAAGTCTATGTCTTTGCTTCAGCCTTAGCTTTTATGTGAAAGCTCTGCTGGCAGTGTGTGTTTGTGTTAATAAATAGAAAATCCAAGCCATTACATAATTCTCTTTGTTTTGAGGTGGTGAGACCTTTATTGATGTGTTATGAAACACTGGATTGTGACAAGTGCTGCAGGTAATAAGCTTGTCCTTCCAGTCTTCAACTCAAAATCAATATGTCTGCATAGAGGAGGAAGCCGATACTTCTTGACTTCAGGAAAGGAAAAGGTTAGAATTAATATAGAACCTTTATTTTAATAACACATTTGGTTGATTTGCAAGGCATGTAAACAAAGGCTGATACCCCTGAAAGCCTTCCTTGACGTAACCAAATTGTTGTACCACAGAGAGGCAAATTGATCCCTGCTAGAAAAAGAATACTTTCATGCTGTTTTATGTAACAGACTTATTTTTATTCCATTTTATAAATAAATCAGATTTATTTTTAATAGCCTGAGCCTATCAGCTGCTGTACTCACAAACCGGTTTTGAACACAGAGCACAAAGACTATGGTGCTATTGTAATGGCATTGCATAGGGCCTGGAAGCCAGTTTCAGCCACTAAACTGGTGCCAGTACATGAGCAACAGCCACTCTCACTGGAAGCCAACGCTGACTTCTGAACAGTTGTTGTGCTATGTTGGGAGCTATAAGAAAAGCAAACAGACCTCTGAATCAGTCAAGACTATCAACAATGGAGTAATAACACTGTATATATACATATTTTAGAGATTTTACTTGTGAAGTCTATATATGGTGTCATTACGCCATTGTTGATATGTTGGGAGCTATGGCAGGACAGTTCTGGAAATGGCACGTGTGTGTGACATCCTCAGGCTGTAAGAGTTCTGTGAATCCACGGTCAATGTCAGAAGGACCTTAAAACCCAGTAGAGTTCAGCATACTGAGCAGGGGAAATTTGGTCATTAAGGTTACAGGGAAAAATCTTGGGGGACCAATGGCCTGAGGGGCTGTCTCTGCCAGGACTACTCCGGCCCCAAGGAAAGGGTGGCCTTAGGGCTGCCAGGCCTCCCACTATGTCAGCCTTAGTTGCCCACCACCATTCCAAACAGGGTGGGAGATTTTTGTTTTTTAAAAAGGCAACATCTTTTGATGGCAGGGTGAGAGAATTAAACAATTCTGGAAGACAATTTTGGACCAAGTATTCCTCATAATGGGGGATGTTGTCCCATTCACATGGAAGATGTTGTTTCTTAATTATTGGAAGGATCGCACAGTCCCAAATATTAGGAAAGAGTTGATCTCATACCTTCTAATAGCTGTCAAAACATCTATAGCTGCTAACTGGAAATGCCCAAATGCACCTACGCCTCTCTCATGGCCTGTCAACCATAGGTGGCCCTCACCTTGTGTGTGACAGATATGAGCCACTGCCACCACAAGATCTTCATCTATGGTTGCCAGCTCTTCATTAGGAAATACCTGGAGATTTGGGGGAAGGAGCCTGAGGAGGGAGAGGTTTGGGAAAGGGAGGGATTTAAATGGGGTATAATAGCATAAAGTCTACCATCTGAAGTGGCCATTTTCTACAGGTGAACTGATCTCTGTTGCCTGGAGATCAACTGTAATTCCAAGAGCTCTCCAGCTACCATGTGGAAGTTGGCAACCATATGCCCAGCTGCATGCTGCAAAAGAAGCACCCACCTGAGTTGTGTGTGAACATAAGAACATAAGAGAAGCCAATGTTAAATCAGGCCAATGGCCCATCTAGTCCAACACTCTGTCACACAGTGGCTAAAAATACCACGTGTCATCAGGAGGTCCAGCAGTGGGGCCAGGACACTAGAAACCCTCCCACTGTTACCCCCCCAAACACCAAGAATACAGAGCATCACTTGCCCCAGCCTGAGAGTTCCTATCTATACCTTGTGGCTAACAGTCACTGATGGACTTCTGCTCCATATGCTTATCTAATTCCGTCTTGAGGCTGTCCATGTTTGTAGCTGCCACCACCTCCTGTGGCAGTGAATTCCATGTGTTATGTGGGGAAGGAAGTGCATGGCCTGGCTGAGCCCCACAAAGCAAAGGAAGTGGAGGAGGCTGGGCTGGCTCTTTATCCTCCCCTCCTTTGGGGGCTTGGGGCTTGGCAGGGAGCAGGACCCTTTTCCAGGGCTGTTTTTTCTTAGTCTTTCCCAATACAATTAATATCTTTTTTTAAAAAAAACACAGATAATACCTTTAAAAAACTAAACTTATTTCTATCCCTCAAGGTTTTTATTTATTTATTATTAGGCTTCTAACCCGCCCTCCCCTGCAAGCAGGCTCAGGGTGGGTTACAACAAAACACAGATATACCATCCAGCTATAAAACTTCTCAACCAAACATTAAACAGCAGTAAAATAACCTCAATATATTATGATCTCATCTGTAACATCAATAAATAAACAATAGTAGCAGCTGAAGGCATCATCCAATCATTCCCACAGAAACTTTCCACATGTGTGCAGATGGATGGTAGTTGATGCTGATAGGGCAGATGAAAGACAGTATAGATTACATATTTATTTATTTACAGTTAAATTTATACCCCGCCCTCCCTGCAAAGCAGGCTCAGGGTGGCTTCCAACAACAGACACAACAGTACAAGATAAAAGCATAAATAGTACAGAATTAAAACACAGCCTTTAAAATACACATTACAATATATCAGAATACTGGCGACAGCTGAAAATCAAACAAATAAAGTGCTGTCAAACAAAGTGCTTCAATGTTATTCCACGTAAAACATTTGGGTGTCATTCTGGTCATTCTTGAGGCAGCTGCTTGATGTTAACATTGCAGGCTGTGCACTAGGGCAGCGGCGGCCCCTAATTGTATGCCTGGTGGAAGAGCTCTGCCTTGCTGGCCCTGCAGAACTGTGAGAGGTCCTGCAGGGCCCTGATCTCCTCCGGGAGCTCATTCCACCAGGTAGGGGCCGCCACCAAAAAGGCCCTGGCCCTAGTAGCAGCTAGCCTGGCCTCCCTCGGGCCAGGGAGGGTCAGCCGATTTTGAGACCCAGACCGTAGTGCTCTCTGGGGTATATACAGGGAAAGGCAGTCCCCTAGGTATGTTGGACCCCGGCCATATAGGGCTTTAAAGGTAAGAACCAGCACTTTGAAGCGGATTCGGAATGCTATTGGCAGCCAGTGCAGTGTCCTCAGCACAGGCTGGATGGGCTCCCATCTTGGGAGACCCATCAACAGTCTGGCCGCAGCATTCTGCATTAGCTGCAGCTTCCAGATCTGCAACAAAGGCAGCCCCATGTAGAGAGCGTTACAGTAGTCTAGTCTTGAGGTGACCATCGCGTGGATCACTGTAGCCAGGTCAGGATGGTCAAGGAAGGAAACCAACTGCCTAATCAGCCTCAAATGATAAAAGGCCGACTTGGCAGTGGCAACTACCTGGGCCTCCATGGTAAAGGAGGGATCCAGGAGCACTCCCAAACTCCGAACCTCTGACGCAGGGACCAGAGAGACCCCCCCAAAGGTCGGGAGTGGGATCCCCACCCTTGAATCACCCTGCCCCAGGCACAAGACCTCCATCTTCACTGGAATCAGCTTCAGGCAACGCTGTCTGAGCCACCCAGCCATGGCATGCAAAGCACCATCCAGATCATCTGGTCTGGAGTCTGACTGGCTGCCTAACATCAGATAGAGCTTGGTGTCATCAGCATACTGGTGACATTCCAGCCCATACCTCTGGGCAATCTGGGTAAGGGGCCACATGTAGATGTTAAATAACATCGGGGACAGCACAGCTCCCTGAGGCACACCACATTTGAGTGGGTGCCTCCTGGACAGCTTTTCCCCTAGTGCCACACTTTGTCACTGACCTTGAAGAAAGGAAGCAAACCATTGCAAGGCAAACCCCCTAATTCCCACATCGGTGAGACGGTGGACTAGTATCTGGTGGTCAACCATGTCAAACATGGCTGACAGATCTAACAACAACAGTACCGCCATTCCACCTCGATCCAGATGCCTCCGAAGGTTGTCAGTCAGAGCGACCAGCACCGTCTCCATCCCATGACCCGGACAGAAGCTGGACTGAAAGGGATCAAACACAGAAGCGTCATCCAGAAAACCCTGCAACTGTATTACCACCACCCTCTCTATCAACTTGCCCTAACAGGGCAAATTGGAGACCGGCCGATAGTTGGCCAATTTGGCCGGATCTAAAGATGGCTTTTTTAAGAGAAGGTGGACCATCGCTTCTTTGAATGCCCCAGGGAGATATAACAAGCAATGCAAAGCTATGTTGGAAAGGGAGGCCACGCTAACTAGATCTCTGTCGCCTCAACTACTCCATTCCATAGGCAATTGTTTAAGTAGATATTTTAATAAATCACAAGTCATACAAATCACTCATAAATAATTCCATGCTCTAAAAACAATCCTATCATTCAGTGTCTTTGGATTGGCAGCATTTTTGCACAGGAGCAGTTCTGAAAAAACTCAATACAAACCTGTTTGACAGGTGTTCCAAGTGGGTTCTGAACTGAACAAGCATAGCTATTGGCTCACAACTGATTGCCACAGTCAAACACATTAAGTCTGACTGTCAAATAAGTCCACTGAAAATCTGTGGCTCTTGACTGCTGCAAATCCTTCTAGGAATTCTGCTCCACCCAGGTGTCTAACATTTCTCTAAGTATTTCTCGCACACTTCCTTCATGCAAGACTGGAAGAAAACACTGCAAATTCAGAAGCACCAACATTCATTTGCTGAGGACACATTATGATTTCTTTTTACATGCTACTGTTGTGGTATTTAATATTTTATACTCTTGGAGATTACGATAATATTCCTTGCTGCTTTGACAATCAGGCATTTATCTAGCATTTCTCCTCCTCCTCTTTGTTTTCAGATACAAGGTCTTTCTTCTGAAACCAGATGGTACACCATGTGAAACCCTCTAATCCAGTGGTTCTCAAATACGAAGCAGGCCTGGGGAAGAAGACAAGCCTTTGTCATGGATCTTCATGAGTACATTCTCTGTATCAAGACCTGGATTGCTCACTTTTTATTGTTTTTTTAATTGAAGAGCTGAATTACAGATCAAGATTACAATTTTAGGTAGTAATATATACATACTTCTTACATCGCAATTTCTTCTTTTGTTTTTTTTGATAGATGTACATATACATTTTTAATTGCTTTAATAATCTACCGTGAAAGCTTCCTTTCTTTTTTTCTATCTCTTCAGTTCTTCTGTCTTCTCAGTATAAACCTATACTGCATTTTAAGTATTTTAAACAAAAGTTTTCAACTTAACCACAAAATCAAAACAAAATACACAGGCTCAAAACCAATCATAGTACTTCTTTCTCTATTCTTCTTTGAACCTGAGTTCAGTTGAAGGGAGGTCCATGGGCCGAAAGGACTTAACCTTTCACCCAAGGACTGTTGAAGGGAGGGCACATACCCATGCTCGTCGCTACCTGGTTGCCCTATTTCAGATATAACAAGGGCAGTTCTCAGAGAAAAACATGAATGCTTGTTGTTTAAAAGGAGTCACCTCTTCTTGGTCTTCAGAACGACAGATTCTGGTTCTTCATCCAGCACTTCTCGGTCTTCAGAACGACAGATTCTGGTTGCCTTAAATGGAGTGGGAGGTGATCTTGCTTTCCTTTTGTTGCCTGTCTTCTCCAGTAATTCACCTGGTGATTTATTTAAAACACCCACCAACTAACTGCTCTCCAGATACCTGGTCAAAAGCTGTATAAATCACCTGCTTATATTCCACACAGAGGTTGCCTGTGTTCAGCCAATGATACTTGATGTCTAACTCCCGGAGTTTATTTGTAATTGGTTTCAGCTCCCTTCTTATCTTGAGGAATTCTGGTGGAAGATCAGGAAACACCTGTATCTTTACATCTTGATATTCCAAGCCATTTTTTTTTCTTGCCTGTGTTAATATCCATTGTCTGGTTCTGAAGTCCTTGAAAACTACAACAATGTCTCTATAATAAACTGAAGTGTTCACTGTTTCCTTTCATGGTCTGCCCACCCAATAAGCCTTTTGAATTAAAGGAACCACTCCTTCTTCCAGATTTAAAATGCCAACCAGCCACTTAGCAATAAAAATTTTTAATTCTGTACCTTCTTCGACATTTGGTTTGAATCCTCTGAATTTCAGATGCAGCTCATGGGAATGGTAATCCAAAGAAAGAATGTGTTCTCTAGCCCATAAATCAGGGGAGTTGCAGACTGTTCCCTGGAAGGCCAGATCCTGAAGTTGAAGCACAAATACTTTGGCCATCAAATGAGAAGGGAGCACTCACTGGAGAAAACTCTGATGCTGGGAAGGATTGAAGGTCAAAGAAGAAGGGGACAGCAAAGGATGAGATGGTTAGACAGTGTTATTGATGCAACGAACATGAAATTGAGCAAACTTCAGAGGACAGTGGAAGACAAGAGGGCCTGGTGTGATCTGGTCCATGGGGTCGCGAAGAGTCGGACTCGACTGTGTGACTGAACAACAGCTGTTTGCTTAGTTTGCTTAAACTGTTCTTCTAATTCATCCATATGCTGGAATCCTTGTTTTAGCATTTCCACAATGTCCATTCTTAACTCTTGTCGTTGTTTAGCCAAGGCTTCTAAAAGAAAATGTGTTGTAAGAGTAGTCCCCTCCTTATCAGTATTTCCTAAGTCCATTGTGGAGGAGGTTCCAGCTTTGGCTTCAGCTTGAGCAAAAAACTCTGTCAAAGAAGGTATATTATCAATTTTTTGTTTTGCCTTCTGCTTCCCCTTCTTATCTTGCCTCAGAATCTCAAATAAATTCGAAAGGGTTGAAAAGAATAAATTAAGAGTGAATAGACAGCGAGCTGCAGGTAATGGCTACCAACCACCACTGGTCATAGCCCCCCCCCCCCGATTGCTCACCTACATTGTTTTACATCTGTGTGCCTCTCACTTGACTTCCTTTGACTCCCAGTATCATGATGGAGTCTTTCCTTTAAAAACATCATTTCCAGCATGGATTTCAAAGAAGACTTGAAGTCCATGTGAATCCTTCTGAGCTTCAAGTGGCTGTTACAGAAGGTATCATGAAATAAGCCAGTCTGTTGTGGTGATGCCAGTTTTTGAGACCCAAAAGCCAGTCTATGAATATGTCGATGTCAGTGCCTGAGAACTGCACACTCAGGTCTAATGTGGAGCTCAATGAGGGTGCTGAACAAAGTTTCTACAGGCCAGTGTTTTCATCTCCTCTCCACAATCCACCTTTTATTACACTTGGAACATAAACCTTTCCAGCTAATGCCCTGGCTTGTATAGCAAAAGCAGAATTACAAAGTGAGGTCATTGCCACAGCTCTAGAAGACTGTAGTACTGGGTATCTTCCTCTTACCAGGTGGTTTTGTTGAGTTTTAGTAAAATATAAAAGTCCACTACCATTAGGTCTCCGTCTCCTACCTCCTGTTCTTGATTTCACAGTGCAGCATAAACATTAATTTAGAGGTTTTCAGGATATGCAGCTACATCCCCTGTCTCCCGTCTGCAAGGAAACAAATTCCACACCACCACGGGAGGTGGTGGCAGCTACAAGCATGGACAGTTTCAAGAGGGAATTAGATAAACATATGGAGCAGAAGTCCCTCAGTGGCTATTAGCCACAGGGTATAGATGGGAACTCTCAGTCTGGAGCAGGTGATGCACTGTATTCTTCGTGCTGGGGAGGGAGCAGTGGGAGGGCTTCTAGTGTCCTGGCTCCACTGCTGGACCTCCTGATGGCACCTGGTATATTTTGGCCGCTGTGTGACAGAGTGTTGGACTAGATGGTCCATTGGCCTGATTCAACATTGGCTTCTCTTATGTTCTTATGTTTATGTTCTTATGTAAATTTTCTCCATAATCACATTGTACCTGATCTACTCTTTTCACTGCTAAGAAATTGAGGTCAGTGAGCTGGTGCTGAGCAGCAGCAGCCCTTTTCCAAGTGCCCAGGTACAATTTGTGAATACCACAGCAACACTAGAATCCAGTTTCCTGAACCGCCTCACACTAATGGTGTGTTACCAGTTTTGTTTGTAGTTTCCCTACTTATGTCCTCCTCTTGAGAGATCTTGCACACTTGAAGACAGTACCAGTGGGGTAGACATTACATTCCCAAATGGCCCAATTATTGTTCATTTCTCTCATATTCTGTCCAAAAGGTTATGTCTGGCAACTTCGATAAACAAAACTAGGCCAGAGTTGCACTTGAGAGGATAAAGCATGCTGCTTTAAAGGGGAAGAAAATGATGAGTTGAAGATATTAATATTGGTACTGTATTTAAAGGACATAAGGCTTTACCCCATGAAATGGCACTATTTAGTTTTCTAGATGCATAAATGTTCATGGATGTTTCCTTATAAGCACAGTTCACTCAAAGCTGCACTGTATTATGTATTCTGCTGGCAACTCTGGACTACAGAACCCCAATGTCGTGAGAAAGTGATCAGAGAGCATCTGAGGGACATCATCAGAGGACTGCCTAATATTAAAAAGGGAAGAAATGGAAAGATCATCTCAAATGACAAGAAATGGAATTCATGGAAGCAATATCACTGGCTCTTCAGTATTGGGACACAGTTTGATTTTACCAGAAACTTAGATTTTATATCAAATACATTTGGGAAGAATTCACCATCAATTTGACTACTAGTAGTTAGGTACACCACAGTATTTCTTTCCAAATGTTTGTAAGCAATTTCAACAGAATTATGTAGCATAAAAGAAATGTCCCAGCTGTCCCAACAGACTGTTACTTTGGGTTTCTGTGTTTTTCTTCATATGTTTGGCTGGGGGTGTCCAATTTGTTAAATCTAATGTTACTATATAATTTTAACATATAATATTAGCATTGTAATATTTAATGTTAGCAAGAGTTGTGCAACCAGTACTAGAAATAGCTGGGAGCGAAATACTTCTGCTTTCACTATATAAGAAAGAAAACCATGCCTCCTTGAATATTTGTAGCTGCTCTAGTCTTCACTGATAAAAGGATGTGTTAGAAAATAACAGCAACATTCAACAAGGAGCATGGGTGGTTATTCTGATTGTACTTTCAGAAATATCCTCTATAAGGTTTCACCATATCTATTTTGCCCTACAAGTAGGTATCTTCTACTGTGCCAACACAGTGCGAAAATTTAAATGGAAGGAAGTAGAAGAGAAAGAATCCAGTAAGTGACTATATACAGCCAATAAACCATATGCTCAATACATTTGGCCTCTCATTTTTTGCAGAATGAGCATTAGTGGACTGCAATTTTCTCCAATTTACTTCATTAAAATTATTCAGCAGATGGCATTATAATTTACTTTTGGCTGTATTTGCTGATTTTCAGCAGGTCACCAATATGAGTACCCGATACTTCACAATCTGAGCTGTGTCAGTTAGTTGGCATTTGCCACATAAGACTATGCAATAATTTCTGATGCCAAGCTGACTTGATCTGTCTGAATATTCAAGTTCATGGTCTAAATATGCCTCCAAGGGGGCATGACAAATGGTCTTGTTTCTGGCAGATTCAGGCACACTGAGACTACTAGATGCTTAAGCATCCTCTCAGCATTATTTCATTGAGAGGCAGATTTGATATTAACTGTAAGTTAATCAGTGACAAGAAAACTGTCAATTCTACTCAATTAAGGAAACTTTGAAAAAGTACCTGACAGTTTTATTTTATGGGCCATCTCCAAAGACATTGTTTTGGACAATACAGTAGAATTTACTAGATGGACAACAAATGTCTGATCATCCTAAGTCTTAAAAAATTCTGATGTCTTGAAACAATTTGACTGATGCCCACAGAGGCGATGGATGAAACTGTTCCCTGGATAATAAACTGGGACCTAGGAGGAAGTAGGTAGCAGACAACAAGCACCAGAGCAGGTGCTGCAGGATGCAGCATGTAGACAAGCTCCCAGAATGTACCAAAGGCACTTTTACAAGAAACAGTGGTTAGCCTTAATACCAAAGCAGACCTCTTCCTGGGCTTGAAGTCTTGTTTCCAAGTAGCATCTAAGAATGCCTTCTGAATTCTCAGGTGGATCCCTAGATGGTAACCCTTGGTTAGTCTGGTATGCTGATAGGGAAGATGATGCAAGTTCCACACTGGACAGGTACAAGGCCAAGGTGCTCATTTTGAAGGCAGAAGTAGGCTTTCTTTTCCCTAGAAATGGTCAAGATAATTATTCTCCTTTATTTGTTTATTTATTTAAAAATTTTCATAACTGGCCTTCCTCCCATGGCCCAAGGCAGCTTATGAGACACCGAAGCAAAAGATTCAAAATACATCAGATACAAAAACATTGTTATGATTCAAAAAGGCTACTATAATATATGGGGTTCAAGATGCATTGGTAGTGAATCAGCTCATATTTTATTCGGTTAGAGAAAACTGAGACAATGAAGCAGGACCAGAGGCCTGCTTAAATCCCTGTTGCAGACCACACTCAAACACACACCCATGATAGGATTATTTACAGTGTCCCCAAATCCCATAGGTCATTCCTCAGATCCTGACTACCTGATAGGTCCCTTCTAGGCTCCGTGCTGGCTATTGTCTTTGGATGCAAAGCTTTGCTGCTTCGCATGACCACATGCTAACCTGACCGTGTGTGCAGTCCTCAGTTGGTACACAACAGCTACCAAAATACTAGTTAAAAAAGTAGAACAACAGCCCAAACAGTGCCTATTCATTGTAACAAGGCCCTACAAAGAAACTCTGTCTGGAGCAATGCTCCCTCTAAGATGTGGAGTCTTGTGCGCAAAAATTCTACTTTGTGAGCTCCTGGCATTAAACTTGTGAGTGAGTGATTTCGCTGCTGCATAAATCAGTTTGCTCTGAAGCCATCCTTCCTGAGCTAAGGAAAAAATGTGTGAGCCAGAGGCTAAAAAACTGTGGACTAGATCACACTAACTCAGCTTAGAGGGGACACTGGTCTGGAGTGCCTTTAAAGAAGGGATCCTTCGCAGTTCTTCAGGGTAGCTGCTTCATAAAATTGAGCTAACAGTGGAAAATCCTTAGGGTCAAACAGTTGTGAATTGAACCATGCTGCTCCAGGAAGGGATGCAGAGAAGGTATGCAGACCAATGTAACTGGTGCATATCCTGAGATGTGGTCCTTCAGCTATATGGGTCCGGATCATGAAAGGCTTTATATTCAGCATGAGCACCTTGAACTGAAATCAGAAACAAACGATCAGCCAAGTGAGATATCACAAAACAGTTATTTTTTTTGTTACAACAAAGATGCCTTCTACACCAGTTGGAGTGGGCTGCCATCAAGAACACATCAGACTGCTGAGGCAGGGCATTCCATCTCAGGGAAACTGGGTGAGATGTCCAGGAGCACTCCAAAGTTATATTACAACAACCACAGGATTTAAATATTTTCACCATTTTGTTGAAAGACAACTCCTAAATATTTGATGCTGGCTCCTTAAAATGTGAATGTGATTTTTTTCTAGCCCCATGGCATACTTTTATTGGGTCCTATCATATGCACTCATATCAATTGTGAGTGCATATATACTAACAGTTGCAAAGAACAAGTTTAATTTTTATGTATTTGCATTTTCTTAACAAAAAAAGAAAAGTCAACAACTTCAGTCCAAAATCTAGTTGATGTTGCCAGATGTGGATAATGTAGTTATAGGCTTATTACCCAAACTTATATAGAGGAAAATGAAGAGCTCATAATCTCATAAATCCTATACTTGGTATATTATAAACAAATATATTATTTTCATCTTGTACTACTTATATACTCCCTTTAAAGTAAACAAATATATTTCTATGATCAACTCCTACAAAAAGCATATTTCATCAAGGCTTGACAACTAGAACATTATTAAGGCTTCTTATGGTTATTTATTACAAATATTAGCATTGCAATATCAGAGTATTTTCCCTTAAAGTAACATTTAAGAGGAAATATTACAGTATAAATGTTTTACTCTGTTAGCATTTTGCAGGAGAAGAGTCAGACTGCAGTGCTGCATATCGTTTGGCCACCTACATCCCAAGGTTTCAATAGGATTTTAGCAATCTAACCATGTGCAGGATTGCAGCATTATACTGCCGACACACTTCAGTGTGAAAAGTATCTTGCCATCCACTCTACTGTAATATTACAAACAATTCACTAGCAATCAATGTAAAGGTTTCATTAGATGATCTTTTCTTTTGGTTTTCTTTTTCCTGATGGGCCAATAACTGAAGGAGGATTATAGCCAAAGAATAGCACTGGGTGCTGCACTGGGAATATTTATTTATTGCTTTTTTGTCCAACTTCTCCCCCGAGGAGTTCAGGCTGATGGCCATCATTTTCCCTTCCTCCATTTCATCTTCACAAAAACCCTGTGAGACAGGTTAGACTGAGAGTGAGATGGAGCGGCTGGACCAAGATCATCCATTCAGCTTCACATCAGAGAGGGGACCTGAACATGTTCTCCTAGATCCTAGTCCAGCTCTCTGACCACTGCACCAGAGTGGCAATCACTGGGAATCTGGAGGAAGAATCAGTTTTTAAAAATCCTCCCTTCTCTGTTAACAGAAGTGCCCTTCCTTCAGTGGCAGACATTATTTTGCCATTTTTCTATTAGCAGGAAAATAAATAGGTCTGCAATGAATGTTAGCCCATTTCACATTTTGGGAATCAAATTATGGCTTTTGTGCAGCCGATGTGTTTCCAGGACATATTGCCCTCTCTCCAAATGAGCAAACCCTTTCATCCTCCTTAGAAGACCCCTGCCCCCAATAATTCAGTAGATGGGAGGTACAGCTCTTCACCATGTTCAACAGTTTTTTCTGTGAAAAGAACCTCCCTTTCAAGGTTGGCCGCAAACAGAAATGTCAGCTGCAATTCTATGTAAACTTGTTTGGGTGTGAGCCCTGTCGAACTCAGTGGGACTTGCTTCTGAGGCTGGACTAGACTGTCGGTCTGTTTGTACTCCTCCATTTGCTCCCATTCTAAAGATTAACTTTCAATACAATTTGCAAAGCAAACAAGTGACTTGTAATTTACACTTCCTTATCTCAGCGGTATAATGCCAAGACTCTGTCGGGAGACTGTGCAAACAATGTTGTTGCCCTAAAAACCTTGTTATTCACCTCTCTTTTTAATTTGTGCTGAAGGAGAAGATATTAGCCTTTTTTTCTCTGGCTGCTGCAGTCAGAGTGATGCTCCAAAGAAGCCTTTGCTAGCCGTCTGTTTTCATTTTGGACCTACATGAAAAATTATCAGGGAAAAAAAAGTAAGTGCTAAGGCAAGACTTAAGTCCTCTGGGCTTTGCTTCATAATTGAAGCATTCTCCTGAATTTTTCTGTTTTATCCTGTACTAAATTTCCCCAGTGACTTCTGAAGTATGCAGGCCAATATCCCTCAGCAGCATTCCAACACCAAGCAATTACTGGCAGGAGCATGGTTGGACACAAGGAGGGTGTTACAGGGAGAGTTAACGGCTATAACTGGAAAATTTACCCTGCCTGGCATGGAGTGAACTGTAGGCAGAAATGGAATGTGCTGGCCTTTCTTGGGGTGTGTGTGTGTGTGTGTAACCACATACAATTTACTAAGCCGACTTCAATGTAATGAGATAGGAGTTTTTTGCCAGGCCCCATATTCCAGGATGGGCAGAATATGGGGGGGGGGGCAATAACTAAGAGGGTCTGTCACATGTCTAGGGACCACCAAGGGGAACTGATTGTCCTGTTGACAGTCCCAATTGTGGCTTTGGCCCAAGAAGCCAATCTTATGACTGAAAGCAGATCTTAGCCAGGATCCACAATTAAAACTCTGTACTTTTCGTTGAATTGAGCAAGTTCTTTCAGTGCACTGTCAGGGTATGGGCCTGACTGCTGCTTCAGAGTCATGTCATTATTGGTTGTTGTCATGCAAATATTTCTATTGTAAATGTCAGAAATCAGCCCATAATGAAGATGCAGACCTCTGTAGGGTTGTGAAGGGATAACCCAGGCAGTTTACCAGGCTGCTGCTATAGGAAGAACCAGCACAAGACATCTCTGGGCAGGTATACTGCCTTCCAGGACTGTGGCAGCCTCTGGCACTACATCTCTGACATCACCCAGCAACATGGTACCAGTAGATGTCAGAAGCCAGCATCCCAGATGTGGGTTGCCACCCTTATTTATTATTTATTTATTAATTCAATTTATACCCCGCCCTCCCCGTGAGCAGGGTCCTGGTGATGCTAACACAGGGATGCCATCCCCCAGGTGGGACTTGGGGATCTTCCAGAATTACAGCTCATCTCCAGACTACAGAGATCAGTCCCACTGCAGAACATGGGTGCTTTGGAGGATGGACTCTGTGGCATTGTACCCCACTGAGGCCCTTGTCCTCCACAGGTCCCATCTCCAAATCTCAAGGCGTTTCCCAACCTGGGTCTGGCCACCCCACCCCCAATCCCCCACCAGTGACAAGGGAGTAGGGTTGCCAGGTTTGCCCTGGCTCCCAGGGTAGGGCTGCCACTCCAGATTGAGAAACTCTTGGGAATGGGGGAAGCCTGGGGAGGAGAGGGACATCAGTGGGGTACAATGCCACAGAGTCCACCCTCCAAAGCATCCATTTTCTCTAGGAGAACTGATCTCTGTGGTTTGGAGATGAACTGTAATTCCAGGAGATCCCCAGGCCCCACCTGTAGGATGGCATCCCTACCAGAGGGGTCCTGGCAACCCTATGCTAATATGGTCTCACTCTCTGCTGTATGTAGGTAAAGCGGGGAGATAAACTGTGCTGCAGAGTCCACATACTAGGTTCTACCAATCATGTATTGGCTCATTTAGGTTTTCTTGGCCTCAGGCTAAGGGTGGCTCTCTGGAAAGTGCATCAGACTGACACCTACAGCCATGTAGCCATGCAGTGAAAAAAAGAGTGAAACCAATGTGCTTTTATGTGATATCCCATAGATAAGGCATGTCAGCAACCTGAGGGATATTGAAGTCACAGGTTACATTTGTAACGCATCTACCCTAGAGATACTCATTCAGAGTATAAAACACCTCACAAGCACCATTTCAGATACACATTTTGGGTGGATTACTGAAGCTCTACAGAACTTGGTCCAGTGTGTCACAGAGACCTTCCCTAGGGGCCCCACAAGCCCTCTTTTAACAACAGAGACATCTCTGCAGCAAGTTGCAACAGCAAGAGCCTGTAAAGAGAAGTTGGCTATTGCCCAGGTCTGAAACATGTCTCTTCTTTTTTTGTGTGCTCATTTTCGGGAAATGACATAAGATTTTTTTTAGACAAGCTTTCATAGACTAGACTCCATTTTAACTGCACATTTTAATCTGTATTTAATGTAGTTTATATAATTTTAAGTGTTGTTACTCTCCAGAGCCTAAGAGATATAAACACTGGGTAATAAATAAGTAAAGAAAAATATCTGTCCACTTTTAATAGCCTGAGTGTTCAAACTTTAGCCCATTTTTCTCTTTGAAATGGTGGAGCTAGTGCAGTTAAAAGAGCCTCATTAGTTTTAGCTCAGTGAGGAGCTATTCAGCAGCATTTGCTTTTATAGGCTTTGTATTCACGTCAGTTAAGTTATTCAAAGTTGTACTCTTTAATGATGTCCTCCCTCCGTGCTGTGAGGCACCTGGCAAACTTTACAGATGTTGCTAAGCGGGCCCACTGTGCTTCTCAGCCCAGGCAGGCATTGTCAATGCCACAGGGAAGTAGCCAATGTCAAGAGGGTATAGATATTGCTAGAGACAGCAGAGCATGGTACATTCAGCCTCAGCCTTCAGTCACGTCTGTGGGGAGATGGGCAGCCTAAAAGAGGGAAAACAATTCTGGTGAGCATTTGGATTTTTAAAAAATTAGCATATATTCTACCTGAGGATAAAAAGAGATAGGACTAAGTACACTGCCCTGAGTTTCTCAGGGAAATGATGGGGGTATACATGTGACAGAATGGATTTTTTAAAATGTGCACATAAAGAAAATCAATTATTTGTTTATTTATGCTAACAGCCTTGCATAATTTGTAGAAATTCAGTTTTGCATACTTAGTAGAAAGCCTGGTGGGCAGGATTTTTCCTGAGCTCAATAGGTAGGCCATTCTATAAGGTGGGGGCCACAACAGAGAATGCACATGTATGGGCAGTTGTTGATTTTGCACATTTTCTGGGTGGCATCTGCAGAAGGTCTGCTTTGGCAGGAGGGTGAGGTATAAATTTGAAGGAAGGGAGGAAGGGAGGGAGGTCCTGCTCAGGTGAGCTGAACTTCTGTGGCAAAGCATGGGGGAGAGGAGGTCATATGGGGGACCAAGGCCATGAAGGGCTTTGTTTTTGATAGCCTGTACCTTAACTTGAGCCTGGTATCTGATGGGAAACCAATGGAGTGACTGCATAATAGGAGTAATATGCATACTCTGTCTAGCTCCCAGTAATAGCTGAACTGAAGTGTCAGTTCCAACTGAAGTGTTTCTGAACTGACATCAAGGGAGACCTATGTAGAGTGCATTACTATTCTAGTCTCAGTGTTCGAGTGGCAAGGATCCAGGTGGCCAGATCATCCTTATTGAGGTAGGGGGCCATCTTCTGAGCTAGACTGAGTTGAAATAAAAAAATTTTTTTGCAGCTGCATTAACTTGCTTCTCCAGCAGTAATACTGGATCCAGTTTAACCCAAGGCTCTTCAATGAGACTCCAAGGATCAGTTGAACCCTGCAGAAAACAGGGAACATAATGTCCTTCCAGACATCTGCCTTCCTAACCAGCATTACCTCTCTCTGTCTAGGGTTTAGTTTAAGTTTGTTCACTCTTAGCCATTTAACCATGGCAGTTAGGCAGTGATTCAGGACCTCTATCACATCACCAGGAAAATTGGATTAAGGCCATGTAGAGTTAAATATCATCAGCATACTGATGACTGTCAGTACCAAAACTAAGAATGATTTCACCTAATGGCTTTACATAGAGATTGAAGAGCATGGGAATAAGACTGTGTTTTGTGGATTGTGTCCTGTGGAATCCCACACTGATGATAACCTTCAATGGCAACCCTTTGAGTCCAGTCAGTGAGGAATGATTTGAACCAATTTGATATACATCTAACAATGCCTACTTCTGCCTCCAAGCACCTCAATAAGATAACATGGCCCACTGTATCAAAGGCAGCAGATAAACCCAGTAGAAGCATTCAGATGGAGGTCATCACCTAAAGTTAAACCTTGTGCCTGTCTTACTGAAGCACACAATTCTGGAAATTACAGTGAACTATAGGACTGGAAGGCATCAAAATGCCATGGAGTCAAACCTTCTGCCACCAAACCGTACCATCTACCCAGACCATTGTATTTATTTATATTTATTTTCTTATTTATTTATTTGATTTTTACCCCACCCTACCTGCTGAGGCGGGCTCAGGGTGGCTCCCATAAAACTAATAAAACAATATACATCTTATAAAATTACAGGTACATTAATTAAAAACGTTAGAATCAATGGTGCTACAAAACAGTAAAGTGCAATTAATATCGATGGCAATACAAACAGTAAAGTGCAATTTGAGACATGTTCAGCAGTGCCACCGCACTAGGTCACCCTGCGCTGGGTCTGAGTCCACACAGGGCACAGCTGGTAAGGTGCCACTCCTACTGGAATGCCTGTCTAAAAAGCTCCATTTTTCATGGCCCTGCGGAACTGTAGCAGGTCCTGCAGGGCCCTCATCTCACTAGGGAGCTGATTCCAATAGGATGGAGCTACCAGAGATTATGCCCTGGTCCCTGTCGATATCAGCCTTGCGGCCTTCGGACCAGGGAGGGCCAGGTGGTTTTGTGATCCTGATCGCAGTGCTCTCCGGGGAACATGTGGGGAAAGGCGGTCCCTGAGGTAGACCGGTCCCTGATCATAAAGGGCTTTAAAGGTCAAAACCAGCACCTTGAAGCGGATCCAGTATGCTATTGGCAGCCAGTGCAATGTCTTTAGCACAGGCTGGATGTACTCCCACCTAGGGAAACCCATCAACAGCCTGGCCACTGCATTTTGCATCAGCTGCAGCTTCTGGAGTTGCACCAAGGACAGCCCCATGCATTACAGTAGTCCAACCTCAAGGTGACCATAGCATGGATCACTGCAGCCAGATCATTGCATTCGAGGAAGGGAACCAACTGCCTAATCAGCTGAAGGTGGTAGAAGGCTGCCTTGGCAGCAGCTGCTACCTGGGCCTTCACCATTAGGCAAGAATCCAGGAGCACTCCCAAACTCCTGATTCTCGGCACTGGCCCCAACAGTGCCTCATCAAAGGCTGGGAGTGGGTCCCTACCCCCGTACCACTCCGACTCAGGCACAGGACCCCCGTCTTTGTTGGATTCAATTTCAGTCAACTCAGTCTAAGCCATCCAGCCATGTCCAGTAACGCCCAGTCCAGATCTTCCGGGGTAGAGTCAGACTGACCACCCAACATCAGATAGAGCTGAGTGTCATCTGCATATTGGTGACATCCCAGCCCATGCCTCCAGGAAGTCTGGGCAAGGGGGTGCATATAGATGTTAAATAGCATTGGTGAGAGCACATACTAGTGGGTGCCTTCGGGACTGCTGCTCCCCAATAGTCACCCTTTGTCCCTGACCTTGGAGAAAGGAGACAAGCCATTGCATGGCAAGCCCCTGAATTCTCATGTTGGTGAGGCAATGGGCAAGCAGCTTGTTGAGACCGTGTTGAACGCTGCTGACAGGTCTAACAATAGCAGCACTGCCGTCCTGCCCCAATCCAGGTGCCTCTGGAGGTCACCTATAAGGCCGACCAGTGCTGTCTCTGTCCCATGCCCTGGGTGAAAGCTGAACTGGAAAGGATCTAGCATGGAAGTGTCTTCCATAAAGCTCTGCAACTGTATTACCACTGCCCTCTCAATTAATTTGCCCAAATAAGGCAAATTGGAAACCGGCTGGTAATTAGCCAATTTGGTCGGATCCAGGGATGGTTTTTTAAGGAGAGGATGGACTATCACTTCCTTGAGAGCCCCCAGGAACAGCCTCTCAGAGAGGGACTTGTTGATAATATCCCTGAGAGCACCTCGAAATCCCTCGTGGCCAACTTTAATTAGCCAGGAGGGGCATGGTTCAGGGTTGCATGTGGTTGGGCATACAGTTGAGATCAGTCTGTCAACTTCCTCTAGGCTGAGTGGACTGAAATAATCCAGAATGGGACCAGAAGATGTGCTTGGAGCCTCGAGTTCACTCACTGTCTCAACTGTGGCAGGGAGGTTGTGGCGGAGCAACAAGACTTTATCTGCAAAATAGCTCGCAAAAACCTCACAGCCAATATCCAATACCCTAGTGTTTTGTGTGCCCTGCAGCAGAACTGTTAAAGACCGAATCGTTCTGTACAATTGTGCCGGGCACGAGCTTGCAGATGCAATCATGGCTGTGTAGAACTCCCTCTTCACAGCTGTGACTGCCACCTCATAGGATCTCATAAACATCCTATAAGATGCTCTTGTTGCTTCATCACGAGCGCACCACCACTCTCTCTCTAGCCATCTAAGCCTTTGCTTCATCAGCCTCAGCTCCTGGGTATACCAGGGAGCCAGCCTAGTGCGCGGGTGCAGAGGGTATCTGGGAGAGATCTCATCGATGGCTGTCGAGAGTTGGCCTTGCCAGTCCTCGTCTAGCTCATCTAACAAGTCACCAGGGGGCATAGGATCCCGAAAAGCCATCTGAAGCTGCACTGGGTCCATTTGGCTCCGTGGGTGAGCTAAAATACACTTGCCACCCAAACAGGGTTGAGGTGACACATTCACTCGGGCACTCAGGGCATGGTGGTCTGACCATGGAACTGCCATAGCAGTGATCCAGTCCACTGTAACCCCCATCACAAAGATCAAATCAAGCATGTGACTGGCTCGGTGAGTAGGGGCCATTACATATTGGGAGAGTCCCAGCACCGCCACAGACGACACCAGGTCCACTGCCTGTGAGGAAGCCGCATCATTGACATGGACATTAAAGTCACCCAGGACTATCAGTCTTGGGTGCTCCAATGCCCAGCCCAACACTGCCTCCACCAGGGATGGACAGGCTGTTGGGTGGTGTGTTGGGTGGTCGGTACCAACCAAACAGCCAAACTCTCCCCAGCTTCCCACACAAAGCCAGTACACTCAATACCTAAGAGCTTCAATGCCGGGAGCACCCTGAAGGAGTAAGCCTTCCCGAACGAACAGAGCCATTCTGCCCCACCCCCATAGTCCGAGATTGGTGAAGGACCGAGAACCTGGGCGGAGCCAACTGGGACAGAGCAACTGTCTCCCCATCTTGTACCAGGTCTCGGTCATGCATGTGATTGTATTGAGATTGTATGGCATAAGCAGAGAACAGGGGCAGAAACTTCCTATTCTTCCAAAAAAATCTTGTCTGGCAGCCAAGGCAAAAGCATGCCCAAGGACTCTAGCTAATCTGGCCTAAGGAAATGTTCCTTTCTGAGCCTGCACATTAAACCAAATGAAGAAAAACTTGGCACAGAAGAAATGCTACTGGAGGCAATTCCCCTCCAGTCAGCCTCCTGTCACTGTGACCAGTCTTACGATACCTCTGTCATCCCAGTGGATGGTTAAGATCTATTTCAGCATACCACTCATACAACTAAAATAACCATGCTCACTTCTAGGCAGCAAATAGAATTCAGATGCTGCATCTCAGCTGGAGGACTCAAATTGGCAGCCTCTTCTTGACCCATCACTCTTTGAAGTCTATGCCCCACTGATCTGCTGAAGAGAACAGGAGAGGAGCAAGACTGACTGTTTCTGCTTTTATACTCCAATGTCTTTCAACAGACTGCTTGGAAGAGGCTGTTCTGCCGCCTCCATTATTAGCCAGAGTAAAGCAAAGCTCAGCTGAGGAGTTCTAAAGACTTTCATCCTCTGTCACTTGTAAAGATGGTATAACAAAATCTCCCTCTCCCCAAATCTCCTGGGCCTCCATTGTGCAGCAAATGCTTCAGAGCCTGAGTAATTGGTGGCAAACTTGAGATCTTGCTTCTCTATAGCCAGTACACCAATAGGGCAGGTTCCCCACTACCATAAACTGGTACAGCATCCTTGACACTGATGCCTCTGAGCTAACTGTGATGGGGCCTGTCATTCCCAGCAGGCATCTGCAAAGTACTGTTTCCTCATCCCATCCTTCATAAATGCCCAGGTAATCTGCTGCATACAGGAAAAAAAGACTATGTCTGATGTTGCTCTCCTACTTGCCTACTACTAGCAATACCTGTAACAGTGTGTTGTGACAATGTCACACAGCTACATAAGGACATTATCTTAAAGGACATGTCAGTCCCTTGCTTAGCACTGTTTGCATTAATTCCACAACTGAGAATCTCAATTCTCACTTAAAAAAAAAAAAAAAAAGCATGTGCCTAGTCCCGTAAAGATAAGTGGAGAACAATTCCTGGTGATATCTCAGAGGAGTGGTTGAGCGAGATTTTCAGCAGCAGAGCTCAATAGACGAGTTGGCTCTTTGCCCTCTCTATCATTCACAGAATTATGCAAACTAGTTAGATGAATGTGCATAATGTATCTGTGTTATAGAATTCAGTATTTATTGACACAGAATTTGAGCTACCTTGAGATAAACGTTGGTTTTGGTGCAGAGTATATTGAACTAAGGATGTGGAATGGTATAGTACAGACCACTCTCATCAGAACTCAGAAGACTTTGCAGAGGAAGGACAATGGTGCCTTGAAAACCTTAAGGGGTCACCATAAGTCAGCTGAGATTTGATGGCACTTCACATACACATGTTGAATGAACTGTGTCCTGGGCTGCACTCAGTTTCTGACACGTGAACTACACATTGTCCTCTGAGTGTTTCAATACAGTCAGCTACACACCAACACAGATCCACACAGCCAATCCTACCCACTGCCCACTCCAATCTCCCATGTGTTATAGAACATTTTGCTCCAAACATATTTGCTCTGAAATAAACAAGTCTTGTGGCAACTTAAAGGCTAACATTTTGTTATTTTGTTCTGTGTCCTACAGCCCACTTCTTTAGATGCAGTAAGTCGTTCCGCAAATCTTTTATTTATTTATTTTATGTAGGTGATCTGAAAACAAATAAAACAGCAAGGTGAAGGAGCCATGAAATGTAGGAAGTACAGGGTGTAATTAGGTAAAATTCAAATCTGATAAAGAAAAACGCAAGATTGTTCATTAATTCAGTGAAACCGGTAAACACTTGTAATTTGTGGGGAGTCCCAGGTTTTGCTAAGATCTTTAACACCTAAAGTGAGTAAGAAATCCCAGCTTCTTGTTTAACACTGGTGGCTGGGGGAGTGTCACGTTCTTAATTCTAATGCAGCACTTTCACACTGGATTATCTCTCTTTGAAGTTCTTTTGAAGGACAATCATGAGTTTAAGATCCATAGCAGAATATTATAGAAGATCAGAATGCTCTCTCACTGGTTTCTGAATATGAGAATGTTAATGCCAGATATGTGTCCATTTATCCTTTGACCTAGGAACTGACCTGTTTGTCCAATGTGGAGAGCAGAAAGGGATTGTTGATACATTGTGGCATATTAGATGATGGCCGAGGACAGACCGAAGATGGTCGAGGATGGGACCCGGGCTGACAACGACTCAATATCGGATTAAATGGAATGTTCACACAGGCACATCTGCCTGGCGTCCCCCACCCGTAGCCTACCGGTGCTCTCACGCTTCACTGCCGGATAAAAAAAACACCTGATAAAAGCCGACGCAAATCTTGAAAGCCTGCGTTTGTCGCGCGTTTCTCCGCTTCCGGGGAGTCTGAACGCGCAGCCGAAAAGCCGGGAGCAACCCTCATTGGGCATGAGGCAGCAGCGGTGTGATTGGCTGCGCTCCGCTCCACTGCCCAATGCGGTGCCGGCGTTGCAGGGCAAAAAAAAAAAATCGCCAAAATGCACTCATGCGCACATATGCCCACAGCCGAAATAATGGGGAAACAGCGAATATAGCGCGCCTCCGGCGCGGCAGTCTGAACGCTCCCGCGCGCCTCCATCCAGTATCTTCCAGCAGAGGCCCCCGCTGTGTGGACGGGAAAACCCGGTATCATTTACTCCGGGTTTTTTTTGCCGCGACTCGATACCGGGGCAAATTGCCAGTCTGTCCTGGGCCGATGAGTAAGTGGATGACATCAAGATGGCATGGCTGGTGTTTTGGGGATTTCTCATAGTATTACTTGGACACATACAGGGACAAAATTGGCACCTTGTATCTCTGTTATGTGGTTCATTGTTGTTGATAAGAAGCTGTTTTAAGTTGGGGCCTTTCTATAGGCAAAGAAAGACCTGCCACCAATTTCAATTTCAAAGCATTCCAATTCACAATCATTCTACCTCTACTTCTACCCAGGCCTGGAAAGTGATATTTCTCTCTTACAGGCCTTGGGTGGTGCTTTAGTCTTATTCCCTACAGTAGTTGACTATCCTAGCAAAACCTGGAACTTCCCACCCATTACAATTGCTGACTTGTAAGTACTCTCTGTATTTTTCATAATCACATTTAAATTACATAATTACATTTTACTCTATAGTTCACCCTTGACTCTGCTGTTTGTTTATTTTTCCTATACCTCTTCTATAAAAGATTCGCCTAGTGAAGAGCTGTATTTGAAGAAGCAGGCCATTGCCTTCCTCTACAGAATCTTTCTTGGTGGTCATCCATCCAAGAACTGACCTGCTTAGCTTCTGAGATCTGACAAGACTGGGCTATACCATGCATTCTTTCCTCCCACTATCACATTTACCCTTCTGGAATTAGAATAAGTCTGTAGCCTATGCATAATCTTGTACACAGAATTAGCACTCATAATAGTAGACTTATTTCTCTATATAAATGTAAAAGATTGGGCTGCATGTCTGGTAACTTTTCCCACAACCTGAAACACAGACACTATACTCTGTCTTCTGAACAGGTAGAAGATCCTGACTTCTGAGCTACAAGGATTATTCATGGTTTGTGGCTGTGCAAATTTGCCAAACTTTGTGTAGACAATTTTTTCATGATCCATCAGCTGGGTCACCCCTGAGATCCAAGCCTGCAGTGAATTTGGTCATAGAGCTTCCGTGTGCCTGTCTTCATTACTTGGAATGCCCATGTGTGTGTTAAGTGGGAAGTTCAAGCTGTGTTTGCACAGCACAAGCTATTTGTTTTGATCAGTGCCTATGCAATTCTGATGCGTGCTTCAGCTGGAATATAATTGTAGCCAGTGGAGACCACTTCTATCGGCCAGTCACCAGCAACTCTCTGTTGAGCTATTTAAATAGCAACAATGGACACACTCTGTATCTTGTCAGGTACCTGCTGAATGGGCACATTCCCTGCATGGCAGCAGTGTTCTTAAGCACGGGCTGAAGGACACTTGATGGTTTTTATCAATACACTGGTCCAACTGGTTGTTGGCACTGGTAATGTCAATGCTGCTTTTAACAGCACAAAGCCCACATTACCAGGTTTTTAAAAAGAATTTTTTAACTGATTTGGCAGCAGTTCCAAACAGTGGCTTATCCAGAAGTACGCAAATCACAGTGATTAGAACCAGCCAAGCTTCCAGCCATACAGAGATGCATCACAGCTAGCGATGTGTGAAACTCCCCCGAGAAATGTCAGTAGCAGTTCCTATTTCCTTATTAGCCAGCCACAGCCAACGTGCTCACAAAACTCAGGTGGCTTTGGCACTGTACTCCATTCCTTTAGTTCTTGTTAAAATGGTTCTCACTTGAGTCTATCTTTAAAAAACAGACGGGAAACTCACCCAAGTGGAAAGGAATGTCTGCTATTCTACAGTGGTTTTATATAGATGATTTTTAAAGGGAAATGAGGGCACCCTTGTAACCTATTCACTGCAGTGTATCGTGGTCTCCCGCTCCCCTGCATCCATTGATCAAACCTGATTTTCCCTTCATGGGATAGTGCCATTGAATCACATATGATGAGGTACACATTACATGCACCCCATGCTCAGGCAATTTTTGTAACAAAAATGTTTTTAAGAGGAGTGCCTATGCAACCTATTAATCACATCTGTGTAACCCTTTAAGAAGGAAAAAGTGGAAAGAACGAGCCTCTCCCCCTACTGTTTTGGGTTTTCTAATGCCCCCCCCCCATGAATTCCCTATGCACTGGTTGTTGTTCAGTTGCGTAGTTGAGTCCGACTCTTTGCGACCCCATGGACCACATCACACCAGGCCCGGGGGGAGGAGGGGGGTTAAAAGGATGAGCAGACTTTTCTCCTCAGTAGCGTTCATTGCAGCAAGATCACAGTCATCTTCCCTTGCCCACCATAATATCTGATGCAACTGTTGCATCAGAGGGAAGCCACAGTTACAGTTTCTTTCCAAACTATTGTCTCTATACCCAGCAAACTGTTACTTTGGGTTTCTGTGTTTTTCTTCATACATTTGGCTGGGGGTGTCCAACTTGTTTTGGAAGAGCCATCTTGCTACTTATGCAAAGCAAAATTTAACACTTCTGATTGCAATGGCATCCGTTCTCTCTGCCCTGTTTCTCTGTGACACCAGGACAGGACAGTCAGTTGCTGTCAAAAGTTTCACCAACAATGACACAAAATCTCTTCATTACCATATAGAATTTCCCCCCTTCTTCTTGAATGACTGAGTCGGTGGAAAACAACAGCCTGTGTTATAGTTTACATGCCTCATTTCCAGAGACGGGATCAGCTGCTGCCATATGGCCAGGTTTCTCAGCAACAGCCAACTCCCTGTGCAGCACCTGCAAGACTGATGCACAAAGCGACTCTCACCAGTGTCTGTGCTGTCTATACTCCCTGGGGTTACAGTGATAAGCCATGCAGGGAGAATTGGTGTTTTGGATACATCAGACAATTGCCACGTGCATGGATATTGTAGCAGGGGGATGCATAGGTGCCTTTTCCAGAGGCAATTTCACAAGCAGAGCCCCATTTGACTATTTATACATTACAGAGACAAATCTATGTCTTTTTTCTCTTTCCTAATCCTTTACATATTTGAAAGTTCCGGATTTCGGTTCTTACAGAGATGGCAAAAGGGAAGATTGGATCTATAGAAGTCAGGTTGCCACTTTTACTGTCAGAGGAAAAAGATGCCTAAGAGCTACTGTGGTATAGTGGTTTGGTTAGGAATAGGGAGACCCGAATCAGCTCCCTGCCGTGCTGTTAAACTCATTGGGTGTCCTTGGGCCAGTTGCTTATTTCTCAGCTTAGCCCAAGGATAAAATGAAGGTGCACAGAGCCATTCATGCCAGCTTTGTAAGGAAAGGGCAGGCTAAAAATATGAAATATATGCTTAAAACTCACTCATGCCTAGTTTACACGCCCTCCATCACAGCTTCTATATTTATGTATTTATTTATGTATTTATTTAAGTATGCAGAGCATATCCCATTTATTCAGGGACCAGCCCTACATTCCAGATGTGTGAGGGTGCTATAGCAAAGTTTGTCACAGGTTTTTTTGGCTGTACTAGGGGGCGGGTTTCCCACTACAACAGAGTTGCCAGCTGGTGGCTGGCCCCCCATGGGAGACTGGAGGTGGGTGGGGTCTTGGGAGGTACAATCAATAGCATGATGTCATGTCATTTCTGGGTGAACCTGAAAGTGACTTCACGCCACTCTAGGATTCAGTGGAAGCTCTGTGGTTTTACCATAGAGTTTCTGCTTAATTCTAGAGTGGTATCACATCACTTCTGGGTTTGCCATGGAATGATGCCAAGCCTTTGCATCAATGGAATTCTTTTCTTAATTCCCCTCCAGTCTATTGAGCTGCAGTGGTGCTAAAAGGCTGTCAGTGGAACTACTATACTATAGTGGGATACCACCTGGCCCAGGCCCCCCATTCCCCACTGTCACTTGACAAGGCAGCAGGTAGGGATGGTGGGGCAATTTGGCATTGGTTCAGTGCATAACTGTACTTCCATCTCAAAACCAGAAGTGACATCTTCACATTGGGGCAGTACTCTAGAAGTCACCCAAAACTCTATGATTTAAACATGAAGTTTGAGGTACAACCTACACAGCCTCCCCAACATGATGATGTTACTTCAAATTCCTCACTTAAAGTGATATCACGAATTGGCACCACACTAAAAAACAAAAAACAAAACTTGTCCCTGCCTCCCAAGTTTTCCCATCAGGGTGCAAGCTAAGCCTGGTTGGGCCCCTATGTCTTAAACAGCATTGTATGCAGAGCTGGATTTAGGCACTAGCTAAGTGAACCACAGTTATTTAAGTAAAAGCTAAGATTGTGAAGGGGCTGTAACAAATCACTACATTTCAAACAAACAAATCACTACATTTCAAGTTTTACATAATGTCTTAAAATTTACACATTTTAATAATGCCTTAAAACTTGACGTAGCTTCGGGCTTCAATGTATCTTAATTCAGTCTACATTGACGGATTGATAGGAAAAGTTTGATTGTGGAGTGTCTTCCAATCATGGGATGATGGAAACCTTTGTTTTGCTTTATGTGGATTTGCCTGCCTTAAGCTAGGGCAGGGTCTGTCTGAGTTTTGCAGTCTGTATGACTCCTGGCTTTTTGCCAGGGCCATGGGAGCATTTCAGGGCAAGCAGGGCCTTCTTTTCCCTGAGGACACTGTCTGTGTTCCCATTTGTGCACTGCAGCACGGACTGAATCCAGATGCATGGGAAGACACCATCTGGATATGCCCTCAGTCCTTTGTGTGAAAAGTGGGAGAAGTAATTGGTCAATTAGAAACTTTTAACCAATGTGTGCTTCATAGTGTATCTGCACTAATGCTCTCAAAGGACTAATTGCTATGGCAGGAAATAGCCCTTCACTAATTGAAAAAAAGAAGACTGCTTTAATGAGGCAAAGCGGAGGCTAGATTATATGCTGCAACTACTGGATCCTGTCATGCAATTGCAATTATCCTCTTAAGTCTCTTTATTGGGGCACCCATTCAAAATTTACATTACAGAATTCATATGTTTGTTCTGGGATATTCTGGTGAGAGGTGCAGTGTTTCAAAATAAGAGGTACTTTAATGTGTTCAGTGGTGCTGTAATGTAGTATATGTTAGGTTAAGAACAAGGCTTTAAGTTATAGGAAAGGGTACAAAACCTGTATCCCCAGAGCCAGAACTCTGGCCAATAATACAGGGGAACTGAGGTAATAATTTTGCCCATGGGATGCGGCAAAGGATCTATAGCGCTAAAACAAGCATCTGAAACAATTTGGTGGTGGAGCTGCTGGACTCTAGATGCATGGCCTGCTTTTGCCTTATGACAAGTTACAGAATTTAGTTCATGATTTAGTTATTTATACCCTGTTTTTCTACCCCAATGTGGACTAAAAGTGGGTCACAGAATCGTTCTCCTTTCCTCCATTTTATCTCCACAGAAATAACCCTGTGAACTGGATTAGGCAGAGAGACAGAGTGACTGACCCAAGGCTGACTCATAAACCTTCCATGGCAGAGTGTTGATTTGAACCTGGGTCTCCTGTCACTGTAACCACTACATCATTTTTTCCTGCAAGGCAGATATGAATTGAAATTATAAATAAATAAAATCATGCTGGCAGTATAGATGGCAGGCAGGAGGAGTGGAAGGACAACAAGGAAACTGAATTCCACAAATTGATTGAAATCAGCCAGTCACTCCAGAGACTGGGTCATTAAAGCAGAAGAAGGTGACAGAGGCAGAGGACCAAGAGACATCATGGATAGCCACATATAGTTATTAGGCCTGCCCTTGAGATCTGAATAACAATCAGGTACACAGTCATGTAAAAAGTAAATCTTTTCACATATCAGGAAAAGTTCATCTTTTAAATATATACAACTGTATAGTAGAGGAGTCTCAGGGTTGGGACTCTGGGGAGGGCAGGGTTTGGGATGGGGACTTGGGGAGGGACCTCAGTGGTATATAATGTCATAGTGTCCACCCTCCAAAGCAGCTGTTTTCTTCAGGGGAAATGATTTCTGTAGTCTGGAGGTCAGGCATAAGTCTAGGAGAGCTCCAGGTCCCACTCCAGATTGGGACCGTAAAGGTGTACAGTACCAAAAGGAAACAGAAGTTGCTCACATACCTTGGAACAAAGAAATAAGACATGATAAAATGGGTTAAATTAAGTTTATTAAAAAAGTGATATGCAGCAACTTATCATCTACTTAAATTGGGTGGGTTAATTCTAAAAAGCCGCACAACAGTCTGCTTACACAGAACAACCCATCTTGACTCCATACTCAGCACAGACTTATGCTGTTGTTCTATGCCTTTGATCACCTGCCCTGAACCTCCCTCCCCTGTTCTCATCATGGTGTGCAGCAGCTAGGATCTAGGTAATGCTGCCCAGCACCAGGTACGATTGCCAAGCCTGGTTTTCCTTGGAAGTGATGTCAGTCCTATCTAAGAATCACTTAGATTCCTAGAGAAGCATGATGTCACTGCTGGGTTTTCCCAGAAGGGACATTATGTCATCACTGACAGCCAATTTCTTTTTTAAACCTTTCTTCAGGTAACTACGAGAGTGCTGGCAGGCAAGGCTTGCTGTGGACAGGAGCTATCCTGGCCCCGTAGGCATATGTTAACCCTAGCACCAAGGGAGCCCCCTACCTATACTACCCTGGCCAAGGGGAATGTGGCTGAAACCCTACAGGGCAGGAAATTAGCAAACTTGAATACATTCTGAGTCTTGGAGAAACAGATTTAGAAACAAAGAGAGAGGTGCCTTGTACAAAGCACAGGACATCTGATTTAAACAATAATAAATCACTTCTCCAAGAAGAATTAGAATAGCAGCATGAGAAAGATATTCCAGAGTTGAGTGGCAGAGTCCAAAAGAAGCAACAAATGAAAAGGCAATCAGCTTTTATCAAGAGAAGTAGCATCATCTGAGGCTGTTAACAAGAGGCAAACACATGCACATGTGTTTTGTAAACTGTACAAAGAACATATGGAAGAAACAAAAAAAATGTTCAAAGAATGGGATCATTCCAAGTGTGGATGGTATAAAATATGAAATCACCTGAATCTGGAGGAAGCAGAATGCGAGAGAATCATGTATTGCCTCTTCCAGATGCCTGTGCTATCAGAATATGAAAGATTGTTTGAGGAAATCTTCCATTCCATGGTGGGAGAGGTACTGAAAGAATCAAAGCCCTGACTCTTTTGTATCTGTGGGGCTAAAAGAAAATAAGAGAATCCTGCTGCACTCCCTCCAGCAGAACTGTAATAGGAAGGAGGGAGAGAAGGGAATTGTGATTGTTGGTGGGGAGGGCCACCATTTTGAAAGGGCCAGTGGACAGTCCCACACCAGCAACTAGCCCTGGATATTGTCAGAAAGGAAAACAATGAGGCAGCTATACTTAGCAAGATGACAGAGAGCAAGGATGACTAAAGGCTAAAGGGTGACTAATAAGTTCTAGGGATGCTGGAAACGTCTCCATGAACCAGTTCAACAGCCAAACATAGCCTGTTTTACACTCACAATCAGAGCTTTGAGGGGAATCAAAAACCAGCTCACAGCTGGAAAAGAGCTTCTGATCCACTCCCTCCCAAGCCAGTTCCAGTTGGAAATGGGCTTCTGATCCACTCGCACCCCCCCCAAGAAAAATTGCTACACAGCAAAGTTGGAGACCAGTAGCCAGTATCTGATACCCAGCTTCATTGCCTCAAGATCATCCAGTGAGCTTGCATGGCAGAGTGGCAATTCAAAACTGGGTCTCTCAGACCTTAGTTCAATACTCTGAGCATTACACCACACATTACACTTGCCTATGAGAAAGAATTCCATCATGTGATTGAATTGTCTTCTCCACGGGCATGCCTCTAGCATTATGTCACCAATCTCTGGCAAAATGTAGAATCCTCAGATGGGTTGGTTGCTTGCAGAAATGAGATCACGTGGAAGGAGACAGATCAAGATGGGTAGCTATGTTAGTCTGTCTGTAGCAGTAGAAAAGAGCAAGAGTCTAGTAGCACCTTAATGACTAACAATTTTTTGGCAAGGTATGAGCTTTCACAATTCACTGCTCATTTCTTTAGACATTTACATGGAGCTTTCCAACACTGAAATGATCACAAGTACCCATGGCTGTATAGATAACATTCTTATTTTAAGCATATCCATATGGCAGGCACCTGAAAAGTTCCATGGGGATTTAAACTTAATAATTACCAGATTTTTAAAAAAGAAAGTGCTGTGAAGTATGAGGTTTGAACAGGTCCAACGTCTGAAGGAAATCACAGAAAGCCCATTATGTGATCTGCATTGCCTACAGCATTCTTACCTGAGTTCCTAAGGAGACCTTTCAGTTGAGGTTAGCCTAGAGACAGATTAACCCACAAATCCTACCTTGGCAACAGCCAAAATGTTAATACTTCCTTGGCCATTATGGGGAGGCTCACTAGGATTGTCAATCCTTTAGAATCACTAACAGAATTAATGTAGCACCATTGACCAACAATGGAAGGAATAAACATACAATATGTTTCAGTGCATTTTAGTGCTGCTTGATTACCTTTAATGGCTTTGAATGAGGCCATGTAGACTGCATGTGATGAGGTAACAAGGTGTTAATGGCTCTGGGTGAAGATGTGAATGGCAGCTCACAGAGCTTTAATGGTTGCTCTGTGGGCAGGGCAGGGCAGAGACAGAGGAAAGAAGCAACCTTAACATGCTACTATTGTCTGGAACCCTCACCAATACGCATGCCCATGGGTATGCTAAGAAAAACAGTTCCTTAATGTGACCCTGTAGGGTGCCTTGTGTCACCATTTTGCACTGGATTTGCATTAACATGCTTCTTCCTGTAGTATTTAATCTAGTAGAGGTGCATTTACTACTAGACTGTATTCTTCAGACAATCACATCAACAGTTGTATCAAGCATATCTTTGTAAGCAGGAAAGCAGTAAAAGAGAACACAAATGTCTCATTGCGCATGAACAAAGGAACTTCATTGTTTCATTAGATGCCCTATACAATCAATCTTCCTTCACTTTAGAAGTGTAGTCAAGCATCCGTTGTCAGTGGCTATACCAGACAGACTGAAAGCCCAGCCTGAGATAGGGGACTCTTTTACACTGACATTCCAGAGAGGTATTCTTGAAGAAGAGAGGAAGAAGAGATTGGATTTATATCCTGCCCTCCACATGGTCTCTCAGAGCAGTTTATAAACTCCTTTCTCTTCCCCTCCCCACAACAGACACCTTGTGAGGTAGGTGGGGCTGAGAGAGCTCTGACAGAAACTGCTCTTTCAAGAACATCTCTCTTTTTTTACAATGAATTTTTTATTTTTGTTATTCACAAAGAATACAAACATAAAAACATACTATGATTGACTCAAACACCTATATTAGATAACGATATACAGTGCACAGTAATGTGAGAACAATAAAGATTTTGCGAAGAAATAAGTGGTGAAACATATCATCTTGTAGTTTAACTTGTGAACAGTGAGCCTTGAAATGAGCATAAACAGGTGAATATAACAATGTAATTGACTTTACCATAGTCAGAGATCATCAATCACTTTAGGAATGTCGCTTTGTTCAGAAAGATATTCTAAAATAGGAAACCATGTAGAGACAAATGTGGAAGGTGAGGGGAGCTTCTCAAATTGCGTAAGATTGTCTGAGAGTTTAGCCATAATATATAAATCCCACATCTTTTTATGTCAAAGTGAAAGAGTGGGTGCCACTGTCATTTTCCAGTAGTGGCAAGGACAGTCTTAGCTGCAAAAAGCATTATAGAGACCATTTCTTTGGTAGAGGACACCAAGCAGTGATCAGCCCATCTGCTCAAAAACAGGTGTTCTGGAGTAGGAAGTAGGTCTACATTACTAATTTGTTTGATTTGGCTCAAGATGTTGTCCCGAAAGCGAAGAATAATAGGACAGGATATCCAGCAATGTAGGTAGCTGCCCACATTACCACATTTCTTCCAGCACATGGGGCTATATGTAGGGTTAATACGGACCAGTTTTTGAGGCATGAGATACCAATGTGACAAGATCTTAAAGGATTGCAATTTCATTGCTGTGATTTTAGAGTTGAATGATGGGGATGACCATATTTGAGTCCATGAGGCTTCTGAAAGGGTGGAATTACACTCCTTATTCCAGATAGTTTGGTACGATAACGTCTTTTTGGTACCAAGATCTGCTAGTATTTTATATATTTTGGAGATCAGACCTGTGTGTGTGATGTTAGCTAAGTGAATGACAGATTTAAAACTTGTAAGAGGTTCTTTTAATATAGAGTGCAATTTGATTTGTGAGCACATGTTTGAGATTTGGAAGTATTGTAACCAAGGGATGACACAATTGATCTTAGTTTCAAGAACATCTCTGACAGAACTATGGCTTGCCCAAGGTCATCCAGCTGCTGCAAGTGGAAGAGTGGGGAATCAAACCCGGTTCTCCCAGAGTCCACACACTTAACCACTACACCAAACTGGCTCTCTTGTCAGTCTGTTGCAGCAAATGTAAACAGCACTCCAGGGTACCCTATATAGGTAAAAGGTAAAGGTTTCCCTTGCTCGAAAGCCAGTCGAATCTGACTCTAGGGATGCGGTGCTCATCTCTGTTTCCAAGCCAAAGAGCCAGCATTGTCCAGAGACGTTTCCGTGGTCATGTGGCTGGCATGACTAGATGCCAAGATGCACGGAACGCTGTTACCTTCCCACCGAAGCGGTACCTGTTTATCTACTTGCAATTTCTTGCTTTCGAACTGCTAGGTTGGCAGGAACTGAGACCAGAGACAGGAGCTCACTCTGTCTTGCAACACTCAGGTCTCAAACTGCTGAACTATCGACCTTCCAGTCTGCAGTTCAGCATCTTAACCATGTGAGCCACCATAGCCTCACCCTGTATACTAATAAATTTATTTGAGCATAAGCTTTTGTGAGAGCTTACTTCATCTGGTGAATATAGTGGCCATTCATAACAGCCATATTAATTCTTAAAACTACAAGCAACACAATTTAAGAAAATAAGAAGAGCTCTGCTGGATTAGACCAATCACCCATCTAATCCCACATCCTGTTTTGCATAGTGGCTAATCAGTTGCCCTGTAGGGTGAACAAACACATCAAAGAGGCCAAGATCTTCCCATGATGTTCACAGACTTAGTGCCTCAGAATGTAGAGGTTCCCTTTAGTCACTATGACTAGTAGCCATTGATAGGCCTATTTTCCATAGAGCCAGTTTGGTGTTTAAGTGTGTGGACTCTAATCTGGGATAACTGGGTTTGATTCCCCACTCCTCCACTTGCAGCTGCTGGATGACCCTGGGCAAGCCATAGTTCTGACAAGAGGTCTCTCAGCCCCTCCAACCTCACAGAGTTTCTGTTGTGGATAGGGGAAGGGAAAGGAGTTTGTAAACTGCTATGAGACTCTGAGTGAAGGGTGGGATATAAATCCAATCTCCTCCCTCCTCCTCCTCCTCCTCCTCCTCCTCTTCTTCTTCTTCTTCTTCTTCTTCTTCTTCTTCTTCTTCTTCTTCTTCTTCTTCTTCTTCTTCTTCACTGTCTAGTCCTCTTTTAAACCCTTCTATGCTTGAAGTCCTTATTACCTTCACTGGCAGTGAGTAGAGGGAGATGTTACTTGGAAATACTCTTGCACCATTATATTGTTCACTAGCTTGATTAAGATATTTTTGTTGGCATGAAGTCTTGTGGTTCATTAAGAAGTAATAGGGTTGGGATGTCATTGCTAGCTGATAGAGGAACATCAGCAATTTGATGAAAATGCCTTAAATTCACAGTGGTATAAATTAAGTGTTAGTTACATAGGGATATATATAAAATGGATGAAATATTATTAAAAGCAATGCCCACAACCCACTGCACAAAATCTGAGTGCAATCAAGGACAGTGGGAATAAAGTATATATAGCTGCATGAAAGACTGTAGTATTCCTCTCTCACACCTCCCCAAAATCATTTTAAAAAGGGATATAACACGCAGAGCAGTAATCTAGATTTACAGAGCAATAATCTAATAGTAATCAAGAATCTCAGTAATCTGAGAAATCTAGCAAAATTAAAACGTTGAGACCTGGCATCTGAGATAAGCATAGCGACAAGTTTGTTGGGGTCCATGCCATGACAGAGGAACCACTGAGCTGACTGCACTGGCCTTTACAGTCACGCCAAATTAGATAGACTTCTTGCTGCTCCTGTCTGTCTGTAAAGCTTAGTATGGTATTATGGATAGGAACCTACCCTTCTTCCAGGAAGGGCTGCACAGAATCACTAGAGCCCCTCCCCTTCCTGGTCCCCTGTCATGCTATTCAGACCCAATGAAACCTTCTATGAAAATGAATCACATGCCTTTCTTGATTCTATGGTATCTCAGGGTGATTGAGACCACCAGATTTTTCCCATCAGTGTAACCACCCAGGTGGATAATACAAACACAGAAAATATGTAGTAACAAGAACAAAAAACTTCCTATATTAATGCTAATTATAAATTCACAGGAGGTTGATATAAACCATTGTGACATTTCAAGGCCTTTGCAAAGCAAGAATAAGTACTTAGCATTCTTTTGTGGAAAAATGTTAGAAATATTGAGACAGCAGGTAAAAATACCGAGATTAGAGCTGCACGCTGTCATCAGTGGCTGTTCTGTCCGTAGCTCAGAAAGTTGCTGTGCCCACAGGAGACAAGATAGAGGGCCTTTATTTCATGAAACTAAAACATCACAAAATAATAGATATAAATCACAGTGGTGGGTATATGATTTATTCAGTTGGGAATCTAAATCTAGAGAGAATAAACACAGCGTTATCCATCAAGGAGAGCAAATCACCTCCTCTCCTTCTCTCTCCCCCCCATCTCACTATATATATGAGCTACTTCTCAGGCATCTATAGTCCTCGTGCTGTAATCCAGCTATCAACACACAAAAAAGGAGACAATAAAGGCTGTTAGAAAAGGCATCATTTATACCAGCCTCAGTTCAATGGAATGAAGATGCAAGAACCTTCAGTGCAATTCAATCAAATCCATTCAGAAACCACCATATGACCCACCAGTTCAATCCTTCCAAATTTGATTGCAGAGTGTTTTGATTCAAATCAATTGTTTTCAGTCTTTTGGCATTGATTTCAATGAACTTGCATTATTCAACAGCCTTCATTTAAACTCAGGGATTTAGACCAAGAGATCTTCTCATCCAACAGCCTTTGAACATGGGTTGCCTGGGTGCTGAGATGGCACCTTATAGGGTTTTTTTTTTCTTTCCTGTAAAAAAGGGGAAAAAAAGATGTTTATTCAGGGCGTTAAATAACAGATGCCAGCATGTTCAGTCTCCACAACTGCCTTGCAGCCCCAAACACTCTGTGTTGTTGAAGAAAGTTTGTTGGAACAGAAACAAAGCCAAAGGCTCAGGAATACATTTGTGGTTTAAAATGGGATGTTCTTCTGTTTCTCATTTTTACCATTTTAAATGGTGCTAAGGTCTGTACACAAATCCACAGCTTCATTGCCATGATATGAATGCATTCCCAGATCTATCCTTAACCCCAACTAGTTTACAAATCAAGAGGTTAGATGTGAGCGACAGAGGGGGAAAGTGTAGAGATACTTCCTGGAAGTCATTCACAGGTCTGTGAGAAAACAAACAGAGGAAATGTCCACAATTCCAGGTGATGTATAGTCTACCCTTCCAAACTATGGGCAGTGTTCAAAGTGGGTATACAAAGAAACCCTGTGTAGGATCCTATGTGATGGGTGTTGCATGTAAATCAGGTTACAGGCCTCTCTGTGTGCAGCATTAGCATACTAATTCTGCCTCCTTCCAGGCTGTGAATCCCTGATATGCTAAGTCTACATGCACAAGGGTCTAAGACTTGCAGACCCAGGGGCAAGTGAGGGGGTGAGGGTGAGGAGGAAGAACAGTAACACAAACCAAGCTGGAGAAAAAATGACCAAAGATTTTATTGAATACAGCCACAGGAGCATTAGTATGGGGACAGATCCTTCTGTTGGGAGGGGGAAACCGCAGAATGGCAAGCCCTGGGATCCAAATGGGCTCAAGCCTCTATGTGGTTCCCTTGCTACCTGGTGGTAAGACCCTGCCAACATCTCTCAAGGTGGGCATGCCGCTGAATGGCTCCATCCCCAAGACTCCTTAAGGGAGTCCCCAAATGGCATGAATCCTTGGTGTGCTAAATGCACAAGGGTCTGTGAAATCTGGTTTAAAGGTGATGCTGCCCATATGGATCTCCTCACAGGTAGGCTTTTCCCTTTGGTTACTGCTTGGGAGGCAGGAAAACTCAAAGTGAAATCATGTCTTATGTTGGCTTACCAGAGGTTACAGGAAAGAGAAAGTGTGATGGAGCTGTTATTTTGTTTATATGCAGAATTTATAAGCCACATTTTATCACCTTTCAAAGCAGTGTACCATTTAATAAAAACATAGAAAATTAAGAATATTAAACCATGATAATCAAATAAAGTGAAATAGATCATAAAAATAAGGATCAGAAAAGTAACAAAACGTGCAATCCTAAACTGAGTTGCACCCTCCTACATCCCTTGAAGTCAATGGGTTTAGGAGAATGTAATTTTGTTTATGATGAAGTTTGAGTCCAGTGATACTATTAAGACCAACCAAGTTTAATGCAAGGTTATTCAACACAAGCACATAAAAGCTTATACCTTGAATTAAACTTGGTTGGTCTTAATGGTACCACTGGACTCAAACTTTGTTCTGCTGCTTGAGACCAACACGGCTACCTCACCTGGATCTGTTTAGGATGGTACTGCCCATACTCTGTTTTTGTTGTAATGGGTAGTTGTGTTCTCACACTCCCCAACAGTATTCCCAGGCAAAATCCCTCACCAAAGTGCAGTGACCAGGGGTCCTTGGAAGACGGCAGAATGTTAAATCAGTTCTACACCCTTTTGCATTTTTGTGACATGTACGTTTGTTTTCTAAAATTATTAGTAGGTCTTAATTCTATGGGAAAACAATACACTGTCAACATTATAGTGTTAGCGTGGCTGTCCTTGTGAACTCAGTGGAATTGATTATTTACTTCAGGTTAGGTAGAATATATGCTCCAAATACAAGGCAGTTTTGACTGTTCACATTTGTGTGACTGGACATTGGATTTGTGGAACACACAAGGTAAGCAGTGAGGCCCTCAAATGGCCCTTGGATCCATTTGAGTTGTGAGTCAACTAGCATTCCAGAACATTACTTAGACCCTTGTTATATAACAATGACTTTTCAATGACCTATCACATGCCTTCCTTTGCTTTTGTACAACAAGCCACCGATAACAGATTTGTCAGCAAAATTGCCTTGCTATCAAATAATAAAAGCCAACTTGCAAGGTGACATTTAGGTGGAATTCAATTCGGTTCTCGCTGTTTTCTGTTCTCTTTGTTTTATGTATGATATCTTTTTCTCTTTGATTCTCATTCTAAGGTCAGCAGAGCGGAGGCGGGTAGAGCCGTTATTAAAAGCGAAAGTCTTATTTGATTTGGAGTAGACTCTTGGGTGATGGAGAGGATTTCTCACTCTGAGGCAGTACACCAATCTCTTTTAAGGTGTGTTGAAAACTATTCATCTTTCAGGGATTGGGCTAAGTCAAACATGGGATTGTTTTAGGAATATGGCACATCATAATCTTTCTGTGAGACTTTCACATTAGGCTGGCACAGCATACTGTGTCGTACATTCTCACGAGGACCGAACACAAGAACACAGAAATTACATTACTAGACCTATCTATCCTAGCATTCTTTCTGAAGGCATCCTGCCAGGTTTTCCCCCAGAAGCTCATAAGCAGGTTGTAATGCAAATACCCCATACTTGTGGATTGTCCTTACAATCTGATTCTCATAGGGAGGAAGGGAGGAATACAGCTGTTTTAGATTAATTTCATACATAGTCCAATTTCATATGCTTGGTTTGCCTCATTTTTGGTGCTGTGGTTGATGTTTATGCAGTTTTTATGGCATTTATATACAAAATAATATTGGAAATGAATAAAAATTAACAGGAAATTTTCATGGAAAGAGAAATTGGTGGGGGGGAAATAAGGACTTTAAAAGTTCATTTTTCAGAAGAGATAAAAAGAATCAAAACAGGGATATTTAAATGGATCCTGACAGCATCTGAAGTTTAGTGTCATTCCTACTCAGGAATGTCTTTGAACCTAAAAATTTGAACAGTTTCCCTTGTCATCCAATTTCCTTTGTTAGCCATTCATAGATGCAAGAAAGATGTTCAATTCCAAATACATTGATTATTTATGTTTTCTTTTTGTAAATCCACTACAACTCTACAGTAACACTTTTCATGTAGGGTACGACTAGAAAAGCAAATTATTCCAAATGTGAGTGCATCAAAAACTACACCAGGGACTCTGCTCCATTGTGAATCATTCATGTAGCCCTTTTAATTTGTAAAACATTATTAGTGTATTGTGTTTGCCTTTATAATGACACTGTGAGGAAGGTCTCTGTTATTTCCATTACCCAGTTGGGTAACTGGAGCTCAGAGACAGTATCCTGCCAAAGCTACACAACTGAGCACAGCTGGTAATCCAATTCTGGCTATCTTTTAATAAATTAACTGATACTGTCTCTTTTCTTGTGCACCTATGGTTATTTCCAGCCAAATTGTTCATGATATTTCAAGTATCCTGGGATGCAAAATGCTTTAGAGCTTTGTACAATAATAGATTCCCCTATCTTAAGCTGGGCCATGTTTTGATTTGAATATCTCCAAGGAAACGGAATTAGTATAATGAAGGTGAATGGCAAGGGGTAATAGTGACCAAACACTAAATTGTAAACATTAGGTATGGTTTCTGAATCAAGTTAATGAGTGGCAAGTACTTTCATGGCTACTGAAGAGGCATTTGGATTAGTATGAAGTGACCATTCTTTTTATTACTTAAATAAAAATAAAGGTGGGTGAAGATTTTCAGAAGTTATTAGTTATTGGAACCCAGATTGAAAGTCTCTCTTTTGAAATTCTCTGTTTTTCTTTAGCTTGGAAATCTTGTCTTGGGTAGTGAGTTCCAGTCAGTTGCAGAACCTTGTATGAGATGAGTATTTCACAGTATAATCCTAAACCTACTGACTTCTCTGGATGTGGAAGGATATAAATCTGTTTGGGATTACACTATCGACAGTCCAGCTTTGTCCTAGTAAAGGGAAGGGTCTCCATGGCTGTGCCCTTGGATAACCAAAAAATGGGGGGTGGGGCTTTTACTAGATTTATTTTGTTAAAAGTCAGCAATTTGGGTTGACTGCTAGAATTTGTTGAGTGAAACCAACCTTTTTGAGTAGAAGCTACTAATAGCATTTTCACCATGAAGATCAGCCTTGTACACCATCTAGAATTCTAGTGCTGCATGTGAGACTTCAGTGTGTAAGCATGTAGTGTGTCAGTCACCATCATACTGGTTTTGTTGAGCTAAAAGAGGCAGGAGTAGCCAATGGCCATAGAAAAAAGTAGAAGGAGACAGCACAGCAATAAAGCATTCAGAAACTGGTACTGTGGAGATTGCACCCACCTTTTTTCTTTCCCTGCACTGCTCCCTCACCTGATGCAAGAACACAAATGCAGCCCACTGTACTTGTCTGTACCAAGCAGAGGAGCAAACAGAAAACAATTGCTATTCTGGTTTGGTGCCAGTTTGGTGTAGTGGTTAAGTGCACGGACTCTTATCTGTGAGAACCAGGTTTGATTCCCCACTCCTCCACTTGCACCTGCTGATGTGACCTTGGGTCAGTCACAAGCTCTGGCACAGCTGTTCTCTCAAGGACAGTTTCTGTCAGAAGTTCTCTCAGCCCCACCTACCTCACAGGGTGTCTGTTGTGGGGAGGGGAAGGGAAAGGAGTTTGTAAGCCGCTCTGAGACGCCTTTGGGCAGTGAAGGGCAGGGTATAAATCCAAACTCCTCCTCCTCCTCCTCCTCCTCCTCCTCCTCCTCCTCCTCCTCCTCCTCCTCCTCCTCCTCCTCCTCTTCTTCTTCTTCTTCTTCTTCTTCTTCTTCTTCTTCTTCTTCTTCTTCTTCTTCTTCTTCTTCTTCTTCTTCTTCTTCTTCTTCTTCTTCTTCTTCTTCTTCTTCTTGCCATCCACTGGCCTGCTGGTGTCCAATGGACTCCACTTCTGATCCATGACCTAGCATGTGTAGGGACCCAGGTACCAGAGCCTGTTTAATAAAATTCAGAAACATTAGTGAATCATGAGATATTGGGAATAAACCCAGGAAAGTTAATGGCTTGGATCCTTTAGAAATATCCCTGTGGTCCTTTGGGTAGAAGGATTTCTGCCTGCAGGGCACAACTTTCTTGCTTCAGCCTCCTGCTGCAACCCAAGGCACCCTCCTATGTGGTTAACTGGAACCTCTGTCCTCCAGGACAGCATCTGAGAGAGGAATTTGAGGCTGCGGTGGAAGGGGGGAAATGACAAGAATGGTATGTTCTGTATGGATATCATTGCATCTGCTGTTTGATCTGAGCCATAGGGTTTAGGAAGGTGTAACTCCAGTGGCAAATTAATCACTAAGCAGACCAAGCACGTGCTTAGGGCACCAGGCCAAAGGGGGCACCACAAAGTTGGGAAAAGGGTGAAAAGAAAAAAAAATGAATGAAGATTTGTAAAAAAAAAATTCAGTACAGTATATTGTGTTATCATATGAATAAATTTTTGTATTGCTGCAACCTGCATTGTATATCTGGTCAGACAGGTCAACAACTAAAATGGACTGGGTTAGTGTGGAAAGGAGGGGGGCACCAAGATTGATCAGTGCTTAGGGCACCAGTGAGCCTTAATCCGCCCTTGTGTAACTCTGTTTAGGACTGTGTTGCAGCCAACTCACAGTAACCCCAGCAAGGGACTTTAAAGATAAGTGAGAAGCAAATATGGTTCGCCATTGCCTTCCTCTGCAGCATCTTCCTTGGTGGTGTCTCATCATTGGCAGACATCCAATTCATCTCGGCCTCCCCTGCTTCCACTGCTCACATGGTCTGTACTGCTGCAGTGCTATAGTGCCCATTCTGACCAACCCTGCTTATGAGATCAACAAAGCATTATGAGGTAACAGGTTGTGATGTATAACCATTTAACTAGCTTCCTCAGGAGGCTCCTGAAGTCCCAGTTTAGCTGTCATTTTAGATCTGATTAGTAAATTAGTTATTTATTAATCTGGATTGTTATTGTTTTTAATGTTTTAATTCTATGTATTTTATTGACATGTTGTGACCTGCCCTGAGCCCGCTTGCAGGGGGGAGTGGGATATAAATCAAATAAATAAATACCAACCCTGCTTAATTTCTGAAATCTGATGAGATCAGGTTATACCATACCCTCATCCCTCCCCTACTCTATTAGGGTAGGAAACTGATAGGTTTGTAAGCACATAAAGCTATTTAAATAAAACATAAAGTTAAAATTAGTCTTTGACCCAACCTCCAGCAGAAGTTTAGAGGCATTATCTATCCTTAGATCAGAGTGGCAGGGGCCATGGTTGGTAGCCAATGGCACAGGAAGTCATGAAATCTGTGCAGCATAGATAATATTGGACAGAGACAAGCCTGTATTTTATCTTTCACTGAAGCAGCAGTAGCTGTAAAAGGCACCATGCCATTGGAGGCTTGTCAAGAGAATGTATTCTTGCTATGCTCAAGCCATAACTCATTGCCAGTTATCTTAATTAAAAAATATTAATGTTGGGGAAATGTTGCTGGAAATCTCAACATTACATTTCTCCCTCTTTAAAACTGCTTTGTAATTGCTACAACTTTCATGTTTCAGGCAGTATCATTCCCAATTGACTCTCCCCAATACACACACCATCCTTATTCTTCCTGTGTTTTCACATTACAAAATCCTTTATTACTTTACAGACAGTATTGCAAAGGTGTTATTACTTAATTAGAAAAAATGAAGGTACGTTAGAAGGGTCTGTGACAAATGGAAGGAAAATCATGGGCAATATCATTTATCGTTATCATTTATGCCAAATGCATGGTGAACAAAATGTTTTGGTTAGGCCTGCCTTTTTGAGGAGGAATATTGGACCCACTTCATGAATTATAAAGGCTTAATGTGACACCTTACAGTTCCTTCAATGCACCCACTAGTACAAGTGATCTGTTAAATTTGAAACTATGATCCCATAAGATAAGAACACATACTTGGCCAAAAATTTTGCTGGTTATTATTATTATTAAATAACGCAGTCTCTCTCATCATACCCCTCCCAACTGTGTCACATGGCCTGTCTATCCATAGCTCTGTCAAATCCATATTCTGTGGATGGGTTGGTCCCCAACCATTGCCTGCCTCCTTAGGCCCCTGATTTTAAGCCAATATTATTCCCAGCTGTCCCTGTTTAACAAGCAGAGTTCCTACTTACTGGTCCCTGTCTCTAGGTAACCACTATCCCCATTTTGTCCCTGTTTTTGCCTTTTGGGGGATGTCTTATTGAATTATTGATAAGAGTTTCCACAGTTGTTATCTTCAGAGTTCAGCCTCTTTCCCTCTTTATATTGTAGTGGTTAAGAGATTGAGCTGTGGATACAGGAAGTCTCTGCTGTCTTGCAATCCTAAGAATATTTTCCTGGGAGTAAGCCCATTGAATAAAATAAGACATAGTTCTGAGTAGACCTGCTTAGAGTTGTTCTGGTACCTTCTGAATGCCAAGCTGATGCTCTACCACTGAGCCACATCCCCTCTCTCTATGCCTCCACCCCCCTACTTCCCAATCTGCAAAACAGAGATAATACTGACATATTTTATAGGGCAGTGATGTGATGTTTACTATTATAGTGCATGTGAATGGCTTAGAACACTGAAAGTGCTATATTACCATTCAGTCTCTGAACTGAGGGGTGCTTCTTGTCTCTTGTGTATATGTATGTAAATACATGCAAGTTATCATACCATAACCTGCCATATCACACATTGTAATCACTCAATTATATTGGGGAGGGGCTCTGGCTCAGTGGGAGAGCCACTGCTTTGCAGCAGAATGTCTCAAATTCAATCCCCAGCATCTCCAGCTAAAAGGATCAGGTGGTGGATGATGGGAAAGACCTCTGCCTGGGACCATGGAGAGCCACTGCCAGTCTGAGTAGTCAATAGTGATCTTGATGGACCAATGGTCTGATTCAGTATAAGGCAATTTCATGTTCATGTTTTGAGCAGTTAATAGGAACAGATTATAGGACAAATAACAAAGCTTCCTTTATTTATTAAATTAGATTTTCTAGGCCACCCTTCCCTACAGGTAGGGCTCAGGGCAGCTTACATCACAGTAGTATACAAAAAAATCTAAATTTAAAACCTGATTAAAACCACCTAAATGAAGAACAGTAGATAAAAAGAACAAAGTACATGTAACAAGATGGCAGAAGGAAAAAAAATCAGCTCCCTGTCCTACTTGGAGGGAGGGGTTACAAGGGATGGGGAAATATATGAGAGTGCCAGATGTAATATTTCCCTCCATCGCAGTCCTCAACCAAAGGCCTTGCAAACTCTGAGGAAAGCTAGTAACTCCTGCAGGGCAGGGATGCCTTCTGGCAGAGAGTTCCACCAAGCAGGGGCCAGGGCCGAAGAAGCCCTGGCCCTGGTTGAGGACAGCCGGACCTCTCTTGGGTCGGGGACCACCAGGAGGTTTTTATTCCTTGAGCATAACATTCTTCCAGGGGCATACTGAGAGAGGCGGTCCTAAAGGTATGTAGGTCCCTGACTGTTAAGGGACCTGCATTTAATTCAATGGAGGTCAGGTTACTGAAGAGTGAAGGAATGGAGCACACCACAGATGTAGAACCCTCAGCACTGCGTAATGACAATGGAGGGAGAATCAGTAGTGGTCTTTTCTATGACAACAGGGCTGCAACAAGTGTATGTCTATTTTTATCTGTGAAATGCTGGAGGATATATCATAGCAGTTTCTAAAGCTTAGGTGAATTTTTCCTCTGCTTCCCCTACACTGGTTCTTGCTCCAGCTAGAGCAATTTTCAGCATTCCCTGAATGATTTTTGATAGTTGACAGAATGTTCATAAGCATTCCAAATCACAGCAGACAGTCACGGGAGAAGGAAGGGACAACCTCACAAGCAAGAACAGCTTTTTACCTTTTCTGTATATATGTTTCAAAAGTGATGCTGATTCATCTGGATAGCAAAAGTTTTTACAATAATGAGAAAATCAGAAGTTCATGGGCAGAGGGGACAAGGAGAGAAATGAGTGAATCACTTAGTAACTGCTTTCCCCTAAAGCCATGAGAAGTTCAACATAAAGATGAGCTTTTAAAAGATTTTTGTTTCCTTCATAGACTGTAGAAAATACTGTGGAAATAAAGAAAAAAAAACTACATAAGGATGAGCTTTTCTATTCAGGAGTCTCTACTGTGTATAACAAAGGAAACCACAGATCACATGCCTGTTTTAACTTTGCTCTTGAAATCTGTTTTTATCTGTACTCTTCAGAATCTGCCCTCAAACCCTGCAACAGATTTCAAATATTTCAACAAAACCATCTATCGATTTGTGTTGCTTACATTCAAGCAATGGAATAGAAGATGAAGATGCATTACCTCGAAATACGCAGTGGCATTATATCAGCAGGAGCTGAGACTCTCCTCCTGCTGTTCCTTGGCTTTTCTCCTTTGACCAGGAACATTTGTCCAGTGTTCAAATCTCTCTATTTTACTATCTCCAGAAGACATTCACCTGCTACACAGACAGAGTCAATGCTGCCGAGGCCAAAGGCAATTGTTACAAAACTGTAGGTAGCTGTAAAACTATGAAGACTTTGTACTTCTGTATATTTGCAAAATACTGCAGGGGAAGCAATGTTTCTTATCTTTACATAAAGGTAGAATAAGCTGTTTATATTCTTCATTGTATTTAATTATAAAATAAAAACACATTTCAGAGAATGGTCCAGAGGCATATAATACAGTTCCAATACCAACACCAAAAAAGAAAGAAAGGAAGAATACCCAATTAAAAAAGATAGGGCAAACCAAAGAAGCTCAGTATTAAAAATGAATGAATGAAAAAAGAAAGAAAAGAAAAAGAACAAAACAATGTATGATGCAATATACAAATGAACCAATTCAATTGTACACAAAAACATATAACCAGAATTTTAATATATTAACAAGTAAAAACCAGAAAACAAGTGTGCACATATAGTAAGATAAAACACAATGCCAAATAAAATAAAACATAATGCCAAACACATCTTGGCACAAAACCTTACTCAGTGGTTTGTAATCATCATTTGCACTCTCATATCCCACTCATACCATGAAAAATATAATACATAACAAGAACCAGTAAGATAACCAAATTAAAAACCTCAAAAATAGTAAGGAGGACATTAAAACAAAAAAAAAAAACCTTAAAAAAATAAAGTACATACTTGGAATGTATTATGAACTCCTTGCACATAACCAGACAATTTATTTCATACACATCTGGATATCTCTAAAAAGAAGTAAGATCAAAACATAAAAATAAAATAAAAATTCAATGCTTGTCCTCTTTATTATTCTTACAGGTTTTTAATTTGGTTATTTTATTGGTTTTTGGGACATATGTTTTTCACAGTATGAGTGGGACATGATTGGGCTAATTATGGTTTTAAGCCACGAAAAAAGGCTTTGCGCCAAATGTATTGGTTCATTTGTATATTGCATCAGACACTGGTTTAGCCCATATAATATGGTTCTACAGCTAACATTAGGCAGGCCTGCAGTACCACCTGCCAGCTAAGGGTGATTTCACATGTAAACTGCTCTGTTGTCTGAAGAGGAAAAGTGGACGATGTGTGATGAATAAATAGGAAAAAAAAAGACAATTTAATTCTGATCTTCTTTTGAACATGTTTGAGAAAGCTCAGAAAGGAAAGTATGCAGTGCTACTGTCATGAATACAAAACTTTAGGAGTTCATAAATCAATTATTTGTAATAATTATATTTTTTCTTTATTTGATGCATTTATAGCCAGACTCTCAACAAGTTCCCAAGGTATTGCAAAAAAATAAAAATTAAAACCGTTTGGTGTAGTGTTCAGGAGTGTGGACTCTAATCTGGGAGAACCGGATTTGATTTCCCACTCCTCCACATGCAGCTGCTGGTGTGACCTTGGGTCAGTCATAAGTCCTTTCAGAGCTGTTCTCTCAAGAGCAGTTCTCGAAAGAGCTCTCTCAGCTCCACCTACCGCACAGGGTGTCTGTTGTGGGGAGGGGAAGGAAAAGGGATTGTAACTCATGCTGAGACTCAGTCAGGTAGTGAAGGGTGGGGTATAAATCCAATCTCTTCTTCTTCTCTAAAATCCAATACAATAAAAAGACATAAATATCATTTTAGGCTGCTGAGTTGTTTGTACCATTTCCATGTCCTTGGCTTGTTTCCATTACTTATTTATTAATTATTACTCATTACTCTTTCCTTTTTTATTCTTTTAAATGTAAAACTGATGTTGGAAAGGTTTGATGCCCAGTGGTTGGGAAGGCTGTTATACCAATCTAAATATAATAATTATTAAAATGATAATTTATATACCGCTTTAGAACATTTAGTGTTTACCGCTTTAGAACATTTAGTGTTCATATCCAGAGATGGACAACAAGTTTAAGAGAGCTGAATATAGTATAAGAGACACCATATCCTCAGATGTACAATTTCTTCTGATGCACACCACCATTTCTAGCTAAAACAGAGTATGAAAAACTACCTGAATCTGTAACACTTGACAGCAGAAGGACAAGAGTGTATTGCAGGGATGAAAACAGACACGTGAAGTCAGCTTTTTATCAAGAACATTAAGGGATTGGAAAATGTATCAGGATGCCAATCAAGACACCATTATTTAATAAGATTGTTGTAGTCACACTGTTACATTTGAAGCAGCACAAAACAACAGCAGCAGCATTACAGTTTAATTAAAGTACCAGTAATATGCATGCATTTGTACAGTGGGTGTAAAATGACATGGCAGATGAACTTAACTGTGTTTTTCAAAATATTGCATGTGATTTTATGCTGGTTCCCAATTATTTCTGTATTCTAAATTATATGCTGTCTGCTGAATGGGGGTGCTGTTGTTATATATAAAACAAAAGCATATAAACAAAAGATTCCCACAGAGCTAGAACATTACCCGTGATTATTACATGAATAACAACCCTTTTCATACAGAATATTATAGTCACAGAATCCAAGGCAGTGTGGAAAAAATGAGCGAAACTACTGCAACTGTACTTAGAAAACATCTTGTTTTTTCTATGACAAATAGTATCTAACACATTTGCCAATTTCTACTTAATAACACAAAGGCATGCAGTCAAATGATTCTTCACAAAGAGGTACCCCTGCCCCCGAAAAGCACATTTTGACATTTGGATGTTATCAGTCTGTGGGTATTTTCCATACAGTATCTTACTCCAAACACCCACTAAAATTCCCACCACAACTCCCAAAGTATGACAAATTTAGAATCCAGTGGCATCTTTAAGACAAACAAAGGTTTATTCAAGGTATGAGCTTTCATGTACAAGGCATACTTTTTTAAAAAAAAAACCCTGCTAATTATGCAAGAACTACCATTTCTCACACTAACCTTGCCCATCCAAAAATGTTGAGCATATTCCCTCTGGGATCACACAGTGCAGGATGGAAGCCAGGGCCGTGCTGCTAAGAGATGCAATCCTGCCAGAGTCCTTATAAACTAGAATTCAAACTACAGTGCGGCCCATCTACAGTGGGCAGGGCATATTTGTCTGCAACAGGGCAGCACCAGCCCTAGCATTCCAAAGGTGTCTTTGGTGTCTACCCTCCATTTACTTGACTTTTCAGCATATTTGTTACATTTAAAGACAAGTTCATGAACTTTGATGCACAATTTTCATGTATCCTTTCATATAAGATAATATATTTGCCCAAAAGGATCCATAAATCTGCATTTATTTATATCATGTAGAACCAACAAAAGCACATTTTTCCCCTACTGAGTTTACAGAAACTTTTGAATTTTAAAAGATTGAAATGTACTAATAGATACACTATTAAATAGTGGTTCAGGAAGTGACAGCCTTAGAAGAGAGAAGAAGAGATTGGATTTATACACTGCCCTTCACTACCCAAAGGAGTCTCAGAGCGGCTTACAAACTCCTTTCCCTTCCCTTCCCCACAACAGACACCCTGTGAGGTAGGTGGGGCTGAGAGAGCTCTGACAGAAACTGCTCTTTTTTCAAGAACAGCTGTGCCAGAACTATGGCTTGCCCAAGGTCATCCAGCAAGTGCAAGTAGAAGAGTGGAGAATCAAACCCGGTTCTCCCAGATTAGAGACCGTGCACTTAATCACTACATATTAACCATTTAATTTGTTCTATTTGTTTCAGTTCTTGAGTAGATAGCTGTGCAGACAGCAGTCCCTTACACATGAGCTGCTTGCCCTAGCTTGGATACTTGCTATTGGGAAGCATCCAAATGCTTTCTTGAACCTCACAGGCTTTTCGTATCTTTTGTGTGATCTTTCCCAAACCTGCTTTGTGGCAATATTTTGAGGGAGATCACAGCAAAGCTGGGGTGGCACCCATGAAGATGTCCCAGTCCCCCAAGGAAGCCATTTCTGCACCACCAATGGAGGGCATTTGTGTTTTCTAGTTAGCAGTTGAATGACTGGAACATTATAACACTCTGCCTATGTGTTCCTCTGAATTCCAAACTTTCATTTTTTGAAAAAAGTAAATTTCTACCCCATTTGATTGTAGAGATATAACTTTCCCTTTATTCCTGTACAATGAAAGGGGAAAGGGATTTACTTTTGGATAGGGGGATTAAAGCTGGGGATCCAGATGACCTAATAGGAGATTGCTGTTATATCACTATAATAATATTCAATTACTATGAAAAAACCAGGTGGTATGGAGAATGGCTGCTGTGGGTGATTGAATCAGGGAAAACAGAAGGCAACCTGCCATGTGGAAGCCCTACTGCTGCTGCACTGTAGTGGCAGCCACAACAATGGGAAAACCACTCAAGCTGGTACCTGTGTATAAAACACCAGCCTGTGAGAGTTGCCCCATGAGTCAGATGCAACTCCACACCAAGAGCTCCTCAAGCCCAGCAGCCCAGGAAACCACTTGGCTCTCTTTCTGCTCCTGCAGGAGGATGATTAGATGCAAATGCGGACAGTGTTTCTCTACATTTGCTACTTATGCTGCAGTGGTCCAACAAGTGGAAGATCCAGAAGCCTTGCCATCTTTTGAATCTCTGTGCTCATCATTTGTAGCTACCAGAAATAAGCACATTTATAAATATGGACCATTTCATTAGGCAGCACATTCTGGTAAACTTGGCTCTTCTGTTATGTGAACCAGAACTATCAGAACATTTCCAAAGTCTGTGCTGCAAGGAAATAGCATACCCAGGCTGAGTTCAGACTGGCAGTTTGCAGTGGGAGCCAGTCATGGCAAAAAAGCCCTGGAAAAAACTGTTCCGGGTTCTCCCAGTCACACAGGGCTGACAGATGTGGGAGCATACCAGGAAGAGGCACGTGGGAGTGTTCAGACTGCTGGCCCAGACATGCGGTTGTAAACAACTTTCCCCTGGTAAATCGGCTGGATGCCTATATGTGTATGTGCCCATGCGCCCATACACATATAGGCATCCAGCCGATTTGGGGAGGATCCCATTGCGCATTGGGTGGTAGAGAGGAGCACAGCCAATCATATGTGCCTTATGTGATAGAGCGGAGCACAGCCAATTGTATGCGCCAGGAGCAACGAGGGTTTTCAGCTGAGTGTTCACACTTCCGGGAAGTGGACTGATGCATGATAAAGGCACTCTCCAGGATTTGCTACCACTTGTAACAGGTATCTTTTTAACGCGGGAGTGAAGCGGAACAGCACGGGTTGCCTACAGGTGGGGAACGCCAGGCAGATGTGCCTGTGTGAACGCCCCCTTTAATGCGCTTGGGAAATGAGGCTGAAAAGTGGCTACAGCGGGGCAAATTGCCAGTCTGAACTCAGCCCCAGATTCCCAAATCAAGGTGATTGTGCCAATATATTTCCAGGTATATATTCACTAGATCAGCTAGCATGTAATGAGAAAATAATAGCAAACGTGTTGCCATTAAGCCAGTTTCCTTCTCTCTATCCAGGGACTCCATGTGCAGATTTAGCTTCATGCCACTGAGACCACTTGGATCTGAGCAGCCAGCACCAACACAAGGGACTTTCAAATACAAACGATCACACGAGGTGTCTTAGCCATTGATTTGGAATTTCTTATTCTTCTCTGTTACTCTTATTTCCTTCCTGCCCCAGTTTTTGGCTGTCCCTATCATCAATGTGACCTCAGGAATCGAAGATTAGCCAGAAAAGGGAATTCACCTACCTAGATAGACCAGATTCTTGTAAGCTAATATCACGCTGCAGAGTGTTCTGACTGGCAATAAATACAGAAATAACTGATACCAGAAATTAATCTCTCTTACTACATGCCATGTGCAGGCATTAAAAAAAAAGGGGGTTGCTGTTCACTGGTGATGCAAGTTAATTACCGCACTGTCACCAGACATTATGTGCTCCCTGTCAAGCTCTTATGACAGGTCTTGGTATCTTGAGTCCTCATTCCAGTTGGTAGTGAATGGCAATGCATGGCTGTGTGATACACCTGTCATGTCATCCTGTGATGAGTCTGTAATGAACTTGGGCTAGCGCTGATCCCCATGAATGATGCCCATAAAGTTACTTTATTCAAAGTACCTTTTGTTAGTGTTACACATTAGGTATTCTGGGGAGAGATGCCAGCAAACCTGAAATGAATATTCTCCATAGGAAGCTCACATTCCTGCATGCTAATCAGCCAGGAGTATGTACACAGCATATGCTACAGGGCAGGAGCAATGTATTGCTTCTGTGCTGTAGGCTTAGATAAACTTTGCAAACCACACTGTCGAGCAGCCTTAAATATATATATATATATATATATATATATATATATATATATATATATATATATATATATATATATATATATATATAATGGCCTATTAATATTTAATGGCAGCTTACAAGTGTATCTGGTGACTCCCATTGTTCTTCTTACCACTGCCAAATGTTTGGTGATGGTACAATCTCAGCTTCCTGAAATGGGACAGCCTAATTTGCATATAATACACATTGTTTACCATTTGTGCAAATTGTGCAGTAGTTTGGGCCTTCTCTACAATTACACTGTGCTTGCTCCTGGCACCTCCTGCAAAAGTGGAGAAAACAGCAGTGGGAGGATACCTGACCATTTAGTTTCTCATCACTTCTGTTTATATTATTATTTTCTGAATTGGAGAGAACTACAAAGCATGGGGGGGATGTGGCAAATGAGAACACAAGTTCCACTTATGAGGTGAGCTCATTGTCTGAATGTGCACGTGTTACCAAATCATGACATGTGAGTGTTTTCCAGATCTCAAATTCTTGGAATTTGTGCAATAAAACCCCTCTTTTAGCATGTAGGGTTTCACCTTGCTTAGAAGGAAATGGCATGGCTTTGTAGCCAGGAGGAATATTATTTAGTCTGAAGTCTCATGCACACTTATTTGGGAATAAGACACACTGGTTTCAAAATTGTCTCACGTAAATTCTTGGGCAAGGTTCCATAACTTCAGAGCATCATCCTTTGACAGAAAGATATGACTGACTTTGGTGAGGACTTAGGGTCACCAACTTTTTGCAGGGCTCCTTTTTTATTCATAGTTGCCTGTCTTGTATATATTAAACAAGTGTACCTTTCCCCCATATGATGCTGGGAAAAGCTTCATTGCTACAATCTTATTTTTATTCTGCTTTTCATCCAAAGAATTCAGAATGTCATACATTTTGTTCCCACAACCCTGTGAGGTAGATCAGGCTGAGAAATGATTGTTCAAGTTAAATTCAGAGGAGTCCTGCCAGAAAAAGACATCTACGGCTTGCTGTCACACAGACTAAATAATCCAATTCCATTGCACTTTCAATACACTTTCCAAATGAATTTTGCCAGTTCAGACAGTAAAATTCAGTTGGAAAGTGGATTGTAAGTGGATTATTTAATGTGTGTGACTGCAGCCTATGAGGTTCTTTAGGGAAGATTTCCATGATATAGAGAAAACACAGAAAACCTAAAAACATATTCCATTTCTCATTTTATGGAGCCTTGAGAGATGAGGAAGTTGCCCTTGAAAAGCAGAGATGCTCTAGTATTCACATCACTAGGGTTGCCTACAGAAGAACCATCTCAAACTCATCTCCTTGTCTGGAATTCAGTAATACCATTAGACAAACAAAAGAGATAGGAAAGTCATTAGACTAACAAAAATCAGTTTATGTAGTAAGAGATCTACTAGCAAGTTCCATTATCTTAGTAGGTCCAGAGGTAAGGTTGCCAACTTTTTTTAAATGACAGGGCTATTCATAGAATCATACAGTTGAAAGGGGCCTCCAGGGTCATCTAGTCCAACCCCCTGCACAATGCAGGAAATTCACAAATACCTCCCCCCACCCCCAGTGACCACTGTTTCATGCCCAGAAGATGACAAAAAAACCCTCCAGGATCACCAGCTAACCTGGCCTGGAGAAAAATTGCTTCCTGACTCCAAAGTGGTGATCAGTATTTCTCTGGGTTTGTAAGAAAGGGCCACAAGAACTAAGCACTAAGGCAACCCTTCCTGGCCGCCCTCTCATGATCAGCCTAAGTTCACAGAATCAGCATTGCTGACAGGTGGCTATCTAGCCTCTGTTTGAAAACCTCCCAATAAGGAGAGCCCACCACCTCCCGAGGAAGCCTATTCCACTGAAGAACCACTCTGTCAGGAAGTTCTTCCTAATGTTTAGCCAGAAACTCTTCTGATTTAATTTCAATGCATTCATTCTGGTCCAACCTCTGGGGCGACAGAAAACAACTCCACACCATTGTCTATATGACAGCCCTTCAAGTACTTGAACATGGTGATCATATCACCTCTCAGCTGTCTCCTCTCCAGGCTAAACATACCCAGCTCCTTCAACCTTTTCTCATAGGACTAGATCCTTTTTGCACATACTACTGCCAAAACAAGTCTCCCCCATCCTATAATTATGCATTTGATTTTTCCTACCTAAATGCAGGACTTTATATTTATCCCCATTGAAATTCATTTATTTGTTTTAGTCCAGCCTGTCAAGATTATCCTGTAACTGTTGTACTTAGGGGTGGGTACAAAACTCAATCCCAAGTTTAAGAGTCTTTCTTCTTCTTTGGTAAGATTTCTAGATGATAAATTCACTACAAGGCTTTCTTTCTGCCCCTGGTCCTCTGTTTGCCTCTCTGGTTTAAAGAATCCCTATACTGTGTAGGGTTAGACCTATTCCTAAAATAATATGTAGATGAAGAGCTTTCATCACCGGAAGTAGTGTATTCTTCTTCAGTAGTCTCAAAATCTGAATGGTCTGCCCCATGTCACCCTTTATCCTGTAGCCTGACTCTGTTTTCTACCATATTTGTTACCCCTCCCAATTTAGTATCATCTGCAAATTTAATAAGCATTCTCTCTATTCCTTCATCCAAATAATTTATAAAGATGTTGAGGAAAACAGGTCCCAGGACAGATCCTTGAGGCACTCCACTTGTCACTCCTCTCCAAGAGGATGAGGAACCATTTGCAAGCACTCTTTGGGTGTAATCTGTCAACCAGTTATGGATCCACCTAACAGTCATAGGATCCAAAACGTCATTTTATCAACAAGAATATTATGTAGAATCTTATCAAAAGCCTTGCTGAAATCATGATAAGTTATCATCATCATAATCAATAATAATAATATCCCGCCCTCCTTGCGTAGCAGGTTCAGGGTGGCTTACAGTAGGTTAAAATACGTTAAAACACAGATGCATTGAAACAATGCAATAACATAGTATACAACAAATGGCAATCATAAATACATACAATTATGTCTATAGCATTCCCCAGCAAGGTAGTAACTTTCTCGAAAAAAAGATAAGCATATTGTACATGGAGCATGAAAAGGATGTTGTCAGGTTATGGTCAGCCAAGATATTAGGCATAGACCTCAGTAAGGAAACACCCTTTAAAAAAATCCTGCACTGAAATCTTCTGCTCTAGACAACTCTTTTTTTACCTGTTAAAAGAAAGATGCAGGAGCAATCTCAGTATGAGAGGGTCATAACATGGCTATGTATAATGTTACTAGATCTTATGGAATAGACAAGCTAGCATCAAAGAAGGGAGTTAATAGCACATCAGCAAACCAGAGAGCAGGGACCAAGGTTAAAAGTACAGACATTCCAGAAATCCATCAGTTTTAACCAGTGGGGCTCATCTAATGTTACGGCCCAGCCACACTTTTATTTCAGTTCAGTTCAGGCATCAGATGGAGTAGTTGTCTCCAGTGACAAGGAAAGGCCCTTCAAAATTAAAGTCACACAAACCATACTACAATGGACTAATAACTCACCACAGCAAGGTGCTTGCAGGCAAAATAATTTAAAAAGACCTAGAAATTACTTAACAGCAATTCTGAGAGTTTACTTTTGAGGATGAGACGATGCTGCAAAAATACATACATAAGTAAGTGCCGTCAAGTCACAGTGGACCTAGGGTCATCCCAGCAAGGGGTTTTCAAGGCAAATGAGACACAGAGGTGGTTTGCCATTGCCTTCCTCTGCAGAGTCTTCCTAGGTGGTCTGCCATCCAAGTAATGACTTTCCTAGCTTCGAAGATCTGACAGTATTGGGCTATACCATTTCGCCGTCCCTCTCCACTGCAAAAATAGGAGAACATTATTCCAAAGCACACAGTATTTCATCTACTGATCCTAACCACATAGAAACAAGCATTGGTTTTGTATGTGCATGGGTCAATGACATGATAATAAAAACAATGGGTTCTGCTTCTTAGCCATCATACTAGAAGGTGAAAGCTGTATCGCTTAATGCACAACAATTGGAGAGCTTGCCACCTGTACATTTCCTCTAATATCACTGTAAGGAAAAGGGCTAGATTTGCTTTGTTTGTGTGGTGTTTTTTTTATAAAATAATCCAGACCAGGTAATTCCTCCAAGCAGAAATTGGGTGATGTGTATCTCTGGTTGTGACATGCTGTGACTACGCTCTCTCACACACACAAATATAAAATAGTGTTTGTTGTGTTTTAACTGGTTGTTTCTGGGCTTTTATATATTGTTTCCTGCTTAGAGATTTAAAGATCAGGGAGTCTAAAATTGGAAGCAAATAATGTTATGTATGTTTTAAAATCTTTAGTAGCTTAAAACTGCAAGCTTTCAAAGCAAAGAAGATCCTTTACCAGGCAAGGAGTTTTAGAACATAAATGAAATAAAATAGGACTGTGTAGGAATATCTGGCCCCCTTTTTAGTTAAAGGAGGTGGTACCTCATTCATCTTCTATTCAATATCTCTCTCCTCAATGAGGTCTCATATTCTGTGGATTAACAAAGGCATCACTCAGAGCTGTGCACTCCTCTCTTAACTTTCACACTTGCAGTTACCAACTCAAATACAAGAAACCTTTGAGCTCAATTTCTGTGCTGAAATAACAGGAAAGAAAAACAACAAACAATGAACTGAATTTCCATTTGGTTGCCAACAGGAATGGCTTGGGTCCCCTTTGACACAATGTTACCCTAGACCTGAGAATAACAAGCTATTGAAAGAAGAACTGACCATAAAGCTATTCCCTTTTAAAAGGGAGGGGAGAGACAGAACTGGACTTTTGAAGACCTACAATGAAAACCCTCTTCAGGTAAAGGTTGGTGGAGTGAATTTCTGATTGCAGCCTCATCATTCTGCTGCCTGCAGTCTTTCCCTCCATTTCATTCAATAGTCTGTCATGCTTGTTACTGGGAAATGAATTCCCTTCACCCTGACATTTTATATACTTACTGAAATGGCATGTAATGAACATTCTACCAAACTGTCAGCTTCTAACAAAATTAACTTTTTTTCATTATGCTTAATTTTTTTTAACAAAAGCCAAGTCTTGTAGTTAGGTACAACCCCATAGGAGATATTTGCTGTTGTACAAATATGAAGATTTCTACTTGCAAACCAACCTTGTCCCTACATGACCTTATTTTCTTTTCTCCCCAGTCTTCTTAGAGCTTGATCTCCTGGAAAAAAATCTGCCTAAAAGTTCCTTTCCTTTCCGCCTTTCCATTTTGACATCATTGACACAAATGCAATGAAATTATTTTTTAATTGTCTTGAATCTGCCTAGATAACTTTACATGACACTTTTACTATAGGGTTTGCTCCAATGCAGCTCTGTCTGCTCATAATATATATAACATTTGTTTCTTAGACAATACTTACATCAGTTATTAGGCAGTATTCTTTTTGCATTGCATAGGTAAGCTCTTGCATTAAGAGCTGACCCCAACAAAGCTGCTAACAAACCCCATTGCTCATGGATGCTCCACAATAATACCACACCAAACACACTGACTGCAATAACCTCCAGTAACCACCAATTATTTTTCCTCATTGCAGAAACCTCCCTCCTCACCCTGGATAGTTCTGAGGATTTGATTCTTCCCCTGTCATTCAGTCTTCCTTTCATTTCCACAGATAGTTCTGTTTCCTTGCTATAAACAAAAGCTGTTCTTGCCAGACAACTTGGCTATGATGATTGCCCATATGACATCATGCATTTCTATCTTTGGTTTGGTGTTCTCTATGGGAACTGGACCTTATCCCAGGAAATCTACTTGTCTCCACTTGGTGCACCTAATTATTCTATACCATTCTTTAGAAAGGAATTTAACATGATCTAGTCTGAATTCTTCAAAGCAACACACTATGGCTTTGGTCCCATTCTGGAACACAAGGAATCACCTATGCAGAAAAAAGGAAAATAGTTGAGATTTTGTAAAATGATAATTAAGACTGCTTATGACAAAAAAAAAGGCTGAGAATACACTGAAATGCACTCAGACAACCTGCATTGTGTCCTTAGGTGCTGGATGAAAACTGGTCACATGGGACAGTCATTGATTGACTCATTATAATGTTCTTTTTCAAAGCTCTGTTGCATTGTTTGTATGCATTATACTGTTTGAATGCATTTTTCTGTCAATTTTAACCTGGTTTTCTTATTTTATTGATTTAATTATGTAATCTATGCCTTGAGTATCAGTGACAGAGGAAGTAAATAAGAATGTAAGCAAGTAAGTAAATAAGTAAATAAGGTCCTGAAACTGATCATTCTGTGCTAAAGTTGATAGTGTGGTCAGCTGCCTAGGGATATGGTGAGCTCCCCCTCACTGGCAGTCTTTAAGCAGCTGCTGGACAAATACTTGCCAGAGATGCTCTCGTCTGATTCTGCTTGGAGCAGGGGGTTGGACTAGGTGGCCTGTATGGCCCCTTCCAGCTCTGTGATTCTATGATTCTAAGGTTGTCACACACCACAGTGTTATAGAAATGCTAAACAATAAAACCTCTTTTATCTGTGGACACTACTAAATTTGGACAAAATAAACTTCCAAGAAAGTAGGTAAATTAGCCCACTTTTAATTCTGCAAACTCATATGCATCTATCAGTCAGCCAGATGGGTTCTTCTAGATCAGTGCATGCTGAGTTTTCATTTTCACCACCTTACCCTATGCAAGTTGGCTGCAGGTAAATAGTAGATTAGTGCAGCCTTTCTTAATGATATCAAATACCTCTTTGGGAAGAGGCCAAACTATATTATACTGACAGTGCTGCTGCAATAATAACTGCTGTATCTCTAATGTCATATCGCATGACTTTGACAGACTGGTGCACTAAGATGGAAAAAGGACCACAGGAACAATGAACAACCAATGGATTCTTATCTCACCTGTTTCTCCTGTTCAGCCTCCACTCACTTAGACAGCACCAATACTAAACATTGTTGTTTTAAATGGTGACCAATGTGTTCTGTATTTAAATACAATATAAACAACTGTTAGTGCAGCTGCCTTGGGGAATTTTGTCTCAGTAGCTGTCATGGTAGACAAGTCCCCCGGCACCCATAGTAGAGTCCAGTTTTTCTACAGCATAGGGAGCTACTCATTATATTCAGGGCTCTATGGAGCGTGTTTCCATGGAAACAGGCTGGCATGTGGCTGTTGACAGCTTTGGATAGTATTATTCTGAACACTTGGACATATAACAGGTACCCTTTCCAGGTAGGAAACAACAGTGGAAATATATAACAATTAGATAATGAGGCAAACATCTACTCTCTAAGAATTATTTATACAGTGAAGGCTAGGGCTACAGTTACATGCTACTCATTGATTTGAATCAATGCCTGGACTCCATTCTGAGTCCATTGAGGTCAACTTTGCACAGGATGGCACTGTTAGTACATTATTGTTACCCCTCTTGGGCATCAAACAATTATTTTTATTCATTTTATTTTAATGAATCTATACCCCACCTTTATACCCCCATGAGGGGCACCAAGGTGACTAAAAAACTAGCACAGTGTAGTGGTTAAGAATGGTGGACTTTAATCTGGAGAACTGGGTTTGATTCCCCACTCCTCCACACAAAGCCTGCTGGTTGACCTTGGACCAGTCACAGTTCTCTTAACTTTCTCAGCCCCACCAACTTCACAAGATGACTTTTGTGGGAAGAGGAAGGGAAAGTGATTGTAAGCCTCTTTGAGACTCTTTAGGGTAGGGGAAAAGTGGGGTATAAAAACCAACTCTTCTTCTAAAATTAAAACATGCATAATAAAATCACATTATGTTACTATGAGTATTACTACAACTTTTGTTTAGCCTCTCTTTCAACATTTGATGTAAGTGATTCCATTATAAATGATCCAGCACTCTGATCTAAGAAGGCCTTTGCTATCTATTCATGTTGCAGTGAGCGACTCAGCTTGCCTGGATATTGGGAGGTGCTAGTTCACTCTAAGTGTGTACAGGTTTTCTCTCCTTGAATGGAATACCTCTCTTTGTCTTAACCTGGGAGCCGCCCTCTGACCCTTCCTCTCTCTCTTTGTCCTCTTGCTTATGTGACATGGAGACACATGCCTCTGCAGGGCTGTCCTGTACATACAAAGCTCTTATACTGCCAAATACATGAAGCTGGACAAGCTGGCCATTAGTGATAGGGAAAGTAGTCATTATATTAGGCTTCTTTCTCTTCATTTGACTGGAGCTTGAATGGGAACTGGATCTACTTAAATAAATGTAAGTTTTCCTTCTTTGCAATATATATTTTTGGGAGATTTATTTACTGCACTCAGTATCACGCTTCTATGACTAGACAAACTCTGCTATATTAACCAAATATCCCAATAATCCATTCTTAACATTCCAAATTGTATTGTGCGTTGAGTATCTCCCTTCTTAAACATGATGAAGCACATTTGCACATGCCATAACTAAATGGAACTATTTCTAAAAGGACTGGCCATGTGTGCCTAAAAGAACACATTCACCAAGTTAGGTGTAAAAACTGATTTGCTACAGGTTCCTACTATGAAGGGGGAAAAGGATGATGGAAAAAAAAAAACCCAATCAAGTAGGTCTTTGTTTTGGAATAAGAGTACTTTATTTTGGAGGATGTGTATGGATGCTTGTCTCATTTTCTAACCAATGTGAACTTGCTAATCCTACAGCTGATACATCTGTTGAGTTTTTCATATTTGTGTAGCTGTGGGTATTACATATTTCTCTAAATGAGGGTTATTCAATATAAAATGATTTGGAATTTTGAATAGCTACAATTTTTGAACAATCAATTTTTCCTCACTTTCTACATATTTCTTCTTGACATTTATTTTTCTAGTAAAATATTCTCTGTGCTTAAAAATAATCTAGCATAAGATGGTTTTGTTCCTGCACATCCTAAATCCTTTTGAATAGCAGAGAAGATTATCATCATTTTACCCAATTTTATCACAAAGCTCCATCCTCCTCTGTGCATGTTAGCTGCCCAGCCTCATGGCCATTTTATCCTAAGAAGCTTTTCTTTTGCATTGGCCTTACCCACGTTTAACCAACTTTTCATCATGAAAATGTCTTAGACAGGAGACTGGTTGCATACGTTCCTCAGACCTCGAGCTTAGCTCTCTACCTAGTTCTGGTGCAAACCCTTGTTCCTGTCTTTCATCTATCTCTGCTGCTAGGTTTCCAATATCTGCTTATTCTTTTATTCTCTTCAGGATTTTTTAATAGTCTGGGCTTCCATAAAAATGTTCAACTTCATCTTACAAAGTTAAAGCATAAAATACTGAAAATTCAAGGTATCAATTAAACTAAAACAACACTAAATATAAAACACAGATAAAAGCAGTAATAAGTAGCAAATTAAAAGTAAGTATTCAAAATAACAGACAGAACCCTGTAATTAACAAACTGTATCAAATGTAATAGTGAATTTGGCAAACAACCTATGGTTGTTACCTATTGCCTGAAGCTTAAGAAATCATGTACCAGGTGGTGCATTATTGTGAGGAGGGTATGTCATAAAAAGGATGCCACCATGGAATAGGCCCTGGGATTTATTGCCCCTGTGCTTACTTAAGGGGGGGGGGCAATGAACATGAAATTAAGCAAACTCTGGAGGATGGCAGAAGACAGGAGAGCCTGGCTTAATGTGGTCCATGGGGTTGCAAAGAGTCAGATTCAACTGTGTGACTGAACAACAACAGCAACATAAAGCAGATTCATATTGGAAAAGGCAGCCCTTTAAATACCTTAGCCCCAGAATGACTGAGTGTGATGATGCTCACAGTTGTTCATCTGTATCAGTGCAACCATAGATAATCACAATGATAAATATAGCAGGGAGTAGGCCACCACTACTCAAAACACCTGACTTTCACCCAAGCTGCATCAGACAAAGGGTGATAACAAAAATGATATAGGTTTTTTTTAACTGCCCTGCTTTTCCAAGGTAGTCAGATGGCTGTTACAGTTGTAAGCCATCAGTACAAATCTCTGGCTGTGATAGAGATCAGAAGAAGAGGCAGTGCCCACTCCCCATGAATTACAGACTCAGTGATTGAACCCTCTCTGAAGAAGATTAAAAAATATTCATGGTTTAGGAGATGAATTCCTTTTTGCTCATCTTATTATTCAGCTCAGCTCCAGTTAAACCAATTTAAGCTCCACAACATAAGAGTTATTAAAAAAATGGGGGAAAGAACTATGCCTGTCAACTTTTCATTACATTACTGCTCAGCTTTCACCTTGTGAAAAAAGGAGACTTTAAAAATTTAACTGTGTTAAAGGGTAAACCAGACATGGAAGATGAGAGAGTTAAAAGACAATGGCTGTAATCAGTGCTCCCTCTAAGCTGTGGAGTCTTGTGAGCAAAAATTCTACTTTGTGAGCTACTGGCATTAAAGTTGTAAGTGAGCGATTTGGCTGCTGCATAAATTAGTTTGCTCTGGAGCCATCCTTCCTGAGCTAAGACAAAAATGTGTGAGTCGGAGGCTTAAAAACTGTGAGCTAGCTCACACTAAGTCAGCTTAGAGGGAACACTGGCTGTAATGCTGTCTCCTAACCCCCTCTTATATGAGCCTGAGACCCTCACAGAAGCATTCCAGGGAACTCATCCACTACACTTCATCTTGTTATTTATTATTTACTCTCAAGTCTATAATGTAGAAAATGAGGACAAGATTTTCTCTGGGAGGGGTGATCCCTTCAGACATTCTGGGTTAATGAGTTCCTGTTGAGTATCTTATATATATATATATATATATATATATATAAAGACCTTACATATTGACACTTTCTGGCTCTCTCATTGGTTGTGCTGTGCACTCCATTAGCCATTGGCCCATCAACCGCCACTCAAGAGTACTCATCTGCCATTGGCTGGGGGCTGGGTCCGCTCCTCTCCCCCACCCACTGCCAGCCTGGCCACTTCCCTGACAGAATAAATTGCCAAAACAGCTGTGTCTCCTGATGAAGATGCTTCTCCTGCTTGGCTCCTGTGGGGCTAACTTTTCCCTCAGTGGCTGTTGCTAGGCAACCATGCTTGGTTCTGTCAGCAAAAAAGGCAAAGGCAGGAGGTCCTTTCCAGGCCTACTTTGGCCTTTGTGGGGAACTCATTGGGGCCAGTCCTGACTAGGGTTGCCAGCTCCAGGTTTAGAAATTCCTGGATATTTTGTGATGGAGTTTATGAAAGCCAGAGTTTGGGGAGGGGAGAGGCCTCAGCTGAATAGAAAGCTATAGAGTCCACCCTCCAAAGCAGTTATTTTCTCCTGGGGAACCATTACTGCCAATCTCCAGGTGAGGGCTAGAGATCACTCAGAATTAAAATTGCTCTCCAGATGGCAGAGATCAGTTCCCCTGAAGAAAATGGCTGTTTTGCAGGATGGACTCTGTGTCATTATATTCTGCTGAGGTTGCTTCCCACCTGCTTGGGTCCCCACTGTGAAGAAAGACGGTACTTTTCCTAGGTAGAGGCTGCAGGTGTGGTGAGAGATGGAAAGCTGAAGTCAGAGGGGCAGATAAAGGTAGGCTGATGATTGGCTGGGAAGGAGATAGGATTGCCAACTCCAGGTTGGGAAATTCATGGAGATTTGAGCGGTAGAGCCTGGAGAGGGTGGGGTTAGAGGAGTGGTGGGACCTCAGACAGGTATACCACCATAGACTTGACCCTCCAAACCTGCCATTTCTTCCTAGGGAACCATTGTTGCCAATCTCCAGGTCAAGGCTGGAGATCACTCAGAATTACAGCTGCTCTTCAGCTGGTACACATCAGTTCCCCTGGAGAAAATGGTGGACCCTATGTCATTATACCCTGCTGAGGTTGCCACAGCAAATTGATGCTGAGTGCCCAAGGGTGGGGCACCCACCTAGAGCCTCTTTCTAGAGCTCTTTGTATTTATTTCTATACCAGGCCTTATTCCTAGTAACACATAAGTATGATGACTCCTGAACAGAATATTTCCATGCAAGAGAAACAAATAAAGACATTTTCAGGTCTCTCCCCCCCACACTATACTTGTACCCTTTTCAAATTAGCACCAAAGGAAAGGGCCATAACTCTATGCCCCCAAAAGGTTTCTTTAGGAATCTGATGAAGCAGCTCCAACTCACACTCTTCCCACGAGTTGGGCCAGTTTCATCTGATCCTACTACACTGGTTGCCAGAGCAGGTTGAGTCTCCCCGCCCTTCCTGGAGGGACTATAAAGTCTCAGCTGGCAGCCTACAGTCGTGCTGTGAGAGTTTTGCAGCCCATGTTATAGAACTTTGCATGGGCCCTGCAGGGCGGGCCAATGTCTGACCAGAACTATGCTCCCCTGCTTTTGCTCCATCTATGGAGCAGGAAATCTGATTCCATTGGTTAGGGTGTTAATGGGCATGGTTTGTTTGTTTTTTAACTTATGCTTCAGTTGGATTGCTGTTATATATTCAATGGGTACTATTAATGCTAGCTATTTGGGATGGTATTTTCCATGAGTCCTATGGCATTTAGACATTCTATGGAATTGATTTTTTGCCAGTGATGATATGTAAACATTGCTGAACATACAGAGTTTTGATAGCTTGTTATATTATTAAGTCCTCTAGTTTAAATTAGGTGGGAATTTTGTCTTTTCTTGGTTTTTCTACCTGTTTAGATTACCATCTATGATATGCACTGATCAACTCAGCATCCCAGTGACACTGAGGGCTGGGAGTAATGGCAGTGGGAGGAGAGTTTTCCACAGAAGAGCTCAGAGATATAAGCATGATAGGGGCTCTTCTAATATCTGACCTATTCCTAGGAATGAATGTGAACAGGCCCTTGGACTCACTTTGTCTTTGTCACTGATGCTATGTAATGCCAGACTGGTTAAACACAAGACCAACGCTCTGTGTGATATTATCTGACATAGTGGCTCTAATCTGGCCTGCCTGAGACCTGGTCTGGGGCTGATGAAGTGATTCCCAAGAGACTTGGTCCTTCATCAGTCATGAACAGGAAGATGGTAGGGTGGAGCCATAATTCTCATCCATGATGTTTTCATCTGTCAGAGGATCTCTGCACTGGAAATCCTTGACATTTACTGGTGTGGGGTGCTGGGGAAGGGTGGGCCATCTTGTTGGTTTACTGTCCACCCACCTCACCAGCATATATCCTGCTGAGGCTGGCAGAAGCAGTCTCTGAGTGGGCATTGCAGGACCCTTGACTGGTGGTCCTGGGTGATTTCAATGTTCACATAGACACTGCTTTGTCAGGTGCCACCTCAAGCTTTATGTCTTTCATGGCAACACTGGGACTCTCCCAGGTTTTTTCAGCCCCCACACGTGACCCTGGCCACACACTGGATTTGATTTTCTGTGCAGGTGTTGATCTGGATACGGCAGTTAAAGTTGAGCTGCTGCCATGGTCAGATAATTTCCTCCTGAAGGTCAATCTAATATTTGTGCCTTTCCTCTGCAAGAGTGATAAGCAGATTTCTACTTGCCTGTGGAGATTTATAGATCCATTAGGATTCCAGAATGCTCTGTGGGATTTCCCAGGACCTGTCAGCAGTTCTCTCAATGAGCTTACCAAGACCTGGAATAGGACTCTTTGGAGGCCATTGACCAAATTGCTCCCTGAAACCCTGTGTTTCCTTGTGCTTCTTCTGCCCCTAGTACATTGAGGAGCTTAGAGGATTAAAGGGGTTGCTAAGAAGATATGCCTAGTATCTTTCATGCTACTGATAGTTGTAATAGATACCACAGTAAAAGGCTGCAATCCACAGCAGACATGTACATAAAATACTATCTCATATCCTTTTAAAGAGATATGCTCTCAACAGCTGTCTCTATGGACCTCCCCCCCCAACCCACCCACCCCAAACTGTTTGTCAAATCCCCCAGAGTTTCAAAAGCGGGTTTGTGATTTGATACAAGGGCATTTCAAAGTGAAAATCAAGCAAAAAACAACTAAAATTCAGGGGAGCAACACTCTGTGTTCCTGTTCATATAGATGACATCAGAAATGTGGAATGCCCTATGAACACACACAAATACACCTCCCAGTTCAGTAATTTTTTTCCACCAGTGATCAAAGTTTGGCGATAAACTCAGCTCTGAGTTAAGACATCATTAAATTCATCCCTGAGTTGTTTTTTGGGGTTTTTTTTGCAATATGCACCTGCTTACCACAGGGTTTGAATTTACAACCTTTATACGATGATCACAATCCTTAACTCACTGAACTAACTAGGTGCTTTGTATGAGATGAAGAGAAAGGCAGACCCAACACCTCCCTCCCTCCATGATTCTGCAAAAAGCAAGGGAAAGGAGGGGAAAATCCAGGCCCACACAGACACATTTGGGATCAGGGAATCCCCTAATCCTTTATAGTTACTGATTCCTTTTGGACTTTTTAAAAGTTTGCCTGAATGGGAGGACATTTCCTCTTTTGTCTTTGGAGAAGGAGAGAAAGAAAACAGAATGGAAACAGGGGCGGGGGAATGGACAGAGAGCAAAGAAGCCACATCAACTAGTCTGCTTATTGTTCACTGTGAATTGGTAGCAGATGGAGCAAAAGGTCTAGCACAAAATCCCATCCAGATAACTCAGGGCAACACCTTGGTGACTGCAGATTCAGCCCCAAATGCCCATAAAACAATGCAGAAGGTCCCAAGTAAACTGATGCACAACAAGAGTGGGAGCGGCATGCAGTGCAGAGAGATATTTCTGTTCCAACATGGCTGTGGTAAAACTTCCAGGGGGAAAGATGAGTGCAAATCTCCCTATGCCTCATTGTATTTCTTCATCTTCTCCTGTGCTTTCAGATAACCAAAATAAATTGTCCTTCCCTTCTTGACCAAAAGTGATCCCATCCTATAAATTATTTTACAACCCATGTATGTGTTTTGGGCCACTAAAACATTTAGCACAAGAGAGGGTAAAATTTAATGCCAAACCTGTTCATTCACCAGTTATACAGGATGACCCTCTGTGGTTACTGAGGGGTGGGGGCACTAGGGATGCAAATGTCACAAACTCATATAGCTTTGGGGAACCAGGGAGCTGAGCAAGGCACTCCTGGCGGAAAGTAGCAACATACTTGTCATACTTAAGCATCTTGGCTGTGTTTTTCAAAATATGGAGGGACAGGGGAAATGGTCTGGAGGCCCATGTGGCTGTTGAAAGCCCTGGAACTGCTGCCTGATGAAGCAATGAATCCAACGAGAGATCAGCAGACAAATTTACTATCAACCTTGGTTTTCACAAGCACGTCATAAAGAAACCGTCAAATGTAATTGCTAGTATGCAGCCTGTTCTCTATCTAACAGGCTATGCTGTGAACACAGGAAACTAAAGCAAGAAATTTTAGGAGCCCTGAGACGTAACACAACATGAAGCCCTTAGGGAATGTGAATTTCCCCCTGAGGGTTATGCGGACTCTAATACAAATGTGCAGCATCCGTAATTAATAATGCAAAAGAGCCTCCATTCTCCATTACTAGGAATTCTGCCTGTGCAAGGCAGGCAAGCTGTTTCGATTCTCTAATAAGACAGGATCCACCAAATGTTTATTTTATGACTTGTTTCTCTTGAACAGAAAATCAGCTACTGGGTGGTAGTAGAGAATGCTCATTACAAGAAAACATGCATTCAAGAGCACAACAAAAAATATAGCCTGCTTGTGGGAAATTACCCTGTCTGCAAGGGGATAAGCCGGCCCGGCACCCCACAGAATGATGAAGGAAAATAAAGATTGAGAACAAAGAGATTTTGAGCAAATCAGATCAGTACATCACTGGCAAAACAATTCCAAGCAAGCACTTGTGGCAGCCAGCCTGTTCTTCCATAATTGTTTCAGCAAAAAGCCAGAACAGCCACACTAGCTCCTTAAAACAGCTATAAAAGGTTTTCAGATGCTTGATAATGAAATCTATGTCCTGATGGACTCTTTTCTCTTTCTTGCACACTCAGAATGGTAGTTTGCTATTGTTGGATTGCTCATGAGTGCTGCACTACTGGCTCTCTTATTTCTAAAGAAGTAAAAATGAAAATAAAGCATTTGTGTTTGCAGTGGAAAAACTACACAACTGGGATGCAAGCCTACAGCACTTACTCATACAAGCTAACTTTGTTCACTTGGGCATTTCTACTATCGCTGTCCAGTAGCCCAGACAATGTTAAGGCTGATCAGCTTTGCTGTGACTTCCCAGAGGTATGAAGATCTAAGGCACAGAACAGGAGAAATGTGACAAACACATTTCTGGAATTCTCTTCATTGAAAAGGTCTGCACAAACAAAAGAATGGAAAACTCTTCTGAGAAGTAATTTATATATTGTTGTTGAAGGCAACATTTAGATATTAACTGGAAAGATCTATGCACCACTTTTTGATCAAGTTGCCTCCAGGGAACTTTCTAAGAGAGTAAAACAACACAAGAATAAACTACAATGTCAGTGAGACAACAACAAAAGAACACAATTATAGTCCATTAAAAAGCTTCAGCAAGCAAAGCAGTGTTGGTGCCTAAAAGAAAGTAAGACAGTTAGTAAACAAATTGAGTGTGGGGAGGGTGTTCCATGGCTAGAATGCCACAGCAGATAAGGCTCTGTCTTTGTTAGCTAGCTGCTACTCATCTAACTTGCAGGGGTAGAGGCACCCACAGCAGGGTCTTGGCTTACAATATTAATACATATGCAGCTTGGTACAGAAGAAGGTATTCCTTCAGATACCAGGGTTATCACCCAGGGACATTTAGGTGATAAAAGGTGGAACACATAACTTTTAACTGTGCCTGTGAACAACCCAGTAATGATATACTTTTCAAAACTTGACTCAGTGCTGCTTTCTCTGCACTCAAGCATCAGTGAAATATGTCCAGCATGGTGGATCCCAATTAATGACTAGACCACAGTATTCTGAACTAGCTGACATTTTGAATGCTTTTTAGATGCATCCCAGTGTATAATACATTGCAATAATCTAACCTGGATGTTATAAAGACATACATGATCTCTGAGCCATAAATGATACTTGGTCATCCACAAGCATGGCTGGATCCAAAAGTACCCCTAATTACAAACAAAAAATTCACACAGCAGTAAACATGAGGCAAGCTATGAACCAGGTCTCATTTCTTGGCAGAAAATCTAGATAGATAGATAGATAGATAGATAGATAGATAGATAGATAGATAGATAGATAGATAGATAGATAGATAGATAGATAGATAGATAGTTTAATCACCACTCTTGCTTTCCTGGAACCATTCAGTAAGAAGTTGCAGAGTTGAGATGACTATTCCGCTTGTTTAATCTTGGAAGGTCTAAAATATAGTCAGATTGGCTGTTCTGAAATATTAAAAAGGTATCATGGGAGGCCATACAACAGCCTGCTGCCATTTCAGCTATATTTCCTTATTGTTGTACCAGTGTTGTTGTCATGACCTGGCAGGTCAGGAATGAAGACAGAATTTATTTTGATTGGATTAGATGATTGATTTCTAATTCTCTAAATCAGATACTGATATCTCAGAATGAATGTATCTGAAAGATACCCTCATACATACTTAACACTCGATATCTGGTTTAGGGTCCACTGCAACCCACCCAAAATCCGTTATTTATTTTTTGGCTTTTTTATCAGCATCTGTAAATCAAAGTCAAAGGTAGCAAATGCCAAGAGTGCTAGTGATATCTCACAACATATGACTAATAGCACAAAAGGTCAATATTAAACAGCTGACCTGGATCAAGCCTCTCTTGTAACTTTCTGCCTCATTGAGTTGCTGTCTCTTTTCCAACTCTAGTCTGAAGATATACTTTTTCTCCCTTGGCCACAGTCATTAACTCCCCTCCCTGTGATATTATTTATGTATAAATTTCAAGAAGCATCGCAGAGGGCAGTTTGCATGAAAAATGTTCAGGATGAAAGATGAATTTAGTTCTGTAACAGATTCCATTGCCTTAGCTTCTTTTGCCACAGTTACTTTCTTATCTCCCACTCATCTCAAATCACAGTAACCATGATCGGTTTCCTAAATTTGCTTGGTTAAAATCAAAGAAGAGGATAATCCCATTGAAACAAGTCATAGGTGTTGAACTTGCAGGCAAGACAGACTCCCCATTTTATGCTTACTAGCTGTAGAATCAATCTTAATTCATTAACATTTATTAGGATGAATAGAGATCACATGAACAAATGAAGCTCCCTCATACTGAGTGAGACCATTGGTCTTTAAAAGTTAACATTTTATGCTCTGATTGGCAGTGCCTTTCCATGTCTCAGGCAGAGGTCTTTTAATATCACCTTCTGCTGGCTCTTTTTCACTGAAACAATTGAGAATTAAAGCTACCAGTCAGGTGCTCTCCTATTTATCCACAGCCCCACCCAAATGGATGCATGCATGTTGGTAGGGATCTTGTTGCATGCCTGTCATTTGCTGTCTGTAAGGAACAATCCAAACCCTGTGTACCAACCACATCTTGTCAGATGATAAGTTCCAACTGTTACATTGTGGAAATGTGCAGATGGATGGTAATCAATTGAAACCTGATCTGAATATGACCACACCATCACTGGTAGCTGCAGTCATTCATGAGCTGAGCCTTAGATCTTCTTGCCTTGGTGCAGTCAGCCTGGAAAGTCTGCTAAACAGTGTCATGGATGCACAGTAGCTCTGGTGTTATGGTTTTATTTGCTTTACAAGCTACTTTTTCATCTGTCCATTAGGGGAAATCTATTCTCCAGTAGGGTCATGGATGGTCAGGTCAGGAGGCATAATTACATGACATGGGAGGGAGGGAATGATGATTCCAATAAGGCTGTGAGAAAACATACATATGCAAAACAACCTCTGTGATAACATAGACTTATGAGAACACCAAATGTCAATTAATTTCCTCGCTGTTTATATATACAATTGGCTGCAGAGCAGTTATAGATTGTGTGAATATCAAAACATATATTTTTTGTGAGCACCCCATGCATTAACCAGTGTGAGTGTTGATCTAGGCCTCAAGAGACCCTGGTGCAGATCTTTAGTCATGGGGGCAGTTTGGGCTAGTGGCAATCTATTAGCCTAATCTACCTAACATGATTGCTATCAGGATAAAATGGAGGAGGAAAGAACCATGGAGGACAGGAGAGGCTGATCTTCTGGGAAGAAGGGTAGGATAAACAGGTATGAAATAGTTAAGGTCTTGGATGACAGTACATGAAGGCAGGGATGCACAAGTCCTCCCGTGGGATGTTTTTAGAGGAATCACAGCATCCTGCCCACTTGTGCATCTGACTGACAATGCTGCTTCCCACAAAGTCATCCTGCATGATCTCGCTCCTGTAATCCCTCCACACAGGAAGCAAAAGAAAAGATCCCCTTTGCTCTTGGTGTTTTCGCAGAGCTTCCCATGCAAACAGAAAATGTGATCTGCTCTGTATTAAAAAGCATTAAGCCAATCATCAAACTAAAATTGTTCCCGAGAATATTTATTTAAAATATATTGAGATAAGTATTTTGGGAATAGACATTTCCTCCCTGTAAAAGAATGACAATAATGTTTTCCAATGATTTCATCGATGATAAAGCATTTTCCAAAGCTTTAAACCAAACCATTGCTTCGTTTCTAAATTCAAGGGCAGAGCTAGCCCCGCAGAATAGCAAAAAATTAGATGAAGCCAACAGACATTTTTCAGACCAAAAGAAGTAATTTCATCCGCAAATTGCTGGAAAAGCCATATAAACATCTGCAATACATATCTGCCCATTACTTTTTAGAATCTAAATAGAAGTAGAGCATAAGTGGTAATTGTGTTAGCTCTGGAGATAATGTAAGGAATAATGCCTTTTCATCTGAATGTAATGAGGTTGCAATTCCACTGAGGTATTCAAGGGACACTGAGAGTGTTAAACTACAGTCAGTACATCCAGGAATTATAAACTGCATTTATGAGCATTTGGGGAGAAAATGGTGGCATGCTTATTGTTAATTTAAAAACATATTTCCCCCAGTTTGCCATTTGTTCTTTCTGACCCCACGATAACTGTGCCACTTTCCTTGGGTTTTGGTCCCATCCCTAAGGTTAGAAGTCACAGTATTATCATTACCATTCTCTTTAATTAGGAGTCATCAGCAATTTTAGGAATCAGTGAAAGAGGATATTTCGTAGACTTAAAATATTTCAGCTGTATGTCAAATTGAATGCAAATGCCAAAAATAGAACTCACTGAAATGTAATAATTGCATATATTTGAATGGTTTGAATCCCTGCTTTGCCATGGATGCTTGCTGGACGACCTTAGTCCAGAACATACTCTCTGTTTAATCTAACTCACAGGGTTGTTGTAAAGATAAAATGGGGGGGGGGGAGTAGAATGATGTAAACTGCTTTGGGTCCCCATTTGGGTCCCCTGTATTATAGAAATACAGGAATTAAATTCTGAAAACAAGTACATTTTTAATCAATTGCAAGGTGCCCTTCTAACTACAGAAAGGAGGAGCATGGCTCAGTGTTAGAGCTTTTCATGAAGAAGGCCTTTCTCTAACATCTCTAGTTAAAGGATCACATGTAACTGATACTGAGAAGGACCTAAAGAACCACCACCAGTCAGAGCAGATACTACTGAGCTGATGAGATCAGTGGTCAAAGGCAGTTCCATATGTTCAAGTGAGGGGAAGGCAGGGGTCTTTTTGTAGAAAAAACAGCTGCAGGAGCTCATTAGGATATGGTATGCTAATGAGCTATTAGGCTGTTAGCATATGCCACGCCCCCTGACATCACCGGAAGTGATGTCAGAAGGGGAAGCAAAAATGGGGAGGCATCTTCAAAAGCCTCCCCTTCCCTTCCCCAGCTGGCCTGGATGGGGGAGCTAAGAGAGAAGGGGTTTAAAGTTTAAACTCCTTCTCATGAGAGTTGGGCCACAGAAGGAGGAAAGAGGGAAGGAAAGAGAGAGAGCAGAGAGAAGGAAAGAAGGAAGGGAAGAGGGAAAGAAAGAGAAGGAAAGGGAAGGAAAGAAAGAGATGGAAGAAGGAGGGAAACAGGGAAAGGAGGAAAAAAGAGAAGAGAAGAAGGAGGGAAAGAAAGAGAAAAGGGAAGAAGGAGGGAAAAAGGAAAAAGAGAGAAGGAAAGGAGGGAATGAAAGAAATCCAGCGGCAATTCGGCCCTATTATATCCTATGGGGCATTGAAGTCAATGGTTAAAACATAGGGCATATTCTGGGGGCTGGAGGGGAGGGGTTTGATGGATAGGCTCCAAACTTATAGGGCAGCTGATTGAGCCTCTCCCCAAGATACCCACCAAGTTTCAAGAACATTGGACCAGGGGGTCCAATTCTATGGGCCCCTAAACAGGTTGCCCCTATTCCCTCCATGGTTCTCTATGGTGGGAAAAAAATAACTTGTTTTCCCACCATAGAGGACAATGGAGGGAATAGGGGCAACCTGTTTGGGGGCCCATAGAATTGGACCCCTGGTCCAATGTTCTTGAAACTTGGTGGGTATCTTGGGGAGAGGTTCCATCAGCTACCCTGTGAGTTTGAAGCCTCTCCCTCAAAACCCTCCCCTCCAGCCCCCAGAATATACCCTATGTTTTCACCATTGACTTCAATGGCCCATAGGATATAATGAAGCTGAAATTGACATTTGGCTGCCTGAAAGACCCCCGGGGACGCCGTCTGGGGGCGGGGCTTGGCTCCTGAGCTCCCGGAGCTGCGCTCCGGTGCGCTCCCCCCCAAAAAGACCCCTGGGGGAAGGACATCCTGGCCATGGTGAATCATCTGAAGACCAAGACAATCAAAAGATGGTACCTCCTCCTTCCAAGCAAGAGAACAGAGTCCTGGTCATATAGCTCCGCCTGCTCTGTATGTTTGTGTGTATGTGTGAGAGTGTGTGCATGCACACAAACGTTGGTGTAGAGAGGAAATAATTATGAAATATTTAGGAAAATTTAATTTTTTCTATTTGTTGTCTTTAGAAAAACCTATTATTTTTAAACTGGGGCTCCTGTTTTGTTATTTAACATATTAATATGTTTTTAAGAGGCACTTCCCCCCTTCAATATACCAAAACCAAGTGGAAGATAATTAACTACCACCCCTTTCCCTGCACAGCCCAGAGACAAATTGAGGTCACACAATTTACACAAGCTTGCAATTTGGATCTTATAGATGGAACAAGATGTGTGATCTCCCTTTGGCCTGTGAGCCCTAAAAAGGGCACATCTGTACATCCCTAGCTGCTACATATTTCATCTCCAATCATTGTCCTCTCCAGTATTCAGGAGGCATAGAAAAAAACACAGATCTAAGGGTGCAAAGTAATTTCTAATTTCAGAAGGATTCGTACAAGGTATCTATTAAAAAATCACATCACACTGTGTATAAATATTTCCTGTTTTTAAAATGAAAGGGATTTATTTCACATTTAGGAAATCTGTTCTAGAATTTTGCTCCAGTATTAGTTGGCATCTTCCTTCTTGTATCCAACTTACAGTTATGAGAGAATAGCCTTAATTCATTTGTTCTTCCCATGGTTTTCTTTAATTAGTTGGTTGGTTTCCCAAGATCCAAATAATACAGAGTGGCAAACTAAAATCTGTGCTGTACAGTTAAAGTGGGACCACAGACCTGCTGATCTGTTGTGCTGAAGGACAGAGGAAACCAGGTCTGTTTCATATATATAAATGAATGAATTTACAGGATTTTCTTTCCTATTGCTAAGAAAACAGGCCATGATGGACTCTGGGTTTGGGATCAGCCTGCAAGAAAAGATACCTGCAGTCATGTGACTAGCAGCAGTGATATAATTCTGATGCAGAACTCGGAGGGGGGGTTCTAATGATTAAAAAAAACCTCTTGACAGTTGCATTTTGGCCATTGAGACTGTCAGTTATTTTTTGGTTAGTGGGTACTGTGCCAGGGGACTGGCAAGTCCTGTTGGACCTTGCTGAGTCCGAGGAGCAAATGAGATTTCTGTGCAGATTCCACTATTAAGGGAATCTGAGAAAAGCCAAACATGGTTCTATAGCATAGTGAAAACTAAAGAGTCTTAAAAAAGGAAAATAAGCTCCTGGTGGTTAAACAAGATATGCACATCCCTCTCACATAGGATTTATACCCTGCTGGAGAGAGAGTTGGGTTTAGTGAATTTAGTGTGTGCCAGGAGGGTTTATTGGACTAGTGGGTGTCCAAAAAGAAGCAGGGGGGGAAAAAGCCAAGGCACAGTGGAGGTATTTCTCTGTCGAGGTGGAGAGTGCTTGAGAAATCCAAGCATAAACAGGGGTTGAGATTAGAGAAAGTAGCACGGAATATAAAGAGCAGAGGAGCACACGAGAAGGGCCAATGGGACACCCCTCCCACCTCCCCTTTGATTTGATTTGCTCTACTTGCCCATCTTTTGGGCAGTCTTCACGTTTCAGTCAGCCCACCCACCCTCTCTACTGTGGGCTTTTGTTGGTTGCCAGTTTTGAAGCTGGGTATGAATTTTTCATTCTATCTCAGATTGGCCTGGGAAGGGGGTGTTTTTGCCTATCTCATACTGCATGCTGTGGTTGGGTAATTGGTTGAGGGTTAGTGCTGTTAATTAGGTTTTCCCTTGGCAGGAATCTGGCTGATTTGGTTAGGGTGGTGAGCACCAGCAAGCAGACCCCGCCCCTTGATTGGGGGGTGAGCACATTTGGCAGGAACTATCTGTCAGCACAAGCCTCAGAGGGGAATGCAAACGGCCCATGATGACCCTTGGATCAGGCCTCCCCTCAAGTTCTGCAGCTTGAGGTGGCTGGATTCCTGTTAGGGGGTTACTTGCATGTCTTGCTGCCTGGCAACGGCTATGCTATCATTAGCCTGCATCAGGGGCTCAGGGGCTTGCAAATTTCTGGCCAAGGAAGGGATCAGGGTGTATGCCTTTGCCTTGACTTATGTTTTAGTTGGTCCTTGCTAAGTTACAGTTCATTCACTTAAAGTTAAATTTGATAAAGCTGCCCTTTATTTATACCAACACACCTGTGTGAGACTCTTTATTCCAACTATGGGGGCAATATCCTGCCTTTCTTCCATTATGGAACTCAAGGTGAAGTGAAGTTGCTTTATCCTATATCTTCCAAAGATACTGGGGACCATGCTGATCTAATGGAGTACTTACTATTCTAAGGTATTTGTCTTTGTGTTTATTCACATGCTGATCAAAAGGCATAGTCCAAGAGTAGACAAATAGTACATGAATGTTCCTCCTTTTGGAGAAAGAAGAAGAATGAACAATGAAGGAGGAAATAACTGCATCACGTGTGATGCCTATTAGTCAAGTTGCTTCAACAAATGCTCATGGATAACAAGATGATGGATGAGTTGTTGGAATAGAAACAGAAGACAGTGAAGTGTCCTTAGCTATTTTCTATCCACTTCTCTCACTCTGTAAAAAGGAATTCAAGAGCAGTAGCCTTGGGGGGTTTAGTAGACATATCTACCAGAACTTCAATTTCCATATTTAAATTAAACAAGATTTTTTTAAAAAAATACAAATGCAGCACTTCACACATAAGTCATAGGGGAAAATTGATATAATGACTGTGACAAGTTGTCACCTATTGGACAGAATGTGGTTTTAAAAAGCAGTCATCTTCTCCTTATTAGTATTCCTGTGAGGTCCAAGACCTGCAGTGTACAACTAAAAACCAGAACTTCAACTTAAGTTATTTGCTTTGTCAGAAAAAAAAATTCTGCAACACAATTCCTCTACAGACCACTGAATGGTTTTCTACTTTTTACCCAAGTATAGCATCAGACTGGAAACCCGGTTCATCTGGCCGCAGGCCGCTCAGCCGTACAGCCTGGGGACCTCCTTTGCCTCACAGTGAGGAGGAAAGGCTGGAGGGCTGCAATTGTGCAGGCATAATTGAGTCAATTGTAGGGGGCAGGGCCAGAAGTCTCTTGGAGCAGCCCTCACCTCCTCCAAGGCAGTCTTCGTTGAATCGCGGTGTGAACAGGAGCTTGCGATTGAGGCTAGGCCTCAGTGAGGTTAGTGACTGTGGCGGTGGTGGCAACGGAGTCAGGGATGGCAACAGGGCATACCTGCTGAGCGCGGGAGTGGCATTTGGCGGTGTGGCACGACTGCCTGTGGCAGCAGCAGCAGTGTGTGGACCCGGTGGTGGAATCACTGCTAAGTGCCAGGAGCGGGGTGGTGGCACTCCTAAGGGCTCAGCTCCTGGAGGCACAGTCGGCTGTGTGCTGTGGGGCAGCAGCAGGGACTGTCGGTGTTGGGAGCCATGCTTTGGGCTTGGGAACAGCTTATTGCCCATTGGGGGTGGTTGGCTGCTCTTAGCAGCATTGTAGTGGAGCAGACCTGACTTCTTGGTCGATTGAAGGCCTTGGGAGGGGAGTCAATTTTGGCTACATGGGCTAGCTTATTCTCAGCTCTCGGATGATCAGTGGGCTCCTTCTGGGCTAGGCTGTGAAGGAGGACTTATCTTGGGGCTGGGAGGTGCAATTTGGTGCTGGTTTCACTTTTGCTGCCAGGGCAGGGTGGAGAGCCTGCTGAGTGGGTTGGTTTCACTTTTGCGGTGGCCATTTTGAATGCAGAGAGCCATTTTGATTTCAGCCCTCATGACTCCAAAGAAAGGTACCAGGTGGTCTAAGGGGAAGCACAAAGCCCCTCCTTAAAGGCCTGCTCCCACTCTTTCCTCTTCTGAGGATGAAGGGGAGGATGTAGTCCAACGGGCCATTTTGGACTGACTTCAAGCCTTGGAGGAAGCCAGGGGGGTGTCAATACCCAACATGCCTGTGGCATCAGGGGCTGCAGGGAGGAAGGAAACGTGGGCTTCTTCCAACAAGCGTTTCTCACACTCTTGTCTTTTCTAGAGAGCAGGCCTTCTTCTTCAGGGACTGGTGTCATGGAAAGACCAGCAGCTGCAACCAGCTCTAAGGACATGGCAGGAAACACGCAGCAGTGGGGCTCAGATAGCACAGTGCCTCCTGGTGCGACTCCTTCGCTGGCAGCAGGTAGGTTGGATGCTTTGCCTCCCACAGGTACGACTTGGCCATGATGGTCAGGCAGCACATGATACAGGAGTGTTGGGTCAGGTTGCTTCAGCAAGCGGGCTGATGCCAGGTCAAGGAGGTGATTCTTCTGCCTTTCTGGGCAGCCTTCCTGGGTGTGCTCCTCCAGCTTGGGGTTCGCCTCCTGCTACTTACCCATATGGCTGAGCTTATCCTGGTCAGAGTGGTTTCACATACGCGGCAGTGCCAGCTACGGCCCTTCCCTTCGGGGATTTGGTTCTCTCCCTGGTTGACCATTTGCTTCCAACTAGGGAGAAGATATGCAGAGGTGATTATGTGGATCTCTTTTTCCTCCTTTACTGGGAGTTGGAAAAGAAAGAAAAGGAGGACTTGGAGGATAAGGATAAGTTGAAAAGAATGAAGGTTGACAGGACTTGAGCCAACTGGATTGCAGGCTTCCTGATTTATACAGGGGTTATTTCCCGGGCTCAACCATGGCAGGCAGCATCCTTGTTTCAATATTTTGATATTGTATACAAGGGTTATACAGGCTTCAATGGACTGGCCTGGTTAGAATATGATGAGGAGTTCAGGATGAGGGCTGCTGTGAACCCACCGCTTCGTTGGGACCAGGTGCACCCACATTTATGGTTACAAGTGATGTCAATGTATAAGCCGAATTTGGGCGACCGGTCACACAGTGGTCACCTGGTTCAACGTCTCTACACTCTGCCAAGTACCTGCAGTTCGACGGGGCAGGCGGTTCAACCCCACCAGTTTTGCTGGGAATTTGGCTCACAGGGAGTGTGCAATAGAAAAACCTGTCAGTATAGGCATGAGTGCCCACTCTGCAGTGATCCACACCCATTCTCCAGTTGTTTCCGAGCGAAGCCATGGAAGGGACACTGTAGGCCCGAAGGGAGTGGGCCCAGGCAGCTGGTTGGAAAAGGGATCCAGTCCCAAAAGGCTGAAGGTTCTTGAGGAACTACTGTGGGGGTGGCTTTGTATTTGTTGCAAGGGTTCCAGTGTGGTTTTCATATCCCTTTTCAGGGTGTTAGGACCCCTTTTTGGGCCCCCAATTTGCTTTCTGTGTGGGGTATGGAGGGGGTTGTTAAGGCTGAAATTGTCAAGGAGATGAAGAAGAAGAAGAAGAAGAAGAGAAGAGATTGGATTTATACCCCGCCCTTCACTACCCAAAGGTGTCTCAGAGCGGCTTACAAACTCCTTCCCCTTCCCCTCCCCACAACAGACACCCTGTGAGGTAGGTAGGGCTGAGAGACCTCTGACAGAAACTGCTCTTTTTTCAAGAACAGCTCTTATCAGAACTATGGCTTGCCCAAGATCATCCAGCAGGTGCAAGTGGAGGCAAGTGGAGATAGCAGAAGGCAGGGTCTTGGGGACTTTTAGGCCCTGCTGGTTCCCAACCTATGGGTTTCCCTTTGGGAATTGTTCCAAAAAAGGCTTCAGGGAAATATTGCCTTATACATCACCAGTCTTACCCCAGAGGGCAGTCAGTTAACGACTCCATTCCTGACACCTCATGTTCAGTTAAATACGCTTCCTTTGATCAGGTGGTACGCATCGTCTGGCAATGTGGCCTGGGGGTGCAGCTGGCAAAATGTGATGTTAAGTCAGTTCACCCAGAAGATTTTGAGTTGCTGGGTTTTTCTTTTGAGGGTCTTTTTTATATGGACCAGGCCTTACCCATGGGCTGGGCAGTGTCCTGTGCCGCCTTTGAGAAGTTTGGTTCATTTTTAGAGTGGGCCCTTTGTTGCCGTTCAGGGTTAACTACTGTTGTACACTATTTAGATGATTTTTTGTTTGTGGGTTCCCACTGTGTGCAATTATTGCAGGCCTTTCTTGACCTCGCCAAGGAGCTGGGAGTGCCCTTGGCACATGAAAAAACTGAGGGTCCATCACAAGTTTTGACCTTTTGGGAGTTGAGTTGGTCACGGTGACTCAGGCCTCTCGCCTCCCCAGAAATAAGTTGCAGAATTTGAGGGATAGGGTTTCCAAGTTTAGGAACAAGTACAAGGCTATCCTGTGGGAATTCCAGCAGCTTCTGGGTCACCTTAACTTTGCTTGCAAAGTGGTGGCATCCAGCAGGGCGTTTTTACACCAGCTCTGTAATGCCATGAGGGGTTTGCGATTGCCTCATCACAGGGTGGGCATCACGGCCAGTGTCCAGGCCGATCTGGATATGTGGTTGGAGTTTTTTTGAGTCCTTTAATGGGGTTTCCTTTTGGAGGGAGGACATGAGGCTTGAGGCCGAGCTCCAAATTCATTGGAGGAATACATTGGAGAAGCCATTGGTGTGCCGATTGGTTTGGAACCAATATTGTTAAGGGCCTTACTTTCTTAGAGTTTTTTCCTATTCTTGGAGCAGTCTGGTTGTGGAGAGAGGAACTGGCCAAACACATGGTTCACTTTTGGTGTGACAATTTGGCAGTAGTACAGGTCATTAACTCTCTTACATCTGGATCGCCCTGAGTGATGAGTTTGGGTGCAGGCCTTCACCCTCTGTTGCCTTCATTTGAACATTCTTTTTCCAGCCAGGCACGTGCTGGGAGTTGACAATGGGGTGGCTGACGCTCTCTCTTGTAAACAGATGGAGAGGTCCCATCAGCTGGCCCCAGAAGCCAATCCACAGCTGATACAAATGTCAAGGGAGCTTTAGTTGATTGGAAGGTAGAGGTAAACAAGGCTGTGGGTTTAGCCATTGCTCCAGGTACGAAGAGGGCATATGACCGTGCGGTCCTCCAGTTTTCCAACTTTAGAAGGGAGGTAGGGTACCTCAGTTCTTGGCCTGTTCCTGTGGACCATTTGCTTCATTTCTGCATAAAGGATTAGCCGTTAGTTCAATTAAGGGTGTTTAGTCATGCTGGCCACATGACCACGGAAACGTCTTTGGACAGCGCTGGCTCTTCGGCTTTGAAATGGAGATGAGCACCGCAACCCTAGAGTCGGATTCGACTGGCTTTCGAGCAAGGGAACCTTTACCTTTACCTATCAGCGGTGGCTTATGCTAGCAAAACCCAGGGATTCAATGATGTCACTGGGGATTTTCGGGTTTGTAAGATGTTAGAGGGATGGACATGGGAAGCAGGTGTGTGTGCTGACCCCAGGCGTCCTATTTCCCCTTTGATTCTTAGGGACCTACAGGCACTGTGGAAGGATGTTTGTGGGTCCCCATATGAAGGTAGTCTATTTCATGTGGCTGCTCTGGTAGCCTTTTTCAGAGCCTTTCGCATAAGCGAGCTCATGGCACAGTCCAGAACAGATAGGTCAGGTAGGGCTCCGTTAGCTCAAGATGTCAAGTTGGAGCCTACCAGGGTACACCTGACACTTCGGTGTTCCAAAATGAACCAACGCCGAGTTGGGATGGTGGTCACTTTGGAAGCGTGTGCAGAAAATGAGCTGTGCCCCGTGTTGGCTTTAGTGGCTTACTTAATGACCAGGGGACCAGGAGTGTTGTTCTGCCATATGGATTCCACTCCGCTGACCTGGCATCAATTCTGGGCTGTAACGTCAAAGGCTCTTGAAAGGATTGGGTTGTCTGGAATGTGTTTTTGTACGCATTCCTTCTGCATTGAGACAGCCTCCATAGCTGCAGCAATGGGGTATTCAGCGCGGGATATCAAACATTGGGGCCATTGGTGTTCTTCTGCTTATAAATCTTATGTGCGCCCCATGGCAAAGCCCTAAGCCGATTTCTTGGTTTTATTGTTAGAGCTATTGCATTCTGTTGCTCACTGTTTTTTGTGTTACAGGATTTGCCTGGCAGGAGAAGAGGAAAATCCTCATATGTAGTCACAGTTTTATTTTTTGGGCTGTGCACCGAGCACGTCGAACCGCTGTGGGCACACAGTTGGGTCTCAGCCACTGGGCTATGGTTGAGTGGCATGGACGTTGGGGGCTGCAGTGGCCCGGCCTGCTGCCCTTGCTGTTTGAGGAAACGGGTGGACCTCCTCCCCATGTGCTGCTCATTCACTTGGGTGGCAATGATTTGGGGCTTATGAAGGGCAAGGGTTTGATCCTTCAGGCCCAGGCTGATTTTCAGAGGATTCAGCACCAGTGGCCAGGGACCAGGATTATTTGGTCAGCCATGATATCGTGTTTGGTGTGGCAGGGTGTTGCCAACCCATTGGCCATTGATAAGGCTCACTGAAAGGCTAATCAGGAGTTTCAGAGATCCCTGGACAGATTCTTCCTCACCCGGGTTTGAGAGCCTGTGAAGTTGGCATGTATAGGAGTGAAGGGATACATTTTAAATGGGCCTTGATATTTTTCTTGAAGATTTACAGCAAGGGCTGCGGGAGGCCTTGGGCCTCCTGGTGGGCACAAGGGCCTAAGCAGAGGCTTAGCCTTGTTGGTGGTGGGGTTTTTGTTAATGATACTGATTGTAGTCTGGTGAGTGCCAACTGACACTCCCAATTGGGGCATGGGGGTCTGGTGAGTACAGCCCTTGGGACTAGCAGCCAGGGGCAGGGAAAGCAGACTGCCCGCAGGACCGTCCTGGATTACTTCCCTATGGGCCTTGCGGTTCAGCGGAGGGAGTTTCAGGGCGACCACCCGATTATGCTGACCAGGCGCAAGCTGCACTGGTTGGCTACCGCCTGGGGCATGGCTGCTCGCCCTACATACCTGGCAAGGGAAGGGTCTTGTTGACACCTGGCCTTGGCCTGTCTGCAATACAGTTACAATTGGCCCTTGCTGTGTTTTGTGTCATGTAATAGTAAATAAAGTGGCCCATTAGTTAACCCAATAATGTTGTATGACTCTTCCTTCCGGCTTGGGGGGCAAAGAAAAGAAGATTGTGCCAGCAGGGAAGACATGGTAAAAAATGTCATAGAATCCTATGCAGAGTTAGACCCTACTAAGACCATTGACATCAATGGATTTAGAATGGTTTAACTCTGTTTAGGATTACACTGTAAGAACCCTGTTTTAGCAGTGTTCAATGGGAAACATCAGTAGAAGACCCAGAAGGAAATGTCAGTGATACAGACAATGAGAGGAGAGAGGCCAACTAAAAGTAAGTTTGGAAGGTGCCATTGATATTAGTGGAGATGGCCAAGTTCAACAGAGAAGTCCTTATACTAGAAAAAGATAACAATGTTGACACACTTGACCGTAGCAGATTTGGTAGACTAGGATGAATAAAATTCGATGGTGATTTCACCAGAAGTGATTTTCTGGCAATTTTAGCAGAGGTGAAATCAATGCAATGGGTATAAACCAGATGGTCAAAATAATTCTTTTATTGACCAAAAGAAGGTAAATGCAGCTGTAACTGCAAAGTGAAGGCAGTCAGAGTTATTATTTTTAGTTTTGATGGATTAGGGCTTAGATGTCTTTGAAAAGTGTGATGGAATGAAACAGAGGGAAGAGACTGAATATAAAGGTGAAGGTCAGGGGATGAGAGATGGGTACATGGCAGCAAACAGATGGGATCAAAGAAGTAAATTATGAAGCTGGATGCATACAGACCATTTCGGAGCCTGGCATGGGATGTTAATAGGAAGAGAAGGAAAAGGACAGAAAGATACAAATCAGGGAGAAATTCATATTGCATCTTGTCAGTCTTCTTAAGTAAGTACATTTGACAGGAAGAGAGAAGGGTGGAGGAGGTAACTTACAAAGTGAGCCTCTTTGTTGGTGATTATTCAGATATGGCCAAAAGATTGTTGGGGTTCTCGGTTAAATAATATTTCCCAGAAGAATCTCAGTGTAATAAGAAGCTCATCCTGAGAATTTAACGAAGCACCTACCTTGGGAAGCAGAACTGCCTTTCATGGTTCTGTGAAATTGCTGTGAAGTACTTTGAACAGGTCTATCACTATGGGCTTGGCTTAAATTGACACAGCTGGCAGGAGAGCAAGCCTGTGAAAAAAGAATGCTAATGTTCCTCAATGAGTGGTAATTGTTAGAAGATGATGGCTTTTTTCAAATACTTATGAGTAGGAGAAGGTAACCCCTTCCAGCTGAGATGGTAAGGCAGGTGTGTGTGTGAAGGATCCTTTGTGTTTGGAATGGACAGAGTGAGAAGTAGACAGAGACTGCTGTGAGCTGTCTGAAGCTGATTGCATGTGCAGGATTTCTTTCTCCAGGGATTGATGTGGGCCAGTGGGTCTGCTGCCCTGTAAGAATGTTTCTTTGCCTCCTGTCTGTGCTCTGTCCACATATTTGCTTGTATATAAACTTACAAGGCTGAACTTCCCACCGAAGTGGTATCTATTTATCTACTTGCAGTTCTAGCTTTTGAACTGCTAGGTTGGCAGGAGGTGGGACCAGCATTCTGTGAGCCTCGGCATCTAGTCATGCTGGTCACATGACCACGGAAACATTATCAGACAGTGCTGGTTCTTTGGCTTGGAAATGGACATGAGCACTGCACCCTAGAGTTCGGATTCGACTGGCTTTTGAGCAAGGGAAACCTTTACCTTTACTAAACTTAGAAAGACAACTCTCCAGTGATTTCTCATTCAAACAACACTAAACCCAGTAGCAATGATCCAAGATCATGTCCTCACTTGGAGAAACTGGGAGCAAAGAACAGCATATATAGAATTCAAAACCAAAACCAAATACATAAATAGGGTTGCATCTTAAAGCAATGTCTGCTCTTGTGTATATCAGACAATCAGGTTGCAGTCAATTGCCATTAAAAGCAGGAACTAATCTCTGAGAGCCAGTTTGGTGTAGTGGTTAAGTGTACAGATTCTAATCTGGGAGAACCAGGTTTGATTCTCCACTCCTCCACTTGCAGCTGCTGGATGACTGTGGGCAAGCCATAGTTCTGTCAGAGCTGTTCTCTCAAAGATGTACCTCACAGGGTGCCTGTTGTGGGGAGGAAAGGAGATTGTAAGCTGCTCTGAGACTCTGATCTCCTCCTCTTCCTCCTCCTCTTCTCTCTTCCTTCCTGTCTTTTCCTATAGCACACAGAGCTTGATTAAACACTTCCCCAGCTCAGCAAGCACCATTCATAGAGACATCTAAATGCAGGTGCTGCTGTGAATTAGAGTTTGTGTGATCCATACAAGATAGAATTCTAAATGGCTTGTGTAGAGTACACAAGCTCCAATTCACTCAGACCAGGGTTGCCAACCTCCAGGTAGGACCTAGAGATCTTCTGAATTACAACTGATTTCCAAACTACAGAGATCAGTTTCCCTAGAGAACATGGCTGCTTTGAAGGGTAGAGTCTATGGCATTATATCCAAGCTCCACAAAAGTAGGGGACAAAGTAGAATCAGATATTGTTAGAAGATTTGGGTTAGAAGCGTAAAATGAAGCAGAGAAAGACTCATAGAATTCTATGAAGACAATAAGTTGTTCATTGAGAACACATGTTTCAGGCAACCAAACAGAGGATTATATATGTGGACATGAGTGATCACTGGATGGCCAATACAGAAATCAAATAGATTACATAATCAGAAGTAGGAGACAGAGAAGCTCCATTCTTTCTGCTAAAACAAGACCAAGAGCCAATTGTGGTACAGACCATAAATTGTTAATATTGAAAATCAGAATAAAACTGAAGAACACCTAAACAGTCATAGGAAGAAAATACAAGCTAAGCAACATTCCTGAAGATTTTAAAGGCCGTATAAAAAACAGATTTGCTTTACTGAATTCAAGTGAACAGGAGCTAGAAGAACTATGGGTTAAAACCAGAGATATTTTCAAGGATGAATGTGCAAAGACTATTCCTGTAGCCAAAAGAAATGAAAAGCCTTGATGGATGACTGTTGAAACTCTTAAAATTGCTAATGATGTTAAGAAGCCTAAGTAAACAGTGACAGAAATAGAATCAGAAGTCAAAATGCAATGTTCCAGAAACTTGCATGTAGAGACAAGTAGAACTATTATGATGATCAATGTAAATTTAAATTTAAAGCATGGTTAGGCATGCTGAACAGAACAAAACAAAGAAAAATGGGAACAATGCACTGAAGAACTGTACAAAAGAGATGAAAGGATGACAGATCACTTCCAGGAAGAATCTTATGAAATAGAACCTACAGTTTTAAAAAGAGAAGTGAAAGCTGCACTGAGAGCAATTGGGAGAAACCATTACCATGATTAGATGGGATATCAATAGAGCTATTCAAAGCTACATAAACAGAGTCCATCAAAATCTTAACAAGAATATGGCAACAAATATGGAAATCAAAACAATGGCCCACAGACTACATTCTACATTCCAGTTCCAAAAAAGGAGATGTCAAAGACTACTACATTCAATCTACATTCCAGTTCCAAAAAAGGAGATGTCAAAGACTGCAGCAACTATCAGACCATCACATTAATTTCTCACACGAGTAAAGTGATGCTCAAAGTCTTACAATGGAGACTGTTAACATATATGGAATGAGAAATACCAGATGTCCAAGTGGGTTTCAGAGAAGGAAGAGGCAGTAGAGAATATACTGTAAATTTGTATTGGTTACTGGATCATATGAAAGAATTTCAGAAGAAAATCAGCTTGTGTTTCTTAGATTACAGCAAAGCTTTTGACTATGTGGATTATGAAAAACTATGGCTGGTTTTAAAACTAATGAGTGTGCCACAACATGTGATTGTTTTGATGAAGAACCTGCATTCTGGGCTACTGTTAGGATAGAAATATGGAGAAACAGAATGGTTTCCAATTGGCAATTTGCCCGTAGCCAGAAAATTCTCATTGGTGGGCACCAGGGGGCATGATGTCACTTCTGACATCACCAAAAGCACAAAATAAAATTAAATCCCTCCCCTGCACAAGGAAATGAGCAGACAGCAAGCAGCCCTGGGGACAAAAGAGCTACTGCGCACCAGGAATGGAGACCAACTGAACAAAAATTAAACTAAAAACCCTTTCAAACCAACCTCCCCCCCATGCATTGAACCATAAAATCCTCTGCAAAGTTTCTGCTCATTGCCACCCACTGCCTTGCCTGCCTGCCTCCTTGGCTGTCCCTCTCTCTTGGCTGGGCTCCATCTGTGCCAGCCAGCCAGCCCAGCTGCCACAGGTCTATCTGCTTGCCTCCTCAGCTCTCCTAGGTTCGGCAGCAAGTAGGAAGACACAGAAGGCCAGCAACTTGTCTCCGCCATGCCCCAGGCTTGCATCTCTTCACTGACAAGGCTACTAGGGATCGTGGGAGGAAGATCTGGAGGGTAGGAGGCAGGGCTCATCAATATCCCCAAATGCCCCCCATGGCTACAAGCCTGTGAGGTTGTATTTTACCTCCCTATCTGTTCAGTCTATATGTTCTGCATATAGATGAAGGTGGAGTGAAGATTATTGGCAGGAACATCAACAATTTGAAATATGCAGATAACACCACCTTACTAGAAAATAGTGAAGACTTAAATGACTGCTAATGAAGGTTAAAGCAGAAAGTGCCAAAGCAGGATTACAGCTGAACATCAAAAAGACAAAGGTAATGACTACAAAGGAAGAACACAACTTTAAGACTGATGATGAAGAAAGTGAAATTGTTCAAAATTTTCTATTCCTTGGCTCTATCATCAACCAAAAGGGAGACTGCAACTAAGAAATCAGGAGATTGAGACCGGGGAAGGGAAGCCACGAAGGAGCTAGAAAACTTTCTTTGGTGTAAGAATGTGTCACTGGCAACAATGTCCAAGTTAATTCATGCTATTATATTCCTTGTTAATATGTATGGGTGTGAAAGTATGGCAATAAAGAAAGCTGAAAGAAAGCTGATTCATTTGAAATGTGGTGTTGGGGGGAGTTTTATGGATTCTGTGAACTGCCAAAAAGACAAATAAGTTGAGTCTAGATCAAATCAAGCCTGAACTCTCCCAAGAAGCCAAAATGGCTAAACTGAGGCTATCATATTATGAGAAAACAAGACTCACTGGAAAAGATAATGCTGCTAGGAAAAGTTGAAGACAGCCAGAAAAAAAGAAAGACACAACATGAGATGGATTGATTCACTGCACTCAATAGATCAAAATCTGCTGATGGTCTCCGGCACAAGAGATATCTGCCTGTCCTCAGCCAAAGCCAGGGCATTTTCTGCCCTGGCTCCAACCAGGTGGAACTCTCTGCTGAATAACATCCATGCCCCATGGGATCTGATACAATTCTGCAGGGCCTGTAAGGCAGAGGTGTTCCACCAGGCATTTGATTGAGGACAGTGATGGCTCCATATTTCTGGTCCTCTCACCCCTTGCCTCACTATGAGGCCAGTGGCACTATCAGGAAATAATTTAACACTATCTGTTGGTTACTGCTGTGTTTCATGGGTTTTAATTTGTTTTTAATGTTGTTTATATATTATGTTGTGCACCACCCTGAGTCTGGTTTTCAAGGGAGGGCAGTTTAAAATCAATTTTAATAAATAAATAAATAAAAATAATAATTAATAAATAAAGGATGCCACAGCCCTCAGTTTGCAAAATTTGAGTGAGGCTGTTAATGATAGGACATTTTGGAGGACATTAATTCATAGAGCTGCCATCAGTCAGAAGCAACTTGACAGTGCTTAACACACACAAGCTCCTAGAGATGGGCATGAACTGGCTGACAAACTAAAGTTCATCATGAATTTTGGTCTCCAAAGTTTGTGAACTGAAGAACTGCAACAAACTCAACAAATTTTGGCACAATTTGTGGTAGCTCATGACAGCTTGTGAAGAGCAGAAAGTTTACCCCTGCTTTCTGCTCTTCTTGAGAAACAGCACCCCTGCTGCTCAGCTCTTTGGTTTAAATGGCTCTGAGCCATTTAAACCTGGCTTTCAGCTCCCTGTGGCTTTTTGCAGGGAGCAGAAAAAAGGGTTTAAATGGCCTTGCTTTCTGTTCTGCACAAAAAGCCATGGGGAGCAGAAAGGTGGATTTAAATGGCTCCCCATGAAGAGCTGCGGGGAGCAGAAAGGAGGGTTTAAATGGAAGGAGTGAAATCCCTTCCTTGGGGATCTTCACTCCTACCTTTCTATTGGTTACAGTTTGCCACGGCCTGCAGAAAGGAAGCGGGGAAGTCACAGACAGGAGGGGGCACCTCACCCCCATATTTAACCATCTGTTTTTTCTCTCTCAGCTTCAAAGTGGTAGGGAGAAAATCTGGAGGGTTAAATGGCTGGGAGTCATTTAAACCTTTCTGATTGCTTTTTCATATTGGCCCCTTGCTTTCCACTGCTCAGAGCCATTTAAACCCCTGCTTTCAACTCCCTGCCACTTTTGTAGGGAGCAGAAATGGGTTTAAACTTTAAATGGCTCATGAACATATATGAATGGTTTGGTTTGAGAACTGGTATATCTGTTTGGTTTATGGTACAGCCATTAACAATGAATAGAACTGCAACAGTGCAGTTCATGCCCATCTCTACAAGCTCTGTCCCCCAAATTTCCAGGAATTTCCCACGCCAAAGCTGGCAACCCTGAATACCTGTATTCAGACATGACCATGAATAGAGCTTGCTCAAGCCAGGAAGTGTTCAATCTAGTTCCATGAACAAGAGGAGGAAGCATGTGGTAGGAGCAAGGGGCCAACATGAACATAGCAACAAACCATGTTTGTGCCTGATCATAGTTTAATTGCAGCTTGCTGTAACCTGATAATGCAGCCTCATTTTCCAACAAACTTAATATTAAGAAACTTTGAGAAAGATGTTACTTGAAATTCCCTGCTTCCTGTTAGTGTCCTACTAATGAAATCACTCTGTGCTGCGTAATCCTCATGAATAAGGGTCATATTCTAGCAAAACCCAAGAAAAGTTGACCTAGAGAAACATTGACCGTTGTCCTGGACTAGAACATCCAGGCATTTCTGAAGTAACTACATTATCACATAGTTAATGGCTATCTCTAAAGACAAGGTTGGAATAGGCTGATAGTGCTTTTAATTTGTACAGCAAATTGCTAATTAACTAAAGGACAAAAAAATAATTCCCTCAATTAACAAGATAAATGTGATGGGACTGACATTTGGGCCATTCTGATCCAAGAATTATTTTAAAACCTGCTTTGTGTAGAATTTATAATATTGTAGCAGAAGCTCTGCATTCAGTGCTCAGATTATGTCTGGCAGCAGCAAACTATTCCCTAAAATGTTGCTTTATTAAATGTCATTTCATATAGGGAGACTGCCAAATTTTGCATCCCCACTATTTTGACTTGAAATTGTCAATTGTTTTTTGTCATTCCCCCCACCCCCCAAACTAAATCATCTGAGCTCCATGCCATCCTGTGATCCTCCTACCATTTTCCCTGGTAAATGTACATAACTTACAATATTATTTTTGCATCAGTTGATTATAAATGTTATAGAAATGGCACAAAATGTGTAAATATAGCATTAAATACCTTTTTTTTTTTTAAGGGTAACTGCATTGGGAACAGCAGTGATAAAATGGGCAAAATGCAAAGCTCCCAACATGAATATAGTAAAATCCAAAAGATTTTTAAAAGGGCATCTTAATACATCCCTGATTTCATACTGGGACTTTTTCAGAAGGTTCTACCTGTACATTCATGCTCTGTTTGTGTATGTTATGTGTTGTATTCATGTGTTCTGTTTTGTCTCTGTGACCATCGAGTGAGGTTGTTTAAGCTATGACAGAATCTCTTGCCCAAGGACAGCCAGTGAGCTTGCTAGCTATGCAGGAATTTGATCCTGTGTTAATAGGTACCACTTCGGTAGGAAGGTAACAGCATATTTTAATGCCTCTATGATTAAACAGATTCTCAGAATGATCTGTTAAACACAGACCACTGGATACTTTGCTGTGTTCCTAACAGTTTCTGTTGCAGAATACTACCTAGTTATTGACATGAGTTAAGAAAAGTTGCCAAACTATAAGCACAATTGATGGAATCAACTAACCTTTCTCCGTTTACATGGAACAGGCCCGTAGCCAGGATTTTTTAAGTCGGGGGGCATTTAAATTTCTTAGGGGGCACTGGCTAATTGAATTAAAGGAATACCCAGCTTGGGGAGCCAGTTTGGTGTACTGGTTAACTGCACGGACTCTAATCTGGGAGAACCAGGTTTGATTCCCCACTCCTCCACTTACACCTGCTGATGTGACCTTGGGTCGGTCACAAGCTCTGGCACAGCTGTTCCTGAAAGAGCAGTTTGTGTTAAGAGTTCTCTCAGCCCCACCTATCTCACAGGGTGTCTGTTGTGGGGAGGGGAAGGAGTTTGTAAGCCACTCTGAGACTCCTTTGGGTAGTGAAGGGCAGGGTATAAATCCAATCTCTTCTTCTCTTCTTCTTCTTCTCTTTCCCTGCACCTGCTGTTGCTTGGGGGCCCTGGGCTAGATGGGAAGTCAGGGGGCCTTGCCAGTAAGTCAGGGGGCCTAGCCCCAAGATGCCCCACTGTAGCTACGGGCCTGACATGGAAGGGCCAAATACATTGATTTAAATCTGAACTGAGCCACTGAGTGAACCACCATACATCATTGCCCATTCAGACATGATGGAAAGATACTGGAGAGCACAATGCATCCATTGTTGATGCTGGACTCTTCTTTCTTATGTCAGAGTCTTCCAATCATTCCTCTGGAATAAAGGAGTGACCTGGGAAATTGGTACAATCATTCACAATTGCCCTAACAGCACAGGTAGCTCCTTAGTTTACTGAAGGGCTATAGATGATTAAGAGACAAGGGAGATGGCTAGAGTGACAGTGTAGAAAGATGCAAGATGGATCCAACAAGACAAGGGCTAGAGCTTGTTTTAAAGCCTACTCTGTGGTTGTGATGGCCATGAAGAAACAATATTTCTCCATCACCATTGCATTCACGCTATGCAGATCTGAGGAATTCTTCCAGGTTGTCAGGGGCCTATTGGGTTTTGGCCTATAGGAGGAAGTGGACCGCTCTGCAGCCTACTGCAGTCATTTAGCTAAACACTTTGAGGATAACAATCTCTCAAATCCATTCCAACTTGGACTCTACATTAGCAGAGACAGGATTGGATAATCTCAGGGTAATAATTATCTAGTAGTGTGGCATACTTTTCAGTTGGTCCAGTTTGAAGATGTGGGCAGGAGTTTTGAAAGTTTATAACTTACCAGCTTGTACAATCTTTACCCCTCTTGGCTGCTTTCATCACCTGGGAAGTGGGGCTGGGGGGGCTGGCAGACTGGGTCTGGGAGACAGTAAGCCTTCCTGAGAATGAGGTGGTTGCCCCACCTTTATTTATTTGTTTGTTTATTTATTGAGTTTTATATCCCGCCCTACCCTGTGAACAGGCTCAGAGTGCCTTACATCATATCAAACAATTAAACAAGTCCATAAAACTTAAAATCAATTAAAACATTAATTCCAACAAATTAAAATTTAGATGACTAATTTAAATATATAACTGGCAGCTCGATGGTTAGTTACATTTCCATGCACACTGAGTTTGCCAGGGAAAGGCAGTGGATCATTCTGATGGAATAGCTCAAACACTCCTGGCACCAACAAATATAGATAGAGCCATGGAGTAATTGAGGCAGAGGAGGCCAGTGTTCTTTGACATCTGCTGCCTCAACCAAAGGCCTCATGGAACAACTCCATTTTGCAAGCCCTGTAGCATTGCAATAAATCCTGCAGGGCCCTGATCTCACTGAAAAGGCCCTGTCTCTGGTCAAGGCAAGATGGATGTCTTTCAGGCTGGTGACTACTAAACAGTGCTGGTCAGAAGAGTGCAAGGCTCCGTCAATCCCTGTATACAGATTTTATTTTAAATGCTGTTTTAATGTTTAAATGTTTTAAAGTTTTGATGCTTGCCACCTTGGGGACTCTATTTGGGTGGAAAGGTGGCACAGAAATGTTTTAAATGGGCCAATGGGCCAAATCAAGGACTGCCCATACAGGTGCATTCTCTATTGTGGCCCTGACCTTATGGAATGATGAGGTCAGGAAGGTTCCCACCCTCCTGGCTTTCTACAAGCTATTCAAAGCTGCATTATTCAAGAGGGCTTGTTGTACAGGAAATTCAAAGCTGAATTATTCAAGAGGGCTTGTTGTACAGGAAATAGAGCTGCACTGTAACAATCTGGTTCAGAAAGAAGCTTGGGGTAAAAGGTAAGGGACTGTAGACTATACCACTGTGATTTGTACTGTGTGTTGCTATAAGTAGGCTTACTTATGTTAATACCTATGCTTATTCTGTGCTTCACCTCTTGGTTGGTTTCCAGATCTCTGAAAGTCAGATTCCATTGGATGCCCCACTCCATTGAGTCTATGTAATCTGCCAGTGAAAAAGGCAGGCAAGCAGGCAGATCTAATACTGAACCTGGCCCCCATGTAGAAGATAGATTCAGAGGATGGGGCTAGGTTCAGAACAGAAGTATCCCTCCCCCATGTTTGCAAGGAAGAGAGAAAGAAAGAGGTTAAATTTCCCCCCCAAAGAGGAACACTGCCTGCACTGCTGCAGACAATGCACCCCCGTGGGTCAGAAATAGGCAGAAACAGTTTGTAATGGTGAAAATAACAGACCTGGATCACAGTGTACAAATGCAAAGCACTAAGTCTCATGCAAAATTCAAGTGAAAATGGGAAGCAGTAATAAATTATCTGACAAAACATGAAATAATCTCATCTAATCCACAGTATCATAAATGGTTATTTGTCTGAAAGTACCAACAAAAATAAAAAGACTCAATCAAGGAAAAAGGCAAACTAACATACTTAGTTCATTCTACACAACATGAAAACCAGCAGCAGCCACATCCGTGATAAATAAGAGAGATATTGGAAAACTATTATAAGAGGTGGTGGAGTCACTTTGGTGACTTCACAGGTTGCATAATTGTAAAATTGTAACACCTGGTTCCTATGTGTAGTTATGTGGGAAAATAATTTAAAAAAGAAGAAACAGGCAGAAGAGGGAGCAGGAACCATTGCTGCCCAAACCAGGCAGGTGACTGGACAAGGAGTAGGGGGGAAGGGCAGTTGGAGCCCCTACCACCCCCCCACACTTGACTTGGGTGGAGGAAGAAGAGCAGAAGCTGCCACTATGCCAGGTAACTAGCTCGCCAGGTGAGGTGGAGTGAGTATCCCCACTGCTGGGACTAAAGCAGGGAGAAGCGGCCACACAGTGATATTATGAAGGTGATGACCACCTAGCCACCTGATTGTTCCAACTCACCAGAAATTATTACCTGGACTTGGAACTGGCTTTAAGAGTAAATGCAAACTTAAGTGAAGAATAGAGGGATTTTTATGAGTATGAGCTTATGGGGAATGTGGGCTAACAAAAGAAATTTGTCTGTTTTCATGAAAAACTGAAATAAGAGAATGTTGCTCATTTCTTCCTGAACTGGACTTTGACTGCCTTATGGAATTTCATGTCTCTGTTCCAGATTCAAAACCTTCTTGAAATGTCACTGCATCACAGATTTCCTAGGCACTAATTGCCTTTATGGTGGATCTATGATGTAATCAGGATGTTCTGAAGACCACTACAAACTAGATTTAAAATGGCAAATTGTGTACAATTTATTATTTATTTATTACTTTCAATTCATATCCCGCCTAGCCAGGGCAAACTGGCTCAAGTTCTAGCATATGAAACCATTGGTCTTTGAGTGTGTGATCCTAAAACATTTCTGCCATCATAGAGACAACCACCATGCCATGGATGCTTCTGTTTGTTTGCAGTCTTCCATTTAGGGTTCCCAAGTACTTACCATATTTCGGCGGGGGACACACAGTCCCCGGCCAGAACATTCCCCCGGGCAACACGCATGCTGCACGATGCCATCGCCAGGAAGTGACACCGGGCGACGCTTTGGCAATGGGGCTGGAAACTCGATGGTACCAATGAGTTTCCATTCCCATTGCCAGAGTGTCACCCGGCATCACTTCCTGGTGACAGCATCATGCGTGTGTCTTTCCTTCCCTTGGGTATGGTCCTGCCAGGACATATCCGTCCCCCACCAGCGTACAGTAAATTCTTGGCAAGCCTGCTTCCATTCCATTCTTTCCCATTTTCTTTTGATTGGAGATTTATATAAATGCAAACAGTGCAAAGAAAGGGGGAAATGGGGAAGGGGCATACTATGGGAGACCAAGGGTTGTGCAATGTTTTGTTGCTTATTACGTACAAGCAAATCTGCCTGATGTGTTTTCTGTGAAGTCCTGCCAGCGATTCTGTGGAGAAGATCAAACTTTGGTTCATTCTGTGGTCTAATGAGTTCAGGGTGTTTGCATAAGAGGAGAAAGACATATTATGAGGAAGAAAAGAGAAAAACTTAAATTACAAAATCAGCATGGTGCCATGTAGGTAAAAGGGTCCCCTGCATGAATCTAGTTTTCTAAATCTGAAAACCAAGTGAGCACCTAGTGAGGCATTTTGAAGCTAAACAAACTGAGAGCTAGCTAATGCTGTTTTTGCAGGAGCAATCTCATGGTGTGCTCAGTGATCACCTGAAAGACCAATGGGGGGGGAAGCTATTACAAGTAATTCTTAGTAGCAAACCAAGTGACCACTGCCATGCTATCTCAATCAGTTGGCCATCTTTGAAATTAAATCAAAAAGGCAGGCCTTAAAAAAATGTAGGAGGTGTCACAACCTACCCTTAAGGAGATGAGAAAGTTCATCCCCTTGCATGAACTTGGATGGTGGGGGTTTTGTCTCACTAAATATTTCTAAGTCAGTTGCCCATATTAATCTACAATAGTCACATTCTTGGAAGAATACGATATTAGCCAAATTTAGATGTAATGCAAAATAGTAATTTATTTTAACTAGCTATTTAAACCAGGGTTCATCTAGCAGTTGATCAGGATGTTGTCTTGTCAAATCCTGACACCAGTACTGGTGCCCTTTTCTCCCCCCCCCCCAAGACCTGGCTGCTATTCCAAGGCTGCTTTGCACTCTCCAGCTGATAGAGAAGCCTCACCACATCACCAGCTCGCTTAACATAGGAGAATGGGAAAGTGAGCTTCTCTTCGGAAGCTTCAGCTGGTCTTAGAGTAAGCCACACTCCACCCCGCTTGGTAGCTAGCCTGGGAACTTTAAGACTTTTGCATTAACCATTTCCTCACCCCCAACTCATGAAAATAGACACTTGCTGCCAATTCCTCTGCATCCCCCACCAAATTTAACCAAACTGCCTCCGAAGTACATCTTGTCTGCTGTAAGGCACATGCCCTCTGAGTTTTATGCATATGCCCCACATGTTTCTATCACGGTGCAAACACTCCCTGCCCATTGCATACCTACCAAGTATTCACTACCAGAGCACCCAGCCCTGCAAAATACCCTTGAAGAGCATGCACACATCCCACCTATTTCCATTCACAATAAACACACAGATGGATTTTATTCTGAATTGAGAGAGAAAGTTTCAAGCAATGAAGCTGTACATGCTAACTTAGATAGGCTGGGTATAAAAAGACATGGTGGTTAAAATCTTACTGAAGGAAGCATGGCTTACTTTGAAAGGCAAGGCAGCCTTGAGTGGGGTTTATGAGGAGAAATAGTCCTGTTTGCTTTCTCTGCCATGAACTCCATTGTTTCATTATAACAAGTATATAATGAATTGGAATAAGGCAGTTGTATAAACCACTTTGTGTATGGAGTACAGGCAATCAAGATGACCAGGGCTCACCGATGTTGCTTTTTCTCTCCTTATGATTGCATGGCAAGAGCTTTTTGTGTTGGCATGTCTTTAAAAAAGTGGAGGTTGGGTGGAGGCAGAAATCCGTGGCTGGGCAGGTTTGGAGAGAGGGCAGAGAGAGGCATCACTAGTAAAAGCTGAATGCAAAAGGAGTTTCATTTCTGAGCCATTTTTGCCAGGTGACTCTATAAGTGGGGTGGATGCAGAGCATCAATGGGAAACAAACCAAGATAATGTCAGGATATGTTCATCAAAAATGTGAAGCCATAGTGTAATGGTTATGCTAATTAAACCATAGTTTCACATTATGGCTGAGCCAACTCTGAATGTTTTATTTTGGTTCTGAAGGAGTTAAGTGTTTACCTCTGGTCTTATAAATTTGTGACTGTAGCCAGTGATTAAGATGTAAGGGAATTATATGCATACAAGTTGATTACAACACAATTTATGGATTAGCTGTGTGGGTTTCCCCCTCCCTTTCGGTACATTCTTACGTTTTAACCTGTCTTTCATGTGAAAAATAAAAGGAAATAACAAAGTCTTGATTCCCCTTTCTCTTTTTCTTTTAAAAAAACTCTTAAAAGGAATGAATAATCCTCTTCCATGCCATCTGATAAGCCTCTGGCTGCACTTGAAACAGGCAAGTCAATAACCTATGGAAGATGGTCCCACCAGAGCCCTGATTGGATGGGTTTAGATATTTGCCTTTGCAACTGAACCAAGGCCAGAATGTTCTCTGGGAAGCAAAGCAGCAGCAGTGTACAATCAGAAGAATGGCCCTGACAGTGTGAAGGGTAAGGAACAGCCAACTGTTCATTTGATCCAAAGGGAAAGGTATGGATATTGCATTGATTACTGGAGTGACATGCACATAGGGTTGCCAGCCCCCCCCCCGGTTACCAGCAGGAGTGGGGGGAGGTAAGGTTGGAAAACTCTTGGAAATTTGGTGATGGAGCCTGGGGATGACAGGGACCTCAGTGGGGTACAATGCCATATAGCCTACCATACAAAACTTCCATTTTATCCTGGAGAACTGATCTCTGTAGTCTGGATATGATCCAGTTTGATGTAGTGATTAAGAGCAGCAGACTCTAATCTGGAGAACTGGGTTTGATTCCTCACTTCTCCACATGCAGCCAGCTGGATGACCTTGGGTCAGTCACAGTTCTCTCAGAGCAGTTCTCTCAAGAGCAGTTCTCTCAGAGCTCTCTCAGCCCCACCTACCTCACAGGGTGTCTGTTGTGGGGAGAGGAAGTGAAGGTGATTATAAGCCTCTCTGAGACTCCAAGTGAAGGGTGGGGTATAAATCCAACTTTTCTTCTTCATCTGTAATTCTGGGAGATCCCCAGGTTCCATCTGGAGGTTGGCATCCCTATGTGATGCACACTCTAGCTTGGAGATGTCAAACTCATTTGTTATGAGGGCCAGATCTGATATAAACATCACTTTGTTAGGCCAGGCCATGTGCGCCATAAAATGTAACACGAGGTACCGGAGAGATAAGCTTTATAAAGATGATTTCAGATGCCGAATGGCAATAGCAGGCATGATTGGATTAGGTGTGATATGCAGAGGGGTGGGAGAGATATCAGCATTGGTGTGATAGACAGAGGTGTGGAGATATCAGCATTGGCAATGAGACAGGAAACCTAGGTCTCAATTTGGTACAGGAGGATTCAGTAAAAGAGGATGCAAAGAATAAATGGAAATAAGTCTGAAGAAGTGAGCAGTGACTCACAAAAGCACATACCCTACCACAATTTCATTACTCTTCAAAGGTGCTACTGGACTATTACTGTTTCTACAACTATTAGAAACCACAACATTCAAAAACTAGTGGGGGGACATTTTAACCTTCCAGGGCATTCAGTTGCTGACCTAAGAGTAGCAGTTCTCTTACAAAAGAATGTCAAAGGGAGATTAGAAAGAGAGACTGCTGAATTGCAACTGATCATGAAGCTCAAGACAAGGCTTCTTCTCTCATTCTCTCATTACCAATGGCTGCTATTGTTATCTGGCATCTGAAGTCACTTCACTCTCCAAGATATAAGGGCAGATGGACTCACATTCCAGCTGTATCTGAAGAAGTGAGCAGTAATTCATGAAAGCTAATGCCTTGCCATAAATTTTGTTAGTCATTAAGGTGCTGCTGGACTCTTGCTCCCTTTCACTAATAAGGAATGCAAGCTGTGCTGTTAGGTCTCTCCACCCATCTGTTTGAAATGGAATGGAGGATCTCTCCAAGTGCCATGGGATTCTCTCCCTCTCTCTCTCTCTCCCTCTCTCTCTCCTGGAATAAAATGTTGTTTGGTCTTAAGCACGGGACTCACCCCCATGCCTGGAATAAAATGTTTTTGGATGTAAACACTCTTTCCCCCATACCTGGAATAAAAATTTTTTTGGTGTAAACACAGGACTCTCTGTCTCTCTTTTTCTGGTGTGCTCCCTCCCTCTGGCTGGCTGGCTGGCTCCCTCCCTCTCTTTGAAGAAAAAAGTGTGGTTATACATGGACTAAAACATTGCTGGTCTTCTGAAACATCCCATGAGATGCCATTTTTCTGCTCTCTCTGTCTCTCTTCCTCCCGCTCCCTCTCCAGAGGAGGAGGAGGAGGGGGCGGAGCCCTCATCCAATGTAGGGAAGGCTTTCTTTCTCTCCTCTGAAGCAGGAACTAGGAGAGACTGGGGAAAAGGAGCTGCAACATTAGAAGCAGGAAGCAGCACAGAGTCAGCTGCTCTCAGTTGGATTGTAGCCATGTGTGGGCCAGATCCAGCCCATGGGTCATATCTTTGACACCCCTGCTGTAGCTGATACAATACAAGAAGTAAAAATTGACCAAAGCCAGCTGGGCCCTGAGAAGGAGCAGGTGAGGGAGCTGCTGTTGGCGTGGTGAGTGTTTTATTATTTGCCTTTCCTTAACTGCCAAGGAGAAGTAGCTGAGGTTACTGTGTGGGAGAATAGTGTGGGTGCGGCAGTTATTTTTACAAAAAAAAAAACCCACCTTGGAGAGAGCCTTGGAGAGGTGCTGCAGGTCAGAGCAGACAATATAGACCTTGACAGACTCCAGGGTCTGATTCAGAGAAAGGTAGCTTCATGTGATGGTGTGTTGCAGATCAGGAGCACAAAAGCCCATCTCTGCTGTGTGTGCTTGGGGTGGGGATGCCTGTCCATCCATCATAACTGCTGCTCCCAGTTACTGGACTTCCATCACGGAGGAGCAACTCCCTCTTCCAAGCACAGCCCCACCCCCCCAGTCAGCCTCTGCCACTCAGTGTCTCTCCCTCTTCCAGTGGCGAGCTGCTATAAAGCCAGGAAACACATCCAGGAAGAAGGAAATCCAACTTCCGATGGGAGTCGGTCAGGGCACCTTTAAATAAGAAGGCGAGCAGAAGCTTTGCTCATCTGCCCCAAATGGAGTGCCAAGAAGAGGTGTCTAGGATAAAAGGCCGGGAGGGAGGCAGGAAACAGGGCAGAAGTTTGGGGGGGGTGAGATGAGAGGGCGAGCGGCCTGGGCTGGCGGGAATGGGTGGCAACAAGGAGACGGCTGAGGGCCAAAGAAGCCCCTAATGGCCCTTTAACCTGAAAGCAATATGCCCCTGGCCAAGCGCGCCACGGAGCCAGCAGAGCTGAAGAGGCCATGGCCAGAAAGCTAGCTTGGGCTTGCTGGAAAAAGAGGGTGAGGGCACAGGATCAGACCAAGGGGCCATCGACGAGACCCACAGCTGGTTGCCTGCTTGGGCCAGCACAAGGTTTCCGGGGAAGCCACAAGCAGGGTGCTGCATCAGCCAAACCTGGGGTGCCCCACCTATCACAGGAGTTAACGAGCAGGCCCCTGGCGCATGGATGCCTCCTCCTCTGCCACCACCACCACCTTTGCACCTGCCCCACTGTGGGGGCTGCAGCAGCAGCAGGAGCCGCAGGAGTGGTGTGCCCGGGAGCTGTGGGGTTCAGCAAAGGAGGGTGGCTGGGGGCGCGCATGCGGAGGGTCCCTGGAGGGGCATGGCACTGCCTTAGCTGCTGCTGGGTGGTTGAAGGCAGTCACTGTCAGGTTGTTTTTTTATGCCCAGTCAGGTTGGTGTTTTACGCCCAGCTGGTAGAAATGCTGGCGAAGAAGACCTGCGGCCCAGCAGAGGGAGGGAGGGCAGTCAGGGGGTGAGTCCAGCAGACTGTGGCCGGAGGCAGTGGTGGGATGGAGATGGGGTGGCCATGGGAGAGAAAGAGGCAGCAGCAGCGGCTGTGGGCAGCAATGGCCAGGGCACATGGAGCGACATAGGGCTTTTGGCAGGGGCGGGGGGGGGCTTTTGGTGGAGGGAGGGTGGCACAGTTTGGTGCCCTCACCTAGGCCCTGCCCTAAGTGAAAGTCTAGTTCACCTAATGGGTGGACCGGTCCTGCTCATGGACCATTTCTAGTCACCTGTGGGGAGTGTGCCATGTTTGTCTTCCTCCCAGAGGACAAGAGGGACTACACTTGCCAGAACTATAAGTTGATAGGACTCTTAGAGGAGAAGGTTCAAAGCCTGGAGGAAAGGATTACTACTCTCCATGAGATCAAGGTAGGGGAGGAGTTCATTAACAGAAGCCTTGATGTCCTGCATAGGGAAGGAGAGACCAGTCAAAGCGACAAGGACATACCTGTAAAGAAGAGTATCTGTGGGTTGCTAGGCACTGTAGGTCAGCCATCTAAGAGGCCAAAGCTCACAGTAAGCTAAAGTTGTCCAGGGAGGCTCACTACAACAAGAATTTCTTCTTCAGGTATGTGAGGAGTAAACACAAAATAAAAGAGGCTATGGGCCCACTGTTGGGTGAAAATGGAGAAACTCTGACAAAGGACAGAGAGAAAGCAGAAAGGCTCAATGCCTATTTTGTCTCAGGTTGTTGTTTTTTTCCCTGAAGAAGAGAACAGGTTCATCTAGAGGTGGTAGTAGGCAAGACACGGTACCTGGGCTGCTGGTTGACATGGACAGAGTGGTAGTTGAGAAGCACCCGGCTGCACTGAATGAGTACAAATCTCCCAGGCCAGAGGGCATGCACCCAAGAGTGCTCAAATAACTGTCTAGAAAGCTTGCAAAGCCTTTGTCCATCATCTTCCAGACCTCTTGGAGGATGGGAGATGTACTACAAGACTGGAAGAGGGCATATGTTACTCCAATTTTCAAAAAAGTGAGGAGGGATGACCCAGGAAACTACAGACCAGGGAAGATACTGGAACAGCTTTTAAAGGAATCAAACTGCGAGCATCTAAAGGACAACTTGGTGATCCAGGAAAGTCAGCATGGATTTGTCCCCAACAGGTCCCACCAGACCAACCTCATTTCCTTTGATTGAGAGACAAGCTTACTGGATCGAGGGAATGCTGTTGATGTTGTTTACCTGGATTTCAGTAAAGCTTTTGACAGGGTACTTCATGATGTTCTGATGGGTAAAGGACTGTGGACTGGACTGTAGGATAGTTAGGTGGATAGGGAACTGATTGGAGAACTGCACTCAAAGAGTAGTTGTCAATGACATTTCATCTGAATGGAGGGAGGTGTCCAGTGGGGTGCCACAGGGCTCTGTTCTGGGCCCAGTACTTTTCAATATTTTTATAAATGTTCTGGATGAGGGTGTGGAGGGGCTACTCATTAAATTTGCAGATGACACTAAATTGGGAGCAGCAGCAAACACACCAGAAGATAGGGATAGAATTCAACAAGATCTGAACACGCTGGAAAAGTGGGCCAATGTGATTGCCCCCAAGTCGGAATAATGAGGCAGACACCAATTATGGGTTTAACTGTTGGGCCACTTTATTAACTGACAACTTTAACTGGAATCGACAGCAGGGGCAACACAGTTTGCGGCATGGTCAAGGCCAGGGGTCAAGGACCCCTCCCTTACCTCGTGAAATAGGGTGAGCCACCCTGCCCCGAGCAGGAGCCATCAGCAATGTCTCCTGCCCAGTCAGCTAGCCATTGTAGGACAACCCCATAGCCCCATCCCCCAAGCTGCCAGGCTCAAAGGGAGGATCCATCGGGGCGGTCCTGAAGGCAGTCTGTTTTCCCCACCCCAGGCCACAAGGCACAAAGACTGTACTCACAGGACCCCTTCAGCCCCAAATAATGGGTGTCAGCTGGTTCTCACCGGACCACAATCTGTATACCACATAGAACCCTGCCACTGTCCAAGCCCCCCCCCAAGCCCTTGCCACAAGTCTTCCAGAAAGATATCCGTGCCCATCTCAGACAGGTGGATAGCATCCTGCCTGTAGAACTCCGCATGCCCTGCACGTATGCACGGGTGTGGCAAAAAGATACCCAAACCACCCTCAAGTATCCTCTGCAACTCTCTATTCGCCTTACAATGAGCCTTGTCAATGGCAAGCTGATTTCTCACAAGAACAAAAAAAGAGGGGGAGGGGGAAAAAAACTGAACCTAAAACCTAGAATCCAGAACCTGACAAAGGTTAGTCAAATGTGGGAAAGGAGGCCAATGTTAAAAACTTGATAAAGGAAATATAAAAATACATGTATTTATTAAAAACAACTTTAAAAATATATAAGGGCTCAGTCACACATTATTTATAAGAATCAAACGATAAAACACAAGGGCTTGTAAATCTGACCTGATGCGTTTCGGCCTACATAGGCCTTCCTCAGAGGTCAATAATGAGGAACATATTGGCTATTATAAAAACATATAGTACACTCATACACAATCATATACAGAGCATAAATACAATAAGGACCAGAAGCAAGTTGTTTCAAGATAACCCACCAGGCATAGAGGAAGAAAATACAAATGAGGCCTCTATTAGTCACTGCTCTTTGCTTGACGATTATTTGGCTCTACAATCATAGGAAGGTGTTTCCTGGACCAGAAGTTTATATCTGGGAACCACTTGGCATGTGATCGCACTAATAGAGGGAAAGCATTGTTGCCAATCTCCAGGTAAGGGCTGGAGCTCACTCAGAATTATGACTGCTCTCCAGATGGCAGTGATCAGTTCCCCTGGAGAAAAAGGTGGACTCTGTAGCAGTCAGGGCTTCAGAGCATAGAAGAGGCTGCAGGTATGTGTGTGACAGAGATGGAAAACTGAAGAGAGAGTGGGAAATAAAGGTAGGTTGATAATTGGCTGGGAAGGAGATAGGTTTGCCAACTCCAAATGGGAAATTCCTGGAGATGTGAGGGATGGAACCCAGAGAGGTGAGGTTTGAGGAAGGGTGGGACCTCAGACAGGTACAATGCCATAGACATGCCTCCCAACCAGCCATTCCCTCCTGGGGAACTGCTGTTGCCAATCTCAGGAGAGGGGTGGAGATCCCTCAGAATTACAACTGATCTCCAGGAGGGAGGGGGGGAGATGGAAAGCTGAAATCAGAGGGGCAGATAATGGCAGGTTGATGCTTGGCTGGGAAGAAGATAGAGTTGTCAACTCCAGGTTGGAAAATTCATGGAGATTTGAGGGGTGGAGCCTGGAGAGGGTGAGGTTTGAGGAGGAGTGAGACCTCAGACAGGTACAATGCCATAGAGTCCACCCTCCAAACCAGCCATTTCCTCCTGGGTAATAATGGTTGCCGATCTCCAGGTGAGGACTGGAGTTCACTCAAAATTACAACTGGTCTTCAGGTAGCAGAGATCACTTCCTCTGGAAAATGATGGACTCTGTGTCATTATACCCTGCTGAGGTCACCACAGCACATTGACGCTGAGTGCCCAAGGCCTTGGCACTCTCCCTGAGCCTCTTTCTAGATCTCTTTGTATTTATTTCCACAACAGTCCTTATTCCTAGTACAATTATAAATAATACAATCAGGTAATGCAATGAAACCAATTTCAAACATTTAAAATGGGCAGTGCAGTACATTCAGTTCCAGTTTCTACAGCCAGGAGATAAATGGGCCAACACCAAGCCAAAATGATCTTCTGCAGCAGCAATATGGAGGCCAGCAGAACAGCTACATTTTATGGCCCCTGCAAAACTGTAAAAGGGTCTCACAGGGCCCTGATCTCAATCAGGAGCATGTTCAATCAGTTCGGGGCCAGGACTGAAAAAGCCCTGGCCCTGGTTGAAGCTAGACAGGCATCTTTTGGGCCCGGGACAACCAGCAGATGGCTATCCACAGAGCACAAGGCTCTCTGGATAAGTAAGGAAAGCTCATTTAATAGAAGTAAGGGTTTTTACTCAATGAATCACATGTTTTGGTGTAGACTTGAAAGGATGCCTAATGCATATTCCTTGTTCACGCAAGGATAAGGATCATGTTATGATTTGTGGAAAACATGAGTTTTTGGTAAACAAAGCAGCCATTGAAAGGCCTGAAAAGATAATAAAGCTCTGGAAGTACTGGGTCTATTGGGCAAAGAAGAATTCTAGGCTTTATCAGGTTAAGGAAAAACATCCTGAATAGTTATACAAAAAGAATGCACCTCCTCCCCACAGCCTTGTCCTTGTGAAAAAGCCCTCCATCTGAATGAGAATGTAGCGCTATCTTCTATTCTCCAATTAAAGCCTGTAAGGGAGGGAGGGAGCCAATTGATTCTTGTACAAGAGCTTCTGAAAACACAGAATGGAAATATGTGAAGCATGTCCTTCATAGAACAACAGTTTGATTGTGCAGCTTCCTTTAAATCACAAGGTCAGCCTTTGGGAAGAAACAGGGAGGTAGGGGCTTCAATATGAACAGCAGCATCCCAACCCTCCTCCCCAAACAAAGCTGGCAGATGAAAGGGAAGGTGAGGATAGTTGGTTTTAGAGCTGCTGCATTACCAACACCCAGGTTTGCCACCCAAAATAGAATCCTTGTTTCACTCACAGAGAGATACCTCAGCATAATATTTAGAAACTCTTACTGTACCAATCTGGAAAGATATAACCTGATCTCATCAGATCTCAAAAAATAGGAAGGGTCAGTACTTGGCTGGGAGACCAAGGAAGAGCCTGAAGAAGTAGGCATTGCTTCTCACTCGCCTTGAATGCTGGAGTTGCCATAAGTCGATTATGACTTGACAGCATTTACGATGGTTCAGATTTTGTTCTCAGTATGATTCCATCTCATATCACTGTTCACCACAATCAGCAGAGGTTTCCCTCCATGACTTTTTAAAAAGTGAGTGAGTTCAGCCTATTCCGTCATACCATTGTTTCCCTATCAGCATACTGCTATTGAACAGAAAATTCACAAACAGTTTCCAGGGGCCTATTTGTGCAGTCTCTCCCTCAATAATGATGAAGGAAACCCTCCCCCCTTTTAGGTGGCTTGAGCTAGAAACTTCAAGCTCTTCCTCTCAGATGCAAATTTTCTCCTGGGAAACCACAAAGGGAGAAAAGGCTCTAATTCTTAATGATATTATAACACTAATAAACTTCTTAAAAATGGTGACTACTGGAGCTGTTTCTGCACTACCCTAAGGTTCCAAGTAAGATGAGAAATTGTGTCTGATTTCAACATTGAGATTGTGCTTCTATTCCACAAAAATCATGACTGGAAAACTGGACTGTAATAGGGAAAGCGCAGGAGAGCAGGAGACTGGTGACAACATCATATGGAACTACCGTTAAGACATTTATTTATCTAGAAAATTTCTGTGCTATCTCTCCAGAGACCATATTGTACAAATGATGGGAAGTACTCCACATCTCTGTAATATGAAGGGCTCTCTCATGAATAATGCTGGAAGGGAAAAATTGCTAGTGGGCAGCAACATGGTGGATAAGAAGGGGGGGTCTATATCAGAGGGTCAACTTGAGTTGTCCACAAGCAGAAATTTTGGCATCAGAAATAAGATCTGCATGTTATCACAAAGTTTTGATTTAGTAGGATGCTATAAATTATTCTCAATGCTTTCATCAGAGATAGTTTGGGCATGTTTCTTATATTTGACACTTGAACTCATGAGACTGGAAGTATAATCAAGGAAAAGTAATGACCAAGAGGGAGAAAACATCATGAAGCTTAGGTATTATCTAAGACAACCTGACTGTGCCACCAAGAAAGAAATGCTGGCCACTTAGACACACTCTTCATCAGATAATCAAGGGTGCAGTAATTTATAAAAGGTTGTGGGCATTTCTTGCATATTTTTGCTTTGTATTGAATCTAGTCTCCTTCCAAGAAATACTTTTGGAGGCAGTGAGGGTGCTAAGAGTTAGCTAGCAGCCACGAACATAAAACATATTTTGAAATTATCGTATTGACTTTTCAGGTTGTTTGCAAAATTGCCTGAAAACCATTTGCCCTTAGTACAAAGTTTAGATTTATTACAGGATGTATTTTGGGAACACATGCTAAGAAGCAACGGTTTCTTCAGCAAGCCATCAGGCCTCTTGAATACACCTTCTGACTTATAGGTAGAATCCACACATCACACCCTGACAATTTTTCTTCCTAATAATCAGGGATGGGCACAAACTGGCTCACGAAGTAAAGTCCATCATGAATTTTGGCCAGTTCATGGGTCATGAAGTGATTTTTGTGGAAGGGTGTCTGGCGCAAATATTTCACAAACTTTTGGTGTTGTTTGTGGCAGTTTGTGGTGGTTCATGAATGATTACATTTCCAGACGGTGTCCCCCTTAATTAAACTGTTTGCAAAACTACAAGGCAACGGGGGGGGGGCAGAATTCTCCAGCCTTGGAAACATCAAGAGGAGCCCTCCAAAGCTTAACGGGTACTGCTGGCTGCCAATAACAGAGTTGTCATTCTGTTCTATGGGATCAGAATGCTATATATATGTTTCGCTCAGCTCTGCAGCCTGTCTTCTCTTGGCTGTTTGCATTTATATAGAGAGGAAAGGAACTTGTTAAAAGTGTAGTAACAGAGCACATTCTCTCATGATTAGGAACTGCTCTTCCCTGCTGGTGTTTTGGTGTTAGGTGGACTCATGGTTCTGAGCCACCCATCTTTCTGAGCAGAGGGGCTAAGCTAGTGTGTTCCTCGGCTGAGGACCTACCTTTTGATTGAGATTCTTTTCCCTTGCTGGGGCTTGGGGGTCTTAGGTGGACTCAGGGATCTGAGCCACCTGTCTCTCTGCTTATGCTGAGCAGAGGAGCTTAGCTACTGGGTGCCTTGGCTGAGGGCCCATACTATTTAATACCCTCCCACCCCTCCTGATTGTGAATCAACCCCTCTGAGCCATGAAGGTAAAGTGGGTGCAAAGAGTGCTCATCCTGGGTGGAAGATATCCTCCCCCTATGTACTACAGGGCCATGTTCCTGGACACCAAACCCATCCCACTAGCCCACTGGAGTCCATCCCTAGCACAGCATCACCTGAGGTCTCAGAGCCTCCTTCCCCAGATCTGTTCCTGGGGCTCTCCTCCGAAGACAAAGAATTATTAGCATTCTCTTTGGAGAAGTCTCTGACAGCATTAACTTGGGGGGGGGGTAGTATAATCTGTCCATTCCACACAAGTCTCTTTTGTTGCTCCTGCCTCCAGTACACCCCTCCATGGCCCTTCTCAGTCCAGTGTTTGGTGTGCCACACTATATCCAGCAGCAGTGGTCAAGGCTGAGCTCTCCAGAGTGCAAGGCAAAACTGTGCACTTCATGACAGACCTCTGAAACAGCCAGCAGCATGGCTACCTCTCCCTCACTGTCCTCTGGTGGTAACAAGAGGAATTTTGTTTGTCCAGTTTGTTGGGGTATAGCCCAAGCCCCAGGAGGGGACAGTCTTGTCACCAGGCTACAAAGTGGTTCTGCTCCATGCACAGGGGATGGATGCAGACCGCATGGTGCAAAATATCACCACCATGATACATAGTAGCCTGAGGGAGTGGGTGGGTGGTGGCAACATCTTCCATGGCTACATGGTCATGGATGCTGGCACCAACATGCTATGTTGAAACAACAGAGAGATCATGGGAAGGATGCAAACAATAACAAAAACAATCTTGATGTTATATTATGAAAATATATTTAGACTACTATTCTGTCATCTAAATATATTTTCATAATATAACATCACGGTTGTTTTCGTTATTGTTGGCACCAACATGCTGGCAGTGTTGAAGACTGAGTGCCTCTAGGACATCATCTGCCTGGTGCACACACTTCACCTAGTGGTGAAGGATGTACTGAGGCTAGGGAGCACTGTCTGGGCCACCTGGGATGCTGCCACCCTTGAGATGCTGTTACCCATGAGATGCTGTTACCCAAATAGGCAGTTATGTTCCCCCTGTCCACTTCCCTCCCTCAGAGGCAAGATTTTCCCTCTATTTTTCTTTCACTTTCTGATTGAGCTGCTCTAATTATCTGATTTCTTCTTTCCTGAAGAACTCTGGCTGTCCTATCCTGTCACAGTATGATATTTTGGCTGTTTGTTCAGCCCAGGAACTTGAGGGAAGGAATGGGAGCTCCCTTTAACTTAAATAACTGAAATGGCACTTGAGGTGTTTTGAAATTCCAAATTAACAAAATATTTTATTTGACATAGAGGGTCAAGTTAAATCAGGGGTAAAATTTCAGCAGTAACTCAATGTAGAACTCTGATGTAAAACAGTATATGCACAGACTTTAGTTCATATGTTTCAGGCTATTTATAGTTTTATAAGCTTTTCCCCAGTGACTCAGGATCTTTAAGATGAGAGGCTTTTGTTCCAGTGTTCCTCAAACACTCCAGTACACTTTCTCTGAGCATTCACTGACTCTTTTGGTTTCCAGAATGCTGGGATACTCTGTTCAGTACCCAACCCCCTTCTCTAAACACACTAATACTCTACTTGAGCATTACTGACCCTTAAGGTTTCACAAGGCAATTTCTAACCATACCAAACCCAGCATCTTTCCACTCTTCAGAGCTATTGCCTTGTTTTGACTGGGTAGGGAAATTTCTTCTCTCACTAGAAGATCTATCCCCTTTTCTTGGCCCAAATGGGAGTCTTCACCTAAGTAACCATTCTTCCTTGCCAACTTTTCCCTAGTTCTCTGTCTGTGTTAAACTGCTCTCAGTCAGGGCTGAATTCAGAAACTGTTGGTACTCAGCTCTTCTCAGCTAGGGCTGAAATCAGGCTGAATTTCTACTGAGCATTAATCTCTCAAATCTTTCTCTGCTCATCTGATGCTAACCAATCAAATCCCTTGGAGCAGCCTGTCAGCTGGAGATTCCATGTGTGTGTGGAGGGTTTCTACTGCAGCATGAACCTCATGAACTGAACTGGTTTGTCTAGCACCAAAAAGTTTGTGACTGTCCGTGGTTCAAGAATAGCACATGCGAATCAGCTCAGAATCATAATGGTGTGGACCATGTTTTGCCAAGCAAAGATATAATCCTTTATTTCTCTAACTTGCTGCTTGATGGTTTACAACATATATTTCCTTAATAGCCTATTAGGACAATCTTTTTATAAAAACCCATTGTGGAAAAACCCACAGCTTCTTGGATTGCTGGAGCTGAAAGAAACAGCTTGTGCCATTGACTTTGGCCAGGGAGCTTCCTCCTGAGTGGAGAAGAGGGGGATCAGAAACAGGGCTTAGTTTCTCTTGCTGCCTGCTTGAAACCAGCTGAGCATCTGGCCCCAGACTGCATAATGTAACTTTTATTTGTAAGCTGTAGCTTCTAATGAATGTAAATTTAAGCACACATCCCCATGTGATTCTGTTTCAAGGGCAACTGCTGACTTTTAGAAGATAGAAAGACAGCCATGCTTTTCATTTAATTTTGCTTTACTCACAGTTATTCACAGAACATTTGGTATTTTGAAATCACTTCTGAAATCAGAAATGCTCAACAGAGAAGAGTGACAGCTATGATGGAGAGCTTGGGGGACAGTCATATGCATTAAGAAGACATTTTTTCCTCATGCAAAACATATGAGTATGCCTCCACAAAACTGGGTGAACCAGCTGATGACTGCTCTTAGGGTATCTATGAACAGGTAGGATGCACTCTGGACCACAGGAGGGATGAGATAATTGTCCCTAGTTCATTCCGTTTATATTAACTTTATATTAACAAACCAATTAGCAGCAAAACATTAGGATCAGACCACATTGGAAGTCAAACGTCATACATTTTGAAAGAGTCCTCTAACTACAGATCCATCAGAGCACATGTGTCAAGTACTGGATGCAATCACCCACCCAACACTCTTGTAGCAGCAAGATTTGTTTATTGAGTGGTAGAGAGATTTCAAGCACAATCAGATTCTGTGTTGGAACTGGCCTCCGGATGCCAGGTCCAACCCTATACAAAAAGCAGGACATCCTCCCATGCCAACCACCCAATCAATATTCTCATTCAGCCCACCATAGATCTAAGCCTGCCCTTGTGGCTGCCCCCCCAGCACCTGCAAACTAACGGTTACATTATCTAGAAGCTCCCCATGTTACAAGGTCATGTTGAACATTTAGATCATACACTTCTCAGGGTCTCGCAGACAGCTACAAGGCAGCACTATGCAAGTTAAGCAGACATTCACACACACACATCCATTCTCCCCCCACCCATCCTGGCAGAGAAGATAAACAGCAGTGAAGTATTTGACCCAGAATATCTGTAGATGAAAACAGTAGAATAAGCATGATTGAGAAAGTAGTTAACCCCTAATGCAACAGATCATGAGTTTGGCTAGACAACATTCTATGACAAGTGAGGCCCTAGCTTGACAATATGAGAAGGAGATACAGTATAGGCCATTAGGAATTGCCAGGGGTCCTGAAATTGAAAGCCATCATATATAACAGATTCAGGTGGGGTAGCCATGTTGGTCTGAAGCAGCAGAACATAGTTTGAATGCAGAGGCACCGTTAAGACCAATAAAGTTACTCATGGTATAAGCTTTCATGTGCAAGCACACTTTGTCAGATACAGTGGAAAGAACCCCCTCAACCATTACTAAAAGGGGTGGGGTGGGAGTTGTTGTCAGGAAGGACCATGGAGAGTCAAGATGCATAAGTACTGAGTGATTATAGCTGAGATTGGATGTAAGAAAGATCTGTGAATGGCAGTAAATTAGCATGCAAATACAAGAGTTAACAAACAGATGTGGGATCAACACCTACAAGACAAATAAAGTTCAATTCTGGAGCAAGAACTGAGAGACGAGGTATGTACACTCCTTCAGATTCATAGAAACAGATTTCCTCAAATACTACATATAGGTGGTGCCAGCTGGGCAAGAGAGCACATAAAGATGTTAAATAATATTGGGGAGATACCTATGGGTATCCTGGTGAATCTCTCTCCCCTAGTGCTACCCTTCGTCCCCGACCTTGGAGAAAGGAGACAAACCACTGCAAGGCTGTTTCCCAGATCCCCATATTGGCAAGGCAGTGGCTCAGAAGATCATAGTCAACCATGTTAAATGCTGCCAATAAGTCAAGCAATATCAGCACTGCTGACCTGCCTTAATTCAGCTGTCTTCAGAGATCATCTGTGAGAGTGACCAAAGCTGTCTCCATCCCATAGCCAGGGCAGAACCCGGATGGAAGGGATTCAAGACTAAGGTTTCATCCAAGAAAACCTAAAGCTACTCTGCTTTACCAAGAACAATAAGTTCCTCACTAGGCAGTAGTTGGCCAGATCACTAGGATCTAAAGACTTTTTTTCAAGAGCATCCTGACCACTGCCTCTTTTAAACTCCCTGGGAAGGCCCCTGAAATCAGGGACAGGTTTATAATGTCCACCAGGGGAGCCCGCATTCCATCACTGCTGGCTTTAACCAGCCATGATGGACATGGGTCAAAGAGGCAGGTAGTAGGCTTCACAGAATCCAGGATCTTATCTACCTCAGCTCTGAGAGCAGGCTGAATTGGTCCAATGCTGGATCCAAAGATGGCCAAGGGACCTCCAGTTCACTTACTGTATCAACATTAGTAGGCAGATCTTGGTGGAGCAACAAGACTTTATCCATTAAAAAGCTCGCAAACACCTCACAGATAATGGTTGAATTCCTAGTATTTTGAGATATTAAAGACTGAATTACGCTAAACAATTGTGCTAGGCAAGAGCATCTGACACATCTGTCAAGCATTACTAATAATCTATAGTTGAATCTAGTTCAAGTATTCCCTGGAAGGCTATCCTTCCCCCATCCTCATTCCATTCTGAGTACACAGCAGGGCTGCCAAATCTGGGCCAGGAAAGTCCTGGAGATGTAGGGATGGAACCTGGGGAGGGTGGAGTTTGGGGAGGGAAAGAAGTTCAGCAGGAATGCAATGCCATAAATGTCACCCTCCAGAGCTGCCATTTTCTCCAGCAGAACTGGTTTCTGTAGCCCGGAGATCAGTTGTAATTCCAGGGGATTTCCAGCCACTACCTGGTGGTTGGCAATTCTAGTACACAATCATGCATAATATGGATATAGTCAACTGCAGAAATACCATATTTTCAAATATTTGTCATATATACAGGCACATAAGGAAGTCATGGGTTCAGAGGGATTTCTGTATTCGTGCAAATTAGGTGGGTTATTTTGTCCCACAATTCAAAGTTAGCAAACATATTTCCCTTTGAAGCCCTCATTTGCTATTCACAGCTCAGCCCAGCTAAGTAGCTGCCTGAAATGTATGTTGCCCATGTTAATGCATCCCACTGAACCCACAACTGGGCTTGGTAGCAATCTCTGTTGATGGGGAAGGGCAGGGCTCTTTTTGTAGCAGGAACTCCTTTGCATATTAGGTGACACACCCCTAATATAGCCAATCCTCCAAGAGCTTACAGTAGCCCATGTAAGATGAGCTCTGTAAGCTCTTGGAGGATTGGCTACATTAGGGGTGTGTTGCCTAATATGCAAAGGAGTTCCTGCTACAAAAGAGCCCTACAGTCTTTCTAACAATTCTAGCACCACTTTTACCATCCTAAGCACCATGCTAAATAGACTCACAAATCTTAGTACTTGGTTTGAATTCTCTATAGTGCACACAGACCTCCAGGAATCTAGATGCTAGAAAAATATCCAACAGGAGTGCAAATCGATTTTTGTTTCAGATACATAATTTCCCATAGCCTTTGAAAATCACCCCTACAGCTAGTGACATAGGGGATAACAATTTCTTTGGTCTTCTCATGCACTCTCCTCACTGAGGGTGGCAAAAGGCAATGTCCTACTGTCAGGATAGTGTTGTAAAGAACTGTGGAGCTGATTATCAAACAAGATGGCTAGCCACCATTTTAGGTAGGGGGGATAAATCATTCACTACTATGGAGATTATATTTTCAGTAAATGTTTCTGCTGCTTTCCTTCAGGTGCTGGGGCAACCAGCAAATCATTCCTTGCTGGGTGTTTTCAGGATGCACATATCCAAAATCTGGTGTGGCACTTATCTGTTTTAAAAAAAGCAAAAAACTTTACTTGGCTCTTCAGTGCCACTCCAGATCCACATTCACCATCATCTCTATATCTATCTATTCTATTTGTACTCCATCCTTCTTCCACAGAGCTCAAAGCAGCATGCATGGCTCTCTCCTCCTTAGTTATATACTCACAATAAGCCCATAAAGTCAGTTAGATTGAGAGAGAATAACACTGGCCAAAGGTTATCCAGTGACCTTAATGGCAAAGTAGGGATCTAAATATTGTCAGAATTGGGTATTCTAACTATTATATTACACTGGCATGTGTGCATACATTCACACAGTGCACTCTATCATTACATATGAGAAGGGCAGGCCTCTTGCTTTGACTCCAAGATACTTCTGAAAACACCAGACCTGATTAACCAAGATTTCCCCTACCCTTTGTGTATGTATTTCCACCACCAGTGTTTATATTGTGTTTTATGTAAAGGCCCATTTAAGGCACTGTCAGGTTTTCAGAAGGCTCATCCAAAAAGTGGCTTCCTGTGCTCATAAATGACTGATGTAGGACACAAATGGGAAAGTAGAAAATGGCCGAAAGAAAGGCAGGTACTCTGTACTGAGTAGGGTATAGTGCATGGTGTTGCCAGCCTCTAGGAAATGGCTGGAGATCTCCTGGGACACAGATCAGTTCACCTGGAGAAAATGGTGACTTTGGAAGGTGGACTCTGGCCTTATACCCCACTGAAGTCCTTTCCCATCCCCAAACCCTGCACTCTTCAGGCTCCACCTCCAGGCATTTCCTAACCCAGAACTGGCAACCCTAGGTGGGGCCATCAAAGTGCACCCACTGTGTATTTGTTGTTGGAGTACAAGCTTCAGTTTCTCATAATTCCCACCTGCATAATGAGGTGAGCTCCATGGCCACAAGAAGTGGCCCTCCACTGGCCATCATATCCTTCTTTTTCTCATCTGCTTTATCCTCTTTTTCCACTGGAGAAAATGGCAGCTTTGGGGATCATATCCCCATTGAGCTCCTTCCCTCCCCTGAACTCTGCCTTCTCTGGATTTTCCAGGTTGCCTCCCATATCCTTCGAGTGTGATGTAGTGATGTTACTTCTGGTCTTCACCAATAAGTTGAGTCACCATATTGTGCAATGCTCCTCCTTCTCATGCCCTGCTCCCCAAGGCTCCCAGAATTGTCAGATGCAGGCATGTAAAACATAGTCGTCCCCAGGCAGTGCCCCCAAATCTCCAAACCAAAGTTGACAAGCTGAGTAGACAAACTGAGTGGGTTTGGGGGCTTCAGGAACTCCATGGTGCTCCTGACAACTTAATTGGGAACACCGCAGGGTTCCAAATTATCCCCTCCACCCAAGCACTTGAAATCAGTCAGTGACAACCCAAACTATATGTGGTGATTTATCTGCACTTTGATTTATCCAAGTCTCGTTAGAAGGTGCGCCCAGAATGGCTTCCCCATCATTATTGAGTAAAGGAAGTCACCAAACCATGCTTACCCCACTTACTGGAATGGAGTAATGCAGTTCAGCACATTCCAGGGCACCTGAACTGTCTGAAATAAAGATTATCAGATTCACATTTTCATCAAAATATGAGGGCTGACTATAAAAGCTCCAGAAATTTCATATCATTTCCTCCTTGTTTGTAGTAGGAATCCAAGAATCTTGACATCTGAAGCTCTAACGGATAGGGCTGAACTCATTTCTTAGATTCTGATGGTGCTTGAGGATACAAGATCAGCTTCTGTCTTGTTATGCATGCTTAGAATTTTGACAGAAATATGATTCCCAGGCAAACGCTATGTTCAAACTCCTTCACCTCCATAATATGAGGCAGTCCATGAATATGAGTTCCTGGTCAAAAAGTCAGGATAGGCCCCCACTGAAACCCCCACTGGCTGTCACTGCTAGGACTGAGCAAGGGTAGCCCTTGCCCTATATGGAAGCTTTTGTCAGCATGGTGCCCAGCACAGAAGTCCCTATTACTCACTGTCCCTGAGGTGAGCTCCTGATCATATTATGTTTATGTTTTCTGTTGAAGTCAATCTCAGGCTCAGAGCTGTGCTGAGCAACTTTATGCCTGCATAGTAGCCAGTTGTGCTACACATCAGTGTTCTGCCTTGTTAAATGACAAGTTGTAGATGGTGGTTTCTGTTGCTCTGTCCATACACTGTCGCCCGATCTGCATCTAGCATTTGCTCCACTGTCTTACCAAACCCACACTGGAACCCACATTGCATGCCACTTTCACTTTGAGTGTCGCATTTTATGGCAGTGTCCAGACTGCATGCTGCTTTCACTTTGCTTGATCTCTGGTTTAATGGTGGCTGTCTGCATAGATTTATGGCTGTTTTATGGCCATTTGGGGGGTGACTCTGCAGTCAGTACAGTGTTGAATGTGGTTTTGAACTGAATCTTTTTCTGTTACAGTGTGGGTTTGATAAAAATGCTAAATGCAGATTGGCCCTAAGTCATCTTATTTACTGAAGAAGAGGCATGTGGTCATTGTCAGGTCATTAAAATGATCAGTCTCTAAAGCACAGAGATACTAATGTATCTCTTCTTTGTGTCTGCACTTTGCATCCAGTGTCTGACAATATGTATGTTTTTTGTCCCTGCAAAGTCAGCAGCATCTATTTATGAAATGATTACAAGAACAGATCTTTAGATTCATGGGCAAACACTGGAGGCACACAAATACAGACACTATAAGTCTAACTAAAAAAAAAATCTCATTTTTTGTTCTTTTTAGCTGTGTAGTTAAAAATTGGAAGTGGTGGCAGTGGTGGACAGATGGTGGCAGCTGTGAGGAACTAGTGTAAACTAGGGATGCCCAAGGAGGAAAATGTATTTTTTGGATTCGAGAGTTTTGGACCCTTAAAAATTTGGTATTGCCTTGAAAACCCAAATTCCAATATTGGTATAGTATTAGAATTCAAGTAAAATTTGGGGATCCAATTTTTTTGGCTCCATTATACCCTAAGGGGCCATTATAGTCAATGGCAAATCTCCTAGGGTATATTCTCCAGCCAGAGTGCACAATTTAATTGTACAGACCCATTAAGAAATGTACAGTACCATCCTAAGCTGAGATATGCCTTACTAAACCTATTGACTTCAATGGACTTGGAAGGTTGCAACTCTGCTTAGGATGGAGACCCTTAGGCCTTATACTCCCAGGGATTTTCATAGAATGCACCTATTACAAAAGAAACCCTTGATTGTCAAGGACATATCCAAAGCCTTCTTCCCTCAGGGATGATTGGCAAAAGAACTGCCCTCAGTGAATAAGTTCATAAATGTTCACATCTCTAATGTTCATCCATACTCCCACCCTCCATTATCATTGATGTTTGGTCTCATGTTCAAAATGTAAATGGACCTTTACCCAATAGCCCTCTGCTCTGCTTATGCAAACCCAATATAATAGCATGCACCTCCAGGTTAGAAGGAGTTTAGACAAAGCTAAGGTAGGTAGACTTCATGCATTGGGCGGCAGGGTGGTGGGATCCATCCCAAAGGAACAGTCAGACAATTATACATTTTAGTCTACCTGTCAGTTATTTCAGTTGCACCTTATCAGAGCTGCAGAATTGAAGGAAAATTCTGTTTTAGTGGAGTTTGAAATCATTCCATAATTGAGGCATCAAATGTAATAGCCTGTTGTCAAACCCTGTGAATCTTGTGTAGAAGAAAAAGGGATTTCCTCAGATAAGAGAAACCATCTCATCTATCTGGACAATTCCTCCTACCTGTACTAAATAAAATTTGGAAATATTGCTTTCCAGTATCCGCAACTGCCTTCTCTCACACACACACTTTGTAATGTCTTAACTGTAACTGAGTCTATTCTGTGCCATGTTAAGCTTGATTCTATGCAGAGGATTGTAAGCTGTAACATTTCTATTGGTCGTTCCTATGGAATGTTTTGAAGTTACCAATCACAATTGTAAATATGTTTATGGAGGGAACAGACCTGATTGGCCTTTATCTCTGTGATGCCATTAGATGTTAACTTTTCTATGGGCGTGGCTTTGACAGCCCAGACTGTTTAAAAGAAGGAGCTGTGCTCCGCTTGTGTTGTGTGTTGTCATCATGTTCTGATCGTCTAGTTGCTGTTACAAATAAAGCTGAATCACTTTGCTGAAATCACTGCCTCTTGTTGAATTGCATACTTAACACACTTTCTCACTCATACCCCTCTCCCCATATTGACTCCTCCATCCAAACTTCACCTTGGATAAGTGGCACATAACTTTCCCTGATAAAATAATAAAGAAGACTTCTGTGAGTAATCATTAATATGACAAAAAGTCACAGAAATCCATCCATCACTGGTGACAGCTGTCTACTACCTTTGAATCATAACAGCGGCTCACTGAAATAAGCAAATTGAGGCGGTGTCCCACCACTCTTGTCTCCAATGCCCTATAAAGACAGCTGTGGTCTGGCCTGACTGCTCAGTCTTTGACCACCATTCATTTTTCTCTGCTGTTTTGTCCATCCTTGAAGATCTGTCACTAAGACTGACAATGGAAGCAAACACTAGTCTTTCTCTCCCTCCATCCCCCTGCTGGTTTGATGCAACAAAGGGAAAAATAATCAAACTTCAAGTAGAAGAATTCAATGGATCTGTGCTTTTTGCATTCATGATATTTTATTGCATCATGTTTGTGTGTATGTTTTAATTTGCAATCATTCGTTATAGGTCTTTAGAACCCATCCTGTAATATTAGCTGATGCAAACAAAAAAGCTGAAGCTTGGGGGGGGGAGAAACTGATATTCTATCCTATGCAACTCTTTCCATAACTAATGTAAAACTAGCTGTTGGCCTATGATTCAGTCCTCTGCCATGACTCACAGAACAGCTTTCCACTATTCATTCATAAATGACCCTTCTTAGATTCCAGTTCTAATATCATTACATCTCCCCTTTGGAAGACAATATTGCTGTCTTTCTCTAATGGGTTTTCTTATCATTCTGCCCCTTGGAATGCCAATACCAGAACCTTCTCTAATTCCTCATCAGCATTGTACTTCAACAGCTTCATCTGTTTGGAGACCAGGTGTTCTCAATCATTCACTGAGCTGTTCAAATGCTTTCTCACAGCTGCTGCCTATCCACCTACCTGCTGCTTCTGCCACCCACATCTAATTATTAAAAAGCACATAGGAAATGTAAAGCAATTCTGCTTGAGATTCTTTAGGTGAGATTTACTATTTAGGTGTTGCTATGTGCGCCTTCAGTGTTTGTTCATGAACCTAACAAATCTTGTATTATTCTTGGTATCACTTCAGGATATACATTGCTGACGACACAGGAACAAAAAGCAGACAACCTCTGTAAGATACTTTAAAGGATGCATTTAACTCTGAAGCAACAAAAAGAGGGTAAACTGCAGATTCTCTGCTTGATGAAAAGGTCATTTTAATGAGCCAGCCAAGACTGTGAGGGACACTTTTGTCTTCTTTGGTAATTGAAGGTTTTAGTGTGAGGACTGTACAACCTCTTTGGATCTTGCAATTGTAATCCAAAGTGCATTCTACCACCTCAGACGTCTATCTCTTTATTATTGGCTGAGTTCAGACTGGCAATTTGCCCCGGTAGGAACCCGGGCCAGCGACGACTCAATCCCGGAGTAAATGGGGCGTTCACACAGACACATCTGCCTGGTGTCCCCCACCCGTAGCCAACCCGTGCTGTTGTGCTTCACCGCCGGATTAAAAAGATACCTGATAAAACCTGTAGCAAATCCGAAAGCCCGAGTGTGTCGCACGTTTCTCCGCTTCCGGGGTGTCTGAACATGCAGCCAAAAAGCCGGGAGCAACCCGCATTGGGCAGGAGGCAGCAGCGGTGTGATTGGCTGTGCTCCGCTCTACTGCCCAATGTGGTGCCAGCGCTACAGGGTCCTCCTCCAATCGGCAAAATGTGCTTATGCGCATGAGCTCATGAGCGCATGGGTGCTCATGCGCACATACACCCATACACCCACAGCTGAATTAATGGGGAAACACGTGCCCCCCGGCGCAGCAGTCTGAACACTCCCGCACACCTCCGTCCCGTATCTTCCGGCAGCGGCCCCCACTGTGTGAATGGGAAAACCCAGTATAGTTTATTCCGGGGCTTTTTTGCTACGACTGGCTACCGGAGCAAACTCAGCCCTTATCTCATTCAATCAGGCATTAGATATGAAGGCTTGTATATCATTGAGTACCACTTGCTATAGGGCACACTGGAGGAGGAGTATTACCTTTTTGTGGACTTCTTGAGGACTGATTGGCCATTGTGGAAAGCAGAATGCTAGACTAGATGGACCTGAGCCTGCTTTGCGGGGAGGGCGAGGTATAAATCCCATAATAAATAAAAATAAATAAATAAACCTTTGGACTAATTCAGCTGCGTTTTTGTTATGTTTGCTATGATTGCTCAGAAACGCTTCCTATACGGTTTTAATTGATTTTAGTTGGTTTTGTAAAGCTTTTGAAGAAGATGATTAAATATTTAAATAAATAATATTTAATATTAATTATATTTTAAGATACACAGCATTGTATCTCAACTCATGTGTTCACATCCAGCACTGAAATCCTAAATGCAACCATTCCTCAACCTTCTGTCATAGTCTTAAAAACTATAGTAACTAATATGTCTTTCTGTTACTAACAGAGAAGTGCAGTTCATAGTCTTCTCTCATTTTGCAGAGGTCTTGTTCAGTGTGGTGTAGCTGAAAATTATTTATACTATTTATTATTTAATTTATTTATTAAATTTCTGTCCTGCCGTCCCCACGGATGGGCTCAGGGAGGCTTACAATTAAGGGCACCATGTGCCAAATTTATATAAAACAGATAAAAACAGATAAAACAACCACATATTACAATTAAAGTGCTCAATGATGCTGTTTCTTCCGTCAAATTAGAGATGGTGTGCTGTAGATATGACATGAAAACCCAATTCAGTGATAACCAGTCTCTGGTACTCTTTGTACTAGTTCCACCTTCAAACTTCCTTTGCAATCTGTGTTCATGTTTAATTTTATTTTCACAAGTTGGATCCTTTTTTTTGATGTATTAAATTGAAAATATCATCTATTATATCTTTTCTGCTGTAACCTCAAAAGAACAACTGTTTTATATCTATTGCTTTTTGTTCCCAATTACGTACACTGTGGATAGAAACTGAATATTTAAGCTTTATCTTGGGTAATATAATAGATCCTCTATCATGTTATCATTTGTGTGTGTGTGTGTTTTAAATAAGCACAGCTATATCTAAACTCATTTATACTAGCATATTGTTGATTTTTAGGAAATGCAGGAAGCACTAACTCCTCAGTTAATGATTGTAAACATTTTCCCAAAAAGATAACTCATTTTCCTATAGGACATGTTGTGCTGCAGGATTAAGAACTATACTCAGGGGTGATATTGGTTGTCCTGATTATGGAGCTCCAAAATATTTATAGAATACAATTAATTTCTAATCAGACTGAGCTGAAACTACTCATCGGTTTTTGTAAAAACTTTTGCCATTGTCAAAAAACAGCACCATCCCTTGGAAAGATGCTCATTCTTACGTATAAATTGCCATCACTTACTCCCATTCTCAATTGCTTTCAATGTAGCCATACCTGATCAAGTGTAATTTTATTTAATGTCATCTGACAACTGCATAACATCAGATAAAAAGTTATGGCATCATCCAGTTCTCTACATGACCCTTGACTGAATGGGATCACCCATGTGACTAATTAAGGGACTGGAAGAAGAACCTGTTCAATGGGGGGGGGGCGTGGCACTGATGAAACAGCAGCCAGAGAAACAAGAGTACTAGGGTCAAAAATGGCTGAAAAGGCACTACATAAATCTTATTGGGGAAAAGTTTTTGCCCTGGTGGGAAAATGCCCTTTGTGATCTGAAAATTGAAATAGTTGAATATTTGGTGGAGAACTCTAATTTCTGGAAAGAACCTGTGAAGTGGAACTATCGAATATATTTATATTGGTTTCAGAAGAAATTTGCATGTTGATCTAATTCCTGAACAATCCAACCTATTGGCCAGTAAATTAGCTAATAGATCAGGTAGAATGTTAACAAATCCATGCTGTTCCTGATGGCGTCATCAAGTGAACTGTGGGGTTCTCAGAGCCATGACCACGACAGCAACTTACCTGCTGTTGCTACTGTTGCAGAGTTCTGCAGTGGTGGTTGTGGAAGGTGGCCAGCCAAGAGAGTGGAAGATTCACTTTGCCTTTATCTTTAGTTCTTCCCTCCTTCTCTCACTCCCCATCCCCTATTGTCTCAGAGGTAGTTTCTGGATACCTGGTGCCCTCTGGGAAAGATAGCTTCCCTGTCCAATCTTCAGGAAAATGTCCATTGCCTCTAGGACTTCTGCTCCCAGTTTCTCTGTGCCATCTTTCATTAGTCTGTATGTCAGAGAAGAATTGGTATGCTTCACAAGATGAATGCTCTTGTTTCTTTCCATTGCCCTTCTTCCTTTCTTTTGTCTGCTTATTCTTGCAAAATGGTTTGATTTATTTCAAATTGGACAACTGGATGTCCAATGTTATGGTACCATTTCCTAGAGTGTACCAGATGCTATTACATCTGCCACCAGCATGTCATGTCTCCAGAGTATCAGCAGGCAACCTGGAGAGGGAGGGAGGGAGGAAACCTTCTCTGGTCATATCATATGGGCCACTAAAGAATGTAGAGCTGTAATGATTGGCATTATAAGCTTCTGAAACTCACACTCAAAGCCAAAGAAGTGAAAACTTCAGGATCACCTCTAAGTTCAGTATGAAGTAGTTACATCTCTTATAACAGGTTCAATATTCTTTGTAATATTGCCAATTTGGCTTCACTCATCTCCATTGCTACTTTGTGCTCTAGTTGTCCATACTTTCTTGCATCCAGGTTTGCATAATTCAGTAATTCATACTATTTTTAACATTTTGGAATTAAAGGTATCTTGATAATAATATTTTCTTGTGACTCAATGTCCTTGATAAGTGAAGCTTTAGTTTTCAATTAAAACTTCTAGCACAAAGCGGCATAATAATAACCTCCTGGAATTAAAAAAATCAGGAAAATGTCCATTGCCTCTAGGACTTCTGCACCCAGTTTCTCTGTGCCATCTTTTATTAGTCTGTATGTCAGAGAAGAATTGGTATGCTTCACAAGATGAATGCTCTTGTTTCTTTCCATTGCCCTTCTTCCTTTCTTTTGTCTGCTTATTCTTGCAAAATGGTTTGATTTATTTCAAATGCAACAAGTCTGAGCATACACGGCACATTTGCTAGAAGCACAGATTTTTATCACACTTGCTACCATCTTGAACTGAATCATGGCCTTATCTGTTTCTTTAGACATAATGAGACCTTCCCCATTCATCTCTGCTTTGTTTATGACATCAATATCAGAATAGCCCTGGTTTGTCTCAGATGTACTGAGTCTTTGCTGAATCAGCTTTGCCTACTGATATAATCACATACCCACTTTGGACACAGGTCTCAGTTGGATCAGAGGAAGGTGTGACAAGACTAGAGACTGGCTGAAAGGACTATTTGCCAGTTTTAATTTGGCAACTATTTGGCTGCTGATAAACCAAAGCACATTTTTTGTGTATTTGCTTTATTTTTTTGCGGTGCAACATTAAGTTGTACAAGAAAAATAATCTTTCTCTGGTCTGTCCCAAGAACCATTTATTAAGTAGACATCACTTTAAAGGATCACAAATTATCCAATAAAATAATGTGTCATAATTTTGCCATGTGTTCAGTATGAGCCTAAGGTTATGCATAGAGGGCACCAGTCAGAATATTGGTACCAATGCCAATTAGTCGTTCAGGGAGGGGAGAGGAGCAGGAGTGGGGAGACTAAAGCTACAATCCTAACAACACGTGTCTTGGAGTAAGCCCAAATGAATAAAATGGGACATTTATGTGTAGACCTGCTTAGGATTGTTCATTTTCTCTCATTTTGTTTTCTCCTCTAAATAGCTGATCACTGCTATTGCTGCTTTTTTGACTGGGGCTACTGATGAACAGTACTGTCTGCTGAACCAAGCTGCACACATCTGCTCTATAACTGGATCATTCCATTTTTTTCAACCTTCCTTCAAATAATTATCAGCACTGATTTGAGAAAGTGTACCTTGTTATTATTGTGTAGATGTTTCGGCTTCCTTTGCTATTGCTTTAAATATTATAGCAGAGTTAAGCCTATAGTCCTCTTGCTGTAGTTAGAAATGTCTTTTTTAATTTTGTTTAGTTTTCCTACCATTGCACCATATGGTCTTTGCTGAAGAATTTCTTTGACATATCAGAAACGAATAGTACCAGAGCATATTGTACCAAATAATTTCTGGTGGTGCCAGCCATTAATTTTATTTATGCAGATTTTAAAGGATTATTCTGCACTGGAATTTCCTTTCTAGATATTAAGCTGTGGCACCAGGTATGTGAAGAAATGTAGCAACAACATATCCACTTAAAAGTTTCTAGTTCTATAGTATCTTGTTTAGAGGTAGTGGTGGAATGTCCCTGCTCTGGCCTGCAGGCCTTATTCTTCCCTGCCCTCCTAGGTTATTCTCAGGACTCCCAGCTTTCATTCCAAGTTCTGAGGCCTTGCCTCTGTGTCTCCTGCTGCCCATCACCTGGTCACCACAGGGACCATTCATTGCCTTGTGTGCCCCTGGAGGAATAGCCACTTGCCACCTGCCTGCCTTCCCCCTGGCACTCCTTATAAAATAACATATCCGTGGTGGAGGTCTATGTGGTACAGAGAACCCCTGCCAGCATCAAAAGTTATAAATAGAGGCGTGCCTTATCAGTGTTTTTCGGGTACTTATTCAGCTACCAATTTAGCTGAGCCTGAATAAAAGCCAGTATTATTAAGCTTTTATTTATTCAGCTTCACTAGCAGAAGCAGTTCGAGTTCATTCACCTTCCAGCTGAACTCATGCAGCTTCTGGGTTCCTCACACAGGACTTGGCTTTGCAAAAGCCATTTAAAGAGAAAGTTCTCTTTAAATGGCTTTTGCAAAGCCAAGCCACCCATGTGACTTACAGAGTCGTGTCACTGTGGTGGCACAACTTTGTGAGTCAAGCATTTAAACTTTAAATAACTTCCCTTCCCTCCCTGAGTTGTGCCACAGGAGTGGCATGCCTCAGCAAGTGAAGGCAAGGCATTTAAAGAGACTGTTCCTTTCACTCTCTGAGGTATGCCAGCACAACTCAGGGAGGGGAGGGGAGGTATTTAAAGAGACTTTAAATACTTTCCCTTCACTCTTTGAGTTATGCTGTGGCAGCAGCATGCCTCAGCAAGTGAAAGGATGGCATTTAAACTGATTAACTGACAGGCAAACCCGCTGCGCTGTTCAGTTTGAATGGGAGGAAGCCATTTCATCACTTCCTTTCGCTCCCTTCACTTCGGAATGGGGGAGAGCAAAATTGCGGGGTTTAATGGCTTCTTGCCATGTAAAGGGAGCTTTGTTAAATAAATTTGACAATACCAATTATTTCCTGAATCTCAATATCATACCAATTTTGGGTTTCATGAATATTGGTAAAACTGATATTTTCTGGATTTGGTATTTATTAAAAAGAAAATGTTTACAAGCATACTTTTAGCACAGCACCAGATTGAGCAAGGAATTCCAAAAGAAATAGGCAAAACACAAATCCTCTGTCCCTCTCTCTATACATGCCCTATCAGATGTTAAAATATAGGACAGGCTCTTTAGTTTTAAGAGTTCTAAATCTCTACAAAGTTTCCCTTTCCTTGCATCTCCCTTCATCTGTATAGGCCAGTCACATGGTCAGTGGCTGCCTCTTCAACTGAAAGTCATGTCTCCTCTCATGGCCTCAGCACCCAAGGAAAAGAGACCTCCTCCTGGCTGCCAGGAGTTTTTATTGTATCTGTTTCTCCACTCACTGACCAGTTCATGCCAGGTCAAAGAGGCTTTTCCTGGACATCTCCAAGGCATTTCCTTCCTGGAGTCCTTCTAACATTTCATTCCCTCAAGCCTCTGTTCCCTCCTAGGAGGAAAGGGGAGATCTTGATCCACCCATTATCTATCTTGCTAGATCTATTAGCATTTGTATGAAGATGAGCTGAGGTATGTCTAGGAAGCAATTGAACTGACTCCCCTCCTCCTGCCTGTTCTCTGCCCAGATAAAAAACCTTTTAAAATGCAAAGTGGAGGTTTGGCTCCCTCTCTATGCCCTTTGATGTACAATGCAACACCTCCACTAACCTCTCCCTCCCTGCCCTTCCTATAGCTTATACCCAGGAATGACTATATCTCATAGATCTTCCCCATTCCACCATATTTCTGAGATATCTAAATTGCCATTGAACACGAAGCACTCCAGCTCTCCCATCTTTGCTCTTCTAGCACTGGCATATAGACACCTATAATGGATTTTCCTCTCAAGTAACCCTCACCTCCCTCAGTCACCATCATGCCATCAATCCCAAATTCTAAGGGATGGAAGAATTCTAGTTTGATTTCGACTCATAGTTGGTTACTGAAAGTTAGTGAAATCTGCATGCTGGACAAAATTACAGAATCCATTAAACAAAAAACTAATGAAAATTATCAATCTGATTTTCTAGCAATTTGGTTCTGTTTTTTGGATTATTTATCTGATAACGAAGAGTATGTTTCAATGTTGAACACACTTTTAGTTCTGTAACAGTCGAGAGTTTGTTGTTATGTTTGGTTTCTTGTTGCATTGTACTGTTTTTCCATTTTTTATTTTGCAGTTTTGATGTTGTTGTGGTTCTTGTTGTTGCAATGTTTGTTGGAGTTAAGATACAAATTATTTGTATCTCATGTGTATTGTTGTTATGTATGTTTGAAACAATTAATAAATTATTTAAAAATTTTTTTAAAAAAATCCCAAATTCTATTACACTCCTATCAATATTACCCTGAGTGTTTATGCAACCATGCTTTTGGACTGACTTTTCTTAAACTGGAGGCTCCCCAGCTCCAGTTGGCTTTCCCCCCCAGGATTAAAAACCACTCTCTCACCTTTTTGATATTAATCACTAACAGCCTGGTTCCCTTTTGCTTCAAGTTCAGCTTGTCCCCAAAAGTTCCCCAGTGCTTAACAAATCTGAACACTTCCTCCAGGCACCACTTTCTCATCCGCACATGAGACCCCTGATCTGTCCCTGTCTAGCTGGCCTTGTGTGTGGAACTAGCAGCACTTCTGAGAATGCTGCCTTTGAGGTCCTGGCCTTTAACTTTCTGCCTATTAACCTGTTCCTCTAGGACCACACAACTACATTTCCCAATGTCATTGGTGCCAACATGCACCACGACTGCTGATTCCTCTTCAGCACTATCACCCTGTGTGTGATGTCTATAATTTTCACACCAGGTAGGCAAGTCACTATTTGGTCAAAACACCTGTCACAGACTCCACTCTGTAAATTCCTAATCACCCATCACCAGAAGCCACCTTCCCCCCAGCCCCTAAGCATATCCTCAGTTTGACAGGATATCCATTCATCACTCAAGGAAGCTGTCAGCACAGGAGTGGGACTGTTCTGGTAAGCCCCTGAGGATCTCTTCCCCAAACCTCTCTCTCAGGCTCAGCTTCTCCAGGTCAATAGTCCTAGTCTCAAGGGAATGAACCTGCTCCCTGGGAGCCATGGGCTCCATGCAGTGAGCACACACCCATGATTTCCACCCTGTGAGTAGATAATCATACACGTGGCACTCTCTACACAACACTGAATAGTCTCTATTCCCTTGCTGGCTTTCTACCTTTATAACCGGTTAGTGGTTTAAAGGTACCTAGAGTGATGCAAGGTCCCCAGGCCTGATCCCCATGCTAAGAGCCACAGGCCAAGAGGCGTTTGCTTCATGCCAAGGCTCACACCTCTGCCTAGGAGGAGCCTTACAGTTCAGAGGCCCACAGCCCCCACCTCCCAGCAGCAACAGCAGCGGGTGGGGCCTGCAATCAGTCCCAGGCAAACAGACCTTGCTCAGTGAGCAAACAGACCAGACAAAAGATCCAAACAAACTCAGACAAAAACACCACTCTCCAATAGGCTACAGGCACCCACTCACCCTCAAACTCTGTCTTCTCCCAAAGCAACCTCAGTTAATGCTTCCCAGTAGTTAAGCAGTTTAGGAAAGCCAAAAAGAAGAAGAAGAAGAAGAAGAAGAAGAAGAAGAAGAAGAAGAAGAAGAAGAAGAAGAAGAAGAAGAAGAAGAAGAAGAAGAAGAAGAAGAAGAAGAAGAAGAAGAAGAAGAAGAAGAAGAAGAGTTTGGATTTATATCCCGCCCTTCACTGCCCAAAGGCGTCTCAGAGTGGCTTACAAACTCCTTTCCCTTCCCCTCCCGACAACAGACACCCTGTGGGGTAGGTGGGGCTGAGAGAACTTCTGACAGAAACTGTCCTTGAGAGAACAGCTGTGCCAGAGCTTGTGACTGACCCAAGGTCACATCAGCAGGTGCAAGTGGAGGAGTGGGGAATCAAACCCGGTTCTCCCAGATAAGAGTCCACACACTTAACCACTACACCAAACTGGCTCTCTCCTGGGTTCACCTTCTCAGCAGCTCTCTCCTGGGTTCATTTTCTGAGCCCAGCTGGCTCCTTTCCAACTGCCATCAACTGCAAGGGACCAGAAGAGACTGCCACTGACACACCCATGTATCTCTAATGTATTGTATCTTTGAGCTGAATGTTTATTGTTGGAAGATAGTTTTGGAGCTAGTAATATCTGGAAAAGGGGTACAAAGCTGTGCCCTTCTCATCATAGCCACTGTTGTTTCTCACTATCCTCTCAAGGATGAGCATGCAAAATCCCATAGTCTATTCTTGGATGTTTCCTGTTGGAGTCTCTATACTGTGGGATCGACTCTCTGAGTGAGTGAGGAAATCCTTGACCTTACTGATTTTGGTGAGAGAATATGGGGCCAAACTTTTTTGAAAAGCGTTTGAAGTTTCCTAGGTGGGCAAGTCAGAGTCTCGAGTTTGGGATTTTAATGGCAACTATTCCAGGGCCAGTTTGGTGTGGTGTTTAAGTGCATGGACTCTAATCTGGGAGAACGGGGTTTGATTCCCCACTCCTCCACTTGCACCTGCCGGATGACCTTGGGCTAGCCATAGTTCTGGCACAGCTGTTCTTGAAAAAGAACAGTTTCTGTCAGAGCTCTCTCAGCCCCACCTACCTCACAGGGTGTCTGTTGTGGGGAGGGGAAGGGAAAGGCATTTGTAAGCCTCTCTGAGACTCCTTTGGGTAGTGAAGGGTGGGGTATAAATCCAGTCTCCTCCTCCTCCTCCTCCTCCTCCTCTTCTTCTTCTTCTCTTATGCCTGCTGTCTTAGTCATGGTTTATTCATGCTGTTTTATCATTTTGCCACTGTGTTGTTACTAGGGTTGCCAGCTCCAGGTTGGGAAATAACTGTTTTGGAGATGGAGCCTGAGTGGGGGTACAGGAGGGACTTCAGTGTGGTATAATGCTATAGTCCTTCCTGCAAAGCAGCCATTTTCTCCAGGTGAACTGATCTCTGTGTCAGCGAGGCCGCTGTCATAGCTGGTGGAAGGGGGGGAGGCTATGGATGACGTGTTGCTGTAATGGAATCTTGACTTTCATTTCTTCCTGACTTGCCTATCTGCTAGCCTAGGCCAGTGACCTTGGTACCTTGTTGTTGCTTTCACTGGGAATGGAGACCCATTGAGTTAGGCGGGCTTTAGCTTGTTGCCTGACTGTCTGCAGTCCATCAGGGGGACCCCTTTGAATTATGTATAACTCCTTATTGTGGATGCTTGCAATCAGTTCAAACACAGAATTGACCTGTCTTTACTGTACTCAATAAACTTCTATCTATTAGGGGAGAGTTGTTGGGAACTGATTGCTGTGGGACTCTGACACGCTGTCACCCAGAGATCATTTGTAATACCAGGAGATCTCCAGTTACCACCTGGGGGTTTGTCAGCCCTAGTTCTTACCTTTCTTGGATCCCAAATTGCTGGCAAAAAGATCAAGATTGGTAGCTGTGTTAGTTTGTCTGTAGTAGTAGATAACAGCAAGAGTTCAGTCGCACTTTAAAGACTAACAAAATTGTGAAAGGGTATGAACTTTCATGAGTCATGGCTCATTTCTGAGCAGTAATTCATGAACACTCATACCCTGCCACAAATTTTGTTAGTCTAAAGTGTTACAGGACTCTTGCTCTTTTCTACTGCTGGCAGAAAGGTGGGCTTGTGAATATTGTAAGGTAAAGGTAAAGGTTTCCCTTGCTTGAAAGCCAGTCAAATCCGACTCTAGGGCAGGGCCAGCCCCAGTTTATTTTGCACCCTAGGCCAGGATCCCTTTTGGTGCCCCCCCGGTGCACCCACCAATTTTAGGAAGAATGAAAAACACAATATTTGAAATTACTAATTTCTTGCACTTATGTAACCTCTCTGTGTCCAGCTGGAGCCTTCGGTCCTGGGCACACCAAGGCAGGAGCAGCAGTGGTGGCGGTGGGCTCTCCTCCCCACCCTGGGGGCAGCCCCAAGGCGGGGCTCCTCGACTCCAGGCTGCCTTGCTGCAGCACCACACAACAAAGCGAGCTCTCCCAGGCAAGCAAGGAGAGGGATCAAGGGTGTAAAGTACTGGGTTTCGGGCCTCATGACTCGGACGACAACATAAGAGAAGATGCGTTTATTCGTACTTCACACAAGACAAAGACATGCAGTAACGGCCGGAGGCCAACTATATACAGTAAGGAGGGGACGCCCCCACATTCCTATTGGCGGGTTTGAATCGCCCGCCAATGCTGCCATTGGTTCTCTACTGGCGAGCTCAGGAGCCTAGTCCCTATTGTTCTCAGAGAGCAAAGCTTGGCTATATTTCGCCAGATCTGCCTCCTGATCTCAGGACACAACACCCCTCCCCCCATAGTTTGTCTCCTATCAGGTGACGTAGTCTTTTAGGTAGGCTGGTGGCCTCCGTTCCCTTAATGATCTTCGGGGGGCCGGCACCGGACTGGCGGGGCCCCCTTCGGGTGGTCCTTCCGCACTAGGAGCTTGGATCTCCGGCGGCAGTGACTGTGGTGGTGACGGCGGCGGCAGCTCAGCTTGCTCTGGGACCCCCTCCGGGCTCCGGGGTCTTTCAGGCGCTTGCTCCGCTGGTGGTGCCTGCAGCCGATCGGATGCTGGGGCGGCCGCGGCGTTTCCCGGTAACGGGGCATGGATCCCTGTGTCGGGGTCTTGCCGCCTCCGGAGCTGGTCCACGTGTTTATGGAGGACCCTGTCCCCGTCTGCCAGGACCTCATATGAAACTGGCCCGGTAGATTTGAGAATACACCCGGCCAGCCACTGAGGCCCCACCCCGTAATTCCTAAAATAGACAGGTTCCCCCGGGAGGAAGCTCCTGGGCGCCTCCCGGGTTTTGACCAGCTTTCTCTCTGGGGCTCGGTCTGGGTGGAGCCTGTCTAACAGGGTCGTGGGGCGGCGGCCCATCAATAGTTCTGCTGGTCAATGCCCGGAGATGGGGTTCGGGGTGGTGCGCTGTTTGAGGAGGAAGCGGGCCAGCCGGAATTCCCACTCCCCTCGGTTATGCGGCTCAGGGCTTCTTTGGCGGTGCGGACTGTCCTCTCCGCTTGTCCGTTTGTTGCCGGGTGGAAGGGCGCAGATCGTATATGCCTGATTAAGTTCCTTGCGAGGAACGCTTGGAACTCCGCAGATGTGAACGCGGCCCCGTTGTCCGACACGATTGTGTCTGGCAACCCGTGCGTAGCGAATATTTTGCGCAGGGCCCTTATTGCCGCTTTAGCAGAGGTGGTAGACACTGGACTTATTTCTACCCACTTCGAGTAGGAGTCTACCATCACCATGAACTGGAGCCCCTGAAACGGCCCGGCAAAGTCTACGTGTAGGCGTGACCACGGCTTGTGGGTAGACTCCCAGCTTTGGGTTGGCACTCTCGGGGGATTGGGGCGGACTTCCTGACACCCTGTGCACCCCCGGACCCAGGTTTCAATTTCTGCGTCTATCCCGGGCCACCACACGTAGCTCCTTGCCAGAGCTTTCATTCGTACAATGCCAGGGTGGGCCTCGTGCAGCGTCTCTAGAACCCCTTATCTCATGGGCCCCGGGATGACCACCCTGTCCCCCCATAGTAAGCACCCTTTCAAGGTGGATAACTCTTCCCTCCTGGCTTTGTATGCCATGAACTCTGGCCCTGTCTGTTCCGCTGGCCATCCCCTCACCACCCAGTTTAGGACCCGGGAGAGAATGGGATCTCGGGACGAGCGGGCGGCCACATCTGCAGCCTGAAGGGGGGGGGTTGGGCAGCTCCTCCATCAACAATACTGCGGGAGCTGGGGCCGGATCCTCCCCTGTATGCGGCAGCGGCAGGCAGCTCAGGGCATCGGCATGACCCAGTGCCTTGCCAGGCCGATGCTCCAACCGGTACTGATAGCCCGCTAAAAACAAGGACCAGCGCAACACCCGGGGCGACAGTACCTGCGGCATTTGTTTGTCCGCTGCGAACAGTCCCAGGAGTGGCTTATGATCAGTTACGAGCGTGAAGGGCCGCCCATACACAAAGTTGTGGAATTTTTTAACCCCCGCCACCAGGGCCAAGCCCTCCCGGTCAATTTGCGCATAGTTACGCTCCGCGGGGGACAGCGTGCGGGAGTAGTAAGCCACCAGGACTTCCCTCCCGTCTGGTAGCTTGTGGCCCAAGACCGCCCCGACCCCATACGGCGACGCATCGCATGCAAGGATTACCGGGAGCTTTTCATCAAAGTGGGCGAGTACAGCGTTAGAAATCAATAGTATCTTAACCCCCGAAACGCCGCCTCCTCCCTCGCTCCCCATGCCCAAGGTGTCGCCTTATCCAGCAGCCTGTGCAGGGGTTCTGCCACGGCGGCTTTGTGTGGGATAAAGGCGTGGTAAAAGTTCAGGAGGCCTAAGAACACCTGGAGCTCTGCCTTGGACTTCAGGGCAGGGGCCTCCACGATGGCCTTCACCTTGTCCCTCGCCGGATGCAGGCCTGTTGCGTCAACCCGGTACCCCAAGAACTCACCTCCGGCACTCCGAGGAGGCACTTTTCCCGCTTCACCTTCAGCCCCGCGGCTTGGAAGCGTCCCAGGACAGTTCGGAGGCGGGCGGCGAAGCTCTCTGGGGTGGTCGCGGCGATGAGGACGTCGTCGAAGAACGGTGTCACGCCAGGGATCCCTTTTAACAAATCGTCCATTAGATTTTGGAAGATCCCTGGGGCCACACTGACCCCGAACTGCAACCGCTTCACCCTGAAGGCCCCCCGGTGGGTTACTATAGTTTGTGCCTCGGCAGTGGCCTCATCCACAGGGAGTTGCTGGTACCCCTGCGCGAGATCCAGCTTACCAAATATGCGCGCCCCCGCCAGTGTGGCCAATACGTGGCTGACCACGGGTACGGGGTATGCGTACGCCTGAAGTGCCTGGTTAATAGTGCACTTGTAATCCGCGCAGATGCGGATTTCCCCGTTCGGCTTCACGGGTGTCACAATCGGGGTCTCCCATCGTGCGTTAGGGACGGGCTCTAGGACTCCCTGGGCCACCAACCGGTCCAGTTCTGCCTCTATTTTAGGGTGGAGGGCCAGGGGCACGGTGCGGAAACGCCGCCGGGTGGGCGTCACCGTTGGGTCTAAGTGGAGCGACACCGGGGCCCCTTTATAACACCCCAGTTTCCCATCAAAGACTTCGGGGAATTCCTTGCACACCGCCCCCCAGTCCCGCATCCCGCACTTATTCACTCCCCCAATCGTAATGCCTAGGGCCTCGAACCACGCTCGCCCCAGGAGACTCACAAGGTTTCCCTCAACCACCACCAAGTCCAAGTTCCCCTCAAAGTCTCGGTATTGCACTCGGAAAGTGCCGACTCCTCGGATGGGGACAGGGTTCTTTTGAAAGTCCACCAAGCTTAGTGGCGATGGACGTAGAGGGGGTCCCACTGACGGGCAAAGTTTTTTTAAAGTGTCCATGGAAATGATGGATGCCACCGATCCCGAGTCCACCTCCATGCAACAGGGGGACCCCTCGATCCGCACGGTTACTTGGATCTTTGGGGTGGAGGTGAGATTGGGGTTGGGGAGGCAAAGTACCTGTAGCGGTTGATCTGTGAGATGGTACAGCTCGGCGACCTCTTTCGTCGTCTCGTAGGCGGTGGACAGTGCACGGTGCGGTGGGGCCGACGATCTCGAGTTCCGGGGGCCCTTGGACTGGCAGACCCGTGTGAGGTGTCCCTGCTTCCCACACCCGTGACAGACAGCATCCCGGAACTTGCAGGTCTTCCTCCCGTGGCCTTCCCCACAGCTGGCGCACACGGTCCGGTTGCCGGAAGGCTTGGCTGGCTCCCTGTCGGCCTGCTGGGTCTGCGCCGGCCGGCGGTGTTGGGGTCTGAGGGCGTAGACCTCTTCGGTGTCTGAGTTCCTGGGGCTGGGACCCCTCCCGACCGTATGGGCAGCCGCGGCCGGGCGTTCCCCTTCGGCGGCCTCGTGTGCGGTTGTAGCATCGATGGCCTCGTCCAGGGAGAGCCTCCGATTGCCAATCAACTTGCGCCGCAGCTTGGAGTCCGCCAGGCCCCACACGAACTGCGTCAGCAAGTTGTCTTCCACCCTCGGGAACCCGCAGTCCACCGTGAGCGCCCTCAACGCGGCCAGGAAGGCGGCAGCGGATTCCCCTTGGGCCTGGACTTGCCTCTGGAAGTCCATCCTCTTGGCCAAGAAGGTAGGCCGGGGGCTGAAGTACGCGTTGAGGACATCCAGGATCTCCCCAAAAGAGCTTTCCAAGGCCGTGCGGGGCACCAAGAGGCTCTTGGTGAGGCGGACTGTTTGGGTGCCGCACGCGCTCAGCAGGAGCGACCGTTTTTTCTCAGGGTCGCGAATCTCGTTGAGTTCCATATAGCTTATGAGCTGGTCGACCCATGCATCCCAGGTTTCTGGCTGAGACGGATTGAAGCGCTCGAGCATTACATGAGTGGCGGCCATGGCTCCGTCTGGGAAGGTGTGCGCCGGGGTGAGCGGTGCGGTGCTGCTCTCGGGGTCAGCGATGCGATGCTCGGCGAGCGGTGCGGTGCTGCTCTCGGGGTCAGCGATGCGATGCTCGGCGGGTGGCCTTGTCGTCCTTTTCGTCGCTCATGGAGTCAAGGAAGGCGTTGAAATCCCACCTTCGTCGCCACTGTAAAGTACTGGGTTTCGGTCCTCATGACTCGGACGACGACATAAGAGAAGACGCGTTTATTCGTACTTCACACAAGACAAAGACGGAGGCCAACTATATACAGTAAGGGGGGGACGCCCCCACATTCCTATTGGCGGGTTTGAATCGCCCGCCAATGCTGCCATTGGTTCTCTACTGGCGAGCTCAGGAGCCTAGTCCCTATTGTTCTCAGAGAGCGAAGCTTGGCTGTATTTCGCCAGCTCTGCCTCCTGATCTCAGGACACAACAAAGGGCACCCAGCATCACCCGCTCAGCACACCTGTCTGCTGCTCCAGCCCTGAAGGAGAGGGCTGCCCCTGCTCCCCTTGCCCAGCTGTGGACAAAAGTCCTGGTTAAGTGACCACAGACTACCACAGGAGAAAACAGCTGCCTTTGTGTGAACTGCTGGCTCGTAGCCCAAGCCCCATGGTGCATACTGGAATCCCCCCCCCGTTCGCAAGGTGACTTCCTTCAGAGAAAGCTGAGCCTGCTGAGGAATGCCAGGAGACCCTTCTGCAAAGGGGCCTGCTTGGAAGGCCCATCTCCTCCCTCTCCCTTTCCCACAGCCAAAAGGAAGCCTGGGGGGGGGGTAGGGCCTGCCTGGATGCCTGTCCCATTTTCCCTTCTCCTTCTCTTCTCAAGCTCCTTGGGGCAGGGTTCTCTCTCCTCCTGTCAACTGCCCAGTACCTTGAAGGTTCCGGCTACACAGGGGCATGAAACCAAGTGGCCACTGTTTCCTGGGTAGGTGGGGGGTGCCAGGGGGCTTGGGGAGCCAGAGGCTTGTTCTTTTAGGCTGCTGTGCAACACCCTCAATTCCAGGCTGATCAGTGAGAGAGAGAGAGAGAGAGAGAGAGAGAGAGAGAGAGAGAGAGAGAGAGAGACTAACAACCTGGAGTCAGAAGACAAGAGAAGAAAACCATTCACACACAACACACACACACAGGCACCCCACAGCTCTCCCTCTCTCCCCCCTTCCCTAACCTCTAGTGAGGGAGCCAGCAGGGGAGCTCACCTCTACTCTCCAAGCAGGAGTCCCTGGCCCTTAGGCGGGATGATACAGAGTCCGGGGTGGGTATGCCCACCCCTTCCTCTCCCTGCCTCCTTGAGGGTTGCTCCACCCACCTGGACAGATAGGGAGAAGCCGCTGCTCCTAACTGGGTGTGCCTGGGGGCCAGGCCGACCTCTGCCTCTCTTGCAAGGCTGCTGCCCCCCTTACCCACAGCAGGAAGGCTCAGGGGGGCTACTGCCGTGCACACCCCCCACCTGGAAGAGAGAGCACCCTCCTGCAGGGCTGGCTGGGCTGTGGTCGGATGGGCAGCAAGCAGGGGCATGGAGCCGACCTGACCCAAACAACCTCCTCCAGGCAGAGGGCTCTGGTTTGCCAATGGCCCCCCTCGGAGCAGGTGGAAAGGCTGCCCGCCTGACCCTTGACTGCCACCACAGCTCCTCCCATTTATTCAGAGGTGCCCTGTGAGGAGGAGGTAGCAGCCCTGTGAGGAGGAGGTGGTGGCAGCGTGGGTTTCACCTCCTCCCATCCTGCTGGAAAGCCAGCTGGCTCTCACCCCCCCACCCCGAGGTCTCTCTACAAAGCCAGGACAGACTCATCTGCTGTGGGCCCCCTCCCTTGGCATGCACATGGAGGGGGCCAGTCTCACCCAGGGGCGGGAGCCTTCTGGCTGGGCCGGAGTCAGATCTGCAGCTTGGGCACAAGGACCTCCCTCCCTCCAAGCAGGCACCGGCCAGCTCATCACCTCACCATGCCACCCCGTAAGGGTCGAGCCAGTGAAGGACAAGTGGTGCTTCCCCAAACCAGAGCCCAATGCCCAGAGCCAGGGAGGCAGAGCCGAAGAGAGGTGGAGCCACCCAGCCATGCAGCCAGGTGGGAAAAAAATGAGTGATGCCTGCTGCCTTTGCCGGGGTGCTCCGCTTCAGCCCCGGCACCTATTTTTTTCCAGCCAGAGAAGCCCCCCTTGGTGGCACACCTTGACAGAGGAATGGCCCTCTGGTCACCCCAGAATCTTCCCCTCCAAAAGGCAACATGCTCCGACTGCAGGGCTTTTGGCAGGGGTAGGGAGCTTTTGGTGGGGGGGCAGGCACAGTTCTGCACCCTGATGATTGGCCCACCCTAGGCAAACATCTAGCTCGCCTAGTGAGTGGGCCGACCCTGCTCTAGGGTTGCGGTGCTCATCTCTGTTTCCAAGCTGAAGAGCCAGTGCTGTCCAAAGATGTTTCCATGGTCATGTAGCTGGCATGACTAAATGCCAAGGTGCACAGGACACTGTTACCTTCCCACTGAAGCTGGAACCAGAGATGGGAGCTCACTCTGTCTTGCAGCACTACAGTCTCGAACTGCTGAACTACTGATCTTCCAGCCTGCAGTTCAGCATCTTAACCACTTGAGCCACCGCAGCTCCATGAATATTGAAAATAAGTATAATAAATACAAAGGGAGTAGCCAAAAGGGAGTAATATACAAATAGCTATCATGCTAATTAACATTCTGTTTTTATAATTTCCTGTATTAATTTCTTGTTGTTGTATAATACTATTTGCTACTGCTTGTGAACTGATGCAGCAATTTGATTGATCAAATAGTCCAAATGGCCATTGGGTGTGCTTGTAAACCCTTGGTAGGGTGTAGTCTTTCGTACGAACATCATTGAATGGCCTTGTCTCCGGGAGCAGCAGGTGCTGACCCATTCCCATATCTTTTTTATATAGCTTTGGCATCTTAAATGTCCTCTTCCCTATACTGCCTGTGTTATTGGATTGAACACACATTCTTTTCCTGTTTATGTTCCTCCCTCCTTTTCATTTGTTGTCTTTCTTTCATTGGGGCAGGGATGTGTCTTCCTGTATTCTATGAACTGCATGAACATTAATGGCCTGAACAGGTATATCTAAACTTCTTCTGAATACTGTTGGGAATCGTAGGCCAGGCAACAAAATCACTAAAGCCCCCAAGGTGTATATACATATGGAGCAGACATGGGAGGAAAAATCTCTCTTTATTGAAAGAAGAAGCAAGTGGTTTTTGGCTGTAAAGAAAATACTTTTCTTCTGTATGAGGCTGCTGGGGATGGGGGAAAGCCCAACACTTCCCAGGAGTGCTAGAAACCAGCCAAGAGCAGTGACTGATGCAGGCTGCAGTCCAACAAATCTACAGCAACAGCAGTGTCCATATTCTCCAGTGGCAAAAGACATGGGAGCAACCTGCAGTGCTTCAGGCTTTTGGCTAGCACATTGAGCATTGATGCCTAGAAGTATATGGATTCCCCAATGGGCAATTAAATTCCTGTGCACAGACACTTAATGGATGACTTGCTTTTCACTTTCATGTGTTTTCCCTTTGGCCTTTTGAGAGCACCTATAGCTCTCTCCTGCACAATGATTGCAGGCAGCATTGTCTGTTGAATAGCCACTGTGTCCTGGCATGTGTAATAATATGTTGAAAGCACTTTACACAAGCCAAGTTCTACTCCTTGCATCCTGCTTTGATATTGACATTATAGTGGGCAATCAAAAGCCACAGGAACATCCCTTTACAATCAATCACAATTGATTTTCCTCCATAATTTTGGGACATTCAAATGAAAACAAATAGTTCTAACATTTTAAAAAATCATTTTGATCCAAATATTACTTTTCCATCCCTGAATGTCTTCCAAGGGGGAAAAAAACAGTAGGCTATAGTGTCTCTAAGGCCAGCAAGGTACTTGAGAAGGAAGGTGATGCTGAGCAGGAATGAGTAGTATTGGAATGAGGTTGGGTAGTGAGAATGGGAGGGAGAGAAGGGAGGATATTGGCTTTCCATTGTATCTAAAGAAACATTTAAAGTCAAAGCCTTGAAAAGCCCTGAGAAATTATCATGCTGTACATGTAGACTCCCAGCCAGCACATTGACTGAATAAAGGAGCTGTGCACAAGTTGTTTGACTTCAAGAATCAGTAAGTGACAGATTTCCATTTCCTCGGACTGCAATAATCCAATCGTACAGTCCATCTGAGTTTCTACAGCACAGCTGATATGGGGGGGATGTATCCTTTTACAGTACATTTTACAAACGAGATGAAGGAACAAGTGAAAACAAAGAATGACGCATAAAGAGAAGATTTGGCAGTATGGACCCAAATCTAAATTGGCATTCATGAGAAATACAGTATAAAAGAAAGTCATGTCTGACAGCTGCTCCATTAAATGAACTTGACTTTGTTATAGTCAGCAAGCTTGACCTTCTCATGTTGTGAACCAATCTGTCTAATTAAAATATTAGTATCTTGATGTTACAATAAAAAACAGAAAGGAATTTGTGCTTAATAAGGGAAATTTTCAAGATCTTTATCTTACAGGTTTTGAAATTCCTTTGCTATATTGCTGTGAAATGTCAAGAGTAAAATGAGAATATGAACACATTGTTACACTTTTATCTTTTAAAAGCTGCATAGCTAGCCTAAGCCTATGTAATATATTGAAGGCAATTTAGCAAGCTCCGTGGAGGGGTTCAGGTCCCTTGAATGCAAAAATATCGTTGTGACTTCATGTTTTTATGAGTCAATTCATACTTTTCTTTAAGACTGACTTATAAAAGAATTTCCTCAAATTATGGCTTGCATTTTTTTAACCTGGAGGAAATAAATAAAGTTGGTTTTACTAAATTACTATCAGGGGGTTCTGTGATATTTATTTGACATAGTACAGTTCATGAGAAGATTGTCACACAGTTCCTAGTAGCACGGGCAGAAATGAAATCCTGCTTAATTCTGTGATTTGAAGGGAAGAAATCTTGTTCATATATATATATCTCTCTTCAGTGTAGTGATCAATCAGACTTACCGATTAGCAGTAATGACTGTCAATAACTTCAACCAATTTTAGCTTAAGCCTCTACTTTTATGTAGTTAAATGTCAAGCTTACTTGCAGAGCTTTAATAAATCATATTGGGGGTTATCCACACTCAGGCATCATGCAAGAGCAAATACTAACTGAGAAACACATCCACACACTTAGAACTCAGAAAGGGGTTTCCTCACTGTTCGATGCCTGAGACACAGTTGTTGCATTCTTGAAATATAACTGAAGGCACTTTCTGCGCTTACACTGAAAGATGGCAGTGGAAAGTGCTATCAAGTTGCAGACAACTTAATAGGCAACCCTGTAGAGTTTTCAAGGCAAGAGACAAACAGAGGTGATTTGCCATTGCCTGCCTCTGTGTAGCAACCAAGGACTTCCTTGGTGGTCTCTCATCTAAGAACTAACCAGGACCTACCCTGCTGAGCTTCTGAAATCTCACAAGATCAGGCTAGCCATTGAAAGATACATGCATATCTACCTTTAATTATCTCCCAGAACACTGGACATGCATCCTCCTTGTAATCAAAAGCTAGCCAAATTGGTACAGACTCTTGAGATCTTTTCAGGATGGGATACCATGCTTTCAGGACAATGATATTGCTTCTGGAATCCTACCTCTAACTGTGGTGTGTTACCTTCATCAGAGAACCCAGGTACATCTTGGCATCTGCCCCTGCCCACATAACTGATAGAAACAAAAGGAATATATGGTATATGGAGCTGCCTAGCTCTGATGAGCTTAGGGTGATGAATACATCATAAAGTGGCTTGATTTTTCACCAGACAGTTGAATCTCCCATGTGGCACACCATTGTATGGTGTCAGGCTGCTGGGACTCACTGCCTTGGACTTTGTTCAGACTCACAAGCTGTCCTTCTAGATCTCTTTGCTAAAGCCTCCTAAAGTTGCTCCAGGAAGGTAGTAAAATTTACATTAATATCTGGCCATATTATTTTAAGCAAAGCCAGAAATAACTACATACATTAAATCACAAAGTCCAAGCAATTATTTCATCTCTGTCTGAGGTGTTGACAGTTAATACACTGTACTGTTTGTACCCTACAAATTCTGTTGGATATTGAAGTCATCTAAGCATCCTGTATTTTTCTTATTCTGATGTGTCAAACAGTTCTATCTGATCATGCAAGGAGATCCACTTTCCCAGGGTCAAATGAGAAATGTTCAGGAGGGAAGACATGGGAAAGATCCTCAGGTTTCAGTGCATCACTGATGATTGGTGGCTATATCCAATCCAACCTTGATTTGTGCAACCATGGTTTGCTTTTCAAGTTATGGTTTGTGTCCCATATGAGCAAGACAATCTATTGTTATGCCAATTTCTGTTACACTCCTTCCCTTTTCACCCACCTTCCACCAGAATCCCTGGGTATTATCACCCCAAAAGTAAAGCTTTGTTTTAGACTCTAGTTTGATTATTCAGATGTCATCATGACTAACCACAGTGTGTCTAAACTGTAGTTTGCAATTTTCATATCAGCTTCTAATGATCATTTGAAATTGTAGTTCAATGTTCACCCTCACATTATGACTTTATGACTTGGTAGGGTGTAGTAAGAAACCATGGTACACTGTTGCATCTGAACTATGCCTTAGACACTATAGTATGCCAGGTCTCAGTCAGACATCCATACAAACAATGTAGGCATGTGACTACTTTTGATGAAAATGTCTTCTGAGCATGTGGGATTATGCAAGCTTTCAAGTGAACCAGGGGTGTCAAACATAATGCCTGAGAACCAGAACTGGCCCATCCAGGGCTCTTATGTGGCCCATGAACAGCTGATGTAGGAGGAAACAGAAAACTGTAGGAGGGGAGTGGGTGAAGCCACTCTGACTGTGGCTTCAGCATGGTGGAACAACCTCATCTGGAGCTGTCAAGCAGCATGGGAGCATCTGCCCAGTGCTGCACCACTGCCTCTCCAGTCCACCTATGTGGGTTTTCCTCTGAACCCCCCTCCCAGCCCATGAGGTCTTGCAGTGAGGATATACCAGCTCAGAGCTTATGAGCTGCTATCCTTTATATGCAGTTTTTATCTCTGGTACCTGATAGTACATTTTATGGCATATATGGCTTGGGCTGATTTATGTCAGATCCAGCCTTCATAACAAATTAGTTTGACACCTCTGAGTTAAGCTGCTTTTCTGCAAACACCTCATTTTAACTAATTGTAACAGAGACGAGCGACTTTGTTATTCTACAGATTTGCAGAAATGTATGGTAGTTATGATAATATTGGCTTTATTGGGTGATGAGAGGCTCTAGGATATAGATCAGCACCTTTCCAAAAATTTCAGTGGCAGCGTATTTCCTTTTTTTCTTTTTATACTTTAAAAATGCACATTTTTCTCTCTTCAACCAAGTGTTAATTAAATCATATGACAGCAGTTTTCAGAACTGTCCTGTGAAGAACCTTATAGCCAGGTGTGGAATTTAAGGAAGATGCCGATATTGGTGGAAAGCGGCAAAAAGACCCATATAGCATTGGAAAAGGAATATAGACTGGAAAACTGAGACCAAGTTTGCTTAATTTTTTAGTATATCAAAAGGAATAGTTGATATTTAAAGCATAAATGCACAAAGCCCGTGTGGGCCAGAACTGTCCACTGACAAGAGGGAATTTCACATTACCAAGTTTCAGCTGGTTTGAAGCCGTTTTTGATCTGTAAATCAGTAGAGGGCTGCCATTTCATACATGGCTTTCCCCTACCAGAAAAGAGCTGGATCAGAAGCGGTTTGGCAATTCAGACTGCACCGCTTTGTTTTCCCACCGTTTCCTGCCTGTGCCGCCTTTTTTTTTTTTTTTTTGAACGTTCACTTCAGAGTGCTATAGCACTATAGCACTATAACACAACCTCAAAACAGTGATGGGATTCTGATGAGATCGCTATGCCACTGTTTGGACATTGTGTTATAGCACTATAGTGCTCTAAAGCAAACGTTAAAAAAAAAAGGCCGGAGATAGCCCACGCAGGCAAAAAACGGTGGGGAAAAGCATTTCAGATCGGGGAGAAGAAACTGAAGACTACTTGGAAGCGGTTTACAGGTAAAATGATTCAGCCCTGTTTCCTGAATGGGACAGAAGCATTTGTGTGTGAAAGTACAGATATATTCCGGTAGGGAACCGGTTCTAAAACAGTTCTGTCTGAAATGTCAGACCAGAAACCATTTGGGAACTGTTCCTAAACCGGAATATATTGCCTGTCTGAAATTCCCCAATGACAGTAGACATTGTGGCTTCTAATCAGCATCCTCCATACTATTAGGTAGGACGCAGCCTGTCTCAGGTGGCAGATTTTGGGGTATCACTGAAAGCTCAGAAATCTGTCATTATTTCATTTATTTATTTATAATAGTGTGGATTTTCTGCCTTAGGCACCAAAATGTTTGGCAGTTCTGAAGGCTCTATCAAAGGAACAGAAAAGGGACTAAGTGAGAAGAATTCAGAGGGATGTTCATCCATTAAAAAAAATGTTGCATGCATCATCTTCAGTTCCTTTCCCCATCATAACTGAGGAGAAACAGAAAAGGGATCTTGTCTGTCAGATTTCTCCTGAAAACAGAATCTAAGAATTAAAATACCTGTTTGCACAAGAGATCCATGATTGGGTCTCCAGACATTCCATCTTCACTAAAATTCAGCCAGCAAAGACTATGATTTCCCCCCCCTCAGCAACAGCATTGTGGGAAGGGATTTTTTAAAACCTTTCCTCTGTGCTATTTCCCCAATCTGAATCAGCCACAAACCAGTGATTGCCATGGAGGTAGTCCCTTTCCATCAGACCCGTAGCTACAGTGGGGCATCTCAGGGCCTGGCCTCCTGACTTCCTGCCAAGCCCCCCCCCCCAACTTCCCATCCAGCCCAGGCCCCCTGACTTCCATTTTTTAATTTTATTTGTGGCGCTTCCTTGGGAGGCTGCGGGGTGCCCCCCAACATTTAAAGCCCCACCCTTAATTTAAAAATTCTGGCTATGGGCCTGCTCTCCATGCTGCTCTTGCAAGCAAACTAACAAGGAACTCTTCCAAGATGCATTTCGGTTTAAAAGGTAAGGAAATGCCATTGCAGATCTCCCATATAACATTTATTTCAGTCGCCCTGTGCATGACTGTTTAAGCCTCATATTTGGTTTCTCTCTATCCTCAGTGGCTGGGCTTGTCCCTTCTGTTGTAGGTAACATTCAAGACTTTTTTGGATGTGTGTAAGCCAGAGGGCATACTTGTAAAATTTGGAGACGTGTTGTGTTAACTGAACCTACTGGTGTGTGCGTGTGTGTGTGTGTGATAATCTTCCTGTTCCCCTCTGCTTCAGTTTCATTACATGTGCTACTTTATGTTGTGAATGGATGCAAATAACAAAGTCATTTTAGAAAGCTAATCAAGCCAACGTCTGTTCAAGCATGTGCAGCTACCCATCAAATAATCCTATTAAATGACTGCTCTTTGGGAGGAAGAGATATTAATCCAAAAGGCACTTAAACTTGCCAAAATAAACAATGCAAATGAGCACAACTAGGCCCCAGCCCCAGCTGAGTTGCCTACCAACACTGCAATCAGATGTTCTTCAGCCTTGATCCAAAAACCCCATTCAAGTCAGTGGGAGCCTCTGGATCAGAGCTATAATCAGGACAACAACAACATGAATGATTCTCTGTTCTTAGTAGGAGGAAATCCCTGATTAAGAAAAAATGTCACTTTAATGGCCAGGCTGCTGTTGGGAGCCCCGCTAAGCCTGTTGTGATGCTGTGCATTGAGCCAGGAGGAAACATTGTCAGTGACAGAAGACAAACAGATCCTGCTATCTACCCCCAGTGCTTATATAGCAAAGCAGCTACGTAGCAAGGATACTTCTGTGGCTTCTCATACAGTTACCCAGCATGTGGAGCTGGCACAGAAGCAGCAAATTGGCAAGCAAGAAGACTTACTGGTGAATCAGTTCATAAGCTATTTGCTGCATGGGACAACACTACAGAAAGGCCCACATCAGCTATCAGCCAGCTCATGAAAATGTAAGAATTAGGGTTGAATCCAAACTCACTGTTTTTTAGGAACATTCTCAGCAGAAAGGTTTATTGTCATCTCTTGCACTTCCTCTCAGCTGGCTTTGTTCCTCCTCAGTGGCGTTCTCATAACCTAATTTGAGTGGTTATATGTCATGTCATCCCATTCACTACATTATCCCTAATTGGCTATGTCTGCCCATGTGATTAATCCATCAGGAAAATGGAAGAAGTAATCAGAAGGGGGGAAATAGTTGAGAAATAGCGATAAGCAAACAATCCCATACTTGATCCCAAACTACATCCATTTGTGCAGGTGTCCCTGTCAAATATGTGAAAATATTCTGCAGGCATTTATAAATGTACAGAATGCTCACAGCACACTGCAATGTATATACTCACATGTGTCTGCCTCAGAACCTGCCAATCTCTCCCCTCTCCAAGCCACAAAATGTACATTTCCAAAGTGGGAGGGGGAGTTATGACAGATGATTCCTATTGTAATCTATTTTGGTGTAAATTACTCTTCCCAATCTGTCCCAGCAGGACTTCTTCCTAGGGATGATAGGAACTGTAGTTTGTGGAGACTCTCAAAATGAACCAGGAAGTTGACATAGCTACAGTTTCTATCAGCCCCCATTCTGAGTATGCTATAGTGGCAATCGGTCTGCTCCTATGTGATGACAAATAACAACAGACACCAAAGGTATCCTCCTTCACAAATTTCAGGCAGACAGGAGAAAGCATTCATGTTTTATAGGCAACTGGCACTACAATCCTAGGTAGAGTTCCACCCTTCTAAACCCATAAACACCAAGAGATTTGGTGGTAGAAAGTGCCATCAAGTTGAAGCAGACTTATGGCAACCCTGTTGAGTATTCAAGGAAAGAGAAAAGGTGGTGCTTAGGGATGGGCATGAACAGGCTCATGAACTAAAGTTCATGATGAATTTTGGCCAGTTCGTGATTTGCGAACTGAAGTATGTGGCAGATCAACTGCCACAAACTTTCCATGAACAAGCAGTTTGTGGGCAGTTCATGTGATTTGTGAATGGATATATTTCCAGACAGACTATCTTTGCTCAATTAAATGTTTACCAAATATCTTGTCAGTTTCAAGAGGGTTTCCCCCTCTTTGCCAACATTCCTTTGTGTTCCCTTCCCATTTTCTTACATACAGCTTGCAAAATCCCCCTTGCTTGAATTTGTGATTCTGTGCTTTGAGATGAGTCCATTTAAGCTTGCAATGCCAGTGGCACTGGGTTCTGCTGGGAACTCTGTGATTGCACTGGTATTGCTGGGCTTGCAAAATGCCCTCCTTTGCTTGGATTGTGATTGAGCTGGCATTTCCACATTGGCACTGGGTTTTGCTGGGCACTCTTTTGATTGCACTGGTACTGCTGGGCTCTCTGTACATTGCAGTGGTTCTGCTGGGCTTGCAAAAATGACCCCCCACCTTCAGTTTCTACTACAGAGATTCTCTTGTTTGACCTTAGTCCTGTTGGGTTTGCACTGCCACAGTGGCACTGGTTCTGGTGGGCTTGTAAAAATGCCCCCCTTGCTTGGATTGTGATTGGGCTGGCATTGCCACATTGGCAGTAGGTTCTGCTGGGCAGTAGTACATTGTACTGGTTATGCTGGGCTTCCACCCATCCCCCACTTAGATTGTGATTCTGTGCTGACATCACTCCTGTTGAGCTGCATGGCCAGTTTGGCACTGGGTTCTTCTGGGCACTCTTTAATTCCACTGGTGCTGATGGGCACTCTGTACATTGCACTGGTTCTGCTGGCTTGCAAAAATGCCCCCCCCCCAGAGAGAGTCTCTGGCTTGACCCTAGTCCTGTTGAGTTTGCACAGCAACAGTGGCACTGGTTCTGCTTGGCACATTGCACTGGTTCTGCTGGGCTTGCAAAAATGCACTTCACCTTCAGTTTCTAATGCAGAGATTCTTTGGGACTTTAATTCCATTCTGCTGGGCTTCTATTGCTCTTTTTTTTTTTTTTTTTTTTTTGCTGTTTTTTCCCCTCAATTGGAAACAATGGAGGATGGAGGTACCTTCTTTGGGAGGCTGTAACTCAGACCCCATAAATCCAATCCTCATCAAACTTTGAGGCCAGGTACAGGAGAGTCAGCCAGAGAATCCCTGCAAGTTTGGTGTCTCTAGCACATCAGTGGGGGATGTTCTGCAACATCACACACCTCAGGAGCTGTCTAGTTTTTGGGAGGATAAAAGTTTGTGGTGGTCCATGGCTCACAATGCGGGCACACCATGAATCACAGACTGAAATGAACTGCACTTTCTAGTTCATGTCCATCCCTAGTGATGTACCTTTGCCTGGCTCTGTGTAGTAACCTAGGATTCCTGGTGGTCTCCCATCCAAATACTAATCAGGACCGTCCCTGCTATGTTCCCAAGATCTGAGATCAGGCCAGTCTTTCCCATCAAGTTTAAGATGTCAATAGATTTAGAAGGGTGGAACTCTGTTTAGGATTGCACTGTAAAATTCTTATTTGCTGGGTCGAAAGAGAGGGTCAAATTGCCCTGTGAATGAGCTTTTCCTCCTTTCCTAGGATCCTCAAGTGGAGGCAGGGGCCCTGGCTTTTTACAACAATTAAGTGCAGAGGTGAAGGGAGCAAAACATGTCTCCCCTTGTCATTTTGTAAAATATTTTCTGGATTAAGGTATTTCCCCATACAACTAGGCCAAAACTCAGAAAACTCATCACCAGTATTTCAGCAGCCTCTTGGGAACCTAAGCAGAGTTGTAAGTGATTATACTGAGTACTGAATTTCATATGGCTGACTGTGTCTGATCTATACATATGAGTGGATCTTGTGCGGCAACCTTTCCTGTGCCCAAATGCATCCACGTTCTGCTTTGGAACTATCTCCACAATCTTTTTCTTGCAGAAATTTGGCCAAGAGAATCACCTCTACCCTATCATTTTTGCCTGTACCTTTGCCTTAATTCAGACCAGTGCTGTTTTCTTCTTTGAAGTTCAGTAGCCAGAAGGCCCTGAACACACTGCATGTCCCACTTCCTGCCAAAGCAGTGTAGAAATACTCTGCATTCGTCATTTGCACTGGACTCACCAGTACAAACCCATTCTGTTTGTCAGCTGTACTTTTTGGAACACTAATTGTATATTTATAAATAACTTGGAAATCACTACCAGAGAGAGAAACAATAATTGCTCATTATTTTCCCATTATTTCCTTCTTTGGTGATATATAAATTAGCAAAGATGTTTGAAGTTCACTGTTTTGACAATTCACTGACATTAGCCATTTCAGCATTTGTTTGAGCAGGAATAATTTGCAGTTTTCATTGCTGCAGAGAGGCAACACTAGCAATTTTCTGTTGGTGTCTGCAGAGTTTGGCTTTGATCTTGCCGTCAATGGTGTGTGGGTGGACGGCTGCAGCGTCAGTCGCTCGACCAAACCATTTACAGATTTTTATACATTATTAACCACATTTCATAGAAAAGGCCAAGAGGGAAAAAATAGAATTTTAAAATTAAATATGTGACAAAGGGTGTATTTGGTGCTGTGACTGATTCATTGAGACTTGAGAATTAATTTGACTGATGTCATATGTGTTATCACCTGCCAACAATGCAATTCCTTGGCTAACTCTGGTCAAATAGGAAAGGCCTTAATAGGCATGAATCAGATGCTAAAAGTGGAAACAGTCAGCAATCAGGGAGTTTTTCAGTCTGCCTTGACACCCAAACTCAGATTTTAAGGCCCTGGTATATTTACATATACACAATTGCAAAAGGCAGTTGAAATTGGCAGAACTGGCAGCAACCATTAATAAATGTAACTGCATTTCACTGGATCTAAATAAAAGTAATTAATGATGCATGGACTCTCTGCTTCTACAATTGTAATTTGATCACAGATTGGAAGCAGCAGGCAATTCAGTCCAGACAACACTGAAGTGCTGTTTGTCTATGGTAAAGTTAACCAGGGAATAAGATATCATCCTGCTCTTTGGCGGGCTGTAAAACAGAAGGTTCTCAGTTGGGAGGTAGTGTTCAGTCTGAGCCTGTGACTGGAAGCTCAGATTTCCTCAGTTTCACATAGAGCCATTTCTCAGCTCCCCTGATATACCAAGCTGACTCTTCATACCTGCACAGCACCTCTCACAAAAGAAGACATGAGACACCAAATATATGGATAAAATTAGCTTCTATTCTTGACTGATCTAGATTACTGAAGCATCAATAGATCATTGGCTACTTTTAACAGTGGATTGTTGTTAGGGCCGCTGGACTCCAAGTGGGGCATGGAGTTGTCCCAGAATGACAACTGATTCCCAGAGTAGAGATCAGTTCCCCTGGAGAAAATGGCACCTTCAGAGGGCAAGCACTATGGGATACCATAGACAACAGGCGAAATCCCTTCCCAAATCCCCCCAAATCCCCTTGCCTGGACATTATAATTGTACCAAGAGGTACTGTTTAATTTCTCCCCCACCCGACTTGTCACTTAAGCAACCAAGAGCTTAGTTGATGCTGTTCAGCACCAAGTGTGTCCCCTTCCTCAAACACCAGCTATATCAGCCCATGATAGGCTAATTCAGGAATGATCCTCTATCAAACCATATAGTTCCTGCCATCCCTTGTTATGACCTAACCAGTCACAAGGACCAAGCCTAATGGTAACTAACCCAAAGGCAGTTAACTACATGAGGGTGATAAAAAGGTCCTGCACACATTGATTTGATTTATTATATCCCCAAAATATATTATATCCCCAAAATATATTATATCCGTCATCCCCAAAAATTCTTGCCAAGCTCTATAAAAGATTCAAAAGGGAGGGAGGAAAGGTGGCCAGCTGACACCAGATGCCTTTTCCAGGGAGGTGGAGCAGGTTTAAACAGCTTGCCCAAGTACCTTCTTTAATTGGTTGAGCTTCTAAGGTACACAAAGCCCCAGTCATGGCCCAATAGGAGCTTCATATTCCATTCAAAACTTGCAGTGGCCACAATGGCATCCACCCACTCAAAAGTGTGGAAGAGTTTCCTTGAGAGGCAATGTTTGCCTATGGTAATGTATGTTTGATCACATCCAAGTCAGAATACTGTAACATGGCACTGCTGCACATGGGGGCTTCCTTTGAACACTGTTCAGATGGTTCATTAGTACAATATGCTGTGGCCAGGCTATAATTGGTGGTTAGTTTGGTTATAATCATCCTTGTACTGAAACATCTATACCGGCTGCCTATTTGTTTCCAGACATAATTTAAACTGCAGGTACCTTTAAAACCAAACCATCTTAGGATCAAAGTACCTGGAGGAGCAATTCCTGCCCTCTCATCTCTTAAAATCCTCATCTCAATCCCTATGGGGAGATGGGTGGCAACCAGAGGTTATGGGACTATTATGTAACTATGTTATGGGACTAATGCACCATCTGTGGAATGCTGTCTCCTACCTCTCATGGGCAAAAGATCAAGATGATTTTATTGTCTTTTTGTTATCTACTTGAGTCTTTTACTCACCGGTCATTTTACCATCTGTTTTACTGAATATTAAGAATTATTTATAGTGTTTTATATGCTTATATGAATGATGTGGTTCAGATTCCAAGGATTCTCCAAGCATTTAATTTCCTGTAAAAACAACCACACCTTTTCCCTGATTCTCACTTCCCCCACACTCTCCCCCAGAAAAAATGGCAACCTCTTGGTCCCTCATAAAGTGGGATGAGGTTTATTCTTAAATCAGTGATTTAATGAATGAGAGGAGCACATTTTAAGATAAAGTGTCAGTCTCTCAGCAAAGATGAAACATGGACCTAAAGGCAAGATGTATATAAACTTACTGTTCCTCCCTCAGCGATGTGTATTTGTCAGTCCTGAAGGTTGTTCTCATCCTGCCCACTTCTAGTCTTAGCAGCTTATTACTTATATCCCTATACAGCTAAAGAAGACCTGATGGTTGTGCTCACCCCTTGTTTGCAATAAATATAGCTCAGGCATTTGACAGAAATACAGTCTAGATTTTAGTAAGGAACATGCAGTCAGTATCTTCTGTGGTATGATGAACGCTGAATGAATGCCTCTGGAGTTCCCTTTTGTATTCTCTAGAGCAGGGGTGGCCAAACTGCAGTTCAGGAGCCGCATGCAGCTCTTTCACACAGCCTGATTTAATGTTAATAAAAAGCAAATTTGCATATTTTCCAATAAAAATGTGTGTATGATATTTGTTCATGTCTTGCAGCTCTCAAACATCTGACATTTATTCTGTGTGGCTATTAACGTTAAGCAAGTTTGGCTACCCCTGAACTAGAGCAAAGTGGGAAGGAAGACTTATTTTCCAGAGATCAGAATTAAAATAAGTTGTGGTGGTGGTGGTTTAAGTATGTAACCAAATGATAACACATTTTGGTTTACCCAAATGGCTAGTCTCATTCAAATTTTCCATTTTCACTTTCAAAAGGCAAGTTAAGTTGAAACGAAGCAGTTACAATTATTGTTATGTTTTTAAACAATGGACTGTCAGTGCAAAAGGGGTTTTGGCCAATGACCACACATCTTAACTGCAGGTTTTGAGTCATGATACTACCATGACAGCAAGTCACAACATTCTCAGAATTATACACACACAGTTTCTGGCATCAAAGTCTGATGGGCCAGAACTAACATTCCAGATGGGCAGGAACTAATATTCCAGATGGGCAGGAACTAACATTCCAAAGGGCCAGAACTAACATTCCAGTTTTAATACTTTCTTTATAGTCCATGTAGATAGTACATTAGTGGTTAGGTATCCTTCACTACAAAACATTTAAACTTGTATTTCAAACCAGAATTGCAATCATTTCCATTTAAAAATGCTTCCTCCTTCCTGGATCTTCCCCACCATTTTTTACTACATCTCCCATATACTCCTTGCTCTCCTCCCAGTGCCACTGAAAGACCTAGTGGTCTTTTAGAGGTGGAAGGAGATATTCCTGGGCTGAGTGTTTCTTTTTCTGTAGATCATCACCAGTGCTATGATAGCTGCCATTCTTGAGCTAACTCTGCATGAACTAACGTAGATCTTCCAGAGTTTTCATTGCCTGGTTTAAACAAGATATTTGTTTAGGCATCAAAAAATAAATAAACGAATAAGCTGGACAAGATCAAAAGATGAGGGTGGTATTTATAACACTGGAGGGCAGTGATAGAAGGCCTACAGACCATATCTAATCCAACAAAAGTTTCTTCCTTGATAGTGCAACCCCCAGTTACCACCATGCAGTGTCTCACCCCTGGGTTGACTGTACTGGAGAAAGGGAATGAGGGGAAAGGGCTTTTGTGAGAAAATCTCTTGATGGACAAGATATAGTCAATGGACTCTCCTTGATTCAGGCCAGAAAAAGTTGGCTCAGTTTGGATAAAGTGAAGCTATGGGTTTATTTTAATTTGTGAAACCAGGATTCCACTAGTCATAGACAATAATTAAATCTTGGTTGGTTTTGTCAAATCCTGGTTTTAGCTCATTCTATTATTCCACTTAAAAACCTGGCTGTTATCCCAGCCTGCATTGTGACACAAACTGAAAGGAAAAGCTTCCTAATATTGCCAGGTCATTAATCATTGGCTGGTGGTGCTATAATGACACAGAAACCACAGCACAATAGGCAGCCACCACTGCACATAGGGTTGCCAACTTTGGGTTGGGAAATTCCTGGAGATTTGGGGTATGGAGCTGGGGGAAGGTTGGGTTTGGGGAAGGGAGGGACCCCAGCAGGTTGTAATGCCATAAAGTCCATCCTCCAAAACAGCCATTTTCTCCAGAGAACATGATTACTGTAATCTGGTACTAGTAATTCTGAGAGATCTCCAGCCCTCCCCCCGAGGATAGCAACACTAGCTACACACCAGTTAACAGGTATCTTTATTCCTCCTGCTGCCAAGCTCCTCTTGTACCCTGGTAGCTGCAAGGCAGGTCTGGGGATCAATGCTCTTTCCATCCCCCTGCCAGTAGCAGTACGGGTGACAAGAGAAGGGCCAGCCCAAGTGTTTTTGACACCCAAAGTGAATTTTGATTTTGGTCCCCCCCACCTCCCATTCAATAATGAGAAAACTGACAAGTCTAGAAAGAAAGTTATTATTTGGCATTTGAAATGAAAAAAGTAAAAATAGAAGGCATTTTAGTCAGTTTTTTAAAACATTTCATTAATACTAATATAATTTTTGAGTTGTGACCTTTTGTGCTAGGCTCCCCTTCTGGAATCATCTTGCATTTCCTGAGTGTGATGCCCCTGTTGTCTGTTGCAGCAATGTAAGTAGGGGGTCTTGTGGCACCAAAAACTAGCTAAGCTGCAATCCAGCAGAAGCATTCACATAGAGTTGCCAACTCTGTGTAGGGAAATTCCTGGAGATTTGGGGGTAGAGCCTAGGGAGGGTGGAGTTTGGGGAGGGAGCTCCACAGGGCTGCAATGCCTTCCAGTCTGCCATCCAAAACTGCTATCCTCCCCAGGGGAACTCTTCTCTGTGGTCTGGAGATCAGTCATAATTCTGGGAGGACTCCAGGCCCTACCTGGAGGTTGGCAACCTTACTCCATGGGCCCACTTCTTCAGATGCGGGGAGTGACTCTACAGATGGCATTCAGCAGATGCCCGTCACAGGCTCTAGTCCACAAAAGCTTCTGCTGGAATAACATCTCAGCGGTGTGATGTGCCACAAGACTCCTGGTTAATTTTGCTTCTTTTTATCAGGCCTGAATAATTTACTCCTAGCCACAGATAGGGGTCAAAATCCCACTGCCTAAGAAACAGCTATTGTTGGGGGGGGGGGCTGGGTCACATTTGGGAAATCTTGGGATAGTTAAGAGAAGGAAGAAATGTTTTGGATCTGCCCCCCAATCCATCCTTCCTACTTTCCTCCACTCCAAGAGGGAAGCAGAGAAGCAACTGCAAGTTTAGAAAGGTGGCATCCACAGGAAGGCGAGGGGAGGGGACAGTGACTCAGACTCAATGGAGGCTGCAAAGGAGGGCACGCCATGCATCTGACTCCCAGAGCTGGCCATACTCAGCTTCGTATAGTTCTGGTTTTATGTTATATATCTGAACCAAGCCATTGCTTTCTGCCACTGAGTAGAAGAGAGAAAGATTTTGCTGGATACTGTTATTTACAAGGATAGACAAATGTTTTGTGTTGGCACAACAATTTGGTGTAGCAATACATGGCAGCAATGTGGACAAACCTCATTGTGCCTTGTCTAGATTTTGCTTATAATTTTTATTATTAGGTAGGATGGTCAGCTGCTCTGAGGGTGAATTTCCCTTTTAAAAGAAGATGGGAAAACCAAGAGCATAGACCATTGCTATTGTTTGAAGATAACCTTTCCACTTACTGCTAACAATTTTCTGTTTTACCACTCAGCTGGTTTTGTAAGGAGCTAAATTATCACACAGGCGGCCGCAGGGTTTGAATATACTCCCAAGAAAGCTCTCTGCTGCCCCCTACTGCTTACTCCTGTGGATGAAGTTGTTACTGACCACTAAAAAAAAACACCTTGTATAAAGTGAGATTTTCCAAAATTGAAGTTAACCCTTATCAATAAATACAGCAGGAAAAAATAAAGCAGAAGACATATTTCTAAATGGTAATGACTGTCTGAATGACTTTGGCAATTTATTATTCCTGCAGGAGGAACAAAGATGATTGTATTACATGTTGAAGAAGGAATCCTCCTGGAAACCTCAAGATAGGTGTGGTCCCTGTGTTCTTCTCAGACCCCACCCGGGGTAGAGAGGAAGTTTGCATAAAAGGCGGGGCAGGGGTCACCCATCCATGAAATGAAAAGCAATCCAGGTTAGTTCCAACTCAAAGCCTCTTTTATTGGAATGACACTACAGCTATTTTTCATAGATGCGTTCCTTTACTTCCCGCTCTGGCTACCTGATCCATTTCCTTCTGCATGCAATCAAGTCCACCTACACTTAGTTCTCTTAACTCCTCTCTGTGACCACACTCAAGATTTGTCCTAAGAGCTGTGACTGAGTTGATGGGCATGGAAGGGCGCCAACCCTCTTCTGACCTTGGAATCCTCTCCAGCCCGAAAGGATTCCTTCCCCAGTTATGGCCCATTTGATCACCAGGGCTTCCCTCTCTGTTACCATGCACTCTCGTTCATGTTCCAACAGCTTACAGTTTAAGTAGAGCACCAGGTGTTTGTCTTCCCTCCCCTTGTGACAGGACCATCCTCCGGCCAGTCCCAGAGGTATCTGCTTGTAGGATGAAGGGTTGGGAGGGGTAGGGGATCCTCAGGATGGGTTCTATGATTAAAGCCTCCCTAAGGACCTGGAAGGCTTTCTTCACCACCTCAGTCCAATTCAAGGTAGTGGGCTGTCTTTACCACATCATGTCAGAGGAGTTGCCAAGGGCATAAAAGCCAGAATATACAGTAAATAATAGCCAGTCAAACCCAAGAACCACCGCAGACCCTTCTTATTCTGGGGCTGGGGGCTCTGTTTCAGGGCCAAGGCCTTAGCTTTCATGGGTTGGATACAGCCCTGGCATACCTCACACTCTGGATATTTCACTTTTTCCTGCACAATGTGACACTTTCTCAGGTTGGCCATCAAGCCTGTTCCCCTTAACCTGGATAAGACCTGACAGAGGTGTCTTAGGTGTTGTTCCCATGAGTCACTGTATATAACAAATATCATCAATGTAACCACACCAAAGTGGTCTGACCTGGCCAGGATCCAATCCATGAGCCATGAAAAGATGCAACAGCCCCATGCAGCCCGAAGGGCAAGTGTGTAATTTGGAAAAGCCCATGGGGAGCTGGAAAAGCTGTCTTCTCTTTGCCTTGGTCAACCAATGGAATTACCAGTACCCTTTCAAGAGTAAATAACATTTTGGTACTTGCTAAGATATCAATCAAGTCATCCAAGTGTGGCATAGGACAGGCATCGAATCAAGATACACTGTTCAGTTGTTGGAACTCAATGCAAAACTGTGCTGTCACAACTGGGGTAGGTACCAAGATTGATGGGTTTCACCAGGGACTTTGTGGAGATTCTGTGACTCCCAAACATAGCATGTACGCTACTTCCTGTTCTACAATTTTTTCCACAGCCCTGGGCCAAGGCTGATGCCCACTTTATCTGCCCTGGCAGGATCTCAACAACATGCTCCACCAGGGAATTCTGCCCTGGCCTGACCAACAGTACATCCCAATATGTGGCCTCTTACCTCCCAGATGAGGTGGATTGATAACCCAGGGTCCAGGTCTAGCTGTTCCTTGACTCTAGTTGCATCAGCATCTGGCCTAGGTACTCCTCAGTGTCAGGGCCTTCCCAGTCCACAGGGCTCACTGCCACTGCATAGCTTTCCCACTCTCTCCGGATCTTCAAAGGATTAACATGGTATATGTGCAGAGTATGTCATGGAATGCCCCCAACCAACCATTCCTTTGGGGTCCAACCTAACTCCCTTGGTCACAATAGGAAAATGCCTTTGAGCTGAGCTGAAACATGTTGCCTTATTTTGTGTCTATTTTGTGCGTGCTAAAATGTGTACATTTCCAGTGATTTTCGACACTCATGAAAATACTGGCATGATGATGCCAGTTGAAACACTTCTACCCTTACTGCTGGCCTCATTCACCACATTTTTATTGATTGATTTTGCAAGATGATGTGATTTTGTGGTTGACAATTCAGCTTTTACAAAGATGTCCCAAAACTGACATTACCTTGCTTGCAGTTCTCATAGTCCTCCCAAATAGAGCATTCTGTTGGATTTAAATTAGCAGTATTTTGAGAATATTTCTATCACAGTTTATCTATTTTTTAAAAAAAATCTGTCACCTTCCACCCAATTCAGTGTTCCCAAGGCATCAAACATTAAAATATTTCAAACATTAAAAATATTTTACAATACAAATTATATATATTTAAAACAAAACATGTAACCAATGCTCCCTCTAAGGTTTGGAGTCTTGTGAGCAAAAATTCTACTTTGTGAGCTACTGGCATTAAAGTTGTGATTGAGCAATTTGGCTACTGCATAAATTAGTTTGCTCTGGAGCCACCCTTCCTGAGCTAAGACAGAAATGTGTGAGGTGGAGTCTAAAAAACTGTGAGCTAGCTCACACTAACTCAGCTTAGAGGGAACACTGCAATATAACCACATAAAAACACAAACAGGGAGGAGGGCTAATAAGAGTTAGTGAGGGGATGCCATCCAAAACAAAAAAGTCTTCACCTTCTGGCAGAAAACAATGAGAGAGGGAGACAAACAAATTTTCTGAGGAGAGAGTTCCAATGTTTCGATCTCACAACCAAGAAGGCTCGTTCTCTGGTTTCCACCCCCTAGCCTCAGATGGCAGGGACACCAAAAGTAGATGATGACCTTGCTTGTTGGGTAGGTTCATATGAAGGTATGCTGGCCCAAGCCATGTGGGGGCCTTAAAATGTTTATACATGGCATTCATCACTATTGTCTGGGCTTCTGAAGGATTAGTTATTTATCATATGGCAGGGTTACACACAGAAAGCATATAATAATACAAAAAAATGGAACTAAGTTAACATAAGAACATAAGAATATAAGAGAAGCCAGTGTTGAATCAGGCCAATGGCCCATCTAGTCCAACACTCTGTCACACAGTGGCCAAAATATACCAGGTGCCATCAGGAGATCCAGCAGTAGGGCTAGGACACTAGAAGCCCTCCCACTGCTGCCCTCTCCAGCACCAAGAATAGAGTGCATCACCTGCCCCAGACTGAGAATTCCCATCTATACCCTGTGGCTAATAGCCATTGATGGACTTCTGCTCCATATGTTTATCTAATTCCCTCTTGAAACTGTCCATGCTTGTAGCTGCCACCACCTCCTGTGGCAGTGAATTCCATATGTTAATCACTCTTTGGGTGAAGAAGTACTTCCTTTTATCTGTTCTAACTCGACTGCTCAGCAATTTCATGGAGTGCCCACGAGTTCTTGTATTGTGAGAAAGGGAGAAAAGTACTTCTTTCTGAACCTGCTCAATCCTATTCATGATCTTATAAACCTCGATCATGTCACCCCTCAGCCATCGTTTCTCCAAGCTAAAGAGCCCCAAGTGTTTTAACCTTTCTTCATAGGGAAGGTGTTCCAACCCTCCTATCATTCTAGTTGCCTTTCTCTGCACTTTTTCCAATGCTATAATATCCTTTTTGAGATGTGGCAATCAGAACTGTACACAGTATTCCAAATGAGGTCGCACCAATGGTTTATACAGGGGCATTATGATACTGGCTGATTTGTTTTCAATTCCCTTCCTAATAATCCCCAGCATAGCATTGGCCTTCTTTATTGCAGTTACACACTGTCTAGACATTTTCATTGAGTTATCTACTACGACTCCAAGATCTCTCTCTTGGTCAGTCTCTGCCAGTTCAGATCCCATCAACGTGTATTTATATTTAGGATTTTTGGCTCCAATGTGCATCACTTTGCACTTGGCCACATTGAACCCCATTTGCCACATTGACGCCCACTCACCCATCCTCGACAGATCCCTTTGGAGTGCCTCACAATCCTCTCTGGTTTTTACCACCCTGAACAACTTTGTGTCGTCTGCAAATTTAACCACTTCACTGCTTACTCCCAATTCCAAATTGTTAATAAACAAGTTAAAAAGCATCGGACCGAGTACTGATCCCATCAGACCAAGTTGATACAATGGGTATGCAGACCGATTGGGCAATCCCCCTAAATACTGATATCTAAATTTTCAATCCACTCAGTCACACCTGGGAAGAGTTCAAAGAGCTCCATCACATCTCCCTGGAAAGCATGACAGTCACATTTCTGTGATAGATGGAAAATAGTTTGGTGGGCTGCACTACAATCGCTTTCAGGTCCTGGTATTTTGCCCCATTTAAACAATAGGTCTGCACAGCTTCCAAAGCCTGTTCATATTCTATTGGCCATCTTCCATATTTTATGTGCAAGTGAAATCCTGTGGGCCTCTAGTTGATGTTTATCAGGTTATGGATATCTGGTAGAACTGATTACATCCATGTTCACAACCATTCATTCCCTACATCAAAATTTTATGATTGCAGGATTTGTGCAGAACTTATTGCTGTGTGTCAGGATCTTAGTCTAGATAGGCCTTCATCAGCCACATCTTTGTGGATAGGCAACTCTCTGTTTTCAGTGATCTTTCTAACTCTCCTGGTACACCCCACAAAGAGTGACAATGATCTACTGGTGATCCCTGGCCCAAAAAGTGTCCGGCTCTCCTCAACCAGAACCAGGGCTTTTTTGGCCCTGGTTCCAACCTGGTGGAACACTGGTGGATTCAGGCCCTGTGGGAAGTGATACAGCTCCTCAATTCCTGCAAGATAGAGTTGTTCCACCAGGCCTATGGTTGAGGGCAGCAACAGCTTTTCCATCTTATATTGGCCTCCCTTTCTCTCCCTCCCCCCTTCATATCAGGCAGATTTTAGAATATTTATCTCCATCCAGAGATAAGGAGCATTATGTTGTGCCCTTTTATATGACATCTATTAGTTGTTGTTAGTTGTTGTTATCTTATTGTATTATGGAATTGTTTTAAAATGTTAACTGTAATGTTGTTACCCATTCTGAGCCCTGTTGTACAGGGAAGGGAGGGCTATAAATCGAATGAATGAATGAATGAATGAATGAATGAATGAATGAATGAATGAATGAATGAATGAATGAATGATTCTTTCTATATTCATGAAGAAGAGCATCTGATAAAGCGGCACAAGTTGTGTTCTCTTCGATCTTTCCTGTCACAGGAAAGGGGAATATGCCAGGAACAGAGGATAATGTAGGTGAACCACTGGCTGTGTTGGTGGTGCTGGCAGGAGCAATTTGGATTCTGGGACCATGGGCTAGGTTTTTCTGGGTGACAACCTATTGGCATGTAATGGACTTCACCCATCAGGGTCAGGTAAGAATGTGTTTGGTGGAAATCTGGGGAGATTCATCAGGGGGTCTTTAACCTGACACTACAAGGGGAAGGAGATGACCAACATAGGGATTTAAATGAAGGAGAGCAAATAACAGAGGACCATCTGGGAGGGAGGGATTTAAGGTGTTGGGCTTCAGGTGCCTATCTACCAATGCCCAAAGCTTGGGCAATAAGAAGGAAGAACTTGAGCTTCTAATGCAGACAGAAGGATATGATTTAGTAGGCATTACGAAGACTTAGTGGGTTGAAGAGGAGGCAGATTAGCACTATATGTGAGGAGAGGGTTTGTTTGTCAAGAAATACTGGAAGGGGAGGGTGACAGCCCAGTGGAAACTATCTGGGTGAGGTTAAGGGAAGGAAGGACAGACAGTATTATCGTTGCAGTCTCCTACAGACCTTCTGACCAGGATGAGGAGGTGGATGCTGCCCTTCTTGAACTGCTTGATAGGGTATCCAAACAACATGACCTGGTAGTTATGGGTAACTTCAACTTCCCTGATGTGTGCTGGAAGACAAACTCTGCAAGGCATCTACAGTCACACAAGTTACTCACCTGTTTGCATGACAGTTTCCTTCATCAAATGGTGAAGGAAGCTATGAGGGGCTTGGCCATACTCGACTTAATATTGACCAACAAGCAAGAGATGGTAATTGGGGTGAAGGTGGTGGGACCTTAGGGGGAAGTGACCATGTCCTGCTAAAATTCCTTTTGCTGTGGGAACCAAGGAAGTACATAGCCACACACGTATGTTAGATTTCAGTAGGACAGATTTTAATAAAGTCAGGGGCATGATAAGAATCATTCCATGGGCAAGACTGCTGGAAGGGAAGGGAGCAAGTGAAGGGTGGTTTCTCCTAAAACAAGAGCTCTTGCAAGCTTAAGCCATCACTATTCCAACAAGAAAGAAACATGGTAGGGTTTCCAAGAAGCCAATGTGGATGAACAGAGAAGTGTGTGATGTGCTAAGGGAGAAAAAGGAAATGTTCAAGAAATGGAGGCAAGGACATGCCTCTAAAGAAGATTATCTGTGGGTTGCTAGGCACTCTAGGTCAGCCATCAGAGAGGCCAAAGCTCACAGTAACCTAAAGCTGGCCAGTGAGGCTCATTACAACAAGAAACTCTTCTTCAGATCTGTGAGCAACAAACACAACATAAAAGAGGCAATGGGCCCACTGTTGGGTGAAAATGGAGAAACTTTGACAGAGAGAAAGCAGAAAGGCTTAATGCCTATTTTGCCTCAGTTTTTTTCCCTGAAGAAGAGAACAGGTTCATCTAGAGATTGTAGTAGGCAAGACACGGCACCTGGGCTGCTGGTTGACATGGACAGAGTGGTAGTTGAGAAGGACCTGGCTGCACCAAATGAGTACAAATCCCCTGGGCCAGATGGGATACACCCAAGAATGCTCAAAGAACTTTCTGAAAAGCTTGCAGAGCCTTTGTCCATCATCTTCCAGACCTCTTGGAGGATGGGAGATATGCCACAAGACTGGAGGAGGGCAGATGATATCCCAATTTTCAAAAAAGGGAGGTGGGATGACCCAGAAAACTACAGGCCAGTGAGTCTGACCTCTGTCCCAGGGAAGATAAAGGAGCAGATGTTAAAGGGATTGATCTGCGAGCATCTAGGGGACAACTTGGTGATCCAGGGAAGTCAGCATGGATTTATCCCCAACAGGTCCTACCAGACCAACCTTATTTCCTTCTTTGATCAAATGATGAGCTTACTGGATCAGTGGAATGCTGTTGATGTTGTTTACCTAGATTTCAGTAAAGCTTTTGATAGGGTTCCCCATGATGTTCTGATGGGGAAACTAGAGGAATGTGGACTGGACTCTAGGATAGTTATGTGGATAGGAAACTGGTTGGAGAACTGCACTCCAAGGGTAATTTGTCAATGGCATTTCATCTGAATGGAGGGAGGTGTCCAGTAGGGTACCACAGGGCTCGGTTCTGAGTCTGGTATTTTTCAATATTTTATAAATTATCTGGATGAGGGTGTGGAGGGACTACTCATTACATTTGCAAACACACCAGAAGATACAGAGAGAATTCAACAAGATCTGGACATGCTGGAAAAGTGGGCAGATGTGAACAAGATGCAATTTAACATGGATAAGTGCCACGTTCTGGGTAACAAAAACAAGAAACATGCATACTGGATGGGGGATACACATCTGGGTAGCAGTGTGTATGAACAAGCTCTTTGGTATGGGTGGACCATAAATTAAATACAAGCAGCCAGTGTGATTCAGCAACAAAAAAAGACTAATGTGATCTTGGGGTGTTTCAACAGAGGCATAACATCCAAATTGCAAGACCTGATAGTCCTGCTTTAGACTGCATTGGTCAGGCTGCACCTGGAGTATTGTGTGCAGTTCTGGAGGCCTCACTTCAAAAAGGATATGGACTGAATGGAGCATGTGCAGAGGACAGTGACGAGGATGATCAGGGACCTGGAGACCAAGCCGTATGAGGAAAGGCTGAGGGACTTTGGAATGTTGAGTCTGGGGAAGAGGAAGTTGAGGGGGGGACATTATTGCTCTTTCTGAGTATTTGAAGGGCTGTCACTTAAAGGAGGGCAGGGAGCTGTTCCTGCTTAGCTTCCAAGATTTGATGAGATCAGGCTTGCCTGCGCTCCAGTTATTTACAATATATAAATCTCTGATGTTCCCGAGATTATATCCATGGCAGCAGAGGATAGGAGGACTCGCAATAGAAGGACTCACAGGAAGGTACCAGCTGGATATTAGGGAAACCTTTTTTACAGTAAGAGTTCTGCAACAGTGGAATCAGCTGCTTAGGGAGGTTGTGAGCTCCCCGTCACTGGCAGTCTTTAAGCAGCAGTGGGACAAGCACTTGTCAGGGATGCTCTAGGCTGATCCTGCATTGAGCAGGGGTTTGAACTAGATGGCCTGTGGCTTCTTCCAACTGTGATTTTATGATTCTATCTTGTCTTTGAAAATGCAGAGGAGCAATGTGGCACAATGTGGATAGCCAATAGGTCAGAGTGAGTTTAATACATCAGCTGATGGTTCTCATTGTTGTATTGAGTTGGACCTTAAGTTTGTGAACTTGGGGGCTGTTGAGCCACACTGAAGTACTATATTTTGCAGCACTATGCACCAACCCCAAAGCTGAGCATCTAAATGTTGCAGCAGATGCACAAGTTGTACTACATAATTTTTTGAGAATATTGTTTTGCATGTGTATTTTCACTGCTACATTGGTAAGATGGTGTTTATAGCTCAAGGTCCTGCCCAGGGTAATGCCAAGGTACTTAGGTGTATGGTTGTGTGTGATTCAGGTGCCATTAAGGTAGACATTCAATTCATGGTTGGCAAAATTGTTACTGAGATAGAAACAAGAAACAGAAGCATTCTGTCTTTTCTGGACTTGGGATAAGCCACCATTTATGGTAGTAGTCAGCCAAACTTTAAAGGTCCCTAGTCAGTATTTCCTCAGTCCTTTCAATTGATTTGTGCCTTACTGCAATTGCCATGTCATGGGTGTAAGCAAACTTCCTGGATATTGTCTCGGGAACATCAGAGATTTATAGATTGAAAAGAACTGGAGTGCAGGCAAGCCTGATCTCATCAGATCTTGGAAGCTAAGCAGGGTCAACTCTGGCAAGTACTTGGATGGGAGACCTCCTTGAAATACTACCAGCCAGGTGGACAGGGGCAGGCTTTATTTAGCCACCTCTCTGAATATCCTCCAGGCCCCCAGTATGAGTCAGTCATCAGAGGTCACCATGACTTCTAGGTGCACACACACACACACACACACACAAAATACAAAACAAAAAGAAAAGAACTGAACTGAACTGAACTGAACTGAAGTGAGGACCAAGCCTGGGGCTGACTGTTATTCAGTTTCATCTGTTTGCTGATTGACTGACTCATAATTACCTGGAAAGTTCTATTGTTCCGCATGTTATTTAGGAGTCACAAAAATGTTCTGCTGGGGAAAATTTGTGCAGCAGACCATCCCTCCAGACTTTGTTATAAGCAGTAGTCAGATTGATGAAAACTGCTGATATCTTAAGGCACTTCTGATACCCTGCCTCAAAGAAAGTTGTTAAGCTGAGGACCAGGTCTTCACAGCTATGATGGGGTCTAAACCCTGCTTGCTCTATAGAGACATGTTGGTTAATTCTGTCACTGATTCTGTTCAGGATTAGCCTCTTAAGGAGTTTATAACAGGAGCTCAGAAGGGAAATAGGTCTATAACTTTCCACCAGATGTTTTGGTTTTCCAGGTTTCAGAATAACAATAATCTTTGCTTTCTTGAATTTCCCTGGGAGTCTTCCTGTTCTCATGATGTCACTGAGAAACTTTGCGAGCCACTTCTTAGTGAATGTGCTGCTGTTGATCAGGAATTCATTATGGATGCAGTCAAAGCTTGTTGCCTTTCTGCTTTTGATGTCCTCCAGTGCCTTTGAAATCTCAGAACTGAAATCCTCCTTCTGGATTTCAGTGGATAACACCTCCTTGTAGATAATGCCTCCTTGTGGTGCACCCTGGATAATGCTAATGGGCTGGCTTCTGGCTGCCAGACAAGCATAGGATCTCCTTGCTACACTACACATATGGAAACAATCAACCAATCAAACAGTCCTTCTCAGTGCTTCTGATGGAGATGCATGTTCACAATTTGTTGGTTTGCTTGGACTACATATTCCCCAGGGTCTTCCTAGGCAGGTAACAGGAATTTAAATGTTCCACATGTATGTGGTATTTTTGTGCCTGCACTCATCATGTTGACATATGCTGAATTGAACTGTAGTTCTCTGGAGGCAATGCCAGAGTACACAATGTATTTGTGATTTACTTTAGAATACACGATTAACAAGAACACACTCAGCTTTGGGAGCTGAACATTCAAAGTGAGCAAGGTTGGGATACTAAAGAAACAAAGTCTTACAGTTCCCCTATTCCCCACCCCACCCCCCCGGAAGGCTCAAGACAACCTCTTTTTATGTTTTCTTTTTCCTGTTAAGTGACTGGGGTGAATGTGAGATGAGGGAGGGGGACAGGGACAACCATATGGACACAGAATGAGAATTTACACCCTCAAAATGTTTGCAAAACAGTGCAGAATGATTTTGAGCACTGAGTGTCTGAGGGTCCTGCTTTTCAACTTCAAATAAATTGTGATTTGAAAAGATGAATGTTCATCTATCACTGATGACATCACAAAGCTATATCTGGCATGTCTGTAATAATCAGAGACAGAATCACAACCAATTGGACTAACAATAATATGGGCAAATGAGAAGGAAAATAGCATTAGGGAGAAATAGAAGTCATTGGGGGGGGAGCCAGCATAAAAACCAAGCTTTGATGTGAGGGTTTGTTTGGCAATTGATTTTAGCAGTAATTAATGTTCTACTCTGAGGCCCACATTGAAATTAAAGATTATTCAGTGCTGTCCCAATAAACAGTTGATTTAAAAAAAAAAACCCAGAAAGTAAGAGGAGAAAACAAAAGAAGTACAGCATACAGCCTTAACTTGATATACATTCCACTTGGCTCTAGTTTTCCCCTTCAGATATTGTTTTAAAAAACAGCTTGATGAATGTACACTATTTATTAGGGGTTATTAATAAACAACAAAGTATCTGGTGAATGAATTGATATTGTATGAAAGCATCTGGATGTCCAATGAACGTATTCAGACATGGAACGTGTTCAATGTAATCTTCACCAAAGGTAATTTTCAGCATAAGCACTCCCGTTAATCTATAGACTAACAATTCATATCACGGCACCATAAACATTCACATTTAATAATGGCAAAAGGCCAACATACAGAGAAGTACACACTGTGTAGAGAACTCCCATAATTTTGTTTTATTGCCAAAATAAGCAGCCTCTTTCTATGAAAAACTGAGCTCAGGTAAACAAAACAGCTCAGATTCTTTCTTTTTAAAAAACCTTATAAAACATGTATAAATCTACAGGCATGTGCTGCCAAAAACCTCAGAACAAGTAAACACAATCTCAGGAGAATTAAAAAAACCATATGGTTATTGCATTACATCATCTTATACACCAAGTTTGGCCTGTTCTGATCAAGAACTAGATGGAAAATGCCTCGAGCAATGTATCGACTCTCGGATGGATTTCACTTTTTTCCCTGTTAAAATAGCTAGAATTATTTTTAATTACAAATACTAATTATTGTTTCACACTTAACCACAACCAGCAACATAAAAGCACATTATTAGTCAAAAGACAGTCTTACAGGTATGTTATGCACTAGTAAGTCAACTGGAAAATGATATCAACTAATTGAGCAGAAGGAGAAAAGGGAAAATAGCACAAACACTTAATGCTGACTGCAATTAACCATTTCATCAAACCATAGTTTAAAACTCAAAAGTTCTGAACCGGCTTTATTAAATGGACTCTGAAATGAAATGGTTTCTGTAAACTGAGACCCAGTTTGGTGTAGTGGTTAAGTGTGCAGACTCTAATCTGGGAGAAGCGGGTTTGATTTCCCACTTCCTCCACTTGCAGCTACTGGATGACCTTGGGCAAGCCATAGTTCTGAAAAAAGCTGTCCTTGAAAGGGCAGTTATTGAAAGAGCTCTCTCAGCCCCACCTACCTCACAGGGTGTCTCTTGTGGGGAGGGGAAGGGAAAGGAGTTTGTAAGCCGCTCTGAGACTCTGAGTGAAGGGTGGGGTATAAATCCAATCTCCTCTCTTCTTCTTCTTCTTCTTCTTCTTCTTCTTCTTCTTCTTCTTCTTCTTCTTCTTCTTCTTCTTCTTCTTCTTCTTCTTCTTCATGGACCCATACTGCATGGTCATGTCTATGACAGAGACTGACAGTGCTTACATCCAACAAAATGATCAAAATAATTCTTTAAACTATCATTCCCAATGAAAGTCTTAATCAGTTATCTATCTGAAGTTGGTAACAAACTGGTTCAGAATATGAATCTATTTTAGCTTGGAAGTGTTTAGCAATATGGCAAACTGAATGTCGTTTTCTCCAAAGGTCCTCTGCTTCAGGATGTTGAATGAGATTCTGTGAGATTTTGTGCATATCATCAGCATTCATTAGTTCAAGGACTCAAAGTCAGCTGCTTTATAGGTCTGTGTGCAATGGTTCTTTAGTGTTCAGACCCTTACTCTCAATAGAAGCTCTCCTTGATGGCTGTGAAATTATGTGAACTACAAAGCCAGCTGCTTCACAGAACTACAAAGTTCTTTAATGTTAACCCTTACCCTGGCTAAAATCCCCATTGATTGCTTTGGATGATATGATCAGACCTCCCAACTGAGCTGTCTTTCATTTAATGAGTATCGTCTCCATTGTTTTGATTGTTTCTTGCTAATGTTTTACATGATTGTTATTTCACCAACCCCACTGTACAGATCCAAAACCCATATCCTATTCCTGAATATGCTTGTTTTAGTAGACGAAGGCAGTTCTGGCCTTGTGCTAGAAACTACCATTTCCAGAGGCCAGTGCAATGATGCATATGGAGCCTTTACCATCAATACGCACGCATCAGCATCACAAACTGAGAAAGAGAATGATTAGAAACACACCTACCCCAAAAAAATATTCACTGAGAAAGCTCATAATTTAAAAACAACTTCTGAACTGAAGCAAGGGTAATTTGCCCTCTGCTAGTCTTGCAGTCTAATTCCAAATTGAGTTATGCTCTTCTACAACCATTGAAGTCAGTGGTCTTAGAAGGATGAAACTCTGCTTAGGGATGCCCTGTTAATGGCTGATGATTTTGTTATATGTACAGGGCTATTTCAATAATTATCACAGTGGCAAACACAGGCTTGCTATGGGGTGACCAGTCAACCAGAAGAACAGCCAGTCCCAGTTTGCTGACATTTATTGACATTGCAGGTGCTTGTAAGATGCATTTGTCACTTTACACTTCATGTTTGTAAGTAATATGCTTCAATGTCATCTTAAGCAGAGTGATAACCTCCTCAGCCCGATGACTTCAGTGGACTGAAAAAGATGTAACTCCGCTTAGGGTTGCACTGTCAAACATCTTAGGTGTAATGGTATATCTTTAAAAAGGTAATATGTGAAGTAGATCTAAGCATGTTGTGATTCTGTCACTAAATAATATATGGATGTACCTGTATGAACAGAAAGCACTCTTACTTCTTCTTTTTTCCTGCTTGAATGTTGAGAGGCAGTTTTTGTGGCTTCTCCTTTTATTTATTTATTTTTAATTAACATTTATTGAATCATTTGAACAAATACAAATATCAACATCAACAATGTAAACAATAAATTGAGCCTAGAAGTGAGTACAATATATCCAAGACCTTGGTTAACATTCAGTTCCGCATTAATACCTTCAACTTTTCAAATCTCCAGTTTATGTTCTAAACACCTCAAACGTGTGATCAAACTAAAAATAGCATGCAAGTTGTTGCCATTTGCAATTGGTTCTGTCTTCTATATGAAACCCAAACAACCCCATGGACCAAAATTAGATCAAAAGCATATCAAGCACTCTTATTTCTGAATGATGATTATGTTAGGACAGGAACCACTCCTGCTGCAGTGATTTGTATTAGGGTACCTGGAGTTTAACATAAGAACATAAGAGAAGCCAATGTTGGATCAGGCCAATGGCCCATCCAGTCCAATACTCTGTCACACAGTGGCCAAAGTTTCTATGTTACATGTTTTTTTACTTCTTTATTTAAGCATTTACACTGCACTTTTCATCCACATCTGAGAACTCAAGGAAACTTACAACATGAAAGCAAAGATACAATTTAAACAACTAGACACTGACACGTATACAATATGATCCTCATTCCTCAAACATCCTAGTGCCACTAGTCTTGCTCACTCAAGGCCACAGGTGATAATCTCACACCAAAGATTTCTTAGCAACATCCAGATGAAATATCTACAACAGAGGAGGAACAGAAACTCAGTCCAGATCTTCTATAACTGGAGAAGATGTTCCAAGCATCCCTCTCCTGTTGCGGTTAAATCTACGTATAACTATATAACATATCACTGAACAAAAACAATATGGACAGGGCAAGCACATTACCAGTTCCACCCTCAATTTGTGATTGGCTATAGATAGAACATCACAGCCATTCATCGTGACAGAAGTTTACTAGGCTATGCTAAATTCCTTAATCTGATTACCTTTAATCTTTGGCACTTAATCCATGCTGTATTCTTGCTCATTAAATTTAGCTTTGCCCACACTGCCTTTCTTTGCCTTCCATGTGTTCACCTTCCTTCCAGCTTCGCTCAAAAGGGTTCTATGTGATCTAAAAAGAGTAGAAGCCTGTTGATAACATCCTGTATAGTACCAGAACATTAAAAATATATACAATGCCAAATATGTTTAATGCATATGACCTTTGATGCCATGGATCTGTCACGCTGGGTTCTTACATTAGACTACAGTTCTCTGCAGATGTTTGCAATTTCCTATATCATAGCTCCTTTTGGAGCCCATTGTGAGTATCCTGACACCATTAATACATGGAAAAGAGATAATATTACTTGAACGTTATATCTGGAACATTGTGCAAAATTTGTCAAATTTATTATTTAATATATTTGTGAATTATTAGTCCCCATTCAATAAAAAGGGCAAATCATGGAGAAAAAGCACTGAATAATTTATCTCAGAAGGTTGCAAGATTCATATAATAAATTATTTCATACCCATATATCTGTCATTTCTGCGTCTATGAAAGTACAGTGATAGGCATTCATTTTATTGTGCTACATCAGTATTCCTGCAGAATTGTGGGGGGGTCTCGTGCTGAATGAAAATTTTGGTATTTCATTGTGGAAAAAAATACACTGAAAGAGACTAAATTGGCTTGAAAGGTTGAGCATTGGGGTTGCGGTTCATAATAATCAGTGGCAAGTGATTGCAAGTCATTTATAGTGCAACACTAAGCATCACTCCCCTCTTCAGCATTCATATCCGCCCATCCAATAAATCAATCAGATAAATAGCCTTCACTCTGAAAATGGAGCCATCTCAAAACATGTTCCTTACAGAAGCTGACTTCATCATAAATTTTCCTTCACAAGTTTACAAAACAGAGAATTTCATTTCAGTTATGCATAGTTCCCTTACTGAGTCCTGATAAGTGAAGGATCAGGCCAGTAAGGAAGACGGGCTTTGAAGTCAGCAGGACATTGTTTGGGAACCTTTAAACAACCATTCAAAACTATGATATACAAACAGAGCCCAAATATGGCAGAGAGGGAAAGTTAAATTATATCAAGAACTAGGGGCTCGGGGGCTCAAGATACAACCCTATCATCATGTAGTCTATGGATGACTTTTCCAAAATAAAATGAATATCTTTCATGACTCATCAGATTGTACTCATGGGGTGGAAGTGAAGAGGAGAGACCATGTCATCAGGCCCAGAGAAATTATGTCTGGGGCATTGCATTTAAAGGTATCATTATTGCTATATGCTTCCATCAATATTCAGTCCTGAGTCCTGATATATATACTGCTGACTGAGATATCATCTTCAGATCTTTCTGGGATCAAGACTGAACATTTCCTTGCTGTTTTTCAGATTATTGCACCCTATCACCCTCAAGGGATGAGTAGCTCAGAGCCACTCATTAAAAGTAAGCTAGTCCATTTCTATTAAATGTAAACATTTTTTCAAAGTTTGTAGAAAATAATAGTTTGAGGCGTCTAGAAATAAAACATGCTTCATAGGTCACCATAAGTTCTTAGAACCATATTTAAATATTAGGACCGAAACCTTGATTGTATAAAGTAGCAACGCAATAAGAGGGTTTTTGAATATGAAAAGGAGGGGTGGTGGCTCAGAGGTAGAGCATCTGCTTTGCATACAGATAGGGTTGCCATGTCTGAGTTGGAAAATTCCTGGAGACTTTGGGGGTGGATCCAGGAGAGGGTGGGGTTTGTGGAAGGAAGGGGAGGGGCCTCAGCATGGTACATGGTCATAGAGTCCACCCTTCAAAGCAGCCATTTTCTCCTGGGGAGTTGATCTCTGTCAGCTGGAGATCAGTTGTAAAACCTGGAGACTGGCAGCCCTACATACAGAAGGTCCCAGTTTCAGTCCCTGGTATCTCCAGTTAAAGGGTCAGGTGATATGAGAAACCTCTGCCTGAGATCCTGGACAGTCACCGTCAGCCAGAGTAGACAATACTGATCTTGACAGACCAATGGTCTAACTCAGTATAAGGCAGCTTCATGTATTCACATGCCCAAGAGTGCCCTGCCCTCATTCCTGAACAGCCAGAAGCAGCCCTCACAATCTGGAGCTGAGCAACCCATTTACAAACCATGACTTCCAAGGAAGCCTGACCACAGTGAAGGAGAAGGACAAGAAGAAAAATAAATTAACCACCACCAAGATGTGCATGGGAGGGGGAGCTTTCATGGTGTTCTGTTGGGATTGACAGGATGGAAGTTTTGCTATTCTTGCCAAGATAATACTAGGTAAGCCTCTCTTTTTCTCCCCACCACTAACCCTCCATTTAATAATATTGATTCAAGTATTTCACTGTTAATCAAATCCTACAAGAACAATAGGCAACCTTAACTACAGATTACATGCATGTTAATCTGTTTGAAACTTGTTACAGGCCCACATAGGAACAGTTTGCCATGGTGACATCATAAAGACTTTGTCACACCAAAGAGTTAGCAAAGGCAAATGGTATATTAAAGAAATTACAAACAATCCTTTCTAAATTGGTGTCTGATGACCCTCTTGCCTTCATTTCTAAAAGGAAACTTGCATATAATTTTTGACCCCTGACTCTGAATGTGCATTGGCTAGGGCAAGCCCAGACTTGACCTAGCACATGTCCTATATTACAGAAGCATTCTTGGAGCAAATCAGCAGCCAAGTCTTTTGTAGAAGTCTTGAATTTGCAGTTAGCAGAATATATGTTACCTTTTGCCACAAATCTTCTATAGGTATGTAAGATATAACCTGTGTATTATGATGACAGTTAAAACAAGAATTAGACAGCAGAACCAATATTTTGCTCTTTTTATTTCCTTGATTGTAATTCTTTGTTCTTTGTGATTGTAAAACAAACCTTTGGTTTAAGCCAACCAGTACTGCACCATTTTTCTAGCATCCATTTTTTTCTAATAAAATTTGTACACATTTTTCAATGTTATATGTACAAATGCATATAAATGCTGTACGCAGTATAAACTGCACATGAACTGTGTTAATAAATGATTTACCAACAACAGCTACTAAAATGGAGACCAAAATTATTCACAATGGCAACACATAGAAAGATAAAGAAAACAAAATGGGCATATTCGTCCATACCTAGTAGTGGATTAGACATCATGTTTTTCTATTATGTTCAAAATATCTACGGCTCCATTAATATGACAGCATATAATTCTATTAAGGCATAAAATCTCATCCTCATTCTATGAGCTCTCTGCCTGCTCTGGTTGGCTGACTGTTTTTGGCTAATCTACTCTTCTCTCCAATGGTCTATAATGTCTCTGGCCCTAGGTGTGCCACAGCAAGGCCACTGATTGCCAGTGGCGAATCTGAATGACCTCAGTGTTGCTATTCTTTGTGAGAAATACATACTCTTAATGCTTCTTCTGCAAGCACAGCCAAGAAAAGTCACTGCTCCACTGGTTCAATTCTGAATGTCTTGTGTGTACAAAATTTCAAGCTGCTTGACAGTTCAGGCTCAAAAAATAAGGAGACCGCCTAGGGTGAAAGAGAATTATTATTCACAAAAGCACAAACTTCTTTTCAAAGGGAAGATGGTTGTTCAGAACCCTGTCAACGCCCAAGCGTTCAGCGATGCAGATGTGGATGGGGGGGGGAGAATAGACGATGCCATATAACGCACAAAAATGATCCTAACCTTATATTAAAGTTTTATATTTTTACTAGTTCTCGATGCCCAAGATAAGCAAAGGCACACCCACTTAATAGCTTCGAAAGAGCTTTCATTCATGGGAAGCATAGAGTGCCATAGCAGCAAGGCTGTGAGACAAAGAGAAAGAAACACCGTAGGCCTCGGGGAAGGTTGCTCAGGCTCAGCACACAGCAGGCAATCTTTGCTGATATGTGACACTTTTAATTCCGTTTAATCAATACATTGTAACAGCAAGATTTGCCAGCTCAGAAGCACAGCTTCTGTTCACTCTCCAGCATGATCACATCTGGTTCTGCAGCAGCAATTTAATTTCCTCTTTTCTTGCCATGTCATGTAATCCTTGCCTCAGCTAATCCAATTGTGGTGCTCTGTAAAATGGTGCCAATCTGCTGAAGGGCATCCCCAAAGCAAAAGGAAATAAAGCACAGACCTCAGAGGAGACTAGCAGTGCAATCCTCTGCAGCATTACTCCAATCTAAGCCCACTTAAATCACTGGGCTTAGACTGGAGCAACGCTACAGAGGATTGCACATTAAGCCTTGTGGTGGGTAATTATCATCCCAGAAATGGATGAAATAGTCAGTTAAAGGTACTAGAACAGATAAAAGGTAAGAAAGAGTAACACATATTCCCTTGCCACAAACCAACCCAAGCCGGTTCCTGCTGCTATCAGGAACCAATCCCTCCCCCAACCGGTGGAATGTTTAGATTTTAGTGAGTCCCCTAGGAAGAGAGTTACACAATTACAGAATTGCTTCTCAATATATACTTGATGGCATTGTCAAACAGGCACTTTGAGCTGTTCTGGAAAATTGGGTGAGATAGACTGGAAGAAGTGGACCTTTATTTATTTAAAGGCTTAATCCTTTAAGGACAATAAATTAAAACAAAGCAGGCAACATAATGGTCAAAGCATACTGTGTATAAGCCTATCTAATTTAGTGCTAAAATAGGAAGGGTGTTATGGAGCAATCCAGGTCAGGGCAGCCACTACCTTAAGTGGATTTAAAAGGGGAACAGACAAATTCATAGAGGACAGGTCATTTACTGGCTGTTAGCAATAGGATTGCCAAGTTGGATCGACCCAGCGGTGGGGAAGGGGACTTTCTAGGAGTGAGGGGAGCATGCGATGTATTCATGACATAATGATGCCATGCAGAAGTTACCATAGAGTTTTGCCCAAAATACCAGAATGTCATTGTGCGGAATCACCAATGTGATGATGTCACTTCCATGTGACATCACTACATTGTGTTTGGGGGCGGGATTCCCACCTGCCAGCCAGGGTGCAGGATTTCTGATCTGATTCAGCCAGCCGAATGCAAGCCACTGAATCATTCGGCAGATTTTCGGTGGGCCAAAAAATGGCCTGGGGAAAGGCAGGGAGGGTAATTTTTAAAGGGCTTTTATCTTTTTTTCTTTATTTTTAGGATTAATTTTCCGTCTTTTGGTTGGGTGGATTGTTCTGGGTGGGTGGGTTGAGTTCTGTGGGTTCTCTGGGGTGGGGGAGTTGAGGTATAGTTTGATTGTTTTAAAAGTTTCTTTTTAACAGTTTAAAAGTTGTACTGTTTGTTGTTGCTTGGTTGGAGGGTCTTGATTTTGCTCTTGGTTTCCCCCCCTTGTTTGGTGGGGTTAGGGTCTTCTTTTTCCCCCTCTCTTTAAAGTTTGTTTTTCCTCTCTGTAAAAGTTAACAGGTTTGTATAACTTTCAAAGTTTTATCATTTCTTGTCTTGTCGCTTGGGTGGGGGCTGGGGTGTGCATGGGTTTTTCCCTGTTTGGTGAGATTAGGGGGCTGTGGTTTTAAAAGTTGTAGTTTTTTTTGTCTGTTTGCTGACTATGAGCTGTGGTTGGTGGTGCCCATGGTTTTCTTAGTAATTTCTGTTCAATATAGATAGAAATAGTGTATTTTTATGGCTTTCTGGTTCCATAGAGATTCCTTCCTGTTTGTGTGATAGATAGATAGATGATAGATAGATAGATAGATAGATAGATAGATAGATAGATAGATAGATAGATAGATAGATGATGATAGATAGATAGATAGATAGATAGATAGATAGGCAGGTAGGCAGGCAGGCAGGCAGGCAGGCAGGCAGGCAGGCAGGCAGGCAGGCAGGCAGGCAGGCAGGCAGGCAGATGTAGTTTCTTAGGTATGCTGGTGCTTTCCATTCTTGGGAGGAGCGATGAAGTTCCGGGGCTTCTGGAGCTGGGCCCCAGGGGCTAGGAGGTGCTCCAGGTGGGGCTCTGTTACCCTCACAATCCTTGCCAGAATCCATGCTGGTCCCCAGGCATAGTTCTGGGTGTAGACTGGATCCTCTGGAAAAAAAAACCCATGGAGCCTCCTGCTCTTCGGGTCATGGATCGTGTTCGGGGCCCTGTCGGGGTAGAGATGATCTAGCCTTGTTGTCAACTGCCTACCGAGGAGGAGCTCGGCCAGACTGCTCCTGGTCATAGTGTGAGGGGTCGTGCACTGGCTGAACAGGAAAGTGGCCAGTTTGTAGTCCCAGTCCCCCTTGTCCATCCAGCAGAGCGCCTCTTTGGTGGTCCTCACCATGCATTCGGCCTGGCCATTGGTTGCCAGATGTAAAAGCTGACCCATTGTCAGTGACTAGGGAGTTGGGGATGCCCTGGGCACTAAAAATCCACCGCATAGCTTGGATGGCAGATCAGGAGGAGGTGGAGGGTACCGGGACTACCTCCAGCCATTTGCTGTAGGCATCCACCAGAATAAAGAAAAGTTGTCCTTGAAATGGCCCTGCAAAGTCCAAATGTAACCGGGCCCAGGGTTTGTGCAATGACTCCCATGGGTGCACTGGTGCCTTGGGGAGCTCCAGTCACAACTCTTGGCACTTCTGACATCATCTGACTTTGTCCTCGATATCCCGGTCAAGCTCTGGCCACCATACGTAGCTTCTGGGTAACACTTTCATCCGGATGATCCTGGGATGAGTCTCGTGGAGAGCAGCGAGCACCCATTCCTGTAAAGGGGCAGAAATCACCACCCACCCACCCCACAGAAGACATCCCTTGTGGGAAGACAGCTCATCCTTGCAGGAAGCGAAAATGGTCAATCTCTGGGGATGATTCATCTCTGAGATTACTCCACGGACACGGAGAGGGCTATGGAGAGACTGGAGGAGGAGCTGGGTGGCCGCCACCAGCCCACTGCTCCAATACAGGCCTTCTGGGGAGGGACAAGAGGGGATGCTGGAGGGGGTGGAGGAGGAAGAGATGGAGGAGACACACCCCAGGGTGGCCCCATCTCAACCCCCTCCTCCCAGTCAGTGATCTTCTCATGTCCCCCCGAGACATGGTGTGTCTGCCCTGAGCTCCTCACAGGAGGAGGCTCAAGTGGTGACTGAAGCTGCTGGTCAGAATGGCACCCACTTCACCTCCGATGTCTGGAAATATTTCCAGCTGTCGGAGGACCCACAGTATGCACAGTGGCAGCTGTGTAGGGCCCAGATCAGCTGTGGGAAGGACCCATGCTACCTCATGCCTGCCAAGATGTGGTACAACCTGAAGAAGCACCACTAGGCAGCGCATCTTCAGGGGGAGAGTTGCTGCTGCTGGGGTGTCCAAGCAGCCATGACCAGCAGCCAGCCAGGAGGTGAGTCGTGCAGCAACCTCCTCCAGTGCTCTCCCACAGAGTCCTGCAGCAAGGGAGGGATGCCAGGCATCTCTGACTGAGATGTTTGGTGAGGATGGCGCTAGCGTGCCTGGGGGTGGAGGAAGCATGGTAGGAGGATGGTCATTTGCTGCATTGCCAAGATGATCATCGAATGGTACCCCTTCACAGTGGTCAAGAGTCCTGCATTGCGAAGGTTGCTCAGGTATCTCACACCCTGGTACATGGCTCCTTCTCACATCACAATGAGCAGGACCGTGGTGCCCTCACTTTAGAGAGCTGCCAGGGACTTTGCGAAGGAACAGTTGTCCTGTGCTGCAGGGAGGGCTGTTCACTTCACGTCAGATATCTGGACCTCCAAACAGGGGCAGGTGACAGATGGTGGCTCCAACATGATGGTGGCGGTCAAGGCAGCGGGCCAGAGGTGGGCCAGAGACGCATTCCCTGTGTGGCCCAACTTCTCCATCTTGTGGTGAAGGATGCCTTGGGGCAGGGATCACGGAATCCCAAGCATGTCGCTGGGTTCCGCACTTACCAGCATCTCTTCCAGAAATGCCAGCACATTGTGGGCCACTTCTCATGCAGCAATAAGGACGTTTATCTGCTGCGTGAGAAACAGACACTGTTGGGTGTGCCAAAGCACTGCCTATTCAGTGATGCCAGCACCCGCTGGAACTCCACCTGCACCATGCTGGAGTGCTTGGTGGAGCAGAAGGGATCCCCGTCCGCCCTGATCTCAGAGAGCAGGGTCATTCAGGAAGAGAGCCGACTCACATAGGATGAATGGGTGATCATTTCTCAGACTATGGAAGTTCTTGTGCCCTTCAAGAGCCACACAGACATGCTCTCATCTGACACAGCAAGTCTGGCTCTGGTCATCCCCATGTTCCACATGGCACACGAGGGACTGTCCTCGTTGTTGGAGCCAGGCATAGGACATGCAGACCTTGTTCCAGAGGTGTGCTCGCTGGTAAGGAGGCTAAAAGAAGGCCTCGAGGAATGCTTTCAGCCTGTCTTCACCAAGCAGAAGGTGTACATGTTGGTGAGCAGTGTGACCTGCACATCAAGGGCAGGATCGCCAAGCGGGTCAATGAGTTCAACCACTGGAGAGACTCGCTCTCCTGACAGGTTGAATGCAGGCAGGCCAGTGGGGTCATGTTGCCAGGAGTTGAGGAAGTGGGGGGGGAAAGCAGCACAGCTGTTGCTCTTCCCCAGCCTCCCCAGTTAGGCAGCATCCTCCCCATGGCCCACACCTCGAAGAGTGGAGAGATGTACTCCTGGAGTGGCTTGCTGGCCCCTCTGGGAGCAGTAGTAGGCCCGTGAGACAGGACACAGCAGCTATGATTGTCAGGGACTACTTTTCGGAGCTCTGTGAGTCACAGTCCACTTGCCTGCTGAGCTACTGGGCTGCAAAGGAGTCGGTCTGGCCAGCCCTCTCTGTCATGGCCCAGGGGCTCCTCTCATGCCCTCCTATGAGTGTTCAGAGCGAGCACATTTTTTTACATGCGGGCTACATCATCAGCCCACATTGCTCTCATCTGAATCCCTGGACAGTGCAGCAGTTGGTCTTCCTCAGGGACAACTTGCCACTATTCGGCTTCCCAGACCTGGACTTTGAGAGTTATTGAGGTGAGCACAGTCCTGTTGTGCCTGCCTCCTCTCTTAGTCTGTGTGCTGGGAAGTTTGGGGAGAAATGCTCTTCCCTAAATTAAAAGTAGATTGAGAAAACAGAGAGAGAAATGTCCCACAAATCATTCCGATTGGCAGACAGATGCCCCACCAACCCCCCCCACACACACACTGTCATTCTTTCACCCAGGCCTCCCTCCCAAGAACACCTCCATAGAACCCCAGTAGCTGTGCAGCGCTGGGTTATGTAGGTTCACTCTGTGCACCATCCCTCCATCCCCAAGCAAAAATTGAATGCAGGTTTAAACAGCAGCAAAAACAGTCTTCACTCCGACTGCAAAAATGGACAGTACAAAACAAAAACCAGAAAAACCCACAGGAGTGCCACAGGGAATGACATTTTTCTTTGCAGGGGTGGGTGGTGGTGAGCAATCCTCTCTCTAAGCTCTGGAGTCCTGTGAGCAAAAATTCTACTTTGTGAGCTCCCAGCATTAAAGTTGTGACAGGCTACTGCATAAATTGCTCTGGACTGGAGCCATCCTTCTTGAGCTAAGACAAAAAAGAGTGACCCGGAGGGTAGAAAACTGTGAGCTAGCGCACACTAACTCAGCTTAGGGAGAACACTGGTGGCAGGTGGGGGAGGGCCTATGATGAGGGGCAGCCAGCCACACCTAGGCTAAGGTCCCTCAAATAGGACAGAGACAGCTGGTGCATTGCTGCAGAGAGGAGGATCAGGGTGGACAAACAACAACACCCCTCCCTCTCACTTTCTGAGGCCTTCCTTCCCGGGATTGACTCAATGGGCAGGGGTATGTTTGTGAACTGACTGGGTAGCAGTCCCACAAAATACCGCTGCCCAGAATTTGAGTCTCTCTTTTTGGGGTGCTGCTGTAGCTCACCGCTTCGTGGTGCACCCTGGGCCATGCAAAAGAGCTAGAACATCCCTCAGGTAGGCAATCCTGGGATCCCCCATCCACACTGCTCAGTGGCCCATTGACAAGACAAGCAGTCCTTCTTGAGACTACTTGACAAGGGGTAAAGGGGATACTTAGTCTTGTTGAGCTGGCATGTCCCACAATAGCAGTGGGTTCAGCTACTTGGAAAGGGAAGAAGTAGTTGGGGAGGATCCAACCAGGGTAGGTAGGCTTTGAGTGCCACGAAGGCACACGGAACCATGTTTTAAGTTTAATAGACTAATGTTAGTCTCTCTATTGTTCTAGAATTACAGTCTGGTTAGGAAAGATGAGATAGGATAGAGGATTACTAGCTAAAGGTGGAGGCAGATGTGGGAGAGGTGAAAGGAAGAAAGGAAGTTGTTTCCCTGAGCTCTCCATTCTACAAATCAAAGGGATAGTGAGAAAAAACAGAAAGGAAAGGTTGATGAGAGAATGACTATCCAGCTATCTGTCTGTCTTGCCACAAAGTCTGGAGGAGGTTGACCCAGGGAAAGCACCTGCTTGACTTTGAGCATGCCACACGCTGTGTATCCTTTGGAAACTCCAAAGCAGTCCATCTGATCTTACAGGTGAGATGACAAGCTAGGGGGGTGTCAGGGAGGAGTGAGGTTAGATAAGGTTGCATGGAACTTCCACCTAAACTTTCTTTCCCAGTTTACCCAGGTCTGGGGGGGAGCCTGTCCTGAAGCTTTTGAATGCAGTGATGCTGTACAGGTTGGCAGGCAGTCACTGGCAGGCAAAGGATTCTGTTGCCAGGCTGGTGCTACTGCATTCAATGCACTGATTCTGCTGCCCTTTCAGAAAGGCCCCCATTGACAGAGATTTTTTGATGGTACATAAGAACTTCAGAGAAGCCAATGTTAGATCAGGGCACTGGCCCATCCAATCCAACACTCTGTCACACAATGGCCAAAAATACCAGGTGCCATCAGGAGATCCCCCAGTGGAGCCAGGACACTAGAAGCCCTCCCACTGTTGCCCCTCCCAAGCACCAGAGCATCACTTGCCCCAGAGACCAAGAATTCCTATCTATATACCTTGTGGCTAATAGCCACTGATGGACCTCTGCTCCAGCCTCCATATGTCTATCCAATTCCCTCTTGAAGCTGTTCATGCTTGTAGCACTAGCCCACCACCATTACCTCCTGTGGTAGTGAATTCCATGTGTTAATCGCTCTTTGGGTGAAGAAGTACTTCCTTTGATCTGCTCTAACCCAACTGCTCATTAATTTCATTGAGTGCCCACGAGTTCATGTATTGTGAGAACGAGAGAAAAGTACTTTTTTCTCTAACTGTTCTCTCACATGCATAATCTTGTAAACCTCTATCATGTCACCCCTTAGTCGTTGTTTCTCCAAGCTAAAGAGCCCCAAGTGCCTTAACCTTTTTTCATAGGAAAAGTGTTCAATCCTCTTATCATTCTAGTTGCCCTTTTCTGCACTTTTTCCAATGCTATAAACATCCTTTCTGAGGTGAGGTGTTGACCAGAATTGCACACAGTATTCCAAATGAGGTTGCACCATCAATTTATACAGGGCAGGGCCTGTCTAAACGTTGATCCTCTTGGTCTTGTTGGGTTTCAGTGTGGCACTGTGGCACACTTGCACTGCCACTGTGCCACTTGTTTTGGAGTATGCCACTAGTTCCCCCAGCAAACAAGCAACGTCCCAACAGTTCACTTTCCCTGAGATTGTCTGGGAGAGTCTGACTGCTGGGTGCCAGCTTGTCTGCCTTGCTATCTGCTGGCTGGGTTAGGTTTCCCCATTGGAAACAATAGAGGGAATGGGGGCAACCTGTTTGGGTGTCCGTAGAATTGGTCCAATGTCTTTGGGACTTGGAGGTTTCTGTGGGGAGAGGCTTCAAAAGCTACCCTGAAAATTTGGAGCCTCTCCCTCAAACCCCCTCCCCTCAGCCTACTAACAGGACCTTAGGAAACTTTGACAATTTCCTCCCATAGAGAACAATGGAGGGGGTGGGGGCAACCTGTTTGGGGCCCTGTAGAATTGGACCCCCTGGTCCAATCTTTTTGGGATTTGGTGGTTCTTTTGGGGAGAGGCTCCAGCAGCTACCCTGTGGGTTTGGAGCATCTCCCTCAAACCTCTCCCCCCAGTCCCCAGAATATACCCTATGAGTTTTCACCATTGATTTCAATGGCCCATAGGGTATAATGGGGCCTAATGACATTTGGCCGACCGAATGCCATCCGAATCAGCTTGCATTGCTGAAAGTGGTGTTTGGGAGGCAACCGATTTCTGCTGCATGAAATTCTACGGATACCCAAATTGCGCCGATTTCTGCTGCATGAATGTAACTATCCAAGCTTCATTTAATTTAGTTCAATTTGAACAAGAAACAGGACACTGTACTATATGATTCATTGATCTGATCCAGAACATCTCTTAGTTTCTTAAAATGTAAAGGACTGCTGAACTTACCTGCTTTTCACCATTTCCCCCCTACAGTATTTTTTCCTCTTCTAAGACCTAGCTAGGAGAAAATTGATGGGGAATGCTGTAGTATTGGGAGAGGGAAAGCATCAGACATAAAGAAGATTGAGCATTCTGAGGCCTTAAACACCCTGTGTCCATTAAATCATATCCCTGACCTTGGCTTTATATGTGGTTGGAACCAATGTTCCCTCTAAGCTGAGTTAGTGTGAGCTAGCTCACTGTTTTTTAACCTTCAGCTCACAGGTTTTTGACTTAGCTCAGGAAGGAGGGCTCCAGAGCAAACTAATTTATGCTGTACCCAAATCACTTGCTCACAACTTTAATGCCAGTAGCTCACAAAGTAGAATTTTTGCTCACAAGACTCCACAGCTTAGAGGGAACATTGGTTGGAACAGATCTGCATGTAAAGGACTGCTGAACTTCCCCTCTTCTCAACCCCCCCACCCCCGCAGTCTGCCCTACAGTAATTCTTCCCCTGCCAGGACCTGGCTAGGAGAAAATTGGAGGACACTGTACTGTTGGGGGAGGGGAAGCAGCAGGCATAGAAAAGATTAAGCATTCTGAGGCCTTAAATCCTTGTGTATATTAAATAATATCCCTGCCCCTGGCTTTGTATGTGGTTGGAACAGATCTTCATGTTAAGGACTGCTGAAGCCCCCTCCCTTGCCCCCAGTCTGCCCTACAGTAATTTTTTCCCCTGCCAGGACCTGGCTTGGAGAAAATTGGTGGGGGACACTGTAGTGCTGCGGGAGGGGAAGCAGCAAGCAGGGAGAAAATTAAGCATTCTCTGGCCTTGAACTCCTTGTGTACATTAAATCACATCCCTGACCCTGGCTTTATATGTAGTTGGAACATATTGGCTTATCAAGACAGGGGGCTGCTGCCATCATGTACAGTTTGGTCAGCCACAACATGTAATATTTACAGAGGTATCAAAGAGATTGGCCACAGAGGATTAACTTGTACAGTATAGAGCACATACAGCAGCATTCCAGGACTGAGAAGAGTGCTGACTAGTACTTAGTTAGATGTTTCATGTGCACAGCATGAGCTTATAAAGCCACAGGATACTCTGTGCTCAATAGAAGCTGATGTTCCCTGGCATTCACTCTCCTAGGAAGTAAGTTATTAGTTCACAATTAAAAACAGATCTATCTGGTTTCACAAGATTGATTGCACACTTAATCAGTTCCCACTTGCCTCTACAGTATCACTGAAATGAAGAGATAATAAAGCCATGGTTCTTTTAAGAAAGTGACTGCATTGCAGATCAATTTCTTCGAAATCTTCTTGTGTGCAGAAATCCTGTGGGATGAATATTTCATAAGAGGGACCAGTGCTGTTAAAATTAATAAAACGCTAGTCTGCCTCGTTATGAACGACAATGATTACTGAAGAAAATAATCCTGCTCATATTTTGTACCACCAAAGGTGGGCCCTGAAGGCATCCAAGGAGAAAGAGGAAAGCTTTTGAAGTGAGGTGTCACCAAGAGTAATAAGAGTTTCGGTAACACAAAGTCCAGGGAGAAGAGCCTGCAACAACTGGAGGAAGCTGAATCTTGTTCTTGCCTGGGGAAGACTGAGAAATTGAAGTTAATTAATTGTTACATACTTCCATTGGTGTCAAACCATTCATAAGCTTCCTGAGCTGAAAATATAAAAATGGAGAGGAAGCATTTAGGGTCATTCCTTAATTCCTCACAAACCTGATGCTTTGTCAAAATCTATTTGTACCCTACTTATACCTTTAGGATTCTCTAGTCCTTCCAAATATATTTTTAAAGTTGCATGATGGAACCACAATCAAGGTGTATTCCTGCCATTAACAATATGTTAGTATCTGGACTTTAGTGTGGGTCCCCATTCCACACTAGTCTAGGGTAGTCTAGAAATTTTAAACAAATGAATAAATAACAATATCTTTATGCATACTATGGAAATTCTGCCAAAGACACTTTACAGATACACTTTACAGCTACTTTTAGCAACAGTGCAGAGATAGCCATGGAAAGTGCAGAAACAACTTCCTTTGCAAAGTACAGATGGTCAAAACACACCTCTGGACAAGTTTGAGCCTTGACCTCAAACAGTGGGAAGTGATTTTTTCTCCAGCCCAGTTTGGCTGGAGATCCTGGAGGTTTTTTTTCATCTTCTGGGCGTGGAACAGTAGTCACTCGGGTGTGGGTGGGAGGTATTTGTGAATCTTATGCACTGTGCAAGGGTTGGACTAGATGACCCTGGAAATCCCTTCCAACTCAATGATTCTAATATCCTAAGAAACCGGTGGATTGCATCAAGAGGTAACAACCATGGCTTTTTGTGCCAGCTGGACTGTCAGTGACATGAGACGTGGGAATTCTGGGCAACATAGCTGATTTCAGTGCAGGGTGTTTTATTGGTTTGTTTGGTGATTTTTTTTATGAAGGCTGCAGACCGTATTGAGTATATATTGAAAAGCGGTCTTTTCCATATAGACAGCAATGCCAAATAATCTTATAAACATCGAGGCCTATTTTGCGTATCTGTTCTGGTTATGCATGGGCAGGTCCCCTTATTGTTACTCTAGTTATACTGCTGGGCTCCTAAGACAGATGACTCTCTTCACTATCTTCATGGACTGTTTCTCGTCTTGCTCCTTAGGAAAATGATAATCTTTGCAAATATATGTCTCCACTATGTTTCTTGCAAATGAAATTAGAAGGCATAGACCAGCTCCAGTCCAATGCCAAAAAAAGACATTTTGGAAATGTCACATTGCTCTTTTCCTGGCAGTTTTCAAAGTGGCAACAAATAATAATTTAAAAATACAGAGTACAAACATGGATCAACAGGTCTTGCATGTAGCTGATCTGTAGCCTGGCATTCTGCGCTTTGTTCAGAAAGGAATGCATAAGGGATGACAGTGGGCTAAGGAATCTCTGGGCACAGGATAAATAAGGAAGAATGTAAAATTAGGTGTTTTTGATTTTTTTTTAAAAAAAATGTTAACTAGATAATGTATGCATAATCTTCCCTGCTTTTGACACACACAAAACTGAGTGTTTGCCTTTTGAAGCCCTCATCTGGCAGCTAGAGATAGCAGATTTCTAAGAACATTTTTTATGCTGCTTTGATGAGTGAGAAAAAATATACAGAGAAGCAAAATGACATTTTTCTATAAATTTCACACTGCTCAGCAGGCATGTGGGTATGGCAGTATTCATTAAGATTAGTTAGAATTACTTAAGCACCGTGAATTTTCTCCATCAAGCTGGTAACTGGGACACTGCGGATTAGTTATTGATCAGCTGCTGTTAATACTCAGAGCTTTTTCCATGCCTGTTGTTGTGGGGAGGGCAGGAGGGAGAGATGCTCTCTTGTGAAGCTGAATCTGTGAAATTCACAAATTAAACAGCCACTGTTCAGTCTATCTTTTGTTTCAGGAATTGGGAAAATGGGGGGAAAGAAAAAGAATGCATGCTCCTCAGACTTAGCATTTCCCCCCACACACACACCTCATACCATAGCTGTGCATTCTAGAACATCTCCCAGTGCAGTTATATCAATGGCTTTGGGGAGGGGGTGAGGAAGAGCCACAGATGTTGGAGGAATAGCTGTGGCTCAGTGGTAGAGCATCTACTTTTCATGTAGAAGGTCCCAGGTTCAGTCCCTGACATCTCCAGATAAAGGGTCTCAGATATCAAGTGTTAGGAAAGAGCTCTACTGAGACCCCGGAGTGCCACTGCCCGTCAAAGCAGACACAATACTGAGCTTGATAGACCAAACAGTATAACACAGCTTCATGTGTTTTGTGTGTGTGTGTGTGTGTGTGTGTGTGTGTAGCATGTAAGAAAGAGATTCCTTTACCCTTCTATCTAGCACCAGGTCCCAGGGGGCACATGGTGTAGCTACCCTACTTAAGTCCAGTTATCCCTGGGTGGGAGTCTTCCTTGGAACCCTACAGGTGCTGTCCTGAGTGAAAGGCAAAATATACATTTAATAAATTGTGGGTGTGATACTGTTCTGAATGACAAAAACTATTTTATGTAGTGCCTCAGTCTGACTCTTCAAAAACTAAGATCTGGAAGGCAATAGTTCAGTGCTGGAACATGTGTTTTGCATATAAAAAACCCTAGGTTCCAGCTATAGAATTAAGTTATCAGGACAGAAGTTATCAACTTCTAGTCACAATAAATATGTAGATATGTAGACAGTGGTCTGATGCACCTTCATCACATGTTTATAGTTCTAAGCTGAAGTACCTGTTTCAAAAATACATTCCTCTTTTTCACCAAAGTGCCATTTCATGATTGTTAAAAGGAAAGGAATACACAGTTTCTCTCAACACAGTATTTTGTACTGGGGGAGTAACTTGTGAAATGATTCTGTGAATGCCTGGAAACAGAAATATGACATCAGGTTTGGCATCAGTTGTTTTACATGGAGAACTTGTTCCAAGATAATGTTTGCATCTGTAAACAGTCTTGGGTAACTTCCAGAAACAATGATTACATCAGAATCAATTCTGAATGTTACAATTGCAAGATGCTACTAGAGGAGAAAGAGCATCAGCTTGTTGAGTAGGAAAGCAGCATGTTCACATATTATTCTATAACTGAGTTTTAAAATAAACTAAAGCTTTCTCCTGGATGTACTGGACTACTTCTTACTCATCCTGCTTCCCTGCTCCCTGTCTCAATAGCTAGCACACTGCTCTGTTCTCAGCCAGGAAGGTGAAATATATCCCCTCCTTGGGTTTGGGGGCATCAGACTAGATGTGAGGGAGATCATGAGTCTGTCTTCTGGTCCTTAAAAGATACTGATCTTCAGTGCAGTCCATATCTAGATTGTTGATGCAAGTGGCTATACTTAGCCTTAAAAGAGGAAATCCTAACAAGGGGGAAAGACTGGTGTCACAGAAGTCCCAAATAAAAGAGGAAGAGCTGTGGTATCCATCATATGCAGCTTGATCCTAAGAGTGCTCTGGAAGAAAGATAATAGTAGGCAGTAACCCAGGAGTGGATGGTTGTATTCCTGAGTTGAAAATTTCTGTCTCCCATGGGTTCCATTCATATAATGGCAGGGAAGTGAGGATTGTTAGTCATGACCCACAACTGCTGTCTATAGTCCATTTCAGACTTAGCAGGGTGGGAGGAGTAATTAAAATATATGAGAAGCAGTAGGACTGAAGCAGTGATCTTCACACCAAAGTGTGTTGCATTCATTGAAACACTATATAGACACTACACATTGCAAGTGTGTTCAAATAGGGGTCTCTCCATGTGATGAAAAATCAAGTTTCCCAATTGTGCAAAGAGCAAGAAACATATGTGGGCAATTCCAATGAGAGTATATAGGCTGAGGCAGAGCTTGCTGCTGTGATCCTACTCTACACACCTATGTGCATTCCTTATCTCACCTCCCTAAAATATATGAAAAACAAAACAAAACTGGAATTCACTACTACAGTTAGAACCAAAATGAACAGATAACTCTCTCGGTTAATTAATACTTTCCTCATTCATGGTTTCCTTCTTGTTCCACTTCTCTGTGGATTTTACTCAACCTTTCTTTTTCTTTTCTTTTTTTTTTGGGGGGGGGATTTGTGTCTGTGCTTGCCTGGAAGTCATGGTAACTTCTGGCAACCCCTACTGGGGGCTTGATCGATTTTCAGAGATGTTGCTTGCTAGCTTGCCTCTGTGTTCTGAGCCCTGGTATTCCTTGGAGGTCTCTCTTCCAATTACTTTACAGGGTCAGCCCTGCTTAGCTTCCAAGATCTGATGAGATTGGGCTTGCCTGGGCTATCCAGGTCAGGGCTTTACTCAATCTTTCTTGAATGTCAATGTGCCTTCTGCGTTTCCACATCAAATTAATACCTGAATCATGCATTTTCAGCATGATTCAGCCATTAGTGATCTGATCTGATTGTTTACAAAAAAAGAATCCTGAATTCATTTGGTAATCTGAATTTTGCAGGGCAGCAGAACCAGTGCAGTAGTGGCTGCCCAGCAGCAGAACTGAGTGCCAACCTACTAGATGCCAGCAGCAGAAGCCAATGCCATTGTGACAAATGCCAGGACAGCACAACAGGATTGATGTAAAGCACAGAACCCGGGGGGGGGGTGCATTCAGGGCAGCAGAACCAGTACAGCAGTGGCTGCTCAGCAGCAGAACTGAATGCCTGCCTATTAATGCCCAGCAGCAGTACCCTGTGGCATTGTGGCAAATGGCAGCTCAACATTACTGGACTTCTGTGTATTGGGCTGGCTCTGGTTCAGGTAGGCTAGCCCACCCTGCACTTTTGAGTGTTCTGCTGGGCTTCGACTGCCCTTGTTTCTGCCACACAAACACACACACACACGCACAAACCACCCTGGTGTGATTCCCTGGCGTGACAGTTCTGTTCTTGCCACATTGGCACTGCGTTCTGCTGCCTGGCACTAGTAAGTTGGCACTGGGTTCTGATGATGGGCACCAGTAGGTTGGCATTGGGTTCTGCTTCTGGACACTAAAACATTGCACTGGTTCTGCTGTACTTGCAGAAATGCCCCCCCTTACTTCAGAGATTCTCAGATCTGATCTTATTTATTTATTTGATTTATACCTCACCCTCCCCACCGAAGCAGGCTTAGGGCAGCTTACGTAAAAAATTAAAACAAAAACAGAACATTCATAAAACATTAATACAATGCTAGTATACAATATTGCAGAAGTGATGGTGGAACACAGTATCGAATCAGTCATAGTGGGAGTATTGTCAGCAATGGTTTTCAGACTATTCTCTCAGTCCCATGCTAAGTTTCAATTTATGTCGGCGAGGCACAGGCTACCGATGATGGTTCCAGGGCATAGGGTCTTAAGCCTATATTCAGCTATTAGGTGCAGTTCCTTGGTTGAATGCCTGGTAGAACAGCTCCATCTTGAAGGCCCTGTGGAACTGTTGGGTTTTGGCCACAGTGACACTAGTTCTGCTGGGCACATTGCACTGGTTCTTCTGCTGACTTTGCAAAAATGCCCCCTCCCCACAACTCTCCACAACTCACTTTCTGCTGCAGAGATCGTCTTGGAGAATCTGATAGGCTTGTTGTATGCCTTCCTTGCTTCCCCCCCCCACTGGAAACAGTGGAGGATGGGGGCACCCTCTTTGTGTGCTTATAGAATTGGACTCCCAGTCCAATCTTGTTGAAACTTAGGGGTTCTTTTGGGGAGCGGCTCCAGCAGCTACACTGCAAATTCAGTGCCTCTACCTCAAACCCCTTCCCCCCAGCCCACTGAATATACCCTAGGAGATTTTACCATTGAGTATAATGGGCCCAAAGGGTATAATGGAGTTGAAAAAAACTGGGATTCCTGAATTTTACCTGAGTTCCAATACAATACCAATGCTGGAATTTGGGTTTCCAAGGCAATATCAAACTCTTAAGGGTCCAAAAATCCTGAATCCAAAAAATACCATTTTTTTTTTTCTTGCACATCCCTAGTGCAATCTGCAAAGGATGAATGAAGCTGCTGGGCTGGAAATTAGGGTATAAATATCTAGATTAAAAATAGTCTTATTTAGTCCTACCTTTCCCTCCACATTGCAAAGTCTCCATGTAAGGAAAATTACTAAATTAATTGCAGATATGGTAATGCTACAGAGCTTCTAGGTGAGTTCAAATACTATTATCCTCTCTTGCTAAAATGGTTATATCCTTAATGTAACGTTCCTTTCATGAAGGTCAACCAAGCCATTAGAGAAATGAATGAAGGCACTGTGGGCTTCTCTTGGCTAAGCAAGAATGCCTTGCCTTAAGCTTTCCCAGAATGGGACCATCATGCTGAAGGTTTTGGTTTCCTTAAGGGCATAAGAGCTGATACTCTATTAACCAAACACTGGGGTTAGAGGTCATCATTCATATTTTTTCTCATTTACAATGATTATTTAAAAGGATAATGGAATGGAAATGCTGTATACCAGAAAAATGAATGAAACAATTCACAGACTTGCGATAAGTTTCGAAAAGCAGCTGGTCCTTCTCCATGGATTCATTAAAATTTGATCTAGTAAGAATTTCATTCCCTAATTGTCATAGTGGATAGACACCATTGCACTTGCCCAGATTTTTAAATGGATCACAAGACTCCTGTCTAAGAGATTCTTCTGCAGCTGGCCAATCAGACAGAGCACAGGAAAGCCACCTCCACTAATGGGCTCTGTACTTTCCCTATAAGCTGCCCCCCATAGGGTTGCCTGGCAACCAGTGGAATACTGGGGAGGCAGAAACATGGGCAGCCATCTGTGATTCCTAGACTGGAATGATGTCAAATTATGTTTTCCCCAAAAAAGATGTCACACCATTGTGACAGGTGAGGACAGAGTATGCCCTGCCCCCCTGATTGAATAGCTGGTTGCATTTTGGAGGCAAGCAGAATTTTTTGTTCCCTTTCTTACCTGCTCAGCATTGTTTTTTGGGATTGTGCTTTAAGCAGGGTTGCCAACTCTGAGTCAGGAAATTTCTGGAGATTTTTTTGGGGGTATCACCAGCAATAGAGGGAATATCAATAGAGCTATTTCAAGCCATAGAAACAGTGTCCTTCAAAATTTAACCAGAATATGCCACCAAATATTGAAAACAAAACAATGGCCCACAGATTGGAAATACTTAATCTACATTCCAGTTCTGAAAAAAGGAGATATCGAAGACTGCAGCAACTATTGGACCATTATATTTGTCATGCAACTAAAGTATGTTCAAAATCTTCCCAGAAAGAAATGTCATATATTCAAGCTGCATTCAGGAAAGGAAGAGACACTAGAGATCATGTTGCAAATTTAGTTTGGTTACTGAACCACACAGGAGAATTTCAGAAGAAAATCAGCTTGTATTTCACAGATTACAGCAAAGCTTTTGGTGTGGTGGAAGGTGCCATCAAGTCACAGCTGACTTACATTGACCCCATAAGGTTTTCAAGACAAAACGATATCTGGTTTTAAAAGAAATGGGTGTGCCACAACATCAGATTATTTTGGTGCACAGGAGACTGCAGCCAAAAAATCAGAAAGAGATTGAGACTGGGAAGGGCAGCCATGAAGGCATTAGAAAAGGTCTTTAAGGGTAAGAATGGGCATCTTGCATCCAAGATCAAGATCTAAGTATAGTATTCCCAGTTACTAGGTATGGGTTGTGAAAGGTGGACAACAGCTGACAGGAAGAAAGTTGATTCATCTGAAATGTAGTGTTGGAGGAGAATTTTATGGATACCATGGACCACCAGAAAGACAAGTAAGTGGGTTCTAGATCAATCAAGCCTAAACTCTGCATAGAAGCTAAAATGACAAAACTGAGGCTATTGAACTTTGGTCACATTATGAGAAGACAAGAGTCACTGGACCAAACAATAATGTTAGGAAAAGGTGAAGGAAACGGAAAAGAGGAAGGCCCAACATGAGATGGATTGACTCAATACAGGAAGTCACGGCTCTCAGTTTGCAAGGCTGTTCATGATAGAATGTTTTGGACATCATTAATTTATGGTGGTGGTGGAAAGTGCCATCGAGTCACAGCTGACTTATGTTGACTCCATAAGGTTTTCAAGACAAGAGACTTAGATGTGGTTTGCCATTGCCTGCTTCTGCAAAACAACCTGGACTTCCTTGGTGGTCTCCCATCCAAATATTAACCAGGGCTGATCCTGCTTAGCTTCTGAGATCTGACAAGAATGGGCTAACATGGTCAGGAAATTCCACTCAATAGGATCTACTTATAAGCAAAAGTTCACAGTGCATGGCTGCCACTCTCTATATACATGGGAATAGGAGGTCAAACATGAGGAAATGAATACACTTTACTAAATACATCCTACAGGGGGTCAAAGGAGCCTACCCACTCTACAATCCCATTACCATGATATGGGTTATATAATTATATTTCAGAAATAAAAAGGAAATTTCATAACATATGAAATTGTCTATATTGGATGGGCGTGTGTCAGGGCCATTAATTCATAGGGTTACCATAAGCTGGAAGCAATTTGATGGCACTTAACACACACACAAATGGCCCACAATCTCATCAAATCTCAGAAGCTAAGCAGAGTAGGCATTGGTTAGTACTTGGATGGGAGACCACCAAGGGACTCCAGTGTCACTGCTCAGAGGCAAGCCACCTCTGTTAGGCTCTAGCCTTGAAAACCCTACAAGATCAGCATAGCTTGGCTGTGACACTTTCCACCACCAAGATCTGCCACAAGCAAAGCTTAAAAGAGAATAAGTCATATTTCACTCTCTCCAAACATCTCTCCCAGGTTGAAATGGGAGAGTGTCCAGCCAGCCCCTTCAATATTTATTTATTTATTTAATTCGATTTGTACCCTGCCCTTCCAGCAAAGCCGGCTCAGGGCAGCTCACACAACAATGCAAACAATACAATATAATAACACAATATACAATATAAAATCCAAAAAAACACAGATTTAAAACCATAACAATACAACATATTCAAGTGCTAGCATGCTTCCTTGGCATTCAGTCAGCTTCTTGATCTCCATCAGATGTCCCAGGCACTCAGGTCAGGCTATATTTGGAGGCCCTTGGGCGGGATCACTCTCCAGTAGCAGTGGTAGTGGCGACTCCAAACTCCTGGTGGAAGAGCTCCATTTTACAGGCCCTGCAGAACTGTAACAGGTCCCACAGGGCCCTGATCTCCTCTGGGAGCTCATTCCACCAGACCAGAGCCACCACCAAAAAAGCTCTCACCCTCATTGTCACTAGCCTGGTCTCCTTGATGTTCGGGAGGACCAGCCGATTCTGGGTCACCAATCACAGTGCTCTCTGGGGGACTTCTGGGGAAAGGCAGTCCCTCAGGTATACAGGTGCCTGGCCATAAAGGGCTGTAAAGGTGATGACCTTGAACCGAATCCGGTATGCTATGAGCAACCAGTGCAGTTCTTTCAGGGTGGGCTGGATGTGTTCCTGCACAGGACAACACAACAACAGCCTCGCCACTGCATTCTGCACTAGCTGTAGCTTCCCATGTAGAGGGCATTACAGTAATCCAATCTTGAGGTGACCATCGCATGGATCACTGTCACCAAATCGTTGCGTTTGAGGAAGGGAACCAACTGCCTGATACCACAGGGGTCTATTGGGTGGTTTCATTCTTTGAGAAATTGGCCAAGCATCTCAGAACAACATGTGCCATGAGGCTCAGGAAGTGCCTCAGCATGCTGACCCCTGATGCCAGCCTTGTATTTACCAAATGCTCTGTGTTGTTGTTGATGATGATGATGATGATGATGATGATGATGATGATGATGATGAGTTGGTTTTTAAACCCTGCTTTTCTCTGGCTTAAGGAGTCTCAAAGCAGCTTACAATTGCAGTCCCTTCCTCTCCATTCAACAGACACCTTGAGAGGTAAGTGGGGCTGAGAGAGCTCTGAGAGAACTGTGATTGGCCCAAGGTCACCTAGCAGGCTTCATGTGGAGGAAGAGTGGGGAATCAAACCTGGTTCTCCAGATTAGAATCTGCCTTTCTTAACTATTATGCCACATTGGCTCTATGTTGTCAGAGTGGTGGCCATAGTGCAGTGGTGCCTATCCTTTTTAATATAGTGACTCACAAGTCCAAATTTACTTGGTATGGCCCAAAGCTTTTTTGTGCCCTAGGCAAACTACAACCTTGGTGCCCATCTAGTTCAGCATTCTATTTTCAACTTTGGCTAACCAGATGTTTTTGAGAAACCAACAACCATCACACAAAAGGTACAGCTGCCCCACTCTGAATCCTAAGCAAGCAGCATACATAGGGTGATTTCCCACTAAAGCTGCCGCGGGGTTGCGCCGCCGTTTGCCCCGAGATTTTTAGTCAATTACACACCCGAAGCCGCGGGGCTGCATTTTGACCCGCGGCTTCGCCCGATTTCCCCGCAGTTTCGTAATCCTCAAAAAACAGGATTACGGAACTGCGGGGAAATCGAGCGAAGCCGCGGGTCAAAATGCAGCCCCACGGCTTCGGGTGTGAAATTGACTAAAAATCTCGGGGCAAACGGCGGCGCAACCCCGCGGCAGCTTTAGTGGGAAATCACCCATAGTGTTTGCATATAGAAGTTACATTCCAGCCTTTGACCATCCTCTCCTTCTCCATTACTCTCCCTAATGCTCCTAAGATTCTGTTTCCAGGGTCAGATCTTGGTTTCCAAATCATGAGAGAGAGCAATGGAAAGGAAAGGGGCAGACATTATGGGAGGCTGGCCCATGGTCCACTTTTCACAGGCTTTGTGACCCACTTTTGGGGGTCACTGCAATAGAGCTCCTGGACTAATTAAAAGTGAGGTTTATATAATTATTTCAACATACAGCTTGGCACTGGTTGTGTTCCATATATCCATGAGACTGCCACACTAGTGCAGGGCCTCATCTGTGACAGAAATCCAAACATCTGGAGAATCTCAGTTTTTATTATTTTTATATTGAAGCAAGTTTCTGGCCTTTAGGTCTGCAAATAAAAGCCTGAAAATATGTGTTTAGGAAATGAGTCATGAAATCGAGACAATGCCCCAATATAATTCTGTATTATATGCCCAGACACATATTTACTGGAGAGTGGTAGTGCTGACCACAACTTGCAATGTTCTGCTACTTGTCCATCATCATTCATAGTTATTCTTCCCTGTCCCCATCAATCCTTGCCAGGAGGAACTGAGTGCAGTTCAAGACCAAGGGTAAGAAGGTGGGTTGAGAGATCAGAACAAGGCTCTGGATTCTGAGCAGGGCCGGACCACCCATAGACAGAATTAGGTATTTGCCTAAAGTGTGACCCCTGGAAGGAGGCACCATGCTGGCCTGCCACCCCACCCCTCCCGGCCCCTCCCACACCTTGCCAAAAGCCCTGTTGCTTTCCATCCAGCTCTGAACTTGAAGAGACATGCAATCCGAGCATGTGCACAGCACACCACACAGCAGTTGCCTCCCGCCATCTTCTCACCCACCCATTGCCTCTGCCACCCGAGTACCGCCCACTCTCCAGAACACCAGCAGCACTGCACATCGAACCTGCACCCCTGGAAAGGTTGGTTCCTCACTTGTTGTTCCCCGCCACTTTGAGCTTCCTCCCCCACCCCCCCAACCAGGATCTGGCCTGCACCCCTCTGAGGCTGGGGGTGGCCTTCATTTCCCTCCTTGGCAGATCCCCCTTGCCCCCTCTGCACACGCCTGGCCCAGAAGAGCACATCTAGCGCATGCCAGCTGCTGCAGCTGCAGGGCAAAGAGCAGCCCCAGCACCATGCTGCCCTGGCTTTGTGCAAAGTTCAGCTGCTGCTCGCTTGCATTGTGCGCCCTGTGTAAGGAGTGGCAGGGGAATCTGCAGTGGCATTTGAAGGCATCCGTCCCTCCTGGGTAAGGTGCCATGCGCCTCCATGCTGAGCTCCAAGGTGCACTCTCAAGGTGGTTGTTAGCACCACAGAGGCATTCTGAGAGGGAGTTTACTATGTTCTTTCTAAATTCAACCTGTTGGAGTTTGGCTTTGCCCTTCAGTTGGGTACCAATCAAAGGGAATTGAGATTGCATAGCCCTTATCACCTTTCCCCCTTCTCTCCACTGCCTCTGTTATCTCCTCGACTGGGGGGGGAGGGGTGTTCAGCTTTATTTTTAGAGCAAAAGTGGGGTACAGTTGAAAGGAACTGAACTGTCTTTGTGCCCCACCAGCTACATCTCCATATCTTCCCTGTCTCCTTCTTTGAGACCTTTTCTCTCAGTGGAGTTCAAATGAGGAAACAAACACTGGGGGCAGGGGAAGTGTTACACTTGTAAGGCATGAGTGAAGCAGGTTTATCTTGAGACAGATCACAGGACAGTATTGTCTAGTCTGGGTGGCAGCAGCACTCCGTGGTCTCTGGAGGTCTTTCACATCACCTACTATTGCACCTTTTAGCTGGAGATGCTGGGGTTGAACCTGACACCTTCTGTATGCCAAGTAGATGCTCTACTGCTGAGACACGCCACCTCCCCATTTATAACCACAGCCTCTGAGTTCTGAATACTGGGATCCTACACACACACTTTTGATGTACTGGGGCAGAGCTAAGCTAATTTAACTTGTTGGTTGCCGGCATGTTGGATTTTTTTTGTCCCAATTTCAATGGTAAAGACCTTGGGGCAGAGACCTTTACTCTGTGAAGTGCTATGTCTTTGAGTGGTTATCCTATATGGAGCTGCTGTAGCATAGTGGCGAAGGAACTTCCAATGTAATTCTTTTTAAGATTTAGTTCAGTCTAGGCCCTTTGAAATCAAAGCGAAATAAGTCTGCAGAGGAATGCGCCATAAGCTACAAATCAGAATGTTCTGTGTGTAAATCTTGCCTTTGCCCTGAATGTATGGTGTGGCCTTAAACATAACTTAGCCAGCTAACATGTGAAATCACGTAGAACTCTAGAAGACACATCATAATGTAATTATTAATCATGATGACTAATCCTAAAGAACCCTACATGTGTGGGGGTGTGTAAGGTTCTGTCAAGTGGCAGCCAACTTACCCTGGCCTGGATAGCCCAGGCAAGCCCAATCTGGTCAGATCTTGGAAGCTAAGCAGGGCTGACCCTGACAAGTACTTGGATGGGAGACCTCTAAAGAATACCAGGGCCAAGACGCAGAGGCAGGAAATAGCAAGCCACTTCTCTGAAACTTCCAAGCCCCACTAAGGGTCACCAGCAATTTCAAATTTTGTGTTTTTCATTCTTCCCAAAATGCATTTATGTTTGAAAATTAGTGGGTGCATGGGGGGGGGGCACCAGAAGGTAGCCTTGCCTAGTGTGCAAAAAAACCTGGCCCTGATTCTGAGTGAACATTCTGAAGTCCAAGGGCCACAGGTGAGAAAAGTGATCCAAGGCAGAGTATTTAAGTTAGGGACTGGAAGAGGAGCACTAAACTCAGTCTGAATCAAGTCCTCACATGTTGACTAAGGAAACGGCCTACAAGACCAAGCTTGAGAGTCTGAAATTTTGTGACTGACTCTTTGAGTCATGTGCTGGAAATCAACTCAGTGAACTCATTCCAAGAGGGAAGGAGCAGCTCAGGAAACTCTCCTGTATTTTGCATGGTGAAGCTGCTAGCTCTGTCATGCAGGCTGTAAGGCACTGTGGCTGGACTGGTACTTACTTCATGGAAACACAACTAAAAGCATTTTGTGGACCACTTAGTATTGATTGTCACTGGGTCAATAAGGCCCCACCACTTAGTTGGGCCATGGCATAATTCATTTTATTAAGACGAAGGAGAAGAGAAAGTTTTTATACCCTGCTTTTCTCTACCTTAATGAGCCTCAAAGCAGCTTACAATCACATTCCTTTCCTCTTCCCACAACAGGCACCTTGTGAGGTAGGTGGGGCCAAGGTCACCCAGCAGGTTTCATTTGGAGGAGCGGGGAATCAAACCCAGTTCTCCAGATTAGAGTCCACTGCTCCTAACCATTACACCATGCTGGCTAATCAAGAAATTTAGAATTATCATACTCAATTACTAACTAGATCAATCTGAATGATGTTTCTTTGCCAATATTTAACCTACAGGAGTAATTCAGTTTACAAGTTAATGAGAAGTGGCATAACCAGTGACCCAAATTCTTTTCTGTTTTTAGCATCAACTTGCTTGTGGTTATTTTCAGAATATTTTCCAGGTTTATGTCTGTTAAAAGATTATTTCATTTTGCTTTTGTTCAGGTTCAACAATGAAATATTTTGTTCATAAATACATGCACTCCCACATAGGGAAGTGATTTTGAATGCATGTTGAAGAAAATGTGATGGTATTATATTTTGTCTAGCAAGGAATAAAAATCAAGTTAACAGAGCTTCCCTGTGTTTGGTTTTCATTATCTGCAAATTCTGCAAGTCAGCTAACTTAGTGCTGGTTTGTCATCTTCCATTGTGAGAGAAAACAGATCAGCATTCGACCTGCTTTCTCCTCTCTTTGCTTACACACATATTGGCTGTGACTAGAGAACCTAAGAATGGATCTTGCATAACATTTTGCTTGTCAATGCCTCACCATAGATATATGGGGGAAACATGCTGGAGCTGATCATCCATGTAGATTTGTCCACTGCACCCTCCCCAGATAAAGTCACAAAACAACCATGCTTCAATTTAATTAGAGCAAGATTCTAATCCAGTAGTAGGGAAGGACACAAACTGGGAAAATGCACTTTGGTTTGTGGTATGCCCTGTTCACAAACCATAAACTGTCACAAACTTTTAGGAGCCAAACAAACTGGTTCAGTTCATGAGGTTTATGATGCAGTAGAACATGCCCCCCACAGCTCACTAGAGGCACCAAACTCACAGGGGATTGCTGACTGACTCTCCTCTACCTGCCCTCCAAATTTGATGAGGATTGGATTTATGGGGGCCAAGTTACCCCCTCCCCAAAAGGTGCTCTCAGGAAAGTGCTTTCTGGGGAAATCACAGATGCAGGGCCAGAAGGTTCAGGAATGTATAGAACAGGCCCTATGCAAGCTAGAGTCATTAAACTTGCAGGGACACCCCCCTGATTCTCCTCTACATGACATCCAAGTTATGTGCACATTGGACTTATGGGGTCTGAGTTATGACCTCCAAAAGAAGATGCTCCCAGGGAAGTCCTCTTAGAGGAAATGTCAGGCACAGGTCCAAAAGCAGATAGAATAGACCTCCTGAAATCTTCATACACCAATGCATTGGGAACCTAACCCTGCCACCTGCTCCTCTACAATCTCTCCAAGTTGGGGGCAGACTACATTTCTGTGGTCCCAGTTACTGATTCCCCCCAAAAAAGCCTCCCACATTTATACCATCCCACCCTCCTGAGTGTGAACACCTCTGTGCCATGAGGGTGAAAGTGGGTGCAAAGGGTGCTCATGGTGAGAGGTAAGAAATCCTCCACTACCTGCATACCAGAGGCCCCCATCCCCAGGCACCAAATCCATCCTTCCAGAGTCCTCTCAAAGTAGGGCATCACCAGCTGTTTCAGAGCCTCCTTCCCCTGATCTGCTCCTGGGGCTCCACACAGAGACAAAAGAGTTGTTAGCACTGTCCAAAAACCAGCAGTTGCTATCACTCTTTGGAGAGAACTCCAACAATGTGTACCAGTGAAGGTTCGCCAGGAGGCACAGGCTGGGGTCTAGCAGGGCAGGTCACAGGCAAGGTTGCAGAGAGTCACCAAAGTCTAGCCAAAAGTCAGGGATCCCAGAGAGCAGGTTTACCAAAATCCATTCTAGGGCCAAGGAATTCCAGGCAGCAAATTCAAGTCCAAACCTAGGTCAGGGGTTCCAAAAAAACCAATTCTCAGGCCCAGTTCAAGGTTGTAGTGATCCAATAGCAGCAAAGTATATTCATTGTATCCACAAACTGCTGCTTCTCCCAGCTGAATTTATAGCCAAGTCCTAATGAGCTAAACTCCTATCCAATTCCTTGGCAGTCATCCTGAAATTACTCATTCATCTCTTCAGTTGACAGCTGACCAGAGTCTCACACTTCTTCTCCTTTCTCACAGCTCTAAGCATCTCTGACAGCATCAGCACTGCAAGGGTATGGGTGAGCCAGGAGTGTTTGCTGAAGCCTTGTTTACTGCTTCAGAGCCACAAGGCATTGGCTCAGTTCCAGCTGTAGGCTGTGACTCCGGATCAACTAGTAACCTGATCTCTTCTTGTTCTCCTTCTGGCTCATAGCCAGCTGCAGCCAGCTGTTCAATTACCAGCTGAGGGCTAGCAGATAGCTCTTCATCAGAGAAATCAGAGTCATCACTCAGCACAGACTGACTTACAACACAGTGATTTAGAGGATGGGGGGGAAGCACCCTCCCCTTCCACATCCCAGCTCTCTGTTGCTGCTCCTGCCTCAAGTACAGCCCTATGTGGCCCCTCCTAGCCCAGCACTAGAAAGCAGCTGTGCCTCCCATCTTCTCCAATCCTAGTGCCCCATTTCCAGCCCACAGTTTGGAACTGCTTCTTCACTCTCCCCAGTGATCCCTGTGTGGCACAGTGCCAGATGTGTCACACCCATGTCCAAAGGGGTACAAACCCCCAACACTTGTCCTCCTCCAGTCTTTGTGGGCACCTGCAAAGGGTGCACCCAACTATGTTGCTGCCAGAGGAAAAAGTGGCAGCCAGTGGGAGGAAGAAGAGGGCCTCTCAGCAGGGAGAAGTGGAGGGGGAGCAGGAAGCCCCTCCAAGAAAGGCTGTCCACACTTGGAGTGCTGTGGGTGGGACATCAAGGAGGGCCACCATCAAAGAGATGAAGAGGGCCCAGGAAACAGTCACTCACCTCATTGTTGGTGAGATAATTGCTGTGGATGGCCAACCCTTCTCCTTCATAAAGGATATAGCCTTTCACTGGCTGCAGTGGCAAAGGTCAAGACACAGTTCTCCAGAGCACAAGGTTGAATTGTGCACTTCATGATAGACCTCTAGAGCAGCCAGCGGGACTGCTGGGGCTTGGACCAGGCCCCAGGAGGGGACAGTTTTGCCACCGGGCTACAAAGTGGTTCTGTGCTACGTTCAGGGGATGGATGCAGCCCACACGGCATTAAACACAGCCACCGTGTGATACAGAGTAGCCTGACGGAATGGATGGGTGGCAGCAACATCATCCATGGCTTCATGGTCCTGGAGGCTGGCACCAACATGCTGACAGAAGTGAAGCCCGTGCGCCTCAAAGGCATCATCTGCCAGGTGCACACACTTCACTTTGTGGTGAAGAATGCTCTGGGGTTGGGAACACTGTCAAGACCACCTGGAACACCGCTCCCTAAGATGCAGTCCTAGCTTAATACCTGTCTTGCCTGGCTGCACACTTCGTGTGCAGCATCAAGTCTTCCCATCTGCTGCACAAGAGACAGGGGAAGCAGGTATGAGAAACTCCACCTATGTCATGATTGCATGTTTGGTGGAGCAGAAGAGCATGGTGCAGGATGTCATCTCCTCCATGACTGTCCTGACAGGGAAGAAGAGTTCAGCATCAGTTCCAATGACTGGCTGACCCTCTCCCAATTATGTGTGCCCTCAAGCCCTTCCAGGACATTACTGATGTACTCTGTATCCATATGGCCAGCCTGGGACAAGTCATCCTCCTGATTCAAGGGCTGGACTGGTTGCTGGCCTCCACATTGGAGTCGGGTCCTGAGGGGATAGCTGTTCTCCAACATGTCAGGGCTGTGGCAGAGAAGTTGCAGGTGGGCATCACACCAGGTTGCATCTTTCTTATCTTCAAGCAAGGGAAGTACAAGCTGGTCAGTATCTGTGACCCCTGGATAAAAGGCAGCATTACTCTCCTGAATGCAGAGCTCATGCAATGAAAGTGTGAGCTCTGCACAGAAGTGTGGAGGCTACAGGCCAACAGGCATGGCCAGAGGAAACAGCAAGTGGAAGAGGTTAGGGAGGAGGAAGAGGAGCTGCAGCCCAGCACCTCTGCTTCAAAGAGCCCAACCAGGGAGAAGCCCCACTAGTGGTTGTCAGTGGTGAACTGGGAGGTCAGCAGTGGCAGGCAGGCCAGACATGCAATGGCAGAAGGTTTGGCAGAAGTGATGGTGAGGGAGTACCTCACTAAGTCCCCTGAGCCCACAGATACTGGTCCCCTGGAGTATTGGTGACACAAGGCTGTCATCTGGCCTGACCTCTCATGTGGCCATGAGTCTCCTCTCCTGCTCTCTCATGAGTGTCCAGAGGTATTCCCAGCCCTCACTGTTCAGTATGAGCAGAGAGACAAGGTGACTCAGAGCCTCGAGTTCACCTAACACTCTAACCCCAGCAGGGGAGAGGAATTCACAATCAGGAGGGGATAAAATGTGGGTCCTCACCTGAGGCACTCAATAGCTAAGCCCCAATGCTCAGCGTGTGCAGAGAGACAGGGTGGTTCAGAGCCTTGAGTCCACCTAACACCCAAACCCCAGCAGGGAGACAAGTTCACAATCAGGAATAAATTTATGTGCTCTGCTTTTAACAAGTTCCCTGTCTCTCTGTCTAATTGCCAACATCCAACAGAGTAGAGGCTGGGGAGCTCAGCTGAGTGTATGTATAGCATTCTGATCCATAGAGCAAAATGGGGACTCTGTTATTGGTAGTCAGCAATGCCAGTTAAGCTTTGGAGGGCCCCTATCGGTGTTTCTAAGGCTGGAGAATTCCACACACACACACATGTTGCTTTGAAATTTGGTAGAACCTGCAAGGCAGAGAGATTCCACCAGGCTTTTGGTTGAGGACAGCGATGGTTCCATCTTGGTTGGCACCCATTCCTGTTCTCGGCTGTTTACATCTATTTTGCCTTCCTGCCCCCCCCCATCCACAAAGTAGCTGGCAGTGGGAGTTGGAATTCGCCATCTGATTGCCTCTCATGTTTTCTTAATGTTTTAACTGATTTTATCTTGTTCCATCTGTGGTTTGTACATCACCCAGAGCTACTGCAGGGCTTGGGAGATTCATCATCATAATCATCATCATCATTATTTTATTTATTTTAATTGAGCAGACACAGTCTGTCTGGAAATGCAACCCATTCACAAATCTCCACAAACTGCCATGAACAGTTTGAAAGTTCATGGAAAGTTTGTGACAGTTGCCCTGCCACAAACTTCTCTCAGCACTAAAAGTGTTTTCTCCCAGTTCAACTCCCTGTGCAATGAATGTTGGGCTTGTATAGGAATTTATCCTACCTTTAATGAACCATCTGTCCAAATCAGTCCAAAGATCAGGTATATTTATTCCACCCCTCTGGAGACAGCCTGAAGCAGGAAAAAAACTGTCCCCCAAAGTGCCAGTCATAGGAGAAACAAATATTCCTGCATGACCCTGAAGTAACTAGCTAGTCCCAAACTGCCCCTTGGTGTATGGCAATAATGTGTAGCAAATGACTGGATGAAGGAACACAGGGAATCCTTATAAGGCTTCCTTATAGACAAATCCCAAAGGCTTGGTAATTACTGACCCAGCCAATCAAGTCCTATGCCTTAGTAGTATGGTCATCACGCAGCTGGGGGGATGGAGTGCTTCATATACAGACTAGGGATGGGTACCAACCAAACTGACCCAGCTGAGCTCTGAGAAGGAGCTAGGTGTTTGAGCTGCCAGAGGGGTGAGTGGTATTTTTATTTATTTACTTTCAGCTGAGGTGCTTTAGCTGAGAAGGTACTGTGTCAGTGACTGTATTTGGGAGTGTGTGGGTGAGTTGTAACAGACTCCTGACTGCTGGAGTTAGGGTGTGAAAGGGTCATTGTTGCCTGTAATTAAGTGCTTGGGTGAAATTGAATAGCAGACTCCTGGCTGCTGGAGTTGGGGTGTGAAAGGGGCTTTGTTTGACCGTCATTAAGTGCCTTGGGTGATTTTGAGTAGCTGCTGGCCACACCCTCTCCTGGGAGACAATTCCATTTAAGGCAGGAAGTTTGCAAGAGGCACGAGCCTCTGGCACGAGCCGAAGGGCGAGAGCAAAAGGGCGAGGCTCTTGGCCTAGGGGCTCTGTAAGAAGCCCAGGAAGAGCCAGAAAGCCAGGACCTTGGCTCCTTGGTAAGGTAAGGTAAGTAGACTCCTACAACAGGAGCCATATAAATACAAAGTGTTTTAAAAGGGGGTTATAGAAAAGTATTTGTTTAAAAACAATTATGAAGCCAGAATGCCAGCAGGGGGTTGGGGGCTATCCAGTGTTTTGCATGGAGTGTCACATGTATGACTATCTGCCCACTGGTCAGAAGTCTTGGGTGTGTGCTCGGTGCAAGGAGCTCCTGGTTCTCAGGGAGCGAGTTTGCTCCCTTGAGGCCAAGGTGGCTGACCTGGAGAAGCAGGGACAGTCAGTTAGGTGCACGGGGAAGACTCTCGGGGACTTGTTAGATATGTCCCACTCTGGATCTGGCAGCCCGGCTGCTGCCAGGGAGCATGAGGGTCAAGGGGAAAAGGGGCACCATGCTGAGGATAAGGGGAATGTGCCCTCAGAAGGGACCTCTTCTTCAGCTGGTGAATGGGTATCCTTTCGTACCAAGGAACCGTCCCTGGGAAGGGTGGGAGGGGGCTCTTGGTAGTTGGTGATTCGATCCTTAGGCAGGTAGACAGCTGGGTGGCGAACCCGCGTACTGACCGTATGGTGACTTGCCTGCCTGGTGCGAAGGTAGCGGACATTACGCGTGTTTTAGATAGGCTGGTAGATAGTGCTGGGGAGGAGCCAGTGGTCGTGGTGCACGTCGGCACCAACGATGTGGGGAAATGCAGTCGTGAGGTCCTGGAGGAGAAATTTAGGCTGCTGGGCAGGAAACTCAAGGCCAGGACCTCCAAGGTAGCCTTCTCGGAAGTGCTACCTGTTCCACGCGCAGGGCTGGAGAGACAGGCACAGATCAGGAGTCTCAATGCGTGGATGAGACGGTGGTGTAGGGGGGAAGGGTTCAAGTTTGTTAGGCACTGGGATGCTTTTTGGGACAAGAGGGAGCTGTACAAAAGGGACGGTCTCCACTTGTCCCGAGAAGGAACCAGGCTGCTGGCGCTCAAAATCAAAAAGGTGGCAGAGCAGTTTTTAAACTGAATAATGGGGGAAAGCCGACAGGAGATGAAAAGTCTCTGGTTCGGGATGGCTCATCTCAAAGAGATGAAGGGGTAGCTATTACTTTTGTACAAGGAAATGGATTACAATTGTCCACTGAGACTGTGGCTAATGATAGGAACTGCCTGGCAAGGTCTCGAGGCAGCAAGAGGAAGGCTGTGGGCTTAACAAACATGGGAAACTATAAGTGTTTATACACAAATGCTAGAAGTCTCCGAGGTAAAATCGGGGAGTTGGAATGCTTGGTGTTGGGGGGGAAATAGACATTGTGGGTATTTCAGAAACTTGGTGGGATGAGGAAAATCAGTGGGATACGGTGATTCCTGGTTATAAATTATATCGGAGGGATAGGGGGGAAAGGGTTGGAGGTGGGGTGGCTCTGTATGTCAGAGAGGGTGTACCGTCCAGTAAGATTGAGAGGGTAAGAGAATTGGATTCGCTTCTGGAAATGCTATGGGTTGAAATAGTGGGTCCAAAAGGAGGCTTAACAGTGGGAGTTTGTTATCGCCCACCAGATCAAAAGATAGAGGAGGATTATAAAATGATGAATGAATTAAAGATAGTGGCTAGACGAAATAACTGTGTTGTAATAGGCGACTTTAACTACCCACACATTGATTGGGTCAATATGAGTTCTAGTCGGGAAAAAGAGATTGCGTTCTTAGACACTCTCAATGACTGTGCTGTGGAACAGATGGTCACAGATCCTACCAGGGGAGAGGCGATCCTGGATTTGGTCCTAAGTAACACCCAAGACCTGGTGAGAGATGTAAAAGTGATTGCACCACTTGGGAACAGTGACCATAATGTCATTGAGTTTAACATTTGTACAGATAGGGAGTTGCCCAAAAAGACTGACGCAACCACTTTTAACTTTAAAAGGAGTAACTTCTCTGGTATGAGGGGACATGTGAGGAAGAAATTGAAAGGAAGAGTGGAGAAGGTCAAAACCATTGGGGAAGCTTGGAGACTATTTAAAAAGACAATCCTAGAAGCTCAGAAAAAATATATACCGCAGGTTAGGAAAGGTACAAATAGGTATAGAAAAAAGCCTGCATGGTTAACAAATAAAGTAATGGAAGCTGTAAAAGGTAAGAAGGATTCCTTTAAGCGGTGGAAAGCTAGTCTTAGTGAGGTTGATAAAAGGGAACACAGACTATGGCAAATAAAATGCAAGTCTGTGATCAGGCAAGCAAAAAGGGAATATGAGGAGCATATCGCAAAAAACATAAAGACCAACAATAAAACTTTCTTCAAATACATTAGAAGTAGGAAGCCAGCCAGGGAGGCAGTGGGGCCCTTGGATGACCAAGGGGTAAAAGGAGTAGTGAAGGATGATAGGGAAATGGCTGAGAAGCTGAATGCATTTTTTGCCTCTGTCTTCACTGTGGAAGAGGAGAAGTGTTTGCCCACTCCAGAAGCACCGATTTCGGGAGGGGGTTTGAAAGACCTGAATCAGATTGCGGTGACAAGAGAGGAAGTCCTCCGACTGATGGACAATTTAAAAACTAATAAATCACCAGGCCCGGATGGCATTCATCCGAGAGTTCTGCAAGAACTCAAATGTGAACTTGTGGATCTCCTGACAAAAATATGTAATCTTTCTTTAAAATCTGCCTCCATTCCTGAGGACTGGAAGGTAGCTAATGTCACTCCCATCTTTAAAAAGGGCTCCAGGGGAGATCCAGGAAATTACAGGCCAGTCAGTCTGACATCGATACCGGGTAAATTGGTGGAAACTGTTATTAAGGAAAGAATTAGTAGGCACATTGATGAACAAAAACTATTGAGGCAGACTCAGCATGGGTTCTGTAAAGGAAGATCTTGTCTCACTAACCTGTTAGTGTTTTTTGAGGGAGTGAACAAACATGTGGACAAGGGGGACCCAATAGATATTATTTACCTTGACTTCCGGAAAGCTTTTGATACAGTTCCTCATCAAAGGCTCCTAAGTAAGCTCAATAGTCATGGGATAAAAGGACAAGTCCTCTTGTGGATCAAAAACTGGCTTATAAATAGGAAACAGAGAGTGAGTATAAATGGGAAACTTTCTCAGTGGAGGGTGGTAAGCAGTGGGGTACCACAGGGATCAGTACTCGGTCCGATGCTTTTTAACTTGTTTATTAACGATTTGGAATTGGGAGTAAGCAGTGATGTGGCTAAATTTGCAGATGACACGAAGTTGTTCAGGGTGGTGAAAACCAGGGAGGATTGTGAGGCACTCCAAAGGGATCTGTTGAGGATGGGTGAGTGGGCGTCAACGTGGCAAATGGGGTTCAATGTGGCCAAGTGCAAAGTGATGCACATTGGAGCCAAAAATCCTAAATATAAATACACATTGATGGGGTCTGATCTGGCAGAGACTGACCAAGAGAGAGATCTTGGAGTCGTAGTGGATAACTCGCTGAAAATGTCTACACAATGTGTAGCTGCAATAAAGAAGGCCAACGCTATGCTGGGGATTATTAGGAAGGGAATTGATAACAAATCAGCCAGTATCATCATGCCCCTGTATAAATCATTGGTGCGACCTCATTTGGAATACTGTGTACAGTTCTGGTCACCACATCTCAAAAAGGATATTATAGCATTGGAAAAAGTGCAGAGAAGGGCAACTAGAATGATAAAAGGGTTGGAACACCTTCCCTATGAAGAAAGGTTAAAATGCTTGGGGCTCTTTAGCTTGGAGAAACGACGGCTGAGGGGTGACATGATCGAGGTTTATAAGATTATGAATGGGATTGAGCAGGTTGAGAAAGAAGTACTTTTCTCCCTTTCTCACAATACAAGAACTCGTGGGCACTCTATGAAATTGCTGAGCAGTCGGGTTAAAACAGATAAAAGGAAATACTTCTTCACCCAAAGAGTGATTAACATATGGAATTCACTGCCACAGGAGGTCGTGGCAGCTGCAAGCATGGACAGTTTCAAGAGGAAATTAGATAAACATATGGAGCAGAAGTCCACCAGTGGCTATTAGCCACAGGGTATGGATGGGAACTCTCAGTCTGGGGCAGGTGATGCACTCTATTCTTGGTGCTGGAGGGGGCAGCAGTGGGAGGGCTTCTGGTGCCCTGGCCCCACTGCTGGACCTCCGGATGGCACCTGGTATATTTTGGCCGCTGTGTGACAGAGTGTTGGACTAGATGGGCCATTGGCCTGATTCAACATTGGCTTCTCTTATGTTCTTATGTTCTTATGTTCTTAACCATGAAGTAAGATTTATGATTAATTTTGTCCTGTTCATGGTTCGGAAACAGAAGTTCATGACAGGTTCAATGGCACAAACTTCTATGAACTTTTAGAACAGCTCATGCAGTTCGTGGATGGAGCAGAAAGTAGGGGTTTAATCCCTTTAAACCCATGCTTTCTGTTCCCCGCTAAAGCCAGAAAACAGCTGAGTAGTTTGAAGCTCCCACCACTCAGCTCATGCAGTTCGGTGGACAGAAAGTAGGGGTTATCCCTTAAACCCATGCTTTCTGTTCCCGCTAAAGCCAGAAAACAGCTGAGTAGTTTGAAGCTCCCCACCACTCAGCTGTTTTGGGCTGTCTTGTCCAGTCCCTTTAAACTTTAGAAGGACTTCAGAAGACAGACCGAAAAACAGCTGCATGGTGGGTTAACTCTTGTATTTGTATGTTAATTTACTGCCATTCACAGATCTTACCTTGATCCAGTCTCAAGTATAATTGTCCAGTTACTTATGCAGCCCTTCCTGGCAACTAACCCCCCCCCCATATGTAATGGTTGAGGAAATTCTGTTTCACTGTATCTCAAAAAGCATAAATACCTTGAATAAAACTTTGTTGTTTTTAAAGGCGCCACTGGACTCAAACTCTGTACAAATTCAAACAGAACCATACATGGACCCCAGGGGAATCCTTTTTCAATTCTAACGGGATCTGGTAAGAAACCTTTGGGCGCATTCACACACACTAAATAACACACTTTCAATCCACTTTCAGTGCACGTTGCAACTGGATTTTAATGTGTGAAATGGCAAAATCCACTTGCAAACAGTCACTGAAATGGATTGAAACTGCAAGGAATTCACCATCCCACTTTCAATCGGTGTGATGCAATGTTTGCAAAAGCCCACTATCACTAACCATACTTACTGTGTTCACGGTGCTCATTTTGTACTGATGATTTGCTTGCTATTCAACATGTACAGCAATTCAACATGCACAAGGGATGCCAACCTCCAGATGGGACCTGGGAATCCCCCAGAATTACAGCTCATCTTCAGTCTACAGAGATCATTCTCCTTGAGAAAATTGAGGCTTTGGAGGGTGGACACTATGGCATTCTACCTCTCTGAGGTCCCTGCCCTCTCCAAGCTCCATCCACAAATCTCCAGGAGTTTTCTAACCTGAATCTGGCAACCCTACCCCTCACCATCCCCTGCCAGTGGCCAGGGGGACTTGGCAAGCCTAATACATGCAGCATTTTTAGTAGTTTTACATCTGAGCAGTGGCAGCATTTGACTCTCTAGGTTGACAACTGCTCACAGTTATGGGATTGCATGGATTACATTTGGTTCAAAGTAACAACATGGGACCCACATGCCAGCAAGATCATCTCTAGTCATCTTTGGTCATCAGATCAACAAGAACTGTTTCTGCTCAGACTTTCTCAGTGGCCACTGTTCCATAGAACAGTCTTTCTGAGGACACAAGGAAGGGACTAACCTTACAAAGATTTTGTTTCTGATATGCTTTTGGTGGCTTATGAGTGGGGTTCAATTAGAATGATGAGAAATGGCTTGCTCTCTTCTGTTCATATATGTTGTATTTTAACCGATTGATGATGTACACCACTTTGTATCCTGTTGATTGGGAGAAAAGCATGATATAACTATTTTGAATGAATGAATGAATGAATGAATGAATGAATGAATGAATGAATGAATGAATGAATGAGAAGAAGGCTGTACCTAACTGGAAAGCAGCTATGTTGGCACACATGTGCTTTTTTTGCACCTGTGCAGTTGGTAGCATTAATCAGTCAGTGGTATCCATTGTGCTGGCACATGCTCAGAACTGACTGGATCAAACTGCAGGTACCAGGCAGCTAAGTGAGAAGATATATATTCAGGTAGTACAAATGAATATTTATATGGTCTGCTTAGGGTATCAGGCAAGGAAGCAAAATGGGCTGACCACAACAGAAAAGCCACACAGCTTTGAAACTTGACAAAGCGAATATGGGCAGGTTGAGTGACAATTGCCAGAGATGGTAGTTAGTTAGATCTGGGTGTCTGACTCAATAACTATGTTTTAGCTTTCTGTTGATTCTGTTACTTTGTTGTTCTTTTAATGGTACAGTATCTGCCTTAATGTAATGAGACGTCATAGCGGCACATGGTATCCCAATACAGGTAAGAATTTCTTTTTCTGGAGGATGAGTATGAATAATAGTTAAGAGATGCATTTTGCAATGATAATGAGCTTACTCTTTGAATTTCCAACCACCAGGCATGTGTTCGGTTGGAGTATATTGAGGATTCACATTAAAAAAATGCTGGGGTTCCCATCTCAATCAACAGTAAAACTTTAAAAGTATGTTTTTATACATGCCAGGGGCTGGTTATCTGAACACCATTCACCAGACAAATGGTCAGTTCTATCAAACAAATTGCTGATATCCCTGCGATTAGAACACAGGATAAACCAGTCTTGGGTAGCATAAGACTGGCTTATCCTCAGGCCCAGGCACAAACTGAAATAATAGATTGTCAATGGAAATATCTACAGTGCAGAAAAATAAAAGGCTGGGGATGTACGTACAATAATATGTTAATTAGCTGTATATTAAATGGTAGAAAAGCTACTTTGCAGATTCTACCAGACACTTGATGTACTATGTAATAAAGCCAATTTTGATTTAGGCAAACGGCCTTAGAACTGCAATGCTAAAGAGATTTGGAATGCACAGATCTTGCTGTGAAGTCAAGGCCAGGTTTATTGTAAATGCAGATGGGATTGCCTGTGACATGGTTATCTCCTGTTGTTCATGACCTTTTCAATAGAATGCTCCACTTTGGATTTCTGTATTGACCTCTGACCTCTTTGGATGTATTTGCTAAATGAGTTTCGTATAAGACCCAACAAAATCTTTTTTCCTCCATTGGTATTCTACACACATGCCAACAAATGCTGATAAGCCCCATGCCCTCACACTGTTTCATTTGTATGTGCTTAATCTGGTTTTATCCTATTTGATGGAGCATCTTCTTTAAATTGATTCAGGCAGAAGCGTAGTAGCAGCTTTGCATAGATTTTGCATGCATGACATTTTTGCACAGTTGGGTCCTATTATACACCTTACTGAGCATATTCTACATAGAAAAGTCTACATTCAAAGGGAAAGCTAAGAACAAACAAACAATTTGGAGGTAAAATGAACAGTGATAGACCTGGCCATCACTTGAATCTCAGGAATGATTACCAATTAATATTTAGATTACCAATTAATTGGGGTGTCTATCCATTACACAGTTCTGTCAGTCTTCTTTAAGGATTTCCTACTCCCCTTAAGGGATTTCCTACTCCCTTCTAATTCCTGCTGCAATCCCCTGGCCAGTTAAAAAATGAGTCAATGAGATTATAACAGCAACCCTATATGAGATTGTCCTATTCTACTTTTTTTTTAAAAAAAAAAGAGGAATGAAGTCACAACCAATTTATGGCAACCCCATACAGATTCAAGGCAAGAGATGTACAGAGGCAGTCTGCCATTCTCTGCCTCTGTGTAGCAACCTCAGACTTTTTTGGTGGTCACCCATTCAAGTACTAACCAGGGCTGAACCCTGCTTAACTTTTGATATCTGATGAGTTTCAGCTAGCCTGGGCTATCCAGATCAGGGAGTTTTGTTCAGTAGTATCCACCTATGAGTAAATGTACATAGGTTCACCGTGTGTGGCTATCACTCTATATACACATGGGAACAGGAAGCCAAACATGGGGAAATAAGTTCACTTTACTCAATACATCTTACAGCGGCTCAGAGAAGCCTACCCACTCTACAATTTCATTACCATGATATGGGCTATATAATTATATTTCAGAAATAAAAAAATCATAATTTATGAAATTGTATTGAATGGGATTGTGTGTACATGTTAGGGGGATACAGCATGTTAGGGCCTTACAGGGGAATTAGCCCCATTGAACTCAATGAGACTTATTTTCCAGTATACTTGGAATCAGTCTGCGAGCCTATGCACATATACTTGGGATGAGTCCCATTCAATTTAGTGAGACTTAGGTCTGATTAAATGGACACAGGCCTGGGCTACATGTGAATTTAAATCCAGGCATTCTGATTGTAACTGGCACAACTGTTAATTACTGTCTAGTGTTTTACAGACATTCTTTAATAGCAGTGCACTTGTACCTTCAGAAACTCTACTTATAAACAAGGGAAACAAAGGAAATGATGGAGAATGACTCCTAGGATTTGCTTGAGATAGATGTTTAATATGATGGTGCTAACTAGTGGATACAACCTCTGTCCTTTGAAATACTATACATCAGCAGTGAGGTGAGGGCAACCACTATATTGTCCTGTGTGGATTGGAGTGAGAAATATATAACTCTAGGGAAGGAGATGCCACGTGTTTCACAACACATGTGTTTGACAGTAGAATTTAACATGTTTGACTGCACTGATCAGACATGAGCTGATCACCAGGTCTGTTCAGTTGAGCTTCAGACAGCTCAGATGCCATCTATGCAGGTTTTTACTGGCTTTTGCAAAATTGCACATAGATGAAAACAGCTCCAGATTGGTAGCCATTAATGTTGCTAAGGATGAACACTGCATTGTAAGATTTTTATAAAAATGCAATGTTTATTTATGACTATTGATATGATTTATAAACTAGTTTAACTGTCTGTTTAAATAGCTATCTGTTAACTGGGGCAATGATACAGCGAAGGGAGAGGAAACAGAACTCTGTCAGGCTGTGTGAGAACACAGATGTACAAAAAGCCAGTTGTGCTGAATTGTACTGTTAGGAAGAAGGAGCAACCTGCCAAGCAGTCATGAAGGGGTCAATGCAGCCTGTCAAAAAATCAGCTCCCTGTTCACAACTGGCGAACAGGGCATGTATTCAAACATTCCTGTCTTCATGTGCTCTATTGGTGAAGAAGTCTCAGACCACCTCCCCCATTAACAGGTGAACGCACACCGCCTGAATAGAAAATGGATTAGCATAAGCTTTATGTCGCAGTAAAGTTCAGGCAGCAGCATTTTTGATGAGCTGCAGAATGTTAATTTGTATAGAGGGCCCTCAAGAAAATGTATTGATCAATATTTTATTAGTGGGGACTAATACATCTTAAAAGGAGTCTTAATGATTAACAATATTATTGTTATGTCAGGAACAAAAAGAATTAGAAGCAGAAGACTTATGTCAGTATCAAATCATATTTTAAAGTTCCTTTCAGTTTGAAATCCAAGCAGTAATTTAATAAAATAATAAGATGCAAACCCTGGAGCTAGGCCCAATTAGATATGTTCACACAGGACACCACTCCTCTCAGAATCCCTCTTGCATTTGCTCCCCCCTCTAAATTGGTTACCGCTCTCTCTCTCTCTCTCTCTCTCTCTCTCTCTCTCTCTCTCTCTCTCTCTCTCTCTACACACACACACACACACACACACACACACACACACACACACACACTCACAGAAACACACACACAGATATTAAAAACAATTTCATCAAGGCTCATGGCCCACATCTAATAGATCCTCTTGATTTCCAGATAGCTGTGAAGGATTTATACATGGAGACCCTTGTAGTTGCCTGGTATGATGGGGTGCCTGGGACCATAAACAAGGTCACTCCTTGATGCTTTCTCCAACGTCCTTTAAAAAAGAGAGAGAGAGGTTCTAGAGTGTGTAGTGATGGGGCAGCACCAGGGATTTCTGGACAGCACATCTGCTCTTGACCCTTTTCCATTGGACCTGTTGGTTGTATGGACAGATGATCTCTGTTTAAACTTGATCAATGATCAGTCATCTATTTCATTCATCAGAACTTTCAATGAAGTGTAAGTTGCACACATTTTATTAGCTTGGGGGGTGAATTGGCATTTTATTGTTATTTGATGTTTTTATTTATAATGTTTCCACTGAATCATTATATTGATCAGTTTGGGATGCACTCATGTTCAGTTAGTAGATGTATATAGTTGGTTTTAATGTGTTCTATATTTGTTATTAGGGCTGAGGTGGCTCAGAGGTTAAGATGCTGAGCTGCAGACCAGAAGGTCTGTAGTTCGGCAGCTCAAGACCCTAGTGCCACGTGACGGAGTGAGCTCCCATCTCTGGCCCCAGCTCCTGCCAACTTAGCAGGTCAAAAGCAAGAAACTGTAAGTAGATAAATAGGTACCACTTCAGTGGGAAAGTAACAGCGTTCTGTGTGCCTTGGTGTTTAGTCATGCCAGTCACATGATCACAGAAACATCTTTGGAAAGCATCCCTTCCTTGGAGACTGGCAACAGTGGTTCCCCATGAGGGAGTGGCTGGTTTGGAGGGTGGACTCCATGGCATTGTAGCTGTCTGAGGTCCCACCCCTCCTCAAACCTCACCCTCTCCAGGGTCCACCCCTCAAATCTCTAGGAATTTACCAACCTGGAATTGGCAATCCGATCTCTCTCCCAGCCAACCGTCAACCTACTGTTATCTGCTCTGGTTTAGCTTTCCATCTCCTCCCCCTCCCTCCTAGAGAGCAGTTGTAATTCTGAATGATCTCCAGCCCCCACCTGGAGATTGGCAACAATGATTCCCCATGAGGGAATGGCTGGCTTGGAGGGTGGAGACTATGGAATTGTACCTGCCTGAGGTCTCACCCTCTCCAGGCTCCATCCCTCAAATATCCAGGAATTTCCCACCTGGAGTTGGCAACCCTATCAGGACTGTCCCCAATGAGTTTTTCCCAAAGGCTAAAACAGGTGTGGAAAGGGTCTTTTAGTGACAGAACCTGGTTGACTAGCAACAGGCACTGAGGAGAACACACAGTTACCACCTTTGATTAGGGAAATACCTGGAGATTTGGGGGTGGATCCTATGGAAGGCAGCACTGGGGGGTGGAAGGACTCTGCAGGGGATAATGCCATAGAGTCTACCCTCCAAAGCAGCCATTTTCTCCAGGGGAACTGATCTCTGTCATCTGGAGATCAATTGTAACAGCTGGAGATCTCCAGGTCCCACCTGGAGATTGGCAACCCTAGGAGAAAGTCAGCCACACCGGGGGGGGCCTGAAAAGAATAGTTTGATGGCTGCTGGCCCACCTCATTAGCCAGCCAGCCATCGTGGAGCCAAAAAAGAGTGAGAGATATGTTAAGTTTATTCTGACAGGAAAGTGGCCATGCTGGGGAGGGAGTTATGCTGAAAGTCCTTTGTGTTTTTACTCACAGAAGGAAGCTTGGTTATTTGCTTGCTTACCAATAGCCATTGAGGAGACAGTTAGTCCCACACAGGAGCCAAGGGAAGTGTCTTCCTTAGGAAAGAGTCTGGCTTTCCAGGAGCCACAGCTCATTTCCTCTAGGCCAGACCCTCCCTGGCGCTGGCGCTGCTGCTGAAGGAAGGTGGGGGAGCCTTTGAAAGGTGCTGGGCAGCCTTCTCTTGCAGTGCAGGCCACTGAACTATCACCCTGATGAAGTGCAGGCCTTGCGGCCAAGGGAGAACAGCCACGAGGGGCAGCGAAGGTGAGTGCTTCCCCTGCTTGCCACTGCTCGCTAGGTCTGCCTCCTTCTCCCTTGTGGAGGGGTTGCCACTCTGTCGGCAGAGCGTCCATCCCCTTCGCCGGCTCCCTCCAGACTGAGGGTGAAACGCTGCCTATCAGCTCAGTGGGCAGGGCAGGGCCAAGCCAACACAGCGAGCCAATGCAGTCACGGGATTGGGAGACTGTGAGAGGGGCAGCTGAGTGGGCCAAAGGCTGTGGAAGCATGTTTCAGGAGTCACATGAAAATTCAATTTTATATAAGGAGAGATTAGTATTGCTTTTAAGACTGCTTACTGAATTGTATTTTACTTTGATGTAAGCCACCCTGAGCCTCACTGGTTAAGGGAATAGTGGGATATGTACGTATGTATAAACAAACAAACAAGCATGCCTAGACTCATGGAGGAAAGTGGGATATAAATATTTAAATCAGGGCTCCCCGATAGGTAGCTCATGAATTATCATTAGCTCACCGCTGCTGCACAGTAGCTTGTGCATCCTCTAGAAAACCCAGGAAAAGATGTTGATAGGATCTGCTGTAGGTTTTGTTGGTTTTTTAAAAATCCTTTATATCACATGATCTTTTTTTCTAGGCTGCTTAGCTGACAGTTGCATCTCTGGTGCTCTTCCTAGTACATGTTCTCTTTCTAGGGAAGAACAAAACTTAGTAACTTGCTAGAAGGAGTAGCTTGAGATATTTTTTATTACTGAGAAGTAGCTCTCATTGAAGAAAAGGTTGGTGAACCAAAAATAAATATATGTAATCCTTTATTCTCAAAGACTTTTCTATTGGTTTGTTTTCTCTTTTGACAGTTGGCAGTGTGCCAGTCTAAGCCAGAGCAGGCAGCTTCCAGAAGTTTAGGCTGAGGGTGATTTAACTTTTTAAAATAACCTTTTAGAGGTCCCTTATGTTATGAGTCCCTAAACTACAACCTGACGAGTTCAGGAGTTTGTAGTTAAATCTGACTGGGGCCCAAGAAAACTTCACTGTTCATGCCTGTTTTTGTTTTTTAAACAAGGCTGTTAAAAATCTTGAAGTTTTCTAGTGTGAATACTTTCAAAGCAATTTAATGACATTTGTTGTTCAGTCGCACAGTCGAGTCCGACTCTTCGCGACCCCATGGACCAGATTACGCCAGGCCCTCCTGTCTTCCGCTGTCCGCTGAAGTTTGCTCAATTTCATGTTCGTTGCATCGATGACACTGTCTAACCATCTCATCCTTTGCCGTCCCCTTCTTCTTTGACCTTCAATCTTTCCCAGCATCAGGGTCTTCTCCAGTGAATGCTCCCTTCTCATTTGGTGGCCAAAGTATTTGAGCTTCAGCTTCAGGATCTGGCCTTCAGGGAACAGTCAGGGTTGATTTCTTTGAGGATTGACTGATTTGATCTCCTTGCAGTCCAAGGGACTCTCAAGAGTCTTCTCCAGCACCATAGTTCAAAAGAATCTATTCTTCGGCGCTCGGCCTTCCTTATAGTCCAACTCTCACAGCCATACATTACTACGGGGAATACCATTGCTTTGACCATGCGGACTTTTGTTGGCAAGGTGATGTCTCTGCTTTTTATCATGCTGTTTAGGTTTGCCATCGCTTTCCTCCCAAGGAGCAGGCGTCTTTTAATTTCATGGCTGCAGTCACCATCTGCAGTGATCTGGGATCCTAGGAACGTGAAGTCTGTCACTACTTCTACGACTTCCCCTTCTATTTGCCAAGGAGTGATGGGGCCAGATGCCATGATCTTAGTTTTTTTGATGTTGAGCTTCAAGCCCACTTTTGCACTCTCCTCTTTCACTCTGAGCAAGAGGCTCTTTAGATCCTCTTCACTTTCTGCCATCAGAGTGGTATCATCTGCATATCTGAGGTTATTGATCTTTTCCCCAGCAATCTTAACTCCAGCTTGTGATTCATCCAGGCCAGCATTTCGCATGATGTACTCTGCATATAAATTAAATAAGCAAGGTGACAATATACATCCTTGTCGTACTCCTTTTCCTATGCTAAACCAATCAGTTGTTCCATATCCGGTTCTAACTGTTGCTTCTTGACCCTTATACAGGTTTCTCAGGAGACATATGAGGTGGTCTGGTACTCCCATCTCTTTAAGAACCTGCCATAATTTATTGTGATCCACACAATCAAAGGCTTTAGCATAGTCAATGAAGCAGAAGTAGATGTTTTTCTGGTATTCTCTTGCTTTCTCCATAATCCAGCGAATGTTGGCAATTTGATCTCTAGTTCCTCTACCTCTTCGAAACCCAGCTTGTACTTCTGGCAGTTCTCTATCCACGTACTGTTGGAGCCTAGCTTGTAGGATTTTGAGCATGACCTTGCTAGCGTGTGAAATGAGTGCAATTGTGCGATAGTTTGAACATTCCTTGACGTTGCCCTTCTTTGGGATTGGAATGTAAACTGACCTTTTCCAATCCTGTGGCCACTGTTGTGTTTTCCAAATTTGTTGGCAAATTGAGTGCAGCACTTTAACAGCATCTTCTTTTAAGACTTTGAATAACTCAGCTGGGATACCATCACCTCCACTAGCTTTGTTGTTAGTAATGCTTTCTAAGGCCCATTTAACTTCGCTTTCCAGGATGTCTGGCTCAAGGTCGGTGATTATACCATCGTGGTTGTCAAGGACCTCGAGGTCCTTCTTGTATAGTTCTTCTGTATATTCTTGCCATCTTTTCCTAATCTCTTCTGCTTCTGTTAAGTCCCTACCGTTTTTGTCCTTTATCATGGCCAGCTTTGCATGGAACGTTCCCTTGATTTCTCCAATTTTCTTGAAGAGATCTCTAGTCCTTCCCAATCTATTGTTTTCCTCTATTACTTTGCATTGTTCATTCAGGAAAGCCTCCTTATCTCTCCTTGCTGTTCTCTGGAAATCTGCATTCAGTTGGGCAAATCTTTCCTTTTCCCCATTGCCTTTAGCTTTCCTTCTTTCCTCTGCTATGTGTAAAGCCTCATCAGACAGCCACTTTGCTTTTTTGCATTTCTTTTTCTTTGGGATGGCGGTGAGTGCTGCCTCCTTTACAATGTCACGGACCTCTGTCCATAGTTCTTCAGGCACTCTGTCTATCAAATCTAGTCCCTTAAACCTATTCTTCATCTCTACTGTATATTCATCGGGGATGCGATCTTGGTCAAATCTGAATGGCCTTGTGGTTTTCCCAACTTTCTTCAATTTAAGTCTGAATTTTGCAATGAGTAGCTCATGATCTGAGCCACAGTCAGCTCCAGGTCTTGTTTTTACTGACTGGATAGAGCTTCTCCATCTTTGACTGCAAATTATATAGTCAATCTGATTTCGGTGTTGCCCATCTGGTGATGTCCATGTGTAGAGACGCCTCTTAGGTTGTTGGAAAAGGGTGTTTGCTATGACCAGCGTGTTCTCTTGACAAAACTCTGACATATGAGTACATAAATACTTATTCAAGACAGGGGCGAATTCATGTATTTTACTGGAATTAATTCCTCTACTGATTTTTTTAAAAAAAACTTATAAGAATTTTCAAAGACCCATCCATCAGGATACAAACCAGAAATGAAAGTCTTTATATAGATCACAAGTGATAACAAGTTTCAGATGCAGAGAGAGAAGCTATAGAATGACTTTTGTTTTAATGCCATTTTCTGTAGTTTATGTTCACCAATGAATTCCAATGAACAAAGAATATCCTGAAATTATCATAGCCTGAGCTCTCATTTCTGAAGTCCAAGATATTCCTAAGAGCTTAAGGCTTTTCTTCTACAATTTTTTTAAGAAAACCCATTTAGATCTGCTGATTATTGAAGCCAGCTGTATGGCCTTAGAAGGTCTCAATATGTATCTTGTGCATGTTCTTTGAGATGTTCAGAACATATAATCTTTTTCTCACATTCAAACTGTTCTGCTCAACAAAACTCCCCATTTTTCATCATTATTATTGGGCTGGCCCATGTAATTAGGGGTGTTGCTATCTTCCAAAATCAAACCTGCCCTGCTCACAATGCTTGTGTTGTTGTTTTTTTCTCTTGAGCACCCCATATGCTTGCATTGGTGATTTGTTCACATTTTTAAATGAGCAGCATTTTGAGTATGCAGTTAGCAACACTGAGTGTAGCGTCTGGCTAGGCAGCTGTTGCTGGCACATGCTAACAACTTATTGGACTTCTAGGATTACATATGCCCCAGGATCATCATGGGCAGTCCATGCAATATTTGAAACTGACATTTCATTTTGAGTGCATTTGCTAATTTTATTGCAGCAGAAGAGACAGTATTTATAAGAGGATGGCATTTATCATGCTGCTGCATACTCAGAATTTAATTGATCAGACTATAATTCCTACCAGCAGTATGAGAACGTGCAAAGGATTTGTGATCCCATTTAGAACTCTTGACAGACCCTATCAGCTTTGGGAAGCAGGTAGGCAAAATGTGCCTCTTTAGTAATTTAGGACTTTTTTTTCTCATTTGCTGGGTTGGGTGGATGTCAGATAAGAGAGGGAAACAGGGATAGCTACAAAACATCTGCGATTCAGTTTAGTATAATTCCCCTTGTTTAATGAAAAATTATTTTTTGAGGGTTCGACATTCTTAGATAACCAGAATTCACGGACACACCTTCAGATCCATTTTTAATTGGGTAGAACCCTATAGAATCTTGGCTGGGAGGGTGGGGTAAAAGTCCAATAAAATAAATAAATAAACTTCAGCCCAAATGTATTTTTTTTTAACTCAAAGGAGCCTACGTACTCCCTTCCCTGCTGTACTCTTCTCTTACTTGGACACAGCAGTGGGGAGTATTTGTGGTATGAACCATGGTAGCACCTCTGAAATGCTCTAACTGCTGCCATATGCAATGCAGTTAAATTTAGGTCAATTTCTTATATGATGGGAAATGTACGGTACTGATAGAGCCTGATTGCCATTATTCTCACCATCATGGAAACTCTGCCCCCCTGCTTCCAACACATACAGGTGCGTCTGAGAAAGAGAAAGGGAGCAAAAGGGGATTGTACCACAAGGCGGGGGACATATCTTGAGGTCCAGATTATGTTATCCGGCATTTGGAGGACATCTGTCCAGTTCCTACAAATTGTTTCCACTATATATTGGGGTACAGTTCATCTATTGCTAATTAAACTGCTATCTTGACATGTCTCCATGCTCCCAGTTTGGTTCAAGGGACTTCAGGCATGAGATGGTATGAAAATATCTTACTAGGTCAGAGCTGGACTCCGGTACAAAGCCAGCATTTCACCATAGCCATTATACAGCATAATAATTTACTAACTTCATTAGATCCAGGATAACTCTGCAAGTCCTTTGGAGTTAATTCATGACTGCAAGACCTATGTGCCCCTGGGTGGGAATCTAAGGCAAGAGGCTTCAAAATGAAAACAATCTTTCAGTTCCTCATCCATCTTTAATAAAGGAGAAAATGTATGGATGCTTGCTTTTGATGATTTCCAGTGTTTCATGATTGTTCAGCCATGAGACTACTAGCCTCATTCTTATCATAAGATCTCAGCAGCAAGCCTTTACCTCTGTAAACTGTACAATTATAATCATTAGTCTTTAATTCACATTTATTTTTTGATTAGCTTACCTCCCAGCTATGGCAATAAATAGAATGCAGTTGTCAAATGCCGCTTCAAACTATCTTTAAAGCTGTCAGTTTCCACAGTAGTACAAGGAACAGATTATATAGGCAGGTGAAAGAATCAATGACTCAGCACACAAGAGACACATCCCTGCTTGTTATTTCTGCTAAATCATCTGTTTCCTTCCCTTATGGGCAATATTTGCCACTGTATGCAGATATACATAAAGTGATGGCAATTCAGATTGCTAGCAGTGGAAATCTGAGGATAAAGTTAATTTGATATTGCTGATTTACGGAAGTGGGGGCTTTGGCAAGGGGGGGAGTTGCTGCATAATCATCTCCTTTCCTCTGGTTTTGTAGTGCCATGTGTTAAAAGCTGATGTAAAATCAGTAGAATCCAGGCACATGGTGTGGATTTTGAAGTCTGAGATTAAAGTGGATAATTTGCTTGCAGCAGAAGCTGCTGTCTCAAGAAACAAAGCAGGAATAAAGAACTGCCACCCCAGGGAAAAAAACACACACACACACCAAGAGCTGAGCTGTCTTCCTATATGCAAAAAAGGCACTTTGAGGAAGATGCTGCTTAAATTTTTTTTACACATTTCATACAAACAAGGCTGCTTCATTTACATCCAGCTCCTGATTTCAACTAGGGGATTAATGATATCTTCAACAGATGTTTCTAATAAACTTCCTGAATATGATTTTCCCCCCTCCAACAGGGATTAGAGGGACATAGAGGAGTCATTAGATGTGAAATGGATTTGTCTGGATTATCATGCATTGTGTTTTTTTTAAGCTGCTGTTTTGCACCAATCTAGATAACACATTCCATTTTGTGCGCTGCAGGAATTTACATTGTCCATGGATTTGCAAAAACATCACTAGAGCGAAATTTCAGTGTTGTGCCATTTTAATATTCAATGCTCCAAAATCTTGAGGAAAAAGAAGCCTGTAGAAATATGTTCAGAAATACGCAAGTACTTAGGGACAGATAAAGCTGCAAGGCAACTGCTCTCTGCCCTGGAAGCTCTGTGGCTCAGCCCTCACTGGATGAGGATCTTGCATTCTAATATGCAGCCTGCTCAATAGGATTGTGGGTTTTGACAGTACCATACCTCCACACAGAATGCACATGTATCAAAATTAATGGGCATTTTGCTAGCACGAATATTACTCATAGATCATCTCATTTGTGGAACTATGCCTGACACATCTTCCTAGGCTTCTTTGCACAGAGTTCTACTTTTCTCTTCTCCATGCTTGGCCATACCTAGATCCCGAGTTAAGGTACCCACAAGCCCTGATCAGTGGCTGGAGGCCTCCCATGGCCCAGTCAGATGCCTTGGGGATGGGACTCAGGGAATCCTAAGAATGAGAAGGATTGCAACAGTTAACCCTGTTTCTAAGTTGAAAGTTCTTTCCGAGAGAACATGCTTACTCAGCTTTACAGAAAGAAGTACTAGCTATCAAATGGGCAATGACCTCCTTAGGCTACTACTTACTATACAATCCTTTTACTTTGGTAACAGACCATGCTGCTCTTGGTTGGATGAAGAATCAAGGATACAACAATGAAAGAGTCCAGCAGTGGATGCTAGCTCTGCAGCCTTATGCCTTTATGATGCAGGATCAGGCAGGGTAACAACACATACTTCCTTTCTGTGTAGGACCCTCAGGTGATGGCTATAAGGCATCCTTTAAGGGAAGTGGTATGTGCCTGGCAAACTGGCACCATGAGCCCCTATTGGCAGCTAGAGGCCTCCTGTGTCAGGCATGAAAATGACCAGTCTGGAAGTGATGTGCCACTGCCAACAGGAAAATGAGACCTGGCTAGCCAGCCAGGGGATTTAAAGGCCAGCTTCCAGAAAGCCCAGGAGGAAGGAGGCACCATGGCTGAGGAACCCAGGGAAGAAACAGGCAGCCTTGTTCCCCGATTGGGGTGCCTTTTATCATGACGAGATGAGACTTCTCTAATCTACTTAGCCCAATTTTGGACTTCGTGTGGTGGTATAAAAGCATGTCAGTAAAGCAAAATGTACTATTGGGAACCAGCTTTCATAGGTCTAGACATTGCCATTGATGCTTTGCTCAGCAACTTAAGGAAAAGAAAGGCCCTTGTCATTACAATCAAAATTAGGATGGTAGGGGAGGGACACCAAGAGTAACACGAGATAAATTTGAACAATGCCATTACACATATTTAAACAGACAATGAAGGCAGAGAACCTGAACATGAGAAGGCTTCATAGAAGCAGGTAGTTTTGTTTTGAGCTGTGGTTTGAACAAAGAGAGGTAGTGGAGCAGAGGTGTTCTTGGAGGGAGTACCAGGGCACCAAGGGAGGATGGGAGGAGTTTAGTTAATGAGAAGATAATCTTTGGATGGCTAAAAAGAAAAAAAAAACTTGGATAAGTGAGAGTCACTAAAAGAGATATGTTAAAATGTGAGAGCAGAAAGATAGAAGAAAACTATAAAGAGTTCTAAAGTTAAGGGAAGAAGTCTGAGTTGGATGCGTAAGGATAGGAAGTAGGGGGCGCACACCAGAAAATTCCTCAGCTGAAGATATACATGGCAATCACTGGTTTGGGTTGTCATAGTGATTTCCCAGAATGGGAATACAAATCCAGGATTCTTGGAAACTATGAAGCCCACTTCCCCGGAACAATCTGAGTGCTTACCAGCAATGCAGCATGTGTTTGTGTTTTTCTTTGTTTCTACTGATTTCCAGGGCAATGGCATTTCTCCCTTCCAGTTGGATCCTTGTAAGGTAGAAGCACAAAGCACCCCCAGACAATCACCTTTGAAAGCAATCTGCAAAGAGCTGCCATTCTCCTTCATCCCCTCCTTTGTGAGGGTGGAGCTCCCCTTTCCCCTCTGTAAGCAGGACAGTTGGGGGCACCTTGTTCAGGGAGACACAGAACTGGAACTCTTGGTCTAATTTGTTTGAAACCTGGGGGCTGTTTAGTGGACAGGCAGTGGTAGCTCTGCTGCAATATTGGTGACATTTGTCTTAAAAAGAACCACTGCACCCTCCCACTCCCTCCTTCCTGACTTTGTGAAAGGAAATAAAGAACAGACCACAACAAGGAAGGATGGTAAACTCAGAATTTTTCGTAGAAAAAAAAATATTGTCAGTCACTGTAAGAGTAGAAAAATGAGATGAAAATAAACCAGGTTTTGTGTTGTTGTTTTTTTAATGTCATTGGCTGATACCATTTCCTCCCAATAGGAATCAACAGGGAGAACTGCGCCTGCTCTAAGAGGGACATAATTCAGTGATATGTAAAACTGAACCTCTGGTCCAATTCTCTTGAAACTTGGGGGGCTTTTGATTAGTGGGAGGGCTGTATTCTTTGCAAATTTAGTGCCATTATCTTTACAGACAACCCTCCAATAGATTTCCCCATTGAAAGTAATGGTACCAGAGCACTGTAACCTGGAAAACCACATGGATTTGAATCCCAAACTGGCAATGCCATACATGAATATAAGGAATTACAGAAACACCCCCCCCCCCAAAGAAAAAGCCTGGATACAAAAGTATAATGATTTCTTTTCTTGGCATATACTCCAAATGGGAAGCCTAAATAGGGATTTGTGGAAGCATGTTGTTGTTCAGTCGCACGGTTGAGTCCGACTCTTTGCGACCCCATAGACCACATCGCGTCAGGCCCTCCTGTCTTCTGTCATCTTCTGGAGTATGCACAACTTCATGCTTGTTGCATCGATAACACTGTCTAACCATCTCATCCTTTGCTGTCCCCTTCTTCTTTGACCTTCAATCTTTCCCAGCATCAGGGTCTTCTCCAGTGAGTACTCCCTTCTCATTTGGTGGCCAAAGTATTTGAGCTTCAGCTTCAGTATCTGGCCTTCCAGGGAACAGTCAGGGTTGATTTCTTTTAGGACTGACTGATTTGATCTCCTTGCAGTCCAAGAGTCTTCTCCAGCACCATAATTCAAACGCATCGATTCTTTGGCGCTCGGCCTTCCTTATGGTCCAATTCTCACAGCCATACATTACTACTGGGAATACCATTGCTTTGACCATACGAACTTTTGTTGGCAGGGTGTTGTCTCTACTTTTTATTATGTTGTCTAGGCTTGTCATAGCTTTCCTCCCCAGGAACAGGTGTCTTTTAATTTCATGTCTGCAGCCACTGTCTGCAGTGATCTTGGATGCCAGAAACATGAAGTCTGTCACTGCTTCCATGACTTCCCCTTCTATTTGCCAAGGAGTGATGGGGCTAGTTGTCATAATCTTAGTTTTTTTGATGTAGAGTTTCAAGCCAACTTTTGCGCTCTCCCCTTTCACAGTCAGCAAGAGGCTCTTTAGGTCCTCTTCACTTTCTGACATTAGTGTGGTATCATCTGCATATCTGAGGTTGTTGATGTTTTCCCAGCAATCTTAAATCCAACTTGTGATTCATCCAGGCCGGTGTTTCACATGATATACTCTGCATATAAATTAAATAAGCAGGGTGACAATATACATCTTTGTCATACTCCTTTTCCTGTGCTAAACCAATCAGTTGTTCCATATCTGGTTCTAACTGTCGCTTCTTGACCCTTATACAGTTTTCTCAGGAGACATGTGAGGTGGTCTGGTACTCTAATCTCTTTAAGGACTTCCCTTAGTTTGTTGTGAGCCAAACAATCAAAGGCTTTAGCACAGTCAATGAAGCAGAAGTAGATGTTTTTCTGGTACTCTCTTGCTTTCTCCATAATCCAGAGAATGTTGGCAATTTGATCTCTCGTTCCTCTTCCTCTTCGAAATCCAGCATGTACTTCTGGCAGTTCTCTATCCATGTACTGCTGAAGCCTAGCTTATAGGATCTTGAGCATGACCTTGCTAGTGTGTGAAATGAGTGCAATTGTACAATAGCTTGAGCATTCCTTGACATTGCCCTCCTTTGGGATTGGGATGTAAACTGACCTTTACCAGTCCAGTGGTCTCTGTTGTATTTTCCAAATTTGCTGACATATTGAGTGGTAGGCTGTCTGAAAAAAAAGGCAGAGGATTGGTTTTGGAAACAAAGTTCTGGAAAAAGATGACAAATTAGAGAAAGCATACCTCTGAGGTAACCTAATATTTTACCTTTTAACTCTGGGATACCCATACATGCTGCTGGTACTGTCGTCATAGTGACTGCTGCCACCAAGTCCTTTTAATTGTATCCAGGCAGATTGAGGTTCCTGGGGATTCAGCCATCAGGAACCAAATTGATTATTATTAGTAGTAGTATTTTTTCAATTTTTGAATCACCCCATCCCTGTAAAAACAGGACTCTGGGTAATATAAATCAACAATAAAACAATAAATAGAATCAAATTACAGTTAAACATGTAATTGGGGTCAATGCACACCTTAAATGGCATTCAAACCTACCATTGTTTTCTCTTCTGTATAAAGAATAGCATTTTTGAACTGTTGGGATGTGTGTGCATAAAAGAGAGAGTTGTGAGGGAGAATAAATTGCTCTTCTGTATGCTTCACTGTAACACAATATCCCATTTAATCACTACGTGGCTGCCATTAATGGTGATTCATGATATTGCTACAAGGACAGTACATTGTGGCATCATAAGTGGCAAAATTGAAGACTAAAATAATTTTTTCCCAAGCAACTGGCAAGTATTTATCCATCAGCAATTCAATAATTGACCAAATAAGGAAAGAGAGCAGAAGCATAACCACATTTCCCCTGTTTTGGCCCAGATCTTATGCTCAGCAGTGTGCTGTTTAGCACATCTTACAATTCCATTTGGGAGACAAAAAAAAGCAATACTTTGGGAACTGTTTATTCAATCAACACAATGCAAACAGCTTGAACTGGGAATTTCAAACATTCCCAACAAGCTGCTGCTGCTGAATAGTTAACAGGGCAAGCATTACACAGAGAGGGAAATATATATATGACCAATGATTTGATGCAAAAATTACATCAGAGGAAAACCTAGGCTTCTTAGGGACTATCTACAAACAGAAATGGCAGCAAAATACAAGAAAATTGTACGGAATTATTAATTGTGGTTACATGAGAACACAGAAGTGAAAGCTTGACTTTACCAGGATTATTGAGTTATGAGATTGGATTTGGGTTTTTTTCCCCCCTGTGTGAAAGACAGGCAGCCAGTAGATGCATTTCACTGCAGCTTCACTGCTTTAGCTGAGACACTGGTCCCTGCAATGCATTATGTATAGACATGAATATCAACCAGCATAAAAATACTTTTACATGATACTAGCAGAATGTATCAACCCATTTTCCTCCCACAAAGTGCCACAGTAGCAATGTTACATAATGCTTCTGCATAGCCCACCAAAGTGAGACATATCTACTCAATCAGTTGTAATTGCATAAGGGCCTTATATAACAAGTATTCTCAGGGCCTAGACATGCATCTCAAGAATGTGTGTTTAGTAGATACAAACAGCAGTGGCCATCACAGATCTCATATGATGGCTTCACCATATACCCAGTCTCAGCTTAACTTCTGTTTCTATGCCTAGGCCTTGCCCATATCCTTGATTAGTGATATAGGACATAAGGCAGTGACATCAGCTGGGCATCTAGTGAAGCAAACCACATAAGTGGTTTGTCAATCTCTGCCGAGGATCAGTGAACCCACATTCTCACGTGCTGGTTTTGTTCTGCTTAACAGTACTGATGGTTGAATACCTCTGCCCACCACCATGTAATTAGCTTTGTTGTTGTTGTTCAGTCGCACAGTCGAGTCCATGGACCAGATCATGCCAGGCCCCCTGTCTTCCGCTGTCCTCTGAAGTTTGCTCAATTTCATGTTCGTTGCATTGATGACACTGTCTAACCATCTCACCCTTTGCCGTCCCCTTCTTCTTTGACCTTCAATCTTTCCCAGAATCAGGGTCTTCTCCAGTGAGTGCTCCCTTCTCATTTGGTGGCCAAAATATTTGAGCTTCAACTTCAGGATCTGGCCTTCTAGGGAACAGTCAGGGTTGATTTCTTTTAGGATTGAATGATTTGATCTCCTTGCAGTCCAAGGGACTCTCAAGAGTCTTCTCCAGCACCATAGTTCAAAAGAATCTATTCTTCGGCGCTCGGCCTTCCTTATAGTCCAGCTCTCGCAGCCATACATTACTACTGGAAATACCATTGCTTTGACCATGCGGACTTTTGTTGGCAGGGTGATGTCTCTGCTTTTTATCATGCTGTTTAGGTTTGTTTAGGTGTCTTTTAATTTCATGTCTGCAGTCACCATCTGCAGTGATCTGGGCTCCCAGGAAAGTGAAGTCTGTCACTGCTTCTATGACTTCCCCTTCTATTTGCCAAGGAGTTTTTTTGATGTTGAGCTTCAAGTCCACTTTTGCGCTCTCCTCTTTCATTTTAAGCATGAGGCTCTTTAGGTCCTCTTCACTTTCTGCCATCAGAGTGGTATCGTCTGCATATCTGAGGTTATTGATCTTTTCCCCTGCAATCTTAACTCCAGTTTGTGATTCATCCAGGCCAGCATTTCGCATGATGTACTCGGCATATAAATTAAATGAGCAAGGTGACAATATACATCCTTGTCCTACTCCTGAGCCCGCCTGCGGGGAGGGTGGGGTAGAAATAGAATGTATAAATAAATAAATAAATAAATAAATAAATAAATAAATAAATAAATACTCCTTTTCCTATGCTAAACCAATCAGTTGTTCCATATCCAGTTCTAACTGTTGCTTCTTGACCCTTATACAGGTTTCTCAGGAGACATGTGAGGTGGTCTGGTACTCCCATCTCTTTAAGAACCTGCCATAGTTTATTGTGATCCACACAATCAAAGGCTTTAGCATAGTCAATGAAACAGAAGTAGATGTTTTTCTGGTACTCTCTTGCGGATCTCTGGGAAACAGCTGCCAACTCCCCTTTTAAAGCTGCCCTGAGCCTGCTTGCAGGGAGGGCGAGGTATAAATTGAACTAATAAATAAATAAAAGAACTGATCTTTTCATGGGCTCTGGAAGAAAAGTGAAATTGAAGCAGTGTGCTTCAGCAATGTCAGAAGCCTCTCTTTATGCTTTGGCAGCATCACCAATTGTACAGGCAGGTGGACTGCACTGTGGAAATATGCTGTAAAACTGCAATATCTCAGGAGGAGAGTGCCTATATTGTGTGACATAACCTGTTTTCAGCTCATCTTAAACACTGGTCTTCAGTTTCACACCAACCCTCTGATATTCTTGAAGATTCAGTTTCTTTAATTTCCAAGAAAACAGCATGGGAAGCGTCTCTCTCTCTCTCTCTCTCTCTCTCTCTCTCTCTCTCTCTCTCTCTCTCTCTCTCTCTCTCTCTCTCTCTCTCTGTGTGTGTGTGTGTGTGTGTGAGAGAGAGAGAGAGAGAGAGAGAGAGAGAGAGAGAGAGGGAGAGGGAGAGAGAGAGAGAGATGTTCAGATACCAATATACTGATAAAATGAGATATATAATTTTTTTTCTTTGATATTCCCTTCTGCTTCTTTTCACTTAGGCAGCAGCCATTTGGGGCTTTGCTTCTGTAGCAAAGAATGTGAAATATTTATGACATTGCTTTTTTTCCAGTCCAATATCATTCAAGTTTGGAAATCTTGTAAGATAAGGCAAGCAAAATATCTTCATTATGCAGCGACATATATCATTTGCAGTCCAAGTGAACCAATGCCGAAGAGTTTTGTGGAGGTCTTATAAGTCATGTTTCTTTCATCATTTTGTTTCCCAAGAAGAAAATATAATATTTCCAAAGAGAAGAATTCTGAAAATATATACAAGTGATCAAGGCCAACCTTCTTCTTCCTAAAATATTCATGAAGCAAACTGATTATTTGCCTGGTGAGAGTAAGATACCCATTATCTAATGCTTCTTTTCACAGTTTTCAAAACCTCTTGTTACTTTTCTTTATAATTGTTGGCTTTGTTAAGATACCTTGATTTTTTTACATACAAAAAGTTCTGAAAAAAGTCAGTTTGTAGATAAGCAAAACTACTTGGAACCTTCCTGGGAAAAACTCAGCAGAACCAGATAGTCCATCCATGTCTGTCTAAAATCCTGATACAAATCCTAGAATCTGCAAGTTCTGGGTGCATGGTTGGGCTGATTGCACATGTACAGCAGAAGACCCTCTGATTATCTGTCCTGTTCTTGTGGAGTTATGAATTCACAGGGCCCTAAGCAACATCTGGAAGGAGGCTGACCTTCAGTAGGTAATATCCATTTGTTAGAAGCAGGTAGTGTATAGGGTCTTTAAGCTCTAAAGGACAGACTCTGCAGGACTCGGGAGAGCACCTAAAGAATAGGGGTGGATCTACTATGAAATTAATGAAGCTTAAGCTTCAGAGGCCCTAATCCTGGAGAGGCCCTGAAGCAACTTTTTTAAAATGAGTGAATTTCTCAACAAAATTGATTTTTTAAGTGTGTGTTATTACAATAAGGCTATTTTAATTTAATAACAACAGAATCAACAGAATAAGGCAACAGAATCATAAATCAATGGGTTGAAGTCCTTAATATTGACCTTAGAATATGCTCTAATACCAGTTTCATATGGCCTCAAAATGTCTCTGTAATTGGTCAGATTTCAAAATTTTCTTGGGGACTGGGAGCACCCGAACCCCCAGCTGTATGGGCTTGCTGACCTCACCAGAATCTATTCATAGCCTACATTTTGACATGTGAGATAATCCAGTGCAGCAATTTTAATCAAAATCTGAGATGTTGTGGCTAATTTTTTAAAAAGAAGATTGTGGTGATCTACCATGGAACAACCCCACTGAAGAAGATAACAGCATTGGGAAGGGGCTCACTGTAAGGCCCATTTTCAAGGGCTCTACCCCACCACCCCATTCTCCGCCATTTGGGCCTCAAGATCCTTGCAATGGCAGCAAGACCCTTTGGACCTTGTTGGATGTTGCCCTATTGTTACTGGTTGAGAAGGGGCCCTCGTAACAGTTCAAGCCTCAGGGTCCCAAAAATGTAGGTTCGCCACTGCTGAGGAAGGAGGGTATTGCTTCAACCACAACATAGCCCAACAGTAAGAGTGCTGGCTGGCTGGCCTGTAGAACATGCAGTCCTTGCCTCCCAATCTCAAAACTAACAGGATTTTAAGAGGGCAATGCCTTCTTACAGTTGTAGATTCTGTTATCACTGGCTGTTGTCTGAGTTCACCCTTGAGTTACAAAGGGTGTTTTCTCTAGATCCCTCCTTAACATTTCATGAATATTAGGGTATATTAATTTCTGTGGATTTGTTGATGGGATGTTATGGTATAGTACGTATCAGATAAATACTGGAAGAAAATTGGATTAAAGAGGGAGCCAGTGGGTTGTGTTAAAGTTTTGCTAAACATTCCCAATCCAGAAAAGGAACTGAATTATTTTATTTAATAAGAATGCATGATTGAAAGAGAGATGGATAGAATGGACCATTAATACAATTTTTTTCAGCTGAGACTAAAAAATTGTTGTACTTTCTGGAGTTTTAATGTTAACATTAGAGATGGGATACAGTAAGAGTTTATTTCTGGTTATTGTAAATATTACTGTAATCCAGGACAGGAAAACTTTCACATTACCAGTGAAGAAAATGAATCTGACTCTGATTTTTAGATGACCATTCAGTGTAGGCCTGGTAGAAAACTTAAGACTTCATATGCTTCTTCTCAGCCCTGACAGAACTTGCTTAAAGCCTACCTGATTAAGGCAGGATAAGAGTTTAAAACAGAAATTAAATCTCTACTTTCGAAAGACTAGAACAGACACTGGAGATCAGAATTGGCCCAAGGGTGTTTATATATCTGCTGTCAAAGGTGAATTAAACTTCTGCTACTGCATCACTTGTGCCTTAGCTTATGCTAAAAAGCATAAGAGTAGCACATCATTTATTGATGTATCTTAACAATTTATATCCTGCCTTTCAGTCAATTGGTTTCCAAGGCAGCTTTCAATGGACTAAAACAATACAGTGGTCTCTGCAGTATCTGGGCACTTGCAGCACAGCCGGCAAGAAGCTCCCTGTAGCTGCCTATTCTCCAGTCAATGGTGAAGCAAGGTCAATGGAGTTCTCCCTGGAAAGAAGGAACAGTTTTCCACTGACCCTTAGTTCTCTGGCCAATGATAGAGATCAGAGTGTCTTTCCCTTTTCTTCTACAGAGCATCTGGCAGTTACAGTAGAGGTCTTTCTGGTAGGAAGGAGGGGACCGTGATCCTTACAGGTGTTCATTCTCTGGCTGATGGCTTAGGCAAGGCTGATTTTCCTCTTTACATAGTAGTTTTCATAGGGAAGCAATGCAAAGCAGTCTGTGATCAATAGCTTAGTCCTCTTTAATCCGAAATGATCAAGAATTGATTGAGATACTACTTTGCTATTTTCATTATGAATGCCTGTCACTTCTTTACTTTCTCCCCTTTGATAGCTCCTTTTATGCCCTTGGCAGCCAAAAGAGAACTGAAGGCTCCTCATTAGGACTCCCAGGATAACATCCAACCAACAAAATGTTAAGCTGCCTCTGTGTGCCTGCTCTAAAAGTATAGATGCAAGATGTTTGCATAGCTGAGGTGGGTATCACTGGAATCTTAGCATCCTGGGCATCAGCTTAGCCTGTCAAACAGAGGTAACTGAAGAAGTGAAACCTGCCTTACACATGCTCATGATGGAATAAATATTAATCTTTAAATTGCCACTAGACCAATACAGCTATCCCACTAGAATTTGCCTAGCCTGCCCTCTACACCTGGACCAGAACTGTTGGAGATGAACCTATACAAAATCCCTGCTCTAGTATAAAATAAAATAACATTATAGCACAAACAGCTGCAGTTAAGTTTACTTGTTTAGAGTCACAGCAAGGTCACAGCCACCATTCAACATTAGATGGGGCTGCCACATGTCCAGTGGGGTAGGCGTCAAAGTAATTAATAGAAACCCTGTGCCCTGTTGTTGGCCCTCCACAGAAACTGGTTGACCACTGTCTAACTAAATGGACCACAGGTCTGATCCAGCAGGGCTCTTTTTGTGTTCTTAACTCCGTGATTTCCGAATAATGAAAGGGGAATTTCTGTAACTTCTTTAAACCTGTAGCCCAGGCCTATGCATCGATCAGTCCTTTAATTTAGGCAAACATACCATTTTCAACAGTCATGATCAGTTGTGAGCTGAACCTTGGAGCTCCTTGCCATCATACCCAAGCAAGTTCCAGACAGCTTTAGATATGCAGCAGTAGCAGTGATGAAGTTTCATTTCAGTATGTATTAAAGTCATTTTTTAATCTTAACAGTAGCTGAAATAGATTCTCCCTTATGGTCATGGATGGTCTTTATTTATTTATTTTATTCCCTTCAGTTATACCCCGCTTTCTTTTCCTGTGGAGACTCAAGGCAGCTTACATCATTCTCCTTGCCTTCATTTTATCCTCACAACAATCTTGAGAAGGTTAAACTGAGAGTGACATGGGCAGTGTCTGTGTGGGGGGGAGAACTATGACTTCAAAAATGCACCATTGCAAAATATCCTCAATGACACTGATTTAGACAGAAATCAAATGATACGCCTTTAAAAAAAGCAACACTGTCTCTTTATAATCATTGGCTGGCTCACTGGTTTGTACCATTTTGCTTTAAATGATTCACTGTCAAGTGGCACGCAGTGATGACAGGTCTGTGTTTGGTGGAACTGAGACCCCAGTGAGCTGTGAGAGAATGTGCATGTGTGAAATTCTGCCAAACATACTTTGCCATATTGAATGCATGGAAATACCCCTCCAAACAGGCTTTCGCTACTCATGAACAGCTGAACTGGTCAATTAAAAATCAGCTTCCTGCAGAATGCGAGTCAAACCTGAGGGTGCTCAAACATCCCTGGTTTTAAGGGGTCTGTTTTTACTTTCCTGCTATTATCACGTGTTGCTCTTTTTAGATAGTTTATATTTTTATTGTTGTTGTTGTTTTCTGTTCTCCATCTCAGGAATTCAATGAATTGAGGTTATAGGATATATATAACCTCAATTAAGATTTCAAAGCACATTGTTATCCTAATAATCCAAGTATGCTAACAATGAGAATAGAATTTAGGAAGGTTTTTAAAAAAAAAAAAAAAAATTACAGCACGCAGTGAATGTCTAAGGTAATTCGTTGATTGTTACCCAAATTCTGTTTTTGAGAAGTAAACGAGCACATTTGTGAATCTCTCTTTAGTTCAAAATTTTAAATAGTAATAACAATTAACAAAAGCACAATTGATCTAATTTGCACTGTACATGACAGGAGCACATTTTTAAAAAGACGCTTACAAATTAACAATATTTAATGTACTGAACAGTTCGGTATGTAAAAGACCTACTATGATAATGCCTATAAACAGAACTATACTTTATTTTTTAAAATCCCTGTTGTGCCCTTTAACCCATTTACATGTGGATATTTACAGTGAAAACAATGGCTAAGTCTGAGTAAATGTTATTTGGGATTGCTGAAAGGCAAAGGTTATGTGTATAATGCTGTTGATTTGACTCTTATGATACAGATTACTGAGGGGTGCTAGGATTTTGCAGAGTGATATTTCCATGCAGCAGCTTCTATTAAGCTCAACAAGATTATTTTTCTTGAAAACTGAAATCACCCTTCCTGTCCTGGGAAGTGCTTCAGCATGGAAAAAATTGTTGATATGGATGAGTGACTTTGATGTGGTGCTCCAGAGATATAACTGTTGCCCTTTATATAGCACAGGTCAAATTTGAATCTAGTTCAAGCAGGCATTAGTCACAGACAAGGGATATAGCTTTCAAAGTCTAACAACTAGGACTCACATGGGGACACCACTGCAACTCCCTCAGCAGCAAATGAACAGAATCCAAATGTGGTCTGTCAACTTGTCCAGCAATAAGCTTCTGTACAAACTGAGGACTTAGGCTTCAGGCAGCACCAGACAATATTTATAGGATCCATTCATTAGTTGGTGGACAAGAGACAGGAAGGGTCTTTGTATCCATGACTTCAGTTTCTATGAAGACACTGGAGGTAATTGATGTGGTGGGCTAGTTGACCAGATGTGTCATTATTAACATTAGGAGTGTGCATTCAGAAATCCCCGAGCCAAAAATATACATGAAAGTCTGTTAGAGTCTAGGTGCAAGCTGAGCCAGAGTCCAAAGTCAGAGTCAAGATTCAGTATGGATGGTCAGTTACCAAAGAGCAGAGTCCAATTCAGAATGTGCTCCAGAAAGCAAGGTCTAGCAGTCCAAGGTCATATACAGGACCAAGCAGGTCCAATATCCAAGTCCATAGCTGGTCCAAAGGCCACTGGAGCAGAGAAGAATCAAGCACTGTGGTCACTGAGTCCACCAGGTGGTAACTTGTTGCTTCCACACTGAGCAGTCTCCCTTGATTGGCTTTTATAGGCATCTGTTGCAAGGTCTTCCTTGCAGCCAACTGCTTGGGAGTAACCTTGCAGCGTCTCATCATCAGCAAGCAGCTGGCGTCAGGCCAGGAGACATGCACTCAAAAGGTGTGGGTGAAACTGGAAGACTGGTAATGACCACCTGGGTATCTGGAAGGTGCTGTTTGCTCTGAATCAGCTGTCAGCTGTGAACTCTGACAAGCCTGAAGTTCATCTTCTTGCTTGCCAGTTTCTGCTGCTTCAGAGCTGGCTATACAAGACACCTCTTCTCCTGAAGAGTCCTTCTCGTCAGACTGACCCATGACAAAGTCACTGTTTTGGACTGTTACTGTGATTTTCTGAAAAGGGGAAGAGAAAGGGGAAGAGAAAACTTAACCCAAAAGAATGAATTAAGAACCTAGAAGGTTAAATGAATCCAAATTATATTTAAAACTACTAAATATAAGACATGAATATTTATCAAATATACAAAAAAGTATTACAAAATGATTTAAAAGCAATTACAGGCCCAAACAGAGCCACAGTACAGGTTAAAATCATACAGTTATCTCAAACAAAGACCATATGTGACCCTGACCAAATGTGTTTCAGCCTTATGGCCTTCTTCAGTGGTCAAGCATAGTTATTACACATTAGCTCCAGACATTGCAATAATATTACAAACAATTACACAATATGTTTAGGACAAGTTGGAATTGTTTTCTAATCAATATCCATGACTCAAGGCAGAGATAATTAAGAGGCGTCATTTGAAATCACCTTCTGCCCTATTCAGGTACACTTGAGTGGTAATTCAACTGTGTGCCTTCCTATTCTGGTCCAAAGGAAATCACTTTCAAATGCAGTATGGAGCCAATGTAATGTAGTAGCGTATAGCCTACGACTATGTTACATTGGCTCCATACTGCACTTGAAAGTGATTTTCTTTGGACCAGAATAGGAAGGCACACAGTTGAATTACCACTCAAGATATGTATACCTGAATAGGGCAAAAGGTGATTCTGATTGAAGCAGTGAACTTCCAGACAACTTGTAAAAATATATTAGGTACCTTAGCCCTTGGACTCTCATGCCCTGACCCTTCACCTCCACCACCCCCTCCAAGAACTGTTTACATAATAGTACTAATTACTAATTAAGGTACCTCTACAGTGGCCATCCAACATCAAGACATGTACCATAACAATTGGATTATTCATCTCATGCAATTGCACACATGCATGCATACTCTTTTAAAGCAGGAGCTGCTCATGCTTGCCTGCAACTGGCGAACTCAGCACTTGCAGGGCAGGTGTGCATGGCACCTGTTCTTTTAAAGTGAGGCTGAGGACAACTGTTGGGGGCAGGGCTTCCCCCCACCAGCCAACTGGTCGGCATCTGGGGGGCAGACCCAAAAATCAGGGATTTCCCACTCCCACCTGGGGAGTGGCATCCCTAAACTAAGTGCACCTGCACCAAAAGGCACCTAATTTAGGGGTCTGGAAAATCAAATCCCTGTGGTCATCCTGCTTGAACCTTCATTAGTATTTAGATTAGAGGGAGGACTCTATTTTGTGCAAATTTGGTAACATTATCTTTAAAAACAGCTGTCACAGATCTGCAAATTGGTTCTCCATTGAAAACAATGGTCCTAAAATTCCAGAACCTGAAAAAACACAAGTTTTTGAATCCTGAACTGGTACCCTCCTACCCCAAAATCAGTAATCATGGTAAACATTTTTCCCAACCTCCAGATTGGAAATTATAGTATATTTTTTTCTTGAAGTACTTCCAAATACGTGTCCCAAAGATCCAAATTGATAACAATGTAAAATACTTGTTCACTGCATGGAAGAGAGAAAGCTGAATTGCCAACTACCTTTATATTTTTGATTCTGTTATGCAGCTGCATCACTCAGAGCATTTGCTCCCTTTCTGTTTCCGTATATTAATAAACTGTGGCTGGGAGGATGAGTCAGGTTAAGAAACTGATGCAACATTAAGATATTCTGAGGCTGTGGACATGGTAGATTCCAGCTGTTTGGAGGTAGTGTAGAACTCTTATTGCTTGTAACACACAACTTCATTTTTTAGGTATTGTCATAGTCTTAGCTTTGAAGATTTTCATAATGCCCAACCTTGTTCTTCTTTACATTGCAAAACCATTTACAAAGTAGGAACTTTTTTAAAAAAAGTATTGTCTCAGACGTGAAATTGCTTGTAAACACAAAGTGCAACAGAGGGGCTATATTTCAGTGGGAGACCCTATGCTTTACAAAAGGTCTCGGTTTTCACTGCCAGAGTTGGGAAAGGCTGTAACTCACTGGCAGAGCAACTCAGTTTCCATATAGAAGGCCCCATGATCAATCTGGGTATCACCAGTGATGGAAGCAGGAGAGGAAAAGACCCCTCTTTCATTATGGTCTTAGAAGAAAAAACTGGATGCAAACAAGCTAGATCAGGGGGTGTCAAACCTATGGCTTGCTGGCTGGAATTGGCCCACCTAGGCCTTTAATCTGGCCTGGGAGTGGGCTCTCTTTTCTCCTCCCTCCCCTGCCCATCCTCACTGTTCTCAGCTTGAGTATTGCCCTGCAAGGCTTTTTCATGCCTTTTATGAACTGTAATAAAGTACGGACTGTGCAAAGTCTGCTTAAGGAACTGTAAAACATGGTGACCCACTATGAAGCCAGTTGAGACTGCACCCTGAGAGGAAGACATATTCCTTTCTTCACTGCTGCTCCAGTGGCCATCCAAGGTTGCCTGCTCTTTCATCTGATGGTGATTGAATCAGTTCCACAGTATGCACAAAGTATCAAAAGCCATGCCATGCCAGAGCATGAGGATAAAGGACTCCAAAACACCATTAGGAGACCTCTCCAATGCAAACAGGCAGACCCCTTTCCCCCCACATACCTGCAAAGCTACACGTAGCTCAGAGACTCTATTCGTAGTTGCTTAGCAACTATATCACTCGCCCATCAAGGACCTGGCTAAGACCATCAAGAAGACAATGTCCTTGGCCTGATGACTCATCTCACCTACACCCAGGTGCCAGCCACAAGTTAAGCTTCTAGCTCTCAATAACGACCACTCCTTAGCTCCCCTCCCCTATTCCTTCCAGCCAATAGTATGTATTCAGGGACGGACTAACCAGGAGATGTGACCAGGTGATATGGCCAGCCCCCACACCCCCTCATAAAAGGGGCAACCCGACCACATGCTTGACCCTTCTGCTCTATGACCTCTATCTAAGCCTTATCCCTCTTATGTCCAGCTTGCTATCCCAATACTCTTCCTCCATCTTTAAACTCTAGGTCTGCAGCCAGAGTTCCACGTGCTGCTTGCTGGTTCAAGCCACATGTCCCTTTTTCATTTCTCTCCCTCCTTCTTCCATTGGAATGGCTCATTCGACAAAGACAGGTAATTATTGCCACACCAACGAACTCCTGCTCATGCAACCGTGCTGAATATCTCTCTTTATTTTCCTAGTCTTGATTAATTGAGTGTGTGTATGTGTATTGTTTTTGTGTGGAGAAGATTTCTAGTAAAAGGACTTTAATTCCAACCTAATACGGTCTCCATGTCTGTTACTGGTAACTCTGGAAGGGCGGAACCTCTGTATACACAGGTGATCGCTCCCTGATTGCATATTGATAATAACTCACAAATCCCCTAATTTTGATAAGAACTAAGAGCAATCAGGCTAACATGAGCTGCCTGGGAGTATAGACAGCAGAGGGTGGGGCTGCCTCTGAGCAGAGAGCATTGGGCGGGGCTGCTTCTGAGAGCAGGAAGCAGAGGACAGGGCTGCCAAACTTCCCAGCCACTGCTCCAGTCTCTGTAGTTTTCCTCACAGATAGGAGATGGGAGGGGGTCTTTCTGCTGTGATCCTTGTGCTTCTTTTTTATTTTAAAACTTGCTTTGCAAAATCCCACTATTCCCCCACCTTTCCAATTTAGATAGGCACATTTTAAGGGTATCGGGGGAGGTTTGGGACCAACCAGCATTAAAATATAGATTTCTGCACACTCAAGAGACTCCAGTTTTGCAGATAAATATTAGTTTCACACAGACCCTCCTAATGTGAAGCTTCCAAGGAATAATAGCAAAACAAGCGCTGAAGAGGACACCCAAAATTATTATCTCAAACCACCCTGTAAAAAAACCCCTGAGACTCTGGAGAGCCACTGCCACTCTGAGTAGACCAGGGGTGGGGGGGAGATTGTAATGCTCAGCCATTTCATGTTCATCCCCTGGATCCTAGGCTCAGACCATTTATATTTATAGTTTATATTTTTAAGGGGGGAAGAGGTTTGGGACTAACTACAGTTAAACTAAAAATAAAAAATCAACAAACTCAAGGAACTTCAGTTTCGCAGAGAAATATTAGTTTTAATGCACACACCTTCCTAATCCGGGGCTCCAATAGAATAGCTGCTATGATATCTTTAATTATGTTTGTTTCTTTTATAAAATTTATATCTCTGCTACCTGGCATTACATTTTATGACACACATGGCCTGGCCCGACAAAGCCCAATTTATGTCAAATCCAGCCCACATAATAAATGAGTTCGACACCCTTGGACTAGATGGGATTCAATGCTTTGACTTGGTATAAACAGCATCAAGTGCCAGAAATTTCTCTCAGAATTCTGCTTACATATAAACCTACTGTTAATTTCTTCAAAGGCTTATTTTTGTTATGAAACACACCCTAAAAATCCACTCCAAATAAAAGACGTTCCTGCTCTTGTAGTGTAGAAGAAAACATATAAAACCATGAAAGAAAGGATATTCATCACTGTCAAGGGCAATCCAACAGCAGTCTGTCCAAAGCAGACCTTTTCTATTGCTTATAGCAATCAGCAAATTAAAATGAATCTTGTAGGGGTGCTAATTAAATCAGCAAAATATTCCATCTTATAAGTATTAAGCCCTCAGTGAGATGCATTTTCCAGATGCACCTTAGAACTTCCTAGTGCAAATTTGGGTAAGGGGAAGAGAAATGTAAAAATCAAGTAACATGCTTGAATGTTCTTTTGAAAACACAAAGTTCATGACAATTTGTGGTTCACGAACTGGGCACACCTCAAACTGAACCACATTTTCCCGGTTCATGCCCATCCCTAGTTCTGATTCACAGAAGCTTCTGCTGAAATCAGTTTTCATGGTCTTTAAGATGCCACCGGACTCCTTTTCATTGTGTTGCTGTAAACTAACACCCATATAAAATGTTTAACACAGAAAGACTTCTAGCTTTTGTAATGCACTCATTTTCAATGGCTTTTAAAAGTTTATCCATCAGAATCTGAAATGCTATGAGTGGGGTGACCAAAAGAGTCACTGTATTGAATCAAACAACAGGATAATATTTGCTTTCAAAACAATAGTGTTTGATTTCTCTTTTTTATATCATTTACTGAGATTTCTGTCAAATGTTATTGTATGTCTCCTGAACTTTTGTCTGTTAGTTTTGCTGTAGGGCTCATCATCCATTTAAAGGAAGCCACCTACCCACACATCTTGAAAATAGCAGTACATTTGTCTTTGCTGTATACATGTGGACTGAAGCCTAGCAAATGTTACCCAAAATTCTTTTTTAAAAATTCACTTTCTTTTTCATTTACTATAGATGTTTAGTCTGTTCAGGATCCACCAAATTCATCTCAACTTCCACACTGGGGAAAGTTTACTAGCAATTCCATTTTTGTTTAATCTGCTAGTATCTTACAATATAATAAGGTCAGAATTCATGCTTATTGGACAGTAATGCCACAATGTTCCTTAATGTGGTATAAAGTAATTATCTTTATGCTGGTTAATTAGATGAACTTTGTATGGATTTTTGGATTCAACTCTATGAATGAATTTTATCCAAGTCTCATAGTCATCTGTTCAGCCCCATAGCAAAGATTTACTGAATGGAGCTGTCTCTGTCAGTGGTCTACCAATTTGACTCTAAGGACAGATATTAAAAATGGAAGAAAAGAGAAGGCATACCAAGACAGGCATTCACTACCAAATTTTCTGTGCAGAACTTCTGAGAGGGGAGGCAGACAAAATTCCAGGTAAGTCCTGGTAAAATATTTCTGGGGTACAGCTATAAATTCATCAATACTGAAGGGCAGGAAAAACGGGACACCATCTCTTGTGTGTCTCAGGGGGAGGTTCATGTATGCCACCCTGAGTTCTTTGGACAAATAAGATATACATAGAAAGAACAGAATAGGAACAAATTTATGGCACACATTATTAGCCTTTTCATGCTGACAACAAGCCATGTGATTTGGATTGGATTGGATTGGATCTGGATGGTGAAGAAGGGTCACAGGGAATCCTTAGTAGTCCATGGCAGCTTTCAAATGCTGCAGCCTAGAAGAATATGTGAAAAATGATGGGGATATTGCCTAACAACGCAGACTGGGGTGTTAAGATGGCTCAGGCACAAACCAAGATGATCAGCCTCATTGCCTCCTCCCACAAACTGGTGGCACTGGAGGAGGTGGCAGCTGGTGAGCTGACACTAATCAATGTTGCTGCTGAAGAGTCCAAGCCAAATGACCCCTGAGGCACTGAAAGGGATGAGAGATTAACTATGCTTGTTCCTGTCTGCCAGTGGCTCTCCAGGGCAGCAGCCTACTAGGATATGAACTTGTAAGTTAAATGGACAGTGTGGCTTGGCTACCTACGACCCTTTCAGCCGAATCCAGTTCTTGTGCTACCTATACCACATCACTTGGGCAGAACTGAGATTCTTTTCTTTTGGGTTGAGATTAACACCTGTCCTTAGTGAGTATCCAGGCAGGAGGGATGGGAGCTGCAGTTGGTCACGCCTCCCTACTTTATTCATAGACCACCCCAGAATCTTGGGCTTAGCACATCAGATAAAAATGTTAGACCTTACAGGGACAAATGTGAACTGTACAAGCACTATGATTCCAAGAATGTTTACGCTTGGTACATAAGTATCTTAAACGACTTAGCTTCATATTTATCATTTTACTCAATGTAAATAAACAATGGGAAGATAAGTCCAGGTTAGAGTCTCTCCATATAACGGATATAAAAGGAAACCTTCAGGTACCAAAGTGTCTTACAATATCACAAAACATCACTTGTTTAACATTAGGAGTCATGTGACATAGCTTGCAAAGCAACATGCGGTCTTGTAATGAAATGCAGCTACTTCAATTTCATGAAAGTTGAAATGTGTGAAACCATTTTGCAAAGCACAGTGGAGTAACCTGAGATTCCAGCAGTAAACTGCAGACCCCTTGTTCGCTTGCCTTTTTTTCAATCCATGATGATTTGACTCCAGTTTTCTTTCTGGTTTCCTAGTAACATGAACATTACAATATTTTAATACAAAAGGACAGGTTGTCCTTTTTATTCTTTAAGTCTATCAGACTACAAAAAGAGGTTGGACAGCAAATGGAGAAATTACCACTTTTTTTCCCTAGTGACAGCTCCTGCACCTTTAACAGATATGCAACCCCAGCCAGAGTTCTTGTGTTCTCTGATCCCATCAAAAGTCTTCAGATTGATTTACAGCCAAGCCACCTCAGTGACCCCCATTCATTATCCCTTTATGAAACCATTCACTTACTTGAATGGATAATGTAATCCCAGGTAAAGCAGGATATATGTTACATTTATTGATACTCTGAAAAAATAGAAAAGAATTGGGAGGTGACAGCATTCATATACTAGCCATGGTTATTTTAAACTACCACAAATTACAGTCATTTATTTATGTTCCTCACTGAAGATTTATTTATGGCCAATTTCAAGAATAAACTCCTGAAGACAGATTTGTGGAATAAACTATGGGTATTTGTTCAATAGTAAGGACTGGATTTGAGAAACATTTATGCATTGAAAGGCATCCATGGAAATGCACAAGCCAGGTACACCAAGAGGGCTTCAAAGGCTAAAGACGATGAGTGCACATGCTGTTGTGCATAGTTATATTGACCACAATCAAAATGTAACACTTGGTGTTCCACAACATGTTTTTAAAATGTGTACAGTGTAGGGACATGCACCCCAGGGAGCTCCAGATTGGCTGAAACTTCCCATGGTGTGCACCTGGACAGAAGAAAGTGTATTTTCTTAATATAATATGTGAATCAATCCTCAGAGACAAAGAGCTTGTTGTAGGATGTAAGTATTGGGGGGGGGATTTTACTGGTGTGATTCATCAGTAATACTAATGATGAAGGGAATGACCAACTAAAGATAAAAGAGAATCAGGGAAATGTTTGGATGAAAGTATCAGAAATTACAGGACAACAGGAAGCAGAGAAGAAGACATTCATATGATTAAAGGGAAGGGAATTTGCTTAGAAGTGGGTATGAGTAGCTATTTGAATTCTAATGGGAAATCTGGAGGAAGAGTACAGTCTAGTGATGGTGTGGGTGTCACTGCAGATGATGCAGCGGCTCATATGTCTCCAGTGGTTTGGGCCCCTGTTGCTGTTCTCTTTCAACTGATCAGTCAAAAAGGCAGTGGACCATTCTGGATCAGTGGTTCTGACAACAACCTATGGAGAAGAGAATCAATAGTTCTGGTGCTAAATGTGAGTTATGCTAACACACTGCAATTTAAGCAATGTGAACTCTGCACAGTACAAACAATACAATGCAAACCAATGACTCCCATCTGGATGGCCTTACTATCAAATGCCTTTTATTTTACAAACCATTGGCTATGGCTGAAATTATAGCAGAGTAATGTCTCTCATTACTTTGTGACTCACATCCTTAAAGCTCTGGCACAGACAATCAAAACAGATGACCAGTCATTTTGCCAAGACTGCCTGCCCTGCCCACAGACACACACTCACACCAAATACAAATGCCTCACAGTCAGTTTGCAATACTTGCAGCTACATTGATCATCCCTTTTGTAAGCCCCTTGGTTGCATGCATTAATCTACTAGGCTGCTCATATGAAATATGCACAAGCTTGAAGTGTCTGAAGTTGCAGACACCCAGAAAGAATGACTCAGACCTGTCTGATCAGGTCTGCTTTCACTCCCACCAGATTATGCATATCAACCATTTTTTCCTCAGAAACATGTTGCTTTAAGAAAACATTTCAGCTAAATTGAAGTAAGTTATTATCCCTCCTGCCACGTGCTCTGATTATTATTTTATGCTAAGTTTTGTAAAAAAGCAATTTCTGAGAAAATATGTCTTTACATATCTCTTTAAAACATGATAAAGCAGCTTTGAATGCTAGTTGCTTCAGGCTATCACCACAAGTTCTGCCTCTTGAACTGCAGGATACAGCTCTGTGTAATTCAAGAGATATGGGCAAATTGGACATGAAACTTTGTTTCTACCATGCCACAGTTAAGGATATCTTATGAGTAAGGTTAGAAGAGGGTGTGCTTGGCTGACTAGTCAGTTTATATCTGGATTCCCTTGTAATCAGATTCTTAGGATGAGAGTTAGGGCAAAGTAGTTAACATCCATATTTGTAAAACTCCCAGGTCCAGGATCATATGACTTGAAACAAGTGAAAAGTCAGGTTGTATAATATTATAAGTGCTTTTGATTTCCTTTCTGAAATTAATAATTTACTTCTAATTTCTCAGCACTTCCCCCCAATATATCACCCTTTTATTTAACAAATAAGCCATGTTCACATTACAGTGAACACAGGTACATTCTGTATTTTTGAGCATATGAAAGTTAGTAAGAAAGGGCCAAAATGCATTGGTTTTGCCAATAAAACCAGCTGGGGACTATTACTTGCATACATTATTTATAGTGTAGTGGTTAAGTGCGTGGACTCTAATCTGGGAAAACCAGGTTTGATTCCCCACTCCTCCACTTGCACCTGCTGATGTGATCTTGGGTCAGTCACATGCTCTGGCACAGCTGTTCTTGAAAAAGAGCAGTTTCTGTCAGAAGTTCTCTCAGCCCCACCTACCTCACAGGGTGTCTGTTGTGGGGAGGGGAAGGGAAAGGAGTTTGTAAGCTGCTCTGAGACGCCTTTGGACAGTGAAGGGCGGGGTATAAATCCAATTTCATCTCTCTTCTTTTCTACTATTTATGGTCAACCTTTCTCACAGGGACTCAAGGCGGATTCCACATATTGAATCAGTTCAACCAACAAAATGGGACATTTAATAAACTATGTATTAGGATTGGAAAAGTCTGGAACCAATCATAATTAACTGAAGCATACAATGACACATTAAGCAGTGCAAAATTATATAACAGGATCCTATTTATAGTAAGCTGTACACAGCAGTGTAGACCACAGTCCCTAATGATTTATCCAAGAAAGTTTGTGAACCATTTTGTACAATGCAACCCTATTACCTGTGCGGAAAAGCTATCTTGAGTAATTCAGTTTTGCATAGTTTGTGGGAAGTCAGGAGATTGGGAGCCTTCCTGCCCTACTTGAGCAGGCCATGGTTGAAAGTGGGGGCTACAACAGAGAAAGCATATGTACAGGCAGTAGCTGATTTTGCCCGTTTGCAGATTGGCAGCTACAGTAGACCCTGCTTACATCAGTAAAGCTGATGTGGCAGAACAAAAGGAGAAAGGCAGTCTTGCAGATATGAGGGTCCAAGGCCACGAAAGGCTTTGTATGTGACAGCCAGTACTTTGGATTGCTGGTTGAGAAGGTGGAGGTCTTGAAGGTCATTGTTTTCCTCACTTTTGATGGCATTCAGGTAGCAGTCCAAAAGTCACAGTCCAGGGTCCAATAACACAATCAAAGGCAAAGTCATAAAGCAGTCCAAGGTCTCAATCCAGGGTCATGTTACGTATTCCAAAAGCAGCCCAAGGATCAGGTAATGAGAACAGCTAAAAAGCAGGTCAAGCAACTGGCAGCATTGTCAGCAAAATTAGGATGGGCACAAACTGAACAACAAGGCAAAATTCATTATGAATGTTGTTGTTTATGAACGGAAATTTCTACAAACTTTCAGAGCCATTTGTGGCGGTTTGTGGATGGAGTAGAAAGCACTGCTTTCTGTTCATCATAACAGCTGCAAAAAAAGCTGAGTGGTGTGGAGAAACTTCCCACTGCTCAGCTGTTTCAGGCTGTCTTGTGCAGTCCCTTTAAATTTTAAAAAGCCTGCAGAAGACTGCCTGAAAAACAGCTGCAAGGCAGGGAGGTGCTCCCTGCCACACAGCTGTTTTAGGCTGTCTTTAGGGGCCTGCATTCAGATCTTCCTGAGCCAAAAATATACCTAGTATTTTTCAGGTATATTTCAGCATTCCAAAAGTATCCAACCCAAAAGGTTTTTCAGGGAAAATGAAAAAGAAATCCCAAAAAAATCCTAGATATTTTTGGAACCAAGAAGATTGGGGGAAACAACTGAGAGGTGGTCTGTCATCTGTTTTCCCCTGCTTCTTTGGCAACCTGTCATTCCTGGTCCTGCAAGGATTTCACTCCAGGGATTAACACTGATCATTGCTGAACAATTAGGCAAGCACTTCATCTTCCCTCTTGAGTTGTCAAGCATTCTCTCCTCCTTCTATGCTCTGCTGGTTTGGGAGATGCCAGAGGAGATGGAGACATCAGCTTTAGTGGTGTCTCTTTCTTCTCCTGGAAGACTGAACAACATGGCTGTGACTGGGAAGCGTTCTTACTTCCCGATTCTTCCTCCATTGGGTCTGCTTCTGGACCCTGCTGCTCAGGTGGGGATTCCATTGGTCTGGGGCCCAATTATTTGATTCCTACTCCTCCAAGTTGGCAGCTAGCTGGCCCATGACAATATGCTCCCACTCCTCACCTGTGTTTTGCAGCTCTGCCGCTCCTGGGTTCATCTCAGGTCTATTGGACTCCCCCCCAAAAATTGGGATTTCTGAAAAATCCTGGATCAGAATACTTTGCTGGTATTGAGATCCAGGATTTTTTTTGGAAATCCTGACTTTTGGGGGGTCCAATAGATCCAGACAAAAATAAACCAGAAAAAGTTAATGCACACCTAGCAGTCTTGTACAGTCTCTTTAGACTTGAAAGGGATTTCAGAAGACAGCTCAAAAACAGCTGTGGGGCAGGGAGGCCCTCCCCCTACTGAGCTGTTTTGGGCTTTCTCCTGTTTAAAGGGACTACAGGAGACAGCCTGAATCAGCTGAGCAGCAGGGAGCAAGTGCACCCTGAAGCTCAGCTGTTTTTCTGGCTATCTGCAAACCCCATTGAAAGGGATTATGTTTCTTTTAACTGGGTTTGCAGGGCCACAAACTGTGAACCAGTTTGGTTTGTGAACTGGTCTCCTGGTTCAGTTTGTGGTTCAGACACAAACCACAAAGTGAACTGCATTTTCCCAGACCATGCCCGTCCCCAAGCAAAACTGCAGACAAGTTGATTCCACCCAGGCTTCAGATTCTCTGCATCCTAGGGTAGCCAACTCTGGGTTGGGAAATTCCTGGAGATGTGGGGGATGGAGCCTGTGGTGGGTGGGGTTTGAGCTGGGGAGGGACCACAGCAGGTTATAATGCCATAGAGTTTATCCTCTAAAGCATCCATTTTCTTCAGGGGAACTGATTGTCTAAAAATCCGTTGTAGTTCCAGGAGACCTCCAGGCCCTATCCACAGGTTGGCAATCCTATTGCAGCCTTATATAGGGAGTCTCTCTACAGGTGTGGATGTTTCCCACATAAGGCTCTTCACTGCAAGCTGACTCAGCTCCTCTACTCATGAGGAGTTGTTGTTGTTGTTCAGTCGCACAGTTGAGTCCGACTCTTCGCGACCCCATGGACCAGTTTACGCCAGGCCCTCCTGTCTTCTGCTTTCCGCTGAAGTTTGCTCAATTTCATGTTCGTTGCATCGATGACACTGTCTAACCATCTCATCCTTTGCCGTCCCCTTCTTCTTTGACCTTCAATCTTTCCCAGCATCAGGGTCTTCTCCAGTGAATGCTCCCTTCTCATTTGGTGGCCAAAGTATTTGAGCTTCAGCTTCAGGATCTGGCCTTCCAGGGAGCAATCAGGGTTGATTTCTTTTAAGATTGACTGATTTGATCTCCTGGCAGTCCAAGGGACTCTCAAGAGTCTTCTCCAGCACCATAGTTCAAAAGAATCTATTCTTCGGCGCTCGGCCTTCCTTATAGTCCAACTCTCGCAGCCATACATTACTACGGGGAATACCATTGCTTTGACCATGCGGACTTTTGTTGGCAAGGTGATGTCTCTGCTTTTAATCATGCTGTTTAGGTTTGCCATCGCTTTCCTCCCAAGGAGCAGGCGTCTTTTAATTTCATGGCTGCAGTCACCATCTGTACTGGGGACCAAATCCTATGATGACGCATTAGTCTCTTCCACCACTTCCTTAGCAGAGGAGAGGCTAAGGGCTGCCAGGTCCACACTCCTGCACCTGGTCCATGCCAGCCCTACACCTTCTCCTTGGTGTCGTGGTTAAGTGTGTGGACTCTTATCTGGGAGAACCGGGTTTGATTCCCCACTCCTCCACTTGCACCTGGTGATGTGACCTTGAGTCAGTCACAAGCTCTGGCACAGCTGTTCTCTCAAGGACAGTTTGTGTTAGAGTTCTCTCAGCCCCACCTACCTCACAGGGTGTCTGTTGTGGGGAGGGGAAGGGAAAGGAGTTTGTAAGCCACTCTGAGACGCCTTTGGGCAGTGAAGGGCGGGGTATAAATCCAATCTCTTCTTCTCTTCTTCTTCTCCTCTCCTGGGGTGCTTCAGGAAACTGTGGTGGGTCTGGTGGGCAGGTGCATGCTGGTGCTCAAGGCCTGAGGGTTGTGCTGGTTCAGGGGGCAGTGTTGGTATTGACTCAGGGTCCCTTCCAGAAGACTTGAGACTGCAGCCTCATGGGAAGAATCTGCCGAAGTAGGGCTTGGGAGTGAGCTGTCCTCTTTCTCTGAAGAGAACTTATCCACCCATGTAAAGATGGGGTGGTCCATGGCAATATGATCCTTTCATATTTTTAGCAGCCAGAATGGGGGGGCGGGGGTACAGGGTACAAGTAGTGACCTTCACAGATCCTAGGATCTTGTCAACATCCATCATGGAAACTGGGTCAGGATAATCCCTAAATAGACCAGGTGATATATCTATGCTACAGCTGACATCCAGATCAGAGCACATTCTTGATATTTTATCAGCAAAAGATCTGGCAAAAGTATCACAACTAATTGTCTGTTCTTGGGACAGTAAAGGTTCAGATGTAGGCATCCAACAGATGCTGAGCTACATTGAACAATGGAGATGGATGTGAACTTTACGTGTCTTGAATGTAACATGAGAATTACTTAATGCACATATAAAGAAAAATCAAGTGTGCGCTGTAATCCAGCTGTACTTGCATTTACTGTAATTTGTGGACAGGACTATAGAATGAGGGACATGCAGAATTTACAAATGAAAAATTCATGTAAAATCAAGTAGGACTTTATAAAATATAAAATCAAGTAGGAAACTGAGATAAGTGTGATCCATCAGCATGTACTCAAAAAGTACTGAGAACAGCTGGCTGGACTACCATATACGTGGCCAGGCATCGGATGGGGCAGGGCTGACCCATGGGGGTGGAACAAAGAAGGATCCTAGATCCTCACCTCAGATGGTCTGTCTTTCACCTGCATAACTGAATGTGGAGTTCAGAGCCCTGCACCAAAATGTCCCTTAATGCCAATGCATGCCCGCTGCTCTCATGACATAAAGCTGCCAGGAGCTCAGTGCTGTAGAAAACCGTGAAAAGGGCTAAAGCAAAGGTGTACTTTGGTGTAGTGGTTAAGAGTGGCAGACTGTAATCTGGAAAACTGAGTTTGATTCCCCACTCTTCCACATGAAGCCAGCTGGGTGACCTTGGGTCAGTCACAGTTCTCTCAGAGCTGTTCTTTCAGAGCTCTCTCAGCCCCACCTATCTCACAAGGTGTCCATTGTGGGGAAAGGAAGGGAAGGTGATTATAAGCTATTCTGCAACTCCAAGTGAAAGGTGGGGTATAAATCTAACTCTTCTTCTTCTTCTGCTACTGCTGCTTCTTCATGAAAGAGGGTAGCCTCAAAGGCAAAAAAACACGTGGGATAGCTGCTGCATGAAACCATGCAGGATCTGCAATGTGATGGGCCTATGTGCATCTTGCTCTCAGTGGAAGGATCTCCTCCAGCCCTCAATGGCACATCAAGCCAGAAAAGTATAGGGGTCGGAGAACCCATAGCTTTACAGAAAGGGAGATAGCCGACAGGTGAATTCCCATTGTCCTAGGCATGAGCCCCCATTCCATAAGGTATGCCAGGTACTGCAGGAACAGTGCCTCAGATGTAGGTCAAGGGTTGGCAATGCCCAGTGATGCAGCAAAAGACAGGAAAGATGAAATTTCTCATGCATAGGGTGACGGGTAGAAGGGGCAATAGACCAAAGAATTCCCTGCATAATTAATCATTGCCAAGCATCCATAGGTCCTTTGGGAAGCAGTCCAGTTGGTGGTCCATATTGGTGTCCAGGGTCCAGAACGTCTCTTCCTAAAACTGAGAAAAGGCATCTGTGATGCTGTTACTTGCGCCTGCAGTGTATTGGGCTGAGAAGGAGATGTTAGACCAGGGGTGTTGAACTAATTTGTTATGAGAGCCAGATCTGACATCAATGAGATGTCAAGTAGTGGAGATATAAACTTTATAAAGGACACAAACACAATATTTTTTTTTAACTTAAAATAAAAGCATGCTTAAAACATTAGCACTCTTGCAATGTTTTATTTATTTAGCAGTATCTGATAACTGACATCTCTTGCTCTGAGTTATTGCATCGAAATGTCTGTGCTGTTGCAATCTTGAGTATGCTGTTCAAGTGTGTATCTGTAAGCTGCATTGACATTCATCACAGAAATCTCGTGCTCAGAGTTCTGAGTCTAGGACCCAGGTTAAAACATGAAATGGCTGAGCAATTGACGGAGTGTGGCAAAGTAAGCTATGATGCAGCAGCAGAACTGGAAGCAGGAGATGGCCAATTCCACTGCGGACCTGATAGAAGCCCTCCAGGGGTCTGATCCAGCTCCCAGGCCACATGTTTGACACCCTTGTGTTAGACACTAGGCAGGTCAACATGAACCACTGTACCAGCCATATAACCCACTCAGAGCTTGATGACTGATGATTCATAACTGAAAGCCTTCAACAACTTACTCTAACAACTGCTTGATTATCACACCCAAAGAGGACGTGCTTGTCTCTTAATATGTCCTGCCACATGAAGACTACAACCAAAATAGGGAAGAACTCCAACAAGGTGAGGTCCCTAAGAATGGCTGACCAGGCCCAGTGCATGGCCCGTTGTTTTGTGCACCAGTGCCCATTAAAGAAGATGCTGAACCATAACCTGCCAAATACATCCATGTGGACCTGCAAGGAGACCCCGAGAGTGAGGGCTGACTGCCATATAGAAACCCCACTGAAGTGAACCTGAAAACTGAGCCAAACTCACAGGTCCTCCTGTATACCATGTGTAATCCCAATGTGATGGTGGGGAGAAGACACACTGGTGGTGGCATGAGCCAGCCAAGCACAAAAGATGTGCCCCAGAGAAATCACTTGACATGCAAAAGTAAGATGGCCCAGCAACAATTGAATCATTTTGAGAGTACATTTTTTATTGGGTACGACCCTTAAGGGGAGGGTACTAAGAGCAGCTAGGTTGTCTTCAGGCTGATGAGCCCTGCACCGAATCAAGCAAAATTCCTAGCTAGGTTAATTGAGTGGCCAGCCCTTCAGTATGATTCAAGATGAGTGGGACCCCTATTTTGGCTGCTAAGGTCTGAAATGCAGAGAGGTAATTTGTGCATTTCAATGTGCCAGCAGGGCACACAAATAAAAAATCATCCAGGTGGTGATATATACAGCACCACTCACAAATTAAACCAATTAGAAAAAACTGTGAGTGCACCAAGCAACTATAACCACAACTGTAACCTAATTGTATAGGCACATTTATGCCTTAGCCCACAGCGACTGAATTACTATCAGGTGTAAAGAATCAGGAAAATCGTTGAATATATTAATTAATTAACTGGTTCACACCCACTTAGTGTGTATGTGTGTGGAATTAAAATGTACTACTATTTATTTTTGTTATTATTACTGTTTTTAGCATCACAAATTGGTATGGATTCATATGGCAAAACCACAGGCACCTTGAAATGTGGGTTAGCTATAGTATGTCAAAGGCTATTTCCAACATACAACAGAAGTCAACAACATAGCCAGTTTGTCCAATCATATACTGCTGGCAAGAATCACCACAGGCAGGCTTTTCCCCATGGCCAACATAGATGGAAATGGTTGTTACTCCTGCTTTGCCCAAAAAGTCTTTTTTTGAGAAACCTTTTTGGTATTTTTGATTACTTCTTCTGGACAAGATTTAACTGGTAACACTTTTAGCAGAAGTTATTCCAGTAAATACACCTCATCTTCTGAGAGTGTGTATCTTCTTGGCCTGCACTGCAGATCACACCTGCATGGATAGGTTATGTGTGAAAGCCAGCCCACCCTTTGGCAGATTCTGCCCCTTCCAAACCTCCCTGCCTTGCCCTCTCTGGATCTGAACATGACAGGGCTAGGTGAGTCCATGCTATGCTTATTCTAAAACAAACTAAAGTTGTGAGATATTAGGGCAAGCTCTCATACTACCAGTTCTGTAACACTGTTAGATACAATGGAATGTCTATAAATTATAAATTCTGCTGTTACATTACCTCTACATTGGTCTGTAAAAATTAAAGATCTGTCTGTAAAGCATAAAGTCAATTCCATGGGGGGAAAACCATTTAGAGAAAACTTGGAATGGCTTCTGAAATTTATTTATTTATTTTTATTTAGATATTCATGCCCCACATTTTTCCTCTTTGGGACCCAATGTGGCTTACAATACTAATTAGAAAAAACAAGGGGAATAAGAGAAATGAAAGTGAAAGAAAAATCCCCTATTTTTTTCCTATATGGGTTTCTTCACATTTTATTACATCACTATTATTTATTGTAAAGTTTTATTTGTATGATTTGTATGACTGTGACTTATATACTGAAATACGCCTAGAAACTCCTATTTTTTTTTAAAAAAAAACCTATATATAGAATATCTTCCCTACATTAAGATGTTTGATTGCCAGCACCTAGTGCATCTCCCCATGATGTTCACTTGTCCAGTTATAACAGGAAGTAAGAGGGCTATGTTCCCTCTGTTGCCGCTTCTGTGTAGCATGTGAATCTACTCTGGCTGTCTTCATGTGTGCAACAATGCCTGGATTATGAAGAGCACCTTAACCAGTGTCAGTGTGAAGATTCATAATCTCCAGGCTGAGAACTGTGAGAAGCATAAAACTCACACTCCCAGGGACAAAATGTCCTGGGAAAGGCTACAGGAGCAAAGGCGGGAAATTGCTAATCGATAGAAGAGGTGATTATATTGAGAGTTATAGCCATAACATAGAAATTAACCTTAAGCAGGAGCATTTCCATGAATAAAACAAATGGACTCTTCTGCCATGGCTGAGCTGCCTCTCAAGCAAGTTATTAGTTTCACCACAGTACACCTTATAACGTGTCCAGTCTGAAGGAAATCAGTCCAGTGGTTTAAAGTTATGAGCACTGAGATAGCCAGTTTCATGGCGGTAGAATAGAAAGGCTCCTGTTGTTTATTTGTTTTGTCTGCAGCATAATTTTTTTTAAATAAAAAAGTGTTTTGATTTTTTTTTGCCCTTGAGTTTACACAGAACTAGAAGACTGCAATTAAGATACATTATCTTCAGATCTGGTTAAATTTTGACATAGTGGTACCAAAGGCTAGCCAGAGAACTCCAGAATGCTAGTTCAGACAAAAAAAACAACACAACCCTATCTACATTACAAGATAGAAATTTGCACAGGGCCAGCTCACCTGCTAGGCCAACTAGGATGGGCGGTGGGCCTTGGATGGGGGCACCGAAGTTCGCCTCCCCCCGCCAAAAGCCAGTGCCGATCTGGAGATCCCCAAGGCTCCCCTCCACGTCCCGCCCATCCAGCCGGCCCCTTTCTGGTGACTTCTCCTTACCCCTGGCCAGCGGGGAGAGGCACCTGCAGAGCGGGCGCATAAAGAGGGGACTGGGGAGCCCGCGCCGGGGCCATGCTTGCGCTGCCTGCCGGGGGGAGCCGAGTCCGCTGGAGTTGCTGCAGGAACCACCAGGCAGGACTGCGCGAGCCCCAGCCTGGCTCCTCGTCCACCTACCTCCCCCCCCGGTGTGCTTTCTTTCTGCCAGCGCCTGAGCCAGCCAGCCAGCCCTCCGCCTCGATGCACCCCAGGACCGCACGGCCCTTTACCCCCTCACCCACCTACCTCCTCCCGCGGTGGGCACTCAGTCCAGCGGCAGATAAGGAGCGTTGCCAAGAGGGGGTAAAGGGCTGCGTGGTCCCGGGGCACGCCGAGGTGGAGGGCTGGCTGCCTGATTCACACAACCCTCAAACTTGAGGCTGCGCCGGCAGCGCCACAGCATTTTTTTTCTGCTGGTGCCTCAGCCAGCCAGCCAGCCCTCTGCCTCGGCACGCCCCGGGACCGTGCAGCCCTTTACCCCCTCTTGGCAGTGCTCCTTACCTGCCGCTGGAGCTATCGCCACCGCTGCGGACCAAGCGCCCAGTCCCCCTGCTGCTGGGCTCCTGGTGGGGCAGTCTCTAGGCCCCACCGGGAGGTTGGCATCTGCAGCCTCGCCTAGGACGCAGCCTCACCTCGGGCCACCCCTGGTTTTGCATATCTGCTTTTGAAAGCTGGGTTCCAATTTCAAATAATCTCTAAACTCAGTAGACTTACATGAATTCTTGTGGCTCTGCACAAGTTGTTGTATTCTGCCCTCATTTTTTCCACCTGTAAAATGGAAACATTAAAAAGTTTTGTCCCACAAGGTAATTACAAGGATGAGCTGTGGAGCACTTTGCATGCCATCTAAAAGATCAACACCATTAATAATTGATTCATTAAAACTGACCTGCCTCATCTATACTGAAAAAAAAATCTATATTTGCCTTATTGCATTGCTTTAATTCCACTGAGGTGGCACTCCTGAAAGTCTGTGAGATTTATTTCTGGGTGTCTATACATAGGATCAGGAGAAACTGATTCATCTTGGATGTTGCATGTGAGTTGAAATGCTCAGTATCAGACCATTTTCCTCAGGCCCAAAAGGTGATTATGGCTCTCGGTTAGCCTACTTTCTATCTGTTTGATGGGTAGCTTTCACTGATGGTGGTTAGGATTTTGCTTCCTTTTGATTTTGATAAACAAAAAGGGGAAAATAGTACAATTTAAGAAGCTAGAAAGTCCATGAATTGATATTGTATTTTTGATATAATTATCATTATGTCTGTCAGTCTCTCTTGCTCTTTCTTTCTCTACACACAGAGGGAGACTCACAGTTGTTTTATGTTGTTGCTGTTGTTTTTACAAAAATAGGCTCTTCTAGCTTGATAGGGCTTTAGGGAATGCAAACCACTGTTGTGAGAACAGCTGTTAAACCTGCTAACTCTTTTTAATTGAGCAAAACAAAATGCAAACAATAATATATTTATGCCCTTATCATTATCATAGGCAGAAATTCAATAGGTGAAGGTTTTCTAGACAGTGATGGATAAAGGTAGTTGTTGAATTTCTGCTTGGCAACAGGCTATTTATTCAAGCATTTATACCTCACTTTTTCTCCATTAAGGACCCAGTCACCTGGGGGTTTTTTTAGATATGGTTTAGCAAGAACTTCTACTTACAAGTACACCTTTGCCCCATGATACCCTAGCAACTGAGAAAATAGAGATGGAGATAGAAAGAGGTTCTGATCCCCTCATATCTCAGATTTGTTACCAAATATGGAGGTGCATTATTTATGTCTGTGGTAGATACATGTATCCAGGGCTCTTTTGTAGCAGAAACTCCTTTGCATATTAGGTGACACACCCCTAATGTAGCCAGTCCTCCAAGAGCTTACAATAACCCCTGTAAAATGAGCTCTGTAAGCTCTTGAAGGATCGGCTACATTAGAGGTGTGTCACCTAATATGCAAAGGAGTTCCTGCTACAAAAAGAGCCCTGCATGTATCTTTTGCCTACACACCATTTTGCTCAATGTGAATAAAGCCTAATATATAGTGCAGTCCTAAGTGGAGTTACAGCCAACTATGTCCTATGAAGTCGGTGGGCTTTGACGTGTATAGTTCTGTTTTGAATTGCATTGTAAATCTGTGGGACATAAAAGGAATACAATCACCTTTATTACTAGCCACATCAGTGTCCTGATAAAATCAGTGCCCCTCTTACTGATAGGCTTCATTGTGGGCCAGAGCGGGCCGGAGCAATGCTCCGGCAGTGAACAGGCCCACCCCACCCCCTCCCTTCTACCACCACCACCCACCCAGCCAGCCCCAGCAGTGCCAGCCCCGCGCCCAACAGCTGCCCACCCACTGCACTTGCCAGGTGAAGTTGCTGGCTGCCCAACTCCCGCAACAAGTTGGCTGTCCTCAACCCACCTGCCCATGCCTTGTAGTCCCAGCGGCCTCACAGCAGGGGTGGCCGGGCACTCGGGCATGGCTCTCCAGGTGCGCAGACTGGCCCAACCAACCCCCTCCAAGGTGCTCGCTTCACATCATCTGCCACTTTGCTCGCTGCTCAGCACCATCCCACTCGGAGTGCAGTGAAGAGCAGAGGTGAGCTTCCAGGCCAGCAGCTGTTGTTGCTGTGGATCGCACCCTTGGCTCCCCCACCCAGCACCCAGCCGCGCTCCTCAAGGCCAGCACCGAGCACCTCCCTCACCCACCAGCAGCAGCTTTCCCCATGCACCGGGCGGAAGGAAAGCATGGGACTCCCTGCCACTGGAAAGGGCAGGAGCCACTCACTCTGCACTTCCTTCCCAAGGGACTCGGCCCTCCCTGCCCAGCTAAGAGCACAGGGCAGCCCAGAGTCTGTGGCTGGCCAGCCTCCTGTCCTGTTCCCATGGGGTGCATGTGCCCCTGCGAGCTGGAGGAGAGAGGCATGGGCAGGAGGCCTTCTACCCCATTGTTTTCCCATTTCCACTTCCAAATCTGTGCATGCCTCAGGCCATTCTGAGCGGCACTCTCAGTCCCCATTACGCACAGGTTCCCTCCAGCATCAATGGCCCCTTTCCACATGTGTGGCCAGCCTTGGACCAGCCAATCCAAGCTCCCAGCCCCAGCGCAGATCCTGCTGTCGCCCTTGGGTTTCCTGGTGCTGAAGTGGATCACTGCAGCCCACCCCCTGGGATGAGCCGCTCTAACCTCTCCTGCCTACAGAGGAGGTGAGGCAAGCCGTGGCCGGCAGCCCTTGTTTGCTCAGGGGTCATTTCAAGGCTGATTGCAGTGGAGCAGTGCTCCAGGAATCGAGCTGACTGCCTTCAATGTTCCCTTTAAGTTGTGCCAGCCCCAGCACACAAATCTGCAGCTTAGCACAGGGCCAGGAAACTCACTGTCACCTGGGTCTACCTCAAGTGCAAAGGAGAGGCAAAAAAGCCAAGCCTCCTCCCCTGTGCACCAAAGAAGGTCTTCTCCCCTAGGGAGGAGGTGCTGCCAGCCATTTAAAGAGAACAGCGGGGCTGCCAGTCAGCTGTTCACTTTAAATGGCCAGCAGCTGTTTCAGGGCTCTGAAATGCAGGGCAGGAATATCTTCAAGGCTTCCCTTTTGCTCCCCCCCCCCTTAGAAGTGGGGGAAGCAAAACAGAGTCCTGAAATGGCAGCGGTGTGAGGTCCCCAGGCGGGCTCTCCTTCTCCAGCGGCTGGGGTGGGCGGGTGCCCCCTACAACAGGGCTGGAACTTGTAGCTGGGATAGTCATGGAGGTGGCTGGCACGGAGGCTCTTGGCCTCATCCACGAAGGACCGCTTCTCTGTGTCTGGGAGGCGCTTCCAGGAGATCTCAGCATCGTGCATCTGCGGGTGCTCTTGCTGAGCCATCTACCGCTGTGCCCCCCACAAGAAGGCATTCATTGGCCACTTCACCCACCCCTCAGCCACTGCCAGCACCTTGTCCCGCGCCCTGAACACCCTCCAAACCTCATCTCGTCTCCTTTGTTTCTATTTCTTTCTTCCCCTTCCATTTTTCCATTTCCCCTTTGTTTTCCTTTCTTTCTCTTCCCCCCTTTCCCCTCCCTTTCTTTCAATTTTTTCCCACTTCTTTTTCCTTCCTTTATCTTCATTCTTTCTTTCCATTTCTTTCCCTTTTTCCCTTTTGTTCTTTTCTTTCCATTTCTTTCCTTTACTTCTTTCCATTTTTCTTTCTTTCTTTCTTCCTTCCTTCCTTCCTTCCTTCCTTTTTTTCTTTCTCTCTCTCTCTCTCCTTCCTTCCTTCCCTTTTTCCCTTTCCCTCCCTTTCTTTGCTTCACTCACCTCTCTCTCTCCCTTTTCCCCTTTGTTTCCATTTATTTTCTTTCCTTCATTCCCTTTTCTCCCTTTCTTTCCCTTTCCTCTTTCCTTCCTTCCTCTTTCCATTTTTCCATTTCTTCATATGTTTGTATGTTTTTGAACTTAATTTTTTTAAAAAAAAATTAGGCCTTTTCACAACTTTTATGCTTGTAGATTTTTTGGCTCACAAGGTAGGATTCATCAGCTGCATGTAGAAAATCAGTTGTAATTGTGGTGGATTCTCAGGTCCTGCCTGGAGGTTGGCAACCAACCTTAGGTTTGTGCATGCTGCCCACAGAGGAAAGAAGCTGCAGCTGCCACCCTCTAGTGTTGTGTGGGTTTATTCCTTGGGGGTGGGCTGCTTGCACTGGTTCTCCAGAGACTCACTCAGGGGCTTGCAAAGGGAAACATCCAAATGGCAACTAGTAGACTGTGACACTAGATTGTCATAATGTTATTGCACTATAATGGAATAGTAAATACCTGTGTGGGGGGGTTAAGCCCTTTGGTGGTGCAGTAGGGAAAATGGAAGTCACTAGGGGCTGATGGAGTGAAAATTGCACTGATGTGGGCAAGGCCTTTGAAAATGTACACCTTCCCATTCAGATGGCTTGCTAGCATGCTTGGATGGTGTTCTTTCCAGATCAAGTTCAAGAGAGAACATACTGAGAACAGAGAATGACTGGAAAAAGCTGGGAAATACCTGGAGATTTTTGGGGTGGAGCCTGAACGGTGGGTGTTGCCTTCTTCCAGTGAAGTCAGGGGGTGTGGCACATGCAAATACGTTATGCTAATGAGTTATGCTAATGAGCTCCTGCACCTCTTTTTCTACGAAATGACCCCTGCTGATAGTTACTTATTACTGATGTACAATTATTTTGCCTTTCATTGATTTGAGCTATAGGCATCCTTTGGATGCGAGTCACTTGCTCATGTTCAGTATAACTATTGAGATATTCTTGCCACAGCCAGCCATATGTCTGCACCTTTGGAGATGTGCCTATTATCAATTTAGTGGGTCCAAAAACTGCTGGGTTTATGCACAAACCAGCCCAGCTAATGGGAGCACGTCAGATGTATTTTGTGGCTATGTTAAGAGGGTGATATTGTTCAGAGATTATGAAATGGGTCAAAGGACTCCTATGAATCCAAGGGTAATGAGTCTTTGTTATTCCTTCTGGATCTGGGTGTGCCCCTGTCGAGCTTGTTCAAGTGTGCCAATTCACAGTGACTGTGAAAGCAAATTACATTGTTATAAGATTAAAAAACGAGGTGAAAAAGCTGAAAAATCAATAGCTCATTGTGTTTTTATATCAGTTCTGGTAAAAGCCTGAGGTATTTACCTAGGGTCTCAGGAGTTCATAAACACCTTTATTTGCTGCTTCCAATTTGACTTTGTCCAAACCAGAGGTTGCAAATGTGTTTCTCTTTGCTAACTGCTGATGTTGCTACTTCCCCACAAAGAAATGAGTTGCCTTTTTTCATGAGTGCCTCATAAAACAGGGATTAAGAGTGTTTTCTTAAATGTAGTTTTTGTAATAGCATAGTCCAAGTCCTTTCAATCAGCAAACTTCAGTGCAACTTGACAGGCTAAACTGCCATTCCATAACCCACAGGACAAGAAGCGCCATTTGCACATAGTTGGTCAGTGAGAGAGGAAGATTCATGCTGCCTGCTAATTGCCTCTGGCAACTCTCCATGCCCAGAATGCCTCAGCCTGCCTGGCCAGCTTCTCTCCTCATGATTCTATCATTTCAAATGTATTCCTTTTCCATTTTAATGACTTAGAAAAGCGCAGTGCCAGAATATATTTGTGCAGGTGAATGAAAAAATGAGGGAAGGAAATCTTTTAAAAGACAAAACTCCAGTGCCTTCTTGAGCAAACTCTGCATTGGTCTGGATGAACTGCTAAAATCGTAGGCCATGACTGTTTTGGATATGGTAACCTTTTGTCAAAATGCACAGACAAGTGGTAAGAACAGAGCCTACTATAATCTAAAGTGGCCCACTCTCCTATGGAATGCTGGTGGAGTTGGAGGAAGCACCAGAAGGACCCAGTTGGCCACCCCAGAACATCTGTAAAAAGCTCTGTGAATTTAATTAAATTTACTGAATGTCAAATACTAAGGGAGAATTGGTATAAGATGTTTTTAGAAGGTATATCACTCCCAAAGATATAGTAAAAACCAATAAAGATTATAATAGGAAGTGTCAGAAAGTTCAAAATACAGATGCAGCATTCTATGATATGTGGTGGACATGTAAGAGGGCAAGAAAATATTGGATAGAGATGCATGAAGAAATGCAAAAGATTTTGAAACTTAATTTTGTGCTGGATCACAAAAACATGTTATTAAACACAATACAAAGCAATATTACTGAAATATACAGTGTACTATTCAAGTATATGGTAATGGCAACAAGAGTAATTTTTGCAGCTAAATGGAAGGCTGAAAAATATCCAGATTTGAAGGAATGGAAGAATAAACTAAGTGAATATGTGACAATGGCAAATTTAACATCTTATGTAGATAACAAACCAACATCAGAATTTCAAGAAAAAATGTAACTTTTTTTGACTGTATAGTTGTAAACTGAGATAAGATCAAATTGAAATAGTATATATGGAAGGAAAATTGCTGTTAGATAGGATGAGAGATGAAAAAATAGAACAAAAATATTTAATAGAAATGATATCAGATTGACCCAGCAGCAGGGGAGGGACTTTCCAAGAGTGAGTGCAGCACGCAACATGCGTGTGACATAATGATGCCACACAGAAGTGACATCATCATGTTAGCCATGATGCAGAGCATTGCTGCGCAGCATTGCCAATGTGATGATATCACATTTGTGTGTGGGGAAGAGGCCCAAAAAACAGGGGATCCCCTGCCCCCAACTGGGGAATGGCATCCCTAAATGATATATTTAAAGCAAATATAAGTAAATTCCATATAAATATATTAATCTGAATATAAATGATTAATAGTTTATGTGTTTGTATGTTAGTATATTTTGTATGTATGTGAATTGAAATAAAATTTATTACCAAAAAAAGCTGTGCGAAGAAAGAAGCGACAGCAAGTAAATCAGATATGGTGTAAATAGGATGTGGATAATCTATACTTGATTTGCATCCATTGTCATATCCCAGACTTGTCCTGATACCCACCTCCTGAGCAGAAAGTGACCTCCAGTGGCACTGTCAGCTCCACTAGGTCTTGCCTTCCTCCCGAATCCTGGCCAGCAGTCTCATGGCTTTGGGAGGCAATAGCTTGTCATTCATGCCTCCCCAAACAAGAAAGCAAGCTCCAGGACTCACCTTCTTCCTGGACGCAAATAGCACAAATCAAGGAAGTAACTGATGCCTATGGCTTTCCCAAACCATGCCTCCTGGGAAGAAGGTGAGCTTTCACTGGCAGTGTGAATTAGGAAGGTGACAGATGCCCATGGCCTCCTTGGTCTACCCCACTGGAGAGAAAGGTAAGCTCCAGAAGGCTCACTTTCTTCCCGAGTGCCTCTTTAGCATGATAGAGATCTATCATCCAGACATATTTTGTGCTGACATGCCAATGCTGATACATAGCAGAATTAGCTGTATAGTTTACATGAGACTCTGGGCACATAGAGGCTTGGATAGTTAAGTTCTCCTTGTTCACCAGCATTATGTTTAAATGAGAGCTTTGCCCAAGGCAGCAAATGAGCACACGGCTGCTGGGCATGGATTTTTTAAACTGGACCTTCTGTTAGCATATACCCAACTTGCTATCCCTTATTTTCATAACGCCCTTAGGAAGTGTTCCTGAAAGGCAACAACCTACTGGCAATGAACTGCTGTTTTGTAATGGGGAGTTATGCTTTTTTAGGTTTCAATGTGCACATTTAAAATTTGCATGTAGAACAACAAAGCTTAGCTATATTTGCATTCTCCTTGAATGCATTGTCCTGGGGTATGCAGAGTTTATTGAAATTATGTCAGAATATGAATTATTGAATGCTTCAGTGACATACAGTGCACTAACAATTGCATTTATTGGATGTTTATACCATGATTAATTGCATTCAGTTTCTAATTATTATATTAGATCAAAAATTGCACTTCTATCTATAATTGATTTTTGAGAACTGTGCAAAGTAGCTTGACTGCTTTGTACTGAAAATTTCCAATTATATATTTTTTTCCCCTGTCATAGCCAGTTCTGTAACACTGGGACCTCTCTCCAGTGAATGAAGAGAAAGAGCAGAAGCTGCTGCACATCTTTCTCCTTTATCTATGAAAATTCTACACACAGAGAAGCAGGGCTGCCAGTGGGGGTGGGCTGGGGGGACAAAATTCAGGGGGCCCAAGTCAGCTGGCCCCTGTAGTCAGCATCATGCGGTATCCAGCCAAATGCCTTTTCAATTATTTTCCTTTTGATGTAGTTCTGGCTGCCACCACTAGCGGCACAGAGAAGCCTAAACACAGTAAAAGGCACTCTGACTACAGATTAATCACTATAGATTAATGGTAACAGTAAGCAGAGTGATTTGTTTTGTTATGACATTTAGTTTGGATCAGTGTCATATGGGATGGCAGGTGGAATTTTTGTCTAGGGGCCCGTGGTGGCTCTCAGCAGACCTGCTCAGAACATCAGATGATGTGGGTGAGATCATCTCATAAGCAGTGCATGCACACCCTGCTCTCCTGTCCACTGTTGTATCCTCCCCACAATCCTGTGAGGTGGTTAGATAGATCTAAACAGATCTGCAGCCATTTATTTTACTAAGGACTATTTAGATGAATGCCTAACAGTGTTTGAAAAAAGGCATTTATTTATAACTGATTTATACAATTTAACTGTCTATTTAAACAACCGACTGTCAAGCAAAACAGAGGAAGAATGCGGAAGGGTGAAGTAAAACTCGACTGTTCTGCATGAGAATGTGCATGCACAACAAGTTAATTGTGCTGTACCATACTGATAAGAAAGAATCCTTGACCCAACCTGCCAAACATCCATGAATGGGTCAACGAACATATGAACAGACCATGGAAAACCTGGGTCCCTGTTTGTGCCCAGTAAGCATGACATGAGCTGGATCTGTGGTGATCTAAACCAGATTGCAACAAGGCCTTAACCATTCCTCTCTGCAGCATTTCTCCAGTTTTACCCCCTCCTACTTGCTCTTTGCCTGGAAGGAGAAAGCATGCAGATACTGGAAACATATAAACAGTAGTTTGGTAGCGGTGCAACTGCTGTCAGCAAAATGGTGTATGAAGAAAAGGGAAAGTCCTTCTCCTTTCACAGCATGATGTGGGGCCCTATCATGGTTGCTGTGAAGACTAAGAATTCTGGAAGGTCTGTTCATGTCTAGTGTCCTTCTTTAACCTATGAGAAACAACAAAGTGAAGTGTTTCATCTAAAAATAAAGCAGCTCTAAAACAATAGTCCCAGTAGATGCTTGAGATTATGCTCATCAAATTGATGAAACATAAAACCAGGAAGGACTGCAAGCACTATACTCAGAGGCTAAATTAGAATTTAAAATTACCTTGATAAACTAAACATGAATCCAAAGGCAAGTTTGTGTGCAATCCTCCCCCCAAAGTGTTGCTCGTCTCCTCTGGCTTCCCTTCAAAGTCTACCAATGTTTTGCCTGAGCAAGAGCCTTTCATTTCCTTTGAATTTTGTTTTAGGCAAAATTTTCATGGCAACTCTACCAGTTCTCATGTTTAGGGATGGGCATGAACCACATTTTTGCAGTTCAATTCACAGTTCGTGACTGAACTGTGAACTGATATGCCACTTTGTGGACTGAACTTGTTCATACTGGTTCATGAGCCATTTAAACCCCTGCTTTCTGCTCCTCGCCACTCAGTTGTTTTTCATGAAGAGCAGAAAGCAGGAGTTTAAATGGCTCCAAGACATTTAAACCCCTGCTTTCTGATCTTTATGAACCACCATGAACTGACATCAAAATCCATGGAAGTTTGTGGTGGCTCTTCGGTTCATTAACATCACTTCATGAACCACAAACTGGCCAAAATTCATGATGAACTTTAGTTTGTGAGCCGGTTCATGCTCATCCTTACTCATGCTGGCATCTCCTTGTTACCCTGTTGCTCTGCCACCACCCATTTTCTCTCCAGAAGCTCTACAGAGCCTGGTGGGAGTAGCTATGGAGAAGGCACATGGAAGCACCCTGCAATCTCGCCTGAGGCAGCCTCTGAAATGAGGCATTATGTCTGAGCTCAACAACCAAAGGACTTGGTGTGTATTAGTGAAAATTAGACTGCTGACTTGTATTCAAAACCAGTGTGGTATAGTAGTTAGGATGTCAAACTAGGACATGGGAGACTAAAGCTCAAATCCGCACTTAGCCATGAAACTCAGTGGGGTATCTCCATGGAGAAAGGATGGCACAAAGATCAAATAAATAAACATTATGGATTACCAGGAATACATTTTTACTTTTATTAAAATAAAATCTGGGAACTGGCCTATAAATTAAAAACTGTTAAGTTTTATTCACTGTTACTTTTGTTGGCTAGTTAGCAACCTGATGGCAATCTAATTTCATTGACTTCTTGAGAACTAATGCTGCCAGCCTCTTCCAGTTTACCTTTATTATTCAATGTTTGGTATTTATTATCTTATAATATAGTATCTTTACCTAACATGCCTTTATGTCTCTTTTTATAAAGAGTTGTTATTTGTTTATTTTATCTATACTATAGTTCTCCCAAAGGGAGGCCCAAATGGTGTATAACTCTCCATTTCATCCTCCTGGCAATATTGCAAGGTAGGTCAGGCTGAGAGTGTGTAACTGGCTCAAGGTCACCCAGAGAGCTTCCATGGTGGAGAGGGAATTCAAACCTGGGGCTCCCAGATTCTAGTCTGACAATCTAACCAGTATACCACACTGGCTATCATGTGGAGCATAAGCAGTTTGTGGTTAGTCCATTTCATAAAAGTATCTGCTTCTCCTCCTGCTTGACATCTTGTTCTTCAAAGTGTTTGTAATTATTTATTTCAAAGCAGCATCCTATGGAGAACATGCCCAGGCACCCTCTGCTTTAGTTTAAGAAAGAAAGGGGTCTCAGTGTGCCTTCACTGCTAACTTGACAGTCATCTGTACCTTACTCAGCATTTTTCTTTTGCCATCAAGTCACAAGCGAATTTATGATGACCCTGTAGGGTTTTCAAGGCAAGAGAAGTTCAGAGACGGTTTGTCATTGCCTGCCTCTGCATAGTGACCCTGAACTTCCTTGTTGGTCTCCCATCCAAATACCAACCAGAACAGATCGTGCTTAGCTTCAGAGACCTGATGAGACTGGATTAGCATGGGCTATCCAGGTCAGGGCACTCAGTATTAGGGATATACAAATATGGATTTTAAAAATTTCTTTAATTTCTATGTATGGTTGGGAAGACCATTTTCTTTTTGCTCTTTCTTCACTTCCTCCTCCTCCTCCTCCGCCTCCTCCTCCTCCTCCTCCTCCTCCTCTTCTTCTTCTTCTTCTTCTTCTTCTTCTTCTTCTTCTTCTTCTTCTTCTTCTTCTTCTTCTTCTTCTTCTTCTTCTTTGTATTGTTTATACTTGAGTTAAAAAAGTCACTTTAATAGAAATATTTCCATCAAGTCTTTTTAATATGACTGGGGAGAAAGGATGATTGGGGTTTGTCCTGGGCATGGAAAACTCATCAAAGAAACTTGATCAATCAGACTGAACCAGAGTTGTCATGACACCTCCTCTGAGCATTTCCTTGCCTTATTTTACTCTTTACTCCACATAACTCCTGCTGGTCTGGCTGGAACCAGGAAAGGTGCACATTTATCTGAATATTGAAAAGTGCTCAGTTTTTACTGCATATGCACACATGCATGCATCTTTTTGTAAGATATTTCTAACACTCCACCACCAAAAGAAAAAGTGTCTATATGCATAAGTTTAGCTGAGAAAATATGTCTCTGAACCTCGTGTTTGCTTACAAGCGATCATAATTTCATAACGCTAACTGTAAAGCAGGATCACAAGTTATTTCAGGAAGAACAAAATACAGAGTGCAAATCACAGAGCAAACAAACAAGAACAAGGAGACAAGAGCATGCAGAACAGTAAATGGGAATTTATACATGCATGGGTTAGTGGCAAGATGAAAGGTAGCAGTTTAGAAATGAAGGAATTTATTTTTCAGGGAAAACAACCCCTGACATCAAGGTTTAAAAGGTGCCTCATCTCTCTTTTGCAGCATTCTGTCCCCAAGTAGGTGCTTCATGTCTAAACATAACATCTTTCTTAATCTAAACACATAGATTGTGAGATGTGCATTCTTTACTTTTCTGAAAAGCCAGCTATACCCCTTGTTCCTTACATGTAACGTTGCCAACTATAGGTTGGGGGAAACCTGGAAATTTTGTGAGTAGAACACAGGGAAGGTGGTGTTTGGGGAGGAGAGGGACCTCACTGGAATATAATGTAGGGTTGCCAACCTTCAGGCTGGAGATCTCCCTCTATTACAACTGATCTTCAGAGAACAGAGATCAGTTCATCTGAAGAAAATGGCTGCTTTGAAAGGTAGATTCTGTGGCATTATACACGGTTGAAGTCCCTCCCCTGCCCAAAACCCACCCTCCTCAGGCTCCACCCACAAAATCTCCAAGTATTTTCCAATTTAGAGTTGGCAACTCTAATGTCATATCACAGAGTCCACCCTCCAAAGCATTCATTTTCTCCAAGAGAATTGATCTTTTTTGTTGTGAGGTATCCTCCCCACTCTGGTAAAGGGGACCTATATGACTTTTGTCATCCCCTTACTTTTTCCCTCAGGAGCACAAACCTTTCCTGACAGATATAAAAGAATGGCACCGATAGCGTGGTTTTATATAAAATGAGAAGTTTTATTCTTTATAAAAGAGTAGGGGACTATGAAAATGGTTTTTAAAGGTTTATATGATCTAAACAGTTGGCAACCAGCCAGTTCCCAATATGAACACTAATAACACTGTTGCAGGCTTCTTAAAAGTCAGGCAGGGATAATAAGAACAATAAACCCTATAACATATTTCTTTACAATAGGCAGGCAGTTGTCATTTTACAGATCATATACAATGTATAACTCCAGTTGTGCTGGAGATCTGTCTGTCCCTAAGACTTTTCCCTGGATAATAGAGCTGCAGTCCTTCCCTGTGTGTGTTGGTGTTTTTCTTTTAAACAGAGGTCTACCCTTTTGAGTCTAGCAAAACCTCTCCGCAGAGTCTTATCTGTCCCTCTGCTCTGTGACACCCTGTCACTGTGCCACAGACTGAGAGTTTTCCCTCAGAAGGAAGCCATCAAAAGCCCCTTCTCAATAACTCTCTCTCAGAACAGAGCTCTTCAAACTAACCACTCTCCCTCTCTCTCCTCAAGCTTTCAGGCCCCAACTGCCTAACTGACCAGACCATTTCCCCCTCCTGGATACCTTCCATTGCCATGGAGGCGGCTCACCTATCAGAGTGAGCCTCTGCCACTGCCTACATTCAGACTGTTTTCTCTAAGTTCATCACAGTTGTCTTGGGATCCCTTGTAATAGCGGGAGATCTCCAGGCAACAACTAGAGGTTGGCAGCCCTACTTGCAGGGTCGGTCTTCCGTCAAGGCATCCAAGCAAATGCTTGAGGCTGTATAATGAACAGAGCACCCATATATCACAGCAACTCAGCTCACTCCTAGCCCACAACAGAAAGAAGAGGCAGAGGCCTACTGCAGGGTTGTGTGGGCTAGAAAAATGAGACACCAGGACTGGGAAGGGGAAGGAGCAGGATGATACTGGGGTGATTTAGCAAAGGCCTTTCAGCTCCTCAAACCTAACAGGTTTAATTTGCACATGATGCAAATTGTTTGCTAATTATACAATCAAGCTCATGAACTGTTGCATATCCTACAAGTTGTCTTGTACCTGCTCCTGACAACCATCACAAAAGTTGGTAAAAGATCAGAGAAAGCTCCTTTCTTGCCCCATTGTATTTTTATTTCAATATTTTTATGCTACTTTTCTCCTTCAGGAACAACAATCTAAAATCACAACAGAACTAGAAAAGAAAAGAAGCAGCCAAGGGTGGGTCTGAGTGGGTGGAAGAAATCAGCCTTCTGTAGAACAACCTGTAGGGTTGCCAGCACAGCTGTGGCAGATACCGGGAAAATTTGGGGACAATGCCTGGGGAGGGTGGGGTTTCAGGAGCACATCTGGGTGCTCATGCCATGCCTTGTGCCTTCTACTCATACAAAAGCAAAGCTTGTTCAGGAAAGATAGTTGCCCTGTTCACAAGTTATAGTGAATGCACTTACAATTCGTGTACAATGTACACTTGATTTTTCTTTATACATGCATTGAGTAATTTTCACATTACATTCAGCACATGAACAGTTGCATGTGCAATCAAAACTGAAGATCTATCCATGTAACTGGTTTCTGCTTTGCAAAATGAATGCAGGTGGACTCTTTGTTACAAAAAGGTATGCAGGTGATACGTGTGTCACTGTAACATGACTGGGGTGAGAGTAAGCTGCTGGGTCCTACTGTCTCTGTTGCTCCAGCAATACATAATTCAGACCTTGTTGAATGAGATCAGGGGCTAGGAGGGAGGGGAAGAGAACAGAGTCACTATCTACAGTTTTTCCCCAGGCACCTGAAGTAGTGGAATAATTTGGAAGTTCACAATAGGATATGCCCATTCCCCCTTAAGGGCTAGAAAGGAAAAAATGCCTCTGCAGAGTACACAAGTTAGTGCATGCAATCAGGCTGTTGCTCCCCCATCAGCTAAATTTCTCAGACTGACAATTCAGAAATTGTGTGTTTTGAAGGACAAGTCCAGCACTTTCATTTGCGCCCAGAAACAATTTGGTGTAGGTGGGCCAAGACTGGAGAGATATGGTCCCTAGGAATCACTCCAGTCAACACCCTGGATGGAGCATTCTGTACCAGCTGAAGTTTCCAAACCCTTTTCAAGGGCAACCCCACAGTAATCTAATCTAATCTAGACTTAGCCAGGGTATACATCAATTTGATCAGATCTCTTCTGCCCAGGAAAGGCTACAGCTTTTGTCCTTTAAAGCCCTACATGGCTTGGGAAAGGGATATCTGAAGGACCATCTTCTCTCATAGGTTTCTGCCTGGGAAGTAAGATTGCAGGGAGATGCCTTCCTAACTGTCTCCCCAGTTAAAGAGACTCCTTCAGTAGGTATATGAGAGAGAGAGAGCCTTTTTGGAGGCAGCTCCACAATTATGGAACATCCCCAGAAGGTGTGGCTGGCCTCTTCATTGTCAGTCTTCAGGAGGCAGTTGAAGACAGTTTTATTTAGGACAGCATTTGATTGATTTAGTTTTTTATTATTAGCTGTCGGAGTTTTTAAAATTGTGACTTTTTATGGGTTTTATAATTGTTGTTTTTATTGTGTTTTTATAATGGTTTGTTAAAAGCATTCTGGACCTCTACTGCTGGGTCAGCTGAACTGGTCTGATGGGATAGTTTAACTGTAAACTGAAGTGTTCCCTCCCCTCCCCCCAGTCTCTCATGAAAGAAAATTAAAAATGCCATTGATTTCTCTGGGCTGGAAGTGGTTCTTGCCAGGGCAAAACAAATGCTTGAGAGTGACAGTTCAGTCTAGCTGTTCCAAAAGAAGCCTGATGCTGCCCAGCTTTTGTTTTTGAGATCAGTGCCGGTAGGAGGAGATCTCCTGAGGTATGTATGAATATTTACATGGCTAGATGGGAGGCAATGGCTGCCAAATGCCATCTCGGGGACCACCTGTGACTGTGTCACTCTCGTGCCATTTGTGTCCATGCTTATTGACAATATATTAACCTCTGGATGAAACGATAGGCCTCAACAACTTTGCCGTGGCCTTTCTCCCATCTGCAGTGATTGTGAAGTATTACGGCGGGTAATGTTATTTATTCAGCATGCTGCTAATGTCAGATTACAATGGGCCCCCTGTGTGGAAAAGGAAGGGCCCCTCTGCATGAGGCTGCTATGAGTTCATTATAAATCAGTGCTGCTTGGATAAAGTATATCCACTGAGACTATCTAAGCAGTGACCTTCATACAAAATGTATCACATCACATTTTTCCATGAAAATAATAATAAACACAGTAAGCAGTAAACAAAACAATCAGAATGTGTCTTGGAAATAAATGAAGAGAAGGAATGATAGATGGTGGGCTATTAAATGTACATTACAGGATTGGATGCATGCAACCAAGGACACTCTCCCTCCCCCCAAACGATGTTTATAAAGTCAGTAACATGAAGATGGGCAACACAATGGGCTAATATACTAACACACCATCAGAAACCAGTTTATAGCTGATTTACATGTTAACTTTGTTGCCATTATTATCTTCAGCTAAAGCTTGCAGTGATATGCCATAATTTACTGGGAACATCTCATGTGCAAGCCCACTGAAAGTAATGGTTGCACAGGGATATTCTCTTCATTTCAGTAGAGCTTGCATGAAGAAATGGTGGCTGGATTATTCTTCAAATGTACCAGGGTGGGGTTGTTGTTATTTTGTGGTGGTGGTACTCACCAGTACTGAGTATTGGCACCTTGTGGGGGGGCTCTCCCAAGTCTTCAGGGGGGAATTGGTAGATATCAGTGCAACCTTACAGGCGGAACCAAGTATTTCTGACACGCAGCTGGTGAAAGTTGGTGCAAATCCTTCAGCCCAGGATTCACAGAAGATCACATATCTGAAACTTTCTCCTGAAATTTAAGTGCACTTGTGTCTAAATTATGGAGCCTGCATGACAACCTATTTTTATCTGCAGTCAGCTTCCCAGTTCAATGGCACAATCACAGATGCTGCCAATCGCCAATGAGTTGTAGCATCCAGCTTCATGGTTGTGACAAAGTATGTTAAAGAGTTCCTGTTACCTGCATCTTCAGATTTTACCCCATTTAAATAAAAATGGATTTCCCCCTTGGCTCTAGCACACAGAATGGCTAGGAACATGAGTAGATGCACAAGGCATTTCCTTTCACTGGCATTTAGCCTTCTACTGCCCCAGTATCTTTAAAAATCCAAAGTACTGTACTTTATATTTGCCCTGGCAACCCCCTCTCCCCACCATGATGACATGAGACAACCAACTGTGGGTTCAACTCGTTTATTTATTTAAATATTTTTAAATTAATTAAATGGCTGATCCACATCACTTCTTATTCAAACAAGCTGACAATTTTGAGGGTGGGCTGAGCTAGGCATCTGCTTGGTATGCCTTTTGGGCAGCCCCATCCTGGCTCAAATCTTAGCCAGTGCTTCCACCAGCCTTGCTCATGACCGCCTGCACAGCCGTTTGTGCCCAGAGTGCCAAGCTTCTTTCCTCTTCCTTGATGTGCCACAAAGCTCCTGCCAGGTTCAAAAGATGCCATTTAGCTGCACCAAGGGTGCTCTTCCACAGTGCACCCAGCCACAAGGCATGTGGTGGCCTGTTCCGGATACCTGCCTCATCACGCCAGATCCCTCAGTGTTTGCTGATTTAACCCTACCTGTCCTGAGCAATGCACTCTGTACCTGCCAAACTAGTCATGGCCTGACCAGTTTGCAACTAGGTCTATTTAATTAAAAACAAACTAGCGCTGACTCAAGACACACAGGGACAGCACAGAGCAAGCAAAACCTGGGCTTCACACAGAGCCAACTGGGTGAAATCTCAAAAAATTCTTGCTCAGCCCTGCAGTAGCAACCAGCTGATCTCATGCTGCCCTTAGGGAAGGTGGGTCAGCCATAGGAGAAATGCCTGGAAGGGAGAGGATGCAGCTACACATGCAGTCTACTACCCTCTCCTGACTGGCTGACCAATCTGCAGCTGAACCAGCAGTGCTCCCTGCCTCATTTGAAGTTAATGGGGCCAGAACAAATTGATCCACAGCATTATCTGCCATGAACATCTCATCTAGCTGCCTATACTTGGAGTGTATAAGTGGACCCACAAAATACAAAGAAAGAGTCATGTTATCTTTTCACTTAAGATGGCATTGATTTAAGCCACTGTGATTTCTCCCATGGCAGGCATTAACTTCTAAGGAAGCATGATTGCAGGGGAGCTTATTACCGTCTGGATTTGTCGAACAATTCTGGTGCAGGATGCCCTGGCAGACTTTGTCTTCACTGCAAATCCCCCAGGAAAATCCTGGTCATGTGCATCTGCTAGCATACCTTCAGCTTTTCCCTCTAGGTTTTATTGATCAGTGTTTAAAATAGCAAATCAAAGCAAAACAAGAGGTAGAAGTTCACACAACAAAAGAAACAACAATTATTATTAAGAGGAAAATAACTTTTATTACCTTCTGAGTAATAATTCACAAAGAAGATGAATGCTAGAACATAAAAGTTTTTACACAGAGGAAAATGGAACAAGATAGACCTAATCAGAAGAATATTGTAAAGATTTAAATGATCAAAAATACATAAATATTTGCAGGACAATATAAATCTGGTTTATCTACAAAGTCCATCCTTGACGGGCCAAGTTTCCATAAAAGATCTATCCTGATCTGTTCCAGCAACTTCTGTTAGTGATCCAAGAGACAGTGCACTGGTTTATTCCCTGAAACTTGCACTGTCCACTGTAGATATTCCCCATGAATACTTTTCTGGACCTTATGAATAGCATATATCTCAGCCCATTCAACTGCTAGTCCAAAATTTCTGTGCTATCCATAGGATTCTCTACATTTCTAAATTTTGTGCTCACAATAAGTGACAATGATGGTGGAAGACTTTGAGTAAGGTGTAGCCTGTGCAAAGATTACCTTGATCTATTGTTTTACAATGTTCCCTGATAAGGCCAATAAAACAACAATGTATCCCCATATAAAAAGCCTGCTTTGTCAGTAGCCCCTATCACCTGCAACACATTACTCATTGGATGCAGTTCCTGATGGGCCAGTAGGTCGCTATGTCATGGTAAGTCATGACTGATACATATCACTAGTACACCTATGTCAACGAAGAACATAAGAGAAGCCAATGTTGGATCAGGCCAATGGCCCATCTAGTCCAACACTCTGTCACACAGTGGCCAAGAATACCAGGTGCCATCAGGAGGTCCAGCAGGACACTAGAAGCCCTCCAACAGTTGCCTCCCCCCAAGCTCCAAGAATACAGAGCATCACCTGCCCCAGCCTGAGAGTTTCTATCTATACCTTGTGGCTAATAGCCACTGATGGACTTCTGCTCCATATGCTTATCTAATTTCCTCTTGAAGCTGTCCATGCTTGTAGCTGCCACCACCTCCTGTGGCAGTGAATTCCATGTATTAATCACTCTTTTATCCATTCTAACTAAGAGTTCCATTCAGTACCATCAAGCTTCATACTGTCATGCCTCATTCACAAATTCTTCTAAGACTTGCTTGCAGGGGACCCTGTCCCAGTCCCCTGAACCTTTAGGGCCTTACCAGCTTTGTGCTCAGAGTTCCAAATTTGGAGCTCCCAGACATGGAGGGGGAACCCATTTCAGTTTGGAATAATAGTACACTAGGAGGGAGGAGGGTTAAGCCTTTCCTTGAACTGTTTTCCTGACCTGACACAACCCCAAGGAGCAGCTATTTTCCCTGTTTTGCTTTTTAACAAAAATTAAAAACACCCGTTCCGAACTGGGCCACTGTGTACCTGAAAAATAAATCTATAATTTTCTTTTAAATGCTGGGAGCTCTGAATATGGTATTCCCTGCCCATGTCTGGTACAGCTCTTTGTTCTACTTACAACTATATTCATACATCTTGAATGAAACCTCTTTATGTAATGATTTGTGTTGCCCACCTCAAATGAGCTTCTCTTACTAACTCGGCATTCAACAGTTTCAGTGCATTCAGAACTAAGAATACCCATTTTCTCCTCAATCATAGAAGACCAAATAGGGCTTATTAGGGATTGATCTCTGTAATGGCAATATCATGATATTCCTGTAGTTTCTGTGAGGTAACTGGCTTGGTAGATAGAGACTGATCCTTCAATACAGAATTTTTCTAAAAAAATTCATCTATACATTTCTGTAGCCTTCTGGAGTCATTGTCTGTGGGAGACAAAATACCCTTCACCTGTCAACATGTACTGCTATATGAAGGTAGTGATTTCCACTGCAGTGTTAATCTTCTTGGTTTCCCATTCTGCTTCAAGCTTCTAAACACTACAGGATACCTTAGGAAAACTGGTGTTATGAAGTTAGAGCTGGGTGATTCCTCCCGACATCCACAGATGAATTACTTGGGCAGCTGTGCTTTAGTGTTTGGTACCCAGGTTTTGTGCTCTATTACTTTCCTCGAGCACCTATTTAGTCTTCCCAGATATTCTTTTTTTTTTTTTTTTGTAAAAACCTCTCCTAAAAAGGAGATAATTTTATTGCTTTTTTTAATAAGAAAAGGGTAGGGTATATAGATGGACTAAGAAAAAGATTGGAGTGAATTTTCTGTTAGAGTATTAGTTTTAGTTAGTACAAATACAGTTTTTGGCATCCACCGTGGTTGGAAGATCTTCTTTTCATCTACTGAAAGTCCAAAATAGCTCTGTTAGTTAAATTAGTAAAGTCCTTTGGGGTTAGTTGTTGATCAGCTCCCTTCTGCCGCCTCACGAACAGTTGCTATATCTTGGGATGTCTTCTTTTTAAGTCTCTCAGATTGTATGATGGGCCCTCTTTTGCCTTCTTGTCTCCCGCTCCGGCACCTCCCTCCTCTGGGCCGCTGTCCTCTTCGCTGCTTAACTCTGTCCAATTGGTGAGTTCTGCATCTTCCTCTGAGCTGGCGTGTCTCTTCAGAAATTCTTGAGCTTTGAAGACGGAGTCAATCTTCTCTCTTTTATCCTTGAATTTGAACGTTAGTCCTTCGGGAAAGCACCATCTGTAAATGGTTTGATGTCTTTGTAAGAACGTGGTCAATCTTTTGTATGCTTTCCTTTTCATACGAATTTCATATGAAACATCTTTTAAAGTTCTGATAGTCTGCTCTCCAATCTTCAAGGGCACCGCTGAAACTACATGCAAAATTTGATCTCTAGTACGCTGCTTGATAAACTTGACAACCACTTCTGCTGGCAGATTATTTTTCTTTGTAAAGCTGGAATAGGTTCTATAGGCCATATCCATCTCATCCTTTAATTCTTGCGCTTCTCTGCCAGTTAGGGGTGCCAAGGCATTCGCCAGTATAGCTCTGAGATCTTCTTTCTCTTCTTCCTTTATGCCCTGAAAGCAGAGAGTCAGATTTGATTTCTCCATCTGAAGCATTAAAATTCTTTTTTCTTGCGTATCTTGATGTTTTTCTAATTTGTTGACCCTTTTCTTAATTTTCTTGGTGTCTTCCGTTGAGACCAGACACTTCTGTGCGATCTCCTCCATCTTCTTTGCTGTTTCTGTTAGTTGTTTTTGTTGACTGTTGAGAACACTTTCCATGTTGCAGAGGGTTTCGCTGATTTTCTGCATTTGATCCAGCAGAGGGCGCAGTGGCTCGCTTTTCTGTTGATTGACAGCTACCTCTAGGGGGAGGCTGCCAGGACCGGAAGTCCCTCCCCCCTTCTTTACCGGCTTCTCAGGGACCCTTTTCTGCCCTGACATTTTTTTTTGTTTGTTTACTTTAACAAAGTTCGTGCCGCGTCACCCAGGAGACAAGCTAGCTTCTTAATCTTCAGTAAAACCCCAAAGGTACTTTCACCAAGCCGCTTTTTTGCTTCACCCCCCTTCACTCTTTCTTTAACAGTCCCATTTTTCAAAGGGGGTGGGGATTCCTCCCTCCTCCCATGCGCTTATACGTTTATGGGGGGGAGCACATTTATGCCACTTCAAAACAGATCTCCAACTCACAATTCGCTGCCGATTCTTCTTTTTATTTTAATTCATTCCGCTGCTTCTCCACTCCTGGAAGTCGGTGGCGTTGCTATTTCCCATACAGGCACAACGCAGCGGGGCTGACTGGGGCGGGGAGAAAGCCTCAATTTCCCGGCTGTTTGCCAGCAAAGAGGCTACTCCCCAAGCGCCCCCGGTTCGGAGCCTTTGCCTAAGGCTCACTAGGGTCTTTCACATATGTGAAGACACCACCCCCCCCAACCGCGTGTGGGCTAACTGCCTCCGGGAGCGTCCCGAGAGGTGGCCGCCATTCTCTCCACTGAAACCAAAAGTCGTCTTCCCAGATATTCTGATGGTCTCTCTCCATATGCTTCTGAAAGGCACACATACTAAATAATCCACGTTCAATCCACTTTCAATGCACTTTCCATCTGGATTTTGCCAGTTCATATAGTAAAATCCATTTAGAAAGTGCACTGAAAATGGATTGAAAGTGTATTATTTAGTATGTGTGACCGCAGCTTCAGTTCATCATTCCTTGCAACAGAGCTATACATCTTTTCTCCAGTACTGTCATTACCTGTAGCTTCCATGTCTCAGAATCTACCTCTCCATAGGGCAAGAAGAATATCCTGAATAGCATTTTAATAGCATTTTAATTTACAGGACATAATCACTGGCTATCTTCTGTAGCCAGTATACTACATGTTTCCACATCTACCTTATGCACTGTTCCTGGGATTCTTGCAAGGGTTGCAGAGTGGGCATTTATGAGAATAGGACAAGTGTAACACAAACAAATTAGCAGTCAGCCAGTTAAAGCTGTGGACTTCCTTTCTATAGAGTTGTCTCCCTTCTTCTGTTGGCTGGGATCTACAATGTCTGCCCCTTGTAAATAACAGATAATACAGAAGCAGCTTTCCCTGTTACACATGCTCATAAAAACCTTGTTCACTAGATGCAGCTTGTAAGAGACATTTCTCAAAACTCTAGGTCACTGTGTGTAATATATTTCATCAGAAATGGATTAAATAAGTCTGAACAACCCATTTAGGAACATCAGAAATATTTGAATCAAAGCAAAATTGTTTCTAACATTCAGGAGTGTGTGTCTGCCTTCTGATCCAAAAGTTATTCTAGCACTGTGTTGTCTGGTTTAATTTTTGTGACCAAGGGGAAACCAGAGAGACAGCAAGGGGAGAGTAATTTTGTAGACATGTACCTGACAGGGACATCATCCAACCAGAATAGGTTGGTAGGTGTATCTGTGGATAGTTTGTCTATGTGTAGATAGTACGTCTATTGTGGTAAGCATGGGTTTTGAGTGACTGAACTATTCTTTTATCTGGCGCTGTGCATGTGCTTAGCAGTGAAGGCAATGGCTTTACTTTTATATACTGCAAAATAGACAGGGCAAGCTTGAGGGAATGTGGCTTTGCCCTCATAATAGACAGCTGACTTTGACTTTGCAGATGAGGGGGGGGAGAGAAGAGAAGAAGGCTACAGATTGCCCATCCAAAAGAGACACTTGCAAGGATAGGTATGCCTACTGAATTATCAAGGGAAATAACACATCTGTAAAAACACTAAAAGCAACTGAAATCTAAATATTGCATGCAAATGCCCTAACACTATCAACAAATGAGAGACCCTCAGACTAGTTCAGTTTACCTTAAAACCTGTTTAAAAGCTCTGCAAAACATGCTGGAACTTTAATATTTTTATCCAAGCATATATTTTAAAAAAACTGTACCTTCATAATTCCATCATAAACCTGCTGAACAGAGCTACATAATGCAATAGCCTCCACCACACTGAAAAAAAAAATCAAATCTAATTTAAGAGTCTTCAGAGAATTCTGCAAGTAATTTTATTATACTGAATTAGTTTGAGAGTGGCTTATTTATGCTGTAGTTTACAGGCGTAGGGGCTTCAGCTTCAGTATACCCAGCAAAGAGTGAGAAGGGATGGGGAGGCCAGTGTCCCTCTGCCCTTCTCAGAGTCCCTGTATCCTCAGGCAAGGGGTTGGAAGCCCTCTTGGGGCTTTTCCATAGGCCTATGGCCATCCCCAGCCCAGAATATCTACATGAGCCTAATATATATATATTTCAATAAGAACTATATTGAAGTGAGAATTGAGGGAGGAAGGAGGGAGCTCCACTGACTTGCTCTTTCTTCACTTCTTCTACCTCTGTAGTCCTAACCAGAGTTACACCTTTCTGACTCTGTTGAAGTCACCAGCATCCAGTCTTACACAGCCCCTGAACATCAAGCCTTTATGGTATAGTGGTTAAGAGTGGTGGACCTTCATTTGGAGAACCAGATTTGATTCTCCATTCCTACACATGAAGCCTGCTAGATGACCTTTGTCCAGTCACAGATCTCTCAGAACTCTCTTAGTCCCACCTACCTCACAAGATACCTGTTGTGAGGAGAGGAAGAGAAGGCAATTGTAAGCTGCTTTGAGACTTCTTAAGGTAGAGAAAAGTGGTGTATAAAAAAACTACTTCTTTATTTCCCTCTCTGGACATACTGCTAGATCCTTCATGAATATGTCTAACCAGGGCTTTTTTTGTAGAAAAAGCCCAGCAGAAACTCATTAGCATAATAGGCCACACCCAACAGCAGAGACTCATTAGCATATTAGGCCCCACCCCTGACAGCACAGCTCATTAGCATATTAGACCACACACACCCATGTTACCAGAAGTATGGTCATCCAGCCACACCAACCTTTTGCTTCTTATTCTTGTCAAAACCCAGGGCTTTTTTTTTTTTGGAGCAGGAACACCTTTGCGTGTTAGGCCACACACCCCTAATGTAGCCAGTCCTAATGAGTTTCTGCTGCTAGGTGTTGGCCTATTATGCTAATGTGTTCCTGCTGAGCATGACCAACTTGGGAGCCAGCCGGAACTCCGTTCCTGTGCGTTCCTACCCAAAAATAGCCCTGTGTCTAACCTCTTTTAATGCCATCTAAGACAACTGCAGTCACCACATCTTGTGGACGAGAATTCCATAACTTATGTGCTGTGTGAAGAAGTGTGTCTGCTAGCCAGCCTTTGGCCATTTAAGCAGCAGGCTGTAGCATCTTTCTGTATGGGGAGAGGCATTTTTTTTTCCAGGGAATCTGGGGCATGGCTGGAGCCTCTCCACTGGGTACTACTTGTGCCAGATTCCTCTGGTAGTTGTATGCCCACTGCAGCACTTTACAATTTAGAAAATCATTGTCTATATTCATCCCATGTTGTGCACTTTTCCCTAGCACAATCAAGCTTCCAAACAATGGCAAATGCCCTCTGGGCATTTTTGGCTCACACGCTGTTCTATGGATGTAATGATCTGATCGCGCATGCAGGCTTTTCTGTGAGTGAGGACGCTGTTCATTATTTATTTTTAGCCTTGCTGCTCAGTCATTCAGCGCCTTGCCTCATTCATTGCAACCCTTCCAACTTTGTGAAATGGATTTTTATATTGAATATTATCAGGCAGTAGCCATATGTGATTTCCCTTTTCTTAATGCTAATGAATCTAATAGTATGCTATTATCAGGATTCCTTTATAATGTACATTTTATGGATTGGCTGTTGGGCAAATCTTTGTTAATGAAAACTCAGAGATAGGTACGATAGATATGCCAAGTGATGATCTAGCTTAATGTAGCTTTTAATTGTTGGTCAGTAATTAGATAGGTGTAATGGAATTGGATGGTTAGGCAGAATTGAACTAGATAGATAAGGATAGAGGAGGAGGAGGAGGAGGAGGAGGAGGGAGCCCAGTATTTCTAATCGAGTCCACCGAGCATGGTAATTTTTTTTTATTCTTTCCAGTGTATAACCTTTTGCAGTTCTGTGCTCGAATTCAGGTCGCCCTTTGATCTTTAGATCATCTGTGTCATATATTCTCAAGGTAGAACCACATCTGCATCTGCAAAAATCACAACCCTTCCCATTCTATGCAGTTTGCCTCCTGTTAATGAGGTACACTGCAAGTGTTAGACTAGCCCACAACAGCTGCCTAAAGGAAAACAGCATCAGATGAATGTGGTGAGAAACCCTAGGCTATGTGGGGGGATGATGAAAATCTGAAATATGTAAGGCACCCAGGCCAGAGAGTGCCTTAAAATCCCAATGTTGTTTGTCCTTACAACAACCCTTGATTTGGATTGAAATGGTTAATGAAGATTTGGATAACACAGGGCTGAAATTTCTACAGTCAACCTCTGGAGTCCCAAAATGTGAGTTGCATTGCAGGCCAAATTCAGCCTGAAATCCCTCAAAGCTCAAGCTTGGATCAGGACTCTCAAATGGAAGTTCAAAACTTTAAGAGCTACTCCCTCTGAGGGAGTCCTGTATCTGGGACAAATTGCTGGACTCCAAACTACATTATCCTAAGATCTTTCCAGATATGATCTATTACTGGGACTTCAAAGAACTCTTCAATACAGTGAAAGAATGCATTGAGAAGCTCAATTATTTACACACCACTCTGTAGTCTAGACGTACTACCTCCCAAAATGATGCCAGATTATGTGAAAAAGCTAACTGTTCCAAAATACAGAAGAGCTTTTATCCTTGGATGTCTAAATGTACTACTCTCAGTGGTTACCAGCAGGCACTATATAAAGCAACCATACTCAGAAAGGTTATGCCCGTGTGGCAGTGGGAAAATAGAGACTGTGGATCATATCCTACTTGGTTGCTGTATCCATTCAGAGTACAGAAATAAGATGATTTTCTCTCTAGAAGGCTTGCCCTCTGTGCCATCCCCTGCTAGGGTGATGTGGCTTCTGAGAGACGAACAAAAATGTATCACTCTGGCCACAGTCCAGTTTATCTCAATTGTTGTGGCTTGTCGTACAGCTGTTCAGAACCAATGGGTTGATGGAACAGTAATTTTATCATCATCACAGCAACTCTTTGAGACAAGCCATTGCAATTTCCATTTCATGGACAGGAAAGATGGGATTAAGAGGCAAGAACTGGCCACATTTCTGCAGAAAGATCTGAACTCCAGATGCTGACCTGACTTAGCCCTGATCAGGCATTCAACAAGAAAGGGTGATTTCCCACTAAAGCTTGCCACTGGGCAGTGCAGTCGCTTGCTCGGAGATTTTAGTCACTTCACACCCAAGCCACGGGCTGCATTTTGACCCGCGGCTTCGCTCGGATTTCCGCAGCAGTTTCGTAATCCTGTTTTTTGAGGATTACGAAACTGCGGGGGAAATTGGGCGAAGCCGCGGGTCAAAATGCAGCCCCGCGGCTTCGGGTGTGAAATTGACTAAAAATCTCCGGGCAAACGGCGGCACAACCCCGCGGCAAGCTTTAGAGGGAAATCACCCCCAGAGTCACAGTTGCCATTTAATGAAGATCAAAATGATGAAGGCCTCCATTGGTGGAAGAATGAGGTGGCTATATCTGTTATTACCCCAAATGCAGGCATGATCTGGCCTTTTTTTCCTTAACAAGGCAAGGGTAACATAGAAGAGAAGTGGCTCCGGGAAAATCTCCTGTAAATGGACTAAACAGTTCATGTCACTCTGCCATGACTCAGCTGCCTGTGGCTAAATAGATCCCCCCTCCACCCAGAATGAAGGAAGTCCTTAGGCCTTGATACCTTCTTCTAAGAGGGAGAGGTTCATCACTAGGAATGGACACAAACTTGAAAAATGTTGTTTGTGTCAGTTCGGGGTTTGTGGCTGAACCATTAACCAACCATGGACCCGGCAGAATTGGCCAGTTATTGGCCGGTGTCCAACTTGCCCTATTTGGGCAAGCTGATCGAGAGAGTGGTGGCGACTCAGCTACAGGGCTTTCTGGATGACGCTTCCGTCCTCGATCCATTCCAGTCCGGCTTTCGCCTGGGGTATGGGACGGAGGCGGCACTGGTCGCCCTAACGGACGACCTCTGGAGGCATCTGGATCGAGGTGGTGTGGCGGCACTGTTGCTGTTAGATCTGTCGGCTGCATTTGATACAGTCGACCACCAGCTGCTGATCCACCGCCTCGCCGACGTGGGGATTCAGGGGCTCGCTCTTCAGTGGCTTGCCTCTTTTCTCCAAGGTCGGGGACAGAGGGTGGTGCTAGGGGGGCAGCAGTCCCGGAGGCACCCCCTTGAATGCGGGGTGCCCCAGGGGGCAGTGCTCTCCCCGATGTTGTTTAACATCTATATGCGCCCCCTCGCCCAGATTGCCTGGAGGCATGGGCTGGGTTGTCACCAATATGCGGATGGCACCCAGCTCTATCTGATGTTGGGCGGCCAGTCGGACTCTGACCCGGAAGATCTCCGCCAGGCTTTGCAGGCTGTGGCTGGGTGGGTCAGGCTGAGCCGATTGAAGCTAAACCCTGCCAAGACAGAAGTCCTGTGCCTGGGTCGGACCAGTCAGGGGCTGGGGCTCCCTCTTCCAGCCTTCAATGGGGCACCGTTGGTGCCAGCACCGGAGGTTAGGAGTTTGGGAGTACTCCTGGACCCTGCGTTAACTATGGGGGCCCAGGTGGCAGCCACTGCCAAGTCAGCTTTTTACCATCTTCGGCTGATTTGGCAGTTGGTCCCATTCCTCGACCACGACAACCTGGCCACAGTGATTCATGCAATGGTCACCTCGAGGCTAGACCGCTGTAACACCCTCTACATGGGGCTGCCTTTGGGGCAAATCCGGAGGCTGCAGCTAGTGCAGAATGCAGCAGCCAGGCTGTTGATGGGCACCCCTAGGCGGGAGCACATCCGGCCTGTGCTGAAAGCGCTGCACTGACTGCCTATAGCATACCGGATTCGCTTCAAAGTGCTGGTGCTTACCTTTAAAGCCCTATATGGCCAGGGTCCGGCATACCTGAGGGACCGCCTGTCCCCGTATATGCCCCAAAGAGCACTTTGGTCTGAGTTTCAACATCGCCTGGCAGTTCCCGGCCCTAAGGAGGCCAGGTTGGTGGCCACTAGGGTGAGGTCATTTTCAGTGGCGGCTCCTACCTGGTGGAACGAGCTCCCGGAAGAGATCAGGGCCCTGCGGGACCTCTCACAATTCTGCAGGGCCTGTAAGACGGAGCTCTTCCGCCAGGCGTTCGAGTAGGAGCCGCCACTCTCCTTCCCCTTCCCCTTCGGCCGCCACCCCCCCCGCCACCAATTTTTACAATTTTTACAATTTTTGCGATCTTAAGTGGTAGAGGGAGGGGACAGCCGAGTGAGATCTATCGGGTCCCACTGTGACATTGCTGTGTTTAAATTACCATCTGACGCCATCGGATTGAGATGATAGAACAACTGTAGAGCACTTATGACATTGAAATGTTTTAGTGATTTTATATGTTTTTAAGCTGTCTGTTTTGGGCACTTGGTTGCCTTATTGTAAGCTGCCATGAGCCCGCTCGCGGGGAGGGTGGGGTAGAAATGAAATAAATAAATAAATAAATAAATTAACAGAACAATGAACCGAACCAGGAGGTTCATTCATGAAACAAACTAGTTTGTGGTTCATGGTCCTGCAAACCCCATTGAAAGGGACCACAGTCCTTTTAAACAGGGTTTGCAGAAACCCCGAAAACCAGCTGAGTGATGGGAAGCATCCTGTTCCCTGCCGCTCAGCTGTTTTGGGCTGTCTTGTCCAGTCCCTTTAAACTTGAAAGGGACTGCAAAAGACAGCCTGAAACAGCTGAATGGTGGGGAGCATCTCCCTGATGCTCAGCTGTTTTTGTGGTTTTCATGGGAAACAGAAAGCAGGTGGTTAAAGGGACAGAAACCCCTGCTTTCTGCTGTATCCATAAACCACCACAAACTGTTTTAAAAGTCTGTGGAAGTTCGTGACAGTAGACCCATCATGAACTTGGATTTATGCAATAAATTTTGCTTTGTGGTTCAGTTCATGCCCATCCCTATTCATCACAGTCCTATTGCCTTCCAGCCACCAGGGTCCCAAAGTCTGAGTGGCTGTCACTACCCTTCTTTCAGAGTCTGCCATTTGAATCTCCTTGCCTTCTTCCTATCACCTTTGCCTCATCTTGCTGGGAAACATGACAGATGGGAAGTCACATGGGGCATCCTGGACCTTTCTGCTGGTCCATGAATTGTCTCCCAGGCCCCGCACATGCATCTGTGTCTCCAGTGGTGGGAAGAGATGAGGGACTGCTTTGTTGGGCTACAAAGTCAGGCAGAGCAAGGCCCTGGCCTTGCCAACTGTCTGTGGGAGGAGGATTGTGCCTGTTGGCTCTAATATGACTCATGCATGTAGGGCCAAAGAGCTCCATACGTACACTTGTCATGTGAACTTCTCCTCATGACTGGGAATGCTGCGTTATGCTGAGAGTTGTGCAGACATGCCAAGAGCTTCTGCATGTGGAAAGGTAGGCAGCCAGTTTTCCCTTCCAATTCAGCTCAAGTCGTGTAGCAGTTGAATGGCCCAGGTTCAAATCTCCGCTCTGCTGTAGAAGCTTGCTGGGGAACCTTGAGCTAGCCACACACTCTCGGCCTAATCTACCTCACAAGGTTGTTGGAAGGATAAAATGGAGGGGTGGGAAATGATGCAAGCCATTTGGGGTCCCCATTGGGGAGAAAGGTCAGATATAAATTGACTAAATAAGACTCTACATCCACTAGGGGGCAGAAGGGGGCTCCGGAAGAAAAGGAATGTTAAAAACTCTTGTGTGTCCCTAGTGTTCTTTATATCACCTTTTGAATCTCAGTTATTGATTATAGAAACCTGGTACTAACTCTGGTTTACATACTTTTAAAGAGAAATGCTAGTATTTCTTTGTTTTCATTCTTCACCTGACACAGAGTCCTGAGTGCATTTTCAGTCCAGGAGGAAAACGTCTTGTAATTGGATTTTTGTTAAAATGACTGAGCTCTGTTCTGTGTTCTAATTTCCACCTCCTTTGCTGGTCTTTGTTATTTATTTCTGTCTGGGTCCCTGTTTGCTCCCGCCAGCCCCTATCAAAATGTTCTGTCTTGTTCTCCAGTCCCTCTCTGGATCCCTCCAATTTGGAACTGCCGGACAGCCTCTTCTACTGAGTAGTCTTGCTTTTGTTTCAGAGCTTCTGCAGTGATTGGCTGGGAGGGGATAGTAGAATATGGCCATTGCTTCAACATCATATGTGTATGTGCTTAAAGGTTGGAATTGCCAGAATGAGGCACCTTTGTGCCCCCTATAAACGAGTAGTCACTGGCCTACGTCTCGCTCCCTGAACTGCTCACTGTTCAGAAACCCAACAGCAGGCCTGGACTGAAAAGGTAAAAAAAAAATCTAAGTGCAAGAAGCAACCCTTTCCCCAAATTTAATCAGGAAGGGTCACCTAAGTGACAAGTCAAAAATAACAATGACATCCAGCCAGACCCTAGCAGCTTCTAGTAGAACAATGCTGCCATCTAGAGGCCAACAAAATGAAGACTGATTTTACTCACGCCAGTCAAAGGTGCCCCCCTTAAAAGACCAAGATGACGCAGGAAAGATTTTATTCATTCAGTTGCTTGCTTTCATGCTGGCTAGTCCTGGACTGATCCAAACAGAATTCCATAATGATTTCCCAGCCCCCCCCCCCTTTTGCTGTGCTTGCCCTCTCAATAACATTACCAGTAACTTAATTGCTGCATTTTGCAACTGCTAGTTAAACCAGCACACTTATGGATTTCTGTGTTGGCCTAGTGATTGATTTTTGTGGAAGTAAGAATTCCCTTGGTTTCAGTAGGTCTGTCCTTTGAATGTTGTAGTTTAGCTAAGGAATGAAAGTATTCCTCAAGCCTCATTGACTGCCTGATGAATGTACTAGGCTTGTCTTAAAGACTTCTTGGAATATTTTCATTTTTTTCTGTTCTGCTTTCGGTTATCTGTAAATAAAATTCCAAAAAGGAATTTTTGTACTTCTGAAAACTGAAGTTGTAATGGTTCAGCTGGTTTGCCTCTTTTTACATTGACAGTTCTAGAAAGAATATGGCTTCAGGGTGTGGGGACTCACTTTCTGGGGTGCCAGCGCTCCCTAAGACATACTCCTGAGGTGTTCTCAAATTGGTAGTTTGGGATCTCAGGAACATTGTGTCATGAGGTATTTTCTGGAGCTTTCAGGAGAGGGGTTCCATTGCAGGAGGACATACACGCTTAGCTGTTCCAGGCAGGGCCAGCTTGAGGTGGTTCTGCGCCCTAGACGGGCGCAGATGCCAACCTCCTGGTGGGGCCTGGAGACCCTTTTGCCCCGCCCCTGCCCCCCAAGGGGAAGGGTGGGCAAGCTCCACTGCTGCCTCCTGTGCCCCACCAGGGCGCTCTTTGCTGGTGGCACCGGCCGCTGCCCCTCCTCTCTCCCCCCGAGGGGGGAGGGGGAGGGCGGGCAAGCTCCGCCGCTGTCTCTTGTGCCCTGCTGGGGTGCTCTTCACTGGCGGCAGTAGCCACTGACCCCACCTCCTCTCTCCCCCGAGGGGAGAGGGGGAGGGCGGGCAAGCTCTGTCACCACCTCCTGTGCTCCACCGGGGCGCTCTTCACTGGCAGTGGCAGCGGTGGTAGTGGGCTTTTCGCAGGGGGGAGGGCACAGTTTGGCACCCCTGCGGGCTGGTGCGCCCTAGGCGAGCCAGCCCTGGTTCCAGGCCAGCCAACTAGCCTTTGCTATTGAAACAAATAATTCTCATCCTCAAGCCACTTCATTCTAGAGCTGCTGCAGTTTCTGGGATACAGAAGGTTTCCTGGTGCTCCTCAGAGGTTATAGAGATGGTGGCTCCATCAGTATGGATGAGATGTGGGGGTCTGAAAGTAAAGAATCTGTCTATCACCACCATTCAAGAACAGCCCATTCAGTAACACTAATGGGACATGCTGGAAGTTCAGTGTGACATCGTGGGAGAAGTGGCAACATCAGCATAATTTAGGCTCAGAAACTGTGATTTATGCAATGTGACCCAATGATGGTTAGGGAGGGACACACCATTTTTACAGTATGGTTTGTTTGAGAGACAGAGAGACAGGGACAGAGATTGTTCTATTCCTTATTCGTTTCAATAGGAAATAGTTTTCTGGCTTTGATGTGTTTTTGTTTTCCATCCAATTGGAATGGGAGAGTACTGTATAATCAGTACACCCTCCATGCCAAATTTCATGCAGATAGGAGAGAGGGTCCCATATTTATGGGCAATTTATGGGGGGGGGGAAATCTGATTGTAAATGTCTTTAGGCTGTATGCTGCACACAATTTTCTGGCAGAATCAGATCTTTCCCCATATTCTCTTTCCTCCAGTAGTAACCTCTGCTTTTCAAAAATGCATTCCCAGGAATCAGGGGACCCTTGCAGATGGAAAGCCACATTGGTTGGGCAGCTGCAGCACCCCTTCTCCCTCTTCTGCCTGTGTACGATAGACTTTTGCTATCCCATTGTGATGAAATTCTCAGTTAATTGTACTTGTAATCCAGGAGATCCTTCCTTCCCTAATACCATGCACGTAGCAGAAAAGCTGACTATCCTGTAGGCAACTTAGATACTCACTTGCAGGTACTGTCAGAAACTTGGCAATTCAAGGAAGTAGGTAATGTATAATAGGAGAATCCTCATTAATGAATCTACCTGTTCCAAACTGAACCCTATTCCTTTTCATGTCTTGTTGTGCTCTGATGCTTAAAATACTTTTCTCCCACTCCCGGCCTGAGAACAAACCTGGCTGGGGGGGGAAACATGCAGCGCAGCTAGCTAAGGCACAAGAAGATACTGGGTTTAGTATGAGAGCCAGTATAGTGGTTAGACTGTTGTGCTAGGCTCCGGATACCGGGATTCAAATCTCTTGGCCATGAAGCTTACTTGCTGATCTTGGGCCATCTACAGAGAGATGTCTCAAGGATAAAATGAGGATGGTAGAACTGCATCTACTCCTCCTCCCACTCCTTAGTGGAAGAGTGACATACTAGGTAGATACCTCCCCTAGCCTCTTTCCCCCCTTACAAACACACCAATCCTCACCTTCCTTTACACATAAATTGGAAGCTGTTCATCCCCCCCCCCGGTACTAGTAACTATATGTATGGGCAATTCCTCTAGCGGGAAAGAGCATGGCTCCTCTGTGAGATCTCAGATCAGTTTTCTTTTGTGTCTCATGGTTTGGACCTGGTCTGTCTGTCTCCATCCATGGTGTGTTGCTGATACTGACTGCACTGCACACAGATGCTTAGGAATTGTCTATTGCCTGTATGTGTGTGTGTGGGGGGATAAGTGTGCCATTGGACCCCATCACCATCACTGTGCAGTGCAACCTCTGTGTCAGTGCTGTCTCTGCGTCAGCATGCGCAAGTCAAGTGTTTGGTCCTGTGCCTTACAGGCACAGCCCAGAAAAGAACACAACAGCAAACAAGCAGGAGTCACTGCCATTATACAACATCAAATCAAATCTTCCTGTCAAGCCACTGATTGGTATAAGCCATGCCTTGGAAAGTCAAATGTATTTGTACAAGTATATATATGTGTGCTGAGTCATTTTTCCCTCACTCTGATCTTCTTGAACTCTTTGCTATAAAGACAGGTACCAGAATCAAAACCACACCTAATATTACCAACAGTCATCAGTTTCGCAGTTTAGATTATTGTCACATCCTAAGGTGGCCTCGGACTAGAGGTTTCCCTGCACAGACCAGCAGGGGTCACCCTCCTGTGCTCCTCCCTGCTCCCCCCCATTTTAATGTTACAAGAGATGTACGAGTGGTAGCCCTAATCTCCCTCTTCAGACTTCAGTGCCTTTGCACTGGGATGGTCCCGGGATGGCACTTCCCCCACTAGTCTGGCTGAAACCTTGCCCCACAATTACAGTCTCTGGGGTTTCACCATCTGACAGGCCTCCCCTTGGGCCCCTATAGTCCCAGCTCATCAGTCTCTCAAAAACTGTCTCTTTTGTCTCACTCCCTTTGAGCCCCCTGTAGCTGCTTCTTCATGCCACTAGCAAGAGGACATCCTGCCACGTCCCCAATGTTGGGATCCACCATTCCTGACTCTCCTCCTGCTGCTGTCTTGTAGACCCTCCAAAACAGTATGGGGTCTTCTCCTGCCTTGGTAGCCTTCCCTTCCTCCAAGCTGGCCCTTGCTTCTAATTGGGTTCTTGTCCCCTGTGCTGTGCCCATTACTCAATGCTCCAGCCTCTGGCTCTATGATTGCTGCCCCTTCTTGGACGAGCACTCCCAACTCTTTGGCCCTCATCCTGAGACCTCACCATGACTCATCTTCCTAACACCACAGCTTCTGCTGCCCGACCTCCTCCTTCTCTCCAGCACTGACTTTTAAACCTCCCAGCCACCTGCCTTGCCCCCATCCACCTGCAGACAGAAGTGCACCACTTCTAGCCCAGTCATGTTTATTTATGACAGATCTGCAAGAGGCTCCCAGCCATCAGTTGGGGCCTGTGAGGCCAGCCTGCCAGCTACAGTTATAATAGCAATATTAATTAGTTCAGGTTTTGATCAGTTGAAGCCTAACTATACATTCCTAGTGTGGAAAAACACTTCATGCACTACCTCAAATTGGCTTGTGATGTGAGGTAAATCAAAACATTTACTTCCTGAAAATCACACACACACACACCCCTTTTGTGTTGTTGATAATTCAGGGTATCTGAGAAATAGCTTTAAAATGTTTTGCCATTCAGGAAATGGCAGGAAACATTGCTTTGCCTCTTATTTAGCTTTGTAATATTATCATGTAGCCAAAACTGACTAATTAACGGGGAGCAGCATTATTGGAGTCTTCCACCAGAAGGTGAAGACTTTTTTGTTTTATTTGGCATTAGGGATGGGCATGAACTAAAACTCATGATGGTTTTTGGCTGGTTCATGGTTCACAAACTTTCCATGAACTTTCAAGTTCTTTGTGGAAGTTCATGCTGGTTTGCAAATGGATACATTTCCAGACAGACTGTCTCCGGTGAACCAAATGTTTACCAAACTTCAAAGCAACATTAAGTTGGAGGTCCCCTGTGAGTTTGACGTTTCTAGCTTGCACAGGATCTGTTCTATACACTCTTGAACCTCCTGAACCTGTGTCTGTCAAAATGACTGGAAATGAAGCTGTTCATTTGGCCCCTAAAAATTCATGACAGTTTCTGGTCCACAAACTGGGCATGCCACGAACCGTGAACTAAACTGCATTTTCCCGGTTCATGCCCATCCCTATTTGGAATACCTCAGATAATAGTTATTGCCCTCCTCCCTGCTTCCTGTGGTGTACATTTATATATATTTTATTAAATTATTTTATAATCTTAAATCTTGTTTTTAATTGTTGAAATATTTTAATGTTCCTGCCTTGGGGACCCTGATTGGGTGGGAAGGCAGCATAGAAATATTTTAAATATATAATGATCACCCTGGCAACATGATCACTGATTGGCTGGATCATGTAATCAGCAAGTAAATTAAAAAAAAAATAGCAAAGCAACTGTCAAGAGGGGCAGCAAATAGGAATGTAACTGGGGGGGCTTTCAGGGAACATTTTGAGCATCTCAAAAGTTCTCCCTTTCACACCCAAAATTTTCACCCATAAGATTTCAGCTCAGGCCTACTTATAATCTTTCATTCTCAATTCCCCTCTATTAGTTGCTATGGTGCTCTCTCTTAGGCCCTCCAGCTACTAACCGGATCTGAAACTAATTAAAATTTTAAGTTTTAACATATGAATTTCCAATCACGTTGAAGCTGAGTTGGCTGAAGAAAAGTCGTTTTAAACTTAACCCCAAATCTGAATTTGAATGTGATAGTCTGATCACCACCACCGCCACCCTTTGAACAACTTGAATTTAAACATTATTTATTTCAACATGTCAATATTCAGGTTTCAACATTTAAACACATGGGCAGTTTAATCTCAGATGCATAATGAGCATAGATTTTACATGCACATTGAAGTAAAATTAATCCCCACAACTGATTTCATGCTTGCCCTTGGCTTTTAACAGTTTCATACTGCAGAAATTAGGCTTGGCTGAACTGACCAAAACAAGACTGGCACGTGCTGGTTAATATAGATCTTGTGGGAGTTGAACACTTCAGAATTCAGGCAGCGGCAAATGATTGAATGCTTTTCCATGTCAAAAACAACCTGTCCATAAAAGGCAAGCATGGCATGCTCTACCTTCTCCCTGTGTGCAAGGAGTTTTCACATGGAAGAACATTCAGACACATGGTTCCCTTCCTGTGTCATTATCCAAGGAAGGTCTAAACCTTATCAGAATTCTGCATGTATAGTACATTTCCTTTGGCATGGTCCAAGCGAGTTTGCAGATGAAATTATTCATATCAGCTCAGCCTACTAACTTTCTCAAGACAGAGTGAACATAAACTGGATCATGCCTCATTATGGCCATGTGAAACTTGGCTTTCTCCTTACCACAGATGGCTACTACATGTTGTTGTTCAGTTGCACAGTCGAGTCCGACTCTTCGAGACCCCATGGACCAGATCATGCCAGGCCATTAGGCTATTCCAGTCTTCAAACCACTGTACCCATAGCAGCAGCATGTACAGGAAATGTGCATGGAAGGGTGATTGCATTCAGTGGATCCACCCGAGCCTGCATGTTTGCAGCCTAATATTAGCACAGAGCTTTCATGCATGTAAACTGTATATACAGAGACTGTCTTTCCATAATCAGGAACCCCAGACAACCACCATTCTTAAATACCAGGACATAGCTCATTAATGTACATTTTGTTCTGTATGAGCATAGGCTCTATGGTGAAATGAGGGTGTATGTGCGTAGGTGATGGACAACAGCAATAGGTATAATCCTGCTTCCATACACATACACCATGTGTGTTGCTCATACTTGCTTATGGTGTATGTACTGGGCTTCTGACTGACAATTTATCGTATCCAGCCCAAACTGGTCTGCACTGCCCAAATTCCTCTCTGACAGTGGAACATTGTTGTTGATTTTCTTTTGACTTATTTCTTTATTTATGGCCCCCGAAATTTCTATCATCTTTCTCACAAGCTATTCCTTGTGTGAAATGTGCACTAGTAAATTATTAAAATGTTATCAAGGACAGGCAGACATGCTCTTCTTCACCCCCCTCCCCATTGCTAAATAAACTGTTGTATAATTCAATTTTTGTTCCAGTTTCTTCATTAACACTGAGACATCCCCAACAAGTCCATTTTCAGTTATTTGGGAATTCTATTTTGGGGGGAAGAATGAGTGCTTCATCTTACCTTATATTTAGCATGACAAATTAAATTTCTTAAATAAGAGATAATCAGAAACAAACCCCAAGAATCATGTGTGATTAGTATATCTCCTCAGCAAATTGAGGGTGGGGGGAGGAATTGGATGTATGCGGAATTAAAATGGTTGATTCCCCACACATGGACTCCTGCACCAGGGATACCTGCTATTATGCTCGGATAAACTTTGAAATTGCAATTCTGATAAGGACACCATACTGGCATTCAGTTAACTCACCATTATGGAACTTGGTGTGGAGGAAATTCAATACAATTGCTATCACCAAAATATATTGTGAGATATGCATATTTCACACAAATACCTTCACCCCTAGGAAACAGAGAATGTACACATCAGTTGAGGATGCACTTATCTTGTCCTTGGTGGCTTCCCCAACTTTGCAAACAATTCCAGGGCAGTTTAGAACATCCATTCTTTCACCCCAGTACTATCCAATTAAGGTGTATATTGAAAAAGGCATTTACAATTTCTGGGATTAGATTCCCCCCCACCCCAACTATGTGCATGCAGTTCCCTCCTGGATCTTGCTCCAGTTCAGTATTTGGGTAGAACTGGGGAGGTAAGTTTTGTTGGTTGGTTGGTTGGTTGGTTGGTTGGTTGGTAGATAAGAAGGTAGATTTGGGTAGGGACCTGAATTTAGTCTATCTGTTGCTTGTGGTTTGTACAGATCACCAAAGTATAGACTAGATAGTTTTTCTAACCCAGTGATTCTGGTCATGCATGCATGGGTATGGAGTGAGTTCCCAGGATGATGATACTATCATACCTCATTCAGTGGCCATGAGTAGAGCCCACAGGAGTCCTCTACTTCATCACTAGGCTATCTCTGCATTAGCACATTGAGGCCTGTCATTATATTTGTGGATCAGACAAATGCTGAGTTATTGCTATGGACTCCCTTGCCTATAAGTCCTCCTGCTGTTTATTTCAATAGCTAATGGATAAACTGGATAAATGGGTCTTCTTTTATATACAAAAGAACCTTGTCAGTAACTATACATTATTGCTGTAACTCTGAGAATCATACACATTTTTCAAGCTTCTCTGCTCCTATCATCCTCTAATTCACTCCTATAAGACCATCTTTTAAAAAAAGAAAGAAAGAAAGGTACTTGCTTCCTGATCAATAGTTTTTATTCCAAGGTTACTGTGAGTGTTTGAAAATGGCAATGAGAAGCTCCATGAGAGATGGGAAAGGTGAACAAAAGAAAGGATGTAGGCACTTGGGACCAGACTGAAGATCTATGGGTTATCAATTAATATTAAGAGGCTTATGCTGGAAAACAGGAAGGAGATGCCATCATACTATTATGCAAAGTCAGATGCTTCAAGAATGGATTCCAAATAACGTTTCTGTCATGCATCTTTAAAAGGATGTCAGTCCTATTCTGAAGCTCTGCTCAAAACATGGAAGTGTTCATCACAGTTATATACTGAGAGAAGATGCTTCAAATCAGGAGTAACGAATAGTTAATGATTAATTTGTTAGCCTAGTCTGAGAACCGTGGTTAATGTGTTAGCTCAGTCTGAGAACTGTGATTGACAGGGGGTTCTGGAATTCTACAGATGAGAGTGGCTATTGAGAATGACAGTTCAGTTAGAGGTGAGTTAAGCAAAGTGAACGATTGAGAAGGATCCTGAATTAGGGAAGTGGGGTGAGTAGTACTTTTCTGAGGGAAATAGCTCCTAGTAAAGGGGGATAATCCCTATCAAGTGTTTAGAAGGAAAATTGGAACTTGTGTAAATGTCCCTGCCTTCACAAACTTAAGTATTTTTGAGACAAAGAAGCTAATGCCTGTATTTAATCAGTGACTACCAAGAGTTCTCTCTCCATAGTTTTAAAGACCCATCTGTAGAAGCAAACAGCTACTTTATTGTGACAAGCTAGCTCTGGTTTATAATTATATACGAAGTTACCTTATTCCTGTTGCCTGTTCACCTGCCAAGTTCCAAACCTGATACCTACCTGATCCTTTCCCCCCATAGAAGCAAAATAAAACTGTTTATTCATTTATTTTTAATTACTATCAGCCCTTCTTGTGGCATACTATGACATACACAAAAGAATGATTTTTGTTGGTTCCTTGGTTCCCTAAGCTAGGTCAGTATATATTTATATATATTTAAGCAACTGGGTGGGACAGACAGCAGAACAAATAAGAAAAGGGACTTTCCAGCTAAGAAAAGTGAAAGGGAAGTGGGGGGAGCATCATATCAGGTATGAAAGGAGACTGGAAATTTACTCCTTCTGGAAAGCAAGCCAGTGGAAAGAAGCACATGAAATGCAGAAAACACTTATTAATTTACTTCATTCTTAGTCTACCTTTATTGCTGAGACTCAGGGTGAATTAACCATGCAAGTAACCATGCAATAAAAACAGTATAATGCATACAATAAACGATGCAATGAAATTGCCTAATTTTTTCAGACATTTAAACTGCCATAGTATTCCTTTTATTTAAAAAAAGTCCTCCTGAAAAAATTCATTTTACATATTCTGCACAATGATAAAAGTGTGGGAGCCCAACTGACCTCGTCAGGAAGGCCATTCTACTACCGAGCAGGACCCATAACAGAGAATGTCCGAGTGCACATACTTCTTTGCAGACAGGCATCTTCAGAAGGCTTTGCTCAGATGAGTGAAGCTGTATCTATTGAGAGAAGTGGTTCTGTAGATGTGAAGAACTTTAAGATAATATCCAGCACCGTGAATTGAACCTGGAAACAAGCTGGTAACCAATGGAGTGACTGCAGAGTAGATACAATATGTGTACTCTACCTAGTTCCTGATAGTAATTGAGCTGTGGTGTTCTGTACCAGCTGGAGTTTCTTTTCCAACCTGTCTTCAAGGGAGAATATGTTATGGTAGTCTAGCCTCAAGGCTATTGTGGCATGGATCTACACAGCCAGATCAGCAAAGTCAGGGTAGGGAGCCATCTCCCAGTCTAAATGAAGATGGAAGAAAGTTGGGTTTTTTTGGCCTCCCGAAGGGTGTTTTTTTTATTGCTTTTCTAAATCTACATACAGAAAAAAGAAAGAAACTACAATATACCAAAAAATAGGGATGGGGAAACTACACTCTATGGGTGAAAGAAAAGAAAAAACCTCTAAAAACCCAAGAATTGGTGATCATACAAAGCTTTTAAAATAATACCCTGCCTCTGCCTCTTGAATGCAAATTGACTTTCGCATTTTATAAAATGATCATCTAGCTAATAAAACATTTCAAAAAACAACAATCTACTTTTTCCCTCTTTCCCCTCTCAGATGATAGCCTGTTTTGGGGGTTGCTGCCCCCAACTTAGAGTCTAAGTCCTCATCAGAAGATCCAGTCTCTCCTCCTTCTTTGCTCTCCTTGGTGCTGTCAGGGGCTCCTTCTCCCACTCCTGATGGCCCACCGTGCTGATGCAAAAATTCACAAGCCTTTTCAACAGAGTCTATCCTTTCTTTGCCATTTGCATATCTGAAGATCAGTCCCTCGGGTACCAACCATCTGTAGGCAACTTTGTGACTTTGTAGAAATAACACCAAGTCTCTGTATTTCCTTCTCTTCCTTCTTATCTCAAATGGAACGTCCTTCAATACTTTAATCTCCTTGTCTTTCAGCTTCAAAGTAACTCCGTTGGTCGCTTTCAATAGTTGATCTTTCACTTTTCTTCAGGAGAATCTTACTGTAACTTCCCCTGGCAGATTATTCTTTCTGATAAATTCAGAATACGATCTAAAGACTGTATCTATTTTGCTTTGAAATTGATCCGACATTGCCTTTGCCAAGGGAGCCAACAAGTTCCCCACAATCTGTCTCAGATTCTCCCCTCTCTCCTCCTTAATCCCTTGAAGTCTCAATACATAGCTCGCCCTTTCCATTTGCAGCTGTAACACACGAGACTCTTTGATTTGACACTTCTTTTCAAGTGCCTGCAGTTTTTTATTCACCTTTTTCATGCTGGAACCAATCTCCTTAAGCTCCTGCTCCACTTTTTCAACTTTCTGTGTGTTTAACACCGTTTGCGCTTGTTGTGCGTCCAGTTTATTATCAATAGCTGTGATTTTCTCCAGCAGAGGGCACAGAGCCTCCGACAGCAACCTTTGGAGTTTCGCAGTTGAGTCCTGTCTAGGCACAGAACTTGAAGGGCTGGAACTTCCTGAAGGAGGCTTAACTTTTGCTAATTTATCCTTAGAGTCTTTCAGCGGCACCTTGTTTGAGGATTGTTTACTTTTTATAAAAGTTCGTCAAAGCCTCTGGAAGTTCTTAATCAAAACAGTAAGCTCTCACAGTCTCTTTATTTCCATTCATCCACTTTTTACTGCCGGCCCCCTCCTTTTTCTGACTTTAGAGTTGCTTGCAAACAGTCCTTAGCAGGGGAAGTCCCCTCCCCCCCATTTCCTTTTAGGGGAGCACAGTATTTGTGGGTGATTCTCGCTTATACTCCAACTCACATTTTTAGCGATTGTCTCTCCACGTTCATAATCACTTGATCACTGTACGCTTGCTCCGATGTACTGATCTTGTTCCCATTCGGGACGCTCTATGGCGGGCCTGGCGGGGCTTGGAGGAGCCCCCCTTCTCCGGCTTGTCTCACTGGGGGGGGGGGTTCTCTAGCGCCCCTTGGCTTGGAGTTCAACCCAAGGACTCCTGGGGCAGCACGGACAATCACACCCCCACCCAGCCACAGGCACTGGTAGACTTCTCCCAGAGCCCTGGGAGAAGACGACTGCCATGGCGATTGCCAAGACCAGAAACTCGATGAAAGTCTTTTTGCAGTTCAGATAATTTGCTTCTCCAGGTTTTCATTCTAAACAATTCCCTCAGCTCCAAAGATACAGTAACAAGAACTAGTTTTCTGGAAAGTAGTGTTTGCAAACTGAAGCTCCATTTTAAATGTATCACAAGGCACCAGCATTAATAGCAAAGGAGGGTTTAGTTCCAGGTCAATGTATTTTCTCTGTCATTCAGAGGTTGCATGCTCTTGTCTATTCTTTAGGACAGTGTTTTTCAACCTTTTTTGTGCAAAGGCACACTTTTTTCATGAAAAAAATCACGAGGCACACCATCATTAGAAAATGTTAAAAAAAATTAACTCTGTGAGCCGAAGCCGCATGTTACGGATGAAATTGGAATTTTTCCCACGGCACACCAGACAATATCTCACGGCACACTAGTGTGCCACGGCACAGTGGTTGAAAAACGCTGCTTTAGGATAAAAAAATTCTGGGTGCTAATTGGGGTTAAACCAGCAGGATTGTATTTTATGGCATTTCAGAGTGTACTTTGAGGTCTTCATTTTTTGTGGGGGTGCTGCCACCCTCAACACAACTCATGGCATCTGATCCACTTCCCTTCTAGCTGATACTATCATCATTTGACTTTTCAATTTCTTCCCTCAAGAAGGAAAACTTCTCAGCGGGGGGACAATTTTAACTTCTAGCCATTCCCCCCCTTTTTCTAACCAACCAAATATCTGACCATGCAAAACTGATCAAGCCATATAAAACTCTCTCTTTCTATGTATGTGTGTATGTTTTTCTCTTTTATTATTATTATTTTTTGCTAGAAAATGCTTCAAACTGCAAATTGTAATTTAAATTTGATCGCTGAGCTGGATTCCTTATGCTGTAGGGTGAGGGGTTATTGCTGCAATTCACAATTTCTAAGGCTTGTGGATGAAAAGAAGTCTGTTTGAACTTGCAAAAGAGGCAAGAATTAATCTAATGTGACTGCATTTGTAATGAAAACTCACTCCTTTGCTGTCCTTAATAATGTGGGTATTTGAACAGATGTAATTAAATGCCCCTGTAGATAATACTTTTGGCAAAGAAAATCTACATTTTGCAAGAATTTGCTTAGAATGATGTGAACATTGTTTGAACTTTGACACTGAGAGGAAAGTCTTTCCTCCAAATTAGAGACTCCACATAATGTTTAGCTAATTTGTTAAATGTCTGGCTTATTTGACTATTTAAGATCATCATGGTAAATATTTGCCTTTTCTCCATAGGGTTATTTATGAATTTTTATTTTAGTGAGGCTGACTGTGGGTAAGTAGTGCTTCTGATGTTTTCATAGATTCTCAATTTCAGCTCTCCCTTTGTTCTTTTTATATGAGTTAAAACAGGTTTTTTTCACATTTTTGTTCCTGAGAATGATGATTTTAGCCAAAGCTTTCCTATTTGTGCATTCCTAAGTACCTTTCTAAATCCATTGAAGTCAACAGTCTTAGAAAGGTGTGACTGTGCTTAGGATTGTACAAATACCTTCCAACATGTCATGTACTAAACTAGGAATGGGGCTTGTAAACACCATGCCTCTTATACCAAGGGTCACTGCCAAAGCTCCCTCCCCAACTATGACAAGATCTTGAGGGGTTTACTCTGCCTGCTGTATGTTTAATTTACATGCCTTTGCAATAGCTAGTCTTTCACATGTTTAAGAACCAGAAGATTGGTTGCTCTTGGTAAAAAAAAGACCACTTAAAAATGCTACTATAATTGTCCTAAAATAGGTTATCAACAGTTCAAAATATATCACAGCAGATGCAGTGTATGAAATGGCAGGTTATGCACTGCCTTCTGCCTAGATGTGAACTCTCCTCTTCCCAATTTAATTTCTAGAGACTTGGAGGAGTTGTCTGATCCCTAGAGAACGACAACTCCAGCAGCTCACACCAAAACCACATAACCTCCTCAAACAGGCAAAAACAGGGACAGTGATTAATCAGGGAAAGGTACCACAAAATAGAGTCTGTTCCCAGTAAATAGGGACTGTTGAAGTATAAGGTGTGATACATATGGAAATTCATTATATCCACATTCTGTGTGTACTTTTGAAGCAATAAACAATGTGGGGTTAAACAACTGTTTGAAATTGAGAGAGAAAAATAAATCCAGAGAAAAATGATGGGTCTTGTGGCATCTTCAAGACTAAGAAATACATTGCCACATAAGATTTCAGGGTCCATTATTTGTCAGATAAGCTACCTACTAATGTGACACACCTATAACATTTCTTTCTTTGCTGGACTTTTCAAACTCAGTTTATAAAAATCTTTTTTTCCCTCCTCCACTCAGCAGCCAAAATGTACTAAGATGATGACACATCTAATGAACTAAGGTTTGACCCACAAAACCCCATTCCAAAATATATTTGTTGGTCTTTATGATGCCACAATACTCTTGCTTGATTTTGCTGCAACAGATACCTCTGAAATCTACTGAAAGTTAGTTGCACCAATGTCCTCCCTGAAATAAATTAATTGCTTACATTTCATTGATCACTATCAACTTGGCATACCTAAAATTATTAGGAATGACTCCTCCTCCCTTTCGGGGAGTGCTGAGAGAAAGCAAAGCTGAATCATCAAAGAAAACGTGATGGAAAAATGGAGGAAAGGGGACAGAGTAAAGGCAAGGCATTGGAAGAATATGAAATAGAACAAAAAATGTAGGGAAAATAAATTAAAAAAGGGGAAGGAGAAGGAAAGTGTGAGGGGAAATAAAGATCTTTGTATTAGGATGGAGAGAAATGTTAAGAGAGTTGACAGGAAAGAAAAGTTGCTAGAGAAGGTGTGCGTTCAGCTCCAGCTGGCCTGAGAGGGGCTAAAAGAGACAATGATGACAGTCCCCAGGACCCTACTGCTAGACCCCTGAAGTGTGAATTTGATCAAGGCTGACTGAAAATGTGATGGAGCTGAATGAGCTAAATGTGGTAGAGGTTAAAAGGCAGACCTTAAAATCAGTGCAGACAGAAGATGAATCCTGCCCTCTTTATCAACAAAGCCACAAGACAATGATGCTTTATAGGTAGCAACCAGTGTTCCCTCTAAGCTGAGTTAGTGTGAGCTAGCTCACAGTTTTTCAGCCTCCGGCTCACACATTTGTCTTAGCTCAGGAGGGATGGCTCCAGAACAAACTAATTAATGCAGGAGCCAAATCGCTGGCTCACAACTTTAATGCTGGTAGCTCACAAAGTAGAATTTCTGCTCACAAGACTCCACAGCTTAGAGGGAGCATTGGTGGCAACTAGGCATTGGGATTTTTGCATGTCTCTAACCTCCTTGAAATAAATTAATTGCTTACATTTCATTGATCACTATCAACTTGGCATACCTAAAATTATTAGGAACGACTCCTACTCCCTTACCTTCCTTTCGGGGTGTGCTGAGAGAAAGCAAAGCTGCCTAGTCCCGGGGGGGGGCTTTCCCGGGGGGGCAGCTATTATTTGCAGTCATCCACAATTCTACATGTGATCTCTTGAGCCCCTTACTACATGACATATGTAGAGAGTAAGGGAAAGAAAATGTGTTTATTTTATGGTATTTATAGTTCAGTTTTCTTACTGAGACCCAAGACAGATTACATAGTACAAGTCAATGCAATCAATAAGATGAGACATCTAATAAGCAATGTAATAGGACAAGGATTACAGAAATATAAAACAAAGCTTAAGTATTATACATGATACATTAAATAATACAGTAAACAGCATTACATAACTAGAAAATAGTGCAATGAGAGCAAAACAATACATACGGCAAACAGATAATATATACTTTATGCAGTCCTGTTCCCTTTATTAAAGCACCCTCCTGAATCATCCGTTATAATATAGCCCTATAACCTTTATAAAAATGCCCTCCTAAACAATTCTGTTTTGTGCCAGGCCTTGGAGACTCTTGGGAGCAAAAATCTTCCTTGCAGTTACTGAGCTCTGTCAAGTCATGGCTGAAAGCGAGGGCTGCTCATTTCCTGAGTCCTCTGCTTACTTGACATGAAGCAAGAGACATTTTTTTTTCCTTCTGGGTTCTTGGTAATGTGTCTTCACAGACAATTTGGAGGAGCGTAAGGGTGTCTGGGACTAAGCAGTCAATTGCCAGCAACAGAATTGTGATGAGTACCTGCATTGTTGGGACCCTGTTTGAAAGGAGTGTTCAAAAAAGAAATCAAAAGACCCAAGAAAGATATTTCATGTGAGGACTGCTTGATACTGAAGGCACATTGGCTCTTATAGGGTGTTTGACACATAGACTTTTTGGACCAAAACTGGAAGGCACACCATAGCAATATCATTCAATTCATGTGCATCTTCATTTGACACAAGGCTAGATCCTAGGAGGGCTCACATGAAATATTTTTCTTGTACCTTTTGATTTCTTTTTTGAACACTCCTGTTTTGGTCCTATATCTACTACTGTCTTTTGACTGTAATAAGAGCTTATTTGTACCTTCTATTGTTTGACCTCTGAAGAAGGCACAATGAGTCAAAACACATTAGGTCACTATTGTTTTCTCTTGGACATATGTTACTTTTTACAATATTATGAGGCTTGTGTTGGGACCTGATATGCTTTTAAATATATTTGTAATAAATACTTGCATTTTTATGTACAACTAGTTCATATTTCATTTTAGATTTTGGCCCTGCTTTTGCTTTCTAACTTACCTTTCAGGTACTTGAGCCCCACAGTTATGGCAGCCCCACGATTATGGAACAACCTAAGAACATAAGAGAGAAGCCAATGTTGGATCAGGCCAATGGCCCATCCAGTCCAACACTCTGTCACACAGTGGCCAAAAATACCAGGTGCCATCAGGAAGTCCACCAGAAGGGCCAGGACACTAGAAGCCCTCTGACAGATGCCCCCTCCCCACAAGCACCAAGAATACAGTGCATCACTTTCCCCAGCCCGAGAGTTCCTATTTATACCTTGTGGCTAATAGCCACTGATGGACCTCTGCTCCATATGTTTCTAATTCCCTCTTGAAGCCGTCCATGCTTGTAGCCGGCACCACCTCTTGTGGCAGTAAATTCCATGTGTTAATCAGTCAGTCAACCTTTATTTGCATAGATAAAATACAGCATGGATCACATTTTGAAATGCATGTCAAAAATATGTAAATTCCATGTGTTAATCACTCTTTGGGTGAAAAAGTACTGCCTTTTATCTGTTCTAACTGTTCAGCCAGTTTGGTGTAGTGGTTAAGTGTGCGGACTCTAATCTGGGAGAACCGGGTTTGATTCCCCACTCCTCCACTTGCACCTGCTGATGTGACCTTGGGTCAGTCACAAGCTCTGGCACAGCTGTTCCTGAAAGAGCAGTTTGTGTTAGAGTTCTCTCAGCCCCACCTACCTCACAGGGTGTCTGCGGCGGGGAGGGGAAGGGAAAGGAGTTTGTAAGCCGCTCTGAGACTCCGAGTGAAGAGCGGGATATAAATCCAAACTCTTGTTCTTCTTCTGAGTGACCACAAGTTCGTGTATTATGAGAAAGCTCCCCAGGAAGGTGCAGCCGGCTTCCTCACTCTTGACCTTTGGGAGGCAGCTTCCTTTATCCAAGCTGGCGTTTGATTAATTTTAGATGTTCTGCCTATTACAGTTTTAAATTGCTGATTTAAAATTAGTGTTTTTATTTATTTTATGTATTTATTGTGTTTTATTGACATTTAGACTGTAAACCACTTTGAGTTGCAGTAAGTTAGAAAGGTGGAATAATCCTTAAATTTTTTGTCTGCTATAGAAGATTGTGCTTTCTAGAAAGTGCATAGATTCTGTGAATGTTGGGAAGGAGGAGGAGGAGGTTTTTATACCCTGCTTTTCACTACCTGAGGGAGTCTCAGAGCAGCTTACAATCACCTTCCCTTCCTCTCGCCACAACAGGCACCCTGTGAGGTAGGTGGGGCTGAGAAAGCTTTGAGAGAATGGTGACTGGCCCAAGGTCACCCAGCTGGCTGCGCGTGGAGAAGTGGGAAATCAAACCTGGTTCTCCAGATCAGAGTCACTACATCAAACAATAATAGTTTTTGCTTTGATAAAGGTGACAGGCTTCTGGGAACCAGCTAGCCACAGAATGGGAGAGAAAGAAGCAATGTATTCAGACATTGACTGATGAAGTGTTGACTGGCTATGAGAAAGGGAAGAGCTGGGGACTAGACCCTAACAGGGCAATATGTTTTATAGATGCTAGTTCTGATATGTGACTGACCTGACTACCTGAAAGACTTTAGTTAGCTCGTTCAAAAATTTAAAGCAAACACAGTGGACACCCTAACAGCACTAGTTTGCATTCTGTACAAGACTGCAGAACTAACAATGCTATAGAACAATTTGACCCCATGGTGCAATAAAAAATACACAAGCAGAGAAACTGCAAGGCTCTAGTTTCTTTGCAGCAGGAGCTGTATTTGTCACTCCCTATTACCAGCTTGGAAGCTATAGAGCGCAAAAAAAACAACAACCCCAAAACCATGCAAGCAGGACAGGCTGTCCTTCTAAAAACTTCCAGTGTGCTGAAGTCAGTTCACAAGAGTTCTTTGTATCTGTCTGTGGACGCAGATTTTCACCCTTTGCATTTACTCTGCTGTATCCATTTGCATTATCCCTGCTGACTTTGATCACAGCAACAGCTCTCCCCTGTGGCCCCTAATGCTATACTTTCTACTGCTGCTGCCAATTCCACTGAGAATGGGTAATGGGCTATTGATGTTCATTGTGTTCTAAGTCTCTCTGAACCACCTTTTTATTTCCTGTCACCCATTGGCAGGTAATTCTCAAGTGACCTTTCGGAGAAGTACATCTATAGAAACCACTTGATATGCAGAAACTCCAGAAGTGCATCTAGAATTAGCAACTACTCCAGGTTGCTCTGATCACTTTGCAATGTGCCACTTCACATCCCTTAAAGAGTCTGATTTGGGAAGTAAATGGGGTTTGGAGCAGGTGAAACATTAAGTAATTACAGATTATTGGGACACTTCATGATGTAAGGACTCTTCAAATAATTTTAAATTACTTTGCACTAATTGTGATCAGTGCTGCATTCACTTCCAAAGCCTCTTCAGGATGACAGCAATGTTGTATTTTAGGCCCTGACATATAGAGCCTACGTTGGGGGGTGGGTGTTGTTTTTTAAGTTCAGATTTCCCCCCCATGTTCAACATGAAATCCATCTCCACAACAGAAGTGAAAATCATTTCCAACCCCCAACACTCTGACTTTTTTCCCCATAGAGAAGTATAGTCAAATGAAAGGTCACCTGAGGGAAAGTCAGACAACCAGCTAACTTATTTTGGTGTCTGTACTATCATATGAAGAAGGTGATCTGCCCAGAGAATGAGAAGTCTTTTACCATGTTCTCACTGCAGTTTGGAAATGTGGGGAAGAAGGGCTTGGTAAAGGTCATCTTTATCGAAGAGAAAAACAAAACAGACAACTGGCTGTGCCCATGGTTGCGCACTGACCATGGTGTTCTCAGTACAATGGTAATTTGTGTTCAGCCAGTTAATATACAGTTATTAGAGACACAGCTGGGAGTTTCCATCGTAAAAAAGGTTAGATTTACAGCTCCTGTGTTGTGCTGAGATTTACACAGGAGTTTTTGGAATCATTTTAGCTTTTAAACTAATAGAAGCATATGTGATGCAGTGTGCTACCCAAGTTCCCATTATGGGTCAATGGCCAGTATACACTCACTGATCACCACCATGAAGTTGTGACTAAGAAGCAGTAAGTACATGATGCATGTTGCTATACTATGCCAAATGAAACATCTAAGAAGACTCTGTAGAGTGGCCCTTGACATAATGAACTCATGTTGGCATGGACTGCTATAAACAAAATCCATCTTGTGCTGTGTGCCCAGAAGTGAGGATATTTTCTCCGGAGAAGCTATTACCAGTATTGAGCAGAGCAATATAAATATTCCTCAAGATTCCATCTTACTGGAATCTAGAATGTCATTAGCCATTTATACAACTACATCATCTGGAGCAAGATTCGTCCACTACCCTGGAAATCTTGTTGGTCTTGAAGGTGGTACTGGACTTGAATCTTGCACTTTTACTACAGTTCAATATGGCTAACTATCTGAGACTAACTACACCAAATTGTATCTGATGAAGGGAGCTTGGACTCTTGAAAGCTTATACCCCAAAGTTTTTGTTGGTCTCTAACATCTCTATCTAGCTGTACATCAGATTGCTGACTGATGAACAGATTAATAAAAACCACAAAGTCTGAAGCTGTCTGACAGTTCACCTCCATTTTGTACAATGTTTTTGTTTCTTCCTTTTCTCTTAGGCATTGCAGTATATATGTTTATTGTAATCCAGTATCTGATTTATTGAGACCACTTTAATGTTTAGATAAGGCTCTCCATGTTTAGAATAACTCCTTAGATCTTATCGTATGTGTGCTATCCCCTAGTTCATGAAGATATTGAACACTAGACCTGGGCACTAAAATAAAATAGTTTGTTATGAAAAGTTAAAATTTATGACAATTTACATAATGCCTAGCATCCTATGTATATAAAAGCCCAGCATACTGGCACTTTCCAACTCTCCCATTGGCTGTGCTGTGTGCTACTTGCATGCCATTGGCTGAGCGCTGGGTCCACTCCTCTCCCCCACCCACTGCCATTCCCTGTCTGAATAAACTGCCAAAACTAATGTGTAGCTCACTTTGCCCTCAGTGGCTATTGCTAGGCAACCAAGCTTGTTTCAGTCATTAAAAAGGAAAATGCCTACTTTGGCCTTTGTGGGGAACTCATAGGGGCCAGTCCTGACTAGGGTTCCCAGCTCCAGGTTGGGAAATTCCTGGAGATTTTGTGGTGAAGTCTACAGAAGCCAGAGTTTGGGGATGGGAGAGGCCTCAGCTGAATAGAATGCCATAGAGTCCACCCTCCAAAGCAGTTATTTTTCTCCAGGAACCTAGGTTAATTCTGTGGAAGCTGTCTGGGTGATTTCAGACCAGTCACAGACTTTCAGCCTATCCTACCTCACAGGGTTGTTGTGCAGATCAAAAGGGGGAGAGGAGAATGATGTGAGCTGCTTTGGTCCCCACTGCAGAGAAAACCTGTACTTTTCCTAGGTAAAGGCTGCAGGGGGGAGAGGAGATGGAAACCCTCTGAAGTCAGAGGGGCAGATAACTGCATGTTGATGGTTGGATGGGAAGGAGACAGGGTTGCCAACTCCAGGTTGGGAAATTCCTGAAGAGTTGAGGGGTGGGGTCTGGAGAGGGTGGAGTTTGAGACATCAGACAGGTACAATGTCATAGACTCCACCCTCCAAACCAGTCATTTCTTCCTGGGGAACCATTGTTGCCACTCTCCAAGTGAGAGCTGGAGATCACTCAGAATTACAACTGCTTTCCAGATGGCAGAGATCAGTTTCCCTGGAGAAAATGGTGGACTCTGTGCCATCATACCCTGCAGAGGTCACCACAACAAATTAATGCTGAGTGCCCAAGGGCAGGGCACCCATCCAGAGCCTCTTTCTAGAGTCCGTAGTATTTATTTCCACAATGGGCCTTATTCCTAGTTAAAATTTAAGAACATAACAGAATCCTGCTAGATCAGACCACCAATCCTTGCCCAGCATCTTGTTTATAACACTAAGCAGACAGGTGCCTTCAGGAAGCCCATAAGCATCCCATTGTTTGTTCCCATTATCTGGCCTAATATTGATTTACCTATTAATAAACCAATTAATTTAAAATTGTAATTTGCATCTAGGGTGAATGCTACGGTTGAGTAAATGATGCATTTGTCTTCATTTTCCAACAAAATGTAATCTTTCAGTACCGAGTCTTTTGAAAGTGCCTCTTCAATGTGAAGGGTGTAGAATTTTTTTTCATGTGCAGATTTCCTTAAAAGAAGTAGATAGCAGTATTTTTAAAAATCTGAATGCCCTGAATATAAATGATTATAGGTTTTTTCATGGTATATGGTACACATTTCTCCTACTTGAATCCTATGTCACCACCATCGTTTAATGTATTGGACTGTAATAGTTCATCATAGATTACTATTATTTTCATTGAGTACATTTCAGAAGAAAGTAATGGGTAGCATGTGTTTTGGTTTTCTAGGTCCATTCACAGCAGGCATCAGAGTCAGTGTTTCCTTTTCTCCCACTCTCTCTCTCTCTCTTTTTAGATTAATATTACCTATTCTTCATTTCTCCATCACTGTCATTCATGAAAATATAAAATCGCATGTGTGATCCCTGTTGGGTCCATATGTTTGACTTCAAGATACTGACAGCCCATAAGGTCAACAGACAGATGGCTGACGTACTGAAAAATTGACAGAGCAGAAATTCAACGGCGATATCCATCATTCAAGCTGACAGGCAAGATAATTATTACCCTTAAAAATCCAAGCAAGATCATGCTGCTTTTTATGCTGGTGGTATTATTCTCTCCCAAGAACCCTCAAAGGGAAGTAGGAAACATGGTCGGTGACAAAAGGCCAGATGATTTAAAGGAGGAGATTATTTTGAAATACCAAATGTAGAAATCCATAAGCTTGGTTTCTTAGAAATCCAGTAAAGAAACCTTTTCTTTATACCCCAAGAAAACCTACCATGGGGAAGCACGATTTGACTTGGAATGTTTAACATTAATAATTAACCTTCTGTCCACTTCAGCCAGAGGCAATGCCTGTTGCCTGTCTAGCTTGTCCTTTTCTCAGCCTTTAACCATTTTCTTGGCCTCATTTACTCCTGGCTTTTTGGATGTTAGCCTTTTTTTTTTCACTACACCCTCAAAATGCCTGCTGGGAGATTGTTACTCACTGGAGGGAAGTATATTAATGAATGTTTGATTTCCTGGTTGCCTTGCCACCAGATGTCTAATTCAAGCTGTGAGCTATATTTTTATCTGTTATTTATTCTTCAAGGTTGATCGTGTTTTGCGTTGCATTGCTGTAACTTATTTGCCACAGCCAAACATACATTGATCAGAGGGTTTGGCCCACTGGGAAGACCTTCCATTGGGTTCACAGCTGTCTTCAACTGTCCGTTGAAAAGACAGCTGCTTCCTACACTTGTGGCTTTGGGAAATGGTACCAAAAAAACAGACAGACAAGATGTCCTCCCAAGATGTGACTCTGGGGCTTTCTTTCAGGCATTATATCATGCCAAGGAGAGGAAGAGAAAATTAGAGCAGAGGTTGAAAGATGTGTATGAGGAGAAATGCAGAATACAGCAGGTGGGAGGAACATTGTAAAATAAGGCCTAATGTTTTCATGTAAGTCCCATAGTCCCATGACAACCAGTCACAGTTTAGGTAGGTTTACACCGAACACATCTCTAACTGCTACTGTGACTTATGAAGTCTAAGGCTAATAAAACCCTTTAACTCTGGATAAGGCATTTATGCAAATTTTCAGCCGGTAGGCGTACATCTAATGCTACCTATTACTGGGCCCATAGCTACAGGGGGGCACTTCAGGGCTATGCCCCCTTAATTAAAAGCCACACACACCCAAAAGCCATGCCAGAAAGCATATTAAAATATTTATTAAGTCATTAATTAAATTAAGTGCCCCATGAGAAATTTAAATCCCACCCCTGGCGAGAAAAAAAAATCCTTGCTATGGGCCTGCCTATTACTGAGTCAGACCAGTGGTCCTTCTGACCCAGTATTCTCTGACTCTGACTTGAAGCAGCTTTCCAAAATCTTGGCAAAGATCTTTCTCAGCTTTATTACCTGTCACTTTCTGCTTATGCTCTGTCAGATACCACTTTGTGTGTATGCACTTTCCATGGGGGGGATGGATTTCTACTGACTAGGAACTTGGTGTAACAGCAGCCTAGGCACAGGTGGTAGGCTGTCAGGTGCTGTGAGGATTTAGACCTAAAACCTGGGGCCAGCAGCTCCAGATACTTTTTCCATATGCCAGCTGAGCTGCCTGCTTTCAACCTAATCTCCTTTGCAAGATCCTCAAGATGGACAGCACACTCTGTATGGAGAGATCCCTTAACTACAGGAAAGAGTTGACTGAAAAATCCCATAAGATCAAGCCTGCAGATATAAAGCAACTGCCTCCAGGTTTGGCTCTTCAGTCTGAGCAAGCAAGTAGTTGCTATTGAAAGACTACTATTCCTACTGGATCTGCCTTTATTTGACCTCATGCCTCATCTTCTCTTTGGCCTGTCTCACTATATCTGAGCCTCCTTTTTTGATCTTGACCATGCATCTGCTTAATCCTAGACTCATGTATCCTGGTTTACAGCCTGACCTGCATTGTTTCTGTCATACCCTGTGGACATTGCATCTGTTTCTGATCCTCTGTTCACCTGACCTCTATCTGTAGTAGTGTTTATGAAACTACTTTAGTCTCCAGGAGGCTTCTAGCACTGGTTTTATTAAGTATGGAAGTTTGTATATAAACGAACAAACACAGGCTGTGACTCAGTGGTAGGAGCATCGGCTTGGTGTACAGAAGGTCCCAGGAGCATCTTCAACATCTCCAATTAAAAGAATCAAGTAGTAGCTGGTGTGAAAGATCTCTGTCTGGAGTCTTTACAAGTCAGAGTAAACAATACTGACCTTGCCAGCTTCTGGGAAAGACTTTCTTCTGTTTGAGACCCTGGAGACCCAGCTGCCAGCTATAGACAATACTGAGCTACATGAACCAATAGCCTGATTCAGTATAAGGTAGCTACATTTTTTATATTTTTGTATTTAATCCATGTAAAACTTTTTCCTAAGGACTTCAAAGTGTATGAACAGAGTTCCAAGTTCCCACTTTCTGCTTAGCATCAAAGTAGATCAGGTATCTTTGGACCAATCCTGGATTTTTCCCCTCTATATATTCCATATCCTCTAAACATGGGACCATGCTGATTTAAAAAAAAAATCATGAAGGCTTCTTTACTTTTGTGTCTTCACAAACCAGAATGTTGAATCCTCAGCCTATCTCTCTTACTTTCAAATAGCTACAGGGATAATTTTTCTGGTGATGTTATTTTTTCTCACTCAGGTGATTAGAGGGTTGTTGTTGTTCAGTCACACAGTCGAGTCTGACTCTTCGCGACCCCATGGACCAGATTACGCCAGGCTCTCCTGTCTTCCGCTGTCCGCAGAAGTTTGCTCAATTTCATGTTCGTTGCATCGATGATGCTGTCTAACCATCTCATCCTTTGCCATCCCCTTCTTCTTTGACCTTCAATCTTTCCCAGCATCAGGGTCTTCTCCAGTGAGTGCTCCCTTCGCATTTGGTGGCCAAAGTATTTGAGCTTCAACTTCAGGATCTGGCCTTCCAGGGAACAGTCAGGGTTGATTTCTTTTAGGAATGAATGATTTGATCTCCTTGCAGTCCAAGGGACTCTCAAGAGTCTTCTCCAGCACCATAGTTCAAAAGAATCTATTCTTCGGTGCTCGGCCTTCCTTATAGTCCAACTCTTACAGCCATACATTACTACGGGGAATACCATTGCTTTGACCATGCAGACTTTTGTTGGCAGGGTGATGTCTCTGCTTTTTATCATGCTGTTTAGGTTTGCCATCGCTTTCCTCCCAAGGAGCAGGCGTCTTTTAATTTCATGGCTGCAGTCACCATCTGCAGTGATCTGGGATCCCAGGAATGTGAAGTCTGTCACTATTTCTACGACTTCCCCTTCTATTTGCCAAGGAGTAATGGGGCCAGATGCCATAATCTTAGTTTTTTTGATGCTGAGCTTCAAGCCCACTTTTGTGCTCTCCTCTTTGACCCTGAGCAAGAGGCTCTTTAGGTCCTCTTCACTTTCTGCCATCAGAGTGGTATCGCCTGCATATCTGAAGTGATTGATCTTTTCCCCAGCAACTCCAGCTTGTGATTCATCCAGGCCAGCATTTCGCATGATGTACTCTGCATATAAATTAAATAAGCAAGGTGACAATATACATCCTTGTCGTACTCCTTTTCCTATGCTAAACCAATCAGTTGTTCCATATCCAGTTCTAACTGTTGCTTCTTGACCTTTATACAGGGTCAGGAGACATGTGAGGTGGTCTGGTATTCCCATCTCTTTAAAAATCTGCCATAGTTTATTGTGATCCACACAATCAAAGGCTTTAGCATAGTCAACGAAGCAGAAGTAGATGTTTTTCTGGTACTCTCTTGCTTTCTCCATAATCCAGCGAATGTTGGCAATTTGATCTCTAGTTCCTCTACCTCTTCGAAACCCAGCTTGTACTATCCACATACTGTTGGAGCCTAGCTTGTAGGATCTTGAGCATGACCTTGCTAGCGTGTGAAATGAATGCAATTGTGTGATAGTTTGAACATTCCTTGACATTGCCCTTCTTTGGGATCGAGGTCCTTCTTGTATAGTTCTTCTGTGTATTGTTGCCATCTTTTCCTAATCTCTTCTGTTTCTGTTAGGTCCCTACCATTTTTGTCCTTTATCATAGCCAGCTTTGCATGGAACGTTCCCTTGATTTCTCCAATTTTCTTGAAGAGATCTCTAGTCCTTCCCAATCTATTGTTTTCCTCTATTACTTTGCATTGTTCATTCAGGAAAGCCTCCTTATCTCTCCTTGCTGTTCTCTGGAAATCTGCATGCAGTTGGGCAAATCTTTCCTTTTCACCGTTGCCTTTAGCTTTCCTTCTTTCCTCTGCTATGTGTAAAGCCTCATCAGACAGCCACTTTGCTTTCTTGCATTTCTTTTTCTTTGGGATGGTGGTGATTGCTGCCTCCTTTACAATGTCACGGACCTCTGTCCATAGTTCTTCAGGCACTCTGTCTATCAAATCTAGTCCCTTAAACTTATTCTTCACCTCTACTGTATATTCATCGGGGATGCGATCTAGGTCAAATCTGAATGGCCTAGTGGTTTTCCCAACTTTCTTCAATTTAAGTCTGAATTTTGCAATGAGTAGCTCATGATCTGAGCCACAGTCAGCTCCAAGTCTTGTTTTTACTGACTGGATAGAGCTTCTCCATCTTTGACTGCAAATTATATAGTCAATCTGATTTCGGTGTTGCCCATCTGGTGATGTCCATGTGTAGAGACGCCTCTTAGGTTGTTGGAAAAGGGTGTTCGCTATGACCAGCGTGTTCTCTTGACAAAACTCTGTTAGCCTTTGTCCTGCTTCATTTTGTTCTCCAAGGCCAAACTTGTCGGTTATTCCGGTTACCTTTTGATTTCCTACTTTAGCATTCCAGTCCCCTATGATGATGAGGACATCATTTTTTGGTGTTAGTTCTATGAGCTGTTGTAGGTCTTCATAGAACTGGTCCACTTCAGCCTCTTCTGCAGCAGTGGTTGGGGCATAGACTTGGATTACTGTGATGTTGAATGGTTTGCCTTGGATTTGGACTGAGATCATCCTGTCATTTTTGAGATTGTATCCCAATACTGCCTTTCTCACTCTCTTGTTGACTATAAAGGCCACACCATTTTTTCTACGGGATTTCTGGCCACAGTAGTAGATATAATGGTCTTCTGAGTTAAATTCGCCCATTCTTGTCCACTTTAGTTCACTGATTCCCAAGATGTCGATGTTCAGTCTTGCCATCTCATTTTTTTTCCACGTCAAGCTTACCTTGATTCATAGATCTTACATTCCAGGTTCCTATGCAGTATTGTTCTTTGCAGCATCAGACTTTCCTTTCACCGTCAGACACATCCACAACTGAGTGTCCTTTCGGCTTTGGCCCAGCCGCTTCACTCTTTCTGGGGTTACTCGGACTTGCCCTCTGCTCTTCCCCAGTAGCATATTGGACACCTTCCGACCTGAGGGGCTCATCTTCCGGCGTCATATCTTTTAGCCTTTTGATACTGTCCATGGGGTTTTCTTAGCAAAGATACTGGAGTGGGTTGCCATTTCCTTCTCCAGGGGATCACGCTTGGTCTGAGTTCTCTGCTGTGGCCTGTCCATCCTGGGTGGCCCTTCACGACATAGCCCACAGCTTCATCGAACCACGCAAGCCCCCTCGCCACGACAAGGCAGTGATCCATGAGGGACTAGAGGGAGAGCTCTGTTAAATGAAAATCTGAATGTAGGAAATACCCCTGGACTGAAACGTAAAAGTAGCCATATTGATTTAAACTAAACTAGTCCCATGTTCAACATTAAATTTAAAGTGTTTTGTTGGACTGAGATTAGGAGAGCCACATGGATCACATCAGATTCACATTGAGTTTGTAATTAAAGCCTCCTGCCACCCGTTATTCTTTCAAGAGCAATTTAATAAGGTACCTATACAACACAATGCCCTTGTGGTTTGCAAAGCAATATGAAAATCATGCATGCGCATATTCAATATACACTCCAAAACTGATAAATATGTTTGTTCATATGCATGGAGAGTGCTCACACAAATCAGCCACTTTGTAGTCTTTACTCATTATGAAAACTGGAAATGCAATACGGTGCTCAAGTAACACGAACAATAATGACAAATCCACAATCTAAAAACATCCACAAATATTAAAGAACCAAAGTGAGATACAATAAATTGAGGTTAACAACTCCCCTATCAGATTTGGCAGTGTAAAGTTCTTTTATCAACACAAGGACACACGCATGATGACACAGGGAATGGGTTCATTTGTTTGAAGAACATGTTACCTTTTGCCTCTTCAATCATTCACTTTGCTCTGGACAGCCCTTGATGACCTCACCCCACATACAGGGAAAAGAAGGACAGTCCTTAATTCGCCCATTATGGCCAGCAGTCACAGTTTTTTCACTGGCTGATTCCCATGGGTCCTCTGGTGAAGTTTCACTCCTTACCACCTCACACTTGCACTGCCTAGCCTGTTTCCCTGGACTGGTGCCAAACTCTAGTCAACATCCTTGAGAGAGCTCCAATAGATCTCTCTGCACCTAATAAGTGGAATCAGCTGAAATACCTCTTTGCGCATCACTCATCTTCTTTTTCTCCCTGCCAAAACATCTTTGATTCCCTCAGGAATGTATCACTTTCAGACTGACAGGCCCATGCTTGTATCACTTAACAACAGCAACTTCTGTGCAGCATTTAGAAAATACTTTTGTTTCTCTAAATATACTACAATGGATTCCTTCACTGCTCTTTGATAGATCTTCAGATTTATCAATTTTGTTTTATATTGAAGGGAAGTTGTGTTCATTTGTTTGCATCAACTGGAATTTTGACAAGGATTATGGGAGGTTAGTCAGTCATTTGTATAGAATTCAAAGCTGAGTTAGGCATAAGAAATGGTATCTGTGAAAGGCATACCTTGTATCTTAATATGTAATTCAAACACCAGTATAATGAAACAATAATGGCTGTAGTAAGGAAACTTTATTTTCTTGCAGCCCTGTGGTTCCAGCATGCTGAGATGTCTGACTCCCAGAAGACTGATACTCAAGTGGTGACTGAAGATTGTTACTCAAACACAATTGTTTATCCAGCTAAAGCTAGTCATGGGTTTATTGCTATTAAAAGCAAAGAACAGTGATCTACATAGTGGACTTGTCTTAAAAGCCAGCGATTGTTTGTGGTGGCCTCTGACTCTTTCTCTGTCCCAACCCTGCAGAAAACTTAGGGAAGGAACAAAAACTAACCCTTTCCACTGCCAAATTCTCTGAAGTTCACCAAGAACACAGATCTCTTTTCTGGACATATGCTATATACTATCTGGAGTATCAGTTAAGATCAACCTCTCCATGTCCTGATCTGTGTTTCCTTGCCTTCAGAGGTGAGGTGGGTAGCTACTAAGGACAGGACATTTTCTGGGGTGGCACCTCACCTTTGGAACACCATCCCCTTTGTGGCTTGCCTGATACATGCTTTACTTTCTTTTAGGTGCTAGACAAAACACATATTTTTACCCAGGCTTTTAATCAGGGGTTTATATTATCAACTATTTAATGGTCTGTTTCTGTTGTATAGATATTTTCATGCTGCTTATATCCAATAGCTTGTTTCTAATATTGTGATGTGGTTTTAATTGTAAGCCATCTTAAAGTGGCATAGAAACATCCTAAATAAATAAACAGAACAGGTCAAAGTTGGCTGGCAAAGAAGGCTTGACACTGCTGGTGACCTTCCGACAGGACTTGCAGAAATCTAGCAATGGTGCTTACATTAACCTTGATTAACACGTTCCATTGGTTTCAATAGGGTTTAATTATAAAATGAGCCATTGTTGCAGCCATCTCATGGCAACCCCATGAAATCCCACCTCCTTGGGTTTGTGAGGCAAGAGCTGAGCAGAGGTGGTTTACCATTGCCTTCCTCTGCATAGTAGCCTCAGTCTTCCTTGGTGGTATCTCATCCAAGAGCTGACTATGGTGAATCTTGCCTAATCTCCGAGCTCTAATGTGATTGGGCTAGTCTGGGCTATTAGGGCTGCTACTCAATGGGATCCAGTTATGTCTAATTTTAATTTATCAGGACCACAGAGTGTTTGTTGTATAAGATACAGATTCAGAATTCCCTGTTCAGTGATGGATTGGTTGTCCTTGGGCAAGCTGATAAATAAATACATAAATAAGGAATAATAAACATAGCAATTAACAACAGAAATGTTTAAATAAGAAAAATACTGATGTCTACTTCAGAGTGTCTGTTGTATTTCTGGAATATTGTTACCTGCCCAGAGCCTGCTTGCTGGAAGGTCAGGCTATAAATACAATAGATAGACAGACAGACAGACAGTGTGGGGAGGGGGGTACATGGAAAAGTGAGATCCCCCACTTGTTCTCTTGTTGATAACAGTGGTCTGTCCTCTAAAGAACTGGGTCTTTCATTTTAATCCAACTGAATATTTGACCTTTTTCCTTTCATTTTTGTTTTGTTCCTGACCATTTTGTTAGATACCAAGGCCCTTCATCCTTATTCAAAGGTCTCACAGAACTCAGCTCCTGGAGACCCAGCAACGCTGCTGGTCGCCAGGGGCTGCTTTGCCGCCTTGAGGAAGCTGGGCAGCAACAGAGCCATGACACCCGGCGTCGTGACGTAAGCAGGGGGTGGAGCCGGCTTGGATAAACGGCCTGGCTCCGCTCCCGCCCGATGACAGTTGCTCCGATGTGCTTGGAGAGTGGAGCACGAAGACGGAGCTGTAGGTTTACCTTTAGGCCTCAGGGCCCAGTTTCAGCAGTGCAGCTCCAGCGGAACGGCTGTGGACAACGAGAAGCTGTGGTGAGAGAGTGGGCAGCCAGGGAAGTTTGCAGTGGTGTGAATCATGGCTTCTTCTTTGTGGCACCAGTTGGATCGGCGGCTGCAGGGGCAGCAAAGCATACCTGGCTGCGGCAAATAACTCTGTGTGGTGACGGCAGGACAAGCGCGGTGGTGGTGGAATCCTTTCGCCAGCACTGCGTAGATCGTGGGGGGCGATCGTGGGGGGGGGCAATGCACCATATTGGAGCATTGTTGGGGGGCAGTTTCAGTTGTGCCTGCCCCACCACAGTCTGTAGGGACACTATAGTGGGGGCAGCGTGGTAAGGTTGCCTCATCCCCAGTTTTTATCAGCCCTATCTTCTGGCCTCTTTAAAATAAATAAATTTAACTCCCCCACACCCCACCCCACCATCAGCAGCAGCCACATTGGGCTGGCCTGCCAAGAGTCTGTTCTGACTGGGCAGCTGGGCAAGTGGCAGCCATTTTATGATGGGTGGAAGCAACGGCCATCTTAGGGCTACCTGGATTGGCAGCCATTTGGACCTTTCCCTTTGGTGGCCATTTTAACAGTTACAGGCGGCATGGGCCCAAAAAAGGACCTGGGGGCATCATCAAGTAAGCAATCTGCAAATAAGCGGGTGGGCCAGAACATGGCAAAAGGAAAACAACCCCTCCCAAAAATGGACTACTTCGGCACCTGTAGGTACTGTTTCCATAGTTGGTGCCTCGATGCCTTCTGCACCCATTGGCACTGGTTCCACCTCTGGAGGCTTGGTGCCCTCTACACGGGTAAGTGCAGTTTCTGTGGCGGTGGCTTTTGGGCCTCCTGCAGCCACAAGTTCTGGTTGGGTGACCCTGGGTCAGTCACAAGTTATCTCAGAGCTGTTCTCTCAAGGACAGTACTGGAAAGAGCTCTCTCAGCACTGCCTGCCCACAGGATGTCTGCTGTGGGGAGGGTAAGGGAGTTTGTGGGTCACTCTGAGACTCCGAGTGAGGGAGAGGGTATAAATCCAATCTCTTCTCTTCTTCTTCCTTCCTTCCCCATCCACGGTTGCTGGCATGGTTTTTTGAAGGTAGGATTTAAAAGAGAACTAGTCTCTGTAATACCTGACTTGGGGGGATTTGGGGATGGGATGTGTCTCAGTGAGAGACCATCTGTTTAGCGTGCAGAGAGTCCCAGGTTCAATCCCCGGCATCCTTAGTTAATACATTTGGTAGTGGGTAATATGATAGACCTCTGCCTGGGACCTGGTGAGCATTTGCCACTTTGAGTAGACAATACTCATTTTAGCAAACTTGAAAGCATATAGTGCTATCGAAGGGGCTATAAGAATAAAAATTGATTCCCTACTTATTGAAGCTGGGATTATGTATTGGAGGCTGGAGACAGGGATTTCTGTTCAATTTGACAATTTTACAGGGTTTTATTCAGAAAGACAAGGTAAATTGCCAGTCTTCAGTTTATTCTACTTGGCCCTCATGTGAAGGGATGTAGTTCTGGTGTAATGGTTGAGAGCAGCAGACTCTAACCTGGAGAACCAGGTTTGATTCCCTGTTCTTCCATGTGGGGCTGGTTGGGTGGCCTTGGGTCAGTCACAGTTCTCTTGGAGCTGTTCTCATGTTTCTCTCAGGGCTCTCAGGGCTACCTTGCGGGCTGTCTTTTGTGGGTAGAGGAAGGGAAGGAGATTGTAAGCCACACTGAGTGAAGTGTGGTCTCCTCTTCTTCTCTGAATACTATAGAAGCTTTTAATGGTATCTAACTGTAAACTATGAATAGAAACAGAATTTGAGGTGTTGGAGTGCAGCCAATGGGAACAGCTACTTGAAACTGAGTAGCTCAATTGGGCACTTAGCGTGTTGGGGTAACTCAAGTGTAAGCTGAATGGAAACAACTGAACTTCTAAGGGTTTCCTTCTGTGAAGGAATCCTTATCAGCAACATGTGACTTTGACAGTGTGAATGCATGCTGAGTTAGCAAATCTTTGTCTTTGTCATTAGTGCCTTTTTTCTGTTTTAGAAGGGATATGGTGTGACTTCCAATCTGATGCTGTGATCTGGGAATTTGAAAGCTGGCATGTCATTACACATCATTGTTTGGTCCTAATGAGCATTCTTCACAGGTTTAATAGTGCATTTGTCTTTAAGGGGAGGTCCAGTGAGTCGCCAGGGCCTAGATGAGTGGTGTTGGTTACAACAGGCTGTGGGAGGTGCCGGCTGGGATGCGGCAGCACAACCACGGCAACAGGAAATGAGGCAGGTGGCTTCTAGGGAGGTTCTAGTGGGGGCAAGGGTTAAGCAGGACCCATGGGAGGACCAACATGGCTTGGGAGGCCAGACGGCTGTTCTGCCCATTCACTTGGCCAGGAAATAACCTACTTCCAGAACTGGCAGCCCAGCCTTACTTATGTATATGTGAATAGGTTCCACTGAAGCCATGTTCACAGTATGGTGAATGAGCATACAGCCTGCATGTATGTGCATACACCGGCTTGTAAAAAGGAGCCAAGGCACATTCTGTGTGCTTGTCCTTGGTCTTTAGGATAAGACCCCAGTTTCTATATGAAAAGATAGCTACTGTGCACTCTTCAGGGTAAGGTGTTCTAAAATAAATAAATTAAATTATTATTATTATTATTATTATTATTATTATTATTATTATTATTATTATTATTATTATTATTATTATTATTATTATTATTCAGGTTTTAAAGTTACACCACATTGTAAATTTGCAATATCATATTGGCAATATCATATTTTAAAGCTGAACTAACCTTTTGGCTATGATGGGTTTTAGTGGTTATTAAAGAGCTAGAAAAATTAAATACCTAGCAGCATTTCAAATGCCTTATTGGGACAGTCCCCTGACTGTTAAAACAATGGGTGCCTCCCTGCTCAGGTCTGCTTGCAATTGTTGGAAAATTCTTTAGGAATGCAAAGGCACTGAGAGAATGATCAAGATCTCCTTTAGTGTTGTTTCCACAGTTTGACAATCCAGGGGATCTGGGACTAGATCAGAGATGCTCTCTTCTGATATAGACTTTAGCCAATGACAATTCTAGGCCTCAGTTTCCCATCTTTCAGGGTGCAGGGTTGCCAGAAGATCCAAAGGAGCAAGTCTTGTTTATTTAATAGAGACTTAATGCATAAAAATGTGCAGCTGTAGGTTTTGGGGGGTTTTCTTCATGGCATGGAGGTAAATAATATCACTGGATAATTAACATCCCTTTACAGGGAGTGGGCTTCCTTTGCTACCCAGGAATATTAATAATTACTTCGCTTGATCAGTACAAACATAAGCCCTATGAACATTGGGCAGTGCCTTGCAAATCACAGTGACTGTGCAAATGCAAACATTGTTGCGTAAATGTAGTGGAATTTCTAAAGCATTCTGTGAAGGTTTTTGGGAAAGGGAGCTCTAGAAGACCAGAGGCAACCCATTTCTCTGTCAATAAAAAAGAAAGAAAAGAAAAGGGGGTTATTTTAGGAACCGGAGGTGTTGCTGCACTTTAAGTTATTAAGACGGTTACTGCTTTAGGCATGTGGATGGAACTCCACTGATTAGGCACCCCTTTGTGGTGGTTAGCACCCAGGCTTTGGGCAAGTTGGGCCTTTCCCGGGGTGATGTTGGGAACTCACTCTTCGTGGTTCAGTGCTACTTCCACTGCAGCTGCCCTGGGCTACATGTTCCCTTGCCGTGTGGTAGTGTCAGTGGGACCTTGTTCAGATTTGGACTTTTGGACGGTCACTGCACTTCATTTTGGGGGGTGGCATTGGGGATCAGTGAACTAGTGGTGGGTTTTTCACCTAGTATTTGAAGAATGGAATTGCAAGGTTTAAAGTTATTAATGAAGTTTTTCTTTAGGTGCTGCTGGCCGCAGGGTGAGACTGAGAGTCAATGTCTGTGGCCACAGCATGGTCTTTTGGGCCACCCACTGGGCCAGGAGGACACCCTGGCTGTGAAGGCCATTGTGCTACAACCTGGGGCAGACCTTGCAATGATAAGAGCAAGATGGCCCAGAGTGCAGATAGTCTGGCCGGCAAGGCCCTTGTGTGACAAACTGAGGCTGACCTTGCGATGATAAGAGCAAGGTGGCCCAGAGTGCAGATAGTCTGGTCGGCTATTCTGCTTTACCATGAAGGGCAAGGCCCTAGTGTTGCAAGCAGAGGCGGACCTTGTGATGATAAGAGCAGGGTGGCCCAGTGTGCAGATAGTCTGGTTGGCTATCCAGCCTAGCGATGAAGGGCAAGGCCCTGGGGTTACAAGTGGAAGCTGACTTTGTGATGATAAGGGCAAGGTGGCGCGGTAGTACGGATGGTTGGGTTGGCTGTTCTGCCCCACCATAGCCAGTTTGGTGTAGTGGTTAAGTGTGCGGACTCTAATATGGGAGAACCATGTTTGATTCCCCACTCCTCCACTCGCAGCTGCTGGATGACCTTGATCAAGCCATAGTTCTGGCATGGCTGTTCTTAAAAAAGGGCAGTTTCTGTCAGAGCTCTCTCAGTCCCACCTACCCCACAGGGTGTCTGTTGTGGGGAGGGGAAAGGAGTCGTAAGCCGCTCTAAGACTCCTTTCTTCTTCTTCTTCTTCTTCTTCTAGGGCACAATTGGGGAGACCCCGCAAGGCGTAAAGCCAACCGCCAGAGGATGAAGGCCATGGAGGGTGGTTGAGTTCCAGGACCCATATAGGACTGACAGGGTGCACCTATCAGACAAGGGCATTGGGTTAATTTTGCAGGAGTTGCGGCAAGGGATTAGGTCAGCCTTGGGCTTTTAGTAGGGAGCAAAGACCAAAGCAGAGGTTTGGTCTTGGTTGTGGCAGGTTGGTGCAGGCAAGAAACTGGAACCAGTGAGCACCTTACAGCATTTTCCCCATTAGGGAACAGGAGGTCATCAGGAACTGCCTACAGATTTCTAAGGTCCAGAGTGAGGAATGGTGATCACCTCCTCTGGGAACCTCTTAGGGTATGCTCCTCTCTGCAAGTTGGAAGGCTTCAGGGGTAGGCACTCCTAGGTGGCAATCAGTTTGCTGGGCTGCCAGTCATGAACCATATTGTTGGCTCAGGACCGGAGCTGGGTGACCCACCTGAGAAAAGGGCAAGGAGGTTGGTCAGGGAGTGACACCTGCCTTGCCTGTTCTGTGCTTGCCGCAACGTTATGTTAAATAGTTAATAAAGTGTTTACTTCCAAACTGTTGTCTGTCTGTTATTCTGACTGGGGGGGCAATGCTACCAATGTCATTCATAGTTTTTTGTGACTTCCATGGTTGTCACAATAACCTTGATGCACCACTTATTGTACTCTTATCCAGATACTAAAGATCAAAGTTGTTATGTAATATGCACCACTACTTTAAAAATCAGAAAAATAGGAGAGTTTGTGATGGGTAGGAGGGGACAGGAGCCATTTTCCCAGATCTAGTGAGCCTCTTGCACAGTGATATGCAAAGATCTTTGGTTACCTTCTTCTGCAAAGCAAATCAGTGCTCTCAACATTTATTAGAAAGCGAGTGCTTGAATTCGATCCCTTCTACTTTCCCAGAAGAGATGACCAGGGTTGCCAGTATTAATCTTTCATTTGGTGCATATAGGATACAGGTTCCCCCTATCAACTTCCTATGCACACAGGAGAATCCATGCCCAGCAATGCTTCATTTCGATAAAATAATTGCTTGTGTAGGATTGGGGCAGATAGCAGTAGAGAACTGATATGAAAATCAGAGCACTTGCTTCACAGTTGTTTGGTCCTACCATTCTCCCGAAATGGTTCGTGCAGCATTTCCTATTGAATTCATCTCCATCTCTCCTATTTTTAAGGTTAATGAAATTTCAAAGAACGTACTAAGGACAGTGTCCTGCTTCACAATAGGAACCACAGTCTATAATGAACATTCTACTGCTGTATGGCAAACAGAGCTCATTAGTATTGAAATTGTCTCATACATAGTTCACTTGCAATTTAGGGTCCAATAAGCTTTCTATTTAGAGCCAGCAATGCTATGAATTTATGTCTTGACTGAAAGCCGGTGTAATACTACTGCATAGACATGCAATTTCATACAGAGATAAGATACTGATCTGCTGTACTCTGATGATTCAGAACATAATTTGAGATGCTTTTACCATCTCCCTAGGATAAAAAACACCCTTTAATTCAAAGAAGAAAAACACATTTTCACTCCTCAGTTCTGTAATAGCAGAAATAGTAAAAATGGTCAGATTGTATCGATGGAATGGGGGAAAGATCCACAGAAGAAGAGTGCTCAAGGGAATATAATTTCTGGAGAAGTTTCATGTGACATTGCAGTGGTGGACAGTTTGATGTTCTTTTGTCTCTTTATATTTACAAAAGTGTATTACATTAATAGTAGTGCAAATGTCATTAAGGAGACAGGACAGCAGTTCCCACTAGTGTACAGTTTCCACTAGTTCACAGGCCAATACAAACATAAGAAGAGCCCTGCTGGATCAGACCAGTGGTCCATCTAGTCCAGCATCGTGTCTCTCACAGTAGCCAGCCAGTTCCTCTGCAGCCAACAACAGAGCATAGAGGCAGAGGCCTTCCGCTGATGTTGCATCCTGGCACTGATATTCATAGGTTTACTGCCTCTGAACCTGGAGGTTCCCATTAGTCATCAATGCTAGTAGCCATGGATAGAACTATCCTCCATCAATCTATCAAATCCTCCTTTAAAGCCTGTGGCAATTATGACATCCTCTGGCAGTGAATCCCATATTTTAATCTCTCTCTGTATAAAGACTATGTCTTTTTGTCCATCCTGAATCTACTAGCCATCAGTTTCATTGGATGCCCTTGAATTCTAGTATTTTGGAAGAGAGAGAAAAAATTATCTTTGTGAACTCTCTCCACCCCATGCATAATTTTATAAACCTCTATCATGTCCTCCCTTAGTTGCCTCTTTTCTAAAAGTCCCAGATTCTTCAGCCTTTCCTCATAGTAAGGTGCTTCAACCCCCTAATCATCTTGGTTGCCCTCTTCTGTACTTTTTCCAGCTCTGCTATGTCTTTTTTGAGATACAGTGACCAGAACTTCACATAGTATTCCAAATGAGGCCTTCCCATAGATTTAAACGGGGGCATTATAATATCATTCATTTTATTTTCAGTCCCTTTCTTAATAATCTCCAGCACAGAGTTTGCCTTTTTTCACTACTGCAGCTCACTAGGTTGACACTTTCATTGAGCTATCCACTATGACCTCAAGATCTTTTCCCCTCTCAGTCTCAGCAAGTTCAGACCCTATTTGCCTATACTTGAATTTGGGATTTTTTTGTTCCAATATGCATCACCTTACACTTACCAACATTGAACTTCATCTGCCACATTGTCACCCACTCACCTAGTTTGTGGAGTTCCTCCTGGACTTCTTCACAGTCATCTTTGTTTCTCATCATCCTGAATAATTTTGTGTCATTTGCAAACATGGCTACTGCACTACTCACCCCTAGTTCCAGATCATTTCTGAACAAATTAAATATTACCAGCCCCAATCCCAATCCCTGTGGGATCCCACTGCTTACTTCCCTCCCTTGTGAGAACTGTCTATTTATTCCTACTCTTGCTTCCTGTTATTTAACCAGTTTTTAATCCAGAAGAGAGCCCATCCTCTCATCCCAAAACTCCTGAGTCTACTTAGGAGTCTTGGTGAGGTACCTTGTCAAAAGCCTTTTGAAAGTCCAATGAAGGCCATAGATGATGGATTTATTTGATTGATTTAGTTCCATCAGCTTTGGGGGGAATTATATCACTTTAAATTAATTTAATAGTGTGATGTATCAACTGTAAAATTAGGATTTTCCCTCTGCAGTTTCTTTCCAAAATATGATATTGTGATTTACAGTGATCAACTGCACCCCAGTTGCTTGATAAAGGAAAATAGGGTCATACCACCTTTAACTCTGGGGATGTATTCGGAGAAGCAACACACTGTATGAAACTGTATTGTAGAAGGTAATTATAGCAATGTTCTAATGGAGATGTGTCTATAGCATCTCCCTTTCTTATGTATGAGTACCAAATGGAGGTGGTAGCGACGATTAGCTGACTGCCTCTGTCAGGTTCCTGTGCTGGAGAAGGCAGCTTCTTCCATAGGTTCTGCTGATCCTGTTCCTCAGCCACGCAGTTTTAGAAACCTCTGATGAGGGTGGGAGGTGGTAGAGCCACTTCTTGTCCACTTCCAACCCAATTCAGAGGTCTCTAAAAGACCTGCATGGCTGAGAAACAGGATCAGAAGGACAGACAAAGATCTGCCATGCTGAGGCTTCATCTTGGGAAAACTCTGCCAGGCTTCTCTTTTGCTCCCAAAGTTCCTACTGAGGTCTCATCCCATAGCCACATAGATCTTTTATAGACCTCTAATATGGGTGAGATAGCTTTACTGACCTCCCATTGCAGCCTGGAGTTCTCTCACAATTACAACTGATTTCCAGATTACAGAGATGACTTCTGCTGGAGTAAATGGCAGCTTTGGAAGGTAGAATCTATAGCTTCACACTCTTGTTGAGCTTCCACCCTTCCCTAAATGCTGCCCTCTCCAGGTTCTGCCCTAAAATATCCAGGAATTTTTCAAGCTGGAGTTGGCAACCCCAAGCCAGGAAGTAGTGCAGTGCTGCCATGGGTACGTAAGCCAACTTACACCCATCACAAAGGTCTATAAAAAAATCTGAGTTACTCAGGAACAAGGCCTCAGTAGGAGCTATGAGGTTAATGAAGATGGCTGATGTAGCTCTACCAGGAGGAGGAGGAGGAGATTGGATTTATACCCCGCCCTTCACTACCCAAAGGTGTCTTAGAGCGGCTTACAAACTCCCTTCCCTTCCCTCCCCACAACACACACCCTGTGAGGTAGGTGGGGCTGAGAGAGCTCTTGACAGAAACTGCTCCTTTTCAAAACAGCTCTTAACAGAACTACGGCTTGCCCAAGGTCATCCAGCAGCTGCGAGTGGAGGAGTGGGGAATCAAACTCGGTTCTCCCAGATTAGAGTCCTTGCACTTAACCATAGAGGAAGCCTCTATGTGGAAGACTACCCAGAGAGAGTTCCAGGAATGCTTTAGTATGGGAGCCTATCAGAGACAGCCCCCAGCATTCTTTGAGTTTTTCCTGTACACTGGATAAAGATATCAAAAGCATGATTCCAATAACAGTTACGCTTTGGATATCATAGGCTACCATAATGAGAATTCTAATTTTTTAGTAAATTTATGGAGGGAACACTGTGGTATCTGTAATTCCAAATAATGAGTACAGAGAGTTTTTTGAAATATATCTTATTTTATACAACCTTGCTTTGTAGAGATACCTTTGTAATTTATTACATGCAATCTTAATTTCTCTCTTATTATAATGTTCGGTAGTTTGTATTTTGATAGGGATGTACATTCTAAAATTTGTAAGCTGTACACTGAGAGTTTCAAGAAAACCCAAAATCTTCTCCCATATCTGTCTTCATTAAAATTCAATTCCACCCATCTGTCAGTCATTCAATACATTACAACTCTTCTTGAGGAAACACAATAGTTGAAAGATTGTGAAGAAAGGAGGATATCCATTGTAATATTAGTGCAGAACAGTGATACCCAGCATGGTGCCCTTTGGCACCATAATGCCCATCAATGGATTCCTTTGTGCCCATTTGATTCTTCCCCAAACCAAAGAACCAACCTTGGCTTTTATCCACCTCACTAGAGCAGAAGGTACTTCAGAAAACTCCAGGAGGCATCATCTTTGAATGTGCAGGCAGCACCCATTTGGAAACAGCTGCCCCCATGACAAGAAGATGCCTATCTTGGAACCTCCCAACTGGTTGATCCCCCCCAAGGCAGCCATTTTGTAGTGGTGCCCATTACCCTTTATCAAAATTCCAAAATTGCCCACAGGCTCCATAAAGTTTAGATCCCCCTGTACAGAAGGACAGAGTATGAGATTTAATTTTGTAAATTTGGGATATGGCAGTGGTGCCATAAAGAAGAACAGGACATGGAAAGCTCAAGGTACATTCCATGAGGAAAACTACTCTACTCACTGGCATATCCTACCTTGCCACTTCTGTTTAGTGCATCTCATTTATTGCATTTGATCCATGACAATAGTTAGGTGTCCATGAACAGGAGCTTCCTAATCACTTCTTGTCCCACTTTCGAAGTATTGCTTTCTGTGGTCAAGTTCGACCACCAAATAAGTTAGTGAGGGTTCTTTTGCCTCTCTAGCAGTTAAACCAGACCTTGTACTTCTGAATCTTACCTATTTCAAATTCATGAGACCCGTATTCAATTCACACCAATAGACTCATTGTGCTGACCTGGCACACCCCATCTTCAACTGAAGACTGGGATAATGGACTACTACCTAACTCAGAGGGCTATACAGAAGTATTTTTGAAAATTAAAAACACTAATAAATAGAAGCAGTTATATGAGCTCATGTGTTCTGACTGTCCCTGTTTCCATATTTGTTTGTCCATTTCTCTGGTAAAGACTATGTCTCTTCTGCCTTTGGAAAAGTTATTAATTGTACTTTTAAAATATTTTGTTATCATCCATACATGTGCACTAGATTGCTTCAGCTTCTAGCTCCCTCCTCCAGGTCTATTGGGTATCTATGTATGGTAGACAGGGTTGGCTTTATCTTAGTGTGCATTTGTTGTTGTTCAGTCGCACAGTTGAGTTTGACTCTTCGCAACCCCATGGATCAGATCACGCCAGGCCCTCCTGTCTTCCACTGTCAGCTGAAGTTTGCTTAATTTCATGTTCATTGCATCGATGACACTGTCTAACCATCTCATCCTTTGCCATCCCCTTCTTTTTTGACCTTCAATCTTTCCCAGCATTAGGGTCTTCTCCAGTGAATGCTCCCTTCTCATTTGGTGGCCAAAGTATTTGAGCTTCAACTTCAGGATCTGGCCTTCCAGGGAACAGTCAGGGTTGATTTCTTTTAGGATTGAATGATTTGATCTCCTTGCAGTTCAAGGGACTCTCAAGAGTCTTCTCCAGCACCATAGTTCAAAAGAATCTATTCTTCGGCGCTTGGCCTTCCTTATAGTCCAACTCTCGCAGCCATACATTACTACGGGGAATATCATTGCTTTGACCATGCGGACTTTTGTTGGCAGGGTGATGTCTCTGCTTTTTATCATGCTGTTTAGGTTTGCCATCGCTTTCCTCCCAAGGAGCAGGCATCTTTTAATTTCATGGCTGCAGTCACCATCTGCAGTGATCTGGGATCCCAGGAACGTGAAGTCTGTCACTACCTCTACGACTTCCTCTTCTATTTGCCAAGGAGTGATGTGGCCAGATGCCATGATCTTAGTTTTTTTGATGTTGAGCTTCAAGCCCACTTTTGCGCTCTCCTCTTTCAACCTTAGCAAGGGGCTCTTTAGGTCCTCTTCACTTTCTGCCATCAGAGTGGTACAGTGTAGTGTGCATACATGGGCATAAAATTCCAGTGTACCTGCTTCCCTTCTATTCTTCTCCTCCCATAATTGCCTATTCAATTATTAAATGTTGCTGAGTGTGTTTCAGTTGCAGCTGTTGGCTAATACAGTCAGATCCACTGTGAAATTAAAATTCTATTACATTTCTAAAAATGGTTCTAGCATAGCCATTGTAGGTCCTTCCTTCCCAGACCAGCTGGCTAATAGACTGGCAGAAGTGGGTGCAGATGTCATCCATGCTGCTGGCAGAACCACCAACAGGCCATGCTCTGACCACTGTGGGGTAGGATTTTCAGTCTTCTCCAGGCACAGGTGAGTGTGGCCAAGCAGCATCATGACGGGCTTCACACCAGTACTATCATATTGTAAATGGATAGCAAAACCAGGGGAGAAACATCTTCAGCAGCGGCGGGGGGCACCGAGGCTGTGATTTTGTATGTGAGATTGGGACACTACAAATATACATAGGTGTCCTTAGTTTCATATGTTAAACATTAAAGAGCTCAAGCTCAAAAACAGTCAATGGCATAGCAGATAACACTAATAAAGTCTCTGTGCTACCTTTTTAGCATACAGAAATTCTATGAAAATGATTAATATGTGAAAAGTACTGAGACTGACGAGTGATTTCAGCTCTCACATACTTTATTAGAACAGGAACAAGACAACTAAGCCGGCTCGCAGGCCGGCTTTTATTCCCAAGTGAGCCCACACCCCAACACACACACGTGGTTTGCTATTTACAGTTAATTGAGTTACCCCAGGCTCCCCGATTGGAAGAATGCGAGGAGCCTACAATCTATTGTCTACAGGAACGAAGCTCAGGCCCTTTGCCTGACCGCATGGTGGACCGGCCCGAACCAGTCGGAGCACATGGTTGCCCTGAGTCCATGTTTCTCTGTGGATACACTACACCCCTCCCCCCTTGGTCCGCGAGGCACCCACAGACAAAGTCCTTAAGATAAGTGGGAGGCTTCCGGACCCTTGTCGAGCGCCGGATAACCGGGGCAGGTGAAGATGCCGGCGCCCGGATGCTGATCGGGGACCTTACCGGTGCTGGTGATCATGGAGTGGCCGGTGAGGCATGCCCTGCTATGGTCAGGGCATCTGGAGCCGGGGTAATGGGTGCAGCAGCCAAGCTGTCCATCTGGCTGGGCTCTTGCAGCGTTCGCAGAGGCTGTGGTTCTACTACCTCAGGTGGTTCGGGGTCCTCGTAGTCGTCCGGCTCCCGTGGTGCCACCCGTTGGCAGAGTTGGTCGATGTGGCGGTGCAGCATGGTTCTGTCCTCGCAGGAGACCTCATACGAGCGGGGTCCCCTGACCCTTACCACCCTTGCCGGAATCCATGGTGGGCCCGAGGTATAGCTCCTGGCATAGACAGGGTCCTCGGGGAAGAACCCTCTACTGGCTTCCTGGTCCTCTGTGTCCAGCTCGCGCTCCGGGGCCCGATCTGGGTGTAGCCTGTCCAAGCGTGATGTGAGGCGGCGACCCAGAAGAAGTTCTGCTGGGCTGCGTCCAGTGGTGGCGTGCGGTGTTATGCACTGCCCAAAAAGGAATGAAGCCAGTTTGTACTCCCAGTCCAAGGAGTCGATCTGCCGTAGTGCTTCCTTTGCGGTGCGGACCATCTGCTCTGCTTGCCCATTCATGGCGGGGTGGAACAGCGCGGAATGCACATGCCGGATGCCGTAGTAAGCGGTGAAGTTCTGGAACTCCTGGGAGGTGAAAGCGGTGCCATTGTCGGTGACCAGTGTGTCCGGGAGGCCTTGAGTGCTGAAGATCCGCCACATGGCCCTGATGGCAGATTTCGAGGAGGTGGACGATACCAGGACGACCTCTAGCCACTTGCTATAGGCATCGACTAATATAAAGAAAATCTGCCCCTGGAATGGCCCCGTGAAGTCCAGGTGGAGCCGGGACCATGGACGATGGGAGGACTCCTAGGCTCTTTCCAGAGCGCGCAGTGGATCGGGGTGTGAGGCCTGGCAGGGCTGGCATCTTTTTACTTTGTCCTCAATGTCCTTGTTGAGGTCCGGCCACCCAACGTAGCTTCGTGCTAATGCCTTCATGCGGACCACCCCCAGGTGATGCTTGTGTAGCGCCTCAAGAACACATTGTTGCAGTGGCGCTGGAATCACCACCTGGCCTCCCCACATTAAGCACCCCTTGTACAGAGACAGTTCATGTTTCCAGGTACTGAATGGGGCAAACTCAGGCCCCTCCTTGGCCACCGGCCGCCCCCTCCCCACCCAGTCCAAGACTCGACAGAGAACGGGATCCCGAACCGTATGGCGGGCCACCTCCCGCACATGGACCAGACTGTCGGGGAGCATCTCCACAAGGGTGACCAGCTGCTCGGGTGCGGGGTCAGGGTCTGTGTATGGCAGGGGTAGGTGGCTAAGGGCGTCTGCGTGCCCCATCGCCTTCCCGAGTCGGTGGGTGAGGGAGTAAGAGTACCCCGCCAGGAAAGTGGACCATCGCAGGACCCGGGGGGATACCATTTGCGGGGTCTGGCGATCCGCAGCGAGGAGTCCCAGCAGCAGTTTGTGGTCCGTGATGATTTTGAAAGGCCGGCCGTAGAGGTAGTGATGAAACTTCCGGACCCCCGCTACAATTGCCAGCGCCTACTTATCTATTTGGGCGTAGTTGCACTCTGCCGATGACAAGGTCCATGAGTAATACGCGACCGGGACCTCCTGGCCATCCGGCAACCGGTGGCCCAGGACTGCCCCAACCCCATAGGGGGAGGTGTCACAGGCAAGGACCACCGGAAGCGACTCCGAGAAGTGGTGAAGGACCGCGTTTGAGACCAGCAAGTCCTTGACACTCTGGAATGCCACCATGTGTTTAGGTCCCCAGTCCCAGGGCACATCCTTGTCAAGGAGGCAGTGGAGCAGCTCCGCCATGGCTGCCTTGAGGGGCAGGAACGCATGATAAAAATTGAGCAGGCCAAGGAAAGCCGGCAATTCCGCCTTGGAGGAGGGCGGGGGGGCATGCGTGATGACCTTCACCTTGTCATCTATGGGGTGGATCCCTTGTGTGTCCACAGCGAACCCCAGGAACTCAATGTGGGGCACACCCAGGAGGCATTTCTCCTTCTTAACTTTCAGCCCGGCAGCGTCGAATCTCCGTAGGACCTGACGGAGGCAGTCCGCGAAGGAGGATGTGTCCGACGCCATGACGATGACATCATCTAGAAAAGGCTGTACTCCGGGGATGCCTTTTAGGAGAGAGTCCATAAAAGATTGAAAAATCCCAGGAGTGACACAAACCCCGAACTGAAGCCTTGTGACCTGGAAGGCTCCCTTGTGCGTGGCAATAGTCTGGCCCTCTGCGGCTGCAGCATCAATGGGCAGCTATTAGTAAGCCTGTGCCAGGTCAAGCTTACCAAAGACCTTGGCCCCCACCAGAGAAGCGAGGACATGGCTAACCACCGGGACCAGTTACGCGTGGTCCTGCAAGGCCTTGTTTATTGTGCACTTTTAGTCGGCACAAATGCGCATGTCCCCATTAGGTATGATGGGCATTACAATGAGGGTCTCCCAGCGTGCAGATGTGACTGGCTCCAGCACCCCTTGTGCCACCAGGCAATCGAGCTCCGCTTCGATTTTCGCTCGCATCGCAATGGGAGGGATCCGAGCCTTTATCTGAATGGGCCGGACAGTCGGATCTAGATCCAGCAAAATGGGGTCCCCGGTGTATTTTCCCAGAGTCCTGTCAAACACCTTGGGGAATTCCCAGCACACCGCTTCCCAGTCTGCTGTTCAGATCTGGTTCAGCCCCATTATCTGGAGACCCAGGTGTTTGAACCACGAGAGTTCCCACAGGCTGGAGTGCTGTCCCTCCACCACCAACAGGTCCAGGGTGCACGAGAACCCTTTAAATTGGACCTTGAACTTGCCCCAGCCCCGGACGACCACAGGGTTCTTATTAAAGTCCCGCAAAACCAGACCCTGTGGCTTGTGCAACTGAGGTCCCCCTTTCGGGCATAGGGCATGGAGGGTCTCTGCCGATATGATGGAAAATGAAGACCCTGAATCAATCTTCATTTCACAGGGGGACCCTTCAATCTGGACAGTCACATGCACTTTGTCCGGGCTGTTAGGGGGCAAGTTACATACCGTTTGTTGGTGGTAGACCGAAAAGGTGTGCAGATCATCAGTTTCAAAGTGTGCTGTGAGGGTTGTCCATTGGCCTTTGGAGCGGCAGACCTTCTCAATGTGCCCCGTTTTGTTGCACGCCCTGCAGATCGCAGTGCGGAATCGACAGGTCCGTCGCTCGTGAGTGTTGCTGCAGCTCACACAGGCTATGGATAGCTGGGACTTGGCTTCTTGAGTCCGCGGAGGTCACTGGGACGGTCGGTGGCGTACCTGGAGTACCTCCTCCTCGTCCAATACGTCGGACCCTCGCGTTGTTTGTGTGCAGTGGACCGCCGAGCCGAGGCAGTCTTGGTGGGCCTTTTCATAGGCTGCAGCCTCCTGGATGGCCTTTTCCAGTGTGAGATCATTGTTGCTGGCCAGTTTCCGCCGTAGTTTGGACTCACAGAGGCCCACAAGAAACTGGTTCAGCGGCATATCCGAGAGGCTTGGAAACGCGCATCTCGTGGCCACCCGCCGAAGACCCACCAGGAACTCAGTGGTAGACTCATCTGGGCCCTGAACCCTCACAAAGAACCCCAGGCGCTCGATGAATTTTGTGGGTTTTGGCGAGAAGTGGTCCGTTAGGGCCTTTACCAGCGCCATGTAGGACTCCTCCTTGGTGGTCTTGGGGTTTATGAGGTCCCGCAAGAAGAGGAGGGTGTCGATGCCACAGACGCTTAGGAACAATTGCTTCTTTTTCTCGGCATCCACCACATCATGATAGCTGCAGTGGTTCTCCAAGGTCTCCAGCCAGGCGTCCCATTTCTGCGGTTGGGAGATATCGAAGGCGCTGAGGTGGGTGGTAGGCGCGGCCATCTTACCATGGGTTGGCGAGCGGTGTTGAGAATTGCAGAAGGCTGCAGTGGCTGGGTCGGAGCCTTGAAGCCGGGCGGAAGGCGCGCTGCTCTCAGGGTCAGCAGTGGGGCTCGGGAGCAGTGCGGGGAGTGGCAGGCTCGATGTGGTGCTCGGGAGCGCGGCTTCAGTTGCGGTGAGTGGTGCGGTGCTGCTCTCGGGGTCAGCGGTGCGGTGCAAGGAGCGGCGTGCTCGATGCGATGCTCTTCTTCGTGGTCGTTGTTCATGGAGGGAGTTGGCATCCCATCCTCATCACCAGTGAAAAGTACTGAGACTGACGAGTGATTTCAGCTCTCACATACTTTATTAGAACAGGAACAAGACAACTAAGCCGGCTCGCAGGCCGGCTTTTATTCCCAAGTGAGCCCACACCCCAACACACACACACACACACGTGATTTGCTATTTACAGTTAATTGAGTTACCCCAGGCTCCCCGATTGGAAGAATGTGAGGAGCCTACAATCTATTGTCTACAGGAACGAAGCTCAGGCCCTTTGCCTGACCGCGTGGTGGACCGGCCCGAACCGGTCGGAGCACATGGTTGCCCTGAGTCCATGTTTCTCTGTGGATACACTACAATATGTATTTATTATTTCTTTTTAAAATGTGTATCCTTTTTCTTTAAAAAGAATCTCAAGGTAGCTTACAAAACAACTCCAAATAAAAGCCAATCTTGCAACAGCAACAAAAACTTAAACACTACTATCATAAAATATAGGTGTAAATTCCGGGTCAAATGCACAGACAAATGGCATTGATTGTTAGGAAAAATACTGTATTGACCAAACAAATGCCTAACGGGGGAGCTCTGAGTTGCTACAGAATACCAATCACACTCCAGCTGAACATTCAGTTGCTGTTAAAGCTGAGACATACTCTTGGGCTGGCAAAGAGAAAGGCAGAGGCACTTCAGATTGCTGTGTGCTGTGCAGACTCCTGCAGCGCATACTTACAAGCTTGCCTAAACAAAAGAAATTTCTTTCTGCAGCACTTCAAATGCATGCAAATAGGCAAGAATGCCCTTCCAGGCAATATAACAATTCTCCTTGTTAGAGAAATTGAAATTCCATTCATGGTTATAAAATATAATCTCAGGCTGTGCTCAACTGAGGCTGTTTTTACCTGAGGTTCCTTCAGGTAGGGGCACCCTGAGGGGAGGTGGAGATACTCATCTCTGCTGCTGCAGCACTGCGGGGTGGGGGCGGGGGAGTATTTCTCTGGCAGCTTATTTGCAATACTGAAAATCTAGTCTTGTCTTTGGTGATACTCCACTTATGCTCCTCTGGACAGCTTGGCAAATTATTCATACAGTGCTTCTCTCCATGGTTTATGCCAAGTGGTGGACTATCAGACCTGGGAGATACAGGTTTTAATCCTCACTTGTGTCCTGGAAGCTTGCTGGGTAACCTTGGGCCAGTCACAGACTCTCAGCCTAACCCACCACACAGGGTTGTTGTGATGATAAAATGGAGGACAGGAGAATGAAGTAAGCAGCTTTGTGTCCCCACCCTCATTGGCGAGGAAGGTGGGGTATAAATGAAGTAAAAATCAGTAAAATAAAATGGTCTCTCTCTGTGATATCAAGTTGTATGTTAGCATTCTCAGGTTATGAAAATCCATCCTGCTCCACCTCCTACTGGAATAGTGGACTAAATGGCCTTTGGGCCAATACAGATATATTTAGGAACATAACAGATGAACCAACTGGAGATGTTCCAACTGTGTTTTTGGTGTAGTGGTTAAGTGTGCAGACTCTAATCTAGGAGAACCAGGATTGATTCCTCACTCCTCCACTCGCAGCTGCTGGATGGCCTTGGGCAAGCTGTAGTTCCGATAAGAGCTGTTCTTGAAAAAGAGCAGTTTCTGTCAAGAGCTCTCTCAGCCCCACCTACCTCACAGGGTGTCTGTTGTGGGGAGGGGAAGAGAAGGGAAGGGAGTTTGTAAGCCGCTCTAAGACACCTTTGGGTAGTGAAGGGCGGGGTATAAATCCAATCTCTTCTTCTTCTTTTTTAAACTGTGATATTTTGGCCACACAGGGAGGGTAGAGAGAGGTCCTTTCTGCATTTGCCTGCCATTCCGGATTTTCTCAGTGTTCAAGTCAAGGCAATTTAAGTCCGCAGCAAAACAGCATCCAAAAAAAATGGGGCAACAGTGGACTGAAACCAGGCCAACCACTGAAGGGAGGTAACATAATGCAGAATGAGGGGGGGGGGCAGAGTAAAAAGAAGCTTGCATTTGAATTTAAAGCAGAATGGGGGGAAAACCTGGAATAAAAAGGTTGAATTTGATCTTAGTGCAGAATTGCTTGGAGGACAACATGATGAATATGGATTAAAAGGAGAGTGCGGAAAGGGCCAGCTGTAGCCATTTTACCCCCACAGCAAATTAAAAACACCACCACCTCAATGTACTTATGTCCCCTTTTTTAAGATAGCAAAAAACAGGTGCCAGTCTTTTTACTTTAAAAGTTTACAGGTGGAGCTTCAGCATTTCAGAAATGGCCATGGCTTCTCGCAGTAGCGAGAGACGTGTGCCATGAATCAGGGACAGGAGAAGGCACGATGGTGCGTGCCTTCCAAGGCACCCTTGTTGATGGGTGCCAAGCCAGGGAGCTTCTAGGAGAGCCCTTTCCTCGGCTTGTAGCTGGCGCAGGAGGGCTTCTCCCTGCTCCGATGGTCCGTCTCTGATTCCCAGCAATGGCATAGAAACGACCGCTCCAGCAAGCAATCTGGAAGTTCAGTGGATTTATCTCTACTCTGCGAGATCTGTTGGATCTACATCAAGCGAGATCCCAGGTAGACCTGTTGGATCGACTGACTAATGAGTGAGTTATGTCGAAGAGAGACATCTATCAGCGTGCTGCAAAATCCCCACGGTACCCCCCAAAAAAGCAATTTATCGAAGTGTTAAGGGGGACACTAAGCAGATCAACAAATGGATTACAACAGGGGAATTTCCAAGGGATTTTAAGCGCTTAAACAGACCTGTGAGACTTTGACTTCGTAGATGTTAAAGTAAACATCTTTCCAACATGGAGATTGTGGTGTAGGAAGAAAATGAAATCATGCCTTCTTCAGGAAGAGCTCTAATGAAGAAGCGTATCATATGACCTAGTTGGCCTGGGTCAGGTGGTTTAACTAGCCTTAGAGACTCTTCCTGTTTTATCGGAGTGAACTTTTTTCGCCCTTTCCTGGCCCTCAGAAGGCATTGGATTTAAAGAGACAGTGTTACTATCAGAAAGCCTTTACTTACGGAATGTCTTTAGAGAAGATGGGTTATAATTGGACAGGCAGGTTGGTTAAAAAGCAATTTATCTTTAAGCAAAGGATTGGACTTGGACTAATCCAAAACATAACCACCCTGCAAAAATGAAGCGATGGACTCTTTAGACCACAGACAAGCATGTAACAGCTGTAACAAGGACGTAAAAAGTGCTGAGAGCCAGAAGATCAGAGGAAAGACACTACAAGAAACAAAGTGGACTGTCTTTAATTGTAGAAGAAGTGGAATTTGAAATTTGAGAGTTTGGAGGTGGGGATAAACGTATTATGTGAAGCCATAGTCAGCAGGTGTTGAGGGGAAATAAGGATGGAAAATTTCATTGTTGTACCAGCTAAGTGGATCTTGATTATTAGAGAACTAATTTTGAATACTCCTCATGTCAAAAAAAATTCTAAGAGAAAATAGCTTTGGTTAAAAACATTGTATAACTTCCAGACCTTGGGTTCTTAGTTAGATTTTCTTTGCTTTATTCTATAGTTTGTAGTGTCCCCTTCCTATTTTTCTGTTGTAGTTTATAGAAAATAAATGAGAAAAATCCCCTATGGGGGCCAAAAAAAAAGTTTAAGAGTGGAGGGTGTGGTGGTTTTAATTAGTCAAACCATGCAGGATCATGAAAGGGTTAATTCCTCCTTCCCTTTGCTTCAGGGCCCCAATCCAGAGTCTGAAGAAACAGCATTCCTGCTGGATTGTGCCAGTAAATGTGTGTGGGGGGGGTGTAATTTGCCTTTAAAAGACAAGTGGAAACTGCTGATTTTCTCATCAGAGCCTAGTTTGACCCTTAGACTCACTGACTTCAACAGAGCTAAACGGGCTTAAATTCAAGCATTTAAATATGAGGGTGCTGCAAGCTAGCCACACATCTTTTTATGGGGAGATTAGTTTGGAATCTCTGCTCTTGGATGCAGCTCCACCTCCACAGATTAATTCAATCTGTTGCATTTGACACCCATGAGCACCAGGCTAGACATTGTTAATCCAGCTGAAAAATGAAGATATGTTTCTGTTTGTCTCCTAGTCCTATCAACCAGAGGATACAATTTTCTTCCCATATTTCATCCAAAGGAGCCACCCTTTGTTGAACTAGCTAGAGCAGAGATATCAAATGGCTCCTTTTAGTAGCACATTTTCTGTTTCAGAGTGTTTAAGAGAGCAGGAGGCAGCTCATTCAGTTATTCATTTGGGCTCAGTACTGTTAGACACGGATCTTAATGGATAATATTGATTGAGAGAAGCAAAGCACATTCTTTTCTTTTCTTTTTCAAAAAGGGGGAGTTTGCCAAGCAGATGAGAATAGAAGGATGCTTGCCACTTCACTCTCATGACAGCAAAGCACTGTTGTACACAGTACACAAAGTCTGTACACAGTACACAGTGCCCCCAGCAAAAGGGATTTGTTGTGCATCAAGTGGAAACCCAGGTATTTGCATGGGAATTCTTCAGGCAGAGTTTGGAATTTGTGTTCTCATTGCAGGGGAAAAGCCTAAGCTCTAGCATTAGTTCTGACACAGGAATTCTGGCTGACACAGAAACTCAATGGCAGGCACCATCTCTATCATTCAAAAGTGGCTTAAGGTTCACAACCTAACAACTGCTTGCTCCATAAGGAGGTCTGCTTCATGCTTGGAAGCATTACTGTATCCATTCACAGCATGTTTTCTCAGGATATTCCATAGACTTTTCATATGACTTGATTTGAGACTGCCTTACTCTTTGACTAACTATCAGCAAAGTTTGTCTATTGATCTTGAGTAATTGTGTGGCTCCAACCTCATTCCTGGGACATCAAGAAGCAATATGCTTGGGCCTTTAGTGTCTATTAATTAGCTGAAAAGTAATTGCAAGCTACAATATAGTGATGATTTGCAGTAATGGAACCAGGCCAGATTTTGCCAAATTGCCTGTATGCTGTTGATTGATTGACAGTAGATTCGGGACAGACAAAAAGAATGCACCTTTTCACACAATGCATAATTACCAATCCCATCCTCCCTACCAACATTAACCACAGCTATCAAATCATAATCCAATGATTTTTCCCAGTTTACAAATTAGCCTTCTTCCTGCTGTATCCCTCATTATTTCTTATATGATATAAAACAGTCAGACAGCATAAGCAAATTGGTTATCTCTGCAGGATGAGAAGGAGGTGTGGTGGTGTTCGTTAGTGACACCAGTAGAGTGCTGCGCTCCTGCTTTTTCCAGCTGTACAATGAATATCTTGGTAGCAGCCTATGCACAGTGTTTTGTTACATTTATCTCGCTGACTGTGACAGCCCCAGAGTCAAGAATAAATGCATCTCCCAACTGCACTCCCACGGTAGGCCTGGCAAAGAAACACCTTCTATTGATTACCCACAGTGCTCTAGAAATCATCTGTTTTGTCCAAACTACTTGGACTTAGTTATAGGCTCTTTCTCTTTACAGACATTGCCCATAATTCATCGATTTATTCTGTCACTCTTGCTCTTGTACCATAAAACAACCATTAATCTGGTTTAATAAACCAGTGCAGAGGAGTTAATAACGTGTGCTTTGGGGGAGTATGTGATATAGCCCTATAGATGCTCTGCATAGTATAAGCTTGAGAACACACACATAAATTAAACATTCTGTCCCTACAGCATGAAGTGAATACAATGGTCCAATGGTTTAAACTGCTAAATGTTCCTATCACTGATCTATGAGGGCAACTCATTACCCTCTCAGGCATTCTTGTCTCTTCTTGGGTTCAGCATTGGGACCCAGCCCTAGCTCCACTCTTTGCACGGGATTAACCACCAGCACTTCAGCACTGATGGCTCAACCCTCCCCAGGCCATGGGTAGGCTTGCCAGGTCCCACCGGCCATGGTGGAGGGTGTCCCATGAGGCACTGGGATATGCAAGAATTATTTGGTTGGAGGAGAGGAAGATGCAGCAAGGGAAAAGGGTTCTTTCTGGCTCTCATGCACAGAATCCTGTAGGTCTTTATAGACCATGGGAAACATAGAGGTAAGCACAAATCTGCTATCCTCCAGTGGAAGAGGAGGAAAAGTTTTCCTTGCATGTAGAGTAATGCTGGCTTGGTTTTCCTCACCTTCTAGAAATAGGAAGATCACATTTTAGCTGCAGTTAATTGCTTGTGCTGGTAAAGCTAAAGTCAGTCAGTAGGATCAGGTTATCAGAAGAACAGGACCAGAGTATACAGGGGTCATCTGCTTTAACCCCTTCATGAGAGGGATGCCCACTAGTCTCAGACTAGCCAGAAAGCATGGGGAAATGAGAGCTCCATCACATTTAAGAGAAATGCTTTAATTCACGCACATATTTTGCAAGGGTAATGTATACAGGGTGAGACCTGTTAATATTTTATTAAAAACGAATAGTGCTTGAATATGATAAAGCCACATGTCTATTTTGTATTTTATTACATTTCTGTTTCTTGTGGGACTACAAAACTGCATCTCCCATCTATGCATGTCTATAACTTGACATTCTTAACTTTACAAAACTTGCTGCATTAAGTGCCTTTTGATTAGGACTCTTTTAAATATGGGGGAGGTGGTGAAGGGGTGTAAAAGTAGCAGTGCCTTCAGCCTACTGACTTCTAATTCTCTGAACTGATAGGCAAAAGAAAGGAAAATACAATGTTAGAACAAGTTCACAGATCCTCTAGGAACTTCCTACCCTTTGCAAACAACACTTAAAAATACAAATAGGGTTTATTCAGCAAAGGATAGGGGGTGATCAAAGTAGAAAACCATGAATAAATACTCAAACTTGGTCAAAATAGGAGAGAAGTGGAAAGGTGACAGAGTCTTTTTCTCTGCTTAGGCCTTTTGACAGCCTCTCACAGTCTTTCTATAGGTTCTCTGTGGTGCTCTTAGTGCTGCTGCAGATCTCCAGAGGCTGCTGCTTTCTCTGAACAGGAAAAAATCCTTCTCTTCAGATGGCTTTCTTCTACCTTTCTTCTCAGAACGCTCTCTTCTCACTCTTTCCTCAGGAAACCTGCCCCCCCCACCCCCCATGGCCACCTTCAAGAAGAAAAACACTTTTCCTCAGATTCTGCTGGGGCCAAATCATACATCTTCTAGTATCTAATACTGATCATGACATACCCCCAAAGTGCTGATGGAAAAAAAATGCACAATGTGGCCATGTACAGATATGGAATTAAAAATATGGCAAGAGGGCTATACAAGTGAGAGGGAGGGTTGGGGAGTGAGAAGGATACAGTGGTGAAGGAAGTAGGAGGCCAGGCCCAGTGATTGAGAGAGAAAACAGCTGCAGTAATGGCTGCCATTGCTATTGGCACCATGAAGAGAAAGTTGGGGGAAGGGAGGAGGAGGAGGCAGGCCAGTGAGGGTGAGGGGAAACAACAGTCAGAGTAACAGAGGTGAAGAGGATATGACACCTGGAGGATGAGGAAGAGAATGGTGGCGGTAAGGTGAAGAAAGGAAGAAGCAGGAGGGCAGGGAAGGAATGATGCAGGAGGAGGAAAAGGAGGTAGAGGCCGATGGATAGGGGAGAAAAGGAGCGGCAAAGTGCAAAACATGGGAGGGCAAGGGGGGAGACCAAGGCAGTGGTAGGGAGTAGGATCCAAGAGAAAGAAGCAGAGACCTCTTGAGTCCCCAGTTTTATATAAAAATTAGGGATGCAGAACATTTTCCATTATAATTCTACAAGGAAGAAGATGAAGAAGAAGAAGAAGACAACGACGACAACAACAACAACAACAACAACGAGGGGTTTCGTGGTGCCCTTAGGGAGATTATCAACAAGTCCCTTGCGGAGGGACAGTTCCCGGGGGGCACTCAAGGAGGTGATAGTCCACCCTCTCTTGAAAAAGCCATCCCTGGATCTGACCGAATTGGCCAACTATTGTCCAGGTTCCAATTTGCCCTATTTGGGCAAATTAATTGAGAGGGCGGTGGCGATACAGTTGCAGAGCTTTCTGGATGATGCTTCCATATTAGATCCCTTCCAGTCCGGCTTCCGCCTGGGCAGGGCTTTTTTTGTAGAAAAAGCCCAGCAAGAACTCATTAGAATATTAGGCCACACCCTTGGCAGCACAGCTCATTAGCATATCAGGCCACACCCTCATGTTACCAGAAGTGTGGTCATCCAGCCACACCCACCTTTTGCTTCTTATTCTGTTTACCTTGTTTGTTGTCAAAACCTATGGCTTTTTTTGTAGCAGGAACTCCTTTGCATGTTAGGCCACACAGCCCTAAAGTAGCCAATCCTAATGAGCAGGGATTCAAGCCCAAGACTCCTGCTAGGTCAGATTTGCTCCTTCTTACTTCCTTGTCAGGGAACTCACATGTGGGGAGGGGGAAACACATTATCTGTCCTTCAGGTTCTTTCAAGTCTCATATAGGATATTCTGTACACAGTTATGACCAGTGAAACCATACTCACATCTGTGACAAAATTCATGCCACCTCATTAACCTTGAATGTTCACTTCCAGAACCATCAATGGGTCAAGCATTCCTGATGTTACCATGATGTTGAACCTGAGGAAAATTTAGTTTGCTGGAATGGAATGGAAAGCAACATTGAAGCAATTTCCATACAAAATTAAGAATGTTTTATATAAACAAGATTTTTTTTTGGAGCAGTATTGCCACCCAGTGGTTAAAACACCCACAAACAGGCTCCTTATGTTTGAAATTAATTTTAATGTTGCTGTGCAGCCTGAGAAGGCTCCTGTACCTTGAATCATTGCAGAGAAAGCAGAATTTCATCCAGTGCAACTGTAGTTTGTTTGTTTGTTTGTTTGAGAGCCAGTGTGGTGTAGTGATTAAGAGCAGCAGACTCTAATTGGGAGAACCAGGTTGGATTCCCCACCTCCACATGAATAAGAAGAGTTGATTTTTATACCCTGCTGTTCACTACCCGAAGGAGTCTCAGAATGGCTTATAATCACCTTCCCTACCTCTCCCCACAAGACACCCTGTGGTAGGTGGGGTTGAGAGAGTTCTAAAAGAACTGTGACTGACCCAAGGTCACCCAGCTGGCTTCATGTTGAAGAAATCAAACCCAGTTCTCCAGATTAGACTCCGCCGCTCTTAACTACTACACCACACTTCTGGGTGACCTTGGGCTAGTCCTCTCAGAACTCTCTCAGCTCTACCTACCTCACCTGGTACCTATTGTGGGGAGAGGAAGGGAAGGTGATTGTAAACCACTTTGAGACTCCTTAGGATATAGAAAAGTGGGATATAAAAACAGCTCTTGTTGTTTGTTTCTCATTGAGGCTGCCTGTGTTTGGGCAGTAGTAGATCCCCCTCCCAATATGCAAGGACCCTGCTTGAGAGCAAAAGGTGAATTAATATACTGGACCACAAGGAGAGAGAACAAGGTTCTGGTACCAGAAAGGTATAGATGAGCCTTTCTGCGATTGCTTCATGATGTTCCACTGGTGGGCCACCTAGCCGCTGACAAGACCTGGGAAAGGCTGGTGAGACACTTTTACAGGCCAGGCGTAAGGACCCAGGCGGAGTACCTCTCCACCTCCTGCCCCAAATGTCAGAAGGGAGGAGCAAAGGGGGTCCCCTTATTCCCTTACCAATAATTTCAGTTCCATTTAAGCAAACGGGGATCAACCTCATGGGATGGTTGGAGAAGGCAGGGGGACAGACCCCCTGCTTTTTCTCTATGAGGCAGACTTTCCTCCTAAAACACTGTTCCCCACTCTGAGTAGCATATTTGAACTACAGAATTATAACTTTCTGCATGCCCCATCCTGCGATAGAGAAGTTATTTGGCTTTTGCCCAGGCCAGAAATTTATTGTAACACAGCAGGAGCCTTCCTATAAATCCCTTTGGAAATGATACTTGACACAAAGTGAAGTTTGAACCACCCCTAAACCAATGGAGTACTGGAACAATTTACTCAAACCTTAAAACAGATGTTGAGTAAGTTGGTACAGGAGAAGCCCAAGCAATGGGATCACCTATTGGGTCCCTTAAAGTTTGCAGTCAGAGATGTGCCATGTCAAAAGGGTTTTCCTCTTTGAACTGCTGTATGGGCAATTCCCCTGGGGGTACTGGTACTAGAAAGGAGCTGGGGTGCCAGGATAGGGAGTAGTGCAATATGTATTACATTTTAGGGAATGGTTGAGGTATCTGGCCAGAAGGGCCAGGGCAAATCTGGGAGCTGCACAGAAGTGCCAAAAAAGTCGCTATGATAAGTAAATGAAGGCACAGATGTATTGGCTGGGAGAAAGGATTTGGTTATTCCTACCCAGTCATGACTTTTGAAAGCCTGGCACAAATGCAAAGCCTGTGCCATGGTGGTGAGCATCAGGTTAGGACTTGAGGAGGAAGAAGAAGAGGAAACCTAGGGCCAGATGTGATGGAGGTGTGGAAAGAAGACAGCTACGGTTAGACCCAGGGTTGATGGAACTGCAAGCAAGGCAGATAAGAACAGTGGTTGACTGCTTCCAGGACATACTGTCAGGCCAGCCAGGATGCACCATGTGGGCAAAGCATGCCACTGAAACAGTGCTGGGCCAAGTGGTATGTGTGAGATATCACCCCCAGCCTCAGGCAGTACCAAAGGTAATTGAGTGAGAAACAGAAAGCATATTACACCTGAGGATTTTAAAAGGGTCCAAGAGCCCATGGTGGAGCCCACCAGTGCTTGTGTTCGAACCCCAAGGGTTGGTGCAACTTTGTATTAACTTCAGACAATTCAACAGGATCTCAAGTTTTATGACTATGCCATGCCCCAAGTGGATGATTTAGTAGACAGGCTAGCATCAGCCCAAGTAATATCAATGCTGGATTTGACAAAAAGGGTATTGGCAGATGCCCCTGCAGGCCTTCTCAACCACTTGGGGCCTCTATGAGTTTGTTTTGTTGTTCTTCAGTCACACAGTCGAGTCTGACTCTTTGCAACCCCATGGATGACAACATGCCAGGCCCTCTGGTCTTCTGTCATCCTCTGGAGTTTGCTCAATTTCATGTCTGTTCCTTTGATAACACTGTCTAACCATCTTATCCTTTGCCATACCCTTCTTCTTTTATCTTTGATCTTTCCCAGCATCATGGCCTTCTCCGCTGAGTGCTCTCTTCTCAATTGGTGGCCAAAGTATTTGAGCTTCAGCATCTGGCCTTCCAGGGAACAGTCAGGGTTGATTTCCTTTAGGTTTGACTGATTTAATCTCCTTGCTGTCCAAGGGACTCTCAGCTGGGATACCATCATCTCTACTGGCTTTGTTGTTAGGAATGCTTTCTAAGGCCCATTTGACTTTGCACTCCAGGATGTCTGGCTCAAGGTCAGTGATCACACCATTGTGGTTGTCAAGGACACTGAGATTCTTCTTGTATACTTCTTGCCATCTACCGGCTGGTTTCCAACTTACCCTGTTTGGGCAAGATAATAGAGAGGACTGTGGCAACTCAGTTACAGAGCTTTTTGGATGACATTTCCATCTTAGATCTCTTTCAGTCCGGCTTTCGCAGATCAGCAGTACTGTTGTTGTTGGACCTGTCAGCTGCGTTCGACATGGTCAACCATCAGCTACTGATCCACCACCTCGCTGACACTGGAGTCCAGGGACCTGCCTTGCAATGGCTCGTCTCCTTTCTAGAAGGCTGGAGACAAAGGGTGGCAGTGGGGGAACAGCTATTCTGAAGGCACCCACTAGATTGTGGAGTGCCTCATGGGGCAGTGCTGTCCCCAGTGCTATTTAATATCTATATGGATCCCCTTGCCCTGATTGCATGGAGGCATGGGCTGTGGTGCCATCAGTATGCTGATGATACTGTGCTCTATCTGTTGTTGGGCAGTCAGTCCAACTCTAAACCAGGAGATCTGAACCGGGCGTTACAAGTCGTGGCTAGGTGGCTTAGACTGAGTTGACTGAAACTGAATCCAATGAAGACAGAGGTCCTGTGCCTGAGCCGGGGCTAACTGAGAGTAGGGATCTCACTCCCGACCTTCGATGGGGCTCCTGTGGTGCCAGCACCGGAGGTTAGGAGTCTGGGAGTGCTCCTGGATGCCTCCTTCACAATGGAGGTCCAGGTAGCAGCCACTGCCAAGTCAGCCTTTTATCATCTTCAGCTGATCAGGCAGTTGGTTCCCTTCCTTGAACAGGACTTGGCAACAGTGATCCATGCGATGGACACATCAAGATTGGACTACTGTAATGCTCTCTACATGGAGCTGCCCTTGTCACAAATCCATAAGCTATAGCTGGTGCAAAATGCTGCAGCCAGGCTCCTAATGGGTCTCCAAAAATGGGAGCACATTCAGCTGAAAGCATTGCACTGGCTCCTGACAGCATGCTGAATTCGCTTCAAGGTGCTGGTGCTTACCTTTAAAGCCCTTTATGGTCAAGGGCCTACATACCTGAGGGACTGCCTCTCCCCACATTCCCCAGAGAGCACTGCAATTAGGGTCGCAAAACTGATTGGCCCTCCCTGGCCTTAAGGATGCCAGGCTGGCTATAACCAGGGCCAGGGCTTTCTCGGTGGCGGCTCCCTTCTGGTGGAATGAGCTCCCAGAAGAGATCAGGGCCCTGTGGGACCTCATGCAGTTCCGCAGGGCCTGCAAAATGGAGCTCTTCCACCAGGCTTTCAATTCGGAGCCACCAACAATAGTTGAAAGGTAGAGAGCCCTGTCCCCCTGAGCCATTGACAACAGTCTGTGCTAGCTGCATAGGGATAGATCTATGGACCAATTACCGGATTATGTTATTGATCGATGGCCGCCACCATTTAAAAATCAGTCTACTTTTAGTAGTATTTAATGTTTATAGCACTTTTTAATGTTGGAATGCTTTAGATGTTTTTAAGATTGTTTAAATTGTCTTTGATGTGTTTATTCCTTTGTGTAAGCCAGCCTTGGCTGGGAGGGTGGGGTATAAATTTGATAAATAAATAAAATAAAAATCTCCTCTGCTTCTGTTAGGTCCCTAACAGTTTTCTCCTTTATCATGGACAGCTTTGCTTGAAACGTTTCCTTGATTTTTCCAGTTTTCTTGAAGAGATCTCTAGTCCATCCCATTCTATTGTTTTCCTCTATTACTTTGCATTGTTCATTCAGGAAGGCCTCCTTATCTCTTCTTGCTGTTCTCTGGGGATCTGCATTCAATTGAGTAAATCTTTCATTTTCACCTTTGCCTTTCACTTTCCTTCTTTCTTCATCAGCCTCATCAGACGGCCATTTTGCTTTCTTGCATTCCTTTTTCTTTGGGATGGTGCCAATTGTTACCACCTGTACAATGTCGTGAACCTCTGTCCCTAGTTCTTCAGGCGCTCTATCAAACCTAGTCCCTTAAATCTATTCTTCACCTCCACTGCATATTCATGAGGAATGTGATCAAGGTCAAACCTGAATGGCCTAGTGGTTTTCCCAACTTTCTTCAGTTTAAGCCTGAATTTTGCAATGAGTAGCTCATGATCTGAGCCACAGTGAGCTCCAGGTCATGTTTTTACTGACTGTATAGAGCAGGGGTGTTGAATTAATTTCTTATGAGGGCCGGATCAGACATAAATGAGACCTTGTTGGGCTGGGCCATGTGTGTCATAAAATCTAATGCCAGGTAATGGAGATATAAACTTTTTAAAGGACACAGATAAACACAATTAAAGATTTTTTAAAAATTTAAATAAAACATGCTTAAAACACTAGCACTCTTGCAATATTTTGTTTATTTAACAGTCTCTGATAACTGACACCTCTGCTCTGAATTATTGCATCAAAATGTGCAGTAACAATCTTGAGTATGCTATTCAAGTGTAAGCTGCAAACCTACTTTTGATTTATTGATATTTATTACAAAAATCTCATACTCAGTGTTCCTAGCCTAGGACCCAGGGGAAAACATGAAATGGTTGGGCATTGCAACCTTTTGTACATAAGTTGCTTCATGTGCTGGTCAAGAACATAAGAAGGCATCCTAACACAGACTGAGGGCCATGTGTTTGTCTACAAAACTATACTCTTCCCCAGAGAAATAACTACAGCTTCCTACAAAGGGGGTGAACTTGATCTGGACACACACTCTCAGTCTAATCTGCCTCCCTGGCTTGTTGTTATTCCTCCTCTAAAATAGTTCACATTGCTTTCTTACTGAGAAAGACTGGATCATGAGGGCGTGAATACAGTGAAAAAGGGAGACGGAACCCAGTCGCACCCAGGAGAGCCCTGGCATAAAAAGCCCAACAAAACACACACACATACTGTAGCAAGGCACACAAAAGATCATACCTTGAACAAAACTTTGTTGGCCTTAAAGGTGCTTGGTATTTCTCCCATGTGATTGAGGCAGCCCAACAAAGCAAACTCTTCCTCATTCCCTTCCTCCCTCTAGGGAGGAGCCTCAGCCAGAAAGGCTTCCTTCCCTTTTCTCCTGTAGCTTGGCCAGGAAGCAAGCATTGCAGCCATACGTTTTCTGGTGGTGCTCATCTTCATGCAGACTTTTGCTCTCAACTGGTGGAGGAAGAAGAGGAGACCCTGGTGGTGGAGGTTCCAGCAGCCATCCTGAAAAGAGTGTATGTGGCACCAGGAACATAAGAACATAAGAACATAAGAGAAGCCAATGTTGAATCAGGCCAATGGCCCATCTAGTCCAACACTCTGTCACACAGCGGCCAAAATATACCAGGTGCCATCAGGAGGTCCAGCAGTGGGGCCAGGGCACCAGAAGCCCTCCCACTGCTGCCCCCTCCAGCACCAAGAATAGAGTGCATCACCTGCCCCAGACTGAGAGTTCTCATTCTATACCCTGTGGCTAATAGCCACTGGTGGACTTCTGCTCCATATGTTTATCTAATTTCCTCTTGAAACTGTCCATGCTTGCAGCTGCCACGACCTCCTGTGGCAGTGAATTCCATATGTTAATCACTCTTTGGGTGAAGAAGTATTTCCTTTTATCTGTTCTAACCCGACTGCTCAGCAATTTCATAGAGTGCCCACGAGTTCTTGTATTGTGAGAAAGGGAGAAAAGTACTTCTTTCTCAACCTGCTCAATCCCATTCATAATCTTATAAACCTCGATCATGTCACCCCTCAGCCGTCGTTTCTCCAGGCTAAAGAGCCCCAAGCATTTTAACCTTTCTTCATAGGGAAGGTGTTCCAACCCTTTTATCATTCTAGTTGCCCTTCTCTGCACTTTTTCCAATGCTATAATATCCTTTTTGAGATGTGGTGACCAGAACTGTACACAGTATTCCAAATGAGGTCGCACCAATGATTTATACAGGGGCATGATGATACTGGCTGATTTGTTATCAATTCCCTTCCTAATAATCCCCAGCATAGCGTTGGCCTTCTTTATTGCAGCTACACATTGTGTAGACATTTTCAGCGAGTTATCCACTACGACTCCAAGATCTCTCTCTTGGTCAGTCTCTGCCAGATCAGACCCCATCAACGTGTATTTATATTTAGGATTTTTGGCTCCAATGTGCATCACTTTGCACTTGGCCACATTGAACCCCATTTGCCACGTTGACGCCCACTCACCCATCCTCAACAGATCCCTTTGGAGTGCCTCACAATCCTCCCTGGTTTTCACCACCCTGAACAACTTCGTGTCATCTGCAAATTTAGCCACATCACTGCTTACTCCCAATTCCAAATCGTTAATAAACAAGTTAAAAAGCATGGGACCGAGTACTGATCCCTGTGGTACCCCACTGCTTACCACCCTCCACTGAGAAAGTTTCCCATTTATACTCACTCTCTGTTTCCTATTTATAAGCCAGTTTTTGATCCACAAGAGGACTTGTCCTTTTATCCCATGACTATTGAGCTTACTTAGGAGCCTTTGATGAGGAACTGTATCAAAAGCTTTCCGGAAGTCAAGGTAAATAATATCTACTGGGTCCCCCTTGTCCACATGTTTGTTCACTCCCTCAAAAAACACTAACAGGTTAGTGAGACAAGATCTTCCCTTACAGAACCCATGCTGAGTCTGCCTCAATAGTTTTTGTTCATCAATGTGCCTACTAATTCTTTCCTTAATAACAGTTTCCACCAACTTACCCGGTATCGATGTCAGACTGACTGGCCTGTAATTTCCTGGATCTCCCCTGGAGCCCTTTTTAAAGATGGGAGTGACATTAGCTACCTTCCAGTCATCAGGAATGGAGGCAGATTTTAAAGAAAGATTACATATTTTTGTCAGGAGATCCACAAGTTCACATTTGAGTTCTTTCAGAACTCTCGGATGAATGCCATCCGGGCCTGGTGATTTATTAGTTTTTAAATTGTCCATCAGTCGGAGGACTTCCTCTCTTGTCACCGCAATCTGATTCAGGTCTTTCAAACCCCCTCCCGAAATCAGTGCTTCTGGAGTGGGCAAACACTTCTCCTCTTCCACAGTGAAGACAGAGGCAAAAAATGCATTCAGCTTCTCAGCCATTTCCCTATCATCCTTCACTACTCCTTTTACCCCTTGGTCATCCAAGGGCCCCACTGCCTCCCTGGCTGGCTTCCTACTTCTAATGTATTTGAAGAAAGTTTTATTGTTGGTCTTTATGTTTTTTGCGATATGCTCCTCATATTCCCTTTTTGCTTGCCTGATCACAGACTTGCATTTTATTTGCCATAGTCTGTATTCCCTTTTATCAACCTCACTAAGACTAGCTTTCCACTGCTTAAAGGAATCCTTCTTACCTCTTACAGCTTCCATTACTTTATTTGTTAACCATGCAGGCTTTTTTCTATACCTATTTGTACCTTTCCTAACCTGCGGTATATATTTTTTCTGAGCTTCTAGGATTGTCTTTTTAAATAGTCTCCAAGCTTCCCCAATGGTTTTGACCTTCTCCACTCTTCCTTTCAATTTCTTCCTCACATGTCCCCTCATACCAGAGAAGTTACCCCTTTTAAAGTTAAAAGTGGTTGCGTCAGTCTTTTTGGGCAACTCCCTATCTGTACAAATGTTAAACTCAATGACATTATGGTCACTGTTTCCTAGTGGTGCAATCACTTTTACATCTCTCACCAGGTCTTGGGTGTTACTTAGGACCAAATCCAGGATCGCCTCTCCCCTGGTAGGATCTGTGACCATCTGTTCCACAGCACAGTCATTGAGAGTGTCTAAGAACGCAGTCTCTTTTTCCCGACTAGAACTCATATTGACCCAATCAATGTGTGGGTAGTTAAAGTCGCCTATTACAACACAGTTATTTCGTCTAGCCGCTATCTTTAATTCATTCATCATTTTATAATCCTCCTCTATCTTTTGATCTGGTGGGCGATAACAAAGTCCCACTGTTAAGCCTCCTTTTGGACCCACTATTTCAACCCATAGCATTTCCAGAAGGGAATCCAATTCTCTTACCCTCTCAATCTTACTGGATGGTATACCCTCTCTGACATACAGAGCCACCCCACCTCCAACCCTTTCCCCCTATCCTTCCGATATAATTTATAACCAGGAATCACCGTATCCCACTGATTTTCCTCATCCCACCAAGTTTCTGAAATACCCACAATGTCTATTTCCCCCCAACACCAAGCATTCCAACTCCCCGATTTTACCTCGGAGACTTCTAGCATTTGTGTATAAACACTTATAGTTTCCCACGTTTGTTAAGCCCACAGCCTTCCTCTTGCTGCCTCGAGACCTTGCCAGGCAGTTCCTATCATTAGCCACAGTCTCAGTGGACAATTGTAATCCATTTCCTTGTACAAAAGTAATAGCTACCCCTTCATCTCTTTGAGATGAGCCATCCCGAACCAGAGACTTTTCATCTCCTGTCGGCTTTCCCCCATTATTCAGTTTAAAAACTGCTCTGCCACCTTTTTGATTTTGAGCGCCAGCAGCCTGGTTCCTTCTCGGGACAAGTGGAGACCGTCCCTTTTGTACAGCTCCCTCTTGTCCCAAAAAGCATCCCAGTGCCTAACAAACTTGAACCCTTCCCCCTACACCACCGTCTCATCCACGCATTGAGACTCCTGACCCAGTGGGCAGGTTGAGGAAGACACAGACCAGACTGGAACAGTCATTTATGGCTATGAACACCCACAGTGGGTGCAGATGGCTCACATACATGGTGGCAGTGCAAGGAGAGGTCATCCCCTTAGTGTTGCAGAGAGACTGGGACTGGCGGATGGAAGGACAATGGCTGGAACAAGGAAAGCATGATTGGTTATTGGGTATGAATCTTAAGATTGTGAGGCAGGGTTGGGAGAGTGCTGGAAGACTGAAGAGGAACAGGTGAGCAGAGCATCAGGTATGCAATCAGCTACCCTGGATGGAGTGGATTGTGTGGCTCCTAGATTCTGAACATGTGAGGAACACGAGCAGGAGAGCAATAAAGGAAAGACTTAAACTGACTGCAAGTAAGTGACTTTATTTAAGGACATGGAAACCTGGCCTCATTCTAGTCTGTTGTGGGCATTCTCCCTCCAGGTGCCTCACCTCACTGCTACCTCACCAGCAATCACAGTAGCTTTAGGACATTCAACAAGTTTTGCATCAGGGTGATCTTACCTAACTCAGTAGAATGGTAAACTGCAACATGTGGGATGCTTTAGACTAGAGCTCTGAGTTGAGTCAGTAGCCTCTTGAAGGATTCTCTCTAGTGTGAAATGAATTGCTGCAATCTGTTAGCTTTTCAGCTAATCATGATAATCTCTCTATCCCACAGGAGAAGAACAATGAAGATTTGCACTTGAGAACTGTCATGCTTTCAGAGAAGGTATATAGTAAAAGCTGCTCCCAAGCTCCTGGAACAGTTTTCATTTTAGCACGGAAAGGAAATGCCGGTATGCACTTCATGAGACACTACAACAACAATGCATCAATGATGTTTTGAAGGCTTCACATATGGATATGGATATTATCTTGGAAATGAAATTGACTTGAGACAATCTTACACATATTGTTGCATATATCACAGTAAAAAAGCAGCTCTTTAAGCTCTTTTATTCACCCCATGAAATCATGTTAGAATCCTGAAAACACTTAGCTTTCATCTTAAAAAAGAAAAAGAAATTCTAGCATCAGGCAACCTGAACTTAAGCAGTTTAGTCAGAACAAAGAACCTGGAAAGGATGCTGTGGAATCTTGGCATGGTTTCACAAGAAAATGAAAACTTCCAGTAGAATCTTCCTTTCCAAACAAAGTGTTGACCCTGTTCCACCATAAGCAAACATTGTACAAGCTTGCTAGTGCTGGCTTTTATTTCTGTAGATAGAAATGGTACTTTCAGCCATAGAGAAGTTTGTCTCTTCATAAAGATCCATCCACAGTGCCTCTTAGTTAAGGCCAACTCACCTATTAATGTTTGTTTATTGAGCATATAGGTTGGGTGGATGGATGAAGTTATTGCATGATAACTAACAATTGCCTTCCCACAGTTGTGAGCTGACTTCACCTGCAGGCTGCTCTCCTGATGACTTCTGTAGAGGCAAAGAAGTTTCACTGCTTCCTTCAGTGATAGATCCCTGGAAGACAATAACTGCAAAAGAAACACTGTGGTAGATGGAGTCCCCCATTCTTGTCTCCATTCTTAGGGAGAAACAGTGTGCTTGCAAGGCATCCCTGTGACTGAGTACTACCTACTTCCTGTCAGAACACCAATCAGCCTTGAATGCCGTCATGCAGCAAGAATGCCCAACTCAAACAAATGCCATGCAGAGTAAGAGTAGCAGCTGAATCCTGGCAGAGTGATGCCATTCAGTCAGGCATTTTCCACAGGCACAGCTCTCCCCACGCCTGTACCTGTATTCCTCCATCACTTTCCCTCATTTCCACAAATGTGTTTGCAGTCCCAGGAGCAAACACACAGCTTGCCCCCTCTTGCTCCGCAGTGCCAGACTTCTCTGTGTCTGGGAATTCCCAAGCTGCACCACAAGAGGGGCAAACTGCATTTTTGCTCCTGGGACTGCAAAAACATTTGCAGAAATGAGGGAAAGTGGCAGAAGAATGCAGGTGTGGAGAGAACTGTCCTTGCAGAAAATGTCTCAGCAAGGCTTAGATATCACTTGGTATCTAAGCAGCAGAGGATAAAATCTGTTGCTGTTTTTGAAAAAATAAAATAAAACATATGAGACTTGTGAAAAAATAAGGCACCCCAAAAACATGAGATATAATTTGATTTTTTTTTTAATCTAACAACTGCTTTCTAGCCTTTTGTTGAGGCAAATGGCCCTCTTCCCCCCACCATTGGCCCTGGACATGTTGAGAAGCATTTACACATGGCCAGTCTGCCTGAAATGACTCAGGTCACATTCTCAATAAACCAGCCTGGTCATGTGAATCCTCCCTTCTATTTTTATTGGCTCCGGGATAACTGCAGTAAATTTTCAATCTGAAATGAAAGGGGAATTGATTGTAACTCGTTCATCTATGCTAAAATAAACAAAATAAAAAGCACTGCATCTAGTATTTCCTCCGTGTTCACCTTTTTTGCTCTTATGTCTGTATTGGCACTGAAGCCTTTATAAAGTGGTCATGCAACAGCATTCAGATCAGGAATGAGAACATGTTCTTTGTTCCATTTCCTTGTGTTCATTGATATTCTTGTCAATGTTTTCAATTCTCCACATTTTGCTGTTAGTTTTATAGATTTGTTTGCATTGTGTATGCATGCTGTACCATTTTTATACTCAATTTATATGTACACTGTATGCCATTTTTAAGTACAATATACTATAATGTTGATTTATTGGCACACAAATAATGTTTAAAATGGCATATATTTTATAGGAAAAAATTGTTACAAAGAAATGGAAAATAGTGCAAGAATAAAGAATCACGGGTTCGACACAAATGCAGATGAAGTGAAATCAAAACAGATTAGAGGGTTGAAACAGCAGGGATGGGAAATCTGAAATCACTCCTAACTCATTCTTTAATATTTTTGTCACAGTTTTACTTTCCATAGGAGGTATTGCTGTACCTAAAGCCAGGGCTTCCAGGAACCATCATGGGCCCCTAGATCAAGATTCTACATGCTCCCCCCATATGACCCTGATCCAAACCAAATATAATAAAAAAACAAATCACTTTGCTTACTGTTACCATGAATCTATAGTAATAAAACAGTTAGCCTATCTGTCCATCTGTTGATTTATAGCAGGCATAACTCACCAGAGAATACTAAGGTCTATGAATCAACATCTTCTAGCAGTCCCTGTCCCCAGGGACATCCGACTAGCCTTGACCAGAGCCAGGGCTTTTTTTGGCACTGGCCCCCACCTGGTGGAATGAGCTTCCATATGAGATCAGGGCCCTGAAGGATCTATTACTGTTCCACAGGGCCTGCAAGACGGAGCTCTTCCACCAGGCTTTTGGTTGAGGCGGTGAATGTCCCTCTTCCCTCCTGGCTATCTCCCCTTCAGTAGCCTGGATTTTAACATCGGTACTGCTGAACTGACATTGGTGGCCTGAATTTTAACATCAATATTGCTGAATTGACATCAGAAGTAGCTTTTTTGCACAGTATTTTATGGTTTTACTGTTTTAATTGTTGTTTAATAGTTATTTTAATGATATTGTACTGATATTGTTGTAAACAGCCCTGAGCCCGTCTACAGGGAGGGTGGTATACAAATAAAATAAAATAAATAAAGCTTAGGAGACTCAAAATTGGCCACCAGCTGCAGGATGATTGTGGGAGTTCCAGGGCCAAAATTGAAAGGCATGGGAAAATCCCAGCCCAAGTGAAATGCTCCCCCACCTTGTAATTTGCAATGAAAGTGAAGGGTCTCTGTTTGTGGCAGGCATAACCAATCAGAAAATAATACTACATGACTGAAAACTGGCTACCAACCCCAGAATGATGATCGAAATTGCAGTGCCAGAAATGAAGGGGATTAGAACATGCTGAGCCAGGTTATCTTCATAACAGGCAACATGTAAGAATAGAGCTTTTAAGCAACTCAGAATCCGCAATCTGCCATAGAAAGTTACCAGACCTACCTCACAGGATTGTTGTGAGGATAAAATGGAAGAAAAGTAAAAGATAAAATGGTACAGAAAGGAGAACAATGGCAGCTTTAGGTCTCCATTGGGCAGAAAGACTGGGTATGACATTTGTGATACGTCTAATTGTTAATGACATGAAAAAGATTACATCATTTGTCACATAGCAAAAAGGGCTGTGGTGGCTTAGAGGTTAAGATGCTAAGCTGCAGACCAGAAGGTCTGTAGTTCGGCAGTTCAAGACCATAGTGCCCTGGGACAGAGTGAGCTCCCATCTCTGGCCTCAGCTCTTGCCAACCTAGCAGTTTGAAAGCAAGAAATTGCAAGTAGATAAACAGGTGCCACTTCAGTGGGAAGGTAACAGCATTCAGTGCACCTTGGCATTTAGTCATGCCGGCCACATGACAACAGAGAAGTCTTCAGATGGCACTGGCTCCTCGACTTGGAAACGGAGATGATCACCACCCCCTAGAGTAGGATCCAGCTAGCTTTCAAGCAAGGGAAACATTTACCTTTACATATAGCAAAGTAGCTTTTCCAAAGGGCTATTACATCTTCCACCAACATAGTAATAATGGTAACAGCCCAGTTCTTGAACTGGGAGTTCAAACTTCTGTTCTATATCTATAACAACTTAAACAGATTAATGTTTCATTACCATGTGTGAAGTTTCCTTTTACTGCCTTGTTAGATCGTGGAAAAATATTACCTCCACTCATACACATTCCATTCTGTTCATAATATTAAAAAAGGTTTGCTACTATACTACTATGAAGTACATTTTGTTGCCAAGCAGGATAGGGATGAGGAACTGAGACCAAGACTTGGAAATAAATCAGGGGGAGTTGTGGAGAGACATGGAAAAATTAAACTTAGGTAGACCTATAGAGGGAGAGAGAAATGAATGAGAAAAGAGTGGAAAAGAGGGGGTGAAATTAAGGAAAGGTTGCTTTATCTTACTGCAACATACGAACTACCTCTTTGCTTCAGTCTTGCAGAAAAGCGAGTCTAGCAGATAGAGTGCCTTTCACTCTGCTCATACTTCCACGTGCCGCCAGTGGCTGCAGCCTGAACTACATCAGAAGGAAAACCATTGGAAAGGCATTCAGCTGGATGCAGCAGGGCACTGGTGTCAGGGGCCCTCCAGCGAACTTGGGCACCCCGAATTTTGTTCCCACCCCACCCCCCTAAAGCCCTAGACTGTGACAGAGCAAGATCCTTTCCCCATAGAAGTCTTGCAGCTGCTTCATTTTTCCCCCTGATGTATTAACATTATTCAATACTTCCTGAATTATTTTAAAACTGATTGACATCTTTTAGGATTTTTTTTTGGGGGGGGGGTCTACTAATGTCAATCAACAGTCGACAGCAGCAGATCCATAACCGTAATAGTGATATTTATGTTTTTCACATTTTTGGAGGAGGGAATACTGCAGAGAAGGTGCACCATCACATAAAATTACCTTGCTGCACACTCTGCATGTGCATGTATTAGTGTTACCAGTCTTTACCAACCTCCAGGTGGTGGCAGGCATTCTTCCATTGTCCAGTCCTTCTGCTGTTTTCCTCTGGGCAGTGGGAGGAAAATGGGGAGAATCAGAATTGCACAGCCACGCTGCAATGCTCTAGGAATTCCCCAAATCTCTGGTCTTTACCATAGGAATTCCTAGAGGATTGTGGATAGCTGTGATGTCACTTCTGGATTTTCACTGGAAGTGGTGTTGGGATGTTGGTTTTCAAGAGTTCTGCCCATGAAAGCTCCCACTATTTGTGGGGGCTGCCAGGGTTGGCTCACCTAGAGTGCACTGGCCCTTAGGAGCGCCAAAAGCCCCCCACCCCGCCCCATCCCTGGCTTGCTGGTGGGACCCACAGCTGCGGGGCGCGCAGGCAAGCCAGCGCTGGGACGGAAGGGGCGGGGGGTTAAACCCCTGTCCTTTCCCTGGCTTGCCAGTGGGCCCCGCAGCTGCAGGGTGCACAGGCAAGCCGGCGCTGGGACGGAAGGGGCGGGGGGTTAACCCCCCGCTCCTTCCCTGGCTTGCAGCTTGCCTGCCCTCCCCCTCCCCCATCAGGAGGGGAGAGGAGGCAGGGGGCGGCATGGTGGGTCTCCAGGCCCCACCGGGAAGTTGGCATCTGCAACCCGCCTAGGGTGCAGAAACACCTCCAGCCGGCCCTGGGGGCTGCACAGAAGATGGTGCTATTTTGAAGGGTTGCTTCTAAACACTTTGAGAATGATCTCACTTCTTTTCTGTAGAAGAGTATCCAGTCAACACATTACAAAATTGCCCTAGGCCTATGTGAAAATCAGGACTGAAGGGGGACATTGAATAATTTTGCTTTCAGTTGCATCAGGACAGAGAGCAAGCCCTGCGGGATAAGCTGTCAGGTTTTACAGAAAAGAAGCCTCAATAAGACTTGTCTATATAAGCCACAAACCTTTCTGTAGTCAGCTCTTGATGTGTCAAATGAATCATGTCACTTTTGTGAATGAGGAATATGACCAACATTGTAGCATGCAAACCCTTCTAGGAGTTGTTAAAAAGACAAGTTTTTAAAAGCTGAGAACAGCATCCAAAAGTTGAAAGTGACTAAGAAATGAGCAACAAGTTACAGGGCAGTATCTCTGGCTGACTACTAAATGAGAGGTCAATACAGGCGTGATAGCAGAGACACAGATCTTGATTGGACTGTGGCATTTCAAAGTCAGCATATTCTGTTTCCAGTTTTGGACCTGTGGTAGGGTTACCAGCCAGCAGCTGGTAACTGGCAGGAGTTGGGAGGGACACATGGGAGTGCCGCTTAGTGATGGTATGATCTAGGAATCGTGATTCCCAGAGGGGACTGACATCCAGGTTTTCTCCAGAAGTGTTGTTACCCTGGCTGTCACCTAATAGTGATTTATTGACATCACCTTTCTCCTGATAACCAGAGGAGTAGAGGCAAGAAAAAACAGCAGCTGGTGGCGGGGGATGCCCTGCTGCCCATGGGAAATTGGCAAGCCTGACCAGGTCCCTTCTCATTCTGCTGAGGAAAAATATTTGTCTACTCTGACATCCATTACTTTTGTAGTAAAACTGGTATACCCAAAACTGTTGCCAATTTCCCTTGCTTTATTTTTCAAAATATGCTGGTTTTATCTTTAGTTGTTTAGGTCTTGAAGGTTTATTACCCTTCACAGCAACACGTGGTTAATTTAATTAATTATAACAAATAGTGCAATAACTCTTTTGAAAAGTTGTTTTATCATTAGACATTACTATTAATTATTATTTAGGAGAAAATTGTTGATTCATACAAGCATTAAAGAGTTCCTCATATTCAGAAATATTTGCCATTTGCTTCTACAATGATATTCAGGTTCCAAAGGGAATTGCTTCATAAACAATGTATAGAGAATCCTGACTTGACATCCTAAAAGTAATTCAGATTAGGAATGTTTACAGCATCATTCTATGTGCTAAAGTATAAAACTGTACACTGGCATCCCTAGGGGAGCCTTTTCAATTCAATGATTTTATACACTTGGCCAAGCCATGTACTTAGAAACCAATACTACATACCCACAACCATATTCTTGGATTTCACATTCATTGATCTGAAACAAATATTTTATTTATTTAAAACATTCCCATACCAACTTTCCATACAGTTCAGGGTTTCCAAGCTGACAAACATTAAAATGAAATATTAAAACATTTCAGACATTAAGAGCATTTAAAATATAAATATTTAAAATAAATATTACATAACTTAAATACATACTAGGTATAAACACATAAAACACACAAACAGGAAGGAGGGCTAATGAATTACTGAGGGAACACCAAATCCAAAAAAAGAAGAAGTCTTCACCCACTGGCAGAAGATAATGACAGAGGGAGATGTAGGAATCTCCTTGGGAAGGATTTCCAAAGTTTTGGTGCCACAGCCAAAAAAGCCCCTTCCCAAGTAGCCAGCTCTCTAGCCTTCACTGGTGGGGGCACAGGAAGCAGTGCCCCTAGTGATTTATTACCAGAGTGTTTGAGTAGGTTCATAAGGTAGTAGGAGATCCTTCAGGTATGCTGGCCCCAAGTGGCACAAAGCTATAAAGGTCAATACCAGCACCCTGAATTGGGCACAGAATCATAAAACCCCAGAGAGAAGGATAAGTTCTTAGCCCAAAAGGGATTGCCTAATTGTCTTAGCATCAGCCAGAGTGGGAAAAGAGCATCTATCCATGCAAGGATTTTTTTAATTAAAACTAATTAATCAGAGGTGAGAGTTACTACTTTTACCTTTTCCAGAAGCAAGCAAGGAAAGCAGAGTCCTCTGTAGGACAGGCCCATGTCAGACTGACATGGCTCAGGATCTGTGAAGAATTGTAAGAAGGGACTGGCAGCTCGGGGAAAAAAATAGGTATTTTTAATAGAGATACCAGGGAGCCAAAAAAAATTGGTATTCCCAGTTTTCCAGGTTCCAAGTACCAGTTGGTATTTGGATTCAGGGTGTTTTTTTCTTCTTCTTCGGGATTCCAGTTTTATTCAGCTGCATTATTCCCTATGGGGAATCTTTCCAGAGGGCTGGAGGGGCTGTGTGTGTGTATCTCCACATCAAATTGCTTTAAAGATGCACCAGAGCTGCTGGTTCCTGTCCTTTAAAGAACCCTCAAATTTCAAGTGAACTGAACAATCTGCCCCCAGGTATCCTCCATTGTTTACTATGGGAGGGGGACTTCCATGATTCCTCTAGGGCAAAGAATAGCCAGAGACACAAAAGCCAAAAGCCTCTCAAAGCATACAAAACTAATAAGTCCAAATAACCAATGCAGAACCAGGGAATCCCAGCAGAAGCCTAGGACAACATGGCAAGCCTGATACAACAAAAGTACAACCCCAGAATCCAACCCAAGGTCAAACCAGAGAATCATCCAAACCAGAGAATAAACCAAACAGGAATGCTGTTGCAAGCTTGAGTATCTGTGCCAAAACAACCCAAAAATCAAAGGCAGTATCGGGGCTTTCACAGGCTATAGGAGCTTTCAGGAAAGAGAAAGAGGAAATAGTGGAGGAGGGGAGAAATGAGATGCCTCCCGCAAGTCCTTGCAAGTTCTTGCTTGTAAGTTCTAATTCTCATATTCTCGCCATGTGTCCATTGATAAAGGTAAAAGAGAGGAATCTTTTCCAATGCCAGGAAATGAGCTTCTATTTACATATGATTCCCCAAAGTTCAAATTCTAGACCACACTGTAAAGGAAAGAGCCAGTGGTTTAACTGCCTTGTGCATCTTAGGCTGTTTTGCTACCTAATGTTTAAATAGTTTCTTTCAAATTTTCCTCATCTACACTGAAAAGTACTGAGACTGACGCATGTGGGTTTTCAGCTCAGAGCTTTACTTAGTGATTTCAGCAAGTTAAAACAACAAACTCTTCAGCTCGCAGGCTGCTTTTATGTCCCTTTACAAACACACCCATTACACCCACCCATACCCATGATAGGCTATATACAAGAATTGTGATCGTATTGGTCTTTTCGCTAGGACCCCTGCAAGCCCGTTGGCTGGGCTTGGGAGCCTAGGGCTGTATTGTCTTTGGTAGTGAAGCTCCTCTATGCCATCCCGTCACGTGGCTGCCCGACCGCATGTGCAGTTCCAGCGAGTACACAACATACACCTTTATTGGCTTGAATCTGTACTCTTCTTAAAAAATGGCTCTCTTGCACTAGCAACACCATTGTTGCCTAACAATCACATATGTGCCTGGATAATATTAAAGGGGCTCTCCACGTCACTTTTAATGCCATGTGCCCTTGAAATCCCTTCACCCTACTAAGAACACATACAAAGTGTTATGGTGTCTTAAAACCATCCTTTCTCACTCCAAACTGCTTATGTTCTCATTTTGACTCTGGGCCTTTTCACATTACCATTCTAAACCAGATGTTATCCATTGTTGGCCTGGTTCCAAGTAAAACAATACAGGGATGAGGGTCTCATACAGCAAACTTCATCCCGCTAATGAGCCATCTCTGAAGCACTACAGCCATTTAAAACTGTGCCACTTCTCCCCGCCCTTTTCTGCTACGCAGTCTTACTCGTCCTGACACAAAAAATCCATTAGCAACCTGCTACTAAAACGGATTACGAAGGCTGTCTGAAAGGTCAGTCATGAATTTCACCCTTCCTTCTCTTTATAAAATATAGGCCCCTGTTTCCTTGGTTCATAGGGCAAAAATAGTCTGGATCATGAGATTTGTACAGCACCTAGCTGGCATGCTCCCGGTGATTCTCCTTGCTGCTCTGCTAGTTGCCCTCCTTATTCTCAGTGTCTGCCTTGCAAATCACACAATGACAGAGTCATGCCACCAATCTGTTTGGGAGTTCCTGGGCTATTTCTTCCAACCATAGATGCAACTGTACAACACTGAAATCATACCACAGTGATGTTATGAATCAAAAGAGCTGTTGACAAGAAAGATCCAGTTATTATAATATATCTCACAGTGTAGACAAAAGCTGTAGCCTATTATTAAAACTTCCCAATATTTAATGATTTGGCACAGTTTCACAGGCATGACCATCTTGTGACCTTCTTGATTCAGCTCACCAACTGTGGCAGGTAAAGCTGCACACATATTCTGAGATTTGTTTTTTAAAAACAAATTTTTGCCTTTCATTCATTATAGAATTAATTTGGTTATGTTTTATACAAGTCAGAAGGACCTACTTATGAGGAGGTATTTCAAAAAAAACAACAACCACCAAAAGGTAATTAAAGACATTTCTTTGGCTGAATTTTAGCAACTCTCTCACCACTAGTGCTGAATGGTGAGTGAACTCTCCCTCTAGAGTTCACCACCTTTTAGGCTCAGTCCTCTGACTTGAAGGGAAAATTAGAACGTCCATTTATTTGTTCCAGGATCCTTGTTCATCCCAGGTAATGATCATATAGTGTTCAAGTTAAAAACTTCATTTAAAAGTAACATAACTAAACAATTTGTATAATAGAATCAAAGACATAAAGATCACATCAGCATATGTTGAAGTTATTAACAGTAAATTAGTATACATGTCATTCCTACTCTATCTATATTAAATTAAATGAATTAAAGTTCTAAGTCTTCTTACACAAAAATCTGTAGGAAAAGGACCAACCTCATTGCATCCAGACTTGAGATGTTCATATATTACAAAGCACAGGGAGCTTATACACAGCATGCATGTGAAAAACCCTATTTCTTCTGAATTCACTGTTTTGTGATATTAATGAAACTAAAGTATTAATGTGGATGCAAAGTGTCAATTACTTGTTGGAATATGCAAGGCCTTGGCTGGGAGGGCAGGGTATAAGTCTAATAAAATAAATAAAATATAAATAAAGTGCAGCCTTATGAAGATCTGAAGATCACCCCACAGGAGGACAGCTCAAGGGCTGGTACTTAGCATAGCTAGATTAGAGACTGCTCTTTGTTCAGCATTTAGACTTGTTAGTTTAGGCTGTGGATCACAATAAATTATGGCAGGTTCTTAAAGAGATGGGAGTACCAGACTACCTCATATGTCTCCTGAGAAACCTGTATAAGGGTCAAGAAGCAACAGTTAGAACCGGATATGGAACAACTGATTGGTTTAGCATAGGAAAAGGAGTACGACAAGGATGTATATTGTCACCTTGCTTATTTAATTTATATGCAGAGTACATCATGCGAAATGCTGGCCTGGATGAATCACAAGCTGGAGTTAAGATTGCTGGGGAAAAGATCAATCACCTCAGATATGCAGACGATACCACTCTGATGGCAGAAAGTGAAGAGGACCTAAAGAGCCTCTTGCTCAGGGTCAAAGAGGAGAGCGCAAAAGTGGGCTTGAAGCTCAACATCAAAAAAACTAAGATCATGGCATCTGGCCCCATCACTCCTTGGCAAATAGAAGGGGAAGTCATAGAAGTAGTGACAGACTTCACATTCCTAGGATCCCAGATCACTGCAGATGGTGACTGCAGCCATGAAATTAAAAGACGCCTGCTCCTTGGGAGGAAGGCGATGGCAAACCTAAACAGCATGATAAAAAGCAGAGGCATCACTTTGCCAACAAAAGTCTGCATGGTCAAAGCAATGGTATTCCCCGTAGTAATGTATGGCTGTGAGAGTTGGACTATAAGGAAGGCTGAGTGCCGAAGAATAGATTCTTTTGAACTATGGTGCTGGAGAAGACTCTTGAGAGTCCCTTGGACTGCAAGGAGATCAAATCAGTCAATCCTAAAAGAAATCAACCCTGACTGTTCCCTGGAAGGCCAGATCCTGAAGTTGAAGCTCAAATACTTTGGCCACCAAATGAGAAGGGAGCATTCACTGGAGAAGACCCTGATGCTGGGAAAGATTGAAGGTCAAAGAAGAAGGGGACGGCAAAGGATGAGATGGTTAGACAGTGTCATCGATGCAACAAACATGAAATTGAGCAAACTTCAGCGGACAGCGGAAGACAGGAGGGCCTGGCGTAATCTGGTCCATGGGGTCGCGAAGAGTCGGACTCGACTGTGCGACTGAACAACAACAAAAGTTTAGGCTTTGGGCCCTTCTGCATTCAGTCTTTACTCCCCATTTTCCCAGAACTTGAGGTGGTATGCCTTTGATTCAAATCATTTCCTTTCATTCTGCCTATGTAATTATTCTTCAACATTTTGTGCCAGAAACTCAATTCTCTGGATTATGCTTTCTGCATACTCATGGAAGAAAGTATATTTTGAGCCCTGATTGCTCTTACCCTTTGGAGGAGGAGTAGCCAAGGCACCAGCATGATACTTCTCCCTTCCCTTCAATGCCCCGTGTTGTCTCTTCTTTTTCACAGAGCCCTGGCTGGTGGGAGGAATTCTTTCAGGAAAATAAGAATGACATTGAGTGGATGAGGTATTTCAGTGTTAACAGGGCAATGTTCACTAACGTTATGTAATGGGAATGACCCAGGGATAATATACAATTATCAGTGCTTAGTATCAAATCAAAATGCAAACAATCAGTCCATGCATCTGTTTTTGTTTCAAGGGAAATGTTTGTGATTGAAGTGTGGCCCTTTCTGCACTGCTCCAGAGAATCTGAGGAGTCAAGCTCTAAGGGTTGACTTTGCAGTTGCACACATTCCCTCTGCACTGTTTCCCCCCTGCAGTTTATTTGTGTATGCTATGCGCATTCTGCATCTACAAGCAAAAACCACATTTTTGAGCTAACTGTCTGTTTTGTCTAAGATGAAGAGAAAGGCAAACATCTTTCAAAACTGCAGAGCAAACCCTCCCTCCCTCCCTCCCTCCCTCCCTCCCTCTGTGATTCTGCAAAAAGAAAGAGAAGGGAGGGGAAAATACAGGCCCACACGTGCAAGACTGACACATTTTTGAGCTGGGAATCCCCTAGTTCTTTATATTTACTGATTCCTTCTTATACTCGCTCTGGCTTTTTAAAAGTTTGCCAGAGCAGGAGGACACATCCTCTTTTGTCTTTGGAGAAGGAGGGAAAGAAAACAGAACAGGGAGGGAGTGCCAACCTAAAGAGAGAGAGGCAGAAATGGGGGAGGGCAGTGGGCAGCACTTAAATACCCACAGAAACAATTCTACTTTAGAAAGGATTAGTGATTCAAAAGTGGATGAGAACAAAGAATCACAGCAAAAGGAGTTTGGTAACTGCAGGGCAACAGCGTGCTAGAAGTGGTTTGCATGCAGATTCTTGTAAAACAAATGCAGAAACAAGAAAAAGCCCATACACAAACTGGAAGTCAAAGCGGGGTGTGTGTGTGCAGAACAAAAGAATAGGATGTGCTCAGAAACCAAGGTAAAATACGGGTGCAGAAAGGGTCTCTGTTTGGCTTAGAAGTGCTTCTTGAAAAACTGGTTTTTCCAGTAGCTCTCCCTTCCTCCAAACTGCTGCAGACTCTATACAAATGTAAATGTTCAGCAATTACCCAGAAAGAAGCTGAAACAAGGGATATTCACAGAAACAATTCTACATTAAATAGTAATATTGATGTCAAAGCGGTACAGAACAAAGGTTTGTGGCAAAAGCACTTTTGGGAAGTACGGGGCAACAGTGTGCTGGAAGCAGTCTGAGTGCTAATCCCCTAAAATAAATGTAGAACCAAAAAGAAGCCCCAACATTAAGCAGCAATGAAAGCAGGAGGGAATGCAGAATGGCAGATTGAGATGCATGCAGAAAGCAAGGGAAAAGGTACAGACAGGGCTTTCTCTCTGTATGTTCTATACCAGTTTGTTATTTTTTAAATAAACCTACTTATTTTTCTCTAAACAGTCAGTGTTCCACTTCCTTTGCATATTTAAACTCTGCCAACATTACTATGCTCTGTTTTCTGGGATATATGCTGGCAGACAAAAAACTGCTCATTAGGCTAGCTTCAGAACTGGTTGGTGCTAGCTGAACCTAAGCTGAGAGCACTTGACAGGGCCTCTGAGCAATGAATTTTTTTAAAGTCTATTTAGTTTTTTTACATGAAGTTGTAAACAGATTTCAAGCCTACTGATACTAAAAACCTTCAAATCTATAAAATTACATATACTCTACATCCTGTTTTATTGTTTATTAGATGTCCCACCCTCTTGATTGCATTGACTTATATTGTGCAATCCACTTTGTGTCTAATTGAGAAAAACATTTATTTATTTACATTATAGTCAGACAAGATTACATCTGTATGCTCCAAGTGCTAGACTAGGATGGAGGAGTTCTCTGTTCAAATCCCTACTTGCCATGGAAGCTTACTGGAGGACCTTGGGCAAGTCCATCTCTCTCATCCTAATCTACCTCACAGGACTGTTGTGACTGTGAAACAGAACCAAAAGAACCACATCCGCCACTCCTTGGAGCTCCTGGGAGGAAGGGTGTGATAAATATGATTAAATAAATAATTTTTCCATTCAATTTTGAATGACCTTTTTAGAGGATATAATTCTTTCCCAAGGATTCAGTGCTGCCAGATTTCAGAAAGGTGGGAGACAGATTCATAGGCAATTAAAATTTCCACCTGGCATGATGAGCGAAGGAAAATATACAGCAACCCCAAGAAGATGGTCAGAGTAGCACAGTGGGCATGGGGGAAGGCAGGCAGAGTTACAGTGCAGACAGTGGGGTTTGCATTTTGTACCCCTGGACAGCCAGGAAAAGTTACAGATGAGGTACTGAAGCAGACACTTGCCTTGTACGGCAAAGAATGTTAACAACTGAGTACAGCTTTGGTATTTGGGAATCAGAGGAACAGGCAACAGGTCCAAACTGGCATTTGGGAACTCCAGGAAAAACCACTTCAGAGGCAGGAACAACTCTCTATCTCTTGCTGATTATTTACTCAGGACACATTAGTTGAATGTTGATAGAAATGGTTTGAATAATAGTTTGTTCTACTGCAAATAGTACACAGAGAGACTGACATGCTCACTGTGTATGCATGCCAACTAGTATCAAACACCCCCTCAGTATTTGTGCATACTACAATCACACATAAGACAGAAAAACTCATACTGAAATCAGGCAGTCACACAAAGAGGAAGAGAGAAGAACTTTAATTGACCAGTCACCACCAATACTATGGGAAACAGGAAGTTGGGAAAACTTGCCAGCTAGTTATATAGCAAGGCGTCATAAAGAACCTAAAAACACTCAGTGTCATAGAGCATAAACCTAATTTAAGAGAATGAAGCCCTCTCCAAGAAATTCAATCAGCAATTTGATTGGTGGAAACTGGATAACAAGACCAATCAGCTGTATACCTTTTGACTGCAAGACCCGTTTGACCGTGATGATTGGAAAGAAGAAGAAGAGGAGGAAGAGGAGGAGGAGATTGAATATATATCCTGTTCTTCACAACTGAAGGAGTCTCAGAGCTGCTTACAAATCTCCTTTCCCTTCCCCTCCTCACAACAGACAACCTGTGAAGTAGATGGGGCTGAGAGAGCTCTCTCGAGAACTGCTCTTGAGAGAATAGCTCTGAAATAACTTGTGACTGACCCAAGGTCACACCAGCAGCTGTGTGTGAAGGAGTGGGGAATCAAACCCGCTTCACCCAGATTAGAGTCCATGCTCCTAACCACTACACCAAACTAGCTCTCAGTTTCTCTTTCCTAAATCTCTCCCCCTACTTCTATGAACTCTGCTTGATTAAAAAAAAATAGACTACCAGGCACCAGAGAAAGGAATGAATAAGTGATTTAGCTCAGTCATTTTCCTCCAGTTCCCTGAAATGCCACAATACCAGCTGGTAGGCTGTGTTTGATGGGTCACAAATTATGCACACCTGCATTAATTACTCCCTCATGAAATTCAGACTTCAGATTCATGAGTATAGGGGAGCACCTAGGAACAGAGACCTTTGACAAATAAGTTGGTCAGTTAGACTTTTTGTGTTTGGTTAGCACACTGTTAGATGTAAGTGACAACGTGAATTTCAGTCGTCAATAATATTTCTTCCTACGCATGCCTATATATTGTTAAATAAACGCAGACTGCAAACCACTCAGATAGCACAAGGCAAGGCATTATTTATCCTGTATCTTTGTCAGTGATTAATTTTAATACAGGAACTTCCTGACAGTGTATTTGGTTACTGGATTAAAAATTGGCCAGATAAGAACATTTGAATTGTGCCATAGAAGTGAATCAAAACAAAAAGTCATGTAGTCCACCCTTCTTCTAACAGTGGTTCCCAAAATGGCTCTAAAAATCACAAGCATGGTATGTTGGTGATAATATTGTCTTTGGTATTTCTGCCCAGCAGCAGTCACTGGCTCTGAGCATCGGAGTTCCATTCCACTACCACAGCTAATAGTATCTGGCATCATATTCTTAAATTCTAGCATAGTATAGTTAAAAGTTCCATTGCATGGAAACAACATCCTGTCATTTCTTTACAGCAGTCTCTGATTTGCAAAGGAACTTAAATTTCATTTGCCCTGGTGTATTTACTTAAGTGTTTGGCACTGTAATTGTGATCTCATGGAATGGGTACATGAGCGGTCCCTTCTTGACCACACATCACTTCTTTTGAACTCTGATCATATCTTGATTGAGCCAACAGGTAGAAGATGGATCTTCCCTATAATGCAATGAGTCATACAGAGGGTGATGTGCCTTTCCAACTGTGCTGAGTAATGGTCAAGAAAGCTATCCTCTTTTGTAGACTTTAAACAAACTGGATTCGTTGTTTGCTTTAGAGCTCTTGGAGCATGCATATTGCCTGTGTGGCTCTACTCCTTTTGTTCATTAATCCTTGTGTATTAGACAACACTATGTTCTGTCAATTGATTTGTCTTATTCAAACTTAAGGAAGAATCACACCTTCTTTTTTCTTTAGAAGCTGTATGTAGAGACATCAGCATGAGCAATAGTTTGCTATGGGAATAATGACATAGTGTATAACAATTGTGCACCTGTTAATACAGTACAAGTAAAAACACAATATTAGCAAATCAAACCATGTATGCTTTCTCCCCATGCCATTATTCTTTATCAGTTAAGAGTACAATTTCCAGATATGATATCACAGCATTTGTTTGCTTTGTTCCGTTGTAGATGCATTAACAGTTCTATATCCTTCATAAATTTTCCAAAACAGGATCTGCCTAGAGCCAAAAGCAAATAAAACAAGTATTCTACAATGCTTGGTTTCTCCAAAGAAATGGAGCTGTGGAGCTTTGGCTGGATCTAGTGATTTGAAGGACCATGGACAATGGCTGAGGTTACCAATCAGCTAGTAGTAAATTGTGTCTTTTAGACAATTGTTATTAGGCTATGAGAAGCCAGTAAGCTTCCACTTCCATGGTGCATCAGATGCTATCAGGCTTCATCTGGTGGTGCTGGTGGAAAATGCTGACAAGTTGTAGCCAACTTACAGTAACACCATAGTGTTTTGAAGGCAAGACATGTTCAGAAGTAGTTTGCCATTGCCTGCCCCTGGATTTCTTTGGTGGTCTTCTATCCAAATACTAACCAGGGCTTAGCTTCCAAGATCTGATGAGATCAAGCTAGCTTGGGCAATCCAGGTCAGGGCATAATCAATAGGTTTCATGCCAATTACATCTCTGAATTTACCAGATTCAGACTGAGCTGCTTCTCTCCCCTTCGCCCCTATGATCTGCTGTATCTCCTTTCCCCCAGTCTCTTTGAGGACTGCATTTCCATCTTTCTGCCCCAATGCAGCACCCAGTTTATCCCCTTCCCAGCTGCTCAGTGCTCCATAGCTGTTTACAAACTCAGAGCCCAGGATGGTAAATATCCTATCTGTTCAATGTGCAGGCATGTTCTGTTGAAGAAATGTCCTAACATCATAGGAAGGCAAAGGGTATTGGTTTTCAATGCATATTATGCATGATTAGCAGGTATCGAATAAGCAAACACATCAAATAGCTCAGAATTCACCAAACTTCAGCTTCACATTTCCATCAGGTTTTGTTCACACACAGTCTTGTCATTCTTGTTGCAGTCTGCATCTGCCCAAGCCACTGCAACATTTGTCTGTTTAAGCTAGGAGAGGGCCTTCTTGGTTGTGGCTCCAAAATTATGGAAATCCCTTCCAAGGGATATTATTTGTCCCCCCTCTATCACTGTCTTCCACCTGCAGGTGTTTCATCTGGCATTTATTCAGTGATCCCTCCTTCATGCCTTGTGTTTAAATTTGCTGTCATCTGTTTTGTATATGCATTTTAGCTCCATTTTAATTTGTTTTATCTGTTTTATGATGCATTTTAAGTGTTTCTAATTATGATTTATTTTATTATGCTGTTTTAATTGTTAGCTGGCTTGGTAGCCCTGACTGGACAGAAAGGTAGGTTATAAATGTTATACATAACTATTCTGCCATCCCAGACTCCTCTCTGTTCTCTTTGGACAGATCTATGCTAAACAGGTTTATCATTCCCTCTCCCCCAGGGAATTCTGGGGACTGTTATTTTATGAGGAGAGCTGAAGATCTCTATTAGAAATTTGAGTAATTTCTTTAGGAGAAGCCATGGCTGTCAATCAGGAATAAAGTCAGTATCAATTACAGTATATATATCATTATTTCTCTTCCAGAAACAGAAAAGAACAGTCTATATTAAGAACATAAGAAAAGCCAATGTTGAATCAGGCCAATGGCCCATCCAGTACAACACTGTGTCACACAGTGGCCAAAAAAAAAGGTGCCATCAGGAGGTCCACCAGTGGGGCCAGGACACTAGAACCCCTCCCACTGTTGCCCCACCCAAGCACCAAGAATACAGAGCATCACTTGCCCCAGACCTAGAGTTCCTACCTATACCTTGTGGCTAATAGCCACTGATGGACCTCTGCTCCATATGTTTATCCAATTCCCTCTTGAAGCGTCCATGCTTGTAGCTGCCACCACCTCCTGTGGCAGTGAATTCCATATGTTAATCACTCTTTGGGTGAAGAAGTACTTCCTTTTACCCATTCTAACCTGACTGCTCGGCAATTTCATGGAGTGCCCACAAGTTCTTGTATTGTGAGAAAGGGAGAAAAGTACTTCTTTCTCTACCTGCTCCAGTTTGGTGTAGTGGTTAAGAGTGCGGATTCTAATCTGGGAGAAACCCCCCCTCCTTCACATACAGCTGCTGGTGTGACCTTGGGTCAGTCACAAATTCTTTCAGAGCTGTTCTCAAGGGCAGTTCTTGAGAGAGCTCTCTCAGCCCCACCTACCTCACAGGGTGTCTGTTGTGGGGAGGGGAAGGGAAAGGAGATTGTAAGCCACTCTGAGATTCCTTTGGGTAGTGAAGGTTGGGGTATAAATCCAACCTCCTCCTCCTCCTCCTCCTCCTCCTCCACCACCACCACCACCTCTTCTTCTTCTTCTTCTTCTTCTTCTTCTTCTTCTTCTTCTTCTTCTTCTTCTTCTTCTTCTTCTTCTTCTTCTTCTTCTTCTTCTTCTTCTTCTTCTTCTTCTTCTCTTTCCCATGCATAATCTTGTAAACCTTGATCATGTTACCCCCCAGTCGTCGTTTCTCCAAGCTAAAGAGCCCCTAGCGCTTTAACCTTAATTCACCCTTTTATCTACCCTTTCTTAACTCTTTTTTGATTCTAGTTGCCCTTTTCTGCACTTTTTCCAATGCTATAATATCCTTTCTGAAGTGTAATGACCAGAATTGTACACAGTACAATTGTTGCTGAACTTGCCAATGTCATAGAATACTAGGCAGCTCCCAATTAGGCACATTGCCCACTGGTCAGAAGTCTTGGGTGTGTGCTTGGTGCAAGGAGCTCCTGGTTCTCAGGGAGCGAGTTTGCTCCCTTGAGGCCAAGGTGGCTGACCTGGAGAAGCAGAGACAGTCAGTTAGGTGCACGGAGAAGACTCTCGGGGACTTGTTAGATATGTCCCACTCTGGATCTGGCAGCCCGGCTGCTGCCAGGAAGCATGAGGGTCAAGGGGAAATGGGGCACCATGCTGAGGATAAGGGGAATGTGCCCTCAGAAGGGACCTCTTCTTCAGCTGGTGAATGGGTATCCTTTCATACCAAGGAACCGTCCCTGGGAAGGGTGGGAGGGGGGCTCTTGGTAGTTGGTGATTCAATCCTCAGGCAGGTAGACAGCTGGGTGGCGAACCCACGTACTGACCGTATGGTGACTTGCCTGCCTGGTGCGAAGGTAGTGGACATTACGCGTGTTTTAGATAGGCTGGTAGATAGTGCTGGGGAGGAGCCAGTGGTCGTGGTGCACGTCAGCACCAACGATGTGGGCAAATGCAGTCGTGAGGTCCTGGAGGAGAAATTTAGGCTGCTGGGCAGGAAACTCAAGGCCAGGACCTCCAAGGTAGCCTTCTCAGAAGTGCTACCTGTTCCACGCGCAGGGCCGGAGAGACAGGCACAGATCAGGAGTCTCAATGCGTGGATGAGACGGTGGTGTAGGGGGAAGGGTTCAAGTTTGTTAGGCACTGGGATGCTTTTTGGGACAAGAGGGAGCTGTACAAAAGGGACGGTCTCCACTTGTCCCGAGAAGGAACCAGGCTGCTGGCGCTCAAAATCAAAAAGGTGGCAGAGCAGTTTTTAAACTGAATAATGGGGGAAAGCCGACAGGAGATGAAAAGTCTCTGGTTCGGGATGGCTCATCTCAAAGAGATGAAGGGGTAGCTATTCCTTTTGTACAAGGAAATGAATTACAATTGTCCACTGAGATTGTGGCTAATGATAGGAACTGCCTGGCAAGGTCTCGAGGCAGCAAGAGGAAGGCTGTGGGCTTAACAAACATGGGAAACTATAAGTGTTTATACACAAATGCTAGAAGTCTCCGAGGTAAAATCGGGGAGTTGGAATGCTTGGTGTTGGGGGGGGAAATAGACATTGTGGGTATTTCAGAAACTTGGTGGGATGAGGAAAATCAGTGGGATACGGTGATTCCTGGTTATAAATTATATTGGAAGGATAGGGGGGAAGGGTTGGAGGTGGGGTGGCTCTGTATGTCAGAGAGGGTATACCGTCCAGTAAGATTGAGAGGGTAAGAGAATTGGATTCGCTTCTGGAAATGCTATGGGTTGAAATAGTGGGTCCAAAAGGAAGCTTAACAGTGGAAGTTTGTTATCACCCACCAGATCAAAAGATAGAGGAGGATTATAAAATGATGACTGAATTAAAGATAGCGGGTAGACGAAATAACTGTGTTGTAATAGGCGACTTTAACTACCCACACATTGATCGGGTCAATATGAGTTCTAGTCGGGAAAAAGAGATTGAGTTTTTAGACACTCTCAATGACTGTGCTGTGGAACAGATGGTCACAGATCCTACCAGGGAGAGGCGATCCTGGATTTGGTCCTAAGTAACACCCAAGACCTGGTGAGAGATGTAAAAGTGATTGCACCACTTGGGAACAGTGACCATAATGTCATTGAGTTTAACATTTGTACAGATAGGGAGTTGCCCAAAAAGACTGATGCAACCACTTTTAACTTTAAAAGGGGTAACTTCTCTGGTATGAGGGGACATGTGAGGAAGAAATTGAAAGGAAGAGTGGAGAAGGTCAAAACCATTGGGGAAGCTTGGAGACTATTTAAAAAGACAATCCTAGAAGCTCAGAAAAAATATATGCCGCAGGTTAGGAAAGGTACAAATAGGTATAGAAAAAAGCCTGCATGGTTAACAAATAAAGTAATGGAAGCTGTAAAAGGCAAGAAGGATTCCTTTAAGCAGTGGAAAGCTAGTCTTAGTGCGGTTGATAAAAGGGAACACAGACTATGGCAAATAAAATGCAAGTCTGTGATCAGGCAAGCAAAAAGGGAATATGAGGAGCATATCGCAAAAAACATAAAGACCAACAATAAAACTTTCTTCAAATACATTAGAAGTAGGAAGCCAGCCAGGGAGGCAGTGGGGCCCTTGGATGACCAAGGGGTAAAAGGAGTAGTGAAGGATGATAGGGAAATGGCTGAGAAGCTGAATGCATTTTTTGCCTCTGTCTTCACTGTGGAAGAAGAGAAGTGTTTGCCCACTCCAGAAGCACCGATTTTGGGAGGGGGTTTGAAAGACCTGAATCAGATTGCGGTGACAAGAGAGGAAGTCCTCCGACTGATGGACAATTTAAAAACTAATAAATCACCAGGCCCAGATGGCATTCATCCGAGAGTTCTGAAAGAACTCAAAAGTGAACTTGTGGATCTCCTGACAAAAATATGTAATCTTTCTTTAAAATCTGCCTCCATTCCTGAGGACTGGGAGGTAGCTAATGTCACTCCCATCTTTAAAAAGGGCTCCAGGGGAGATCCGGGAAATTACAGGCCAGTCAGTCTGACATCGATACCGGGTAAGTTGGTGGAAACTGTTATTAAGGAAAGAATTAGTAGGCACATTGATGAACAAAAACTATTGAGGCAGACTCAGCATGGGTTCTGTAAGGGAAGATCTTGTCTCACTAACCTGTTAGTGTTTTTTGAGGGAGTGAACAAACATGTGGACAAGGGGGACCCAATAGATATTATTTACCTTGACTTCCGGAAAGCTTTTGATACAGTTCCTCATCAAAGGCTCCTAAGTAAGCTCAATAGTCATGGGGTAAAAGGACAAGTCCTCTTGTGGATCAAAAACTGGCTTATAAATAGAAAACAGAGAGTGAGTATAAATGGGAAACTTTCTCAGTGGAGGGTGGTAAGCAGTGGGGTACCACAGGGATCAGTACTCGGTCCGATGCTTTTTAACTTGTTTATTAATGATTTGGAATTGGGAGTAAGCAGTGAAATGGCTAAATTTGCAGATGACATGAAGTTGTTCAGGGTGGTGAAAACCAGGGAGGAGTGTGAGGCACTCCAAAGGGATCTGTTGAGGATGGGTGAGTGGGCGTCAACGTGGCAAATGGGGTTCAATGTGGCCAAGTGCAAAGTGATGCACATTGGAGCCAAAAATCCTAAATATAAATACACGTTGATGGGGTCTGAACTGGCAGAGACTGACCAAGAGAGAGATCTTGGAGTCGTAGTGGATAACTCGATGAAAATGTCTAGACAGTGTGTAGCTGCAATAAAGGAGGCCAATGCTATGCTGGGGATTATTAGGAAGGGAATTGAAAACAAATCAGCCAGTATCATCATGCCCCTGTATAAATCATTGGTGCGACCTCATTTGGAATACTGTGTACAGTTCTGGTCACCACATCTCAAAAAGGATATTATAGCATTGGAAAAAGTGCAGAGAAGGGCAACTAGAATGATAAAAGGGTTGGAACACCTTCCCTATGAAGAAAGGTTAAAATGCTTGGGGCTCTTTAGCTTGGAGAAACGACGGCTGAGGGGTGACATGATCGAGGTTTATAAGATTATCAATAGGATTGAGCAGGTTGAGAAAGAAGTACTTTTCTCCCTTTCTCACAATACAAGAACTCGTGGGCACTCCATGAAATTGCTGAGCAGTCGGGTTAGAACAGATAAAAGGAAATACTTCTTCACCCAAAGAGTGATTAACATATGGAATTCACTGCCACAGGAGGTGGTGGCAGCTGCAAGCATGGACAGTTTCAAGAGGGAATTAGATAAACATATGGAGCAGAAGTCCATCAGTGGCTATTAGCCACAGGGTATAGATGGGAACTCTCAGTCTGGGGCAGGTGATGCACTCTATCCTTGGTGCTGGAGGGGGCAGCAGTGGGAGGGCTTCTGGTGCCCTGGCCCAACTGCTGGACCTCCTGATGGCACCTGGTATATTTTGGCCGCTGTGTGACAGAGTGTTGGACTAGATGGGCCATTGGCCTGATTCAACATTGGCTTCTCTTATGTTCTTATGTTCTTATGTTCACATGGGAACAGAATTTCCAAAATCAGTCAACAATCTGAAATGGACAGATTGACAAATATGCTAAAAGGAAAAATGGAAGAAGAATTTATGGGGCCATGGAGGGCATTTTATGACTGGTTGAAACATAAGTACTAACAGACTAAAACTAAATGAACAATAAGAAAGATGGTTATAATAGTTGTGAAACTTTCAGGAGAAGATTTGCATGCAGAATATTAATTTGGATTTTTTATATATAACTCTGTAGTCTTTCTTTTCCCTTTCCCCCTTTCTATATATAAACTAATAAAACTCTATTAAAAAATAAACACATTCCCGTATTAGCAATAATGCTGAGATTTTCTTGCTGGGATCAAATAGCATATCTGATGGAAAGTCAAGTTCATGGAGGATGGAGGTAAGAGAACAGTTTTAAATCCTAGTTCCTAGTACACCGACCTGACAACTGAGAGTACACATTTTATGTGAGCAAGCAAATTCCCACATTCAAATATTTGGTCTTTTCTTCAGTGTTTTCCACAAGTGTATTTTCCATAAATATCTTATCCAAGTCACAACCTACCCTACTTTCACCCTCCGATGTAATCAGAACCAATGGAAAAGCAACAACTAAAGGCAACCCACAATTTCTGAAGAAAGAAAGAAAGAAAGAAAGAAAGAAAGAAAGAAAGAAAGAAAGAAAGAAAGAAAGAAAGAAAGAAAGAAAGAAAGAAAGAAAGGAAGGAAGGAAGGAAGGAAGGAAGGAAGGAAGGAAGGAAGGAAGGAAGGAAGGAAGGAAGGAAGGAAGGAAGGAAGGAAGGAAGGAAGGAAGGAAGGAAGGAAGGAAGGAAGGAAGGAAGGAAGGAAGGAAAGGAAAGGAAAGGAAAGGAAAGGAAAGGAAAGGAAAGGAAAGGAAAGGAAAGGAAAGGAAAGGAAAGGAAAGGAAAGGAAAGGAAAGGAAAGGAAGGAAGACCTTTTCAGGTATGGAGATGAAACAAGAAGTACTATGACTATGCCAGAGGAAATCCTGCCTAAATACTTGGGATGGATTATCTAAAGAATGAGCAACAGTTCCCATTGCTATGTTTATTGCGTAATGGATTCAGAACATGCAGCAGTTTGATTATTTGAATTTGCTATAAAGATAAGATACCATGGCCATAGCTTTGTTATAATATGAATACAATAACTGTGAATGGTGGAAATCTTATCAAACAGTAAATTTCTGGCTGGTGCCTCAATAGCTTCGTAATTAGTACTTCAGAACTAAAACAAATTATGTGGACATTCCATCATTGGATCTCCTTAATTTAGTTAAAAGCAGCTCCTGAAGGTTACTAATTTGACTGAGGAAGCAGCACAAGGAGAAGGCATCATTTTTCAGTTTAACATTGCACTCTAAACAATGAAGTCAATGGTGCTTAGAAGGGAGTGAGTCTGCTTAGGATTTCACAGTATCTGCCTCTGCCCCCCCCCCCAGCTGCTTATTAGCTCCACTGGTGAACAATACAGGCACTGTATACATAACTCAAATTAGCCCCCCAACAGAGCTGATAGTATCATGGGTGAGTGAGGACAATTTACACTAGACAAACAGCACTGAGGGAAAAGTTAAATACACACAAATTAGTAGACCTACATTGCAGTTTCAAAATGAAGAAAAAGATGATAGGAGATTTTATCATGGATTTTCCAAATGATGTCTGTTGCTGTCTTATACAGAGGAATAAGACTGGACTATTACAATGTGCTCTACTTGGAGAGCCAGTTTGGTGTAGTGGTTAAGTGCGCAGACTCTTATCTGGGAGAACTGGGTTTGATTCCCCACTCCTCCACTTGCACCTGCTGATGTGACCTTGGGTCAGTCACAAGCTCTGGCACGGCTGTTCTCTCAAGGACAGTTTCTGGCAGAAGTTCTCTCAGCCCCACCTACCTCACAGGGTGTCTGTTGTGGGCAGGGGAAGGGAAAGGAGTTTGTAAGCTGCTCTGAGATGCCTTTGGGCAGTGAAGGGCGGGGTATAAATCCAAACTCTTCTCTTCTCTTCTTGGGGCTACCCTTGAAGAGTGTTCAGAGATTACAGCCAGTGCAGAATGCTATGGCTAGTGGGGTCACCTATCAGAAGCACATGATCCTGATATAACAGTAATTACACTTGTTAACAATATACTCCCAAGTCCCATTCAAGGTGTTGTTTCTGACCTTGTTTAAAGCCCTACATGACTTGGGACTGGGGTATCTGAAGGACTGTTTTTTCCCATATGTTCCTGCCCAGGAATTAAGATCACAGGGAGGCATCCTGACTGTCCCACTAATCAAGGAAGCTTGTTTGTGGGTATAAAAGAGATGGCCTTTTCAGTGGCAGCCTCATGATTATGCAACAACCCCCCAGAGAGGCATCCTGACCCTCTCATTTCCAATATTTACTAGGCAGTTCAAAATAGTTTTATTTAGGACTGCATTTGGTTAAGTTTACTAGCAGTCCTAGAATCATACAGTTGGAAGGGATCCTACAGGACAATTAGTCCACCCCCCTGCTCAATTAAGGATCAGACTAAAGCATCCCTGACAAGTAGAGATGGGCACAAACTGGGAAAAGGCAGTTCAGTTTGTGGTTCATGGATGGTTTGTGCAGTTCACGGCCCTGCAAACCCCATTGAAAGGGACCGCAGTCCCTTTTAGTGGGGTTAGCAGAAAGCTCAAAAAACAGCTGAGTGGTGGGGAGCAGCTTGCTTAGCTGTTTTGGGCTGTCTTGTGCAGTCCCTTTAAAGTTTAAAATGACTACAAAACAGCACAAAAAACAGCTGTGTGTTGGGAAATCACTCCCCACCGCACAGTTGTTTTGTGCTGAAGTCCTTTTAAACTTAAAAAGGACTGCACAAGACAGCCCAAAAAATAACAGCCAGGAGAAGGGAGGGGAGATTTCCCAGGAAGGGACTTGCCTTCCACATTTCTACTGGCTGTAGTGAGCCCCAGACAGCAGAAGGGGGAGGGAGATCCCCCGGGAAGGGGCTTCCCACCCACCTGTCCACTGGCTGCAATGAGCTCCAGCTTCCAAAAAGGGAGAGAGATCTCCCAGGAAGGGACTTCCCTCCCAACTTTCTGCAGGCCAGAGAGAGTCACCACCAGCAGAAAGGTGAGAGGGAAGATCTCCTGGGAAGGGAGATCTTCCCCCATTCCTTTCTGCTAGCCATGTGGAGCGACTGCCAGCATAAAGGAAGGGAGGGAAAATCTGCCAGGAAGAGGAGAAACAGCTGAGCGGCAGGGAGCTCCCCGCCACTCAGCTGTTTGGTTTAAATGGCTCAGAGCCATTTAAACCAAACAGCTGATCAGTGGGGAGCTTCCAGCCACTCAGCTGTTTCTCTGGATGAGCAGAAAGCAGAGGTAAACCCTTGCTTTCTGCTCTTCATGAACTGTCACGAGCCACCATGCACTGCGCCCAAAATTTGCAGTTGTTCGTCCCAGTTCTTCAGTTCATGAACTTCAGTTCACAAACCCTGAGTAGGCCAAAATTCATGACAAACTTTAGTTCGTCAGCCAGCTTGTTCCCATGCCTACTGATATGTTTCTCCATCTGCTGCTTGAAGACTGCCAGTGAGGGGGAGTTCACCACCTCCCTAGGCAGTCGATTATGCTACTGAACTAATCTTACTATAAAACATTTTTTCCTAATATCTAGTTGGTACCTTTCCACCCATAATTTAAACCCATTTTTGTGAGCCCTCACTGACACCTGAATTTACTGAAAAAACTGACCCTTTTGAAAATATAAATTACAAACACGTTATTAACTGGAATGTATTGTGTTAATTACACTGATGTAGCATTTCCTAAAAGTGGCAACCAGAAAAGTGACCAATCATCAGCTGAGATTTTCACAAAATATTACTGGAAGCATTAGTTATAAGTTAATTTAACCAGACTATAAGGGAAAAGTCTTGCCCCAGATATCATATGGGGCTGTAATATAGGATTCAGTAGAAAATGACCAGTTGGAAATCCCATAAAATCATTTCCTCAGAAAATTACTAGGTGCACCACTTGGAACACCAGCCATTTATATTAGAAAAGAAACACGATTATTATTACAAGTTTTATAAAGGCAATATTGTCAAAATGTCTTGCATTCAACAAAAAGTGGATCTTCCAGTGATACCCACTGCCATGGGTATGTTTCAACAGAAATGTGAAAATGTTCCAACATAATGAAATCCACACACCTTATATTAGCTGACCCCATGGAGAGCAGCTCTTCAACAATTCAGCCCTTCAGGATCATAAAGAAAGAAGATGTATATATTGTATTTATGAATTTAAGATACTTATTAGTCATTTTTCAGCTTAAAAATTCTAAATGCAACTTATAAAAATGGGGAAAATATATTATCACTAACAATGCTACTCTTAACAGCCCTGTGGGAATGAATGGCTATCACATAGCCAGAGAGGTACCCCAGTCCTTTTTCCTCTGAAAAATAACCGAACCATTCCCAAAGAAGTTTGTTCACCAGGCTCTCATGGAACGACTGGAGCCAGAGAGTTCCTTCCCTCGGTTCCTCTAGAAGAAGGCAGTATCCATTTATGAAATGTCTTGATAGGTGTGCAACCAAGGGCCATCATTCCAAAACTCACACAATGGATGCAGATTGTTTCACAGGAAGAAGAAGAAGAGAAGAGGAGATGAGATTGGATTTATACGCCGCCCTTCACCACTCAAAGGAGTCTCAGAGCAACTTACAAACTCCTTTCCCTTCCCCTCCACACAACAGACACCCTGTGAAGTAGGTGGGACTCAGAGAGCTCTGACAGAAACTGCTCTTTTTCAAGGACAGCTGTGCCAGAACTATGGCTTGCCCTACACCAAACTGGATAGTGCTTTTCTACAAAGGAAACATATTTCTTCTACCTTTCCATGAGCAGCATTCAAGCAAGGTTTGCATATTCTTCTTGAACACAAGAAGATATAAATACATAATACCTCCAAGACAGGCTAATCAAAGTCATGCATCTTTCAAAGGCAAACAGATGACTAGTAATGATAAGATATTTGTACACCATCTCTATAGACCCACCCCTAGTCCTGAAGAAAATGAACCTTGTGCTATGTTGATCTCCTCAATCAGAAACTCTCTTCTAAGCATTTCTGCTTGTGTAGGTACATTGCTAGTTTATTTTGTTCTCACTGGAACTTAACAATAAGTGTCTGCATTTATCCACTGGCAAACTCTTTTCATTGTACAGCACAAATTTGGTTGGTTTGTTTCATCTCCATTTGTAATATTCTCTTGTTTAAAATCTAGCCCTTTGTTTCCTCTTCTTATCACAGCACAAGCAATGTGCAAATATCAGCTCTAAGAAAAGGAGCCGTACTAAAAATTGGACCCAACAGTACATGTGTTGGACAGGAAGGTGCTCCTGAGGTGCGTTTATATTCAACTGAGTCTAGTGATACAAACTTCCATCAGTTTTTCAGTGAGTGACTCCACAAGTGTTTCTCACCAGGCAGCAAACACTGCTTGCTATTTCTGATCACCAAAGGTAAGTTCTCTTTTTTTAAAAGCATTATATGAAAACTTTTTTAAAAGAACAATGAATAAGAAATCTAGACAGAAGAGCAATTATACATTACAAGGAAAGCAGCCCACCACATTTATAATTAATATTGTTCAAAGAGGATGTATAAAGTTCCTAGTCTACCCAAAGCTGAAAGAGAAATACAATGTTAAACCTGCTTTTTAGATAACAGCATAAAAACAAAGATTAGTTGCTACTGTCTTAAATAGTATCCGGGGGGGGGGTCACATACTAGGGAAAGAACCATAGACATTTTCCTAGAACTATGCCCCACTGAGCAGACTTGAGTTGGATTTGCTTAGGATTGCACTCCAGGTGCTTGTTTACTTATTTATTAAATTGGTATCTCACCCTTCCTCCAAGGAACTCGGGGTGTCATACATAGACCTCCTATTTTACTGTCATATCAAATTTGTGAAATAGGTGGCAGAATAACTTGCCCAAGGTTACCTAGTCAGTTTCATGTCAGAATGGTAGCCACATTGGTCTGAATCAGCAGAACAAAGTTTGAATCCTGGGGCATCTTTAAGACCAACAAAATTTTATTCTCAGAATGGTGACCCCACATTTCCCAGGTCCTTGTGCAATACTCTAGCCATTACACTACACTAGTACTGCATGGATATAACATAAGAAACTTATCAAAATCATCAATGGACACATTTACCCAGAACAGAGGGGTAAGCAGAACACTGTAACATATATTTGAATAACAAAATTTGAGTCCAGCAGCACCTTTCAGATCAATAAAGTTTTATCCAAAGTATAAACTTTCATGTGCAAGCACACTTCTTTAGATAAGGTGTGTATAATATATATAAGAAGTGTTCTTGCACAGAAAAGCTTGTATCTTAAATAAAACTTCGTTGGGCTGAAAGGTGCCACTGGACTCAAACTTTGTTCTGCTGCTTCAGACTAACACGGTTACCCACCTGAATATATATGAATAGTATATACATAATCCATATTTCAAAGAAGAAATTCTTCAGATTTGGGGTTGGATTTATCATCACGATTTTAAGATCTAAATGTGCAGTTTGGGTACACACATAACTCTTAGGACAGAGACTCAGCTTCAATTTGTATTAAAATATTTGGAAGCTAAAGCTTCCAATTAATATAAAACTTTTCATATTTGATTTTTATTTCAGCAAGACAGTTATTGTTGGAACCTTTATATAACAAATATTTATGTGCTAAACTGTAAATTCTGAACTCCTAAACTCCTTTGTAGCTGCCCTTGGATTCTCTCATAAACTACGGAAATACAGAAAAGCTGTGATGGTATTGGGGATGTTGGCTGATTTTCCCTTGTTTGTTAATGCATATAAATGATTGGCTGATATCACTTTGATGAATAACACATTTTGCTACTGCAAAAGAATTTGAATATGGCTTGTGATTTTACAGTACGTGACACTCCTCCCTGACCACCATGGGGGTAGAACCTATTGATGCATCATCCTTACCTGGAGCACTAGTATATCAACACCTACTGATTTTTCAAAAGAACTTTTTAAAATTTGGGATGTGATGGCTTTTATTTAAAGAAAGGGGGCTTGGTTTAAAAACAGAAAAATTGCTGGTTAAAAATAAATTAGCTGAGACTGGCACCCCCCTTCAAATTTCACTGACCTGATCAGCCCAGTTATGATCACTGTAGCATAGGGGTTTCCCCCCCCCCGCCCCAGATTTTATCACCCTAGGGCTTTTTACCCTAGGGTTGAGGAGTTTTTTCCCCCACTAGATAACTCTCTGCCTTGTCATGTCTGAATCCTGGAAAAATCTTTTTAGAAGTTAGACCTGTGTTTCCTTTTCTTATCTCAATGCAAGCAATGTGCAGATTTGAGATCTAAAGAAAGTCCTCCATTAACAATTAGAGTTGTGAGAACAGCAAGGAACTTAAAGAAGATAAATTCAGCCAATGTTGTCCTTTGGGGCCAGATCCTCCTTAGCTATGGGGAATGGGATTCTGCTGTCTTGGAAGGACCTGGACATCTCCAGGCTGGACATCATCTCATTTAGCACTAAGAGGCATGCAAATCTGCTAGGAGGGAAGCTTGAGGGCAGAAGCAATGGCAAGGGAGGGCACACTACTGAGAGGGATGCCTGAATGTGCGTTAAGCCATTCCATTTAGCAGCTTCATCTCCTTTGCCATTTTTGCTGTCCTCAAGCGTCTATCCCAGCACACACCCCACCTTGCAAAGAAACAATACCCCAGAGGATTCTGAACAATAGCAAAGGTCTAGCCAGGTATCTACAAGTGGGCAACACCTCCTGTTGCAAAATACCACACAAGGCACCGCTTCCGAATTGATGAGAACCCTGCCCACATGCTATTACAGTTTCATCATTTCACCACTTCAAAGGCAATGCCTCACAAGTTGCCTTGCAGCTCATGAGGCACTGCTTCTCACCCAAGGGTAAATTGTCAGTTTCACAGGAGCTCCTGAACCTCACTCTCATGGATCCCAGGAAGGATGCTTGAAGGAGCCAGCAGTGAAAAGAGAAACCCAAGCGTGTGGTGCTGATCAGACAGAGGTCAACATACTCAAGAGCTTCCTTCCTTCCTGGTATCTCTCTCCAATGAAGAGGGGTGGTGGTCACAGGATATAGGGCACGGCTGGACAAGCTGATGAGCAGCCTTCACAAATGCTATTGTTGTTTAATGAAGGATGCCAGTTCACTTGGCCATCATGGACTTATTTATTTTTAAGATCATTTTAAGTTACTAATAACCTTCTAATAATCATCATGCCATACACACAGTGGGTAAATGGCAAAAAAGCAGATTATTTTTCAAGCTCACTCAAGGGTGACAGTGATCACCAAGGATGATTGCAGGCTATTAAGGTTAGAGAATATTGTGAACTATTTAGTCAAGGCATTCATAATTAATCTTTCCATTTCATATGCTGTTCATACTGCCTGTAGAAACATCATAAAACTACCCTTTTCCACAGAAGGTGCTTATTTTAGGAAAGTGTTCTGCACTTAAACATAAGCATTCTTATTCAGCTCATGCAATTCTGATGCTAGTAATTCATAGGCACTAAAGTACACATATGCATTTGGGCTTGGTTACAGAATTTTCTATAGTAATGAGGTGGAGAAAATAGCTGTTTTTCACCCATTTCTTTCATTTCTTTGAAGCCCTGCTTGGAAATGTGGCAGCCCCACCTTCCAGAGCTAGAGGGAGGTGCAGAGAAACAGTCTGGAACGAGTTTGCAGTTCAAAATAATGGAGACTGCAGCCTTGTGGGTGATGCCAGAGGTGCTTTCTGGGGATCTGACACAGCACCAATGGATTTATTGCCTGTTGGCAGAGTGCCTACTCGTTTCCAATAAGCCTTTGCTTATATATTGGTAAATAAAGCAACTATTACAAAGATACCATAAGATTCCTGGCAGTCTTGTCCAAAGGAAACTAAACCCTAGAAAATACTGGTATGCTTGGTTTATTATGGGAGTTTCTTTGCCCTCAGATTTTTCATTTCCAAGCATCTCTTCCTGCTCCTCCTCCCATTTTCCACCCATAGGTAATTTACAAGTTTCCCTATAGCTCATGCATAAGATCATGCTCTTTCATAAATACTGAACCACAATAACAACCTACCCCAACCCCTTGTTTATAATCTCTCACAAAGTATTTGTGAGCATGTATTTGACCATATGCATCTGCCTTATAACAAGTCAGACCAGGATACAGAAAGGTCTTTCCCAGCACCTACTTTAATGAGGGCTGCTAGGAACCAAACCTGCACAAAAAATTAGATACTCTACCACTAGGGTAGCCAGATCCCCCCTGTCCACCTGCAGAGGGGGTGTAGGGTTGCAAGCTCCAGGTTGGGAAACTCCTGGAGATTTGGGGGTGGAGCCTGAGGAGGACAGAGGACAAGAGACCCTAGTGGGATACAATGCCATAGAGACCATCCTCCAAAGCATCCATTTTCTCCAGGGGAACTGATCTCTGTAGTCTGGAGATGAGCTGTAATTCTGGGAGGATCCCCAGGTCCCCCCTGGAGGCTGGCATCCCTATCTGCCACTGTATTGCAGCCTTCCATGAGTCTCATCCAAAATGAATATGAGTAAGGAAAAATTAGCATTTTTAGACCACTATTAATTTATTGTGACTGTCACAGGCTTGTTAATGTTCAATAAAAGGTGATTAATCTGCAGAAAATGATCCTCATGCACCCTTAGAATAGACTACTTTCTTTACCTTTCCCAGAAGCCTGGCAGGACAATCAGATGCTTGGTAGAATGTTCAATTATTCATGTCACTTAGAATTTGCAGCCTTGCTGCAACAGCACATTGCAAGAAAGGATTTCAGTGCTGAAGTGTCGTAAGTAGAAGTTCTTATTAAAAGGCAAACCAGAAAAAACGAAGGGATAACATTTTTGCAGGCACTACTGGAATCAGCATCTCACCAAGAAGAGCCTTGAGATATTCAACTGCTTGTCCGCAGTGAGTAGATACTTTTCCAGAAAGACCTGCAGATGCGAAGCTTTAATTTAATTGGTACCAGCCTTTTGTGGGGAAATAACATTCTTCCCAAGGCAAAATAAGAATATTGTTGGAAAGATGACAATCATTATGTGTCCTTTCAAAACCACTTGGCACAACAAAGAGAGGACGCAGCCTTTTTAATTTGCACCAGCCAGACAAGTATGGAAAGAACGCTGCTGGATTTGTTTTAAAGAAACCTACTAGTGAGGAAGAGTTGAAACAAAAAGAAAGGTATGGAGCAAGGTCCAGAATGGTAACTGGTGGCAGAAATTCCACCTGCTGCATTTTCCTGCTGAAACAGGTGCCTTGGAGCATGGCAGGCATCTGTAGAGAAAGACATCAAGTTGGTTCATCTGACAGTTCGATTGAAGTCTCCTTCAGGGCATTCCCAGGATAGCCTCAAGGGCTGTGTAAATAGGCAGGCATCATCCCAATATGTCACAGCCTGGGAGGAGGAGCTGCCCATTCTGTACAGCCAAAAAGGGAAATGATTTGTTTTTTGCATTTATATTCACACAATCCCTGAAGGACCTCATGGACCTACCACCCATCTCTGTACCGGACTGAACTAATCTTCCTCAAAGGCTTCTTTCTTCTTCTCTGTTATGGCAGACATACATAATGAGAAGGAACTATGTCTAGAAAGAGCTTGAGCCTGTCAGCATCTTGTCTGCAACAGCAGAGAAAGCCACACAATTCACAGGGGATTTAAATTCTGTGCTGCACGAAACAAGTCAGTAGCAATTGCACCCACTGCAAATGTGAAGGGGAAGCATTAAATCACCACATGGTAACTTTGGGAAATATATCCCTTAGCTTTTCTTTTTTAAAAGAAAATGAGGGTGAGGAACCCGGTCAGTGTTGCTGCATCCTGAAATTTCTGCTGATTCTCTCTCTAGAATTTGCACTTCCAGGATTTTGATGAATTTCAGATTTTTTCCTATGGCTTGTAAATATCTAGTGGAAGGAATCAAGGCCTCTGTGCCCTCAGAGTAATAAGAATCAAGCTGACATTTTCCTAAGATTCAACCTGTGCTAGCTGATTCCTTCCTTCTCCGTATCAACACACGCAATTTTTCCAGCAGGACTGAATTAACTCAAACATTTTAAAAATGGCTTCTTATCCCACAACTTAATTGAAAGGGCACTGTCCAGTGTTTAGGAGGAGATTGACAATCCAACTAAGGTGAAGCTTATAGATCAACAAAGAGCAAATGGTGTGTGTGTGTGTGTGTGTGTGTGCATATATGTAGGAAAGAATATTACTAAAAATTATTATGTTTTTATTAAGATCAAAGATCCAAGGAACAGTCATTATGCTGAAGGAGATCCGGCTGTACCTATGTGTCTTCTTTGTGTTTGCATTTGGGATATTTTACGAGCTGTCCATTGAACCTGGTTGCTTCTTTGACTGCAAGCCTATTTCCAAGAAGTTCCTGAATGAGAAAGAAGTCATGATGACCCAGGGCAAAAAAATCATCTTTCTGGAGACAACAGATCGTTTACAGCCTCCTCCACTAGTCTTATGTTCTGTGGAATCTGCTGCCAGAATCTACTTAGATAGGCCTGTTGTTTTCTTTATGAAAGGGTTGGATAATAACACATTGGTGGATATCAAGTCTTCCTGTCCAGCACTTTCAGCCATATCTACTTTGAAGAATGTTTTCATTTTCCCACTGAAGATGGATATTTTGTTCCAGGACACACCTTTACTACCATGGTACCTTCAGGTGAGATGCACTGGATAACAGTTTTGGTGGGGTGCTGGAACTGGGCAAGTTTATTTATAGTAGATCACTGTAAGAACCAGTGTCGTACAATGCTTATAGTGTTGGACTGGAATCTGGGAAACTCTGGTCCAGACCTCCATTCTGCCATGGCAGCTTGCTGGGTGACCTTGGGCCAGTTATGCACTCTCAGCCATTGGAGCGAAAGGTAGGATATAGATGTAGTCAATAAATAAATAGTGGTGACAAATATTGATCTTTCTGGGGGGGAATCCTAATTGATGCTTTATTTACTAGTTTGGGGGGATGCCTTTTTCTACCAGGACAGATCTTCACCTGGCAAGAACCAGGGCTCAAGCATATACTTAGCATGCAAGAGGTCCTAGCTCTAATACATGGTATCTCCAGTTAAAGAGCTGGGGAAGACTGTGACATGGAACAGCTGCTAGGATTGGGCAGCAGCTTCTCAGCATGATCAGCCAAGCTGGATGTTAGGCCAGAAGCTACTTTGGGCCACCAGTAACAACCATGCCCCCACCAAGTCCCATTGGGAAGGAAAGCAGGGGCTTCTGGGGTGGGGAGCGGAGTCTTCAGTCATTCTAATCTCTGCTAATGGCTGTTGACAGGGCTAGAGGATTCAGTGGTATAGAATACCAGGAATCAAGCAGACGAGAAACCTCTAAAGGGAAGGATAATTACTCATTGTGAGTAACATTATATTCTTCTACCCTGTAAGGGAAGAATGAGCAGGATGGTATTTTCTGCTGGGATACCTGTAAGAGATAATATGAGGGGAGTCTGCCTTGAGGTCCCACCCCCACCTGAAGCCCATCACTGTACAGCTGACCAGAGACACAACCCATGGCTGACATCTCTGCCTAAGCTATCACCTGTCAGAGCAGGCAATACTGAGCTAGATGGAATGGTCTAACGCAGGGTTGTTGAGCTGAGTGCATATGGAACAGTGGAATTTGTGTTTGGTGCTGCTGAGAAAATAAAGTTCACACAGAACCTGCTTTTATCTTTAGTCAAGAAATTGAATATTTAAAGGAACTCCATTCATGATAGGACAGAAGAGAGACAGAGTTCCAATCTAACTAGCTATACCAGGACAGCCCTCATGGTTGCAAGATGGAGAGTGAGAAAGTGTTAGCTGGAAGTAAGGAATATTCCTTGACAGTAGCAATCTACATATCAAAAGGACAGCATCAAAGCAGTAGAAAGGAAGGGATACACAGGTGCTGTGCTGAACTGTCTATCACTCTGGCTCCCTATGATGGTGGTGGAAACTGCTGTCAAGTCACAGCTGACTTATGGTGATCCCATGGGGTTTTCAAGGCAAAAGGCATTCAGAGGTGGTTTGCCATTGCCTACCTCTGTGTCACAACCCTGGTATTCCTTGGAGGTCTCCCTTCCAAGTACTAGCCAGGGCCAACCCTGCTTAGCTTCCAAGATCTAATGAGATTGGCCTAGCCTGGACTATCTAGGTCAGGGCATGGCTCTCTATAGTTCCCCTCTACAGTATGAGCAACAGGAGAGGGCAGGAGGCACATAATTCCCTACCTTGACCCCCTAACTCCTAGGCTGTGTTACATCTACACTAGGTCTCAGAGATTTGGTTCAGAATTTCTACTTTCCTTAGTTTATAAATTCTGTTAGAGTACAAAGAAACTAGTAACATGGTTGCTTATCATTTGAGAAACGGTTTTAAGTACTTACAAAAAGTAAAATATTCATCTTAGAATCTAAAGACTATTTGTGATTCTCTGTTTATTTCGATCCTTGCAGATCAATACAACAGAGGAGAAGTACTGGGTCTATATTAGCTCTGACGCAAGCAGGCTTGCAATGGTCTGGAAATATGGTGGGATTTATATGGACACAGATGTCATTTCTATCAGACCTATCCCAGTGGCAAATTTTTTGGCAGCCGAGTCTTCCAAGGTCTCCAGCAACGGAATCTTTGGTTTTCAGCAGCATAACTGGTTCCTCTGGGACTGCATGAAGAATTTTGTTGAGAACTACAATGGAGATATTTGGGGAAACCAGGGCCCTTATCTAATGACAAGGATGCTGAAGGGGCTATGCAATCTTACAGATTTTCAGAATATGGAAGATCAAAGATGTCACAATATTTCCTTCTTGCACCCCCATCGCTTCTATCCCATCTCCTATCCACTGTGGGAGAAGTACTACGAAGTATGGGACTCAATGCCAGACTTCAATTACTCTTACGCTTTACACCTGTGGAATTTCATGAACAATGAAAAGAAGAATATGACCGTGGGAAGTAACACACTAGTGGAAAACATATACAAAACATATTGCCCAACTACTTACTGGACCCTCGTTCAAGCAGCAGAAGGAAGTAAAGGGACGTCTCTAAATAAAACCAGCTGACCAGTAAAACAAGACAAGGTGATTTTTCTCTTGAAAACCGTGGTAATTCTAGGATAATGGGCTTCCATTTTAGCCTCTAGTTCCAAAACACTATAGTTATACAGATTATCTTGCTGCCAGGGAGTCAAAACAAGCCCAAACACAAAAACCAGTTCAGAGGGGTTTCCCACCCAACAAACTGGAACTGAACCTAAATCTGTTAAGGCCTGGTGTGAGTCCAGTAGCACCTTAGAGACCAACAAGATTCTGAGGGTATAAGCTTTAAGAGAGTCAAAAGGTTCTTTTCTGCTTCAGCTTTATATAGAGAAATTATATTTCATAGTAAGCTATCTGAAAAGAATGAAGAGCAGGAGAGATTGGTAGGTAGTACCTAGAATTGGTAGTCCTTTTGGCATTAAAGCCAACCCAAAAGTTTAAAAAAAAATTCCAGAAGAGCCACATTCCAGCCACGTTGGCTTTTAGACAAAAATAGTTTTAAAAAATACAAAGGGACATGATATTATTCCTGAATTTAAAAGAAGAAAGATGTACATGTTTTAAAACAGCATAGATTAAAATTCACTGAAAAAGCAACAGGGCTGCTTCTTGATTATCCTAATAATGAGTTAATGGTGATGGTTCAAATTTTAAGAGCAGCTGAAATATATTTGGCAACAACCAAAGTGGGGTGAAGAATATCATAAGAACATAAGAACAGCCCTGCTGGATCAGACCAGTGGTCCATCTAGTCCAGCATCCTTTCACTTCCAGATAGGATATTAAGTAAGTGATAATCATCTGAACTGTCAGGGAACATTACAAGAAAGGGGGTTAAATCGGCATGAAAAGAAAAGGGTTGTTAGAGTTTCAGGGACAGAGCCTTTAACCGTGTGGGGTACTGGAAAACCTGTAATGTAGCTCTAAAACTATGGTTGCCAGGTCTGTATTGGAAAATACCTGGAGTCTTTGGGGGAGGAACCAGGAGAGGGTGGGGTTTGGGGGAGGGAAGAGCCTCAGCATGGTACAGTGCCATAGGTACCACCCTTCAAAGCAGTCATTTTCACCAGGGGAAATCAGCTGGAGATCAGTTGTAAAAGTGGGAGATCTCCAGGCCCCACCTGGAGGCTGGCAACTCTATCTAAAACTGGTAATGCATTAAAACAGGACTGGGGGGTGGGGAGTAGAGGAATGAGGGAAAAGTAAGAATAGATATTTATTTTCAGCTAAAGGTCTTGAGGGCATGAAGCCCAAATGCAATAAACAGCAAATTTATTTGGCTTCTCTTCTAAGATATTACCAATCAAGTAATTCAAACTGGCGTACTTTTTATCAGAGTTCAAACTCTACTAAACCCTAACTCAGTCAAAATTGGCTGATTTCCATATGGTAACTAAATGTCTGGACCCAAATGGGGACCCCATATAAGAGCTGAGCTGCCATTTTTGGTCAAAACAACTGTAAAACTGATGGGATGTGTTGTCCACCAACAGAGAAGAAAGATCTCTGGATAGCTGCTATCTTGGATCTAGTACTTGCTAAGATACAGCAGGGATGAGGAATCTGTGTGAGAGAAGCACGAGCTATTCAAAAACTGTTGTCCCGCAACAAGGAGTACAGGGCTGAGGGTTCTTGAGCTAAGGATACAAGCTTCTTGTATTTTCTAGGCAATGTAGTTACCACTTGCTGCCATTCTATTGTATCTAAACAGGATTGGCTAATGTGGGAATGAAGAAGATGATGAGGCCTTGTGTGGAAAAGAGACCTCAGGAGCAGGGCTTTTTTTTGTAGAAAAAGTCCAGCATGAAATCATTAGCATAATAGGCCACACCCAACAGCAGAAACTCATTAGCATGTTAGGCCACACCCCTGACATCATAGCTCATTAGCATATTAGGCCACACCCCCATGCCTTCCCTTGGCTTGCCCGGGTGCCCCACGGCTGCAGGGAGCCCAGGCAAGCCAGCCCTTGGACAGGCCGGGGAAGGCACAGGAAGGCATTTAAATGCCTCCCCATCCTTCCAGGGGGCCCCCTGGCCCACCCGCCTCGGAGTCATGGGAGAGGTCGCTCTCCAGGCCTTCCCTCTGTAGCCACACACACAGAGGTTTTGGCTGTAGCGGCCACCAACTCTGAAGCCAGCCTGAACTCCGTTCCTGTGCGTTCCTGCTCAGAAATAGCCCTGCTCAGGAGATATTACAAAACAAGTCTAGCAGCTTCAGGTGATCAATAATTCAGCAGGGCAGGAGTGAATAGTGTTACTCTGCATGGAGTTTGCTCTTGTGCTGGTACATCACAACTTGCTGTTGAAGATGCTATAATAAATGAATAGCTCTATCAATAATATAGTGGGGAAAAGATATTTACTTTTCAAAAAGACTTAGGAATCCAAGGACTTTAGTAATCAAGAAAAGTCTAAAGTAAAACAACAACAATCATATGTTGTCCTAGATGGTATTCCACATGTAATATGCTTGAATATGACTGTATCAGATCAAGGCCTTTATACAACTGATGTGAAATGGAATGTCATTAAAATATTACTGAGACATTAAATGCCTGCTAACCTATCAACAAATGCACTTCAATCAGAAACTTACAATAGGCGACTTTTTTCAATCTCAGCCAAGGTGGTAACTTGACACATCAACTTTCATCTTTTGCTAAAACATTAGTAATCGCAATGAAGATCCTTGAGAATTTGCTGTAAGACAGTTATGCATTTTGATCTTGCAGTTATATTGACCCAAGATACAAGTTGCTGTTTTCATCAGTGGATAAAGAAAAGGTTAAAATTCATTTGTCTAAAATATGGACTCACCTGGAATTTCTGAAGCCTGATATTTCAAAAGATGAACTAAATATAACTGCTTCTAAGTCTGAAAAGCTGAGCCAATCCTTAAAAGCATCCAAGGCTCCCAAGAAGCAAGAAACACTTGATTAAAAAAGCAAAACCAGCAAAAGTCCTCTCCCAGAATTTTGTTGATGAGCATTATCTCAGTAAAAATTAAAACTTTCTTCAGTACTGGGAGGGGCAAAAAGCAACAAAGCCTAAGCTATATCAGATAAGAAAAAAAATCAATTCCTGCTGTACAAGTAAGTGCAGAAGAAGCTTTTTCTGGCCTCAGATTCATTACATCATAGGGTTGTGCCAGCTCTGGGTTGGGAAATTCCTGGAGATTTGGGAGTGGAACCTGAAGAGGGCAGAGTTTGGGGAAAGGCGGGATTTCAGTGGGGTATAATGCCATAGAGTCCACCTTCCAAAGCAGTCATTTTCTCCAGGTGAACTAATTTCTGATACCTGGAGATCAGCTGTAATAGTGGGAGAGGTCCAGCCACCACCTGGAGATTGGCGACCCTATTCTGTCACCTCAGTGATCAAATGTGACTAACATAATAATGGAGGATATAACATTAGTAGAAGTAAATAGCATGTTTAAAGAATAGTTTTTGTCTAATTCCTTTTGTCTTCATTTTGCAAGGTAAAAGTCTTATTTATTTTTTTCCCTATTGTATGCATTTTGTTTGTAAAAGAAGAGTCCCTTTTTAAAAATTCAAACTGCTTGATGTCATTCTGGGAAGAAATGTTGAGGTTTATACAGTGGTTCAGAAGTGGTTCAGAACACGCTGCTTACCGTGTTATGTGTACGTAAGGTGGTGGTCCTGCAGGGGCTGGATCTTGGCTCTACAATATTTCTGGCCTGAGAAGAAGTAAATACAGCCAGGCCAGAAGTAACACAGTGCCACTTTTGGCACCACAGGAACTGCCCCCAACTAGTAACAGGCATAAAAAAAGAGGCTAAAGGAATGGAGATGGGAACTGGAAAGGTATGGCTGAGAAAAGCCCCCCCCCCTCTCTCTCAAAGGCAAATCTCCCAGCGGGAAGAGCACAACCAGGAACCAGAGTGCTTCATTCACTCTGACTTTCTGGGAACTGTCATTTTTTCAAAGAACAGTGATCTGAATAGTTTGCTCTGGTTAGATAGGTAGCGGATCCTCAAGTCCATCCATCTCACTGGGCAACTAGCATAAATAGGTGAAGACACCTGAGGAACAGGACTTGGGAAATAAACTAACAACTTTTAAGAAAGAACCTTGCCTGCGTGTCTTGAGTCTTTTCCTCGGGGTGATCACTAATTGCATACGGTGTCTTGATAGGCCAAATGAGCCACTAAGGCAGTAGCCCTGCTCTAAGACCCTCCCCTTCCGAGGCCAGGAAGAATAACACACACAGTGGATAAAACTAACAATTCAGACAAATTTATATTTTTTACTCAAGTTAAATGGTCATTATATTGATTTTATAGCATTACAATGTAGGCAAACACTGTGATATTATTCCTTATGAAAAATATTGAAACCAATTCAGAGCATCTGGACCAGTTACTAAACCACTGTTTCAAGTTAACGTCTGAACCAGAACTGAATCAGAGTTTTTTAAAAAACCAAAAACCCGCTGCTGAGCCTGAACCAGAATTGACCCTGGTTCAACTCCCCACCTCCAACAAGAGACTATTTAATGTTATTGGGATATGTTAATTAATAGGTTATACTCCTTAAAATGTTGTGTTTACCAAATACAACTGGGGGGGCAGGGGACAGTTCATTTTAGTGGCAATGCTGGTTCTAGTGGACTGGCAAGAGCCAGTGTTACTATTTTCTGATTTAAAAGTAAAAGGTATTTTATTTTTATTTGGATTTTTTAAAAATCAACCTGTAAGGAGGAGTAGCTAAAAATAAATCTATTCATGTAGAGGTATGAGCACAATTTTAAGCAAGACAGCGAGAAATCCCACTGCCAGCAGAGTGCCACAGTTTCTCATTTCCACAGCTGTCTCTTGCCTCTAGGCTGGCAATGGATTTAGCTCCAGGATTATCAGTTGCTGAGTACTAGCCCAGACTGTAGAACCTTGTTTTAAAAAGGCCATAAAATGATTAATATGGTTCACTTGACTGATAGAGTGGAAGATGGCTAGTTTTCTAAACTACTACTATTACTATTAATAATATAACTTTTAAATCAGTTCACCAAGTGGCACAAGCATGATGAAGGAAATGGTTTAATAATGTCATAGGAATTATCCAGTGAATCACTGGATAATGCCATACATAGGCACTACTCAATAAATACCTATTGCACTTGCACAATCATTTTTCACCCATCATATTATTGAGAACAGCCTCGTTTTTTATCTGGTAACTTTTGGGGAGTGAAATAAAATTGTCATTTGCTTACCTCCTTTTTGGCTGCTATTTCTCCTATAACTACACATGACTTTTTAAAAAAAATATTGACTGTAACTGGAAGATTTTATGTTTTTCCTAAGTTGACAGTCTTTTATGCACATATTTTATATTCTTTTTACTGCCCTGTAGTTGTTAACTACTGTGAAGACCTTTGACTGAAAGATGCAAGTTTGTGTTAATGAAAAAATAGGATCCAGGAATATTGTGCTTTGACATAATGAACTATCTGTATCCCCCCATTCTCATGTAAATATTTTTTTTTCCTTTTATAACTGAGAAGATATAACTTGATGTATACTCTTCAAATTTTCTACTGTCTTGTTTTTCAGGGCAAAGTGAAGAAAAGAACTTCCATACTTTGGCATACACTAATACGCCATTTATGGCAGAGCACTGCCATATGGCAGAGCACTGAAACAAAAGGACAGGATTCTTTTCAACACTATACAGGCACATGAAACCTCATCTAGTCATATTTAAGGATGGAGAGCTGCCATTCTGCCATACCCAATTTATGTATTTTATTTATCAGGCTAATGATGCAACTTTAGCTACAGCAATAGAAGTCACTATTTGCGCTGCTACAGCTAGGGCTGATCTGTAGTAAATTAGCTGATTAGAATGCCCTGAATCCTTCCAATATCAAGTTCTGTTTTCATTTATTTTATTAGCTGCATGGTCAGTTAGCTGCATGGTCAGATTAGTGAACTAAATGCCCAAATGAAATTAACAAAGCAGATTCCAAATGAAATAAACTACACTATCCACATGGATTGGCTTATCAATAGAATTACTCCACTAGGATTCTTATCAAATCTATAGGACTACACTTAGCAATACAAACAGTGCAGCACTTTTCTGGAAGTAAGACCCACTGAGTAAACTACAATAGGATTTTGCTTAGGGTTGGTCATAGTCAGGGTCACCAAACTTGTGGTTGGAATTCAAGAAGGAATTTTCTGCTATGCCAGCAGTGACTACACAGTCTGAAAAATGTTTTGCCTTGTTTTCCAATGTTTGGTTTGGCTCTTTCGGAGGCTACCTCTAGTTATTTTTTTTGTTAGAAATATTATCACTTGCTAATGCTTGCTGATGAAGGTCACCTACTGGCAGAGGAGCAGGGGCTGGTAAAACACTGACTACCTGTGATGTCCCCATTCTTCAGGAACTGACCACTTCCCTTCTATGCAGCCCATGCACTGACCTTTAGCATTTTCAAAATATTGCAAAGAGCAATGGGACTACCCCCACCCTGCCATTTTCTATGCATGGGTGGGGCGTTATCTGACATTTTCTTTTGTATGTTTTAAATTGTGATGCTTTTTGCTGTAATTTGTAATTTCTTTGAACTACAAGGAACAGCAGAATATAAATAATTTTATTACATTTCTTTTCCTTTGTGGGGGTCTGTGTGTGTTATGATGTGTATTCCCCTTCAAAATCTTCAACACATGTGGAGGAGGCTTCAGAAAGAGACAAACAGGGACATTAGTCAACCTATCCCCCTATCCCTTATGTACAGAAATGGTCTTACCCCACTTTCAATAATACTGCTCAATGAATAGCTCACACTTGGATAAAACGTTCTTACACACAGGCCCTTCAGAGGAAAAAAAATCAACCCTGTCTCCTTTCCACAGCTGTATGTTAAGGTATGATTATAGCTGCATGGAGAAAACATCTCTTATCAACCGAACTAAACTTTAAATAGTCCTCTGAGTATCAGTGTTTTAAAACACTGGGGTTGCCTGATCCTCCTCCTCCGTCGCTGTGAGGCTGAAGCCAATGACGTTACTCGCAAAACTAAGCAAGCAGAGACCTGGCAGCGAGAGGAATCTAGTAATTTATAAAAACACAGGCGCTGTGTTTTGATAAGTTACTAGAGCAACGGCTCGGCTTTGGGGAGAGCTTCACAGCTGTTTTCATCTACACAAGAGACACGCGAAGCCTTTCCGCCACTCATAATTCATCCCGAGGTTGCAAATCAGACGCAGGTGGTTTGTCGCTGTGGGGAGGAAAAGAGAGTCGGAATCTTGTGGGGTGGGTTCTGGTGTTTCTTTGAGGGGGGTGTTTGAATTTCCTGGGCGGGGAGAAGGAGGATTACAGCTCAAAGGAATCCTGCCTGTTCCCCCTGCTGCTTTTTGACCAGCCTTTTCTCTCACACCCAGCCCCATTTCCCAAAACATGAATTCTAGCGACAGGTAAGATCGTCCTTTGTTTGGTATCTAAAACTAGGATTTGAGCTCTTAGACGCTCGATAGCAAGTTGGCGCGGGGCGGAAGGAGAGGAGGAGCCGCCAGCAGAGGGCTGGGACTACATGTTGCTTTCAAAGTCGGCCTCTCCTTTCTCCCGTGTGGTTCGTTCCGCTGGGCAAGGAAGCGCTGCGTGTCGGCTCAAGAACACGATCAAACTTGAGGAACAAATGTATGAAACCGCCTCCATCCCCCCGGGTTTTCGCCTAGCTCAAGATGAGCTGCTTTTCGCTGATACTGATTCAAGCGAGGTGGTTTGTGCTGGAATAATGTTTATAGTGGCTCAAGCCTCCTGAAGGTTTTCTCCGAGAAGCTTTTTCAAAATCAGATTCATAGATAATGCCGAGGAAATCTGGACCGATTAAATGAAGATTTGAGTGGCAGGATAGTGGGAAAGGTTACAGGGAAAGGGGGCGGCGAGCCAAGCCAGGCATTCCTATGCTTGGGATATAAAGTGTTCGGCCAAAAGGGTGGGAGGGCAAAATACAGCCTTTCTAATTGCTTTCGTCCAGTGGGTCTCGGAAGTGAAGTTTGCACCACAACGGCTTGTGAGCCAGATGGCTCGAAAAGTCAGTAGGCCTTGGATAGGCGGCCGCATTCCCCCTTTCTCAGGCGCTGGCGTTTCTTGCGGCTGCAGATCCGGGGCCAAGTTTCCACATGAAGAGGGCCTGTTGTGGGAGGAATGCGAATGAAGTTATTTTTTTTCCTTTTTCGTGGCGCAGAACCAATTAATTTTCAGTTTGGCTACTATAAGGACTGCTACATTTTTGTTACTTCTTTCTGCTTCACAAGGAAGTAGGGACCTACCTATTAGGGATGGAAACCAGTAAGGGCTAGCTTTTATATTTTCAAGACCAGCGTGAAAATCTTTGGCCCTGTAAGACCTTTGACTACAGTTTGGGATTTTTTTTTTAATCCACTAAGCAATACCTAACCTCATTGAGGCTCCAAACCACATCCTTCACAATCCTGTTTTGTGCTATTTGTGATGAGAGTGTTGTTGTCATCATGCCTTACAACATCCCACTCCTAGGAGGCCACATCAAGCCTCTATGCACTGCTCGTTAGCCCTCCAGGGCAACTGGTTGACCCCTACCTAACAGGATGCTGGACTTGGGCCACTGGTCTGATCCAGCAAGGATTTTGTGTTCTTACCCAGCAGGGATTTTGTGTTCTTCCCTTATCTCCCCCTCCCCTTTTACTTTGGCTTACCACCCATCCTGGTGAGTTTCTACAAACTTGAAAATTTGTTTACTTCTTTGTAACTCTTTATTTGGTCCCAAGCATTGCTGTGATTACTCAATAAGACAGAAAGCTGCCTGTTTAATACCTTTGCTTTGTTCAGATGACAGTTCTGTTTTGAATTTTTGAAATTCCTGTTCCTATTACATTGCTTATTACATTAGTTTCAGCCTCATGATTGCATTGATTTACATTGTGTAATCTGGTTTGGGTCTTAGCAGACTATAAATAACATGTGTAGATAAATATATACATTTCTGGTGAAGCTCCCATGTCTTGAAAGAAAAGCAGCATGGATTTGCAGTTAATGAGAAATCTTTCACTTGGCAACTCCATTATAACTGAGTCCCTGAGACAAAGGTAGATTGCAGATGTACAGTAGTATTCTATAACAAAGTAATGGCTATGCAAAGTAGGAATTATGGACACAAATATCTATATATTCAGAAATGGGGTACATACTGCCTTTTTTACTCACAATGCACCTTGCAAATTACAGTATAGTACCCAAAATACAGCCCAATATACAATTGTTGTCTATCAGACAAAGATCAGAATTGATGGCCTAATTTAGAGCATGCACTCTTCAAGAGAGAGCCTGATAAAACAGCACCCATGTTGGTGCCCTCTGGATTGACTTTAGAACACCATTGAACAGTACAGCAGCAGCAGCAAAAGAATCACAGTAATGAACCAAAGCAGAATGGGCTGCACACATGGGGGTGGGGTGGGGTGGGGTGGAGTACCTGAAAGCTGGAACTGCTATAAAGATTGTAATTGGTGTGTGGATTGATACAGGAAGAGAAGAGACAGTCTTACCAAACAGTATATTGTAAGGAGACACAGCTACATGTCCAGTATATTGTAAGGAGACACAGGTACATGTTCTGCCCAGCTCAGTGCAAGAACATTGATTCACTAGTACAGAACCTTACAGTGCAATCATAAGGACACTTACTTTGGAGGAAGCTTTATTGAATAGACCTGGATAGGATTGTGAGTTGAGTTGCTATTTATGTAAACATTTTATCACACTTTTCATCTGCAAAGCAGGACTCAAAACAGTTTACAAAAACCAAATTAATGAACAATAATCTAAAACCACAATTCAACAATGGAAGGGGGCAGTAGTCAGGAGGTGGGGTTGAGCAGTTAGAGTAGTCTCTCCTGACAAGCAGCAGCCTTAAGAGTTCTTTCTTCTTATTATTGTTTGTTGGATGGACAGAAGGCCAAAAAGAGAACTATGCAACTCCAGCTGGTGATTTGTGAGTAGGGTTGCCAACTTCCAGTGGGACCTGGAGATCTCCCAGCATTACAACTGATCTCCAGAGCACAGAAAATGTGAACTTTGGAGAGTGGGTTCTCTGGCTTCATATCCAGCTAAGGTCTTTCCTCTCCCCAAATGGCTTCATTCCCAGGCTTTGCATCCAAATCTCAAGGAATTTTCCAGCCCAGAGTTGGCAACCCTACTTGTGAAGTTGAAAAACACCTTGAAGCATTTCAGAACTGTTTCATTGCTGGTCTTTTTGATTTGTTTGTTTTTATGCCATTTATATGCCATTGATGTAAAGCCAGGGATCAATTTTAATTGGACAAAAAAATCCCAACTTCAAGTATAGGCTAATGGCATCTGAGCTTGCTGAAACTGAGAGGGGAAAGATCTTGGGGGTGTAGTGGATAGCTCCATGAAAGAGTCAAAACAGTGTGCTGCAGCAGTAAAAGAGGCAAACTCTATGTTAGGGAAGTGGATTTTTAGAAAGGAGATTGAGAATAAAACAGCCAATATTGTAATGCTCCTGTATAGATGTATGGTGTGGTTTCATTTGGAATACTGTGTATAGTTCTGGTCACTGTATCTCCAAAAGGACATTGCAGAGCTGGAAAAAGTGCAGAGGAGGGCAACCAAGGTGATTAGGAGGTTGGAGCCCCTTCCCTATGAGGAAAGGCTGAAGAGTCAGGAACTTTTCAGTTTAGAAAAGAGACGACTAAGAGGGGACATGATAGAGGTTTATAGAAGGATGCGTGGGGTAGAAAGAGTTGACAAAGATACATTTTTCTCCCTCTCCCAAAACATTAGAACTCAAGGGCATCCAATGAAGCTGATGGGCAGTAGGTTCAGGAGGGACAAAAGGAAATATTACTTTACACAGAGATTGATTAAAATGTGGAATTCGCTCCCAGAGGCAGGCCCGTAGCTACTGAGGCACCGACTTGGACGTTGCTATGGGCGGCGCCATTTTGCAAGAGGGGGAGGTTCATGAAGACCCCCGCTGGGGCATCTCGGGGCCTTGCCCCCTGACTTACAGTCAAGCCCCCCAACTTCCCATCCAGGGGTGCCCCCTAACTTATTTAAAGGCCCCCCGAATTAAACAGTCCTGGCTACAGGCCTGCCCAGAGGATGTAGTGATGGCCACAGGAATAAACAGCTTTAAGGGGAATAGATTCATGGAGAATACGTCTATTAATGGCTACTTGTCATGGTGACTGAAGGGAGCCTCCTCTGAATCCCAGAGCCAGAGAATCCCAGGAGGCAACATTAAGGGAAGGCCTTGGTCTCTATGGCCTGTTGTTGGCCATCCAGCGAAACTGGTTGGCCACTGTGTGCGACGGGATGCTGGACTAGAAGGACTAGTGGTCTGATCCAGCAGGGCTTTTCTTACATTCTTATATAATCATTCTATCAGATGTCAAGGAAAAACAGGTTAGTTTCATTTCAAGGGGAGAACCCATATCAGAAATAAATCAAAAATACTGTGTTCATGAACTTCAGTAGGATCCCTACAGAAAATCAGAATAAGTAAGAAAACTAGAATATTAAAATCTTGAAGTAAACAAGAAGTTACAATGCTTAAATGGATGGAGACAAATAGATTTCATTAGGAAGGTTGCCTTGGGGCAACTATTGAGAAGGCTCTGTTACACAAGGAAGCTGATTTTGCCTCCCTTTGAGATGGAACCTGAAGTTGGGCCTGTCCAACTGTTCAAAAATAATGGAATTTTCTTGCAGTGAGACCCACTGAATTCAATAGGATTCATTTCTTATTCAGAAGATCAGACATAGGATCTGCTGAGGTGTTTAAAGGATATAGATATTTTAAACAAAAACACACAGATTCAAGTTTTCCTATCATATTCATATACTCACAGTCTTTTAGTGGTCTTTATCCTAGCACGGGACACACAATAAAAAAGAACTTTCCCCATTTTTTACAGGAGATCAAGTCCTGTAGTTAGTGAATGTGTATTTGCCTGTTTAGTTTCCAATTTGAAATAAATCAAGCTGGTGATGTGACATCAGGTCCAGTAACATCAAGGAGAATTAGCTTTGGTACATAGATAATTTCTGTGTTTACCTTATGTACTTCAGGCACTAAAAAACCAAAAGCCCAGAGGCAAGAAAAAAAGATTTCTTTTTAAGACTTCTCTGAATATTTATTCTGATTTATTTGCAATTTGTGTTTTCTAAAATACAGCAGTTTTCGATGTGTATGAAAGCCATTGCATCTTAGATCAGCCCAGAAATAGAACCCAAGTTTCCTGACTGTATTGAGAGACATGGGGCTTTGCAGATAGGATATGGAGACCTGGATGGGATCACATGAGCAGGAACCAGATTTAGTTCCAATAGGGTCTCTGAACACATGGTACATGGTTACCATTCCCTCTTACAGCTGAGTGCTACTTATGGTGACATTTCTGAATAGAGTAAAAATTGATAATTGGGGGTTCAGCCCTGATCAGCAGAGATCCTGTTGAGTAGCTTCCATGATTAGCTCCATGATTATGATAAGGGGTGCAGTACATTTCTGTACATAGTACGCAGAGATGCATTGCACCCCTGGCGTCTCTTGCACCACTTATCATAATGATGGCCATTTTGCTTATTTATTTATAACTTGCCCTACCTGCAAGCAGGCTCAGGGCAGCTCACAACATATAAATATAACAAATAAAAGGATTAAAACATAATATAATAAAAATTAAACTTCAGCTCTGTGCACAGATCAGCAGATGATGATAATCCAATTTAATTACTTTCAAAGACTTTAACCCATATATGGGCACTCAGATGTACTGGTTTTCACAAGTGGACAAATTCCCACCAATCAGGGGTCTTTTTGGGGGGGGAGCGCACCGGGAGCTCTGGAGCCAAACCCCGCCCCCAGCAGGCAACCTGGGGAGTCTTTCAGGCAGCCAAATGTCAATTTCAGCTCCATTATATCCTATGGGCCATTGAAGTCAATGGTGAAAACATAGGGTATATTCTGAGGGCCGGAGGGGAGGGGGTTTGAGGGAGAGGCTCCAAACTCACAGGGTAGCTGATGGAGCCTCTCCCCAAGATACCCACCAAGTTTCAAGAACATTGGACCAGGGTGTCCAATTCTATGGGCCCCCAAACAGGTTGCCCCTATTCCCTCCATTGTTCTCTATGGTGGGAAAAAAGTAACTTTCAGGCAGCCGAATTTCCACCAATTATATATATATATATATACATCTGTGCTTGTTATAGTGAGCAAGACAAAGAACCAAGGGTGGGTTTTGCAGATTGCAAATGATGGTGGGCTTTATTTAAATGGCAGGAGGCACTGTGGCAGAGAAGAGTATAGCTCCCACCCTAAAGGTTCCCCAAGTATATATATTGTCATCTTTTATCTAAGAAGAAGGGATTAGATTTATACCCCTCCCTTCACTACCCAAAGTAGTCTCAGAACGGCTTACAAACCCTTCCCCTCCCCACAACAGACACCCTGTGAGGTAGGTGGTGCTGAGAGAGCTCTCCCAAGAACTGTCCGTGAAAGAACTTATGACTGACCCAAGGTCACACCAGCAGCTGCATGTGGAGGAGTGGGGAATCAAACCCGGTTCTCCCAGATTAGAGTCCGCACTCCTAACCACTATACCACACTGGTGCTATACAAGTGAGTAGTTGCGATTCATGCCTGGAAGGAACTAAAGCACTGCTTTTGTGGGAAGTGAAATGTGTTTTTCATGGACCTTAGGTGGCCTAGGTCATTAAGAGGGGGGCAGGGGAAGAATCCCAGGATGCACAGTGACCCACTGAATTCCTTAAAGGCTTTGCAATATACAGCCCCTGTTTTCATACTCACACTTTGCCCCAATTTTTGCAAGTGTGTCTTTTCCTACCTGAAAATCAGTTCCAAAGATTCTGTCATATGGTAGCATGACTGAGGAATAGAGCTCAAACTATGCAGATGAAGAACGTTATGCAAATAGGAGCAGACCTGATTTTCAGTGCCTTGGGCCCCCAGAGTGTGGAAGTAAACTCATGTTGTACTGTTAGGTGGGTGAGTGCTTAATATTTGATACCGTTGCAGTAAGAGCAACATAAATGTTACCAGTTCTTTTCCCTTAAAATGATTTGCAGTCCGCAACTGACACTGAATATTCTGGCTGAAAGTTCATGGATCCAACAGCAATGGGACAGGGAATGAGTCTTTTGGTTCCTTTGTGGAGATTACCCTGTTGTATTCCTCCCACAAGAAGTTCTTGCAACATAAAAGTTTTCCCTCCCGTTTTTGTCATAATGGTAAACATTTTGCCAATTAAGAAATAAAGGGCAGTTTGGACAAATGGATGTGATGTGCAAATGGATGCAAATGTTGCACAATATATAAAGCAAGTGTTGTACAGGGATGAAAAGCTTCTGATTCCGCCCCTGAAAACTTGGACAGTGCACTAGAGGCCGTGACTGGGTGGTCGCGAAGTTAAATCCTGCAAAGACGGAGGTTCTGTACCTGAGCTGGGGGCAGTGGATTTGGGGATTAGGCTCCCTGCCCTGGATGGAGCACCATTGGTGCCAACCCAGGAGGTGAGGAGCCTGGGGGTGATCTTGGATGCCTCACTTTCCATTGAGGCCCAGGTCGCTGCAGCTGCCAGGTCTGCCTTTTACCATCTGCAGCAGATCAGGCAGCTGGCTCCCTACCTCTCCCCCCCACCCTGGGCCTGGGCTACAGTAATCCATGCAATGGTCACTTCCAGGCTTATTTCTGTAGCTTGCTATATGTGGGCTTACCCTTAAGGCTGATCCAAAAACTTCAGCTAGTGCAAAATGCAGTGGTGTGTCTGCTGACTGCGACGTCTGTGTGGGCGCACATCCAGCCAGTGCTCCACCAGTTGCACTGGCTACCAATTGAGTACTGGATCCGTTTCAAGGTCCTGGTGTTGACCTTTAAAGCCTTATTGCGGCCTGGGACTGACACATCTACAGGACTGCCTCTCCCCATATGTGCCCCAGAGAGCCTTGTGTTTTACGGAGTGTCATCTGCTGGTTGTCCCCAGCCCAAAAGATGCCCATGAAGCCTCAGCCAGGCCGGGGCCTTTTCAGTCCTGGTCCCAGCCTGGTGGAACATGCTCCTGATTGAGATCAGGGCCCTGTGAGACTGGTTGCAGTTTCACAGGGCCTGTAAAACAGATCTGTTCCACCAGGCCTTTGGTTGAGGCAGTGGGCATCCACCAGCTGGCCTTCCTATTGCTACTACATGAGACCATCATGGCTCAGCATCAACCCACTTATTTTTCCTGGCTGTAGTGACTGGAATTAATTACATTGCACTACCCACTTTAAATATCTTAATTACTTAAATTTTAAAGTGGTTTTATTGTATTAATTTAGATTGTTTGCACTTATTGTTGTGAGCCGCCCTGAGCCCAGGAAGGGCGGGATATAAATTGAAATAATAAAGAAATGAGTATTTGACTTGATTTTATCTGGCATAGGGAGACTGCTTATAATTTTACTCTTTGGTATTCAACTAGTCTTTGTAGCCGATGGTTGCAAACATATTGTCTAGCTTGGTTTTTAATTTTTTCAAATGCCATTAATTGTCATTTTATGTCAGTGCTTCTGCTTGAGTGGCAGCATAAGAAATCTCAAATAGGAACCAATTAAACAGGTCTGTTTATTTTTGCATTGTCTCCTAGCATTAAGGAGTGATAAATGAAAGAACTTTGTCCTGTATAATATATTCTGACCCCATGATAGGCCTCTGCTCCCGGGTTACCAAGTATTCTTCACCTCTTGGTAGCAATTCAAATTCTATCTGAAATTAATGAGGCTCAGCCAACAATTTCAGTGTGTTTAGTGATATTGGAAGCAGTTGATTTTTAGTACTTTTGGCTGATAGTGATCTTAAATATTAGTTATTGCATTGCAATAGCTGCAGGAAGGGCTATTTTGGGGCAGGAACACACAGGAACAGAGTTCCGGCTGGCTCCCGAGTTGGCCACGCCCAGCAGGAACTCATTAGCATAATGGGCCACACCCAACAGCAGAAACTCTTTAGGATTAGCTACATGACGGGTGTGTGTCCTAGCATGCGAATGAGTTCCTGCTACAAAAAAAGCTCTGCGTTTTGACAACAAACAAGGTAAACAGAATATAACAAAAACAAACAAAAAGTGCAAAAGCTGGGTGTGGCTGGATGACCACACTTCTGGTAATGGGGATGTGGCCTAACATGCTAAGGAGTTCCTGTTGTTGGGCATGGCCTATTATTCTAATGAGTTCCTGCTGGGCTTTTTCTACAAAAAAAGCCCTGGCTGCAGGTAGCTAAAAGCTAGATTTCTATTGGTACAATATATAATACCTCATAAAAATGGCCACTACTCCAGGGATATAGTCAACATAGGACATATGATGGGGGGGACAAGCCCACAAACAGGCCAATATTTGATAACCAGAAAAACAGATGCTAGAGTTGCCAACCTCCAGCTGCAGCCTGGAGATCTCATGGAGTTATTTCTAATATCTGCTGTAAAAAGATCAGTTCAACTGAAGAAAATGGCTGCTTTGGATGATGGACAATATGGCAGCAGTTTAGGGTTGTCATGTCTTACCTTCTATCCAGCAGGGAGCTCTTGGGTCCTTTCTGATATCTTCTGCCACACACGCTTTGCATGCAGGGTGCGATGATTTCACCTGGAAGTGAGGTCATCACATCAGGGGTGTCACTCTAGTTTTTGGGCAAAACCTTATAGGTTTTTTGCCTTCAAAACCATAGAGTTTGGCCAAAAACTACAGCATCATCCCCCTGACATCCCCGAAGTGATGTCATTGTGTCTGAGATGTTACCCGGTGGCGTCCCTGTTTCAGGGTGGGACTTCCCCTGCTGGCCAACTGGCTGGTGGTGGATTGGAGCCCCCAAAAGTGAGGGAACCCCCACTGGGAATTGGGGGCTGGCAACCCTGCATCAGGTCCCTGCTGAATTCCCTCAGCTCCCCAAATTCCACCCTCCCCAGGCTCTGCCCCAAGTCTCCAGGAATTTCCCAGCCTGGAGTTGGCAGCCCAATGGATGCTAAAACTGAAATAGAATGTCATCAGCAGACCCTTCTGCTTTTCTATCAGGAGTTTTATTTACAGAGATCAGTGGAGTTTGCATACTTAGCCTAATTTCATTTGTGCCACCAATACTGAGCAGTGTGGCTTAATTAGACGAATGTGGCAGAGTTCAGCTGTTCTGAAATGCATCCAGAAATATATCACTCAGTTGCCTGTCTTGATAATTGTTTGCTCACACCAGAGTCTCAAACAAACGCACACAATACAGAGAAGGAATATTTAACCGCTTGGAGCTTTCTGGTTAGCTTTGGTGCATTAAGTCTACAGAAGGCTAAACTTTGGAGTCGTGTTACCATCTCACAAGACACACCTAGTAACATAATGTTGTTCAATCCAACTGTGAGTTGTGACTATGCTTCAGGTCCAGATCATATAGAAATGCTATTCTAAATTGAAAACATGGTATGTATGATTTCACAAGTAACATAATTTGTAAGTGACTTTATAAAGTTGCATAATGTACATTAAATAATTGTTATAATAAAATATTGAAAGCAAACATTTAAGATAAAGGTGCTGTATTTTAAAGCTTTAATTGTGTTTCCTTTAACAACATCTCAAGCTTTATGGAGCAATCACAAAAAATTCCCTGAAACAGGGATTCATATACCAGCATAATACTACCTTGCTAAGTATATCTGTTTCAAATAGAAGCAGGGAAAAGAGAGATGATAGTCATTAGTGTTGAATGACAGTTAGAAACAGGAAGTTGTTATAATCTGAAATAAAATGAAAATATACCTAGCGTTGAAATAATACATTAACAAAAAATGTATTTGTCATGCCATTGTGAGTGGGGGAAATGCAGTGCTTGAACCTGATATTGCACTCAGGTAAGATTACCAGGTCCCCCCTGATCACTAGCAGGGAATGGGGAGGTAGAGTTGCCGGATCCAAGGTTGGGAAACCTCCTGGAGATTTGGGGGTGGAGCCTGGGGAGTACAGAGACCTCAGTGGGGTACAATGCCATAGAGTCCACTTCCAAAGCATACATTTTTTTCCAGGGGGGACTGATCCCTGTGGCCTGGAGATTTGTAGCCTGGAGATCTGTAATTCCAGGGGATACCCAGGTCCCACCTAGAGGCTGGCATCCCTAACTCAAGGACATGTTGCTATATTGTGTTTTTCACAGTCTTAAAAGATGTTAATAGTGTTGAACTACAGTTTGTTTCTTAAAAATAAACCTGTTAAAGTAACTCTGTCTTCAAACTGAGAATAACCCAAAAGAGATTCCTCTATCCTCTTTATACTTCAAAGGATCTTTTACCTCCCAATGCTCTTGAGGACAATCTGTTATGGAAACATTCTCTTCCGTGTATTAAAGAGGTCTCTCTCTCTCTCTCTCTCTCTCTCTCTCTCTCTCTCTCTCTCTCTCTCTCTCTCTCTCTCTCTCTCTCTCTCTCTCTCTCTCTCTCTCTCGTGTGTGTGTGTGTGTGTGTGTGTGTGTGTGTGGTTGTGTAAACTGGATTTGTGTGTGGTTGATGTGGATTGCATCCTATGCTTTAAATCAACTTGTGCATATAACGCTGCACAGTATGAAGTGTTAATATTAATGTGTCAGTCTTCATTTAGATAATTGATGCAGAGAACTGCTGTATCTCTAGTAGATGCAAAATGACTGAGTGTACACATAATGAACACAAATGCTAAGATCTTCAAAATTAAGCTTCTAAAAATATGTGATATATCTGTCAGGAGATCAATTTTCTCACTAGCTCTCTAATGTTGTACACCTGTAGGTAACAGCATGACCAACACAAATAATGTTGTACATTTTTATAGTCTTTTAAGCATCTATGAAATCAGTAGAAAGATCTATGGACAGTGCAAGCATGCTTTGTGGATATCTATTTACTTTTTTGCAGGAATTGCCACATCTGCCTGTATTCTTCAGGTATTAAAAGTAAATTTTGAATTCCAATTATTTATCAGCCTATTCAGATATCAAATTGACACACAATGATGTCATATTAAAGAACTGAATACTATCTGGGCCAGTATCAAGGTTCAGTTTCATTGGGCAGCTACTAAGACCTGAGCATGCCACCTTCCTTTGCTCCTAAAAGTACAATAGCAGCTGTCATAACCTGCTCTCTTTCTCTAGTGTATGGTGACGGCAGTCCCACCCAAGGAGGTACAGAGCTCTTTTACAGAAATCTGACATTTTCAGTAGCATGATACTAGCAGCTGAAGTGGCAATGTAGTGCTACATTAAGATATACCTTCCTTAAATCCTCTTTCTCCATTGTAGTCATGACAAAACACTTCGTTAGTGTAACCAACCCCTGAGATCAGGCCCGTAGCCAGGATTTTTTAAGTCGTGGGGCATTTAAATTTCTTATGGAATATGGCTACTCAAATTAAATGTACTTTAATTAAGTTTCTGGGGGGAAATAGAGAGGCGCTGTCTGGCTCCACGTGGCCATGATAGCCAGCCCTTCATGCCAGACAGCTGCTCAGGAATACCCAGCTCCTTCCCCACATCCACTGCCGCTTGGGGGCACTAGGCTGGATGGGAAGTTGTGGGGCCTTGCCAGTAAGTTGGGGGGGTCTAGCCCCGAGATACCCCACTGTAACTACGGTACTGCCTGAGATGCTTGGCCAGCTATAAGGCTGTATAGTGAAAGGGGCAGATATAAAATTTCAGTGACAGTTCAGATAGTTTACGTCTGTTGATTGGACTGAGAATGAATATACTTGACAGGGAAGCCAGGACACTGCCTGGCACACCTTGGAACTTTGGGTGCAAGGCAAGGGGTGACTGACGTTGGGTTACATGCCAACGTCACTGGAAATAGAGTATCTTAGGGGCAGTCTATAGGCTCAGGAAAAAGGCTGGAAGGAAAGCAGGAGCCCCGTCCTGCATCCTGAACCTGCAGACAACTGGTAAATAAATGCATTGTTTAATTTAGCCTTTAAGATACTGGCAATTCTGGTTAGTGCTTATTTTTTATGCTTTAATTTTGTCTGTTTTGAGCTTGACCTTTGATTCTGACCATTAGACCTGTATGCATTCCAAACTACTATCCTTTTGTTCTTTCCTTCTCATACATAAATTTCTTATTTTTTACCAGAAATAAGCATGCAACTTATTTTTGTGTTGGACACATGCACAGATCTAGAAAGTCTTTTAGGTAAGCTATTCAAACAGGCAGAAGAAGGGTGCCAGATCATGATTGCAAGGACTTCCTTCTTCAGTTGTTTCTGTGGTTGCTTAATGGGAAAGCAATGGCAAACAACAGCAGCCATTGCTGCCTGCCCTTTGTATCTGCCTGGGTGTGAAGTGGGCTCAGAGGAGGAGGAGGAGGAACAACCACTTCAGGCAGTGCTTAGAGCCACCCAGAACCTGAAGCAGCCCTGAATGCTACAGTGGACTGCTACGTTCCCAAGCTATGGAATGTCAGATGAAATCACTTTTGTTAACTTCATAAAGTATTTGATTATATCTTCAAATGCACAAATATACTGTGTTGCAAACATGCTATTATCCATTTGCTTTAGCTCTAACCCATCTATATTCTCTCCCCCCTCCAGCCTTTTGCATATAATATTTACTACCCATTACTACCACCTGTAGCCAGATGCTACTGGTCTGGTATTCCAGGATCTGTGTTTCCTATGAACTGCCCAAGCAGCAAGGATCTCTTTGGAAAAATGCTGGCCAGTCCCGGCGGAATCCCAGCCTTTAAATTCCAGTCACGGCGAGATACTATTGATTGGCGACGTTTCAGTGCCATCGACGTGGAGCGAGTGGCTCGCGAGCTGGATCTTGCCACCCTCCAGGAGAACATCAACAGCATTACCTTTTGCAACCTAGATGCAGAGAAGTGTCCCTACTGTCAGCAGCCAGTGGACCCTGTTCTCTTAAAGGTTCTAAAGATGGCTCAGCTGACCATCGAATACCTGCTGCACTCCCAGGAGTACTTGAGCGTGTGTCTGGCACTACAGGAAGAGCAGCAGCAGGCCACCCTGGATGAGCTCAAATGTGTCAAGCGTGACTTGGATAAGCAAGCTGAAGAGCTGAAGCATATAAAAGAAGAAAGCAGGAGACGGAAGAAGATGATTTCCACCCAGCAGTTTCTCTTGCAAGCTGGGGCTAATAACTACCACAAGGTGAGTTCTGCTGGGACAGGTGGAATTCAGCCTATGCAGGTACAGCTTCTTTCAAAGTTGGATTTATGCACAAGCTAAAATTTAAGACCTCCAATTATGAGGGGGGAGCTTTAAATACAAAAAAATGCTAGGTTACAATTTTGGAGGTAATGGTATGAGGTAGCATTGCCAACTCGGCTGGGAAATTCTGAGAGATTTAGGGGTGCAACTTGATGATGCCAAGGCTTGGGGAGGGGGGCTCAAGGAGTATAATATCATAGAGTCCACCCTCCAGGCAGGCACTTTCTCCGGTGGTCCAGGAGTGGGGCAGTCTCCTCCAGACTCCTTACTCTTGGGAAACAGCTCCTCCTCTCCGAAGGCAGGGCTGGCGGACTCTTTAGTCACGGAGGGGAGAACATAAGAACATAAGAGAAGCCAATGTTGAATCAGGCCAATGGCCCATCTAGTCCAACACTCTGTCACACAGCGGCCAAAAATACCATGTACCATCAGGAGGTCCAGCAGTGGGGCCAGGACACCAGAAGCCCTCCCACTGCTGCCTCCTCCAGCACCAAGAATAGAGTGCATCATCTGCCCCAGACTGAGAGTTCCCATCTATACCCTGTGGCTAATAGCCACTGACGGACTTCTGCTCCATATGTTTATCTAATTCCCTCTTAAAACTCTCCATGCTTGTAGCTGCCACCACCTCCTGTGGCAGCAAATTCCATATGTTAATCACTCTTTGGGTGAAGAAGTATTTCCTTTTATCTGTTCTAACCCCACTGCTCAGCAATTTCATGGAGTGCCCACGAGTTCTTGTATTGTGAGAAAGGGAGAAAAGGACTTCTTTCTCAACCTGCTCAATCCCATTCATAATCTTATAAACCTCGATCATGTCACCCCTCAGCCGTCGTTTCTCCAAGCTATAGAGCCCCAAGCGTTTTAACCTTTCTTCATAGGGAAGGTGTTCCAACCCTTTTATCATTCTAGTTGACCTCTGCTCTTTTTCCAATGCTATAATATGCTTTTTGAGATGTGGTGACCAGAACTGTACACAGTATTCCAAATGAGGTCGCACCAATGATTTATACAGGGGCATTATGATACTGGCTGATTTGTTTTCAATTCCCTTCCTAATAATCCCCAGCATAGCATTGGCCTTCTTTATTGCAGTTACACACTGTCTAGACATTTTCATTGAGTTATCTACTACGACTCCAAGATCTCTCTCTTGGTCAGTCTCTGCCAGTTCAGACCCCATCAACGTGTATTTATATTTAGGATTTTTGGCTCCAATGTGCATCACTTTGCACTTGGCCACATTGAACCCCATTTGCCACGTTGACGCCCACTCACCCATCCTCGACGGATCCCTTTGGAGTGCCTCACAATCCTCCCTGGTTTTCACCACCCTGAATAACTTCGTGTCATCTGCAAATTTAGCCACTTCACTACTTACTCCCAATTCCAAATCATTAATAAACAAGTTAAAAAGCATCGGACCGAGTACCGATCCCTGTGGTACCCCACTGCTTACCATCCTCCACTGAGAAAATTTCCCATTTATACTCCCTCTCTGTTTCCTATTTATAAGCCAGTTTTTGATCCACAAGAGGACAAAATGACTATTGAGCTTACTTAGGAGCCTTTGATGAGGAACTGCATCAAAAGCTTTCTGGAAGTCAAGGTAAATAATATCTATTGGGTCCCCCTTGTCCACATGTTTGTTCACTCCCTCAAAAAACACTAACAGGTTAGTGAGACAAGATCTTCCCTTACAGAACCCATGTTGAGTCTGCCTCAATAGTTTTTGTTCATCAATGTGCCTACTAATTCTTTCCTTAATAACAGTTTCCACCAACTTACCCGGTATCGATGTCAGACTGACTGGCCTGTAATTTCCCGGATCTCCCCTGGAGCCCTTTTTAAAGATGGGAGTGACATTAGCTACCTTCCAGTCCTTGGGAATGGAGGCAGATTTTAAAGAAAGATTACACATTTTTGTCAGGAGATCCACAAGTTCACATTTGAGTTCTTTCAGAACTCTTAGATGAATGCCATCCAGGCCTGGTGATTTATTAGTTTTTAAATTGTCCATCAGTTGGAGGACTTCCTCTCTTGTCACCACAATCTGATTCAGGTCTTTCAAACCCCCTCCCTTGTGCTCCTGCTTCTCAGTCTATCCGGCTGCCTTTCGAGCAGGATGTTGCAGACTGTGCTCCAGTGGAGCACACCAGTAAAGAAGACTGAAGAGAATGAGAAGAAGAAGAAGACAGCAAGGAAGGAACAGGTAGAGGAGTTTTCTACCCTGCGCTTCCTCCCCTCCTTTTTGCTTTGTATCTGAAGCTCAGTGTACGTGGACCCGGGAGATCCCTGGGGAACTGTGGCATTGCCTTGATGACTCCTGCACCTCACTTCTAGCCAGGGGAGGGGACTAGTTGAACATTTTTCCCGGACCCTGCCTGTGGCTGAGGGTTCTGGAGGGCAATGGTGGAGGATAGATTTCTCGGAGGGACAGATGCGGCTGGCTGCAGAGTGCCGAAGTCTCAAGAAATGTCAGGGAAACGAATTGGAGAGCTGGTCACTTCAGAGGCTGTAAGATCACCTCATGGTGGCCGGGGAGCTATGGGAGGGCTCTTAGCCCCCCCCCCACCTCGGTTCCTGGCTTTCCATAGCTGCGGATTGCATCAGGGAGGTAGAGGAACTGGGCGGCTGAATGGGAAAATACTCGTCTAATGCACACCTAACTAAGAAGGGGCTGAGAGACAGAGAGTGTTTGAACTCCTTCCCACCCACCCACCCCCATTCACTGGGCTTACACAGGGCCAGGAGGACAGTTTCTCTTTCTTTTAGTCATTGCCTGGGGATTCCTTTCCCTGAATAGAAACTGGGGGAAAAGAAAACCGGGGAAGCCTTGAGTTTTTTTCTTTTACGACTTAAAAAAGATGGGAGGCGGCCATTTGCAGTGAAGCATTACTTTCATTTTTGCAGAACCCCTTCCAACATGGCTGCCAAAGCTAGGACTTCCTCCAAGCAGGAAGTACAGGAAGCTACCTGCCAGTTTGATTTGGCTGACTTTCCTAAAGCTCCCTTTACTCAAACCCTGGAGCAATCTGGAGAAGAGGCTCAAGCAAATCTTCTCTCATGGATTAAACTAGTAATGAAAAAGGAGTTTAGGCCCTGTGGCAGGAATCCCAAAACTCAACTAAAGCTGGAGAGGGGACTTCTCAGGTCCCTATAGGATCCAAAAGACACAGTACTAGTGACATAGAACACCCTATACCCAGCAAACACCAAAAGAGAAGTTTTAAGTCTAGCAAGGGACTTAGTCCTCTCTTGAGTGATCAAGATTCTGAATCTGATTCTGCAGTTTCTGATTCCCTCAAGGAAGAGGGTGAGCGGTTTCGGTTTCGGCGTTGCGAATGGTGGCCACCTTTCGGGACGCTCCCGGAGGTGGTTAGCCCATGCGCAGTTTGGGGGGGTCTTTGCATGTATGCAAGACCCTAGTGAGCCTTAGGCAAAGGCTCCGAACCGGGGGCGCTTTGGGGAGTAGCCTCTTTGCCGACAGACAGCCGGGAAATTGAGGCTTTCTCCCCGCCCCAATCGGCCCTGCTGCATCGTGCCCATAATGGGACTTAGCAGCGCCACCGACTTCCAGGAGTGAAGACAGCGCTATGAGTTAACATAAAAAGAAGAAGTGGCATCGAATCGTGAGTTGGAGATCTATTTTGAAGCGTGAATTTGAGCCCCCCTGCAAGCGTTTAACCGTATGGGAGGAGGGAGGAGTCCCCACCCCGTTTGAGAAGCAAGATTTAAAAAGGGAGCGCGAAGGGGGGCAGAGAGAAAAAACAGTGTTGGTGAAAGTACTGTCGGGGTTGTACGGAAGATTACGATCCTTTTAGCTTCCTGGGGGATGCGGCACAAACTTTGTAAAAGTAAACAATAAAACAAAATGTCGACAACGGGGAAAGTCCTGAAGAGACCGGAAGAGAAGAGAGGAGGGACTTCCGGTCCGGGTAGCCCCCCCAGAGCTTGCTGACAATCAACAAGAAAATGAGATACTGCGCCCTCTGCTGGAGCAAATGCAGAAAATCAATGAAAGTTTGTTTAAAGTGGAAAGTGTCTTCATCAGTCGACAGAAACAAATATCGGAAACATCAAGGAAGATGGCGGAAATTGAACAGAAAATGAATTTGATTTTAAGAACTCAGGGCGTAAAAGAAGAAGAGAAAGAAGATCTCGGGTTTTTCTCGGTGAATGTTTTGGCACCCCTAACTGGCAGTGAAGCGAAAGAATTAAAAGAAGAGGTGGATATGGCTCCCAAAGCCTATTCCGCTTTTATAAAAGAAAATACTCTGCCAGTAGAAGGGGAGGCTGAGCATAGCAGACAATGTATCAGAGATCTAATTTCTTGTGAGGTGGCTATGGTGCCCTGGAAATTTGAAGATCAGAACTACAAAGAGAAAAGAAAGAAGATGAAGAGACACGCCAGCGGGGAGGAAGACACAGCACTCAAAATTGGGATAAGCAGTAAAGAAGACAGCAGCCCAGGGGAAGGAGGCAATGGAACGGAAGACATCCAGGTTAAAAAGGACTTAATCCATAATTGGAAGAGACTTAAAAAGAAGACATCTTGAGAATTGTTCGTGTTGCATCTGGAAGGAGCTGTTTAATTACTAACCCCAATGGACTTTACTAACTGATTAACAGAGTGATTTTGGACTTTGCAAAGTTAAAAAGAAGATCTTCTAACCATGATAGATGCCAAAAATGGTATTGATTACTAACTAAAACTAACCCCTTTTAACAGAGAAAACTTCACTCCATCTTTTTCTTTCTCCATCTGTCTACCCTACCCTTTTCTTATATAAAAAGAATAAAATTCTCTCCTCTTTAGGAGAGTTTTACTACAAAAAAAAAAGGAAGAGGGTGAGCTATCAGAAGAGGAAGAAGAGGTGATACCAGTGGTGCAATCTAGGCTTTTTCCTCAGGAACTTTTTAACAAGCTTCTACCTAAAGTCATTAACTTTAGAGTTGTCATACACTCCTAAAGAGCAGGAGGAAGATGACTCAGAGTTCCCCACAGGCTCAGATAAAACCATCCCTAAGACTCACACTAAGTCAGCAGGGGTACCATTGCTAGCAGCCTTTTATAAAGTTATGAAGGTGCAGTGGGAAAATCCTGCAAAACCAAAAGCCACTCATCCTGTGTTTGGGAAGTTTTATTCTCTCATTCCAGAGGCATCAAAGAAGTTCAGACTGCCTACCATCAATGATCCTATCCACAGCCTGGTATCTACTTCAGTGCTACCTATGGGAGCAGATGGGCTTCCAAAAGATAATAGTGATAAAAGAATAGAGCAAGCTTTGAGAAAGGATTTTGAGGTTTCTGCGAATGCCCTAAGGGCCTTGGTGACTGGATCCTTATTCGCAAGAGCAGCCTATGCATGGGCTTTAGATTTGGCCAAGGCAGATAGTGGCATCCCGAAGGACCTGAAGGACAAGCTGAAGAAAATCGCCTTATGGCAGACGCCACTCTTGATGCAGTGCAACAGTCTGCTAGAAGTATTGCCTGCAGCATCACAGAGAGACATAATACCTGACTGAGAAGCTGGGATGTGGACCCATCAGCACGCACCAAAGTTGCAGCGGTGCCTTTCAAGGGACCAACCTGTTTGGTGAAGAACTAGAAAGGTGCCTTGTGGAAGACAAGGATGAATAGAAGGTTCTCTCATCAAAATGGTTCTCAGTCCTTTTGTGACACCATAAGGGAGTCTAAACCCACTTACGCCAGGTCTTTCAGAAATAACTGGCAGCCCAAGTCCAAGGAAGCAAGGACACAGCCCTTCTCATCCAAGCAATGCCAAAACACCAAGGGTCCCAAAAAGGGAAATTCAGCATGACTATTCCGAAAAAAGGATACCCTCGGGAGTAGGGGGTCACCTTCTGGATTTTGCTCCAGTATGGAAGAGGTCTATCACGGACAGATGGTTCCTGGAGTTGGTTTCAAGGGGTTACTCACTGGAGTTTCACACTTTGCCCCTGAACCGTTTTCTGGAACTACCAAGAAAGAAGTCCAAAATAAAGCACACTTCACTGCATTTGGTGACCTCCCATCTGATAGAAATAGGAGCCATAGAACCAGTCCCAACCTTGGAGAGATCTCAAGGAGTTTATTCTACCTTATTTATGGTTCCAAAGAAAAATGGAGAGGTCAGAGCAATATTGGACCTCAAATGGTTGAACAGATGGGTTGTCACCAAGAAATGCAAAATGGAGACAGTGAAGTCCATCTTAGCGTCCATCCAGCAAGGAGACTTCATGGCATCCATAGACCTGTCAGAAGCTTATCTACTACACATTCCAATCAGGGAGACACATCGGAAGTATCTGAGATTTGCATATGACAGAGAGCATTACCAGTATCGGGCTCTTCCCTTTGGCCTGAAGTCTTCACCAAAGGTGTTTACTAAAATCTTGGTAACACTGTTGGCTCATTTGAGGACTTTGGGAGTGTCATTATTCCTGTACCTGGATGACATTCTAGTCAAGGCCCCCTCATATCACAAAAACTTACAATCTTTGGAGATCACGTTGAGGGAGCTCGAACATCGTTGGTTCATAGTCAATATGGCAAAGAGTTCCCTAATTCCCGCTGAGTCAATTCAACACCTGGGAGTTCAAATCAACTCGATACGGGACAGGGCCTTTTTATCCCAGGATCGTCAACGGAAGCTACAGTGATAGACACAGACAGTACTGCAAGCACAGAAGGTAGAAGTTATGCATCTAGCACAACTTCTGGGAATGCAAGTATCTTGCCAGGAGGTGTTGCAATGGTCCAGGTTCCATGCAAGAATATTGCAAATTTTTCTCCTTCCCTTCCAAGCAGACATAGCACGGAAAAGAACTCAGGAAGTGGATCTCCCACAGTCAGTGAGACAGCAACTACAATGATGGCTGGAACCAAACTGTTTTTTGAAGGGGGTTCCACTCAGGGAACCTTCCAGGCTAGTTATCACAATGGATGTGAGCCTGTTCAGATGAGAAGCACATGCAGAAGGGAGGACGATACAGAACACATGGTCTGTGAAAGAAAAAAACAAACAGTATGAGCCTTCTAGAACTGAGGTGCTGGAGAAACTTCAAAATGCGATCCAGGGCTGTCATATACTAATTCAGACAGACAATATGACAGCCAAGGTGTACATCAACAGACAAGGGGGTACGCATTTCAAAAGGCTTCACAAGGAGGCAAGCAAGTTGATACAGTGGGTGGAGGCTCACATCCTGTCAATAAAGGCAATTCATGTCGCCAGGCAAGAGAACACAGTGGTGGATTGGCTCAGTCGTCAGTGGGTGGACTAATCCAAATGGATGCTCAACAGAGCAGTGTTTGGTCAAATATGCCAGAGATTCAGTAGACCAGAAGTGGATCTGTTTGCCACAGAAATGAACTGATAAACAAGGCAGTTTGTGTCCAGGTTAAAAAATCCTCTTGCCATAGGAATAGACACTCTACACCTAGTATGGCCCAGAGTGCTACTATATGCTTTTCCACTGATCCAACTTATTCAGAGGGTGGTCCAAAGAATAATCGATCTGAAGGCAGAAGTAATTCTAGTTGCTCCTTTTTGGCCTAGGGGGGTATGGTTCCAAGATCTGAGAAGGTTGTTGGTCGAGGAACCCTGGCACCTGCCTCCGGTGGTAGATCTTCTCACGCAAGGGGAGACAGTTCATCCTCAACCAGAATTATTAAAACTCACAGTTTGGAGATTGAGAGGCAGCAGTTGATGGGTGTGGGATACCCAGATAGTGTGGTTAAAACCATGTTGGCAGCGAGGAAGGGCTCCACGAATAGATTCTATAATAATACATGGCAGACCTTCCATGCTTGGTGTAGAGAAAGGAGCCTTGACCCCATGGAGGCTCCCATGGGGGATATATTGGCCTTCTTACAAGAGTGGCTCGACAAGGGGCTTAACACTAGTACCCTGCACAGACAAGTGGCGGCCATTTCCACCATAAGGGGGGCAGGGAGAGGTAAATCCTTAGCCAGGCATCCACATGTTGAGATTTTTGAGGGGCAAATCTCTGTTGAACCCCCCACAGGCTCACAGATTCCCAACCCGGAGTCTCAACACGGTTCTCCAGGCCTTATGTAAAATTCCTTTTGAACTTAATGTGACATGTCCCCTCAAAGAACTAACATTCAAAAATGTTTTTCTGGTAGGCATCACTTCTGCTAGGAGGATGTCGGAGCTGAGAGCCCTGTCCATTGACAAGGAATTATGCACCTTCCATCTTGATAAGGTAGTTTTACAACCTGATCCAGCCTTTGTCCCAAAGGTTAACTCGACCTTTCACAGGTCGGCGGAGGTGGTCTTACCGTCCTTCTGTCTGAACCCTCAGAATGAGAAGGAAAGGATGCTACATTGCCTTGATGTGCTGAAGGCTCTTAGTTTCCATCCTGATCGCACAAAAGAGATTAGAGTGCATGATTCCCTCTTTGTCTCCTTCAGAAAGTCCTCCATGGGTAGGAAAGTCTCTTCTTCCTCCCTCAGTAGATGGATTAGGGGATGCATAGCCTTGGTGTATAAAGCCAAAGGACTAGAACCTCCCGAGGGGGTTATGACTCACTCTTTGAGGGAGGCAGCAACATCAGCGGCCTACTGGGCTTCTCCTTCACTGGAAGTAGTCTGTAAGGCTGGTACATGAAAATTCACACATTCCTTTACGAGGCGCTATAGAATAGATAAAATGGCCTTGGCTGAGGCGGCCTTTGGTTGTAGGGTCTTGCAGCACACCCTGTAGGTGGGGAAGTGGTTGAACCCACCCTGGAATATACAGCTGTTCTACATCTCAGGAGTAAGGAGTCTGGAGGACTGCCCCACTCCTGGACCACCGGAGAATGGAAGATTTGTCTCCACTTACTGTGAAGCTTCCTTCTCAGTGGTCCAGAGTGGGGCAGTCCTGCCCACCTGGTTTGTTGGGTGCTGCTTCCTCCATCTACAGGGGTGCTGTCCTTGAGTTACATGGGGGAGGTTACCTGGCTGTACCTAATAGGAACTGGGATATAGGGAACCCGTTGACAAGGGTCAAGTGGTCAGGCGCCATGGTGACCAGTTGTAAAGTTGTTTCAGTTTAAGTCCCCCATTGGGGGTTAGGGTTGTTGTGTCTTCCTTTTTAATGCAGGGGAAAGGTGGCTTGGAGTATGACTGGGAAGCAGGAGCACAAGCCCCTCCCCTCCATGACTAAAGAGTCTGTCGGCCCTGTGTTTGGAGAGGAGGAGCTGTTTCCCAGGAGTAAGGAGTCAGGACTGCCCCACTCCTGGACCACCAAGAAGGAAGCTTCATGGTAAGTGGAGACAAATCTTCCATTCTCAAGAGGAGCTAATTTGTGGTCTGGATATCAGTTGTATTTCCAGGAGATTTCCAAACCCCACCTGGAAGTTGGTAATCCTAGTATGAGTCCTTTTAAATTGAACATAATTTAGGGTTAAGCATGTCTTAATCTGGCTCTGGCTGCTTTATTCAAAATCAACTCCTATCAATAAAACATGAATAATTTGTTTCTTTTTCTATCTATTCCAGTTGATAGACCTGATTGTACAAATAGCCTTGCAGTGTTTGAGGGATGGGGGCTGGAGGGAAGTATAGGTAAACATGGAGAAAAGGCTACAGCAAACAAGATACTAACTTTTCAGCTGAAACTGGAGGATTCTACAATATGACTGGGGGTTGGATTATTGTGTTTTACTGCATTTTTCAGCCATTTCCTTTATGGTGCCTCTATAGCAACTTTGTAGCAGTGGGTTAGCTTTGAGTGGTAGCCAGTTGCTAATTTTCTTTTGAAAGACCAGGCAAGAAGATAGGTCAAAAGCAGGAATAAAACAAGCATTTCATTGTTGGTTGTACCACTTTGACTTTTTCAGATAAGTTTTTGTAAATAAACAGCTTCTTATTATGAACAGAGGTTTCTCAGATAGTTGGACTGCTATTCCACCATGGTGGTGTTGGAAAGTACCATCAGGTCACAGCCCACTGATGGTGGCCCCATAGGGCTTCCAAGACAAGAGACATTCACAGGTGGTTTCCCATTGCCCGCCTCTGCATAGTACCCCTGGACTTCCTTCGTGGTTTCCCAGCCAAGTACTAACCAGGCCCAACCCTGATTAGCTTCTGAGATCCGATGAGATCAGGCAAGCTGGGTTCCCATAACATATACAGGTTTTGAGCCCTTCCTGTTCTATGAAAGCATGGAGAGAGGGAAAATGACAAATGATTTGGGGAGTTTTTCCACCTTGGGCCTTTATATTCAGTCTTATTTTTCTTCTCTTCCTATAACTTTGCCTAGTGCCAACTATGTGACAAGAGCTTCATGAACTATTCCTACCTTCAAGCACACATGAAACGCAGGCACTCTGAAGCCATTGAAGCTGGTGAGCACTGGGAGTTTGCCTGGATATTTGCTCCTTAAACTCCCCGGTGGAGGGCAATTCAAGCCAAATGTGGTGATGAGTTGTTTTTGTTTTTCCTTAAATAACCCTTTAAGTTGCAACATCTTCAGAAGATTGTTTAGGGCAAGGGTGATAATTGGATGAGTATTTCATAAATCCAATTTTGCAAATACACCTCCTTGGTTGGTATCTATTTGTGGGTTGAATCCAGCCATCCCCCCCGCCCCGTCTCACTTAATTCTCATCCTTATTACAGCTCCTATCCCACATGGGTTTTGTCTGTGCAAGACCCATGATTCCCAGCATAGATATTTTGGTGGTCACAGGGGTCCTCCTTGTTTTTTCACTGTGGGAAAGTAGGTGAATCCAATCCTGTATTCCTGAAGCTATTTCTAGTGGTTTCCTTTAATAATTCTGTCAGATATTTTCTGACCTGAATTCATGGGGTAAAAAAGTTGGAGAAGTATCCTTTTGTATTAAAAATGGGTCCTTCAACTAGCTCTCCACAGATAACAGAAAGCTTACCACTTATCTTTATTTTTATTAGGGTGCGGTCGCACACACCAGATAAACCCAGGGCGGTGGGGAAGCGAAGCTGTTTCCTCTGGAGGAATTTGACCTGCTCAGAGGTTAAGATGCTGAGCTGCAGACCAGAAAGTCTGTAGTTTGGCAGTTTGAGACCTGAGTGCCATGGGACGGAGTGAGCTCCTGTCTCTGGCCCCACTCCTGCCAGCCTAGCAGTTCAAAAGCAAGAAATTGCAAGTAGATATATAGTTATCACTTCGGTGGGAAGGTAACAGTGCTCCATGCACCTCGGTGTTTAGTCATACCAGCTACATGGAGACGTCTTCAGACAGCGCTGGCTCTACAGCTTGGAAACAGAGATGAGTACCACTCCCTAGAGTCAGATTTGATTGGCTTTTGAACAAGGGAATCCTTTACCTTTACTGTGAGATCACATCCCCCTTTGAAACTGCGAGCACAGCCCATCAGTGTGTGACCAGATGCAACTGCGGGTGAGTCGGGGGGGGGTGTTGTGCCATTTGTTTTCCATGCACTTAAACGAGGAATTGATTAATTGCGTCTCTGCACTGAGAGCTCCCTATGGAGTTTGTGATAATGCGCATACTGCAAGGGGGGGAAACAACAGCACAGAGTCAGGATGGCCTGATCAGACCATCCCGATGGCATGAGAGCACGCTGGAGTGATCAGACAGGAGAAAGTCTCTCTGTGGCCCGTCGCAACCCGTTTACTACTGGATTTCCCCTGGTGTCTTTTAACTCTGCTTCTGCAGTGGAGCAGAACAGGTTGCCGATGGCTGCAGGGTGCTTCCCAGATCATAGAATCATAGAATGTTAGAGTTGGAAGGGACCTTGCAGGTCATCTAGTCCAACCCCCTGCACTCTGCAGGAGCATAGCCAAAAGATAACCCTACATACCTACAACATACCCAAAAGATGGTCATCCAGCCTCCGCTTGAAAATGTCCACCTCCCAAGGCAGACTGTTCCACTGCTCGAGCACTCTTACAGTTAGGAAGTTTCTCCTGATATATAGCTGGTAACGACTCCCTTGTAATTTCCACCCATTAGATCTAGTCTTGCAATCCGGGTCAAGAGCAAATAGATCTGTTCCATCTTTTACATGACAGTCCTTCAAATACTTGAAGACTGCAATCATGTCCCCTCTAAGCCTTCTCTTTCCCAGGCTAAACATACCCAACTCTTTCAGCCTTTCCTCATAAGACTTGGATTCAAACCCTCTCACCATCCTGGTTGCCTTCTTCTGGACATGCTCGAACTTGTCAACATCCTTCCTAGACTGTGGTGGCCAGAACTGGACACAGTACTCCAGGTGAGTCCTGACCATAGCAGAATAGAGCAGAACTACCATCTCCCGTGATCTGGACACAATGCTTCTGTTAATGCATCCTAAGATTGTATTAGCTTTCTTCACAGCCACATCACACTGCAGGCTCATGTTGAGCTTGTGATCAATCAGAACACCTAGATCCCTTTCACATGTGCTGATGTCGAGCCAAGTCCCTCCCATTCTATACCTGTGCCTTTGATTTTTTGTGCCTAGGTGTAGGACTTTGCACTTATCTCTATTGAATTTCATTTTATTTGTCTCAACCCACTGTCCCAGCCTATCTAGATCATTTTGAATCCTGACTCTGTCTTCTTCAGAATTAGCAATCCCACCCAGCTTTGTGTCATCTGCAGATTTGATAAGCATCCCCTCTATGTCCTCCTCCAAGTTATTTATAAAAACATTGAACAACACCAGGCCTAGGACTGAGCCCTGTGGCACTCCACTCAAGACCTTCCCTCTACGTAGACGCAGAGCCATTTACGAGCACTCATTGGGTACGATTTTTCAACCAACCATGAATGATCCATCCAACGGTTGCACCATCCAGCCTACACTTAACCAGCTTATCCTCAAGGATAACATGAGAAACTTTGTCAAATGCTTTACTGAAATCTAGATACACTATATCCACAGCATTGCCAGAGTCAACCATTTTAGTAACTCTGTCAAAAAAGGAGATAAGGTTGGTCTGACATGACTTATTCTTGATAAACCCATGCTGGCTACTACCAATTAACTCATTCTGTTCAAGGTGCTCACAGAGCATTTGATAATCTGCTCTAGAATTTTTCCAGGTATGGATGTCAAGCTGACAGGCGTGTAATTTCCTGGGTCCGTCTTTTTTCCCTTCTTGAAGATCAGGACAACATTCGCTCTTCTTCAGTCTTCCGGCACAACACCAGTACTCCAGGACATCTCAAAGATTAGAGCCAGAGGCTCTGAAATAACATCTGCAATTTCTTTTAGCACCCTGGGATGCAAGCCATCTGGCCCTGGAGATTTGAAAGTATTTAAGGCAGCTAGATGCTCTCTAACCATTTCCTTACTTACTCTGGACTGGCAGTTCCTCCTTCCTTCAAATGCCCTGCATTCTTCAGTTTGTATACATCTCACCTTATGGTTAAAGACTGATGCAAAATGAGAGTTGAGTAATTCCGCTTTGTCTTCATCCCTTGTTAAGACTTGACCATCTTCCCCTAGCAATGAGCTTATGCCATCCCTTTTCTTCTTTTTGCTCCGAACATAGGCATAGAAATTTTTCTTGTTATTTTTAGCATCCCTTGCAAGCCTCAGCTCCATCTGCGCTTTAGCCTTTCTGACACCATCCGTACAGATTTGAGTCTGCTTCTTGTACTCACCCTCAGTAATTTGGCTCTCCTTCCATTTCCTGTACATTTCCATTTTTAGTCTCAGCTCTTCAGAGAGTTCCTTGTTCAGCCACCTCGGCTTCATTACCCGTCTCCTGCCTTTCTTTCTTACCGGAACAGTTTGCAATTGTACCTTAAGCACTTCATTTTTCAGCATCTCCCATCCTTCCTGTGCAGATTTCCCTCTCAGCATTTCCAGCCACAGGATCCTACCTAATATTTCTCTGAGTTTTTTGAAATCAGCCTTCATGAAGTCCAGGGTACGAGTCCTACTATGTCCTGGTTTCACATCCCTCACTATGTCAGATTCCAAGCTGACATGCTCACTATTCCTCAAGGATCCTACAACATTCACCTCATGAACCAGTTCTTCCCTGTTAGTCAGAACTAAATCTAGGATAGCAGATCCTCTGGTTCCCACCTCCACCTTCTGAGAGATGAAGTTGTCTGCAAGACTATGTTGTTGTCTGATCTCCCTTTAAATCCACCTGGCATTCACACCTATGCCGGGTCTAATTATGCACATGATCGCAGCCTATGTTCTCCAAAGACCTCACTCAAGCCTAGGTGGGGTGTTGGCCAAACAGCCCCGAACAAAGCCCAAAGCCTCCTTTTTACACTCTTTTCAGCCAATAGGAATCAAGGGAGGAGTCAATTAAAATATACCAAATTTGCCAAATACCAGCCCATCCTAAGCTGATAAGACGAACTTTTGCTAGTATGAACTTCAGCCCAGATATATTTTATTAACTGCGATGTCAAAAAGACCTAGACATATATCTTTAGGCTTTGGAACCTGGCACTTGAATATGTAATGTGAATTCAGGCAAAGGTACATCTACAGGGCAAGGCTTTAGTTTTTATGCCTTGGCTGCCACCAAAGTAAAAGCTTATGGGACTTCTGAACCAAGAGATCAAAGTCAGATATAGCAAAATCTATTTAGCATAGAAAAACAGAAAGGCCCAGGCTCATGTAACCCCAAATTCTGCAACATTCACAAATTGACATTCACTCAAACATACAAAAGTTAGGAGGAGGTTTAGCTGCAAGCATGATAAGACATTTTCTTCAGTATAGGTCAACAACCCTGATGTTTATATGTTCACTATGACTTGTGGTCACAATCTAGCTTAACCTGTGTATAAGTGAGAAAAATTAATGATATTAAACATGTTCTTTGGCGCAAGGACTCTCTTGTAGAGCCTTCTTTGTCAGGTGAAGGGGCCTTAAGGTGGAGAAGAGTCTTGATTAGCAGAATAGATCAGCAGGATCCAGCTTCCTGTGGTGAATTGCTTTTCACTTAGAGTGTTTTGGTTTTTTACATCATTATATTTTTGACATTAATTAGGATTAAGTCAAGGTTTGGGATTTCAGACTCATACTCATGAAAGCATTGAACTATTTGATATATGACGTCAAAAAGTTAATTGCTTCCCCCCAAAACATTAAGTTTAAAAATGAAAAGTGTGGAGAACCTTTAATAAGGTACACTTTGAAATATAACGTTTTGTTTGCTTTTCTTGCCCAGTAGATGAATATGTATCTAACTGTGTGCCTTTTCCTGCCAAAATTTGTCCCATCTCTGTTAAACAACTTATTTTATTCTAAGAATGCAGGCATTTCATTCCAGAGGAGCTGATACCTAACTGATAGTAAAAGTGTATGCAGCTGAAGGCGCTCACTAATGGCCCTTTTTTCTGAATCAACTTTGTAGAGATGGAGAAGAAAAAACAGGTGGAACAAATGGAAAATGAGATTGAAACACTGAAGATCAAGCTGAAGGGGACCCATGCCCAACTGGAGGCTGAGAGCCAGCGTAGGACTCAGGTATGAAACCATGAGAATGTGTAGTTTTGGTCCCTTCCTATTTCTGGAATCATTCTTTGTTGGTTGGTGCCATACTAAGGGGCAAACTAAAAGTTACAGTTCCTCTAGCAGGAAAGACTTGGGTCCAGGGAACCTCATGTTCCTTGCAGCCACACAGCAACTGTGGGGAACAGGTTTTTAAAAAGTGGGGTGGCCAAGGGCTCCTGACCCTTCCCAAACTATTTTCCTATGTGAAACCTGTGCTGGTGAAGGAGTGATTTCCCTGATTTTGCTGTTCCACATATACAAATACTCTGCATGGAGCAGCAAAATTGAGGGGAACTCCTCCCAGCATGGTCTTTGCGTGGGCATACAGCGTGGGAAGAGGCAAAGTCCTTCCTCCACCTACAGTACCTTTTTAAACACCACTCCCTGCAACTGCTGTGTGACTGCAGGAAATAGGGTTTGGGTCTAGGGAATGCAGACCCACCTCTTTAAAAACTCTAATGTTTAATTTGGCTCTGAGTATCCAAATGGATCCAATTTAGGAACTCCACCAACCAGGGAGATTCATCTGTCTCCCTGTCTAACTTCTGCCAGTGGGTGAAGGCTTCTTTCCTTCATTTGGCATACCATCAGTAATGGTTATTGGCCTTTCCCCTGGTTGTGATGTTGTTTACATGTTATTGGATCATTTTATAATTTTAAATATTCTCTTTAATTGTTTCAGTGTTCTTATGTTCTCTGCCTTGGAGACCATGGTTAATTTGAATGCCTGTTGGGCTGCGATTTCTGGAAGCAGCTCCAACCGTTCTATAATTTCAGTGCTTTCTTCCTAGTTCATTCTTCCCCATTGTTATTTCCTTGACAGGAAGCAGAGAATATTCACCAAAGAGAAGAAGAGGGAAGGAAGAAATTTGAAAGCTGGAAAGAGGAGGAGAGGAGAAAGTTTCAAAAGGAAATGGAGGATCTCCGGCAGATGTTTTTCACTGAATTAAAGGACATTTCCAACAAGAATTCTAACTTGGAACAGGTAAGGCCAATGCATGGCTTTCTCTTTTCAGCATATTCTCCACTTTCATTAAATTGGTATGTTGTGTTTAATAATCAGATTGCTACTAAAGTTCAAAACTAATTAACAAGGTTTTTCCTTTGAAGAAAACTGAGTTATAATTTGGGGGATTTATGCATAGAAATTTGGGGACTATATAAAGGAAGGGTTCGATTCATATAAAGGGCTAAGAATTCTCAGCCACTGATTGTAATGATAAGAACACATAAATTATGTTCATCAAAGCACTAAACCAGAACTGCAAAAGTAGAAGTCTAAGAGCTACCTCTATAATTGAGCATTTAGCCAGTTCCTCTGTTGGGGTTGCTATGTGGAGGAAGGCGATAGCAAACCACCACTGCTTGCCTCTTGCCTGGAGTGCCCTGTGGATGGGGGTTGCTATGAGTTGGTTGCAATGCAGTGGCACACTCTTCTTATGCTGCTAATCTGCCTTGTGTGTCATTTGAAGTAATAGGGATTATCATTGGCAAGGAGTGGGGTTCTTGGGGACAATGAAATACCTGAGCAGTTTTCTTCCTGGAAGAGCTATAAGATTCAGTCACATAGTTAGAATTATGCTTCATTCAAAATATGGCACTTGCTATGCATGACCCTAGGGCCTGGTTTCATGAATCTGTTTTATTTTTCACTAGGGGCCAGCCCAAGTGAACTCCTAGGGATACCATTCCCCTGGTGGGGGCAGGGAATCTCTCACTTTTGCCAGCTCTTGCCTGCCACCGGCCAGCTGGTTGGTGAGAGGAAATTCCTCCCATCGACCCCCAAACAGCGATGCCACGCACAATGTGCTGATGTCACCCAGAAGTGATGTCAATGCATTAGTGCTGTCAGGGGGCCAATGTTCTGCTTTTGGGGCAAAACTCTTACAATCTGAGGCCAGTTTTACCAGCACAACATCCCCACTCACCCCTGGAACACCCACCAAATCCCCTTGCCAGCACAATGAAGGGATCTGGCAACCCTATGAATTCCGTAGCCTAACCCAAAAAGCAGCATTTTTTAATAGAATAACTATAGCACAGCTTTTGTAAAGTATGTTTTCTTTTACAATTTTAATATTGTTTCAGCTTGACCTATTCTGTTAGTGTTTCTGACAGTATTTTCTATTTGTTAGTAAATTTTGTTATTTTGTTGTTCTTTTATGTGAGTTTTTTTAAGGTCATCCTGTTACGATTTCTATGTATTTAAGTTGTTCCTTTTGTTAGAAATAGCTGTGTTTATGTAATCTGTACAGTTCTGAGGGTTTGTTAGCTTGGGACAGTTGTCAAGTGTTTGGCTATTAACAATTGCAAGACTTTTTGCTTGAGTGGACTGTCCCTCTCAAAATGTAATGTATACACAAGTTATTTTCACCTGTGCATGAACTGAAGATGATTTGTGGGTTTGTTGACCGCTCTCCTCTCGGGCTTCTGGACCACGGTGGAGACACAGGTTGCTGACTTTGGAGCAGTCATCATATTTGCCATTTATTTAGGCAGGTACTGGTTATTTTGAAAGAGATAAGGCGGGAAGCATGGAGCCAATTATAATGATATTTGTAGAAGATAATCTACATTTCATCTCCTTTCCCACTGAAAAGAAAACCTGAAACAAGAGGCAATAAATAGCTTATGCCCCTTCTAGCAAATACCTCCATAGTGCGGCCTATGTCATACAGCCTCCCTGGATGTTCTGTTTCAACTGCAAACCTACTTTCAGAGATGCCTCCTTTTCCCTGGGACTGCTGCAGGATGTCCTCTGACACTGGCACTTTACATATACCATCTCTGTTTTCTCGAGAAACTTCATGAACTGCAAGTCAAGGATATGGAGGCCTCCAATCTGGGAATATTGAAGGATGATGACTCCAATGACAAACATCAGTGGAGCAAGACACAGAGAGAGCTAGAGGAGATGAAGACCAAGACAGAGCAACAGGTGGGAAGGTGTGGAGGACTTGATCTTTGTGGTCTGCAGGGAATTCATTTCTGGCTTGCTAGACTAATATATTTGCAGTCTGCTAAACTCCACAGTCTTCTAAACAGAGCCAAATCACTGAAATGAAGCAGTTTGTAGTGGCATTTTACAAGAAAAGAGAGACAGCAGATGGATTGCTGCAAGGCCACTTGGCAGACATCCCCTTGGCTAGGGCAGTCATACTTCTGTTCAACAAGCAATTAATGATGAGTACTGCAGCACTAAACATTTTTATATCATGGTAGGTAAGTGTTGGAGGAAACATTCACCCTTCTAAAAGGGAATGTTACACAACAAGCAAGTTGCCAACATTCTTCGTAGGGGCTGGATGCCACGAATCTGTTCCACTAGTGGCAGTGGCTTCTTCTGGCATATAGAACCTTTTGCAGACGAATAAGGACTTTCCACCTGTGGAAGGCTCCATGCACCAGAGGAAGGTGCCAACAATAGCAGCACAGATTTGCATGATCCACCCCACTGTTTTCAATAGATTGGTGGATCAGAGAGGCATGATTGAAAAAAGGTTATCTGACCTTACACCATATGACAGATTTCATTCATTCATATGTCAGATTCAGTGCAAAGACTGGAAAACTAAGGTAGTAAATACTTACATACCTTTACTGACAGAGGATATCATGCAGTAGCTGTGAATAAAATTGGGGCATTTTTTACTTTGTCAGAAAATACAGTGGAAGAAAAAACTGAATGAACTTCAAAAGCTGTACCAAATGGAAAAGGAAGAGGTATGTACACCGTAGAGGATTTCACATTGTTTTCTCATCAAATGACTGTACCAGGGCAGATGGGTCAATTTGTGCAGCCCACATTAAAAAAAAACACCCACACACAGCCATCCTAGTCACCATCCACATCAACCTCCCGAATGCAATGCTCTTCTGTCATTCTTGATTATGGCTTAATTGGAATCTGCTGGAGAATGAAGCTCAGTAACAACTTGTATTTTTCATATTTTAAGTACAATATTTATATACTACCTTAGCCAAAAGAAGCTCAATTTTACAAAAATGACATTTAAAAGACATTTAAAACTCTAAAAACAAAGTATTAAAACATCCACATAGTACATATATCCTAGTTGTTTATGCTAGTTATGTTGGTAGTGGGGAAAGACAGACTCAAAATATTTTTTAATAAATACATATGTATGTGTAGAATCCTCACTGGAATCTCAAATGCCAGTGCAGCCCTATTTAACTGTGGGTCCAAGTGAATGTAGACCACTGTACTGTACCAAGGAAGTTTTACTAATGCAAAATGATAATTCTCAACTCTCTATGTTATTTGCTTTCTCCTTCCAGCTGAAGGGTGAAAACGAGAGACTGAGGGCTTCCTTATCATCTGACCAACTGAAAATGGCTGAGTACAACAAGCAACGAATAACATCACTCAATGCAAAACTCAGGGAACAGGCCAAGGTCATTCAATCACAGGAGAAAACGGTACGTTTAATATGATCTCCTGGCCAGAGCCATGTTGAAAGCTCTTTCCTCTTTGAGGCTCAGCCACGTTGAGTGGGGCTTTTAAGTCTTGATTTGAAACCAAAGTAGGTCATGACTTTGAAAGTCCATTCTACTGTGAGAACTAAGCACCAGGTCAGCAGAATCACATGATGCAGCTCTTGCTGGAATGCATTTATAGCCAATTCAGACTACAGGTGGGAAACCACATGTCTGAATGTTCCCTTGATATCAAACTCATCCTGGTAATCAGGTTGTTAGGAAGAATGTACCACACTACAATGGAATTTATGCTGGAGCACCACTTAGAGATTCAGGCCCTATATCCCATTTCCTAGCATACATTTGAGGGCTGCTTACAGGGTTTTGTTATGAAATTATTCCTGATTGTATAGATGCTAATAATAAGTAAGCAGTTACTAAGCATTGTAAGTAAAAGTTGATCTTTTAATTGCTTATTTTTGCCTTGCAGATAAAACTTCTGTCTTCTAGCAAAGCCCGAGGTAATGTCCAATAATGAGGATGAGTGAATTTCTATCAACATAAGCCTGTTCTTTTTGTTTCTTGATCAGCTGTATAAGTACATGGGCAAGTTTAGTCAGGTGGATAAGGAAATTCTGCACTGATCATTATCTTCATTCAAAGCACACAGTAGAGTTAATTATCCAATTCTTGTTCTAAGGCCATTCTGAACATTTCGCCTCTGATCTCAGTGTCTGAGGCATTAAAATTGAGACAGAAGCCTAGAAGCAAGAAAAGCCCAATTTATTCCAGAGTTAGTTGCTGTTATAAATAGTGACAACTACAGATTGTTTTCTAGAGACTAAGATTTTTGCAGCACCAGTACAAACCACACATCAAGGATTAGTGATTAATAGTGTCTCTACAGTTGGAGACTGATTAAAGGGAGAAATTTCATTAGAGCAGAACTGTAAGGGTGAGTTTCTATAGACAGACTTTTCATTATGATGCTAAGAGGCTGAAAGTCCTTAATTGTCTCTTGAGGTTTAGTAGACAATAAGGATTCTTATTTCTGGAATGAGAGCAACCTCTCCTTTCTTCTCTGTCATTGGTAAAAGCCAGCATACAGTCATTGATTGGCAGAAAATGCAGTTCAACAGTACATTAATCCTGGAATTCTTGCAGAGCTGTAAAGAAAGACTGAAAGTCTGGGAATAATTTCACATTTGCCACTTAAAGTGCTTTCTGCTGGTAGTCATGTATGTTAAATCCACTTATATCAGGTTTCAAAATCAACTGGTAGCCAAGCAGGAAGTTGGTTTTACAATGATATTTCTGTGTCACCTGTAGACAAATGCATTTATGTTTGAAGCACAGTTTTAGTCCTCTGGTCACCATTTTTTCCATACAATTATACACATTTGCTAGGGGAGGGCACCAAATGCCCAGCCTGCCTCCAGCTGTGTCTTTCCAAGGTCCAGTGCAGACAAGAGAGAAAAATTCTTGCATCGGGTCCACTTGATTGGCCCGACCCCTTCCACTTCTCACAGCACCATACAGCCAGCCAAAAAGGGTGAGGCTGTGAGTAGCAATATGGAACCCATGGCTGTCCTGGTCTTTTTGCTCCCATCCTATTCCTCCTAGGGCACAAAGAACACCCCTGCTTATTTCAGGGAGCTGGATTTAGCTGAAGCGGGTGAAAGTTCCTGAGTGATCATTAAAGTACTTGAAAAAGTACATGTGACTTCTGACCTTGATGTATTTTTATTGGTGCTCCTCCTGAGATTGTAATAGCGGAAGCCAGGTTTGCTTACTGTGATTCTATCAAGTAGGAATTTCAGTGCAAATTGTTTACTGAAATCTGCAATCATTGTTTTTGTTCCTCAAAGTCACTGTATGTTCATCTAGGCACTTTTCAATTATTTCCTGCCTGTTGGCATTTCAAAGACCAGTCTTGCATATTTATTCCTTAATGGTGAAGTGGCTTCATGTCATAAATGCTACATATCTGATGTTGCATGGCAACTTATATCGAATATGCACATAAATATACCTACATGACATCTGCATACAAAGTAATGAACCTACTAAATTTTGGCACAATGCCATGAATTCCTGAAGAAACTTTTTTTCTTGTTTCTGAATGAAAAGAAGTGGATTTCATCTGAAAGATTGGAGATGGGCTATGTTGCATCCAGAAACATGTGCACACTGTGCTGGTACTACCAGCTAGAATTTTAATAATTTGCCTCTCTTTTTTGCAGAAGTCCAGGAGGTTCCTAAGGCTGAAAAATCAGAAGAGTCTACTGAAGAAGGTATTTTTCACCAGTTTCAATTACTGGTGTTAACCAGGTCTCCAGTTTCAAATTTACTGTGTCTCCCAGCAAGGGGAGGGAAGGAGGGGAGCTCTAGCTCTATGGTTTCCCACAAGGTAACAAGAAGTATTACATACCAGGGCTTCTTCCACATGAACAGTTGTCCTCTGCACTCTCCCCTCCTCTCCAAAAGGGGCAGTGGGTTTTTTTCTTCATGAAGTTGCCCACCTTCTCGGTTTTCTCTGGCTTCATTGTATTTCTTTGCACACCTGCTTTGGTACTATCTTTCCTGAAAGATCATACTCAAGAAAGTTTGGAGAGAGTTTCAAGGGGAATGTGTAAATATCTGTACCTCCCTGCCCACATCTGGTGCCATTTCATCTTTTATTTCCCCTCCTTCCCACCACTCCCCCCCTCCACTGGTGAGCTTTTTGCTGGGGTATTTTTACAATCCACAACCACTCCACCCCCATGCACAGCAGCAGTGAGCGCACAATGGGGAATTGTCCTTGTGTGGAAGCAAACTTGGTTGTAACAGACTTGCTCTCTGTTGATTGACATTTAAGGAGTAAACTGACAGCTGGCTGAAGGAGATCCAAGTAGCAGCTATGTAACTTTCCTTTGTGTTAGATCTGGTAAATAAAAGCAACTGTATTTGAGGTATCTAGGACAAAGAGCAGAACAATAGACCACCACTCAGTTCTGAATTCTGGACCTGTGATAATGGGTTTCCTTTCATAAATGGACCAAGAAGTGTTAGCTAGACAGAGAGTGTGATCCTACAAATAACCTGCTATAACATAAACACTAGCTTGTGCTGCTGCAGTGCTTAAAGCTTCATCTTGACTCTGCCAAGCAGGCAAATATGCTATGCTATATTGCCCAGCACATTGCTGTTAGGACACAGCACTTGTGCTGGGGCCAAGGAGAGAAGATGAAAAGGACTAAGTCGTCAGATGACAAGGAATGGCAAGCAGGATGGCACAGCCCCCTAAATACTGGCCAGGCACTCCCGCCCACCCAGATGTCCAAGACTCTGCTGATAGGGCTGGCGACAAGTCAAGCGATCCCAGTTTCCTGCATTTGCTGGCCCACCCCCTCCAGCCAGCCTGCCATGGATGCCATCTCTCTTCCCCTCCCCACAGCACTGCAAACAGGCTTCTGGGTGTTTCAGGGTCTCAGCATGTCCCGGTCCTCTCAGCCCTTTCCCTCAGTGCAGTGGTTTATCCAGTCAAACTCTGTGTATGGCTTCCCATACAAGAGTGACATACAGATCTGATGTAGTGTAATGGCTAAGAGAATATAAAGAAGGCAATTATATTGTCTCTTTCCCTTTGGGGCCAATAGCAGTTCATACTTTGTGGCCCTGATCCAACTGCCCCTTTCCCATGACTGTTATTTTTCCAGATCATGCAGTCAGGGGACACCGCCCTCCATATGAGGTGTAATGGGACCTGGAAATATCAAGTGCTTGAAACAGAAACACTTGCTCTAAAGTGTTGTATAAATGCTAACAATGAAAGGGTTATCTCAGTGTTACTGACAGCACTGGGAAAATATTTTGAATATTGCCTGAAATAAAATTTTAGATAGTAGCCTCGTACAGGGATATGAAAGTAATACCAAAGCTTTAGAATGCTAGAAACAACTTGAGAATATTTTTTCTGTTCTAGTCATTTTTTTCTCTACAGAACTGGAAGATACTCTGGATAGGAAGAAAAGGGTACTAGAAGCATTGAGAAGGAATCCAAACTTACTGAAGCAATTTCGGCCAATTCTAGAGGAGACGCTGGAAGAGAAACTGGAGAGCATGGGAGTGAAGCGGGTAAGTTCCTAGACATGGAGAAAGGATAGCACTCATCCCTTTAGGACAGCTTTGGACTTCTAATGGCAAACTTTGCCAAGAATCACATTGCCCATTAAGTATCTAGTGCCCATTAAATGTCCACTCCACAGTGGCTGCTCTTCCTTCCTTCAGCACTGGGAATCATCATGTGTGAGGAAATGGCTTATGAAAGGGAGACCATGTCTCTCCCACTGCCCCTGCCCTCCGGAAGGAAATCCAGGGAAACTGAAACTACATAATTTCTTTTCATGAAGTACTAGTTAAGCAGCATTCTGCCCCAGTTCCTCTGTGGTCCAAGAAATGCCTTCTCTCACCATACTTGCAGTGATTGCTGCATAAGAATAAGTTGTCATTTCTCCTTGTGTATGGATTAAGACAGAAGATTTGGAATGAAGAAGCAGAAGATCAAGCCATCAAATGCAGGCACTATCTCAAGCATTTGAACTTTAGTCAGGGCTTTTTTTGTAGCAGGAACTCTTTTGCATGTTAGGCCACACACCCCTAATGTAGCCAATCCTCATGAGTTTCTGCTGTTGGGTGTGGCCTATTATGCTAATGAGTTCCTGTTGGGCGTGGCCAGCTGGAACTCTGTTCCTGTGCATTCTTGCCCCAAAATAGCCCTGAGTCTAGTGATTCAGCCTCACAAAGGAGCAATTATGCTCTGAACCCCTTGGCTGCATTCCAATTTTTGCCAGTCTTCCTTTAGGAAAGAGAAGAGCCTGGACTGAACTGTTCACCAGTTCACCTTGCCAGGCTAATGTGGCTGATATGATGGAGCAGACATTTGGGCACTTTATATAATCAAGGCCTGAAGGTAATTAAAGCATTGGAAAACTATACCCCAGTGCACAAAACTAATAGAAAGGAGGAGGAAGAATAGAGAACTCTCTAAAAGTATAGTTTGTGCACTCTATTAATCTGTTTGTGAATGACTGAGGATCCATATTGGAGGATCCCTAGCAATGATAGACCTTCATTTAAAAACCAACCCACCCAATCACGCCAACTGCATTTCCCCTCAGATCCAAGGACCTGCTCACAAAGCGTGCATAGCATGGCATCCATCATTCAACTTGGAAGGGTTCATTCAGCACTCAGTGAATGATGCCTCAGTTTTTAAACCAAACCTACACTGGCTGACCAAAGCAGAGCAGAGCTAGTCATTAATTCCCTGCCAGTCAAATAATAGGGAAGATGAACAACTTCTAAAGCATCTTTCTCCAGGGCCTGGAAAATATCTTCCAGCCCACACAGAACATAGTAAATTAAGTACAACCTTAATGCACCAGACAGTTGTAGTCACAGATTCTACTTGCTATTATTTTGGAATCATTAATTCAAGTTACTTAAGTAATTGGTAGTGCAATCCTATGCAAAGTTATTTCAGCGTAAGTCCACTAAAATCAGTTGGCTTAGACTGGACTAACCCTGCAGAAGATTTCACTGATAATTTATATTAAAAGTTTTAACTAGCCACAGAAATATTCAGGGCCGGCCTAAGATGTCTGGGCATCCTAGGCAAGGCCAGCTTGTGGCGCCCATGCCCCCCCGGTGATGCCAACCTCCCGGTGGGGCCTGGAGACAGGGGGAGGGTGCCACAAGCTGGTCTCTTCCACTGAGTGCCGGCTGCGGGGTACGCTGGCAAGCCAGGGAAGGGATGTGGGTTTAAACCCCCATCTCTTCCACTGAGCGCCAGCTTGCCTACACGCCCTGCAGCTGCGGGACACGCCAGCAAGCCAGGGAAGGGGTGGGGTTTTTTGGTGGGAGTGGGGAGCTTTTGGTGCCCCTAAGGGCTGGTGCACTCAAGGCGAACACCTAGTTTGTCTAGTGAGCGAGCCGGCCCTGGAAATATTAACATCATCTTATCTTAAACAATCCACAACAGTGGTACTAGTTGCTAGCTCAAAAGAAAAACCATTATCATTAACTAAGGGTACCTATAAATTTCAGTTGTATGTTGTAAAACACATGAAAGGATCAATGCATGGGTTGTCAGTGACCAGAAAAGTTGTATAGAGGGAAACTGTGATAATTTTTTTACAAATTATTTTGGCCACTGGGGAAAAAGTAGAAAACAAAACTGTTCTTCTCCTTTTTGGTTGTATTTTTGAAATGGTGCATTTCCAATGGAACATTTTAACAAGCAACTGTTGCCTAATGTTATAAAGGAGGAGATAGTGCTAGTAAACTGAATAGATGGATTGGGCTTGTATTGAGTCAGTTAAATGTATTGTGAGAATCAGATGAATGAAAAAATAAATAACTTGTTTCGGAATACTAACTGTCTACATAGCCCAGAGTCTTTGAATTAAATGAAACACTAAGCTCAATAAACTGTAAATCATACTTTCTGTTTGGAAGAGCAGGGACAGAAAACACCTGAAGCCACCTATGCAGGCTCCAGTCCAGCCTGTGGCTTTATAGAATGTCTCAGATTAAGGTACAAAGAACCCAAACAGGAGATAAACTAATCCTTCCTGAATTGTCTTGCTATGCCTGAAGAAGCAATAAAGAGAACAACTGGTGATAGGAGTAAAGGTGTGGTTCAGGAATTGCCTGTTGTCAAACAGAGGTAGAATGGATGGGGATTGTAAGAGCACAATCCCAAGCAGAGTGACACCACCCTCAGTCCACTGAAGCCAGTGGGCTTAGAAGGATGTAATTCACTTTAGGATTGCAGTGTAAAACCAATAGAGTTGCTATGGTGATCTGTATTAGATGTTGGTGTTGCTTGGGTGGTGTGGAATGACTCCTCTTATTTATTGTTTTAATGATTTCTGATTTTACATCATTTTGTTTCAGTTTGCATTGGCGTACCAGACATGGTCAAACAACCTTCTAGAAATATACTAAATAAATGAATAAACCATCTCCATCAGCTGAAGAGCAGCTTATCTGACTCTTCGGTCTCCTGCCCACAGAGCAAGATGGTGCCTAAGCAGCCCTTGAGTGGCATCTGGAGAGAGCTGCACTCTGCACCCAACAACTTTTTTGGAGACCCATGTTGGGTGAGGAGCAAATTTCTCCAACTGCCACCAGAAGGCTGCTTATGAACCATGTTACACAGAGTGCCCAACATCCATTTTCCACTGATTGTTGCTGAGGTGGCCTCTTTTGCCATCAAGTGCCATTACAAGATTACTTAAGAGCAGTTTTCAGTTAAAACATTGTATTTATCTAATGATTTTAGGCCACCTCGAGTGCTTTTTAAAGATATAGAGACAGGGTATGATTTTCCAAAATAAACAGAGTTTCTAGTCTTTTCTGCATGCTTATAGAACATAATATTGAGCAAATTTCAGAGGACAGCGGAAGACAGGAGGGCCTGGCGTGATCTGGTCCATGGGGTTGCAAAGAGTCGGACTCGACTATGCGACTGAACAACAACAGCATAGAACATAATGGCTAGAACCTACTAGCCTTTCTCCAGTGAAATGAGTGGGAATGTAATAGAAGGTACCTGAAGCTGCCATTAGGTTGTATCCCTCGTGACTGAGGGGGGAATTATCCCACATGATTTATGTTGATCATGATTAGTTTTCTTACAGGGTACAAAAGGGATCTCATCTCACAGCTATAAAAATTTGAAAGATGTGATAAAAACCCAACAGCAGCAGAAGGCCAAAAAATTTCCACATCTCCTCACACTGAGAGACAAACTTGAGCTAGCAGTGAAACAGAAACTTAGCTGGAGTCAGAAGGATGAAAATGGAGTGTCAGTGCCATTCTCTGAAATATCAGGTAAAGTTTTATGATACACTTGTTAATTCTAGAACTCTGATTCCAAACACCTTATTTTTGTATACCACTCCCTCTTCTATAGTTTCAAAGTAGCTTACAGTATATTTAAAGAATAAAATTGCTTTAATTGGTAGATCAATCTGTTAAATTGAGTCTATGGATATAAATGCTTACCTGAATAATAAACATTGATGGTCCACCCTTTTTCTATATTAAAAAATTAATTTCTCCTTGGCTAGAGGAAGTTGCCAATATACCAAAGCAAACAACAAAACTATTTAATAAAATCAATACAATACAGATACCTCTTTTTGCCATCAAGTTGCAGCTGACCTATGGTGACCTCATAGGGTTTTCAAGGCAAGAGATGTTCAAAGGTGGTTTACCATTGTCCCTCTGTGTATAGCAACAGTGCACTTCCTTGATGGTTTCCCATCCAAGTACTAACCATATCTGAGCCTGCTTAGCTTCTAAGAACTGACAAGATTGGGATAACCTGGGCTATCCAGGTCATGGTGATCAAGTAGTAGGTGATGTGAAATACTCTCGACTTGAGACCTTCTAACCACTGCACCATACTGGCCTGTGTTCTGGCTTTCTCTTTTACATTAATCGTGGTTGGATCTTCTCATAACTCAAGGGTAATGTAAGCCTCGAATATCAAAATGCACTTGGCTATTCAGTGTTATGAGGATAATAGCCCTTTTCACTGGGGTTTCTAATATATTTGCTTTCTTTTCAGTTAAAACTCAAAAGAGCCCACATTCCCCACTTCAAGTTACGTCTTCTAAATCCAAAGTGTTCCAAGTTGAATTACAGCCATATGATTTGGTAGTGCCTAAACCAGCTCCTCGGAGCAAAGTCAGCTCCATGACTGGTTCACTGGAGGCTCCCAGGCTATCTTCTCCAAAGCAAGCTGAGAGTAACCCCCTCTCCCTTCAGCCCTCTGCTGTCCACCATCTTAGGTGAGTTCTATGTTGCCCTCTGCCCTTAGTCCTTGCTAGTTGGTTTTGATTTGGAAAGTACTTAGCCCTCTGGGATCCTTCAAGATGCCATTGTTGCTCGGTGGCCAGGACCACCACTTCCACTATCAATCCCATACAGCAGCACAGTTGAGAAAATTTATTCCTCTAATTTTTCATCTAGTATGTTTCTTTCTCCAGTACTTCACCTTTCAGCTCTGAAGAAGAATCTGAGGAAGAGTCGAGCTTTACTTCTCCAAAGCTCAGGGCCCTCAAGACAAAACCAGATCCTCCCAAAGTGACACAGGATGAAGAGAGTGACTGGGATTCATCTGACATAGAGCCACCTCAGGGGGAAAGCAATACAGGAAGGGTTCTCTCTGCTTCAGCTACACCTTCAGGTGAATCATAATAGTGTCCTGCAAGCAAAGAAATTTAAGGCAATGTTTAAGGCTGCTCTTTTGTTCTGTTGTAGTTGTTGCCTAGCCTAGTCATGCTTTACTGTAGTCTGGTAGAACAAAGGCTGTCTGGGCTAAAGAGTAGAAATGGAATGCAATTATATTATGGAGCTGAGTGGTTACTGTGTTTGTAAGGTCAAGGCTGTTTGTAAGATCAAGACTGCAACAAATATGAAATGCTGAAAAGGCTTCTGCTTGCCATGTCTCAGGCAAGGATACACTCCCCAGAGACAAAAAATCCAAGTCAAGCATATAAGAGAATTTCAATATAATAGAAAAGTAATATGTCATAAATCATGACATGTAAAGAAGTAATATGCCCAATACTACAAAATCAGCATTAGAAAACAACATCAAAAGTAAAGCAATTCCAGTCACAAATAAATATTAAGCCTACGTAAATAGTCTTAGCAAATATAAGGCACTTATCCAATGTCCATAAATACTCCAAAAGAGGCACAATAAGATGACAAGTAAGAGGCATAATAAGGTGAAAAGTAAGTCACTATTTTCTGTACTCAACGGTAGTTTGATCAGTGATTCAGACTGTTTCAGAGAACAACCATTATCAAGAGGTATTTTTATCTTCCTCCACAAGAACAGTAACAATGAGGTGCAGTGCCCAGTATTAATAATAAATCAACTGAGCCCTGATTCCTCAAAACAATTCCACAATGCAGTGGTACAGCATGTAAAAGGCTTGGTCCTCTTACTTGGTGCGGTTTTTAGTTACTCGTCTGCCTGCAGCTGCCAGCGAAATAGGCTGAATTAATGTGTGACAAGGCTGCATGGAAAGGACTTACCTAAGAAGACATTCCTCATGGTCTCCATCTCATTTAAAAAGTATTTGCCGTGTATGCTGAAGTAATGGGATGTAGTGTTAGAGTACCAAAAGCCTGTGACACAAGAGAGTGTACCACCAATATGCTAACACTGCACATAAATGGCACAGCATATTTAAATCTGGCCCACTTATTTGAAAAACAGGAAGCAAGAGTCTGTCATGTGAAGCTGGCCACAAATTCCACTGGAACCAGGGCCAGCCTGAGGTGTTTCTGCGCCCTAGGCAATGCCAGCTTGTGGCGCCCATGTGCCCCCAGGTGATGCCAACCTCCCAGTGGGGCCTGGAGAACTCCCAGAAACATGCCCGGGAGGGAGGGCACTGGGCGCCACAAGCTAGCCTCGCCCTTGCCTGGGTCGGCTTCCCACTCGCCTGGCCCACTGGGGGAGATGCGTGTGCTCAGAGCCCCAGCCTGAGCAGTCCCCGGCACGGGGTTGGAAAGGACTGCAGGGAGAAGGGGTGTGTGAGATATGGGGCAGGAGGCCAGGGGGGCAGCATTTCCAAAGCTGGAGAACTCCCGGAGAAGAAGGTGGGATCTTTCCCACTGGAGGTGGGGGGTGGCAGCACATCTGAGGCCATGGCCAGCCAGCCGGCTGGGAGAGCCACCGGGGGGGCCATCTGCCCCTGCCAAGTCCTGCACCTGTGCAGGAAAGTGAGTGAGCGCGTGGTGCCCGGGTGGTGGTTGGCATGCACCAGCAGGGTGGAGGCAGCATGGCCACGTTCCCTGCAAACGGTCAAGGCCAGGGGCTGGCGGCGCAGGGTGGCATGGTGGCAGGGTGAGCTGGAGTACCGGGGCTCGAGGGGAGCTCCCGTGGTGTGGTGGTGGAGGGTTCTACTCGGGAGCAAAGCGCACCGTGCTGCCTGGGAAAGGGGCTGCAGGAGCGCCGAGTGGCTGTGTTGTTTCCCAAGGGGACCTGCCTTTGCGCGCCCTGTGGGGAAGGGATCCAGCCAGCCAGCACCTTGCATTGCCTTGCCTGCCGGGGTCTCTGGGGCACTGGGCTGCCGGGGACCATCCGAGGTGGAGCGACTGGTGGGGGCAGGAAGGGCGGGTGTCAGGTGGGTGGGGGCGGCCCGGGACCTCTATCCATCTCCTGGAAGAGCGAAGGCTTGAGGAGTCGAAGGGCCAAGAGTTGGAGTAGCAGCCCCCCACCCTCCCCCCGGCCTTTGCCCACCACAGCAGTTGCCTGACTCCACGACAGGGCCCGCCAGCGGTGCTCCTCCTCCTGCTGGCCTTCTGCTGGGGCATCATGCTGGGAGGCATCGTGGGCACGGTGACAGTGGCAGCTCGCTCCCGGGAAGCAGTGAAGGAAGGCAGCGGGACTGGCCCAAGCAGCGGGCCCAAAGCTCCGTGCGGGTGGGGGCGTGGCCGTTGCCCAAGCCGCGTGGCTCCTCCTTGCTCCTTCTCATGCTGCCTCCTCCTAGTGCTCCTCCATGTGGTGCTGGGGTCCTTCCAACTGGAGGAGCCCTGCTCACAAGTCTTCCTCCTCAGTTCCTCTGCCTCCGCCCCCTCCCCCAATCCAGTTTGGCGCCCTAAGGGCCAGCCCGCGCTCTAGGCGAATGCCTAGATTGCCTAGCAGGTGAGCCAGCTCTGACTGGAACATCTCTTTGGTCAAACACAATCTGTTTCTTAGTTCTGTCCTTCTGAGAGCTTTTACTGTCACCATAGAGCTTTACAAAAGCCACTCGTTATAATTATCAAGTCTAGACTCTGATTCTGAATGGTTTCATGCTTCATACAGAGACATTGGTGCAATCAATGGCTAAAAATCTGGAGAGGACTCTGACTGTGCCAGGAAGAAAACCTGCTGGTGGAGTGAAACTCTTTTCCATCCAGACCAAAGAAGATCTTAAATCCAGCCACTCCATTAAAAAACTTCAGGTACTACCTATAGTACATATTAGCTTGAGAAGGCAGATTGTATGTGGTATTCTTGCTCTCTGTAGTTTATCCCTCAAACATAGATGCAGCCTCTACTCGTGTATTATATACTAAGAACTGTTTTGGTGATGAGAACAGCCTCATTGCAGTCATTATTTCAAAAACAAGAATAGGTGGGAGATAGTTAGGGACTTCTTAAAAGAAGACTATAAGAGTCAGTCTGCTGGAACCATTTGACTTCCTGTAGCATTCCATAATAATTATTTATGAAGTACTTAAAAATAGGGTATGAGCACATATTCGTGTGAAGCCATAAAATGCAAGGGAGAGTACACTCACAGGGCACAACTCAACAGGGAGTTCCCATAAAAATGTTCTCCTGCACCTCCCACTCATTTCCTATGTGATTCCTGTGCTTGTGCTCTTGAAAACCCAAATAGTAAAGAGGAGACAGAATCCTAATCATCAGTTTTATAGCAGGTGATAGCCAATAGGAATCTTTGCTATACAGCTCTCCATGAAGGCTGTTATGGACAGATCCAGATGTGTTTATGACAGAGCATAGCTGTCCTGTTTGAGCTTGCAGTAAAACACCAAATTCTGTTTCATGAAATGGAGGCTGCAGATATATACCTCCTAAGTGGTGGTGGGGACTACATGTAGCATGTAGATGTTACAGTAGTACCCTGTTATCTAGCAGTGGGGGCAATCTATGGATGTCTTTCCCAAGTATAAAACAGAAATGCAGAGGCTCCTTAAGAGATTAACAGCGTTTATTCCAGCAGGAGCTTTCATGAGTCAGTGCTCACTTCTTCAGATACAAATTAGAGGAAAATCATTTACACACAGTTTTCAGGAAAATTACAGTGGAGAGGCTGGGTGTGGAACCCATCATAATGATTTTGGATGTGGAACTTGTCATCATGATTTTGGGTGTAATTCTCTGTGTAAGGGACTGGAACAGATTAGGTGTTCCATCATGTGTGATGAGAGAGGTCAGGGGTTTCAGCCTCTCATGGGGTGCAGATAAACCAAAGTGTAATGAAGTAGGATAAAGAACAACTAATTGAGGAAGAAGCAGTTAGAAGCATAAGAACTAACTAGTCCAGTTGTCCCGGCTGGGAGGTAAGCTTGATTCATCCCTCAGGCAGAAGGGGCCTCATATAATGTAAGTGATAGATACTGAGATACTGTGTTTCATTTTATTTTCCTATGTTCTTCATACTTTTCATGTATCTGTAATTTGCAAATTCCTTTCCATAGATTTAAAGCTATTAGCTATTCATCCACAGTTTCTCACAAAAAGAACCCATCTCTATATATAATAGTGAAGTGGGGTGGTACTTTTTGAACATTCCACACACTCCTAAATCAGTGTCACTCAGAAGCTATCCCTATCCACTGTCTGCATTGCCTGAGTCCCGCCTCCAACATTCTAAACAGTTTGCTGTTCCTCTCCCCCCCATAGCCAGTTGGAACACAGAGGTCATTTGCATATGTGGCCTGATTGGCCTTTGCCTTTAACATTCTAAACAGCTTGCTGTTGCTGTTGAGAGTCATTGAATGTGTCCTGAGGTAATATAAATATCCCAATCTTCCCTTAAACAGTCACTGGAGTTGCCAATCTTCCTGTAGGGCCTGGAGATCTCCCAGAAATTACCATGTTCCCCAGCCACAGCACATCATTTGTCCTACAGAAATTTTCCCAGCTATTACAACTGATGGCCAGATGACCAAGATCAGTTCTCCTGGACACAATGGCTGCTTTGGCCAGTGGACTCTATGGCATTATACCCTGCTGAGGTCCCTCCCTACCTCTTCCCTCCCCAGGTTGTACCCCTCAAATCTCCACATATTTCCCAAACCAGAGTTAGCTGGCTACAGAACTGTTTTCCAGACTCTTGGAACCCAGAGAACATGGCATAGGAGGAGCTGCTTTTCTGCCACTGCATAACCCCAAATCAATATAAGTCGGGGTGGAGGGAACCATACCTGTTACCATGAGGCTGTCCTCATATACTACCCACGGGGCAGCAAAATGACTCGAGACAGCCCTGCCTTATAGCTAACCAGCAGGAAATAAACATGGCTTGCCTCCCTCTATTTTCCCCTTCCTTCTGCCGCCCCACCAGCCACAGCTGGGACACTCACCTGGAGCTTCCTTCTAGAGCTCCTTGTATTTCTTCCCACAATGGGCCTTACTCCTAGTGTGAGAATAAAAGTTTCCTCTTGACACTATAAAGAGAAAAGTTGCCACATCTCTCACTCAGCTCGCCGATAGCAGTTGTGCAGTGTCCGCTTCTCTGGAAGTATTGTTAGCTGTTTTATCCAAGAAGTAATTTTTTTTCCATGCAGTATTATTTTGGGGACATACTAAAACAACATGAGCTAGGGAGTCTACTTGATCCAGTCAATAAAGACATTTGTGTTGCTCTGCAGGAATTCTGTAATATCTCCCTTTTACCTTGCCAATAGAAAAGTTCATCTAAACTTACGAATTTCTAAACAGTGGAAATAGTCTGGCAAGGAAAAATTACCAATAAATGGTATCTGCAAGAAGAGTAGAGAACATATGATTTGTGTCCTTAAACACCAAGGACCAATCTTCATTTAAGATCATATTTTGAAACTTTTTACAGTTTACACCTTCTTTGGGGTCTCTGTGTATCACACCTCTGGGATATAGTGCACCTGCGCCGACCCCGATCAGTATAATCAAAAGCAAAAGGGATTTTCGCGCCTGCTCCCGAGTCACTTGCAGGGCTCCAGTGCGCATGACTACAGGAGGGGCATGACAATCCTGCCAGTTTTCTTCTGACCATCGCACTGTTAGGATCTTCTCCACTCCGGTTGGTATTTTTTCTTCCTGGCCTACTTAGTTTTTCTCTTTTTCTTCTTTTTTGTGGATTACCTAAACGGAAAAGAAAAACTTACAGTTCAGGCCTGTACTTTGAGTGAGTACTCTGCTTTGGCAGGTATCTCCTATCCCCAGCCTATGGCCAAATGGTGGGGTTTCTTTAAGCGGTGTTTGAAGTGTGGCAGTAAGATCACCCCCCCCCCCCCGATGGACACTCTCTTTGCCTTTTGTGCCTCAGGGAAGCCTACCATGTGGACTTTTGTTCTCATTGCTCTAAATTCTCGAGGCAAATGAGAAAGAACAGAGCTGCAAGGCTTCGTACCTCTTTACTGGAGTCAGTACTCACTCCAGTGGCATTGCCGCAAGACACCTCAGGCCACGCTTTGGTGTCGACCCGTCTCAGCATCAACAGCTGTAATGTCCCTGACACCGGCTCCCACTGATGTTGGTTGACTGGTGCTGAAACACTTGGTCCTGACATCTAAGTCCAAAGCCCACACCCCCGCTAAGAAATGCTGGGAGGGCAAGGGCACTAAATCAATCAAGCTGGAGAAGCACAAGAAGGGCTCCCCTTGCAGAGTTCCTTCGACTCTTCAGCAAATGCCAGACTTCTGTGCCTGGAGCCACTTCACTTGACTTACCAGGCCATGGTCAATCACAGGGTGCACCATCCTCACCCTTACCACATCCGATACAGCACACTGACTCTGAGCAGGATGTGGACTTGACTCAAGTGTCCCGATCCTCCAGTGTTGAGAGTCTTCACTTGGGCTGGGGAGGCTGTATCTTTCCAGAACCCTCCCCCCACCATTCATCTGTCGATGACCGGGACTTTTATAGGGCATACCCATTGTCAGCCAATATGCCTTGGCTTCCACCACGTATGCCGACGGATTGGGACCAACAATCCACGTCTTCTCAACTGTCTCAGTATCGAGAGCCTGCTCTGACACTGGAATACTTGCTGCCCCAGCTGTCGATAATGACAGACAAGTGCCATAAACAGATGCCTGTAACAACACGGAAGGTGGTTCCATCGATACCGACCGCATCGGCACCAAAACTACTGATAGACTTCTCAGACCCTTCAAATCAGTCCAACTCATCTGATGCTTTGCAGCAGTCAGATAATGAGAGCCTGAAGCATCCAGCTGGCCCCTCCCCATTGCAGAAGGTGTCGGAGGATCTTCCAATATCTCCTTTGGAAGATTTAAAGTCCTATGGGAAGTTTATTAAGAGAATGGCAAATACCCTGACTCTGTCGACCGTCCAACCTCCTCCAGATGTTACTGATTCAGTTTTTTATATTATCCAGCTGGATACTTCAACAGCCATCGCCATCCCCATAACTTCAGTCCTGCTGCAAGCAGTGAAAGCCCCCTGGCTTCATCTGGCCTCCACTCCCATCTCTAACCATAGAATCAACCATATGTATAAGGTACAGGAGACGGGTGCTGAGTTCTTGTTCACCCACCCTAAACTGAATTTGGTGGTAGTGAACTCATCCTCCAAAGGCAGGCATGCTCATTCCTCCTCACCTCCTGATGAAGAGGGAAAGAAGCACTGGCTGAATAAAACCTTCTCCCAAAGGAATCCAGTTTCTTTCCCTCTTCATCAGGAGGTGAGGAATGAGCACGCCTGCCTTTGGCGACTTTGGCCTGCCTGGACTTACAGGATGCTTATTTTCATGTAATGATTCATCACAATCACAGGAAATTCTTATGCTTCGCAATAGGGGAGCAGCATTATCAATACAAAGCCCTCCCCTTTGGACTGTCCACAGCCCCCCGAGTATTTACAAAGATGATGGTAGTCATTGCTGCCCACCTGCATCTTCAAGGATTTGGATTTTCCGTACATCAACGATTGGCTACTGGTAGCAGACTCTGAAGCCATCCTCTTACAACATATAGACTCGACTCTAGAATTGCTGAAGGAGCTGAATCTATGTGTGAATCACAAGAAATCCAGGCTTCTCCCCTCCATGAGAGTCCAGTTCATTGGTGCTATTCTGAACTCCATGGTTTGCAAGGCCTTCCTTCCCCCCCAAGAGGACAGATGACATCATAGGCCTAATCCAGCTGCTACATCAGCAAAGGGATGCCTCAGTGAGGCAACTCCAACGCCTTCTAGGACTGATGGCTGCCACAACTGCAGTAATCATATTTGCCCAACTCTGCATGAGGCCACTCCAGCTGTAGTTCCCGAAAAGATTTCATTCCCAATGTCAATCCCAGCCCCAACAGTTTGTCATCCCCTCCCATGTGCTGACTTCCCTGGAATGGTGGGAGAAACCATGGAACTTGCTCGCAGGGGCAACTTTCCACCCATCTCCCCCATCAATGACCATCACTACGAATGCATCTCTCTGGGGCTGGGTGCACATCTCAGTGGCCTGTGCATGGGATCCAGTTGGGAGACTCATGTGGCCCACAAACACATCAACTTCCTAGAACTACTGGCTGTCAAATATGCCCTCAGATCATTTCACCACTTGGTATCCCAGCAGACAGTAGCTGTCCTGACGGACAACACCATGGCATTGTACTACATCAATTGTCAAGGTGGCACAGTATTGAAAAGTCTGTGCAGACTAGCTCTGGAGATTTGGGACAAGTGTCAGTCCTGGGGTGTTTTTCTGGTAGCAGCTCACCTTCCCAGCTCCCAAAACATGACTGCAGCCTTCCTGAGCAGGGGGGAGTGTCGTTACATGAATGGGAACTCACCTGGGAATATCTTCAGGTGGGGACAACCAGTAGTAGATGTCTTTGCAAGAAGACAAAACAAGAAATGCAGCCTGTTCTGCTCCAGAGTGGGAATAGATCCCCTATATCTAGGAGATGGTCTCCTCTACCCATGGTCCCACCAGCACCTGTTGATCTTCCCCCTGATCTCCCTACCCACCAGGGTAATCCACAAGATCATGAGGGAGGCTCCAAGATGCATCCTTGTGGCCCCATGGTGGCCTTGACAGCACTGGTTTCCCATTTTGCTTCACCTATCCAAGGACTCCTTTCTTCACTTCCAGGCAGCACCGGATCTTCTCCTTGCTCAAGGGGGTCTGGTACTGTACCACAATGTACCACATCTCAAGCTCACGGCATGGAGAATCCTGTGACAGTGCTCAGACACAGGATAGACCATGTATTGCTGAACTGTCACAAGCTTTCCACTCGTGGATCCTACAATGGAAAATGGAATAAATTTTTGTCCTACCTTGATTCGGTTGGGCTACCCCTCCTCCTTCAGATTTGGTTGCTATTTTTGGCTTCCTGCCATCCCATCTGGACCTGGGTCTCAGCCATGCTTCACTGCATGTATATCTGGCAACTGTCTCTGCTCACCATCCCCCAATTGAAGGTTACTCAGTGTTTACCCACCCAATTACCAAGCAATTTCTTAAAGGGCTCATCCACCTCTTTCCTCTGTCCTGCCACCCCATGTTGGCTTGGGACTTACCACTGGTGTTGGCCAAGCTTTCCAGGAAGCCATTTGAACCTATGGCCACGTGCAGCTTGCAGCATCTTTCCTGGAAAAAGCTTTTCTGGTCACCATTACATCTGCTAGGAGAGTGAGTGAACTGTTGGCCCTTCGCTGTGATCCCCTCTACCTGGTGTTCCACCAAGACGGTGTCTCCTTGGCTCCTGATGCATTCCTGCCCAAGGTAATCTCAGAGTTTCACTTACATACTGTCATGCCTGCCCCCGACCCAGTGCCTAGAAGCCTGGAAAGGGAGAATTTGACACCAGAGGCACCCACAAACCCGGCACCTGGGAGCCTAGAAAGCGAGGACTCGGCACCTTTAAGACCATCTGGGGTGCCAGAGTCCTCAGGGAACCTAAGTGCTGGGGAGGGTGAACTCCCAACTATGAGGCAACGGGCACCTGAAACAGATCAGGCCAGACCAAGCATGGCTGAATCACCACCCGACTCACCCCCACGTGTGGGCCAGCTGCGAGACTGCAGGCGCCGAGATCTGGTGGCTAGGCGAAAAGAAGTGTGCGTGCGTGGATGACAGTCTGAGTCCTGAGTACTAGCCAGAGCCAGGACCTCACAACAGCCTGCTAATTGTTTAATGAGCCAGCACGGTATTTGAGGACATCGTCAGCCGTGAACAAACCGTGCTGGCAAACTTGTCATTAGACCACCAGCTTGCACCTCCTGCTCAACCCACGTCTCTGATCGACTCCCTGGCTCCAGACCTCAGCTCGTGTACTGACGCTTCCTCCGGCTCCCGGCCTTGGCTCCGCTCTGCCTCTGCCTCGGACTTTGACTACCGGTATGACTGACGACGGCTTTGCTTACTGAATTGGAACCTGTTTGCCCGGACTTCTGTTGACTACTCTGGCTGACCTCTGGAACTCTCTCTGACTCTTCTCCTGGACTATCCTCCTGTAGCCAGCCCTCAGGCCCCATCGTGACACATACAGACATCGTTCTTCTGGTATTTTTTCCCAACTCCGAGGGATGATACTGAATGTCGCCTCCACACCCTAGATATAAAGTGGGCCCAGCTCTTCTACCTGGACAGGACTAAAGCTTTTTGGAAGTCTCCATCCCTTTTTGTCTCCTATGCTGTACCTGCGCTTGGGTGCAAACTTTCATTGCAGTGTCTGTCCAAGTGGATTGTGGAGATGATCAAGCTTTGCTACCTGATGGCCAAGAAGCCGCTCCCAGGACTGCTTTGTGCGCACTCCACCTGAGCCATGGCCATGTCCACAGCCTTCCTAAAGGGCACACCACTCCATGACATATGCAGTGCAGCAACTTGGGCCACCGCTCACACATTTGTGAGGCATTATGCCCTGGATGTGCGTTCTTCATCAGCGAACTGCAGTGGGATGGTCTGTGTTGCAGTGAGAGTGTCTAAGGACCTTCCAGCTCCCTCCTCCAGGTAGGCATCCTTTTGCTTGTTACTCTTCCAGAGGTGTGATGTACAGAGACCACAAAGAAGATAAACTGGTTGCTTACCTGTGACTGATGATCTTCAAGTGGTCATCTGTGCATTCACACCACCCACCCTCCTTCCTCTCTGCTGTTGGTCCCTTTTTTCCTCTTTGCTCTGAGACTGATGGCAGCAGTCAGAAGCAATTGGCGGGATTGTTGTGCCCCTCCTGTAGTCATGCACACTGCAGCCCTGCGCGTGACTCAGGAGCAGACACGAAAATCCTTTTTGCTTTCCATTATACCAATCAGGGTCGGTGCAGGCGCACTATATCCCAAAGGTGTGAATGCACAGATGACCACTCAAAGATCATCAGTTACAGGTAAGCAACCTGTTTTTTACAGGTAATGTTCCTTGTATCCTTCAGTTGCTCTATTGTGAGGAAAAGTCTATTATCTAAATTCCTACTCCAGGTGGACATAGTGGTATCTGAAATTTACAGATGAAACAAAACAAGTGCTATTGATATCTTGAAGAAGGAAAACAAAAATTTAATGACAGGTTGATACATAATAGTAGATAGATTTGGAAGCCCCAGCCGTAATCACAAGGTGGAGGAGGAGATATATTGTGGAATACCCAACAAATTTCTAAAGAATTTGACTTGAAAAAAATCAAGACATTCTATATGACCAGTATATGACAACCAAATGTATAATTGCTCTATAAAGGATCATAAGTGCTGGTACAAATTGCCCTCCTTTGCAATAAAATAATTTTTTAAAAGAAAATAAAGGAGGAGTTTAACTTCTGTGTTAACATATGGATATGCAAATCTCAAGAGAGATCTTGTGAAAACATAACCCCAAGGTACTTGAAATTTCTTACTATCTCAATTGAATTTCCCTGCAAGGATATAGAAAGCATCCTTTGAGGTTTGGATTTAGAGAAGAGTGGTGCCTTTGCTTTATCGAAGTTTATTTCTAAATATTCTTTGATGCTGAAATCATAAAACTCATTCAGTATTTTCACTAAACCTGAGAATGTATGGGCTAATAAAACTAGATATTCTTCCTATGCTAAATAAGGTACAGGCTGATCACTTAGCTGAAGAGAACAGGATCTACAGTCCTAGCTAGGAAGAAAATCATTTATATAAAAATGATACACCTGCCTAACACCTCTTCTTACCCTGATTGGGTCTGAGAGGGTGGAGCTTCCTGGTATACGAATATTTTCAGAATATAGATTCCTCATAAACGGCAGCAATCTGCAAGGCATACCCATGTTGAAAAGTTTTTCCCCAAAGTGTAACAAGAGATACAGAATCTAATGTATCCCAGAGATCAGTAAACAAAGAGTAAAGTACACTGCCAGCACCTTTTGTATATTTATATTTGTATATTTATAGAGAAATAACATGAAACAATGATGCAAGCAGGAAGGTTTTTTCCTGAATCCATATTGAGCATTGTTTAAGATGGCTGAGTTCTCCATCCATACTTTCAGCCTGCTGGCTAAATGGCTAGCATAAAGGTTGCCTATAGCAGAGATTAAGCTTATAGGGCAGTAGTTAGTGGGATTGTCTTTTGTTCCTTATAAAAAAAAAACAGAATTATAATTGCTAATTTCCAATTGTCAGATATTTCTTCAGTCTGATTTACCTCAGTAAATAATAATGCCAGAGAGGAAGCTCACCAGTCTGGGTCAAGTTTAAGTAATTTGGGTAGAATATTATCACAACCTGGAGACTCCCAAGGTTTTAAAGATTTTATTACACTACTTCCTTTTTTGAGACATCTTGGCTTTTTGGCTAAGATCAAAGTCTGTAATTTGTTCCCTCCCTCCTTCCCTTCCTCCCTCCCTCCCTCTGTGTGTGTGTGTGTGTGTTAGTAATAAAAATGGTAAAACCTGATACTTGTACTGGAGGAAGTTCCTTGATAAACTTAACCATGAACCTGCTGCTTTGAAGCACTCTCCCTTATAGTCCTGGAGAAAAAGAGGTGGGGAGTTCCTAGCCTTTGCTGATATGCAGTCACTCAGTCATACATCCTGTAGTGGATCTTTAGAGTGAGCTTGGAGTAGTCTGTTCTCTATTTATATTAAATACAGTCTTTGCTAAAATGCAAGAATAGGCTTTTTCAAAGGTATGCCATCAAAAGGGGGGGGTTGTCTTATATTCACATACAAGTTGGAGTTCTGTCCAATAATAATTTTGTGTGTGCAGGTAACACTTTTAAGGGGGTCATCTTACACTGAGTGTTGTCTTTCTTTCAAGTAAGTACAGGTATTAATTTGTCTTGAGTGGTGGCTGCAGTTAATTTAAGGATTTTGTTTTCTCTGGGGAAGTATGTGGATTGAGCATGTATCAAATGCTCAGCTAAGATCAGAGAAACACCCAGAATATTTACAAAATCCTCCATCTGCACTATTACAAAGGTTCTTAGAGGATGGACAGGTCATTCACCCACTGCTGTGTTTACATATTGCATCTCTCTGACCTGCTCTCATAGTGCTTGCATTATCTCCTGTCTGTTCTCCTGCTATAGTTTGTTGAAGAGGACAGTGACTTGGACATTTCTTCTTTTGAGGAAATCACCCAGCATCTGGACACCAACAGCACCCCAAAGAAGCAGCAAGTGGTGAGAGGCAGCAGAGACACAGCTGGATCTCAGACCACCAGCTTCTGGGGTTCCAGCAGCACAACAACTGATGCCTGGTGATTTTTGCCCCTGTAGTTGGGCTGTGTCAGAAAATGCAAGCCATTTGAGATGGAACTGCACCCTGCAGCAAATCAAAGTTCACAAACCAGCAAAAGGAATGCAGGACTTGCAAAGGGATCATGTGAACAGAGGACATAAGAACATAAGAGAAGCCAACGCTGGATCAGGCCAATGGCCCATCCAGTCCAACACTCTGTCACACAGTGGCCAAAAATACCAGGTGCCATCAGGAGATCCAGCAGTGGGGCCAGGCCATTAGAAGCCCTCCCACTCTTGCCCCCCCCAAGCACCATGAATACAGTGCATCACTTGCCCCATACATACATACTCAGACAACATAATATGGACATAGGTGTTTCCACTGGGCTGTAAGCTATTTGCTTCCTTTGAGATCATTCATATGATGAGCCTCAGAAGAATAAGACTGAACTATACTTTTCTCTGAGAGAGGTTCCCTGCATAGACTTGTGCCCTTGTGGTCCCTTTGGTGGATGCATTTCATCCCACATAAACTTGTTACCTTTTGGATAGAACTTTGTAGCATCACTCTTCTACACGGAGACTAAAGAAATAACTCATCATGGGGGAGGAGGGGCTGGTATTTCTCACCTGAGCCACATAATTCTCTATGAAAAGGTAAGCCAGTTTCAACATTTCAGGAGGAGGCAGTGAGCTGCTAGCGGAGTCCAAGCTTTCCTTATTACTGGTCACCAGTAGCCCCACAGCCCGATAGATTAAAGGGCAAATCTGCCCCTGCAAATGGAAGTACATACATGATTAACAGTCCAGTCCTCAACAGAGCTGCACCCTTCTAAGCCCACTGAAGCCAGCTCTATTCAGGATGGCATTAGAAATGAACCTCCACGCTAGAATCCCTTTCTCTGATATCCACTTTCTGTAGCGTTCAGATAGATGAGCCCCTATGCGCACTCTGAAGTGGGTAGCCCAGGCATCACTTTACTACTATAGTGAGAAGAATGAGGCCTAGTTGATTCAGGGCCAGTTCCACCTACTGCATCTTCCCAGGGCTAAGCAATGCTTTTTTTTAACCTCTCTTGTTTTGTACAGCAGTGTTGTATTCACTGGAAAAGAAAATAATGCTATTAAAAGTGGATTGACTCAATAAAGGAAGCCACGACTGTTAGCTTCCGAGACCTGTGCAAGGCTGTTAATAATAGGACATTTTAGAGATCATTAATTCCTAGGGTTGCCATATGTCAGAAGCAAATTGACAGCAAATAACGCATACACCATTTGCCATTCCATCAGTCTGCACTCTCAGAAAGCTTTCAGAATCACTTTGGTGGTTTCAAGGATCACCACAGAATATATCGCAGACCACCAGTGCCATGTAGGCCACCATTCAAAACAACATTGATATCATGTATTTTAGAGCACTTTAGAACACTTTAAAATTGGTGAGCAGAGCTGGCCACTTGATGGCACCATAACTCAAGAAACAACATGTAATATTTCTGCTTCAAATGGCACCAGTTACTAAAGGAGCCCTTTTTGATTTGAAGTCTTCAGAAACCACATAGAACAAGGCTGAGTAGTCCTTTTTGTCTCAAATGAATTGTACAGAAGTGTACAATTTCCCCATTTTTTTCTTATTGTCCATGTAAACTAGAAATATTAGGGAAGGGTAATTCTTAAAAGCTCCATAAGTGCATATTTCTGTGACTTCGAGATTCAGCAGGCTCTGAAAAAGTTCATCTACTACTGCAAAATAGAAAAACAAATATTAATATCTTCAAAATTAGCTTCTTTGTGTGCCAGATATAAGTAGTGATTTGGATCCTAAGCAGCACAAATGGAGTCCTGGTTGGAAAAGGAAACTTTCCAGTCTTCCCCCTCCTACTGTAGCCTTCTGCCCTTTACAAAATTGTGGTCCTTAAAGTCAGTGGATCCTCCCCCAGAACAGTGTTGGGGATAAAATGGGAATCTGTGACAGGAGAGGAATGGTGGACAAGCCAAAACTTAATCCTGACAAAGCAGAGGTTTTCTGGGTTAGTAGAAAGGCAGACCTGGGACTGGAGATCACTCCTCTCTTGTATGGGGTTATAGTGCCCTTGAAAAGCCAGGTTCAGAACTTGGGAGTGCTACTACACACCGTGGTCACATTAGAAAAACAGATGGCTGTGGTGATTCCATGTGTTTTTGCTCAATTTCGGCTGGTGTGTCAGCTGCGTTGAGATCCATACCTTAGTTACATCCAGACTGGATTACTGCAATGCAAACTACTTGGGGCTACCCTTGAAGAGTACTGAGGGGCTGCAGGTAGTACAGATTGCAGAATGCTACAGCTTGCCTGGTCAGGGTCAGCTAATAGGAGCATGTGACCCTGCTATTACAGCAATTAACTAAATTAACAATAAGAAATAAAATAAGTAAATTAGCAAAAATGTGCCGCTTCAACTTCAAATGGAATATGCCTTTCTATTGAAGGGACCGACAGAACCACACTTTGATGTCCAAGCCTGAAGTTTTAGTCTCCTATTACATCATTATTCTTGTTTTTATGTTGCAAGACAGGCTGTATTTTTTCACAGTCCTTGATATTCAAGGTGGCAGAAGGGCAAACACATGGGAATTAACCCCCCCACACCTTTGTCACTGTGGAAATGGAAGGAGGATTCTTGCCTTAATTCTGGGGCTCTGTTCCTTGAATCCCATGACATATGATGTAAAATCATTGTACTGAAATGGGTACATTAAATATGAGACAAATCCTAACCAAACTTCTTTCAAAAGTGAGAGTAAAACTCTACTCTTAGAAGCATGCTGGAACCTTTCAGCAAGGAGTCTGTTTACATGTTTATGATAATGGTAAATAATTCAGGCCATAGAGCATCAGTCTACAGACATTATTGATAGGGTTTTCAAATTTTGGAAAAGCTGAAGTGTTATCTCAGAAAAATGCTTCTGTAACACTTTTTTTCTAATATAAAATTGTTTGCAGAAATTAATACACATATTTGTGCGTGATACTTGGTTTTGAAATCTGTTTTGATGGAGGGACCTGGCAAGATGAAAAAAAATCACAAGAAAACTGAATTTTAAACACTACAAATTACAGTTTTGTCAGTGTTGATGGTGAAAATTGTGGGATGGGCTGTTCTGTTTGTATATACTTTTTGTATTGTGCTATACAAAAGTATTACGCAGGCCCGTAGCCAGGAATTTCTAAGTCAGGGGGGCACTGGCTAATTTTATTAAAAGTAAATTAATTACCAGCTTCTCAACGCTTGGGTGTGGCGGCAGCACCCTCCACCTGGCCTTCAGCTCTGCCTGCCTTGAGCTTTGGCATCTTGAGCACCTTCCAGGTGCTCCCCTCCACCCACCCCAGCTGCCTGCCTGGCCTGCCTGCTCACTCACCTTTCCCCAGTGCAGAAAAGGTGCTCTGGAGGTTGCTACCAGGATGAGGGGGAGGGAGGGTGTGGGAGTGGGGAGAGAAAGCACAGAAAGGGGGAAGGCAAGGAGAACTGGCAGCCCCAGCAGCACAGGGGGAGTTTGTGGCGGCCATCACATCTTGCCAGAGAGTCGGGGGGGGCTGGGCTGAAAGGAATTTGGGGGGCCTTGGCAGGAAGTTGGGGGCCAGGCCCCGAAATGCCCCACTGTATCTACGGGCCTGGTGTTACATGTATCTTTGTAACTCCGTGCAGCTCCAGAGAGTTATATTTTAATGATTTTAATTGAGACTATTTTTATATAATCTGTTTATCAATCCTGATATCTGTCAGGCTGCAAATAAAATGAATCAGTGAACTCCACACAATTTCAGTGGCACGATTCAGTTTTAAGTCTAGCTTTCTTCCACCCAAAAGTTGCATGAAGTTGCACTGTATTGGAACTTCACCAAATGACATTAACAGAACAGACAGACAAGTATATTAAAAGACTGGAACATTATTCTATGAACTACACTGTTTAACAGTTTTAGAATTTGATAAATTGTCCTTTTGTCAAATGAACATGGTATCACCTAATTTACAATCTGCTTTTGTTGATCAACTTTGAAAATATACGAGATGTAAAAGAAAAAAGGATAGTTCATACAATGAGATCTCATTCGGGAAAAAGTGGAGTTTTGTACTACTGCTGAAGCTCTGATCATTGCAGAAAGGTATGCAGCATTTAATGTTAGATCTATGAGCAGGATGTGGTGTGCTCATACATGGCAAATTCATTTACTGTCCCTAGCATGCAAAAGCATACAATTAAAACATCAGAAAGAGTGTTGTGTTAGATACATCGTTACATTATGGAAGAACATAGCATTGCCATGTGTGAACTTGATTACATTTCACTTCTACTTCCCCACCATAGGAATCAAATGAGAACAAGAAACACGATGTGCATTCTGGGTATGGTTTTTATTGTGTGTTATTAACTTTGGTTGGAAACAAATTGAGCCTTAGTCAAGGACACATGCTACCTGAAAACTGGATTTGGGGGCGTGGTATGTGTTCATCCATTCTGAAGCTACAAAATACACGTGTTGCCCTTTTCAGACAAAATGATAATTGTACATGCTGAGATGATCGTTTGTAGCACATTTTTTCTCCATGGTCAATAAGACTGCAAGAAATGCCCTTGAAAAGGGCTGGTGTGTGCATATTGCAGAAAAGCAGAGCATAACTATTTTAACATACATATAATCTAGTGAAAAGTGCAACTTGCTATCACTAAAGGAGAATCAAATTTGGAAGAAGTGCCATCTCAGGGTTCTACTGTCTTCAGAGAACATGAATATCTTGCTTACTATGCTTACGACCAACTTGCAGTTTTATACAAAAGATGTGTCACACTTCCATGTGACTAAAATTTCTAAAGCTAGAAAGTTTCTTGGTATGCGCTACGAGAGTATGACCTAAAAAAGCAGCCCTCCTATTGAAACAGATTTTGTTTTCCAATGGACTTGTTTGCAGGATACCTATGTCATGGGCAGCAGTTTTGCTGGGCCTACATGTTGGATTGGAGCCATTCAAACTTGAGGTTTAACAATTGTATCCCTGTTTTCAGAAGTTTGCTTTCAAGGTGATTTACAGGGGATATGCATAATACAGATAAAAATTAACTGAGTATTCCAGCAGGAGAGTCCTTGTTCACTCCCTCTCCTTCCACAGAATGGCTAATAGGTGCCAATACAGTCTGAGAAGGAGGGTCCACGTGATATTCCAGGCAGGCTGGCGGAAGCAGCCTTACCTTCTCTCCCTCTCCTGCAGAATCTTCTGATTCCCTGAAGAATGTCTGTCCAGGTCAGAGGTCCCCAACATGGTGCCTAAGGGCACCATGGCACCTGCTGACACCTCTCCTGGTGTCCATCAAGTGTTTTTAGAAAGTGGGTAGGGCCAGTGGAGCTTTCCCCAGCAGGGCTTCTGACTGGCCGCTGGAGATCTCATTGGCTGTGCAGGTTTTTTAAAACTGCTTCAGCAGACCTTGACTTGTATTGCCCAGGAAAACCCAATCTCGTCAGATCTCGGAAGCCCTGGCAAGTACTTGGAAGGGAGACCTCCAAGGGATACCAAGGCTGTGACACAGAGGCAGGCAATAATAAGCAACATCTCTGAAACACCAAGCCCTGCTAGGGGTCACCAGAAGTCAACCATGACTTCCAGGCTTATACACATACGCAAACAAACAAAATACCAAAAAACTGCTGCTTCAGCAGCTGTCATCACAGCACAAGGAGAGTCAGTTTGATGCAGTGGTTAAGAGAGGCAGACTCTAATCTGGAAATCCTGGTTTGATTCCCCACTCCTTCACATGCAGTCAGCTGGGTGACCTTGGGTCAGTTACAGTCTTCCCAGAGCTCTCTCACCCCCACCTACCTCACAGGGTGATTGTTGTGGGAAGAGAAGGGCAATTGTAAGCTGCTCTTGAGACTCCAAGTGAAGGGTGGGATATAAATCCAGCTCTCTTCCTCTGAAGGTAAGCTATGTGTATGCAAGAAAATACTTTTTAAAATAGAGCTGTTTAATAGAGCTTCTGCTTGCATGTTGAAGAGTTACTATTAGAGTTATGCATGAGTCTAGCCAGTTTGGTGTAGTGGTTAAGTGCGTGGACTCTGGAGAACTGGGTTTGATTCCTCACTCCTCCACTTGCAGCAGCTGGATGACCTTGGGCAAGCCATAGTTTTGTCAGAGATGTTCTTGAAAAAAGAGCAGTTTCTATCAGAGCTCTCTCAGCCCCACCTACCTCACAGGGTGTCTGTTGTGGGGAGGGGAAGGGAAAGGAGTTTGTAAGCCACTCTGAGACTCCGAGTGAAGGGCAGGGTATAAATCCAATCTCCTCCTCCTCCTCCTCCTCCTCTTCTTCTTCTGTTTTGTGATTGGCTCCGCCTTCTGTGGCAGCCATTTTGTGGTTGGCTTCACCACCTTCTGCAGCTGTTCTTTTAGCTGTTCCCACCACCTTGTGTCAGAATCCCAAAGGTGCCTGCCAGCTCAAAAGAGTTGTGGGGATCCCTGGTCTAGCTTGTGAGAAAGTGATAACATTTCCATACACAATAAATAACTGGACTTGATGAAAATTAATTGTGAATGTAAAATCAAATCAGTAAGAACTGCTCTTGAAAACTACAGTAAAACAGCTCAAGCAATATACAAAAACTGCAAGTTTAGAAGTATTCATTGTTCAGGAGGGCTTTTCTGTGATGATGCCTACTAGAATTAAGTAGTGGCACCTTTGTTCAGTGCCCTTCCAAGTCCTTATCTTTGTGTGCCAGCCCACCCCATTCAGCCAGAGAAAGAGGGAGTGGAGCCTCAGGAACAGACTAGTGCGTATCTCCAGATGAAGGGCAGAATTGGTGGGAATCAGTGCAACCTTATACACGGGGAGGGTGGGGTACAAATTGAATAAATAATCAGAATAATAACACGTGAGTACTAGCACCTCTTCTTTTTTTAATAAAAAAGTACTGTGTTTATGGCTCTCTTCATGAATTCAGTGCTCAGAATATGTTCTTCTCCGGATGTATTAAAAGGAACCAAAATCACAATTTTATAACCTTAAATAGCTAAAGAATAATCATACAAAGCTTTACAGGAATATTCAAAGTACTAAAATTATTATCTGTCAAATGTCTATACACTTCTAAAATAGCATGTTATAAATGTATAAAAACAATTAAAGGGTTGTGCAAATTCTGCTGGACTTGGCTGTATTATCGTACATATTTCCAAGATACATACAATAAGATTTAAAGACAAAACAGTGTTCTGAATTAACCACACGGTGGTGCTATTTTCGTTACTTTGATGTGCAGCTGAAAATGCAAGAGTGGTCCACTGTGACTGCACAAGCTTTTATATAAAGTTAAGAACCCTAAAAAGTATATGATTATTCCCAGTATTATTCCAGTGGAAGTTTCTCATACAGGATGTGTGAGCCTCTAGCTAGCTAGCTGAGTATGATCAGTGACTAATAGGAGAGAGAAGAAACACTTTTTTGCCATCAAGTCACATCCAACATGGCAACCCCACAAGGTTCTCAAGGCAAAAGATATTCCAAGGTGGTTTGCCATTGCCTGCCTCTGTGTAGGAAGCCTGGGCTTCCTTGGTGGTCTCCCATTCAAATGCTAACAAGGGCCAACACTGCTATCTAGGTCAAGGCAGAAGATACATTAGTTAAATATATATATAGGGTGCAATTGAATTGGGGCCAAGAAGGAAATGTTGCACAGTAAGTAATAAATAATTGGAAATCCACACAAAGATTTGTGTATGTACTATAAAATAGCTTTTCTATAGCCATTCAGTCTTCACTCTTTCACATTCTTCCCAATTCAGTACTTATATGTTCCATGCCTAGTGAGATACTGCTCACACATCCACTTCACATGCCACTCTCACGCAAAACCACATGCTGTCTGTTGGCCAGTACTTTGGTCTTAGTGCCATGTGTCTTCTCTGCTAAAACCATTTACCCCCAATGAACACAGACCCCCTCAACTCCTAGGCCTTGTGCACAGCCACTTTTTAAAAACCTTTAGTTAGAATGTTTATAAACACTCCCTAACAGTCAAGGAGAGATCATTTTAATTGAGAGGAGCTGTGATTCAAAGGCAGAACATCCGCTTGGCATGCAGAAGGTCTCAGGTTCAATCCCTGGCATTCCAGTAGGAGGAATGGATCAAGTAATAGGTGGTGTGGGAGGGAAGGTGGCATGGTATAGCCCAATTTCAGATCTCGGAAGCTAAACAGGTTTGGTTGTTTGAAGTGAGACCACCAAGGAAGACTCTGCAGAGGAAGGCAACGGCAAACCACCTCTGCTTCTCAGTTGCCTTGAAAGCCTCTTGCTGGGATCAAACATAAAAACATTTTTAAAATTTAAACAGTTAATATGTATAATTCAATTTAAAACATATAAACAATACTAGAAAGAGTGTCAGAAACTGTTATTGGGAGTATGCCAGATGAACAAAAAAGTCTTCACCTTCCAAAGTTTTGGTGCCACGACGGAGAAGGCCTGTTCTTGGGTTGCTGCCCATCTAGCCTCAGATGGTAGACAGAGGGCCTCCAAGGATGACCAGAAGGAGTGGGTAGGTTCATATAGGTGAAGGCAATTCTTATGGTATGTTGGTCCCAAGCTGTACAGGGGTCTAAAGGTCAATACCTACATCTTGAATTGAGCATGGAAGCAATTTGGAAGCCAGTGTAGGTGGAACAAGACTGGAGTGATATGGTCCCTATGAGGTACTCCAGTCAGCACTGTGGATGCAGCATTCAATACCAACTGTAGCTCCTGGACAGTCTTCAAGGGCAGCTCCATGTAAAGCTCATTGCAGTAATCTAAGCTAGATGTTACCAGGGCATGTACCACAGTGGCCAAATCTTTTCAGTCCAGGGCAAGCAGCATCTGGCTCACCAGCCAAAGCTGCTGAAAGGCACATCTGGCCACTGCTGCTACCTATTTGTCCAACAAGAGGCCCTGTTCCAGGAGAACCCCTAAACTACAAAGCTGCTTCTTTAAGGGGAGTGCAACCCCTCCCCATTTCCTGGATCAGACCTCCCTCCACACACACCAGTAGCACCTTCATTTTGTCAGGATTAAGTTTCAGATTGTTAGCCCTCATCCATTCCAAAACTGCCTCCAGCTACCTGTTTATGATTTCCAGAGCCTCCCTGGGATCTGCTGGTAACATGAGACAGAACTAATAGGAATGCACTCCCCCAGTCCATCTCCCAGTACTGTTATCCACCAGGGCAACTAAGACTGTTTCAGTCCCACAACCAGAGCTAAAACCAAACTGGAACAGATCTAAACAATCCACTTAATTCAGGAATTTCTGAAGTTGGTCAGCCACCACTTGTTCAATCACCTTGCTCAAGAAAAGGTACCTTTGGTGCTGAACAGTAGTTATTCTACTCTCCTGGGTCCAGAATAGGTTTCTCTAGGGGTGGATGCACCACTGCCCACTTCAAGGCAGGAGTGGCCACCCCATCGCTCAGGGAGGCATTTACTGTCTCCCGGACCCATTCCACTTATCCCCCCACCCCCAGCAGATTTAAGCAGCCAGGAGGAGCAACAGTTGTACAAATAGGTGGTAAGTCTCAGATTTCCCAGAATCCTATCCACATATTCAGACTGGACAAGCTGAAAAGTACTCCATACAACTGGACAAATTGGCATCCTGGGACCATCTGCTCCTATTGCTGCTAATAATACATGGTAGAATGGATGCATGTGGTTTTATTTGCAAAGTGCTTAGCAAAATGACCACAGCAGGCAGCAGAGCAGTCTACCTCCTCTCGCTGGCTAAAACCCAATAAGCCCCTGACCATCCAGAAAAGTTCTGCAGGTCTGCACTGTGCTGATGTAATGGTGGTGGGAAAGTATTGCTTCTTCATTGCTATCACCATCATAGAGGTGGCTTTTTCAGGTGAGCTCTAGCCTGTGCTTGTCAGATTTGTCCCAAGCATTTCTCCACCATCGCTCTAACCATCTCCCCTGTCTTTTCACTGTCTAGAACCCCTCAGTAAACCAAGGGGTTGCCCAGGCTTTTCGATGTGAGAGGGTGCCTCGGTGCAATCATGTCAATTGCTTTCTAAAAACACTTGGTGGGCACCAGGAGAGGTGTCAATTGCTTGGCTCATTATCCCATTCCAGAGGTCAACCAGGGCATTGACAGGAGTGCTGACTATATCAGCAGGAAAATCCCCCAGTTCCAGGGCAACGTCATATGCTCATGTATTCCCTGAGACTAGCTGAAGGGTTGGATCCAGCCAATTTTGCCTAATTCCAATTGTTACTAAAGCTTCCATTCCATGTGTCTTTTGACCATGCTGGTCCCATGATCCCAGCATAACTTTTTAAGTGGTCAAAGAGGACTACCTCTTCCCTTTTTCACCATCAGAAAAGCTAGTTGGATCCAACCCAGAGTTCAAAAATTACAGCCTGCCTTTACCTTGTATATCTGATCTGCTTTGTTTTCTTCTGTAAATCTACATGTTCTGTACTTGTTTACTGATCTTTCTATAATTATAGTATCCTACAAGATTATCCAAATGTGACTTTGATGCTACCAAAACATAGTATAATGGCTCCATTTTCTACACATCCAGAGTATGAATGGCAGAGTCTTATAGAAATAACATAAGTCTCCCAACTCTTGGTGCTTCTCCCTTCACATCTTTTGTGTATAGATTTCCCATGGAATGTAGTACTGCATTAATTAAGCATCACTAAGGGTTGCAAGATCCATCCCTCCAGATCAAAACAAATAAGCGTGACACCTCTGAACACTAATTTCTAAGCCAGGAAACAATACATAACAGATGTTAGAGAGATTGTGCTACACTATGGTTGATTAGAGCAAAATGGCAGATATTATCACTGGCTATCTCTGCTGCTTGTTGATGAACAAGATATGTTTTGACTTAGAATATAACTCAGTAAGTGTCAATCTTTCTGGATATCAACCACAATGCAGGAATGAATGCAAACTACAGTCATATATTTGCTGGTATTTAACACCAGACAAGAGGAATTTGTGTAATTGTCTCAGTTTTAGTCACTCGTTGCATGGCTTTGTCCACTTAAGCTCCAGACTTGCTTGCTCTTCCTCATAACCTGCTGAATGGCAACTGATAGTCATGGCCTGGGTTTCACCCACCACCACTACCACCACAACCCTTCCCGCCCACACAAACTGGCTAAAGTTGCCAGACCCCTTGGTGGAGGTGGGGGTCCCCCACTATCAGGGCCCTGTTCCTCAGCCACTGATCAGCTGGCTGGTGGGGGACTTACCTGGAGAAAAAGAAAGTCCCAGGCCTCATTGTCAGCATTTTACAGAAAGTGATGTCATCCCATCAGCTATGTCCAGGCAATGCTCTAGTATTTGGACAAAAACTCTATGGTAGAAGCCAGTATTACCATAGAATTTTTGTCCAAATACTAGAGCATTGCCTGGATGTTGCTGGTGTGATGACATCAATTCCTGTGTAACACGGACAATGAGGCCTGGGCCTTTTTCTTTCTCCAGGTAAGTCCCCCCATCCCCACCAGTTGCCAGAAGGGACCTGGCAACCCTAAAGCTGGCAGAAAAGTATGACCTTCATTACAGACATTGTTAATTTACCATTATTTTCCCTTAAGCAAGGCTATAAAGGAAAGCTATCACTTCCCATTGCACAACACAACAGTGTGGCCATAAGGTTGCCAAATTACAACCTGAATATCCATGCTATACCTTTAAATCGCCCAGTAGAATGGAAGACAAGGCAGTCATCCATTCCCAAATCAATGATGATTTATTCCCTCTTCTACCTAGAATATGGTTCGTTTCATACAAGGAGGGAAAGGACAAAACAAATGGGAAGGAGGATGAGCCAAATAAGCTGTAGCTACCTCATCTCCTAGTACATCAGGAAACAGAAAAGCACTAACCTGGCCCTCCTGGATTGTTCTAGTCTATTGTCCATGGCAATAGAAACCTCCTGGTGTCAGTATCTGGGTTTCCTCATAATTTGAGTTTCCTTGTTACCAAATTAAGATTTTTAAAATTGGTGGGTTCAAGGATTCAGAATTCAATAGTGCTTGTTTTAAAGCTGACATCTTGCACATTACAATTATTCCATGTTCTTGATGTACTCTGCATTGATAATGTCAGAGAAAATCAAAGGGAAGCAAAGGGATTACAGAATTCAAGAGAATAACAGGAAAGAATTATAAATGTGAAAATCCATAGGAGACAATGTCAAAAAAGTAGGCATTGAAGGGTGGGAACTTACTTTTAATCGAGTTTAAATGGAGAAACAGGTGCCCTGATAATTCCTTTACACAAAGATTTGTTTGTAATGGCATTAGAAAACAAATTTAGCTTTCCCACAAGAGAAATAGAAAGGAACAAAAGCTTAATCCAAAATGAATTTCCTTCTTTCTGCAAAGATGAGATTCCAAAACAACCACGAGACAATGAAATCCTATTACCAGCACATGCCACTGGGATTGGGGTAGGCCAGCGCTCAATGTGCAAACGCATTTCATGCAAATTGAAGATGCTAATGTGTGGTGTGACTTGTAGCCTATTCTCCACTCAATGACACATCAAAACACAAAATGCAGAAAGCTGAAACCTTTGTGGGTCCGATCCTCCACTGATGTAAACTGGCAGAGCTCCTGTTGTTCATGAATGACGAAAGGAAAGGCCAAATTGGATCTCATCTGGACCAGAAGACAGAAGAAAAGGAGGCTGAGAGAAGTGGATAGATGGACAACTCAAAGGGCTGAAGCACTCCCAAGTAGAAAATGGAATTCCTTGCAACAATACTCTGGCAGGAGACCTCTAACCACATTGTATGCTAAGGAAAAAAATGTGGTATAAACAGAAAATTGATAACTTGAGGATGCAGTCAATAATTTGATTCCACTCCCCCAACCACATTCTGGATACTGCTTTTTTCATCTTCCAGGAGCAGTCACATGAGCAATCCCAGCCAATTAGGGATCATATAATGACTGGAACAACATTATAAGTGATTATATCACTATCAGCAAGCAAAATAAGTTGAGAATGGAAGGCAACGTGCTCTGGATTAGTCTAGTGAGTGATATCAGTTATAAAAGGATCTTGCAGTGAATGGGATGGCAACAAAATATGATGTAGCCAACCAATCATATTTGGCTATGTGATGACTTTACTTAGGGCAAACAGAGCCAGCTGAGACAAGGAGCAAGAGAGGGCAATGTAAATTAATAGGCAAACATTTCTATGGGCATTGCTGATAAATCACTGAAAGACTGGGTATTTTTGGACAGTGCTGAAAAATTCCCAAGGAAGTGCATGTGATTTCAGCTCAGTCCTAGATATGTATGAGCAATGATAAATGGCTGATAACAGAAGAGAAGGGAGACAACAGGGGCATTCAGGCTGAAAAATAAGTGATTCGAAGTCTTTGAATGAAGATGTGCCCTTCAGGTGGGAAAACTGCTGCTGTCGTTGGTTCTGCTAGCTTCACCACTTTTTGCCTCCATTCCTAACTGGCTATTAGTGAGTGACAAAGGTGTCTCTAAAACAAATCTTGCAGCCCTGCTACATTTCAGAGCTCCTCTACCCAGACCTCCTTGAAATGCTGATGGATTGATAAGGCTGATTGTTTAAGTTTCAGCTCCCAGTCTCATGACATCTAAGATACAATGGCATGACACTTACCATGCTTTTATTCCTCCAACCACAGGTAATTGTTTGTCTGTAGAAGGTCATGTTGACTGCTTATGTACGTGGAAATGGTTTCTTTCCTGGTCCATTCTCTGCCTATGTTTCATATTCCCTACCACATTCACAAAGGATGATAAAATGCCCCCCTCAGTATAGCAGCACTTCAGTATCTATTTCCTGATTCTGATCTAAGAACTACAGTGCTGGATGTCCACTTTCCTGGATTTGCAGATCAAGGGCAAAATGTAGCTTGGTGGTTCACAGGCAATGGCCAGCTACAGTTTGTCACAAACCCAGAAATAACAAATTGGGTTGTGGAACTTGAAGGAGGGGAAGAGGAGGGATTGCATGAGAAACTTCTAAGCTCCTTCAGTGCTTGTTGACACAGTGTTGCTTCATGCTTTGAGTTGCATCTAAAGTAAGCCATTGCATGTGAGTTTTGGAACTGGAGACATATTCTTTCCCAGTGCAAACAGAGCATGAATGCATGGAGGACTCACCTTAATGCTCAATGGAATCTATCTCCCTCCTCCTCTCTTCTCATGTATGGACAAGTGTATTACATGTAGGGTTGCCAACTCTGGGTTGGGAAATTCCCAGAGATCTGAAGGTGGAGCTTGGGGAGGGAAGGGACCTCAGTAGGGTATAATGCCATAGAGTCCACCCTCCAAAGCAGCTATTTTATCCTGGAAAATTGACTTCTGTAGTATGGAGATCAGTAGTAATTCCAGAAGACCTCCAGGCTCCGCTTGGATGTTGGCAACCTTAGTTTCACATATCATTACCCAGAATGGGAAGACAGTGCATTTTCTGTTTCTTGTTCCAGTCCTCATATGACAGCCCCCGCCCCCTTCTCCGCCCACTTCCCTCCTTCAAAGGTAAGATTTTGCCTCCATTTTTCTTTCCCTTTACTGACTGAGCCACCCTGGTAATGTGTTTTCTTCTTTACTGAAAAACTCTGGTTGTCCCACCCTGTTGCAGTATCATAGTTTGGCTGTTGGCTCAGCCCAGGAACCTGAGGGAAGGATCAGGAGCCTGCTTTAACTTAAATAACTTAAATGGCACTCCAGGCATTTTGAAATTCAAAAATAACAAAATATTTTATTTAACATAGAGGGGAAAGGTCAGGTGAAATCAGGGGTTGAAATTTCTGAGGTAAAATCATTACATGCAGAGACTTGAGTTCTTATGTTTCAGACTAATGACAGTTTCTTAAGCTTTTCACAGTGACTTAAATCTTTATGTTGAAAGGCTTTCATTCCAGTGTTTTCCCCCAAACACTTCAGTACATTTTCTTTGACTATTCTCTAACTCTTTTGGTTTCCAGAAGGCTGGTGTACTCCGTCCAGTACCCAAACCCCTTCTCTTGAAACATCAGTACTTGTCTTTGGTTTTTAAATTACTCTTAAGTTCTCCAAATACAGTTTTTAACCACACCACATCACTCCACTCTTCAGAGCTAACTCCCTGTTTGACTGGGTGGGAAAGTCTTCTCTCTCTAGAAGAGCTATCTCCTTTCCTTGGCCCAAATTGGAGTCTTCATCTACTTTCCAAACTTCCTTGCCAACTTCCCCCAATTCTCCTGTCTATGTTAAAGTGCTCTCAGTCAGGGCTGAATTCCAAAACTGTCAGTACTTGATTCTTCTCAGCGAGGGCTGAAATCAGACTCAATTCTCCTCAGCATCCAGTTCTCTGCTCAGCTGATGCTAACCAATCAGATCTCTTGGAACAGCCTGTCACTCCCGCTGTCTAGCTGTATAAAGAATTAACCCTTCACAGTCCTTTATGTGTTTACACAGCAGTTCTAAGCATTTGAAAGAGCAGTCCATCACACCTCATCACTAACCCAGGACCTAGTATGGTTTGTACTTTGATGAAATTTGAGCTCAAAGTTCAAAAGTAAGTTTCCAGAGCCAGGTCCTGGATTAAATGGGCAGGCTAGATAGCAGGGAAAGAAGCACTCTGGCCTCCTTTTCAGCAATACAAAGGAAGAGTTCTGAAGCAACTTATGAAGTTATTAAGCAGAGTGGCTGAAGTAGCTGCTATATCTTTAGGCAGACCCAGTTTCAGAAGATAATGAGCCAGTCTTCTCTTGGTATACATTGGCAGAAGTTCATATTCAAAACCAATTAACGCCATACTGATTTGCAGTCAGTACGAATATGCCTGGCTGTTTAACAGTATTTGTGTGTGTGTGTTGTTTTCCCAGTTGACATTTCTTTCTCTATAAATGTAAGACTGCTTCTACCAATGAAGCCTTTATAGAGAATATAAATGACAGTGGCAATTAAGAAATAATCAAATGGCACCAGCATCTACCTTTGGAAATGGAACAAAACTAACCAAAATAACACAGACCCTGAAAAATAAAGGAAAGGAGAAATGATATCAAGTTTCTTCAGCTGAACTATCTCACCAGGAGAGCTTTGCTCCCTTAATATTTGGGCCAGAACCATGTCATAAATCTTGGAGCTATTTAATCCAGAGCGTCATTTATCTCCTCTCAGCTGCAGAAGAGGAATAACCTTGTCGCTATAGAAAGGGAAATAGGGCTTTTAATTGCATATAGATTACTGGAGAGCTCTTATCTTACAGCCCAATTTGTAGCTCCAGAAGGAGTTCTTTGCTTTCCCTGATCAAAGTCAGAACCAGTCTATCACACTTCATCCTGTATAATACTTGGGGAATCTGCATCCCTGTATAAAGTTCTGTTACAGGCCACGCTACTTGCTGCTCTGTGCTTTCTTAAACACAATTGTAAGAAGTCTCTTTGCTGCAGTTATAGAAGCAGAGGTCAGTGCCCCCAAAATTAAATGTATTACCATAGAAAGAGGGACGGGTTGACCCAGTTTTGCTGCTGCAGCACCCTGTAAGCATACTTTAAGGATGCATATAACCCGCCTTGGTGGCACACTATGCAACATATTGAGATCAAAATATCTTAGTTATCAAATCCATGGTTATTGTAAAGCTCACTGTAGGTGATATTTAATAAGGTACTCTCTTTTGGACTATATATTTAAAATATTTATATGCCACTTTCCGATTTTCAAAGTGGTGACGTACCTATCAATATTATTGTAGCTCTAAAACACCCTATGAGGAAAGGACAGTGAATAAAGAGAGATATTCATTAGGCTGCAGATCTTTAGGTTTTTTTCCCCTTCTTAAACAATCAAGATCACTTTTCAATGAATTGTTCTTTATTATGCTTAATTCCTTTTGTTTAATGAATTTTCATAATGGAGTACAGTCAGCAATTTCCCATGGAAATCTTCAGTTGGTGGCCAGTGAAAATATTCTTCTTACATGCTGGTATACGATGGGGCTGGCAGCCTACAGGTAGGCAGGCCAAAGGCATGAAACAGAAAAATGCAGTTTGTGTTGGTTCGTGGCCAAACCACAAACTGAACCAAACCAGGAGGTTCATTCACGAATTGAATGGATTCACGGTTTGTGGCCCCACAAACTCCATTGAAAGGGACAGCAGTTCCTTTAAATGGGGTTTGCAGAAAGCCTGTTTTGGGCTGTCTTGTGCAGTCCCTTTAAACATTAAAGGGACTGCACAAGATAACCTGAAACAGCTGAGTGGCAGGGAGCACGCTGCTCCCTGCTGCCCAGCTGTTTTTGTGGATTTCACAAGGAACAGAAAGCAGGGGTTTAAAGGGACTCAGAGTCCCTTTAAACCCCTGCTTTCTGCTCTATCCATGAACTGCTTTAAAATTTCATGGAAGTTCTGTATGTGAACTGTATGTGAACAGGAAGACCTGTTGTGAACTTCTGTTCATGAACCACGAACAGGGCAAAATCTGTGATAAATTTTGCTGTGTGATTCAGTTTGTGCCCATCTCTACCAGCAGCTCAGTGGACTTTAAGCAATCTATGAGTTGATCAGTCTGTGCAGATTACCAAGATGATTCAGTGAAGAGCCAGACCAGTGTCAGCATCTGAATAAGGCCAGATGGGGCCCCTACTGCCTTTTCCAGTCACCTGATCCACACTGGATTACCAGATCCCTGGCTGCTACAGTGGTGATAGTATAGTGTCACAAGGTTACCGGGTGTACAAGTCTAAATGAAAATGGGGGTAACACTGTTTAGGATTGCACTGTAAATGTCCCTTCTTCAAGGAGATGTCCCAAGAGGTCACTTTCTTAGTGTATCTTGTGGCTTGGGTTGAATAACTTCCCCAGATTTTTTTAAAAGATATGTATTTATTGTAATGTAAAATACAAACCAAAAGTGTATTAGTTACATTTTCTATTCTCTGTCACTCCATTACTGAGGGATGGTAGGCTGACCCTTCCATACATAGAACAAGCTCTTTCAAAATATGGCCAGCAGAAATTCCAAACAAGTAAAGATTCTCCACAATCCCTGGAATGATGGCAGCTGAAACCCAGGCTGCCCCTCTGTCAATAAAGACTGCTTTGCACCTCATCCCATGAAATCCTTGCTCAAAATATAATTCTAATTCTTAATTTGCATTTCCTGGGGTATCATGAATGATGACATCTGGTGCAAAGCATTTCTGCTACTAACTCCAAATATGCATCAGAAGTGTAACAATGGTTTTAGACCCATTCCCCACTGAGTTCAGAAGAAATAAAATCAATGTGATAACACTGGCACAGATCAAATGCCTAAGGGCTGTATGAACCTTAGCATGCTCATTCTAAAGTTCATTCCAATACTCTCTGAGGAAATTCATCCATGCCTCAGAACCAGGGTGCTAATCCTTCATATTAAGTGCCACCATGATTCAATATCAGAATGCAGTATAAGGTAATAATAAGCATCAAGACATTGTTAATATCTAATTGTCTCCAGTGGGCTTTAAAGAAAGGCAAATGACATTTGTTTTTAAAAATGAACATCTCAGAGCAACTGTTCAGGACTCAGATGTGACTCTTAATGTTCCACAACACTCCGTCAAATGACTGCTATTGATGCTCTATGGCAGAAAGGGAATTCCAAAGGAAGGGTTTATAAACATCTGGCATATATTTATTATATTTTTTTCTAGGAGTTTGTATTTGTTTTTACATGGGATGAATATAATGCAATGAGGAAAAAGCAAATTGCAACTTTACTCTGAAATTCTCAGCGATTAGGTTGTGAGGATTCTTCCCCCCAAAAATCCATCTTTGGTGAGCCTCAAATGTGAAATGGAAAGTATTTCCATTTTTTTTAACATGGGTTAGGCATCCAAGCAACAGTTTCAGTTTCATGTTTTTATTTGTCAAGGACAGCCAAACATGATAAGATTTATCAAAGCATGAACCTCATATGAAATACTGTACACTGCAGTGATGGTGTGGTCTTAAATATCTACTGGCATCTAGAGATGGCAAAGGGGTGGGTTAGTGCTACATCTGCCTTTGATCCTCCTTACTTTCAAAGGCAGTTAACCTTATAATATGTGCATAAGGAAAATCAGAATTCTCTAGCAATGGAGCACATTACAAGGACAATATCTATTCAAAGTCTTATTAAGCATATTAATGAGCATCCAGGCAAGAAGTCCCCAGACCAAACAAATAAGGACAGATTAGACATTTAAAAGACCTTTAAGACTAGATGCTTAGTAAGCTGAAGGCAGGACTACACCCTTCTTTCTATACATAGTCATATTTTGAAGGATAGGAGCGTCTCCCATCCTCGCTTTTGGCAATATCATGTGCTGTAGTCTTCTTGCTTTCGTACCCAGTTCCAGCCCTGTAGGAGATATTTTTTCCTGAGGCATTGTAGGATACAGCTTTATAACTGAAACAGAAATAAAACAGGGTATCAGTCAGTGGAACTGCCTGGAGTATTCATAATTAGCTACATTCTTTCCTGCCAGTTACTGGATGTAATGCAACTGTCTAAAATCCATACATACCCATTGTGTTATCTTGCTATAGTATCATTTAGGGCATGTTCAGCAGTGATGAAAATACAAAAGTTTTTTTTTTTTTATATGCCTAGTGGTGCTCCTGCCATAATTTTCTGGACTACTTATTATTGGTAAGACACTAACAGCCCAATCCTGTGTGTGTTTTCTTAGAAATATGGCTCACTAAATTCAGTAGGAAATTCCTGGTTAAGTATTGGTAGGATTATAGCTATAACTAACAATCACCCCAATGCTGATTTTCTGTGATGTGTTTACTAGCAATAGGCAGGCTAGAAAAGTATGTAACAATGAACATGTCAAAAACTGCAGATATCAGTACTGTTAAATGACTGATCTCTCAAAAACAGAGCTAGCTATTAGCAAACGGATACTAGTGAAGTGCCACTGTATCTGATGTCTGCCCATTCACATGAAAAAAAATCAAGCTAACCATGACTCCATAACCATTTTTCTCCCAGCCTGCCCCAGCGTGGATCCATATGGTAAGAAAATGGCATCAGGCTACAGAATGCAGCAAGGTGGAAACAGAGTTCCTCACCTGCATGTTCCATTTTCTATATGTGTTTCTGAATGTGAGTCCATACATGCTCACTTCCCTGATTTCTCTGTGAATAAGTAGTTGTGAACCTCATGTCTAATTTGCCCATAAATTGGATATCCCATGATAGAACTAATATAATTTGTTGGCCTATGAAACAGAGCAGCCACCTTAGCCTACCCCATTATGATAACAGTTTCCCAAGTAAATACAGTCACTCACTGGGTCTTTTCTGGTACCAGTCCTCTGCAGGCAATGCACATCATGATGCCTCCAACCAAGGCCAAGCCACCAGCAACCCATCCCACAAAGAGGGCAGAACCAAACGTATACCTACGAAATAAAGAGTAGTCATGCTAAGGTTAAATGGCGCTCTCTGTGTTAACATTCTGCTTTTTCAAAAGGGTCTTTAAAGTATAGCTGCCTTATAAGCCCAGCACCACTGATACCTGGTAGCTGTCCATCCTTAATAGCATTGGAGGATCTACATAAGTTTAAATGTAACTGCTGCCATTTAAATAATTGTGGGTCTACTTTTTCTAACTTTACATTCCAGATTACAATAAGAACCAAACTACACATTATTATTTTTTTGACAGGTTGCTTCCCCAGACCTAACTCTCCACACTCACAGTCACACAGCAGCTGTGGGGAGACGCATTTTGAAAAAAGCCTGATTGGGCTTGGGAAAAGGGGGAGGAGAGTCTCCTGGCTTCCTTCCCCTTGCCATTTTCCCAAGCTGAAACAGCAGGGGGAAGTCATTTGCCTCTCTTTGTAGCTGCATGTAAGTTTTGAATTAAAGGTATCCTACCCATGGGGAAGAAGGGGTGGAGGAAAGGGAGCAGCCCTGAGGAAGGCAGGAGCAATCAGCTTGGATGGTAACAGCAAGGAGCAGCAGCCAGAAAGAAAGCCAGTCAGGAGTAGTTCTATATGGTAAAGGACTTCTCTGGGGTAAAGGGAAGAAGAAGAGGAAGAAGAGGAGGAGGAGGAATTGCATTTATACCCCGCCCTTCATTCAGAGTCTCAGAGCAGCTTACATTCTCCTTCCCTTCCTCTCCCCACAACAGACACCCTGTGAAGCAGGTGGGGCTGAGAGAATTCTGAGCACTGTGACTTACCCAAGGTCACCCAGCTGGCTTCATGTGAAAGAGTGGTGAATCAAACCCAGTTCTCCAGATCAGAGTCCACTGCTCTTAACCACTACACCAAAGGCTGCTAATTGAGAAGAAGCTGTGGGCAGTGAAGCTTGGAACCTTTATAGGCTGAGGAGTACCAAGCTTCCTAGAGACTCAAATGGTGCCATATCTGGCCAAGAAGGAAGCCAGAAGGAGCATTTCCTATCTCACTCATGCATATTGGTGGCCCCACCTATGCTTAACCCTTGCAGAAAGGATGCAGCATATGAGGCAGGAGCTCAAGGAGCTGGAAGAAGGGTTCAGGCTGGGAATGTGGCCCAACACTCGGGGTTTGGAGAGGGAAGTGAGAAGAGGTGAATTGGCCAGGCCACAAGGTGGTAGTTAAACTCTGGAAATGGCACTATAAAAGAGCTGAGCAATTAAAGGGCAACCTATACATGGTGTGTTGACTGGTCTTTGGGATTGGGGAAAGAAAATGGCACCCCCCCAGGGGGATAAAGTCCCTGGGGCTTCACAGTCCCTCAAGAAAAGGGAATGCCTGCTATACCAATTATGTTTATGGTGTTGATATGCCCTCTCAATAGGTCTGATATAACAATGGTTAAAGCTCATAATTTTGCCTTGAAGCAGCAGATAACAAGAGCTGGAATTACCTTGTCTGAACCTGCATCAGTCCTGTTTGATACATGCCAGCTGTTGACATCCAGAAGTTTGTGACAAGCATGTTGGCAAAAACAGACACCCCACAAATGGCACACAGACCTGTCAAAGAAAAGGGAGCATTACTCACTTCAAGAATGGAATATCTGTGTCCAGTTGCATGACTGTTGCTAATTGTCCCAGAGTGTATGTAAAATGGTTTCATTGGGGTGCCGTTACTGTAGCAGGAGGTGGTTTTAGAAAGCACAGTAGTATCTTAATCCTACATTAGTCTATTCTCTGGAAGGCAAAAAAGTAAATAGAATCCAGTGCAAGACCCCTTGCGTAAATGAAATGGCTTAAGTCATGGGTTTGCACCAAAGCACATAGTTTGTTGCTCAGGAGAGACCAGCACTGTGTCATAGAAGGATAAACTCTGCTACTACACATGACACTGCCATACTGAGTCAGACCATTAGTCTATCAAGGTCAGTACTGTGTCTACTCAGACTGGCAGGGACTTTCCAGGGTCTTCATCCTTTTAACTGGAGATGCCAAGGACTGAACATAAGGACCTTCTGCATACAAAGCAAATTCTCTGCCACTGAACCTCAATCCCTCCCCTGAAAGCAACAGGGTGCCTTGTTCTCATGGTGACACAGGTATTTTATTGCACCAGCCATGCCAAATGTATATAATTACAGAACAACATAAATTGTTGCCAGGGGCACTGCCTTTTACTCTTGGGGTGCCCTACTTTCTAACCTGAACCAAAGTCCACAAAAGCCAGGCACTCTTAGCTTGAACCAAAGAGTCAAGCTGCAAGTAGTCTGCAAAAAGGGATTTCATATTCAGGTTTCATAAGGTGACCTCAGAGCAAGCCTCCAGTTTTCCCCCTCCACCCAGCAGAGATTATGCTTATGGAATGACAGTGGGTTCTATCAGGTAAAGTATATCTACAGTTCTAAATGTCTGTTTAGAGGCCATCTGGCAGTTTACTCTGTCTCCAGTAATTCTTTGTCTGAATTCTTTGTCTTTCTTGCTCTGTCCCTCAAGATACCAGGATAAACCAATCAATCATTCAAATGTTTAGCAATCCTTCCTGATGGTAATCAGGGATGTCTCCCACCTTTTGTCCACCCAGGCCAGGACCATTAGTAAGTCAGATAATCTATTTAACTAGCTACCCAACACCTGGCTTCTATTGTTAAATCCAGACCCTGCCTCTCTGGAAGCTCATTGGTCATACCTAAAGTCTGCCCCTACTGGCATCACACACCCTTGGGACTCATCATTAGTCCAGGTAATCTATTGTTCTCACCTGAGACCAGCCCCCAGGGCCACCCATTGGTCTGCATTCTTTGCCAATGCCTATATTCCAGCACACACATGACCTTAGACCGTGTGTTTTCTACCATGATCCAAAATGGCAGGCCACCCCTGAACTCTCTGAGTTTAGGCCACAATCTATGGACCTCTGTACATCTGGACAGGTCGTATCACCTCTCTATAAGCCATCAATCACCTCTGCTTCCTTAGTGCTATACTGTGTGAATATTGTTTGTATGTTTGAGAATATTTAGTAAAGAAATCATTATTTTAGCCGCCCAGTTTCTGTGTCTGTTCCTGGGTGCTTGGGAATTCTAACTCTGGCATACACAGATCAGATCCTATAGATAAGCCAATTGCATATTAATAATTATAATTCCCCAACTTTATTAAATAATAGAGCAATTTGGCTAACAGTATCATTTAAAGAGAACTTCCACTGCACCAAATGTACAACACCTTCTTGGAGCAGAAGGTAAAGATTTTGTGGTTAATGTTATATTGTGTTGACCTTTTCTTAGAGAAGGTAGATACTACTCTTCCTTCTATAAATGGCATCTCCCTTGCCCACTTCATTTCATACCTGCCTAATCCTAACTGTGGCTACAGTACCTTTTTATTTTTTATTTAAAACACTGTCATCCTGCTTTTCAACAAAAAGTCACCCCAAAGCTTCCAAAATTAGAAAGAACTAACAAATAAAAATAGTGGCTAGCAACTGCCCTGTTACAATGAGGAAGTTATCATTCCTCAAATGAACCATAAGCTGACTCCAAAGCCAATAAGCTAGGAATTCTAGGATGGCATTTAGCAATTTATTTCTCATTTTGACATAAAAAAATGTTGCAAATCTGTGGAAGCCAATACAGGACCATGGTTCATCATGGATTCCTCACTGATTTTATGGCATCATCCATCTGGCAATCAGGTGAAATAAAGTGATGTAGATAGAGGTTTTTTTAGCATTTGGGGATATTTATGGAAATGTTAGTCATAGAGAATAAGGAGAGTATCTTCTTTTCTAATGTCCAGCAAAAGAAGTTAGACAAGAAGATATTCTCCTTATTCTCTATGACTTCCAGTCTTTTAATTTCATTTGTCCTTCACAAAAGAGTGGCACCATACAACCCCAAACTCACCAGCCACAATAAACATGACTCCAGAAGTTAAAGTCATATTTGCTTTCGCTGAGTCTTCCATATTGCCAATCCGCAAACACTTCAGGGCAAAAACGGCCACCAGAAGGCCAAAAGCTCCTAGCACAATGCCCACTATCATCAGAGCCCTCACAGCCTGGAACATTGCTGCAAAATACATAGGAAAATATCATATTTAATTTGTAGCAAAAAAATTGCTTACATCTCTTAATACAACAAAATGGAAACATTGCTCATTCTAAAATGAATTCTTAACAACAAGATCCACAGGTCCATCTTGTTCAGGTTGTTGTTGGGTTTTTTGCCCCTTTAGGGCCATTGTGTCAAATTATTATTGACAAACATTTTTCAGGACAAAAGAGGCATTCAGCAGAAAGTTTCATTGGCGCTGATTTTGCATGCTGTTCGCTGTTTGCTTGCAGCTGCTCCTTTCCCCAGTCTACAACTTCAGCCCACACGCCATTTTTTATCTGGGGCTTTCTCATGAGCTGAAATCAGCCAGTCAGGCATCATACAGGCAGCATGATTATGTCATACAGTCAAGCAGCCAATCAAATTTATTCATTGTATTTATTTACAAAAAATATATATCCCACCTTTCTGCCCTTAAAAGGGACTCCAAGGAAAACAAATTTATGTGTGTCACAGCACCACAAAGTCATACATGTTGCCATTCACATATAAGAATCATCCTGAAAACAGCTGTGGGCCAAGTGCCATAAGGGATTAGGAGTTTGGAGAACTCTTTTAACAGTTGGACCCTTTTTGCTGTTGTGATTCAGTCTAATCACAAGGTATGACTTTATCAGTCAATGCAAGATAACTGATGTTAACTATTCCGATACTTTCAGGCACCCATTCATTAATGGATGAATGATTTCACTATTATGCATGAGGAAACAAGAGAGTTAATGAAACTGTGCTATCAGCACCAAAGAGTGGTCACTGAACATTGTGTATTTGTACAGAACAAAAGAAAGCAAACAGAAAGGTATTATGCTCTACTTTCAGTTGCCCAAGATTCATCTTATTGGTTTCTATTTCATCAAGGTCAAAATTACAAGGATGGTCTGGTCTACCACAAAGCAAATTCCAAGCTTGCAAACGTCATTAGAAGAAATAGGTATTACACATTAATTCTTAGGTTGCTAGTGCTACAGAAAATGCAGTATATCCCATTACATATTCACAGAGGGTGTCAACGGTGCCCCTCCCTCCATAGCATCTTTGCATATTTACCTGCCTGCCTTATTTTTTTTCCAAGGCTGTTAGGAGTTTTTAGTTAAGTATAGACTTATAGAACCTGAGCACGTACAGTGTACTATTCCCTCACCACTGAACTCCAGTTCACACAAAACATTATGAACATAAGAATATAAGGAGAGCCCTGCCAGATCAAACCAGTGTTCCTTCTAGTTTAGCATCACACAGTAGCCAACGACTTACTCTGGAGGCCTGGCACAGAAGCTAAAGCACTGGTATTCAGACGTTTACTTTCTCTGAATATGAATGTTCCCTTTAGTCACCATGGCTAGTAGCTGTTGATAGACTCTACAAATCTGTCTAATACCTCTTTTAGTAATGTAAACAAATAAAATAAAGCCTATTTATTTATTTATTTATTTTTCGCATTTATATCCCACACATCCCATAAACGGCCTAAGGGCAGGTTACAACATTTCCATAAATACAATAAAATCTTAAAAATACATTGTAATTATATAAAATCAGTAGTCATAGCTTGCCATAGGGAGAGTCTGGCCCATTGATGTTGGTGGGTATGGCCGGTTATCAATAGGTGGGAGATAGCAACCTCGGGGGGGGCATGAGTGGACGCCCACTGCCTCAGCCAAAAGCCTGAAAGAACAGCTCTGTCTTGCAGGGCCTGAGGAATTGAATAAGATCCCACAGGGCCCTGATCTCAGGGAGCATGTTCCACCAGGTGGGGGCCAGGGCAGAAAAAGCCGTGGCCCTGGTCGAGGATAGGCAGTCGTCCTTTGGGCCAGGAATCATCAGGAGATGTTGACTTTCAGAGCATAATGCTCTTTGAGGTGTATATGGAAAGAGGTGGTCCCTTAGGTATGATGTTCCCAGGCCGTATAAGGCTTTGAGGGTAATTACCAACACCTTGAAGCGGATCCGGTACTCAACTGGCAACCAGTGCAGCTGACAAAGCACCTGCTGAACATGAGTCCACATTTTGTACCAGCTGTAATTTCCAGATCAGCTTCAGGGGTAAGCCTGCATAGAGCAAGTTGCAGTAATCAAGCCTGGAAGTGACCATTGCATGAGTCACTGTAGCTACATCCTGGAGGGAGAAATAGGGCTTCAGTAGACTGATCTGCCTAAGGTGGAAGAATGCAACTGCAGCAACCTGGGCCTCCATAGATAAGGAGGAATCCAGTGCTACTCCCAGGCTCTTCACTGACTGGACCGGCACCAAAGGTGCCCCTTCCAGTGTAGGAAGCCTGGTGCATGCAAGTACACTTGTGCAGCAAGCAGCCATGTAAATCCATCTACAACTGTCATGCATGTGTTCATTTTCTCCCACATGAATGCATTGAAAACTCACTGCCAATTATGTTTTCTTAATGGTGTAACACAGCAAATCTACAATTTTGTATATACATAGACAGATATGCAATTGTCACCCAGAACGCTGTAAAGGAGTGTATATAGGTTTCTTCCGGATACATACACAAAAATATTGTGACTCAGTTAGTAAACACACCAATGCATGTACCTCCTCACTAGTTGCTAATTTAAACATTACAGCTCCATGTTGTGGCCACCCAAAATGCTGGTATGCAATTATCCTGGTGTTTAAAAGCCTCTTACCCAGCGTGTTGGTCCAAATTTCTGCTCTATTTCATACCTGTACAACTGTTACCCATGATATGGAAAGCAGCTGTGGAAATATTGCATGCCTGTGGAGACACAAAAGGCACTTGAGGTGCTAAAATTGGAGTTTATTGAATATTTAATAAGAAATAGGGTCTCCAGTTCCGGGATGGGGAATTCCTGGAAGTTTGTGGGAGGAAACTGGGGACAGCAGGGTATAAGGAGGAAAAGGACCTCATGGAGTATAGTGCCACAGACTCCACCCTCCAAAGCAGCCATTTCCCCCATCTGAAAATCAGTTGTAATTCCAAGAGTTCTTCAGGCCCCACCTGGAGGTAGGTAATAATAATAAGAAAATATCAGTTTAAGGACCATTTCCAAAACTGACTTGCTTTGAGAAAGAGAAGGACAATGACTGGACAACTGTGAAATAAATTTATGATGAGTAGGGGCACTAGGTAACTTGATCCTTTTTTGATTTACTTAGCTATATAATTTCTACTCCTATGCACAGAATTAAGACAGTGGAAACAGAATATACTAAATGATGTTTCTCTGTTTATTTTCTTACACTTATATCCTGCCCTCCCCTGCAAGCAGCTCAGGGTGGCTTACAACAAAATCCACAATAAAACAATTAAAACAGTAAAACAATAATCAAATTTTAAAAACCATAATTTAAGATAGCAGAACAAGATGGTAGAACAAATTCACAAAACTCCCAGGAGTTACTGTGTGTATGCCTGATGGAACAGATATTTGAGAATTAGGTGAGAACACCATTTGTAGATGGAATATGGAGGATGGGCTGAAGAAGGGGAGGCCATACCCAGACACCCGCCGCCTCGACCAAATGCCTGGCAGAACAACTCTGTTTTGCAGGCCCTGCAGAATTGTAATAAGTCCTGTAGGACCCTGATCTCACTGGGTAGGGAGTTCCACCAAGCCTAGGGTTACCAGACCCCCCAATTCCATGGGAGATGGGTACCCGACCCCATTCTCCCACAGCTCAGGCACAGGACCTCCAGCTTTGATGGATTCAGTTTCAGTCGACTCTGATGCAACCAACCAGCCATGGCCTACCCTAGTCAGAACCTCTGGGGGGGAGTCCAGCTGGCCATTCATCAACAGATACAGCTGGGTGTCATCAGTATACAGCATACTGATGACACTCCAGCCCCAAACCCCAGACCAGCTGGGCAAGGGTGCACATATAGATGTTAAACAATATCAGGGAGAGGATTGCCCCTTGAGCGATGCTGCATACCAATGGGTAACACAGTGAGACCCTCTCCCCAGTCACCACCCTCTGTACCAACCATGAAGAAAGGAGACCAGCCATTGCAAGGCAGTCCCCCTTATCCCCATGTCGGAAAGATGGTGGGTCATAAGGTCATAATCAACCACATCAAATGCTGCTGTCAGTTTAAGAAACAACAGCAGGGCTGACCCACCTTGATCCAGTTGTCTCTGGAGGTTATCTATGAGGGTGACCAGCACCATCTCCGTCCCATAAACAGGGCGGAATCCAGACTGGAATGGGACCTATGGGCCTATAATTTTAAAGGAATTTTTAAAGCACATAGATATTTTTAGCTTTGATATATTATTCAGATGTTAAGAAAGGGGCAATACAGGCCTCTTACCCCCTGAGAATGTGCATGAGATCACATTAAAATGTGCCCTTCTTGTTGGCAGAGTTCAGGAAATAATCCAATCCATGCCTTGTAGTTTGCTTTCAATGAATTTACTGCAACACGATTTTGCAAAAGACAGTAACTGACTGCAGGCCATTAATGTAACAGAGAGGCCTTCAGAGTGCAAGCACTAACACATATTAACACACAGCAGAAAGAGGAAAATCAAGAGGTAGGCTAAACTGCATAAGAAAACATTCAAAAATCTCTAAACACTAGCGAATACACCACAATTTCCCCTAGGGTACAAGTAGATTAAACTACTCTTTCAGGCATATTTACATTAACTAACATTGCAAGCTGTTGCTTCTCCAATACTTCTAGCAATAGTTCTCTGCATGTAGAAATCTAGCATTTAAAAGAACTTTTGCATGACTGGCTAGCTTTCCATGTGTAAAGTAAAGGTAAAGGTTCCCTTGCTTGAAAGCCAGTCGAATCCGACTCTAGGGTTGTGGTGCTCATCTCCGTTTCCAAGCCGAAGAGCAAGCGCTGTCCAAAGATGTTTCCGTGGTCATGTGGCCGGCACGACTAAACGCCAAGGCACACAGAACGCTGTTACCTTCCCACCGAAGTGGTGCCTATTTATCTACTTGCAATTTCTTGCTTTCGAACTGCTAGGTTGGCAGGAGCTGGAACTAGAGACAGGAGCTCACCCCATCATGCGGCAGCCTGGTCTCGAACTGCTGAACTACTGACCTTCCACAGCCTGCAGTTCAGTGTCTTAACCACTTGAGCCACCACAGCTCCGTGTAGGATCTCCATGTGTAGGGAGATTTTAAAGAACATTCAAACATGTGATACCTCACATCATGATGAGGTAGTACAGACCTACAAGTTGAGTCTACAGACCCATTTGTAGAATATTTTAAGACCAATTAGAAAGAATCATAAATGTTAACTGTTTTATATTGAAGGTTTAGATCAGACATCAAGAAACAGAATAGCATCCCAAGGCATAGAAAATCCGAAACATATTTAAGTATCAAAATAAATTGTAATCTTATGTAATAATATTGTAATGATAATATTCCAACATATTTTTCAGGATATGGTTGGAATGACGTGCACCTGTCCAGTACCAGTTCAGTATTTAGTCTAAGCATCATTTTGATGATTCATTTTAAATCTTATATTAATGCACCTGTTGTTCAGAGGCTGCTAAGTAATCAAGTTACATTCAATCAAATCAAGCACTAGAGTTAGATGCAACTATGCTTCTTTCTCCAGACTGTACATAGCAGGAGTGGGGATAGGACTTGGTTGATTCTGTCAGGATCCCTCCATTCATTGATGCTGTGCCCGTATAGGGAAGGACCACACATTTTATTTACAATTTAATTTAGAAACACTGGAATTTTAGAGGAAATAGTCCATTTCTACATTTTGAGGAGATATAAACAAGAAGACTAGGAGAGCTAAAAAAAAAACATTGGTTTTTCAAAGTAAAATATTTTATTGATTTTTTTTTTTTGTCATAGTGGACCAATGACTGAATAACATACAAATGGTTTTCCTGTACTTATTCCAGTGTAATATACTAAGCAACATATTGTTAAAACAGTAAACTGATAAGCCACAATTCATGAACTGGCAGCAAAGAGTCATGAATATTTCAAAAGTCTAGTGGATTATACTGAAACAAGAGACCTGTTTTTCCAAAAGGCGTGGCACAGAGTACTAAAGATGCACTATAGATGTGAGATAAATGCTGGAAATGTAATAATAATTCACATGTGTTTATGCATAACTTCTTGAACTATCAGTGTCTATTATTAGGATATTTGAAAGTGAAATCTAGGGATGTGAAAATAACTGTTAGTAGAAAACAAAGAAGATTCCTAACATTTAGAATACTCTGCACATGATTATATTAAGAAAATTATCAGAAAATCAACTGACAAAAATTAATGTGAATGTTTTATATGACTGAATAAAAGATAAATGTGTTTGAAAATCTGGATAGTATTCCAATGTATGTTTTTAAAACAGAAAAAAAGAATGTATATTTTCTCAGTTTGTAGCAAATCAGAATGGATAAAACTTATTTTGAATATTTGTAATAACTTTGATAGAAATACATAAACCATTCTTTCAGTATTAATACAACCTCTGTTTTTGTTAACCAGTATACTCTGTTTTATGCACACAGAATCATGAGCATAAAGCTACTGTAATTATGTTGAAGAACATAAAAATACATATATGCAGGCACCTTACTGAGATCTGATGCATCCTTTATTAGTAAACCTCTTTCACTAACATTCAAGTTAATCATAACAAAGAATTGTAGCCTACGACAGAACATAATTATGTATGTAGATGTAGAACCTTCCCAAACCCAGTGTCTTGAGGCAAATAAGAACAGTTAAAGGTTTAATCAAATACAGCCTGGGGGAGGGGTATTCACTGAAATATATAAAGGGCTTCCCACTAGTCTCTTACAGGGCAATCCTAAACAGAATTGCACTCTTCTAAGGCCATTGACTTCAATGGAGATAGAAGTGTATAACTCTGCTTAGGATTGCACAGTTAAATTGAAACCATCATTGCAAAAAATTAGAAACATGATTTAATTTTAAATACAGATTTTCCTAACATGAAATCTGTAGGTCGCATGAATTTGGTATGAGAATTATGGCAGCAGCCTCAGAAATCAGTGTGTGGTCCCCATTTATATTAATACATTGCCTCATGTTAATAGCCTTGACCAGCCCATATTTCTACCTGGTAGCCCAGGTAACCTTGACCAGCCCATATCCCTACCTGGTAGCCCAAGAATTGTAAAATAAGGCCGACACTCCGTAAACCCCGAACTTTGAGTGACACAGCTCCTCCAGAGCCCCTGATACTGGAACACAGCTGTCACCGGGTTGTCATATAAGTCCTGGGTACTCCACATGTCCATCCCCGTGGCGGCAATGCAGCCTGCTAAACCCAGAGCTGACACTAAAAATCCCATCATTTGGCAAATGGTAGTAGACATGGTATTTCCCAAGCAGCCAGGAGCTGAGATACCACTAGCAAAGCACAAGGGAACACTGAAGTCCCCTTCACTGTACCAACAGACTGTAGCAACCCTTATCAGATGGCTTCCATTAATAGACTTTGTTTGCTCACTGTGTTTTTGCAAGATAGTTCAGTTTCACTCCTGTTGGCTAATATTGTATGCTTTGGGGTTGGTGGGTCTGGAGATTGGAATTTTTGACTCTTTAGAAGCCCTTGTTCTCTCAGAGTAAAATAAGCATGATTTGTCAAGTATAGGGTAACCTTCTCTGAACAAACCACATTGCAATATTTGTATGATAATTTCTTAATATATACACTTATCCCCATATTTAAAATATATTCAGTGTACTTGTGTTACCAGTTGCAAAGGGAAAGAAAGCCAAACCATCATTACAAAATAGAGGTGATGGACTGGATCCTGTGCTCTGTTTCTCTCAGTACTAAGGTACTGACAGTTACTGCCAACATGACAAATGAGTGGGCTGTAGATCAAATCAAGCCTGAACTCTCCCCAGAAGCTAAAATGACTAAATTGAGGCCATTGTACTTTGGCCATATTATAAGAAGCAAGAGTCACTGGAAAAGACAATAGCGCTAGGAAAAGTGGAAGGCAGCAGGAAAAGAGGAAAACCCAACATGAGATGGATGGACTCGATCAAGGAAGTCAAGGTTCTCAGTTTGCAAGACCTGAGCAAGGTTGTTAACAATAGGACATTTTGGAGTTCGTTAATTCTTAGAGTTTCCATAAGTTGGAAGCAACTTGATGGCACTTGACATACACACACACAATTTCCTCTGGCTTTATGGGCCAAAGTTAACATGGAGGAGGGATAGTCATTGTGCTAATCTACTGATCTGTGATCCAGTGTGTGAAACCATGAGTCATTCCATGAAATTAATAGTGAGTAACTGTTTTCTGGGTAGCACGTCTAGAACAGGAAGTCAATCCTTTACCTAATCTCTAGCATTGTACAATCCCTTTATGCTCAGAAAGTCTGCTTTTTTATTTAAAAAAATAGGATGTGGAAGATCTGGCAAGTGGGGAGAAAGAAGGTTTAGACTTGTCTAAACCTAACAAACCCATGAAATTATGTGACATTTTAATACAGTCATAACACCAGGCACGAAAGATACCAGAACAGAGCATAGGACCCCTTCTGTACAGCTTGTCCTCACCAGAGTGAAGAGCTGAGCTAATGACACTGCTTCTTCAGTGGGGGAGCCATTTTCCAGTGCATTTAAGCCAAAGCACTTTCTACTTCTGTTCCCTGGCCTGAAAGAATCTTTCTGCAGTCATGACCGAGTCTCCTGTTCATAAATACCCCTAATACTCACTTTGAAGAGCGATATTTCTTGAAGGACTAGAGAAATAGCATGCAATCCTTGCAATATTGCAGAAGATCCTGGGGCCCATCACTGGGATTCAGACATTCTGCTTCTTGGGATAGCAAAATATCCTGGGCTGGGCTTGAGGGAGAGATGCCTATGAATACACACTGTGGTTGCCCGCAACAGCTTTATGCTGTCTGAGAAATCATTCTGGTGTGTAACACCTGATGGAATATTTTGATTAGTTATAGGTTCAAATGGGAAAGCAACCTACACAAACAGGTCACCCATCCATATCTTCATTTCAGTTATTTCCCAAGTAACCATGCCCTAATCAGGCATGCTATGTTACGCCCATTGACTTCAGTTAGAAATCTCCACATGCCACATGAAGGGAGAACTGTCACTTTATTGTGGTTGTTGAGAAAGGCAGACGGTCTGTGCGAATTAAGAAATTAATCCTGTTTCTCCACTAAGGGGAATAGCTCTCGATAGTGATATAAATTTGCCAGACTCCTCTGCCAGATGCACAGCAGTGAGTTACAGGGACCTTCTGGACTCCAGCCTCATCAATTCCAATCTAACACACTGCTGCAACTGATTTATTTCAACTCTGACCTAGAAACAAATTCAGCTTTTATCCAATCATGATATCTTTATTTGCAGCAGACACAATCAATACAATATCCTCCTTGTGAAGCTAAATGGAAGCTATCATTAGGAATGATGAGTTACAGTTTTACAGGAAGCTTATTATTCATAGGCCACTGCATGAATGTGATGTCTAATAACTGCGTGGGTGGGCAGGGCATCCCAATCATGCATGACAATGAAGAGACTGGATGCTGATCTGAGAAAAGAGGGAAATACACCACCTCTCTGTGTGCTGGATGCTCATATTACTGCTTCCAAAGAAGTTTAATACCATAGAAAACATTATTTGGTTCACTGTACAAATACTTACGGCAGCATAGCAATATAGCTATCCTTATCTAGAATCATAGAGCTGGAAGGGGCCATACAGGCCATCTTGTCCAACCTCCTGCTCAGTGCAGAATCAGCCTAAAGCATCACTGGCATCACCTTACAGGCAAGAGAAGTCAAGGAAATCTGACATAGAATCTGGCAATTTTAATTACATCATAGGGGGTGCCATGGTTTAGTGGCACAGCATTTGCTTTATATGCAATCCCCAGCATCTCCAGTTAAAAGAACCAGACAGTAGGGGATGTGAAAGACCTCCACCTGAGACCCTGGAGAGCTGCTACCAGTCACATCAGACAATAATGACTTCAATAGACCAATGGATATCTTTATATAAGGCAGCTTCATGTGACTGGTATTAGGACACATTATAGTATAAGTTTCATGGGCTACATAATTCACTTCATGCATCTGATTAATAGGCTTTATCTCATAAAACTTTACACTATAAGAAATCTGTTAATCTTTCAGGTGCTACAAGACTTCTTCTTTTGTTTGATACTGATGGTGATATAGTAAAAATTGCCCCCATTCCACATGGGAGCCACTTTCTATATTCTACTAAGTGTTTGCCATGTGCCATTGCATTTCATTATTCCACTCAAAATCTGGTTGTAGGACTTGACTCCTACAGGTCATTTCATGGTAGAGTCATCACCGCAGAAAGTGTTGATGACTCTCAAACGAGATTATGATGTAAAGACACCAGAGCAGGAATTGTCCTCAGTTGTGCAGGACTATCACTCCTCTCATGGCCTATTTTACTGGGGACGTTAGTATTTGGAGATAAAAAATAGGAGTGTATTCTTGGTCCTGAATCAAAATTTCTCCTGCTGATCTGTGAATCCCTCCTAACTTATGAGATGGTTAAATGATTCTTACAAGGTTAAAAAAAAATCATACTTCAGCTTAGGAAGAATGCCAGGAACTCCCTCTCATTTTGCATTTACATATAAAAACTCTTCTAGGCTACCTGCATAGCTTTTAGTTCTGTTCACATTGCAGTGAATGCATCTGTGTACATCTGTTTGTAAAAAAATACACATTCATTTTATGAATGAAATGGGGGACTAGAACCTGGATAAATGTGTGGTTTGTATCTCCATTTCAGCTGTACATTCATTGAATGTAATATGAGATGTATTCAATGCACATACAAAGAACAATCAAGGATACACTGTAATGGACATCATTCTATGGAACAGGGGCTACATCTCCTAGCAGCATTAAGTATTACAAACTAGTAATTTTTTTAAAGAAACAATCACCCTTTAGAAAGACAAAAAGTATTTGCATCTCATGTAGGAACTGTTTTGTGCTCCCCAACTGTTACTGGCTGTTTTGTGCAGTGTTGTGGCACAAGGAACTAAATAGTATTCTTTGTTACTGAACAACGCCCTAACTCCAGTTTCAGCAGCTCACACCTCTTTTATCTGCTCTTTCCTTAGACAAATGTGTCTTTGACACTAATCGCTGCACCCCTTTGGAACATTTGAATGTTATCATTGCTGGCCCTGCAAAATTACCTGTAGCTAATGTTGACTTTATTTTTAGCAAATACAGGCTACTCCCACAGGGGAATATCCAACTAGTTCAAGCTGGGAAAGAATGAAAAGACACCACACCCACTTCCATACAGTAATTTTGCAGAGGAAATGATATTGAAAATTGAATCATCGTAGACCCTGAATTTTTCAAGCATCTTACAGCCCAGCTAGACAATATGTGTGACACAGGGAATGAATGTTCCCAAGCTCTAGGGGGCTGGATTCAGTTTGTGAGTGCAGTATGAGGGAAGAACAGCTTAAACCTCCCCACCCCCATGGTATTTTCCCAAGCCAAAACAATGGTCAGATGAGGCTGTTTGCCTGGCTGTCCATGCTTGGCAACACTAGTTCCCTGAAGTTACATGTCACATGAATCATCTAGAGTCCTTTCACTGCTGAATTTCAGAGGATGAGCTGGAGAAATAACTCGGTCATGAAGAGTATTAGGCAGATTTGCTTAAGGCTGATTTTCTTATTATCCTTAGGAAATTTAATCGTTACAGGTGCACCCTGTTCCTAAAGGAGCATCTGCACATTGATTAATTTGGAGATGAGATACACATATGCAGAGCATCCGATCCTCCCAGTCCACATGTCCAGGGGCTTCAGTCCACACAGGTGCAGCATATATCCACGCAGCTTACTGGTACACTCAAAGTGCAATCTTAAGAACACTTTCCTGGGGGTAAGCCCAGTTGCCTAGGTTTCTAAGAAGAACAAGCATCAAACACACTGTTGAATAGTGACTAGGCACTGGTGATGATTTTATAAGAAGCAGAACAAATCTCCATACTTATTCCATTTTCATTTAGTGAAATGGCAAATATATACAATACTAGTGCTGGGGACTGAGTTGCCATAAAACTCATGTTCACAGTTTGCACATAAGCCAGCCAGAACCCATAATTTGGATGGCTAGCCAGGTAAAGGGCGAGGAGGAAAATTTAGGAACTCTCAAATTTCTATTTCCTATGCCAGCATTGAGAAAGGAGATTGTAGTATAACTTGTCTTAGCAAGGTCAGTACTGAAAAGTCCATACCAACACAGGGCCATCATCAGTGGATAAATCTTGGTTAAGAAAAGGCAATAGTAAAGGCTCACTTATCCTTCTAATTCATAAAATGTCTGTATTTTCTAATAACGATCTGGTCACTGTTGCATCCCATGTGAGTAACCATGAAAGTGCCTTCTACAGGTTCAGAAATGGACCCAATTTATGCAAAATCCCAAATACATACAAGCACACACACAGTCTCTTCATTGTCTGACATTTTTGAAAATACAATCTGATAATGGAATTGAACAAATCTTTAGGGCACAGTCTCTCTGGAAGTTCAGATGGAAACTGTGCTGCTCCCACTAATTTCAATGGGGCTTGTTCCAAAGAACGTCCCACTAGACTTTCTGCGATTCTGCATTGGCTTTTTGCTCCATTGTTTCATGAAACCCACATTGGAACAGAAATCCCTCTCTGCATTGCATGCTGCTTTCAGTTTCTTTGATAATCGGATTTTATGGTACTCTCCACACTGCATGCTGTTATCACTTTCTTTGATCATTGGGCTTTATGGTACCTTCTGCATAGATTTATGGCCATTCAGGGGTGACTTTGCAGTCAGTATGGCATTGCTCTGAGGTATCTGAATGTGGCTTTGAGCTGCACCTTTTCCTCTCAGTTAAGAAAATGTGGAGCGAATGCTAGATGCAGAATCACCCTATGACTATGGTGACTAATCAGGTATATAGCTATCCTCACTATAGTGGTTTACAGTTCTAACTTTATTCTCTTCACATAAATCCTGTGAGAGAGTCTTGTGAGGAAAGACTGTGACTTGTCTAAGACAAATTCCACACACTTCATGGCTGAGGAGAGATTTTTAGACCTGACACTCTGACATTCAAACCCAGAATTCCATCCATTGCATCACAATGCTTTCTATGGAACTTAATTCTTAATAGGTAATTCTGAAACCTTAATACATTGATTTTAGTATGTTTGGGTGTGTGTTTGTCTTCTGTCATTGGTTTGTATTTCAAACAGAACAATCCTGTCCTGTATAATGTAATTAACACTGCCTTCTTGATTTTGTTGTTGTTGTTGTTCAGTCGCACAGTCAAGTCCGACTCTTCGTGACCCCATGGACCACATCACGCCAGGCCCTCCTGTCTTCTGTCTGCTCCGAAGTTTGCTTAATTTCATTCTTGATTTTACTACTAGCTATATAATTAACAGATTCGTCCTATACATAGTTAGGCATGCCTAAGTCTATTTATTCTCAATGGGCTTAGGACCACTCAACTCTTTATAGGATTGAGTTGTGTGACAATCATAATAACATATTTTTTTTCAGTGGTAAATATGATATCCTGGCCAGATGGGGAGAAATGGTCTCACAACTAGATTTCTGGTACAAGACTGAATCCCAGCTATATTTTCATAAGTGATCAATATCTCTCAAGCAATTATGTTGAAGTCATTGTATCTACTTGAATACAAACAGCTTGAACAGCACCACCTTGAATCACATTTTCATCATCTCTTTCCTGATATTTTGCATTAACCTACATACAACCAAACAAACAAAAAAAAAAATCCCAAGGACCCTTTGTTTTTCCTGCACTTGGGGGTTGAAAAGCATAAGGGGGAGAAGAAATACAGAAACAAAAATATCAGTGATGCATTTGAGTTGCCCGGCTACTAGGCACCAATCTTACTGTTTTTATTCAGTATGACACTATTGTTCATAATATAAATTGCTATTGTCAGAATAATAAATAGGGCTTTATAATGGAAACGTTGGCAGACCCATTAACTATGTCCAAGCAAGTGAGGGGGTTGTAATGCAAAAAAGGGCGGGGCGCAGCCAGAGGAAGCCTGTCCCTCAGTCTTGTAATTTCCAGCTGTGCAGAAATACATATTGTTATAATTTGATTATTTATACTTATTTGTTCTTCTCTGAACATAGCTGTCCATTACTCATTGGAAGTGCTAGAAAGATATCTCTATCACAGCTGGGGGAAAAAAGAAAACCGTCTAAACATGAGACTATGCCATTGGCAAGGCTGTTCTTCTGAGGTTGTCCCCAGAGACCACAAATGTCATACAATATATAATAAGAGAGAAAGTGTTCTCTTCCTGCTATTTCCTGCTGCTAGTTTAAAAAAACACATAACCCATCACTCTTCCTAGGGTCGTGCTGGTAATGTTTACCAGCTACTAGCCACTTAGAAGTAAACGTTTATGTGAATGTGTATATCCTCCCTGAATAAGAATACAAAGATTTTTTTTCAAGCCCCTCCCCCCCTTCCATGAGGAGGAATTTACATGCTAATTGATTTGGTCTGTTAGGACTTTAGGATGACAAGTTAATTAAAAACGTATACACAGTGCGGAATCTTGCATAAAACCACTCAAGGCTTTCAGATTGATTTTATTTTGGCCAAGCAGGCTGTGATAGCTTTGTTTCTCACGTCTCTAGATGCAAGGTCTATTCCCAAGTGGTTCTTTTTCTTTTAAAGTGCCAGGGGAAGGGAGGATAGAATATTTTAGATTAGAGCTAGCAGCGTTCTTTGTTTTCAACAAAGGTGGAAATTGACTTTTTCTGATGATGAATGAAGTACTGCTTTCATAAAAACAACTAAGGAAACCACCTCCATGTTCAAAATCTATCTCTGAGAACTATAAATAAATATTCCAGATGCTAGATGGAGCATTTGTCCATGCCAGTACAAAATGCAAATGCAGTACAAGCTTGGCTTCAACAGCTCATGTAACAGTTCGGTGACAACTGATTTTAGGGGATTGTGAACTGTCCAGGAATAATTCACTTCCTGCATCTTCAGTCATGCATTTCTCTGTCCAACTGAGGGCACCTTCCAGCTCTGTTGCATATGACCACATTCATCATCATCCATAACCTCCCACTGCTTTTCTCCTACTAGAGACATGCCACTGCCATGTGTGCCTCATGTGGACATGTTGAATAGAGCTGATGTTGCTCACTGCTTTTTTTTTTTTAACCTAAGACAATTTCTTGGCATTTCCCCATTGTGTTCAGTTTCTTCAAAAAGTCTTTTCTGGTACCAAATAGTGAGAGACAAGAAAGACATCAAGGATGGTGCCTTTTATCAGACTGCCCTGAGATAATGAGCAAGCTCTAGAAGGTCTAAGTGTTTATACACTTACCATTAAAAAATTAGTCTAACACTTACTGCTCAACTGTAATGAAAGTATCACACTACTTACTTTGAAAATAATTCACAGTTTTTAAAAGGGGCAAACAAAGGATGAGTAGTAATGACAAAATACAACCATTTATTCTTTTCTTTTAGATTTCACTACAGAGTACAAATACAATGCATGTCTCAATTAACGTTTCAAAAGACTGCATTGTTGGTAGTTGTTTTCAAACAAATCATCCATTCTTTATAGACCATTTTACACATTGCATAGTTTTTGTGGTGGGAAAAATGAGTTTACTGCAATGTACAAAGTTCAGCACAAGTGTCTTTAGACCTCAAGGAACACTGAAAAGTTTGCATTATATACAATAGCTGTCTGACCACTGGACTTGCGGCGTATAGGCAAAGGGAAGGATTGCTAATATCACAGTAAAATAATAGTAAAAGCATAAATGTAGATATTCCAGTCTAGTGAAAGGGAACCCTTTCTGATGGTTCCCTTAGAGCTTCTGTGCAACCTCTATTTCTTTGTGGAGATTGTGGCCTGCGTCCAGACTCTGTTTGGTAGTCAACCTAATCCACGGAGCCTATAATTTACCACAACTCAGCAAAACTCAAAACCTTCCCTCAGCCGAAGGAGACTTCCTCCAATGGGTAGAAGATCTTCCTCTGGTAGAAGGGCAACTGAAGTTGGAGGAAGGCTCCTTAGGCTGGAGGAAGGTTTCCACTTTGCTTAGCAGACTGGTAGGATACAGGCTGAGATCTACAAGCATTTGTGCTCCATTTGCAGAGCGTCCCATTCAGTCCAGGTATCCCTTTGGGTCCCATGAAAAGTGACCAAGGCTGTCAGAGCTGGCAGCACTTGTCATATGTTCTGTGCACATAGCTGTGACTTGGGTTCCAGCATCCATGGCATGTCTCACCATAATAAAACAAAAGTTACTAACCTTTGGAAAAACAAAAAAACTTACACAGCCAAGCTCATCACACTCATCCTGGTTCCTATAAGCTTTTTAACACTGCAAACTACCAGGAGGAATTAAAGGTATATTTAAAGTAACTGGAAATTAGTCCAGAAAACATGGGGAAATAAGGAGTTCAAGAGGAAAAGCTGGAATGTCTTTGTATCATATTTGTGCCTGTCAGAATAAAAGGAAAGCACCAACAAATCCTGTTTCTTCAGGTATGTGCCTTGTTAACAAAATATTCCATTTCTGCATTAAGGATAATAATGGTGCTGGTAGAAAGTACCATCAAGTCACCCTCAACTTGTGGCTACTCTAGAGTTTTCAAGGCATGAGACTTTCAGAAGTGGTTTGCCATTGCCTCTGTGTAGCAGCCCTGGAATACTTTGGTGATCTCCCATCCAAATACTAACCAGGGGTGACCCTACTTAACTTCTGAGATCTGACAAGATTGGGGTGGTGGGCCATCCAGGCCAGTGCTGGTCCAAGTTAGACAGTGTTAAACGGCAGGGAGTGGAAAAATTGTAGGGAAGTATCATGGGTTTTGCACATTTCCAATCTTAATGCAAATTTTCCTTTACTCATCCCTACACAACTTTCCTGTGTACAGAGCTAGAACAAAACAATGTATCAACTGTGTTATCAATCAACCTCAAATGGTTCAAATGCTCCCCCCATAAGAACATAAGAGAAGCCAATGTTGAATCAGGCCAATGGCCCATCTAGTCCAACACTTTGTCACACAGTGGCCAAAAATACCAGGTGCCATCAGAGGTCCAGCAGTGCCCCCCCCCCATCCTCTTTTTCATAACGAGAAAGAATATTGAGACAAGGAATGCTTTCTTTGCTTGCATTGTATTTTCTCACCCCTTTGCATAGTTCTGTGCCCCTCATTAGCAAAACGTTTTGTTTTAAAGTTACAACAACTTGCTCAGAATTTGCAGAACTGATACTATAAAATCTCTAGGAGAAAAATCTTGAGTCTACAATAAGTGGAACTCAAAAGCAGAATCCCAGAGAAACCAGTAGCAATTGCAAACCACTACTTCCCACAGCTGTCTTAATAACAGCATGTCCAACCCCTACCTGGTAGTCCAAGGATGGTGAAATAGGCACGGCATTCTGTGAAGCCAGAGCTCTCCCTGACACAGGTACGCCATAACCCCTGGTAATTAAACACAGCCGTCACTGGATTGTTTTGAAGATCTTGGGTGCTCCATTGGTCCATGCAGGTAGAAGCAATAATTCCAGCTAGCGCTAACAATGAAACCATAAACCCTACAGACTGGCACATAGTTACAGGCATACTAGCGACTGCCTTTAAAAATGGGCTTGTAATATACACCAATGGTACCAAGATTGTGTCTGTGTGCCAAGCACAAAGGGGCTTTTACCATCAGGCACCTGCACACGTCACTAATAGGGAGGAAACCTGGCCTGTGCTATAGCAGGCTCGCCCTGTTTCGTTTTATCTTTTCCAGTTAGATTATTTGCCTCAGTTGGTACCAAGAGTCACTTGTTATCCATTTTGCAAAGGCCTCACTCTCTGTTTACCTTTGAATGCAGTTTTCACTGACTAATTCAAAGGGTTGGCACCAGTCAAGCCTGGCAGACACCATTCTAATCAGTTGGAGAAATGCTGTGCTTAAAGAAGCATTTGAAAACTAAGAGTAAAACTGGACAGAATATAAAAATCATGCAATTATATCCAAGAGCTTTCTTCGGAAAAGTGAAGAGTCTTCCTGATGGGAAAGATCTCCTCTTTCTGGAGAAAAGTCCATACTTAGCAGAAGGGAGTTCTAGGATTCAGCTTTATTATTTAGAACAGAACACTGATGTGTAACCCTCTTTTGATTTGGAAAGTAATGTATTGTGGTTGCTATTAACATTTGGATAACTCTACTAAATGTACAGGGTTCTTCCCATTGTTTTTTTCAGTATCTCCCTTAATAATATAAGAAGAGCCCAGATGAATTAGACCAATGATCCACTAGTCCAATTGCTTGTTTCACATACTGGCCAATCAGTTGCCCTGGAGGGCCAACAAACAGAGCTTAGAGACCAAGGCTTTCCTTGATGCTGCCTCCTCATATTCAGAGGTTTGCTGCCTCTATATTGAGGTTTCCTTAACTCACCATGGCTAGTAGCCAGTTAGCAGAGATCGACAGCATCAAATGGTGGAAATCTGCAGGGCAGTGCTGTTGGTAATCATTGGTTAGAAAGGCTTTCTTTTGTTGTTTTTGATTAATGTTATTTTGAGATTTTTGACATGTTTGGTAAGGCATATAACATTTCAGTGGTTTATAGGTCTGAAAAATGGCAGTGAGAGGTGTTTAAAGCACCAGGGGAGAAGTAAAGATGCATTCTGCCTAATGTCTGACCCACTTCTACATGCCCTTTCTTTGGCCCTAGTTGGTGTTGCCCGTAAAGAACTCTGTGACCTATTATTGGAGGGATAAAAACACCTGGTGCATCTGACCCAAACCTGTCTGGATGATGCTAGCAATTTTGTCTCAGATGACACCATCTAGGTATGCACTTTTTCGTCAACCCTGAATGGGGGATGCAGCAGGAGTAGCAATGGCCCTCTACAAGTCTTTCTCGTTTCACAGGTTCCCAGTGCAAATGGTATCTGATCCTGATTTTGTGTGTATGTTGTGTTGAACACCAGAGATAGGTTCAGGACCTTCTGCTATGTCATACACCTAGCTCCCTAAGGGGAACCCTGGCTGAACTGGTCAAGGTGGTCTCAGATGGATAGTTGAAGATTTCAAGGATGAGAGTCCTGTGTGACTTCAATCCCAATGCCAAGGAACCCTTGTCTGGCTATGCTCAAGACATTATAGCCCCAACAACAACCAGAACAATCCCGATTTGTTCAAAGGGCACCCTTTGGACTTACTTCCTGTAGTTCTCTAGTGATCTGGTTGAGGGTGTAGAAGTTAAACCTTTTCATGGAACCAGCTGAAGACATGACTGGTTCTTGATCCCCCCTCCTGCAGGGATGCTGGACCTGCCACAGACTGATGGACCCAATTAGTTTCTAAAATGCTTGGGGGGTGGTAGTCTCAATTATGACTGTATAGTAGTTTTGGTGAAAGTCTGGAACAATAAGCTGATGGAGGCTTATGGTAGAGTAACTCCCTAAATTCTTCTACCACACTTAAGAAAATCTATAGTCCTGTGGTTCTTGAACTGGGAGACTTAAACATACTGAATCAGACAGAACATACCTTACAGCCCACTTGCCAATCTATGAGGTGGAAGTAATGGAAGTGAGGAAACCTTCCTTCTCTGTCAACATTGCCTCAGCAGAATCTCATCCAGTTAAATTCTTTAGGGTGGGTTAGGGCAGTTCACGGCATGATTGATTGATTGATTCAATTTATAAACCACCCTCCATGAACTCCTAGATACAAGCCATTAGAGAAGGAGGAAAACTTGGTGGAACTTGCTAGTTAGATTCTTTGACACTAAAATCTGCCACCCACTCAAACCTGGATGACAGGTTTAAAATACATCCCAGACTTATGACGTCATCATGATCCTTTTGGTTGGATAGTTTCAATTTGGTCTCCCTGACTGGAAGTTGTGAAACCATGGGTTTCAAGACAGACCTTTACCATTCCTTTTTTGTTAAATCATATCAGGATCCCTCTGAATTATTAATGCATCTCTGGTTGAAGAAAGTTTTTCCAGACCACATAAAGAGGCTACAGTATGACTGCCCCTTAACTTTGGTATGCCTCCAGGTTCCATATTATCACCAACATAATATTTTAACATTTACATTAGGTCATTGAATGTGATCATATATATACTTGAGGTTTGGTATGATCAATAGGCTGATGATGACATCCAGTTCTTTATTTTATTAACTAAGCTTCCAGATGCAGCTATCTCTGTTCTAAATCAGTGCCTGGGTGCAGTGGTCAATTGGATGTAGAAGAACAAGCTGAAAATCTATCTAGATAAGATGGAAGTGATGCCACTTATCACAGCTGACATTCTGGTTCTGCACAGTCTTTTTACCAGTAATAACCAGAGGATTTGGGTTCCTTTGGACCCTCAATTACTTTCCAAGAAATTGGTGTGGGTGGTGCTAAGGAGTATGGCTGTCTAGCTGCACCTAATTAAGAAACTACCTTCCTTTCTAGACACAGTCATGAATCTGAACATGCTGATCCATTATTGTGACGCTAGACTATTGAAATGTACTTTATGGAGGGGCTGCCTTTAAAGGCATCTCAGAAATTGTAGGTGGTACAGTGAATTGTTTAACCCAATCTTGCAACAGCTACACTAGCTACCAATTTATTTCTGGTCTGGATTCAATTTAAGGAGCTGGTTATTACATTTAAGGCTGCTGGTGCCCGTGTACTTGAAGGACTGCCTCTCCTGGTACGCATCCATGCAAACATGTAGATCTGTTCAACAATCTCTTTTGCCTGCTCCCTTGCTTCACACTATGCATCTGGCCTTTGTTGGAGAGCAGACATTTTCTATGGCAGCTCCCTAATTATAGAACAGATTACCTGAAGCAATACACCAAATCCCAACTCTTGTAGCTTTCAGAGAAGCCTGTAAACCATAGCTTTTCCTGAAGGCCCTTTGTGGACACCAAATTCCCCCTTCCCTTTTTTTTCTTTTTGGGAGGTGGAAAATCGGCTTTCTTTAGGTTGGTGTGAGGGTGATTTCCCCACCCCCATGTATGTGGATTACAGATGGATTTTAATAAAGATTTTTTCTGTGTTGTGATTTTTTAAAATGTAAATTTTCAGTCACTCTGAGAAGAGGGAGGCATAAATGTTTAAACACATATACTTACTTCTCTATCATATTTTAGGCTAAGAATAAGGTGGTTCCAGGAAGTGATTCAGTGGCTGTGTAGGAGTCCCATGTTGTCTGATACCAAGAATGACTTCATCAAGAACACACCAGATGGCTGTCAGTGATTCTACAGTGTGTTATGGTGTCTGAGGTGAGCCTGATCTAAAGGCCAGCCAGAACTGAAGCAGTGTAACTGTTTGTTAACATGGCTGAGCTTTAGATATGGTCTAAAATTTCTCATACCTTCCTAAGAAGGTGGAGAAGGGAAATATTCTGAAACCTAAAGCTGTAGCAGTTTCACTAAACTCTTTCTTGCACATTCTCAAAATGCACAGATAAAAATATATCCATATCTACACAAGCCCACTTACCCTCCACTGCCCTGATGGTAGATGCAACTTCCAGGTCAGCTGAGCTCTAGGTTTTCCAAGTATCTCCCAGGCATAACACCAGTATCATAAGAAATGGGCTATTGTTGGTGCCAATCTATGCACCTCAATCTAGCCTGAAGACTGTAATTTAGTACACTGTTTTCTACATGTTTGGAGGGTTTTCTCCTCTCTCCTCTTCAAATTTATGTAGTAATGTTTTTCTGCAAACATTGGCATTCCTTGGAGTATACAGAATCCATCACTTGTCTGTGGGTGACCTTCATTTCACTGCCCTGCTTAGGCATTAGAACATGCACTTCAGACGGTTTGTATTTTTTCTGTCCTTTTTCACTGGTTAAGTTACAGAGTCGCTCTCTGTTTCTCTCTGTCTCTGTCTCTCTCCTGGCATATTGAGGGTTTTCCCTGAATATGTAGAAACTCCTATTTATTGCCCCCCCAGCCAGAATCAAGAGGCAGACAACAAGATTGGGTACTAACGGGCCACTTTATTAATGAAAAACACAACGACAAACATAATGGCAAGGTAAAGCAGGTTGCGGCATGGTCAAGGCCAGGGGTCACCGGTCCCCTTCCTCACCATATGGTCTAGGCTGAGCCACCCAGCCCCTGATGCCAGCCAAATAATATGGCTCACATCCGGCCAGCACAGCAACTGGGACTGCCAGGGAAATCTGAACCCCTGAGCCTCCCAGCTCAAAGGGAGGATAACCCAGGGCAATCCTGTAGGCAGTCTGTTTTCCCTGCCCTGGGCCGCAGGGCCCAAAGACTGTACTGACAAGACCCCTATGCCCAAAGGGTATAAACTGGTGCTCACCATGCCACGATCTGTCTTGACTAACATCCTGCCACCGCAAAGGTCAAGCCTCTGCTTAGACCCTTGCACCCATTACAGACCTAAAGCCCTGCAAATACCCTGGCACAAATCTGCAAAAAAGATATCCATGCCAGCCTCAGACAAATGTATGCCTTCATTCCTAAATAGGTTCACAGAGCCCGCCATTATGCCCAGATGGGGCAAATACATGCCCAACCCTGCTTCAAGCACCCTGCAAATCTCCCAATTAGCTTTGCAATGGGCTTTGTTGATTGCCAATGGGCTACAGGCACCCCACCACACCAGGCACGGTACCATAGCAGACCAGACAATAACTGTCCTAGGCCACCGCCGCCTGATAAGCTGTAAATCCGCCTGTGCCTGCAGAATCAGGGCTTTACCTTTAATCAGGCCCAAGTCATTACCCCCTAAATAGATCAACAAAACATGAGGAGGTCCAACCCCACCCTCGAACAACAACTGTAAAAGGCCAGGCCACTGTAAGCCCCGACAACCGTGCTATTTGACTGTTGCCAGCTGGCTGAGCCCCAGCTGGGAGCTGATGGGCATCCTCTTGGCCCAGTGCACTGCCCAAAATATAAAACAATGGCCACAGATGAGGATGCATTTCTGTTCAACCCATCCTGCCGGACCTGAAACAAGAGAACAAAACACTGAAAAATGCAACACTATTAGCAAAACTCACAGACCAGCCACGGGGTGCACATACGATTTATACCGCTGATCTCCACCAGCCCAAGCATTATATGTCACAGGCTGGGTAACCCATGGCTGCAGCAGTAGAGGCTGGTCCAATCCTAAAAGAATGGGTGCAAAAACGAACCCCCACCAGACCCAACCGACCCAAGGCCTGAGCCATGACAGCCCAAAATTGGTGCCTGGGTCACCATCTTGATGGCGGATAAGGATATCCTCGCCCAGATCCCTCAAGGCTAGGTAAGCTGCCAAGGCTGAAACCAGACACAACTCCTTCTCAACGCACTGCCCAATAGTTACCACAGTTCCATGCCTCTGTTGGTCAGTCTTAGAGTGTCTCAAAGTAAGAAGAACTGTATTGCCTTGCAAATGCACATCACGTGCCTCCAATGCCCGACCAGAGGTATCTGCCTTAGAATGTGCCACCAACTCGCTTATGCGGAGGGCCCTGAAAAAAGCTATGAGCGCTGCCATGTGGAAGAGGCAAGCCTCATAAGCGGAAGTGCAAATCTCCCTCCAACCAGCCTGTAGACCCCTCAAAATCCTTGGGGAAATCGGCCTCCTGCTATCCATATGGGCCCTAGCCTCCCTGGACCATCCCCCCAGCATCCTACGGACCCGAAAATCGCCTGAACAGTCCGTAAGCCCCTGGGCCTTACAGGCAAAAGCCACTGCTGAAAGCAATCCTTTGATAGAACCAACAGCCATTCCCTTACCACACAAAAATGTAACAGATGGTCCAAAGGCACTGGACACAGATCTGGGTACCCTACCTCCTTTCTAAATTCGACAAACCGGCGGACCACACCGTCATACACCTGCTCTGTGCTAGGTGCAATGGCTAGGCCAATTGCCCTACGAACCTCCGCCCTCCAAGGGACCACAGCTCTTGCGGCATTCTCACTGGCTGTGGGTCAGCCTCCAGAGCCAGCTGATGGAATCTCTCCATCTGTTTACAAGAGAGAGCATCAGCTACCCCATTATCGATCCCAGGCACATGCTTGGCTAGAAACAAAATATTGTGCCGTAAACAGCAAAGCGTGAAGGCTCACACTAAAGTCATGACCCATGGCGATCTGGAAGAAAGGGAGTTAATGATGTGTATAACTGCCAGGTTATCACACCAAAAACGAACGGTGTAATTGGCCATCAAGTCCCCCCAAAGCCAGACCGCCGCAAGGATAGGAAAAAACTCAAGAAAAGTAAGATCATGAGAAATGTCTGCCACTTTCCAATCTGCCAGCCATTCCTCAGCACACCAATGCTTGTGGAAATAGATCCCAAAACCCAATGACCTGGCAGCATCAGTATGGATCTGCAGCCCGCCTTCAACTGCAGGTCAGTCCTCCAGAATGAAACACCATTGAAAGAATCCAAAAAGTCGAGCCAAACATGCAAGTCCGCTCGAATCCCTGCTGTGACCTTGGCCCTGTGGTGAGGAAGGCGCAAGCCCTTCAACCCATCACACAACCTGCACAAAAAGGCCCTTCCTGTGGCAACCACCTTACAAGTGAAGTTAAGATGCCCCACCAATTGCTGGAACTCACGCAAGGAAGCCTTTTTTCTTGAGCATAAAACCAGACACATGCGCCCACAGGTCAGCCAGCTTGGTTGGAGGCAGCTGTGAGGCCTGTGCTACTGTGTCCAATTCTATGCCCAAAAAGGTCAGCCGCTGTGCAGGGCCCTCCATCTTCTCATGTGCCAAGGGCACACCCAATTTGTCAGCCAGGCTAACACCCTACCTTCGGCCTGCTCTTTTTCAATCTTTTGCCGAACTATGGGCTCCATGCCCCGTATGGAAGCCAAATTAGGCACCATAAAGGGGGCCCTGGGACCCTGGCAGGGAATGCGAAAACCAAATTTGAAACCATTGAACAAATAAACACTATCCTCCCAGTTGGGGTACACCTTTAGCCACTGTTCCAAGAACTGTCAACTTTATGGAACTGGGCCCCTTTTCCAGCACCCGCGCCTTGTCCCCCGCCTTCAAATCGCTTACGACCCTTGCGGGGCTTACCTCTAAAACATGCTGAGAAGGGGTGCGGGCCACCAGATAGGGGGCATTTGTGCCGATACTTGCAAGCTTTTCTGCTGGAGACTCCCTGCACACCAAACTCCAAACAAATTTGGCGAGGTTGAACCACTTGCCCCACAGCAATGTGGGGGTTAGAAGACACTGCCAGGTGTTGTACCAGGTGCCCAACATTAGGGCAGGCCGGAGACATGATCTGCAGCCAAAGGTGCAGGTGTATCTGGTCCCAGTGCATAGAAGGGTTCATAGCCGCCCTCATTCTAAACTTCTCATCATACTGCAGCCAGGCAGGGCCATTAAATCCCATGTAACCCTTATAAACTATATCAAAATACTTAAATAAGGATGCTGCCCTCCAAGGTTGCGCCTTCGCCAAGACCCCAGCATAAACTAGAAACCCAGTCACCCAGTTGGCCCAGGTGCGATTAACCCACATTTTCCTAAGCTTCTCCTTGTCCTTATCGTCCATGTCATCCTTGTCCTTCTTTTCTGATTCCTGAAAGAGAAGAGTAAAGAAGTCCACATACTTGCCCTTGCAGATTTTGTCCCTGGTGGCCGGCAATAAGTGATTGCCCAAAGGTAATGCCACATCCCCAAAGGGGAGCGCTGAAGCTGGGGTATCTGCAAGAAACCCCATGGTGAGACAGGGAGCTACAACAAAAACCCATCCCAGCTGGTGAATGCCCAGTGCACCCACCAAAGGGCCCAGGCATGGGTGATAACCCACAAGATTGACCTAAGGTTTGTGTGTAGTGCGTGTTGGCCGTACCTGTAATCAGGGGGACAGGAGCCCCAAAAGACCCCCAAGGCCAGGAGGCCACAGCCAGAGGTCCCATTACCGACTTACCCACTGCATCAGGCACTGGAGCCAGGACTGGAGTGCCTTGCGGGGGCATGAAGCCAGATAGGCCCGCCTCTTCAACGTCCAGAGGGCTCAGTCTTCCCAAGCTGCTCCTAGCACCTGCAGAAACCTTGCTCTTGACCAAAGATAAACAAGTTAGAACCTCAGCCTGAAACCGCTTGGTGGATAAAGAGCGAGTCTCCTTCCTCCCAGCCTGACCCTGACTCGGAGTGGGCCAGGGGGTAGACAATCCAGATGCCTGTTCAACCACAAGCAGCCTAGAGAGTATTGCCTGTTGCACATCATCTACACCCTCCTTGTCTGAAGAAGACAGGGCAGGTGCAGGCCACTTTGGCAGAGCTTTAGGTGCTGGCTGCTTACTCTTGAAATGCCCAGTGCCTTTCTTGGGTGCCATCTTATAAGTGCACTACAGTAGGAATATTCAAGAAACAACACCCAGACCTATGCCAGGCAAGAAAGCAACCAGTGCCCACACAAGAGTAGGCCCTAAAATGGCCACCACTGACTACCTAAAATGGCTGAACCAGGCCCTAAATAGGCACCCCTGGCCCCTCAAAATGGCCACTGCTGAGACACAAAATGGCCACTGGCTAAGCCCAGCCCCAACAGCTCCAAGCCTGACCGTCAAAAAGAGAAGTCCTGCTTATATTAAACAACCCAAAAAGGTGGAAAAAAGAAGTGGAATGGAGGCCTGCCGCCAGGCCGCAACACCCACAGCCCAACAAGCCCAGACACTACAGACAGGCAAGGTCCTGCTATACATCACGACCAGACTGATTACTCACTGCCAGGAGCCACATGGCTCCAAACGCTGCATCAGCACAAGGTCAGGTCTGCCCTGTAGGTGCCGCCGCTGCATTGCTGCGCCACTTGCCCGCTGCTGCCAGCCCACATGCCTCTGCTTGCCCGCCAGCCAAAACACGCTGCCGCCACCGCTCGCACATCAAAACCCCCTGCATCCAACGCTGCTGCTGCTGCTCACCCACTGCCTCAATCAAGCCAGCTCCAAGGAGCTCCTACCACGCCGAGAAAGAGAGGGAGAATGAAGGAGGGAGGCGAGGGCCAGCTAATAAAACTACAGGCCCCGCCCCCTCTTAGCACCCGGATGCGGCTTATGGCTCGTCATGCTGTTCTCGCTCCTAGCAGGGAGGCAAAGATGACACACAGGCCGCACACCCAAGAGGGCAGCGGCCCACGAATCGAAACATGTGGGAAGCCTGGGTTTACTGATTTCATGACTGGCACTCAAACTACCCACTTTACTTTTAAGGTGGGGGAAGTTAGGATTAACCTCATTTGCTTTTCCAGATCAAAAAAATTATAGGCTCCGCTGATTTTTCTCTGTGTATTCTACAGACATGGGGCCAAACTAGATGTGACGGTATCCTTGTGACTGCCACAAGGACACCATTGCCATTTTGAGGTCATGTAAAAATGCTGTGAGGGTCCCTGCAGTATGGCATTCCCGCACACCTTTTCAAGCACCAAAATGTGCAAAAAAGCCCAGCTGTTGGGCTACTCTGGAAAACACACATATACAAATACATATACATACATACATACACACACTTAACATTCCTTCTCACACTTAGTGGCTCCTAGGTCTCTCTCCTTGGCTTCTAGCCAGTGCTTGATTGCCAGGGTTAACCTGGAACCTAGTGAAATCCACAGTTTTTCAGCAACTACTGCAGTCCATGTTCACATTTTTGTTTCCTTTTGTCTTGACTTAATCATAGTCTTTTATGCTCTCCTCTTCTCCTGTCTTGAAATATCTCCTACATTAAGGACTTGATTCCGCTACTAAGGTTACCTTTTAATGACAAGTTATTTCGTTCACAGTCTTGCAAACTTCAAAGACATCTGGTTGACCTATCTAAAAAGGGGGGAATCGCTTTGCCTAAAGGAGTTGCCTTCTTCCTGATCCCTCTTGGGACAAAGTGTGCCTGGGCGGCACAGGGGAACGGCTGCTGGAGTAATATGCAGCTGGACAATAAGGAACACTTTGACAGAGTGTTCGCATTATTGGCTGATAGGACTGCATCAGTCACTCATTCACAGGCACAAGGTCTAAATTGCAGAACCAATTAACGGCACTAATAGCCCTTGCCTGAATTAATCTTTGAGACAAAAGGAAAGAGAAGTGGAAGTGCTATTAGCAAATCAAGCTGTACCATCCCTGCTTTATTGCAGGAATCTAAGTGTCTGTATTTGGCTATTATGAACTGACTGCAATTACAGCCCTCATTTAAAATGATTAAGTGGTTATAATTATTTTTCAATTAAAACTTAGATATTCTATTTATGCAACATTGAGGGCTTCAATTAAACTTCTTCTTCTTCTTTTTCTTTTTAAAAAGAAAGGGCCACTGCCAAAAGAGTCTTGATTCCTCTCTAACCATCGAGTGCCAAATAGGATTCTAATAGGGCTTCTGTTTACATTCCTTCGCCTCCCTGGAAATGGTACCCAGTGAAAGGGATTAACTACCATTTGCAGTATTTGAAAGAACTAGAAGTGGATGAATGACACCCATTCTGTACCACACTTGCTTTCTAGTTTCGCTGTGTCAGCTAGGTAACTTTGCATTCCTGTAGTGATCTCCTGTAAATTTCTGCAAACTTTGTTGTATGGACCTGCACATGATGCTCACTTGGATGTATCTTTGATATATGTTCTAATCCATGCTTCCAGAGTATCTCCATAATTAGTTACATACCTATCCAACATGTACCCCCCAAAAAAACTGTGTATTCCTCCAATATATAACCCTCCAGGACATACCAATAAACAATGGGATTACAGGAGAGTACAGTCCAACAGCTTTATTTAACAACATAGACAACTCAGATCAGAATCCACTTTATATTCAGGAGAAAATTTCTATCAAAGGCATTTCTAAGCGGAACTCTGGAGATGCAAACTGTTTCGCTAACCAGGCACTTCCACATGGCTCCATTCAGCTGGATGTCACTGCAATAGCTAATACAGCAGCCCTCGAATTAGACTGCTGCTCACTCAACTCAAGGGACACCTCCTCTTAACCTAGAAACTTATGAACAGGGCAGCCATTCCCTGTGGCCGTGGGCAAAACATGCAAGGGGCATCAAGGAGCTCATTCCAATCACAGTATAATTAGTCACATCACTGTAATTACTCACATTAAGGCAAAGAGTTTTAAACTGGATATCACTAATGCCTAATGGTCACTATATCTCCTTATTATCCTCGACAAGATGCAGCAAAGCAATTGAACATTTCCCGGCACTGAAGTGATGTTAATTGATATAGACTGTGCTACATTGACAAAGGACTATCAAGGTTAGGTTGAACTGGAGAATGAATGGCAGGATATAATTAAGGATGCTGGAAAGAAGGGGAACTTGTCTCCACAGCATGGCTTCTCTGTTCCTACAGATCCTAAGGAATATGAGGTTCTGTTGTACTGGCTTGAGGCCACTCCTGAGACAGACACAGTTCAGCCTGATGTTGAATGTTCTTTGAAAGCCAGGTAAGAAGCAAATGGGAGGCCAGGATCATTGCCAGGTCTGCCCCCTGGCCAGGTCTACTCTGCCCCCTCCCAAGAAGGGTGAAAGCAGAAGTGAAGCAAAGGGCCATTGCCAGGACTGCTACCCGGCCACTTCTTCCGTACAATCTCTCTTTCTGAGTCATGCTTTCCAATCAAACGTGTTTCTTTTTGTTGGAATCTTCCCCATGTATTAAATGCACAATTAGATGCAAACTGTATGCTAATAAAGCATTAAGGAAGAACACTTCATCCGCCAAAGTCCAGGGCACTGGATGTTAAGGCTCCCTGCCCAATTGCAGCACAAGACCTGCCTTGTTGAAGAGCAGGTTGCTAAGAAGCCGAGGCCAGTAGTTTTGCTCCCACTGGAAATGGACTGTGATGGTCTGCCACCTGGCCTGTGGAGCTTGAGGAGGCACAAAGAGCCTTGCAGCTCCCTCCTTGAGTTTTCTTCAGACTCTTGAGGGAGTTTCCATGGTATCAAGCCTAACAAGGGAAGCGGGAGTGCAGCTTAAGAGAATAAAGGCATCTTGAGTGGGGTGGCCTTTATTTGAACTTGCAACACTCTGACTCTCCCATCCCCACCTTCCACATTCAACTCCTTAGTTTTCTTGAAGTAGAGATGTACAAATATGTACCGTCTTCCATTTCCTTTCATTTTCATGCATATTTAGGAAGACTTTTTATCCCATGTATTTTATTTGGTCAATTGCTTGTTTTTGGTTGTTTGATACAATTTTATGCCATTTATATACCATTTACATGCCACTAACACAAAAACAGACATCGCTGTCAATGATAATACTTGCATGGAATTTAAATAACGTGTTGGGGGGGTGGCAGAAGGATGACTACAGTTTCAGTACCCTGACCTGCCTAGCGCAGGCTGGCCTGACCTCATCAGATCTTGGTAGGGTCAGCATCCTTCAGTCTTATTGACAGCACTGAGAAAAGAGGATGGACCTTTCGGGGCTGTCATTTGATGCTTCTGATCCTTCTTGTCTGACAACACAAAGAGTTGCTACAGGGATTATACACAAAATCAGAAATCGGGAGGTGGACAAGGATCAGTGGTCTCACCAATGTTTTTCAATATTTATGCTTCATGGATTCATCTGGAGCTTTGATTCTGGGCAACATCAACATGATACCCAGCTACATATGCCTTACCCTAAGCCTCAAGAAGCAGCTGCCTCAGTTCTGAACCAGTGACATGAAGCTATCATCAGTTAGAAGGAGCAGAGCAAGCTGAAATAGAATCCAACTGGGGAAGCTGATGTTCTAGAAAGGATGAGTCTACCAGTCTTAAATGGAGGTGGACAGTTATTCTTGAAGCACATAAAAAGACTGGGAGTACTCTTTGACCCAACTTCACTGATGGAATAAAAGGCTGGAGCTGCTACTAAGAGAGTTTCCTTTCATCCACTGTTCCCTCTAAGCCGAGTTAGTGTGAGCTAGCTCACAGTTTTTTAGCCTCCGACTCACATATTTTCATCTTAGCTCAAGAGGGATGGCTCCAGAGCAAACTAATTTATGCAGTAGCCAAATCGCTTGCCCCCACCTTTAATGCCAGTAGCTCACAAAGTAGAATTTTTTGCTCTGAAGACTCCACAGCTTAGAGGGAGCATTACTTTCATCTACACTTTATTTGGTAATTGTCCTGCCTTCTAGATGCTGCTGGCTGGGTCACACTCAAGCATGCGTCTGTAAACTCTAGACTGGACTACTGCAACACACTTTGCATCAGGCCGCCCTTGAAAACAGCTCAAAAGTTTCAGCTAGTGCAGAATGCAGCCACCCTCCTTCTTATTTACTGCTACACGCATATTACACCAGTTTTGAAGCAGCTGCATTGGTGACCTATTAGCATCCAGGTTCAATTTAAAGTGCTGAGTCTTACCTTTAAAGCTTTCTATGACCTTGGACTCAGGTACAAATCCCCACTCTGCCATGGAAGCTTGCTGGGTGACCTCGGGCCACTCACACACCCTTAGCCTAACCTACCTCACAGGTCCAGAGGCTGGGGCGGGGCTCTTCTTGCCGCCTTAGCAGATACAGCCGATGTCCTGGTAGGCCACCATGAGACCACAGGAGTCCATGAACAACCCAGTAAATGTGCTACCCCAGTAAGCATTGGCTTGGCTTTATTTTTCATGCCTATTGTTGAACTAGAAAGGACAGTCTCTGTCTGAGGATCTGGAAATAGGCTATACAAAAGCTCAATGCATTTGTAATTCAATTTTGTTCTAGGTTGTTGTGTTTGTTTTTTTTAATATGAGCTTTTTATTTTCAGTCATTGCTTTGGCACAGCCAGAGTCCCTCTGGAAACTTAGGAAGTGTGCAAGCAAATCACAGAGCTGAAGCTTTCCTGGGACCTTCTGCGAGCTACCACTGGGCTGAACAATGGTGTTTGTCCCCTTGCTCTGTTCCAAAGACAAAGTTCACCTCGGCATGGGCTCCAGGCAACCAAAAAGTGTTCTGTCTTCTAAAAATGCCCTGATGACAGTGATCTCACATTTGCAAGGAAGTTGATAAGATACTAAACTACAGAAACCCTAATTGGAAACAATATTTTCAATCTCTGCCAAAGATTCATTTTTTTGAGAATTATAGTTAAATAGTCAGAAATGTGTCAAATAAAATTTTAGGCTATTAACCTGCTGTTGGGGGTGGGGCAAAACAAAAACTGGACTGGGTGAAAAGTTTATGCAGAAGCATCTGGAATGGTATTCAGATTCTAAAATGAGAGGTAAAGGGTCTCAAAACTGCTTGGATAGTTGATCTTCTAGTCTAGATATCCTTCATCTTGATCCTAGATGTCTGGAGGTGAACTCTGATTGCTCATTTTGTTCTGTACATGCTGTTCTTTCCGTTACTTCTTAAGGACCAGGTCCAAGTCCAGCCCATCAAAACAAGTCCTGGGGTTTATGTAAAACCCTGCATAGCATACTGAATATGCGAGTGGCAGTGAAGAACTTTGTGTTAGGAGAAAATGAGCTTTACAGTTAGTACCCTAAGGACTGCGCAGGGTATACATTTCTACTGTAGTTTAGCAGTGGGGGCCATCAGAAAAAAGAAAAGAAGTTTAGAACTCACCCCAGTATCTTCCGATTTGATAAGTGAACTGCAACTTCCCACTGCCACCACTAGATGGCAGCAACAACTTAATATTTAGCATGTTAGACTCCTCTGAACACTCCCCCACCCCCCAAAAAAAAACACCCGGTTCTACCAGGAATAACTTGCTCTATTATAGGCAGCAAATTGAACCGTTTCATTGTCTGGAAGTATTTGCTGCAGCTTTCTGTCCAGAGGCCTATGATAACAGTCATCTCCAACATTCCAAAGAGAGAAAGCCTAGATAAAGGAGTGTAATAGCACCAGCCTGCCCCGTGCCCAGTGGCATGCCTCTCTCCTATCACTTGGAAGCAGTACATATTAGGATCCTGTAAGAGAGGGCGGAGGGTTAATTGATGGAAGATGCTGAATATCCTCAGCTGAGACTGAGATGTCCCAGCATCACTGAAACAGCAGGCAAAACAGACTCACTGGGTCACCTTGTTCTTTGTACTGCTTTATATTCACTAAATCCGGATTGCTCTGTTCAGGATAGTTCACACCAGTGCAAGTCAGAACCTTGGCATGGTTTCACACTCTTCTTGCAAGGAGGAGAGATTCTTTGCTGCTTCTTTTCTTAAATCTTCTTTTGTAAAGCATCACCACTTTCCCCCCAGGGGTCTGCTTGTAGGGCTGGCCCAAGGTTGCTTTCCGGGGGGGGGGGGGTGACTTTTTTTTTTTTTTTTTTTTTGCTGTCAGCTTGCAGCTGACCCTGCAGGGTTTTCAAGTTGGCTGAGAGGTAGTTTGCCGTTGCTTGTTTCCACGTAGCGGCCCTGAACTTCCTTGGTGGTCCCCCATCTAAGTACTAACCACGGCTGACTGACCCTGCTTCCCTTCTGAGATCTGGTGAGACTGGGCAAGCCTGGGCTATCCAGGATGGGACAGGGGAGAAATAGGGGGACTGCAAAAAGTAATTGAAAAGTCTCAGGTCCCGAAGCATCTATTGTGCCTGATTTCCCTCTATGGTGCGATCAATGCTACTTAAATGGTCCCAAACCAGTACTCTTTCTGATTAATTAACTCTGTGAACCTATTCAGTACCGAAATCACAAATGCTATATAAAGCACAGGAAGACAGCCACGTTGAGAATTTCATACTGAACGTGCTTACCTCGCTAAGACTCTCTCAGTGGCATATGATGGGAGCTCCTGTTTGGATTGCTTCAGCATTCTCTGCCAGTGTTCAGAATGAGCACAGTACAATACTTCATACCTTTTTTGTTGTTGTTGAGTCACACAGTCGAGTCCGACTCTTTGAGACCCCATGGACCACATCATGCCAGGCCCTCCTGTCTTCCGCTGTCCTCCAGAGTTTGCTTAATTTCATGTTCGTTCTAACCATCTCATCCTTTGCCATCCCCTTCTTCTTTTACCTTCAGTCTTTCCCTGCATCAGGGTCTTCTCCAGCGAGTGCTCCCTTCTCATTTGGTGGCCAAAGTATTTGAGCTTCAGCTTCAGTATCTGGCCCTCCAGGGAACACTCAGGGTTGATTTCTTTTAGGATTGACTGACTTGATCTCCTTGCAGTCTAAGGGACTCTCAAGAGTCTTCTCCAGTGCTATAATTCAAAAGCTTCTAATCTTCAGCACTCAGCCTTCCTTATGGTCCAACACTCGCAGCCATACATTACTAATGGGAATACCATTGCTTTGACCATACGGATTTTTGTTGACAGGATGATGTCTCTACTTTTTATTACACTGTCTAGGTTTGCCATTGTTTTCCTCCCAAGGAGCAGGCATCTTTTAATTTCATGGCTGCAGTCACCATCTGCAGTGATCTTGGATCCCAGGAACTTGAAGTCTGTCACTGCTTCCATGACTTCCCCTTCTATTTGACAAGAAGTGATGGGTCCGGATGCCATGATCTTAGTTTTTTTGATGTTGAGTTTCAAGCCAACTTTTGTGTTCTCCTCTTTCATGCTTGGAAAGAGGTTTTTTAGATCCTCTTCAATTTCTACCATTAGACTAGTATCGTCTGCATATCTGAGGTTGTTGATGCTTTTCCCAGCAATCTTAATTCCGGCTTGTGATTCATCCAGGCCAGCATTTTGCACAATGTACTCTGCATATAAATAAGCAGTGGCTATTTTTGCCCAGCCTAAGAACTAAATTCTTGCATTTAATGCACAGGTACCTGTATCTTCTGGGACCACGGTAATTTGATTCACTAAATTGGCCAACTTGTAAAAGCATGGCATAGGCCCCGTCCACACGGAGCATTTGCCCCGCTGAAGTCACGGGAGCCCTGTGGACTTTCCGTGCGTGTTCATACGAGCACATCTGGGAGGCATAGGGCTCCCGTGGCCAACCCGCGGCTTCCCTCCGAAAACGTGGGGTAAAAAACTAGTAGGTCCGAGGTACTAGTTTCTGGAAACCCCGGGGCAAAGGCTGGCGTCTGATCGCGGGAGCGCCGGTATCCCACGGCTTCCGACGCCTGCCCATGTCCCCGGGGTTTCTGGATGTTGTAAGTTTCCCTGGGATGTGCACCAACGCTGGACAGAGCATGCGCACACACAAGTCACTGACAGCGGCCCGCCCCCCCCAACAGCGCATGCACATTTCGCACTTGCATGGTCTGCTGTGCTGCTGTTTTGCCACGCTGCAGCAGCGCAGTGTGATCGCGGTGCGGAGCTGGCACATGGCAACCCGGTGGCCTGTGAGATCGGGCTACCGCGCCTTATTTAGCTCAGGGGCAAACTGCCACACCTCCCCCGCGCGTTTTCTGGCCCGTGTGACCGGGGCCATAATTTGTCATTTGTTTCTTCTTCAGTTGTGAAGACAGATTCATCTTTTAAATGACTGACATTCAATAGAACATATTGCCTGTTTTTTTGTTTCTGTGCAGTTAGTGGCACTTATTCAAGAACAGATCTCAAGAACTGATTGCAAGACGGGCTACATTCACAAGTCAACACTGAGACAGAAAAGTAATAAGTCTCAATTCAAAAATCTCAAACTTCTTTGCATTTTCCTATATCCCTTTTTAAAACTCAGAGGGGGTGGAAGTGGAAAACACTCACAGTGGCAAGAATGTTTAATCCTCATGAGAAAAAAACAGTGTAATAATGTGAACAGACACATCCAGATTAATTCAGACACAATTAAACAATTTGCCAAACACTCGGCTCCCTGCTTCTAACCTGCAAGGAGGATCTGAGCTGAACCAGCAGATGGGAGTTTCTTAAAAGTGAAATACTGAAGGCACAATCACAAACGATTCCTATGAAAAGGAAAAATGGGAGGAGCCTAAAGAAGCCAAGGTTGCTCCATAGACAGCTTTCTAAAGACTTGAGAAATAAAAAAGACTCATTCAGAAAGTAGAAGGAGGGTCTTGTAACCAAGGAAGAATATAAACAAATAACCAGTGCTTGTAAAGAGAGTTAGGAAAGCTAAAGCTCAGTGTGAGCTTAGGCTAGCGAGAGATGCTAAAAACAACACAAAAGGGTTCTTTTCTTATGTTCAAAGCAAGAAAAACAGCAAGAACATGGTAGGCTCATTGCAGGGACAGGAAAGTGAAATTGTAACAGGTGATGAAGAGAGGGCAGAACTGCTCAGTTCCTACTTTCCCTCAGTCTTCTCTTGCAAGGGAAATAGTGCTCAATATGGCAAAAACAGAACACATGATGAGGAAAGGGAGTTGCAGCCTAGGATTGGTATAGGGGTAGTACATAAGCACCTAGTTTCTTTAAATGAAACTAAGTCCTTGGAGCCAGATGAGCTGCATCCAAGGGTACTAAAAGAACTCACAGATGTAATTTCTGCACCTCTGACCATTATTTTTGAGAATTCTTGGAGAACAGGTGAGGTGACAGAAGATTGGAGGCAGGCAAATGTTGTTCCCATCTTCAAGAAGGGGAAACAGAGGATCTGGGTAACTACTGACCCATCAGCTTGACATCTATACCTGGGGAAGTTTTAGAACAAATCATCAAACAGACAGTCCTTGAGCACTTAGAAAGGATAGCTGTGATTACTAAGAGCCAGCATGGGTTTCTCAAGAACAAGTCATGTCAGACTAACTTTATCTCTTTTTTTTGAGAAAGTTACTACCTTGCTGGATCAGGGGAATGCTGTAGACATAGTTTATCTTGACTCCAGTAAGGCATTTGATAAGGTTCCACATAATATTCTTGTTGACAAATTGGAAAAATGTGGTTTGGATCCTATGACTGTTAGATGGATCTGTAACTGGTTGACAGATCACACCCAAAGAGTTCTCATGAATGGTTCCTCATCCTCTTGGAGAGGAGTCACAAGTGGAGTGCCTCAAGGATCTGTCCTGGGACATATTTTGTTCAACATCTTTATCAATGATTTAGATGACGGGATAGAGAGAATGCTTATTAAATTTGCAGATGATACTAAATTGGGAGGGGTAGCAAATACGGTAGAAGACAGAGGCAGGATACGGGATGGAAAACTGGGCTAAAACAAATAAAACAAATTTAAATGGGGATAAATGTAAAGTTCTGTATTTAAGTAGGAAAAATCAAATGCATATTTGTAAATTGGAGGAGACTATCTTGGCAGTAGTTTGTGTGAAAAGGATCTAGGGGTCTTAGTAGATCATACACTGAACATGAATCAGCAGTGTGATGTGATAGCTAAAAAGGCAAATGCAATTTTGGGCTGTTATCAACAGAAGTATAGTGTCCAGATCACGTGAAGTGATGGTACAACTTTGCTCTGGTTAGACCTCACCTAGAGTATTGTGTTCAGTTTGGGGCCCTACAATTTAAGGATATAGACAAGATGGAATGTGTCCAGAGGAGGGTAAAAAAGATGGTGAGGGGTCTGGAGACCAAGTCTTATGAGGAAAAGTTGAAGGAGCTGGGTATTTTTAGCCTGGAGAGGAGACGACTGAGAGGTAATATGATAAGGTACTTGAAGGGCTGTCATATAGAGGATGGTGTGGAGTTGCCCCAGAAGGTTGGACCAGAACCAACAAGTTGAAATTAAATCAGAAGAGTTTTTGGCTAAACATTAGGAAGAACTTCCTGACAGAGCGGTTCCTTAGTGGAACAGGCTTCCTTGGGAGATGGTGGGTTTTCCTTCTTTGGAGGTTTTCAAACAGAGGCTGGATGGCCATCTGACAGCAATTCTGATTCTGTGAATTTAGGCAGTTCATGAGAGGGAGGGCAGGAAGGGTTTCCTCAGTTCTTAGTTCTTGTGGCCCTTTCATACATGCCCAGGGAAATGCTGATTGCCACTTTGGGGTCAGGAAGCAATTTTTCTCCAGGCCAGTTTAGCCAGGGATCCTGGAGGTTTTCTGTCTTCTTCTGGGTGTGGAACAGCGGTCACTTTGGATGTGGAGGAGGAGGTATTTGTGAATTTCCTGCATTGTGCTGGGGGTTGGACTACATGACCCTGGAGGTCCCTTCCAACTCTATGATTCTATATTTGAGCATGGCTACAGAAATATTGAAATGTACTTGTCAACACATAAACTGGCCCACATTAATTCGGTCCTGTGAACCCATTCTAGGACTGTAGTTTCCTAAGGCAAAGAAAGTCAGTACCCAAGTCTTTCTGGGTTCACTGCTTTCCAGGTCTGACCCCTTTCATTTAATGCAACAGGAACCAAAATCGTGGGTCTGCGTGGATGAGTCATCAACCTGCAGCTTCATTTGCTTTCTGTTTAGTCAAGCTCTATATTCTCCAAGCTTCCCATCCATTTTAGGGGGGGGGTATTTGTGGGTTTTTTGTTGTTTTTTTTTGCTGTCTTGCAACTCCTCTCCTTTTTATTGACAGAATGGATGCTGTCTGTTGATGATGACCAGTGAGTCTCTCTATATGATGCCCTCCAGCAGAACAGCCTGCGGACTACAAAAAATACCCTTGCCAACACATCTACATCTTGCCTGTTCAGACTTCTTGCTAACATACATGATGCCTACAGACTAGATTACAGGCTGCCAATCAAGTACATTGGCGTGAGAGGGGAGGCATTGATCATCTTAGCGGTAACTGTTGATCATCTTAGTAGTAACGAGGAAATACCAAACTGGTTGTTACACAATATCTTCCTGGGAAAGAGCTAAACACATTTTCTTCTCTTTATTTACTGCCTTCTGCAGTGTAGAGAGGGGAAGAGCATGTCTCCGTGCCAATGACATCTGGATGATGGCAGCTGCACATGAAGGAGGGGAGCGTTGCTGAAGTCAATGGCTCTTAGAATTATATTGTCCCTTCTGGAATGGATCTCAGCACTTGATGCAATTATCTCAACAGTTGCTTCTGCCCTTCAAGTCTGTGAATCTATCAGTCTCCCTGCCAGTTCTCAACTGAACATTTTCAGTTTCCTATCCAGATCAGCCAGTGCATCTCACCTCACCTCCCACTGCAGTCTTCTTGAGGCTTTCCATTGTGTGGCTCTGAGCAAGCATCTCTTCGCTTCAGCTTCCCTCTAATAACCTGAAGACATGGAGTCGACCGCACATTATGCTGGGAGATCCACAGTTGATCCCAGCTCTTTTTTAATTAAAAAAACCCCTCATTTATGCTTACGATGCAGGACGACATTTATATCTTGGGGGGGGGGCATTTGAAGGCACTAATTGTTGATCAATGCAGTCAATGGGAAAGGTGTTGACTTGGTCAGGGGAACCATGGAGTGGGCTTAAGTACTGAATGCTTCCCCAGTCCCATCACCACTCCCAGCTGCCATTTGCTGATGAGGAGAGAATGGCATCATGACATAAGGGTTTCAATGCCACTCACTTGCATACCACTTCCCCAGTCTAAATATGTATCCCCCAACTGCATTTGGTTAAAGGAAAAAAAGAAAAGAAGCAGGCAAACCAGTCATGAATTTCCTGGTGTGACATTCATGGTGCTGTCCTGAGCAGAGTTACACCCTTCTAAGTTCACCAAGGACCACTCTAAGTCCACTGAAGTCACCCTTAGGTGGGTCTAGCTCTGCTCAGGATGGCACTGTTAGTGTTGCCCTTAAATGACCTTCCCCTCGGGGCTCTGTGATTTGCAAGAACAAACTTGATTAAAAATGTAAAGCTCTTGGCAAAATCAAAAGGCTGGCAAGATAATGAAGAGTAATCTCTTTCACTCTTGGGGGGGCAGTTTGGTGTAGTGGTTAAGTGTGCAAACTCTAATCTGGGAGAACCAGGTTTGATTCCCCACTCCTCCACTTGCACCTGCTGATGTGACCTTGGGTCAGTCACAAGCTCTGGCACAGCTGTTCTCTCAAGGACAGTTTCTGTCAGAAGTTCTCTCAGCCCCACCTACCTCACAGGGTGTCTGTTGTGGGGAGGGGAAGAGAAAGGAGTTTGTAAGCCGCTCTGAGACTCCGAGTAAAGGGCAGGATATAAATCCAATCTATTCTTCTATTCTTCTGTGCTTCTTTTTTGATGTGCTTAGCTTTTCTGCATCCCATTGTGAGATTACGATCCTACCTGTTCATCTCTGAACATTCCCAGCCTCTCAGTCTTTGCACAACAAGATGAGATTTTACCCTAATAGTGAAATGTTGCATGTTGTAATGAATAGTATCTGACAACAGTGCTCAGAATTTCTTGGCAGACTTTGTTTAAGAAGCCCAATCTAGACCTGACTTCCTCTGTGGTCTGTCAAGGTCAATAATGCCCACTTTGTCTGGCAGCAGCTCTCCAAGGTCTCAGGTGGAAAGCCTTTCACGTCACCTTCTACTCAATCAGCCTGACCTGGATAGCCCAGGCTAACCTGATCTTGTCAGTTCTTAGAAGCTAAGCCAGCTCAGCCCTGGTTAGTATACTCAGATGGGAAACCCCTAAGGAAGTCCAGGGTTGCTAAGCAGAGGAAGGCAATGGCAAACCCTCTCTGTTTGTCTCTTGCCTGGAAAACTCTGCAGGGTTCCCATAAGCTGGCTGTGGCTTGACAGCACTTCCCACCACCACCACTTTATGATTTTAACAGCAGATGCCAGAAACTAGAACCTGGGACCTCCTGAATGCAAAGCAGATGCTCCACCATCATGCCACAGTCTCTCCGAGTAAGATGAATGTGACTGACAGGGAGCCTGGAGCCCCGGATTAGCAGGCCTGATATAAATACTGGCTGACTTTCTTGCTAGCCAGCAGAGCAGTAAGTTCTGATTGTTACATTTCAGGCACAGGCTACTGACATCAGAGACCCAAAGCTTGAGAAGATACCCTCCAGATGTATGACTAGCCTAGTCCTGAAAACTGTAGGCTAGTAGTCACTGTTTTGGGGGACAGGTATCAGTTTCCATTATTATTAGCATTTGGTTGTGGAAGTAGTAACCAAGTTCAAATCCCCACTCTGCCATGGTAGTTCTCTGGGTGACCTTGGGACAGTCATTCTCTCTCAGCTTAATTTACCTCAGGAGGCTGTCATGAGGGGAGGAGAGGAGAGGAGAGGAGAGGAGAGGAGAGGAGAGGAGAGGAGAGGAGAGGAGAGGAGAGGAGAGGAGAGGAGAGGAGAGGAGAGGAGAGGAGAGGAGAGGAGAGGAGAAGAGAAGAGAAGAGAAGAGAAGAGAAGAGAAGAGAAGAGAAGAGAAGAGAAGAGAAGAGAAGAGAAGAGAAGAGAAGAGAAGAGAAGAGAAGAGAAGAGAAGAGAGAAGAGAAGAGAAGAGAAGAGAAGAGAAGAGAGCCTCTTTGAGTCCTATCTGGGGGAATAAGTGGGGTATACATATCTAAATAATAAACAAACAAACAATAAAATAGTTTCAAGTCCTTGCTTAGCTTAACTTTAATTTCAGCCTTTGAACCAATCAACCAATGCAGGTAGAGATTGTACGCACAAACACAAATAAGGGTAGTCTGCTCACTCTCTACTGTTCCTCCTGGATAGAAAGAATGCTTTGGAGGAAGTGGAGCCAGCTTGCCATTTAAAAATGAAGTGTCAAGTTTTAAGCATTGATTCGCATTATACTTGTTTGCTGAGGTTTTGTACAAAGGAAGCTGAGGAAATTGTCCTTTTCAGAGATCATATTGCTGGGATTGTCTCATGGATTTGGTGTCTTGGGGATTAATGGAGATCAACGAGTTACCTGCAGAGTTCATCTACAAAGGACACCAGGGAGACTTTTAAAGACTGTAAGATTGCTGGATGTCCTCCCTGGTGCTCCCTTGCCGTGCATTCTGGGTAGTTGCTGTTGATGTCATTTGGAGGCTTTTTGAGTTTAAAGCTTTTTGGCACCCTTAATCATTTATCTGAGGGACACTGTGGTGCAGGGGAAAGCATGCTGGATTTGGCTATAGAGAAATCTCCATCCAGGGAAGCTCTTTTGGTAGCCTTAATCAATTATGTCCCTGAGAATACTAATCAGCAACCTGAGCCTGCCTCGGCAGGGAGGGCAGGATATAAATTAAATAAATAAATAAATATTTGTATTATAAAGGTAGGAAAGTACTGCATTTGTTTTTCAGGTAACTTTTGCCCAAGGAATAACAAATATTCATCCCCCCCCTTCAGAATGATTTTGTTTATTCTAATTCAGTACTGACATTCAGGACAATTGCTACTTTTGAGCCAGCAGTGGTGCACCAAGTAGAAGAAGAGTAGGTTTTATGCCTCAATTTTCTCTACCCTCGGGAGTTTCAGAGCAGCTTACAGTCACTTTCCTTTTCTCTCCCCACAACAGGTACCTTGTGAGTGTTGCCCAGAGACACTGCCTTTACTTTCGGGTAGCCCCAATAGCAGGGGCACCCCACTTGCTAACCTGAACCAGAGACCCACAAAACTCAGGCTAAGGAAGACACCCCTGGTTCTGAAACACAGAGCACGCCATAGCTCTGGAAACAGGGTCTCCATTTTCAGGTGGCAACAACCCTCAGAGCAAACCTCCAGTCTTCTCCCCCACCCAGGAAGATATGCATAGGAAATAATGGCAGTTCTGCCAGGTAAAATATCTACATTTACAAAGGCTATCCGGAGACCATTTGGCAAATAGCCCTCCTGTCTCCAGTACCTCACCCAGCCCTTTTGTGTGATCCCATGTTTATGTGTGAATTCTTTGTCTCAATACTTGTCTTTCCTTTCTCCATCCCTCAGGATACTGAGATAAACCAATCAAACATTCAAATTATTAATGATCCTTCCTGATGCTAATCAGGGACCCATCTCCCATCTTTTGTCTGTATATGGGATCCTATTCAACTGCCTTGGCAGAACCATCAATGGACAAAAAAATCCATTCAGCTAGCCCCAGTACAGTCATCCAACACCTGGCTTCTATTGTTAATCCAGAATCTGCCCCTGTGAAGTCACATTGGTCACATCTAGGCCTTGCCCATCCTGATGCCACGCACCCCTGGGACTCATCATTGGCCCAGGTAATCTTTTGTCTTCACCTGAGACAAGCCCTTCAAGACTTCCATTGGTCTGCATTGTTTTCCAGTGTCTATATTTATCCAGGCACACGGCCTCAGAGGGTGTGCCTCTGCCCTGATGCCAACTGGCAGTCCACCCCCAAACCTTTGGGTCTGGGCCATATATCTCTTCTTCATGGACCTCTGCATGTCTGGACAGGTAGTATCACCCCATAACTGACCCCTCTATTAACTATCAATCACCCCTGCTTTCTTAGTTCTGTATTGTATGTGTGAATGCTTGATTATTGTTTGTACGCTTGAGAATACTTAGTAAAGAAATCATTATTTTAGCTACCCAATCTCTGTGTCTATTCCTGGGTTCTTGGGAATTCTGACTCCAGTATACACAGGACATGATCCACACTATATACCTATTGCCATTCTATATTCATAATTCCCAGAAGACATCAGGGCCCTGTGGGATCTTTTACACTTCCGCAGGGCCTGTAAAATGGAGCTCTTCCATCAGGCCTCTGATTAGCAGCCGCTTCTAACAACTGAACTGTGGCAAGGCCCATTCCCCCTGGACATAAGAACATAAGAGAAGCCAATGTTGGATCACACCAATGGCCCATCTAGTCCAACACTCTGTCACACAGTGGCCAAAAATTCCAGGCACCATCAGTGGGGCCAGGCACCATCAGTGGGGCCAGGATACTAAATGCCCTCCCACTGTTGGTCCCCCAAGCACCAAGAATACAGAGCATCACTTGCCCCAGCCTGAGAGTCCCTATCTATACCTTGTGGCTAATAGCCACTGATGGACTTCTTCTCCATAAAGGTAAAGGTTCCCTTGCTCGAAAGCCAGTTGAATCCGACTCTAGGGTTGTGGTGCTCATCTCCGTTTCAAAGCCGAAGAGCCAGCGCTGTCCGAAGATGTTTCCATGGTCATGTGGCTGGCATGACTAAACACCAAGTTGCACGGAATGCTGTTACCTTCCCACCGAAGTGGTACCTATTTATCTACTTGCAATTTCTTGCTTTCGAACTGCTAGGCTGGCAGGAGCTGGAACTAGAGACTGGAGCTCACTACATCATGCGGCATTCTAGGATCTCGAACTGCTGAACTACTGACCTTCCACAGCCTGCAGTTCAGCGTCTTAACCACTTGAGCCACCGCAGCTCCTTAGCCTGCTCCATATACTTATCTAATTCCCTCTTGAAGCTGTCCATGCTTGCAGCTGCCACCACCATCAGCAGCCTGCACCAGCCTGTATAAATGGTCTGATAAGCTGTTTACCAACTCTGATTATACTCTTTTGTGACCTTTCAACCATGGCCTATTGGGATTTCTACGTAATATCATACTGTCTTCAAATACTTGCTACTAGCACTTTATGATTATGTTAACTGCATATGATTATTTATGACATTTATAATTTATGTTTTTAATGTATTTTAACTTTTATTTATTTAGTTAGTTATTTAGTTATTTATTTAGTTATTTATTTATTTATTTTATAACATTTATACCCCGCCCTCCCCGCGAACAGGCTCAGGGTGGCTTACATAAGGCACCAAGTGCATTCAGTATACAAGTTACAGAATACAAAATACAAATTTAAAACAGCTTAAAATCAGTTCTACGGATGCACATATAGACATATTAATGTAAGCTGCCCTGAGCCTGCCTTGCCAGGGAGGGTGGGATATAAATTGAGTTAAATTAAATAAATAAATCATGCCAGCGCCATCTGGGTGATGCTCTGGTACTTGGGCAAAAACTCTATGGTAGAAGCCAGTTTTACCACAGAGATTTTGCCCAAATACCACAGCATTACACAGACATCACTGGCATGATGATGCCACTTCCTGGCAACCCTACGAAAGACTATTTGATGCAATTATTACAGTCCAATTTGATGATGACCTTTTTTGATAAAATCATATTGGACATTATTTATTTATTATATATATTTATACATTCCATTTCTACCCCGCCCTCCCCACAAGCGGGCTCAGGGTGGCTTACAAGGGCAACCAGTGCCAGGGAAACAGGTTAAAACATCTAAAAATACTGAAGATACCCACATCATAACGTGCTCTATAATTCCTCTTTTGTCTCAACCCGATGGCTACAGATAATCATTAGGCACAGCAGTGGTGGTCGCGGCGGGCCCCGAGGGCTTAACTCGGCTATCCCCTTCCTCCATCCCAGTTGGTAAAATTAGCGGTGGAAAGGAGGCAGGGCGGCGGCCAACGAGGGGGGAAAAAGAAGCGGTGGCTCCTACTCGAACGCCTGGCGGAAGAGCTCCGTCTTACAGGCCCTGCGGAACTGTGAAAGGTCCCGCAGGGCCCTGATCTCTTCCGGGAGCTCATTCCACCAGGTAGGAGCCGCCACTGAGAACGATCTAGCCCTCATGGCCGCCAGCCTGGCCTCCTTAGGGCCAGGGACCGCCAGGCAATGTTGTGATTCAGACCGAAGTGCTCTTTGGGGCATATATGAGGAAAGGCGGTTCCTCAGGTATGCCGGACCCTGGCCATATAGGGCTTTAAAGGTAAGCACCAGCACTTTGAAACGAATCTGGTATGCTATAGGCAGCCAGTGCAGCACTTTCAGCACAGGCTGGATGTGCTCCCGCCTAGGGGTGCCCATCAACAGCCTGGCTGCCGCATTCTGCACTAGCTGCAGCCTCCGGATTTGCCCCAAAGGCAGCCCCATGTAGAGGGCATTACAGTGGTATAACCTCGAGGTGACCATTGCATGAATCACCGTGGCCAGGTCTTTGCGGTCGAGAAACGGGACCAACTGCCGAATCAGTCAAAGATGGCAAAAAGCCGACTTGACAGTGGCTGCCACCTGGGCCCCCATAGTTAGTGCGGGGTCCAGGAGCACTCCCAAACTCCTAACCTCCGGCGCTGGCACCAACGATGCCCCGTCGAAGGTCGGGAATGGGAGCCCCAATCCCCGGCCGGTCTGACCCAGGCACAGGACTTCCGTCTTGGCAGGGTTTAACTTCAATCGGCTCCGCTGGAGCCACCCAGCCACAGCCTGCAAAGCCCGGTGAAGATCTTCCGGGACGGAGTCCGACTGGCCGCCCAACATCAGATAGATTCAGTCGTAGGTCCTGAGGTGTACCTTCCACAAAGTCTTGTGCAACTGGAAACTCAAGACAGGCTGCAGTCAAGTGGACTGAGTGCAATGACAATGACTGGCAATAGCATTCTTATTTTGCTGCTTACGTAAGAGGTTTTACACATGCAGGAATGTTCCATGGGATCCAATCCATGTTTTCAAATTTCTCCTGCACCTAGAAAATGTGTTCTAAAATAACAAAGCATACCCGCAACAGCAATTTTTATCTAAGTGCAGTTATATAGCACAAGCCCCCAAGAGATTTTAATAGCATCTCCTATTGATTGTATTCACAGTAAGTTGTAGGAAGTGGATCACAATTTTAAATATTTTAGAATGGCATGCTGGGTGGATGTTAATCAAAATTGAGAACTGTGAGTCTTACTACTTTAGCACCACCTCTCTACTAGACCCATCTAAAGCTGCCAAACGTCATCATAAACCAATGCAATTTCATCATACATGCAATTAATCCAAAATATTTTTATTTAAATACTTTCATTCCTACTGGAACAGCTCCAGTTCAGATCTAACTAGTGGTATTAATCAAACATATATATACTAGCAACATGCAAAACATCTTAAAGAAACCCTACTAGTCTTACCAAAACATTCCAAAAACTTCCTCGAAGATTTCCCTTGAGGTAGAATCTTCAAGTTTACTTCAAAGATCACATTACATGAACTTCAAACACATTCTAAGTATGCACAGAAAACTTATGAGAATGTAGCTAATCTTACCAGAACTTTTGTAGGGTCTTTAGAAATGTTCTGCCAAAAGAGCCACACACTCTTCCAAGGCTTTTTTTTTTTTATTTTTAAAAAGAGGTGCCAAAACTCTCAAGAGGAAAATGAGGTTTTCAGTCAGTATACTGAAAACTCATGAACTTTTAAACATTTGTAAATTAATTTTATTTTAATTTATTTAATTTATCAGTTTTATACCCTGCCCTCCCTGCTGGGGCAGGCTCAGGGTGGCTTGTTGTTGTTCAGTCGCACAGTCGAGTCCGACTCTTCGTGACCCCATGGACCAGATCAAGCCAGGCCCTCCTGTCTTCCGCTGTCCGCTGAAGTTTGCTCAATTTCATGTTCGTTGCATCGATGACACTGTCTAACCATCTCATCCTTTGCTGTCCCCTTCTTCTTTGACCTTCAATCTTTCCCAGCATCAGTGTCTTCTCCAGTGAATGCTCCCTTCTCATTTGGTGGCCAAAGTATTTCAGCTTCAGCTTCAGGGTTGATTTCTTTTAGGACTGACTGATTTGATCTCCTTGCAGTCCAAGGGACTCTCAAGAGTCTTCTCCAGCACCATAGTTCAAAAGAATCTATTCTTCGACGCTCGGCCTTCCTTATAGTCCAACTCTCACAGCCATACATTACTACGGGGAATACCATTGCTTTGACCATGCGGACTTTTGTTGGCAAGGTGATGTCTCTGCTTTTTATCATGCTGTTTAGGTTTGCCATCGCTTTCCTCCCAAGGAGCAGGCATCTTTTAATTTCATGGCTGCAGTCACCATCTGCAGTGATCTGGGATCCTAGGAACGTGAAGTCTGTCACTACTTCTACGACTTCTCCTTCTATTTGCCAAGGAGTGATGGGGCCAGATGCCATGATCTTAGTTTTTTTGATGTTGAGCTTCAAGCCCACTTTTGCACTCTCCTCTTTCACCCTGAGCAAGAGGCTCTTGAGGTCCTCTTCACTTTCTGCCATCAGAGTGGTATCGTCTATGTATCTGAGGTTATTGATCTTTTCCCCAGCAATCTTAACTCCAGCTTGTGATTCATCCAGGCCAGCATTTCGCATGATGTACTCTGCATATAAATTAAATAAGCAAGGTGACAATATACATCCTTGTCGTACTCCTTTTCCTATGCTAAACCAATTAGTTGTTCCATATCCAGTTCTAACTGTTGCTTCTCGACCCTTATACAGGTTTCTCAGGAGACATGTGAGGTGGTCCCATACTCCCATCTCTTTAAGAACCTGCCATAATTTATTGTGATCCACACAATCAAAGGCTTTAGCATAGTCAATGAAGCAGAAGTAGATGTTTTTCTGGTACTCTCTTGCTTTCTCTATAATCCAGCGAATGTTGGCAATTTGATCTCTAGTTCCTCTACTTCTTCGAAACCCAGCTTGTACTTCTGGCAATTCTCTATCCACGTACTGTTGGAGCCTAGCTTGTAGGATTTTGAGCATGACCTTGCTAGCGTGTGAAATGAGTGCAATTGTGCGATAGTTTGAACATTCCTTGACATTGCCCTTCTTTGGGATTGGAATGTACACTGACCTTTTCCAATCCTGTGGCCACTGTTGTGTTTTCCAAATTTGTTGGGCAAATTGAGTGCAGCACTTTAACAGCATCTTCTTTTAAGACTTTGAATAACTCAGCTGGGATACCATCACCTCCACTAGCTTTGTTGTTAGTAATGCTTTCTAAGGCCCATTTAACTTCGCTTTCCAAGATGTCTGGCTCGAGGTCAGTGATTATCCCATCGTGGTTGTCAAGGACATTGAGGTCCTTCTTGTATAGCTCTTCTGTGTATTCTTGCCATCTTTTCCTAATCTCTTCTGATTCTGTTAGGTCCCTACCATTTTTGTCCTTTATCATGGCCAGCTTTGCATGGAACGTTCCCTTGATTTCTCCAATCTTCTTGAAAAGATCTCTAGTCCTTCCCAATCTATTGTTTTCCTCTATTACTTTGCATTGTTCATTCAGGAAAGCCTCCTTATCTCTCCTTGCTGTTCTCTGGAAATCTGCATTCAGTTGGGCAAATCTTTCCTTTTCACCATTGCCTTTAGCTTTCCTTCTTTCCTCTGCTATGTGTAAAGCCTCATCAGACAGCCACTTTGCTTTTTTGCATTTCTTTTTCTTTGGGATGGTGGTGATTGCTGCCTCCTTTACAATGTCACGGACCTGTCCATAGTTCTGTCCAGGGTGGCTTACAAAAGTTTTTTTAAAAGAAGAGGTTGAAGAGGTTCCAGAACTCCATTCCAGCACATTCCCCCAGAAGAAAAGCCCTGCACACCTCACTTCAGATTTCATCTTACATGAAACTTCCATGGCAACTATAGAAATCAAATACATGGTACAATTATAGTTTACTTATTTGAGAGAACAAGAATGGAAGGAGCCATTCACATTCTCAGTTGATAAAACAGCAGCTAAGAGGTTTGGGTTTTCAATTCAGCTCTCCAATCTGAACATTTAAAATGCTAGCCCTTCTTGGATTTTAAAATTCAAATGTGAGTGTAAGGATGGGGATGAACTGGAAAAAGCAAGGTTTGTTTCGGTTCGTGGGGTCACACAAACCACAAACCTTCCCATTTACTGAACTAGTTCATTTTGTGAGATATGTGATGAGGTAGAATGCCCCCCCCCCCGTGGGCCTTTCGAAATCATAACGGACCACAAGCCGCTCCTGGGACTCCTGGCCGCGGACCACCAAACCCCACAGATGGTCTACCCCTGGGTCCTGCGGTGGTCCATTTACCTATCAGGATACAGATACTCCCTCACCCATCAGCCTGGGCAGGCTATGGGACATGTGGACGCCCTCAGCCACCTTCCCCTGGCCATCACAGACCCTGACCCAGCCCCTGAACACATGGTCGCCCTTGTGGAGACACTTCCCGACCAGCCGGTCCATGTGCGGGAAGTGGCCCGACTCTCGGCCTGGGACCCCGTCCTCTGCCGCGTCCTGGACTGGCTGGGGAGGGGGTGGCCTGTGGCCAAGGAGGGCCCCGAGTTCGCCCCTTTTGCTGTCCGCAAACATGAACTCTCCACATATAAGGGGTGCTTGATGTGGGGAGGCAGGGTGGTGATTCCGGCCCCGCTCCAGCAATGGGTGCTGGAGGCACTACACGAACATCACCCGGGAGTAGTATGCATGAAGGCACTAGCAAGGAGCTACAACTCCTCCCATCGCCCCTGGTCCCGGCTCCACCTGGATTTTGTGGGCCCGTTCCAGGGGCAGATTTTCTTTATACTAGTCGACGCCTACAGCAAGTGGCTAGAGGTCGTCCCGGTACCGTCCACCTCCTCGAAATCCGCCATCAGAGCCATGTGGCAGATCTTCAGTGCCCAGGGCCTCCCAGACACGCTGGTCATGGACAACAGCACTGCTTTTACCTCCCGGGAGTTCCAGGACTTCATCACTTACTATGGAATCTGGCACGTATGTTCCACGCCATTTCATCCCGCCACTAACGGCCAGGCGGAAAGAATGGTCCGGACGGCCAAGGAAGCTCTACGGCGGCTTGACTCCCCAGATTTGGAATACAAGATAGCGTTCTTCCTTTTCGGACAACGCATCACTCCACACTCCACTACAGGGTGAAGTCTGGCAGAACTCCTCCTGGGGTGCCGCCTCATGACACGCATGGACAAGCTGCACCTGGACTGGGCCCCAGAGCGGGAGCTGGGGATGGAGGACCAGGAGGCCACCCAAGGGTTCTTCCCCGAGGACCCGGTGTATTCCCGTAACTACACAGCGGGGCCCCCATGGGTGCCAGCACGGGTGGTTCGGGTCAGGGGGCCCCATTCGTACAAGGTCTCTTGTGAGGACGGTACTGTGCTTCAACGCCACATTGACCAGCTCTGCCGCCGGGTGGTGCCACGAGAGCCGGACAACTTTGAGGTCCCTGAACCCCAGGAGGGAGAAGAGCCAAGACCTCCACCATGGGAACCCAGCCCAGTGGAAGGCGCCACGGCAGCACCCATCGTCCCGTCTCCCGATGCCTCAACCGCTGCAGATGACGCCATGACTGCCGCTCCCCGTCCACCAGTACCAGTAGGCTCCCCGACCAGGACCCAGACACCGGCATTCCCGGTGGCACCGGGTCCTCGGCGCTCCACAAGGAATAGGAAGCCTCTGGCTTACTTGAAGGACTTTGCGTGCGGGTACATCATGGACCAAGGGGGGAGGTGTGTAGTGTATCCACGTGGCAACATGGACTCGGGACAGCCATGTGCGTGGACTGGTCTAAACCAGTCCGCCATGCGGCCAGGCGAAGGCCCTGAGCTTCGCCCCAAAAGACAATAGACTGCAGGCTCCTAGCTCCCTTCCAATTGGGGAGCCAGGGATAATTGAAGCACTGTAAATAAGTGAATCATAGGTGTTGCGTGTTTTGGGTGTGGGTTCACTTGGGAATAAAAGCCGGCCTGCGAGCCAGCTTAGGTTGTCTTGTTCCTGATCTAATAAAGTATGTGAGAGCTGAAATCACTTATCAGTCTCAGTACTTTTCACTCTCCATTACCTGCCCTCCAGGTTTGGTGAGGATTGGATTGGGGGGCAAGTTACAGCCTCCCAAAGCAGGTACCCCCAGGAAAAGTGCTCTCTGGGAAATCACAGCCACAGGTTCAGCAATGTGTCAAACAGACTTCCTGCAAGCTAGAGGCACCAGTGAAGCTAAGCCCCTCTGCTCAGCATGAGCAGAAGGACAGGTGTCTCAGAGCCCCGAGTAAGCACCAAACACCCCCAACCCCACTGTTCACACTGAGGAATGACTCCCAGTTCCCTCTCTGCCTCTAACTGCCATGCAGCATGCCAGCTGCTGATGGGGGAAAATGGCTGTGTGAGAGCTGGGGATATATGCCATTCTGCTCCCAAAGAGCAGAATGGGAGCTCTCTTATTGGTGGCCAGTCCTGCCTGTCAAGATTTGGAGGGCCACCATTGGTGTTTCCATGGCTGCAGAAGTACACCCCTCATTGCTTTGATTATCATAATTGATCTGCATGTCTGCCACGGATGCCACTGGCATGCACCACCACAAACCACCCAAACCTCAGAAAACTACTGGGAGGGTCATGGGAGGTTCATTGCAAGTGAGATCACATGGACCTCAGCTCACGAACTATGAAACAGGAGATTTCTGTTGTGAATTTAGGTTCATGGGCCAGTTCATGCTCATCCCCATGTGAGTGATGTTGGTTCCCCACCACCACCATTTGGATAGTGTATTTCAATTTCTGGACATTAGTGTGAATATTGGGATCAACATTAAAATATATTTGACAATTCCAAAATGATGTCAAATGAACTGCAGTTCAGTTGAGCTAGGTAAAACTGCATCACCAACCATTCAAATCCTACTTAATAGAATCTTTGTATTTCATTGTAGCCAGGTATGTCAGGCATTCATCACCACGTTAGCTTGCCAAAACGGGGTCATTTGTGTCATTTGAATGGAGAAGCTGAGGTTTCCATTTTAGCACTAAGAAGTTTATCCCAGAACATCTCTTTATCATCACCCCTCCAAAAAAAAAAAAGCCTTTAACTCACTCTGGAGTTTATTTTGAAATTTGCTTCAATTAATGCAAGCCAATTTGTTGTAGTGGAGAAACTGTTTGTAAATATGTTGTCAAAGAAACCCAACAAAAACACTTGTTTATGGATCATCATTGGCACCGGCACCAGCTTGTCCATTGTGCATACACATACAAAACCTGTTTTGCTTTTGAATTCCTTTGCAATTTTTGCTGAGACTCTCATGCAAAAAAATCATTTTTTATTCAAAACATGACTCCACATTCTTTCAACTGAACTCATACTCGACCTATTGAAAATTAACCTCCTCTCAACCATTCAGTGCAATGCATTCAGTGCAATTTTGTTATATCTGCATTCTCTCTTTAGCCCGTAGACTGACAGATAGCTAGTCTCCCTCTTTTTAACCACTTGATTATCTCATGAGGCCAGCATTAGTGAGATTTTCCAGCCACAACTAAGGATTTTATGGGCCTTAGAGCACATGAGTACCTGGGATGCTCGTGGCTACTGTTCCTCCCCAGTAGGTGTGGCAACTCCAGCTTGGAAAATGCATGGAGATTTGGGGGTGAACCCTGAGGAGAGTGGAGTTTGGGGAGCAGAAGGAGCTTAGCGGCGATGTCATGCAAGAGAGATGATTCTCCAAAGCTGCCGTTTCCTTTAGGGGACCTGTGATCTTTGTAGTCTGGTGCTCAAGTGTAATTCCGGGAGATCTCCAGGCCCCACCTGCAGGTTCACAGCCCTGATCCCCACAGTTGTGGCTCCCAGTTCTCTTCCAGCTGGCCACTTATATTTATGGCTCCCCCTCCCCCCCCCTCCACTGCAGTTATGCTGCATGGAGCTGTACAGGACTTGCTTACACTTTTATTGGCATGCCTGCAGGACTAAAACAAGCCAGGAGGAGTTGCCACAATGTTTTGGGCGCAAACTGCAACAGGAGCCATTGAGAAACTCCAAACCAAAATCCTCTTATGCTTTGCTTCCCCAGCTGCCTCCAAGCTCGTCTCACATTTGGAAATGAGAAAGGGATTGAGCATGTTCTGTCAAGCTGGGGCCCTCCATAGGATCACCAGCGTGAGGCTGGCAACCAGTGGGAGACTGACCTGTGGCGGAGGCCCCTTAGCTGGCCATGTAGTGATGTTGCTAGTGACTCTCTAGGATTCAGTCAAAACTTCAGTCAAGTGTTGTCTGAATGCTACAGTGTTGTGGGTGGCATGGTGAAGTCACTTCCAGTCACACTGGAAATGATGTTATTGCAGGGCATCAGCAATCGCCCTCCCTGTTTCCCTCCCATTTTTTCTTCCACTGCCCAGCTGAATGGCAGCAGGAAGGGCCAGGTGGAGGTGGGAGATGAAGTGGGAACCTGGCAACCCAAGTCATGCCAGCCCCTGATGCTGATGAAATCACAAACAAATCTGTAGTCAAAACATGCTAAATAAATGCAACAATAATTATATAGAAAGCAAAATCAATGATAATGCCAAATTCATATATATCTAAATGTAGAAACACAAACATAATAAAGAGCAATTATCCAAAAGTGGATGGTAACAAACTCAAACCCACAATAAGTCACAGCATATCTCAAAAGCAGCAGACTTCCTTCATAAATAGAACAAGCACATAAAGAAAAGAATTGTTTATATAAATATCACATGTCCTTGAATTGTGATTCTACAACTGTTTGTGTGTGTATGTGTTTGGCATTATCATTGACTTTGCTTTCTATATAATTATTGTTGCATTTATTTACTGTGTTTTAACTACAGATTTGTTTGTGATTTCATTGGTCTTTCTTCTGTAGCCTCCTCCTTCTTACTAGCCCCTGATGCTGGGCTTCAGCGTGCAAGAACTAAAGCTTTGTTTCAGCCTTCTTCCACAGGATCCATTGGGATCCATTGGGATAGTCTTTTCAAAACTCTCTTGCCTTCTTTTGGAATTCTGCAGAGGTTTCACTTCAAAGAAACCTCCATATTCATTTTAATGTGCACATTAGTTGATAGAGTGGAGCCTGACAAATCTACAGGGTAGACAAACCCTCAGCTCTCATCCAGGCAACCACAAGAGCTCCTTAGTCTAGCTTTCTTTCTGGTTTGCTAGTTTCCCATGTGCTGATGTCAAGAAGAAACCTTTCAAATGGTGTAGAAATTATCCTGGCACTGTTCGCTACTGTGTGGAATCCTGTGTCACAGTTTATCTGTGGTTGCTGCAGCAAAGAGACTCAGATCTTGAGGGCAAATGTACCAATGCAGTGAGCTATGAGGGAAGGAATTACTGGTTCCCTTCAGCAGTGCCACTGAGCTCTTTACTCAACAGAGAAAAAAGAGCCTCCCATTCTATTAAGTATGAGACTTAACGCAGGAGGTAAGTTCAAAAAGTGATTCAGCTTTATTAGCTCCAAGATTTAGACCAGCTAAGGACTAGACCAGCTAAACAAAAGACATCAGTAAAACAGCAATTTATATACAGTTTAGGCTGTCGTAGCCACACCCACAATCCGAATAATAACCAATAACAATATTGCATAATCACCAATCACAACTTAAGGATAAGGACCAATCATTTCTTACTTCTATCACCAATCAGAGATGTTCCCTCCATAAGCCCTTTGATTGGGCAATACTATGCAGCATTTCCGATCCGCATAATGAGCACCTGCTCGACTTATGCTGGCCTTATGTCTATGAAGACATAACAACAACTCCCCCCTTAGATGGAACACACTCGTAATCAGACAAGTAGGGAGGGGCTTTTCTGCTTCGCTCCGACTGTCTTAACTCTGGGGCTTCTGCTGATTCAGGGTCTGTACTAGGCTCAGCACCAGGCATTGCTGGGCTGTCAGGCTCTCCAGGGTCCGTGAGTCCAGGGTTCTGCCCTGACTCAGGTTCTTGCCGAGAACCAGCAGCACTCACCTCGGCCAGAGGCGAGTGGGACTGCTCCCTGGGCCCATATGTATCTGGCTTCCGGAAGTCCCAGTGCCCCTCTGCCTCCCAGTCTCCGGACCCTGATGGAGGCCACGGCCCCTGCCATCCGGTCGGTGGCTCGGAGGTTGGGCTTTCTCCCCGCTTCCGTGGCAGAGCTCGGTGTTACATGCTGCCACAGGAGGAAATCGGCCACACGATGGTCCCAATCATCGCCTGGCAGTCGGGCGAGGGTCTCTTTTGTTGTCCAAACCATCCGCTCCACCTGGCCGTTCGAAGCTGGATAGAACGGCGCCGTTGTGATTTGCCGGATACCATATCCCTCTAGGAAACTGGCAAACTCCCTAAAGGTCAGTTGAGGGCCATTGTCACTGACGACCACTTCAGGTAGCCCATGGGTGGCAAAAAGTTGGCGCGAAGCCTTTATTAGGTTTGCCGCTGTTGTGGACCTCATGGGGACTACCTCAAGCCATTTCGAATAGGAGTCTACGACCACCAGGAGCATTTGGCCATTGATTGGCCCCGCAAAGTCAAAGTGCAGCCTTGACCAAGGCTTTTCAGCTCTCTCCATAGCTGCTGGTGGTGTGTGCGGAGGATCAGGCCGGGATTGCTGGCAACTCATATAGCCTCAAACCCTTTCTTCTATGTTGGCGTCGAGTCCAGGCCACCACAGGTATCCCCTTGCCAGGGCTTTCATATGTACAATCCCTGGGTGCCTGGCATGCAGGGACTCAAGCACCTTTTCCCTTAGCTTGGGGGGAATCACCACCCTATTTCCCCAAAGGATGCATCCCTTCAAAATCAACAATTCAGTCCTTCTCGCCCAATACGCCTTGAATTCAGGCTGTAAACAAACACTTGGCCAACCCCTCCACACCCAGTTTAAAACACGGGACAGTATTGAGTCTTTTTTGGTGGAAGCAGCAATGTCCGCAGACCAAATAGGAGACTGTGACAGTTCATCCAGGGCGCAGATGTCTGCAGTTGGAGCCGGATCCAGACCAGTCTCAGGCAGGGGGCAGCGGCTCAGGGCATCAGCATGTGCGATACACTTCCCCGGTCTGTGTTCCAAATCATATTCGTACGCTGCCAGGAACAGAGCCCACCTCAGCATTCTGGATGACAATATGTTTGGCGTGGGCCGATCAGGGGCGAAGATTCCAAGAAGCGGCTTATGGTCAGTTACCAGAAGGAAACGGCGGCCGTACAAAAAGTCATGGAATTTTTTGACTGTACTCACAAGCGCTAAACCCTCTTTGTCTATTTGTGCATAGTTTTTTTCTGCACCGCTCAATGATCTTGAATAATATGCAATCGGTGCTTCAGACCCGTCAGCCATTACGTGGCTCAAAACTGCCCCAATACCGAATGGTGATGCATCAGCCGCAAGAACCAACATTTTATTTTCATCAAAATGAGTTAGAACACTGTTAGATGTTAATAATGTTTTAACATTTTTAAAAGCTTCTTCTTGTAGCCGTCCCCAAACCCATTTCGCACCTTTATTTAGCAATCGATGTAATAGCTTGGCTACCAAAGCTTTATGTGGCAAAAATGAATGGTAGAAGTTGATTAGCCCTAAATAGGCACGTTGTGTATAGCAGACACCTTTCCGGGGTTGGGTGTACTCCTTGTTCGTCAATTTTGAACCCTAAGAACTCGACACTAGAGACCCCAATAGTACATTTTCCCCTTTTTACGCGCAACCCAGCCTTATTGAAACACTGTAGAACACTCCTGACCCTTTCAAGCAGTTCTTCATCACTTTTTCCCACAATAAGCACATCATCAAAATAGGGAATCACTCCCTTTAGACCTCTGAGCAACCCTTCCATCAATCCTTGGAAGATCCCAGGTGCGACATTTACCCCGAATTGGAGGCGCTTGACCCTAAATGCACCTCTATGTGTAACAATGGTTTGTGCTTCGGCAACTGTTGTGCTTCCACGGGCAACTGTTGATATGCCTGGGCAAGGTCTAACTTTGCAAAAATCTTGCCTCCCCCAAGAGATGTAAGTACATGGCTTATCACAGGTACAGGATATGAGTGCTGTTGCAACGCCTTATTAATTGTACATTTATAATCTGCACAGATATGTATTGAACCATCGGGTTTGACAGGAGTAACGATGGGCGTTTCCCATTTGCTGTATGGAACTGGCTCTAAGACCCCTTGCCCTATGAGCTTGTCAATTTCCGATTCTATTTTTGGTCGCAATGCTAACGGCACCTTTCTATATTTTAGCCTGATAGGCCTAACATTTGGATCCAACTCAAATGAAACCGGGGGACCTGTATAGGTTCCCAGCCCTTTTGCAAAAACCTGAGGGAACTCGTCATACAAACAATTCCATTTATCATAGCACACTGCATTTATACCAGAAATAGCAATGCCCAACGGTTCAAACCAATCAAGCCCCAACAGGCTTACCCTGTCCCCTTTGGCAACAATCAGGGACAGAGCCGCCTTACGCTCTTTGAAACGGACTTCAAATTCCGCCTCACCTGCCAACGGGATCCGGTGCCCTTAGAAATCTGCAAGATGGGCGTCGGTTGGCAGGAGGAGGTGGCAACTTCGGCTTGGGAAACGACAATCTAAGGTGCACATTGAAATGATTGTTCTAGCCGACCCAGAATCGACTTCGAAAGGGCAGGCAACGCTGTCGAGGAACAAGGTGACGAAAATCTTCTTCCTCTGGGATGCTCCTGTGGTGAGAACAGACGATGAAGGGGGGTTGGATGACAGGGTTGGTTTTCGGGACGACTGGAATGAAGAGCAGGTTGTGTTGACCTTGCTTCGGAATTGAGAGCGCTGTGGAGATGAAGTAGGCGGCGATCTCTTCGACTTGCAGACTCTGGCGATGTACCCGCGTTTTCTGCAAGCTCGACAAACCAACTCTCTGGCCCAACAGGTGTCGCGCTCGTGCTTCCCACCACAACCCAGGCACTGGCGCGCTGGCGCAGTCTTCACTCAGGTTCACGGCTGGCTGCTGGAACAAGGCTCTCGTACATCATCAACGGCAGGCGCTGGCTCACAGTCCTCGACCTGTAGGTGGATGTTGGAATCGGCTGCCGCAGGCCGCTGTCACACCTCTCGCGTTGATCTTTCAGCAGTCTCAGTGGCGATGGCTTCCTCGAACGCAACCTTGAATGTCAGCATCTTGAGGGTGAATAGACGTTGCTGCAGCTTGGCATCGCAGTGACCGCAGACCAATCGGTCTCGCAAGGCTGTCTCGAGATTGGTGAAATTGCAAGCCCTCGCCAACTTCCTTAATGCCGCCACAAACTCGGCTATGGATTCGCTGGAGCCCTGCCGCCTCTCGTAAAACGTGTGCCGGGAAGTGATCTCGGAAGGCCGCGGCACGAAGTGGGCCTTCAACTTCTCCGTCAGCGTGGAGTACGGCACGGACTTGATGTCATCGGGCGTGACAAGCGAACGGGCGATGTCGAACACCTCCTTGCCACACGAGCTAAGTAGCGTGGCTCGTTTCTTCGCATCATCCGTCACTCCGCCGCTCTCGAGGTGAAACTCGAACCAGGTGAGGTATGCTTCCCAGTCTTCAGTCACCGGCTCGAATGGCTCGAACCAATGCTTGGAGCCCATCGCGGTGCCTTCTGGAGCAGACGGCTCCCTTAGAGGCTCACGGTCGATCGGCACTTCCGCCGTGATTCTTTCAGCGGGGCTGCCTACTCGCTATATCCCATCCTCGTTGCCACTTATTAAGTATGAGACTTAACGCAGGAGGTAAGTTCAAAAAGTGATTCAGCTTTATTAGCTCCAAGGTTTAGACCAGCTAAGGACTAGACCAGCTAGACAAAAGACATCAGTAAAACAGCAATTTATGTACAGTTTAGGCTGTCATAGCCACACCCACAATCCGAATAATAACCAATAACAATATTGCATAATCACCAATCACAACTTAAGGATAAGGACCAATTATTTCTTACTTCTATCACCAATCAGAGATGTTCCCTCCATAAGCCCTTTGATTGGGCAATACTATGCAGCATTTCTGATCCGCATAATGAGCACATGCTCGACTTATGCTGGCCTTATGTCTATGAAGACATAACACATTCCATGGGGTCCCCACACTTTTTTGAATCTGTGGGAACCTCTGGAATTTTTATACAAGGTGGTGAGCTGAGCACAATCACAAAATAGCTGCTGGGGGAGGCAAAGCCAACCACAACATGCCAGGGAGTGAGGTTGCACATAACTCTAATACTATCTATTCCGCATTTCAAGTTGAATCTCTGTTTAAAAATGAATGTATTGTTTTTTAAAAAATGCACACATATCAGCCGGGCAAAAGCTGCACCTGGCCCTTCCCACTTTCTAAAAACACTTGACGGGTACCCAGAAAGGTGTCAGTGGGCGCCATGGAATGTTGCTGGGTTGGGACACCCTAACCCTGTCTGAGTGCAACTGGGAAGGCTTCATCACAGAACACTTCTTGGAGCATCACAAAGTTGTCTATACTTAAGGAAAACTGTCCTTGTCTGGTGTTGAGAGCAGAGGAAAATGGCATATTCTGATAGGTGTACACCAGTGGATCAACATTTCTTTTTACCAATAAGAGCAACGGCGGTTGCAGCCTAGACCAGAACAATGGTATGGGAAGAGGGACTTCTCTACCCTTTCCAGTCTGGCGGCTTCCCACTCTGCATGGGAAAGCCATCCGAGATTAAAGAGTTAAGAAGCTAGTCTTCTGCTTCAGTTTGTAGCCTCTGTGGCTTCTTTTGCTAAAATGAGAAATGTTCCACTACCACCAAAGAAACACATATGACACTGCAGCACATGTGATTTGGGCCTCAGCCCCAAAAGTATTCACTCAGAAGTAATTTAGACATTCCTCCTAGTTGTATGGCCAACAAAATATTTCCCCTCTGATAGTGATGTACAATGCTGATTACAAAGCAACAGACTAGATGTACATCTTACACAGTTCGGGACATGGGAACCCATTCTGATTCCCTATCACACATAAGAACAGGATAGTTTCATTTAACAGCACTCCCTCCTGGGCCATTTTTGCCAATGGAAATGGCCACTAGAGGACAGTTTACCCCTTCCTCTGGTCTCACTCGTCCTAGGAAAGATGTTACCCCTGGTTGGCTGGATCACCACCATGAAAAAGAGGTTGTCAGTGGCACTGTGTTGCATGAATGGGAGCATGGAGATAAACGGTTCTGGGGAACACCAGCAGAAAACAGAACCCTGCTAGGGTAAAACCCATTAGCTACAGCAACAGCTTAGTGTTGAGAAAAAATTCTCAGTTCCAATATTGTGTCTCCTTTGGCACCATTTGACACAGTTTAAAACAATAAATATTGATTTCTGTTTCAAGAGAAACTGAATGGAACAGAAGTTAATATGCTTTTGATAATTTTTGTTGTTGTTCAGTCGCACAGTCGAGTCCGACTCTTCGCGACCCCATGGACCAGATTATACCAGGCCCTCCTGTCTTCCGCTGTTTGCTGAAGTTTGCTCAATTTCATGTTCATTGCATCGATGACACTGTCTAACCATCTCATCCTTTGCCGTCCCCTTCCTTTCGGCTTTGGCCCAGCCGCTTCACTCTTTCTGGGGTTACTCGTACTTGCCCTCTGCTCTTCCCCAGTAGCATATTGGACACCTTCCGACCTGAGGGGTTCATCTTCCGGCGTCATATCTTTTAGCTTTTTGTTACTGTCCATGGGGTTTTCTTGGCAAAGATACTGGAGTGGGTTGCCATTTCCTTCTCCTTTACTTTTGATAATTGGACCCAAGTAAAATATCATAAAACAGTAAGCAACTTTGTGAGTTACCCAGAATCTGTCACAGGCTGGAGAACATTCCATAAAACACCAGAAAATAGTGTGGGGTGAGCTGGGATGACTGCCCTTTACATTCCCAAGGAAGTTCTTGGATGGCCACTGGCAACCAGAAACCATCAGAGTTGACATCAATGCAGGGTCCACTTGTCTCAGATCCAGGCTGCGGTGATGGTGACAACTGGGGTTAGCCTGCATCTGTTGCCTGCACCCATTGCCATTGTCACCGTGGCCTATTTCCTAGCCAAGTAGATCCTGTGCTGCTCCCAGCACTACAGGGAGCAGTTGGCTCCACTTACTCCACATCAGTTTTAAGATCCCAGTTTCCCAGCTAAAAGTTTCCAGGCATGATGGAGAAGACCCTAGTCTCCAGCTTGTAGAGTTGCTACACAGAACAGGGACATAGTACTGGGCATAAAGGTTTTAAGATGCATCAAAAGCAACTGAAATACAGAAGGACACCCCCCCCCATGGCCACAGTTCTTCTGAGCATATAAAAGCCAGCTGTAATCAGATGCCTGCCCTACTCTCATCAGGGTTCACACAGAGTGCTCTCTCTCTCTCTCTGCTCTCTCTCTCTCTCTCTCTCTCTCTCTCTCTCTCTCTCTCTCTTGTGTGTGCGTGTGTGTGTGTGTCTGTGTGTGCGCCTTTCACCCCTTTATCCTTTAGTTTCATTTATTGGTTATCTGGTGTTTTTTTTAACAATTTAACAATTTTTTTTAAAAAAGCCTGCTGCTTAATTGCTGTTTCTAAAGGCCTTTTGCTGTGTTTAACTTGTTTTGTTGTCTCATGCTTTTGCTGCTGCTTCATGTTTTAAAATGAATTTTTATTGGTGATAATTTTAATACGCTGTTGGCCACCATGAAAACCAGTTCTGTGTTTCAAGAAAAGGATACGATACAAACATTTAAAATAGATTTCAATCGATATCCTAGGTAAAGAGACAGTGGGTGTGTTCAGACGGATCTTTTGATCTGCCATAGGAACGACTCCCTTGCGGATCAAAAATGCACGACCAGACATAAACATCTGGGAAATATTCCGGTCCCATAGGCATCCCGTTCTGCTGCGCCTCCAATCCTGATTTAAAAAGCAGCAGTTTCAATGTAGGGTTTTCGCTTACCCGCGCAACAACTGCAGACTTTCTTCCGTCTGGTCACTCCATTAGCGCGCGATGGCTCCGCGTCGGCTCGGTCTGACGTCAGACCGAGCCGACGGGGGCGCGATTTTAAAAAAATTGAAACCCCATGTGCGCTTTAACGAGGAAACGCATTCAGCGATAAGCGCTACGAGGAATGTAATATTCATGCTTATTTCTTTTAGGGACAAGATGTTACCGCGATGGGAGATGGAGGGGGGAAGGACTGTTCTAACTTGCAAAATAGTCCCTCCATTGATCACGATGGCAAGGGGGAGGACCGGGACTTTGCTGAAAACCCTCCGCGATCGCCTCAGTTCTCCAAGGAGGCGCAGCCTTGCCTATGCGAATGTACAAAACTTTTTTAAAAAAAATCCTCGGTGAATGCCGTGTAGACAAATCACGGCGGGAACAACGCGCGGTGAGGCTATTTTATGGGGGGCGTCTGGTCGTGCTAGGCTGGATTAAAAAAATCGGGATAAAATTTTAGGAGGGCTCATGGCGCGATTGACTGGCCGTCTGAATGCAGCCAATAAAAGCCAAACTGTGTGAATTTGTCCAAAGTGACGTCAAGTCTCAGCTGACTTACTGTGACCCGAGCAAGGGGCTTTCAAGGCAAGTGAGAAGCAGAGGTGGTTTGCCATGGCCTTCCTCTGCAGAATCTTCCTTGGAGGCCGCCCAACCAAGAACTGATCCTGCTTAGCTTCTGAGACCTGATGAGACTAGGCTATGCCATGCCGCCTTCCCTCCCAGCCAAACTGTGTAATGTAATATAAATTGTGTTTGTAATGTGGTTGCTGGCAAACTAACCCCATCGACAAAGTCCATTTTAATATCATCTTCTACCAGCTGAAGAATCCCTTTCTTTGACAGCTCAATACTTTAATAGCTCTTGGCAAATAGACAAATATTGTAGTTAGCCAGATTTTACTGTTTTCCCTGTGAGCTGCCCCAAGCATGTCTGGAGAAGTGGCATAAATTTTTTCTACAATCATCATCATCATTTGTAGTCTTAAAACAGAATACAGTATGTGTTGCAGCACTAATTAGATTACCTGATGTTAGGTGCTATTGTAAACCAGGCTTAGTTTAAAATGAATGTTTGGAGCAGGGATCAGCCATAATCTTCCGGTAGGAACCCAATTTTAATTGCACCCTTAGTAGTTTGGTATATCTCCTACAGAACAGGGGATTGTCCCTTAAGTTACCACAACTGCAAAACAAGTTTCAAGGGGCACCAAAGTCTACTGGGACAGAGATGCAAAACATGTATCAACTATAACCTCCAGAAAAGGTCTTTGCATTGTACTACATTGCAAGTGGACCTGATAAGAATGATGTGAGTCTTCTGTTAGAATTATTTCTTTGTGTGGCAGATGCAGAAGCAAGAGCAGTATGTAATAATTTTTAGTTCACTGACAACTATGAGAATTCAGGCATCATTGCTTTAATTGATAAACCTGAAATACGTTGCATGTTCAGGAGAAATGTTCCATGCAAAAGGCATGGATTGTTCGCTAAAGCACAGAGCAATAGGTTACTAATTTAAAGCTATGAAGAATTTGTGGTGCTGTGTAAATTGCTTAGTAAAAATTGCAGAGGGTGTTTAGCATAGAGTCACACAGATTGATAGCCAGATTACTGAGGGCTGCATTAGGTGATAAGTGTGACAAAAATTGGGTCAGGGGACCCCTGACTGGACTCTTGTCACATGTATCATCTAGTTGAGCCCTGAGAACAATTGATTTCCCCGTGGAGTGTACAGTGGAAATATGCAGGCTGTGAACGGGATGGGAGCAAGAAAAAAGCAAATGGACTCTCTGCAGTGCAAAACAACCTGGCAAAGACAGCAGGCATTGGAGCAAAAGAAACTCTAGCACTAACAAAAGCCTCAGAAAGAAGGGCCATAAGTGTGGCATCGGCCAGTCTGTAAACTACTGCATGGCATATAACAAGAAATTCAAGGAATGTGACCAACATCAATCATTTTAATGTTGTTGAAGGCTTTCACAGCCGGAGTTCATTAGTTGCTGCAGATTTTCCGGGTTGTGTGGCCATGGTCTTGGCATTGTAGGACCTGACATTTCACCAGTAGCTGTGACTGGCATCCTCAGACATATAACACAGAAAGATGGAGTACTCTCTGTGTCAAGCTGAGCAGAAAACTGATAGGCAAGTAATTTATTTCTGCCTTGGAAGGTAGGTTAGGTCTGAGTCAATTATCTAGTGTGGTTCTCCAGGCTATTAACATGCTAATGGAGGAGCTTTCCTGAGGAGGTTCTTTTGTCTATGGATTGTTTCCTGAGGAGGTTCTTTTGTGTGTGGAATGGCTGTTGAAACCCTAATCTTATCTGGAGTGCTGTTGCCAGCTGTCGAGCATTTTGTGTTTTTCAGGACAGGAAACCATGCCCTATTTATTTTTAAACTCTCCTCTTTCCTGTTGAAATTGTGTTTATGTTTATGAATTTCAATGGCTTCCCTGTGTAATCTGACATGGTAATTGGAAGTGTTGTCCAGTCTTTCAGTGTCTTGGAACAAAATGCTGTGTCCCGTTTGGGTTAGGCTATGTTCAGCCACTGCTGATTTTTCCGGTTGGCCAAGTCTGCAGTGTCTTTCATGTTCTTTTATTCTTGTCTGAATGCTACGCTGTGTGGCCCCAATGTAAACTTGTCCACAACTGCATGGTATGCAGTATACTCCTGCAGAAGTGAGGGGGTCTCTTCTGTCTTTTGCTGATCGTAGCATCTGTTGTATTTTTCTGATGGGTCTGAATACTGTTTGTAGGTTGTGTTTTTTCATAAGTTTTCCCATCTGATCTGTGATTCTTTTGATATATGGCAAAAACATTTTTCCTGTGGGATTTCAGTGCACTAAAGAAGAAATCATGTCTGCCAAGGTGAACATTCCTTGCCTTGAGTCCAGTGGCACCTTTAAGACCAACAAAGTTTTATTGCAGGTATAAGCTTTTGTGTGCACAAACAGTGTATGCGTGCACTCAAAAGCTTATACCGAGAATGCAACTTTGTTGGACTTAAAGGTGCCACTGGACTCAAGGCAAAGGAATGTTCACCTTGGCAGACATGATTTCTTCTTTAGTGCACTGAATATTTCAGCAGTGGAAAACAAGTGTTGTGTGCATTTTCTCATAAATGATCAGAAATCAGTGAATTTGAGAACTGACACAGATACACAGGTCAATCCAATGTATTTAAAAACTTATAAAGCATTGCATGAGGAAACACTTCAGCATTCAAATACAAGTCTCATATTCTGGCCAGGGGGAGGGGGGATACTGAAGGTGGATGGTAAATAGAATCTGAATTGCAGGTATAATGACAAGACTTCTCAGCTGGAAATCCAAGAAGTAGATTTTTATGCAAAAGCTTCACTGGGTCAAAGGCCAGAGCTAATTCAGATTTTCCAGTAATGGATTTTGGCAAATGAAGGCAGGTGATCAAATTGTCAGGCTATGTACATAAAATAACCTTTGAAACAGATTTATAAGATCACAAGCTACCTCTTCAGTTTACAAGATGCATCAAAGAGTGATCAAATACATAGTGTTTCATGTTATTCTTGTAGGTTCTAGATAGCTGTTGACAGTGGAAATCGAACAAAAGAAAATGCAGATTGGCCATGTCAGAAATTAAACCCATAAAACATAACTCATCCAAAAAAAGGAAAAGGTTAAAATCTAATGTGACAAAAGTAGACCTGATAGCTGAAATGGCTCAGCACAAGAAGATTTCTAGGAATGGTCATTCATCTAGCAAAATTTACTCTATACATGGCAATGGTGACAATGCCAATAATGCAACTGTTTGCCCAAGATGTTAAGTTTTGCTGGACAGTTAATCATGATGTTCTCCACAGCATCTGTGCACTCCCACTACCAGAGATAGGAGCATATGGACAAGAGACACCTAGTTTGTGGATCTCTCTCTCCCCCCCCCCCACAGAAGCTCTCCTGGGCCAAATCTATGACCTTTTAGGCTCCACGTGAAGACTATTCATCCAGATCTTTTAGAAATCCTTACTTCCTCTGTGGAGTTTTATCTGTTATCCTGTTTTATGCCATGAGGGGTTTAGAAGCCTCTTCGCCTATTGATGTTTTAATATAATTTTTATCAATTTAGGCTTTTTTAGATCTCTGTTCTAATATTAATCTGATGCTTTTTAAATCTGTTTTTCATACATATTTAGATTGCCTCTCTACCATTACATTTTATAGAGATGTGTTAGTATTGCACAGTTTTGGTGGTTGGATTGTTATTTGCCCATTCTGAGCCACTTCTTGGGTATGAACATGGAGAGGCAGGATATAAATATTGTAAATAAAATATATAAAAATTGTTTTGCCATGATCCTGTCCCCCAAAGGCACCCAAAGATCTCAGAGATTAGTCTTCAGTGCTCATTTAATAGTTCTTTCACGCACAGTTTCAAGTTGCAAATCTGGTCAAGGATGTGCTGCAACCTGCCACTGCTCAAAATTCTAGGGGAGAAAAAGGCTGGGCACCACAGCTGGCTCCCAGCAGACCTGAATGATTTTGTTGGCCACTCAGCATTGTATGCAAATAAAGAAGCATCAACCCTACATCAACCCCTACCACTAATATCAGCTCAATCACCTGAAAAATATTGTCAGACAGGGACTCTTCTTACCAGGGTTCATGGTCTCTATCATCTCAAAGAACTATTTACCTCTGGGGTTTCTAATGGATAACTTCGTAAAAAGGGGGGAAATAAGCTTGCTTGCCTGGTTTTTAATTACAAAGCAGGTCTTTGCTTTTCCCAGTTCTTCCTCCTTTTTTTACCTTCATTTCTTTTCTCTTTCAAGCAATGGCTCTCCCCCCACCCAAATCCCTGCCTGCACTTCTTCTCTTTAAGAGTGAAAGCAAGGACAGGTCACTTGCCTTTTTAAACAAGTATTTGGAAAAGATGTTCCAATATACACGTGCACAAAAGACAAAAACACAAAGGGGCCTTTTTAATTGGAAGCATTTTTGTTGTATGTTTTTTTTCCTCCTATGTTTTTAACTGTACAGAGAGGTTCACAAATACCATCTCTGGATACACTGCTAAGCTGCATTATTTTGCAGCAGGAAGGCTTTCAGTGTGCAGCACAATAGCTTTTGTTTCAGAAGCATAGGGCAACAAGGACCTTGTATGCCAGAGGTCTGCATTATATCCATAACGGTAGATTGGGATGGTGGAACCGAGGTTGGAAGAAAGTGTGAATGAGCGATTTCTCTATTGTATAAATGGAGGCCTTCCGGCAAACACTAGCACAAAAGAAAGCACATCCTTAAGAGCTGAACAGACTCAGGATAAATACTCATTTTGCACATAATGGTCCCTGTGATTTAACCTTGCACAGCTGCTATGACACCTGCTTTTCAGAACCATTGTTGAAGAACAAGCTGCGCATTGTCTGCTGTATACATACCAAGCCATACAAGTTAACATTTCTCTCTTTTTTTAGTTACTTTTGTTCCCTGTCTTACAAGCTCTTTCTCTCTCTTTTTAAATACAGCAGTATTATATGAATGGATGGATTCAAACAAACCATAGCCTTGATTGCCACGGTGTGGGGCCCTCTTTGAACTCCTCTGCCACACCATCCCTGGTGGCACAGCTACTTCTATAGCTGTTGAGGACAGCATTCTTCATATATGTTCTGTCCATGTATCTTTAGGAACAGAAGAACATTCTAGCCTTTTACTCCACAAGAGCTGGTTATGTTGACTAAATTCTCTTTTACTCCACTTCCTAGAGAGGAGGAAAGGAGGAGCACATGCAAGGAGCCAAGCTTAAGAATATTGCTAGTGTCCAAAAGTTGATGCACTCATCTCTCTAATTTAGAAAAGAGCTGTGATTGAAAAATTTGGTTACATGTGCAAACAAGTATGGATTCCTTACAAAAACATACCATCCGGGTTCTCTTGTTCCAAACTACTACAAGGTAAGTCTTCGTTATATATGATTGTGATAGGCTGACCTGGTAACCTCTACTTTGTAAAAAGGATATTAATGTTTCATCTATATATCTAATTCTCAACAGTCCTGTCTGCCTGAGGATACTTATTTCCACAAACAGAGGGTCCACTCTTCCCCAACAGGTTTTTCTACAGACTCAGGGGACCCCAGGGACTCAGGGGGAAATCCAAAAAGTTAAAAAGAAACCTTGTGGAGGGTTGCCTCCTCCCCCAATATCTTTTGAAATTGCTGCCACAGAGCCCACTCCAGGCCACACTGCATTGACAGTGAGAGATAGACTGGCTGATAGCCACAGAGAGAGACAGAGACAGAGAGAGAGAATGAGTGGGGGAAGAGGGGAGGAAGCAAAAGCAGAACTGGAGCTAGGATTGGGGAGGATTCCTCCTGCAGTATGAATGGCTAAATAGTAGGGGAACGTTTTAAAAGGACACCTGAACTTCTCACCCTTACCACTTTTGCTGTGGGCTTCACTGTCCTCTTAAAATGTTCTCAGGGGGGAGGCTTCAAACTGCTTCTCTGCCTCCACCAGCTCAAGAAAGACTGACTGGCTGAGAGTGAGAAAGAGAGAGAGAGAGTCTAGACAGTGTGTAGCTGCAATAAAGAAGGCCAACGCTATGCTGGGGGTTATTAGGAAGGGAACTGAAAACAAATCAGCCAGTATTATCATGCCCCTGTATAAATCATTGGTGCGACCTCATTTGGAATACTGTGTACAGTTCTGGTCACCACATCTCAAAAAGGATATTATAGCATTGGAAAAAGTGCAGAGAAGGGCAACTAGAATGATAAAAGGGGTGGAACACCTTCCCTATGAAGAAAGGTTAAAATGCTTGGGGCTCTTTAGCTTGGAGAAACGACGGCTGAGGGGTGACATGATTGAGGTTTATAAGATTATGAATGGGATTGAGCAGGTTGAGAAAGAAGTACTTTTCTCCCTTTCTCACAATACAAGAACTCGTGGGCACTCCATGAAATTGCTGAGCAGTCGGGTTAGAACAGATAAAAGGAAATACTTCTTCAAAGAGTGATTAACATATGGAATTCACTGCCACAGGAGGTGGTGGCAGTTACAAGCATGGACAGTTTCAAGAGGGAATTAGATAAACATATGGAGCAGAAGTCCATCAGTGGCTATTAGCCACAGTGTATAGATGGGAATTCTCAGTCTGGGGCAGGTGATGCACTCTATTCTTGGTGCTGGAGGGGGCAGCAGTGGGAGGGCTTCTAGTGTCCTGGCCCCACTGCTGGACCTCCTGATGGCACCTGGTATATTTTGGCCGCTGTGTGACAGAGTGTTGGACTAGATGGGCCGTTGGCCTGATTCAACATTGGCTTCTCTTATGTTCTTATGTTCTTATGTTAGATAATGGGTGGGGGAAGAAGGGAGGAAGCAACAGCAAAACTGGAGCTGGGATTGGGGAGGATTCCTCACTGCCACCTGCCCATCCTCAATGCTGTTTTTCCTGCAGTATGAATGGCTAAATAGCAGGAGGAAGTTTTAAAAAGACATCTAAGCCTGCAACTGCAAAGCCTTGCAAGTGGGAGAGAAGGATTGTTCTCACCCCAATCTCTGTAGCTGTGGGCTCTGCTGTCCTTTAAAACCATTCTCTCTGGCTTCTAAGAGCTTCTCCCCCATCACCTCCAGCTTGGGCACTGCTTCTTCCTACTGCTTCTCTCTTCTGACTGACTAGAAGCCAGAAAGAAGTTATAAAAGGACAGATGAGGCATCATTAATGGATGAGTGGGCATAGTGACTGAGGGGGCAGGTAGAGAGGAGGCAGGATTTCCTCCAACCAGTATCAGTTTGCACATACCACCTTTTAAAACATTCCTTAGCAACACTGACAGACAAAGAAACTGCCAAAGACAGCTGTGGTGCTATGGGTGAATGTGGACTCATCTCAGGCTGAAGAAGACAGGAGCCTTGCAACCACACAATTCTCCATGGTAAGGTGAGAGACTGAACAAGCAAAGGTGCCAGCAGGAACTCATTAGCATAATAGGCCACACCCAGCAGCAGAAACTCATTAGGACTGGCTACATTATAGCACCTTACTCAGAAAGGGGAACCCTGCAATCTGCTAATAGATAGAATAACCATTAGGATCCGAGGATGGTTTTCTTAGGAGAGGCCTAACAACTGTACCTTTAAGGCAACTAGGCCCACTCCAACTCTGAAGAAGGCATTCACAACCCCCTGGGCCCAGCCAGTCTCTCCCCTTCAGCTTGATGTAATAAGAATGGCTAAAATACCAGGTACCATCAGGAGGTCCACCAGTGGGGCCAGGACACTAGAAGCCCTCCCACTGTTGCCCCCCCCAAGCATCTCATAACATGCTTTTGTGTTCCATAGCAGCCCTGTACAAATGACCCTTCCATGTGTAAATGATCCTTCCATGTGTTGACTGAACACTCAGGGAGGAGCATTAGCCGGCATGAGTGGCCTGACCTCACCCCCCCCCCCACACACACCCCTATGTTCAATTGTCAGGTCTGCAGAGTGTGAACACATGGAGGAAATCATCCCCACGTTCACTTCCTCCCTACGACTAGGGACGCTGCTTTCTGAACATTGCCTTTGGCTTTGGGGGTTTAGTGAAAATAGAAAAATCTATAACATATTTAATGTTTTTCATTTTTGCCTGGATAAGTTGTGTCGGTGCTTAAAGCATGAGCTTCCATAAGCTGCTTAGTACCAGTTTTTCCAAATACCAACAGTAAATTGTTTGAAAGCTGTTTCCTCCTTTTTTTGCCATTCTGAAGTCTTTTTAAAGTCTTTCTGTAAGAGCCTTTATCTTACACCAGCTTGTGTGTGGGGGAGGTTTTTAAGTTAAACAGTCAGAAAGGTTACCTTACCTAGAGAGGTGTTTGTAACTCCTGCTGAGATTGAAATATTACTGTGTGTGTATGCAGCCATTTTATTTGGATATCTAACAACTTTATGTAATGTTTGATCTCCCTGAAGGCACATTTTGAAAAGAAGAAGAAGAGCAGGTTTTTATACCCTTCTTTTCTCTATGTTAAAGAGTCTCAGAGTAGTTTATAATCCCCTACCCTTCCTCTCCTCATAACAGGCACCTTGTGAGATAGGTGGGAGTGAGAGAGTTCTGAGAAGACTGTGACTGGCCCGAGGTCACCTAGAAGGCTTCATGCGGAGGAGTGGGGAATGAAACCTGGTTCTCCACATTAGAGTCCACTGCTGCTAACTACTACATTATGCTGGGTTAGCTGACCATCCTAATGTGAGAGTTAAAAAAAAAAAATAGCTTTGGAGGTGTTTGGAGTTAGCTTCAGAGAGTAACACTGTGTTTTGTTTTTTAATAGTTATACTTCATTTATCTGATTCAGATGAATAACTGTGTTGATCTGAAGCAACAGAACCAAGGCCCTTTAAGTGCACACAGCATACTGCAGAGAATCCAAGCAGCCAAGCCATTAAGCTTGACTTGAATTCTGTGCCTGCACTACACAACGTTCTTTTTCTCTGGTGTATTTATTTTGCAGCCAAGAATAAATATACCAGGCTCTGCACTGCCTTATCGTGCTGCCCAGTTTGCACCAGGCAGCATGAGAAGGCAGCCCAGCTAGGCTAGCTGTGGATGCAGGGAGCCAATGCCTCCCAGAACGCACATCTCAAAGCGGTCTGCTCCTGCTGCCTGGTTGAAACTAGGCAGCAGGAGAGAACAGCTCAGCCAGGCTCGCTGGGTGGGAGGGAGCCAACGGCTCCTGGCAGGCACAGCTCGATGCTGCCTTCTCAAGCCACCTGGTTCAAACCGGGTGGCAGGAGAGGGCAGCCCAGTGGGGAGTCTTTTTTTTTACAAGTGGCATGAGACTAGTGATGGATTCCTATTGCTAGACTCATGTCACTTGAAAAAAAAAATTAAATGTAGGCAGGGAATTGAACTACAAAGGGCGGGAACGGGGGGGAGGGGAATCCCAGGGAATCTGTTTGGTCTTGACTTACCTGTGGCTTGGAAGTGAAGCAAGGGGAAAACCACTACAAAACCACTCTCATGAAACCCAGGAAAATAGTGAACGGAAAGCAAACTGAACGCTGAAGGGAGGAAACAGAACAAAAAAGAAAATCCAAAGGACATGCAAGGTGAAAGTGAGGCAAAACACCTGTGCATAAAGGGCCAGAGTTTGAGTCTGATGAAGTGGGCGTGCACACGAAAGCTGATACCCAGAATTAAACTTTGTTGGTCTTAAAGGTGCCACTGGACTCAAACTTGTTCATTTATCCAAGTCATGGTACCAAATGGTAAAATATTTTGCAAGCCCTCAGCTGCTGTTTTACTTTCAGTTGTGGGGGGGGGGCTATATCCACATTCTAACCCTGTCTACCCAGAATCTTACTCAAGTCTATTCGATGGAGCTTATTCCTAGAAAAGTGTTTTTAGGATTGCAGTGTTAGCTGGTTCAACCTGTCAAAAGACTGGCTTGCCTAGCTACCTCTTGGATTTTTAGAAACATCAGTTCAAGCTTCAGACCTACAGAATCTTAAAATCCTCTCTCTCTCTCTCTCTCTCTCTCTCTCTCTCTCTCTCTCTCTCTCTCTCTCTCGCCTAGTAATTTGGGGTCACATTGACAACATGTTCAGGGAACAAGATAAGGAGGAGATGGGACTTTGACACAGATACTGATTGAAGTCATGGGGCCTGGAGGTTTCAAGGCCATGAACCAGAAGGGAGTTTCTCCTACACATTCTATCCCTTTAGTGCATCTTCTGTGGGATTACCTCTTGATTCTGGGCCAGATTGGGACCTTGCTGGCTGGAACACCTGGCTGGGACTTTGGACTCTGTAACTCTGTTTGGACTCACTGGTCAGGTAAAAGCTAGATTAGAGAAACAAAGATTATATAAGTATTCTAGTTTAGGGTGTGTTCAGACGGATCTTTTGATCTGCCATAGGAACGACTCCCTTGCGGATCAAAAATGCACGACCAGACAGAAACATCTGCGAAATATTCCGGTCCCATAGGCATCCCGTTCTGCTGCGCCTCCAATCCTGATTTAAAAAGTAGCAGTTTCAATGTAGGGTTTTCGCTTACCCGCGCAACAACTGCAGACTTTCTTCCGTCTGGTCACTCCATTAGCGCGCGATGCTCCCGTCGGCTCGGTCTGATGTCAGACCGAGCCGACGGGGGCGCGATTTTTAAAAAATTGAAACCCCATGTGCGCTTTAACGAGGAAACGCATTCAGCGATAAGCACTACGAGGAATGTAATATTCATGCTTATTTCTTTTAAGGACAAGATGTTACCGCGATGGGAGATGGAGGGGGGAAGGACTGTTCTAACTTGCAAAATAGTCCCTCCATTGATCATGATGGCAAGGGGGAGGACCGGGACTTAGCTGAAAACCCTCCGCGATCGCCTCAGTTCTCCAAGGAGGCGCAGCCTTGCCTATGCGAATGTACAAAACTTTTTTTAAAAAAATCCTCGGTGGATGCCGTGTAGACAAATCACGGTGGGAACAACGTGCGGTGAGGCTATTTCATGGGGGGCGTCTGGTCGTGCTAGGCTGGATTTAAAAAATTGGGATAAAATTTTAGGAGGGCTCATGGCGCGATTGACTGGCCGTCTGAACGCAGCCCTAGTTATTTAGTTTTAATTATTTTCTCTTTACTGTTCACTACTCTTACATTTGAATATTCCTGCACATTCCTTTTAATAAACCTTATTAATTATAGTCTATGGTGTTCTTTGTGTTTGGGGCAGGGTTGCCAATCTCCAGGTGGTGGCTGGAGATCTCCCACTATTACTGCTTCAGAGGGTGGACTCTGGCATTATACCCCACAAAAGTCCTTCCCCTCTTGAAACCCCACACTCGTCTGGCTCCATCCTCAAAATCTCCAGTTATTTCCCAACCCGGAGCTGGCAACCGTAGCTTGGGGCCTTCAATCTTTACTTCAGTACTTTAGGCCTATATTGGCTTCAGCTACCAGAGTTATTGTTTTAGAACTCAACTCACTAGTGTCCCACCTTGCAGGGCTTGACTTCTTGATTTAGACCCCAAAGGGCTGGAGAGTGTCCCTTGGTCTCTGGCTGGCAGGTTAGTAAGGGGACTAATGATGGCTAGTTATCCTGGGGATGAGGACTCATTCCCCAGCATTTTGGTATTTTGCTCTTGTCCAGCCTGTCACCCTTAAATGATATTTTTTTATATAACCCATTGCTAGTTCTTTGGAAGAGAGACTGCTAACAAGTCCTCCCTTTGTTCCCCCCCACACACACACACAGACAGAGGAACTGTAGAATTGTGTCTCTGTGGTAACTGAAGTGCTGAATGTTGTGTTAAACATCACCTGTTGTTAAGTACCAGACTTCAGTCAGCTCTTAACAAGTGATTTCAGCTTTATTAGAACTTGACAAACAACAACAACACAGAGCAAGAAGCTCTCTTTTAAACTTTCTAGGTTTGGATAACCACGACCCCTAGTGAGTTAATAGCCAATCATAATTCATGCATAAAGGCCAATGATTGTTGTTTCCTCCAGAACTTCTCCTAGACTCTGATTGGCCTACTGCACAGAGTAGCCAATCAGAATGTATATTTTACGATACCAGCCTTCTATGAAGCCCTGGTTGAAGCTCAGGCATTACTGAATGTATACACATATATAACACCTGTCTTACGTTGTCACTAACTAAACCTGAAACTAGTTGCTTATTTCTAAGAGGTATTTTTTAGTCTTAGAGAGAAGAAGCACAGAATATATCCATTGAGGAATCCAGCTTGCCAGATACTCTGGCTTCTTTCTCCAACTAGCTATAGCCACCCTTGCATGCATGTTTGTGATTTTTGATAATTGTGCTTCATAAATCTCATTCATTGTACCAAACAGTAATTTTAAAAATTAAAGTAATTTTTAAAGACCCCCTAAAAGTTTCATGTTGTGATAATTATTTGGTTGGTCCACGTTTCAACTGATTTGTCCATATATTATTTTGTATTTATTTTGTTTTCTTGCCTTCTGTTCTTTTCCCCAAAACTCATTCCCTAAATAACTCTCTTTTCCAAATTCCAAATTTTGCCCTAAAGCTCTGACCACCCATATACCACATGATGCTAGTTACTCAGATAGCTTCTCCTAAGGAGGGAAATGATAAGGTTATTATAAGAAATGGGTCCATAGATCACATGGGTAAATTTTCAAATTAAAATAGTTCTCACACTGCCAGACTGCCAAACATGGGCAAAAAGAACAGAGGGAGAATTCACAAGGTGACACCTCAACAGCAATTTAAAATAGTTTTCGAAGAATCCATCTTTAGCTGCTGATCATCTTTTTCAAATTGTGTCTGATGAAGGCAGCCTTTAGATCCATTTACAGTGGTTTTCAGTAACCCAAAGGACAACATGATGTCTAGTAGACTGTTCAGTTCACAGTGGATCCTGTGGTGACCAGTGCAAGTCAGATATATAATAGCACCCTAGTCATTAGGACTGAAATCCTAAAGATACTTTCCTGGGAGTAAACCCAATTGAATAACATGAAATTTACTTCTGATAAGACCTGTTTAAGGCTGCCCTCTACATGTTTATTCAGGTTTCAACTACCTTTATTGGTTGATTTTTGAAGTATATTATCTCAGTTTTTGTGTTTTTGGATCTGTTACCAGAAGTAGACTCTTCATTTAGTATGGGTGGGGGAAAATTCAGGTAGAATTTTCTTTCTATCTAATATCATTCATACGTGGCCTAAAAACAACAACAAAGATCCTATGAAAAACTTGCTGATGGATTCTTTATTATCTTCCTTTGACATTTTTTGCAATCCAAGTGAAAACAAACCTACTAATTGGAAACTTTAAGTTGTCACTGTTCACAAAGCATGGGCAAGAAATAATACTTAGCATTTAAGCCCACTGCTCAAATGATCAAAGAGCTTTGCAGAATCGCAGACAATGATCCTCTAAGATATAGGAATATCATTGTCTTGTTGTGGCACACTGGCAAACAGACTGTGCTACAAATCAGGGACTTCTTGACTGGAATCAGATTTCTCTCTTAATTTAGCCAGCCTCAGACATCCCTTCATCTGCAATATGGGGGAGATGATTCTGACCGACCTGCTAGGATTGTAATGATTACTACTAATAACATATGTGAAGGGCTTTCAGCATTCCAAAATACTGCATAATTATTATTATTTTTTTGTCAAAGGCTTTCACGGCTGGAGTTCATTAGTTGCTGTAGATTTTCCAGGTTGTGTGGCCGTGGTCTTGGCATTATAAGACCTGACGTTTTGCCAGTAGCTGTGACTGGCATCCTCAGAGGTATGACACAGAAAGATGGAGTACTCTCTGTGTCAAGGTGAGCAGAAAAATGGTAAGCAGGTAATTTATATCTACCCTGGCAGGTGGGATAGGGCTGAGTCATTATCTTGTAGTAGTTCTCCAGGCTATGAACATGCTAATAGAGGAGCTTTCCTGAGGAGGTTCTTTTGTCTATGAATTGTTTCTTGAGGAGGTTCTTTTGTGAGTGGAGTGGCTATTGAAACTCTTATCTGTAGTGCTATTGCCAGCTGTCGAGCATTTTGTGTTTTTCAGGACAGGAAACCATGCCCTATTTATTTTTAAACTCTCCTCTTTCCTGTTGAAATTGTGTTTATGTTTATGAATTTCAATGGCTTCCCTGTGTAATCTGACATGGTAACTGGAAGTGTTGTGCAGTCTTTCAGTATCTTGGAACAAAATGCTGTGTCCCGTTTGGGTTAGGCTATGTTCAGCCACTGCTGATTTTTCCGGTTGGCCAAGTCTGCAGTGTCTTTCATGTTCTTTTATTCTTGTCTGAATGCTACGCTGTGTGTCCCCGATGTAAACTTGTCCACAACCGCATGTTATGCGGTATACTCCTGCAGAAGTGAGGGGGTCTCTTCTGTCTTTTGCCAATCGTAGCATCTGTTGTATTTTTCTGGTGGGTCTGAATACTGTTTGTAGGTTGTATTTTTTCATAAGTTTCCCCATCTGATCTGTGATTCCTTTGATATATGGCAAAAACACTTTTCCTGTGGGAAACTATTTTTCCTCAGTTGTTTGTTTTACCTTTGGTTTAATTATTCTTCTGATTTCATTCACCAGTAGCTGTGACTGGCATCCTCAGAGGTATCCTCAGGTCCTACAATGCCAAGACCACGGCCACACAACCCGGGAAATCTACAGCAACTAATGAAAGGGAGGATTTTCATTCTAGAGTAGCAAATGGCTACTCTAAGAATGAAATCAGAAGAGCACACAAGAAACTGACACAGCTAGGGTAGCACTGTTTTCTAAATAAACATTAAAGAGGGCTTTGTATGAATATATGGCTTCTTACTATACTCTAACCTGAAGATAGGGTTCCTAGCCCCCAGGTCCCAGTGGGGTTTCCCCCACTTTAGGGGGCTTTGATCCACCACTGACCAGCTGGCTGGTGGAGGAAACTCCACCCCCAAACAGGGATGTCACTGAGCAATGTTCCCAACACAATGATGTCACCTGGAAGTGATGTCATTGTGCCACTGATGTCGGGGGTGGCACTGTAGTTTCTGTGCTGGGATTGAGGACAGGAAGATGGCTTGTGATGGGTCTTAAATGAGGGTGGTACAGTGCAGCATCGTAGAGTTGGAAGGGATCTCCAGGGTCATCTAATCCACCACAATGCAGGGAATTCACAAATACCTCTCTCCCACACACCCATTAACTCCTGTTCCATGCCCAGAAGATTACAAAAAAACCTCCAAGATCCCCAACCAAACTGGCCTAGAGATAAATTGCTTCCTGATCCCAAAGTGGCAATCAGCATTTCCCTAGGTGCGGGAATCTGGTTGTGGTTGTCCAGTAGGCATCACATTCCAAAAGTGGTGGCTGAGAGAACAGGCCTCTGGCATCAAGTGATTCAATCTGGAACCTGACAGCTCTCCTGCCTGCTGTGCACTGGACCCGTGCACATGTATTCAGAGTATACTGAACTTCTTCTCCCTGTAGGCTGAAGAGTTCAAAGAATGCTGGACTGGCCAAGGACCAATTGCTTTGCCCATCTAAGAAAAGAAACATCTTTGCAGCCTTCTCTGGGTGGCCTGTAGGGAACACCTTGGCAAAACATATCTGATGACAGGATCTTTGGCCATTCTTGATGCCACAAACCTGAGTGCAGTGGGCACCAACAGGCTAGTTTTGATCCATTGTGGGGACATGTTGACTCGATGCTGCTGCAGAGATTGTTGCCATGAATGTCTTGGGCAACAGGTGACCCCCTTACTTGAAGCCATGCCTAGAACACTTCACATAAACTGAAAAGGAGTCTATCTTGGGTGCTATGGTGTTCCAAACGACCAAAGAGGTCATGAACCCTTTATCTTTAGGACATGTCACAATGGGCTCATGTTCCTACTCTAAAGCCATCTGCTAGCTACATATTCTGCTGGGGGCAGTACATGGACATTACTGTGCAGAATGGTGTGGGAGTATACCAGAAAGGAATGGGACAAACCCAGGCTGCATGGTTGCTAATTTCCACTTTGATGAAATGAAGCCCCCCTCCCACCGTGCAAGCATGCAATTTTGCTTAAGTCATTATTGTTTTTGCAACTTATACTGGTAAACTCCTAAATGCTATCAAACGTTTACAGCAGTTAAAGATAGTTTTAATAATCAGTGACTACAGAGCATTTTTTAAAACAACCAGCTTTCAAGGGCTAGAGACTTATTGCTTCCATTTTCTCAGCTTTCTTAAAGAAAGAAGAGGTGTTGTAGAAAATGGTCAAATTTATCATTTATAGCAAAATATTAATGTAGCAGCAGGAGAGTTGATGTAGCCATCTATCTATAAGCATTCAGGTTTCAAAGGAAGCATAAACATGAAATTAATGGTTTGTCTACTGTAAGGGACAAATAAATGCAAATTCAGCCTCATTAATATCAAGTGGGTGACTTCTTGGTTTATGGGGTTTGGATTGATTTTGTCAAAGACCAATAGATTTATTAAAAATGTCTTTTAAATTTAGCATCCATATACCCATTAGTTGGAAGAAATAAAACTCTCGGCAATTGCCCCCACCTCTCCTCCTCTCCTCCCCCCTCCTTGGATGTTGTTTTACCTAAATAAAGTTCATGCATTAGAGCTCACTTTCATGCTGAAATATGTCTCTTATAGGAGCTACTATAAATGTCAGCATTTTCCACAGCATTAGTTTATGAGCCAAGTGAATTTTAATGGCATCGTAATCTCACTGCAATCAATTGTGTTGGAGGGGAGAAAAGCACTGGGAGGGTCCATTAAACAGAGCTTTGCATCACTTTTCATGTTTAGGTGCCTTGAGAGGGAGGGTTTGGGTTCAGGTGTATTTGGGAGGGAGTTGGCGGGGTGTCTTTTTCTGCCTCTGCTTTCTTACAGGCCCCTCTGGTTCTTGTTTCTGCTTTTCGTAACAATTGTCTAAGGAAATTGTCCTTGTGATGTCTCCTCTCAGCTTTTCAAAAGGTCTTCTTTGTTGTTTGTAGCATGACCTTGCAAAGTTTTAAGGGTTCAGAAGAACAGTAACAATGAATTCTGCCTTGTTTTCAGATGCAATCTTCCTTTTTCTGGACACTTTTGCACCATTTTCAACCATATGCCTTTAATGGGTTCTCAGCCTGGAGACTTGTCCTATATAACACTGCTGTCACAAAAGCTCATACTTACTTCCTGGTGTTTCTTAATGTTTTCTTGCTTGTTAAAAGCTACTGTCATCTAGAACCTGCCCCGGCAAGGTAAAATTAAGATATTTCTTTCAATGATGGTAGAACTAAATAAAGCCACAGGAAAGAACCTCCTGAATAGGTACCAGTTAGCATGGCTCTTGGTGATAGTGCCATTGTTTTGGGCCAGCCACAGTGGTCATACTGCCTGCACTTGTGCACTGAGTCAATGTTCCTGTCTTTCCTAAGCACTACTGCCTGAAAGTGTTTACCTTATACTACACTGTACTTTTAATATTTGCAGTACTTATAGTTTAGTATTATTAATAATGCTTATAGTATTATAAATATAAATATTTGCAGTAGTCCCAATACTTAACAGTATTGACAGGAACTACTGCCCAGGAAGGTCCTTAGACTATACTGTACTAGTAATGTATTTAAAAAAAGGGTTGAAAAGTCACTCTTGAAATCATAAATCTAAGGAATATAACCAAGTTCTGCATATTATATGTTGTGATATATGCTGAAAAAAGTACCCAATAATCTCAGGTGCTTACTTTGAAAATATGTCGCTCCAGGGGACAGAAAAACAAACAGGGTGAAGGAACCTTGAACAAAGCAAACTGTAAATCCCATTTTGTTTTGTACTGCATGGACAAATTAAGAGAAAGTTTATCATGTCTGTTGAAATTAATGAGTGACAATATCGAGTGTTGTACTTAAGTCTCTTGAGTTTCAGTGTTGTAGAAGCCTGTGTAATTTTGCCTGGTTTTCCCATACCATGTCTGAACTTAGTGAATCTGTTTTGCTTGACTATGTTTTTATGGTTGGTTTGATATCTGGGAACCAGATGCTTGGGGAGCAGCATACAAACCCATCAAGTAAGTAATAATTAAATGTCTTTTCAAGCATTACCAGATTAGCTCTGTCTCCATCTGATGGAGATATTCGCAGCTCCACCTCTTAAATTTCATGTTTTTAAGTGTTTCCTTTTTTCTCAATGCAAACACCAAATTTAAATTCAAACTTCCAACCTTATGAAAATTGAATTCTGAAAATCCATCAGATTCCATTTTGGTTTCTGCAGCCAAGCAACTGATCCGATCCCCTGTTAACCAAGCTGGCAGGTGTAAATTGGGGAAAGTTTGTTAAAGTGGTCAGATTACTATATGTCTTTGACAGTGAAAATGTTAGCACTTCACTAACTAAAGAAATCTGTCCCAGAAAAAACGGTATTTCTGAACCTAGCTTTGTGCCTCTACCAAATGTTTTAATAATATTTCAGGTTTCACAGAGAAAACAAGTTTGTAATCACAGATCTAAGCTGGTAGTGAGTGGTCACCAAAATATGAACCAGGAACATGACAATTCTCTCCTTTCTCACTTATTTTAATCTGAAACTTAAATTGCTATATTGTCTTTCCTCCCGTCTCTTCACAATGCTCTTTGTGTCATAACTATAAAGAACTATGGCCACTTAATCCATCCTGTGCAGACCTCAGGTCTTCAATCTGTGCATTTCAACACAAGCATCAAATAAATGACCAAGGATCTACAAGAAGAGTGATGCCACCTGAACTGTTAATTTGACACTGGCCTCCCTTTGATCCGCTCTTTGAATGACAAACAAGGGGGAAATGGGCTTCCTTTTCATCTGTGCTCTTACATTTTAAAGGTCGTCAATAATGTTTCCACCAACCAGATAATGTTCATTTGCAACTCTAATTAATCTGTGAATAAATATGCTTTGAGGGGTGGATTGATTAAAATGAGGGCTGACTTTCCACCTTTAATCTACACCACTGTATTTCTCTTGAGAGAAAATAGCTCCTTGCTTCTTCTTCTGTCTCTCTCCCAAAGTTCACACATGGTGCTCTCTCCCCCCTGTTTTATTATCATAAAATAATGGCTTTAGTAGGTGCATAAAAGGTTAGGCAAGTTTTACAAAAATGGGAGCCTATTCACCCTTCGTACCTTTAATCTCCAGCATTCTCCTCCTAATGAGTGCAAATTACCTGAGCTATTTGACAGGGTCTTTATACTGTACAATGCTGCCTAGCAGGCCATTCCTCGAAGAGTGTTTTTATATTATTAGTACAAGTATTATCTTTAATCTTTTGTCGTGTGAAAAATGAGGACAACATGAAAGTTGACACAAAGCAGGAGGCAGCAGAGATGAACCATGTTGGACTTGGGGTATATAATGGAATGATTTGCTGTTGAAGACTGGTCCAGCAGAAATGTATTCAAGTTTTTCATGTTTGTGAGAGTAAGGCAAAGAAATGTTGTTAAATGATGAGATGAGGGGAATGTAAGCTTCCAAATTCAAAAGATATGGTATCCCTGCACCAGATGCAGACACAGGGCTCCCTCCAAGACAACTGGTTGACCAATGTGTGCTGGATTAGGTGGACCACTGGTCTGATTCAGCAGGACTCCTCTTATGTTCTAACAAAATTCAGAAATAGTATTTCTGGTTTTTTAAAAAAATCAGCAGTGCCTCACTTAGGACTCCCAGGTTGCTCATCCCCTCCTTCCTCTGTACTTCAGAAAGCAAGAGCAAAAATGGGGGGGGACTGATGGCACACAATGCCATAACATGAAGTAACATCATGGAATCACACAACACTCTAGGAGTTTCCCTAATGCCTTTGGTTTTACCATAGAGATTAGTGGAATTCCAAGTCCATCATTGACACCATGACGTCATTTTCAGAAGTGATGTCATGGTGTTATATGATGCCATTTGCCATAGTCTCCACCCTCAATGTTCCTGGGGGTTGCAATTATGGGCTGGCAACTTCAGATACTGTACATATAATGAGACATTATTTGATTAGTACCACATTTGGGAAGCAGCCACCTACACATTCATACATATACGGACAACTTTTCCTTACTTCTCTTACTAGGTTCTTTGTTCAACATGGCCCTTTGCTAAGCCTCTCAAGGCATTCTTCTATAGTCATATTGCTTCAGGCCCCTGCTTTATCTATTATATTACATACTTTCTGTTTTTTAAATTTGCCACTTATGCTGATTATTCTTTGCTCCAAGAATGCCTCATATTCAGAGCCAGCTTTGTTTCTTTCTTATTATGTACACCATTTATGTTCAAGGTTGCCGGTTATGCTATTATTCGAGCAGGCACTTTTTTCTCCCTTTATTTTTTCAGAATGGCCTCAGTTCAAGGTCTTATATTCTTTGTTCCCCCCAAGTTTTGCCATTTCTTCTTCTTATAAAAACATTTTCCCTTGCTTCACATTTGTTGGCAATTGCCATTCAATTTCCTTCCTCCAAGCACCCATCCATAAGGAACACAGGGCAGACTTAGCATCCATCTCTTCAGCTGTCTGAAATGAAACAAAGCTCTCCTTTTTTCATTTGAGTCATTGACAATTTACTGAATTACAGAAACAATCAACAAAACATTCTTAGGATCTGTGTAGAGATTTTTTTTAAAAAAAGAATTAGCTATTGTGGAAATAACATTCTGCCCAGGAGTCCAGACTGTGCAAGAACATGGAGGACAATTTAAACAGTATTGTATAAGACTGGAAGCCTAAGTACTGTCCATACACAGTTTGGCTTTATTGCCAATGGAAAAGAAGAACTGAACTTCTGCCTCCATAACGACACGGGTAGGTATTTGGTGATTTGTAGAGTTTTTTTTATATAATTTATCAGCTGCTAGTCCAACTATAAAAGACTCAAGATGTCTCAGAACATCAATAAAATGGAAAGGTGTCCTCTAAGATATAGGACAAGGAATCCGTACTGCCAGATTGTGAGGTCCAAGTGGGTTTTTCAGTATGTGATGTATTTTAAAATAAAAAAATAAAAAGTGGGGTTTTCAGGAAATAACTAGAAAGAACCAAAGACTAGATTCCTACCCCTATCTGTTTTGTGATCTTTCCTGGAAAATGTGCTAGAAGCATTCATAACCCCTACAGAAACAGATGTACTAGTATCCTGTTCCTCACAGTGACAAACCAGATGAGTCCAGAAAGCATACATGTAATAAAATATCTAACAATGAACGGATCTGTTCAAATTAGGACCTGTTCCATCTTTAATCTAGGGATTCTGATCTGATGATCTTCCAGTAGAGTTTCACAGAATTTACAGGAATTAAGAAGTAAGAGAAAAGGTTCCTCCCTGTTTTCCTAGTATCTGTGCAGAGTACCAACAAAGGTATACATTTCCATAACCATGAGAATTCAAGAAACCGGGCCTATTTGTTGCAACAGAAAAACAACTGCAGAAGCGTTTGTTTGCAAAAAGGAAAAGAAAGGAAAGGACTAATTTTGAAGGGGTACTATTAATGTTTTTGTTTGTTGTGTACTTCTGCAGCACAAATGCAAAATAGTAAGATCCCCCCTAGTGCAATCCTAAATTGAGTTACACCTTTCTAAATCCATTGAAGTTACTTGTTTAGGATTGCACTGATGGATTCCATCTCATACCTGGAAGGCTGGGGGGAATGAGAGGACAGAGTGAGAACATCAGGTGACATAAGTGTGAAGATGCACCATCCAACCAGATGAGTGCTCAGTATTCTTACTTTCTGTTAGTCACTGGTTGGGGAGGGCTATCTGATTCTGTATAACCACAGACCAGAGGTGTCAAACTCATTTGTTACGAGGGCTGGATCTGACATAAATGTCACTTTGTTGGGCCAGGCCATGTGTGCCATAAATGTAACACAAGGTACCAGAGATATAAACTTTATAAAGATTATTTCAGATGCTGAATGGCAATAGCAGTTGTGATTGGATTCGGTGTAATATGCAGAGGAGTGGAGATATCAGCATTGGTGTGATATACAGAGGCATGGAGATATCAGCACTGGTAATGAGACAGGAAACCTAGGTCTCAGTTTGGTACAGGAGGATTCAGTTCAGGAGGATACAAAGAAGAAATGGAAATCAGTCTGAAGAAGTGAGCAGTGACTCTCAAAAGTACATACCCTACCACAATTTTGTTAGTCTTTAAAGGTGCTACTGCAGTCTTACTGATTCTACTACTATTAGAAACCACAACATTTTTAAAAACCAGTGGGGGGACATTTTAACCTTCCAGGGCATTCAGTTGTAGACCTAAGAATGGCAGTTCTCTTACAAAGGAATTTCAAGGGGAGATTAGAGAGACTGATGAATTGCAACTGATAATGAAATTCAGTGCATTCTCTTGGGCAGAATTGAGACCTAGGTTTCTTCTCTCATTACCAATGGCTGCTATTGTTATTTGGCATCTGAAATCACTTCACTGTCCAAGATATAAGGACAGATGGACTCACATTTCTGCCACAAATTTTGTTAGACATTAAGGTGCTGCTGTACTCTTGCTCCCTTTCACTAATAAGGAAAGCAAGCTGTGCTGTTAGGTTCCCCCCTCCATCTGTTAGAAATGGAAAGGGGGATCTCTCCAGGTTCCATGGGACTCTCCCCTCTCTCTGGCATGCTCTCTCTGGGTCTTTCCCTCCCTCCCTCCCTCCCTCCCTCTCTGTCTCTCTCTCTGAAGAAGTGTGCTTGCCCACAAAAGCTTATACCTGGAATAAAAAGCTGTGGTCTTAAACCAAGACTCACTCACTCTCTCACTCTCTCTCTCTCTCTCTCTCTCTCTCTCTCTCTCTCTCTCTCTCTCTCTCTCTCTCTCTCTCCTGGAATAAAATGTTTTTGGTCTTAAACACAGGACTCTCTCTCTCTCTTTTTCTAGCATGCTTCCTCTGGCTCTTACCCTCTACCCCTCCCTCTGTCTGTCTGAACAAAAACTGTGCTTATATCTGGAATAAAACATTGCTGGTCTTCTTAAAAGTGCCAGAAGACACCATCTCTTTCTCTCTTTCTCTCTCTGGATCTTTCTCTACCCCTCCCTCCCCAGTGGAGGAGAAGGGGGGAGGAGTCCTCAACCAATCTAGGGAAGGCTTTCTCTCTCTCCTCTGAAGCAGGAAATAGAAGAGACTGACCAGAAGGAGCTGTGATGCAAGAAGCAGGAAGCAGCACACAGCCAGTTACTCTTGGGCTGGATTGGGGCCTTGTAGAGGCCAGATCCAGCCCACTGTCCATATGTTTGACACCCCTGCCATAGACCATAGTTGCATGTTGTCCCTCTACTGGGGCTTTGTTTGAACTAGCCAGGCAGGACAAATATGGAGGATAGAGGCACTGATGCTATAGCTGTCCCCTCCAACAAAGCAGCCTCATTCAACCCAAAGTGATTTCCTACAGGGGACAGTATGCTTGCACACACTGGCAGGTAGGCAGTATACATCAATGGCAGATAGAGAGGTACAGAGATTATGATTTATTCCCTAGTTGTGGAAGGTAGACAGTGCCAGCCAACCCCCACACCTTTCAGGGAGAAATGCTGACTGTATGAGCTAACAGGCAGAAAGGCTGCAGAAATGGGCAGAGGGGATAGAGGCAACCATGTTTTCCCTGATAAAAATCCTCTCCCAGGTCCTCTGCTTTTAACCCCATTAGGGAAAAGTGGGAGGTACCCACTTCTGTTCATGTGTATAGTATGTCAAGGTGGGAGCTTGTATTTTAAAACAAAATGAAAATATTAGCATTTACAGGGCAAGTGATCTAAACCTGAAAACCTGAAGCATTTGTCTTCTGGCCAGGCAGGCTCCAGGATGGGAAGTCAGTCAGGTTGGGAGAAAAAACATGCTTAAAAACAACAACAACAGAGCACCGGTTACCTCATCCATACATTCCAATTTTTCACCCCATGTCTGTGCCCATTTAGCAAGTGAGAATTTTAGCTACTTGTAAAACAGGCACACACTATTTGCTTGAAATAGAAGGCTGCATTGGTTGGAGGGTATGATGCCTGAGAATTTCATGGTGGAGGTATGGGATGGTAATTACTCCCAGAAGTGTTTTTTCCATTGAAACCAGTGGAGATGGCCCACACAATAATTTCCTGTAATTCCAATATTACCAAATTTAAGTCCTTAAAATGACATATTACTATTCTTTACAACCAACTTTTCCCATACTCCTAATTTTTTCCAAATTATTCTGTGAAAATGGCTTGCCAAATAGACCTCACTCAAGATAACTTTCCCACTAGCTTCTTGTGTCAACATAGGATAACCACTTGTGCATCACAAGCAGTATGCTTGAGCAATTGGTAAACACCCAAATATCATTTTTGCTCTATGTACTCTCAGCAAAGGCCATCACTCAATATTGTCAAGCAAGTTTGGCATCACTACAGTATACACGATGTACACGCTTTTCCTACACAGCAGAGATATCCATGAAGGGAAATAATCTAGTAGTACATTTCCTAATTATAGAACAAAGCACAATGATATTATCCCTGCTGTGAACAGGGCCATCTTCTTAGGTAAAGCAAGGCTTTTAAAATGTTTTTGATCCATTTAATTTCCTTATACATTCAGACACATGCTTTCATAATCCAAAACCACGAGAGGCTGATTCTCCTTCACTTTCCTGTAGTTGGTTTAACTGAATATTCTTAGAGACGTATTCTAAATACTAGACTTTGGGTACGAATGGGATTTTAATACTGAGAAAGGCTTCTTCAGCATAAATTTACATGAGGGCTACATATTAAATTGAGTGGATGTTGTTCCAGTAAGTAGACAATGATTTGGGAAACCTGTGTCTGGACCATATCAAGCTCCTCCATGCAAAATCATCATCACTATAGAAAGCTAAAAGTCAGAAAGAAGAAAAAGAGTTGGTTTTATACCTTGCTCTTCACTACCCAAAGGAGTCTTGGAGCAGCTTACAATTGCCTTCCCTTCCTCTCCCCACAACAGACACCCTGTGAGGTAGGTGGAGCTGAGAGAGTTCTGAGAGAACTGTGACTGGCCCAAGGTCACCCAGTTAGCTTCATGTGGAGGAGTGGGGAATCAAACCTTGTTCACCAGATTAGAGTCTGCCACTCTTAAGCACTACACCAGTCAGGTTAGAACAGATAAAGGGAAGTATTTCTTCACCCAAAGAGTGATTAACATATGGAATTCACTGCCACAGGAGGTGGTGGCAGCTACAACCATGGACAGTTTCAAGAGGGAATTAGATAAACATATGGAGCAGAAGTCCATCAGTGGCTATTAGCCACAGGGTATAGATGGGAACTCTCAGTCTGGGGCAGGTGGTGCACTCTATTCTTGGTGCTGGAGGGGGTAGCAGTGGGAGGGCTTCTAGTGTCCTGGCCCCACTGTTGGACCTCCTGATGGCACCTGGTATATTTTGGCTGCTGTGTGACAGAGTGTTGGACTAGATGGGCCATTGGCCTGATTCAACATTGGCTTCAAAAGAAAAAAGAAAAAAAATGCAAAGAAGGTTCCTAGCCTGGTCCTCATCTTGACAGGTTAGTTTTCTAGGTGTAGGAATTTTTTTCATGTGAGAGCTTTTTATCATGCAAATCTCCCCCTGGAGTCCAGATTCAGGCCATCTGCTGTTTGCAATCCATTTGAGTATCAGGTAGTATCAGATACGGCAGAATGTCAATGAATCTTTGGAGTAAAACATGCCAGTGTTTAACTTCAAAATACTATTAACCCTTATGACCAGAGGGGGAATATAGCAAGATACTAAAACTTTTAAACTGTACAATATATTGTTTTATATGACCAATACAATAATATAATCAATAATCAAATGTTAAAACCTCATTGTTTGAATTGAAGACCAATGCTGCAGAGATGATGCTTCATCTACTCATTTATTTGGCCCTTGTCGTTCTTGCTCCCAAGTTGGAGTGTTGCCACAGTGAGAGATCCTTGGGTTTTTGTTTTTGTTTTATTTTTTCTTCCCTGCTTTGTGCACCCCCCCCCCCCAATTTAATTTCTGTTTGCCAGGTTTGGTCATAGCACAAGGACATACGGAAAGACATTCTTTCAATTCTTCAGGCATTGTGGCCGCCTGAAATGGAAAGCAAGACAAAGCCACAGAAGAAAAGCTTATTATGGGCAGGCTAGTTGGAAGAAAATGAATCACCTAAGCAGATAGATTTCAATGATCTCGGGCAAGCGACATTCTTTATTCTGCATCTAATTGTTCAAGAAAATGTTTAGCTGCTGCATAATGTGATCCATAATGGAAGTTACGTGAAATAACTAAAAAAACGTTTATTCAAGGGTCTGCTTCTGAAAGTATAGCCATAATGTACTTCTTCCAGGGGTTTAATAGAATTTCCTCTGATGGAAATTGGATGGATAATAAATTCTCCTAACAGGCATTTTTTCTAAGAAAAAATTGAATGTCTGTTACTTAGAAGGCTTTGCTAGCCATTCAAAAAGAGGCATAAGGCCATGGTTTTGGAGCAAGCAGAAATGGGAAGAAGCAATCAATTTTCCAGCTAGACTTCCGGTTGCAATCTTCTCAACATTTTTAGATTTCTGTTCATGGAACCAGCTTTGTAAGGATGCAGATTTACCTTTTGTATAATCCCCAAACCCTGAACTACTCCAGTCTAAGGAACTCAACTGCCAGATGTTCTCTATGACATAAGTGCATCACTACTGATACTGTCAAATGTTGTAATGACAGACTGCTTCACACATGCAGCAAAATGAAGACACCACAGAGGTATTCAGCCAACAGCCACATTTTTTTTTCATTTTTGAATGGCTGCAGTGTTATTAATTGTTTAAATGCCAATTTATCCCCTGGCAAGTCAGGATACCTTGACACCAAGATGAGAGCTATGAAACAGCATGCATCTCCTGCTGCCCACTTCGCTTGGACAACCCTGTGTGGGCTCTAGACATTCTATCAGTTATTACAGCTTCTACCTGCTCATCACTGCCCCACATACCCCACATATCAAGGAAGTCTCATCAGTTATCATCACTCCCTTCTCTGCTAAGTCCACTGGGTATCAAACGTCTAACCATCTAACACAGGGTGCAGTCGCACGCACCAGATAAAATGGGGGGAGGGGAAAGCGAGGCTATTTCCTCCGGAGGAAATAGACCCGTAGTTGCATGATCACACCTCTCTTTGATGCTGTGGGCACAGTCCGTCAGTGTGTGATCAGACACAACTGCAGGTGAGTTGGGGGGGGGGTTGTGCCATTTGTTTCCCATGCACTTAAATGAGGACTTGATAAACCGAACCTCCACACTAAGGGCTCCTTATGGAGTTTACGATGATGCACATACTGCAAAGGGGAGGGGGGACAAAGGCATGGAGTTGGGATGTCCTGATCAGACCATCCCGACAGCATGAGAGTGCACTAGAGCGATCAAACAGGGGAAAGTCCAACCATGGCCTGTTGCAACCTGTTTACAACTGGATTTTCCCCAGTGTCTTTTAACTTTGCTTCTGTGGTGGAGCAGAATGGGTTGCTGACAGCTGTGGGGTGCTTCCCAGATGTTGTTGTCTGATCATGCCCTTTAAATCTGCTCGGCATTCGTGCCTATGTTGGGTCTAATTGTCTGTATGATTGCAGCTACAGGTAAGAAAAGCTGTACAGTCATTGGAAAAGCTTAAATAGTAGGAATTAGAGTGATTCAAGGGAGATTCTCAACAAGTACTCCCCATTATTTTGAAACAAAAATAAATTTGAGTTTCAAATGTATTGTGAAACCTTCTTTCTACAATAAAATAAAAGCTAGGATGTGAAAAGTTTCTTTTAAAGAAAAGCACAAAAATGGAATGAAATATATACATTTTGTGAAGCACTGCAATATTGTCCTTGTATAACTAGTGCCACCTAGGCAGAATCCAGATTTACCAACTATCCTTTGTTAATTACATGTAAATAGCTGGAGCAACTAACTCAAAAAGGACTGGGGCAGGGGGTTTCGGTTTCGGCGTCGCGAATGGCGGCCGCTTCTCGGGACGCTCCCGGAGGCGGTTAGCCCACGCGCAGTTAGGGGGGTCTTCGCGCGTGCGAAAGACCCTAGTGAGCCTTAGGTAAAGGCTCCGAACCGGGGGCGCTTGGGGAGTAGCCTCTTTGCCGGCAGACAGCCGGGAAATTGAGGCTTTCTCCCCGCCCCAATCGGCCCCGCTGCGGCGTGCCCGTAATGGGACTTAGCGGCGCCACTGAATTCCAGGAGTGAAGACAGCGCTATGGCTTAAAATAAAAAGAAGAAGTAGCATCGAATCGTGAGTTGGAGATCTATTTTGAAGCGTAAATCGGAGCCCCCTGCGTATAAGCGTTGGGAGGAGGGAGGAGTTCCCACCCCCTTTGAGAAGCAAGATCCACAAAGGGAGCGCGAAGGGGGCTGAGAGAAAAAAAGTGTTGGTGAAAGTACCGTTGGGGTTGCATGGAAGATTCCGATCATCTTAGCTTCCTGGGGGATGCGGCACGAACTTTTTAAAAGTAAATAAAAAAACAAAATGTCGATACTGGAAAAAGTCCTGCAGATACCGGAAGAGAAGAGAGGAGGGACTTCCGGTCCAGACAGCCCCCCCAAGAGCTTGCTGTCAATCAACAGGAAAAGGAGATGCTGTGCCCCCTGCTGGAACAATTGCGGAAAATCAACGAAACTCTGTCTAAAATGGATAGTGTTCTCATCAGTCGACAGAAACAGATATCGGAAACAACTAGAAAGATGATGGAGATTGAACAGAAATCGAATTTGATTCTAGGTTTCCAGGGCATTAAAGAGGAAGAGAAAGAAGATCTCGGATTTACCTTGACAAATGTCTTGGCACCCCTAACTGGCAGTGAAGCGATAAAATTAAAAGAAGAGGTGGATGAGGCTCCCAAAGCCTATTCCGCTTTTATAAAAGAGAATACTCTGCCAGTAGAAGGGGATGTTGAGCATAGCAAGCGACAAACTGGAGATCTAATTTCATCCGAAGAGTTTGTGGAGCCCAGGAAGCCTGAAAGCCAGAAGTTTAAGGAAAAAGAGAAAAGAAAGAAGAAGGATTTCATCTTTAAAATACAGAAACTTCTGAAGAGACACGCCAGCAGGGAGGAAGATGCAGTATTCCAAACTGGGACAAGCGAAGAAGACAGCAGCCCAGGGGAAAGTGGTGATGGAACGGAAGACTTCAAAGTTAAAATGGACTCAATCCATAACTGGAAGAGATTTAAAAAGAAGATATTTTGAGGACTGTTCGTGTAACATCTGGAAGGAGCTGTTTAATTACTAACCCCAATGGACTTTACTAACTGCATTAACAGAGCGATTTTGGACTTCGCAATAGTTAAAAAGAAGATCTTCTAACCACGATAGATGCCAAAACTGGTATTGGTTATTAACCTAAACTAACACTCACTAACAGGAAAAATTTCACTCCATCTTTTTCTTTCTCCATCTGTCTACCCTTCCTGTTTCTTATAAAAAGAATAAAATTCTCTCTTTTTTAAGAGAGTTTTACAAAAAAAAAAAAAAAAAAGGACTGGGGCAGGGAATGGGGTTGGTTGGTGGATAGGTGTCTGTTACACTACTGCAAAACCAGGGGTCTTTTTTTGGGGGGGGGAGCTCAGGAGCCAAGCCCTGCTCCCAGCTGGCATCCCCAGAAGTCTTTCAGGCAGCCGAATGTCAATTTCAGCTCCATTATATCCTATGGGCCATTGAAGTCAATGGTGAAAACATAGGGCATATTCTGGGGGCTGGAGGGAGGGGTTTGAGGGAGAGGCTCCAAACTCACAGGGTAGCTGATGGAGCCTCTCCCCAAGATACCCACCTAGTTTCAAGAACATTTGATCAGGGGTCCAGTTCTATGGGCCCCCAAACAGGTTGCCCCTATTTCCTCCATTGTTCTCTATGGTGGGAAAAAGTAACTTTTTTCCCACCATAGAGAACAATGGAGGGAATAGGGGCAACCTGTTTGGGGGTCCATAGAATTGGACCCCCTGTTCCAATGTTTTTGAAACTTGGTGGGTATCTTGTGGAGAGGCTCCATCAGCTACCCTGTGAGTTTGGAGCCTCTCCCTCAATCCCTCTCCCCTCCAGCCCCCAGAATATACCCTATGTTTTCACCATTGACTTCAATGGCCCATAGGATATAATGGGGCCGAATTGCCACAGAATTTCTTTCATTCCCTCCTTTCCTTCTCTCTTTTTTCTCCTTCCCTCCTTCTTTTCTCTCTTTCTTTCTTTCCCACCTTCTTCTCTTCTCTTTTTTCCTCCTTTCCCTGTTTCCCTCCCCTTTCCTTCTCTTTCTTTCCCTCTTTCCTTCCTTCTTTCCTTCTCTCTACTCTCTCTCTTTCCTTCCCTCTTTCCTCCTTCCATGGCCCAACTCTCACAAGAAGGAGTTTAAACTTTAAACCCCTTCTCTCTTAGCTCCCCCACCCAGACCAGCTAGGGAAGGTAAGGGGAGGCTTTTGAAGATGCCTCCCCCCCTTTTGCTTCCCCTTCTGATATCACTTCCGGTGATGTCAGGGGGCGTGGCATATGCTAATAGCCTAATAGCTCATTAGCATACCATATGCTAATGAGCTCCTGCAGCTGTTTTTCTATGAAAAGACCCCTGTGCAAAACCATTGTGATAGAACAATTATCATGCTGGGCTATGACCAAGGAGACCCAGATTCAAATCCATCCACCACTATAAGTGCAGGAATATACAGTCCTTCAATATGGTTTTTGGGGTTGCCTGGAACATACACACCAGCATCTATGATAGTGCAGAGTGTGGAGCTGCAAAAGACAAAATATCATAGTTCCTCCTGCTCCACCCCACCTCTGCATCAATGAATCGTCCAGTGTGGTCCACAGTTCCCTGCAGCAGGACAGAGTATTTCTTACAGTTCTCATATGACATTTCCACACAGAATATATTAGATCCCCTTTTACATTCAATACACATGGATATTTTCTACTTTAAAGGTGTGTTCGGTTCCATCAGCCTAAAATTACAGCAGTTTCATCTGGGTAAACCATAAATGAGTTATTGCTTCTCAACTTAAAATTCAAGACAGTGACCAAATAACTTCAGGTGATTCAAGCAAGCCAAGGGGGTGCCACAGGCAAAGGTTCTTCCTCTTTGCCTCAATTCATTAACCAATCTGATTAGGAGACAATTTCTTCTGCTTCCAAGTATGGTGATCAGAGATATCCCAAGCATGATTTTTTAAAAAAAAAACAAAAACAAACCCACCTCTCAGTTTAAGCTGGTTCAAAACATGTGCATCACAGTCTGATTGTGAATGGCATATCTACATTTCTGTGACTGGGTTTTCCTACAATATATATAATAGTAAGGGACCAATCATTTTTCTGTCATTGGGGGAGAAGCCAGACATCTACACATGCACTCTATTCTAATTTCAAATGCTGTGCATGTATTTTGTACTTAGGAATCAGTCACCCTTTAGAGTATAAACTATTTTTCATCAATAGTCCCAGGTCATCCTAAGCCTAATGTGTTTGGGACAAGTGGCACATATACCACTCATCAGTGTATGATGTCAGTTCAACAGCCTCTTCTGCTTTACAAAGTACTGTGTCTCTGGACTGGACCCCTATTAATGATATAATGATGGGTCTTGGACATGGGCAAATCTGCATCTAGCATTTGCTCCGCTGTTTTACCAAACCCACATTGGAATAGAAAAAGATGCAGCTCAACACCACATTCAAAGGCCCATGGTAGCATCTGCATAGATTTATGGCCATTTCATGGCCATTCAGGGGTGACTCTGCAGTCAGTATGGCGTAGTACCGAGGTATTTGAATGTGGTTTTGGGCCACATCTTTTTCTGTTCCAGTGTGGGTTTGGTAAAACTAGTGGAGCAAATGCTATATACAGATTGGGCCAAATACCCTGGGCCAACTGCAGAGTTACCCCTGAATGGCCATAAAACAGCCATAAATCTATGCAGATGCTACCATAAAACCGAGAGATCAAACGAAGTGAAAGCGGCCTGCAGTCTGGACGCTGCCATAAAATCCGACAATCAATCAAAGTGAAAGTGGCATGCAATGTAGAGGGGAATTTCTGTCCCAGCATGGTAAAACAGCGGAGCAAATGCTAGATGAAGATTGGGCCTTGGTTGGAGAAAAGGAGTTTGGGGAGGGAGCTGCAGGTGGAAATTGCCTAGCCACCCTGGGCCTGTTTGCGGGGAGGGCAGGTTATAAATTGAAACAATAACAATAATAGCAAGGAACAGATTAAGCACTTCTTCCCTTTGCAGCTTCTCTGCTGCTAAGGTCTCCCTCCTGAGGGTACTTTACAAAGGAGAAGAGGTGATTAGAATAGTGTTTCAAGTGACTGCATCATAGTGCTTATACTCTTCCAGGATTGCATCATTATGAGACTGATTATATAGACCTCTCCCTTTTTTTACTACCATATGTAATAGTGATCAGAGCCCCCTGAGCTCTGCTGAGTTTCGCTCTCCTTTGCTTTGGGGCCCTCACATTTTCCAAAGTTTATTCCTTCACTCTATGCTCCATGGAAGTTAAAAATAAAATATTTCTCTAGTTCTGCTTACAAGTTTCAGGGGATGGCTATGATGCAGAAAAGATACTAAGGACAACTTACTACAGAAACATAGGGGTAGCCCAACTAGCTTTATGGGATAGTGCCATCACTCATTAGTAGATCATCTGCTTTGCATGCAGAAGGTCTTGGAAGTGATCCTCACCATCTCCAGTTAAAAGGATCATGGGCTGAGTTCAGACTGGCAGTTTGCCCTGAGATAGGCACGTTTCAGCAACATTTCACAACCGGATTAAAGAGGGCATTCACACAGGTGCATCTGTCTGGTGTTCCCCACCTGTAGTCAACCCGTTGTGTACCGCTTCGCTCCCATGTTTTAAAGATACCTGGTCAAAGTGGTAGCAAATCCTGGAGAGCGCGTTTATCCTGCTTTATTCTGTTTCTGGGAAGTGTGAACGCTAACCCGAAAAGCTGAGAACGACCCGCAGTAATAATGTCTGCCGGGTGTTTCTGCGCAAGGTGCACTTGATTGCCCTGGAGAGGCAGCAGCGATATGATTGGATGTGCTCTGCTCTACTGCCCGATGCAGTGCTGGCACAACGAGATCCTCCCCAAATCACCCTGATGCACTTATGTGCATGAGCACATAGCCAAATTACCAGGAAAAAGCCGTTTACAGCCGTGCTTCCGGGCCAGCAGTCTGAACACTCCCTCGCACCTTCTCCCAGTATGCTCCTGCATCAGTTGGTGCAGTGTGACTGGGAAAACCCAGAACAGTTTGTTCCAGAGCTTTTTTGCCACAACTCACTCCCACTTCAAACTGCCAGTCTGAACTCAGCCATGTAGTAGGCAATGTGAAAGACCACCAGCTGGAACCCTGGAGACTCATTGCCAGTCAGAGCAGACAATAATGACTTCAAAAACCCAGCAGTCTGATTTGGTATAAGTCAGCTTCATGTTGAGGAATAAGAGTTGGATTCAGTAAACCTTCAGGGGGAGGGAGAACTTGCAAAACAAAAACCAAAACAAGCACATTCAAAATCTATTGCATAGAAACTGTGTGGTTTGGATGATCCATCTACATTAATCTTCAATAACCAGATATGGAGCACATTACGACTTGTAGTGTTGATCAATATCCCTCAGTATGAGAGCTGCTTCCATGCATTGGTTGTGTTGTGACTGTTCACAGTACATTCTCATTAAAGCTGATCTCTCTTCGTCTTTTTGTAGGAACTGTAGAAACCATTTGAAGGTAAAGTCTTGACAAGGGTCTTTGTTTTTGATTCCCCCCCCCCCCAGCCTTGTTTCACAGGAACCTTGGCCTGGCCATTCAGCATTAGTTGCTCCTCAGGTTGCGTCCTCCATTATTTCTTTCCTCCCGCCTCTCTCAGAAGGTCAGTTAGAAATGAAGCTTCTATTATCTGCAATCTGCCACCAGCTCTAAGCTGGATCCCCTCCTATGCACTGAGGCCTAGCCAAGCATGAAGGAAAATAATTTTGCCCAATCTCTTTGCTCTAACGCACACCATCCCTCTTCCTATCTTTCCTTCAACTCCCCACCAATCTAAAGGGGAAAAAGCCCATTCCACAATGAAAGCACAACAAGATAAAGATCTGTTAGGTGCTGCTCTAAATGTGATTCCAGCTTTCAATACACCCCCTTTCAAATATCACCATAACCACTGTTTATCCTATTGCTGGGATTTTTTAAAAAAGACCCAAACCTGTAAATTGATGATTAACCATGTTCTATATAATTGCAATGGGCATAGGGAAGAGGACTTGATTAATTTCTCCCTATGAATTATGCATTACTTTACTGTTCCCCTTTTCTCTGAAGCTTTATTATGTATATTTCTTGAATACTGTCACCTGTCCTCTCATTTCTGGAAAAGCTGTTCTCCAATAAGTATCAGAAGCCTAGTTCTTAATCTGCTGTGAGCATGTATGCATCATATCATATGAGGGCTCGTTTGCAACAGGAAAGCGATGTTCACAAGATGTAAGGACAAGCCTCTTTCTGTATAATAAGGATAGGGGCAGCAGCAAAACTTGAGCTAGCAAAAATTTGGTACACTGAAAAACCACAAGGAACAAATAGAGTCTCTATTGAACCTAATAAGAGAAACAATGTTTTTGGGTTCTCTTGCACCTGAGCCCTCATATTGGGTGTTCAATTTATAGGAACACTACAGGAGTGCAATCCTAAGCAGTTCTACTCAGAAGTATGTCCCATTTTTGTCAATGTGGCTTATTCTCAGGAAAGCGCATTTAGGATTGCACTGGATATGATCTCAGACCTGTGTGTTCAGATACTATTCCTAATGGCACTTTAAAATAGTCTGAAGCTGGCCACTCCACTAACCCCAATTAGTAAGAACCTGGAGTTTTAGCCATAGCTATGCCCTGATTTATGAACCTAATTTGTTATATCTCTAGATAATTGATGGCTGAGTTCAGACTGGCATTTTGCAGCAGGAGCCAGTCATTGCACAAAAGGTCACACGGGGCCATCTGATGCGGGAGCTCACTGGGATGAGGCGTGCGAGAGTGTTCAGATTGCTGGCTTTTCCTATTCGCACTTCGCCAATTGGGGGAGGATCCCAGCACCGCATTGGGTGGTAGAGTGGAGCACGGCCAATCAAACCACTGCTGCTGTTCCATCTTGCTCCTGGCTTATTGGCCAAGTGATCACACGTTGGGGAAGCGGAATGCAGCGGGATAAATGCACTCTTCAGGATTTGCCACCACTTTACTGAGGTATCTTTTTAACGTGGGGGATAAGCGGAACGGTGCAGGTTGCCTATGGCTGGGGAATGCCAGGCAGATGTGCCTGTGTGAATGCCCCCTTTAATCCACTTGGGAAACGGGGCTGGAACATGGCTCTCACAGGGCTAATTGCCAGTCCGAACTCAACTGATATGTCTGAATGCAGGAATCCCAGCTTAATCTAAGCTTGTTCAGGGGCACTGTCCTGATGACAGAATCTCTGGGTTCTCAGGGAAAACAAAATAAGTTAATTCAATATCAAGTAGCCATTTGTCTACTAATGATGGGAAAACTCCTGCTCGTGGTCCCCATCCCTAGTCCTTACTCAGTGGAATTGTGGAAGAAAAATAGGAGGGAATGGCATTGTGGAATGCATTGACATCATTTCCAGGTGTAACTGCAGTGAGGGCCTCTCTAGGAATTCCCCCAATCTTTATGGTAAAGAACATAGAGACTGGGAAAATTCTTAGAGCTTCTTCACTTAGAAGTGATGTTAACACATCTTGCAACAGTCCCCCTCATCATACACAGTCCCCCACATCATGCAGGCCTGGCAACCCGAGTTCAATAGTATGTGGTTTAAATTAAGTCTGATTAATTGTGATATCTGAAGGTATCTAAGAAATCAGTGGTGTAATCTGATGGTCTAAAGCCTTGAGTTCCTTTTCCCACCTTCAGATCCTTCACTGAGGAGCCACTGGGGCTGTGCCTCTAACACAAAAAGTGGCGGTATCATGCCTTTCCTCCCCCCATCCTCAGGATTAGAGCCAGTGTGTCTCTGAGCTATCAACTAGGCCAGCCTCACAGAGAAAAGTAAGGGCTTCACATGGCAGACAGGTGCTATCTGCTAATTACTGATTTATACTTTAGGAAGATGACATTTGGATTTTCTGTCCCAGCCAACAAACATGTGCCCCCCTATGCAAAGGACATCATGTGGTCTTCTGTGAAACAAGACAGGATGTGATGTCCTAAAAGAAAGTGGCGAACAATTCTTATTCTCCGCTATGTCGGAAATGCAGGAGTTTAGGTACCTACAAACATTGCTGGTGGGATTATGGAGTTATTAAAACTTTTTGGATTAAAGTCTTGAATCGGATCCAAAATCTGACTGGACATAAGATCCCAGAAAGACCTGATTGTATTTTATTGAATTACTGGAATGTAAATAACATTACTTCATTTGGGAAATCTTGAGTTTCTATTTTGTTGTCAGCTGCAAAGCTGACAATTGCACAGCACTGGAAAGAATCTTGTCTGCCCACTATACATCTATGGCAGGGGTGTCAAACATGCGGCCCGGGGGCTGGATCAGGCCCCCAGAGGGCTTCTATCAGGCCCGCAACGGGAACTGGCTGTCTTCTGCTTCTTCCAGTTCTGCTGCTGCGGCGTCATCACAGGTTTGCAGCTTACAGATACACATGTGGACAGCATACTCAAGATTGCAACAGCACAGACATTTTGATGCAATAATTCAGAGCAAGAGGTGTCAGTTATCAGACACTGTTAAATAAACAAAACATTGCAAGAGTGCTAATGTTTTAATCATGATTTTATTTTAAGTAAAAAAAATTCCTTTGTGTTTGTGTCCTTTATAAAGTTTATATCTCTGCTACCTGGCATTACTTTTCTGACACACTTGGCCTGGCCCAACAAGGTCTCATTTATGTCAGATCCAGCTCTCAACAGGTTTGAATGTTCAGAACTCATATTCAGCTTATATGTCATTTCTTCGTAAGTGGAATACTGTACTGGAAAAAATAGATAATAATCCCATTAGTAAATCTTCCTTTGAAAAACATAGTTGTTAACAGTTTGATGTTGTTACCATAAATATTGACTATGTAATCTCTATACTTGTGGGTGTTCAGTTGTTTCTAAAAGTTATGTACTTGTTTTTTTCTTTTTTATGCATTAAGAATGACCATAGTTGACTTGTTACTTGTTTGTATGTTATATGGAAAATAAACAACACGTTTTGTTTTAAAAAAAGAAAGTATAGATACATATCCAACAAGTGCACCTGCATTTCTACAAGGGCCCTGAGGGCTAATGCATCTTCCCTCCCTCTGGTGGCTGCCTCCTCAGAGGCACATAGACATTTAAGTGCGTGGTTGTACTTGCCACGAACATCTTTTTTCATGCCACCGAAGACTGAGTCTGGATTCACTGCTTGCTGCTGTCCTTGGAAATTGTTTGAAATGGGCTCAAGCTAATGACCAAATCATGTGCAGCTGCCCAGGCCCACAGGTTAAAAAAACATCTTTCAGCTATGCATGTTCACCAGCTGAGTACATAGGAGACAGAAAAGTCTATTCACACGTATAGACTGCATGTATCTGTGTATACCTGTTTGTAAGAAAGGGTGAACACACATTCACTTTACAAATGGAATTGGGAACCAGAACCTGAATGAATGGTCATGGGATCAAAATTCTGGAACTGTCTCCCCAGGAAGATTCATCTGCCCCCTTCTGTTGTCATCTTCCACCAGCTAGTTAAGGCTTTTTTGTTTTGTTTGGCCTGTCCTCAGTGATCCCTCCTTCCTGTCCAATGGTTTAATTGTTATTTTTATGCATGTGTATATATTTTAGCTCTGTTTTTAATTGTCTGAACAACAAGAAAACCAACAACAACAATAAGAACAAGAACATAAGAATGGTTTGTTGTTCTGGAAAACTCTGGATTCCTAAGGACTTTCTGTCAGGCTTGGAGTTATCTGTATTGACTTTTGTCACTTACATTGTGCCTTGTTGGCTTTTATTGTGATCATGCATTTTATGTTAATTTTGTGAACTACCCAAACTTCAGAAAGGCAGGATAGTGATATTTAAAATAAAACAAAAATCCTTGTTAGAAGCCTGAGTACAGTGGCACCTTTAAGACTAAAACTTTGTTGGATTCAAACTTTGTTAGAACAATCAGAGATATCTCTACAGCTGTAAAACAATGGCCAGTTCATGTTTTTGTCACTCATTCATGGGGTCAAGCATGTAGACATGGTAGGTCCAAGAAGGCAAGAGGGGATTTCTATATACAATCAGGAAGATCCTACCTAAAGCATGACATGATAATGCTCTTTTGAAAGCCCTATGCTTCCCCCACACACACACTCCTGAGGCATTAGTATGAGCAGAGGTGCATGGACCAAAGTTAGCAGGATAATTCTGTAAACTCCTTTCTGTGATTGGGTAATATCAAAGGCTGAAGATAATGGATGCCTTTGCTCTAGAGAAAGAAAGCTAATCACTTCCTTGGGAGTGTTTTTAATGATCATTTATGTTGGTGACTTTTTCTTGTCATTCTCCTTCATGGAGCTGTCTTGTAAAAGCACCCTACAATGATCAGGTTTACAATGCGCCATAGTCTAAAGAAGATTAAGGCCATTTCATACATTACTTTTCTCCATACAAAGATAATCATTACAAAGGATAACGTGTCAGTATTGTATTGTAAGAAGGATAGAAAAGAGTTGTTGTTTTCCCAGTACATAGACTGAGCAGGCTGGGTAGTTTACTGGAGACAGAGGCCTGGGTTTGAATCTCTGCTCAGCCATGGAGCCCCTGTGTGGCACTGAGCAAATCCCCCTCTCTCTCCCCCACCCCCAGCTTGCTTAGAAGTGTCTTCTAAAACAGAAGGCTTGCACAAGTCAAATGCGCATATGGGGAGGGGGGAGTCTGTTGACCTTGTATCACAGCCAGGTATTATTTAAGCCCTTCTGAAGGAGGAGAGCTCTATAAAGCTAGAAGCAGATTAAAATATTCCAGAGGGAGCCTCTTTCCTTAAAATGAAAATAAACCTAACAGAAGGATTACAAAACCAAACATGGAACATTACATGAAGCAATAATTACCTCCTATTATTTCTCCGCACTCACCAAAACAGCTATTTAGACAAACAAAAGAGTAAAGAAAGGGAGAAACCAGCATTGAAAGTTGTTTTATCTGTGCTAATCCCAGTTTCTTTGATAAGGTTGTAATAGGATCACTTGGCATCCAAAAGGGCAGAATGTCTGCAGAAATACTTCTTTGCATAAAGTTTTTGCTAGATCTCTTTTGATGGCTTGGCCAAATAATGGAACTATCCCAGCCTGGTTGAAAATGTGATGTCAAAAGAGGCCCGTATTGTGCAAAAGGCATCATAGCCCCATTCTACATCTAGCATTCACTCCGCTGTTTTACCAAACCCAGGTTGGGACAGAAATTCCCCTCTACATTGCATGCCACTTTCACTTTGATTGATTGTCAGATTTTATGGCAGTGTCTAGACTGCATGCCGCTTTCACTTTGTTTGATCTCTCGGATTATGGTACCCATCTGCATAGATTTCTGGTTGTTTTATGACCATTCAGGGGTGACTCTGCAGTCAGTATGGTATTGGCCCAGGGTATGAATGTTCCAGTGTGGGTTTGGTAAAACAACGGAGCAAATGCTAGCTGCAGAATGGGCCATAGTATATCCTCAAACTCCTTACTCACCATGTTGTTACTTCAGAGTTTGATCACATTCTTCTTTTTACTTCACTGCACAAGCAAGCTGCACCATGCTCAAGAGAGTGAGGAGAGCATAAACGATGTGATATCCTCACAAGAACTTTGAATCAAATGTGTGCTTCTGAATTTCCCACTGGGAGATTAATTTCCTGACACAATTTGGATCAGCATCACAGTACGCAAGGGGAAGTGGTTTCAGCATTCCCTCTGCCTCCTCCATTTTCCCAACCAAAAACAACCCCAGGGGAGCACTGTTTGCTCCATGGGGGAAACCTTTGTATAGCCCACCAGTACATGTGAAGCCCCCAATGGGGCAAATAGCAATCCTATGAGGTTATTTCACATTGAGAAAACATTAGCTGGGAAGGCTGAATTCTTCCCAGTTTGATCTGGGCTCCACTCACCAGAGTATTTTAGTCCATATTGTAGAACTTCCAAGTGGATATGGATTATACAGACCTGGGAGGATCCAGGGGGAAACAGGATCGAGGTCTCACTGAAATCAATACAACAATTTACACAAAGAACACAGCAATCCTGCCCTTGAGTTATGTCCACTTGGTAGGATAGGATGCTCCCAAAACACCGAATAGCAATATCCTTGCACTAGAGATTCAATGATGGGGAAAACTGTGTCAGATGCTCCCCATCTCTCATGCAGCTTTCAAAGGCATAGGACCCCTGCAAGGACAAAAAAATGGTACCCCCATTTCTTGGTGATGCTGTCTGTTCAATAAAAATTGTAACTATTTCATCTATCTCTCTCTTCTTACAATGGTTGGCAAATGAGTAAATGCATGCCCACGAAAACTTATACCCAGAATTATACTTGTTGGTCTTAAAGGTGCCACTGGGTTCAAACTTTGTTCTATTGTTTCAGACCAACATGGCTACCCACCTGAAACATACAATTGTTTCTTTCCTCAGATGTCTCCATGATAGGCCAGTCACCCATTGTGACTAGAGACCTGCAGTGCAGCACCTTGACCATCATCTTCCCAACAAGGGTAAACAACTAGCAAGTATGAAGGGGCTGGTCTTCTTAACTCCCATCTCCCCAGTATTTGTTCTACATGATGTGGAGAGGAAGGGGAAGATTAATAAAATAATAGAAAAGAAAATAATAACAACAACAACTAGCATACACTCCCCCCAAAAAAAGTTCCCAAACGGAATCCCAATGAGAAAAGGCATTGATAGATGGGAATAGAGGAGACTGGGCAATATGAAAGCCATCCTGGGATATAAACTGGTTATCTAATTGAGGCTCTTTGATCATATAGTGATCGCAATGCATTCCTGGTATATGCATCTCTTCCAGGGAATTACTAACCAGGAGAAAAGCCAGTGATTTCTTGTACACTAAACATGTGCTTTTCCACTAACCTCAGGCTCCAATGGTGCTGTTTTGGTACTTAGTATGGGTAAGAAACATCATTGTATCAGAACCATTCTCCTTACAATAGTCCAGGCTCAGCATATTTATGAAAGCATCTTTTCCCGTACCAATCTTGCTAAGCATCAAGAGCTACAGATCTGGAGATAAGATGTAGTTTGCTTGGAGTTTGTTGTGGGACACATGGCAGAGTTTTTTCAGTGTTGGCACCATAACTGAGGGAACACCTCCCATGGGAATCCATATTTTTTTCTTAGAAATGTTAAAGGTCTCATAGCAGTCATTTGTTGCTTCAGTCTTGTACAAAACAAAACTAAATGTGGAGCTGCAGTATTTAATAGCTCCTTTGACAGAAAACTCCTAGTTATAGAAATACTTATTATATACATCTATCACTAGCAATTTATGACTGTGTAGATGAATCTTAAATGAGTACTAATGGCAACAGTAATCCTTGCCACTCCCAGCCATTGCTGTAACATTTTATCATGAAAAAATCAACCCAAATTAGTAATACCATCAGTACGTGCAAGGGAAATTATAGCTACTGCAGTCAGTAGCACAATTCCCATTAATCTTGACAGGTTCATGATAGATGCCTGATTGTGAGCCAGAAAACTACATGGCAAATCTCAGATGCCTTCTCACTTGTATCAGCCTTTTTACATATTAACAATTGCTTAGAAACACAGGAGAGCATCAAAAATAATTCACAATGAGGTTCAGAGGACAGCTGTGTGAATGGGGGAAGCATGACCCTTGGGCGGTGCCCAGGTCTTTCCACACAGCTGAAGAAGTGGGATCATTAATTACCAAATAATAGGTGGAGAAGGCTGAGTCTAGAGAGACAGCACCCTTGTCCTAAGCATTGCATCACAAAGAAAATGGAACTACTTGTCCTGGCCATGCAAAGCTCTGTGCATTCTCACTTCCATACCATGGTACGGGGTAGACATTCTGGGTCAGCAATTGCCACCATTGCCAGACACAGCAGAGTGGCATCAAGCAGAACACAGAATTTTGGCTATGAAAGCATGTGACTGGGAGCATCAACACAACAAAATAGTTGGTGGTAAATTTCTGCTTTTGTTTCTGACTTAACAGAGTAAACATGCCCTATATGATGAAGAGTTGGTTTTATACCCCATCCTTCACTACCCGAAGGAGTCTCAGAGTGACTTACAATTGCCTTCCCTTCCTCTCCCCACAACAGACACCTTGTGAGGTAGGTGGGGCTGAGAGAGCTCTGAGAGAACTGTGACTGACCAAGGTCACCCAGCTGGATTCATAAAAGGAGTGGGGAATCAAACCCGGTTCTCCAGATTAGAGTTCGCTGCTCTTAACCACTATACCATACTGGCTCTCAATATTTGTCAAGTATACATCTATACACTTTAGAAATAAAGTAGATAAAGGCATTTAAAGAGCCATCAATGGAGATTTACTTCATTGTTTGTTTTCATGTGTCAGTGGAATAATCAGTCCCCTTATTATTTTCAACATAGTAAAGTGGCTGATTGGGAAGGTCAATGCAATTTATATGTTCAGTTACTGTATGGGGAGGAGAGCTAAAGTGCTCGTTCTTTCCACAGTAGGCGTAGCTAGCTGAGTTGTTCCCAAGAACACATTCCCTATGGAGCTTTCACAGTTATATGCCAGTGACTCTTCCTATTCATAGTGATAATATGAATTGAAATGAAATATCAGCAGCCCATCTGATCCAGCATATCTGTATTTCAGATCAGTAGTTTTGAAAAGAATATTGAAAAACATAATGCCAAGCTTTCAGTAACCTGCCCTACTTTATTATACAGAGTGCACAAGCTTTCCATTTTTTATTGAACTGGCCACTCAATCATACTATACATGGCAGGAAAATAAAGCAAAATAAAAATGAGCCAATAAATAAAGGAGTGCCCAGAGGTTTCACATAGTCAAGCCTACTGGGATTATCTTCAAGATGTACCAGGGTACAGATTAAAATTAACATTGGGCAATGGGACAAAAAATAAAATATGGTTGCAAGCAGTATATGGACATTAAGAAAAAAACTACACCTCACATTTTCCCTGATAGGATGACCATTCTAACTATACAAGTGGCTTGCCTAACTAGTACCCAGCCTGGGAGTTTGCTGAACCATGGGCATGGGCTATAAATATAAAATGAATAAAGAATCCAAAACAGGCATCTGGATCTGTTGCCTCCAGCTCTCACCAGAGGGCTGTTTAGTATGTTGAGAAAGTGAAGGAGCTTAACTTGCCGTGACACCTTATTTTCTGTTCTACTGCACAATGTTATTTTAACAAGGACACTGTGCTCTCTGATAAATCCAAAGGGGACCTAATACCTGCTAATAGCTTGCATTCAAATATATATGTGCGTGTGTTGAGGAAAAAGCAGAGGGAGGAAGGTGCCACACTAAGTATACTAAGTTTGGTTCTTCTGGACTGCGTGTGTGTGTGTGTGTGTGTGTGTGTGTGTGTGTGTGCGCGCGCGCGCACGTGCACGCGCACACGCAGTTTGTTCTGCCTGAAGCTGAATTTCCAGTTTTTTACCCTTCGACAAATTGTTGTTTGGAAATGGGCAGAAGGGACATTGCCACGAAGTTAGTTTAATAAACTAGCTCCAGAGCAAAAGGAAGGTAGGAGGTTGGGCTGGAGAACTTTGAAATATTATTTGGAGAAAGAATGTTATCCTCAAGTTCTGATGCAGAGACACAGCCTGGAGATCATGGACAGAAAATTATGAATGGACCTTTATGAAGTCATGATGGTATCCTCAAGGTATCTGTTTTCTGGCATGTCAATAGAATGAGCTTGAATGAGAACCAAATGAACTTCAACAACTGTTCAGCAGAAATTGTAGTATGCCTTAGTGTTATTTCTGGAGAACGTGAGTACTTTCTAATAAGTGCCAGTTCCACTGTGAACTAATGATTTTTATGAGTTGCAGATCCCATTTACCTTGCAGAATCAATTAAATAACCTCCAAGTAATTAGAAACCAACACATATGCTCCAGTCTCGTCCAGAGTATAAGCTGTTATGTCTGGACATGAGCATACTTCCACTCCAGCTTAACTGCTGCTAGAAGCATGCCTGGACTTGTCTGACAGGCCACCTAGAGGGAGCATGGAGAGGCATGTCTGGGCTTGTCCGGGCAGGCCACCTAGTTAGAGCTTGAAGTCCCAGAACAAAGGTAGGCAGGATCCTGGAACCTGCCTGTGGATTGGCCCCTGAGGACAGCCAGCCAATCTGGAGCCTGGAGGCCATTTGAACACACCAATTGCATGGGGGCTGGGAGTGGCTTAGGTGTATATAGTTAGGGCAGTTGCCCCATGTAAAGCATTCCTGTTGAGATGCAATAAACTGCTGCTTGCTGAAATCACTATGCCTTCGCCTCTGCCGTGTTAAACCCATTATTTAACATAGGCAGCACATCAAAACAAGCAGATGTTGTGGCACACCCATTTCTTTTAAAACTTTTCATGATTTGCCCAGTGAAAAGCTTTGGTGTAATCTATTAAACACAAGCTGATTTTCTTCTTAAATTCTCTCATATGCTCCAGTAACCAATGTAAATTTGCAGTATGGTCTCTAGTGCGTCTTCTTTTTCTGAATCCAGCTTGACCCTCTGGCATTTCTCATTCCATATATTGTAACAGTCATTCCATATATTGTAACAATCTTTATTATCAGACACTTTCATGCTAGACCCATTTCAGTCTGGCTTCCAGCCGGGCCATGGGATGGAGACGGCACTGGTCACCCTCACGGACGACCTCCAGAGGCATCTGGATCAAGGCAGTATGGTGGTACTGTTGTTGTTGGACCTGTTGGTGGCATTTGACATGGTCAACCATCAATTACTGATCCACCGCCTCGCCGACACTGGGATTCAGGGGTGAGCCTTGCAATGGCTCGTCTCCTTTCTCCAAGGTCAGGGACAGAGGATGGACCTAGGGGACCAGATGTCCCAGAGGTTCCCACTGGTCTATGGGGTTCATCAAGGGGCATTCTGTCCCCAATGTTATTTAACATCTACATGCACCCCCTTGCCCAGATTGCCCGGAGGCACAAGCTAGGGTGTCATCAATACGCCGATGACACCCAGCTATATCTGTTGTTGGGTGATCAGTCTGACTCTACCCCAGAGGACCTGGAATGGGCGCTTCATGACGTGGTGGGCTGGCTTAGGCTGAACTGATTGAAATTGAATCCAACAAAGATGGAGATCCTGTGCCTGAGTTGGAGTGGGTCGGGGGTAGGGATCCCACTACTGACCTTCGATGGGGCACCATTGGTGCCAGCACTGAGGGTCAGGAGCTTGGGAGTGCTCCTGGATGCCACCTTAACAATGGAGGCCCAGGTAGCAGCCACTGCCAAAGCAGCCTTTTACCACCTACGGTTGATTAGGCAGTTGGTTCCCTTCCTCGAATGCAATGACCTAACAACAGTGATCCATGCTATGGTCACCTCAAGATTAGACTACTGCAACACTCTCTACATGGGGCTGCCCTTGTCTCAAATTTGGAAGCTGCAGCTAGTGCAAAATGCGGCAGCCAGACTGTTGATGGGCCTCTCTATATGGGACCACATCCAGCCTGTGCTGAAGGCACTGCACTGGCTGCCAATAGCTTACTGGATTTGTTTCAAAGTGCTGGTTTTGACCTTTAAAGTTCTATATGGTCTGGGGCCTGCCTACCTGAGGGACCGCCTTTCCCCATATGTGGCCCAGAGAGCACTGAGGTCAGGGGCACAAAATCATCTGACTCTCCCTGGCCCAAAAGAAGCCAGATTGGCCACCACAAGAGCCAGAGCCAGAGTCCAGTTACATAATTAAGAATAGTGCTGCTCATAGTTGTCTTCAGCTCTTCCCCAGTACGTGATATGGTGCCATCTGATGTGGGGGTTCCGTCTTCCAGCGCCGTATCTTTTTTCAGTTTGGATTGTCCCATCATATGGTTTTCAAGGTTTCTGTGCCTACACATTAGTTTTTCAGGCTCCATCTATCAGTTGTTCTGTCTTCACCTCTGTGCAAATGAAGTGGCATGTAGCACTAGCAAGTCATTCATTCTGCTCTCCCACCAGCTTTCCATCAGTCTGTATTGAACCTGACCCATTCTCTCATAAAGCTACCACTCTTTTTTCACAGCTGGTTAACAGAATCCATTCATCTTCCTCTTCTATACATTACACAAACACCCAACACTCAATGTGTTTGTGTTTTGTTGAACTGTTTGTATATATGTTTGTATATATGTGCATTAAAATTTTGTTTCCATGTTTTGACAGTTCACAGCCCTGATAGAGTTGCTGACCTCCAGGTGGGGCCTGGAGATCTCCCAGAATTACAACAGATCTCCAGCTGACAGAGATCAGTTCCCCTGGAGAAAATTACTGCTTTGAAGGGGGAACTCTATAGCGCTATACCAAGGGACAGATATAATGTAAAAATACCTTTGAGAGCTATGTGGCATGGTTGCTACTCAAGCCTGTGCCTCAATGAGATGAATATGTCTGTAGGAAACACAAAACCACAAAAAGAAGGAGGAGGTCTACCTGTAACCATTCCTATGGATCTTGTTCATGGAACTTCTCCACTCATCACCTTGGTGGAGAATAGGGGAAGTTACTGTATTTGATAATAACCATATAGGAAAAAGTGTTTGTGGATTTTTTTTTCAAAAACTGAATGCTAGCAACTCAGAGACAGATAGTATATGCCAATCTCTGTAAGTGTCCATCAAAGAAAAAATTAATATTAATGACAAATCAAATACCATCAGTGAGAATCACTCTGGTGTGACAAGCTCAATTTCTAGCCTATGGCATCTTCCAGTTCAACATATTAAAATTGGACTGACCTTCCTAACCCTATCTGTATGATCTGCCAAGTAGGATGAATAATAGAAGAGCTTTAGGGTCACCCAGATTTTAGGGGTCACCAATCCTGTGTGGCTATATTTTAAGGGGAGCAGTTGTCATTCAGTGTATGCATCATGCTGACTCACTGAGGCCCTTCACAAAACCACAGCTATTTCTAACTCTCCCATTTTCCCAAAGGATGATATGGCCCAGGTCTTGTTGGCTTGGTCAAAGAGGAATCTCCTGTTTCTCCCTTCATGAAACAATCCATAGTGATTCTCCAATGTTATTACATACTGAACAAACATATGACACATTCTTGCTAATTAAAGCATTAGTTGATTTATCTAATAGCAAGGCCCCATCCCTTGAATAGCTAACAAAAGTTAGCACAGTAAGACCAGGCATGAAGGCATCCAAAGAAACCCCCAGGTATGTCGGAAAATTGCACTTTCCTCCACGACCACTTATGGGGGGAGAACAAAAGGGAAAATGCAGTATGTACATGCAAAAGGTCAGTAAACTGCTGCCTTTCACAAGAGACTAGGGACCTTACAAGAGTTCAAATGACATTTATAGTGTCTTAGAAACCTCCTTAGGCAATGAATCCTTAGGGGAGATGGGGGAGAGGAATCTTCACCACGATTCCTCATGGTTCATTCCTAGATATGTGCCTTTTTCAATTGTACAGGAATGGTTTTTATCACTAACTGTTCACTAAGTGAAGAGAAGCACACTTCACTTAAAGTAATGGATAGTACAAGCACATACACACATTCTTAATACAACACACTTCTCAGAAGCAAGGGGGATCCCATTATTCTCCAAAATTTTCCTTATTATTCATTCCTAATTCTCTGAATACAAGATTCTCAAAGTCTGTCAACCCACAAACCATTTATTTTGGGAAAGTCTCATAGAAATCTATGGATTAGCAACAGAATGAGTTGTTTATGGTTAGCAGCCATGCAGTTTCATTTAACTGTGTGTGTGCTAAGTGCCATCAAGTTGCTTCTGACTTAAGGCAGTCCTATGAATTAATGACCTCCAGAACATCCTATCATTAACAGACTTGTTCAAGTCTTGCAAACTGAGGGCCGTGGCTTCCTTTATTGTCAATCCATCTCATGTTGGGTCTTCATCTCTTCCTGCTGCCTTCAACTTTCCCTAGCATTATTGTCTTTTCTAATTAGTCTTGTCTTCTCTGAATGTGGCCAAATACAATAGCCTCAGTTTGATTGTTTTAGCTTCTAGGGAGAGATCATGCTTGGTTTGATCTAGAACCCACTTACTTGTCTTTTTGGTGATCCACAGTATTGGTAAAACTCTCCTCCAACACCACATTTCAAAGTAATCTATTCTCTTCCTGTCAGTTTGCTTCATTGTCCAACTTTTATACCCATACAGAGTAATGGAGAATGCTATGTATGAATTATCTTGATCTCGTTCACCAGTGACACATTCTTACACTTAAGGATCTTTTCTAGCTCTTTCAGGGCTGATGTTCTCAGTCTTCTTCTGATTTTTTGGTTGCAGCCTCCCTTTTGGTTGATGATGGAGCCAAGGAATAGAGAACCTTTAACAATTTCAATTTCTTCATTATCAAACCTAAATTTGTACAATTTTCATTTAACTAGCTTCCAAGAAATGGCAGTAACCATTCCTGGTCCATAGACCCTGATGGAGAGAACCTGATGCCTACTGATTCTTAAGCTACTAGCAGACCAGTTGGTAAACATGGCATCTTAAAGGTTATAGTCTCTTGCTGATCTTGCTATTAAAAATATCGAACATAATTTTTTACTAGTTTTTCTATGTGATTCACATCTGAAGTCTCTTCCTTTGAATAAAATCTTCTCATGGTTCCCTTATCCCTTATTTGAAGATGTAATTCAAAGCAATGAAAATATTACTGCCGTCTGTATCTGGTAGAATGAAAAGCAGTTCAAAGTCCCCCCCCCCCCAGTATTTTTCCTCCTCACACATCCTGTAGAATCGTGTCTCATCATATCATAGCACTAGATTTGAACTGGCCTCTAAGCCATAGCAAAGTTGAAGCACAATTCAGCCAAAGTTAAGCGCTTTTAAATCCTATGAGGTTCAGCAAGACTTAAAAGTGCTTAACTTTGGCTGAGTTCAGACTGGCAATTTGCCCCACTATAGCCACGTTTCCCAGCCACATTTCCCAAGCGGATTAAAGGGCGCGTTCACACAGGCACATCTGCCTGGCGTTCCCCACCCATAGGCAACCCGTGCTGTTCCACTTCACCCCCACGTTAAAAAGATACCTGGCAAAAGTGGTAGCAAATCCCGGAGAGCGCCTTTATCCCACGTTATTCCACTTCCCGGAAGTGTGAACATGAAGCCGAAAAGCTGGGAGCAACCCGCTTTTATAGTGTGCGCCGAGTGTTTCCATGCATAAGGCAGCAGTGATCGGATTGGCTGTGCTCCACTCTACTGCCCAATGCGGTGCCAGAGCAATGGGGTCCACCCCAAATCAGCTGGATACACTTATGTGCATGAGTGCATATGCACCCATACACACATAGAGGACAAAGCCATTTACAGCCGCGCCTCCAGGCCAGCAGTCTGAATGCTCCCGCACGCCTCCTCCTGGTATGCTCCCACATCTGTCGACCCCGTGTGACTGGGAAAACCCAGAACAGTTTATTCCGGGGCTTTTTTGCCACGACTGGCTCCCGCTGCAAACTGCCAGTCTGAACTCAGCCTTTGTCTCTAATATGCCCATTGTAAGTAAAGCCATAAGCTGCAAATGTTTTTTCTTCGTTATTGAAAACATATATCATTAGTGAAATATGCAGTGAAAGAAAGGCAATTACAAATGGTTTCACTCACTACAAGTAATTGCAATGGAACTATGACTGGAGGAGTCCTGGGTTCTAATTGCCATGCAGCCACATGGAATACACTCCATGGCCTTGAGATAGTTATTCTCTCTCTGTTTACATTTCTTCACAGAATTTTTGTGCGAATTACATGAAGAAGGGGAGAACCACATATCCTTCCCTGAACACCTTGGTGAAACAGTGAGATCAAAATGTAAAAGAGCTTGGTTTGATAGTGATGGGATAAACAGTCTCTCATTTTGGTTACATGTATACCTTGTCAGACGACTGGCCTATCAAGCTCGCTATTGTCTACTCTGACTGGCAGCAGCTCTCCAAGGTCTCAAATCTTTCACATCACTTACTACCTGATTATTTTGTCTAAGGATGCCAGGAGTTGATCCTGAGACCTTCTGCATACTAAGCGATGCTCTAGCTCTGAGCCACAGACCTTCCCAAGGGGCATCCATGGATTGGACCTAACCAGTTATTTCACTCAGTCTCACGCAGTACCTCTCCTTCCTACAGCCCCAGTCCATGCAGGTCCTGTGATTCCCAGCACAGCCTTTCAGCAGGATCAAAGGGTGCCCCTTCTTTTCATCAGCAGAAAAGCTAGTTTGATCCAACCTCATGTCTCTTGTATGGCAGTAGTTACTTGATATTCATGTGTCGCTAATCAAACAAATTCTCTGTCTTTATATGTAGCATCCTTGTTATCTGTATGCATTGTTGCAATTACTGTTATCTTTTCTACTTAATTTGTTTCATTCTACGCTGTACCTTGGATCTGTAACCTTTTCAATCTGTTTCATGCATTTGATGAAATAATCTAGCACCTAAAAAAAACCTCATGCCACAATAAACCATTTATAACATATATCTTGGGAAGCAGCTCTCTAGTACACTGAACTCATCAGATCAGGCCCTGCATGTCCTCTGTCTGAGGCAATTCTAATTCAGAGGCTCTTTGTGTCTGCAGGGATTCCAGTGGACACAGTGTACATCAATGAAATGTTCGTCTGCCATTTCCATAATATATAGTACAATCTATCTATTTATTAGATTTTTATAACATAATAACATTAAAATGTTAAGATCCTAGACAGAGTTACACCTTTCTAAGCCCTGTGACTTTAATGAATTGTGCAAAAACCAGACAGGTATGGGCTCAGGTGGAGGTCTTGCACATCACCTGCTGCCTCTTGGCAGGGTTCTGGAAATAATCCAGTCCACACCTTGGAGTTTGCTTTTAAAGAATTTACTGCAAAAGGATTTTGAAGAAAGACAATAACCAACTGCAGGCCACCAAACCAATAGAGAGGCATTCAGAGCACACGCTCTAACACACTGCACAGCAAAGAGAGAAACAACAAGAGGTAGGCTGAACTGCAAGAGAAAAACATTCAGTAAGCCCTAAACACTAGAGAGTGCTCCACAACTCCCCCTAGGGTGCAAGTGGACTAAACTACTCTTTCAGCATTATTTAAAGTAACCAGACTCTTAGCACGCTGTCTCTTGACTCACTTCTTCAACACCCCTTCTCGACAGCATGTGTACTATTCTACCATGTTTAATTTTGCTAAAAGGGTCCAATGATGGTCTCCAGGCAAAGGTCTCATGAAAGCATAAAGAGTCATTTCTTCAGTTGATAAATACTGCATGTTAATGAGTCCTTGATTCTGCATATCTTCCAGAAGATTATACTTCATTCAGAGCATAAGCACTAAGACACTACTGCACAGCAGAGAGAGAAACAACAAGAGGTAGGCTGAATTGCAAGAGAAAAACATTCAATAAACACTAAACTCTAGAGAGAATGCTCCACAGCTCCACCTAGGGTACAAGTGGACTAAACGACTCTTTCAGCATTATTTAAAGTAACTAGACCAGGGGTGTCTAACTCATTTGTTATGGAGGGTCAGATTTGACATAAATTGGACTTTGTTGGGCCATAAAATGTAATGCCAGGAAGCGGAGATATAAACTTTATAAAGGACACAAACACAAAGGGTTTTTTTTACTTAAAATAAAAACATGCTTAAAACATTAGCACTCTTGCAATATTTTGTTTATTTAACAGTGACTGATAACTGACACCTCTTGGTCTGAATTATTACATGAAAATGTCTGTGCTGTTGCCATCCTGATTATGCTGTTCAGGTGTGTATCTGTAAGCTGCAAACCTGCAATGATGCAGCAGCAGCAGCAGAACTGGAAGAAGCAGAAGACAGCCAGTTCCACTGCAGGCCTGATCCGCCCCCCAGGCCACATATTTGACACCCCTGAATTAGACTCCTAGCGGGCTGTTGCTTCTCCAGCATCGTCTGGTCCTTTTAACTGGAGAGGCCAGGGATTGAACCTGGGACCTTCTGCATGCAAAGCAGTTACTCTACCACTGAGTCATGGTCCCTCACAAAGCTGTCTGGAGTTCCAAACACATTTCTTTTTATCAACCACTGAGCTGAGTGCTGGGCTTAGCTCGTACAGTGTAACACCAGTGTAATCCTAAAGAGGAATTCTTTTTAGGATTGTACTAGTGGTGCATTGTGGGAGCTAAACTCAGCACTCAATGCAGTGATGCATGTGGGTGAAATGAAATTTTCATGAATTCTAGACGATTTGTCAGTACCCCATACCTAGATGTTCCTATACAAATTCACCACAGATTTCCAGGAGAACAAGGATCATCCTGTTCATTTCAGTGAAATGAACAGTTCTTTGCATACACTCATATGAAAAGAAACTGGAAAAATCAGTACTGTTCAGACAGATAGTCTTGTCCAGAGCTCTTTTTGTAGCAGGAACTTCTTTGCATATCAGGCAACACACCCCTAATGTAGCCAATCCTCCAAGAGCTTATAGTAGCCCCTGTAAGAAGAGCTCTGTAAGGTCTTGGAGGATTGGCTAAATTAGGGGTGTGTCGCCTAATATGCAAAGGAGTTCCTGCAATAAATGGAGACCTGGTATGTTTAGACTGATATTGCACTGGGGGGAGAAAGAGCTATTCCTCCAAATGGAGTTAAACTTGCTGTTTAGTTTCTGAATATCTGGTACTAAAGGTGAGGCAAACATCAGGACATTATCATTTATTTAAAGAGGGGGAATCATGAAAAAAAAATGGATCAGGCCTGTTCATTGAAGTATTCCTTAGGGGGAAAGGGTCATGGCTGAGACCAATAAAACTACCAAGAGCATCTATGATGAACAAAGCTCATTGGCTTTCAGTTGTATAGGGATGCTGGTCATTGATGACTACAGTGAATATGATGCCCAGCACACTTAAACTAATGGGTAGTGCAAGCACATACACCCCTCGAACAATAGGCTTCTAAGAAGCAGAGGGGAAACAATGGCTAGTAGGCTCTCCTTGTTGAAAAAAGACTCATTCCCCAATTCCCCTCTTTCCCATTATGGGTATCCTCCTTGTGGATGTCCCTTCTGAACAACAGCAAACACAGTGTGTGTGTGTCCCCTCCCACAATGGAAGAAACAGAAGACAGATAGTGCTTGAGAAAATATTAGAAAAGAATGAATGTGGAGCTGTCTCCAAAGAGCTGCTTTCCCTGTGTGGCAAGCACCTAGTGGATTAACCTTTTGTATATGCAGAAATAGGGAGTGAATAATTGAACAGCTCTTCAGAAGCATAATGCTCCCCCGTGCCACATTTCTGTATCATCCAAACTCATGCAGCTCACTTTACAAAGACCCCTTCAGCGACACTTTTTAATTGGTGCCAATGTGTGGTGGCAAAGGAGGGCAAGAGTAGCAAGTGTTCACTTCATTCATTCTACCTATCGATGTAACCTGGGGCTTCGAGGCATTGTGTACACAAAGCGACACTCTGCCTTAAACATACATGGGAAACAGCCTAGTGATGCAGCACTAAACTGTAAAAAGTGCCTGTAATGATGTGCATCTCCATCGATTGTGTCTGGTTACTCACTGTAAGCAGAAAGGGCCCGGGTAGGCCGGGCCCACCATTTGCGGGGACGGGCTGGGACAGAGAGGATGGCTGGCCAGAAGGGGGGGCTGGTGCGCAGCGGGAAAATACGCACCTCCCCCCCTTCAGCCAATGGAGGGCAGTGGGGGCGGTCGGGGAGGGGGAGGCATATCTGACGGAGTGCCCCGGGGTGTCCCTCGAGCGCCAGGTGCTGGCCGACCTGGCCTTAGTGCGCGAGATCCAGCCCGGCACTGTCATCTTCTGGTCAGATTGGTTGGAGCGGAGGTCGTGGCGAGGTGCAACTCAACCCAAGAAAGTGGAAGTGTCAAGGTGGAAGGTGTCCAGCAGGCTGGGCTGGGCAGTCGAGTCAGCAGGCGGTATTTGGATTCGCCACCCGGACATCTCTCACAAGATGGAGGCCCTGTTTCAAGCGGATGGCGTACATCTATCGGCCTGGGGTATGGATATCTGGTTGCACGGAGTTCGTCATTACCTGCTTTCTTGGCTACAGCTGTAAGGGCGTTGGCGGGAACAGGACTAATGGGGGTCCTGTTCTTGTGGCGGTAACAGCATGGGGCCGGATCTGTTTGGCGGAATTCGGCCTGCGTGCCAATTCCGAAGTGGGGGGACCCCTTTAAGGGTTTTGGCGTGAGGGCTAAACGGAGCTGGCTAGCTCAAGGAATAACAGTGCTTGCCCTCACAGCCAGAGGGCAGGGGAGCTCACAAAGGGGCAAGCGTCCGCGTGAACTCCGATAACCTGCCCTCCCGCCTTCTCTACCCATGCCGGCTGGCTGGGGAACGGTTAACTCGGCTGACACACGGGCCAGCCGATAGGTATGATCCGGTGGACCCATGCTGTGCCAATGCTCAACAGCTGTAACCAATAAAAGTTGTGGCCAAATTTTATCCACCTTATTTTCCAAAGAAACCGGTCGTGTGAGTTCATTTCAAGGGGGGGCGGGCAGGTGCACAAGGCGAGACGACCTTGGTGTCCCAAGTAAGACATGGAACCGCAAGTCAACTTTGCTAAAGCATCAGTATGCCTGGCATACTTTCTTTTACTTAGGTTGCTTCTTATTGTGGTTTGAGAACAATAGATGTCCCTGTGCATAAGTGTAAAATATTTCCTAACCAAAGGGATGACCCCCAAGACCCAGGCCAAACAAAAAGTGTGTACAGTAACTGTGTGTTTGTATTCAGCTTGATTTGGGGGCCCAGAACACTCCTGAATGTGGTGGCTTATTGTAGCACACTGACCAGGACCAGAAGCAGTTTGTATCTGTTGTGAAGCTGCTGTAAAGCAACTACTATACATGTAAGCAGACAAAATATTTCCTAAACGGTGCCCACGCAGGAACATATGTGGCCCATCTGTGTCACATTAGTGGCTATCTGGTTTTACTGTTGCATGGGATTTCATTAGCAATGAATTGCCTTGTTGAATGCATGAAAGCAACATGTGAGGATGGCTGGTATACATATGTATGGGCAGGGCTCTTTTTGTAGCAGGAACTCCTTTGCATATTAGGCGACACACCCCTTATGTAGCCAATCCTTCAAGAGCTTACAGTAGCCCCTGTAAGAAGAGCTCTGTAAACTCTTGGAGGATTGGCTACATTAAGGGTGTGTCACCGAATATGTAAAGGAGTTCCTGCTACAAAAAGAGCCCTGTGTATGGGTGAAAGTACATAGGAGGATACTTTTATTTAGCCCTGTATGAAATAAATGCTGTATATAACATTGTGATGACTGGAATACAAAATGTGTATGACTGGTCTATTTATCTAAATGGGAGATGCCCAAGTTTTTGTAATGCACAAATAACACAGTAGTCTTTCTTCAAGCCCCAAGAACCATGATCAGGTTTGTTCATGAAGTTCAGATCTTGAACCTCATGCAGAAAATGAACTTTAGTAGCTGCGGTGTTTGTTCAGTAAGCCACCTTTAATGTCTTATTCTGAGTGCCCCAGGTACTCCCCCCTCTCTCCCCACTTATGGATCTTTGTTGCTGTTATTGTCTCATTTGTTCCTGTCAAGACAAAACTAATCTCATATTAGATATAATAACTTAAAGGTAATTTCCTAAGTTTCACCATCTAGTGTCTCTGTGCTTGCTTGGTCACAATTTCTTGCTCAGGCATTGAAAACTAAGTCAGCTTGGAACCCACTACTCTGCGTGATAAAACAATATGGAGAAAGCACATTCCTTCCATGTAGGGATGGGCACAAACGGGCTCACTAACTAAAGTTTGTCATGATTTTTGGCTGATTTGTGGTTCGCAAAACAAAGTTCAAGGAAGGGCACCGGCATGAACATTTCATGAACTTTGCTGCTGTTTGTGGTGGTTCATGAATGGACATATTTCCAGACAGTCTCCACTCAGTTGTAGAGCAGTGGGCAACAGGGTGAGGTTCCCTGTGCATTTGGTGTGTCCATTCTGTACACTTTTGAACCTGTGCCTGACATTTTCCCCCAAAAATCACTATCCTGGTTTGATCTTAATCCTGTTGGGTTTGCACTGCCACAATAGCACTGGTTCTGCTGAGCACATTGCACTGGTTCTTCTGGGCTTGCAAAAATGCCCCTACCTTCAATTTCTACTGCAGAGATTCTCTGGGACTTTGGTCCTTTCTGCACTTGGATATCATCCCTGGTTTTATCAGTGTTCAACTCGTGACACAATACCTTGCATTTATCCCTGGTTATAACAGCATCCATTTATCCCAAGACATGTGTGGGGCAAAACCAGGATGACCTCAATGTAATGTGAAAACAAAAAATACCCTGAAATAATTACAAGGGTGAACTTGACTGTAGTGTAGCTTGGGGGCAGGGTTGAATCAGGATTTAAGGTCTAGTGCAGAATCACTCTTTGATTCTGTTCTGTGGGGCTTCTATTGCTTTTTCTTTTTTTTCCTTTTTTTCTTTTTTTGCTGTTTTCCCCCTCTATTGGAAATAATGGAGGATGGAGGAACCTTCTTTGGGGGACTGTAATTTGGACCCTGGAAAATCCAATCTGCACATAATTTGGAGGGCATGTAGAGGATCATCAGGGAGAGGTCCCCTGAGAGTTTGGTGTCTCTAGCTTGTACAGAATCCATTCTACAAAGTCCTGAATCTCCTGAACCCGCACCCATCATTTCCCCAGAAAACACTTTCCTGTGGGCACCTTCTTTGGGGGGACATAACTCAGACCCCATAAATCCAATCATCACCAAAATTGGAGGTCAGGTAGAGGAGAGTTAGAAGAAAATCCCCTGTGAGTTTGGGGTATCTAGCTTGACGGGGGGCATTCTACCACATCATAAACCTCACAAAGCGAACCAGTTCATCTAGTGTCAAAAAGTTTGTGACGGTTCGTTGTTCGTGAAACACATACACAACAAAGCAAACCGCATTTTCCTGGTTCATGCCCATCCGTACTTCCATGTTAGTCTGAAATCTAAGAACACCATGCATTTGGTTTGGTTTACTCTTTCTAAGTAATTACCATAGGTTCACATCAAGCTTCTTTAAATAACTTTGCATGGTGTTTTCTTCCCCCAAAACACTTACAAAAAGGGAAGTTGCCTTATATGGATCCAATCTACCTAGTTATCTAGAAAAGTTGTATAAATTTATTTATTACATTTATTTTATTTATTAAAATATTTACACCCTGCCTCTGTTGTGTCTCAAGGTGGCTTGCAATTCTAAATTAAAACATTTATGATAAAATTAACTCCATTTGCTGTCCTTCCATGAACATGCCAGCAATTTGAACTCCAGTAAAAGTCCCATTAAATAAAATAGCCTCACAGTCCCTTCTAAAAATGTCTAAGGATGGTGTCCTCCTCACACAGCTCATTCTACACAGCAGAAGCTGCAATGTAAAATGAATGGTCCAGGAGGAAACCCAGGTGGGAAACCTTAAATGGGGGGCAGCCAAATGATGGTAGATAGAGGACAATAATTGGCACATGGGAACATTTGGGGAGAGATGGTCCTGCAGTTATGAAGGTCCTAGGTCATGAATGGCTTTCAAAAGTATCTTTGCTTTGATGGAGTGACACACATTCATAACTACAAAATTCTGATTACCAGAAGTACTGGTGAGACTGCAACAGATATACCTATGGCCCAGTACTAATTTCTGTAATACCTGTATAATCATATAAGGTTACAACATCTGGGTTGATATATGTATATATGTCTATGAATGTGTGTCAATGATATATCTGTATTAGTGACCACTGAGGAAGGCCCTTTGGGGCCGAAATGCGTTTGGTCTTCAGTTGTTTAGTATTGACCCATCTTTTGTATGAGCATTTGTATGTTTTTATATGTCTGACACTGAAAAATTTTAATCAGAAGTTATTTTAACAAGTGTACACCTTAATAAATTTGTATGTTTATATTATATTAGTCAACTTGGCCCCCTTGGTTCGCAGTGTTATTTTGGGTTGAGTTTCCCCTTCCCTTTTCCCCTTTTTTTCAGTTTTGGACCTCCAGAGAATGTCTGGGCTGGGAGGTCAGAAGCAGGCTATCAAGGCACTTCTCTGGATGTCCTCTGTGTCCCAGTAGAAGTTACCAGAGGTCACCATGACTTCCAGGCATGGGCACACACATACAGAGGCACACACACAAATGCAAATTACCCCCCCCAAAAAAAAATAATATGCTGCTGGCAGAAAGCACTATTGGCTACAATGCCAACCTGCTTTTCAAATAATGAGACTGTTCCCATGAATTATTCCAAGGTCTTAACCTGCTCTGCAAATGCCGACTTTACTCCATCCACAAAAAACATGTGTGTTTAATTCCTCCAAAGCATCTGCCTTGCTGATCTTGTTTTGGTCTAGATTCAGCGTCAGCTTATTGTTCCTTAGTCATTTGATTGCAACCTCAAAACTGTGGGTCAGAGCCAGGGCAGATAACATCCGGAAGTTTAGTTAATGAATTGTAGAACTGGGTGTCATCCACATTTTGATGACATCCAATCTCAAAACCCTGGATGATGTCATTCAGCAGCCTCATGTAAATACTAAACAGCATGAATGACAAAAGCCCCTTGAGGGGCTCTAAATATAAACTGACTGCTGTGTGTCTACAATGACATTCCCATGTTCTATCTATAACATTTGTTCAGTTGCCCTTCCTCCAAGACATTCATGGGTGTCCCCTTCTACATTTTTTCTTAACAATAACACTGTGAGACAGGTTAGGCTGAGAGAGAGGGACTGGCCTGAAACTACCCAAAGAACTTTATAGCTATGAGGGAATTTGAACTTGGGTCTCCCCAATCCATTCACCTTCTACACCTCACTAGCCCTATTCATGTTACACTGAGACCACAGATAATCCATGTACAGTGTACACTTTATTTTTCTTTATATGTGCATGAAGTAAATCTCATGTTACATTCAATGCATAACTCTGCATTTATCCAGGTACTGCTCTCTTTCCTATAAACAGGTATACACATGTACATACAGGCTATACCTGAGTTCACAGGGCTAGTATCTCTCACATACGTATTGACTGTGTGCTTGTTTCATTAAGCACTTTTTTGGAATTATAACTTTAGTCCTCAATTTATAGCACCATTTCTTTTTTACTGATGCCATGCCCATGCCCAGGATACAGCTTTAAAATAGCTTCTTACATTAGTTTGTAAATTATATGTACAAGGGATCCATGTTAATATATCAATCTTAGAACAGGTCACGTTGCACATAAATTATCACAGCACCCTTCAAATGTTGTCCCAGCCAAGTTTTTCATGACACTGGATGAACTGATCTACTAGAATCATAGGATCACAGAATCGTAAACTTGAAAGGGATCTCCAGGGTCATCTAGTCCAAATTCACAAATACCTCCCCCTCCACACCCCCAATGACCCATGCCCAGAAGGTGACAGCCTGGAGAAAAATTGTTGGCCTGGAGAAAAATTGCTTCCTGACTCCAAAGTGGTAATCAGCATTTCCCTGGGCATGTAAGAAAGGGCCACAAGAACTAAGCACTGAGGCAACCCTTCCTAACCTCCCTCTCATGATCTGCCTAAGTTCACAGAATCAGCATTGCTGTCCGATGGCCATCTAGCCTCTGTTTGAAAATCTCCAAAGAAGGAGAGCCCACCGCCTCCCAATGAAGCCTGTTCCACTGAGGAACCACTCTGTCAGAAAGTTCTTCCTAATGTTTAGCCGAAAACTGATTTAATTTCAACCCATTAGTTCTGGTCCAACCTTCTGGGGCAACAGAAAACAACTCCATACCATCCTCTATATGACAGCCCTTCAAGTACTTGAAAATGGCTATCATGTCTCCTCTCAGTTGTCTCCCCTTCAGACTACACATATGCAGCTCCTTCAACTTTTCCTTGTAGGACTTGGTCTCCAGACCCCTCAACATCTTTCTATGATCTAGCTTGTCTATATCCTTCTTAAATTGCAGTGCCCTAAACTGAACATAATACTCTAGGGCCCCGATCACACACACAATTAGCCATGTGAGAGGGATGAATGCCGGGTAGGTTGTATGGGTGCAATCACATGGACACATCTGGCAAGTGTTGCACACCCGTAGCCAATCCATCTCATCCAGCCGAAGATCCGGAGTAAAAAAGTACCTTGGAAAGTCCACTATCAAATGCTTGTGACAGGCCACAGATGGACATCCTCCATCTGATCGCTCCAGCACATTCCTCTTGCCACCTTGAAGCGCCCCAGGAACACGCGCCACTGGAAACAACCCTGGTCCGCCACTGTGGCATCAGATCAGGTAAGGGCGGATTAGATTGCAGTGGCACAAATAGCCATGCCTCCCCCCACGTTATCTGGCCCGTGTGACCGGGGCCTAGGTGAGGTCTAACCAGAGCAGAGTAAAGCAATACCATCACTTTGTGTGATCAGGACACTATACTTCTGTTGATACAGCCCAAAATCGCATTTGACTTTTTAGTTGACACTGCTGACTCATGTTCAGTGTATAGTCTACTAAGATTGCACATATGACTGCCAAGATAAGTCTCCCCCATCCTATAATTATGCATTTGATTTTTCCTCCCTAAATTAAAATTCATTTTATTTGTTTTAGCCCAGTTTTCCAGCCTGTCAAGATCATCCTGTATCCTGTATCTGTCTTCTACCACATTGTCAGTGTGATGTACTGTCAAAAATCTAGGACTTGGAAGATCTGGGATCAAGTCCTGCTTCATCTAGGAAGTTTGCTACACACTTTAGGGAAGTCTAGCCCACCTCATAGTAACGTTGTAAGGATAAAATGGAACAAATCATGACAACAAGATATAAATATGACAAAGAAATCATATACTTTTTAGGATGGCGAGTGGGGTGGATTTGTCTCTATAGCACAGGGCTCAGAAAGAAAGTCTCCCTGATTCTGTTTGGGTTGAAAATAGATGAATATGTTTTAGAGCATATGCATGTCCTAGGAACCATTTGTTTTCAAATGATGTATAGAAGGTAAGGAAGGAGCCCCTGAGTGTTTAATCTGAGATAGGGGATATCTGTTATCTCCTTGTGGCAGCAAGAACTTGTAACAAGGAACTGGAATAAGGAGCTTCGTCTCCCAGAGGATGGATTGGGACCTCACAGGAAGCAGAAGGCCAATGGAAACAGGGATATACAAGTCCTATTGCCTAATTTTAAAAAGCCCTAATATTAGAAGGATCTGAACCCAAGGCTGCTTACAAGTCAGAAATATGCAAGAATAGCCCTGGGTATAAATCCTTCAGTCCAGATGATTGTCACCATGGAATTATGGGGGTATCTTACAAAAGTCAACTGCACTATCAAGAAGCAGACCTTGCACGTTATGACAGTGGAGTCATCCCCTAATGTTTTATCAGAACATTACTGTGTTTAGTGTGTTTTTTCCCCTTTTTGTGCATTTATTCCAGGAAGTAAGAGAGTCACCACCAGCCTTCAATTAAGTGTAGCCATACTTGTTTCGGCATTAAGATGTGACCAGAAGGTAAGAATGGCATTTCAAAGAGGTCATTTGCAGAACCCCATGCACTGAATGTCTTTTTGTGTGCATGTGATGTTCAGAGGGGGTGACTTCCATGCAGGCTTGATGAGACAGCCCTTTTCTTTAATCCCAAGGTCTTTGCTTTTGTCTGCTATTAATTTGTACATTTCAGTGTGGAACCCTGAATTAAGAGTATAGATCAGGACTGAGCTTGGCCATAAATTAAGCTCGGTGAAATAAACCACCAATAAACCCACTGGTGAAGAAAGATCCTGGAGCTAGAGTCTACCTTGATATCCATCCTGTAATTCTTGAGGCTGATTGTTCACTTTGTAGTGAGGGAAATGCATTTAGCCCATGGCACACATGTGGGTACAGTACCAAGCAACACACACAATTCAGTGCAGTCCTGAGTGGAGTTACTCCATTCTAAGCCCAATTACTAGGAAGGGTGAAATTCAACTTGGCAATGTTAGAGGCTCTTATTTCATAACCCAGCATAGACTTCTAAACCCAGTGTTGGAGACCAATACTAGAGAAAACCAAGGGAAGCAATAATGAAACAATCTCTATTCTATATGACTTGGTGAGAGAGAGGGAGAGAGAGACTTTTTCCTTTCAGAATTTCTAGATATAAATACTAAAGCAGCAAAAAAAAAAAAAAATCAACAATTTTGCCAAGAGATGACTTCACCACCTAACGCTATTCTGGGAGCATGTTGCACCCAGTCCACACTGGGCACTTGGAGCCAGAAACAAGACCCCTCTGGGGGTTGCTTCCCTATCCCTGCCTCACTGAGTAAATGAAAAATTATCTTTACAAAGAATCATAAACTAATTCTGTTGCAATGAACATTTCACCAATAATTCTAAGGAAAAAATGCATTTCTTTTTTTCAGATTCACATTATCTTGATCTCTCAGGAATGACATGACTGCACATTCTTGGGCACACATCCGCTTATTGCCAATGCCACATGTAAAAACAATTTAACATTTTCTGCACGCTGCTAAACAGCATGTTGTTCTGGTTGGTTTAAATGCCCCTACTCAATAGAACCACAAGATGGCACCGTAACACTGTTGTGTTTTCTCAAGTGGAAGGGACTGGTGGAGTGGACCAGCTGATTGGCCCAAACACAGGGGAAGGGGGTCCAATCTGTAACAAGAAGCAGGATGTTACATAGCCTTGATGGACCAAATAACCAGTGTTGGCTGGGTGTGGTGAAAAGTGTATGAATAGCTGGAATCTTAGCCACTTGGTAGCATTTCAGAGGACAATCATGTAGCTATGTTCTCTAGTGATGAGTTACACATCCTTTATTCAACTCACACATCCTGGAAAGACCTTCATAAGGTGCAAAAGCACCTTATGATATCAACACATTTGGAATGTGAACCAGTTCTGTCTTTTGGACAGTTGTAATCTGCCCATTGGACAGCTGTTTTCAGAGCAAAGAAACACAGTAAAAAAAATCTGTGTTGATTGTTTGTTCTGGCAGATTTTGTCCTGCACATAGGCTGGCATCAATGCAGGGGCAACAGTGGAGGTGGCAAGGTTAGCTCTACCCCCTCACCTGCTGAGACCAATGCTGGAGCACCATACAAAGTACCTATGAAGGGATAGGGAAGGGAGCAAGCTGGTTCATCAATGTGCATTGTTGCTGAAAATTGGGCACTTTGTCCAAGTCTTCCTTTCTTTGGTGGAAAGCTGGTGCCACGTGGGTGAAGGGGTAGCCTGGATTAGTATCATGCCCAGCATTTTTGGCAGTGGCTAGGCTTGCCATGAGTTCGGTCCCCTTTCCCTTCCCTGAAAGCTCACTTGCAGCACATGCACAAATCCCCAGAAATGAAAGAAAGACAGCATGACTCTTTGAGGAGATCTATCTGCCTGTCTGCCTGTTTTGGGGGAGCGATGATCTGGGCAGAGCATTAATCTGGGAGGAAAAATAATTAATATACAGATGAACTTGGGAGACTTAAGAGGCAGTCTAATGTAGCAGTTATAGTGCTGAACTGCAGCAGAACAGTTGGTGACCTGGGACCAGTAATGCTCCATCAACCTGACCCAGAACCTTCATATCTGCAAAGTTGTTAAAATGGAGGGGATACAATGGCCACATTGACCTCTTTGGAGGAGAGGTGACTTTAAAATGTCAGATAAATCAGTCTATGAAATGAACCTGTAAAAATGAAAAGTGTTACAATGCATGCAGGAAAAGTTATTCAGAGTTTGGTTATAGCATTAGAACATAAGAGGGGCTGGATCACACCAAGATCTGTCCAGTCCAGCATTCATATTCCAGCAACAACCAGCTACATTATCCTAAAACCTTGAAAATAGGGCACTGAGGTCCCCCTGCTATGTTTCTTCAGAATCTTCTGCTATTCAGAGGAGTACTGCATCTGAAGTTTTCATATAGGTTCCATATAGGTCTCATAGCTGATATGAAAGGCTTCTATAGCTTGGTTTTAGTGAAACAGGTAGGAGGAATTTTAATGAGTGGAGCCAAGGGAAGGTATGGTGGGACCCTTCCCTCCATTTCTGGGAAGTACCAACCACTCTTTCTTTTGGAATAGATATGAAACCAAGAGTACAAATCCCCTTTCTTGGAGGCAAAAGAACCCTCATTACTCTTTAGAAACAAAGAAAGCAGCATTAGTCAGGCCATGTACAGGGTGGCATTCCATAAAGATGGTGATTACGCTGTGTCACTTGCCGAACAACTCCAACTAAATAGGGTGCAATAGAGGCTCTAACCACGCTTGGTGTGGGCATGTTTCTATGCTTGTAAATAATGATGCACAGAAGAAAGAGGCTGGAATTACATCCCTCCAGACAGCCATTCTGCAAGAGAGAGAATAGGGCGCACGAGCTGTAATGCTATGCATTAAAAAGCACTTAGGCAGCTCAATCCAGCATTAGAATAGCACATAAACATGGCTGTCATGATTTCAATGGGACTCTGGAGTTCAAACAGGAGCTCTAGTTGCTTCTCAGGGACTGCATGGGGGGGAGGGGAAGACCCCAATATATTGTAATGATGTATTTGGTACATGACAAATAACCTTCTCACCAGTGTTAGATTAAGGTTATGAGGCTCCATATTAAACCATTATTTTTTTTCTATAAGCTACACACTTTCTCTCTGCCACACAGGTAGGCAGGAACAACCATACAGACAAAGGCAAGCACCCTTCATGGGATCTGCTTGCCCCATGCCTGAAGTTAGCCCAAAGTATAGAAAGACTGATTACTGTGCTCCTTGAGTTGCACCAGCTACTTTTTGTGCAGGTTGACCATGAGAGTCTTCCTTCTAGTACTGCTTTACTCCTCCAGCCCAGTTCTGTGCTGCCATAAAAGAGCCATTTAAAGCATAATGGGTGCACCTGAACATATGACTCACTACCACAGAGGACAGTGAGCTATATGTCCAAAGGCTGATCTAACAAGCCATAAGATGGCACTGTTTTAAATATGAGAGTTACCCGTGGCATCCTTCTTAGCTGACCTCTGCCCAGAGCAGGAGAGGGCCTTGGACCAATGGCAGAGCTCGTGCTTTGTACCTTTGAGGTTCCAGCTCCATACGGAATGCACATAGAATTTGTATGTTTTAATATGAGTGGGTCATTTTATTTTTAAAATCACTTATTCTTTTTCTTTATAATAGTGATTACATTTGTTTTCTCTATTCTGCTATTTACTCTTGTGCATTGGTTTCAATGGGCAACACATTTCTAGCAGTAACTTTTTTCCCCTCCGTCCAGTTGAGATGTTATTCTTAGAGACTGGGCCTCTTAGACACAAGGACCTTCAGCACCAGATCTTCAGGCAGACAAAGTCCCAGTTTTATAGATAATTAAATTTCTTGCTTGCGGGAAGGGGGGAAAGGAGATGCCTCAAATGGAGGAGGAGAGTCTGCTTTTCACCATTTTCCCTCCAGTCTTGCTGACTTTCATTACTGGAGCCAGAAAGGGAGAAAAGTACTGAATGCAAGTGTGGTGAGATAACAACCAGTAGATGGCAGAGTTGCCCTTCTTGTTCCATTTTGGTTTAAAAAATGGGTCTCCCACCTTCCACTTTCTTCACAGGTACACAGGCATCAATAAAACAATGTACCCAGTTGTTGTTTTTTAAAAGGTCCTTAGTATTCCCTGCTCCAGTGCTGTGGCCCCAATCCAAATAGGTATCCTTCCCTTCAGAAGCTTTTAAATGATATATTTAAAAATAACTTGTACAGTCCAAATAAGAATAAAGATATCAAGAATGATCTTTGTTTCTGATCTCTCATGTAGTGAGACCTCAAATCCTCCCTCATGTGTCTTCTCTGGTTCAGATTTGGCACATTAAATGTATTAAAGAAGAGAGGTAGTTGAAAATATTTTATTGGCAGTGTATTTTATAGAAAGAAGAAAATCTGTTTCAGATTTTCCTTAGCAAATACCCAAACGTATATCTCTGTTATCTATGCATCCAGAGAAGTAGAACAATTCCAGTACTTCATAGGAAGATGCCAGTTTACATTCCTTCTTGACAATCCCAGATGGCAACAACCTTTGGGCAATGATGGTGTTGTGTGGTCATTTCCTGGAATAGCTTTCTGCCATCCTTTTCTTGTAAGCATAATGCAGAGACTGCCTGGACTGAGAGCAAAGAGAAAATGAAACATTTCAGCACAAGTCCTAACCCACGGCAGAACTCAGTGTGATTCCTCCAGAGTGCAAAGTTAAGCTCATGCTGCAGAAGGTGCGAGCCTTCCACGGCACATGCCTTCACTGTCATAATCCTTACAAAACCTCCATGGTTCTTATCATGAATATGCTGTATTGAAATCTGGCAGACACATTTACTTCTGGGGATGAAGGAAACAGCAGAGAGATAATTAGTACCCCCGGCTTGAAACACATACACACACACACAAAAGCCTCACCTTGGTGGCAGTCATGATAAAGAAGTTCCAGATAGAAAAGCCATTGAGAATAAGGAAGGAGCAAAGCTGAAAGTGCCTTGGACTGCTTCCTCTAAGCAGCAGTTATTATTAGCCCAAAAGGTAACAGACAGGACATCAGAGGTATAGATAATTAAAAGTACATGGGAATTGAATAAGCTTCACTTTGACTTCAGCTTGATAGTCTTACAGTGATTTTAATAGACTTTTGAAGGAAATAACTGTTTAGAATTACACTGTTAGTCTCTCCCCCCCCCCATGTGTGTGTGTGTGTACGTGTACAGGAATATAGTCTATTGAAACTTGTAATAAGGCTCTTCTTTAAGCTTTCCTGTAGTCTTAGCATGTCCACCTTTGATAGCATTTCTTTGCATGTAGCAGATGACAAGATGAAGTTCTAGGCCTATTGGTAAAATTAAAAACCAGTAAGTCTGAAGCATGTTATAGGTTTCTATATGCCAAATCTGTCCTCGATCCCTTCCAGTCCAGCTTTTGCCCGGGTCATGGGACAGACGGCACTGGTCGCCTTGACTGATGACCTCCATCGGCATCTGGATCGGGGGGGGGGTTGGCGGCACTGGTGCTATTAGATCTGTCAGCCGCGTTTGACACGGTCAACCATCAGTTGTTGGCCCACCGCCTTGACGTGGAGATTCAGGGGCTTGCCCTTCAATGGTTTGCCTCTTTTCTCCAAGGTCACGGAGAAAGGGTGGCGATAGGGGATCAGCGGTCCCGGAGACACCCCCTTGAGTGTGGGGTGCCTCGGGGCTGTGCTGTCCCTGATGCTGTTCAACATCTACATGAGCCCCCTTGCCCAGATTGCCCAGAGTTGTGGGCTTGGGTGTCATTAATATGCGGATGACACCCAGCTCTATCTGATGCTGGGTGGCCAGTCGAACTCTGTGCCAGATGACCTGCATCAGGCATTACAGGCTGTGGCTGGGTGGCTCAGACTGAGCCGGTTGAAACTAAACCCGGCAAAGACGGAGGTCCTTGGCCTGAGTCAGATCGGTTCAGGGTTGGGGCTCCCTCACCCAACCTTCGATGGGGTACCTTTGGTGCCAGAGGTTAGGAGTTTGGGTGCACTCCTGGACTCCTCCTTAACAATGGAGGCCCAGGTAGCAGCCACTTCCAGGTCGGCCTTCTACCATCTTCGGCTGGCTCGGCAGTTGGTTCCCTTCCTTGGCCGCGATGACCTGGCCACTGTGATCCATGTGACGGTCACCTTGAGGCTAGACTACTGTAATACTCTCTACTTAGGGATGCCTTTGTTGCAAATCCGGAAGCTGCAGTGGTGTAGAATGCTGCAGCCAGGCTGCTGATGGGTCTCTCTATGAGGGATCATGTTCAGCTTGTGCTGAAAGCACTGCACTGGCTGCCAATAGCGTACAGGATGCGCTTCAAAGTGCTGGTTCTTGCATTTAAAGCCCTGTATGGCCAGGGTCCGGCTTACCTAAGGGACTGCCTTTCCCCATATGTTCCCACAAGGACACTTCGGTCGGGGAGCCAACATCTCTTGGAGAGTCCAGGCCCCAGGGAGGTTAAATTTGCTGCCACTAGAGCAAGGGCATTTTTGGAGGTGTTGCATCATACATCAAAGAGGGCATAGAATCAAATGGTTCCTACCTGGTGCAAGGAGCTCCTGGAGGAATTCTGGGCCCTGCGGGACCTTGCTCAGTTCCGCAGGGCCTGTAAAATGGAGCTCTTCTGCCAGGCTTTTGAGTAGGAGCCGCCACCACCACTATTCCACCATTGCTAGCCATGCATCATTGCATTGTATTGTTTTAACCTGTTTTAACCTTGGCTTTGTGCCTCGTTGTTAGCCACCCTGAGCCTCCAGGGAGGGCGGGATATAAATCTAAATAATAAATAAAATAAAATAAATAGATGTCTCTGAGCCAAAATGAGGAAGCTGGAGTGCTTGATGCTCAATAACAAGTTAGATACGGTGGGTGTCTCAGAAACATGGTGGAATAGGGAAAATCTACAGGATATAGTCATTCCTGGGTATAAGGTCTATAGGCAAGACATGGAGGGACTGGTTGAGGGAGGTGTTGCATCATACATCAAAGAGGGCATAGAATCAAATGTTACTTAAAAGTGAAGGTGCAGTATCATCCACCTGATCCTACCCTTGAGGCTGATCTTGAGAAGAAGAAGGAAATAAAGGAGGTAAATAAAGCAGATAAATGTTATGACACTGGGAGACTTCAACTATCTTCACATTGACTGGGTAAACATGTGCTTGAGTCATGCTGTAGAAGTTGGATTCCTAGCCATCTCTCCTTATATATAATTGAGTAGTGGGGTGGCACTTTCCAGCTCTCCCATTGGCTATACAATGTGCTCCATCATCCATTGGCCCGTCAGCTACCACTCAAGAGTACTCATGTGCCATTGGCCAGGTGCTGGGTTTGCTCCTCTTCCCTGCCCACTCCCACCTCAGCCACTGTTCCCGGTCAGAATTACTGGCAAACGGCTGTCTCACCTGATGAAGACACTTCTCCTGCTCCTCTGTGGCTCCTCTGTGAAAGTAACTTTTCTCTCAGTGGCTGTTGGTAGAAGGAAACCCTTTCCAGGCCTTTATGAGGAATTCATTGGGCTAGGGTTGCCAGATCCAGGTTGGGAAATTCCTGGATATTCTGTGTCTAAGGAAGCCAGAGTTTGGGGAGAGGAGAGGCCTCAGCTGAACAAGAATGCCATAGAGCCTACCCTCCAAAGCAGTTATTTTCTCCAGGGGGGAGAGATCTGTTATCTGGAGTTCAAATTTGGCACAGATTTGTGATACCTGGCGATCTTCAGGCTCCACCTGGAGGTTGGCTACCCTAGGCATAGCAGTTAGCACTTCAGAGCAGGGTCTGCCAGGCAGAGATCAGTTCCTCTATGGCATTATACCCTTCTGAGTCCTTCCGCCCCCCAAAAAAATGCTGCCCTCCACAGATCAACCCCCCAAATTTCCAGGTATTTCCCTACTCAGAGCTGGCAACCCTACTTTCCCCTCAGTGCCTGTTGCTAGGCAACCAAGCTTGGTTCTGTCAGTAAAAGGCCCTTTTCACACCTATTTTGGCCTTTGGGAGAAACCTAATTGGGGCCAATCCTGACTAGGGTTGCCAGCTCCAGGTAGGGAAATTCCTGGAGACTTGAGGGGTGGACGCTGGAGAGGGTGTGGTTTGAGGAGGGGTGGGACCTCAGACAGGTACAATGCCATAGACTCCACCCTCCAAACCAGCCATTTCCTCCTGGGGAATGATTGTTGCCAGTCTGGGGAACCATTGTTGCCAATCTCCAGGTGAGATCACTCAAAATTACAACTGCTCTTCAGGTAGCAGAAATCAGTTCCTCTGAAGGAAATGGTGGACTCTGTGTCATTATACCCTGGTGAGGTCACCTCACCAAATTGATGCTGAGTTCCCAAGGCAAGGGCACTCTCCCAGAGCCTCTTTCTAGAGCTCATTGTATTTATTTCCACAATGGGCCTTATTCCTAGTCATAAATAATTGCACCGGAGCAGTTGTTCACAGAGCAAAAAAAGAGGGGTAATGATCTTGGACTTGATTCCTAGTGGATCTCAGGACCTGGTGAGAGATGTAGAGGTTGTTTCACCAGCTGGGAACAGTGATCACAATGCTATTAAGTTCAACATTCAGGTCAATGGAACATTACCCCTAAAGTCCAAAAGCCTAACATTTAAGTTCAAAAGAGGTAACATCACAAAAATGAGGGGAATAGTTAAAAGGAAATCAAAACTGGAACACAAAAGGATGCTTGGAAGCCATTTAAAATCGCACTAATTAATGCCCAGATAAAATACATCCCCCAGGTTAGGAAAGGCACTGCCAAGTTTAAATAACACCTGCGTGGTTAATAATGCAAGTTAAGGAAGCTATAAAAAGTAAAAAGGCTTCTTTTAAAAAGTGGAAGGTCTGTCCTAATGAATTGAACAGAAGGGAACACAGGCTTGGGGGAAAGAAATGTAAGTTAATAATTAGACATGTGAAAAGAGAATTTCAGAAGCAAGTTGCTAAAAGCATCAAGACAAACATTAAACATTTAATTATGTACCTGTAGAGCAGGAATGTATGGCTGTGAGAGTTGGACTATAAGGAAGGCTGAGCGCCGAAGAATAGATTCTTTTGAACTATGGTGCTGGAGAAGACTCTTGAGAGTCCCTTGGACTGCAAGGAGATCAAATCAGTCAATCCTAAAAGAAATCAACCCTGACTGTTCCCTGGAAGGCCAGATCCTGAAGCTGAAGCTCAAATACTTTGGCCACCAAATGAGAAGGGAGCATTCACTGGAGAAGACCCTGATGCTGGGAAAGATTGAAGGTCAAAGAAGAAGGGGACGGCAAAGGATGAGATGGTTAGACAGTGTCATCGATGCAACGAACATGAAATTGAGCAAACTTCAGCGGACAGCGGAAGACAGGAGGGCCTGGCGTAAGCTGGTCCATGGGGTCGCGAAGAGTCGGACTCGACTGTGCGACTGAACAACAACAAGAGCAGGAAATCAGCCAGGGAAGCAGTTTGTTCTTTGTATGACCAAGTAGTAAAAAGGTTGTTAAAGGAAGATGGAGAGATAGCAGAGAAGCTTACTGATATTTTTGCTTCTGTGTCTATTGTGGAAAGTGTGGGGCATATACCCATGCCTCTGACACTATTTTCAAGAAGGGATTCTGAGGAACTGAGGTGATGAGAGATGAAGTTCTAGACCTATTGGGGAAATTAAAAACTGATAAATCTCCAAGTCCTGATGGCATATGCCCAATGGTTCTTAGGGAATTCAAATGTGAGATTGTTGATCTATTAGCCTGTATATCTAACTTATCACTAAATTTAGTCATTGTTCCAGAAGACTGGAGAGTAGCAAAAGTTAAAGCAATTTTTAATGGGTCCAGGGGAAGCCAGGAAATTACAGGCTCATCAGCCTAATGTCTATCTAAGGCAAAGTAGTAGAAACTGTAATTAAAGACAGAATTTTTAGGCACATAGAGGAACAAAGCCTGCTGAGAGAAAATCAGCATGGCTCCTGCAAAGGGAAGTCCTGCTTCACCAACCTTTTTGGAGTTTTTTGAGAACATAAGCAAGAATGTAGATTACAGTGATGCAGTAGACATTATATACTTGGACTCGCAAAAGGCTTTTGACAAGGTACCTCACCAAAGACTCCAGGGAAAGCTTAGCAGCCATAGGATTAAAATTAAAAATTGGTTAAGCAACAGAAATCAGAGAATAGGAATAAATGGACCGTGCTCTCAATGGAGGGAGGTAAGCAACGAGGTCCAACAAGGACAAGTATTGGGACTGCTGCTATTTAATTTACTCATAAATGATCAGGAACTAAGTGTAGTGACCAGGTTTGCAGATGATACAAAATTATTCAGGATGGTGGAAACAAAGACCAACTATGAATTGCTCCAGGATGCTCTCCATAGATTGAATAAGTGGGCAAGAATGTGGCAAATAAAGTTCAATGTAGGTAAGTGTAAAGTGACACATACGAGAACAAAAAAACCCAGCCTTAAGTGTATGCTAATAGGGTCTGAACTTGCTGAGGCCAAGAATGAAAGAGTCCTTAGGATCACAGTGGATAGCTCAATGAAAATATGAACCTAGTGTGTCACAGCAGTAAAAAAGGCAAACTCTATCCAGGGGACTATTAGAAAAGGGATTGTAAATATAACAGCCTATATTATAATGCACCTGTATAGATCTATGATGAAGCCTTATTTGGAATACAGTGTACAGTTCTGGTAACAATATCTCAAAAAGGACATCACAAAGCTGGAAGAGGGTGACCAAGAGGATTAAGGGGCTGAAGAGTCTGCCATTTTTCAGTTTAGAAAAGACATAACTAAAAGAGGAAAATATAGAGGTTTACAAAATTATGCATGGGGTAGAGAAACTGGAAAGAGAGAACTTTTTCTCTCTCTCAGAATACTAGAACTTAAGGGCATCCAAGGAATTTGATGGATGGTAGACTGAGGATGGACAAATGGAAATACATCTGGCATCAACTAGTATCCAGGCCTCTTCCATCATGGCTCTGGCTCTGTGGAATGGGGTCCCTGAAGAGGTGAGGGGGACCTTCCTTGGAGATCTTTACTTCTTCACCCAAAGAGGGATTAACACATGGAATTCACTGCCACAGGAGGTGGTGGCAGCCAGCTACAAGCATGGACAGCTTCAAGAGGGAATTGGCTAAACATATGGAGCAGAGGTCCATCAGTGGCTATTAGCCGCAAGGTATAGATAGGAACTCTCAGTCTGGGGCAAGTGATGCACTGTATTCTTGGTGCTTGGGGGTGGGGAGCAATAGTGGGAGGGCTTCTAGTGTCCTGACCCCACTGGTGGAGCTCCTGATGGCACCTGGTATTTTTGGCCACTGTGTGACAGAGGGGAATTTCAGACAGATGATATAATCCAGAAGAGGAACGGTTCCCAAACGGTTTCTGGTCTGGCATTTCAGACAGAACCGTTTTAGAACCGGTTCCCTACCGGAATATATTTGTAATTTCACACAGAATCGCTTCTGTCCCGTTCAGGAAACGGGGCTGAAGCGTTTTACCTGTCAACCGCTTCCAAGTAGTCGTCAGTTTCTTCTCCCGGATCGGATACGCTTTTTCCCCGCCTTTTTCGCCCCGCGCGGGCGATCTCCGGCTTTTTTTTTTTTTTACGTTCGCTTTATAGCGTTATAACGCTATAGCGCTATAGCGCAATAGCATCATAGCAACCCCATTGGAATGCCTGCAGTGTTGTTTTTATAGCACTATAGCGCTATAGCGCTCTAAAGCGAACATTTTTTTTTAAAAAAAGGTGTGGCGGGAACCAGCGAGAAAACAAAGCGGTGCAATCTGAATTGCCAAACCGCTTCTGATTCAGCTCTTTTCCGGTCAGGGAAAGCCATGTGTGAAATGGCAGCCCTGTACCGGTTTACTTCAAGACGAATCAGAAACGGCTTCAATCCGGCAGAGTCTCAGTAATGTGAAATTCCCTAGAGTGTTGGACTGGATGGGCCATTGGCCTGATCCAACATTGGATTCTCTTGTGTTCTTATCTTCTTATCTTTGGGGGCACTGCAAGGCCTAATTTTGAGGGGGATTGAATGGCAGGCATCTTTTAAGGCAGGGAGGGCAGAGGGATTCGGGATTTGCAATTTTACCTTTGGTTTTAGCTGGGGATGTTTTAACTATTACTGTAAGCTGCCATGAACGAAGGGAAAGGCAGGATAGAAATGTTTTAATTAATAAATAACTTACTCAACAAATGATTAAAATAGAATTCTCTGCTAGAGGATGGCCCCAGGCATAGAGGGCTTTAAAAGGAGATCAGACAGATCCATCAGTGGCTGCTAGCCATTATGACCAAAGGGAACTTCCACATTCAGAGGTAGTCAACCTCTGAATCCCAGTGCCAGGATGCAACATCAGGGGAAGGCCTTTGCCTCTATGCCCTATTATTGGCCTTCCACAGTAAGTGGCTGGCCACCGTGTGAGACAGGATGCACAACTAGATGGGCCACAGGTCTGATCCAGTGGGGATCTTCTTATATTCTTATTTTCTAAAACACTTGTCCATCTTGGAATGTTTTTATCATGATGTTATCTGCTCTGAGCCTGTGCACAGGAAGAGTGGGATACAAATCTAATACATCAAATCAAATCAAATCTCTTTTATTATCTGCCGAACTCTCTCCAGACAGATTGCTTGAGGAAAACAGGCAGCAGCAACAAAAAAGCAACTCCATAGTGGGGATTATTAAGAAATGAACTAAAAACAAAACAGGCAGTTTTGCAATGCCCTCATATTAGTATATGGTATGACCACTTTTGCCATCCATCCAAACAGATATTGTGAATGGAAAAAAAGTTCAGACAAGGCCAAGTAAAATGATGAAGGGACTGGAGTGCTTTGGGCATTTTGATTATAAAGGGAGATGACTAAGGAGATGACATGACAGAAGTTTTTAAAAATAGGTAAAAAGTAAAGAAAGTGAATAGAGAGAGCTTTTTCTCCCTTTCATCAACTTTGTTGAGTGCCCAAAGGTAGAGTCTTTCAAGCCATCCCCTATCTGATCAGTGTAATTGGAGATGCCAATAACTGAGAACAAATGCTGTGCCACTGAACCAATAACAACTTTTTCTGAATTGCAAAAGGGACTTCAGATGACTGCTGGCAATTCTCATTTTAGATGTCAAGAAGTTGTCATCTGATACATGTTTATTCATGTATCTATTTTTAAATCTAAAGAAACACATTACTTTCATAACAAGGTTTTGTCCAGAATGGTGAAAACAATGAACATGCTTTGATCATAGGGATGAAAGAATACTGATAATTTAAAATGTGTTTTAACTTAAAATAGAATATTCTTAAGTTAAATTAGCTTGGCTGGGTCAGTCATGGCAGGTGTTCACAATTAAAATTTTCATTTGGCACCAATGCATTTTGATTAATGATCAGGGATAGACAGAAATTGATCTCCCAGTTACGAACCTTTCTTCCAAAATCCATATCAGTTTAGTATCCCATGTATTAGACATGACATTTAGGACTAAATGTTAGAGTTAGGAAAGCTGAGAGATGCACTTCCTTCTCCCATTGGGTTCGCTAAATCACAAGTTAGACTACAAGAAGCAAATATTTTGACAATCCTATGCATGTATAGCCAAAAATATGTCCTATTGAGGTCAACAGGATATACTCTCAAGCATATATGCTTAAAATTGCAAGCTTAGGCAGCTAAAGGATATAATCTAAAGTTGTCAAAAATAGGTGGCCATCTTCATCTATAGGCATCAGCCTATAGAGTGAAGGAAACAGGAAAATAACATGGTAAGAAAGGTGTTTTCGGAAAGGATGAAAAACTAACAGTGCAATCCTATGCAGAGTTACTTCAGTTTAGTAAACCCATTGAAATCATTCAGTGCAACTGGAGCTTTTACCTTGAAAGGAAGAAAAGTTGGAAGAAAGGGGCCCCATTGGTTTGCTTGTCCTAGGTTAAGATGATGCCATTGATTCCATCTGCAAATAGTGAATAAAAAGTAAAAGAGAGCAAAAGAGTGTTAATTTGTTGCCCATTGTGACCGGGGAACCTGGTGGAATGTTCACAATTAGGACCACTTCTAGAGATGAAATTAAATGTTGTAGAAATTCAAAATTTGGTAGCATTTCAAGATTTCAAGATTCTACTTTTGAACTTCAGCTTTCATGAAAATAAATCTCACATTTTGTGGATGAATTGTGAGGCCATAATTTTAAGTGTCAGCCTGCCAAAATCAATACTTTTACTCAGGACCCTAAATGTCCAGACCCCAGGACATATCAGCCAGTCACTGCTGGAGGACTCCCACAGTGGATAAACTATGAATATGTTATCTAACAAAGTAAGAATGCTCCATACAGGGACGGCCACAGGTTTTTTCGCCCACTAGGCGAGGATACATTCTGATGCCCCCCTATGTGCCCCCCAATTTCTGGTGCCTCCCTTCTGGTGTGGTGCCCCCCCCAAAGAGTTGCTTGATGCATGTCCAAAAATGACAGCTCGGGATGCAAGAGGGAGGGTGGAGGGGCAGTGGGGCCCAAGAAACACCTGCACAGGTTTCCTCCTGCAAGGGAAAAACAGCTTAGCTCTGGGGAAGCACCCCTAGGAGCACAGGTGAGCCCACCCCATTTTTCTGGGGGATCCCAGGGCAAGAGATGCCAGCAAATCTTGGGATTTCCTCCCCCTACCCCTCCCCATTGCAGCACGCATGCTCCCTGCCCCTCACTCGCTTGCTCACTCTTGCCTGGCCAGCCAGCCAGCCGGCCAAGTTTCCCGGTGGGGGCAGCCATGCTGGCAGGCACCGGAGGAAAGTTGGAGGCCGGGGCCAGGGGGGCGCCTGTCACCAAGGAGCAGCCTGGGAGACACGCGGCTCCTGCAACACCTACATCCCTGGTACGGAACTCCCACCTGGCAGCCCACAGGGCAGATGGAAGGGAAGGAAGGAAGGGGGCAGCGAGTGGAGCGGGGCCCCAGAGGAATACGAGGAGGCGCACAGCTTCCAGACGTGATGTGCCAGCCAGAATGGTGCCCTTGTCAAGCCATCACCCTAGGCGAGGGTCTAAAATTTAACAATAACGGGCCGGCCCTGGCTCCATAGAAATTCAAAATACAAAATGTTATTTAACATCTATATGTGCTCCCTCACCCATTTAATCCAGGGGCTTGGGCTGGGCTGTCACCAGTATGCTGATGACACCCAGCAATATCTGCTGACAGATGGATAGCCGGACTCCACCCCAGATAATCTGATCAGGGCTTGGAAAACCATGGCTGGATGGTTGTAATGGAGCCAGCTGAAATTGAATCCAGTTAAGATCAAGGTCCTGTACCTGAGTTGTGGGGGGATAGGATCAGGAATCTGACTCCCAGTCATTGGAGGGTGCCATTGATGCCAGTGCCAACAATGAGTCATTTAGGGGTGATTCTGGATGCCTCCCTTTCTATGGAGGTCCAGGTCACCAATGTTGTCAGGTCAGCCTTTTACCATCTCCAGCTGGTCAGGCAATTGGTTCTCTATCTCTCCCCCTATGTCCTAGCGACAGTGGTCCATGCAATGGTCACTTCCAGGTTAAATTACTGCAACTTGCTCTACACAGGCCTACCCTTGAGTCTGACCCAGAAGCTTCAGCGGGTACAAAATGCAGCAGTATGCCTGCTGACTGGGCCATCTATGCAAACACACATTCAGCCAGTGCTGTGCCAACTGCAATGGTTGCCGGTTGAGTACCGGATCAGATTCAAGGTGATGGTACTAACCTCTAAGGCCCTATGTAGCTGGGACCAACATACCTATGGGACCGTCTCTCCCTATATGTGCCCCGAGCCTTGCCTCAATCAGTGCCAGGGCCTTTTCAGCCCTGCCTCCTGCCTGGTGGAATATGCTCCCAACTGAGATCAGGGCCCTGCAGGATTTATTGCAATGCCACAGGGCCTGCAAAACAGAACTGTTCTGCCAGGCTTTCAGATGAGGTGGTGGATGTCCACAGGACACTGGCATTCCTACTCCATCTGCTCAATCTGCCTCAATTGTACTGCCTATACCAACTTGGCACCAGAAAAATATGCCCCCACCCCCGTATTGTTGCAGCATGTATTGTAGTCAGATATTATTAAGTTGCCATCAGATACTAACTTAAGTACTTAAATATTTATTCAGAGGAAATGATTTGATGTTTTTATGAATTCTTATTGTTTTATCATGTGTTATGAGCCACCCTGAGACCGCTTACAGGATAAGGGAGGATGCAAATAAAATAAAATAAATCAGTGAGAAAGCTATCAATATACATCCATCATATATATCCCTTTAGGAGAAGGAATGAAAATACAGGACAAGCAGGATTCTTAAACAAATGCAGCTGACTGGGTGAACACTGCTTTAAACTGGCTTGCAGTAATGCCAAATCCTAAGGATTTGCATATAGAAAATGGATCTAAATAAAACCATTAAATGAGAGCATTACCCAATAGCTAAGGCAATCATGACTAGAATTGAAGATTCGATGCAGCTTGGGAGGGGGTTCTTTTTTGGAAGAAATGTTGTGAAGGTTCATCTTGATGCAGAAACTGTAGAAGCCATCACTTCAACCAAGTTGTCTTTTGAGATTTTCCTTCAGGAAGCCAAGGAATGTTACCAGTACCAAGGCAGTGGGGCAGAAAGAACTCTTAACTTCTGGACTTGGGTGAGTATCAGTGTCCTGAAAAGACCGCAAAAGTGTCAGCAAGAACATGATCCAGGACTGATTCTCAGGGTTGTTTTTCATCATGGAGATTAATGCTAATTTTTATTTTTTATTTTCTTGATAGTCTTTACCCCTCTTCAGATGTTATGTTTGGAGGTATCCAACCATATGTACTGGGTGTGCATATTTTGGTCACCATTTTGTATGAAACAGATAAAGATTACTTTTATCTGCTTATTTCAGATGAATGGTGACTGTGTTTTGGCAGGATCATGAATAGCATGAGTCCCCAGTATGCATGGTTGGACACTCCCAAACATAACATTTGAAAAGTGCTTTTTATTCTTAAATCCCATCTTCCCTCAAAAGAGTACACAATGGTGGTTTAGCCTCAAACTACCCTCAACAGCTGCTTTCAGATTACTTTTATACACAAAATGTATACATTAAAACAAGAGGTCAAACAAATATATATATTGGGAAAGTTCTATATACTGGGGACATATATTGGGGCCAACCAATAGCCATTCACAATATTCCTTTGTACTTAATAATTCTACACACATATGAATTTCTGCGTTAAAAAACATCCTGAAATAACAGGGAACAAAATTACATTTTTTTCTTCATATAATAGATCCACTTCCGTTTCCTCACCTAATGCTGAACAGTTTTAGCCCATCAGCCTCTTGCAGGTTTGTTGTTTTTTAAAAAACATGTCTTTAACCTTCCCATGGATAGAAAGCCTTAGGCAGCAGTCTAGATGGCATCCTATGGAGAGTTTGGACATGTCTGTACAGGTGACCAAACAATCCTAGAGTATTGCATTTTGTTTCATCTTGCCTAGTGGGTAATAAAAATCGAGTGCAAGAGTATGCTAACATACAGGATGAGTATGGTAAAAACAGTTACTTGCCACCACCACTGATGGAAAGATTGATGAGTGTTCTCTCTCCCCGTAAAGTGTGTCAGTGGTGAAAACCAAGGACTCCTTGTTCAGTTTCCTCCCATAAAGTGACTGTGCGAGCTGACTTGTGAGCTGTGCACAAATTCCCCCTCCCAGTCTCTCCTTTTCTACTTTCATGCTCCAGATGACTGTACAGCATTCCTGTTCACATTACCATTACCTCTGAGAGCAAAGTACATGGTTGAGTGCCTTTCAGTAGGGCAACAAAATAAAGCCCACAGACAAGACAGGGTTTCTTCAGTATCTGAGGGACTCCCTCTGCTTTATGAAAAAATGTACACTTTTTAAAAAGACACACACACATTCCCAATCAATGGGCCTGATCAGAATTGGACATGTTTTTGCCCATGGGGTGTTGTAAGCAGCCAACAGTGCAATCCTAAACAGTGTTATGCCTGTCTAAATCCATTTGCTTCAACAGAAGGGTGTAACTCTGTTTAGGGTTGTTAGAGTCAGTTAAGACTGAAATCTGAAGGGAGATGGCAAAAGTGACCCTGCTGAAGCCCTGATGCGCTTATAACAACTGGATTAAGCAATTTGGATTGGAGGGGGGAATTTCCCAGTTGTTTATTCCCCCAATCTGATAATTTCTAATAGGCTCCAATTTCTTATGTGATAATCCCATTTTCAGTTGAAAGTTCTCTTTTTTCCACCTCTGGGTTTCTTAACTTTGGCTTATGATGAGATGAATGCTAATTCATGTCAAAGTCATATACTGAATGTGCTGGCCAAACTTGGATTCTCAGAGGAGTATCTAATGAGGCTTGGTTTATCTGCAAGTTTAATACACAAAGATTGTTAGATGTGTGTCCAAGTGGATACTGGATTGCTAGGTATTCTGAGAACTCTCTTTATAAGCAGCCCCCCCCCCTAAGCCTCCCACCCTGTTTTACTGATCTGTCAGATTTGAACATAGGAAGTCGTTTACTAAGGCACATCTGGATGCTTTACAATTGGCAATGTTAAGAGGTCATTATAATGAGATCCCATATAATGAACCAGTCCACTCTTGCAACAACGGGTCCATTAAGGACCTTGCTCATGTGATTCTTTGGTGCCCAATGTTCATAGTAGATCATGAAAGATATCTTGAGAGTATTTTTAGCACAAGGAAGTTGGATTGGAAGAAAATGGTAATATTACTTGCAGATCGAGATAAATGGGTAATGCTGCAATTGGTGAAGTTTGTGGCCCCAGATATCAAGATACATTGAAAACCTGCTGATGCATGTTTGGTCAATGAATAGTTCACTAGCTTTACACTGGATCACTTCTTATTACCATAGGAATCGTAAGTTATTATTAATTGTTTCTTTAGCTATCAAGATTTATGTTTTAAATGCATGGCATGTATTTTGAATTTCTAAGATATTTTATGAATTTTACTTGATATTGTGATTGCCTTGGTTTTGGGGGAGTGTTTTTTTGGGGAGGGGTTTTATTTTGTTTTGTTTGTGTGTGTGTTGTTCTTTTTGCTATGGCTTTGAGCTAATGCAGTGAAACAAATTGGTATATATTTGCATCTAAAAATAATCTCAAGTAGTTTTCTCTAATAATCTTCACTCAACCTCGAGGACATGCTTTTTAAAGTGAAGAGGAAATGCACTTTATATATTGTATCAGTTTTCTTTACAAGGATCTCTTTATTTTTTCTACCCACTGAAGGATGAAAATATTCCCAGCAGTTTCAACAGTTTCACCTTCCTGAGGATTTGCATTTTAGTGTTACTTCCTATAGTGTGTGATGGCACAAAGATGAAAAGGCTGTTTAAGCTTTGAGGTTAAGAGAGTGGATGAAGCAGGGTTATGTTATCTGGAGTCAAATGATTAATCTGCATTTAACATCCACTGATGTCCCAATCCTCAGTACAATTATTTGGAAAGTCCCATTGATTTCAGTTCAAAATAACTGTGCTTTATTATTGCCTTCCTTACCCAAGAATTCTCCCCTAATTTTGACTGTGACCTGGAAGATCAGCCAAAGAGAACCTTCTGACTATACAGTCTGGATACCAAGTTCATACCTGTTTGTCATAAAATGATACTTATGTCCCGCACCTATTGATAGCTATCCTACAGCTCTGGGGCTACTTCCCCTAGAGTAGAGATGTCGAACTCAATTGTTATTAGGGCCAGATCTGACATAAATATCACTTTGTCAGGCTGGGCCATGTGTGCCATAAAATGTAATGCCGGGTACCGAAGATATAAACTTTATAAAGGACACAGGCAAACCCAATGGATAGCCATGTTAGTCTGTCTGTAGCAGTAGAGAAGAGCAAGAGTCCAGTAGTACTAAAATATGTGGCAAGGTACAAGCTTTCATGAGTCACTGCTCACTTCTTCAGATAACAGATATCTGAAGAAGTGAGCAGGGACTCACAAAAGCTCATACCCTGCCACATATTTTTTTAGTCTTTAAGGTGCTACTGGACTCTTGCTCTTTTCCACCAATTAATATTATTTCTACACAAACATTAACACTCTTACAGTATTTCTTGACAGTATCTCCCTGATGCCCACCCTCCCACTTCCATCGCCTGTTACGAATTAGCACTGGGATAGTATACAGGGACATAATGCACAGCCTCTGTCATCTCTCCTATATAATAAAACCATTTGCATCTGGCAACGTCCAAAATCAGCTGGGAGCCTCATCTGCCAATCAGGAGGCACTGCCTGCATTGGCTGGGTCCATTGCATAAGTCCCGCCCACAGTGTTGTGCTCAGTGTTTTGTGAGTCGGCTGACTGGACAGATGCTCCAGTGGGTGGAGGAGATAGGGGGAAGCACAGCAAATGGCCAGAAAAACTAGGAAAATTGGCCACTGAGAAACGCATGTCCCTAAGGGCTCCCTTCTGGCCTCATTTGCCCCACCAAAAGGGAGTCCCCCAAAAAATGTCTCCCCACCACCACAGTATGAAGGCAGGCCTCCACTGTCAGGCCCAGCAGAGAGAAGCCCCACACATATAATGCACCGACCTGTATGGCAGCCAGGCAGAGGGGCGGCACGCGGAGTCCTCAAAAGGTGAGGGCTGGCTGGTCGAGTCAGCAACTTAACAGAAAGCGTACTGGGTGAGCTCCATCCGGCCCCCCTTGGGGCCCCTAGGCCATGTCACCACCCACCCTCTGAGGTCACTGGCCGGCCTGGGGAAGGCCATCACAAGTGGTGTGGAGGCCCCAGCGGAGGCCGGCCGATGGGCACACATCATCGTCTGTGAGGGAGCCAGAGACAACAGTGGTGCCTCAGCCCAGCCCTGTCTTTCACTCCTCTGTCTCCCTCATGCAGAGCACTGAGGAGGAGGAGGCCGCCACCTCTTCTCTCCGGGCCAAGCTGCTGAGCCAGCCCCCAATCCGCTTCAACAAGTGCTCCACAGTGGCGACGGCTGCTGCACCAGGAGGGCGCCACTCTGCCACCTGCCCTGTCATGCTCTGGCAAGGCAACTCTACCACTACTCCATGATGGGCCCTGCCATCAGCACCACCACAAGGCCTCCCTGCTGCAGAGGCACCACCGCACCAACAGGCTCCTGCTGCCCGGCCCTGGTGGCAGTGACCAGGACGCCAGCGGAGAGGTGCTCCTCTACCTGCCGGAGGACGGATGACAATGGCCCTTCTTCTGGTGAGGGAAGGATGGGAAGGGCCCAGGGTGCCTAATGCCTATCCCTACCCTCTTAAAGAACTGGCCCTGCGTCTACCTGTGGTCTGGCCATGGTGCTCGGCCACAGCTGCCAGAGGTGAGGGGATTCACTTGACTCCTGCAGCCTGCCGTACTCTCCCACACTGTTTTCCTAGAGCCCGTTGCATTTCTTGCCACAACAGGCCTTATCACTAGTCTGACAATAAAGGTAATGACCAGTTGCTCACAGGCTGGATAAAAGCTCTGGATGGACTTCAGGCCATATGTTTGACACCCCTGCCCTAGAGACTTGTCAAGTTTAAACAAGTATAGAAAACATGTATAACAATGATGATGATGCTATATCATCATCACTGCTTCTTAGGCATTGGTTTTGCATATTGTTATCTACTCTGACTTTCTGAAATTGAAAGAAACCATTATAATGAAAGAAATTTATTTGTATTTAGCCATAGGCCATTACAAACCAAGGATAACAACAGAGAGGGTTGCTATAAATATAAATAGAAACCATTATAAGATGTCTGCTCTAATAAATAGAAACCATTATAAGATGTCTGCTCTACCAACTCATGATTAAGATGGGTGGCACCATTTGTGTTGCATGAGCTGATCCAGGATGTCGCATGAGTTCATCACTGTCACTTGGAGCTGGAACTCTGGCAACAGCCACTAGCACTGTGGTATATTGAAGTGATGCAAAACTATTCAGTGCCAGGAAACTGGAAGCAGAGTGTGGAACAAACCTGAGGAGAATTCAAGTGCACAAGATTCTTAAATGATGTCAAGGACTACAGGGATAGATGTGTAATTATCCAGCATATATAGCAATGGTATGTAGTAGTAATAACTTCTACACAATGGATTTGCAGCTACAGACAGAATCACAACCCACATGGCAAAAACTGGATGCTATCTGTAACTATTCAGTCATTTGCCATTGCTATGTATACCTATAGAACAAGGACGTGGGGCACATCAAAATTAATGGGACAATTCCGTATACCCTATTTTGGATCCCAAAACTATGTTAATTATTCTTTTATTTTTGTCTGACAAATGTAAAGAAATGCAACAAAAAGCAACAACAGAAAAACCTGAATTCTGAGGAATACACTCTTATCTCCCGATCTGTACATTTATTAACTGGGAATACAACTGAACCAGTATTAGTCACTTGTAATTCCCATTGAATTCAATTGAATAGATTTAAGAACACGTTATTCTCTCCCATTGAAATCAATGGAATTTCAAATGCCTTAGCTCTGGATGCCTCAGGCTCTTCCTCACTGTTTATAAGAAGAGATGTGAAAGGGTTGTTGCCAGCAAGAGCGAAAGTCAACACTTTGATTGAAGATAAACATACACTGGCATGCAACTTGAAAGTTTTTCTGTGTCTAGAGTAAAATCATTTAAAGATTCATATAAGGCTGTTCCCATTTTCAAGGGACATTTAGACTCATCTTCCATTCTTTTGCTTTGTTTTGGAACCTGCTGCTTTGCTAGAAACAACTCTTTATTTTTCACTGCAGTATTCCTGTATGAGAGTATCAGTAAGAATTCTTATGGATTCATAGGCAGTGAAATAATTTGGGTTGGGTCACTAGCAAGGGTTCCCAAAGTCGATCGTGTAAAGTGTTTTGGGAATATTTTATCATTTCCCAAAGTAACTGGATGCCAATGTAACATTGTGTTCTAAAGCTGGGCAATGCGGACCGACGTCTTATTCTGTAAAGGAAATGGCTTTTTTTCTTGCACCAGTCCCATTTCCTAGCAAAAGTGGTACTAACAAATTTAAGGCCGAGGCAGCCCAGAAGTACAAAACGCTTTGCAATGCAAGCCCAATGGTAAAAAAAAAGTAATCAGAAGCAAGATGATAGAAAGGAATCTTCATCAGAAAAAGCCAATGGTTTTGCTCTGCACACTTGGAATATGGCTCAAAGACTGTGCCAGTTTGGGCATCTGTAGTCAGAAAGACTACATTAGAACAAGTTCTGAGTGGTAATAATAGTAATTTGTCTATAATAGACAATATATAATAGACAATATAATAGACACAAACACTGACTAGATCCTTTAAAGGTTTCCCTTACTCAAAAGCCAGTCAAATCTGACTCTAGGAGACAGTGCTCATCTCCGTTTCCAAGCCAAAGAACCAGCACTGTCTGAAGACATTTCCGTGTCATGTGGCGAGCATGACTAAATGCTGAGGCACACAGAATGCTGCTACCTTCCCACCAAAGCGGTACCTATTTATCTACTAGCAGTTTCTTGCTTTCGAACTGCTGGGTTGGCAGGAGCTGGGGCCAGAGACTGGAGCTCACTCCATCATGTAGCATTACTGGGTCTTGAACTATTAAACTACAGACCTTCCAGTCTGCAGCTCAGCGTCTTAACCTCTGAAACACCACGGCCTATAGTTGTTCACTTCCTGAATTTTCCACTTCAAGTAGGAAAATCCAAGAGAAGAATTAATACAATACCCCTGTGTGATGACATAAGGAACCCACTGGTGTGGTCATATATGTTTGGGTTATCATAAAGTTCTTTTGTATTTTATATGTACGCTTATGTGGTACTAATATGAATAAATCATTTTTTAAAGGAATTGCATTACAAATTCAGAAAGGGTTAATGCAAAGGCTACTCTTTTTTCAATTGAACAAATCAGTGCTACTTTTAAATTAAGAGATGCAAAAAATGCAAAAACCAGTTTGCTACTTGTGGAAATGGCCAGAGATTAAAAACATCCACGCTGATCAGTAGATCATGCAAAGCCAGCAACATGTAAAGACCACCCCCCACATTCACCCGATGTCAACAGATAATCAGCCCAAAGAGGAAAGATGTATTTGGCATGCGTACTCTGTCCTAACCATGGAAGCCCCATGGGTACAATGGGATGCATCGTTCCATGAATGCAGATCTCAGAACTGGAGTTTCCTTTGCTATGTTGTCTGATATGAGGGATCTTGCTTTACGTGTATGTAGTGGGAACAAGGCACAAGGGGAAATCTGTTTCAGGGCCATCATGAGTTACATTTTGTATTTGAACACAGAATTTTATTCACTTATTTAGATATTTTTTTAACCTGCTTTTCTTCCCAAAGTATCATTTTCAGCTCCTCCATTTTACCCTCACAACAACAGCCCTGTGGGGTAGGTTATGCTTTGCTAAAGGGAACCCAGCAAATGTCCATGGCAGAGTGAGGATTCAAACTTGGGTCTCCTAGTCTAGCACTATCACCACTACACCACACTGACTCTCAGGAGACCCATCCATTAAGCAAACTGGATGGCCTTGGGCAAATCACCACTTTTCACCTGGCCTGGGTGTTAGAAAAAAATGACTATGATTAGTGATGGAAAAGCCCTTTCTCCAGTGAGAAATGCCACTAGAGTTATCAAGCATAAGCACTGGAGTCCTCTTTAAATGGAGCTGTGCCTGAGAGCATAGGGAGCAAAATAGCCCCTGCTTCTATGGAATTTCTGTGCACGCACTTGAAACTCTCTGGAATGGGGACAATATCTGACACTGCCAAAACAACAGAAGAACATAATCGCTAGTATTTCTAAACTCAAATCAAAGGGGAAAGAGAACAGGGGAAAGAAAGAGAACCTGAGTATATTTTGGGGACATTGGAGGACATAAGAAAAGGAGCAACACTATCCCCCATCCCTTTTCTTTATAAAAAAGAAAAGACATAGCCTGAATTGTTATCACACTGAAAAGGTTCACAAGGGATGAAATGGCATTTGAAGATGGATCATGTAGCAAAGCTGAAGGTCAGCAAATATTGAAATGTCCTTAGCTTGAGGCCACCATTGTCCCCCACCATCTTCTCAGAATCTGCATGTGGAGACTGAGTGGGTAAAAACAGGTTAAAAGACTATTTTTAAAAGGAATCCATTCTGCAGCTATTTGCCTGGGTGGGAGTACTGACTCTAGCAAGTCTCCTTTTCAAAGCTTCCAAATTGTTTCCTTTTCAGTCAGTTGTCTTTCCATCCCTGTGAGATATTCGTGCTGAGCTACAAAACAGTCGAGTTAATCCTTGTGTCCTCGCCGCTGTTTATTTCAGATTAGGTAGGCCTGGGAATATCTAGCTGTGACCCCCTTGGTGGGTCTACTGTGGCCCGAGTAAAAACTCGTCTGGAATCAAATCTCATCTTGGCACTATACTCATTAAGTGCAGTTGGACAAGTCACTAATATTCAACTTTGCAGGTACAATGGGAACATTGCAGGAATTGTACAGTGACACTCTGGAAAGTCATTGATCTGCAGAGAGTCTGGGAGCTGTGAGAGCATTTAATGTCTGGATCATCCCTGTAATTTTTTCAGCCATTGAGTAAACAGCAGCACAGTGGGAAAAGGTTAAATGCCCCCAAACATGTTCCCCAATCAAATTAGCAGCCCACCTACAACAATTTAAGGGAAAGGAAATATCCTAGCATAATATATAATTTGGTTCTCGGGAAATGTGGGAGAAACTGCCTTTGTTCTTAAAATAAGGGGGAAATGAAACGAACCAATTCAATAAAAATCCCCCAGAAGAGGGTAAGCAAGCCATGAGAGCTGAGCAGGTCTAAAGATTTGAGGGAAAGTGTTGTTGTTGTTTTCAAACTTGGAAGTGATATATTAGTATTGGTTCTACAATCTGTGGAACATCCTGGCATCTCACAGGTATGTCAAGAAGATTCTTTGAACCTCACACCTAATTTTCCTCTTCTTCTTCCTTGTAACTGCTTTTCCTAATAAAATCATCCTTTGGCTTTGGTGTTGCTAGCTAAAGGGCAAGTAACTGAGGTAGACCAGTCAAACCCCTCTCTGAAGAGGTATTATTGTCCCTTTTCTCATGCTTCTCCAGCATGTTGAAGGGCTCTGGATTTGGAATGAGAACAGCTATGGATCGCCAGAGAAGAAAGGCAAAACAGCTAAAAACTCATGAGATAAATAACTGGAGTAAAACAGGCAAAAGTCTTCTCCTGACATACCAAGTCTTCTATTCTGCATGCCTGGAGAAGATTTTTACCTACTTCACAGTGTAGGGGGGACACCTAACCCCTCAGAACTAGAGGCTTGACTCACATCATACATATCCTTTGGACATTTTCGTGGGTTGCTGATATGCCAAAAGACACATCATTCTTCCAGTCACAGAAATCCAACATCATGTATTGTTTGACCTGTAGTCAGTCCCGTAGCCATAGAGGGCAACACCCCCTCTCAAATGTGCCCTGCCACCTCCCTACCGGTCCCCCCTCCGCATCCCTCCCTATCCCCAGGTTAGATGACAGCTTTCTCTCTCTCTTCTCTTTTTTTTTTTTGCAGTTTTATTATTTTTACTAAAAGAAGAAAAAGACAAACCTACACAAGAAAAAAACTAACACAGAACAAACACGAAGCATGTACTCATTATGTCAGCTTACATTTTACATATAGGAATCATTCATTTCTGCACCTGTGTCAGTTTAAAAATGTAGTAAAAAATAGTTTAACAGATTATAATTCCTTACAGATATTTTTCAATCCATTTATATAATCTTGACTAGTTTTTCTCAAAAATTTCCTCTTTTTTATCTTGAAGTTGTAAAGTTAATTTGTCCATTTCTGCAGTTTCAAATAACTTGTAAATAATTTCTTCTTTTAATGGGACCTCTTCTTTCTTAGATTTTGGGAATGAGAGCTTTCTGTTGTTCCCAGTACCTCACCTCACCTGCCCACCAGGCTCTTCTTCTCCCTCTCACAGAGAGGAAAAAGGTCCCATGGAGCAGGCAGGTGGGCAAGATGGTGGCCTAGGTGAATTTAGCTACTCTTCTCCCTCCCCTCCCCTGTGCAGCCACTGACAGACAGCTACTCTGTCCAATAAGCAGTGGAGCAAAACCTGCCTTGCACTCTGTCAATCAATACCTGCTCAGAGACAGGACTTCCGCTGTGAGGGGAGGTGGCAGAGTGGGCAGCTTTTGTGAGTCAATGAGGCAGGGAGTGAGGCACACTGGTGGCCTGAGGTGTCCCAGCTCCCTGGTCTGGGCTCGGTGTTGCTCTTGTCCCCTGTAGGGGTGTGGAAGGCAGGGTCTGCCTGATGAGGTCAGCGGAAGGGGCTGGCAGCCAGGCACAGCAACAAGTACCAGGCTGCCGGCTCTGGAGCCTCAGAGCTGAGTAGCCCAAAGGATGCCCTTCTCTGCTGGGTGGCTGTTATCAAGGGCTTCAGGGGGCAAGAGTTGCTGAAAAGGCTCCCTTCCTCCCTATTTCCCCACCTGCCTTTCAAGGAAAGGGGGAGGTTGTTGGGGTGTCCTGTGGGGAGTCTCTTTTCCACATCACAGTGAGGCACTGGGGCAGGCCATTCTGCCCTGCCTGCCTGTCTCCTCCTCCGTTAATTACATTAGTGCCTCCCCCAAATTCCTGGCTATGGCCCTGCCTGTAATTTCATTAAGAAGTGAGAACTGAAATAAGAGGCACCATGGGAATGCACAAGCACTGATAACATTTTTAGGAGCTATTAATGTGCATTAAAATATTTTGATTTCTTTCCCCCCTCTTTCCTTTTCCCAAGTCTGGAGAAATACCTTTTTACTTCAACGTTTGGGATTAACACCCCTCCCCAATACAGATATATACATTTAGGTTTTAAAAATTTTCTCTCTCCTAGCAGAAGACATGCAGGAGGGGACAAGTCAATTGTTCCCAAGCATTTTCAAGTACCAACCATCAGAGCTTTGGAAAATAGCCATCCTGGCCAAAGATAATAAAATGGCCAGCTCACACCTTAGATGGAATTTAACACCTAGAAGTAGACGGAGAGATTTCCTTCTGGAGATAGGTGCTTTCACACCTGAGCTGTAACTCGAAGGCCACCATTGCCACATGGAGCAGACAAAGGTCTGGCTGCCTGGGCAAACACAGTGACTTCTAAGTTAAACAGCCTGCCTTAGAACAAGACCAGCTAGCACACGATAAGGGAAAGGAAACTGTGTTTTTTATACCTTTGTTTTGTGTTTTTGCTACATCTATTGCTGTGCAGAAACTATATGCATCGACTTTTTACATTTAATAAATTCTTTACTATTTTAAGTGCTTGTAGCTGTGTGTCCATGCCACATAGACCCCCACTATTTGAACATGCTATTTTAAATGGGTACCAAGGGTGGGAAGGCAGTCAGTTGCTAAATCACTATTTCCTTGAAAGTACACTTGTGTGGCAAGCCATCCCTGTAGTAACCAGGCAGCAGAAGACACAGGCACTAGGTGAAACATTCAAATGGCAAGTCTTGGTGATCCAAAAGGTCTTAAATGGAGCAGGGAAGACAGGGAATTACAGGTGACTTCATTACACCTGACTGACTAGCAAACTGCTGAACTCAGGCAGTGTTGTAAAGCCATTTTATTGGCCAGGGCTTTCAGTGGTGCATAGACTGAAGGTATTTTATAGGGGAGAGTAGAGTTATTTGGGGGATTTGTTCAGTAGGTTTTAAATGTAATTTGTAATCTGCCTTGAGCCATGAGAAAAGGCAGCATATAGATATTTAAATAAATATATAAATTTAAATTTATACTGGGTGGGCACATTCCAGCTATGTAGCCTTGGCTTGGCCATAGACCCAGCTTTTCTTGTGTTCTTGTGGCCACACAAGGAGCAAACATCCTCTTTCTTTGAAAACTGAAATCAAAGTAAAAAGCCGATTCTACCTTGATTCCAGATCAAGTATATGTTGGCTGTCTTGAACATCAGTCTGGAGAGTAAACGAAACAATATCCAATATCTAAAACAAAAGCTTAATGTGCTCAAATTGGTGCCAGTGTAGCTGTGTAAGAAACTGATAGATTGTCACTTATCAAAATAAAGCTTTCCATAGAAAAAAGGCTATTCCCCACCCTTGAAGAATTTCCCAGAACATATGAGTTGGGTCAATGTATCATATAGATTATACTGTTGGGTTCTTACCTGAAAAGGCCCAGGTTCAAGCCCCTTTACCATGAAGTTAACTGGGTGATCCTGGGCCTGTCATTCTAACATCCCTCATGACATAATATGGGGATGGAACGTAAGTACACAACTCTTAGTTCCAGGGTGAATGAATGGAATTAGAAAATAGAATCAAGTGCACCAAAATATTTTCAAATTAAAACAAAGCAAATGTATATTCACCTGGGATATGCAACTTTTGCAGCCTGGATTTTCCACAGTGAGTAATTTTCTTCAAGTTTGAAACTTGTTGCTACATTTAATGTCAGATTTTACTAAGGGAGATCAGATTAGTTGAACTTGGGGTTGTGATGAGGTTATTACTTATTTAGAAACTAAGATTATTTTTATATTTGAGTTCAGTAGCACCTTCGATGCCAACAAGAGACCACCTTAGAGACCAAACTCTTGCTCTGCCTGGCACCCTCCCCTCCCCCCTATGAAAATCTGCATGCTAGATATGCCATCTTGTTTTAAAGTGTTTAAATATTTATGCTGGATGTTTTAATAGTGAATTCTTGAAGTTTTAATTGGTTTTAAAATTGTATTGAATTTATTTCATTGTAAACCGCCCTGAGCCCCACGTAAGCAGGGAAGGGCAGTTAAGAACTCTAATGAATTGAATGAATGAATGAATGAATGAATGAATGAATGAATGAATGAATGAGATCCTGCTGGACTTGAATCTAACTGTTTTACTGCAGACCAGCACAGGTACCCTGTAAGATTATTTTTGTTGGATTTTGTTGAGCTTTGCAAGTGCCATCCCTTCTGTTATGAAAAGGGTTAAGCTGAAGTTTCTATACGTTAATGTTAGCTAGTTAGTTTAGAACCAATTAGGTGTCAAGCTGAATCTCCCCACCAAGAAGGGGGAGGTATTATTCTTAAGAAGGTGACCTTAAGATTGACTATTGGCTAATCAAAATATTGGTAGATGGTACATGCTATTCTGCATGTACGGAGCGATGGAGCCTTTGGGGCAAAACTTCCTCTCCTTTGTTCTTAGAGTCAGAGCAGAAGAAGACAAGATGGAGTTAGAACTAGAAAGATGAGTTAGACTGTTATTGTTTTTCTTCCCATGTAACCTTTTCCTAATTCTTTTAGTAGACTTTTATCAAAAGCTAAACACACACATTTCTGTGGTCCATTATTTACGCTGTATTTTAAGCAATCTGATAAGTATCCTGCAACAATTTTTCATACTGATGCTGAATAAACTGAACTTAAATAGCTCTGAGGAGAAGCAGGGGTAAAGATAAATACTATAATGTAATTAAGTTGTTCTGAAGTTGCTCGGTCACATTATTATTGTTTTCATCAGTTAAAAGCTCAGAGCTGATTTAAGATAAAATCATAGTGAGGAGAAAACTGTAATCAAAACCACAGGGGAGAAAAACCACAGTAACGTTATAAATGTCTATAGTAACCCCATGAAAAACCCTGCTGAGGGAATTTTTTTTCGCCACACGTTGGGTCATCCAAAAGGTTGATTCAGTCCCACCCATTCCCAAGGTTCACTGCAAGATTGTGCTTTATCACTGACCTCACCACCACCATTTTCCATCCATACAGCCTTCCATACAGTGAGTTGAACTCTGTGGAGGAAGGACTGCATACACCAAATATTACAAATAGGCACATACTGGACTAAATCCCTTAGGTGTTTAGGGGCTGTTTGTACAAACAGTACAGAAATGTATTTCTCAATAAAATGTACACTGCAATGTCAGAAAAAAATAAATGTGATCCATCTAAGAACTACCTATGGGACTGCCTGCTCCCCTGTGAACCTCCCCAACCACTTTGGTCATCTTCAGAGGCCCTGCTTTGAGTGCTCCTGAGGCTAGATACCTGGCAATCTGAGAACAGGCCTCCTTCTCAGTTGTGGTCACAAAACTCCAAGGTGTAACCTGTCAATCTGTTAGTAGTTCACCATAAAGATTGGGGAAATTCCTAGAGCGTCATGCAGAAGTTCCATCATGGCCAGTGACCACTCTGCCCAGAAATACCCTAGGAATTCCCCAAACCCTGTAGTTTTTACCCTAGAAACTGGGAGAATTCCTAGATAGACATAGAGGAAGTGATATCACACCATCTCCCCAATCCATCCCTCCGAGATACTTCCTTAGAAATCTCCCAGCATTTGCCACAGCAAGGTTAAATGGGTCTCAAATCATTCATTGCCTCCTCCAGCAACACTACTGGCTGCTAGCAGTGCAGGAGGAGGCAACAAGTGAACCAAAACCCATCATAGGCACCTCTGACCAAGTCTGAGCTCAGTGACTCCTGCAGTGCTGCTTGATCCTAGTTGCCAGCCAACCTCTAGGTCCATGGCCCACCAGGAATTTGCCCTGTGTGGATAATAGCCCATGTATGTAATATTTCTGGGACCACAGATAAAGACTAACAGAATGCAGAATACCTTAAATCAACTTTAAGATCACAGCCAACTATGAAATTATGTACAGCAGTGTCTAAACCTACCAACTAAGGTCATGCAATCTTAGGGCAAGTCTTCAAACTACCAGTTCTCTAACACTGCTAAATATAAGGGGGTGTCTCTAAATTACAAACTCTATAGTTATGACCTGTCCCTGCACAACGATAACAGCAATCATCATCATTATCTGTTCTCAGCCTCACTCCTGGGCTGAGCATGTAAATGCATGAGGGAAGAAACTAGGATCACTAAGCACTGGTGAGAAAGAGTAACGGTAATAATACCCCTTTGCTCCATGAATACCCTAAAGACTGTGGGAAAGCAAGTCCTGCAATATATGTTCCACTTTGACAGGTACAGCAAAGTGGCAGCGAAGACTGGTACAACCCTTGCCTGCCAGGGCTCCAGATTATGAATACTATCTGAGGGGAAACTTGTATCCTTCCACTTGCTTCGGAGCTGCAGTGGACTCAGGTCAAAGGAAACTCACCACTTCCACAATTCAGATCTGAATTTGTTGTGACCTCTAGAATGCCTTGGACTCCTACATGAATGGTGCTTGCCATATCTCCTGAAATTACCAGGCCACTACACTGGCCTCAGGGCTGAAGGAAAAGTGGTGCAATCTCTTGTCACACCACTTGTCCTGAATACCACCACAGGGATCAGAGAAATCCCAGAATGATGTTCCATGGACCCACTAGAGAGGACCAGTGCTGCATCTCTAGTGTTCAAAGGATGTAGTGCTGCCCGGCTGTGGTACTACTGAGGGAGGAAGAAGGAAAATATCCCTCCTCTCCCTGCCCAACTTCACACAAACAAATGCCTCCCCCCCAAAAAAAAGTTTCTTATGGGTTCCCACTTGCAATAACAACAACTAAAGGTACAAAAGTCCAGATGCCCAGTAACCACTTGGCACCTAAATCATTGGACCTGGACTGGTGACTTGAACCAGGGTTGCTGCTGCAGTTATCAGCAAGCAAGTTTCTCTTCCTGCTCTGGTCCCATAGAATCTCACTGGCTCCCCTGATAACAACTCTATTTAATGTTTAGGGCAAAAAAATGTTGTCTTTCTTTACATTCAAATTGCATTTTGAACTATTATCATTTATTCTATGCTTTGTTATTGAAATGCATCTTTCCTGTAGGAAGAAATGAACTATAACAATGGCAATACTGTTTGATCACAGTAAAAGGATGATCTAAGAACCTATGACCCTATAATCGAAAACAGGAACCTAAATCCCCATTTATTAGCACAGGAGAACTAGGTGTCATGTTAATTTTTTTTGTATGCTTGAAGCTGTTATACATTCCTGAATAAATATTGTTTTTGTGTAACAGCTTCATTGCTTGCCCTTAGGTAACCCAAAACTCTGGCCAAACCACAACCTTTGCATGGATGTTTTGACATAGTACTGACATAAGACTAGGTGGTGGGCTGCACTTTGCCTTTAAGTAACAAAAACTTTGTGCATGGCAAGCCCGTGTAATCTGATCTAATTGTGAAATATCAAGAAATCTTGATTAATTGGGGATTAAGCTAGTATCTGTTGATACTAAAGTTAGGTAGTCCAGAAGGAGGCTGACCTATTTCTCACAGTTGTTTAGAGTAAAAAGTGAAAAGGAGTCACCAAACACAATCTAATTATGGCATTCCAGTGCACTGCAATTGCTTCTGAAATAGCAACAAGCAAAGCCATCAACACAAATGCATCCCACCCTTAAAGTATCATTGGTTTGCTCCAAGCTAGCAAAGCAAATCAGGACTTTGGGGACAAAATCAAAACTGGCCATTTTCAAATTTAGAACTGACATGCAAGATTAGACCAGAGTTGTCAAAAGTGCTAAACAATCTGCTTACTGTTTCTGGTAGAACTCCAGAGTTTGAGGTGAGATCCGAGGTTCTAAGCTTCACAGAACAGGATGAGAAGATGTAAGGAAGGATCATGGAGGAAGATTCCAGAGGTTAGTTTCCACACAACCAGGGTAGGCTGAACTTGGCAAGCAAGAAATGCAGAGCTGAGACATAGAGCAGCAGTCAAAATCAAACAAACATGCCACAATCAGTGAGGAACTTATTTTGTGCATTCCTTCAGACATGTTGATGACCCCAGCAGTTAACCAAACAGCAAAACTAAAGATATTGACACTTAGTGCTGTTGTGTATGGTCTTTGTATTTTTTCTTGATTACACTTGAGTTTGAGATTACACGATTATATGTCACTCTATCCTTCCTGCATTTCATGGGAACTTGACCATGCCATTTGCAATTTCTTTTTGTAGCTGTACACATGTCTGTCTACTGAGGACCCATAACATGAATCTGATGAAGTGGCTTCTCGCCAATGCAATTTTATACTAAAATAAAACATATTCATAGAATTATAGAATCTTAGAGTTGGAAGGGATCTCCAAGGTCATCTACTCCAACCCCCTGCACAATGCAAGAAATTCAGAAATACCTCCCCTGCACACTCCCAGTGACCCCTGCTCTATGCCCAGAAGAGAACAACATCTCCCCCCCCAATCCCTGGCCAAATTGGCCAGGAGAAAATTGCTTCCTGACCCCAAAATGGTGATCAGCATTTCCCTGAGCATGTAAGAAATTCAGTCATTAAGGTGTCCCACAACTTTGGGCCATGGCCAGGAGGTCACATATTTATATTATTTCTTACATTCCTCAGCAGCCAGAACTGACTCTGTTATCAGAAGTCCCCTAATTTCACAAAATTTAATGGATGGAAAAAAATTATCCATACAAGGGGTTAAAAAAACTGAAACTTCTGAAATTGTTTTTTGTGTGGTCTACAGTTCAAACACTGTAGAACATTCTCTTGTAAATTGCTATAATGAGGAACAAGACCTTTTATATTCTCACATTTCCAGTTGAAATGCTGAACTTTTATCTTATTGGTGCATATTGCCTAGCTTGTATGCTGATCCAGTGTGAAATATTGGAAAAGAGATTCCGCATATGCAATACAGGGAAGAAAAACTTTGATTCTTTTCACACATGAAATGAAAAGTCCCTTTGACCCTCTCCGACATGATTTGTGCACATCCACAAAAAGTGGGCAGAAAATGGAAGAGAGATGTTAAATCAAATATACATTTTAGCCTGTATAAGTTTTACATTTGCACTGCTGATAACGGAAATACAAAACCCCATCTAAAAGCCATCTGTGAAAACAACCTGTAAAATGTTGCCCATAGTTGTAGGCTATAACTCTCCAAGGTTTGCTCCATCACAGTCCTGACATCTCTCCCTTTGTTAGCACTATCTTCTTCATGATCGTTCTAGCACCAGTAAGATGAAACCATCCAAAATTCTGTTTGTGATCCATGGGACACATACAAACATCTCACTGGATTCTTCCCATAAATTGCAGCCTCAGGTGAAAGTTTCTCCTAAAGAGAAAGAATCCCATCAGGTGTGTGTGTCTGTGTGTTTCTCTGTGTGTGTCTGTGTAGTGGAAGCTTTCTTTGTCGTTCTAGTTTGTGTCATTTTCATTTTGATTCTTTCCACATCTGGTACCCATATGTGATATGTTGGACAGGCAGCTTCTGATATTATAGAAAAGTAAATGTGGATTTTTTACTGCACATACATGCAGCTGGGAGCTGAACCCTTAAGACAGATGGACAGGTGGGTGTCTGGGTAGGTAGATGATAGACAGACAGACAGATAGATCGATGCCATGTCCATACTTAGCATTATTAGGCACATATGCAAAATATTTCATATGCACATCTAAAATGCAGGGAGAAAACCCAGGCAAAGCATTTTTACAGGCCTTGCATTTCAATGGGAGGGAGATTTAAGCATGTGCTTAGTTCTCTCATTAAGCTTCAATCAACACAAAAATGCTTAACTTCACCTGGATCACATCTGTTATGTGTGAAACAGTTCTTTTAAAATAGATTCCCATTCACGGTTCAGTACAGGTAATCAGAATAACCTACCCCTGGCTTCGCAAAGGTAGTTCTGTGATTGTTTCAAAAAGAACACTGCAATAAGTGATGTGATGGTATAAAGAGGGACATACAAAATAAAAAAAGCATTACCTTGCCATTGAAGTAAGTTCTGGGACCAATGTAGATACAGCTCTCTATGTCAGAGACAAACAGCAGAAGAGGAATGCTAGAAAGATTTACTCACCAGATCTTGGGGCTGGCTCAGCCCTATGTGACCAACCTTCCAGTGGCAGGGCAGAGGATTCTAAATTCATCTCAGAGGAAAGGACTTGAGAGTGAGGCCTGACTCCATTTCAGTGAATCAAGAACATTCACGCATCCCAAGATAACAATAATAATAATACAAAATTAAGAATAAACTCAAACACAACTTAAATGTATAATTATGCAAAACTGCTTTAAATTGGCATTTGCTCTAAAGCAGTGGGCTTAAAAAGATTAATAAAATTAAACACTCTGTGGCAGTGTTTCAGTTCCCAACCCAAATGGGTCTTTCAGATCCCTTTGGGCTCACATGGAAATGTACAACCAAACTCCCACTGATTGAAATGAGACTGGTTAGGACCAGGCCTTTGTGTTCATGTGACAATCCCACTGCCAGGGAGTTTGCTCTTCTGCAAAGCAAGCACAAAACATTACAGTGCATGATTTAAATGGGAAACCTCCAGTGTGCTGATATCAATAGTTCTGATTTCCACAAGTGTTTGCATTTTTAAGCATTTTAAAAATGTGAATTAACTTCTGGCACTTCCTTTTAACAGCTGTTCACAGCTTTTAGAGCCCTTTGTAATACTCTTGCAATTAATTGTGTAGCATGAGATTACAGTGCATTTACTCAAGGAAGGGTTCAGAACACAGAACGTACCTCCCTTTCAGATTCTGATCACTGTATATGAGTGGGGAGCCATGTGTTTGGACAAGAAACATCTTTGTAGTGTTGCTTGTGTCATTATAATGAAGATATTTGATTTCTGGGTATTTGACTAATCTGTTCGTTGATATTTTTGAAAGGCTGAGAAGGAAGCCCAGATTGCATGATTGGAGCTCTTTTGGTGAACACAGTGAGTATAGTATTTTGGTGAATTTAACAAATATAGAAACTGAGAATAACAAAAAGGCCACAATCCAATTAAAATGATTCAGAATCCATTTCAAATGCAAAGGAACAGGGCTTTTGCTATCAATGAGACAAGCAGAATGATCCAGCATACAATTACCTAAAACTAAATTCAGTGCCAACTAAAACAGTCATGACTAGTTTCCCTACTCCATTGTCCCCAGAATGTTTTTTTGTCATACTTATTTGAATTATTACATTTTTTGTCTTTATGCAAATCAAAACATTTTTTCTGTCTTTATGCAACCCACAAGAAATTAATTGAATTCACCTTTTCCATTGGTCAATAATCCCATTTACTCCTGGGCAGCTGCTCACCTGAGTAAACCTGCAAGAGTCAAACACTAGAGAAAAGCCATTTAAAGCATTTAAAGCATTATGTATAAAGCAACAATAAGAACAAGATTTCAGAGAACGGACTTGCTTAATGTTAGAATGCATTGCTGAAGGCAAAGAAATGATTTGGGCTTTGCTTTCTTTTAATACTGTTATAAAAAGCAAACTATAGCTCTATTCCTCATCCCCCGAAAGAAAATCTCTTACTGATTTTAAAACTAGATGGGACATTTCTGCATCATGACAATCTTAATCTGCCCTTTTTGTTCTCATTGAAAATGGAGAGAGAACTTTCTCTTTCACTGTAACAGAGACACTTAACATTATGTAGATGATCTTACTACAGTGGAAGTACATGATTATTTCTTCTGTATGCAGTATACATTTAATACAGACATGTAAATGAATGCATATGCTATCCAGTTATGGGCAGAATGGAATATATTGGGATTATTTTTAAAAATATTTGTACAGTACTTTCACGCACTTCTTCATTGCATGACGTATTACATTAGTCATAAACATTATAAACAAAATGAATGTTATAAATGCATGTGGATGTATGTGCATATTATACACACACACACACACCTGTCCTCATTCTCCACACATGTAGATGTCAGAACTCATCTACACCCACACATCCCTAGGGTGGCAAAGGTTTCCTCTTTATCTACTTCAACCCATGGTGTGTGTGTGTGTTATTTTAAAGGGAACTTCATTGTATATTCCAGAAAAGTATATTGGTGAGGAAGCTTTAACAGAGCTAAGGAGTCTGTGCAAGGAGTGAGAAACTGAATTGATGGATGGATGGTTAAATGAATATAAATGAACTGATACCTTTACAGCAAAATAACATTTCTTTTCTTTTTTTATTCTATAGATCAGTGGGTTTTGTATCTGTAATTCTTTCATATCAGCAAAGAGGAAATAAACTCCCCATGTAAATCATTTCCCCCCACCTGGAAGCATATTAAAACCCTGCCATTTTTTTTCTTTTAAGCAGAGCCTTCCCCCCCATTTGCTTATCAGTTCATCCACCATTACATTTTAAATGAAATTGCAAGACCCCCTCCCCCAAATTCTAGGTTGATGCAGGAAAGTGAGGAGCATACTTTTCTTGCTTTAGAATACTGACCTAGATTCAATTACAGATAGACCCAGAAGGGTGGATGACACCTTCCCATTTCTCTTTAAAAATTAGAAAATGCCTCTCCTGGGCACACCATATAACCACAAAGGCAACTCCCCCACCCCACCCACCCCAAAAGCCCCAGCTGGGGAAGGAATCTGCTTCTTTGGTTCAGCCCGCCGTCTTCTGCGACCCCCAGGCAGCCCCTAAGGACACCGATTTGATCTTCGTTGGTGAGGGCTGGTCCCCGGAGCTTCGTGGCCCTGGAGGTCTGCGAGGGCATCGCGGCGGGCAGAGGGACAACAACCACCCGGCCTGCGAGGCGGGAGGCCTTGTGGCCCGTTCGACGGGGCCGCCGCACCCCAGCCGGCCTCCCTGGCTTTGAAAAAGTCCGCGCCTTGATCAGGCAGAAGGGCACTTTGAAGACGCATCCGAGGATTTGGGGACTCTGCCTCCACCCGCTCGCGGCCTCTGAAATATTTCCAAGGAAGGGACGAGGCTGTGATCTTTGCTTATGGACTTTTATCACTAAATTAGGCATATAAATGACCTGAAAGCGGTGGCTGCCGTATTAAATTAAAAGGAGAAAAATAAAGAGCAATTACCCCCCCCCTTCTTTCCCTCCCTCCCTCCCCCCGCCCCGGCTCTGATCTCAGCCTGAAAGGAGCCTGGGCGAGATAAGGACAGATTGGATTCCTCTTCCAGAGCGGCTCCGCTGCTTGAATTGAATAGAACAGGCCAGAGAGGCTGTTCCTCTCCGCTCGCCTCCAGCCCGCTTGGCAGGGACGCGAGGGGGGGGGGGCAGCGAGCGAGGGCCTTTCGGCTGGGCTGCGCCTCCACTTTTCTCTCTTTCGTTAATTGCGGGATCTTCGACGGCCAACCGACGCCTCTTTGGCTCCAGAGAAGGGGCGGAAGGCTCACGCAGACGGGTCCCCGCCGACAGTTCCGCGGCTGCTGAAGGGTCCCCTCCAAGCGCCTCGCCCTCCATCCACCGTCCAAGGGAAGCGAGGGGGACCGAGTTGCCACGGGGTACCCCGCCCCCCGGGATGCCAGGCGGAATAGGGCGGCTGCAGGGCGGCCGGATTTGTTCTTTCAAAAAAGCAGAGATCTGGCCAGCTTTACAAGGGATGGGGGGGGTATAATCTTCATATTCAGCTCAATGAAGTATCCTTATAATTTACAGCCGCCCAGATAAGGCTGGAGGATATAATAAAAAAAAAAATCGGAAGGCTTCTCTTTCCCCTCCGCCCCCACCCGCCGGTATTGAATTGCACCTTGGGCAACAGTGCAGAGTCCAGAATCTTAACTTCGCTCAACATATGTTTCCAGCAGATAAGTAAACAATCTGGACGTGAAATGAAAATTTTAATTAATGCAGTAATGCTATTACACCTCAAGTGTGCAAATCCCATTGCATTGCAGTGTGACAATGGGCTAAGGGCGGGGGGGGGGAGGCGGACCACAAAGCCCCGACAAGGGAGCACACGATCCCCCCGCCGGAGCTGGGCGCTCACTTTGGCGCTCGGCGCCAGTTGGGTGCAGACAAGCTGAGCGGTGCTGCGGATGGGCGTACAAGCGCTTGTGGGGCCCTCTGGAGTCGCTTCTGGGCTGTTTCTTGAGTCTGTTTAAATCTGCAACCGAGCTTTCTTTATTGCCCGGCCTTTTCATGCCCAAACTCCTGGAATGCGAGCCTTGATCCTCGGACCCTGCACGTTATTTCTTGTTTAGCTCATTCAAATGAGGCGTGCTCGGCCCTAATGAAGTATTGGGTGATTTGCCCTAGTAAAAAGAAAGAAAGAAAACAGGGTTGACTCTTGCCTTTGATGTACCTATAAAACACCCCCAAACAGAAGCTGGGGCGTGTGAAAGAAGAAAGAGAAGACGAGGGCTTTGGGAAAAGAAACAACAACGTGTTTTTAAAGGCAGGGAAGAACCGCAGAGGAAAGGTTTGGCGAAGGCACATCAAACGCGTCCGCGGTTTGTAGAGAGACCGTCTTGCTCCCGGACAGAAAACCAGCGCCGTGCTGGCCAAGGGAAAAGGCGCCCTCTCGAGCGGCTCCTAGGGGGTGGGCACGCGCGCACACGCCCTCCCGCCGCCGCCCACCCTGCCCACCCCCAGCTTCCTAGGCTGTTTTTGCGGTGCCCCCCCCTTTCAACCCAGATGCCTCCAGGTTGGACACCTGCGCCGTTAAAACTGTTCTTTCCATTCCCCCCCCCCCATCGATCTTACTGACAGGTCTCCTGTCTTTCAAAAAAAAACCCAAGCCTTGGATTCCCCCCCCCTTCTCAGTTTCAAGTCCCAGCCTGGAATCCGCCTGCCGGGACGAAACCGGCTTTAATCCGAAGCAGACTCTTGAGGCTGGCGAGCCCGCCCGTCCGCCCCCCCCCCCGGTTGCTGGATAGCAGCTGGCCGGCCAGGCGCAGGGCCGTGTGGCGGAGCGCTGCAGCGGAGGCAGCTTTGCAGTCCAGCGACCGGAGGGCTCGGGCCGCTCTGAGACCGGCCGCTTTATGGCAGGTGTGGAGCGGCTTGTCAAACTGGCCAGGCGTGGTGGATTCCCGCGACTCCTGCTGCAGGGAGCTTCCAGCGCCTCCCACCCCGGCCCCGCTCGGAGGCAGCAGCTGGCGCGGATCTGTGTTGATCTCTGTATTTATGCGCCCGAGAACGTGTTCTTACCTGTGCAACTTTCCCTGGCCCCTTTGAAGATGCGCTGCCAGATGTTTACGTACAAGATGGAACTAGATAAGAGCTGCCTGGCTGCGTCTCCCGAACTGGCGCTCTCCGAGTGTCAAGCCTGCTTTTCAACGAGGAAGGCAGGCTCTTCGGAGCTTCCTTCCCAGGAGCATCCGCTTGGTTTCTGCTATTATTATTATTATTATTATTATTATTATTATTATTATTATTATTATTATTATTATTATTATTATTATTATTATTATTATTATTATTATTATTATTATTATTATTATTATTATTTAAAATGCCTTTCGTGCGCACGGTTAGAGAATGAAGATGCCTTAGGGATCGCCCGGTTGCTTTCTAACCAGCAGCACAGTCAGGAGGACGAAAACCAGCAAATCACAACCTGAGATCTTTTTGATCTCTCAGCGTCCTTTTGAACAGCTTTGATTGTCCTCAATGGCGAATTTCCACTCTTATTATCACCGGCAAGCAGAAATAAGCAACAGCTCTTTGAGATTTCTTAATACGTCCTTTCAAAGAAAGTTTCTGCCCCGCTAATGCCTTGCTTGGTAGATCTCCCACGCAGCAAAGGTCACCCCGAATTTAGAAGGGCGACCGTTTTAAAAAACTTGTGAGTGAAGTTTACCGCTGGAATTCTTTCCAATAATGCTATTTAAGGGGGAACTAAATTAAGAAGCACTTTGCGCCTTCACACCATTTCTTTCCCCCCTCTTAAATAAGAGGTTATTTGAAATCGGCAAATTTTGGGTAAGAATAGCCTGGTTCTCAACTCACTTAAATTCAGTCTGAGATTTGCTGTTGATCACACTGAGCTGACTGTTGTAACCTTAATTGATAGAGAATTCCGTTAAAACCAGTCGGATTTATCTGCAGGCAACTGTGTTTCGAATCATGTGCAGTCAGTGCCGTCTCACTCCGGTATGCATTTACAAGAAAGGAAGCCCCATTGCCTTCCATGGAACTTTCATGTGCTTCAGGGCTGCACGTTTCAGGTCAGGTCCAGAGCATGTGTTCCGACAGAACACTCCACTGAAACCACTATGACTTCGTTCCTGCCCTCATTCTGGGCCTGAGCTTGATTAAAGATGGGATCATCCCATACCTCAAAACTGCCTTCCCAGAGGAGCAGCCCCAGATTCCAGCACCGCCTCCAGCAAACCTCTGCGGGCCAAGTCTTGGGGCCCAGCTGGGCGCGGGGTTTCCGCTTGCAACGGCCCCCCGAGCTGGAACCAGTTCTGCCGCCCCCTCACCTCTCCACCTTTTCCAGGTGTCTCCAGCTGCCAGGGCAAGACTAGGTAAGCGGGGCATCCCAGCCAGCCCAAACCCGCCGTCTCCCATCCGCCTGGCGCAGAGAGAGAGAGGCTGATGGCTAAACTGGATCCCATTTCCTCCCCCTGCTCTTTTGGCAGAGGACGGAAGGCGTGGTGTCTCCTCACCCCGCAGCCTTTTGTTTAATGATTTTATTGAAAGAAGGAGACAGTTGTGGGCAAACAGGTTTGACAAAGAGCGGCTCTCTCTCCCTTTGGGGAACATCTTCTCTCCCTCTCTCTCTCTTTCTCTCCCCCTCCCTCTCTCCCTCCCTCTCTCCCTCTCTCTCTGTCTCCCTTTGACATCAAAGTCAGTAATCGGTTCATTTCAGTGTCATGGCGATTATTTAATGTATTTATCTGCACGCTAAAAACAGCTACACACCTGCAAACGGGGGGGACCCAGTTGGATGAATGGAAAGGCGCGGAGAGAACGGGAAGAGGGGACGGAAGCTGGGGGGGGGGGTGGCATTGCAGTTTCAACTCGAGACAGTCCTCACATTTACTCCCCTTTGATATCAGTCTGAATTTCTGGTTCAGTTAGTTACCCAGAAAGGAACCTTCCCTGCCGTGCTGCAATTCCTGTTCGTCAAAAACTGTAAGCTTTCAGATCACACGGGATTCTTGTTGGAGCAGAATGGGAAATTTAGAAGATTTACTGGGTTAAACACAACATTATTCTTTTTAAAAAAAATGAAAATGTAAGGATTCTCATGTACGTTTTTTTGCAGCTTCTAACGAAAACTAGGTATTCAGTTCGAAAAGGACCCTAGAGGGGATGCAACTCCAGCATCTAGTGCGGCAAGACTCGGATCAAGCTGAGACCCTCAGAGAGATTGCGCTGAAACCCAATCCGAATAAACACATTCTGAATGTTTCAGCGGTTAGAAGAAACTTTGCTTTAGATCGCTGAGAACCGGCTACCCCGAACGAAGCGTCCTGTGTAACTAGAAAGACGTCTGCCTCTGCTCAGTCAGAAACTGGCGATCACACCTGCCTCACCTGTATTACATTTGTTTCCCTTCCAGCCAAGACTGCAACAACTGTGTAAATATCAGATCAACTAGACTAGAGAAATCCGAAATAGCAACTCGCTTAAGAAGCCCCGTACACGCAGAGGCTCCCCAGATCCCGCCAGGGCTGACCACCGAGCTCGAGATCCGGGCAATGCCGCCGCCCGTTCAGCGCAAGCGCCGCGTTCCCCCTTTGCCACCCGTGGAACCAAACGGATGGGGGCAAGCTCCGGGGGAACTGGATAGCGCCCAGCCAGGCAAGGCGGCGGAGGGAAGCGAAGCTGGTGGAAGCCTGGGGAGGGGGGTCTCCCCCGGTCTCTGTCGGAGGGGCTTTTGCCCCCCAGACTGCCTGCCCTTTGGACTGGCTTGCCCAAACCTCACGGGGAGGCGGCAGCTGGTGGCAGCCAGCCGCCGGTACCTGAGGCCAGCCTTAAACCTAATCGAGGGAGATGTTACAGGACACTGAGCTATGAGTGTTATCACCGGGCCTGACAGCAACTGTCAGCTGGGGTTAAATCAGCCAGGCAGCCCAAGCGGCTGGCTCGCAGCGCCCGCCGTGTCGCTGGGGGGCCGCTCCATTCACGTGGGCTTCCCCGGAGCGGCCCGTTGCCATTGTGCCTCCGACGGCCGCGGCCCAAGTCAGGCCAGGTCCTCATGGTGCCCGCGTGTAAGTGGGTTTTTTGTTTTTTGTCATGCTAAACAAGCGTGGTTCAGCCGTTCTAACCTCCCCTTTCAAAGCTTTTCTTCTCTGCTCTTTTGTTTACCCTCGCCTGATCTCTCATTTATTTATCTATTTATTATTTATATGCTTACCCTTCCATTTAGGTCCTGTGTATGTTAATTGTGTTATGCCGTTTAATTCTAACAGCGGTCTCAAAAGAACACTTAATGAGAAAAACATCTACAACATGGATCACGTTGGCTATTCAGCTCAGCCAGATGGACAACTGCTACTTCGCTCCCCCTCCCTTCCTCTTTTAATGAAAAATCCTTCCTTTCACAAAAGGGGAGACCTGATGAATAGGAGAGCCCAACGCCGCTAATTGTTTGGGACAAGATGCTAATCGGCCGGCTCCAGCTTCCTTCTGAGGCTGGCGGAGGTTTTCCAAGCCTCCTTGTTTTGGATGGGGGGAGTTAAATTGAAATATTAGGGAGGGAGATGGGCGGGGGGGGGTGCAAAACCTCTGAAAAGCCGGTGCCTTGCGCAGCCAAGGGAGAAATGGACAGTATTTTGACACTTCACAGAGGGAAAGAAAAACCCACTTGCGACGGTGCTTAATTTCTAATTTCAACTTTGGAAGCCTTTGCCTAGACAGCGGCGGGGTCTGTTCGGAGGGGTAAGGATTCTGCACTTGCTCAAGGACACTCTCTTCAGGGTTTCAGCGCTGCGCTGTGACTAAGATCAATCCTCCCAAGAAACCAAAATCCTGGTCAGAACCGTTATCTAACCACTCGGAGGCACCCGCGGAAGAGCCAGTGGGGAGGAGAGGGGTGCTTGAATCTGTAGCTCGATGTGTATTATTGTATGCCCAGCCCTACTGAAAACTGTTCAAGGCATGTGTCAGGTTTGCTTTTCCTAGCACCCAACGCATAATTTGAGCAAATCCGTCCAAGCAATCCCCCCGCCCCGCCTTTTCTTCCAAGCCCTTCTCCTTCCCGAACAAGGTGCGATCTCTCAGTCCTGTCTCGCAGCAATCTAACTGGCTCAACACCCCGCCGCCAGTGGTTTAACTGGGGATTTCAAGCCTTATTGGCGGAGTTCCAGCCTCCCAGCAGTTCTAGATCGTTACAGGTGGGAACTGCAGACCTGATCACTGAGTGCCTGGGCGCCAGTCGCTCCCTCGGACGCAGCCTCAGCTCCCCCAGCTGCAAGAGGATAGTTTGTTGGGAATAGTTTGTTGCCAGGATGAATGAGGGACGCCTCGGGCCTAGGAACAGATTAAGTGGTCAACCGGAAGGTATCGGTCTGCAGAGAGAGCAGTTTCAGAACTATGCGCGCACAACCCGCCGCGAAGTTTTCCTGCACCAGCCCCGTCGAATCCGTGGGAACTGCGCAGGACTCCTGCCGTCTGGTTTCCTGCAGAGGCCCCATTCGGGCCGAGGGAGCTTGCGCAGGAGAACTGGACAAGCTGTGCCCCCTACTTCCCGATTCCCGCGGGATGATGATGTTAGCAACCTCCTTGCTTGGGTCCGAATCTCTCAGTTTCTCCGGCCCTCGGAGGCCTCGGACTGCACCAGCTTCCACGCAGCCCTTAGGTGGACCTTGTAAGAAGAGTTGGATTCACACCCACATGGCTGAGGGGTTCGACGACAAGATTGTCTTTATTCAAAATGTCTTTGTTCAACAAATGAACAGAATGAACGAGGTAAAATCCTTTTGGATACATTCCCCCCCCATACATTGTTAAAACATATTTAAATCATCATCGTGTTCTCCATTTTTATCTCTCCCCCCAATTTTTCTCTTTGTTTAAAAAAACAAACTGTTCTACTGCCTGACTTCATCGTTGACATTCTGTCTAAAGTAAACTTAGGTCTACTTGCACTGATTCACACAAATTGAAGGACTATCTGTTTTAAAATTAAGCAAACACTATCATACCTTGTTTGAAATATAAACGTTTCCACCCCTTTTTTAAATAACTCTGAAGAGCTTTCTTTTTAAATCTTTTGACATGAAAAGAAATTTTACCTATTAGTGCCAGATGGTAAAATATAGATATATAGATATATATAACACAGCTAACTCTTGCCTTTTAATGTGCAAAATAAAAGAGAAGAAATCATTAAGTCAGAATAGTTCCAGAATTCAAGTCCGAGTAACTCATAGACATTAAGATAATAAATTAAAATAAAACCCAAAGATGTTTGGCCTTTTTGGCCAAAATGGCAAATACAAAGCCGGACACATTTACAATTCTTACAAGTTTTGGGCACCTCTGAGCCCCAAGTGCAGAAAGAAAGAAGGAAAGAAAAAACAGCTTTGTGTGTGTTTGTGGTTTTTTGGGGGAGGGACTTGGCTACAAAGTCTCGGAGTTCCAAAAAAAGTCTTTCCCCAGGTGAAATCAGGTCCCCTGGGCATCTTTCCCGTGCTCAGGTGAGTGTTGCTTAGGCTTTTTAAATATCTTTGTTTCCTGTAGTCTCTCTGTTTACATGCACGTGTAGGGATTCCGGTGTTTCCGTCTGCCAGCCCAGCGTGTCTCGCCTGCCAGGGTGTGACTGTCAAATGGGACTCTGGGGCGTTACATGGCCGTGGCGTGCGCTGAAGAATAGGGGTCTATTCCAGTCTTGGTCATGCCTGGGAATAAAATGTAGGCCACGGGCGGCTGCAAACTGGAGGCCGACCAAGCGGTACAGTTACAGGGCACCACGTAGCCCGGGTTGGTTGGCGACGGGTGAGTGTGGGTGTGCTGGCTGGGGCAACTCAAGGTGCCAAAGGCCCCGTTCTGGTATCCCAAGGTGGAGGCGTAGGGCAGGGTGCTGGTGGCTAAGGTGTGCGGCACCTCCGTCATCTTCTGGATGGCGCTGGAGCTGAACTGGCTGGGGTCAAGTAAGGAGTAAGGTGCGGAGGTGGGGGGCAGGAAAGCCCGCGCCTTCTCCGGGGAGCTGAGCAGCGAGTCCGTGGCTGCCACGGGGAGCCCTGCCGCCTTGAGGGGGTCAGTGTCGCCGAGGTAAGGCAAAGGGAAGACATACCTGTCCTTCTTGAGCAGGTTCTTGGGCTTGCGGCGGGGCCGGTACTTGTAGTCGGGGTGCTCCTTCATATGCTGGGCGCGCAGCCGCTTGGCCTCGTCGATGTAGGGGCGCTTCTCGGCTTCGGAGAGCAGCTTCCACTCGGCCCCGAGGCGCTTGCTAATCTCCGAGTTGTGCATCTTGGGGTTCTCCTGGGCCATCTTGCGCCGCTGGCCCCGGGACCACACCATGAAGGCGTTCATGGGGCGCTTGATGTGGTCGGAGGGCTTCGACATGGCGCCTCCTCGAGCAGCCCCCAGACACCACCAGCAGCAGCAGCCCTGCGCGCACCTGGTTCCGCTTGCCCGCCCGCCCGCCCCCGACAGCCCGCCGCCGCTCAGCTGATCATGCCAGTCTGCCGAGCCAGCCGGTCCCCGCAAAGGCGCCCTGGCCGGAGGCGGGACCCCGGACGGCCGCCGGGCCGACCAGAGCAATCCGAGGAGGGCTGCTGTCCCGAGGGGCGCCGGGCTGGGGCTTGGCTGCGTTGCGCGGAGAGTGCCCGGCTCGGCTGGCCAGGGACGCGGAGCCCAGAGCCGGGAAGTTCAAAGGCGAGGCTGCTTGGGACGGCGCGGCGGCGGCTGCGGACGGCGCGGCAGGCAGGCGGGCAGGCGGGCGGGCAGGCAGGCAGGGCGTTCCCTCCCCGAATCCGCTCGCCCAATCAGCAGCCCGCGCCGGAGCCAGCCGGAGACTGAGTACCTTCGGCGCGGCGAGAGGAGGAAAAGGGGGCGGGGGAGGGCGCGGGAGGGAGAAGGGCAGCCGGCGCCGGAGACACCGGATTAAGAGGGGCGCTTTTGTTCGAGGGCGCGCTAATCGCGGCAGCCAATAACACGCCGCACGCCCCCTCGTTTGGGGGCGGAGGGGGGTGGGGGAAGAGATCCGGCTGGGGTGTCAACCTCCCCCGACTCGCGGGGGGGGGGGTGAGTCGATCAATAGAGCCCTACCTGAACCAAGGCGAGGTGCGCTTCCCTTCCCTTCCGGACCAAAATAGACCGGCGGGGGGGGGGTTACTAATGACGGCAGGCACGCATATCTCTCTCTCTCTCTCTCTCTCTCTCTCTCTCTCTCTCTCTCTCTCTCTCTCTCTCTCTCTCTCTCTCTCTCTCTCTCTCTCTCTCGGGAGCATTCACACCTTCTGGACTGACCTAGGCACCCTTTGCCGCGTGTGCGGGCGGGCGGGCGGGCGGGGGAGAGGAAAGGTGATGAATATTTATGGCAGGAAAGGCTGGCCACCACAGCGGGAGAGCAAGTCGACTGGGGCCGGCCAGAGAGAAACTTCAGGGTTTTTATTAAGATTCGCGACGTGGTGGATCCTGAGGAGTGAAGGGGAAGGCGACAGGATCCCCGGCTCCCAGTCCCTGGCTGGAGTGAGCAGATGGGGGGGGGGTTGTACACCGGGCAAGAGTGCTGGAGTGGCGAGGCCATTGGGGGGGCAGCTTTTGTGATGCCCTTTTGTGATATCTTTCTATTATTCTCTGCAACTTCAAATCTCTCCTTTGCCGTCCAGGGGCGTTGTGGTTATTTAGTAACTGTTAAAGACGAGGCCTTCTGAAGAGGACGAAATACCCACAGGAGCCCCCCCCATCCCCCTTTTCACGTCTGTTTTGTTTGAATAATTGCTGCCTAACACAAAATGCCCTGGGGGAAATATTTATTAAATGGAAACCATTTCCCTGGAATCCCTGAAGAGGCCGGGTGCTTTAAGGGCGTCTTGGCTTTCTGCACCTGCCTAGTAAGACCGCGCGTCCAACGCCAGCCTCTCCCCCCCCCCGCCCCCGGCCGCCGCCGCCACATCGCACACACGTTTTCAGCCCCTTCTGTAGTTTGCCTGGCTGGTTCTCACTCGGGGCCCGTCTCTTCCCAATGACACATCGGGCGCGGGAGGACGTCGTCTCCTGGCTTCGGCAGCTCTCGCTCCTTGAGGCTCCCCTTTGCGGGAGGGGGGGGATCTTGCGCAAAAAGAAAAAGTTGGAAAGGAGAGCCCTGAGAGACTCTTTCGATGTTTCTTCAGGAAGAGTCCGTTTCATTGCCAGAAGAGAAAGCAGCACGCCAGGTATTTTTGGACCCCGATTAAAGCAGCTACGCGTGTCAAGAGAGGAGCTTGGCTCCAAATTCTTTATTCCAATCAAGTACAGTCTTTGTGAAAAAAATAATAAAACACATTCCAGTGTGCCCGTTGGCGATACACACTCATATAAAGCCTCACGATTTGCAGCAGCGTCTAAAGGAGGAGGGGTTGTACTCATTTTGTTTCCCCTCGGTTTTTAAAAGGAAAATAATAAGTTCTGGTTTTCCAGCAGCTCCCCTTTTCTACCCCCACTGACTCTCTGAGGCATCGATTTCGTTGAACTTCGGTGCTAAAAGGCGGGGGGGGGAGGCCGTCAAGCTCTTTCAATGCACAGACTTCCCTTCTCTCCCCCCCCCGCAACACCTGCTGCCTAGATCGTCCCGGCGCATTTTCAGAGATCTCATCTCTCTCGCACCCACCCCCTTCGTCGAAGCTTGTGCGTTCCGAGAGGCCAGATAGACGCGCGCTTTTGGCTGGCAAAGAAGAACCGGCCAGCCCCGCCGGCGTTTGACAACGGACTCCGTCCTAGATCGCAAATCTTTGCGACGCACCAGTCATTTCTCAGCTTGATGCATTCCCCCTCCCCCCCGCCGCCTGGGGCCCTCCGCATTCGCTCCCCGGGGTATCCGTCGAGGTTACACAAAAGCCAGGAGCCAGTTCATGCATATGGAAGGCACTCGCGCTTTGCGCTGTATTGGTATGTGTAGACTTGGGAAACGAAACACACCCGGCGCCTTCCCCATTCCGGCCTCGGCAGCTTTCTCCAAATGGAAGCTTGTTAATACATTGCGGGGGGCGGAGAGACATCTCTTTTACACCCTGATTCTAGTGAGTGTTGTTGGGAAGAGAAGTTGGCTGTAGATCCCTGCATAGGAAGTACACGCATACATTTCTAAACCCGGAAGTGAGATCATCGGGTTGGACAGCCACACAAATATAACTCAGAAGAGTGTGCGGGTTTCCTTCAACATCTGGACTTGAACCGTTCGATGAAGTAGAAAGAACACACCTGAGCCCCCTTCCTGATCTCAGACCGAGCACACCCCGTCTCCTTTGCTAGACGGAGATACACCCCTCCGCCTACTCTCCCCTTTCCTCAAAGGCACATATCGCTGGCACATGTCTGTGTGCTACCGCGTGCCTGACGATGGGCGCACCCAGGAAACAACTCTTTGCCCTTGAACCGACAGGGAGGGCTAGTGAGGGGATAGCAGAAGGGATAGCGTCTTTTCCCTCTCTTCCTCTTAAACTTTCTGAAGAGTAAATGAAAAGAAGAGGGAACATTTAAGATCCCCTCCAAGATTACTTACGGACCTGCTGATTTCGGAGGTGGCATCGGAACCCCAGGGATGTGGGGCTGCGCGAATGGTACTAAACACCCTCACGACCAATGCTCCCTCTAAGCTGTGGAGTCTTGTGAGCTTTGTGACCCACTGGAATTAAACTTGTGAGCGAGCGATTTGGGTACTGCATAAATTAGTTTGCTCTGGAGCCATCCTTCCTGAACTAAGATAAAAATGTGTGAGCCTGGAGGCTAAAAAACTGTGAGCTAGCTCACACTAACTCAGCTTAGAGGGAACACTGCTCACGACCACTTATGGGAACTCCAGCTGCTTAAAAGAGTGGCTCCTCAACGCGTCCGAGGAAAGAGCCGCCTTCCTTCCCGTTGCATCCCCCTGAGGGCAATTGGAGCGGGATTCATAGCAGCAGCAAACGCTACTAGTCATTTTTTCTCGGCTTGGGGGAGAGGAGCGGAGACGGGGGACTTTCTTCGCAGGAAGTTTGCCTGCCTCAGTTCTCGGGGGAAATAACCTAATAAGTAAGGCAACGGGAGAGTGTTTGTTTGCTCGCTTCCTTGTTTCTCCCTCCCAGCAGCACAGAGAAGCTCTCTTCAGCGCCGACATCCGCGCGAGCGAGCGCACACACGCTCTGCAGCCAGGGGTTAAAGCCAAGGGGTTCCCCGTGCAGCTCTTCTCTGGCCCGCTGATCCCGGCAAACAAAGCACCAAACCTACCGGGTAGTCACTGTGCCCGTCCGGTGCCATCAGACAGGGACCCTTCCCCACCTGGGACATTCTGGTTCAAAACTTGCACAGCGACCAAGGTGGGCTCGGAAAAGTCTGTCTGCCGTTCGCTTCTGCCTGAGAACAAAACTGGAGTCCAGTGGCACCTTTAAGACCACCAAAGTTTTATTCGAGGTGTGAACTTTCCTGTGCATGCACACTTCTTCAGACACACCAAAGCTTATACCCAGAATAAAATCTTGTTGGCCTTAAAAATGCCACTGGACTCGAATTTTGCTCTGTTGCTTCAGACCAACACGGCTACCCACCTGGATCTTTCTCTGCCTTAGTTCCCCATCTGTAAAACTGGATTGCTGAGAAAGGAAACCAAGTAAAGGGCTTTCACGCGATTTCCGTCATTCGCTCAGCGGAGAAGGGAGTCATGTACCAGCCAGATGCTCCTTGCTACGGACAGTGGAGTTTCCTCCTGCTACCTCTTCCAAACACCTTGGCTCTCTCCCCCCCCCCCGTCTCTCCAGATGCGGGGACTGCGAGGCTCTCACGGCCAGCGGCTATTTCCCGGGAGCCAGAAAGTGGCATCCGCGTCCTCAGGCACTTGCGGCCAGCTGAGACTTTGCCCGGGGGGGAGGGGGTAAGGGGCTCTCAGAAGAGCCCGGAAATAAATGTTCACGACCCTGGCTTGGGGGTAGGGGCCCCTTTCCCTTCAGGGCACTTTAGGCTGCATACTAGGCTCCTCCTTTCCCAGCCAAATCATCTCTTATAATTTCTTATCTCCCCCCCGTCCCCGCCCCGTTGTTTTTTCAGTCGTGGGTGGAGAGATTCGGGCTGCACTCCTAAAAGTATGCCCATTGGATAAAATGGCATTTACTCTTGAGTAGATCTGTTTTAGGCTTTCGCTCTACGTGTGTGGGATGCCATCCTTCCTACTGTCAAATACGAAGTTTGGTCTGGGCTGCCCGAGAACTAGTCTCGACTGCGGGGGGCCCATCCCTGGAGAGCTCCGGCAGCCATTCCGCGTCCTTTTGCGCGCAGCGGAATCTGCGTCTCTCCCTCCACTAATGGAGGGGACTGTCAAGATAGCGCGGCGCCCATAACTTCACGCCGAAGTGCCTGGGAGAGTCTTTCTGAGGGACCGGTGGGAGAGCAGGCTTCCCCTCCTCGCGCCCTTCCTCTGCAAGGCCTCCCCAGACGAAGCGCGCTCGGTCGGAAGGGGCAGAAGAGCTTCCCCGGGACACCTGTTGCCCAGGCGCTCGGGCCGCGCAGAGCCCAGGTTTCCATACAGCGAAGGAAGAGGGGGAAGCCGGCCACTTGAGCGGGATCTTGTGAAGGGCAAGCCTGGCCAGGAGAGCGATCGCCTCCGCTCGGAAAAAGAAATCGCCTTTGGGGCAGCCGAAAGCCAACCGCGCCCACCCCGCAACGGGCTGTTTGCGCGCTCGGGTGCTGCAGAGAAACCAGCCCGCGGGCAGCCGGCAAGGAAGACCCGCCAGATGACAAGATCGCCGTCTGCTTCACGCGGGGAAATTTGGGTGCTTTTTTGCTTTTTCTCCGGGATTGGTGTGTGAGTTCAAAGTCCCCCTGAATCCTCAGAGCAGGGCTGGGTTTGTAGTGAGTCTGGCGGAGGCGGGCGGCCGAGAGACACCTCGGAAGACTTCGTGTTAGTGCAACTTTCTTAACCCTTCTGCCAAGCAATTGCAATACAAATCTCACCACCACCACCCGCTCCCTGTACTGCGAACATACATCTCTTTTCTTTCCTGGCATCAGAAATGGTTTGCTTAAAGAAAATGGGGGATCAAGCAGTATTATGAAATAGATTTTGCCAACTGAAATACTGTATACTGGTAAACTTACATGTTTTAAAAATTAAATGAGGGAAGACCCTGAGAAATCCACTCCTTTCCTTTTAAAAACAAAAAGAACAGCATTTTAGTACAATCCTAGCCATGAACTGAAACCAGTGGGACCTGCTTGGCCACAACTGGTCTGTGGTAGTTTTGGAGTCTCTTCTTAATTCCGCCATTCAGGGACCATCACAGGTAAAACGAAGAACACCTGTCTCTTTGAGGCCACTCACACTTGTGTGTGTGGGTGTGAGTCCTCTTAAACTCCTGTATCATAGAAAAGACCCTTTCCTGTCACTCAGTGTGAGGGTTTTGGTTGATCTCCATCTGAACTGCAACCTTCAATATTGGTCAGACTGAGGCATTTATTTAGTTGCCTCATTTATAGCAACTCTGCTCCCCACTGAGGATCCAAAGCAATGTCCAAGGTCTTCCTCTCCTCCATTTTATCTTCACACCATGCCCTTTAGGGGTGCGACTGGCCCAAGTGAGCTTCCACAGCAGAGTGGGAATTCAAACCTGGGTCTCCCCGTCCCTCGTTGGACCCTCTGATCCTAACCGCACTGGTCCTTCCACAGGAAATAAAGCTTAGTGAGATTATAGCAGCATTGCTACAGAAAGCTAAGATTTCTTGACAACGCCAGGTGTACAGTGAAGGGAGGATCAAAGCAAATGAAATTATTTTCTGCTAGGGCTGCTAGCCCATTAAATTAGTTGATTATTTGGTTTTGAACAGATTGGTCTTTTGATTAATTAATTCAACATATATGGAACCTCAATAAAAGTTCCTTTGTAGTTGATTCTGAAGGAAGGTAACTTTTAATTAAGCTAACGGTGCATTCCTTAGAACACTTTATGGGGAGTAGGCCCTATTGAATAGACCTGAGTAGGCTTCTGAGCAGACCCACTTAGGATGGCTCTTCATATGACAGAACAAAACCACTTCACAGTTAGAAGGAAGGGGTATTTTTATTTTCTTCATAAAATTTAGAATATGAATTATTTCCTGTTATCATAAGAACATAAGAGAAGCCAATGTTGAATCAGGCCAATGGCCCATCTAGTCCAACACTCTGTCACACAGCGGCCAAAATATACCAGGTGCCATCAGGAGGTCCAGCAGTGGGGCCAGGACACCAGAAGCCCTCCCACTGCTGCCCCCTCCAGCAACAAGAATAGAGGGCATCACCTGCCCCAGACTGAGAGTTCCCATCTATACCCTGTGGCTAATAGCCACTGGTGGACTTCTGCTCCATATGTTTATCTAATTCCCTCTTGAAACTGACCATGCTTGCAGCTGCCACCACCTCCTGTGGCAGTGAATTCCATATGTTAATCACTCTTTGGGTGAAGAAGTATTTCCTTTTATTTGTTCTAACCCGACTGCTCAGCAATTTCATAGAGTGCCCACGAGTTCTTGTATTGTGAGAAAGGGAGAAAAGTACTTCTTTCTCAACCTGCTCAATCCCATTCATAATCGTATAAACCTCGATCATGTCACCTCTCAGCCGTCGTTTCTCCAAGCTAAAGAGCCCCAAGCATTTTAACCTTTCTTCATAGGGAAGGTGTTCCAACCCTTTTATCATTCTAGTTGCCCTTCTCTGCACTTTTTCCAATGCTATAATATCCTTTTTGAGATGTGGTGACCAGAACTGCTGTACACAGTATTCCAAATGAGGTCGCACCAATGATTTATACAGAGGCATGATGATACTGGCTGATTTGTTATCAATTCCCTTCCTAATAATCCCCAGCATAGCGTTGGCCTTCTTTATTGCAGCTACACATTGTGTAGACATTTTCAGCGAGTTATCCACTACGACTCCAAGATCTCTCTCTTGGTCCGTCTCTGCCAGATCAGACCCCATCAACGTGTATTTATATTTAGGATTTTTGGCTCCAATGTGCATCACTTTGCACTTGGACACATTGAACCCCATTTGCCACGTTGACGCCCACTCACCCATCCTCAACAGATCCCTTTGGAGTGCCTCACAATCCTCCCTGGTTTTCACCACCCGGAACAACTTTGTGTCATCTGCAAATTTAGCCACATCACTGCTTACTCCCAATGCCAAATCGTTAATAAACAAGTTAAAAAGCATCGGACCGAGTACTGATCCCTGTGGTAGTCCACTGCTTACCACCCTCCACTGAGAAAGTTTCCCATTTATACTCACTCTCTCCTGTTTCCTATTTATAAGCCAGTTTTTGATCCACAAGAGGACTTGTCCTTTTATCCCATGACTATTGAGCTTACTTAGGAGCCTTTGATGAGGAACTGTATCAAAAGCTTTCCGGAAGTCAAGGTAAATAATATCTATTGGGTCCCCCTTGTCCACATGTTTGTTCACTCCCTCAAAAAACACTAACAGGTTAGTGAGACAAGATCTTCCCTTACAGAACCCATGCTGAGTCTGCCTCAATAGTTTTTGTTCATCAATGTGCCTACTAATTCTTTCCTTAATAACAGTTTCCACCAACTTACCCGGTATCGATGTCAGACTGACTGGCCTGTAATTTCCCGGATCTCCCCTGGAGCCCTTTTTAAAGATGGGAGTGACATTAGCTACCTTCCAGTCATCAGGAATGGAGGCAGATTTTAAAGAAAGATTACATATCCTAATACAACAAGAAACCTTTGCAAACAACAAGTTCAAGGTCCATCAGTACTGCAGGCATTGTTGACATTTCAACAGAGCACTCAGCTGTGTGGGGTAAGATTGCTCTTAGAATGAAATCATACCACTTTTACCATGATAGGCAAAATATCTGGTAGCCTGGGATACAAACATCTTATGTTCGGCCACAAGTAGCAGGCCCTGCTAGGATCTTTCTGGTTACTTTTATATCTGACATTAAGCAATCAGTGGCAAGGGTAGCCTGTCTACTAGAACAGGATGCCTAAGTGGAGAGGTGCCTAGGATACCTGGAGAGGTGCCAACCAGCTGGCTGCGCCCACCTCCACCCCCCACAGCACCAAGATCTGCCCTGAGAGGCACCCTCAGCTCCAGTGGGCAGCCAGCAAGGAGTTTGCTCCCTCTTTCCTTCCCTCCAGCAAGAGAGTGGTGCAGTGGTGCATCCCCCTCAGGACCTGGTCGGGCCCTCTTCCTCCTTCTCTCCACCACACCTAATTGCCTCACCTCGCCTGACCATGGAGGTGGAGAAGGCAGGTGGTGGCATCCAGTCATTCTGTATGGGGCAAGGAGGGCAGGCACTGTTGTGCCCTGCTGCCGCCTCTGTGTCTCACTTTTCCCTGCTGTCTGTGGGGTTTAAGAGGGCGACTGCCATCCTTTTGCTTCACCTTGGGGTACCCAAAACCCTTGAACCAACCATGATTTGTTGATCACACTACTTAACTGATTGAAGCTCAAAGTTCTCTCCTTAACATCTATATCAGCTAAAGAGCCACTCTACTCCTGGCTATGCTGGTCAACAGATGATTCTTAAATTATATTTCCCTGATGGTGTGCATTCAGGTCTTAAAACACAAAAAGCACAGTTTGGACATGATTAAGCAAAATGGTCTCTTTGCACTTAATAGAACATCTTGAGCTCTGAAATCCCATTCATTTCAATGAATCTCTCAAATATATTTAAATTGTTGTATCTTATTCCAGCTACAGAATATAATCAAATGCTTCAAAGGAGAAATAATTCCAGTGGGATTTCTTTTTTTGGGTGGGGAAACCTTTCTGAAATTCACTAACTTGGATTGCTTCCTGTCCATGGATTTTTCATGTGCCTCGTTACTACACTGATTTTCTTTGGGGAGTTATAGAGCAGGAGCACCCAAAGGGAAAAGGTCCCAAAACCAAAGTGAGGGTCATAAATTCTGATTTCCTGTCTCTTCCTAGCACTCCACCAAGAAGCCTCAGGTTGCTCTGCCTACTGCCCCCCCCTCCCCGGAAGGGCATGGTGTTGCCCAACATTGCCCTGCATTGATCTGCAGTGCAGTGTAGCCAGTGAGGAAGGAAAACACACAAGGCAGTGCCCAGCTTTGCCATGTCACTGTGGGCACATTATGGCTGGTAAGAAGCAGCATGGAGGCACCTGGCTTCACCCTGTGCTGACCTGGGCATGGTACAATGGGGGAGGAAGAGGAGCATGGGCATGGTGACACTTAGACTCACCTTTTGTGGCTGGGGCACCGTGTAACCAGCAAGGAGCAGCACAGGGAGGATGGCACCTGGCTTCACCCCATACTAGCCTGAATACAGTCTGACTGGTGTGTGACCAGCACAGAGCGGAACAGGCACAGCTGCACCTGGTTTGGTTCCTGGCCAAGGGGCTGCTGGTGAGGAGGATGGTGGTGACTGGCTTCACCCTGTGCTGGCTAATGTGCAATGCAGCCAGGAAGATGAAGCACACAAATGGTGGCACCTAGGTTCATCCTGCCAGCCCAGGTGTGGGACAGATGGCCAACAAAGATCATGACAGTGCACAGTTTCATTCTGTGCAGACCTAAGTCTGGTGCTGCTGGCATAGAGCACAACAATGTCCAGCTTCACCTTGTGCCAATCTGGACATGGAGCAGCCAGCAAGGAGGAGCTTGTTGACTGGCCTTCTTGCCAACTGCACCACATCCAGGTGAAGCCAGGTACATGGCCCAAGCTGGTGGGGTAAAGCTGGGTACAGCTCACCAGTATATTAAAAAGGCAGTCTACCCAGAGGAAATTAAGTCCATATCACTTGCCATCTAGTGGGCAAGTGGTAGATGTCTAGAAGTCAGACTAGGCATGCTCCTGTGGAAGGCGGGGCACACTGAATTGCTTTCCTGTGGCTCAAGCTACACGTTGTGTAGGATTGGGATCCCCCCAATCTGACTTTGACATCAAGAGGCACCCAGGTCTCTCATTTGGACTGGAACCATGGTGAAGGGGGAGAAGAGGCTTCAGCATCTGGACCCAAAGTGGCTCTAGGGGCACAGTTTTCTCTGTTGAGGGTCTACATGTGTAGCCCATCAGCTGAGTGAAGCCCTTTCCCATGTCACAGTCTCTGGAGGAACTCCAACCCTACACAATACAAATTCTAACATGTAGTTCAGGCCTGGCTGGGGTCCTTGGTGCTCTGATGCAAATACAGCCTGTCTGATGCAGCCTACCAATATTACACTGGCCATGAGGACAAATGGGCAGCAAGAGCCTCACCCACTTCTCCACACAGTTGCCAACTCTGGCTTGGAAATCTCCTGGAGATTTAGGAGCAGTGCCTGGGGAGGGCGGAGTTTGCAGAGGGGATGAAGCTCAGTGGAGATCATCTGTTGCCATAGAATCTGCCCTCCAAAGCTGCCATTTGCTCCAGGGGAACTATAGCTGCAGTCTGGAGATCAATTATAATTCTTATTCACCGTCTTATTTTGATTAACTTGGCTTTTACTTTTCATTTTAATGTTAGCTTTGCTTAAATTGTTTGTTCTGTTTAATTTTACTGGTTTAATGTTACTATGCTGTTTAACAAAATGTTGTGACCTGCCCTGAGCCCACTAGTGGGGGTAGGGTGGGATATAAATAAATAAATTCTGAGAGAACCCTGGTCGTCATCCTGAGCTTAGTAGCCAAGCCCAAACCCACACATTCTTATCTAATAAAATATTATGCCCTGATTTTTTAATATTATCGTGTATGATCTCATTTTTCTTTCTTTTCTCTTTTCTTTTTGTATTATATTGCATGTTGTAAGGAGAGTTACCAATGGGTCTAAAGAAAAAAATCATTTCCTTTAATAGAGCCTTAATGTGTGGAAATGGGTTGCTGAAATTTCTGATGGCTTCATCTGGTAAATTAAGAGAGCCTATTAAGGCTCTATTAAAGAAACAATGTTTTATTTTTCCCTCCATGCAATTGCTAACCCTAGCTGTAAGTCATAAGCTAAAGCAGTGTTTTTCAACCTTTTTGTGCAAAGGCACACTTTTTTCATGAAAAAAATCACGAGGCACACCACCATTAGAAAATGTTAAAAAAATTAACTCTGTGCCTATATTGACTATATATAAAGTAATTCTCTTGAATAGGAATCAAATAAACACAAAGAAATTATTTTATAATTACTTTATTATGAAATAATAATACTTTATTTTATAATTGTTCATATGTTACGGATGAAATTGGAATTTTTCCCACGGCACACCAGACAATATCTCACGGCACACTAGTGTGCCACGGCACAGTGGTTGAAAAACACTGAGCTAAAGTGTGTACAGTATGTACACATTAGTTGCCACCTAGTGGCCAGGTGCCAGATACTTTGTTTAGTGGTCAGACTAGGTACGCTCCTGGGAAGGGAGGGGGCTTGTTAGCATGCTCTCCTAAGATGGATGCCTGGCTGAAGTCTCTCAAATAAAGCAGAGTTATACACCTAAATATTACAGACATTCTCATTACTTTTTGCTGTCAGTATGGAAAAGGGGGAAATGTTGTCAGTGATACACTTCTGGGCAGCAGTGTGTGTGAACAAGATCTTGGGGTATGGGTGGACCATAAGTTAAATATGAGCAGACAGTGTGATGCAGCAACAGAAAAGGCTAATGTGATCTTGGGGTGTATTAACAGAGGCATTACATCCAATTCACAAGATGTCATAGTACCGCTGTACACTGCATTAGTCAGCCCGCACCTGGAGTATTGTGTGCAGTTCTAGAGGCCTCACTTCAAAAAGGATGTGGACAGAATGGAGTGGGTGCAGAGGAGAACAATGAGGATGATCGGGGGCCTGGAGACCAAGCCCTATCAGGAAAGTCTGAGGGACTCGGGAATGTTTAGTCTGGAGAAGAGGAGGTTGAGGGGGGACATGATCACTCTCTTTCAGTATTTGAAGGGCTGTCACTTAGAGGAAGACAGGGAGCTGTTCCTATTGGCAGCAGAGATTAGGACTTACAATAATGGGTTTAAATTAAGGGCAGGAAAGTACCGGCTAGATTTTAAGAAAAAACTTTTTTACAGTAAGAGTTGTCCTACAGTGGAATCAGCTGCCTAGGGAGGTAGTGAGCTTTCAGTTTCTCACAGAAATACTTCGAGAACAGCAGTTTAGATATAATTAGGGGTACCTTGAGAACTGAATATATATTTTTGAGACTACATGGACAACAGTGAAAAACTGGTATGATGATCAACAATTTATGAAACTCTGAGTACAGATAATTGACTCCCAGATCTAAGACAGGATGTTATTTCCTATATATGCCAACACAGGACCTTTTTTTTGCATTTTGTCTGTAAATGTTAAAGGTCTTAATTCTCCAAATAAAAGGGGGGGAACTTTGTCAGAAAAGGAAGGGATGGATTTCTCCATAGAGGTACAATAGAGCCGCACTGTAGACCTCCTTTGATTTCTGGCCACTTTTTAAAGGTAGCCCACTGAAGAACGTATTTACAGTATCTAATGTAGATATAACTAAGGAAAGATTAGGTCATTAACTCATACCGTTCTTTCTTCTCTGCCTCAGATAAAGAGCGAAAATTATCAGGATCTCTCCCAACTAGGGTTTCTGTAGATTTGGGGGTGGAGTCTGAGAAGGATGGAGTTTGTTGTGTGTCTGTGGGGGGGAAATCTCAGCATGGATGTAATGCCAGGGAATCCACCCTCTGAAGTTGTCACTTTCTTCAGGGGAATTGATCTCTGTAGTCTGGAGATCACTGTTATTCCTGAGAGAATTCCAGGCCCCACTTGGAGGTTGCAAAAATCTATGCCCAGAGTTGGGTGTATAGTTTCAGACCTCATGTAAGAAACTGATATGGGAAGCTCAAACACATGGGCCAGTGTGGAGGGGCTGGAGATGGCTTTTCTAGTTCGTTTTTTTGCACACACAAAAAACAGTCTGCAAGTGATTAACCCAAGACAACAGAATGCTTTTGGAAATTAGTTTGTCAATTTTAATTGATCAGTTTTAATTCTAGAAGGCTTTTGATAGAGTAGAGGGAAATTTTTTAAAAGAGTGTTTAAGATCGTTCAGTTATTGTAGCTGCTTTAAGTTGGCAGACTTAATCTACTCAGGTTCTCTCTCTCTCAAAAGTATCCACTGATTGTATATTGTCAGACTCACTTGAGATTATGCATGGAGCAAGACTGGGATTCCCTCTATCAACCATGATTTTCACCATCTCACTAGAACCTTTTGCACTAATCCTACAACAGGCTGAAGTTCAAGTTCGAGGGAAATGACTTGATAAATATAATCACCAAATGAACCCCTTGACCAGCGGTACTTCCTCTAAGGTTCATGGAGAACCCCATTTGCAATTACCATCAACCAAAAGAGCCACATGGCTGCTATTTGTCCTTTGTATACACACACAATAATATAAGATATGACCATAAATATTAAATATATAACTCTGTCCTTTTTCCTTACCAGATGACTTCTGAGTAAGTAATGTTGTCCATCCCCATTACTGTTGTCTCTTAGCCAGCCCTTGTATATCTGGAGTGAATGGAAAAGCTTTCTCCCTAGCTTCTTGCTTTCTCCTCAGCAACTGCCAAGGCTCCCAGAGGAGACCAAGGTGTTCAGGGATAAAGGGGGAGTGAAACTACCAAGACCCTTCTATAGCCAGCTTGCTCTTTCCCAGCATGATCGCCACAGTGGTAGTAGTGGTGGTAGGTACACTCTCTTCTCTACAGCCAGATTGCTTTCCTCCTGGCAGCTGCCTGGAGTGCAGAGGCTGTAGATATCAATGAGAGGTTGTAGGGGACAGGCACTTCATCGCTGGTATGAGGCAGGTAGCTCAGGGAGACTTGTAGCTCCAGTCCCTGCAATGGTAACTCTTTTAGGGTGGGAGGTGTGTATTCTAAACACAAGTCCTACAGGGCAATGACCTTGTTGACCTTCCTGGAATATGTGGCAGGTGCCACATAGGTGAACCACACCCAGAAGAGCCACAAGCATCATCATGATAAAGAGCCACTCACTCCTGAGCCAGTGAGTGAGTATCACTGCTCTACACAGGTAGTGTTATCTTTCAAACAGACCCTAATAACAATGGTGTTAAGAGGAAAAAATAATTGAAGAAAGACAATGTCATAGTGGCACTAGAATGCAGTTCTGGGATTTCTGGGCATGTATGGGGTTTCTGATTTTATACTGCATTTTGGAATATGCAATGTAAAGATCATAAGATGCATTTTTTTTCTCTATGAGGTTTTATAGCATGGTGATGCCATAAAGTGCTGGATACATCAACTAGTGCTGGATACATCAATACATCATACACACCTCAGGCATGTTTTTGTACCAAGTTGCCAATGGCATATAGTGTTGTTTGACAGTGATTTGGAGGGAGTCCATGCAAAATTCATGACAATCCATGAAGATCTGCACCTTGGACTCATCATTTTGTGTCACGATGACACCACAAGGCAGAGAATCCATGTTTGTTGGTTAGTTGGTTTTTGGTTTTGTGTGTGTGTGTGTGTTTTTTTCTTTCTTTCTTTTTCGTGGTTCAGTCCATGAACATTGATGTGATGTGTGATTTGACAGGGAATTTGGGGTTCTGATTTAAAAATCACAAGGATTCATGTTTTCTAATGTGTTTTTTGTTCCATGAAGCACTAGATCAGGGGTGTCAAACTCATGAGGGCCAGATCTGACATAAATGTTACTTTGTTGGGCCAGACCATTTATGCCATATAATGTAATGCCAGGTACCAGAGATATAAACTTTATAAGTGACAGGTGCCACATAGGTGAACCATGCCCAGATCCCTCCCACCCTAGTTCTCATCCCTCCTGCTTTTCCCACTGAAATGCTGAGGTTGAGGGAAGGCCTGATAGAGAGGCTGTTTCCAAAACCTCTAAGGGCATCTTAAAAGAATTGGTTGTCATCCTGTGACCCCTTTCCCCTTACGGGCTGAGAACAGGTGGGGGGCAAAGGGAGGTCACCATTCCCCACCCACCCCAACACTCACTCTGCACCACTGCAGGTCTGAACAGTCGCAGAGCTGGGAGGCAGTATCGGGGTGAGTGGGGAATGGTGACCTCCCTTCTCCCACCGCTCTGAGAGGAAAAGGCTCTTCCACTTGCTTCCAAGGCCGAAGGCCTTTTCCTCTCAGAGTAGCATGCACAAGACAGCCCAGTTGTTTCCCAATCCATGTGCCAACCTTCCTCTTCCTCTCGTCCCACTGACCCTGTCCGTTCATCAGCTAACTGCCACTCTGTGTGCCTGCTCTCACCAACTCTCTCATGGTTGCCATTTGAAAAAACATGAAGCCGGTTGGTGCAGTGGTGGCAGCGCTGGACGCTTGGCTCCATACACAGCTGTAGTGGCTTCTCCAACCCTCACTGACCTATGATCAGAGGAGGCAGTGGGGGGAAACACCACACCTCCTCTTTCTCTGCTTTCACTTCCATTTCCCCCACAATATTTTAACTTACCTTCTTAGCCCCACCCCTAGCCATTTCTTTTCTATTTCTTGACAGTTTCAGCCACACACACACACCTCACCTCATGCACCTGCCCCCTCCCAAGCGGCCTCCTGCTTTCCCTCCCTCCCACTAGTTGCTCATAGGCTGGGTAGGAGCCCTGGATGGGCCAGTTCCAGTCCTAAGACTTGATGTTTGATACCCCTTCAATAGATTATTTTTATCATGTTGCCCTGGAGAAGGGTATGAACTGCAATATGATGACAATTGCATATTTTCTTTTTTGTGTGTGCTTGCCTGGAAGTCACAGTTGACTTTTGGCAACCCCTACTGGGGCCTTGGACATTTTTCAAACAGGTGACTTGATTAGCCTGCCTCTGCATCCCAACTCTGGTATTCTTTGAAGGTCATCCTTCCATTTTCATTGTAAAAATCGTATGAATTCAGGAGAACCCATTTAAAATAATTTAGATCCAAGTCTTACCTAGCATACTTATACCCTTTAAGTACTGGCAATATGACAACTATGTTTTTATAGATAATCTTTGCTTTTAAATCCCATGAACCAGAGTTTCCTCTAAGCTGTACTTGTGCACAAAAAGTTATCTGCCAGTTCAGGGATTTTAGCTTCTCACTGAGACATTTTCCCCTCCATTGGAAACAATGAAGGTTGGGGGCACCTCGTTCTGGGGCCCAAAGAATTAGATCACCTGGTCCAATCTTTTTGAAACGTGGGTGATTTTTTTGTTTTGTTTTTTGAGGAAAGGCACCTACAGCTATCCTGAAAATTTGGTGCCTTTTCCTCAAAAAACAGCCCACCGGATTGATTCTTCATTATAGCCTATGGGGTCCATTGACTATAATGGTCCTCATAGGCTATAACAGAGCCAGAAAAAAAATATTTTTTTGCACACCTGTTACGCTTTTCAGTATGATTTGTAAGCTGTCTTGAGTCACAGGAAAAGTGGGATATAAATATTTGAATAAATAAATAGTTTGGGCAGGTTGATAAGTCAAGCAATTTCCTGTTTGTTAGGTTTGGCAGGGTTCTTACAGAGATTGTCCCACCTCTGTTATACTTGTCCTATAATTTGTCATACTTCATTAAAAAAAACAAATAAACCAAAGTAGACTGCAAGAGTCCCCTCCATGTGCTGGTATGTTTTCTAAGGCTCAGTGCAGGGCAACTGTCTGAGCCCAGGTCTACCAATATAGTGGAAAGGGGTGGGCAGACCTGTTCTCTGGAGGCCAGATCTACCAATATAGTGGAAAGGGCAGGGCAGACCTGTTCTCTGGAGGCTAGGTCTCCCAAAACAGTGGAAAGGGGACAGTAGCCCTTTTTCTCTGGAGGCCCAGTCTACCCCTACAGAGGATAACATTTTCTGTAGTGAAATTTGATTTCTGTTTTCTCTTATAATGTTTAAAATATTCTTAAAATATAGTTTAAATATAGCTTAAAAGAATTGATTCCGAGATTTTTACAAGGTTATTGAAATAATCTAAAAAACTAATTTATGCCATAGTCAAATGTATACGTTTAGCATAGGAAAAGGAGTATGACAAGGATGTATATTGTCACCTTGCTTATTTAATTTATATGCAGTGTACATCATGCGAAATGCTGGCCTGGATGAATCACAAGCTGGAGAGCTGGGAAAAGATCAATAACCTCAGATATGCAGACGATACCACTCTGATGGCAGAAAGTGAAGAGGACCTCAAGAGCCTCTTGCTCAAGATGAAAGAGGAGAGTGCAAAAGTGGGCTTGAAGCTCAACATCAAAAAAACTAAGATCATGGCATCCGGCCCCATCACTCCTTGGCAAATAGAAGGGGAAGTCGTAGAAGTAGTGACAGACTTCATGTTCCTGGGATCCCAGATCACTGCAGATGGTGACTGCAGCCATGAAATTAAAAGACGCCTGTTCCTTGGGAGGAAAGTGATGGCAAACCTAAACAGCATGATAAAAAGCAGAGACATCACCCTGCCAACAAAAGTCCACATAGTCAAAGCAATGGTATTCGCCGTAGTAATGTATGGCTGCGAGAGTTGGACTATAAGGAAGGCCAAGCGCCGAAGAATAGATTCTTTTGAACTGTGGTGCTGGAGAAGACTCTTGAGAGTCCCTTGGACTGCAAGGAGATCAAATCAGTCAATCCTAAAAGAAATCAACCCTGACTGTTCCCTGGAAGGCCAGATCCTGAAGTTGAAGCTCAAATACTTTGGCCACCAAATGAGAAGGGAGCACTCACTGGAGAAGACCCTGATGCTGGGAAAGATTGAAGGTCAAAGAAGAAGGGGACGGCAAAGGATGAGATGGTTAGACAGTGTCATCGATGCAACGAACATGAAATTGAGCAAACTTCAGTGGACAGCGGAAGACAGGAGGGCCTGGCGTAATCTGGTCCATGGGGTCGCAAAGAGTCGGCCTCAACTGTGCAACTGAACAACAAAACAAATGTAGACTTGCTCACAACTTTAATGCTATTAGCTTTTTTCTCTCACAAGGTAGAATTTTTGCTCACAACATTATGGAGCTTAGAGGGAACATTGCAACTGATCCTAATGTGAAAGTCGACTTCCTAAACTTAAGTGTCACCATACCTTTTTCTATCTCCCCCAGACCATCCTCTCTACATTGCCTAATATATATGAGTTGAGTTAATGTATTTGAGTTGCTTTTAATAGACATGAATCAGATCCATGAGATTACACATTAGGGTTGCCAGGTCTGGGTTGGAAAATACCTGGAGACTTTGGGGATGAATCGAGGAGAGGGCGGGGTTTTGGGAGGGGAGAGGTCTCAGCATGGTACAATGCTATAGAGTCTACCCTTCAAAGCAACCATTTTCTCTGGGGGCAGCTGAACTCTGTCAGCTGGAGATCAGTTGTAAAACCGGGAAATCTCCAGGCCCCACCTGGAGACTGGCAAACCTATTACACATGCAAGGTTTTTTTGGTAAAGAAAATTTCTACAATGAGTCTTTTAATAGCCTATTTTAAAAGCCAATGCAGGTCAGATTATAAATCAATTATCTACTGGAGATTAAAAAAATCTTTTTAGTAATGAATGATAGCATATGCTACCATCTCAAACAGACAATGATCTTTAAACGTACTAATATTGGCACTGCCAGGACTTGAGCAACCCTTTCTTCATGAACACCCCCTCCCGCAAATGGAGCATGTGATTCAGGCAAGAACTCACAAGATCGGGCTCCTGATAGCCTCCTTTTAACACTAGGACAGCTGCTTTGCCAAAAAGACTACTATCACAATGTGTATCAGCGTTACCAGACTACCACCCCAGAGCTTGCTAACCACCCCATCGGATTCCCTTGCCACGGACTGAGTGGGCGCCTCAGCGCTTTGGAGTCCCCTTTTATAATTAGAAATCCCTCCCCCTCCCGCCCTGGTTCGGCTCCCACGCCTGTCATGTTCCAGCAGAAGGGGGCGGGAAGAGCACGGGCTTAGTTTCTGACGTCATCCAGCGTCCCTGAATCGAACTCAAAGAATAGAGATCAGGCAATGCGTAAGACAGACCCTCAATGGGGGCTTCCTGAGAGAGGACGGTCTTTTTTACCTGCGCCAAAATTCAAGTCAAGTTAAGGAAGGCGACGAGGGAGTGGTTGGAGGACGCGGTCCTTCTGAGCAGCCGTGTTTTGAAGGTCAGTTTTCTATCGGCTCCTAGTTCCTCAGAGCACAACAGAGAACTCTTATTGTTGCAATTTATTCTGGACGACTGGATTGGGAATTTATTTGTAGAGCGAAGAGAGGATAAGGACGATCACCTTTCTGTAGTCCCAAAATATCGTTAATTTGTACTTAATCATATTTGTGTTCTGCCTATTCTCCTAGGAAACTATGTATGGGAGTAGTCTTGTATCAACCTTGTGAGAATGGCATCCCAGTGAGCTTCATAGCTTTCGTGGGATTTGAACGAGATGATTACATATTCATACCTAATGCTGTTGCTGCAAAATATAGTATCGTTTTCTCTTTGGGAACCTAATATTAACAACTACAGATGCTTTGGAATAAGATTTTTTTTAAAAAAAACAATCAATCAAACAAACAAACAAACAAACAAACAAACAAACAGGTTTCTTTGCTAATGCCACTCTTTGACATCTGAAGAAGGGTGCATGCACATGAAAACTTATACCCAGAATAAACTTTGTTGGTCTTAAAAGTGCCACTGGACCCAAACTTTGATCTGCTGCTTCAGACCAATGCAGCTACCACCCCCACCCCCCAATCCCTCTTTGGTAGTGTGCTTAGATGAATAATTATGTTATCAAATATTTTGCTTTTTAATAGTAACACTTAACCTGACTTGGTAATTTTAGTAAAACATATTGCTTTCATTTTTTTGATCTAACTGGTATCAAGCTGAAATGAGTGCCATCTTCTTGAGGCACAACATGGCAACTATTGGCTATAAAGCCATAAAATAGCTCAAATCGATAGGCTAAATGATGTATTTACCTTGTTTTTAATAGTTTTTTTAAATTTATTGAAGCCACCTTGAACAATTTGGTATAGATTTGAGGTACAGATTTTTTTTCAAATGTTAGTAATTCCTAATCACCTCTCATACTAACAGCCAGTGTTACTAAACAGAGAATCCTTTCCACCCTGTAAATGCATGAATGGAGGCACTCCATGACAATCCAGTGAATTAAAATAAATGCTCTTGAATCACAAATTGTCCTTTAGACATAGCAGGCGACCCTCCAGCCTCTTCTTGAGTAATGAATCTCAAAACTAGCCAGAGACTTTCACAATGGCCTCAATTCTCATCCCAGATTAAATTGTGTGGGGACTCCATTTCCTCAGAATCGCAAACAGCCACATCCACTTCCTCCTTAAATTCTCATAAGAAGAACCAGTTTTGTCTCTTAGTGATGGAAGAAACCAAGATAGTTCTCCTAAAATGCTGTTGCTGGCTCATCCATCACCAACCTCCCACCTTTCATATCCAAAATGGCCTCCTCAGAACTTCCCTGAAGACTAATTCATAGGCCATAGTGTAGGCCTTTACTGGGGAACTGTGTATAGACTGTCTCTGCTGCAGGAAGTATAGGAGCAAGGGTCAGTAGTTATTTGTATTAACTAGCAGGCATATAAGGGTGTGGTCTTGTGTAATGGGTTCTGTGTTTGACTGAGATTAGAAATTCAGGAACAGGAATTTGTTAGATCATTTATTTATTTGAAATTCTTAGAAAGTCTCACCCCAGGAGTTAAAATTCAAGTTGCGTATCAATAAAATCAAAAATCTGTTGACATATTTCTGTACACATAATTTCTTAAACCCAGCCAGATAAAGATATTAAAATTCTAATTTACAGCATTGCTGGGAAATGTTCATCAACGCTAGCTCTAAGGACAAGGAATGGAAGGTACCGTCGAAACAGGTTATAAGGAAATGAAAAGGCACACATGCAAACAGGTGGATATTATAAAATAAAAATGAAACATTGCAGTAATCTGTTGATGCAGTAATCTGTTGATGTTTATCAGTGTGCATGACCAAGCCTCCATCTTGGTTAGCAAGCCATCATGTATTCTACATTCCAGTTTTCCAAAGTATTTCAGGTCATTTTCCATACTTTGTCTATTTCCTTACCCGCTTCCCCCAAAATGAGCATTTTCAGTACACAGTCGCACTGATGGGTGATAACTCAGAATATAGCTGATGAATAAATAACTTCAGCCATCATTTTATGAAGCAGGGGGTATCTGAGTGGATTAACTCAGGGCACTTTGTAAATGTTAATGAATTTTAATTTTACCTTTAAAAATTACAGGTAGCCATGTCGGTCCATTAGAAACAAAACCAAAAGCAGAAATAGCAGAAATACATTTATATTAGGTGTACTAAAACATCCTCAAGAAGCAATCAGGCTGTGCCAGCAGCTAGAACTATTTACTCAGCAAAATGGAAACTAGACATCTGTCTACATCTAGAAGAATGGGAAAATAAACTTCCTGAATATGCAGTAATGGTACCCTATTTGAGAAACAGGCCTATTACAAAATTTGAGGAGAGATGGAGTGAGTATTATAGATATTATGCTAGCAGGAGACAAACTTAAAGTGAGAAAATATCATAGACAAATGTATGGTAATGAAATCGAAGTAGAATTAAAATCTGTTCCAAATGTAATATCTTGAATACAAATGGGTTCTCAATATGAGATATGTAATAGAATTTCTTTTACACAGTGAAATACTGCCCCTCTGTTTTAAGCTGTCCCCACCCGCACCCCGGTAGCCTCTACCTAGGACAACTATGACCCAGTTGTGTGGTACCAGCCACTGGACCAGGCCCACTTGCATGATAGGGAACCCTCAAAGATGGTGGAGGGTCATCACTTTCCACTGTATCCGCCTCCCCACACTATTTCCTTTTTCCCTCCCCCCAGCAAACCCCAAAATCTTCTCCCCTTTATCTACTTCATTCTCTCCTTCTCTGCCATTCACCAACCTACCTTTCTATGCTCCCATCTTCAGCTATATTTATTATTGATTTACTTCATTTATACCCCACCTTTCTCCACAGTGGGGACCAAAGCAGCTTGCATTATTCTCCTCTCTTCCTTTTTTATCTGTCCAACAACCCTGTGAGGTAGGTTGGGCTGAAAGTATGTGAGCTTCCAGTGAGCTCCAGTATGTGAGTTCACCCAGTGAGCTTTCACAGCAAGATGGGGATTTGAACCTGGATCTCTCAGACCCTACTCTGAAGCTCTAACCACTATACCACACTGACTTTCATAGGGTGGCTGCTGTTGAACAGCAACAAGCAGCCAGGCCTGGGTGAGTCATGTAGTCAGGTGGTATCAAGTCAACAGAGCTTGCTTATAGGCAAGGTTGCCAACCTCCAGGTGGGAGAGGATTACAACTGAACTCCAGACGACAGAGAGCTGTCCTCCTGGAGAAAATGACTGCTTTGGAGGGTGGACTCTATGGACTCTCCTCCCCAAACCCTGCTGTCCTCAGACTCCACAAAATCTCCAAGAATTTCCCACCCTGGAACTGGCAAACCTGGTCCTCAAAGGTCAAAAATAGGCATGGAAAGGACCCTGCCCTCTCCCCCTGCCTTTTTACTCACAGAAACCCAGCCTGGAATACTGTGGTACCTAGCAACAGCCACTGAGGGAATCTGTTGTTTAAAGCTACAGGCATTCCTTTTATTATTTTGGGGTTTTTAAACATCCCCCCCATGTTTGTTTTAGATTTCACATTTTCCTGTAAACCTAGGGCCTTTTAGGTTTGTAGAAAGACCTGTCTTGCCTGTTCACAGCTCTAGTCACCAGATTTAAGTTTCCTCAGATTTGACTAGATTTGCTATATAGGCACATGTAGAAGACACAAGGTGTAGTCTGCAGAGGGGCAAGCTGCAGGATTAAGGAGAAGGAAAGTATTTGAAAGTGATAAGCTTGGGAAGTGGATACTGTTTGACCCCTGTGGGGAATGGGGTGGGTAAATGGGAAGCAAATATTTTAGAAGTGTTCTGCAAAAAGTAATTCTGATTTTTTGCAAGACAGAGAAAAAAATCCACCCCCAGGCTATATGAAGGTGTGTGAATGTAATCAACATATGCTTTCAGAGAGGTGTATTATATAGGCACATTTATTCATTTATTTATTTAAATATTCTGCCTTCCCATGAGGTTCAAGATTGTTCACAAATCACACATTAATAACATACAGAATTAAGCTCCAAATAACCCTATCTGCCCTAAAAGATACTTGAACTCTGTACTCTGTTAAAAGGCCTGGGAAATAGAATGGCTTTGTAGAGCCTCCTAAACAATTTCTAGATGGCACCTCCCTCACTTCCTCAAGGAGCCTATTTTGCAGGGAGATGTTACAACTGCAGCTATGTGTGGAGTATGTACCCGGTGACAGACACATCTTTGCCTCTGCTTGTTTGAAATTACTCTCCTAGTGGATCTAGATAGTGCATCAGGTTTTGCTGTTGTGTTCCAATTTGTCTTCTCCATTTCAAAGACTTGAGCTTTTCAGTGTTTATGAAGGAAGTGAGCTGCAGTTGCTGAGACCAGGGATTGAGAAGGTTTAAGGCAAGCTCCAATATGAAGTGGTAGCAAAATGAAATAGACTCTGGTTTAACCCACAAGAACCAGCATCACTGATAAATATGGCATGGGAAGCTTTTGATGAACTCAACCTATCAGGAATAGCACTTTCAAATTATTAAGCCAACAGATTCACCAAAATATCAGTAAGACGTAAAATGTACTTCTATGGAAATGTGGGCAGTACCACTGGCTGGCTATGTATCATACAGCTAAACAGAAAAAAAGGAGATTAAGGCTTTGTAAATGAATCAAGTCCTCATTTATTCAATATACATTATTTGCATGTAGAAGCAATTACAGCCCAGGCAAACAAAGACCAAACGTTAGTAGAATGTTGTGCAAATAATATTCCATTTCAAGGGGATGTGTAAAGAATCTTATTATCTTTGGATATCAATTTGTAAGCAAAAATGGCTCTCTGCTATTGCACCAAGGAGAGGAGAGCAAGATGGAGGACAGAAGTAGAGCTCACTTCATCAGACAGAAGCCTGGTGGTGGCATGAATTAAATCTCTACGTTTGCTCAGATGTCCTTGCTCCATGGACAGGAAAACACCTCCAATATCCTCATTTAGAGAAGCCTGGCCATTTTGCTTTGCAATGCAGACTTCCCTTTACAGAACTTCTGTTTCTCTCATCACCAAAAAATATAGAGCAAATTTCCAAGGAATAAGCAATATTAGTAATACAGGATAAGAAAGATCAGACCTTATTTTTTAATTCACTTGCTTATGTGCTACTCCTTTGATATAAACCAAAAGCTCTAGATTTTTAAACCCTCTTTCATGGCTAACCAGAGAGTTTGATCCAAAGATTTCCATTCCAGTAATAGTGGACCCTTGCTCTGGTGGAACAGGCATGTTCTGGCCTCTGCCTGGAAAAAAACAGGATCACTGGTTTTCTGAAGCTAAGTCTGCAGTCCTATACATTACTTCTTTGGGAGCTCAGTGCTTTTGCCACTGAGTAAACAATAAACATGTATAGGAGCAGCCTGCGTGTCTGCAGTCCTCTGCATGCCACTTTCAGCATGGGGTTATCCCAGAAAGTTAGTCCCATTGAGATCTGGGGAACTTTCATCTGAGTATTAGGCATATGTTCACAAGAGATTTATTTTCAGTATTTATTGTTTACATTTTTATCTCACCATGGAGCACACATGGTTTTTTGGTATTTATTTCAATAAACACCAAACAAACAAACTGGCTTTCTAAAGCCTTTTTAAATTTCTTGGCACAGAGGGTTGGTTCCAAAGGTTTCATTCCAGTAATGGTGCAGTCTTCCACTGGTGGAAGGAACTTTGCAGTAGTCAAAAGCTGCACCATTAGCAGAATGGAACCTTTGGATCCAGTACTTAGTATTTAGTGCCACATGTACAGAAATGTACAGGTTCACCTATATAATTGAAATGTGGATGCCAGGAATTATAACTCCAAAAGTCCACAAATAAATGATATAGAATGGGAACTATGTTGAACAAATGTATCATCTCAAAGAAGCTGATGCTTGATCCACAAGATGAATTTCTACATAACAGTGCAGTTTGGCTGAATGAAATCCAAAGTTTACATTGAGACATAAATCTTGAAAATACACCATAACTTCCTCAAAGTTTTTCATGTACTTAGGTTAATCCTTGAGCTGCTTGAAACCAGCTTTGGCCATTGTGAGGAGCACATAGGTATGTTGCAGGTTTCCTTGACTCCCAGCCAAATACCTTTTTTAAATTCTCCCTTTAAATTTAATAAACAGCAGCTTGCTGTCCCTTTCAGTCTCCTAAGGTGAAGTTTTCAAAGCAGTGCATGGGGATTTAGCTGTTTTACTAATACGCAAGTCAATGGGAGTCGCATGGCTGAAGTCTCGGTGTGATGCTTTGAAAATTTCCCTGTGAGTTTTTGACAGCATGGAACCAGAGTGCTGAGCCCCTGGCTTCCTCTGCTTACATGTCAATGATGCTAATACTGCCTCTGCCTACCAATGTGACAAGGCAAGGATGTGCTTCTATTGGCATCTTTTCTTTGAAGTGAAGGGAAATCCTAAAGCTTTCGTTCTGATAGTGAAAATCCTTGCTAACAGCTCTCCCCTCTCTGACCCCCACATAGGACTCTGTAATCCAGCCTTGCAGCTGGAGGCACCACAAGTTCTGTGCCTGTACAGACCTCTTCAGCAAAAGTAGCACCGAACAGCATAACCAAAGCTGACACTCAGCTCCAAAGCATCACATGTACAGTCTCATCCACAGCACCTGTTTCTTCTATGTATGCAAGATAGCTCTGCCCCAGATAGCTTTTTTTTCTGGGATAACCCCATGCTGAAAGTGGTAAGCCAGCCATGCATGCTGCTCTGTGCATGCTGGGCCCACAGTCATCTCTGTCAGCTATGTGTTGGCTGTGGTTTGGGAAATGCACTTTGCAAATTTATCTGATACCCAGAGTAAGCTGCACAAAGAGGACCCCTAAGTGTTACCACTCTTATTGTCCTACTATGTTACTTACCTTCTGGTAGCCCTTTGTCCCAGATATTGTCCTGCTCTAATAGTTAATTCCCTGGCTGATTTATCTGTGATGCTGCAGTGTTCTAAGTAAGCAATCACTGTGGAAGCTGCTGGGAAGGCAGCAGCCTCTTTTGAGAAACTTGTCCGGTGCTGTTGGAATTCCTGAGTTTTCCATATTTCCTGGAAAGCTGCCAGAGCCATATGAGCTGCCAAGTCATGGATTTTCCTGCTATAATCAGAGGCTGGAATGATTACAGCTCAGCTGCCTTTGAGTCTGACAGAGATAGAATAAGGCAGTTAAGCACCACTGCACTGATCAGGACCCCTGTGTCTTCCTCTCCAGCCTTCTAGGCTGGTGCTAAATGTGTAATCTTGACATGTGACAATCTGGGGAGGGGGAGAGACTGAGCTTCTAGCCCCAGATGAGAAAAGCAGGTTGCATTTGACCTCTTTCATTCTGAAACTGGAAGCCAAACACATGATAGTGGGACAATTCTAGGTGGAAATTTCAAGGAGGGCAAAATTATTTAAAAAGCGGGAGGGCTTCCTGCATTTTAATTCAAGAGACAGTTCTGTAGAAGAAGAAAGCAATTGGTCTGAGGTTTGATTCAGACATCTGGGACAAACTAAAATTTGTTTGTCAAGGGCACAAACATGGGTTATTGTTGGAATTCATGCTCCCTGCTGCTCCCTCTTTCCTTGTACAGCACTGCAGAACAGAAAATGAAAAGCTCCCACCAGCTCCAATTAGTCATGAGGTTTGAATATGTGTTGTCTTAATAACCTTCAATAACCTTGAAGTCAGTTTCTTTCCCAGTAACCAGGATTCTTAGCAATCCCCATTACTAGTTTAAGCCCATCCAGGATAAGCAGATCATTACTCTCCAATCAGTTTTACCAACTTGTATCACGTCTATCTTGTCTGGATTAAGCATCAGTTTGTCTAGCCCATTTGAACACAGCATAAAGGCAGCAGTTGACAGCAGCACGAATATATACTTATGGCACCCAGTTCTACTGATGATACGCAATACTAAAGGTCTAGGTTATTTCATTCAACAACCTGAAGTACATTGGTGATAAAACTATCTGTGCTGTAGTCCACAGGACATATGACTCATTCTCTCTGATAGAAATTCTCTGCAACAAAAAAGACTGAAACTATCAGAGGACCATCCCCTTAATACAAGCCCTGTATTTCAAATGGAATAAAATAATGGAGTGATAAACTGTATCAAAGGCTGCCAACAGATCTGAGGATCAACATAGATGAATTGCTTTTATCCAGGTGTAAATGGAGGTTGTCCACCAAAGTAACCAAGATCATCTCAGCGCAAAAATGAGTCCTGAAGCCAGGCTAAAAAAGGTTAAGGACAGATGTGTCCTCCAGGTATGGTTGAATTGCTTGGCAGGGTAGAAATGTACTAAACTGAAATATGAAGGAACCTCTTTGGCCTCACATCTTCTGTCCTGGATGTTTTCTGAAACTAGGTCTGGTAGCTTAGCCTCAACCCACCACGGCTCAAATTTGTTCACATTTTCAGGCCTTTCCATGGAAACGCAGTTCACAACTCCTGAAATTCTAACTTCACTTGAGGGAGAGGGCCCTGTTAATCGGCAGGCTCTGCTTGAACATATCAGAGCCAATACTGTCTGTGGGCATTCTCTGTGGTAGCTAACTCCTGGCTGGTGCTTCATTTATACCCACCCTTTCTCCCCAACAGGGACCCAGAGGGGCTTACATAATTCTCCACTTCTCCATTTTATCTTCACAACAATCCTATGAGGTAGGTTAGGCTGAGAGTGTTATGATTAGACCGAGGTCACCCAGCAAGCATTCATGGCAGAGTGGGGATTTGAATCTGGTTCTCTCAGCTCCTCGTCCAAAACTCTAACCACTACACCATGCTGGCTCTCAAAAGAAATCCTATTGGGCAAAAGCTCTTCTATTTCAACAACATGATTGCAGTACTCTGAAGAAGAGTGGTGTGGAGTGGAAAATCCTTCTCATACATTAATACTCAGGAAAACACATGAAGCTGCCTTATATTGAATCAGTCCATCAGACTCAGACTGGCAGCAGCTCTCCAGGGTCTCAGGCAGAGAGGTCTTTCACACATCATGTACTGCCTGGCCAGGCTTTGAACCTGGGACATTCTGCATGCAAAGAAAAGGCTCTTCCACTTGAGCCACAACCTTTCCCGTCCTGCTCCTTTCCACTGCCTGCTTCAGATGAGTTCTACTTAAGCATTGCCCAGTATTCCATGGTTACTCAGCCCAGCCATAAGGACCCCTCCAGCCTGAACATATTTGCCACAGAGTTGTAGATTGACACCTTTACCACAGTTTCTCAGCAGAACCCCCACACTAGCAACTTTTTCTTTGACATAGAAAGTTCATAAACATTCAACTGCTATGAGGAAGGGTGAATCCATACAGTGCTAAGAAACAATGTAGCTTCAGTGTCTATCCATCAACACATGCAGGATTCATTCTAGAGTTGGCTTTTTGAACACCACTGCTAACTAACCCATATTTCAGATGATTTGTGATGATGGCTTGTTAAAAACAAAATCTTTGCGTTCCACCAGCTAGTCACAATCTGTGTTCCCTCTAAGCTCATCAACACAGGAGGACCTGCTCAGCAGCAATCTGGAGCCACGCAGGATCTTGCACTGCCCATTGCCCATTTTAAGCTTACAGCAGTTATATTCTGCTCAGGATGTGAACTGGTCCACTCGGGGTGGGGGGGAGAATTAGAGGGAACATTGCCAATCTTATCACTTTGCTACACAGGCCTTATGCAGATGAAAGTACACATGGTCAGCCTTTTTCCTTCCACAGCCATAGAATGAATGAGAAAGTTGTGAAAAGAGTCTTCTGAATAAGAGCATGAAAAGATTTTCCCATAAACAATGACATATTTAGAATAAACCATAAATGAAGCCTGCTACATATTCTATTTTAACTTTCAACTCTCCATCTGTCTGTCTAGAGTTTTAGCCTGTTTTCTTCCTAGTTTTCCCACTAGAGGCTGTTTAATGCTGTGTATTGTTCATGTTTTATTTTATCTCTTTATTTATGTCTTCCTAATTCCTAATAATGCCAACCTCCTTTCGTCTTTCTAAGACCTCTCCCCCTTTCCTGATTCTATCTCTTTAGCCTCTTTATTTTTTTCCCCTTTAAGTACTCTTTTGCTTATTTAGTATTGTACCAGATCATTGTAGGGCTTCATGGTTGTCACTCTGCCACATGCATACCATTAGTGTGTCAAAGAAAGGATCCACTAAAAGAAGAAACAAGCTGCACTGAAAGCCAAGGTTCAGCTCTTTGATCAACAGGAAACTCCCCCTGGTTCCTTCCTGCCCAGGGATATACAGATAACACCTCTGACTCCATCCAGCAGAGGGCAATACTGCATTTACACAATGGCCAGCTCATTATAGGCATTGTTTTACTTCTGTGAACCCAGCTTGTTCCTTGCAACTTTTTTTTTAATTTGTTCATCCAAATTTTTTTGTACTTTTTTCGTGTAGAACAATCCTGTAACAAGACTTAAATATTCATAAATTATAATAAATTGACAAATGCAAATTTAGAAGCAATGAATATGTAAAGTTATTTTGTTGCACTGTGCATCACTGCATTTACATGCATGTTGAGTTGCATGACCCAGACTCACACACAGCCTTGTTAGAAGTGGCAGGGAGCCTGGTGAAGCTGCCTCTCCTGGGTTCCTATTGGCAATAGCTTTCCTGCTGCTCTGAACACAGAGGAGAGAGTTATCATGCTAGCTGCCACTGTCCCCTTTCCCTATCCAATCCATCATATGGTATGTATTACACCACTCCTGAATAACTAGGATCACCTACCAACTTGCCTCCAGATCTTTTATGACTATTAAATATTTTATTATTGTTATTAGATTTATATTTTTCCTTTGAGGTGACTAACAACCAGTTTTTTAAAGTATCATTGTTCTAAAAATATCAGTACCATAAATTAAGAAGAAACCACTATAACTATTACACACACTGGGAAGAACAAGAACATCAGAAAACATTGGTAAAAAGAATGGTTTCATATCCAAACACTCTCATCAAAAAGACTTGCCTTGCAGCATTTCCAGAAAGAGTTCTGGGAAGAGACTATGAATCTGCTCTGGAAGCCAGTTTCAAAGTACTGAGGTCATGTCTGAAAAGGTTGTAGATCTTACCCAGGAGATCTACTGGACCAAAGAGAACAGTGAAAAGAAGCTGCTTGGAGGACCCAAGTGTGCACGTGGAGTTTATGCAGGGCGCAAAATATGTTAAACACTTTGTTCCATGCAGAAAAACGAAACACTCATCCACTGTAAAATGTCTTTCTCCCTTTTCAGTAACAATCAGTCCTCAAGGAAAGGTTGTAGTAAGATGAAGAAATGACACTTGACCAAAGTGTTGTGGATGGGAAAGAAGTGAACTCTATGAAGTCATAATGGATGGTATTGTTTTCCTGTATTCTGTGAAATATCTTTACGGAACTCTCTGCTCCTGCTATTGTTGTCCCTTTGCCTTTACTCCTCTAAGCTAATTTTATTCTAGTATCTCTCACTGAGTTCCCTATATACCTCTTGTTGGAGCCGCAAATGTATGTGTTGTAGTGCAGATCAGACACTGCATGGTTTTTACGCTAGTACTTTACATACTGCTGAGACTCAAAACAGTGTAAATCTGTGCATAGGCTGCAATCCTTTGCAGAGTTAGGCATGCACAAATCAATGGAAATCAGCTTGTTTAGGCACACCAAACTCTGTATAGAGCCAGCCTGCACATCTTGGCTATATACTAGCTCTGGTGTTGTTATTGCAAGGTTATTTTTAGAGCATACCAGGTCTGTAAAGCAAACCTGGGTTCTTTCCTACCTGAGTCATCCCCATCAAGCAGAAATGCTTCCATAGGCCAAATTAAGCTGTCAGCGACACCTATGCATACTTCCCAATTAAAGCCCTTTGGTAAATTTGCACAGGGATTAGAGTTTCATAAAGAGTTCTCTGGAGGCCAGAAATGAAATATCATCTGCACCTCTCCAGGACTCAGCTAGCACAGCTGCATGAGTTCTGCATGACTAAAGAGTATCAATGTTTGTTTTTGCTAAGATGGGACGCACACAGTACAATGAGATGTCTGCTTTCCAGCCTCTAGGTGACTCCTGTTAGACAACCTGTGGGGCTTAATGCTGACTGGAAATCAGTCTCTATATTTTGCAAAGATAGTTACAATAAAATGTCTTTTGATGACAAGCTGAGATTCAGGGTACATCTCTCTAGTAAAATGCAGCTTCTTAAAATGTATGGAAACTAAATTTCAGAGCTGCATTCAAAAATGTTGAATTTATGGCTTTGGACTTCAGTGTTTGTGATTGAAGGATGAGTTCACAGTGAAGCGGCTCTTTTCAAAAAGAGCATTCTAGATTTCATATGTGTAAGTTGGTGTTCACATTTGGTGTACAGTCAGAATTTCTGGGAGCTATTGATCTGTCAGCTTAACCTGTGTCCTAGTGAACTGATAGTTTCCTTAAGGAAGTTCTGAAGCCATGGAAAGAGAGAGATGGACTCTTATGAAATGAAAGGTGATTTTGATTTTAAAAATCTAGGAACAAATGGTAAACAATGTGGTTCCACAAAGAATCTATTACCATCTGTTTACCATGAGTTGTTTGATTGTGATTATTGGGGGGGGGGCTGGGGCATAAATTAGGTAGTGCTGTAGTTCTGGGTATGATCAGTCACTTTGTTGTATAAAAATTTTTAGAGCAGTCTTGTAATTTTTAGCAGCAAGACCGGTTAGGTTTATTCTGTTGCCAAGGAGTAGTGTAGACCTTTTCTGCCGTCTTCTGCACTCACGGTCTGAAGTCCAATGGAGACGGCCAGTGCGAGTTAAAATGACTGGGCAGCAGATTCCGGTGCTCTTGGGGAGGGGGAAGTTTAGCGGTGGGCCTAGGCGGGGCGGAAAAGGAAGGATGCAGAGAAATAGAATGGCTTGGCACCCTTCAAGCCTACGGCCTATCCCAAGGGTGGCTGGCAGTGGGGCCAGGATTGAAATCCCCCCTCTGTCATTGGTGTTGTGCAACGCCAGGTCCATTAACAACAAAACCACAACCCCAGGGGCCTTTGTGAGTGAACATCAGGCGGACCTGGCGTGCATGACCAAGACCTGGGTAAGGGAGGGGGAGATGGTGGCTCTCACCCAGCTTGCCCTGCCGGGCTACTCAGTCCTTCACCAATCACGGACTAGGGGGAGGGGTGACTATTTTCATTCGGGAGGCTTACTCCTTCAGGGCACTCCCAGCCGTGGAGATCTCGGGCCTAGAATGTATCGGTGTGATGCCGGAGGCTGAGGAGAGTATGGCAATTTGGCTGGTGTACTGACTGCCTAATGCACTGACCAATAGTCTGCTGTCCCTGCTGGAGGCCATATCAGGCTGGGCATTAGATCACCCTCGACTGGTTGTCTTGGGTGATTTCAGTGTCCATGCCGAGGACGTGACCTCCAGCCAGGCTATGGACCTGGTGTCGTCCATGGTGGTGCTGGGACTCTCGCAAGTTGTATTAGCCCCCACACATCACGCCAGTCACATGCTCAATCTGATCTTCGTGGTGGAGGTGACAGTGGACCAGATCACTGCTGAGGCTGTGCCATTGTCGGACCACCTGTCCTTGAAGGCCCATCTGAACATTCCACCCCAACCCTATGTAGGCAGTGAGCATATTTTTGCTCGCCTGCAGAGCCAAATGGACCCATAGCGGTTCCAGATGGCCTTGCGGGATCCAGGGTCCCCTGGCAGTTCGTTGGATTAGCTGGTGGAGGACTGGCATGCCTGGCTCTCCACAGCCATCGATGAGATCGCTCCCAGGCGTCCTCTCCATACCCATGTTAGGCACGCACACTGGTATACCCAGGAGTTGCGGCAGCTGAAACGAGAACTGAGATGGCTAGAGAGATGGTGGCGTCGCACTCGTGATGAGGTGTCAAGGGCATCTTATAGGACGTTTATGAGAGCCTATGAGATGGCAGTCAAGGCTGCTAAGAAAGATTTCTATGCGGCCGCGATTGCATCTGCGAGCTCATGCCCAGCCCAATTATTTAGTACAACTCGGACTCTGATGGACCTGGTACAGGGCAGGCGAAACGATAGAGAATTGGATATTGGCTGTGAGGCTTTTGTGAGCTTTTTCGCGGATAAAGTCCTGGCACTCCGCCGCAACCTCCCTGCCACAATTGAGACAGTGAGCGAACTCGAGGCCCCTTGCTGCACCTTCGGAACCGGGTTTAGAGTGTTTTAGTCCACTCAGCCTGGAGGAAGTCGACAGATTGCTTGTATCTGTACGCCCAACCACATGCGACCTTGATCTGTGCCCTTCCTGGCTCATTAAAGGGAGTCATGAGGGGTTGTGAGGCACACTGCGAGAGATTATCAACAAGTCCCTCTCTGAGGGACAGTTCCCTGGTGCGCTCAAGGAGGCGATGGTCCGCCCTCTCTTAAAAAAGCCATCGCTGGACCCAACCGAATTGGCCAACTATCGGCCGGTGTCCAATTTGCCCTATTTGGACAAACTTATAGAGAGGGCAGTGGCGCTGCAGCTACAGGGCTTTCTGGATGACACTTCTATCCTAGATCCCTTCCAGTCCACCTTTCGCCCGGGTCATGGGACCGAGATGGTACTGGTCGCCCTGACTGACGATCTCCAAAGGAATCTGGATCAGGGTGGCATGGCAGCATTGCTGTTGTTAGATCTGTCAGCCACATTTGACACGGTCGCCCACCAGCTGCTGGCCCACCGCCTCGCCAACATGGGGATTCAGGGGCTTGCCTTACAATGGTTTGCCTCTTTCCTACAAGGTCGGGGACAAAGGGTGGCGATCGGGGATCAGTGGTCCCGTAGACACCCTCTTGAGTGTGGGGTGCCTTGGGGGGCAGTGCTGTCCCCGATGTTGTTCAACATCTATATGTGCTCCCTTGCCCAGATTACCTGGAGTTATGGGCTTGGGTGTCATCAATATGCAGATGACACCCAGCTCTATTTGATGCTGGGCGGCTGGGTGGGCTCTAGTCCTGCTGAACTGTATTGGGCGTTGCAAGCTGTGGGTCTGAGTCGGGTCGGTTCAGGTTTGGGGCTCCCTCTCCCGACCTTCGATGGGGCACTGTTGGTGCCAGCGTCGAGGGTTAGGAGTTTGGGGGGTGCTCCTGGACTCATTAACAATGGAGGCCCAGGTGGCAGCCACTGTCAAGTCAGCCTTTTACCATCTTCAGCTGGCGCCGCAGTTGGTTCCCTTCCTCAACGATCTGGCCATAGTGATCCATGCGATGGTCACCTCGAGGCTAGACTACTGCAACGCTCTCTACATGGGGCTGCCTTTGTCACAGATCCAGAAGCTGCAGCTAGTGCAGAATGCGGCAGCCAGGCTGCTGATGGGACTCATTAGGAGGGACCATATCCAGCCTGTGCTGAAGGTGCTGCACTGGCTGCTGATAGCGTACTGGATCCATTTCAAAGTGCTGGTTCTCACCTACAAAGCCCTATATGGCCAGGGTCCAGCTTACCTAAGGGACCACCTTTCCCCATATGTTCCCCCAAGAGCACTATGGTCTGGGGCACAACATCTTTTGGTTGTCCCAGGGCCCAAGGACATCAAGTTTGATGCAACCAGGGCCAGGGCCTTTTCTGTGGTGGCTCCTACCTGGTGGAATGAGCTCCCAGGGGAGATCCGGGCCCTGCGGGAACTTATGTAGTTCCGCAGGGCCTGCAAGATGGAGCTTTTCCGCCAGGCTTTCGAGTAGGAGCCGCTGCACCGCTGCACCGCCACTGTGATGTCAACTTAGATGGTGCAGTGAGATGGCCCTGGGAAGAAGAAGACCAGAAGAGTCGGCAATACTGGGAGAGCTAGCTGGAATATCATCTGGAACTGTGTAGGGATTGGAAGATCTTTGGACCCTATCTTGGTTTTAATAATCAACTGTAGTCGAGCACTGATATTTTAAATTGGAATGGATGGAATATTTAATTGAGTTTAAGTGTTTTACCATGGCATACGCCTCTTGTTAGCCACCCTGAGCCTACGGGGAGGGTGGGATATAAATATGAAAAATAAAAAATAATAAAAATAAAAATAAAATAAAATGCCACAGGAGATGTTGGACTGTTTGTGCCATCTTGCTTGGATTGTTTAAATTGTTTAATTATTTTTATATTATCAGTTTTATTGTTAATTGATATGTTGTGAGCTGCTCTGAGCCCACTTGTGAGGAAGGGTGGGATAACAAACAAACAAATAAAGACCCATGAGGATATAAGCTTGTAGAAGGGAACTTTTCCACCTCCCACTGAGTCTCATGGAAGAATGCTTGTGGGGAGGAGGTCAGGGAACCCTCTTGAACAGTGGGGGTCTTTCAGTGGAAGGGGAAGCCTTTGGTTTGGTGTGATGGTTAGAGCAATGCTCCCACTAAGCTGTGGAGTCTTGTCAGCAAAAATTCTACTTTGTGAGCTAGTGATGTTAAAGTTATGAGTGAGTGATTTGGCTACCACATAAATTAGTTTGCTCTGGAGCCATCCTTCCTGGACTAAGACAAAAATGTATGAGCTGGAGGCTAAAAAACTGTGAGCTAGCTTACACTAATTCAGCTTAGAGGGAACACTGTTTAAGAGCAGAGGACTCTGATATGGAGAACTGGGACTGATTCCCCACTCTTCTACATGTAGCCAGCTGAATGACCTTAGGTGTGTCACAGTTCTCTCAAGAGCAGTTCCCTCAGACCTCTCTCAACCCCACCTACCTCACACGGTGACTGTTGTAAGGAGAGGAAGGGAAGGAGATTGTAAACGACTCTGAGACTTCAAGTGAAGGGCAGGTTATAAATCCAACTCTTCGTGTTCTTCTCCTCCTCCTTATTTCCTCCACCAATGGAAATGCTATTCTCCCCCCCCCAACAATTTTATTGACATTTTTAAAAACAATTACATGTACACAAAAGGGGAAAGTCTCAGAATTAACAAGTGACACATTAGATAAATACACTTAAACACCATTAACTGCTCTTATTGAGAACCAAGAGCTATAAAGTAAAACCAGATGAATTAATTGCAACATAAGACGGTCTCTTGCTTAAATAAGGACCATTTTTCACAAATCAACTGTTCCATATCCATTTTTTCTGTAAACAGAAACCATTTATCTATAGGGTTGTACAGATCAACTAATAAGTTTGACCTTTCTGTGTATACAGAAAATTTTTCTAGGGTAAAATAGTCCCAAACCTTCAAGTACCGCTGAGACACTGTCGGTGGGGAACTATCCTTCCACCTCTGAGCAATCACTGCCTTAGTGGCTGTAAGTAGAATCAAAATTAAATCTTTACGGGCCTTCAACAGTTGGTCGGTTAGCCCTATATTCAATAGAATCACTACGGGATCAAAGGGCAAAGAATATCAGTTATATCATGAATAGCCTGTAGTATTTGTTTCCAGTAATTAGATTTATAAACGCAGCTCCACCATGATAGAATGAGCCCAATGGAAATGCTGTTCTGCTATTATATACATGCCATTATACCAAATAATGAACAACACCTCTGGATCCAAAGGTTCAAGAGACATTTCTTCTGATATTACATTGGAATTAATTTTTACAACTTCCATCCGCACCTTGAAAAAAGGATGTGGTGATTAAGCGTGCCGAGACTTCTGCTGTAGCTATACATACCAAGTTTTATCTTACTACATCAGTTTTTACCGCAACTGTCCCTTTGTTTTCTGTTTTTCATTTTTCTTGAGCCTTTTGAAAAAGATCTTGAACTAGAGTTTGAATCTGGAACTTCTCAACTTTCATTTAAAAATTTCATTTTTCAAGAATTTGTATTTTTACATTCTCTCCCCTGAAAATCTATGGGGATGGAGCTGATATTTGAACATGAAATGCAGAATTGTGTCTTGAACATGTGCACTTCCATAACATATGAAGCTGCCTTAAGCTGCCATATCCTCTAACTCAGGGCCAAACTAGATGTGATGGCATCCTCATGGTGGTCATGAGGATACTAATGCCAGTTTAAAGTAATTTTAAAATGCAGTGGGAGCCCAACCCTGATCATTGTGCAATATGGAGCTCTTGTATGTTTTCAAGTGGCATTGTGCAATATGGAGCCCCATGTATGTTTTCAAGTGCCAAAACAGCCATAGGGGCATGTGGCCATTTTGGCATTGGATAAGAGCCTTCAGCCTGCCATACTGCAGGCCCAGTCAGGATTGGGCTCTCATAGCATTTTAAATTATGTTTCATTGGTGATAGCATTCTCATGGTGGCCACAAGGATGCTGTCATTTCTAGTTTGGCCCTCAGTATTGTCTACTCAGATAAGCAGTGGTTCTTTGGGATCTCAAGCATGTCACCCATACCTTGGTAGCTCAGATCCTTTAATGGGAAATAGCAGGGAATGAACCTAGGATCTTCTTTATGTAAATGTATGAACTCTTGAGTGTTCAGCAGAGTTAATCATGTTATGAATTCAGAATGTTGAATGAGTAAACCGAATATTTCAGTTTGCTTGGCCAGTGGCATGTTCTTAAATGCATTTTGCAAACATCCATTTGGCAAATATGTCTCAGATTCAGACACTCATCTGGCAAACAAATGAGCATCTTCCAGCCCATTTCTTATACCAGCCAGCCTTGGAATGGTAATATGAGAAACAGCTCATTTAAGACAAATGGAGAATATTGAATTATAACGTGTGTTAGGCCCTGAACTGTCTTTCAAGCTTTGGAAAATCATTCCCACAGAAATTGGTGTTCAATATAAAATGGAGAAAGAATATGCAGACTGAGTAAGACAGCTGAGGGAAGAAGAGTGTTATAGTAGAAACGTTTATTCATTTGAATCCCTTCCTTTCCCTTAAAGAGATCTGAGATACGCTGTAAGCCGAGAGGCAGTGATTTGCCCAAGGCTGTGTAGGGATCTGAATATGGGTTTCCCACATCCAAAATCAATATCCTAGACACTGCAGTGCACAAACATCCAAAACACTCATTCAGTTCGTATTTTCAGTTTAGTTCATGGTAACCACACTTTTCATTCAGACTAAAGAAACATGCTTCCACACAAAAGCTCATACCCAGAATAAAACTTTGTTGGTCTTAAAGGTGCCACTGGACTTAAATTTTGTTCTTCATTCAGACTGTGATGAGTTCTGACCATGTTGTCAGGGGATGACCCAGCCATGGGCTGAATAGAGTGGATTGATCAGCTTTGGTCACCCGTTCATGCTGAGCTTGGCCTGTAGTATCAGCTTGCATACAATGGCTGAACTTTTAGCAATGCATCTGGAAGTCACCACAGGATTATCGAAAATAGTGGTCTGAAATCATCATATGAATAAGACTCAGCTTGGTGCTGCCAAACATTGACATTTATATTTTGGGATAAACTGTTATTTTGAAGACCTGGTCTATACACGAGGTGATAAAATGCCTTTCTTTAATGTTACTCCATGTAAAAAATTCCTTGCAATTTATAATCTAGCACATGAGGAGGAAAGATCATAGCTCAGGCTTCTCTGTGGTGTGCTAGTTTTCTACTGGAAGGGAGATTGGGTTTTTTTTAACATCAGGAAGCATGGCGTAGGATGGGTTGTGGTCCTCTCTCCAGCTATGCTGAGCACCTAAGAGGCTTGATCCCTGATGGCCACAGCAATGGGTGTTAACCCATGTTTCTTTCTCTACCCTCCCCTGTGCCTTACTCCTTCCAGTATCAAGAACTAAGGTATAGTATGCCCTCATCAACTGCCTTCCAACCCTCTTTTAACTTCAGTGCTTTTATCTGCACTGGTTTTGGCCCCACCCCAACCCTTCTGCAATAGGATCTTATCCTCGTCCCAATATCGGCTTGGCCCAGTGCTTTCATCTTCCCTGGGCGCTTCCCTCTTAAAGTCTCAGTCTGGCACATAGCCTCACCTCAGCTGTAGTTAGTCAGGCCTGGCCTCCTAGAGATCATCTTGCCACTAACCAGCCTGTCACTGTTTGTTGCATCTCCCACCTGATTCCCCCTCCTGTCATCAGGGTAAGAGTTGGGGGAGTTCTTAAAGGATCGACCCTACTGGAAGACCCTGGCACCAGTGTCAGTGCCTCCCCCTTCCAAAGCAGCTACCAGTTGGGTGCGGGGGCAGAGCTGGCATCCCTGACAGAGCACTGAAAATGTGACATCCCACTTTCAGTTTGAAATAGTACAGTTCATGCTATCTCCCCTGAATTCCACCACTTCATCACTTCATTCCATTACATGTGGAAGAATGAGGTGGTAGATGCTTAGCTGGTAGAACAAACTGCACCACAAACCTGTAGGTGGAGGATCTTGGGTCACCTTTTTGAATGCTCACTTACAGGTAAATTCCCTGCAAATCCAAAACCAGCACTGCAAGCAAAAAAGGAGGCAGAACCTCACTCCCTGTTGTGCTGGTTTTCTTTGTGCAAGGAGTTTTTTCTTAATGGAAAAGAACATTCAGAGCGGGAATCCACTACCTGCAGATTGAAATGGTGAAGTCCATTCCACCCCTTTCCCGCCTGTGTGAATCAGGCCTAAATTCTTATTGTACTGTACTTGGCTGTGGAGTCAAGCACTGCTGTTGCTGATCACAGCAGTAGCAGATCACAGAGTAGGCACTGTCTGTTACTTAGAATGGATGCAATGTTTGCCTAAGGGGCTTCAAATTGATATTGCCTGGTATGGGAGGAGAGGTGAAGTACTGATATATAGTGAGAATGGGGTAGAATGGGTCAGGGGCCATGAAGCTAAGGAAAAGTGGAGGTGGCTTGGAATAGCTGAAGACATATGCATCGAGAAGGCATCTGAAGGAAGGCAGAGAAGCAGAGGGGTGAAGGAATCTGTTATGTATTGGGCTGGAATCTCCCAGGTCTGTCCATAAGAGACAGGCTGAGCCTGAAGTAATAGAATTCTACTGCTCCAATAGAGTGTGAAAGGGTGAACACAAGTATCAGGTTCAAAGGAGACCCACATCCGGTTTCCCTTCTTTTTCTGGCCCAAACTAGCATTGTTCTGTTAGAAAACTTGTGTTTGTGAAACCCCTCCCAGCCTTCAGTGCAAAAACGCTGGAAGCCAAAATCAAAGCACAGTCTTTTATTTGGAGTTTATCACTGGCTATTGTCCTTATCAAACAAAGCCCTTTCATCAGGGCTTCTTTAACACACTTTATTTCTCTTTTATTTTGCTTTGAAATAAGCTGGGCAACAATTAATTTCAGAGAGAGAGAGAGAGAAAGAGAATTCAACAAGGATCTATTACTACTCTCGGCTTCTATTGCTGTAATGAAAATCTATTTCCTTTCCCTTTTGTGTCCCATATAATTTAATGCCCATTTTATTAATGGTCTGAAATAATTACGGAACCTTTTGTGATTCTCAAGTATGTTTCATTTAATTGTGCAATAAACGCCTAATCTCTTCCTCCATCTGAAGCTATTATGGCATTAAAATTAACAATTATGCAGCAGCGCGCCCGGGTCCATAGAAATCACTCCAGATAACTAGACATATATAAATCATTCATGAGAACAATTTCTGAAAAGAGACGAAGGGAGGGGGCGAAATTGTGTAGAGAATGACATTGGGAAGCCAAGGGCCTGCTCTGTAAGAAGATAGCAACACCTTACAAAAATCTTTTTTCTACTTTCCTTTTTTTGTTATTATTATTTTACTAATTGTGTTATGTGGCTTGTGCTCTCCTTCTCTCCCCCCCTTCTATTAGCCTGACAGATATTTTCAGAATTAATTAACTGTTAGCTCAGAGGATAAATTTTCATTATCAATTTTCTCCCCTTCTTCTTCTTCTTCTTTTCTTTTATAGTTTGTCTTTCTCTTTCAGCCCAGCAATTACACTCTCCGCCTTTCACTGGCAGGTCCTGTTCTGTAGGAGGTAATCCAAATGGGGAATGTGCGTTTTCTTTTAGCCCCATTCACTTCCCTTCTTCTACCTTTTGTGGGATTTAATAACCATGGCTGATAGGCGTACCGTGGACAGAGAGGTTAAGTTTGTTGCCTCAGCACTTTGCTGACAGGAGGCAGCACAGAAATCCAGGAACATCCGGGCAGCCCTTTCAGGGTGAAAGTGCTTGCAAGTTACCACAGCCAGACTCCATTCCACTGTATCCCTCCAGGATGAGCTTTCACTTCGGAAACTCAATGAAATAAACTTTTCTGAATTTCTGGAAATTTGGATGCAGCAGAATCTATGGATGCCACACCTTCTGTATAACAAAGGTTGAGTCCACTGGCACCTTTAAGACCAACAAAGTTTAATACTGGGTATAAGCTTTTGTGTGCACACACACTTCTTCGGATATGTTATCCTTGTCCAGCTGTTCACTTTTACTGCATCTGCTGTTCACAGTTTCATCATTTCTTCAGTGCAACTGGTGCCAAGTTCTGTATTTGGCAGGAAATGTCTATTATCAAGTAGCTGGAGCCAATACAGTTTGTTGGCTTTTTGCCTTCTGAACCTGCATTACGCAAGAGAAAAAACTGAAATCCATCCTTCTTTTTTTTAGAGGGATGTGCACCATGTTGAAGCTCCTCTTACTTTTCTTTAAAAGAGTGTGTCCTGTGTTGAAAAGGAATGTGTCCTGTGTATGTTCACCACCTGGGTCCTAAAGCAGTATAATCCTGAGAAGGCTGTGTCAAAAAGAGGCTCCAGCAGTTTGGAATTTGGGATAAAGTGTGACAGAAGGTAACCTGTTTTCACATTTTTACTTTTGCTAACTTCCTTACATCATAAGCAGCCCAGCCTCTATCTTGCCAAACCGTTTTTTCCAAAATATGAGTTGCTATACATCAGCTGTCACTGTATTGAATTTGGGTCTCCCATCTCCTGCTGCAGAACTGGGCTACACAGTCTGAACTGAAAGAAACACAGAGGGCAAAGCTGCAATTTCCTATTACTATTTAGTCCCTAATGTTTCAATTAAGAAAATTTTAATTCTTTTTTTTTTTTAATTGGGCATGTGTTTGCACCTGGAAGTCATGTTGACCTCTGGTGACTGACCCCTATTGGGGACCTGGAGGATATTCAGAGAGGTGGCTGAATAAATAAAGCCTGCCTCTGTCCTCCTGACTTGGTATTCCAAGGAAGTCTCCCATCGAAGTACTAACTGCAGTGGGCCTTACTTAGTTTCCGAGATCTGATGAGATCAGGTTTGCCTGGGCTATCCAGGTCAGGACAAGAAAGTTTCAATTCTTGTTGAATAACACAGGCAATTTTAAAACCAAGAAAGTGGTTTCTTCTCCATTTCTACCTCTTAAATTCTGAAAAAAATATTTGTTTCCTTCAAGTTTCAGTTAAGGGAATGCTGGAGTTTAATGCCTTGCTATAGAAAGTGCCAAACGTTTGAAAGTGTGTGTGTGGGGGGACTGGAGGGGCAAAGTAAGGGCTGAACTATATGTAAAGAAAAACAGCATGGTAGAGTCTATCTGGGATTAAACCACTTCAGAATGTACTTCGGGAATCATCTGTGAATACTTTCTCAGATCAAAAATCCCTTCCTATGGCCTACGGTTATGTCAGAGAAAGGGGCTTTGTCCTTGCCTTTTCCATGTTCATTTTTAAACTTAAAAAAAAAATGAAGAAGTGCAAAAATGCATTCTGAAGTGGGATCATCCCAGGAGGGGATGTTATCATGTGGCCTTTCTGAATGTATAAATTGGTTCTAAGTTGCCTACAGTTTATTGTAGGGTTTCTGCCCATTGTTCATCTCTGCTCTGCTCTCCTCTGGCCTGCTGCTGCAGATTTAAAGAAATAGTGCATCTGTCATAGCACAGAGAGCTTCTGTATAGCCATAAATACATGGGGTTTTGGCATTCTGCCACTGCACACAGTACACTGGAATGCTTGTGATAGTATCTGGCTGTGATGGCATTGACATGGCACTGGCTTTGGCAGGATACCGCAGTGACAGAGTACTGGCAGAGGATGACATTTGCTAGCCACACCATTGGCGGCATTGTCAGAAAGAAGGGCAGCAGCACAGTGATACACAGAGGGATTTTATATTTGTTGTTTGTTGTCCTGTTATCAAGTTCACCAGTGGCTGAGATCACTGCTCGTCTAGGTGAAATGACTAAGAGTGTGACAGCATCCATGGGTTGAACCCATGGATACTGCTGTTTTGAAGGCATTTAAAAATGCTCTGAGGGCCCAATCCTAATTGGACCCACAGCATGGTGGGCTGAGGCACTCTTTTTCTCCCCCCACTGCCTTTTCAAGAGCCAAAACTGCCTCATAGCAGGGAAGTGCAGCCATGAGGGAGAACAAGAGCACCTCAGTCTGCCGTGCTGCGGACCTGATCAGGATTGGTCCTTGGGCCATTTTTTAAATGGTCGCTGCATTCACAGGTCAGACCTGTGGATGCTGCCATGTCTAGACTGGCCCTAATGCTGTGGCAACTAGATGTTTTCACTGTCTTTGTAATCTTTGCTCCAGCACAGCCCCCAGGCTCTCAGATAGCCACCGCCTGGTCTGGCACAGCTCCTGGGCTGCTTTGTCACTGTCGTGGTTCCTAGGCTTTCGGCAGCCGCTGCCTGGCGCAGCCACCAGCTCTCCGACAGCTGCCTTCTGGTGCAGTTCTAGGGCTGCTTCATCGCTGTCGCAATCCACGGGCTCTTTGGCAGCCCCCACCTGGTGAGGCCCCTGGGCTGCTTCACCACTGCTGACGTCGTCATCAGGCCCGCCATGGCTCCCAGGCTCCAGCACACTGAGGTAAGAATGAAATACTCTTTCATGCTTTGGGGGGGGGGATTTAAACCCTCCCTGGTGTATTTTTTTAAAACATTTCAGATTTTTCTGCAAACCTGAGGAGTGTCCCAAGTTTCCTGAAAAATCTGCTTAGCCTCTGTGTGGACCTGATCTGTGGATTTAGCTATCTGCAGATATGGGCCACAGGTGGCTATTAGAATATAAGATACTATATAGTAAATACTTATATACTGTATACCTAAATCCGTGGATCGGGGTCACACAGATGCTAAACCGATGTTTCTGCGAACTTGAGGGTCCCCCTCAAGTCTGACTTTAAAATCTGACTTTAAAAAAGAAAACAGTGGAGGGTTTCAATCCCCCCCAAGTAAAAAAGTGTTTGCTGTGTAAGCACAGAGAACATACCTCAGGCAGTGCAGCAGGCAGGGAGCCATGCTGGTCTCAGTGACAGAGGCATGGCAAGCCAGGAGCCCCAGTGAGCCCAGCATTGGTGGAGGAGGACGCCAGACTCCGGAGCCACACCAGGCTTGGCATGGGGGAAGATATGGGATTCCCCCTCCCTGGAGCTTGTGATGAATTCTCCCCCTGTGAGTATCACAGGTCCTCACCTGTAAAGTTCCAATTAAGTTAAGGTATACCTGTACGAGCCATAGTAAAGTAATCTGCAGTGATGTATTTTGATACCCTACCTGCAGTGTCTTTCTTGACACTTTTCAGTGCCATCCTCTACAGAGTTACTCCAGTTTAAGCCCACTGAGGTGCTATTGAACTCATAACTAGCTCTTCTGCTGCAGACCAGACCAGCTACCCTCCTGAAACTATTTGCATAGACTTGCACTGTTAATGGGAAACCTCATTTTGGGTTTTCTGTAAAACAAAAAAGGGTATGATTTAGTTGAAGTCTTGGTGATGCTTCTCTCAGTCTTTTCTCTAAGGCAGGAATTCTTAAATTTCATCATAATGAACCTCTTGAAGGCAGAAAAACAATCAGTACTGAGAAGGTTCAAGTTTAAAATCTGTTGACATAAATGGAACTTCAAAGATGGCTATAGCAGTCTCTTCTTAGAAGGATATAACAGTGTTGACATGGCCAAAGTTAATTTCTATTGATATAGTGGGTCTTTGCAGCTTGTATGGTGTCAGAGAGACCAGTCAGGAATCCTGATAGCTTTGCTTGTTAGTGCCACACATTAATTGCCATTTAAAATCCTCCCTCAAAGTTTTACCTGATATCTCACAACAGCAGCAACTAATAGATATACAATCAATGCAATCCTAAGGAGAGTTACACTCATCTAAGCCCACTGAGGTAAAGCTGATAAATCCCATTATTTCTAGGTAAAATAAAGTGGCCATTAAATTGTGCTAAATGACTCCAAGATTAAATTAGAGGTGACTGGAAAATACAATATTATATGTAGCCTTGTATAGCATTTTCATTAAAGGCTTTGGAAGAGGCAGCCATTTGTTATTATATTAAATATGACTATGCTGTATTCTCCAGTTTCATATTCTGAGGTTGAAATTAGTAATGGAGGAGAGAAGAGTGATGTAAGCTTCTTTGGGTCTCCATTGGGGAGAAAGGTGAGGTATAAATGAAGTAAATAAATAAATATTTTTCAAAGGTAGAAATCTCTTCTCCAAAGCATTTTGCTTCTATGAACATTCACCTTTTTTCTACTGTATTGTGCTGTTGTTATTCCTAGTCACTGCCACTTTGGTACCTCCTTTCCAGATACTACTTTCTCCTGCCTGGGTTGGTCACATGGATGATCCCAGCCAATCAGAGATCACAATGCAATGGCATGACTTCACAATTATACATATCCAAATTTGGCTGCAGGCAAATTAATTCAATTGACAGGGAGAAAGAGAAAGCAAGAAAAGAAATGTGAACGATGAGTTAAACATTTTTTTTTACAAAAGTGCCAAAAATGTGCCAGAAAGGGAGGATGGGTGTCTTTTGACATTGCAGAAAACTTCCATCCCCTAAAGGATGATTCATTAAAGCTCAGCAGTATGAATAAAAAAACTTCGTAATAACTAAGGCAGAAACTATATGAGGTATATCAGTTGCTTTGTACATCTTTTTTTGGAGAATGTGGCTAATAAATATCCTAAACAAGTAACAAATTTCATAAATTTCTGGACAGAAAGAGTTAAACATGGATAACTTGATACAAATCTGACCAACTTCAATTAGACATCTTCAGTAATACCACATCAGAAATAAAAATATCATCCAGGAGAAATCTATAATTAGCAGAGTCCAGGAGAGAAACAGCCTTCATCAAAACCCACAATGAGCATAGTTCAAAAGCTGAATATTCAAATTAAAATTCCAAATTCATTCAGTGACCTCCCTCTTTGCAGATCAATAGAAAGAGGGACACACATCTCCTTTGATACATCTCTACTACGTAGAGTGTCCTTTAACTAAACAGGGTCAAAAACCATAAATGATTACTAGAGATGATTTGACAACTGCACAGCTACATTAATTTTAAAAAGGCATTAATCCATTTAATAGAGTTGGAGGGGGGAAACTACATCATTATAAACTGGAATAGAAAAAATAAAGAGGAAAATGGCATTTACAGCTAAACTTTAAGAAGAGAGCTTGAAGCATGGCAGACTGAGCAATGGATGCCAAAATACTCTATTTGGAGTAAGATCCTACAGTGCATGGGGAATCAAAGTTCAAGTTTTAGTATGAAATACAGAGCCAAGGAAGACATTTCAAAGGCAAAGGGGAACACTGCATGTCAGAAATGTTAATTAATCCCCCTTTTCCTTCTCCCATTAGTTTTGTGAATCTACAAAACTTTTAGGGGAGTTTAGTTAGACATTTATGAACGGCTGTTGGACCCAAACCATACACTTTTTGCAAATATAGCAAAAGCTCCCAATTTAAAAATAATTATTTTGGATCTGAATTGGTGGAAAACCTTCCAGGGTACATGTTTTCTTCTGAGGCAAAGAGTTCGTGAGTTGTGCCTTTTAGACAAAATGGTGGTGGATGGAGATCTCCCACTATTACTGCTTCAGAGGGTGTACTCTCTACATGGGCTGCCCTTGTCCCAAATTCAGAAGCTTCAGCTGGTGTAGAATGCTGCAGCCAGGCTGTTGTTGGGCCTCACCATGCAGGAGCACATCCAGGCTGCACTGAAAGCACTGCATTGGCTGCCTATAGTGTACCAAATTCACTTCAAGGTGCTGGTTCTTACCTTTAAAGCCTTTTATGGTTCGGGGCCTACATACCTGAGGGACTGCCTTTCCCTACATGTCCCCCAGAGACCACTGCGTTTGGGGTCCCAAAACCATCTGGCCCTCATGGGTCCCAAGGATGCCAAGCTGGCCTCAATTAGGGCCAGGGTCTTTTCAGTAGCAGCTCTGCGCTGGTGGAATGAGCTCCCAGAAGACACCAGGGCCCTGAGGGATCTTTTATAGTTCTGCAGGGCATGCAAAATGAAGCTCGTCCACCAGGCATTCAACTAAGGAGCCACACCAAATGAATTTAAGACCCTGTGCCCTATTACCATCACCAACAGCCTGTATGCCACCAATATGAACTGACATCAAATGCTGACTGTATCTCATTGAAATGGTTTGCTACTACTGCCACACCAATATTACACAAATGGCTTACTAGCACTTTATGTTGTGTTTTATATTTATGCTATGTTTTATCTGTTTTAAAACTTTTATGTAAGCTGCCCTGAGCTTGTTTTGACGGGGAGGGTGGGGTTTAAATCAAATCAATCAATCAATAAATAATACCCCAATGAAATCCTTCCCTTCCCTTCCCTTCCCAAACCCCACCCTTCCCTGGCTCCACCCCCAAAATCTCCAGTTATTTTCCAACCTGGAGCTGGCAACCCTATGAAAAGGGTATTTTGAAAAAGGAACAACTACTTAGTGCTTTTATGTGAGATTTCAGATTCTGAATCAGGAGTTTTCTTTCACATAGAGATGATCCTTTTTCACTACTGATCTCCTGAGGTGAAGAAGTATCCGTTCCTCTCTGTAATGATGATCTGAGATTAAGCTCTTTAACATTTTTATTGTTAGGGACCAAAAAGGTCTGATTCACACATCATAGTCTATGTAGCTTGTGTCTGGGTTCCCCACTTTGTCTTTCAGATTCCCATCAGTTCTCATGCACAGGGTGGCAAGAAGAGGCTTCTGTCTTCCCCCATGCACTGGTTTGACATGAATCAACTTTGGGAGGGTGCTGTCTGCCCCACTGTGTCAGGGTTTCGTGCGCAGCAGAGCAGCTCCCTCCAGGTCAGAAAAACAACATAGAGGTGGGAAGACTGAAGGTCCTCATCCTCATGTTCTGCAGTCCTGAACAGGGGAACTGAAGAGAACCTGCAGTTCATGTCTGAAAGAAAGTCAGAACGGGGAACTGAGACACACAGGCTCTGTAGGCTATAGCATTCTCCCATCTGCCTGAACTTTGAGAAGAGGCATCCCTGTTTGGAAATTCCATCCCAGTTGGGCCTGTAGCCAGGATTTTTTTAATTGAGGGGCCTTTAAATAAGTTGTGGGCACCCCTGTATCCCCCCACACAAATACCCCAAGCAAGCAGTCCTGCTTCCACCCTTCCCTGCAACTAGCCAGGCACATGCTCTCTCTTTTTAAAATAGTTGCACCAAATTCTTGCCAACTGGGCTGGAGGGAGAGATGGCTTCTGTGCATTTTTCTTTCCTTTTTTCCAAATTAAACCAACTTGACACTTCTCCCTTCCCTGATTTATTTGTGGGAATGAGAAGGCGAAATCGCCAAGAAGCCCTAAACATGTTTCCTCCCCAGTAAAGTCCCACCTATCCTCTAGGTCAAGAAGATCATGACCTCAGAGCCAAGATGATCCCAAAAGCTCCCGTTCCAGGGGCACAACACGTCCCCATCAAATTGGGGCTGGCTTTGGGGATCTGCACCTCCAGAGTCCAGACCTGAGATGCCCCACTGTAGCTATGGGCCTGATCCCAGTTGGGTCTGTGTGAGAAGCTTCATCCAGAAAACTGGTTCCCACTGAAACTAACAGAACCACTATTGGAATGATTTCCTAATAGGCCTGCCTTTACCTCCAGAATCAAAGTATCCAGCTCAAAGTTTTAAATTAGCAAATCACTCTGAATCGGCCTTTTTAAAGCACACTCCAACAAAGTACCTCAGGTTTGTCCTTCACTTGATGTTTATGGTTAAAAATCATGTTGTCTTATAAAAGAACATCATTAAACAATAAAGAATATTTTGTTAGTGTTATGATAGTGCACCCACATGGGTAATTTTAAGACTCTTTCTTGACACATTTGCTTATTAACTTAGAAGGCTATATGTCTGTAACATGAGTGATGGGACAAGTTGGGGGGTGTTGTGCCTAAAAGTCATGTCTATTCAGCTACTCACTGCTTCCTTAAACTAGTGAGCTTGAGGAAAATTCTAACATAAGTTTTGTAAGCTGACATGATCTGCATGAGAAGAATAAAGACTAAATTAGATGTTATAGGGACATTATTTATATTTGATATGGTCAGTGGGAGGTCTGATATTAACAAGAAAATGAATGCATGGGAGAAGGACACTATATATTTAGACTTCACTTTTCTCATTGGAGGAATTGCAAATAGTTTATAATGCCATGTAGGTAAACCAGTAAACAAGGAAACAAACAGGACATGCCCAAGGTATAGTTGTTGAACTTTCTGGCTGGCTTGTTTGAAGAGGAGTTGTACCTGTGGTCATGCCCCAGATTTATAGGGTACCTGAAGCAGGAAGAGAAAGACCTGTCTTCATTGGTAAGACATTCTTCCTACTCCTTCTCTTCCTGATAAACTAAACTGTCCCATGCCATGCTTCTTAGGCACTTTGCTTCTTTCCTGGTTCTGCTATCAGAGAAAAGTTGCTGCTGCACATACTTTACTATTAAAGTAGAACCTGCAGATACTCCACTTTATATGTAAGGGGCACATGAAAACAAAAAGTGCATTACCATTATGCCCAATTCAGTCTTTACTCAATGGCCAGGCACAAAAGTGCATAGTTAAAATTTCAAGTACCTAGTTGCTTTTTAGATTATTCACAGATACCACCTAAACAGGAACTGACAGATAGCTAGAAACTCAACAGTTTTTTTCCGGTACACCTTCTTTTAGCATGCAGTATATTGGGCTTTTTATTGACTTGTTTTGTTCTTACGTTGTTAATTTAGTGTACGCTTAAGATCAATGCTCCCTCTAAGCTGTGTGGAGTCCTGAGAGCAAAAATTCTTCTTTGTGAGTTACCAGCATTAAAGTTGTGAGCAGGTGATTTGGCTACTGCATAGATTAGTTTGCTCTAAAGCCATCCTTCCTGAGCTAAGAGAGAAATGTGTGAGCTGGAGGCTAAAAAACTGTGAGCTAGCTCACACTAACTCAGCTTAGAGGGAACACTGCTTATGATAGTATGATATTGGTTTTACATGTAAGCTGCTTTGAGCAGGATTCCGGAGAGGTGGCATATAAAATTCCTAAATAAATAATATTGAACCGATTTGATGTTTATTCTCTTCATTACATATTGAATAAATGCCTTTTTTAAAAAAGTGCTTTGTAAGGAACACCTTGAAGTGCTGCTCCTGGGAGATGAAAGACTCCCAGGAATAGCTTGGTGGGGGGAATCAGAGGTTTCCTGTAGAAGGGGGTTAATAAAAATTGCCCCCTTCTTGCACCCATGGAAATCTAGGTGGGATCCAAGTCATAGTCATCATTGCAGTCAATGCCAATTGTGACAGAACAGAAGGAATGATATGTGAGACATGTCTACCATTGTGAGAAACAGGTGACATTTTCTCTAAACCATCGCTACTTCCTATGCACCTCCTGTTTGCTGGTTTTGATTGATGGGAGTGATGCGATTGTCTTTCCCTGTCCCCCATGCCCATCCATTCATATACATCCTAAGGGTGTGTATTTGGTAAAGCCGAACCAAACCCACCCCCCCCCGGTGTCTTTTCGGCCTTTTTGGAGTATTCAGCGTACCGAATCAGATTCCCTGATCTGATTTGGCTGCCGAATATTGGCTGCCAAATACTGAATGCCAGGGGCGGGGGGTTCGGTTGTTTTCACAATTGGCAAATACAGGCTCTGGGAGGCTTTAAACTTTAAAGGGCTCCACTTACCTTCTTTTTCCTGCCATTTTTGTCTCCCACCCTTTTATACTGCAGAGATCCTCAGATTGACGTGGGTCCTGTTGGATTTGAGCACTGACTGCCACAGTGACACTGGTTCTGGTGGGCACATTGCACTGGTTCTGCTGCTGGCCTTGCAAACATGCCCCTTCACACCACCACACCTTACTTACTTTCTATTGCAGAGATTCTCGGGGAGACACTGCTGCCTGCTTTTTTCCTCTTCCATAGGAAACAATGGAGGATTGGGGCAACCTCTTTGAATGTCCCTAGAATTGGACCCCCTGGTCCAATCTTTTCCAAACTTGGGGGGTTCTTTTGGGGAGAGGCTCCACAAGCTACAGTACAAATTTGGTGCTTCTACCTCAAACCCCCTCCTCCCCAGCCCCTGAATACTTGTTAGAAGATTTTTGCCATTGACTACAATGGCCCCATAGGATATAATGGAGCTGAAAATTTTCAGGAATTCCAAATATTTTCAGGTATCAATACAATACCAGTATTGGTATTTAGGTATATTCAGGAATACTGAAAAAATTGGCTTCATTATACCCAAATCCGGAAAAATGAATTTCCCCCCCCTGCACATCCCTAGTACATAACATATGTATACATTGTGGTGTAAGGTTGGTAGCCAGTCTTACCGTGGTGACTGAGAGTTGCCATTAACTCTTCACACAGAAATCATCAACCACTGGTGTGTCTGTGTTAAAAAGTGAATGACATAGCTTTATTTCAAAGCTCATTTCAGTCAAATGCCCGTTCTCCTACCAGTGACTAGTATTTATTTACTTTATATTGCATGTTTGAGCTTGTTGTGAAAAATGACCCAACCTCAACATGAAGACTGCCCCGTATGTAAGACTATTAAGATAAAGTCTTGCGTAAGTGGCCCTAATAAAAGGAATTTATCACCAGACATGGAGAGGAAGGCGTCTTTTATTCATAAAGTGAATAACACTGAGGATTGTCATTGCAAATTTTGAGAGCTAGAAATTATCATTCATTCTCCAAATTACCAGCTGCACAAAAATTACTAAATGGTGCGTTATCACTCGTTCTCAGTGTGGGAATATCTTTGTTATATGTTTGATTACAAATGGCTGCCCACATGATTATCATCAATAAATCAGAGGTAATCATGCCACATGCTATGGGAAGGGCTGGCTCAGGAAGGCTCTGGTGTGATTGGGATGTCAGAAACCTTCTATGGCTAGGGACACTAGCATTTCCCTGCTTCCTTTTCACTCTAGTCTACTCACAGTGCAATCCTAAGCAGAGTTAGACCCTTCTAAGTTGATGTCAGTGGGCTTTGAAGGGTATAATGCTGCTTAGGAGTGCAGTGCCAGTGAGCCAAAATTTACAGCACTGGTCATTTAACCACTGAACAACACTGGCATATAGATGGACTCTTTGAGTCTGTCATGGCTCAGGCCATGGCTTGGTGGTAGAGCATGTGCTTGACCTGAAGAAGGTCCCAGGTTTTATCGCTGGCATCCCTAGTTAAAGAGTTTCAGGTAGCAAAGGGGAGGTAAGGCACAGAGGGCGTGGAGATGGTTCAGTGTCCTCCTATATGCCCTAGTGTATATGTGAACACTAGTTGCTGGGAGGCAAACAGTGGGGTTTGACGGTTGTCTTATTACTTTACTTACAGAATTCTTGAAAGCATCTGGCTGTCCACTTTTGGAAGCAGGATGCTGAACTAGATGGACCTTTGCCCTGAACCAGCAGCACTCTTTATGTATTCTTTTGAAATAATGGCTTTTCTCGAATCATAACTATAAGGGTCCCAATGGTTTTCCAATAGCATCATCACCATCTACTATCACGTCATCATAATAACACGTATTCAACATAAACAGGCTCTTAGTGGTCTCAGTTCCTGTGCTGGAGTGTGCATGGATCAGGACCTTGCCAGTGTCATCACAGAACAATGCATAGATAGTAAAATGGAAATGGATGAAAAGCAGCCAGGCAGAGAAAAAAAGCCTTTAACAGAAGCTCAGTGTACACATATTAGTCATCCAGAGAAACCTTTTCATACCACTGAGGTAAACATTACCTCTTGTTAATAGCTACCAGTTGGGCTGCCCTTCAAAGCACAATTGTAGTGATTGGTCAAAAAGCTGGCAACTTTAACAGCAGCCCAACAGACAGATAGAAATGCAACAGCTGAATCTATTTGTAGCGTGAAAACATAGCCTCACCTACGTGTATCTGGCCATCATGCAGCTCTTAAAGTTACTTAAGCCTGTCCATAAGAAGGTAACAGTCCTTAGTTTAAACAGTGTGAAATATTATATTGCACACAGTCCCAGCCAGGTTTAAGTCTGTGAGCCTCAACATAACTTCTTGGAAGTAAATGTAACAAAGAGGTGGTATAGAGAGAGAGGCTGAGAAAAGTGAGAATTATGGTTTGAGTGGGGATTTGAAGCTGGTTCTGCCATGTCCTGCTACAAGCATCCTCACCACTACATTACACTTGACACTCAAACAGAGTTGCATGAATGGGGACCTGCAAAGACTCGTAGGAGGTGATCTCATTTTCCCCTCCTCCACTATTTCCTCTTTCCCTTCCCTGAAAGCCCCATAGTATCTCCCTTTTTTCTGCCTCTTTCTCTCCTTCCACCCACTAGCAAACCTACCTTTAACTACCCACCCATTTTCAGAGCTCCCTCCTTCCCTATCTCTGGCACCTCTCTCTGAGAAAAGTCTGGCTCAGTCATGCAGTCACTGCTGCCAGGTAGGGCCCATTTATATGATGGGGAATCTGCAATGACTTGCAGTTTCTACTCCTCCACTATTTCTCTCTCTCTCTCTCCTCCTGACATCCCCCATGTCCTCACCTTTCCCTGGTTCCTTCTTTCCTTTCCACCCATTAAACAACCAACTTTTTATCTGCCCCCATCTTCAGCTATATTTATTATTTAGTTATTACATTTATATCCTGCCTTTCTCCACAATCAGAACCCAAAGTAGCTTACATCATTAGCTTCCATTTTATTTTCACAATTGAGAGTTTGTGACTGGCCCAGGAAACATAACACACTTCCATGGAAGAGTGGGGATTTGAACATGGGTTTCCCAGATCCTAGTTTGAAACTCTGTCTACTACATCATGCTGGCTTCTGTGAGGTGGCTGCTTTTGGACAGTGCCAGCAGCTGGGCCTGGGTGAGTCATGCAAGTTGTATGACAGCAAGTTGTCCAGTCCTTGCTTCCAGGCTTGACCCTATGAGTCCTCCCTCAAAGGCCAAACTAGCCCTATCCCTTCCCCTGCCTTTTACTGACAGAAACCAAGGCATAGTGACCATCAACAGTCACCGAGAGGACTTGTTTCTTAAAATTGCTTCTATTATTTTGGAGGTTTTTATCCCCCCCCATTGTTTTGAATGTGTTAGATTTCAGATTTTTCTGCAAACCTGAGAGTTTTCTCATATTTGCAAAAAGATCTGTTCATGACTCCAGTCTCCAGAGATAAGCAGGCCAGCGGGGGAGGGAGGGCATCTGATTTGCTGTGCTCCCACCCCAATCTCCCCTTTTAATACAAATTTTGGCAGGGTAGCTGTTGCACTGTCCTCAGATTAGCTGGCGCAGCCTGTAGCTGCTCACTGCAGCAGAACTCCTTCCAGGAGGAGAAAGAAGGGAGAAAGGAGGAGGGGCTTGGAATTTAGCTGGCTGGCAGCCACGTAGCGAAGAGTGGCAGGCGTCCAGCGAGCCCAAGATCAACTGGGCACCGACTCCCTCCAGCCCTCAGCGCTGTGGGAAAGGGGCTGAGAGCCTGCAGAGGAAAGGAAAGTCAGGCAAGGTTGCACTTTGTCTCCATGAGCTTTCAAGTGTCAAAGCTCTCTTTGTCAGGTACCAGGTAGAAGGGAAATCTGCCAGTCTTTATATCCCAATCAGAGGGTGGGAGGGGTGGTGGTGCAAAAAAAGGAGCCAGGATGCAACAATAGGATGCACATTGTGATCAACCAGATTAGAGCAGTTGAGAAAAATTAACTAACTACCCCCTACGGAATTTAAATGCCCCCCCAATGAAAAATCCTGGCTGTGGGCCTGGTGTTAATTATCTGCAGATATGGCAACATTGAAAATTTAATATATGGATGGTTAGAATTGGTCTATAAGTATATTTGATTAAATACACAAAAACATATGTTTGATTATAGTCTACTGAGGGAGAAGGCCACAGCTCCATCCTGTCTTAAGACATTCTCCTCTGATCCACTTCCTTCCATTTACTAATACTTCCCCATTTGTTTAATGTATATTGTAACCTTATTGTTACATGCCATGTTTAGTTAATTTTGGGGGAAATAATACCCTCAACAACTTAATCTTTTTAAAAACTTATTAATGTGCCCCATAGTTTCCAAGAAAAAAAGTATGCATTTGTATTATATCACCTTATGCATTTTTATTTCTTAACATTTTAGAGGGCATGAACCGGATAAATTTAAAACACTAAGGTTGATTTTAGTAAAACTGGTCAGGGTCAAGCCTCTGGGCTGGACTTTTATGACCCAATTGGTTATATTACCTCAGCACCAATCCAATATTATGCTGGGTTGCTCACTATGCAACTCATTAGATTCTTTGGGATCAGGAAAGTGGCACAGGCCTACTCCAATCCGTGATGAGAAAATGAAAGGCCACACCAAGTGGAGCAAAGAGACAAATGGTGCAGTGGAAGAAAAAAATATTCCAAAATATTAATTCCCCTATGCGTTTCTCATTAAGCTTCCTTAGGGGGATCTGTGGAATATAAATGTAACAATACTCCCACTGGTTGTTTTTTCTTCGTCCCTCTACCTTGTCTACCCACCCATGCTGGGGACCCACTCAGGATGGTCCTCCATGCATCTGATATTTGAAGACAAAAAACATTGGGAGCTCTGTTCTTGGAATTCCCAACATAGGCTTGCCACTTATCTACTGATGGAGGGTAATTGCCACACCCAGGAGGAAATGGGAGGGGGGAGTAGCCAGTATGTGTACACTCATTTCTGGCCAAAACCCGGATGTTACATCACTGTGGTGCAGTGATGTCACTGCTGGTTTTCAGCCAGGCACAACATGGCACATTGCGCTACACTCTTTTGACTAATCTGCCACCCTAGTAAGCCTTCCACTGGTTGCCACACAAGGGCTGGCACCCCTATCCCAGCCTCATGTCTGGTTTGGCCCTGTACAGTCCCACACATTGTTTGTTGATCAGGTGCAACCAAATAGACTGCTGTGAGCATTTAGCAAGCCTCCTGGAAAAACTAATGACTTTGGACAAGAGTCCATATCTGGCAGCAGGACTTTCAGTCTAGTTCTCCAGGCTCCTCTGTGTTTGCCTGATCAGACTTCCCTGTCCTGTGGAACCCTATCTGAATTGCTTCCTCATTGGTTTACCTGTCCCGGAGAGCAAGAACTATGTTAAGTAAACTTCCTGTAGTCTTGATTTTGTCTCACTTTGCCTGGGCACATAACTCTGTAAGAACTGTGGCATGTGTTGATGATTCTAGTTCTGAGAATGTTTGGGGCTTGGTTTCTGAGGTGAGGGGCCAACAAGCATGTTATATGAGAAACCTGATCAGGTCTCCTAATGAAAGAGAGGAAGACTTGCTCTGCAGTTAGAAGCCATTTGTCCCCCCTCATTTTTTGGGGTCTGTTTTTATTGTATTTTAAGTATTTTTGGGCCCGCTGGGGACAAAAGTGGCATATAAAATGCATGAATGAGTGTATGAATGAATAAAATGAATATTTTCTTTAACTTACAAAACAACAACAACACAGCCACGTGGACTAATTAATAGGTTTGGGCCTTAACACTGGGAAAGGAAGTTTACTCTCCCTTGAGCTGATAGAAATTGTCCCTTGAAGCTTTTGGCTGTAGCAAGGGGTAATAAGACTAGATTGTGGCTTTGGGTTCCACTCAAAAAAGTGTGGCAGGTATTCAAAGGTAATTCAGGATGGATGCCTAATTCATGTTTGATGTTTAAATTTTCAGTAAGCAGGTATGGGGACAGGGTGATTCTGAAAACTCGGCCCCCTTTAAGTTGTTTTTGTGTGGGTTATCCAAAAGTGTCAGTTACACACCTAAGCAAAGCACATTTTAATTTTGCAAATGCTTCTGGTACATAAGACTCTTCTACTGTTTTCAATCCATGAATATTCCTTGGCCTTCTTGGCATTTCTGTGGAAACTATAATAAAAGGGATAACTCTTTTAAAATCTCTTCCTCTCCCAAAGGAGGGGTATGTGCCTGTCTGCTGCCTAGGGAAGGGGGAAAAGCTTGCTGTTATGTGAAAGGGACACAGTGGGGGGGATTAAGATCTCTATCAGAGCTTGTGGCTGCAGCGATTAGAGTGCATTAGGGCTCCCTCAGTGTTGACAAACACTGCCCCAATTAGGAATTAGTTCGGCATGGCATCTGATAGCTCTGGCACTGTTGACCTGCTAAGTAGGCTGGCCTTTCCTTTCCTCCATTTACCTTTCTGTGGCAGAGGACAAAAGCTTTGGAGAAGCTACCCCCCCCTACACACCACGTTACCTCTTTCATAATGAGAATATGTTTATTTCCTACCAGGAAAAAAGAGAAACATGAGAGGGCAAAAAGGTGCACCTTTTCTGTTCAAGTCACTTGCTCCTATATGAGCTTTCCTGTTGATTATCATTATTCTGCAGTCACTGTTACCATCTTTAATCACTGGTGCAGTATGTGGCCACCAAAGACAGGGCCTTTTCTATGATGGCACCTCTACTCTTGAACTCCCTTGCCACTAAATTCAGTGATTCTGGAGAGGTCTGATGGCATTTCAGTTTCACTGGAAGTGATGTCGGGCCATTTTTTTTGTGTTTGGGTTTTTTTTGGGGGGGGGTATTTATGTGGGTGGGTGGGTGCATGTGTGTGTATGTGCTTGCACACCTGGAAGTTATGCTGACTTCTGGCAACCTCTACTGGGGGCTTGGACATTTTTCAGAGAGGTGGCTTAATAGCCTACCTCTGCATCCTGAGCCCTGGTATTTCTCAGAGGTCTCCCTTCCAATTACTTGCCAGGGTCGGACCTGCTTAGTTTCCGAGATGTGATGAGATCAGGCTTGCCTGAGCTATCCAGGTAAGGGCCGTCAGGCCGTTTTTTTAATTGTGTTTTTCTCCCATTGCCGTCCAGAGTGGTGGCAGAAAATGCCAGCTTGGAGTGGGGCTGGCACCCTCTTGCCTACGTCTGTTTGCCTGGTGCCAAGCTTGTGGTAGCAAGTGAAAAATTCTCCTTTTTTCTCCAAGTCTGTACCTGATTTAGGTGGTGGTCTAATTCTCCCCTTCCTTTTGCAGTTCTGCGTACTAGGAGTGCTCTAGAAAACAAAATGATTTCTAGAAGTGTTTCATATGGTATATGCTTTTTACTGTTCTGGGCTTTTAATTTTAAGGCTGCCATTTTACTGCTACTTTGCCTGTTCTATAGATCCATTGTCTTATCGTTTTGGTGTGGAGATTGAAAACTACCTAGGAAGCCAGCACTGAGAAGTGCAAGATATAAATATGCACCCATCTAACAACACTTCATCTGCTAGTAGTTGTAGATTTTCTGGGCTGTATGGCCATGGTCTTGGTTTCATCTCTTTATACAGCTAGGTATTTATTCAAGAATTCACCTCGTCCCCCCAAAAAAAATCTGTCCAAGGTGATGTACAATAAAGCCTAGAAATCAAATAGAACAGAGTATAAGAATAAACCACCTCAAGGTCTGAAAGCTAGTCTATGGAGGAAATTCTTTACTGGCCTTTGGCTAGTAAAGCAGGTAGAAGAGATTCCAGAGGATAGAAACCACAATAAGCTTTAGCTTGCATCCCCACAAACCTAATAAAAAAGTAAAGAACAGGAGTTGGTAGTGAGACTCAAGAAACACAACTTCAGAAGAACTTCAGCACAGTATTATTAGTTTTTATCCTTAGCTGCCACCTAGTTCATTCCTTAGCTGCCGCTTACCTCCTTCGCCATTAGGGGACTTAAGTATGCTAAGACTAGGTGCAGTTTCCTTCCTTTTTAACAGCAACAATAAGCTTCCTTCTCAAATTCTCATGTAATGGGTGATCCTTTAGTATCAAAGTGACTAGAATCAAATGTGCCTTCTTTAAATTTACTTCGGCCTGCTTCCATAAGTTGCTTCCAGCTCTAACACAGAAACAGGATGTGAAACAGGAGATATTTTATTAAAAGAGATCCTTCCTGTTGCTGGGCTTTAGAGATACCGCTGCTGTTACAGCATGATGGTAGACTGTCTGTACAAGCAGCTGTTGGCATGGGGAGTGCCCCCTTTAGTGTATGGAGTGTCAAACACATGCACAAAGTAACACATGGAAGCACTTTTACATGAACACTGGTATGAAAGCCATAATGCCCCCTTCTCCAGTCCTCCCTTAAAGCACAGGATTGTTGGCAAGCATTTGCGCTCAGCATTCCGTATCCTTATGCATTTCCATTAGACTGTGGAGTGTTGGCCTTATGGGGGGGGAGTGCACCCAGCTAGGTGCATCTTTTTGAGCCAGTGGAAATTGATATGGTTCATCTGCATACAAAAGGCTGAATGGTGAGGCAGTGAGGTGAAAGGGGTCATACACCCAGATGGATTTTTTAATTCCGAGAGGAAAATAACACCACGCTCTCAAGTGATAACTGGGCCTTTCTTCCCAAATCGGACCAAAATATGATTTTTTTTTTTCATTCGTGCAATGAAGGAGAAGAAAATTATACAGAACTGCATTCTGCAGAATAATAAGGTTTCATGCTGCATAAAGCTCCCATAAGCCAGTGTAATTACTGAAGAGCAGGAAATACAGTTTCGGTTTATATCTAATCACAATGCCATTTTGAGTACAATAAAAGAGGATCTTGGAGGCCAGGAGGCTTCTGGGATGTGAGCTGGCCTTGGCTGCCAGCTTCTGTTCTCAGTAGAAACTTCCCTGCTTGTAGCAAGCTAGTAACGTTTTACTACTGTTACTGTAAATGTGGGCCTAGAAATCAACCCTAAGTAATCAGTCTATATTTTCAAATTCATCTCAAAGAATCCTCATCCCTGGTCTGGTGTTTTTTTTTAATCACAACTTTTTTCAGTTGTTCTTCTAGAGTTCGCTGGCATTTTTGCTCTCTTTGCTTCACTGGAATAAATAACAATCAGCTAACCAGAAGGTTGTCCAGAAAACTTTAGGACCTTGTTTCCCCCTCATTGGTAGTGAATAGGAATTGGATACATAAACAAAGAAACTTGAGGTAAAAGATGAGTAAAGTTCAGAAGGCAAGGATGCCCCCTTCTGAAGTTTTGATTGGCACCTCATGGACACAGAATAAATTCTTTTGTTAACCTCACTTGCAAGGATGTGTTCTGAAAAAGTTTCCTTGTCAAGAGTGGTCTACAGGGAGAAGCAGATGCTCTGAAAACCAGCATGCATTGTCTTCTTGACACGTATCGAGACGGCCCTGTACACAGAGGCTCCTGAGCTGAATCCTTACCAGTTGATATAGCTAGACCTCTATCTAATATTTCCAGTTTAATTCCCATGTTTACTTGATCATCATTGTCTTGCCCACACTTACTATCCTAATAACATGTACGAGAGTGATGGTGCTGTGGTTTCTGGAATTCATTATGCTGCACTTGAGTATGTGAACGTCTTGCCAACGACCAGGGGAAGCTCCTGCTCCTAAGCCTAATACATTTCCTCCCTAAAAAATAAAGTTGTAAATATCTTAGATTTGCATGGAGGAATATTTTAATAATAATAATGTGAGTGAAGAAGTATTTTCTTTGGTCTGTTCTGAATCTACTGACCATCAGCTTCACTGGTGCTCTCAAGTTCTAGCTTTATGGAAGGGAAAAAAATTCTCTATCCACTTTCTCCACCCATGCATAATTTTATATACCTCTACCATCCCTCCCAACTCGTCTCTAAACTATAAAGTCCCAAACTTAGTTTTTCCTCGTAGGGAAGGTACTCCAACCCCTTGGCTGTCCTTTTTCCAGCACTTCCTTTTTTTGTTTTTGAGATATGGAGACAGAACTGCACTTAGTATTCCAAATGCACCGTAATTCTATACAAGGACACTATGAGAGACAGTGTGGTGCAGCAGTTAGAGGGTCAGACTAGGATCTGGGAGACCCAGGTTTGAATCCCAGCTCTGCCATGGAAACCTGCTGGGTGACCTTGGGCTAGTCATACACTCTCAATTTGATCCACAACACAGGGTTATTGTGAGAATAAAATGGAAAAGGGGGCAATGTGAGAAGATACTTCAGGTCCCCATGGGGGGAAAAGTAGGGTAAAAATGAATTAAATAACAATAAAATTATGTATTGGCCATTTTATTTTCATAATCCACAGCATGGAGTCAACATTTTCATTGAGTTAGACACTGTGACCCCGAGTTCTCTCTACAGGTCAGTCACAGTCAGTTCAGACCCCGTTAACATACCATGAAGTTAGGATTTTTGTTCCCAAATACCCATCAGTTTCCACCCAGTCACAATGAACCTCATTTGCCATGCTGTTACCCACTGTTGAAGCTCTTCAGCCATTTTATTTTCCATTTTTTTCTTTACCTATTTTTCCCTGCTTTTCTACACTGCAAGGATCCAAGGCAGGTTACGAAGTAGGAAAATGTAATTTAAATCTACAAACAAAAACGGTTACAATACATCTTGCGCTGGTCCTGGATCCAATTGGTAAGTTCAGACACACTCAGGGCTACTGGCTATGAAACATGGGCTAGAAGCCAAGAACCAAGAGCCCTTTGGCTCATGCAAAAAGACTTGTGCCTTTGGCTATGCCCAGGTTTAAATTTCTGCAACAAGAAGGAAAACAGGAGCTAACACAGATCTTGTTCAGATGGCCGGCATGTTCCCAAGAATTCCTTTGATACTCAGCATCCTGAATAATATATTTTCATCTACAGTTTTGGCTACTTCACTGCTCATTCAAGAGCAATTATGAACAAATTAAATAATACCAGGCCTAGTTCAGTTCCCTACAGAACCCTGCTGCTTACTTCCCTAATTCCCAAGGGGGTCCATCATCTTATCCCCTACCTTTGTCTTTGGTCTTTATGTCTGTGGTCTTTGTAAAAAGCTTTTTGGAAGGCCAGCTACATAATATGTACTGGATCATCCCTGGCCATATGTTTGTTAACTCCCTCAAAGAACCCCAGAAGTTTGGTGGCACAGGTTTGTTTTTACAGAAGCTGTGCAAGTTGTCCCTCAGCGTCTTTAATAATCTCATTTTTAATGATAGTTTCCATCAATTCACCCAGAACACACATCAGAAGTGACCTGTAATAACTTGGATCTTCTCTGACCCCTTTTTAAAAACTGGCATTACTTTTGCTACTCTCCAGTTGAGGAGAGTGGCTGATTTTAGCAACATTTTACATATTTTTGTCTTGCATTTTGAATTCCTTGAAAACTATTGGGTATGTCTCCCCAAACCAGTGACTTGATAGTTTTTAATTTGTCTGTTAGCTCTAGCACTTCATCCCTCATTATCTCTATTTGATCCTGATTTTCAAAGACCTAAACAGCATCTGTGGCATGGGTAACTGTACCACATTTTCCCTGTAAAAAGTGTCTCAGACAGTTCATCTGGTTTCTCTACATTCTCTCTTGTCTTCTTTAGCAATCCTTTCACCATTTTTGGTGGTGTTTAAACCAGTGCATAGTCTCCGCTAGGGATAGGCACAAATAGGGAAAATGTGGTTCAGTTTGTGGCATTCCCGGTTCACAAACCACGAACCATCACAAACTTTTGACTGTCAAACAAACTAGTTTGGATCATGAGGTTTGTGATGTGGTAGAACACCCCCCTCCCCAGCATGCTAGAGACACCAAACTCACAGGGGATCTCCAGCTGGCTCTCCTCCACCTGCCCTAAGTTTGGTGGGAATTGGATTTATGAGTCCAAGTTACAGCCCCCCAAAGAAGGTGCCCCCATCCTCCATTGTTTCCAATGGAAGAAAAAAGACAGCAAAAAAAGCAATGGCAATATAAGCCCAGCAGAACAGAGAAACTGAAGGTGGGGGGAATTTTTGCAAGCTCAGCAGAACCAGTGCCACTGTGGCAGTGCAAACCCAACAGGACTAAGGTCAAGCCAGAGAATCTTTGCAGTAGAAACTGAAGGTGGTGGGGCATTTTTACAGGGCATTTTTGCAATCTCAGCAGAACTACCGTAATGTACAGAGTGTCCAGCAGAACTAGTGCAATCAAAGAGTGCCCCAAAGAATCCAGTGCTACTGTGGCAATGCAAGTAGAAGAGAGCCAGCTTGGTGTAGTGGTTAAGAGCTGTGGACTCTAATCTGGAGAACTTGATTTGATTCCCCACTCCTTCACATGCAGCCAGCTGGGTACCTTGGGTCAGTCACAGTTCTCTCAAAGCTGTTCTCTCAAGAGCAGTTCTCTCAGAGCTGTTTCAGCCCCAGCTACCTCACAGGGTGTCTGTTGTGGAGTGAGGAAGGCAAGGAGATTGTAAGCTGCTTTGAGACGTCAAGTGAAGTCATCTCCTCCTCCTCCTCTTCTTCTCCTCCTCCCTGAAAAACAAACTGAAAGGGGGGGGCATTTTTTTCAAGCCCAGTACAACCAGTTCAGTGTACAGAATGCCCAGCAGAACCCAGTGCCACTGGCATTGTAAGCTTAAAAGGACTGCTCTCAAAGCACAAAGCCACAGCAAATCCAAGCCGGGTGGGTGGGTAGGTTGCAAGCTCTGTACAAGAAAATGGGAAGGGAACACAAAGGAAGGCAGGCAAAGGGGGGGGGAATCTCTTGAAACTGACAAGACTAGTTTGAACCTGACAAGAGTGTTTCCAAGGCTGGAGAATTCTGCGCCGCCCTCCCCAATTGCTTTGAAATTTAGTAAACATTTTGTTTAAGGGGAGATAGTCTGTCTGGAAATGTATCAATTCACAAACCTCCACGAACTGTTTGAAAGTTTATGGAAAGTTCATGCTGGTTGACCTGCCATGAACTTCAGTTCACACGAAATTCATCACAAACTTTCATTTATGAGCCAGTTCATGCCCGTCCTTAGTCTTCCCTTCCCTTCCCCTCCCCTCCCCTCCCCTCCCCTCCCCTCCCCTTCCCTTCCCTCCTCCCTTCCCTTCCCTTCCCTTCCCTTCCTTCCCTTCCCTTCCCTTCCCTTCCCTTCCTGTATGAAGTGTCTGGTTGTCTCAGCTGCAGCAACAGAACTGAAATTCCTGGTAGGTCTTTTTATTTATAGATAGAAGTACCAGTAAGGTGCCTGAGAACTCCAGTCTTTGCCATCATATCAAGGACACTACTGCCATACAAAGAAGAATTGTGGTAATATGGAATTTTGGTGAGTAGGCACTATACACAAACATGAACATCTATTCTTATGTTGCTATTAGTTGTGGCTATTTGTATTCGTGTAAAGTGCCCACTCACCAGAGTTCCCCACCATTTCAGTTCCCATTTGTTTGCCCCTAGTATTCTATACTTGAGGGCAGAATGAAGTAACCCTATCTGCATGTCTTGACAGAATAGCTGAGTTCCCTCGCTGAGGCTTATATACTCCTGATGGTGTGCTGTGATTAGTTCCTGCATTAGCTGAAATTGCATCCTTTGATGTGGCTGAGGGGGCAGGTAAAGAGGCAGTTGTTGCAGGCTCTCACTGATTCGAATGGGAGTGCTTTTCCTTCGGCCTCTCTTATTGGCATAATTTTGTGTTATCATTGGGACAGAGACTGACCTCTCTGAGTGTGAATATAGTTGTGACTTAAAATTCAGGCCTTCCCTTGTGATGTCTTGAACTCTACACAGTTTTGCTCTTGTTTGTGTAGCAGTTATACTAACCAGAACATTGGTAACTACAGTCGTCTAAATCTATTACACCAGCATCAGGCACTGCCAGCACAATGGGGTTTCATGTGATGTTTCATAAGTGAAAATTGGTACGTACTTGTGTAACAGATGCACAAGAATGTCCCTATGCCATCTGTGAGCAACAGGAGCTAATCATGACATACCATTAGGAATAATGGACACTCCTATTCTTGAAGTATTAGCAATCTGAATCATTTCCACCAGGAACAGGAAAGTGCTCCTCGTGGATAAAACTTACTTCTGTACTGATGTTAAAGGGAACTAATTTAAACTAAAAAAATTATTGAAATGCTCCTGCTAGGGCTTTATAGTCACATGATGCATGATAATGTGTAATTAACAAGCTACCAAGGGAACTATTTTGAATTTGGTATACTCACCCTTGCTTGGAAGAAGGCAGAATGTTCAAACCAAGCTGAATAGAGAATGCCTCTTCCCTGTTTTACATGCAAATATAACTCATATGCAATTAGTGAGAAATAAGAAATGCCTGGGAAGTATACATTTTTTTTTCACCCTCCTCCTTTGTGACTGGAAATCATCCATTTCCATGATTCCTGTTTCTGGGCCATCTAGAGAGCCACATTTGCCTTTGTTAAATCCGCTGCTTGTGTTTGGTTTGCCTCTAGCTCTTATCCACTGTAAACTGAAGTGCAACTGTTTTGTACTAAGCAGTTAGCTGAGGGGATTCAGCCCGCCCAATCAGCACAAGTAAAGCATGAAATGAGGACACAGAATGAGAGAGGGAAAGTGACAGCCCTCCTCCCTGCTTCTCAAAAGCTTCTGCATTCATATGTGCTCAGTTAGGACCACAGACACACTAAATTTATATCTATCTCCACAACTCTCTTCACCCCCAGTTCCTCTCCTCCTCCTCCTCCTCCTCTAGACAAAGTTCTTGAATCAGCAGATTGTGAGCTCAGGAGAAGTAAAGAGCTATTGAGGGACAGACTCTGATAGCATTACAGCCATACATGGAGCCATTTTCTGTGGCGAATCGCTGAGTTCTACCTGGTTATCTCCTGCCTTGCACATCACTTCCAAATGACATGCTCTCAGTCTGGGCAAAAATGAGAGTTTTTTAAAAGAGCTGGGATTTCAATAATATGTGACGAAAGGATGAGATTACTTTCTGAGGTGGAAGAAGGAGAGAGAGGGTGTGTGAGAGAGAGAAGAGATGAAGAGTGTGTCCTCTGTCCTTTATGGAGTTTCCTAGGCAAGGATTCTGTTAGAGGCAGACTCTCCTAGCACCCAACGGGGAACAGAGAGAGAAGTTTGGTTATTCTTCCATCCCCCTTTTACATGTACTAGGAAAAGTAAGCAGAGAGGCCTGTTATTTTAGGATTACTTAGGAAGTACATCATCCAAACAGTTTTCAGCAGTACCACAACTACCTAAGCGGTAATTCTAACCCCACTGCTTTTTTCCTTTTCTGACTCCAAGATCCAACATTAGACAATCGGCATGGCTGAGAAAAAGAGTTTTTATTCTTTATACAGTTACTTTAGATACAGAAAATTGGGGGTAATGTGTATTGGGGACTCAAACCAGAAACCTCATGGCTTGAGCATAGTCTTGGATGATGGGTGTTCAGGCCTCAGGTACCTCTTGGGTCACTAAAGAGAACAGTGTGGGTGTTTACAGATGTTTTTTAAATAAAATTCATGTTTATTTAAAACAAACTTAATATTCTTTATCATTGGGATGAAGGGTATTTGTTTAATTATTAATGTGCCCTTTGTTTATATCATTTTTTCAGTGGGACTTTTCTGACTGCAAGTTATCTTCAGAGCTTGTGCCCCTCGACTGTCGGGTCCTCTTTGTCAAATTTCAGACAGAAAGGAGAAAAGGATCACTGATCGATCAACAATTAAAATGCTTTCTTGCAGAGCAGGATATAGGAGGCAAGGAATGACAATGCTGGCATGTGAGTTTGTTCTTCATTTCTAGATTCATCAAGCCAACAAAACCAGAATTCACAGATGGTGGGGTTTTAAACTTTCCCTCTCCCCAGGTGCACCTTTTCTCACAGTGTGTTTCACCTAAAGGAACAGGTTCTATCCCTAGTAATGAATCAATTCTTATAACAACAAGTCAAAAACATATAAAGAATATAGTGAGAAAAGTGGGCATTGAACAATGTGGATACAAAAACATTTACTCCAGGAACAAAAAGATAACCTGTTGAACTGCACTGTTTTTTGGAACCAAAAAAAAAAGCCATCAAGCAACACAAGCATCAGCATGTAAATCATTCCTGTCAAATACATTCATTTCAAATGAGACTTTGACATAAACTAGCTCAATCTCTGTAATACTGCAGTAGATTTAAAATTCTGAAATACTGTGGGTGCAAAAGACCCTCAGCAGTCACATAATAAAATTCTGTCCAATAACTGACAAGGTAATAAATAGATGGTTTAGTAGCCCTGTTCACATGTTACAGTGAGAACATGTACTTCCTTCTTGTAAGAAAGAGCCAACATGTGCTCACTTTACAAATCAAACCAGGGACCAGTAACTGAATAAATATCAGTTTCAATCACACGTTGAATATGAGAATTACTCCACACACTTATAAAGAAAACCCAAGTGTATGCTGTACACAGACGGTACATGTGTTTGCTATAATTTATGAACAGGATTTGTGTGTTCACTGTAATTTGCAAACAGGGCTATAATCTTGTATGAAAAGGAAAATTGGGAAGTGCCCAACTAACCCATTTCAAAAAAGGCATTTTAGATCATTGTAAGAGTACCAGCCACTCCAAGTACCACACATTGAAATATATAAGCAATGCAAGTTATAAATCATGAAATATTGAGTAACTTCCAAGCTATAAAACAGCCCCAAATTTCTGTATCAATTCAGAAATTCTATAATCTACAATCTGATTTAATTTAAAATGTATTATGTAATTAAAATAGTTATATTGAATACAGCACTTACAAAAAAAGGTTTAGTTCCTTGATAACAACTCAAATGTTCTTCCAGGTCTCTCAGAAGTTACTGCATATCACTGAATTGATTCAATAATAATGATTAGCAATAGTGTAGTGCTTGTTTAATGTTCTAAGTGCTTCACATATATCTAAATGGTTGGCCTCCATTATAATCATGAAAGCAATAAGAAGGGCCATACACAGACATGTCAGAGGTTTCTATACACTTGGGGGACTGATCAGATATGTACATACTAAGGTGTGTAAATTAACCAAAAAGGAGCCCCCCTGAATAACCATACTGATGAGAACTGAATGAGTTCCAAGAGAGATGGAATGATGAAAACAGTTGAGAGTCAAAGGGAAAATGAGAGACAGGAAATTAGCAGTGGGATTTTGAAATTCCTCCCTCGCCCCAAGATTCCTTGCGGGCTCTCAGGCTGTTATTTCAGTAACTAATCTTTACAATAATCCGTAAGGGTCTTTTAAGTCTCTCTATATTATTCACCAAAGCTAAAAGACATTGAGTTCAATCAGATGGCTCTTTAGATCCGCACAAGGCACGATTGCCTCACGGATCTAAAGTTAACATCCAGACATAGACATCTGGGAAACGTCCCTTTTCCGTGGGCATCCCATTTTGCCATGCTTCAGAGCCGTACTTAAAAGATACCACTTTAAATCTGGGGTTTTTGGTTACCTGCAGGACAACTTCGGACTTTCATCCATCTGATTGTTCCACCAGTGCACAATCCTCCTGTTGGTGTGGTCTGACGTCAGACCATCCCGAGCAGGTGCCATTTAAAAAAATCTCTACACATGCGCGGATCAACAAGGACGTGTTGTCACGTCTATGCGCATGCGCAAAAAGTTTTTTTAAAAGAACCCACTGCGCTCCTCCTTCAACAAGGATGCGCTATGACGCCTATGCACATGCGCAAAAAGTTTTTTTAAAAAAAACCACCACGCATGCCTCCTTCAGAGGACACCGTCTAGACAATCCATAATGGAGGCAGCATGCGGTAAGGTGATTCTCCCGGGGGATGTCTGGTCATGCGATGATGGATTAAAAAGATCGGAATCAAATTCAAGCTGGCATAATGGTGGGATTAGCTGCCCGTCTGAACGCATCCTAAGGCCTCCTGTTGCTGAGTTCGTTGCTGATTTGAACAAGAGACTTCCCAGATCATAGCTCATACTCTTAGCCATAACCATTATATTCCACCTGCTCTCGAAGGTGATAGTAACAGGCATGTCAACTTTACTCCTACTTAGCAAGACACAAGACCCATACTTCGGAAAGCAAGACTCTTTTCCATTATGTTCCACTGACTGCCCTGACTTCATTTGGGACCTGTCCCCATCGGCTATTTAGTACAGGCCAGTGCTGATCTGAGGGATCTATAGCACATACTTGCCAGGGCCTGTATTTGATTTCCATAGCCTGTACCATCAACTCATAGGCATCTGTGTACTTTCCCATCCCAGAAGAGCCAATTCAGGGTAGAAATGGGTCTGTTATTTTCCTTGGGTCTGCTTTTCTAGCAACACAGAATCACGTCTTTTCCTCCTTCAAACCAGCAAGATGGAAAGGCTGCAATGCTAATTTTCACCCAGGCTCTTTTTGATGGCATGGCTAATAACATCTTTGCTGCACCAACTATTTGTTCTGCTCTCTCCTCTAAGCAGCCAATATCTAGGGAAGCAGGAACAGAGACAGCGGGTGAGGGAGAATGAAAACAGCCCCTCTCCCGAGAGTCAGATGCAATCACCCATTTGTCACAGCGAGTTGCCCGCTGTCTGTGTCAGGGAACAATCTGACGAAGTGCGCTAGATGAAATTTTGCTGGCTTCTGTCTTTAGATAAGAACACTATCACTGACTCAACATATTTTATGTATAACATACCAGCCGCAAAGAGCACTCAGGCATCAGGCTTGTTTAAATATAGTTGATGGTATCTGAAAAACCAGTTAACATGTCTCGGCTCAACACAGGACATTTTTACATCCAATCATCATGCTATGGAGGCCACCGTGTATCTCCCCTGAATCCTTACCACACAAACTTACCCACTAACCAGGGGCATGAGTATTGAAAAGGCCAAGGCAGGAATAAACCCTTTTAGAAGCATGAAGATATGTAGATCATTTCCTAGAATTGAGTGGCAAGTATGGAAATGTACCTCACTCCATCCCTCACATCTTTTGCTTTTTAGGATTAGCTGTACAAAACAGATCACTTGTGGGAAACCTGTGTAATTTTTAACATTTCTGCTTTAAACAAAAAAGCAAATGTATAAAGATGCCCACTGAGATTTGAGTCTGAGAGCACATCGTGCCAAGAATCATTGAATCATAAATGTAGATAAAAGAATAATTACTGAAATATCCCCCAATCTACAGATGGCAAATATTGTGATCACTTTGCTAAAAGGAGCTTTTTCTTCTTCATAAAAACTCTTCTCTTGATCCAGCATCTTTGCTGCCTCCTGATCCAAAGGACTGCTTTGTAAATGTTAAATTTCAGACCAGTTTCTGTTGATACTGAATACCATGTGAGCAGTCTATTCCAATCATTAGGCTTCTTGTGGAAACCATACCAGCATGCTATAACATCAGTGTGATGTAGTAGACAGAATATTGTTGTTGAGCCTGGAATCTCAGGGTTCAAATTTTTGTGGAGCCATGAAGCTCACTGAGTGATCTTGGGCAAGCCGTGGTGGGCAACCCCAACACTCCTGTTTCAGTTTGTTTCTGTAAATTACAGGCATCAACAGAAGGAGAAATATTGTTTGGGGAAAGTCTTCTTATGAGTTTTATACTTGCTTAAGACAAGTTTGGTCCCACCGGATGATAGCTAAAGGAGTTGATATGAGCAAGTTGCACGGTGGGAAGAAGAAGTGGGAAGATGGGTAATACAGCAGATGAATTCAGATTAAGCACTTCATGAGTGTAAAATATAAAGGCTCCCATGCGATGCTTATATTTTCAATGGGATTGTGGAATATTTATTATGTAGAGTTCTTAGATATCCACAGCATGCATGCATTCTTTTTGCTACCTTGTACTTCCATCACCAAATCACTGTGGAAGAATGTAGTCATACCTCCATAGAATGATAGGCAAGTGTTGTGATATCTGTCACATTGTGAGGCAAGACTAGCCACTGTTTTGCCTTCCCTTTCACTGTTGCTGCCACCACCTTGTGTAAAATCTAATCCCTTCCTCTCTTGTGGGTCACTCAAGGCAAACTCCACAGAGGTGTATCATTGTACTATGCTAAAGGGCCAAGGGTAAGGACTTGTGAGCAATGCTCCCTCTAAGCTATGAAGTCTTATGAGCAGAAATCCTAGTTTGTGAGCTACTTGCATTAAACTTGTGAGTGAGTGATTTGACTACTGCATAAATTAGTTTGCTCTGGAGCCATCCTTCCTGAGCTGAGACAAAAATCTGTGAGCTGGAGGCTAAAGAACTGTGAGTTAGTTCACAATAACTCAGCTTAGAGGGAACACTGCTTGTGAGGATGCTCTCTAATTAAACAACTTTATTTTTATAAGCCACAAACCCGGGGTACTGTAAGAAACCAATTTAAGTGCACTAAGTGAAATTAAAGTCACTAACTAGGTATGTATAACTCATGGTATATCTGGTCTTTGCTAATTGCAGGATGCCCACATCCCTAGTGCATTTGCAGCCCTCTTTAGCATCATTCCCCTTTGTCGTCCTTCATGGTAAAATATACAGGAGAGACAGTTCCCCTGATGAATGCCAAAACCCAATTCCAACCAACTCTCAGGCAAAGAACCAGCTCCCCTTTTCAGTCCCTACCTCATGCATGCTCCTGGGCCTTCAGCCAATATGGGCTCCAGGTCTTGGGGCTCAAGCCCGTCAGACCTGAGCCTTCCAATCAAGAAACGTTAACACATAAAAGGGCTAGCGTGTTTTCTTCTCAGCTGGGAAAGAAGGATATCTGTCTGGCAAAGAGCACCTTCCTCCTCTCTTCCTAGCCTCAGAGATGCCACAGTCCATCATTATACGTGTCACAGCATCTCTTGCCCCTCTGCATCTCATTCATCACAGCAAGTGGCAGAAAGTTTCTTTTTATGTGTACATCTTGAATTTCTCAAAAAGACTGTGGAGAAGGTGAGACCTACTGAGTTCCATTTAAACATAAACATTATCATTATCTCCCCACTCAGCAGAGTGTAATCAGTGTACACATAGCAGCAGTTAAGAATGTAGCCACGACACCAGTGCAGTTCAGTAGACATAATATTAGAAGAATACCTGATATCTGCGTCATATTATATGGATATTGGAAGTCATCTGTTAGTCTCAGTTCACCAGCTGTAAAATGGGAATAAACTGTGTGTGCATTTTTCAAGTGCAAGGGCAATGGGTTAGATTCTATGCTGTTAGAGAGTGCTGGCAGAGGCAGAACTTTACTGCTTCCCTTTCCCCCAGCTTCCCTTTCCCCCATGAGCTTCCAGATTATGATACCAAGAAATGGAGGACCCATGTAGGAAAACACACACACACACATGCAACACAGATAGATAGTTACACTAAGGAGGAGGAAGTGGGGGAAAATACTCAAAACAGAGCACAGCTATATATCATCCTTTCTATGTGATTTCTGTTTCTCCAAGTACTGTACTCCTGCAAGCTCTAGTTCAGTGATAACAAAGCAGAACCCCATCTGCACATTATTAATGGGAAAGAGGAGAAGATGACCTTTATGTAGAGTGAGGGATAACCATGCTGCAGTTTGTATCTTTTTAGACATGTGCCCTCGTGCAGGAGAGGAGGAATACACTGTTGGAAATCCATACACTCTGAGAGATCTATGGGCTCCCTGTAACATGGAATTCATATAAGAAAACTCTGTTAAAAGCCAGTTAATACTGACTACAGACTTCTCCAGATCTCTCACTAACTACAGTTCTCTTGATTTTGTTTTCTGCTTTGCAGCAAATTTCTAGATTAGTCTGTGACCCCTACCCTGGGTGATGTGAGCTACTGCTCTTGTTTTTCTTTTTAAAGAGAGGCAAACTACAGTATAGTTATTCTCCCCATTAATGTGTGGGCCCTTTCCAAAAGGTACCTACAACCCTGAGTGCTGATTGCACTGCTGGTGGTTAGTTTCAGGTTTCCCCAGTTCTGAATAAAGTGCTGTGATACTTGGAGAAAACAAAGATCACAGTGTGGGGAAAAACATGAAGGTGTGTACCACACACAATGACAGTTTTACAATTTTGCCTCCAGGATTCGCAAATGGAAATGTGTGCAGTGTGCACATTCTGCATAGCTATCTCAGTAGTTACCAAATCAGTATCTGAAGGGAAAAATTTAATGTTCCTAGGAACAAATTATTGAGGTTGGAGCACTGGGAAAATATGATGCTTCCAGCACAAAATCCTTGAGAGATGGTTGCTGCACTGCAAATGAGAAGAAATGCACATCTAGTCTGATCAACTGGAAATGCTCTTAGCCTCCAATCAGTGGTGGTAGCTGTAGTATTATGAGCTCTCTGTTAATCAACAGAAGCAAGTCTCCCAAAGTAAAGTTCAATTTACAACTGGAAGTCCAATCAGGAGAGAGAAGCAAGGGTGCTCAATGTATCTTCTGATGTCGCCAGACAAGTCCCTCCCACATAGTGAAACTGTCTCATCCTAGCCCAAGCTTTGATGCTGGAATCCCAGTTGCCTACTAGCTTCTCTTCCCCACCATCTTTACAAAGATAGTTGCCTCCAGGGCTGAGAATGAGTGGCCCATGATCTATGCAAAGATAATAAGTGTGGGAAGGACTTGTTCTGTGACTGTAGTCCAACCAGAGAGGAGGCAACTGGAGTTACTGTTGGAGAAGTGAAAGCCTGCTAGTAGTCTGATTACTGTGAATGTTGCAGAAGGAGTAGTTTAGTCCACTTGTACCCTAGGGGGAGCTGTGGAGCATTCTCTAGTGCAGGCATGTCCAACTTCGAACAGGTAGTGATCTATTTTTTTCTGACCAAAAGTGCCAGTGATCTACCACCATGAAAATAAAGTTTCAAATTAGTTTCAAATTAGATTTTAACCCACTAAAGTTGGGTTCCACCGCCCCCCCTCCCATTTATAATGTACTTTCTGTCATTTACTGGTAAGCAAAATAAGCAAAACCAAAACAGAGAGACGAAGATACAGAAAGAACTGCGAAGATTTTTTATTTTTTATTGAGTTATAACTTTCTTTAACTGTCTCAATAACTTTCTTTAACTTTTATTCAGAGTTATTTGTGTTAAATGCAGGTCAAGTATTGTTCCAGGCTGATCTTGCACAATCTTTAAAACTTCACTCTTGCTCATTAGTGAGACGTCTGAGCCTGCATTTCATCCCAAAAACCCAAACACCTGTCCAGCAAACCAGGAGACCAAGTGGGGCTGGTGATCTACCTCTGACCCCTCCGCGATCTACTGGTAGATCGTGATCTACCTGTTGGACATACCTGCTCTAGTGTTTAGGGTTTATTGAATGTTTTTCTCTTGCAGTTTAGTCTACCTCTTGTTGTCTGCAGTCAGTTATTGTCTTTCTTCAAAATACTGTTGCTGTGAATTCATTGAAAGCAACCTCCAAAGCATGGATTGTATAATTTCCTGAACTCTGCCAACAGATTAAGGGCCCAGCCCTCAGGATGAATTGCAAGAAAGCTATAACTGGGAGTCAGTAAGAAAAAGGAGGGGTACACCCAATCCAGGGGAAGATGGCAAGCAGTGCATATATGAATTTTGCAGTGGCCAAACTGAATAATAGCAATTATCAGTTGTGGAAATTCAAACTGGAAATGCTGCTGTTCAAAGATGACCTCTGGAATGTTTTAAGCACTGACAGGCCAGACAATGATATACATGAACATGTAAATGCCATGCTAAAATTTGTGGAACAGCTGCATGGGCTTGGAGAAGAAATGAAAGACAATCAGATAGTGGCATTATTGCTGTGCTACCTTCCAGAGTCCTGTGGTCCACTCATCAGTGCCGTTGAGACTAGACCAGAAGCAGATCTAACACTTGAATATGTTAATGGAAAATTAATGGATAAGTATAATTGCAGAAAAGAACTACAAGCAGGTGAAGTCACTGAAAAACTGTATGTTCGAAGAGCTGGAGGGAAGCTTTCTGTCTGTGAAGCACCTCACCAGTATTGATCTTATAGTGAAATCTCAAAGAAATGTGAGATTAAGAAGGGGAAAGAGGTTGTACTCAGAGGAATTGAGAAGGAGCGTCTGTATAAGCTGACCCTGCCAAATCAGGAGGCTAGAATCACTACACAAGTTTTTCATGGCAACTGCATCCACCAGTTGCACAGACTTCTAGGACACAAACATCCACAATCCATAAAAGAGCTTGAAAATTGAGGCTTAACCAAGGACATGATGATTTCATGTCAGACATATATGAAGTGTATGTGCTACATAAAGGCAAAAGCTACATGTGCCTCACTCCCTAAAGGCAGTGAAAGCAAGTCTACACATCCCCTACAGATGGTGCATTTGTGGACCCAGGAGGAAACAAATACCTGATAACTTTAATTGATGACTATTCTGGGTACACTGTCATGTATCTCCTGAAACAAAAGAGTTAAATGCTTGGGAAACTCCAAGCTTTTGTGGCAGCAACCAGCAATAAGTTCCAAAGGAAGCCACAAACATTCTGCACAGACAAGGCGGGAGGGTAGTATACAAATAAAAAAAGTGGAGTAGTACATAAAGGAACCAGGTATAGAGCACCAGACAGCCATGCCATACACACCTGAACAAAATGGAACAGCAGAAGTTGCAATAGGCAGATGCATGCTTCTGGATTCTGGATTGCCATATAAGTATTGGGGTAAAGCAGTTATGACAGCAACAGAACTACAAAATAGGTAACCATTAAAAGCAATTGAGAGCACTTCAAGCATCAAGGACATCAGAGTGTTCAGACGCAAAGCCTATGCCTTCATTCCCAGTGAAAAATGCTCAAAGCTGGACAATAGAGCCACAGAAGGAATACTAGTGTGTTACAGTGATCACTGTAAAGGGTACAGAACTCTATTCCCAAAGACAGACAAGGCTGCAATTGGTACAGTATACTTTGATGAGACCCTGCGACTAAATCTGATAGAGTCCACAGAAGTTAAAGAAAACTCATTAGTAAGTGAGCAAGAGACAGCAAGACAAAGCTAAGTAGAGGTAGAATTCAGCATAGCCTTGTCAGGGTTTCAAGAGTAAATGAGACCGAAGTTACGACCCTCAGACGCTCAACCCAAGCTAATAAAGGCATACCACCCCACAGACTGTCCTATATAGCCAAAACTGAGAAAATACTTGAGCCCTTGTCTTGGGAAGATATTTCCAAGTTGCCTGAAAGTGAAGCCAGAAAATGCAGAGAGGTAGCAGCGGAAGAGACACAATCACTTCACAAGAATAAGACTTGGACACTCACCAAATTGCCACCTGGGCACAAAACCTCTGATGCTCTCACAAATACTTGGAGGCTGCCATTGGACCCTTCTAGCAAAATTGAACATGGTGGAATAGTATACATGCTGTCGAGAATGGGAGTTGGAGAAGCAACAGCCTACTAGGAGTCTGATTACTGTGAATTTGCTGAAGGAATAGTTTAGTCCACTTGTACCCTAGGGGGAGCTGTGGAGCATGCTCTAGTGTTTAGGGTTTATTGAATGTTTGTCTCTTGCAGTTCTGCCTACCTCTTGTTGTTTCTCTCTCAGCTGTGTAATAGTATGAGTGTTTGTGCTCTGAAGGCCTCTCTGTTACATTAATGAACTGCAATCAGTTATTGTCTTTCTTCAAAATCCTGTTGCAGTAAATTCATTGAAAGCAACCTCCAAAGCACAGATCGGATTATTTCCCGAACTTTGCCAACAGTTACTATGTTGGATCCTTCAGATTCCCCCTCCCCCACGTACCAGAGACTGGGCTGCTCATAGTCCCTTACCTCCATTGGCAGGGGTCTTTGGAGGGCATTGTGGGAGGTGGGGGGACATTGTGTGATGTCCCCAGTGAGATGACATCACCTGGAAGTGACATCATTGTGCCAGAAATGTTGTGCAGGGATCCTCTGGTATTTGGTTGAAACCATATGTTTTTTTGTCCACAAAACCATAGAGTTTGTCCAAATACCAGAGCATCCCCCATGTGACATTTCTGGCATGATGATGTCACTCCTGGGTGATGTCATCATTTCAGGAGCAGTACTTCTGGTTATACCAGAAGTAGCCCAAAAGTGGCAGCAAGGGAGCCCACTCCAAATCGGGGGATCCCCTCCTGTACTGTGTGGCTGAAATTCCTAGCTGCTCATAATTGCACGGTGGTAACAAGTGAGATGCTGGTTTTGCAGCTTAATTTGTGTCACCTGGCTTTCCTGTGGCTCTGTAAGAAGAACAGGACCAGTGCAATCCTAAACAGTGTTATACCTTTCTAAAGCCATTGGGTTTATATTTCTCATATGAAAAGTGTGTGTTTGGTATCACACTAAGAGATACCTTATTGCCCCCCTCCCCAAATCTGGAAAATGTTCTCTTTGATCCAAGGCATAAGGAGTCTAATTACTCAGTGGCAAAAGACACTCAGTAGCAAATAACTTAACATTTCTGGGACTGAGCCATGGCACTGAAAATAAATTTTAAACTCTGGTGGGCCCTCACTCAAATTAAACCCTAATCTTTGCCCATGTGGATGAAAAGATTTGTCCTTTCCCTTTTACGGAAGGAAGTAGTTTGGCTTTTAATGTTCTGTTTTGTTTTACCATGCATACAGTAAAAAACAATTTTGCTGACATTTTAAAAACTTTTTATTTATTTGTTGGTTTAGTTTTGGGCAATGAGGTGTAAAATACATACATTCAAGAATGTATGATATGGCTTAATTCTGTAAATGAAAAGTATTGGAGGTCATCTCTCGGAAGGCATGCTTTTGCCCTCTCACATGATCACAATTCTCCTTATCCATGAATACATAGTTTCTCAGGCCATTAGTTTCTCAGGCCATGTCAATCTGCATATATTTGAAAGCACTCTCACTTTTGCAGCTGTTGGGTAAATCCTGGCATGGGGAAGGGAGGAGGTTTAAAAATGGCAGCCCACAAACTTTAAAAAAAAATCATCAGCCACAGTTGTACCCACTCCTTGCGCCTTCTGTGGGCACAAATTTCCATTTATTCAAATTAGTTTACTTCTGCCTCTTTGGATCTGGGTGCTAGTATTAATAAGCTTAACAGTCTCATAAGCCTTTGCATCTGTGCTTGGATTCTTTCTTGTTTCCTTAAATAAACATACTATTTACAGCAATATCAATGCTAATATTTAAAGTGCAACTCTTTACTCTGCAGGAGCCAGCTGTGTTATGCCAGGAAGGGAGGTGTGCATGGAGGGGGGTAGGAGATGGATCCTTTTGTAAAGATCAGCAGTTCTGTGTGCTTTTATCCCAGGCAAAGATTACATTTCACTCCCAGGGGCCGCTGCTGCCTCAGATCCTTTTCAGACTCAGTCGCTGTGGCACAGCAGATAGTTTTGGGTGTCCTTTCATTTTTTTTTCCTTGACAGTATTAAATATATACCCCAGTGAGCCATAAATCAGCGGTTTATCAGAGAATAAATCATATCTGTAATAAGGGACCACTTCTTTTTAATTGGACAGTGCATTAAATTAAACAGATATACTTCCTCAAAGAATACAAAAATGTGTCAGCTAGACTTCTTTAATGAATTTTAATTTTAAACCACCATTTCTTTGGAAGAAAGGCTTCCCCCCACCTCTGTCCAGCAAAAATTATATTCTAACTGGATGATTTGCTGACTTTTGTAGGTTATTGTATTCCCTCTTCTTTATCTCTTTCTTGTTCAGTAACATAGTTAGCCTTCTCTCTAGGTTTTGAATCAGTTTCTGTGTAAATGGGTCTGTTTATGTGTAAATATTTCTGTGGCCAGGCATATATTTACACAGAATGTAAACATTTGGTGTACATATATGTGCATTGTGTACTACATATGTAATGCATGGAAAAGTAAACTCTATCAGAAAAATAGCCTTCTGTAGCCCACATGGAAATCCAACTCAGCAAATGATTTTGTGGTCTCCAATTACATTCTTTATTTGTATCATTATTTATCATATCTAACAAATAAGCTTTTAATATCCAAAGTGCTCTGCAATCTTCTTCTTCCAACCCTAGTACTTTCCCCATTTTATCAATAGGGATGAGATATCTAAGGCTTTGAGCGCACCTGGCAAGGCAATGGCTGAGCGGGTGTTTGAACCTGAATCACTTAGCTCCAAGAGAAGATTAGCCCATGGACATTTTTTAAAGACTGTGGGTACGATTCACTGGGATGTTGTCCTGCAAAGCCCCATGGAAATTAATGGAAGATATGCAAAAAAATAAATAAATCCAGCTGGATTGCATCCTGCCTAAAAATCATTTCAGAAGCAGCAGTGGGAGAAAAACTTGACATTCACCCCAAATTACCTTGACGTTTTGAATTTTTTTAAAAAATAGGTTTACTACAGTATTGTTCACACACCTGTATTTACTCATTGTTCTCCAATCCTTTTGCTGATTTTTTTTAAATGTTGAAAAGGCACAATCAATTACTCTGAACAAAAATAATGAATATTCCCAAGGCTTGCTTTAATGTTTTTCCCCTGAAATATTACTGAGTTGAGATTATTTGCAAATATGAATAAAAATTGTGAGTATGCATTTCATTTATAGAAGTGGAGACTTGTCTTCAGATTTCTCTACTTCTTTTCCTACCTGAATCTTCAGAAACAAGTTGGAATGAGATTTTTCCTTCCTAACCAGTTGTATTGCTTTCCTCCCACCCCTCCCCCAGTGGCTCAGGCCTCATCTACTGAGGGCTCCACAATGTAGTGGCTGGCAGCACTTTTCCTGGCAGCTGTCAAGCGTTTTTTAAAAAGTGAGCAGGGCCAGGTTTGTCCCAGAGCGCTTTTGATTGGCCATTGCAAATCTGATTGGCTGTGCAGATTAAAATAGTATTGCTTCTGCATGACTGAAGGTAAGCTGTGGGTATGCAAGACAATATTTAGACACAATATTTTCATTTTAAAAATCATCCTGCTAAACACAGCTTCTGCCTATATTGTTATTATTAGACTTATACATAACTTCAGTCCCGGAAATACTGTGGTAGGCTTCACCTCCTGTAGCAGCCATTTTGTGGTTGGCTCCAGTTTAAGATTGCCAAGTCTAGGTTGGCAAATTCCTGGAGATTTGTGGGTGGAGCCTGGGGAAGGTAGGGTCTGGGGAGAGGAGGGACTTCAACATGGTATACTAGCATAGAGTCCACTTTCCAAAATAGCCATTTTGTTTATGGTAACTGATCTCTGTAATCTAGAAGTCAGTTGTAATTCCTGGAGATTCCCAGGCCCACCTGCAGGTTGGCAGCCCCATTTCACCTCTTACAGCAGCCATTTTGTAGTTGTGCCCCTCAACCTGTGCCAGGATTCCAAAGGTGCCCCACAAGCTCAAAAAGGTTGGGGACACCTGGTATTGTAAGATGAAAAGCATACTTTTCTTGTGTGCAAACTAAAGGGATCCATTCCATGTTGTCGCCTCATTGCCACTTTATTTTTCTGCATGTGCAGATCGGGTCTGAGATGCAAGGGAAGGAGCGGAAGTTTAGAACATCTGTTTAAGGTAAGCAGTTAGTCAACTGCCCAGTATAAGCTGAAGTGAAGGTGGACTCCCAGGATGCTTTGCCCCATCCCTAGTACCATCACACAGCCAGAGAAAACTAGTGCCAAATCACAGAATACTCCTGCCCTTCACCAGATTTCTATAAAGCAGGAAGTTATGGTAGAGAGGCCTCCATCCTTGGTTTGCCTTTACCTTACCCCCCTCTTAGAAATATAGTGTCTGTAGGGGGATGCAAACTATGCAATTTTAAAATGGGAACAAAATGAAGAGGGAACCAACCAGAGCTTCTTGGAGGAAAGATGCAATAAAAATGAACAAGACAGACAGATAAAGAAGCCACAGTCATTTTTCAAGCACATGTATCATATAAGTTAAAAAACAAAACAAAACTAGGGAGCAGCTCTAAGGTTGCCAGCTCTGGGTTGGGAAATTCCTGGATATTAGGAGAGTGGAGCCAGAGGAGAGTGAGGTTTTGGGAGGGGAGGGACCTCAGCATGGCATGGAGATAAATTACAATAGCAGGAGATCTCCAGGTGCCACCTGGAGGTTGGCAACCATAAGAAGCTCCAAATGTTTTACTAGGTACAATGTGCAGATGTTTAATATATGGCTGTACTGTCTGAATGCAGCTTCTTTTGCAATATTTTAAACATCAGAGCATAGTTGTCTAATTTGCAACAGTTTCTAAAGATCTCTCAGAGCTCTCACAGCTCCATCTACCTCACAAGGTGACTATTGTGGGGAGAGGAAGGGAAAGGTGATTGTGAGCCACCCTGAGACTCTTTAACGTAGAGAAAAGCGGGCTCTAAAAGCCTACTCTTCTTTCTCTTCTTGTATATTTGATGTAAGATTAGCAATACACATGGATTGGGCTAGTTTGGAAGAAAGATTTGCAATTAGTCAGCCATGTAAAAGCCTTTTCTGTGAGGTAAATCTATGCATTGCCATTTTGATATATTTGTGAACATTTTTAGACAGGACTAGGAAGACAACCTCTTGAGAAAGAAAGGTCCCCTTGTGAAAAAATGAGAGAAATTGCATCAGTTTCTTTATCCTACTAATATGAAGTCCCTCTTTTTAGAATCTTCAGCTATAGTTGACTGAAATCCCAAAATAACTTTCTAATGGGAAGTGTGTTCTTTATTCCTTTGCTTCTGATTGCATCACAAATATGCCACAGACTTGTATTCCCATTTAAACATTTTGAATAGGTGACTGGGATTATATTGGAGCCCCGTCATATGGCAAATTCATTTGCCAACGTCACCCATGGGTCTCCTTTTCCATTAGGGTTCCCAACATTTCCACGAACAGTAAGTATATGTGTTTTGTGATTAATTCCTTCTGTTCTAAGTGGCATTTTTCCCAAGCAAAATCTCATTTAATTATGTTTCCGCTTCTAATCTTTTCTATTCCCTGTGGATGATTTATCATGCTTGACCGGTTCTGCCCTTGGTGACACAGGCTGATAACTGTTGATTTGCTGTGAGTGGGTAGCGTTCTGTATATCAATAATAATAATAGTAATAATAAGAATACACATTTTCATGTGTTACATTTTGTTATTTTCTAACTCTCTCTGCTGCCTTTCACTCTCAAGGCATCTAACAACTGATTACTATTTACAATGAACAAATGGGTTTAAATGGAATTGGCTGTATGCCTTGGTCTTAGTTGTCTTTCAGCTGAAGAAGAATTAGTAGATGCAAAAGAGAATTTATTCAACAAACAGGTATCCCAATGCATTCAGCAGACAGAACTGAATTCTTAAAGGCTTTAAAAAGCATGGCCTCGAAGAGCTCCGAGAAATGTGTTGCAGTTACTGTGTTGTTAAACAGATTTTATTTTGCACCTATTCTATGTTTACTTATTTCTATTGACTGTGTGCTATCTACTTATTTTTCTAGTTTCAAAATGGCATCACTTATCTTGAACAATTGTAAACACTGCTTGTGTGTATTTAAATTTCTTAATTGAACACTGTGTTCGATCAAAAACAAAAAAATCAACCCAGTGTGTGAAAGGATAATAACCACTAACATTTCTCCTGCAAATAGTGGTGTGCAATCATTCCTCTGCTCAAATTGCTGTTTGATTCTTGGACAACTGAAAATTTACAATTGAAAAAAAAATGTTGTGGGCCACCCAAAATTGTTTGAAGTAGCATTTCAAATATGTATGCATGTTCTTTCCAGTAACTCCCCATTCCACCCTCCATCTGCTGTTTAGCATCCACTCAACCCACCTGAGGGAGGGGGGAAAGCTTGTCTTCCTAGTATTCCTGTACAATGATGAAAAGAACTTATGGTCCATATGGGATCAAACCAGTAGTGCATCTAGTTCTGCAGCTTGCTTCCCATAAAGGACAAAACCACCTCCTGTTTTTACCCCAGCAACTGGTATTCCAAGAGTACTCTTTAGACATGTGGAAGTAGCATAGCACCACTATGGCTGTTACTATCAGTGAACCTATTCTCCATGGATGTGTAATTCTTTTGTATAGCCACCTGCATTTGGGGCATCCAGTGGCACTGAGTCTCACAACTTCTAGTATTTTGTGATATTTAAAAAGTTTCTGTCACTCCAACTTTTTCCTCCTTATACATAATTACATAAGCCTCATTACATCCCCACCTCCAATTTATGGAGAGAGCACCGTGAAATGCATCTACATGGTGTGTGCATGTACATCTATAGTCAGATGAACTTCCTGTGCAAGAAGCCAATATCCTGGGTTTGGGAACTTCCCCAACCTCAGTAGCCCCTTACATTTACAGTGGGTGAATGTGGAAGCAGAGGTGGGGGATAAATTCTTGAGAAAGCAGGATGTTGCTGTAGGGAAAAGCCTCAAAATTGTTCTTTCTTAAAGGGCCAGCAGACATGGTAAAGTAGGTCTGCCGGATTCAAGCTTTATTGAATGGTAGGTTGGAATTTTTTTCAGCATTCATTATCCAAGAGTGTCATTATTCTCTGACAGTTCTACAAAATACATTATTTATTGAAGAATTTTACATCAAGGTGACTTCCATATGAAATCCAGTTAAAACAATTCAATAAATAGTCAGCAATAGAAATAGCAACAGCAGAAGTGCAAACAAGACTCACTACTAAAACTAAAGCTAAAACTAGCAGATGGAAAAGATGGGTAGCTATGTTAGTCTATCTGCAGCAGCAGAAAAGAGCAAGTGTCCAGTAGCACCTTAAAGACTAACAAAATTTGTGGCAGGGTATTAGCTTTTATCTGATGCAGTGACAAAAAAGGCTAATGTGATTTTGGGGTGTATCAACAGAGGCATAACATCCAAATTGCAAGATGTCATAATCCCACTGTATACTGCATTGGTCAGACCACACCTAGAGTATTGTGTGCAGTTCCTGGAGGCCACACTTCAAAAAAGATGTGGACAGAACGGAGTGGGTGCAGAAGAGAGTGATGAGGATGATTAGGGGCCTGGAGACCAAGCCCTATCAGGAAAGTCTGAGGGACTTGGGAATGTTCAGTCTGGAGAGGAGGAGGCTGAGGGGGGACATGATTGCTCTGTTTAAGTATTTGAAGGGCTGTCACTTAGAGGAAGGCAGGGAGCTGTTCCTGTTGGCAGCAGAGGATAGGACTTGTAATAATGGGTTTAAATTAAGGGTGGGTAGGTACCAGATGGATATTAGGAAAAACTTTTTACAGTAAGAGTAGTTCAACTGTGGAATCAGCTACCTAGGGAGGTGGTGAGCTCCCCCTCACTGGCAGTCTTTAAAGCAGCGTCTGGACAAACACTTGTCAGGGATGCTCTAGGCTAATCCTGCACTGAGTAGGGGGTTGGACTAATGGCCTGTATGGCCCCTTCCAACTCTGTGATTCTATAATTCTATTCTATGATTCTATGAGTTACTGCTCATTTCTTCCAATGGGAAAGAGATAGCCATGGGAGATAAGGCACATATATATTTATACAACCACCAAAATCTACCAGAATCCTGGTTAACAGAAAGGTCACTAGTAGTTGATGCCAGAAACTGGAGGGGGGGAGGAATATCTGATGGGCAGCTGTAAGGAAGTTCCATGACTGATGTGCTGCTGTGGAAAAAGCCCTATCCCTGGTAATCATCTACCCAGTCCCAAAGAAGGGGCTGTATAATGGTTTCGAGTTATATGTGTGTGTTTCTTTAAATAGTTGGAAAGTGTCAGAAGAACAAGGGGGTGAAAGAGGGAGAAGAGCGAGTGAGGTGATTGGTTGGTGACTGAGAGTGTGTGGGCGGAGCTAGGCGGTGTGTATGGAGAGGGAGAAGGCAGAGTGTTCAGTTTGAAGTCTGAAGTCAACAGCTGTCATTTGTGGTCAATCTACTACACAGAGTCTGAGAAGTAGTTTTCTAACTAGAATAATATAGATTCTAAAGGAAGAAGAACATATACTTTAAGGGTGCATATTAGGCAAAATCTAATAGAGTATTTTAAGAGTGTGAGGGAAAAGGCTGACAGAGACCTGAGTAAAAAGGGAAAGATTTTACTGAGCAGCTTAACAAAACATCTTGTAACCAATGCACTTCTTTTACCAATAACGTTTTATCCTGTTTATTGTTAACCCAGAGTCTTATTCTCAGAACTACTTAGTCCAACGAAGGAGCCTTAGAGCTTGGGCACAATACTGTGGGAAAGGTTAAAGACTGGAATTAAATTCCTGGTGGCAGCGATAGATACTTTGAGTGAGAGAGAGAAAAAACAAGAAATGTAAAACTACATCACACCTAACCACACAAAATAAAAGAGAGGTACTTCTTCCTTTAGAATCTTAATGCCTTTCACAGCACTTCTATATGATTCTAGTTAGAAGATTACTTCTCAGACTCTGTGTAGATTGACCTCAACTGACAGCTACTGACTTCAGACTTCAAACTGAACACGCTGCCTTCTCTCTCTACACACACACACCCCTCCTAGCTCCACACACACACTCTCAGTCACCAACCAATCACCTCACTCACTCTTCTTCCTCTTTCACCCCCTTGTTCATCTGACACTTACCAACGATTTAAAGAAACACAAACATATAACTTGAAATCATTACAGGTTGTCTGAGAAGATCTTACCTATTCAACAGGCTCACATGGGAGCAAGCAGTTGTTTTGGCACCTTGGTCTCATACCATTCAGGGCTTTAAAGGTCACAGTCACACTTGTAGTACTTCTGTGAACAAGGTTTTCGATTTGGGCAAATTGCTATAAATCACATGAAAATCCAGTACTGGAAATATCTGTGGCAGAAGTGCAACAGAAACTCCACACTGTATATCAAGTGCAACAAAAGGACAAAAGCATATATGTAGACAACTTTCTCATATTTTTGCAGCATTCTTCAAGATGAACAATCAGTACAAACAGTCTATCTAATTTGTCTCTTGTGAGACAAATTCTTCTTGTAAGACAAGAAGTCAAGTCACTCACTACAAAACAGAGCTTTGGGTCCTTAGTGAAGTTGTGCAGGCATTTTCACAAAGGCTTTCTCATTCACACAAAGTCAGGGACAGAACCTCATGTGCAGTAAGATGAACGTAGATTCAGGTGGGTGGCCATGTTGGTCTGAAGCAATAGAACATCTGATGAATTGTGCATGCACACGAAAACTTATACCCAGAATTAAACATTGTTGGTCTTAAAGGTGCCACTGGCCACTGGACTCAAAGCAAGATGAACACTTATGCATGTACGTACATGTGCACTCACACTTATGGTGCAGTTTCCAATACTGCAGTGGTCAGGAAAGGCTGAGCATAAGACGGACCTCAATGTGTGGTGCATCAGAGCTTCTAGATGCCCAGGGAGCCTGATGAATGGTATGGGATGCTTATCTTAAGATGACACCAAGTATCTTCTTCCTCGCTCTTAACCAAAAAGAAAAGTTGGGGACTGACAGCCCAACTTGGCCACAGGCCAGGAATGGCCTTCTCATGCTCAATATGCTCTTAGAATTTATTTAAAGCAGTAAGACGAGAGGACAGTTCAGAGCACTGGATTAATTCCACTTTCTCCCTTTCCTTCCCCTCTCTCTCTTTTTTTATTAGGAAAATAAAAGAGACTTTGAAATATTAAGAGATAGTGGGATTAGAGCCCTCTCCTGCTAGCCCCAGTATTTCCTCCCCTATTAATTTCCACTTGATTAGAATTCTTTTTGAAGTATTTAAATATGGACAATAGGAAAAGGGGAGGTGAAGTTATTGAATATCAGTTAAACTGTATTAATATAAGCTCAGTTCCAGCTTTTATATAGATACTTCATATATATGTATAGTTTCCTCTAGGAGTAAAGTATGCCTAACCCTCCTCCCCTACCTCAAGTAATTATGATTTTTTAAAAAAAACTATAATGGAACTCTTAAACTTTAATAGCCCATTTATAAATCCTTGGCTTAAAATTCAAATGCTTTTTTAAAAAAAGTTTTAGAACTGTGGAAATTTGATTTTCTCTCTCTCTTTTTACATAAGAGGCACATTTATAATGTTAAACTTGTGAAGCTGTGGGTGTTACACAAATGCTTGCCCATTGCCTGGATGGAAAATTCAAAGCCAAGAGGTTATCATGTAGTTTTAATGGGCATTTGTTTGTACCTGGGGAGGAGATGCTGGTGCTCCTGTGTCTTAATGGGGGGGAAGCAAACATTGGTCAGCAAAATCTGTTCAGCAGCCCTCCCCAGCAGCCCCATGATACAGGACCAAAAAGCTTTTCCCCATTAAAGAAGGCTGTTGCAATGTACTAAAGCTAAATCTTACCCCCCCCGCCCCTTTGATAGACAGCAGTGGGCCTCCTTGTCATGGCTATTTTGCCTGTTCTGACTCATCATCTGCTGTGAGCCAAGCCATTCTTTGGGGAGCTTTATTTATAAATCAGTCCTTTAATAAACCAGATTTAGATATCTCTGTTTAGATTCATAAATCCTTTTTTAAGGCAGCTAAGAACTGCATTTTGATTTACAAGCCATGACTTTTAGCATCAGATTTAACTATCTGACTGACTTCTGAAACATTCGATTGGCTTGTGAGTCAAGAAATAGATTTACAAATCCTGCAACATAATCACAAGTCATGCCAATAAGTTCTAAGTTAAAAAAATAAATAAAAAGGTGTTCATTTACAAATCTCTTCTTTGCATTTGGAATACAACAGACTGATTTACACACAGGCACTCTGAGGCCCTGTCACTGTTATGACTGGCTTTTATAGATCCAGCACTCACTTTTTAATGCCAAATTTTGATCTATAAATCTTGATCGGCTTTTCTGTATCTGATTTTTCGCTAATGTTCTGATTTACCAATGAGCTCGGTGGATGTTCTTTGTGACTCATTCCAGTTTGCCAAAACTACCAGTGAAACTATTCCTGTGTTAGCAAGGAATTCCACCTTAGTGGCCCTGGTAATACAGGGGAAATCAGAGCCAGTCCGCACAGACCCCAGTGAAGCTCCCTTCTGACTGAACAAGGTGATCAGTTTCCCCACAGATGACAGTATTTTGGCCCTCCTACCATGGAGTTAAAAAAATAATAATCACAGATTATTATTTTTTTCATTTGAGTTTGAATCATTGAAGAGTTTACCTTGACAGTTTCTTTTTCATTTCAGTAGTGGAAAGTTTACACTGACAGATAATTACAACCTACTGCTGTATGAAAAGCACTCCCACAGGTGCCTTCAGAGGCTAGGTAAGTGGGTGGCAGAGACAGGGCCTTCTCTAATGTGGCACTCTGTTTTTGGAATACTTTCCACAGAGATATTCTGTTGCTATCTTCTTTGACGATTTATAAGCAACAGATGGGGGGTAATTATATTCTCCCAAACTTTTAACACTTGATACATCTTTTCTAGCTGTTGCTTTCTTTCTGCTTTTACCTGTTAGTCCAGCACTAGTTTTGCAGTTTTATTGCAGATATGCTTATTTATGGTACTTTAATTTATGGTTTTCAATTTTTGTTTAACTTCTATAGCTGCCTTGGGAGCTTAAGCTGAAAGGCAGCAGCAAAATTCTTAAATAAATAATGAATGAATGTGTTATGTATATAAGTGTTTTCAATACTTAGGAAACAGGTGCCACATAAAATGGTACTCATTACCATTATAACTTGATTATACCTGGTTTCAATTTTGACACTACGAAATCTTGCCTTTTATTGTTTTGGGGTGGGGTTTTGTTTGTTTGTTTGCTGTAGTGGTTAAGTGCACGGACTCTAATCTGGGAGAACCGGGTTTGATTCCCCACTCCTCCACTTGCACCTGCTGATGTGACCTTGGGTCAGTCACAAGCTCTGGCACAGCTGTTCTTGAAAAAGAGCAGTTTCTGTCAGAGCTCTCTCAGCCCCACCTACCTCACAGGGTGTCTGTTGTGGGGAGGGGAAGGGAAAGGGGTTTGTAAGCCGCCCTGAGACACCTTTGGGCAGTGAAGGGCGGGGTGTAAATCCAATATCTTCTCTTCTTGTTGTTGTTTTTTTCAAGAAAGAATCGTCCTTCCTGACCTGAGTGGGGGAGGTTGGAAATGCGTACAAATGTTCAGGAATGGCAGCCAAGTTAAGTGGCGTTTTGGACAGTCAGTCAGTCTCTTTCTCTCCCCTTGGGCATTTTTTCCACTTTTTCTGCCTTTATTGGTCATCAGTCTTTTCTACCTCTATTGATCATTCTGTCATTCCATGCCCTTAACCAATTTGCAAAAATACCCAACTCCAACAACAACAACAACAAAAGCTTTGAAAACTTAAGAAATAGGATTGTGAAGAAATGCATTTTCTCCTGGGTGGTTGACATGGAGCACAGACTCCACATTGAGTTTTAACAATTATCTCCCCTCTGGGCTGGGAACAGGTGGGGGCAATGGCTTTTCAGCTTACTTTTATACATATGCTAATCTAGCCAGAGAGATAAAGGGTGGGTCAAGTCCTCCTCCCTTCTTCTAGCAGGGAACAGAGTTTGGAGAACTTTGGGCTAGAAAAACTCCAGGGATAATTTCCAGAAAGGATTTGGAGGAAATGCTTCTCTAACCTAGCCGCGATCAAGGGGGTACAGTACCAGAGATGATAAAATCTCAGTGCAAGGGAAAGGCGATCTCTTTTCCTGGAATGCTGAGAACATGAGGGCATGCACACAGACCTCCTCTCTGGGACAGCAGTCATTGTCCAAGTGCTTGCCTGCAGAAGGAGGGATCTTCAAGGTAATGGCTACTTTGTAGAGATTTCTAACTTTCTAAGTTTAAGGAGCCTGTCCTGTTTTAATGTCAGATTAGGGTTGCCAGGTCTGATGTTCATGCTGTGGAGATTGGGAGGGAACTTTCCAGGAGCAAGGTAGAGTGATACAATGTGCTGATGTCATCCGGAAGTGATATCATCATGTCGGGGATGTTGCATGGTGACACTCTTGTTTTGGGCAAAACTCTATGGTAAAATCTGCATAAAACCATAGAGTTTTACACAAAAACTAGAGCATTGCCATGTGACATCCCTGATGACATCAGCACGCTGGGAACATCGTATGGCAGTGTCGCTGTTTGCGCAGGTAAAAGCCCCCAAGACCAAAATGCTTGTAAACATTTTCTTTTTAATAAATACTTTAAACTTTTGATGCTGTGAGTGGTTCTCTGTATGACATAGACCTCCACTATTGAACATACTACCTGACAAATGGAGCCGGGGGAAGGCAGGCAATCGGCTGTTTCTCCAAGGGTGCCCAAGGCATCAATCTGTCCCCATGGGGACCAGTTGCTGGGTAGTGGGAGACACAGAGCCAAGGCCTCAGATCTTGGAAAGGAAGCTGGGAGTCCTGTCCCTCCCAGCAGGCAATTCCTTGGGAAAAGGGCAGATGGTGGTGGTGGGCTACCCTGAGAGTAGAAGAAAAGCCCTGGGAATCCCTAGGAGTGCAGGGCAGAATAGGCCCTGCAGGCCAGAGCAGACTAGTTCTGCCACAATTATGCAAAGCAAATATACGTAAATCTATATTGCATAATTTATTTGGGTACAGAATTTGGATTGCGGGATATAAAATACATTTGAAATCAAGAGACTTCACCCCCAGAAGGCTTATGCTTATCTACTTTTTTCTAAGAGGTTTATGTGGGAGATACTTTGCTACTAATCCAAAGAACAGATTTTCTGTGGAGCCAAGTATTCTTGGGACTGTTGTTCTGCAGCAACCAATGGATCAGAGAGCAGCTGAGAAGGATTTAATTTGTGAATGGGAAGAGTTCCTTTTGATTCTTTGTTTATTTATTTCATTTATACCGCACCTTTGTCCCCAATAGGGACCCAAAGAACCTTATACCATTCTCCTGGCCTCCATTTTATTCCCACAACAACCCTGTGAAGTAGATTAGTCTGAACATGTGTGATCCAAGGTCAGCAAGTTTCCATGGCAGAGTGGGGATTTGAACTTGGGTCTCCCAACTCCTAATCTGACACTCTAACCACTGCACCATGCAGGCATTAAATCACACAACACACCTACTCTTACATCACTATAACTTGAAATATATCATATATGGAAAATCTGGACATGTGATTCACCGCTTTTTGCTTTGTAGCATTTTTTTCTAAGCCACTGACACTACCTTGGATTTGGTATTGGACAGTAGGTATTGAGGGAATCAAATGAACCTGTTTCTTTTAGAAGAAGAAGAAGAGTAGATTAGATTTATACCCTGCCCTTCACTACCCAAAGGGGCCTCAGAGTGATTTATAATCCCTTCCCCTCCGCTCCCCTCCCCAACAGCCCCCACCCTGTGAGGTAGGTGGGGCTGAGGGCGCTCTCTTGAGAACTGGCCTTGAGAGAACAGCTCTGGAAGAACTTATGACCAGGTCACATCAGCAGCTGCATGTGGAGGAGTGGGGGATCAAAACCAGTTCTCCTAGATTTGAGTCTGTGCTTTTAACCACTACACCAAACTGGTTCTACTGCTAATAATAATATTGCATTTGTATCTTACCTTTATGTCATCAGGGAACCAAGACAGCTGTCCCATCTGTGTCTTGATCCAAATTTCATCTGCATAGCTTCAGCACAGTTGCTCTATCATATGCCTTACAACTTACAACTTGGGATGACATACCCCCAGGGAGTTCCTCACTTGTTTATCCTTTTCCAGTAGTACATTGTTTGAATGCTGCCTTTTGTAGTTGTGGATTTGCTTCTGACTTTTCCAAAGCATTTGGGAATTAATAATTGTGCTAGTGCATCACTGCTGTTTTTGTGCTCCTGGCTTGTTTGAATAGTTTTTATGTTTGTTTTATGTTGTTTTGATTGTAGTATTGTGGGGGAGGGCTGTTTTTGTTGGTTTGATTTTTACTTTGTGAGCTGCCTCAAGAAGGTATCTGGAAAGGGTCCATGGACATTTTCTAAATATAAAAATCATGATGATGATGGAATGAACAGGCACACTAAAACAAGTGTTTGCAGAGGGTGGACTTTGACCTGATCCACCAAGGCACTCCTTATGTTCTTAAGCAAAAGTCTGAACTGAGGATCAATTAATGCAGATGAATTATACCTCAACTGTAAAAATATCCTTAGTACACTCTATAAATTTACAATACACCACAGGAATTCTAGTAAAAAAATAGGCTATGCACACCGATGGAAGTCAGCCCACCCTGATCCAAAAAGACTGGTAAATAAAAGCCCTTTCCATTTATCTCTGTGTGTGTGTGTGAGAGAGAGAGAGAGAGAGAGAGAGAGAGAGACAGAGACAGAGGGGGAGAGAGTAAGCTATTAAGGATCCCACATAGCCACGGGCAAACTCTCTGCTCGCCTCCTTCTGGAAGCCTATTTTTTAAGCAGAGATTGCTCTGGCGGTTCAAGGTGCTATCGAGCTCTAACCAGGGGACAATTACAAGGCTCCAGTTGGAGTGTCTGAGGCGATGCTTGCATCTGATAAGGTTGAAGGGGAATAATGGGAAGGAGGGAAATGATAATGGGCTGCTGAATGGATGGGATGAGGTATCATTGCCGTAGTGCCTGGAGACACAAGCAGCTGCTAATGCAAGCTGGGATTTTTTTTTCCTCCCACTTCTTTTCCATTTTCCTTGCAAAAGAAAAAATATATATCTACACATACACTTCAAAAAAATTATTCTTTTCCTACCTCCAAGCTATGGTAGTAATAGTGCTTGCGAACAAGTTTGATAGCAGGAGAGTGCCTTCAGGAGGGCCGTCCCTCCCTTAGCACTCTCCAAACAGGTGGATAACAGACCCTTTTGCCTTCCTGCCTTCCCGACACATTATTATTATCATTATCATTTTAAAATTTCAGAAAAGAATTATATGGTACAAGCGGGGACCCAAGGCAAAAAGTGTGCGGAAGGAGGATGGGGAGCAGGAATCTTTGCCCAAATTATCTGAGCCGTGGCTGAGGCTCAGACCCAAAATCCTATGTGTAGGATTTTATAGTAAACATGCACCAGAAATATATGAGGAGAACAGCAGTTTTGAGGGGCGATTTTTTGACAGCAAAAACAGTTGGCAGAGAAAACACCCACTTTTCTTCCACCATTCCCCCAGTCACTGGTATTTTTAAACTCTGGTCTTCTGTATATGGGAATGTATACTTAAGGGGACCCTCCAGCTAAGCCTGGAGACCTGGACTTCCTCTCCCAAAGCCTGCCTATGATAGCGCAACCCTCCCCCCCCAAATCAGAATTTTGTTAGGCTTAGTTCCTTGCAATGTGTAGCTATCCCTATGACAAAAGACAGTATGGAGAAGATGTGTATTTTCTGTAGGGTTGGCAGGCATTCATCTAGAACTTTAAAAACTCCAAAGAACTGAGAGAAACCACTGTACCTTCTGCCTTTCAGTTTTTCACTTATCCTTCTCACTGTTTATACTGGGACAAATTAGAGTCCTGGTGTCCATTGCAAGTAGTAGAGAATGGTGACCAAGGCAACCAGTGGATGAACAAAGTAGAACATAGAATGGTTGCATTCTCTCCCAGACCATATAATGGTATAACCTCTCTCTGTGAGGAAGGATGACAGCTAGAGTGCCGTGTCTAGAAAACACAGAATGCAACTGATTGAACCTGGCATAGGGCCCATATTATTTATTTGTTTATTTATTTATCGCATTTATATCCCACCCATCCTGTAAACAGGCTCAGGGTGGGTCACAACATTTTGATAAATACAATAAAATTTAAAACACATTAAAACATATAAAATCAATAGTCATGCTTGCTGTAGGGAGAATCCGGCCCATTGATGTAACTAGGTATCAGTAGGTGGGAGACCGCAACTTTGGGAGGGGGCATATGTGGATGCCCGCTGCCTCAGTCAAAGGCCTGGCGGAACAGGGCCACAGGGCCCTGATCTCAATAGGGAGCATGTTAAACCAGGTGGGGGCCAGGGTGCTTGAGGCTAGGCAGATCAAAAACCATCTACTATGTACGAAAAATTTGGGTCTCCCATCTTCCATTCTTGGGCAAAGTGCTAGAGCAGGTTATTGCTTCTCAGCTCCAAGGGTTCTTTGAAGAGTCTGGTTTTCTGGACTCATTTCAATCTGGCTTCAAGCCTGGATTTGGAACAGAGATTGCTTTGGCCGCCTTGGTAGATGACCTCTGTTGAGAGCTAGATAGAAGACATGTGACCCTGCTAGTTCTGCTGGATCTCTCAGTGACCTTTAATACTATTGACCATAGTATCCTACTGAGCTGCTTCCCAGCAGGGAGTAAGAGGCACTGTATTACATTTAAGTTCTATTGGGGGGCGGGGGAATGGATCTCAGAAGCAGGGCCGGCCCCAGGTGTCTGGGCGCCCTAGGCAGGACAGCCTGGGGTGCCCACCCCACCGGGGATGCCAACCTCCCGTTGGGGCCTGGAGATGGCAGCGCCGGCTTTTCTGGGCGCCTCGCAGCTGCAAGGCACCCGGAAAAGCCAGGGAAGGGGCGGGTTAGAATGCCCATCCCTTCCCTCCCAGCACCAGCAGCACTGACTTTTCTGGGTGCCTCTGGGAGAGGTCATCAGAAGTTATGGGCTGCAATGTCACCAATATATAGATGATATCCAGCTCTACCTTTCTTTTCCACCTAATTCCAAGGATGCTGTTGATGGTCTGAACTGATGCTTGGAATTAGTTAATGGTTTAGTAATGAGGGTGAACAAGCTGAAACTTACATCCTGACAAGACAGAGATTCTCTGGGTGAGTAGAAAGGCAGACCAGGGACTTCAGATCTCCCCTGTCTTGGATGGGGTTATGCTCCCCTTGAAAAGCCAAGTACACAGCTTGGGAGTGCTGCCTGACACAGCAGTCTCCTTAGAAAACCAGGTGGCTGCAGTGGTTCAGAGTGCTTTTGCCCAGCTCTGCCTGGTGTCTCAACTGCATCCGTTCCTGGGTCAGTCAGAGGCAGTTGAAGACAGTTTTATTTAGGACTGCTTTTTGATTGATTTAGCTTTTATTATTATTGGCAGTTCTAATTGGAGTTTTTAAACTGACTTTTATGGGGTTTATAATTGTTGTTTTTATTGTGTATTTCATAATGTTTTATTTATATTGGTGAGTTCCGCAAGAGAGAAAGGCCACTAACAAATGTTTTAAATAAATAATCGTTAAGGCATCTTTCTGAATGATTCATACTGGCCAATACCAGTATCCCCAAGCACATGCCTCTTCAAAGAAAAGGGGAAAGTCTGAAACAGAAATGCTTTTTTCCCTGTTTATATTAATCAAAGAAATAACAATAAAATGCTGTTGCTAGCTGCAGTAGATAAGTCTGCTGTATATGTCTAGAAGATTCAACTCAAGATACTTAAGGAGTCCATATATATTTCAACTAAGATTTGTAGGGGTTTTTTCGGGGGGGGGGAGTGGATTTTTTTTCTCCCCAAGCCTTGAAAGTGAATCTATTTGGTACAGGGCTGAAAGAAGACAGCTTGTAAGTAACAGGAGAAAGTGTTTACTCAGTGAATTAGTTCAGCTTCCATTGTGTGCAACGGATTAGGGCCGCAGCAGTGGATCAAGCTCCATTTCAAGCTGGAGTGGCTCACTATGAGCTACCTCCAGGGCAGGACTAATTATCATAGGGCTTAGGCCATTAAAGGCCTTTAACTAGCAGTGATGTCTTCCCAGGCCTGGATTAACTCTATGCCCCTAAGGCATACTTCCTAGATAACCATTCTTTCTAATGGTCTGCTTTGATTTCTTTGCCTCTCCCTTTGCCATTAGACTTGGCCTTATTCTTGGATCTCAAGCAATCAATCAGAGCTTCACTCCTGCTTGGGCAAAAAATGTTAAGAAGTTTTGAGGACATTTGTTTCCTCCCATTACTAATAACATCTGTGTAGCAGTCATGCAGGTCGGTTACAAAGCAGTGGCTGCATACGTACCAGCTTCCTGTTAAATGTCATGGCCTGTTGAAGGCAAAGTGCAGATTCCAATGGAACTTCATTTTTTATTTTATTTTACTTTATTTTATGTTTTGCAGGGTTATGTATCTCCAGGCCCCCAACTAGAAGTCTCTGATCCTGAGACTGCATAGGTGAAAGGAAAAGGTAATGAATGACATATGCTCCAAAAGCATGGTTTTCTTATGCTAAAAGCCACACATACACGCAGCGGAAGCAGTAGAATAAGACAAGACTCATGGCCCAATGTATGTATTCCAAACTGCTTTACCATGTTAACTTGCTAGTAGTGATCCTGGCATCTAGACTCCAGAGCAGAAGAACAGAATCTCAGTTTCTAACGTACCATAAAGAGCTGCATACAACAGACTGCAATGACTTGCCCTAAGATCAACAGAGGGTTGTGGATTCAGGTGGGGTAGATGTGTTGGTCTGAAGCAGCAGAACAAAGTTCGAATCCAGTGGCACCTTTAAGACCAACGAACTTTTAGTCATAGTATAAGCTTTCATGTGCAAGCACACTTCCTGATGTCAGACACAGTAATGAAACGTTGTCTAAAAAACATGAAACATGTGTTCATCTCAAGCTGTGTAAAACCCCACCTCCTCCTCTTTTAGGTTTCCACTGCTGCTCTCCTTATCTACTTCCAATTAGCTGTGAGAGTGAAGGAAGAGAGAGAATGAAAATATAGACTCATAGAATCACAGAGTTGGAAGGGGCCATACAGGCCATCTAGTCCAACCCCCTGCTCAATGCAGGACCAGCCTAGAGCATCCCTGACAAGTGTTTGTCCAGATGCTGCTTAAAGACTGCCAGTGGGAGGAGCCTTCATCGCAAGACTTTGTTTACTGCACTATCCAATTTCTACTGAGATACAGTTCCCTTGGTAATATAGTACAGGGCATCATTACTTCAGTCTCTTCTGTTCTCCTGTTCCTCTCTACGGCTTGCCCTACTTCCTTTACAGAGGGTTCCCATCTTCATATTGTCAGGCCGATGCCCAAAGGCTGTGCAGGTACCTCAGAAGCAGGCTGGAAGGCCAGAGACAGACCTGGTGAGTTACCAACGAACTGGAACTGGGGTAACTAGCAAATGAGCAAAGAAAGTAGCTTTACAAGGTTGAGTTCCTGACTGGCCTTCATCATCTCTTGGCTTTACTATGCTGTCACTGTACTGACTTAACTGAACCTACAAGCTTCATCCTTTGCAGGAAGCTATCCAGTCCTTCTGTAAATATTTGAGGAAATTGCAGTTAAAATATTATGTTTCGGTTATGCCTTTACCACATAGTTTTCACTGCAATCTGGCGTAGTCCATATTGGCAAAAAGTAGCACAACCTAATCTGCACTCCCTGAGACAACTCCCTGAGTCACCTTGGGCCAATCACACACACTCAGTCTAACCTACCCCATGGAGTTGTTGTGAGGATAAAACAGAAACAAGGAGAATGATGTAAGTCACTTTGGGTCACTGTTGGGGAGAGACGGAAGGTTATAGTTATAAATGAAGGAAATAATAAGTTTTAAAAATAGAAGAGGAGGAGGAGGAGATTGGATTTATACCCTGCCCTCCACCACCCAAAGGAGTCTCAGAGCGGCTTACAATCCCTTTCTGTTCCCCTCCCCACAACAAACACCCTGTGAGGTAGGTGGTGCTGAGAGAGCTCTCTCGAGAACTGCCCTTGAGAGCAACTCTAAAAGAACTTATGACTGACCCAAGGTCACACCAGCAGCTGCATGCGGCAGAGTAGGGACCGGATCTCCCAGTCTGTGCTCTTAACCACTACATCAAACTGGTTCTACTGCTAATAACATTTAGGCAAACATTTCATGGTCCTTCCCCCAGCCATTGCATCTTTGTCTTTCTTCTACATATACTGAGGGCTTCTTCTTAGCTATTTTAATGAAGTTGTATCTAATACCACTTATGTTCCATGTGCAATGCTGCAAAGAGAGATAAATTCACCATTTTGTATTTTTCTGGTTTGACAGACTGCCCCTCCCCACACGCTACACTTTTTTGAGTAGCCTGGTGAAAATAGTGATATATTCAGAACTATCTGTGCACACATGCTGAACTCACCAAGAAACAAATTGCTACTCATGAGAGGAGGAAGCAGGTGTGGACAATGATCATACAATGGGCTTTACATTAATATATGAAAGAAAGCATTAAGAACATGTGAAAAGAACAGAAAAAGATTCCTGATTAAATCTTCACAGTTATTCATCTAGCTCCTGTGCTTGTTCTCTCTCTTTCTCTCTCAAGATGGATTATATATCTTAAACTATATACCAGAGTCTTCATGAGCGTACTTTCATCATATGAACCACTCAGATCAGACAGAGCATCTCTGGCAGAAGCAGGACAAGCAAGGAAGCTGCCCTGTACATGGGCAGATTTTGTATTTCATCCCAAATTTCATTCTTACATTCCTTGCAACTGGTTTCCCATCTTTTTTCAATGACATTTGCCATTTCTAGGCATTTATTGCACAGTTCTCCTGAATCTTTCTTGTGACACCAGAGGGGCCTGGATCAAAGCCAGCTTTACTCAAAGTTGGCCTGCCATTTATGCAACCAGTGGGAAGTTTGTATCTATTGCATCCTCACTTCTACAGAAAATTAATTGTTCTCCAAAGGACATAAAGGAAACCTGTGCGTTTAAGAATAATGTCCACACTAGTCTTCAATGCAAATGTGCTCTTTGGCCATTGTAAAGTGACCTAATTTTATCGTATCCAGCATATGCTCTGAAACCAGGTGCTTTCTTCTCTTGGCACTGACTTCTACCTCCTCTAACATGTGGAACAAATGTCTCCTTCGGACCACGATGAGGCAACTCAACAGAGCTCGGCAGAAATGCTGCAGCTGGACCCTGGGCTAGTTCTATTTTCTGTTGAATCTTGATGGAAACGCATACACAGCAAGTCGGGCCCTGTCCCCTTTCCTTTGCACGCTCTCTCTCTCTCTCTCTTTTTTATTTCTTCCAGGAGTGCTGATGATAAGGAAAGCAATGTCTAAATCTTCTTAATGGTGTTTATGCAAGCAGTTTTGCTTAGCTGCAGTCTTTGCCACCCCTCCCTCATCCACCCTCCCCTCCCATCTCCCTGCTAATATCGCTGCTTCATTCCTTTCCCTGTTGGCTATTACTATGGACTACAGCGAATCTAAAACTAAATAATCCCCTTAGTGTCAAGTTTTCTGGGCTGAGCAAATAAATCTAACCAAATGCATTATCTAGGTAGAGGAGGCTGTTGTGGGGGAGGGGGGGAAGAAGATAAAAGCTATTTTACTTTAAGGCAAAAGAGTAAAACCATCATTTTCCTCTTCATTCACATTGTAGTTTTAAAAGTTTTTTTAAAATGTTTTAACTTTGCTACTCAATCCATTCTCATTCCACCTCCCCAGTCTAATTAAAGCAATGTAACGAACCCCCAGTTTCTTCCACTGGAAAGAGACCCCAGATAAGGTGCTATTCAAATCCACGTTCCAGACAGGTAGTTCTGATCAGGCATTAAATAAATAAAGACTCCCCACTTCGTCTCTTCAGAGGGCTGGGAAGAAGGGGGTAGGGGAAAGGATATTGGAAAACTCATTTACAAGGACAGAGCAAACAACAGATCTGCATGTTGGATAGCCTGTCTGATAGCTCTGCAGCATTTAACAGCACCTGGAATTTGTGAGTTGTCAGTTCAAAAGAAGATGGTGGCCCATTCTTAGGGAGCTTAGGTCACAATGAAAGGAGACATGGGAAATCCATAATCAGATCACTCAGTCTCTAATTTTATTTAAATGCAGCCCTACTTGCAGTGGGCATATGGGGGGGGGGCGGCAACTGCTTTCGTAAAATTAAAGATAGTAAGAGATTCATTCATGGATCTCTTGGCATCTGTTCTAGTTGTACCCTTAGACTTAAACCACATGAATATCCTTATCCTAATTATTTGTGACAAATATATAGTAGCAACATCAGCAGTCACTCTAAATTGGTAGTAAGTAAGCCAGCATTATGTGTGGTGCTGTAATGGTACAATAGCGGGCAACAGCTGATAAAAAATACCTCATGACAATGTTTCCTAAATGTTTGATACTTGGAACACAGACTATTTCTAGATTAAAATGAGAAGCTTGCTTCACTTGACATGCAAAAATTATGTGCATTTTCTCATAGGCAGGTCTTCTCTTGCAGCTTTGGGATAGCCCTGGCTAATACTGCCTCCTGGCATTTTACCCTTCCATTTGCCCAGTCAGTCAGGGATATGTTTTCCGGACAATAGTGATATTTCTGAGATTCTTCCCTGTGTGTCAGTTGTAGGATGCACTGTGTCACGCAACCCCAATGCCTCTTTTCTCTCTTGGGTTGCTATCATTTCCTCAAAGAGAGGGTAACATTGCTGTGTGGAAGGTCCCTGCTCCCTGGGGCATAGAGTGATGGATGCATCCAGCAGGGTGGCTTAATTTTTCAAAGTATATATCCTTCTTATGGCATGGCATGACAGTGCACCCTGGTATTCAATATGTGACTCAATGACTTACAGGATAGCAAGTCATAGGTTCTGACCATAAAGTTAGACCATTTTTCTCCTTAAATTCTTGTAGTATTAAGTATAATATTTTTGTTTTATTTACAGGAAAGGCACAATGAAATTTGTCTAAATATTCATGTGCTGTTTTGGACTACAAACCTAGGAGTAAATACTCAGCCAAAGTATATCATGTAGATTTGATTTAAGCCTGATGCGGGAATCTGGCCATAGAATTCTCCATATGTACGTATTTGGGTTGGTGAAATATCTGCATCCCCCTTCCTTGGCAAGCTAAACTTCAGGCAACAGCTATCCTTATGGGCTTGTATCACAATTCTACTTTTGTTAATATAAACACCTTTCACGTATCTTCCTTTTAAATTCAGGATATGCCAACATACAGGAGAAAAAAGAGTGAGCATTACAGTCAATATTGCAACTCAGAAACATTTCATTTCAGGCTGACAAAAAAGAAATTTTTTAAGATGCCATAAAATTGCCAGAGAACTGACCTGCTTCATCAAGGTTGTTTTTTTTTAAATTAAGAAGACATATGTTCTTTCTTTCTGATTTTATATGTTTCTCACTCTTGCATAAGAAACTGGTAGATTGAAGGGGAGAAACAAAAAGGCATAAAGGTTTGTCTCTCTTTTGTACTGTAATGTTATACCTACACAGTCATACATTTTATATCATACAAAATTGCATAGCGTAAAAGAAAAAGGCAGAGGAGTGAGACACAAATATTAATAAACTCATTGTTCCCTTTAAATTTAATTGTTTAAATTGGAGATCAAATTCTGTCAGGCTGGCCCTGAAAAAAGTGGGTAGAAGACATCATTAAGATAGGTATATAGATTTTGCACTATTTCCTAAATGTGGGAGCTTTCTGTGGGCTGGATCCAGCACAAAATTTCCGCTTGTGCCAAAGCTCTCATACAAACAAAATTGCAAGAAAAAGACCACAGTAGCCACTTGTACGAAATCAGACATTGTATCCCCACTTGCACAAGCAAGCTCTTGTGCAACCAATTTCTGTGCACTCAAATATATAGGCAGGAAAGTGCTAGATGTTGCACAAGATGATGTGCTAGCAGAACTGTAAGAAGTCTGTTTATATTTTTGCTTGTGCATTGCTGGATCCAACCCAGTGTATGGAATTGCCCTTAGTGTCTGGTTCCTGTCATGTCCCAGGGCCGTGTCCAGGGCTATTTTTGGGCAGGAACGCACAGGAACGGAGTTCCAGCTGGCTCCAGAGTTGGCCACGCCCAGCAGGAACTCATTAGCATAATAGGCCACACCCAACAGCAGAAATTCATTAGGATTGGCTACATTAGGGGTGTGTGGCCTAACATGCAAAGGAGTTTCTGCTACAAAAAAGCCCTGGGATTTGACAACAAACAAGGTAAACAGAATAAGAAGCAAAAGGTGGGTGTGGCTGGATGACCACACTCCTGGTATCACAGGGTGTGGCCTAATATGCTAATGAGCGGTGCTGTCAGGGGTATGGCCTAGTATGCTAATGAGTTTCTATTGTTGGGTGTGGCCTATTATGCTAATGAGTTCCTGCTGGGCTTTTTCTACAAAAAAAGCCCTGGCTGTGTCTATTTATAACTCCTGTTCCCTGAGCACTGTTGTATGTTATGGTGTGCTGGCAGGACCTGAGGATCTAAAAAGTCTTCATTTTCACAGAAAACTTCAACGCTGGGGAAAGCAAAAGGTAGACTGGTCCTGAGGTTAGCACATACTTGGAGAAGGAATACAGGTACTTCTGGCTAAATGTAGTTCATTCCCCAGGTTACATGTGGTTACATTATTTGCTTCTACATTTGAGAGCAGTACATAAGCTACACACCAATCATGCGAGGCAGGCTAAGTGGAGAAGAGTGATTTTTGCAAGGCAAATTCACAGTATTAACTGGTGTTTGTAGCCATACACTCCACAATGTATATAAAACAGAGGTTATATGTTGGTGAGTATACAGTGGGCATTGATACTGGAGAACTCTTCTGCATGTGTCTGAACATCTTTCCCCATCTGCACACACATCTTCTCATTTCATGATGAGTGAACTTTATACTGAATGGAGATCTGAACCTGGGTTTCTCCAGCTAGATTGCAGTTATAGACATAGCACATTTCACATACCTTCAGTACTGCCTATAATATCCTTAGAATGTAGTGATATACCAGATGTCGTGAAACCAGATGTTAATCTAAAACACATGGCTGTCACCAAGCTACATTTCTTCCTTGTATCAACCAGTAATGTCTAGTTGAAGCGGGCACATGACATCACACACAGTATTTCCATGCTCTTGTACCACTTCATTGGCTGCCACGTGCATGTAAATCAACAGGCAATAACCTTTCTCCTTGATATGCTAATATTGTATTTTGCAAAACATTTTTACATGGGGGAACATTAACAATGTGACTTTCCATAACTGCAGTCTGAAATGGTACAGCCCATTTTTACCACGTCCGAATTCTACCACCTTATTGTGTTTGATATGCAGGCCGGGCTTTGTGATATCTCCCCCCCCAAAAAAAAAAAAAGGAACCCCAGTACAACACAAAACTTACAACACAAAACTTAGAGGACTTTTTGTGCTTTGACATTCTTGAGGACTGGTGGTCAGTACAAAAACTGGTGTATCCAACAAGATCAGCAGATGCAATGGAGACTAATCCAGGTGGGCTTCAGATTCCATAGTGATGTAACTAAGCCATTCAGAGCTGAAACATCTGCCCTGACAATATTGCTCTGTTATGATAAATGTACAGGGGCTCAGTGGTGAAGAAAATTAATTTTTTTGGATGACTTAGGCAAGCTGCACTCTCTTAGCAAAGCATGCATTGTGAGAACTCTTTACTTTGCGATGGGAGGGGCTAAAATGCTGATAAAAAGTTAGTGAATGTGTTAATAAGTGGGGGTTTACTCTTTATTTTGCCCTCTTTCCCCCCTCAATATATCCAAATTTAATATTTAGACTGTGATACCTTTAGGCATAGAGATTTGGAGCATTTGCTTTGAGCCCATAGGAAAGGACAGGGTATAAATCAATCAATAGAAGTGTCCCTTTGTGACCTAAAACCAGAGCCTGTGGGCACTTTCCGGTCCAAGGGCTGGATAAAAAAGGATGGACATACTTCTGAGGTATGTCCTAGTTCGCTGTTCCCCCCAGTCTTTCAGCCAGGTGCCTGTTAGGAAGGGTTTATGCCACCTGTGTATAGGAGACAAAAACAGACCGGAGGATGCACTAGTGAAAGGAATAAGAGAGGCTTGGCAGAGCAAACTAGATTGAGGAAGGAAAAGGTGGTATTTTTTAGGATGCTGATTTAGAGGACTATTAAAAATGCTGCCCACATAGCCTTTTAACCCTCAAAGATATCAGATAACTTTTTTTCCCTACAGCGAGATGAAGTGGCTGTCATTATCTGAGAAGGTCTGTATCATATTGGAATCTGTCAGCGCAGGTCAGGGAGTCCATGGTGCTCTGGTCCCGGCTCCACCACTGAATTACATTTCCGAGGCACAATGGCTGCAGAATGGGTGGGTGCTTTGTCATTTAAACTGCATAAAGAGGCAGAAATTGATTTTTATTGTGGATCTTCATATCTAATAAAGCTCTGAGGGGCTCTTTTCTTCTCCGATTGAATGGCCATTGAATGCTTTCAATCTAGTTCTGTGTTTCATGTCTAAACTGAATAGTGGCAGGAGGAAAATAGATGGCGGGAGAAGAGGCCAAGTCACTTTTCCAGATTGAAAAGGATACAGCAGAGAAAGAAATAAATAAAAAAAATAAAGTAAAATGAATCAGAAAAGCATTTAAGTGGAAAGGGGAACTTTCTTGATGCTGAGGAAAAATTGCTTTTTGAGGTTGCTGCAAGCGAAGTGTGTTATGTGGCTGCATCAGCAAGGGCACATGTGCATTAGTGCCTCCATGTGTCTGTGTGCTGATGGGAAAAGATGCACCGCATTTTGAAATGTGACCACGGGAACCCTCTATGATCCCGCAACATTTTGCTGTGCTTTGATTTTTAAGTTCTCATTTGCAGTGCTAAAGGAGTAGTAGTAATAGCTGACATGAAACCTATATAACAATTTTCCAAAGGCTGGCTATTTCCTTAGATTAACTAAGTATTAAGTCATTTTTCATTTAAATTAATACCCACCTAATATTAGGCAGCTTTACTTTTAGGAGTTAGAGGATTGGAGGGATGATATGACTAGCTCAAATAACTGGGTAACAGAGGAACACATTTCTGGATTTGTTGACATGTCCCCAAAACTCAAGCAACCATTTAGTTGGTGTATCACTGGGGCTCAAAATTACCATTGATCAAGAAAGGTAATAGATTTTATGAAGCTATCTTATGCTGTTGAATTAATCCATTGGTCCATCTAGCTCAGTATAGTTGGCTCTGGCAACTGCTCTTCCGAATCTAAAGCACAGGAAAGTGAGGGCTGATTTTCATGTGGACAGTTGACAGATGGGTTCTGGGAGCTCCAAATTGGGAACTTAATTTCCAAGTGTACACAGTCCCGATTGGGATCAGGATAGTGGCACAGAAAGGGCTTAAGCCTTCCCCCCACACCTTTTTTCTGATTTGAAATGGCCCTAAAGAGCTATGGTTTGCCTGTGTACTGTAACTTAACAGTCATATTTGCTGCTGCCACATCCAGCTTTCTCCAGTGAGGCAAAGAGCTGCAGACACAAGAACTTTGTAATGTGTTAATGGGCCCTGACCCACCTCTCTCCTTAAATGTTGCATTACTGCTATTGCTAAAGAAAATATTGAAAATTAAAGTACAGTAAAAAGTACCTAGATCACGGATATTCCTATGGCAACATTTCATTTCATGAACACAGTATTTCAAAATACTGTGTGTATGTGTGAGTTTTTAAAATGCTCAGCTTCTTTTTTCTGTCATGTTGCAGCCAACATGACAACCCCATGGGGTTTTCAGTGCAAGAAACTTTCAAAGGTAGTTTGCCATTGCCTGCCTCTGCATAGTGACCCTGATATTCTTTGGTGGTCTCCCATCCAAATACTAATCAGAGCTGAACCTGCTTAACTTCTGAGATCTGACTAGCCTAGGCCATCCAGTTCACGAGTCCACTATACTACCTCCATTTTCACCAACAGTTTAACTGCCATCTTTACAATTGGGTTGGGAAAATGCCCCTACAGGAGCTTGGGCTCTTGAAAATGATGCAGTTTTGATTAGGACAAGTACCCCACAGCATTTGTAAAACCAGGGGATTCAGAGGTAAGATGGTGGCAATGGCCCTGGGAACACCATATCATCTAGTCTGGCCCTTAGAAAGAAAAAGAAGCAATTAGGAGAAACAACAGTGCAGAGCATGACTGGGGGAAAGTGAATATTTGCATACTCTAAAGGATTTTCAGTAAAAATTTCCACTTCAATAAAATCACAAATTGCAATCTGAAAGTCTAAACTGACAACTAACATGCACAGTCTTATTATTAAAGCTGTTGCATGTTTTGATCAAAGATGTGAAGTAGGGTTCCCAGGTCCTCCCCCGTCCCTGGCTGACATCCCTGACATGAAGGATACATACAAGTACAAAAACATTAGGAATGCATCAAATTCCCAGAGGATATGCCCTTGGTGCAGTTTTGAATATTCTTGTTCTGCACAATTTGCATAGGTTGAATTAATGTGGCTTAATAGTCAGACATGACCCATTCATAAAAATTAGACTGACATGGAATCCCACCTATTCATCTTAAAGATAAGCAAATCACTGAGGAAACAGTCATCTGAATCTACCCTTAGAAGATGTTCATGTCAAAAAACATTCTAGTTAAAGACAGCTCAAAGGTGTCCACAAAGATATTACACAACCATGCAGCCCAATCCCATGGATAGTTACTTGAAAGCTTGTCTCACTAACTTGAAAGGTACTTACTCCTTAAGGGCTAGTTTCAATAGTCCTCCTGTTGGATTCCTCCTGTGACTATTCCCTGGGTAGCATTTTTCACACAACAATATAACACTAATTTGGGGAAAGTGAATGAAAAGGTACGTCTGCCAAATAGGTAGGAGTGGGGATGACCACACTATAGTCACTGTTGGATAATTTAGCAGAGTGCTTAAGAAACACAGCGAAATGAATACATCGAAAGGTGTGTGTGTTTAGCTTCTAAGAAAAAGTTTACTAGAAAACAGGGAAGAGTTACAAGGAAAGGAGATCAAGGATAATTAAACAGGATGCATTCTCTTTCATTCAGGTAACACCATGGGGTTCAAAAAGCCATGATCTTGGTTCTTTCATATGTTAGATTTTTTTACAAAAAAATGAAGAGATTAAGAATTCCTAAGTGTATTGCTTCATTTCTAGCAGGCGAAATAAACATAGTTCAGTTTTGAGGAGATATGGAATTGACTCACCAAAACTGGCCCATCTGACAACACCAAACCTGTTAGGTGAAAAAGAAGAGAAAGCTTTGAGTGACCCTTTCTTCCAGGTGTAGGATGATTCATGCATCTACCATGCTCCTTTCTGTTCATGGAAAACAGGTGAGCTGTTTGAGCAGAAATTGCTGGCTTGCCAACCTATATCAGTGTAGTTTTTTTTGCAATGTATAGATTGTCTGCAATGTATAGATCAGATGACAGCTGCCCTGAAAGGAAGTAATCACAAGCAGAACAACAACATAGCAGAAGACCACAAACTGCATGGTTGTTGTGGGTATCAGCTCATACTGTGTCCATATTTTTCCTGTCTGAACAGCCTGACTGGCTTCCATTCCTGTCTACATATTTGGTTGTAGTCTTCTTGGGAAGTCAAAAGACCTTGCTCTGTGTCCCAGCCAAGTTTCAAATTTATTTTGGCTGGTCTGGACACAATTTTAAACAAATGTACTGCCAAACAATCTAGGCTATTTCTCTAACCGGCAAGTTGTTTGGCTTTATAAAATGTTTAACAAGAGAGAGCATGGAAAGTAATAATGGAATAAAAGATCACTTCAAATACCTTACTACATTGCTGAGCAGAGGTGGAGAAGGTCAACAAGGCAGGTTTAGCTTTCATTTGTCTAACACTTTGTTGTTAAAAATGTATTCCAGTTTTCTGCCATACACTCAAAGTGGTTACTGCTCGAGTGCTTTGTTGTGTCACTGCTTTCTTCAAGGCACGAAGTCCAAGATGGAGGCTGCTGTATGGGGCTTTCCACAGCTGTCCAGCTTTGGCCTACCTGAGATAACCCTGTAGCCAAACCATTCTACCTATTTTAAAACTTCAGGCCTCACATCTGAGTAATGAGCTGTGAAATTCTAAACAGAGGGATGGATCTACCCATCTTCCAAGGAACTTTCTTCCAACTTAAGTGCAGGCATACATTTACATTTTATTTATTTATGTGCCAGTTTTCCCCCCAGTTGGGACCCAAGGTGACTGAGAACATCATTTGTCCCTCTTCCATTTTGTCACAACCACCATCCAGTGAGGTTGGCCAGGCTGAGAGTTTATAACAGGCTCAAGCTCACCCAATGAGCTTCCATGGTAGAAGAGGGGATTCGAACCAGGACTCCCAGGATCCTAGTCCAGCACTGTATCCACTGTACCATAAACATACACACTGAAATGGGAGGAAGGTTCCTTAGGTAGAAGGAAGGCTTCATACTTCACTCAGTGGAGTGGTAAGACGTGTAGGATCTGCTCTGATCTTTTAAAGTCAATGAGTTTAGAAAGGTGTGGCTCTGTTTAGGACTGCACTACAAATTAGACCACCTCATTTGTGTAGTAAGCATCAGGTACAGACAGCCCCGTAGCCAGGAATTTTGAGTTGGTGGGGCATGGGAATATTTCATGGGGCAGTAGGGGAGGGGCAGCGACTTTTCCACAGAGTTCAGGCACAGGCAGCCCCCACTTGAAAAACACCATTTAAAGGGAATACTTTAAGTGCTATTTTGCAATTGGGGGCTGCCCATGGCTGAACTCCATGTGGTGAAATCATCGCTTGGAGTTCAGGAAAGGTGTGTGGCTGCCCCTTTCCCTTGCAGGAGGTTTGGGAGAAGGTTGGCAGCATGCCTTCCTGAACTCCAAGTGGTGATTTCGCCACTTGGACTTCAGCCGTGGGCAGGCCCCCCCCACTCAAAAAACACCATATTAAGGGCAGTTGCAAGATTTATAGGGCCCTCCAGCTGATCAGCGGTCCAGGTAACAATGGCTATTAATATTCTAATCGTGTGAACAAAGCAGAAACAGACAGAAGACACAAAATTACTGTCCAGGGTTATCTAAGCCATAAAACTCCCCAGTTATGTATACCCCAAAAATCTTGTCGGTTTCTAAGGTGCTACTGGACCTGAATGTAGCTGTTCAGCTATTTACTGTTTTGTATTTATGGTTGACAGACTTTGCAGGGCCAGGCTGAAATCCAGCACACAGTTTTGCATGCCTTTAAGACTGCTGGAATCAATAGGCTTAAATGGATATAACACTATGGTCTTTCTGTATTCCAAATGAAGTTTTGTGCTCCTTCAAATTGCACCAGGCAGTGACAGCATCACCAGTTCCTCTGATATGAGATAATCTAACATCACTACAAATGATCCATGATTAAAGCCTTTCCAGGAATGTAACACGGAAAGATAAACACTGTTTTGTATGTTTCTGGGCTGCAAGCTGCACAAAACTATTTACTCTCTGTCAACACATTTGCATGCATGCCAATCCCACTAAAATCAAATTGCTGAAGAAGAAAAGGTTCATCCATGTTAAGTGTGTTTATGTGGAGTGGATATAAAATGACATGTATACACACACTCAGTTAAAGTGCAGTAACCACAAAGAACCCATCCTTATTGTTAACATTCTGGAGTAAACATACATACTCCAGCACGTTTCAAAATGACTGAAATTTTTGTCCCAAAAGATTCATTGAGCAAAAATGAATTATTATTGTAAAATAAAAATTAAATACTTATGAAATCAAGGCTAAATGCTTGTATTCAGCCTTGGTTCAGTTCATGATTCTCATTTGTATTTTTTAATGTCATGTTTGCTGTATAATAAGTCACAGAGATATTTCTGAATAAAAGCATTCAGAGGAACTGGCAGGAGTTCTACTGAAAGAGGAGTCTTTGGGTATATAATAGATAGCAGATATTTATTGATGTTAATTACAAGGACGGTAAGCTAGGTGGCACTAAAGCATACTTGCATGTTTCTGTGTGACTGGAGTAGAATCCCTCTTGTTTGACAATTCTTGGAATAGCAATGCTATGTAACTCTTCAGTGCTCCAAGTTATATTATGTACAAGGGACAACAAATGTTTTTGTCTATCCCAACATGGGATAAAAAGCTAAACAGGATTTTGGAGATGATCAAAGTCAGCTGGCTTTTGTTTTAATTTGTACAGCACCTAGCACAATGGTAGGCCCCTAATAAAATAAAATAAATATCCTTGGTGCTAAGACAGGACTGTCCTTGGCGCCTCCTTCTGTAGTGTAACTATATGTGATGCTTTCAATTACTGCTCCTTTCAGATCAATACTTCCTTCCAATCTGTAGGAGACAGAATGTTATCCCTTTGAGAGGGAAGAAGAATGTGGAAGGCAAAGCCAAGCTGGCTTCAAGCTTCATGATATTTTTGATAGGGCCAAATGCTTCATTGCTCAGCACCTGCAATTGGCAGTCTCTAAGCCTCATGTACTGAGCTCATTTTCTGCCAGAATAGGAGCTGCAGCTGGGAAAGCTACATATTCCTTTTATGCCTTGGTAGGAGTGAGTTTAAAGTCCCCCTTCACTTGGCACGTTTACCTCACAGCAGCATCCACCTGCCTCCAAAGCAAGCTTGGAATAGAACTGAGATGGCTAGATGTTATCACCTCTCCTTTCAAAGGCAGCAGTCCCTGTTTAAAACACAGCTGGCGAGTGAATTGGACAGGTGGTACAGGTGTGCTAAAGGCACCCAAACAGAGTTTAAGAGTATGCCACGATCTCAGCAGTAGGTATTCAAAGAGATATGTAGATGAACAATAAGCCCAGAGACAGAGACCTGCCACAGCTGATTAATTTTGTTAGGTTGGTGGGATTTCTCTGTCTTATTCTAAACTGCATGACTTTGTTTGGGATGTTATAGATATGCATCACTCAGGATGGATGGATTAGTTGGACTTCCTGTCAAACAGGTTTCCCCCCCCCATAGAAATCTGTTTTGCTGAAGTAAACTGTGACATCTCCCCCATGTGGATTTGACTAAGTTGTTGTTAAGTCACTGATTAGGGCTGTCTTTTTCTCTGTTGCTGGTATAGCATTAACACCATTAAGTGCAGGACTCCCAATACAAAAGCAGGAAAGGCAATTTAAACGTTGCACAGGATACCCAGGAACCTACTGGTACTGATGTGAAACCAACAGGTGACAGAGCAAGCGTGTCCACAATGCCACTTTTAATACTAGTTATGCTTGATGCTGGGTACTGCCAGAGGAAATTCAAAGTGCTCCTTTTGACCCAAGATCTAAAACCCTTCATGACCTGTGGACCACATACTTGAAGAAGCATCCCTCACTCCGTGTCCCTGTGTGGCAGCTCCAGTCTTCCCACCAAGGTCTATTATCAGTTCCTCCATTGTCTAAGGCGCATTCTGCCACAGTTCAGGCTCGGGCTTTTTCAATGGCTGCTCCATGCCTCTGGATCAGCTTCCAAGAAGAGGTGTGTGTGTGGGGGGGTGTTCCTTCCCTCCTAGCTGTCCAGTGAGGCTGCAAAACAGTTGTTCCAAAGAGCTTCTGGAGAAGCCTGAACTTGGGCAGAGGGGGAGTGCCCTGATTGTTTTATTAATGGTTTTGTATTTTCACATACCTCAGGTCCTAGGATGTCTAGGATAATGGCAGATCTATAAATATTGTAATGAATACATGGCATGTAGCTCAAAATGCCTCAGGGTGGAGAAGATGTGAGGGATGCCATGGAAAATGGTCACCTTAAAGTCTATCCAGTCTATAAGTCTCACATAGTTTCATGCATTTTCTTGTATCTCTTTCAAGAGCCACCAAGAGACTCATTTTGTGATAAGAGAATTCAATGCAGTATGTACTTCTGTGTAATTCGAAAAGTTCCAGCACACCTTGCTCACCTCAGAGAGACAGTTTCCAATGGTATCCCCCTAGCAAAATGCTCAAGACTTTTTAGCCATTGTCCCCAGTGTTGCATGGCAATCGCTGAGATCAACTGAAGGCAACACCTACCCAACATTATTAACAGTTGTTAACAGCAAAAGCATACGAGGGCAGTCTCAGCAGCTGTCCTCCCTCTGTGCTTCTGGACCACTGTGCTTCTGGAGGCTTGACAAAGTCTGAGCCCAAACATTTCCCAGAAATGTGGGGATATTTAGGTTGGCTTTATACATTTATAAATAATCTGGAGTCATCAGTGGTTCAGTGTGTTTCCAGATGACACCAAATTGTTCCAAGGTGGTGAAATCCCAAATAGGCCATGAAGCAGACTTTCCAGATTGGCTGGCTGGCCAACAGATGACTGATGAAATCCATAGGCATAGCATCAGTAGTGCACAGCAATCTCCTTGCACTGTGAAGTTTACACTGGGCTCTGCCAACCATGGCTGGCCCCACTCAACCTGTACCACTTTGAAGTTTTGCACTGCTAAGAGCAGGGCTAGCTTCAAACATCAAGTGAATCAGGCAGGGATCAATTGCTCAACTCAAACTTAAAAGACGGGTATGTGTTATCTTAGGGTTTTTGAACCTGTGAATATCTGTATTCAGACCTTGTCCCACACCTCCAAGTTTTCTCTCATTGTCAGTAGGCATGGACACTGGAACCTTCTCCTAAGGAACTGTGCACTTTTGTTTTGTGTAGTTTAGGAGCCACAATTCAGCATAAGGCTTTCCGTTGCACCATCAACTCAACCTAGACTCAAGATGAAATTCAGTAAAAAATAAGAGCAAAATAATACACATTGGAATAAAAAACCCTAAATTATTATATATGCTAACAGAGTCTAAATAGGCTATAGCTACCTGGAAGGACATCTTGGCTTTCTAACAAGATTTGTCTTCAGAAGCACCTTAGAGAGCAACAAGATTTTCTGGGCATGAGCGTTTGAGATTCAAAGCTCCTCTTTATCTGACGAAGGGAGCCGTGACTCTCTAAGGCTCATACCCCCAAAATCTTGCTGCTCTCTAAGGTGCTACTGGACTCAGACCTAGCTGTTCTCCTGCAGAACCCCACACCTGCCCTCTGGAACTTGGCTTTCTAATAGAGAGTGAGATGAAAATGTCAGCTTAGTCTGCTGCAGCGGCGGGGGAGGGGGAGGCAATATATATGTGTGATATATTTATGGTGCACCAGGCCTACATTTGAAATGCTTGATATAATTCTGGTTAACTCCATCCCAGAAACAGTATCTCAAGTTAAATCCCTAAAACAATAAGTTTCAGGATTATCCAGTGAAAGTGTCTAGCAATAGCTTCAGGTCAAAGGAAATATATTTTCAGGTAATACCCAACTGGTAGTCATCACTATAGGAAGTTATGGTGGTTACGGTCATAAATAGCTTTAAAATGGATTAGTGAGATGCAAGCACGGTCAATCAACGGGTATTGACATCAGTCTAAATAATGGATCTTCCATGTTCAAAGGCAGTATACCACTGATTACTAGATGTTGGGGAGGGGGGACATGGTAAAGCTGCCCTTCATGTGCTGCTGGTGAATTCCATGGGGTATTTGGCTGGCTGCTTTCAGAGACAGGAGTGCTGGATGGGACGGCTGGATGTTTCTGTGTGCACACCTCCCGAGTGGTCTCATTCAAACACTGTGATTGCTTGTGTTGCTCGGCCTCCCCCCCATTCTAGTGAGAGTTCCATGGGGTGGCATAAGGATTAAGCGGGATGTTGAGTGGGATAGCTCAGTATTGTGCTCCGCATGTCTCTGTGCCTATAAAAGACTTTAGATCAGAGGAGCATCTTAGAAGAAATCCCATGTATGCAAAGCATGATCCCTTAATGCCGTTGAGCAGGTAGCAATATTAATGCTGTAATTCTAAACCTACTGTAGTGGGTACGATAAGTAGTTTTCATATTGTTCTCATTATATTTGCCTGTGACAATACTTTGCCTGTTGGTACATGCTCTTTGAAATAAACTGCCATATCCATTTGGGATTATGCTCTACTAATATCAAAGAGCACTCCTCAAAGCCCCTACAAGGCAGCGCGGTCATTATTCCTTCGCTATCCTTGTGGAGCTGTTGCTACAGCCAGCTCAGCCGAACAGATGTCGATCCCGACAGTCTCATCTCCATGCTTGTAGCAGGCCTGGGCAGCATCTCAAGCAATCCCTCCTTTCTACTTAGAAACATTCAGAAATGATGTGAAGAGTAGAAGTTTGAGTTAATTACAGTTTATTCTCAATCTCACTAGCATTTTTATTAACAAATCCACATTAATCCACTATTAAAGCAGGGTGGGATTATAGGATTTCTCTCATCTGGAGCTTGGAGCACAGGAATGTATATAATACAACCGCCCCATTCATTTGACACAAAGCTCTTCTAGAAAATCCACCATGCCACATAGCACCCCCTCCACTTGTCCCCCTCCTGACATGCATATGCAATCACGCACAACAGAGCCTGCAGTCGTGACCAAATGTACAGAAATGTAGATGCCCATTAAAAATTTGTGATGAAGAGGAGTCGCAGGCCCAGTTCTTCTGCATCCTAAAGCAGATGTCTGTTGTTACTGCACAGTCTGCTGAATATACGGCAAAACTGGAAGTTCAGCAGTGTGTATCTAGAGACACTAACCAAGTGTCAGTTTCAGTTAGCGGGGGATCTGGACCTACCATCTCTTATTCAGGTTGGACATTTTAAAAAGGTTTTAACTTGATATTTATGTTTCAAATGCATCATCTGAAACAATTTTTTTAAAGAACAAAAGGTCAGAACAGAAGACGAGAAAGTAGTTACACTTTGCAAGATAAGCTTGGGGAAGCATGGTATTTTCCCCTATAATGCGGGTTTCAGGGGAGGAAATTTGCCACTGTGTTCTTCTAGTGGAAGGTACAGAAGTGTCAAGTATTAGGAAATGAGCCTCCTATTAATATCAGCATTATATGGGAATGGTAAATTTCTTATCAGTAAAGAAGGAGTGCACATCAGTTTTCTATCCAGATTTACTATGGCTTGGATTCTGCAATAGAGATCCACTAATGGAAAGAGACTGGCTTTTGTTGATTCCCCTCCCCTGCTGCAGACCGCTGACTTACCCGTCACACTGTTCTTGGGGGGTCCCCTATCCCCAGAAGCTGCATCTTGGGGAGCATTTCAGGCTGCAGCAGGAGTGGGGCGGTGAGGACCTGCTTCACTGATGGAAATGCCTTCTGTTAGCAAAGATCTACCACAGGATCCCGTGATTACTAGTCTGATTAAATGTAGCCATATGCTCCATGCTGCCATATCCCAAAACTCTTTCAGGCAATTTTCTCTAAGGAAACCCAACTGAATTTTTCCTTTTTAAAAGTGGTCACCATGTATTTACCTCCATGTGCTATATTCTCACCTATCTACTTCTGACACCTATTAATCAATGCACGTTGTTCCTATAAACCACCAGTGATTTGAGTTTCAGGGAGCAGTTAAAGGAGGGATAGGAAAATCCTGGCACAGATGTCAGACTGTTTTGCTTGGCATGAAGGACTGGTTCTCCACCCAGGCAACCTAGACAAGCTCCTGAGGTGCTGACAGTGCCACTGAGGCTGTTGGCATGGGGAAATATGATGGCTGAGGCCTGTTGTGACTTTTCAGACCCACAAAGGCATCAGCTGGGGTCAAGATGAGCCTGAGGCATTTGCAGCACACTTGAACTTATCTTGTGCTCAGTGTGTCCGACCAAGTGAAATATCTTCCCTGCCTCCCTTTGTTTACTGGCATACCAGCATCTTTACAGGGAAACAAGGCAGATTGGCCCACTGATCATAAAGGATGCCTACCAATGATTAGAATGTGAGGTCAGGCTCTGGGACACTTGGGTTTAAATTCCAGCTCAGCCATGACTTAAAAAAAAAAATGATTCTGTGACCTTGAGCCTGTCTCTCTCACTCTCACAGTGTTGTTATATGGACAAAATGGAGGAGAGGACAACCATATTCATTGCCACATGAGCTCCTTGGAGAAAGGGCAAGATAAAAATGGGATAGATGACAGATTCCTGCTATTGTAGGCCCAGTGCAACCCTTTTGAAGGTAGAGGTTGTGCTCAAAGAAAGGAGATCTATTCATTGTGATAATACTGGCCTACCTGACAGAGTGCTTGGTTAGATTACTTAAATAATGTGTGTGCAGCAGTTTCAAAATTCAGGAAAACAGTTGATAATGATTTTCATTATCATGCTTGTCTTGTTCATCACAATCATCACTAAATCACATTGCATTTGTGTTTACAAAAGGTGTGTCCGTTAATGTACCATATCCATCCTGCATGCAAAGAAGCCTTGTCCATGCTCCCAAAGTTAGCCAGTGTCCCTTTTCTTGGATTGCTTCCATGCAATAAAATCATATTTGACATGCCATAGAAAGGGGTCCAGGTTTATCGGCAAGTACAGCCATGGTGGCATGGAGTGTATGGCTAAATATGTAGTCCATCTTATTTTATTTTGCCTGTTTGCATTTTCTTATTCCATGCAATCATTTTCTTTTTCTCTTTTTTGCCCCCCCCAAAGGGGATTTTTATTGCTTTTTCTAAATCTACATACAGAAAAGAAAAAAAAAGAGTCTACAATACACAGAAAAATAAGGATGGGGAAACTACACTGTACAGGTGAAAGAAAAGAAAACCCTCTAAAAACCCAAGAATCAGTGATCATACATAGCTTTTAAAATATAAACTCTGCTTCTTGAATACAAATTGACTTTCACCAAAAATTATCATCTAGCTAATAAAACATTCCAATATTTCACCAGCAATTACAGTTTCATAAAGAGCTGTGCCCTAGGATGAAATAATTTTAAGTACTCCAGAGAACATTGACATTCTACTTTTTCCTTCTTTTCCCTCTCAACTGATAGCTTAGAGTCTGAGTCCTCATCAGAAGATCCAGTCTCTCCTTCTTCTTTGCTCTCCTTGGTGCCGTCGGGGGTTCCTTCTCCCTCTCCTGGTGGTCGACCATGCTGACGCAAAAATTCAAAAGCCTTTTCAACAGAATCTATCCTTTCTTTGCCATTTGCATATCTAAAGATCAGTCCCTCGGGTACCAACCATCCATAGGCCACTTTGTGACTTTGTAAAAATAACACCAAGTCTCTGTATTTCTTTCTCTTCCTTCTTATCTCAAATGGAACATCCTTCAATACTTTAATCTCCTTGTCTTTCAACTTCAAGGCAACTCCGTTGGTCACTTTCAATAGTTGATCTCTCACTTTTCTTCAGGAGAATCTTACTGTAATTTCCCCTGTCAGATTATTCTTTCTGATAAAATCAGAATACGATCTAAAGACCGTATCTGTTTCGCTTTGAAGTTGATCCAACATCGTCTCTGCCAAGGGAGCGAACAAATCATTCACAATCTGTCTCAGATTCTCCCCTCTCTCCTCTTTGATCCCTTGAAGTCTCAATACATAGCTCGTCCTTTCCATTTGCAGCTGTAAAACATGAGACTCTTTGATTTGGCACTTCTTTTCAAGTGCCTGCAGTTTTTTATTCATCTTTTTCGAGTTGGAACCAATCGCTTTAAGCTCCTGCTCCACTTTTTCGATTTTCTGTGTGTTTAACACTGTTTGCGCTTGTTGTGCGTCTAGCTTATTATCAGTAGGTGTAATTTTCTCCAGCAGAGGGTGAAGCGCCTCCGACAGCAACCTTTGGAGCTCCGCAGTTGAGTGCTGTCTAGGCACAGAACTTGAAGGGCTGGAACTTCATGAAGGAGGCTTAACTTTCGTTAGTTTGTCCTTAGAGTCTTTTGGTGATGCCATGTTTGAGGATTGTTTACTTTTCGTAAAAGTTTGTCAAAGCCTCTGGAAGTTCTTAATCCAAATGGTAAGCTCTCACAGTCTCTTTATTTCCATTCAATCACTTTTTACTACCGCCCCCCCTTTTTCTGATGTTAAAATCACTTGCAAGCAGTCCTTAGCGGGAGGAGGTCCCCCCCTCCCCTCATTTCCTTTTAGGGGAGCACAATGTTTGCGGGTGATTCTTGCTTATACTCCAACTAACATTTGTAGCGTTTGTCTCTCTGCGTTCATAATCGCTTGATCACCGAATGCTTGCTTCTGTGTGCTGATCTTGTTTCCATTCAGGATGCTCTGCAGTGGGCCCATCAGGGCTTGGAGGAGCCCCTGCTTCTCCAGCTTGTCACACCGGGGGGGGGGGAGTTCTCTAGCGCCCTATGGCTAGGAGTCCAACCCAAGGACTCCTGGAGTCGCACAGACGATCGTGCCCCCACCCAGCCGCAGGCGCTGGCAGGCTTCTCCTGGAGCCCCAGGAGAAGACATCTGCCATGGTGATCGCCAAGACCAGAAACCCCATGCAATCATTTTCTACAAAAATATGCCTGACAAGGAAACTGTGACCAGAATGAAACAACAAATAAAAATTAAATCTGTTTCTTCTGTCTTGAGAAGGAGAAAGACAGTCACAATATAAATTTTCTAAAGTTTGGTCCCCCTTCATTGAATACTAGAAAAAAGCTGAACCAAAAGAATCAGTAAAAATTGAAATACTGATTTAGATTTTTTTCCTTTTTATGAATGATTTGTTTATAGACTGCTTATCTCACTGCATTTAGATGAAATATGGCATATGTTGTTTATAATCTGCCTGATTCACTAAGACTGAAGTTTTGTTAATTCATGTTTATTGTAGTGTTTATACTATATCTATGCAAAAACGAATAAAGAGCTATTTTTTTAAAAAAACAACTATTTATTTTATTGGCATGTCAGTTTTTTCTGGGACATGGTAGACAAAGAAGTGGCATGTTGCCTGACTTCCATGCCTTCAGTCAATAGTTGGCTTTAGAGGGATTAGCCTACCATAAGCAAGAATGAGCCATACCATGGCATGATAGTTTGCACTTTGATTCAGATGCTTCTTGACTTTACACTATATCCAGTTATTGAGCCTACTGCTAAGAAGTAATGAATGCCACCTGCGCTGAATAATTTTCACTGCAGGAGCATTAACAAATGGGCAGGTGACTAGAAATCTCAGCAACAGTTTCGAGTAGGCAACAGTTTAAACCATCCCTATGATGCAAGGGTCAGTTCCCATGTCTCTCCTACCCAGCTCCCGTTTAAGCAAGTTGCTCTCTAATATGGCTACTGTCCCCAGCTTGCAGCATAGTTAGCTAGTTGCCATGATCCAGGAATCATTGGGTCTGTTTAGAAAGTGATATTACTGAAATTATTTCTTTTAAGCCGTGTAAAGGCCAGGCATTTTCTCCTGTATGCATAATTATACCCTATAGTAATGTCTAATTTGTCCACAAGTGTTAGTCTGAGTGAACATTCTCTGTGGGGAAGAGGGGGAGATTTCTTTTAAACAGGGTGATCTGGAAACAAGAATGAATTGTCTGCTGCTATCCCCATCCCACCCACAGCCTATGCACTTTCAGTTTAGTCTACACAAAACTCCCTATGGTTGATGGCAGAAAGGGTCTCTACAGCTCTCTGTAATGACTGGTAATTCGAAATAAACAACCCTTTTGTGCTGGTTACTTAAGGAGCCCTCTGATAAACAGGGCTGCTGATGAATGCTGACGTAAATAGATGAGGCTCCTTCTGTCTACAGCCAGTGCCAACATGCTGGGCAAAATGTGCCATCTGCAGTAGGGTGCTATTAAGCAAATTAATGTTGTGGAATTTTTTTTGTGTAAATAATTATTGTGGAAAATAAACAAGGAATCCATTTTCCATTCAGTGAAGACTGGCAAGAAAAATGGCGGCAATCAACTGGAGTCCCATCCATATATCACCTGGGCCATTTGTTTCAGCAAGTTTCCTCTCTTCCCATTTCTGCTCAAAGAACAGTGTGAATTGAGGGAGATACTGCTGTTTGTAAGTGGAGATTTAGGGTCTGATTGAATCCCATGCTCCCTGGCTAGAGGAAAGGACAAGAGTGGCCAAAGTGTGCTGGTCCAAGGCTTGCTATGGTTATGTCATACTTCCCAGCAGGCTTCCTTTGCCTCTGTAAACTCATTTCCTGCCTACTGGAGACACCAGCAGCCACAAAAACTGGACCCCTTGCTGACATATGCAAGCTCTTTGGACTCCAAGATGGGCATTGCTAAATTAAAAAGACCCCCCCACACACACCTCAGCAACTTTTGAACTCCAAGGTCCCAACAACTTCCTTTCTCCCATGCTGTTGCTGATGTACCGACTCTAGAAATAACACATTCATGCCAAGGGCTAACCAGTGACAGTTAAGGGGAAAAAGAAGCTCCTAGACACAACTGCTTCATTGGGCCCGCAATAGCCTAATCTCCATCTTCCTGTCCCGACAATGCAGCCAGAACTACCACTACCCCATCTCCACACAGGGGAAAGGAAGTAGCAGATATCAGATGTGCCTTATGGCATTTTTCAGCACTGTGAGATCAAATATTACACATTGCTTGTCACCCACTTGCTGAAACGGCAGTGTGTGTTTTTGTTATTTAATTGCACCAATGTATGTTTTGCCTGGAATTCCAGGTAGATTTTAAATAAATTGTTCCTGAGAGGAAGAAGAAGAGATTGGATTTGTACCCCACCCTTCACTACCCAAAGGAGTCTCAGAGTGGCTTACAAACTCCTTCCCCTCCCCACAACAGACACCGTGTGAGGTAGGTGGGGCTGAGGGAACTCTGACAGAAACTGCTCTTTTTCAAGAACAGCTGTGCCAGAGCTTGTGACTGGCCCAAAGTCACATCAGCAGGTGCAAGTGGAGGAGTGGGGAATCAAACCCAGTTCTCCCAGATTAGAGTCCACGCACTTAACCACTACACCAAACTGGAACACAGAGATTTCTCAGACTTTTCTTTGCTCCAATATAGTAATCACTACACCCATGCTTGGCATTAAATTTGTTGGAGATTTATAAGAGGAACTTATCTTGAGCCAGCATTTCATGCATAGGATGGCTTTATGGCAACTGCTGGGATCTCATATGGGACGTATAGTGAGAACAACCTGATGCCTGCCGTCCCTTTCTATCCAGTTAGCAAACAGTGCCTGCCTGCCTCCCCAGCCAGTGTACCTAAGCAGTGATTTCCCACAACCATTTAACACTACCATCCGCTCTATTCAGCTAAATATTACTAAACAACTTGCAGATTGTTTTTAAAGACAGGCCCTAATCAGTCAAAGATCCCGAATGCTGAGTTGTATGCTCAACGCTATACATGAGAATGTCTTCCCCTCCCCCCACTAAATAGAGAGTTCATGCTCTGATAATATCACCAATTATGTGTTGAGAACACAGAATACCTGGATTCAGGCCCATCCCCTTCTCTGGGAATCAGTGCTTTTTTTATCAAAGCGGAGGAATAATGCATGTTGACCCCTGGATACAAGATGCAGGTCCCATTCTCTCTACTTCCATATTTATTTTAATGTATAAAAATATTTATATCCCACCTTTCCTTATGGCTAAAGGCAGGCTATAGGTTAGGGTTGCCAGCCTCCTTGTGGGGCCTGGAGATCTCCCACTTTCACAACTGGTTTCCAGCTGACAGAGATCAGCTCCCCTGGAGAAAAAGGCTGCTTTGAAGGGTGGACTCTATGACATTGTACCATGTTGAGGCCCCTCCCCTCCCCAAACTCATCCTTCTCCTGGATCCACCCACAAAGTTTCCAGGTATTTTCTAACCCAGACCTGACAACCCTACTACAAGTTGCAATTAAAATAATACAATTTGAGACCACAAAATAAAACCCCAAATAACCCTCTGTTAGTACAGTAATCTCTGTTTGTGCAGAAACAAAAACAGCTCACCAATCAATGCTCAGTAATCTGTGGGCTGTGTTTGCAGGATCAAGGCAATGGTCTCCAAAACAACATGCACTCAAGCATGGCACAGGCAAATCCTCAGAGCAGCACAGAAGCAGCCACCCTTCAAATTTAAACACTTTATTACAGAATATTCCCTTTTTGAAGTGTGTTGATTTTATTTTTATCATATTTTAGCACAAACCCTTTTTATGTTATAAATTAAGTAACTGCAACAGAAGGGCTATGGGGGCTTTCTCCTTGATGCATTTCCTTTAAAGTTTACAGTAAAAAATTGTGAAAAGATGTGTTAAATTATATGATACACTGAAATTAAAATGAAATCCCAAATTATCATGCAGTCATGGATTGATGTGGACTGAGTGATAATAAATAAAGGTTAAAAGGACAGTGGCAAGTCTTTTTTCTCGGTTTTCCATTTTTTTCCTCCTTGTTTGTAAAAAAAATCACTTAGAAGATTAAAAATAATATTTCTTTCCCTATTGATTTTTCTTTTCCACACTGGAAAAGAAATATTAATTTATTTTCTGTGTTTATAATGATAGCAGAATGGATACAGTAGGGTTTTCTCCTTCATTTTTCCTTTTGTATCAGCACTGATGGCAGCATATGCTCTGTAGTGAGGCCTCTTTAAGCCCCGAGTTCCGCCACTGGCTTTCGGTGCCTGATTAGGGATGCAAAGTCCCAAATCCTGAAAATGCCAGGACAGGTCCTGGTGTAGTAATTATACAAAATGGTAGTCACAACCATGTAGCTTTGAAGAAATGGGCTATTCACCATGTGGATTTTTTAAAAAAATGGAACTCGTGCTAAATGGAAAATGTTGAGGGTTCTCACATGGCAGCCCCTCTTGGGGGACATGTTGTAACCACTTACCTATCCCTTGTAGGGAGCTTCAGTGGACTTGTGTCTGCACTGTCTGTGGAGCTACCCCGTGGGTCTCTGATTCTGCAAACAGCATAGACTTTTGGTCAGCAATAACACAGAATGGAGTGGAAAGTCTGCTAGTCACCCCAGGACTGCAATTGTGGTTCCTGTGCAGGGAAGGGGTTTACAGCTGCATGGGATCATGCTGACAGCAAGTGATGCAGTGCCGACATGTTTGCCCCCTCCTTTCTGCACTATACATATTACTAGCAACTGTTATGGGAGACAAGGTTGTTGAGGCAATACACATTATAGCAATGTCTATTCTCTGCCTTGTTTGTGCTTAGTGACCTTTTTTTTAGTTAATTTTCTTTTCTTTTTTTAAGTGGGATATTGTTATGTACGCGGACTGCCATTAGGGGTCTGTGGCTAAGCAGGAGCTTAGTCCCCAAACACAAAGGGGACCTAGGATCCTAGTCCACTGCGAGTCCACCAATAGAACCTTGGTGGGAAATTCAAACCTTCCAATGGGGACATGGGTGTGCTGGGTGGAGTGTATATAGTTGGCCTTGCAGGGCCATTTTCTTTGTCTAGTGTGTGAAGTACAATAAACGCGTCTGAACGTGTGTCCAAGTCTTCCATGTGGCAATGAGGATGGGATCCCGTTGAGCAGGCCTGACTCTCCAACCAGCACAGCACTGAGCAACATTTCAGAGGAAGCCACCGCACCCCACACTGCTCCCGAGCAGCACCGCACTGCGCCCAGCAATCCCGAACACCGCTCCCCACTCCACGCTAGAGTCAGGGCCTCCACTCTGGGACACCTCAAAGTTTTTGACCCCACTCATCCCGAGCTCTGGGATTTATGGACAGACCAGCTACCTTGCCTACCATGAGGTGACTGATGCAGGCAAGAGAAGGTGTCAGGTAGCCCTGCCATGATGGATGGAGAAGGGAGGGCGGATGGGTTTGTTTCGTGAAGGGAGGGTGGATGGGACTGTGTGGTGCTGATTTATGCACCCGGACTATTCTAATGGAATGTGGGGAGCTGCCTAGACTGCCTGGGCATTCATATCGTACCCAAAGACAACGACCTTGAAAAAGCCAGGCTGTTAGCTTCATATCGCTTTCGAAAGCAACTGCTAGGCTGGGAAAGTTGGGGCGGCGGGAACTGCCTTAATTAGCGCTGTCTGTAGTTCCCGCCTGCGCGCTGAGCTTCGATTGGTGGAGGGGGGTCTCATTCCCCCCTGATGGTATAACTGTCTGCTTCATGTAACCAAGGTATTCTTAACAATGCCCTGATCTCACGCCCCAGCCAAGCAGATGGAATTCCAGGAGTGCATCCAGAAGCCTGGTGAGATGGCTGCAGCTTTCCTGGCCATGCTGCACCAACATGCCATGGAGTGCAAATTCACTAAAGCAGAGGAAAACTTCGTGACCCAGTTCGCCTAGAGAATCAGCGATGTAAAGCTCCGCCAGAGGATGATCAGCACACTGACATCAACCTCGATGAGGCCCTATTTATTTATTTATCAAACTTATATCCCGCCCTCCCTGCATAGCAGGCTCAGGGTGACCCTACAGCTCGCCATCATCCACGAGGCCTCCCACCATGACCGACCACTGGCAGCATCTCATCTCATGCTCCACAACCAGTGCCCATGAACTCAGATGAGGAAGATGTTCATCTCATCTGCAACCCCAACCGCCATAAGCCTCCGGCAACCATCGGAATCTCCAGGCACTCAGGGACAGCCACCGGACGTTCCATGTGTGCCAGTTGTGGAGAGGCGCACACGAGAAAGTCATGCGAGTTCTGTGATGCCTCCTGCCACATGTGTGGACACCTCGCCCACATTTGCAGAGCCAAGGGCAACCGGAACCATCCCTCCCAGCCGCATCCACGCTGCCAGACCTCCACACACTATGAGGCCACCGAGGACTCAGATGGCCTCTACCTCCTGACCAGCCAGCCCTCACTACAGGTACTACACCTCCCCAACTTGACCGCAACCCCGAAGTTCCAGGTCCAGGTCACAATTGAGGGATCCCCCTGCTCAATGGAAGTGGACTCCAGGTCAGCGGCTTCTATCATATCTGTGGAAATGCCGCACAGACTTTGCCCGAACGGCGGACCCCACCTGCAGCCCTTGCCTTTGAACTTGGTGGACTTCCAGAGGAACCTGGTTCCATACAGGGCATGGGGACTTTCTGGGTGAAGTACCGGGGATTTGAAGGTTTCCTGGACTTGATTGTTGTGGAGGGGAATTTAGTTAGCTTATTGGGGCAGGTGTGGTTTGCACTGTTGGGCATCATGGTAGGGGGGGTGAATAAATGTGTACTGCAGGACTTTGTTGAGGTTTGCAAGGAATTCCCTGCGGTATTTGATGGGGCTCTGAGTTGTTACAAGGGACCCCCTATTTCATTGCAACTCAACCCCCAGGTTGCCCCCATCCACATGCAGTTCTGCAGCACCCCGCTTGCGTTGCAGATGAAAATTGGACCTTTTAGTAGCACAAGGGGTCCTTGAACCAGTCTCCCATGCACCATGGGAGACCCTCATTGTTACCCCTGTAACAATGGGACCCGCTTCGATGCAGCGGGTCTCAAAGTAAAGAGGGAAAAGTGCCTCCTTGGGGTCCCAGAGGTGGATTTCTTGGAGTTCCGGGTTGACGCATCGGGCCTCGATCCGACGAGGGACAAGGTAAAGGCCATCATGGAGGCCCCCACGCTGTCTAGCAAGGCAGAACTTCAGGTGTTCTTAGGGCTCCTGAACTTTTATCACGCCTTTCTGCCACACAAGACAGCCATTGTGGAGCCCCTTCACTGTCTCCTGGACAAATCAGCGCCCTGGTCTTGGGGCCCGAGGGAGGCAGCGGCATTCAAGGGGATCAAGATGCTTCTCATCTTGAATGAAGTACTGGCACACTTCAATGAGTCCCTGCCTGTAGTCCTCGCATGCAACGCCTCCCCCTACAGCATTGGTGTGGTCCTGGGCCACCTTCTTTCCAATGGCCAGGAGGTTCCCGTGGCCTCCTACTCACAGACCTTGACAGCCGCCAAACACAATTACACGCAGATAGACTAGGAGGGCTTGGCAATAGTGGCGGGAGTGAAAAAGCTTCATAACTTTGTGTACGGGCTCCCCTTCACAATTGTAACTGACCACAAGCCACTCCTCGGCTTATTTGCAGTGGACAAACAAACCCCCCAAGTGCTCTCACCCCATGTTCTCTGTTGGTCCCTCTTCTTGGCCGGCTACAATTACCACCTGGAACACCACCTAGGCAAGGCGATGGGGCATGCTGACACCCTCAGCAGACTGCCCCTTCCCTCCAGGGATGCCAATCCTGCCCCGGCCCCCAGGGTCCTGATGATTGAAGGGCTCCCCAATCCACCCCTTCAGGTAGCAGACATTGCTTCCCGCTCAGCCCATGACCCCCTCCTCTCCCAGGTATTGGGCTGGGTGGTAAGGGGGTGGCCCGCATCTTCCGCTGGTCCCGAGTTCATGGCTTTTGCGATCTGTAGGAATGAGTTGTCAGCTTTTAAGGGGTGTCTCCTGTGGGGTGACTGGGTCATGGTCCCTATTGCTCTGCGACAACAAGTCCTCACTGCTCTCCACGAGGCACAACCAGGGATAGTCAGAATGAAGGCTATGGCCCGGAGTTATGTTTGGTGGCTGGGAAACGATGCCAAGATCGAGGCCTGGGTGATGAGATGCCAGAACTGCCAGGCGGTCAGCCCAAACCCGCCAAGCGCACCCCCGCAGCCATGGGAGTCAACACACAAGCCTTGGTCCTGGTTACACATAGATTTTGCCGGGCCCTCCGGGGCTGATATTCTTAGTAACAGTAGACTCATACTCCAAATGGTTGGAGATCAGCCCTGCATCCACCACCTCCACAAAGGCCATCATCTGAGCACTCCGCTGGATCTTCTCCACCCATGGGCTGCCGGACACGATAAGTCTCTGACAACGGGACTGCCTTCACAGCAGCGGAGTTCCAGGACTTCCTCCAGTGGAACCTGATCCAACACATAAGATTGGTGCCTTTCCACCCCATGCCCAACAGCCAAGTGGAAAGGATGGTCCGCACGGAGAAAGAAGCCCTCAGCTAGATCATGGACGGGGACTGGGAGTTCCAGCTTGCTCACTTCTTGCTAACACAGTGGAGAACACCCAATCCCATCACCAGGCACTGCCCCATGGAACTGCTGATGGGCTGGTGCCCCACTATTCTGCTGGACCACCTACATCCAGACTGGGCACCAGACTCAAGGTGGCTGACAGAACAGACGTGCCCTGGGGGTTCTTCCCAGGCAACCACATGTTCATCCGGAACGTTGGGAGGGGCCCCACCTGGATCGTGGGAAGGGTTGTCTGAGTCACCGGCCTGGTATCCTGTGAGGTCTCTACAGAGGACGCACAACTATTAAAGAAGCATGTTGATCAACTGAGGTGGCAACAACTCCTGGAGGTGGAAGTGCACCCCACCAGCTTGAGGGACCAGAGCTCAACACCCCATGGGCCAGCACTTGGGCCGAAACCCCCTGCACGGAGGAGCCCCCACCCGGCAAGCCCCTGGCCACACCGCCAGAAACTGAGGAGTAGCCACCACCCCCGCCACAACCAGACACAGTCAGCCAGCCAAAGGTGGCCATAAACAACCTCATGCCAGCACCCCGGCATTCCCAATGAGAGCACAGATCCCCTGCCTATTGCAAGACTATGTGACATAGGTTGAGTGGAACTAAGGGGGGAGGGGTGTTATGTACATGGACCGCCACCAGGGGCCGATGGCTAAGCAAGAGCTTAGTCCCCAAACACAAAGGGGACCTAGGATCCTAGTCCACCACAAGTCCACCAATAGACCCTTGGCAGGAAATTCAAATGAGGATATGGGTGTGCTGGGTGGAGTGTATATAGTTGGCCTTGCAGGGCCATTTTCCTTGTCTAGTGTGCGAAGTACAATAAACACGTCTGAATGCATGTCATAGTTCAAGTCTTCCATGTGGCGAACCCAGTACTTTACAGATACAAAAGGAGGAAAGGGTAAATTCATCAAAAGTTATCAAAAATCATGCAAAAGTTATCAAATAGCATACAAGTAGAATCAACTGTATTAATAAAAATACATTGTTCAAATATAGACAACCTGGGAGGTCCCTTCCAACTCTATGATTCTTGATTCTATAAATACAGAAGCAGCAATTAAAACATCATTATTAGAGTACTAGGAGTAAGACCCATTGTGGAAAGAAATATAACGAGCTCTAGAAGGAAGCTCCAGGTGAGTATCCCGACTGTGGCTGGTGGGGCGGATGAGGGAAAAGGAAAACAGAGGGAGGCAAGCCATGTTTATTTCCTTCTGCTTAGCTATAAGTCAGGGCTGTCTCAAGTCATTTTGCTGCCCCAAGTGAGTAGTATGGGAGCACAGACTCATGGTAACAGGTATGGTTCCCTCTACTCCTGATTTATGTTGATTTGGAGTTATGCAGTGGCAGCTAAGGTAGAAAAGCACCTCCTCCTATGCCATGTCTTCTGGGTTTTAAGGGTCTGGAAAGCAGTTCCATAGCCAGTTACAGGGTTGCAAACTCTGGGTTGGGAAATACCCATAGATTTGAAGGGTAGAGACCAGGGAGGGCAGAGTTTGAAGTGCGGAGGGACCTCAGCAGGGTATAATTCCAAGTCCATTGCCCAAAGCAGCCATTTTCTCCAGGAGAACTGATCTTGGAGATCTTCAGGTATTGCCTGGAGGCTGGCAATACTAAAGGGAGGGCCAGACCTGTAGATTTGAGGGGTAGAGCCTGGGGAGGGTAGGGTTTGGGGTGCGAAGGCACTTCAGCAGGGTATAATGCCATAGAGTCCACTGCCCAAAGCAACCAATGTAATAGCTGGGAAATTTTCTGTCGGGGAAATTATGTGCTGTGGCTGGGAAACATGGTGATTTCTGGGAGATCTCCAGACCCCAAAGGGAGATTGGCAACTCCAGTGACCATTTAAGGGAAGATTGAGATATGCATTTTGGCAACTCTAGTGACCTTTTAAGGGAAAATTGGGATATGCATTTTACCTCAGGACACATTCGATGACTCCCAACAGCAACAACAAACTGTTTAGAATGTTAGAGGCAAAGGCCAATCAGGCCACATATGCAAATGATCTGTGTTCGGACTGGCTATTGGGGGGAGAGGAACAGCAAACTGTTTAGAATATTGGAGGCGAGACTCAGTCAACGCAGCCAGTGGATAGGGACAGCTTCTGAGTGACAGATCAAGGAGCCAACTAATTTGTGAGCGTGTGGAATGTTCAGGAGAGTGGCATTACCAAAACAGAATTACTATATAGAGAGAATCAGGTATAAGTTGTCTCTTTGAAATAAGAAACAGAATATTTCCAAATATTCAGCAATAGTCTAATAAAAATAAACAAGATTGTATCTTTAACAATTAAACAAATTTCTATTAGCCACAAGATATAGATAGGAACTCTCAGGCTGGGGCAAGTGGTGCTCTGTATTCTTGGTGCTTGGGGGGGCAACAGTGGGAGGGCTTCTAGTGTCCTGGCCCCACTGGTGGTCCTCCTGATGGCACCTGATATTTTTGGCCACTGTGTGACAGAGTGTTGGACTAGATGGGCCATTGGCCTGATCCAACATTGTCTTCTCTTATGTTCTTATGTTCTTACACTAAATTTAAACCTTCCTTAAAACCTAGATATTATCTCAATCATTTATCACATTATGTCTCATTTTTACTAAGTATCTTAAATACTTAATGGAGAATTAAATAAAGAGATTTAAACTGCTATCATTATCATCATCACCTTTTATGTAATATTTCAATAAATTCAAAAAAATTCATGAAATTTAACTACTTCCATAATATGAGTAATAGGCTTGCCATTTCTGCTGAAATTCTTTCAGCAGTCTTTTATTTATATAGTTAGTTTTCCCATTGTTGCGTACTCAGCTAATTTTTCTTTCCAAATCTCGATTATTGGACATTCTAGCAGCTGTTGACATGTATCTGAGTAGGTCTTGTGATGTTCTTTCTATACTATCTGGCAGAATTCCCAATAACATAGTCTCTGGTTTCATCAGGAATTCAGTTTTTAAAATATTTTGAATTTCCTCATGTATATTTTCCCAGTATCTCTTCATCTTTATGCAAGTCCACCTGATATGATAAAAGGTGCATTTTGCTTCTTTGCATTTGTAACAGGACCCTTTGTAATTCTTATCCATCTTTTCTATGTCTTTTGGAGTGAGTGAGGTACGATGGTAAAACATCTCATACCAGTTTTCTCTTATGCTTGGCTGACTGTGAATCTAATATCCTTAGTGACCTCTTGTTGTGTCCTTTCTGTAGGGTTCCCATGGCCAAAGTGTGTGTTCTAAGTGTCCTTGGTGTGAGACCAGAGAGATATAACCCCATCACGTGCCCTGTCATCTGAACTATGGGTGTCCTGGCTGGTGTTTATATAAGGCTCGGCAAGGCCATGGTTGGCTGTGTACTTAGTTTGCATCCTAATTTATGCTGGTGCTTGGGGGACAGGAAGGAGAGGACAACTGCTTTTTCCCATGACTTCTATGCTATGTTTAAAGGGTTTCTGGTGACATACAGTTGTGTTGGCATTAGGGGGTATTACAGACTGGAGAGACTTAGGAAGCTGACTGAGCCAGATTTTGCCTACATGCCATGCCATGATGCTGCCCAGTTTTATGCTGGAGCTGGGGTTACATTAATGCAATGTTGGGGGTGGCACTGTCTCCATATATGCTATATTGATGTATTACTGAGTTATTCCAGTCTCGGGCTTAGTGACCATCCTAAGCTGTTAGGATCGTACTGTTATTGCCTTATGTTTTATGCAAGGACATATAGTGCTTTGAAGAAACATTGTACTACCCGATATACCCTGTGAGCCCCCTGTGGTTCATACCTTGTAAATTACTGATGGAAACTCTGCCAGTTGCTCTTGCAGTTGACTGGAATTTATTGATTTATTTTTAAAAATACATATACTCCACAATTCCTAACCTAGAAGGTTCATGATACAGCTTCCCGTATGCAGTTAAAGGAAAATAATAAAAACAAAACACAATAAAAACTGCAACCTAAAGAATTAAATACAAAATGTAAAAGATAAAATTCACTGTAACATCTAATGACATAAAACAAGGAGATCAAATCAAAACAACAGCCATTAAAAGTTTGGGCAAAAATAAATGTTTTTATGGCACATGAAGTAGATTACATGGCAGAAAGAATCTGTTAATTTTAGAGGCAAGCTGTCACCACTGAGAGGACCTTATCGGTGGTTGTCACACATTCTACTCCACAGAAGAGCTCCTCCAGAAGACCTTAACTACTGGGACCATATATATGGAAGCAGACAAACCTGTACATATAAAAGAAATGTACAAAATAAAAATGTGTGTCCTTGGCTGTCTACAGACATAAAGCAATAGACTTTCCATGTCTGTAACAGAGGGCTCCCAGTTGTTTTCTTTGTTTGTTGTTTAAAGAAAGATATGAGCTTATCAGCAAAACAGACTCTATAGAAGATCAGTAAGTCCTGAGTCTTTGTATTGCTGTTCTGTCAATGAAATGTCTTTCACAAATATAATGACAACATATAGCAACATTGTTAGAAATGTTCAGTATCTCTGTGGGTGAACTAGCTGGATTTGTTAATGTTTCTTGAGCATGCCTATAATGTTGAATGAATAACAGAACTTAGAATGAATCTTCCATAGATGTTGAACTTCTCTCTTAAATAAGTTTGTAATAGTAGACTGTTATGTACAACCCTGTCATATAGCTGCTGTTCTTGTGATGCCTCAATCATAGTAAAGGGCTGTATCCTTCTGCTGAAGGAAGAAGGGGGAGGGGAGATCTAATCTGTTTCCTGTCCTCACTGCTGCCCCCCTGCTTCCCTGAGTTTCCTTTGATCAGTCTCCAACAAACTCCTAGCACCAGCTTTTCAAGGGTTGCAAAGTGCTGCTGGGGGAAGGGAGAGGCAAGGATTTATCTGCTTGTGCTGGCAGGATAAAACCCAATGTATTTTCCATTTTTCCTTGTCAGTGTTCCTGACTAGGGTTCTATTTCCAAGCTTTTGCGCTAGGGGTATGAAGGCCTGGGGTAAAAATAATGAACTATGGGGGCAGGGATTTCTGGTGGAAAAACAGGAAATTTGGAGGAGGGACATATGAAATATTTTCTCTTTTGGAATGAGTGAAATGCTTTTTTGAGACAAAGTTTTACTCACTATTTATTGTCACTGCATTGGCTGCCAATAGCATACCGAGTCTGCTTCAAAGTGCTGGTTCTCACCTTTAAAGCCCTATATGGCCGGGGTCCAACATATCTACGGGACCGCCTTTCCCCGTACAGACCCCAGAGAGCACTACGGTCGGGGTCACAAAATCGTTTGACCCTCCCTGGCCCATGGGAGGCCAGGCTAGCTGCCACTAGAGCTGGGGCATTCTCGGTGGCGGCCCCTACCTGGTGGAACGAGCTCCCGGAGGAGATCAGGGCCCTGCGGGACCTCTCTCAGTTCCGCAGGGCCTGTAAGACGGAGCTCTTCCGCCAGGCATTCAATTAGGGGCTGCCGCCATTGGAGTGCCCAGCCCGTAATGCTACAACAGAGCAGCTGCCTGAGCAGGAACACCTAGTATTTACTACCAGGCTGGGGCCATTGGAGTTGGCAAGTGAGGAACACCAGCTCTCCAGATATGGCGAAACATTGGCCAATGGTTAACAACCGCTTGCATCTTGCACTTTATTTGTACTGTAATGGTTTTATACTTGTATTATAATATGTTTTAACTGGTGTATTTTAAACATGTTTTATGTAGGTATTTACATCGATTGTGAGCCACCCTGAGCCTGCTTTGTTGGGAGGGCGGGGTATAAATCCCATAATAAATAAATAAAATAAATAAATACTTCATTTATAGGCCAACGTTCTCTCTTGAACTCCAGGTTGATTACAAAATAAAAAAACAACTGGACAGCAGAGAACTGCAATGAACAGCACAGCAGGACTAGGATTACAGAACTGGACAAGGCAAACAAAAAGTGGGGAAAATATCAGGCATCACATACTATAATACAGAAGTAGGTAACAAATGTGGAAGATAGTGCAGAAAAAGGAAAGTGATGAGTACAAAAAAACATTGCAATAGACTGTGACATGGATCCTGTTGCTTTTTCAAATGAACAGAGCTAATCAGTACTCAGGCATTGCCATTCATAAGAGCGTTTCCTTGACCTCTGCTTCCAGCTTGGCTAGGGCAACCCATAAGACTATCCAAGAAGCATTGCTCTCACTGTAACTTATTTTTGTTTGGCTCAACAGTGCCTGTAGATCTAGACTTGGCTTTGCAGTGCTGTGGCATCATTACATTTACTACATGATTCCTGATTGATTGATATCGCCTAGTGAAGGAGAAAGTCCTAAGCAAGAGGGAATAACCTGATAAAAGCAGCAGCAAATTGAAGGAACAGTGACAGGTACAAAAAAGGCAACATTCCCAGGTACTGGTATTTGTAATATATTTCTGAGTCCTCAAAGCTGTGTCTTTGATACAAAAACTAGTATGGATCACCATTCCATACAGCCAAAACCTGGAAAAGAAGTGTTTATGGGGGGGTGGAACTGGCAGATATGTTAAATATGGATGAATTACCTTTTTATTATGAGTTGGATGCCATGCTTTTCAGGTGGGAGGATTCAGGATTGTCCCTCCCTCAATTCCTTTCCTGACTAAGGAAAGTAGAGGGCCTTGTGTGTGTTTAGAATGTATGGGCCATCCTGGTCAGGGCAGTATGAAGATCTCTCTATAAAAGAATTCTGTTTTGGCCATGGACTCTCCTGAACATTCCACACGCTGCCAGAATCAGTTGGCTCAATGATCTGTCACTCAGAACATGTCTCTAGCCACTGGCTGCGTTGCCTGAGTTCTGCCCAACCGCCACTCAAGAGTACTCGCGTGCCATCAGCCGGGTGCTGGGTTTGCTCCTCTTCCCTGCCCACTCCTTCAGCCTCTGTGCCCTGTCAGAATTTCTGGCAGACGGCTTTCTCTCTTGATGAAGACAGTTGCCTCCTATGTGAGACTAACTTTTCCCCTCAGTAGCTGTTGGGAGGTGTAACAAAATGGCAGTAACTTGTGTCTGTAAGATGGCTGCCATCTGTGTGTTTAAAATGTTCCCCCAGAAGGCTTAATTGAGCTGTAGTTCCAGAGACGGGCCTGCAGGGGTATCACTCACTGGGTTGAATGGGGCTTCCTCATCTGCCGGCCTACAGTTCCCAGCTGCAGCAAGGTCAAAAAGTGCGGGAAAAGAGGGACCGTCCCAAAGGGTGGGCCAGCATCAATATAGACTCCAGCAAGGCCACAAGCCAGAGACATGGGGGAACCCTGGGAGGCAGCAGAAATTCAGCCACTCCATAGTTGACTGGACTGGGGAATGAATGGAAGTTTCCCTGCTCTCTTGGGTAAGAGAGAGAGAGCGAGAGGCTGAAGCAGAGCCAGCCCAAGGAGAGATCCTATCCTGAGCCCACAACCTCCAGAGCTAGAGTGTTGTGTGCAGGGAAAGGGGATTGCGTTTAACCCCTGTTGATTTATGCCATGTTGGTTCATGGTGTGTGCTTACTCCTACAGTTATACCTTATTTATTTAGTGTGTGTGTTAAATAAATAGTTAAATCAATTCTTTTATTTGGGCTAATAATCTGTGTTGTGCTCTGGCCACATAATCTCCCCCACTCTGCACAATATCAAAGGGAGGGGGTAGCCCAGGTAAGCAAGGAAAGGCCAGACCTGTGGGTTGCCAACTTTCCAGGGATCCCCCAAGGACTGGGGATTCCATCTCCAAATAGGGAGATTCAGCCAGAGGGGTCTCACTGTCCCTCTAAAAAGGCAATGACAGTTCAGTGAGTCATGGCAGCAAACAAGGAGTGAGATACACCCATGGGATGAGGGTGGGAGGCGAACAGCTGAGTTGTAAAATGGAGCCCGTTTCACTACAGTAGGCAACCAAGCTTGGTTCAGACAAAGGAAGGAAATCATTTGCAGGCCTTTGTGAGGAACTCATTGGGGCCAGTCCTTACTAGGATTGCCAGCTCCAGGGAGGGAGATTCCTGGAGATTTTCTGGTAGAGTCTATGGAAGCCAGGGTTTGGGGAGGGGAGAGGCCACAGCTGAACAGAATGCCATAAAGCCCACCTTCCAAAGCAGTTATTTTCTCGGAGGGGAGGGAGATCTGTCATCTGGAGTTCAGTTGTGATACTTGGTGATCTTCAGGCTCCCTCTGGAGGTTGGCTACCCTAGGCATCACAGTCAGTGCTTCAGAACAGGGTCTGCTAGATCCAGGTTCTTGCTGTAGAAGCTGAGTGGGTGATTTTGGACCAGTCACAGATTTTCAGCCTAATGTACCTTACAGGGTTGTTGTGCAAATCAAAAGGTGGATACAAGAAAGATGTAAGCTGCTTTGGTCCCCATTGCAGAGAAAGACTATTTTTCCTCCTGGGAAACCATTGTTGCCAGTCTTCAGGTGAGAGCTGGAGATCACTCAGCATTACAACTGCTCTCCAGATGGCAGAGATCAGTTCCCCTGGAGAACATGGTGGACAATGTAGTCTTATACCTTGCTGAGATGCCCCCCCCCCCATGACAGTCATAGAGACTGCAGGTGGGTGGGTGGAGGAAGATGGAAAGCTGAAGAGTGAGGGGGAAATAAAGGTAAGTTGATGCTCAGCTGGGAAGTAGATAGGGTTGTCAACTCCAGGTGGGAAATTCCTGGAGATTTGAGGGATGGAACCTGGAGAGGGTGAGGTTTGAGGAGGAGTGGGACCTCAGACAGGTACAATGCCATAGACTCCATCCTCCCAACCAGCCATTCCCTCCTGGGGAACCACTGTTGCCAATCTCCAAGTGAGGGGTGGAGATCACTCAGAATTACAACTGATCTGGGATGGCAGAAGTCTGCTGCAGTCAAAGGGGGAGATAATGGTAGGTTGATGGTTAGCTGGGAAGGAGATGGGGTTGCCAATGCCAACTCCAGGTTGGGAAATTCCTGGGGATTTGAGGGGTGGAGCCTGGAGAGGTTGGACCTCAGACAGATACAATGCCATAGACTTCACCCTCCAAACCAGCCATTTCCTCCTGAGTAACAATTATTGCCAATCTTCAGGTGAGGGCTGGAGATCACTCAAAATTGCAACTGCTCTTCAGGTAGCAGAGATCAGTTCCTCTGGAGAAAATGGTGGACTCTGTGTCATTATATCCTGCTGAGGTCACCACAGCAAATTGACGCTGAGTGTCCAAGGCCTTGGCACTTTCCCAGAGCCTCTTTCTAGAGCTCATTGTATTTTTTTCCATAATGAGCCTTATTCCTAGTTTTTATATAAAGAAAATCTACAGCAGATGATAATGTGTGTATGTGTATTATTTAAATGTGACTAATTTTGTTCACAATTAATATTCTATATGTTATTAAAGAGTTAGATGTTTTTGATGTTATAAAGGTTAACTTGATATTCAGGTATGCTGCTAGTCCTGTTTTGACTGAATGATGTCGGTCCTGTCCAAAAATACATCCTTTTTATTTATTTTTGTGTGTTTTCTGTTTTCAACTTCTCCCCTTTTCCCCCTTCCTCTCAGACAGCAAAAACAGGGGGCTTGCTTTCAATAACCTTTTTCTGCTTGTAGTTCTCTTTTTCCATTGTGACACAGGGCCTCTACTTCAACTCCTTAAAAGATATTGGTTTTGCATTAGCAGAAGTGCCAGAGGAATGTGGGTACTGAGATGGACAATGTCCTCTGCAATGAACAAAGAGGAGTACAAGCAGAAAGAAGATATACAATCCAGACCTGAGATACATATGCTAAGGTAGCATACAAAAGCAGTTTTCATCTCCCTCTTCCTCGAATATTTGGTATTTGCAGTTTGATTGTAGAGAACTAAGGCATTTATCTTTTAAATTTCATAAATATACCAAATAGTATAATTTTATATGCTATGTTACAAATAATATATTTTATGTTGTTATAGCAGTACTGTAAGTTTAGGTTTGATAAGGAAGTAAGTATTGCATATATTTCAGTTTCCCTCAAAACTCCCATGGAAAAAAACTTGAAAGGGGGGGGAGCAGTTTTCCTCCACAACCTCAAAATTTTCCAAAAATTATACATCTCTATTGCGTACTAAGACATGCCTACTCACAACTAAATTTACCAGTGAGTTAAACAGGACAGCCCCTTAATTCAAGGGGCAAGTGGGAGCACCTACCTACAAGTAGGCTTGCTGCTTCATTGAGTACATTTCCTGTTTTTCCCTATTAAAAGTGGATGGCTTCCTTACCCAGCATTCAAAATGCTTTCAAGTCCTTTTTGAGCTGTGGGCCCAAACTCTGTCTACCTTGTTTCCTGTAGAAATGGCCTTCCATGTGTGTTCATTGTGGACAGCAGAGCTCTGTGCAATATTTGCAAGATCCACAATGCTTTATAGGTACACATATGTCGATGTCCTCATAGATAAATCAGTTTAAAACTGCAGGTAACAACATGTATCATCTTTGTATAGCTACATCATATTTACTGTGCTTATCAAATATTGTGCTAGTTATATAACTATAATTACTCATTAAAATAACTTTCATTAATTTGTTGGTTTTTTTACAAGAACAAGTCAGCAGCATCTAAATCCTGAACCTAAATGTTTCATCTTGAAATGTCAAGGGAGCAATCCAGCTAAAGTAGAGTCTCTTATAATCCTATTAATTTTAGTGGGAAAGAATGCAGTTTCCATTCATTTCAGTGGGGCTGTGGCAAGAGAACTTCCTGCTGGATTGTACTTTTACAGTGCAATCATAAGCAGAGTTATACCCTTCTAAACTCATTGATATTAATATCAGCGGGCTTAGAAGGGTTCACTCTGCTTAGGGTTGCAGTATCAGTATCCCACTGAAATCAGTGCATACTGAATATAATTTACTATGGTTGGATCATTCATCAGGTGACTTACTTTTCAAACTAACAGGGCTAGGAATATTTGGCAATTCAGATAGGATCATGTGTTTATATGCTTATATATGATTTCTGGAGTGCAGCCTCAGTCTGGTGACTCTAATTTGTACATCTGGATCTAGCCAGAATCATGCAACCAATGTTTCTCCAGACAACAGCTATTTTATAATAATTTGACTATATTTTTAACATCTGAAAGTTTTATCCAAGCAGAGTTTGCTGGTCGAAAACTGTGCTGCAGTAGAATAGGCAACTCAAGGTAAGAAAAGTCTTCTTTTTAATGTAGAAAAAGCTTTCCATAACTCACATTTCACGTTTCAGCATTTCCTCCCTATATATAAAATTTACCATCATAATAGGCAAGGTAACATCCTATATTGTGGAACGGAAGAAAATTTGGGTCTTACAGTCAAGCAGCTCCTTGTAAATGAGGGCTAGTCAACAGCAACATCCTCCAGAATGTGTGCATGATTAGCTTACTGGTGACTCATGGAGCTCCTGAGAGGACCAACGCATGAGAGGTTCTATTGTGGGATTTGGAAAGAAGCTACATCAGAAATAAAACATTAGGATCTTTCAAATTCATAGTGGGTGAGCAACAAGTATATATCTGGATTGCTTAAAAACTTCAAAGTTTCATCCAAAGAGACTTTCTTATCTCTCTGCCTACACAATGTATGCAATACTTTATTAGCATCTTCCACAGTAATCCCAGCAAAACTGAAGGGGGGGAAGTGTCAGATCAAACGGGGAGTTTGAAAGAAGGCGGTTAAGCAGGTTGCTGGGATTCTAATGATTGCTTCCTTCATTCTTTGGGTGTCACACACAACATCTCTAAGCCCAGCGGAGAGCATAAGCCACACAAATAGCCATATTTGTTAACATTCATATGACTCTTTCGTCTGAGCTGTATTTCCTTGAGTACATCACAATGAAGAGTTTCTTTTAATGGGGATCAACAGGGAAAAACAACTGCGAGGGACTTCTCTCTCTCTCACTCTCTCTCACTCTCTCTCTCTCTCTCTCTCTCTCTCTCTCACTCTCTCTCTCTCTCTCTCTCTCTCTCTTTCTCTCTCTCTCTCACTCTCACTCTTCCCTCCACCACCACCCCCACTCTAAACCTTTTACACTGCAGTTGAACAAGCCTCTGGATAAAGACTTTATCCAAAAAACCCCTCTTTAAAGTTATTTCAAATTTCTCTGCAAGGCTTTCAGAAATCTGTTTGTTTGAGGGCAGAATTAGATGTGACCGGCGTTTTATTGTGACATAAAACCATATTTCTTCCCCGGAAGATTAAAAAATAAAATCGGTTAATAAGAAAAGCTGTCAGCAACAGAAAATGGCTGACATAATCCGTTTATCCTCCGAGCAATAAAGATATTGGTCCTTGGGAGTCTATCCTCTCTCTCATGTTATTTCGCCCAAAACATTATCTTCCCAGCATTCTGATGGATTAAGAAGTCATATGGGAGATAGCAGGGAAATGACAGATACAAAAAAATAATATCCTTTCATTTCCCCTCCTCCCTGCTCTCTCTCTTTCTCTCTCCAACCCCTCCTTCCCCTCACCTCTCTCTCCCTCTTTCTCTCTCTTTCTTTCTCTCTCTGTCCCCTTGGAAAAGTAGTAGATCTGTTTATTCCCAGAATTCCAAAGCTCTGAGATAATCCTTATAGTTTAAACCCAAACTGGTGGTACTAAGTAGCATAGCAACTGCTGGTGCTTTATATACAGACCCACACAATAGAGGCAGAAATACGAAGAATTCCTGTAAACACAATGGTGTAATTAAAAACTGCATATTTTTAACATTCCATTTTATACAGAGATCACTAAGAGACCACCACTTGAGTGTCTATAAGCAGGGGTACAAGTAATAACATATTTTTCCTTAAAATGATCTTTTCTTCCCAGCCAGAAGAATATGTAGTCTGAATAATATGTACAGCTTGTTCAGCACTAGATGTATTTGCACCCAGGGAGAAGGCTAAATCAAAAGGGGGAGTTTTGTCTTTTATTTTGAGAACAGTGAGGTTCATTGTAGTGTACTTCATTTTGAAGACGAGTTCCTGAGCCCAGTTCCTAGAACTGATTCCACTTTCCAGCCACCTTAGCTTCATTGTGATTTGGTTCATGTGGGGGGTGATGGTTCTGAAGAAAGAGCTCCCTTTTTCACTTGGGTTTATTTATTTATTTTATTTTATTTAAAATCGGATGTCTGTTTAGGATATACATATGACTCACAATTGCCAAAGAAGAGAAGTGGGTAGACTTGCTATTGTTGTACTAGCAAGAGCTTGGTCTTCATCATCAACCACATTGTATTTAGGAAGCACCTAAAATTTCAAAGCATTGTACAACCATAATTTGAAAATTATTTGGAGGTTTTGGTTTGGCATCATAATTGTTCAAAGGCCACGAGTACTGTGAAACGCTACAGGCAGATCTCTCTAAATTGAATGAGTGGGCAATAACGTGGCAAATGAAGTTCATTGCTGGTAAGTGTAAGGTTGATATGGTAATCAAGCATTGTTGTGGCAGAGTAATATAAGAATAATATAAAACATTCTCAGCCAGCTAGCTTAAGTGTTTTTGCTACCTCTGTAGCTTCAGATGTTCTCACATCAACCTGGTTAATTCTGCTAAACAGAAGTATCACTTGGATTCCATAACCCAGGTTCTGTTGACCATGTCTTGATGTCAAAGCAAGCCTACTTGTGATGTGTAGAAAAACACATTCTAGCACTTGTTCAATATTACAATTCAGGGAACACTAAGTAATTGGCTTTAATATTAAGCTAATTTTTTTAAGTTATATATTTAATAGCTTTACACAAACAACTGAAATAACATTACACCCACAAAGAGTCTTTCCCTAGGATCATCCTTATGTGTGTGTGTGGAGGGGGGAGGAGTAGAAGGCATAGTTGCTATTTATTTACTGAATTAAAGGCTTTAGGGATGTGTTTGTGTTGCAAGGATATTGGAGAAGTCAAAGCATCATTTTTTTTTTACATTGGAAATTCAATTCATTCCACCAGATAGTATAGTTAACAAGTTTTGATTGTCTTGACTAGTGGTTCCAATTCCAACACTCCTTTAAATCTTGTTGCCACTCCACCCCACACATTAGCAACAGTTAAGTTTGAGGGAGAACAGTTTGACTACAGAAGATAAAAGCTGATCACCAGACCCTGGAGCAGGGGTTTAATGACATTCCTCTTACCAGCTACTGAAGATCGCTCCAGCACTCGAGGCAATATAAAAGGCACCAGGAAGTATCACCTGTGCACAAATGTGCAAGATTACAAGATTTCAGCTAAGGGCAGTGCCAAAACGGACCTCAGGCACCACAGCAATATTTAAGAGCTTAGAATCAATATCTAGACTGTTCCAAGCCCATTCCTTGTTCTTCCTAGCCAGCTAGGTGCTGTCCAGTAGAGATGTGAGGGCTCACCCCCAAAAAACCCAGGAATATTGGGGGGTATTTCCCTCCAATGTTTGCCCTGAGACGAATTAGAAAAATTGAGAAAAGACAGAAAAGAAACTCCTGTGAAATATTTTCTGTTTTAGAATGGGTAAAATGAGTCTTGAAGGCAAAGTTTTCATATTCAAAATTTATAGCATGAAGTAATTTGAGGAGTATCTCAATGGGTAGCAGTGAAAAAAACTCCTACAAAATATTTTCTTTTCTTTTTTTCATGAGAAAAGTCTTATCTTACCAAACATTTTACTAATTCCAAAAGTACATCATGAAAAAGGGTCTAAAGACTTTCTCAATTTTTCCAATGAAATTTTTTTCTTTTTTTTTAATGGAAAAATGGGGACTTTTTGAAGAGCACTGAAAAAACCTCTTGTACTCCAGACAAAACAATCCCAAGAATGTTTTTGTTGAAAAATAAGTTTGCCAACAATTAATATGCTATAAAATGTGTTTAATGATAATGTGTTATAAAGAGCCTGGTACTTTCAGTGTTATAAAGTTTAACTTAATATCCAAACATGATAACTCTCCTACTATTGTGACTCTATGAGAGAATTTCTGTCCAAATGATATACTTTCCTTTGTTTACTACAGAATTTGCTTTCTACCTTCAGCTTCCCCCCCCCTCCCCCGATCTCTCAGGTGGCAGAAATTAAAGATACATGCACTATGGTAGCATAGGGTGCATCATTTTACAACTGTTTTTCAAGTACTGGGTATACTTACAAAATGAAGATATTTATACATTTAAATTTCATAAATATACCAAATAGTACCATTTTATGTGCTCACCAAGTTATAAATAATGCATTTCATGTTGTTAAATAAGTAAGTTTTGGTTTGATAGGAAAGTAAGTATTGCATATCTTTCCATTTTCCACAAAAAAATGGGGGGGGTTCTGGGGGCAGGACAAAAAAAGGCTCCCCCCCGAGATTTCTTCACTGTTCAGTTGCCTTCCAGTGTGGACTGACAACTATTCATATTTCACTGCACCTCACATACTACTTCAGCCCACCAGGTGTAAGCTCCCATTGCTTGTCATTCATGAGTCTGAAGTGCACACAGTGCATCTACCAAATTGCTCTAAGGCAAGATGCCAGAACACTTATGAAGAGGTAAAGAAGACGCCTAGTTCCTCATATTCTCCAGTTTTGAGGAATGTTTAGGAATTTCAGAAGTCCTGATGGTACCTTCCATTTCTTAGGACTGATGTGCATAATAGAAAGACAGTTGGAATACAGCAAAGCCTTTGTGTACAGAAAAGAAATCCTGCAGGCACAGAAAGCTCTACATAGAGAGCACTGTGGGGGGAGTGCCTTCTTTTCAAAGGGGCTTGGTCCTTGTCCACCTGCAGAATACTATTCTTAGGCTTTTCATCTAGAATAGTCTATAACTCTGTCTCTGTCTCTCTCTCTTTCAGCTAGGAAGGCACCCAGGAAACACTTCTCTTTCCTATCCAGTTTTTTAGTTCCTAAATAAAGCTTTGTTAGTCGTAATAAGTTCCGTGTCCTGACTGCTGCACAGGCACTCTGCCAACAGACACAACAACAACAAAAAGTGTCCCTGCCATAAGGGATACCAGGCCACAGATTATTCACTTTAGAGAACCTTCTTCCACTGGCTTTCCCATTGGCATTATATAAGATGTGCATGGCCCTTATCAAAAAGAGATGCCAGTGGGGTGCTGAAATCTGTGAAAATATCCCAGATGATAGTGAGTCCCCTGTCTCCAGCTCCAGCATCTTGAAGACTATTAGCGCATTGCTATGCATTTGTAGTTGGGAATAAGCCTTATTGTATTCAGTGAGACTTCCTTTAGAATAAACCGGTATACAAGGCTTTTTTTGGAAAAAGAGGTGGCAGAACTCTCAAGTGGGAAATGGAAGTTTTCAATCTGTATACTGAAAACTCATGAACTTTTAAACATTTTTAAAAGAATTTCCAGTTCCAGTATGTTCCCCAGGAAAAAAAAAGCCCTGCCTGTATACGATTACCCTGTAACTCATTCTAATAACCTGTTGTAGTATTAGCTACCCTCCTCCATGGGAAGATGTAATCACACTGGTGGTAAAATGTCTTCTCTTAAAAGCGATTATTGTCTTTATATGTTTTTCTCTGTGTTGTATGCACATTGTTCTAGACTGAGAATGGTAATGCTTATATTTTGAGATTCAAATTGGCAGTAGCCATGCCTCATGGTTCCATGGTTCTAAAAGTGAAATATCTAGCCTATCATCTGATTATCATGATGATCCAGTCCTTTTCTCAATGATCATATTCCTTCTAAGTGTTCGATGTGTTACAGATTCAATGAGAGACAACAAAGACTACAGCGACTACTACAAATACACATAGAATTTCACTTGTTTGCTTTTCTTCCCCCCTCTTTATGGGAACACCTAAGACCTGCCCATGCCCATCAAAACATGCCTGAGTTGCTGCATTGCATCTTCTCCCTGTGGATTCAGAGTTGTGTGTTAACACCACTTATTGCAGCCTGCTGTATCTCTCTGCAGTGCACTGCCCACCTGCATCTGAAATTTGCTCAAGAGGGTAACTGGCAGGAGAAAGCCTTGTGCACTGTTGCTATGAGTTTGGTAGCATTCCATTGAGATGAGCCAGAGTTTGGTGGACAATAACACAGTCGGCAAGGGGAGAAAAGGGGGAGAACTGGAAACACATGTGGAGGGAGTGAAAGGCTAAAGTGATCCATGCAATAGTTACCTCCAGATTAGATTAGAGCTACCCGGGAGACTGACCCAGAAACTCCAACTGGTCCACAATGCAGTGGTGCGTGTTCTCACAGGAACCTCATTCAGAGCCCACATCCAGCTGGTGGTCCGCCAGCTGCACTGGCTCCATGTTGAGTACTGGATTAGGTTCAAGGTTTTGGTACTAACCTTTAAAGCCCTAAATGATCTAGGACCAGCATACATCCAGGACTGCCTCTCCTGGTACACCCCCCCAAAGAGCATTATGCTCAATGGATAATGACTTACTGGTGATCCCTGGTCCAAAAAGTATCTGGCTGTCCTCAACCAAAACCAGGGCTTTCTTGGCCCTGGCTCTGACCTGGTGGAACACTCTGCTGAGTGAGATTTGATGCAGTTCCTCAGGGCCTGCAAGACAGAGATGTTCTGCCAGGCTCATGGTTGAGAGCAGCAACAGTTTCCATTCTAGACTTGCCTCCCTCCTTTCCCTCTCCCCGCCTCTCCCTCTTCTATGTCTATTATCAACTTATTTGCCTCATTGTAGGATACATTCTCCCCCCCTGGATAAGGGGCACTAGATCGTGTTCCCCTTTCATGTGCCATCTTATTAGCTGTCAGTAATATTGTAAGAATTGTTTGAAAAGTTTAATTCTATAGGTATTGTTTTGTGAATATTGTTGTTACCCCTCTGAGACCTGTTGTACAGGTAAGGGCAGGTTATAAATCTAATAAATAAATAATAAAGGAGGAGTGAGCAATAGGGATGGTATACAGAGAGACCTGTGATGGTGCACAGCATGTGAAAAACAGACAGTACTAAAGGAGGGCATAAAGAAAAGGAGTTAACCTATACTACAGGAGACTTATAGAATGGAGAAAGAGAAGAGAGATGGTAGCTCAGAAACCAGGGTAAGACCTGTGGTGCTTCTGGAAGAGAGAGAAAAGAAAGTATGTTCACTGTGAGCAGGGCCGGCTTGAGGTGGTTCTGCGCCCTAGGTGGGCACAGATGCCAACCTCCCAGTGGGGCCTGGAGACACCCACCATGCTGCCCCCGCCTCCTCTCCCCCCCAGGGGAGAGAGGAGGGCAGGCGAGCCGCAAGCCAGGGAAGGGGTGAGGGGTTTAACCCCCGCCCCTTCCCTCCAAGCACTGGCTTGCCTGGGTGCTCTGCAGCTGTGGGGCACCCAAGCAAGCCAGGGAAGAGGTGGGGGTTTTAACCCCCTTCCCTTCCCTTCCCTTCCAGCGCCGGCTTGCCTGGGCGCTCCGCAGCTGCGGGGTGTCCAAGCAAGCCAGGGAAGAGGCGGGGGGGCTTTTGTGGGGGGTGGGGTGACTTTTTGCGCCCCTGCAGCCAGCGTGCTCTAGGCAAGCACCTAGCTTTCCTAGCGGGCGAGCTGGCCCTGACTGTGAGGTGAGGAGAGAACAGAGAGCACTGCACAGCTGAGACAGAAAAGGAGAGAGGGCTACAAGAGAGACCATCTTTTATTAATGAAAACAAAAAAGAGACAGCACCTGTGCCCCCCCCCCGAAAGTAAAAGAGAGTGACCTGGCAGAGGGGGAAGCAGAGGAGGGGGCAGGAAAGATGGAAAGAGCTGGGTAAAAAAGACAAAACACTCAGCAGTTGCCAGGCAGGGTGTTCTGGAGAATGCCCCAGGAAATAACAAATGGTTCAGGGGTGGGCGTGCTTCCAACCCCCACCCCCACCCCCAATATGATCGCAGAAAAATGTTTCCTGGCTGCTTTTAAATGCAGACAACTGGATTTTCAGCTAACTTGTTTCCTTTGTGACAATTTGCCTATCTCCTTAGAAAAGATTGGGGGGGTAGAGAGAGAATTCAGCTCCAGTTGTCTGCTTTTTATTCACAGTAGCTCGACGGTGGGGAGGAGCAGTTGCACCACCTTAAAGCCACATTCAGATAAGGCGGTGAGATGCCATAGTGACATTGGAGTCACTACTAAATGGCATTAAAATGATGCAGACAGCTGATGCTGAGATGAAACAATAGGAGAGTGGATGCGGCATCAAATGTAGACAGAAATTTGTGAGATTTCCAACAGTGGGAAATACCAATGCAGATTGGACCTGAGACTCCGAGTGAAGAGTGGGGTATAAATCCAATCTCCTCCTTATCCTCCTCTATTTCTTCAGACCAATACAGCTACCCACCTGAATCTATTAGGATAATGGTCTGACTACAGAATCTGTCAGTTAAAAAAACAGACTACTTTTAACTTCCTTGTAAGAGAGGTGACTCTATTCTGTCAGGTCTCAGGAGATACTTCAAGGGGAATAGAATCTCAGACGTCCTTAATGACCAACTTTTTTGCTATCAGATTTGCTGTTGTTGCTGTTGCTAAATGAGCCACGCAGTCTGGTCCTATGCATGTTTATTTGAAAGTCCAGCAGCATTCAGTGGGTCTTACTCACAAGAAACTGTGCATTGGATTGCAGCTGGAGCTCTTGAATAGCTTAGTATTAGCACATAAAATATGGATTAGGTCTGTTGCTCTGCACTAAGACTGTTGCTCTGCATTAAACAACAGCAGTGTCATTCCTTTTCATCAGGACCCACCAAACTATCAGAGAACAGTGAGCAGGATTTCAAGATCCTCAGAGTTCAAGTTGGATGTTTCAAGGCATAAAGGGAGACTTCTGATGAAGAAGTCTTGCTCACTCTTTTATGACCATTTCTTTGATACTGATAACAGAGTATTACACTGCTGCTGATTTGGGTATTTTTCCAGTGAACCAATATGGTGGCTATCTACAGTCTCCTTCATACCAACCCTGGGGTGTGAGAGGAAGAGTACTAGAGAATTCCTAAATGTGGCTGCATAGTACCATCACTAGTGCTATGTCAAGGCTGCTATGCCTAGAGTAAAAAGGTACATGTTCAGAGCAGTTAATGTAGCAGTGGGGGTAATCATGCCCTGAAGTCTTCAATCAGCAAGTCAAGTATAGATACTCAAAAATTCTCATAGAATTCCCAGTGGTATTAAAACTTGTAATTTACAAGTTGCCCTGGTTTTGTTGTTGTTTTAAAACATAGAATGAAAGATCCCCTGCTTTCTTTCAATCTTTCTGTGCTGTATTATTTATTTAACTCTTTCCTAACCTGTAGCACTCAAACTGACTTTCATTTGTTTGTTAAACTTTTATCCCACTCTCCCGGCCAAGGCTGGCTCAGGGCAGCTAACAGCAGATAAAATTCCATAATACATATAAATAAGAATACAACCTTAAAATACTATGTTAAAACCAGATATAATAATAAAATACTAATCTTATGAGTCGGTATCGCTGGTCTGCTTCAGATGCTGTAAGAGGTACTTCAGATCATAAAGGGGGGAATCAGCTCAGGCAGTTAATAGGGGTCCTGCAGGTCAGGGCTGTTTGCCATACGATGTCAGTTGGCATTCCCAGTGGTAATAACTGTGGGGCGGGGGGGGTTCTAAAAGCCTGGTGAAAGAGCTCCATTTTACAGGCCCTGCAGAACTGTAAAAGGTCCCAAAGGGCCCTGATCTCTTCTGGGAGCTCATTCCACCAGAGTGGAGCCACCACCAAAAAAGCCCTGGCCCTGGTCGTCACCAACTTGGCTTCCTTAAATGCATGGGAGAGCCAGTCGATTCTGGATCCCCGATTGCAGTGCTCTCTGGGGTACATATGGGGAAAGGCAGTCCCTCAGGTATATAGGTCACCAGCCATGAAGGGATTTAAAGGTAAGAATGAGCACCTTGAAGCAGATCCAGTATGCTATAGGCAGCCAGTGCAATGCCTTTAGCACAGGCTGAATGTGCTCCCGGACAGAGAGTCCCATCAACAGCCTGGCCATGGCATTTTGCACCACCTGAAGCTTCTGGATCTGTGACAAGGGCAGCCCCATGCAGAGGGCATTACAGTAGTCCAATCTCGAGGTGACTATCGCATGGATTACTGTTGCCAAGTCACTGCATTCGAGAAAGGGAACCAACTGCCTAATCAGCTGAAGATAGTAAAAAGCTGACCTGGCTAGTAAAAAGCTGACCTGGCAGTGGCTGCTACCTGGGCCTCCATTGTCAGGGAGGCATCCTGGAGCACTCCCAGACTCATAACCTCTGGCGCTGGCACCAATGGTGCCCCATCGAAGATCGGAAGTGGGATCCCTACCCTTGGACTACCACGACTCAGGCACAGGACCTCCATCTTCATCGGATTCAATTTCAGCTGGCTCAGCCTAAGCCAACCAGCCATGGCTTGTAATGCCCAGTCTAGGTCTTCCAGTTTGGAGTTGGACTGGCCACCCAACAACAGATAGAGCTATATATCATCGTACTGGTGACAACCCAGTCCATGCCTCTGAGCAATCTGAGCAAGAGGGCACATATAGATGTTAAAGAGCATTGAGGACCGCACTGCCCCTTGGGGCACTCCACATTCTAGTGGGTGCCTTCGGGACAGCTGATCCTCTAACACCACTCTTTGTCCCCAATCTTGGAGAAAGGAAACAAGCCACTGCAAGGCTAGTCCCTGAATTTCAATGTCAGTGAGGTGGCGGACCAGTAGCTGGTAGTCAGCCATGTCGAACACAGCCAACAGGTCTAGCAACAACAACACTGCCATTCTGCCCCGATCCAGATGTCTCTGGAGGTTGTCTGTGAGGGCGACCAGTGCTGTCTCTGGCACTGCATAGTATTCTTGTATTAAAGTTTGGGATATGGGGGTAGGATACTGATTTCTTTTCTGGTACTTACCAGCAGTGGTATTCCCCCCACCACCACCCTCTACTTGCCGAACTGGGTGCAGGCAGCCACAGAAACAATCTGTCATCACATTCCAGTTTTTCTAAGTATTGAGGAGAAGGTGGGAACAGTTATTTCCCCCTTGAAATTTGCAGGAAATAACGCCATAGAGTCCAGCCTCCAAAGCAGACTTTTTTCTGGGGAAATTGATTTCTCTTGTCTGTTGTACTTCCAGGAGATTTTCAGACCCCACCTGGAGGCTGGCAACCTTACCTCATAGCCATGCAGCTTTCTAGCCCCTGTCTAATACCGGTCTGTGACATTGTGTATATCCCCAAGAATATCTAGAATCAGTCTGAATGGAGTGGAGCTGGAGTACAGATTTGAACTAGTAATATATTGCTCTAATATTATGAACACATAACCCACAGGTCTGTAAAGGATAGTTATCAAAATACAATTCAACTAATGCCTAATAAAATCACCAGTCTTTGTATTCCACATCTGACTGCCAGAACGCCATGGACTCAATTCTGGATCATTGCCTTCATATCATAACCGTATGTTTGAATATGACACATTCACAGACATTGCTAAAGAATCAGATGTAAATTTAGAGGCCATAATTATGATCTTTAGGGAGCTTAAGTCCTTGTCTGCACTTGTTCTTGATCTAAATTAAATCTCTAACTAATAGACAATGCACAATAGTGTGAACCACCTTAACTTCCAAGCTAAATTTACAAATCTAGACTGATGATCATGCTTTTCCCATATGTTCACATAGGATTTTCAGACCCAGAATATACTGTCCAAACTGATAGTCTAATTAGTGAAAACAGCAATATATATTTATTTTTAAGAGTTCACTTTAACCCAGTCTATTCCTGAGGGTTTAGAGCAGGTAACAGTATTTATACAGATTTAAATATGAAATGTCAGGTATCTAACATTAAAATAAGACATGCTGCTTTAAAAAATTTCCCCACTCATACATGGCCACTGTGAGGGGAGCTATGTTCATGACTATGAAGCATGCAGTGGTTATGGGAAAAGGCTACCTGTAATCATATTAACTTCCATTAACTCAAGCATGTGCTGAATTGGTTATGTTGTACCTTCCAGCATGCATTGAATATGCCTTTTGGTATGCCAAAAAACCCAAATTAGAAGGTAACAGTACTAAAATATTGGTTATGTATTATCCAGATTTAAATGTGAAATGTCAAATATTTGTAATTAAAATAAAACATATTGCTTAAAAATTCCCCTGCTCAAATACATGAAAGTTAGCAATAAGGTGCCAAAAGTTGAACCTGGAGTATGGTAATTGCACATGACAGGCTGTGAGCCAATAGTGGCTATGTTTGTGTCAGTGACCACCATGTACTGAATTAGTCACATGAATGCTTTCTGGATAATTGCCTCTTGAAAATGGGCTTTAGCGCATCTCCAAAGCAAAGGCGTTCAACATTGGAGAAGCAGCCACCAAGAAGCACCCATATGTGTATCATTGTTATTTGTTCATGGAGCATAGACCCCATGTCCAATAGGTCTCCTTAGCTGACTGCAAAAATTGCAGTAGGGTCATAAGGAAGGGGGCAGGTTTGAGCATGTACAAGACTCAACCTAATAAAGAGGCGAAAAGCTTGGAAACAGGAATATTGATTTGGTTGGCAGAGAATGTAGGAAAAGTGTTCTTCACAGCATAACCCCAACCATGGGTCTCTTGTTGTCAGTTGTATGTTGTTGTTGTTCAGTCGCACAGTCGAGTCCGACTCTTCGCGACCCCATGGACCAGACCACGCCAGGCCCTCCTGTCCTCCGCCGTCCGCTGAAGTTTGCTCAATTTCATGTTCGTTGCATCGATGACACTGTCTAACCATCTCATCCTTTGCCGTCCCCTTCTTCTTTGACCTTCAATCTTTCCCAGCATCAGGGTCTTCTCCAGTGAATGCTCCCTTCTCATTTGGTGGCCAAAGTATTTGAGCTTCAGCTTCAGGATCTGGCCTTCCAGGGAACAGTCAGGGTTGATTTCTTTTAGGATTGACTGATTTGATCTCCTTGCAGTCCAAGGGACTCTCAAGAGTCTTCTCCAGCACCATAGTTCAAAAGAATCTATTCTTCGGCGCTCAGTCTTCCTTATAGTCCAACTCTCGCAGCCATACATTACTACGGGGAATACCATTGCTTTGACCATGCGGACTTTTGTTGGCAAGGTGATGTCTCTGCTTTTTATCATGCTGTTTAGGTTTGCCATCGCTTTCCTCCCAAGGAGCAGGCGTCTTTTAATTTCATGGCTGCAGTCACCATCTGCAGTGATCTGGGATCCTAGGAACGTGAAGTCTGTCACTACTTCTACGACTTCCCCTTCTATTTGCCAAGGAGTGATGGGCCCAGATGCCATGATCTTAGTTTTTTTGATGTTGAGCTTCAAGCCCACTTTTGCACTCTCCTCTTTCACCCTGAGCAAAAGGCTCTTTAGGTCCTCTTCACTTTCTGCCATCAGAGTAGTATCGTCTGCATATCTGAGGTTATTGATCTTTTCCCCAGCAATCTTAACTCCAGCTTGTGATTCATCCAGGCCAACATTTCGCATGATGCACTCTGCATATAAATTAAATAAGCAAGGTGACAATATACATCCTTGTCGTACTCCTTTTCCTATGCTAAACCAATCAGTTGTTCCATATGTCAGTTGTATATGTGTGTATAATATGCTACAAAGTGTATTTACATTTCTAAAACCTTCAGCCATCTTGCCCTTCACTATATTGTTGTATATTCCTCTTTCTTTCCATATACTTAGTCTAGCGGTCTATTGCCCAGTTGTCTTCTGTACCTGCTGAAGCCCATGCCTTGTGTAAACACAAAGAAAGAGGAAAGGATGAGAAAGAGAAACAAACACAGCGACAATAACAAAGACAAAAGGATAAAAAGGCTAACAGGATCCATGAAAATATGCCTGCCACTGCTGTTTTGGGCCTAAATGCAGATAAGTATTGTGGAGAAAACAAAGTTTCCTTGTATTTTGTAGATAGAGATGTGTTTTGTTACAAAATGCTTTGTATGGAATTGGGTCACAGTAGAATATGAGCCAGCTTACCTCCTCCCTCCCTTTCCTTCCTTTTGCCAGTTTCCGTCCCTGCTTGTCTCTCCTTTGAATCTAGAGCCAGATCTCAAGAGTAACTGAGAAGAAATTGCTACAGCTTTGCCTGTTTCCCTGGATGGTTTCCACTCTTCATTACTAAGGTGACACTTGCATCTCTCTGGGGTTCTTCTGTCAATTAACTGGATGGGTTATTAACTGTTCCCTTCCAACCTCAATGCATTTATTCTGGTCCATGCTGAAGAAGGAGATGTCTCCACATGGGCACACCTTTTGGATGTCATGTGCAGAGGCTGTCTTCCTGCCCACAGGTGGGACTCCAGCTTCATGCTGCTTTTGTGTTCCTGTCAGCTTTGGAAGCTGTTTTATTGTGGGTCTTACAATAGTACCTAGTATTTAAGGTCCAGCATAGTATTAACCTGAACAGACGGGTTTCGTTCATTTTTTCCTGTGAATGGAAAGCTATGTGGGCAGGCCTTGGCCTTGGGGAAAGAAAATAACAACAAAGGCTGCAGAGAATCTGATTTGTTCCATAATTGCTGGTTATGAACTTACACTATAGAAAGCCATAGTCTGTATTATAATTGGTAATGGTTATGCTGCAGTGCAATATACCCACCCAATCTTCTTTATTATTTAATACAGACACATACCCCACCCCCATATATACATACATATACACACACACACAAAACAGACAGATAAATAGCTAGATAAAAAGACTGATGCACACACAGTGCAGAGAGAGAAATCCGACATAATGACTGGAAGGGCAGAGTGGGATTGACACAATTAAACTTCACTCCCACATAAAAGCCTCAGCACATTGCCCTTGTTATTGACACATAAAAGGGTGCATAGGCTTGAAGGTTATTTACAAGGCTTAACTTCCAGCACACAGCACAAGGCCTTTACATTGGCTGCTATGTTTTCAAATTATGTCTTTGCATTGCCTTGATAGTCTAACCTAATGCAAAGTTACTCCAGTCTAAGCCCATTGATTTCAGTTAACTCTGCATAGGATTGCAATGTAAGATACCCGTAAGGTCCTGTTTCTGAAGGAGTTCTACTGCAGTCCCTTTACTGCCCAGTAAATGTACTGCTTATGAAGAAGCTCTGAGTGAGCCACTGGTCATGGAAATGGATCCAAGTGATAAGAAGAAAATGAAATTCCTGCAGAATAATTATGATAAACTAGGAATAAGGCCTGTTGTGGAAATAAATACAACGGGCTCTAGAAAGAGGCTCTGGGAGAGTGCCCTGGCTTTGGGCACTCAGTGACGATTTGCTGTGGCAATCTTAGCAGGGTATAATGACAGAGTCCACCATTTTCTCCAGAGGAACTGATCTTTGCTACCTGAAGAGCAGTAGTAATTTTGAGTGATCTCCAGCCCACCCCCAAGATTGGTAACAGTGGTTCCCCAGGAGGGAGTGCCTGGTTTGGAGGGTGGAGTCTATGGTATTTTACCTGTCTGAGGTCCCACCCCTCCTCAACACTCACCCTCTCCAGGTTCGACCCCTCAAATCTCCAGGAATTTCCCAACCTGGAGTTGACAACCCTATCTCCCTCCCAGCCAATCATCAACCTACCCTTAGTTTTCCATCTCCTCCCCCTCCCTCCTAGAGAGCAGTTGTAATTTTGAGTGATCTCCAGCCCCCACCTGGGGATTGGCAACAATGGTTCCCCATCGGGGAATGGCTAGATTGGAGGGTGGAGTCTATGGCATTGTACCTGTCTGAGGTGCCACCCCTCTTCAAACCTCACTCTCTCCAGGCTCCATCCCTCAAATCTCCAGGAATTGCCCACCTGGAGTTGGCAACCTGATCAGGACTGGGCCCAATGAGTTTTCTCCCAAAGGCCAACATAGGTGTGGAAAGGGCCTTTTACTGACAGAGGAGAAAGTACAGGTGCCAACTCTGATTAGGGAAATACCTGGAGATTTCGGGGGGTGGATCCTATGGAGGGCAGCATTTGGGGGGGGGTGGAAGGACTCAGCAGGGTATAATGCCATAGAGTCTACCCTCCAAAACAACCATTTTCTCCCGGGGAACTGATCTCTGTCATCTGGAGGTCAATTGTAGCAGTGGGAGATCTCCAGGTCCCACCTGGAGATTGGCAACCCTAGGGGAAAGCTGCTCAGCAGGGAGTTGAAGAAAATGGTTTGATGGTTGCTGGCCCACCTCGTTAGCCAGCCAGCCATGCTGAAACTAAGCAGGAGAGAGAGCCTGTTTCCATTTATTCTGACAGGAAAGTGGCCACTGGGGAGGGGGTTATGGGCGGGGGGAGGGGGTTATGCTGAAAGTCTTTTGTTTTTTTACTCACAGAACCAAGCTTGGCTGCCAACCAACAGCCACTGAGGGGACAGTCCCTCACAGGAGTCAAGAGAACTGTCTTCCTCAGGAGAGAGAGCTGTCTGCCAGGGGGAGTGGATGGGGAAGAGGAGCAGACCCAGCACCCGGCCAATGGTATGTGAGTGCTCTTGAGTGGCGGCTGATGGGACAATGGCTGAGGGAGGGCATTTTACAGCCAATGGGAGTGCATGGAATCTTATGAAACCAAAAGATAAATATTATAAGGAGAGATAGGTTGCCTATATAATGGCTAGGTCCACAGTAGCTATATGAAAAACTGTCAGATGCTTTTCTCCAAGTAAATTGCCAGGGTGAAACACTGATTTAATGTATCTTTGGAAGGAGATATTTGTTTTGAGTTTTTCACCTTTTGAAATGTATTTCTGCTTGTTGTTTTAATTGCATAGTGATGTGTTTGTGCTAAACAATAAGTAGTTTGACTAACTGGAGATTGACAGCTTGTCCTTCCATAACAGTATGCATATATGGGATGCCCTATTCTTGGGGAGCAGAAATCTTTTAGAGCAATCATGCTAACAGGAAAACCTGTTATTATAGGGTGGAACAAACTGTTCTGGGTTTTCCCGGTCACACTGCGCCGACTGATGCGGGAGCATACCAGGGAGGAGGCATGAGGGAGCGTCCATATTGTTGGCCCTAAGGCACGGCTGTAAGGCACGGCTTTCTGTTTTTCTAATCTGGAGATATGCACTTATGCTCATGAGCACACAATAAAAAATGCAGATATTAGCATTCACACTGTGTTGGTGCAGGATATACGTGGGATAGACACACTTTCTGGGATTTGATACCACTTTTAACAGGTATCTTTTTAACTCGGGAATGAAGCATTACAAGACAGGTTGAGTACGGCTGGGGAACGCCAGACAGATGTGCCCGTGTGAACACCCCCTTTAATCCACTTGTGAAACGTTGCTGAATTGCACCTCTCTCGGGGCAAACTGCCAGTATGAACTCGGCCTTTGACTGTTTCTGTTTTTAATAGACTTTAGACTTTAAAGGGGGGGGGGGTGTTTGAAAGGGAAGGTTTCTCTGAGAAATATTCAAGACATGCCCCTAGGAGTGGGCTGGGAATGTGGACTATGCCCACAGAAAGATTTGTCACACAACAAAGTATTATTTGAAGGGGAGGGAAGCTTCTCACTCTCAGATCCAGACTTTTTAACCAGAAGTTTCATTTTTTTATGTAGTCCAGAGTGCTTTCATGGCCTCAGCTAGGGTTGTCAGCCTCCAGGTGGTCTTGGAGATCTCCCAGAATTAAAACTGATCAGAGATGGGCACAAACTGGCTGACAAACTAAAGTTCATAATGAATTTTGGCCTGTTCAAGTTTCTCAGACCAAAGTTCATGAACTGAAGTACCAGACAAACTACTCCAAATTTTGGGTGCAATTTTGTAGAGAATTGCGACGGTTCGTGAAGAGCAGAAAGGAGGAGAGCAGAAAGCACCCCAGGAGAAACAGCTGAGTGGCCAAGAGATCTCTGCTGCTCAGTTTGGAGCCATTTAAACCACCACTGCTTTCTGCACCCTGCATCTTTCTGCAAGGAATGAAAAACAGGGGTTTAAATGGAAAGGGGTGAAGTCCCTTCCCAGGAGATCATCCCTCCCTTCCTTTCTGCTGATGGCTTTTCCCACCACCAGCAGGAAGGAAGGGGGGGAGATCTCCCTTCCCAAGAGACCCCCCCCCCATTCTGCTGGCTGTTGTTTGGGGGGCTGTCGAATGGCAGGGAGCAAATTGAGGTCCATTCCCTCACCTCCCAAACCACAGGTTCTAGCCCCAGATCTCCAGGAATTTTCAAATGTAGAGTTGACTAACCTACCCCCACACACACTGAATAGTGGCTTGCACCTAGTATAAATATGAGCAGAAGGAGGGGGTATTGCTTTGACTAGTTGCTTCAAAATGGACTGTATCACTTCAGACTGCAAATAAGGGAATGTTTTTTTAAAGTTCCTGTGCATTAATAATTCCCCGTAAGCAGGATATTTGCATAGCATACGAAAGGCTAGGCTACAACCTTTTCCCCATCACACTCACTCTCTCCAGTGCTAACTTTTTATTTACAGAGAGTTTTTATATACAGAATCATTAAAAATGAAACTTTCTTCAACAGCAATCTCTGGCAAAGACCATTCTATCACCTCAAGATTCTATCATAGGCTTCCCAGCAGAGGATGGGAGAGCAGGGTTGCTAGATCCAGGTTGGGAAACTCCTGGAGATTTGGGGTTGGAGCCTGGGGAGGACAGGGACCTCAGTGGGGTACAAGGCCACCTAGAGTCCACCCTCCAAAGCAGCCATTTTCTCCAGGGGAACTGATCTCTGGAGTCTGGAGATGAACTGTAATTTCAGGGGATCCCCAGATTTCATCTAGAGACTGGCATCCCTACATACCACTTGTTGACCAGGCCTCAGACACTGTTTCAAGAGGCACAGGAAAGCTCCCAAAGGAAATCGAAGGAGACCCGTAGCCAAACCTGGACACTGAACTCATAATGCGGACTAAATGAGAAGTGTGCATTCTCCAAGGAATCTATTCACCAACTGTTTAAGATCCCAAATTACCTCATAAATCATTGTCTATGGTGCCAACATCTGAAATTAAAGTTGGGCATCCCAGCATGGAGCTCAGCTGTAAACACTCCCCCGCACAAAAGCCCTCTGAGTTTGGTGCTTCTTCTCTTTTGTAATTATTGCTTGTTCATTCACTGTTCCCAAGCAAGCACAAAACAGTGGCAAGAAAGAGCAGCAGCCACCATCACAGCCTCTGGATGGAGGTGGGACCAGAAGAATTCAGTGAGATGAATGTTCAGTGGCTTCTCATGCTCCTCACTGCCATTGCCTCTCCCTCTCTTTGGCCAAGAAACTATGCAGAGGCAGCTGCAACCACTACTATCTACTTCTCACTTGGCTGGCATCAAGAATCACTGAGTGAGTGAGCAGTTGCACTACTTCTGAGACAGATGGTGAACACTGATCATGGTGAGGAGCAGCATTCATTGCTACTCTTTGGATTGCCATCCTCCAAGCTCTCGTGGAATTTCAGCTGGCTTTCAGACACAGAGATCAGTTCCCCTGGAGAAAACGGCAGCCTTAGAGGGAAACTATATGGAATCATATCCCCGCAGAGATCCCTTCCCTCCCCAAACTCTGCCCTTCTCAGGGTCCTCCACCACATCTCTAGGAAATTTCCAACCAGAGCTGGCAACTGCTGGATCATTTGTCTTCTTTCTCTCATTCTGGGATAGTGCAAGGGAGCTGATGGGGAAGCAAGCAGAAAATGCCGGCTGTTATTGCATCTATCCGCTGCCATTGCTACTCACTTATCAGGCTTATCAGGTCTCCTGCCCCAGCACTTCACGGTAAGGTGGCAAGAGAAGAATGAGGGGAAAGATGAAAACCCAGAAGTGGCCTCACTATATTAGCATGAATCTGTAGGATCCCCACAAAACATTATTGTTTTACCATAGAGTTTTGGGGATCCTAGAGCATCACACTGATGACATGGTAATATCACTTCCATGTTTTCTCTGTTGGTACATCATCGTTCCCCTCACTCTCCCACAGGTTGCTACCCAATGGCTGGCAACTCTATCCCTTGCCCACAAATGTGGATGAAGACTAATTAGGAATATATAAAAATAAACACAAACATAGCTATTGGTCATTGCAAGAAAGTAAGAGGTACAAGACTTCTTAAGAGAGTTAGCATTAATCTGTAGGAAGTCAATTGATCTTTTCAAACACTCCAAATGTGTAGTCTCAATGTGTGAAGAAAGGATCAGTATTGCACCCCCTGGACCTGCCTTCCCCTGACCTTCATGTGTTGATGTGACGTGTGCACAGAGCTACCCACTCTCACTGCAGCCCTCTGTGCTCCCTAAAATTATGCTTCTGTGGGTCAGTGGACATGAAGGAACAGTCTGCAGCAGGAGGGAGGAATCAGTGAATATCTTCCCTCTGCTGCAGAAGGAAAAGCTATTTTGTGGAGGAGCTGCTGCTGCAGTGATGGAAAGGCAACTTAGGATCCAGGCCAATGTGTATGCACTGTGTACCCAGAATTTTCATGGAAACATCTGTGCACTTAGGCTAAACAACTTGTGGAGGTCTGAGCAGAGCCTGCCACTGTGATCTCTCCCCTCCACTCACTGCTTTGGGATGTCCAAAAACGAATGATATTTTTCTCAGAAAGTAAAATAAGCCTGAGCATGTAGCCAGTTCTATGCCAAATATGTATCCCAGCTATTACTGTTCAGAACAAATGATCACCGCCCTTGCCTTTCATAGATGGAAAACCCTGCTCAGATATGGATGTAACTTGTTTCATGAATCAGGGTTTTTAAAAAAAATAATTGAAAATATTTTGGACAGGGCTCTTTTTGTAGCAGGAACTCCTTTGCATCGTAGGCAACACACCACTAATGTAGCCAATCCTCCAAGAGCTTACAGAGCTCTTCTTACAGGGGCTACTGTAAACTCTTGGAGGATTGGCTACATTAGGGGTGTGTTGCCTAATATGCAAAGGAGTTCCTGCTACAAAAAGAGCCCTGATTTTGGATATATTTCAAATTAGGCAATGGCTAAGGAGAAGCCGACTGAAGGAGAAAAAGAAGGGTAGATGCCATTTAGGGACTGATTAACAGCTATCAAGGAATGTCTGGAGAAAATATCTACTTAAGAATGCTGTTGAATGGATGTGGAATCAATACAATATGCATACAAGGTTGGAGGGGAAGCCCTAGCATACTGAAGAAATCACTGCACTTTGATCAAGAAGAATCCCACAATTAATATACTAAGCAGATGTCGCTCTCTCCCACAAGGTTGCAAGTCCTGATTATAACAGAGCAGGTATTACCAGTTTCCCCTGTCAGAGAAACAAGGTAGAAATGAGTGCTGTCACAACATCTCTCTCTCCCTTTTATATACACACAAGCAGTCTTGGCGGGGGACATCACGTGCTGCACTGCCTGGGTTTTGTGAAAAGCATAGGGAGCCCACTCTATCGATATTCTGTACAAGGTTTTGACTTGGGGGGAGAAACACCTAGCAAGCGGCATAATTTTAAAATCAAAGAAATTCATTTCAGTAGTAAAAGGTTAACAGCCTTTAGGAGGAACACTTTTTAATCACTCTCGTCTAGACTCTATCACTCGAATCACCCGCAGCAGGAGTGAAATATGGCTAAACCCCCATCACCAAACAGCACCTAAAGACTGTTGTATTTAATCATGTCTGTGCACTAGTTATGGATTTTCATTATGATTCCCGATGCTGTTGCGCTGTGTAAAATATTAATATCCATAGTAATGATGCATGAAGCTTGGAGTGTAATTTCTTCACTCTTCTTGTCTGATATTAAATTGTTACCACTTTATCATTTGTGTAGAACTGCACGTTTCAATTAATCTTTCTGTATCAGCAGCCCTGATTAATATAGATCATGATTCATAAGCTTATCGTCACTATAGTTTTAACAGATCATTTATAAAGATCTTAAATTTCAGGGCCTGGGAGGCAAAGCCATTCTGTCCAAGGTTTTTCTTCCTTCCTGTTCCAGCAGGTTGCTCTGTTCTCTTTCTTTCATACAATTAATTTTGGGAAAAGAAAATTAGCCAGATAAAAATGGGGCACTGGCTTTGTACAGCTTTATTCAAAGGTCTGCCTGAAGTTTTATCCCATTTGCACTACAGGAATCTGTGTTTTAGGGGACAACACAGAAACATCATTAGGGATAATGTGAGTTCTTCAAGCCACTTAGCCAGTGGCAGGTGAGGCATTTGTTGAATTTTCAAATTAGATATTTTCTTCTGAACACTGCTTAGTCATTCCTAGATTAAACACATAATTGTTCATTGATTAAAACATCACTTTTTAGGGGTGGGGGTAGGGAACACCCATTCATGATTTATAGAGTCTGATGACCCCCACATCTGCTTGAAAATTCCAATAATTAATTACCTCATCTATTAAAACTTTTTGCCTTATTTCCAGCTCAATCCTAAACAAATTTGCAAAGAAGTACCACTGGGTTCAATCAAAGTGACTCCAAGTAAGACTCAGGATTAATGTGTCCCAGTGTTAAGATGGAGGTTATGATTTAAGGGCACACGACGCAATTACCTTGTTGAAGCTAAGAAGGTGCCTAGATGTGAGACCTCCTAAGAACCACACATACACCACATAAAGCTGCATGGTGAAAGAAAGAAAGGTTATGTAAAGGTAATAATTAAAATATTACACAATAATTAAACAAACTCAAACTTATTAACATATGAATATCTACAGTGCACCACCAATTTGCAGAAGTATCAATCACTGTTATCTTCAAGGCAATCCTCCTTCTCCACCTAGTGGTAACCTAAGGTCAAGTCTCCTACCTCTTCTTCTTCTATCCTCCCGTGCATGGCAAGAAACTTGAAAGCAACACACAACAAAAATGTTTCCCCAGATACACATCACATACCCAAATAGTCCACTTGGAATCGTCACCTTAACTGCCACCTAAAGGAGCTAACAAACCATTGGGAAATTCATTTAGTAGCTTGTCATGTGACCATCTGTAACCTTCACTCATACAGCAAATCCAGCATTACCAGGCCCACTTCTTTGGGTTTCCAAGCCATTGTGCTCCAGTGGTTAGAGTGTCAGATAAGCATCAAGGAGACCCAAGTTGGGATCCCCACTCTGATATGGAAACTTGCTGGATGACCTTGGGTGAATCACATACTTTCAATCTTTCCTACTTCACAGGGTTGTTGTGAGGATAAAATGGATAAGATGAGAATGATGTAAACCATTTTTGGTCCCCATGGAAGGGGAAGGTGAGGTATAAATGCAGTAAATGAATAAATAAATTATGAGAGGGAGGGGGAAGCTGGGTTTGCAAGGTGGTTGGGTCAATGCTCCAGCTACAGCAACCAGATCACATGCTTCTAAGCTACTGTCTGTCTCTACCATCTCTATTTTAACATCAAGGGCTGCCTCACACTAACAGCTCACAGCAAGTGCCTGCTGTGATCATCAGCACCATCTCAACTGTACTTTTTGGTGCTGTTACTGTTTTTTGGAGGTAAGATGGAAAACAAAGTCAAATATGGGATTTGGTTGAGGGTTAGGGCATCATATTAGAACTTCACAACAATTTATTCTGTGTCTTTGTCCCCAACAGATCTTGTCGGACCAATCTGATTTCCTTCTTTGATCATGTGATGAGCTTACTGGATCGTGGGAACTCTGTTGATGTGATTTACCTGGATTTCAGTAAAGCTTTTGATAAGGTTCCCCATGACATTCTGATGGGCAAACTGGAAGACTGTGGACTGGACTATAGGGCAGTTCACTGGATAGGGAACTGGTTAGAGGACCACATCCAAAGAGTGGCGGTCAATGGTGTTTCAACAGATTGGAGGGAGGTGTCCAGTGGGGTGCCACAGGGCTCAGTTTTGGGCCCGGTACTTTTCAATATTTTTAGCATTGATCTGGATGAAGGGGTAGAAGGGCTACTCATTAAATTTGCTGATGATACCAAATTGGGAGGAGTAGCAAACACACAAGCAGATAGAATTAAAATTCAACAAGACCTGAATACTCTGGAGAAGTGGGTAGTTGCAAACAGGATGCAATTCAACAAAGATAAATGCACAGTATTACATCTGGGCCACGAAAATGTCAAGCACAAATACTGGATGGGGGATATGTTTCTGGGGAGTAGTGTATGCGAAAGAGATCTTGGGGAAAGGGTGAACTGTAAACTAGATATGAGCAGTCAGTGTGATGCGGTGGCAAAAAAGGCATATTCAGTTTTGGGTTGCATTAAAAGGGCCATAGCATCAAAATCACAGGAGGTCATAGCCCCTTTGTATACTGCATTGGTCAGGCCGCACTTTGAGTACTGCGTGCAGTTCTGGAGTCCTCACTTCAAAAAGGATGTGGACAAAATCTAGAGGGTGCAGAAGAGAGTGACGAGGATGATCAGGGGTCTGGAGACTGAGCCCTACAAGGAAAGGCTAAAGGCCTTGGGAATGTTTAGTTTGGAAAAGAGGAGATTGAGGAGGGACATGATTGCCATCTTTAAATATTTGAAAGGCTGTCATTTGGAGGAGGGCAAGGAGCTGTTCCAGTTGGCAGCAGAGGATAGGACCAGAAGCAATGGGTTTAATCTACATGCAGAAAGCTATCAGCTGGATATTAGGAAAAACTTTTTCACGGTCAGAGTGGTTCAAAGGTGGAATCAGCTGCCTAGGGAGGTGGTTAGCTCCCCTTCACTGACAGCTTTCAAGAAGAGGCTGGTCAAATATTTGTCAGAGATGTTTTAGGCTGGTCCTGCATTGGGCAGGACTAGATGGTCTATATGGCTCTTCCAACTCTATGATTCTATGATTAGGCACTGGCATGAAGTAACTTTCCCCTGCTGCAAAGAAGTAACTTGCAATGAACTCAAACATGACTGTGCACAACTTTGCACAGCAAGAAAGAGAAGAGATTAGTGACAATGATTCACCTCTATTCAGGGTGTGTGATCACTTTTGAGTGGACTGGCATGACAGGCAGGCTACAGGGAATCCTACTCTTTAATCAGGGCAAGATTAAGACATGATGAGGCCCTAAACTGTCAAATTTAAGAGGCCCCATAGCAATACCAAAAAACGGTAATTTAGTAATTTTTAGTATTTTTTATATTCAGAGGCCCCTCATAATCTGAGACCCTAAACTTTAGTTTACTTAGTTTGTGTATAAATCCAGGTCTGCTTTCACTCGCCTTTCTTGGAGAAAGGAGGACAGAGATTTCATTCATGCTTCAAGTAGAGCTAAGCCAAGTCTGCCCAACCTTCACAAAACCTCGCAAGTCAGCAAAGCCATTTCAGAAGCATGAAGTCATGAGATGCAGAATGCGCCCAAAAGTGAGAGCCTGGCATCTCTATGCATTACTTTATTAACCTTAAAAACTGACAAATCACCGTGCCCAGATGGCATACATCCCAGAGTTCTGAAGGAACTCAAATGTGAACTTGTGGATCTCCTGACAAAAATATGTAATCCTTCATTAAAATCTGCCTCCATTCCTGAGGACTGGAAGATACCTAATGTCACTCCCATCTTTAAAAACAGCTCCAGAAGGAGATCCAGGAAATTATAGGCCAGTCAGTCTGACGTCCATACCGGGTAAGTTGGTGGAAACTGTTATATAAGGAAAGAATTAGTAGGCACTTTGATGAACAAAAACTATTGAAGCAGACTCAGCATGGGTTCTGTAAGGGAATATCTTGTCTCATGAACTTGTTAGTGTTCTTTGAGGGGTGAACAAACATGTGACAAGGGGGACCCAATAGATGTTGTTTACCTTGACTTTCAGAAAGCTTTTGATAAAGTTCCTCATCAAAGGCTCCTAAATAAGCTCAGTAGTAATGCAATAAAAGGACAAGTCCTTTTGTGAATCAAAAACTGGCTAATTAATAGGAAACAGAGAGTGAGTATAAATGGGCAGTTTTCTCAGTGGAGGGTGGTAAGCAGTGGGATAGCACAGGGATCAATATTGGGTCCAATGCTTTTTAACTTGTTCATTAATGATTTGGAATTGGGAGTAATCAGTGAAGTGGCTAAATTTGCAGATGACACAAAGTTGTTCAGGGTGGTAAGAACCAGGGAGGATTGTGAGGCACTCCAAAGGGATCTGTCAAGGATGGGCGAGTGGGCATCATTGTGACAAATGGGGTTCAATGTGGCCAAGTGCAAAGCGATGCACATTGGGGCCAAAAATCCTAACTATAAATACATGTTGATGGGGTCCAACTAGCGGAGATTGACCAAGCGAGAGATCTTGGAGTCATAGTAGATAACTTAATGAAAATGTTAAGACAGTGTATGGCTGCAATAAAAAGGCCAATGCAATGCTGGGGATTATTAGGAAGGGAATTGAAAACAAATCAGCTAGTATCATAATGCCCCTGTGTAAATCAATAGTGCAACCTCATTGGGAATACTGTGTACAGTTCTGGTCACCACACCTCAAAAAGGATATTATAGCACTAGAAAAAGTGCAGAAAAGGGCAACTAGAATGATAAAAGAGATGGAGAACTTTCCGTATGAAGAAATGTTAAAGTGCTTGGGGCTCTTTAGCTTGGAGAAACAACGGCTGCGGGGTGACATGATCAAGGTTTATAAGATTATGCATGGGATAGAGCAGGTCGAGAAAGAAGTACTTTTCTCCCTTTCTCACAGTACAAGAACTCATGGGCACTCAATGAAATTGCTGAGCAGTCCGTTTAGAACAGATAAAAGGAAGTACTTCACCCAAAGAATGATTAACACATGGAATTCACTGCCACAGGAGGTGGTGGCAGCTACAAGCATGGATGGCTTCAAGAGGGAATGAGATAAACATATGGCTATTAGTCACAAGGTATAGATAGGAACTCTGGGACTAGTGATGCTCTATATTCTTGGTGCTTGGGGGGGGCAACAGTGAAAGAGCTTCTAGTGTCCTGGCCCCACTGGTGGACCTCCTGATGGCACCTGGTATTTTTGGCCACTGTGTGACAGAGTGTTGGACTGGATGGGCCATTGGCCTGATCTAACAATGGCTTCTCTTATGTTCTTATGTTTAGATTGGTGGGAACAAAACTCACCAGATCTGGAAGAACTTCACAGGCTTCCATTGTTTTTCCTGGTCACGATTCAAAGTGCTGGTTCTTACCTCTAAAGCCCTAGATAGTCAGGGGTCAGGGTACTTGAATGACTTCCTGCTCCCATATGAACCTGTTAGGACATTCAAAACTAGGCCCTGCTCTGGGGGCCTTTCTAAAACGATCTTGAATAGTGATGGGCATGAACCGCATTTTTGTGGTTTGGTTTGTGGTTCATGGTTGAACCATAAACAGAACCATGAACCAATACAAACCAGGAGGTTGGTTTGTTAACCGACCCAGTTTGTAGCGGTTCGTGACCCCTGCTTTCTGCTCTCTGCCACTGGGAGCAGAAAGCAGGAGTTTAATGGCTCCAAGCCATTTAATCCCCTGCTTTCTGCTCCCCATGAAAAGTGGCAGGGAACGGAAAGCAAAGGTTTCCCTGTAAAAAGCAGCAGGGAAGAGGAATCAGGGGTTTAAATGGCTCAGAGCCATCTAAACCCTTGCTTTCTATTCTTCATGAACCACCACAAACTGCCTTAAAATTTATGGAAGTTCATGGAAGCTCTTCAGTTCACGAACCACAAACTAGCCAAAATTAATCAGAAACTTTTTTTTTGAGTTGGCTTGTGCCCGGTGCTAAGTCTGAAGGCTACCAGGGACAGGGCTTTCTCAATTGTGATCCTACATTTGTGATCCTCATCAGTTTCCCTGGTGTCTTCACTGTTGAAGTTCATGTGCCAGGTGAAGACATTTTTATTTGCCCAGGCATCTGGAGAGACAGAGATTAAGATTCTTCTTTTATTTTTATGGTTATGTCTTAACTGTTGCTCTTTTCAGAGGTGATTTTAATTACTATTGTTGCTATTCCCTACTCATTTTATTGTGTCACTGGTTTTAATGTCTTTTCTAGCAAGCCACCTAGGGAACCTTACATGGGGGGTGTATCTAATATGTCACATGAATAAGTACCACAGAGCTCTTGCACAAGCATGAGACAGTTGCTTCAATGATCTTCTTGAAACCAATTTGAAGCAGATTATTGAAGAATCAGGACAAATGTCAGAGTAAAAATCACCCAGCCATACCTGGAAGGCAAGCTGAAGAGGTAACAATGAATGTGTGTGACCCCTTTCATCTCACTCCCCTCTTTCCCCCCAGTCCTTCTGTAGGTTGGCTCGGCTCTGCAAACAGCACAGGTATTTGTTAGTTGCCTGCTTTTCCCCAGTAAGTGCAGAATTGTGCCTGAAATCTGTATAGTAAGGAAAAGCAGCCGTTATGCCATAGACCCACACACATTACAGAGCAGCAGTGAAATACAGCCTGGAATTTGTCTTCAAAGATGAGATAACGTAGCTGCCTTAACAGCTGCGCCTGTCACTTCCGAGTGACATATGGAGCATTGTGTCGGGTACATTTGCAGGGCAATTTTCCAGTTGGAATAAAAGACTTTCTGGAGTGAATATTCCTTGGTTTTTTATCCCTCTCTCTAAGGTTATTTATACATATATATTCTGTAAATATTGACTGTCGGCATATGCAATAGCAATAAAATATTGGACAAGGGAAGAAGAGCTTTCCTAGCCACTACAGGTTGCCCTAGGTGATAGACTGGACACCCAAGAGAGGAAGCTGGTTTTCCCTTTATGACCCAGAAGTTAACTCTGTTTTGCTGCATCACACATGTTTGCTGTCAATTAATCCCTACTGCATTCAGCAGTGCTTGTTTCCAGTAAGCATGCATCCATTTGCAGCTAGGTTGTGGCTACCTTACTTAGAAAGGTAATAGGGCAAAGTGGGGAGGAGAAAAGGGAGGATGAGAGCAAAATTACCATGAATTATGCTTAGCATGGGAAACTTAGTAGGACTCTTTTGGAAGCAGAGATTGAAGGCGGCATACACACAGTTCTTTTTCTTCCGGTGCACAATAATGCCAGGTCCAAACTTTGACAAAAAGCTCTGAATCTCTTTTGTTCTGTAATTTTACAGGATCTTTCAAATAAGCCCTTGTTCTATGTGTTCATTGGTACTGTAGAAGTTAACAAAAATTTGGAATGCTGCAAGATGTTTCTTGTCACCACATGGCAGATGACTAACCTCCGACATTCACACACATCATACAGATTTCCTGGGACAAGAGCTACATATCATATGGAAATTATGGCACAGGGATCCTAAAGGTTTTGAATGTTCCCCTGAATTAAGCACAAATTCACCTGAACCCAGTTACCAGCTGGCTGTCTCTCAGCCTTTTGGCTAAGATCAAGTATAAGAGTCATGTTACTCTCCTATTCAACAGCAGGGAGAGCAGGACAAGAAATCGTGCATCAAACAACTGCTTAACAGGGGAAGGTAAACCTAATCTTATGGTCTTGCCTGGCAGACTTTCAAATCCCATATTGACAGCCTTGTCACCTGCAAAATTCTCCCTGAAGCCACTGCTTTATTTATTTATCCCAGTGCATACAATCAAATCTGAAAGATGCCTATCCATGGTTCTAGGCACCTTTGACATGCATTATAAAATATAACTCCATCCAAGACTCCCCATAAATCCATCTGCCAAGCCTTGATGCCCTAGCATGACTGACCTTAAAGATGATAAATGCACAACCTGCTGCTGTTTGTTGACACAGCTGAGGGTTAGGTGGAGCTTCTTAAAGGTGGAAGCAGCAAATGATTTGTGCAGACATCACACGAGAGGTGGGCCAGGGTGTTGTTATGCTACTGCACTGTGTGTTTAGCATGTTCAGATCTGGAAGACCCAGGTTCCAATCTCAACTCTGCCATGAAGCTCACTGGACATCCTTGGGCTAGTCACTTTCCTTCAGCTAACCTACATCACAGGGATGCTGGGAGGACAAAATGGTAAAATGAAGACCAAACATAATGCGCTGAGTTCCATGGGGCAAAAGGCAGGATTTTTTTAAAAAATGTATTAGATAGTACCAAGCTAGTCGACAGTTCTGGTTACTGAAGGAAGAATGGCACGCTTTGCATTTCCTTGTTTGTAAACAATGAAATTGTTGTCATTGTTTTTATACTTATCTCACTGCTTCACTGAGTTTTCTGTAAGCTCAGCACAGCAATTACACCATATGTTGTAAAACAGAGAGGTAAAAACTCAGATTCTATAATCTGTACAAATACCCTCTGCAAGAAAGCTGCAGAGCTAAACAATGACAAAGAGTCCTGTGGTGCTATCAGATTTCTTGTAGCATCAGCTGACATCATCAGATGCAGTTTAACAACTCACATTTTTCCTCTCTGAAAATAGCATCTCTTCCCCAAACATTTTGTTACTCAAAATTAACCCCTATTAGCTTCAAAGAGATTTATGTCTAATTTAATTCAGGGGGCTTGTTTCTTAGTGTGTATGCATAAGGTTGGCATGCTGATCTATTATTCCCATATGAAACTGCCCTATATTGAGAGTCAGATATTCTAGGAGTGGTACTGGCTCTCCAGGGTCTTGGGCCATAGATTGAACCTGGGATCTTCTGCATGCTCTACCACTGTGTGTGCTCTACCACTGACTTGCAACAGATCCTAAATCCAGTTTTGGTACCAGTAAGGCACAATGATTCCTAATTCTCACAGTTTTATTGCAAGTTTTTAATCTTCACCACCCATCATGAGGAGTTCTGGGATCATATGACAATAATAATGCATTTTGCATGGGGCTGCTCTTGAAACTTCAGTTAATGCAAAAGTGGCAACTTGCTTTTTGTTGGGAGTTGCAGGTGTGAGGCTACTTGTCAGTTTCCAGGCTCAGTTCCAGGTACTGGCTTTGACCCTTAAAGTCCATCATGGTCTGAGACCTACATACTTGAAAAACTGGTTATCCTATACACACACACATGCTGTCTTAGATAAGACACTTGCTATCTTAGATAAGCTCATAGAACTTTTGTTGGTGTTTCCTGCTCACAAACTGTGGGCCCCATCTTTTTCTGTCATGGCTCCTGTACGAAGGCTCTAGCACTAAAGCTCTAGTACCTTCTGGAAGATGTCTGCCATGCTCTCTCTCAGGAATGGCACTTTTGAAGAGCATCCCATTTTACAGGTTTTGTGGATAACTGTTAATTTTTTACTGAACAGAGATTGGTCTGTTTGTTGTGATCTGTAGTTTTTATACAGGCTGATATTGTTGTGCTTAATTTTAGTGGATTAATTGTAAATTAGTTTGAACCATAAGAACATAAGAGAAGCCATGTTGTATCAGGCCAATGGCCCATATACCCTGTGTCACACAGTGGCCAAAACCCAGGTGCCATCAGGAGGTCCACCAGCAGGGCCAGAACTCCAGAAGCCCTCCAGAAGCACCCCCAGCACCAAGAATACACAGCATCACTGCCCCAGACATAGTGTTCCATCTATACCTTGTGGCTAATAGCCACTGATGGACCTCTGCTCCATATGTTTATCCAATCCCCTCTGGAAGCTGTTTATGCTTGTAGCCACCACCACTTGCGTCAGGGAATTCCATGTGTTAATTACACTTTGGCTGAAGAAGTACTTCCTTCTATCTGTTCTAAGCTTATTGCTCATTAATTTCATTGAGTGCCCTCGAGTCCTTATATTGTGAGAAAGGGAGAAAAGTACTTCTTTCTCTACCTTTTCTATTCCAAGCATAATTTTGCAAACCTATCATGTCAACCCTCAGTTATTGTTTCTCCATGCTAAAGAGCCCTAAGCTCTTTAACCTTTCTTCATAGGGAAGGTGTTCCATCCCCTTAATCATTTTAGTTGCCCTTCTCTGCACCTTTTCCAACATTGTAATATCTTTTTTGAGGTGCGGTACACAATATTCCAAATGAGGCAGCACCATAAATTTATACAGGGACATTATGATACTGGTTGATTTGTTTTCAGTCCCCGTCCTAATATCCCCAGCATAGCATTCCCCCCACCTTTTTTTTGCAGTTGCACACTGAGTCAACATTTTCAGTGAGTTATCTACTACAACTCCAAGATCTCGCTCCTGGTCAGTTACCACCAATTTGGACCCCATCGATGTATATTTATAATTAGGATTTTTTGCTTCAATGTGCATTACCCTGCACTTGCCCACGTTGAACCTCATTTGCTACATTGACGCCCACTTGCCCTGCCCCAACAAATCCTTCTGGAGTGCCTCACAATGCTCCCTGGTTGTCTCTATCCTGAACAACTTAGTGTCATCTGCAAACTTAGCCACTTCACTGCTTACTCCCAACTGCAAATCATGAATGAACAAGTTAAAAAGCGTTGGACCTAATACTGAGCTCTGTGGTACCTCACTGCTTACCACCTTCCACTGTGAAAACTGCCATTTATACTCACTCTCTGAGGACTTGTCCTCTTATCCCATGACTGCTGAGTTTACTTAGGAGCCTTTGATGAATTTCTTTCTTTCTTTCTTTCTTTCTTTCTTTCTTTCTTTCTTTCTTTCTTTCTTTCTTTCTTTCTTTCTTTCTTTCTTTCTTTCTTTCTTTCTTTCTTTCTTTCTTTCTCTTTCCAGAAGTTTAGGTAAACAACATCTACTGAGTTACCTTAATACACACGTTTGTTACCCCCTCAAAGAACTCTAAAAGGTTAGTGAGACAAGATCCTCCCTTATATAATTACTAGGTACATTGATCAACAAAAGCTATTGAGGAAGAATCAGCAATAGCTTTTGTTGATCAATGTACCTACTAATTATATCTTTAATAATGGGTTCCACTAACATACTCAATATTGATGTTAGACTGACCAGCCTGGAATTTCCTGGATCTCCTCTGGAACCTTTTTTTGAAGATGGAGGTTACATTGGCTAACTTCCAGTCTTTGGGAATGGAGGCAGATTTTACAGACAGATTGCCACAGATTCCTAGTTTGCTCCCCACACTCTTCCTTCAGGTCCACAGGAGCACAATTTTAGGGGGCACAGGTGCAGTGAGAGTGGGGAGGCAGTGATGTTGCCTTCCTCTAGTGCAAATCTTCTCACACTGCTTAGGACACAAGCCATAATCAGCACTTAAAAGATACTCAGCATCTTCAGAAATCAGAGCCTAAAGGTGTATCTCCAGAGGCTCAAAGCCAGAGGTCAACCTAACCCATCTGAAATGGCTTAGTCTCTTCCTCTTCTTTCTCCCATTTGATCCTCACAACAATCCATTTAGGTAGATTAGGCTGAAACAGAGTGACTTGTCCAAAGTCACCAATTGAGCTTTATGAGTGGGGAATGGAACCCAGGTCTTTCTTGGTCTTAGTGTGACATTCTGACCATTACCCCACATTGCCTTCTCAGAATCTGCTGAGCTTCTCATCTCAATTAATTGCTAACTCACCCATCCCTAAGTCTCACAGTATATGATGCTGTTTAAAATGTATATGTGATGAGTGCAAGGAAAAACTTAGCATAGGCTGAGATCATATGCACAATTAGACCCACCATAGGCATGAATACTGGGCAGATTTAAAGGGCGCGATCAGACAATATCTGGGAAGCACCCTGCAGCTGTCAGCAACCCTTTCTGCTCCACTGCAGAAGTGGAGTTAAAACACACTGGGGGAAATCCAGTAGAAAATGGGTTGTGACGGGCCACATACAGACTTCCCCCGGTCTGATCTCTCCAGCATGCTCTCATGGTTTTGGGATGGTCTGATCAGGACATCCCAACTCTGTGCCATTGTTCCCCCCCTCCCTTCTCAGTATGCACATAATCGCCAACTCCATAGGGAGACCTCAGTGCGGAGATGCAATTCATTGATTCCTTGTTTAAGCGCATCGGAAACAATTGGCAAAGAAAACCCTGACTCGCCCATGGTTGCATCTGATCACAGAGTGGCGGCCTGTGGGAAAGGGTGAAAAAATGTAGAAAAATGCCTTTCAGGTCATGAATATTGGAACTTTGATACATTTAACTTGTGAAATATTAAAATAGATGTTGTATTGCATTTTTGTAGAACTTTATGTAGCCAAAGCTTGGCTTAGTTTGTACAGTATATTGTGTTATATGAATAAATTTTTGTATTGCTGCAACCTGCATTGTATATCTGGTCAGACAGGTCAACAACTAAAATGGACTGGGTCAGTGTGGAAAGGAGGGGGGCACCAAGATTGGTCAGTGCTTAGGGCACCAGTGAGCCTTAATCCGCCCCTTCTAATAGGGGCATACTAAGCAGAGTTACACCACTTTGGATCTATTGAAGTCAGTGGGCTTAGAAGAGTGTAATTCTGCTTAGGATGGTACTGCTAATGAAACTGCATGCAGCCCACTTGAAGTTGAATCTTTCATTGGCTGTTTCAGCTCTTCCTACTCAGTGCCAAAGGGGGAGGTCGAGAGAGTGGGAAAACTTTCATTCGGTGCTTTCTTGCTTTAATCTTCTCTGCATTGGTGTGTCTGACTTATGGTGATAGGTAAATGGTGACAGTAGCAGGATTATACTTTAAGCTGCTAGCTATGGATCTACACATGCGCTGTACCAATAAAATGTCCTGCTGTGAATATGTTTGGTTTCCTCTTCTGTTCATCTGGCATGATTGAGCAGCACTTTCTCATGCTAACTTTCTTATCCCAATTAGGGAAAGGCCTGGGGAGGAGGGCCTTAACAAAACCAGGTCCCTTTCAATTTGCTATAATTGGTTGATGTCCTCTGTACAGACAGCCTCAAACATGTGGCCAATCCTCTTTGAGCTGCATCAATTGGTTGAAATCTACTTGATAACACTCTTGAGTCGACTTCTGCCCCATGGTGCCCCTGAACTGGCATGTTGCAGCACTGACATTGCACTGAACTGTAAAATTCATCTGCTGATAGCAGACTCATGCTACACACTCTTGGAAGAAAAGTGGTCTTACTCATGAAGCCTGTCAACATCTTGATAGACTGTCCTATGCAGCCAGTGACTGTAAATCCAGATATCTCTGGTGAATAATTCGATTTCAGTAATTTGATTCATTCCATTTACACATGCAGACCTTTTATACTGGTTGCACAGAAGTCTATTGTCCAGCAGGCAGCACAGTCTGCATGCAGCTGTGTTCTAATCATATGTAACTGGCTGTTTTGTATTAGGCATTGTGTGTCCACAGCAACATAGTCTGCTATGACTGCCATTAAACTGGGGTTGCCCAACCCTCAAAAATTGAAGAACAATACTAGAACTAGGAAGGGATCAACACATCATTGGCTATTGTGCTATCATAATCACTCACTTCCTGGATTTTCTGTGTGGACAGGAAAATCCAGGAGTGAATGACTCCAGCAGCACAGTGGTCTTCAGTGTGTGTGCATATATAAAGAGTATCGGTGCCACATGCCACATCTCCTGTGATAATTTCCAAGGACAGCCGTGTTAGTCTGTTGTAACAAAGTAAAACAGAAGTCCAGTGATACCTAAAGACCAGTAGCTTTTATTCCAGCATGAGATGGAATATAACCTATAATTTACTAGCTCCCAAAAGATCCATTCCTAACTGAAATTTTTTGGCATATATTCATGTCAGGTATGCTGCTGCATATACATGTATCACTCTTTGTAGTGGGTTAATCCCTAAAAGACAAGACTTTTTAGTCCCATCCTTCTGGAAACTGCACCAGCTTGTTTCCACCAGGTGCAGCAAAATTGGGGTTATATGCTGAGCACCTTCACTACCACATCCTTCTCCCTGTCAGCACCACCACTGATCATCTGATTTCACCCCTTTGGAAACAAGCAAGCAACGTTTTAATGCAGCCACTCTGGGCTCAAGGCTCTCCTTTGAGTTTCTGAGCTGACCTGTACTTAACCCACCTGGGAATTTCAGTCACAGCGGGAGGCAATGTTCCCTCTAAGCTGTGCAGTCTTGTGAGAAAAAATTCTACTTTGTGAGCTACTGGCATTAAAAGTTGTGAGCAAGCAATTGGGCTGCTGCATAAATTAGTTTGCTCTGGAGCCCTCCTTCCTGAGCTAAGACAAAAATGTGTGAGCCAGAGGCCAAAAAACTGTGAGCTAGCTCACACTAACTCAACTGGTGGGAGGGTTTCTAGTGTCCTGGCCACTCTGGTGGACCTCCTGATGGCACCTGGTATTTTTGGCCACTGTGTGACAGAGTGTTGGACTCGATGGGCCACTGGCCTGATCCAATATTGGCTTCTCTTATGTTCTTATGTTAAATGCTTCTGATTTGGTAAGAATTATTAGTGTAAGGAACACTGAAGGATGGTTGGGTCCATCCTGTAAAAGTACTGGCAGCCTTGGGATTTTTCAAAACTAGCACTGGGCTCATACCTAGATACTAAATCCAGTTACAGTTTGGAGAAAGTTTCTGCATCTGGGCTACCAAAAATTGCAGGAGCCCCTGAGAACATCAGTCTGTTCCCATGTGATCAGTTATTTCATAATTGCTGTGCCTTGTGGAACAGATGTATCCCCTGTGTTTGGATATTGCAGGGAATCGTTAGTGTGCTCCTTTTCCTTGAATTCACAACACTTGGTGCTCTCTGAACCCTAAAGCATTCCTGCCTCTTATACCCAGCAATGCTGTTCCCTTACATCTTTATTAAACTCTATAGCCACTTTGATAGGGAAATTGAAAAGCAAAAGATATGAGGGACAACAAAAAGCCATAATTATGAAGATTCAATTTAATTTTAAAGGTTGCAGAAGGAGAAAAAATGAAGCAGGAGAAGAAGAAACCAAATTAATTTAGCAAGGAAGCATTGCATGAAATATTGTTGGGGCTTAATAACCATGCAAAGACAGATGATATGTGTGGAACAATTAGTTGTAGGACCTCATAATAGTCTATTAATATTTTCTACAGGCACAGAAACCCTTTGCTGAATTATTGTGACAAAGTAATTTTTTTAAAGAGAGTTTTAAAATCTTCAAAAGGAAAAGGACAGCGAGGATGTAAGCAAAGTGAGAGAAGCCTATTCAGAGGTGAGGCTCTGAGCTAGCCTTAACACTGTTTTATCACCGCCCTCAGTTTTTCAGAGAAGATGCAAACTGTTTGAGACTTTGCACTCAAGGCTAAACGTGACACCTAAAAGATTTCAGGCAAACACCAAGGATTTTTAAGTGTACATTTGGAACTGTGGTATGTGAGTGAGACAAACGTATGCTTGGGCCTGGTGTTTCAGTGTAGGCTTGGGCAAGTTATTCTTCTCTGCCTTTATTTCAGTGCTGCCTTCTGCCAGAGATCTCCAGTCTAGTAACTTTTTTGCTATGTACCAAATCCTGAAGGGTGGAAGCAGAGAAGGAAGTGGCTGCTGACATAAGGGTGTGTAGGCCACAAGCAACTTCATCGTTTCTATCCAGAAGACGCTATGGAATCTTCTTTGATGGGAGGTTTATGAATCTTTCCTATTCAATATCAGCCAAAGGTAAGGTACAAGACTATAGGGCGCTTTCACACATACTACGGCTGTTGTCACACACACTAAATAATGCACTTTCAATCCACTTCCAGTGTACTTTGCAACTGGATTTTACTGTGTGAACTGGCAAAATCCACTTGCAAACAGTTGCTGAAGTGGATTGAAACTGCATTATGTAGCATGAGTTCAAACTAAATATTGGCTATTTTTGCCTGCATTGGCCCAATTAGTTTGTGGTTAACAGATCCTGGGAATCTGACAGTCAATCAGAAGATGAAGAAGCCAGTCACCCAAGATGAGGATGGATGCTCATTCATTCACCACTTGGCTCACATTTAACAGCTTCACCAGTCATGATTATCACAGCTGAACATTCAAGAAACTGTTGGCTTGTGTATGAACAGTTCGGACATGTTCAAGTGCTTAAAAGTTAACTGCACATAAATGAACTCATACTGCTTTCCTGCAAGGTTCTCCCATGACAGCCACTGTGTCCCAAATGACTATTCCTTCACCACAAATGTGAGATGTCGCTGTGTCCCTTATGGCAAGCAAATTGTTCTGGTGTGGATGAATTCATATATGGATACTCTCACACTGCATCATGGGAATTGTAGTCCTGCCCTCTCCCACAATCCACCAATTTTTTATTCTTAAAAGTTTGATCCATTCACCAGAAAGGGTGTCTCAGGGCTGTGTTTTTGACCTATCAAACCAGCATGAATCATTTTTTTTTTTATAAGAAAGGCAGGTGAATTGTTCAGATTGGGAATATTCCAACCATGCACATTTTCACACTGTTTTGTGGGAGCTGTATTTATTTGCAGGGGGATGCTTATCATTCCTTAAGTAACTGTATGATTCTTCTCCTGCATCCTGACCAGAGCTGCTCTGATTGGCTGCCTTCACATGCTCATGTTTATGTAGAACATGAAATAACTCACACAGGAAAGCTTATAGAAGTATCTGTTGCTCAGGCACAAAGCTGTTCAATATAGTATTCAATCTGAACTTGCAGCAAAACATTGAATCTATCTCAGCATCCCTGATGATGAATCTGGATGCAAGCATATAACAAACATCACGAACATAAACAGTAACCTCTGACTGTCCTTTATGGCAAAATTATTCCCAGTTTGTGTCCAATTTAAATACTTTGTCTGCATGGAGGAGCTAAAGAGACTGACCTCACCTGAAGGGCTACATGAAGCTACACGTTAGGATGGCAGAAGAATTGTTACCACTGGCCTGTAAAGTCCTGGTCTGGGCACTGGTCACAACATCTTTTTTAATGAGAGAGGCAAGGTGTGCCATTTATACTTTCTGCAACCAGCAACTTCTGACTGACTGTAGAATCAATCTCAGGGCAGACCAGGTGGGGAAAGAAGACAAGAAAGTCCTAATTCACTGAGATTTTCCTTTCAATTTGCAAGGGACAATTTGTTTTTACTGATTTATATCTACCATCTGACATCCCAATGGTGTTTGATTAAAAAAAATATTCCTCATCAATGTCCGGAAGGCATACATTGGTCTCTCTTTCAGGGCAAATAAAGTACGTGACAATAAAATCAGCCAGGGCACAACAAGCCCCAAACTGTCCATTTCACTCTTCCTCTCCCTATTTTAATCTTCACTGCACCATCCATTCCCAGCCCCCTCCCTTCCCCTTTCTTTTTTCTTTCTTTAAATACAGTCTAATCCCGAGTGTGAACTGATGTAGTTTGTCTATGGAGGGGGGGGGTGAAATCTCTCTCTCTCTCTTTCTGCCTTTTTTCCTTCTTCTTTCCTTGGCCCAGTTCATTATTTTTCTTTCTTGTCACTCAGTGTGATAGGTTGAACAGAAGTGCAGAGATGAGCACTGAAAACGGTGTCACAAGGCCTTAATCTAGTCTTTAATGCCTGACTTCAGAGATGTCATTTATCTTCTAACTGCAGCAGGCATCCACCAACTTTATCTCTAATAATATATTGATGGATTAAAAGGGTCGGGCAGGAGACCGGGCTGGAAAAATTGCTTATTGACATCAAAATACAGTGCCCTCAACCTGATAAACATGGAGGGGCTCGTGTATCTCCCAGAATAGTTGGTGTTGCTATAATTTTTTTTCTCTCACATGTTTCTTGCAGGTTCATGGGGTGGTCTAGCAAAATAAACAAATGGAACAAATAAAGAGGAAATACAGGAGTTTTCTTTCCTGCGTTGACATAAGCAAGTAGAAACACAGATATTTCACTCAAGGGTTGTTGTTTTTCCTTATTACTGTGCACCTGTCATTAGTGTTTATTTATCATATTATGTGTCAGATTTCATAGCAGTGTAAAAAAGGGAGAAGCTACCCTGTTTTAGTAGGCTGAAAAAATAGGATATTAGAACTTGCCGTAAGATATATGGCAGCCTCCCTTAATAGTGACTCATTATGCTTTTACAGACTATTCTTTCTCAAAGGCTATAAAAGCCTAGAGCTGTCTAGTAATCTCAAAGGCTGAAATTCATCCCACAGTACACACTACTCAAGCAAGGGCTTTCTTTGGAGAATTAAGCAGGGTGGGGAGAGAATTCAACAGAGGGCTTTAGCAGGAAGTATAGCCTTGCCTCCCTTTTCTCGATAAGCTACCTCAGTTCTATGCTACCGGAAATGAGGAGCTCTGAAAGCACTCATCTCCCTCGATGTGCCCACTCACAGATGGTGTAAAGTTCTTCAGTGATCTTTACAGGCCAAAAAGCAACTGAACAAGCACTGAGACCCCTAGATATGTCCTATATTAGAATGATGTCTTGGGGTTGGAGAAATGTCATGACTTTGTCCACTTTAAATTCAGTTGTTCTTAGATCTGATCTCTTTCTTGCCAAGTAACTCTGCTTTATCTGCCATGGACTCTTTAGTTCAGGAACGCCAATTCCTCTTTTCCATTTTGTTAATTCTGTCTTTATGCCCTCCCGTACACCCTCCTCAGCATCTTTAGTTTGACCAGGTAAGAGCATTTTCAGTAAAGAAAAAGAGATGAGACACGTACTTGATATCATCAAGGAGTTAGGAGGTAAAGGGCAGAAGGAGTTGCTAGAAGAAAGAGGCCTGCATCTCTGTTTCAGAGCCTGTTCCATGGACCTCTCCTTCTTTTGACACCATCTTTACTTATCCCTTTCAGCTGTTCCTTTGGCTTCTATGACACTGTCCAAAAGGACCAGATATCATCAAGCAGTTTGGAGATGAAGGACAGAAGAATGATGGAGCAGGTGCTGGAAGAGACAGACCTGCATCTCTGTTCCAGAACCTCTTCTATGGACCTTTCCTTCTTTTGACACCACCTTTACTTATCCCTTCCAGAGGTTCCTTCAGCTTCTATGACAGTGTCCTTTTGTGGTCCTTCTTAATTTGTTCAATCACTTTATAGCTCCTTTTCTTCCTATGGCTGTTTGATAAACACAAAACTGCCTTATATTGAAACAGACTATTGATTAGTATTGTCTGCTCATACTGGCATTTCCTGTCCAGGGTCTCGGACAAAGGTCTTCCATAGAGATCTTTTAACTGGGGACATTGGGACTTTAACCTAGGACCTTCTGCGTGCAAATAAAATGCATTGACCCACAGCCCCTGCCAAGGTGATCTTTGACACCTCCCCCCCGACCACTAAACATTTTCTCCAAGTGACCTGATTTTTTGACTTCTGTTTATCACCTCTATGTTGATAATAACTCCCAAATTTATTTATTTTTCTTCCCTGACCGGATAACCTAATAGACTTGCCTCCATTTTCCACCAAGATTTTCCAGTGATGCCACCAACTGAATACACTGTCTTTCTATCTGAGTCCTTTCACTTCCACACTTCTCTTACTGTTAGGGATTTTACAGGCAATTGCACTGGTCCACTCTGCAGTGCAGCCCCGACATGGATAGCCCAGTCTCATCAGATCTCAGAAGCTAAGCAGGGTCAGCCCTGGCTAGTATTTGGAAGGGAGACCGCCAAAGAATACTAGGTCACGACACAGAGGCTGGCAGTGTCAAACCATCTCTGAGCATCTCTTGCCTTGAAAACCCTGTGGGGTCACCATAACTCAGCTGTGACTTGACAGCACTTTCCTCCACCACCACTCTGCAGTGCATGCATAGTTCTCAAAGCAGAAAAGTCCCACTCTACAGTTGGGGTGGCAAACACATAGATCCGGTTGGTTTATCAGCAGTACTGATAATCATATCTTTGGAAGTAAGACAAGTGAGTGGCTGGTAGGATTGAGCACCCTCTCCTCCCTCCTCCCCTTTACCAGTAACCTGACTGGGCCTATGCGCTAAATGGACTTTTTAGCATTTGGGATTTGTCTGACACTTGAAGCAACCATCGGAATGCAAAGTTCTCTAAGCATCTGGGGATGCATGTAGAGAAGACTGCTTCTGTCTACGTTCCTAGGGCCATAGCAGGGTGGTATCATTTGTGTTTGGGGCAAGCCCACATAACTCCATAACTCTTGGGATGTGAGAGATACCGCATCAAACTGACCATCCAACCACTGGGATTAATGGTATCAAACTGAAATCACACACACTAATTAATCCACTTTCAATGCACTTTCCAGCTGGATTTTACTGTGTGAACTGGCAAGATCCAGTGGGAAACTGCATTGAAAGTGGATTAATTAGTGTGTGTGTGATCACATCCAGTGAGTACTTTCCCACTCCTCAGTATAAGAGCTTGCGAATCATTTTAAACACAATGTGCACCTCACCAAAACTATGTGATATGGGATTATCAACCCCATATTTCTTAACATTCTTGTTTGGAGTAGGGATTATTTTCAGGGGACAAGTGGTCCCAGTGGGAGAGGGGTGCATAATGTTCTACCTGCTGATTCCAACTGTCAAATCCCCCCTATAGTTTTAAATTTTTTAAAATTCCTCAGTCAACTCCAAAACTGAAAGTTAAACCAGAGGGAGAGGGAGGAATAGACTGAAGAAGGATTTGTAGGCAATGGTCAGGTATGGATTCTCAGAACTGCGCTTCTCTCTCCCCAGTTCAAGATCTCTTTATTTTGCTCTTAAATGTTTACTCCTCCTTTCTAGCACTACAACTAGGGTGATCAGATGTCCTCTTTTTAGAGGACATGTCCTCTTTTTTATGTCTATTCTCTTTTGGGGTCTTTTGTAAAAATTGGTGAAAATGTCCTTTTTTGTTGTTGTGACACTGAGCCCATTTTGCTCTACAGACTACAGTGGAAAGAAGCTTCAGTTTTGCCACCAGCACTACTTCCTAGTATGTGTTTTGAATAGGACTTCCAATTTCATAGTTGTCTATCAGGATTTTCTTAGATCTTTGGACTGCTTTACTCCTTGTCCTTTACACCTTTTCTTCCCATAGCAATAGCACAAAGCCCCACCTGCAGCATAATAACATAAGAGAAGCCAATGTTGGATCAGGCCAATGGCCCATCCAGTCCAACACTCTGTCACACAGTGGCCAAAAATACCAGGTGCCATCACGAGGTCCAGCAGTGGGGCCAGGACAGTAGAAGCCCTCCCATTGTTGCCACCCCAAGCACCAAGAATACAGTGCATCACTTGCCCCAGCCTGAGAGTTCCTATCTATACCTTGCGCCTAATAGGCACTGTTGGACTTCTGTTCCATATGCTTATCAAATTCCCTCTTGAAGCTGTCCTTTGTTTGTCAATAAGCAACACGCAAACTTATGGTTTTCATGTTAATTTAGGGTACACTCTAACTCCATTTTTTAAAATGTGAATTGTGGTTTTGATGTCAGCAGAGCATGATTTGGCCCCTCAGGAGGCACTGTGTTGCTTGTAGCCACCACCACCTCCTGTGGCAGTGAATTCCATGTGTTAATCACTCTTTGGGTGAAGAAGGACTTCCTTTTATCCATTCTGACCCGACTGCTCAGCAATTTCATTGAACCTGGAAGTGCAGGGGTCCTGGACATCCCTGGTGTTGCTCTTGTTAGCAATAGCAGTGCATCATGACTGGAAATAGTTCACAATTGTTTTTAGAGGCCTAGCAGAAAATGAGTGTGGGCAAGGCTGCCTTGCAACCAAGTTGGCTACAATATTTAGGTTCCCTACTGGAAACTTCTGCCTATGTGTGAGAGAGGACCGAAAGCCTTGCATTCTGTTCAGAGTGGTTTCTGTTCATGTTCTCTTTTAAGATTTAATCATCTTGATTCTCAAATCCAAGTAAAATATCTTGTTTATTAATGCAAGATTGTGTGGACTCACTCACCCTGTTGAGCTTTGGGCTGTGGCTAACAGCTCTCTCCCTTTGGATTGTGAGTGAGTTTGCATGGGAGGTTTTCAGTGCATTTGCTGCCTTCTGCTGGTGGTGAGCAACCTCGTGTGATGAGAAAACCCTTTTGGGAAATCCAGACCAACAAGCTGGAAGGTGAAACAGCTTGTATTTTTTCTTCATGACCAGGAGCATGCCAAAGTTAAACTGCAAATTTAACCATGAACTTGAAATAAAACTTCCTTGCTTCAGTGCTGGCAGAAATGAAAATTAAGCAGAATGCACTACATGTAAGAGTTTTGTGTCTATGACAAACAAAAGAAGTCATGATTTGAAAGCACATGTATGATGCCGCTATCCACTTTCCTCCCACAGAGGCAAGTTCTTCCCTCCATTTTTCTTTCCCTTTTGTGACTGAGCCACCCTAGTTTTCTGTTGTCTTCTTTCCTGAGGAATTCTGGCTGTCCCACCCTGTCACAGTATAATATTTTGGCTGTTTGCTCAGCCCAGGAACCTGAGGGAAGGAATGGGAGCCCTCTTTAATTTATATGACTTAAATGGTGCTCGAAAAGTTTTTATATTCCAAAGTAACAAAATTTCTTATTCAACATAGAGGGGAAAGGCCAGGTGAAATCAGGGGTAAAATTCCTGAGGTAACTCAATATAGATAACTCTGAGGTAAAATCAGTACATGCACAGACTTTAGTTCTTATATTTCAGGTTAATGAGACTTTCTTAAGCTATTCAGAGTAGCTTAAAATCTTTATGCTGAGAGGCTTTTGTTCCAGTGTTTTCCCAAACACTCCAGCAAACTTTCTTTGAGTATTCTCTGACTCTTTTGTTCCAGAAGGCTAGTACACTCTTTCCAATACCCAAACCCCTTCTCTTGAAACATCACTACCCATCTTGAGTTTGTAACTGACTCTTAAAGTTTCCAAGGCAGTTGAGAGACAGAGAGAGAGAAACTTTTAATGGCATAATCCCCAGGCAGTTTCTAACTACACTAGACCAGGGATTTCTGAACTCTTCAGAGCTAACTCCCTGTTTTAACTGCATAGAGAAAATTCTTCTTTCTCTAGAAGATCTATTCCCTTTCTTTGGTCAAATGGGAGTCTCCATCTAACTACCCACTCATCCTTTCCAATTTTCCCCAGTTCTCCTGTCTGTGTTAAACTGCTCTCAGTCAGGGTTGAATTCTGAAACCATCAGTACTCGACTCTTCTCACCTAGGGCTGAAATCAGACTGAATTCTTCTCCGCATCCAGTTTGAAAGTCTTTCTTTGCTCTGCTGATGCTAACCAATCAGATTTCTTGGAACAGCCTGTCACTCAAGGCTCTCTGGCTCCATGAAGAATTAACCCTTCACAGTCCTTTATCCATTCAAACAGCACTTCTAAGCTTTTAAAAGTGCAGTCCATCAAAACATGTCAACAATGACAAGCAGAAGAAAAAAGTCCAGAACTGTCTTATTACCCCAAAGGTCAGTGAACTTTTTATCAAACAAAATTCAAAAACAGAAGACTGAGTTATGGCAACTGAAGGACCATTGTCATTTCATGCTGTAAAACATCACCTACCGTATAAGTGTATAGATGGCATTTCAAAATTTAATTAAGTGATATATTCTGAGTCAGACATAGTGAAAAAGGTTTGCTCTGCAAGAACAAAAGCTGAGGCCATTGTCAATAGAATGCTTGCTCTACACTCTGTGGATTTAAATGAAATATTCTGCTTAGGCATTTCCACAGATGGCAGCAACCACAGGTCACAAAAATTATTCCCTATTGTAATTTAATGTTTGCATAAAGTTCATGGTATTAAATCAAAATTGATATAGCTGAATAGCATGCCAGATGAAACATTTGAAACAATAGAGGACTATGTTACATGAGCATTAAAAGCCCGTGGCCTCCTTACAAAATGTGTTGCATTCTCAGGTGACAACATGAACACTAATTTTGGAATTATCAATCACTCTGGAAGCAAAAATGTCTTCCATACCTTGAAGCATGAATTAAAGAGAGAATTAGTTGATGTTGGTTGTCTAGCATACATCCTTCACAACTACATACAGCATGGGGCAGATACATTGCCTGTAGACAGAATTCATCATAATGAAGATTTACAATTATTTCTGTGTATATATGGTAAGAACAGAAAATCTCAAGAGTTACTGTGAATTCGTTGATATAAATTACATACAATTATTGTCACATAGCAGAACAAGATGGCTATCACACTTTCCTGCTGTAGAATGGTTACTGCAGATGTTTCCTGATGTGAAATCTTTTTTTCTGTCTCAATGCAAATCCACCATCCGTGTTGAAGGAATTCTTTGAAAATGACTTAGCAGAAGCATATATGTGGCACTTACATTCCTTGATGTCAATGTTCCATACAAAAATCCAGGAAATAGGGGGGGGATTCAATGTTGGAGGTTTTCACTGTATTACAGTCAGTTTGTCAACACAGAATTGAAGCAATCTTCCTTTCACTGAAAACAAAAGAGATCCTAAGCAAAGGAAAGAAATATGGACTGGAGAAAGAAATTGTTCAGTTTGCAGAAGAAACTTCTTACTTGTACAGAGTGTGTTTAGAATATTTGCAGAAATAGCCCGTTTCTTTTAATGAGTTTGACTGTTTTTATTGGATGACTTCAACTGATACCCTTTCATTTGATTATATTCATTGTACCATAAAATACTTGAGAGGTCAAGACATGATGGTGGATAACGTAAAATGTTTTGACCAGTTCTGTAGCCTGAAGACTTTTGTTGAAAGTTCTCAAACACATGGAGACTTCAAAAGTGCACCAGTTGGTGATAAGTGAGTTAAATACTTTCAAAAGTGCTGCAATGCACACTGTCATTTTGAATTACTTAAAAGCACAATTTTTCTTCTGCGTTCCAGGACGTAATGCAACTTTTTTTTAATGAATGCCCAGTGGAAAGATGAAAGGAAAAGATTTATCATTGAAGCTATAAAGGGTGTTCTGTTACTGCAATATAACCTACATGACTGTTCATGCCTTCAGTTCTACAAATACCTACTTGAACAACCAACGCTATTTTCAAACAAGTATTCAGATATCACTTTGTCATAGGTATACAGAAACTGGTGTTGTAAGCATAGAAGGGCTTAGTGATAGGTAAATTAGTATTGGGGGGTTCTTTTTTAATTGCTTACTGTGTTATTTCATTCCCACTTCAATGCAAACTTGTCATTTCAGTAAAAAAAAAAAGCAGTTATGTATATAAATTTATAATAAATAGTTCTCCATATGTGTGTACATGCGTATGTGTAAGTCCATCCCACCCACATCGGCTGGGTGATATCGGCAGCCTATTTCATTTGTCAGAAAAGAAATTCTGGACCTCTGAGGAAAGAAATCTTGTTGGTGAACAGTGTCTTCTTTTTTCACTCACAAAATCTGGTCACTCTAACTGCAACAGATGACTCATTTAAAAACAAAGTGAAACACAAAGAGAAAGAGAGATTCATTTTGCAGCAAGCAATCCCATTCATACTTTCAAACAGTAGTTAACACTTACTGCTGTGGGTCAGGGCAAATAGGCCAGGAATGATTTATGGGAAGTTGGGTATCTTCAAGTATACCTTCCGAAATATCTTTTGTATAAACTCTTAGAAATGCTATTCTTCCCCATCTCATAGGCTTGCAACCTTTGACTTTCAGTTTCTTCATTTCCTGCTCTCACATCCAAATGGTTGTCAAATCTTGCTTCTTTTCCTTTTTCGTCATCTCCAAAATGTACTCTTTACTTTCAGGCTTTTTAAAATTTCTTGGGTTTTTTTTTTTTTTTTGTGTCGGACAAAGCATGACAAAAGGCATTAGAATACTTTTGCAAATGCAACCCGTGCCTCTTTTTTCCCTTTGTTGTGTTGCCTTTGTTCGCAGTATGTAATTTCCAAAACATTCAGTGGCATATATCACCTCTAAACAACCTCTAAGAATCATTGCTTGCTGGTGGATGACAAAGAAAAGGCATACTTGAATTGCAAGCTTCTAGCTCCAGAAAGGGAAAAAAAGACTGTGTGCAAATAATCTAATATCTTCTTATTTTTAGTTCTTATATATTATAAATGTTAGGAACCAGGGATGGTTACACTGTGGAAATTATGATGCCTTAATACAGAACTGGCCGAAGAGAAAATTGCACAACATATAGGAATTGCTATACATTATACATTGGACAATGATTTCTTTAAAAAGTAGAGTCTACTTTTTGCTGTCCCTAGTAAATGACTTTCAATTGCATGTAGCCACCAATATGAGTAATTCTGCAGGGTTTTTGAGTGTGCATGGCTTTGCAAAGGACCATGGGAGTGGTAGTTTCTCACCATGTTAATTGTTTGGATTCTTAACTCTCCTATGATCACTTTTTAAAGGCGATCCTGCATGTTTGGTATTTGCCAGAACAACAATTGGAAACAACATTTTTTTAAAAAATTATTTTTGATCTCTTTGCTAGCTAAATGCACATATACAAGTGATAACTGTATAAGTGCAAAAGCAGGCAAAATATTATGTGAAGGTAGTGTAACACTACAGTAATATGCTGTACATGCACAAAATAAGGCACCAGGACATATTAGTACAGCTGGAAAGCAACACAGCTAAAAACTGGTTCACAAGTACTTTAAGAAGTTTGCTAAGCAATGGATCAAATCTCATGATCAACTTGCCACATTTCACAATATCAAGAATAGTTAGTTTGACTGTTAAACTTATGTAGATAAGGGCCAATATGCCACAGACATTTTAATAGGATTGTTTTAGTATGGAGATATTTTAGCTTTGATACTTCTTAGTCCAATAAGAATATAATCACATAGTTACATTTATATCAAATATTCTTATTGCTAGAGCTGAGCTGAAAGTACCCAGTAGTGCGTTGGTGATAAGAAACCTTCCCATTCCCTTTCCCCCACAGCAGATAGGTCGCCAGACCCCCAGTGGAGGGGGGGTCCCCTGCTGTCAGCGCCCATCAGCTGGCCGATGGGGGAGACTTGCCTGGAAAAAGAGCAAGTGAAAAGCAAATAGGAAGAAACACAGTACAAGGCCACAACAAAAACAAAACTACTGTGTAACAAAATGAGAACACATCAAAGAAACTATAAATACTGTAATCAAATATACTCAGTAAAGAGCAAGGCACAGTTGATGTTGCAGTGATGTATTTATGTTACTTCCAATGTGACTGGGAAGTAACATCATCACATTAGTTCCACTGGGGTGACACTCTGGTATTTGGGCAAAAACTGTATGCAGAAGCCAAATTTACCGGACTGTTTTTGCCCAAATACCAGAGCACCACCCCAGTGTCACTGTGTGATGCCGTCACTTCTGGGTCACATCGGAAGTGAAGTGGACATAAGGCTGCAATGTCAGCTGGGCGTCCCTCTCACTCCTGGTTAAGTCCTCCATCCCCCACTGGTTGCCAAGAGGAACCTGACAACCCTAACAGCACAGCATACTCATAGTACACCACACTCAATTTTTAGTAACACCACTTTATTAACGTACAAGCAGGAGTAGTAAAAGTAATTCAAAATTAATCAGAAAGAAAACTTTGCAAACTGACAAAGCTTTCAGCATGAGCAACTTCCATGCTATCTGTGGATCTACAGGTCCAAAAGTAGGTTGTGTAGGCCTTACAGTGTCCTGCATCTCATGGGCTATAGCAGCTTAGGATCAGGGCACAGAAGGGTATTGTTGGCAGTTATCCTGAGGCTGGGACATGGTGTTGGGGGGAGTACGGATGGAGCTGATGCTGCAGTTGAGAAAACAATGCTTGCTGTGGTCTCTTGTAGTGGGCATCCTGCAGCTGTGGGAGTCCAGAGCCCAGGACTTCGCTTACAACCACAAAATATGTCAAGCTGCTCAAAAGGGCCTTTTCCTATGGGAAGCTCCTGAGGTTGCCTTGTTTGCCATTAAAAGCATGTCACTCTTGGCCTGGGCCCAGCACAGCTGAACATCATGAGTGGAATCTATGCTCAGTAAGCTACTCTGCCTGCTAGGTGAAGGATGACAAGTAGCAATAAGTGTTCCAGTGGATCCCCACAAATCAGTAAAGAGTTTTCTCTTCTCCATGTCCCATGTCCAGCCACAGACTGTGCTGTGGTGTGAGGGGAAGTTGGATACCACAGTGGATGGAGCTCTGTATATCTCTGAAATAACAACTACATACATAAGTGCCATCAAGTTGCAACTGACCTATGGCAACTCCACTGCCCAGACCATAATGTGTTCACACCTAAAAAGCTGGGCTTGCACTGGAGCACAGAGGAGCAAATGTAAGTGGACAGGGATAGAGGCAATCAGTGAGGAGTACCTGGCTTAATTGGGAAAAATTTCTTTTGTGGCCAGTCTTGCTGCTATCTCCAATGAATGGTGCACCATTGAGCTAATCTGATGAGCAGGCTTCACATGTTCCTTTCACATAACTGCTTTCTGTGTGGGAATAACCATAGCTATGACATGAACATAGGAATTTTCTGGGAAGTAGATAGTGCATATTGCAGATACATGTGCAGAATGAAACATGCATGGTTCTTGTGATACATTATCCACACAACATACCTTAGGCATGAAGAAAGCAACTGTATGCAAGTACCAAGTAACATCTGAACAGGGTTCTTGTCACCAGTCTGAAAAGTTAAATACTGGATGTATTTATTTATTTATTTGCTTAATTTATATCCCCACCTTTCTCCCCAATGGAGATTCAAAGTGGCTTACATCATTCTCCTCTCCTTCACTTTATCCTCACAACAGCCCTGGGAGTTAGGTTAGGTTATGCTGAGAGTGTATGACTGGCCCAAGGTCACCCACCAAGCTTCCATGGCAGAGTGAAGATTCGATCCTTGGGTCTTCCAGCTCCTGGTCCAGCATTCTAACTGCTACAAGACATTGGCTCTAGAAATATCACACATAGGGATGGGCATGAACTGTTTATGAGCCATTTAAAATATCAGTTCATGAGCCATTTAAAATTTAAACCCCTGCTTTTTACTCCTCATGGCTTTTTGCAGGAAGTGGAAAGCAGCTGTTTGGTTTAAAGGGCTCTGAGACATTTAAACCTCACTTTCTGCTCCCCTGAGATTTTTGCTCTGAGCCATTTAAACCAAACAGCTTTTTCATGAAGAGTAGAAAGCAGAGGTAAACGCGCTTCCTGCACTTCATGAACCACTACAAACTGCATCAAAATTTGTGGAAGTTTGTGGTGGTTCTTCAGGTTAAGAACATAAGAACATAAGAGAAGCCAATGTTGAATCAGACCAATGGCCCATCTAGTCCAACACTCTGTCACACAGCGGCCAAAATATACCAGGTGCCATCAGGAGGTCCAGCAGTGGGGCCAGGGCACCAGAAGCCCTCCCACTGCTGCCCCCTCCAGCACCAAGAATAGAGTGCATCACCTGCCCCAGACTGAGAGTTCCCATCTATACCCTGTGGCTAATAGCCACTGATGGACTTCTGCTCCATATGTTTATCTAATTCCCTCTTGAAACTGTCCATGCTTGTAGCTGCCACCACTTCCTGTGGCAGTGAATTCCATATGTTAATCACTCTTTGGGTGAAGAAGTATTTCCTTTTATCTGTTCTAACCCGACTGCTCAGCAATTTCATGGAGTGCCCACGAGTTCTTGTATTGTGAGAAAGGGAGAAAAGTACTTCTTTCTCAACCTGCTCAATCCCATTCATAATCTTATAAACCTCGATCATGTCACCCCTCAGCCGTCGTTTCTCCAAGCTAAAGAGCCCCAAGCATTTTAACCTTTCTTCATAGGGAAGGTGTTCCAACCCTTTTATCATTCTAGTTGCCCTTCTCTGCACTTTTTCCAATGCTATAATATCCTTTTTGAGATGTGGTGACCAGAACTGTACACAGTATTCCAAATGAGGTCGTACCAATGATTTATACAGGGGCATGATGATACTGGCTGATTTGTTTTCAATTCCCTTCCTAATAATCCCCAGGATAGCGTTGGCCTTCTTTATTGCAGCTACACACTGTCTAGACATTTTCATCGAGTTATCCATACGACTCCAAGATCTCTCTCTTGGTCCATCTCTGCCAGTTCAGACCCCATCAACGTGTATTTATATTTAGGATTTTTGGCTCCAATGTGCATCACTTTGCACTTGGCCACATTGAACCCCATTTGCCACGTTGACGCCCACTCACCCATCCTCAACAGATCCCTTTGGAGTGCCTCACACTCCTCCCTGGTTTTCACCACCCTGAACAACTTCGTGTCATCTGCAAATTTAGCCACTTCACTGCTTACTCCCAATTCGAAATCATTAATAAACAAGTTAAAAAGCATCGGACCGAGTACTGATCCCTGTGGTACCCCACTGCTTACCACCCTCCACTGAGAAAGTTTCTCATTTATACTCACTCTCTGTTTTCTATTTATAAGCCAGTTTTTGATCCACAAGAGGACTTGTCCTTTTATCTCATGACTATTGAGCTTACTTAGGAGCCTTTGATGAGGAACTATATCAAAAGCTTTCCGGAAGTCAAGGGAAACAACATCTATTGGGTCCCCCTTGTCCACATGTTTGTTCACCCCTCAAAGAACACTAACAAGTTCATGAGACAAGATATTCCCTTACAGAACCCATGCTGAGTCTGCTTCAATAGTTTTTGTTCATCAATGTGCCTACTAATTCTTTCCTTATATAACAGTTTCCACCAACTTACCCGGTATGGATGTCAGACTGACTGGCCTATAATTTCCTGGATCTCCTTCTGGAGCTGTTTTTAAAGATGGGAGTGACATTAGGTATCTTCCAGTCCTCAGGAATGGAGGCAGATTTTAATGAAGGATTACATATTTTTGTCAGGAGATCCACAAGTTCACATTTGAGTTCCTTCAGAACTCTGGGATGTATGCCATCTGGGCACAGTGATTTGTCAGTTTTTAAGCTGTCTATCAGTCGTAGGACCTCCTCTCTTGTCACCGCAATCTGACTCAGGTCTTTCGACACTCCTCCCAAAATCAGTGGTTCTGGAGTGGGCAAGCACTTCTCATCTTCCACAGTGAAGCCAGAGGCAAAAAATGCATTCAGCTTCTCAGTCATTTCCCTATCATCCTTCAGTGACATTAGCTACCTTCCAGTGCTCAGGAATGAAGGCAGATTTTAAAGAAAGATTACGTATTTTTGTCAGGAGATCCACAAGTTCACATTTGAGTTCTTTCAGAACTCTCGGATGAATGCCATCCAGGCATTGCTTTGCAGGTTGCAAACATTGCTTTGTGAACTGTGAACCAGCCAACATTCATGATAAAATTTAGTTCATCAGCCAATTCGTACCCGTCCCTAGTCACACAGACAAATCTGATTGCTATGTAATAGCATGATGTTATCCTAGCTACCATGTGGTCCCCAAAAAGCAGCAATTGTCCATACCGCTATTGCCAGAAAACAGAAAACATAGTTATTATAACAAAAAAAATGCCAAAAGGAGCAGCACATTGGAGGAACAATGGAACCAAGCAGGATAAGCCTTTGAAGAAATGTTTTTTTCCCCAGGGAATATTTTTGCACACTGAAAAAACTACTTTTAACCCAAAAATTAAAATGGGAGAATATTTAGCACAACTTTAACCAATACACAGACAAGCCTTTGGTGTATTCAGTGTGGTGAACCCCCCAAAATGGAGTTTCTTATGAAAGGAGCTCCACTAAGCAGACTGCATTAGCATCCCCATCTCTGTATCAACTGACAACCCTCACTATCCTTGTTTTCAACTAATGGAGATTCTAGCTGCCAATCATCAGCAACATTTACTAGCAGTCAGTAAAACTCCTCTTGAACTGCTGCCCTTGAATGTACAAATATAATCAACTCAGGCCTTGAAGACAAGTTGACCACAACAATCTTAGAATGCCTGTTATTCAGAAAGAGTAGCATTAAGAAAGGAAAAGAAGGCAGACACAATAACATTAGCAAATGCTGAAATGCCTGATGACAATGGCTAACATAATCACTACATAGTTAGGTCTGTGGAATACTTTGTTTGATTGTTTATTTGATACATTTCTATACCACTTCTCATTGCTCAAAGTGGTTTGCAAAGAAAAACAACCCATAAGCAAATTAAAACTGGATGTATTAAAATCCTAACACAATTAACCACCATTACATACCAAGACATAAAAAATCTACATAAACAGTACAACTTTGTACCACATCTCCTCTATTTTATTTCTTTTTGCTTAAGGTATTTTTTTAATTGCCAGCAAAATATAGAAATCCCTGTCCAGAGGCTTGTGCATGTCGGGAGTTTCAGAAAAGTTTTCAATCACAATCATAAGGAGATTTCCGGAATCCTGTTTTTCAGCATCCAATGGCTGATGGAACAAGTTTCAAAGTGTGCAAAGACTCTCCCCCCAGGAAACCCCAAAGCCTTCTGATTCTGTCCGGTTAATCCATCGCCCTGTTTTGGTTAGGGTTCCCAGGTCTGGGCTGGAAAATACCTGGAGACTTTGGGGGTGGATCCAGGAGAGGTTGGGGTTTGGGGAGGGGAGGGGAGCGACCTCAACGTGCTTCAATGCCAGAGAGTCCACCCTTCAAAGCAGCCATTTCCCCCAGGGGAGCGGGAGATCTCCAGGCCCTACCTGGAGGCAACCCTAATTTTGACCCTGTGCAGCCATCTCCAAAAAATGCATGAAGGTTCCAGATGCTAATGTTCTTCAATTCTCATACAATCAGCTTTCCCATCTTTACTTCCTCTTTACTCATTGACAAAGGTTGACAAGATTTACTCATTGACAAAGGTTGAGTGACATCTGTTTGTTAATTTGGAATGAAATCTGTGCTAGTTCCAGTCTTGTGAACAGATGAATACAGTAGATGAAATTGGTCTCTGCTCTTTCCATAGTTGGTAGGTCAGACCAGATGTGGGCCTAGTGTACCCCCCAACAAGGCCTTTCCTTTCCCTTTTAGTGTTGGCACGTCCCCTGCTAGGGTTGCCAAATCCCTCAAAGTCCCCAATAGGGGACTTGGGGGGGCATTACTGGAGGGTGAGGGGACATCCCCAATGTGATGATGTCACACAGATGTGACATCATCATATTGGGGAGCAGTGGCCCCCATCTCTTCCCAGCAGCATTTAAAGGATCTCTTTAAATGTTGCTGGGAAGAGACGGGGGCCACTGCTCCCCAACATGATGATGTCACATCTGTGTGACATCATCACATTGGGGATATCCCCACACCCTCCAGTAATGCCCCCCAAAGTCCCCTGCTGGGGGCTTTGAGGGACTTGGCAACCCTAGCAGGAGATGTGCCACACGGCCATGCTGGCCTGCTGCATTCCAAGGCCTGAATTTGGGGCTTGGTGCACAGCCACATGGGCTGTGCCTCTCCCCAGTAGTGTTTAAAGGGCTTTAAATGCTGCTGGGAAGAGGGGGGAGGCAATGTGAGCCTGCTGCGCCCCAAGCCCCAAATCCGTGGCTTGGAGTGCAGCCACGTGCCCTCGCCTCTCCCCAGCAGTGTTTAAAGAGTCTCTTTGACACTGCTGAGAAGAGGTGGAGGGAGGCCAGATGGTCTCTCTTTGGGGCAGGGCTTCTCCCCGCTGGCCAGCTGCCTGGCAGGAAGAAGGAGCCCCCCGAAATCAGGAAACTCCTGCAGTACCGGGGGGTCTGGCAACTCTATCTCCTGCAGGGGTTCCTCTGGCACTGAAGTAAACTATTTAATTTATTTATAACCCACCTTCTCACTAACATTCAAGGCAGATTACACCATGTAAATGAGAATAAAGTGAACGATAGATGCTTTGTGTGCATCTTGGAACAGTCACTGTGCTTTGCATTGGGGGTGGAGAAACAGTACCAATTCTGGTGACATACTGCAGCCAAGAGTTTGTGTTAAGAGAGGGCTTCCTTACTAGTGGAAGACACTGGTGAAAATTCTCCCTTCCTATGACAGATACATTCCATGGAGTAGTTCAATGTCACATATAGTGTCTGTTAAATAGTGAGTTTAACATGGCAAAGGAAAAGGCAGAGTGATTTCAACAAGCAGCAGTTTATTGCATCTCAACAGGAATGCTTTACATGGGGCAACTGCCCTAACTATATACACCAGGCCTCTCCCAGCCCCCATGCGATTGGTGAATTCAAATGGCCTCCTGGCTGGCTGCCCCGGGGGCCAATCCACAGGCAGGCTCCAGGATCCTGCCTGCCTTTGTTCTGGGCTTCAAGCTCCAACTAGGTGGCCTGCCAGACAAGTCCAGGCATGCCTCCTTATGCTGGCTACTATACCAGCAGCAGTTAAGCCTGTGTGGAAGACTGCACATGTCCAGACATAACAGTGTCCATTCCCCCTAAGCCTGGAATCTGGTGGCTAAGGTTGTAACTAGATGTGCATGTTTCTGCAGCTCCCAGCCGTTTTTTCAGGCCATTTCTCCAAGCCATTTATCAGGCACATGGGGCCACATTCCGATTAGGACTACATCATAAGGGGAGGGGGAGTTATGCCTTCCATCATGCCATTTTCTAAAACTGACATGGTTCCAGAGGAGCTGTTATTTGTCCCATAGTGACATATAACTGACTGGAGTACTGATAGCAATACACATAAGTTTCCCCAGTGAGGCAAAGAGGGCCTCCTCAAGATATTCCAGGTCAGAAAAATATCTTGAGACAAGGGTCAATTCCAATCCAAATTAGGCCCTACATGCATGCCTAATAATAAAGTTTCTGTCTCAGGTATCAGGTGCTTATACCATATAATGTAAAATTTACAAGAAATTAAAGACCCTTAAAAGCACTACTAGACTATGATAGCCATGGAATACAAATGACGATCATATTATAAAAGTATTTTTAATATTATCTAAAATCTGTGTGTTACAAGAATCAGGAGATAAGGAAGCCTTGTGTCACTTAAACCTGATAATCTCTTTGGGGTTTGCTTTACCTCTGGAAGAAGGGATTTTACAGAGGAGAGATGGCATTTCAGTGACAAGTGATGCCAAAGGTGGATGCTCCCAGCAGATGTGTATTCAGACTTTCCTTGAAAATTTCCTCTCTCCCCCCACTACAACTTCCCAGGTCAAAAACACGCAGAGAAACTTGAAATAATGTCTTAAAACAAATAAGAAAACAAGTTCAGCAGGCAGGCACAGAACAAAAAGGTCTTCCCAGGCAGGCAGCTCTCCAAGGCAGAGACCAGAGCAGCAGGAGCAGCAAAAGTGGCAGCAGCAGTTCAAGAGATCTTGCCATGAAACCAAGTCCAACTGCTTGCCTTCTATCCTCTTTGCCCATGCTCAGACAATCATGGAGTGATGAGGAAATCATCATGATTGGGTAGACTGTTTGTGCTTCCCATAAGGTCTGATCCCATTGCCTGGGATAACTGCCTCCCCACCCCATCCCCCATACTCTTGCTAAGATTGCCAGGTGCCTGGTTAGGGCTGCCAGGTCCCCTGGGGGGGGGGTTGCCCACTCAAAGGGCCCCTGACTGGCCCAGATCCAGCCAGCAGGGGGAACCCCATCTCCAAAGTGCCCGGATCCGGCCGATGTGCCCAGCACAATGAAGTCACCCAGAGGAGACGTCATCACACTGGGTACGTCCTTGCAGGGACACTCTAGTACAGGGGTGGCCAAACTGCGGCTCAGGAGCCACATGCGGCTCTTTCACACATATTGTATGGCTCCCGGAGGGCTCTCCATCTATTTGCTCTCTCTCTTTCTTTCTGTCTCTCTTCCTTTCTCCGTCCCTCTCCCTCCCCCATCTATTTGCTTTCTTTGTTTATCTCTCTCTTTCTTTCCACCCCTTTCATTCATCTCTCTTTCTTTCCACCTCTTTCATTCTTTTATCTCTCTCTTTCTTTCCACCTCTTTCATTCTTTCTTTCCACCTCTCTCTCTCTCTCTTTTTCTCTGACAAATAAATATCATTAGCAAACAAATGACATTGGACACATAAGTATTATGATCAATATCTGTTTTTGCCCCTTTTTGGTTTTTTTTTATTTTTGGCAGTCTCATTTAATCTCAATAATAAGCAAATCTGCATATTTCCCAATAAAAACGTGTGTGTGATATTTGCTCATGTCTTGTGGCTCTCAAACATCTGACTTTTATTCTGTGTGGCTCTTACGTCAAGCAGTTTTGGCCACCCCTGCTCTAGTATTTCAAGCTGAATGCTAGAGCATCTACTGGCAACGTGCCTACCATGATCACATCACTTCCAGGTGACATCATCACAGTATGCATGCACAATGCACATGTGGGAATGTCCCAGACCAGGACCTAGTCCCCCCTTCCACACCAGGGAAGCAACCCTATGCCTGATATTGACCTGGACAGTCCAATATTTTCACTGACTGTAGGGGGAAAAAACTGAAAAAATACTGGGCACGCTACCGTTGCTTCATGCTTGGGTTGGGTGCTCCACCCAGTGTAAACAGCAGGCTTCACACCATTTGCTCTGGGAGGAGGTGAGGAAAGGCACTGTGAAGTCTAAAAAAAGGCCTGTGTGATTAACAGTGCAAATCAAGGAAGCTATAAAAAGTAAAGAGGCATCTTTTAAAAAGTGGGAGTCTGCCCCAACTAATTGAACAGGAGGGACCACAGGCTCTGGCAAAAGAAATATAAGTTAATAATTAGGCATGCAAAAAAAGATTTTGGGAAGCAGATTGCTAAAAGCATCAAGACAAATAATAAATGTTTTTTTTAAAATATATCTGGAGCAGGAAACCAGCCAGAGAAGCAGTGGGGCCTTTGGGTGACAAAGGAATAAAGGGATTGGTAAAGCAAGATGGGAAGATGGCAGAGAAACTCAATGACTTTTTTGCTTCTATGTTCACTGTGGAAAGTGTGGGGCATGTATCCATGCCACAGCCAGAGTTTCAGGAAGGGAGTCTGAAGAACTGATCCAAATTGAGGTGACCAGAGATGAAATTCTAGGCTGTAATCAGACGTGCTTTTAGATCTGATTCAACTGTGAATGCCTGACTTATCTAAGGTCCATGATCAGACAGCAACATCTGGGAAAGGTCCTGCAGTGGTCAGCACCCTGTGCTGCTCCACCATGGAATAGAGTTAAGAGGCACTGGGGGCTGTCCGGTCCTAACACTTGCTGACGGGCCACGGATGGCGTTTCCCTAGTCTGATTGCTCAAGCATACTCTCAAGCCATTGGGATGGTCTGCCCTTTCCATCCTGATTCACTGCCATTTTTCCCCTTGCTTTGCAGTTTGTGCATAACCACATACTCCATAAGAAACCCTCTGTGTGGAGGTTCTATTCCTTGTTTATACGCATGGGAAACAAAAGGCCAAAAAAAGCCCCACTCACCCAAATGGGGCATCTGATCACGCAGTGCCGGGTGAGCCCACAGCACAAAGGGATGTATGATCATACGACTGTGAGTCAAATTCCTCTGGAGATAATAGGGGCGCTTCCCATTTGTGCCAAATGGCACATCTGACCACTGCCCTAGACCTACTGGTGAAATTAAAAACTGATAAGTCTCCAGCTCCTGATGACACTCAAGAGTTCTTAAGGAACTCAGATGTGAGACTGTTGATCTACTAAGCAGTATATGTAATCTATCACTAAATTCAGCTGCTGTACCAGATGACTGGAGAGTAGCAAATGTGATACCAATTTTTAAAAAGGGATCCAAAGGGGAACCAGGAAATTATAGGCCAGTCCACTTAATGTCGATCTCAAGCAAAAATAGCATTATTAGGCACATAGAGGGACAAAGCTTGCTGAGGGGAAATCAGCATGGCTTCTGCAAAGGGAAGTCCTGCCTTACCAATCTTTTGGAGTTCTTTGAGAAAGTGAACAACCATGTAGACAATGATGACCCAGCAGACATTATATACCTGGACTTTCAAAAGGCTTTTGACAAGGTACCTCACCAAAGACTCCTGAGTAAACCTAGCAGTCTTGGGATAAGAGGACAGGTTCTCTTATGGATTAAAAACTGGTTAAATGACAGTAAGCAAAGAGTAGGAATCAATAGACAGTTATCACAATGGAGGGGGAAGTAAGCAGTGGGGCCCCACAATGATCAGTATTGCGGCCATTACTATTTAATTTATTCATCAGTGATCTGGAACTGGAGGTGAGTAGTGCAGCAGCCAGGTTTGCAGATGACACCAAATTATTCAGGATGGTGAAAACCAAGGCTGACTGTGAAGAGCTCCAAGAGGACCTTCACAAACTGGGTGAGTGGGCAACAATGTGAAAATGAAGTTCATTGTTGGTAACTGTAAAGTGATGAACATTGGGACAAAAAATCCCAACTTCAAGTATAGGCTAATGGGAAAAGAAGGAAAAAGATCTTAGGGTCATAGCGGATAACTCAATGAAAGTGCGCCCCCTGCCTTACCCACCCATTCTATTCACCATTCTATGCACAGGTACTCTCATATATGAACTGGCCAGAATCTGTCCATTTGCAAAAACTTGTATATCTGAGTGCCCATGCAGGGGTTAAAGTCTCTGAAAGTATTTAAATTGGATTATCACCATCTTCTGTTTTATGTATTAGAGCCAAATTTTAATTTTAATGTATTGCTTTTAACCTTTTAAATTGTTATATTTATATGCTGTGAATGGGGTAGTGTGGGATATAAATAAGATAAAGTTAAAATAAAATAAAAAGGCAAATTCTGTGTTAGGGATTATTAGGAAAAGGATTTAGAAAAAATGACCGATATTATAATGTCCCTGTATAGATCTATGGTGTGGCCTCATTTAGAATATTGTGTACAGTTCTAGTCCCCAAATCTCAAAAAAGACATTGCAGAGCTGGGAAAAGTGCAGAGGAGGGCAACCAAGATGTTTAGGGGGGTGGAGCACCTTCCATATAAGGAAAGGCTACCTGGATCTAAGGAGGGACATGACAAGAGGTTTATAAAATTATACATGGAATGGAGAGGGTTGATCAAGAGAATTTTTTCTCCCTCTCCCAAAAAACTATAACTCAAGGGCATCCAATGAAACTATTGGGCAGTAGGTTCAGGCAGGACATACTACTTTACACAGAGAGTGTGGAATTATCTGCTAGAGGATGTAGTGAGGGCCATAGGAATAAACAGCTTTAAAGGGGGATTAGGTAGATTCATAGAGGATAAGTCTATCAATGGCTACTAGCCATGCTGACTGAAGGGAATCTCCACATTCAGAGGCACTAATCCTCGGAATCCCAAAGCCAGGAGGTATGATCAGGGGAAGGCCTCGGCCTCTATGCCCTGTTGCTGGATGTCCAGAGGAACTAGTTGGCCACTGTGTGAGACAGGATGCTGGACTAGATGGAGAATAGATCTGATCCAGCAGGGCTCTTCTTGTGTTCTTAGGAGGCAATGCTGAGCCCACGCTCAAAACAGAAGCTGCTTCTGCTTTGCACCTGGGCTTGGTGTCTCTGGTATTTAAAAAAACAACAACTATCTGGCAACCCTATCTGCAAACTTGAAGAAAAACCTAAGAAAAACAATCCTGGAAACCTTTAAATGCCTGCCCCTAATATTCCCAGATATACACAAATATTTCTGGATTTTTTAGAACACAGTGAATCAGTATCCTGAAAAATCCTGAATACATCTATATACCCAAATACATCCAACAAGTACCTGTAAGAGAGGTGTGTGTGCATGTGTGCATGTGTGTAAGCACACATCCCTACCCACTCTGTAAGGCCACGTGCTGGAATAGTCATAGCGGAGAAGGATTCCTCTTCCTCTCCTTCCCAAGCAGCTGATGAGGAGCTAGGCACTGTGAGATATGCCTGAATACCTAAAGGCTGGCAGCCCCACTGCAATGTGTGAGTATCTCTGCATCAGGTCTAATAAGTTTAGTACTTTTATCTCTGATTTTTCTGTGCTGACTGTTCCACAAGCCCAGCTGTTACTAAGTAGCTCCCATATAAAGGGGGAAATGGTGTAACAAAAAACACAAGATTCAGAGTGTGTGATTGGCCAAACAAGATGTATAAATTCCCCATTTCTGACAGAACTGCATGAAATTCTTAAATTGCCTTCAGGGTAAGAGATGTATTCATAGGTGTCCAGTAATGACTGATAAAATAACAGCAGTACCAACAATAACTTTAGTGTTGGTAAGGAAGGGTAAACAACAAGGTACTGAAATAGTTAACATAAGGACATAAGAGAAGCCGATGTTGGATCAGGCCAATGGCCCACCTAGTCCAACACTCTGTCACACAGTGGCCAAAAATACCAGGTGCCATCAGGAGCTCCACCAGTGGGGCCAGGACACTAGAAGCCCTCCCACTATTGCCCCCCCCAAGCACCAAGAATACAGTACATCACTTGCCCCAGCCTGAGAGCTCCTATCTATACCTTGTGGCTAACAGCCACTGATGGACATCTGCTCTATATGCTTACCTAATTCCCTCTTGAAGCTATCCATTGTTTGTCAATAAGCAACACGCAAACTTGTGGTTTTCATGTTAATTTAGGGTGCACTCTAGCTCCCTTTTTTAAAATGTGAATTGTGGGTTTGATGTCAGCAGAGCATGATTTGGCCCCTCAGGAGGCACTGTGTTGTTTTGTGACTGTCAGCTCACCTTTTCACACAGCTTTTTGTTCTGAGAGAAAACAAAATAGAATTATGGGAGAAAACAACAGGAGATCAATGGAACAAATGAGATCAAAGTTGAGGGACACAGTGTTCTATGCCAACATGTGCCAGTGCCAGCAGTATAGCCAGCCTTAGTGGGTACCATCTCTTCCTGCGCTGTCTCCCATTCATCTCTTTATTTTTTTCTGTTCCTCATTCTGCCTTTGCTTGCATTTCAAGGTTAAAAAAGTCAGGATACAATAGTAAATATGTAAGATTAGCTCCTAAAATATGTTAGCAAGAGAAAGCTAAAGAAAGCCAAATGATTTCAGAAAGGCTTTCTTGAAGCTCAGAACACAGACAATCCTTTTGATCCTTTATCTCGCCATAACAAAAAAGCACCAAATGAGACACATATACATCTATATATACAATATATATATGTTTGTGAGTATTTATATAGGCTCTGTGTGAGTGAGGGTATATGTGTATTTTAATTCACACAAGCTTTCCTTTCTTTAAAATACTGCAAGAAGCTTTTTTCCCATAAGATTTCTTTTTCATTCTTTTCTTTTTCTTTTCTGTCTTTTTTTCTTTCTTTCTTTTTTTGATATTTCAAAGCTGGCAGTTCAGTAAATGGCTGGAACTGCCACATCTCTGTTCTTGCTAAAGAAATCAATGCTAATCCTATTACTGGCAGTTATCACCTATCCCAGAAACCGCAGCTAAAAGAGAAAAAAAACCACTAAGATGTCAAAGTAGGGAAGGGGGCTGGAGGGAGGGGAAGGCGCCCTTCTTTCACTTTCAAACAGCGATTGTTTTCTTATTTTTTGATCATTTTTCCTGTTAAGAGAGAAAGTAAACCACCCTAAAAATATGTGCTCCAATAACATTAAGGATTTCATTTAAACCTTCGATCCCCTCCTAAAAATAAAATTCAGAACCATGGCCACTCTTCATCTCCCCATTGTCCTCACTTTCCAAATCTATTGTAGTGTTGGTACTTTATATGTTCCGTAAGTGCTCCAAAACAAAAGAGAAGGAAGGGAAATTGCCAGGGCCCCCAATCCAGCCAATGGTCCACTGCCGCCGCCCCCCCAGAATCATTTTGTATAGAGCATTCATGAATGCCAGAATCATTGTGGGAGAATTTTCACTGTCCTCTTCCAGCCTAAGAGGCTCCACAATTGCTAGGAAAACTTACCTTGTTCAAACTCCCTCAATTACACAGGAGACACACTCCTGATTGTATTGCTCAATAGTACTTAGTGAAGTGCATCTCAAGCATAGCACCAAGCCAAGCCCTTTTGCACTTGCACAATATTTATTTACTTCATTTATAGTCTGCATTTCTTACTAATGGCATAGCCTCTTGATCAGTGGACCTTGCAGCTGTGCCTTTTTACAGAAGTACGGGCAGTAGCCACCCAGGATCTTAGTCAGATATTAAACTGACCCAGCTTGTATCATAAAGCACACAGTAATTTGCAATTCGTGCCATCTTTGTATCTGCACAGTCAGATCTGCACAGTCAGCAGCATCTATTTAAGAAGTGACTGCAAGAACTGATCACTTGATGATCTGGGTTCATGGGCACAGAGAACATAAGTAGTAAGTCTCAATTTAAAACATCTCCAAAGATATTATGTTTTTTTACTGTGTTCCTTTAAAAGACACTGGAGACAGTGACAGCAAACAAGTAGAAAGAGGAACATCTGCTGAAAGAAAGCTGTCTAATTAAGAACTCAGTGTAATTTTGCAAACTGGATGAATCCGAATCTGCTCATAAACATTTAAAAAGCTCACCAACTAATCACCTCCCTTCTTGTGCCTGTCAAACAGGATGCAAGCCAAACTGATGGCTGTTTGAACATAAGAAATTATTATACCTTGAGTTTTTTACAGTTAATTTCAAAATAAATCTGGGATGTGATTCTTAGGGATGGGCACAAACTGGGAAAATATGTTTTGTGGTTTATGGCCAAACCATGAACCAAAGTATGAACCAAATCAAACTAGAAGGTTCATTTGCGAAGCAAATCAGTTTGTGACCTCGCAAACCCAATTGAAAGGGACTACAGTCCCTTTATACAGGATTTGCAGAAAGCCCGAAAAACAGCTCAGCTTCCATGAGAAAGCCCAAAACAGATGAACAGTGAGGAACGTGCTGTTTTTGTGATTTTCATGGGGAACAGAAAGCAGGGGTTTAAAGGGACTCAGAACCCCTTTAAACCCCTGCTTTCAGCTCTTTTCACAAATTGCCACAAACCACCATGAACTGCTTTAAAATTGCGTGGAAGTTTGTGATGGTAGACCCATTACGAACTTTGGTAGTTTGTTCAAGTTTGGTTCAAGCCCATCCTTAGCGATTGTCTTCTTGATGGCTTTGGTGTAAAGCTAGCAGAAACAAACACATGATAAAGAGGTAGTTTTCCTGTTTTGTCTCACACACTAATCAAAAGTAATTGATATTAGTGAGCAACCACAGCATCTTGCCATGGGAAAGAATCAAATGTAGGATCCTTACAAATATGTTCCAAACTGGCTACGGCCCCCCCCCATCTTCTTAAAAAACAGATCTGGGGGTCTATATCCTCCATGTATACACACAGTGTCAGACCAGTATTACAGACCTACAATCTCTTAAGAATGTAAAGAATTGTTAGTCTTCCAAGATGCAATGCTAGTGATTTCACAATTATGCAGCATTTGATGTTAAATACAAAAGCAAGTTTTTGATATTTCATTCAGACAGCTACTACAAGCATTGTTTCAGACAGACTTCATATGAGAGGATAACACAGTTTAGCAACCAAATTATCAGTACACTCATAGTTAAAATGTAAACAAAAATTATATACCTCATAGGAATTCAGTACTCTTATGGGAGTTTGATTTAACTGGACTGGTTTATCATTCACTCTGGAATACCACAAAATGGCCATGGCCTGAAGGTTAAATATATAATTGGTCCTGCCAGGGTCTTACACTTTACCAGCATTTTATTTGCACTTGATTGCTGTGGGCTTGCACTTTACTGGCTGTAACCTCCTGAACATGGGTAATAAGACCTTCTGTCTCCATCTAAAAGAAACCTGAGAAAGTTCAAAGGTGAAAAAGAAGCAGTGGATGTGGGATGCTGAACAGAGAAAATGAGGGAGAGGAGTTTGTTTTGCTAAAGTTGGACCCATCTTCAGTCAAGGGAGGGTCACTAAGGAAAATCTTTTAAAGTAAATCTCTGAGGGAAGGTTTCCAGGCACAGTCCAATGGACAGGGAAGAAGTGTTGAGAAAATTCTTGAGATATATCTCTCATGACTCTTCAGAAGTGTCCAACCCAATTCATGTGTGGGTGTCACAGGCCAGGCTGCAGGGCCAGGCAAGTGTGGGGGTGGTCAAAACACAGTCTGAGGTCAGAACTGGGCAGCCCAACAATCACCGGGAAGAACAAGTTCAAGGTGAAAGACAGACAGGGTAGTCGAGGTGCAGTCCAGAGTCAGGAACCAGGCAAGACAAATAACCGGAGAAACCAAGTCCAAATCACAAACCGTTAGCGTAGTCAGGGGGTCAGAGTTCCGAGAGTCAGGAGTCTGGGAGTCGAAGGTTCGAGGTGCAGAGTGGAGCAGAGTCAAACGAGCCGAGGTCGAGGAGCCGAGGGAAACAAGACAGGAGGCAGGAATACGAGCGGGGTGGTGCAGAGCGTCATCAAACTGACTAGTTGCTGGCATGATTTGTCCACATGCCAGCGACGACTAAATAGCCCTCCATGCTACCAGTAATTAATGCACCCCAAGTACGTCCCAGCTCCTGTTAGTACTCAGGGCTGAAGGAGCACCTTCCACATATGCATGCCTCTTGCTGCCGGGCTGCCATGTTCCATCAGCATTGCTCTCGTAAATGGGACACCGGTGGGGGTGAGTCAGGGGGAGTGCTGACCCAGTGGGAATCCACCTCAGCTGGGGCAACCTCCAAAGTCGGCATGCCATCAGGTGTGAGGCTTTCTGGCTCCGGGAGCTCATCCCCAACAGCACTTAGCTCTTCTACCGGAGCCGCAGACTCGGGCTCAGCAGAAGCCGTGACACTGGGATATTGCTGGGGGGGGAATTATGTCATACTCCAGAGCCCTTAGATGGGAGTGACTGATAATCTATTCTAGGTGTAATGTATTCAGCAACGTGTTATCTGTCCATTGGAAGCCCATGTAAAGCTTCGTTCCTGGACATGGATCCTAATCCTCAACATCTGATTGGTTGTCTAAGAAATGCCGTCCTATCAGGACGAACCTCAAACTCTTGGGGGGAACAAACCCTATTGGTTCTTATCTCTGTAATCTTATTGGTTACTAATATGTAAATAGGCATGGCTACATTAGCCGGGAACGTTTAAAAGGGAGCCTAGCTCCACTGTTTCTTTGTCATCTGTTGATCTGCTGTTTGCTGTTCTGGTTGACTTGAGCTGTTGCTGAATAAAGCTGAATCACTTTGCTGAAATCGAGTTAAGTGTCATACTTAACATTAGGCAGAGCTGAAACAAAAGTTAGTGTCAAAATGCGATTATGAAATTCAACAATTATGTATCAGACTCAAAGTATGTCATCCAAATTCACTTGCTTTGATTATCTAAAGGAATTTAAACTTTACTAAATTCTGTTGCAAGAAAGCTGTCAGATATTGTCAAATACTGATTGCCTTTGCATGTCATATGTCAGATCCTGTCAAATCTTTAGCTGTATTTCTGCCACTGTTAAATATTTACATGTATGCATTTCAGCTGCCATACTGTCAAATACTTCTACATATCACTGTCAGATTTGACTAGTATTGCATGCCAGCTGTCAGATATCACCACATGTTAAGTCTTACATGTCTCATGATACCAAATACTAGAACAGGGGTCACCAACTTTTTTGAACCCATGGGCATCTTTGGGATTTTGAGAAGTACTGGGGAGAGCCATTCCAAAATGGCTGCCAGAAGAGGTGGAGAAAGATAAAGGAAATGAAGGAAAGCCCAAAGAGGGGAGAGAAAAAGAGATTGGGGAATAAAAAGGAGGAAAGACTGAAGTGTGAAAGGAACCACGCACTGTCGAAGGAAGGCCTGGGTGCTTACCAGGCCTCCACATCCTACAGTCACTGCAGCTGCTCCTGCAGCTAAAGGAAAATCCTTTCATTTGAATTTATTTAGAATTTTATTTATTTATTTATTTGACTTTTACCCCACCCTCCCACTGAGGTGGCTCAGGGCTGCTTACATAAAACCATAAAATTCACATAAAGTACATAAATACAATTCCATATAAATACAGTTTTAAAAGCATTTGTTTTTGGTGATGACATATGGCAAAGTGCAGAGTATAGAGTGTAGCTGGCAGAGCGGCATGTGGTACCACTTCTACTGGAACACCCAGTGAAAACACTCCATTTTCACGACCCTGCAGAACTGCTGGAGGTCCCGCAGGGCCCTGATCTCGCCGAGGAGCTAGTTCTAGCGTATCGGCGCCACCAGGGAGAATGGAAGCACTGCCTTCCGTTGGCCCCACTCACTTTCTGATAAGCTCAGTGGGTGCTAGGGGAAGTACTGACAGGCACCATGTTTGGAAGCCCTGACTTGGAGCTACTCCATACTTACTGTCCAACTCATAGCTAAGATCTTCCTCACAAACTCTGCTCTCTGTGCCCCCACTTGCAGAGCTAAAGTGGGTGACAACCAGAGACAGGGGTTTTTTTTGCGGCATGCTGGTTGTTGTATGTTCTTCCCTTTTAGGCATGCTTGGTGCCTCCCCTGCTATTTTAGATGACATAAATGGATAAACACAAGCAGGGACCCACAAGGGCTTGCAGGCAGCATCTCAATTTCTCCTCCCTTATTTCCTCTTTCCCTTTTCTGAAAGCGTCTATAGCCTTTTCCCTTTTCCTGCTTTGTTCTCTCCTTCCCACCCACCAAACAACCTATCTTAATCTGACCCCATCTTCAGCTTTCCTTCCTCCCCTTCCCCTGCCAACCTCTCCTGGGAAAACTCTATGCAGTTTAAGCTGCTGAGCCAGGTTGGGCCTGGTTTCACAGTGCTTGTTGGCAGAGTTTAAACATATAGAGGAATGGAGCACCAACTTCTTGGTTTATTAAAGAAGAAATAAACTCTGATAGAACAGAGGAGAGGGAGAGAGCTTTAATCAACTGATTAACCGCTGTGAGAGACAGGAATGAAGGGGGAGGGCTCAGTTGGAGCAGGAAGTACCCAAAGAGCCAATCAGGAGACAGGAAAGACATAATTTGAAATTGTGGGAAGTCCCTAATCTAGCTATGCTAACTAGCAGTCCTCCAGCTTTCCCACATAGGCTGTTCTTCTGATCTTCTTCTGATTACTATAGACCTTGTAAATTTTAAAAGTGCTGGTCGCCAATCCAGGTCCAGTTGTGTCCTGGACAACTCACAAGAACTTTGAAGGGCGCATATCACTAAGCCCTGTAAACCCCTCCCCACATTATTTCTCACCCCCCCTTCCTGGCAACCTCCATATTCCCATCTTTCCATGCTTCCTTTTCTCCTTCCCAGACACCCACCAATAAACCTTTTATAAGCTGCCCTACCTTGAGCTATATTTATTGTTTACTTCATTTATACCCCACCTTTCTCCACAATGGTGGCACAAAGCAGTTTATAGCATTCTCTTCTCCATTCTAACCACATCAGACCAGGGATCTCTGCACTCTTCAGAGCTACCCTGTTTAGATTGGGTAGGGAAAATTCTTTATTTAGAAGATCTGTCCCCTTTCCTTGGCCTGAATGGGAAACTCTGTCTAACTTCCCACTCATCCTTGCCAAATTTCCGCCGTTCTCCTGTCTGTGTTAAACTGCTCTCAGTCAGGGCTGAATTCCAAATAAATTCTCCTCCTCAGCATGCAGTTCAGAAGTCCCTCTCTGCTCATCTTCTGCTAACCAATCAGATTGCTTGGAGCAGCCTATCACTCCAGGCTTTCTGTTGCTGTGAAGAATTAACCCTGCACAGTCCTTTGGCTGTTTGTACAGTACTTCTAAGCTTTTAAAAAGTGCAGTCCATCACAAGAACCCTCCTTCTATCATCTCTTACTCCTATGCCAAAGCAGTAATCAAGCAGAGTGACATCTTTCTAAGTGCACTGACTTCAGTTGTCAGAAAGGTATAACTCTGCTGGGTTCTATACTCAGCTAAAGAAGCACCCCCAATTTAGGCAGTAACGTGGCAAAAAAGAAGGTCTGCTGACAAAGTGATGCAGCTCCACAACAAAACTGGAAGGAGTACTGAGAAGCCAGATAAAATGAAATCAAAAGCAAGGTTTATTGAGGGGAATAATACACATGGCTCCCTATAAGCAAGTTCCAGGCAGAGATCCAAATTCAGAGTCAGGGGTCCAACTATCCAGGCATCTAAATAAGCCAAGTAATCCAAAAGCTAAGAGAAGTGAGGAACGATATGAAATATGCCAGGAATGGGACTTTTCCACTCATAATACATGGTGAATAATTCATTTTGAAGCCAGACTCTTACTTTAGCCAGGAGGTTGAATTCTTTTATCCTCTGACCTGGAATCTGGGGAGGGAATAAGGTGAGCTAACAAATATGCCACAGGGTAAGCCAAAAGTGAGAAGGAGGGAGGTCCAGAATCCTGGCTACATTTCCAAGTCAAGACAGAGAGGGGAGATTGCTGGGTGGGGGAAGTCAAGTTACATCTGGTCTTACTTACCTAGCTGACCTGGGCTTTCAGCAGGATTCAGACCAGTTCAGGTCAGACCACTAATCTGAACCGAGAATCTTTAGCAGGAAATGCTAACGGAGTCATAGTTTTTGTTGGCAGAATTACCAATGCAGTAGGATCTTTTGTGTCTAAATGCACCTTGATTAATTACCTGAGACAGTGGGGGGAGGGGTTGTTAAAAGAAAGAAAGAGGTTCTAGTACTTATGATGTTCACCACCTTGCGGGCCTTATTCAGATGGTAGATGGCATTATAAATAAACAAACAAATAGACAGATTAATAATATAAGGAATTCAGATTAAAACAGTTGTTTTTACATAGTAACCACTTTTGTATAAATACACTTGTTTACAATATTAGAAATTCATGGAATACATGAACACATTATACTGACTCAGACTATCAAGGTCAGTACTGTCTACTCAGACTATCAGTGGCTCTCCAGGGTCTCAGGTCAAAGTCTTTCACATCACCTCTGACCTGATCCTTTTAACTGGAAGTGCTGGGGATAGCATCTGGGAACTATCTGTTCCACTGAGCCTTAGCCCATCCTTTGCCCCCCATGCCAGAAATAATGAGGCAGACACAAATTTTGGGTTTAACTATAGGGTCACTTTATTAACTGACAACTTAAATTGGAACCAACAGCAAAGGCAACACAGCTTGCAGTATGGTCAAGGCCAGAGGTTGAGGATGCCTCCCTTACTTCTTCAATAGGGCAAGCCACCCTGCCCCAGGTAGGAGCCCACCGCAGGGGCTCCCACCTGGCCAGCTAGCCATTGCAGGGCAACCCTGTAGCCCCATCCCCCAAGCCGCAAAGATCAAAGAGAGGACCTAAGAGGGCTGTCCCAAAGGAAGTCTGTTTTCCCTGCCCCATGCCGCAAGGCACAAAGACTGTACTCACAGGATCCCTTCAACCCCAAATGATGGGTGTCAGCTGGTGCTCACCGGACCGCAATCTGTATACTGCATAGCAACCTGCCACCACTGAGGCCGAGCCTCTGCTTAGGCCTCTGCGTCCACTGGGAGGCCCAAGGCCCCCCAAAAGCCCTTGCCATAAGTCTTCCAGAAAGATACCCATGCCCAACCTCAACAGGTGTATACCATCCTGTCGGTAGAGCTCAGCCTGTCCAACCTGAAGCTTGGGTGTGGCAAAAAGACACCCTAACTGCCCTCAGAACTTGCTGCAGCTCTCTATTTGCCCGGCAGCCAGCCTTGCCATGGGAGGCAGACTCCCAACCCTCCACCAAACCCGGCGGGCATCATGGCCAACCAGAATAGCAAGGTCCCAGACCACTGCTTGCAAATAACTGGAAATCCACCCGGGCCTGAAGGACTAACGCCTTGCCCTTGATCAGGCATAAATTGTGGCCTCCAAAATGAATAACGAGAACCTGAGGCAAACCCTCCCCTGGAACAACAACTGCAGCAGGCCCAGCCACTGTAGGCCCCGGCGCCCCTGCCATTCCGCCATGGCCCCACTGGCAAAGGCCCGGCTGAGAACCTACCAGCGTCCTCTTGATGCAATGAGCCACCCAGAAATGAAGCTGTGCCCACAGAGTAACACGTTCTTCCTCTCCTGCCAGCAAATCAAACCTGTAATGAAAACCAGTGAGCAAGTTAACAAGTTCACCTCCCCCATGAGGCAACCCTGGCATCCCTTCAGCGTCCCAACAAGGGCGCACATAAGATTCGAGTGCCGGGAAACTCCATCTCCCTAACCTGAATAACCTGGGCCCAGTCCCCCAGGGTGCCTGGAAGCTGTCTTAGGCGCCACACCCCCACGCTCCACTGACAGTCAAGCAGGGTGAAGAAAATTCCCTGCAGGCTGGCTGTGACAGCCCAGCTGTGCCCCAGGGACTGGCACGAACTAAGGGAAAAGGAAGCCCCAAGTCGCAGCAGAAAAAGGCTGTCACAAGACACTGTGCAAAATGGCTGACTGGGTCAAATTACAAAATGGCCACTGGAGGAAAAGAATATGAACACCAAAAGCTGCTTTATATGAAGTCAGATCCTTGAGCAATCAAAGTCAGCATCATCTACTCAGACCAGCCGTGGCTGTCCAGAGACCAAGACCCATCACCAGCTACCCAATCCTTGCAACTGGGGATGCTGGGGACTGCACCCGGGCCAGATGCCCAACCACTGAGCCATGGCCCCATGATTAGACAAGGAGGTGGGAGGGGTCCCCGTTAACCATGGGTTGGGCCCCAGCAACAATAACAGGCCCCAAGGGCACACAAGAGCAAATGGGGGGAGCAGAGGGAGAGGCATGGTGTAAGGGTCCCGGGTCCTGACATGCTAACAAAGCAGCCCACCACACACAGGCTGCCTGGCCTCAAGCTACCAGCCCTTATGGCCTGCCACCCCTCCCCAGCAGGGGACGTGGTACTGTGACTGCCCCACAGGTCAAGAGCCCCCCCCCCAAAGAAGATGTCACCCTGGAGCCACCCTACTCATTGGAACACCCTGGCCTGCTATCCAAGAGCGCAGAGCTGTGCCTCAACCTGCTATCCCAGAGTGCAGAGCCATGCTGCACACGGCTGTGAGCTACCACATCAGACTGCCCCTGGAAGTGTTGTCCAGATGCCGATCCCTGGCCCCAAGTCCAGGCTGGCCCCATGCCACCACTGCAGTGTCCGCCACCGCATCTGCCGCCACCTGATATCCCCGGGACGTCACATGTCCCACCACCAGTCCAGTTGCTCTTTTTCCCCTGGTCGCCGACCCGAAGAGAAGCTCAGCCACGCGGCCCAAGCACAGGTAGGCCCCAGCAAAGCAGCCACACCGCAGAGCTCCCCTCAAGCCGATGACCACGTGGGACTGCTGAGGAGAGGCAGAGCTGGGCTTTTAAGCCTTCTCAGCCCCTCCCCCTTTCAAGGCCTGTATGTGGCAATTTTGGCACCTAAACCCAGCCTGCCTCTTCTGGCTGGGAGGCAAAGGTACTTCTCCAGCCCAACGGCTGGAACGGCTGTGGGCTGTTTGAACCATGTAAGTCCCAAGTTAGGGAGTAAATGGTTAATATCCCTTTTTCAGTAAGATGAGCAGATAATAAATAAAGATATGTTTTAGCACAACTAAGTGATACAAGCAAACTATAAATCACTAATAAACAAGGATAAGATCAGTGAGACAAACAAGTTGTGGGCCAGAGGTCAGCATTGTCTAGTTATACTGGCAGCCTCTCTCCAAGGTCTCAAGCTGAAGTCTTTCCTATCACCTACTGCCAGATCTTTTGACTGGAGATAGCAGGGATTGATCCTGCGGCCTTCTGCACACCAAGCAGATGTTCTGCCACTGAGCCACAGCCCCTCCCAGGTTAGGCTAAGTTAGCCTGAGCATGTGTCAAGGTCACCCAGCAAGTTTCCCGGGCAGAGTGAGGATCTGAACCTGAGTCTCCCAGATCCTAGCCTGCTACTCTGACCATACCACCACTATGAAACTTATGTGGCAACCTGGGGCCAGTTGCTTTCTCTCATTAACTATCTCACAGGGTTGTTGTGAGGAGAAAAGGAAGGAAGAGAGGAAGAGAGAAGCAAGGATGCTTCTGGGAGTGAGGGAGGCTAAATAATGTTCTTCCATCCAAAATATAGGGAGAGATGCTTTCCCAGGAGGCCCCCTTCCAGTCTGAAGAGAAAGCCAGAAGAAGAGCACGGCCTGCTCGGCCTGCAGGGAGACAGCAGGACATCCCCAACTGTGCACACGCTTCCCAGCCCCTCCTTGGCACTGGCATAAGTCAATCTGGGCCGCCTGCAGTGGGCCTCCCCATGTGGTCCTCGGATTGCCGCACCAACCAAACCCTCCTGTTTTGGGGGAAGAAAGCGCTGTCCAGGCTTGAGCCCCACCAGGCCCAGAGTACACTTCCTGACCTTGCCCCACACAGCACAGCCTCAGCAGCAGTGCCCCCTCCCTGGGTTGGCAGCTGGTGGGCCCCAAGGCAAAAGGGCAGCCTCTGCCTCTGGAAGGAGTGCCCCCTCCCTGTGGGCAGGACAGGACAAGGGAGCCACCAGACCCTGCCACTGCCCTTGGCTCTGGGCAGGAGAGTTTGGTCACCAGAGGAGGAGGGGGGAGATCTGGCCCTTTGGTCTCCCTTCAGGGAAGGGGTGCCACTGCCATTCGCCTGCCCACTGGAGCCCCCACATGAGTGAGTCCCACCTCGTCAACCTCCTCACCTTGGCTGGCACACCTGGCTGTGCGCTCGCCCTTCCTCTTGGCACTGGGGCTGGGTGGGAGGGTCTGGGGTGTCCAAATTGGCTGCTAGGTCAGATGGCAGTGATATTCCTGCTGCTGCCACCGTTCACCAAGGAGGTCTGCTCATCCCCACCACCAAAGCCAGAGCCACCGCTGGAGGGAGGGGGAGGAGGAGGGGTGGAGCAGAGCAGGGCTTTTGGCAAGGGCGGGACGGGCTCAGAAGCTAGCCAGAACACCATTCCGGGGCTTTCCACCCCCAAAATAGCCCCGGTTCTACTCCATCTGCTATCTCTCAGTCTTTTAGGTGCTCATGGCCAGAAACTCTATTTCTTGGCCTTGGACTAGCTGACAGAAACTCATCCCACATTTCCAAAATGAAGGAGGAAAGAGAAAGGCCAACACAATGAGCCTTCATGGCAACACTTCCAGGCATTCTTCTTTCCTACACCAGTGATCTCTCTAGGGGTAATGCTACCATTGCCCTGATCATCCATTGGAGGAGAAAAGTACAACCCAAATTTACTCCAGGTCTTCTTATCCTGTCTCAACAACTACTGCTAAGCATCTAGGGGGAGAGGAAGAAGTGCTTCCTCCTGCCATATAACAATTCATTTGCTACCAAAGTGCTAATGAATCACAAGGAAGCAGTGCCCAGTTGCCCTCCACTTAGCAGCCTACAGTTGCCCCTTGGGAAAGCACTCTTACAATAAGTAAACCAGAGCATTTGGACAGAAAACTAGCTTTCCTGCAGACTGTGCCAGCAGCCAGTACAGACAATAACAACTCAAGCAGGCAAATAACAAACTGGCCAAGTACAATAGTCCTGTGATGTGCAAGAACCACAGCATCATAAATAATAATAATAATAATAGTAGTAGTAGTAGTAGTAGTAGTTATTCTATCTTGAGGCGGCTAACAACAGCTAAAATATTAACAAACATCAATTAAAACATAATACAAATAAAACTAAAAGTAGGTCAAAGTTAAAAAATATTATTGAAGCATGTGTGATCTGAAGCCTAATAGAGAATTCTGGATACAGATTGCATCATTTAAAAATTAAGAACAGTTCATTGCTGTGCACTGTGCTATCATAGCTAGAGTAATAAAGAACAGATCAGGTGAGTTTTGGGGAGACACTGCCATCTAATGAGAAATCCAGTTGTGAAATATTCCTATATATAACTATTTGGCCCAATGTCTTTGACAGCCTATAATTTTTTAATTTAATTTTTTATTTTATATTATTATTAATTTTAATTTGGGTCTTGCTGAAGAAGCCAATATTTGATGCTGACTCCCCAGCTAACTACTGCACCACCTCACTTTGAGCATCTGAAGTATCTGATATAATGCAGTCCTAAACAGACTTACACCCTAGTAAGCCAATTGACTTAAGTTAATTTAAAAGGGTATAACTCCAGGTGCTTTCACAAACACTAAATAACACACTTTCAATCCACTTAAATCTGTGTAGCCTGCTCGCTAGAAGTTGGATTTCTGTACCCCACCAATACCATATTCGACTCTTAACTCTTAATTTAAGGCAGGAAGCTTGCCAGAAGCAGAGTTGACCCAGCTGAGCTCTGAGAAGGAGCAAGGAGTTAGAGCTGCTAGAGGGGTGAGTGTTTTTTATTTACTTTCAACTGAGGTGATTTAGCTGAGAAGGTACTGTATGGGGGACTGTATTTGGGAGTGTGTGGTGAGTTGTGAGTTGTTGCAGAGTCCTGGCTGCTCAGGTTAGGGTGTGAAAGGATGGATTTGAATAGCTGCTGGCCACACCCTCTCCTGAGGGACGCTTCTATTTAAGGCAGGAAGCTTGCAAGTCGGCATCAATGATGTGGGGAAATGCGGTCGTAAGGTCCTGGAGGAGAAATTTAGGCTGCTGAGCAGGAAATTCAAGGCCAGGACCTCCAAGGTAGCCTTCTCAGAAGTGCTACGTGTTCCACTCGCAGGGCCAGAGAGACAGGAACAGATCAGGAGTCTCAATGTGTGGATGAGACGATGGTGTAGGGGAGAAGGGTTCAAGTTTGTTAGGCACTGGGATGCTTTTTGGGACAAGAGGGAGCTGTACAAAAGAGATGGTCTCCACTTGTCCCAAGAAGGAACCAGGCTGCTGGCGCTCAAAATCAAAAAGGTGGCAGAGCAGTTTTTAAACTGAATATTGGGGGAAAGCTGACAGAAGCTGAAAAGTCTCTGGTTCGGGATGGCTCATCTCAAAGAGATGAAGGGGTAGCTGTTACTTTTGTACAAGGAAATAGATTACAATTGTCCACTGAGACTGTGGCTAATGATAGGGACTGCCTGGCAAGGTCTCGAGGCAGCAAGAGGAAGGTTGTGGGCTTAATAAGCATGGGAAACTATAGGTGTTTATACACAAATGCTAGAAGTCTCCGAGGTAAAATCGGGGAGTTGGAATGCTTGGTGTTGGGGGGTAAGAAATAGACGTTGTGGGTATTTCAGAAACTTGGTGGGATGAGGAAAATCAGTGGGATATGGTAATTCCTGGTTATAAATTATATCGGAAGGATAGGGGGGAAGAGTTGGAGGTGGGGTGGCTCTGTATGTCAGAGAGGGTATACAGTCCAGTAAGACTGAGAGGGTAAGAGAATTGGATTCGCTTCTGGAAATGCTATGGGTTGAAATAGTAGGTCCAAAAGGAGGCTTAACAAACTCCCACTGTTATCGCCCACCAGATCAAAAAGTAGAGGAGGATTATAAAATGATGAATGAATTAAAGATAGCGGCTAGATGAAATAACTGTGTTGTAATAGGCGACTTTAATCATACATTGATTGGGTCAATATGAGTTCTAGTCAGGAAAAAGAGATTGAGTTTTTAGACACTCTCAATGACTGTGCTATGGAACAGATGGTCACAGATCCTACCAGGGGAGAGGTGATCCTGGATTTGGCCCTAAGTAACGCCCAAGACTGGTGAGAGATGTAAAAGTGATTGCTCTGCTTGGGAACAGTGACCTTAATGTTATTGAGTTTAAACATTTGCATAAATAGGGACCTGGCAGAGGATGCAGTGAGGCAGGTCACCTCCTGGATGTGGACTGGCCAGTTGGGAAGGGCCTCCAGCAGCACCACCTGGTGCACCAGAGCAGGGTCGGGGTTGGAAGCGGGCAGGGGAAGGCGGCTGAGGGCATCTGCATGGCCCATGGCCTTCCCAGGCCGATGGACAAGTGAGTAGTAGTACCCAGCTAAAAAAATAGACCACTGGAGCACCTGGTGGGAAACCATCTGGGACGTCTGACGATCAGGGCCCAGGAGGGGTTTGTGGTCCATCAACACCTTGAAGGGCCAGCCATACAAATAATGGTGGAACTTTTTGACCCCACCACTATAGCCAGCGCCTCCTTGTCGATCTGGACATAGTTGTGCTCCACCGGCGACAAAGTCCTGGAATAGTACGCGACAGGGACTTCCCGCCTGTCAGCCAGATGGTGGCCCAGAACCGCCCCAATGCCATAGGGCAAGGCATCACAGGCGAGGACCACCGGTAGGGCCTCATTGAAATGGGATAGCACTGCATTGGAAGTTAGCAAGTTGTTGACCGCCCGGAAAGCAGCAGTGTGAGAGGGCCCCCAGGCCCATGGAGTGTTCTTGTTTAACAACCAGTGGAGCAGCTCTGCCACCGCAGCCTCAAGAGGAAGGAAAGAATGATAAAAATTGAGCAGGCCAAGGAAAGCCTGCAGCTCCAACTTGGACATGGGTGGAGAAGCTTCGGTGATTGCCTTTATTTTGTCATCCGTGGGGTGGATGCCCTGGGCATCCACCACAAAGCCCAAGAACTCCACATGCGGCACACCCAGGAGACACTTTTCGCATTTGACCTTCAGTCCGACAGTGTTGAAGCGCTGCAGCACAGCCCAAAGACAGTCGGCGAAGGATTTTGCATCAGCTGCCGCAATCAGCACGTCATCTAAAAACAGCTGCACCCCTGGAATTCCTTTGAGAAGAAAGTCCATGAAACACTGGAATATCCTGGCACCACGCTAACCCCAAATTGCAACTGATTGACCTTAAAAGCCCCTTTATGGGTCACAGTCGTTTGAGCCTCAGCTGTGGCAGCATCAACCGGCAGCTGCTGATAGGCTTGCACCAAGTCCAACTTCCCAAAAATACAGGCACCCGCCAACAAAGCGAGGACATGGCTGACCACTGGTACGGGGTACGCATGGTCTTGGAGCATCTTATTCAGGGTGCATTTGTAGTCCATGCAGATGCGGACATCTCTGTTGGGCTTTACTGGGGTAACCATCGGCGTCTCCCATTGCACATGGGAGATGGGTTCTATCACCCCTGCACCACCAGGTGGTCCAGTTCGGCCTTGATTTTGGGCTTTATTGCCAGCGGGGCCCTCCATCACGAGCAGTTCCAGCCTTTAAACCCGTTGTATTGCACCTGGAACCTGCCCCAGCCCCAGATCGCCACAGGGTTCTTGTTAAACTCCTGTAAAGATAACCCATGTGGTTTCCGCAGGAGGGGTCCCCCCCATGGGCAGAGCGTGTGCAGCGTGGCTGTCGAGATGATGGAGAAAGACAAACCCGTGTCCACCTCCATCCTACAGGGTGACTTCTCTATCAGGACTGTAACGTGCAGTTTATTCAGGCTATCAGGGGGCAGGTTACATACCTCGTGTGGCTTGTGGTGGGCCATGAGGATATGAAGGTCCGACAACTCCTGGTGGATGGACGTCTTCCGGCACTGCCCCCCGGAGCAGCAAACACGGGCGATGTGGCCGTGCTTGTTGCAAGTCCTGCAAATGACATCCCGGAATCGGCAGATCCGGCATTTGTGGGCTTCCCCGCTGCTGGTGAAGGAAGCCGCAGAAGCTGAAGGCTTGCTGGCCGGGGCTGTCGGTTCATTGGGCAGTGGAGCTGCAGGACCTCCTCTTCGTACAAAAGGTCTGAAGCAGGGTTTGCATCGGTGTGATGGACCATCTTGGCGCGTCGATCTTGATGGGACTTTTCATACGTGGCAAGCTTCCCTTAATGCCTTGTCCAGATTCAAGTCGTCCTGGCTGGTCAGTTTTCTACATAGCTTGGGCTCGCGAGGCCCACCAGGAACTGATTCAATAGGGCATCCGCCAGGCTGGGGAACACCATGTTCCGAACATGCACCGCATGGCCGCTCTTCTGAGCCCTGCCAGGAAATCTGAGGCTGACTCGTCTGGGCCCTGATTTCGCGCAGAGAACTCCATGCACTCAACAAATTTTGTTGATTTGGGTTCTAGGTGATCCGTTAGCACCTTCACTAGTACCTCATAGGTTTCTTCCTTCGTCTGCCAAGGTGCAATCAGGTCCTTCAGCAACCGAAAGGCATCAATGCAGCACGAGCTTAGGAGCAGGGCCTTTTTCTTACCAGCATCTGTCACATCATCATACGTGAAGTGGTTCTCCAAGGTCTCCAGCCAGGTCTCCCATTGTTCGGGCTGGGTGACATTGAAGGTGGTAATGTTACCGTGCATTGCGGCCATCTTGGGAACTCCACAAGGCAGGAGGGATCCAGAGGTGATGGGGCGTGATGCTTCGTTGGACTCTTCCAAGTTGGAGAGTGATATTTATTTGTTTGTTTAACTTTTATCCCACCCTCCCACCGAGGCAGCTCAGGGTGGCTTACAAACAATTAAAACCAGTATACAATTTAAAACACAATATTACTACATCTAAGACATGTGGCGCTAGGAGCGATGCAGTGCATGGTGACCAGAGAAAGTGGAGCGGGAAGTGGTGCTCTCAGTGTCGGGGTGTATTGTGGTGCTTGGCTCGTTGGTCGTTGTTCAGGCAGGGACCTTTGTCGCCACTGAAAAGTCCTGAGACTGAGGCAGTGATGTCAGCTCATACTTTATTTGCCATAAACAACAAGACAACTAGCCGGCTCACAGGCTGGCTTATATCCCAGAGCAAAATCCACTCCCAGAACACACCCCACTCAAGTGATAGGCTATTTCTAGTGGGCAAGAGTTCATAGGTCCCGGCTGGGATCCTAGCCCTCTGATCGGCATGCATTAGGATCCGCTTGGGCTATTGTCTCCTGGAGCAAAGCTCGAAGGCTTCGCATGAACACGTGGAGACCTAGCCTCGCACGTGGTCAGGTTTCGATATATTACAGTAGAACCGTTAGCTGCTTTTGATCAGTACTGGCACAGAAAAGCTAGCTGATATGGTCAAGTTCTTTTACACTAATGAATGCATAACACAATCCAAATACCTGGAAGTTAAAGATTTTAAAAATTAAAAATAAAAGCAGATAAATGAGAGGGTTTTATTGTGCATGAGGACATCTAACTACTTTGAGGAAGTAAATTATACAGCTTCAGTCAGCAAATGGCTTGGCTAGACAGGTTATTAGATACAGCTCTTGATCCAGGAATCAGCAGCAGCAGTCTGTGTATAAGCTTTGGCAAGCAATGATCTCTGCCCTCAAGGAAACTATTTACAGTGTTGATCATTTGAGGGGTTACCCTTGAATCTCTCTTTCTTCTTATAACCACTAGTGGTGCGTAGGCAGGACAGAAGCACTATGCACACACAACTCGAGGGAGGTCCCCTTGCACAACATCCTCTTGTGCACATGGAATATATAGACAATGACAGCTAGGAGACAGATTGTCTCATGTGGATCACATTTGTTGGACATGGACAACATTCAGGCACCTAATATTCGTAAAAGAGTCCTTAGCCTAGAAGCAAAGCATAAAAAATGCATCCATAAAAGCTGGAACTCCCTCAGTTAAAAGACTGGATATATGAAATGGTTTTGGCCCAGCACCTAGAAGAGAGTAAGGTAGGCACCAGACGAACCTCAAGGGGGAGGGTATTCCAAAGGCACCATCATTGAAAAAGACCTGTGTCTGTCTCACTTCTTCAAGCAGAGGTATAGAAAACAGGGTTTGGGAAGAGGTGTTTAACAATTGCTACATTTTTCTGGCCTGTGTGGTAAGCAGGAGGTCAGGTGAGATGCTCCTAAAAGGTTTTCTTTCTTTCTTTTCTTTTTTTGACATCTCCATGAACCAACATCATGTGCTGGAATTTCTTTGCAGTAATATCTGCATAATCACTATCCCATTTGCTTAAATTTCAAGCATTATTTCATGAATGGTGGTTCATTTCTTACACTTCCAGTTGTAAAAACACCATAATAGATATTAAATGATGCTTGTTTTTAGACCTGGTATATTCTGTGTTAATGGATCATTTAATGCATGTGTTTTAAAAGCCTCCCAATGCATTGTCCAAAAGACATACTTATGTTCAGCATTATAATTAAATGTGTGCAATGTACTCTAGCACATGCCCAGACTCCCTAGCATTCACTGCATTTAACTGAATTTTGCCCTTTAAAGCAGTGACTCACTGGGAAGCATTTCCATGTTTCAGTTCTTCTGCTATTTGAACATTTGTTTTTTTATTCTGAATATTTCAGCACATCTATTTACCTGGCACTATATTTAGTACCACAGTGCCAAGATGGCATATATAAAGATTCAATTGCAATTCCCATCTGATGTCCCTTCCCTCTCCTTTTTACCCTCTTTTTTATGTCCACACTCTGAATTCAGCACAAAGTTGGTGTGTTTAATTTAAAAAGAAGTAAAACGCTCCTGGAGACGCCTCAGACCACTGCAAATCACCTACTTTATAGAGGCAGTAAAATTGTGTATCGGATTAGAAGTGATGCTGATCTGAAATTTATGATAACTTTTAATGGCATTATAATTTTTTTCCCTGTGCGCTCCATCACGGAATCGTTTGGATGCACAGTGCAGCAAGATGAAATTTGTAAGGGGAGAACATTACACAGGCAAGCACAGAGGAGGGGGAAGGGGGAAAGGAAGACTGTGGAATAATGCAACAGTCCCATTTGGGTTTTACAAATGTGTTTGCTTTCTGCCTTGTATAGGAGCATCTTAGATTGAACCACTGATGTGGTGATGTGTGTTTATCAATGAGAAGGTACCAATTGGATTGCCTGGAACTCTTTCCGTATTGGTATTAGAGCCATATCTGCTGTAAAAATCCCCCACTGTTGTCTCTTGGTTCCACTTTGACCTCAAAAGGTTCAGGGCCATCACCCAGTTTGTTGCTGGCATTCAAGTATGCAGACTTCCATACCAAATGCACAGGCTTCATCAAGTGTGAAGGATGTGTACCTGGAATGTAAAGATCTCATAAGAGTGGTGGGGGGATGCTCCTGCTTGCTAGTTCTGAGTCTCGAAAAAAGGCAATAGGCAAATTCTGCATGTCCACATCCTTTGTGTTTGGTGGGTTGCATGTATATTTTCTATTCTAGTAGGCATCTACACATATAACCCATAAAGTCGGACTTCTCCTTTAAACTTAGGTTCAGTGTAAAATGTTTTGGGAACAGCATGGTTGTGGCTAGGAGGAATTGTGCAGCTGCATAGCATGCTTGGGGCAGGGCCTTGCAGTGTGTGATATATGATTCACTTTAACCGTATGGGGTGGAAGACGTACAGTTTGCTGTGAGTGGTGTGAAAGTAACCATGGGAAAGCTGCAACAAACTGCTCCAAATACGCAGTAATATTTTTTTCTGCTAATAACATGGTAGGAGCAACCACCATGCACGACCAAAGGCTGCACATACATTTCTGATAACAGGTCAGCAAAGCAAGCTTCATGTCCACCAGACCCTATAGCCCTACTTAAAAGGTCTATCAGTGACCATTCCTGAGGCCAACAGCTCTACTGTTTTGTTTTGCTAGAAGACTAATGACATCATTTCAATGTAACCACAGGAACTAGCATTCCCTTCAAAGTCAATACAGTATGGCTTTGTGGTATCAAATCAAGTCACATTCACAGTGTAGGACTACTGTGAGAAATCTGATGGGATTGCTGGACAAGCAGAAGCTGATCACATTGGTGAATCTTCCCTCATGGTAGCCCTCTGTGGTCCCTCAAAAGGCATTGCAGGAGTCAAAGCACCCCCATTAACCAAATGCTACCAGTTGTAGAGGGCTGCAGAGAGGAGGAAGAATTTGTTATTATCAGCCTTGCCTTCCTCTTGCATCAGCAAGGCCAACATAATGCTTTCCTCTTGCACCTCCAAGGCCAACACAATGTCCTGCATCCCATCCCAAAGGTGGCCGGCAGTGGGGCGAGGATTAAAAACCCCACTCCAACACTGATGCTGTGCAATTCCAGATCCATATATAATAAGACCTCAGTCCTTCGTGACTTCCTACTAGAGCAGGATACGGACTTGGCATGCGTGACCGAGACCTGGGTACGAGATGGAGAGACAGTTGCTCTCTCCCAGCTGGCTCCTCCCAGGTTCTCGGTCCTCCACCAATCGTGGACTTTGGGGCAGTGGGGAGGAGTGGCTCTGTTCATTTGGGAGGCTTACTCCTTCAGGGCGCTCCCTGTGCCAAGTCTCACAGGCATTGAGTGTGCCAGTTTCATGTGGGAAGACGGGGAGAGTTTGACTGTTTGGTTGGTGTACCAACCACCCAATGTACTGGCCAATAGCCTGTCATCCCTGGTGGAGGCTCTGTTGGGCTGGGCATTGGAGCACCCTAGACTGATAGTCCTGGGTGACTTCAATGTCCATGCTGATGATGCGTGGCTTCCTCACAGGCCATGGACCTGGTGTCGTCCATGGTGGTGCTGGGACTCTCCCAACATGTAACGGCCCCCACTCACCGAGCTAGTCACATGCTTGATTTGATCTTCACGTTGGGGGTTACAGTGGACCAGATTACTGCAATAGCAGTTCCGTGGTCAGACCACCATGCCCTGAAGGCCCGAGTGAATGTACCACCCCAACCCGGTTTGGGCAGCAAGCGTATTTTAGCTCGCTTGTGGAGCCAAATGGATCCTTTGTGGCTTTAGATCGCTCTTCAGGATCCAATGCCCCTTGGCGGCTCATTGGATGACCTAGTCAAGGATTGGCATGACCACCTCTCGACGGCCATCAACGAGATCACTCCCAGATTCCCTCTGCACCCTCGCACTAGGCTGACTCCCTGGTACACCCAGGAGCTGAGCCTGATGAAGCGAAGACTTAGATGGCTAGAGAGACAGCGGTGGTGTGTTCATGACGAGGCAACAAGAGCATCTTATAGGACATTTATGAGATCCTATGAGGTGGCAGTCAAAGCTGCAAAGAAGGAGTTCTATGCAGCCACAATTGTGTCTGCAAGCTCGTGCCCAGCACAATTGTATAAAATAATTCAGTCTCTAACAGTCCTGCCACAGGGCAGACAAAATAATAGGAAATTGGATATAGGCTGTGAGGCTTTCATGAGCCATTTTGCAGATAAAGTTTTGTTGCTCCGCCGCGATCTTCCTGCCATAGTTGAGACAGTGAGTGAACTCAAGGCTCCATGTGCATCTTCTGGTCCCATTCTGGATTACTTCAGTCCACTCAGCCTAGAGGAAGTTGACAGACTGATCTCAACCGTACGCCCAACCACATGCAGCCTTGATCCATGCCCGTCTTGGCTAATTAAAGCTGGCCACAAGGGGTTCTGAGGGGCTCTTTGGGATATTGTCAACAAGCCTCTTACTGAGGGGCTGTTCCTGGGAGCTCTCAAGGAAGTGATGGTTCGCCCTCTCTTGAAAAAAACCATCCTCGGATCTGGCCAAATTGGCCAATTATCGGCCGGTTTCCACTTTGCCCTATTTGGGAAAATTAATAGAGAGAGCAGTGGCAGTACAGTTGCAGAGCTTTATGGATGTCACTTCCATGCTAGATCCCTTCCAGTCCAGCTTCCGCCCAGGCCATGGGACGGAGACAGCTCTGGTCACCCTCACGGATGACCTCCAGAGGAATCTGGATCAGGGCGGGACGGCAGTGCTGTTGTTGTTGGACCTGTTGGCAGCATTCGACACGGTCAATCACCAGTTACTTTCCCATTGCCTCACCAACATGGGGGTCCAGGGGCTTGCCTTGCAATGGCTCATCTCCTTTCTCCAAGGTTGGGGACAAAGGGTGGCTATTGGGGAGCAGCTGTCCCAAAGGCACCCACTAATTTGTGCTGCAAGGGGCAGTGCTTTCCCTGATTCTATTTAACATCTATATGCACCCCCTTGCCCAGATTGCCTGGAGGCATGGGCTAGGGTGTCACCAATATGCAGATGACACCTAGCTCTATCTGTTGTTGGGCGGCCAGTCTGACCCCACCCCGGAAGACCTGGACCAGGTGTTACAGGATGTGGCTGGATGGCTTAGACTGAGTCAGTTGAAATTGACGAAGACGGAGGTCCTGTGCCTGAATCGGAGCGGTCCAGGGGTAGGGATCCCACTACCAGCCTTCAATGGGGCACTGCTGGTGCCAGCACTGAGACTCAGGAGTTTGGGAGTGCTCCTGGATGCTTCCTTAACAATGGAGACCCAGGTAGCAGCGGCTGTCAAGGCAGCTTTTTACCACCTTCAGCTGTTTAGGCAGTTGGTTCCCTTCCTTGAACACAAGGATCTGGCTTTGGTGAACCACAGGGCCAGCTCGCCCACTAGGCGAGCTAGGCGCTTGCCTAAGGTGCCGGCCCTGCAGGGGCACCAAAATGCCCCTTCCCCCCCAGTGAAAAGCCCCCCTTCCCACCCAGTGCCGGCAGCCCCAGCTTTCCTGGCAAGGCACCCAGAAAAGCCGGCAACGCCACTGGGAGAGAAGGGGCGGGCGTTCTAATCCAGCCCCTTTCCCAGCTCTCCTGGGTGCCTCACAGCTGCGAGGTGCCCAGAACAGCCAATGCCGCCGCTGGGAGGGAAGGGGCGAGGGTTCTAACCCCGCCCCTTCCCCAGCTCTACTGGGCACCTTGCAGCTGCGAGGCACTCAGAAAAGCCGGCACCGCCGCTGGGAGGGAAGGGGCGGGTGTTCTAACCCCACCCCTTCCTCGGCTCTTCTGGGTGCCTCGCAGCTGCGAGGTGCCCAGAAAAGCTGGCGCTGGGCCATCTCCAGGCCCCACCGGGAGGTTGGCATCCCCGGTGGGGTGGACGCCCCAGGCTCTCCTGCCTAGGGCGCCCAGACACCTGGGGCCGGCCCTGGTGATCCACGCAATGGTCACCTCAAGGTTGAACTACTACAACACTCTCTACATGGGGCTGCCCTTGGTGCAACTCCAGAAGCTGTAGCTGGTGCAGAATGCAATGGCCAGGCTATTGATGGGTATCCCTATGTGGGAGCACATCCAGCCTGTGCTAAAGACACTGCACTGGCTGCCAATAGCAAACCGGATTCGCTTCAAGGTGCTGGTTTTGACCTTTAAAGCCCTTTATGGTCAGGGACCTGACTACCTGAGGGACCACCTTTCCCTGCATTTTCCCCAGAGAGCACTGAGATCAGGATCATAAAACCACTTGGCCCTCCTTGGTCCGAAGGATGCCAGGCTGACATCGACTAGGTCCAGGGCATTTTCTTTGGCAGCTCCAGCCTATTGGAACAAGCTCCCTGGTGAGATTAGGGCCCTTCAGGACCTCTCACAGTTCCACAGGGCTGTTAAAATTGAGCTTTTCCAGCAGGCATTTCGATAGGAGCTACACCTTATCAGCTATGCCCTGTGCTGACCTAGAGCTAGAAGCTACCTAGAATGGTATTTACCACTGAACATATTCATGAATGCACTTTATTATACTGTACCGCCACTGATAGATTAACAGTTTTAAATTATGTTTCACGTAATTTTATTGTGATATGTACATTGTTTTATTGGTTTTGTGTAAGCCGCCCTGAGCCTGCCTTGGTGGGGAGGGTGGGGTAAAAGTTGAAATAATAAATAAATAAATAAATAAATAAATAATAGAGATTTAATTCAGTCACCACTGGACTTCCATGTTCCAAGCAAAGCTTGGCTTTTGATTTTGCCTTATCAGAGCACATCTAGCAGATATCTAGCACTTATTAAAATAGCATTCTAAGTGTTCAAGATGCTTCACACATGTTATGTTGTAATCTATACAACAGTCCTGTAAGGAAGGCCAGTATTATTGTTTCCATATTACAAACTGCAGGGACAACTTGTCTAAGGCTTACTAGTGAATTCATGACAAAGGTTAGACATAAGAACATAAGACCATAACAACATAAGAACAACCTGCTGGGTCAGACTAGCTGTGCATCTTACTTCACACAGTGGCTAACCAGTTGCCCTGAAGGGCCTACAACAGAGCATAGAGGCCAACCCCACCATGTTGCCTCCTAGCCCTGAGTTTCAGAAGTTTCCTTCCCCTAGATATGGAGGTTTTCTTTATCCACTATGGCTAGTAGCCATTATGACCCTGTTCTCCATAAATCATTAAAAAAAACATACTTAACCACCAATTGTATTAAAACATTTAAAAATTATTCAAAAAGTTCAGTGGTAAAAATCTCTGCATTTAAACCAGTGATAAAACAATGATCCATTTAAAAAATCAGCAGTATAAAATATTTCACAAAAAGGACAGGCAGATAGCATCATTACAGTACCAACGAAAATACAAAATACTTTAAGCTAAAAATATATGTGAAAAGAAATGGTTTCTGCCTCGCACCTAAACACTAGTAAAGTAGGTGCCAGGCACAATTCAAGCTGCTGGCACTCAAACCTTTGTGCAAGCGAAGGCACATCAACCTCTGTATATTAACAGTGTGACATTTGCTCGTATCATTGTACATACACTGGGAGGCAAAAGGTCAACAAGAAAAGAGGGTGATAACTAGTGCTTAAGAGGAATTACCATAGATTACATAATCAAAGCATGATTGCTATATGCCACTTGATCACTTCTGTACTAACACACACCTTATTTTCTGATTTATGCAAGTAGGTAAGGGAGCCAAAAGCCAGGGGGGCATCTAGCTGGCCATTTTGAAACCAGAATGCTGTATTAGAAAGGTGTTGCTCTGATCCAGCAAGGTAAAAGGTAAAGGCAAAGAAGTCACCTCACTGAATCAGACCAACACCCTTCTCAGGATTTGTTTCTTTTTATTGCTATTTATTCTTGGGATTTAATATTTGAACATTTACTGTTTTGTGGTTCTTTATTGGTTAGCCACCTTGAGACTCAATTTATTGAGAGTGCAGTGATCAAATATTTTAATAAGTAAAATTATAACACCACCTTTACTGCCTGTTAATGATGTTAATGACAGTCTGCTGTGTTTATATCAATATATCTAATTCTGAATGTAGCCAAATCTGTGAATACCTAGGATGATGAAGCCAAATGTTTCTACAAAGTTGAGAAAAGACCCCCGATTTTTTTAAAAAAACTGAAAAAATGCATTGAGGGTTAACCCCCCTCACAAATAATAGAAACAGCACTTATAGCATTAAGAAATTAAGGCCTTCTGCAGTGGCCACTGTGAAGGTTGCTAGGCAACTGCAACAATATTGCCAACCACCATGCCTTGTTTTTTGTCAATAAAAGGTAGGGGGAGAAGGTACTTTCCAGGATGTTTTACACTTTAAAGGAGGACTCATCAGGCAAGTTGCTACCATGTAAGTTGCATGACTCACCTAGGCCATAATGACATCACTTCCTGTCACACTGAAAGTAATGCCAGCACATTGCCAGTGAAATCATTACATTGCCAGCAAGCCCCCCCCAGCATGATGAGCTTCCCACCAGTTGTCAGTTTCTCTGCCCCAATCACAGCAAAGAAAATCAACAGAAAACACCAATCATATAAAGCAAAGAACAGCATCTTTCTCCAAGTAAGCCTGTAGGCTCCTCAATGAATAGTGGGAAGTAAGTTAGTTTAGCCAGGGTTCAGAAGAAACATGCTGAAACAAATGCTGCTAGTAAAGGATCTGTGCATGTGTGTGCCCCACTGATGGACCTCCTGGTGGCACCTGGTATTTTTGGCCACTGTGTGACAGTGTTGGACTGGATGGGCCATTGGGCTGATCCAACATTGTCTTCTCTTATGTTCTTAACTCCCCTTGCTATTTGTTTGAAAGTATCCAGTATCACATCAAGATTCTGGCAGCATGAAAGGATGGAGAGGGAAATCCTTCTCTCTGTTTCTCCATGTGCCTGTTCTACAAGGGAAGGTTTTACTGTCCACTTTCTCCTATCTGCCTAAAGTTTGGTAAGAGGGATCCCTTGCGTACAATCCCTTCTGTCCAGGATGAGAGGGAGAAATTACAAGTGGGACTGTTTTCATTAAAATCAAGATGAACGCCACCCAGATACAAAAACCACCCTGAACTTGTGGTGCAATAACGTTAAGTAATCTGAATAACAATAAAAATGAACAAAACAAACCAAGCCCAAACAAAATTTCTGTGTGCAATCCAACAATTATATTTTATCCTGGTTTCCCTCCAAGGAGCTCAGGGCAATGTACATGGTTTTCCTTCTTGCATCCTCTATTTTATCCTCTCAATAACCCTGGAAGGTAGGTTAGCCTGAGAGAGACAGGAAGGGGGACAGAACTACTGAGCTGCATGGCTAAGTGGAGATTTGAGTGCAGGTTTCCTCAGTCCTAATCCAGCCCTCTAACTACTGCATTAGACTGACTAATAATAGCAATATAACTGACAGTTTAGTACCCTTGCATGTTGCCCCAAATATAAACTTCGGAAACACTAGGCTTTTAAAATCCACTTTTCTTTTAGTCCTGGATAATGAATAATGCAAAGAATAGCAGCATTTTTTATCTGCTATGCAGAGGTTGCTGAGTAATAGCTAGAACTGAAACTCAAAGGAGATCATGAATCTGGGCTCTGTGGAGTATCAAGTAGGGATTCAGACTGTGCATCACTACCAGAATCTGGGCAAAGGAGGAGACCACAAAGGCAATCTCATAAAGGTAACAGGCCAGAACAGGTCAGGGCATATTCACTGACCCCCTATAGGAGCTTCCTCCAGGTCATGCTCACTCAGTAGCCTGGGCAATAAAGGAGGCTTTACTGCAGTAGTTCACCATGACAGGCCATGAAGAGTCTGGGTCTGACAAGTATTCTATTCTACAGGTGCATTGTTTGATCTGTGAATGACTCAAGAAGAAGAAGAAGAAGAAGAAGAAGAAGAAGATTGGATTTATACCCCACCCTTCACTTAGAATCTCAGAGTGGTTTACAAACTTCTTTCCCTTCCCCTCCCCACAACAGACACCCTGTGAGGTAGGTGGGGCTGAGAGAGCTCTGAGAGAAACTGCTCTTTCAGGAACAGCTGTGGCAGAGCTTGTGACTGACCCAAGGTCACATCAGCAGGTGCAAGTGGAAGAGTGGGGAATCAAACCCGGTTCTCCCAGATTAGAGTCTGCACACTTAACCACTACACCAAACTGACTCTCAAGAAATGGGTGGGGCAGCTGTTCACACCTTTGAACCTCTGCTTTGTTTAAACATCTGATACTGTAAGATAATCTTGGCTTCTTGCTTGTGTAAGCAAGTCTTTTGAGGATACAGCAGCCCAAACACTTATCAAAATAACAAACCATTCCATTTCCAAAGTGCTGACCAAGATTTCACATATAAAGCCTTGATTAAAATTGCATTGTAGACATTTGTGAAAGTTAGAACAATTGATATGTTCCTTGATGTTTGCTGAACCACTGATCCATTTCTAAAAATGGGGCAGTTCCTTTAGTCATTGCAGTTATTAACCATATATGTCAAAACTAGGCAAGAAATATAAGGTCATTCATCCATGTTTGTTTTTGGTGCCGTTTTCTCTGCCATCCTGGACCCTCTGGACCCCCACAGGGAAGGTGCAGCAGTTCATCAGCAGAGTGATCCACAAGTGGGAGGCTCAGCTGTTGCCATTGTCTTGAAATGCCCCACATTTTCCAAGTACAGGATGGCCTCAGGCACGTTGCTGTTATCAGGCCTACTCTGAGCTGAAAGATGGAGGAGATGGCGAAGTGCAAGCCTGGGCTTTACTCATTTGCTATTATCAATCTTAATAACAAGAGCCCAATTATCTCTTGTGGGAAAATGAATCGAATGCATTTGCTCAATCAAGAGTTGCCTCTGTTCTCCTTTCTTGGAGAATTAGTCCTATTGATAAGGCCCAGGTGAAGAGTTCCAGAAGCAATTAAAGGGAGTGTTGTACCTCTGCACCATACCTTGATAATATTTCTATTCTCCTCTTTTCACTGCATCTTTATCAAGCCCTGAAATCAAAACTAGGTGCATTTGAGATGGTGCCTCATAAAGGAAAGCTGCACTTTGCACTGACAAAGCCTTGATCCAGCTGCACTTCAATTAACAGAGTGCAGGACTCCTGCACCAGCTGCAGCTGTGTAGATTAAGCTGAGGGAAACCTCAGAACAAGGTGAGAGGATCTGGAGGGGGGTTGTTTAGCTGTTCCCTATCTTTCATGGCTCCTCTACCTCATTGTGCAACTTTTGCTGTGCTTTCTCCTGCCCCTGACAGTCCATTGACCATGGATAGGGTCTTCTGATACTCATCTTCCCGGCAGAAATAATGTATTCAGTGAGCCAATCAGATATGTCAGGCCAGAGCAGACATTGCTTCTTCAATCAGTGAGATTTGAGGCTTAACCTCATCAAAATGTTTTCACAACAAAGGTCAAAATGTATCTGGCTGTAGAAACCCCCCCACCCGGCTTCTGGCCTGATATCTGAGTCCTGGTTCTGGCGCCTATTGATTCACCTAGATGAAACCCTGTAAAGACAACAAATTAAGCACTCACTGATTATTGATTTTCAAAAACGGCTAACAAATCTGGGTTTGATTGTTTTTCTTTTAAAGAAAGTAACTTATCCAGATAAAGAATTTTCATTAAGACAAAGACTCCCTCTTGCACACAGTCAATGATAATTGTGGATCTCAATTACAAGGAATTGGATAATACAAGGTGTGTTCAGAATTTTGAGCCAAATGTACCATGATCACAATTTGTGTTGATTTCAGTGAATGCTGAATGTAACCTTGAGAAATTCATATATAACTATTGAAAGAAATGAACTACATAATTGAAAGGAGAACAATTCGTCTTGTATTCTAATAATGAAGTTGGCCAGATTTTGGGTACTTAACTCTGGAGACTGAAGCTGTGAATGGGCATGACAGACCTTTCTGCAAACTTGAAAAGGCCCTGAGTTTGCAGAAAAAGCTGACATCTTAAAAAAAAAAAAAGATTGCATTGCGGAGTTAAAAAAAATAAATAAATGGAATGTCTGTGGCTTTAAGCGACAGATTCCCTCAGTGGCTGTTGCTAGGCAACCACAGTATCCAAGGCTTAGTTTAGTCAGTTAAAGGCGGGGGGAGGGGGCAGGGACCTTTTTCAGGCCTAATTTAGCCTTTGAGGGAGAATGATTAGGGTTGCCAGTTCCAGGTTGGGAAATTCCTGGAGATTTGTGGTGGAGTCTGAGGGGGGCAGAGTTGGCAGTGGGGAGACCTCAGCTGAATGTAATGCCATAGACCCTCCAAAGTAGTTATTTTCTCCAGGGGGACAGATCTCTGTCATCTGGAGATCAGTTGTAATTCTGGGAGATTTCCAAGTCTCACCTGAAGACTAGCAACCCTAGGCCTGGAAGCAACTTCTGGTTGACTTGATACCACCCAGTTTTCATGACTCAACTAGGCCTGGCCATTTGCTACTGTTGAACAACAGCCAATCTATGAAAGCCAGTGCTGTGTAGTAGTTAAAGCTTCAGAGTAGGGTCTGGGAGACCCAGGTTCAGATACCCATCTTGCTGGGAAGCTCACTGGGTGATTTGGGATACTTTCAGACTAATCTACCTCACAGAGTAGCTGTGCAAATAAAAAGGAGAGAAGCATAATGTAAGCTGCTTTTGTCCCTACTGTGGAGAAAAAATAGGATATAAATGAATCAAATAAATAATAAATATAGCTAAAGATGGGAGGCAGATAAAAGGTAGGTTGGTGAATGGCTGAGAAAGAGAGAGTGAGGCAGAGAAAGGGGGGAGGATATGGGGGTTGCCAGAAGGGTGAAAAGAGGAAATAGTGTGAGGAAGGGAATGCAGGAGAAACTGAGGGTTCCCTATCATGCAAATAGGCCTGGCCCAATGGCTAGTGCCACACAAGTAGACCACAGTTTTCTTAGGCTAGAGGCTAATGGGGGGGGGGGCTTAAGACAGAGGAGCAAGATAAAGGTAGGTTCACAGTTGGGTGGGAAGAAGATATTGCCAGCTCCAGGTTAGGAAATTCCTAGAGATCTAGGGGGTGGAGACTGGGGAGGGTGGAGTTTAAGGAGGGAGGAACCTCAGAGGAGTACAATGCCAAAGACTCTATCCTCCAAAGCAGCCATTTCCTCCATGGGAACTAGGGTTGCCAACCTCCAGGTGTGGCTGGTGATCACCCAGAATTACAACTGTTCTCCAGATGACAGAGATCAGTTCCCCAGGAGAAAATGGCTGCTTAGAGGGTTAACTTTATGAATTTAAACCCTATTGAGGTTGCTTCCCTCTCCAAACCTCCCCCTCTCAAGTCAACAGGAATATCCCATCCTGGAGCTGGCAACCATTAGGTAGAACTGCTCTCTGTAGTTGGGAGATCTGGTGTGATTCCAGGAGATCTCCAGGCCCCACCTGGAGGTTGGAAACCTTAGAAGGAGATAGGGAACATTTAAAAAAAGGGAAGGAGGAAATAGAGCAGGAGGGGAAATGAGATGCCTCCCACAAATCCTGGCAGGTTCCCGCTTGTATGATAGTAATACACATAGGAAGTCGCATAAGATTTGCTCATTCTTTTATGCATACTTATTTCCTTTATAGTATCAAGATTTTACCATATTATGCAATGGCACATAGGATGAACAAAGCTAAGCCTAGCCAACTTCATGCTATCACTTGTGACCCAGCCTAATCTGATTATATAAAATGCAACAGAACCAGGCCACAAGGACACAACCACAAGGGTCCATTGTGGCCTGTCCCTCCATGCACTTGTTCAAGTGGTGAAACAGCCACAGGGGGTGTAGTCATTTGACCCTTGATAAGGCATGGTGGGGGGCAAACACCCTGCCACACTGTGGATCTGATCAGGACTGGGACTTCATGGCACTTTAGAATGATAGCAGCATCCTTGTGGCAGCCCAAAGGACCCTATCACATTTAGTTTGGCCCTTAGGTTAGTTGTCACTAACAGGTTCCACTGGTCCCAATGACAGAAAAGAGCAAGGGTCCAGTAGCGCCTTAAAGACTAACAAAATATGTGGCAAGGTATGAGCTTTCATGACTCACTGCTCACTTCTTCAGCAAGACACAGTCAAAACTAGCTTTTGCTGGATTGGACACCATAACTAGAGCGGTCCAAAAGGACATACTGCAGTGCCAGTTCGAAAATTAAGAAAACCTGGCAGAATGGGAGACCATTTTGCACTTCCTTTGAAGAAAGAGCAGAATTAAAGTTGAGCTACTAAACGCATGATCAAATACATGCTTTGCAGCAAAATTTACAAATGAGAGAGAATGACAATCAAGAGCTGAAAAAATTGATTTAAACACAGAAAAATATTACAAGCAGAAAATGAGAGGGTTAGAAGTAACTGGATCAATAGATTTTAAATGCAGACCGTTACCTACTTTATCCAAATGAAGCTGTTTGCACTTTGACACTGAAGAAATGAGTTGACTTGCTCTTAATTAAAAAAAAAAAACACCTTTGGGTACCTTTTGAGTGTGAGAGGTTCTTCAAGAAGGTAGCTGAGATTTTTTTAAAAAAATGCTGATGGCATGGATGTGGATGTGGCCTTAGTCTGCAGAAGAACTGCCACAACAATTCTAATTGTGTAAAATGTCATAGAGTAAGAAGACAAGATAACATTGTGATACTATCATAGTTTATATGGCAGGAATACTCAGCAGGAGGGGATGTTAAGCAGCTTTCTTCTCATTGGCTCAATTCCCAAAGAATTTCCTATCTCCCAGCTGGTATTCCAGATGTGAAATATCTCTCACCTTGCACAAGGCATGGGTTAAACTGAAATACTACAACCATCTTTTAATGAGAAATTGCTGTTACTGAAGGTTTTTTTCCCTTCCTGAGCACCAGTCATGGGAAGAGGAAGAAAAATGGAGTGCTGCACCAGTCTTATGTAATGGTATTCAGATCCAGTCTGTGTTTGGAAATTTTTGTCTTATGAAACTTTGTTCAGCATTTCTTGGCTAACATGTGGCTGTTCCTTATAGTGAAGAACTATACATCAGTGGAGATCACATGCTTTGCCTGCAGAAGGTTCTAGGATCAGTCCCTAGCATCTCCAGTCTCAAAGAGAAAGGTCTCAGGTAAAAAGGCAGTGCAACTCTCTGAGTTCTAGGGCAGCTGCTGCCAGTCAGAAAAGACATGTGTTTAGTTTGAACAGGAAGCTTGCTCATGTTTTAATGTGCATTCTGTTGCCCCCGAAGGCAGGAATTTCTCAAGTGGATGTTTCCTTGATGTTGGCCATTTTCATTGTCCTAATCTTAAACTGTAACTTGATGCTTATCAAGGGTGGGTTTCTTTGTCTTGGTTTAATGAACAGATACAATCTGAATTTAATTTTAAACAATTTTTTTGTAAAATGCACATGAACATTGAGAGAATACAGGAGATTCAAATATGTGGTGGCGGGGTGTATGTGAGACAAGTAAAAGTAAAAACCTAGAAAATAGCATCCCAATATGGCGCAAATGAGATTGCATCAAAGGAAATCTGGTTTCAAAAACTCCAGATTTCTGCAGTCCTTATCCCATCATGATCATTAGGGGGGCATGGGACTGTTCAGTTCATAACTGCTTGTTGAATCAAGAATATGGCTTCCACCCACTCTGGCTCCAGCTTGCTGGCATAATTATGGATGAGAAAGGGGGTGGAAATGCAATGATGGCTTTCGCACTAACCCACTATGTTCCTGCCAGCAACAGCAAGCCATGCCAGAGTCATCAAAAGAGGAAGCTCTAGTTTTGCAAGTGTGATCCACTGCAGTAATGATGCATGCTTGGGCCACTGTCCTCTTTATTTTTTAGTGAGTGCACTGTTTTTACTAAATTCTCTCTGGCATAAGGATTTCCTGTTTCAGCCCTGCTGTAGCAGCATGAGCAATGAGCTGAATCCTCGTTAACTTTGATTTTAGCAAGCAAGTACATTGCATCACTGAGAATCCTCAAGCAACATATAATCTGGATGACATTTTCTGATGCTGAGAAGGTCTCAGAGCCAGGGGCTGCTTCACCACTTGGACATTCCATCCATATCCATCCTTTCCAATAATAGATAGACGTCAGGGGGACAGTTGAGGTTGTGGTATATATTCCACAATAACAGAGTCCCAGGTTGAAATGCTTGATCACAACCTTGAATGCCTACTTATTCCTTATCTTGTCCACCTGACTCCATCAAGGTTCTGGCCTTGTTTCCTGGCCTGGTTCCTGCCCAAGATTCTTTGATTGGGGTCTCTAGTCAGTGCACCCTTACCACAGGATCAGGCTTTAAGCAAGTAACCTGTTGCTCTCCTGTCCAGGAATACCACCTCCCTGGTTCCCTCTGACCTCTCGGGCCTTACTAGTCAGCTGCCTTCCTGCCCTTTTCTGCCAGCTGCCTCTCCTGCCTCCCCTACCTCCTGCTATGGCCTTTTATTCCCATTTCTCAAACATACCAGCTTTGAGGGTCATATAAATCTTTTCAGGCAAAGCAACTCCTTTCAGTTCATCTAGCTATGAATGGTCTGGGTAGCTTAAAGTGCTAAGGAAGAGAAGTAGTAACACCACTTTGTGGTGTTCATTCTAGAGATTTTTTTAAAGTAAAAGTTCATAGGTCTGTCTCAGTTTTGATTGTTTCATCTAGAGTTTTGCTGGCTCATCTGTTCATTGTCATTGCATACTAATAAGCTTTGAGTAAAGCTAAAGCAAAGCTCTATATTTTCAAGCCATCTATCATATTAAAGCATGCAAACACCCTCTTCTAAAGAAGAAGATGTAGGACTGAGCTCAGCTAACGTAACAAGTGATCAAGGGGCATATATTTCACAAAACTGACAGTAAAAGACCAGTGTATTGGAGATGTAGCTCTACACAAAAGGCAGGCTAAATGGATGTCACTTTGGAAGGCTTTTACTAAAAAGACTGTCTTGATGCTGATTCCATCACATTTTTCACTGCCAATATCTTATTATAGAAATTACCAAGAAACCTCTCTCTAGCTCCAACTTCAGGTCCATGGCTTGGCAAGGTTACATCCAGGCTTCTATCAAACTTGAACCATCCACTACTGCAGAAAAAAGCATGGCAGTAAAGGGGAAAAGAGGAGATTGATCTGTGGTTAAATGTCACTCCCTGATGCGTCACAAACACTGGGGGAAGCATCTGTCCCACAACTCAAGACAGATTCATGCCTCTCCTGAGTGGCAGTTCCAGGTTTCCAGTGCCCCTTTCTAGACTCCATCAACTGCCTCTAGCCACATACTAGACAGGCATGAGAGAAATGTGCTTAATTAATAAACCAATGAACAAATTCCAGAATTCAGTCTGGATTCTGGTAGAACACCAGATCTAAATAGCTTTTCCTCCAATTTCTAGTATAGGAGTCTCTCCATGCAATTGGAAACATTCACATTTTTAAAAAAATGTTTTTATTGAGTTTTTAACATCTTTACATTCATCAACATAAACATTAGTTCCAACTTTCTCTAACAATGACTTGACCGTAAATCAAGTTTTAGCTTGCTAGTCACTATACATCATAAAGCACTCCTTTATTATCACTCCAGTTTGTTGCCTTGGATTGATGTGTGAGGTTGGTATGTTTTCTTTTGTATGTGGTGATGGTCTATAAGTGTAGCCATTTATGGTATATTAGCTTTGTTGGCAATATGTCATTTGTAGCCATGTACTCCAGAACTGGAGCCCATATCCGTACAAATTTAGAGCAGGTTGGCATATTCCTATCGTTCGCTCTATTTAGTGAATCTGTAATTTTGATCATTATGAACTGATCCCATATCTTCTCTTGCCATGTTAATATTGCTGGTGGTGTAGGTGACTTCCAAGCCGCTGCTATGGTCAACCTAACTATCGCAAGTAGAATTGAAGTGAGCACTCTGGTGTCATTATTCATGTCTCCGTCCCAGCAATCCAGTAGGGCCACCTCTGGTCTGTATGGTATCGTCTGTTGTGTGATTGTGCTAATCTGTGTTATTACTTCTTTCCAGAATTTCTGTATTTCTTGGCATTCCCACCAGCAGTCAAGGCAGGTCCCTATATGACCACAGTGTTTCCAACAGGCTGGGTGTATCAATGGGTTCATTCTGTGAATTTGTTGAGGTGTGAGATACCATCTTGTTGTTAATTTAAAGAATTGGAGTCTGATGTTATAGATTGGGGGTTTGTTCGCTGGGGATGCCCATATCTTCTCCCAATCTGGCCTCTGTATGTTCAGGTTAAGTTCCTCTTCCCATTTATTCTGAAATTTGTCTGTGCTGTCCTCCTCCAGTATTGTTTTGTATATCTTTGAGAGTACTCCTTTAGTTGTTTTTTGATAGTTTACAATTATTTTTTCCAAGTTTGTTAGATTTCGCTGAAAGATCCCTGAGTCCCCTAGCTGTTCTGTTAGGTCTCAAAGCTGTAGATATTGATTTAAACATTCACATAATCAGAAGATTTCAGATGTTATGACCCCCTGAAGCCCCACTCCATGGAAATATTTTAGCAGTCATTTAAATTGCCAAGGTGATGCTTCAGTGCGAACTTTGTACTCAAACTTTCCCCTACTTTAGAGTTTCCATATTCAGTGGGGAAACAAGAAAGTGACACCTGGCACCTTTGAAAAACTAAGAGGGCACAAATCATTAAGGCTAATATAGCTAGACTGAGATAAAAAGCAAATTTAACCCCTTCCTTGCGATCATAGCTTTTCTTTCCCTTTCTTACAGAGCAAACTACAGAGTGATCAAAGAACACATCCATGTTGCAGCACCCTCCTCTTTGACTCTGAAAGCACTAGGGATGGGCACAAACCAGCTCACTAATGCATGATGAATTTGGGGCAGTTTGTGGTTCGTGAAGCAATGTTTATGAACTTAAGAGCTGCCACAAACTGAAACAAGTTGCAAAAATTCAGTTCATGCCCATCCCTAGAAAGTGCGTGCACACACACACACCTTACATTTTAAACTAATAGCTGTCTTAGGGCTTAAAGACCAATGATACAACCCCCTGAATAAGTAAACCAATGTGTCATATAAGAATATTTTTGCCTGCTCCTATCCTACTCTAGTTCATTAACAATATGCTGAAGAGCATTGGCCCAACTCTAAATCTTAGGGACACCCTACTGTTAGATATTTGGCATGTTGAAAATCAACCATTTATTCTTACTCTGAGCTAGTTTTTAATCCATGGCAGCACTTTGCTTCTCACACCATGACTACTTAGTTTCCTTTAATAGCCTCTTGGGAGGGAATCTGTCAAAGGAGTCTTGAAGAAAAGCATAGATAAATTATATCAACACATTCTCTTTTGCTTATTATTTTTACACACTTAAATAAGTCTTCTAGGCTGCCGTGGAATCATTATCTTGAAGGGAAGATGTCTTGATTTGTCCCTGTGGTACTATGTTTATCTAAATGATTTTGAAGTCTTTCTAGTTATTGTTTCACCTCAATTAACTGATACTAAAATAATCCTTCTTGGCATTATTGGTCTCCAATACCGTCATTTGCTACTTTTAGTTCTCCATCATACCTGCTGGCTTTTCATTAATACTGTAACATACAGTGGGCTTCCACATGCCCTCCAAGCACAATCAAGGCATTAAAACCCAAAAGAGCTGCATTCCATATAGCTTCTCCCGTAAATTGGTGGTCGTTTCTTGGTATCCAAGTTGCATCAAGAGAATATGGTTGTTCCCCACTTCCACAGTTTCTTTCCCCTAGCTTCCCCCCAAAGCCCAGCCTAAACACCCTCCTGGAGTATTTTCATTCATATACTCATTAGATATATGAGAGCCAGTTTGGTGTAGTGGTTAAGTGCGTGGACTCTAATCTGGGAGAACTGGGTTTGATTCCCCACTCCTCCACTTGCACCTGGCTGGATGACCTTGGGTAAGTCATAGTTCTGGCACAGCTGTCCTTGAAAAAGAACAGTCTCTGTCAGAGCTCTCTCAGCCCCACCTACCTTACAGGGTGTCTGTTGTGGGGAGGGAAAGGGAAAGGAGTTTGTAAGCTGCTCTGAGACTCCTTTGGGTAGTGAAAGGCAGGATATAAATCCAGTCTCTTCTTCTTTTCTAAAGGACATGATGAAGGAGTGGGGGGTATTCTCTCAATTCAACATTTACTTCCCTGCACCTATTCTCCTTAGTTCAGCCTCAATATTGGGAGACCTTGGCTAGGAAAAAAAGCATGTGTAAAGAGAGACCATGCATCCTTTTTGCTGTTAAAATTGGGGGTCCTCTCATTCTATATGATGGGAGAAACTCATGAAACTGCCATCATCACATAGAATTTGGTCATGAATCTAGACAGAAAAGGGACTAAATGAGGACCAGTAAACAGGAAAAATAGTAGAATCATTGGATAATTCCTTGCTTAAGTTTCAGATCTATGGAGGAACTGCTTCCTAATGGTAGAGTCATAGTGAATTCCATCAGGCTCTGGAGTAAATGAATGCAAGCACTGGCAGTCCAGAAGAAATGTTAGAAAACAATTTATGTCAGGAATCTGGATGACAGTATGTCAGGACCATGGATAGAGCATTGGCACTGAGTGCAGGACTCATAGCAACTGAACTTCAAAATAATGTTATGACTTAAGTCCCACCTCTTTAGCAAAAATGAACTCTTTGTCAATGTGCTATCATTCTGGCCTGAGTCTGTACACTCTAACAATGTCAGTAATCATTTTTCTGCATGCCACTTTTGGGCATGAAAGGGGAATGCTGGGTTCTGGTATCTAGAGTTGTTTGGAAGAGACACAAATCCACAGGTTGGTGATGAATGGAGCAAAATCTGTGGGGCTGATTCTGCCTTTTCTTCAGTGAAGAAATCCACAAAAGTGATTGCCTTCTTCATATGGTCCACTGTATGTAAGGCCATATGTTTCTCTAGGCTCCTTCTCTGAAGAGGAACTTCTCAAATCCATAATGCTATAATTAGCCCCTCCTTATCACTGTCCTTTTTACACTTTCGTTGGTTAATTTACTCTAGTTCCTCTGCTAGATCTTTAGATTTCATTCAGATGCTACTAGCCTTCACGTCAAACAAAAAGTAGGTTGATACAAGGATCTGAATTGGAAGAAGCCTTCTGATATTATGGAGCTCTTAGCAAGAACATCACAAGGTCTAATGGCTGGAAGTTAGAAATCAGAGTGCCAAATTAGTAAGGATGCACAATGGGAGTAATTAACCATTGGGAAATTTCCCATAGGAAGAGATAAGTTCCTTATTGCTTGAATATTTCAAATCTGAGTGGATGTTTTCCTAAAAGAACTGGTCTCATTAACTGCAGATTACTGCCCTTGGCAGATTCACTTGTGGAGAAGCAAAGAATGATTCTTTCCACTACAGGGATCACTGGGTACATTTCCACTGTCTGCAGAAGGCCAGTCCCATTTTTGGCTTTTACATTCATAGGCTATATGCCCAGGAGATGCAAAGTGGCTAACACCATAACTAATAAAGCTGGCTGCTTTAAACAAGCATTTCAATGAAATTTTATCCAGAGTTGAAAAGAATTAAACTACACAACTGCTTGCAATGGTAAGATTCAGTGTTGCAGATTTACCTCAACCAGCCCTGCTTACAGGGACTGGGTGGGGTGGGGGGAGAGTTCATCTTAAACTTGCCTGGGAGGGGCTATGACTCATTGGCAAAAAACATATTGTGTATGCAGAAGGTCTCAAGGTCAATATCTGCTATTTCCAGGTAACATCTGAAATCCCAGAGAGCCACTGCCAGTCAAAGTAAACTATGTTGAGTTAGATGTACCAATTGTATGACCAAAAAGTCACCTGCATCTTGATGATGTGTCAGCTTTCACATTGCAGTTCACATTGCACATAATTAGATTTAAAAGTCAGGGTTTGAGAGCTGAGATTTCCATCTCAGGTATGATTCTGGGGTTGAGCAACTATAGCTATTCTTGGAACTATTTTATTGAAATTTAGCAATTTGTGTTCTGAATGGATTCAATGTTCTGTTTCACAATTGCCTAGCACAATATGTAGTCCCATAAAGGCTCATTTCCCCACAGCTGACTTTGGTACTCATGCTGAAACAGCACAATGTTTGGTGGGTCACTGCTGGGTCACAGCCATAGTCTTCAAACATGATCTCCAAAGCCCTCACAGCTGTGATCATACCTGCACAAATCTACGCGCTGATGTCCCCTATGGTGGGCAGCTGCCCCATACTGGAGGAGACAGGAGCAACTTCAGGCATAACTGGGACATCATTGTCTGCACTGCATCTCAGGCACTGTTGTTGCAGCAGTATCCTATACTGTATTTTTCTTCTTTAATCATATCCCATGCTTTGACAGTGGGGTGAATGCAAATTTATCACAGTGTGCATGTGACCCCTTGGGAAATGCATTGCCTGCAACTTCCTTTCAAGTGGTGAGGAGGAAAATGTTACCACATATCTGCTGCTTGATTCAAAGTCTGGAAAAGGTGAGTATGGTGAAAAAATTCCCATAGGAGTACTCTAATTTGAAGAGCTGTTATTAAGGTTAAGGGCAGGACATTTACAAACTTTTTGGAGGGAAGGCAGAATAGAAGTGTCAGGTGTAAATAAGTTTTTTTGTTATTCAGTTGCACAGTCAAGTCTGACTCTTTGCAACCCCATCAACCACATCACACCAGGCCCTCCTGTCCTCCATTGTCCTCCGGAGTGTGCTCAACATCATGTTTGTTGCATCGATAACACTGTCTAACCATCTCATCCTTTGTCGTCCCCTTCTTCTTTTACCTTCAGTCTTTCCCAGCATCAAGGTCTTCTCCAGTGAGTGCTCCCTATGATTCGGTGGCCAAAGTATTTGAACTTCAGGTTCAGTATCTGGCCTTCCAGGGAACAGTCAGGGATGATTTCTTTTAGGATTGACTGATCTGATCACCTTGCAGTCCAAGAGTCTTCTCCAGCACCATAATTCAAAAGTATCTATTCTTCGGCACTCAGCCTTCCTTATGGTCCAACTCTCACAGCCATACATTACTACTGGGAATACCATTCCTTTGACTATACAGACTTTTGTTGGCAGACTTTTTATCATGCTGTCTAGGTTTGCCATAGCTTTCCTCCCCAGGAGCAGGTGTCTTTTAATTTCATGGCTGTAGTCACCATCTGCAGTGATCTTGGATCCCAGGAACGTGAAGTCTGTCACTGCTTCCATGACTTCCCCTTCTATTTGCTAAGGAGTGATGGGGCCAGATGCCATGATCTTCGGGGGGGTTTTATGTTGAGTTTCAAGCCAACTTTTGTGCTCTCCTTTTTCAGTCTCTGCAAGAGGCTCTTTAAGTCCTCTTCACTTTCTGCCATTAATGTAAATAAGTAGCTTGCTTAATTTGTGGCCTTGAATCCAAGGTGAAAAGGCAGGACACAAACACACATTTATATATTTTTTCAATAAATAAAAGCATCTATTGCTGACTCAGTCACAAGAGTAGATACAGCTAGAGAAGCTTCTTTCCAACCACTTTCCTATCCACCCTCAGCAGCACATTCCTCTTCTGCTGCTTTTAAGACTCCAATAAGATTTCCAGGATCAGATTGCTGGAAAACATAAAAACAGAGGCTCCAAGCTCAAGCACAACACTGAGTCAAGGTTGCACTGTAGGTTAGAGTCTGAGCCTGGAGTTACTGAATATGGGTATATATTTATTTAGAAAATTGATATGCTACCTCTCCAGAGATCTTCTTGAGGTACCTCAAGGCTGAAGAGACAACAGAAGCAGGCAAGATAAACTTTAGTTAAAACTCTGAGCAGAAGGAACAGGTCGGGTTTGATCCAGTGGCACACTGCTCAGACACCAATACCTTTACACAAGCAGTCATGCTTATTGAGGTTACATCCATGTTTGGCAGGACAGCCCAGCCAATCAGGGCTCTCTGGTACATGTCCATGAGGTTTTATCTACTGTATCATTATCCCATCCTTCTTTCAAGGAGCTCAAGGTGGTACACATGTTCTGCCATTTGCATTTTATCCTCACAACAACCATGTGAGATACGGTAAGCTGAAAGAAGTAAACTGTGACTCATGAAAGCTCAAATGTTGTCCATCTTTAAAGTGCCACTGGACTTTGGCTTTATTTTGAAAAAGAATGACTTGCCCAAACTCACCCAGTAGTTTCCATGACTGAGTATGGATTGGAGGTCTACTCAGTTCTATTCTGACACCATAACCGCTACACTGCACTCTTTGGAGATTATGTTGGCCCCTGGGGATTATGTTGGCCCCTTTCGCACATTGCAAACCACAATCAAATGCAGAATCACGTGAACACAGGAATCTGCCTGAGAAGAAAGGAGGTACCTTCGAAAGAAGAAATGATAAACAGGCTACCTGAAACTGCTGAGATGGATAAATTAACTTTGTTGTTGAGAGGACAAAAGGAGGAAACCTTTGAAAATACATGGTCAAGATTTTACAGCTGGATTGAAGAATACAAGAAATAAACTGTGTGGACCGAACCAGAGGATAATAAGAACATTTATAATATTCACAATAATAAGTGCAAAAGATATATTCAACTGTATAAGGTGTAAAACCTGATTTTTAAACAAGAGTTGTATGAGAAATCTAACATATATAATCTAAAGAGATAGACTAATATCCCCCCCTTTTTGTATCTATGTTTATTTGTGTTTTGTGTTTATGTTTGTTGTTGTTTTTTGTAGGTTAGTTATAAAATAAAATTGTATTTTAAAAAAAACACATGAATCTGCCTTATGCGGAGTCAAACTGTTGGTCTATCAAGGTCAGTATTGTCTGCTTTAACTGGCAGCAGCTCACCTGAGTCTCAGGTAGAGCTGCCTTCCACGATCACCTACCATGTGATCCTTTAAATTAGAGATCCCACAGACTGAATTTGAGACTTTCCTCGTGCAAATCAGATTCTGTACCACCCAGCCATGGCCCCTGATCAAACCAAGTGTGCATAAATATGTTGGATTGTGGCCACCACGTTTAATGTGGGCAACACTCGTGAAGCAGTTTTGCTTATGTGAGAATGCCATGTGCATGTGCATTGTGAGTAAACTCCCAGGCACCACACTTACTCCAGACCTTTTGATGGCTGGCCGCTCAGGGCTTGCTCGTGATCTCTGCTCTTGGCCTTAAACCTCTTCAGCATTCTTCCCGATGGCTCAAAGCCCAGTGCTCATCATCTGTCTGGGTTTTATTTTGCTGCTGTATTAGGCAGCCACCCAGCCACCAGACTGGCTCATCCACAGCAAGTTCTTGGAGAAGCTAAAAAAAACCCCACCACCCTACACTTGGTTTCCATTCTTTTTCGCCTTGCGCTCTCAGAAGGAAAGAGAGAGCGAAAGGGAACGCATTCAAGTGGAAATGGTTGGAGTGCACTTAGAGGAATTTAGCCAAAAGGAAAAGGATAGATGGTGGTGGCTTTTTAATTTTTTTATTCCCTCAAAAAATCCTCTAGAAGTTAAAACTGTTTTAATCAGCTGAAAAACATACGTGGGCTTTACAGCTCCGAGACAGCTTGCACAGGCGCCGATAAATGCCTATCGCTCATTTGCATACGCTAACAGCTACACTTTAATCAGCCTCCTAATCCCTGATGGTATTAATGAATTTTTTTATGCTCTCTCTCTCACACACACACAACCCCCTCCCCTTTTTTTAGTATCATGTTTGCTAATTCAAAAATGATCAGCGGCTTCTGTGTGCCTTTTTTTATGCAGGAAATAATGGGTGAGCTCCGTACTCCTGTTATCCCACTCTCACAAATAATTAAGACTACAAAGGGTACAAATCAGTCTGAATGCACTGCACAAAGGCACAAGCTATGCAAAGGCCCCTCTTTCTCTCTCTCTCTCTCTCTCTCTCCCCCCCTTCATTTATTCTTCTCTTCTGACAAGAGGTGGGTAAGAAAGATACTCAGCAAACTGACAAACTGGTTGCTCCCAAATATCAAAAACATACGAGCTATTTTAAGCACTGATGCTGAGGGACTGGTTACATTTGTTTCCTTCATCAGTGTCTCCTCAATTTGTTATTTTGAATGGCTCTTTGGAGGCACAAAAATATCAAGTGAATGACCTTCCAAGGCAAGATTTCTCCTCCTTTCTGCTCTGTTCTTCAGAGGGAAAGACTGGAGCACAAAGATTTACAGCATGATGATAATGCATACTTACTTGGGAGTAAGTCCCAGTGAAGTGTGTTTACAATTGTGGCCTCAGGGAGAGAGCGACCAGGGAACATTTTAATGTGCAGGTCGCCAAGGAAAGGAATAAGGACAGGACCTGTTCTTCACCTCCTGTGAAGAACTCTGTAAGCAAGATCTTAAGAGAAAACTAAATTGTTATGATCCTTTCTCTAGAAGCAACCCTTCTGCAAGGGAAATGAGTTTTCAATTCCATGTTATACCACAGTGAATTTTGAGAAGATAGTCCAATATATTTAGAAGCATCTGTTGCCAGCACTGAGCACTGCATCATACAGGCTGCTTGTCCCTGAAACTGATCCCATCTATGGTGACAATGAGCAGAGATACGCATGATCAGAACATCTGACACATATGGGCTGTGGGTGTCGTATGAGGCCTGGATATACATCTGGCCTTATAACATCACCATACATATGTGTCTGGTCTTTTCAGGATTTAAAGAGTTGGCATGATCTACATATCTACCTTTTCTCCTGAACACATAATTGGCAGAAGAAGGGTAAGAGTAATCTGGTCTATGTTCTTGCTACACATGTGGAACTCCATAAATACAGTAGGTGGCATATCAATTGTTCCAGTTTTTGTGGGTTTTTCAACTGTGCCATGTTCATAAGAGTCTGCTGTATGTAGGGAATGTCAGCAAACTCTTTCATTTGTAGTGGAGGCAATCTATCTACATAACCAACTATTGAGCAAAGATCTACCCTCATTGTATCAGAGCCCATAAACCCAACACACAGAGATTTAGGCTGTGGTCACACGCACCAGTTAAAGCGGAGGGGAAGTGAGGCTATTTCCTCCAGAGGAATTTGACACACAGTTGCAAGATCACACAGCCCTTTGAAGCTGTGGGCTTAGCCCATCATTGTGTGATCAGGCACAACTGGGGGTGAGTCATTTTTTCTTTGCCGTTTGTTTCCCTTGTACATAAACAAGGATTCACACCTCCACACTGAGGCCCCCCTATGGAGTATGCAATGATGTGCATACTGCAAAGGGGGGGAAACAAAGGCACAGAGTCAGGATGGCCTGATCTGACCAACCCAATAGCATGAGACCATGCTTAAGCAATCAGACAGGGGAAGGTCCATCCGTGTTCCATAGCAACCTGTTTACAACCAGAATTTTCCTGGTGTTTTTTAACTCTGCTTCTGTGGCAGAGTAGCACAGGTTGCTGATGACTGTAGGATGCTTCCCAGATGTTGCTGTCTGATCGCTCCTTTTAGATCCATCAGGCATTTGCACCTATCTCAGATCTAAAGGAGCATGTGATCGCAGCCTTATTTGGGTTTCTATCACATGATCAAAACAAGTGATGAGATCTCTGCTTATACTCATGATTACCTAGTGAGGAAGTTTGGGCTGAGACAGTGACTTGCCCAAAGACTTCCAGTAGGTTTAATCACTGAACAAAAGTCTGCATCTAACTGTAACTCAGCATTTTCTCTACCAGGTCTCTAAGTAATATTCATTTAACAAACGGATATCCTTCTGGGCAAAGTATGGACCAGACTAAAAGAATTTATCAGGTTGCTGGAAATCAAACCACATTGTGAAGTCATTGTTTAATATGGAATACATACACAACAACAAATCCCTCATGCCTCTTGAAATGGCTATCAAATGACAAAAGAAACCACCTACTGGAAGAGGAAGTATACGTGAGTGCCTGTCAAGCATGAACAGTTCCCAAAAAATTCTATAAGAAATAAGAAACCAGATCCACTTTTGTAAGAAATCATTCATGGATGGCTTACCAACAGCAAAATGCAACTCTGTTCCAGCAAATATTTGTATTTGTGTTCAGTGGTTTAAAAATGAAGACATCTAATTCTCAACATGGCCAAATTTGTAGAAACTTAAATCCAAAGTCTGGAGCCACGAACAGACAAGACTTTCCACAAGCCTCAAAAATGTTATAGGCAATGGGGGGGTGTATGTGTGCTCAAAACCGCTCTGGCCTTTAAGACAGAACTCATCAGGGCCAGACCTGTCAGCAATCAACTGGGCAATCTGCTACCATGCAACTTGCATGAGTTAATTAGGACTACATGGGACAATAACCTGATTCAGCATAAGGTAGTTTCAGACAGACAGTATGGCATGGTGGTTGAACTATGACCTGGGATAACCAGATTTGAATACCCTAGGCTGCTTCTGCATCTAGCAGGAAGTTGGACTAGATGGCCTGTATGGCCCCTTCCAACTCTGTGATGCTATGATTCTATGTCTCTGCCATGTAAGCTCAGCAGGTGATATTGGGCCCCTCACATTCTTTCACAATCTTTACACCCTCTTACGGGGTTGTTATTGTAAGGACAGTGGGGAGAGTGATCTGATGCAGGCTCACCAACTCCAGGTTGAGAAATTCCTGAAGGTTTGGGGGTGGATCCTTGGGAGAGATCTCAGTGCTATAGTATCCACCCTCCAAAGCAGCCACTTTCTCCATGGAAACTGGTCTCTATATTCGAGAGGTCAGTTGTAATTCCAGGAGATATCCAAGCCTCACCTGGAGATCGGCAACACTATGTGATGTTGTTTTGGGTCCCCCATTGTGAAGAAAATCAGGGTATAAATAAAAATATAAAATAAGTTTAATATGTTATATTTCTGAATTTCTTTTCTAGGTAGGTCTGAGGGTTCTTTTACATAGCAATCAGGTGATCCGGTAGAACCCAGCATTGCTTGCTTTGCCATGTTTGTGAAAAACTTTGCAGTTTGCAGACAAAACCACTCACATTTGCTTTGATTTGGACTCTAGGTTGAATGTTCCACTAACTTAGAATATTACATTAGCATTCTTACCATGGTTGCTTGGATCATTTTCCATTCTTACACCCTGTGGATAGCTGGTAGGGTGTTTTGAGAGATGCAGATGACTACCTTTATATTTGACCCTTACCTACCATTGATGACATCTAGCCAAAAACAAGCAACCAGTTTGGCCATGAGAGTGGTAACTGATCACTTCTCAGGAAATCTGCCCTCAAATTCTGTGTCCAGTGATTGGACAGTTGCAAATATTCCCTTCTTGGGCAAGGAGAATGTGTGGGTGGTAAAGGCCTAGCTTCAAACATTTGTAGATGATAATATTCTGGACTCTGGCTTTCAAGTCTGAACTAGCCTTTCTTGGTCTAGTGGAAACCAATAGAGGTACCCCAACTCTGCTGAATGTCCTGGATCTGTTTTGATCTCACACCCATAATATTTTTATGTATCATCTAGTGATATTGGAGGTGTAGTTCCTCTCCAGCCTGGCCTATTGAACTAACAAGGCAGAGACAGAGGATTCTTTCTCTACACTATGGTGTTGATGCTATGGGTGTCATTTGACACTCTTACATAAATCATCATCCCCCATAACCCCTCCCCTAGGGAAGCTGGGGAGCTGGAATATTTTCTGCCATCTTATATAGGCTAGAGCCTTATAACATTGTTATAATGGGCTACGGAAATTGGCTGCCATCATTAACAGCAATATGAATCACTAGCACTTTATATTGTTAAATGGGTTGTTTAATTGTTTTAACTGTTTTAATTGTTTAATGTATTGAGTATTTTATGTACGCCACCCTGAGCCGGCTATGGCTGGGAGGGCGGGATATAAGTATGATTAAATAAATAAATAAATAAATAAATAAATAATTTTCTGCTATCAAAAAAGATGTTGTTTTATGTACTGGTATTTATTGGATTATTTTAACCTAGTTTTAAATTGAGATTGCATTTTTATTTGGTTGTAAGCCGCCCTGAGCCCTATTCTAGGGAAGGGCAGCCTAGTAAATTGAATTTAATAATAATAATAAATAAATAAATAAATACTGCATGATTCCATTTTGTTCTCCATGCAATCAATACCTACATGAGACCACTTGGAGGAGACCATTCAGAGATTTGAAGCAGATGTCATTCATGTGAATAACACCTAGAGCTATTTCTCCTTCTCATCTAGTCAATGTAGGTCAGTGGATGTTCCAAGTCAGTGACGAGTAGGAATGGGCATGAACTGGCTCACAAATGTAAGTTTATGATGAATTTTGGCTGGTCTGTAGTTTGCTAACTGCAGCTCGTTAAGTGAAAGAGCCTCCACAAACTTCCATGAATTTTCAACGAGTTCATGGCAGTTTGTGACAGTTCATGAATGCAAAAAGCAAGGGTTTAAATGGCTCAGAGCCATTTAAATCCTTGCTTTCTCCTCCCCATCACTTCACAGGAAGAACCCCTGCTTTCTGCTCCCTGCCCAAAGTGGTGGGGAGCAGAAAGCAGGGGTCATAAACGACTATGAACCGGTTCAGTTCGCAAACCAAACTGCAAAAATGTGGTTAGTGTCCATTCCTAGATCCAATTGGAGCATGCATTAAGAACATAAGAGAAGCCAATGTTGGATCAGGCCAATGGCCCATCCGGTCCAACATTTTGTCACACAGTGACCAAAAATACATTGAAAGTCTATTATTTAGTGTGTGTGACCACAGCCTAAAAAAATTGAACACATACCATTCTCAGCTTTTAATTCAGTGGTTTGGATTCAGACTAAAATTTTTGCTAACAGAAGAGGATATATAATTACTGCCAATTTCCCCTTCCTGCTACAGACTGCCAGTTTGCCCCCTTGCAATTCTTGAGAGTCCTCTGTTCCCCAGAAGCAGTACTTGGAGGAGTCAATGGACTGCAGTGAGAGGCAGGAAAACAGGAAAGTTTTGTTCTGCTAATCAAAGTGCCTCCTGTTAATGTAAATATTAGACTGGTTCTAACCCACAGATTTCTGTTTAAAGGTGTCAGGGAGAGTTATCACAGAGCTTAGACCAAAGTTCAAGTCCAGTGGCACCTTTAAGACCAACAAAGAACTTAGACCAATTATTCTTTCACAGTCTAAATGGGTTGTTGTAAAGATAAAATGGAAGAGGGGACAGCTATGTGTGCTATGCTGGGAGAAAGGCTGGGATAGAAATTGCACTAAAATAACTGTAGCATGCAGTTCCAGCCTGTCTTTCTTAAAAGAAAATCCCCCTCTACTGAAGCTAGTTGTTGGGATGGCAAGGAAACCTTTCCGGGAAGCAATTAGGAGGCAGCAACCAGAGCAGCAGTACATGTTTTAATGGGGGAGAAAACGTTGGACCAGAGGGAAGAGCTGCAGCATGGAGCAGCATGGAGAAGGGTTAGCAAAGCTCAACAACAGGAAGGGGAAAAGGCTGCCTCTCCTCACCAGGACCACCCAAAACATCATTCCACCTCACCAGTGAAATTGCATAAGCAGCAGCCCCAGCTGAAATAAAAAATATCACTTTGTGACCTAAATAAAAGTCCGTTTTTCAAAGTGTTCATGTGCAGGAAGCCATTTATGCCATAATTCTTGGAATGAAGTATTGAAAGCTGCAGGCCTTGTCAGCTCCTTACAGGTTAAAAAAGAAATACAACGCAGTATGTGAAATCAGAAATGATTGTCAGAGTGGTGGACACATGGGCTCGTCTGAGGATTAGCCTGTATTATGGATTCATTCTATTAACAGTTTTTGAAAATAGCTTTGTTAAAGAACTGGCATACATTGCCTGATATCTATTTAACAAAGAAAATTAAACAGGGTCATGTTACCCATCTATTTCCAAAACAGAAATTCTGCTCACATTATCCAGCTCATTGTGAAAATAGCACCTACTGGTGATACCTCACTGTAGATTTTCCAGGGCAACTCTGAGAGAGTTATCAGCTCCTATATGAAATTGGGCATAGTGGACCAACAATCCAAAATGTCCTCTTGATTTGCACTTTCAGGCTGTGTTCACATACACTAAATAATCCATTTTCAATTCACTTTCAGTGCACTTTCCAACTGGATTTTACTATGTGAACTGACAAAATCCAGTTGGAAAGTGCATTGAAAGTGGATTATTTAGTCTGTGTGACTGCAACCCAATGTGTTTCAGATCTGGGCTTTTTATTTAGAGGAGAGGGACTTCAGGAATGATGTCACAGAACTATGACAGTGACAAAGAATGTGTGAACTAAAGTGTAGATATTAAAGGTCATGCATTGCAGTGCTCAACACACTGGGCCCAATCCAGGGAAAGCTAATTGTTACTAACTTGTCCTATGGATTTCCAGAGGACTGAAGCACAGCAGACCTTGCAATATGATGGGAATACATCCTGTTGAATTCTGTAACACTTCCTTCTGAGTAGACAGAAACAGGACTGAGCTATAGTTTTCTCTGAGATTACACCCATCAATTTGTATATAAGCCCACTGTTTTTTCAGATAACTTGCATCCATGTAACAGTGCCATCTTAAGAACATTTTCCTGGGAGTAAGCCACATTGGATAGACTTGAGTAGGATTCTGAATACACCTGCTTAGGCTGGCTATGGAAGTATAGTTAGCAAGGATCACAAGCTAAGTAGAGGCTGTGTTGTGTAGCAGCTAAAATATGAGTGATGAGATGGAAAGTCCCCAAACTCAATATCACCTGAATCTCTGTCTCTGTCTCTGTCTCTGTCTCTGTCTCTCTGTCTCTCTGTCTCTCTGTCTCTCTGTCTCTCTGTCTGTCTGTCTGTCTGTCTGTCTGTCTGTCTCTCTCTCTCTCTCTCTCACACACACACACACACACACACACACACAAAATGTGGGTATAATTTTACTGGTTCGCATTATAGGGTTGTTGTAAGGATTACAAGATAATCTAAATGAAAAACTTTCAAATCCTTCAGATATAGCACAAAAATTATGCTGTTGGTAGGTAGCCGTTAAAACAGGAAGCAATAATCACTGGTTTATAATAAGCCTAAAAATGAGGACCAAGGCAGTTCTTTTAGTGCCATAGAATCAAAACCTAGCAATGATTTTTATAGGGCCTTAAATAGTTAAACACAGACCCTTTGTGAAGAATTGTAGTGAACTCCACTAGAGTGGTACATTTAAAACTAAGCCTGCCACCTGATCAGAGAAACTATTATTTATTAATCATATTGAGTCAAGTAATTTGATGAATTAATCCATATAAAAATAATAAACAACAAGAGAAATGCTTTCCTTTTTTAAGAAATGCACCTGTATGTCAAAGGAGAGGTCTTCTTCTAAGAGCCATTCCCTCTTGTGTATGAAAGAGGAAAGCCTCTTCTGTCAGCACTTGCAAGCACTTGGATTTAAAATAATACATTTTTAAAATTGCTGCCCAACTGATTAGGAAAATTGCTTAGTTTATCACAAGGTTTTAAATCAATAAATCTTGCTGATTAATCAGTTAATTTTTACACTGAGTGGTGTTTTTTTTTCAAATGCTAGATTTTAATTAATATGTTTGGAAGTTTTGTTTTTATTACTTTTAATTTATAAACTAACTTGAGCAGATTCCTGGAGAGGAAGCAAAACTTAAAAAAAAAATTAATTAGTTAACTATTGCAGTGCTGTTTAAAACCATGCTTGTCAAAATAAGAAGAAATATATTGTGCATATCAATCCCATACTCTCTATGAAAAATCCCTCAGTTTTGTACATTATATATGTTGTTTTTGAAAAATAATAAAATTATAAATTAAAAAAAAGATCCCTCAGTTTCAGTTGTAATATTTTTTGTTCCATGGTCGTAGGTTAAATTGTACATACAATATAAAATGCTGCATTATTTATATGATCCTCTTTGAATGTCCTGTGTGGGAGTATTTTATTATTTATTTATTTACTTCATTTGTGCCACACTTTTCTCCTCAGTGGGGACACAAGGAGGCTTACATCACTCTCCTCTGCATTGTTTTTTCCTCACAACAGTAGGTTAGGCTGAGAGACTGTGACTGGCCCAAGGTCACCCAGTGAGCTTCCATGGCATGAGTGGGGATTCGAACACAGGTCTCCCAGATACTAGTCCAACACTCTTAACCACTATAGCCCACTGGCTCTCAGTGTGACTTGGAATGTTCAATAAGTACATATTCTCCAGCTCTACTTGTTTAGCAAATATGGCATTGGATCCTATCATATGTGAGCAGGAGCTTGGACAAGTGGAGCTTGGACAAGCAGGAACTTGGACAAGTAGCCCCAAACCTCTGCTGGTCCCTTACCCTTAATAGAAGGTCTTTAGGGTGCACTGGAGGATGCTGGTCCCTGGCAGCCCTGTACAATATGTGTACTACCTGCTGGTATTATCAGTTGTTTTCCAAATATACCCATTTTGGCTGGCAGACTACAAGCTTTCTTGCATGGTTAACAGAGCTATCAACTTTGTTACCTACTGAATTCTGAAGCTCTGAAAAATTATACTGATGTGAAGTAAGATTTGTGTGATATACTTTAAAAAATGCATATTTGTGGAAGAAGTGTATTTTCTCTGTGAGACTGAAATGTAAATTGAGAAAGTTTCAAAATTCTTTAGTAATTGCATGCAGCACTTCTTCTAAGAACTCAAAGTACTTCCTGTCCACTGCCTCAGTAACTCTTACAACATTGCTGTAAGGTGAACCAGAGTTATTATTCATTCCTGTATCACTGATTGAGCACTGAAGCACACCTAAGCCCAAACAGTGAGTTCACAGCTGAGGTAAAAGGTAACCCGGGGCTTCAATTTCCAGCCTGACAAAGGGAGCTCTGACTCTGGGAAGCTCATACCCTGAAAATCTTGTTGGTCTCAAAGGTGCTACTGGACTAAGATCTACTTTCCAGGCTGTAACTCATGCTCTGCAGTTGCATCAGTAATCAGTGGGGATGCCACCACTGGGCATCCTACTTTTTCATTCTCCTTGCTCTCTAACACTTCTCAGGAGTGGCACTTTTATTTACAAGAACATAGGCTGTCATTTAACTAATGCTCAAAGTACATTTGGTGCCCTGATGTTGGCAATAGCATTGCACATTCTGGTGTCACTTTTCCACTAACGGAGCACCCTAACTTGAAGATCCAAGCCACTGTTTCATTCTAGATGGCATTTGGCAGAACCCACAAACATGGCAGAACTCTGCTGGCTTTCTAAAGAACTAATTGCCAAGGACCCAAGCTTTTCCTCACACATTGGAGCAAGTTTCTCCGAATGGAGGAGCACAGGAGGTTTTTTGTGCCATCTCTTCCACCTTAGTTTCATTTCTGTTAGAACAAGAAATGTACATTAAAGAAGTTCTTGCCAGCATTCATTGAGACTAACTAATAGGGGTGTGCATGTGGCTGTATACAAGCTATTTTTAAGCCAAATACAGATCAGAGAATCTGACCGGCTACCGGTATAGCTGATCCTAAATAAAGCCAATTTTTTTTCTGTCTTTTTTAAGGTATATTCGGCTATATGGAATAGCTGCTAGTGGAGAGGTTTAAAGGGCTACAGAGAGACTTTCAATTTTCCTCTAGGGCTCTTTCTTACCTTTTGCTCTGGTTTCCAGGACAACAGGGGGAAGGGAGAAGAGGCATCTCTGCAGCCCAATGGCAAAAGCACCTTAGGGGGAGCTACAGTGCCTTTGAGCCACTGCATTGCAGCTTTGCAACTTGCAAGGTTGTTGGCATCAAATGTGGAGTCCAACTAAGTAACTACCTTGCTTTCCCCACCCATTTCCCAGGGAACAGGAGGGAGGGGGGAAAGAGCAGTGGCAATTTGGCAAATAGGATTTCAGGTTAGGGGGAACACTGCTCTTTAGCTAATCTCAGTAGTTTGTTCTTTTTTAAAATTCTTATGCACATGGGCAAAGAGCATAAAAGCAAGGGTCTGTCTGAGCCAGAGGTTGAGAGAGTGTGCACTGGCTTTGGCTTCAGCTACTGCTCTGAGCCTGACTCCTGCTGCATGAGAGACTCTGCTGTGGACTTCAGATTAGAGCCTGTCTGCCTGGAGAACAGTGAAGATAGCAACTGGTTTGACTAAACATTTTTTAAAAAGTTTTCTTATTTTACTGTTAGTTGTTCTTTGGGATTGGTGGGTGGTAGGTTTATTTATTTATTCTTTTGGCTTGTTGGGTGGTAGGTTTATTTATTGGTGGGTGGTAGGTTTATTTATGTTCCAAACTTGGTAGATGGTAGGTTGGGGGGGGGCTGAGGCCAAGGGCCTAAGACCTTTTATTGTTGTTGTTGTTGTTCCTTTTAATTTTTTCTTTGGTTTTAGTTCCTTCTGGTATTTTTGGCTTGCAGTTTGCAGTTTTTTGTTATATGTTGTTTGTACCTGGTGGTAGGTTGGGGGGGGTGAGGCTAAAGGCCTCAAGCCTTTTTTGTTTCCTTTTGATTTTATTCTTCGGTTATAGTTCTTTCTGGTTTGGGGGCTTGCAGTTATTTTTGTGGAGTTTTGTTGTTGTTTGGTGGTATGTTGTATGTGGAGGAGGTGAAGGTTTCCTTCCTTCTGCTTTGGTTCTTGGCTTTGATTCTTAGGAGTTGGTTTACAACTTGGTTAACTTATTCATTTTTGGTTCTTTTTGGGGGCTTGTGTGTGTTTGAGTTCTGCTTAGTTTTTAAATAATCTATTATTTTACTTGAATTCTCTCTCTCTCTTTCACCATCCTTCATTTTTTTCTTCTTTTGGGAGTTGGGGGGTGAGGCTTTGTTGTGGTTTCCTCTGCTTCCCCCACACACTTCTTTTTTTGGTTTGTTGTGTGTATATGGAGGGGCTTTTGGTTTAACTTCTTCTTGCATTCTCTTCTTTTAAGAAGAAGAAGAAAAGAAGAGATTGGATTTATACCCACCCTTCACTACCCAAAGGAATCTCAGACCAGCTTACAAACTCCTTTCCCTTCCCCTCCCCTCAACAGACACCCTGTGAGGTAGGTGGGGCTGAGAGAGCTCTGACAGAAACTGCTCTTTTTCAAGAACAGCTGTTCCAGAACTATGACTTGCCCAAGGTCATCCAGCAGGTACAAGTGGAGGAGTGGGGAATCAAACCCAGTTCTCCAAAATTACAGTCCACACACTTAACCACTACACCCATCTGGCTTTAAATCCTTCCCCCCACCTTTTCCCAGTAGTTGTCCCCCCTGTGTTTCTTCCCTTTAATTCAGGGGTGTTGAACTCATTATGAGGGCTGGATCTGACACATATGAGACCTTGTTGGGCCGGGACATGTGTGTCATAAAATTAATACCAGTTAGCAGAGATATAAACTTTATAAAGGACACAAAAGATTTTTTTATCTTTAAATAACACATTTCCAGTGAGTTTGACACCCCTTCTAAAAGGCTGGTTTTTGCAGGGAAGGGGTGTTGAAGTTTATTTTTATGTTTTCCAAATGTGTGGTTCTGGTTTCAAGGGCTATTGAGTACAATACTTAGGTGCTGATAAATAGACTTTTAGTAATAAGGTCTGTTTTAGGAATTGTTTAACTTTTCAACACTTTTAATTAAATTTCAGCATAGGGCTTTAGTTCCTCCCTAACTAGGCCAGTATTAGGAGGATATTAAAAGAAGCAAGGTTGTGTATGTCTTCAAAACAGTGGTATAATAGCCTAGATTAACTTTTTAAAAAGCAGTGTGTGGTGCTCTGAGCATCAGTGAAGGCCAGCACTTTTAGACAAATTTTTCTTTAGGTTGTCCTATAGTTTTTCAATTTTCAGGAGGGAGCTCCTGCATTTCCATGAAGGAAATCAGGCTTGTTCCAATAGAATCTAGTCAGGAGAAGTTTAATAAACTTTTTTAAAAGGTTTGCTATTCCATCTCAAAGATAGTTTATTAAACCGTAGTCAAGTTTCAATATAGGAAGTTGCTAGTTCTAAAACACAAAAAAATTAGCAACCCCCCCCCAAAAAAAGAAAGAAAAATTGAAGCAAAGGTAGGTTCGACTCTTTTGAAAGACAAAAAACCTACTTTTGGGGTGAGAGGGTTCATAAAAGGTGTCAGACTCTGTTAGGTTCAGGTTTCAGTGTAGGTAGTTAGGTGTATAATACCTTCCCCACAAGTACTACTTAGAAAGAATTTGGTCCAGGGTAATAATGAGTGGCAGGAAGGGAATGCAGTGGGGCCCTAGGAGCAAGGCTAAGGAGAAGGGTAGTGGGGTGAAGGGGAGATGAAGGACTATGGCTTTCTCCCAAACTGTGCAGAAGACTGCTCCACAGCCACCTTCCACCACTCCGTCCTCTGGCTGGAGTGGTACAATGAAGAAGGCCCTTTTAATTGAGACTGCTGCTAGAGCACCCCTGCAGAGGTGCCTGCAGGCACTGGGCAGGGGTCTGCTGCTCAGGCAGCCCCTCCTCTAGCTGTTGTTGCTGAGGCTCAACAGCAGCAGGAGGAGCTGCCTGAGCTGTCTTTTGGTGCTGAGCTTTGGTGAAGAGAATGTTCTGGCCCTGGAGCTCACCCCAGGGACCCAGAGGCTTCTGGAGGAGCTAGGGGAGAGGCTGGATGCCCCTGCTCTGGTTCCTCCAAAGTCCAGCAGGCCTTCTGAGGAAGAACAGGAGGGGAGGCTGGAGGCACAAGAAAAAGAGATGGAGGTGCTCCTCAAGGTGCTGCTATCTCAACCCCTTCCCCCTCAGGCATCTCTTCCTGTCCCGTCCCCCCCAAGACATGGTGTGTCTGCCCCGAGCTCCTCACAGGAGGTGGCTCCAGGAGTGCCTGCAGCTGCTGGTCAGCGTGGGTGCCCCTACACCTCCAAATCTGGAAGCATTTTCAGCTGATGGGGGATCCCCACTTCGCATAGTGCCAGCTGTGTAGGGCCCAGATCAGTCGAGGGAGAGACCTCAATCATCTCTCAGTTACTAGATTGTGGAACCATCTTAAGAAGCACCACCAGGTGGTGCTTTCTCACAGGGGGAGAGAGGCTGCTGCTGGTGTGCCCAAGTGGCCACCACCAGCCAGCCAGAAGGTGAGTTGTCCTGTGACCACTTCCAGTGCTGTCCCTGAACATTCCACAGTTGTGGCACTAGGGTGGCACTAGGGTGTCGGGGGGGGGGCAAGTAAGAGGGTCACTTGCCTCATTGCCTAAATAGTTGCTATAGATGGCCGCCCCTTCTCTGTGGTCGACGCTGCTTTCAAAGCCTGCTCCAGGATGCCTATCCCTAGTGCACTCCCTGTCATGAGTCAACCAGGGCTCTGCAATAGCAAGGACTCCTCAGGAGAAGAGGAGCCCCATGTAGCCAGCCTTGAGTTAACAGAAGCTGACCAGGAGGGAAATGAGCTACAGGCTTGTCAGGATTAACAGCTAAGATCTGACATAGAGCCATGGATACCCTCCAGCCCTGATTCAGCAGGTGAACCTCAGTTGTCCATTCCCAGCCCGCCAGTATCACCTCCAGCCCACTTAGAGTGCCACAGACAGAGGCTGAGAACAGAGCTACAGACAAGATGGCAAAGTGCATGCCTCCTGGCCCAATGCCAGTTGCTTGCTGATAATGAAGATGAGTAGTTGCAGGATTGCTTCTGAGCAACTGTTTTTAAGCATGACCCTTAGGCATAGGGCTATTGAACCAGCCAGGAGTTGCTGTTAAGCATGGATGCAACACATATGATAGATGCTAAGCCACAAACTCTGCCTTGCCTGACTTCTGAACCTCTGACCTTGGACTGAACAACTGTGCTTTGTCTGACTTCTGGATCCCTGACTGTGAACTGAATGACTCTGCTTCGTCTGACTTCTGGCACCTGATACTCAGAGCCTGCAGGCCAGTGTGCACCCCCTACTCACACCACACTGAGCAGGACCATGTAGCCCTCATTGTACAGGGATGCCAGGGACCATGTGAAGGCACAGTTGTCCCACACTCATGGGAGAACTGTGCATTTCACATTCAACATCTGGACCTCTCCTCAGGCGCATGATGGATATCTGTCATTGACTGCACACCCAGTAATGTTCGGGTGGGGAACTAGTGTTAGGCAGGGTGAAGACTGCCAGTCTGGCTATTGCCAGGCTCTGCTCCATGCCAAAGTGCTTGATGAGGCACACATAGTGAACAACATATTAGCCACCATTGAAAAACAGCTAATGGCATGGGACCTCTCCATGGGCTTCACGGTGACCAACAGTGGCATGAACATGAGAGCTTCTGTGTATTGAGCTGGCCTTTGTTCAGGTGGGCTAGTAAAAGTGCCTGTCCAACCTGCACTTATGAGTGTTCAAAAAAAATTGTTTAAACCCTGCTTGGATTCTCTGGTGTGACATTGGTTAGTTCTATTGGGTTTGCACTGGTGCCACAATGGCACTGGATTCTGCTGCTGGGCACTACTGCACTGGTTCTGCTGCCCCTGCAACCCCCCTCCCCCTCACTTGGATTATGATTCTGTGCTTGACATCAGTCCTGATGACCTGGCATTTACCACAATGGCACTGGTTTCTGTTGCTGGGAACTAGTAGGTTGGCACTGGGTTGTGCTGCTGCACACTATTGCACTGGTTCTGCAGTCCTTGAAAAAAACCCTCCCCCTCACTTGGATTGTGATTCTGTGCTTGACATTAGTCCTGTCGAGCTGGCAAAGTTCCCTCTAAGCTGAGTTAGTATGAGCTAGCTCACAGTTTTTTAGCCTCTGGCTCACACATTTTTGTCTTAGCTCAGGAAGGATGGCTCCAGAGAAAACTAACTTATGCAGCAGCCAAATCACTTGCTCACAACTTTA